>JALGPY010000012.1:17218360-22137300 GCA_023055425.1 Linanthus parryae | reverse complement strand
TTGTGGGCAAACACACATGCAAAGGAACCATTGGTACACAGTGTGAAAATCCTAGTTGGCAAAAGGCCATATCTTCTTTTATATTAGGTAGTATGAAATGATCAATTTAATAAAATACCCCATATGTTTGGCAAATTGTGAGGCCCTCCCCTAGTGGGGGCCCTAGGCAAGGTATTAGTTTGCCTTAGGGTAGAGACGGGCCTGCATTCCACATCAGCATTGTGGCCTCCATCCATTTATACCCATCAGCATCTCAACGTTTCCTCATGGATTATCGACCTCATAACCTTCAAACACTTGTCGCTTTATGATGCCATCCTTGTTAGAGTACGCACGCGGAAGCACAATGCCAGTTGTTGGGGACCAAGAAGAGTGATTTAGACAAAGAAGAAGTTGAAGAACAACACAACGATATAACGTGGTTCACTAGCTTTTAGGCTAGCTACATCCACGGCCAAAACGAACCAATCTATTGATGAGAGAGTCAATTACAATCCAAGACACACCACACATGTCAATAGAAGAGTCCTACACCCATATATAGGCCTAAACTAGTGACTTGTGCCCAAAGCAACGTCCAAACGTTGCCAAAACGAACAAGGAAACAATTCCAAAACAAACAAGGAAACAATTCCAAAACGAACAAGGAAACAATCCTTAGCCGCCTTGGACCAAGTCAATTTTCTATGCTAGGTTTGAATCACCAAAATCTAACAAATCTCCACCTTGATTCAAACACCCTATCAACCAATCCAATGCTCCTCATCAATCCAATTGTGGATGCGCCTCCCAATCAAGAACGCCTCCACGCAATTCACCAAATCGTTTCTCCGATTGCCATCCGTCTTTTTCAACGAACACGCCAATTGTAGATGCACCTCCAACAATCAAATTTGAAGTGCTCCACCCTAATCGAAATGATCAACCAATCAACCGATAGAACATATTCCCAAATTTGCGGTAGTGGAATACATTCACTATGCGCCACAACAAGCACGTCTTTGCGTCTCAACAAACGCGTAGACTTGTGTGTCTCAACCAACACACTCTAATGCACCATGACACAATGCATCTCCCCAATATCATCACAATGACACTTGATGATGAAAGTGCCTATCAATCAATGTCATGTCAATTGCGCCGCCAATATACCGCACCAAGACGCCAAACGAGACACGCTCAATAACGTGCCAACAACCAATGCGTGCACAATAACACACTGCCAATCAATACATGCCTAATAACATGCACCCAAACAATCCACGCCCAATAACGCGTCACCAATCAATTGTGTGCCAACAAGACACATCAATTGCTCCATGCCACGAGCCAAATCCGCCGGTTGATCCAAGCCGTCTCCACCTTGACTTGAATCCTCCTAGCGGCCCGAACAAGATTGCTCCATGCCGATGCTCCAACTCTTACGAGTTCTTGCCACGGATGAGCCCAATTTAGATCCACAAGCCCAATGCTCCATGTTGGAAGCCCGATTGCGCCGGATTGCATGTGAACTTCCAAATTCGCGCTAGAATGCGCGCCCGATGCTCCATGGCAAAGAACCCGATAGCTCCCACAATAAGGAACTCGATTGTTCCCCCAATAAGGAACCCGATAGCTCCCACAACAAGGAACTCAATAGTTTGTCCAATAAGGAACTTGGTGGTGGGTGTGTCAACAAAATTCTCATCAACACGATAGATCTTCATCCCAAACACTCATCACCAACAAACCCAACCCAACAACCTGGCTCTGATACCACTTGTTAGAGTACGCACGCGGAAGCACGATGCCAGTTGTTGGGGAACCAAGAAGAGTGATTAGACGAAGAAGAAGATGAAGAACAACACAACGATATAACGTGGTTCACTAGTTTTTTAGACTAGCTAATTCACGGACAAAACGAACCAATTTATTGATGAGAGAGCCAATTACAATCCAAGACACACCGCACATGTCAATAGAAGAGTCCTACACCCATATATAGGCCTAAACTAGTGACTTGTGCCCAAAGCAACGTCCAAACGTTGCCAAAACGAACAAGGAAACAATTCCAAAACAAACAAGGAAACAATTCCAAAACGAACAAGGAAACAATCCTTAGCCGCCTTGGACCAAGTCAATTTTCTATGCTAGGTTTGAATCACCAAAATCTAACAATCCTGTGAGCAATATGGAAGGTGCACACAAAGGTGATTTTTCACGGACTGCAACATGAAGAAGAGCGTTTTCGAACTCAAGTACGCCTGACCCGCCAGGAAATGGAGAGTTTTCAGTTTCTCTTCCTGTTGAGCATTTACATCACTTGACCCAGCACTATCATCCTCTATTTCTTAAGGGTGATGCCGCTAGAATGACCAGTATTTCACACTCCGGCTGCAAAATTTTGGTAGATGGTGCAACACCCCTCCATCCTGAGCCGAATAGTCTAAGAAGATCCCCAAGCTCAAGGGAGTGTCTCCGCTGAGTGTACTGAAATACCCCCCAGCAAGGAGTTATTAGCCCATGATTTTCTATGACAGATCACAATTAGGAACAACGAATTTATATATATATATATATATATATGTATATATATATATATATAAACTTATATGTCTTACAAAAGTAACCATGAAGTTGCACAATAGATGTGAATTCTACGTTCTTCAATTATTAGCTTTGATCCCTTCCCTGAATGTTCACCTACGGGGTTATAGAAAAAATAAGAAACAACAGAAAGTCATTCAGAAGACACAAGTCTAAGTGAACAATCATTTCAACACGTCACGAAATAAGTTTAAGAAATGACAGTTAGTATACAAATTTGAGTCAAAGCAAATGAGAAGAGTTTGAAATAGTCTTAAGTTTGAGAAGTCATACAAACATTAAAGCATTGGCAAAATTGCACTGGAGGTACCCATATTTTACGAAACCCGGCAAGTGGATACTCAAATTTCAAAATCATGCACCATGAGAACCCAAATTTTGAAAAGCACCGAAGGTACCCAACGCTAACTGCGGTTAACTTTCCGTTAACTTTCCCTCCATATTGGACGGAAAAATATAAAAAGACTATTGTGCCCCTCATTTTCACCTTCATTTTATTTTTTTAAAATACAAGTTTTGCTAAAAATAATAATATTTAATTTAATAATTTAATATATGTAAGATAATGCAATATATTTCATCAAAATTATATATTTTTACATCATTTAAAGATATGATTTCACATGTATTTTTTTTTAATAAAATAATAACATACAAGTATCTTTGATAATTTCACATGTACCATTCCGTTAACTTTCCATTTTGAGATTATGAAATTTTGATATTTTTGTTGAAAAAAGTTAAAGATTTTAAGATTTACGGATATATGTTAATAAAAACATATTTCATATCTTGCAATGATGTAAGAATATGTAATTTTGATAAAATATATTGCATTATATTACCTACATCAAATTATTAAATTAACATTCTTTTTTTTTATATTTTTTAGTAATACTTGTATTTAAAAAAAAGTTTGGGATGAAAATGGGGGGTATAATAGTCTTTTTATACTTTTCCATCCAATATTAACGAAAAGTTAAAGGAAAGCTAACGGCAGTTGGCGTTGCGTACCTCTAGTGCACGATTTTGAAAATTTGGGTACCCGTGACGCACGATTTTGAAATATTGGTACCCACTTGCCAATTTTTGCAAAATATGGGTACCTCCGGTGCAATTTTGCCTTAAGCATTTTGACGAGCTTTTTGTTTATGTGTAGTCCCTGCAAAACTCCAACTTCCAAATGGATTATGCATTCCAATTCATGCTTTATATCTCTATAATCCTTGCAAACTTGGTTGTTCCAACTTAGCAGTGCATGCTCTATGACTCGTTTAGCTGTCTTTGTAAGCATTATACTAGCAAACTGTCCGTGCATTTGCACGGAAATGGATAGGCTGGAGAAATAAGCTTCAATCACCTTAAGAGGATTGTAATCTCTGAAAGCAAATAGTACAAAAGTTGTTCATGTTTTATGTCCATTTATTATATATGTAAATAAAATTTATATCATCATATATGCAAATTAAATAACTAGAGAATATAATATAAAATTGGTACAAATTTAATTCAATTGTAAATATTACAGTACCATTTAGCGATTTCGCTCTCTACAGTTTCAATCTTAAAATTATTTCCAAGTGGTAATTCTGACTTAAAATCAAGCTAAAAAGATCCGCTGTATTGGATCGTAACTTATAGCATCTAGAGGGAGCGAACCCAGTTTTAGACTAAAACCTACTCCAAGTCAGTTAAAATATAGCTCCAAGAGAAGGAGCATCTGACCAAAACTAAGGATAGTAGATTGGAGGAGCAAAGCTGGAACTTATGGTTAAATATTACATGTAGATGAACTGCTTAAAAATTTAGACAAATCAAACAACGCTCACCTTGAATTTGCATATTACAAAAGAAAGAAGCTCCAATCTCCCCCATTGCTGAGCTCCATATTTAGAACATAGCCGATGGAAAATAGTAGTTTGAAAACACAAGTTTGTGTGTGTAATTCTTTTATTGTGCTAACACAGATTAAATTTTGTTTTATTGAAATTAAAGTTATTTATTTAATTAAGTATAGTTAAAATAAAAAAAATTAAATTATTTAGTATGGACAAAAAACCAAGAAATTGATTATGATGGGGAAAATTTGCTCCCCATTGTTAGAGTTCAAGCAACAAAATGGAGGGGACAGTTTTACTTGATGGCAAGTTTAATTCAATGACAGAAAAACTTTAATTTATGTATTGGAAGTGCTTTAATACTTGGAAGAAAATAAGAACAAAAATAACCTCATTACATGAAGAAATAAGAACAAATGAAGATTGGAAAGAAAGAGAAATAGTGTAGTTGCAGCATGAGAAGTAAATTTCAAATGTGTTTCCATGAAAACGTAGTAGTGGAATTTGCTTGTGAATATTTACGTATTAAGGGACTTATCATCTAGATTTTATATGCACATATATCATTTTTTTGTAGAGTTTTCGATAACCATTGATTACTAATTCCACAAACCGTTTATCCCTAAAGATAAATAATGCCGCTTTATTCTTTGTAATGAATTTATATATGCCAACCATAAACCACTATAGGTAGAGACTGACAATCAATTGTTACAATTCTATTAACAAATTAGAGTGAATAGTACTCAAATGCTTCTATATTCTCCAAGATTAACCCATGTGAAAATATTATTTATAGTTTCTTATTTGATCTCATGAGACACAAAGATGGTCTTTGTCCTTCGTATTTCAAAACTCCATTGCGTTTCAGTGTTTGAAACAAATTTGCAATGAAACAATTAGAAGAATATTCCATTTATAGAGGTTGATAATGAATGAAGTTATAAAAGTCAATTTCTAGTTCTTTTATGTAATAGTTGATTATCCTGTAATGGAAAAGATGGACATATTGAGCTGTATATATCAAAACGTTGGTGTAAAAAACAGTCTAAAAGACTAAGCAAATGGTGAAAGAAATGTGAGTGACCAATATAGATCATATTGTAACGTGATCAGCTCTAGAGGGAAGTAAATCACAGTCAATATAATCCATCAATTCGACGAAGAATAGCCAGAAAAGTTACTGTACATGCAACTTCTAATGACATTTTCATTCGAACTTCCAAAGATAAATAGTTTGACACAGTCCTTAATGAAGCAGGAGTAGACAAACTGATTGACTATTCTCTGTGATAAGCAACAAATGGGGTGTTACCGAGTTAACTTTTATTTTTGTTACAAAAGTTTCAGGCTAAAGAAGAACATTAACGGATAGAGTTATGAATAGTTTAGGAAGTTTTTTGAAAATTTAGTTAAATTTGAACTAAACTTGAGAGTTTGGAATAGCGTCAACAAATCTTATGCGGACAATGACAAATATATTCAAGTATTCGTTTAAAAGTTCATATGTATCTTTGAAAAATCATTTCTGATCATAAATGACTCAGTTTTCTAAACATTTCAAAAAATGTAGTAAACAATATGCTATATTATTATTATATTATTATTATTAAGAAAGTATGATCTATTGTTTCAGAACATATGGAACATAGTATAAAAAATTTAAAAGTTGATAAAGATAAGTTTAGAAGAAGGTTCAGAGCTAAATTCAAAAACTTTGTTAGCAGCATAATGAAGTTTTGAGGAAAAAAGAAGCCAAAATGACATTTTTATTTTATTTTATTTTTTGTCGTTGTTCATTTGGAAACATGCAGTGAATACAACCTGGTTATCATTAGCATTAAAAAAAAAAAATTGCAACAGATAATTTGAAAGAGTTGTATCTTTTCCTTTGAGAAAATGAAGTATACCATTAGAAGATAAAGTAGAAAACACGGTCAATATTTTTCTTCAAATTTATTAGTTTTCAATAATTGTAGGATTTAAAAAGTGATAGGATATCAACTATTGAAATTTTTTCAAAATTCGTTCTACTATTAAATATATGGACTTCAAAAATATCTAACAGTTAATCAAGAAAAGGAAAAGAAAAACTTGACAGTTTAGTACATTTGAAAAAAAGTACAGTTCTCTCAAAAGAAAGAAAAGTACAAGATTTCTAACAAAAAATAACAAAACAAAAGGTAACAAAAACATTATTCTAAAAAAGGTAACAAAAAAAAAGAAAAAAACAATATAAGGAACCTTAATCGATTGTTGGGTAGTAGTGTCATTAAAATGAAATCTACTAATTAATATGAATTCACCTATATAAATAAAAATAAAAGATAATTGCTGTCAAAACTTATCCATATGACTTCTCAAAAAAAAAAACTTATCCACATGCTCCTCGCTCCCTCAAAAGAAAATAAAATTAAATAAAAAACTTGGTCATATCTCACATTTGTAGAAATAATTTATTGTTTATCCAAATTTAATTAAGTCGGGTGTCTCTCATTTATTTTTCACAAGCCCTCGTAAGCCTATCCGGACGACAGCAGCTCTCGGTTGTCAACCTCTTCGGCTCCCAGAGGTAGGAGCTCTAGTCCCTTTGAGTCTAATCGGCTTTTGTGGGACATCCGTAAAAGTCAGAGTTCTAGGGTTACGGAGATCCGAGAAAGTTTCGCCTCCTCCGATCCAGAGTTCTATGTCCTGGTGCAAAATTATGAACGGAGTTAGGGGAAATCTTGATAGACTGCAGCCAAAGAGGCCCGATTTGAATGAATTTCGAGCAACATCAGTGTACAACCCTCAGATGACTGTTCTTCTTACGCTTATATGAGAGGGAGAACTGGAGAGGAGAGAGCGGTAAATTTTATCAAATCACGAAATATCTTCTAACTTCATTATGAATACACTTGAGTCGGGTAGTTTGTTTAGCATTTCATTTCACTTGAAAAAGATCATATTTTCATTATTTCAAAATTTCCAGATGGAACACAATTTCTCAGTTATTGAAACGGATGGTTGGAGAAAATGATCCCCTCCCTATTTATGCAATGCCTTCCCATGAAAGGTTCTAGAGAACATCTAATCTAACGGCAAGGATCTTAGGACTATGACATTCTCTCATGATCTAGACTAAGATATTTTACGAGTACATTCTAGAGAGTCCTAAATATCCATGAATCCTGCAACTATAAGAGTACTATAGAAAATTGGTAATTAAGTGGGCTATGCGAGGTAGGACTCATCCTATGCCCAAAGTAGCCTATCTTCAAGTGGGCTCAAATGCCATGGGCTAGCTCAAAGGGACTAACCAAGAAAACCATCGAATAAATATATGCGGCTCATGATACATGGGCAAGAAAATTGTCTATCTCCTCCCAAATTATTCCTCTCATCTCAGGGTTGAACGATGAAGAAAGGAAAGCTCGTTTCTTGACGATTTTCAACTTTTTCTTGAACATGGGCATAGGATCCATTTTTTGTCCCTTTTGTGGTTTGATTCTGTGATATTTCACTTGATTTTGGGTTTCCATAGTCCGGTAGTCTCAGATATGGAATAACCGAAGTCGAGGGCAAGAAAAACCGCTATCTCCTCTCGAGTTCGCCCTCTCTTCTAAGAGTTGAACGAACTCTCTCATCTGAGGGTTGAATGATGAAGTAAGGAAAGCTTGTTTCTTGATGATTTTCTTGATATTTTCCTGAACAAGGGCGAATGAACCAAATTTTCGTCCTTTTTGTTGTTTGAATTGATGATTTTTGTTTGAATGGTTTTTGCATTCTGGTAGTCTCATATCTGGAATAAACTAAGCCAGCGCCAGGAAAACCGTGATCTCCTCTCTAGTTCACCCTCTTTTCTGCGTGTTTAACTCATCTAAGGGTTGGACCACGAAAAAAAGATATCTTGTTTCTTGATGATTTTCTTGATTTTTTCTTGAACATTGGGGAAAGATCCTAATATTCGTCCATGCCGTGGTTTGATTTGGTGATATTTCGGTTGACTTTGGGTTTTCATAGTCGGGTAGTCTTAGATCTGGAATAACATTGTTTTGCTAACCAAACTATAGGGTCAAAGGGACTCGGTGAATAGTGAAATAAGAACAAATATGAGAAACAAAGTAATATGTTAGAAACTCGATAAAGAAAATTAATCACGATAATATTATTAAATTTCAATATTACACATAATTTTAATATCCTAAAGGAACATATTTATTACAAAAACATGAAGCATATTGCAAAGACGGTCGTCAAAGCAATTAAATACTCCAGGCTCGATTTGCAATCTCCATAGGAGCTAGTCGATTATGGGCCAAAAATATTTGCATGAAATTATGTTTGTGGGCATCATAATGCGCAATATGATAGTTGAAGAAGTATGTTCTTGATATATTAACGCTGATATTTTCAATGACTCTCACTATCATACATATTTAGACTACAAAATTTCACCATAAGTGATGTCTACTAAGATTTCAAGAAATTTTAACTATACAACCTTTTTGCAAGTTTTGGTCGACACCAAAATCTGATAAATCAAGGTGAACACCGTGAATTGGGAAGAAGATTGACTGTGAGATATGTGTAATGAGTTAATGGTACGTTTGATTTTCAGGATTATCAGTGTTTGCTAGAGTCGGGCTAAATATAGTCCACGTAGTAGTTAATATTGTATTTGGTTGTTCTGGAGTAGTTCTAATATCAGCACTAAATAGTGAAAGATTGTGTTTAATACCCTGAATTAGCCACCTCTTACATGAGTAGATCAACATGATTGGACTATGAGGGCCGTTATGCTTCAATCTATTATCTTCTTCCTTTAATTTCACATCCTAAGTGTCAAGATATGATTGTTGGTGATATTTACTTTAAGATCTTTCTGTAATCATATCTCCAATAAAAGACATCCACATATGCAGTGAAATCAAGAGGTGAAGAAAAAGGGTAATATTTAGAACTTTCCTTTGACTTGTTATACCTCAATACTGGATTGATACCGCACAAAACCAAACACATTGTTAATTATAGTTCTGATAATCCCCTCCATCTTGTCTAGCTATCTGGCTAGTCCAGAAAATAGTATGTCCATAAGCGTATTTTACTTGTTTTTTTTTTAGAAATATTCTGGTTGTATTCTTGAATAATTGTATATTTGCGAGATTAAATGTGGTTACTTAATAACTTTACTATATTTGTAATATTGAGTATTGTGTCGATGACATATTATTACTTTAATGTTAAAGTTTAGGTAAGCATGTGAAATGAAATAATAAATACATATACTTGTCACATTAAAATTTGGTCAAAATATTGTGCGACTAATTAGATTTATACAACTATTTTGAAGAAATTTTATGATAATCTATAGGATTCCAAAAACTTCAATCTCTGTAATTAGATGTCTAGAGGTATAATATTGTTTTATGATTTGACACAAATGTTGGCTGGTTTGATTGGAGATTGAAAACTTCATCCATTTTCAATAAATGAAAAAAAAAATTATGTGTGGCAGGAGACCGTTCATTTTCTCTTCATCAAATATGAAGAATGGAGGAAGAAATAGAGTTGAGGGTGTGAGATGTGCTAATGGCATGACATAGGTGGTGGAATTGATCTCGAGGGTTGGAGGTAAATTAAAAAGTGCTTGTTGTTGGAGCAACTTATGATCTGCATACCACTTTCATATTGACATTGTGATCGATAATTGACTAATGCTACTATTGTTTAAGATGAACAAAACATAATTGAGGAAACACTTGGTAACTGTTGATGGACGGTGTAATGTCCATTATGAGGTGATGTCAGTGGTGGGTTTTTTGTGATAGAAGGTGTAAACAGACACCAGATTATATGGGGTCCTTCATCAAATGGTTCAAAATGACTCTATTGTTTTTTAAATGGAGGGTTGAGATATATTTTTACAATGGGTCCCACACCACTATGATTTATTATATAGATAATTGGAGTCCGGATCCTCTGTATCCTTTGTGTGTGTCCTTATATGTATTCTTACTATGATCGATCAATTTTATGTTTTTTTATCGAATTTGATAGAATTGACTATGAGAGTAACTATAGTAAAAAAATCTAAAAATAAAATTTGTGAAAGACTACAATAAATCGTTTTTTTTTTGAAAACACAATAAATTGAATTGGAACTTGAGGGAACGTAATCTGATATTAATCAATATTGCAGTGGTCATAATAGTATTTATTCAAAGCAATTTACGAAGTGCATGGAGAAATATGAAGGCTAGGCAAATATAAAAAACAAAAGTATACATCAAGTACTTGAACATGTATAAAAGTAAAACTACACATGTTTTAAACTAATAATTTACATCAAAATAATTTTTTCTAATCTTAGATATGTGGAAAATCATTTCTTAGTCATCGCCACTGTTGCATTGTGTCTTTCCTTACTTTATCTTGAAACATATTCGAAATTGATGGCAACGAACCGGGTGAGGAATTGGAGATAGAAGTTGCGAAAATTTGAAGGATCCACAGACGCTCTATTTTACAAAGGAAATCTGATTAAATTACTGTAGGTTGTGAAGAACGATCAAGTGGCAACACCGTCACGTTTGATAACGATTCATGGAGTTAAGTTACTCTGCAACAAAAATTCATTAAGGATAATACAAAGAAAAAAATGGAGAAAACATAGTTAATAGAACAAAAGGAAGGCAATAAAAAAAACGCTAGAACCATTGGTGAAAACTGGGAGACAGTCGTAGATGACTATACCACTACGTTTCATGGAGATAAGCTCCTCTGCAATAAAAGTTAATCAAGACTCAAGAGTATAATAATAAATGAAGAATGTTAGAAAGAGTTGTACCCAAAAAAAAGGAATGCTAAACAAATCAAATGGAATGTAGAGAAGGCAAGAAGAGAAAGCAACGTTAATGGAAATATTGGTGGAAACTGCTAGAGATACGTAGTCTTCTTATAGGAATTTGATTCAAAACACAAATCTACATGCGTTATCTTGTAGTCATATAGTTTGAAAAAAGATTATGAAAACTTAAGGATTGTTATGAACTTAGAACAACAGAAGAGAGACAATATATGGAGGAATATCAAAAGCTGTTTTATTCTCTACCAAAACACTCTTTATATTGAGTGTGGGAGCCAATCATAATCCTCTAAGAGTCAATCATAATCTACTAGGGAATATTCATTATAATATTCCATAACACTCCCCCTTGAATATTCACTACTACTAACACGATGCCTCGTTAAAACCTTGTCGAGCAAAACCTGTTGGGACAAAAATTCTGACGAAGGAAAAAGAGTACATCTTATGAGCGGGAACTTGGTTCAATCTTGAACTCATCCATGATGCATGTCTCGTTAAAAAGACATAGTTGATGTCACACTTCACACTAATGAAAAAGAGTACATCGCCTTGTAATTTAGTCTCCCCCTCTTTGCAACATCTTGATGTCACACTTCATACCTGAAAAGTGAACTTATGGAAAATACATAACGTTTAACATAATATGATGCTACATGATCATTCAAAATAGTAATAAAAACTATCAGTATGACATGTATATACTCATTACATTTATCATACTAAATAATATGCATATGCACTTAAACTACTCGCGAGTAGGTATCTTCGATTTGCTTTAGCAAAGAAGTATATCTTATGGGCAATAGCCTCCATGGATTTCACATATAGTAATTCGTACGATCATTTTGTGTAACTAGTTACTTTCATGTTCGTAGTCTTAAGACTAAACGAAATCATAATCACTCTTATCAATAGAGGATTTGTGGGTCATAATTATAACCATGAGAAACATATGGGCATTACTTGCAATATAGCATGTTTCTTTTTCAATAGTCTAACGCATTCAACCATTAGGGTGCGAACATTTGAATATCTTGTTCTATATGAACATGGATGCTTGAGGCATCATAAGTACTTCGTAGTAATTAACATATATGCTCGATGCATTAACTGCAGAGTTCGTGTATATTTACACGCACGGGAATTTTGGCCAATAAATAGTCAGACACAATTCCACTTGCAGTGGTTTAAGAAAATCATATGATTTCAAGCGCTTTTCAAAGTGAATATCATCAATGATCATCATAGACTCAAATGTAGGTAGCTCTTCATCTACATGAGTTGTTTCCTCTTCACGGGCATTGGTTTCATCATTTATTGATGATTCTCTTGTGTTCTCAATTTGTGTAGAGTTGGAACTAACAAGATGATGATCCTTATAGAGGATATTTGTAGTTGCATAAGCAACATTTACATGCTTCATAAATCTCATAATTTATAAGATCATTTGGATCAAGTTTGAATGGGACATTTAAATTAAAATTCATGTCTTGTAATAGGGTATTTCCTCCCCCTCATGACATGAATCATATGATCAATATCATATAATACTAGTGCATAACCCGTGCCCGAGCGCACTACCTCACCCTCGGACACAGGAAACATGTTCATATTTCAACGCTGGAGCAAACAAATGCTACTACTTCGTGCACCCAAAATGAGAGTTCGAAATGTACAATTGAGAATCAAAAGAGTTGTACACATCTTTGCCTCTAACCAAACAGGCATTTCCGTCGCAGAATCAAATTAAAATTAAAAAAGATTCGTACATTGAATAATGAAACAGATAAGAAAGAACATTCTATTTCTCAGTTCTTCTACTTCCTCGAGGTCATTTGCTAATGCTCTTATAAATTTTGTTTCCCAACCAAATTAGTTCTTGAAGCTCCCATCTGAAAAGAAGTATCAATATCAATGTCATTAGCACTGGGAAGTCAGTTTCCCCACCGAAGATGGGTGTAATCCACGGAATGTATAGGCAGTATGAAGAATGTAAAAGTTGGTATGAACACTATGATGAGGATATAATCACAATTCAATGACGAGGATATAATCACAATTTCTATGATTTCGCCATCCAAAAAAAATTTCCTTTTCATAAAAATCAAAGGTCATCCATGTTAGATGATGGTTGAATGGGGTTCCACGAAATTCTTAAAGGGGCTACTCAACTCCAAACAATAAAAACTGTTGCATTCACTGAAATATTGTAAAATTAACCGAATTGTTGGGTTACGCAATGTATGGATACGTATCATACAAATTACAACGGGTGGGAGTATAGATAATGTACCTGTCCAATTTTTGCAAGTCATCCGTTTGCTTTTCGTAATTATCAACTTAACGCCTAGTGTTGTTTTTCAAATTAGTCAGTCAACAAATCAATGGCATCATCTTACAAATAATCTCATGAGTGCTTTCTAAAATCACACCATAACATATCATCGTCATCAGGAAGACTTAAATATAACACATGAAATAAGCATTATTAACTTTCTCTATGCTAACATTCAGGCAGATTGAATAAAAAGTACACTACTATTGGAGCTTGATGAACCAAAAATATAATCATTTTCCTTTGTACACTCACACCGGAGCTTAAGAACCAATAATAGCATTGTCATCCTTTGTACCAACTGATATCTAAATATGACTGGGTTTAAGACAGGTTCGGGTATAGATTGAATACACAGCGACTTACTATTTTTATCACTGGTGTTGGTGAAATAGCTCCTGACTCGTTCTTCAAGCATTGTATTTTTCAAAACGAAATGCGCGCCTTTTGATTGTTCATGAAGTTCCATATACTAATTAGAGCAACATGATAATCAAGTACATATAGACCTTGTATATAACAGAGTTTACTTGCTCAAGTTGTATGTCCATTTCCCTGAGTCGTGTACCCAAAGCTTGGAAAAGATTTTACCTAAAATTGGAAGCAGAGCTTTGAGGGGCAACAACCTTCAGCAAATCACCATATCAATCTGATAGTAGCAGACTTATTTGATCTGGTTTCATTCTCTGAAGCAAACAACATAAATAAATAATTGTTTTTAGAAGTAAAAAATAAATGATTGAATCAAGTAAATATATTTGATAAGTACTTTGCATGAAATTTGGAAAGCTTCACTGTTCTTGTCCTTCGTCGAACAACAACTATTCTATTAGATGAATGTAGTAGTATCAGAACTATGGTAAGCTATGTTTCTCCTACAGTGGTACTGTTATGCCAACAAAAAATGAAGTAGATGAAGACACAGTTATATCGTTCTACTGCCTGAAACAGACTTTTATTGTCTAATCAAGAAAGATACATTATAGGATGGTCTCGCTAGTCGCTACAAACAATTCAACAATTTGTGCTTAGAAGCGATTTTATATAATTCAGACTTACCTAATAAAATTCACCAATTATCTCTCAGTGAATAACAAAACTGACTACAATGAGTTTTCTTACAAAGGGGAAAAATGATCATACCTTCCTCAAACTGGGTACGACCGTATGGATTTTTCATCGAAGCTCGTAGAAAACAATGGAAATTGATTGAACCTAAGGCATAAGAAACAGGGCACCGACATATGGCTTACCAGTGGTGAGATGCCCACTTGAGTATCTGAAACATAGAGCAAAGGATTACATTACCTCAGGCTCGTGAAGCTAAAGTATCTGAAACAATACTTTACCTAAAGCGAAGTGATCAAATTACCTCAAGGGGAAGTACCAAACATTCAAAAGGTGAGTTCAAACACTTACCATGGATCACTGATCACGTGAATTTGACCAGCATACAAAAAAAATGTGGCAGCAAAACCTAGGTTTAAACAGTTGAGAAGTAACAGCTCAAAACCCACATGAGGAGATAAATAGTATAATCAGTTACGGACAGAGAGACAAGCAAATGTAAACACAATCACTACTAACTATGGTACGGCGATAACAGATGAAAATGCATAAAATAAAATTGAACATATAAAGTGCATAAATGAGATATTGTGATATTGGTGATGGTTTTTGAGAGTGTGAATCAACAGTTTTTGGCTGAGAATAAATCCAAACTGACATGATGGAAGAGAACACAGCAAAATTATGATTCTTTCATCACCCAAGGGGATGGGTAAACTACAAATGTGCGCTTTTTGCCCGTTGAATATGAGAGATAGTAGATCTAAAACCTAGGGTTTCACAAAGAAGAAAAAGCTTACGATTCGAGCCGGGTTCAGCCAGTGAGAGGGCAAGAAGGAGAGTTTTACCCTATTATCGCGACGGTAGTGGTGGCCTGATGGAGAGAAATTGATGCTGAGGCAAAGTCGGGAGTGAGGAGGCGACTGGAGAGCCATAGAGAAGTTTTCGAATTTTGAAATGATGAAGGTTTGATGGAGATATGTCTGTACATATACGCCATTTACTTTTTATCCAACCAATCAAAATGGTTATTCCAGTGTGTTATCCCTATATTGGTTGTTTGGGGGGCTATTCCTTGTTTGGTAGAAGGTGTCACATTCTAGGGATTATTTGTTCCCCATAGTCCCTAATTATGTAGATGCTTTAGATACTCGAGCCAAAAAATAAGGTGAGAATGTATCTATTTAGGAGATGCAATTTGTCATAATTCAAACTCGTAGTCTTCAAGAACTCTAAAATACTATCCTCATTGGGATAGGAGTTTCACTTATGAGAATACACTAATCTCATGCTCTTCCTCTAAAGGGGTTCAAATGAGATAGATAATGAGCATAGAGCATGTAAATATATAGAAATAACTCAAAAAAATCATCCGAATGGATAGTTTTGCACAATTCCTAAGAAGTGCATACATGGTCAATCTAAAATAATCACGAAGACTATTTGAAGCCTTACATCGATTATTCAAGCAACCAATCACTTTTAGTGATGTCAGTGGTGACAAACTCAATCTTGAAATTTCTTCACGAGTTCATGTCAAAAACCATTGATCTCTCCTAGGGGACAATATGTCTTCTAGGTGCTCGAAATAAGATATGCACATTTTTCAAATGTGAGATTGACAACATCCAAGCCACTTTAGGGGCTGAATAATAAAATTGGGATGTTTTATGAGATTTGATATGGAATTACAACGCATTAAGTAGGTGTTGCTTGGGTGATGCAGTGCATCAAGCCATTTTTATGACAAAATTCTATACGTTGAATAGGCGATGTAATGCATCAAGCCTTTTTTTTTTATGAAGAACTTGTCAACGGAGAATGTCATTTATTCGAATTATACAAAATCAATTGGAATGTCCATAAATTCAAGTATAAAACTTATATAGTTCTATTACTTTGAATCTCAATATTCAAGGGGATCATTTGTGTTTCATGAACACAAGGTGCTAAAAAGCTACCGTTTTTAGGCTTAAAAAGTCTCACGTACATCCTTGAATAGAGATTTTTTTTTTTTTTCAATTTGTCAGAAGTTCTAGTTCGACAAATTGTAGGTTACCTCTTGTAGGTTACCTTTCCATGTACTCAAATATTTCATAAAATGAGTCAATAAGAACACTCGGGGCTTATGTATTTTATGCTATTGTCTCTTTTTTCTTGTGTGAGCCATAAAAGAAATATGGGCTTCATAACAATCAAGAGAAAAAAAAAATCGAGATGTAGAGACAATGTAAATAGAAGAAGCTAACATTGATACTAATGAAACACATATTCTGTAGAATTTCTCTAGAATTAATAAACAAGAGAAAAAATATTTCTTATATTACAGATATATAGAACTTCATTTTATAATATGCCAAAAGCATATTTCATAGATTTATGAAAAAAAAAACATATTTGATTCAAAGACCTAGAAACTAATAATCTTGAATCTAAATTGTGTGGCAAAAAAATATGACTTGGCAAGTTTAAATAATGTTCGAAATAACCAAGGGGTTGGGAGGATCTTGAGTCACTCAACCAAAAATTTGTGTATAGATATTGGGAGGATCGTGAGTCACTCAACCAAATAATTGCATAGATATGAGAAATAGCGCATCGACTTATGACAAGTACGCGATCATGACCACTTAAGGGGTGGCTTATTTGCAACCTTTATTTTTCTCCCCCTGTTTTTATGTAGTATTTTACTACAAAAGGTACTATAGGGGATCAATATGGGATCTTCATGGTACCAAGCCCATACAAAAGTCGCAACTAAGTCTGTGACTGTGCGGGTTGTTTCAACCATATAATTTATAGGATTCGCTTCAAGGGATGGCTTGCTATTCACTTTAAGGGATCGAGTCGAGCGTAAAATCAGTCATCCATTCCTGAGATCCAATGCCATTTTTTTTTAAATCAAACAAATATGAGTGCGATATTATACACACTCTTTTCTTCCCTCCATAACTGCGGGTTATGGGTAAAATGGCATAAGCAATAACAATTGCTTCATGTTCTTATCCATCAATGATAACCTCGCGAGGATTTATTTTTTTCATAGAAGGAGTATAAAAATATAAATACAAGATGAGAAGAATAAGAATTGAATTCGAATAAGTGATTCTCATTCTAGGGAGAAACATATAAAAAATACTATAACTCTTGGTTATAGTTGGTCATTATGTGCTCTAAGATGTCATGTATAATAACATGATTTAACTAAGCATATAAATAGCTTATGAGCATTTTATGACAATGGGGTTAAATTCCCGCAATTAGAACAAACTGCTTAAGGCTTATACTATGCCAAACAAGGGGATATAATTTAAGACTATGTGAGAGAAAAAAAAAATTAAGAAACTCCATCACGAATAATCTACGGTGCTAGACTTAAGCCTTGTCACATTTTTCTCTACGCGGACATGTAAGAAAAATACAATCATGGAGCTTAACAATATGAACAACCTTGTTCTTTTTATTTTTATTTTCTTTTCACCTCAAAATGTTCACGAGTTCAATTCGAACTCTTGCGACTCTTTCTTATTAGTATAGAATAAAGTAACTTTGAGGTATGTATGTTGCTGCAGATTAGGCAACCATTGCGCTTATACTGTGCGGGCTCGATTGTACGAGTTTAAATCCCATACATTTTTTATTTTTTTGAACACAACACAATAACAGTATAATCTTGTTAAGCGGTAATCCGCGATAAAATCCGCATCCTTTTATTTATCAGTGTTGTTTATTCGGGCGAGCGCCACGAAGTCACGAGTTCAAAACTCTAGTGACATTCATTGCAAATAAAAAAACAGTAAAATTGCTCATTCACGAGTTCGAAACTCAAGTGACAATTTCTTACAAGATTTTTTTTATAAGTAAAGAATAAATTAAAAAAATTGTTCATCAAGAAACTCGCTAGACTTAGTGCCCAGCGGTATGGTCACGAGTATGAAACTCTGGTGACATTTTTTTTTAATTTTTGTGCGTCCTTGAGTCACGAGTTAAGAACTCTAGTGACACGCTTAATATTTTGCGTAAGTGCGTCAATTGCGCGTCATCAACGTCACGAGTTTAAAACACTCTAGTGACTTATGGGTTGGCGATGCATCATAAGGGTTGGCGACCGCGGTCGAACAATTAAGTTATGGGTTCATAGTCAATACTTGTCACCTTATTTATTTATTTATTTATTTATTTATTTATTTATTATTTATTTATTTATTTATTTATTTATATATTTATTTATTTATTTTTTTCTTGCCAGCAACGCCCTCTTTTTTTCCAGAAAATTACCAAATATATTAACACGCCATGAAATAACCTCTAACCTCAACTGACGATGGTTGCAGGAGTAGGGCGAGGCGAGCTTACGCGCATGGTTCAAGACCTGACAGCAACAATTGTTTTTTCTTCTTCTTTCATTGGGTCCAAATCAAACAAATGTATTTCAGATAATAAATAGAACCCAACTTAAACATGTTAGCTCTTGGATCAGGTGGTTAGCTCTTTTACTTGCAGCTCTTGTTGTGTGATGTGCTGGGTTCAAATCTTAAGATCGTCACACTTTCTTTTTCAATCCGAAACAAAACAGGGTATTTATTAAACGAGACCCTCGGTACACAAGGTTTCTCATATAGCAGATGGCTGCCCGAAACATTGGTGTGTGTCGGTTTCGAGATATATTGCTCAATTCCCATATGCAGGAATGCTTTTTTTTTTTCCTCATTGTCATTAGCCTTAGACCAGTTGGTCAAATAGGCATGTCTCAAGATAGAGGCTGTGTAGTATGCGTAGGTGTTGGGTTCGACTCGCAGCAACGACTTTTTTTTTGTTGGGCAATCTTGCATCAATTTTTTTTTCGAACCTCAGGCAACCATTTTCTTTTTCAGTCCGACCATGGCACAAAACGTTTTTTTTTTCAGTCCTAATCATGCCACAAAATCAACGTTTGGGTCTTTTTCGATAAGAAATCGTAAAAAATATATATAGATACAATGTACCATTAATTTGAATCAACTTTGATTCAAGCAAGAGATGAGACAATCAAGATCGAAAATTAAGTTTTTCGTTTGATCATCTTTTTCTTGACAAGATTCATAATTAAAAAAAAGTAATTGTACATGTTCTTTTGATAGATCTTCTCTTCCAGTAGAGCGTGCTGATAACGTGTTATGAACTTAGAACAACAGAAGAGAGACAGTATATGGAGGAATATCAAAAGTTGTTTTATTCTCTACCAAAGCACTCTTTATATAGAGTGTGGGAGCCAATCATAATCATCTAAGAGTCAATCATAATCTACTAGGAGTCAATCATAATCTACTTGTGAATATTCATTATACTATTCCATAACAAGGATAGTATTTTACGATATCTTCCAAGATTTTCCATTCAAACCTCAGTTATTTAATAACTGAACGCAACGGCTTTTTTTTTGAATTTATTGATTCAGAATTTGGAAAGTGAGAATGAGATAGAAGTTATTTAATAAATTTTAAAAAAAATATTAAAATATTATCCAGTTGTCTTTATTGAATTGATGGCTCCGCGTATGTTTTTTTTTTTTTTTTTTTTTTTAATTGATATATTCATTTTCCGAAAGTGAGAAGAGGATAAGGGGTGTGAAATATGGAAGTTTTCGCAAACGTTCGTTCTGCTATTATATATATAGATGTTAATAATTGTATATTTATGCTAATGAATGCACAGGAGTCTTGATTCTTGTAAACTATGTGATTTTGGCTTCATTTGCATATTTCTATCATATTTTATTTCGTTGATAATTGCTTTGGTAGTGTTTGTTTTGTAACCCACAAGGCATAGGACTATGGAACAAAAGTGGAAGCAAAATTGAAGTACTTAGAGTGGAGCTAGATAAATGGCGGAAACAATTGTGAAAAATAGAAGAATTAAAAGAGTCATTGACCAGCTTGTAATATCTTCGACGTCCAGCAAAATATACAATAAATTTTCGCGCAAGGCCACATGCATTAGAAATTAGACCTCCAGAACTCTCCAAGCATATAAAGTTGGCATAAAATAAAGCACAAAATGAGTGAGTTATGGCCCTTAAAGTCAATAAACTTATCTATCCAGATTGTAAATTGAAGGGGCTAGTGTGCAATTTCGGGTTTCTACACTTGAGAATTCGTGTGGAGCCACAAATTGATGAATGACATACCTAGATAATGAAATTCTAGGCTGGAGAACTCACTTTGAAGGCAAAGATCAAGAAAGAAGAAGAAGCGGAATCATTGAAGACGAGTCGGATCCCACCATTCGTCACGAGTTTGAAAACTTTCATATTTTCTTCTCTTGTCTATGACGAAACATTACTATGAGTGAGTAGTCTCATAGCCAGGACCCTATAGGGTCATGACTCAGTTTGAAATGACAACTTTAGTGCATATTCAGGCGTGCGGGACACGGACCCCCACATGTGATTAATGTAGAGACATGGTTTTGGGTGTGCCACATCAGTCTGAGCTCCACCATTAATATCGTGCTACCTGGAGCACCAGTGGCAGGGATTACGCGCCATTCAATCTCTACGGGTTGACCACGGTAACGTGGGTTGTGTCATTGATCTCACGAGTCGCACACCGAGCGGGCTCCGCACGCAACTGGGTCATTGGACATGGTCCAAGGCGACACACATGTTTGCAGTACTGCATACCTCAACCTGCACACACCAGGCCTGGGAGGTCTAGTGGAGTGGAGGCTACGGTGAAGTCCACTACAATGCCCGCGGGAGAGGGGGGTCTTAGTTTGGTTTCTCAAAGGGAGAGTCTACCGGATACTTTATAGGAGGAAGGCTCGTGCTGGCTATAGGTGGGCCTGGGACCACATCACGTGCTAAGGATTAGCGGTCACTGCTTGGATAGGAGTGAAGCTAACGAAGTCCATGATGCTCAGATTTTGAAAGAAATCTCATAGAAGGCAGATATACCACAGAAAGAACACAAGTTCAGGTTTGCATGAGATAATAAATTCCTTGTCTATAAAATCTACAGTTCTTCAAGTATAACAGAATATTACAGAAGATATTGTATAGCTTCAAGTTCGAAGCTTTTTACTCTGGGTATAAATGTCCCGCTTCGTAGTTCAACATCAAAGTTGAGGGATGTATTCATTTTTACATCATAGCTCTTTTATACATAATAGCAACACCCAGTATATATAAAATTAAAATTGGAAGGAGGCCTCAATGTCTTCTCTTTGTATTTACACGACGTTTTTCATTTTTTTTACTGCAACAACAGGTACCACCGAATCATTGCTGCACCAGCATGGCCTCCAATCTCTTCTTCCTTGCAGCATGTTTTAGCTTCTCTAATGCAACTAGTCCAACTTGCCTAACTCTCTCCCTCGACAAACCTATCCTGGAAAATCAGAAAATACCAGTGTCACTACATTGTCATTTTGATGATTTAAACAAACTTATAAACAAATCAACTGGTTGAAGTAGACATCAATATCTATTACTATTCCGCAGTGTGCAATAAATGAAATTGAAATTATGTCAAGATTCATAGAGAAATGTTGCATCAAGCAGCCAGCCATGATTTGGCTCAATGAACAATCCTAACCTGAATAGAGAATGTGTATGTTGTTATCAGTGCATTTGACCAGCTAAAAGACATGTATAGCAGTACTTACCGTCTACTAATATCTTCCCAAGTAAGACATTCACTGTCCAGGCCGTGATAGAGACGTATGATATCTCTCTCCCGTTCTCTTAGAGTCGTATCAATAAGTTTGTTTACCTCGTCCTGCAAAAGTGAAAAGCCAGTCAGTGCTAGCTAACTAAACAAAATTCTGTAACTCTGAAAGATGCAACTCAGAAACTTGTATGTCCACATGAATTTATCTGCTCGCGTTCTCTCCGCCGTCACATTGTTTTAGGAAATTTTCTCAGATACAAGCAAATGCATTGCTATATCATTCTATACCCATGGATCTTGTCAATGACAATGTTCACCAACAATCAACCCAGAAGGGTTCAGGATAGCTGAAAAGATGACTTTCTAAAGGTCACCGAAACCTAAACTTGTTACTACAGGTTGGTGGTAACCATTTGTTTTCTTATGCTGTATTCTTTTCTTTCCGATAGCAAAAAGCCAAAAAGGAACCAACCTTAACTACCACAATCTTGTACAAATTGCTATATATAGCATGAGGTTATCTCGAGAGCAAACATCGAGTAAATCACTTTAAGATAAAAAAAATCTGTAGAGCCGTTTATGAATGTCTACTTGTCCTTATTTCGTGATTTTAGTTAGTATTTACAGTCAAACTGCATTATCCATTTCTTATTACCTTAAGGGCCCACTCATCTACTCCTTGCCATGGGTTGTTCTCAAGGCGATTATCTGCAATATACTGCCCCAACAGAAAGAGGAGTCAAACTAAGAAAAGATCTAGTAATAATATTCACTCATACAATGTGCTAAAATCACATTGCTTGTACTTACACTGTGATGTGTTTCTCCTGGAAGACCATTTAACGAGGGAAATGCTTCCCTATCAAGTGAGAATACCTTGTTACTTGCCTACACAGAGAGATGCTTTACCGTTAAACAAAAAACTTCGATACGAAGGCACCACAGTATAATTAAACAATTCAGTACTGAGCGCAGAAAATATTCAGTACCTCTGTTGCATTTCTTACTTTCTTTTGGGACAAATTTAGAGATGCTGCAATTTTCTGGACCACAAAGGGGAAAAGTAAGAAATCAAACAAGTCTTAGCATCACAAATCATTGCAAAGAGAATCATCATCCTTGAATCATTGTACAATGAAATGGGAAGCATAAGTTTTGGTTATTAGTCAATAAAAATCAATAGGCTTACATCAATGGACGGAGTTATGCCTTTCTCTTCCAGTCTCATCTTTGCATTCCGGATTAAACTTATTCTCTCATGTAAGTGGGTGGGCAATCTTAGGGTTCTCGAATTCTCAATTAATGCCTTTGAAACACCCTGTATGGAAGAGAATAAAAATTTTAAGTTTACGGACAGACAAAATATCAAAAAATACATATTAAGGAACATACGGTTTAGTTCAGTTCAGTTCAGGTAACTATCTAAACGAAAAAGAAGAACCGGAAGAGATAGAAAGAGACGTAAATATCTTGCAATCAGGTCAAAAGCTTCCACATTTTCTTAGGTATTAACATCCCCGAACTAACGGATTCATCCAAAGAAGTCAGAATATGAAGCAACAGACAGTTTGCAAAGCTTGTCATGAGTATCTCTACTACAAGATAATAGTGAAATCTGCATTCTTCACCAAAATACAAAGGACACAAAGGAGCATAAAGTGCTGTTTACAACAGAATGAAGGCAGTGGCAGAGCCAGGAATTAGGGGCAGCCGGGGAGAAATTCAATCTAAAATTAATTGCATGGACACTAGTGCAAGAGTTCGGAATCTGCCGGGGCACTCGTGTAGTTAATAAAAATGAATCACTATGAAAATATACCAAATTACTGGTATCAGCCGAGTTTCCTGTCAGCTTAACAAGCTTTCCCAGGTACCTTACTACGTGAACTTTGTTATTGATGGAACCATGACCAATTATATGGAAGTTTTGCAGAGAGCTAACTGATTACTATTAGCTACCGTGAGCAGAGATATAGATTTTCTATGTCAGACGAGAAAATGGTTGAGCTAACTTATTACTAATAGCAACCATAAGCAGAGATATAGTCATCTATGTCAGACTGGAAAATAATAGCATTGTAGAATGAGACATTGTACGCACAGGATTCATAAACAATCAAAGGTTTCCTGATTTTTAAAGAAGTTACTATTCTTAGGTATTATGAACCAGAAGAAGTTTTAGGACTATAAAGTAAGTGTAAAGTCCCGTTGAGTGTGGGATTGATTTGCTTGTCTACTTAGTGCTAGACAATCTGTTTGTCCATACAGCCGCACCTTTGGGAGAACTAGCTTTGAAGTATTTAAACAGACCAATAATTGCAGAGAAAAGAACTACAACAGATATATGGTTGAGCAAGGCTGTGAGAACATAACCTTTGAATGTCCATCTAATGAAAAGTTCAACACTTCCCATTGAAGTGGAATGATCTAATCAGCTAAAGAATAGGTAACTCAGGACTCGGCCTCATGGTGGGAAAAGAAAGAATGTAAAGGAAGGAGAGGCGGACGAGGGGCCATATAGGACTATGGGGTGAACATGACCAGTTCAAGGAACATGCCGACATAGAAAGAAAAAAAAGGTTCCATAGTTAATCTCTGGCCTAAAGGATGACATTTTCTTCTCATAGTGAACACACTGAAACAGATGGAGAGTACATATAAATGATATGAGCAAGGTGATAAACTGGGTAGCGTTTTCGGGTGGTAATAGCAATATCTACTAATTGTAACGACCTCAATGCACATCCGGGAGCTCACTCCTAACTTGGAAGAGTTGGATAGAGTGAAAATGTCTAAGGTACTGAGGGACTCTGAAGTCTGAACCCT
The DNA here is from genome assembly GCA_023055425.1 of Linanthus parryae. Taxonomy (NCBI): domain Eukaryota; kingdom Viridiplantae; phylum Streptophyta; class Magnoliopsida; order Ericales; family Polemoniaceae; genus Linanthus; species Linanthus parryae. The sequence goes on along the minus strand of JALGPY010000012.1, from coordinate 22,112,148 downwards.
ATGTTCAATGAGTCCTTTGAACTGAGTTAGGGTATGAAGAACATAAAGCTCAATCTGAAACAAGAGGTTAAATTGGAGCATATCCTATCTAACATGATGACAAATCAAGATGGGCTTTGAGGAATACCAGATTCAAAAAATCAGGTAATTTATGAAGAAGATAACTTGATTTCAAATAGATTAGCATGATAACATATATGTTCCAGAGTGGACTACCCATGACTCAAGTGTACTAAAAGTAGCCAAAGAGAAATCTTTCAATGTCATACGATTATCTAGCCAGAAGTTGCTGTATTGGGGCACATGATACATTTCTACAGTAGCTGGAATATCTGTATGACATACTTCTAGTTATACTTTATTTAGTTGATTGTCTCAGTTCCTGCATTGGACTTTATGAAGTACATGGTTCTTACACAGTTACACTCAAAAGAATCGTTTGTATTAACTTAAGGCTACAATTGATAAATTTTATCCCAATGGTACATTCAAATACCATAGCATCTGTTAAACAAGGTTGCTGGCATGGAAAAAAAGAGATCGATAGAGAAGAATTATATGTTAATCAGCATTCAGGAAATAACGATTCAGGACTCTACAAATTACTTTCAAAGACTAACACATTTTACTACCTCTATTGCTCTCATTTCCAAGTAAACTGTGAACCTTACCTGACGTATCCACCAATAGACATACGTTGAAATCTTGAACCCTTTAGAAGAATCAAATTTCTCTATTCCCCGGAGTAGTCCAATCACACCACCCTACATGAGGAATATAGCCAGTTAATATACAAGTACATGAGCATGTTATGTGTGAAGAACTTAAGATATAAAAGCATTCATTTCTTTCAGCCCAAGCTTAATGCTAAGAGTAATAAAAAGCATGCTAATCACCTGAATAAGGTCAGCCATTTCAGCCCCCATGTTATCGTATCGTTGTGCAATGGACATGACAAGACGCACATTGCTCATGGCTAGCTTTTCTCTTGCTAAAGAACATTCTATCAATTTGGATTGCAGCTCAGCACGAGAAACCCTCAAGGATGTTGCTAATTGTTCATCTGAAGGCTCACATCCTAATCTATCCTTTAGCCTGAAATCCCAAGTCAGTAGATTCAGACAAACATCTATGAGAATATATATATTTTATATTAATACATCGATAAACGCTAGAGAAGTATCGACAAAAGTACAACTAAAAACAAATTCTGACTTTTAAGATGATAGCTGGGTCAGAAATGTCTCATTTTGTGCCACCAGATACTGTTGTGCATGTAGCCAAGAACAGCTCTTCTAATTTTTCAAGCACATCATCCTAAAATATGGTTAGTTTTTTGAAAAAAATGTTACATGAATTACATAACAGGAAAGCAAGATTAGGAAGGGTAGGCTGTGAAGGATAGGTTAGAGCTACCATATGTTGCAGAAAATAGTACCAATCCCTTTGAGGCAACCTTTACAGAACGGGAAATGTAAATGGAACACAACAAATAAGAAGCAAGATCAACAATCAACATCAAGAGTTCTTCGTGAATTAGTAGAGTGACTAGTCACCGTAGATTAAATTCCATGATTAACACTGAGAGGAAGACAAAGAAAATGTCAAGGGCCCAAACCTATATTTCTGTAACCTCCTTTTAGGAGCAGTTAACTGTCTCACTCACCCACTGGTTAAGGTGGGTTGAGTGCAAAAAACATTAACAGGGTGGATAAAACAATTTGGGAATGAATACATTACCTTCCTTTCTGCTCCTCTATGTGAAGACCAGATTTAATAATTGTAGATAGTTGCACGACTTCAGAGTGGGTTAGCAAGTCTTCGCTTAAAGCTCCATTCATATACCCTTTCACACGGTTCTTCTGAAGTAGCTCTGGCAGAATTGTGTGTCTTAGTTGCTTACTGGCACTAAGCTGCCCTGTAGAAGTCTTTCTGCTCAGAACTTTCTTCCTAGTATCAATTCTTCGTCTGCGAGCAGACATCCCAGAACCAGTAATCTGTATCTTCTTATTGGTATTTTCTCTATTTCTATGAAGTGTTTGTGCTTCGGTCGAAAGATTCCATTGCTTTTCCAGCATAGACTTTTGTAACAAGAGGAGGGCATCAACCGTAATCTCTGAATGAGATGTTTCATCCTCCAAGTGGCTCAATATCTGTAGCAAATTCTCTGCAGTCGAGGGATCCGAGACTATTTCACTTTCCTTCAAAGCTCTAACAGGTCTTGTATGGCGGTTGGACAAAAAACTAGTGCTATTATCGGACGACTTCTTAGCGGTGACAACATTTTTTCCAGTATAATTAGCTTGATAACTAGCTAAACCATAATCGCTACAACTAGATAATTTTTCTGTGAGGTCAGAATAATAGAAAGAGGAACTCAAAAGCCTCTTCCCGGCACTAAGACCGATGACTGCAGTAGCTGCCATCATATGGCTTCTTTTAGTTGCTATAATACCATCACAAGAGCCTAACACACTTGCTGTAGAACCAGACCATGTCACAATCTTCAATCTTCCGTGAAGAATCCTGATTGCAATAACTGTCAACTCTCTTTATGTATCCAACAACCGCTCTCTCTCAATCAGGCTGCTTCTGTAAAAGACCAAAACAGAAAAGAAAAAGAAAGTTTAGTTTTGACTGAGTAAGAAGAGTTGCTTGTTCGGGAAATTAAAGACATGGTAGTTAATTTACTACTTTTCTAATCTAAAGGGCAAAGAAACAGCTAAGTATTTGAAAGAAGCAACAACAATTTCTCAAAAAAAAAAAAAAAAAAAAAAAAAAAAAAAAAAGTAACAACAAAAAAGGGAAAAAATCAAATGTTTGAAATTCAGTTCAGCAATGAGTACAGGATTGATTCATTTTCTATTGTTTGACATTTCCTGAATTGAATCCTTGTTATAAAGGGGTAATTAGTTGAATCTTAGGAAGCAAATGAATTAGAACCATTAATTGTGGATCAGATAGATAGGATAGATAGATAGGTCATCATCATTCAGAAAAAGTCTACAACAATGCAATCAGCATACACGATTGCAGCAAGCCAATTCATACTCCGAATTAGCGAGAGTGAAGTGAGTACAGGACAGTTTAGATCAGATGTGCGTAGTTGATACCATAGAAACTTTAATCAATCAAACTAGTTTCGGAACATTTGCGAAACTAACTAGTCAGCTGAAGGAATTGATGAATAACGAGTACAATTTCACGGGCATGATCATCGAATCATAGGGACGAATAATCTCACCTGGCGGAGAAACACAGAGAGGTGGAAGTGCCTGCACCGAGTGAGAGAGAGAATGTAGAGAGAGAGAGAGAGAGAGTTGTGGAGATAATAACCAAGTGAATGTATGTGATGGAAGAAGACGAAGAAGAATTGGTTACTGATGACGACGACGATGAACGCAGAGTGGTGTGGTGTGTATGTGAGCGTTGTTTGTTGATTGACGATTATGTTCTCATCCTCCTCATTTTTTTCGTACTCGAGAACTTTTATTTATTTTTAATTTTTTTATTGTTATAGATTTGAAAAAGAATTTTTAATTAGAAAAAGGTAGCAGAGGGAGAGAAAGAGATAAATGAAGGAAAATCTGGGGAGGAGAAGGGGGATTGGCTGGAAGAGATAATTTGGTTCAGATCCGAGTGGTTCACGTTTCCCCAGAGGTCTCCCCATCTTCCCTTCACCATTCAAATTTGATATTTTTTTTAATTACAAAATTAGTTATAATTCACTCTTTCCTTGTCCATTTTGTCATTTTCTTTACTGAAAAAATAACTGATTATTTCTTTTAAAAATAAAGAAAAAGTAACAGAATATAATATAGGGTTATACTAAAAAAAAAAAAAGTTAGCTCAACCAACTTGAACTAACTCTTCTGGGATTCTCCTCCGTTTTTTTTTTCTTTTACAAATGTTTTTGTCTTTGGTTTTGTTCGATTAATTTTCTCGGTGCAAACAACTTTGATTCTGGCTCCAACCTTCCAACCACGACCATAAACCCGACATTGGTTTTATCTTCAGTACTTAATAGTTCCAGTTTAGAAATAATCTCGAGTGTCGTCCGGGGGTAAAAATTTCATCGGAATCTCGCTAGACACAGACCACCCTTATAATTTTCAGATTCGGGTTGCATGACGCATCGCACTTCAATTTTACCCACCATTCCAGAGGTTTGACCCATTGGAGGTTTTTCGTACTTGTCATCGACGTTTGTTCCGCAAAAGACTCCGTCTAGTGAAGGCTCTGGAACCTAGATTTTTTTTTAAAGATTATTCTGGTGGATGGGAGGATCTTTTAATTAATCCGGTCGAGGATTATGGTAGTGGTTCAGTTGTTCTTCATGGGTCACATTTATGAGCATAACCAGTTCTAACTGATCATGACTCGTTAGGGTTTTGAGTTATTTTGACTTTTTCAATTATATGCGGTGGTACGATTTATGGTTTTTTGTGATTTTTGAATAGTACTTCATATGGTTTCGAAAAAAGATCGTAATGGCGAAAACATGTTACTGGAGAAGCCCTTGCTCTACTTCTGAGAGGGACAAAATTGTTATTTCTTGGACCTTCATAATGACTTTGGAATCGAAACCGAGCACCGAACCAAATTGGACCTTCATAATTTCACCAAGGGACGAAATTAGCCGGTTTAATCGAAATTCCGTACTACAAAGCATAATAATAATAATAATAATAATAATAATAATAATAATAATAATAATAATAATAATAATAATAATAATAATAATAATAACAAACAAAAAAAATGATTAAAGACAAGCAATAACTGGAACCGGAAGCGAACAGATGTACCGGTTCCGGTTCAACGGTTTGGTCCGGCTAGAGCTACTACTAATCGATTTCAGTTAACCGGAACCGAATACTAGAATAACCCGATAACCGAACCGAAATCGTTAGGTTGGTGTTTAATGGTTCAATTCCGGTTCCGGTTAACCAAAGTTCCAACTCTAGGCTGACCCTCGCATAGGTCTGCCACTGCTTCAATTGGAGGACTTTTAAGGACGATTAATAGTAGTTAAAGAGAGGCTTTGGCGTCACAAATTTTAATCTCTTACTCTATTCATGTCTTTTTTACTCAACTTATTGAATGCTATGATCGTTAGCAGTGACATAGCCATAAATTGTCTTAGACGTCGCACAATGTAAAAGTTTTCAACTAGTAATGTAGAGTTTTGATATGGATTACGCACCAAAATAATAAAACAAATATCCCGTTCAAAGCCCTCCATGAATCGTAGGACTAGTTTCATAACGATGGTAAGGGAAGAAACAATGTGTACCTTGTTTGTCTGAAAAATCACTTCATGTAGAATACTATCCACGTCTCTATGAATATCCATGCATATGATTGCTCCTGATCCTCCTTTGCATCTATGTGCTAGATCACGCCAAGAAGGAGGAAGAAGAAGATCACGCTCAACGAGGACCAGGAGGGTCGCGCCTCTTGATGGCCGACGGGTGAAGGGGGGCGGACGACTTAGGGTTTCGGCCTTAAGTCTCTCTCTTTTCTTGCTTTGTTCTCCCACTCAATAATGAATGCAACTTGTGAGAAAATAAGCTAGGAGTGCCCTTATATAGTTAATAACTCGTTATTAACTACATATTAGCCCCAATACTACTAATAATGTCCTTACATGGATTAGTCGACTTTACAAATTAATCCTACTAAGTGTGATTGTGGTTGCGTATTGATCATTCTATTTAATTAGTCCTACTAACTAATTCTCAAGTCCCGTTTAATCCATAGGGCGTGTGACCCCATAGGTTTCTACTTAGTTGGTAGTAAAAATTACTAGCATATAGCGATATCTAGCAATACATCTATGTCACCTAACTAATAGAAATAGTAAGTGATCCGGCAAACCTTGTGACCAATGTTATTGCATTGTATCATCCCTTTGTCTCTATATCCGAATTAGACACGAGACATATAAGTCACACTAGTATATCCAATACATAGTTTCTCGATCATGGGAATAATCTTATCCATGCAGATAACATCAATATCCCATATTGATTTATCTGATTCTGGCCAGACATTCTATAAGCATTACCCCTCGAGTGGCCATAGATATTTTCTCCCGTTATGTGGGAGGGACAAATGCTCTCTACATCACTATCATCTCTAAGCTTGCTTCCTATCATGCCCGATAACTATCTTTATAGTTACCCGGTTAAGGCACAACATTTGATAATATTAAAGCATGATATTTCACAACTAGAGTATCTAGTGACTTCAAGTCTAAGGACCACAATACCATTGTCACTACGAGAAGAACTAATGACTTTTACATAACTTATATGTAGCCTTCTCGTGGTGGGTAATTCCAGTATGCCATTACCCTTTAATGCATACACATGTGCTAGACTTGATATCTCCATATCAATCTACCCACATACTAGTCTATAGTTGATCGTCATATTAATCAATATGAGCGACTACAGATATTTACGATAAACAACAATTGCAATCAAAGGACTTCATTATGTTAAATATCTCCATAAATAATACAATGATTATTCTAGACAAAATAATGTTCATACTAAATTAGATTGCCTCTAGGGCCTCTATTCCAACAGTCTCCCACTTGCACTAGAGCCAATCTGGTGCATCTCGTATGCCTATAGATCTATTGTGCCCTTCATGTTTGCGGTGGACAAGCGGCTTTGTAAGTGGATCTGACAGATTTTCATATGTAGGAATCTTGCATATCTTCACATCTCCTCCATAGATGATGTCTCGAATAAGATGGAATTTCCTGAGTACTTTCTTGGATTTTTCGTGTGACCTGGGTTCCTTGGATTGTGCGATCGCCTCAGTGTTGTCACAATACAACTCTGTTGGATCCACAATACTAGGAACCACACCAAGCTCAGTAATGAACTTCATAATCCAAACAACCTCCTTTGCTGCACCTGATACAGCAATTTACTCAGCCTCAGTTGTGGAATCAACAACCGTATCTTGCTTGGAACTTTTCCAGCTCACAGCTCCTCCATTCAGGCAAAACATGAATCCCGACTGCAATCTGAAATCATCTATGTTGGTTTGGAAGCTTGCATCAGTGTAACACTTTGCACTTAGCTCTTCTTCCCCTCCATACATCAAGATTACATCCTTAGTTCTTCTCAAGTACTTAAAGATATTCGTGACAGCAATCCGGTGACTCTCACCCGGATCCGACTGGTATTGCTTGTCATACTCAACGCGTGTGACACATCTTGTCTAGTACATAGCATGACGTACATGATAGATCATATGGCTGAAGCATACGGAACCCTACTCATGCGGTTCTTCTCAATCTCATTGGAAGGATAATCATCCTTCAAAAGGGTGATTCCATGCGACATAGGCAAGAATTCTCTCTTCGAGTCTTGCATGTTGAACCGTTTCAACACCTTATCTATATATGCACTTTGACTTAGGCATAGGAGCTTCCTCGATCTATCCCTATATATCTTGATACCAAGTATATAAGTTGCATCCCCTAAGTCTTTCATTGAGAAACACTTCCCTAGTCGATATTTAACAGATTACAAGGTAGGAATGTCGTTTCCATTGAGTAGTATGTCATCCACATACAAGACCAGAAACACAACAGAGCTCTCACTAACCTTCTTGGAAACGCAAGGTTCATATTCGTTCTTGATGAAGCCAAACTCTTTGACCGCATCATCAAAACGTAGATGCCAACTCCTAGAAGCTTGATTCAACCCAGAAATGGATCGCTGCAACTTACAAACTTTATGGACATGCTCTGGATCCTTAAAACCCTCTGGCTGTGTCATGTACACATCCTTAAGGAGGTTTCCATACAAAAACTCTGTTTTGTCATCCATCTGCCAAAACAGATACAAATGGATTTGGTCATTGCGACTGGGGAATTTCATCATAGCCAATACCATGAATGTGATTGAATCCTTTTGTCACCGATCGACCCTTATAGGCAATCACATTACCATCCATTTCAGTCTTTTTCTTGAAGACCCACTTGCACCCTATGGGCCGATCCCCTTTGGGTGGTTCCAACAAAGTCCATACTTTTTGGTATACACGGATTCCATTTGGGATCTCATGGATTCAAGCCACTTTTGAGAGTCAGGACCTTTCATGGCCTCTCAATAGGTAGTAGGCTCATCATCTATGAGTAATGCGTCACCGGGCTCTGTAACGAGAAGTCCATACTCTCTAAGATAGTCATCAAACTCTTGGATCAAGTATTTCTTCAACTTCTACTTTCCTCCAACTTGCTTCTTTAGAGACAAATTCTCTTTCTAGAAACACGTCGAACTGGGCAACAAACACTTTGTTCTCGGTTGGTTTGTAGAAGTAATATCCATTTCGTTTCCTTAGGGTATCCCACAAACTTAAACTTATCCCACTTTGGTCTGAGCTTGTCTATTTTTGTAAACGTTTTACATAGTCGTCGCAACCCCAAATCCTCATAAAAGACATTATGGGACACCTCCCACTCCATATGAAACAACCCGGATCCTACGGTTCCTGCTAGTACAACTTAATGATAATCCAAAGAATACTTTATTGAAATAAAAGGAGGAAACCTCCAACATTGTTTACAAGGAAACGATGACGATAAAGTTTGAAATTCAAACGAGACAACTACTAAAGTATATTTCCTAGAGTTGATCCTAATCTTGAGCTCGTGCGTGCTTCCACCCCAACTAGCTTATTCATAACCTGCGGTTTTAAAATTGCAAAAGCCGACGCAGCAAAATGTTTATCAGTAAATACTGAGTAAGATTATACCACAACACGTAAAGACAAAGTTTTTGGCTAACACGAGAATATACACAGTAAAATGAGCAGTAACCACAGCAAAAGCCGACGCAGCAAAACGTTTATCAGTAAATACTGAGTAAGATTATACCACAACACGTAAAGACAAAGTTTTTGGCTAACACGAGAATATACACAGTAAAATGAGAAGTGACCACATACAGTTGAAGTGTCGATCCCGATTCACCCTAAAATAACTAGTGAGACCTTAAGTGTCGACACCCCTATACAGTTGTGACCTAAACATGTATAGGTAGTACTCCTAGTTTTCACAATAAATAAGAGGGTACAATGCCCTAGGTAAATCACACATAGGTGTTCCCGGCCTTAGCCTTCACACGCATCCTCTGTGCACCGTTCCCAATTCTATTATCGTACAATTATTGTTCATATTCCACGAGAGTAATAAACCACAATTTTAAATAGTGACCACATGTTTCTCAAATCGTTCAAAATGAAGCGCTAGAAGAATTCAAAGTATTGTAAAGCGGAAATTGAATTTGAAGTTTGAGATAACGCACACGAAACAACACATTTTGATATTTAAAAGATGTTGTGCATATAAGTTGCCTGAAAATAGAGGGAGCTTCACACACAACCAAGAACGCAACTAGTAGTAGGGGTCCTCAACGAACTCGGGTCCTACGAACTCGGAATCTACAATATCAATTTTCCCTAATCAATATAGTGTTAACACATACAAGTCCTACATGCAATACATAGATACCCTTTATTGAACTCCCCCCAAAATTTACTAAGGTAAAAAATACGAATCTCATTTGAAATATAGTTTATAAAAACTAAATTTTATTATTATTGAACACACTATACGACAATTATATTTATAAACTTATAAGGTAAACTAAAATTTATTATTAAAATAAAGAGTTTAGTTAGTCTTTAATTCACAATTATTTTCCCAAAAAAAAACTTTGTTAAAGTATAAATAAGAAACCTTTAGTTAAATAGTAATAAAAAAATATATGTTTTTATTTGGGAAATAACTTATTTTACCAAAATATATTTTCCACACAACTTACAAATAATTATAATAATAATACTTTTGTCCTACTACTCTTCCCCTACTATTAATATTACCCTCCACAACAACATGATAGTACTACATATGCTTGCTCTTCCAACTACTGTTTCTTTTTTTTTTTTTCTTTTCTTTTCATCCTCCTCCACACCGCACCCACATGCAATACATTGCACCCACCTATAACCATACAAAAACCCATATATATACATAGCTTATATTCATAGCTACACCCTCTAAAACAAAACTCGAACCAAACTGTAACTCGACGGATGTTATGAAAATCGGCGAGACATAATCGAACATTTCAGAATTACGCCGGAATGAGCACTTACATGAACGGGAAAAGAGAGACGAAGCCGGAGTCCGAAACGGCGACCAAACGGCGGGGTTTTGGAACCCAATCCGGACTATTTGACAATGGACGAAGACGGGGTAACTCTGGACAAGGAGAAGGACGTCCGGACAGGAAAACCCGACGGTGCGGCGGCGCGGATGAATGGTTCTTTCCGGCCGGTTGTTCATGGAAAAGAAGAATTTTCAGCAACTGCTACTGAAATTGAACAAATAGAGAGAGAGAGAGAGGGAGGGTGAGTGAGGATGAAAGAGACGACGGGTGTTTACATAGAGGAGGAAGAGAGTGATGGAGGTGGTGTACGAGGAATAATAGTTGAAACTGAAGTTTTGTTTTTCTTTATGTGGTTTTGACCGAAAAAAAATTAAGGCAAGAAACGTGGTAAATTGATTTGATGGGAATCATTCAAATGATTGGGAATAAATCATGGAGGGTAATTCATGGAGAGAAAAAAAATGGGACGTTTATAGTGTTTGATTTGCTTGAAGTTAGAGTGAGAGAGCAAAGATGTGGTGTTTGTGGAGCACCACAATGTTGACTATTTGAATAATTGGTCGGGTGGTTTGCTTGTTTAAAAAATACGATGACTAAGACCATTTTAATCGGGTGTCATGAAAGTAATAAAGGTGTAGACTAAGATAGTTTAAAGTGTGCAACATACATATGTTACACTAATATATATATATATATATATATATATATATATATATATATATATATATATATATATATATATATATAAAAGTTGTTTTATTATATAAAAGAAATAAGATGAGAATAAAAATGTAGTAAATATTAGTGCTCATAAAAACAGATTGTAACATATGTAAATACCTATAAAATAAAATTATCTTAATGACCACATAGATATTAAATATGTAAGATACCCTTCCATGTTCATTAAGTTACCAAAATACCCCTTCAAAATTATGGGGTATTACATCACATCTCCCTTAAAACAAAGCTTCGTCCCCGAAGCTTAAGGTAAAACAATACTCCCAAAGCTAAATCTAATCGGCCAATACAAGCATAAATCAAATTTCTCAGTGCAAGTATGTAGTTCTAATGTGCACATAACAACAGACAACACGGGTAATTAAATGCAGGGTTGTTAAATTACATCTTCCTTAAAAGGAGTGACGTCCCCGTCACTCGGCTCGTCCCTGGTCAAAGAGGTGTGGTTAACGTTTCCTCATGTCTGTCTCGCTTTTTGAAGTTTCTCTTTCTATCTGGCGGTTTGACTAAAGAACCTTGACCAGCGTGGTGGACTTGGTACGGGTGTTCCTGGTTTTTGTGAAAAGGATTTTGATTGGTTGTTGTTAAAAGGTAAGAAATGAGTCAAGTTCGACAGTCTCAGGATCAAGGATATGACTCAGGTCAGGAACATAGGGTTTGAGTTGGGACCCAAGAAAAACGTTATGGATTCTACCTACTACAAACGCGAAATGATAGGTTGAAGTCAGCACTTGTGATAACGTTACCAATGAAGAGGAGAATTTGAAGACTAAACGATGCGTTCAAGCATGGGATAGGATGTGTTTTAATTCAAGGAAGAACTGGCAAGGTGACCGCTTATGCTTCTAGGCACCAAAAGTCTTATGAGAAGAATTACCCTGCTCATGATTTGGAGTTGGCAGTCATGGTGTTTGCACTGAAGGTCCGGAGGCATTATATCAACGGTATGACTTGCAAGATCTTTACGAATTACAAGAGCCTGAAGCACATATTCACCAAAAGAGCTGAATGTGCGACAAATGAAGAGGTTATAGTTAGTGAAGGAATACGACGTCAAGATTCAATATCACGAAGGAAAAGCCAATGTAGTAGCGGAGGCATTGAGCCAAAAGGCGAATCATGCAATAAATGCAATGTGGGTTTTGCCACCTAAGCTTTCAAAGAGCTTCCAAGGTTAGAGATTGGAGTTTGCATGAACGCAATCACGAGTAACATGCTGTGTAATTTGACGATAGTAATGGAAATCTTCGTAGAGATAAAGGAAGGACATAAATAAGATATTTTCCTACCAAAAGATGAAGGAGAAGATCAACAAAGGCCAAACACTCGAGTTCAAAGTGGAGGAAAATAGTAGCGTGAAATTCAAATAAAGATGGTGTGTATCAATGAAATGCGTGGATGTTCAAGAGAAGATTATGAAGGAAGCTCGTAACACACCATATTCGGTACATCCATGAGGAGACAAGTCGTACAAGGATTTGAATAAGAAATTTTTGTGAAAAGGTATGAAGAAAGAAGTAGGTGACTTTGTCAAAAGGTCAAGTTCGAGCATAAGAGACTAGGTGGGTTGTTGCAAGCATTAGAGATATCGATATGGAGATGGATTCCCTCTGAATGGACTTTGTCACAGCTCTAACTGTTTCGACTAATGGGTTGAAACAGATTTGGGTGGTAGTCAATCAACAAATAAAGGCAGCAATATTCATTCCCGTGAAGGACACATGGGACATGGAAAAGAGGGTGGACGCATACATCAAGGATGTGGCACAGAGTACTTAGCTCGGATATTTCAGATAGAGGTTCAAACTTCTAATCACACTTCTGGAAAGAGCTACAAAAGGCCAAGGGTACCGAGCATAGGTTCAGAAAAGCGTTTCTCCCAGCTACGGAGGGACATACTGAAGGGACGATTCAAACGTTAAAAGATATGCTAAGGGCTTGCATTTTGGACTTTGGAGGTTCATGGGTGGACAAGTTACCACTTCTCGAATTCTCTTATAACAAAAGCTATCATGATAGCTTAGAGATGGCATCCTACGAAGCAATGCACGAGAGGAAGTGTAGGACACCACTGTGTTGGAGCAACATTAGAGAGATGATCATTCTGGGACTACAATTGATCAAGGATTCGACAAACCAGATTAAAGTGATTCAACAAAGGATGAAGGCGGTCCAGGATCGACAAAAGTCTTAAGCGTATTTGAAGAAAAGGCCATTGGGGTTCAAGGTTGACAAAGTGTTCCTAATGGTATCATTTACAAAGGGGGTCATGCATTTAATTAGAATAGAAGGCTGAGCCCCAAGTTTATCGGACCATACGAAGTGCTGGATTGTAGAGGAGAGGTTGCCTAATGCCTAAATCTTCCCAACTGAGAGAATGGTTAAGGATGACACAAGTTGGAATTTGGGTCCATTAGATATACTCCTATAGGATAGACGCTCACCTTCGGGTCCACGAAATCTAACTTTTTGGTTGGCACACTCCACCCACCAAATAATCAACATAACAATTAAATGATTTAAATCAAGCCCAAAAAAGGAAATAGCAACTCCTAAAGTAGGCTAAATGTTCACTCTTGTGATAAAATAATGCAATAAATGACAACCTAAGATTGGGATGGGCGTGGATCTACTCCTCGTCATCAGTGGTGAACATGAGCTCGATATGAGAAGCGTCAATCTCAATCTCTTCCACCTCATTGTTTTCTCCGTGTTCTATCTCGTCAATCTCATCAATCTCATCGTCATCCCAATCTATGAACTTCTCCTGTGCATTCTCATCTTGGTTTTCAACTGGGTTTAGCTCATCTCCTCGGTCCTCGTCTAAGTCCATGTTCAGAAAGAAGAGAAGAGGTGTCTCGGAAGTGTTCTAGACCGCGTATACACTCATATCTCAACGAAATTAAACTTAAACAATTTAAAGCAATTATGTAACATGAATAAACTAACAAATTAACAATTTGTGGCCACATAGCAATTTATTGCTTCACAAATAATAGGGATTAACAATTAATCACATACTTAGGAACTTAGAAGAAAACACGACTACACTAACCCACATCTCCGGCTTGGTTAGTTTTAACTATAGTTTTAGTTATCCTATGTCCATTTTAATTTTGACAAGCTTCTGATTATTTTTAATCTTTATTTAATGGAAATAAAAAATCGTACTAGCGTTGGAACCGTCGGCTCTGATACCAACTGAAACAACCCGGATCCTACGGTTCCTGCTAGTAAAACTTAACGATAATCCAAATAATACTTTATTGAAATAAAAGGAGGAAACCTCCAACATTGTTTGCAAGGAAACGATGAAGATAAAGTTTGAAATTCAAACGAGACAACTACTAAATTATATTTGCTAGCGTTGATCCTAATCTTGAGCTCGTGCGCGCTTCCACCTCTACTAGCTTATACATAACCTGCGGTTTTAAAATAGCAAAAGTCGACGCAGCAAAACGTTTATCAGTAAAAACTGAGTAAGATTATACCACAACACGTAAAGACAGAGTTTTTGGCTAACACGAGAATATACACAGTAAAATGAGCAGTAACCACATTTTTATCCTTTATTTGTTTGAGGCATATCCACGAGCCTCAACAGGTTCGGTGTGGACAGAGAGGTCACGATGGAATAATAACAAGGTAGGGTACTTCCTCTGGGATATCACAGTCCATCCCGATTCACCCTAAAATAACTAGTGAGACCTTAAGTGTCGACACCGCTATAAAGTTGTGACCTAAACATGTATAGGTAGTACTCCTAGTTTTCACAATAAATAAGAGGGTACAATGCCCTAGGTAAATCACACATAGGTGTTCCCGGCCTTAGCCTTCACACGCATCCTCTGTGCACCGTTCCCAATTCTATTATCGTACAATTATTGTTCATATTCCACGAGAGTAATAAACCACAATTTTAAATAGTGATCACATGTTTCTCAAATCGTTCAAAATGAAGCGCTAGAAGAATTCAAAGTATTGTAAAGCGGAAATTGAATTTGAAGTTTGAGATAACGCACACGAAACAACACATTTTGGTATTTAAAAGATGTTGTGCATATAACTTGCCTGAAAATAGAGGGAGCTTCACACACAACCAAGAACGCAACTAGTAGTAGGGGTCCTCAACGAACTCGGGTCCTAAGAACTCGGAATCTACAATATCAATTTTCCCTAATCAATATAGTGTTAACACATACAAGTCCTACATGCAATGCATAGATACCCTTTATTGAACTCCCCCCAAAATTTACTAAGGTAAAAAATACGAATCTCATTTGAAATATAGTTTATAAAAACTAACTTTTATTATTATAGAACACACTATACGACAATTATATTTATAAACTTATAAGGTAAACTAAAATTTATTATTAAAATAAAGAGTTTAGTTAGTCTTAATTCACAATTATTTTCCCAAAAAAAAACTTTGTTAAAGTATAAATAAGAAACCTTTAGTTAAATAGTAATCAAAAAATATATGTTTTTATTTGGGAAATAACTTATTTTACCAAAATATATTTTCCACACAACTTACAAATAATTATAATAATAATACTTTTGTCCTACTACTCTTCCCCTACTATTAATATTACCCTCCACAACAACATGATAGTACTACATATGCTTTCTCTTCCAACTACTGTTTCTTTTTTTTTTTCTTTTCTTTTCATCCTCCTCCACACCGCACCCACATGCAATACATTGCACCCACGTATAACCATACACAAACCCCATATATATACATAGCTTATATTCATAGCTACACCCTCTAAAACAAAACTCGAACCAAACTGTAACTCGACGGAAGTTATGAAAATCGGCGAAACATAATCGAACACAGAGAAGGTGAGATAGAGTCCAAATAGAGGTAAAATGTGACTAGATGATGGGGTAGAGGAGAGGTCATTGCCATATAGGGGGATTAGGGAACCTGCAAGAATTTACAAGAGATTGCATCAGTAAATAAACAATTAAGATGAGTGAACTTGAAAAAATTAAGCCAATGCATGAAGAGGTAATGATGAATAAGGCTAGAAAGAGTGCAGGAATGGAGAAAGTGTGTGTCTCAAGACAAGAAAATGATGACTAAACATGGATTATGGAGAGATGGATGGATTAAACAAGAAAGCGGTAGGAAATTCTAATGAAGCCACTGATCAGCCATTAATTGGCTAAGTGAGGTTGCTGTGATGAAGGATTTGGGATTGAATGGTAATAACCCAAAGAAGGCGGCTCTGAGAGCATTAAGAGAGGCTCCTGTTTAGAGAGAGAGAGAGAGAGCATGAAACAACATAATATAAAGTTTTTAGTTCAATTCCCCAAAAAAATTCTATTATTGGATCGTAACGTTTAGCATCTAGAGGGAGCGAACCTAGTTTTGGACTAAACCTACTCCAAGTCTGTTAAAATATAGCTCCAAGAGATGGAGCATCTGACCAAACCTAAGGGTAGTAGACTGGAAGAGCAAAGCTGGAACTTATGGTTAAATATTACATGTAGATGAACTGCTTAAAAATTTAGACAAATCAAACAGCGCTCACATTGAATTTGCATATTACAGAAGAAAGAAGCTCCAATCTCCCTAATTGTCGAGCGCCATATTAAGAACATAGCTGATGGAAAATAGTAGTTTGAAAACATAATTTTAGTGTGCGTAATTTTTTTATTATGCTAACGCGGATTAAATTTTGTTTTATTGAAAATAAAGTTATTTATTTAATTAATTATAATTAAAATAAAAAATTAAATTATTTAGTAGGGACAAAAACCAATAATTGATTATAATGGGGAAAATTTGCTCCCCATTGTTAGAGTTCAAGCAACAAAATGGAGGAGACAATTTTACTTGATGACCAAGTTTAATTCAATGACTAGAAAAACTTTAATTTCTGTATTGGAAGTGATTTAATACTTGGAAGAAAATAAGAACACAAATAACCTCATTACATTAAGAAATAATAACAAATGAAGGTTGGGAAGAAAGAGCATTAGTATAATTGCAGTATGAGAAGTAAATTTCAAATGTGTTTCCATGAAAGCGTATTAGTGGAATTTGCTTGTGAATATTTATGTATTCAGGGACTTATCATCTAGATTATATATGCACGTATATCATTGTTTTGTAGAATTCTATAAACATCGATTACTAATTCCACAAATAGTTCATCCCTAAAGATAAATAATGCCGCTTTATTCTCTGTAATGAATTTATATATGCCAACCATAAACCACTATAGGTAGAGATTGGCAATCAATTGTTACAATTCTATGAACAAATCAGCGTGAATAGTACTCAAATGCTTCTATATTCTCCGAGATTAACCCGTGTGAAAATATGATTTACAGTTTCTCATTTGAGCCCGTGAGACACAAAGATTGTCTTTGTCCTTCGTATTTCAAAAATCCATTGCTTTTCAGTGTTAGGAAGAAATTTTCCATGAAACAATTAGGAGAATATTCCATTTATAGAGGTTGATAATGAAGGAAATTATAAAAGTCAATTTCTAGTTCTTTATGGTTATAGTTGATTATCCTGTAATGGAAAAGATGGACATATTGATGTTGGGAATTGTATTCAGAAATCCATATTTATGGTTTAATTAATAATTTTTAATAGATAACTATTTGCATCTTAATTTAGCAAACACATAGCTTTCTTTCACAAACGCTCTCTCCTCTCTCCTACACGCACCTGTTGCTAACAAAACAGTTAACCACCCTCTTGTAGCAGTTTCAGGAAGTTACACACCAGGAATTGTTTCTCTTTCGGCAGTTAACCACCTTTGTACAGCAGTTTCTGGAAGTTTTACACCGGAGCTGCTGCCCCATCCTCTTGTCGAAAGAGGTTGATTTTACTCTTTGAAGTTTTTTCCCTGTTTTCTGCATTATCACTTCTCACTTCTGGTTCCAGATTCACTCTCCATGGAAGCAGGAACATCTTTGGAGCCTGATGAACTGCACACAGAAGCAGATTTATCTTATTCACTAACAGAGATGCAACTTACAGAATATGAAGATCAAGTTGTAGAACTACCAGAGGACTCAATTGATGAAGGCATTAAGGACTGTAAAAACAGTATTTTTGGTAATATTTTCCATAACAGATATATCAATACTGTTGGTTTACATGTTTCTCTTTCAAACTTATGGGATGAACCTGAGGGCTTTCAAATCATTTATTTGGGAAAAAATCTTTTCCAATTTATGTTTTCCAAAGAAGAGGACATTGAGAGAATTTTAAACAGCCAACCTTGGCTTTTCAATGGAAGTTTGATAATCATGAAAAGGTGGATTGAAGGGCAGAACATGCTTACTGTTGACTATGAGGAGGCAGTTCTCATTCTTCACTTGAAACATATGCCCTCTGAGTGTTACTGTCAAAGTGGGTGAAGGAGTAGCCAATGCACTAGGTGTGAATTACTTTGTAGAAGTGCCTGAAAATCAAGTTGGGATGGCAGGTACATTAGAATCAAAGTGGGATTGTTTGTCAAGAAACCACTACCTAGATGCATTAAAATAAAAAATCCAAGAACTGGAAACCTGACCTGGGTTGATTTGAGATATGATAAACGTCCATTTCATTGTGAACATTGTGGTTTGATAGGCCATGATGTCAGGTTCTGTGATGATCACAAGAAGAAACTGAAGTTGGGGATACAAACAATAAACATGTATGGAGGATGGCTCAGAAGTGCACAGAGCCCCTCTAACCCAATACAGAGTCCTGTACACAAGCCTACTATTCATCCTCATCACAACACTACTTCTGCTGCTGAGTCCTCTACCAGAGATTTTGGTGTTGATAAGACAGGTACCTCAAAAGATAATATTGCAGACTATCACAAAGGCAAAGTAGTGGCCATTATGAGACAAACACTTCCCACTGCTGCTGCAGATATTAGTGAAGCCCAGAAGAAGAAGAAGAGGAAAACAGGACTTTCTGTAACTCAGACAACAAAGGCCAACAATACATCACTTCCACTTTCTGACAACAAAAATCAGAAAGATTCTGTTCTGCTACTTGCCAATTCTACCACTCTTGGTAAGGACAACAAGAGGAGTACAATCACTGAAGAGATGGAAGACTTGTCCTTTTTTGATGAGATATCGGCAGGGGTTGATGACAAAAAAAATTTAAAGGTCAAGAGAATTAAAGTAAGAGCTATATCGTGTTGAGTGATAAAATAAGAGGAGAACTCCCTTGCCGGAAACAATGAAAATACTAAGTTGGAATGTACGAGGTTTGGGGAACACTCGTGCATTCCTAGCCCTCAAACACAAAGTGAGGGTTGAAGTTCCTCAGATAGTGTTTTTAATTGAGACTAAGTTGGACCACAAAAAAGCAGAAAGTACAAGACTCAAACTTCAGTACAAGCATGGTATTCATGTTCCTAGAGTGGGACTATCTGGTGGTTTGTCTATGCTTTGGAAAGAAGATGTTAATCTTAATGTTTTAAAGTATCACAAATACTTTATTCATTGCAATATATATGATTCTCAGGACCCTTCCAAATGGTTCTTAATGACAGGATTTTATGGTGATCCTGACACTTCTCTAAGAGGCCTTTCCTGGGAATTGCTAAGGAAAATTAAACACCCTGACCCTCTAACCCCCTGGGTTGTTATGAGAGACTTCAATGAAATTATGGGACATCATGATTATTCAGGCTCTTCTTTGAGAAATGAGAGTCAAATGCAGAATTTCAGAGATTGTTTAAGGGACTGTGGACTATTTCAAATTCCAACTTCAGGAAAATTTTTCACTTGGTGTAATAACAGACAGAGAAGGCATCACACCAAAGAAAAATTAGATAGAGTTATGGCTAATCACTCTTTCATGGACATGTACAACCATTCTAATGCAGAAGCTCAAAGTGCTACCAGCAGTGACCATACCCCTCTGATAATTCAATTCTTGTCCCAGAAACAAAGGCAACACCACAGAAAGAGATTTCAATTCTCTTACAGCTGGACCAAAAATGAAGATTGTAGAAATTTAATTGCTTCTCATAGGAATATGAGACCTTTTGATTCTTCCACTACTACTTATCAGGAAAAACTTCAGCATCTTTCAACTTACTTGCACAACTGGGATAGAGGAGTTAAAAGAGTTAAGGGAAAAGACCTGGATAAATTGCAGAAGCAGCTTGTCAATATTACAGAGAATTATCCTAGCCACAGCAATCTGCAGAAGATTAGAAATGTTCAATCTGAGATCAATAACATCTTGCTGAAACAGGAAATGGATTGGAGACAAAAATCTAAAGCTTTGTGGCTGAAAGAGGGAGACAGAAATACTTCTTATTTTCACAGAAAAGCTTCAGCCAGGAAAAGAAGAAATCAGATAAGGGGCATCAATGATGACAGACAAGATTGGAAAACTGAAGAATCAGAAATTTCAGAGGTTTGTCTGAACTATTTCAAGAAAATATTTACTGCTGATTCAATTACCCAGATTGACACTGTTATTGATGCTATTCCTGTTAAATTCAGTTCTCATATGTGTGATTTCTTTTTAAAACCTTATACTAAAGATGAGGTGGTTGGGGCTCTTAATCAAATGCACCCCCTAAAAGCTCCAAGTCCAGATGGTATGCCTGCAATATTTTATCAACACTATTGGAGTATAGTAGGAGAAGATACTACTTCACTGGTACTCAATGTCCTAAATAATGGTGCTGACATTTCTGTTATTAATCAGACCTGCATTGCTCTAATCCCTAAGGTTGATCTCCCTAAAGAAACTACTGACTTCAGACCCATTTCTTTGTGCAATGTTATATACAAGATTGTGTCTAAAGTTCTTGCTAACAGAATGAAGAAGATCTTGCCTGAAGTGATTGATGATTCTCAGAGTGCTTTTGTTCCACAAAGACAGATTACTGATAATGTCATTATAGCTTTTGAAACAATCCATTCTATGAAGAAGCAGAATAAAGGTAATGGTTTTTTCTCTTTAAAACTTGATATGTCAAAAGCTTATGATAGGATTGAGTGGAATTTTCTGAGAATGTGCATGGACAAGCTGGGTTTTCCAAGTGGTTGTTCAAATCTAATTATGAAGTGTGTTACCACAGTTTCCTATTCAATCCTTCTTAATGGGGGGGGGAAACTGATTATTTCAAACCTACAAGAGGTTTACGCCAAGGTGATCCTTTGTCACCATACCTCTTCCTCCTCTGTTCAGAAGGTTTTACTGGGTTGATTAATAAAGCGGTTAATGAAGGGAGGCTTCAAGGTTTCAGATCTCTGGGAAATGGGCATGTTATTTCTAATCTGTTCTTTGCAGATGACTCTTTGTTTTTTGGAAGAGCAACCCCTGAGGAAGCAACCACTCTTAGAGGTATTATTGATATTTTTTGTAATGCCTCAGGTCAAAGAGTGAACTATGATAAATCAGCTCTGGTTTTCTCTCATTCTGTGACTGATATAGCAAGAGTGTTTACAAGGAATTTTTGATGTTCCTACTGCTAAATGCCATGAGAAATACCTTGGTCTACCTACTGCTATTGGTAGAGAAAAGAAAAGAATTTTCAGTATCCTAAAGCATAGAATTTGGAAGAAACTTTATACTTGGAAAGGGAAAACACTGACCCCTGCTGGTAAAGAAGTGCTGCTAAAAGCTATTATACAAGCACTGCCTACCTATTACATGTCTTGTTTCTTGATTCCGACCTCAATTGTTAAGGAAATTGAAGGTTTGATGTCTAGATTCTTTTGGGGGAACAATATGGAAGGCAGAAGTTTAAATTGGATCTCTTGGAACAAAATGTGCTACCACAAGCAGGATGGTGGTTTAGGTATGAGAGATCTGGAGAGCTTTAATCTCTCTTACTTGCAAAACAAATTTGGAGGGTGTTCAAAAACCCTAATCTCCTACTTTCTAGGGTTCTCAAAGCTAAATACTACAGAGAGAACACTATTTTAAGTGCAGAGCTAGGCTGTACACCCTCTTATGTCTGGATGAGCCTTGTTAAAGCTCAAGAGATCATCAAAAATGGGAGCAGATCTGTTATTGGGAATGGACGACATACCCTCATCTACAAAAATAGATGGGTTTTGGATAAAGGAGGTAGACCTGCTTATAGTTTCCCAACTCTCCCTATCAACACCACATTTAGTTGTCTACTGGATCAGAATAGAAACTGGAATTTCAGTTTCATAAAACAGCATTTCAATACTCAGGACATAGAAGACATTATCAGAACCCCTATTTGCAGAGGATTAGTTCATGACAAACTTTGTTGGGGTTACACTAATAATGGTGATTACTCAGTCAAAACAGGCTATCACAGAGCAGTTCAAGTGAAAAGACAGAAAACAGAAACTAGAGTCCCTTGTAACACAAGCACTGGAACTGCTTGACACGTTCCAACTGCAAGTGCACAGCTGTCGTGTGTAGTAATAAACCGGAAATCCGGGTTGTCGAACCCAAGGGACTTTGTTTAAATTAATTACTATTCTAAACCTTATGTGGGCAAGTCGCAATTTGTGTGTTTATCTAATTCTAAGAAATTAAACGCAAAACTCTCAATTAACCAAGTGAAATAATTCACGATTAATAAAGAATGAATATTTGGAGGTTTTTATCAATACGGGAAAAACACCGGGAATTCTCTAGGTTCACTAGGTTGATCTAAATTTATGTTTTGATTCGTAAAACAACCACGTGTTATTCACTATTAATCAAGCAATGTTGAAATTACCGAGTTACCAAGCAAATCCACTATACTTAAACTAAACTAAACCGAGTTACCAAGCCTAATTTAGGTTTAAGTATGCATTAAGATTGTAATTCTACTTTAACGATCCTAGTTAACGATGCCGAGTTACCAAACATTGATACGACTAGGTGGATTATTCAATTTACCGACTAGTTATCACGGAGTTACCGCGTGAAACTAATTGATTCTATCTCTACGTTAGCTACTCGCAAAGATAATGTGATTAAGAATGCAAATAATCCATAATAACGAATAAACACGAGAGATTAAGCTAAAGCATGCATTACAATCATCAAAACGTCAACTTTAGATCAAACCCTAGCTACACCAAACAAGAATTCCCAGCAAAAGGTGTTTAGCTACTCATATTCATAATCAAAACGACGATTATAATGAGTTTAAACATAAAAATCAAGAAAAACGAGAGTTTAGAATTCAAACGAATGATCCAAAAGCTCCTAAGCTCTCTCCAAGGCTTCTTGATCTCCAAAGATGTCTCTAATCCTCCAAAACTACTGAAAAAGACGACCTAAAAGTCTTAAATACGTTCCCATAATAATATTACAAAGTTTGGAAATAATACGGAAAAGCCCCAAAAATATGCTGCTGAACCACGACCTCTTCGCACGAAGACAGTTGTCTTCGCACGAAGAGTCTTCGTACGAAGACTTCTGCCTCTTCGTGCGAAGATCTTCTCATTGAGATACTGCAAGTTATTTTGCGAAGAGAATGCTGCAGAGTCAAAATTTTGGCTAAGTATTTGTCTTCGCACGAAGACAAATGTCTTCGCACGAAGACACTGTGTTCCAGCCCTCTTTTTGCCTCCTTTGACTTTTCTCTTCTCTTCTTTGACTTTCTTCTTCCATTCTTTCTTTCCTTGATCTTCCGTTGACTTTCTTTGACCTTCCTCTTCTGTTTGACTTTCCTTTGACTTTCCATTGACTTCCTTTGACTTTTGACTCTCCTCTTGACTTGTCTTTGAGTTCCTCGTTTCCGAAGTTCGCTTCCAAATCCCGCACGATCATCCAAGCCCTGTTTTCCTGCGAATCACAACACGAAAACACAACCCGCGATCATATCACAATAAAAAGCTCAAAAATCTAAAGAAACGCCCGGATTTAACAAGTTTTGCACATGAACTCATATTTTCACATTTACGCTCAATTTACTCAAAAGACGACAAATTCTCCATTATAAGCACGCAAAACGTAGACATAAAAGGCATAAAATAACTCCGAAAACGGAGTTATCAACTACCCCCACACTACCTTTTGCTCGTCCCGAGCAAATCTCACAAGTCAATTCCATCTCTCTCAAGTCAAAACTTCTTTCGCTTTTCCGCAATTCATCCAACTTTGCATACTAACCAATTACTCATTGCATACTTCCCTACGCCATTTGCATACTATCACCTCACATTGCATACAATACCAAGAACTCTTGCATACTTATCCGAGTAGAACCATTCACCAACCATCCTTCCTACTAGTCGACACGACTCGATTATACACAATGCACCTATATGCAAATGCAATATTCACAATGCAAGTATTGAAATACAAAATTTTTTTCTTTTCTTTTGTGAGATTGGGCAATCTCCATTAGCTTAAACCGATTCACACGAAGCGATGAGAAATCTAGACACAAGGAATGATTCGAAATCAAATTCGTCAACATGAATTCCCCCTAGCTAGTATAGAGAACCTAACTTTACTAAGTACAAGAATGCAATACCTTTTCATGTGTGCCACAAAATAAAAGGCTACGCTAGGCTAAGCCACGTTCAAGGTCCGAGCTCCTAATCCGCTAACGGGTTTAAAATGATGAGGCTTTAGGGACAAATAGGATAAGAATCAAATACAAGTCCTAAAGCGTCACATTCTCACAAATACCATAGCTCACACACCCTCACAACAATGATGGAAACCAAGCCCGAAACTCACCATCTCCGGCCCTCGATCCCCTCAAACCCCGGTACAATTACGATCTCCGCGGCCATCGTCATGAATGATGCATAAGCCAAAATTTCCCGTTCTTGAACTAGTCGCTTCTCCACTCGTTCTTCCACAACTTTTCATTCTTCCTTTATTCATCTCTCCTTTTTTTTCTCTCTTTTTTTTTTTCTGATTTTTTTTTTTTTTTTTTTTTTTTTTTTTCAATCTCTCAAAATCCTGCATAATTCCTTCAATATCTTTCACGAGTGGTCTTCCAAGTGCCAAGCTATCATATAATCGTAAGGAGAGACACTATCAAAATCACGTATAAATCCCAAATCAAAGTCTCTCCCTATCTCACTAAAATCCTCGGTGTAAATCAACAAAGCCGCTAACATAAAAGAGCATGTGTGGGGATGGAGTCGTCGCAAGCGCAATCTCGATGTCCGAAGTCAAATGTCGACACCCCCACACTCGAACGTAATCCTGTCCCCTCTCAAGTAGTCGATCAAATGTCTGTCTCGTGCCTAATCCAACCAAACCTCCTACACCATGATGAGTAAGATCCGGTACCTAGCACGATCCACCTATTAAATTCCCCCAACCCAAGTTTCGTGTGTATTAGATGTACACACTCACGGCTCTCCTCACTTGTGTCCATGTTGTAATGCCATGGAACACCGCCACACCGAAGTGCGCAAGCCTACTCTCACTCACCCTCGCATTCCCCTCGAAGATCACAAATGAAGTGCATGCGATATGTAAAACTCACACAAATATAGCATGAAGTACTCCCTCATCGAACCCCCTCAACTACAACACCCTCGTGACGCACTAAAGTGGTGATTCTAACCAATCAATGCTGAAGGCCAAGAATCGTCACCCTAAGTCCAAAGGTTGTCAAAGAATCCATGGTTCAAATACGGGTTTGCTAGTGGTCCTACAAGGTAAGTTCTAGAAGCAGTGAGTGCTCTAATACACACCTCGCACAGCTGTTCTGTGTGCCACTACGAGGCGGGTTGGCGACTACCTAAGACGTACACAAGAACGTTCGGCTTGTTTAGCTCACACCTAGCTCAACTCTTGTAAGAAAATTAGGCACACACTTTAAATTTGAAAGAATTAAGTTCGTGTGTAAAATAGGCACGCATTCCCGTAAAGAGAGTTTCTCTATACTTACTAAGGGACTCTCACATTGTCACTCTCGATCGCAAATTACGCCCTATGCCTAAAAGTCTCACACTTCTCGATTTTACCGAATTTTCAGCTTTTTTCAATTGCCCTTTCTCAAATTTTTAATTTTTTTGGATTTTTCACATTTTTAGTTTTTTTTTTTTTTTTTTATATATACCTACACTATATGCAAGGCCAACTCGATTAACGACTCAACAATGGCAGGTTGACTCAAAAATACCAAAACGTGAAAAAAGATGAATAATAAAAAGAAAAATAAGGACATAACCAAAAACCTCTAACTACATGCAGACACTGGCGATGCAAAGACACGACACTGACTAGTAAAAAGGATGCAACCACCCCCACACTAGAATGCATCGTTGTCCTCAACGATAACACGAGGACTCAACAATTCTAGCATGAGGGCACACTCCACTACTCGTCATCTTCCTCCTCATCTTCCTCTTGTTCCTCATCATCTTCTTCTTCCTCATCCTCACTCGGCGGAACCTCATATTCAAAGTCATCCTCCTGGAACCACGGATCCGCCGTCGGGACCGGTGGAACAAACTCCCCCGGTGCCTGACCACTAGACTGTATCACCCACTGGCCAACCATCTGGATCAAACCTCCCAGCTTCGCCTGATTGTCCCGAGTGTGGGCAAACTGGCGTCTCCTCTCGAGTCTATCCCGGGCCATCTCCTCTCTCAAGTGGTCGTAGGCAACCTGGTTGTCAAACCTAGAGGTGTTCATCCTCCTACCCTTGCCCTTCTTCCTCGCTGTCTCATCAAACCTGTGCCACTTCCTAGCAGTAAACGGTTTCAAGTCCATATCTCTCCCTATGACTACCTCAGCAGTTTTGGCCAGGTGAGTGATCAAGCAGGTATGACCGGGGCCCAATTTGTTTGTCCTAGACACCCTCTCAAGACAGTTCTCCCAAATCAGTTTGGGGATATTAATTCTAACCCCGGTGTACAGACAAAGGGCCCAGACAGAGAGGCGGAAAGTATAACTAGGGTTTCGTGTGATTCCCAAAACCCAGTTTTCCAACACTTCACAGCACCACCTAGCCTCCGGCCTATAAAACCTCTTCTCGGCCTTCCAATGAATCACCTCTCCCTTCCTGTCCCATGGATCAACCCCCCTCGCAAAGCAAAAAGCATTCAAACGAGACCAAAGGTTCTCACTACGAAGAACCGTCTCTAACCCACAACCGTCTTTCAAAGCGGGGAAACCCATGGCGAGAGCGATAGTCTCTGGCGTGAAGACTATCCACTCGTTCCGACAGTAAACGAGACGAGGATCTTGACTCTCTCCATCCTTTGCATAACGCAAATTAAACAAAAACTCTCTCGTAATGTGTGAACTAGACTGCCCTACTAGCTTAAACCAATTGTCAAGCTTCTCGCGCTCATAAATTTCCTTAATTGCTTGAGGCATGTCCTCGTGCAAAGGAAAGGCTTTTTCGGGCTGCCCGTTCTTAGTCAAATAAGTGTCTCTTCGAGAGTCAAGATGGGCCTCATGAGTGACAAAACGGTAGCTATCATAATAACCCGGCCCAATACTTCTCTCTTTCAAATTGGCCTTGGCCTTTCGTCGGCCGACAATACCCGGTTTAGCCGGGAAAGGGGCCGTCAAGATGGCATATTGGGGAGTAAGCGGAATCTCTAATTGAGGATCGCCCGATCCCGATGCTTCTTGCGAAGGACCCTCTCCCGTCTTTCGTTTCTTACCACCCGCCATGTATAATTCAATTTCAAGTAAAACAAGCAACTCAACAATTGTGCACGTGAACAAGAAGTGAACACTAAACGAAACACGTAGGCAAGTAAACAAATAGTTCCTAGGACTTTACGCAATCGCCCCCAAATACGCTTCTAAGCGCAACAAAATAACCGGGCTTTTACTCAATGTGCCTAAGACTCGAATATGAAATTACGAGGTTTAGATAGTACCTACGCGTCCGGAGCAAGTCTTACGGACGCAAAAATTTCCCAATTTGACCAACCCGGACTGATTTTGATGGTGCCGGAAAAAGTTGTCGAAATCTTGAATTTCTTGCTGCTCCGTACTCCTTGCGTAGTCCCCGTCAATGTTTCCTTCTCGTCCGAAAGCTGAATCAAGCCGTAGCTCGTCCAATTTCTCAATTCTCCTTCCAAACCCTAGCTCCTTTGGCCTCTGATTTCTCTCTTGTCTTGCACTCTCACTCAAAAACTCCTGTAGAATCTTGTTCTCCTTGCAATTGCGAGCAAAACCCTATGTAGAATATTGAGTTTGGTGAAGAATCAAGGGAGGGGTGAAACTTGGCTCGTGCGGCTATGGAGGAGAGGAACTGAGGTTGAAGATGAAGAATGAAGCAAAGAATCGAGTACCAGCTGGTTAAGCTTCAATTTCGTGCCTAAATGTCTAAAAAGCCCCCAAAATATAACCCCAAAAGCTTCTATCCGTGCTGGACAAATCTGTCTTTCTGCGCGATGTCTTCGTGCGAAGACGTTTCTCTTCGTGCGAAGAGTCTTCGTACGAAGACAAATTGTCTTCGCACGAAGGTCTTCTCACATAGATACTGAGAGCTGTTTTAAGAAGAGAATTCAGAGGTTCAAAATTTTTTCTAAGTACAAAGTCTTCGTACGAAGACAATTGTCTTAGTACGAAGACACTTCTGAATTGTGCCAAAAACATCCTTTTTGTCGATTTTTCGCGTCTTCGATCGTGCCTTTGCTTTCCGAAGGATCTCCTCGACCTCGAGACTCCCTTTTCACCTTAAAACATTCCCAAAATCCGGGGAATGTTTTATTTGTCAATTTCACGCGTTCCAAGGCACGTTTTGCATTTCCGGATGCTTTTGGCCTCGTTTTACTTGCGAAAACATCCTTTTTGGCGTAACTTCCTCATCCGGACTCCGATTTGCGCGATCCACCCGTCTACAGAAAGCTCTCGACCACCCCCACACGTTGGCATTGTTCAATTCTCATTTCAGTCTGTCCTTCAAAATTTCACCTCGTAATCCGTGCCGGCGTGCTAGCTTTCTCCGTTCACTAATCAAATTCTTGCGCAAATCAAGACGGGGAGTCCGGGAACATGATCTTCCCCAGGTGCGTGTGTTGAATAGGTGCAGAAATGGCTTCTATCTTCAATTTCTTCACTTCGGATCCCGATACACGTATTTAGCTGCAAATCCGGACTTTTTACTCTGTTTCGCACGCGCGCATCAAGAAGGGGGATCCGAAATAGGCCTTTCACCTCGTATTCCTGCACATACTCATTGGAAATATTAAATCCACTCTCTCGCACCCCTCAATAGAATCAAACCGAATAAAAAATTACAAAACAGTATTAAAACCTATCCTAAAGCAATAAATAGGTTGGGTTGCCTCCCAACAAGCGCTTTGTAATTTAAGGTCGACGGCCCGACCCAGTTACCTCAGAGACTTCTCAAGTTGCGGGAGTTGCATGAAGCCATTCAATGACTCCAATGAAATTCCCGTCCACGTACGGTTTCGCTCTCTGACCATTCACCTTAAACCTGTTCCCATTTGCATCCTCTACCTCAAGAGATCCCCATGGATAAACTTCAGTAATCGTGTAGGGACCACTCCACCTAGATTTCAATTTCCCTGGAAACAGCTTTAGTCTTGCATTGAAGATCAATACTTTCTGTCCTACCTTGAAGTCTCTCGGGATGATGTGCCTGTCGTGCCACAGTTTTGTCCTTTCCTTATAGATTTTCGCACTTTCATACGCCATCAATCGAAATTCTTCAAGTTCAAGTAGCGCTTGCTTTCGTAGCTCACCGGAGAGCTTAGCGTCCAAATTGATCTTCTTCAAAGCCCAGAATGCCTTGTGCTCAAGTTCCACCGGAAGATGACACGACTTCCCAAACACTAACTGGTAGGGAGACATGCCCAAAGGAGTCTTGTAAGCAGTCCTGTACGCCCATAAGCTATCGTCTAAATGCAGAGACCAATCCTTGCGTCCCGGGTTGACTGTCTTCTCCAGAATCCCTTTTATCTCTCGGTTAGAAACTTCTGCTTGCCCATTCGACTGCGGATGATAAGCCAGTGATATCTTATGCGTCTTTACCCCATATTTGCTCAAGACATTGGCAAAGACTTTATTTACGAAATGCGACCCTTCATCACTGATTATGGCTCTGGGAGTTCCAAACCGCGTAAAAATGCTCTTCCGCACGAATCTCTCTACAGTAGCTCCATCGTTCTTCGGGCAAGCCATTGCCTCCACCCACTTGGTCACATAATCCACAGCTAATAGTATATAAAGATTACCAAGTGAAGACGGGAATGGTCCCATGAAATCGATGCCCCAGACATCAAAGGGCTCTACTTCCAACACGAAATTTTGAGGCATCTCGTTTCGGCTGGAGATATTGCCGGTTCTCTGACATCGATCACATTGCTGCACAAATAAATGAGCATCTTTATGTAAAGTAGGCCAGTAAAATCCACTTTGCAATACCTTTGCCACAGTACGCGCTTTGCCAAAATGTCCTCCGCAATTCAATTCGTGGCAGTGTCTAAGAATGTCCAAAGTGTCTGGCTCAGCTACGCATCTTCTCAACACATTGTCAGCTCCCAACCTAAACAAATAAGGGTCATCCCAGAAATAGTGTCGTGCATCTGCGAAAAATTTCTTCTTCTGATGGAACGTCATGTCTTTCGGGACAATTTTGAGCGCCTTGAAATTTGCCAAATCCGCAAACCAAGGCACAGCTGCTACCACTACCATAAGTTGTTCGCCTGGAAAATCTTCTCTAATCGGCACATCTTCTTGTTTTTCGTTATCCAGTCGTGACAAATGGTCTGCAACAACGTTCTCTACACCCTTTTTGTCCTTTATCACTATATCAAACTCTTGCATCAGTAACACCCATCGGATCAATCTAGGCTTCGCATCCTTCTTAGCAAGAAGATATTTGAGGGCTGCATGGTCCGTGAAAATAGTCACCTGGGAACCCACCAGATATGGACGAAACTTGTCCAATGCGAAGATAATAGCCAACATCTCTTTCTCCGTGGTGGCATAGTTAACCTGTGCAGTGTTAAGAGTACGACTAGCATAGTAAATAACATGAGCTACCTTGTCTTTCCGCTGTCCCAGCACTGCTCCCACCGCGTAATCGCTGGCATCACACATAAGTTCGAACGGTAAAGTCCAGTCTGGAGTGGCTATAATGGGAGAACTAATCAGCTTTTTCTTGAGCAAATCAAACGCTGTCTTGCAGTCTTCATTGAAATCAAACACGGCATCCTTCTCAAGCAAACCAGATAAAGGCTTTGTGATTTTCGAAAAATCCTTAATGAAGCGCCGATAGAAACCTGCATGTCCCAAGAAACTCCGTACCCCTTTGACAGACGTAGGATAAGGAAGCTTCTCGATCACCTCAATCTTCGCCCGGTCTACCTCTAAACCTTTACTGGAGATCTTGTGCCCCAACACTATTCCCTCGGTCACCATGAAATGGCACTTCTCCCAGTTAAGCACTAGGTTGGTGTCAATACATCTGTCCAGTACCCGAGCTAGCTGCTGGAGACAGTCTTCGAACCCATCACCATAAAGCGAAAAATCATCCATGAAGACTTCAAAATTTTGCTCCATCATATCTGAGAAGATAGACATCATGCACCTCTGAAACGTAGCTGGGGCATTGCATAGCCCAAAGGGCATGCGTCTGAATGCAAACGTCCCATATGGACAAGTAAATGTCGTCTTCTCCTGGTCAGCCGGCTCAATCGCTATCTGATTATACCCAGAATATCCATCCAAAAAGCAGTAGTGTGAATGGTGAGCTAACCTATCAAGCATCTGATCCACGAATGGGAGGGGAAAGTGATCCTTCAAAGTGGCATCATTGAGTTTGCGGTAATCCATGCAAACTCTCCACCCCGTAACGGTACGTGTGGCAATTTGATCACCTTTTTCCCCTTCCACCACAGTTATACCTCCCTTCTTGGGAACACATTGTACCGGGCTAGTCCACGTGCTGTCGGAAATCGGATAGATGATACCTGCTTCCAACCATTTAAGCACCTCTTTCTTCACCACCTCCTGCATGTGAGGGTTGAGGCGGCGCTGAAATTGAACTACCGGCTTCTTGTCTTCCATGAGCCTGATCTTATGCTGGCAAACTGTGGGGCTGATCCCCTTAATATCTGCTATTGTCCATCCCATAGCTGCTTTCCTCTTCTGTAGTACCTCGAGAAGCTGCTCCTCCTGTTCCCTGTCCAAACATGCAGATACAATCACAGGTAAAGTATCATTAGATCCCAAGTATAAATATTTCAAATGAGCAGGTAAAGGCTTTAATTCTAAAACAGGAGCAGTAATAAGAGAAGGAGTAAGAATCTTCCTGCTTCCCTCATTAAAGAGGGGTAATGGTGGGCGCCAATGAACATCTAAAGCTTGCTCTTTCTCGCTGGAATCAAATAGAGCAAGCTCCTCATATAGTTGCTCCAACAGAATATCGTCCTCCTCGTCCAGCGTGTATGCCTCCACCCCAAAGCACTGCTCGCTCACCGCGTATGCGGGAAATTTCATAGCCTCAAATACATTAAAGGCCACCTTCTCATCGTTGATCTGCATAGTCAGCTCCCCATTGGCCACATCAATGATAGTTCTCCCGGTGGCCAGGAATGGACGGCCCAAAATAAGAGGAACATCATCGTCGGCCTCCATGTCTAAGATCACAAAATCCGCTGGGAAGATGAGTCCTTCAACTCTCACTAGTACATCCTCTAAAACACCCCTGGGGCGTTTTATTGTGCGATCAGCCATCTGCAAGCACATCCTGGTAGGCTTAGGATCTCCCACACCCAGTTGCTCAAAAACCGATGTAGGCATCAAATTAATACTCGCACCAAGGTCACACAATGCTCTCCCATGAAATGCGTCTCCCAATGTAACAGGAATGATGAAACCGCCCGGATCTTTCATCTTCTTTGGTAGCGCTTTTTGCACAACGGCGCTACACTCCTCATTTAGAGTCACAGTTTCAAAGTCATCCATGCGCCTCCTATTAGAAAGGAGGTCCTTGAGAAATTTGGCATATTTCGGCATTTGTGAGATGGCCTCAGCAAAAGGTATATTAATGTGCAGTTTCCTGAAGATATCCACAAACTTCTTGAAATGCTTGGCATCCTCTTGGCTCTTCAATCTTTGCGGGTATGGCACTCGCACACTGTATTTCTCCCTAAGTTTCTGTTTCTCATCCGACTTCCTCACCGTGTCCTTTGATTGGGGACTCACGGTAGGCACGGGAATCTCTTCATCCAAAGCTTTCTCAGTGGCCTTAGTCGCCTCAGCTCGCGCGTGGCTAGGATATGGGGGATCCTCAGTAGTGATGCCACTGCGAGTTGTGATGGCATTTAGCTGCTCGTTAGGAGTGATGGTATTTGCTGGAAGCATGCCTGGTGGGAGCTTGACATTTTGATTGGCGATCTGCCCAATCTGAGTCTCATGGCTTTTTATTGTTGCTTGTATTGAGACAATCGCGCTCTCCATCCTGTCGTGATTGGCTAGGAGCTTTCTCAATAGAGCATTTGTCTCTTGCTCTTCTTTTTGTGGAGCCTGCTGCTGTGGAGCTTGCCTTGCTTGATATGGAACATTGGGTCTCTGTCCGGGTGCATATAATCCACTGTTTGGATTGGCATAGCTGAAGTTGGGGTGATTACGATTGTTAGGATGATAGGTGTTAGGCCATTGCTGCTGTCGCATAAAATTCACATCTTCAACACTGTTATCATATCCCTGGCTTTCATCTGCTAGTAATTCACCCATGGGCTTCTGTGTTGGAGGATGCATACCGTGAAATGCTGAAGTCATGGATTCCAACTTTTGTTCCATCGATTCAATCTTGTTGACTAAGGATGTATCCCCCGGTTTGGAATATCTACGCGTTTCAGATCGTGTAGTCTCTCTCTTTGACGCATTGTTCAGCAAATCTTGAGCTCGCTGTGCTCCAAGTCCCATAAAATTACCTCCAGCTAGCATATCCAACTGGTCAGCTGTCTCCTTGTCTAGTGCAGTGTAGAAATAATGGAAGAGCTTGTGCCATGGCTCTCCATGATTCGGACATCTACGGAGAATTTGGCTGAACTTCCTCCATGCATCTCCCAAAGAGCTGTCTTCATCCTGAGTGAACTTTGCGATCTCTGCCATCTGCTGCGCGACTCTCGATGGTGGCAAATACTTCCTCAGAAACTCATGACAACAATCTGCCCATGTCACTATGCTACCAGCTGGCAGCTCCATAAGCCACTTCTTGGCTTTTCCAGATAAGGAGAATGGAAATAGTAAAAGCTTAACTGTTTCATCTGGAACTCGCTGATCGTGCAGGGTTGATGTGATTTGCTCAAATACCAGCAGATGGTGATTGGGGTCATCTCCTGGAGCTCCGTTAAAAGCGCACTCATCACGAACCATGTTGATCATATGTTGGCGCAACTCGAAGTGTTGGGCATTGATCTGTGGCCTGACAATGGTAGGCTGATAACATGCTGGAGTAGTCCTGAAATAATCCACCATCGGGCGTTCTTCATTCTCAGCATTGTTCTGCCTGTTGTTTTCCCCATTATTACCATTGTTGTTCCCACCGATGTTCGCTACTTGTGCCCCCACACCATGACGTGGTTGTGGATTTGGGGGAGCCATGCGATCCATCCTCGCCTGCATCTCAGCCATTTGAGCTCTCACCTCCTCAGCTTCTGCGGCTCTTCGTGCAGCATCCTCTACAGCTGCAACTCTAGCTGCTTCCGCATCCTGCAAACCTTTGCGGATCCTCTCATACTCAGCTCTCGTTTCTTCATCCATACCTACTGAGCTTGAATTCCTCTTGTCTCTACGCTGTGCTTTTAATAAGGATTCCGGGTCTTCAAACGTTGGATACAAAGGCTCGTCTCGAGAACGGGTCATGCACCGTGTAAATCAACCTGAAATCACGAAACACACAAAACGTAGGTGAGTAACGGATATAAACAATAAATTAAAATCCCTAAGGCTAGGAATTATAACTAATTTAGCCGAAGTCCCCGGCAACGGCGCCAAAAACTGCTTGACACGTTCCAACTGCAAGTGCACAGCTGTCGTGTGTAGTAATAAACCGGAAATCCGGGTTGTCGAACCCAAGGGACTTTGTTTAAATTAATTACTATTCTAAACCTTATGTGGGCAAGTCGCAATTTGTGTGTTTATCTAATTCTAAGAAATTAAACGCAAAACTCTCAATTAACCAAGTGAAATAATTCACGATTAATAAAGAATGAATATTTGGAGGTTTTTATCAATACGGGAAAAACACCGGGAATTCTCTAGGTTCACTAGGTTGATCTAAATTTATGTTTTGATTCGTAAAACAACCACGTGTTATTCACTATTAATCAAGCAATGTTGAAATTACCGAGTTACCAAGAAAATCCACTATACTTAAACTAAACTAAACCGAGTTACCAAGCCTAATTTAGGTTTAAGTATGCATTAAGATTGTAATTCTACTTTAACGATCCTAGTTAACGATGCCGAGTTACCAAACATTGATACGACTAGGTGGATTATTCAATTTACCGACTAGTTATCACGGAGTTACCGCGTGAAACTAATTGATTCTATCTCTACGTTAGCTACTCGCAAAGATAATGTGATTAAGAATGCAAATAATCCATAATAACGAATAAACACGAGAGATTAAGCTAAAGCATGCATTACAATCATCAAAACGTCAACTTTAGATCAAACCCTAGCTACACCAAACAAGAATTCCCAGCAAAAGGTGTTTAGCTACTCATATTCATAATCAAAACGACGATTATAATGAGTTTAAACATAAAAATCAAGAAAAACGAGAGTTTAGAATTCAAACGAATGATCCAAAAGCTCCTAAGCTCTCTCCAAGGCTTCTTGATCTCCAAAGATGTCTCTAATCCTCCAAAACTACTGAAAAAGACGACCTAAAAGTCTTAAATACGTTCCCATAATAATATTACAAAGTTTGGAAATAATACGGAAAAGCCCCAAAAATATGCTGCTGAACCACGACCTCTTCGCACGAAGACAGTTGTCTTCGCACGAAGAGTCTTCGTACGAAGACTTCTGCCTCTTCGTGCGAAGATCTTCTCATTGAGATACTGCAAGTTGTTTTGCGAAGAGAATGCTGCAGAGTCAAAATTTTGGCTAAGTATTTGTCTTCGCACGAAGACAAATGTCTTCGCACGAAGACACTGTGTTCCAGCCCTCTTTTTGCCTCCTTTGACTTTTCTCTTCTCTTCTTTGACTTTCTTCTTCCATTCTTTCTTTCCTTGATCTTCCGTTGACTTTCTTTGACCTTCCTCTTCTGTTTGACTTTCCTTTGACTTTCCATTGACTTCCTTTGACTTTTGACTCTCCTCTTGACTTGTCTTTGAGTTCCTCGTTTCCGAAGTTCGCTTCCAAATCCCGCACGATCATCCAAGCCCTGTTTTCCTGCGAATCACAACACGAAAACACAACCCGCGATCATATCACAATAAAAAGCTCAAAAATCTAAAGAAACGCCCGGATTTAACAAGTTTTGCACATGAACTCATATTTTCACATTTACGCTCAATTTACTCAAAAGACGACAAATTCTCCATTATAAGCACGCAAAACGTAGACATAAAAGGCATAAAATAACTCCGAAAACGGAGTTATCACTGCTCACGAAGATTGGAAACGTATTTGGAACTTACCTGTTCCACAGAAGATCATATTCTTTATATGGAGAATCTGCTCTAATTCTCTTGCTGTGAGAAGTAACCTTTCAAGGCGTGGAATTAATACTCTTCAGCACTGTCCCTGTTGCTCCTTTTCTGCAGAAACACAAGTCCACTTTTTCAGACACTGCAGATATTTCAAGTTTATTTGGAAACAATTTCAGAGTAAGATTGACTTATCTGGGTATCATGTTGGAGATAGGAACTGGATCAACAACATAATTACTCAGAATGAAGAAAGTTCTCAGATAAGTTTAATCGCCTGCCTTTGGATCATCTGGAGAACTAGAAACATGAAAATCTTTGAGAACAGAGAACAAACCCAGAATCAGTTGTTGAGTTGGATTGATTTCACGGTTTCAGAGTGGACCTGTTCGAATCATAACGAGATGATAAGAGGTGAAGATAAATTACCTGAAACTTGGAATCTTCCACAAGCTGGAACCCTAAAAATCAATGTTGATTTTGCTGTCTCCAATATCAACCGTCGAGCAAGTGCAGGTGCGGTCATTAGAAACCACACAGGTGATTTCATAGCAGCAATTACTATTCCACTGGGTTTCATTGCTGATTCAGATCTGGGGGAAGCAATTGCACTCGGGGAAGTAACAAGGCTGATGAGGGATGCTAATTTCAACTATGAATCTACTATCTTTCAAGTGGATTCGATGAATGTCTACAATAGGGTCAACGGATCTCAGAGATGGTACAACGAGTGGGAAGAAATTTTGGCAGAGCTCCGACATCTCATCATCGATCGATTCAGGGGTACTCTGGCTTATATACGCAGAACAGGCAACCAACCGGCTCATGTTATGGCAACGAGGGGACTGGAAGATGATGAAGCTATCATTTACTCGATTCATCCGCCAGAATTCCTCAGACGTTCTCTCCAAGAAGACCTATTGAAGATTCAGATGAATCTGGAGGCTCACGACCCAGATACATCAGCCGACTCTTAATGTTCTTAGGCGTGTTTGGTTTGTTTAGTTTTTTTTAGGACCCTGAATCTTGTTTTATTATTTAGATCTTGGGCTGCTTTTTATTGGGATTTATTTGTAATATTTGGATATCACAATGGGTCAGGCTTTACGTCCCCCCATTTGTATCTTTATGGGTTGGAAGCCCAACTTTATTAATATAAGCGGGGTTAATGTCGCCCTACCTAACAGGTAGGTTCTTTCAAAAAAAAAAAAAAAAAAATAGCAAACACGTGAGTATGCAAATGCTATTTATTATTTGCCATATAAATATGCATTATAAAGTCCAATGTTCCATACCTAAGACAATCGGAAATGCAGACGAGTTCAGGCATGCGCGAGATTGATTGTCATTTATTTATGGAATATAAGTAAGGGTTCACAGTCTAGGTGATTTTGGAAAAATCATTAGAACCACTGTAGCGTTACATTATAGTGACACATCTCGGTCAAGGAAATGGTATAGTTTCAACTTGTTACACTAGCATATTTTGTGTATGTTGAACAGGACCGCCATATGAAATATAATTATCTCGGACTGACTGAAGTGAGATAATATAATATTTCATTGTTATTAGTAATATTAGAAACTCTTAATCTATGATTGTTTATGTGGATGAAAATCTTGATTAATCATTATTTTGATATATTGAGTGAGATTCAAATGCGAGTCAACAATCCTGGTATATTGGATAATGATTGTTATGATTTGGTGTAAGCTAAAAGAATTATGGAATCCACGTCTCGTATGGATGCGCAATGGAAACAATAATTAACCATGCAAAACCCTCCAAGGATCACAAGTCAAGAGACATAACGATGGTAAAGGAAGAAATCAATTAACACACCTTAGGGTTCTCCTTTGATGACTTCAAACGCGAATTGTGTCACGTTCTCTATAGTTGATCCACGCCTAGAGTTGATTTCTAGATCTTCCAATCCTTGGTGCTAGCCCAGAAAGAGGAACAGGAAGAAAAATCACGCAAAACGAGACCGAAACAAGGAGGTTTCGGCCTCCTTGTGAGTCGACGGGAAGGGGCGGCGAGCTAGGGGGCGGCAAGCTCCTTGGCTTGCTTTCTCTCTCTCCTCTTGTTCTCTCCCACTCAAGTTATGATCTGGAGCTCACTAGGTTTTGTTATGTCAAGTCTGGCCAGCTGGTTTTTTGCAACCAGACATAACGAATAAGGGTAGAGCAGTTTAGATCAGGGAATACATAAGATGTTGATGAGATCGAAATTGTCAGTAAGAGTAGATCAGCATTAACTTGTATCTGTAATCTTGACGTGGGGAGTTATCTGATATTAATAACAGGAGCTCATACATAATGATGAGAATAAATGTTGGAGTGCAATTATAGTTTTATGGTGGAGTAAACTATAATTAATAATTAGTTTTGAATTTAATTCGGGTTGAATTATGAGTTCAAATATATTATTGGGAGCCGATTCATTTATTTTCTCCAGAGTTCCCTGACGTAGTCCAACATCAGCGTGATCATGGGATTCACAAGTGTTTTTGAGTCTCAAGTGTGTGAAATGTAAATTTAGATTATGTTTGGTATTTTATAGGTGATGGGTATTACTATAAACTATATGATTAGGACTTAATTTCAAGCTACACTAAAGTTTGTAGGGAGGGACTTGCTATGTAAAGTATTCCTACAAGGGACTTGTGTGCAATTATGGGTATTCCTAATATTAGGGTTAGTAATATGTCTCTATAAAAAGTCCACCATAGTTCTTAAGTGATGATGATTGATCTTATTTTCCACACAAGAGATAAAATCCTAGCTGTGCATCCATGAGCTTTTCATGTTCGAATCACCATTGAACTTGAATCGGAGCTTGGATCATACGTCGGAAGGCTTCCAGACATACCAGATTCCGTTTTTGGGTGTTTAGGCCTAGATAACAATCTCGGGTCGCTTTCGGTAAAACACGAAAGTTGTAGATCTCGTAAAAACGAAGAGACAATTAAAAATGGAGCGTCGATCGGAGTTGTAGGACTCTAGATATCGCTGGTCAAAGTTTCTGGTCCGCAGTTGATTTTCAGCAGGATCTGAATTCGGTTTTCGGAGCATAACTGGAGCTGCAGATGTCGGATGAAGACAAGTCATGTATGAAAATCGTGTATTTCGACGAGACGGACGCAATGGCACAGGTACCGGTGTCAGATTCAGAACAGATCTTCGTCAGTGGCTGGTCAAAGTCTCGAGATTCGCGTGGTCCCAGTCAGGATGGACTGTGGTAAGTTTTATTCTGCAAGCTAACATACTACAATAATTTTATGAATTCCTATGATTAATTCTCTGCATAAATCACGTGGCCCGGGATAAATCTCGTCAAATTTTCCCTTCAATTGAGCTGTATATATCAAAACGTTGGTGTAAAAAACAACCTGAAAGACTAAGCAAATGGTGAAAGAAATGTGAGTGACCAATAAAGATCATATTGTAACGTGATAAACTCTAGTGGGAAGTAAATCACAATCAATATAATCCATCAATTCGACGAAGAATAGCCAAAAAGGTTACTAAGCATAGTACATCCAACTTCTAAATGACATTTTTCATTCGAACTTCCAAAGATAAATAGTTTGACACAGTCCTTAATGAAGCAGGAGTAGACAAACTGATGGACTATTCGCTGTGATAAGCAACAAATGGGGTGTTACCGAGTTAACTTTTATTTTTGTTACAAAATATTTCAGGCTAAAGAAGAAAACAGAACGGATAGAGTTATGAATTATTTAGAAAGTTGTTTGAAACTTTAGTTAAATTTGAACTAAACTTGAGAGTTTGGAATAGCGTTAACAAATCTTATGCGTATTCATTCAAAAGTTCACATGTATCTTTGAAAAATCATTTCTAAACATAAATGACTAAGTTTTCTAAACATTTCAAAAAAATTAGTAAACAATATAATATATTATTATTATTATTATTATTATTATTATTACTATTATTATTATTATTATTATTATTATTATTATTATTATTATTATTATTATTACTATTATTGAGAAAGTATGCTCTATTATTTCAGAACATATGGAGCATAGGATAACAAAATAAAAGTTGATAATGATAAGTTCAGAAGAAGGTTAAGAGCTAAATTCAAAAATATTGTTAGCAGCATAATGAAGTTTTGAGGAAAAATGAAGCCAAAATGACGTTTTTATTTTATTTTATTTTTTGTCTTTGTTCATTTGGAAACGTGTAGTGAATACAACCTGGTTATCACTAACATTAAAAATAAAAAATTGCAACAGATAATTTGAAAGAGTTATATCTTTTCCTTTGAGAAAATGAAGTATACCTTTAGAAGATATACAAAGTAAAAAAAAAACGTCCAATATTTTTCTTTAAATTTATTAGTTATCAATAAATGTAGGATTTAGAAAGTGATAGGATATCAACTACTGAAGTTTTTGTAAATGCTCGTTCTACTATTAAATATACGGACTTAAAAAATGTCTAACAATCATTCAAAAAAAGGAAAAGAAAAACTTGACAGTTTAGTACCTTTGAAAAAAAGTACATTCCCTCAAAAGAAAGAAAAGTACACGATTTCTCAAAACAAAAAGTAACAAAACAAAAGGTAAAAAAAAAACATTATTCTAAATAAAAGGTAACAAAAAGAAAAAAAAAAAACAATATAGGGAACCTTAGTCGATTGTTGGGCAGTAGAGTCATAAAAATAAAATCTACTTATTAATCCGAATTCACCTATATAAATAAAGATAAAAGATAATTGCTGTCAAAACTTATCGATATGACTTCTCAAAAAAAAAAAAAAAAACTTATCCACATGCTCCTCGCTTCCTCAAAAGAACATAAAATTAAATAAAAAACATGGTCATATCTAACATTTGTAGAAATAATTTATTTTTTATCCAAATTTGATGTAAGTCGGGTATCTCTCATTTATTTTTCACAATCCCTTCTAAGCCTATCCGAACGACGACAACTCTCTCTTGTCAACATCTTCGGCTCCCAGAGGTAGGAGCTCCAGTCCCTTCGAGTCTAATCATCTTCTGTCGGACATTCGTAAAAGTCAGAGTTCTAGAGTACGGAGGTCCGAGAAAGTTTTGGCTCCTCAGATCCAGCGCTCTATGTCCTGGTGCGAAAATTATGAACGAAATTAGGGGAAATCTTGATAGACTGAAGGGAAAGAAGCATGATTTGAATGAATGTCGAGCAACATCAGTGTACAACATCAGATGAGTGTTCGTCTTACGCTTATATGAGAGGGAGAACTGGAAAGGAGAGAGCGGTAAATTTTATCAAATCACGAAATATCTTCTAACTTTATTATGAATACA
This sequence comes from Linanthus parryae, assembly GCA_023055425.1. NCBI lineage: Eukaryota > Viridiplantae > Streptophyta > Magnoliopsida > Ericales > Polemoniaceae > Linanthus > Linanthus parryae. The sequence goes on along the minus strand of JALGPY010000012.1, from coordinate 22,070,324 downwards.
CTTGAGTTGGGTAGTTTGTTTAGCATTTCGTTTCACTCGACAAAGATCATCTTTTCATTATTTCAAAAATTTCAGATGGAACATAAGTTCTCAGTTATTGAAACGGTTGGATATAATGATCCCCTCTCTGTTTATGCAAGGCCTTTCCCATGAAAGGTTCTAGAGAATATCTAATCTAACGGCTAGGATCGAATGACTATAACATTCTCTCATGATCTAGCCTAAGATATTTAAAAGAGTACATTCTGAGAGTCCTAAATATCCATGAATCCTGCAACTATAAGAGTACTCTAAAAAATTGGTAATTAAGTGGGCTATGTGGGGGTATGACTCATCCTATGCACAAAGTAGCATATCTCCAAGTGGGCTCAAGTGTCACGGGCTAGCTCAAAGGAATTAACCAAGAAAACCATCGAGTAAATATATGCGGCCCATGACACATGGGCAAAAAAATTGTCTATCTCCTCCCGATTTTGTCCTCACATCGAATGATGAAGAAAGGAAAGCTCGTTTCTTGACAATTTTCTTGATTTTTTCTTGAACATGGGCGTAGGATCCATTTATTTTGTCCCTTTTGTGGTTTGATTCTGTGATATTTCGCTTGATTTTGGGTTTCCATAGTCCGGTAGTCTCTGATATGGAATAAACGAAGTCGAGGGCAAGAAAATCGCTCTCTCCTCTCGAGTTCGCCCCCTCTTCTAGGAGTTGAACGATGAAGTAAGGAAAGCTTGTTTGTTGATGATTTTCTTGATATTTTCTTGAACATGGGCAAATGAACCAATTTTTCGTCCCTTTTGTTGGTTGATTTGATGATTTTTGTTTGAATGGGTTTTTTTTTTTTTTTTTTGGTAGTCTCATATCTAGAATAAACTAAGCCACTGCCAGGAAAAACCGCGATCTCCTCTCTAGTTCACCCTCTTTTATGAGTGTTTAACTCATTGGGGGGTTGGACCGTGAAGAAAGGATATCTTGTTTCTTGATGGTTTTCTTGATTTTTTTTGAACATTGGCGAAAGATCCTAATATTCGTCCCTTTTGTGTTTTGATTTAGTGATATTTCATTTGACTTTGGGCGGGTAGTCTTAGATCTGGAATAAAATTGTTTTGCTAACCAAATTACAGTGTCAAAGCGACTCGGTGAATAGTGAAATGAGAAAAAATATGAGAAACAAAGTAATATGTTAGAAACTCGATAAAGAAAATTAATCACAATAATATTATTAAGTGTAATATTACACATAATTTGAGTATCTTAAAGGAACATATTTATTACAAAAATATGAAGCATATTGCAAAGATGGTCGTCCAAGCAATTGAATACTCCAGGCTCGATTTGCAATCTCCAGAGAAGCTAGTCGGTTATGGGCCACGAATATTTGCATGAAATTATGTTACTGGGTATCATAATGCGCAATATGATAGTTGAATAAGTACCTTCTTGATATATAAACGCTGATATTTTCAATGACTCCCACTCATACATTTTTAGACTACAAAAGTTCACCATCAGTGCTGTCTACTAAGATTTCAAGAAATTTCGGCTATACAACCTTTTTACAAGTTTTGGTCGACACCAAAATGTGATAAATCGGGGTGAAGAAGATTCACTGTGAGATATGTGTAATCTTATATATGGTGATAATGATTAGCATGTGTAATGAGTTAATGGTACGTTTGGTTTTCAGGATTATCAGTGTTCGCTAGAGTCGGACTAAATATAGTCCACATAGTAGTTAAGATTGTGTTTGGTTGTTTTGTAGTAGTTCTAATATCAACAATAAATAGTGAAAGATTATGTTTAATACCCTGAATTAGCCCCCTCTTACATGAGTAGATTAACAAGATTTGACTATGAGGGCCGATATGCTTCACTCTTTTTTCTTTTCCCTTTAACTTCACCTCCTAAGTGTCAGGATATGATTGTTGGGGATATTTATTTTGAGATCTTTCTGTAATCATATCTCCAATAATAGAAATCCACATATGCAGTGAAATCAAGATGTGAAGAAAAAATGTGATATTTAGCATTTTTCTTTAACTTTTTATACCTCAATACTGGATTGATACCACACAAAACCAAACACGTTGTTAATTATAGTTCAGATAATCTCCTCCACTCTTACCCAGCTAATCTAATCTTGTCCAACTATTCGGCTAGACCAGAAAATAATATGTCCATAAGAGTATTTTACTTGTTTTTTTAGAAATATTCTGGTTGTATTCTTGAATAATTTTGCGAGATTAAATGTGGTTACTTAATAACTTTACTATAATTGTAATATTGAGTATTGTGTCGATGACATATTATTATTTTAATGCTAAAGTTTAAGTAAGTATGTGGAATAAAATAATAAATACATATACTTGTCACATTAAAATTTGGTCAAAATATTGTACGACTAAATAGATTTATACTACTATTGAAGAAATTTTATGATAATCTATAGGATTCCAAAAACTTCAATCTCTGTAATTGAATGTCTGGAGGTATAATATTTTTTTATGATTTGACACAAATTTTGGCTGGTTTGATTGAAGATTGAAAATTTCATTCATTTTCAATAAATGAAAAAATATTATGTGTGGCAGGAGACCGTTCATTATCTTCATCAAATATGGAGAATGGAGGAAGAAATAGAGTTGAGGGCGTGAGATGTTCTAACGGTTTCAGTGGCATGACATCGGTGGTGGAATTGATCTCGAGAGTTGGAGGTAAATTAAGAAGTTCTTGTTGTTGGAGCAACTTATGATCTACATACCACTTTCATATTGACATTGTGATCGATAATTGACTAGTGTTACTAATGTTTAAGATGAACAAAACATAATTGAAGAAACACTTGGTGATTGTTGATGGACGATGTAATGTCCATTATGAGGTGATCTCAGTGGTGAGTTTTTTGTGATAGAAGGTGTAAACAGACACCAGATTATAAGGGGTCCTTCATCAAATGGCTCAAAAAGACTCGATTATTTTTTAAATGGAGGGTTGAGATATATTTTTACAACGGGTCCCACACCACTATGATTTATTATATAAATAATAGGAGTCATTCAAATGATTGAGATTAGTTAATGGAACCCAATCCGGACTATTCGACAATGGACGAAGACGGGGTAACTCGGGACAAGGAGAAGGATGTCCGGACAGGAAAACCCGACGGTGCGGCAGCGAGGCTGAATGGTTCTTTCCGGCCGGTTGTTCATGGACAAGAAGAATTTGCAGCAACTGCTACTGAAATTGAACAAATAGAGAGAGAGAGAGAGAGAGAGAGAGAGAGAGAGAGAGAGAGAGAGAGAGAGAGAGAGAGAGAGAGAGAGAGAGAGAGGATGAGAGAGACGACGAGTGTTTACATAGAGGAGGAAGTGAGCGATGGAGGTGGTGTACGAGGAATAATAGTTGAAACTGAAGTTTTGTTTTCCTTTCTGTAGTTTTGACCGAAAAAAAAAATTAAGGGAAGAAACGTGGTAAATTGATTTGATGGGAATCATTCAAATGATTGGGAATAAAGCATGGAGGGTAATTCATGGAGAGAAAAAAATGGGGACGTTTCTAGTGTTTGATTTGCTTGAAGTTAGAGTGAGAGAGCAAAGATGTGGTGTTTGTGGAGCACCACAATGTTGACTATAGGAATAATTGGTTGGGTGGTTTGCTTGTTTAAAAAAATACGATGACTAAGACCATTTAATCGGGTGTCATGAAAGTAATAAAGGTGTAGACTAAGATAGTTTAAAGTGTGCAACATACATATATTACACTAATATATATATATATGTGTGTGTTGTTTTATTATATAAAATAAATAAGATGAGAATAAAAATGTAGTAAATATTAGTGCTCATAAAAACAGATTGTAACAGATGTAAATACCAAAATAAAATTCTCTTAATGACCACATACATATTAAATATGTACGATACCCTTCCATGTTCATTACGTTACCAAAATACCCCTCCAAAATTATGGGGTATTACATCACATCTCCCTTAAAACAAAGCTTCGTCCCCGAAGCTTAAGGTAAAACAATACTCCCAAAGCAAGTATAAATCTAATCGGTCAATACAAGCATAAATCAAATTTCTCAGTGCAAGTATGTAGTTCTAATGTGCACATAACAACAGACAACACGGGCAATTAAATGCAGGGTTGTTAAATTACATCTCCCTTAAAAGGAGTGACGTCCCCGTCACTTGGCTCGTCCCTGGTCAAAGAGGTGTGGTTAACGTTTCTTCATGTCTGTCTTGCTTTTTGAAGTTTCTCTTTCTGTCTGGCGGTTTGACCAAAGAACCTTGACCAGCGTGGTGGACTTGGTACGGGTGTTCCTGGTTTTTTGTGAAAAGGATTTTGATTGGTTGTTGTTCAAAGGTAAGAGATGAGTCAAGTTCGACAGTCTCAGGATCAAGGATATGACTCAGGTCAGGAACATAGGGTTTGAGTTGGGACCCAAGAAAAACGTTATGGATTCTACCTACTACAAACGCGAAAGGATAGGTTGAAGTCAGCACTTGTGATAACGTTACCAATGAAGAGGAGAATTTGAAGACTAAACGATGCGTTCAAGCATGGGATAGGATGTGTTTTAATTCAAGGAAGAACTGGCAAGGTGACCGCTTATGCTTCTAGGCACCAAAAGTCTTATGAGAAGAATTACCCTGCTCATGATTTGGAGTTGGCAGTCATGGTGTTTGCACTGATGGTCCGGAGGCATTATATCAACGGTATGACTTGCAAGATCTTTACGAATTACAAGATCCTGAAGCACATATTCACCAAAAGAGCTGAATGTGCGACAAATGAAGAGGTTATAGTTAGTGAAGGAATACGACGTCAAGATTCAATATCACGAAGGAAAAGCCAATGTAGTAGCGGAGGCATTGAGCCAAAAGACGAATCATGCAATAAATGCAATGTGGGTTTTGCCACCTAAGCTTTCAAAGAGCTTCCAAGGTTAGAGATTGGAGTTCGCATGAACGCAATCACGAGTAACATGCTGTGTAATTTGACGATAGTAATGGAAATCTTCGTAGAGATAAAGGAAGGACATAAATAAGATATTTTCCTACCAAAAGATGAAGGAGAAGATCAAGAAAGGCCAAACACTCGAGTTCAAAGTGGAGGAAAATAGTAGCGTGAAATTCAAATAAAGATGGTGTGTATCAATGAAATGCGTGGATGTTCAAGAGAAGATTATGAAGGAAGCTCGTAACACACCATATTGGGTACATCCATGAGGAGACAAGTCGTACAAGGATTTGAATAAGAAATTTTTGTGAAAAGGTATGAAGAAAGAAGTAGGTGACTTTGTCAAAAGGAACTTTCGGTGTTTGACTTGTCAAATGGTCAAGTTAGAGCATAAGAGACTAGGTGGGTTGTTGCAAGCATTAGAGATATCGATATAGAGATGGATTCCCTCTGAATGGACTTTGTCACAGCTTTAACTGTTTCGACTAATGGGTTGAAACAGATTTGGGTGGTAGTCAATCAACAAATAAAGGCAGCAATATTCATTCCCGTGAAGGACACATGGGACATGGAAAAGAGGGTGGACGCATACATCAAGGATGTGGCACAGAGTACTTAGCTCGGATATTTCAGATAGAGGTTCAAACTTCTAATCACACTTCTGGAAAGAGCTACAAAAGGCCAAGGGTACCGAGCTAAGGTTCAGGAAAGCGTTTCTCCCAGCTACGGAGGGACATACTGAAGGGACGATTGAAACGTTGAAAGATATGCTAAGGGCTTGCATTTTGGACTTTGGAGGTTCATGGGTGGACAAGTTACCACTTCTCGAATTCTCTTATAACAAAAGCTATCATGATAGCTTAGAGATGGCATCCTACGAAGCAATGCACGAGAGGAAGTGTAGGACACCACTATGTTGGAGCAACATCAGAGAGATGATCATTCTAGGACCACAATTGATCGAGGATTCGACAAACCAGATTCGAGTGATTCAACAAAGGATGAAGGCGGTCCAGGATCGACAAAAGTCTTAAGCGTATTTGAAGAAAAGGCCATTGGGGTTCAAGGTTGACAAAGTGTTCCTAATGGTATCATTTACAAAGGGGGGCATGCATTTTAATTAGAATAGAAGGCTGAGCCCCAAGTTTATCGGACCATACGAAGTGCTGGATTGTAGAGGAGAGGTTGCCTAATGCCTAAATCTTCCCAACTGAGAGAATGGTTAAGGCTGACACAAGTTGGAATTTGGGTCCATTAGATATACTCCTATAGGATAGACGCTCACCTTCGGGTCCACGAAATCTAACTTTTTGGTTGGCACACTCCACCCACCAAATAATCAACATAACAATTAAATGATTTAAATCAAGCCCAAAAAAGGAAATAGCAACTCCTAAAGTAGGCTAAATGTTCACTCTTGTGATAAAATAATGCAATAAATGACAACCTAAGATTGGGATGGGCGTGGATCTACTCCTCATCATCAGTGGTGAACATGAGCTCGATATGAGAAGCGTCAATCTCAATCTCTTCCACCTCATTGTTTTCTCCGTGTTCTATCTCGTCAATCTCATCAATCTCATCGTCATCCCAATCTATGAACTTCTCCTGTGCATTCTCATCTTGGTTTTCAACTGGGTTTAGCTCATCTCCTCGGTCCTCGTCTAAGTCCATGTTCAGAAAGAAGAGAAGAGGTGTCTCGGAAGTGTTCTAGACCGCGTATACACTCATATCTCAACGAAATTAAACTTAAACAATTTAAAGCAATTATGTAACATGAATAAACTAACAAATTAACAATTTGTGGCCACATAGCAATTTATTGCTTCACAAATAATAGGGATTAACAATTAATCACATAACACACTTAGGAACTTAGAAGAAAACACGACTACACTAACCCACATCCCCGGCTTGGTTAGTTTTAACTATAGTTTTAGTTATCCTATGTCCATTTTAATTTTGACAAGCTTCTGATTATTTTTAATCTTTATTTAATGGAAATAAAAAAGTCGTACTAGCGTTGGAACCGTCGGCTCTGATACCAACTGAAACAACCCGGATCCTACGGTTCCTGCTAGTAAAACTTAACGATAATCCAAAGAATACTTTAGTGAAATAAAAGGAGGAAACCTCCAACATTGTTTACAAGGAAACGATGAAGATAAAGTTTGAAATTCAAACGAGACAACTACTAAAGTATATTTGCTAGCGTTGATCCTAATCTTGAGCTCGTGCGCGCTTCCACCCCAACTAGCTTATACATAACCTGCGGTTTTAAAATAGCAAAAGTCGACGCAGCAAAACGTTTATCAGTAAAAACTGAGTAAGATTATACCACAACACGTAAAGACAGAGTTTTTGGCTAACACGAGAATATACACAGTAAAATGAGCAGTAACCACATTTTTATCCTTTATTTGGTTGAGGCATATCCACGAGCCTCAACAGGTTCGGTGTGGACAGAGAGGTCACGATGGAATAATAACAAGGTAGGGTACTTCTCTGGGATATCACAGTCCATCCGATTCACCCTAAAATAACTAGTGAGACATTAAGTGTCGACACCCCTATACAGTTGTGACCTAAACATGTATAGGCAGTACTCCTAGTTTTTACAATAAATAAGATGGTACAATGCCCTAGGTAAATCACACATAGGTGTTCCCGGCCTTAGCCTTCACACGCATCCTCTGTGCACCGTTCCCAATTCTATTATCGTACAATTATTGTTCATATTCCACGAGAGTAATAAACCACAATTTTAAATAGTGACCACATGTTTCTCAAATCGTTCAGAATGAAGCGCTAGAAGAATTCAAAGTATTGTAAAGCGGAAATTGAATTTGAAGTTTGAGATAACGCACACGAAACAACACATTTTGATATTTAAAGATGTTGTGCATATAACTTGCCTGAAAATAGAGGGAGCTTTACACACAACCAAGAACGCAACTAGTAGTAGGGGTCCTCAACGAACTCGGGTCCTACGAACTCGGAATCTACAATATCAATTTTCCCTAATCAATATAGTGTTAACACATACAAGTCCTACATGCAATGCATAGATACCCTTTATTGAACTCCCCCCAAAATTTACTAAGGTAAAAAATACGAATCTCATTTGAAATATAGTTTATAAAAACTAACTTTTATTATTATAGAACACACTATACGACAATTATATTTATAAACTTATAAGGTAAACTAAAATTTATTATTAAAATAAAGAGTTTAGTTAGTCTTTAATTCACAATTATTTTCCCATAAAAAAACTTTGTTAAAGTATAAATAAGAAACCTTTAGTTAAATAGTAATCAAAAAATGTATGTTTTTATTTGGTAAATATCTTATTTTACCAAAATATATTTTCCACACAACTTACAAATAATTATAATAATAATACTTTTGTCCTACTACTCTTCCCCTACTATTAATATTACCCTCCACAACAACATAGTAGTACTACATATGCTTGCTCTTCCAACTACCGTTTTTTTTTTGTTTTTTGTTTCTTTTCTTTTTTTTCCATCCTCCTCCACACCGCACCCACATGCAATACATTGCACCCACGTATAACCATACAAAAACCCCATATATATTCATAGCTTATATTCATAGCTACACCCTCTAAAACAAAACTCGAACCAAACTGTAACTCGATGGATGTTATGAAAATGGGCGAAACATAATCGAACATTAAAGAATAACGCCGGAATGAGCACTTATATGAACGGGAAAAGAGAGACGAAGCCGGAGTGCGAAACGACGACGAAACGGCGGGGTATTGGAACCCAATCCGGACTATTCAACAATGGACGAAGACGGGGTAACTCTGGACAAGGAGAAGGACGTCCGGACAGGAAAACCCGACGGTGCGGCGGCGCGGCTGAATGGTTCTTTCCGGCCGGTTGTTCATGGAAAAGAAGAATTTGCAGCAACTGCTACTGAAATTGAACAAATAGAGAGAGAGAGAGGGAGGGTGAGTGAGGATGAAAGAGACGAAGGGTATTTACATAGAGGAGGAAGAGAGTGATGGAGGTGGTGTACGAGGAATAATAGTTGAAACTAAAGTTTTGTTTTCCTTTTTGTGGTTTTGACCGAAAAAAAAATTAAGGGAATAAACGTGGTAAATTGATTTGATGGGAATCATTCAAATGATTGGGAATAAATCATGGAGGGTAATTCATGGAGAGAAAAAAAATGGGACGTTTTTAGTGTTTGATTTGCTTGAAGTTAGAGTGAGAGAGCAAAGATGTGGTGTTTGTGGAGCACCGCAATGTTGACTATCGGAATAATTGGTAGGGTGGTTTGCTTGTTTATAAAAATACGATGACTAAAACCATTTTAATTGGGTGTCATGAAAGTAATAAAGGTGTACACTAAGATAGTTTAAAGTGTGCAACATACATATATTACACTAATATATATATATATATATAAGTTGTTTTATTATATAAAAGAAATAAGATGAGAATATAAATATAGTAAATATTAGTGCTCATAAAAACAGATTGTAACAGATGTAAATACCTATAAAATAAAATTCTCTAATGACCACAGACATATTAAATATCTAAGATACCCTTCCATGTTCATTAAGTTACCAAAATACCCCTCCAAAATTATGGGGTATTAAACCACATCTGATATGGAGTGTTCATGACTGATTTGGATGGAACATGGTTAAGGGTAAAAGATGCACATAATAGAGCATGTCCCCAAAAGAATAATAGAAGATCAGTCTGAAACATCATAGATTGAACCATATCCAATATGGTGCGATTCCTCCTCTCGGACATGTCATTCCACTGTGGCGTTCCGTGTGGAGTGTTGGGATACGATCCCACACTCTCTAAGATAGTCATCAAAATCTTGGCTCAAAGTATTATCCTCCACGATCCGATCGTAGAGCCTTAATACTTTTGCCAAGTTGCTTCTCTACTTCATTCTTGAATTCTTTGAACTTTTCAAAGGATTCAGATTTGACCTTCATAAGGTACACAAATCCATATCTACTGAAATCACCAGTAAATGTAATGAAATAAAGATAACTACCTCTGGCAGGCGTGGGAAACGGTCCACACACACCAGTATGTATGAGTACCAATAACTCTCTAGTCTTTTCACCTTTCTTCTTGAAAGGGGACTTTATCATTTTTCCTAATAAACAAACCTCACATATCTCATATGATTCATAATCAAATGAGTCTAGTAATCCATCCTTATGGAGTCTAGAGATGCGATTTTTGTTTATATGACCTAAATGACAATGCCATAAATAAGTATTATTTAAACCATCAGTTTTAATCCTCTTGGTATTAATGTTATAGATAGAGTTATCTAGATCAAGGATATATAATCAATTAGAAAATAAAGCATTACAATAATGCAAACCCTCAAAATAAATGGAGCAATATTTGTCCTTTATTTGAATAGAAAAACCTTTCTTGTCCAAACAAGAAACAGAAATAATGTTTCTGCTCATAGCAAGCACAAAATAACAATTGTTTAATTCTAAGATAAATCCTGAAGGTAAAGATAACTCATAAACGCCTACGGCTAATGCAGGAACTCTTGCTCCATTCCCCACGCGCAAGTCTATCTCTCCTTTAGCCAGCCGTCTACTTCTCTTTAGATCCTGCACATTTCGACAAATGTGAGATCCACATCCAATATCCAATACCCAAGATGAAGAGACAACCAGATTGACATCTACAACAAAAATACCTGGTGGTGGTGGAATCACTATTACAAGCCTCTTATCCTTCAAATACTTTGGGCATTTCCTTTTCCAGTGGCCAGGATGACTACAGTAGTGACACTCACCCTTAGCCACGCCCCCAGAGGGCTTTAAGGCAGTTTCCTTAGACTTTTCAAATTGCTTGCTCTTTCTTTTGGAGGTAGATTCAACTCGCTTGCTCTTCCCTTTATTGACCATCATTATGGCCTTCCCTTTCCCTTTGTCGATGCTCTGTTCTGCTGTCCTCAGCATATTGAGAAAATATGGAGAGGCTTACTGATATCATTCATGTTATAGTTCAATATGAACTAGCTATAACTGTCAGACAACAATTGCAACATGATATCGGTAGCCAACTCTTGACCCACCGGAAATCCCAGACGCGTGAGACTCTCAAGGCACCCGATCATGCGCAGTACATGAGGCCCCACGAGGTTTCCCTCTGACAGATGAAACTTGAATAGTACCTTAGATACTTCATAACTCTCATTCCTTACCTACTCCTGGAAGAGCTGCCTCAAATGTATGATCATCCATGTTCTCATGTTGCTTCTGAAGCTCAGAGTTCATGGTGCAAAGCATCAGGCAAGTCACGTCATTGGTGATAATTCAATTCCTCTAGATGAATGAGAAGTATGATCTCGGGGGAGTTTATCTTTTGAAGATGATGAAAGACAGTTTCTAAAGAGACAAGTCTCAAAGCTCAAAATCTTTGAAGACACTATTGCCTACTATGAACTTGTTAACTGTTAACTAACAGTTTCTGTATTGCAGGCTTGGAATTAAATTGGATAATGTTTAAATGTCCCGTGAAAATATTCTTAAGCTAGTTTATTGTGTTTCTAACGCTAAAATATCTCTCAGCATGAATGCATCTGGGATCAGGGCATATCCAAGGCTAAAGCTTTGGAGGTTATCTGAAGCTCCAAAGCTTTGGAGGATTATCTTAAGCCTCTGACAGTTATTCTAATTCTTATTGCAGGATGTTACAACTGTTCATGTGATTGATTATTGACATGTTATGAGTCTTAACCATGTTATTATTATCATTATTATTATTATTGATCACATGTTATTTATCTGGAAATTAATCTGGAGATTATTCTGAGATTGTAAATTCAGTTTACTAGATAAACTGGTATGCCAAACAACCATCATTCTTAATGCTATCTTATCTGGATTTTGTGTGATCTTGTGTTTGAGTTGTTGCAGGGTTGTTCGTCGTTCAAAACCCTTCAAAAAAATCTGAGAAGCTATTCAAACATAGCTGTTGAAAGAAGCTGTTAAAGGGAGAGGATTTTCAGGAATGTTGTTCCCAAAATTTCCCAGATTGTTACAATAGTTTGTGTTTTACATGGAGAGAGGGCTTATCACTTTGAAATGAAGAGTTATTCATTCGTGGGAGAAAAACACATACTACTCTTCAAATTATTCAAGGATTCAACTGCTGAATAAGATCAAATCATCCAGAATCTGAAGATCAATTCTGAGCATTCTCTTCTTATTTGTATTATGTGTTCTCCTTTGAGATTTAATTGTTATATTCTTAAGTGTTACTCAAACTCACCAACTTTATAAGTTAGTTTTTCAAGTGAACAACAAGAGGTTCTTATTGTTTCAACATGTTGTAGCTGAAACTAGATAGGTTGGAAACCACAAGCTGTATAAGTGTAAGGTAGCTCACTTAGGCTTGAGATCTAGGGCTAAATCAGGGTGATTAATAATAAGTGTGTTCAAATCCTGGAGGGATCAAGTCCCTCAGGCAGTGAGTAGGTCCAACTGTGACTGAACTCTTCAAAAATCCCGGGCAAGCACAAAACAGGTTGCTCCAAAGCTTTGGAGAATTTTCCATCTCAAAGCCTTGAAGCTTCAGTTGGTTCTGAACTGTTTCAAATCTTTTCAATCTTTTAAAAAGCCTTGATATTTCTTTAGTTACCTATGTTAGAGTTTTAAAAGTTCAGTTTTAGCAAAAGTTTCCATACTCTATTCAACCCCCTTTTAGAGTATTAGATCTTGTGTTTACTCTATATTACACACTTTCAATTGAATTAGAGATTGGGTAAATATATAAGATCTAACCATCTTGTCACAATGATCAATGTAGGTGATGCAGGATTCTCACAGGGAAGAGCAGCCAATAGACCTCCATGGTTACGTGATGACAATTTCATGCCCTGGAAAGCATTGATGAAGATGTTCATCATAGATCAAGACATGGAACTGTGGTCAATCATTCTGAATGGTCCTTATGTGTATTACACCACTATAGATGTGATCAGGACTGTCAAGTTTGAGGAAGATCTCTCAGTTACAGAATTGAAAAAGGTATCAAAGAACTATAAAGCTATGAACTTGTTGTATTGTGCTTTTAGTGCACATGAGTTCAATAGAGTATCAAACTGCAAAAGTGCCACAGAAGTCTGGGATAAACTGGTTGTGACCTATGAAGGAACCAGTCAAGTCAAACAGACTAAGATCAATATCCTTCTCAGGCAGTATGTGCTGTTCAAAATGAACTATGATGAATCTATCAAGGAGTTGTTCAAAAGATTCACAGACATTGTGAATAATCTGGAATCCTTGGAGAAAGTCCTCTCAAATGAAGAAAAGGTCAGAAAAATCCTAAGAAGTTTGCCAAAAGCCAAGTGGGATCCAAAGAAAACTGCTATTGTGGAAGCTCATGACTTGAGTGTTCAGGAGTTAGATGATCTGCAAGGCAAACTACTCACTCATGAGATGTCCATGAAGGAAGTGGATGGTGAATTAAGTGACAACATCAAGAATCTGGCACTCAAGACAAAAGACAATGAAAAATTTCAAAGCCTTGAACATGAAGATGATGATAATGATGAGAAAGCCTTAGCCCTAATCTCCAAAGCTTTGATCAGAATTCTGAAGATGAAGAAAAACTTTGGGAATAGGGATTACAACAGAGAAAAATCCAGGCCTTCAAGCAGCAAGGATCAAAAATGCAAGTTGTCTTCACATTCACATAAACCTAAAGTAATGAATTGCTTTGAATGTGAAGATGAAGATCACTTGGTAAGGGATTTTCCTCAAAAGAAGAAAAACATGCATTTTCCAAAGAAGGAAAATGATATCTGGAGGAAGAATGCAATGGTTTCATCATGGAGTGATTCTGACTCATCAACGGACTCAGATTTAGATGAAGAGCAAGCCAATATTTGCTTAATGGCTGAGAATGAAGAAGAAAAAGGCGCAGACAAGCACATTATATAAATGGTAAAGAATCTTCTTGCTAGTCCTTCTGATGTTTTACCTGAAATTCTTAAAAGCATGTTTCTGAATGAAGAAAGTGATAGAAATGAAATGATTCTTTAAAATTCAAAGTTCATGAGAAGGCAAAAGAAACTTTGATCTCCTTTTTTTTCAACAAAACTCTTGAAGTATCTAATTCAAAAATTCACGGTAACTTCAAAGCATTGGACAGCAGGTTCAAAGCTTTGAAGGAACAGGTCAAAGAAGTTATTGATCAAAATTCTATTTTAACTGATAAATTTGTTGATCTAAAACATCATTCATATGATTTAGAACAAGAAATAACTTCATTGACTGAGAAACTTCAAGATTCTAGAAAGATGTTAGAAAAGTTTGCAGGCTCAGAACACTATCTTAATCTCATGCTTGGAGGAAGTCTGCAGTCTATGCACAAGAGTGGAATTGGCTATAATTCAAATTTTCCAACGAAAAGCCAAACCACCTTTGTTAAATTAGGAAGCAGAAATCTTCCAAACTATCGTTACTGTGGAAAGCTTGGTAATGTTAAGTTAACTTGTCCCTTTAGATGGACAGAACCTCACATAATGAGGAATGCTTATCCTTACTAGGTCAAGGGAAAAGTAAAGCAGATTTGGGTTCCTAAATGAAACAGACCACGTAACATGGTCGATTTTTAGTATGAATTTAAATTCTACACTTGGTCTAATAGCCTGTTAAGGCATTGATTGTTTTTTGTAGGCTGTCACTAAACTTTGAAAGATCAAAAATGGTTTATGGATAGTGGTTTCTCCAGGCATATGAGTGGAAAGAAGTCTCTGTTTAAAGATTTTAAAGAATACTCAGGAGGAACAATCACTCTTGGTGACAAATCCAAATGCAATATCATTGGCATAAGTAGTGTTGGTAACGAATCTGCTACTTCTATTTCTGATGTTTACTTAGTTGAAGGGTTAAAGTATAATCTGCTTAGTATCTCTCAGTTGTGTGATAAGGAAAATAGAGTTATTTTTGACAAGGAGAAATGTGTGGTGCAAGATGAAAAATATGGAAATTACATACTCACTGCTCCTAGGTCATACAATGTATATACTTTGAATACTAACAAAGTTGCAGGTGAAAATCTGAAGTGCCTCAAAGCTTTCAAGGAAGACTCAATGCTTTGGCATAGAAAACTTGGGCCTATAATTAGCATGCAAACAATGAACAAGATTATCTCAAAAGACTTGGTAAGAGGATTACGAACCCTGAAAATTCAAAGATGACGAGATTTGCAAGGAATGCGCCCAAGGTAAACAGACAAGGAGTTCATTCAAGCCAACGAACTTTGTAAGTTCCACTAGATCTTTAGAACTGATGCATATGGACCTGTGTGGTCCTATGAGAGTTCAAACTCCAAGAGGTAAGAGGTATATGGTTGTTGTTGTAGATGATTATTCTAGATTTTCATGAGTTATGTTTATTAGAGATAAATATGAAGCTTTACCTGAACTCTTAAAGCTTTTTAAGGAGCTTCAAACTTTGAAAAACTTACATGTTGCATCCATTAAAAGTGATCATGGTAGAGAATTTGATCAGTTAGATTTTGATTTATTTTGTGCAAAGCATGGCATCTCACACAACTTTTCTGCATCTAGAACTCCTCAGCAAAATGGACTAGTTGAGAGGAAGAATAGGACACTTGAAGATATGTCGAGAACCATGCTACTTGAAAGTAACATGCCAAAGTATTTGTGGGAAGAAGATGTTAACACTACCAACTATGTGCTGAATAGATGTTTGATTAGACATATTTTGAAGAAAACTCCTTATGAACTGTATAAATGTAGGAAGCTAAATGTTTCTTATTTTAAGCCTTTTAATTGTATTTGTTATGTGCATAATAATGGCAAGAATAATCCTGAAAAATTTGATGCTAGAAGTGATGAAGGTGTTTTTCTAGGTTATTCTCAAAATAGCAAAGCATATAGAGTTTTTTAATATGATAACTAAGATTGTAGAGGAGAGTATTCATGTGGTTTTTATGAAAGTACTGATGATTCATTGATTGAATGTTTTGCAGATCTCAATTTGAATAAATATGAGGCACATGATGATTGTGAAAAGGAGAAAAGAAGCAAAATTAATCTGCAGGAACATCCAAAATAATCTCAAAGTTTTGAACATTCTGCTGACTCAAAATCTCAAAGCCTTGAGACTGAACTTCAAATAACACAAAGTGGTCTTGCTACTGCATCAAGTTCTCCAAGACTTGAAAAGTTACCTGCTGAGCATGAACCCTGGAAACTAAGGAAAAGATTCAAGTACATATTAGCTCATCGAGCTGATAATATCATATCAAATCCAAATACTGGTATTCAGGCCAGAGGACAATTGAAGAACCTGTGTGTCTTCAGTGCCTTTGTATTCATGATTGAATCTAAAAATGCAAAGGAGGCATTAGAAGATGCAGATTAGATCATTGCAATGCAGAATGAGCTGAATGAATTTGAAATGAACAAGGTTTAAAACCTGGTTCCTAGGCCAAAGACACATTAAGTGATTGGAACCAGATGGGTTTTCAGAAATAAACTTGATGAAAATGGTAAGATTATCAGAAATAAATCCAGACTTGTGGCACATGGGTATAATCAAGAAGTAGGTATTGACTATGATGAGACACTTGCTCATGTTTCCAGGTTAGAAGCTATTCAAATACTTCTTGCATTTGCTTCCAATAAACATATAAAGCTTTTTTCAGATGGATGTAAAATTTAATTTCCTAAATGGTTATTTACAAGAAGAAGTATATGTTGCTCAACCTCCTGGTTTTGAAGATGACAATTTCCCTGATCATGTTTACAAATTAGACAAAGATCTCTTTGACCTCAAACAAGCTTCAAGGGCTTGGTATGATATAATTTCAAAGTTTTTACTTGATAATAATTTAAAAGATGTCTATACAAAACTCTTTAGACTCATGAGAAAGACATTTAAGTAGTTCAGATCTATGTTGATGAGATATCGTTTGGTGCTACTAATGATGCTCTATCAAAAGAGTTTTCAAGTCTAGTGTGCAGCAAATTTGAAATGAGCTTAATCGGAGAACTCAATATCCTTATTGGATTTCATGTGCATTAAATGAAGAAAGGAATCTTTGTGAATCAAGGAAAATATACCAAGGACTAACAAGTACATTATGTCTCAGTCCAAGGTAGTAAAGACCCCCATGAGTTCATCATTATTCTTAGACAAGGATACAAATGGTAAGAGTGTGAATCAAAAGGATTACAAATATATGATTCGTTCACTATTGTATTTAACTGCTAGTAGACCAAATATTATGTTTGGTGTCTGTATGTGTGCAAGGTTTCAAGCAGATCCAAAGGAAAGTCACTTAGTAGCTGTTAAAAGGATCTTTAGAAATTTGAATGGAACCAAAGACTTGGGGCTTTGGTATCGAAGAAGAACTAACTTCTTTTTGAGTGGCTATTCAGATGCAGAATTTGCAGACTACAAGATGGATAGGAAAAGTACTTCAGGACGTTGTAAATTTCTTGGTTCATCGCTAATTAGTTGGTATTCAAAGAAGCAGAATTCAGTAGCCTTTTCAACTGAATAAGCTGAATACATTTTAGCTGGTGCTTGTTGTTAACAAGTACTATGGATTTCTAAACAACTAAGATATCTGGGATATGAATTCAGAGATGTGCCTATCGGCTGTGACAATACAAGTGTCATTCCAATCATAAAGAATCCTGTGCAGCACTCCAAAACTAAGCATATAGATGTAAGAAACCATTTTATAAGATATCATACTGAGAAAGGTGATGTGTCTTTATCTTTTATATCTAATGCTAAGCAAGTTGCTAATATTTTCACTAAACCTTTGCCAGATGAGAGGTTTGCATCTCTAAGGCTTGAATTGGGTATGCTAAACAATGATGCTTTGGTTTAGGGGGAGTATTGGATCATGTATGTGCTTATGTGTTGAAATATCAAAGCCTCGAGATCATACTTTCCTAGCCTTCAAAGAATGTTTCAAAGCTTTGCAGTTTCTATGAAGCTGTGTAGTTCCCCAAAGCTTTGGACTTGTTCTTCAAATCTTTGGAGAAAAACTGTATGTTTTTGTTCAAAAAGTTGGATCACCAAATATTGTGCATTATCTTAATATATAATTGTAGAAGATTTGATTTACTCAGAGATTTCTCAAAATATCACAAAATATCTAAAAGATCTTTGTAGATACGTTTTTGCATGCAAATCAAAAGATTCATTTTTAAACCTTTTTTTCTTTCAAACTTAAGCTAAACTTCAGGGCTTTTTTATCTCTCCGTCTCTATCTCTCTCTAAATTATCTCAGTCTTCTCTCTAAACCCTAAACTGAAATGGAGCGCAAATCTATCAGACTTCAAAAAAAGGCTCAAACTGCAACAATGGGGAAGAAGAGAAGAGCTAACAGAAAGTTGCAAGTGACCATCTCTGATTCAGATTCAGAGAAGAGCCAGAGTATGCAAGAGGCATCTCCTCTAGCCAAGAAGATCAGGAAAGAGAAGGATGTGGAGGATTCTAGGTCAGTATCAGTGGAGGAACAGAAAGTACTGGGAGAATTTTTGAAGGATCAAGAACAGGGAGATGAGGTATTGGAACAGGGTCAACACAAAGGAGACCGGGGGGATCAATCTGAGTCACATAAGAATAAATGGGTATAAAAGGAGAAGAAAGCTGAAGGAGACAAGAAGAAAGATTAGACTCCAAAGAAGCAGAAAACAGAAAATAATGATGATCAACCTTGTGAGAATAAGCGAGTCAAGCATAGTGCTGTGAAGGCAAAGAAGAAATTCTCTGGGCTTGGTAAGCATATTCTTTCTGAATCTTGGTGTATTTTTCCAGAAGTAAAAGGGGTTGGATGGATGGGTATGCAACATCTAAAATAGTGTATTTCAGTATGATTTATGAAGAATTGCTAGAAAAACTTGATATAGACTTCATTAGGAAATTGAGAAACTCATATGTTTGGAAGATGTTAAACCCTAGTTCTGAAGCATATCCTAGGTTAACAAGGCTTTTCTATTTGAATTTGGTGCAAGAAGATGAAGAAATCAATGTTTAAACCTCTAGGGTTACTAGTTTTGACATGATACTAGATCACAAAGTGTTTGCCAAGGTCTTAGGTATACCTAGGAAGTTAAAAATCCTTGAACATCCAGAGAGAAAGGAGTGTTTGGAAAAAGCTAAGTCTATGTTTTTCTTAGAGGGTAAACCAAGTGGACCCAAACAATTGACACATTCCGTGTTAAATTGTGAAGCTGAGATTCTCTTTTCTATTATCATGAGGTGTGTTGTGCCAATGAAGCATTCAAAGGAGTTGGTAACTGACATATTTTTAATCTTGATGTATCTTATCTGTCAAGGCTTTGAATTTGATTTACCTAGTGTAGTGATGGAGCATATGGTGTACTGTGGGACTAGGACTAGGAATCATTCTTTGCCTTGTGCAAATTTGTTGCCTTTATTCTTTTAGCACTTTGGGATTTCTGTGAAGAATGAGGAGAAGATTACTGGTGAGTTTGGTTTGGTTGATGACGTTTCTCTCCATAGGATTGAAGTTTTTCATACTAGAAAGGGTAGCTGGAAATTTTACTCAGAATTATCTGCAGCTGAGTTGAAAGAGAAGAGTTTCATAAAACATAAGGCTGCAACAACACCACAGTCTTCAACAAATTTGGATTTCTCCCAGATCATTGACAGAGTTGAGGTTTTGGAAGATGGTATTGAAGTTTTGAGGCAAGGTCTATTTGATCTATGAAACGAGGTTGGGAAGTTCAAGGTCTAGGTGGAAAAGAAACTGGATGTGATCATCAAGGTTTTAGACTTGGAAAAGATACCATTTGCTGACAGTAGAGACGCCAAAATTGATTCTGATGAAGTCATTGGAGATGTTCTAAAGAAATAGAAGAAGAAGGTACCAGTGGTTCTTACTTCAAAGGATCTGTTTGATCAAAATGATGATGAAGCTGATGGTGAAGAAGCTGCTGAGGAAGTTACTGGAGACAAGGGTGAAGAAGCTACTGAGAAGGTTACTAAGAAAGTTGATGAGGTAATAGCTGAAGTGGTGGCTGAGGTGGAAGCTGAACTTGCAGAGGGACAAACTGGGGATGAAGGAGATTCAGAAGAGTAAGGATCAGCAGAAGATGAACCAGAGGAAACCGATGATGATAAAGGAAAAGGAAAATGAAAGAGAAAAGAAGTAAAGAAGACAATCTAGAAGGATGCTGCAAAACGAGCCCACAGACTTGAACCCTTTTGTATCTTCTATCCATTTCTGTTTCTTTTTCTGTAAGCCTTGAAGTTAGTTTTATTTTCTTTTCAAAAACTCTGGGTATGATCCTACATTTCTTCTACTTTGTTGATGAAAGTAAAAAAGGGGGGAAAGTTTATGTGCTTAAGTGTTTAATGTTTAATTCTTAGTTTGTGTAATAATTTTTGGATGTTGTAGGATTTATTGTCTATGCCAGTTTAGTTTTTTTTAAGTGTTTATTGTTCCTTTGATATGTGTGATAGTTTTTTTTATTTTTTTTTGCTGTAACTCATGGTTATTAAGCTGCTGGATACTGAGAAAGCAAGAATATTTGTTTTGTCTTTAATCAAGAGGGAGATTGATAATTCAACACCTCTAGATGAATGAGAAGTATGAACTCAGGGGAGTTTATCTTTTGAAGATGATGAAAGACAGTTTCTAAATAGACAAGTCTCAAAGCTCCAAAGCTTGGAAGATACTATTCCCTACTATGAACTTGTTAACTGTTAACTGTTAACTAACAGTTCTGTATTGCAGGCATGGCATTGGATTGGAAAATTTTTGAATGTCTCTTGCAAATATTCTTAAGCTAGTTCTTGTGTTTCTAACACTGACAGATCTCTCAGCATAAATGCATCTTAGATCAGGGAATATTCAAGGCCAAAGCTTTGAAAGTTATTTGAAGCTCAAAGCTTTGGACGATTATCTTAAGCCTCTGACAGTTATTCTAATTCTTATTGCAGGATGTTACAACTATTCATGTGATTGATTATTGACTTGTTATGAGTCTTAATCATGTTGTTGTTGTTGTTGTTGTTGTTGTTGTTGTTGTTGTTGTTGTTGTTGTTGTTGTTGTTGTTGTTGTTGTTGTTGTTGTTGTTGTTGTTGTTGTTGTTGTTGTTGTTGTTGTTGTTGTTGTTGTTGTTGTTGTTGTTGTTGTTGTTGTTGTTGTTTTTGTTGTTGTTGTTGTTGTTGTTGTTGTTGTTGTTGTTGTTGTTGTTGTTGTTGTTGTTGTTGTTGTTGTTGTTCTTATTATTATTATTATTATTATTATTATTATTATTATTATTATTATTATTATTATTATTATTATTATTATTATTATTATTATTATTATTATTATTATTTATCACAGGTTCTTTATCTGAGAATTAATCTGGAGATTACTCTGAGATTGTCAATTTAGTTTATTAGCTAAACTGATATGCCAAACAGTCAGCATAATGCTATCTTATCTGGATTTTGTGTGATTTTGTGTTTGAGTTGTTGCAGGTTTGTTCGTCGTTCAAAACTCTTTAAAAAAATTTGAGAAGCTATTCAAACATATTTATTGAAAGAAGCTGTTAAAGGTAGATGATTTTCAGGAAGGTTGTTCCTGAAATATCTCAGGTTGTTACTACATTCTTTGTTTAAAAGGAAGTTTGAATTTCAAAGTGATAGTGACACAGAGAGAGAGAGAGAGAGAGAGAGAGAGAGAGAGAGAGAGAGAGAGAGAGAGAGAGAGAGAGAGAGAGAGAGAGAGAGAGAGAGAGAGGGCTTATCACTGTGAAATGAAGAGTTATTCATTCATGGGAGAAAAAAACATACTACTCTTCAAATTATTCAAGGATTCAACTGCTGAATAGGAACAAATCATCCAGAATCTGAAGAACACTTCTGAGCATCTCTTCTTATTTGTATTATGTGTTCTTCTTTGATATTTCATTTTAACATTTTTAAGTGTTACTCAACCTCACCAACTTTATAAGTTAGTTGTTCAAGTGATCAACAAGAGGTTCTTATTGTTTCAACAGGTTGTAGCTGAAACTAGATAGGTTGGAAAACACAAGCTGTATAAGGGTAAGGTAGCTCACTTAGCTTGAGATCTAGGGCTAAATCAGGGTGATTAACAATAAGTGTGTTCAAATCCTGGAGGGATCAAGTCCCTCAGGCATAAAGTATGTCCAATTTTGACTGAACTCTGTAATAATCCCGGTATTCTTTACTTTATTGAATTCTTATTTCTTTCTGCATACCAGGCAAGCACAAAACAGGTTGCTCCAAAGCTTTGGAGAATTTTCCATATCAAAGCCTTGAAGCTTCAGTTGGTTCAAAACTGTTTCAACTCTTTTTAATCTTTTCCAAAGCCTTGAGATTTCTTTAGTTCCTTATGTTAGAGTTTTAAAAGTTCTGTTATAGCAAAAGTTTCCATAATCTATTCAACCCCCCTTCTAGAGTATCAGATCATGTGTTTACTCTACATTACACAATTTCAATTAGAATCTTCAACAATCTTGTGATGTGCATTGATGGCGGTAGCAGTATTATTTTCAGGCCCTTCAGGAAATGGATCCTCTTGAATGTACAGTTTCTTTTCTTGCTTGAGAACAATTCTGAAGTTTCTGTATCAGTCCAAAAAATTAATTCCAGAAAGCTTGTCCGTATCAAGGACTGATCGTAGAGATTGTGATGATGTCGATGGATTGTTAGTCATTGGAATTCTACAAAATGAGAAATATACAAGTTTAGTATTTGTGAACAAATAACTACATTTAATAATTCCTAGATTATTAAACATAGCTCCCACTATTTTTCTCGGATAAATAACCCTCCCTATTAATGCGGAAACTAGTATTTATATTTTTTAGTGGGCCAAGATCCATATTTTGATTCTTTGTGAGCTTGTTTTTGCAAGTCACCACAGAATTAGTTATGTCTTGTAAAAAAACGAATTAGTTATTTAGGTAGGAAACAATTTTTAATTGCATCCTATGCAACTCTTGGTTCAATTGGGCAAATAAGTCCTTGTTTTTCTATGCCATAGATAATCCCAATTGTTTTTCCTATACGCTTTCAATCCTATTGAAACAACCTAGTTGCGTCGAACCTCTTAATCCAACATTTGCACATTACTTGCTTGTGCCATCGCGTCATCCTATAAAGAATCGAATCGCCTTGCTTTGACAAACTCGAATTTAATACATTATAGTTTTGACGAGTGTTGAGTAATGAGAAGGCGAAAAACGCAATATTTAATTTGAGAGATTTAACTTTTAATTTAATTATTTTGTTGACCCATACAAGCTGATCTACTTATTTGGATGGGGCAAATACAAAATAAAAGATCTGAGTTTTAATTATATCTTGTTACAATTTGCATACATCATCCATACACCAAAGATAAACTAACAAGACAATAAATTAACAACCACAAACAATAAATGAACGTGATGTGGATGTGACCTCCTAAACTAAGATATTCCCAAGCCAATGAGAATATCTATAAGCCCTAAAAACAGCAAGCTCATCTCCATGTGCCTCCATCTTTAGTCCATGTGCCTTAGCTTGTGGAATGTCGCCTTTCTTGTGGTTTCTTCAATCTTTAAGCTTCTTCTCCATGTCTTGGCTATCATCTAACTATCTAATACTTAGCTAGAATCTATACTAAATAGAGAGACCTCAAAAGTTGAGGAGAAGATGACACGCAGGCCGTAAAACTTAATTAATTACATTAATTACAATAAAACAAACCACAAAAATAAACATCCACATCTAAGGCCACATCCAATCACCATGCAAAAGCACATAATACAGTTAAAATCCAATTTTAACACGCTTGATCAATTTTAGTTGAATTTTAGAATTTTTTAGGGTCAAAATGGTCCAAGAGGGCCCACAAACTCTTTTGGCCGAACCCCAATGGACCGCCACTAGGCCTTGGACCGGTCGGCCCTAGCCCACGCGGCCAAGCCGCTCGCTAGGCCGGATCGACCCCTTTGCCGTCATGCAAGGAGGGACGGACGGCCCTAGGGTTTCACCCTGGGGTTGTTTCCTTCCTTCCTTCCATTGTGTGCTTGTTTCCAATTAAGAAAAACCCATTTTTCATAACCAAATCCTAGCTTTTCAAAACCCAAATTTACACATCATATGTAAACGAAATTTCCTACTTTTTGTACGATTTGTAAATTTAGCTCATTATCTACTGAATCATATTCAGTGTGCATCATTATGCCAATTTCAGTTTACGCGATAAATAACAGTTACGGTGTAAAACTGACATAAAAGTAACACATAAAACCACGTTATGCACTACAACCTGGCTCTGATAACACTGTAGAGTTTTGATACATATTACGCAGCGGAATGATAACATAAAGATTCTGTTCAAATCCCGTCATGAATCGCATGACTATGTATCATAACGATTGTAAGGGAAGAAACAATGTGTACCTTGTTTGTCTGAAAAATCACTTTACGTAGAATACTATCCACGTCTCTATGAATATCCACGCCTTGGATTGCTCCGGATCCTCCTTTGCGTCTATGTGCTAGCTCACTCCAAGATGGAGGAAGAAGAAGATCACGCACAACGAGGACCAAGAGGGTCGCGCCTCTTGGTGGTCGACGAGTAAAGGGGGCGGGCGACTTAGGGTCTCGGCCCTAAATCTCCTTTTTTTCTTGCTTTGTTCTCCCACTCAATAATGAATACGGCTTGTGAGAAAATAAGCTAGGAGTGCCCTTATATAGTTAATAACTCCTTATTAAACTACATATTAGCCCCAATACTAATCATGTCCAAACACGAATTAATCGACTTTGCAAATTAGTCCTACTAAGTTTTCTTGTGGTTGCGTATCGATCCTTCTATTTAAATAGTCCTACTAATTAATTGCCAAATTCCGTTTAATCCATAGGGCGTGTGTGACCCCATAGATTTCTACTTAGTTGGTAGTAACAATTACTAACATAGAGCGGTATCTAACAATACATCTATGTCACCCAAATAACAGAAATAGTCAGTGATCCGACAAATCTTGTGACCAATGTTATCGTATTGTATCATCCCTTTGTCTCTATATCCCGATTGGACAAGAGACATACTATTCATACTTGTATGTCCAATCCATAGTTTCTCGATCCTGGGAATAGTCTTATCCATGCAGATAACATCAATATTCCATATTAATTTATCTGAGTCCGGCCAGACATTCTATAAGAACTACCCCTCGAGTGGCCGTGGATATTTACTCCCGTTATGTTGGAGGGAAAAATCCTCTCTACATCACTACCATCTCTAAGCTTGCTTCCTATCATGCTCGTTAACTATCTTTATAGCTACCCGGTTAAGACGCAACATTTGATAATATCAAAGCATGATATTTCACAACTAGATTATCTAGTGACTTCAAGTCTAAGGACCACAATACCATTGTCACTACGAGAAGAGCTTGTGACTTTTACATAACTTATATGTAGTCTTCTCATGGTGGGTCATTCCAGTATGCCATTACCCTTAATGCATACCCATGTGCTAGACTTGATATCTCCCTATCAATCTACCCACATACTAGTCTATAGTTGATTGTCCTTTTAATCAATATAAGCGACTGGGGATATTTAAGATAAACAACAATTTCAATCTAAGGACTTCATTATATTAAATATCTCCATAAATAATACAATGATTATTCTAGTATAAGTAATGTTCACACTAAATAAGATTGTGTCTAAGGAATCTATTCCAACAAGTAAATCATCATAGTATTCGTCAGAAGAAAGTAAGATATTCAACAAAATATTACAAGAATTATCCGCACTTATTAAGAATTAGCTTAATATTTTTAGTGGTGCAATTTAAAATTTAATGGGGCATGCATATTTATACCTTATAATATATATTTATAATGACACAATTTAAAAGATTGGTTAAAAGGAAGGCATTAAAATAATTGCACCCATGTGCCCTAACAGGTTGCTTCGCCCTCACCGAAGTAGTCACTAACGCTGCCGACTTCAACTTTCGCAGAATTGCACTCACTACCAATCTCTCACTCTGCACGCAACTAAAAAAATATAAAATATTGACTCTTATATCAAACTCCAAGCTTGCATTTTGCTTCTTTTATTGAGTAATTGCAGTTTGCTTCTTGAGTCTGTAGGTCGACCACATTCATTCCTTATTTAACAGTCAAAAGGGTATACTTGTCTCTTTGCATTTTGTTCACCCATTCTTTTCAATCAGTAAATACTAACTTTAAGCCCGTGCGATACACGACAAAAATCATGTCTCTACCAAGGCAACATTATCGAGTCATGAAAATCTTTGATTTTCTAATTTTCAATATTCGTCATGAAATATCTCGAATGCATACAATATATTTTGTAAATAAATGCGGCAATTAATGTTCTTTGAAATAAAAAAGATGACAATAACAAAGTTTAATTGATATCAAATGAAACAATATACCTGTTGCAATTTAAATGCCCAGTCTTTTAATAACGCATTCTAAATTTCAATATGCGAACTCGTTAGTAGTTTGTATTTTTTATTAATTTTCCTAATTTATAGTTGAAAAATTTATTTCATTTAGAGCCATTGTTGAGAATACCACCAACCTATGAAATTTACCTCCTTTATAGATAAAACCACTCTCATCTTGGCTAGGAAACTAAATATATGTTTGGTTCCGTTACAACGCATATTCTTGCCACATGCACGTTGAACTTTTCATTTTTGGATTTCATAAAGGAAAAATTTGATGTAAATTTTATGAAATATAGAATTGATATTATGAATATTCCTAAATTATTGTATTACCATATTTGGATGATACTGATTAACCCCCACACCCTATATAAAGGGTGATTTGGTGGAGAATAAGAAGCTTTGATGTTCCTCCATACTTTGTCTCCATCTTTCTCTCTCAGTTTATAACACGTTATCAGCACTTTCGCTCTACCGGAAGAGGAGATCAAAAGACAAATGTACAAATTATTTACTAATTTTATATTGTCAAGAAGAAGATAATCAAACGAAAAACTCAATTTTCGATTTTGATTGTCTCATGTCTTGCTTGTTTCAAAGTTGACTCAAATCGACAAAACATCGTATCTTTAATTTTTTTATGATTTTTTACTTGTATCGGAAACAAAAATTGGTCTATGCTATGGGTTTATGAAAAAAAATTGCTCAAACCCTAGACCTCAATCTACAATTAGATCTAGAAATTGACCAAAAAAATTTTTTACCGACAAGATTCGTCCAATAGCAGGTTCGAACCCAAGGCAACAAGGCTGCCTTGATGGCCTTAAGCATCTGTGAGCGACCATCTGGTCAATCGCATACTTGCTTTAAGTCTGCGTATTTTATTTCTTTTAATGTTAGTGTTCAGTCAAAAAAAAAAGAAGAAAAAAAAAGCTGCTGCCAAGCAGATTCGAACCCAGGAACAAGGGCTTACAGACGCCCTAAGCAACTGCGAGCGACCATCTGGTCCGCCGCCCCACTTTAGGATTTCTTACAGCTTTTATTTCATTTCACTTTAATTTCCATTCGGAAAAAAGAACAAGATGATCAAACGAAAAACTTAATTTTCGATATTGGTTGTCTAATCTCTTGTTTGATTTAAAGTTGATTCAAATCAATGGTCCATCGTAACAATAGTTTTTATTTACGATTCTTATTTTATATCAATTGGTCTATGTTATGGGTTCATCGAAGAAAAAAAAAAAGGTTATTTCCGAATCCTATACCTCGATCTATTTAGATCTAGAGATGAACATATGATTCAGAGCAATTACATGCTCCGCTTTACGCGTTTCTTAGGACTTTTTATTCTTTTTGCGAAAAAGAAACTGCTGCTGGAAATTTTCTCCAAAAAAAAACATTTATAATTCTGCCGCAGACAAGAATCGAACTCTTCCAAGTCTGACCTCAGAGGGCACAGGAACCTTAATATGTGTTGCTGCCATTTGAGCTAGCAGCCTTTTTTGGGTGAAAGTAGACATTAGTAATATTAATACCCTTCAGAGGCTGCTACTGAGGTCCATCCAAGAAAAGAAAAAACAAAATTTGTGTCGCCCCAACTGAAAAAAAAAGATCAAATCTGACCTAGAAAAAGGGGCTCTTTCTAGCATGATTCGAACGAAAATATATACATACATATATATATATATGTATGTATGTATTTTCTGCTGCTAGATGAATTGAACCCAACGCCGAAAGCTCTACTCCTCTCTAACATAATTTTTGATTTGCGTCATCTTATTCGATTAATTTTGCTTATCTGAAAAGAAAACATTGACGTTAAAACAGTTGGTTCGGTTCGAACCTAAGAGCTTGGACACTGCACGACCGAACCTAAGAGCTTGGACACTGCACGCCTTTTATGTCGTTGTGCATGACCAACTATTCCATTACTGAAATATTCATTGCTAGACTAAAAATAAAATTGTTGCTCAGTAGATGGATTGGTTCGAACCCCTGGACTGCACGCCTCTATGTCGCTGTGCAGGACTAATAGTTTAACAAATTAGTTGTTACTATTATGCTTCTTTTATTCTATTATACAATTCAATCTCAACTTTAATTACATTTTTTTTGTTATTAACAATCTCAAAGATTTTTTTAGTTGTAGTTTGTTCGAGAAATAATAATAATAATATTGCAAATTGGTGCTACCTTAGTGGTAGAGCATTTGAAGCTCCTACTTGAAATCATGATTTCGAGCCCGGCTAGATATAGACTTTTTTAAAAAAAAAAACAATGTTGTAGCAGTCGCCGCGTTGTTTTTTTTTACCCAGGCGCGCACAACATTATCCGTCTGCTTTATACCTACAGACGTGAATTTTCATGTAGCTATAGTTGTAATAACTATTAATGCAAATGAAAAAAAAACATAGCAGCTGCAAGGTCTTCAACCCATGCACCAAATCGGAAGCTTTGAACGCTCTGAAACATGCTATGAGTCGAAATACAAGGCCTATAACGCGATTACTTATTTTAATCTCGAAAAAAAAGTTATTTAGAGACTTGAATCCAAAAATCGCATGTGCTATGAAATACAAAAGCATGCGTTTGGGTACTCTCCCTGAAAAAAAGAGCAGTCACTAGAGGTTTTTTACTCGTGACCATAACGGCCAAAACATTGTGTCTGGCTGAAACATATTGTTATACTTGTGATATTGTTATTTTCTTATATTGATGGTGCGAAAAAAAAAATCGTTAGAGTTTGATATGAACTCGTGACCATCCAATATCGTAAATATGAGGAAAAGATGACTGCTATTACTGACTTTAAACTCTTTTTAACATGGCAGAAAAATTCAGTCCCTTCGTATATTACGAAGAAAAGAGGGAACCCCATGAGAGGTTCAACCCCATAATCAACATTGATCCTAAGCTATTCATATGCTTAGTTGAACCGTGTATTTATTTTAATTTTACTCCACACTTTTTATTCTTAATTTTACTCCTCTTTACGAAAACAATATTACGAGGAGCCCATCATTGACGAAAGTGAACATCAAAGCAATTGCTATTGCTTATGCCATCTTACCCATAACCTGCAGTTATGGAAGAAAACATAATAATATGTATAATATAGTGTTGATTCAAGTCTTCTAAGTGTGTTTTTGGAAGTAATCATTTAGAGTGATGAAAGACAAAGTTTCTCTAAGTCTTCAAGGCTCCAAGGCCTTGAGATATTGATCAAAGCCTTAAAGCCTTGACAACTGCTTTCTTATGAAATGTGATATGACAATCTTGTGTTGCAGGTGTTTAATCTGATGCTTAATATCAGATATCTGTTGCAAATATTCTTGTTATCTATTCTTTATATGACTAACACTTTGTAGATATCTTAATTAGAGTGAATCAAAGAACTCTGGTGTTACAGTTGATATACTGTGAAGAATGTTCAAAGCTCCAAGGCCTTGAGATATTCCTTGAGCTGCTGACAGTTTTGACAGACCTAACTTGATTCTCTCTTACAGGATTTGATCTTTGTTACTATGATTGTTTAATGACTTTTACAAGTCTTAAATTGGTTTGTGTTGGTTTATATGATTGTTTGGTAATCAGGTTATTTATTTGATTAAGTTTTGTTCAGAAACTGAATATCCAAAACAGACTTAGTGCTGTTATATATTTGGATTTTGTTTGTTGCTGTGCTTAATGTTGTTGCAGGTTTTTCATGTTTGCAATCTTATCACAACAAACTCCAACGGATATCTACTCAGAGCTGTTTTGAAATGCAGTTAGAAAGGATGAGGATTTGCAGGAACAGAGATCCTAAAATCTCTCATTCAGTTGCTGGAAGTAGATAAAAGCTGGTTTGAATTTGAAAGACATAGAGAAGTGTTCGACAAAATCCCAAGTATAGGATATCGCTACAAGTAGTAATACGGTAAGACCGGAGTCAAATCCACAAGGATTGAGCAAGAGGAGACACTCTAAGCTAACACAACTACTAAGCAACTAACTAAATTGAATAAAACGAGTCTCTCAAAGGCTTTAGAGCTAGCCAAGCTTTGGAATCCACCACTCAAGTGATGGAGCAAGAGCTGTTGATATTGCTAGATTAAATGACTAAGAAAGAAAACAAACAACTACTAACACTATTACTAGTACGAATCAAATGAGTTTGTCAATAAGAGAGTAAGTTAGGTCAATCGATTTCAATAGAGGCCTTATGTGTGAGCTTCAACACCCAAAGTTTATGTCAAAGGAAAACATGGATTATGTAGTAAGAGGATTTGTCTAGCTCTTGTATTCAAGAATGAAATGCAAAATCGAGTTATGTCAAGCATCAAACATATGTAAACAAGAGCGTTTCCATATGAAAGATCAAGCCACAATTCGGATTTGTAGTTCAACACATGAATACTACGAATTCGACATCCAAACTTATAAAACTAGAAGAACAATTGAATTTCTCACACACAAATCATCTATCTACATCAATCAACCCAACAAATAGCTTAGTTGTTCACATTCAAGAGCACGACACAAGAATTATCAAGAGCATTCATGAAGATATTCATTATATTCAAGCTCAAATACTCTTCAATTCAACCAAAGAACACAAGCTTGCTACCAAATGATGAACAAAATACTAGAATTCGATTCAACTACACTTAATCAATCTAAAGCTGCTAACCAACTCAGAAATTGAAGCCCACTACAGCAGACACACAAGAGTTCTGCTGCTGCACCAAAACAGTGAAGAACATGTGAAGAAAACAGAGGAAAATTCAACAAAACAACCACCCAATTCAAGCTCTCTCTCTCTCTCCCTTGGTTGTTATTGGCTCCGCAATAGCTCAGGACGAGCTCGGATTCACCAGAACGAACCCAGAAATCGGCAGGTGCCGAGAGATAAGAGAGAGAGACAGACAGAGGTTGGTTTAGCTTGTGCGTGGGTGGAGAGCCCTTTCTTCTTCTTTCTCTTCGGTTTATATAGACTCCGGGAAAAGGGTTTCTTGGCCTCCAAGAATGAATCTCAGCTCTTGAATTGGTCCAATTTAATCTCCAACGTTGATTTTAGGTCGCTCTTCATGAACCCTTGAAATTGGGCGTTTCTTCTAGAAGCATTCTTGAGGCGTATTTAGGGCATGGCTAGGTAGCTCTCGGTCTTGGGATCTTTTTGGGACTGGTCTCGCTTGATTTGGTGAAGAAACGAGACCGGGGTGAGCTGTTTAAGAGCTTCGTCGAACCATCAATGGCTTCCTCTGGGTTGCGCGGGGTTTGTCCGTGAGAAGCGACGGGGAGTGAGAGAGAACCGCGTAAGAGGGTGAGCTGGTGTGACAAAATTGCAAAAAGACCCCCCTGACTTCCTGAAACGTTTTAAAATACCCCTGGTCCATCTTTGAATGTTTGGGAAAATTGCAACTTCACCCCAATTCCGTTATAAACTCTACATAACAGCCCTTAAAACGTTTAATCTTGCACTTTAGCCCCAAGTCCGTTATAATCTTGTCTATAATGCCCTTGACTTCACTTTTGACTTACAATTTAGCCTTTAACTTGCTTTTTCTTCAATTTTGGCATCTTTTTCACTTGATTTCTTCAATATAAGCCCCTCTAAATCCTTCTTCACTTCTCTTGGCCCCTCCAAAGCCTCTCAATTCCTCATTCAAGCTTTCCCAACAAGCCTCTTGCGTTCTAAATTACGTCTTCTCCTAAAAAATAAGATAAAAACAACCAAAACTACAAGGACAAGCATAAGTCTAGAATGAGAGATAAAGTAGCTAAATTACACATATTAGCAAGTTATGAAGAGTTCATTAACATACTAAAACATGCAATTTTATGTCGTTAACAAGAAGCTTACAGAGAACAGAAATCAAAGGAAAAGAAGGAGAGATACATTCGTGGAAGATCAGACCATAAATCCTCACAACTACAAGCTTCAATCACTGCTTTCTGAAGATCATTTATTCCAGTTTTCTTGAAGAACACATCCAGGCTTTCTCAGCTGATTCTTCTACTGTGTTCTTCTATTTTGTATTTGAATCTGCTTATCTTCTGTATATATTTTACCTCACAAAACCTAGTGGTTAGCTGTTCAAGTGAACAACAAGAGGTTCTTGTTAGCTCAACAGTCAGTAGATGATACTAGATAGGTTTGGAACCACAAGCTGTATAGGTGTAAGGAAGTTCACTTAGGCTTGAAGATCTAGGGCTGTTT
This sequence comes from Linanthus parryae, assembly GCA_023055425.1. NCBI lineage: Eukaryota > Viridiplantae > Streptophyta > Magnoliopsida > Ericales > Polemoniaceae > Linanthus > Linanthus parryae. The sequence continues at coordinate 22,037,656 of JALGPY010000012.1, read as the reverse complement.
CTGTGTGAGTAATAAGAAGTGTTTGCCCAATCCTGGTGGGATTAGATCCCTCAGGCAGAGATTAGGTCCATTGAGACTGAACTCTGTAAATTGCACTGTGTTCTTTACTTTACAGTTTAGCTATTTATTCTTGTAAGTGATCTAAATCAAACTAGGGGTTACAAACTATTTGGAACTAGTACTAGTTCAAGGCCTTGAAGCTTTCTTTTATACTTAAGAAGTTTCTGACCAATCTAGAAAAATCTCAAGGCCTTGAGATTTCTTTCATTTACTTGTATCACTTAGTTAAATTATGTGTTTTAGCAAAAAGTTCCCATACTATATTCAACCCCCCTTCTAGAGTATTTTGGTCCTGTATTTAGTCTACATTACAAACTTTCAATTGGTATCAGAGCTTGGGTCACTACTATAGATCTAACAGTCTTGTGACTATGACTAATGTTGGAGATGGTGGCTTCTCTCAAGGAAGGGCAGCGAATAGACCTCCATTGTTCTGTGGTGACAACTTCATGCACTGGAAAGGCATTGATGAAGATGTTCATCATAGATCAAGACATGGAACTGTGGTCAATAATTCAGAATGGTCCTCATGAGTATTTCACTACAATTAATGGAGTTAGATGCATCAAGTCTGAGGAAAATCTCTCAGTTACTGAACATCTTCATCAAGGCCTTGAGATTTCTTTCATTTACTTGTATCACTTAGTTAAATTATGTGTTTTAGCAAAAAGTTCCCATACTATATTCAACCCCCCTTCTAGAGTATTTTGGTCCTGTATTTAGTCTACATTACAAACTTTCAATTGGTATCAGAGCTTGGGTCACTACTATAGATCTAACAATCTTGTGACTATGACTAATGTTGGAGATGGTGGCTTCTCTCAAGGAAGGGCAGCGAATAGACCTCCATTGTTCTGTGGTGACAACTTCATGCACTGGAAAGGCATTGATGAAGATGTTCATCATAGATCAAGACATGGAACTGTGGTCAATAATTCAGAATGGTCCTCATGAGTATTTCACTACAATTAATGGAGTTAGATGCATCAAGTCTGAGGAAAATCTCTCAGTTACTGAACTGAAAAAGGTATCCAAATATTACAAGGCTATGAATTTGTTATATTGTGCTCTTAATGCATATGAGTTCAACAGAGTGACAAATTGCAAAAGTGCCAAAGAAGTATGGGACAAACTGGTGTGACATATGACGGAACAAGCCAAGTCAAACAGACCTAGATCAATATACTTCTGAGGCAATATGAGCTGTTCAAGATGAACTCAGATGAAACTATCAAGGAGATGTTCAAAAGATTCACTGAGAAGTTTACAAAAAGTTTCTCAAATGAGGAAAATGTCAGGAAAATTCTGAGAAGTTTACCAAAAGCCAAGTGGGAGCCAAAGACAACAACTATTGAGGAAGCTCAGGATTTAAGTCTTCTTCAACTAGATGATCTACAAGGAATGCTGCTCACTCATGAGATGTCTATTAAAGATGTAGAAGGTGATCTGAGTGACAACATCAAGAATCTAGCACTCAAGGCTAAAGACAATGAAAAATCTCAAAGCCTTGAGACTGAAGATGAGCATGATGATGAAGAGGCTTTAGCATTGATCTCCAAGGCCTTGGCCAGGATTCTCAAGAAGAAGAAAAACTTTGGAAACAAAGACTACAACAGAGAGAGATCAAGACCTTCAAGCAAAAATGATTACAAAGGTAAGTCCTCTTCACATTTACATAAAATTAAAGTAATGAATTTCTTTGAATGTGGTGATGCAGATCATTTAGTAAGGGATTGTCCACAAAACAATAAGAACAGGAACTTTCAAAAGAAAGACAATGACAACAGAGAACAAAGCAATTATGGCCTCATGGAGTGATTCTGATTCATCAAGTGATTCAGACACATAAGAAGAACAAGCAAATTTATACTTCATGGCTAAACATGATGAATAAAAGTCTTCAGACAGACACATTGAGGAAATGGTAAAAAACCTTCTTGCTAGTCTTTTGATGTACTTCCTAAAGTTATCAAGAGCAGGTTTTTAAATGAGGAAAGTTATAGAAATGAGATTGCTTCCTTAAAGGTTAAAGTTCATGAGCAGGTAAAAGAAAAGTTGGACCTGGTTTTCACCAACAAGACTATTGAAGTTTCTAAGAAAAAAATTGAAAAGGACTTCAAGGCCTTCGACAGCATATTCAAAGCATTGAAGGCATAGATAAAAGAGATGGTTGATCAAAACACTCTCTTAACTGAAAGGTATATTGATCTAAAGACTCATTCAGAGGATTTAGAACTACAAATCTGTTCTTTAAATGAGAAACTTCAAGAGTCTAAAAAGGTCCTAACCAGTTTTACAGGCTCAGAACATAATCTGAATTTCATTCTTGGAGGAATTCTGAAATCAATGCATAAAATGTTGGAATAGATGCCCTAGAGGCAATCTAATTTTAGTATGAATTGGCTAGAATAATCATTGTATTATTTATGGAGATATTTAATATAATGAAGTCCTTAGATTTACAAATCGTGTTGCTTATCTTAAATATGCCTAGTCAAATAAAATGATTAACAGGACGATCATCTATAGACTAGTATGGGGTTGGATTGATATGGAGATATTTGATATGGAGATATCACGATCCAATACATGGGTATGTATTAGGAGTAATGACATACCGGATTGACCCAAATCCAAGAAGGCTACAGACAAGTTATGTAAACTCACAAGCGCTTCTCGCGGTGATAGGATATTATCATCCTTAGACTTGAAGTCACTAGATCCTTTAGTTGTGGAATATTATGCTTTGACAACGTCAAACGCTACTCCGTAACTGGGTAGTTATAAAGCGCATGTTGGGCACAATAGGAAGCAAGCTTAGAGATGGTGAGTGATGTAGGTAGGATTTGTCCCTCCCACATAATGGGAGCAAATATCCGAGGCCACTCGAGGGATGGCGCCTATGGAATGTCTGGCCAGACTCATATGAATCAATATGGGGATATTGATGTCATATGCATGGATAGGGCTATTCCCAGGAACCAGAAACATGGATTGGATATACGAGTGTGACTTGTTTGTCTCTTGTCCAATCCGGATAATGAGACAAAGGGATGCGATAATAAGATCACAAGGTTTGTCAAGATGACTATAACTATTAATTGGGTGGCATGGATGTGTTGCCAGACACCGTTCCATGTTTGTAAATAGTTACTACCAATTAAGTAGAAACCTATGGGGTGATAACTCTCTTTTAGGAGTTATTATTATACTTTCTTTGTACTTGTATTAGTCTTATTTCACATGATTTATATGTTATATTTGCACAAATATGTGAATTTGACTATTTATAAGTCTACGAGTGAAAAGTTGTGTTTCTAGCTTATTTGTGCATGTTTTCTCTCATATTTGCTATGATAATTGCACGAGTTGTTTAGTGTTGTGTATCTCAGGTAAAATAGGTGCAATGGAGCTTATGAGATGCTTGGATATGCTTGGATTGGAGCTAGATGAAGAGGAGAAAAGGAGACGCAAAAACGAAGAAAAGTTGGAAAAGTCACACAGGACCAGCCTGCACTCTTTTCGATGCCCAGGAAAATCTACAAAGAATTTTGAAGCAAGGCTTGTGGCATTGGAAAGTAGACATCCGTAGCTTTCCAACGGTATATGGTAGGCCCGAAGACGAGTCCGTATGAGGGAGATACAGCCCGCGCAAAATCAGCAAATAATTCTGTCCGGGAATTACAAAGTAGAGGGGCTGAAGTGCAATTTCGTCTAATTTTCATTAAAAAGCGTGCCCAGCTGGTAGAAAACGGGGAGGACGACCTAAGGAGAGGATATTCACGCATCTTTGAAGATTTTGGAGCTAGGGAAGAAGGGAGAACAAGCTTGGAGCAAGGATCATCAACTACATTGAAGATTTTAGCGTTTGATCATCTTTTCTTCTTCTATTCTTCATGAACTTCATTATTTTGGATATGTTGAACCATATTATGTCTAGCTAAACTTCTCAAGCTAGGTGATTGATGAGAAACTAGGGTTTGTTGGATGATTTTCCGGATTTTGGACATGATACATGCGTTTGCTTAAAGTTTATGAATGTTCTAGTTATCTTACATATTCTTGTACTTCATTCTAAGTATTCTTGGCTTGATCACCCTCAGGATACTAGTCGTTGAGATTGTTGCACGAAAGTGAACTCTTTGATACATGTTAAAGAATATTGTAGGTAATCTTGTAGTTTCTTGAGACCGAGAGGAGATAGAAACTTGATTAATCGTGTGAGGGTAGTTTCGATTGATTGTGTTAGAACTTAGTGAATTCGGTGGACCGATAGGACCCGGTGAACAAGCCTAACAAATCAATTAGATTGTAGTAGTAGACGGAGGTGGACCGAGAGGACCCGAAATCTATTATTTACATAAATTCACGTGAGATCGAGAGAAGATCGTGATGGGTATTACCCGATATAACTAGAACGTGAGTAGAGTGTTTCATGCATAATTCCGGAAATCGTTAACAACCCTAGGGACATCAATTACCTAGTTCTTTCTCATTAATCGTAGTCAATCTCAAGTTATTTTCGTTTAAAAATTGAAAACCCTACAAAAATAATTAGTACTTGTTATTTAATTTACGTCGCTTGTTTGTGGGCGACAACGTTACAAATTCAAACAACTTTTTACCGGCCACTTAGATCTCCTATAACCACTTTCTAGTCAATTAATAATCGTAAATTCCCTTGGGTTCGATACTCGGAGTCGTGAAATACTCCATATACTACTTGACCGTGCACTTGCGTATACACGTAAGAATTCGTGTCAAGTTTTTGGCGCCGTTGCCGGGGAATTTAACGGTTTATTAGTTTAGTAGAAATTGATTTAGGATATCTCTTTTACTTTTTGTTTAATTAGCTACTTGTTTTCTCACTTGTATTTGAGTCTGCTTTTCAGGTCATCAGTGTATGTCCAGGATCCCTAGAGAACTTGTGCCCCCACTTGAAGACCCAGAGCAGTTATTCAGAGATCAGAGGAGAAGACAGAAACAGAGCATTATGGGTGATCAATTGACCAACGCGCAGCTCAATGAGAAAATGGAAGAGTTGGCGAAACTGTTGAATGCTCGCAACGCCCAGACACCGTACAACAAGTCTGGGCAGGCTATTGTGGAGAAATTCCAAACGTCCACGTATGGACACAATCCGGCAATTGTAGTGCCAGACATACAGGCTGAGCATTTTGATCTCAAGCCAGCTACGATCCAGACAGTCACCAATCAGTTCCAGTTTTATGGGAACAAGGATGAGGATCCCAACGATTTCATTGGGAAGTTCAATGCTTATGTCAAGACTGTGAAGTATAAGAATGTGACTCCAGAGGCATTGAAACTTATTCTATTTCCCTATTGTTTGAAAGGTGCAGCTGAGAAGTGGCTTGAGTCAAGAGCTCCTGATTCGATAACTACATGGGCTCAGTGTGTGGATGAGTTCATGGCTAAGTTTTATCCAGTTCAACGGGTGATTGAGCTACAGGGTGATATTCTAGGCTTTCGCCAACATGCCGATGAAACTGTAGTAGATGCATGGGACCGTTTTATGCATTTGATCAGAAAGTGTCCAAACCATGATTTTGGGGATTACAAAATTTTGCAAGTCTTCTACTATGGTCTAGAACGTCACAATCAGGAGCTGGTTAACAGAGAAGCTGGAGGCAATTTTCTGTACTCTGTTGACAAGGAAGGAGCCTATGCGCTCATGAAGCAGCTCGCGAGGCAGGACTCACAACTCTATGATTCCAGGAGATTATCGGCATTGCCTGAGCCTAGAGATGATGAATGGAAGACTGGGATCATCAAGATGGTGTCAGAATTAGCCAAGCATGTGTATCGGGATAAGAAACCAGTTGCAAGAGTAGAGGAGCAGGAATTTGATTCAGCCTTGGCCCAGATTGCAAGTGAAGATGTGAACTTTGTGGGGGCACAAGGACAGCGGCAGAATTGGAACCAAGGGAACTACAGACCAGGCACAAGAGATCATCCAGGTTTCAGGTATGGGGATCAGTCTGGAGCTATATACGCACCTGGGTTTCAGCACATGCCACAAGCACCAGTGTCGCAGGCTCCACCACCGGCTGTTGTAGCGCCAAACCCAGAGATTTCTGTACTCACTAAGGCGTTGACACAGCTGAGTAACAACATGAACGATATGACCACGACGGTCAATGCTATGTCTTCTGATTTGCAGGCTACGAAGAATTCTCTTCGTGCACTAGAGGTTCAAGTTGGGCAAATTGCAACGCAATTATCTGCTTAGAGCACCTGGTTCTCTACCGTCTGACACAGAGAATGTGCGTCAGGTAAATGCCATTACCACTCGCAGTGGGGTCTCGTTGACTGATCCACCATACCCGAGCCATGCCAGAGCTGAAGCGTCAAAAGCTAAGGAGCATGAGGTCTTCGATTCTGAGAAGACACCTGTCATGGTCCCCCAATCAAAGGGCATGACTCCACATGATGAGGAAAATTCCAATGAGGTATTACCACCACCCTCTTCTTCTAAAGATGTACCTTTTCCATTGAAAACTAGAAAGAAGAAGGATGACTCTGAGGAGTACATGAGATTTCTCAATATTTTCTCCAAACTACACATAAACATTCCGTTGATTGAGGCGCTGCAGAAAATGCCTAAGTATGCGCGGTTTATCAAGGATGCAATCTATGGGAGAAAAGCTATGGATAACTTTCAGACAGTGAAACTGAATGAGCAGGTGAGTTCATGTGTCTTGCATGGGCTACCCAAGAAGAAGAAAGATCCAGGTAGTTTTGTGATTGAGGCTACACTTGGTGGGGCATATACAGGCAGGGCTCTATGTGATTTGGGGGCGAGTGTCAACCTGATGCCGCTTTCAGTATTTAAAAAGCAAGGTGTGGGGGAGCCTAGTAAAACCTGGATCAATCTGCAGTTCGCAGATAAGTCGTCCAAGAAGGCTATTGGGGTGGTAGAAGACTTACTTGTGAGGGTTGGCAGTTTGATCATGCCAGCTGATTTTGTGATCCTTGACATGCCAGTTGGTGACGTTCCGATCATTCTTGGTAGGCCCTTTCTGGCTACTGGTCGGACTTTAATTGATGTGGAGAATGGAGAGTTGATCATGAGAGTCAACGATACTGTTGAGACCTTTCAGGTTTTCAAACCGACTCCTCAGTACACTTATGAGGTGAAGCCAGACTTGCCATTTCCTATGAAAGTTGTGCGTGGAATTTCAGAGCTGACACAAGAAGATCCGCCAGATCCTAAGGGTAAAGAATCGAGTGTGCAGGCGCATGAGGTAGTCATGAGTATCCAGCGCCAGAAGTTGGATGCGACACGACCTGCCAAACCACCTTTCTGAGCTTCATGAGGTAACTGGGTCGGGCCGTCGACCGTAAATTACAAGCGCTTGTTGGGAGGCAACCCAACGTATTTTCATGCTTTAGTGTAGAGAGTGTGTTTTTAAATACTGTCGTGTGCGTTTTTAATACTGTTTTGTTATCTGAGGGGTGAGAGAGTGAGAATCTTATATTTAAATTGAGTCGTGCAGGCACACAGGTTGGAGACGCGGTCCGGACTCCCTTTCTTGATGCGTGAAAAGAGGAAACGCAGAAAAACCGAGAAAGCGACATAATGATCACGAAAGTTGAGGTCAGGAATTCTGAAGTCTACTCCGGAAAATTTGAAGTTACTATTGCGAAATCAGAACATGCGCGAAACGAGCTTTCCGACGGTATGTAATATGCATGCATCGGAGTCCGGAGACGTAATCTAGAAGACAAACGAAGCGCGAAAAAAAAAAAAAAAAAAAAAAAAAAGCTGGAGTCAGGGGTGTTCGTGCGAACACCCCCTGTGTTCGCAGGAACAAAAGGGAAGCAAAAAGTCACTGCTCAATATTACGAACAAAAAATGTGTTCGTGCGAGCAGGACTTGTTTTAGCGTTCATCTTCTTCCTCCTTCAATCTCAACCATAACCTACCCTCCATCAATAACCCACCAGCCCTCTCTTCTCCGTTCACCATCACCGAGACCCAGATCCCCTTTCTCACCATCGTTCTCCTCTGCCTCCTCCTTCTCCGACGCAAACCCAGTCACCAAGAACACCAGCCGATTGGACCTCCTACCCATCGTCGATTGGCTCTTCTCTCAGTGCCTTCACCCGACTGCTTTCTCACCACAAGCCACCACCATCTCTTAATCCGGCGAGTTGTGGTGGTTTTGTCGTCGCGCCTCCGGCCGACTGTAACCCCGGCGGATCTCTCTCACTTCCGGCGATTAAACCAGCGGCAACACCCTCTTCTCTCTCCCCGACGGATTTCATCGCCGACCTGCAACCAATCTCCCCTTCTCCGATCAAAACAATCACCGTCTCTTCCTCTGAAGCAAACCGAACTCCTGTTGACGAAACAACCCCGCTTCTGGAACCATTTGATTTCGGCACAGAAGACCAACCCAACCACCGACCCAGCCGCCGGCAGCCATTAAAGCCGGCGGCTTGCTTCGGAAACCCAGAAATCTAGCAATTCCAACCACTACCAGACCACCATCGAACCAAGAAACCCCCTTCATCCTCTCCGTTCAAAATCAGTTCATCACATTCTCCAATTTGCAGAACCCCAGCCTTGATTGCCGACAGAAACAAGACCACGGTTACCCAAAATTCCAATCGACCACCGCTGCTACCATCGACCAGTGAACCACAACCCAGAAGCCTCATCTGGTCAGTGATTGTAGCATCATCAACAATGGGTTGTTTGACAAAAAGGTTAGGGAGAAAGGAGAACAAGAAAGGAAAAAAAAAAAAATGGTCCTTCAGTGCCCAATCTAAAACTGGGTTTGTTCCAAAGTGGGTCTACAGTTAGAGAAGAACTATTTGTGTGGTTTGTTTATGTACCCTGTTTGATGGGTCCTGAAAAATGAGAAGAAGAATGAGAATTTGTGGGTGAAAAAATGAGTAATCAACGCAGAAAGGGCAAGCAAGCAAGACGTTGATGTTGCAAATTAATGGGCAGCTGATATTAACTTTGTATGATTTAGAGATAAACTGGATGAAAAGTTTGACGAAGACATCGACCCCGGTGTGCTTTCACACACTCGACCGTTCTGGGAGCTTGCATTTGTGCACACAATGTTTGCTTGGGGATTGTTCTTGCTATCTCAGTCAGCAGTTATAGGATTTCGTCCCCGACCTAGTGTCGGTTGTGAGTCTCTCTTCTCTCTCTTTACTTACCGTTAAGGCATATTGTACTTGCTCTAGAATTTTATTTTGACTACTTTGTCACGGTGCGTAGTCGCCGCTGTGATTAACTGTTAGAATCCTAGGGAATACTTGAGTACTTGCTTAATTTCGGTACACACAACTTGTCACGTGCACGTAGTTCGTTTTAGCTCTAAATTTATTGAACTACCTTCTTGTGCCGTGACTTTGACTCCGAGTAGAATCACCGCCCCTCGCATTTGAATGCCGAGTCTTCTTGGTTGATCTCTAAATTCGTTGAGGACAACGAAGCGCTCAAGTGTGGGGGGATTTTTAGCTATTTGCTAGCCAGTCAGTGTTTGCATCGCCATGTCTGCATATAGTTGTTCGTGTCGTATTGTGTCTAATTTTGTAGTCCCTGTCGTGATATTGTGATAGTATGTCGTATTGTGACTTGTTAGTCGTGTATATACTTGTTGGTGTTTGTGTTTAATATTGCACGTTTTTCTTATTTGAGTCTACCTACCCCGTCGAATGTTTTGTGTAGTTTCGTTCGTGTCGGCTTGCATGTAGTGTAGGAATTATATGAAAAAAATCAAAAAAATTAAAAAAAAAAAATAAAAAAAAAATTAATTAAAAAAGAGAAAATTTTGAGAAAAGGGCAATCGAAAGAGGCTAAAGTTTGATAAATTGCGAAGTGTGAGGATTTTAGGCGTAGAGCATGATTTGCGACCGAGAGTGACGACGTGAGTCCCCCCTAGTAGGTATAGAGAGACTTTCTTTACGGGAGTGCCTACCTATTTTTAACACTTACATGATTTTCAAAGTCAAAGTGTGTGCCTATTTTCTCACAAGAGCTGAGCTAGGTGTGAGCTAAACAAGCCGAACATCCATGTGTACGTCTTAGGTAGTCGCCAACCCGCCTCGTAGTGGCACACGAAACAGCTGTGCGAGGTGTGTATTAGAGCACTCACTGCTTTTAGAACTCACCTTGTAGGACCATTAGACGCCCCGATTTGAACCTTGGATTCTTGCTAGCCTTCGGACCTAGGGTGACGATTCTTGGCCTTCATCACAAATTGATTAGAATCACCACTTTAGTGCGTCACGAGGGGGTTGTGTAGTTGAGGGGGTTCGATGAGGGAGTGATTATACGATTTGTTGAGTTCTACATCTCGCTTGCACTTCATTGATTATCTACGAGGGGATGCAAGGGTGAGTGAGTGGGCTTGCGCACTTCGGTGTGGCGGTGTTCCATGCCATTACATCATGGACACAGTTGTGGAGAGCCGTGAGTGCGTGAATCTAATACGCACGGAATTGGGTTGGGTGAACTTAATTGGTGGATCGTGCTAGGAACCGGTTTCGATTACTTTGGTGTAGGAGGATTGGTTGGATTAGGCACGAGATACATTCATCTTCGGGACTACTTGAGAGGGGATATGGTTACATTCGAGTGTGGGGGTGTCGACTTTTGACTTCGGACATTGATTGTGAGCTTGCGACGACTCCACTCCCACACATTTACTTCATTGATTTTGCGGCTTGGATTTGACATGACCTTTGATTGAGTTAGGAGGAGATGATATTTCTATGTGATATTCATTCATCGATTTACGTGTTTCCTTCTCCTAGCATATGTGATTTTTATTTGAAGACCACTCGGATATTATTGTTGCATTGTGATGGTATTTTGAGAGAATAAAAAAAAAGAGAAAGAAAAAAGAAGAAAGAAAAAAAAAACAGAAAAGAAAATAAAAAAAAAATGAGAGAAAAAGAAAAATGAGAGATTAAATAAAGTTTGAGTTGGAATTGAATTGGAACGAGTGGTGGAGCTACTTTGACGACGACGGTTCATGTTTCATGCACGACGAACGACGATGGCCACGGAGATCACTAGTGTACCGGGGTTTGAGGGAATTGAGGGCCGGAGGTGGTGAGCTTTGGGTTTTGGTTCCTATCATTGTGGTGAGGGTGTGTGAGATGTGGGTTTTGATGTGAGAATGTGACGCTTAGGACTTGATTTCGACGAGATTATCTTTATGTCCCTAGGCCTCATCATGTGAAAACCGTTAGCGGATTAGGAGCTCGGACCTTGGATGTGGCTTTGCCTAGCGTAGTCTCTTATTTCGTGGCACACGCGAAGAGGTAGCGTACTCTTGTACTTAGTAAAGTTAGACTTTCTATACTAGCTAGGGGAGAGTCGCGGTGTCGAGTTTAGTTTCAACTCATGCTTTGTTCCTAGGATTCTCATCACTTCATGATAATCGATTTAAGCCAATGGAGATTGCCCGATCTCAATCAAAAAGATAAAAAGTGTATTTTGCGTATATATGTGTTTGTGTAGGATCGAGTCGTAGTTTGCATTTGCATCATATTGTTGCATTATCGAGTCTTGTGTCGTTTGCGTCTTGAGTCGGCTAGTAAATAGTGGTTTTACTCGGGACGAGCAAAAGGTAAGTGTGGGGGTATTTGATAACTCTCTTTTAGGAGTTATTATTATACTTTCTTTGTACTTGTATTAGTCTTATTTCACATGATTTATATGTTATATTTGCACAAATATGTGAATTTGACTATTTATAAGTCTACGAGTGAAAAGTTGTGTTTCTAGCTTATTTGTGCATGTTTTCTCTCATATTTGCTATGATAATTGCACGAGTTGTTTAGTGTTGTGTATCTCAGGTAAAATAGGTGCAATGGAGCTTATGAGATGCTTGGATATGCTTGGATTGGAGCTAGATGAAGAGGAGAAAAGGAGACGCAAAAACGAAGAAAAGTTGGAAAAGTCACACAGGACCAGCCTGCACTCTTTTCGATGCCCAGGAAAATCTACAAAGAATTTTGAAGCAAGGCTTGTGGCATTGGAAAGTAGACATCCGTAGCTTTCCAACGGTATATGGTAGGCCCGAAGACGAGTCCGTATGAGGGAGATACAGCCCGCGCAAAATCAGCAAATAATTCTGTCCGGGAATTACAAAGTAGAGGGGCTGAAGTGCAATTTCGTCTAATTTTCATTAAAAAGCGTGCCCAGCTGGTAGAAAACGGGGAGGACGACCTAAGGAGAGGATATTCACGCATCTTTGAAGATTTTGGAGCTAGGGAAGAAGGGAGAACAAGCTTGGAGCAAGGATCATCAACTACATTGAAGATTTTAGCGTTTGATCATCTTTTCTTCTTCTATTCTTCATGAACTTCATTATTTTGGATATGTTGAACCATATTATGTCTAGCTAAACTTCTCAAGCTAGGTGATTGATGAGAAACTAGGGTTTGTTGGATGATTTTCCGGATTTTGGACATGATACATGCGTTTGCTTAAAGTTTATGAATGTTCTAGTTATCTTACATATTCTTGTACTTCATTCTAAGTATTCTTGGCTTGATCACCCTCAGGATACTAGTCGTTGAGATTGTTGCACGAAAGTGAACTCTTTGATACATGTTAAAGAATATTGTAGGTAATCTTGTAGTTTCTTGAGACCGAGAGGAGATAGAAACTTGATTAATCGTGTGAGGGTAGTTTCGATTGATTGTGTTAGAACTTAGTGAATTCGGTGGACCGATAGGACCCGGTGAACAAGCCTAACAAATCAATTAGATTGTAGTAGTAGACGGAGGTGGACCGAGAGGACCCGAAATCTATTATTTACATAAATTCACGTGAGATCGAGAGAAGATCGTGATGGGTATTACCCGATATAACTAGAACGTGAGTAGAGTGTTTCATGCATAATTCCCGAAATCGTTAACAACCCTAGGGACATCAATTACCTAGTTCTTTCTCATTAATCGTAGTCAATCTCAAGTTATTTTCGTTTAAAAATTGAAAACCCTACAAAAATAATTAGTACTTGTTATTTAATTTACGTCGCTTGTTTGTGGGCGACAACGTTACAAATTCAAACAACTTTTTACCGGCCACTTAGATCTCCTATAACCACTTTCTAGTCATTTAATAATCGTAAATTCCCTTGGGTTCGATACTCGGAGTCGTGAAATACTCCATATACTACTTGACCGTGCACTTGCGTATACACGTAAGAATTCGTGTCATGGGGTCACACTCCATATGGATATAATTGGACAAGGGACTTAATTAATGAGGATTAATTAAAAGGATCATATTGCAACAAGTTGCTAACTTAGTAGGACTAATTCGAAAATAATACTGATCCATATATGGATATGATTAGTATTGGTCCCTTTAGGGAAACAACTAGGAGTAGTTGGACTATATAAAGGAACTCCTTCCTTCCCTCTCAATACAATTTATTCATAACACATATTGAGAGGAGAGAAAAGAGTTGAGAGCAAGCAAGGAAAGAGGGCGTGATTCCGTTGTCTCCTTCCTCCGTTCTAGCTAGCAAAAGAAGGTTGGGAGATCCAATTCTCTATCCTAGGCGTGGATCAACCGTAGAGAACGTGACATTATTCACGTTTGAAGTCATCACAGGAGAACCCAAAGGTACGCACATATTAATCCTTTACTATCGTCATGTGTTCTTGACTTGTGATCCTTGAAGGGATTGGAACGGAATAATTATCTTCTTCCGCTGCCATTCCATGTTCAAAACCCTACAGTGGTATCAGAGCCACAGGTCGTAGAGCATAACGTAGTTTATGTGTTACGATTTTGTTGTTTTAAGACTTTAAATTCATGTTTATCGCGAAAAACGATAAATTAAGCATAGTAGATTTAAATTGAATGGAGATTCAATCTAACAAGATATAATTGTGTATTAGATGCAACAAATTAGTGAGTTTTTGGTTTGAAGATTAGGGTTTGGGCACATGTTTGGAAAAAGGGTTTTTCAACATGGAAACAACTTGGATTGGGCAACAAGGAAATGAGTTGTTTTTGGAAACAAATCCTAGAAGGGTTCGGCCCCCCATAGGGGACCGCCCCTGTGCATTGCCGCCCAAGCCACGCACGGCCTAACGGCCGGTTGAGCGACCGGGGGGACTGGCGGCTTGGGCTAGGCCGGGCCCTAGGGCCGTGTGTGATCCAATAGGGCTTTGGGAAGTTCTTTTAGGATTGTTTTTTACCCTACTTCTTCCAAAACAAATAAAATTGAACAAGTGCATTAAAATTGGTTTTAACTATTTATGTGCTATTCACATGGTGGTTGGATATGGCCCTAGGTTGTGGTTTGTGTGTGAATGTTTATTTTGTGGTTTGTTTTACGGCATGCGAGCTGATCAATTAATGTAATAGTTAATTAAGGTTTACGGCCTGCGAGTCGTTTATTTCTCAACTTGTGAGATTTATTTTATTTAGTATAGGTGTAGCTAGATAAATAGATTATTAGCCAAGATTGAAAAAACGAAGCCCAAAGACATTGGAGCCATGGAGATGGAGCATGGAGCATTCCACAAAACTATGAAGGATGGACCAAAAGATGGAAGCGCATGGTGATGTGTGATCTATTTTTAGGGTTCACAGATATTCTCATTGGCTTGGGAATATCTTAGTCTAGAAAAGGCCATATCCACATCACGTTTATTTTGTTGTGGTTTTTTATTTTATTGTCTTATTATTTGTGATTGGTGTATGGTTGATTCATGCGATTAGGATAATAAGAAAAATTAGACAATCCGGATCTATGATTTGGAGTTTTGCCCAAATATAGATCATGTTGATATGGATCAACAATACAAATTAAAATTGAAAGGCAAATCCCTCATTCAAAATATTGTGTTTATGCCTTCTCGTTATTTAAACACTCATCATGTTCACTATATTTCATGATTGTGCGTGCCAAAGCATGGAAACATGGTTTATCGTGATTAGATGCGATGGCACGTAACAATGTGCAATTGTTTAAGTAAGAGGTTGGACACAACTAGGTAGATTTAATAAGATTAAAAGAACCTAGAGGCATACAATTGGGATTATCCATGGGGATGGATAAATAATGATTATTTGCCCAATTGAACCAAGAGTTACATATGATGTAATTGGAATGGTTCCTACCTAAATAACCAAATCCGGATGACTTGCCAAAGCAAGCTCGGAAAAGGAAAAATATGGATCTTGGCCCACTAGAAAATATAAGGACATTTTTTGCATTAATATGAAGGGTTGTTAATCCGAGAAAAATAGTGGGAGCTATATTTAATAATCTATCCATTATTGAGTATAGTAAAATCATACTAAAATCTTGTATATTTCTCGTTTTGTAGAATTCCAATGGCAAACAATTCATCGAATTCATCACACTCCCTACGGGCTGTTCTTAATAAGGACAAGCTTTCTGGAACTAACTTTCTAGACTGGTACATAAATTTAAGAATTGTTCTTAAACAAGAAAAGAAACTGTACACACTAGAAGAATCCGTTCTAGAGGGTCCAGAGAACAATACCCCTGCAGCCCTAAAGGCGTATCAGAAACGTGTTGACGATGCTAATGATGCGACCTGCCTTATGCTATGCACCATGTCTCCTGAGCTTCAAAAGCAACATGAGAACATGAATGCAGTCAATATGATCAAACACTTGAAGCAGCTCTTTTAAGAGAAGGCAAGGGTTGAATGGTATGAAGTTTCTCGGGCATTGTTAAAGAGTCACTTGGCGCAAGGGAACCCACTAGGAGCGCATGTGTTGCGGATGATTGGGTATCTTGAGAATCTCGACCGCCTAGGGTCCCTGATTGGTCAAGAGTTGGCCACGAATCTCATTCTGCAATCGTTGTCGGATAGTTATGAACAGTTCATCATGAACTATAACATGAATGAGATCGCCAAACCTCTGCCAGAGCTACTCAATATGCTGAGGACAGCTGAACAATCCATCAACAAGGGAACGGGCAAGGCCATAATGATGGTGCAGAAAGGAAAGGGAAAAAAGTTTGCCTCTACTTCCAAGGTTAAAGGCAAGGAAGTTGCTAAACCTAAGGACACTGCTGTGAAACCTGCCGGTGGCGTGGCCAAAGGCGTGATCAAGGGTGATTGTCACTACTGCAGTCAGCCTGGACACGAGGTAAGGAATTGCCCAAAGTATCTGGAGGATAAAAGGCTTCGGATAGTGATCGCACAACCACCAGATATTTTTGTGATAGATATTAATTTAACTACTTCTTCATCATGGGTATTGGATACTGGATGTGGATCTCATATTTGTCGAAATATGCAGGATCTAAGTAGAAGTAGAAGATTGAGAGGTGGACTTGCGCGTTGGGAATGGAGAAAGAGTTGCTGCATTGGCTATAGGCGTGTATAGGCTGTCTCTGCCTTCTGGATTAGTATTAGAATTAGTTAATTGCATTTATGTTCCTGCTATGAGTAAGAACATTATTTCTGTATCTTGTTTGGACAAGAAAGGTTTTACTATTTCAATAAAGAAAAATTATTGTTCCATTTATTGATAGTATTCACTATTGTAGTGCACAATTATTTAATGGATTATATATCCTTGATCTAAGCTATCCAATCTATAACATAAATACTAAGAGGATTAAAATGAATGATTTAAATCCTGCATATCTATGGCATTGTCGTCTAGGCCATATAAATGAGAAACATGTATCTAGACTCCATAAAGATGGATTTCTAGAATCATTTGATTTTGAATCATATGAGACATGTGAGGCTTGTTTGTTGGTCAAGATGACAAAGTTCCCTTTCAACAAGAAAGGTGAAAGGACTAGTGAGCAATTAGCACTCATACATACAGATGTGTGTGGGCCGTTTGCTACACCTGCCAGAGGTGGTAATGTCTACTTCATTACATTCACTGATGATTTCAGTAGATATGGATTTGTATACCTTATGAAGGCTAAATCCGAATCTTTTGAGAAATTCATGGAATTTAAGAATGAGGTAGAGAAGAAACTTGGAAAAAGTATCAAAGCTCTACAATCAGATCGAGGAGGTGAGTACTTGAGCCAAGAATTTGATGATTATCTTAGAGAGCGTGGGATATTATCCCAACTCACTCCACCCGGAACGCCACAATGGAATGGCGTATCCGAGAGGAGGAATCGAAAATTGTTGGACATGGTGAGATCTATGATGTGTCAAACAAATCTTCCGTTATCTTTTTGGGGATATGATTTAATGTGTGCAGCTTTCACCATTAACCGTGTTCCATTCAAATCAGTCATGAAGACACCACATGAGATTTGGAGTGGGAGCCATCCCACAGTGTAGTTTATGCGGATATGGGGCTGCGATGTTTATGTAAAACGTTTACAACCAGACAAACTCGGGCTGAAATCGGATAAATGTAAGTTTGTGGGATACCCTAAGGAAACCAAGGGCTATTACTTCTACAATCCAACCGATAACAAAGTGTTTGTTGCTCGGACCGACGTGTTTTTTAGAAAGAGCATTTGTCTCTAAAGAAGCAAGTGGGAGGACTGTAGAACTTGAAGAAATTCAAGAACCACAAATTACTGATTCGATTATGGAACATGAACAGGAACCACAATAGGTTATGGAGCAACCTGTTCAAGTAACACAAGACCTTCGTAGGTCGAGTAGAGTGTGCCAGGAGCCAGAGAGGTATGGAATTCTCGTGACGGAAACAGGTGACACTATGCTCATAGGAGATGAGCCTACTACCTATGGAGAGGCCATGCAAGGGCCGGACTCTCAGAAGTGGCTAAAATCCATGAGATCCGAGATGGAATCCATGTACACAAACCAAGTATGGACTTTGGTGGAACCACCCCAAGGGGAACGCCCCATTGGGTGCAAATGGGTCTTCAAGAAGAAGACAGACATGGATGGTAATGTAGTTACCTATAAGGGCCGATTGGCGGCTAAAGGATTCAGACAGATTCATGGTATAGACTATGATGAAACTTTTTCCCCATTCGCTATGACCAAATCCATCCGAATCCTAATAGCAATTGCGGCTTACTATGACTATGAGATTTGGCAGATGGATGTCAAAACAGCATTGCTTTATGGGAATCTTCTCGAGGATGTGTAGATGACACAACCAGAAGGTTTTGTAGATCCAGAGCATGCAAATGAAGTCTGTAAGCTTCAACGATCCATTTATGGATTGAAGCAAGCTTCTAGGAGTTGGAATCGACGTTTTGATGAAGCCGTCAAAGATTTTGACTTCGTCAAGAACAAAGATGAGTCTTGTGTCTACAAGAAGGTTAGTGAGAGCTCCGTAGTATTCCTGGTCTTGTATGTGGATGACATACTACTCATTGGAAACGACATTCCTATGTTGCAATCAGTTAAGGATTGGCTAGGAAAGTGTTCTCAATGAAATACTTAGGGGAAGCAGCCTATATACTAGGTGTTAAGATCTATAGGGATAGATCTAAGAGGTTTCTAGGCCTAAGTCAAAGTACATATATAGACAAGGTGTTGAAACGGTCCAACATGATAGATTCCAAGAAGGGATACTGCCCATGTTCCATGGAATTACTCTTTCGAAGAGTGATTGTCCATCCAATAAGATTGAGATGGACCGCATGAGTAAGATCCCCTATGCCTCGACCATAGGATCTATAATGTACGCCATGTTATGTACTAGACCGGACGTATCATACGCGTTGAGTATGGCGAGCAGATATCAGTCTAATCTGGGTGAGATTCACTGGATAGTAGTCAAGAACATCCTCTAGTACTTGAGAAGAACTAAGGATGCGTTCTTGATATTTTTAGGTGAGGAAGAGTTGCGTGTAACTGGTTACACGGATGCAAGCTTCCAAACCGACAGAGATGATTTCAGATCGCGGTCGGGATTTGTGTTTTGCCTAAATGGTGGAGCTGTGAGCTGGAAGAGTTCCAAGAAAGAGACGGTTGCTGATTCTACAACAGAGGCTGAGTATATTGCTGCAAGTGGTGTAGCAAAGGAAGCTGTTTGGATTAGAAAGTTTGTTTCAGAGCTCGGTGTAGTTCCTAGCATTGAGGATGCCACAATGTTGTATTGTGACAACACAGGCGCGATCGCTCAATCTAAGGAACCTAGATCACAACAGAAATCCAAACACGTACTCCGGAAGTTCCATCTTATTCGAGAGATTATCGATAGAGGAGATGTGAAGATATGCAAGATTCCTACAAACGATAATATGGCAAATCCATTTACAAAGCCGCTTGTTCAGCGCAAGCATGAAGAGCACACTAGGGCAATTGGTATACGCGATGCACCAGATTGGCTCTATTGCAAGTGGGAGACTGTTGGAATAGATGCCCTAGAGGCAATCTAATTTTAGTATGAATTGGCTAGAATAATCATTGTATTATTTATGGAGATATTTAATATAATGAAGTCCTTAGATTTACAAATCGTGTTGTTTATCTTAAATATGCCTAGTCAAATAAAATTATTAACAGGACGATCATCTATAGACTAGTATGGGGTTGGATTGATATGGAGATATTTGATATGGAGATATCACGATCCAACACATGGGTATGCATTAGGAGTAATGACATACCGGATTGACCCAAATCCAAGAAGGCTACAGACAAGTTATGTAAACTCACAAGCGCTTCTCGCGGTGATAGGATATTATCATCCTTAGACTTGAAGTCACTAGATCCTCTAGTTGTGGAATATTATGCTTTGACAACGTCAAACGCTACTCCGTAACTGGGTAGTTATAAAAGCGCATGTTGGGCACAATAGGAAGCAAGCTTAGAGATGTTGAGTGATGTGGATAGGATTTTTCCCTCCCACATAACGGGAGCAAATATCCGAGGCCACTCGAGGGATGGCGCCTATGGAATGTCTGGCCAGACTCATATGAATCAATATGGGGATATTGATGTCATATGCATGGATAGGGCTATTCCCAGGATCGAGAAACATGGATAGGATATACGAGTGTGACTTGTATGTCTCATGTCCAATCCGGATAATGAGACAAAGGGATGCGATAATAAGATCACAAGGTTTGTCAAGATGACTATATCTATTAATTGGGTGGCATGGATGTGTTGCTAGACACTGCTCCATGTTTGTAAATAGTTACTACTAATTAAGTGGAAACCTATGGGGTCACATGCCATATGGATATAATTGGACAAGGGACTTAATTAATAAGGATTAATTAAAAGGATCATATTGCAAAAAGTTCCTAACTTAGTAGGACTAATTAGCAAATAATACTAATCCATATATGGATAGGATTAGTATTGGGCCCTTTATGGAAACAACTAGGAGTAGTTGGAATATATAAAGGAAATCCTTCCTTCCCTCTCAATACATGTTATTCATAACACATATTGAGAGAAGAGAAAAGAGTTGAGAGCAAGCAAGGCAGAGGCCGAACGCCCCTTACCCGCCGTCCCAAACCCGTCGGCCTACAAAGGGAGGCCGAGATCCTCCTTTGTTGTTTCGTTGCGTGATTCCGTTGTGTCCTTCCTCCATTCTAGCTAGCACAAGAAGGTTGGGAGGTCCAATTATCTATCCTAGGCGTGGATCAACCGTAGAGAACGTGACATTATTCACGTTTGAAGTCATCACAGGAGAACCCACAGGTACACACATATTAATCCTTTACTATCGTTATGTGTTCTTGACTTGTAATCCCTGGAGGGATTTGAACGGAATATTTATCTTCTTCCGCTGCGATTCCTGTTCAAAACCCTACATAAAAGTGGAATAAGCTTTAATCCAAATTTTCCAAATAAAAGCCAAACTACTTTTGTCAAATCTGGTAGCAGAAATTCTCCAAAGTGTCATTACGGTGGAAAAATTGGTCATATCAAATTAACTTGTCCCTTCAGAAGATCAGAACCTCAGATTCTGAGGAACACTTATCCTTATCAGCTTAAGGGACATGTTAAGCAGATTTGGGTCCCAAAAGGAATTAGACCACCAAACATGGCTGATTCTGAGTATGACTCAAAGTTCTGCACTTGGTCTAACAGCCTGTTGAGGCAATAATTTATTTTTGTAGGATGTCACTAAGGCCTTGAAGGATCAGAAATGGATATTTGACAGTGGTTGTTCCAGACATATGAGTGGAAAGAAGCCTCTGTTTACGGAGCTTACAGAGAAATCTGGAGGAACAATTACACTTGGTGACAAGGCAAAATGCAATATTATTGGTATATTTAGTATTGGTAATGGTTCTACCAACTCTATCTCTGATGTTTATCTTGTGGATGGACTTAAATATAATCTGCTTAGTATTTCTCATTTATGTGACAAAGATTATAAAGCTGTATTTGACAAGGAGAAATGTGTTGTGCAAGATGAGAAATCTGGAGATTGCTTACTCACTGCTTCTAGTTCATACAATCTATATGCTATGAGTACTAACAGTATTGCAGGTGACAAGCTGAAGTGCCTCAAGGACTTGAAGGAAGATTCAAAGCTTTGGCATAGAAATCTTGGGAATATTAGCATACACACCTTGAATAAACTCATATCAAAGGACTTGGTAAGAGGATTACCATCACAAAAATTCTCAGATGATGAGATTTGCAAGGCATGTGTACAAGGTAAACAAACAAGAAGCTCATTCAAGCCAAATAATTTTGTAAGTACTTCCAGACCCTTAGAACTTATGCATATGGACTTGTGTGGTCCTATGAGAGTTCATAATCCAAAAAGTAAGAGGTATATGCTTGTTGTAGTAGATGATTATTCTAGATTTACACGGGTTATGCTTATTA
This sequence comes from Linanthus parryae, assembly GCA_023055425.1. NCBI lineage: Eukaryota > Viridiplantae > Streptophyta > Magnoliopsida > Ericales > Polemoniaceae > Linanthus > Linanthus parryae. Next base: position 22,015,835 of record JALGPY010000012.1, on the reverse strand, counting down.
GAGACAAAACTGAAGCTTTATCTGAATTTTCTAAACTGTGAAAAGAGCTTCAAACTATGAAAAACATGCCTGTTGCATCTATTAGAAGTGATCATGGTAGGGAATTTGATCAGCTTGACTTTGATTTATTTTGTGCAAAGCATGGCATATCACACAACTTATCTGCACCTAGAACCCCTCAGCAAAATGGAGTAGTTGAGAGGAAAAATAGGACACTTGAGGATATGTCTAGGACCATGCTACTTGAAAGTAATTTGCCAAAGTATTTGTGAGAAAAATCTGTTAATACTGCCAATTATGTGCTTAATAGATGTTTGATTATGCCTATTTTGAAAAAGACTCCTTATGAACTGTTTAAAGGCAAGAAGCCTAGTGTCTCTTATTTTAAACATTTTGGTTGTACTTGTTTTGTGCATAATAATGGTAAATACAATCTTGGTAATTTTGATGCTAGAAGTGATGAAGGTGTATTTCTTGGATATTCTCAAACTAGCAAAGCTTATAGAATTGTCAATAGAAAAACCAAGATTGTGGAAGAGAGCATTCATGTGGATTTTGATGAAAGTACTAAGGATTCTTTGAGTGAAAGTTTTGCAGATCTTAACTTGAAAAAGCATGATGCTGATGATGACATTGTGAAAGAAGACAAAGGAAAAACTGAAGTACAGAATCAGTCAGTAGAATCTCAAGGCCTTGAAACTCCTGCAGAGCCAAAATCTCAAAGCCTTGAGATTGAAACTGAAACTTTCTATGATGCTCCTTCTACTGCTTCAAGAACTCAAAGCCTTGAAGGAACATATTCCTGGACACCAAGGAAGAAGTTTAAGTATCTTGCAGATCATCCAGCAGACAATATCATATCTGATCCGTCAACTGGAACTCAGACAAGAGGATAGTTGAAGAACTTATGTGCTTTTAATGCCTTTGTATCACTGATTGAGCCTAAGAATGCAAAATAAGCACTACAAGATGCAAATTGGATCATTGCAATGCAAAGTGAGCTGAATGAATTTCAAAGAAACAAGGTATGGAATCTGGTTCCTAGACCAAAATAGCAATCAGTTATTGGAACCAGATGGTTGTTCAGAAATAAGCTTGATGAGAATGGCAAAGTGGTAAGAAACAAAGCCAGACTTGTGGCAGAAGGATACAATCAGGAGGAAGGTATAGACTATGAGGAGACATTTGCTCCTGTTTCCAGGTTAAAAGCTATTAGAATACTTCTTGCATTTGCATCTCACAAACACATAAAACTTTATCAAATGGATGTCAAATGTGCTTTTCTAGATGGTTATTTACAAGAATATGTTTTTGTAGCCCAACCTCCTTGTTTTGAAGATGAAAACTTCCCTGATCATGTTTACAAATTAAAAAAAGCTCTTTATGGCTTAAAACAAGCTCCAAGAGCTTGGTATGACAGACTCTCAAAGTTTTTATTTGACAATAATTTCAAGAGAGGTTTAGTAGATAAAACTCTTTTCATTAAACATCATGAAACTGACTTGTTAGTAGTTCAGATCTATGTAGATGATATTATTTTTGGTGCTACTAATGATGCTCTTTCAAAAGAGTTCTCTAGTTAATGTGCAGGGAATTTGAAATGAGCTTAATGGGAGAACTGAATTTCTTTCTTAGACTTCATGTGTTACAAATGAAGAAAGGAATATTTGTACATCAAGGAAAATATATCAAGGACTTGTTGAACAAGTAAAATATGACACAGTCCAAGGCACTCAAAACTCCTATGAGTTCTTCACTATCCTTAGAAAATGATTCAAATGGTAAGAGTGTAAATCTAAAGGAGTATAGAGGTATGATTGGATCACTTTTGTACTTAACTTCTAGTAGACCTGATATTATGTTTAGTGTTTTCATGAGTGCAAGATTTCAAGCAGATCCTGAGGAAAGTCATTTAACTGCTGTTAAGAGGATTTTTAGATATTTGAATGGAACCAAAGACTCGGGGCTTTGGTATCCAAGGAGATCTAACTTTATGTTGAGTGGTTATTCAGATGCAGATTTTGCAGGATATAAAGTGGATAGGAAGAGTACTTCTGGATGTTGTCAGTCTCTTGGTTCTTCACTAATTAGTTGGCATTCTAAGAAGCAAAACTCTGTAGCAATATCAACTGCAGAAGCTGAGTATAGTGCAGCTGGAGCTTGTTGATCTCAAGTGTTGTGGATTGCTCAACAGCTTAGAGATCTTGGCTATGATTTCTGAAGTTTGCCTATTAATTGTGACAATACAAGTGCCATTTCAATCTCTAAGAATTCAGTACAGCACTCAAGGACCAAACATATAGATGTAAGGCATCATTTTCTTAGAGATCATGCAGAAAAAGGGGATGTTGTTCTATCTTTTATTTCTACTACCATGCAGATTGCTGATATTTTCACTAAACCTTTGCCATATGATAGGTTTGCATCCCTAAGGCTTGAACTGGGTATGTTAAACAAGGATGCATTGGTTTAGGGGGAGTATTAGTGCTTACTTGTGATGATTTGTTGAAATATCAAAGCCTTGAGATTATACTTTCCAAAGCCTTGAAAGCATAGTTCAAAGCTTTGGAATTTCTGAGACTGCAGAAAATCTCAAGGCTTTGCGATTGTTCTCCAAGGTCTTGAAACATCTGTTTTTTTTACATGTTAAATAAATAGATCAACAAATATTATATATTATCTTTTTATATAATTGTATAATGTTTGAATTACTCAGAGAATTTTCTAAAATATCCTAAAATATCTTCCAGATATGTTTTGCATGTGGATTTTAGAAGAGTCCTTTTTAAACTCTCTTTCTCAATCTACTTAAGCTGAAAGTCAGTGCTTTTCTATCTATCCTCTCCATTCTCTCTCAATCTTCTACGTCTCTCTGCTCTCTCTCTTTCAATATCAATCTTCTCTCAAAACCCTAATTCCACAATAGAGCGCAAATCAGCCAAGATTCAACAACAGGGTAAGCCTTCTGCTAGATCCAAGAAGAGGGCCAACAAGAAGGAGAAGATTACAATTTCTTACTTGGATTCAGAAGGGACACAGAGTTTGCATGAAGCTTCACCTCCTGCAAAGAAGATCAAAACAGAGAAAGGGGATGAAGGTTCAAGTGTTGATCCACAGAAGGAGACAGAAGTACAGGGTGATGATCAGTCTAGGTTAGACAAGAAGAAAGGGGGAGACAAGAAAAATCCAGATGGAGAAGAAAAGGGGAAGTCTTATAAGGAAGGAAAAAAGAAGTTTGCTGATGTTGAGAAGAAGAAATATGCTGAAGAAGAACCATAGAAGGATAAGCCTGCTGAAAAGAAATCAAGGGTTAAGCATGTTGCTGCTGCAACCAAAAAGGGTTTTCAAGGTAAAAATTCTCTACCTTCTGATTGGTTCATTAATTCAGATGTTAGGAGTGTTTGGATGCAAGGGTATGCATCATCTAAGGTTGCTTTCTGTAATTTGATTTATGAGGAATTACAAGAAAAGTTGGATATTTATTGTATGAGGAAGTTAAGAGAATCTGCAGTTTGGAAGGTTTTAAATCCTAGTTCTAAAGCTTATCCTAGGTTAACTAGGTTGTTTTACCTGAATTTGGTCCAACAAGGGGAAGATAAGTTGGTTTTAACCTCTAAGGTAGCTGGAATAGATTTAAGGCCAGACCATAGGGCTTTTGCCAAGGTCTTGGGAATTCCTAGGAAGTATAATGTTGCTGATTATCCTGATAGGAAGGAATACCTAGACAAATCCAAATCCATTTTCTTCATAGATGATGTTCCTACTGGTCCCGAACAGTTGACACACTCTGTGCTAAACTATGAAGCTAGAATCTTGTTCACAATTATGATGAGAAGTGTTGTTCCTAGAGAAAACTCAAGAGAGTTGGTAACAGATAAGGTTCTCATCCTGATGTACTTGATATGTCAAGAGTTTGAGATTGATCTACCAACAGTGATCATGGAGCATATGATATACTGTGCTACTAGAACCAGGAACTGTCCTCTTCCTTATGCCAACCTACTAACTCTTTTCTTTGAACATTTTGAGGTGCCTGTGAAAGGAGAGGAGAAGATAAATGGTGGATTTGGGTTGATTGATGAGTCTTTCTTTACAAAGTATTGGTGCAGTTCAGAAAGGAAAGGAACATTGGAAATTTTATTCAGAGTTGTCTAAAGCTGAGCTTGAGGAGAAGAATTTTATCAAACCTAACGGGGCTACAACATCAAGAGGACAAGCCAATGAGGATTATTCTCAATTGGTTGATAAGTTTGAGGAACAGCAAGTTGAGATTGAAGATCTTAGACAGAGGCTATTTGACTTGTCTTCAGAGTTTAATCAATTCAAAGCCTTGATGGGAGTGATGAATGGCAAGCTGGATGTTGTCATCAAAGTTTTGAATTTGGAGAAGATCCCGTCTGCTACTAGTCATGAAACTAGTGTTGATTCAGATGAGAGGCTAGGAGATTTCTTGAAGAAGAAGAAGAAGAAGCCTATTCTAGTTGTGCTCACATCAAAGGATCTATATGAGGAAACTGATGATGAGGAAGCTGAAGAAGACACAGGTGTTGATGCAGCTACAGAGGGAGATTCTTTGCAAGTCAAGAACAAGAAAGTTGATGAAATTATTGCTGAATTTGTTGCTGAAGTGGACGTAGAAAAGGAAGATTATCATTCTGCTGATGAAGCTGAAACTGATGAAGATGTTGGAGAAGGCTCAGAGAAAGGCCAAGCATCAAAGAAGAAGTGAAGACTTGTGAAAGCCAAAGCCTTGATCTTTTCTTTCTTTCTTTTTTACTCTTCTCTTCTTTCTGATCTCAAGGCCTTGACATTAAGTAGGATTTTTCTTAAAAAAAAATAAAGTTTTTGTTAAGACTATGAGTAATGATCCAATATTTCTTCACCTTTATTTGATGAAAGTCAAAAAGGGGGAGAAGCTTATGTGATTTTGATATGATTAAGGTTATGTACTTAAGGCTTGATCAGTTGGTTATGTGAATCAGTTGTTTATGTATGTTATATTATGTTACATGTTTATATGTGTTAGTTGTTCAGATTCTGCAAATTCTGGTATCTAATTCTTACAATAAGTTGCAGGAATATTTACACAAGATTATGGGTGTTGTCTTTCATCAAGGGGGAGATTGTTGATTCAATTCTTCTAAGTGTGTTTTTGGAAGTAATCATTTAGAGTGATGAAAGACAAAGTTTTTCTAAGTCTTCAAGGATCCAAGGCCTTGAGATATTGATCAAATCCTCAAAGCCTTGACAACTGCTTTCTCATGAAATGTGATCTGACAATCTTGTGTTGCAGGTGATTAATCTGATGCTTAAGATCAGATATCTGTTGCAAATATTCTTGTTATCTATTCTTTATATGTCTAACACATTACATATATCTTAATTAGAGTGAATCAAAGAACTATGGTGTTACATTTGAAATATTGTGAAGAATGTTCAGAGCTCCAAGTCCTTGAGATATGCTTTGAGCTGCTGACCGTTTTGACAGACCTAACTTGATCTCTCTTACAGGATTTGATCTTTGTTACTGTGATTGTTTAATGAAGTTTGCAAGTCTTAAATTGGTTTGTGTTTGTTTATATGATTGTTTGGTAATCAGGTTATTTATTTGATTCAGTTTTGTTCAGAAACTGAATATCCAAACAGACTTAGTGCTGTTATATATTTGGATTTTGTTTGTTGTTGTGATTAATGTTGTTGCAGGTTTTTCAAGTGTGCAATCTTATCACAACAAACTCCAACGAATATCTACTCAGAGGTGTTTTGAAATGCAGTTAGAAAGGATGAGGATATGCAGGAACAAATATCCTAAAATCTCTCATTCAGTTGCTTGAAATAGATAAAAGCTGGTTTGAATTTGAAAGACATAGAGAAGCTTATAGAGAACATAAATCAAAGGAAAAGAAGGAGAGATACATTCGTGGAAGATCAGACCATCAATCCTTTGAACTACAAGCTTCAATCACTGCTTTCAGAAGATCATTCATTCCAGTTTTCTTGAAGAACAAATCCAGGCTTTCTCAGCTGATTCTTCTACTGTGTTCTTCTATTTTTTTTTGAATCTGCTTATCTTCTGTATATATTTTACCTCACAAAACCTAGTGGTTAGCTGTTGAAGTGAACAACAAGAGGTTCTTGTTAGCTCAACAGTCAGTAGATGATACTAGATAGGTTTGGAACCACAAGCTGTATAGGTGTAAGGAAGTTCACTTAGGCTTGAAGATCTAGGGCCGTTTCTGTGTGAGTAATAAGAAGTGTTTGCCCAATCCTGGTGGGATTAGATCCCTCAGGCAGAGATTAGGTCCATTGGGACTGAACTCTGTAAATTGCACTGTGTTCTTTACTTTACAGTTTAGCTATTTATTCTTGTAAGTGATCTAAATCAAACTAGGGTTTACAAACTATTTGGTACTGGTACTAGTTCAAGGCCTTGAAGCTTTCTTTTATACTTAAGAAGTTTCTGACTAATCTTGCAAAATCTCAAGGCCTTGAGATTTCTGTCATTTACTTGTATCACTTAGTTAAATTCCTTGTTTTAGAAAAAAGTTCCCATACTCTATTCAACCCCCCCTTCTAGAGTATTATGGTCCTATATTTAGTCTACATTACATATAGCACTCATATGTGCTCGAGTTTATTTCATTCTCAAAGGTCTAAAAATATGGCAGTGGATCTCAGGAGTGGATGATTGATTTTATGCTCGACTCAATTCCTTAAAGTGAATAACGAGCCATCCCTTAAAGCAAAACCTATAAATTATATCGTTGAAACAGTCCGCACAATCACATACTTAGTTGCGATTGTTGTATGGTCTTGGTACCAATAGGGTCTCATATTGATCATATAGTACCCTTTGTAGTAAAAGACTACATAAAAAAGGGGGAGGAAAAATAAAGTTTGCAAATAAGCCACCATTAAGTGGTCATGATCGGTTTATTCTAAAAAAAAAAAAAAAGTGGCCATGATCGCGTACTTGTCATATGCCGCTACGCTTTTTGCTCATATTTATGCAAATTTTGGTTGAGTCAAGATCCTCCCAATATCTATGCAATTTTTTGGTTGAGTGATTCAAGATCATCACAATGTATATGGAAATTTTGTTGGTTGAGTGATTCAATATCCTCCCAACTCCTTGTCAATTCCAAGAGTAACGATGAACTTGCCACGTCATTTTTTTTGGCGCAACACAATTAGATTTGAGGTTATTAATTTTCCATTTCGGGATTCTTAAAGGAGTTCTTTTAGAGAAATTCTACAATATATATGGTTCATTATTATCAAGGTTAGCTTCTTCTATTTACTTCGTCTCTACATCTTGATTTTTTTCTTGATTGTAATGAAGCCTCAATTTCTTCTTGGCTCACAAAAGAAGAGAAAAATAAAAGAAATGCATAAGCCCCCATGTGTGCTTATTGACACCATATTTCATACTCAAAGTTGTAGAATATTTGAGTTTATGAAAGGGTGCCCTAAGAAAGGTAACCTCCATTTGTCAAACTAGAAAGATTCGACAATTAAAAAAAAGAAAAAGAAAAAAAAAACTCTATTCAAGGATGTACATGAGACCTATACGGTAATTACAAATGAAACCCCCAATGTGTAGTCCAACTAAAACCGAATTTGGAAGGAACTATTTCAACATGCTATTTCAGACTCCTATAGGCTATAGCATTGCTCAATTTGTCTCATTATCTCTACGTGTACATAAATATCCTAATTTTTGAATCTATCTAACTAGGATATATGACACTTTCCAATTTGATAAAATCCTAGTTAAGGTCCTAAAGTATTAATGGCGTCAAGTTCAAAGTGCTATTTCAATCTCATATGGGCGTTACGGTCCAGTTTGATAACATCCTGGGTTTAATTCAATATTTCCTAAAGTATTATGAGACATTACAATTCACTAGTTTCACCCCGCGCGCGATCGCTTTGCTTGCGAGTGTGGGTCGGCTTTGCTCGCGAGTGTGTTTCCTGCGACGTTTAAGCATTATGATGTAATCTTCGAATTTGAATAGTTGGCCACTCCTTCAGCTAGATGATTAAGGTTTATTGGATAGCGAATCCAATGTTACATATGCTGTAATGTTGGAGCAGAACTTCTCGAAAAGAAGATATTACTATATATTGTCAAGGATGCATAGTCAAGCATTACATTAAGCCCACTCACAAAACATAAGTGGGGATTTTGCGCATGGAAACGCACTTACAGAGACTGGGGATTTAGCCTAGTCTAACAAAGAAAAAGCTTGCGAACCCGGGGCGGATTAGATTACGAACGCATTAGGCTCGACGTTGATTCGTCAATATAACTTACATCTTGGTTGGAAGTTAGTTCTTCGCTCAATTGCAACGATGGAGCGACGTATGCATGGCCCTTTTTTATGGCATTACTAATAGCAGATGCGTGTTTATCTTCGTGTAACATGGTGACTGCAGTGGTACACACATCATACATTCAGAACGCACGAAACGACACTTATAGTTATGAATACATGTAATGCGTACATGGTGCTTACTGATTAGGTGAAATATCAGAAATTACAACTTATGTGATGTGGAAAAACTCTTAAGGCAAAATTAAAATTATAGTTTCGATGCAGCATGCAATACATGGGTGCAAAAGCAAAATCATGTATATACATTGGCTGCATATACAATCTGATTACAGTACACGCCAAAAACAATAAAAGCCAGATAGAATTTCTAGCATGGGTAACCTACATCATATATCGTTAAGTTTATATATGTATATGTCTATATATGTGTCTATATATGTATTATAGTTAGTAGGAATTCATAGAATCCGACAACCTACAAGTTGTGAAGATAAAGAACCATCATCTCTCGCTCCTTTTGGATCTGCACTTCCAGGGGCGTTACTTCCTGGTGGACAAGCATTTTCCAATATACCTTCAAGCTTGAGCAGATATTCCTCTTCGACCGCCACTTGCGCTCGCATATCTGCAACAGTGCATTCTAATGTTTTAATCTCTTTCTTGTTTTTTTAACTTCCTTTTTAATCAGTGCGACCATTTCTTCGATAGTTCTCCCACTTGCGACAACATATTTGCAAAACCATTTTCCCCTAATCTTACGGTGAGTCGTAATTTGGTTCCACGGAGTCGATACTGTCAAACTCCTAGGAACTGCTGGCTCCCAAATTGTGTATCGATGACCTTTTTTGCCTCATCGCCCGAATCGATTACCATAAATGGAAATTCTTTGCTACCACCGCGTTCGGTGATGGTTGAAGGGCGATTATTCATCTGTAAGCACAACACTATGCAACGTTGAATCTTATCAGGAGCGTGTGTTCATTATTCATGACTCTTTGTTTATATACTCATAATATATGGTCACTTTGTTCCTAACCATAATACCATTTAACAGTATAATACTACACCCATTGGTAAACAATTTTGGTATCCATGCAAATGGAATATGCAATTCAGTAATAACAACAAATGCTAAAATCGGAAAATTACATACAGAATACATGCTGCGTGAATGACTTATTTTGCCATTGTTCATACGGATCATAATATAAATGGCATCAACATGTATTCAGATGCCATGAATCATGCATATTAATGTGTTATCCAAGGTGAAAGGGGAGTATGCAGATAGAGATGCAGCATAGATACTCTAGAATGGGGGGTTGAATAGAGTATGCCAATTTTTTTGCAAAACTTGTGGAAGACAAGAGCTTCTATGAAGAGAAATGTTGTTCAAGGCCTTGAAAAATAGTTTCAAGCCTTTGGAATGAAATACAGTTTAAAGAAAAATAGATAAGTCTTTTTCAAGGCCTTGAAAAGAGTTTCAAACCCTTGAAAACAGACTAGTTTGAATGCTGCAAAAACTAAGTATGTAAATGAACTGTAAATGCAGGAGACACAAAATTTATAGAGTTCAGTCCACTTGGACCTACGTATCTACCTCAGGGATCTTCTTCCTGCAGGATTTTAAACACAATTCTTAAAATCAAAATCTAAGCCCTAGATCTCAAGCACATAGATATGGATTACTCCGTTACAGCTTGTGGTTCTCTCTAACCTATCTAGTACCTGCTCTATCTAATTGATTAACTATGAATTCTCTATTGTTCACTTTGAAAAATCCTTGAGAATGAGAGAAAGAATTAGTATAAGAATGATATACAAATGAAGTGCAAAAGAGAAGAACATTGAAGTGTAAAACTGCAGTGAAGAATGCAGTGATCTTCTGTGAGTTGGATTGTGAGAATGATGTGCTTCTTTGATGCTTGTCAATCCTGAAATGTATCTTTATTTTTTCCCGTTGAGTGTTGTCTTTTTTTGCTTCAAAACGAGCTCTATTTATACAGCTAGAGGCTCTGCAAATCTTCGCAGATTTTCAGCAACAACTTCCTGTTTTGTAGGCAACAACTTTGACTCTTCAAACAGCCTTCTCCAACGGATAGTTGATCATAATCTTTTGAGATATTGATCTGATATTGTCTTTAAACAAATTGAGAAGCTGTCAGGAGTGTCTCATTGATCACAGAATCACATTATCTCCAATTTTCCTTTTCTGTAAAATCCAGATTTGGAAACCAATCCTGCAAACAAGGAAATAATATTTCTTAGCAAAATTGAGTCAAAAGACGGATTAAATGGTGTTAGATATAAAAAAATTGTTTGTCTTTCATCATAAAATAATAAAAGATCAAGCATAGGGGTGAGAAAGAAAGATCAATGTAGAAGAGTTTAGAAAAACTCCCCCTAAGTATGTGCATACAGGTCAAACAGTTTCAAGGATTTGAATGCAGTTTCAAGGCCATGAAATAGCTCTGCTATTTCAAGCCTGTGAAACCTGATTCAAGGTTTGAAAACTTGTTCAAGGACTCTGATATTTCAAGCCTGGGAAACCTGTGAACTTACAATCTCCCCCTAGATGATAGAAAAACCTCAAACAGTTTGAATCTTAGTTTCGGCAAAAAACACAGTAACACATTGATTCCAAAAGATCCAATTTATTCAATGATAAACAGAAAAAACACATAGGTCCAAATAAATCCTATTGGCCAAAAAGATAGGTCACCAAAACATAAACTAAAAAACTAAGATTTCTCCTCCTTTTTTACTTTCACAAAAAAGAATGAGAAGGTGTTGGATTAGAGTCTTTGGAAAATTTTGAAAATAAACTTTAAAGAAAAGTGGGAAAGAAAGAATAGGAAGGAATTTATGGGGTCGGGTCATCTTCTCCATCCTAACTCCTTCCTCTTCCTCACTATCTTCATCATTGTCCTGGTCTTCCTCTTCATTCATGCCAGCAGTCTCTTCTTCAGCCTTGCCTTTAATAGCAGTCTTTGGAGATTTCTTCTTCTTCTTCAGGTTTATCAGCAAGGCATCTGATTCATGACTGTCTACTTCGTCTCCCTCTTGAGCAGCTTGTTCAACTACCACATGCTTTCCTTTATCCTTGACTTGAGAAGCTTCTTCCTTGTTGGAGTGTTCACTGGGTAAGTTCTTGTCAAAATCACCCTACTTGATGCCTTCTTCATCCTCAGGGACATCAAACATAGTTATGCTCCTATAGATGGTCTCCACCATGTATTTTACTTGTCTGAGATCAGTCTCAAAACCATGCTTATTATCTTTGATTTCATTATTGTCCATATCTAGACCATCAAGTCTCTGAAGGATTGAATACAAGTCAGGAGGCTGAGAGGTCTGGCTTGAAGTAAGCGTCAAGGTCTTGGTCTTAACAAACTTCTTTGCATTCAACTCATCTTCTGTCAGATCTGAATACAACTTCCAAACTTTTTCCTTGGTCTTTACCACTCCAATCTTATCAAAAGCTTTCTCATTTAGCACACCAATCCCAGAAGTAATAGACTCTTCACAAGCAGTTGGAATTTCAAGGTGTTGGAAGAACAAAGTGAAGATATTTGCATAAGGCAAAGGATGCTTTCTCTGATCTGTTTGGCTAAACAGCATGTGTTCCATTACATGCTTCTGAAGATCAATGTCATAGCCATGCATAATCAGATACATAATGTATAGCACTCTCTCACTGACCAAGCCCTTGGAATTTTTCCTTTGGAAAGATACATCATCAAGATAGTGAATAAGACTTTGGCTTCTACATTTAACACAAAGTGTGTTAACTGTTTGGATGAGACAGGAACATTGGGTAGAAAGAATTCTTCTCTGGCCAACTTCAAAAATTCATTTTTGGGAGGATGGTTCTGTGAGTCATATCTCTTAGGACAGCCTAGGACAGCTGCAAACTCAACATGATCCAACTCCATAGTAATACCAGCAACTCTAGTCTTGATTACTAAGTGTGGAGAGTTCTTATGTTGCTTCATGTTGAGATAAAAGAATCTGGTAATTCTAGGGTAGGCTAGCTCAGGAGGGTTTAGCATGAACCACATAGAGCTTTTCTTTAGCATAGTAATGCAATTTAGATTCATTCCAGTCACCATAGGCATACTGATCAAGCTACAAAAATAAATTTTCCCAGAGGCAAAACCATCCAACCGCTAACCTTTCGAAGTATTTGAGATTAACCAAGAGTCATTAGGAGCAGTGTTCTTTGAGTTGATCTGCAAGGCTCTCTCCACCTTGTCTTCTGGTTCTTCCTCTGTCACCTTCTCTTTTCCCTTTTCAACTTTAGAGGCTTTCTTCTTTTTCTTCAAGTTCCTGGGGCTTGAGATCTCTGTTTCTAATTGCTTTTCTGTAGCAACCTTCTCTTTCTTCTTCTTCTTCTTCTTCTTCTTCTTCTTCTTCTTCTTGTCTGAAGAAGGTGTCACATCCTTCTAAGACTTCTTCTTTGGTGGAGGAAGTTCTGCAACAGCTTCTGCACTGGGAGTCTTAGAGCTTGAGTCCCCACTGATTGTCTGAACTTCATCCCCAGCTGTCTTTCTCTTCTTCTCTACAGTGGTCTTTGAACCTCCGGCCATCTTGATTCTGTCTGAGGCTCTTCTAGTACTCATTAGGGTTTGGGAGAAGAATAGAGAGAGAGGTAGATTTGATACGAAGTGAAGGAGAAGAGAAGAAGATAAATACTGAAAGAGTTTGTGTTTAAAAAGGAAACTGCAATCTCTTCTGATCACAAAAGATTTGTAATGATCAGAGATGATTCAAATCTTTTAAGTTGTTGGAAATAAATAATTTAATACTATATTTGGCTGAAAAAGAATTTCGAAAAAGGTAGGGGAAATAGTGAGCAAATATCTACAAAGATAGCACCCAATACTGAATAATCCAAGAATTATTTACTAACAAGTTATGAGACTTATTTTCATGGCTTTGAAAATAGTCTCAAGGTCTTGAAACGCTCCTATACTGAAACAAGTAAAATCAAAGCTTTGAAAGGATTTTCAAGGCTTTGAAAATCAGTTCAAATCTTTGAAACACATAATAACTTACCTTCCTTACCTGATGTCCCCCCTAAACCAATGCATCTTTATTTAGCATGCCTAATTCCAGTCTTAGAGCTGAAAATCTTTCATCTGGCAATAGTTTAGTGAAGATATCTGCAAGTTGCATGTTAGTAGAAACAAATTCGAGAACAATATCACCTTTCTTAGCATGATATCTGGTGAAATGGTGTTTTAAATCAATATGCTTTGTTATTGAATGCTGAACTGGATTCTTTGTAATTGATATCGCACTGGTATTGTCACACTTGATCAAATCCAAGATCTCTCAACTGTTATGAAATCCAGAACACTTGTGAGCAACATGCTTAGCAGATATATATTCAGCTTCAGCTGTTGATAAAGAAACTGAGTTTTGTTTCTTGGAATGCCAACTGATCAAGGAGTATCCAATGTATTGGCAAGTTCCAGAAGTGCTTTTCCTATCAACTTTGTAACCTGCAAAGTCAGCATCTGAAAATCCATGCAAAGAAAAGTTAGAATGTCTTGGATACCAAATCCCTATGTCTTTGGTACCATTGAGATATCTGAATATTCTCTTCACAGCAGTTAAGTGTGATTCTTTGGATCAGCTTGAAATCTTGCACACATACATACATACACTGAACATGATATCTGGTCTACTAGCAGTAAGGTATAGTAATGATCCAATCATTCATCTATACTCTTTCACATTAACACTCTTACCAGATTCATCCTTATCTAAGGACAGCGTAGAGCTCATAGGAGTCTTGATTTCTTTGGATTGAGACATGATGTACTTGTTTAACAAGTCCTTAGTGTACTTGATTTGATGCATAAAGATGTCCTTCTTCAACTGATGTATTTGAAGTCCAAGGAAGAAGTTCAACTCTCCCATCATGCTCATTTCAAATTCCCTGCTCATAAGACTTGAGAATTCTTCGCATATAAGATCATTAGTAGCTCCAAATAGAATATCATCAACATTAATCTGAACTACAAGTAAATCATTCTCATGAGTCTTTATGAAAAGGGTCTTGTCAACCAATCCTCTTTTGAAATCATTTTCAAGCAGAAATTTTGACAATCTTTCATACCAAGCTCTTGGAGCTTGTTTCAAACCATAAAGAGCTTTGTCAAGTTTGTAAACATTATTTGGAAACTTATCACTTTCAAAACCATAGGTTGTGCATCATAAACTTCTTCTTGCAAGTATCCATTCAAGAATGCACATTTCACATCAATTTGAAACAGTTTCATGTTCTTGTAAGATGAAAAAGCAAGTAAAATTCTAATTGCTTCAAACCTGGAAACTGGAGCAAAAGTTTCCTCATAATAAATACCTTCTTCTTGATTGTAACCTTGAGCAACTAACCTCTCTTTGTTCCTGATAACTTTGCCATTCTCATCCAATTTGTTTCTGAACACCCATCCGGTACCAATGACAGATTGGTTTTTTTGTGGGGGAACTAGGTTCTACACCTTGTTTCTTTCAAACTCATTGAGTTCACTTTGCATAGCTATAATCCAGTCTGATTCTTGTAATGCTTCCTTCACAGTTTTGGGTTCTACAAGAGAGATAAAAGCATCAAAAGCACAAAGATTCTTCAACTGTGATCTTGTTTGTGTACCAGTAGTTGGATCTGAGATGATGTTGTCAGGGATGTGATGAAATATATTTAAATCTCTTTCTTGGAGACCAGGGTTCAGTCTCTCCATATTGCTTCTCTAGTCTTGAAGTTGTAGCCTGGTCACTTATATCTTTCTGATCATTCTTGTCAAGGCTTTGATATCTATTTTCAAGGCCTTGAGACCTATCTCAAGTTCTTGAAAATTGCTTCTGTTTCCTTCTGAAACTTTCTTGAACCCAAGTGAGTTCTCAACTTCTTCTCTGATCCAGGCTTGTTCAGATTCAATTCTACAAAACTTTCACCCAAAGAACCATCAAAGCTTTCATCAAAAATAATATGAATACTTTCTTCAACCAGCTTGGTTCTTTTATTATACACTCTATAAGCTTTGCTAGTAAGAGAGTAACCAAGAAAGATACCTTCATCACTTCTTGCATCAAACTTACCCAAGTTTTCCTTACTATTGTTGTGAACAAAGCATATGCCACCAAAGGGTTTGAAGTATGACATATTGGCTTTCTCCCTTTTAAAAGTTCATAGGGGGTCTTCTCAGGATAGGTCTGATCAAGCACCTGTTCAAAATATAATTTGTTGTATTCACAGCTTCTGCCCAATAGTGTTTTGGCAGCTTGTTTTCTAAAATCACTGTTCTTGACATATCTTCAAGAGTCCTGTTCTTTCTTTCAAAAACTCAATTCTTTTGAGGAGTTCTAGGAGCAGAGAAATTGGGAGAGATACCATGCTTAACACAAAACAAGTCAAATTCTAATTGATCAAACTCTCTACCACGATCACTTCTAATTGAAGCAATAAGTAGGTTTTTTAAGGTTTGAAGTTCTCTGCAATGCTTTGAGAGTTCAGAGAGGGCTACAGATTTTTATTTTAGAAACATAACCCAAGTATAATAATCATCTACAATAACTAGCGTATACCTCTTACCTTTTGGATTTGGAGTCCTCATAGGGCCACAACGATCCATGTGAAGTAATTCAATAGGTCTAGTAGTACTTACAAATTTATTTGTCTTGGATGAGCTTCTGGTCTGCTTACCCTGAGCACAAGCTTTGCATACTTCATCATCTTTGAACTTGATAGATGGTAATCCTCTTAACAGATCTTTGGAGATCAAACTTTCAAGGTATGCAAGATAATGTGACCAATATTTTTGTGCCAAAGATTTGAATCTTATTTCAAGTCCTTGAGACACTTTAAGGTTTTACCTGTAAATTTGTTAGTCTGAAAAGTATAAACATTGTTTGAACTAGAGGTTGTGAGAATGAAATTGCCTGATTTCTCATTTTGCACCACACACTTCTCTTTATTAAAGATAACCATATTGCCATTGTCACAAAGCTGAGATACACTAAACAAGTTAAATTTCAAGCCATCAACTAGATATACATCAGAAATAGAATTTTCAGTGTCTGTAACAACTTTACCAATACCAAGAATGTTGCATTTGCCTTTTTCACCAAGAGTAATTGAACCTTCAGATTGCTCTTTTAATTCTGAGAATAGAAATCTCTTCCCAATCATGTGTCTTGAGAAACCACAGTCCATAAACCACTTATGTTCTTTGACATTGGTGACAACCTCAATGTTCTTCTCAGAACTTTCATCATGCTTGGCCATGAAGCATGGGTTGGCATGTTATTCTTCAGATTCAGAGTCATTTGAGGTGTCTGAATCACTCCATGAAGCTATCATACCTTTTTTTCTCCTGTCATGGTCTTTCTTCTGAAATTTCTTGCTTTTCTTATGTGGACAATCTCTTATCAAGTTTCCTGCATCACCACACTCCAAGCAATTCATGACTTCTGATTTACTTTGTGAAGAAGTCTTACCTTTTTATTCCTTGCTACTGGATGATCAGTGTCTTTCTCTGTTGAAGTCTTTGTTTCTAAATTTTTTTTATTCATCTTGAGGATTCTGGTTAAGGCTTTGGAAATCAAAGCAAATGGATCTTCATCATCATCTTCTGTTTCAAGGCTTTGAATTTTCTCATTCTCTTTGGCCTTGAGTGTTAAGTTCTTGACACCTTCTGGTAGCTCTCCATCAACTTCATTCATGGATATTTTATGTGTGAGGAGCTTCCCTTGTAGGTCATCAAGTTGTAGTGAGGTGAGTCTTGAGCTTCCTCAATTGCAGTAGTCTTTGGTCCCACTTTGCTTTTGGTAGACTTCCCAGAATCTTCCTCACCTTTTATTTATTGGAAATATTTTTTTTCCAAGTGAATCAAGGTTATTGACTAAGTCTGTGAACCTTTTGAACATTTCTCTGATTGATTCATCTGCATTCATCTTGAATAGCTCATATTGTCTGAGATAGATGTTGATCTTGGTTTTCTTGACTTGACTGGTTCCTTCAAACGTCACCAGAAGCTTATCCCAGATTTCTTTGGCAGTCTTGCAGTCTGAAATCCTGTTGAATTCATCTGTACTCAAAGTACAATACAAGATGTTAATAGCTTTGTTATTTTAAGAGAATTGTTCTAATTTAGATGAAGAAAGAGAGTCTTTAGATTTGAGAGTTTTGATCTCATCTTTCTCTGTGAAGAATGTGTAAGGTCCATTCTAAATAATGGTCCATAGCTCCATGTCTTGACCAATGATGAACATTTTCATCAGAGCATTCCAGTGAACAAAATTATCTCCACAAAATAGAGGAGGTATGTTAGCAGCTCTTCCCTGTGAGAAACCACCATCACCTGCAGTACTCATGATCACCAGATGGTTAAATCTATACAGTGATACAAGCTCTGATAAAAATTGAAAGGAGAGTATGCAGATAGAGATGACACACATATACTCTAGAAGGGGGTTTGAATAGAGTATGCCACCTTTTATGCAAAACTTGTGGAAGACAAGAGATTCTATTAAGAGAAATGTGGTTCAAGGCCTTGAAAAACAGTTTCAAGCCTTTGGAATGAAATAGAGTTTAAAGAAAAATAGATAAGTCTTTTTCTAGGCCTTGAAAAGAGTTTCAAACCCTTGAAAACAGACTAGTTTGAATGCTGCAAAAACTAAGTATGTAAATGAACTGTAAATGCAGGAGACACAAAATTTATAGAGTTTAGTCCACTTGGACCTACGTCTCTACCTTAGGGATCTTCTCCCTGCATGATTTTCAACACAATTCTTATTAATCAAAAGCTAAGCCCTAGATCTCAAGCACAGAGTTATGCCTTACTCTATTACAGCTTGTGGTTCTCTTTAACCTATCTAGTACCTGCTCTAGCAAAATGATTAACTAATAATTTTCTATTGTTCACTTTGAACAATCCTTGAGAATGAGATAAAGAAGTAGTATAAGAATGATATACAAATGTAGTGCAAAACAGAAGAACACTGAAGTGTAAAACTGCAGTGAAGAATGCAGTGATCTTCTGTGAGTTGGATTGTGAGAATGATGTTCTTTCTTTGATGCTTGTCAATCCTGAAATGAATCTCTCTTTTTTCCCGTTGAGTGTTGTCTTTTGTTTCTTCAAAATGAACTCTATTTATACAGCTAGAGGCTCTGCAAATCTTCCCAGATTTTCAGCAACAACTTCATGTTTTGTAGGAAACAACTTTGACTCTTCAAACAGCCTTCTCCAACGGATAGTTGATCATAATCTTCTGAGAGATTGATCTGATCTTGTCTTTAAAAAAATTGAGAAGCTGTCATGAGTGTCTGGTAGATCACAGAATCACATTATCACCAAGTTTCCTTTTTTGAAAAATCCAGATTAGGAAACCATCATGCAAACTAGGAAATGATATTTCCCTACAAAACTGAGTCAAACAGATGGATTAAATGGTGTTAGATATAACAAATTTTTTTGTCGTTCACCATCAAATAATAACAGATCAAGCATAGGGGTGAGAGAGAAAGAATAAAAGTAGAAGTGTTCAGAAAAACTGCCCCTAAGTATGTGCATACAGGTCAGACAGTTTCAAGGCTTTGAATCCAGTTTCAAGGCTCTGTGAAACCTGATCCAAGGCTTTGAAATCTAGTTCAAGGCATCTGCTATTTCAAGCCTGTGAAACCTGTGAACTTACACAAGGGTATAGAAAATTTCATAAATCTAGATGATACATGTTTTATATGTATTTTAAAGAATAGGACTCATACATTTGCAGTTGAAGTGCTCAAGGTTTCATATACATTGAATAATTTCTCAAATACAACAGATGAAAGGAGGTAATTATGCTTGAACATAGATTAACTATCAAAATGTTTACCTTCATGAAATAGATGCAACAGGGACTATGGTTGTTTATGTTTCTCTGCCTTCTTCATGGTCTCATGACTTAAGGCACCCCCACTTATACGCAAATGAAGGAGGCATATAAGAATTTATATATTTTTTGGATGCATGTATTTTTTTTATCTAAAAGATGGACTTGATTGTGAAAGACAGGGGAAAGAATCATGTACCAGTCTTCTCAAAGAAGAAATGTCCCGATTGATGATAATGGGAGGTGGTTAAGATGATTTGGTTCCGTTTGCATCCATATAAGAATTTCTATTATTTTTTATTCTCATGCATGTATTTAATTTATGTAAAAGATTGACTTGATTGTGAAACACAAGGGAAAAGGCACGTTTCAGTATTCCTAAAGAAAAAGTTAATGTGCATGCGAGTAATATTATTGTGCTGCCATTTTACCATATTAAAAATATTTCATGTATCGGAATATTGTTGCTCTGCCATTTATATAACGTGCCATATCAAAAAAGCGATACCCAAAAACATTACCAGAAATCAAATGAATTCAAAGTTAATGCAGGAGAATAATACTATGAATTGGCATAGTGAAAGCTATAACATGGTTGAACATGATCGCCATAATCCTATAAATTTATTGGCATCCTCAATGCTACAGTTGCTTGCAATATTAGCAAAAGTGTGGCCACCAAGAACGGCTCGTACTACGTTGCAACATACATATTAATACCATGCACTACATGAACATAACACAAAAGAGTACAAAATAAAAGGAACAAATAAATTATCACACTTAAGTGATAAAAAATTAAGGCTATCAACAACATGCGAAAATAAGGAGCGTAGCACAAATATTTTTAGCGGCATGCTAAATATCCAGAGCAAAAAGACTATTCAATGTTCGGATTCAATATAAAACCCGTGAACTTCCCCAACATGATAACTGAATCTGGTAGCCAGTACATTGCTGACATTTACAACTCATTTGCTGAACACAATGACCTTCAACTTCGGTATGGAAGCGTCAGTCAACTCCATAACACAAGCATCACCAACATTGATATCATTATCACGAACGAAATTGAACCACCGAAGGTTTCTTATTGTGACATCCTTTCGTCGGGGAAAACTGCAGGTAACCTTTCACTTGTTCTCACCAATGGCATCATCCAATTTCTCTATGGTTTTTTCAAATTCCAGGTTTTTCCTCGTGAAATTTTCAGGTATGCTCTTCAAAGAATAATCATTTACCAGGCATTCATCATCTCTGAGATGTGTCTTTATGATCCATGCTATGAAATGTGGATTTTTTTGTTTGTAAACGCTAGCTCTCTGGAAGATATCAGCTTGTTGATCAGAAGTTGTGCCGCCGTCTTCTTCAACCTCATCCATGTCAACGTTGTCTTTCACAGGACCTTGCCGGTAAGAAATTTCGTAGGCACTGGGATGAAAGATAGTGACTTTGAAATTTGAGTAGCCTTCGCACTTGAACACAATGAAATACCAGCGTGATATGGAATAGAATTGCGCAAATTTTTTCCATCCATTTTCAAGGTAAACATTTTTCTTTCGCTTTAACAGCTGCACAGCCCAGGTTGATCCCTATGGGGCCTTCAAATAAACAGTCTCAAGCAAAATGTTGCGATGATTTCGAACAAACTATTCTGGCAGAAGTTGTGGCCAAACAATTATCTAAACATTGGTGTCACAATTATTTTTATCATAAAACAGATAGTGTCGCAATATTTAAATTGTCCAGTGTTAGTGGAAGAGCATATATTTAAAATTCGCACTCCTTGCACACTTACCACCCTATAGTCCGTTGCTGCCTCTGGCGTGATGACCTTGAAAAAGCTCGGCATGTCAGGTGATTCTTCGCAGGTGTTTTTTGGTTACGTATAGGAGAACAAACGCGGGAAAAATTTACGAACCATTAAATTGCAAGTGAATGGGGAAAAACAGTAAATAGTTAGTGAGAGTAAGAATCGTCAGACAGCATGCCTGGCAAAACAAATTATCAATTTGAAAAGGATAATGCTGTAACGGCACTCGACGGAAGGAGACAAAAATTAAGGACAGTGACAATTTCCAACAATTAAAACAAAAGATTCATGACCACTAAAGATAACTTAAAGGTTAGGTGTGGCTACTTCTTCCTGCTCCAACAGTATTAAGTTGCACCATCAGTAAACCCTTAGTTACGCCAAGATTTTCAACTTTGGAAAGACACTAGATTCAAGACCATACAAAATAATTTAAAGGATAATTTTCAACAATTAAGCCCTTAATTAATAATGATGTTAATGATGATGATAATTTCCAACATTTAAAAAGAAATGATTCATGAATACCAAATATAACAAAAAAAAGCAGAGAAGGGAAAATCATGTTAACCATCTCAAAGAACTCCTGAATCAAAATTATAACCTAAGACAGATGACTTGTAGCATCCATCTATATTCAAAATAAATCAACGAAAGCTGGACTACATGGTCTGCAGAGTAAGTAGAAGGAACACATTACACGTGGGAACACATGGTACAATAAATCCCTCGTTTGGGTATTAGACGTAGGCCACACAAAAAAAAAATCGTTGTTTACTTAGAAGGTGGCTGAAAAATGGGAAATATAAATTACACCGACATGGACAAACAACGATGAAGATGCAAGCATATAATGGAAAATATCTCAGATAAGCATAGCAACATAAAACATAATTTCGATGTCGACACGCAAATGCAAGAATAACATGATACATTACAAACAACGTAAACGCAGAAATCGGAATCGTACAATTACTCCTTTCTTCACATGGTTGTCGTTTAGTTGCTCCGCCTCGGAGGACCATAAAAGATTGAGATAAGAATCGATGATGGTTGTAGGTAAAATCTTGCCAATAACGAGAAGAGGTTTCGGAGAAAACGAAGCCACCAACCATTAAGTGTCTTCATATTTAGTGTTTAAAAAAATTACCACTTAGTATAGCCGCCAAATGGTAAAACTGCAAATTTTTGCCTCCACGATATGAAGTTCGATTCTTATCCTGGGAAAAATGTAATGAATTTTATATTTTTTAAATTGAGCAATTCATATATTTTTTAATATTTTATGGTATTTTATTCGGTATTCATATTATATTTTTTCTCCGTTTTTTCATACATACGAAAGTTACCAACAAAGGTGAGCGTTATAGTGCAAGTGGGCACATATAATCAGTTCCATTTCTATAGAATTAAAAAATGGCCGAGTATTTTTCTATACATAAAGTTACATTTGCATGTGATGTTTTTCCGTGAAAAGAGGATCATCGTGTTCAGGGAGGAAAACAGACACGAAAATCAAAGCAACAATGTCGGACTGCATTCCCGAAGACGCTGTGATCGCTATCCTATCCCGTCTTCCTCCAAAATCGCTCATGTGTTTTAGCTATGTATCAAAAACCTGGTGCGATTTGATTAAAAACCCCAACTTTATCGCGACTCATCTCAACCGAGCCAAAACCAACGGCCTCACACAAAAGCTTCTTGTCACCAGGTACAAATCCTTTCCCTCGCGAAGTGAACAATTTCCTCTTCAATTCGACGTTGATTCATTCAATGGATACGATAAATTCAAGTGACCATTTAATACAAAAGTGTATTTCCGCATTGTGGGTATTTGCAACGGGCTAACTTGCTTATCCGATGACCAATTTGGGTATATCTACATCATGATCATCAGGAACCCTGCAATTCATAAGTAATTGTCACTCCCCAAACCCTCTTTTAACATCAAGAATTGTGGTCCGTACATGTTTGTTATGGGGTTTGGATTTGACGTGACAAAAAATGATTGCAAAGTGGTTAGGTTAGCTTAATTGGTTCAACCCAACTCCAATGTATGTGAAAGGAGAGATCATTACTATGCTATTCTAGAGGCCGAGGTCTTTAGTGTAAAAACCTGTTCTTGGAGGATCATGAAAAGAGGCGTACCTGAATGTGGACGTAAGTATATCTTAATGGTTCTGTCCACTTGTCCGCTTTCAAGAAGGAAGGCAGGTTTCTTCGGAGTACGGGTTTTGTTGTTTGATATGACCCAAGAGAAGTTTAAGGTCATGGCGTTTCTAATAACTCCTCACTAGGAGTTACCGGTTAGCCTAGTTTGAGGGGTATTTGTGTCACAATTGAGCGTTTTAGTCGGGTTTCAGCCCTGTTTAGCCTCGGAATTCACGACTGAGTGTGTTGAGCTTATTTATGAATTACTACTTTATTTCACGCATTTTGAGATATGATCACAGGTTTTGTTCGTGTTGTCCACGCAAGGACCAGGTTTGTGCAGGAGCCATGAATGAAGCAGGATTGCAAGGGCAAGAGCTGAGAAAGCCAAAAATGCCAGAACCAAGGATGACCGGGATACACTCGATTGACAAGTTATTTTATTCAACTTGAAGTTTTGAAGTGAAACTAGCGGGAGAAGAAAGGAGACGTCAAGGGCTTTCCGAAAAAATGTCATAATGCTAAAACAGAGTCCGGCCGAAAAACCGACCTTCCGCCAAGTGTGAATCTCAAACAGGCCACACCCAAGTAAGGAGTCTCGGGTCCCGGTGTCCGAAGTCGTGATCAGCTGTTTCATGTTCAGGACAATTTCCAGGACAATTCTGACCTAGTGGTATTTTGTAATTTTGACACAAGCCCCGGTTTTTCAGAATCGAGTTTCGATTTTTGGGCCCAAATTCCTTCAGCAGTGTTCCTATAAACAGAGTTGTAATTGGGCGCAATTTGGAGGGGTTTTGACCCAGGGGTATTTTGGTAATTTTGAAAAGTTTTGGGTAAAACGTAGCAAGAGCAAGTAGGGTCCGAGAATAGTCCAAAATGAAGATAGGAAGCTGCTGCATGCATGGCTAGCTGCCACCCTCGCAGTAGCCATGCAGGCCGAGAGCAAGAGGAAAGAGAGAAACTGCATAAATCCAAGCCGGAGACCCCTGTCTGCGTGGCTAACTGCCAGCCACGCAGCACCCACGCAGGCAGGGAGGAAAAACAGTGATCCTGAGGTACCTGAAGACCCTGTCTGTGTGGCTAACTGCCAGCCACGCATCAGCCACACAAGCAGATAGGGAAGAGAGAATTTAAGATGCCTGACAACCCAGTCTGCGTGGCTAACTGCCAGCCACGCAGAAGCTATGTAGGTAGGAGGCCAGGGAGAAGATTTTGGAGCATACAAAAGTGATGTCTGCGTGGCTAACTGTTAGCAACGCAGACAGCATGATTCCCGCAGGGATTGTGGCCAGTGGCATTTTTGTAATTTCAAGCAAATTTCCCGAAGCTTCTCAAGCACTATATAAAGGCACATCCATAGCTCGTTTTAGACACAGTACACCCAAGAAGAATTCTGAGTACCCTCGGCGAGCACGGAAGCACGGATCCAGATTGCAAGAACACTCGTTTGATCTCAATTCTCTCTTTAAATTCAGAACAATGTCGTTTAATTATGTCGTTTAGTAGCTAAATTTTTACCTAGGTTCGCTGTGAACCTAGGGTTTCTTTTTAAGTATCGAGTTCTATTTTTGACTATGGATTCATGATCTTTGGATCTTAATATCAGCATTATTTTCGTTATTCTGCTTTGATTTTACTCTTTATGCACGATAGTAGTAGCTAACCTGGATTGCTACAAACCCAACCCGGTAGGTGAAAACGGTTGGTTAGGGTTAGGAAGAGAAGACAAAATTTAGCACCTTACCCCGATGGACCGACCAGAGAAGGGGATATAGGACTAGCCTAAAGCCGTTTAACCAACTTTAAGCGGTTTTGACCGAGGCCTTTAGGACAGGTTAGAAACCCTAGCAGAATTAGAACAAGACTGCAGATTTTGGTAGCTTAACAGGAACCGAAGATATATAGAATTGTGATTACGTGCAGGAAAAGAAAAGATACTTGTGTGATTTCATATCGAAAAAGAACGAACAAATGAAAAGACCCTAGGGGATCCCGGGACCTAGTACCTTAAAACCCTAGATTTTACAACACTCATAATTATACCAAAAATTCTTACAAAAATATTTAGAATTCAGTATTACTTTCAGTACATAGTTCTAGACAAATCCTCAAATTATTCCTCATATTTTACACTTTGTTAGTTAAAACTGATTGCTTGAAAAACCTGTAATATTCCTCATGGGAACGATAACCCGAGTTGAAATACACCCGGTACTACTTGATTCGTACACTTGCGACTAGCAATCTAAAATGCGCATCAAGTTTTGGGCGCCATTGCCGTGGAGTTTTAACGGTTTTTTAGTAGTCAGGATTAATTTTCAGATTTTTTATTTTTATTTTTATTTTTCTGTTATCTCACTCTTCTTAAGATCTCTATTTTTTCTGGATGGGCGACAATACCGAAGGAAATCCAGAACTGCCCGAGACACGTAATCCAGCTCAGATGGCTTGGTACATCAAGGATATGATCGCAGCAGGTTTTTGCTACCCGGAACAACTAGAGGACATACAACAGGTATGGAAAGGCATTGGTGGAAAATTTTGAGGTCCCTACGGGACGACATGATCCAGCCATTGTGGTTCCCGATATCACCGCAGAGCACTTTGACCTGAAATCCTCCACCATCCAGACTGCCCAGAATCACTTTCCATTCCATGGCAGAGCCAAACAAGACCCGAATGATTTTATCGGGAAATTCGATGAATACTGCAACAAATTAAAAAACAAGGGAGTCGATGCAGAGACACACAAGCTACTCTTGTTGCCATACTGCCTGTAAAACGCAGCCAATATTGGCTCGAATCCCGACCGCCCAAGTCCATCACTACTTGGGAAGGATGTGCTGCAAATTTTCTGGCAAAATTCTACCCCGCCTCTCTGGTGATCCAATTGTAGAGCAAGATTTTTTCATTCAAGCAGATGATGGGAGATACGGTGGTAGACGCATGGGACCGATTGATGAGATTGGTGAAAAAGTGCCTTAATCACGGTTTTGGGGACCCAAAGATTCTGCAGGTATTCTACCATGCCCGAGACAGGGAGAATGCCGACAGGATTGACAGAGGAGCCGGAGGAAACTTTCTATACCATGTTGAAAAGGGCGGTGCCTATGAGCTGATGAGGCAGTTAGCCAAACAAGACACTCGCCTGTTTGGCGATCGCAGATTCATAGCCTGATGACCGGATCGAGAATCTGACCAAAGGCGTAACCGACTTGGTCAAGAAGGTTTACTTAGAAAAGAAGACTGTTGAGGCAGTAGACGGGACATATTTGGACACAACCATTGAGGGGCTCAGAAATGAAGATGCCAATTATGTATAGCAGTAGTGGGATCCGAGCCGGTACAGACCGGGCACGAGAGATCATCCCGGGTTCAGGTACGGAAACCCGAATTCCAAAATTTATGCGCCCGAGTTGCAGCACCATCCACAGCCTCAGCGGGCCACACCGGTACCGCAGGTTCAGTAGGGCCCATCTGCACAGCAGTATGACAGTCAGTTGAAGAAATTCGAGTCCATGTTTCAGACTATGGAATCCCGGTTTTCACATATGGACGCCTTTGCAGCTGACCTACAATCTACCAAAAGATCGTTGCGAACTTTGGAAGTACAGGTTGGGCAGTTGGCACAACAGCTAACTGAGAGAGCACCAGGGAACTTACCCTCAAACAGCGTAAACAATCCACGTGCTCAGATCAATGCCATCACCACTAAGAGTGGATTAGCACTACAGGATCTGCCATACCCTATCCATGCACGTTCATAAATTCGAAGAATATCGAACACAAAATTTTTGTCTAGGAAGATAACTTAGCTGACAGCTCGCAGCTGAAGGGTTTGGTTGAACAGGATGCAGTGCAGAATGAGAAGGAAACTGAAACGGTGCATGTTTCCAAGGAGGTCCCGTATCCTTTGAAGACACGCAAGAGGGATGATAGATAGGACTACGCCAGATTTCCAGAGATGTTCAAACAGCTGTAGATCACCATACTGTTTGCTGAGGCATTGGTGAAGATACCCACTTATGCCAAATTCATCAAGGACATTCTATATGGAAGGAGGCAGATGAGCAATTTCGAGACCACAAATCTAACGGAAGAAGTGAGAACCTGTAAGAAGAATGGGCTACCACGGAATAGGAAGGACCCTGGCAGTTTTGACATCCCGGGGAACCTAGGTAATGCTTACACGGGAAAGGCTCTGTGTGACATAGGGGCCAGCATCAATCTGATGCCACTATAGATTTTCAAGAGTCTGAAAATGGGTGAACTCAGGCCCACTAGAATAAGGCTTCAGACGGCGGACAGATCCGTAAAGCAAGCATATGGACTCATTGAAGGTATTCTGGTGAAAGTCGAAGAGTTGATTTTTCCGGCAGATTTCGTAATTCTAGACATGGAGGCAGGAGATGCGCCACTAATTCTTGGCAGGTAATTTCTTGCCACTGGTTAGGCCAGGATAAAATGCAAAAGAGGAGAACTGACCATGCAGATTAATGAGGAAAAGGTGAAGTTCAACGTTTTCAAAAATCTGCAACTGCCAAACTATTTCGAGCATGAAGAAGTCCTCGCAGTAGACGTAGTTGAAGAAGGCTGGAAAAACAAGGAGTTGGACGAGCTATGTGCAAAGATCGATAGAGTGGACAGAGAGAATGGGGAGAGGTTCCAGGAGGAGCAGGCTATGCAAGCTGAAAACCGGACCACTTTACCTATGGGTGAAGAAGGTGGGCAGAAATTGACCCTGGTCCCGTCACTCAACGAGCCACCAACTGTGGAGCTGAAACCGCCCCCCGAGCCATCAATGTTGAGCACAGCCAAAGCAGTTTCAAGTAGAGCAGAAAGTACCTCTCTGCAATTCTCGGAAGCAGTTTTTCTCGGGAAAATTGAGATCCAGGTCATCAGGACCGTTCATCAACAAAGAGATATTGTCATGGGATGCACTGGAATTGGAGGATCCGCAAGACAATACAACTTTCATGGTGAGCAGAAACTGGGTCAAGCCATATTTGGACCCGGAAGCAGTCTTCAAGGCAGACTATTTTGACGTCCCTTGACCAAGCATGAGGTAACTGGGTCGGGCCGTCAACCTTAAATTAGATGCGCTTGTTGGGAGGTAACCCAACTTTGTAGTAGATTAAATTAGGTTTTTTTGTCTAAATTATAGAGATGTGAGATGAGTGTGATATAATATTTACGCAAGAATGTGCAGACAACAAGAGAATTTGCAATAAAAATCTTGACAAAAGGCTATTGTCTGCGTGGCTGGCTGGCAGCCACACAGCCCAAGCAGAGTTGCAGAAAAATTTATTATCTAAAAGCTATTGTCTGTGTGGCTGTCTGGAAGCCACGCAGACAGAAGATAAAATTAGTGCAGAAACGCTACCTGGGAGTGCAGAAACGAGGGCAGGGAGTGCTGAAAATGCAGGATAAGAGATCAGCCACGCAGGCAGAACCCCATTAACATGGGTAAGGGGCTCAGCCACGCAGGCAGAACCTCAGCCACGCAGGTTGAACTCTAGCCACGCAGGCCGAGAGGTTATCCACGCAAAAATCGAGAGATTTTTGGCAAGTTTTTTCCGGTGTGATGGCTGTCTGTGTAGCAACGCAAACAGGAGAAGGTTTTTGGACGTGAAAAAAAATGGAGCAGAAAAGTTGTTGTCAATGTAGCTACGTAGGTATCAACACGTACAGTACGCCGAACATGAAGATTTCCATAATCTTGAAGAATCGACCCCCGGTGTGCTAGGACCCACTCGACCATCACAGGGACTCATACGAGTTAGGGATTCTTCACGAACAGTTTTCAGCAGATTGGAGCAATCAACCGCGGTGTACGAAACTACACTCGACCGTATGGGGGCACATTGTCATACGCAATGGTGCTTGGGGATTGCACATTTCGAGAGCACATATACAGCCGGGAAGGTTGACAACTTCTGGCGAGAAATTTTCCTGCGACCAGTCAACGGTCCTTTTATTCAGAACCTGCAGAAAAGTCAAATACGCAGACAACTACAGAGCCTGAGGAGAATTTTAGGACAGAGAGTGATGAAAAAAAGAAAGGCCGACAAGTTCAAAAATTTGCAACAAGCAAGTGTGGAGGTAAAGAGTTACAACTTAACCGGTTCAGAATTTTTCCGAAAACTTTTCCGGTGATATTTTCTGGCGACCGGTCGAGGTCCATCTTGCTGGAAACTGCAAACTGCACACTTAAGACTTGGTCCGGGTGCTCAAGCCCACAATTCCTTCCTTCTCTTTATTTTGTGTTTTAGGCACGAGCCCGTACCCGAGTCGATATTTTTTTGCGTTTTTCTCAGTTTCCGTTCCGACTCTGGTATAACTCCTGGTAGTTTAGGAGGTTATTTGCTGAGACGCACGCATCACGGGCACGTAATTTAGCTTAGTTTCTGCACATTTGATCTGCTTTACTTTTCTACTTCATGGTGACCTGGCCGGTACCAGCAGCAGTTCTACCAGCACTATCCCTGGAACCACGCATTCCGTTTTAGACCCAAATTTGTGCCATATTAGTACATGTACTGAGGACAGGCCATCTCTTAGAGTGGGGGTCGGAGTCGTGTCTGCATTTACCATGTATGCACGTATTTTTCATATTTATTTGCAGTTTTATTTTTGAGTCTGCACGTTTTCTTTATTTTGAGTCAACCCACCACTCTTCCTGTCCTTGCATTGTAGATAGTTATGGAAAATTAAAAAAATCAAAAAATTCAAAAATCCTAAAATATTAAAAGTTTAAAAAATTCTAAAAATTGAAAAATTAGAAATGGCAATTAAGATAACAAAAACTGGGGAGAGTCCAATGATAGTCTTCTGACATGGAAGAAAAAGCCGCACCGAGGTGTAGTAGATTAGTGAGAGCCAGCGCGCCTCAGAATCTGCGACTAGTTATCTCCTGAGCTCAAAATCCTACTAGTTGCCACACCACCATCACTTAGGTAGTCGACAACCCGCCTACGGGCGCAATCACGGTCATCTCATTTTTCGGTGGAGTGATTGGCTCATAACGAGCACACTGCCATGTTTCTTAACCCAAGGTCCAACTAGTTAACCCGTTTGAATTCGTTTACCCCTTTTATTCATAGCCACTATAGCCTAGGAAGTCTTCTTTGTGACGTTCATCACTCGTTAGTTGGCTATTTCTACGCGTTATGACGGAGGGAGTGAGTTAGGGAGGGTTTTTCGACGGGAGAGCTTCATTACAGATCATTGTTGGATAGTTTAACATTTTCATTTTTTTCGAGGGTTGGACAGGGTGAGTGAGATCCGACTACATTAATTTGCGGAGGTGATTCACTGCACTACATAGTGATCACAGGTGGAGAAGTCGTGTGCGAGGCATCCTTCCGAACAAAACTAGGTATCGGGGGTTATGGGGCTCATTAGTGGTCGTGCTGATTCTTACATCTTGATGATGAGGAGGTTTGGTAGGACTGCACGTATATATTTCGACTACAGAATTGACGCTTCATGACTAGTACTGGGTATCGCAAACGAGGAAATTTTTCGTACTCCACAACATAGGATTATTTTCTGTACCACTCAGCTTATATCAGTTTTAGGTTATTGTATTTGTTTAAAAGGAAAAACGGAAGAAAAAGACGGAAAAATCAAAAGTTCTATTTTGTTACGTTTTTCAATAGTTTATCTAGTTTAGTTCAAAGCTGAGTTGGTGGCACTGCTTTCTGGATTCGGCACCGTTTCACATTCGTGGCCGCGAGAACGGCGAAGACGCACCGGGTGCCGGGGAAATTGAGTGAGCATAAACTTAGGTGTCTCGGTAAATTTTTCGGGAACTCGATGACGGGTGTGAGTTGAAAAACTATGAGAATGTCATAACAAGTATAATCGTGTCGTACCCTGATACATATATATCCTACTTGTTAGATTTAGGATCCCGGATTCAGAAATAGCTCGGATGGTCGGTTAACTAGGGATTTGCTCAGGTTGAGAACGGAAGTAACAGTATGGGGTGCAAGCGCTTATATTCCACTCGCAAAATATGGCCATACTCACCGACCACGTGCAGATTAGTTCTTCCTTGAAAGAGGGTGAGGTCTTGATGACACACTGGTTCGAGTTTTTGAGGTTGCTCGATCTCCCAAAAAAAAGAAAGAATTTTATCGTTTAACGTTTTTAGTCCGTGTTTTTTGATTCATTCTATATTCTCTCCGTGTCAGTCTTATAGTAGAGTCATCTGGTACTTAAGTCTAGGTCGGCAGGTTGGAATGCAATGGTAGTACAACGCACAGAAACGACAAGACAAGTCAGTGTGCAAGAGCTTTGCTTGGGACGAGCAAAGTTTAGTGCGGGGGTAATTTGATAACTCCTCACTAGGAGTCGTCGGTTAGCTACTTTGAGGGGTATTTTTGTCACAATTGAGCATTTTAGCCGGGTTTCAGCCCTATTTAGCCTCAGAATTCAAGACTGAGTGTTAAGCTTCTTTGTGCATTACTGCTTTATTTCACGCATTTTGAGATATGATCACGGGTTTTGTTCGTGTTGTCTACGCAGGGACAGGTTTTGTGCAGGAGCCGGGAATGAAGCAAGATTGCAAGGGTGCGAGCCGAGAAAGCCAAAAACGCTAGAACTAAGGATGACCGGGATACACTTGATTGACAATATCATTTATTCCACTTGGAGTTTTCAAGCGAAACCAGCGGCAGAAGAAAGGAGGCGTTAAGGGCTTTCCAAAAACAGGTTGTAATGCTAAAACAGAGTCCGGCCAAAAACCCGACCTCCCGCCAAGTGTGGGTCTCTGACAGGCCACACCCAAGTAAGGAGTCTCGGGTCCCGGTGTCCGAAGTCGTGATCAACTATTTCATGTTTAGGAGAATTTCCGGGGCAGTTCTGGGTATTTTGGTAATTTGACACCGGACCAGGGTTTTTGGAGCAGAGTTCGGATTTTGGCGTCCAACTTCAGTCAGCAGTGTTCCTATGACCATAGTCTGGATTGGGCGGAATTCGGAGCGGTTTAGACCAAGTGTTATTTTGATAATTTTGAAAAGTTTCGGGTCAAAACGCAGCCCGAGCAGACTTGGTCCAGGAATAGGCCAGAATGAAGATGAAAAGCTCATGCCTACGTGGCTAGCTACGAGCCACGCAGTAGCCACGCAGACCGAGAGAAAGAGGAGTGAGAGAAACTGCAGAAATCCAAGTCGGAGACCCCTGCCTGCGTGGCTAACTGCAAGCCACGCAGAAGCCATGCAGGCAGGGAGGCAAAACAGTGATCTTGAGGTGCCTGAAGACCCTATCTGCGAGGCTAACTGCCAGTCATGCAGAGGCCACGCAGGAAGGGAGGGAACACAGAGATTTTGAGATGACTGACAACCCTGCCTGCGTGGCTAACTGCGAGCCACGCAGGAAAGGGGCCACGGAGAAGATTTTGGAGCATACAGAAGCACTGTCTGCGTGGCTAATTGCCAGCCACGCAGTAGCCATGCAGACAGCATGATTCCCAAGGCGGTTGTGGTGAGAGGCAGTTCGTAATTTCATGCAATTTTCCAGAAGCTTCTCAAGCACTTTATAAAGGGACAACCAGAGCTCGTTTTAGACACAATACACCCAAGAAGAATTCGGAGTACCCTTGGCGAGAACGGAAGCACGGATCCAGATTTCAAGAATTATTGTTTGATCTGAATTCTCTCTATAATATGAGAACTGTGTCGTTTCATTATGTCGTTTAGTAGCTAATTTTTTTACATAGGTTATCGGTGAACCTAGGGTTTCGTATTCAGTATCTAGTATTATTTTCGACTATGGATTCATGATCTTAGGATCTTAATATCAGTATCATTCTTTATTATTTTTATTTACTATTTATGCATGATTGAAGTAGCTAACTAGGATTGCTAACGGTTGGTTAGGGTTAGGAAGATAAGACAAAATTTAGCACCTTACCCCGATGGACCGACCAGAGAAGGGCATATAGCACTAGCCTAAAAACGTTTGACCAACTATCAGCAGTTTTGACCGAGGCCTTTAGGACAGGTTAGAAACCCTAGCAGAATTAGAACAAGACTGCAGATTTTGGTAGCTTAACAGGAACCGAAGATCTATAGAATTGTGATTACGTGCAGGAAAAGAAAAGATACTTGTGTGTTTTCATATTGAAAAAAAACGAACAAATGAAGAGACCCTAGGGGATCCCGGGACCTAGTACCTTAAAACCCTAGATTTTACAACACTCAGAATTATACCAAAAATTCTTACAAAAATATTTAGAATTCAGTATTACTTTCAGTACTTAGTTCGTAGACAAATCCTCAAATTATTCCTCATATTTTACACTTTTTTAGTTAAAACTGATTGCTTGAAAAACCCGTAATGTTCCTCATGGGAACGATAACCCGAGTTGAAATACACCTGGTACTACTAGATTCGTACACTTGCGACTAGCACTCTAAAAAGCGCATCAAGTTTTGGGCGCCGTTGTCGGGGAATTTTAACGGTTTATTTAGTAGTTAGGATTAATTTTCAGAATTTTTATTTTTATTTTTATTTTTATTTCTGTTATCTCACTGCTCTTGAGATCTCTGTGTTTTTAGGATGGGCGACAATACCGAAGGAACGCCAGAACTGCCCGAGACACGTACTCCGGATCAGATGGCTTGGTACATCAAGGATATGATCGCAGCAGGTTTTGCTGCCCGGAACAACCAGAGGACATAAAACAGGTATGGAAAGGCGTTGGTAGAAAATTTTGAGGTCCCTACGGGAGGACATGAGCCTGCCATTGTGGTTCCCGATATCACCGCAGAGCACTTTGACCTGAAATTCTTAACCATCCAGACTGCCCAGAATCACTGTCCATTCCATGGCAGAGCCAAACAAGACCCGAATGATTTTATCGGGAAATTCGATGAATACTGCAACAAAGTCAAATACAAGGGAGTCGATGCAGAGACACACAAGCTATTCTTGTTGCCATACTGCCTGTAAAACGCTGCCAATATTGGCTCGAATCCCGACCGCCCAAGTCAATCACTACTTGGGAAGGATGTGCTGGCAAAATTCTACCCCGCCTCTCGGGTGATCCAATTGTAGAGCGAGATTTTTTCATTCAAGCAGATGATGGGAGATACGGTGGTAGACGCATGGGACCGATTGATGAGATTGGTGAAAAAGTGCCTTAATCACGGTTTTGGGGACCCAAAGATTCAGCAGGTATTCTACCATGCACGAGACAGGGAGAATGCCGACAGGACTGACAGAGAAGCCGGAGTAAACTTTCTGTACCATGTTGACAAGGACGGTGCCTATGAGCTGATGAGGCAATTAGCCAAACAAGACACTCGCCTGTTTGGCGATCGCAGATTCATAGCCCGAGCAGAGTCAGTTGTTGATGACTGGATCGAGAATCTGACCAAAGGCGTAACCGACTTGTTCAAGAAGGTTTACTTAGAAAAGAAGACTGTTGCGGCAGTAGACGGGCCAGATTCGGACACAACCATTGAGGGGCTCAGAAACGAAGATGCCAATTATGTACAGCAGTGGTGGGATCCGAGCCGGTACAGACCGAGCACGAGAGATCATCCCGGGTTCCTGTACGGAAACCCGAATTCCAAAATTTATGCGCCCGGGATGCAGCACAATCCACAGCCTCGGCGGGCCGCACCGGTACCGCAGGTTCAGCAGGGCCCATCTGCACAGCAGTATGACAGTCAGTTGAAGAAATTCGAGTCCATGTTTCAGACTATGGAATCCCGGTTTTCACATATGGACGCCTTTGCAGCTGACCTACAATCTACCAAAACATCGTTGCGTACTTTGGAAGTACAGGTTGGGCAGTTGGCACAACAGCTAACTGAGAGAGCACCAGGGAACTTACCCTCAAACAGCGTAAACAATCCACGTGCTCAGATCAATGCCATCACCACTAAGAGTGGATTAGCACTACATGATCTGCCTTACCCTAGCCATGCACGTGCAGAAAAGTCAAAGAATATCGAACACAAAGTTTTTGTCTAGGAAGACAACTAATTAGCTGACAGCTCGCAGCTGGAGGGTTTGGTTGAACAGGATGCAGTGCAGAATGAGAAGGAAATTGAAACGGTGCCTGTTTCCAAGGAGGTCCCGTATCCTTTGAAGACACGCAAGAGGGATGATAGAAAGGACTACGCCATATATCTAGAGATGTTCAAACAGCTGCAGATTAACATACCGTTTGCTGAGGCACTAGTGAAGATACCCACTTATGCCGAATTCCTAAAGGACATTCTATATGGAAGGAGGCAGATGAGCGATTCCGAGACCATAAATCTAACGGAAGAAGTGAGAACCTGTAAGAAGAATGGGCTAGCACGGAATAGGAAGGACCCTGGCAGTTTTGTCATCACGGTGAACCTAGGTAATGCTTACACGGGAAAGGTTCTGTGTGACCTAGGGGCCAGCATCAATATTATGCCGCTATAGATTTGCAAGAGTCTGAAAATTGGTGAACTCAGGCCCACCAGAATCAAGCTTCATATGGCGGACAGATCCGTAAATCAAGCATATGGAGTCATTGAAGGTATTCTGGTGAAAGTCGAAGAGTTGATTTTTCCGGTAGTTTTCGTAATTCTGGACGTGGAGGCAGGAGATGCGCCACTCATTCTTGGCAGGTCATTTCTGGCCACTGGAGAGGCCAGGATAAACTGAAAAAGAGGAGAACTGACCACGCAGATTAATGAGGAAAATGTGAAGTTCAACGTTTTCAAAAATCTGCAACTGCCGAACTATTTCAAGCATGAAGAAATCCTCGCAGTAGACGTAGTTGAAGAAGGCTGGGCAAACAAGGAGTTGGACGAGCTATGTGCAAAGATTGATAGAGTGGACAGAGAGAACGGGGAGAGGTTCCAGGAGGAGTAGGCAATGCAAGCTGAAAACCGGACCACTTTACCTATGGATGAAGAAGGTGGGCAGAAATTGACCCTGGTCCCGTCACTCAAAGAGCCACCAACTCTGGAGCTGAAACCGCCCCCCGAGCCATCAATGTTGAGCACAGGCAGTTTCAAGTAGAGCAGAAAGTACCTCTCTGCAATTCTCGGAAGCAGTTTTTCTCGAGAAAATTGAGATCCAGGTCGTCAGGACCGTTCATCAACAAAGAGATATTGTCATGGGATGCACTGGAATTGGAGGATCCGCAAGATAATACAACTTTCATGGTGAGCATAAACTGGGTCAAGCCATATTTGGACTGGGAAGCAGTCGTCAAGGCAGACTATTTTGACGTCCCTTGACCAAGCATGAGGTAACTGGGTCGGGCCGTCAACCTTAAATTAGATGCGCTTGTTGGGAGGTAACCCAACTTTGTAGTAGATTAAATTAGGTTTTTTTGTCTAAATTATAGAGATGTGAGATGAGTGTGATATAATATTTACGCAAGAATGTGCAGACAACAAGAGAATTTGCAATAAAAATCTTGACAAAAGGCTATTGTCTGCGTGGCTGGCTGGCAGCCACACAGCCCAAGCAGAGTTGCAGAAAAATTTATTATCCCAAAAGCTATTGTCTGTGTGGCTGTCTGGCAGCCACGCAGAAAGAAGATAAAATTAGTGCAGAAACGCTACCTGGGAGTGCAGAAACGAGGGCAGGGAGTGCTGAAAATGCAGGATAAGAGATCAGCCACGCAGGCAGAACCCCATTAACATGGGTAAGGGGCTCAGCCACGCAGGTTGAACTCTAGCCACGCAGGCCGAGAGGTTATCCACGCAAAAATCGAGAGATTTTTGGCAAGTTTTTTCCGGTGTGATGGCTGTCTGTGTAGCAACGCAAACAGGAGAAGGTTTTTGGACGTGAAAAAAAATGGAGCAGAAAAGTTGTTGTCAATGTAGCTACGTAGGTATCAACACGTACAGTACGCCGAACATGAAGATTTCCATAATCTTGAAGAATCGACCCCCGGTGTGCTAGGACCCACTCGACCATCACAGGGACTCATACGAGTTAGGGATTCTTCACGAACAGTTTTCAGCAGATTGGAGCAATCAACCGCGGTGTACGAAACTACACTCGACCGTATGGGGGCACATTGTCATACGCAATGGTGCCTGGGGATTGCACATTTCGAGAGCACATATACAGCCGGGAAGGTTGACAACTTTTGGCGAGAAATTTTCCTGCGACCAGTCAACGGTCCTTTTATTCAGAACCTGCAGAAAAGTCAAATACGCAGACAACTACAGAGCCCAAGGAGAATTTTAGGACAGATAGTGAAGAAAAAAAGAAATGACGACAAGTTCAAAAATTTGCAACGAGCAAGTGTGGGGGTGAAGAGTTACAACTTAACCGGTTCAGAATTTTTCCGAAAACTTTTCCGGTGATATTTTCTGGCGACCGATCGAGGTCCATCTTGCCGGAAACTGCAAACTGCACACGTAAGACTTGGTCCGGGTTCTCAAGCCCACAATTCCTTCCTTCGTTTTATTTTGTGTTTTAGGCACGAGCCCGTACCCGAGTCGATATTTTTCTGCGTTTTTCTCAGTTTCCGTGCCGATTGTGGTATAACTCCTGGTAGTTTAGGAGGTTATTTGCTGAGACGCACGCATCACGGGAACGTAATTTAGCTTAATTTCTGCACATTTGATCTGCTTTATTTTTCTACTTCATGGTGACCTGGCCGGTACCAGCAGCAGTTCTACCAACACTATCCCTGGAACCACGCATTCCGTTTCAGAGCCGAATTTTGTGCCATATCAGTACATGTACAGAGGACAGGCTATCTCTTAGAGTGGGGGTCGGAGTCGTGTCTACATTTACCATGTATGCACGTATTTCTCATATTTATTTGCAGTTTTATTTTTGGGTCTGCACGTTTTCTTTATTTTGAGTCAACCCACCACTCTTTCCGGCCTTAGATAGTTATGGAAAATTAAAAAAATCAAAAAATTCAAAAATCCTAAAATATTAAAAGTTTCAAAAATTCGAAGAATTGAAAAATCAGAAATTTTGAGAAAGGGCAATTAAGATAACAAATACAGGGGAGAGTCCAATGATAGTCTTCTGACATGGAAGAAAAAGCCGCACCAAGGTGTAGTAGATTAGTGAGAGCCAGCGCGCCTCAGAATCTGCGACTAGTTATCTCCTGAGCTCAAAATCCTACTAGTTGCCACACCACCATCACTTAGGTAGTCGACAACCCGCCTACGGGCGCAATCACGGTCATCGCATTTTTCGGTGGAGTGATTGGCTCATAACGGGCACACTGCTCTGTTTCTTAACCCTAGGTCCAACTAGTTAACCCGTTTGAATTCGTTTACCCCTTTTATTCATAGCCACTGTAGCCTAAAAAGCCTTCTTTGTGATGTTCATCACTCGTTTGTTGGCTGTTTCTACGCGTGATGACAGAGGGAGTGAGTTAGGGAGGGTTTTTAGACGGGAGAGCTTCATTACAGATCATTATTGGATAGTTTAACATTTTCATGTTTTTCGAGGGTTGGACAGGGTGAGTGATAGGCGACTGCATTAATTTGCGGAGGTGATTCACTGCACTACATAGTGATCACGGGTGGAGAAGTCGTGTGCGAAGCATCCTTCCGCACAAAACTAGGTATCAGGGGTTATGGGGCTAATTAGTGGTCGTGCTGATTCTTACATCTTGATGATGAGGAGGTTTGGTAGGTCTGCACGTATATCTTTCGACTACAGGATCGACGCTTCATGACTAGTACTGGGTATCGCAAACAAGGAAATTTTTCGTACTCCACAACATTGGATTATTTTATGTACCACTCAGTTTATATCAGTTTTAGGTTATTGTATTTGTTTAAAAGGAAAACCAAAAGAAAAAGACGGAAAAATCAAAAGTTCAATTTTGTTACATTTTTCAATAGTTTATCTAGTTTAGTTCTAAGCTGAGTTGGTGGTACTGTTTTCTGGATTCGACACCGCTTCACATTCGTGGCCGCGAGAACGGCGAAGACGCACCGGGAGCTGGGGAAATTGAGTGAGCATAAACTTAGGTGTTTCGGTAAATTTTTCGGGTACTCGGTGAGGGGTGTGAGTTGGAAAATTGTGAGAATCTCATAACAAGTATAATCGTGTCGTACCCTGATACATATATATCCTACTTGTTAGATTTAGGATCCCGGATTCAGAAATAGCTCGAATGGTCGGTTAACTAGGGATTTGCTCAGATTGAGAACGGAAG
The DNA here is from genome assembly GCA_023055425.1 of Linanthus parryae. Taxonomy (NCBI): domain Eukaryota; kingdom Viridiplantae; phylum Streptophyta; class Magnoliopsida; order Ericales; family Polemoniaceae; genus Linanthus; species Linanthus parryae. Next base: position 21,976,504 of record JALGPY010000012.1, on the reverse strand, counting down.
TAACAGTATAGGATGCAAGAGCTTATTTTCCACTCTCAAAATATGGCCATACTCACCGACCGCGTGCAGATTAGTTCTTCCTTGAAAGAGGGTGAGGTCTTGATGACACACTGGTTCGAGTTTTTGAGGTTGCTCGATCTCGCAAAAAAAAAAGAAAGAATTTTGTCGTGTAACGTTGTTAGTCTGTGTTTTTTGAGTCATTGTATATTCTCTCTGTGTCAGTCTTATAGTAGATTTATCTGGTACTTAAGTCTAGGTCGGCAGGTTGGAATGCAATGGTAGTACAATGCACAGAAACGGCAAGACAAGTCAGTGTGCAAGAGCTTTGCTTGGGACGAGAAAAGTTTAGTGCGGGGGTAATTTGATAACTCCTCACTAGGAGTCGTCGGTTAGCTAGTTTGAGGGGTATTTTTGTCACAATAGAGCATTTTAGTCGGGTTTCAGCCCTGTTTAGCCTCGGAATTCGCGACAAAGTGTTGAGCTTCTTTGTGCATTACTGCTTTATTTCATGCATTTTGAGATATGATCATGGGTTTTTTTTGAGTTGTCTACGCAGAGACAGGGTTTGTGCAGGAGCCGGGAATGAAGCAAGATTGCAAGGGTGCGAGCCGAGAAAGCCAAAAACGCCAGAACCAAGGATGACCGAGATACACTTGATTGACAATATCATTTATTCAACTTGGATTTTTCAATTGAAACCAGCGGCAGAAGAAAGGAGGTGTCAAGGTCTTTCCGAAAACAGGTCGTAATGCTAAAACAGAGTACGGCCGAAAACCCCACCTCCCGCCAAGTGTGGGTCTCTGACAGGACACACCCAAGTAAGGAGTCTCGGGCCTCGGTGTCCGTACTCGTGATCAACTATTTCAGGTTCAGGACAATTTCCGGGACAGTTCTGGGTATTTTGGTAATTTGACACCGGGCCAGGGTTTCCGGAGCAGAGTTCGGATTTTGGCGTCCAACTTCAGTCAGCAGTGTTCCTATGTCCAGAGTCTGGATTTTGCAGAATTCGGACCAGTTTTGACCCAGTGGTATTTTGATAATTTTGAAAGTTTCGGGTCAAAACGCAGCCCGAGCAGACTTGGTCCAGGAATAGGCCAGAATGAAGATAGGAAGTTCATGCCTGCATGGCTAGCTACGAGCCACGCAGTAGCCACGCAGACCGAGAGAAAGAGGAGTCAGAGAAACTGCAGAAATCTAAGTCGAAAACCCCTGTCTGCGTGGCTAACTGCAAGCCACGCAGAAGCCACGCAGGCAGGGAGGCAAAACAGTGATCTTGAGGTGCTAGAAGACCCTATCTGCGTGGCTAACTGCCAGTCATGCAGCAGCCACGCAGGAAGGGAGGGAAGAGAGAGATTTTGAGATGCCTGACAACCCTGTCTGCGTGGCTAACTGCCAGCCACGCAGGCAAGGGGCCAGGGAGAAGATTTTAAAGCATACAGAAGCACTGCCTGCGTGGCTAACTACCAGCGACGCAGTAGCCACGCAGACAGCATGATTTCCATGGCGGTTGTGGTGAGAGGCAGTTCGTAATTTCATGCAATTTTCCAGAAGCTTCTCAAGCACTTTATAAAGGGACATCCAGAGCTCGTTTTAGACACAATACACCCAAGAAGAATTCGGAGTACCCTCGGCGAGCACGGAAGCACGGATCCAGATTTCAAGAACTATTGTTTGATCTCAATTCTTTCTTTAATTTTAGAACAGTTTCGTTTCATTATGTCGTTTAGTAGCTAAACTTTTTACATAGGTTATTGGTGAACCTAGGGTTTCGTATTCAGTATCTAGTATTATTTTCGACTATGGATTCATGATCTTAGGATCTTAATATCAGTATTATTCTTTATTATGTATTTTATTTTACTATTTATGCATGATTGAAGTAGCTAACCAGGATTGCTACAGACCCAACCCGGTAGGTAAAAACGGTTTGTTAGGGTTAGGAAGATAAGACAAAATTTAGCACCTTACCCCGATGGACCGACCAGAGAAGGGGATATAGCACTAGCCTAAAAACGTTTGACCAACTATCAGCGGTTTTGACCGAGGCCTTTAGGACAGGTTAGAAACCCTAGCAGAATTAGAACCAGACTGCAGATTTTGGTACCTTAACAGGAACCGAAGATCTATAGAATTGTGATTACGTGCAGGAAAAGAAAAGATACTTGTGTGTTTTCATATTGAAAAAAATGAACAAATGAAGAGACCCTAGGGGATCCCGGTACCTAGTACCTTAAAACCCTAGATTTTACAACACTCAGAATTATACCAAAAATTCTTACAAAAATATTTAGAATTCAGTATTACTTTCAGTACTTAGTTCGTAGACAAATCCTCAAATTACTCCTCCTATTTTACACTTTTTTAGTTAAAACTGATTGCTTGAAAAACCCGTAATGTTCCTCATGGGAACGATAACCCGAGTTGAAATACACTAAGTACTACTTGATTCGTACACTTGAGACTAGCACGCTAAAAAGCGCATCCAATTCCTGCTGTCGTCACTCATATTTCTCCAGCAAACTTTACTATTGGGGTGCATAAAGATTCGCTTGCTTTGTTCGCTTATGACTGCCGCAAACAGTGTACATCCTTTGCAGTTTGTGTAATGAAAGAGTATGGTGTCACTGAATCTTGGAGTGAAATGTACAGAGTTGATGATATTATTATGGGTGGGATTGGTGATGTTCCTGGGTTTAGGGACAAATGGGAGTTACTTGTGGTTACAAAAAACAATGAACTGGTTTATTATGATCCCAATCACAACCGCATTTAGAAATTAGAGATTCGTGGTGTTGCAGAATCAGTGTATGCTGGATCTTATACATAAAGAATGGTTTTTCTTGATTGATTGAAAGGGCGGCTAGCAAGTCAAGTGAGAGTAAACTTCAAACGTATTTAAATGCACACTACATATTTTCTAATGCTTCGGTTCCTTTTACCACTAACTCAGGCATTGATTACGAAAACCTTGATGAGGATACAGTTTATGACCTGCTTATGATAGCTGTCATGGCTTAGGGGTTTCTCCCGTAACTGCTGCAACAAGGACGCTCATTTCTCAAAGGATAGTTTTAGATCGAGAAATGGAAATTATGTCGATGAATAGGATGTCATGGTTGTATCCTCTGTAATACTAATTTCAAGTATTAGGTTACGAACATTAGCAAGTCATCTTTAGTTTTTTTGAAATACTATGCAAAATCTTTACCCAGTAATTGCGTACGGTTGTTTGAAGTTTGCATTAGATTAAATTATTGCTAACAGAGTAGCAAGTGGAATGTACCGCCGGATCAAATTCATTGCTCTGCTTTCAGGGTACACTGTGTTTCCTTCTGTGTGGTGTTGTAAAGTGATCCTACAATATCTCCATGTATGACTGCATATCTCATTTGGGATCCAACAGAGGTGCTGTACTCTTGCACTGCGTACTCTTATGTAAAAAAGAAAGCATGCATTTCTTGTCATTTGGTAGACGTAGAACGTAGTTAGTGATAACTAACACGGCCTGCATACTTTAATCAACAACTGTAAATGGATGATAAGCCCATACCATTCCATTCATGGCCGAAAACCTAAGCATAGTTTATGTCGACCCCAACAATGTAGTCATTGCATAAGGGCGTGCAAACTCCAAATTCGCACGCCGCAAAGATACAAACACAAATTGACATAGGACGTCATCTATAGCCTTCCATATATAACAATATTATCTAAATTCAACCAGCCACACAATAGCAGAATGGATGTGAATCAAAGACTGCGACGCGTGGAGTACACAGCAAACAACACTAACCCACCTTCAAAAATAAGGGCGCAAATGATGATTTATGTATGTCGTAAAGCATAAGACCTCGCTCCTGCGCTAACCACAGTGATCTATTCACTGGAAAGTCAAATTTTTTACATGGCGTAGATACGATAACAAATCTTTCTGAAGCTATGTACTCGAATTCTATCGTTGCAAACATCCCACCGGTGAAAAAGAACTGGCAATGTATATTGTATTTCTGGAACAATAAATATACGGTTCCATACATATAGAATATATAACATGTGATTAACCATAGAAAGGATGATCATTTTGACACACATATTGTCGCTAGATGACCTAACTGCATTATAAATCGTCGTTAATCCAATGCCATTGCTATATACCTGATGAAAGATCATTGGTTATAATCTTAGAAGTTATCAGTTGAGAGAAAAGGATCAAGTATATTATGTGTCAAAGTTGATACGTTTGGCAATAGATCAGTTATCACATACATTCTTTATTTGTTGGGGAAATACGATGGCAATATGAACGTTGAGATCCTTTTCCTTATCAAGCATGTGACATATATGTACACAAATACCACTAAGGTGAACATCTCATTTCTCTAACAAGAGCTGCTTCACACATTTTTGAATTCCACATGACTAAAACATCGACTTTCAGATGGCCATAGCTAACAGGTGCAAATGGTACCTTCACTCACAGTTCCAATCCCTTCGCCTCACATCTGTTCGTCTTCTTGTGGTACATGGGAGAAAATTTTATAAGCAATGGTGTTAAGCACCTATCACGCACTATAATTTGTCCCTGTCAAGGGAATAATAAGGATACAAACACTCACCAGCACAATTTAAGGATGCTTGAGACACTTCAACAAGTAACTCCTTATATACAACATTAATAGATCCATCCTTTGATTGCATATTCTTAAGTGGATGTATGAAAACTTTTACGCTTGCAGACAACGGCGCTCTAGATAAGCCAACATATAATTCATTGTGAGAAAATACTGGCTGAGGAAGGTATATTCCAACATGCTTTAGCGTCTTCCCCTGAGACTTGTTTATCGTCATAGAGAAACAAGGACGTACATGAAACAGTTTCCTCTCTAATTCAACATGAATGTTCTCTGATTTCGAAGGCCTAAGCGGAATTCTTGTTATGAACATATTTGCCTTTGTAATGACCCATCAGTATTTCGGGATGTATTATGTTTGGAAAAATATCTCTACAAATTAGTTTAACTCCATTGCATAGACCATAAGAAGGATCTAAATTGCGATGAGCATCAACGGACGTCCCTTCTTCAGAAACAGGCTATGTGGTGGCAACCCATTAGGAGTCAATGTGTTGAGGAATTTCAATGGATGGTTATCCTTGCACTCAGGAAGACTACGGTCATAGCTCATATACGTGTGAGAATCTGTTGGAAATTTATGCACCAATATGTTGTTGATTTCATCAACACATTCATTTGTTGGAGTCAATATTTCCCGTCCAGTGAGATACTCCGTATTCACGCGTTATTTTTTTAAGCCAAGATAAATCGAGTCCATAAATGAAACCAACGACGTGTCTTTTTCATGAAAAGGAATTATCATTGTCGGATGAGGAAATATCATATCCTCATCTTTCTGTTGCATGTACCCATTCCCCACATTCAGAAGGAAATCACAAAAGGAGGGGTCATGAAGTGCACGCATATTTTATGTTAGTCGAAGAACATGCATATGTGGCCACAATGTAGATTCAACAAGGCTATTGGATATGCACTCCTCTTTACCAGCACGATTCGTAACAGGCAAAACATGCCTAAAATCTCCACCAAACACAACTACCTTTCCACCAAACAATTCATCATATGAGAAAATATCTTGCAGCATATGTTCAAATGTTTCAATACTCTGTTTTTCATTACATTGTAACTTCATCCCATATGATCACCTTTGATTCGCTGATCAAGTCTGCAAGAGCAGATTGCTTGCTAATGTTACATGTGTATTTCTCAGCAACATCCAATGGAAGCTTAACCAAGAATGCGCAGTCCGACCTCCAGGAACATTATATGCGGCAATCCCTGTGCTTGCTGCTGCTAATGCAATATGGTCTTCATACCGAAACCGAGCCAGAATAGCCTTATAAAGAAAATTTTTGCCCGTCCCACCAGGTTCGTCGACAAAAAAACATCCCCCTTCGCGTCCAACTGTTCTCTGTTCAGCTTCCTAACAGAAGCTACATCCTCACCTGACACAGGTATTGACAACTCATCCGCAATTCTCTCTTTGGACGATGACCACTTTCACAATCATCAACGTAAGTTGGTAGATCGAACTCCGTCAGATGTTTCCCCACATACTCGAGGAACATGCTGACAACCCTCAATGTCTTGGACAATACCTGGCTCTCACCTGCATGCCGGTCTCTGCAAAAATTTTCCGAAAGGGCAGGAAAGAATCGATCCCACAGCGACCGAGGATCCGAAGGCTGGCAAAATGTAAGAATAATTGCAAACAGTCGGAAAAGAATGTAAGGCATGTGAAAAGTGGGGGCCTCCTCCAAGAAATCTTACATGGATGTGTCTTTTTCAAGCAAGCCGAGACGTTGAGCAGCCTCTAGGTACGAACCAAACAGATGGTTATTTACATACAATAGATCCTCGAAAGACTCGATGCCTCGTAAATGCGTCAAAACCACTCGCAAGAAAAAATGCTCTCCCTCAACAGGATTTGCAGCTACAATGCGACCTATAGTACCACCTCGCTTGGGTGGATTCCATACTTTTGCCCGACTATCCCATGTATAGTGTTCAGGGAATTCATAGTATAACAATTCTTTTGCACCTTTGTCTCGTTTGTTTATAACGAAGTATTCAGTAAACATTGACCTCTGAAGCTTCTCATTTCCAGCAATGGATTCCAAACTCCCATCACTGTTGAATGACACACACTGCATACCTAGTAAATGCAACTGTAAATACATAACACGTGGAAACATTTCATTCATGGTAATTCAAATATTCGCCAAGCACTTCTTGAGGAGAAATCCACTAGCCAGACTGATAAGCCTTAATCTCATCAACTACAGTTTCACCGTTTGCCACCACCTGGAAAGCTACTTTTTCATGACACTTGTAAATATAACTTTTACAAATATTTGACGGCCTTAATTGTGGAACATATCTCAACATTCACATGACAATCATATTTCGCCAACAAGTAAGGATTATACGGCACAACTCATCTATTATCAAGTGGAACACCTCTAACAACTTTTGTTGCCCCGTTGTTTTTTCGCTGATAATGAGGAAATGCATTGTCACCATTACTGGTTATATCATAGAAATTTTTCGGATATGCGTTCTTGCAGCCGTGGGGCGGGCACATACAGGGGCTCTTACGGTTATAAAGGCCACAAGGACCATGCATCATGTGCTTCCCAACAGCGCTGAACAAGTGAGGATCTCAACTTTATTAGGTAATTGAGTTGAAATATACATGTCAAATTGATCGGGCCTTAAGAGCTTAGCAAACCTCTTAAGAATCAACAAAAAATGTACATGAGGAAGCCCTCTCTTCTGATACTCAACAACATAAGTATACGCCGCAACCGGCCCGAGCACTTCCTTCCTAATCAGATCATGCTTCAATTTCACTATTTTAGAGCGAAGAATCCTGGCAATAAGGTCTGGACGATTTTGTGGTATCTCCTGTGGACCAAGCTCTGCTTTGATTTCCGCCCAATTTGGATCACACGTCATAGTGAGGAAATAATTGGGTTTTCCAAGTTGGCGCACAAGTGTCATTGCATCCTGATATCGGCGCTTCATATCACGTGGCCTGCTAATAAATGAAGGAGGCTACACAACTGGCTAGCCTACCTTATCGGGCATTGTCTCACCAATGACAATACTATCAAGTATGCCATGGTATAACTCACCCCTGATTACACCTTGTCGATATCGGAATAAATCCAACCTGGCAGATTCAATTTTGATGTACATGTCAACAATATATTGTTGCAGGAGCCTACCACACAGAAGTAACATAGACTCATCCTGACTTCTAATCTGCAAACGATAGCAGTAATATTGACTACAGCTGATAGTGGGACTGTTGGATTCCGAAATATTTACTCCTGGCAACAATATAAACCATATTGAAAAAACATTCCATATGCACGTATACAGTGACACATACAAACTAGTAACGTACCGTCTTTATTTTTATCGCCCTCAAGTGTTGGACCACCGACATGCAATTTTTTTTGGGAGGCTTTTTCTCAATCCCTACCTCAATGCCAGGTTCACCGCGAGGAAACATATGAAAGTATAGCAACGAATCTTAGCAACCGAGATGATACTTAACAGATGGGTGTGACCACTCCGGCGCTGGAGCAAGATGTCACGAGAATATGACCCGGACGTACACTCATCATCTGTCTAGATTCTCGCAACCTGATTTGAAGTTGGCAAGTTACTGGCGTTGGTCTAGCCCCGAATTAGACTTGATAATAACATCACACGAAGAATGAACCACAGATTCTCGGATCGCACGAAAACACTCATTATAAGGATTACTGTTTGTAAGTTCGGCATGTTTTAAAGGCTTGAAATAGCTTGTCTGTTTCAAGGCCTTGAAAATGATTTCAAGTGTTTGAAACAAGCACTGCAGAATAACGCATGAACATATGGGGAGCTTTTGATTCTATTCTAAATCCTGATCTCCTATTATTGATTATATGTTATTTGATGATGAAAGACAAATTATTCTACTACTCTAAACTTTAATTAGTCTATCTGTTTGACTATGTTTTTCAGGGATATAAAATTACCTATTTTGCAGGAATTAGTTCATAAACTGTATGTTGTAGAAAAGGCAATTGAAGCTGCTGATCTGATTTTGTGATTAGTTCAATCTGACTTGGACTTTCCTAACACCTTCCTAAACAAGATCAAAGACAGTATCTCTGAAGATACTGGCCCACTAGCCGTTGGAAGAGCTGTTAGAAGAGTCAAGATTTGAAGCTACTTTTTAGGAAAGTTTGTTAAGAAGATCCTGAAAATCTCCAATTCAAACAGGCTGCTTAAAAGAGAGAATTGCTGAAGAATTCCATGACAGAATAGAGAGCAACACACAGAGACATTCATACACTACAAAGGATAGACAAGCAACAAAGAAGCATATTTACATCACTCAATCCAATCATCTAAAGAACACTACATTCTCACAGAAGACTTAGTTCTCAGTGTTCTTCTCTTCTGATCATTATTTGTTTATCATTTAGATAATACTTCTAGTTCTTATTCTCGTGGATTGTTCAATGTGAACAATAGAGAATTCTTGAATAATTAGTTAGGTAGAGCAGATACGAGATATGTTAGTGAGAACCACAAGCAGTAACAGAGTAAGGCATCTCTCTGTGCTTGAGATCTAGGGCTTAGCTTTTGATTAATAAGAATTGATTTAAAAATCTATCAGGGATTATGTCTCTGAGGTAGAGATGTAGGTCCAAGTGTACCGAACTCTATAAATCACTTTGTCTCTTGAATTTACTTTTTTGTTCTTTACTTAGCTTATTTACTGCACAAAACAAGTTTTTGTTCAAGGGCTTGAAACCCATTTCAAGGCCTTGAAAACTATTAACACTCTTTTTACTCTCAGTTTGATTCCAAGAACTTGAAACTCATTTCAAGGCCTTGAAATACTTGATGCACTTCATAAACATCTTTGAAACAACTCTTTTAGCAAAAGTTACAAAATTTGCCATACTCTATTCAACCCCCCCCCCCTTCTAGAGTAGCGATCTTGTAGTTATTCCTACATTACTTTCCTTCAATTGGTATCACAGATTGTATCACTGAATAGATCTAACAATCTTGTGATTTTGAGTACTGTAGGAGATGGTGGTTTCTCACAGGGAAGAGCTGCTGATAGACCACCCTTGTTCTGTGGTGAAAATTTTGTTTACTGGAAAGCCTTGATGAAAATGTTTATCATAGACCATGATGTAGAGCTGTGGACTATCTTTCAGAAGGGTCCTCATATATTCTACACTGAAAAATATGGGATCAGTACTCCCAAAACCGAGGATTCACTTTCTCCTTTTGAATAAGAGTAATTCTCTAAAAACTATAGAGCTACGAATCTCTTATGTCTTGCTCTGAGTGCAGATGAATTCAACATGATTTCAGGATGCAAGACTGCCAAGGAAATATGGGATAATATTGTGGTGACATTTTAAGGAACTAGACAATTCAAGCAAACCAAGATCAACATATTCCTTACGAAATATGAGCTGTTCAAAATGAATGGAGATGAATCCATTAGAGACATGTTCAAAAGATTCACTGATATTGTCAACAACCTTGATTCATTAGGGAAACACATTGCCAGAAGAAAAGGTTAGAAAGATTCTGAGAAGTCTTCCTAAATCCAAGTGGGAACCAAAGACTACTTCCATTGAAGAAGCTTGGGATCTATCATCCCTCCAACTTGATGATCTGCAAGAAATGTTGCTCACACATGAAATCTCTATGAATGAAGCTGATGGAGAATTACCAGACACTTTCAAGAACCTAGATCTGAAGGACAAGGAGAATGAACCTTCTCAAAGCCTTGAACAAGAAGAGGATGATGATGAAGATCCCTTTGCTATTATTAGCAGAGACCATAAAGGTAAATATATTTATCATGGTAATAAGCCTAAAGTAATGAACTGCTTTGAGTGTGGTGACGCAGGAAATTTAATCAGAGACTGTCCAAACAAGAAAAGCAAACACTTTCAGAAGAAACACCATGACATAAGAAAGAAATCTATGGTATCTTCCTGGAGTGATTCTGATTACTCTAGTGATTCTGAATCTGAAGAAGAACAAGCTAACCTATGCCTTATGGCCAAGCACGTTGAAAGTTCTGAAAAGAGCATTGAGGTAATGGTACACAGTTTGATTTCTAAACCAACAATGCTTTTAAATGAGGACGACTATCTGAGAGAAATTAGAACTTTGAAAGAAAATGCTCATGAGCAAGAAAAATAAAACTTGGAACATGTTTTTCAAAATCAAAACCTTGAAATTTCTCAAAAAAATTTTGACAGAGATTTCAGAGCCTTGGAAACAAATTTCAAGGCCTTGAAAAATCAAGTCAAGGAAGTAGTCTCTGAAAACTCACTTCTGAGCGACATGTTAGTTACTCTAAGACATCATTGTGATGAATTAGAGGAACAAAAAACTATCCTAACTGAGAAACTTCAAGAGTCTAAGAAAGTTATGACAAAGTTTGCTGGCTCATAACACAATCTGAACTTGATTCTTAGGGGAAACTTAAATCTATTCACAAAACTGGTATTGGCTATAATCCAAACTTTCCAAAAAAGGGCAACACTAGATTTGTGAAGGCTGGTAACAAAACTTCTCCTAAGTGCCATTACTGCAACTAAATTGGTCATGTTAAAATGACTTGTCCTTTTAGAAGAAGAGACCCTCAAACAATGAGGAATACTTTTCCAGTTCAACTTAAAGGAAAAGTTAGACATATTTTGGTTCCTAAAGGGGTTAGACCACCTAAAATGGTTGACCCATAGTATGAATCTAAGTTCCACAATTGGTCTAACAGCTGGGTAAGGCAATGAATGGTGTTTGTAGGATGTCACCAAGAGCAAATATCAAAAGATAGTTCATGGATAGTGGTTGCTCAAGACATATGGCTGGAAAGAGATCCTTATTCTCTGATTTAAAAGAGCAATCTGAATGATCAATCACACTTGGTGACAAAGGAAAATGCAACATCTTAGGTGAAAGCTTGAAGTGTCTCAAGACCTTAAAAGAGGATTCAAAGCTTTGGAACATAAAGCTTGGACACATAAGCTTGCATACCTTGAACAAGTTGATCTCTAAAGATCGGGCAAGAGGTTTGCCTTCTATCAAATTCAGACATGATGAAGTATGCAAATCATGTGCTCAAGGTAAGAAAAAAAGGAGCTCATACAAACCAAAAAAATTTGTAAGTACTACCAGACCCATTAAACTACTTCACATGGATCTTTGTGGTCCTATGAGGACTCCAACTCAAAAGGGTAAGAAGTATATGTTAGTTATTGTTGATGGTAATTCAAGATTTACTTGGTTTATGTTTCTTAGAGATAAATCCGAAGCTCTAACTGCATTTTCGAAGATTTGTAATGAGCTTCAAACTTTTAAAAACCTACCAATTGCTTCAATCATAAATGATCATGGTAGAGAATTTGATCAGCTTGAGTTTGATTTATATTTTGCTAAGTATGGTATCTCTCACAACTTTTCTCCTCCAAGAACTCCTCAACAGAATGGTGTTTTTGAAAGAAAGTACAGGACTCTTGAACATATGTCAAGGACAATGCTTCTAGAGAATAAGTTACCAAAGTCACTCTAGGAAGAAGCTGTGAACACAACCAACTACATACTCAACAGGGGCCTAATTAGGCCAATTTTGAAAAAGAACCCCTATGAGATTTTCAAAGGAAGAAAGCCAAATATTTCATATTTCAAACATTTTGGATGTACTTGTTTTGTTCACATTAATGGTAAGGACAATCTTGGTAAGTTTGATGCAATAAGTGATGAAGGTATCTTTCTTGGTTACTCTCTGACTAGCAAAGCTTACAGAGTTTACAACAAAAGAACTAAGCTTGTTGAAGAAAGTATTCATGTCATTTTTGATGAAAGCTATGATGGTTCTTTGTGTGAAAGTTTTGCAGACTTGAATTTGAACAAGCATGAGTCAGAAGATAAAGCATAGAGTGAAACCTTTGTTTAAAGGAAAGCTTACAGGATAACAGGAAGAATTTTCAAGGCCTTGAAAATGGTTCTCAAAGCCTTGAAAATGAGCAACATAATGATCAAAGTAATCAAGCCACTTGCTCAAGATCTCAAAGGATTGAAAAGTTACCTAGAGAGCCTGAGCCATGGACACCAAGAAAGAGATTCAAATATCTGTCATCTCATCCAGTTGACAACATTATATCTTATCCTTCCACTGGTACACAGACAAGATCTCAATTGAAAAATTCGTGTGCTTTCAATGATTTTTTTCTCTTGTAGAACCCGAAAATGTGAAAGAAGCATTACAAGCATACTGGATCATTGCAATGCAAAGTGAACTCAATGAATTTGAGAGAAACAAGGTGTGGAATCTAGTTCCTCCACCAAAAGATCAGTTTGTTATAGGCACAAGGTGGGCGTTCAGAAACAAGGTAGATGAAAATGACAAGGTAATTAGAAACAAATCTAGACTAGTAGCTCAAGGCTACAATCAAGAAAAAGGTATTGACTATGAGGAGACTTTTTCTCCTGCTGCAAGGTTAGAAGCAATTAGAATATTACTTGCATTTGCATCTTACATGAACATTAAACTTTTTCAAATGGATATCATGTGTGCATTCCTAAATGGTTATTTTCTAGAAGAAGTTTATGTTTCTCAACCTCCTGGATTTGAAAGTGATGAGTTTCCAGGTAATGTTTATAAACTTGACAAAGCTATCTATGGTTTAAAACAAGCTCCAAGGGCTTGGTATGAGAGATTGTCAAAGTTTTTACTTGAAAATGGTTTCAAGAGAGGATTAAGTTATAAAACCCTTTTCATCAAGACTCATGAGAAAGACATCTTAGTAGTTCAAATCTATGTTGATGATATTCTTTTTGGAGCTACTAATGATTTTCTTGGCAAGGATTTCTAAAGTCTTATGAGCATGGAATTTAAGATGAGCTTAATGGGAGAATTGAACTTCTTCCTTGGACTGCATGTACAATAGATGAAGAAAGGAATCTTTCTGCATCAAAAAAAAAATATACTAAAGACTTGATCAACAAGTACAATATGCCTCAGTCCAAGGTAACAAAGACTCCTATGAGCTCTACACTATCCTTAGACAAGAATCAAGTTGGTAAGAGTGTAAATCAGAAAGATTATAGAGGTATGATTGGTTCATTGTTATATCTCACAACTAGTAGACCAGACATTATGTTAAGTGTGTGCATGTGTGCAAGATCTCAGTCTGATCCCAAAGAATCACATTTAACTGCTGTTAAAAGTATTTTCAGAAATCTCAATGGTACCTAAGACTTAGGGCTTTGGTATCCAAAACAGTCTAACTTCTCTCTTTGTGGATATTCAGATGCTGAACCTGCATGATATAAAGTTGACAGAAAGAGCACTTCAAGGTGTTTTCAATTTCTTGGTTCATCCCTAATCAGCTGGTATTCAAAGAAACAAAACTCTGTGGCATTATCAACAGATGAAGTTGAATATATAGCAGATGGAGCCTGCTGCTCACAAGTGCTATGGATTGCTCAGCAAATGAGGGATCTTGATTTGAATTCATATAAATACCTACAAAATGTGACAACACCAGTGCCATTTCAATCACAAAGAATCCAGTTCAGCATTCCAGAACTAATCACATAGATGTTAGACATCATTTCATCGAGGATCATGCTGAGAAATGTTAGATTAATCTTGAATTTGTTTCCACCAACATGCAACTGGCAGATAGCTTCACTAAACCATTGCTTAGAAGAAAGATTTACAGCCCTCAGATTAGAACTGTGTATGCTTAATAAGGAAGCACTGGTTTAGGGGGAGTATCAGGTAAGGTACAGGTAAGGTATTATATGTTTCAAAGTTTTTAACTGATTTTCAAAGCCTTGAAAATCTTTTCAAAGCCTTGATGTTATTTTACTTTGCAATATAGATTTTCAAGGTCTTGAAAGCCTTTTCAAAGCCTTGAAAATATGTATGTATGCTATAAAATGAATAATTGGATCTTTCAATTTTGGGTGCTAACTTTGTAGATAATTGCTCAATATTGCTATTAACTTTTCAAACTAATTTTCTTTTAAATTAATATTATTTTATTTCCTTTAACTCGTCACACGCACACACAAAGTTAAATTTTATTCAAACTGCAAAGATCTTAAAAGATTTGGAAATATTTCAGTTTCCTTATCTAACACAAACTCTCATGTATTTATCTTCGCTCTCTCTCTCTTTTCTATATAAATCATGCCTATCTCTTCTACCCTTAAAAATGAGCACAAGAAGAGAATCCCAAAGAATCAAGATGGATGGAGGTTCAATGGTAGTTTCATAGAAGAAGAGGAAGACTGCTGATTTTATTGTTCAAACCATCAATGGAGACTCTAGTTCCAGAACTCCAACTGAAAAAATGGCTGCTTCTCCTCCAAATAAGAAAAGCAAGAAAGATATGACACCAACTTCTAGCAAGAAGAAGAAAAATAGAGATCAATCTACTCCTGAGAAACAGTCAGAGGAACAGATTGCCAGACCAAACAAGTTGAAGAAGAAGAAGAAGAAGAAGCCTACAAAATTTGACAAAGGTAAAGAAAAGGTTGTAGAGGAAGATCAAGGGAAAATAATTGGAAAAGAAATACAAATCTACTCAAAAAGCCTCAGTCCCCTAGTAAGAAATCTATTATTTCCACCAAGTGGTTTATTTCTCAAACTGCTAGAGGACAATGGTTATATAGTTTTGCTTCTAGACAAGTACCCTATTGTAGTATGATTAGTGTTAACATGTTGAAAACCATGAATCTGGAGTGTGTTAAGAGCCTTAAGAAAATCTTTGGAAATCTTTAAACCCTCCTGAAGTGGCCTATCCTAGGCTTACTAGGTTTTTCTATCTAAACATTAAGCAAATCTCAACTGTTAACTTGGTGATCCAATCCAAAGTTTCTGGTATTTCAATGGAGTTAGATTACTCAGAGTTTGCCAATGTTTTATGTTTTCCAAAGAGATAAAACACATAAAACTATCCCAACAAGGTTGAAGCTTTGAAACTGGCTAAGGAAGAATTCTTTCTACCAAATGTCTCTATCTCCTCTAAACAGTAAACACACTCTATGCTAACTGTTGAAGCAAAAGTTTTGTTTACCATCCTGATGAGGTGTGTAGTGCCTACGAAGAATTCAAAAGATCTTATCATTGATAGGGTATTATATTTGATGTATATGATCATGCATGGATATGATATTGATCTTCCTACAATTGTGATGGAACACATGCTCTACTCCCAGACCAAGGAAAGAAAGCATTCTTTTCCTTGTGCTAATATGCTTTATTCTTTCTTTCTACATCTTGAACTTACTAGTAACGGACAAGAAACCATTACCACTGGTTTTGGCATGCTTGATAAGAAGGCATTTGATAGAATTGGTGTTGTGAAAGCCAGTGAAAGTGTATGTGTTGGGTTTTGATTCATGGATGCGCAACGGAAGTATAAACAAACATAAAACCATGCAAAACCCTCCAAGGATCACAAGTCAAGAGACATAACGATGGTAAGGGTTAGAAATCATAAACACACCTTAGGGTTCTCCTTTGATGACTTCAAACGCGAATTGTGTCACGTTCTCTATGGCTGATCCACGCCTAGAGTTGATCCTAGATCTCCCAAGTCCTTGGTGCTAGCCCGGAAGAGGAAGAGGAAGAAGAATCACGCAAAACGAGACCCAAAAGGAGGGTCTCGGCCTCCTTTGGCCGACGGGGACGGGGCGGCGGCAAGGGGGCGGTCGGGCTCCCTTGTTGTTTGCTCTCTCTCCTTTTATTCTCTCCCACTCTTTGTTATGTTCAATTATGAGCATAAGTTATGTGGGAAGGAAGGAAGGAAGGTCCTTTATATAGTCCAACAACTCCTTGTTAACTACCTAAAGGACTTATTCTAGTCCTACTAGAATTCAATTTAGTCCCTTCCTTGCAAATTAGTCCCTACTAAGTTTGCAAGGGTATGCAAAGTGATCCTTCTAATTAATTAATCCAATTAATTAACTCCCAAATCTAGTTCAACTCTATATAGCGTGTGACCCCATAGGTTCTATCTAGTTGGTAGCAACTATTTGCTAATATGGAGCGGTCTCTAGCAAAACATCCATTCTAGCCAACTAATAGAATAGTCATCTTGACAACCTTTGTAGAAGTAATTGTCTCATCCCTTTGTCTCTATATCCGGATTGGACACGAGACATACAAGTCACACTCGTATATCCAATCCATAGTTTCTCGATCCATGGAATAGCCTTATTCGTGCAAATAACATCAATATCCCATATTGATTTATTTGAGTCTGGCCAGACATTCTATAAGCATTATCCCTCAAGTGGCCTAGGATATTTGCTCCCGTTATGTGGGAGGGACAAATTCTATCTACGTCCACTACGATCTCTAAGCTTGCTTCTTATTGTATCCAGTACACGCCTTTATAACTACCCAGTTACGGTGTAGCGTTTAACGCTACCAAGATCACAATAATCCACAACTAGAATATCTAGTGACTTCAAGTCTAAGGATGACAATACCATTGTACCGCGAGAAGCGCTTGTGACTCAACATAACGTGTATGTAGCCTTCTCGGAGATGGGTCAATCCAGTGCAACATTCCCTAATGCACACCTATGTGTTGGATCGTGATATCTCCATATCAATCCAACCCCATACTAGTCTATAGATGATTGTACCATTAATCATTATACTTGACTAGGGATATTTAAGATAAACAACACAATTGTAAATCTAAGGACTTCATTATATTAAATGTCCAATAAATAATAAATGAATTTCTAGCCACAAATAATTCATACTAAACTAGATTGCCTCTAGGGCATCTATTCCAACAGTATGGAAGTTATACTCCGATCTGTTTGAAAAGGATTTGCAATCCAAGAAGTTTCCCAAACCCAAGGCCTTGACCCCTCCTTCAAGCCCACCATCACAACCTCAAGAACTTTCTATGGTGGTTCAAAGACTTGAAATCTTGAGAAGGATATGGATGGTTTGACGGAAAATCAGCATGAGTTTGGCACTGAATTCAGCAATAGAAATACATGGTTGAAAGCATTTTCAAAAGCATCAATGTGATTCATCTGGAAGAAGAAGTATCTCAGGCTGCAGAAGGATCAAAGAAAGATGCAGAAGGTTCACCCAGATATTTTCTCAGTGAGCATACAACTCATGATGAGAATACAGGAGTGGGGGACAAATGAAAAAAGGTAGTTAAAGAAAAAGGAGATGAAGATAAGGAACAAGAAGATGATGACAGTACAGACTCAGGGATGTTGATCAAGGATCTAAGAATAAAAAGAATAAAACCAACATTCCAGAGATACTGACTGAGGCATACATATTTGAAGATGATGTGGATTCAGGTTCTACTGCTAGGGCAGCTAAGAAGAACAAGGTTCTCAGGATGATGAAGAAGACAGTAGAGATGAAGATGCTGAGCCAAAGGGAGATGGAGACCCAACCTTCTAACTCTTGCCTCTTCTTTCTATTTCTTCATGGCCTTGAATTTCCCTTCAAATTCTTTAAAAATTTCTATCCTTTCAAAACTTTTTCACTCAGTTTTTCCAAAAAATTTGATCCAACACTTTCTCACTTGTTTTATGAAAGTAAAAAAGGGGGAGAAATTTCGATGTTTATTTGTTTACTTTAGTACTGTTTATTTGTTTATATATATTGTTTTGGACATTGCTACTGTTTCACGTTGCTGAAATAAGTTGAATTGCTTGGATGTCATGTGTTACAGTTTATTATCATGGATTCTATTATGCTCTAATGAATATTTTTTGCAGAAAATCAGTCCCAAAAAGATTAAGGTTTTCTCTTTCGTCAAGGGGGAGATTGTAAGTTCATCTTGTTTCAAAGGCTTGAAATAGCTTGTTTGTTTCAAGCAGCTTGTCTGTTTCAAGGCCTTGAAATCGCTTTCAAGGGTTTGAAACAAGCACTGCAGAATAAAGCATGAACATAGGGGGAGCTTTTGATTCTATTCTAACGCCTGATCTCCTATGGTTGATTATATGTTATAATGCATTGGCCTAACAGTGAGAACAAAATCCTGATTCTACTCTAACACAGAGTCTCCTATGGTTGATTCTATTCTAACTCCTGATTCTATTCTAACACTGAGAATAAAATCCTTTCTCCATAAAGTTTCTCTTGGTGGATTTAGAAGCTTGGCTAGCTTAAGCCTTTGAGAAATTTACTTTCATCGCTTTAGTTAGCTTTAGTTTAGCTTGTCTCTTGCTTTTCAAGTGTGAGATTTATCTTTCCCAATCCTTGTGTAAATCGACCCCGTTCTTACTCGGGTACTACTTAGAACGATATTCCTATACTTGGGAATTATCTATTCAACATCTTTGAAACAACTCTTTTAGCAAAAGTTACAAAAGTTGCCATACTCTATTCAACCCCCCCCCCCCTCTAGAGTATTGATCATGTAGTTATCACTACATTAATGTCATTCACTGTGTCATATTTCAGTCAATCGATTTATAATTGTTGCGTCCATATCATCCAAATCTTCAATCCGGTGCCGGAGCTGATATTGGGGATCGTAGATGTAAAATTGCAGAAGTCGGAGCACACCACCACCATGATTAAGATGATTAATATAATTGTACACTTTTCCTTCATCATGGAAAGTATATATACCTTGACTTTGCTTCGTTGTGCTCTCGTCTAACTTAACCCCCAAAGACGTGAAAGAAAACAAGCTACGATATCCACAAATTGCAATCCTTAAACCCTTCGCAACAGAATCATGTGATAACAAAAGCTTAGCAAGATCTTTCAGAAATTTCATGAGGAGCAAGAATGATCTGCCCCGCGCTACAGCAGAACCCCTTTGGTTTGTGCATAAACAACTTTGTGCCAAAATATGGGCATCTACGAGGTGGGACCAATACACTTGGCGCTTGCGGTGGCGGAGGAGGATCTCTGTCACATTTCTTTCTCGTCCATTTACCTCAAAAATTTCAAATTCCCGACCATCCAACTAATGCGTAAGAAAGAAAACGACATATGCGATTACGAGGTATCTTGCGTGCACCCATTGGACAGGCGACACCCTCACACCCAGCAGTTTCGGAAGACGAAGCTTGATGCACACCTTGGAGATCCACGTGACTGCAGTTTGCACTAGAAGTAGACGAAAAACTCGCAGAGGTTGCAGTCAACTGCCACACGCATATATTCTAACAACCTCACAAATCAACAACAACTTCCCTAGACACATGTGCAATTCTACGCGTCGTAGTAGAATTAGAAGGAATAACACGGTTAGGGGTAATCAAGACACTTGAACTATAATTTTCGCCTCCACCGAGACTTGTTCCATCATGGACAAGATGGAAAAGATCAGCACAGTCAGGAGAAGAACAAACAGTATTAGCACAAACATATCTATTTATCATGGCAGTAATGTGAAAATTTGACAACCAAATACATTTAACAAAAAACGCACAAAGATTTAATCACCAGGACCAACCATAACAAATAGGCTGTAAACCTCCACAGCAACCTCAATGACAGCATGTGATGAAATCAACCAAATATGGACATCAAGCAATTTGGGAACAAATAATGATAGGATAATTGCGGAAGAACAAGAAATTACACCAAAATTTCCCAACCCATAAGAAACAACCTGTAATGCTAAAATGGCAGGAGGACCCCAAGGGAAACAACGTCATTCCACAAAGGTAGCCCAGAAGAACGAGCACTACAACAGCAGTCATTACAAAAATACCACAGGAAATTCACAAATCAAAGAGCAAAATCACGGACAGCAGCGAAGGCAGAAAAAGTAGCTGGTGCAAAAAAATTTTGCGTACCCAATTGAGAATGCATGCCACGCGGAGGAGCATATGCACCCGAACCAATACAAGAATCAACAGCAGCTTCCCTAGGCACAAGTGCTATGACTTTCACCAGACGAGAAGTAGACGGCGTACCATGATTAGGTGTAGGCAAGGCACTGAAACTGTGACGGCCGTCTCTGCAGACAATTCGTCTATCATGTATACTATCAACCAACGGGATTTCTACGTCACAGAAAACATCGGGGTAACTAGCGCAGACCACCCACTCAGTAAAAGAACGTGCAGCATTCGGACTAACAAATATATTTATCATGAAATTAGCGTGAAAAAATCACCACCACATATTTTCACCAATAATGAATTTGTACACACATAAAATGCAACCCCCCATGCACAAACACTTGTTTCAGCACTTATTAACCAAGAAATAAAAGACAGATGGATAAACATAGTTGACAGTTAAAAATATTAAAACAATACCGCTAGAAGACAGATGGATAAACATAGTTGACAGTAAAAAAGATTAAAACAATACCGCGCACCTGTATTGACGACTGGGCACGTGCTGCTAACCACAGCATCGACAGGCACGGCTTCCCTACCAGAAATGGATTGCGCACCCGGACACGCGGTAACAGCAATGGGAGAACCATCAGTATACAACAGCGACTATGTGGCATGCAAAAACGACAACTACGAACGAACAAAGGAGTTAACGCCAACAGGAGGTCGACCAGCAACCCTAGGGTGTGAATGCGCACCACTGCGCACGAGGCCCCTTGGAGCTGCTACTTCAGAGGAAACATGTGGTACAGCAGAGAAACGAAAGTAGACAAATTAATCGGAGAGGTTCTAGCCACTTGGGACACACGTAGATTCGAACAACCTCTGAAATGAACAATAGCTTCCCTAGACACAGGTGAAGTGCTACGTACCGTAGTAGAGTAGAAGGAATAGCACGGTCAGGGCTAATCAAGCCATTGGAACTGCAACGTTCCCCTCCATCGAGACTTGTTCCATCGTGTACATTATCAACAAACGGAATTTCTACAACAGAACGCGTATCAGTCAGAATAACGGACACTATTAGCACAGTCAGAAGAAGATCAAATAGTATTAGCACAGACACATCTATTAATCATGAAAGCAATGCGAATAATTGACAACCAAATACATTTATCCAAACGCACAAAGAAATAATCACCAGGACCAACCAGAACCATTAGGATGTAAACCTCCACAGCAATCTCGATAATAGAATGTGATGAAATCAACCAAATACGGACATCAAGCAATTCGGGAACAAATAATGACAGGATAATTGCGGGAGAATACAAAATTATACCAAAACTTCCCAACCCATTAGAAACAACCCGTAAAGATAAAATGGCAGGAAGAGCCCAAGGGAAACAACGTCAATCCACAAAGGCATCCCAGAAGAACGAGCACAACAACAGCAGTAATTACAAAAATACCACAAGCAATTCACAAATCAAAGAACAAAAACACAGACAGCTGCGAAGGCAAAAAAAGTAGCTGGTGCGGAAAAAAAGTTTGCTTACCCATTTGCGAATGCATGCCACGCGGAGGAGCATATACATCCGAACCAATGCTCGGATCAATGGCAGCTTCCCTAGGCACCGGTGCAAACCTCACGAGAAGTAGGCGTCGTACCATGATCAGGTGTAGGCAACGCACTGAAACTATGACGCTCGTCTCCGCAAACAATTGGTTCATCATGTACACTATGAACCAACGGGATTTCTACGTCACAGAAAACATTGGGGAAATTAGCGCTGACCACCCACTCAGTAAAAAGAACGTGCAGCATTCGCACTAAAAAATATATTTATCATGACATTAGCGCGGAAAAATCACACATATTTTCACCAATAACGAATTTGTACACACATAAGAGGCAACCCCCCTGCACAAACAGTTGTTTCAGTTCTTAACCAATAAATAAGAGACGTATGCATAAACATGGTTGACAGTAAAAAAGATTAAAACAACACCGCGCACATGTATTGATGCCTGGGCACGTGCTGCTAACCACTGCACCGACAGGCACGACTACCTTACAAGAAATGGATTGCGCACCTGGACACACGGTAACAGCAGCGGGAGAACAATCAGTAGACAACATCAACTATGTGTCACGCGAAAACGGCAACTGCGAACGAACAAAGGAGCTAACGCCAGCAGGAGGTCGACCAGCAACCCTAGGGTGTGAATGCGCACCACTACGCACGCGTCCCCTCGGAGCTGCTTCTCCATAGGAAACATCTGGTCCAGCAGAGTTGCCAGCTGCGACTGAACACGTTCTTATTACACCATCAAAACCATGTAAAGCATTATAATTATTCAACATACAACCATGCAAAATTAACAAAAAACAAATTATCAATATTAGACATATTCACACCCAGCAATGTCACAAATATAACCATGACCAAAGCAGTACGAGAAACCAATGCGACGACATTTGGCGGTAAGCACGTACCTAGAGGACACTTGCAACCAAAACGACGCGCAACAAGAGCAGCGCACACCATACCCGCGGTAATGTCAGCGGAAGAACCATCCGAAGACAGCAGCGAAAGTGTGGGATGCGAAAAGGGCAACTGCGAACGAACCAAGTAGTTAAAGCCAGTAGGAGGTCGACCAGCAGTGTGAATGCGCAACACCGCAAACGATGCCACTCAAACCTTCTACTCCAAAGGAAACATCTGCTCCATCAGAGTTGCCAGCTGTGACGGAGCACGTTCTTATTACACCATCAAAACGATGTAAAGCATTATGATTATTCAACATACGACGAAGCACAAATAAAAAAACAAAGTCTAAACATTAGATATATTCACACCGATCAATGTCACAAATCTAACCATTACCACAACAGTACGAGAAACCAAGTTCGCGACATTTGGCAGTAAGCACGTACCACGAGAATGCTTGCAATCGACATGACGCGCAACAGGAGCAGCGCACACCATACCCGCAGAAATGTCGGTGGGAGCACATGCGACTGCATCATCAGAAGACACGCTTCCAGAACCAAATCGAGGCAACACATTCCGACCGCTACTTCCACTTATGCGGATACCATAATAAACATGTAATTCTGCAGCATAATGAACATTGTAGACACATAGGGGCAGCAGAAATACCTGGGACCGCATAAGTGGAAGACAATTCTCCAGAATGAGGAACGTGCAATAAATTCCCACGACCAGGTCTACCTGCGGATACACAAAATACCAGAATTATTACGAAAATTCCACGGCCAATTTGCAAATCAAAGAGCAAAATAGCTAAGGGCAGCGAGGATAAATCCTCCTCCAGACGAAGGGTAAGGACATAAATGAGGAATCAATCACAAACGGAATGCGAAATGACCAAGAAGCCCTCTACATTTGAGATTAATAGCATAATAAAATAACTACAATGGAAGAATACAGACGGAGGCACCACAGTCAACAGAACCTCCAAATTTTACCTAAGGTTTCTCGAACAAACAACATAACCAGATTCACAATAATTACGGACATACCAACATAACATACGTAGAATCCAAACTAACGCTGGGCAAGACCGTCATTTCGCAACCTAAAGCACCCGAAACAAGGGCAACAACGTAATTGCGCAATCAACAGCAAACCAAGCGCAAAATGACCGGGAAAGCCTCTGCAGTTCACATTATTTGCATTGTTAAAAAACTATAATGGCATAATACATACGGGGGAAACACAATCATTAGCGCTCCCAAATTTTGCTTATGGTTTCTCGATCAAAAAACCCACAAGGTTCAGTATAATTATGGACATACAAAGTGCAGTTACACAAAATCCAAACTAACGGAGGGCACGAAGGTCACTTCTCAATATAACTCATACGGAACACACCCAATCGACGGGACGTAAAACTCCCTGCAAATGGAGCCAACTCACGTCCCCCAAAGCCACAGGGGCACGCAGAGCCGAAGGACAACAAGGTCATTCCGCAAACGCACCCTAGGAGAACGAAAACAACAACCACCGTTATTACGAAAATTCCACGGCCAATTCGGAAATCAAAGAGAAAAATTTAAAAGGACAGAGTAAACAATTCCCGACTCAAAAGTCGCTTCGCCTCTTTTAGTATAGCAGATAGTTTTTAAAGTCTTATTCTAAGACCTCACTTACTTAATGTCCTCATCTTAATATTCTGCTACTAGACGTAACCCTGCGCCATTGGCACGGGGTGCAACTGCACTACATATTCTTTTTTCTCTTTGCAGTCTTAAATTTCTAATCCTATCTTTGACGTTCCTTTTAGAATTTTATTTCTCCATGTAGGGGAGTTTTTTTTATCTATTAACATTGATTAGTGCGAAAAAAATCAACAAACATTTGAATATATTTCTTTAGGTGTATAAAGTTGAGATCAAAATTTTTTTAGATTTGTGAACAAAGTATTTTATTCAAAATATGAAGTTAAATGAGAATCATTGTTGGAGTTACCGTTATTTCCCTCTCACGTTCAATTTCGAAATGAAATATGCTCGAAGAAATAAGAAATTTATACAAGCAACAAAATATAGATAACATGTAGTTGTCAAGTTTTGAGATGCTTTCTTCTAATAACTCGTAGTTGTTTCTAAATGATGTTCTCCTATTTGTCATATAATGAACCGAAAATGATGTTATTTTATAAAATTTATAGTATAGAAATATGAGTATACAATAAAATAAAAATTAAAATCCATGACTCAAGAGTTACATGTCATAATTTTGTTAAATTCAGTAAGGAATCGTGACTAATAAATCTGATAGTTCAGATGTCATTCCAAAGATACAATATATAATTAGTTTAAATTCAAATTGCTTGCCGCTAGTTCTAATTAATAAGAATATTTTTAAGGGGTGTGCAAGAGAAAAATCATCTCCCCCTTTTACATTAACACTACAATTGAAATACTAAGTAGTTTTTATTGTAATGTAATTTTTTTTTTGAGAAATTGTTTTTGTCGTCAATCGGGTTTGAACCCGAGACCTCCTGCATGGGCTTCCAACCCTCTACCACTTTAGCTACCACCCTAGCTGCAGTCATGTAACTTTTTGAATGTTAGCATTCTTATGAAAACTTAAGATATTGGTGTATCATATTTTTTACGGAATTAGTACTTTTATTTACATATATTTTGTGTGTATATATATAAGAGTGCTAATTAGATGTGACATATGTCTGTAAGAATATAGATGTGAGATCCGGGTTTAAAAGAAAATAAACAAATTCATTTTTTGGTAGTAAAATGTGGTTTTATTGACAACTTTTGTTTGGTATACACATCTATAAGTTGCTAAGTTAATATGTGAAGTGAGTTGCAAGATGATGATTTTTATATATTTGTTTTGAGGACTTCATTTGATTACATGACCAGATCATGGGATTATTTTCTCAAAGTCTTATGTGGCTTGTTTTCCTTGATTGTAATTAATATTCTAGGACACTAAGCCATACAAAAAAGCTTAGTCATCATTTTACTTTGGTGGAGGGGGAGGGTCTGAGGGAGGATGACTTCGTCTCATTTCGAGGTTACTTCGTGCAAAAGAAACTAAGAGATGGGTGGGTGAGTTTTTCCTCTCATTTTATTTCGGAGTGGTGTTCGAATTTGAGTGAACGAGAGATGGGAGATGAGCACTGCTATGTACAATAGTTAAGCTTTTCATGATTTTTGTGACATTTTTATGAGAAGCAGTAACTGATAATTGCTAGTTGGGTTCTCTTCAGAAGGCAGTGAATCAATATTTTCTTTTCCTCTTAAGGTGAGATTAACTTAGACAATTTGATTCTTTATATTTTTTGTTTGGATAAATAGCAATATACTCCAAACAATTTGACATTACATGGAACCCACTATTTTTAGAATGAAATCAGGCATGTCCAGGGATTGTTTATGAGAGGAAGAAAATAACTAATGAAGGTCGGTAGTTAAGCAATGATAGATAAAATTGCATACTGTGGTTTGTGCATCCTTCTTGGTTGGCTTTATGGCTTGGGGATATTGAACTATTACTTATCTTGAAGGCAATGAAGTTAATGTATTTTTGTTCTTGTGATTTGATATTACATTCGAGACTGTTAATTTCAATTCAAAGTCAGGATCTACTACTTCTTTAAGCGATGATAGGTTCCGCTTAAGTAAATTGGTAGTGGAGGACTAAGAATCTTTGTTGACCTCATTAAGGGATGAGCGTTTCCGCTTATTAAGGTATTAGTGATGTACTAGCGTGTCCACGATGACTCTGTACAAGTGTCAGACTGGCCAAAAGTGATAATGTGTTACCCCATTAAGCGATGTGTGTTTCCGCTTAAGTGAGGGGTTGATAGTGACTCGTGGATACAACGTGTCCATGTAGTACTATGTCTGCACAGTGGAAGATTAGTTCGTAATGAACTATTATTTTTATCGTATCATCGATATTTATTATTAAATATGTGACGGGTCATAACAATAGATCTATATAAATTATTTGTAAATGTTAAGTGTGATATATGAGATTATGACTCATGATTAAAGGTGAAGATGGAATAATATCTTCTTAATTTAAATTTTTTATACATGTTTATGTACATATATAATATTTTATAATATTAAACAGCGAAGAATATGTTGGAAGAGTAATATCTTAAGTATTAATGAGAAGACACGTCTCCAATTCATGGATCCATTTTGTTGAGCTCATTGTTATACAAGGATATATAAGAGCTTATTACTATACAATAATATATAATTATAATAATATTTTAAGGAATTATATATTTGACATGAAATTGTGATAACTTTTCTTATTGATAGTAAATTATATCAAAAATTCAAGAACGAATATTTATGAGAAATTGACTATCACTAAAATATTAAAATGAATCATAATTGCTCATGAGTTAAAAATATAAATAGTGTCATTAAAAATCATATGAAAAAAAATGTGTGTATATGTCGATTTTCTTATTGGTTGATTTGCGTAAATTGACATGTATGATGACAAATGTCATATTTATAACAATTCTTAAAAGACAAATGGCAACGTGTAGTTTTACTTCGGGACTTTTCTGCTTTTATATATAATAAAATAAAATAAGATAATCACCTAACCCAATGACCCATAACGGGACCATTTGTATCCCTATATATATATGAGATAATGGAATTCGGGTTTCAATCACATTTGTGCATCTCTTCCTTCTTGTGGGTTATCTCCCGTTTAGGGTTTCTGTAAATCATTCTTCGTTCATGGTATCCGAGCCTCCAGTTTAGCCGGCACCTCTCCTCGTCCTATTTATCTCATTTCTAATATATGTTTACTTCTTTTTTAAAATCCTAATTACTCAATGTTTATGTTGACGATTCAACGCCTTGTTCTCTGGCATACCTCTGTGATGCCACCGGCGTTCCAATGACGGATGTAAATCCAGCATTTCAGGTCTAGCCGGATCAAGATCAGACTATTGTGACCATCATTAATGCTACTATGTCGTCTGAAGCTCTTACTCATGTGGTTGGTAATTCCACGTCTGGATCAATCACGCTAACTCTCACAATTAGGTATGCCTCCTTTACCATCATGAATTTCAAATGAGTTCCAAACCCTTTGAAAGAAATCAGATTTTCCCGATGTATACATGCAATTAAAACCTGAAATTCATTCGTGATAAGTTATCTTTTTTGCTATGGCGCATATAGATGATTAAGATATGCTACTTTTTTTCTATAAATTGTATTAGATTCGAGTTTAACATTTCCCCATCTCTACACGCATGTTGTGACTCTATTTATTTAGAAGGTCGACATGTTTCACATAAGTGATTGAATCTCTGAGTGCTCAAATGAAATGTTTTTGCCTTCTCCACTATTTTTGGGTCAACTACAAACTATGGCTCTTGTGGTTCTGGTTGATGTCATTTTGAACCCAGATCTTGTAATGTTGAAACCCTAATGGTCGGTTTAACTCCACATTTGATAAATTTAATGATTCTATTGGATGTAATGCTTGTTCTCAATCTGTTTATGGCTCTAACAATGGTCATTCTCAAAACACAAATAGGACTATGAGTTCTAGGGGAGGTTCAATGGGTCAAATAGAAATGGTTCTAGTAATATAATTACTGGGCAAATTTGTGGGTATGATTATCATTCTGTCTTGAATTGCTAGTGTATAATGGACAATGCTTACCAATACAGCCAACCTCCAGAGAAATTATATGCTATGATTAATACCACTCAAGCTAACATACCTCAATCTGATTACTGGTTAACTTATTCTGGTTCTTTAAATCATATTACAA
Source organism: Linanthus parryae (assembly GCA_023055425.1). Lineage (NCBI taxonomy): Eukaryota > Viridiplantae > Streptophyta > Magnoliopsida > Ericales > Polemoniaceae > Linanthus > Linanthus parryae. The sequence goes on along the minus strand of JALGPY010000012.1, from coordinate 21,947,756 downwards.
ATGATCTAATGAATTTAAAAATTGTTGATACTTACTTTAGGTCTGATCAAATTTCTATGGGAAATAGAGATACTTTTCTTGATAAAGATCTTCTCTCAACTCCTACTTGTTCTTATTTTCTTTCAGATGCTCTATTGTTCCAAATATTTCAACAAATCCTTTATTTGTGCTTAAATTGTGTAAACAATATGATTGTTGCTTTATGTCAATTAAATCAACTATGAATGCATGAGTGATAAATGGGTTATACCCCCAACGATCTCTCCTAAACTTTTTTTGGGTAGACAAATAAGGAACCCCATATAGCATGCTAGACTGGATCACCCTATTGATAAATTATCTAAAGCTTTGTATAAATCTTGCCTTATGCAATCAATTCTCTCTAGTACTAGTAATGTTTGTCAATTTTTGTTTTAGGAAAGATGTATATACAACCTTATCAAATATGTACTCGTTATGTACCCGCTCCATTAGACTATTATATTATGATGTTTTTGGCCTTGCATCCATAAAGTCTTGTCAAAATTTTTAACTTTATTTTCTCTTCGTTCATGATTTTTGTAGATATACTTGGATTTCAATTACATAATAAATTTGAAGTTGTTTATGTATTTTCAAAGTTGAAACTGCAAATAAAAAAATTTAGTAGGAAAAACAATTAAGATTCTTAAGAAAGAGGGTGTCGGGCAGTTAGGGTGGTAGCTCAAGTGGTAGAGCGGTGGAAGCCCCTTCATGAGGTTCCGGGTTCAAACCCAGTTGACGACAAACAATCTCTCAAAAAAAAGGAAAGAAAGAGAGTGTCAGTGAATCGTTTCCTTTTTATTAACAAATTTTTAACACTTGTGGTATACACATCAAAACTTATGTCCTCACAAATCACAATAAAGTGGAATAACTGAAAGAAAACGTAGATTCTTAGTGGAAACTGCCATTACATTAATGAAACAAGTGTTTTATCATAATGTTTTTTTATTTCATGTCTCCGAAGCCGAATTTGTTTATCTGATAAATAGAATACCTAGCAAGAATACACATAAGAAGTCTCTTTATTGCATGCCTGTTATTATTATTTTTTCTAAAAAGCATCTATCAATCTTGCAAAAGGATATTACTCAAGCAGATGTATATAAAATTAATTTTATCATTATAGATGTAGCCAAATGAGTATTGACGGAACTACTCTTGTTTAGTCTTTCATGAAACGACCAACTTGTTATGTTTCAGTTTATATATTTAAAATTTCTAATGTACAGGAACAAATCATTTGATAATAGCATGATTTATTTGCACCATGCAAATAGATTGGAGAGACCATTTAAGTCATTGGTTAAAATAAGAGCATAGTAAGAAACACGAAAAGGAAATCTTTTTGAATTCGCAACCTAGATATTTTACAGATGATTCTCATACGGGAATAAATTCGTATCCGAATACGGCTCCAAGATACAATCATCAACTGGTTTTCGTGAAAACATGAATGCTCTTAATAGACATAAGTCGTTGTATTGTTAGCTATTTATTCATTTATTTATTTAATTAGTTGAACAGGATTTTCTTTTCAGTTCTTTTCCAGGCCATTTAAGTCAATCCGTCTAATTTAGGGTTAAATTTTCTTTCCTATTTAAACAATTATAGTCACACTTTTTTATCATTAATCAAAAGAATTAAGTTGCGTCGTTTTACTTTTTCGTGTGTCCGTGTTGTGTGAAGACCGAAATATTTCGAATCCCTCAAACTAGATAGCTTACCGCTATAAGATTGTCGTTGAACACATCAAAGAGAAAAGCATGACTTCAGTTTACTTTGTTGAGAAAAATAAGAGAACATGATGTACTACATGGCGTTTTCAAGCATTACATAATGGATTACACGTGTGAATGGTATGCATAATCAAATTAATTAGTGTGAGTGGGATTCTTAATTTATTTCTTCTATCGAAGCATAATTTCTTAATCATACAATTAAGGTGATAATCGACACAAATTTAATATATATATATATACATATATATATATTCTAAAAAGGTAATAATAACTCTAGACGATAATATACTGTAGAATACAAGTCAACAAGAAACGTTGAACACTTGTATTATATTTTTCTATCGTTCATGATATGTGTCATATATATGTCGATGATTCATCCATGACCAGTTTTTAATTGTTTAGAAGAAAAGTTTCTAAATTAGCGCCATTACTAGGTACACATTAACATATAAAATAATACTATAATAAAACCTAATACGAAAGTAAATTTTCACACGAGGTAAAACACTGCATATAGTTAGACTTCTAGTTTCCTTCGTTGCATAATCACATTTCAATCTCCCTATTTCCTCTATGTGTCCCTTTCTCTAAACAATAAATATTTCTCCCTTTAACCATGCCGAGGTTGGCGAGGTCAAACCGTGGGCTTCAGAGGGTTGAAATGAGAAAGATGACGAACGAGAAAAATCTCTTAGTCACTTTATCAAAGAGACACTCTGGCATATTCAACAAGGTGAGTGAGCTCTGCACCACATGGTGCAGAGGTCTTAATCCTTGTTTTCTCTCACTGTTGATGGTTCTTCTAATACTTCATCCCCGGAGAGAAAACAATGATTAAGATCTGCAGAGCTCATTGGCCTTTTTTAGTAGGCCAGAGCGCCTCTTTGAGAAAGTGACAAGGAGACTCGTTTGGCATTTTTCTCATCTCGATCTTTTGATGCCCACGACTAGTCCTCGACATCCTCGGTATAGCTAAGGGTACATAGATTTCTTGCTATAATGAAGGGACACGTAGAGATGAAAAAGAGAGATTGAAATGGTTGTTATCCAATGAAAGGAACATGAAGTGTACTTATATGCAGTGTTTTACCTCATCTGTAAATTTACTTCGGTATTAGGTTTTGTTATTTATTTTGCATGTTAATGTTTACCTTCTTCAATATGGCTAACTTAGAAACTTTTCTGGCAAACAATTCAAAATCAGTCATGGATGAATCATTGTGTATGGCACATGGCATGAAAGATAGACCAAAAGAACACCAAGTGTTTGATATTTTTTATCGACCTATTTTAACCATTCGCATTCGATTATTGTCATGGCCGTCTTAAGACTTTTTCAAGCCTTAGACCAATTTTCAAATAGAGGCCTTTGTCTTTTAAATCTTAACTAGTTTCAAATTCGTTCCTATGATGAAGTACTATTACGTGAAAGAAACTTGTAACATATGCCCATTCATTAACCTCGACATAGTAAGACATTTGGGACAACGAATAATAAGGAGTATAATAATTGCATGTAAATTATATCTGGAGGTCTACCTAGACTAGTGAGTACCAATCATTTAGGGTCAACAGATGTTTACTTGGCCCAAGTTTTCTGAACTTTCAACGAAAATCATGCATATATCCTCAACAAGATTTAGTTTCTAAATTCTTATATTCCAACATTACACTAAAGTAGTAAGTACCAACAAAGAAGCATTTCAAAAATCTTTTTCATGATAAAAATTTCATAAATCTAGGCAAAAGTTCAGTTTACCCCATTAAACTTAAAGGTAGAAGTCAAAATCAACCTTGTATTTTCATTTGTCTCAAATCCAACCCTGAATTTACATTTTCTCTGCAACATCATATTTCCGTCCAAACTGACGTTAGTATATCTCATATTTAATTGTTTGTATTATTTATTTATTTTTTTTTGCAAACTATTATTTATTTATTTAGAAGTGTAAGAAACAAAAACAAGAATATAAATTTACCTTTTTGGCCATTAGTGAAACATGAGAAAATAGTGAAATCAAAAACATTCTCGATGAAACAAATACGTGCGGCTGGGTTTCATCAAAAAAAAAGTGCGGCTGGGGTTTGATAATAGTTCCAGTACTTCAGATTTGTTAACGGAGTCTCGTGCAGAGAGAGATAGTAGTAGTTACAGCGATTTTGGGAGGCGATTTGGAGAAGATTTTGAAGAAACCAAAACCCTAGGGTGCCTAACTGAAGGTTGAAGACGATAGTGTAATTGACTACTTTCGATAAGGTTCGTCCGCTTTGATTATTTTTGCTGAAATCCGTTTAAGTTTTAATGTATTATAATGGTTAATTGAGATTCATGGGCTGGTGAATTAAATATTAAGTTTTTTTCTGGTCGGCATCTAGGGTTTTCCATGTACTTTTTTTATGAAGCTTTACGTGGCTTTTTTGGTGTAAGTCATTGGATTATGAATTATGCTGGAGTTACTTGTTCATAGAGGGACTCAGATTGGGTGTTTTTGTTTTGTTGGAGAAGAAAAAATTTCAGTTCTTTTTCTTGAAGTGTAAGAATGACAAGTTGTGGCTGTGATGTGTTGTTTGTGAATTATGGAGGACTTTGACTAGGTACAGTCGAAGTCCCAATTCAGTCGTAACAAAACCTTGTTTGATTAGGGAGGTGCCTTAGGATTCATGGGAGCCCAAGTGCCAAGTGCTCAAGTGACCTAAATTATTTTCTTGCTCTTATTTCTGCCAGATAGAATCTTGGATACTTTACTGCAATCGATACTGAGCAGATATCCCTGATATTCTAAAACAGTTATCTTTTTTCTATTTCAGCAAAATGATGTGATAATCTGATAACTTTTTTATGGTGTTGTTGTCTATCATAATTTGCTCTACAATCCCGTGAAAAAAAAATGTTAAAATGTTAAATTTTACATCGTGTTGCTAAAAAAATCACCGGATCAAATTTTGAACTTACTGAAATACAGGAGCCAAAAATGAAATAAGTGCAAAACCAGTGTCAGCTAGTGTTGAAGACATTTATGAGCTTTGGCTAACTTGTGATAAACAAAAAATATCTTGAGAAGAAAGCATCTGTAAGCTTTTAAACCTACCACCATATGTGTGGCAGTTACTAGCAGTGAAACTACTTTCACTCTGCTAATTGCAAATCAAATTGATATTTATTATTTATTTTTTGTTTCTTACATTAGTAATTTGTTTACTTTCTTGTGTTTCAGCACACTCATGGGAGATAATTTCACTCTGAACATACACCATAGAGGCAGACACATCACTTCCACCACAGGGTTTAGAAAATATGTGAAAGGGAGGATCGCAAAATTCAAAGACATCGATCCAGATAAATTCTTTAAAGAAGAGGTTAAAGATTTAGTGCAGGAGATTGGCATACGCAAAGAAAACGTGGATGAGGTGTTCTATTCTGTACCTCTAGTTCAGTTTGATGAAGGTTTAAGGGATTTTAAAACTGACACGGATGCTTTGAAAGTTGTTGAATTTGCATCCAAGGGGTATGAAATTCATGTATACGTTACACACAAAGGATCACTTACTGAAGTTGATGCTATGAACAATGAGCCAAGTGATGGCTTATGTGTTGATTTTGTTGCTGACTTGGTTCATGTGTAGGGTTTTGATTCATGGATGCGCAACGGAAGCATAAACAAACATAAAACCATGCAAAACCCTCCAAGGATCACAAGTCAAGAGACATAACGATGGTAAGGGATAGAAATCATAAACACACCTTTGGGTTCTCCTTGATGACTTCAAACGCGAATTGTGTCACGTTCTCTATGATTGATCCACGCCTAGAGTTGATCCTAGAATCTCCCAAGTCCTTGGTGCTAGCCCGGAAGAGGAAGAGGAAGAAGAATCACGCAAAACGAGACCCAAAAGGAGGGTCTCGGCCTCCTTTGGCCGACGGGGACGGGGCGGCGGCAAGGGGGCGGTCGGGCCTCCTTGTTGCTTGCTCTCTCTCCTTTTGTTCTCTCAAACTCTTGTTATGTTCACTAATGAGCATAAGTTATTTGGGAAGGAAGTAAGGAAGGAATGTCCTTTATATAGTCCAACAACTCCTTGTTAACTACCCAAAGGACTTATTCTAGTCCTACTAGAATTCAATTTAGTCCCTTCCTTGCAAATTAGTCCCTACTAAGTTTGCAAGGGTTTGCAAAGTGATCCTTCTAATTAATTAATACAATTAATTAATTACCAAATCTAGTTCAACTCTATGTAGCGTGTGACCCCATAGGTTCTATATAGTTGGTAGCAACTATTTGCTAATATGGAGCGGTCTCTAGCAAAACATCCATTCTAGCCAACTAATAGAATAGTCATCTTGAAAACCTTTGTACAAGTAATTGTCTCATCCCTTTGTCTCTATATCCGGATTGGACACGAGACATACAAGTCACACTCGTATATCCAATCCATAGTTTCTCGATCCATGGGAATAGCCTTATTCGTGCAAATAACATCAATATCCCATATTGATTTATTTGAGTCTGGCCAGACATTCTATAAGCACTATCCCTCGAGTGGCCTAGGATATTTGCTCCCGTTATGTGGGAGGGACAAATTCTAACTACGTCCACTACGATCTCTAAGCTTGCTTCTTATTGTATCCAGTACATGCCTTTATAACTACCCAGTTACGGTGTAGCGTTTAACGCTACCAAGATCACAATAATCCACAACTAGAATATCTAGTGACTTCAAGTCTAAGGATGACAATACCATTGCACCGCGAGAAGCGCTTGTGACTTAACATAACGTGTATGTAGCCTTCTCGGAGATGGGTCAATCGAGTGCAATATTCCCTAATGCACACCTATGTGTTGGATCGTGATATCTCCATATCAATCCAACCCCATACTAGTCTATAGATGATTGTCCCATTAATAATTATATTTGACTAGGGATATTTAAGATAAACAACACATTTGTAAATCTAAGGACTTCATTATATTAAATATCCAATAAATAATAAATGAATTTCTAGCCACAAATAATTCATACTAAACTAGATTGCCTCTAGGGCATCTATTCCAACAGTCTCCCACTTGCACTAGAGCCAATCTGGCGCATCTCGTATGCCCATACTCCTAGTGTGCCCTTCATGCTTCCACTGCGTGAGAGGCTTTGTAAGCGGGTCTGACAGATTATCATCTGTAGGAATCTTGCATATCCGAACGTCTCCTCTATCGATAATATCTCGAATCAGATGAAACTTCCTGAGCACGTGCTTGGACTTCTGGTGCGATCTGGGTTCCTTTGATTGCGCGATCGCCCCAGTGTTTTCACAGAACAACTCAACTGGGTCCGCAATGCTAGGGACCACACCAAGTTCAAAAACAAACTTTCTGATCCAAACAGCCTCCTTTGCTGCGCCATTTGCAGCAATGTACTCAGCTTCTGTTGTAGAATCAGCCACCGTCTCTTGCTTGGAACTCTTCCAGCTCACCGCTGCTCCATTCAGGCAAAACACATATCCCGATTGTGATCTAAAGTCATCTCTGTCGGTTTGGAAGCTTGTATCAGTGTAACCCCTTACACGCAACTCTTCCTCACCGCCAAATATCAAGAAAGCATCCTTAGTTCTTCTCAAGTACTTTAGGATGTTCTTGACTGCAATCCAGTGACTCTCACCCGGATTGGATTGGTATCTGCTTGTCATACTCAAGGCATATGACTCATCTGGTCTATTACATAACATGGCGTACATGATAGATCCTATGGCCGAGGCATAGGGGATTCTACTCATGCGTTCCTTCTCAATCTCATTGGAAGGACAACCACTCTTCGAAAGAGTGATTCCATGTGACATGGGCAAGAATCCCTTCTTGGAATCTTGCATGTTGAACCGTTTCAACACCTTGTCAATATATGTACTTTGACTTAGGCCTAGCAACCTTTTAGATCTATCCCTATAGATCTTTATACCGAGTATATAGGCTGCTTCCCCTAAGTCTTTCATTGAGAAACACTTTCCTAGCCAATCTTTCACAGATTGCAGCATGGGAATGTCGTTTCCAATGAGTAGTATGTCATCCACATACAAGACCAGAAAAGCTACAGAGCTCCCACTAACCTTCTTGTAGACACAAGACTCATCTTCGTTTCTGATGAAGCCAAACTCTTTGACCACTTCATCAAAACGTCGATTCCAACTCCTAGAAGCTTGCTTCAATCCATAAATGGATCGTTGCAGTTTACAGACTTTGTTGGCTTGCTTTGGATCCTCAAAACCCTCCGGCTGTATCATATACACATCCTCGAGGAGATTCCCATAAAGGAATGCTGTTTTGACATCCATCTGCCAAATCTCATAGTCGTGGTATGCTGCAATTGCAAGTAGGATTCGGATGGATTTGGTCATAGCGACTGGTGAAAAGGTTTCATCATAGTCAATACCATGAATCTGTCTGAATCCTTTAGCCACCAATCGGCCCTTATAGGTAATCACATTACCATCCACGTCGATCTTCTTCTTGAAGACCCACTTGCACCCTATGGGCCGCGTCCCATCGGGTGGTTCCACCGAAGTCCATACTTTGTTGGTATACATGGATTCCATCTCGGATCTCATGGCTTCCAGCCACTTCTGAGATTCTGGGCCACTCATGGCCTCCTCATAGGTAGTAGGCTCATCATCTATGAGCATCGTGTCACCGGAATCGGTTACAAGAAGTCCGTACCTCTCGGGTTCCTGGCGCACTCTACTAGATCTATGAAGCTCTTGTGTTACCTGAACAGGTGGCTCCACAACTGCTTGTGGTTCCTGTTCATGTTCCATAATCGGTTCAGTGATTTGTGGTTCTTGAACCTCTTCAAGTTATACATTCCTCCCACTTGCTTCTTTAGAGACAAACTCTCTTTCTAGAAACACGCCGGTCCGAGCAACAAACACTTTGTTTTCGGTTGGATTGTAGAAGTAGTATCCCTTAGTTTCCTTAGGGTACCCCACAAATTTACACTTATCCGATTTCGGCCCTAGCTTATCTGATTGTAAACGTTTTACATAGACATCGCAGCCCCAAATCCTCATGAACGACAGTGTGGGACGCCTCCCACTCCATATCTCATATGGTGTCTTCATGACTGACTTAGATGGAACACGGTTAATGGTGAAAGCTGCACTTAATAGAGCGTAGCCCCAAAATGATAATGGAAGATCAGTTTGACACATCATAGATCGAACCATATCCAATAGGGTCCGATTCGTCCTCTCGGACATGCCATTCCATTGTGGCGTTCCGGGTGGAGTGAGTTGGGACACGATCCCACACTCTCTAAGATAGTCGTCAAACTCTTGGCTCAAGTATTCTCCTCCACGATCCGATCGTAGAGCCTTGATACTTTTGCCAAGTTGCTTTTCTACTTCATTCTTTAATTCTTTGAACACTTCAAAGGATTCGGATTTGCCCTCATAAGGTACACAAATCCATATCTACTGTAATCATCAGTAAAAGTAATGAAGTAGACATAACCACCCCTGGCAGGCGTGGCAAATGGCCCACACACATCGGTATGTATGAGCGCCAATTGCTCACTAGTCCTCTCTCCTTTCTTATTGAAAGGGGACTTTGTCATTTTTCCCAATAAACAAGCCTCACATGTCTCATATGATTCAAAATCAAATGAGTCTAGTAATCCATCCTTATGGAGTCTAGATACACGTTTCTCATTTATGTGGCCTAAACGACAGTGCCATAAATAAGCAGGATTTAAATCATTTATTTTTATCCGCTTGGTATTAATGTTGTAGACAGGATTGCTTAGATCAAGGACATAAAGTCCATTAAATAATTGCGCACTAAAATAGTGAATATTATTTAAATAAAAGGAACAACAATTGTTCTTTATTGAAATAATAAAACCATCATTGTCCAAACAAGAAATAGAAATAATGTTTCTGCTCATAGCAGGCACAAAATAGCAATTATTTAATTCTAAAACTAATCCTGGAGGCAGAGATAGCTCGGACACGCCTATGGCCAACGCAACAACCTTTGATCCATTCCCAACGCGCAGATCTACCTCCCCTTTAGCCAATCTCCTACTTCTCTTTTGATCATGCATATTTCGACAAATATGAGATCCACATCCAGTATCTAATACCCATGATGTAGAGAAAGTTAAATTGACATCTACAACAAAAATACCTGGTGGTGGTGGAATCACTATTCCAAGCCTCTTGTCCTCCAGATATTTTGGGCAGTTCCTCCTCCAGTGTCCAGGCTGACTGCAGTAGTGACACTCACCTTTAGTCATGGCCTTGGCAATGCCACCAACAGGCTTAAGGGCAGGTTCCTTGGACTTGGCAACTGACTTGCCTTTGCCCTTGGAGGAAGAGGCAAACCTTTTGCCCTTTCCTTTCTGTACCATCATTATGGCCTTGCCCTTACCCTTGTTGATGCTCTGTTCAGCCGTCCTCAACATATTGAGTAAATCTGGCAGTGGTTTCACGATCTCGTTCATCTTATAGTTCATAATGAACTGTCCATAACTCTCGGGCAACGATTGCAACACGAGATCGGTTGCCAACTCTTGGCCGACCAGGAACCCCAGTCGGGCGAGATTCTCCAAGTACCCGATCATTCGGAGTACATGGGGTCCCACCGGGTTCCCTTCTGCCAGATGACATTTGAACAGTGCCTTTGAGACCTCATACCTCTCTACCCTCGCCTGCTCTTGGAAGAGCTGCTTTAGATGTTCGATCATATTGACAGCATTCATGTTTTCGTGTTGCTTCTGAAGCTTAGAAGTCATGGTGCAAAGCATTAGGCAGGCCGCATCATTAGCGTCATCAACACGCTTTTGATACGCCTTTAAGGCAGCAGGTGTTTGGTTCTCTGGACCTTCTGGAACATGCTCCTCTATTGCGTACAGTTTCTTCTCTTGCTTGAGAACAATTCTCAAGTTTCTGTACCAATCAAGGAAGTTGGTTCCAGAGAGCTTGTCCTTCTCAAGAACAGATCGTAGGGAATGTTGTGAACTCGATGAGTTGTTTGCCATTTGGAATTCTACAAAAAGGAAAATACGCAAGTTTTAGTATTTGTGAATTTTTGACTATATTCAATAATGGCTAATTTATCAAATATAGCTCCCACTATTTTTCTACGGATCAATAACCCTCAAGATATTAATGCGGAAAATATCCTTATATTTTCTAGTGGGCCAAGATCCATCTTTCATCTCCTTATGAGCTTGCTTTGGCAAGTCACCCATAATTTGACTACTTTAGGTAGGAACAATTCCAATTGCATCTCACATGCAACTCTTGGTTCAATTGGGCAAATAACTCCTTATTTATCCATCCATATGGATAATCCCAATTGATTGCCTCTAGGTTTCTTAATAAAATTAATAGCCTAGTTGTGTTCAACCTCTTATCTAAACAATTGCACATTGTTACGTGCCATCGCATTCCATCATGATGAACCAAGTCGCCATGCTTTGGCACGCACGAACTTGGTAAATAATGATGATAATGAGTGTTTAAATAACGAGAAGGCAAGAACACAATATTTGAATTTTGAGATATTTTAAATTCAATTTTTAATTGTTTTGTTGATCAATATCAACTAATCTATCTATTTGAGTTTGGGCACAACTCCAAATAATAGATCTGGGTTGTCTAATTATCTTATTATCCTAATTGCATGCATCATCCATACACCAACCACACAATAATAAGACAATAAAATAAACAACCACAAAACAGAAATTAAACGTGATGTGGATATGGCCCTTTTCTAGACTAAGATAATTCCAAGCCAATGGAATTATCTATGAACCCTAAAACAAACACATCTCCATGCGTCTTGATCTTTTGGTCCATCCTTCATAGTCTTGTGGAATGCTCCATGCTCCATGCTCCATCTTTTGTGGCTTCTTTGGCTTTGGGCTTCTTTTCTCCAATCTTGGCTAACAATCTACTTTATCTAGCACTAGCTAACTTCTATACTAAATAAAATAAATCTCACACGTTGAGAAAAAAAATGGCACGCAGGCCATAAAAACCTAATTAATTATTACAATTAATTGATCAGCTCGCAGGCCGTAAACCAAACCACAAAATTTAAACATCCACATCAAACCACATCCTAAGGCCATATCCAATCACCATACGATTTGCACATAAACAGTTAAAATCCAATTTTAACGCGCTTGGTCAGTTTTAATTGATTTTAGGATTTCTAGGGTTAAAACGGTCCATATGCCCAACAATCAAATTGCCCGGGCCCAATAAGGTGAACCACAAGGCCCTAGGGCCGGCCCGGCCCAAAACCCACAAGCCTAGGCCCGCGGGTTAGGGCCGCCCGTCCCCTAGGGCGGCAAGCAAGGGGGGCAGTCCCTAGGGGGGCCGAACCTCCTTGAGGGAGTTGTTTCCAAAACAACTCCCTTGCTTGGTGCCCAAGTTTGGTTGTTTCCTTGTTTTGGGAGAACTCCTTCTTCCCCAAGGATGCCCAAACCCTAGATCTAAGATCCTAAAATTTCCCAAACTCACCAATTCATGCATCCAATGCAAAAATTGGATCTTGTTATGATTAATTATTGACAAATTGCATCCCATGCCTGATTTGTCTTGTTTTACGGGATAAACAATCAAATTAAGGTGTAAAACAACTAAAACGTAACACATAAACCACGTTTATGCTCTACGACCTGTCGCTCTGATACCACTGTTGGGTTTTGATTCATGGATGCGCAACGGAAGCATAAACAAACATAAAACCATGCAAAACCCTCCAAGGATCACAAGTCAAGAGACATAACGATGGTAAGGGTTAGAAATCATAAACACACCTTAGGGTTCTCCTTTGATGACTTCAAACGCGAATTGTGCCACGTTCTTTATGGTTGATCCACGCCTAGAGTTGATCCTAGATCTCCCAAGTCCTTGGTGATAGCCCGGAAGAGGAAGAGGAAAAAGAATCACGCAAAACGAGACCCAAAAGGAGGGTCTCGGCCTCCTTTGGCAGACGGGGACGGGGCGGCGACAAGGGTGCGGTCGGGCTCCCTTGTTGTTTTCTCTCTCTCCTTTTGTTCTCTCCCACTCTTTGTTATGTTCAATTATGAGCATAACTTATGTGGGAAGGAAGGAAGGAAGGTCCTTTATATAGTCAAACAACTCCTTGTTAACTACCTAAAGGACTTATTCTAGTCCTACTAGAATTCAATTTAGTCCCTTCCTTGCAAATTAGTCCCTACTAAGTTTGCAAGGGTTTGCAAAGTGATCCTTCTAATTAATTAATCCAATTAATTAATTCCCAAATCTAGTTCAACTATATATAGCGTGTGACCCCATAGGTTCTATCTAGTTGGTAGCAACTATTTGCTAATATGGAGCGGTCTCTAGCAAAACATCCATTCTAGCCAACTAATAGAATAGTCATCTTGACAACCTTGGTACAAGTAATTGTCTCATCCCTTTGTCTCTATATCCGGATTGGACACGAGACATACAAGTTACACTCGTATATCCAATCCATAGTTTCTCGATCCATGGGAATAGCCTTATTCGTGCAAGTAACATCAATATCCCATATTGATTTATTTGAGTCTGGCCAGACATTCTATAAGCACTATCCCTCGAGTGGCCTAGGATATTTGCTCCCGTTATGTGGGAGGGACAAATTCTATCTACGTCCACTACGATCTCTAAGCTTGCTTCTTATTGTATCCAGTACACGCCTTTATAACTACCCAGTTACGGTGTAGCGTTTAACGCTACCAAGATCACAATAATCCAAAACTAGAATATCTAGTGACTTCAAGTCTAAGGATGACAATACCATTGTACCGCGAGAAGCGCTTGTGACTCAACATAACGTGTATGTAGCCTTCTCGGAGATGGGTCAATCCAGTGCAACATTCCCTAATGCACACCTATGTGTTGGATCGTGATATCTCCATATCAATCCAACCCCATACTAGTCTATAGATGATTGTCCCATTAATAATTATATTTGACTAGGGATATTTAAGATAAACAACACATTTGTAAATCTAAGGACATCATTATATTAAATATCCAATAAATAATAAATGAATTTCTAGCCACAAATAATTCATACTAAACTAGATTGCCTCAAGGGCATCTATTCCAACAGTATGGAAGTTATACTCCGATCTGTCTGAAAAGGATTTGCAATCCAAGAAGTTTCCCAAACCCAAGGCCTTGACCCCTCCTTCAAGCCTACCATCACAACCTCTAGACCTTTCTATGGTGGTTCAAAGACTTGAAATTCTTGAGAAGGATATGGATGATTTGAAGGAAAATCAGCATGAGTTTGGCACTGAATTCAAGCAATAGAAATACATGGTCTAAAGCATTTTCAAAAGCATCAATGTGATTCATCTGGAAGAAGAAGTATCTCAGGCTGCAGAAGGATCAAAGAAAGATGCAGAAGGTTCAACCAGATATTTTCTCAGTGAGCATACAACTCATGATGAGGATACAGGGGTGGGGGACAAATGGAAAAAGGTAGTTCAAGAAAAAGTTGATGAAGATCAGGAACAAGAAGATGATGACAATCCAGACTCAGGGATGTTGATCAAGGATCTAAGAATAAAAAGAATAAAACCAACATTCCAGAGATACTGACTGATGCATACATATTTGAAGATGATGTGGATTCAGGTTCTACTACTAGGGCTGCTCAGGAAGACGAACAAGGTTCTCAGGATGATGAAGAAGACAGTAGAGATGAAGATGTTGAGCCAAAGGGAGATGGAGACCCTACCTTCTAACTCTTGCCTCTTCTTTCTATTTCTTCATGGCCTTGAATTTCCCTTCAAATTCTTTAAAATTTCTATCCTTTCAAAACTTTTTCACTAAGTTTTTCCAAAAAATTTGATCCAACACTTTCTCACTTGTTTTATGAAAGTAAAAAAGGGGGAGAAATTTCGATGTTTATTTGTTTACTTTAGTACTGTTTATTTGTTTATATATATGGTTTTGGACATTGCTACTGTTTCACGTTGCTGAAATAAGTTGGATTGCTTGGATATCATGTGTTACAGTTTATTATCATGGATTCTATTATGCTCTAATGAATATTTTTTGCAGAAAATCAGTCCCAAAAAGATTAAGGTTTTCTCTTTCGTCAAGGGGGAGATTGTAAGTTCATCTTGTTTCAAAGGCTTGAAATAGCTTGTTTGTTGCAAGCAGCTTGTCTGTTTCAAGCACTGTTTCAAGGCCTTGAAATTGCTTTCAAGGGTTTGAAACAAGCACTGCAGAATAAAGCATGAACTTAGGAGGAGCTTTTGATTCTGTTCTAACGCCTGATCTCCTATGGTTGATTATATGTTATAATGCATTGGCCTAACAGTGAGAACAAAATCCTGATTCTACTCTAACACAGAGTCTCCTATGGTTGATTCTATTCTAACTCCTGATTCTATTCTAACACTGAGAATAAAATCCTTTCTCCATAAATTTTCTCTTGGTGGATTTAGAAGCTTGGCTAGCTTAAGCCTTTGAGAAATTTACTTTCATCGCTTTAGTTAGCTTTAGTTTAGCTTGTCTCTTGCTTTTCAAGTGTGAGATTTATCTTTCCCAATCCTTGTGTAAATCGACCCCGTTCTTACTCGGGTACTACTTAGAACGATATTCCTATACTTGGGAATTATCTATTCAACATCTTTCAAACAACTCTTTTAGCAAAAGTTACAAAAGTTGCCATACTCTATTCAACCCCCCCCCCCCTCTAGAGTATTGATCATGTAGTTATCACTACATTAATGTCATTCACTGTGTCATATTTCAGTAAATCGATTTATAATTGTTGCGTCCATATCATCCAAATCTTCAATCCGGTGCCGGAGCTGATATTGGGGATCGTAGAAGTAAAATTGCAGAAGTCGGAGCACACCACCGCCATGATTAAGATGATTAATATAATTGTACACTTTTCCTTCATCATGGAAAGTATATATACCTTGACTTTGCTTCGTTGTGCTCTCGTCTAACTTAACCCCCAAAGACGTGAAAGAAAACAAGCTATGATATCCACAAATTGCAGTCCTGAAACCCTTCGCAGCAGAATCATGTGATAACAAAAACTTAGCAAGATCTTTCAAACATTTCATGAGGAGCAAGAATGATCTGCCCCGCGCTACAGCAGAACCCCTTTGGTTCGTGCATAAACAACTTTGTGCCAAAATATGGGCATCTACGAGGTGGGTCCAATACACTTGGCGCTTGCGGTGGCGGAGGAGGATCTCTCTCCCATTTCATTCTCGTCCATTTACCTCAAAAATTTCAAATTCCCGACCATCCAACTAATGCGTAAGAAAGAAAACGACATATGCGATTACAAGGTATCTTGCGTGCACCCATTGGACAGGCGACACCCTCACACCCAGCAGTTTCGGAAGACGAAGCTTGATGCACACCTTGGGGATCCACGTGACTGCAGTTTGAACTAGAAGTAGACGAAAAACTCGCAGAGGTTGCAGTAACCTGCCATACGCATATATTCTAACAACCTCACAAATCAACAACAACTTCCCTAGACACAGGTGCAATTCTACGCGTCGTAGTAGAATTAGAAGGAATAACACGGTTAGGGGTAATCAAGACACTTGAACTATAATTTTCGCCTCCATCGAGACTTGTTCCATCATGGACAAGATGGAAAAGATCAGCACAGTTAGGAGAAGAACAAACAGTATTAGCACAGACATATCTATTTATCATGGCAGTAATGTGAAAATTTGACAACCAAATACATTTAACAAAAAACGCACAAAGAAATAATCACCAGGACCAACCATAACAAATAGGCTGTAAACCTCCACAGCAACCTCAATGACAGCATGTGATGAATTTAACCAAATATGGACATCAAGCAATTTGGGAACAAATAATGATAGGATAATTGCGGAAGAACAAGAAATTACACCAAAACTTCCCAACCCATAAGAAACAACCTGTAATGCTAAAATGGCAGGAGGACCCAAAGGGAAACAACGTCATTCCACAAAGGCAGCCCCGAAGAACGAGCACTACAACAGCAGTCATTACAAAAATATCACAGGAAATTCACAAATCAAAGAGCAAAATCACGGACAGCAGCGAAGGCAGAAAAAGTAGCTGGTGCAAAAAAAAATTGCGTACCCAATTGAGAATGCATGCCATGCGGAGGAGCATATGCACCCGAACCAGTACAAGAATCAACAGCAGCTTCCCTAGGCACAAGTTCTATGATTTTCACCAGACGAGAAGTAGACGGCGTACCATGATCAGGTGTAGGCAAGGCACTGAAACTGTGACGGCCGTCTCCGCAGACAATTGGTCTATCATGTATACTATCAACCAACGGGATTTCTACGTCACAGAAAAACATCGGGGTAACTAGCGCAGACCACCCACTCAGTAAAAGAACGTGCAGCATTCGGACTAACAAATATATTTATCATGAAATTAGCGTGAAAAGATCACCACCACATATTTTCACCAATAATGAATTTGTACACACATAAAATGCAACCCCCCATGCACAAACACTTGTTTCAGCACTTATTAACCAAGAAATAAAAGACAGATGGATAAACATAGTTGACAGTTAAAAATATTAAAACAATACCGCTAGAAGACAGATGGATAAACATAGTTGACAGTAAAAAAGATTAAAACAATACCGCGCACCTGTATTGACGACTGGGCACGTGCTGCTAACCACAGCATCGACAGGCACGGCTTCCCTACCAGAAATGGATTGCGCACCCGGACACGCGGTAACAGCAATGGGAGAACCATCAGTATACAACAGCGACTGTGTGGCATGCAAAAACGACAACTACGAACGAACAAAGGAGTTAACGCCAACCGGAGGTCGACCAGCAAGCCTAGGGTGTGAATGCGCACCACTGCGCACGAGGCCCCCTGGAGCTGCTACTTCAGAGGAAACATGTGGTACAGCAGAGAAACGAAAGTAGACAAATAAGTCGGAGAGGTTCTAGCCACTTGGGACACACGTAGATTCGAACAACCTCTGAAATGAACAATAGCACGGTCAGGGCTAATCAAGCCACTGGAACTGCAACGTTCCCCTACATCGAGACTTGTTCCATCGTGTACATTATCAACAAACGGAATTTCTACAACAGAACGCGTATCAGTCAGAATAACGGACACTATTAGCACAGTCAGAAGAAGATCAAATAGTATTAGCACAGACATATCTGTTAATCATGAAAGCAATGCGAATAATTGACAACCAAATACATTTATCCAAAAACGCAGAAAGAAATAATCACCAGGACCAACCAGAACCATTAGGATGTAAACCTCCACAGCAATCTCGATAATAGAATGTGATGAAATCAACCAAATACGGACATCAAGCAATTCGGGAACAAATAATGACAGGATAATTGCGGGAGAATACAAAATTATACCAAAACTTCCCAACCCATTAGAAACAACCCGTAAAGATAAAATGGCAGGAGGAGCCTAAGGGAAACAACGTCAATCCACAAAGGCATCCAAGAAGAACGAGCACAACAACAGCAGTAATTACAAAAATACCACAGGCAATTCACAAATCAAAGAACAAAAACACAGACAGCTGCGAAGGCAAAAAAAGTACTGGTGCGGGAAAGAAAGTTTGCTTACCCATTTGCGAATGCATGCCACGCGGAGGAGCATATACATCCGAACCAATGCTCGGATCAATGGCAGCTTCCCTAGGCACCGGTGCAAAGCTCAGGAGAAGTAGGCGTCGTACCATGATCAGGTGTAAGCAACGCACTGAAACTATGACGCTCGTCTCCGCAAACAATTGGTTCATCATGTAGACTATGAACCAACGGGATTTCTACGTCACAGAAAACATTGGGGAAATTAGCGCTGACCACCCACTCAGTAAAAAGAACGTGCAGCATTCGCACTAACAAATATATTTATCATGACATTAGCGCGGAAAAATCACACATATTTTCACCAATAACGAATTTGTACACACATAAGAGGCAACCCCCTCTGCACAAACAGTTGTTTCAGTTGTTAACCAATAAATAAGAGACGTATGCATAAACATGGTTGACAGTAAAAAAGATTAAAACAACACCGCGCACATGTATTGATGCCTGGGCACGTGCTGCTAACCACTGCACCGACAGGCACGACCACCTTACAAGAAATGGATTGCGCACCCGGACACACGGTAACAGCAGCGGGAGAACAATCAGTAGACAACAGCAACTACGTGTCACACGAAAACGGCAACTGCGAACGAACAAAGGAGCTAACGCCAGCAGGAGGTCGACCAGCAACCCTAGGGTGTGAATGCGCACCACTACGCACGCGTCCCCTCGGAGCTGCTTCTCCATAGGAAACATCTGGTCCAGCAGAGTTGCCAGCTGCGACTGACCACGTTCTTATTACACCATCAAAACCATGTAAAGCATTATAATTATTCAACATACAACCATGCAAAATTAACAAAAAACAAATTATCAATATTAGACATATTCACACCCAGCAATGTCACAAATCTAACCATGACCAAAGCAGTACGAGAAACCAATGCGACGACATTTTGCGGTAAGCACGTACCTAGAGGACACTTGCAACCAACACGACGCGCAACAAGAGCAGCGCACACCATACCCGCGGTAATGTCAGCGGAAGAACCATCCGAAGACAGCAGCGAAAGTGTGGGACGCGAAAAGGGCAACTGCGAACGAACCAAGTAGTTAAAGCCAGTAGGAGGTCGACCAGCAGTGTGAATGCGCACCACCGCAGACGATGCCACTCAAACCTTCTACTCCAAAGGAAACATCTGCTCCATCAGAGTTGCCAGCTGTGACGGAGCACGTTCTTATTACACCATCAAAATGATGTAAAGCATTATGATTATTCAACATACGACGAAGCACAAATAAAAAAACAAAGTCTCAACATTAGATATATTCACACCGATCAATGTCACAAATCTAACCATTACCACAACAGTACGAGAAACCAAGTTCGCGACATTTGGCAGTAAGCACGTACCACGAGAATGCTTGCAATCGACATGACGCGCAACAGGAGCAGCGCACACCATACCCGCGGAAATGTCGGTGGGAGCACATGCGACTGCATCACCAGAAGACACGCTTCCAGAACCAAATCGAGGCAACACATTCCGACCGCTACTCCACTTATGCGGATACCATAATAAACATGTAATTCTGCAGCATAATGAACATTGTAGACACATAGGGGCAGCAGAAATACCTGGGACCGCATAAGTGGAAGAAAATTCTCCAGAATGAGGAACGTGCAATAAATTCCCACGACCAGGTCCACCTGCGGATACACAAAATACCCAAATTATTACGAAAATTCCACGGCCAATTTGCAAATCAAAGAGCAAAATAGCTAAGGGCAGCGAGGATAAATCCTCCTCCAGACGAAGGGTAAGGACATAAATGAGGAATCAATCACAAACGGAATGCGAAATGACCAAGAAGCCCTCTACGTTTGAGATTAATAGCATAATAAAATAACTACAATGGAAGAATACAGACGGAGGCACCACAGTCAACAGAACTCCCAAATTTTACCTAAGGTTTCTCGAACAAACAACATAACCAGATTCACAATAATTACGGACATACCAACATAACATACGTAGAATCCAAACTAACGCTGGGCAAGACCGTCATTTCGCAACCTGAAGCACCCGAAACAAGGGCAACAACGTAATTGCGCAATCAACAGCAAACCAAGCGCAAAATGACCGGGAAAGCCTCTGAAGTTCACATTATTTGCATTGTTAAAAAACTATAATGGCATAATACATACGAGGGAAATACAATCATTAGCGCTCCCAAATTTTGCTTATGGTTTCTCGATCAAAAAACCCACAAGGTTCAGTATAATTATGGACATACAAACTGCAGATACACAAAATCCAAACTAACGGAGGGCACGAAGGTCACTTCTCAATATAACTCATACGGAACACACCCAATCGACGGGACGTAAAACTCCCTGCAAATGGAGCCAACTCACGTCCCCCAAAGCCACAGGGGCACGCGAAGCCGAAGGACAACAAGGTCATTCCGCAAACGCACCCTAGGAGAACGAAAACAACAACCACCGTTATTACGAAAATTCCACGGCCAATTCAGAAATCAAAGAGAAAAATTTAAAAGGACAGAGTAAACAATTCCCGACTCAAAAGTCGCTTCGCCTCTTTTAGTATAGCAGATAGTTTTTAAAGTCTTATTCTAAGACCTCACTTACTTAATGTCCTCATCTTAATATTCTGCTACTAGACGTAACCCCGCGCCATAGGCACGGGTTTTTAATCAACAAACATTTGAATATATTTCTTTAGGTGTATAAATTTGAGATCAAAATTGTTTTATTTTTGTGAAAAAAGTATTTTATTCAAAATATGAAATTAAATGAGAATCATTGTTCGAGTTACCGTTATTTCCCTCTCACGTTCAATTTCGAAAAGAAATATGCTCGAAGAAATAAGAAATTTATACAACCAACAAAATATAGATAACATGTAGTTGTCAAGTTTTGAGATGCTTTCTTCTATTAACTTGTAGTTGTTTCTAAATGATGTTCTCCTATTTGTCATATAATGAACCGAAAATGATGTTATTTTATAAAATCTATATTATAGAAATATGAGTATACAATAAAATAAAAATTAAAATCCATGACTCAAGAGTTACATGTCATAATTTTGTTAAATTCAGTAAGAAATCGTGACTAATAAATCTGATAGTTCAGATGTCATTTCAAAGATACAATATATAATTAGTTTAAATTCAAATTGCTTGCCGCTAGTTCTAATTAATAAGAATATTTTTAAGGGGTGGCAAGAGAAAAATCATCTCCCCCTTTTACATTAACACTACAATAGAAATACTAAGTAGTATTTATTGTAATGTAATTTTTTTTTTGAGAAATTGTTTTTGTCGTCAATCGGGTTTGAACCCGAGACCTCCTGCATGGGCTTCCAACCCTCTACCACTTTAGCTACCACCCTAGCTGCAGTCATGTAACTTTTTGAATGTTAGCATTCTTATGAAAACTTAAGATATTGGTGTATCAATTTTTTTAAGGAATTAGTACTTTTATTTACATATATTTTGTGTGTGTATATATATAAGAGTGCTAATTAGATGTGACATATGTCTGTAAGAATATAGATGTGAGATCCGGGTATAAAAGAAAATAAACAAATTCATTTTTTGGTAGTAAAATGTGGTTTTATTTACAACTTTTGTTTGGTATACACAGCTATAAGTTGCTAAGTTAATATGTGAAGTGAGTTGCAAGATGATGATTTTTATATATTTGTTTTGAGGACTTCATTTAATTACATGACCAGATCATGGGATTATTTTCTCAAAGTCTTATATGGCTTGTTTTCCTTGATTGTAATTAATATTCTAGGACACTAAGCCATACAAAAAAGCTTAGTCATCATTTTACTTTGGTGGAGGGGGAGGGTCTGAGGGAGGATGACTTCGTCTCATTTCGAGGTTACTTCGTGCAAAAGAAACTAAGAGATGGGTGGGTGAGTTTTTCCTCTCATTTTATTTCGGAGTGGTGTTCGAATTTGAGTGAACGAGAGATGGGAGAGGAGCACTGCTATGTACAATAGTTAAGCTTTTCATGATTTTTGTGACATTTTTATGAGAAGCAGTAACTGATAATTGCTAGTTGGGTTCTCTTCAGAAGGCAGTGAATCAATATTTTCTTTTCCTCTTAAGGTGAGATTAACTTAGACAATTTCATTCTTTATATTTTTTTGTTTGGATAAATAGCAATATACTCCAAACAATTTGACCATTACATGGAACCCACTATTTTTAGAATGAAATCAGGCATGTCCAGGGATTGTTTATGAGAGGAAGAAAATAACTAATGAAGGTCGGTAGTTAAGCAATGATAGATAAATTTGCATACTGTGGTTTGTGCATCCTTCTTGGTTGGCTTTATTGCTTGGGGATATTGAACTATTACTTATCTTGAAGGCAATGAAGTTAATGTATTTTTGTTCTTGTGATTTGATATTACATTCGAGACTGTTAATTTCAATTCAAAGTCAGGATCTACTACTTCTTTAAGCGATGATAGGTTCCGCTTAAGTAAAGTGGTAGTGGAGGACTAAGAATCTTTGTTGACCTCATTAAGGGAAGAGCGTTTCCGCTTATTAAGGTATTAGTGATGTACTAGCGTGTCCACGATGACTCTGTACAAGTGTCAGACAGGCCAAAAGTGATAATGTGTTACCCCATTAAGCGATGTGTGTTTCTGCTTAAGTGAGGGGTTGATAGTGACTAGTGGATACAACGTGTCCATGTAGTACTATGTCTGCACAGTGGAAGATTAGTTCGTAATGAACTATTATTTTTATCGTATCATCGATATTTATTATCAAATATGTGACGGGTCATAACAATATATCTATATAAATTATTTGTAAATGTTAAGTGTGATATATGAGATTATGACTCATATGATTAAAGGTGAAGATGGAATAATATCTTCTTAATTTAAATTTTTTATACATGTTTATGTACATATTTAATATTTTATAATATTAAACAGCGAAGAATATGTTGGAAGAGTAATATCTTAAGTATTAATGAGAAGACACGTCTCAAATTCATGGATCCATTTTGTTGAGCTTATTGTTATACAAGGATATATAAGAGCTTATTACTATACAATAATATATAATTATAATAATATTTTAAGGAATTATATATTTGACATGAAATTGTGATAACTTTTCTTATTGATAGTAAATTATATCAAAAATTCAAGAACGAATATTTATGAGAAATTGACTATGACTAAAATATTAAAATGAATCATAATTGCTCATGAGTTAAAAATATAAATAGTGTCATTAAAAATCATATGAAAAAAAAATGTGTGTATATGTCGATTTCTTATTGGTTGATTTGCGTAAATTGACATGTATGATGACAAATGTCATATTTATAACAATTCTTAAAAGACAAATGGCAACATATAGTTTTACTTCGGGACTTTTCTGCTTTTATATATAATAAAATAAAATAAGATAATCACCTAACCCAATGACCCATAACGGGACCATTTGTATCCCTATATATATATATATATATGAGATAATGGAATTCGGGTTTCAATCACATTTGTGCATCTCTTCTTCTTGTGGGTTATCTCCCGTTTAGGGTTTCTGTAAATCATTCTTCGTTCATGGTATCCGAGCCTCCATTTTAGCCGGCACCTCTCCTCGTCATATTTATCTCATTTCTAATATATGTTTACTTCTTTTTTACAATCCTAATTACTCAATGTTTATGTTGACGGTTCAACGCCTTGTTCTCTGGCATACCTCTGTGATGCCACCGGCGTTCCAATGACGGATGTAAATCAAGCATTTCAGGTCTAGCCGGATCAAGATCAGACTATTGTGACCATCATTAATGCTACTATGTCGTCTGAAGCTCTTACTCATGTGGTTGGTAATTCCACGTCTGGATCAATCACGCTAACTCTCACAATCAGGTATGCCTCCTTTACCATCATGAATTTCAAATGAGTTCCAAACCCTTTGAAAGAAATCAGATTTTCCCGATGTATACATGCAATTAAAACCTGAAATTCATTCGTGATAAGTTATCTTTTTTGCTATGGTGCATATAGATGATTAAGATGTGCTACTTTTTTCTATAAATTGTATTAGATTCGAGTTTAACATTTCCCCATCTCTACACGCTGGTTGTGACTCTATTTATTTAGAAGGTCGGCATGTTTCACATAAGTGATTGAATCTCTGAGTGCTCAAATGAAATGTTTCTGCCTTCTCCACTATTTTTGGGTCAACTAAAAACTATTGCTCTTGTGGTTCTGATTGATGTCATTTTGAACCCAGATCTTGTAATGTTGAAACCCTAATGGTCGGTTTAACTCCACATTTGATAATTTTAATGATTTAATTGGATGTAATGCCTGTTCTCAATCTGTTTATGGCTATAACAATGGTCATTCTCAAAACACAAATAGGACTATGAGTTCTAGGGGAGGTTCAATGGGTCAAATAGAAATGGTTCTAGTAATATAATTACTCGGCAAATTTGTGGGTATGATTATCATTCTGTCTTGAATTGCTAGTGTATAATGGACAATGCTTACCAATACAGCCAACCTCCAGAGAAATTATATGCTATGATTAATACCACTCAAGCTAACATACCTCAATCTGATTACTGGTTAACTTATTCTGGTTCTTTAAACCATATTACAAATGATCTAATGAATTTAAAAATTGTTGATACTTACTTTAGGTCTGATCAAACTCCTATGGAAAATAGAGATACTTTTCTTGATAAAGATCTTCTCTCAACTCCTACTTGTTCTTATTTTCTTTCAGATGCTCTATTGTTCCAAATATTTCAATAAATCCTTTATTTGTGCTTAAATTGTGTAAACAATATGACTGTTGCTTTATGTCAATTAAATCAACTATGAATGCATGAGTGATAAATGGGTTATACCCCCAACGATCTCTCCTAAAGTTTTTTTGGGTAGACAAATAAGGAACCCCATATAGCATGCTAGACTGGATCACCCCATTGATAAATTATCTAAAGCTTTGTATAAATCTTGCCTTATGCAATCAATTGTCTCTAGTACTAGTAATGTTTGTCAATTTTTGTTTTAGGAAAGATGTATATATTACCTTATCAAATATCTACTCGTTATGTACCCGCTCCATTAGACTATTATATTATGATGTTTTTGGCCTTGCATCCATAAAGTCTTGTCACAATTTTAAACTTTATTTTCTCTTTGTTCGTGATTTTTGTAGATATACTTGGATTTCAATTACATAATAAATCTGAAGTTGTTTATGTATTTTCAAAGTTGAAACTGCAAATCAAAAAATTTAGTAGAAAAAACAATTAAGATTCTTAAGAAAGAGGGTGTCGGGCAGTTAGGGTGGTAGCTCAAGTGGTAGAGCGTTGGAAGCCCCTTCATGAGGTTCCGGGTTCAAACCCAGTTGACGACAAACAGTCTCTCAAAAAAAAGGAAAGAAAGAGGGTGTCAGTGAATCGTTTCCTTTTTATTAACAAATTTTAAACACTTGTGGTATACACATCAAAACTTATGTCCTCACAAATCACAATAAAGTGGAATAACTGAAAGAAAACGTAGATTCTTAGTGGAAACTGCCATTACATTAATGAAACAAGTGTTTTATCATGATGTTTTTTTATTTCATGTCTCCGAAGCCAAATTTGTTTATCTGATAAATAGAATACCTAGCAAGAATACACATAAGAAGTCTCTTTATTGCATGCCTGTTATTATTATTTTTTCTAAAAAGCATCTATCAATCTTGCAATAGGATATTACTCAAGTAGATGTATATAGAATTAATTTTATCATTATAGATGTAGCCAAATGAGTATTGACGGAACTACTCTTGTTTAGTCTTTCATGAAACGACCAACTTGTTATGTTTCAGTTTATATGTTTAAAATTTCTAATGTACCGGAACAAATCATTTGATAATAGCATGATTTATTTGCACCCTGCAAATAGATTCGAGAGACCATTTAAGTCATTGGTTAAAATAAGATCATAGTAAGAAACACGAAAAGGAAATCTTTTTGAAATCGCAACCTAGATATTTTACAGATGAATCTCATACGGGAATAAATTCGTATCCGAATACGGCTCCAAGATACAATCATCAACTGGTTTTCGTGAAAACATGAATGCTCTTAATAGACATAAGTCGTTGTATTGTTAGCTATTTATTCATTTATTTATTTAATTAGTTGAACAGGATTTTTTTTCAGTTCTTTTCCAGGCCATTAAGTCAATCCGTCTAATTTAGGGTTAAATTTGCTTTCCTATTTAAACAATTATAGTCACACTTTTTTATCATTAATCAAAAGAGTTAAGTTGCGTCGTTTTACTTTTTCGTGTGTCCGTGTTGTGTGAAGACCGAAATATTTCGAATCCCTCAAACTAGATAGCTTACCGCTATAAGATTGTCGTTGAACACATCAAAGAGAAAAGCATGACATCAGTTTACTTTGTTGAGAAAAATAAGAGAACATGATGTACTACATGGCGTTTTCAAGCATTACATAATGGATTACATGTGTGAATGGTAAAAAAAAAAAAAAAAAAAAAAAAAAAAAAAAGAGTAATAGTTGCATAATCAAATTAAAGAGTGTGAGTGGGATTCTTAATTTATTTCTTCTATCGAAGCATAATTTCTTAATCATACAATTAAGGTGATAATCGACACAAATTTAATATATATATATATACATATATATATATATATATTCTAAAAAGGTAATAATAACTCTAGACAATAATATACTGTAGAATACAAGTCAACAAGAAACGTTGAACACTTGTATTATATTTTTCTATCGTTCATGATATGTGTCATATATATGTCGATGATTCATCCATGACCAGTTTTTAATTGTTTAGAAGAAAAGTTTCTAAATTAGCGCCATTACTAGGTACACATTAACATATAAAATAATACTATAATAAAACCTAATACGAAAGTAAATTTGCACACGAGGTAAAACACTGCATATAGTTAGACTTCTAGTTTCCTTCGTTGCATAATCACATTTCAATCTCCCTATTTCCTCTATGTGTCCCTTTCTCTAAACAATAAATATTTCTCCCTTTAACCATGCCGAGGTTGGCGAGGTCAAACCGTGGGCTTCAGAGGGTTGAAATGAGAAAGATGACGAACGAGAAAAATCTCTTAGTCACTTTATCAAAGAGACACTCTGGCATATTCAACAAGGTGAGTGAGCTCTGCACCACATGGTGCAGAGGTCTTAATCCTTGTTTTCTCTCACTGTTGATGGTTCTTCTAATACTTCATCCCCGGAGAGAATGATTAAGATCTGCAGAGCTCATTGGCCTTTTTTAGTAGGCCAGAGCGCCTCTTTGAGAAAGTGACAAGGAGACTCGTTTGGCATTTTTCTTATCTCGATCTTTTGATGCCCACGACTAGTCCTCGACATCCTCGGCATAGCTAAGGGTACATAGATTTCTTGCTATAATGAAGGGACACGTAGAGATGAAAAAGAGAGATTGAAATGGTTGTTATCCAATGAAAGGAACATGAAGTGTACTTATATACAGTGTTTTACCTCATCTGTAAATTTACTTCGGTATTAGGTTTTGTTATTTATTTTGCATGTTAATGTTTACCTTCTTCAATATGGCTAACTTAGAAACTTTTCTGGCAAACAATTCAAAATCAGTCATGGATGAATCATTGTGTATGGCACATGGCATGAAAGATAGACCAAAAGAACACCAAGTGTTTGATATTTTTTATCGACCTATTTTAACCATTCGCATTCGATTATTGTCATGGCCGTCTTAAGACTTTTTCCGGCCTTAGACCAATTTTCAAATAGAGGCCTTTGTCTTTTAAATCTTAACTAGTTTCAAATTCGTTCCTATGATGAAGTACTATTACGTGAAAGAAACTTGTAACATATGCCCATTCATTAACCTCGACATAGTAAGACATTTGGGACAACGAATAATAAGGAGTATAATAATTGCATGTAAATTATATCTGGAGGTCTACCTAGACTAGTGAGTACCAATCATTTAGGGTCAACAGATGTTTACTTGGCCCAATTTTTCTAAACTTTCAACGAAAATCATGCATATATCCTCAACAAGAGTTAGTTTCTAAATTCTTATATTCCAACATTACACTAAAGTAGTAAGTACCAACAAAGAAGCATTTCAAAAATCTTGTTCATGATAAAAATTTCATAAATCTAGGCAAAAGTTCAGTTTACCCCATTAAACTTAAAGGTAGAAGTCAAAATCAACCTTGTATTTTCATTTGTCTCAAATCCAACCCTGAATTTACATTTTCTCTGCAACATCATATTTCCGTCCAAACTGACGTTAGTATATCTCATATTTAATTGTTTGTATTATTTATTTTTTTTTTGCAAACTATTATTTATTTATTTAGAAGTGTAAGAAACAAAAACAAGAATATAAATTTACCTTTTTGGCCATTAGTGAAACATGAGAAAATAGTGAAATCAAAAACATTCTCGATGAAACAAATACGTGCGGCTGGGTTTCATCAAAAACAAAGTGCGGCTGGGGTTTGATAATAGTTCCAGTACTTCAGATTTGTTAACGGAGTCTCGTGCAGAGAGAGAGAGAGTAGTAGTTACAGCGATTTTGGGAGGCGATTTGGAGAAGATTTTGAAGAAACCAAAACCCTAGGGTGCCTAACTGAAGGTTGAAGACGATAGTGTTATTGACTACTTTCGATAAGGTTCGTCCGCTTTGATTATTTTTGCTGAAATCCATTTAAGTTTTAATGTATTATAATGGTTAATTGAGATTCATGGGCTGGTGAATTAAATATTAAGTTTTTTTCTGTTCGGCATCTAGAGTTTTACATGTACTTTTTTGATGAAGCTTTACGTGGCTTTTTTGGTGTAAGTCATTGGATTATGAATTATGCTGGAGTTACTTGTTCATGGTGGGACTCAGATTGGGTGTTTTTGTTTTGTTGGAGAAGAAAAAATTTCAGTTCTTTTTCTTGAAGTGTAAGAATGACAAGTTGTGGATGTGATGTGTTGTTTGTGAATTATGGAGGACTTTGACTAGGTACAGTCGAAGTCCCAATTCAGTCGTAACAAAACCTTGTTTGATTAGGGAGGTGCCTTAGGATTCATGGGAGCCCAGGTGCCAAGTGCTCAAGTGACGTAAATTCTTTTCTTGCTCTTATTTCTGCCAGATAGAATCTTGGATACTTTACTGCAATCGATACTGAGCAGATATCCCTGATATTCACGAACAGTTATCTTTTTTCTATTTCAGCAAAATGATGTGATAATCTGATAACTTTTTTATGGTGTTGTTGTCTATCATAATTTGCTCTACAATCCCATGAAAAAAAAATGTTAAAATGTTAAATTTTACATCGTGTTGCTAAAAAAATCACCGGATCAAATTTTGAACTTACTGAAATACAGGAGCCAAAAATGAAATAAGTGCAAAACCAGTGTCAGCTAGTGTTGAAGACATTTATGAGCTTTGGCTAACTTGTGATAAACAAAAAATATCTTGAGAAGAAAGCATCTGTAAGCTTTTAAACCTACCAC
Organism: Linanthus parryae; assembly: GCA_023055425.1. Lineage (NCBI taxonomy): Eukaryota > Viridiplantae > Streptophyta > Magnoliopsida > Ericales > Polemoniaceae > Linanthus > Linanthus parryae. The sequence continues at coordinate 21,917,820 of JALGPY010000012.1, read as the reverse complement.
CATATGTGTGGCAGTTACTAGCAGTGAAACTACTTTCACTCTGCTAATTGCAAATCAAATTGATATTTATTATTTATTTTTTGTTTCTTACATTAGTAATTTGTTTACTTTCTTGTGTTTCAGCACACTCATGGGAGATAATTTCACTCTGAACATACACCATAGAGGCAGACACATCACTTCCACCACAGGGTTTAGAAAATATGTGAAAGGGAGGATCGCAAAATTCAAAGACATCGATCCAGATAAATTCTCTAAAGAAGAGGTTAAAGATTTAGTGCAGGAGATTAGCATACGCAAAGAAAACGTGGATGAGGTGTTCAATTCTGTACCTCTAGTTCAGTTTGATGAAGGTTTAAGGGATTTTAAAACTGACACGGATGCTTTGAAAGTTGTTGAATTTGCATCCAAGGGGTATGAAATTCATGTATACGTTACACACAAAGGATCACTTACTGAAGTTGATGCTATGAACAATGAGCCAAGTGATGGCTTATGTGTTGATTTTGTTGCTGACTTGGTTCATGTGTAGGGTTTTGATTCATGGATGCGCAACGGAAGCATAAACAAACATAAAACCATGCAAAACCATCCAAGGATCACAAGTCAAGAGACATAACGATGGTAAGGGATAGAAATCATAAACACACCTTTGGGTTCTCCTTGATGACTTCAAATGCGAATTGTGTCACGTTCTCTATGGTTGATCCACGCCTAGAGTTGATCCTAGAATCTCCCAAGTCCTTGGTGCTAGCCCGGAAGAGGAAGAGGAAGAAGAATCACGCAAAACGAGACCCAAAAGGAGGGTCTCGGCCTCCTTTGGCCGACGAGGACGGGGCGGCGGCAAGGGGGCGGTCGGGCCTCCTTGTTGCTTGCTCTCTCTCCTTTTGTTCTCTCAAACTCTTGTTATGTTCACTAATGAGCATAAGTTATTTGGGAAGGAAAAGAAGGAAGGAAGGTCCTTTATATAGTCCAACAACTCCTTGTTAACTACCTAAAGGACTTATTCTAGTCCTACTAGAATTCAATTTAGTCCCTTCCTTGCAAATTAGTCCCTACTAAGTTTGCAAAGGTTTGCAAAATGATCCTTCTAATTAATTAATACAATTAATTAATTACAAAATCCAGTTCAACTCTATGTAGCGTGTGACCCCATAGGTTCTATATAGTTGGTAGCAACTATTTGCTACTATGGAGCGGTCTGTAGCAAAACATCCATTCTAGCCAACTAATAGAATAGTCATCTTGACAACCTTTGTACAAGTAATTGTCTCATCCCTTTGTCTCTATATCCGGATTGGACACGAGACATACAAGTCACACTCGTATATCCAATCCATAGTTTCTCGATCCATGGGAATAGCCTTATGTGCAAATAACATCAATATTCCATATTGATTTATTTGAGTCTGGCCAGACATTCTATAAGCACTATCCCTCGAGTGGCCTAGGATATTTGCTCCCGTTATGTGGGAGGGACAAATTCTAACTACGTCCACTACGATCTCTAAGCTTGCTTCTTATTGTATCCAGTACACGCCTTTATAACTACCCAGTTACGGTGTAGCGTTTAACGCTACCAAGATCACAATAATCCACAACTAGAATATCTAGTGACTTCAAGTCTAAGGATGACAATACCATTGCACCGCGAGAAGCGCTTGTGACTTAACATAACGTGTATGTAGCCTTCTCGGAGATGGGTCAATCCAGTGCAACATTCCCTAATGCACACCTATGTGTTGGATCGTGATATCTCCATATCAATCCAACCCCATACTAGTCTATAGATTATTGTCCCATTAATAATTATATTTGACTAGGGATATTTAAGATAAACAACACATTTGTAAATCTAAGGACTTAATTATATTAAATATCCAATAAATAATAAATGAATTTCTAGCCACAAATAATTCATACTAAACTAGATTGCCTCTAGGGCATCTATTCCAACAGTCTCCCACTTGCACTAGAGCCAATCTGGCGCATCTCGTATGCCCATACTCCTAGTGTGCCCTTCATGTTCCACTGCGTGAGAGGCTTTGTGAGCGGGTCTGACAGATTATCATCTGTAGGAATCTTGCATATTCGAACGTCTCCTCTATCGATAGTATCTCGAATCAGATGAAACTTCCTGAGCACGTGCTTGGACTTCTGGTGCGATCTGGGTTCCTTTGATTGCGCGATCGCCCCAGTGTTGTCACAGAACAACTCAACTGGGTCCGCAATGCTAGGGACCACACCAAGTTCAGAAACAAACTTTCTGATCCAAACAGCCTCCTTTGCTGCGCCATTTGCAGCAATGTACTCAGCCTCTGTTGTAGAATCAGCCACCGTCTCTTGCTTGGAACTCTTCCAGCTCACCGCTGCTCCATTCAGGCAAAACACATATCCCGATTGTGATCTAAAGTCATCTCTGTCGGTTTGGAAGCTTGTATCAGTGTAACCCCTTACACGCAACTCTTCCTCACCGCCAAATATCAAGAAAGCATCCTTAGTTCTTCTCAAGTACTTTAGGATGTTCTTCACTGCAATCCAGTGACTCTCACCCAGATTGGATTGGTATCTTCTTGTCATACTCAAGGCATATGACTCATCTGGTCTATTACATAACATGGCGTACATGATAGATCCTATGGCCGAGGCATAGGGGATTCTACTCATGCGTTCCTTCTCAATCTCATTGGAAGGACAACCACTCTTCGAAAGAGTGATTCCATGTGACATGGGCAAGAATCCCTTCTTGGAATCTTGCATGTTGAACCGTTTCAACACCTTGTCAATATATGTACTTTGACTTAGGCCTAGCAACCTTTTAGATCTATCCCTATAGATCTTTATACCGAGTATATAGGCTACTTCCCCTAAGTCTTTCATTGAGAAACACTTTCCTAGCCAATCTTTCACAGATTGCAGCATGTGAATGTCGTTTCCAATGAGTAGTATGTCATCCACATACAAGACCAGAAAAGATACAGAGCTCCCACTAACCTTCTTGTAGACACAAGAATCATCTTCGTTTCTGATGAAGCCAAACTCTTTGACCACTTCATCAAAACGTCGATTCCAACTCCTAGAAGCTTGCTTCAATCCATAAATGGATCGTTGCAGTTTACAGACTTTGTTGGCTTGCTTTGGATCCTCAAAACCCTCCGGCTGTATCATATACACATCCTCGAGGAGATTCCCATAAAGGAATGCTGTTTTGACATCCATCTGCCAAATCTCATAGTCGTGGTATGCTGCAATTGCAAGTAGGATTCGGATGGATTTGGTCATAGCGACTGGTGAAAAGGTTTCATCATAGTCAATACCATGAATCTGTCTGAATCCTTTAGCCACCAATCGGCCCTTATAGGTAATCACATTACCATCCATGTCGATCTTCTTCTTGAAGACCCACTTGCACCCTATGGGCCGCGTCCCATCGGGTGGTTCCACCAAAGTCCATACTTTGTTGGTATACATGGATTCCATCTCGGATCTCATGGCTTCCAGCCACTTCTGAGAGTCTGGGCCACTCATGGCCTCCTCATAGGTAGTAGGCTCATCATCTATGAGCATCGTGTCACCGGAATCGGTTACAAGAAGTCCATACCTCTCGGGTTCCTGGCGCACTCTACTAGAGCTACGAAGCTCTTGTGTTACCTGAACAGGTGGCTCCACAACTGCTTGTGGTTCCTGTTCATGTTCCATAATCGGTTCAGTGATTTGTGGTTCTTGAACCTCTTCAAGTTCTACATTCCTCCCACTTGCTTCTTTAGAGAAAAACTCTCTTTCTAGAAACACGCCGGTCCGAGCAACAAACATTTTGTTTTCGGTTGGATTGTAGAAGTAGTATCCCTTAGTTTCCTTAGGGTACCCCACAAATTTACACTTATTCGATTTCGGCCCTAGCTTATCTGATTGTAAATGTTTTACATAGACATCGCAGCCCCAAATCCTCATGAACGACAGTGTGAGACGCCTCCCACTCCATATCTCATATGGTGTCTTCATGACTGACTTAGATGGAACACGGTTAATGGTGAAAGCTGCACTTAATAGAGCGTAGCCCCAAAATGATAATGGAAGATCGGTTTGACACATCATAGATCGAACCATATCCAATAGGGTCCGATTCCTCCGCTCGGACACGCCATTCCATTGTGGCGTTCCGGGTGGAGTGAGTTGGGACACGATCCCACACTCTCTAAGATAGTCGTCAAACTCTTAGCTCAATTATTCTCCTCCACGATCCGATCGTAGAGCCTTGATACTTTTGCCAAGTTGCTTTTCTACTTCATTCTTTAATTCTTTGAACACTTCAAAGGATTCGGATTTTGCCCTCATAATGTACACAAATCCATATCTACTGTAATCATCAGTAAAAGTAATGAAGTAGACATAACCACCCCTGGCAGGCGTGGCAAATGGCCCACACACATCGGTATGTATGAGCGCCAATTGCTCACTAGTCCTCTCTCCTTTCTTATTGAAAGGGGACTTTGTCATTTTTCCCAATAAACAAGCCTCACATGTCTCATATGATTCAAAATCAAATGAGTCTAGTAATCCATCCTTATGGAGTCTAGATACACGTTTCTCATTTATGTGGCCTAAACGACAGTGCCATAAATAAGCAGGATTTAAATCATTTATTTTAATCCGCTTGGTATTAATGTTGTAGACAGGATTGCTTAGATCAAGGACATAAAGTCCATTAAATAATTGCGCACTAAAATAGTGAATATTATTTAAATAAAAGGAACAACAATTGTTCTTTATTGAAATAATAAAACCATCATTGTCCAAACAAGAAATAGAAATAATGTTTCTGCTCATAGCAGGCACAAAATAGCAATTATTTAATTCTAAAACTAATCCTGAAGGCAGAGACAGCTCGCACACGCCTATGGCCAACGCAATAACCTTTGATCCATTCCCAACGCGCAGATCTACCTCCCCTTTAGCCAATCTCCTACTTCTCTTTAGATCCTGCATATTTCGACAAATATGAGATCCACATCCAGTATCTAATACCCATGATGTAGAGAAATTTAAATTGACATCTACAACAAAAATACCTGGTGGTGGTGGAATCACTATTCCAAGCCTCTTGTCCTCCAGATATTTTGGGCAGTTCCTCCTCCAGTGTCCAGGCTGACTGCAGTAGTGACACTCACCTTTAGTCATGGCCTTGGCAATGCCACCAACAGGCTTAAGGGCAGGTTCCTTGGAATTGGCAACTGACTTGCCTTTGCCCTTGGAGGAAGAGGCAAACCTTTTGCCCTTTCCTTTCTGTACCATCATTATGGCCTTGCCCTTACCCTTGTTGATGCTCTGTTCAGCCGTCCTCAACATATTGAGTAAATCTGGCGGTGGTTTCACGATCTCGTTCATGTTATAGTTCATAATGAACTGTCCATAACTCTCAGGCAACGATTGCAACACGAGATCGGTTGCCAACTCTTGGCCGACCGGGAACCCCAGTCGGGCGAGATTCTCCAAGTACCCGATCATTCGGAGTACATGGGGTCCCACCGGGTTCCCTTCTGCCAGATGACATTTGAACAGTGCCTTTGAGACCTCATACCTCTCTACCCTCGCCTGCTCTTGGAAGAGCTGCTTTAGATGTTCGATCATATCGACAGCATTCATGTTTTCGTGTTGCTTCTGAAGCTCAGAAGTCATGGTGCAAAGCATTAGGCAGGCCGCATCATTAGCGCCATCAACACGCTTTTGATACGCCTTTAAGGCAGCAGGTGTTTGGTTCTCTGGACCTTCTGGAACATGCTCCTCTATTGCGTACAGTTTCTTCTCTTGCTTGAGAACAATTCTCAAGTTTCTGTACCAATCAAGGAAGTTGGTTCCAGAGAGCTTGTCCTTCTCAAGAACAGATCGTAGGGAATGTTGTGAACTCGATGAGTTGTTTGCCATTTGGAATTCTACAAAAAGGAAAATACGCAAGTTTTAGTATTTGTGAATTTTTGACTATATTCAATAATGGCTAGTTTATCAAATATAGCTCCCACTATTTTTCTACGGATTAATAACCCTCAAGATATTAATGCGGAAAATATCCTTCTATTTTCTAGTGGGCCAAGATCCATCTTTCATCTTCTTATGAGCTTGCTTTGGCAAGTCACCCATAATTTGACTACTTTAGGTAGGAACAATTCGAATTGCATCTCACATGCAACTCTTGGTTCAATTGGGCAAATAACTCCTTATTTATCCATCCATATGGATAATCCCAATTGATTGCCTCTAGGTTTCTTAATCAAATTAATAGCCTAGTTGTGTTCAACCTCTTATCTAAACAATCGCACATTGTTACGTGCCATCGCATTCCATCATGATGAACCAAGTCGCCATGCTTTGGCACGCACGAACTTGGTAAATAATGATGATAATGAGTGTTTAAATAACGAGAAGGCAAGAACACAATATTTGAATTTTGAGGTATTTTAAATTCAATTTTTAATTGTTTTGTTGATCAATATCAACTAATCTATCTATTTGAGTTTGGGCACAACTCCAAATAATAGATCCGGGTTGTCTAATTATCTTATTATCCTAATTGCATGCATCATCCATACACCAACCACACAATAATAAGACAATAAAATAAACAACCACAAAACAGAAATTAAACGTGATGTGGATATGGCCCTTTTCTAGACTAAGATAATTCCAAGCCAATGGAATTATCTATGAACCCTAAAACAAACACATCTCCATGCGTCTTGATCTTTTGGTCCATCCTGCATAGTCTTGTGGAATGCTCCATGCTCCATGCTCCATCTTTTGTGGCTTCTTTGACTTTGGGCTTCTTTTCTCCAATCTTGGCTAACAATCTACTTTATCTAGCACTAGCTAACTTCTATACTAAATAAAATAAATCTCACAAGTTGAGAAAAAAATGGCACGCAGGCCATAAAACCCTAATTAATTATTACGATTAATTGATCAGCTCGCAGGCCGTAAACCAAACCACAAAATTTAAACATCCACATCAAACCACATCCTAAGGCCATATCCAATCACCATACGATTTGCACATAAACAGTTAAAATCCAATTTTAACGCGCTTGGTCAATTTTAATTGATTTAAGGATTTTTAGGGTTAAAACGGTCCATGGGCCCAACAATCAAATTGCCCGGGCCCAATAAGGTGAACCACAAGGCCCTAGGGCCGGCCCGGCCCAAAACCCACAAGCCTAGGCCCGCGGGTTAGGGCTGCCCGTCCCCTAGGGCGGCCAATCTTGGGCGGCAAGCAAGGGGGGCGGTCCCTAGGGGGGCCGAACCTCCTTGAGGGAGTTGTTTCCAAAACAACTCCCTTGCTTGGTGCCCAAGTTTGGTTGTTTCCTTGTTTTGGGAGAACTCCTTCTTCCCCAAGGATGCCCAAACCCTAGATCCAAGATCCTAAAATTTCTCAAACTCACCAATTCATGCATCCAATGCAAAAATTGGATCTTGTTATGATTAATTATTGATAAATTGCATCCCATGCTTGATTTGTCTTGTTTTACGCGATAAACAATCAAATTAAGGTGTAAAACAACTAAAACGTAACACATAAACCACGTTTATGCTCTACGACCTGTCGCTCTGATACCACTGTTGGGTTTTGATTCATGGATGCGCAACGGAAGCATAAACAAACATAAAACCATGCAAAACCCTCCAAGGATCACAAGTCAAGAGACATAACGATGGTAAGGGTTAGAAATCATAAACACACCTTAGGGTTCTCCTTTGATGACTTCAAACGCGAATTGTGTCACGTTCTCTATGGTTGATCCACGCCTAGAGTTGATTCTAGATCTCCCAAGTCCTTGGTGCTAGCCCGGAAGAGGAAGAGGAAAAAGAATCACGCAAAACGAGACCCAAAAGGAGGGTCTCGGCCTCCTTTGGCCGACGGGAACGGGGCGGCGGCAAGGGGGCGGTCGGGCTCCCTTGTTGTTTGCTCTCTCTCCTTTTGTTCTCTCCCACTCTTTGTTATGTTCAATTATGAGCATAAGTTATGTGGGAAGGAAGGAAGGAAGGTCCTTTATATAGTCCAACAACTCCTTGTTAACTACCTAAAGGACTTATTCTAGTCCTACTAGAATTCAATTTAGTCCCTTCCTTGCAAATTAGTCCCTACTAAGTTTGCAAGGGTTTGCAAAGTGATCCTTCTAATTAATTAATCCAATTAATTAATTCCCAAATCTAGTTCAACTCTATATAGCGTGTGACCCCATAGGTTCTATCTAGTTGGTAGCAACTATTTGCTAATATGGAGCGGTCTCTAGCAAAACATCCATTCTATCCAACTGATAGAATAGTCATCTTGACATCCTTTGTACAAGTAATTGTCTCATCCCTTTGTCTCTATATCCGGATTGGACACGAGACATACAAGTCACACTCGTATATCCAATCCATAGTTTCTCGATCCATGGGAATAGCCTTATTCGTGCAAATAACATAAATATCCCATATTGATTTATTTGAGTCTGGCCAGACATTCTATAAGCACTATCCCTCGAGTGGCCTAGGATATCCTCCTCCCGTTATGTGGGAGGGACAAATTCTATCTATGTCCACTACGATCTCTAAGCTTGCTTCTTATTGTATCCAGTACACGCCTTTATAACTACCCAGTTACGGTGTAGCGTTTAACGCTACCAAGATCACAATAATCCAAAACTAGAATATTTAGTGACTTCAAGTCTAAGGATGACAATACCATTGTACCGCGAGAAGCGCTTGTGACTCAACATAACGTGTATGTAGCCTTCTCAGGGATGGGTCAATCCAGTGCAACATTCCCTAATGCACACCTATGTGTTGGATCGTGATATCTCCATATCAATCCAACCCCATACTAGTCTATAAATGATTGTCCCATTAATAATTATATTTGACTAGGGATATTTAAGATAAACAACACATTTGTAAATCTAAGGACTTCATTATATTAAATATCCAATAAATAATAAATGAATTTCTAGCCACAAATAATTCATACTAAACTAGATTGCCTCTAGGGCATCTATTCCAACAGTATGGAAGTTATACTCCGATCTGTCTGAAAAGGATTTGCAATCCAAGAAGTTTCCCAAACCCAAGGACTTGACCCCTCCTTCAAGCCCACCATCACAACCTCAAGACCTTTCTATGGTGGTTCAAAGACTTGAAATCTTGAGAAGGATATGGATGGTTTGAAGGAAAATCAGCATGAGTTTGGCACTGAATTCAGCAATAGAAATACATGGTTGAAAGCATTTTCAAAAGCATCAATGTGATTCATCTGGAAGGAGAAGTATCTCAGCCTGCAGAAGGATCAAAGAAAGATGCAGAAGGTTCAACCAGATATTTTCTCAGTGAGCATACAACTCATGATGAGAATACAGGGGTGGGGGACAAATGAAAAAAGGTAGTTAAAGAAAAAGGAGATGAAGATAAGGAACAAGAAGATGATGACAGTATAGACTCAGGGATGTTGATCAAGGATCTAAGAATAAAAAGAATAAAACCAACATTCCAGAGATACTGACTGATGCATACATATTTGAAGATGATGTGGATTCAGGTTCTACTACTAGGGCTGCTCAGGAAGAAGAACAAGGTTCTCAGGATGATGAAGAAGACAGTAGAGATGAAGATGCTGAGCCAAAGGGAGATGGAGACCCAACCTTCTAACTCTTGCCTCTTCTTTCTATTTCTTCATGGCCTTGAATTTCCCTTCAAATTCTTTAAAATTTCTATCCTTTCAAAACTTTTTCACTCAGTTTTTCCAAAAAATTTGATCCAACACTTTCTCACTTGTTTTATGAAAGTAAAAAAGGGGGAGAAATTTTGATGTTTATTTGTTTACTTTAGTACTGTTTATTTGTTTATATATATGGTTTTGGACATTGCTACTGTTTCACGTTGCTGAAATAAGTTGGATTGCTTGGATGTCATGTGTTACAGTTTATTATCATGGATTCTATTATGCTCTAATGAATATTTTTTGCAGAAAATCAGTCCCAAAAAGATTAAGGTTTTCTCTTTCGTCAAGGGGGAGATTGTAAGTTCATCTTGTTTCAAAGGCTTGAAATAGCTTGTTTGTTTCAAGCAGCTTGTCTGTTTCAAGGCCTTGAAATCGCTTTCAAGGGTTTGAAACAAGCACTGCAGAATAAAGCATGAACTTAGGGGGAGCTTTTGATTCTATTCTAACGTGATCTCCTATGGTTGATTATATGTTATAATGCATTGGCCTAACAGTGAGAACAAAATCCCGATTCTACTCTAACACAGAGTCTCCTATGGTTGATTCTATTCTAACTCCTGATTCTATTCTAACACTGAGAATAAAATCCTTTCTCCATAAAGTTTCTCTTGGTGGATTTAGAAGCTTGGCTAGCTTAAGCCTTTGAGAAATTTACTTTCATCGCTTTAGTTAGCTTTAGTTTAGCTTGTCTCTTGCTTTTCAAGTGTGAGATTTATCTTTCCCAATCCTTGTGTAAATCGACCCCGTTCTTACTCGGGTACTACTTAGAACGATATTCCTATACTTGGGAATTATCTATTCAACATCTTTGAAACAACTCTTTTAGCAAAAGTTACAAAAGTTGCCATACTCTATTCAAACCCCCCCCCCCCTCTAGAGTATTGATCATGTAGTTATCACTACATTAATGTCATTCACTGTGTCATATTTCAGTCAATCGATTTATAATTGTTGCGTCCATATCATCCAAATCTTCAATCCGGTGCCGGAGCTGATATTGGGGATCGTAGAAGTAAAATTGCAGAAGTCGGAGCACACCACCACCATGATTAAGATGATTAATATAATTGTACACTTTTCCTTCATCATGGAAAGTATATATACCTTGACTTTGCTTCGTTGTGCTCTCGTCTAACTTAACCCCCAAAGACGTGAAAGAAAACAAGCTACGATATCCACAAATTGCAGTCCTTAAACCCTTCGCAACAGAATCATGTGATAACAAAAGCTTAGCAAGATCTTTCAGAAATTTCATGAGGAGCAAGAATGATCTGCCCCGCGCTACAGCAGAACCCCTTTGGTTTGTGCATAAACAACTTTGTGCCAAAATATGGGCATCTACGAGGTGGGTCCAATACACTTGGCGCTTGCGGTGGCGGAGGAGGATCTCTCTCACATTTCTTTCTCGTCCATTTACCTCAAAAATTTCAAATTCCCGACCATCCAACTAATGCGTAAGAAAGAAAACGACATATGCGATTACGAGGTATCTTGCGTGCACCCATTGGACAGGCGACACCCTCACACCCAGCAGTTTCGGAAGACGAAGCTTGATGCACACCTTGGGGATCCACGTGACTGCAGTTTGCACTAGAAGTAGACGAAAAACTCGCAGAGGTTGCAGTCAACTGCCACACGCATATATTCTAACAACCTCACAAATCAACAACAACTTCCCTAGACACATGTGCAATTCTACGCGTCGTAGTAGAATTAGAAGGAATAACACGGTTAGGGGTAATCAAGACACTTGAACTATAATTTTCGCCTCCACCGAGACTTGTTCCATCATGGACAAGATGGAAAAGATCAGCACAGTCAGGAGAAGAACAAACAGTATTAGCACAGACATATCTATTTATCATGGCAGTAATGTGAAAATTTGACAACCAAATACATTTAACAAAAAACGCACAAAGATTTAATCACCAGGACCAACCATAACAAATAGGCTGTAAACCTCCACAGCAACCTCAATGACAGCATGTGATGAAATCAACCAAATATGGACATCAAGCAATTTGGGAACAAATAATGATAGGATAATTGCGGAAGAACAAGAAATTACACCAAAATTTCCCAACCCATAAGAAACAACCTGTAATGCTAAAATGGCAGGAGGACCCGAAGGGAAACAACGTCATTCCACAAAGGCAGCCCAGAAGAACGAGCACTACAACAGCAGTCATTACAAAAATACCACAGGAAATTCACAAATCAAAGAGCAAAATCACGGACAGCAGCGAAGGCAGAAAAAGTAGCTGGTGCAAAAAAATTTTGCGTACCCAATTGAGAATGCATGCCACGCGGAGGAGCATATGCACCCGAACCAATACAAGAATCAACAGCAGCTTCCCTAGGCACAAGTGCTATGATTTACACCAGACGAGAAGTAGACGGCGTACCATGATCAGGTGTAGGCAAGGCACTGAAACTGTGACGGCCGTCTCCGCAGACAATTGGTCTATCATGTATACTATCAACCAACGGGATTTCTACGTCACAGAAAACATCGGGGTAACTAGCGCAGACCACCCACTCAGTAAAAGAACGTGCAGCATTCGGACTAACAAATATATTTATCATGAAATTAGCGTGAAAAAGTCACCACCACATATTTTCACCAATAATGAATTTGTACACACATAAAATGCAACCCCCCATGCACAAACACTTGTTTCAGCACTTATTAACCAAGAAATAAAAGATAGATGGATAAACATAGTTGACAGTTAAAAATATTAAAACAATACCGCTAGAAGACAGATGGATAAACATAGTTGACAGTAAAAAAGATTAAAACAATACCGCGCACCTGTATTGACGACTAGATTGCCTCTAGGGCATCTATTCCAACAGTATGGAAGTTATACTCCGATCTGTCTGAAAAGGATTTGCAATCCAAGAAGTTTCCCAAACCCAAGGCCTTGACCCCTCCTTCAAGCCCACCATCACAACCTCAAGACCTTTCTATGGTGGTTCAAAGACTTGAAATTCTTGAGAAGGATATGGATGATTTGAAGGAAAATCAGCATGAGTTTGGCACTGAATTCAAGCAATAGAAATACATGGTTGAAAGCATTTTCAAAAGCATCAATGTGATTCATCTGGAAGAAGAAGTATCTTAGGCTGCAGAAGGATCAAAGAAAGATGCAGAAGGTTCAACCAGATATTTTCTCAGTGAGCATACAACTCATGATGAGGATACAGGGGTGGGGGAAAAATGGAAAAAGGTAGTTCAAGAAAAAGGAGATGAAGATCAGGAACAAGAAGATGATGACAGTCCAGACTCAGGGATGTTGATCAAGGATCTAAGAATAAAAAGAATAAAACCAACATTCCAGAGATACTGACTGATGCATACATATTTGAAGATGATGTGGATTCAGGTTCTACTACTAGGGCTGCTCAGGAAGAAGAACAAGGTTCTCAGAATGATGAAGAAGACAGTAGAGATGAAGATGCTGAGCCAAAGGGAGATGGAGACCCAACCTTCTTACTCTTGCCTCTTCTTTCTATTTCTTCATGGCCTTGAATTTCCCTTCAAATTCTTTAAAATTTCTATCCTTTCAAAACTTTTTCACTCAGTTTTTCCAAAAAATTTGATCCAACACTTTCTCACTTGTTTTATGAAAGTAAAAAAGGGGGAGAAATTTCGATGTTTATTTGTTTACTTTAGTACTGTTTATTTGTTTATATATATGGTTTTGGACATTGCTACTGTTTCACGTTGCTGAAATAAGTTGGATTGCTTGGATATCATGTGTTACAGTTTATTATCATGGATTCTATTATGCTCTAATGAATATTTTTTGCAGAAAATCAGTCCCAAAAAGATTAAGGTTTTCTCTTTCGTCAAGGGGGAGATTGTAAGTTCATCTTGTTTCAAAGGCTTGAAATAGCTTGTTTGTTTCAAGCAGCTTGTCTGTTTCAAGGCCTTGAAATTGCTTTCAAGGGTTTGAAACAAGCACTGCAGAATAAAGCATGAACTTAGGGGGAGCTTTTGATTCTATTCTAACGCTGATCTCCTATGATTGATTATATGTTATAATGCATTGGCCTAACAGTGAGAACAAAATCCTGATTCTACTCTAACACAGAGTCTCCTATGGTTGATTCTATTCTAACTCCTGATTCTATCCTAACACTGAGAATAAAATCCTTTCTCCGTAAAGTTTCTCTTGGTGGATTTAGAAGCTTGGCTAGCTTAAGCCTTTGAGAAATTTACTTTCATCGCTTTAGTTAGCTTTAGTTTAGCTTGTCTCTTGCTTTTCAAGTGTGAGATTTATCTTTCCCAATCCTTGTGTAAATCGACCCCGTTCTTACTCGGGTACTACTTAGAACGATATTCCTATACTTGGGAATTATCTATTCAACATCTTTGAAACAACTCTTTTAGCAAAAGTTACAAAAGTTGCCATACTCTATTCAACCCCCCCCCCCCCCTCTAGAGTATTGATCATGTAGTTATCACTACATTAATGTCATTCACTGTGTCATATTTCAGTAAATCGATTTATAATTGTTGCGTCCATATCATCCAAATCTTCAATCCGGTGCCGGAGCTGATATTGGGGATCGTATAAGTAAAATTGCAGAAGTCGGAGCACACCACCGCCATGATTAAGATGATTAATATAATTGTACACTTTTCCTTCATCATGGAAAGTATATATACCTTGACTTTGCTTCGTTGTGCTCTCGTCTAACTTAACCCCCAAAGACGTGAAAGAAAACAAGCTATGATATCCACAAATTGCAGTCCTGAAACCCTTCGCAACAGAATCATGTGATAACAAAAGCTTAGCAAGATCTTTCAGAAATTTCATGAGGAGCAAGAATGATCTGCCCCGTGCTACAGCAGAACCCCTTTGGTTCGTGCATAAACAACTTTGTGCCAAAATATGGGCATCTACGAGGTGGGTCCAATACACTTGGTGCTTGCGGTGGCGGAGGAGGATCTCTCTCCCATTTCTTTCTCGTCCATTTACCTCAAAAATTTCAAATTCCCGACCATCCAACTAATGCGTAAGAAAGAAAACGACATATGCGATTACGAGGTATCTTGCGTGCACCCATTGGACAGGCGACACCCTCACACCCAGCAGTTTCGGAAGACGAAGCTTGATGCACACCTTGGGGATCCACGTGACTGCAGTTTGCACTAGAAGTAGACGAAAAACTCGCAGATGTTGCAGTCAACTGCCATACGCATATATTCTAACAACCTCACAAATCAACAACAACTTCCCTAGACACAGGTGCAATTCTACGCGTCGTAGTAGAATTAGAAGGAATAACACGGTTAGGGGTAATCAAGACACTTAATTTTCGCCTCCACCGAGACTTGTTCCATCAGGGACAAGATGGAAAAGATCAGCACAGTCAGGAGAAGAACAAACAGTATTAGCACATACATATCTATTTATCATGGCAGTAATGTGAAAATTTGACAACCAAATACATTTAACAAAAAATGCACAAAGAAATAATCACCAGGACCAACCATAACAAATAGGCTGTAAACCTCCACAGCAACCTCAATGACAGCATGTGATGAAATCAACCAAATGTGGACATCAAGCAATTTGGGAACAAATAATGATAGGATAATTGCGGAAGAACAAGAAATTACACCAAAACTTCCCAACCCATAAGAAACAACCTGTAATGCTAAAATGGCAGGAGGACCCGAAGGGAAACAACGTCATTCCACAAAGGCAGCCCAGAAGAACGAGCACTACAACAGCAGTCATTACAAAAATACCACAGGAAATTCACAAATCAAAGAGCAAAATCACGGACAGCAGCGAAGGCAGAAAAAGTAGCTGGTGCAAAAAAATTTTGCGTACCCAATTGAGAATGCATGCCACGCGGAGGAGCATATGCACCCGAACCAATACAAGAATCAACAGCATCTTCCCTAGGCACAAGTGCTATGATTTACACCAGACGAGAAGTAGACGGCGTACCATGATCAGGTGTAGGCAAGGCACTGAAACTGTGACGGCCGTCTCCGCAGACAATTGGTCTATCATGTATACTATCAACCAACGGGATTTCTACGTCACAGAAAACATCGGGGTAACTAGCGCAGACCACCCACTCAGTAAAAGAACGTGCAGCATTCGGACTAACAAATATATTTATCATGAAATTAGCGTGAAAAAATCACCACCACATATTTTCACCAATAATGAATTTGTACACACATAAAATGCAACCCCCCATGCACAAACACTTGTTTCAGCACTTATTAACCAAGAAATAAAAGACAGATGGATAAACATAGTTGACAGTTAAAAATATTAAAACAATACTGCTAGAAGACAGATGGATAAACATAGTTGACAGTAAAAAAGATTAAAACGGTACCGCGCACCTGTATTGACGACTGGGCACGTGCTGCTAACCACAGCATCGACAGGCACGGCTTCCCTACCAGAAATGGATTGCGCATCCGGACACGCGGTAACAGCAATGGGAGAACCATCAGTATACAACAGCGACTGTGTGGCATGCAAAAACGACAACTACGAACGAACAAAGGAGTTAACGCCAACAGGAGGTCGACCAGCAAGCCTAGGGTGTGAATGCGCACCACTGCGCACGAGGCCCCTTGGAGCTGCTACTTCAGAGGAAACATGTGGTACAGCAGAGAAACGAAAGTAGACAAATAAGTCGGAGAGGTTCTAGCCACTTGGGACACACGTAGATTCGAACAACCTCTGAAATGAACAATAGCTTCCCTAGACACAGGTGCAGTGCTACGTACCGTAGTAGAGTAGAAGGAATAGCACGGTTAGGGCTAATCAAGCCACTGGAACTGCAACGTTCCCCTCCATCGAGACTTGTTCCATCGTGTACATTATCAACAAACGGAATTGCTACAACAGAACGCGTATCAGTAAGAATAACGGACACTATTAGCACAGTCAGAAGAAGATCAAATAGTATTAGCACAGACATATCTATTAATCATGAAAGCAATGCGAATAATTGACAACCAAATACATTTATCCAAAAACGCACAAAGAAATAATCACCAGGACCAACCAGAACCATTAGGATGTAAACCTCCACAGCAATCTCGATAATAGAATGTGATGAAATCAACCAAATACGGACATCAAGCAATTCGGGAAAAATAATGACAGGATAATTGCGGGAGAATACAAAATTATACCAAAACTTCCCAACCCATTAGAAACAACCCGTAAAGATAAAATGGCATGAGGAACCCAAGGGAAACAACGTCAATCCACAACGGCATCCCAGAAGAACGAGCACAACAACAGCAGTAATTACAAAAATACCACAGGCAATTCACAAATCAAAGAACAAAAACACAGACAGCTGCGAAGGCAAAAAATGTAGCTGGTGCGGGAAAAAAAGTTTGCTTACCCATTTGCGAATGCATGCCACGCGGAGGAGCATATACATCCGAACCAATGCTCGGATCAATGGCAGCTTCCCTAGGCACCGGTGCAAACCTCAGGAGAAGTAGGCGTCGTACCATGATCAGGTGTAAGCAACGCACTGAAACTATGACGCTCGTCTCCGCAAACGATTGGTTCATCATGTAGACTATGAACCAACGGGATATCTATGTCACAGAAAACATTGGGAAAATTAGCGCTGACCACCCACTCAGTAAAAAGAACGTGCAGCATTCGCACTAACAAATATATTTATCATGACATTAGCGCGGAAAAATCACACATATTTTCACCAATAACGAATTTGTACACACATAAGAGGCAACCCCCCCTGCACAAACAGTTGTTTTAGTTGTTAACCAATAAATAAGAGACGTATGCATAAACATGGTTGAAAGTAAAAAAGATTAAAACAACACCGCGCACATGTATTGATGCCTGGGCACGTGCTGCTAACCACTGCACCGACAGGCACGACCACCTTACAAGAAATGGATTGCGCACCCGGACACACGGTAACAGCAGCGGGAGAACAATCAGTAGACAACAGCAACTACGTGTCACACGAAAACGGCAACTGCGAACGAACAAAGGAGCTAACGCCAGCAGGAGGTCGACCAGCAACCCTAGGGTGTGAATGCGCACCACTACGCACGCGTCCCCTCGGAGCTGCTTCTCCATAGGAAACATCTGGTCCAGCAGAGTTGCCAGCTGCGACTGACCACGTTCTTATTACACCATCAAAACCATGTAAAGCATTATAATTATTCAACATACAACCATGCAAAATTAACAAAAAACAAATTATCAATATTAGACATATTCACACCCAGCAATGTCACAAATCTAACCATGACCAAAGCAGTACGAGAAACCAATTCGACGACATTTGGCGGTAAGCACGTACCTAGAGGACACTTGCAACCAACACGACGCGCAACAAGAGCAGCGCACACCATACCCGCGGTAATGTCAGCGGAAGAACCATCCGAAGACAGCAGCGAAAGTGTGGGACGCGAAAAGGGCAACTGCGAACGAACCAAGTAGTTAAAGCCAGTACGAGGTCGACCAGCAGTGTGAATGCGCACCACAGCAGACGATGCCACTCAAACCTTCTACTCCAAAGGAAACATCTGCTCCATCAGAGTTGCCAGCTGTGACGGAGCACGTTCTTATTACACCATCAAAACGATGTAAAGCATTATGATTATGCACAAATAAAAAAACAAAGTCTCAACATTAGATATATTCACACCTATCAATGTCACAAATCTAACCATTACCACAACAGTACGAGAAACCAAGTTCGCGACATTTGGCAGTAAGCACGTACCACGAGAATGCTTGCAATCGACATGACGCCCAACAGGAGCAGCGCGCACCATACCCGCGGAAATGTCGGTGGGAGCACATGCGACTGCATCACCAGAAGACACGCTTCCAGAACCAAATCGAGGCAACACATTCCGACCGCTACTTCCACTTATGTGGATACCATAATAAACATGTAATTCTGCAGCATAATGAACATTGTAGACACATAGGGGCAGCAGAAATACCTGGGACCGCATAAGTGGAAGGCAATTCTCCAGAATGAGGAACGTGCAATAAATTCCCACGACCAGGTCCACCTGCGGATACACAAAATACCAGAATTATTACGAAAGTTCCACGGCCAATTTGCAAATCAAAGAGCAAAATAGCTAAGGGCAGCGAGGATAAATCCTCCTCCAGACGAAGGGTAAGGACATAAATGAGGAATCAATCACAAACGGAATGCGAAATGACCAAGAAGCCCTCTACATTTGAGATTAATAGCATAATAAAATAACTACAATGGAAGAATAGAGACAGAGGCACCACTGTCAACAGAACTCCCAAATTTTACCTAAGGTTTCTCGAACAAACAACATAACCAGATTCACAATAATTACGGTCATACCAACATAACATACGTAGAATCCAAACTAATGCTAGGCAAGACCGTCATTTCGCAACCTAAAGCACCCGAAACAAGGGCAACAACGTAATTGCGCAATCAACAGCAAACCAAGCGCAAAATGACCGGGAAAGCCTCTGCAGTTCACATTATTTGCATTATTAAAAAACTATAATGGCATAATACATACGGGGGAAACACAATCATTAGCGCTCCCAAATTTTGCTTATGGTTTCTCGATCAAAAAACTCACAAGGTTCAGTATAATTATGGACATACAAACTGCAGATACACAAAATCCAAACTAACGGAGGGCACGAAGGTCACTTCTCAATATAACTCATACGGAACACACCCAATCGACGGGACGTAAAACTCCCTGCAAATGGAGCCAACTCACGTCCCCCAAAGCCACAGGGGCACGCGGAGCCGAAGGACAACAAGGTCATTCCGCAAACGCACCCTAGGAGAACGAAAACAACAACCACCGTTATTACGAAAATTCCACGGCCAATTCGGAAATCAAAGAGAAAAATTTAAAAGGACAGAGTAAACAATTCCCGACTCAAAAGTCGCTTCGCCTCTTTTAGTATAGCAGATAGTTTTTAAAGTCTTATTCTAAGACCTCACTTACTTAATGTCCTCATCTTAATATTCTGCTACTAGACGTAACCCCGCGCCATTGGCACGGGGTGCAACTGCACTACATATTCTTTTTTCTCTTTGCAGTCTTAAATTTCTAATCCTATCATTGACGTTCCTTTTAGAATTTTATTTCTCCATGTAGGGGAGTTTTGTTTATCTATTAACATTGATTAGTGCGAAAAAAATCAACAAACATTTGAATATATTTCTTTAGGTGTATAAAGTTGAGATCAAAATTGTTTTATTTTTGTGAACAAAGTATTTTATTCAAAATATGAAGTTAAATGAGAATCATTGTTGGAGTTACCGTTATTTCCCTCTCACGTTCAATTTCGAAAAGAAATATGCTCGAAGAAATAAGAAATTTATACAACCAACAAAATATAGATAACATGTAGTTGTCAAGTTTTGGGATGCTTTCTTCTATTAACTTGTAGTTGTTTCTAAATGATGTTCTCCTATTTGTCATATAATGAACCGAAAATGATGTTATTTTATAAAATCTTTATTATAGAAATATGAGTATACAATAAAATAAAAATTAAAATCCATGACCCAAGAGTTACATGTCATAATTTTGTTAAATTCAGTAAGGAATCATGAATAATAAATCTGATAGTTCAGATGTCATTCCAAAGATACAATATATAATTAGTTTAAATTCAAATTGCTTGCCGCTAGTTCTAATTAATAAGAATATTTTTAAGGGGTGTGCAAGAGAAAAATCATCTCCCCCTTTTACATTAACACTACAATTTAAATACTAAGTAGTATTTATTGTAATGTAATTTTTTTTGAGAAATTGTTTTTGTCATCAATCGCGTTTGAACCCGAGACCTCCTGCATGGGCTTCCAACCCTCTACCACTTTAGCTACCACCCTAGCTGCAATCATGTAACTTTTTGAATGTTAGTATTCTTATGAAAACTTAAGATATTGGTATATCATATTTTTTAAGGAATTAGTACTTTTATTTACATATATTTTGTGTGTATATATATATAAGAGTGCTAATTAGATGTGACATATGTCTGTAAGAATATAGATGTGAGATCCGGGTTTAAAATAAAATAAACAAATTCATTTTTTGGTAGTAAAATGTGGTTTTATTTACAACTTTTGTTTGGTATACACAGCTATAAGTTGCTAAGTTAATATGTGAAGTGAGTTGCAAGATGATGATTTTTATATTTTTTTTTGAGGACTTCATTTGATTACATGACCAGATCATGGGATTATTTTCTCAAAGTCTTATGTGGCTTGTTTTCCTTGATTGTAATTAATATTCTAGGACACTAAGCCATACAAAAAAGCTTAGTCGTCATTTTACTTTGGTGGAGGGGGAGGGGTCTGAGGGAGGATGACTTCGTCTCATTTCGAGGTTACTTCGTGCAAAAGAAACTAAGAGATGGGTGGGTGAGTTTTTCCTCTCAATTTATTTCGGAGTGGTGTTCGAATTTGAGTGAACGAGAGATGGGAGAGGAGCACTGCTATGTACAATAGTTAAGCTTTTCATGATTTTTGTGACATTTTTATGAGAAGCAGTAACTGATAATTGCTAGTTGGGTTCTCTTCAGAAGGCAGTGAATCAATATTTTCTTTTCCTCTTAAGGTGAGATTAACTTAGACTATTTGATTCTTTATATTTTTTTGTTTGGATAAATAGCAATATACTCCAAACAATTTGACCATTACATGGAACCCACTATTTTTAGAATGAAATCAGGCATGTCCAGGGATTGTTTATGAGAGGAAGAAAATAACTAATGAAGGTCGGTAGTTAAGCAATGATAGATAAAATTGCATACTGTGGTTTGTGCATCCTTCTTGGTTGGCTTTATGGCTTGGGGATATTGAACTATTACTTATCTTGAAGGCAATGAAGTTAATGTATTTTTGTTCTTGTGATTTGATATTACATTCGAGACTGTTAATTTCAATTCAAAGTCAGGATCTACTACTTCTTTAAGCGATGATAGGTTCCGCTTAAGTAAAGTGGTAGTGGAGGACTAAGAATCTTTGTTGACCTCATTAAGGGATGAGCGTTTCCGCTTATTAAGGTATTAGTGATGTACTAGCGTGTCCACGATGACTCTGTACAAGTGTTAGACTGGCCAAAAGTGATAATGTGTTACCCCATTAAGCGATGTGTGTTTCCGCTTAAGTGAGGGGTTGATAGTGACTAGTGTATACAACGTGTCCATGTAGTACTATGTCTGCACAGTGGAAGATTAGTTCGTAATGAGCTATTATTTTTATCGTATCATCGATGTTTATTATTAAATATGTGACGGGTCATAACAATAGATCTATATAAATTATTTGTAAATGTTAAGTGTGATATATGAGATTATGACTCATATGATTAAAGGTGAAGATGGAATAATATCTTCTTAATTTAAATTTTTTATACATGTTTATGTACATATATAATATTTTATAATATTAAACAGCGAGAATATGTTGGAAGAGTAATATCTTAAGTATTAATGAGAAGACACGTCTCAAATTCATGGATCCATTTTGTTGAGCTTATTCTTATACAAGAATATATAAGAGCTTATTACTATACAATAATATATAATTATAATAATATTTTAAGGAATTATATATTTGACATGAAATTGTGATAACTTTTCTTATTGATAGTAAATTATATCAAAAATTCAAGAACGAATATTTATGAGAAATTGACTATCACTAAAATATTAAAATGAATCATAATTGCTCATGAGTTAAAAATATAAATAGTGTCATTAAAAATCATATGAAAAAGAAAATGTGTGTATATGTCGATTTCTTATTGGTTGATTTGCGTAAATTGACATGTATGATGACAAATGTCATATTTATAACAATTCTTAAAAGACAAATGGCAACATATAGTTTTACTTCGGGACTTTTCTGCTTTTATATATAATAAAATAAAATAAGATAATCACCTAACCCAATGACCCATAACGGGACCATTTGTATCCCTATATATATATATATATATATATATATATATATATATATATATATATATATATATATATATATATATATATATATATATATATATATATATATGAGATAATGGAATTTGGGTTTCAATCACATTTGTGCATCTCTTCTTCTTGTGGGTTATCTCCCGTTTAGGGTTTCTGTAAATCATTCTTCGTTCATGGTATCCGAGCCTCCATTTTAGCCGGCACCTCTCCTCGTCATATTTATCTCATTTCTAATATATGTTTACTTCTTTTTTACAATCCTAATTACTCAATGTTTATGTTGACAGTTCAACGCCTTGTTCTCTGGCATACCTCTGTGATGCCACCGGCGTTCCAATGACGGATGTAAATCAAGCATTTCAGGTCTAGCCGGATCAAGATCAGACTATTGTGACCATCATTAATGCTACTATGTCGTCTGAAGCTCTTACTCATGTTGTTGGTAATTCCACGTCTGGATCAATCACGCTAACTCTCACAATCAGGTATGCCTCCTTTACCATCATGAATTTCAAATGAGTTCCAAACCCTTTGAAAGAAATCAGATTTTCCCGATGTATGCATGCAATTAAAACCTGAAATTCATTCGTGATAAGTTATCTTTTTTGCTATGGTGCATATAGATGATTAAGATGTGCTACTTTTTTCTATAAATTGTATTAGATTCGAGTTTAACATTTCCCCATCTCTACACGCATGTTGTGACTCTATTTATTTAGAAGGTCGGCATGTTTCACATAAGTGATTGAATCTCTGAGTGCTCAAATGAAATGTTTCTGCCTTCTCCAGTATTTTTGGGTCAACTACAAACTATGGCTCTTGTGGTTCTGGTTGATGTCATTTTGAACCCAGATCTTGTAATGTTGAAACCCTAATGGTCGGTTTAACTCCACATTTGATAAATTTAATGATTCTATTGGATGTAATGCTTGTTCTCAATCTGTTTATGGCTATAACAATGGTCATTCTCAAAACACAAATAGGACTATGAGTTCTAGGGGAGGTTCAATGGGTCAAATAGAAATGGTTCTAGTAATATAATTACTCGGCAAATTTGTGGGTATGATTATCATTCTGTCTTGAATTGCTAGTGTATAATGGACAATGCTTACCAATACAGCCAACCTCCAGAGAAATTATATGCTATGATTAATACCACTCAAGCTAACATACCTCAATCTGATTACTGGTTAACTTATTCTGGTTCTTTAAACCATATTACAAATGATCTAATGAATTTAAAAATTGTTGATACTTACTTTAGGTCTGATCAAATTCCTATGGGAAATAGAGATACTTTTCTTGATAAAGATCTTCTCTCAACTCCTACTTGTTCTTATTTTCTTTCAGATGCTCTATTGTTCCAAATATTTCAACAAATCCTTTATTTGTGCTTAAATTGTGTAAACAATATGACTGTTGCTTTATGTCAATTAAATCAACTATGAATGCATGAGTGATAAATGGGTTATACCCCCAACGATCTCTCCTAAAGTTTTTTTGGGTAGACAAATAAGGAACCCCATATAGCATGCTAGACTGGATCACCCCCATTGATAAATTATCTAAAGCTTTGTATAAATCTTGCCTTATGCAATCAATTGTCTCTAGTACTAGTAATGTTTGTCAATTTTTGTTTAAGGAAAGATGTATATATTACCTTATCAAATATCTACTCGTTATGTACCCGCTCCATTAGACTATTATATTATGATGTTTTTGGCCTTGCATCCATAAAGTCTTGTCACAAGTTTAAACTTTATTTTCTCTTTGTTCGTGATTTTTGTAGATATACTTGGATTTCAATTACATAATAAATTTGAAGTTGTTTATGTATTTTCAAAGTTGAAACTGCAAATAAAAAAATTTAGTAGAAAAAACAATTAAGATTCTTAAGAAAGAGGGTGTCGGGCAGTTAGGGTGGTAGCTCAAGTGGTAGAGCGTTGGAAGCCCCTTCATGAGGTTCCGAGTTCAAACCCAGTCGACGACAAACAATCTCTCAAAAAAAAGGAAAGAAAGAGGGTGTCAGTGAATCGTTTCCTTTTTATTAACAAATTTTAAACACTTGTGGTATACACATCAAAACTTATGTCCTCACAAATCACAATAAAGTGGAATAACTGAAAGAAAACGTAGATTCTTAGTGGAAATTGCCATTACATTAATGAAACAAGTGTTTTATCATAATGTTTTTTTATTTCATGTCTCCGAAGCCGAATTTGTTTATCTGATAAATAGAATACCTAGCAAGAATACACATAAGAAGTCTCTTTATTGCATGCATGTTATTATTATTTTTTCTAAAAAGCATCTATCAATCTTGCAAAAGGATATTACTCAAGTAGATGTATATAGAATTAATTTTATCATTATAGATGTAGCCAAATGAGTATTGACGGAACTACTCTTGTTTAGTCTTTCATGAAACGACCAACTTGTTATGTTTCAGTTTATATGTTTAAAATTTCTAATGTACCGGAACAAATCATTTGATAATAGCATGATTTATTTGCACCCTGCAAATAGATTGGAGAGACCATTTAAGTCATTGGTTAAAATAAGAGCATAGTAAGAAACACGAAAAGGAAATCTTTATGAAATCGCAACCTAGATATTTTACAGATGATTCTCATACGGGAATAAATTCGTATCCGAATACAGCTCCAAGATACAATCATCAACTGGTTTTCGTGAAAACATGAATGCTCTTAATAGACATAAGTCGTTGTATTGTTAGCTATTTATTCATTTATTTATTTAATTAGTTGAACAGGATTTTCTTTTCAGTTCTTTTCCAGGCCATTTAAGTCAATCCGTCTAATTTAGGGTTAAATTTGCTTTCCTATTTAAACAATTATAGTCACACTTTTTTATCATTAATCAAAAGAATTAAGTTGCGTCGTTTTACTTTTTCGTGTGTCCGTGTTGTGTGAAGACCGAAATATTTCGAATCCCTCAAACTAGATAGCTTACCGCTATAAGATTGTCGTTGAACACATCAAAGAGAAAAGCATGACGTCAGTTTACTTTGTTGAGAAAAATAAGAGAACATGATGTACTACATGGCGTTTTCAAGCATTACATAATGGATTACACGTGTGAATGGTAAAAAAAAACAAAAGAAAATAGTTGCATAATCAAATTAAAGAGTGTGAGTGGGATTCTTAATTTATTTCTTCTATCGAAGCATAATTTCTTAATCATACAATTAAGGTGATAATCGACACAAATTTAATATATATATATATATATATATACATATATATATTCTAAAAAGGTAATAATAACTCTAGACAATAATATACTGTAGAATACAAGTCAACAAGAAACGTTGAACACTTGTATTATATTTTTCTATCGTTCATGATATGTGTCATATATATGTCGATGATTCATCCATGACCAGTTTTTAATTGTTTAGAAGAAAAGTTTCTAAATTAGCGCCATTACTAGGTACACATTAACATATAAAATAATACTATAATAAAACCTAATACGAAAGTAAATTTGCACACGAGGTAAAACACTGCATATAGTTAGACTTCTAGTTTCCTTCGTTGCATAATCACATTTCAATCTCCCTATTTCCTCTATGTGTCCCTTTCTCTAAACAATAAATATTTCTCCCTTTAACCATGCCGAGGTTGGCGAGGTCAAACCGTGGGCTTCAGAGGGTTGAAATGAGAAAGATGACGAACGAGAAAAATCTCTTAGTCACTTTATCAAAGAGACACTCTGGCATATTCAACAAGGTGAGTGAGCTTGCAGAGGTCTTAATCCTTGTTTTCTCTCACTGTTGATGGTTCTTCTAATACTTCATCCCCGGAGAGAAAACAATGATTAAGATCTGCAGAGCTCATTGGCCTTTTTTAGTAGGCCAGAGCGCCTCTTTGAGAAAGTGACAAGGAGACTCGTTTGGCATTTTTCTCATCTCGATCTTTTGATGCCCACGACTAGTCCTCGACATCCTCGGCATAGCTAAGGGTACATAGATTTCTTGCTATAATGAAGGGACACGTAGAGATGAAAAAGAGAGATTGAAATGGTTGTTATCCAATGAAAGGAACATGAAGTGTACTTATATGCAGTGTTTTACCTCATCTGTAAATTTACTTCGGTATTAGGTTTTGTTATTTCTTTTGCATGTTAATGTTTACCTTCTTCAATATGGCTAACTTAGAAACTTTTCTGGCAAACAATTCAAAATCAGTCATGGATGAATCATTGTGTATGGCACATGGCATGAAAGATAGACCAAAAGAACACCAAGTGTTTGATATTTTTTATCGACCTATTTTAACCATTCGCATTCGATTATTGTCATGGCCGTCTTAAGACTTTTTCAGGCCTTAGACCAATTTTCAAATAGAGGCCTTTGTCTTTTAAATCTTAACTAGTTTCAAATTCGTTCCTATGATGAAGTACTATTACATGAAATAAACTTGTAACATATGCCCATTCATTAACCTCGACATAGTAAGACATTTGGGACAATGAATAATAAGGAGTATAATAATTGCATGTAAATTATATCTGGAGGTCTACCTAGACTAGTGAGTACCAATCATTTAGGGTCAACAGATGTTTACTTGGCCCAAGTTTTCTAAACTTTCAACGAAAATCATGCATATATCCTCAACAAGAGTTAGTTTCTAAATTCTTATATTCCAACATTACACTAAAGTAGTAAGTACCCACAAAGAAGCATTTCAAAAATCTTGTTCATGATAAAAACTTCATAAATCTAGGCAAAAGTTCATTTTACCCCATTAAACATAAAGGTAGAAGTCAAAATCAACCTTGTATTTTCATTTGTCTCAAATCCAACCCTGAATTTACATTTTCTCTGCAACATCATATTTCCGTCCAAACTGACGTTAGTATATCTCATATTTAATTGTTTGTATTATTTATTTATTTTTTTTGCAAACTATTATTTATTTATTTAGAAGTGTAAGAAACAAAAACAAGAATATAAATTTACCTTTTTGGCCATTAGTGAAACATGAGAAATAGTGAAATCAAAAACATTCTCGATGAAACAAATACGTGCGGCTGGGTTTCATCAAAAACAAAGTGCGGCTGGGGTTTGATAATAGTTCCAGTACTTCAGATTTGTTAACGGAGTCTCGTGCAGAGAGAGAGTAGTAGTTACAGCGATTTTGGGAGGCGATTTGGAGAAGATTTTGAAGAAACCAAAACCCTAGGGTGCCTAACTGAAGGTTGAAGACGATAGTGTTATTGACTACTTTCGATAAGGTTCGTCCGCTTTGATTATTTTTGCTGAAATCCGTTTAAGTTTTAATGTATTATAATGGTTAATTGAGATTCATGGGCTGGTGAATTAAATATTAAGTTTTTTTCTGGTCGTCATCTAGGGTTTTCCATGTACTTTTTTGATGAAGCTTTACGTGGCTTTTTTTGTGTAAGTCATTGGATTATGAATTATGCTGGAGTTACTTGTTCATGGTGGGACTCAGATTGGGTTTTTTTGTTTTGTTGGAGAAGAAAAAATTTCAGTTCTTTTTCTTGAAGTGTAAGAATGACAAGTTGTGGCTGTGATGTGTTGTTTGTGAATTATGGAGGACTTTGACTAGGTACAGTCGAAGTCCCAATTCAGTCGTAACAAAACCTTGTTTGATTAGGGAGGTGCCTTAGGATTCATGGGAGCCCAAGTGCCAAGTGCTCAAGTGACGTAAATTCTTTTCTTGCTCTTATTTCTGCCAGATAGAATCTTGAATACTTTACTGCAATCGATACTGAGCAGATATCCCTGATATTCACGAACAGTTATCTTTTTTCTATTTTAGCAAAATGATGTGATAATCTGATAACTTTTTTATGGTGTTGTTTTCTATTCCAACAGTCTGGCGCATCTCGTATGCTCATACTCCTAGTGTGCCCTTCATGCTTCCACTGCGTGAGAGGCTTTGTAAGCGGTTCTGACAGATTATCATCTGTAGGAATCTTGCATATCTGAACGTCTCCTCTATCGATAATATCTCGAATGAGATGAAACTTCCTGAGCACGTGCTTGGACTTCTGGTGCGATCTGGGTTCCTTTGATTGCGCGATCGCCCCAGTGTTGTCACAGAACAACTCAACTGGGTCCGCAATGCTAGGGACCACACCAAGTTCAGAAACAAACTTTCTAATCCAAACAGCCTCCTTTGCTGCGCCATTTGCAGCAATGTACTCAGCCTCTGTTGTAGAATCAGCCACCGTCTCTTGCTTGGAACTCTTCCAGCTCACCGCTGCTCCATTCAAGCAAAACACATATCCCGATTGTGATCTAAAGTCATCTCTGTCGGTTTGGAAGCTTGTATCAGTGTAACCCCTTACACGCAACTCTTCCTCACCGCCAAATATCAAGAAAGCATCCTTAGTTCTTCTCAAGTACTTTAGGATGTTCTTCACTGCAATCCAGTGACTCTCACCCGGATTGGATTGGTATCTGCTTGTCATACTCAAGGCATATGACTCATCTGGTCTATTACAAAACATGGCGTACATGATAGATCCTATGGCCGAGGCATAGGGGATTCTACTCATGCGTTCCTTCTCAATCTCATTGGAAGGACAACCACTCTTCGAAAGAGTGATTCCATGTGACATGGGCAAGAATCCCTTCTTGGAATCTTGCATGTTGAACCGTTTCAACACCTTAACAATATATGTACTTTGACTTAGGCCTAGCAACCTTTAAGATCTATCCCTATAGATCTTTATACCGAGTATAGAGGCTGCTTCCACTAAGTCTTTCATTGAGAAACACTTTCCTAGCCAATCTTTCACAGGTTGCAGCATGGGAATGTCGTTTCCAATGAGTAGTATGTCATCAACATACAAGACCAGAAAAGCTACAGAGCTCCCACTAACCTTCTTGTAGACACAAGACTCATCTTCGTTTCTGATGAATCCAAACTCTTTGACCACTTCATCAAAACGTCGATTCCAACTCCTAGAAGCTTGCTTCAATCCATAAATGGATCGTTGCAGTTTACAAACTTTGTTGGCTTGCTTTGGATCCTCAAAACCCTCCGGCTGTATCATATACAAATCCTCGAGGAGACTCCCATAAAGGAATGCTGTTTTGACATCCATCTGCCAAATCTCATAGTCGTGGTATGCTGCAACTGCAAGTAGGATTCGGATGGATTTGGTCATAGCGACTGGTGAAAACGTTTCATCATAGTCAATACCATGAATCTGTCTGAATCCTTTAGCCACCAATCGGCCCTTACAGGTAATCACATTACCATCCATGTCGATCTTCTTCTTGAAGACCCACTTGCACCCTATGGGTCGCGCCCCATCGGGTGGTTCCACCAAAGTCCATACTTTGTTGGTATACATGGATTCCATCTCGGATCTCATGACTTCCAGCCACTTCTGAGAGTCTGGGCCACTCATGGCTTCCTCATAGGTAGTAGGCTCATCATCTATGAGCATCGTGTCACCGGAATCGGTTACGAGAAGTCCATACCTCTCGGGTTCCTGGCGCACTCTACTAGATCTACGAAGCTCTTGTGTTACCTGAACAGGTGGCTCCACAACTGCTTGTGGTTTCTGTTCATGTTCCATAATCGGTTCAGTGACTTGTGGTTCTTGAACCTCTTCACGTTCTACATTCCTCCCACTTGCTTCTTTAGAGACAAACGCTCTTTCTAGAAACACGCCGGTCCGAGCAACAAACACTTTATTTTCGGTTGGATTGTAGAAGTAGTATCCCTTAGTTTCCTTAGGGTACCCCACAAATTTACACTTATCCGATTTCGGCCCTAGCTTGTCTGATTGTAAACGTTTTACATAGACATCGCAGCCCCAAATCCTCATGAACGACAGTGTGGGACGCCTCCCACTCCATATCTCATATGGTGTCTTCATGACTGACTTAGATGGAACACGATTAATGGTGAAAGCTGCACTTAATAGAGCGTAGCCCCAAAATGACAATGGAAGATCGGTTTGACACATCATAGATCGAACCATATCCAATAGGGTCCGATTCCTCCTCTCGGACACGCAATTCCATTGTGGCGTTCCGGGTGGAGTGAGTTGGGACACGATCCCACATTCTCTAAGATAGTCGTCAAACTCTTGGCTCAAGTATTCTCCTCCACGATCTGATCGTAGAGCCTTGATACTTTTGCCAAGTTGCTTTTCTACTTCATTCTTGAATTCTTTGAACACTTCAAAGGATTCGGATTTTGCCCTCATAAGGTAAACAAATCCATATCTACTGTAATCATCAGTAAAAGTAATGAAGTAGACATAACCACCCCTGGCAGGCGTGGCAAATGGCCCACACACATCGGTATGTATGAGCGCCAATTGCTCACTAGTCCTCTCTCCTTTCTTATTGAAAGGGGACTTTGTCATTTTTCCCAATAAACAAGCCTCACATGTCTCATATGATTCAAAATCAAATGAGTCTCTAGATACACGTTTCTCATTTATGTGGCCTAAACGACAGTGCCATAAATAAGCAGGATCTAAATCATTTATTTTAATCCGCTTGGTATTAATGTTGTAGATAGGATTGCTTAGATCAAGGACATAAAGTCCATTAAATAATTGCGCACTAAAATAGTGAATATTATTTAAATAAAAGGAACAGCAATTGTTCTTTATTGAAATAATAAAACCATCATTGTCCAAACAAGAAATATAAATAATGTTTCTGCTCATAGCAGGCACAAAATAGCAATTATTTAATTCTAAAACTAATCCTGAAGGCAGAGATAGCTCGCACACGCCTATGGCTAACGCAACAACCTTTGATCCATTCCCAACGCGCAGTTCGACCTCCCCTTTAGCCAATCTCCTACTTCTCTTTAGATCCTGCATATTTCGAGAAATATGAGATCCACATCCAGTATCTAATACCCATGATGTAGAGAAAGTTAAATTGACATCTACAACGAAAATACCTGGTGGTGGTGGAATCACTATTCCAAGCCTCTTGTCCTCCAGATATTTTGAGCAGTTCCTCCTCCAGTGTCCAGGCTGATTGCAATAGTGACACTCACCTTTAGTCATGGCCTTGGCAATGCCACCAACAGGCTTAAGGGCAGGTTCCTTGGACTTGGCAACTGACTTGCCTTTGCCCTTGGAGGAAGAGGCAAACCTTTTGCCCTTTCCTTTCTGTACCATCATTATGGCCTTGCCCTTACCCTTGTTGATGCTCTGTTCAGCCGTCCTCAACATATTGAGTAAATCTGGCGGTGGTTTCACGATCTCGTTCATGTTATAGTTCATAATGAACTGTCCATAACTCTCAGGCAACGATTGCAACACGAGATCGGTTGCCAACTCTTGGCCGACCGGGAACCCCAGTCGGGCGAGATTCTCCAAGTACCCGATCATTCGGAGTACATGGGGTCCCACCGGGTTCCCTTCTGCCAGATGACATTTGAACAGTGCCTTTGAGACCTCATACCTCTCTACCCTCGCCTGCTCTTGGAAGAGCTGCTTTAGATGTTCGATCATATCGACAGCATTCATGTTTTCGTGTTGCTTCTGAAGCTCAGAAGTCATGGTGCAAAGCATTAGGCAGGCCGCATCATTAGCGTCATTAACACGCTTTTGATACGCCTTTAAGGCAGCAGGTGTTTGGTTCTCTGGACCTTCTGGAACATGCTCCTCTATTGCCTACAGTTTCTTCTCTTGCTTGAGAACAATTCTCAAGTTTCTGTACCAATCAAGGAAGTTGGTTCTAGAGAGCTTGTCCTTCTCAAGGACAGATCGTAGGGAATGTTGTGAACTCGATGAGTTGTTTGCCATTTGGAATTCTACAAAAAGGAAAATACGCAAGTTTTAGTATTTGTGAATTTTTGACTATATTCAATAATGGCTAGTTTATCAAATATAGCTCCCACTATTTTTATACGGATTAATAACCCTCAAGATATTAATGCGGAAAATATCCTTCTATTTTCTAGTGGGCCAAGATCCATCTTTCATCTCCTTATGAGCTTGCTTTGGCAAGTCACCCATAATTTGACTACTTTAGGTAGGAACAATTCCAATTGCATCTCACATGCAACTCTTGGTTCAATTGGGCAAATAACTCCTTATTTATCCATCCATATGGATAATCCCAATTGATTGCCTCTAGGTTTCTTAATCAAATTAATAGCCTAGTTGTGTTCAACCTCTTATCTAAACAATTGCACATTGTTACGTGCCATCGCATTCCATCATGATGAACCAAGTCGCCATGCTTTGGCACGCACGAACATGGTAAATAATGATGATAATGAGTGTTTAAATAACGAGAAGGCAAGAACACAATATTTGAATTTTGAGGTATTTTAAATTCAATTTTTAATTGTTTTGTTGATCAATATCAACTAATCTATCTATTTGAGTTTGGGCACAACTCCAAATAATAGATCCGGGTTGTCTAATTATCTTATTATCCTAATTGCATGCATCATCCATACACCAACCACACAATAATAAGACAATAAAATAAACAACCACAAAACAGAAATTAAACGTGATGTGGATATGGCCCTTTTCTAGACTAAGATAATTCCAAGCCAATGGAATTATCTATGAACCCTAAAGCAAACACATCTCCATGCGTCTTGATCTTTTGGTCCATCTTTCATAGTCTTGTGGAATGCTCCATGCTCCAGGCTCCATCTTTTGTGGCTTCTTTGGCTTTGGGCTTCTTTTCTCCAATCTTGGCTAACAATCTACTTTATCTAGCACTAGCTAACTTCTATACTAAATAAAATAAATCTCACAAGTTGAGAAAAAAAATGGCACGCAGGCCATAAAACCCTAATTAATTATTACAATTAATTGATCAGCTCGCAGGCCGTAAACCAAACCACAAAATTTAAACATCCACATCAAACCATATCCTAAGGCCATATCCAATCACCATGCAATTTGCACATAAACAGTTAAAATCCAATTTTAACGCGCTTGGTCAATTTTAATTGATTTTAGGATTTCTAGGGTTAAAACGGTCCATGGGCCCAACAATCAAATTGCCCGGGCCCAATAAGGTGAACCACAAGGCCCTAGGGCCGGCCCGGCCCAAAACCCACAAGCCTAGGCCCGCGGGTTAGGGTCGCCCGTCCCCTAGGGCGGCCAATCTTGGGCGGCAAGCAAGGGGGGCGGTCCCTAGGGGGGCCGAACCTCCTTGAGGTAGTTGTTTCCAAAACAACTCCCTTGCTTGGTGCCCAAGTTTGGTTGTTTCCTTGTTTTGGGAGAACTCCTTCTTCCCCAAGGATGCCCAAACCCTAGATCTAAGATCCTAAAATTTCTCAAACTCACCAATTCATGCATCCAATGCAAAAATTGGATCTTGTTATGATTAATTATGGACAAATTGCATCCCATGCTTGATTTGTCTTGTTTTACGCGATAAACAATCAAATTAAGGTGTAAAACAACTAAAACGTAACACATAAACCACGTTTATGCCCTACGACCTGTCGCTCTGATACCACTGTTGGGTTTCGATTCATGGATGCGCAACGGAAGCATAAACAAACATAAAACCATGCAAAACCCTCCAAGGTTCACAAGTCAAGAGACATAACGATGGTAAGGGTTAGAAATCATAAACACACCTTAGGGTTCTCCTTTGATGACTTCAAACGCGAATTGTGTCACGTTCTCTATGGTTGATCCACGCCAAGAGTTGATCCTAGATCTCCCAAGTCCTTGGTGCTAGCCCGGAAGAGGAAGAGGAAAAAGAATCACGCAAAACGAGACCCAAAAGGAGGGTCTCGGCCTCCTTTGGCCGACGGGGACGGGGCGGCGGCAAGGGGGCGGTCGGGCTCCCTTGTTGTTTGCTCTCTCTCCTTTTGTTCTCTCCCACTCTTTGTTATGTTCAATTATGAGCATAAGTTATGTGGGAAGGAAGGAAGGAAGGTCATTTATATAGTCCAACAACTCCTTGTTAACTACCTAAAGGACTTATTCTAGTCCTACTAGAATTCAATTTAGTCCCTTCCTTGCAAATTAGTCCCTACTAAGTTTGCAAGGGTTTGCAAAGTGATCCTTCTAATTAATTAATCCAATTAATTAATTCCCAAATCTAGTTCAACTCTAAATAGCGTGTGACCCCATAGGTTCTATCTAGTTGGTAGCAACTATTTGCTAATATGGAGCAGTCTCTAGCAAAACATCCATTCTAGCCAACTGATAGAATGGTCATCTTGACAACCTTTGTACAAGTAATTGTCTCATCCCTTTGTCTCTATATCCGGATTGGACACGAGACATACAAGTCACACTCGTATATCCAATCCATAGTTTCTCGATCCATGGGAATAGCCTTATTCGTGCAAATAACATCAATATCCCATATTGATTTATTTGAGTCTGGCCAGACATTCTATAAGCACTATCCCTCGAGTGGCCTAGGATATTTGCTCCCGTTATGTGGGAGGGACAAATTCTATCTAAGTCCACTACGATCTCTAAGCTTGCTTCTTATTGTATCCAGTACACGCCTTTATAACTACCCAGTTACGGTGTAGCGTTTAACGCTACCAAGATCACAATAATCCAAAACTAGAATATCTAGTGACTTCAAGTCTAAGGATGACAATACAATTGTACCGCGAGAAGCGCTTGTGACTCAACATAACGTGTATGTAGCCTTCTCGGAGATGGGTCAATCCAGTGCAACATTCCCTAATGCACACCAATGTTGGATCGTGATATCTCCATATCAATCCAACCCCATACTAGTCTATAGATGATTGTCCCATTAATAATTATATTTGACTAGGGATATTTAAGATAAACAACACATTTGTAAATCTAAGGACTTCATTATATTAAATATCCAATAAATAATAAATGAATTTCTAGCCAAAAATAATTCATACTAAACTAGATTGCCTCTAGGGCATCTATTCCAACAGTATGGAAGTTATACTCCGATCTGTCTGAAAAGGATTTGCAATCCAAGAAGTTTCCCAAACCCAAGGCCTTGACCCCTCCTTCAAGCCTACCATCACAACCTCAAGACCTTTCTATGGTGGTTCAAAGACTTGAAATTCTTGAGAAGGATATGGATGATTTGAAGGAAAATCAGCATGAGTTTGGCACTGAATTCAAGCAATAGAAATACATGGTTGAAAGCATTTTCAAAAGCATCAATGTGATTCATCTGGAAGAAGAAGTATCTTAGGCTGCAGAAGGATCAAAGAAAGATGCAGAAGGTTCAACCAGATATTTTCTCAGTGAGCATACAACTCATGATGAGGATACAGGGGTGGGGGACAAATGGAAAAAGGTAGTTCAAGAAAAAGGAGATGAAGATCAGGAACAAGAAGATGATGACAGTCCAGACTCAGGGATGTTGATCTAGGATCTAAGAATAAAAAGAATAAAACCAACATTCCAGAGATACTGACTGATGCATACATATTTGAAGATGATGTGGATTCAGGTTCTACTACTAGGGCTGCTCAGGAAGAAGAACAAGGTTCTCAGGATGATGAAGAAGACAGTAGAGATGAAGATGCTGAGCCAAAGGGAGATGGAGACCCAACCTTCTTACTCTTGCCTCTTCTTTCTATTTCTTCATGGCCTTGAATTTCCCTTCAAATTCTTTAAAATTTCTATCCTTTCAAAACTTTTTCACTCAGTTTTTCCAAAAAATTTGATCCAACACTTTCTCACTTGTTTTATGAAAGTAAAAAAGGGGGAGAAATTTCGATGTTTATTTGTTTACTTTAGTACTGTTTATTTGTTTATATATATGGTTTTGGACATTGCTACTGTTTCACGTTGCTGAAATAAGTTGGATTGCTTGGATATCATGTGTTACAGTTTATTATCATGGATTCTATTATGCTCTAATGAATATTTTTTGCAGAAAATCAGTCCCAAAAAGATTAAGGTTTTCTCTTTCGTCAAGGGGGAGATTGTAAGTTCATCTTGTTTCAAAGGCTTGAAATAGTTTGTTTGTTTCAAGCAGCTTGTCTGTTTCAAGGCCTTGAAATTGCTTTCAAGGGTTTGAAACAAGCACTGCAGAATAAAGCATGAACTTAGGGGGAGCTTTTGATTCTATTCTAACGCTGATCTCCTATGATTGATTATATGTTATAATGCATTGGCCTAACAGTGAGAACAAAATCCTGATTCTACTCTAACACAGAGTCTCCTATGGTTGATTCTATTCTAACTCCTGATTCTATTCTAACACTGAGAATAAAATCCTTTCTCCATAAAGTTTCTCTTGGTGGATTTAGAAGCTTGGCTAGCTTAAGCCTTTGAGAAATTTACTTTCATCGCTTTAGTTAGCTTTAGTTTAGCTTGTCTCTTGCTTTTCAAGTGTGAGATTTATCTTTCCCAATCCTTGTGTAAATCGACCCCGTTCTTACTCGGGTACTACTTAGAAAGATATTCCTATACTTGGGAATTATCTATTCAACATCTTTGTAACAACTCTTTTAGCAAAAGTTACAAAAGTTGCCATACTCTATTCAACCCCCCACCCCCCTCTAGAGTATTGATCATGTAGTTATCACTACATTAATGTCATTCACTGTGTCATATTTCAGTAAATCGATTTATAATTGTTGCGTCCATATTATCCAAATCTTCAATCCGGTGCCGGAGCTGATATTGGGGATCGTAGAAGTAAAATTCCAGATGTCGGAGCACAGCACCGCCATGATTAAGATGATTAATATAATTGTACACTTTTCCTTCATCATGGAAAGTATATATACCTTGACTTTGCTTCGTTGTGCTCTCGTCTAACTTAACCCCCAAAGACGTGAAAGAAAACAAGCTATGATATCCACAAATTGCAGTCCTGAAACCCTTCGCAACAGAATCATGTGATAACAAAAGCTTAGCAAGATCTTTCAGAAATTTCATGAGGAGCAAGAATGATTTGCCCCGCGCTACAGCAGAACCCCTTTGGTTCGTGCATAAACAATTTTGTGCCAAAATATGGGCATCTACGAGGTGGGTCTAATACACTTGGCGCTTGCAGTGGCGGAGGAGGATCTCTCTCCCATTTCTTTCTCGTCCAATTACCTCAAAAATTTCAAATTCTCGACCATCCAACTAATGCGTAAGAAAGAAAAATATGCGATTACGAGGTATCTTGCGTGCACCCATTGGACAGGCGACACCCTCACACCCAGCAGTTTCGGAAGACGAAGCTTGATGCACACCTTGGGGATCCACGTGACTGCAGTTTGCACTAGAAGTAGACGAAGAACTCGCAGAGGTTGCAGCCAACTGCCACACGCATATATTCTAACAACCTCACAAATCAAAAACAACTTCCCTAGACACAGGTGCAATTCTACGCGTCGTAGTAGAATTAGAAGGAATAAGACGGTTAGGGGTAATCAAGACACTGAACTATAATTTTCGCCTCCGCCGAGACTTGTTCCATCATGGACAAGATGGAAAAGATCAGCACAGTCAGGAGAAGAACAAACAGTATTAGCACAGACATATCTATTTATCATGGCAGTAATGTGAAAATTTGACAACCAAATACATTTAACAAAAAACGCACAAAGAAATAATCACCAGGACCAACCATAACAAATAGGCTGTAAACCTCCACAGCAACCTCAATGACAGCATGTGATGAAATCAACCAAATATGGACATCAAGCAATTTGGGAACAAATAATGATAGGATAATTGCGGAAGAACAAGAAATTACACCAAAACTTCCCAACCCATAAGAAACAACCTGTAATGCTAAAATGGCAGGAGGACCCCAAGGGAAACAACGTCATTCCACAAAGGCAGCCCAAAAGAACGAGCACTACAACAGCAGTCATTACAAAAATACCACAGGAAATTCACAAATCAAAGAGCAAAATCACGGACAGCAGGGAAGGCAGAAAAAGTAGCTGGTGCAAAAAAAAATTGCGTACCCAATTGAGAATGCATGCAACGCGGAGGAGCATATGCACCCGAACCAATACAAGAATCAACAGCAGCTTCCCTAGGCACAAGTGCTATTATTTGCACCACACGAGAAGTAGACGGCGTACCATGATCAGGTGTAGGCAAGGCACTGAAACTGTGACGGCCGTCTCCGCAGACAATTGGTCTATCATGTATACTATCAACCAACGGGATTTCTACGTCACAGAAAACATCGGGGTAACTAGCGCAGACCACCCACTCAGTAAAAGAACGTGCAGCATTCGGACTAACAAATATATTTATCATGAAATTAGCCTGAAAAAATCACCACCACATATTTTCACCAATAATGAATTTGTCCACACATAAAATGCAACCCCCCATGAAAAAACACTTGTTTCAGCACTTATTAACCAAGAAATAAAAGACAGATGGATAAACATAGTTGACAGTTAAAAATATTAAAACAATACCGCTAGAAGACAGATGGATAAACATAGTTGACAGTTAAAAAAGATTAAAACAATACCGCGCACCTGTATTGACGACTGGGTATGTGCTGCTAACCACAGCATCGACAGGCACGGCTTCCGTACCAGAAATGGATTGTGCACCCGGACACGCGGTAACAGAAATGGGAGAACCATCAGTATACAACAGCGACTGTGTGGCATGCGAAAACGACAACTGCGAACGAACAAAGGAGTTAACGCCAACAGGAGGTCGACCAGCAAGCCTAGGGTGTGAATGCGCACCACTGCGCACGAGGCCCATTGGAGCTGCTACTTCAGAGGAAACATGTGGTACAGCTGAGAAACGAAAGTAGACAAATAAGTCGGAGAGGTTCTAGCCACTTGGGACACACGTAGATTCGAACAACCTCTGAAATGAACAATAGCTTCCCTAGACACAGGTGCAGTGCTACGTACCGTAGTAGAGTAGAAGGAATAGCACGGTCAGGGCTAATCAAGCCACTGGAACTGCAACGTTCCCCTCCATCGAGACTTGTTCCATCGTGTACATTATCAACAAACGGAATTTCTACAACAGAACGCGTATCAGTCAGAATAACGGACACTATTAGCACATTCAGAAGAAGATCAAATAGTATTAGCACAGACATATCTATTAATCATGAAAGCAATGCGAATAATTGACAACCAAATACATTTATCCAAAAACGCACAAAGAAATAATCACCAGGACCAACAAGAACCATTAGGCTATAAACCTCCACAGCAATCTCGATAAAAGAATGTGATGAAATCAACCAAATACGGACATCAAGCAATTCGGGAACAAATAATGACAGGATAATTGCGGGAGAATACAAAATTATACCAAAACTTCCCAACCCATTAGAAACAACCCGTAAAGATAAAATGGCAGGAGGAGCCCAAGGGAAACAACGTCAATCCACAAAGGCATCCCAGAAGAACGAGCACAACAATAGCAGTAATTACAAAAATACCACAGGCAATTCACAAATCAAAGAACAAAAACACAGACAGCTGCGAAGGCAAAAAAAGTAGCTGGTGCGGGAAAAAAAGTTTGCTTACCCATTTGCGAATGCATGCCACGCGGAGGAGCATATACATCCGAACCAATGCTCGGATCAATGGCAGCTTCCCTAGGCACCGGTGCAAACCTCAGGAGAAGTAGGCGTCGTACCATGATCAGGTGTAGGCAACGCACTGAAACTATGACGCTCGTCTCCGCAAACAATTGGTTCATCATGTAGACTATGAACCAACGTGATTTCTACGTCACAGAAAACATTGGGGAAATTAGCGCTGACCACCCACTCAGTAAAAAGAACGTGCAGCATTCGCACTAACAAATATATTTATCATGACATTAGCGCGGAAAAATCACACATATTTTCACCAATAACGAATTTGTACACACATAAGAGGCAACCCCCCCTGCACAAACAGTTGTTTCAGCACTTGTTAACCAATAAATAAGAGACGTATGCATAAACATGGTTGACAGTAAAAAAGATTAAAACAACACCGCGCACATGTATTGATGTCTGGGCACGTGCTGCTAACCACTGCACCGACAGGCACGACTACCTTACATGAAATGGATTGCGCACCCGGACACACGGTCACAGCAGCGGGAGAACAATCAGTAGACAACAGCAACTACGTGTCACGCGAAAACGGCAACTGCGAACGAACAAAGGAGCTAACGCCAGCAGGAGGTCGACCAGCAACCCTAGGGTGTGAATGCGCACCACTACGCACGTGTCCCCTCGGAGCTGCTTCTCCATAGGAAACATCTGGTCCAGCAGATTTGCCAGCTGCGACTGACCACGTTCTTATTACACCATCAAAACCATGTAAAGCATTATAATTATTCAACATACAACCATGCAAAATTAACAAAAAACAAATTATCAATATTAGACATATTCACACCCAGCAATGTCACAAATCTAACCATGACCAAAGAAGTACGAGAAACCAATGCGACGACATTTGGCGGTAAGCACGTACCTAGAGGACACTTGCAACCAACACGACGCGCAACAAGAGCAGCGCACACCATACCCGCGGTAATGTCAGCGGAAGAACCATCCGAAGACAGCAGCGAAAGTGTGGGACGCGAAAAGGGCAACTGCGAACGAACCAAGTAGTTAAAGCCAGTAGGAGGTCGACCAACAGTGTGAATGCGCACCACCGCAGACGATGCCACTCAAACCTTCTACTCCAAAGGAAACATCTGCTCCATCAGAGTTGCCAGCTGTGACGGAGCACGTTCTTATTACACCATCAAAACGATGTAAAGCATTATGATTATTCAACATACGACGAAGCACAAATAAAAAAACAAAGTCTCAACATTAGATATATTCACACCTATCAATGTCACAAATCTAACCATTACCACAACAGTACGAGAAACCAAGTTCGCGACATTTGGCAGTAAGCACGTACCACGAGAATGCTTGCAATCGACATGACGCGCAACAGGAGCAGCGCGAACCATACCCGCGGAAATGTCGGTGGGAGCACATGCGACTGCATCACCAGAAGACACGCTTCCAGAACCAAATCGAGGCAACACATTCCGACTGCTACTTCCACTTATGCGGATACCATAATAAACATGTAATTCTGCAGCCTAATGAACATTGTAGACACATAGGGGCAGCAGAAATACCTGGGACCGCATAAGTGGAAGGCAATTCTCCAGAATGAGGAACGTGCAATAAATTCCCACGACCAGGTCCACCTGCGGATACACAAAATACCAGAATTATTACGAAAATTCCACGGCCAATTTGCAAATCAAAGAGCAAAATAGCTAAGGGCAACGAGGATAAATCCTCCTCCAGACGAAGGGTAAGGACATAAATGAGGAATCAATCACAAACGGAATGCGAAATGACCAAGAAGCCCTCTACATTTGAGATTAATAGCATAATAAAATAACTACAATGGAAGAATACAGATGGAGGCACCACTGTCAACAGAACTCCCAAATTTTACCTAAGGTTTCTCGAACAAACAACATAACCAGATTCACAATAATTACGGTCATACCAACATAACATACGTAGAATCCAAACTAACGCTGGGCAAGACCGTCATTTCGCAACCTAAAGCACCCGAAACAAGGGCAACAACGTAATTGCGCAATCAACAGCAAACCAAGCGCAAAATGACCGGGAAAGCCTCTGCAGTTCACATTATTTGCATTATTAAAAAACTATAATGGCATAATACATACGGGGGAAACACAATCATTAGCGCTCCCAAATTTTGCTTATGGTTTCTCGATCAAAAAACCCACAAGGTTCAGTATAATTATGGACATACAAACTGCAGATACACAAAATCCAAACTAACGGAGGGCACGGAGGTCACTTCTCAATATAACTCATACGGAACACACCCAATCGACGGGACGTAAAACTCCCTACAAATGGAGCCAACTCACGTCCCCCAAAGCCACAGGGGC
The DNA here is from genome assembly GCA_023055425.1 of Linanthus parryae. Classification (NCBI taxonomy): domain Eukaryota; kingdom Viridiplantae; phylum Streptophyta; class Magnoliopsida; order Ericales; family Polemoniaceae; genus Linanthus; species Linanthus parryae. The sequence goes on along the minus strand of JALGPY010000012.1, from coordinate 21,875,196 downwards.
ACGCGGAGCCGAAGGACAACAAGGTCATTCCGCAAACGCACCCTAGGAGAACGAAAACAACAACCACCGTTATTACGAAAATTCCACGGCCAATTCGGAAATCAAAGAGAAAAATTTAAAAGGACAGAGTAAGCAATTCCCGACTCAAAAGTCGCTTCGCCTCTTTTAGTATAGCAGATAGTTTTTAAAGTCTTATTCTAAGACCTCACTTACTTAATGTCCTCATCTTAATATTCTGCTACTAGACGTAACCCCGCGCCATTGGCACGGGGTGCAACTGCACTACATATTCTTTTTTCTCTTTGCAGTCTTAAATTTCTAATCCTATCATTGACGTTCCTTTTAGAATTTTATTTCTCCATGTAGGGGAGTTTTGTTTATCTATTAACATTGATTAGTGCAAAAAAAATCAACAAACATTTGAATATATTTCTTTAGGTGTATAAAGTTGAGATCAAAATTGTTTTATTTTTGTGAACAAAGTATTTTATTCAAAATATGAAGTTAAATGAGAATCATTGTTGGAGTTACCGTTATTTCCCTCTCACGTTCAATTTCGAAAAGAAATATGCTCGAAGAAATAAGAAATTTATACAACCAACAAAATATAGATAACATGTAGTTGTCAAGTTTTGAGATGCTTTCTTCTATTAACTTGTAGTTGTTTCTAAATGATGTTCTCCTATTTGTCATATAATGAACCGAAAATGATGTTGTTTTATAAAATCTATATTATAGAAATATGAGTATACAATAAAATAAAAATTAAAATCCATGACTCAAGAGTTACATGTCATAACTTTGTTAAATTCAGTAAGGAATCGTGACTAATAAATCTGATAGTTCAGATGTCATTCCAAAGATACAATATATAATTAGTTTAAATTCAAATTGCTTGCCGCTAGTTCTAATTAATAAGAATATTTTTAAGGGGTGTGCAAGAGAAAAATCATCTCCCCCTTTTACATTAACACTACAATTGAAATACGAAGTAGTATTTATTGTAATGTAATTTTTTTTTGAGAAATTGTTTTTGTCGTCAATCGGGTTTGAACCCGAGACCTCCTGCGTGGGCTTCCAACCCTCTACCACTTTAGCTACCACCCTAGCTGCAGTCATGTAACTTTTTGAATGTTAGTATTCTTATGAAAACTTAAGATATTTGTGTATCATATTTTTTAAGGAATTAGTACTTTTATTTACATATATTTTGTGTGTATATATATATAAGAGTGCTAATTAGATGTGACATATGTTTGTAAGAATATAGATGTGAGATCCGGGTTTAAAATAAAATAAACAAATTCATTTTTTGGTAGTAAAATGTGGTTTTATTTACAACTTTTGTTTGGTATACACAGCTATAAGTTGCTAAGTTAATATGTGAAGTGAGTTGCAAGATGATGATTTTTATATATATGTTTTGAGGACTTCATTTGATTACATGACCAGATCATGGGATTATTTTCTCAAGGTCTTATGTGGCTTGTTTTCCTTGATTGTAATTAATATTCTAGGACACTAAGCCATACAAAAAAGCTTAGTCGTCATTTTACTTTTGGTGGAGGGGGAGGGGTCTGAGGGAGGATGACTTCGTCTCATTTCGAGGTTACTTCGTGCAAAAGAAACTAAGAGATGGGTGGGTGAGTTTTTCCTCTCATTTTATTTCGGAGTGGTGTTCGAATTTGAGTGAACGAGAGATGGGAGAGGAGCACTGCTATGTACAATAGTTAAGCTTTTCATGATTTTTGTGACATTTTTATGAGAAGCAGTAACTGATAATTGCTAGTTGGGTTCTCTTCAGAAGGCAGTGAATCAATATTTTCTTTTCCTCTTAAGGTGAGATTAACTTAGACTATTTGATTCTTTATATTTTTTTGTTTGGATAAATAGCAATATACTCCAAACAATTTGACCATTACATGGAACCCACTATTTTTAGAATGAAATCAGGCATGTCCAGGGATTGTTTATGAGAGGAAGAAAATAACTAATGAAGGTCGGTAGTTAAGCAATGATAGATAAAATTTCATACTGTGGTTTGTGCATCCTTCTTGGTTGGCTTTATGGCTTGGGGATATTGAACTATTACTTATCTTGAAGGCAATGAAGTTAATGTATTTTTGTTCTTGTGATTTGATATTACATTCGAGACTGTTAATTTCAATTCAAAATCAGGATCTACTACTTCTTTAAGCGATGATAGGTTCTGCTTAAGTAAAGTGGTAGTGGAGGACTAAGAATCTTTGTTGACCTCATTAAGGGATGAGCGTTTCCGCTTATTAAGGTATTAGTGATGTACTAGCGTGTCCACGATGACTCTGTACAAGTGTCAGACTGGCCAAAAGTGATAATGTGTTACCCCATTAAGCGATGTGTGTTTCCGCTTAAGTGAGGGGTTGATAGTGACTAGTGGATACAACGTGTCCATGTAGTACTATGTCTGCACAGTGGAAGATTAGTTCGTAATGAACTATTATTTTTATCGTATCATCGATATTTATTATTAAATATGTGACGGGTCATAACAATAGATCTATATAAATTATTTGTAAATGTTAAGTGTGATATATGAGATTATGACTCATATGATTAAAGGTGAAGATGGAATAATATCTTCTTAATTTAAATTTTTTATACATGTTTATGTACATATATAATATTTTATAATATTAAACAGCGAAGAATATGTTGGAAGAGTAATATCTTAAGTATTAATGAGAAGACACGTCTCAAATTCATGGATCCATTTTGTTGAGCTTATTGTTATACAAGGATATATAAGAGCTTATTACTATACAATAATATATAATTATAATAATATTTTAAGGAATTATATATTTGACATGAAATTGTGATAACTTTTCTTATTGATAGTAAATTATATCAAAAATTCAAGAACGAATATTTATGAGAAATTGACTATCACTAAAATATTAAAATGAATCATAATTGCTCATGAGTTAAAAATATAAATAGTGTCATTAAAATCATATGAAAAGAAATGTGTGTATATGTCGATTTCTTATTGGTTGATTTTCGTAAATTGACATGTATGATGACAAATGTCATATTTATAAGAATTCTTAAAAGACAAATGGCAACGTGTAGTTTTACTTCGGGACTTTTCTGCTTTTATATATAATAAAATAAAATAAGATAATCACCTAACCCAATGACCCATAACGGGACCATTTTTATCCCTATATATATATGAGATAATGGAATTCGGGTTTCAATCACATTTGTGCATCTCTTCTTCTTGTGGGTTATCTCCCGTTTAGGGTTTCTGTAAATCATTCTTCGTTCATGGTATCCGAGCCTCCATTTTAGCCGGCACCTCTCCTCGTCCTATTTATCTCATTTCTAATATATGTTTACTTCTTTTTTACAATCCTAATTACTCAATGTTTATGTTGACGGTGCAACGCCTTGTTCTCTGGCATACCTCTGTGATGCCTTCGGCGTTCCAATGACGGATGTAAATCCAGCATTTCAGGTCTAGCCGGATCAAGATCAGACTATTGTGACCATCATTAATGCTACTATGTCGTCTGAAGCTCTTACTCATGTGGTTGGTAATTCCACGTCGGGATCAATCACGCTAACTCTCACAATCAGGTATGCCTCCTTTACCATCATGAATTTCAAATGAGTTCCAAACCCTTTGAAAGAAATCAGATTTTCCCGATGTATACATGCAATTAAAACCTGAAAGTCATTCGTGATAAGTTATCTTTTTTGCTATGGCGCATATAGATGATTAAGATATGCTACTTTTTTCTATAAATTGTATTAGATTCGAGTTCAACATTTCCCCATCTCTACACGCATGTTGTGACTCTATTTATTTAGAAGGTCGGCATGTTTCACATAAGTGATTGAATCTCTGAGTGCTCAAATGAAATGTTTCTGCCTTCTCCAGTATTTTTGGGTCAACTACAAACTATGGCTCTTGTGGTTTTGGTTGATGTCATTTTGAACCCAGATCTTGTAATGTTGAAACCCTAATGGTCGGTTTAACTCCACATTTGATAAATTTAATGATTCTATTGGATGTAATGCTTGTTCTCAATCTGTTTATGGCTATAACAATGGTCATTCTCAAAACACAAATAGGACTATGAGTTCTAGGGGAGGTTCAATGGGTCAAATAGAAATGGTTCTAGTAATATAATTACTGGGCAAATTTGTGGGTATGATTATCATTCTGTCTTGAATTGCTAGTGTATAATGGACAATGCTTACCAATACAGCCAACCTCCAGAGAAATTATATGCTATGATTAATACCACTCAAGCTAACATACCTCAATCTGATTACTGGTTAACTTATTCTGGTTCTTTAAACCATATTACAAATGATCTAATGAATTTAAAAATTGTTGATACTTACTTTAGGTCTGATCAAATTCCTATGGGAAATAGAGATACTTTTCTTGATAAAGATCTTCTCTCAACTCCTACTTGTTCTTATTTTCTTTCAGATGCTCTATTGTTCCAAATATTTCAACAAATCCTTTATTTGTGCTTAAATTGTGTAAACAATATGACTGTTGCTTTATGTCAATTAAATCAACTATGAATGCATGAGTGATAAATGGGTTATACCCCCAACTATCTCTCCTAAATGTTTTTGGGTAGACAAATAAGGAACCCCATATAGCATGCTAGACTGGATCACCCCATTGATAAATTATCTAAAGCTTTGTATAAATCTTGCCTTATGCAATCAATTGTCTCTAGTACTAGTAATGTTTGTCAATTTTTGTTTTAGGAAAGATGTATATATTACCTTATCAAATATCTACTCGTTATGTACCCGCTCCATTAGACTATTATATTATGATGCTTTTGGCCTTGCATCCATAAAGTCTTGTCACAATTTTAAACTTTATTTTCTCTTTGTTCGTGATTTTTGTAGATATACTTGGATTTCAATTACATAATAAATTTGAAGTTGTTTATGTATTTTCAAAGTTGAAACTGCAAATAAAAAAATTTAGTAGGAAAAACAATTAAGATTCTTAAGAAAGAGGGTGTCGGGCAGTTAGGGTGGTAGCTCAAGTGGTAGAGCGTTGGAAGCCCCTTCATGAGGTTCCGGGTTCAAACCCAGTTGACGACAAACAATCTCTCAAAAAAAAGAAAGAAAGAGGGTGTCAGTGAATCGTTTCCTTTTTATTAACAAATTTTAAACACTTGTGGTATACACATCAAAACTTATGTCCTCACAAATCACAATAAAGTGGAATAACTGAAAGAAAACGTAGATTCTTAGTGGAAACTGCCATTACATTAATGAAACAAGTGTTTTATCATAATGTTTTTTTATTTCATGTCTCCGAAGCCGAATTTGTTTATCTGATAAATAGAATACCTAGCAAGAATACACATAAGAAGTCTCTTTATTGCATGTCTGTTATTTTTATTTTTTCTAAAAAGCATCTATCAATCTTGCAAAAGGATATTACTCAAGTAGATGTATATAGAATTAATTTTATCATTATAGATGTAGCCAAATGAGTATTGACGGAACTACTCTTGTTTAGTCTTTCATGAAACGACCAACTTGTTATGTTTCAGTTTATATGTTTAAAATTTCTAATGTACCGGAAAAAATCATTTGATAATAGCATGATTTATTTTCACCCTGCAAATAGATTGGAGAGACCATTTAAGTCATTGTTTAAAATAAGAGCATAGTAAGAAACACGAAAAGGAAATCTTTTTGAAATCGCAACCTAGATATTTTACAGATGATTCTCATACGGGAATAAATTCGTATCCGAATACGGCTCCAAGATACAATCATCAACTGGTTTTCGTGAAAACATGAATGCTCTTAATAGACATAAGTCGTTGTATTGTTAGCTATTTATTTATTTATTTATTTAATTAGTTGAACAGGATTTTCTTTTCAGTTCTTTTCCAGGCCATTTAAGTCGATCCGTCTAATTTAGGGTTAAATTTGCTTTCCTATTTAAACAATTATAGGCACACTTTTTTATCATTAATCAAAAGAATTAAGTTGCGTCGTTTTACTTTTTCGTGTGTCCGTGTTGTGTGAAGACCGAAATATTTCGAATCCCTCAAACTAGATAGCTTATCGCTTTAAGATTGTCGTTGAACACATCAAAGAGAAAAGCATGACGTCAGTTTACTTTGTTGAGAAAAATAAGAGAACATGATGTACTACATGGTATTTTCAAGCATTACATAATGGATTACACGTGTGAATGGTAAAAAAAAAGTAGTTGCGTAATCAAATTAAAGAGTGTGAGTGGGATTCTTAATTTATTTCTTCTATCGAAGCATAATTTCTTAATCATACAATTAAGGTGACAATCGACACAAATTTAATATATATATATATATATACATATATATATTCTAAAAAGGTAATAATAACTCTAGACAATAATATACTGTAGAATACAAGTCAACAAGAAACGTTGAACACTTGTATTATATTTTTCTATCGTTCATGATATGTGTCATATATATGTCGATGATTCATCCATGACCAGTTTTTAATTGTTTAGAAGAAAAGTTTCTAAATTAGCGCCATTACTAGGTACACATTAACATATAAAATTATACTATAATAAAACCTAATACGAAAGTAAATTTGCACACGAGGTAAAAAACTGCATATAGTTAGACTTCTAGTTTCCTTCGTTGCATAATCACATTTCAATCTCCCTATTTCCTCTATGTTTCCCTTTCTCTAAACAATAAATATTTCTCCCTTTAACCATGCCGAGGTTGGCGAGGTCAAACCGTGGGCTTCAGAGGGTTGAAATGAGAAAGATGACGAACGAGAAAAATCTCTTAGTCACTTTATCAAAGAGACACTCTGGCATATTCAACAAGGTGAGTGAGCTCTGCACCACATGGTGCAGAGGTCTTAATCCTTGTTTTCTCTCACTGTTGATGGTTCTTCTAATACTTCATCCCCGGAGAGAAAACAATGATTAAGATCTGCAGAACTCATTGGCCTTTTTTAGTAGGCCAGAGCGCCTCTTTGAGAAAGTGACAAGGAGACTCGTTTGGCATTTTTCTCATCTCGATCTTTTGATGCCCACGACTAGTCCTCGACATCCTTGGCATAGCTAAGGGTACATAGATTTCTTGCTATAATGAAGGGACACGTAGAGATGAAAAAGAGAGATTGAAATGGTTGTTATCCAATGAAAGGAACATAAAGTGTACTTATATGCAGTGTTTTACCTCATCTGTAAATTTACTTCGGTATTAGGTTTTGTTATTTATTTTGCATGTTAATGTTTACCTTATTCAATATGGCTAACTTAGAAACTTTTCTGGCAAACAATTCAAAATCAGTCATGGATGAATCATTGTGTATGGCACATGGCATGAAAGATAGACCAAAAGAACACCAAGTGTTTGATATTTTTTATCGACCTATTTTAACCATTCGCATTCGATTATTGTCATGGCCGTCTTAAGACTTTTTCAGGCCTTAGACCAATTTTCAAATAGAGGCCTTTGTCTTTTAAATCTTAACTAGTTTCAAATTCGTTCCTATGATTAAGTACGATTACGTGAAAGAAACTTGTAACATATGCCCATTCATTAACCTCGACATAGTAAGACATTTGGGACAACGAATAATAAGGAGTATAATAATTGCATGTAAATTATATCTGGAGGTCTACCTAGACTAGTGAGTACCAATCATTTAGGGTCAACAGATGTTTACTTGGCCCAAGTTTTCTGAACTTTCAACGAAAATCATGCATATATCCTCAACAAGAGTTAGTTTCTAAATTCTTATATTCCAACATTACACTAAAGTAGTAAGTACCAACAAAGAAGCATTTCAAAAATCTTGTTCATGATAAAAATTTCATAAATCTAGGCAAAAGTTCAGTTTACCCCATTAAACTTAAAGGTAGAAGTCAAAATCAACCTTGTATTTTCATTTGTCTCAAATCCAACCCTGAATTTACATTTTCTCTGCAACATCATATTTCCGTCCAAACTGACGTTAGTATATCTCATATTTAATTGTTTGTATTATATATTTATTTTTTTTTCAAACTATTATTTATTTATTTAGAAGTGTAAGAAACAAAAACAAGAATATAAATTTACTTTTTTGGCCATTAGTGAAACATGAGAAAATAGTGAAATCAAAAACATTCTCGATGAAACAAATACGTGCGGCTGGGTTTCATCAAAAACAAAGTGCGGCTGGGGTTTGATAATAGTTCCAGTACTTCAGATTTGTTAACGGAGTCTCGTGCAGAGAGAGAGTAGTAGTTAAAGCGATTTTGGGAGGCGATTTGGAGAAGATTTTGAAGAAACCAAAACCCTAGGGTGCCTAACTGAAGGTTGAAGACGATAGTGTTATTGACTACTTTCGATAAGGTTCGTCCGCTTTGATTATTTTTGGTTAATTTAGATTCATGGGCTGGTGAATTAAATATTAAGTTTTTTTCTGGTCGGCATCTAGGGTTTTCCATGTATTTTTTTGATGAAGCTTTACGTGGCTTTTTTGGTGTAAGTCATTGGATTATGAATTATGCTGGAGTTAATAGTTCATGGTGGGACTCAGATTGGGTGTTTTTGTTTTGTTGGAGAAGAAAGAATTTCAGTTCTTTTTCTTGAAGTGTAAGAATGACAAGTTGTGGCTGTGATGTGTAGTTTGCGAATTATGGAGGACTTTGACTAGGTAAAGTCGAAGTCCCAATTCAGTCGTAACAAAACCTTGTTTGATTAGGGAGGTGCCTTAGGATTCATGGGAGCCCAAGTGCCAAGTGCTCAAGTGACGTAAATTCTTTTCTTGCTCTTATTTCTGCCAGATAGAATCTTGGATACTTTACTGCAATCGATACTGAGCAGATATCCCTGATATTCACGAACAGTTATCTTTTTTCTATTTCAGCAAAATGATGTGATAATCTGATAACTTTTTTATGGTGTTGTTGTCTATCATAATTTGCTCTACAATCCCATGAAAAAAAAATGTTAAAATGTTAAATTTTACATCGTGTTGCTAAAAAAATCACCGGATCAAATTTTGAACTTACTGAAATACAGGAGCCAAAAATGAAATAAGTGCAAAACCAGTGTCAGCTAGTGTTGAAGACATTTATGAGCTTTGGCTAACTTGTGATAAACAAAAAATATCTTGAGAAGAAAGCATCTGTAAGCTTTTAAACCTACCACCATATGTGTGGCAGTTACTAGCAGTGAAACTACTTTCACTCTGCTAATTGCAAATCAAATTGTTATTTATTATTTATTTTTTGTTTCTTACATTAGTAATTTGTTTACTTTCTTGTGTTTCAGCACACTCATGGGAGATAATTTCACTCTGAACATACACCATAGAGGCAGACACATCACTTCCACCACAGGGTTTAGAAAATATGTGAAAGGGAGGATCGCAAAATTCAAAGACATCGATCCAGATAAATTCTCTAAAGAAGAGGTTAAAGATTTAGTGCAGGAGATTGGCATACGCAAAGAAAATGTGGATGAGGTGTTCTATTTTGTACCTCTAGTTCAGTTTGATGAAGGTTTAAAGGATTTTAAAACTGACACCGATGCTTTGAAAGTTGTTGAATTTGCATCCAAGGGGTATGAAATTCATGTATATGTTACACACAAAGGATCACTTACTGAAGTTGATGCTATGAACAATGAGCCAAGTGATGGCTTATGTGTTGATTTTGTTGCTGAGTTGGTTCATGTGAAGGGTTTTGATTCATGGATACGCGACGGAAGCATAAAACATAAAACCATGCAAAACCCTCCAAGGATCACAAGTCAAGAGACATAACGATGGTAAGGGATAGAAATCATAAACACACCTTTGGGTTCTCCTTGATGACTTCAAACGCGAATTGTGTCACGTTCTCTATGGTTGATCCACGCCTAGAGTTGATCCTATAATCTCCCAAGTCCTTGGTGCTAGCCCGGAAGAGGAAGAAGAATCACGCAAAACGAGACCCAAAAGGAGGGTCTCGGCCTCCTCTGGCCGACGGGGACGGGGCGGCGGCAAGGGGGCGGTCGGGCCTCCTTGTTGCTTGATCTCTCTCCTTTTGTTCTCTCCCACTCTTGTTATGTTCACTAATGAGCATAAGTTATTTGGGAAGGAAGGAAGGAAGGTCCTTTATATAGTCCAACAACTCCTTGTTAACTACCTAAAGGACTTATTCTAGTCCTACTAGAATTCAATTTAGTCCCTTCCTTGCAAATTAGTCCCTACTAAGTTTGCAAGGGTTTGCAAATTGATCCTTCTAATTAATTAATCCAATTAATTAATTCCCAAATCTAGTTCAACTCTATGTAGCGTGTGACCCCATAGGTTCTATATAGTTGGTAGCAACTATTTGCTAATATGGAGCGGTCTCTAGCAAAACATCTATTCTAGCCAACTAATAGAATAGTCATCTTGACAACCTTTGTACAAGTAATTGTCTCATCCCTTTGTCTCTATATCCGGATTGGACACGAGACATACAAGTCACACTCGTATATCCAATACATAGTTTCTCGATCCATGGGAATAGCCTTATTCGTGCAAATAACATCAATATCCCATATTGATTTATTTGAGTCTGGCCAGACATTCTATAAGCACTATCCCTCGAGTGGCCTAGGATATTTGCTCCCGTTATGTAGGAGGGACAAATTCTATCTACGTCCACTACGATCTCTAAGCTTGCTTCTTATTGTATCCAGTACACGCCTTTATAACTACCCAGTTACGGTGTAGCGTTTAACGCTAACAAGATCACAATAATCCACAACTAGAATATCTAGTGACTTCAAGTCTAAGGATGACAATACCATTGCACCGCGAGAAGCGCTTGTGACTTAACATAACGTGTATGTAGCCTTCTCGGAGATGGGTCAATCCAGTGCAACATTCCCTAATGCACACCTATGTGTTGGATCGTGATATCTCCATATCAATCCAACCCCATACTAGTCTATGGATGATTGTCCCATTAATCATTATATTTGACTAGGGATATTTAAGATAAACAACACATTTGTAAATATAAGGACTTCATTATATTAAATATCCAATAAATAATAAATGAATTTCTACCCACAAATAATTCATACTAAACTAGATTGCCTCTAGGACATCTATTCCACAGTCTCCCACTTGCACTAGAACCAATCTGGCGCATCTCGTATGCCCATACTCCTGGTGTGCCCTTCATGCTTCCACTGCGTGAGAGGCTTTGTAAGCGGGTCTGACAGATTATCATCTGTAGGAATCTTGCATATCCGAACATCTCCTCTATCGATAATATCTCGAATCAGATGAAACTTCCTGAGCACGTACTTGGACTTCTGGTGCGATCTGGGTTCCTTTGATTGCGCGATCGCCCCAGTGTTGTCACAGAACAACTCAACTGGGTCCGCAATGCTAGGGACCACACCAAGTTCAGAAACAAACTTTCTGATCCAAACAGCCTCCTTTGCTGCGCCATTTGCAGCAATGTACTCAGCCTCTGTTGTATAATCAGCCACCGTCTCTTTGCTTGGAACTCTTCCAGCTCACCGCTGCTCCATTCAGGCAAAACACATATCCCGATTGTGATCTAAAGTCATCACTGTCGGTTTGGAAGCTTGTATTAGTGTAACCCCTTACACGCAACTCTTCCTCACCGCCAAATATCAAGAAAGCATCCTTAGTTCTTCTCAAGTACTTTAGGATGTTCTTGACTGCAATCCAGTGACTCTCAGCCGGATTGGATTGGTATCTGCTTGTCATACTCAAGGCATATGACTCATCTGGTCTAGTACATAACATGGCGTACATGATAGATCCTATGGCCGAGGCATAGGGGATTCCACTCATGCGTTCCTTCTCAATCTCATTGGAAGGACAACCACTTTTCGAAAGAGTGATTCCATGTGACATGGGCAAGACTCCCTTCTTGGAATCTTGCATGTTGAACCGTTTCAACACCTTGTCAATATATGTACTTTGACTTAGGCCTAGCAACCTTTTAGATCTATCCCTATAGATCTTTATACCGAGTATATAGGCTGCTTCTTCTAAGTCTTTCATTGAGAAACACTTTCCTAGACAATCTTTCACAGATTTCAGCATGGGAATGTCGTTTCCAATGAGTAGTATGTCATTCACATACAAGACCAGAAAAGCTACAGAGCTCCCACTAACCTTCTTGTAGACACAAGACTCATCTTCGTTTCTGATGAAGCCAAACTCTTTGACCACTTCATCAAAACGTCGATTCCAACTCCTAGAAGCTTGCTTCAATCCATAAATGGATCGTTGCAGTTTACAGACTTTGTTGGCTTGCTTTGGATCCTCAAAACCCTCCGGCTGTATCATATACACATCCTCGAGGAGATTCCCATAAAGGAATGCTGTTTTGACATCCATCTGCCAAATCTCATAGTCGTGGTATGCTGCAACTGCAAGTAGGATTCGGATGGATTTGGTCATAGCGACTGGTGAAAAGGTTTCATCATAGTCAATACCATGAATCTGTCTGAATCCTTTAGCCACCAATCGGCCCTTATAGGTAATCACATTACCATCCATGTCGATCTTCTTCTTGAAGACCCACTTGCACCCTATGGGCCGCGCCCCATCGGGTGGTTCCACCAAAGTCCATACTTTGTTGGTATACATGTATTCCATCTCGGATCTCATGGCTTCCAGCCACTTCTGAGAGTCTGGGCCACTCATGGCCTCCTCATAGGTAGTAGGCTCATCATCTATGAGCATCGTGTCACCGGAATCGGTTACGAGAAGTCCACACCTCTCGGGTTCCTGGCGCACTCTACTAGATCTACGAAGCTCTTGTGTTACCTGAACAGGTGGCTCCACAACTGCTTGTGGTTCCTGTTCATGTTCCATAATCGGTTCAGTGATTTGTGGTTCTTGAACCTCTTCAAGTTCTACATTCCTCCCACTTGCTTCTTTAGAGACAAACTCTCTTTCTAGAAACACGCCGGTCCGAGCAACAAACACTTTGTTTTCGGTTGGATTGTAGAAGTAGTATCCCTTAGTTTCCTTAGGGTACCCCACAAATTTACACTTATCCGATTTCGGCCCTAGCTTGTCAGATTGTAAACGTTTTACATAGACATCGCAGCCCCAAATCCTCATGAACGACAGTGTGGGATGCCTCCCACTCCATATCTCATATGGTGTCTTCATGACTGACTTAGATGGAACACGGTTAATGGTGAAAGCTGCACTTAATAGAGCGTAGCCCCAAAATGATAATGGAAGATCGGTTTGACACATCATAGATCGAACCATATCCAATAGGGTCCGATTCCTCCTCTCGGACACGCCATTCCATTGTGGCGTTTCGGGTGGAGTGAGTTGGGACACGATCCCACACTCTCTAAGATAGTCGTCAAACTCTTGGCTCAAGTATTCTCCTCCACGATCCGATCGTAGAGCCTTGATACTTTTGCCAAGTTGCTTTTCTACTTCATTCTTGAATTCTTTGAACACTTCAAAGGATTCGGATTTTGCCCTCATAAGGTACACAAATCCATATCTACTGTAATCATCAGTAAAAGTAACGAAGTAGACATAACCACCCCTGGCAGGCGTGGCAAATGGCCCACACACATCGGTATGTATGAGCGCCAATTTCTCACTAGTCCTCTCTCCTTTCTTATTGAAAGGGGACTTTGTCATTTTTCCCAATAAACAAGCCTCACATGTCTCATATGATTCAAAATCAAATGAGTCTAGTAATCCATCCTTATGGAGTCTAGATACACGTTTCTCATTTATGTGGCCTAAACGACAGTGCCATAAATAAGCAGGATTTAAATCATTTATTTTAATCCGCTTGGTATTAATGTTGTAGACAGGATTGCTTAGATCAAGGACATAAAGTCCATTAAATAATTGCGCACTAAAATAGTGAATATTATTTAAATAAAAGGAACAACAATTGTTCTTTATTGAAATAATAAAACCATCATTGTCCAAACAAGAAATAGAAATAATCTTTCTGCTCATAGCAGGCACAAAATAGCAATTATTTAATTCTAAAACTAATCCTGAAGGCAGAGATAGCTCGCACACGCCTATGGCTAACGCATCAACCTTTGCTCCATTCCCAACGCGCAGTTCTACCTCCCCTTTAGCCAATCTCCTACTTCTCTTTAGATCCTGCATATTTCGACAAATATGAGATCCACATCAAGTATCTAATACCCATGATGTAGAGAAAGTTAAATTGACATCTACAACAAAAATACCTGGTGGTGGTGGAATCACTATTCCAAGCCTCTTGTCCTCCAGCTATTTTGGGCAGTTCCTCCTCCAGTGTCCAGGCTGACTACAGTAGTGACACTCACCTTTAGTCATGGCCTTGGCAATGCCACCAACAGGCTTAAGGGCAGGTTCCTTGGACATGGCAACTGACTTGCCTTTTCCCTTGGAGGAAGAGGCAAACCTTTTGCCCTTTCCTTTCTGTACCATCATTATGGCCTTGCCCTTACCCTTGTTGATGCTCTGTTCAGCCGTCCTCAACATATTGAGTAAATCTGGCAGTGGTTTCACGATCTCGTTCATGTTATAGTTCATAATGAACTGTCCATAACTCTCGGGCAACGATTGCAACACGAGATCGGTTGCCAACTCTTGGCCGACTGGGAACCCCAGTCGGGCGAGATTCTCCAAGTACCCGATCATTCGGAGTACATGGGGTCCCACCGGGTTCCCTTCTGCCAGATGACATTTGAACAGTGCCTTTGAGACCTCATACCTCTCTACCCTCGCCTGCTCTTGGAAGAGCTGCTTTAGATGTTCCATCATATCGACAGCATTCATGTTTTCGTGTTGCTTCTGAAGCTCAGAAGTCATGGTGCAAAGCATTAGGCAGGCCGCATCATTAGCGTCATCAACACGCTTTTGATACGCCTTTAAGGCAGCTGGTGTTTGGTTCTCTGGACCTTCTGGAACATGCTCCTCTATTGCGTACAGTTTCTTCTCTTGCTTGAGAACAATTCTCAAGTTTCTGTACCAATCAAGTAAGTTGGTCCCAGAGAGCTTGTCCTTCTCAAGAACAGATCGTAGGGAATGTTGTGAACTCGATGAAGGCAAGAACACAATATTTGAATTTTGAGGGATTTTAAATTCAATGTTTAATTGTTTTGTTGATCAATATCAACTAATCTATCTATTTGAGTTTGGGCACAACTCCAAATAATAGATCCGGGTTGTCTAATTATCTTATTATCCTAATTGCATGCATCATCCATACACCAACCACACAATAATAAGACAATAAAATAAACAACCACAAAACAGAAATTAAACGTGATGTGGATATGGCCCTTTTCTAGACTAAGATAATTCCAAGCCAATGGAATTATCTATGAACCCTAAAGCAAACACATCTCCATGCGTCTTGATCTTTTGGTCCATCCTTCATAGTCTTGTGGAATGCTCCATGCTCCATGCTCCATCTTTTGTGGCTTCTTTGGCTTTGGGCTTCTTTTCTCCAATCTTGGCTAACAATCTACTTTATCTAGCACTAGCTAACTTCTATACTAAATAAAATAAATCTCACAAGTTGAGAAAAAAAAGGAACGCAGGCCATAAAACCCTAATTAATTATTACAATTAATTGATCAGCTCGCAGGCCGTAAACCAAACCACAAAATTTAAACATCCACATCAAACCACATCCTTAGGCCATATCCAATCACCATGCGATTTGCACATAAACAGTTAAAATCCAATTTTAACGCGCTTGGTCAATTTTAATTGATTTTAAGATTTCTAGGGTTAAAACGGTCCATGGGCCCAACAATCAAACTGCCCGGGCCCAACAAAGTGAACCACAAGGCCCTAGGGCCGGCCCGGCCCAAAACCCACAAGCCTAGGCCCGCGGGTTAGGGCCGCCCGGCCCCTAGGGCGGCCAAGCTTGGGCGGCAAGCAAAGGGGCGGTCCCTAGGGGGGCCGAACCTCCTTGAGGGAGTTGTTTCCAAAACAACTCCCTTGCTTGGTGCCCAAGTTTGGTTGTTTCCTTGTTTTGGGAGAACTCCTTCTTCCCCAAGGATGCCCAAACCCTAGATCTTAGATCCTAAAATTTCTCAAACTCACCAATTCATGCATCCAATGCAAAAATTGGATTTTGTTATGATTAATTATTGAAAAATTGCATCCCATGCTTGATTTGTCTTGTTTTACGCGATAAACAATCAAATTAAGGTGTAAAACAACTAAAACGTAACACATGAACCACGTTTATGCTCTACGACCTGTGGCTCTGATACCACTGTAGGGTTTTGATTCATGGATGCGCAACGGAAGCATAAACAAACATAAAACCATGAAAAACCCTCAAAGGTTCACAAGTCAAGAGACATAACGATGGTAAGGGATAGAAATCATAAACACACCTTTGGGTTCTCCTTGATGACTTCAAACGCGAATAGTGTCACGTTCTCTATGGTTGATCCACGCCTAGAGTTGATCCTAGAATCTCCCAAGTCCTTGGTGCTAGCCCGGAAGAGGAAGAGAAAGAAGAATCACGCAAAACGAGACCCAAAAGGAGGGTCTCGGCCTCCTTTGGCCGACGGGGACGGGGCGGCGGCAAGGGGGCGGTCGGGCCTCCTTGTTGCTTGCTCTCTCTCCTTTTGTTCTCTCCCACTCTTGTTATGTTCACTAATGAGCATAAGTTATTTGGGAAGGAAGGAAGGAATGTCCTTTATATAGTCCAACAACTCCTTGTTAACTACCTAAAGGACTTATTCTAGTCCTACTAGAATTCAATTTAGTCCCTTCCTTGCAAATTAGTCCCTACTAAGTTTGCAAGGGTTTGCAAAGTGATCCTTCTAATTAATTAATCCAATTAATTAATTCCCAAATCTAGTTCAACTCTATGTAGCGTGTGACCCCATAGGTTCTATATAGTTGGTAGCAACTATTTGCTAATATGGAGCGGTCTCTAGCAAAACATCCATTCTAGCCAACTAATAGAATAGTCATCTTGACAACCTTTGTACAAGTAATTGTCTCATCCCTTTGTCTCTATATCCGGATTGGACACGAGACATACAAGTCACACTCGTATATCCAATCCATAGTTTCTCGATCCATGGGAATAGCCTTATTCGTGCAAATAACATCCATATCCCATATTGATTTATTTGAGTCTGGCCAGACATTCTATAAGCACTATCCCTCGAGTGGCCTAGGATATTTGCTCCCGTTATGTGGGAGGGACAAATTCTATCTACGTCCACTACGATCTCTAAGCTTGCTTCTTATTGTATCCAGTACACGCCTTTATAACTACCCAGTTACGGTGTAGCGTTTAACGCTACCAAGATCACAATAATCCACAACTAGAATATCTAGTGACTTCAAGTCTAAGGATGACAATACCATTGCACCGCGAGAAGCGCTTGTGACTTAACATAACGTGTATGTAGCCTTCTCGGAGATGGGTCAATCCAGTGCAACATTCCCTAATGCACACCTATGTGTTGGATCGTGATATCTCCATATCAATCCAACCCCATAGTCTATAGATGATTGTCCCATTAATCATTATATTTGACTAGGGATATTTAAGATAAACAACACATTTGTAAATCTAAGAACTTCATTATATTAAATATCCAATAAATAATAAATGAATTTCTAGCCACAAATAATTCATACTAAACTAGATTGCCTCTAGGGCATCTATTCCAACATCATGGTGATACCATTCGCTACAGATGTCAACAAAATTAAGCAAGGGTAGATATAAACATGGAGTCTTGACTAGAGGAGAACATAATTGAATCTGATCCAGAACTTGAAGACAACGTTTGATGGTGTAGCCGATGATGTCGATGATCAGATGCCAGAGATGTATGACCCTGACTATGGGGATCCAAGTGGGGAGGGCTTGTGGAATTATTTCCATCAAAGTGAGCTTATAAGTGGCGAAAATCAGAGGTGATTAAACTTCGAATCCCAAAGATGTGAACCTACACAAACTATCCCTACTGGAATTCCGTCAAAAGGACCTGAAGTATTGTTTGGTGAAAAAATTTATGACATTTCTGACAGTGATGGTGAGGGTGTACAAGAATTTTATGTTGACACTCCAGAGGTAAGTGAAAATGACGATGAACCAGATGGAGTAGTCTCTACAAAGAAGAACCTTGGGTTTCGAAGACAAACTGACATGGCTAACCCCAAATTTGCTACAGGAATGGTTTTTAAGGACCATAAAGAGCTTGTAGAAGCTGTGATGAACTAAAAAATAAGCAACAATTACAGTGTCAGGTTTTTAAAGCAAGAGTCAAAAAGAGTGTATTGTAAGTGTGCTCTCCAATGCCCTTGGAAGTTGTTTGCTAGATGGAACTATGAGATTAATGGAATGCAGTTGAAGACGTATAAGGATGAACATACATGTTGTTTGGCATATCATTCAAGGATGGTTACTTGTAGGTGGGTGGAAATTAAGATGATGGATAAGATAAGGAGAGATCCAAATTACAAGGTTACGGAAATTATTGAAGATACAAAGTCACACTATGAGGTTCAAATAAGAAAAAGCAAAGCTTCAAGGGCAAGGAAGTTGGCAAGGCTGATGGTGGGAGGTAATTTTAAGGATGAGTATAAAAGAGTAGGAGACTATGGACATGAACTGCTCAGAACGAATCCAGGATCAACAGTCAAGAGTGAGTTAGGAAGACCGTATATAAATTTTCAGCAATTTTATCTATGCATTGCAGCTTGTAAGAAGGCATTTCTCTTGCATTGTAGACCGTTAATTAGTGTGGATGCATGTCACTTGAGAGGGCCAATTACTGGTCAATTACTCTCAGCTGTAGGTATTGATGCAAATGATGGAATGTATCCTATTGCATTTGCCGTGGTTGAAGGTGAGACAAAAAGACGTGGAAATGGTTTTTCAGCAATTTGTTGGAAGATATTGGATCTGCAGAGGAGCATGGTTGGGTGTTCTAATCTGACCAGCAGAAAGTAAGTAATTGCGTCATGTCATTATTTCATTTAAGTAATTTTCATCGCATACCAATTTCTTGATATATTATACTTCAATTTTAACTTACTTAACATGTTCTTGACTTATAGAGATTGGTGCCAGCGCTTAATGATGTATTCCCAGGGGCCAGACACAGATTATGTGTAAGGCATCTCTATGCCAACTTCAAAAAGAAGTTTAAGGGTTTGAGGTTGAAAGAACTGTTGGAGCATGCACCTCGGGAGACGACACAAATTGGATTTGAAAGAGTCATGGTTGAAATTAAGTTACTGGACTGGAGAGCTGAAGCACACTTAAGAGGTATTGATCCACAACTTTGGTGTAAACATACATTCTCTGCATATTCCAAGTGTGATATGTTATTGAATAATCTAGCTGAGTGCTTCAACTCAAAGATCATTAAGGCCAGGGACAAACCTGTGATAACTTGTGTGGAGACCACTAGAAGGTACATAATGACAAGAATTCATAGAAATAGAGATTCAATGGCAAAGTATCATGGACCAATTTGCCCAAGGATACAAAAAAATTAGAAGAGAATAAGAAAGATTCTTTGAAGTGGGAAGCTAAGTGGAATGGTATAGACAAATATGAGGTCACGAGAGGGAAACAAGCATATGTTGTTGATTAATGAGGAAAATGTGAAGTTCAACGTTTTCAAAAATCTGCAACTGCCGAACTATTTCGAGCATGAAGAAATCCTCGCAGTAGACGCAGTTGAAGAAGGCTGGGCAAACAAGGAGTTGGACGAGCTATGTGCAAAGATAGATAGAGTGGACAGAGAGAACGGGGAGAGGTTCCAGGAGGAGCAGGCTATGCAAGCTGAAAACTGGACCACTTTACCTATGGATGAAGAAGGTGGGCAGAAATTGACCCTGGTCCCGTCACTCAAAGAGCCACCAACTCTGGAGCTGAAACCGCCCCCCGAGCCATCAATGTTGAGCACAGCCAAAGCAGTTTCAAGTAGAGCAGAAAGTACCTCTCTGCAATTCTCAGAAGCAATTTTTCTCGAGAAAATTGAGATCCAGGTCGTCAGGACCGTTCATCAACAAAGAGATATTGTCATGGGATGCACTGGAATTGGAGGATCCGCAAGATAATACAACTTTCATGGTGAACATAAACTGGGTCAAGCCATATTTGGACTGGGAAGCAGTCGTCAAGGCAGACTATTTTGACGTCCCTTGACCAAGCATGAGGTAACTGGGTCAGGCCGTCAACCTTAAATTACATGCGCTTGTTGGGAGGTAACCCAACTTTGGAGTAGATTAAATTAGTTGTTTTTGTCTAAATTATAGAGAGGTGAGATGAGTGTGATCTAATATTTACGCAAGAATGTGCAGACAACAAGAGAATTTGCAATGAAAATCTGGAAAAAAGGCTGTTGTCTGCGTGGCTGGCTGGCAGCCACGCAACCCAAGCGGAGTTGCAGAAAAATTTATTATCCCAAAAGCTATTGTCTGTGTGGCTGTCTAGAAGCCACGCAGAAAGAAGATAAAATTAGTGCAGAAAAGCTGCCTGGGAGTGCAGAAACGAGGGCAGGGAGTGCTGAAAATGCAGGATAAGAGATAAGCCACGCAGGCAGAACTCCATTAACGTGGGTAAAGGGCTCTGCCACGCAGGCAGAACCTCAGCCACGCAGGTTGAACTCTAGCCACGCAGGCCGAGAGGTTATCCACGCAAAAATCGAGAGATTTTTGGCAACTTTTTTCCGGTGTGCATGGCTGTCTATGTAGCAACGCAAACAGGAGAAGGTTTTTGGACGTGAAAAAAAATGGAGCAGAAAAGTTTTTGTCAATGTAGCTACGTAGGTATCAACACGTACAGTACGCCGAACATGAAGATTTCCATAATCTTGAAGAATCGACCCCGGTGTGCTCTGGCCCACTCGACCATCACAGGGACTCATACGAGTTAGGGATTCTTCACAGACAGTTTCAGCAGATTGGAGCAATCAACCGCGGTGTAAGAAACTACACTCGACCGTATGGGGGCACATTGTCATACGCAATGGTTCTTGGGGATTGCACATTTCGAGAGCACATATACAGCCGGGAAGGTTGACAACTTCTGGCGAGAAATTTTCCTGCGACCAGTCAACGGTCCTTTTATTCGGAACCTGCAGAAAAGTCAAATACGCAGACAACTACAGAGCCCGAGGAGAATTTTAGGACTGAGAGTGAAGAAAAAAATAAATGACGACAAGTTCAAAAATTTGCAACGAGCAAGTGTGGGGGTGAAGAGTTACAACTTAACCGGTTCAGAATTTTTCAGAAAACTTTTTCGGTGATATTTTCTGGCGACCGATCGAGGTCCATCTTGCCGGAAACTGCAAACTGCACACGTAAGACTTGGTCCGGGTGCTCAAGCCCACAATTCCTTCCTTCGTTTTATTTTGTGTTTTAGGCACGAGCCCGTACCCGAGTCGATATTTTTCTGCGTTTTTCTCAGTTTCCGTGCCGACTGTGGTATAACTCCCGGTAGTTTAGGAGGTTATTTGCTGAGACGCACGCATCACGGCAACGTAATTTAGCTTAATTTCTGCACATTTGATCTGCTTTATTTTTCTACTTCATGGTGACCTGGCTGGTACCAGCAGCAGTTCTACCAGCACTATCCCTGGAACCACGCATTCCGTTTCAGACCCGAATTTTGTGCCATATCAGTACATGTACTGAGGGCAGGCCATCTCTTAGAGTGGGGGTCGGAGTCGTGTCTGCATTTACCATGTATGCACGTATTTTTCATATTTATTTGCAGTTTTATTTTTGAGTCTGCACATTTTCTTTATTTTGAGTCAACCCACCACTCTTCATGGCCTTGCATTGTAGATAGTTATGGAAAATTAAAAAAAAAAATCAAAAAATTCAAAAATCCTAAAATATTAAAAGTTTCAAAAATTCTAAGAATTGAAAAATCAGAAATTTTGAGAAAGGGAAATTAAGATAACAAATACAGGGGAGAGTCCAATGATAGTCTTCTGACATGGAAGAAAAAGCCGCACCAAGGTGTAGTAGATTAGTGAGAGCCAGCGCGCCTCAGAATCTGCGACTAGTTATCTCCTGAGCTCAAAATCCTACTAGTTGCCACACCACCATCACTTAGGTAGTCGACAACCCGCCTAGGGGCGCAATCACGGTCATCGCATTTTTCGGTGGAGTGATTGGCTCATAACGGGCACACTGCTCTGTTTCTTAACCCTAGGTCCAACTAGTTAACCCGTTTGAATTCGTTTACCCCTTTTATTCATAGCCACTGTAGCCTAGGAAGCCTTCTTTGTGACGTTCATCACTCGTTTGTTGGCTGTTTCTACGCGTTATGACAGAGGGAGTGAGTTAGGGAGGGTTTTTTGACGGGAGAGCTTCATTACAGATCATTATTGGATAGTTTAACATTTTCATGTTTTTCGAGGGTTGGACAGGGTGAGTGAGAGGCGACTGCATTAATTTGCGGAGGTGATTCACTGCACTACATAGTGATCACAGGTGGAGAAGTCGTGTGCGAAGCATCCTTCCACACAAAACTAGGTATCGGGGGTTATGGGGCTAATTAGTGGTCGTGCTGATTCTTACATCTTGATGATGAGGAGGTTTGGTAGGACTGCACGTATATCTTTCGACTACAGGATCGACTCTTCATGACTAGTACTAGGTATCGCAAACGAGGAAATTTTTCGTAGTCCAAAACATTGGATTATTTTCTGTACCACTCAGCTAATATCAGTTTTAAATTATTGTATTTGTTTAAAAGGAAAACCGAAAGAAAAAGACGGAAAAATCAAAAGTTCTATTTTGTTACATTTTTCAATAGTTTATCTAGTTTAGTTCAAAGCTGAGTTGGTGGCACTGTTTTCTTGATTCGGCACCGCTTCACATTCGTGGCCGCGAGAACGGCGAAGACGCACCGGGAGCTGGGGAAATTGAGTGAGCATAAACTTAGGTGTTTCGGTAAATTTTTCGGGTACTCGGTGAGGGGTGTGAGTTGGAAAATTGTGAGAATCTCATAACAAGTATAATCGTGTCGTACCCTGATACATATATATCCTACTTGTTAGATTTAGGATCCCGGATTCAGAAATAGCTCGAATGGTCGGTTAACTAGGGATTTGCTCAGATTGAGAACGGAAGTAACAGTATGGGATGCAAGAGCTTATTTTCCACTCTCAAAATATGGCCATACTCACCGACCGCGTGCAGATTAGTTCTTCCTTGAAAGAGGGTGAGGTCTTGATGACACACTGGTTCGAGTTTTTGAGGTTGCTCGATCTCGCAAAAAAAAAAGAAAGAATTTTGTCGTGTAACGTTGTTAGTCTGTGTTTTTTGAGTCATTGTATATTCTCTCTGTGTCAGTCTTATAGTAGATTTATCTGGTACTTAAGTCTAGGTCGGCAGGTTGGAATGCAATGGTAGTACAATGCACAGAAACGGCAAGACAAGTCAGTGTGCAAGAGCTTTGCTTGGGACGAGCAAAGTTTAGTGCGGGGGTAATTTGATAACTCCTCACTAGGAGTCGTCGGTTAGCTAGTTTGAGGGGTATTTTTGTCACAATAGAGCATTTTAGCCGGGTTTCAGCCCTGTTTAGCCTCGGAATTCACGACTGAGTGTTGAGCTTCTTTGTGCATTACTGCTTTATTTCACGCATTTTGAGATATGATCACGGGTTTTGTTCGAGTTGTCTACGCAGGGACAGGGTTTGTGCAGGAGCCGGGAATGAAGCAAGATTGCAAGGGTGCGAGCCGAGAAAGCCAAAAACGCCAGAACCAAGGATGACCGAGATACACTTGATTGACAATATCATTTATTCAACTTGGAGTTTTCAATTGAAACCAGCGGCAGAAGAAAGGAGGCGTCAAGGTCTTTCCGAAAACAGGTCGTAATGCTAAAACAGAGTACGGCCGAAAACCCCACCTCCCGCCAAGTGTGGGTCTCTGACAGGACACACCCAAGTAAGGAGTCTCGGGTCTCGGTGTCCGTACTCGTGATCAACTATTTCAGGTTCAGGACAATTTCCGGGACAGTTCTGGGTATTTTGGTAATTTGACACCGGGCTAGGGTTTTCAGAGCAGAGTTCGGGTTTTGGCGTCCAACTTCAGTCAGCAGTGTTCCTATGACCAGAGTCTGGATTTGGCAGAATTCGGACCAGTTTTGACCCAGTGGTATTTTGATAATTTTGAAAAGTTTCGGGTCAAAACGCAGCCCGAGCAGACTTGGTCCAGGAATAGGCCAGAATGAAGATAGGAAGTTCATGCCTGCGTGGCTAGCTACGAGCCACGCAGTAGCCACGCAGACCGGGAGAAAGAGGAGTCAGAGAAACTGCAGAAATCCAAGTCGGAAACCCCTGTCTGTGTGGCTAACTGCAAGCCACGCAGAAGCCACGCATGCAGGGAGGCAAAACAGTGATCTTGAGGTGCCAGAAGACCCTATCTGCGTGGCTAACTGCTAGTCATGCAGCAGCTACGCAGGAAGGGAGGGAAGAGAGAGATTTTGAGATGCCTGACAACCCTGTCTGCGTGGCTAACTGCCAGCCACGCAGGCAAGGGGCCAGGGAGAAGATTTTGGAGCATACAGAAGCACTGTCTGCGTGGCTAACTGCCAGCGACGCAGTAGCCACGCAGACAACATGATTTCCATGGCGGTTGTGGTGAGAGGCAGTTCGTAATTTCATGAAATTTCCCAGAAGCTTCTCAAGCACTTTATAAAAGGACATCCAGAGCTCGTTTTAGACACAATACACCCAAGAAGAATTCGGAGTACCCTCGGTGAGCACGGAAGCACGGATCTAGATTTCAAGAACTATTGTTTGATCTCAATTCTCTCTTTAATTTTAGAACAGTTTCGTTTCATTATGTCGTTTAGTAGCTAAACTTTTTACATAGGTTATCGGTGAACCTAGGGTTTCGTATGCAGTATCTAGTATTATTTTCGACTATGGATTCATGATCTTAGGATCTTAATATCAGTATTATTCTTTATTATGTATTTTATTTTACTATTTATGCATGATTGAAGTAGCTAACCAGGATTGCTACAGACCCAACCCGTTAGGTAAAAACGGTTGGTTAGGGTTACGAAGATAAGACAAAATTTAGCACCTTACCCCGATGGACCGACCAGAGAAGGGGATATAGCACTAGCCTAAAAACGTTTGACCAACTATCAGCAGTTTTGACCGAGGCCTTTAGGACAGGTTAGAAACCCTAGCAGAATTAGAACAAGACTGCAGATTTTGGTAGCTTAACAGGAACCGAAGATCTATAGAATTGTGATTACGTGCAAGAAAAGAAAAGATACTTGTGTGTTTTCATATTGAAAAAAATGAACAAATGAAGAGACCCTAGGGGATCCCCGGACCTAGTACCTTAAAACCCTAGATTTTACAACACTCAGAATTATACCAAAAATTCTTACAAAAATATTTAGAATTCAGTATTACTTTCAGTACTTAGTTCGTAGACAAATCCTCAAATTACTCCTCCTATTTTACACTTTGTTATTTAAAACTGATTGCTTGAAAAACCCGTAATATTCCTCGTGGGAACGATAACCCGAGTTGAAATACACTCGGTACTACTTGATTCGTAAACTTGAGACTAGCACGCTAAAAAGCGCATCCATTTCCTGCTGTCGTCACTCATATTTCTCCAGAAAACTTTACTATTGGGGTGCATAAATATTCGCTTGCTTTGTTCGCTTATGACTGCCGCAAACAGTGTACATCCTTTGCAGTTTGTGTAATGAAAGAGTATGGTGTCACTGAATCTTGGAGTAAAATGTACAGAGTCGATGATATTATTATGGGTGGGATTAGTGATGTTCCTGGGTTTAGGGACAAATGGGAGTTACTTGTGGTTACAAAAGACAATGAACTGGTTTATTATGATCCCAATCACAACCGCATTTAGAAATTAGAGATTCGTGGTGTTGCAGAATCAGTGTATGCTGGATCTTATACATAAAGAATGGTTTTTCTTGATTGATTGAAAGGGCGGCTAGCAAGTCAAGTGAATTCATACAAGAAGTAAGTTCCTTCTACGAAAAAGTGGCCTGCAGTGTGTGAGAGTAAACTTCAAACGTATTTAAATGCACAGTACATATTTTCTAATGCTTCGGTTCCTTTTACCACTAACTCAGGCATTGATTACGCAAACCTTGATGAGGATACAGTTTATGACCTGCTTATGATAGCTGTCATGGCTTAGGGGTTTCTCCCGTAACTGCTGCAACAAGGACGCTCATTTCTCAAAGGATAGTTTTAGATCGAGAAATGGGAATTATGTCGATGAATAGGATGTCATGGTTGTATCCTCTGTAATACTAATTTCAAGTATTAGGTTATGAACATTAGCAAGTCATCTTTACTTTTTTTGAAATACTATGCAAAATCTTTACCCAGTAATTGCGTACGGTTGTTTGAAGTTTGCATTAGGTTTAATTACTGCTAACAGAGTAGCAAGTGGAATGTACCGCCGGATCAAATTCATTGCTCTGCTTTCAGGGTACACTGTGTTTCCTTCTGTGTGGTGTTGTAAAGTGATCCTACAATATCTCCATGTATGACTGCATATCTCATTTGGGATCCAACAGAGGTGATGTACTCTTGCACTGCGTACTCTTATGTAAAAAAAAAGCATGCATATCTTGTCATTTGGTAGCCGTAGAACGTAGTTAGTGATAACTAACACGGCCTGCATACTTAAATCAACAACTGTAAATGGATGATAAGCCCATTCCATTCCATTCATGGCCGAAAACCTAAGCATAGTTTATGTCGACCCCAACAGTGTAGTCATTGCATAAGGGCGTGCAAACTCCAAATTCGCACGCCGCAAAGATACAAACACAAATTGACATAGGATGTCATCTATAACCTTCCATATATAACAATATTATCTAAATTCAACCATCCACACAATAGCAGAATGGATGTGAATCAAAGACTGCGACGCGTAGTACACAGCAAACAGCACTAACCCACCTTCAAAAATAAGGGCGCAAATGATGATTTATGTATGTCGTAAAGCATAAGACCTCGCTCCTGCGCTAACCACAGTGATCTATTCACTGGAAAGTCAAAATGTTTACATGGCGTAGATACGATAACAAATCTTTCTGAAGCTATGTACTCAAATTCTATCGTTGCAAACATCCCACCGGTGAAAAAGAACTGGCAATGTATATTGTATTCCTGGAACAATAAATATACGGTTCCATACATATAGAATATATAACATGTGATAAACCATAAAAAGGATGATCATTTTGACACACGTACTGTCGCTAGATGACCTAACTGCATTATAAATCGTCGTTAATCCAATGCCATTGCTATATACCTGATGCAAGATCATTGGTTATAATCTTAGAAGTTATTAGTTGAGAGAAAAGGATCAAGTATATTATGTGTCAAAGTTGATACATTTGGCAATAGATCAGTTATCACATACATTCTTTATTTGTTGGGGAAATACGATGGCAATATGAACGTTGAGATCCTTTTCCTTATCAAGCATGTGACATATATGTACACAAATACCACTAAGGTGAACATCTCATTTCTCTAACAAGAGCTGCTTCACACATTTTTGAATTCCACATGACTAAAACATCGACTTTCAGATGGCCATAGCTAACAGGTGCAAATGGTACCTTCACTCACAGTTCCAATCCCTTCGCCTCACATCTGTTCGTCTTCTTGTGGTACATGGGAGAAAATTTTATAAGCAATGGTGTTAAGCACCTATCACGCACTATAATTTGTCCCTGTCAAGGGAATAATAAGGATACAAACACTCACCAGCACAATTTAAGGATGCTTGAGACGCTTCACGAAGTAACTCCTTGTATACAACATTAATAGTTCCATCCTTTGATTGCATATTCTTAAGTGGATGTATGAAAACTTTTACGCTTGCAGACAACGGCGCTCTAGATAAGGCAACATATAATTCATTGTGAGAAAATACTAGCTGAGGAAGGTATATTCCAACATGCGTTAGCGTCTTAACCTGAGACTTGTTTATCGTCATAGAGAAACAAGGACGTACATGAAACTGTTTCCTCTCTAATTCAACAGGAATGTTCTCTGATTTCGAAGGCCTAAGCGGAATTCTTGGTATGAACACATCTTTGCCTTTGTAATGACCCATCATGATTTCGGGATGTATTATGTTTGGAAAAATATCTCTACAAATTAGTTTAACTCCATTGCATAGACCATCAGAAGTGTCTAAATTGCGATGAGCATCAACGGACGTCCCTTCTTCAGCATTAGGCTATGTGGTGGCAACCCATTAGGAGTCAATGTGTTGAGGAATTCCAATGGATGGTTATCCTTGCACTCAGGAAGACTACGGTCATAGCTCATATACGTGTGAGAATCTGTTGGAAATTTATGCACCTATATGTTGTTGATTTCATCAACACATTCATTTGTTGGAGTCAATATTTCCCGTCCAGTGAGATACTCCGTATTCACGCGTTATTTTTTTAAGCCAGTATAAATCGAGTCCATAAATGAAACCAACGACGTGTCTTTTTCATGAAAAGGAATTATCATTGTCGGATGAGGAAATATCATATCCTCATTTTTCTGTTGCATGTCCCCATTCCCCACATTCAGAAGGAAATCACAAAAGGAGGGGTCATGAAGTGCACGCATATTTTATGTTAGTCGAAGAAAATGCATATGTGGCCACAACGTAGATTCAACACGGCTATTGGATATGCACTCCTCTTTACCAGCACGATTTGTAAGAGGCAAAACATGCCTAAAATCTCCACCAAACACAACTACCTTTCCACCAAACAATTCATCATATGAGAAAATATCTTGCAGCATATGTTCAAATGTTTCAATACTCTGTTTTTCATTACATTGTAACTTCATCCCATATGATCACCTTTGATTTGCGGATCAAGTCTGCAAGAGCAGATTGCTTGCTAATGTTACATGTGTATTTCTCAGCAACATCCAATGGAAGCTTAAACCAAGAATGCGCAGTCCGACCTCCAAGAACATTATATGCGGCAATCCCTGTGCTTGCTGCTGCTAATGCAATATGGTCTTCATACAGAAACCGAGCCAGAATAGCCTTATAAAAAAAAATTTGCCCGTCCCACCAGGTTCGTCGACAAAAAAACATCCCCCTTCATATTTACAATCCAAGTAAAAATCACATTATACGCGTCCAACTGTTCTCTGTTCAGCTTCCTAACATAAGCTACATCCTCACCTGACACAGGTATTGACAACTCATCCGCAATTCTCTTTTTGGACGATGACCACTTTCACAATCATCAACGTAAGTTGGTAGATCGAACTCCGTCAGATGTTTCCCCACATACTCGAGGAACATGCTGACAACCCTCAATGTCTTGGACAATACTTGGCTCTCACCTACATGCCGGTCTCTGCGAAAATTGTCCCAAAGGGCAGGAAAGAATCGATCCCACAGCGATCGAGGATCCGAAGGCTGGCAAAATGTAAGAATAATTGCAAACAGTCAGCAAAGAATGTAAGGCATGTGAAAAGTGGGGGCCTCCTCCAAGAAATCTTACATGGATGTGTCTTTCTCAAGCAAGCCGAGACGTTGAGCAGCCTCTAGGTACGAACCAAACAGATGGTTATTTACATACAATAGATCCTCGAAAGACTCGATGCCTCGTAAGTGCGTCAAAACCACTCGCAAGAAAAAACGCTCTCCCTCAACAGGATTTGCAGCTACAATGCGACCTATAGTACCACCTCGCTTGGGTGGATTCCATACTTTTGCCTGACTATCCCATGTATAGTGTTCAGGGAATTCATAGTATAACAATTCTTTTGCACCTTTTTCTCGTTTGTTCATAACGAAGTATTCAGTAAACATTGACCTCTGAAGCTTCTCATTTCCAGCAATGGATTCCAAACTCCCATCACTGTTGAATGACACACACTGCATACTTAGTAAATGCAACTGTAAATACATAACACGTGGAAACATTTCATTCATGGGAAATTCAAATATTTGCCAAGCTCTTCTTGAGGAGAAATCCACTAGCCAGACTGATAAGCCTTAATCTCATCAACTACAGTTTCACCGTTTGAAACCACCTGGAAAGCTACTTTTTCATGACACTTGTAAATATAACTTGTACAAATATTTGACGGCCTTAATTGTGGAACATATCTCAACATTCACATGACAATCATATTTCGCCAAAAAGTAAGGATTATACGGCACAACTCATCTATTATCAAGTGGAAACCTCTAACAACTGTTGTTGCCCCGTTTTTTTTCTCCGCTGATAATGAGGAAATGCATTGTCACCATTACTGGTTATATCATAGAAATTTTTCGGATATACATTCTTGCAGCCGTGGGGCGGGCACATACAGGGGATCTTACGGTTATAAAGGCCACAAGGACCATGCATCATGTGCTTCCCAACAGCGCTGAACAAGTGAGGATCTCACCTTTATTAGGTAATTGAGTTGAAATATACATGTCAAATTGATCGGGCCTTAAGAGCTTAGCAAACCTCTTCAGAATCAGCAAAAAATGTACATGAGGAAGCCCTCTCTTCTGATACTCAACAACATAAGTATACGCCGCAACCGGCCCGAGCACTTCCTTCCTAATCAGATCATGCTTCAATTTCACTATTTTAGAGCGAAAAATCCTGGCAATAAGGTCTGGGCGATTTTGTGGTATCTCCTGTGGACCAAGCTCTGCTTTGATTTCCGCCCAATTCGGATCATACGTCATAGTGAGGAAATAATTGGGATTTCCATGTTGGCGCACAAGTGTCATTGCATCCTGATATCGGCGCTTCATATCACGTGGCCTGCCAATAAATGAAGGAGGCAACACAACTGGCTGGCCTACCTTATCGGGCATTGTCTCACCAATGACAATACTATCAAGTATGCCATGGTATAACTCACCCCTGATTACACCTTGTCGATATCGGAATAAATCCAACCTGGCAGATTCAATTTTGATGTACATGTCAACAATATACTGTTGCAGGAGCCTACCACACAGAAGTAACATAGACTCATCTTGACTTCTAATCTGCAAACGATAGCAGTAATCTTGACTACACTTGATAGTGGGACTGTTGGATTCCGAAATATTTACTCCTGGCAACAATATAAACCATATTGAAAAAACATTCCATATGCACGTATACAGTGACACATACAAACTAGTAACGTACCGTCTATATTTTTATCGCCCTCAAGTGTTGGACCACCGACATGCAATTTTTTTTGGGAGGCTTTTTCTCAATTCCTACCTCACTGCCAGGTTCACCGCGAGGAAACATAAGAAAGTATAGCAACGAATCTTAGCAACCGAGATGATACTTAACAGATGGGTGTGACCACTTCGGCGCTGGAGCAAGATGTCACGAGAATATAACCCGGACGTACACTCATCATCTGTCTAGATTCTCGCAACTTGATTTGAAGTTGGCAAGTTATACTGGCGTTGGTCTAGCCCTGAATTAGACTTGATAATAACATCACACGAAGAATGAACCACAGATTCTCGGATCGCACGAAAACACTCATTATAAGGATTACTGTTTGTAAGTTCGGCATGTTTTAAAGGCTTGAAATAGCTTGTCTATTTCAAGGCCTTGAAAATGATTTCAAGTGTTTGAAACAAGCACTGCAGAATAGAGCATGAACATAGGGGGAGCTTTTGATTTTATTCAAAATCCTGATCTCCTATTATTGATTATATGTTATTTGATGATGAAAGACAAATTATTCTACTACTCTAAAATGTAATTAGTCTATCTGTTTGACTAAATTTTTCAGGGATATAAAAATTACCTATTTTGCAGGAATTAGTTCATAAGCTGTATGTTGTAGAAAAGGCAATTGAAGCTGCTGATCTGATTCTGTGATTAGTTCAATCTGACTTGGACTTTCCTAACACCTTCCTAAACAAGATCAAAGACAGTATCTCTGAAGATACTGACCCACTAGCCGTTGGAAGAGCTGTTAGAAGAGTCAAGATTTGAAGCTACTTTTTAGGAAAGTTTGTTAAGAAGATCCTGAAAATCTCCAATTCAAACAGGCTGCTTAAAAGAGGGAATTGCTGAAGAATTCCATGACACAATAGAGAGCAACACACAGAGACATTCATACACTACGAAGGATAGACAAGCAACAAAGAAGCATATTTACATCACTCAATCCAATCATCCAAAGAACACTACATTCTCACAGAAGACTTAGTTCTCAGTGTTCTTCTCTTCTGATCATTATTTGTTTATCATTTAGATAATACTTCTAGTTCTTATTCTCGTGGACTGTTCAATGTGAACAATAGAGAATTCTTGAATAATCAGTTAGGTAGAGCAGATACGAGATATGTAAGTGAGAACCACAAGCAGTAACAGAGTAAGGCATCTCTCTGTGCTTGAGATCTAGGGCTTAGCTTTTGATTAATAAGAATTGATTTAAAAATCTAGCAGGGATTATGTCCCTGAGGTAGAGACGTAGGTCCAAGTGTACTGAACTCTATAAATCACTTTGTCTCTTGAATTTACTTTTTTGTTCTTTACTTAGCTTATTTACTGCACAAAACAAGTTTTTGTTCAAGGGCTTGAAACCCATTTCAAGGCCTTGAAAACTATTAACACTCTTTTTACTCTCATTTTGATTCCAAGAACTTGAAACTCATTTCAAGGCCTTGAAATACTTGCTGCACTTCATAAACATCTTTGAAACAACTCTTTTAGCAAACGTTGCAAAAGTTGCCATACTCTATTCAACCCCCCCCCCCTTCTAGAGTAGTGATCTTGTAGTTATTCCTACATTACTTTCCTTCAATTGGTATCACAGCTTGTATCACTGAATAGATCTAACAATCTTGTGATTTTGAGTACAGTAGGAGATGGTGGTTTCTCACAGGGAAGAGCTGTTGATAGACCGCCCTTGTTCTGTTGTGAAAATTTTGTTTACTGGAAAGCCTTGATGAAAATGTTTATCATTGACCATGATGTAGAGCTGTGGACTATCTTTCAGAAGGGTCCTCCTATATTCTACACTGAAAAAGATGGGATCAGTACTCCCAAAACCGAGGATTCACTTTCTCCTTTTGAATAAGAGTAATTCTCTAAAAACTATATAGCTACGAATCTGTTATGTTGTGCTCTGAGTGCAGATGAATTCAACATGATTTCAGGATGCAAGACTGCCAAGGAAATATGGGGTAATATTGTGGTGACATTTTAAGGAACTAGACAATTCAAGCAAACCAAGATCAACATATTCCTTACGAAATATGAGCTGTTCAAAAATGAATGGAGATGAATCCATTAGAGACATGTTCAAAAGATTCACTGATATTTTCAACAACCTTGATTCATTAGAGAAACACATTGCCAGAAGAAAAGGTTAGAAAGATTCTGAGAAGTCTTCCTAAATCCAAGTGGGAACCAAAGACTACTTCCATTGAAGAAGCTTGGGATCTATCATCCCTCCAACTTGATGATCTGCAAGAAATGTTGCTCACACATGAAATCTCTACGAATGAAGCTGATGGAGAATTACCAGACAGTGAACCTTCTCAAAGCCTTGAACCAGAAGAGGATGATGATGAAGATCCCTTTGCTCTTATTTCCAAAGCCTTGACTAGAATTTTGAAGATGAAAAAGAACTTCGGAAACAAGGACATCAGCAGGGACAAACACATATCCTCTATTAGCAGAGACCATAAAGGTAAATATATTTATCATGGTAATAAGCCTAAAGTAATGAACTGCTTTGAGTGTGGTGACGCAGGAAATTTAATCAGAGACTGTCCAAATAAGAAAAGCAAACACTTTCAGAAGAAACACCATGACATAAGAAAGAAATATATGGTATCTTCCTGGAGTGATTCTGATTACTCTAGTGATTCTGAATCTGAAGAAGAACAAGCTAACCTCTGCCTTATGGCCAAGCAAGTTGAAAGTTCTGAAAAGAGCATTGAGGTAATGGTAAACAGTTTGATTTATAAACCAACAATGCTTTTAAATGAGGAGGACTATCTGAGAGAAATTAGAACTTTGAAAGAAAATGCTCATGAGCAAGAAAAATAAAACTTGGAACATGTTTGTCAAAATCAAAACCTTGAAATTTCTCAAAAAAATTTTAACAGAGATTTCAGAGCCTTGGAAACAAATTTCAAAGCCTTGAAAAATCAAGTCAAGGAAGTAGTCTCTGAAAACTCACTTCTGAGCGACAGGTTAGTTACTCTAAGACATCATTGTGATGAATTAGTGGAACAAAAAACTATCCTAACTGAGAAACTTCAAGAGTCTAAGAAAGTTATGACAAAGTTTGCTGGCTCATAACACAATCTGAACTTGATTCTTAAGGGAAACTTAAATCTATTCACAAAACTGGTATTGGCTATAATCCAAACTTTCCAAAAAAGGGCAACACTAGATTTGTGAAGGCTGGTAACAAAACTCCTCCTAAGTGCCATTACTGCAACTAAATTGGTCATGTTAAAATGACTTGTCCTTTCAGAAGAAGAGGCCCTCAAACAATGAGGAATACTTTTCCAGTTCAACTTAAAGGACAAGTTAGACATATTTTGGTTCCTAAAGGGGTTAGACCACCTAAAATGGTTGACCCATAGTATGAATCTAAGTTCCACACTTGGTCTAACAGCTGGGTAAGGCAATGAATGGTGTTTGTAGGATGTCACCAAGAGCAAATATCAAAAGATGGTTCATGGATAGTGGTTGCTCAAGAAATATGGCTGGAAAGAGATCCTTATTCTCTGATTTAAAAGAGCAATCTGAAGGATCAATCACACTTGGTGACAAAGGAAAATGCAACATCTTAGGTGAAAGCTTGAAGTGTCTCAAGACCTTAAAAGAGGATTCAAAGCTTTGGAACAGAAAGCTTGGACACATAAGCTTGCATACCTTGAACAAGTTGATCTCTAAAGATCGGGTAAGAGGTTTGCCTTCTATCAAATTCAGAGATGATGAAGTATGCAAATCCTGTGCTCAAGGTAAGCAAAAAAGGAGCTCATACAAAACAAAGAAATTTGTAAGTACTACCAGACCCATTAAACTACTTCACATGGATATTTGTGGTCCTATGAGGACTCCAACTCCAAAGGGTAAGAAGTATATGTTAGTTATTGTTGATGGTTATTCAAGATTTACTTGGGTTATGTTTCTTAGAGATAAATCTGAAGCTCTAACTGCATTTTCGAAGATTTGTAATCAGCTTCAAACTTTTAAAAACCTACCAATTGCTTCAATCATAAATGATCATGGTAGAGAATTTGATCAGCTTGAGTTTGATTTATTTTTTGCTAAGTATGGTATCTCTCACAACTTTTCTGCTCCAAGAACTCCTCAACAGAATGGTGTTTTTGAAAGAAAGAACAGGACTCTTGAACATATGTCAAGGACAATGCTTCTAGAGAACAAGTTACCAAAGTCACTCTAGGAAGAAGCTGTGAACACAACCAACTACATACTCAACAAGTTCCTAATTAGGCCAATTTTGAAAAAGAACCCCTATGAGATTTTCAAAGGAAGAAAGCCAAATATTTCATATTTCAAACATTTTGGATGTACTTGTTTTGTTCACATTAATGGTAAGGACAATCTTGGTAAGTTTGATGCAATAAGGGA
The DNA here is from genome assembly GCA_023055425.1 of Linanthus parryae. Lineage (NCBI taxonomy): Eukaryota > Viridiplantae > Streptophyta > Magnoliopsida > Ericales > Polemoniaceae > Linanthus > Linanthus parryae. Next base: position 21,839,547 of record JALGPY010000012.1, on the reverse strand, counting down.
TGAAGGTATCTCTCTTGGTTACTCTCTGACTAGCAAAGCTTACAGAGTTTACAACAAAAGAACTAAGCTTGTTGAAGAAAGTATTCATGTCATTTTTGATGAAAGCTATGATGGTTCTTTGTGTGAAAGTTTTGCAGACTTGAATTTGAACAAGCATGAGTCAGAAGATAAAGCATAGAGTGAAACCTTTGTTTAAAGGAAAGCTTACAGGATAACAGGAAGAATTTTCAAGGCCTTGAAAATGGTTCTCAAAGCCTTGAAAATGAGCAACATAATGATCAAAGTAATCAAGCCACTTGCTCAAGATCTCAAAGGATTGAAAAGTTACCTAGAGAGCCTGAGCCATGGACACCAAGAAAGAGATTCAAATATCTGTCATCTCATCAGTTGACAACATTATACCTTATCCTTCCACTGGTACACAGACAAGATCTCAATTGAAAAATTCGTGTGCTTTTAATGATTTTTTTTCTCTTGTAGAACCCGAAAATGTGAAAGAAGCATTACAAGCATACTGGATCATTTCAATGCAAAGTGAACTCAATGAATTTGAGAGAAACAAGGTGTGGAATCTAGTTCCTCCACCAAAAGATCAGTTTGTTATAGGCACAAGGTAGGTGTTCAGAAACAAGGTAGATGAAAATGACAAGGTAATTAGAAACAAATCTAGACTAGTAGCTCAAGGCTACAACCAAGAAAAAGGTATTGACTATGAGGAGACTTTTTCTCCTGCTGCAAGGTTAGAAGCAATTAGAATATTACTTGCATTTGCATCTTACATGAACATTAAACTTTTTCAAATGGATATCAAGTGTGCATTCCTAAATGGTTATTTTCGAGAAGAATTTTATGGTTCTCAACCTCCTGGATTTGAAAGTGATGAGTTTCCAGGTAATGTTTATAAACTTGACAAAGCTATCTATGGTTTAAAACAAGCTCCAAGGGCTTGGTATGAGAGATTGTCAAAGTTTTTACTTGAAAATGGTTTCAAGAGAGGATTAAGTTATAAAACCCTTTTCATCAAGACTCATGAGAAAGACATCTTAGTAGTTCAAATCTATGTTGATGATATTCTTTTTGGAGCTACTAATGATTTTCTTGGCAAGGATTTCTAAAGTCTTATGAGCAGGGAATTTAAGATGAGCTTAATGGGAGAATTGAACTTCTTCCTTGGACTGCATGTACAAAAGATGAAGAAAGGAATCTTTCTGCATAAAAAAATATATATACTAAAGACTTGATCAACAAGTACAATATGCCTCAGTCCAAGGTAACAAAGACTCCTATGAGCTCTACACTATCCTTAAACAAGAATCAAGCTGGTAAGAGTGTAAATCAGAAAGATTATAGAGGTATGATTGGATCATTGTTATATCTCACAGCTAGTAGACCAGACATTATGTTAAGTGTGTGCATGTGTGCAAGATCTCAGTCTGATCCCAAAGAATCACATTTAACTGCTGTTAAAGGATTTTCAGATATCTCAATGGTACTTAAGACTTAGGGCTTTGGTATCCAAAACAGTCTAACTTCTCTCTTTGTGGATATTCAGATGCTGAATTTGCAGGATATAAAGTTGACAGAAAGAGCACTTCAAGGTGTTTTCAATTTCTTGGTTCATCCCTAATCAGCTGGTATTCAAAGAAACAGAACTCTGTGGCATTATCAACAGATGAAGTTGAATATATAGCAGATGGAGCCTGCTGCTCACAAGTGCTATGGATTGCTCAGCAAATGAGGGATCTTGATTTTGAATTCAAATAAATACCTACAAAATGTGACAACACCAGTGCCATTTCAATCACAAAGAATCCAGTTCAGCATTCCAGAACTAATCAAATAGATGTTAGACATCATTTCATCGAGGATCATGCTGAGAAATGTTAATTTAATCTTGAATTTGTTTCCACCAACATGCAACTGGCAGATAGCTTCACTAAACCATTGCTTAGAAGAAAGATTTACAGCCCTCATATTAGAACTGTGTATGCTTAATAAGGAAGCACTGGTTGAGGGGGAGTATCAGGTAAGGTACAGGTAAGGTATTATATGTTTCAAAGTTTTTAACTTATTTTCAAAGCCTTGAAAATCTTTTCAGAGCCTTGATGTTATTTTACTTTGCAATATAGATTTTGAAGGTCTTGAAAGCCTTTTCAAAGCCTTGAAAATAAGTATGTATGCTATAAAATGAATAATTGGATCTTTCAATTTTGGGTGCTAACTTTGTAGATAATTGCTCAATATTGCTATTAACTTTTCAAACTAATTTTCTTTTAAATTAATATTATTTTATTTCCTTTAACTCGTCACACGCACACACAAAGTTAAATTTTATTCAAACTGCAAAGATCTTAAAAGATTTGGAAATATTTCAGTTTTCTTATCTAACACAAACTCTCATGTATTTATCTTCGGTCTCTCTCTCTTTTCTATAAAAATCATGCCTATCTGTTCTTCACCCTTAAACCCTAATGAGCACAAGAAGAGAATCCCAAAGAATCAAGATGGCTGGAGGTTCAATTGTAGTTTCAGAGAAGAAGAGGAAGACTGCTGATTATATTGTTCAAACCATCAATGGAGACTCTAGTTCCAGAACTCCAACTGAAAAAATGGCTGCTTCTCCTCCAAATAAGAAAAGCAAGAAAGATATGACACCAACTTCTAGCAAGAAGAAGAAGAATAGAGATCAATCTGCTCCTGAGAAACAGTCAGAGGAACAGATTGCTAGACCAAACAAGTTGAAGAAGAAGAAGAAGAAGAAGAAGAAGCCTACAAAATTTAACAAAGGTAAAGAAAAGGTTGTAGAGGAAGATCAAGGGAAAATAATTGGAAAAGAAATACAGATCTACTCAAAAAAGCCTCAGTCCCCTAGTAAGAAATCGGTTATTTCCACCAAGTGGTTTATTTCTCAAACTGCTAGAGGACAATGGTTATATGGTTTTGCTTCTAAACAAATACCCTATTGTAGCATGATTAGTGTTAACATGTTGAAAACCATGAATCTGGAGTGTGTTAAGAGCCTTAAGAAAATCTTTGGAAAGTTTTAAACCCTCCTGAAGTGGCCTATCCTAGGCTTACTAGGTTTTTCTATCTAAACATTAAGCAGATCTCAACTGTTAACTTGGTGATCCAATCCAAAGTTTATGGTATTTCAATGGAGTTAGATCACTCAGAGTTTGCCAATGTTTTATGTTTTCCAAAGAGATAAAACACATAAAACTATCCCAACAAGGTTGAAGCTTTGAAACTGGCTAGGGAAGAATTCCTTCTACCAAATGTCTCTACCTCCTCTAAACAGTAAACACACTCTATGCTAACTGTTGAAGCAAAAGTTTTGTTTACCATCCTGATGAGGTGTGTAGTGCCTACGAAGAATTCAAAAGAGCTTATCATTGATAGGGTATTATATTTGATGTATTTGATCATGCATGGATATGATATTGATCTTCCTACAATTGTGATGGAACACGTGCTCTACTCCCAGACCAAGGAAAGAAAGCATTCTTTTCCTTGTGCTAATATGCTTTATGCTTTCTTTCTACATCTTGAACTTACTAGTAACAGACAAGAAACCATTACCACTGGTTTTGGCATGCTTGATGAGAAGGCATTTGATAGAATTGGTGTTGTGAAAGCCAGTGAAGGTGTATGGAAGTTATACTCCGATCTGTCTGAAAAGGATTTGCAATCCAAGAAGTTTCCCAAACCCAAGGCCTTGACCCCTCCTTCAAGCCTACCATCACAACCTCAAGACCTTTCTATGGTGGTTCAAAGACTTGAAATTCTTGAGAAGGATATGGATGATTTGAAGGAAAATCAGCATGAGTTTGGCACTGAATTCAAGCAATAGAAATACATGGTTGAAAGCATTTTCAAAAGCATCAATGTGATTGATCTGGAAGAAGAAGTATCTCAGGCTGCAGAAGGATCAAAGAAAGATGCAGAAGGTTCAACCAGATATTTTCTCAGTGAGCATACAACTCATGATGAGGATACAGGGGTGGGGGACAAATGGAAAAAGGTAGTTCAAGAAAAAGGAGATGAAGATCAGGAACAAGAAGATGATGACAGTCCAGACTCAGGGATGTTGATCAAGGATCTAAGAATAAAAAGAATAAAACCAACATTCCAGAGATACTGACTGATGCATACATATTTGAAGATGATGTGGATTCAGGTTCTACTACTAGGGCTGCTCAGGAAGAAGAACAAGGTTCTCAGGATGATGAAGAAGACAGTAGAGATGAAGATGCTGAGCCAAAGGGAGATGGAGACCCAACCTTCTAACTCTTGCCTCTTCTTTCTATTTCTTCATGGCCTTCAATTTCCCTTCAAATTCTTTAAAATTTCTATCCTTTCAAAACTTTTTCACTCAGTTTTTCCAAAAAATTTGATCCAACACTTTCTCACTTTTTTTATGAAAGTAAAAAAGGGGGAGAAATTTCGATGTTTATTTGTTTACTTTAGTACTGTTTATTTGTTTATATATATGGTTTTGGACATTGCTACTGTTTCACGTTGCTGAAATAAGTTGGATTGCTTGGATATCATGTGTTACAGTTTAGTATCATGGATTCTATTATGCTCTAATGAATATTTTTTGAAGAAAATCAGTCCCAAAAAGATTAAGGTTTTCTCTTTCGTCAAGGGGGAGATTGTAAGTTCATCTTGTTTCAAAGGCTTGAAATAGCTTGTTTGTTTCAAGCAGCTTGTCTGTTTCAAGGCCTTGAAATTGCTTTCAAGGGTTTGAAACAAGCACTGCAGAATAAAGCATGAACTTAGGGGGAGCTTTTGATTCTATTCTAACTCCTGATCTCCTAGTGTTGATTATATGTTATAATGCATTGGCCTAACAGTGAGAACAAAATCCTGATTCTACTCTAACAAAGAGTCTCCTATGGTTGATTCTATTCTAACTCCTGATTCTATTCTAACACTGAGAATAAAATCCTTTCTCCATCAAGTTTCTCTTGGTGGATTTAGAAGCTTGGCTAGCTTAAGCCTTTGAGAAATTTACTTTCATCGCATTAGTTAGCTTTAGTTTAGATTGTCTCTTGCTTTTCAAGTGTGAGATTTATCTTTCCCAATCCTTGTGTAAATCGACCCCGTCTTACTCGGGTACTACTTAGAACGATATTCCTATACTTGGGAATTATCTATTCAACATCTTTGAAACAACTCTTTTAGCAAAAGTTACAAAAATTGCCATACTCTATTCAACCCCCCCCCCCTCTAGAGTATTGATCATGTAGTTATCACTACATTAATGTCATTCACTGTGTCATATTTCAGTCAATCGATTTATAATTGTTGCGTCCATATTATCCAAATCTTCAATCCGGTGCCGGAACTGATATTGGGGATCGTAGAAGTAAAATTGCAGATGTCGGAGCACAGCACCGCCATGATTAAGATGATTAATATAATTGTACACTTTTCCTTCATCATGGAAAGTATATATACCTTGACTTTGCTTCGTTGTTCTCTCGTCTAACTAAACCCCCAAAGACGTGAAAGAAAACAAGCTATGATATCCACAAATTGCAGTCCTGAAACCCTTCGCAACAGAGTCATGTGATAACAAAAGCTTAGCAAGATCTTTCAGAAATTTCATGAGGAGCAAGAATGATCTGCCCCGCGCTACAGCAGAACCCCTTTGGTTCGTGCATAAACAACTTTGTGCCAAAATATGGGCATCTACGAGGTGGGTCCAATACACTTGGCGCTTGCGGTGGCGGAGGAGGATCTCTCTCCCATTTCTTTCTCGTCCATTTACCTCAAAAATTTCAAATTCCCGACCATCCAACTAATGCGTAAGAAAGAAAACGACATATGCGATTACGAGGTATCTTGCGTGCACCCATTGGACAGGCGACACCCTCACACCCAACGTTTCGGAAGACGAAGCTTGATGCACACCTTGGGGATCCACGTGACTGCATTTTGCACTAGAAGTAGACGAAGAACTCGCAGAGGTTGCAGCCAACTGCCACACGCATATATTCTAACAACCTCACGAATCAACAACATTTTCCCTAGACACATGTGCAATTCTACGCGTCATAGTAGAATTAGAAGGAATAACACGGTTAGGGGTAATCAAGACACTGGAACTATAATTTTCGCCTCCACCGAGACTTGTTCCATCATGGACAAGATGGAAAAGATCAGCACACTCAGGAGAAGAACAGACAGTATTAGCACAGACATATCTATTTATCATGGCAGTAATGTGAAAATTTGACAACCAAATACATTTAACAAAAAACGCACAAAGAAATAATCACCAGGACCAACCATAACAAATAGGCTGTAAACCTCCACAGCAACCTCAATGACAGCATGTGATGAAATCAACCAAATATGGACATCAAGAAATTTGGGAACAAATAATGATAGGATAATTGCGGAAGAACAAGAAATTACACCAAAACTTCCCAACCCATAAGAAACAACCTGTAATGCTAATATGGCAGGAGGACCCCAAGGGAAACAACGTCATTCCACAAAGGCAGCCCAGAAGAACGAGCACTACAACAGCAGTCATTACAAAAATACCAGAGGAAATTCACAAATCAAAGAGCAAAATCACGGACACCAGCGAAGGCAGAAAAAGTAGCTGGTGCAAAAAAATTTTGCGTACCCAATTGAGAATGCATGCCACGCGGAGGAGCATATGCACCCGAACCAATACAAGAATCAACAGCAGCTTCCCTAGGCACAGGTTCTATGATTTTCACCACACGAGAAGTAGACGGCGTACCATGATCAGGTGTAGGCAAGGCACTGAAACTGTGATGGCCGTCTCCGCAGACAATTGGTCTATCATGTATACTATCAACCAACGGGATTTCTACGTCACCGAAAACATCGGGGTAACTAGCGCAGACCACCCACTCAGTAAAAGAACGTGCAGCATTCGGACTAACAAATATATTTATCATGAAATTAGCGTGAAAAAATCACCACCACATATTTTCACCAATAATGAATTTGTACACACATGAAATGCAACCCCCAATGCACAAACACTTGTTTCAGCACTTATTAACCAAGAACTAAAAGACAGATGGATAAACATAGTTGACAGTTAAAAATATTAAAACAATACCGCTAGAAGACAGATGGATAAACATAGTTGACAGTAAAAAAGATTAAAACAATACCGCGCACCTGTATTGACGACTGGGCACGTGCTGCTAACCACAGCATCGACAGGCACGGCTTCCCTACCAGAAATGGATTGCGCACCCGGACACGCGGTAACAGCAATGGGAGAACCATCAGTATACAACAACGACTGTGTGGCATGCGAAAACGACAACTGCGAACGAACAAAGGAGTTAACGCCAACAGGAGGTCGACCAGCAACCCTAGGGTGTGAATGCGCACCACTGCGCACGAGGCCCCTTGGAGCTGCTACTTCAGAGGAAACATGTTGTACAGCAAAGAAACGAAAGTAGACAAATAAGTCGGAGAGGTTCTAGCCACTTGGGACACACGTAGATTCGACTAACCTCTGAAATGAACAATAGCTTCCCTAGACACAGGTGCAGTGCTACGTACCGTAGTAGAGTAGAAGGAATAGCACGGTCAGGGCTAATCAAGCCACTGGAACTGCAACGTTCCCCTCTATCGAGACTTGTTCCATCGTGTACATTATCAACAAACAGAATTTCTACAACAGAACGCGTATCAGTCAGAATAATGGACACTATTAGCACAGTCAGAAGAAGATCAAATAGTATTAGCACAGACATATCTATTAATCATGAAATCAATGCGAATAATTGACAACCAAATACATTTATCCGAAAACGCACAAAGAAATAATCACGAGGACCAACCAGAACCATTAGGATGTAAGCCTCCACAGCAATCTCGATAACAGAATGTGATGAAATCAACCAAATACGGACATCAAGCAATTCGGGAACAAATAATGACAGGATAATTGCGGGAGAATACAAAATTATACCAAAACTTCCCAACCCATTAGAAACAACCCGTAAAGATAAAATGGCAGGAGGAGCCCAACGGAAACAACGTCAATCCACAGAGGCATCCCAGAAGAACGAGCACAACAACAGCAGTAATTACAAAAATACCACAGGCAATTCACAAATCAAAGAACAAAAACACAGACAGCTGCGAAGGCAAAAAAAGTAGCTGGTGCGGGAAAAAAAGTTTGCTTACCCATTTGCGAATGCATGCCACGCGGAGGAGCATATACATCCGAACCAATGCTCGGATCAATGGCAGCTTCCCTAGGCACCGGTGCAAACCTCAGGAGAAGTAGGCGTCGTACCATGATCAGGTGTAGGCAACGCACTGAAACTATGACGCTCGTCTCCGCAAACAATTGGTTCATCATGTAGACTATGAACCAACGGGATTTCTACGTCACAGAAAACATTGGGGAAATTAGCGCTGACCAACCACTCAGTAAAAAGAACGTGCAGCATTCGCACTAACAAATATATTTATCATGACATTAGCGCGGAAAAATCACACATATTTTCACCAATAACAAATTTGTACACACATAAGAGGCAACCCCCCCTGCACAAACAGTTGTTTCAGCACTTGTTAACCAATAAATAAGAGACGTATGCATAAACATGGTTGACAGTAAAAAAGATTAAAACAACACCGCGCACATGTATTGATGCCTGGGCACGTACTGCTAACCACTGCACCGACAGGCACGACTACCTTACAAGAAATGGACTGCGCACCCGGACACACGGTAACAGCAGCGGGAGAACAATCAGTAGACAACAGCAACTACGTGTCACGCGAAAAAGGCAACTGCGAACGAACAAAGGAGCTAACGCCAGCAGGAGGTCGACCAGCAACCCTAGGGTGTGAATGCGCACCACTACGCACGCGTCCCCTCGGAGCTGCTTCTCCATAGGAAACATCTGGTCCAGCAGAGTTGCCAGTTGCGACTGACCACGTTCTTATTACACCATCAAAACCATGTAAAGCATTATAATTATTCAACATACAACCATGCAAAATTAACAAAAAACAAATTATCAATACTAGACATATTCACACCCAGCAATGTCACAAATCTAACCATGACCAAAGCAGTACGAGAAACCAATGCGACGACATTTGGCGGTATGCACGTACCTAGAGGACACTTGCAACCAACACGACGCGCAACAAGAGCAGTGCACACCATACCCGCGGTAATGTCAGCGGAAGAACCATCCGAAGACAGCAGCGAAAGTGTGGGACGCGAAAAGGGCAACTGCGAACGAACCAAGTAGTTAAAGCCAGTAGGAAGTCGACCAGCAGTGTGAATGCGCACCACCGCAGACGATGCCACTCAAACCTTCTACTCCAAAGGAAACATCTGCTCCATCAGAGTTGCCAGCTGTGACGGAGCACGTTCTTATTACACCATCAAAACGATGTAAAGCATTATGATTATTCAACATACGACGAAGCACAAATAAAAAAACAAAGTCTTAACATTAGATATATTCACACCGATCAATGTCACAAATCTAACCATTACCACAACAGTACGAGAAACCAAGTTCGCGACATTTGGCAGTAAGCACGTACCACGAGAATGCTTGCAATCGACATGACGCGCAACAGGAGCAGCGCACACCATACCCGCGGAAATGTCGGTGGGAGCACATGCGACTGCATCACCAGAAGACACGCTTCCAGAACCAAATCGAGGCAACACATTCCGACCGCTACTTCCACTTATGCGGATACCATAATAAACATGTAATTCTGCAGCATAATGAACATTGTAGACACATAGGGGCAGCAGAAATACCTGGGACCGCATAAGTGGAAGGCAATTCTCCAGAATGAGGAACGTGCAATAAATTCCCACGACCAGGTCCACCTGCGGATACACAAAATACCCAAATTATTACGAAAATTCCACGGCCAATTTGCAAATCAAAGAGCAAAATAGCTAAGGGCAGCGAGGATAAATCCTCCTCCAGACGAAGGGTAAGGACATAAATGCGGAATCAATCACAAACGGAATGCGAAATGACCAAGAAGCCCTCTACATTTGAGATTAATAGCATAATAAAATAACTACAATGGAAGAATACAGACAGAGGCACCACAGTCAACAGAACTCCCAAATTTTACCTAAGGTTTCTCGAACAAACAACATAACCAGATTCACAATAATTACGGACATACCAACATAACATACGTAGAATCCAAACTCACGCTGGGCAAGACCGTCATTTTGCAACCTAAAGCACCCGAAACAAGGGCAACAACGTAATTGCGCAATCAACAGCAAACCAAGCGCAAAATGACCGGGAAAGCCTCTGCAGTTCACATTATTTGCATTGTTATAAAACTATAATGGCATAATACATACGGGGGAAACACAATCATTAGCGCTCCCAAATTTTGCTTATGGTTTCTCGATCAAAAAACCCACAAGGTTCAGTATAATTATGGACAAACAAACTGCAGATACACAAAATCCAAACTAACGGAGGGCACGAAGGTCACTTCTCAATATAACTCATACGGAACACACCCAATCGACGAGACGTAAAACTCCCTGCAAATGAATCCAACTCACGTCCCCCAAAGCCACAGGGGCACGCAGAGCCGAAGGACAACAAGGTCATTCCTCAAACGCACACTAGGAGAACGAAAACAACAACCACCGTTATTACGAAAATTCCACGGCCAATTCGAAAATCAAAGAGAAAAATTTAAAAGGACAGAGTAAACAATTCCCGACTCAAAATTCGCTTTGCCTTTTTTAGTATAGCAGATAGTTTTTAAAGTCTTATTATAAGACCTCACTTACTTAATGTCCTCATCTTAATATTCTGCTACTAGACGTAACCCCGCGCCATTGGCACGGGGTGCAACTGCACTACATATTCTTTTTTCTCTTTGCAGTCTTAAATTTCTAATCCTATCATTGACGTTCCTTTTAGAATTTTATTTCTCCATGTAGGGGAGTTTTGTTTATCTATTAACATTGATTAGTGCGAAAAAAATCAACAAACATTTGAATATATTTCTTTAGGTGTATAAAGTTGAGATCAAAATTGTTTTATTTTTGTGAACAAAGTATTTTATTCAAAATATGAAGTTAAATGAGAATCATTGTTGGAGTTACCGTTATTTCCCTCTCACGTTCAATTTCGAAAAGAAATATGCTCGAAGAAATAAGAAATTTATACAACCAACAAAATATAGATAACATGTAGTTGTCAAGTTTTGAGATGCTTTCTTCTATTAACTTGTAGTTGTTTCTAAATGATGTTCTCCTATTTTTCATATAATGAACTGAAAATGATGTTATTTTATAAAATCTATATTATAGAAATATGAGTATACAATGAAATAAAAATTAAAATCCATGACTCAAGAGTTACATGTCATAATTTTGTTAAATTCAGTAAGGAATCGTGACTAATAAATCTGATAGTTCAGATGTCATTCCAAAGATACAATATATAATTAGTTTAAATTCAAATTGCTTGCCGCTAGTTTTAATTAATAAGAATATTTTTAAGGGGTGTGCAAGAGAAAAATCATCTCCCCCTTTTACATTAACACTACAATTGAAATACTAAGTAGTATTTATTGTAATGTAATTTTTTTTTTTTTTGAGAAATTGTTTTTTCGTCAATCGGGTTTGAACCCGAGACCTCCTACATGGGCTTCCAACCCTCTACCACTTTAGCTACTACCCTAGCTGCAGTCATGTAACTTTTTGAATGTTAGCATTCTTATGAAAACGTAAGATATTGGTGTATCATATTTTTTAAGGAATTAGTACTTTTATTTACATATATTTTGTGTGTGTATATATATAAGAGTGCTAATTAGATGTGACATACGTCTGTAAGAATATAGATGTGAGATCCGGGTTTAAAAGAAAATAAACAAATTCATTTTTTGGTAGTAAAATGTGGTTTCATTTACAACTTTTGTTTGGTATACACAGCTATAAGTTGCTAAGTTAATATGTGAAGTGAGTTGCAAGATGATGATTTTTATATATTTGTTTTGAGGACTTCATTTGATTACATGACCAGATCATGGGATTATTTTCTCAAAGTCTTATGTGGCTTGTTTTCCTTGATTGTAATTAATATTCTAGGACACTAAGCCATACAAAAAAGCTTAGTCGTCATTTTACTTTGGTGGAGGGGGAGGGGTTTGAGGGAGGATGACTTCGTCTCATTTCGAGGTTACTTCGTGCAAAAGAAACTAAGAGATGGGTGGGTGAGTTTTTCCTCTCACTTTATTTCGGAGTAGTGTTCGAATTTGAGTGAACGAGAGATGGGAGAGGAGCACTGCTATGTACAATAGTTAAGCTTTTCATGATTTTTGTGACATTTTTATGAGAAGCAGTAACTGATAATTGCTAGTTGGGTTCTCTTCAGAAGGCAGTGAATCAATATTTTCTTTTCCTCTTAAGGTGAGATTAACTTAGACAATTTGATTCTTTATATTTTTTTGTTTGGATAAATAGCAATATACTCCAAACAATTTGACCATTACATGGAACCCACTATTTTTAGAATGAAATCAGGCATGTCCAGGGATTGTTTATGAGAGGAAGAAAATAACTAATGAAGGTCGGTAGTTAAGCAATGATAGATAAAATTGCATACTGTGGTTTGTGCATCCTTCTTGGTTGGCTTTATGGCTTGGGGATATTGAACTATTACTTATCTTGAAGGCAATGAAGTTAATGTATTTTTGTTCTTGTGATTTGATATTACATTCGAGACTGTTAATTTCAATTCAAAGTCAGGATCTACTACTTCTTTAAGCGATGATAGGTTCCGCTTAAGTAAAGTGGTAGTGGAGGACTAAGAATCTTTGTTGACCTCATTAAGAGATGAGCGTTTCCGCTTATTAAGGTATTAGTGATGTACTAGCGTTTCCACAATGACTCTGTACAAGTGTCAGACTGGCCAAAAGTGATAATGTGTTACCCCATTAAGCGATGTGTGTTTCCGCTTAAGTGAGGGGTTGATAGTGACTAGTGGATACAACGTGTCCATGTAGTACTATGTCTGCACAGTGGAAGATTAGTTCGTAATGAACTATTATTTTTATCGTATCATCGATATTTATTATTAAATATGTGACGGGTCATCACAATAGATCTATATAAATTATTTGTAAATGTTAAGTGTGATATATGAGATTATGACTCATATGATTAAAGGTGAAGATGGAATAATATCTTCTAAATTTAAATTTTTTATACATGTTTATGTACATATATAATATTTTATAATATTAAACATGGAAAAATATGTTGGAAGAGTAATATCTTAAGTATTAATGAGAAGACACGTCTCAAATTCATGGATCAATTTTGTTGAGCTTATTGTTATACAAGGATATATAAGAGCTTATTACTATACAATAATATATAATTATAATAATATTTTAAGGAATTATATATTTGACATGAAATTGTGATAACTTTTCTTATCCATAGTAAATTATATCAAAAATTCAAGAGCGAATATTTATGAGAAATTGACTATCACTAAAATATTAAAATGAATCATAATTGCTCATGAGTTAAAAATATAAATAGTGTCATTAAAAATCATATGAAAAAAAATGTGTGTATATGTCGATTTCTTATTGGTTGATTTGCGTAAATTGACATGTATGATGACAAATGTCATATTTATAACAATTCTTAAAAGACAAATGGCAACGTGTAGTTTTACTTCGGGACTTTTCTGCTTTTATATATAATAAAATAAAATAAGATAATCACCTAACCCAATGACCCATAACGGGACCATTTGTATCCCTATATATATATGAGATAATGGAATTCGGGTTTCAATCACATTTGTGCATCTCTTCTTCTTGTGGGTTATCTCCCGTTTAGGGTTTCTTTAAATCATTCTTCGTTCATGGTATCCGAGCCTCCATTTTAGCCGGCACCTCTCCTCGTCCTATTTATCTCATTTCTAATATATGTTTACTTCTTTTTTACAATCCTAATTACTCAATGTTTATGTTGACGGTTCAACGCCTTGTTCTCTGGCATACCTCTGTGATGCCACCGGCGTTCCAATGACGGATGTAAATCCAGCATTTCAGGTCTAGCCGGATCAAGATCAGACTATTGTGACCATCATTATGCTACTATGTCGTCTGAAGCTCTTACTCATGTGGTTGGTAATTCCACGTCTGGATCAATCACGCTATCTCTCACAATCAGGTATGCCTCCTTTACCATCATGAATTTCAAATGATTTCCAAACCCTTTGAAAGAAATCAGATTTTCCCGATGTATACATGCAATTAAAACCTGAAATTCATTCGTGATAAGTTATCTTTTTTGCTATGGCGCATATAGATGATTAAGATATGCTACTTTTTTCTATAAATTGTATTAGATTCGAGTTTAACGTTTCCCCATCTCTACACGCATGTTGTGACTCTATTTATTTAGAAGGTCGGCATGTTTCACATAAGTGATTGAATCTCTGATTGCTCCAATGAAATGTTTCTGCCTTATCCACTATTTTTGGGTCAACTACAAACTATGGCTCTTGTGGTTCTGGTTGATGTCATTTTGAACCCAGATCTTGTAATGTTGAAACCCTAATGGTCGGTTTAACTCCACATTTGATAAATTTAATGATTCTATTGGATGTAATTCTTGTTCTCAATCTGTTTATGGCTATAACAATGGTCATTCTCAAAACACAAATAGGACTATGAGTTCTAGGGGAGGTTCAATGGGTCAAATAGAAATGGTTCTAGTAATATAATTACTGGGCAAATTTGTGGGAATGATTATCATTCTGTCTTGAATTGCTAGTGTATAATGGACAATGCTTACCAATACAGCCAACCTCCAGAGAAATTATATGCTATGATTAATACCACTCAAGCTAACCTACCTCAATCTGATTACTGGTTAACTTATTCTGGTTCTTTAAACCATATTACAAATGATCTAATGAATTTAAAAATTGTTGATACTTACTTTAGTTCTGATCAAATTCCTATGGGAAATAGAGATACTTTTCTTGATAAAGATCTTCTCTCAACTCCTACTTGTTCTTATTTTCTTTCAGATGCTCTATTGTTCCAAATATTTCAACAAATCCTTTATTTGTGCTTAAATTGTGTAAACAATAAAACTGTTGCTTTATGTCAATTAAATCAACTATGTATGCATGAGTGCTAAATGGGTTATACCCCCAACGATCTCTCCTAAAGTTTTTTTGGGTAGACAAATAAGGAACCCCATATAACATGCTAGACTGGATCACCCCATTGATAAATTATCTAAAGCTTTGTATAAATCTTGCCTTATGCAATCAATTGTCTCTAGTACTAGTAATGTTTGTCAATTTTTGTTTTAGGAAAGATGTATATATTACCTTATCAAATATCTACTCGTTATGTACCCGCTCCATTAGACTATTATATTATGATGTTTCTGGCCTTGCATCCATAAACTCTTGTCACAATTTTAAACTTTATTTTCTCTTTGTTCGTGATTTTTGTAGATATACTTGGATTTCAATTACATAATAAATTTGAAGTTGTTTATGTATTTTCAAAGTTGAAACTGCAAATAAAAAAAATTTAGTAGGAAAAACAATTAAGATTCTTAAGAAAGAGGGTGTCGGGCAGTTAGGGTGGTAGCTCAAGTGGTAGAGCGTTGGAAGCCCCTTCATGAGGTTCCGGGTTCAAACCCAGTTGACGACAAACAATCTCTCAAAAAAAATAAAGAAAGAGGGTGTCGGTGAATCGTTTCCTTTTTATTAACAAATTTTAAACACTTGTGGTATACACATCAAAACTTATGTCCTCACAAATCACAATAAAGTGGAATAACTGAAAGAAAACGTAGATTCTTAGTGGAAACTGCCATTACATTAATGAAACAAGTGTTTTATCATAATATTTTTTTATTTCATGTCTCCGAAGCCGAATCTGTTTATCTGATAAATAGAATACCTAGCAAGAATACACATAAGAAGTCTCTTTATTGCATGCCTGTTATTATTATTTTTTCTAAAAAGCATCTATCAATCTTGCAAAAGGATATTACTCAAGTAGATGTATATAGAATTAATGTTATCATTATAGATGTAGCCAAATGAGTATTGACGGAACTACTCTTGTTTAGTCTTTCATGAAACGACCAACTTGTTATGTTTCAGTTTATGTGCTTAAAACTTCTAATGTACCGGAACAAATCATTTGATAATAGCATGATTTATTTGCACCCTGCAAATAGATTGGAGAGACCATTTAAGTCATTGGTTAAAATAAGAGCATAGTAAGAAACACGAAAAGGAAATCTTTTTGAAATCGCAACCTAGATATTTTACAGATGATTCTCATACGGGAATAAATTCGTATCCGAATACGGCTCCAAGATACAATCATCAACTGGTTTTCGTGAAAACATGAATGCTCTTAATAGACATAAGTCGTTGTATTGTTAGCTATTTATTCATTTATTTATTTAATTAGTTGAACAGGATTTTCTTTTCAGTTCTTTTCCAGGCAATTTAAGTCAATCCGTCTAATTCAGGGTTAAATTTGCTTTCCTATTTAAACAATTATAGTCACACTTTTTTATCATTAATCAAAAGAATTAAGTTGCGTCGTTTTACTTTTTCGTGTGTCCGTGTTGTGTGAAGACCGAAATATTTCGAATCCCTCAAACTAGATAGCTTATCGCTATAAGATTGTCGTTGAACACATCAAAGAGAAAAGCATGACGTCAGTTTACTTTGTTGAGAAAAATAAGAGAACATGATGTACTACATGGCGTTTTCAAGCATTACATAATGGATTACACGTGTGAATGGTAAAAAAAAAATAGTTGCATAATCAAATTAAAGAGTGTGAGTGGGATTATTAATTTATTTCTTCTATCGAAGCATAATTTCTTAATCATACAATTAAGGTGATAATCGACACAAATTTAATTTATATATATATATATATACATATATATATATTCTAAAAAGGTAATAATAACTCTAGACAATAATATACTGTAGAATACAAATGATTGAAATAAGTCAACAAGAAACGTTGAACACTTGTATTATATTTTTCTATCGTTCATGATATGTGTCATATATATGTCGATGATTCATCCATGACCAGTTTTTAATTGTTTAGAAGAAAAGTTTCTAAATTAGCGCCATTACTAGGTACACATTAACATATAAAATAATACTATAATACTACCTAATACGAAAGTAAATTTGCACACGAGGTAAAACACTGCATATAGTTAGACTTCTAGTTTCCTTCGTTGTATAATCACATTTCAATCTCCCTATTTCCTCTATGTGTCCCTTTCTCTAAACAATAAATATTTCTCCCTTTAACCATGCCGAGGTTGGCGAGGTCAAACCGTGGGCTTTAGAGGGTTGAAATGAGAAAGATGACGAACGAGAAAAATCTCTTAGTCACTTTATCAAAGAGACACTCTGGCATATTCAACAAGGTGAGTGAGCTCTGCACCACATGGTGCAGAGGTCTTAATCCTTGTTTTCTCTCACTGTTGATGGTTCTTCTAATACTTCATCCCCGGAGAGAAAACAATGATTAAGATCTGCAGAGCTCATTAGCCTTTTTGAGTAGGCCAGAGCGCCTCTTTGAGAAAGTGACAAGGAGACTCGTTTGGCATTTTTCTCGTCTCGATCTTTTGATGCCCACGACTAGTCCTCGACATCCTCGGCATAGCTAAGGGTACATAGATTTCTTGCTATAATGAAGGGACACGTAGAGAGGAAAAAGAGAGATTGAAATGGTTGTTATCCAATGAAAGGAACATGAAGTGTACTTATATGCATTGTTTTACCTCATCTGTAAATTTACTTCGGTATTAGGTTTTGTTATTTATTTTGCATGTTAATGTTTACCTTCTTCAATATGGCTAACTTAGAAACTTTTCTGGCAAACAATTCAAAATCAGTCATGGATGAATCATTGTGTATGGCACATGGCATGAAAGATAGACCAAAAGAACACCAAGTGTTTGATATTTTTATCGACCTATTTTAACCATTCGCATTCGATTATTGTCATGGCCGTCTTAAGACTTTTTCAGGCCTTAGACCAATTTTCAAATAGAGGCCTTTGTCTTTAAAATCTTAACTAGTTTCAAATTCGTTCCTATGATGAAGTACTATTACGTGAAAGAAACTTGTAACATATGCCCATTCATTAACCTCGACATAGTAAGACATTTGGGACAACGAATAATAAGGAGTATAATAATTGCATGTAAATTATATCTGGAGATCTACCTAGACTAGTGAGTACCAATCATTTAGGGTCAACAGATGTTTACTTGGCCCAAGTTTTACGAACTTTCAACGAAAATCATGCATATATCCTCAACAAGAGTTAGTTTCTAAATTCTTATATTCCAACATTACACTAAAGTAGTAAGTACCAACAAAGAAGCATTTCAAAAATCTTGTTCATGATAAAAATTTCATTAATCTAGGAAAAAGTTCAGTTTACCCCATTAAACTTAAAGGTAGAAGTCAAAATCAACCTTGTATTTTCATTTGTCTCAAATCCAACCCTGAATTTACATTTTCTCTGCAACATCATATTTCCGTCCAAACTGACGTTAGTATATCTCATATTTAATTGTTTGTATTATTTATTTATTTTTTTTGCAAACTATTATTTATTTATTTAGAATTGTAAGAAACAATAACAAGAATATAAATTTACCTTTTTGGCCATTAGTGAAACATGAGAAAATAGTGAAATCAAAAAC
This sequence comes from Linanthus parryae, assembly GCA_023055425.1. Taxonomy (NCBI): domain Eukaryota; kingdom Viridiplantae; phylum Streptophyta; class Magnoliopsida; order Ericales; family Polemoniaceae; genus Linanthus; species Linanthus parryae. Next base: position 21,820,754 of record JALGPY010000012.1, on the reverse strand, counting down.
ATTCTCGATGAAACAAATACGTGCGGCTGGGTTTCATCAAAAACAAAGTGCGGCTGGGGTTTGATAATAGTTCCAGTACTTCAGATTTGTTAACGGAGTCTCGTGCAGAGAGAGAGAGAGTAGTAGTTACAGCGATTTTGGGAGGCGATTTGGAGAAGATTTTGAAGAAACCAAAACCCTAGGGTGCCTAACTGAAGGTTGAAGACGATAGTGTTATTGACTACTTTCGATAAGGTTCGTCCGCTTTGATTATTTTTGCTGAAATCCGTTCAAGTTTTAATGTATTATAATGGTTAATTGAGATTCATGGGCTGGTGAATTAAATATTAAGTTTTTTTCTGGTCGGCATCTAGGGTTTTCCATGTATTTTTTTGATGAAGCTTTACGTGGATTTTTTGGTGTAAGTCATTGGATTATGAATTATGCTGGAGTTACTTGTTCATGGTGGGACTCAGATTGGGTGTTTTTGTTTTGTTGGAGAAGAAAGAATTTCAGTTCTTTTTCTTGAAGTGTAAGAATGACAAGTTGTGGCTGTGATGTGTTGTTTGTGAATTATGGAGGACTTTGACTAGGTACAGTCGAAATCCCAATTCAGTCGTAACAAAACCTTGTTTGATTAGGGAGGTGCCTTAGGATTCATGGGAGCCCAAGTGCCAAGTGCTCAAGTGACGTAAATTCTTTTCTTGCTCTTATTTCTGCCAGATAGAATCTTGGATACTTTACTGCAATCGATACTGACCAAATATCCCTGATATTCACGAACAGTTATCTTTTTTCTAATTCAGAAAAATGATGTGATAATCTGATAACTTTTTTATGGTGTTGTTTTCTATCATAATTTGCTCTACAATCCCATGAAAAAAAATGTTAAAATGTTAAATTTTACATCGTGTTGCTAAACAAATCACCGGATCAAATTTTGAACTTACTGAAATACAGGAGCCAAAAATTAAATAAGTGCAAAACTAGTGTCAGCTAGTGTTGAAGACATTTATGAGCTTTGGCTAACTTGTGATAAACAAAAAATATCTTGAGAAGAAAGCATCTGTAAGCTTTTAAACCTACCACCATATGTGTGGCAGTTACTAGCAGTGAAACTACTTTCACTCTGCTAATTGCAAATCAAATTGATTTTTATTATTTATTTTTTGTTTCTTACATTAGTAATTTGTTTACTTTCTTGTGTTTCAGCACACTCATGGGAGATAATTTCACTCTGAACATACACCATAGAGGCAGACACATCACTTCCACCACAGGGTTTAGAAAATATGTGAAAGGGAGGATCGCAAAATTCAAAGACATCGATCCAGATAAATTCTCTAAAGAAGAGGTTAAAGATTTAGTGCAAGAGATTGGCATACGCAAAGAAAACGTGGATGAGGTGTTCTATTCTGTACCTCTAGTTCAGTTTGATGAAGGTTTAAGGGATTTTAAAACTGACACGGATGCTTTAAAAGTTGTTGAATTTGCATCCAAGGGGTATGAAATTCATGTATATGTTACACACAAAGGATCACTTACTCAAGTTGATGCTATGAACAATGAGCCAAGTGATGGCTTATGTGTTGATTTTGTTGCTGACTTGGTTCATGGTGATACCATTTGCTACAGATGTCAACAAAATGAAGCAGGGGTAGATATAAACATGGAGTCTTGACTAGAGGAGAACATAATTGAATCTGATCCAGAACTTGAAGACAACGTTTGATGGTGTAGCCGATGATGTCGATGATCAGATGCCAGAGATGTATGACCCTGACTATGGGGATCCAAGTGGGGAGGGCTTGTGGAATTATTTCCATCAAAGTGAGCTTATAAGTGGCGAAAATCAGAGGTGATTCAACTTCGAATCCCAAAGATGTGAACCTACACAAACTATCCCTACTGGAATTCCGTCAAAAGGACCAGAAGTATTGTTTGGTGAAAAAATTTATGACATTTCTGACAGTGATGGTGAGGGTGTACAAGAATTTTATGTTGACACTCCAGAGGTAAGTGAAAATGAGGATGAACCAGATGGAGTAGTCTCTACAAAGAAGAACCTTGGGTTTAGAAGACAAACTGACATGGCTAACCCCAAATTTGCTACAGGAATGGTTTTTAAGGACCATAAAGAGCTTGTAGAAGCTGTGAGGAACTACAGAATAAGCAACAATTACAGTGTCAGGTTTGTAAAGCAAGAGTCAAAAAGAGTGTATTGTAAGTGTGCTCTCCAATGTCCTTGGAAGTTGTTTGCTAGCTGGAACTATGAGATTAATGGAATGCAGTTGAAGACGTATAAGGATGAACATACATGTTGTTTGGCATATCATTCAAGGATGGTTACTGGTAGGTGGGTGGCAATTAAGATGATGGATAAGATAAGGAGAGATCCAAATTACAAGGTTACGGAAATTATTGAAGATATAAAGTCACACTATGAGGTTCAAATAAGCAAAAGCAAAGCTTCAAGGGCAAGGAAGTTGGCAAGGCTGATGGTGGGAGGTAATTTTGAGGATGATTATAAAAGAGTATGAGACTATGGACATGAACTGCTCAGAACGAATCCAGGATCAACAGTCAAGATTGAGTTAGGAAGACCGTATAGAAATTTTTAGCGATTTTATCTATGCATTGCAGCTTGTAAGAAGGCATTTCTCTTGCATTGTAGACCGTTAATTAGTGTGGATGCATGTCACTTGAGAGGGCCAATTACTGGTCAATTACTCTCACCTGTAGGTATTGATGCAAATGATGGAATGTATCCTATTGCATTTGTCGTGGCTGAAGGTGAGACAAAAAGACGTGGAAATGGTTTTTCAGCAATTTGTTGGAAGATATTGGATCTGCAGAGGAGCATGGTTGGGTGTTCTACTCTGACCAGCAGAAAGTAAGTAATTGCGTCATGTCATTATTTCATTTAAGTAATTTTCATCGCATACCAATTTCTTGATATATTATACTTCAATTTTAACTTACTTAACATGTTCTTGACTTATAGAGATTAGTGCCAGCGCTTAATGATGTATTCCCAGGGGCCAGACACAGATTATGTGTAAGGCATCTCTATGCCAACTTCAAAAAGAAGTTTAAGGGTTTGAGGTTGAAAGAACTGATGGAGCATGCAGCTAGGGAGACGACACAAATTGGATTTGAAAGAGTCATGGCTGAAATTAAGTTACTGGACTGGAGAGCTGAAGCACACTTAAGAGGTATTGATCCACAACTTTGGTGTAAACATACATTCTCTACATATTCTTAGTGTGATATGTTATTGAATAATCTAGCTGAGTGCTTCAACTCAAAGATCATTAAGGCCAGGGACAAACCTGTGATAACTTGTGTGGAGACCACTAGAAGGTACATAATGACAAGAATTCATAGAAACAGAGGCAAAGTATCATGGACCGATTTGCCCAAGGATACAAGACAAATTAGAAAAGAATAAGAAAGATTCTTTGAAGTGGGAAGCTAAGTGGAATGGTATAGACAAATATGAGGTCACGAGAGGGAAACAAGCATATGTTGTTGATTTCAAGAAAAGAACTTGTAGATGTTATAAGTGGGATGTAACTGGAATCCCTTGCGAACATGTTTGTGCTGCTATTTATGAAAAAAATGACCACTGCGAGGATTATGTGGATGCTTACATGAGCACAGAAGCATTTATGAAAACGTATTCTCTGTGTGTTGAGTCAATGGGGAAGAATTTTGGCCAAATGCAGCTAATTTTCCTATTTTACCTCCAAAGATTACAGTACAACCTGGTAGACCAAGGCTAAACAAGAGAAAAAAAAGATGATGATGAACCTAAGGACCAAGCTAATTTGTCAAGAAAGGGCACCAAGATTCACTGTCAGAAATGGGGTAATGAGGGTCACAACAAGAGATCGTGCAAAGCTATCGTAAGTAATAATCATCTGATAGTAGATGATACATTATGTTGTTTATTATTTCTTTACTTTAGTTGCTTCTTACTGTTTACTAGGAAAATAATGCGCAAGTTAATGTGAGTGGGATCCAACAGACTGATGAAGCTTCCAGCTTATCGAAAAAATACAAGAAGACTAAGGTAATTTTAAACGCGAAAACATGCCATTTTCATTGTATAGCGGACTTTACAAAAGATACACTTAGATTTATCAAGGTAGGAGCAATCCAAAGCAAAAGAACCTTCCAGTACTAACACTAACATGGATGTCCATCCGACAACATCTAAGGTAATTCAATAATAAGCTGTCTATTTTTTTTTAGCTATTTTTGTTTTTAAATATGAGAGATATTTATCAATATCTCAAAGTCTTTCATATTAGTATTGAATAGAATTGAAGAAAACTGATGTGATATATGACTTATAATGCAGGTAAGAACCAAGAAACCGTCATTCGCATGGGTTTTAAAGTACCCGTCGACAACACAAAAAGCAAGAGCTACGGACAGCGAAATCAGGAAAGAGGTTCTAAAGAGACAACTGGTGCTGTAAATGAGTCTCAAATTTCGTCACAAGGTACTGGAACAAGTGAGCCAGTTGGGAGTAGATGGTATGGGGGGAATATGAGTAGATAGATAGTAGTACTGTCTTATTTTAGTACAATTACAGAGTGAAGAACGTGTAGGTGTTGGCCTCTTTTGCTGCGGTCGTTAGTTGGAACAGTACAATTAACTTATCTCTTTTTTGTTTTGCCGAGACATGTTGATTATGTATTTTTGCTGTTTTGCTGAAACACGATGATCATATATTGAATAATTTTTTTTGAAGTACTTATGTTAGTATCTCAATTTTTTTCCAGAATTTAACTATACATTAGGGATTACTTTTTCTTAACAGATTTGCAACTATTTTGATTTTGTAGTAATGTGGTGACCTATTAGATTGTTTTGTCAACAATCTGCTCCCGTAAGATGATGATGCAACGAGGTAGGATTTCACCACAGAGGCCATACTAATGGTTGTATGTGTGGTGAGTTTGTGAACAAATTGTCAGTATTTACTGACAGTGGCGTGGGGTGTTGAACAATCAAAGACTTTAGGGATAACATGGTCTTTATATTTTTATGGAGGGGGGTGGTTGTGAATGATTGGAGACTGTAGGGGTAACATTGTCTTTTTCTATTTTTATTACAATTATTCACAGGTAACATAGCAAAAAAAAAAAAAAAAAAAAAAAAAAAAAAAGACAGCATGGGTAAAATTGTCTCACTATATTTTCTTACAATTATTCGTGGTTTAATAAATAGCAAAAAAGTTATACGAGTTTCCTCAAAAAAAAAATGTATGAGCATCACTTATGTTTTTATGGACGGAAACCTTATTTTGTACTCAAATAGTAAGTTCAGGGTTAGATTTGAGACAAATGAAAATACAAGGTTGATTTTGATTTCTAACTTAAAGTTTAATGGGGTAAACTGAACTTTTGCCTAAATCTTACCATATATATAACAGTTTTGAAGCAATTGCAGATATTGGTAGCATTTCAGAGGAGTCCAAATTACTTATTCCCTATTTGTGTTCCATTTGGTGTTCCCTCCCTCATATTGGTCCACGTCACCAAGTTTCAATCAGTTTTTTTTTTCATACATATATATTTATCAATCAATTATGTAATTATAGGAATGGTAATTCAGTTTATCAGTAGTAATTATCGGATATACTTTAGATGTATATCTTCACTAAGTCAAGTAGTTACCTTGTAATGCTAAACAACTACCGATCTTCTTCAAACAACAAATCACTACAGCTCGATCTATTTCAAAAAGAATTACCAGGGAGCTTAAAAAAAATTGTCCAGCATGAAGAACTTAAAAAAAAAAAAAAAAAAAAAAAAAAAAAAAAAAAAAAAAACACTAAGAAGGGAATCCAGAGGCAAGTTTGTCTTTATTTTTGTGGGCGAAAGTTTTTGAGGTCTATGTGTTGAGTGCTGGAATATATTGCTAATGAACTGATTCCCAGTGAACTGTTCTGAAAATATTGTTTAAGGGATCTTGTGAGAATCAATGTATGTACAGCTTAATTATTTATGTCATTACTCAGAAAATATTTTCTTCCTTCCTATCAAACAATATGGGCCAATTAACATCTGGCTAAAGGTATCCAACCAACAATAGGTTCAATGAAGCTTTTGAGGCCTATGTGTTAATTTTCAAGAAGCTTTTCTTTGACTTTGTCTTTGAAGAAAATATTGCTTCATCGGCTCATAATTTCCAACAGAATGCCGCTAAAGATAAAAGAAAATATAATAAGAACTCAGATATACAATTGAAAATTTACACCGAGATCTAATTCCCAATTAACATCTGGACCAAGAGCTTCATTTTCGGCAATAGTTTTTGAGGCCGAAAGGAATAAACAGTTGATGTTTGCAATGAACTTGTTTGTCCAATTCATTGTTTATCTTAATATGTTTATCGCCAGATGATGTTTACTGAACTGTTTTATTGAAGAGATCGATATGTCGTGATCTTTTTTGAAGGAGATCTGTAGTTGTTCAACATTACAAGGTAACTACTTGATTTAGTAAAAATATACATTTAAATTATATCACGATAATTACTACTAATAAACTAAATTACTTTTTCTGTAATTATAAAATTGATTGATAAAGAAATATGTATGAAAAAAAATTGATAAACCTTGGTGATGTGGACCAATAGGAGGGAGGGAACACCAAAGGGAACACAAATAGGGAATAGGAGATTTGGACTCATTTCAGAGCTGTATTTGCCTCAAGTGATTTGGAAGCACTTATTAATAAGTGGAAGCACATATTCATCTAATGATATAAATATGGAAGTCGCCTTCCATACTTTCGAACACCTTTGGGCGGAGTCTATGCACACTTCATTCAGTCGATATCTGCTTGTTCTCTCATTTTTAGTATGACAGACTTACCTCCCTCCCTTCCCACAAAAAGGTTTTTATGATTTAAGAGGCAAAAAATCAGTTGTCGGAGATCAACGACCACACTGAGATGCATCTGCCCATCAAGTTTCAAGAAATTATGCAAGATCAGATTTCATTCTGTATTTCATTTCGGTATATTATAAATGTATGTGATAATATTAAATTTAACTTTCTGCATAAATTATTCGTACAATTTAAAGTGAGATTTCTTTGGTATTAGATTGTCTTCTCTTAAGTAGTCAGAGAGATTCCCTTCCTCCATGCACATTCATACTTGTTTATCTACCCTAATTTAGTGCAAATGAGCTACAGTTTGCACCAGCATGAACAAAAGCTAATTTAGGATTCCTGCCATGTAGAGAGGACGCAACATATTACCAACCCATTTTATTTGAATAACTAGAGTATTGCCCGTGCCCGATGGCACTATACCTAAATTAGATAGTTTTTAAATTTTGAGGTATTTTTTTTAAATGAAGTTATTCAAAAATTATACCATATTTACAAATATGGCGAAAAAAAAAAAAACCTCTAGTATTAGTTAGGGATGTACCGTAGTTTGATGAGAAAAACATCTCTCCTAGTTAGGGATGTCCAAGGAGAGTGGTTAGTTAGGGATGTCCAAGGAGAGTGGGTAAGTTAGAGATGTAATGGTGAAATCTAATGGTCGGTATGTGTTGATTTAATCTAACGGCTGAAAAGTGTTTAGTTAGTTAAACCATGTTATTTTATAATATAAATGTGGACCGAAGAAATACAGTTTATCTACATTCCCTATGACACCATCCATGACACTGAACTATGGTAAACCCATAAAAACTAACAAGAGTCTCAAAAGTATTGAAATACGAGTTTTACTAATATGAAGATAAACCAACGTTATCATTTTTTTTATCTGAGTATAATTTCAACCAAAGACTACCAAGTAACAAACACCATGACATAAGGGGAATCATTGATCCACGGAAAATATAGCTTGTTAGGCATGGAAGTGAAAACTAGATATAAAAGACCCTGAAATCATTCACAAAAGTAAACACAATAACATCGTAAGAGCCATAAACAAAAGCTGAGGCATATGTTATCAACACAATTGGTACTGCTCTTAGTTTAAGCAATTAACCTGTCCCTCCTACTGCATGTATCAATTAAAGAATACTATAACGATTTAAGGAAGATAAGACAATAATATTTATATTATAAAACAGCATAGTTGACTTTAAAATGTCTTTTAGGTCATTCGATTGAATTAAGGGTAAAAGACAAAAACCACCCCTTGAATTTGGGTAAATGACAAAAACATCCCTAGTCCTTGGGGAATTACAGAAACCACCCCTGTCAAGACAAAAACCACCCCTGTCAGTAGATGGACGTTAGACGAAAAGTACCCTTCTGTTACAATAAGTCAATATAGGGGTGCAATTTGTCTTTTTGTGACCATTTTGCCCTTCCTTGTATTTTTGTATTTATTGTGTTATTTTTTTTGTGTTCCACTGTTCTTGACCACCATTTTTGCTGTTATTGAAAACCACCTCCACTTCCACCACATCTCCACCAGCAACACCACCAGCCACACCACCACAGCAACAACAAATAACCACCACCACCACCATCGGATCACCAACCAGCCACACCACCACAGCAACAACAAATAACCACCACCACCATCGAATCACCAACCAGCCACACCACCACAACAACAACAAATAACCACCAACACCAACACAAATCTGGGTATGAACAAAAAAAGATCGAACAAAAAACGGTCGAAGCTGTGAAACACTAAATTTGCAGAATTTTGAAAGAGGGTTTTGTTGGGCAATTAGATAGATGGAGAATTGGAACAAGACATTGACAAAAATTTCTGCAGAATAGAAACCTCCAATCCAAGCTCTGAATCAAACCTCTGCAGATGACCCAATATGTGAATTCGAAGCCCTGATTCTACTTCTTCCATACTTCTTCCTCGAACCTCTTCAATCTGGGTTCCCCAAATCTGGATTCCCCTGATTCTGACCCAAATCTGGGTTCCCCTGATTCTACCCCTTTCTTCCTCCTCAGCCTCTCGTTCCTCCTCTCTGAATACTCGTCGTAGAATCTCCCCGTCACGAACATAGGACTCGAAGCAGCAACCGGAATCGAACCCAGATCGGTCTGGACCATCTTCGCCATTGCTCGCAACTCGTGAGAAATCGTGTTGATTTCCGGGGGGAGATCTGATTCGTCGGCATCAGAACGCCGGAGATACAACTGGGTCGTGGCGTTCAGACGGTGGGGGTGGTTGTGGAGCGAGGACGCGACGAAGAGATGGAGAAAGGGAACGACAGATGAGAAGTAGAGAGAGAGAGAGAGAGAGAAAAGAGTGGAGGTTAGGGTTAGAGATGAGTTGTGAGAAAAAGAAATAGTTTTATAGTAGAGTAATTTTTCTTGAAGGTGAGGGTATTTAAGTCTTTTTGGCCCTCCGTTAGTTGTCGTTACACACCGTTAGCTGACAGGGGTGGTTTTTGTAATTCCCCAAAGACTATTGTTTTTGTCATTTACCCAAATTCAAGGGGTTGTTTTTGTCTTTTACCCTTGAATTAATCATAGTCTTTAGATCTCACCCATTTATAGTTAGAGTTCCTAAAAATATTGGGGAATGGGGGATGGGACAGATTTGTACGGCAATCAATTACTTTGTGGTCAACTCCACCCTCCACGTTTCCACTAAACTTCTCCTAATCTGTAACAGTTATCAATAATTTTTTTATAGTTACAACTTTAAAACACAATTGCTCCACCATTTTCTCATGCAGGTATGGTTTTCCTCTCTCCCTTTGTTTTTCTTTGGTAACGCAATCACCCCTCATATCTCCATCAGTTTTTCTTACTAAGAAAAAAAGTCTGACATTGTTTTCATGTTCAAAAGTTAAAAATATTTTTTTATTTGATGAACATATTTTTAGAGAATCTATTTGATAAACTTTTAAAGATTTCATGAATAAACATTACCAACGACAAAAAATTAACGGGAGACAAATATATTACTTTAGGAACCTTAAAAACAAGATATAAAATTTCTCTAAAAAAGATATAAAATACGTAAAACACGTAAATTTATATTGGTCACACGCATTGCGTGTGCCATGTAAAAAAAAACATAATTTTATCATTCTTCTTTCAAAATGTCTTTTAAGCATGTAGATTCTTTTAATATCAACCATTAGATTCTATTTCAAAAAAAAAACATTAGATTATTATTTTTTAAGAATATTTTTTTTTAAAAAAATTGAGATAGTACATTTAAGAAAAAGTTTCTAATAATTGTAATTATAAAATCAACCTGTTGTGAACGTTTGTGAATGTTTACCTTAAAAACAACGTGTATCTTAGTACTTTTTTGGGGTAGTGCCATCGGCCACGGACAATCACCTAGTCCTTAATAAAAGAAAATAACAAATTTTTTTTATGATTACAACATAACAATATTTTCTGCATATGATGACCAAATGAATGTTTGAGATTTCATTTAAAAAAAAAAAAATGTTCGAGATTCATTTAATTAACAATATTATTGACTCCTTCAAAAAAAAAAAAAAAAAAAAAAACAAACAAATAAAAATATTTGTTTTTCCTACCGTAAAAATATTTGTTTTTCCTACCGTAAATATTTATATGCCTATACAGTGGCATATAAATCCTTTGGCCTTATTTGACCATTGGTTGATTCACTTAATTAAAAATATGATTTGAAATTGATTCTCGCTCCTTCTCTCCCTTCATCCAAACAAATCCAAATGCAATTTTGCATCAGAATGAATGTCTCTGTACAATATGCTTAATGTGTCTTATTTACAATATCCTTCTTGGGAAGGGGTCCTCTCTAGCTTGAGGATTCGTCAAGCCCCTCCTGCCACAAAATCGAGACCATCTATTGTAAACGACTGAGATGAAGACAAAAATAGTATTGGCTTTCCTTTCACACACACTTTATAAGTCCCTCCACCATCCTCTTACCTACAGGGTTTTGCAAGTTCCTCTCTCCCCACAGTGAATGATATTTCAGTAGAATCCCAGAAACCCAAATGATTCTGTAGGTTTCAGAACCGACTACAAAGAAAAACCGTGATTAATGTTGCTAAAAGAACAAGCATAAATTAAATCCTGAAGCAAAATATTGAATCTTTTGTTGGCGGTTAGATTTTGAATCTAGTTAGTGATTGTTCTTAAAATGATTACTGGCTAGGGAATTGCCCGTGCCCGAGGGCACTACCCAAAAACACGTTTCACCTATTATATTGTCATAAATAAAATGAGTATTTTCATCTACAAACATGGGCAGAAAACGAAGACAACATAAATAATTGTATTAAATAATCAGTAACATGTTATGAAATATGTAATTGGACTAATGTGAATATCCACCACATAGTTGGATGCATTTTGTATTATTATATTCTGGTCCACAAGCCCACTAATGCCTATATAAGGAGGCTTAGGGTTGGAGAATAATACACCTCTCTATACTATTCTCCCTACCTCTTGCCTCTCTTTATTTCTGTGTCTCTCTCAATTATCGTTTCACAACACGTTATCAGCACGATAGTGCTCTCGGGAAGAAGAAAAAAAAAATCAACTTGTAAGGTCTCCACGAACCGGGAAAGCATGGTAAGTAGAAGTGGATGTCTACGCCGATTGCCCACAATGCTCGGTGGCCATACATGTGGTATGTTTGTGAGTAATCTCTATTCTACTGGATACAAAAGTCTTATTATAATATATCAAAGTATATCATTCATTAGATCTGTTTGTTATTGGTTGATAATATGCATTAATGTTTTCTATTATTAACAATTTTGCTTATCTTTGTATAGTTATTACTAAGGTTTACAAAGGTAAACAAACCTCATGGAGAGGTCTACCACCAACCAATGATCCTCCTATAGAGGTTAAGTGCTTTTTCTTTTTTTGTTCGACTATGGAGTGTATTGTTTTTTTATAGCATACACACATATTTGTTTTTCCTACCGTAAAAGAAAGAAAAAAAAATCAATCATACCCATGTATAGCAAGGTTTGATTAATAATCCACAAAATTCATTGTTCTGTTTTGATTTGTCCTCTATTTGATCAGACTTGGTATATGTTCACAAGTATTTGTTTATAAGATTTACATATCAGTTTGGGTTTCAAACCCAAAACTTTACTGATCTAGTTGGTTTTACATATGGATCTGTATGATTTCATGTTGGATTAATTTTGTAATTGATGGTATTTGGGAGTTTGAGAATCTATTGTTCAAAAGTACTATACATTGATTACTCTTCTGTTATGAGAAAACCGACTCGAGTCGAGGTCTATTAAGACACGACCATGATTGCATTTTTGAGATTTGATTATTCAGTCATGTATCGTTCTCGAAGCTACTTCGTGCATGAAGAATTGATTTTCTTACAAATATCACGGTTTCACACTTGAAGTTGTGAACTAGACGAAGGTTTGATCGTAACCCGAAGTTGCGACATTCTATTTTTTTATGACCCGAAGTCATATCTGAAATTATATTTCCTAGAGACATGTCCTATAGTTCTTTTAACCTCCGGAAGAGGTCTCCAATAGACTTGCAAAAATCAGAATCCATACCTAAAGTTATGGATTACACGAAATATTAATCGTAACCTGAAGTTGCAACAACTCTTTTGTGGCCTGAAGTCATAATTTTAGTTACATCTCCTGAAGAGATGTCCAAAAATTTCTTCTAAACCTCCCGAAGAGATCAAATTTTGTTACCTCGCTTTATCTAATTTTTATGATTTTTTGCTACTTTTTCTTCTGTTATCGTATTATGGATCGAAAACGAACCTCCTGAAGAGCATTCGTAAGCCATCGAAGTTAATTATGGCCATGTCATATGTACCCGAAGTTACATATTACATGATATCACTCATAACCATCAGTTATGACTTCATAACCTGAAGTTATGAAATACTATGAATAGTATTCTCCTGAAGAGATTGCTACGATTCAAATAATGATCCACCCTCCTGAAGAGGTTATATTATGTTAATTTCTTGTATCATATACACATTTATTTTTTTAATCTTGTCTAGCACTTTACTGTAATACACTTGTTATTGATTCAATTAGAGCATCCAGAAGATGTTCTTAGTCCATGAGGGTTTATTGGACAAATGCATTTTATATGCATAAAAAGTGATTTTCATACCAGAAGTTATGAAAAATATTATTATAACATGGAGTTATAAAATGACATCAAAAGATCTCCCCGAAGAGAGAATCTACAACCACTCACATTTAAATAAAGGTATTGACATTTACGTCTTTTTTTGGGTTTCTTGGAGAAACTTTGATTAGAGAACTACGGCGTCCAAGAGATTGCTTATTGTCAATGTTTTTGTTTAAATTTGATGATTGGTTTATAAAAAGTACATATGAGACCAATTGATGCCTGAAGCATCAACAAAGTATTATTATGGTTATGATCATATTGCTCACGTCATGAGGGGGAGAATGGGTCCTATTGCATGATGTGAGCCAAAATATCATTGTCTCTACGGGTATGTACTAATGTAAAATCCCGACCAAATGGATAGCTTCTCGACTAATGGGTGTCGGTTATGGGTATACACTTTAAGCATAAAAAGGTTGCTTGTGTACATATGTTGATCCTCCAGAAGAGGAACATAAATCAAAGCATCTAAAATAATTTGGGATATGGTTAAAATGCTCTACAAATTAAGAACACAAGATTCTGGAGAAATCTTGGGGGTTCATATATATATCATCATATTGGATCAAAACCAACGTTGGTAATTGAATAGCCCTGGGAGAGGCTCATAGCTCTGGAAGTAGCTAAAGGTACCTTAATACAATCTTATGATCCTACAATTAATGATTATTATATTAAGCGCTTTAAATGTTAAAGGAAAAAGTGTTGACTAGATAATCAATGGCCAAAACAAAGTCAACACACGCATAAACTATTGCTCGGGTTACATAAACATGTAGAGCAAAACGTATAGTACTCAAAGTACTAACAACCCGAAGCATAATTACAATATCTGCGAATACTACATATCCGCTGTTCAGCGTGGGATCCATGTAGATATTACAAATCCGCTACCAAGCGTGGGATATATGTCCGCTCTTAAGCGTGGGACTTATGTTTGGGATATATGTCCGCTGTTAAGCGTGGGACTTATAGTTGGGATTATGTCCGCTTTAAGCGTGGGACTTGTAAAATGAGAAACATGATGTATGGGTCATGACAAATTCTCATTAGTATAATCATCTCGTGGTGAGAATGATGTAATGTTGTATTAGTCTCAGGGACTAAGGAACAACAAAAGACGGGTTAAAATGTAACTAGTTACGATACGATCGTATGAATCACAAATTTGTGAAATTCCATGGAGGTTGGTTCCCATGATAAATATTATTTTCCTGAAGCAAATCAAAAGTCTACACTCGCGAGTAGTTTTATGTGCATATGCATTTTGTCAATTATGATTGTTAATTATTTCTTTTAGATTGTTTTTTTTTTTTTGCAATGGATTTTGTTTGTCAGGTACAAGGATGTTCTAATGAGGGGGAGATCCATTGAAATGCTAAAAGCGCGGCACTCTTTTTCCTTCGCTACGGTTTTTGTCCCTAGAGGTTTTTCCTAGCAAGGTTTTAACGAGGCTGCAGAGATTATTCAGATGCGTTCCAGAAGAATGTCATCTCCAATGCTGAGAATATAGAATTCACCGATGTACTCTTTTTCCTTAGTCATTGATTTTTTTCCCACTGGGTTTTTCATGACAAGGTTTTAACGAGGCATCGTAGTGGTGAATATTCAAGGGGGAGTGTTATGAAATATGTAATTGGACTAATGTGAATATCCACCACATAGTTGAGTGTATATTGTATTATTATATTCTGGTTCACAAGCCCACTAATGCCTATATAAGGAGGCTTAGGGTTGGAGAATAATACACCTCTCTATACTATTCTCCCTACCTCTTGCCTCTCTTTATTTCTGTGTCTCTCTCAATTATCGTTTCACAACATAACAAACAAAGTCTCATTTTAATAATTATTATAAAATGAGTGGGTAGTTAAGTAGTGAGTAGTTAAATGAGTGGGTAGTTAAGTAGTGGGTAGTTAAATGGGTGAGTGAGATCTAAGGATGGAGGTTAATTCAATCTAACGGTCTAAAAGACATTTTAAAGTCAACCGTCCTAATTTATAATGTAGAAGGAAAAAAATTTAAATGATTCCTGAATCACTTAGTTGTGTTTTCTGAAGAGTGATAAAAGTATATGAGGAGTTATAAGGTGTGGGCTAGATAAGTGCCCAGTAATGCCGTTGTCTTCATCTCAGCCGCTGTTTGCAATGGACGGGTGCAATCTTGTTCCTGGTGGGGGACGGGTCCTCGGGCTGGAGGTCCATTCCCTTCTCAAGCTTTTGTCAAAATACTGAGGAAAATTTATAATTGAAATGATGGTTGTGCGTGAATAATGCAGGTTTTGAAAACAATTTTTTTGGTTCTAAAAAAAAAGAAGTGACTCTAGCTACACCGTAACTCTTTTGGAATATTTTTGTTTCCTCCTTGATCAAAAATCAACAATTACTTATTCTTAGATGGTTTAGTAAGTTGATTCATCTACATAATACAAAAAAAAAAAAAAAAAAAAACGGACACAAAACTAATAAATTACAAAAGCTGATCTTCATGGTCATTTGAAACTTCAAAAGTCATATTCAGATTATATATTTTAGATATAATATATCTCCCTAGTGAAGACATAAAAAATGGACTGATCCCGCGGGTAATATTTAATTACTTCTATATGAACCCAATTATATTTGGATATTCCCTTACTATAGCTATATATGTGTGTGAGCATTGAGAAAAAATGAGATCATGACAATATATGGTGTTGGCCGGCTCTAATTGTTTTGTTTCCCTAAGCGAACGATACACTTAAGGTCATTTGTACATTTCTAATAAAATATATGTAATGATATCCAATACCACATTGACCACGACAGCCGTAGCGTTTCTTGTTTATAAATTTAGCATAGAATAGAAGAGAGACCTCTATCACCATTCATGTGACAAATCATGACTGATCATGTGGCGATGAGAGTGCTTTTGTGATATAAAATCTGTTTTAACACATGAAATGCAAGACCATATAAATGCATCAAATGAGGAATTGAACATATACAAACTCTTTTATGTCCATACTTAAAATTCACCACTCACTGTACACATAATTTTCAATTTTAAAAACCTAGATACTGCCAAACTGCTCAAGAATAACAATTTTCATAAGTTCAAACCGAACCCTAGAATTGTTACAGGAAAAATGAGTTAATAATGCTTCAAAATTGAGATAGAATAAACTAATTGTAAACAAAATTATTGATTTCTGTATACCTAGATAGAGATTTGGCAAGTTTATTGTACAATTTTTCAGAAGTTGAAATCGAACCGTAAAATTAAAAAAAAAATGAAAATTAGGCAAATTATCAATTAAAATTTGAAAGAATATACAGTATGACTCCCTACACGGCATTTACTAAAATCCGAAAATTCTCACATGCCTCAAGGTTAACCCACATTTTGCATTTGAAATCCTGAAGAGAATTTACTATGAGTCGATTAATTGAAAACTTGGTTGCGTAGAGGTTGAATTCTTGAATTTTCAACATAAATCGTCAATCAATGTTGTAACTTTGTTACTGCAAATCTTTTTTTGAACATGATATCTGGGAGGACATATTTAACAGTACATGACAGCACATGTGTGTGTGTGTGTATATATATATAGAAATGACTTCCTTCTTTTGCCATGTGTCATTTTAGAAGTATCATTTTTATTCCATTTTAATGACTTCCTTCTTTTGCCATGTGGCACCAATGTGGCGTATATATCACTAAAATTGTGCCAAGTTTGATTAAGAGAACCGAACTGTAATTTTTCCTCTTTTTGATTTTTTAATTCTACAGTAATTAAGAACCGCTCCACAGACTTCTTATAATGAAGTTGTAATATATGTTGTTTAACCATTCAAATATGAAGTGTGTAAGTAGGTAATAATACATGATCAAATATACTCTAGAAGAGGTGGGGGTGAATAGAGTATAGCAACTTTTGCATAAATTGTGGTTTTAAAAATAACCATGAAGGTTTTGAAGTTTTTCAAAGCCTTGAAACCAAAGCTTTGAACTGAAACAAACAGTTTAAAAAGGTTCTGAGATTGTTCAAAGCTTTGAACTTGTCCTGTGTTGAAACAGTTTGCAAGCAAGTAAAGTACTGAAAAGTAAAGAGCTGGACACATGTATTTGTTACGAAGTTTGGCCTCCAAAAGGCCTACTCTTGGCCTGATGATCTAATCCCTCTAGGATTTGAACAAATTCTTATTTATCACTAGTTAAGCCCTAGATATCGGGCCTAATAGAATTTTGTTTCTCTTATACCAGCATGTGGTTCTCTCCTAACCTATCTAGTAAAGCTTCAACTACTTGATACAATAAGACTCTCAGTTGTTCACTTGAACAACTCAACTAACACAGAATGTAAAATATTTAGAAAGAACTCTAATGAATTAACATTTTAGCACAAGTAGAAGAACATTGTAAAGACAGTGAATCTGGAAAGCTTGGAAGTGTTCTTCAGAGTTTGGAATGGATTGACTGCTGAATTGATCTCCTTCCTTAATTCTCTCTCAATCCGAAAGTGTTTCTCTAATTTTATGTTGTGAGCCTTCTTCAGCTTCAGTTCTACTTGAATTTAAAAGTTTGCTGCAACAGTCACAAAGTTTGTTGCAACAAACTCCCTAAAAATCCTCAACTGATTCTGCTTCTCAACAACTCTCGTCCAGCAGATATAAGCTTGATTTTTTGCATTAAGATTGAGCACAATCTACACCTACAAGCTTGAGAAAAGTTTAGAACAAATCCCATAAAAATAGCAAGACTTTTATAGATATGTTTGGCACTCTTGCATTCAAGAATCTCAGGCTAAGGGCTCTGAACATTTTGAAAGCTTTAAAAAGCTTTGAACTGTGGTTGTTTCATGCAAAAAAAAGTTAGAACACATACTAGCATATTCAGAGTATAAGCACTGTTTGATAATCCTGCATTCAGATAGTTGAGTAATTTGCCTGCAAAACAAAATTTAAGCAAGCACAAATAATTAGTCAAGATGAATTTTTCTTTTATCACATAATAAGTACTACCTCTGTTTCTTCTCTTTCAACTCAGGCTGACTTATTTTATCCGTAACTGGGTCACTTTGACTCGGTGATTTGTATAGCAAAACGATGTAATTTTTTGACAACTAGTTAATAATATTGTAGAGTAAAGTTTACTCTACAACATTATGCAAAAATAACCAAATTTGTGTACTTTTTTGCTAACCAAATCACCGGGTCAAAGTGACACAGTGAATAGTGTCAAAAAGTGAAGTAAGTTGAAAGAGGAAAACAGAGGTAGTATAGTTTAAAACCAGGAGATAAACTCCCTCTCAGTTCAAACTTATCCTCTGAAGATTTTCAGAACTTTAAAACAAAAATCTGAATTAACAATCTCCCACTTGATGAAAGACAAAACAAATATTCTGTCTAAACTGAAAATATGCACTGACAATCATAGTTATTAGGAACAGAGCAGAAAAAAACATATAAAATCAAAATCAAATACCAAGCAGTCAACCAAGAAATAAGCAAAACATGTAAACCAAGCAGTAATCAAAAAAATTTGATCACGGATCTTCTCTGGGTCTTTGCTTACTTCGGGATTTGCGCTCCTCCCGGACTTCTTTTTGACCGCTTTCTTGAAATCACCATGGGCTAGTTTCCATCGAATAGTGCTATGATTTTCACATGCGTCTTAAGAGGGGTTGGGAAGTTATCGGAAAGGGGAAGTCTATGCAAAGTAAACACATCCACATCCACATCCATCTACTTACATGCAATCTAATTTTCTCCCCCTTTTTGACTTTCATCAAAAGAGTGAGGCTAAGTGTTGGATCTTATTACAGAAAGTTTGTAAAAACTGAAATGAAATTTAGAGTTTGTAAAAGAGAATTTTCAAGGCTTTGAAAATTTAGAAAGAAAAGGCAGGATATCAAGGGTTTGAACTCTGGTCATCTTCTTCTGTCACAGACCCTTCAGCATAAAATCTTTTGGCATCCTCTTGGCCTTCCTCATCCTCTTCCTTTTCTTTGTCCGCCACTTCTTGTTCTTGAACTTTCTCTTTATCTTTCTCAATCTTCTCTTGTTCTTCAGCCACCACTTCAGCACCTTCATTAGCATCCTCAAACAGTTCTTCAGAAGCAACAATCTCTGGAATTACTTTATTTTTCTGCTTCTTTTCCTTAAGAATATCCACAATTAGCAACCCTGAGTCAATGATTCTTTCTTTCCATGTTACCTTATATCTAATAGCTTCTTCTTCAGTAGAATAATCGTCAAATAGCTCCCTGGTTGAATATGAATTTTTAGAACCCTTTTAAACTTGAGCAGTTTCTTCTTAAACATCCACCAAGTTCAAGCTATTGCAAACTTTGGAGATCTTGTCATTCAAGGAGGAAACCAGGTACTTCATTTTCCTGAATTTAGTACGCAGCTCAAATTGACCCAGTTTCAGTTCATCCAGTTCCTTCTCAATAACATCCAGCTTCTCAAGCACCTGAGACTGATCTGGAGAGGTAGAGGGTAAAGCTAAATGAGTGTTTAAGGCTTTTGGCTTAGAGAACTTCTTAGATTTAAGCTCACTCTAAGAAATATCTGAATAGAATTTCCACTCTCCCTTAGAAGTCTGCACAATTCAAATCCTTTGAAAAGAAGATTCATTGATCATTCCAAAACAAGCATAAATCTTCTCTTCTTTATCAAGAGGAATGTCAAAGTGTTTGAAGAAAAGAGGTAGAATATTGGCATAAGGCAAGGCATGGTTCTATTTTTGGTACTGCAATATAGCATGTGCTCCATGACAATGCTAGCCAAATCAATATCAATACCATACATAACCAGATACATCAAGTGCAAAACTATATTAGTGGGGAATTCCTTTGAATTCTCCCTAGGCACCACAAACCTCATCAAGATAGTGAAATAATCTTGGTTTCAACATTTAAAACAGAATGTGTTAGCTGTTTTGAGGGTGAGGGTGTATTAGGTAAAAAACCTAAGACCTTAGCAAATACTCCGTGATCCAACTGAATATCTATACTAGTAACCTTAGAAGACAATATTAAATCTTTACTAGGCACTTTTTGAAGGTCAAGGTAAAATAGTCTAGTCAACCTAGGGTATTCCTCTACAGTGAGATTCAAGATTTTTCCAAATATAAGTCTCTTTCAACCTTCTTATGCACTCTAAATCCATCTTTTCAATCATCTTAGTGCAAATAATACTACAATATGCTATAGAGGTTGATGCATAGCCATCTAACCAAAGCCCTTATGATTTAAAATTGATAAACTAATGCTTTGATATAGAAAACTTACCAGAACTAGATTTCTTCTTCCCTTTGGTATTTTCTGATTTCTGAACCTCCTTCTCTTTAACAACTTTTAGATATTTCTTCATCGTCTTTGGACTAGCCTTCTGATCACCCTTTCCTTTATTTTTCTCTTTCTGATATGATTTTTCCTTGCTGGGACTAGCTTTCTCCAAATCCTTAGTTTTCTTACTCTTCTTCTTCTTCTTCGGAGGAGCTGGTAATGGCATGCTCACAGTCTTAGAACTAGATCTAAAAGCCTGAATCTTTTCTTCTGGGTTAGCTTTTCTTTTCTGAGCTTGGCTCGTCTTCCTCGTGTTGTCTGCCCACTTGTTCAGTCGAATTCACTAAGATCTTCATGAATCCATTCGGGGGATAGGGTTTATATAGAGAGAGACAGGAGAGAGAAAATATATTTTTGAAGAATTGGAGTGAAAGAAGGAACCAAATGATTTCAACGTCTTGAGAGAGAATCTTTATTTGAAATTTCAAAAAGTTTCTATAACGGATTGAAAAATTAAATATTGATTTAATGAGTGAAAATTTGATTACATATTTAAAAGCAATGCCAAGTAATGATCTACACGGATAACACTCAGCACTAATTGATCCATCAAAACTTTCATGTTGTATGCATATTTATATCCAAGGCTTTGAAAAGATTTTCAAGGTCTTGAAAATATATTATCGTTCAGACTAATTTGCAAAGATTTGAAAAAGGTTTCAGGGATTTGAAAAAAAAAACAACTAATATACCTGATACTCCCCCTACATCAATGCATCCTTGTTCAACATACCAAGTTCCAATCTCAATGCTGCAAATCTATCATCAGGCAAAGATTTAGTGAAAATATCAGCAATTTTCAAGTTAGTAGGCACAAAATATAAAGACACGTCATCTTTCTCCACATGTTCTCTAATGAAATGATGTCTATCATCAATGTGTTTGGTCCTTGAATGTTGTAATGGATTTTTAGTAATGGAGATTGCACTAGTGTTGTCACACTTGATTGGAATATCTCTGAAATCAAATCCAAGATCCCTCATTTGTTGAGCTATCCATAGCACTTGTGAGCAACATGATCCTGCTGAAATATATTCATCTTCTGCTGTTGAAAGTGCTATTGAGTTTTGCTTCTTTGAATGCCAGCTTATCAAGGATGAGCCTAAGAATTGACAACATCCTGAAGTGCTTTTTCTATCCACTTTGTATTCTCTGAATTATTTTTGGTTCACACTCTTACCAATCAGATCTTCGTCTAAAGATAGAGTAGAACTCAATGGAGTTTTAGCAACCTTAAATTGAGACATATTGTACTTTTTGAGTAGATCCTTGGTATACT
Source organism: Linanthus parryae (assembly GCA_023055425.1). Taxonomy (NCBI): domain Eukaryota; kingdom Viridiplantae; phylum Streptophyta; class Magnoliopsida; order Ericales; family Polemoniaceae; genus Linanthus; species Linanthus parryae. The sequence continues at coordinate 21,799,031 of JALGPY010000012.1, read as the reverse complement.
TGTTCTGATGTAGGAAAACCCCATTCTTCAATTGATGAACATGAAGTCCAAGAAAGAAATTTAACTCTCCCATTAAGCTCATTTCAAACTCTTTTCACATAAGAATTGAGAAGTCATTGGATAGAGTATCATTAGTAGCACCAAATAGTATATCATCAACATAAACTTGTACTACTAAGATATCTTTCTCATGTTTTTTTATAAAGAGTGTTATGTCAAGCAAATCTCCTTCGAAATCATTTTCAAGGAGATATTTAGACAGTCTTTCATACCAAGCCCTTGGAGCTTGTTTAAGACCATTAAGAGTTTTATCAAGTTTGTAAACATGATTAGGGAAATCATCAATTTCAAAACCAGGATGTTGAGCAGCAAAAACTTTTTCTTGAAAATATCCATTTAGGAAAGCACATTTAACCTCCATTTGAAAGGTTTAATGTTCTTTTATGAAGAAAATGCAAGTAACATTATAATAGATTCTAACCTGGCTACAGGAGCAAATGTCTCCTCATAGTCAATATCTTCTTCTTGATTGTAGCCATGAGCCACAATTCTGGCTTTGTTTCTAATTACCTTGCCATTTTCATCGAACTTGATTATGAATACACACCTGATTCCAATCACAGACTGGTTCTTGGAAGCAGTAACCAAATTCCACACTTTGTTCCTCTAAAACTCGTTTAACTCACTTTGCATAGCAATAATCCAGTCTGCTTCTTGTAATGCCTCTTTCACATTTTTAGGTTCTACAATAGAAACAAAGGCATTAAAAGCACACAGATTCTTTAATTGAGATCTAGTCTGTGCACAAGTAGATGATCATAAATAATGTTTTCCACTGGATGGGATGATGAATATTGAACTTTTTTCCGTTGAGTCTATGGTTCTGGTTCTCCAGGGAGCTTTTGAAGACCTTTGAGAAGTTGATGCAGTGGGTGATCCACTCTGTGTTCTTTCAGATTCTATTTCAAGGCTTTGAGAACCATTTACAAGTCTTTAAAATCCTATATGTGTTCCTGCAGGCCAGTCTTACTACCATTTTTTTTATCTTCTAAATCATGCTTGTTCAAATTCAAATCTGTAAAACCTTCACTCAAAGAACCATCATTGCTCACATCAAAGATAACATGAATATTTTCCTCAAAAAAATTGGTTCTTTTAATAAGAACTTTATAGGCTTTTCTTGTCAAAGAGTATCCCTGAAAAATTCCTTCTTCACTTGTAGCTTCAAACTTGCCAAGATTATCTTTTCCATTGTTATGAACAAAGCAAGTGCACAAAAAAAGGTTTAAAATAAGAAACATTTGGTTTTCTGCATTTAAACAGTTCATAGGGAGTTTTATTCAAAATTGGTCTGATCAAGCACCTGCTCAAAATATAGGTTGCAGTATTTGACACGATTTCTTACGTGTATACGCAAGTGCACTGTCAAGTAGTATTTAGGAGTATTTAACGAATCCGAGTATCGAACCCAAGGGAATTTACGACTACTAGCTAACTAGAAATTAACTTTACAATATCTAAGTAACAAGTAAAAATGGTGTTTGATTTTGTAACGTTGTCGCCCACGAACAAGCGACGTAAATTAAATAACAAGTAATTAAATATTTTTGTAGGGTTTTCACTTTTAACGAAACTAAATTGTGATTAATTACGATTAATGAAAAAGAACTAGGTAATTGATGATCCCTAGGGTTGTTAAAGATTTCCGGAATTATGCATGAAACACTCTACTCACGTTCTAGTTATATCGGGTAATGCTCATCACGATATTCTCTCGATCTCACGTGAATTTGTGTAAACAATAGATTTCAGGTCTTCTCGGTCCACCTCCGTCTATCACTACAATCTAGTTGATTTGTTAGGCTCGTTCACCGGGTCCTATCGGTCCACCGAATTTACTAAGTTCTAACCACAATCAACCGAAACTACCCTCACACGACTAATCAAGTTTCTATCTCCTCTCGGTCTCAAGAAACTACAAGATCACCTAACTATTCTTTAACACGTCTCAAAGAATTCACTTTAGTGCAACCCTATCAACAAGTAACGTTCTAAGGGTGATCAAGCCAAGAACATTAATAAATAAAGTACAAGAATAGAAAGGATAACAAGAACATTCATAAAATTTAAGCTAATGCATGCATCAAGTCTAAAATCCGGAAAAACGTCATCAAACCCTAGTTTTCATCAATCTCCTAGCTTAAGATGTTTATCTAGACATAATAGTGTTCAACATAAGCAAAATAATGGAGTTCATGAAGAAAAGAAGAATAAACAAAATCAAACGCAAAAATCTTCACTCTTGATGATCCTCCAAGCTCCAAGCGTTCTTGATCTTCTTCTTCTGCTCTCTAAACTCCCAACTAGCGTGAATGCCCCTTTTGGATCGTCTACCAACCTTAGAATAGGGCTGAGGTCTTTAAACTTTCTCAAAATCACCAAAAAGCACCCAAAATTTGCGTCTGGCCCAGCTGTTCGCACGAACACCCGACTGTTCGTGCGAACAGTTTGGGTGTTCCTATTGTGTAGCAGTTTGTTTTTCTCCCTTTTTGGCCATCCAAATTTCTTCTAAGGCATTGTGTTCGTGCAAACACAGCCTTGTTCGCACGAACACCTCTTCAACCTTCAAAAATTCTCTTCTTTTCTTGATTCCTCGTCTCTCGTCTCCATTCTCGAGCATATCTTTGAGCTATCCTTGAGTTATGAAGTTCGTTTCCGCTCAAAAATCATCGCTCCAAGCTCCCGGTTCCTGAAATACACAACACGAAAACATACCGGAAGATCACATGCGATAAACAATGTATAAACCATACGAAAAACGCCCGGATTACGAAATAAAGCTCAATAACTCACGTATGCTCAAAACAACCCGGATTTGGCCAATTTCTCACGTAAATACACTGAAACGCTCGCAAAACTGTCGTGGATCGTAAACAATATAACTCCTAATGTGGAGTTATCAAACACCCCCACACTAACCTATTGCGCGTCCCGAGCAATCCAATCAAAGTCCAAATCAAAATCCGGCCACAATCCAACCAAAAGTATCTCCAATGAAACACATCCCCACAAGTGATACGAGTCGAGAATTGCATACTTGCTAGTAACACCGTTGCATACAAATCCTATCTAGCCGACTCAATAACGACACAAGACTCGACAATGCAACAATATGATGCAAATGCAAACTACGACTCGATCCTACAAAAACACATATATACACAAAACACACTTTTTATCTTTTTTTTTTTGGTTGAGATCGGGCAATCTCCATTGGCTTAAATCGATTATCATGAAGTGATGAGAATCCTAGGAACAAAGCATGAGTCGAAAATAAATTCGACAACGAGAATCTCCCATAGTTAGTATAGAAAGCCTAACTTTACTAAGTACAAGAGTACGCTACGTCTTCGCGTGTGCCACGAAATAAGAGACTACGCTAGGCAAAGCCACATCCAAGTTATGAGCTCCTAATCTGCTAACGGTTTCCACATGATGAGGCTTAGGGACATATAGATAATCTTGTCGAAATCAAGTCCTAAGCGTCACATTCTCACATCAAATCCCACATCTCACACACCCTCACCACGATGACAGGAACCGAAACCCAAAGCTCACCACCTCCGGCCCTCAATTCCCTCAAACCCCGGTACACTAGTGATCTCCGTGGCCATCGTCGTTCGTCGTGCATGAAATGTGAACCGTCGTCGTCAAAGTAGCTCCACCACTCGTTCAAATTCAATTCCAACTCAAAACTTTATTTCATCTCTTCTTTTTCTTTTTCTCTCTTTTTTTCTCATTTTATGTTTTTTTATTTTTATTTTTATTCTTATTTTTATTTTCTTTTTTTTTATAATTCTCTCAAAATACCAAAAATCCAACAGTAATACCCGAGTGGTCTTCAAATCATAATCAAATTTGCTAGGAGAAGGAAACACGTAAATCGATGAATGAATATCACATAAAAATATCATCTCCTCCTAATCCAATCAAAGTCCATGTCACGTCCAAGCCGCAAAATCAATGAAATACATGTGTGGGAGTGGAGTCGTCGCAAGCTCACACTCAATGTCCGGAGTCAAAAGTCGACACCCCCACACTCGAATGTAACCATATCCCCTCTCAAGTCGTCCCGAAGATGAATGTATCTCGTGCCTAATCCAACCGATCCTCCTACACCAAAGTAATCGAAACCGGTACCTAGCACGATCCACCAATTAAATTCACCCAACCCAATTTCGTGCGTATTAGATTCACGCACTCACGGCTCTTCAAAACTGTGTACATGATGTAATGGCATGGATCACCGCCACACCGAAGTGCGCAAGCCTACTCACTCACCCTCGCATCCCCTTGTAGATAGTCAATGAAGTGAAAGCAAGATGTAGAACTCAACGAATTGTATAATCACTCCCTCATCGAACCCCCTCAACTACACAACTCCATCGTGACGCACTAAAGTGGTGATTCTAATCAATTTGTGATGAATGCCAAGAATCGTCACCCTAGGTGCGAAGGCTAACAAGAATCTAGGGTTCAAATTGGGGCGTCTAATGGTCCTACAAGGTGAGTTATAAAGCAGTGAGTGCTCTAATACACACCTCGCACAGCTGTTTCGCGTGCCACTACGAGGCGGGTTGGCGACTACCTAAGACGTACACATGGATGTTCGGCTTGTTTAGCTCACACCTAACTCAGCTCTTGTAAGAAAATAGGCACACACTTTGGCTTTGAAAATCACGTAAGTGTTAGAAATAGGTAGGCACTCCCGTAAAGAAAGTCTCTCTATACCTATTAGGGGGGACTCACGTCGTCACTCTCGGTCGCAAATCATGCTCTACGCCTAAAATCCTCACACTTCGCGATTTATTAAACTTTTAGCCTCTTTTGATTGCCCTTTTCTCAAAATTTTCACTTTTTTATTTTTTTTTTCAAATTTTTGATTTTGTTTTCGATCCGTTTCCTTTGCTTGATCTTCGAAGATCCTTAGCTTGAATTCCATGTTCCTCTTGCTTTCTTGAGCCCATTTTTTCATGACACGCTTCCCAACATCCTCGGGAATCTCATCATGATCACATCTTTCTCGTTGCACTTCCTCCTTGCTTTTACGTCCGGACTCCGATGCGCGCTTTTCCATGTCCATGCACATCAAGAAGGGGAGTCTGAATCGCGTAATAACCTGTAATCTTGCGGAGACTCAATTAAAATGTCAAATTATTAATCTCTCACCCCTCAGATAACAAAACGGAATTAAAAACGCACACAAAAGTATTTAAAACTCACTCTCTACACTAATGCATATAATACGTTGGGTTGCCTCCCAACAAGTGCTTTGTAATTTACGGTCGACGGCCCGACCCAGTTACCTCAATACGATCATGGCTCGTCAAAGTAGATAACATCCACTTTGGCCGAAATTGGCGCGGATTCCAAGTACGGCTTGACTCTGCTTCCATTGGCGCGGAAGCATTCCTTCGTATGTGGATCTTCTAACTCAACCACACCCCAAGGATATATTTGGTGGATCCGGAATGGCCCGGACCATCTCGAACGAAGCTTTCCCGGAAAGAGCTTCATGCGTGAGTTGAATAACAAAACCTTTTGTCCCACACGAAGTTCCTCGGTTTGAGACGACTGTCGTTCCATCTCTTCGTCTTCTCCTTGTAAATCCGGGAACTACCATAGGCCTGTAATCTCCATTCCTCAAGTTCAAGAAGCTTCATCTTTCATGCTTGTCCTGCTAACTCATGATCCATGTTCAACCTCTTGATAGCCCAGTACACTTTGTGCTCTAGCTCGACGGGGAGATGACATGCCTTGCCGAAGACGAGCTGAAATGGTGACATGTTCAATGGCGTCTTCCATGCAGTACGGTATGCCAACAATGCGTCATCCAGTTTCACAGCCCAATCCTTGCGTCCGGTGTTGACAGTTTTCTGAAGAATCCCCTTAATCTCCCTGTTCGAAACTTCCGCTTGCCCATTGGTTTGGGGGTGATAAGGTAGGGAAACCTTATTGATAGAAACCCCGTACGTCTTCAAAACTCTGGAAAACACTCGGTTTATGAAGTGTGAACCTTCATCGCTCACCATTGCCCTTGGTGTGCCAAACCGAGTAAAGATATGCTTCTTCAGGAACTTCTTTACCGTTGCTGCATCATTCTTGGGGCACGCAATTGCTTCAACCCATTTCGTCACGTAATCCACAGCCAGCAAGATGTACAAATTCCCATAAGAAGGAGGGAACGGTCCCATGAAGTCTATGCCCCAAACATCGAAGGGTTCCACCTCAAGCCATTCAGACATTGGCATCTCATCTCGCTTGGAGATGTTACCCGTTCTCTGGCAGCTATCACATCTTGCAACCCAGTCATGACAATTTTTAAATACAGTTGGCCAAAAGAAACCGGATTGTAGTACCTTTATGGCGGTGCGTGGACCGCTAAAATGGCCTCCACTAGGTGCTGCATGACACTGCTTGATCACATCATAGATCTCATGTGTAGGTACACACTTCCGAATGATGTTGTCGGCTCCCATCTTGAATAGATATGGATCCTCCCAAAAGTATAGCTTCACCACATACAAGAACCGCTTCTTCTACTGCACTGTCCATTCTTCCGCAATCTTCCCATTGGTGAGATAGTTGGCAATTGCCCAATACCAAGGCTCAGTATCCCCCAAAGACATCAATCTCTCGTCAGGGAGGTTCTCTTGAATCGGCACCTTCTCTACCATTCCATTCTCGAGTCTTGAGAGGTGGTCCGCTACCACATTCTCAACACCCTTCTTTTCGCGGATCTCATCAAATTCTTGCATCAAAAGAACCCACCGCAACAATCTCGGCTTGGCATCCTTCTTATCAAGTAGATGCTTAAGTGCCGAATGATCTGTAAACACAATAACTTTCGATCCCACAAGATAAGGCCGGAATTTGTCAAGAGCAAAGATCACAGCTAATAACTCCTTCTCAGTAGTGCCATAGTTTAGTTGAGCCTCATTAAGAACTCTACTAGCATAGTAAATAACATGGCATACCTTTTCCTTGCGCTGCCCCAACACTGCTTCAATGGCGAAATCACTGGCATCGCACATGAGCTCAAATGGAAAACTCCAATCCGGAGTTGTGATGATAGGAGCTGAGGTGAGCTGTTCCTTCAAAAAGTCGAAGGCCTTCTTGCACGCTTCATCAAACACAAACGGGACATCTTTCCCTAGCAACTCACACAAAGGCTTGCAGATCTTCGAGAAGTCCTTGATAAACCTGCGATAGAAAACTGCATGTCCCAAGAAGCTTCTGACCCCCTTCACTGAAGTCGGATAAGGGAGCTGCTTGATCGTCTCTACCTTTGCTAAATCAACCTCCAAACCTCTGCGTGAAGTCTTGTGGCCAAGAACTATCCCCTCTGTGACCATGAAGTGGCACTTCTCCCAATTCAGCACGAGATTAGTGTCTTCACAACGAACCAAGACACGACCGATATGATGTAGACAGTCCTCAAAACTGTCACCAAATAAGGAGAAGTCGTCCATGAAGACCTCTAAATGATTCTCAATCATGTTCGAGAAGTTGGCCATCATACACCGCTGGAAAGTAGCCGGTGCATTACATAATCAAAATGGCATGCGGCGGAACGCAAATGTTCCATAGGGACATGTAAAGGTATTCTTCTCCTGGTCTTCTGGAGCAATGGCGATCTGGTTGTAGCCTGAATAACCATCCAAGAAGTAGTAGTACTCGTGGTGAGCCAAACGATCAAGCATCTGATCAATAAACGGCAACGGAAAGTGATCCTTGAGCGTGGCTTCATTCAGCTTCCTATAATCCATGCACACAGGCTATCCAGTAACTGTCCGTTGAGCAATCTACTCATGCTTGTCGTTCTCTACCACAGTCATTCCTCCTTTCTTAGGCACACACTAGACTGGGCTAGTCCAAGTGCTGTATGAGATCGGAAAAATAATACCAGCCTCTAGCCACTTCATGACCTCTTTTCTCACCACTTCTTTCATATGCGGATTCAATCTCCGCTGTGCTTGGATCACTGGCTTCTTTCCTTCTTCTACCCGGATCTTGTGCTGGAAATACACGGGCTGATCCCCTTAATATCTGCGATAGTCCATCCAATTGCTCCCTTATGCTTCCTTAGCACATCCACAAACTGCTCCTCTTGTGCCTGAGATAAAACAGAAGAAAAAATTATAGGAAATGTGTTATCAACACCAAGAAAAGCGTACCTGAGATGGCTAGGCAATGGCTTCAACTCAAGCACGGGTGGTTATTTGAGTGAAGGAACAAGTGCTAACTTCTTCTCCCCTTGCTCATATAAATCCAGCTTGGTCCAGCTGCTCATGTGACAAATCCATGGGGGGACTCAGATCTTCATCCTTTTACATTCCATCAATCTCCTCCCACATCAATTCTGCTTCCTCATCTCCCATGTCATCATCAAAGATCTATACGCTAAAGCAATCTTCATAATTGTAGCATGAAGGCATTTTCATTGCCTTGAACACGTCGAAGACTACCTTTTCATCATTGATTTGCATAGACAACTTTCCACTCTTCACATGAATAATAGCCTCCCCTGTAGCTAGGAAGGGCCTGCCAAGAATGAGAGGTACTTCGCCAACCTCAATGTCTAGGATGACAAAATCTGCAGGAAAGATAATAGTACCAACTTTGACTAAAATGTCTTCAGTCACCCCATATGCTCTACGGATCGACCTGTCAGCCATCTTCAAGGTAACTCGGGTGGGACGAGGCTCCCCCACACCTAGCTTCCTGAATACGGACAAGGGCATCAAATTGATGATTTCCCCCAAATCGCACAATGCATTCATAGTGAGAGAATCACCAAGAGTAACCGGTATCAAAAAGATCCCAGGGTCTTTCTTCTTTTTAGGCAATCCATTCCTGACGCATTCAGAAGTCTCAGCAGTCAAATTCACCTGTGCAAAATCACTCATGCGTCTCTTTCCTGAAAGAATATCCTTGAGAAACTTGGCATATGTAGGCATTTTAGAGATAGCCTCTGCAAAAGGAATGTTAATCTCCACCTTCTTGAATATATCAAGAAACCTCTGAAAATCTCTAGAATCATCCCTCTTTCTCATTCTCAACGGATATGGAACTGCCTTAGAAACAGTAGTATCAATACGTACCTCATCCTTGTCTTTCACCGCCTCCTCATCCGTCGCGCCCTTTAATTGGGGGATCACGACATTAGTATCATCATCAAATATCTCATGCTCTTTAGCCTTAGAAGCATCGGCTCTAGCATGAGTGGGATATGGCGGATCTTTCAATGCAACCTCGCTTCGAGTAGTAATTTCATTAATTTGACGAGGATTTTCTTCCGTGTTGGAAGGCAAAGGACCTGGAGCTCTAGATGAGATATGAGTAGCGATCTGACCCACCTGTACCTCAAGAGAACGAAAAGAAGTCTTCGTAGCCTGTAAATCCGCAGAAACAGCAGTAACCTGCGTGGACATATTGTTCACATTGGTGGTCATGGTATTCAACTCAGAGATGTCTGAACTTGGTGCTGCAACAGCTGCTGGTGGAGCCTACGAAACCGGTAGCCTATGTTGGAACCCTGGTGCATATGTCGCTCCAGACTGATTCCCATACCTGAAGCCTGGATGATCTCTCGTGCATGGCCTGTAGTTCCCTTGAATCCAGTTCTGCCTCTGTCCGTGTGCCCCCACATAGTTCAAATCCTCATTTGCCATGTGTGCCATTGCTGCATCATATTCTGGCTCATCAACACTTGCTACTGTCTTCTTTTCCTTATAAACATGCTTGGCCAAGTATGACACCATCTTGCTGATCCCATCCTTCCACTCATTATCTTTCGCTTCAGGCAACGCCGATAGTCTTCTAGAATCATAAAACTGCGTATCCTGCTTGGCTAGCTGTTTCATAAGTGAAAATGCTCCCTCTTTGTCAACTGAGTACATGGAATTTCCTCCAGCTTCCCTGTTAACCAACTCCTGGTTATGGCGTTCTAAGCCATGGTTGAAGACCTGCAAAATTTTGTAGTCCCCAAAATCGTAATTTGGGCACTTCCTGATCAAATGCATAAATCTATCCCACGCCTCTACCACGGTCTCATGGGCCTGCTGCTGAAAGCCAAGGATATCACCTTGTAACTGAATCACCCGCTGAACTGGGTAAAACTTTGCCATGAATTCTGTTGGAATAGATTCCCTAGAGGCAATCTAGTTTAGTATGAATTTATTTGTGGCTAGAAATTCATTTATTATTTATTGGATATTTAATATAATGAAGTCCTTGGATTTACAATTGTGTTGTTTATCTTAGATATCCCTAGTCAAGTATAATGATTAATGGGACAATCATCTATAGACTATTATGGGGTTGGATTGATATGGAGATATCATGATCCAACACATGGGTGTGCATTAGGGGTAATGACGCACTGGATTGACCCATCTCCGAGAAGGCTACATACACGTTATGTTGAGTCACAAGCGCTTCTCGCGATACAATGGTATTGTCATCCTTAGACTTGAAGTCGCTAGATATTCTAGTTGTGGATTATTGTGATTTTGGTAGCGTCAAACGCTACACCGTAACTGGGTAGTTATAAAGGCGTGTACTGGATACAATAAGAAGCAAGATTAGAGATCGTAGTGGACATAGATAGAATTTGTCCCTCCCACATAACGGGAGCAAATATCCTAGGCCACTCGAGGGATAGTGCTTATAGAATGTCTGGCCAGACTCAAATAAATCAATATGGGATATTGATGTTATTTGCACGAATAAGGCTATTCGCATGGATCGAGAAACTATAGATTGGATATACGAGTGTGACTTGTATGTCTCGTGTCCAATCCGGATATAGAGACAAAGGGATGAGACAATTACTTGTACAAAGGTTGTCAAGATGACTATTCTATTAGTTGGCTAGAATGGATGTTTTGCTTAAAACCGCTCCATATTAGCAAATAGTTGCTACCAACTAGATAGAACCTATGGGGTCACACGCTAGATAGAGTTGAACTAGATTTGGGAATTAATTAATTGGATTAATTAATTAGAAGGATCACTTTGCAAAACATTGCAAACTTAGTAGGGACTAATTTGCAAGGAAGGGACTAAATTGAATTCTAGTAGGACTAAAATAAGTCCTTTAGGTAGTTGGAAAGGAGTTGTTGGACTATATAAAGGACCTTCATTCCTTCCTTTCCACACTTACTCTCATAATTGATCATAACTTGAGTGGGAGAGAACAAAAGGAGAGAGAGCAAGCAAGCTAGAGGAGTCGCCGCCCCCTAGCCTGCCGCCCGTCCCCGTCGGCCCCAAAGGAGGCCGAAACCTCCTTCGGTTCGTCTCGTTTTGCGTGATTCTTTTTCCTCTTCCTCTTTCCGGGCTAGCACCAAGGAGTGGGAGATCTAGAAATCAACTCTAGGCGTGGATCAACTATAGAGAACGTGACACAATTCGCGTTTGTAGTCATCAAAGGAGAACCCTAAGGTGTGTTATTGATTTCTTCCTTTACCATCGTTATGTCTCTTGACTTGTGATCCTTGGAGGGTTTTGCATGGTTAATTATTGATTCCGCTGCGCATCCATGAATCAAAACCCTACAGTGGTATCAGAGCCATAGGTCGTAGAGCATAAACGTGGTTTATGTGTTACGTTTTAGTAGTTTTACACCTTAAATTGATTGTTTATCGCGTAAAACAAGACAAATCAAGCATGGGATGCAATTTTTCAATAGTCTATCATAACAAGATCTAATTTTTGCATTGGACGCATGAATTGGTGAGTTTGAGAAATTTTAGGATCTTAGATCTAGGGTTTGGGCATCCTTGGGGAAGAAGGAGTTCTTCCAAAACAAGGAAACAACCAAACTTGGGCACCAAGCAAGGGAGTTGTTTTGGAAACAACTTCCTATAGAGGTTCGGCCCCCTAGGGGACCGCCCCTCTTGCTTGCCGCCCAAGTCTTGGCCGCCCTAGGGGTCGGGCGGCCCTAGCCCGTGGCCTAGCCGCGTGGGCTAGGGGCCAGGGCGGCCCTAGGGCCTTGCGGTTCACCTTTTTGGGCCCGGGCAATTGGATTGTTGGGCCAATGGACTGTTTTAACCCTAGAAATTCTAAAATCAATTAAAATTGACCAAGCGCGTTAAAATTGGATTTTAACTGTTTATGTGCAAATCGCATGGTGATTGGATATGGCCTTAGGATGTGGTTTGATGTGGATGTTTATTTTTGTGGTTTGGTTTACGGCCTGTGAGCTGATCAATTAATTGTAATAATTAATTAGGATTTTATGGCCTGCGTGCCATTTTTTTTCTCAACTTGTGAGATTTATTTTATTTAGTATAGAAGTTAGCTAGTGCTAGATAAAGTAGATTGTTAGCCAAGATTAAAGAAAAAAAGCCCAAAGCCTAAAGGAGCCACAAAAGATGGAGCATGGAGCATGGAGCATTCCACATGACTATGAAGGATGGACCAAAAGATCAAGACGCATGGAGATGTGTTTGCTTTTAGGGTTCATAGATAATTCCATTGGCTTGGAATTATCTTAGTCTAGAAAAGGCCATATCCACATCACGTTTAATTTTTGTTTTGTGGTTGTTTACTTTATTGTCTTATTATTTTGTGGTTGGTGTATGGATGATGCATGCAATTAGGATAATAAGATAATTAGACAAACCGGATCTATTATTTGGAGTTGTGCCCAACTCAAATAGATAGATTAGTTGATATTGATCAACAAAACAATTAAAAATTGAATTTAAAATCCCTCAAAATTCAAATATTGTGTTCTTGCCTTCTTATTATTTAAACACTCATAATCATCATTATTTATCAAGTTCGTGCGTGCCAAAGCATGGCGACATGGTTCATAATGATGGAATGCGATGGAACAAGCTAGTAATGTGCAATTGTTTAAATAAGAGGTTGAGCACAACTAGGCTATTAATATGATTAAGAAACCTAGAGGCAATCAATTGGGATTATCCATATGGATGGATAAATAAGGAGTTATTTGCCCAATTAAACCAAGAGTTGCATACGGGATGCAATTGGAATTGTTCCTACCTAAAGTAGTCTAATTATGGGTGACTTGCCAAAGCAAGCTCATAAGGAGATAAACATGGATCTTGGCCCACTAGAAAATATAAGGATATTTTCCGCATTAATATCTTGAGGGTTATTAATCCGTAGAAAAATAGTGGGAGCTATATTTGATAAACTAGCCATTATTGAATATAGTCAAAAATTCACAAATACTAAAACTTGCGTATTTTCCTTTTGTACAATTCCAAATGTCAAACAACTCATCGAGTTCACAACATTCCCTACGATCTGTCCTTGAGAAGGACAAGCTCTCTGGAACCTACTTTCTTGATTGGTACAGAAACTTGAGAATTGTTCTCAAGCAAGAGAAGAAAATGTACGCAATAGAGGAGCATGTTCCAGAAGGTCAGGAGAACCAACCACCTGCTTCCCTAAAGGCGTATCAAAAGCGTGTTGATGAAGCTAATGATGCGGCCTGCCTTATGCTATGCACCATGACTTCTAGCTTCAGAAGCAACACGAAAACATGAATGTTGTCGATATGATCGAGCATCTGAAGCAGCTCTTCCAAGAGAAGGCAAGGGTAGAGAGGTATGAGGTCTCTAAGGCACTGTTCAAGTGTCATTTGGCAGAAGGGAACCCGGTGGGACCCCATGTACTCCGAATGATTGGGTACTTGGAGAATCTCGCCCGACTAGGGTTCATGGTCGGCCAAGAGTTGGCAACCGATCTCATGTTGCAATCGTTGCCCGAGAGTTATGGACAGTTCATCATGAACTATAACATGAACGAGATCGTGAAACCACTGCCAGATTTACTCAATATGTTGAGGACAGCTGAACAGAGCATCAACAAGGGTAAGGGGAAGGCCATTATGATGGTGCAGAAAGGAAAGGGCAAAAGGTTTACCTCATCCTCCAAGGGCAAAGGCAAGTCAGTTGCCAAATCCAAGGAACCGGCCCTTAAGCCTGTTGGTGGCATTGCCAAAGATGTGACTAAAGGTGAGTGTCACTACTGCAGTCAGCCTGGACACTGGAGGAGGAACTGCCCAAAATATCTGGAGGACAAGAGGCTTGGAATAGTGATTCCACCACCACCAGGTATTTTTGTTGTAGATGTCAATTTAACTGTCTCTACATCATGGGTATTAGATACTGGATGTGGATCTCACATTTGTCGAAATGTGCAGGATCTAAAGAGAAGTAAAATATTGGCAAAAGGGGAGGTAGATCTACGCGTTGGGAATGGAGCAAAAGTTGATGCGTTGGCCATAGGCGTGTGCGAGCTATCTCTGCCTTCAGGATTAGTTTTAGAATTAAATAATTGCTATTTTGTGCCTGCTATGAGCAGAAACATTATTTCTATTTCTTGTTTGGACAAGGATGGTTTTATTATTTCAATAAAGAACAATTGTTGTTCCTTTTATTTGAATAATATTCACTATTTTAGTGCGCAATTATTTAATGGACTCTATGTCTTGATCTAAGCAATCATGTCTACAACATTAATACCAAGCGGATTAAAATAAATGATTTAAATCCTGCTTATTTATGGCACTGTCGTTTAGGCCACATAAACGAGAAACGTGTATCTAGACTCCATAAGGATGGATTGCTAGACTCATTTGATTTTGAATCATATGAGACACGTGAGGCTTGTTTATTGGGAAAAATGACAAAGTCCCCTTTCAATAAGAAAGGTGAGAGGACTAGTGAGCAATTGGCACTCATACATACTGATGTGTGTGGGCCATTTGTCACGCCTTACAGGGGTGGTTATGTCTACTTCATTACATTTACTGATGATTACAGTAGATACGGATTTGTGTACCTCATGAGGGAAAAATCCGAATCCTTTGAAGTGTTCAAAGAATTTAAGAATGAAGTAGAGAAGCAGCTTGGCAAAAGTATCAAGGCTCTACGATCGGATCGTGGAGGAGAATACTTGAGGCCAAGAGTTTGACGACTATCTTGGAGAGTGTGGGATCGTGCCCCAACTCACTCCACCCGGAACGCCACAATGGAATGGCGTGTCTGAGGAGGAATCGAACCCTATTGGATATGGTTTGATCTATGATGTGTCAAACCGATCTTCCATTATCATTTTGGGGCCATGCTCTATTAAGTGCAGCTTTCACCATTAATCGTGTTCCATCTAAATCAGTCATGAAGACACCATATGAGATGTGGAGTGGGAGGCGTCCCACACTGTCGTTCATGAGGATTTGGGGCTGCGATGTCTATGTGAAATGTTTACAATCAGACAAGCTAGGGCCGAAATCGGATAAGTGTAAATTTGTGGGGTACCCTGAGGAAACTAAGAGTTACTATTTTTACAATCCAGCCGAGAACAAAGTGTTGGTTGCTCGGACCCGCGTGTTTCTAGAAAGAGACTTTGTCTCTAAAGAAGCAAGTGGGAGGACTGTAGAACTTGAAGAGGTTCAAGAACCACAAATCACTGAACCGATTATGGAACATGAACAAGAACCACAAGCGGTTGTGGAGCAGCCTGTTCAGGTAACACAAGAGCTTCGTAGATCTAGTAGAGTGCGCCAGGAACCCGAGAGGTATGGACTTCTCATGACCGATTATGGTGACACAATGCTCATAGATGATGAGCCTACTACCTATGAAGAGGCCATGAAGGGCCCAGACTCACAGAAGTGGCTAGAAGCCATGAGATCCGATATGAAATCCATGTATACCAACAAAGTATGGAATTTGGTGGAACCACCCAAAGGGGCGCGGCCCATAGGGTGCAAGTGAGTCTTCAAGAAGAAGATCGACATGGATGGTAATGTGATTACCTATAAGGGCCGAT
Source organism: Linanthus parryae (assembly GCA_023055425.1). NCBI lineage: Eukaryota > Viridiplantae > Streptophyta > Magnoliopsida > Ericales > Polemoniaceae > Linanthus > Linanthus parryae. Next base: position 21,783,155 of record JALGPY010000012.1, on the reverse strand, counting down.
TGGTGGCTAAACGATTCAGACAGATTCATGGTATTGACTATGATGAAACCTTTTCACCAGTCGCTATGACCAGATCCATCTGAATCCTACTTGCGATTGCAGCATACCACGACTATGAAATTTGGCAGATGGATGTCAAAACAGCATTCCTTTATGGGAATCTCCTCGAGGAAGTGTATATGATACAGCCGGAGGGTTTTGAGGATCCAAAGCAAGCCAACAAAGTCTGTAAGCTGCAACGATCCATTTATGGATTGAAGCAAGCTTCTAGAAGTTGGAATCGACGTTTTGATGAAGTAGTCAAAGAGTTTGGCTTCATCTGAAACGAAGATGAGTCTTGTGTCTACAAGAAGTTTAGTGGGAGCTCTGTAGCTTTTCTGGTCTTGTATGTGGATGACATACTACTCACTGGAAACAACATTCTCATGCTATAATCTGTTAAAGATTGGCTAGGGAAGTGTTTCTCAATGAAGGACTTAGGGGAAGCAGCCTATATACTCGGTATAAAGATCTATAGGGATAGATCTAAGAGACTGCTAGGCCTAAGTCAAAGTACATATATTGACAAGTTGTTGAAACGGTTTAACATGCAAGATCCCAAGAAGGGATTCTTGCACATGTCACATGGAATCACTCTTTCGAAGAGTGATTGTCCTTCCAATGAGATTGAGAAGGAACGCATGAGTAGAATTCCATATGCCTCGGCCATAGGATCTATCATGTACGCCATGTTATGTACTAGACCAGATGTGTCATATGCTTTGAGTATGACAAGCAGATACCAATCCAATCCAGGTGAGAGTCATTGGATTGCAGTAAAGAACATCCTAAAGTACTTGAGAAGAACTAAGGATACTTTCTTGATATTTGGCGGTGAGGAAGAGTTGCGTTTAAGGGGTTACACTGATGCAAGCTTCCAAACCGACAGAGATGACTTTAGATCACAGTCGGGATATGTGTTTTGCCTGAATGGAGCAACGGTGAGCTGGAAGAGTTTTAAGCAAGAGACGGTAGCTGATTCTACAACAGAGGCTGAGTACATTGCTGCAAATGGCGCAGCAAAGGAAGCTGTTTGGATCCAGTTGAGTTGTACTGTGACAACACTGGGGCGATCGCGCAATCAAAGGAACCCAGATCACACCAGAAATCCAAGCACGTGCTCAGGAAGTTTCATCTGATTCGAGATATTATCGATAGAGGAGACGTTCGGATATGCAAGATTCCTACAGATGAGAATCTGTCAGACCCGCTTACAAAGCCGCTCACGCAGTGGAAGCATGAAGGGCACACTAGGAGTATGGGCATACGAGATGCGCCAGATTGGCTCTAGTGCAAGTGGGAGACTGTTGGAATAGATGCCCTAGAGGCAATCTAATTTAGTATGTGGCTAGAAATTCATTTATTATTTATTGGATATTTAATATAATGAAGTCCTTGGATTTACAATTGTGTTGTTTATCTTAAATATCCCTAGTCAAGTATAATGATTAATGGGACAATCATCTATAGACTAGTATGGGGTTGGATTGATGTGGAGATATCATGATCCAACACATGGGTGTGCATTAGGGGCAATGACGCACTGGATTGACCCATCTCCGAGAAGGCTACATACACGTTATGTTGAGTCATAAGCGCTTCTCGCGGTACAATGGTATTGTCATCCTTAGACTTGAAGTCGCTAGATATTCTAGTTGTGGATTATTGTGATTTTGGTAGCGTCAAACGCTACACCGTCTTTCCATGTTACTTTAAATATTTCATGTTCTGGAGAAGGATGTGGATGATTTCAAGAAAATCAGCATGAGTTTGGCACTGATTTCAAGTAAGTGAGGTACATGGTTGAAAGAATCTTTAAAAGAATTAATGTGATCCATGTCGAAGAGGAAGTATCGGGATGCAGAAGGATCAAATAAGGCTGGTTCAACCAAATACTTATTCAATGAGCATACTACTCAAGATGAGGTTGCCGGGGTAGTGAACAAAGGGAAAAAATTGGTTCAAAAACCGGGCGGTAAGGAACAGGAACAAGATGATGATGACAGTCCAGACTCAAAGATGTTGACCAAATATCTTAAGAAGAAGAAAAAGAAAAAGAAGGCAAACATTCTATAGATAGTGACTGAGGCAGATCTTTTTTATGATGAGGTGGTTGGTGATGCTGGTGATGAAGCTGCTCAAGAAGAAGAACAAAAAGATGATGAGGATGATGAAGAAGACAGTGGAGAAGAAGATGCATAGCCAAAGGGAGATGGATACCCAACCCCCTAATTCTTTCCTCTTCTTTCTATCTTTTTCAAGGCCTTCAACCCTTCTTCAACGCCTTGAAAAAATATGCTTTAAATTTTTTTTCAAGTTTTGTGAACTTCGTTCCAACATTTTCCCATTATCTTATGATGAAAGTCAAAAAGGTGGAGAATAAGATTAGGTGTTTATTTATTTTTTTACTTTTTAGCACTTTTTAGCTGGCTTAGAGATCAGGCTTAGATCAGTAGGATTTGATGGATTTTTCTGCTTAATAAGTTGGAATGTGCGGATATTTTGTTACAGTTTATCATCATGGTTACTCTGCTATACTCTAATGAATATTTCTTGCAGAGACTCAGTTCTTAAAAGGATTGTAGTTTTGTCTTTCATCGAGGGGAAGATTGTAAGTTTAGCTTGTTTCAAAGGCTTGAAACGGCTTGTCTATTTCAAGGCCTTGAAACTGTTTTCAAAAGTTTAAAATATACACTGCAGTATACAACATGAACTTAGGGGGAGCTTTTGATTATGATCTAACTCCTAAACCCCTATTCTTTATTATGTGTTAGTTGATGATGAAAAACAAACTATTTTGTTGCTCTAAACTGCTACTAATCCATCTGTTTGAATAAGTTTTTGCAGGGATACATAGTTACCTATTTTGCAGGGACACTTTCCTAAAATGTGTTCTTACAGGAACGGAAACTGGGTTGATAGAAGGATTCCGTGATTATACTATTTGACATTCCTAACATACTTAGCTACAAGATCAAGTCAATATCTTTGAAGATATTGAGCAACTAGCCGTTGGGAAGAACTGTTAAATTAGTCAAGATATGTTGCTGATTTTTACGAAGTTTGTTTTGAGAAGGTCCTGAAGATATGCGATTCAAACTAGGTGCATAAGAGGGAATGACTTAAAAATTGAAGAAGAAACGAACACAGATATACTCTGACATTCTCAGGATTAACAATCTACACAGATGGAGATTCATTTCACTCAATCCACTCATCAGAAGATCACTGGACATTCAACTGCTTCATCAGTTCTCAGTGTTCTTCTTTCTGATCTATATTTGTATATCATTTAGATAATACTTCTCACATCTTATTCTCGTGAGTTTTTCAAGTGAAAAATGGAGAATTCTTGTTGAATCAGTTAGCTAGAGCAGGTACTAGATAGGTTAGTGATAACCACACGCCGTAACAGAGTAAGGGAACTCTTTGTGCTTGAGATCTAGGTCTTAGCTTTTGATTAAAAAGAATTGAGTTGAAAACCCTGCATGGACAAGTCCCTAAGGTAGAGATGTAGGTCCAAGTAGACTGAACTCTATAAGTCTCTGTGTCTCTTGTATTTATCTTGCTGTTCTATACTTAGCTTATTTGTTACACAAAGCAGGTTTTAAGTTCAAGGGCTTGAAAGCCATTTCAAGTCCTTGAAAACTCTCAGCTTTCTTTCTACTATATGTGTTGATTCCAAGGACTTGATACTCATTTCAAGGCCTTGAATACTCGCTGCTTGCCACAAACTTGTTAGAAACCACTCTTTTAGAAAAATTTTCCATACTCTATTCAACTCACCCCCCTCCTAGAGTATTGATCATGTATTCATACCTACATTACTGTCTTTCAAGCTACATTCGCATATGTCAATGTATCAACTCGGCCACGCGACTGTTGAGAATTAATCATCGCAAGATACAATCTATAAAATAGAGAGCCTAAAACCAAACTCCCTAAATCCACCTTTTCACCAAGTGAAAGACGTACCGCGAGAGCAAGGACATGACAGAAAACCCCGTCATGAGGATGACCATCTATAAAATATCTTGACAACCACACACAAAGAAAACCACAGAGTGTGAATGCGTGACCTTTTCGTTTAAATAAATTTCAGCTTTTGGATCTTTCTTTCTTAACTATGATGCAGTTTTTGGGTTTGCATAGTCGTAGAAGAAGTATGTGATCCATCTTGACCAAGCATTATTTGCACCTGATTCACGAAATAAAAATTTCTCTGCAGGTTTATTCGAAATCCACCTTGATGCTGTCTTCTTGACTTCTTGTATGCCATTCCACCATCTGCTCGAAAAGAGCAACTTCTCCTGAGGTTTTTAGTGGAGACAAAGGATCCACACGTCCCATAGACGGAAGCTCGAATAACATTTCTACATCTTCTAAAGTAGGTCAAGCTTCATAAGATATGAAATGAAAAGTATGGGTTTTCTTCGAATACCTTAAAAATAAATTCATCAACATGTCTTGATCAAGTTTGAGGCTTAAGCCCTTTGTCACACGCACAACATTGTATATACCTTCTTGTATTAGTGTAGACTCATAATAGTCCAAACTATATTCGGTCAATTCTTCTATCAAATCCACCTTTTCTATGAATGTTTGATGACTAATCTCAGTGTAAGGGTATAAACCAGTCTCAAGACCGAGCGATCTCATTGACACTGAAAAGATCCTAGTCATGTCTTGCAGGAATTGCAGTCAGCAATAATGGATCCTTTACCAGTGAAGATAGCGGAATAGTTGTAGCTCTAACAGTAGCATGATAGTCTTCACCATTAAAGTAAGGAGCTTTACGCCATAACTCTCAGAGAAGTTCTATTAAATCTTCTTGCTCCTTTGTAGATTTTGTTCCAGCCATATAGTTTATATAATAACACGAGCAACAAATAGAAGAACATTCAACATAATTAAGCATATAGCAAAGCATATCGGTAATATGTACTTGATTTTGGAACAGAATGTCATGCATCATATTATCAGTCATAAACCTTAAATTTGATGAGATCTACTAACTTGGATCTTTCGTGCTAACACTGAATAGGCGATCGAGACTGTTGAAGAGTTGATTAAATTTGCAGATTTGCAATTGAAGTTTTTTGTCTCTGCATATAAGCTAAGACGGAAACAATGGTGTACAATTTGAAGCTCCTGGCTACATATAAGAAGCCTTTTGAGATCACATGACCTCTCAGGTAACCATTACCTTCATAACCGTCGAGAACGTGTGAATGTGGATTTCCCACGTTATTTCCAAAACCCCATTAAAGCCTACGCACGACTCTACACTGCCTAGGTAATGATGGGTTATAGGGGGCTAGGGTTTCGGCGAAATCAAAATTACTACGTGAAATACACGCGTGTAAATGTTTTGCGCTCAAAACACACTAGGTGTGTGTTTTCACGCGCAAAAGGGGGATAATGTAGATAGTGTATTCCAGATACACTGATTACTATCCACGTGGCAGCGAATGGTGAGATTCATTGGTACTCCATTATCATTATATACTTATTACCTTGTTCTCTCTCATCCATATGGGGGGCTGTGAGATAGGGTTCCCCTCGCATATAGGTCATACAGGAGTCAGGGGGTCTAAGTGGCTTGGAGGCTAGAGTAGGGCTCGTCGCACGTGAGTAACGGTTACACTCGCGTCCGACCCTTGTCAGTTATCTGAGAGACTTGCGAATCACACGCCTATTTATGTGGTCGACCATACACCTGCGAGGCAGTTATATAACCGTCGCAGAAAGTTATATAACTTCTTGTAACTGTTGTCCTATGATAGAGGTTCGGATCTTTTGGCTTATCAACCTACATATTGTCTCTCTCTTAGATACCTAACTTGGCTTACGCTTACCCTAGCCCACTTAATCTCTTTCTCTTGATATGTGTTTCGTTGGTTTGCAGGTACACATTCAGATCCTTCTCCTAATCTCCCTTGCACACAAATAGGAAAGCACATACTCAACAAAATATGTCTTTTGGTTCTTAACTACACGGACTACAAGCCACAAAACGTGATATATGAGTGTGTAGCTTTACTTTTTTTTTATATCTTAAAAAGTAGTCTTTAGAAGTAGAAAATGGAAGTAAAACTCAAGTTTAGAAAACCAGTTTTTTTAGGGCCAGTTTGGGAATGCTTCTGCTGCCAGCACAGCTGCTCTCAGATAGCAGAAACAGTTTTAATGCATTTGATAAAAATAAAATTTCTACTTTTTCGACCATTTTCTGCTGTCCCACAACAATTTTCAGGGAGAGATGTTCTTCCATAAAGTGATTTTTATTAATTTATCAACAACCAATATTAACCTTATAATTTTTTAGAATATCAACATTTATCTTTATAGAAACTGTTGGAATAGATGCCCTAGAGGCAATCCAGTTTAGTATGAATTTATTTTGGCTAGAACATTCATTGTATTATTTATCGGATATTTAATATAATTAAATCCTTAGATTTACAATAGTGTTGTTCATCTTAAATAGTCCTAGTCCAGTATAATGATTAATTGGACAATCATCTATAGACTAGTATGGGGTTGGATTGATATGGAGATATCATGATCCAACGCATGGGTGTGCATTAGGGGTAATGGCGCACTGGATTGACCCATCTCCGAGAAGGCTACATACACGTTATGTAAAGTCAGAAGCGCTTTTCGTGGTGCAATGGTATTGTCATCCTTAGACTTCAAGTCACTAGATTGTCTAGTTGTGGATTATTGTGATTTTGGTAGCGTCAAACGCTACACCGTAACTGGGTAGCTATAAAGGCGTGTACCGGATACAATAAGAAGCAAGCTTAGAGATCGTAGTGGACGTAGATAGAATTTGTCTCTCCCACATAACGGGAGCAAATATACGAGGCCACTCGAGGGATAGTGCTTATAGAATGTCTGGCCAGACTCAAATAAATCAATATAGGATATTGATGTTATTTGCGCGAATAAGGCTATTCCCAGGATCGAGAAACTATGGATTGGATATACGAGTGTGACTTGTATGTCTCGTGTCCAATTCGGATATAGAGACAAAGGGATGTGACAATTACTAGTACAAGGTTTGTCGGATGACTATTCTATTAGTTGGCTAGAAGGGATGTCTTGGCTAGAGACCGCTCCATATTAGCAAATTGTTGCTACCAACTAGATAGAACCTATGGGGTCACACGCTATATAGAGTTGAACTAGATTTGGGAATTAATTAATATGATTAATTAATTAGAAGGATCACTTTGCAACACCTTGCAAACTTAGTAGGACTAATTTGCAAGGAAGGGACTAAACTGAATTCTAGTAGGACTAGAATAGCTCCTTTAGGTAGTTGACAAGGATTTGTTGGACTATATAAAGGATGCACCTTCCTTCCTTCCCACAACTTATGAGCCTATTGTTAATAACTTGAGTGGGAGAGAATAATAAAAGAGAGAGCAAGCAAGCAAGCAAGAGGGCCGACCGACCCCCTTGCCGCCGCCCCTACCCCGTCAGCCAACAAAGGAGGCCGCCCCCTCATTGTTGCCTCGTGTTGCGTGATTTCTTCTTCCTCTTCCTCCGTTCCGAGCTAGCACAAAGGAGAAAGAAGATCTAGATCTCAACTCTTGGCGTGGATCAACCGTAGAGACGTGACACAATTCGCGTTACAAGTCATCTTAGGAGAAACCCTAAGGTGTTTAACATGATTCTTCCTTTACCATCGTTATGCTTCTTGTCCTGTGATCCTTGGAGGGTATTGAATGGATAAATTATATTTTCCGCTTTGTATCCATGATCAAAACCCTACAGAAACAACACGTGTTATACTTTTGGTCATTTTACCCTCTCACAGCAAGGTCACAGTTGATTTTACCAAACACAAAATTACTATATCAATACCTCACAACAGCTTTTATGTAATATTTACCAAACAATATTTTTATCTAGAACTGCAGCAACTTTCCTACAGTGTTTTTCACACAATAACTTATAGCACCGTCACAACATTTCCGAACTAACCATTAGTTCAATAGAAAGATGAAAGTTCATGAATTTTTCTAATAAAAGTTGGTAAAGACTCAATTTTTATGGTTAAAGAAATACAAATGTATCACCTAAATTAAATTTAAAAAGGCGTAGCCTAGGTGTTCTAACCCCTTCCTTCTATCTCACATCTTCATAACCCAAGGCAATATCAAGTTACCGTACGTAAAAATGAAAAGCACAGTGAAAGAAACAACATGGCGCGAGACAGTGACTAGTTTTGCTAAAATTTAGGAATAGTCATTGAGTGAAATGAGGACACATTGAGAGACAAAGATAATAACTAAGACGAGTAACTAAAATTTAGGGATAGTCATTGAGTGAAATGAGAGATCGAGAGAGAGATGAGAACTAAGCAGAGTCACCATTTTCTCTAAGGCTAAGTTCTGCAATTGTAGAAAAGAGATGAGGGAAGATATAAATATATTAGTAACTATTACTAATTCTAAAAAAATACTAAAATACCATTACTTTTAAAATTTTTGTTCCCTCCTAGCGGGTGGTGCCCTAAGAAAAGAAATGAGCTGCCTAAAGCTCAAGCCGACACTGGTTAAGACTTATGACTATGGCACGTTTGGTGTCGGGATAGAAAATCGTGGGTACAGGAGGCCCTATAGTAGTATAGGGTGTATTGATAATAAGAGATTATTAATTATAAAGGGAGGATTATGTAACGTGTTTTTTTGCTCTAGTATAAATAAAGGTATTAAAACTTTAGTATCCAATTCCACCTACATGGTGATATTAGATTTTAGGCATATAAGGGGTATAGATAATACGGGGGGGGGGATTGAATCTCCCTTGAAATTATTCCTGCATCAAACATCAATTATTACTCCTTACTGGTATTATTATTATTATTGTATCCCTTCTTTATCCCTGTATCAAACATTCCCTTAATTTTCTTAATGGTTGAGTTTCAATATGATATAAATCATTTACGTCATATCGGCATTTCCCCTGCAATCTATATCCTTACGTCCTTACACAAGCTAAAATTCTCTTAAGGAACTTATAAGTAGCTAGGCTGCAAGCTTAACAAACACCTATGAAGAAAACCTGCAGTTGCCACGTATCCTCACCTATTCAGATTCCTATTCCTTCATATCCGTTTATTAATACCCTTAAGAGACGAAACATTTAAAAAATTGTTGTGAAACGAGATCTAAGATGAGAGAAGAGAAATAAAGAGAGACAAGATGTAGGGAGAATAGTATTGAGATGTATATTATTCTCCAACCCTAAGCCTCCTTATATAGGCATTATGTGGGCTTCTGGACCAGAATATAATTATACAAAATACACCCAACTATGTGATGGATATTCACATCAGTCCAATAACATATTTCATAACACTCGCCCTCGAATATTCAACACTAAGATGCGTCATTAAAACCTTTTCATGAAAAATCTAGTGGGAAAAATCAATGACTAAGGGAAAAGAGTACATCGGTGAATTGTATTTCGCTCAGAATCGTTGATGACATTCTTCTGGACCGCATATGAATAATCTTGGCAGCCACGTTAAAACCTTGCTTGGAAAAATCCTGTGGGACAAAAACCATAGCGAAGGAAAAAGAGTGTCGCATTTGGATTGGTTCTCCCCCTCGTGGTAACACATTTATACCTGACAAACAAAACCATTGCAAGACCAAAATCTAATAATATAAAATTACTTAAACATAACAAAATGCATATGCACCTCAAACTACGCGCGAGTGTACACTTTCAATTTGCTTCAGGCAAATATTTTCTCATGGGAACCAACCTCCGTGGAATTTCACAAATTTGTGATTCATACGATCGTATTGTCACTAGTTACATTTCAACCCATCTTTTGTTAATCCTTAGTCCCCGAGACTAATACAACATTAGGTCGTTCTCACCACGAGATGATTATACTAACGAGAATTTTTTATGACCCATACATCATGTTTCTCATTTTACAAGTCCCACGCTTAATGGCGGACATAAACCTCGATATGAGTCCCACACATTAGAGCGGAAATATAACCTTAACATGAGTCTCACGCTTAATAGCGGACATATAATAACTACAAAGATCCCACGCTTACCGGCGGATATGTAGTCTTTGCATAGTATGTATTTTTTGCTTCGGGTTGTTTTTATGCTCTACATATTCAAAATTATTGTACCCGAGCAGTTTTCTATGCACTTGTTGACTTCGTTTTGGCCAATAACTATTAAGTCAACATTTTTCCCATAAAATAATCACGTGATTTATATAGCGCTTCCTCAATTGTATCATCATTATTAATAGGAACATACTATGTATTACGGTACCTTTAGCTACTTCCAGAGCTATGAGCCTCTCCTACGGCTATTTAATTACCAATGTTGGTTTTGATCCATTATGATGATGTATATATGAACCCCCAAGATTTCTCCAGAATCTTGTGTTCTTAATTAGAGCATGTTAGCCATATCCCAAATTATTTTGGATGCTTTGATTTATGTTCCTCTTCTGGAGGGTCAACATATATACACAAGCAACCCTTTTATGCTTAAAGTGTATACCCAAATCGACACCCATTAGTGGAGAAGCTATCCATTTTATTGGGATTTTGCATTAGTACATACCCGTAGAGACAATGATATTTTGGCTCACGTCATGCAATATGACCCATTATCCCCCTCATGACGTGAGCAATATGATCATAACCATAATGATACTTTGTAGATGCTTCAGGCATCAATTTTTCTCATATGTAATTTGTTTAACCCAATCCTCAAATTAAAATAAAAACATTGACAATAAGCAATCTCTTGGACGCCGTAATTCTCTAATCAAAGTTTCTTCAAGAAACCCAAAAAAGAGACGTAAATGTCAATATTTTTATTTAAAGGTGAGTGGTTGTAGATTCTCTCTTCAGGGAGATCTTTTGATGTTATTTTATAACTCCATGTTATAATATTATTTTTTATAACTTCTGGTATGAAAATCACTTTTTACACATATAAAATGTGTTTGTCCGAAAAACCCTCATGGACTAAGAACATCTTTTGGATGCTTTGCTTGAATCAACAACAAGTGTATAAACGGTAAAGGACTAAAAAAATTTAACTCTAAATGTGTATATGATACAAGAAATAAACATAATATAACCTCTTCAGGAGGGTGGATCATTATTTCAATTATAGCAGTCTCTTCAGGAGATAATTATTTATAATATTTCATAACTTCAGGTTATGAGTCATAACTGCTGGTTATGAGTGATATCATGTAATATGTAACTTCGGGTACATATGACATGGCCAGATTTAACATCGATGGTGATTACGAATGCTCTTCAGGAGGTTCGTTTTTTATCCATAATGAGAGAACAAAAGAATAGAAGTAGAAAAAAAATGCATAAAAAATAAATAAATTAAAGAACTCATAACGCTACCTCTTCAGGAGGCTTGATAATAACAAGCGTTCTAGACGTTTTAGACATCTCTTCTGGAGATGGAATAATTCTTTATGACTTCAGGTCATAAGAAAAACAATTGTAACTTCAGGTTACAATAAAAATCTAGTAATTCAAAAATTCATGTGTGAATTAAATATTTTGTATGCGTATTAGTAGCTTATACTAATACATGGTCATCTATTTTAAGCCTCTTCAGGAGGATCGATGAATTTAATAAAAATAATAATAATAACTTTTGTAACTTCAAGTTACACTCAGAGATTCTTAAAGTTTCACAACTTCAAGTGTGACAACATTATTTTAATAAGCATATTAATATCTTGGAAAAATTAGTGGTCAAGAGTCAAAACCTCTTCAGGAGGTATAATATTTTCTCTATATAAGTGAGTGATATGTGATAATTGAGTAATCAACATAGATAAATGATAGAGATCTCGAAGTAGGTACCGTCAAAATAGCACATGGAACTCTTCGATTTTGATCACAGAGTATAGTGAAAGTATGATAAAATCCAATACAAAACAAGTATGATGGTATCAACTATCAAACAAAGGACCAATGGTAGAGACATTAGTAATAATCTCTTAAAAGACAAAGTAAAGTCTCTAGATGATCTATGGTAGAAACATAAACATAGAGTTATCTACCAAGTCTTTATCTCAGTTTGTTTTGCTTTGTTAAACAAAACTAAGAAAGACCGAAAGAAGTTAGCCTAGAGAAGTAGAGTAAAAAGCATGGTTTGGAAACCAAGTTTCAGAATGAGAACTAGCAGAATTCTAATGCGTTTTTGTTTCTTGTTTTCTTTTTCAAGTAGAACACACTAAAAGTAAAGCAACTGGCTTAATAAAATATCAAGCAAATCGACTGCCTAAGCAAAAAATTGACGTTAGGGCATCGGGGTTCTGGGTTTGCTTTAACCCTAGGAGCATGTTGTTTCTTTACAAATAATATGTGTGTTGACGTTGGGCTGATTAGTCTACAAACAAAAATTTATACCGATCTAGTGAAAAAAAATCTTCGCACCTATTTTGCAGAAGACCTCTCGCATATTACCCTTTTTCGGATATTCGGATCTTTTTTATTTTTGGAGCAAATCGTGCTGATAACGTGTTGTGAAACGAGATCTAAGATGAGAGAAGAGAAATATAGAGAGACAAGATGTAGGGAGAATAGTATTGAGATGTATTATTCTCCGACTCTAAGCCTCCTTATATAGGCATTAGGTGGGCTTCTGGACCAGAATATAATTATACAAAATACACCCAACTATGTTGGGGATATTCACATCAGTCCAATAACATATTTCATATCAAAAATAGAATAATTGAAAATATTGAACACTCAAATATGGATCCTAAGGGAAATCTAAAATAGGTTAACTAAGTAATTATCAGAAAGTATCACATTATAATGCTTACCATCACTGCATAGAAAATGGACCAGTCACGGGAAGGATGTTAGAAGAATATGGTTACAAGAAACTTGGGGTGAAAATTGGACGGGCTGAACCGAACTGAGCCCAAACTAAAGTCGGGGTTGGGCACATGTTTTGAATAAATTGGACGGGTTCGGGCAAAATTTCTCAATCCGAATTGTTATTAGGCTCGGGCTTGGGTACGATTGTTGAAGAATGGGCTAGCCCGAATTGCCTGATTTGTATACTCATTACCTATAAATGTTATATGTGGAGAGTATTTTATAACATATTTATCAAGAATATATATTTTTTCTAGTAATTATTAGTGATATCTTTAATTATGTTTATGTTCGTAACTAATAGGTTTTTTCCACACAATATTTATTTTTCCCCTGTATAAATGGATATTTTTTTAATTCACTCTTAAATATTTATACTCATTATTTTTTAGCTTTAAATAATAAAAAGGGAAGTGTCTACATTAGTATCTATTTTTATATGTAGGTTATTAACGTAACTTTAAGGAGACAATTTAATTAAGTTGAATGTGATAATTGTATTAATTTATTTAGTTTAATGAGCTAGCCCGAATTCAACTCAAACCCGAATTAGTTTGTTCGAATTGGGGTTTCGACGGGCTAGCGATGCTCCTAACCCGGGCTGAGCTGGGCTTGGGCAACCCCGAAATAACTCGAACTTGCTTGGACAAGGGTTGTCAACCCGCCCAGCCCGCCCGAGTTGCAGTTCTACAAGAAACCAAATACCGTATGTTCTTGATCACATAGGATACACATACTTCACATCAGCCATAGGGTGATAATGATAGTGGCACATCAAACAGTACACCAAAGAATACGTGAACACGTAATGTCTAATACACTTATGTACTTCGCACAAAAAAAAGGAGCAAGAAGAAAAACGTGAAAATGAAACCAAAAACTCACTACAAATTGCAGACAAAAGCCGAAAGTCATCCACTACGATGATGTGCCAAAACTCAAGGCCTCTGCAACTATTAATTAAATAGCAGAACTCTGACAATGGAACTAAGAAGAATTAAAAAATTGACAAGAATAATCATTGTATTAACGCATATATTGCTTTGGGCTTCTCAATCAAGATTGGGCCTATGCATTTCTATTTTTGGGCTTCTAAAGCCAAGCCAAACCATTTATATTTTAATGGTTCATTTTGTAAGTTCAACATGTTTCAAAGGCTTGAAACAGCTTGTCTGTTTCAAGGCCTTGAAACTACTTTCAAGGGTTTGAAACAAGCACCGCAGAATAAAGCATGAACTTATGGGGAGCTTTTGATTCTATTCTAACTACTGATCTCCTATGATTGATAACATGTTATTTCTTGATGAAAGAAAAATTATTCTACTACTCTAAACTGTAAGTAATCTATCTGTTTGCCTAAGCTTTGCAGGGATATACAGTTACCTATTTTGCAGGAATTAGTTCCTAAAATGTATGTTGCAGAAAAGGCAACTGAAGATGCTGATCTGATTCTGTGGTTGGTTTAATCTGACTTGGAATTTCCTAACACCTTCCTAAACAAGATCAAAGACAGTATCTCTGAAGATACTGAGCAGCTAGCCGTTGGAAGAGCTGTTAGAAGAGTCCAGATTTGATGCTACTTTTTAGGAATGTTTGTTAAGAATATCCAGAAGATCTTCAATTCAAACAGGCTGCTTAAAACAGGGGATTGGTGAAGATTTTCGTGACACAACAGAGAGCAACACACAGAGACATTCATACACTACTAAGGATTGACAAGAAACCAAGAAGCATATCTACATCACTCAATCCAATCATCTGAAGAACACTGCATTCTCACTGAAGACTGCGTTCTCAATTTTCTTCTCTTCTGATCATTATTTGTTTATCATTTAGATATTACTTCTATTTCTTACTCTCGTGGAATGTTAAAGGTGAACAATAGAGAATTCTTGATTAATTGGTTAGCAGGAGCAGGTACTAGATAGGTTAGTGAGAACCACAAGCTGTAACAGAGTAAGGCATCTCTCTGTGCTTGAGATTTAGGGCTTAGATTTTGATTATTAAGAATTGAGTTTAAAATCCTGCAGGGATTAAGTCCCTGAGGTAGAGACGTAGGTCCAAGTGTACTGAACTCTATAAATCACAGTGTCTGTTGAACTTACTTTGTTGTTCTCTACTTAGCTTATTTAATGCACAATACAGGATTTTGTTCAAGGGCTTGAAACCCATTTCAATGCCTTGAAAACTATCAACTCCCTTTTTACTCTCTGTTTTGATTCAAAGGACTTGAAACTCATTTCAAGGTCTTAAAATAATTGTTGCACTTCATGAACATATTTGAAACCAATCTTTTAGGAAAAGTTGGAAAAGTTGCCATACTCTATTTAACCCCCCCCCCCAGCACCTTTCAGAGTATTGATCATGTAGTTATTCCTACATTGATGTCCTTCAATTGGTATCAGATCTTGTATTATTGCATAGATCTAACAATCTTGAGATTATGAGTACTGTGGGAGATGGTGGTTTCTCACAGGTAAGAGCTACTAATAGACCTCCCTCGTTATGTGATGACAATTTTGTGCACTGGAAAGCCTTTATGAAAATATTTATCATTGATCAGGATGTAGAGCTATGGACTATCATTTAGAAGGGTCCTCATATATTATACTCTGAAAAAGATAGGATCAAGACTCCCAAATCTGAGGATTCACTTTCAGCTTTTGAATTAGAGCAACTCTATATAAACTATAGAGCTAGGAATCTCTTATATTATGCTTTGAGTGGAGATGAATTCAACAGGATTTCTGGATGCAAGAGTGCCAAGAAAATATGGATAAGCTTGTGGTGACATTTGAAGGAACTAGCCAAGTCAAGCAAACCAAGAACAACATATTCTTTAGGCAATATGAGATGTTCGAAATGAATGGATATGAATCCATTATAGACATGTTCAAAAGATTCACTAATATTGTAAACAACCTTGATTCATTATGGAAACACATTTCCAATGAAGAAAAGGTTAGAAGGATTCTGAGTAGTCTTCCTAAAGCCAAATGGGAACCAAAGACTACTGCCATTGAAGAAGCTCATGATCTATCATCCCTCCAACTTGATGATCTGCAAGGAATGTTGCTCACACATTAAATCTCTATGAATGAAGCTGATGGAGAATTACCAGACAGTGTCAATAACCTAGCTCTCAAGTCCAAGGAGAATGAACCTTATCAAAGCCTTGAACCGGAAGACGATGATGATAAAGGTAAATATATTTCTCACGGTAATAAGCCTAAAGTAATAAATTGCTTTGCGTGTGGTGATGCAGGACATTTAATCAGAGATTGTCCACTAAACAAAAGCAAACACTTTCAGAAGAAAGACCATGAAAAAAGAAAGAAAGCTATGGTAGCTTCCTGGAGTGATTCTGATTCCTCTAGTGATTTTGAATCTGAAAAAGAACAAGACAACCTCTATCTTATGGCCAAGCATGATGAAATTTCTGAAAAGAACATTGAGGTAATGGTAAACAGTTTGATTTCTAAACCAACAGATGTCCTCACTGATTATCATAGAACAATGCTTCTAAATGAGGAGGACTATCTGATAGAAATTAGAACTTTGAAAGAAAAGGTTCATGAGAAAGAAAAAGAAAACTTGGAACTTGTTTGTCAAAATCAAAACCTTGAAATTTATTAGAAAAAATTGACACAGATTTCAAAGCCTTGGAAACCAATTTCAAGGCTTTGAAAAATCAAGTCAAGGAAGTAGTCTCTCAAAACTCACTTTTTGAGTGACAGGTTTGTTACTCTAATACATCATTGTGATGAATTAGAGGAACAAAAAAATACCCTAACGGAGACACTTCAAGAGTCTAAGAAAGTTATGACAAAGCTTGTTGGCTCAGAACACAATCTGAACTTGATTCTTGGAGAAAACTTACAGTTTGTTCACAAAACTGGTATTGGCTATAATCCAAACATTCCAAAAAAGGGCAACACCAGATTTGTGAAGGCTGGTAGCAAAACTTCTCCTAAGTGACATTACTGCAACAAAATTTCTCTTGTTAAAATGACTTGTCCTCTTAGAAGAAGAGACCCTCAAACAATAAGGAACACTTTCCCAGTTCAACTTAAAGGACAAGTTAGACAGATTTGGGTTCCTAAAGGGGTTAGACCACCTAACATGGTTGACCCTGCGTATGAATCTAAGTTCCACACTTGGTCTAACAGCTGGGTAAGGCAGTGAATGGTGTTTGCAGGATGTCACCAAGAGCAAAGATCAAAGATGGTTCATGGACAGTGGTTGCTCAAGACCTATGATTGGAAAGAGATCCTTATTCCTAGAGTTAAAAGAGCAATATGAAGGATCAATCACACTTGGTGACAAAGGAAAATGCAACATCTTAGGTATTTGTAAAGTTGGCAAAAATTCTAAAAATTCTAATTTTGATGTCTATTTAGTTGATGTTTTGAAATTTAATTTGCTCATTATATCTCATTTGTGTGATAATGGTAATAAGGTTATCTTTGAAAAAGAGAAATGTGTGGTGCAAAATGAAAAATCTGGAGTTTACATTCTCACATCCTCAAGGTCAAACAATGTATATACTTTAAACACTAACAAATTTGCAGGTGAAAGCTTGAAGTGTCTTAAGGCCTGGAAAGAGGATTCAAAGTTTTGGCACAGAAAGCTTTGACATATTAGCTTGAATACCTTGAAAAAGTTGATCTCTAAAGATCTGGTAAGTGTTTTCCTTCTATCAAATTCCAAAAGATGATGATGTATGCAAAGCATGTTTTCAAGGTAAGCAGACAATGAGCTCATTCCAACCAAAGAAATTTGTAAGTACTACCAGACCCATTGAACTACTTCACATGGATCGTTGTGGTCCTATGAGGACTCCAACTCCAAACGGTAAGAAGTATATGTAAGTTATTGTTGATGATTATTCAAAATTTATTTGGGTTATGTTTCTTAGAGGTTAATCTGAAGCTCTAACTGAATTTTCAAAGCTTTGTAAGGAGCTTCAAACATTGAAAAACCTACCAATTTATTCAATTAGAAGTGATCATGGTAGAGAATTTGATCAGCATGAGTTTGGTTTATTTTGTGCTATGTATGGTATCTCTCACAACTTTTCTGCTCCAAGAACTCCTCAACAGAATGGTGTTGTTGAAAGAAAGAACAAGATTCTTGAAGATATGTCAAGGACAATGCTTCTAGAGAACAAATTATAAAAGTCATTCTGGGCAGAATATGTGAACACAGCCAACTACATACTTAACACTTGCCTTATTAGGCCAATTTTGAAGAAGACTCCCTTTGAGCTATTCAAAGGAAGAAAGCTAAATATTTCATATTTCGAACCTTTTGGCTGTACTTTTTTTGTTCACAACAATGTTAAGGACAATATTGGTAAGTTTGATGCAAGGTATCTTTCTTAGTTACTCTCTGACTAGAAAAGCTTACAGAGTTTACAACAAAAGAACTAATCTTGTTGAAGAAAGTATTCATGTCATTTTTGATGAATTGATGGTTCTTTGAATGAAAGTTTTGCAGACTTGAATTTGAACAAGTATGAGTCGGAAGATGAAGCAGAGACTTCACTTGGTTTCAAGGAAAGCTTACAGGATAACAGAAGAATTTTCAAGTCCTTGAAAATGGTTCTCAAAGCCTTGAAAAAGAGTAAAAGAATGATCAAAGTGATCAATCCACTTCCTCAAGATCTAAAAGGATTGAAATGTTACCTGGAAAGCCTAAGCCATGGACTCCAAGAAATAGATTCAAATATATGTCATCTCATCCAGTTGACAACATTATATTTGATCCTTCCATTGGGGCACAGATAAGATCTCAATTGAAAAAACTTGTGTGCTTTTAATGCTTTTGTTTCTCTAGTAGAACCCACAACTGTGAAAGAAGCATTACTAGAAGCAGACTGGATCATTGCAATGCAAAGTGAACTCAATGAATTTGAGAGAAACAAGGTATGGGATCTAGTTCCTCCACCAAAAGATTAGTCTGTTAAAGGCACAAGGTGAGTGTTCAGAAACTAGGTAGATGAAAATGGCGAGGTAATTAGAAACAAAGCTAGAATAGTAGCTCAAGGCTACAACCAACTAGGTCGTCTCTACCATTAGACCAACTTACGGCTTGCTTAGGGCCCCAATAACGAAAGGGGTCCAATTTTCAATAACAATGAGGGTTATATAAGTAAATTCACATACATATAGTATGATTCACATGTTTCTATGACAAAAATGTATTGAATTAGAATCAAATGTATTATTTAGGTAACAAAATCAAATTTTTCTGTATTTTAAAATAATAAGTGATTCTACTGTACACATTTTTCTTTTACAAATAAGGTCGGAGAATTTTGAAGTGCCTAAGGCCTCCGAAAACTTAGAGACGGCCCTGACAACTAAGAAGAAGGTATTGACTATGAGGAGACCTCTGCTCCTGTTGCAAGTCTTATGAGCAGGGAATTTGAGTTGAGCTTAATGGGAGAATTGAACTTCTTTCTTTGACTGCATGTACAACAGATGAAGAAAGGAATCTTTATGCATCAAAACAAATAGAATAAGACTTGATCACCAAGTACAATATGCCTCAGTCCAATGTAACAAAGACTTCGATGAGCTCTACACTATCCTTAGACAAGGA
Organism: Linanthus parryae; assembly: GCA_023055425.1. Taxonomy (NCBI): domain Eukaryota; kingdom Viridiplantae; phylum Streptophyta; class Magnoliopsida; order Ericales; family Polemoniaceae; genus Linanthus; species Linanthus parryae. Next base: position 21,763,584 of record JALGPY010000012.1, on the reverse strand, counting down.
TCAAGCTGGTAAGAGTGTAAATCAGAAAGAGTATAGAGGTATGATTGGATCATTGTTATACCTCACTTCTAGTAGACCGGACGTTATGTTTAGTGTGTGCATGTGTGCAAGATTTCAGTCTGATCCTAAAGAATTACATTTAACTTCTGTTAAACGGATTTTGAGATATCTCAATGGTACCAAAGACTTAGGACTTTGGTATCCAAAATAGTATAACTTCTCTCTTTGTGGATATTAAGATTCTAACTTTGTAGGGTATAAAGTTTAAAGAAAGGGCACTTCAGGGTGTTGAAAATTTATTGGTTCATCCCTAATCAGCTGGCATTCAAGGAAACAGAACTCTGTGGCATTAAAACAGCTGAAGCTGAATATATAGCAGATGGAGCCTGCTGCCCACAAGTGATATGGATTGCTCAGCAAATGAGGGATCTTGGTTTTGAATTCAAATAAATACTATCATATGTGACAACACCAATGCCATTTCAATCACAAAGTATCTAGTGCAGCATTCCAGAACCAAGCACATATATGTTAGACATCATTTCATCAGGGATCAAGCTCGGAAAGGTGATATTAATCTTGAATTTGTTTCTACTAACTTTCAACTGGAAGATATGTTCACTAAACCATTGCCTAAAGAAATATTTACAGCCCTCAGATTAGAGCTGGGCATGCTTAATAAGGAAGCACTGGTTTAGGGGGAGTATCAGGTAAGGTACAGGTAAGGTATTATATGTTTCAAAGTTTTTAACTGATTTTCAAAGCCTTGAAAATCTTTTCAAAGCCTTGATGTTATTTTACTTTGCAACATAGCTTTTCAAGGTCTTGAAAGCCTTTTCTTTTTTTTAAGAAACCGTGGAAAAATTTTATTGAACTCCACAGAGAATTGGGCCATTTTGATAGCCCATTACATCATTTTCCAAATAATCTAGAACCCAATCTGGAGGATCCGAATTACACTCAAAATAGGCCTGGCTGTCACATGCCTGTTTCGCCAGGTGGTGGGCACAGCTGTTGAAAGCTCGTGGCTTAAAATTCACCTCGATTTCTCCAGATAATGAGATAAGGTTCATAATTTCGTCCAAAACCTTCCCACTCTCCGATGCGAGGTTTGACCCTTCATTACTCCTCTTCATTCTCTGAATTTCTTTGGCTATGGCAGATGAATCAGTCTCAATCCATAACTTGGTTTTAGAGAAACTTTTAGCAAATCCGATACCCCTCTTGATCGCTTCGGCTTCAGCTTCCATCGCCGAAGATCTGAGTGGGATTGGATGGGCTTTGCCGGCGATGAAGAGTCCTTTGCCGTCCGTGATAACTATGCCAATTGCTGCCCTATTCCTTTGAGGGTTCCATGCGGCATCAGTTGAGATCACCGTCCAACCCTCCGGCGGTCTTCGTTGTGTAGGGGTTGGAGATGTGGAGCTCTGAGCCTGTTGAGGAATCAAATCTTCTTGTTGCATGTGCTTATAGATGGATAGTTCTCTGAGAGCAGATTCAACATCGATCTTCGGATCCGATAGCTTGTTCTCAAAAAGTTTTTTGTTGCGATGTTTCCAGATGGTACAGACCCCTATGATAAGTCTCTCCCGTCTTCGCTATTTCCATTTGCCATCAGATTCGTAGCCCTGCTATAGAAGTCAACTGCCCAGTTATCTGGGTGATGACAGTTTAGCAGCCGAGACCAAATCTTCTTTGCATATGAACACTGTGTGAACAGATGGTGTTCGGTTTCGGAGTGGAACTGGCACAGAATACAATTGTTGTTGACTTCCATCCCCCTTTTTTGCAAATTGGCTCTGGTCGGTAAGGCTCCTTTAACTCCCCTCCAAACGGTGAAAGCATTTCGTTTGGGCACTTTGACTTGCCACAATTTATCCCACACATTTGCGGTTTGATCTGAACTCTCTCCTTGTTGGTTTCTCTGCTTCAAATCTTCAATATTTTTGAGGAGCTCGTATCCACTTTTGACCGAGTAATGTCCCTTTTCAGTGTAGTTCCAGATCAATATATCTGGTAAATCCACTGTTGGGATTTGTATTCCTTGGATTTCTTCTAGATCTTCTTGGCAGAAAATTTGATTGAGCTTGTTTACATCCCATACCCTGTCTTCTGAAATTAGATCTGCAATTTTAAGGTTCCAGAAGTGTCGCGGCTGGGTGATGGGCTTGAAGGAATGTGGCCGAAGAAGCCACGGATCTGAAAAGACATTCAGGTATTGGCCGTTCCCAATCCTCCATCTGCAACCCTGTAGGATGAGCTGTTTTGCCGAAATGATACTTTTCCAAATAAAAGAGCTTCTTTGATCAGATTTAGCATTCAACAGACCCGTGCTGGCGTAATATTTTTCTCTTAAAACTTTCGCCGGCAGGGAATGAGGATTCATTAACAATCGCCAAAATTGTTTTTCTAACATCGCTTTATTAAAAATCTGCAGATCTTTGAAGCCAATTCCACCCTTTTGTTTGCTGGTCAACAATTTGTTCCACGACATCCAGTGGATTTTCCTAGTATCCACATCTCCTCCCCACCAAAACCGTGCCATCAGAGTTTCGATTTTTCTGAGGAGGCCCACCGGGAGGGCGAAGCATGACATTGTGAAGGTAGGGATTGCTTGGATTACCGCCTTGAGAAGCACCTCCTTACCTGCAAAACTAAGGAACTTTTCCTTCCAGCTTTTAAGTTTAGCAAGAACACATTCAACAATGTGCTGAAATGTTGTCATTTTCTTCCTTCCAATCTCAGTTGGCAAACCAAGACATTTGTCTTGGAGGATTTCAGTTTTCACGCCAAGAACAGCACTCAGCTCATCCCTTCGATCAACCTGGACGTTGCTGGAATAAACTGCTGCCGACTTCTCCAAATTAATTTTTTGTCCCGTAATTTGTTCATACTCTTGTAATAATGTCGCTAGATAGCTTATTTCCTCCATAGTTGCCTTCATAAAAATAAGGCTATCATCCGCAAAGAAGATATGGGTGATCTTTGTACCCCCTCTCTCTGCGGACAAACCTGTAATAGCTTTCTTATTCATGGCCGACGTGAGCGAACGGGAGAGAAATTCACCACATAATAAAAAGAGATAAGGTGAGATAGGACAACCTTGACGAAGCCCTCGTTCGGGCTTAACTTGACCAACAACCTTGCCTTTATAATTAAAAGAGAAAGATGTTGTCATTATGCAATCGTTCACCAGTGCTATCCATCTCGGCCCGAAACCAAGCTTGTGAAACAATTTTTGAATAAAAATCCATTCCACCCGGTCGTATGCCTTGCTGATATCCATTTTAAGTGCCAAATAACCCTCTTTTCCGCACTTTCGATGTTTCATCGAATGTAGTAGCTCGAAAGCGACAATTACGTTATCGGTAATGAGCCTGTCAGGAACAAACGCGCTTTGACTTTCTGCTATGATTGACGGCAGAATCGTCTTTAGCCTGTTCGCCATTGTTTTGGACACCAACTTGTAGATAACCGTGCAGAGGCTTATCGGCCTAAGATCGGCGGGGGATCTAACTTGCTTGAATTTTGGGATGAGCGTGATCAACGGGTGGTTGAAATGTTTAACGCTCCTTCGCCCATTGAGAATATCTAGGACACAATTGCCCACCTCCATTCCAATCTCGTTCCAGAATTTCTGGAAGAAAGCTGCTGGATACCCATCAATACCGGGAGCTTTGTAAGGGGCCATTTGGTTGAGACTATCCTTTACCTCCTCCAACGTATATGGGCTTTCTAAGAAACTTCTTTGTTCCTGCGAGATTCCAGTGCCAACTTCTCCAAGTTTGGAGTCTATGAACTCCTCACTTGGGTTAGATGATTTGAATATCTCATTGAAATGATTCGATAGGATTTGGATTACCTCTTTGTCCTCCGTATGCCACACTCCATTGGGGTCTTCAAGACCTCTGATAGTGTTGCGAGCTTTCCTTGCCGTCGCCTTGCGGTGAAAATAATTGGTGTTTTTGTCACCATTTTTCAACCAGAGGGCTCTCGATCTCTGTCGCCAATATTCTTCTTCTTGAAGGAGAAGAGTATTAACCTTGTCTTTCACCTTCTTTAGTTTTTCAAGATTGGTTTTGGAGGGTTTTCTGAATTCTAACTTCTGGATTTCTTTTTTCCCTTCTTTAATCTTGAGTCTAACATCTCCAATCATCAATTTACCCCATTGAGATAGGGCTTGGGCGTGCTCAACCAGCTTATCTTTAAGGGACGATGTACCACCCAAACCGCTCCAAAGTTCGGCTACCTTCTGCTTGCAGTCGCGATGTTGAATCCAATTAGACTCAAGAAAGAATCTTTTTGGACCCATCAGTGCTGTTGAAGGATTAAGAGCTTCCAGAATCATATCCACCGGTTTGTGGTCGGAAGTGGAGGATATAAGATGTTCAACTCGAGAGTTCCCATAGATTGTTTTCCAGGCTAGATTGGCAACTACCCTGTCCAATCTTTCTTTTATGTTTCTCTCGTCTTCTTGGTTGTTACACCACGTGAATGGGTTCCCTTTGAAACCCAGATCCACTAAATCGCAATCCAAAAGTGCTTCAATGAAGGGGATAGCTTGGCTGAGACAAACATCTCTTCCACCAGTCTTCTCCTTCTGGTTTGCAACTTGATTAAAGTCGCCAAAAACACACCAAGGGGCGTCCCCCTGGGGTTTGAGCCTTCTAAGAAGCTCCCATGAATTATGTCTTTCTTCCCTTACTGGGTCTCCATAAAACCCCGTAAGATACCAAAAAAATTTTTTGTCCTTGTCTTCGACCATGCAGTGGATATAGTGTTTCGCCGAGGATAACACCTTGACATTACACTCGTTATCCCACAGAAGTCCAAGACCACCTTTCCTGTCGTCACAATCTTCGAACGAACCGAAGCTGAAACCGAGCTTTTGTTGAATTCTAACCATCTCATGCGAGTACAATTTGGTTTCCATGAGAAAAACCAAATTGGGAAGTTTGTCTTTCACAAGATCTTGAAGGACTATCACGTTACGGGGGTTTCCAAGTCCCCGTACGTTCCAGCTGATGGTTTTCATTGTTCTAGGCGGGGCTGTCTCGCAGCCTCCACCTTTTCATTTGTGTTGGTGATATCCACTAAAACCATAGCTGAATCAACATTATCATACCCCTGGTTTCTCTGATCCCCCGACACCACTGTATCCGAGCACTGGTTCGGTCCTGTCGTGCAATTCCTCTTCCCCCCTCCTACTATCAATCTCGTATCTGATGGCGTGATTATTGGGAGTCCGTTTGACTTCCGTTTGCCTTGGGAAATCTCGTTCTCCTTTCCTTTTTCCAATTTTGCCTTTGCACGCGCACGGGTCTTGGGATTTTCCTTTCTCGTCATCATTTTTTGTGCCCCGAAATTCACTCGAGGAATCTTTTCCAGATTGGTAGTCAATCCTTGATGATAATTATGCCCCTGATCTTCAGGTTTATCATTATCATTAGGGATTTGTTTTGACTCCCCAATACACGGAAAATCAGCTAAAATTCCTTTTCCTTTAGCATTCGAATCTTTATCCATAACTGACTGAGATATTTTGCGTGGGGGGTCCCTGGGCTTCTCCCCTTGAGCTTTTTGGTCCTTCCCTGCCGTCTTGCTCGCCGGACGATTCATCTCCGTCTGCTTCCGGTTAGTTGCAGTCCCCCCATTGGCTATGGTGTTTTTCCTTTTGTGAGTTGTCTTCCTTAACATCCAGTTCCCATACCCCGGGAACAAGTTTTGGTCAATCGCCGGTGTTCTTTCGGAGCACTCTCCGGAGCCATGATCTAGTCTTCCACACCAAGAACATATGTTAGGGATCCGTTCATAGAAGAGATCAACCCATATGTCTTCACCCTCCTCAGTTATCACATTGGCGCGTCTCCTTAATGGCTCGTAGGTCTTGACTCGGGTTCGGACCCGAATACAACGATCTTTTTCCTCTCCATCTAGATGGACTGTGGTTCGATCGACATCCCCTATAGAAGCTCCAATCGTGAGCCCGACCTCTTCATGGAGGAGATGAAGAGGGAGACCTTTGATTTGGATCCATAGATGAATGTCATTAAACTTAATATTGTTGATCTTCTCCTTCATATCCCAGTTTTTGAGTAATAGGAGTTGGTCATCAAAGTTCCAGGGTCCTCCATACAGGACGTTGTCTCGTAATCTCCCATTCTCAAACTTGAACACGAAGCGGTTTTCCCCCATAGACATGACAGCCAGATCGTTATCAGGACACCATATTCTCTGGAAGAGCTCCTTTAGCCTCCAACCTTCAACTTGCTTGGAACCTACAAACTTTCCGATCAAACTATAGTTCCAGCTCTCCTTTGCCTTCTTGCTTGTGATTGCCTTGATCAAGATTGGTTGTGCCTCTTTCTCCGTCAATTGGATCTTGTCCAACCAGCCGGATTCCGCTCCATCCATGGTGATCAAGAAGAACCTGTGTCCTCTTTCTAGAGAGAGAAAGTCTTGAAAGCCTTTTCAAAGCCTTGAAAGAAGTATGTATGCTATAAAATGATTAATTGGATCTTTCAATGTTGGGTGCTAACTTTGTAGATAATTGCTCAATATTGCTATTAACTTTTAAAAATAATTTTCTTTTAAATTAATATTATTTTATTTCATTTAACTCGTCACACGCACACACAAATTTAAATTTTATTCAAACTGCAAAGATCTTAAAAGATTTGGAAATATTTCAGTTTCCTTATCTAACACAAACTCTCCTGTATTTATCTTCTCTCTCTCTCTCTTTTATATATAACTCATGCCTATCTCTTCTTCACCCTTAAACCCTAATGAGCACAAGAAGAGAATCCCAAAGAATCAAGATGGCCGAAGGTTCAATGGTAATTTCAGAGAAGAAGAAGAAGACTGCTGATGATGTTGTTCAAACCATTAGTGGTGACTCTAGTTCCAGAATTCCAACTGAATAAAGGGTTCTTCTCCTCCAAAGAAGAAAATCAAGAAAGATATACACCAACTTCTAGCAAGAATAAGAAGAAGAAAGATCAATTTGCTTCTGAGAAACAGCCAGATGAAAAGATTGTCAGTCCAAATAAGTTGAAGAAGAAGAAGCCTATAAAATCTGACAAAGGTAAAAAAAAATGTTGTAGAGGAAGATCAAGGGAAAACCACTAGAAAAGAACTACAGATTTACTAAGAAAAGCATCAGTCCCCTGGTAAGAAATCTTTTATTTCCCCCAAGTGGTTTATTTCTCAAACTGCTAGAGGAAAATGGTTAGATGGTTTTGCTTCTAGAAAAGTAGCCTATTGTAGCATGGCTAGTGTTAACATGTTGAAAACCATGAATATGGAGTGTGTTAAGAGGCTTAAGAAAAGTTATTTTTGGAAAGTTTTAAACCCACCTGAAGTGGCCTATCATAGGCTTACTTTTTCTATCTAAACATGAAGCAACTCTCAACTGTTAACTTGGCGATTCAATCCAAAGTTTCAAGGATTTCAATGGAGTCAGATCACTCAGAGTTTGCCAATATTTTAGGTTGTCCCAAGTGATATAACAAAGAAAACTATCCCACCAAGGTTGAAGCTTTGAAACTGGCCAGGGAAAAATTCTTTCTACCAAATGTCTCTACCTCCTTTAAACAGTTAACACACTCTGTGCTAACTGTTGAAGCCAAAGTTTTGTTTACCATCCTGATGAGGTGTGTAGTGCCTAGGGATAATTCGAAAGAGCTTATCACTTACAGGGTATTATATTTTATGTATTTGATCATGCATGGATATGAGATTGATCTTCCTACAATTGTGATGGAACACATGATTTACTCCCAGACTAAGGAAAGAAAGCATCTTTCTACATCTTGAACTTACTAGTGATAGAGAAGAAACCATTGCCACTGGTTTTTGCATGCTTGATGAGAAGGCATTTGAGAGAATTGGTGTTGTGAAAACCAGTGAGGGTGTAAGGAAGTTATACTCTAATCTTTCTGAAAAGGATTTGAATCCAAGAAGTTTCCCAAAACCAAGGCCTTGACCCCTCCTTCGAGCCTACCATCACAACCTCAACACCTTTTTATGGTGGTTCAAAGGGAAAAAAGGTAGTTCAAGAACAGGGAAGATGAAGATCATGAACAAGAAGATGTTGATAGTCCAGACTCATGGATGTTGATCAAGGATCTGAAGAAGAAAAAGAAGAAAACCAATATTCCAGAGATACTGACTGATGCAGAAATATTTCAAGATGATGTGGATTCAGCTGATGCTACTAAGGCTGCTCAGGAAGAAGAACAAGGTGCTCAGGATGATGAAGAAGACAGTGGAGATGAAGATGCTGAGCCAAAGAGAGATGGAGACCCGACCCCCTAACTCTTGCCTCTTCTTTCTATTTTTTCAAGTCCTTGAATTTCTCTTCAGAGTCTTGAATATTTCTATCCTTTAAAAACTTTTTTCACTCAGTTTTTCTAACCTTTGACCCAACATTTTCTCACTTTTTTGAAGAAATTCAAAAAGGGGGAAAAATTCAGGTGTTTATTTGTTTACTTTAGTACTGTTTATTTTTTTAGAGATATGGTTTTGGACATTGCTACTGTTTTACATTGCTGAAATAAGTTGCATTGCTTGGATACAGTTTATTATCATGGATTCTGCTATGCTCTTATGAATATTTTTTGCAGAAAATCAGTTCCTAAAATATTAAGGTTTGGTCTTTCATCAAGGGAGAGATTGTAAGTTCAGCCTGTTTCAAAGGCTTGAAATAGCTTGTCTGTTTCAAGGCCTTGAAACTGCTTTCAAGGGTTTGAAACAAGCACTACAGGATAAAGCATGAATTTAGGGGGAGCTTTCGATTCTATTCTAACTCCTGATCTCCTATGATTGATTATATGTCATTAGATGAAAAAAGAAAAATTAATCTACTACTCTAAAATGTAAGTAATCTATCGGTTTGCCTAAATTTTGCAGGGATATACAGTTACCTATTTTGCATGAATTAGTTCCTAAACTGTATGTTGCAGAAAAGGCAACTAAAGTTGCTGATCTAATTCTGTGATTGGTTCAATCTGAATTGGACTTTCCTAACACCTTCCTAAACAAGATAAAAGACATTATCTCTGAAGATACTGAGCAACTAGCCGTTGGAAGACCTGTTAGAAGAGTCAAGATTTGAAGCTACTTTTTAGGAAAGTTTGTTTAGAAGATCCTGAAGATCTTCAATTCAAACAGGCTTCTTAAAATAGGGGATTGCTTAAGAATTATGTGACACAACAGAGAGAAACACACAGAGATATTCATACACTACAGAGGATTGACAAGCAACCAAGAAGCATATCTACATCACTCAATCCAATCATCTGAAGAACACTGCATTTTCACTGAAGCCTTAGTTCTCAGTGTTCTTCTCTTCTGATCATTATTTGTATATCATTTAGATAATACATCTTGTTCTTATTCTCGGGGATTGTTCAAGGTGGACAATAAAGAACTCTTGATTAATCAGTTAGCTAGAGAAGGTACTAGATAAATTAGTGAGAACCACAAGCTGTAACAGAGTAAGGCATCTCTCTGTACTTGAGATTTAGGGCTTAGATTTTGATTATTTAGAATTGAGTTTAAAATCCTACAGGGATTAAGTCCCTGAGGTAGAGACGTAGGTCCAAGTGTACTGAACTCTATAAATATTAGTGTCTGTTGCATTTACTTTGTTGTTCTATACTTAGCTTATTTACTGCACAATACAGGATTTTGTTCAAGGGCTTGAAACCCATTTCAAGGCCTTGAAAACTATCAACTCTCTTTTTACTCTCTGTTTTGACTCAAAGGACTTGAAACTCATTTCAAGGTCTTAAAATACTTGTTGCACTTCATGAACATCTTTGAAACCACTCTTTGAGCAAAAGTTGGAAAAGTGGCCAAACTCTATTCAACCCCCCCCCCCCCCCCCGCCTTCTAGAGTATTGATCCTGTAGTTATTCCTACATTAATGTCCTTCACATTTCTGTAAGACCAAAATCCTAGTGTTTGGTCTCGGTTCTTCTCGACGTCTCTTCCTTTCGTTGCTATCCATCCGTTAGATGAAATCTAATCGTTTCTATTTGCTCGCTGTATTTAGTTGTCTTTGTTCTTGTGCTTCATGTATCTTTTTAATGTGTATTGATCCACTATAATGAAAACCCTAATTACTATTGTTCTTCTCTATTCTTCATTTTTGCATCCATGATTTTATCATGGTATCAGAGCCTCTAATGTGATGCTCTCTACAGTTTCTTCCATGTCATCGCCATCTAATCCTCTCACTCTTCTATCACATATTCACAACCTTATGCCCCACTAACTCGATGGCACAAATTTCATCCTCTGGAAACATCAACTTACCTCTATTTTGAAAACCCAATCGTTGTTTGGGTTCTTAGATGGCTCAGCACCTTGTCCGGCTAAATTTCTCGTCGGCGATGATGGAACATCTCTACAGTGGTTAATCCGGCCTTTACAACCTGGAAAATCCAGATCAGGATCTTCTGACACTGATTAACGCTACGTTATTTCAAGAAGCTCTCTCTCAGGTTATTGGTCTCACTGATTCTAGATCTGCTTGGCTCACACTTGAATCTCGCTATGCTTTTTTTCTCATGCTAATATTTTACAGCTCAAATCAGATCTTCAAAACACCAAAAAAACGTTCTGATTCCATAGATCTTTACATGCAAAAAAATAAAAACAATTCGCGACAAACTATCGGTTTGTTTAGTTTTTATTGATGAAGAAGACATGTTGTTGTATGCCCTAAATGTTCTTCCAATTGATTATAACTCTTTTCGCTCAGCCTTACAGTCTCATTCAAACCCTATTTCGTTTCAAGAACTCCATGTTTTGCTTAAAATGAAGAAAATATGTTAGAAACTCAAACTTTTTCCACTGTCTCGGGCACTCCTACTGATTTTTACTCCAACTTTTCACCCACGTCTTATGCTCATGGTCGTGGTCGCTCTTGCTCTGGTCCCAACAATGGTTCGGGTCGTGGTAATGGTTGTTCTGGGTCCCCTTCTGGTCGGAGCGGTGGTCGTTTTGACCACAACAGGGTTCGATCCACTGGGCAAAGAGGTGGTTATGGTCAAAATTCGAGGGGTCGAGGTTCTTATCAAAGCTATAACAACGGTGGTTCTGGTTCATATCAAGAGTATAAGAACAACAATGGTGGCTCCTCAAGTGGTTATGTGAAAGGCTCTAAACTCGTGATTACTTGTCAAATATGTGGGAACGACTACCACTCTGCTATAAATTGTTGGAACGGGATGGACTTTGCCTATCAAGGCAAGAACCCTCCTGATTAACTCTCTTCCATGGCTGCTAGTACCAATTCTCAAGTGTTTCCTTCAAATTTGTGGCTCACCGACACTGAAGCCTCCTCTCACATGAAGCTGATCTGAAAAATCTCTCTATATAATATCCTTACAGTGGTAGTGATCCAGTGACCATTGGTAATGGCTCTTCTCTCCAAATACAACACTCTGGTACTGCTATACTCTCAACTTCTAATTGCTCTTTTCAAATTCCTGATACTTTACATGTTCCTGCCTTGTATGCTAATCTGCTATCTGTCAATAAATTTTGCTGTGAACACAATGTGAGATTCATATTTGATAAAACCTCGTTCTGTATCCAGGACAACGCTACGGGCACAATTTTGTACCAGGGTTTGAGTAAAAATGGTTTATATCCAATCCAGTCTCAGTCACTGTCTTTCAAGTTCTCTCCTCAAGCATACCTAGGTCAACAAATCAAGTCTTCTTTGTGGCATGACTGTTTGGGTCATCACTCCAATTGATTTTTTTCTAAACGTGTTACTTGTCATTCTGATATTTCTCTAACTGCTAGTTCATTATGTGAATCTTGTCTTGCTGGTAAAATTACTAGATTGCCTTATCAACATTCTGCTGCTATTGTTAAGAAACCTTTGGAAATTCTACATTCAGATGTTTGGGGTCCTGCCTCTTTCAGGTCATATCATGGATACAAGTTTTATGTGTTATTTATTGCTGGTTATTCTAGATTTACATGGTTGTTTCCCTTGCACAATAAATCTGAAGTTCCTAAGTGTTTGAAAAACTCGAAGCCTTTGTTGAAAAATTACTTAAGTGTTCTATTACTATACTTAGAACTGATGGTGGTGGTGAGTATATGTCTTATTTACTTCAAATCTTTTTAAGCACTCATGGTATTACTCATCAAATATATTTCCCACACACACCTCAGCAAAATTGAATTTCAGAAAGGAAACACATACACATTGTTGAAACTGCAGTAACTTTGATGCATAATGCTAGTCTTCCAACTTAGATCTGGTATCATGCTATTGCAATAGCGACTTATCTTATAAAACGAATGCCAAGTGAAAATACAAATCAAAAATCTCCTTTTGAACTACTATTTCACAAGAAACCTGATTACTCCAAACTTAAAATATTTGGGTGTGCTTGCTTTCACAGATTAACACCTTACACTCATTCTAAACTTGATCCTAATACAAATAAGTGCACTTTTCTGGGTTATGAAGATGGGTTTAATGGATACTTGTGCTTTGATCAAACTCGAAACAAATTCTACATTAGCAGAGATGTTATCTTTGATGAATATTCATTTCCTTTTTCCAAAAACAATGCTTCTTCTAAATCAACATTGACTCTTTTGTTCCTGTTTCAGGTCCTGATATTACTAATGGCGCAGGTACTACTCTCCCTCCCCACACCACTATCCCTCCACACATATCCTTTTCATTCATCCCCCCATGATGATGAATCTACTGCTGAGGACTATGGAGAGGTGCAACCAACTAATGAGCCTAATGTAACCACTGTGACTCCTGTCACTAGTCAGGCTGCTCAATCTCATCTTAGTTCAAGCATGGAACCTTCTCCAAGTCCAATGATGCCTCAACCTCCTCCAGCAAATCCAGGTCATGCTATGGAAACGAGAAGCAAGTCTGGTATTTTCAAAAGAAAACTTCTATTTCCGCACCTGCACACACTGGTTTTCATGTTATTTCAGCTACTTTTGATCCTCTTTCTTTCTCTGAGGCTTCTAAAAATACTCATTGGTGCCAAGCAATGGCTGATGAGCACAGCAGCCTCCTAAAGCAAAAGACTTGGACTTTGGTGCCTCCTCCTCCCAATGCTAACATCATTGGAAATAAATGGGTTTTTCGTACAAAATTTAACCCATATGGCACAATTTCTAGATACAAAACACGTTTAGTGGCCAAAGGATTTCATCAAACTCCAGGGTTGGATTATAATGAAACCTTTAGTCCTGCTGCTAAACATGCCACGGTGCGTTTTATTCTTGCTCTAGCAGCTAGTTTTTCTTGGCCATTACAACAGCTAGATGTAAAGAATGCATTTCTACATCGCCATCTCGTGAAACAGTTTTTATGAATCAGCCTCAAGGTTTTATAAGCCCAGAATTTCCCAATCATGTTTGCTTGCTATATAAGTCTTTATATGGGTTAAAACAGCCCCCATGACCTGCTTTTATCGTTTTACCACATTCTTATTGTATCTTGGCTTTGTTTCTTCTTATGCAGACTCATCTTATTTATTAGACACAATCAATCTCACATTATAGTTCTTCTCTTATATGTAGATGATATCATCTTCACAGGGAATGACACATCTTTTATCTCATCGCTTGAGACCAAACTCAATCAAGAGTTTGAAATGACCAATCTTGGCCCCCTTACCAATTTTCTGGGGGTTCAGATTCATAGATCTAATTATGGTATTTTCATACACCAAGCCAAGTACATCACTGACTTATTGCACAAGTTCAATATGAGAACCTGCAAAGTTTGTCCAAGTCCTTTAGATCCTGGATTTAAATTTCATTTATTGGATGGCAAACCCTTAGCCAATCCAACTATTTTGAGGCAACTTTTGGGAGCCTTGCAATATCTAACATTTAGCAGGCCTGACATTGCCTTTGCAGTCAACCATTTATGCCAATTCATGCATCACCCCACTGAAACTCATTTGGGAGGTGTCAAACGCATGCTGTGTTATTTATAGGGAACAAACCATCACGGTCTCATGTATATTCCTGGGCATCTCCCCATTCATGTTTTCGCTGATGCTAATTGGGCTGGGAATCCAAAAGATCAAAGAAGTACTACTGGGCTTGTCATTTTCTTAGGCCCAAATCATGTTCACTGGACTTCAAAAAAACAATCCACTGTTGTCAAGTCTTCCGCTGAGGGTGAATACTGCTTTAGCAACTGGTGCTGCTGATATATCTTGGTTTCGAAAACTATTTTGTGATTAGCATCTTTATGTTCCTTCAACACCTGTTTTATTTAGTGAGAGCAAGTCTGCCTAAAGTATGACTGCCTATCCAATTTTTCACGCACGAATGAAACATATTGAATTGATTATCATTTCGTGTGTGAAAAACTCATTAATCGTGAACTTACTGTTGATTTTGTGTCCAGTACAGATCAAATTGCGGATCTATTTACCAAAAGTCTTGCTCCTGCTCAATTACAAGATCTAAAGACTAAACTCATGGTACAGCTTCAACCATGATGAGTTTACGGGAGGATATTAACACATATATTGCTTTAGGCTTCTCATTCAAGATTGGGCCTATGAATTTCTATCTTTGGGCTTCTACAGCCAAGCCCAACCCTTTCTACTGTAATGGTCCATTTCTATAAGACCAAAACCCTAGTGTTTAGTCTCGGTTCTTCTTGACGTCTCTTCCGTCCGTTGCTATCCATCTGTTGGATGAAATCCAACCGTTGCTATTTGCTCTTTGTATTTAGTCGTCTTGGTTTTTGTGGTTCATGAATCTGTTTAATGTGGAATCATCCACTATAACGAAAACCCTAATTACTATTGTTTTTCTCTGTTCTTCATGCTTGCATCTTTAATTTTATCACATTGTGCTGGATTTGACTATTCATTGGAATTCACTGATAGTAATATGGGACTATTTAAAACAAAATACGTCTGATAATAAACAAACAACAGAAGAAAACATTTTAAAATTGAAAACAGAGAACCACAACCTCTATCAGGGCCAATTCCTGCTTCTTGTTAGGAATGCACAGATGTATTCATAGCTATGTATGTCTTTCATACTAAGGACAACAGCCAATAGAAACTCAAAGACAAAATCACAAAATATGTGCTTCAAACCTGGCCTGTATGAGAAGGCTATGAAAAGGCCATGCCAAAGAAATTGGTAGCGGATATTCATGTAATATTTTATCCTTCGTCACTTTGTAAAACCAAAGAGCCTAGCAAATGCTAATCGAATTTCCTAATAGATAAGCGGTACAATCATACAATGCACTCAAACAAAACTATATACATAATAGTGAAGTAGAAATTTTCGGTAAACCATAGAAATTTGTAACACTGAAAACAATTTCGGGTACAATCAAGCAATCGATTTGTGTCATACCTTGACATATGTTTACTTCCTGCTGACCAATGATGCTGGAGATCATAGAATTATTTGGGCATAATAACTGAATTTGTCAACAAATTGAAAAAATGTGGGGAGTTTAACCAAATTAAAACAGGCTAATGTGCTATCCTGCATCTGAAACATGACTCTAATACAGGCAAAATCAATAATAGTAAAAAAAATAAAAAATAAAAAAATGAACATAATAAATAAAGGAAAGAACATGTTTCTTCCTGTATGAAAGGGAAGTTTTACACAAGATTAATCAACGTCAATTAAATTTTTTAATATGGACTTCCGTGTCATGTACACACACCAGTTCAACATGTGTGCTATGTCCGTTGACGACATATCAAACCCTAATGTTCTGAATCAAAGCGTACTTTGGGTTTCATGACTGTGGCAAATGTATAGACGTCCCTAATCTCTGAGGAGGTGATGGAGGAAGATCTATTTTAGTGGGTAATTTACACTTTATGCCCCCGGATGATAGTAATTAGGCCAATTGTACCCTCGGTTCATCTATTCACAGGAAACATCCTTCTTTTACACGGAATCTAACGGTGATTAACGGAAGATGCAAAAGTTTGTAACTACCCTTCGCACTTTATCTATTTTTTTATATTAGTGCATAACCCATATCCGAGGGCACGACCTCAGAGAAGAAGATTTATCTTCAAAATTTTTTAAATTTTTTTTAATTATTGTTATAAAGTGTTTGGTCTTGAGGATGTGGTGGGGATAAGCTATTCTAAATGTCACATTTTGGGGATAGCTCATTCCCCATAGCTGCTTATTATGTACATTCATTTGCATATATTAATCAGAATATCATTTTACCTCACATTTACAACGACCTCTCTTTTTCTGACTCAAACCTCTATCAGTCCCATCTCCCATCAGGGGGCTACATTACACTATACCTCATGTAAAAAGAAGTTGGTGAAATGCATCAACTTCAATTCACTCTTTGGAGTATACCCTCCAATTTAAAACAACCATTACAAGGTTGTTAGTTAGGAAGTGGTCCCCCGAAAATAGTGTAAAATTCTAAATATAACCCTCTCCACATGCATACGTAGGTTAGCTCTCTCTCTCTCTAAAAAATCGTATTTTTTTTCCAGCAACCATCTCACATGTATTCTTTACTCCTTCTGAACATACATTAAAGTCTCCAAACAACCCACCTTAAAGCCATCAAAACTTTTTTATTTGTCACTCTCACCTGGTCCAGTTCTCTCCTCTCTCTGAAAATTTTGTGTTCATCCATTGTGATTGTGTTTTAGTGTTTCTACAAGAAAAGAAGTACATTTTGTATATGCTTGTGCTATGAATGTATCATGTTTGATTATAAGTATATTATGCACAAATTTGTTGCTTTTGCTTTGTTTGTTCATTGAATAGTCTTGAATCTTCATCTATTCTTCTTATTTTTTTGGTGAATGTGAACTTGAAGATTACTCTTTTCTAGTATTGTGATTGTAAAAGTTATACTCGTTTGTGGTGAAACCAGACCAACACGTTTTGAACACCCTCGGATACCAGATGAACAAGATTTTAACACTTAGGAAACGGACGAGTGTTCACTGTTGCTCATTCGGAACTAGACGAAAAAGTTTTGAACACTCTCTGAATAAGACGAGTGTTCATTAAATTGCTCATCTGGAACCAGACGGACAACATTTGAGCACTCTGTGGAACCGGACGATTGTTCATGAATTGTTCATCTGGAGCTAGACGAACAAGTTTTGAACACTCTCTGGAACCAGAGGAGTGTTCATTAACTTGCTAATATGGAACCAGACGAACAAGTTTTGAGCACTCTGTGGAACCAGACGAGTGTTCATGAATTGTTCGTCTAGAACAGAACGAACAAGTTTTGGACACTCTCTGGAACCAGATGAGTGTTTATTAACTTGCTCATCTGGAACCAGAAGAACAAGTTTTGAACACTCTATGGAACCAGACGAGTGTTATTAAGGAACCAGGCGATCAAGTTTTGAACACTCTCTCTGGAACTAGACGAGTGTTCAATAACTTGTTCATTTGTCAGTCTCTAGAACCAGAGGACCCGGCGACCATGTTCAAACCAGACGAACATGTCCAAGCTGGACAAGTATAACCTAAACCCTAAACCAAAACCCTAAATCAACACACAGTCTATTAAGTAATACACTATAATACATTGTAAAATTACTACCTATATCTTCTTAAATCATGAACCCTACACACTAAACCCTAAACCTAAACCCTAAACCTTAATCCCTAAACCCTAAACCCTAGAACCGTATCACATGTCTAATATATTGTCTAATTTCTTTTTTGGCATTCAAAAACGGTGAAAAGGATAAGACTTCTTGCTCTGTGGAATGGTACATGGGATGTTGTCGATGGGATGCACAAATAAATAGGTCAGAGAATGAATACCGCACTTTTCCGCGTGATGAAGGGAATTAGTGTGGAATCACTGGAGAAAGAGGTTTCTACTCGAATGGGTCACGATCATCAGTCAAACTAAAATATAATCTTGCATTATCACATGATGGAAGATGCTGACCTATATCTGCCTGTCATGCTTGGTACTGACATACAAATCAATGATTGGTTTGACTGGTGCCCATCGAATACCACCATAGCTGTTTATGTAACTTTAGAGGTATGTCGTGACCGAGATTTGGATGTTAATGATGATTGCGGTGAAGGGAATAACCAAATGGTTTGTTTTGATAACCCTAACAGCCTAGATGGTATTGAGAATGAATACTTTGTTGGTCTTCGATTCACGAACACTTATGTTTCAGACACTAATCATCCCTTACCGATCGAAGAACCAAAAATGAACCAGACAGGTGTTTCCCTACTTGGTCCCGACGATATTAATGTCATTCAACATAATGAAATGCATGATGCCACACCACCAATGAATCAAACCGGAATTGCAATGGCCACAATACAGGTGGACCATGCCCGGTTGTTACATCAAGTCGGTGATGGTAGGTCGGACGAGTTGGATCTCCCAATAGGTTCCCTTCATGAAAAGAAGGCACTTATAAAGATGATCAGAGTGAACGCTAATGCGAACGGTTGGTCATATCGTGTTCACAAGAGCGACAATGTTCTGGTTATATTAAAATGCATGGATACAAACTGTGAATGGAAGGTAGGGGCCTACAAGATAATTGAAGTTGCTTTCTACGTTTTTAGGAAACATCAACCATGCACACTTACACAGCAATGTCTATAGATGGTAAGCACTTCAACGTGACATCAATGGTTGTCGCCGAAGATATGGTGGATCGTTACGAAGATCAGGATATTGTGCCCTCAATTGCCGATGTGCAAGATGCCGCAATTAGATTGGGAAGTAAACTATCTTATTGGAGTGCATGGGATTCAATTCGTAAGGGAAGAAATCTCGTAAGAGATTCTCGTGAAGAAAATTATGCTGACCTTCCCGCCTTCATGTATCTCACACAACAACTAAATCGTGGCTCTGATCCGTCGAATCGCGGCTCCAAACCAACGCTCTATTCATAATCTATGGGTTCTGCCACCTGTGTTTGCTTTGATCCGTCAATTCGTGGCTCAGAGGTCCCGTAATCGGTTTGCTTGGCCCGGTCACTGGCTTGTTGGGAACTCCCTCCCTCTTTTTGGAAGGTTCCTTGTCCTGCAGGATGAGAGCCCCCTTCTTCTGTTTGCTTGGCACTCTCTTCGGCTTCTTAGACAAGCTCGGCCGTTTTTGTTGCCTCTGACTGTCCGATTGCTGGCTCGTGTCTGGTTGATGGGTGCTCTGCATTCTAGAAAGAACGTAACAAATCATAACAACACCAAGTTAATTACAAAAATAATTATATGACTTACTTAATCTAACAGTAAAGCATACCGTTTCATCTTGGGTCTTTGTCCATATTTCTTTTACCATGCCCCGACCCGCTTAAAACCTTTGGCAATTAGGTGATCAGCCAACACAACCTGCTTAATAATTTTGTCAACTCCGTCGATAATCACCGTGCTACTATGTTCGGACTGATGTTTCAATTCTGCTAGGGAACCCTCGACCTTTTCAACCTTCGTCAACTAGCCGTCGATCCTACCTGAAAATCCAACTACTGCCTCGTCAACCTTGTTGTTTAGGCTTTGGAACCCAACTTTAAAAATGGAAATCATTGAGGCTTTCAGGATTCCAATTCTGCTGTAAAGCTTGACGTTCCAGGAGTAGGATCAGCAGTTGGAGCAGAAGCAGAAGCTCGAGTAGGAGCTAAGCAGAAGCAGGAGCTCGAGTAGGACCTGAAGCAGAAGAAGGAGCATCAGGAATAGAGTCCGGAGGGGTACCCAAGGCCTACATGTTGGCTTATGATTCTGGCACAACAGTTTTCACTTCGTCTACCTCGTCTGCGTTTACCTCCTGCTCACTATCACTTCCAATAGAAGGCGTAATCGTTTTCTTAGAACGTTGCTTATTCGTTTTGAGCCCACTCTGAATTTCCTTGCGTTTTTCTCAACCTTAGATCTTTTCTTCGGTGTCCCTGAGCTACCCTCCACCACGGTGGATTTGGCCTTCCTTGGTTTCTTCGCATCGTTGAATGTAGGATGGAAGCTATTTATACCCTTCAACTCGTCCCCCACTAAGGTAGGTCTGCTAAACATCTCCATCCACTCAGGATGCACTGGAACGTTGGGCACCTCCTGCTCAAACGCCAAGTAATGCGCCCAATATGCCTCCTGCTTGTCAGCTTCTGTGGGTACTAGAGTTGGATGTACTTTGTCAATTGATTTCCAGAACTTGACAACTTTGGCGAATACGGAGTTGCAGCTCCTCCACTGAAACATTGTCAGACACGGGTGTCGTATCGCAACCGGCTTCTTACTTGAAAGCAAGTCCCCGAAGAATGGTATCACGTCGCAAATCCACGCAAGGAATATGTGGGGGAACCACGTCATGTTATACTTCATCCTTCCTTCTGTGTCCGAATTGGCTTTCTAAGACTTTTGCTTCACCATTTCAATGAAATATGGAAACAAGTACCTGCCCCAGCTGAAGTTGTTTTCCCATTCCAAATTAGAGAAAAATATGAATACGCTCATAACAATCTATTATGTGTGGCTTTTGGTGTATACCGTTCGGCCCATCAAGCACACAAAAAGTAGCCTCGTGTAAACATACAGCCTCTCGGGACTCAAAGGACCATCGACGTTCCATTCATTCAACTTTTCTCCAATCTCTAAGATTTTCATATTTTCCCCTCTGATGTCCATCAAATATTGAATATGCCTAATATGTTCTTTCCACTGCTCAAGCTTCACCCCCCCCCCCCCCGATGCTGCCAAAACTCAAACCCGACACAATTACAGAACTCTTTTCGTTCAAAGAAAGAAGGCAAACCATTAATGTTAAACCAAACCTCATTCTCGCCTACGCTCATCTGGGAGTGCATGACTAAGGTAACGATCTTCCCCGGAAATTTATTGTCGTCGCAATCAATTTCCAACATAAAGGCCAACCGCGGAGTCCTCAAAGCAATGAAGTCCCTCACGTTGTTCCGAATGTACGATAAACTTTCCCTGTACTTGGCCAAGTTCACTCGGGTCGTGATGTTCCATTACTCGACCAGAATATCACATATCGGCCGAGGTATCGCGCCTAGCAAGGCGATCGGAATTAACTGAACCTGAAATATTATCAGAAAACTATAAGTTTATAAAATAAATATAACAATTAACTTGTTATATTATTAGTTGTTTCTTATTTCATAATATTTATTTGTAATAAGTGTTTGTTTTTATATGTTAACTAGGCCAGAACCCGCGCAAAGCGCGGGAGTATGTGAACAAATGAATGTCGTATAGTATAATCAAAATATATATTTTTTTCATTAACTTACATTTATTTATAGTATATAACAAAGTAAAAGAATTTTCTTAACTAAAAATGTTCTTTTGAGTTTGACTAATTTGCTGTTTGTACTCAGGTGCTAAACATTACATTAATGGTCTTACTATCGATTTTTTTAATGTTATAAAAAGAAATAACTTACTTTTATAGTCAAAATTGAAAAATTGAGCCGAACATGTAGTTTTTAAATCATGTTATTAGAAGAAAAAATAACTGATTATTTAATTAAATTTAAATGAAAAATGCTAGAGAGCTCACATTTATCTACCTCTCGAATTAGAGCATGAACAAAGCGAAGAAAAATGTGATAAGTAAATTTGAGAAAATATTGTTTGTTAAACCAACATACTTCATGGTTGGTATTTTTTTCTTGACTTCTTTGCCATAACTACGCATAAGGTTTTCAACAAAAATCAACATGAATAAGTATTGGCTGAGCAAAAACTATATATTCAACCTTAAGTATAATGTGTACGGAAAGAAAATCATACAAAATGAATGGATCATAACTTCATAAGATTTTGTTGATTGAATAATATCATCAAACTATGCATCCATGTAAGAGGTGAATTTTAGCGGTGAAGAAAAATGATTAAATCATAGTATTTCTCTATACAAAAACTAAAGGTGAATATCGAGCACATATACTTTTAGCAATGGAATTTTATAAAAAAAAAGTGAATTTTAAGTTAACTTTTACAAATGATATTTTATTAAATTATTATTAGAAAATAATACGTTGAATAGGTGTTCTTTTACTGGTTTCTATTTATTAGCTAAATGAATGGTTGTATTATAATATTATGAAAATATACAACATCAATTGAAGGTAAATATTTATATAAAGAATTAGCTGGTGATTTTTCGATGAAAGTAAATAGTACACATTGGTTCTTAGATCTTGTGTATGGCTCTCCTTATTTTGAGAAAAGAGATCAGGCCTGGAATATGTTTAATGATGTTCTTCCTCAAAATAGCAAGTACTTCTAATAGGAGACTTCAACCAAGTTATTTACCCCCATGATAAATCAGGCCCTGGCTCCTCTTATCATAGAGGAGCTAATTCACTCCTTCATTATGTAAATAATTGGAACTTAATGGAAGTTAAAAATATAGGTCCTTGGTTCACATGGACAAATAATAGATTTTCCTCAACACCTACTTTTGAAAGACTTGACAGGGCTTGGTGTAATTTTAACATTCTTAATCTTTTCGCGAACTTGTTTGTTGAAAATTTGGGAATCACAGTCTCTTATCACTCCCCTATGCTCCTCAATATGTCTCCCCCTAAGCCTCTAGTTGGATTTAAAACTCTTAAGTTTGAAGCCTGGTGGCTCAATTTTGATGATGTTTACAAGATAATTGATTATGTTTGGAATCTTCCTATCCTGGGTTCTCCTTGTTTTAGAGTGGCCAAACTTCTTTACATCACTCTTCACTCCATTAGGGCCTGGGCTAGCAACAGACCTACTCTTTCAAATCAAATCAGTCAGGTAAGAATGATCTTCTTCTGTTACAAAATGAGCTACCTCTTACTTCGCAGGTTTTTTTCCAAAAGAAAGCAGTTCTTGAAACTCTCTTAAAATGTGAAGAAACTTATTGGGTCCAACGAGCTAGATGTTCTTGGCTCCAAGATGGAAGCGTAAATACAAAATTTTTTAATGCCTATACTAAGGTTTGTAGACAACAAAATGCTATAAGATCTTTATAGGATAGTAATGGATTCTTACTCACTGACCCCCTACTTATATCTCAAGCCTTTGTTCAACACTTCAAGATTTTATACTCGCCTCCTTCTCCTTCCCTCAGTGACCTTTATTCAGAAAATAATAATATTTTTGCCTTTGATCTTCTGTTCAATGTTAGGAGAACTCCTAATCCTGATCAACAAGCCTTTCTCAGAACACCATTCACTGCTACTAGTTAAAAATGCGGTTTTCTCTTTATCCCCCCTTAAATCCCAGGGCCTGATGGCATGCAAGCTATATTCTTTCAAAAAGCTTGGCCTACTATTTCTATTAAAATTACTACAGCAATCCTTTCCTTTTTGAACTCTGGCCGTATGCTTAAGGAACTAAATAAAACTCTTATTGTTCTCATCCCAAAGACTCACAATCCTCTTTCTGCTGGGGGACTATCGTCCAGTTAGTCTATGTAAAGTTATTTATAGGATTATAGCAAAAGTTATTGTCAACAGACTAAAACTAGTTATTCCGTCTCTGGTTTCTAGTAATCAAAACGGCTTTGTCCCTGGTAGACTCATTCAAGACAATATCTTTATTGCTCAGGATATTGTTCAACCCATCCACAAGTCTAACTCCCCTTCCCATCCAAAGCTAGGAGCTTTAAAGCTGCACATCTCTAAAGCTTTTGATAGGGTTAGATGGGACTTTTTAGAGGCCTTACTACACCAAATGCACTCCCCCCCCCCCCCACCTTATTCAAATCATTATGCAATGTGTCAGACTGTATCCTACCAGATAGTCAATAATGGTGGTGCTTCAGCATCCTTTTCACCTCATAGAGGTTTTAAGGCAGGGAGATCCCCTCTCTCCTTTCCTTTTCACTCTCTGTGCTGAGGTCTTGTCCTCTTCCCTCCATTATGCAAATACAATGGGGCTTGTTAAGGGTATTCCCTTCTCCAGAGGGAATGAGATTTCTCATTTACAATTTGCAGATGATACTCTTCTGTTCTTTCAAATCTCCCAAAATGTAGGAACTTCTTTACATGCTCTACTCTCTACTTATGCTAGACAATCTGGATTAGATATCAATGTGAATAAATTATCTATTGTCTTTAGCTCCAACTGCTCTCAAGAGGATAAGCTCTCTATTAAACAAGCACTTAATATCGTTGAAAACCCCATCTTAGGAAAATATATGGGAATCACCCTCAATCATATGGGTAACAATAAGGATCTTATTCAGGATAGTATATCTAAAATCTCTAAGAAATGCTCTAGTTGGAAGGGTCTGCTTTTAAATTTCATGTGTAGATGTGTTCTTATTAAAGTTATTCTTAATAGTTATTTAGTCTATCCAATGTCAGTTAGTGTTTTTCCTGTTAAGTCTTGTAACATATTTACCTCAATGCTATCAAGGTTTCTTTGGCTAGGGAACACTTCTAAAAGAGGCTTACATTGGCTGCCCTGGAACTTCCTTTGCAACAAGACTAATAGAGGGGGCTTGAGTTTCAAAAATGTTTCTGCTTTTAACAATGCACTTATTTGTAAGAGTAGTTGGAGAATGCTCTCTTCCAAAAATACTCACTTTTCAAAATACTTCACTACAAAATATTGTAAAAGAACTTCCTTTAGCATTGTCAAGCCTGGACCCTCTGGCTCTTCTGCTTGGAGAACTATCTGTAAAGGGAAGGATACGCTTTCTAGAGGTCTTAGTTGGAAGATTGGTCATGGGAAGAGCATAACAATCAGGTCCTCTGGTTGGATCCCTTCAGTTCCAGCAGGCTCAATTCAAGAAATTTTAAAAGTCTCTGATCCAGACAATTGTTTTAAGACAGTTTATCAACTTTTGGATTCAGCTATTGATGGAAGTGGTAGATGGTGTATTACAACTCTAAATCAAATCTTTCCATGATGGATGGTAGATTTGATATTACAACATGATTGTGGCCATTTCACCCAAACTGACCTCCACTTTTGGAATGCCTCCAGCTCTGGAGTCTTCTCAGTGTCTTCAGCTTATTCTTTACTTAATTTTAACAACTCTTCTCCTAATTTATCTGCCTCCCCTATTCATTTCAAGTCCCTTATTTACAAATTTAATTGGTCTAATTTATGGAAATCTGGCTTGCCTCATAAAATCATTGGTCTCCTATGGAGAATTCTTACCAATTCCCTTCCCACTATTCTCAATCTCCATTCTATAATCAACTCTATCAACCCTATTTGTACTTTCTGTAATCTTAGCACTGAAACAACTACTCATCTTTTTATTCTCTGTGCTAGGGCTCAAGGGCTTTGGCAGAAGGCTGGCTTTTTTATTCCTACTTCTTCTTCTTTAAATATTTATTACTGGATTAAAAGATGGTTAAGAAATAGAAAACTGCTGCATACAGATCCACATTGGAGTTGGTTGCCTGCTATTCTTTGGGTTCTTTGGACCTCCAGAAATGAGATGATCTTTCGTCAAGCTAGCATCAATGTGGATCAAAATTTTCATATTGCCCACGACCTCCACTACCTTATTAATATTTGTACTTCTGCTAATAAAAAAAAAATCTTTGATGCTTAATCAGATTTATCAACTTTGTTTAAGGTAGCTACAGTTGATGGTGCTCCTGCTTGAGTTAATGTAATATCCCGTATTTTCGATAAGGGTTATTTTGTAATTTCGATAAAACAAATACTTGAGTTTTAAAAAAAAATGATAATAGTACTATTTCAAATTTACTACTGACGTGTTTCCTTTATTTTTATAAAAGTGCATTTTGACATTTAAGGACATAATAGTTTATTTGGAGTTATTTTGTAATTTTATCTTAGTGTAAAAAATATCTTTTATGTGCTAGGTAGTAAATGAAAATTTCATTTTTACCCCTCTTGTTTGTGTTATCTTGTACTTACATCAATTTTTAGTATTTTCATGGCAACCCTTATTTTCTTGTTAATCCAATCTCTACCCCAACTAACTTGTTGGGAGACTTTTAATTTCACACTCAAACCCCTTACCCACTACCAAGTCAACTCAATTAAAATATTACTCTTACTAGTCATCCGATGACTATAT
Source organism: Linanthus parryae (assembly GCA_023055425.1). Lineage (NCBI taxonomy): Eukaryota > Viridiplantae > Streptophyta > Magnoliopsida > Ericales > Polemoniaceae > Linanthus > Linanthus parryae. The sequence goes on along the minus strand of JALGPY010000012.1, from coordinate 21,737,531 downwards.
GATGCACCATCACACCTACCCTCACTTGATTCTCTCCATCACTCTCCAATACATCTCTCTCTATTTGGGGCTAAAACAACCCAATCAATTCAGCTCCATCATCATCTTCTTCATCTCCTTCATTCATTTTCCTCTTTTCCTTCAAATTCTCCATGGAAGCATCTTAAGCTCTTGAAGGCCCAAGTTTTCCAAGGCCTCCAAACCCTTCTAATCCTTCTTGGAGCTGGTATTGTAAGTTTTATTTACTCCATATATTTTTTATATCTTGTGCATGTTTGGTTTACATCATGTCTTGTTGGCGATTTCTTGGATTGTGATGCATGTGTGTCTAGAACATGAATTGGAGACTTTAAACTTGTTTTCTTTCAAATTCTTCACATGATTCCCCAAAATTCTTGTTTGATATATTTTTTTATGTCTAATTGGTTCTATTTGAGTATAAAAACATGTTTCTCAAGTTGCATGTATCATAGGATTTGATTTGATCATGTTTTGAGTGTTCTTGGCAAAATTTCATGTTGTTACAATCTGACCATTTTGTCAAAAACGTAGTATAACTTCAACTTTGTCTCTGTAAAATTTTCGAATCTTACATTTTATAAAACTATACTCAGATCGGGTCATTTTGAGAAAAAAATCAACTCCATAGCTATTTTTTTTAGGGAGATATGCTCATTTTAAGTTGCATGTTTTCTGAAAATCTGTTTCTGGACCAATCTTTCAATTTTTATTAAAAACCTCATTTCCAGTAACTTATAGCGCCCAATCTTTCTTGTGATGAAACTAGACACATAGGAGATTCATTCTGAAGAATATGGGAAGTTTTCCTATTCTCCAAGTATTAGTAATTGTTCTTCAAAGTTGAAACTTTCTGCCAAACTTGTCTCTGCACAGCATTGTTTGTTTATTTTGTAACTTGAGTTTTATAATAGCTATACATGATTTTCTTGATGTTTCTGAAATTAGACACGTTTAGGTTTATCATATATTAATTTCACAATTTTAGGAGATGTTTTGATATAATAAATGTGGCTCTAAAGTCAGAGCTACAATTCTGTGTAGAATTGTAGCTTCACATGTTTTAGAAAACTTGAAATTTTGAACTTCTAAATGCTTTGTTGGACTTATTTTTATATGTGAGCATTATTATATGTGCATTAGTGACACTTAGAACGATATTAATGTAGAGCTTGTATCCGAAACATGAATACGCCACTTGAAACCGGTTTATTAGGATAATTTGGGATGGACTTAGTACCCAACCTAGACAAACATCCATGCATTAGTTTACTCAGAAGTAGCATCATTGTGACTAGATACTTGTAAATTTTAGGCGACGAATTCGTATACATAGGCTACTTCAACTATTCGTGAAGATTGTGAATTGCTATCTCGACTTAAGGTGAGTTTACGTGCTTAGCCTTGTGTTCCTAGCTTCTTTCGTGTCGAAAGTTGATTTTATAACTTGTCTCAAAATGTTTTTGTGATTCACATGTTTTACTTGAGTTTGTTTACGTTTCGGAATGGTTGTTTTGAAACTGTCACACGATAAATAAAAAATCGTTAATAACGTGAAGTGGAAAAATTCGTATATACCGGAACCAGTTATGTTACTTATCACTGGTTTTGATCCCTTGGGTTTTATACCCTAAAATGCGTGTGCCCCCGACTCCTTTAGCCGTAGGCTGGAGTACTATTTTCTAGATACCACTCCTTTGATTGACGCTCTTAGGAGGGTGTTGCAACACTTAAGGTCTAGAATGTCTGATGTGGTCATAATGGCTAGCGGGACGCGGAAGGCGATCCACAACGCTTGGTAGAGAGGTTTGGGTTCTTGAACCCCCTATACACCAGTACCATCTTTTACTTTGTTCTGGTCTACCCGGGTTACAGCGCGACACATTGAACTTCTTTACCCCAATATTAGAAAGTAAGACGGGTTGGAATTTAAATAAGTGGTTTAACTCTTGCGACATTCATTATTGGTTATCGTCGTTGCAAACTCTTATATTGTTTTACTTATACTCTGTTACTGTTATTTTGTATAACTCGTGATTCAGCAACATATATCGTATTTCCTATTTTACAGGCTATGGTGTATCTCACTCAGTATTTGTTGCTGACTTTAAAAACTGCGGTTCTTGTTGTTTTCTTCCCACCGCAGGTCTAGGAGCTGGGGAATTATAGAATAGAATGGGCGCGAGACTCACTTAGAATATGAACGCCACCATTAGTTGATATAGAAATGTTAGTTAATTAGTGTGTAATAGTAATCAGCTAGTGTGTAAGACTTAAAGTTTAATATAGTTGTCTAATTTTATAAATATGTGTTGTGGATTATATTGTTTTTGATCTCCGCCAATTCTATTAAGCATCTCCCTCCCGGTCTCGTCCCGAGTCGGATAAAGGGGGTTGTTGCAGTTAAGGCCAGTGATCAATTTGCAGTCTGCTCTAGTGTTCAAGAAGTGCTTGATGTGGATCCTCTTGCCTACTTTCCACCCCTGCAAAGGCTCGGCTGCTTAAGTTTCGATGCCTGGGATGTCTTCTTCAGTGCCTGCTGGTTTGGATGCTTTGGATGCTCCAGGTCCCTCAAAAGCTGTGATTGATCTCCCGTCTCTTCATGATCCAACTGACCCCTCCTTGCCTTTGGTTGAGTCCCCCTCTGCTGCTATCATCCCCTATATTATGGAGTAACGGTCTTTTTAGTCTTGTTCAGTATTGCTTTGATGTATCCTAGTACTATGGGTCTTTGTTTGCCTATTGATATTTTGGGTTAGCTCGTAGATGTTTGAGTTGGTTTGTTAGTTTGAATTAGGGTCTGCATGTTCTCTCCTTTGGTCTAGTTGTATTTGAACCGTTATTATCTAATGAAGTTCTTTAGTTCTAGCAAAAAAAATATAAAGTAAATGGTGATAAAAAAATAGCAGATTTTGGACTTTGTGTCAGAATAAAAACAAATTAGGAGTAAAATTATTATTTCCACAGCTCTGCATATATAAAAAGAACGATGCGTTCAAATTAGTTGCGGAATCACTCAAAACGGAAGTAGTCGTGTAATTCATTAGTTGAGTTTATATCACCAATTAATATATTTGATATTACATATTAATGGTAAATGATTATACTCTACAACGCCATTAAAATTATTTTAGTCCTTCACCATTAAGGAGAGACGGAGAGATCCGATCCGAGATCCGGGGAATCATTTTGTTAACCAAATCATCGGGTGGAAGTGACCCAGTGACTATTGCAAGCGGATACATTTATCCGTCGTATATTCTATAAGAGAATTAACATGTTTCATATTAATAATGTTAATGTAGAATAAACATTAGGTTATGTGTTTTTTCATTTAACGCCAAGATAATTTCACAAAAATATCTTTATATTTTGGTTTGGGTTATTTTACTATGATTTTGACAAAACTTTAATTTCAATTTTATGAATTATTTTGTTGCTATTTAAACACCCAATTTTCGTTGAAATGTTAATCATGTCAAATTCTAAGAAAGAATGATTGATTTAAAATTGATGTGTTTGAATACTTACCATCTATAATTTTATTCAATTTGTGCTATAAATGTCGGCACTCAAAACTTATACATAATGAATGTCGACTTTTAACATTGACAGTGATTTTGATATGACATATAGTTAGTTAATCTTTTGTATAGTATTTGCAATATTTACAACTACCGTCACTTTTCCCAATGTAATACTCCAACCTCCATAACAAAAATAATGAAATTAGAGATGCCTTATTTTTAGGAAACATACTTTTTAAATTTTAATTTATTGTATATGTCATATATGTCTCAAATAACTTGTACTTTTTGTTCTTAAAAAATAACTTTTTCTTTAATTCAAAGGACTTCACACTTGCATGATAATCATTGAAATGACATATAGCTAAATAACGTCGGATTTTTGAGAATATTTGTTATAGTATGTTTGGTGTTTACAACTACCATCATTTTTACGGTATAATACTCCAATTTTCTTCAGCAACAAAATAAATCAATTAAACTTTTTTAACATTTTTTTTGACAAATGTACTATTTACAATTTGACTTCAGTAAATCTTATACACTTTCTTAGAGAAAAAATAGACTTTTGAATTTATGGAGTACTTTAAACTTTGTGACTCCTGAAATTATCAAATGTTCTAATTAATTATGCTAATAAATTAGTCATACAAATATGAGTTGTTGGCAATTATGATGGAGGTTATGTGATGACTAATATGTCATGTTGTACATTAATTTGAAAGAATTTACATATGCCTTATAACCATTGGTTAGAGAGTCCAACTAAGTATGACACATGTCTTCACCGTTATTAAGCATGACACATGTCTTCATTACGGTGTACTTTTCTGCTTTTATAAATATTATAGATATAGATATAGATTATTGTTAAACTATGATATTACTAAGTTTAGTTTTTCTCTCTCTAAGAACCACCTCCTCATTGGGGGTGGACACCGCTAGCGCTGCTTTCCTAGTAATTCCGCCCCTGCCATGTTCTTCTCCCACTCTTCTTGTGCTCTCCTAAGGGGAGGGGGGTGTGGTTGTTCATTTCAGCAGTGTTTTCTTGGGTCTTTAGTTTTCGGTTTTCTTCGGGTTCTCTCGTTGTGGTCGGCGGCTCCCTCAGGCGGTTTGTTCTTGTTCTCCCCGAAGCTGTAGGTCGTTTTACGGCCAAATCAATATGGGGCTTCTATCTGGGTATTTGTCTATGTTCCCTTCCGACGGTTTATTTCTCAGCGCTATCAACCTTCTTTTAGGCCAAATCAATATGGCTTTTCTCTTTGTTTCACCACCCCTTCGCCGGTATCCCTTTCGGGTCATATCCTTTTTGGATGTTGTTTTCTCCTCTTCTTTCAATTTCAGGTGCAGCTTGTTTCTTGACACCATCATCGGTTTCCCCTGGTCAATTAGCCTCCACCCGACCAAATCCATATGGGATTCCTCGCTTCTGCTTCACCGTCGGCCTCACTACCATCCCCGCCGATACCATGATTTCGGCAATATTCCGACAGCATGTTCCGGCGACTCTCTCAGGAAACGCACGGAACGTCGCCCAACTCATCGAACGCCGCCCAACCGACACGCATCCTCATCTGTTAGCTGGGTCTACAAGAGTCCTGCCGTGGCGAACTTTTCCACTGTCCTGTTGCTATGTCTTTAGACACGCGTTGCCACGAGGCTTAATGAGCTACAAGCCAATGTTGGCTTTATCCACTTGTTCTGTTTTATGTGTTTTTTTAGTTTTCTTTGAGCCCGTTTGGTAATGTTCTTGCTTTCTAGAACGCTGCTTTTCAAATCCAAAAGCAGTATTAATGTGTTTGGTAAATTTTTATTTTTCTGCTTTCTAGAAAGCAGCTGCTTTCCTACAGCTGCTTTTGAAAAGCAGGGGAGGGGTTGCTTTCTACGACCTGCTTTTTGATTAATTTATTATTTGACATCATTATCCACTAATAAATATTAATAATATATTATTGTAATAGTAATATTTATTATATCATGTCCGAAATGGTCGTTTCGACATTTACAACAAGTCTAAAGCACTAATTACCAAACACAAAATGTCAAAACTGCTTTTCCACAGCATGTTATATGTGGAATTTACCAAACACTTTTTGTGTAGATTCTCACAGCAGCTTTATCACAGTGCTTCCTACACAGCAGCTTTCTAAACCACCACAGCATTACCAAACTAGCACTATGTTTTCTTGCTTTTCATCTATTTAGCTAGTAAGTTATTTAAGGTTTTAAGTGTTGTTGTATAATATAGTTAGATCCTACTTTTAGACTGTAGGTACTCCGCTGCGGCGATGAAGGCCTGCACATGAATGTCGTTGTATTAAAGATCTAGTTGTACTTTTATCTTATTAATAATATTTCTTACCTTTGATCAAAAAAGAAGTTTAGTTTTCTAAAATAAAGAGTCTTATACTTGTCTGGTTTCAAAAGTATACTCGTCTGGTTTCAGCACATAGTGTTCGCCTGATTCACTGAGTGTTCGTCTGATTTCACTAATTGTTCACTGGGTCCACTAAGTGTTCGTTTGGTTCCAGATGAACAAGTGATTGAACACTCGTCTGATTCCAGAGAGTGTTCAATACTTGTTCGTCTTGTTTCAGAAGATCAAGTGATGAACACTCATCTGGTTCCATAGAGTGTTCAAAACTTGTTCGTTTGGTTCCAGAAGAACAAGTGATGAACACTCGTCTGGTTTCACAGAGTGTTCAAAACTTGTTCGTCTGGTTCTAGAGGAGCAAGTTAATGAACACTCGTCTGGTTCCCGAGTGTTCAAAACTTGTCCGTCTGGTTCTCAAGCCTCTACTCGACAGATCCAAATCGAACGAGTGCGCTCGTCCGATTCTCAGATCTGCGAGGGTGATTCAACAAGACCCATGATTCAACTTCCTAGCATGATTTAAACTTCAAATTCATACAATATTTACAGAGATTCAACATCAAATTCAAACACGGTTCTATATTTACACATATTCAACTTCAAATTCATACAAATCCATATAGTTACAGAAAGAGTTGATTTAGGTTAACATGTTCATTGCCAACCGTGAGTGTGTGAAATTGAGGGTGTTGGGCGACTTCGGAGGCGGTTCGGGACGGGACGATGGGGTCGGGGACAGCCACAGAGGACGAACCACCGGTGGTGACGGCGGCGTAGGACCGGTGGGGACGGCGGCGGAGGACGAAGATCCAACGGCGGCCATGGAAGAAGATGAAGATGAGGACGCCATTGATGAAACAAAACTTCGGCTGTGGAGGACGAAGTTCAACAGTTGTGGGAGAGAGAGAGAGAGTTTTGTTGTGGAAGAGAAACAAAGTGGAGGGTCAGTTTTTTTTTTTTTTTTTTTTGAAATAGGCGTGGAGGGCCAGTTTAGTCATTAGTGTAAATAAAAACTAATGTTTGTTTAATTTTTGTTTAGTTTTTATTAATTATGTGTTTTACCCTCCATTGAGGTCAATATTGTATACAGAGTTAAGAGGGTAGAGCCCTAATTCGAATTGCCCAGCCGGCATCACCACCAAATTCTCCCCCATCAGGCCATCACCACCACCGGTCATCACCCACACCTACCAGGATACCACTACAAACGCCCCTTAGAACCACCAGAAACGATCTCTCCGTCTCTCCTTAACCACTACTAAATCTCATCACCAAACAAACCCAGATCCGGAACTCCTCTCTTGGTTGAGCCTCAAATCTCAAAGTCAAAGTCAGTGGCGGACGGAAGGGGGGGCGGGAGGGGGCCATGGCCCCTCCATCATTTTTTGTAACGGTAATACAATGGGTTTGTTTTGTGAGAGTTTGTGTTGTAATAGAAGTTGGCCCCCTCAAGAGTTATCGTGCAATTGATAATTATAAACCACCAAAGTCAGTAATTTTCAGCCACTTACCTCTTTTTTGTGTAATTTGAGATTGATTAAGTAAAATAGATTAATCCATCATTATCTTTACACAAAAAGATATTAATCGTTTTTTAAAAGATATATCCATACCACCATTTAATAAATCAGCTAATCTAGTACTATGTAAAATAATTAGTAGAGTAATTTAAGCGATGACAGATACTTTATGTTTTGAACAAATTTTTAAGTTGCAACGTGTTATTTTTCTCAAATTTAGTTTCCCAATATGTAATGCGATTGTAGATACCGAATTTTATTTCAGAAAGTTTGTAGTTCTAAACTTCTAATTCAATTCAAGATTATGATTCTTTTCTAATTAGTCTTGGGCTCGATCTATTTCGTTATTCTTATTATTTTTACTATTTACAGTTTAATACTGTTGCAATTTTTTTTTACCCAGATACTAACAATTTAGACTTATTTAAAAAATTGATAACTTGAATGGCAAACTATCTACTTCAACTAACTCGTCGGATTTTAATTTAATCTTGATAGCCGACTCAACTCGAGTTGGAAAGTTTTATAATAGAATGCGATGGAACGAGTTAACCGAATTAATAATCAATGTGGGTTCTCAATAAAAAAACGTCCACACATATGCGTGTTATGTATTGTAATAGTGATATATAGTTTGGCCCCCACAATATACGAATCATGCGTCCGTCACTGGTCAAAGTTCTCTTTTCTTCAAATTGGAGCCCAAAACAAAGCAATAACAGAGAGAGATAGTGGTAGTTAATGATGGTGAAAGAGTTTAGTTGATCTGAAACCTCTATCTCCACCGCCGTCCTCTCTTTCTCGAGAGAGAGAGCAAAAGAACGTCTCTCTGTATCTGATGAGGAGCTACCCATTTTTATTTTATTTTTGATGAATGAGAGCTACCCATTCATTTCTCAGTCATAACCCTTCTCGATTCATCATCCAGCCAAAACCCTAACATCTGATATCTCCCCCTCTATGTAAAGCTCTCTTCCATTTTTGAGAGTTGTGAGATTTTGGTTCGATTGACGTCCATATTTTCCGGAACCAAATACAAAAACCTAGGTAGGTCTATAATATTTGTTACTTTTTTTTGGGTAACTATTGTTCCTTGAATGCAGGAAAAGTGTAAGCGTAGCATTCATCAAGGATCCTGATGGCTATTGGATTCAGATAATTAACCTCAAACTGGTTGGGGTGTAGCAGATGTTGGGGCTTAAAATATTGTGGGATTGGCGGCACACGGCAGGAAAGAGTAGCTGAAGAGTAGCAATTTAAATACTAACTAATACCTTCGTTCGATCTTTGGGTTCTTTCCATTCATAATATTTTAAAATTCTACAACATGAAAAATGACCATGTATGTTATATATACAATGTTCCATCACCCACAACATTCCTGTGGGATCACTTACAATTCTTTCTTTTGCGTAAATGATGAATAGTATTAAGTAACATCCTACTGTACATCAACAGCACCAAAACAATTTAGTACGAGGAGCATCAATTGCCAATTTAACCAAGTGTTCAGCATAGTTTCCGGCAACATTTTAACTGACATAAGGCAGCAATGGGTTCATGCCAAGGCCAGACCCACCAGGTGCACCAGGCTCCGCATGCTTCACCCTACCAAAATGTCTGATATGGCGTAAAAGCCTTGCCAGGAAGGTGTTGTGGCATATTGTCGAGCTATCACACACTACCGCGACGTGTTTCCTTGCTCTAGTTAGGGCAACATTCATTCGCCGACTATCCCCTAAAAAGCCCACAGCTCCAAGTGTGTTCGAGCGTACCTAACACAAAGGAACCCCAGTTTTAGTCACAGAAGTTTCAATAATAATAGTAATAAACTATTAACACGACTTTTATGTTGCATCCAAGCCTTACTAGATCCTTGGACCTGGGTTCGTAACTGTTGACTTTTAAGTTGATGTAATGGTATGTTTGTATGGAGTCTCAAACATTTTTCTGTAAGAAATAACACATTCTTATGGAGTCCAGCATTGGCTTTGACTTCTTGTCATTAGTGTCTCCAAACGTCGACACTGGGGATATAGTTTTTGAAACAGCATGTTTGTACAAGTACTATTATTCATGGCTAAAATTGACACACCTAAAATCCGATTTTTAATTTAAAAAAAAAAAAGTAAAGGAAGCAAATTACATAAAGCCGGTTTTTGCACATGCGAGAATCTCATTGCGAAGTTCAGAAGATATTATAGTTATGAATAAATCTAGGCAGTAATTTGACTGGACACCGATCAAATGCAACTGTCTGACGATTTGTTTTGGTTAACGTGTTCGACAAGGGCTATAATTAGAGCATCATGACCGATCATGCACTTTAAAATTAACTAAATCGTTGCACTTTAAAATTAACTAATTGTTTCAAAAGACAAGAGGGAAAATGTGTACAATAAAACATGTGTGTAACAAAAATTATAGAGAACAGACATAATGTAAAGGGAAAAACATAATGCTGCACCATTTAGCGAACGTAGAAATGTAGAATTGGCTTTTATAAATTATTAATCCATTTCAAGATTTAAATAGATGTTTTTTACACTATTGGAAGAAAATCCAGGTACCCCATTGGGAAAAACGGTACCTGGCCACTAGTTTCAGGTACATGATCATATGTAATTATCCTTCTTGTCGTAGAAAATAGAGCAGAAGCAAGGGGTTTAGGCCACAGACTCCCCCCACTATCTATACCTAATACAATGCAATACCCCGATGGTCTGTTTGATTAAGTGTTGGATTTATCAATTCATTCATGACGCATGCTATCCACCGATGGTCTATTTGATTAAGTGTAAGTATTGGATTTATCAATTCATTCATAACGCATGCTATATCTCCCAACACGAAGTCCTGGAGCTGGAAGTTTAATCTTGAGTGCCACATCAGCTCGTGAAGTGATGGTGTTGTCTGTCATTTTTCCTATTCAGGCCTTCCTCTTCTTTGACAAACCAAACCTAAACCTTCTCCTTCCGAATTCCAACTAAAATTCAGACCTAAAAACCTCGACGGTAACCTAAGATGAACAAACTATGAAAGTTAAAAACAGGAATTTATCTAAAGGTAGTGACTTTCAGAGGCAATGTGATCACATTCTTGATAGTAGTAGTATCCTTAATCAATCATCTCGTCTTCTCTCACATTTCCTTTTTTACTCTCTTACCAACTTTAGATCCACTAAAAAGACTGTATTAATCAGTTTCTTATTTTCCTTCACCTGAATCGGTATGTGAGTTTCACCTCTGCAAGCAAAGACTAGTGAAAGGTAAAGAACAAAGTGAATCAGTGAGTAAGATAAGGATAATTAGGTGGACCAGGAGAGAGAACTTTTAATGTTCTTTATAAGTAACTTTTAATTGTTTTTAATGATAGAGAAAAAAAAAATCCTCCTGACATGCAGAATTATCTATGTGGGTTGTGGGATGTTGCATATTCCATAACCCACGAGAATTTCCCTGACTTTGTAGCATAACTGTTCATTCAATCATGATTCATAAATGGTGGTTTTGAGGAAAAATGAAAGAGAAGCTTACATAACTGAAGTGCAAGTACCAACTCTGGTTTTGTTTCTTTTCCATTATTCAAACAAGTAGCATTCTTTCAAGCACAGCTTTCTGATTAGGGAAAGTCTTTCCTTCCTCCAGACCAAATTTTGAAATCAGCAGCACAACTCCAAGCTGCCTGTCTTTCACTGAGAGCCTACGGCTCCGTTTGGTTGGTGGTAAAAGAAGAATTTTAATCTTCTGCTCTAGTGATAATTGCTAATTTAAGTCAGTTTCTTAAACTGCAAAACTTTCCCTGCAACGGAATCGACACCATTATCCCGCCAATTTCTCCACAAAAACAGGGGGAAGCTATCTTTCTTTGGTACTTGCTTCATCCCTTGACAAAGCTACATGCCTGCGCTTGGCATCATGTCTAAATGGTTGTTCTACTTTGGAGCAGTGGAGAAGATGTAGGTGGTTAATATATGATTTGGGCCCGAACTCATAAGGTGGACATTTTTAGTAAGTGGGTGTCCCTGATCATACTATAGTGTTCCCTCACGGTGTTAATCTCCATACACCTTCTCGGTATGCAAAGAGAGGATGTCTTGAGATGACAAAGAAGAACGAAAGTTTGAGGGCCAATTCTCAAGTTCCTGAACCGGGTCCACCAAGGTAGGTTGATTTTTTTAAGACACCACCGAGACTGGACAAATCTCCCCAGATCAGGTTTTACAGTAGAAGGTTAATGCCTTGCACTAAAAAGCCTGATTCCTGGTAACGGGCCGATCAAGGCAGGTTGCATTTTGAACGTGCAAAAAAAAAAAAAAAAAAAAAAAAAAAAAAAAAAAGTTGCGTATGATGAACGTAGGAACTGAAAGTGTGAGGATCAGGCTAAAACCGAAAGAATAGATGGTGACCAAAATATCTGATTTTGATAACTCAACGTAACCTTTGAGCCTCCAATATGAACTTGATTCATTTTGGTGAAATACTGGGTTGATCTTTTGACTGACATGGCGAATACGAAACTTCATCTTTTCTGAATCAATAAAAAAAGATGGCCCGTCGTTGGAAGAGTGTTGGTTTCGAAGACTGACAAAACTACTTTTTTAAGTGGTTAAAAAGTGAAGAGAGGTTTCGTGAATCTAGGTCATCTATCTTTTACTTGAATTGTTAATTAGGAATTTTTATGATGTTAGGAGTGTTTTAAAAACGGCCGATACCATTACGTTTCGCCCATTACATGAAGGCATTTCAGGCTTCCGATACCGTTACGGCCGATACCGACGATGTGAATGAAATTCACACGAAACTGGTATTTTCTCTAATGGCCAATACTCCTGTTACGGCTGATTCTCTACTCTTACGTCTGATACTCTACTGCTGCAGTTGCAATGATTGACACATTTGTTAACCGACCCAGTTCCAGTGAGTCCAATACGCCCAGATACCACTACATGTGACCGCAACCGCTATATCAACCGTTACCGTTATTTAGAACCATGATTATGACTATATTTTGTACTTCAATATCTGTCAGTCTTAGCAGGAACATGATTACTAAAGTAACAGGGAATTCACAAGAATTAAATCTTAAAGCGATACAATATTAGAAAATACAGTTAATGTCAAAAATAAGCTTTCTCAAACTTGGAGGACGCATCTGCTTCTATGGGCCAGTTTGGGAATGCTTCTGCTGCCAGCACAACTGCTTTCCGACAGCAGAAGCAGTTTTAGTGCGTTTGGTAAAAATAAATATTCTGTTTTTTCAGACAGTTTCTGCTGTCCCACAACAGTTTTTAGGAAGCAAGGGTGGGAGATACTTTTCCGGAAAGTGCTTTTGATTAATTTATCTACAACTGTTCCTAACCTTACAATTTTAAAAATTTCAATAGTTATCATTACGGAAATGACACGTGTCATATATTTTTGTGGTTTTACCCTCTCATAGCAACTTCACAGTTGATTTTACCAAACACAAAATTACGATATCAATATTTCACTGCAGCTTTCACGTAATATTAACCAAACAACATTTTATCTAAAAGTCACAACACCTTTCCCACAGTGTTTTTCCCACAGCATTCCCAAACTAGCTCTAACTAAACTTACTAAAGGCAAAACCTTGTGTAGTTATATGACAGTCACACCTCATTTTTTTCCAGTCATGTTTGTAATTTGATAATTCAGATCATTAACACTTATCTGCATTGGTGCTTTAGTGTATACAGATTATAGACATCGCACCATATTATGAATAATATCAAAAAAATAAACAGAAAGGTTATGATTAACTAATATGGTTGACCTGCTAGATACAAGAGAACATAACAAACAATTATAAAAATAACCATACAGGTCGATGTGAAAGATTAATGTTCATACCATTGATATTACAACTGCATCGGCTTCTCGGCCTTGAAAGCTATCAATAGTAGCCACCTCAACACCAGCAGCTTCTGGTAGTGCATCAAGTCTGTCTCTCAACAGTTGTACTTGAGCAACATATGGGGACTGTACTGCAATAGCTGCTGGGCTAACACCTGCAAAGTAAATTTACGTTTCAATGGCCACTGCGAAGTCATGCATTGTGGCAGTTGAAAAACAACTGGGCGAGGTCACGCAATTGGTCACGCACAATATCGAGGTAATGAAGTGCATGATATGATCATGTACTCATGCAAATGTACTTGCTTTATCCACACATAGGAAACTCTAGAATTCCTCTTCCTTTTCTTTCTCTTTCTCTTTAAACCTTATTGGAAGCATTGTGGCAGTTGAAAAACAAGAGGGCGAGGTCATGCAACTGATCACGCACAATCTCCAGGTCATGAAGTGTATGACATGATCATATACTCATGTACATTGTTAATGAATCAATGCTTTTATCCACATTGGGGTGAAGAAGGAAATGTGGAAAACAAAGAAAAGCGCCAAAACCTTAGAGATAGACACGAGTACAATAAACTTGGGACAGGATTCACTTTGCACACGAGAAATGAAATGAAGAGGATTCAGTTCATAGATTTAAGTAGAAGGAATTTTCAATTAGCTTGATGTATATTTTTTGTTAATCCATTGACTACATGACCTTGAGATAATAATGGAGACACAGCAGTAGTGAGTATCAAGTTTTACAGATAGATTAACAATGCATACCAGCGTAAAGTAAAGAGAAGACATGTTGCACGACGACATCTGCTTCCCCTTCATTATAGAAGGAGCCTGTCCCAGCTGGGTCTAAATGCTCTTCACATCCAACTGATAGACTACCGTATGGCATTCTTGTGTCAAGCAATAGTAATGGGCACTGGGTTATCCAAGTTGGCTGCAATCATCGAAGAGAATGTTGAAATAGATGCCTAGTAAAGTAAAACCGTAAAGATGAACAAGAAATAGTAGATAATCGTTAGGCTTGAAACTTCAATTTTTTCAGAAACTTAGGCATAGTTGCTGAAGGCCACAAGCATTATAAATCTTGCCCCCTTTGAAAAATTGCATAAATATATTCAATCGTAAAAGCAAAAAAGTATAACAAGAAGTTTTCTTGGAAATTCTCAAAATAGTACAAAACTTGCATAGTTTAGACAATTCCAGTTATGTTCTAGGTCATGTCTGCAGTCCAATAATAAGGTAAAGGATACTGCTGAATTGATGGGTGATACAATTTTAGACTGAGTAAATAGGAGCTATGTAACACCGAAACTGGAACGGGGACGAGACAAAATGGGGAAGCCGGAACAGCAATTCTCAGAAATTGGGGACCCAATGCGCCACGGGGAATGACATGTGTGTGTGTATATAATACTAGGGCTTGAATCCGTGCCTTATAGGCACTATTTAATTTTCAATTACTAACAAACTGAGTAACTAGGAGCTATGTAACACCGAAGAAGAAACAGCCGTCTAAAAAAATACCAATGTTGGTGTTTTTAGAGCTGTAAACAGGCTTGTAGTGAGAAGATCGTCGTAGAATATCAAGTTACTAAAGGAGAAATCAACAGCAGACATCAAAAGGACTTGTCAAATGATATCTCAGCCGTGTAATGACAGTTACAAATATAAGATGTCAGTTATAAGGCTTAGCATAATATTCTGAATTTCATATACAACTTCAAAATAGAACTCCAATGCAAAAAGAATCCGTTTTAAGACATCTAAGACCTCTGAATTAGATTGGACAGTGTAGAGAGTATATACCTTGACAAAAGGAGAATCCACAAGAAGATGCGAAGAGACGCGTGAAGAGGACTTCAATGACCCTTCATACATCTCTTTCGAGGCCCAGCTGGCTATAGCATCATTCATCCTGTACTGTGTTGTTAACTTGGTGGCAAGCACACCTTCATGCAAAGTGCCTGCTCTCTCCAGGAGAGATACTCCAAGGCCACCCTCCAGAGCTTTCCTCGATAGAATAACAGGAGCAAGCTGGCACTGATCACCTGCAAGGATGCACCTTTTTGCTTGCAACATGGGAATCCAACAAGAAGGTTCAATTGCTTGCGCCGCTTCATCAATAACAGCTAGATCAAAGGAATTCAGTCGCCGTATCAGTGGATCTGCTGCCCCAGAATTGGTTGCAAGCACAACTTGAGCAGATGATAATATATCCTTAACAGTCTCTTTCTCCTTCTTCTTGAACGTCTTCCCAAGTTGCTTCAGAAGTTGGCGTATGCCAGCTGCTAGAGAATCATCATTTAAACAAAGCCTCAGGTCTTTTCTGAGATCTGCCTTCTTTCTCTCAAACTCCAGCCGGAAATCAGCAAGTTTAGTGTTCACTATCTCAGCCAAAGATTTTGAAGCCACAGCCGGAGATATCCGTACTGGATTGCCAACACGCACGATGTCGACACCAATACTGGAAAGTTTTTCAACCATGTTATCCACAGCAGCATTTGTAGGCGCTGTCACCAGCACCCTCTCTCCTTGTCTGACCGCAAGCGAGATCAGTTCTTTAAGCAACCCTGTCTTGCCACTACCAGGAGGTCCCTGTATTATCAGGATGGGACGCTTTTTGTTCAAACCTAAAGCAATTGCTCTCCTCTGTGAGTCATCGTAATTGTAACCATCTAATGAAATATCGGTTTTTGCTTCGCTCCAATCAATCATATCAGTTTCCTCCATCCATTTAACATCTTCATTGTCTCCAAAAAGTGTAGTCACAACCGCAATAGATGAGTTTTTCTTGTGAAAACCTTTCTTCTGAAGCATCATCAGTGCTTCACAATTGCGCTTCAAAAAATAACACAGAAGAAACAAATTTAGATATTCCTTTCTACGAGATAATCTTTTTTAAAATAATGATTTTTCAGTAATTACTTTAAAGTGGCACTCAAATTAGAAAAGACCTGCAAAAGTGCAAATATCCTTACAAGTAGTACGTGCAGTTACTCAATGTTTCAGGAAAAGAATTGTCAATTGAAAGTTGAACATAAACCAACAAAGTTGTGCAATTATAATACTTGGAAGCAATAATATAGTCATTCATTCGCAAAGGGTGGGTGAAAGTCCCAACCCTACCAGAAGTTCGCAGAGAATGCATGATGATGTATGTGATAAGAAGATACAGAAATCAATGAAGTGATAAAACACGGTGCTATGACAACATCATAATGAGGATCCCAATTAATCCAAGACATAGCACAGGAAATACTCAAAGCATAATATTCGTTAATATTACAATGAAAATATTAATCTAATTACTATGTCAATCTGAGGTAATCACAACCCATAATTCGCAAACTGGAAAAAGTAAGGTACTCAAACCTATTACATAAAACACCAGCAATTATGAATCTAAAACTTGCATTATGTCTTATAAGGTCATGAAAAACATCTATAATCATTCTAGTAGAAGTTATAACATGCATGGGACGTCAATCATTTCAGGAAATTTTTAACATACTTTTGATGAATAGACCAAACAGAATGTGAGGTAAAAGCTTTACTGGAATCATTCATTAATCAGAAAGAAAAAACATCTTCTGCAGAATACCCTAATCTGAACCATTCTTACTTTTCATTTCATTAAACCTTCCAAGGACACAACACGAAAAGGTAAAAGAAATCAATTTGAACTTCAATTAGCCATTACAGAATGAGACAGCACCATATTTAAGAACGAACGCCAATTAACTGTGGGCAAGGTGAGCAGATTCTGGTACTACTGGTATTTATACCAGAAAATATTATGAAAGAGCAATGCTCCTGTTTGAGAGGAAAAATGAACCAATTACAGCTTTGTTGTTTGGTTCACTTCAGCAAAAGTGTTATTTATATGCATATTTTAGGTTTCTTGCCGATACTTTTTCTGCTCTTGATAAACTATGGGTCATTTTCAACCAGCCATTATAGAATTCTCCGGCTTATTCAGACTGAGGTAGCTGGATACAGGCATCCCAAATGCACTTGATTATATTCTGAGTAGAGCAATCATGGCTATGAATAGGTTCAACCAATATAAAAACTATGAAGATGCTTATTATATTTTCATCGCAAGACTTTAAAACCCATATGTCAACTTGGAGGCTTGTCTACAACCCACAAAGCCACACTATAATTATCTGCTTCTTGAACTGACTAGAGAGATCCCTATATAATGAACTCCCATTACAAATTCATTCTTCCCAGACAAAGGAAACAAACAAATAACCATATTGTGGCCACCCTCAGCCTGCTTTCATCGTACTCTTCAGGGGCAGTATCACGAAAACTAAGACATGAAACAGATTTATGCTATCCGGTGTTGGCTAAAATTATTCCTACGCAGTAAGCCACAGGAGAACCTTGGAATGCTATAAATGCAATGGAGTATAATGTGCCACTTAAACAGCACAAATTGTAGCCTCCCCAAATAAGACTTATATGCTGCGCCAAAGACAAGAGTTACTTTTTATTCATTCTGTCTCAAAGATTTTCATCCTACTTTTTCTTATCAATGAGGTGCGGCTGGGGATCTATAACATAATTATATTATTCGAGTTACCCTTGTCCACCCTAAATTGAGCATAGTTCTTGAGATACTTCATGAAGCGTAATTATGCTTAGATAGTTCATTTAATACCTCGTAAGTGAGTGTGTCAGCCAATCCGTGAATCCGATCAATCCGTATATTCTTGCCAAATAGCTTAGAAAAAGTTGGATCACCATGTCGAGACTCCAGAGCCACTGTAATGCTACATCCATCCTCCTCAAATGTGTTAACAAACCCTTGCATGCAGGAAGTTGCTCCAGCACCCCTGCTATCACATACTCTAACACAAACCATGTCTCCGGGAGAGAGGTTAGTGGGTGGCAACCTGTGATTTCCTTCCACCCTAAACAACACTAAATGCATACCTCCCAAACCTGCATGAAAAAACCTTGTGCTGTTAGACAAAAATGAAGCAACAAAAGCACATAATGGATAATGCTACTAGTGGACCACAACTTGGAAGCTTGTCTGACCTGTGGATGTGCTAACTGCATTCAAGTTGCAGATGGTGTCACAGAGCTCTTGTTCGGCCTGTCCATGGCTAACCAAGAACTCAATCGGCTTTGTCGAATCAGAACTCTTGTCGGGTGTAGGAACAGCATCCAACTCTTCCTGAGTGAACTCTAATTCCGAATCCCTCTCGATACGAAGCAATTCCGACATTTTATTCGTGTAATCATCGATTCTACTCTGGATAGCATTTGCCTTCTCCAAATCCATTCCCAACCCATGGTTCGAAAACCTAGGCGGCGAAGCCTTCCTGGCAATACCTTTATGCTGAGCTGCAAAAATCAAAACACAAAACACATCATCCCTAAAATTCGAAAATTAGACATTCATTTCAGGAGTCCGGATCCTCTGTATCCTTTGCGTGTATCATTTTATGTATTGGGTCATTTCATATGTTTTTTATCAATTTGATAGAATTTTGAAACAACTAAATTGAATAAAAAAACATGAAATGAACTAATCATAGTAAGGAATAAGGATACATAGAATGATACACACAAAGGATACAGAGACTCGCATTTAAGATGGAAGAGGGAGATGAAAAGGACCTGAAGAAGCGAGGTCCTTGAGGAGCTTCCAGGACTCAGTCTCACGCCAATCTTGGACTTCCAATTTTCTCTGGAGCTCCTGAAGGACATCTCTCAATTCCCTCTGGAAATGATCGAAGAGAGTAGGGTAATGAGTGCAGGCTTTCAAACAAATCGCTTCCACTCCAAGAGGCATCGGGACGGCGTTGAGGTAGGGTTGCGCCTGAATCACGAACGTCAACCCTGGTCCCATCCGCTGCTTCACCTCATCGGAAAACTCGCCTTGAATCTCGGCCAACGCTATGTCAGCCGCCATGGCCTTCATCCCCTGAGAGATCCACTTCACTACGCATTTCCCTAAATCTCTCCGCCCTAACGGATCTCCGTTCTCGTACAGAGTACGTACGGTCACGTTTACTGACTCGGCGGTCTTCTTCTTCTTCTTCACCTCCGTCGGCGGACTCGTCACGGTCTTACTCGTCTTTCGATTGCTCCGGACTCGGCGTGGTATCGTCTTCGTAGAGCCGATAGAGCTATTGTGAATGTATTGTCGGAACCGGAACGTGGTCGAGAGAGTGTAGTCGCAGAAGGCGCTCCGGAGACCTTCGTTTCTGGAGATTAGGGATATGGAGGAGGCACTACTAGTGTTGTGTAAACGGAGGAGGATCGGAGAGTGAGGCGATTTCAGGCCAGCGAAAGAGGACGCTTCCATCATCATCGACGGAGTCCTTTCCGTCCTCGGTCGCCGCCTGTGGTTAGCAGCAGCAACTCCTATTACACCACAGCTGGCTCAGGAGCGACTGGAGGCGGAATACTGAGGAAAGAACAGTTTGGTCAGACTTGAACTCAGCAGAATCTGAAATATCTAACTGTCATCCATGATGATGTGTGTTTTTGAAGGCTGATGATGTGTGTTTTCACTTTTTCTGTATTCTTTCGGCATTTTCTTCGTTTCGATTATTTCTGGTGGAGAATGATATCAGTTAATTACAATTATTCTCCCTAAGTTTCTCATGATTGTCAGTCAGGTCCAGCTTTTGCTAGTTTTAAGGCCAAACGTGACCTAGATTATTTTTAGTTGTACTCTACTTCCAATCACAGTGCTTCACAGGTTGCACATACTTGTTGATTGTAGAGTTTCACGTCGTGCTCTTTTGTAGTTCTTCACCTAACCTCCTAATAAGGGAGGATTCACACTTGGTTTGGGGGCTTTACATTTTAAACAATTGCAGCTTTTACTTTGTATTTTACAATTTTTGATCAAATTCACCTCTATCAGAATTGTTTATTTCCTAAATTTCTACAACTTTTTTTTTTTAAAAGCACAACATTTTATCTCTGGATCTTTTTAGCTCCCATTAAACAACATTTTTAAATATGTCTACGCTCCTAATAATAGAGTAAACCATGTTCTTCAAATACTCAATGTTATTATAACCCGTGGAAATAAATATGGTAGGTGCTGATATCATATTTATAATAGGTGATTTAAAATCATTTTTTTTCTAAAGAGAATGCTTATAGTTGTTGTCAGAGTCTACAAAGTTCTTTATTTAGGTGTCATTTTCTCAAACTTAAAAGTCATGAATATATCTAGTATGAACAGTGTCGTGCCCTGCTCTTACCCTCAACCATTTAAAACACTATATTCAAAATATGTATAAATAATTTTGCATCACAACCGTAATGTGGACATATGTAGATGATAAAATATAATAGAATGGATGCACATCTCAATCATTTAGGAAATTAGCTTCAAGCAAGCAAATGACTTACAATGCAATTCACAAAACCTTTAAACGCCTTCTCCTCCCATCTCATCAATTTTGTTCGTTAATTTTTTCGAGATTGTGAAAATAAGTTTGCACTTAAAAAGAGCTATTATGTATAAGGGCATGCCATAGTTTGTGTGAACTTCTTTTGCAGTCCATGACTCGTGCAACTTGAAGTGTGATCTTTTTAACAAAAATAGGTTTATCATCACCAATACTTTCCACTGATTATTGTCTTAACTCATGTAGAGTCCTGCGATTACTAAATATAATTTTTCCGAAAACTGTAATGAAACGATACAAGCATTTAATTTTTTCGTCTCATTTTATTAGCCTCTGGTGTCACAACTTATGTATCATATTATTCACTTTCGATGAAATTTACATTTTTTTAGGATAAAATTTACAATAATTCATGACTTTAGTTCCACAATACTCCATAAAACGACATAATAATTTGGTAAATTTTTATGGAGTTGTAAAGCAAATTATGATGCGCTCACTATAAAAAAATATTAATTTCTCGCACCATCTTGCTAACCAAATCACCGGGTCAAAATCGAAAGGCGTGCTAGGACATGGAGGAAGATTGGAGGTTGTAGTCCATAATACTGTATAACAAAATACTATAAATCTCTTTATGTCAATTATTTGTGGTGCGGTTTTTCAAGAGAGTGTAACTATACAAATTTGAATAGGAGAGACTTGAAATTTAAGAGTTTATTTTCTTTGAGATCTCATGTTCAATTTTCACAAGAAAAAATAACTCTTGAAGTTTTGTGAGTTTAGTTGAGATCATAATATTACAATTATAATAAAGGTGTCATAGTAATTTTCCATTCTCCTGCATTTCAGGTGATATTTTGTGAGACAGATGATTTTTTCTAGATTTTATCTAATCTTGTTGATATTTATTTCTTCATCTTCAAATGAAGGGAGTACGTTTCTTGAGGGTGGAAGTGCAATTGGGCTTGGCATGAGAGGCTGAAGAGATCACAGGTCGTCTTCTAAGTGGAGGGTTGAAGATTCTTTCCTTGATTCTGTTTTTTGTTCTCTTCTCATGTGTGGTGACGTGTTGTGTCACTCTCCACCACAAAGACTAGACTCACGAGTCGTATTCACATTTGTCACCTACGTGTACAGACACTATCCATGTCTAAGAGTCTCTCTCTCATGCTCATGACACCGCACTGGCCTTGTTTGAAATTCAATGTTTTATGGTACTGTGTTGTGTTTAAATATTATGGCTAGTTTGGCAATGCTATGCGGTGTTAGAAAGCTGCTGTTTGAAAACACAGAGGAAAAGCTGCTGTGAATTCTTGATGAAATGTTGTTTGGTAAATATTGCATAAAAGTTGTTGTGTAATATTGATATATTAATTCTGTGTTTGGTAAAATCAACTGTAAAATTGCTGTGAGAGGGTCAAATGACAAAAATATATGACACTTGTCATTTCTGTAAAGATAACTATTAATATTTAAAAAAAAAAATTAAGGTTCAAATCAGTTGTAGATAAATTAATCAAAAGCACTTTTTGAAAAAGCATCTGTCCCCTTCTTCCTGAAAACTACTGTGGGACAGCAGAAACTGTCCGGAAAAACAAAAATTTTATTTTTACCAAACACACTAAAACTGCTTCTGCTGTCGGAAAGCAGATGTGCTCGCAGTAGAAGCATTCCCAAACCCACCCTAAGAGGGTTTAAGATTTTGAGATTTTTACTTTTATGTTAGTATAAAAATAAGTGGAATGTAGGTCCTACAAATTTTGACTTAACGAGGGTTTTTTTTTTTTTTTTTTTTTTTTTTGAGTTAGAGGTTTTGTTAACTTTGGATTGAGGTTTATCAAACGGTTTGGTAAACCTCTATATCCAAACAAGGCCACTAGTAGCCGGTATATATGACCTTAAAATATCTCCAACAACAAAGTTGTTCTTGGATTAAATTTATATATGTTCTAAATTTTACACTATCACTTTTTGAGATGTTGCTCTAGTAGTCGGTCTGAATGTAGGCCACAAGCATTACTATATTGCTTTATATAGTTTTTATTATTAAACAATTATGTAACTTTTTATATATATATATATAATATTGATTTAATTAAATTATTGAAGTGACTAACTCTTTTTACAATTGAATCTTCAATTAAAATTAATTTTTGAGAAGAACTAAGGATGCGTTCTTGATATTTGGAGGTAAGGAAGAACTCAGTGCAATTGGTTACACTGATGCAAGCTTTCAAACCGACAAAGATGACTACATATCGCTGTCGGGGTACGTGTTCTGCCTGAATGGAGGAGCTGTGAGCTGAAAAAGTTTCAAACAAGGGACAGTTGATGATTCTACACTAAGTATGTAAATGAAACTGTAAATGCAAGAGACAAGGGATTTATAGAGTTCAGTCCACTTGGACCTACGTCTCTACCTCAGGGATTTCCTCCCCGCATGATTTTCAACACAATTCTTATTAATCAAAAGTTAAGCCCTAGTTCTCAAGCACAGAGATATGCCTTACTCTGTTACAGGTTGTGGTTCTCTCTAACCTATCTAGTACCTGCTCTAGCTATCTAATTAACTAAGAATTCTCTATTGTTCACTTTGAACAATCTTTGAGAATGAGAGAAAGAAGTATTATATGAATGATATACAAATAAAGTGCAAGTAAGAAGAACACTGAAGTGTGAAACTGCAGTGAAGAATGCAGTTATCTTATGTGAGATGGATTGTGAGAATGATGTGCTTCTTTGATGCTTGTCAATCCTGAAATGTGTCTCTCTTTTTTCCCGTTAAGTGTTGTCTATTGTTGCTTCAAAATGAGCTCTATTTCTACAGCTTGGAGCTCTGCAAATCTTCCCAGATTTCAGCAACAAACTCCCTGTTTTGTAGGCAACAACTTTGACTCTTTTAACAGCCTTCTCCAACGGATAGTTGACCATAATCTTCTGAGATATTGATCTGATCTTGCCTTTAAACAAATTTAGAAACTGTCAAGAGTGTCTGATTGATCACAGAATCACATTCTTTCCAAGTTTCCTTTCCTGCAAAATTCAGATTAGGAAACCAATCCTGCAAACTAGGAAATAAAATTTCCCTGCAAAACTAAGTCAAACAGATGGATTAAACGGTGATAAATATTATAAAGTAGTTTGTATTTCATCATCAATTAATAACAGATCAAGCATATGGGTTAGAGAGATAGAATCAGTTTTAGAAGAGTTCATAAAAACTCCCCCTAGGTATGTGCAAACAGGTTAGACAGTTTCACGGCTTTGAATCCAGTTTCAAGGTTAAGCCTGTGAAACCTGATTCAAGGCTTTTAAAACTGGTTCAAGGTCTTGCTATTTCAAGACTGTGAAACCTGCGAACTTACATAGATGATAGATCTTGAGCTTCTTCAATAGCAGTAGTCTTTGGTTCCCATTTGGCTTTGGGAAGACTTCACAAAATCTTTCAAACATTTTCTTCATTGGAAATGTGTTTTCGTAATGAATTTAGGTTGTTGACAATATATCTGAACCTCTTGAACATGTCTCTAATGGATTCATCTTCATTCATCTTGAACATCTCATACTGTCTAAGGAATATATTGATCTTTGTCTTCTTGACTTGGCTAGCTCCTTCAAAGGTCACCACAATCTTATCCCATATTTCCTTAGCAGTTTTGCATCCTGAAATCCTGTTGAATTCATCTGCACTCAAATCACAATATAATAGATTCATAGCTCTATAATTTTTAGAGAACTGTTCTAATTTAGAAGCTGAAAGTGAATCCTTAGTTTTGGGACTTCTGATCTCATCTTTCTCTGTGTAGAATATGTGAGGACCATTCTCAATGATAGTCCACAGCTCCATATCTTGATCAATGATGAACATTTTCATCAGGGCTTTCCAGTGCACAAAATTGTCACCACTGAATAAGGGAGGTCTGTTAGCAGCTCTTCCCTGATAGAAACCACCATCTCCTGCTGTACTCATAATCACAAGATTGTTAGATCCATGCAGTGATACAAGATCCGATAACAAATTAAAGGGGGAAGTACAGCACACACAAGTACAGGATCACTACTCTAGAAGGGGGTGGGGGATTGAACAGAGTATGGCAACTTTTGCCAAAGATGATATTTCAAATGATTTGAAGAGAACAGACAGTAATTCAAATCCTTGAAATGAGTTTCAATCCTTTGAAAGCAAACCAGTTTAGAAAAGAATTACTGATCTTTTTCAAGGCCTTGAAATGAAGTTCTAGTCCTTGAAACCTGTTTTGAGCAGTTAATCTGACAAATATGGGAACTGAAATGTAAATGCAAGAGACACAGGAATTATGGAGTTCGGTCCACTTGGACCTACGTATCTACCTCAGGGACTTAATCCCTATAGGATTTTCAACTCAATTATTATTATTCAAAAGCTAAGCCCTATATCTCAAGCACAGAGATATTCCCTAGTCTGTTGCAGCTTGTGGTTCTCACTAACCTATCTAGTACTTGCTCTAGCTAACTGATTCAATAAGAATTATCTGTTGTTCACTTGAATAACTCACGAGAAATTAAACAAGAAATATTATCAGAATGATATACAAATGAAGTTCAGAAAGAAGAACACTAGGAAAAAGTCTAGCAGTGAGAATGAAATGCTCCTCAAATGCTTGGATTGAGATGAATAAGTCTGCTTCCTTGTTGCTTGTCAATACCTGAATGTGTTTGAGTGTGTCTCTCTTGATCGTCCTAGAAATTATTTTTTCCGTCACACTCTTATGGAGCCAGTTTGAATTGAAGATCTTCAGGATTTTCTGGGAACTAACTTCCCTAAAAATCAGCAATGTATCTTTGACTCTTTTAACAGCTCTTCCAACGTCTAGTTGCTCCGTATCTTCAGAGATACAAACTTCATCATGTTTGTAGGAGATTTATGAGGCTCTAGGCATGACTGTTCAGAAACACAATCAATCAGAGAAGTCTATTTCAATTCATGCATTCAAACTGTTAAACCTGTAAAACAGGCAACTATATTATTCAGCATAAGTCAAGCTTATCAGTTGAAATAACACCTATTCTAAACAATATATTGGTTTTTATTTCATCATAAAGTATGTATTAAACAAATTATAAAAGATAGAGAGATATCTGACCTAGAACATCTCCCCCTTAGTTCATGTTTATGCTGCAGTGTAGGTTCAAGCCTTTAAACACAGTTTCAAGGCCTTGAAACTCACTGCACTTCATCCTTTGAAGAACAAGCTGAACTACCAATGAATTGGCATGTGTCAGAAAACAATGTAAAAGAAATGTTGGCCACACTTAATTTGGACAACGTCTATGAGTTATGGTGCATTTTTTCAAAGTTGGTGGGATGACTATAATCTTTTAAACTTTTGTGAAAATTGTGTGCGGGTTTGATGTGGACTTTTCATGCAGGAAGAGTTTTGCCATTTTAGAAAAAACTAGTTCGCTCCAGACGCATAATCAGGGACGTAGGTGAACGATTGAAAATGTGAACAATCAATACATGAATCTGACCATGAACAGTTTTCTGAGAAGAATTTGCTGTTTAGGGCTCCAAATCACCAATTTTTCTCTCTTCAGTAATAGTTTTTTTTATTAGTTAGGATTTTGATCTGACCCCGATTTGGGTAGCTCATTATTTAGAATTACAATTTATGAGGATTTTAGGCTTTTTACTATTTTTAACATAATTAGGGGTTTCAGCTATTTAAATCCGGTTTGTGGACTATTTTTGACAGATTATTAAATAGTGAAGTTATTTTAGAAAATTTGGAGAGATGTTCTCCCGTTTTCATCCCCTCGTTTCCTTTTCTTATGCTGCTTGATCACACGCCCCAATTCAGTTTGGCGTCAACTTTTTAGATATTATGTTGTCTTAAAAGATGATATGAAAAAAGTTCGCGACACAAAAGTTGAAGAGAAAAGATGTAGTACGTGTTTCGTAAGAAATTTTTTTTTTTCACCAGCATAGAAAGATGCATTCATCAGAAAAATGAGTACAAAGGTGACGAGGCATACCCCTAGAAAGAAAACAGAAATGAACTTGCATAAACAAACCAAGCCTCATAGCACAACTAGAAACCTAGTGGGTTTAGCTCAAAGGCACCCACATAACAAACCCAAAGAACAACAAGATTGGTCTGACGGACACCAAGAGCCTCCTATGTCTACATGACTAACAATCAAGCCAAAACATGACCTTAACCCAATAGGAGATCCTCCAAGGCCTAAAGGCCTGACCTAAGCCCAAAGAAACCCTAGAAACTGGACTAGCGACAACCACAGGCGGGCAACGGCATCAGATCACCGGATGGCGGTTGGGACGACGGTGACGGACGAGCAGCCCTTCTCAACAACCTATTCCAGGGGGTAGGGGCAAGGAGGACACGTGCTATGTCGGTCAAATGGAAGTTGTGCTTCTCCCCAAACTGACGACCTACCGGGGAAGGGGAGGTGGAAAGCAGCGGTGGCCTTTGAAAGGGGAAGCCACAGGGCAACCGGAGAGACTTGGGGAGGAGAGAGGAAGGGGGAGTTGACGAAAGTGCCAGGAGCAGAACGGATGGGAGCAGCAACAGCTGGCGGCGCGGCGGACGGATCTAGACAAGGCGACCTAGCGATGGTGGAGGGCGGCGCGAGGGGCATAAATGGGGGCAGCGTGACTGTTGGCTAGGCACGGGGACGGCGGGGTAGTTGGAATGCCGTCGGAGAACCCTCTGACCACAAGGGAGAGAGAAAAGCAGCCGCAGAGACCGGAATCCCGACAGTGCAGAGGCATGGTTGGTAGGGGTTAACAGCTAGGCGAGCAAGGGAGGTTAAAGTTTCCCGGCGGTAACTCCTCCATAACGGAGCCGCCGTCGTATTCGGATTGTGCCCTAGAGGCAATCTATATACGGTGACAATTTATATGGATTTTCTGTTCATTATGTTATCGATATGGAGATATGTTAACATGATTCAAGTCCCTAGAATATAAATGTTATATTCTTAAGTATCCCTAGTCAAGTACTACAGCTAATATGACGACTGTATGGCATCGAGACTAGTATGAGAGGTGATTGATATGGGAATATCAAGTTTAACATATGGGTATGCATTAGGAGTAATGGTGTACTGTATCGATCCGCCACGAGAATGCTACATGGGAGTTATGTGAATGTCACAAACGCTTCTCAAAGTGGCTATGGTGTTGTGATCCTTCGAATTAAAGTCACTAGATACTCTAGTTGTGAATTGTCATGTTTTGATATCGTCAAACTTTACACCGTAACTGGGTAACTATAAAGGCTTTAATTGGACATGATGTGAAGAAAGCTGAGAGATGGTAGTGAAATAGAGAGAGGATTTTCCCTCCCACATAACGGGAGTAGATATCCACGGCGACTCGATGAGTGAGACTTAGGGAAACGCATGGCTATGCTCAAATAAATCAATATGAGATACTGATGTCATTTGTTTATCTATGTCTACTCATAGATCGAGGAACTATGGATTGGATATACAAGTGTGACACTCCATGTCTTGTGTTCAATCCGGATAGATGAGACAAAGGGATTATACAACACCGTAACATTGGTCACATAGGTTAGTAAGATCCCTAACATTCCTATTACTTGGGAGCATTAATGTATTGCTAGATGCCACTCGATGTTTGTGATAATTGTTATTACTCTCACCGCAATTAGGAACCTACATGGTCACACCCAATAATAGATCAAGATGGAATTATTGCTAATTAGTTGGACTAAAGAGCAATAATGAATTGATTGGACTAAAGTGTAAATTTTGCTCATTAGTTGTACTAAAGAGCAATTGTGGACTAGAATGCTAACTAGTCCCACATTGTTGGATTTATGGGCAAAGATGAATTTCTCTAGCTATAAATATGATTTATATGCTATGAAAATTCATTCTAGATTCATTCCTACACCACACAATACACTAGAGAGCTAGAGAGAAAAGCGGAAAAGAGTTTTCCCCTACCTAGGGTTCGGCCAAAGAGGTGTTGTCCCTCCTTAGAGCCGTCGGCCACCTTGGTGCTCACGGCCATCCATGGCCGCCCCCTCTTCTCTTGCCGCCCACGGCATAGTGATGTCATGGCCCTCTCCTTTCCGCTGCTTGGATGTGATCCAGTCTCCGTGCGCGTCCAATTCATCATCCTGTATGACAAGATCTTCCTTCTTCTCAAGATTTCTAGCACCATTGGAGAAGAAGTCCAGCTTATTTCTATTCATGTGGATACCGTAGAGATGTAGATATGATTTCTACGTAGTGATCGTCCCAGTCAAGATGAGTGAGGTAACCTTTCTCCTTTTTTCATGTTATGATGCTTCACCTGTGATTCATGGACCGTTTTGAGAAGAATGATTTTTTTTTGTGCTTCGGCTGCGTAACCTGCATCAAAACCCTACAGCAGTATCAGAGCCACAGGTCGATAGAGCATAACATAATTTATGTGGTTCTCTGTTTTTATTAGTTTACACCGTTCTGTCAATTATCGCGTAAAAACTTATATTCGTATTATGATACGATTTGAATATGGTTCATTAGAAAATTAGCTAATTTTATATGTGATGTGAAAATTACTGATTTTCGTATACATATGATGTATAATATTGGTGATGAAAACCTAGGGTTTGGGCAAAAATTTGGAAGAAAATGTGTTTTTGTCCCACATTGAGGTTTGGCCACAAGGAAAGAGCGAAAAATTTGATTTTATCCCCTTGAGGGGTTCGGCCATGTTGTTCCGTCCCCCCTTGTGTGCTTCGGACCCGGCCGACCGGGCCAACCGGTTTGCCAGCTGACCGGTTCAACCGGGTTGGCTGGTCCGACCGGGTTAGACCGGTTTGACAGGTTACTACGGTTCGCCCAGTATGACTGACGCGACCGTTTTGACTATGTTATCCCTAGTGTCCCAATTTAACTAAAAATTAACCCAACGTGTTAAAATTGGATTTTAACAGTTTTATGTGATTTTTCGCATGGTGGTTGGATGTGGCCCTAGTTGTGTGGTTGTTTAAAGTTTGTGGTTTGGTTTTTTTTTGATGTAATTGATGTAATTAATTTTACGGCATGCGTGTCGTCTTCTCCCTCGACTTGGAGGTTCTTCTATTAGTTTAGATGCTTGCTAGGATTAGATAGATAGAATATAGTCAAGGCATGGAGAAGAAGATCAAAAGCAAAAGGACCAAAAGATGGTGAAGACCCACAAGCTAGGACACATGGACTAAAGACGGAGGCACATGGAGATGAGTTTGCTGTTTTAGGGCTTATAGAAATTCTCATTGGTTTTGGAATATCTTAGCCTTAGGGGCCACATCCATACCGCGTTTATTTATTGTCTTATTTTATTTTGATGTATGGTTGATGCATGCAAAACGATAACAAGATAATTAGTGAACAGTTTGGATATTTTATTTGGACTTCCCCGATCCGAATAAGTAGATCAGTTGATATGATCAACAGTTGATATGATCAACAAATAAAATGACAAGAAAACCCTTCAAGTAAAAATTAAGTTATTGTCTTCTTTTGTGTGTGTCACTCGTCATGACGATTGACTAATTAAGTGTGGGCTTGCCAAAGCAACGCACCTTTATTTCTCAAAAGTGTGGCGCAATGGCATAAGCTAGTAATATGCAATTGCTACCTAAAAGGTCTAATTAACTATGCAACTTCAATAGGATTGAAGCTTAGAGGCAAGGCAATTGGGATTATCTATGAGATAGATAAATAAGGAGTTATTGCGCAATTGAACCAAGATTTGCATAGGATGCAATTCTAAATTGTTCCTACCTAAATAACTAACTTTTGGGTGACTTGCCAAAGCAAGCTCAAGAGTATATGAAATATGGATCTTAGCCCACTAGAAAATATATGATATTTTCCGCATTACTAGATAGGGTTATTAATCCGAGAAAAATAGTGGGAGAAATATTTAATAATTTAATTCTTTGTTAAATATAGTACAACGTCACAATTTTTGCATAATCCTTTTGTGTTGAATACCTATGACATTAAGCAAACAAACTCAACTTTATCGCTATGATATGTCCTTGAGAATGACAACTTGTCTGGAATCAGTTTTCTAGACTGGTATAAAATTGAGAATTGTTCTCAAACGAAAAAGGAAATTGTTGTATATCATATAGAGCATAAAGTTTCCTTCCACCAACTGCCAATAACACTAAATCCTAATGGAAGGAATATCAGAGAGTGGTTCTTTGGATGTGACTTGTCTCATATTAGCTACCATGAACTCTGAGATTTTGAAGAAAGATGAGAACATTGAGGCATATGATATGATCATACATTTAAGCTCTTCCTAAAGCAAACTAGACATGAAGGGTTGTAGTGGAGCTTTGTTCAAAAGCAATTTACTCAATATGATTGAGAATTGCTGAACAAATCACTAATAAAGGCAAATGAAAAACATGTTAATTGTTAACAGCAAAGGGTAAGGGCAAAATGTTTGCATGGACCCGAAGGATTATAAGAAAACTTGTTGCTAAATCCAAGGAAGTTTCCTTAGAGCCCAATAGGCGGTATAGTGAAAGAGGAACTGCCCAAAGTAACTTAAAGAAACTGA
Organism: Linanthus parryae; assembly: GCA_023055425.1. Lineage (NCBI taxonomy): Eukaryota > Viridiplantae > Streptophyta > Magnoliopsida > Ericales > Polemoniaceae > Linanthus > Linanthus parryae. Next base: position 21,706,231 of record JALGPY010000012.1, on the reverse strand, counting down.
AGGAGTTCTACTAAGGTATATTTTGTTATAAAATTCAATATGTCTATCTCATCATCATGGGTATATGATACTAGATGAGGATCTCACATCTATAGAAGTGTGAAGGATCTCAAGAGATGTAGACATTTGACAAAGGAAGATATACACCTACACGTAGGGCAATAAAGCAAGAGTTACTGAATTAGTCGTAGGAAATTATCTCTACCTTCTAGAATTATCCATGAGTTAGACAAATATGATTATGTCACTACTATGAGTAGAAGCATTATCTCAGTTTCTTGTTTGGACAAGAAATATGTTTCATCATAATCTGGGAAAAATGTTGTTCCAGTTATTTTGGTGATATGCATTATTGTAATGCAATTTTGTCTAATGGATAGTGTATCCTTTATCTCGTTAAATCCATCTATAAAATTAATACTAAGAGGTTTTCATATAATGATATGAACCTCACTTAACTTTGGCATTGTCATTTATGCCATATGAATAAGAAAACATTCCTAGACTCCATATGGATGGATTTCTGGACTCATTTGATTATGAATCATATGAGATATGTGAGGCTTGTTCATTGGGCAAGATGTGATCTTTTGGACTCATACATAATTATGTATGTGGGCAACTAAGCACAAGTGCTATATATGGTTTTCAGTACTTCATCACATTTACTTATTCAGTAGATATGGATTTGGGCCTTATGAAGAACAAATTAGAATCCTTTGAAAAGTCCAAAGAATTCAAGAATGAAGTAGAGAACTAACTTGGAATAAGTATTAAAGCTCTGCGATACGATCATGGAGGCGAGAGTACTTAAGTCAAGAGTTTGACATGCATCTAAAAGAGTATGAGATGTGATCTCAACTCGCTCCACCTAGAACGCCACGTGGAATGGCGTGTCTGAGAGGAGAGTTAAAACTTTGTTGGACACAATTTGGTCATGATTCATCAAAGAGAACTTCCAGTTTTCTTTTTGGGGCCATGTTCTAATTAGAGCAATTTTCCCCCTTAAACTTGTTCCATAAAAATCGGTTATGAAATCACCATATGAGATATAGATAAGGAGGTGTCCTAGTGTGTCATTCATAAAGATTTGGGATTGTAAAGTTTATGTAAAGTTTTTACGGTCAGATAAACTTGGACCTAAGTCGGATAAATGTGATTTGTGGGATCTTGAGAAGACGAAAGGATATTATTTCTACAATCCAATCGAGAAAAAAATGTTTGTTGCTCGAACCGTTGTGTTCTAAAAAGAGATTGTCTCTTAAGGAAACAGTGGGAGGACAGTAGAACTTGAAGGAGTTCGAGAACCACAACAGAACAATAATCCTTTGATGGAACATGAGCAGGATCACAAGATGTTGTGGAGCAACCTGCTCAGGTAACACAAGAACCATGTAGGTCAGGTAGGATATGTCAAAGGGCTAGAGAAATATGAATTTCTCATAACATAACCCAGTGATGTATTGCTCATGGATATGAGCCTACAACCTATGAGGAGGCCACAAGTGGGCCTGACTCTCAGAAATGGCTTGGAGTCATGGGATACAAAATGGAATCCATGTATACCAACAAAGTATAGACTTTGCTGGAACCACCTGAAGGGTAAGACCCATAGGGTGCAAGTGGGTTTTGATAAAACTAACATGGACGGTAATATGATTACTTGTAAGGGACTATTGGTGGGCAAAGGTTTCTTGTGAGTTCATAGTGTGGACTATGACGAAACTTTATCCCCAGTTCGGATGCTTAAATCCATTCGCATCATTCTTGTAATTGTAGCCTACACAATTTGGAAAATGGATATGGAAACCTTCTTGAGGATATGTATGACACACCCTGTAATACCTGACTCAATAACCATGAGTAGTTCGAGTCTTTACACTAAGTTTGGGATAATTTGAAAATTAATTTCTTTAAGTTGGGAATTAAAACACGAGTTTAATAAAAACTAGGGGGTGTAGTTGTCCTTTATAAGAGTTATTTTATGTAAATACTTTTCATATACTTTAACTATACATATACAATATTTTATTATACGGGTATACTACGCTTTCTTGTACAAACATACACATACACATTATAAAAAAATATATATGAAAACTTCCCTTTCTCCAACACCGGACAATACTTCTGAAACTTTCCCATCCCCCAAATCCTTATCCTACTCTCCACGCATAACCTTCTTCTCCTTCATTTTATCTCCATCAATCTCTTTTCCTCGCCGACAATACAAGACAACGCCACCACCATTTCCAACCCCCTCCACCTCACTGTCTCTCTGCTTCCTCCATATCTATCTATCTTTCCCTCTCTCTCCTCTATTTTTCCGAAGACCCACCCAACCACCACCGTCACCACCGAGAAAAAACCACCTCCATATCCATTACTGCTCCCTCTCTTCTTCCTCTCCATCTCTCTGTCTCGCTGAAATTAGAAGCAACAGCAGCAGCAGCTGGCGGAGAAGGCCTAACCACCGCCACCACTTGCTTCCCTTCGGGAAACAACAGAAGAAACACCGTTGTTGCCATGTTTTCTCCCACCTCTAATTCATCCTCCCTGACTCTCTCTCACTGCGAACTCGGAAGAAGAAAGAGAAGCAGCAGAAATCGCCGCAGTAGCGGCAGACCCATCCCCAGGGCCGGCTCTAGGTTTTCTGTGGCCCCAAGCGAGCATAAAATTTGTGGCCCGCATAATGTTATATCCCATCCAAATTTAGGCTCAACTCAAATATATTTCTCATAATTTTATTGATGAAACTCCATGAGGAGAAGTAATTTAGAGGATTGATTTTTAAAAAAATCAAATCTTAGAAACCAAAGAGTAGCACAAACAAATACTCTTTGGTTTCTAAGATTGATTTTCTAAGAAGAAAGAATTAAAATTAAATTAATTCTAACCATAAATTTAAAATATTTTTACATTGTTTAATCACATTTCTTTTAGTAATCCGAACAAAAACTCTCAATTGGATAGAGTACAAAGGAGAAAATTTTGCTAAAAAATAAAGTTTGGATAAGCGAGAGATTTAAGGAGAAAAATTTAGGAATTGTGGGAGAGTTTGGAACGGTGAGACCGTGAAAGTGAAATGTATCAGCACTGGAAAATGAAAAATTAGGAGAAAATTTTGGGGATTGTTGGAGAGTTTGGAATGACGAAATTTAACAGCACCTTATTTTGAAATTGAAAGATTTTAGGAGATTCTCGCTATCAACATCAACATCAATAAACATATTAAGGGTTTATATCTAATAATTAATTACAGATATTTCACAAAGATATTCCTGATTTTTCGAAATTTGGTGCCCCCATTGATCGTGGTTCCCTAAGCGGATGCATGAACGGCTTTGCAGTAGAGCCGGCCCTGCCCATCCCCACCGCCAAACTCCATTGTTTCCGGCGACGAGTTTTGGCCCAACTCAACCAGCGCCACCCAACTTTTTTCCTCCATTCCCCTCAACTCCAGAAGGTCCGGGGAGGCTATAGGAGACCTCAACCGAGCCCAGAAGCTGCCGGAGGACCGCCGTCGAGCATCACCGACGAGATCCCGACCTACTCTATTCCTCAACCATTTTTTGTGTTTCTTTGACTAGGTATGCTCTAAGTATTCCTATAAGTCGTTTTGATTGTCAATATCGGGTCTTGGTAGCTTGAAGGAGAAATTGGATCGATTTGGGTAGGGAGATTTACGTGTTTTACTATTGGGTATGTTCAGGGGGGTCATTTTGCTATATCCGTATCCTTAGGGAGCCTCTCGTCTTTACATAAGCTGCCTTATTTATATAATTACTTTTTGTTTCATGTTAACTAATTAACTATTCTAAATAATTAATTGAAAATAAATATGTTATAATTGAAAAAAAAGACTAAATTTCTATAAACTGGAAGTATATTATAATTAAATATTCACATATTATTATTTTTTTGTTTTTTGGAAAAATATATGTATGTATATATATGTATATATATATATAAAAATCAATAAATGACAATATTTTCATTATTAACTAGATGTCACTATTTGAACAAATAGTAAGTTTTAAAATAATTACAATCTCTTTACCCATAAATAAGCTTGTTAAAATTGAATATTATTAGTTCTAAATTGAAGAATATTAAGAGACGATTCCTTTAACTAAAACTATCACTTTTACAAATTATATGAATTATTATTTTTCATTTAATAATAACCAGTTGTCAAATAACATTTCATCAACATTTTATAAGTGTTGGATGATATTTTTTAACATCTTTATTTTCTTAAATAAATTATAAATGAAATATAATTCTTTTGTTAATAAATTAGCTAAATTCCTATATGCTTGTCATCTTAAAATTACTACTTTGGGGGTTGTAAGGGTTGGATTTGGCTTTATGTCCTAGTCGAGAACTCAAATAGGATTTGTGAATTTATTCGTTTAGAATTACCGACATCGTGACTAGATGATTGATAAATTGTAGGTGACGGTTTCATAGACGTGAGCTACGTCGACTACCCGTAGGAGCTACTTTCGGATAATTGATGTTTCGACGTGCGGTGAGTTACATGCCTAGCCTTGTAAGCCTAGCTTCATTCGTGTGAAATTGTAATTTTATATCCCATCTCAAAATGTATGTTTACAGTCCAAACTGGTTTTACTTGATTAATTGATTTAAGTGTTTAAATTGATGTTCTTATTTTTTTACTTGGGAAGCTTGTTGTTTGAATGTTACAATTGACCATAAATCATTAATAATGAAACGTGAAAAGTGAAAAGAATCGCATTATCAGAACCAGTTGATTAACTTTGAGCGGCTCCGGACAGGAACACCGATACCAGCGAGTTTCCCTTGTCTACTTGTTGTAGGCTTGGATCTTGATTTATTACAGTTGGCTCCGACCGGGAACACGGACACCAGCGAGTTCCCCTTGGATTTTAGACATTGGAAGAGTAGTTGGCTCCGGCCGGGAACATCGATACCAGCTAGTTCCCCTTGGCCTCTACTGTAATACCCCATTTTTATACTACAGTTTTTAAAACCGTATGTTATTTGGGAGATATTTGTAGTTTATGAAAAGATAAAGTAGTTAATTAAGGGGGGTTGTGGTTGCAATTTGAGGACATACGCAATCTAATAAAATACAATTAAATAATTAAAAAAAATGGAGAAGAATTTCTCCCAATCTCACGCAAACCTCTGCTGAATCTTCCCCAAAAAATCAAGAAGACATTGTCATCTTCTTCATCTTCTTCTTCAAAACCCCCGCTCCCTCCCCTTCGGCAGCCACCACCACCACCACTTCCTCCTCCACTTTTCTATCTCTCTCTTCCCCCTGTTTTCTCCGGCGAAAAGCAGCAGAAGCAACGACCACAGTGAGGCCGCTGCCTTCCCCGTCGGCGACACAACCGCTACCAACCACCTCAATTACTCCCTCCCTCTCTGTTTCGACCCCATATCCCTCATCTCCTCTCTTGTTCAAACGGCGGAGAGGCAACAGCAGCAGAAGATCGCCGGCGACGCCATTAACGCCAGCGAAAGCTCGACTTCTCCAAATCCGACGCACGCACTTCCTGAAATTGGTGCCATCCACCTCTTGGAGGTCACAGGAATCCAGAAACTCCAACGACCGGAGCCAACAACGCCGGAGTCACCGGATTCCACCATCACCGCCGGCCACCTCGACGACGGACGCAACCAGACCCAATTCTCGATCGTTTTCGCAATTTTTGGTGTGGGTAACTCCTAATTCCTCCCCTAATTTGTTTTAGATAATCAAAATTCCATTTTGATAACTAAATTTGGACTTGGATCGATTGGGTGAAGGTAGTAATACATATTCTTGAACTGGGGGTTAATTTGTACTTTCTGAAACTCTAAGGGTATGAACTGTCACATATGAAACTGCTAGTGTTAGTGGAGCGTTATTATGTGTATTTTGTGAAAACTTGGGAGATCCACTTATTGTTTATATAAACTGTTTATAGAATGTGAAATTAAAAATGTAATTTTTGGATTAAAATTATTTCCTAAAATTTTAAATATTGTTTTAATTATATAAAAGAAAATTTTTGGCTATTAAAATTATGTAAGAGTTATTTAATATGAAATATTGTTTTTTCTTTTGAAAAGCAAGAAAATAAAAATATATGTTGTTACATAAATATTTTCAAGCGTTTGTAAACTAGTGTTTTGAGTAAAATAGGTTATTTGGATAATATTGATAAAATAAAATCAGTTAGAAAGTTAAGTTAGGAAATTAATAACTAATAATTAGACTAATTAAATAGAATCCATACTTCTCTTGTTTAATTAAAATTTATTATTTTTCTAGATACTAGAAATTATTTATCCAACATAAATGTATAAATATGTATGACTCAATTCTTGCTTATATCTGAATATTTATTTATAAATTTAGTTATATTATAGTATGTATAGATATTATTAATAAATGATTAGCTATAACTAAATTAGCATAAATCAAACTCGGTGGTCACCTACAAACGAATAGGATGTATAATAAATTATTATTTCCCAAATATGAGTGTGTATAAATTTAATATGCGATTTCTTACTCAATAATTTTACGAATTATCAATTATATAAGTTGTAATATTTCTATGAGAAAATGTGTATATATATATATATAGTTATTTACGTCACTGATATATTATATAAATATTATATGCTAGTAATTAATGGGGTAATGGGGAAAATGAGACTTGTTAGGATTATAGCATTCCACACATCATACTTGGACATGTGATTGATTTATAAATTATAAACTGTAGGTGACGAGTTCGTAGATGAGGGTTACGTCTACCTGTGAAAGCTGACGTGATATTTGTTGTGTTATCAAGGTGAGTAAACATGCCAACTCTAGCGTGCCAAGCTTCTTTTGTGTCAAAATATGATTTTATAATTTGTCTGAAAATGCGTTTTGTACCTCACATGCATCACTAGATATTTTGATGACGTTTGAAACATTTGCTTTGAAACTGACACATGAAAATAATAACGCGTAATAACGTAAAGTAGAAAGAGTTGTGCGGGGAAAACTTATTATTATTATTGTCGTGTTGGCTTCGTCCACTCGGCATGTGATTATTATTGTCGATGTTGACTTCGCTCACTCGGCCTATGATTATTATTGTCGATGTTGACTTCGCTCACTCGACCAGTGTATTTTAACCCGGTCGCATCCTGCCGGGTCGCTCCATCTACTCACCTCTGTGGCTACAAGAAGTCTTTGGGGGAGGGGGTGCCGTCACTTAAGTTCTTGGATTCTTGTGATGGATTGTTCTTTCCCGTATCAACTATGGACTAAATGGTTTGGAGGTTATCAATGGAAATGGAAATATTGGGATAAATGGTTTGGATATTGGATATGGATTTAAATATGATCATTGGAGATTTTTTGAAAAATTTACAAGAACTCGGGAATGTCTTGCTATTCCACGGTCTTTTACTTCCGCTGTATCACTATATGAATTTAAATACTTATGAAATATTTACTCTTCATCCATTTAGTATTTGTTACTTGAGTTAAAATATCCCGTATCCGATTTACGTGCTTGGATGTTACTCACTCAGTATTTCATTGCTAACTTTCGAAACTGCGGTTCCTGTTTTAATTCCCACCGCAGGTCTAGATGGATAAGGCTTGGCTTAGTACGGGAAAAACGCGGAATCATCTAGTTTTATCTGCATGCCTAGTAAAAATCGAACTCTTAGACTTTTCACTTTGTGTAATAATATTTTAAGACAATGTGTGAAACTTTTGGCATATGTAATATATAAATGTGGCAGCGTTTGTTCTCGATTTCCGCCATTTCATATTGAGTAGCACCCACCTGGGCTCTCCGGCCCGGAACGGAAAGGTTGGGAATCAAGGGGTGTTACAGGTGGTATCAGAGGGGGTGTCCGAAAAGGAAAATTAAAACGTGTAGGGAAACCGCAAAAGGAAATTAGGAAATATAATTACAATTGGACAAGTAGATTGGGATATGGCTAGTGTGAGTCCTACTCTTATTAGTCCCAACCACCCATGTCCTTTCCTTTCCATCATGAGACACGTTATACACTTGACACTAAATGGAGTTATTATATGTTATGATCTCCCTTTTGTTGTCCATTGGACAAGTATTACTTCCGTGAAAGAGGATATGATCATGGACTCTGGAATGGTGATTACGATTCTAAGTTAGATTTATGAAAGCAAGTGTGTGAATAAATTACTATATGATGCATGCCTTATTTCCTATATGGTACGTAGATGATGTTTTTATGTGTGATCTCCCTTTTGTTGTCCATTGGACAAGTATTACTTCCGTGAAAGAGGATATGATCATGGACTCTGGAATGGTGATTACGATTCTAAGTTAGATTTATGAAAGTAAGTGTGTGAATAAATTACTATATGATGCATGCCTTATTTCCTATATGGTACGTAGATGATGTTTTTATGTGTGATGCGCATGTTATAATTGCCAAGCATGTAATTTATTGGATGATTCATTAAATTTCCAAGCCCATGATAAATTAGGGAATAATACGATATGTGATAGTGTAGGAATATGACTGATAGAACCCTGCGGTACTACACCAGAAGAGTCCAAAAAGAACAGATGGCACAACACAACAACAACAACATGGAACATTTATTTGCTCAAATGGCTCGAATGATGGGCAATGGAGCTCATACAGGAAACTGGGCGAAGCAAGTGGCAGACATGAAACCACTAAGTTTCAAGGGAAACGAAGACCCGTTGAGATGAAAGATTGGATCATGGAGATGGACAATATCCTTAAGAATGTGGAATGCCCTGAGGATCGGAAGGTCAACTGTGCGGTGTTTTATCTGAAAAGTGAGGCAAATCTATGGTGGAGAAATGTTCGAGGAACCCTCTTGGCGCATCCCAACTTTGGCTGGGAAGCCCTCCAGGCTGCTCTGAGATCCTGCTTTTATCCACATTACGTGAAGATGACCAAGCAACAAGAATTCCAGAATCTACAGCAAGGAAGTGACTCGGTGACCGAGTATTTCCGAAAGTTTACGGAGCTGATATGGTTTGCGGGCAACACGGTTCCTGATGAAGAGTCAAAGGTCTCCAAATTCATCTCTTGACTGCACGAGCGGCTGGAGACGTCTCTGCTAAGCAGAACTTATCCTACCCTTCATGAAGTTTATGATAGAGTCGCCGATATCTGGAGAGTCCAGGAATTCCAAGGGGAGAGACACAAGAAACGTAAGATAAAAGAGGCAGGCGGAAGTAACAACAACTTAGCAAGGGGGAACCAGAGGTTTAGGCCCAACAATGGAGGAGGTAACCAAAGATAGTACCGAGGCAATCAACAGAATCATGAAGCTCAGCGAGTCCGTCGCTACATTTGTAAGAGCTGTCAGAGGAACCACCCCGGATTTGATTGCATGGGGAATCCAGTTAACTGCAACAATTGTGGTAGGAGGGGACACCGAGCATATGAATGCCGAGCACCACCAGCAGGGAACCAGCAAGTGAATCAAGGAGGAAACTTTCCGAGCTGCAACTGAACCACTACCAGGGGAATCTCCAACAAAATTGGAACACTTTTGGGCACAACCAGCAGTATGTGAACCACCAACCCGCGAACCTTCAGATTGGATATGGGAACTTTGGCAACCATCCAAACAATGGAGGTAATGGCTATGGGAGGCAACTATACTACAACCAGGGGAACGATAGACAAAATGGATACCAAAACCGCAACAACAACTCTGGCGCTGCAGTCAACAACAATGCAGCAGGAGGATCTGGAACCCAGAATACCAATGTCGGAAGGATTGCTCTCATAAAAAAGACTGAGGCAGAAGCTGCTCATGGAGTTGTCACTGGTACATTCCTCATCCACAAGCAACCAGCATTTTATTATTAGTTTCTGGTGCATCTTACTCATTGATATCATCATCATTTGTTGAGAAATTGGGTTTGAATATGTCATCTTCCATATCCATTCCTGTAGCAAACCCTACTGGCCAAATAATCGTATGTGACACAATATTTGACGAAGTTGAGCTGAAAATCCGATCAAGTACCCTACCATCCAACCTAATAAAGTTTGACCTTGGGGGTATAGATGTTATTCTAGGGATGGACTAGCTCGGGATGTTTCGAGCAGTTATTAAATGCTATGATCAGAAGGTTTGGTTGAAAGGACCCAAAGGGGAGAATATCACCTATCATGGTATGAAAAGGGAACCTCGCATTAGACTAGTGTCAGCCTTGAATATAGTCAACCAAGTGAGGAAGGGAAACTCTGCATGCTTGTGTTACGTCCAGGATGTATCCAAGAAGGAAAATCTGTTGAAGGAGATACCTGTCGTAAGGGACTTTCCCGATGTCTTTCCATACGATATTCCAGGGATGCCACCCCAACAGGAAGTGGAGTTTACCCTATACTTATCACCCGAAACTGCTCCTATCTCGAAGGCACAGTATCGGATGGCACCAGAAGAATTGAAGGAGCTGAAGTATCATCTACAAGAAATCCTGGAGAAGGGGTACATACGACCAAGTGTGTCACACTGGGGAGCACCAGTGCTTTTCGTAAAGAAGAAGGATGGAAGCCTGAGGCTATGCATTGATTACCAAGAGTTAAACAGTGCAACCATCAAGAACAAGTACCCTATACCCCGGATTGGCGATCTGTTCGATCAACTACAAGGGGCCAGTGTTTTCTCAAGGATTGATTTGAGGTCAGGGAACCATCAACTTCGGGTATCCGAGAAGGATATCTCGAAAATTGCCTTCAGAACTAGATATGGCCATTATGAGTTCAATGTGATGCCATTTGGTCTGACCAATGCACCTGCAGTGTTTATGGATCTGATGAACCGGGTGATGAGGCCGTTTCTGGATCGATTTGTAGTGGTCTTTATCGATGACATCCTTGTGTACTCGAAAAGAAAGGAGGACCACGAAGAACATCTCAGAGAAGTGCTGCAAACTCTTAGACAAGAACAGTTGTATGCCAAGATGTCCAAACGCGAGTTCTGGTTGGATCATGTTCTATTCTTGGGTCACATCATCTCAAAGGAGGGGATATTAGTAGACCCAGGAAAGATCTCAGTATTTAAGGACTGGCCAACACCGAAGAACGTGTCTGATATAAGGAGTTTCCTTGGCTTAGCAGGTTACTATCGACGCTTTGTGAAGGACTTCTCCAAAATTGCTAGGCCACTGACTGCCCTAACGAAGAAAGCAGTGAAGTGTTAGTGGGACGAAAGCTGTGAAGAAGCATTTTAGACTCTAAAGGAGAAGCTGACTACGGCACCAGTATTGGCTCTACCAAACAACTCTAGCAAGTTTGAAGTGTACAACGATGCATCGAAGAAAGGTCTAGGGTGTGTTCTTATGCAAGAAAGAAGGGTAATTTCCTACGCCTCAAGACAGTTGAGACCCCACGAGGAGAACTATGCCACGCATGACTTAAAGTTGGCATCAATAGTTTTCGCGCTGAAGATATGGAGACATCATCTATACGGGGAAATTTGCAAGCTCTATACGGAACATAGAAGCCTGAAGTATATCTTCACGCAGAAGGAGCTGAACAACAGACAACGGAGTTGGCTAGAGATTATCAAGGATTATGACTTGTGTATCCAGTACCACGAAGAAAAGCAAATGTGGTGGCCGACGCGTTAAGTCAAAATTCAAGCCATGATGTGAATGCCATGTTAGTCTTGCCAGACTGGTTATGCCACGAGTTCACGAAGCTCGAAATTGAATTAATGAAACAAGGAACAGCGCATGGCCTACTTGGAAGCATGAAAACTGTACCAGACTTCTTTGAGGAAATAAGAAGCAATCAATCTGGAGACATGAAGCTCGAAATGATCCGGAAGAAGATTGAAGCAGGAAGCCAAAGACTTCAAGATTCATGATGATGGGGGCATTCGATACAAGGGAAGGTGGTGTGTATAGCAAAAGTGCGACGAAACCAAGAGAAGTTAATGCACGAGGCACACAACACACCTTATTCTCTTCATCCTGGGGGCAAAAAACTCTTTAAGGATTTTAAGAAGACCTTTTGGTGGCCCAACATGAAGAAGGATGTAGCTGAGTTTGTAGCCCGATGCTTAACCTGTCAGAAAGTGAAGTTCAAACACAAGAGAATGGAAGGCTTAGTTCAGTCATTGGAAGTCCCAGTTTGGAAATGGATTCCATCTCGATTTGCTTTCGTAACTGCCCTGCCGACATCAAAGGATGGACTCAATCAGATATGGGTATTGGTTGACAGATTGACCAAGACAGCAAGGTTCATTCCAATGAAAAGCACGTGGAGCATGGAGCAAAAGAGCTGATGCTTATATCAAGATCATAGTGAGGTATCACGGTGATCCAGGATCGATAATTTCTGATAGGGACCCTACCTTTCTCTCACATTTCTGGAAGGCTCTTCAAGAAGCATTGGGAACCCAACTGAGATTCAGTACATCATTCCACCCAACCACGGATGGATAAACAGAAATGACCTTTCAAACCTTCGGAGACATGATAATGGCTTGTTTTATGGATTTCCAAGGATCAATGGTTGACAAGCTGCCACTGATAGCGTTCTCGTACAAGAACAGCTACCACGCCAACATTGGCATGGCACCCCACGAAGCTTTGTATGGGAAGAAGTGTCAAAAACCTTTATGTTGGAGTGACATCAGAGAGACGGTGGTGTTACGCCCACAAATGATTGAGGAAATGACAAATCAAGTACGAATCATCCAGCAACGATTGAAGGCAGCACAAGGCAGACAAAAGTCCTATGCAGATCAGAAGAAAAGACCGTTAGAGTTCCAAGTGGGTGAAAAGGCCGTCTACAAAGGGAGTAACAAGATTCAATCAGAAAGGGAAATTGAGCCCAAAGTTTATCAGGCCATATGACATTCTGGAGAGAATTGGATAAATTGCGTACCGACTAGACCTACCTTCTAATTTGGGATGAGTACACAATGTTTTTCACGTGTCGCAATTAAAGAAGTATGACCTGATTCATCCCACTTGTTGGATCCCTAACCAATTCAGTTAGACCCGTCTTTGACATATGAAGAGTATCCTGTCAAGATCCTCGATACCAAGACAAGAGACACGCGTACCAAGAGCGTTAAGCTAGTGAAATTCTTATGGACAAACCATCTGACGGAAGAGGATACTTGAGAAGCAGAGGATGAAATGAGAAAGAAGTACCCGCACCTATTTGACGAGGTAAACTGAGTTCCGGGGACGACACTCCTCTAAGGGGGAGCGGAATGTAACCCTTTAGTTTTCGTGACCTTAATCCTTGTGCCACATCGAACTAAATATTAAATGCAGTTAATATATTGTGTGTGTTGACTGTTCCTACATATCATATTATGTGAATTGGCTGTTGCGATATATATAAAATCTTATAGTAGCTTTTCGTTGATAAGTTGGTTTGCGCTTCGAGGACGAAGCTCTATTTAAGGGGGGAAGGTTGTAATACCCCATTTTTATACTATAGTTTTTAAAACTGTATGTTATTCGGGGAGATATTTTTAGTTTATGAAAAGATAAAGTAGTTAATTAAGGGGGATTGTGGTCGCAATTTGAGGAAACTTTTATACATATTCAATCTAATAAAATACAATTAAATAATAAAACAAAAAAAATTGGATAATAATTTCTCCCAATCTCACGCAAACCTCTGCTGAATCTTTTCCCAAAAATCAAGAAGACATTGTCTTCTTATTCATCTTCTTCTTCAAAACCCCGGTCCCCCTCCCCTTCGCCAGCCACCATCACCACTCTCACCACCACCACCACTTCCTCCTCCACCTCTCTCTCTCTCTCTTCCCCCTGTTTTCTTCGACGAAAAAGCAGCAGGAGCAGCGGCGGTAGTGAGGCCGCTACCTTCCCCGTTGACAACACCAACGCCACCAACCACATCAATTTCTCCCTCCCTCTCTGTTTCGACCCATCTCCCTCCTCTCCTCTCTGTTTCGACTGGCGGAGAGGCACCAACAGCAGAATATCACCACAGAAATGACCCACGCCGCCGCCGCCATTAACGCCGGCGAAGAGCACTGTCGGCGAATCAGATGTACCCACCCTCTGTTATCAGTCCCATTCGACTCCCGATTGTCCGACCAAGCCTTAGGAGGCCTCAACTGAATCCAAGAAGACTTGGAGAAGTCCCGTAGAGCTACACTATCGCCGACAACGCCATTAACGCCGGCGAAAGCTCGACCTCTCCAAATCCGACGCACCCACTTCCTGGAATTGGTGCCATCCACCTTCTAGAGGTCAGAGGAATCCAGAAACGCCAACAACCGGAGCCAACGACGCCGGAGTCGCCGGATTCGACCATCACTGCCGACGATTTTTTGTGTGGGTAACTCCTAATTCCTCCCCTAATTCATTTTAGGTAATCAAAATGCCATTTTGATAGCTAAATCTGGACTTGGATCGATTGGGTGAAGGTAGTATAACATATTCTTGAACTGGGGGGTTAATTTGTACTTTCTGAAACTCTAAGGTATGAACTGTCACATACGAAACTGCTATAATTAGTGGAGTGTTATTATGTGTCTTTTATGAGAACTTGGGGGATCCACTTGTTGTTTATATAAATTGTATATAAAATGTGAAATTAAAAATGCCATTCTTGGATTAAAATTATTTCCTAACATTTTTAAATATTATTTTAATTATATAAAAAATAATTTGGCTATTAAAATTTTCTAGGAGTTATAATATGAAATATTGTTGTTTCTCGTGAAAATCAAGCAAAATAAATATATATGTTGTTAAATAAATAGTTTCAAGTGCTTGTAAACTAGTGTTTTGAGTAAAATAGGTTATTTGGATAATATTGATAAAATAAAATAAGTTAGAAAGTTAAGTTAAGAAATTAATAACTAATAATTATACTCCTTAAATAAAAATCCATACTTCTCTTGTTTATTTATAATTGATTATTTTTCCTATATACTAGAAATTATTTATCCAACATAAATGTATAAATATGTATGGCTCAATACTCGCTTATATTTGAATTTTTATTTATTCATTAGTTATCTTATAGTATGTATATATGTTATTAATAAATTATTAGCTATAATTAAAATTTGCATAAATCAAACTTTGTGGTAGCCTACAAACGAATAGGATGTATAATAAAATATTATTTCCTAAATATGAGTGTGTATAAATTTAATATGCGATTTCTTACTCAATAATTTTACGAATTACAACTTATATAATATTATATAAGTTGTAATATTTCTATGAGAAATATATATATATATATATATATATATATATATATATATATATATATATATATATATATAGTTGTTTACGTCACCGGTATATTATGTAAATATTATATGCTAGTAATTAATGGGGTATTGGGGGAAATGAGACTTGTTAGGATTATACCATTCCATACATCATACTTGGACTTGTGATTGATTTAGAAATTATTAATTGTAGGTGGCGAGTTCGTAGACGAGGGTTACATCTACCTGTGAAAGCTGACGTGATATTTGTTGTGTTATCGAGGCGAGTAAGCATGCCAAGTCTAGCGTGCCAAGCTTCTTTCGTGTCAAAATATGATTTTATAATTTGTCTCAAAATGTGTTTTGTTCCTCACATGCTTCACTTGATATTTTGATGACATTTGAAACATTTGCTTTGAAACTGACACATGATAATAATAACGCGTAATAACGTAAAGTGGAAAGAGTTATGAGGGTAAAACTTATTATTATTTCCGTGTTGGCTTCGTCCACTCGGCATGTGATATTATTGTCGATGTTGACTTCGCTCACTTGGCCTGTTGTGCACAAGAGAATCCGGCGGGGAGCACTCTGTGTACACCGTAAGTAGGGGATCGGAAATGGCACAGGAAGAGTTGGGTTGTGTGTAGGGAGAGAGTAAGGCAGTAGTAATGTCTGGGAGAGAGACAGGGGTTTGGCAGAGCTTCCGCGTATGTCTGGTGTGTCCTCCTTCGTATGGAAGGGTTAACGTCCTATATATAACGGAGAATGTGACCGTTGCAGTGTGGTTAATGCGCCCATCAATGGCGGCTTAATTAGCTTAACCACAACGGCACGTTCGTCCGCGTATATAGGGACCGTTACAGCACGTTGTGCGCGAATACTGGAACCGTTATGAGGTTGACCGGGTTTGACCGGATTGACCGGGTTTATGGAGCTCGTGCCATAAATATCTCAAAAGCAGTTACTAAAGGTCGCGCGCGGGCTTGGCTCGCGCGCGACAGGACTTACTCTAGCCTCCAAACCAATAAGTCCCTACAAGTCCCGTGCAGTGGTATACGAGGGCCCTGTCTCGCAGCCCCCACATGGATCAGCGCGGCTGGTGATCCAGTGTGTGTGGAGCACAATATGGTGTGCTAGATGATTGCCACGTGGCCAAGATCTGTCAGCTCAGAAAGCAGTATCTACATTAGCCCCCTTTCTGCGCGTGAAGACTCATAGCCGGATAGACTTCCATGCGCAGGAACCAACGTACGCGTCGCCGCCACGCACCAATTCAAATGTATGCAGGTTCAGCCCCCATGCGTGCCATTATGACCTAAAACCCCTAGAGTCGTGCCGTCTGGCCTTTAGGGTTTTAGGCGTGACGTCAGCGTGTCCTGTGATTGCGCGATTCGACGGTGACGGTTGCGATTCGACTACTGAAAGGACGCAACCCTTCATTGTTTTTGGATAAATACTCTGTACTCTTCATTGTTGCAAAGCATCACTTCTTTCTCTTAAAGTGAATGATACCCGAAAGCCTTCAAGAGCAGATTCAGATAATCAATCACCAGTTCTCTCTTGTCAATCGTCTTCTTCAATTGTGCACATCCAAGCAAGCTTTACCAAAACAAGGTTGGCCTTGTTCAATTGCGTTTGATATACTCATATATGCTTTGAACTGCGTTGAATCTTGCAAACCCATTACATATTATCCACTGCAACTTATGAAGAAGTTCTCAATCTTTGAATCTAATTTCAACCTAATCCCCAAATGGTAAGGATCTTGAAGATAGGGTTTCTGAAATCCCTGATAATGTAAACGATTCCAATCTTCTAGTTTTGAAAATTGCCAGTGGACTGTTCATCTTTCTTCCGATAAAACCTCGTATGCTTAAAACTGAATCTCGAAATTCGAACTAAAGCATGTGTATTTCTCCCTCCTTTTTTCTTACTTTTCCGCAGGAATGGCAAAGACAAAAGGAACTAGACCCACTAAGGAGGACGAAGAAATACCTGATCTTCCACGGGCTTTATGGCGAAAAGCCCCCTATCTGGGTGGGAAGGACTTTTATCATGCCAGGGTTAAGGCGAAGAAATTGCCAATCGCCGTCTCTGGTGAAGCATTGCAAACGTTAACCCCTCTAGTTAACTCGGCGTTGCTCGAATTGATCGATTCCGAAGATTTGGTTTGACTGGGAGTCGAAAAAGGGTACTTCCCATACACTGAAATTTCTACTCAAGAATTTTTTCAGAAATTGGACTTCATGGATGAATGGATTGACCATGTGTTGACCAATCATGCCGTGACTTTGAACGATGCCAGAATATACTTCGAAGTTCGTGCTATGAAGGGTGCTGCCGTGAAGCTGGATCAGTCCATGCTTCTAAACCTTCTTTCCCGTTACTCGCCTGCGACTCACACGTTCCATTTTGCTGAGTTCGAGGCTGCTCCCACGCTCGAAGATGTGCACATGCTGTATGATTTGTCTCCCGTGGGCGAGGTGGATCCTTTGAGTCCCTTGAGAATGGATGCGGAGATCGCTCTGTACACGCAGATGGAGGAGTGCTTATCAGAGGTGAAGAAAATTTCCACCCGGTGGACTCCTACAGAAGTCCTTCCTGACTGGCAGTTGGTTGACACATCTGCGAAGAATACTTGGAACAAGTGGGTCCAGTACTTTTTCCGTGACTATGCGAACAGCAGTATCACCAAGAAGCTTCTGAGTCGAAACCCGAAGGGTAAGAACTATGTAAATGGCAAGGGTTATCACTTGACCCTGTGCGCCTTCCTCTGTGCCTGGTTGTCGAGGTACTTAATCGATGGTCACCCACGTGATGGAGTCTTTTACCACGTTCTGCCTCTTGCTGTGAAGTTGGCCCTTGGTCAGAAGGTCGCACTTGGACCCTTAGTCTTGGGCACACTGTACTACAGATTGGATCAGCTGGTTGTGGCGATGAAGGAGTCGCGTGGTCGCCTCGACGTACTGACTTACATTAACATTGCTTTCTAGACAATGTGGGTCTTCGAGCGATGGCCCTCTTATGCCCCAGTCGCTTCCAAGCCCAGCAAATGGTGTCCCCCAGGTACGGAAGAGGAACGTAACAGCGGCAGGGCTGCGAGGTGGTTTGGAACTAACTATCCCAAGTGCGTTTGGAGCCTGATATGCGACAATCGGGAAGAGTTCATAGCTAGGCCCTATGCCATGCGCATTGAGAATGTGCGATGGTTTCCAAAACTGTATCCTTCTAAGGGTGTTGCCTTCTCAGAAGAGCTCCTTTTCGAAGGTGGAGAGCATTTCCACGAGCGCTATCGTGAATTCTTTTGCTGGTGCCTGAGAGGCTCTCTTCCTGCTCTCGCAGAGCATGTTCGCGAGCTCGCGCCGAGGTACGAGAGGATCACCGTGGATGTTGATCCCACTCGCGTTTCTCCCCAATTTGGCTTTGATGCAGTGGCACCCTCAATCTGGCCGCAGTCTATCATCAGAGGCTGCTACAAGCGGTTATTGTCGAGGGAGTTTAAAACATTCTTGATGAGCAATCTTCCCTTCGAGCAACCTGCAGGTAACCGTGAAGGCGGCTGTTCCAGAAACTGGCTCGCTTACTGGAATGCCCAGCAGACGAGATTCGAGACGCAGTCGGTCCCCCAGCCAAGTAGAGCTCCTGTGATGAAGAGGAATTCTTTCCCTTTTTGTCCCAATTGTAGCCTGGACGAGTCTGAATATGGTTGCTAATCGTTGCTGGATCGCGAGAACCATCTGTGTCCCTCTATCATTTTAGATGAAAAGATCTCTGCGGTTAGGAAAGGCGATTCGCATGTCATCAGATATAGCGAAACTTTTGCTAAGGTAAGCAACTTCTCTTTCATGCGCTAAGCTTCTTTACTTCAATAAATTGAAAACCTCATATTACGCTTCCTGCTGTAGTGCCATGTGCGGAGGTTTGCATCTGGTGAGCGTTCCAAATCGCTGGTGACCACCATTGTTACTGCAAGAAGGCAAGGACAACCGTTTCGGCTGGCATCGAAAATGGATCCCGCAGTCGAGACCAAGATTCGCGAGATCATTAATGCTTTTGCTGATTCGCTGATAGACAACACTCCAGCCTTGTCTCCTCCTAGGGATGATCCGTCTCCTGCTGCCCCGAGAGCGAAGAGGCCCAGGCAAAAGGGAATTACAATTTCTTCCCCTAAGAGCGCTCCAACTCCCCCCCTGCGAGGTCCCTCTCTGCCAGGGATAGGTAAAGGTCGCATGACCAGTAAAGCGCGGAAGGAGCTCGCAGTGGAGACCTTTGTTCCGTTCGGCCAGGAGGAAGAAGAGGAGAGGCTGGAGCTAAGAGAAGGAGACAAAGAAGAGGAAAGAATTGAAGATGTCAGAGACAAAGAGGGATATGCGATACATGAGGAAGAATCTGGAGGTATCTCAATCGTACTTTTCTTCCCATTATCTTAACTTTTTGCAATTTGGTTTGAACAAATTGTTTCTTTAGCAGATGATGACGAGACCATCGGTGGCCTCTTGGCCAAGAAGAAGAAGAAAGGTTCTCATACTGGCGTTTCTGATGAAACCATAAGCGAGGACATTCTTGCCGAGTCCAGGAGAACAGCTGCGGAGGCTGCTGAAAGAAGAAGGAAGCGAGAGGAAGAGGAGCTCGAACGCGTAAAGCAGAGGAGCCTAGAACAACAACACGTCGACGACTTAGTGCGTCCAAATGATGAGGAAGATGTGCTTCCCGAAGAGGTGGCTCCTCAAGGCGAAGAGGAGGATGCGGCTCCAGAAGAAGACGCAGCAGCTCTAGAGCAAGTCCAAGCAGACTTCGAAGAAATCGCAGGCGGTAACGAAGGTGAGATTTTTAATCTCGCAGTAACTTACCGAGATGTAATTGTTGGTGCGCTAAAGCACGGTGTGTCAGAAGTTGACATTCGCCGTTGGCTAGTAGGCAAGTGCGGTGAACCTTCAGGTAATCATTTGAGCAATATGTGTGAACTTGGCTTAGCAACCCAAACATAATCATGACTGGTTTCTTCACGCCCCAGGTCATGCTCACCTTAAAGACATGCTTAATGAAGATACATTAATAGGGCAAGGCTCCACGTCCTTAGCATATGACAAGGATGCTGCGATCCCACCTTCGCGTGGAGGTGCTCGCTCTTAGCTTACTAAAGATAATAAAATAATATACGATACAAGTTACCTCACACCATCGTATTTTGTATCGCAGGTAATGTTGACGAGGCCGTGTTGGAGCAAAGGAATCAACCTTCTGCATCCTATGTCCCGGTGCCGAGTTCTCATACTGAGAAGCCCGTCGCAGCTGCCGAATATGCAGGAGAGCCCTTCGAAGACATCATTGAACTCTCTGATGATGCCGAAGCTGACACCGTGTTGATGGAGGAAGATGCCCATGCCGGTGCTGAGGAAATAAGAGCGAACGCTGATGATGCCGTCGCACCTGAAGGTTTCCGTCCTCAAGCTGCAACTTCTGCTGCCGCCATGACTCCGGCAATGACTGAGCCTGCAGCGCCTCTTCCTGCGTGGAACTTTTGGGGTTCGCAGGTCGGGGCAGCAACCGCACCTGGTGTAGCTTATACTCTTCCCCCCAACTATGAGGAGTTAGAGCTCGCAGCTGATAAAAGGGCGATGGAGCGAGGACAGTCTTCAACTGCCCCAGCGATGCGCATTCCTTCTCTGCGCCAGATCCTTGAAGGAACCGGTATGTCGTGGTTTACTGTTCGCATCTTGCACTCTTTGCTTGCGAGTTTGTCGGTCTAATCTTGAATTTAACATTGCTTTAGGTTTGAAACAAGCCGACGTGGACTGGCTGGTTCGCATGCGTCTCTCCTATCCCCAATCGTTTGTGAGGTCTTTGGAGATAGGCCCCTTTGATAGAAGGCTGCTTCTGACTGAAGCCATCTGGATTCTAGAGCAGCTGTCCGCGGCCACACCTGCGACCATTTCTCCTCAAAGCGCGGAATTGCTTTTTGGTATGTGCCAGAACCTTCTTGCCAAAGTTCAAGGCAGGCTGGGCTTTGGCTTTCTTGTCAAAAGAGTTACCCTGATTCACGCGGCCGTGACCTTGAAACGTGGCCACCAAAACCTCGCAGCTGAACAGCAGAAGGTAGAGCAACAAAGACAAAAGGTTGAAGAGGCTGTGAAGCTCTTTCATGAGATGAACGCCAAATGCGAGCAATTGAAACAAGAAGTGGAGCAAGTAGAAAATCTGAGCCGTCAATTTACTCCTAACGACTCCTTGATCAAGGGCTTGTTTTGAAAGAGTAACAAATAAGTACTTGAAACATTACTGTAATGTTGCTAGGGTTTCTCCCCCTTTTTTTTTCAAAAAGAATTAAAGTGCCCGTTTTGCCCTTTCCGGGATTTGCTCGAATATCTATGTGTGTATCAATTTATGACGTCAGCAATTGATACTCTGCCTTGATTTTCGCGCTAATTGCTCATTAGATAAGCACGCCTTCCTTGGGAAGTCCATCCGTATCATGACTATCCGTCATTAATTAGGATACGCAACCGAATCGTCGTAACCTTTAGTAGGGTAATTGATTGTTACCGCTTTTCAAGGCGTAAGTGATTGACCCTTACCCTCTTTTCAAATTCTGCTGACTCATCTTGGTAACTGAAGAGTCTTCACAAGGTCTATATAAACCCTGGCTTTTGCTATTTGGGTTGTTTATCCCACAATGTGGCTTGCCGTGAGTCCTTACGACTACTGGCTTTAACGCTTGTTTTTCGTTGATTCATGGCAACTTCAAGTTGTGAAACCTGAGTTTGCGCTTTGTGCTATAGAAATAGTTTCCAAGATCCACTTTATAAGGCTTATTGATCTTTATAACTATCATAGAGAAGATGCAAATAATACCTCATGTTTGTTCGAAGAATTTTCTTCGTCTATTATGCTTGCAGGTCATGTTTCCGGCCGCCTCCCAGCGAGGTGCAGCGCCGTACTGACCCTGCTACCGACTCGTAATGAACGGCGGGATTCTCCTCCAGCATGCCCGGAGGTTGATCATTCGCCACCATGTTTGTGAGCTCAGGATGGCGAGCCATAGTGCTCGTCCTTGTGGACAAGGAGCCCATTGCCAAAGGAATGACTGCTCCCCTGTTGTGCACAGCTGCATACGCCGGAACAGGTGGTTCCTCAGGAACGTTTCTTAGGCGTAAGACCAAATAATGGCCTTGTAGATCCTGGGATCTTGAACATAGCGTCGCATAGCCTTTGTGACGTTTGTAGGACGTTCATTTTATAGCAAGACCCTACTTGCTACAGATATTTGGTCGCAAGTCTTCGTATCGCATAGCTTTTGTTAGGACCGTTAGGCCGATCCTTTTCCATTTGGGATTTCCCCGTTGAGTAACTTCTGTGTGCGAGTTACTATTTAGATGCATTGTAAGCCATGTTGGCTGCGTAGTTAGCTTGAGATGAGCTTTTTCGCTTGTAAGCTGTTATCTAGACAGATAAATTGAAGTCGTTTCGACTCATAATGATAAATCACTTTGTATGATTTGCTGTCCTGTTACAACAAATTGCGATTTCGCACGTATGTTGACAAATTCCGCCTTTTGTAGTGCTGTATAAACACTTTTGCATCGTCGCGTATGATTTGCTATCTGCTGGGTAGATTCGCAGATTTGTTTTTAGATCGTTCGAGATCGTATTTGCGCAGCTGTGCTACCTTGACTGGTAGGCTTGTGATTTGTTTTAGATTCAAGTGCAGGTGCTATCTCATCAGATAGACTTTCGTAGATCACTTAAGATCATTTTGCATAATGTTGCTATCATGACAGATAGGCTTAAGCATCATTTTAAGATCACATTCGTGTAGTGCTGCTATCGTGACAGATAGGCATTGAAAGATCATTTGAGATCATATTTGCATGGGCTGCTATCGTTGCAGATAGGCTTAAAAGATCAACTAAGATCATATTCGCATGAGCTGCTATCGTAGCAGATAGGCTTAGAAGATCAGTTGAGATCATGTTTGCATAGGCTGCTATCGTTGCAGATAGGCTTAAAAGATCAGTTAAGATCATTTTCGCATGGGCTGCTATCGTGACAGATAGGCTTAAAAGATCACTTAAGATCATGTTTGCATAGGCTGCTATCGTTGCAGATAGGCTTAAAAGATCAGTTAAGATCATTTTCGCGTGGGCTGCTATCGTGACAGATAGGCTTAAAAGATCACTTAAGATCGTTCTCGCATGGGCTGCTATCGCGGCAGATAGGCTTAAAAGATCAATTAAGACCGTATTTGCGCAGGCTGCGATCGTGACAGATAGGCTTAAAAGATCAGTTAAGATCGCATTTGCATGGGCTGCTATCACGGCGGATAGGCTTTTGCTAATAGTGATAATGAAGCAATAAAGACAGCTAGAAGTATAAAGTTCTTCTCATTTGGGAGAAGTCTTTTATTATAAAATTATCGTATGGGAGAGATGAGATTTACAATTCTCTCATATGGGAGAGAAGATGTGCGAATCATGGCAATACGGAGTATAAAGCAAACGTTGTAATATAACGCATATAACAAGAGAAGTTAAGGATAGTACTTCTTGATCCAGCGCATATTGACTGAGCATGGGGTTGAGGTCGTGCCACGTAACCTCCGTATGCTGCAGTAGCCACTGTCAAAGACTTCCGTGACTTCAAAGGGTCCTTCCCAATCGGCTGCGAATTTTGGATGAGCTGCCTCTCGCATGCAATGATCAGATGCGCGTAAGACCAAATCTCCAACTGCGAAATCTCGACGTTGGACTGTTTTGTTGTACGCACGAGCAATCCTTTCTTGGTAGCGCTTATTGGTCCTTTTGGCTTGCTCCCGCTTTTCTTCTAGTAGTACTAAGTCATGATCGCGTTGGTTGTCATATAACGCGTGAAAATCCAACCTTGCGGAGTTAACCTTCACTTCCGCTGGTACCACAACCTCAGCTCCATAGCACAAAAGGAACGGTGAGACCCCTGTGGGTGTCCTCAAAGAAGTCCGATAAGCCCATAGGGCTATGCTTAAAGAATCAGCCCACTTCTTGTGGTCATCTGCGACCATTTTGCTCAAAATCCTCAACATCGTTTTGTTGGTTGCTTCTGCTAGCCCATTCCCTTTCGGATAGTATGGAGTGGAGCATATCTGCCTGATGTTGTATTCTGCTAGCTTTGCGGCCACCTGGCGATTAACAAAAGGAGTGGCATTGTCCGAAAGGATGGTGTTGGGAATTCCGAACCTGCATATGATGCTCTCTTGTATGAAATGTACCACAGCTAACGCATTTGCTGTCTTCAGTGGTACAGCTTCTACCCACTTGGTGAACAATTCGGTCGCGGTGTGATTGAAGTGGTTCCCGTGCGAGGTCGGTCGAATGGGACCGATGAAATCCAGAGCCCATGTGTGAAACGGCCATGGTGTTCCCAATGCATGTAGATCTACAGCAGGGGCGTGCACTAGATTACCCTTGAATTGACACTCCTGGCAGCGTCTTACTTTGGTGCGGCAATCTGCCTCCATAGTGGGCCAAAAATATCCAATTGAAAGGAGTTGTCTGCATAATTTCGCGCCCCCTGGTTTTCTACCTGATGAGAAAGGTCCATCACTTCTTGTGCTTCTGTGCTGTCTAGGCATCGCAGCAGGTTGCCTTCATGGCCCCTTCGCCAAAGCATATTTTCTTGCACCACATATCGGGATGCTTTCCTCCTTAATTTCTCGGCTTCTTTTCTCGACTCGGGTACAGTACCCTGGGTGAGAAAATCGAAGAGGGGTTTCCTCCAATCCGCATCATCGTCAGTTAGAGCAATGAGTAAAGAGTCCTTGATCAGTGCGCAACTCTCGCACTTTCCTTGAATCAATGTTGCGGCCGTTGACATGTCCGGCGAATGAATGCCATACCTCTGAGCTTTCCGATAGATTGACACCTCACTTTCCCCGCAAGCATGCCGGTGAATCTTTTCTAATAGCAGTTGTCCCTCTTTCTCGGAGACGCATCGCATAAGTATTCCGTCAGGGCCCTTGTAATAAAGGGTGTTGTCATGTATGCAATACCCCTTTGTGGATGCCCAGTTCTCGCTGCTCGTGCCTTCTGCAATGGCCCGTAAGATTGACTTTCTCCAGTCCGTATCGTCCATGCATTCTTCGTCGCACGCGTCTTCTATCAACGCCGAGGACTTTCGTACTTCAATGAAGATCCTCGCGGGACATTTGTCCGCACTGACCTTGGATTGCAGGGTAGCTAATGCATCAGCATGCCTGTTGTCCGCTCGAGGTTTGTGCTCGTATCTGACGTCGCAGAATCGTTGCACCAATCTCTGCACTAGGGTCCTGTAGGGCAATAAGTTTATTTCCTTCAAACCATATTCGCCCGAGGCTTGTTTGACGATTAGCTTGGAGTCCCCCATATCTGTCAAGTTGCTTACTTCCAAGGCCTTTGCCGCGCGGAGCCCTGCGATGAGAGCTTCATACTCTGCTTCGTTGTTGGTAACTGCGAAGTCAAGCTTTGCGGACATCTGTATGACTTCCCCATCTGGTTTGGTCAAGACTATCCCAATGCCTCCACCTTTCCTTGTGGACGAGCCGTCGAAATGAAGCGTCCAGTAAGGCAACTCAACTGCGTAGATTTCAGGACCCTCCAATTCTTCTTCAATCACGGGCTCGTGGCTGTTATCAGGGAACTGCGCCAGTAAATCCGCTACCGCCTGCGATTTGATCGCCCGCGGCCGAGCACACGTGATGTCAAATTGGGAAATGGTCATATACCATTTTGCCAATCTTCCTCCAGGAGTAGTGTGAGTCAGCAGATATCGTATGGGATTGTTCTTTGTGACCACCACTACTTTGTGCGAAGCAAAATAGTGTCTCAACTTCTCTATTACGAAGAACAAAGCAAGGCAATGAAGTTCGATGTCCGTGTACCTTGATTCTGCCGACTGCACAATGCGAGAGATATAGTAGATGGGCCTTTCTTGTCCCTCATACTCCTGGGCCAGAAGAGCTCCTATAGACCTCCTTGTTGACGTCAGATACAGCAAAAGCGGTGATCCTAGCTGAGGTGCGATCATCACTTTTGAAGATGTCAGCAGCTCCTTTAGTTTCCCGAACGC
The DNA here is from genome assembly GCA_023055425.1 of Linanthus parryae. Lineage (NCBI taxonomy): Eukaryota > Viridiplantae > Streptophyta > Magnoliopsida > Ericales > Polemoniaceae > Linanthus > Linanthus parryae. The sequence goes on along the minus strand of JALGPY010000012.1, from coordinate 21,679,899 downwards.
AGCTTCGTGCTCCGGAGTCCAGTTGTATACAGCATCTTTCTTGAGAAGATCACTGAAACAGAAAGTAATTTCGGCAATTGCTGGGATGAATCTTCGCAGATATGATAGCTTTCCCAAGAATGTTTTCAAGGCACTCTGGTTATGTGGCGGAGTCATTCCAGTGATGGCTGATACTTTCGCAGGGTCAGGCTCGATTCCTTGGCGATGCACCACGCATCCCAAGAACTTTCCTGATGTTACCCCGAATGCGCACTTCATGGGGTTCATCTTCAATTGAAAGCGTCTACACCTGTTGAACACTTTCCGCAAATCCGCCAGATGGTTTTCCTCCTCCTTGGATTTAAAAACCAGGTCATCCACGTAGAATTCCACTTCTTTGTGCATCATGTCGTGGAACAGAGCCATCATGGCCCGCTGATAAGTTGCACCTGTGTTTTTGAGTCCAAAAGGCATCACCGTATAGTTGAATACTCCCACGGGGGTGATGAATGCGGTTTTCCGTGCATCCTCGGGGTCCATCTTGATCTGATTGTACCCACTAAAGCCGTCCATGAAGCTGAACATGCGATGTCCCGCGGTCGAATCGATAAGCAAGTCGATGTTGGGAAGTGGAAAATCGTCCTTAGGGCAGAAACGATTGAGATCCCGAAAATCCACACAAATGCGAAGCTGCCCATTCTTCTTTACCACAGGCACAATGTTGGCTAGCCACGTGGGATGGTGATTTGGCTCTATGAATTTGGCATCCAAGATTTTGACAATCTCCTGTTTTATCTTCACGTTGAGCTCGGGCCTAAAACTTCTTGTGCTCTGCTTTACCGGCTTGGATCCCGGTATCACATCCAACCGGTGCATGGTGATGTTCGTGTCGAGGCCCGGCATTTCGTCGTACTCCCATGCGAATACGTCCTTGTACTCGGTCAAGAGCTGTAGCAATCTTTCCTCTTCTTCGCTCGTGAGGTCCGCACTTAGAAAGACCGGCCTTTTCTTCTTCGCTCGGGCTTAGGAATACCTCCTTCAGCTCCTGCTTTTGCGGTCTGGGTTTGTCTTCCATGCATTCGGGCGCTTCTTTGAGTTTCTCTTCTAGAGTGCTTGGCTTTGGTTTTTCTGTCTCCGCAACCTGCTCGATTTGGTTGATTTGCTCAGGGATATCCCCATGCCCGCGTGAGGACACCCCAGCGTACCTTCATATGCGATAGCATTTCTTCCCGTTGGCGTAGAAACTTTCTATTTCCTTGCCCTCAGGGTCATACTTTGCTATTTTTTCAGAGTGTACACGTTCTTTCGCTGGTAGGCAATCCGCGGCGCTTCTTCTCGCGTGAGCGGCTCTTCCTTGGCATCCTCTCTTGTCACCATCACTCCCGCAGGTGACTGATCTTTGATATCCTCCCATCGGGGCAACGGAGTGGGGTTAAATGGTCCTGGTGTTTGCTCATATTCCATCTCGGTGAACCACACCGCCTCACTGAGATGGGCTTCATCCATGTTGAACGGATTCGTCGAAGCTGGTATTTCCACTATTCTGTCATTCCAAATGGCTTTCATTACTTGGTGAACTGTTGAAGGGACAGCATCAAAGCGATGAATCCAGGCTCGACCTATGATCATGTGATACGTAGTGCTTGCATCTATGACATAGAATTTCGCTGTGCACTTGATCTTGCCGATCTGAATTCCCAGGCGGATCCATCCTATCGTCATTCTGGAGTCGCTTCCAAATCCCATCAGCGGAGATGGGACGCTTGACAATCTTGTATTCTGGAATTCCCGCTAGCTTCAATGTATGGAGCGAAACAACGTTGACTGCTGCTCCTCCGTCAACGAACGATCTCTTAAACTCAACGCCATTGATGATAGTCGTCACATACAGAGGCCTCTGGTGGCTCGCATCTGTCCTCTTGTCGCTTGCGGAAAAGGTGATGACCTTCTCTGTAGGCCGAGACGCCCTAACAACTGTCCCATTGGAGACTACGAGATCCTCCTCGTAATCTTCTGCTATCCTTAAGATCGCTTTTGTCATTTCCGTCCGACATTTTTCTGAGAAGTTCATCTCGTCGAAGAACCTGCTGAACCCGTGCGACCCCTTCATCCGGTCGGCGCGTTCGTCCTCCGTGTCAATGCTGTAGTCCTCATCCTGGATCTCGGCAATGATGGGTAGACCATCTTCTGCGACCTCTTCAAGATCTATAATCGAGATCATAGCGACCTCTTCGCCTTTCCATTCTTGCTCCGCATGGGCAGGGAGTGGATTGTTGCGCACATCCTGCCTTTGGTCGCTAACAATCAGTTCGCCATTCTTCATCTTTTGGCTAAACACAATTCTGAGCTTCTTGCAGTCCCCCGTAGGATGCATGACCTTGCCGTGGTATTCGCACCACTTCGGGTCCCTCAACATCTCCTTGGAGGGTGCCCTCTCGAGCGGCGGTAGGACACCATCCTTACGCCATTGCCTGCAAAGGTCGCTTGCCTCTTCCACCGAACATGGCAGAGGTGGTGCATAAAAGTTCACAATCTTCGCCTGCTTTTGGGGTGAGACCAAATTCACTTCAGCCTCGCGCCCCCTCTTGTAGATGAATCTCCCGATCTTGAAAGTAGTACCACCCGAGGGTCGCTCAGGGGCGTTTCTCTTTTTCTGCCTCTCCACTATAGGCTCGATGTTCTTCGTGCATTCGATTAGTTTTGAAAACGTAGGCGTTTGCAAGTTAATAAGCATACCTTTGTACTCGTCTCGCATGCACTACAAGCATATCTCTACGAGTCTGCTTTCAAGTATCACATCTTTGCATTCCAAGGACTTGGCCCTGAACTTCTTGATGAAGGTTATTCCGTCCTCCTCGCGATTCTGATACATCCGCGAGAGATGAATCATCGTCACCTTTTCCTCCATCTGGAAGAATTTGGTGTAGAACTTCTGGACCATATCGTCCCAAGTCTTCACGGATCCAGCTTCCAACGTCCTATACCACTTATAAGCCACGTTCCCCAGGGATTTCGGGAACTCGCGCATCAGCAGTTTGGGATCAGCTCCATACGGACCCATCACATCAATGAAACGCATGACATGCTCATGGGCGTTCCCATTGACGTCCTCGAACTTATCCCATTTAGGAGCCTTGTACCCAGCAGGGTTAGGCATGAGATAGATCTCTCGTGGGATAGGTGGATTGTTGTCGAGCTTCGGAATGATGGTATCTGCGAACGATTGGTGAGCCAGAATGGTATCTATGCGCCGTTGGAGTGACGTCATACACTCCGGAGTACTTCCCTCGGCAACGGGAGGAGGAGTTGTCGCAGGTGGAGGCGACACATGCGCCGCAGGAGGGCTAGGGACGTATTGCGAATTCACGTTACCCCAGATTGCCGTTGGGGGAGGCAAGGGATACTGTGAGGCCGGATTAGGTACCAAAGCCGGAGGCTGAGGAGTGTGAGCAGCGAGAGGCAACATTTGAGCTGTTGACCCCTGAATTGATGGTAGCTGTGTAGTCACCGGTGGAGTTTGCAGATTGGGGTTGGGTGGTGTGGCTGACACTCCCAATCCTTGAGTGGTAGAGGCTCCTCCTCCCTGAGAGACGGCGGTGGCTGGTGCAGGGTTTGGAGCAAGAGTCCCCAAGACAGCCATGATCCGTTTTAGCTGCGCAGATTGAGCTTTGAGAGCCTTCGCCTGACTTTGGATGGTGGCGTCCAAGGCTTCTAGCGTCGGAGCTTCACCGAGGGCTGTAGGAGTACGACGAATCTCTTCTCCTGAGGCGGCCTCCGTGGAAGGCGATCTGTTGCTGACATCATCCTCCTGAGACATGGTTGCTTAAGATGGTAGGTTCACGTCGGGTTCACCAAAATGTGCACAAGAGAATCCGGCGGGGAGCACTCTGTGTACACCGTAAGTAGGGGATCGGAAATGGCACAGGAAGAGTTGGGTTGTGTGTAGGGAGAGAGTAAGGCAGTAGTAATGTCTCAGAGAGAGACATGGGTTTGGCAGAGCTTCCGCGTATGTCTGGTGTGTCCTCCTTCGTATGGAAGGGTTAACGTCCTATATATAACGGAGAATGTGACCGTTGCAGTGTGGTTAATGCGCCCATCAATGGCGGCTTAATTAGCTTAACCACAACGGCACGTTCGTCCGCGTATATAGGGACCGTTACAGCACGTTGTGCGCGAATACCGGAACCGTTATGAGGTTGACCGGGTTTGACCGGATTGACCGGGTTTATGGAGCTCGTGCCATAAATCTCTCAAAAGCAGTTACTAAAGGTCGCGCGCGGGCTTGGCTCGCGCGCGACAGGACTTACTCTAGCCTCCAAACCACTAAGTCCCTACAAGTCCCGTGCAGTGGTATGCGAGGGCCCTGTCTCGCAGCCCCCACATGGATCAGCGCGGCTGGTGATCCAGTGTGTGTGGAGCACAATATGGTGTGCTAGATGATTTCTACACCTGTGATTATTATTTTCAATGTTGAATTCGGTCATTCGACCTGTGTATTTAACCTGGTCACAACCTGCCGGGTAGGCATGTCAATGGGTCGGTTCTGGGTAAACCTGAACCGGACCCATGTAAGACCCGCTTGCTATTAGACTCGTATAGAACCGAACCATGAAACACAGACCCGAAAGCAGAAGAACCGGACCTGACCCTGCGACCCAGTGGGCGAACCGCGACCCAAAATTTTGCATCTCTATGACATCGAAGACCTGCATCCATGGATTCTCTCAGCGAAATCAGAATCACGTGCACAAATTTGTTACACCCCATGATCAAAAAATAATGCTGCATGTTGGAATTGTGCCTTAGAGGCAATCAATTTATTGTGACAAATATATGGATTTACGATTCATTGTGTTATCGATATGGAGATATGTTAACATGAATGAAGTCCTTAGAATATAAGTGCTATATTCTCAAATAGCCCTAGTCAGTTATAATGATTAATGGGACAATCATCTATAGACAAGTATGGGGTTGGATTAATATGGAGATATCACGATCCAACACATGGGTATGCATTAGGAGTAATGACATACTGGAGTGACCCACAACGAGAAGGATACATTAGATTATGTTAAAGTCACAATCGCTTCTCGTAGTGCTAATATAATTGCAATCCTTAGACTTGAAGTCACTAGATACTCTAGTTGTGAAATATCGTGCTTTGATGTTATCAACGTTACACCGTAACTGAGTAACTATAAAGATAGCTATCAGGCATGATAGGAAGAAAGCTTAGAGATCGTAGTGATGTAGAGAGGATTTGTCCCTCCCATACGATGGGAGCAAATATCCACGGCCACTCGAGGGATGAGGCTTATTGAATGTCTGACCAGACTCAGATAAATCAATATGGAGATATTGATGTTATCTGCTTGCATAAGCATATTCCCAGGATCGAGGAACTATGGATTGGATATACGAGTGTGACTATTTATGTCTCGTGTCCAATCCGGATATGGAGACAAAGGGATAGTGCAATATGAGATATTGGGCACAAAAGGTTTGTCGGGATCACTGACTTATTTCTATTAGTTGGGTAGCATCGATGTGTTGCTAGACACCGCTCCATATTAGTAATAGGTTACTACCAACTAAGTAGAAACCTATGGGTCACATGTCAAATAGAGTTGAACTAGATTTGGGATTAATTAATATGATTAATTAATGAGAAGGATCATTTTGCAACACCTTGCAAACTTAGTAGGAATAATATGCAAGGAAGGGACTAATCCAAGTTCATGTAGAATTAGGAAGGGCCTTTATGTAGTTAACAAGGAGTTGTTGGATGATAACTCCATAATTGGAGTTATATTCTATTGTGATTACTTGTCGTTTCGCGTACTTTCCGATGCATTTATGTGTGCTTTAGGCCGAGTTTTGATAGTTTTGAGCATACTTGAGTATTTGGACTTCATGGTGTAATCCGGGCGTTTTATGCATGTTTTATGCTTTATTTGTCGCATTTGATCTTCCGGTATTTGTTCGTGTTGTGGATTTCAGGAACCGGAAGCGTGCAGTGCGGATTTTGGAGCGGAAGCGAACTTCGGAAAGAAAGAAACTCAAGGAATGCATGAGAGAATAGAAGAAGAGGAGAAGCTAAGAGGAGAAAAAGACTTAGCCAAATTTTCAAGAGGTGAAAAGAAGCAAACTCACATGGAAGGTCATTGTGATCCTCACATGGAAGGTCATTATGATCACAAGATCAAAGTGCAAGAATACATAGAAGAGTAACGTGACTCTACAACTACAAAAGGTGATCCTAGGATCACAAATTGTGATCCCAAGATCTAATTAGTAGATCTGACGCATGCCAAAGGGGGTGAAAGTGTAATTTTTAAAAAACTTAAAAAGAAGTGACGTGATTTAACAAGGAGGAACGACCTAGGGCTTGGATTATTCATCATTCTACGCCATTGGAGAGCTTGGATCATCCGTTTGGCTTCTAATCTTCGTTTCTTCTCTAGTTTTTGATATTGGATCATGAAACTTTGTATATTGAACATGTTTATGCGTAGCTAAACGCTTATTTCGGGATATCTCGTAGGAAACTAGGGTTTGATCACTACATATTGTGACTTATGGATTTGCTTGCATGCTTTCAAGCTTAATTGATGAGGTTTTATCTAGTTATGTGTATTTTACATCTTTCATCTATCTTTTCTATTAGTAGACGTATTAATAGAATTGTCTTAGGTTGTGAGTGATAGAGGAATTTACATTCGTTGCCCGGAAACTTGAAATACACACTAGCCGTATCTAGGGTTGAGGAATCTTGCTAGTTAGATAAGAACAAAGAGTAGAATTAATATCGTAATGCGTGTTTGAACTTGAGTAGGCTAGAGGAATCAGTTATGAGAGTTTAAGCATAGTTATTGGTTGAGACATCTTCAATATAAAATTGCTCGTTTGACTAGAACAAAAACTCATCGTGTTAGTAGAACATAAATCCAACATAGTGTGAAATACCTAGTGATCCGTAGAGATATCCTGAACTTGATCAATTTTGAGAACCATCCAAATCAATTCGTGCTGGTTAATCTTGAAATAATTCATCGAATTATTTGAGATAATTGTTATTTTAATTATTAGTAGAACTAGAACACACAACTCAACGCGCTTTGCCCACACGAAGAACAAACTTAGTAGTTAATTTACACGAAGTCTCTTGGGTTCGAAAACCCGGATTTCCGGAATATTATCACTACACCGATAACTGTGCACTTGCAGTTGGAGCGTGTCAAGTTTTTGGCGTCGTTGCCGGGGAATTCAGATAAATTAGCTATTATTTTTCTCTTTAGGGATTTACTATTTCAGTTTATATCTGTTACTCACCTGTTTTGTGTGTGTGATTGGTGTTTCCAGGTCTGATTCACTTGGTGCATGTCACGTTCTAGAAACGAGCCTTTGCATCCAACACTTGAAGACCCGGAATCCTTATTGCGAGCACAGAGTAGAGACAAGAGGAAAGCAAATTCAGTTCAGATGGACGAGCAAACTAGAGCTGAGTTTGAGAGGTTCCGCAAAGGCCTCAAAGATGCGGAAGCAGCTAGAGCTGCAGCTGTGGAAGATGCAGCAAATCGAGCAAGGGAGACTAAGCAGCTCAGGGCTCAAATGGCTGAGATGCAGGAAATGATTGATCGCATGAACCCACCAAATCCACAACAACTCCCTGGTGCGGAAATAGTTGATAGAAACAATGGAGGCAATGGGAATAATGGGGGTAGTAATCGGAACAATAACGGCCGGAATGCGGTAGAGCAAGTCAACAATGCTGAGGAGGATGAACGTCCTTTGGTGGACTACTTCAGGACTACACCGGAGGGATATAAGCCCACCATTTTCAGGCCGCAGATTAATGCCGCACATTTCGAGATTCGCCAACCGTTGATCAATATGGTTAGGGATGAATGCTTATTCACCGGAGCCCCGACTGATGATCCACATCAACACTTGCTCAATTTCGAGCAGATTACTTCTACCATGTATGACCAGAGAGTTCCAATCGAGACGATAAAGCTCATGCTTTTCCCCTTCTCTTTATCGGGAAAGGGAAAGACATGGCTTATGGAACTTCCAGCAGGCAGCATAGTTACATGGGCAGATTGTAGCAGAGAGTTTCTCAGGAAGTATCTTCCACCATCCAAGGTTGCTCAACGGATGGCTGACATAACCAAATTTACACAGCAGGAAGATGATTCTCTGGGTGACACATGGAGAACGTTCAACCAGCTCCTGCGCAGATGCCCTACTCACGGAGAGCCATGGTATAAACTTCTCCACTAATTTTATAATGCTTTGGATAGAGAGACTGCTAGTGAGCTGGACATGATGGCTCAAGGCAATTTTATGGGAATGGGACTACAGAGATGTCGTGATCTGCTAGATAATGTAGCAAAACGTGAATCCACGAGGCCTGAGACTTGTAGAAACACAAAATCAGATGGGGCATTGGTTAGTAAGATTGAGTCCATGGTGGAGCAGAAATTTGAACATCAGATGGCAGTGATGACTTCGGCTTTCAGTAATTTGAATCCATCGGCACAGGTGAAGTCAGTGGGAGAGATGGTAGCAGATGCAAATCAGGGATATGGGGATGGCATTGAAGACGTGAATTACATGGGTCAACAAAGACAGCAGCAATGGCCAAACACCTATCATCCCAACAATCGCAATCACCCCAACTTCAGCTATGCCAATCCGAATAGTGGATTATATGCGCCAGGTCAAAGGCCAAATGTTCCTTACCAAGCTCAGAGACAGGTTCCACAACAACAGGCTCCACCTCCACTCTCTGAAGTGCAAGAGACAAATGCCTTATTAAGAAAGTTACTAGCTAATCAAGACAGGATGGAGAGCACGATTGTCTCAATACAAGCAACAATAAAGAGCTACGAGACTCAGATTGGGCAGATTGCCAATCAGAATGCTAAATTTCCGCCAGGTATGCTTCCTCCCAATACCATTCTTCCTACTGAGCAGCTCAAAGCTATTACTACTCGCAGTGGTGTGACTACTCAGGATCCTCCATATCCTAGCCATGCGAGAGCTGAAGCTACAAAAGCTACAGATAAGGAATTGGGTGAAGAGTTGCCCAAGGCCGTGAGTCCCCAATCAAAGGACATGGTTGAGATGAAAGATGAGTCCAAGAGCACTCCAGATTCGGCTACTTATGAGCCACGAATTCCATATGCGGCGGCAATAAAGAGGAATGATGAGGAAAACTTTGGGAGATTTATGGATATATTTAAACAATTGCATATCAACATTCCTCTTGTAGAAGCACTTGCTCAGATGCCCAGGTATAAGAAGTTCTTGAAGGAAATCCTATGGGGTAAGAAGAGCATAGAACCCTATGCCACGGTAAAGCTAACAGAGACGTGTAGCACTGTCATACAAAGAGACATTCCCAAGATGAGATATCCAGGCAGTGTCATTTTAGGCTGCACTCTTGGGGGTGGATATCATACACATGGTCTCTGTAATTTGGGCGCGAGTATTAATCTCATGCCATTGTCTCTGTTTCAGAGATTGGGCATTGGTGCGCCGACCCCTGTGAAGATGGGTCTGCAATTGGCAGAGAATTCTATAGTTACGGCAAATGGGGTGATTGAGAACTTGCTCGTCAAAGTGGGTGCATTTGTATTTCCAGCTGACTTCGTGATCGTAGATATCAAGGAGGACCGCGATGTTCCACTAATCTTTGGAAGACCGCTTTTGAAGACAATGCGCGCTAATGTGGATCTAGAGACTGAGGAGTTGACTATCAAGGCTCTAGACTCATCACTCGTGTTCAAGGCATTTGTTCCGAGCAAGGGAAAGAATAAATTGGCCATGATCAAGTTTAGAGAAGATCGTGTGGATCCTTCTCTTGGGTTGCCTACAGTTTTGCATCCCGATCCACCCGAATCAGAGAAGAAGCCAAATGTCATGAGTGCGCATGATGTGGTGCAGAAAATCAAGAGCAAGAAATTGAAGGAGGAGGCACGTCATGCTAGACCTCCTTAACATCTTGGAGGTAACTGGGTCGGGCCGTCGACCGTAAATTACAAGCGCTTGTTGGGAGGCAACCCAACGTAGTTTTATGCTTTAGTGTAGAGTGTGTGTTTTAAATACTATTGTGTGCGTTTTTCAATACAATTTTCTTATCGGAGGGGTGAGAGAGTGAGAATCTCACATTTGAATTGAGTCTCTACAGGAACACAGGTTGGAGACGCGGTCCGGACTCCCCTTCTTGATGCATGTGGAAGAAACGAACAAAAACCGAGAAAGCGACGTAATGATCACGGAATTTGAGGTCATAAATTCTGAAGTTTACTCCGGTAATTTTGGATTAACACAAGCAAAAGGAGAAAGAGCGCGAAACGAGCTTTCCGACGGTATATTATATGCGTGCATCGGAGTCCGGAAGCGTAACTTTGGAAGAAGAAGAAGAAGAAAAAAAAAAGAGACGCATGATACTTAGAAAAAAAAGTGGGGAAGAAATTTTGAGCAACATACTGCTAACGCACGATCACCTTAGCTGATCGTGTGAAAAAAAATGTTGATCGCAAGATCATCTTTTTCATCCATCGTGGCTTTTCATTATACTGGGGCAAAAGGGTCTTTTGCGTTTTAAGTGAAAAAAAAATAAACACGCGGAATAAAGAAAAAAATAAAGAAAGAAAGAAATAAGAAGAAGAAGAAGAAGATAACGACGGACAACAGGAGGGGAAGAACACGCAGAAGACGCTCACAACCGCAGCCGACGGGAAACTCGCCGGAAATCACCGGCATTTGGTGGGTTCCGCACGGCACAACAGCGGCAATGATTTCAGGTGGTGCGTTTGGGAAGATCCGGTGAAGTTACAGGGGTTGTTTGTTCCGACCCACCACACAGTGCCCTCCCAGAACGCTGTGGCGACCTCAAGAACCAACTGCTCGGCAAATCACCGGAAAATCGCCGGAATTCACCGGCGTTTGGTGGCGTTCTTCTCGGCACAACAGCATCAACGACACCCAGCGTCGGAGTTCTTCACCAGACCCACGTAACAGAGCTCTAAGAACGCAGCGGGCCTCCGGAGCTCTACTGGTCGGAAAAATTGCCGGCTTTCGACGGCGTTTGGTGGGTTTAGGTCGGCTCAAGAGTGCCGACGAGTTTTGGGGTTGTAATTTTGAAGAATCAACGAGAGTGGTGTGGTGGAACCAGGTGAAAGCTAGGGTTTTTGTCACGATAAATCTGCAATTCATTCTCAACCGGTTGAAATTCGCGCAAACCGTTTGCGGGGTTGTGACGGGGACAACGAGGAGAAGATATTGACCTAAAAATCTCACATCGCGAAAAGTATCGAAAAATCAGTAGACCGTACGGTCCTTCTTGACTGATTTTGTCGATTCAGCCCCATTTGAACGGAACTCCGGGGCTTCAGGTATCGCTAATCTTTCTCTTTCGCAATTTAATTTTATCGAGTCTAGGCACATTGAGTAAAAGCCCAAATTTGTTATTGTTGTCGCTTAGTTGCGACGTTTGGGGGCGATTGACTAGTGTCCTAGGATTTATCTGCTAAATTGCATTCTTGCTTCTTTTCAGTACACACATCCTTATCACGGGCACGTAGAAAAGATAATCTCGAAATTTGAATTGCTACTTTCTTGTGCAATAAAATCGTTTAGGAGTAAGAAGATGACAATGGTGCTGAGTAGATTCATCGCACCTCGCATTAGAATTGCCGAGTCCTCTTGATTGATCTCTAAATTCGTTGAGGACAACGAAGCATTCTAGTGTGGGGGGATTTTTAATCTTGACTAGCCAGTCCATGTCTGCATTAACCTGTCACATATAGATTGTTAGGGCGTATTGTGTCGTATTCGTGGTCCGTGTCGTGTTTTGTTTTAGTGTCGTAATGTGTATATTAGTTATATATATGTGTTAGTGTTTGTTTCTTGCACGTTTATTTAATTGAGTCCACCTACCCAAACTGAGTCAGTTTCGAGTCTTCTTTCGCGTCTGGCCTTGCATGTAGAGTTAGAATAAATAAAGTAAAAATACAAAAAAATTAAAAATTTGAAAAAAAAAATAAGAAAATTTGAGAAAGGGCAATCAAAAGAAGCTTAAAATTTGGTAGATTCGAGGAGTGTGAGAATTTTAGGCGTAGGACGTGACTTGTGACCGAGAAGGACAAATTGAGTTCCCCCTAGTACGTATAGAGAGACTTCCTTTATGGGAATGTCTACCTATTTTATTACACTTACTTGATTTGCAAATTTAAAGTGTGTGTTGTTTTCTTTTACAAGATTTGAGCTAGGTGTGAGCTAAACAAGCCGAACGTTCATGTGTACGTCTTAGGTAGTCGCCAGCCTGCCTCGTAGTGGCACACAGAACAGCTGTGCGAGGATGCGTGTGGCATCCCCGTATTCCCGCCTGGGAGGAAATACGAGAACGCCACTCAGCACCCGGGATTAAGCCCGGATGCTAGGAACAATGGTAACTGAAACAAACACCAACATAATTATATATTACAACTCACAAATTGTCTTAACACAATATTCAACTTACTATTACACAAGGCGAGATTAACTAAGAGTTCGCTTTATTTAAATTACTACTAGACATCACATGATACGATGACTCCCTTATGCCGAGCTCCCTTCTTCTAGACCTGCGGGGGAATAAAACAAAGACCGCAGTTTTTCCAAAGTCAGCGAGAAATGCTGAATAAGCAAACACCCAAACGTGTAAACAGATTATGAGGCATCTTTTTACTTTGAAGAATAACGAGGAATAGATATCTACTTTAATAACGTAACTTGGCATGATCTCACGTAGTGAAGAAACATAATAAGACTTCTTGCTAAAAATGTGAGTCTTTCAACTTTCCTGTGATCTCAATACGGGGGATATATTCCCCAAACTTTCCTTATCTTAATTATAAACATCCTTTCTCAAAAACTCATTAAATCATCTTGTTAGTACGGGGATCATCTATCATTTCCTTTCCTTTCCTTTCCTTTCCTTTCACTAGCAACCATGACCATAAGTGTCGACACCCCCTAAAGACTCCTCGCGGCCAGAAGGGTAAGTACATGGAGCGACTCGGCAGGTTGCGACCGAGTTAAATATATAAGTAACCAAATACTGTTCACCCGCACAACTCTTTCCACTTTACGTTATTACGTATTATTACTTTTCATGTAAGAGTTTCAAAAATCATTTATCGATAAGCAAAGCAAGCTTTCAAGTAAGACGCAAAAAGCAAATATTTATTTTGAGACGAGATATAATAAAATTGTGATTTCGACACGAACGAAGATAAGACTCTAAGACTGGCATATTTGCTTACCTCCCGTAGCAACAGCAAATATCACGAAATAGCTCCTACAGGTTGACGTAGCCTTCGTCTACGAACTCGTCGCCTACAAATTATAATCCCTAATCAAAATCTAAGTTTCAACTACCATGTATAATGCAAGTAATGCGATGTGTGTTCTAAATATTAGTTAACTTCTTATTTTAAAACTTTCGTGCCAACCAAACTCCCTATTTATTTATGTAGAATAAGTACTCCTTTATTTTTATTTTTCATTTAGCAAACTAAGTGGAAAACTTATAATTAGCTAGAGAATTAAAAAAAACTCATATTTAATTAAACACATAACTAGGCATAAGCCTCCTTTTTAAATCGTAAATTTTAGTATTATTTCACAAAATAATTTGGTTAACTTTAATACAATAATAGCATATAAATTTCAAGAAAGTAAATTTTTAGACTTTATCCAATAATTAGAAAATAATTAAAACACCTCTTTTTCCTTACAATATATATATATATATATATATATATTTAATTCATAAAATTTTCCCATGAAATGCTTTATAGTTATTTAGTCGTGATAAATTTTCTAAGTTATAAAGATATTACATTTTTCTTACATTACTTGGGTAGTTATATATTTTTATTTATTTAAATCAACAATTTCATTAATTAGGAGCTAAAGTCTCATCTAAAAATATCTATTTATGTTTAGTTCATAACGTTTCAAGTAAAAGATTATAAACATGGCCAAATTTACACAAATACTCTCTTCTTACTTCATTATACAAGATTATATATTTATAAATATATATATATATATATATATATATATATATATATATATGAGAAAATCATAAATAATCTCTTTTAGTTTGTTTAAGAAATTATTATATTTATTTATAAAATCAGATTATATAAACTATAACAAGATCCCCAAGTTTTATAAATATAACACTTACTTACCCCCTAGTAACTTAATTAGTTTCTGAGTTAACACTTTGCACCCTCAATTTTTATTAAATGACAAAATCAGCCTCATTAGACATTCACGTTCCTCTTCTTCATCTTCTCCAAAACCCAACCACAAATCTCATCAAATAATCACACCCATTCAGTTTTGATGTTATAAAACTCAGATTCAAGTCTAATTAACTGGATTCAAACAAAAAATCAACTGATTTGGTTACCGAATGGAGGAGTATTCCGTTGCCGATGTTTCGTCAGAACTTCGCCGGAGAAGATGGTGTTCCGGTGGTGGGGGTGGCTGTTGCTGGTCTTCTGGAGTGTGCTCGGACCCCTAGGAGGGTGGACGAGAGCCGAGGGACGGAGGGGGGAGAGAGAGAGACCGGCGGCTGGGGTCTCCCGTCGGGTCGGGCCTTCGGGTCCGATCAGCGGTGGCCTTTGGCCGCCGCTGCTTCTGTTGCTCCAGTTATCTCTGGTTCCAGCGAACAGAGAGGAAGGGAGAGGGATCGAAGGGAGAAGGAGAGAGAGAGAAATAGAGGGGTGGTTGTGCAGGGGGTTCCGGTGGAGATGGCGGCGGTGATGGATGTGATGCCGATGGTGATGATGGTGGTGGTGTTGGTGTTATTTATGCTGGGTTTTGCAGGGAAGAGGGAGAGAGATTGAGAGGGAGGTGGATGCAGAGAGTTAAGGAGCTGTGGTGGTGATGGAGGCCGGATGTGGCGGTGGTGATGGCAACGGTGTTGGTGGTGAGGTCGGGGGTGATGATGGTGGTGTGGGTGTGGGCTGCTGGTTTTAGGAGAGAGAGAGAGAGACAGAGGTGGGAGAGGGGTGAGGCAGAGAGTTGTGGAGGGAGTTAGGAGGGCATGGTGGTGATGGTGGTGGTGCCGTAGGTGGCCATGGTGGTGGTGTTGTGGTGGAGATGGAGGTGATGTGGGGGTGGTGTCGGCAGTGGTAGTGATGGTGGTGGGTGATGTTGTTTACCAAGAGGGAGAGGGAGGAGGATGGAGAGTGAGGGAGGTCGGTGTTGTTGGTGATGATGGTGATTGTGGTGGTGGTGGTGTTAGGCCAACGTGAAGAAGAAGAAGGAGAAGGTGGTGATGAAGTGTGGGTGGTGAAATGAGAAGGAGGAGAACTCTATTTATAGTGAAATTTGGAGAGGAGGGTTATTAAAATATTTGAGGGAGAAGATGAATTGTAAGAGGAGGTAGGAGGAGGAAGGGGGTAGAGGTGTAAGAGAAGGATGGTGATGGAGGGGTGAGGAAGGAGATGGTGAATATTTAATATAAGAGTAGGAGGAGGAAGGAGTTTATTAAATTAGAAGTGGGAGAGGAGGAGTTGTGGGTGTGTGTGGGTGTGTGTGTACGGTGAAGAAAAGAAAGAAGAGGGAGGAGGTTGAGAAAAAGGTGTGAGGAGGGATGGTGATGTGTGAGGGAGGAGGGTGTGCCGTGAGAGAGAGAGAGAGAGAGAAAGAGAGAAATAAGGGAGAAAAATAATAAGAGAGAAAAATATGGGAAGAGGTTGGGAGAGAAAAAAAAAATAATAATAATAATAATAATTTTTAATTAAAAATACGGGTTTTGGGTCGGGTCAATAGAGGAAATACGGGTAATACGGTATACATCACCGGGTTATACGAATATACGGGTCGGGTCAAGGAAAATACGGGTTAAAGATAATTATACTATACGTATATACATACACCTATTCTTCTAAAATACATCTAGCTCCCCAACCTTTTAATTAAATTCATTATTAACTTCTCAAAAGTACAGTCACCTCCCCTAAACTTCATTTCAACTAATTTATTACTTCTACAAACATAACCCCATTCTTTCATTTAGTTGATTTGCAACTTCTTAAAACTACAATTATGGCCCCTCACTTAGTTTGATTAATATATATAACTTCTTTAAAATACAATTACATCCCTATTCTTTAAATTATCAACTTTACATTCTTGGAAACTATAATTATAAACCTCCAAATAAAATCCAGTTACTTTATAACTTTCTAAAAACTACAATTATAATCCTATTCTTGATTTAATTAATTCATAACTTCTATAAATCACAATTACACCCCCAAACTTTATATAAAATTATTAAATTAGCTTCTTGTATAAAATCGGGGTGTTACATCCTTCCCCCGTTAAACTGAGCTTCGTGCTCGAAGCTTAAATCAAATACTTGACGGGAGTGAAATCCTTTTATGTTTAACTAGCATATAAGATATAATGGAGCATGATATGCAAATCTAATATGGCATGCAATCGTGTTACTACTTTTGTGATGTAATGTGTGAATACTTAGTGTGATGGCATGTCGGGTGTGAACATTTAGTGTGATGGCATGTCGGGTTATGGTATGAAAATTCAAAGGGTTACATCCTCTCCACCTTAGGAGAGTGACGTCCCCGGAACTCAAATTACCTTGACAAATAGGTGTGGGTATTTCTTTCGCATCTCATCCTCAGCTTCCCAAGTAGCTTCTTCTGTCTGATGGTTTGTCCATAGGACTTTCACCAGTTTAATGCTCTTGGTACGTGTGTCCCTCGTCTTGATATCTAGGATCTTGACTGGATGCTCCTCGTATGACAAAGACGGGTCTAACTCTACTGGTTCAGGGTCCAAAACATGGGATGAGTCAGGTACATACTTCTTCAGCTGTGAAACGTGAAAAACATTGTGTACTCGCCCCAAGTTGGATGGTAGATATAGTCGGTAAGCGACTTCCCCAATTCTCTCCAGAATGTTGTATGGTCCATGAACTTTGGGCTAAGCTTCCCCTTCTGATTGAATCTTGTTACTCCTTTTGTTGGCGAAATCTTAAGAAACGCCTTTTCACCCACTTGAAATTCCAACGGCCTTCTCTTCTGATCTGCATAAGACTTTTGCCTGTCTTGAGCTGCCTTCATTCGTTGTTGGATAAGCCTCACTTGACCCGTCATCTCCTCGATAATCTGTGGACCAATAACTACTGTTTCGCTTATGTCGCTCCAGCACAAGGGCGTTCGACACTTCCTTCCATACAAAGCCTCGTGCGGTGCCATGCCAATACTAGCGTGATAGCTGTTGTTATATGAGAACTCTATCAGCGGCAGTCTGTCGACCCATGATCCTTGGAAGTCCATAACGCAAGCCCTAAGCATGTCTTCTAACGTTTGAATCGTCCTTTCTGTCTGTCCATCCGTAGCTGGGTGGAAAGCTGTACTAAATCTCAATTGAGTTCCCAATGCTTCTTGAAGAGCTTTCCAGAAATGAGAGGAAATTAGGGTCCTGGTCCGAAATGATCGAGCTTGGAACCCCATGATACCTTACGATATTCTTGACATACGCGTCAGCTCTCTGCTCCATGTTCCACGTGTCCTTCATCGGGATGAACCTTGCTGTCTTCGTTAGTCTGTCTACTACAACCCAAATCTGATTGAATCCATTCTTCGTCGTTGGCAAGGCAGTCACAAAATCCGTCGAAATGGAATCCCACTTCCAAACTGGTACGTCCAAAGGTTGAACGAGTCCTCCCATTCTCTTGTGTTTGAACTTCACCTTCTGGCATGTCAAACATCTAGCCACGAACTCTGCTACTTCCTTCTTCATGTTTGGCCACCAAAATGTCTTCTTCAAGTCTTTGTAGAGCTTGTCGCCTCCAGGGTGTACTGAGTAAGGTGTGTTGTGTGCTTCACGCATCAGCTTTTACTTCGTCTCTGCACATTTCTGTGGAACACACCACCTTCCTTTGTAGCGAATGCTTCCATCCTCATGAATCTGGAATCCTATAGCTTGTCCTGCGGCGATCTTCTTCTTGATTCTCTCCAGCTTCACATCTCCTGCCTGGTTGCTTCTTATCTCTTCCAAGAAGTCTGGTACGACTGTCATACTCCCGAGCAGGTTCTTTACTCCTCCTTGACCTACTACTTCGATTTCGAGCTTCCTGAACTCGTGGCATAGCCAGCCTGGCATGTCTAGCATGGAGTTCACTACATGGCTCGATTTTCGACTCAATGCGTCAGCAACCACATATGCTTTCCCTTCGTGGTACTGTATTCGCAAGTCATAGTCTTTGATGACCTCTAGCCAACGTCGCTGCCTGTTGTTCAACTCCTTCTGAGTGAATATGTACTTTAGGCTGCGGTGATCTGTGTAGAGCTTGCAAACAGCTCCATACAAGTGATGTCTCCATATCTTTAAGGCGAAGACTACTGCTGCCAACTCCAAGTCGTGAGTGGCATAATTCTCCTCGTGGGGTTTCAGATGCCTTGACGCATAGGCAATCACCCTTCTTTCCTGCATAAGCACACATCCTAGCCCCTTCTTCGATGCATCACTGTACACCTCAAACTCGCCTGACTCATTTGGAAGAGCCAATACTGGTGCTGTAGTTAATTTCTCCTTCAGGGTCTGGAACGCCTCTTCACAGCTTTTGCTCCACTGGTACTTGACTGCTTTCTTTGTCAACGCAGTTAATGGCCTAGCAATTTTGGAGAAGTCCTTCACAAAACGCCTGTAGTATCCTGCTAAGCCAAGGAAACTCCTTATCTCGGATACGTTCTTCGGTGTTGGCCAATCCTTGACTGCTGAAATCTTTCCTGGATCCACTGATATCCCCTCCTTCGAGATGATGTGACCCAGAAATGGAACGCGATCCAGCCAAAACTCGCACTTGGACAGCTTAGCATACAGCTGTTCTTGTCTCAGAGTCTGCAAAACTTCTCTGAGATGTTCCTCGTGGTTTTCCTTGCTCTTGGAGTACACGAGGATGTCATCAATGAAGACGACTACAAATTTGTCTAGGAATGACCTCATGACTCGATTCATCAAGTCCATAAAAACTGCAGGTGGGTTGGTCAAACCAAAAGGCATCACAGTGAACTCATAATGGCCATACCTCGTTCTAAAGGCTGTCTTCGGGATATCCTTCTCGGCTACCCGAAGCTGATGGTACCCTGATCTCAAATCAATCTTCGAGAAGACACTAGCCCCTTGTAATTGATCGAACAAATCGTCAATCCGGGGTAGAGGGTACTTATTCTTGATGGTTGCACTGTTCAACTCGCGGTAGTCAATGCATAGCCTCAAGCTTCCATCTTTCTTCTTCACGAAAAGCACTGGTGCTCCCCAAGGTGAAACACTTGGTCGTATGTATCCCTTCTCCAGAAGTTCTTGCAATTGTTCTTTCAGCTCCTTCAACTCCGCTGGCGCCATCCGGTACGGTGCTTTCGAGATAGGTGCGGTTCCAGGCGCCAAGTCCAGGGTAAACTCCAATTCTCTTTTAGGTGGCATTCCTGGAATGTCATCTGGGAATACGTCAGGAAATTCCCTCACGACTGGTATCTCTTCCAGCACGTTCTCCTTCTTGGATACATCCTGGATGTAACACAAGTAGGCAGAATTCCCCTTCTTCACTTGGTTGACTATTGTCAATGCTGACACTAGTCTAATGCAAGGTTCCTTCGTGATTCCACGATAAGAGATCTTTTCCCCGTTGGGTCCTCTTAACCGAACCTTCTGATCATAGCAATCAATAACGGACCGGTATTTGCTAAGCCAGTCCATCCCTAGGATGACATCTATGCCTTTAAGATCGAACTTAACCAAATTCGCGGGCAAGGTACATGCTAGAATTTTCACTCCTACTCCTTCAAATACGGTGTCACATACTTCTATTTGGCCAGTGGGTGTCGCTATAGGGGTGAATATTCTAGATGACTTATCCAATCCCAATTGCTCAACAAATGATGATGATATGAAAGAGTATGATGCACCGGAATCAAATAGTACGAAAGTTGGGTGCTCATGGAAAAGGAATGTACCCGTGACAACTCCTTGTGCAACATCAGCCTCAGTTTTGGTCATGACTGCTATTCTTCCCACATTGGCATTATGGGCTCCAGCTCCTCCTGCTACACCAGCTCCATTGTTGATGTTAGCCCCCTGACCCGTGTTGTTGTTGCGGTTCTGGGCTCCATTTTGTCTAGCGTTCCCTTGGTTAAAGTTTTGCTGCCTTCCATAGCCATTTCCTCCATTGTTCTGGGGGTTTCCAAGGTTCCCATATCCAATCTGTCGGGTTCTGGGTTGCTGGTTCCCTGCTGGTTGCGCTCTACATTCATAGGCTCGATGTCCCTTCCTGCCACAGTTGTTGCAAGTGACTACGTTTCCCGCACAGTCCTCTCCTGGATGGTTCCTTGGGCACTTCTTGCAGAAATAGCGGCGAACTCGCTGAGTTGCCTGGTTTTGCTGGTTTCCTCGATACTGTCCTTGATTGCCTCCGCCGTTGTTTGGCCTAAGCCTCTTGTCTTGACCGCTCTGGTTGCCTCTAGGCGCGTTAGTGTTGCTTCCTGAACCCTCCATTTTGCGCTTTCCCCGTATGTTGTCTTGGATCTCATGAATTCGCCATAGGTTTGCTGCCCTATCATAGGCCTCCTGCAGAGTGGGGTAGGTCCTGTTGGACATATCTTTTTGCAAGTGCAGGTGTAGCCCTGACATAAACTTGTCAACCTTTTCTTCCTCGTCAGGCACCATGTTCCCTGCAAACCGAGCCAGCTCCATAAACTTTCGGAAATACTCGGTCACAGAGTCACTTCCCTGTTGTAAGTTCTGAAATTCTCGCCTCTTATTGCTCTTCACGTGAGAAGGATAGAAGCGAGATCTAAGGGCAGTCTGGAGGGCTTCTCAATTGAAGTTGGGTCGGGCCAACAGGGTTTCTCGTGAGGTTCTCCACCAGAGATTGGCCGTACTTTTCAGATAGAATACTGCACAGTTGACCTTTCGGTCTTCAGGGCATTCCACGTATTCTAGGACTTTGTCCATCTCCATGATCCAGTCTTCTAGCTCGACGGGATCTTCATTCCCCATGAAACTCGATGGTTTCATGTCTGCCACCTTCTTGGCCCAGTTACGTCCTCCCTGGGCTTCATTAATGTTCATCACTTCAGTCATCTGGGTGAAAAATTGCTCCATGCTATTGTTTTTTTGTGCCATCTGTTCTTGTTGAGCTCTCCTGGTGTAGTATCGCAGTGGTCTATCAGTCATATTCCTACACTATCACCTATTGTATTATTGCGTATTCTATCGTGGGGTAATGAACTTTAGATGATGAAATGCCCACTTATATCTTCTTATCACACGAATATTACTCATAGAGTATTCCCTAACAAGTAAAATTGAAGCATGCATCATTTAGAAAATAATACACATAACTTTATCCTTTCTATTTCCTTCTCATAATCTCAAATTATTCTATTCTTTTCACGATCAAGGGAGTGATATTCGTCCAAAAGACGATCAATTCTAATAAAATATCTCATGATCAATCAATCATCGCAAGTATTATCAAATCATAAATTACCTCAGGCAACTAAAATAAAGGTCGCGGGTGGGTGGGACTTTAGTAAGACTCGGACTACCCATACCCCAATCGGCTTGACAAATTTTAGACTTTCTTGCCCTAAATTCATTTTATATAGCCCTACAGGTTTTAATTCCTTTTTGGATTGCCTGCTCTGATAC
Organism: Linanthus parryae; assembly: GCA_023055425.1. Lineage (NCBI taxonomy): Eukaryota > Viridiplantae > Streptophyta > Magnoliopsida > Ericales > Polemoniaceae > Linanthus > Linanthus parryae. The sequence goes on along the minus strand of JALGPY010000012.1, from coordinate 21,658,161 downwards.
CACCTGTGGCACCCCCGTATTCCCGCCTGGGAGGAAATACGAGAACGCCACTCCGCACCCGGGATTAAGCCCGGATGCTAGGAACAATGGTAACTGAAGCAAACACCAACATAATTATATATTACAACTCACTAATTGTCTTAACACAATATTCAACTTACTATTACACAAGGCGAGATTAACTAAGAGTTCGCTTTATTTAAATTACTACTAGACATCACATGATACGATGACTCCCTTATGCCGAGCTCCCTTCTCCTAGACCTGCGGGGGAATAAAACAAAGACCGGAGTTTTTTCAAAGTCAGCAAGAAATGCTGAATAAGCAAACACCCAAACGTGTAAACAGATTATGAGGCATATTTTTACTTTGAAGAATAACGAGGAATAGATATCCACTTTAATAAAGTAACTTGGCATGATCTCACGTAGTGAAGAAACATAATAAGACTTCTTGCTAAAAATGTGAGTCTTTCAACTTTCCTGTGATCTCAATACGGGGGATATATTCCCCAAACTTTCCTTATCTTAATTATAAACATCCTTTTCTCAAAAACTCATTAAATCATCTTGTTGATACGGGGATCATCTATAATTTCCTTTCTTTTCCTTTCCTTTCCTTTCACTAGCAACCACGACCATAAGTGTCGACACCCCCTAAAGACTCCTCGCGGCCAGAAGGGTAAGTACATGGAGCGACTCGGCAGGTTGCGACCGAGTTATATATATAAGTAACCAAATACTGTTCACCCGCACAACTCTTTCCACTTTACGTTATTACGTATTATTACTTTTCATGTAAGAGTTTCAAAAATCATTTATCGATAAGCAAAGCAAGCTTTCAAGTAAGACGCAAAAGCAAATATTTATTTTGAGACGAGATATAATAAAATCGTGATTTCGACACGAACGAAGATAAGGCTCTAAGCCTGGCATATTTACTTACCTCCCGTACCAACAACAAATATCACGAAATAGCTCCTACAGGTAGACGTAGCCTTCGTCTACGAACTCGTCGCCTACAAATTATAATCCCTAATCAAAATCTAAGTTTCAACTACCATGTATAATGCAAGTAATGCGATGTGTGTTCTAAATATTAGTTAACTTCTTATTTTAAAACTTTCGTTCCAACCAAACTCCCTATTTATTTATGTAGAATAAGTACTCCTTTATTTTTATTTTTCATTTAGCAAACTAAGTGGAAAACTTATAATTAGCTAGAGAATTATTAAATAAACTCATATTTAATTAAAAACATAACTATGCATAAGGCTCCTTTTTAAATTGTGAATTTTAGTATTATTTCACAAAATAATTTGGTTAACTTTAATACAATAATAGCATATAAATTTCAAGACAAAGTAAATTCTTAGATTTTATCCAATAATTAGAAAATAATTAAAACGCCTCTTTTTCCTTACAATATATATATATATATATTTAATTCATAAAATTTTCCCATGAAATGCTTTATAGTTATTTAGTCGTGATAAATTTTCTAAGTTATAAAGATATTACATTTTTCTTACATTACTTGGGTAGTTATATATTTTTATTTATTTAAATCAACAATTTCATTAATTAGGAGCTAAAGTCTCATCTAAAAATATCTATTTATGTTTAGTTCATAAAGTTGCAATTAAAAGATTATAAACATGGCCAAATTTACACAAATACTCTCTTCTTACTTTATTATATATTTATATATATATGAGAAAATCATAAATAATCTCTTTTAGTTTGTTTAAGAAATTATTATATTTATTTTTAAAATCAGATTATATAAACTATAACAAGATCCCCAAGTTTTATAAATATAACACTTACTTACCCCCTAGTAACTTAATTAGTTTATGAGTTAACACTTTGCGCCCTCAATTTTTATTAAATGACAAAATCAGCCCCATTAGACATTCACGTTCCTCTTCTTCATCTTCTCCAAAAACCAACCACAAATCTCATCAAATAATCACACCCATTCAGTTTTGATGTTATAATACTCAGATTCAAGTCTAATTAACTTGATTCAAACAAAAAATCAACTGATTTGGTTACCGAATGGAGGAGTATTCCGTTGCCGAAGTTTCGTCGGAACTTCGCCAGAGAATATGGTGTTCCGGTGGTGGGGGTGGCTGTTGCTGGTCTTCTGGAGTGTGCTCGGAACCCTAGGAGGGTGGACGAGAGCCGAGGGACGGAGGGGGAGAGAGAGAGACCGGCGGCTAGGGTCTCCCGTCGGGTCGGGCCTTCGGGTCCGATCGGCGGTGGCCTTTGGCCGCCGCTGCTTCTGTTGCTCCGGTTATCTCTGGTTCCAGCGAACAGAGAGGAAGGGAGAGGGATCGAAGGGAGAAGGAGAGAGAGGAACAGAGGGGTGGTTGTGCAGGGGGTTCCGGTGGAGATGGCGGCGGTGATGGATGTGATGCCGATGGTGATGACGGTGGTGTTGTTGGTGTTATTTATGCTGGGTTTTGCAGGGAAGAGGGAGAGAGATTGAGAGGGAGGTGGGTGCAGAGAGTTAAGGAGCTGTGGTGGTGATGGAGGCCGGAAGTGGCGGTGGTGATGGCAACGGTGTTGGTGATGAGGTCGGGGGTGATGATGGTGGTGTGGGTGTGGGCTGCTGGTTTTAGGAGAGAGAGAGAGACAGAGGTGGGAGAGGGGTGGAGGCAGAGAGTTGTGGAGGGAGTTAGGAGGGCATGGTGGTGATGGTGGTGGTGCCGTAGGTGGCCATGGTGGTGGTGTTGTGGTGGAGATGGAGGTGATGTGGGGGTGGTGTCGGCAGTGGTAGTGATGGTGGTGGGTGATAATGTTTACCGAGAGGGAGAGGGAGGAGGATGGAGAGTGAGGTATGTGGGTGTTGTTGATGATGATGGTGATTGTGGTGGTGGTGGTGTTAGGCCAACGGGAAGAAGAAGAAGGAGAAGGTGGTGATGAAGTGTGGGTGGTGAAATGAGAAGGAGGAGAACTCTATTTATAGTGAAATTTGGAGAGGAGGGTGATTAAAATATTTGAGGGAGAAGATGAATTGTAAGAGGAGGTAGGAGGAGGAAGGGGGGTAGAGGTGTAAGAGAAGGATGGTGATGGAGGGGTGAGGAAGGAGATGGTGATTATTTAATATAAGAGTAGGAGGAGGAAGGAGTTTATTAAATTAGAAGTGGGAGAGGAGGATTTGTGGGTGTGTGTGGGTGTGTGTGTACGGTGAAGAAAAGAAAGAAGAGGGAGGAGGTTGAGAAAAAGGTGGAGGAGGGATGGTGATGTGTGAGGGAGGAGGGTGTGCCGTGAGAGAGAGAGAGAGAGAGAGAGAGAGAGAGAAAGAGTGAAATAAGGGAGAAAAATAATAAGAGAGAAAAATATGGGAAGAGGTTGGGAGAGAAAAAAAATATAATAATAATAATTTTTAATTAAAAATACGGGTTTTGGGTCGGGTCAATAGAGGAAATACGGGTAATACGGTATACATCACCGGGTTATACGAATATACGGGTCGGGTCAAGGAAAATACGGGTTAAAGATAATTATACTATACGTATATACATACACCTATTCTTCTAAAATACATCTAGCTCCCCAACCTTTTAATTAAATTCATTATTAACTTCTCTAAACTACAGTCACCTCCCCTAAACTTCATTTCAACTAATTTATTACTTCTACAAACATAACCCCATTCTTTAATTTAGTTGATTTGCAACTTCTTAAAACTACAATTATGGCCCCTCACTTAGTTTGATTAATATATATAACTTCTTTAAAATACAATTACATCCCTATTCTTTAAATTATCAACTTTATATTATTGGAAACTATAATTATAAACCTCCAAATAAAATCCAGTTACTTTATAACTTTCTAAAAACTACAATTATAACCCTATTCTTGATTTAATTAAGTCATAACTTCTATAAATCACAATTACACCCCCAAACTTTATATAAAATTATTAAATTAGCTTCTTGTATAAAATCGGGGTATTACAATGCGTATTAGAGCACTCACTGCTTGATAGATCTCACCTTGTAGGACCATTAGAAAGCCCAATTTGAACCTTGGTTTTATTCATAACCTCTTGACCTAGGGTGACGATTCTTGGCCTTCATCATAAATCGTTTAGAATCACCACTTTAGTGCGTCACGAGGGAGTCATAGTTGAAGAGGTTCAATGAGGGAGAGCTGTACTGCATATACTTGTGAGTTCTACATGATCGCTTGCGTATTATTACATATCTTCGAGGGGATGCGAGGGTGAGTGAGTAGGCTTGCGCACTTCGGTGTGGCGGTGTTTCATGTCACTACACCATGGACACAGTTGTGGAGAGCCGTGAGTGCGTGACGTCTAATCCGCACAACAATGGGGTGGTTGATCTTAATTGGTGGATCGTGCTAGGTATAGTTTCTTTTCATCATCACGGTGTAGGAGGATCGGTTGGATTAGGCACGAGACTTACATAAATTTGATTACTTGAGAGGGGGCATTTTTACATTCTAGTGTGGGGATGTCGACTTTTGACTACGGACATCGAGATTGAGCTTCTGACGACTACATCCCTACACACGCGCTTTGACTATTTGACGGCTTTGTTTGGTGACACCGTGTACTTCATTGAGTTAGGGGGAGATGAATTTTACTTGTGATATACATTCATTGGATCGTCTATTTCCTTCCCTTAACATGCTTGCTTTGCTGGATTCTTGGAAGACCACTCGGATACTTTTACGGCATTTTGTTATATTGAGAGATGAAAAAAAAATGAAAAAAAGAGAAAAAAAAGGAGAGAGAAAAAAAGGAGAGAGGGAATAAAGGAATAAATTTGAGCTTATTGGAAATTGAGTGGTGGAAAGTTACTAGTTTGTTGACGACGGTTTGCATTTCGTGCACATATCGCCATGGTGGCCACGGAGATCGTTATTGTACCGGGGTTTGAGGGGATCGAGGGCCGGAGACGGTGAGTTTCGGGTTGCGGTTTCTATCATCGGGGTGAGGGTGTGTGAGATGTGGGGTTTAATGTGAGAATGTGACGCTTAGGACTTGTTACTACATAATTATCCTTTTGTCCCTAAGCCTCAACATTCTAAACCGTTAGCGGAATAGGAGCTCGGACCTTGAACGTGGCTTAGCCTAGCATAGCCTCTTATTTTTGTCGACACATGCGAAGAGGTAGGTATTCCTTTACGTAGTAACACTGGGCTCTCTATACTAACTAGGGGAAATTCTCGTTGTCGAGTTTAGTTGCAATTCACGCCTTGTTCCTAGATTGATCATCACTCCAAGAGAACCGGTTTGAGCTAATTGAGATTGCCCAATCTCGCAAAAGAAAGAGAAAAAAATGTGTTATTTTGTTATGTGCATTGTATATATTGCATTTTCATATTGTTGCATAGTCGAGTCATGTATTGAGTCGTGTTTATGTCGATTCGGCTAGTCTTGGTTTGTATGCACGTGGTGTTTCGAAAAGTATGCAATTAGTTAGACTCGTACCATGATTTGTTGGGGAGAAAGTTTGGAGATGATGGCCGGTTTTGATAGATTGCTCGGGACGCGCAAATGATAAGTGTGGGGATATTTGATAACTCCATAATTGGAGTTATATTCTATTGTGATTACTTGTCGTTTCGCGTACTTTCCGATGCATTTATGTGTGTTTTAGGCCGAGTTTTGATAGTTTTGAGCATACTTGAGTATTTGGACTTCATGGTGTAATCCGGGCGTTTTATGCATGTTTTATGCTTTATTTGTCGCATTTGATCTTCCGGTAATTGTTCGTGTTGTGGATTTCAGGAACCGGAAGCGTGGAGTGCGGATTTTGGAGCGGAAGCGAACTTCGGAAAGAAAGAAACTCAAGGAATGCATGAGAGAATAGAAGAAGAGGAGAAGCTAAGAGGAGAAAAAGAGTTAGCCAAATTTTCAAGAGGTGAAAAGAAGCAAACTCACATGGAAGGTCATTGTGATCCTACAAAGGTGATCCTATGATCACAAGATCAAAGTGCAAGACCACATAGAAGAGTAACGTGACTCTACAACTACAAAAGGTGATCCTAGGATCACAAATTGTGATCCCAAGATCACATTAGTAGATCTGACACATGCCAAAGGGGGTGAAAGTGTAATTTTTAAAAAACTTAAAAAGAATTGACGTGATTTAACAAGGAGGAGCGACCTAGGGCTTGGATTATTCATCATTCTACGCCATTGGAGAGCTTGGAGCTAGGTTGGAGAGCTTGGATCATCCGTTTGGCTTCTAATCTTCGTTTCTTCTCTAGTTTTTGATATTGGATCATGAAACTTTGTATATTGAACATGTTTATGCGTAGCTAAACGCTTATTTCGGGATATCTCGTAGGAAACTAGGGTTTGATCACTACATATTGTGATTTATGGATTTGCTTGCATGCTTTCAAGCTTAATTGATGAGGTTTTATCTAGTTATGTGTATTTTACATCTTTCATCTATCTTTTCTATTAGTAGACGTATTAATAGAATTGTCTTAGGTTGTGAATGATAGATGAATTTACATTCGTTGCCCGGAAACTTGAAATACACACTAGCCGTATCTAGGGTTGAGGAATCTTGCTAGTTAGCTAAGAACAAAGAGTAGAATTAATATCGTAATGCGTGTTTGAACTTGAGTAGGCTAGAGGAATCAGTTATGAGAGTTTAAGCATAGTTATTGGTTGAGACATCTTCAATATAAAATTGCTCGTTTAACTAGAACAAAAACTCATCGTGTTAGTAGAACATAAATCCAACATAGTGTGAAATACCTAGTGATCCGTAGAGATATCCTGAACTTGATCAATTTTGAGAACCATCCAAATCAATTCGTGCTGGTTAATCTTGAAATAATTCATCGAATTATTTGAGATAATTGTTATTTTAATTATTAGTAGAACTAGAACACACAACTCAACGCGCTTTGCCCACACGAAGAACAAACTTAGTAGTTAATTTACACGAAGTCTCTTGGGTTCGACAACCCGGATTTCCGGAATATTATCACTACACCGATAACTGTGCACTTGCAGTTGGAGCGTGTCATTGGACTATATAAATGATGCTCTAGCTTCTTTCCCAAAACTAATGTTCATAACAAAAGTGAGTGGGAGAGAGAGCAAAAGAGAGAGCAAGAGACAAATTTAGGGCCGAAACCTCCTTTGTCTCCTTCGTTGCTTGATTCCTTCTTCCCTCTTCCTCCGGTACAAGCTAGCACTTGAGAAGGAAGAATCTAGATCTCACCTCCAGACGTGGATCAACCGTATAGACGAGGACAATATTCTTTGTGTGATCTCCCGAACCAAAAATGTACACATCTTCAATGTCATTCATCATGTTATGATGTCTCTTCCTGTGATCCTTGGCGGGCTTTGAGTAGGGATAAAATTTTGTTATTCCGTTAAGTTACCTACGTCAAACCCAACAGTGGTATCAGAGCCACATGTCGTAGTGCATAACATGATTTTATGTGTTACGATTTCAGTTTATACATCGTATTGTTATTTTTACGCGAAACTGAAATTAATTGGCTTAGTAGATACAATAAACAAGATCTAATTTTACATGGGATGTAGGAATTAGTGAGTTTTTTTCACATTTGATGTGAATAATTTTGGATCAAGAACTAGGGTTTGGGAACATGCTTGGAAAAGGGGTTTTCAAGTATGGAAACAACTAAACTTGGGCAACAAGGAGGAAGTTGTTTATGGAAACAACTAAACTTGGGAACCAAGGAGGAAGTTTATTATGTAAACAACTAAACTTGGGAACCAAGGAAGGAATGTTTTTGGAAACAATACCATAAGGGTGTTTCAGAAACAACCCAACAAGGAAGGAATTATTTTTGGAAACAATTCCATGAGGAGGTGTGGCCCCATTAAGGGACCGCCCCTCTCTCTCCTTGCCGCCCAAGTAACACACGGCCCCAAAGGGGGCCGGCGCACCCTAGCACACGGCCTAGCCGTGTGAGCAAGGGCCGGCCTGCCCGGGACTAGTGTGGCGGTTCCTTGGTTGATTTTGGCCATTCTCTTGGTAAATCTCTTGGACCGTTTTAACCCTAGTATGTCCAAAACAACTAAATTTGAACAAGCGCGTTAAAATTGGTTTTAACTGTATTATGTTTTTTGTTGCATGGTGGATGGATATGGCCTAGGTTGTGGATGTTTTATGTTTTTGTGGTTTGGTTTACGGCCTGCGAGCTGGTCAAATTAATGTAATAATTAATTAGGGTTTACGGCCTGCGAGTCGTTTCTCTCCTCAACATGTGAGGCTTTATTTATTTATTTATTTATTCTAGATGTTAGGCTAGAATTAGAAATATTTAGATGTTAGCCAAGAGCATGGAGAAGAAGACCGGAGAACCAAAGAAGCCAAAAGACGGGACTCCCTACCCTTGGCGCGCAGCTATCGTGGAGCACATGGAGATGAGCTTGTCACTTTAGGGCACATAGATATTATCATTGGCTTGGTAATATCTTAGTCTAGGGGCCATATCCATGCCACGTTATTTTTCTTTTTGTGGATGTTTATTATTTATGTCTTGTTATTTATTTTTGTGTGTATGGCGATACAAGAAAAACATTAACAAGATAATAATAAACAAATATGGACTTTTATTGTGGATAGCCCAATCCAAATAAGTAGATCATGTTGATGTGATCAACCAAACAAATAATGACTATTAAATCCCTCAAATAGAATATTGCGTTTTGCCTTCTCTTGCCTAAACACCCTTTATGATCAGGGTTTATTAAAATTCGGGCTTGCCAAAGCAAGACGATTTTAATTTACCATGGTGTGTTGCGGATGACACAAGATAGTAATGTGTGTATGTTGAAGCAAGAGGTTGGACGCAACTGGGTAAGACTCAATTGGATTGATGAACCTAGAGGCATGACAATTAGACGTTATCTAAAGGATAAAGAATAAAGAGTCATTCACCTAATTGGACCAAGAGTTGCATGGGATGCAATTGGAATGGTTCCTACCTAAATAACCAATTCTTGGGTGACTTGCCCAAAGCAAGCTCAAGAAGAAGTGAAAAAAGGATCTTGGACCCACTAGAAAATACAATGATATTTTCCGCATTAATATGGAGGGTTACGAATCCGAGAAAAATAGTGGGAGCTATGTTTGACAATTTAATCCTTGTTGATATAGTTAAACGTCACAATATTTTGCATAAATCTTTTTGTGTTGAATACCCATCGCATTAAACAAACAAAACGTGACTTCATGTCCTCATAAGGACAAGATGTCTGGAATCTATTTTCTAAACTGGTAAAAAAGTGAGAGTTGTTCTCAAATAAAGGAAAAATCTTGTACATTGTAGAGCATAAAGTTCTCTTCCCACCGACTACCTAAACACACTAAAAGCCTTATGGAAGGAACATCAAAAAATGATTCTTTGAATGTAACTTGTCTCATGTCAGCTCCCATGGACTCTGAGCTTTGGAAGCAAGATGAGAAATATGGAGGCGTGTGATATGATCGTACGTTAAAGGATCTCTTTCAAAGAGCGAGCTTGTCATGAAAGGATTGAAGTGTTGCTCCACTTTGCACCATCTTGCTTAGCACTCGTCATGGTCAAGATGGAATAAGTTCGGGCTTGCCAAAGCAAGGCGACTTAGTTCATCAAGATATGACGCGACGACACAAGCTAGTAATGTGTGACTGCTGAGGCAAGATGTAAAGCGCAACTAAGCAACTTCAATAGGATTGAAAGCTTAGAGACTGGGAGTTATCTATGAGATAGATAATGAATAAATAGTTATTCTCCCAAATGGACCGAGAATTGCATTGGATGCAATTATAGTTTTGTTTGAAGGTAATTTACTCAATATGATTGAGAATCGCTATACAAAGCACTCATAAAGGACTAAAGGCAAAACATGTTAATGGTTAACAACATGGGTAAAAGCAAAAGAGTTTGCGTGGAATCCATGGGCATAAAGCAAGCTTGTTGCTAAAATCACATTGCCTTAAAGTCCTATAGGTGGTGTAGAGGAAGAGAAACTGCCCAAAGTACCTGGAGAGAAATAATAAAGGAATTATGAATTCCAAATTAGGTATATTTGTTATAAAAGTCAATATGTCTATCTCATTAGTATATGATACTTGATGAAGATCTCACATTTATAGAAGTGTGGAGGATCTCAAGAGATAAAGACAATTGGATAAGGAAGAAATAAACATACACGTAGGGCAATGAAGCAAAGAGTTGCTCAATAGGCCGTAGGGAATTATTTCTAACTTTATGAAATCGTTCATGAATTAGACAAAAGTGATTATTTCCCTGCTATGAGTAAGTTCATTATCATAGTTTCTTGTTTGGACAAGAAAGCTCTCTATCAAAATAAATGACAAATGTTGTTCCATTTATTCTGATAAGCATTATTGTAATTCAATTTTGTCTAATGGATTGTATATCCTTCATCATGATAATATCATCTATAACATTAATACCAAGAGGTTTGCATATAATGAGATGAACTTCACTTATCTTTAGCATTATTGTTTAGGCCACATGAATAAGAGATACATATCTAGAACTCCATATAGATGGATTTATAGAACTCATTTGATTATTGAATCATATGAGATATGTAAGACTTATTTATTAGGAAAAGATATGATCTTTTGGGAATCATACATATTGATGTATGTAGGTCGCTAAGCGCAGATACTAAAGATGGTTTTCAAGTACTTCATCATATTTACTGATGGGATCAGAGAAATATGGATTTGTGTGCTTTATGAAGGCCAAATCTGAATCCTTTGAATTGTTCAAAGAATTAAAGAATGAAGTAGAGAACCAGCTTGAAAAAAGTATTAGGGCTCTATGATTGGATCATAGAGAAGAGTACTTGAGCCAAGAGTTTGACAAGCATCTATGGGAGTGTTCGATATGATTCAAACTCACTCCACCCAACACGCCACATAGGTTTGGCGTTTCTAAGAGGAGATTTCGGACCTTTTTGGACACGATTCGGTCCATGTTGTTTCAAACAATAACTTCCAGTTTACTTTTAGGGGCTATGTTCTAATTACAGCAAATTTCGACTTAACCTTGCTCCATCCGAATAAATTATGAAAACACCATATGAGATATGGACAAGGAAGTGTCCTAGTAGGTTGTTCATAAAGATTTTGGGTTATGAAGTTTACGTAAAGAGTTTACAGATAAACTTGGACCCAAATTGGAAAAATGTTTTGTGGGATATCCTGAAAAGGATATTATTTCTAAAATCCAATCGCGAACAAATTGTTTGTTACTCGAACCACTGTGTTTCTAGATAGAGATTGTTTTAAAAGATGCAATGGGAGGACAGTAGAACTTGAAGGAGTTCAAGAACCACAACAGAACATTGATCCTGTTGATGGAACTCGAGCAGGATCACAAGGTATTGTGGAGAAACCTACTCAGGTAACACAAGAACCTCGTAGGTTAGGTAAGATATATCAAGGGACTAGAGAAATAAGGATTTATTATAACCTGTGATATATTACTCATCGAGATGAGCCTACAACCTATGAGATGGCCACGTGTGATCCATACTCTCAGAAATGGCTTGGAGCCATGAGATACGATATGGAATCCATGTATACCAACAAAGTATAAACTTTGGTGGAACCACCTGAAAGGGTAGGACCCATAGGGTGCAAGTGGGTTATGAGGAAACCAACATGGATAGTAATATGATTACTTTTAAGGGACAATTGGTTGTAAAGGGTTTCATGTGAGTTCATAGTATAGATTATGACGAAATCTTTCCGCAGTTGTGATGCTTAAATCCATTCGCATCTTGCTTGCAGCAATCTGTCTATAGATTGAGTCAAACTTCTTGGAGTTGGATTCTTCAAATTAATGATGCAATCAAAAGAGTTTGGTTCCATCAAAATTGAAGATGAGACTTGTTTCTAAAGAAGTTTAGTGGGAGCACAGTTAGCTTTTCTGGTCTTGTATGTGGAGACATACTAATCATTGGGGATGACGTCCCTACTTGGCAATCTTACGTAGATTGACTAGGGAATTAAATCTTCAATGACAGACTTAGGCGTAGCAACCTGTGAAGAGCTATGGAGATAGATCAAGATGGTTGTGAGGCTTAGGTCATAGTACATGAATTGACAAAGGTGTTGAAATGGTTCAACATGTATAGAATATGGATTCTACCTATGTCACATGGAATTAGTCTTTCAAAGACTAATTGTTTTCCCAATTAGATTGGGAAAGGACCGTATGAATAAGATTCATGAGATACGCCATGTTATGTACTAGGCCAGACATGTCATATGGCATAACAGAAAGATACCAGTCAAATCCGGGTGAGAGTTACTGGATAATTATCAAGATTATCCTTAAGTACTGAGATGAGCTAAAGGATGGATTCTTGATAAATAGAGAATAAGAAGAGTTTACTGTAAAGAGTTACAATGATGCGAACTTCAAAGAAGATTTCAGATTATAGTCAAGTTTTATGTTTTGCACTAGTGGGAGAGACTGTGAGCTGGAAAGGTTCCTGGAAAGATTCAGTTGCCGATTCTATCACAGAGGACTAAGTATATTTATGCATAAGATGCACTTACTCAGAATATTTAGTCTCAATCAAATTGTTGATGGAGGAGATGTGAATATTTTCAAGGTATCAACGGATGTCTCGCCTACCAGTCCCCTATGCAGCGTAAGCATGGAGGGTCGCGCTAGATCAAAAGGCATATGATGCAGGAGATTGACTCTGATGCAAGTGGGAGACTGTTGAAGTTGTGCCCCTAGAGGCAATGAATTTATTGTGACATATATATATATAATATATATATATATATATATATATATATATGAATTTACGATTCATTGTGTTATCGATATGGAGATATGTTAACATCAATGAAGTCCTTAGAATATAAGTGTTATATTCTAAAATATCCCTAGTCAATTATAATGATGAATGGGACAATCATATATAGACTAGTATGGGGTTGGATTGATATGGAGATATCACGATCCAACACATGGGTATGCATTAGGAGTAATGACATACTGGATTGACCCACAACGAGAAGGATACATTAGTATGTTAAAGTCACAGTCGCTTCTCGTAGTGCTAATATAATTGCAATCCTTAGACTTGAAGTCACTAGATAATCTAGTTGTGAAATATCGTGCTTTGATGTTATCAAACGTTACACCGTAACTGGGTAACGATAAAGATGGCTATCAGGCATGATAGGATGCAAGCTTAGAGATCGTAGTGATGTAGAGAGGATTTGTCCCTCCCACATAATGGGAGAAAATATCCACAGCCACTCGAGGGATGAGTCTTATTGAATGTCTGACCAGACTCAGATAAATCAATATGGAGATATTGATGTTATCTGCTTGCATAAGCATATTCCCAGGATCGAGGAACTATGGATTGGATATACGAGTGTGACTATTTATGTCTCGTGTCCAATCCGGATATGGAGACAAAGGGATAGTGCAATATGAGATATTGGGCACAAAAGGTTTGTCGGGATCACTGACTTATTTCTATTAGTTGGATAGCATGGATGTGTTGCTAGACACCGCTCCATGTTAGTAATAGGTTACTACCAACTAAGTAGAAACCTATGGGTCACATGTCAAATAGAGTTGAACTAGATTTGGGATTAATTAATATGATTAATTAATGAGAGGATCATTTTGCAACACCTTGCAAACTTAGTAGGACTAATATGCAAGGAAGGGACTAATCCAAGTTCATGTAGAACTAGGAAGGGCCTTTATGTAGTTAACAAGGAGTTGTTGGACTATATAAAGGATGCTCTAGCTTCTTTCCCAAAACTAATGTTCATAACATAAGTGTGTGGGAGAGAGAGAGCAAGAGACAAAGCTAGGGACGAACACCCTAGCCCGTCCCCTACCCGTCGGCGTCAAAGATGAGGGCTGAAACCCTCCTTTGTCTCCTTCGTTGCTTGATTCCTTCTTCCCTCTTATTCCGGTCCAAGCTAGAACTTGAGAAGGAATAATCTAGATCTCACATCTACGCGTGGATCAACCGTAGAGACGAGGACAATATTCTTCGTGTGATCTCCCGAACCAAAAAGTTACACATCTTCTATGTCATTCATCATGTTATGATGTCTCTTCTTGTGATCCTTGGTGGGCTTTGAGTAGGGGATAATTTTTTCTTATTCCGCTGCGTTACCTATGTCAAAACTCATCACTGCAATCACCATGTGAGGAGAGAACGCAATTTTCGGAGCTGAAGGAAGCAAGATCAAGAAGAAGAACTCGCCAGAGAGATTGAGAGAAAAGTGACCGGAGTTAGAGAAGATGGCCGGAAGGAGAGGGAACGACGGTGGCCTGGTTACAACCCACGACCGCTCACACAATCCGAAACCGACGTTGAGACAGACGCAGCCACATCATACAAATCGTCAATCTTGAAAATTTCAAACTCCAATTTGATTTGTGCCATATTTAGATAAGGTTTGGAGACAGAATAATTATCATCAACAAATTATGAGAGATAGACGGTGAGAAGAGATAACGTCGGAGAGAGAATCGGGAAAGAGGGACACAACTGTGAAGAGAGACAGAGAGAGAGAGAGCTGATACTTATTTTGCTGGGTTTCAAAATGATCCTTTGGTTAAAAAGTTCGGAACTACTGGTTCTTTGGTTCGGCGGTCCAGATCCAACAGGGTCTGGTCCAAATTTTATTTGGGTGGGTTGGGTTTTTGATGGTCGGTTCCTGGTCGGTTCTGGGTCTGAACTGACCCATTGACATGCATACTGCCGGGTCGCTCCATGTACTCACCTCTCTGGCCGCAAGAAGTCTTAGGGGGTTGCTGGCATTTAAGTTCTTCGATGGTTGTGATGGATTGTTCTGTTAGAATACGTGCCCTAGAGGACATCTAGTTTAGAACGAACAATAAATTGGCTAGAACATTCATTGTATTATTTATTGGATATTTCATATAATGAAGTCCTTATATTTACAATTGTGTTGTTTATCTTAAATATCCATAGTCCATTATAATGATTAAAGGGACAATCATCTATAGACTAGTATGGGGTTGGATTGATATGGAGATATCATGATCCAACACATGGGTATGCATTAGGAGTAATGGCATACTGGATTGACCCAACTCCGAGAAGGCTACATACATGTTATGTAAAAGTCACAAGTGCTTCTCGCGGTGAAAACGATATTGTCATCCTTAGACTTGAAGTCACCAGATGATTTAGTTGTAGATTATTGTGATTTTGGTAGCGTCAAACGCTACACCGTGACTAGGTAGCCATAAAGGCGTGTACCCAATATAATAAGAAGCAAGCTTAGAAATTGTAGTAGACGTAGAGAGAATTTGTCCCTCCCACATAACGGGAGAAAATATCATAGGCCACTCGAGGGATAGTGCTTATAGAATGTCTGGCCAGACTCTAATAAATCAATATAGGATATTGATGTTATTTGCACGAATAAGGCTATTCCCAGGATCGAGGAACTAAGGATTGGATATACGAGTGTGGCCTTTATGTCTCGTGTTCAGTCCAAATATTGAGACAAAGGGATGAGACAATACTTGCACAAGGTTTGTCATGATGACTATTCTATTTGGTGGCCAGAATGGATGCCTTGCTAGGGGCCGCTCCATATTAGTAAATAGTTACTACTAAATAAATAGAACTTATGGGGTCACACGCCATATAAGGGTGAAATAGACTTGGGAAACAATTAATTAATATGATTAATTAACTAAAAGGATCAAATCGCAACAACTTGCTAACTTAGTAGGACTAATATGCAAGTTGGACTAATCCTAACTTGAGTAGGATTAGGATGGGCCATTATGTAGTAGACAAGGAGTTGTTGGACTGTATAAAGGATGCTCCTAGCTTCATCCCTACAACTTATGCTCATAACATAATTTGAGTAGGAGAGAAGGAATGAGAGAACAAGACAAACAAGGAGGCCGAAACCCCCCTTGCCGTCCGCCCACCCCGTCGGCCCCAAGAGAGGTCGCCCCTCTCTTTGGTGCTTCGTAGCGTGATTTCTTCATCCTCTTCCACTCCTCCTAGCTAGCACAAGGCGTTTGGAAGATCTATATCTCACCTCTAGGAGTGGATGAACCGTAGAGACGTGATAATTTTCTCGTTAGAAGTCATCAAGGAGAGCTCAAAGGTACTTAACATTATTCTCTTACCATCGTCATGATTTCTCTTCCTGTGATCCTTGGAGGGTCTTGATCGGATAATTGTATTATTCTTCCGCTGCGTATCCATGATCAAAATCCTACAGTGGTATCAGAGCCACAGGTCGTAGAGCATAATGTGGTTTATGCGTTACTTTTTTGTTGTTTATCACCTTTAATTGTTGATGATTGCGTTAAAACAACAAATTAAGCATATTAGATGCATTTTGAATATGATTCAACCAAACAAGATCTAATTCTTGCATTAGATGTATGAATTAGTGAGTTTAAATCACAAAAGATGTGTATATTGGATCTAGACGGCTAGGGTTTGGGCACATGCTTGAAAAAGGTGTTTTTCAAACATGGAAACAACTAAACTTGGGCAACAAGGCAAGGGAATGGGCCGGCCTAGCATGCGGCTCGGCCGCGCGTGGGGCTCCGCCGACCGGCCCTAAGCCGCGCCTTGGTCCTTTTTGGGCGGTATGACTATATTGATAGTGGACCCATAGACCCAAAATCAATTAAAATTGACTAAGCGCGTTAAAAAAAAATGGTTTTAACTGTTTATGTGCAATTGTATGGTGATTGGATATGGCCTTAGATGTGGTTTGTTGTGGATGTTTATTTTTTGTGGTTCGTTTACGGCCTGCGAGCTGATCAATTTGATGTAATAATTAATTAAGGTTTACGACCTGCGAGCCGGTATTTTTCTCTCAATTTGTGAGTTTTATTTTATTTAGTATAGACGTTAGCTAGTACTAGATAAAATAGATAGATAGACAAGATTGAAGAAAATAAGCCCAAAGAATTAAAGAAGCCATGACATGGAGCATGGAACATTCCACAAGGCTATGAAGGATGGAGCAAGATATGGAGACACATGGAGGTGCATTTTTATTCTAGGGTTCATAGATATTCTCATTGGCTTGAGAATGTCTTAGTCTAGGAGGCCATATCCATATCACGTTATTTTCTGTTTTGTGGATGTTTATTTTATTTTCTTATTATTGTTGTTGGTGTATGGATGATGCATGCAATTTGGTAATAAGATAATTAACAACCCGGATATTTTATTTTGAGTTGTGCCCAAAATCAAATAAGTATATCGGTTGATATGGATCAACAAAACAATTTAAAATTGAAAGAAAAATCCCTCAAAATAAAATATTACGTTTTGCCTTCTCGTTACTTAAACACTCATCACAAGTTCGATTGATCAAGTTCGTGCGTGCCAAAGCAGGGCGACTTGATTCATCATCATGTAGTGCGATGGAACACATAGTGTGCAATTGTTGGAGTAAGAGGTTGGACGTAACTGGGTAATTTTAATAAGGATTAAGAACCTGGAGGCAATCAATTGAGATTATCTACGGGATAGATAAATAAGGAGTTATTTTCCCAATTGAACCAAGAGTTGCATATGATGCAATTGGAATTTTTCCTACCTAAATAGCTAATTTTGGGTTACTTGTAAAATCAAGCTCAAAAGAAGTGAAATAGGGATCTTAGCACCCACTAGAAAATATAATGTAATTTTCGGCATTAATATCTAGAGGGTTATTAATCCGTAGAAAAATAGTGGGAGCTATGTTTGATAATCTAGCCATTATTGAATATAGTTAATTATTCACAAAATACTAAAACTTGCGTATTTTTCTTTTGTAGAATTCCAATGGCAAACAACTCATCGAACTCATCTCACTCCCTATGCTCTGTCCTTCAGAAGGACAAGCTATCCGGGACCAATTTTCTAGACTGGTACAGAAACTTGAGAATCGTTCTCAAGCAAGAAAAGAAACTGTACGCTCTAGAGGAGCAAGTTCCTGATGCTCTGGAAGACAACACTCCTGCAGCCCTAAAGGCGTATCAGAAGCGTGTTGATGACGCTAATGATGCGGCATGCCTAATGCTTTGCACCATGACCTCTGAGCTTCAGAAGCAACATGAGAACATGAATGCAGTTGATATGATCGCACACTTGAAGCAACTCTTCCAAGAGCAGGCAAGGGTTGAGAGGTATGAAGTTTCCAAGGCATTGTTGAAATGTCATCTGTTAGAAGGGAACCCCGTAGGGCCGCACGTGCTATGCATGATAGGATATCTTGAAAGCCTAGGGCGCCTAGGGTTTGGTAGGCCAAGAGTTGGCCACTGATCTCATCTTGCAATCGTTTCCTGAAAGTTATTGACAGTTCATCATGAACAATAACATGAAAGAGATCATGAAAACACTGCCAGATTTACTCAACATGTTGAGGACAGCTGAACAAAGCATCAACAAGGGTAAGGGGAAATCCATGATGATGGTGTAGAAAGGAAAGGGCAAAAGGGTTGCCTCATCCTCCAAGGGCAAAGGCAAGTCAGTTTCCAAACCCAAGGAACCTGCCCTTAAGCCTGTTGGTGGCATTGCCCAAAGGTGTGACTAAAGGTGAGTGTCACTACTGCAGTCAGCCTGGACATTGGTGGAGGAACTGCCCAAAATATATGGAGGAAAAGAGGCTTGGAATAGTGATTCAACCACCACCAAGTATTTTTCTTATAGATGTCAATATTACTTGCTCTTCATCATGGGCATTGGAAACTGGATGTGGATCTCACATTTGTCAAAATGTGCAGGATCTAAAGAGAAGTAGAAGATTGGCTAAAGGGGAGATAGACCTGCGCGTTGTGAATGGAGCAAAAGTTATTGCATTAGCCGTAGGCGTGTACGAGCTATCTCTACCATCATGATTAGTTTTAGAATTAAATAATTGCTATTTTGTGCCTGCTATGAGCAAAAACATTATTTCTATTTCTTTTTTTACAAGGATGGTTTTACTATTTCAATAAAGAACGATTGTTGTTCCATTTATTTTGATAGTATTCACTATTGTAATGGGCAATTATTTAATGGATTATATATCCTTGATCTAAGTAATCCTGTCTATAAAATTAATACTAAGAGGATTAAAATGAATAATTTAAATCCTGCTCACTGTCGTTTAGGCCATATAAACGAGAAACGTGTATCTAGACTCCATAAGGATGGATTTCTAGACTCATTTAATTTTGAATCATATGATATATGTGAGGCTTGTTTATTGAGAAAAATGACAAAATTCCCTTTCAATAAGAAAGGTGAGAGGACTAGTGAGCACTTGGCGCTAGTACATACTGATGTATGTGGGCCATTTGCCACGCCTGCCAGGGGTGGTTATGTATACTTCATAACATTTACTAATGATTTCAGTAGATATGTATTTGTATACCTTATGAAGGCCAAATCCGAATCCTTTGAAATATTCAAAGAATTCAAGAATGAAGTAGAGAAGCAACTAGGCAAAAGTATTAAAGCTCTACGATCAGATCGTGGAGGAGAATACTTGATCCAAGAGTTTGACGACTATCTTAGAGAGTGTGGGATAATATCCCAACTCACTCCACCCGGAACGCCACAATGGAATGGCGTGTCCGAGAGGAGAAATCGAACTCTATTATATATGGTTCGATCTATAATGTGTCTGACTGATCTTCCATTATCATTTTGGGTCTATGCTCTATTGAGTGCAGCTTTCACCATTAACGTGTTCCATCTAAGTCAGTCATGAAGACACCACATGAGATGTGGAATGGGAGGCGTCCCACAGTGACGTTCATGAAGATTTGGGGCTGCGATGTCTATGTAAAACGTTTACAATCAGACAAGCTAGGGCCTAAGTCGGACAAATGAAAATTTGTGGGCTACCCTAAGGAAACTAAGGGGTATTATTTCTACAATCCAACCAAGAACAAAGCGTTTGTTGTCGGACCGGCGTGTTTCTAGAAAGAGAGTTTGTCTCAAAAGAAGCAAGTGGGAGGACTGTAGAACTTGAAGAAGTTCAAGAACCACAAAGCATTGATCCTGCTATGGAACATGAACGGGAACCACAAAAAGTTGTGGAACAGCCTGTTCAAGTAACACAAGAGCTTCGTGGATCTAGTAGAGTGTGCCAGGAGCCAAAGAGGTATGGACTTCTCGTGACTGAATCTGGTGACCCGATGCTCATAGATGATGATCCTACTACCTATGAAGTGGTCATGAAAGGGCCAGACTCTCAGAGGTGGCTTGAGGCCATGAGATTCGAGATGGAAGCCATGTATACCAACAAAGTATGGACATGGATGGTAATGTGATTACCTATAAGGTTCGATTGGTGGCTAAAGGATTTAGACAGATTCATGGTATTGATTATGATGAAACCTTTTCACCAGTCGCAATGACCAAATCCATCCGAATCTTACTTGCTATTGCAGCATACTACAACTATGAGATTTGGCAGACGGATGTCAAAACTGCATTCCTATATTGGAATCTCCTCGAGGATGTGTACATGACACAACCCGAGGGTTTTGAAGATCCAAAGCAAGCCAAGAAAGTCTGTAAGCTGCAATAATCCATTTATGGGTTGAAGCAAGCTTCTAGGAGTTGGAATCAAAGTTTTGATGAATTAGTCAAAGAGTTTGACTTCATCAATAACGAAGATGAGTCTTGTGTTACAAGAAGGTTAGTGGGAGCTCTATTGCTTTTCTGGTCTTGTATGTTGATGACATACTACTCATTGGAAACGACATTCCCATGCTGCAATATGTTAAAGATTGGCTAGGAAAGTGCTTCTAAATGAAAGACTTAGGTGAAGCAGCCAATATACTCGGTATAAAGATCTATAGAGATAGATCTAAAAAGCTGCTCGGCCTAAGTCAAAGTACATATATAAACAAGGTGCTGAAACGGTCCAGCATGCAAGATTCCAAGAAGGGATTCTTCCTCAAGTCGCATGGAGTCACTCTTTCGAAGAGTGGTTGTCCTTCCAATGAGATTGAAAAGGAACGCATGAGTAAGGTTCCCTATGCCTCGGCCATAGGATCCATCATGTATGCCATGTTATGTACTAGACCAGATGTGTCATATGCATTGAGTATGACAAGAAGATATCAGTCCAATCCAGGTGAGAGTCACTGGATTGCGGTCAAGAATATCCTAAAGTACTTGAGAAGAACTAAGGATGCATTCTTGCTATTTGGAGTTAATAGAGAGTTGTGTGTAAGGGGTTACACGGATGCAAGCTTCCAGACTGACATAGATGATTTCAGATCACAGTCGGGGTTTGTATTTTGCCTGAATGGAGCAGCGTTGAGATGGAAGATTTCCAAGAAAGAGACGACGGTTGATTCTACAACAGAGGCTGAGTATATTGCTTAAAATGGCGCTGCAAAAGAAGATGTTTGTATTAGGAAGTTCATCACTGAGCTTGGTGTGGTTCCTAGCATTGCAGATCCAATAGAGTTGTATTGTGACAACACTGGAGCGATCGCGCAATCAAAGGAACCCAGGTTGCACCAGAAATCCAAGAACGTACTTAGGAAGTTCCATCTTATTCGAGATATTGTCGAAAGAGGAGCGTTCGGATATGCAAGATTCCTACAGATGAGAATCTTTCAGATCCTCTTACAAAGCCGCTTGTTAAACGCAGCATGAAGGGCACACTAGGAGCATTGACATACGAGATGCACCGGATTAGCTCTAGTGCAAGTGGGAGACTGTTGGAATAGGTGCCCTATAGGCAATCTAGTTTAGTATGAACAATAAATAGGCTAGAACATTCATTGTATTATTTATTGGATATTTAATATAATGAAGTCCTTAGATTTATAATTTTGTTTTTTATCTTAAATATCCCTAGTCCATTATAATGATTACAGGGACAATCATCTATAGACTAGTATGAGGTTGGATTGATATGGAGATATCATGATCCAACACATGGGTAACATTAGGAGTAATGGCATACTGGATTGTCCCAACTCCGAGAAGGCTACATACATGTTATGTAAAGTCACAAGTGCTTCTCGCGGTGACAACGTTATTGTCTTCCTTAGACTTGAAGTCACTAGATCATCTGGTTGTGGATTATTGTGATTTTGGTAGCGTCAAATGGTACACCGTGACTGGGTAGCCGTAAAGCCGTGTACCAGATACAATAAGAAGCAAACTTAGAAATCGTAGTAGACGTAGATATAATTTTTCCCTCCCACATAACGGGAGCAAATATCCTAGGCCACTCGAGGGATAGTGCTTATAAAATGTCTGGCCTGACTCAAATAAATCAATATAGGATATTGAGGTTATTTGCACGAATAAGGCTATTCCCAGGTCGAGGAACTATGGATTGGATATACGAGTCTGACTTGTACGTCTCATGTTCAATCCGGATATTGAGACAAAGTGATGAGACAATACTTGCGCAAGGTTTGTCATGATGACTGTTCTATTTGTTGGCTAGAATGTATGTCTTGCTAGATGCCGCTCCATATTAGTAAATAGTTACTACCAACTAAATAGGGGTGAACTAGACTTGGGAAACTATTAATTAGTATGACTAAGTAATTAGTAGGATCAAATCGCAACAACTTGCTAACTTAGTAGGACTAATATGCAAGTTGGACTAATCCGAATTTGAGTAGGATTAGGATGGGCCTCTATGTAGTAGACAAGATGTTTTTGGACTATATAAAGGATGCTCCTATCTTCCTTCCCTACAAATTATGCTCATAAAATACCTTGAGTAGGAGAGAGGGAAGGAGAGAGCAAGACAAACAAGGAGGCCGAAGCCCCTCTTGCCGTCCGCCCACCCCGTCGGCCACAAGAGAGGCCGGCCCTCTCTTTGGTGCTCCGTAGTGTAATTTATTCATCCTCTTCCCGTCCTCCTAGCTAGCACAAGGCGTTTGGAATATCTATATCTCAAATCTAGATGCGGATCAACCGTAGAGACGTGATAATTTTCTCGTTAGAAGTCATCAAGGAGACCTCAAAGGTACTTAACACTATTCTCTTACCATCGTCATAATTTCTCTTCCTGTGATCCTTGGAGGGTCTTGATCGGATAATTATATTGTTCTTCCGCAGCGTATCCATGATTTAAACCCTACATGTTCTTCCCCGTATCAACTAATGGACTAAATGGTTTGGGTATTGAATGTTATTAATGGAAATGGAAATATGGGGATTAAATAGTTTTGATATTGGATGTTTTTAATGAAAATTGAAATAGTAGGATAAATGGTTTGGATATTGGATATGGATTTTATTATGATCGTTGGAGATTTTCTGAAAAAATTACAAGAACTCGGGAATGTCTTGCTATTCCACTATCTTTTACTTCCGCTGTATCTCTATTTGAAGTTAAATACTTGTGAAATATTTACTCTTCATCCATTTATTATTTGTTACTTGAGTTAAAATATCCCGTATCCGATTTCGTGCTTGGGTGTTACTCACTCAGTATATCATTGCTGAATTTTGAAACTTCGGTTCTTATTTTAATTCCCACCACAGGTCTAGATGGAGAAGGCTTGGATTAGTACAGGGAAAACGCAGACTCATCTAGTTTTATCAGCGCACCTAGTAAAAATCAAACTCTTAGACTTTTCACTTCGTGTAATATTTTAAGACAATGTGTGAAACTTTTGGCATATGTAATCTATAATTGTGGCAGTGTTTGTTCTTGATTTCCACCATTTCATATTGAGTAGCACCCACCTGGGCTCTCCGGTCCGGAACGGAAAGCTTAGGAATTAATGGGTGTACAGGTGGTATCAGAGCGGGCTGTCCGAAAAGGAAAATTAAAATTTGTAGGGATACCTAAAAAGGAAATTAGGAAAATATAATTCAAATTGAACAAGCCGATTGGGTTATGGCTAGTGTAAGTCCTACTCTTATTAGTCCCACCCACCCACGTCCTTTCCTGTCCATCATGAGACACGTTATATGCTTGAAACTACATGGAGTAATTATATGTGATGATTTCCCTTTTGTTGTCCAATGGACAAGTATTACTTCTGTGAAAGAGGATATGATCATGGACTCTGGAATGGTGATTGTGATTCTAAGTTAGATTTATGAAAGCAAGTATGTGAATAAATTACTATATGATGCATCCCTTATTTCCTATATGGTAGATGATGTTTTTTTGATGTGCGTGTTATAATTGCCAATCATGTAATTTATTGGATGATTCATTTAATTTTCAAGCCCATCATAAATTTAGGAATAATACGATAGGTGATAGTGGTGGAATATGACTGATAGAAATCTGCGCTACTCACCAGGAGAGTCCAACACGAACAGATGGCACAAAACAACAACAACAACATGGAGCATTTCTTTGCTCAAATGGCTCGAATGATGGGCGATAGACTCATACCGTAAACTGGGCCAAGCAAGTGGAAGACATGAAACCACCGAGTTTCACGGGAAACGAAGACCCTGTTGAGCTGGAATATTGGATCATGGAGATGGACAAGATCCTTAAGAATGTGGAATGCCCTGAGGATCAGAAGTTCAACTGTGCGGTGTTTTATCTGAAAAGTGAGGCAAATCTATGGTGGAGTAATGTTCGAAGAACCCTCTTGGCGCAGCCCAAATTTGGCTGGGAAGCCCTCCAGACCACCTGGGCTCTCCGGTACGGAACAAAAATCTTGGGAATCAAGGGGTGTTACATCTACGCCTTGGACTTATGATTGGCTCCGACCGGCAACACCAATACCAGCTAGTTCGGCTTTTACGCCTTGGATATTTTACTGTCATATGATGGCTTAGGGACTCTGTGTGCCCTGGCATCTAGATACCACTCCTTTGTTTTGACGCTCCTAGGTGGTTGTTGCAACACTTAATGTAATACCTCGTATTTAAGTTAGGGTTTTTGGTCATTTCGGAAAAATATTGAAAATTTTAAGAAATTCATACTTCAAACTTATTAATAACTTTTCTTAATTTTAAAGTATAAGGGTTTCATTTGACATCTATGTTGATATATATATTTTTAATTTGGGCTTATTTTGTAGTTTTTGAAACTTGGATGATACTATATGAAACTTATTTTGTATATTTGAGTGATAGTTGGAGTTTTTTTTAAAGTGGATTTTGACATTTACATATAAAGTGGTTTATTTGAAATTATTTGAAAATTTCCTAATTTATATAAATAGTTTTTAATAGTTACCTAGTAACTAGAAATCGTAAATTTATCCCTATACTTTTAGTTACTACATAAAAGAACCTCTCATTCATCAACTTTTTTATTTTTCTATCTCAACTAGAAATTCCACTCTTGTTATTTTCATGTCAACTTTCATTTTCTTGCTATTCCAATTTCTACCCCAACTATGTTGTTGGGAGACTTTTTAATTGGACTCCACCCCTTCCTCAACAACTTGCACTATTGCATGCAAGATGGAATACCTTACCACTAACACTCCTATCTCCATCATCTCCATCACTCTCTAGCTTTCTCACTCTCATTTCCTTCATCTTTTCCTCTTCAAGAACACCCATACATGCTCTCTTCTCACTCTCCGAATTTCATCCCGTTTTTAGGTGTTGACCTCATGAAAACACCATCAAAACATTATTTTCTTGCATCTAAAGCATGCAAAACTTGAATCCAAGGGTTGTCTGATCATGGATGAGACTTTCACTATTCTTCTCAAGTATTGAAGGCCAACTTCACTCTTTTCATCACCATGTTCTTGAATCTTGGGGTAATACTTCTTCTAGCCTTGAATTCATGCTTGCATGTCTATATGTAGCATTGATTTATGAAAATTCATCTTTAATTTTTTTCATCTGCAAACTTGATTCTTCATTTTCTTGGCTTGATCATGACCTTGACAATTGCATGTTCTCTATTTCATGAAAATCAAAGTAGAACCCACATGCACTTTGTAAATTTCTTGGTAGTTGCACTCGCATGTCAAGAACACTTTGATAATTTGTATCAAGAGCATGTAAAAATCTTATTTAATGCTTAAAATGATGTTATTTGGGTGAAAATCAAGTCTTCATAAGTTGCATGTATCGTTAGAGCCATTCTTGTTGATTTTTGAAAATTTGCATGTTCATACAATCTGACCAGTTTATGAAAAACATGGATTATCTTCAAATTTTATCTTTGTGAAATTTTAACTCTTTCATATTCTGAAACTAGACTCAAGTAGGGTCATTTTGAGAGAAAAATAAACTCCGTTACCTTTTTGGTTAGGGAGATAAGCTCATTCTAAGTTGTAAGTTTTCTGAAACTCAGTTTTTGGACCAGTCTTGCCATATTTGTTAAAAGCTCCATTTTCAGAAACTTAGGGAATCCAATCTTTCTTGTGATGAAACTAGACAAATAGGGTATTAATTCTGGATAACATATTTTTCCTATTCTTCAAGTGGTAGTAATTGTCATTCAAAGTTGAAACTTGCTGCAAAACTTGTCTTTGTATAGCATTGTTTGTGTATTTTGTAACTTGAGTTTTAAAATGGCTATGCATGATTTTCTTGATTTTTTCTGAAAGTAAACACATGCAAGTTCATCATAAATTTATTATTTTAAGAGATGTTTTGATATGGTAAATGTGCCTCTAAAGTCAGGGCTACAATTATGTCCAGAATTGAGTTCACCCTTTTTAGAAAACTTTAACTTTTAAAATTCTAAGTGTTTTGTTGGATTTATTTGATAAGTGAACATCATTATATGTGCATTTTTGACATATAGCACTATTTGGCATGTAGGGTTGCATTTTTATTATTGATGAGTAATTGGTTGTAAAGAGTATGTTTTGATTGTAGACATCGACCTTGTAGGACAGAGTGGTTGTCGCTGGAGTGCTAGACTTACTTTATTGCTTTTGGTTGTGCTTCATCTTTGTGGTAAGTACATATGTGCGACCCTTACTTATCAAAGTGTGAGTATTTGTGTGATTTCTTAAATTAATATGTTGTTGATTGAAAATCTATGAAATGCATGATTTAAACTCGAAAGTTGCTTGGAAACTTTTATTGATCTCCTTGAGAACTCCTGAAAATTACTTGTGAAATATTTAATACGATAAAGAGAATCAATAAGACACTTATAATAGACTTAGGAAGATGTACAGAGTTGTGTTATTTACTCCAGCCGGAGGCACCAAGCGATCCTCCCATTATTTATGGCTACGACCATTGAAGCAATGCTTCGTATTATAGAATAGAACTTAAATGTTCAAAAATCCGCCCCCGACGAGCTTAAATGTACCAAGTTATTGAGGAAAAGGGATTTATAGAGCAATAGAGTGCTACTTATACTTGTAAGGGTCACTACGTATATAGGGGTGTCGACACTTGAGGCCTTTTAGCTATGAATTGTAACCGAGATTGACGTATGGGCTCCCTTAACGCTCGGGTGAAATAGGCTTTGATGGACCCTATAAGGAACCATTTATGATTACTTCGTGATCCCTCTGTCTACATCGATCCGCTGGTGGCTCTAGACATGCCTCAGCCAAACTTAACGGTTAATTAAACTTAAAAGAAAGTTGACTACTCTATTGATGTTGTTTGAGGCTCTAGATATGCCATAATCGAACGAAATGAGTTGAAAAACATTGGCTACTCATGACTTAATATCGTTATCAGTTCAAAATAACGTGTTTACTGTTGATATTTTACTTGTTTAAAAATATCTCGAATACTCGTGGATTATAAATTTTTTAAAGTTAAAAGTTCTCGCTACGCGATTAATTATAATTGTTCCAAATTGTTCCCAACTCTATTACTTATAATTCTTTGAAATCTCTTGATTTATTATAACTTATGCTTCTGTGCGACTCAATGCTTTTCATGGCGTGGTGTGTATTTACTCAGTTTTTACTGATCATTTTTCAAAACTGCGTCGACTTTTGCCATTTTAAACCGCTTGTCATCAATCAAGGTGGGGGATGGGAATGCGAATCGAGACGATGAAGCGAGCTTATGTAGATCACATAGTAGATTGCAAACATTTTTTTCCATATTGTACAAAGTTTTAAAATATTTGTTGTATACATTAATTGAGATGTAACCTTAATAGCTAATATTCTACTTTTGTTTATCGATTATTTCTTTAACCCTGAACCGAGATCCCGGGCTGTTTCAGTTGGTATCAGAGCATCGTTCTCCGGTTAATGAGACTTTTTGATTTCCTTTGATAGATAATTAAGAAACTGAATATGTTTTCGAAATTTAAAATTGATTAGAATAACCTAGGTTGATAATAATGAAGTAAAGAAGCTGTTGGGGAGTTTGGGTATTTACGTATATTTAAAGTAGATGTGTGCCATGTGATTAACTATTAATTGCTAATTGAGATGTGATTCATGGAAGATTTACTTGCCTCTTTACATGCGCAGTTCACATGCTTATTTATATCGAGATGCTTGCTATATTTTTGTGACGCACATCTATGCCTCCTTATGTGACTATGTTATTTGTCGACGAGATAGTAACAACGTTTTGACATAGAAGACCCTAAGACCCATCCCTTCTCATCTACGAGCGAAAAATTTTAAGATAACACTTTGTTTTATTTCTTTTTGAGTTAATTTGACATGGTCGCTCCCAAAATTAGAAAGTTTTGACAAAAAAAAATTTAAAAATGGTTTTGAAAAAATTATTGGGTGTGGAGCTACCAAATGCCGAGTGATATGGACCATTTTGTTTACCATTCCGCTTTCATGACTCTTAGTACGACGATACAATAAATTGTACCCGATATGTAGACTAAGTTGGATCATTTGAAATACATTCGAGTTGTGATGGAGAGACACTTTGTGTGACGACACATAGTGTTCTTTTCCCCCTCGTATGCGTGGAACACTTGAGGTGATTTGTGTATCAAATCCTATAAAGGTAAGACGTTATTTCTAATGTCAAGAAAAATGACGTGTTAGTTTCAATCAAAGTATTTTGTGTCTAAAAGATTTCAAGAATTGATTAAATGCTAGAATTTTTTTGAAACGCTTTGTAAATGTGAGAACTTGTATGTTGGCGTAGACCTTTCAAAATCTGGTGTCGACCTTTACTTGAGCTAAGTTTATTTGACTCTTAATGTAATACAAGTGAGAAGAGACGTAACCGACTAGGAGCGTGTTTTCCGTTGATATAACTGTCGCATGTGCATTAGCATTGCATACAAGTCTCATGTGCATTAGTTGCATTCTCTTGAAGTATGTTCGTAATATCACTCAAAAGTTTTCTTAAGCTTCGGGGACGAAGCTTCAATTTAAGGAGGATATAATGTAATACCCCATATTTAAGTTAGGGTTTATTTCGTCATTTCGGAAAAATATTGAAATTTTTAAGAAACTCATACTTCAAAGTTATTAATGAATTTTCTCAATTTTAAAGTATAAGGGTGTCATTTGACATCTATGTTGATATATATATATATATATATATATATATATATATATATATATATATATATATATATATATATATATATATATATATATATATTTGTTGGGGTTGCCTTGAAATCAAACTTGGTAATTACTTGGGGTCTACGAAAAAAAAATAAGGAAGAAAATATTTGTTAAAAGTCAAAGTCATTCTTTAGTGTTTTTTTGCGACCGTGAACTCTCTGGCTTGGTGCCAAAGTTTTCCTTCGTTGATTTTTTTCTAAATAATCCTTCATGTGAGCCTCTAAGTGGACGGTGTTTGGTAGTATAAAAGGGCATAGTTTTTTGGTTTGTTTTTTATAGTAGTAACAAGCGAGCAACACACATAACAGAGAGGCAGAGCACTAGCATAGGCTTAGTCGTGAGCTTTTCTAAGTGTGTTGACCACGCGGTTGTATTCGTGTTCGGGTTCTGTTCCTCTCAACAAATCGGGTTCGGGTTGTGCAGTAGCTAGTATTTAAACTAGCGATTCACGTTAAATTTCTTGTCTCTCGTTCTTTATATTTTGTTATCGTTCTTCTTGATACCCGAATTCTTAACAAACTGGTATCAGAGCCCTGTTCAGGTTAGGGTTTCAAGAAGAAACGATGTCGGGTACTATGAAGATCGAGAAGTTCAATGGGAGAAACAATTTCAGTCTGTGGCAAAGGCGTTGTTGAAACGCGACGATCTTTGGATGCCTCTGGCGTCCAACAAGGGAAACGTGGACACAACCACATCGGCGTATCTGAATATGGAGGAGAAAGCACGCACGAAACGATCATGTTGTGTCTGACGGCGAGGTGATCACCAGTGTCACAGATCAGGAGAAGGCGGCTGCTTTGTGTGTGAAGTTGGAGGAGCTCTACATGAACAAATATGTAGTAAACAAGTTGATGCTCAAACAACGGCTATTTGGGTTGCAAATGTCTGAAGGTACGCAAATTAGTGATCACTTAGATGTTCTGAACACTATTCTACTTGAATTGTGTAATAGTGAGGAGAAAATAAGTGATGAGGATGCGACCTTAATTCTTATGGTTTCGCTGCCTCCATCGTATGAGGGTTTCGTGCAATCTTTCATTGGTGGAAAATATACGATAACCCTAGAAGAGGTTAGATCTGCTCTTCACACCAGAAGTCTGAGGCACAAGTTTGCAGGTCAGGGTTCAGGTGACCACTATGCGTCTGGTTTAATGGTCAAGCAGGAAAAGGTAAGGGATACAAGAGGTTTGGAGGATCCAGCTTACCATAGGACGTCTGTGCCTACTGCAAGGAGAAAGTCACTGGAAAAGGGAGTGTTCCAAGAAGATCCGAGGACGACCTTCTTCTCTGATCCCGGCGCGTGAGATCTCTGGCACACGAATCAGATTCTGGTTCTAGGAACGAAAAGATTTCGGGCGCACACTAGGGTTTCGGGCGCATCTGAGGCATAAGAGGGGCATCTGGCATGACAATTTGTGGCACTCGTTGTCGGTGCATCTGGTCTGGAGGACATCTGGGCACTTGTCATGGTGCACTGACTCTGGCGGTTTGGAGCGCATCGGGAATACATTCGGTCCTGCTTTCTCAGTGTATGTATTTGATTCTGGTTCTAGGTGGAGGCGTGGGTGTTTTCATATTCAGGGATACACATCTGTTTCAGGTTAGAGAGAAGCTTCAGTTCTGGTTCAGGGTTGCTAATTTGATTCAAGTCAAGGTGGAGATTTGTTGGGGTTGACTTGAAATAAAACTTGGTAATTACTTGGGTTCTAAGCAAAACAAATAAGGAAGAAAATCTTTTTTAAAAGTCAAAGTCATTCTTTAGTGTTTTTTGGGACCGTGAACTCTCTGGCTTGGTGCCAAAGTTTTCCTTTAATGATTTGTTTCTAGATAAACCGTCATGTGAGCCTCTAATTGGACGGTGATTAGTAGTATTTTTGGTTCTTTTTTACAGTGGCAACAGGCGAGCAACACACATAATAGAGAGGCAGCACTAGCATAGGCTTAGTCATGAGTTTTTCTAAGTGTGTTGAGCACGCGATTGTATTCGGGTTCGGGTTATGTTTCTCTCAATAAATCGGGTTCGGGTTGTGGAGTAGCTAGTATTGAAACTAGCGATCACGTTAAATTTCTTGTCTCTCGTTCTTTATATTTGTTATCTTCTTGCATGATACCCAAATTCATTACAATATTTTTAATTTGGGGGTTATTCTCTAGTTTTGAAACTTGGATGATACTATATGAAACTTATTTTGTATACTTGGGAGATAGTTGTAGTTTTTTTGAAAGTGGATTTTGCCATTTATATACAAGGTGTTTTATTTGAAATTATTTGAAAATTTTCTAATTTATATAAAATAGTTTTAATGTGTTACCTAGTACTACCTCTGTTTCTTCTCTTTCAATGGAGGTTGACTTTTTTTACCCGTAACTAAGTCACTTTGACTCGATGATTTAAATAGCAAAATGATGTAATTCTTTGACAATTTTTTCATAGTATTGTAAAGTAAGTTTACTCTACAAGATCGTGCAATGATTACCCAATTCGTGTATCGTTTTACTAACCAAATCATCGGGTCAAAGTGACCCAGTGAATATTGTCAAAAAGTGAAGTAAGCTGAAAGAGAAGAAACAGAGGTAGTAATTAGAAATCTTAAATTTACACCTCATCTTTTAGTTACTAGATAAAAGAACATCTCATTGATCAATTTTTCATTTTTCTATCTCAACTAGCAATTCAACTCATGTTATTTGCATGTCAATCTTCATTTTCTTGTTATTCGAATTTCTACCACAACTATGTTGTTGCGGGACTTTTTAATTGCACTCTACCCCTTCCTAAAAAACAAGCACTATTGCATGCAAGATGGAACCCCACCACTAACACTCCTATCTCCATCATCTCCATCACTCTCTAGCTTTCTCACTCTCATTTCTATCATCTTTTCCTCTTCAAGAACACCCATACATGCTCTCTTCTCCCTCTCCAAATTTCATCCCGTATTTGGGTGTTGAATTTATGAAAACACCATCAAAAAATTATTTTCTTGCATACAAAGCATGAAAAACTTGAGTCCAAGGGTTGTCTGATCATGGAGGGGAGCTCTTTCACCATTCTTCTCAAGTATTGAATGTCAATTTCACTCTTTTCATCACCATGTTCTTGAATCTTGAGGTAATATTTCTTCTAGCCTTAAATCATGCTTGAATGTATATATGTAGCATTGATTTATGAAAATTCATCTTTAATTTCTTCATCTCCAAACACTATTCTTCATTTTCTTGGCTTGATAATGAGCTTGACACTTGAATGTTCTCTATTTCATGAAACTCAAAGTAGAACCCTCATGAACTTTGTAAATTTCTTGGTACTTGCACTTCCATGTCAAGAACACTTTGGTAATTTTTGCCAAGAGCATGTAAAAATTATATTTCATGCTTCAATTGATGTTATTTGGGTGAAAATCAAGTCTTCATAAGTTGGATGTATCATTAGAACCATTCTTATTGATTTTTGAAAAATGGCATGTTCATACAAGCTGACTTGTTTATGAAAAACATGGATTATCTCCAAATTTTGTCTCTTTAAAATTTTAACTCTTTCCTATTCTGAAACTAGACTCAATTAGGGTCATTTTGAGAGAGAAATCAACTCCATTGCTGACACGGTTTAAACTGCAAGTGTACAGTTGTGGGTAAAGCGCGTTGATTGGTGTTGCTAATTCTACTAATATTTAAAAGAACAAGTATCTCAAATAATTCAATGAATTAATTCAATATTAATAAACACGATTTGATTTAGTTGTTTCTCAAAGTTGAGCGAAGTCAGGATATCGCTACGGATCCTAGGTATTTCACACTACGTTGGATTTACGTTCTACTAACACGATGATCCTTTTTTCTAGTTAAACGAGCATGATTATATTGAAGATGTCTTAACCAATAACTATACTTAAACTCTCAGAGCTGATTCCTCTAGTCTACTCAAGTTTAAGCATGCATTACGATGTTTAATCTACTCTTTGTTCTTCGCTAACCAGCAAGATTCCTCAACCCCAGATACGGCTAGTGTGTATTTCAATTTTTCGGGAAACAAACGTAGATTCCTCTATCGTTTATAACCTAGCACAATTCTATTAATACGTCTGCCAATAGAAAAGATAGATGAAAAGCATAAAATATACATAACTAGACAAAAATTCAACAATTAAGCATAATTGCATGAGAGCAAATACATAAATCACCAAACGTAGTGATAAAATCCTAGTTTCCTACGAGATATCCCGATAAAAAAGTTTAGCTACTCCAAAACATGATCACAATACAAAGTTTCATGATCAAAATAGCAAAACTATAATAGAAATAGAGTTTGAGAAGCCAAACGAATGATCCAAAAGCTCCAAGCAAGTTCTCCTAGCTCCAAGCACGTTCCCCAACCTTAGAATACCGATAAAACCAGCCCTATCTCTCTCTAATACGTTCTCAAGAGTTTAGAACAAGTTACAAGTAGTTACAAAATAACCCTTAAGTGTTTCCAAAAATCTGCTGCCTACGAACAAGTCGTGTGACTTGTTTCAACAAGTCGTGTGACTTGTTCCCAACACTTAGAAAATTCTGCAGCATCCAACAAGTCATGTGACTTACTGTCAACAAGTCCTGTGACTTTTTGTGAGAAATTCAGCAATCTGCCCGACCTTCAACAAGTCCTGCGACCTCTGCCAACAAGTCGTGCGACTTGTTGGCTAACTTCCAGCAACCTGCACTTGTCCAACAAGTCGTGTGACTTGTTTCAACAAGTCGTGTGACTTGTTTCCTTAGCCAAAATTTTCATCCTCTCTCCGAGTCTCTTCTCGTGCTTCCGAATCATCTCCCGAGCATCGATCTTTGCTTGATCCTCCATTTTGATCTCTCTTCACGCGTCAATACTCGTATCATCTTCTCATGAGCCTCTCTAGAACTTGTTCCTTCATCTCTCGCTTTCTTCCTCAAATCTCGAGCTCGCCTTAGTTTCTGAAGTTCGTCTTCTCTTTCCACTCGCTCCTCACGTGCTCCGACCCTGAAAATCACAACACGAACAACCCGCGAAGATCAAATGTGACAAAATATGATAAATAGCACGAAAAACGATGCAGAAAACGCCCGGATTTCAAATTTAACATACAAACTCATTTTCACAGATTAAAGAATGATTTAGTCGACAAGACGCCAAATTCTCCATTATAAGCATACAAAATGTAGCAAAATAAGCAATAAAATAACTCCGGAAATGGAGTTATCAATTGCCTCTTTGGTTAGGGAGATAAGTTCATTTTAAGTTGTAAGTTTTCTGAAACTCAGTTTTTGGACCAGTCTTGCCATTTTTGTTGAAAACTCCATTTCCAGAAACTTAGGGCATCCAATCTTTCTTGTGATGAAACTAGACAAATAGTGTATTAATTCTGGAGAAGATATTTTTCCTATTCTCCAAGTAGTAATAATTGTCATTCAAAGTTGAAACTTACTGCCAAACTTGTCTTTGTATAGCATTGTTTGTGTATTTTGTAACTTGCGTTTTAAAATGGCTATGCATGATTTTCTTGATGTTTCTGAAATTAAACACATGTAGGTTCATCATAAATTTATGTCATGATTTTAAGAGATGTTTTGATATGGTAAATATGCGTCTAAAGTCAGAGTTCAAGAATTGTAGTTTCACCGTTTTTAGAAAACTTCAATTTTAAAATTCTACGTGTTTTGTTGGATTTATTTTGATAAGTGAACATCATGATATGTGCATTTGTGACATATATGAATGGCATGTAGGGTTACATTTTTATTATTGATGTGTAATTGGTTGTAACGAGTACGTTTTACGTGTGATTGTAGACATCGACCTTGTAGGACAGAGTGGTTGTCGTTGGAGTGCTAGACTTACTTTATTGCTTCTGCTTGTGCTTCATTTTTGTGGTAAGTACATATGTGCGACTCTTACTTATCAGAGTGTGAGTATTTGTGTGATTTTCAAATTAATATGGTGTTGATTGAAAATGTATGAAATGCATGATTTAAACTCGAAAGTTATTTGGAATTTTTAATTGATCTCCTTGAGAACTCTTGGAAATTACTTCTGAAATATTTAATATGGTAAAGAGAATCAATAAGACACTTATAATAGAGATATGACGATGTACATAGTTGTGTTATTTATGGCTCCGGCCGGAGGCGCCGAGCGATCCTCCCATTATTTATGGCTACGACCATTGAAGCAATGCTTCGTACTATAGGATATAACTTAGATGTTCAAAATTCCACCCCCGACGAGCCAAAATGCACCAAGTTATTGAGGCCAAGGGGTTTATAGAGCTATAGAGTGCTACTTATACTTGTAAGGGTCACTACGTGTATAGGGATGTCGACACTTAAGGCCTTTTAGCTATGAATTGTGAGCGGTGATTGACGCTTGGGATCCCTTAACTCTCGGGTGAAATAGGATTTGATAGACCCTAGAAGGAACCCTTTATGATTACTTCGTGATCCCTCTGACTACATCGATCCGCTGGTGGCTCTGGACATGCCTCAGCTAAACATAACGGTTAATTAAACTTAAAAGAAAGTTGATTACTATATTGATGTTGTTTGTGGCTCTGGATATGCCCTAATCGAATGAAATGAGTTGAAAAATATTGGCTACTCGTGACTTAATATCGTTATCAGTTCAAAATAACTTATTCACTATTGATATTTTACTTGTTTAAAAATACCTCGAATACTCGTGGGTTATAAATGTTTTAAAGTTGAAAGTTCTTGCTACGCGATTAATTATAATTGTTCCAAATTGTTTCCGGTTCTATTTCTTATAATTCTTTCAAATATCTTGATTTACTACAACTTATGATTGTGTGTGAATCAATGCTTTACATGTCGTTATGTATTTTCTCATTTTTACTGATCATTTTCTTCAAAACTGCGTCGGCTTTTGTCATTTTAAAACCCCAGGTCATCAATCCAGGTGGGAGATGGGAACGCGGATCAAGACGATGAGGCGAGCTTAAGTAGATCACTTAGTAGATCACAATCATTTTTTTCCATATTTTACTCATTTTTGAGATATTTTTTGTATACATTAAATGAGATGTAATATTAATAGCTAATAATCTACTTTTGGCTATTGATTGTCTCTTTAACCCTGAACTGAGATCCCGGGGTGTTTCACTTAAGGTCTAGAAAGTCTTATGTGGTCATTATACTGGTCTAGCCGAGTACTATGAAATAAATAATCGATAATTTGACGGCCTTGTTGACATTATTAATTGGGAGGCCCTTCGTTGGCATTTCTATAACTGGTTACTATATATAACTGTTGGATTCTTGGATTCTATTTTGGGACTATGTCATTATTTAACACTGTCGTTTGTGTCGTTGCAAACTCTGATAATGTTTTACGTATACTCCATTACTCTTGACACGTGACCATGCAGCCTTTCGTAACCTTTCCTGTTTTTACAAGCTAATGTGTATCTCACTCAGCATTTCTTGTTGACTTTCGAAAAATTGCGGTCCTTGTTTCATTCCCCCGCAGGTCTAGGAGCTGGGAGCTTGGAATAAGGGATTCACAAACTTATCTAGTATTTGGTAGCACTTTTATTATGTTGAACTCTTAGTTAAATTTCACCTTGTATAATAGTATGCATCATGTTGAAGATAATTTATCTTTTGTAATATATAAGCATGGAATATTTTGTTTACAATTTCCACCGCATCATTTTGAGTAGCACCCTCCTAGGCTCTCTAGTGCGGAACGGAAAGCTTAGGAACCGAGGGGTATTACACAAACGGAGGGTTTCGTCGATCTATAGCATGCTTAAAAGATGTGTATGTTGCAGCAATCTATCTAAAGATTGAAGCAAGCTTTTAGAATTAGAATCTTCGATTCAATTGTGAAATCAAAGAGTTTGGTTTCATCAGGAATGATGATGAAGCATGTGTCTACAAGAAGGTTAGTGGGAGCACATCTATATTTCTAGTCTTTTATGTGGATGACATACTATTCATTGGAAATGACGTCCCTACTCTGCAATATGTTAAAGATTGGCCAGGAAATTAATATTCAATGATGGAGTTAGGCGAAGCAACCTATAAAGATTTATGGATATAGATCAAGAAATTTGTCGGGTTAAGTCAAAGTACATATAATAACAAGGTGTTGAAACGGTTCAACATGCAAGAATATAGATTCTTACCTATGTCACATGGAATTAGCCTTTTGATGGCTAATTTTCCTTCCAATTAGATTGTGAGAGGACCGTATGAATAAGATTCACAAGATACGCCATGTTATGTACTTAGGCAAGACATGTCAATGAGCATGACAAGAAGATATCCGTCATATCCAGATAAAAGTGATTGGAATATTATCAAGAATATCCTTATTTACTTAAGAAAAACTGAGGATGAATTCTTGATATATGGAGGAGAGGAACGGTTCACTGTAAGGGGTTACAGTGATGCAAATTTCCAATCTAACAAGGATGATTTTAGATTGTAGTCAAGTTTTGTGTTTTTGCCTTAATGGAGGAACTGTATGCTGGAAAGGTTTCAGTAAAGATTCAGTTGCCGATTCTATCACGTAGGACTGAGTATATTGATGCATCAGATGCACACACTCAAAATATTCTATCTCATTCGATTGTCGATAGAGGATATGTGAATTTATGCAAAGTACCAACATATGGCTCTCATACAAAGCCCCATTGCCCAGCGAAAGCATGAGGGGCGTGCTAGATCTATAGGCATATGATGCACCAGATTCACTCTAATTCAAGTGGGAGACTGTTGGGGTTGAGCCCTAGAGGCAATCTATTTATGGTGACAATATATATGGACTTGCTATTCATTATGTTATCGATATGGAGATATGTTAACATGAATGAAGTCCCTAAAATATAAATATTACATTTTTAAATATCCCTAATCAAGTAATACAGTTAATAGGACGACTATATTGCATCGAGACTAGTACGTGGGTAGACTGATGGGGATATCAAGTCTAACATATGGGTACGCATTAGGAATAATGGTTTATTGGATTGATCCGCCATGAGAAGGCCACGTGGGAGTTATGTAAATGTCACAAGCGCTTCTCAAAGTTACAATGGTGTTGTGATCCTTCGACTTGAAGCCACAAGATACTTTAGTTGTGAATTGTCATGTTTTGATATCGTTAAACGTTACACCGTAACTACGTAACTATAAAGGCTTTAATCGGACATGATATGAAGCAAGCTGAGA
Organism: Linanthus parryae; assembly: GCA_023055425.1. NCBI lineage: Eukaryota > Viridiplantae > Streptophyta > Magnoliopsida > Ericales > Polemoniaceae > Linanthus > Linanthus parryae. The sequence continues at coordinate 21,619,510 of JALGPY010000012.1, read as the reverse complement.
GATGGTAGTGATGTAGAGAGGATTTGTCCATCCCACATGACGGGAGTAAATATCCACGGTCACTCGATGAGCGAGACTTAGGGAAACACATAGCCATGCTCAAATAAATCAATATGAGATATTGCTGTTATTTGTTTATCTAAGTCTACTCACATATCGAGAAACTATGGATTGGATATACAAGTGTGACACTCCATGTCTTGTGTCCAATCCGGATCGATGAGACGAAGGGATTATACAACACAGTAACATTGGTCACAGAGGTTAGTCGATCACTAACATTCCTATTACTTGGAAGCATTGACGTATTGCTAGATGTCGCTCAATGTTTGTAATAAGTGTTATTACTGCCAACATCATTAGGAACCTACAGAGTCACATACAATAATAGATTAAGCTGGAATTATTGCTTATTAGTTGGACTAAATAGCAATAATGAATTGATTGGACTAAAGTGTAAAATATGCTCATTAGTTGGACTAAAGAGCAATTGTGGACTAGGATGCTAACTAGTCCCCTATTGTTGGATTTATAGGCAAAGATGAATTTCTCTAGCTATAAATATGATTTATAGGCTATGAAAACTCATTCTATTTCATTCCTACACCACAAAGTACACTAGAGAGATAGAGAGAAAAGAGGAAAAGAGTGTTCCCTACCTAGGGTTCGGCCAAAGAGGTGCCACCCTCTTTGGAGCCGTCGTCAACCTTGGTGCTCACGGCTAGCCATGGCCGCCCCCTAATCTTGCCGCCCACAGCATGGTGATGTCGTGGCCCACTCCTTTCCGCTGCTTGGATGTGATCCTGCCTCCGTGCGCGTTCAATTCATCATCTTGTATGACATGATTTTCCTTCTTCTCAAGATTTCTATCACCATTGGAGAAGAAGTCCATCTAAGGTCTATTCGTGTGGATACCGTAGAGAAGTTGATATGCTTTATACGTAGTGATCGTCCAAGTCAGGATGACTGAGGTAACTTTTCTCTTTCATCATGATATGATGCTTCACCTGCGATTCAGAGAGAGCTTTGAGCAGAATAATTTTTTTTCCGTTACGTAACCTGCATCAAAACCCTACACATAGGTGGAGGAAGCTCTTTGTGAGTGGGGGGGGGGGGGGGGGGGGCTCGTTTCTAGATAAAGAAAAACAATGTCAAACATTTTCGAAAAGCGTAAAAAAAGTTTGTGCTGTTGAAAAGTCAGTGATGTAAATTTTTGTTGTTTAGTAATAGCTATCAATATACTATATTTGTCTGTTTATTGACTTATGATAATTGAATGGAAATGATATTATTGTCATTTTCATGAAATTGAGGAAAATAGACACAAAAATCTCATGAAACACAACATTTTCTCCCACCAAATTTACAGTACATGCTAAAAGCCAAAATTAAAAATCTACTCAAAAAAGTTCATACAAAGCCTCGCAAGAAATCCAAAATGCAACAAGATTGATTTTGGTTTAAAAGACCTAAAAGTCCCCACCAAACCCACCCATAGTATAGATTCTACAAAGTGATTTGGGTCATAGTGTATTGCAATATATGTTGTGGGATATTTCATAAATTCTATATTCAGAAATTATGTTTTTATAAAGTTTGTGCGTTTCTAATGCAACTTCTGAAAAGTTCTAGGATAAAAGTAAAGTACTACCTCTGTTTATTCTCATTACGTTTTTATAATATTAACTGGGTCACTTTGATTCGCTGTTTTGATTGACAAAACTATACACGAATTTGGTAATCTTTGCATAATTGTGTACAATAAACTTTGCTCTACTAAACAGTAGAAAAATTATTAAAAATTACTTCGTTTTGCTATCCAATTTATTGAGTCAAAGTGACTCAGGGCTAGTTTGGTAATGCTGTGGCGGTTTAGAAAGCTGTTGTGTATGAAGCACGGTGAGAAAGTTGCTGTGAGAATTTGCACAAAAAGTATTTGGTAAACTCCGTATATAACCTGCTGTGGAAAAGGACTTTTGACATTTTATGTTTGGTAAGTAGTGCTTTAGACTTGTTGTAAATGTCGAAACGACCATTTCGGACATGATATAATAAATATTACTATAACAATAATATATTATTAATATTTATTAATGGAAAATGATGTCAAATAATAAATTAAATAAAAAGTAGGCCTTAGAAAATAATCCCTCCCCTGCTTTTCAAATGCTGTTGTGGGAAGAAGTTGCTTTCTAGAAAGCAGAAAAATAAAAATTTACCAAACACATAAATACTGTTTTTGGATTTGAAAAACAGCGTTTTAGAAAGCAAAATAATTACCAAACGGGCTCTCAAACAAAGTTGAAAGAGAGGAAACGGATGCTGTACATCTTATTATATAGACTAGTATAATTATATTATATAATAATAATATATCCGAGGAAGACCTGAGGTGGTCCTTTTGGAATTAGTTTACGTGCATTGATGATCATACGTACGTCTACGAAAACTTGAAACGTAAACCACACGCTAATTAAACACCCGTCTCTCTGTGTCAAAGTTTCCTTCTGTCTAAAGAAAGCTACAAGGTACAAGCAATCACACACCCTGACCCCAAACATTCTCTAATTCCTTAATTCGGTCTTCCGTAGAATATATCAACACATGCTATCCAAATCTCTATCATTTGATCAAGGTCGTTGTTGTCTGCAAAACAAGGAGATAGATACATAGGAGTAGCAGTCCGGTAGGATCATTTCGCAATATTATTTGATTATCATCATGGCCGTAGGTGCTGGCGACGAACACAACAACAACAACAACAACAACAGCGACAACAACGAGAACAACAACAATAATAATAACAAGCGTGTCACGCGGAGGAGTTATGCGCTTTCGCTGCAGCCGGAACAACCGCAGTCTCATCCTGATGATTTTGCTCTTGCTCTCGCTTTGCAAGAACAGGTAATTACTAATAAATTCCGTATCAATCAGCGTTTTCTGATCAATTTGCAGTTCGAACAACAGCGTCTCTGATGGATTCGTCTTTGACAGTAACAAAATGTTATGTTGTGTATGTAGGAGAACGCGTTTGGAATGATGGTAGAAAACAATGGTAGCCGTGAAAGTCAAGAAGCTCAAAGTGCAGCTTTCCTTAATGATGACGACGAAGAAGAGGACGATGACGATGACGATGACGATGACGAGGAGGACTACGAGGAGGAAGATTTCGAGTTCTTCTACAGCCAAGAGTTTGATGGAGGTGGTTATTAAACAACGATACATCGTTATATGAACTTCTTCCTATTCTTCCGATTTATTTATGTGTAAATCTTAGCTGAAGACTTGCCATTACTTATCTTTCTTTTGCAGTTGAATTAGAATTCCTTGAGGGAGAAGAGAGCAATGGAGATGAGGTATATGATTTTCCTATTCCTGTTTCGATATATTGTTGTTGTTTATGTTTACTTTCTCGCGCGATATCGCTCTTAATTTAATCTCCCCCAATATGTATGTGATGCAGGATATGGAAGAAGATGATATCGATCCGGACGAACTATCTTACGAGGTTATTATCCAAACTTTTTGTAGCTATTGTGCTCATGACTATTTATGTAAAAATAAATGATTTTTTTTAGGCTACTGCAATTTTTGAAATTTGTTTGAGGAATAATATTTGTAGCTGCAGGAACTGATAGCTCTAGGGGAGGTTGTTGGAGAAGAGAACAGAGGGCTATCTATGCAAGAAATCTCATCGTGCTTGACTAAGTACACACCTCCTTCCGTCGATAGCAAAACTATCATCGACAAGTGAGTTGCTGTTTCCATACTTTAACAGAAAAGGTGGTTCATTCCTTTCTTGACGAATTTATACTAACTTTGTTATTCTCAATTGGTGTAGATGCGTAATATGTCAAGTGGAATACGAGAAATTAGATGGACAAGGAGGAGGAGGAGACGAAAAGCTTGTGGCACTTCCTTGCGAGCACTCGTATCATTCAGATTGTATAACAACGTGGCTCCAATTACGAAAAGTACTATTTCTGGTCCTTGTTTCTCCTAATCACCTACAACCCATAAAGGGTTGCTTGTTCTTTTTTTTTTTTTTTTGGTACAAAAGGAAGGGTTGCTTGTTCTTTGATTGCATCGATTTCTCTTATAATAGGTGTAAAACAGATAGAAACATCCAAGTCAATATTTTCTCTGCCATCTCCTCAATTATAGTACTACATGCACAAATTGAGATATGAAATGGAACGATACAATTTATCTTGCTCGATGTACTCGTAAAACTATTAAAAATGAAGTTCTTGATCGTCTTATCGGGAGAAAAATGGAACCCGTACAACTAGAATAGGAGTAGATCTTCATTTTACTATTTTTTGTTCCAAGTTCCTCACTTAATTGCTTCTTACTATGTGCAGGTTTGTCCAATTTGTGGCTCTGAGGTCTCATTACCAAAAAACTAGTGGCAACTAGCCATCAGGAACTGTACTTTTCTCTTCATTTGTATAGTTTAGTGGTTTGTATTATTCTACATTTCTTCTTCGTGGAGGCAATTGCCCTCCTCCCGTGATAGTCATTCATTACCTGTGTAGTCTTTCTTGTAAATAATAATATTTGCCTACAAAATAACACTTGTAAATTATGCATGACTTGTAAGACCATATACCTGTCAGTCTCTGCGTCACAAACACAAGCAAATAAATCATTAGTCTTGTTAGTAACAAGGGTGGTCTGGGTATCAAGAAAGCTAAGTGCCAGAAACCCTCATTGCTAAGCTGAGATGGGGTGTGTGTTTTGAAAACAATATTTGGTATTGGGTATTAAGAAAAAAAATACCTTAAAAGTTAGTTTTGGTAGTTCCAAGAAATCGGGTAGCTCTTCTCCCATTTGGATAGGCATCCTGGGTACCAGGAACTACACTAGAGATAATTTGAAGTGGAACATAGGTAATGGGATGAATGTGTCGATTTGGAACGATTGGTGGTGTGGGGAGAAAGCCATTGGTCCACCTATTGACCAAAGCCTTATCAATTTGACTGTGGCAGATATAACTGTAACAATAACTGTTGGAAGTTGGACCCTATCATGAATGAGATTGATGCAAATACTAAGCAGAATATCTATAATACCATCATCCCCTCCTTGAGTTCTCTCGAGGACTCCCCTTTCTGGAAAGACTCCAACTCTGGAACCTTCACTGTTTCTGCTGCCTACGAAGCCATTAGTGTTGACTGCAACCAGACTATTGGTGTAGGTAGTGGAGATTGGATAAGGCTTTGGAAACTTAGAGTTCCAAATAAAATTATTCACTTTCTTTGGACGTTACTTCATCGTAAGATTTTGACTAACATGAATAGAAAACACAGAGGTATGACGGATATTGACACTTGTAATATTTGTGGGCTGAGCGGGGAAGATCAAGATCATCTCTTTAGGAATTGTAGTAAAGTGTCAGGTATATGGAAGATTTTGTGGGATCAAACTAGGTGGCATGAAGGTACAAATCTCAACTTTACTGATTGGGTGCTTTCTAACATTAAGAAGTAAGATTTAGTAGGTAGCGTGGAACATCTGATCCAGTTTGTGATTACTGTTTGGATTAGGAGGAATAACTTTATTTTTGATAATTCTATTGAGACTGACATATTTATGTGCAGATTATCAAAAAGCAGTCGCAACTCACCCATGGAGCATTTCTCACTAGCCCTAAACTCTTGTACTATAATTTGCCTAATCAAAGTTCTCATTGGTGCTTGCCTTTGTCAGGATAATTCAAACTTAACGTGGATGGTTGTGTGCGTCTGGATAAGGACAAAGCTGGTATTGGAGGTGTTTTCAGAAGCAGCAATGGAGAATAGAAACTGGGATTCATGGGAAGAAGCAGAGGTTGTACCAACTTGGAGAACGAGATCTGGAGCATCTACATGGGTCTTATTGTGGCTTACAACAAGAACTGGAACAACTTGGAGATTGAGAGCGATTGCATGGAGGCGGTGAACATCTTCCAAGGAAATATTAATGGTCCGACTCTATGAACGCTCAAGCGAATGATGGTAAAGTGCTGCTCAGTAGGGTCATGGGAAGAATCAAGTACGTCGGGAGAGAGGCGAACGAGGTGGCAAATTCCCTTGCCAACATGGGGGCGGAGCAGGAGGACCATTTGAAGATCATTGATGAAGCTCCGCATAACATCAAGGGTCTCCTCATCGCCGATCGTATTGGTGTTGGAATGTTTTTCTAGTTCTTTCCGTTGCTGTTTGTGTGGGTTGTTTGTTGAACTTTGGTGAACGTCTTTATTTTACATAGTAGCTAAAAAAACTCAATTACAAGAAAATACGGAATGAACCAAAATTGTGAAATATAGTAGACGTAATGTAAAAATGATTGCTGGCTTGGGTGTGAAAGGCGTGTTATGTAGGACACTGTTCTACAACATGAATCATCCCCACATGAGGGTGCTATCGGTATGCTACGAAGTAGGATTCAACCCACACTCGAGCCAACTCCTACAAGCGTCAGGCTGGTGTAGGACTTTTTAACCCGAAACCAACAGTAGTTGCACAAGAACAAGAGATTCATAGTATACAATATTTAATACTAAAAATATATTTTATATATGTGATAGTACACTCTATTACATTTCTAAGTGACCTCTCATCACTTGCATTCTCTCCATCCATCTCCCATACAGAATAATATTCACACACACGCACATCTGTTTGTGTGAATACAATTTTATATTATTCAAACACACACATATAGCGATCCACATATAAGGAGTAACTCCCTTGTAATAACCACAACATTAAAACTATAACAAATAATGCTACATAAAACTAAATATTTCATGCTTAATACACATGTAATGCGGGAGTAACAAATATGTAATAGAACCCTCATAATTAAAAATATTAAAATATAAAATATAATTGTAAATTATAGTTAAAGTTTTGGAATTTTCCTAAAATCCCTAACAATATCTACCTACTATCCGGTCTAGTTTTAGTAGGCCTATATTGTACAATGCATAACCTTAATTTTTCAAAATTATCACAGTACCTGCACCAATTTTAAGTCTCCTTTATTTCATCTCTCATTTGCAATATGTTTGCAAGGTCGAAAATGTGATATATTTTGTTCAATCTCAAAACTGAATAAGTCGTTAGTTAACACTAATGTTGTAATTTATAAAGATAAAATGATCAACTTCATACGAATAAGAACACCACTACTACCCCCCCCCCCCCCCTCATAACCACACTGTTATGACCTGGAACGAGCAAGAGAATGATGATAATCGATGAAAAAGAACAAACCCGATGTAACGTGGTTCACTAGCACGATGCTAGCAACGTCCACGGCCCAAAAACCCCGATTTATGAGAGAGAAACGATACGAATACAACCCACCACCCTTCAACCTATGAATATAAATGTTTATATAGCTTTACTAGGTTGCTTGGGTCCAAAGGAATGTCCAAAACCGACCTAGAAAAAATAAGGAAACAACCAGAATCGCAAGCACCCCCTCCCCCAAACCAGGTTGTACGACCTAGTCCATTAAACCAAATATCTCATGTTTAATACACATGTAATGCTGGAGTAACAAATATATAATAAGACCCTCATAATTATAAGTATTAAAATATAAAATATAATTGTAAATTATAATTAAAGGTTTGGAGTTTTCCTAAAATCCCTAACAATACCTACCTGCTATCTAGTCTAGTTTTAGTAGGCCTATATTGTACATTGCATACCCTTAATTTTTCAAATTTACCACGGTACCTGCACCAATTTAAAGTCTCCTTTATTTCATCTCTCATTTGCAAAATGTTTGCAAGGTTGAAAATATGATATATTTTGTTCAATCTCTAAACTGAATAAGTCGTTAGTTAACACTAATGTTGTAATTTATAAAGATAAAATGATCCACTTCATACGAATAAGAACACCACTACTACCCCCCTCTCATAACCGCACTGTTAAGACATGGAACGAGCAAGAGAACGATGATAATCGATGTAAAAGAACAAACCCGATGTAACGTGATTCACTAGCACGATGCTAGCTACGTCCACGGCCCAAAAACCCCAACTTCTGAGAAAGAAACGATACGAATACAACCCACCACCCTTCAACCTATGACTATAAATGTTTATATAACACTACTAGGTTGCTTGGGCCCAAAGGAATTTCCAAAAATGACCTAGAACAAATAAGGACACAACCAGAATCGCAAGCACCCCCTCCCCCAAACCAGGTCGTACGACCTAGTCCATAAGTCGTGCGACCTGAACTAGGTCGTGCTACCTAGCCCATAGGTCGTACGACCTGTTCCTAACCCTTGATGAGCTGCAACCTCTTCCTTACCTTCGTCTAATCTTCCGTTTGGCCTGTTTCTTTGCCCCCCCCCCTTAGTCGCCAAACTCCTCGCCAAGCTTCTCGAGCCTATTCAATTTTGATTCTGAGTTTCAATTGGTTGTGCAGTTGAGTTGCTGCTTAAGTTCCGATCTAACAAGACCCTTTGATTTCTAGGACTTAAACACATAAGTTGATCGGTATTTCTAGAACTGCATCTCTCATGCTTCTAATTAATTTGCTTTATGTTAAAAAATCCTAATCTTTATCTATAATTTGCATGCATTCATACTTACTACAGATAAAAAGATAGTGTGTAGTTGTGAATTGATATATGTGGTTTCTTTCTAATGTGATCTCTGCAAAAAGTTTAATTAGGGGTGGCAATATTGAAGTTAGGGGTTGCGTAAATCATGAGCGGGTAAAAGTGTCTTATACACCATTTTTCGTTTTTATTGGTCATTGACATGTGATTTATATATTAAAACCATCACCTCATGTAATCCTTGTTAAGTGAAGATTATTTTGCAATTTAGTCGAAATTTGAGGAGCTTACAAGCAATTTCATGTTTTAGCTATATGTATAAATATGTAACCTAACTCTAGGGTCAGAGTAATACACCAGAGAGACTGAGAGATCTGATTTATATCTTTCATTTGTTCATCACTAGACGGTGGATGTAGCCAAACTTGATGAACCACGCGTCGTGTATTTGTTCGTGTTTATTTTTGTTTCGCTTTTTATTGTGTTGAATTGATCCAACGATCCTAACAATACTATAATTCCCTATCGATGCATCAACTTTGAGCTAAGAGTTTTCGTCATCTTTGGGTAGAACCTCTGTCAGACAAGCATAATGTCTTCCCTGTCTTCAAATCCTTTAGGCCTCGTTTCGGTAGTGTATAAAAAGGGTATCATCTCCATATCATATCTCGTGTTTGCGTAGCATATATGAAATAGCATATCATATCACCATTATCCATTTCTCATTTTTTGTCTTAAAAACACCAAAATTTTATACCACCTCAACCAGGTATACACCGGATAAGACAAGAGCATATTTTTTTGGCCAATTTACCCTCATCAAATACATAAATTTACACACTATGAATGTTGAAATTTACTCCCTGTGTACACTACTCTCCATCTCGCTCTCGAATGTGTTCATCAGAACGCCACTGAACCACCGCTGCCATCTCATCGTCCTCGAGCTCCTCCCACCTCACCCCCATCGTTACCCAAATCGGTCTGATTGGAATTCGATAAAAATAGAAGGGTGGCTTTGTGTTGGATCCAAAATAGCTTAATTTGGCTAATTGGAGTTCAAATCTGGTAAGGGGAAAGAATCATGCCGAGCCACGGTCTCATTACTAGAAATTGTTGGGTTCCAAGCCCAATCAATAGTCCAAAACATTAAGGCCGTGATGGGTCAGACCAATAGGTCGCATGCTTGGTCATCAAGCATGCTTTGTTCCTTCTTTGAATTGTTGCCACTGCCACACTAGCCTATTTAAAGGCTTGAGACTTGCTTGTTTCACCATCTCACAATTTTATTCCTCTCCAGTGGTTAGAGAGACGAGTGACATAATTGTTGTCACATGGTGGCTGCCTTGAACGTGCTTCAAGAGAAGGAGATTTCTCCTTGCTGATTGTGGGTTGACGACGAGCAAGAGACGAGAAACTTGATTACCGCGACGTGATCGTTCGCGACGACAACGACGCTTAGTAACTAATTCCGGGTAATTTGTTAGCAATTAGTTTGCTTAGTTTCCGCCTAGCGGCGAGTTCTTGTTTTACCCGTTTTATTAGTTTCTAGATTGTTTACCCACATTCTAGTGGAGGATTTGTGTACCCATTATAATTGATATAGTGGAAGTTTAGTGGGTCGTTTTGTCCCTCTCGATTAGAAGGTTTTTCCCACGTTAATTCTTGTGTCCTACATCTTCTACTTTTCCGCACTTGTTCATGTTGGCGTTGTTTTCGCATTCTAGTCCGTCTGATTCAGCCTCGTGACTCAACAAAAGTGGAATCAGAGCCTGATTCAATGGGGGAGTCAACAGGTTCCATGATCAACTTGACAGCTAGCAACTACTTGATATGGAAGCCTAGGATGCAAGACTTGCTTTATTAAAAGGATTTGATGGACCCAATTATTGCGAAAGGGGTCAAGCTAACCGAAGTTAAAGATGATGAGTTGACCAAGATGAATATGAAGACGATTGGTCATATCCGCCAGTGGATTGACAATTCGGTGTTCCACCATGTTGCTCAAGAGACGGATGCCTACCAGCTATGGATAAAGTTGGAGGGCATGTATGAGAGGAAGACTGCCACGAACAAAGCGTTGCTGATGAGATCGCTCGTTAACTTGAAGTACAGATACGGTCAACAAGTTGCTGAGCACTTGAGTGAGTTTCAGAGTCTCATAAACCAATTGGCTACCGTCAAGCTCAATTGGGATGATCAGACACAAGCCTTGTTGTTGCTTAGCTCCCTACCAACCTCGTGGGAGACGTTGGTCGTGTCATTGAGCAATTCTGCCCCTGACGGAAAGTTGTCCATGAGTATGGTCAAGGACGCGATGTTCAATGAGGAGGCAAGGAGGAAGGAGATGGGCTCTGACAGCGCATGCTCTTGTCATGGAGAATAAAAACAAGAACAAAGATCGAGGGAGAAGCCAAACAAGGAATAAGAACAGACGTGGCAACAAGTCCAGGAATGGAGGTTCTCAGCCAAGATCCAAGTTCAAGTGCTATAACTGTGGAAGGCATGGTCACATGGCAAGATCGTGCCGATTCCCGAAGAATGATCAGAACCTAGGCGACAATAGAAGGAACCAGAAGAATGATAAGAGTGAGGATGATGATACAACTGCCACAATCTCACAGGTTGTGGTACTCTCTGTGGGAGAAGAAGAATGCCTTCACGTTGCAGCGAATCAGGAAACTGAGTGGGTTGTTGATACAGCCGCTTCATACCATGCAACTTCGAGAAGAGATTTCTTCACTACATACAAAGCTGGAGACTTTGGCACTGTGAAGATGGGTAATACGAGTACCTCGAAGATCTCGGGGATTGGAGATATTCGCATCCAAACCAATGTTGGGTGCAAGATGGTGTTGAAAGATGTACGTCATATTCCTGATTTGCGACTGAACCTACTCTCTGGTATTGCTCTAGATCGCCAAGGATATGATAACTACTTTGGTAGTGGTAAGTGGAAGCTGACCAAGGGATCAATGGTCGTGGCTAGAGGAGAAGCTTGTTGCACCTTCTACAAGACTCATGTGAAGGTACTTGGTCATAGCCTGAATGCAGTTGAGGATGCAGCATCACCAAACTTGTGGCACAAGAGGCTTGCTCACATGAGTGAGAAAGGGTTGAAGATTCTGGCAAGAAAATCTCTAATTCCTTTTGCCAAAGGTACACCACTAAATCCTTGTGATTATTTCTTGTTTGGAAAACATCGCAGGATTACGTTTAGTTCCTCTGCTAAAAGAAATTCAAAGATACTGGAATTAGCGCACTCTGATGTGTGTGGTCCCATAGAGGTGGAGTCTATTGGCGGTCGCAGATATTTTGTGACCTTTATTGACGATGCTTCACGTAAAGTGTGGGTGTATTTCCTGAAGATTAAAGATGAAGTATTTGAGTACTTCAAGAAGTTCCATGCCATGGTTGAAAGAGAGACAGGCAATCCTTTGAAGCGTCTACGGACAGACAATGGTGGTGAATATACTTCAAAGGAGTTAGAAGCCTATTGTGATGCCCACGATATTCAGCATGAGATGACGGTTCCAGGTACCCCACAACACAACGGCGTTGCCGAGAGGATGAACTGGACTATTGTTGAGAGAGTCCGATGTATGCTCAGAATGGCAAAGCTGCCAAAATCATTATGGGGTGAAGCACTTCGTACCGCCTGTTATGTGATTAACAGGTCTCCATCTGCTCCTTTGGGTTTTGAGATTCCAGATAAGGTATGGCACGGTAGAGACGTTTCCTACTCTCATCTGAAGATATTTGGCTGCAAGGCGTTCGCGCACATACCCAAGGAGAAATGACTGAAGCTTGATGACAAAGACAATCCATGTGTTTTTTTGGGCTATGGAGATACGGAGTTTGGCTACAGGTTATGGGATCCAATTAATAAGAAGATGATAAGAAGCAGGGATGTGGTTTTCTATGAGAACCAGACTATTGAAGATATCGAGATGTCTTCAAAGTCAAAGAATTTTTTTATTCCCGACCTCAGTTCAGATACCTCCCCTATTGCTGCGGGTGGAGAAGAGATTCATGGAGATGTTCCAGAGATAGAGATTCCAGATATGGAAGATGACGATGATGACGATGCTGATTCCGATGAAGAGGGTGTTGAGCAGGGGGAGCAACCCTCTCCACCACAGAACGAAGGGCCTCAGCTGAGAAGGTCCACTAGGAATCCGCAACCATCTGTCAGGTACCCATCGTCTGAGTATATTTTAGTTACTGATGATGGGGAGCCAGAAAGTTTCCGGGAAGCACAAACTCATAAAGATAAGTCCAGCTGGATGAAGGCTATGCAAGAAGAGATGAGTTCCTTGCAGAATAATGATACTTATGAGTTGGTAAAGCTACCGAAGGGAAGAAAAGCACTGAAGAACAAGTGGGTGTTCAAGCTCAAGAAGGATAATGATGGAAAGCTAGTGAAGTACAAAGCTCGATTGGTGGTCAAAGGATTCGGCCAAGATAAAGGTATTGACTTTGATGAGATCTTTTCGCCAGTTGTTAAGATGACCTCAATTCGGGTAGCCTTAGGGCTAGTAGCTAGTATGGACCTAGAGCATGAACAACTTGATGTGAAGACTGCCTTTCTCCATGGTGATTTGGAGGAAGAGATCTACATGGAGCAGCCTGAAGGATTTGAAGTGAAAGGGAAGGAGAACATGGTTTGCAAATTGAAGAAGAGTCTATATGGCTTAAACAAGCGCCAAGACAATGGTACAAGAAGTTTGACTCATTCATGGTGAGTCATGGGTACAAGAGAACACAGGCAGACCAGTGTGTTTACATAAGAAGATTCCCCGATGGTAACTTCATCCTGTTATTGCTGTATTTCGATGACATGTTGGTTATCGGTAAGAGTTCGGAGATTATTGGTAAGCTGAAGAAGGAGTTATTCAAGTCTTTCGACATGAAGGACTTAGGTTCCGCTCAAAAGATATTGGGCATGAAGATTGTTCGGGACAGGAAAGCAGGGAAGCTTTGGTTATCGCAAGAGAAGTACGTTGAACGCGTGATTGAGAAGTTCAACATGAAAGGTGCTAAGCCTATTAGCACTCCACTTGCCAGTCACTTCAAGTTGAGTAAGAGATCGTGTCCCTCTAGCGATGCAGCTAGAGATGGTGTGGCAGCTAGAGATGGTGTGGCAGCTATTCCCTACTCCTCTGCAGTAAGAAGTTTGATGTATGCTATGGTTTGCACCCGACCAGACATCGCTCATGCCATTGGGATAGTGAGCAGGTTTCTCTCTAACCCTGGGAGAGAACATTGGGAAGCAGTCAAGTGGATTCTGAGGTATTTGAAGGGGACTTCCAATTGGTGTTTGTGTTTTGGTGGTTCCAAACCAGTCTTGGAAGGATTTACAGGCGCCGATATGGCAGGCGACCTCGATAGTCGAAAGAGCACTTCCGGATACTTGTTTACTTTTGCAGGGGGAGCTGTCTCATGGCAGTCCAGACGGCAAAAATGTGTTGCTCTATCAACTAGTGAGGCTGAGTACATTGCTGCAGCGGAAGCTGGCAAAGAGATGTTATGGTTGAAACGATTTCTCCAAGAGCTGGGTTGGAAGCAAGACGTGTACGTGGTTAACTGTGATAGTCAAAGCGCTTTGGACTTGAGCAAGAATTCCATGTACCATTCTCGCACAAAGCACATTGATGTTCGGTATCAATGGATACGCAAAGTGATAGAGAGGCAACTGATGCAACTCAAGAAAATTCACACTGATAAGAATCCGTCCGACATGCTGACAAAGGTGGTGACCAGGGACAAGTTCGAGTTCTGCAGAGGCAGGGCCGGGATGGACTCCGAGTGAGGAGTCGTGGTGGCGTTCCCTCCTCCTGTTGGACTTGGAGGGGGAGATTTGTTGGGTTCCAAGCCCAATCAATAGTCCAAAACATTAAGGCGGTGATGGGTCAGACCAATAGGTCGCATGCTTGGTCATCAAGCATGCTTTGTTTCCTTCTTTGATTTGTTGCCATCACCACACTAGCCTATTTAAAGGCTTGAGACTTGCTTGTTTCACCATCTCACAATTGTATTCCTCTCCAGTGGTTAGAGAGACGAGTGACATAATTGTTGTCACATGGTGGCTGCCTTGAACGTGCTTCAAGAGAAGGAGATTTCTCCTTGCTGATTGTGGGTTGACGACGAGCAAGAGACGAGAAACTTGATTACCGCGACGTGATCGTTCGCGACGACAACGACGCTTAGTAACTAATTCCGGGTAATTTGTTAGCAATTAGTTTGCTTAGTTTCCGCCTAGCGGCGAGTTCTTGTTTTACCCGTTTTATTAGTTTCTAGATTGTTTACCCACATTCTAGTGGAGGATTTGTGTACCCATTATAATTGATATAGTGGAAGTTTAGTGGGTCGTTTTGTCCCTCTCGATTAGAGGGTTTTTCCCACGTTAATTCTTGTGTCCTACATCTTCTACTTTTCCGCACTTGTTCGTGTTGGCGTTGTTTTCGCATTCTAGTCCGTCTGATTCAGCCCCGTGACTCAACAGAAATGTGTCTAGAAACAGCAATAACCTATATGGTAATAAATTATTGCCGCTACTAGTTATTTTACATGGAGGTGAAGTTTATTGCCGTTTGTAAAAGTTTAGTGAAGTGAACATTTTTTTCGGTATTTGTGCTATTATACACGGCAGTCCATAAAGAGCTTCATATTGTATTGTGATTGCTGAAACGCATTTCCACCCTTGTTTGACAAAGAAGTTAAAAATGTTAAAAGATCCAAGGCAAGCCACATAATGGAATTACAACGAAATATTCTCTTCTTTGTGTAGAGCTAGCCGTGTCTCATTCCGTAAAAGGTGGGTGCGATCATTTTCCTTGAACTTTCTTGCCACGGAAGTTCTTCTTCAACATTCTGCTTGTTTTAGGCAAAAGCCTATTTTATGTTTGAAAATGCTTATCATCTTTCTTTTTTGGAGCAAAAGTAACTTCCATTACTTAATCGGGTTGGGCCTATATATATATGTGCGTGTTTGTGTGGTATAATATTTCAACAAAATCATATGAGTAATGATGTTATAAGATCCCAAACAAAGGTCTTTGGTGTACAGTTTCCATTACAAGGGAGTCTAAACTGCGAGTTTACGCCCGGTGTAGCCCTCTTTGCCCTATTTTGGTGTAAGAGTCCACCAGTTAGGCAGTGATTGAATAATGAGCTAGCGAGTTAAGGTGTAGAAACTTAAAAAGTTGGAGTTGGAAGAGTAGAAATAAGAAAGAGGATGTCACTAAATGCTTGTGGAAAACTGAGACACTAGGCTTGGCGACCTAACTTCAACCCCAATAATGTAGACTTCTTCTTCTTCTTATTCTTCTTGCTGGTCAATTACGTTGATTTTTAGTAGGGAGTGAGAGAGGGTTTCATTGAGCTATTCGCTTATATGTATGCTAGTGTTTGTATCTATCTACCTATTATACATCATCAAACATCCCCAGGACCCCAACAAAAGACCCCTCTCTAAAGCATAGAGACTTTCCCCTGCAGAGTGATCAGACTCTTGTGCATCTTCAGAGCACTCTCTCTCTCTCTCTCTCTCTCTCAATATGAAGAATAAAAACAACGGAAAACTTTCACCCAAATGGGTTATCATTCTCTGCATCTTCAGCTTTGCTATCGGCACCCTTTTCACCAACAGGTAAATTAACTGCTAATCAAAACTTTATTAGCTGAAGTTCAATTTTGAATCGTCTATGAATAATAATATTCCAACAGGATTTGGATTCCTATTCCTGAATCGGACTTATCGAGGCCCCAACCTCAACAACTCCTCAACCAGTTAGTTTCTGAGGTCTCTACCCCTTTCTGTCTTCGTAGTATTTTCATTTCACAAACAGTTTCAGTCCTAGTTCATCATCTGACTAATCTTCTCAATGTTTCTTTTTTTTTAAAAAAAATAAAAAACTTTTTGGTTGATGGACAGAGTAATGAGTTCCGGAAAATGGAAGACTCTATCAGGTGAGAAACCAAAATTTTGGTTTTTATGTTGTAAAGAATAACGTACCATGGTTTATTTCACCCCCATAAGAAATGTCAGAACATAACATAACATGGATTTATTTATTTATTTATTGGTTTATTGAAATGTTGGAGGCTTATTTTAGGTCACTAGAGAGCACGATATCTGATCTCCGGAACCAGCTACCAAGCCGTCGTTTCAACTCCAATGAGGTGGTGGACGCAGCTGATCATACAACCAAAAAATCTTCTCAAATTAGTTCCACTAAGAAGAAAGCATTTGTAGTTATCGGAATCAACACTGCTTTTAGTAGCAGGAAGAGGCGCGATTCTGTTAGAGAAACATGGATGCCTCAAGGTAAACCAATATAGGTGGGAGTTGGAAAAAAACACCAAAAAATGGGGGATGTTTTAGAAACTTGCAATGCAGTCATAAAAGCTAATTTCCATCGCGAGGTTTCAAGGGAGAAAATTGAAGTTGGGAAATGAGGTTTCTAAAGCATCCCCGTTTGGCAATCTCACATTTTGGCTGGTTCATCTTTCTCAGTTGCATGTTATTTTACTGTCACTGACTCTGTCATTGTGTTGGATTAGGTGACAACTTGGTCCAACTAGAGCAAGAGAAGGGGATTATAATCCGTTTCATGATCGGCCACAGGTAATGAAATTTGATTGTTTTGCTCACAATCGTAATCTTCTTCGCTTATTGTGTCTGTCTTTTATTAACTAGTGATTTTCCAGATTCCGGTGTGTGGAAAATGTGTCAATAGGAGTTAGTGGTCAATCTTGCTCCAGATGGAGAATTACATGTTCTTTTTTCAAATACTTGAATTTCTTTGCAAAGGAGGAAAGGATAAAAGGTTTTGTGGTCCGGGCACTTCAAAGTTGAAAATAGAACCTGTATAAGTAAAATTGGCATGACTTCGCCACCTTAAGGTTAAAAATGTTTGAATCAATAACCTAATCCGATCGACAAAGAAGTAAGTCCACCACTACATATATAAGCAACAATAATTCCTGAAGAGAGGCCTAAAATGTCAACAGTTACCAATTTCCGGATTATGAAAATGGGAGTTTGTTGTCTCAGTTTTCTTTTGCCACAAAAAGACTTGAGATTACTCGTGTTGACGCAAAAGTATAACAATGAACTGATCTTTACTGATTGATGCAGTTCAACCTCCAACAGCATCCTAGATCGAGCAATTGATTCTGAGGACGCTCAACATAAAGATTTTCTTCGGCTTGTAAGGACAGCGGAAATTATATTAATATACTACTAGGTTGGCATAAAAATGCAATAAGAAAGAAAGAAAGATGACAATCAGTTATTCTGGTTATGCAGGATCATGTTGAAGGTTATCATCAGCTATCTGCAAAGACAAAAACCTTCTTTTCCACAGCAGTCTCTCTGTGGGATGCTGATTTCTATATCAAGGTGGACGATGATGTTCACGTCAACTTGGGTTCTTCTCCTCTCTATTCTCTTCTTCAATGCCCTTCTTCATTTTCAATGTAGTAATACCAGTAATACCCTGAATTCCTCCTTTCAATGTTTCATATTTCATGAATCAGGTATGCTAGCGGCCACTCTAGCCCGCCACCGTACAAAGCCCAGGGTCTACATTGGGTGTATGAAATCTGGACCTGTTCTCTCTCAGAAGTATGTACTTCCAATTAGTACTAGTACTTTTTGTTTATTTTTCTTTCCGGCTCATTCAATGGCCAAGAAAAACTTCTCTTATCATTCCATCTTCTTCTTGTCCATGAATTTATGTATAGGAATGTCAAATACCATGAGCCCGAATACTGGAAATTTGGGGAGGAGGGTAACAAATACTTCCGGCATGCAACAGGACAAATATATGCAATCTCAAAGGATCTGGCAACATATATCGCTTCCAACCAGTAAGAACTTGCGTCACTCCTTGGTTATTACTATGAAGGAATTATCTTGGATAAAAAGTAGAACAAAAAAAGATACCATCAAATTGCTTAAAGGATTCAATTCAACAGTGCAGCTAACAGACACTAGCAATCCTTATCTGTAACAATAATATCCATGTCTATTGACTGCATCTAAGTGTGCTCCTAATTATGAATGTACGTGACAGGGCGATATTGCACAAGTTTGCGAATGAAGATGTCACACTTGGCTCCTGGTTCATCGGACTTGAAGTCGACCACATTGATGATCGGAGCATGTGTTGCGGTACTCCACCTGGTACGGTCTGTAAGGACATGTCTTCTATATCCTATTATTATTATTATTATTATTATTATTATTATTATTATTATTATTATTATTATTATTATTATTATTATTATTATTATTATTATTATTATTATTATTATTATTATTATTATTATTATTATTATTATTATTATTATTATTATTATTATTATTATTATTATTATTATTATTATTATTATTATTATTATTATTATTATTATTATCCTCGAGTTTTTTTTTACACTTTTCCTATTTGGTCTTTTGTGTAAAAAAAACTCGAGGATATCTAATTCCGGCAAGTTCCTTTTCAGATTGTGAGTGGAAAGCACAAGCAGGCAGCGTGTGTGTTGCTTCATTTGATTGGAGCTGCAGTGGAATCTGCAAATCAGTGGAAAGAATCAAAGATGTTCATAGTAAGTGCAGTGAAGATGCTGCAACTATCTGGAGTGCTGCTGCTGCTCTCATCTGAAACCAACCACTTGGTCAAATGCCGATTTACTCTTCTGGACTGCGCCCAGTTTATAATCTTTGCTTTAATCAACGAGTTAAAGAATTACAAGGGGTCTCTGACACACTGCACCAGAAACATGTACAACCCTCATTCTAGATTAGTAACTTGGAATATATAACTAAAACTGGACCAGTATTTGTTCAAAATATTGCAGAGAATATACGCCAATGACTTCGTTTGCACATTTGCAAAGTAGTTGGACTTTGTACTCGACCATGTTTCTTCTATAATTTAAGACCCGTTAATACATGTACAAGGATGTTGCTTGGTGAGTGCAATCTTTTCCTCAAGCAAATGTAATATTTTTATGAATCAGTGTGTATATTCAGGATTATACAAAGCTGTAACTTAAAATCAACTTTGCACAGTAAAATGTGTGCCAAGTGTGGGAGAGAGGAAAACTATTATTATTATTAATCACAAATGACTACATTGTTCATGCTTTAGCCTCAGGACAGCCCAAAATGGTGAGCAGAGTGTATCCTAGTTCTCCTATATCTTCTTCTTTCGAGTATAATTGGGGTATAGAAACATATATGTTTGTGACCTACTCATAGAAAGTTCCCCAAGTTTCAAACTTCTGTACCGTTTGGAACTTGGCCAAAAATATCGGCGCATGATTCCCACTGGGCTTCTTGTTCTCTTGTTTCCCAATATCCTCCCACATAGCGGAATGTGTCCTCACCTTTCATCTTTGTAAACCACCTAGGCTTCCATCCTCTCTCTTGCATCGCCCGTGCCTGCAGTGGTTGCAAAAATCATTAATCCCCCTTTCGGCGTAAACACCATAGATTTTAATGCATGTTTTAATGCATGTTTGGTTCAAGATTTTAATCTTATCAGCCGAAAAATTTAATTTCGTTTGTTTTGTACACTTTTTTGAGTCAGATCTTATTTTAAGTGGGCTAAAAGTCTGCAGCTTATATAACCTCCGATATTGGAGATTTTAGGTATATCTTCTGAAATACCATATTATACGCTCTCTTTTATGCACGAATTATTAAGTTATGCAACTGCATAACATCTTAGACGTATCATAAGTTCAAATAAATAAAATTTTCGTAAATTAGTAGAAAAGCTACAAGTGTTGCCAACACACTTAAATTTTAATCCAGAATTTCGGCTCATGCAAAACAGCTTTCAGATTATAATTTTATCCAGCTTATCCACCCCAGATTATTTTCATCAGATTATTGAGACTTTAAGCTGGAAACAAACATGCTCTTAAACAATTATAAGACGAGCAAAGATGAGACTGCAATCACCTGGCGCTGCCTCTGTTCTAACCGTATCTTTTCTGAGTTTGCCTTTTCGTACTCGCCATTTTCCAAGCATCTCTGATCAGGTCTAAGTCGTGAATCCGTTGGTGGTAGCTTTTGCTGGTGTTACAGATTTATTTGTGAGCAGATACACGAAGCAGAATCTGAAAGATAAATAGGAAAAAAATAAAACAAGAAGCAGTAGTTGGAGAAGTGACGACGGCTTATACCTTTAGTCCAGGTGTGAGCTCATTAAGAGTGACGGCGAAACGTGTTAGGTTGCATCGGTGAGGAGTTCTGGATGGTTTACTCCGTTTCCAAAGCAAATGTGCCTCCGACATATCTGTTCCTTTTAATTTCCGCAAGCAGTCCCCATTGAAATAATGTAAGCTCTCGTCCCATTTGCCAATCACTGATGCAACTGTTTTTCCACTCCTATCTTGCACAACACCTTGCACCTGCATCAGAACTTAAAAATCAAAACATGCATTCACAAAGGAGGTCTCTAGGTCTAAAGATATACAGCTATCACCCCCCCCCCCCCCCAACCAAAAAAAACAGCAATGCAATCAACAGATTTCGCTCAGAGCACTAGCATTCAAACCTATGCTCCCTTCTTAAGTGAGAGCCTTTCTTTGGTTTAAGGAAGAACCGAAGAAGTTCCTTATACAAGTTTCGGATTCCAGACAAGTGAATGCATTTTAAAGGGAAAAATACTTCGGAAAAGCAAGCATAAATAGAAATAATAGAAAAGCCAAATAGTATACATAGCAACCGGATACAAACTCATGTAAGTTGTGAAACCATTTGGATCTAAATCTCTTTTCTACTTTTTTCTCTCTTTTGGGATGAACATACAGATACGGCTCCCGAATTTACTTTTTGCTCCCTTTCTGCCAAAGTACATTTACACTGTAATCAACTGATTTGAATTATCTGAAAGAGACTACGTCTTAATTTCCCACCAGGTTTTAAAAACAGCCCGTAATGTATCTTATCGACCAATACATTACATATCGGTGGCCTCCACTACGGATACACCAGATAAGTTCACATCTGGATTGGCTGATTCACATTGTTACAGAAAAACGGCCGGTTCGCACTGTTATATCATTATGAGAGAGAGAGAGAGAGAGAGAGAGAGAGAGAGAATCGAAGTATTGGAAAAGGAATAATAATGATGATATGAAGGTTGAGGAGTACCAGCCTACCAGGTTCTATAAGATTTCAGAATCAATAACAAGCTAACAAGCTCTTATTTTGTACCTCGAAGAAAAGTGCCAAATCAACAGCAAGCTCTACTGTTAGAAAGTAACCTTTGTATTTTTTTTTTAATGACGTGGGAACCCGCAGCCACTACCCTTCGGGTGCGCACTGGGTAAACCCCCGCTCTAGTGCAATAAATAGCCTGCAAACCACACTAGAGAGGCAAACCAGCCTGAGAAAACCCGGGCTAACAGGCTCGCAGTTGAGAAGGTCAATAGGCTGCCCTTGGGTTGCCCAAGGTTTGAACTCAAGACCTCAAGGCAAATGCCCAAAGTCTTAAGAATGCTCACCCCACCAACTCAACTACACCCTGAAGGGTAGTAACCTTTGTATTTATTTCTCTGCTTGGAGGATACTGTTATATCTATCATAACTACAATACATAGTGAAGTAAAATGCATTATCACTCTGACGTAACACATACACTTGAGTCAAACATTAGCTAAGCAAGTACTCGGAAAAGACTAGAAATATGTTTGATATATTAAAGTACGGTTTTAAAGGAACTTTTTGCATTTTGAAAGATTTTAAAAGATTCACTCATTCAGTTGCCGATTCCTGTTACAGTGTCCGATTAGCCCGATTTCTTTACACTGGAACCGTTACGTCGACCTATACAGTTCTTTAGAACCATGTTTCCGAAGAATGTAAAAGGGCATCTGATGGTATCAATGGATATCAACAAAAAAAACACCTCCTACTGATGTCCACAAACATAGAAAAACAAAATTAAAATGACAACACTAGACCCAAGAAACTTGAATAAGACGATAATTTTTCTCAATCTGCTTGCTACCCTAGTACTACGTTGAAGTCCTCGCTATCGTTTTCTAGTTTATTAGACCTCTAAAACACATCTGCTTCATGATTAAACTTATTATGTGAATTCCCAAAACAACCTTCTACCCAAAATCGGAGTACCCAATCCTCCTCTTGTTCTCTATAAAGGTTACTGAGTGTATATGAAATGCCAATTTGAAGCCAAGATCAAATCGTTCGATTCTGATCTGTCACGTTTTGCACAGACCAAGCCGTTGAGAACGAATCTGATACAAACAAGCCCAAATCAGGAAAGTTGGAATGTCCAACCTTCCCATGGACACTATGAACCCTAATTCCCCTTCTCTTTTAAGAAAATATCAGGATCTTCAATATGCTTTTCAGATACTAATGCAAAGTTATTGTTAACTAGAAGATATTGATGGCGTTTCAATTTGGCGATTTTAAGGTTTTGGTTTTGTAAAAGATGAAGCGTTTTGGTAGTTAGCTTTTTTGTTTTGCCTTTGTCTCCCATTTGGCAGCCGGACCCCAGTTTTAAACCACAAAAAAGTTTTGTAAAACCAAAACCTATGCTGCACAAGTTCTTCTAAAAGATCACGCACCCGCACCGGGTGCTTTGTGGGTGCTTTGGTGCTTCATGGGTGCCTCGTGGATATTGTAGGGTCATTTTGAAAGTTTAAGCTGAGACTTGAGTGGTCATCTAAAATACACCTACAGTTTAACCAAAAAACATGCATTTGTGTGAACACTTCTACCCATTAGATTACTCGTCTATTCGAATCTAAGAATACCGACAACGACAAGAAGAGATTATATTGTTGATATAGAAACTATGGGTGGGTTTGGTGTGGACTTTTTTGTGGATTTTAATCCAAAATCCACTTTTCAACTTTTTGGACTTTTTGTTAAGGTTTGGTATGGACTTTTTTGAGTGGATTTTGGATTTTGGATTTTCAAGTTGTAGTGTAGAAAAGGTGGAAGCAAAAAGTTGGGTTTGGGTGGATTTTTTGTGTCTTTTTTCATCATATCATACAAATGGGTTTGGTATGGACTTTTTGGATTTTAAGCTGTCTTTTAAGATGCCGTGAAAAAAGTCCGTGACACAAAAGTTCAAGAAAAAAGATGCATGGGTTTGGTAAAAAAAGTTGGTAATGTTAAAAAGTCAGTGATGTGACAGTTTTGTTGTTTAGCGAAATTTACCATTTTATCCTTTTTGTCTATTTATTGAAAGTGAGTGATGTGTCAGTTTTGTTGTTTAGTGGCGATATTATTGTCATTTGTATGATTTGATTAAAAAAGACACAAAAAATCCACCAAAACCCAACTTTTTGCTTCCACCTTTTCTACACTACAACTTGAAAATCCAAAATCCAAAATCCACTCAAAAAAGTCCATACCAAACATTAACAAAAAGTCCAAAAGCTGAAAAGTAGATTTTGGATTAAAATCCACAAAAAAGTCCACACCAAACCCACCCAATAATATCCCCACTAAACAACAAAACTAACACATCACTGAACTTCAATAAATAGACAAAAAGGATAAAGTGGTAAGTTTCTCTAAACAACAAAACTGTCACATCACTGACTTTTTAACGTCACCAACTTTTTTTACCAAACCCATGCATCTTTTTTCTTGAACTTTTATGTCACAGACGTTTTTCACACCATCTTAAAAGACATCTTAAAATCCAAAAAGTCCACACCAAACCCACCCTATGTTTCCTTGAATCAATGTATGTTATAGTTTGGATTGCTAATATTGTCTTTAATGCTAGTATAAGGTACCGCAAATAATATAAAATAAAAATATAATGAAAAAAAAAAGTCGCCACCGCACCCCGCCCGCACCCTTGAATTTTGGAAATTTATTGCACCCGCACTTGTGCAACATAGCCCAAAACCGCAAAAAAATCATAGTTCCACACCTCCATAATAATTTGATATGATATGGAAGCTTAAGCATTATTTTTCCCAAAGGACATAAGTAATTCAAACAAAATTCCCAAGAAACTCAATGATATGCTTTTTCTAAAAAGTGATAATTTTCTCATGAAATCTTGAAAAATAAGTCACTAAGATCAATGGAATGTATACTACCTGGTCATATAGAACCATAATATAATGGGCTAAATAACTGGTATGTCATGAGGTTTTAAGAACCCTTTAGTTCATAAGTTTCTTCGCAAATGCTAATATTATCGGGGATATTACACAATTGTAGTATTTAAATCATAGTTAGATATTTTGTAACATAGAGTTATGGTTCTTCAGATTAATGAGGAATATCCTGCTTGAGTGTGTCAGCACGCAGTAAAAAAAAAATGACTAAACCAGAGAAGTCGCCTTGTTAGCTAGCAACAACCTCGGTTATCTTTGTTTCAAACCTAAATACCTCAATTTACAAGCCGATCATAAGCTCAGGCTTGAGGCATACAAGTCCCAAACAAGTCTCTGAACATGGCCAGATCTCAAAAAATATGTAAATGAGCCGAGCTCAATTTTTTCTACCTAGACTTCAGTTGTTGATAATAATATGCATGGAAAAATATTGCGCCCTCACACGATCCTCAGATGACGTGGGGTAAATAATTTTACCTTAAACGACAGACGATTAAACGTCGAAAGCTTTAGGGTAACAATGTTAATTATCTTCATTTAATGGTCAGCAAGGCAGCAAGTGAAGAAGTAATCATTGTGTGATAATCCATATTCATGAACCAATAACATATTTTGTTTTTTTACGAAGGTGATAAAATAATTTAAATGGTAACAAGTACTTTGAGTTATGACACCTTATACAGTGCCAGGGATCTCGTGGCCTTAATATCAAGGTATAGTACAGGATATTCAGTACTGGTAAGGTTTATCTTATACCACGAAAGAAGAAGAGACAACGTTGTATCGTAGATGAGTGATGGCATACACAACTTTGTGCTGATATTGGTGAATCAGGTACTTGAGGATGCTGGTTTTAGCCATCAACAACTTATGAAAATCATTCTCAGATAACCATGCAGCTTTTAACACTGCTTTCTTCCCAGTTCTTCATGTGCAGTATATACATATCGAAACTTTCTCAAAAAAATAAGTGGACACATGTCGATATAAATGGCCATTCGAATAGTAAGGTGTTCAGTATAAGTTTTTTCGAAAGCTCGTGTTTGTTGGTTTAGCTTGTTGATTTGTTAACAAAACCATTTGCAATACTCTGATCACCATTGGTAAGCATTGAGCTTGTAAACGAATATGTACATTCAAGCATACTAAATCAATAGGCTAAAACATCTAAGTTCTCCGCATTAGACCAGTAACTATAAATGTCAAGTTAAAGCTGTAATGCTCCCGCGTCCTAACCGGAATACAATTGGCTCTCACGCCAGAAATATCTAGTTCAAATCTTTGCAATACACATGATACCAAATTTTTGGAGTTTCTTTGGCCTGAGAATATAAGGTCCTAAATGATCAGCTTGTTGTTTCAGAAGTTTTAACGGCCTAATACTATGGTCACAAGTGAACCAGAAACGGAGTCACCAAAGATTCGTAAATATGAGCTATCACAGCTTAATATCTCAATACAAAAGTTTTATTCATAAAATCAAGCAGCCTTACATTATGCGGTACCCTCTCTATGTATAGATGAGGAGTCTTTACATGCAGAAAACTAAAAAAAGATATGAAATCACTCAAATTCGCATCTGGCCATAAATAAAATGGATTTTTTTTACAATAACAAATCAAGACTGAAATTGAGGGTTGACCTTCCTTATTCCCAAATCAAGGCTGAAATTGGGATTTGACCTTCCTTATCCCCTTATTGTTTATTCGTTATCTGTCCCCCATCATATACACAACTGAAGCATAACCGTAACGCCTTAGTGTCACCAAAAATATTTCACCAATTTGTCACTTCTTAATTGGAAAATAAGTAAATAGAATGATTCAAGTGGCTGATTTTCTGATTAATGCACATGGTATTTGTTCGATGGTACACATGGGCGGCAGAAATAACTGATGACATAATAACTGGTGATATCACTCATTTCTCTACCGGAACACCCCTACACTACTTAGCAAATCAAATATTGGCAATCTAAACTAGAACAATATAATTATTCTCAAACAGGGCCAATTTTGCAATTATCTTTTTCTTGACTATAAGAAGAGAATATGGCTACCAGTTTAGATAGGGCAAATTTTCTATGAAATTGAGGAAAGCTTGGATATACGAGCCTAATGTTAAACTTGGTAACTATTTTTCCACTTACCAGAGTAGCACCTCACTAAAATCATTAACCCATAAGTAAGGCTTGTCCTCGAGGATTATAGGTCTTGTTCAAGTTGCAATACAACTTACTGCAGTATCAGGCACATACTTTACCCCTCCCAACTAGAGCAACTTTAGCTTAAGTTCAAAAAGATCTAGGTAAAAGCCTTATAGAAGCATTATGTTTACTTTCCAAGTATTTTCTGGAGGCACAGACTGGTTTTATGCAGTGTCATAATATGATAGATGGAGTTCAAAGTTCGGTTATTATTATAAGAAACTCAATAAGGAGCTTTTTTGAACGCATACAATGAGGCTTTGTTTGCTGACTGTAGGAATTTTTGCCTTGTCTACAAGCAGTAGTGAAGAATACAAATTTGTGTCCACCCTAGAGTCTGACCCAGAGAATCATACACTACGGCACTACCATATGGTCTAGAAATGCGTAGATTAACCGCTAAGGGTTGTTAAGAAACCTACCTTGACTAAGAAGCAATGTTTAAGGTGAACGATCTCTGTGCCCTTTGGCAACTCACCAGTCACCACTGTGTCTTTTCTTCTCTTCCACCTTTTTCTCTTATCTCATACTACTTTAGACACACTCAGCTTAGCCAAAGAAAATACAATGGATAAAACCATAACATTAATGCATTTCCATACTTCAGCACAGCTTCTGAAACCACTACCAACACAGACTTCCCTTGAGAAAAAAACGGCTCCTTTGTGCAGCTGTGAAAAACACCTTCAGTAACAAAATCCCTGTTGTCCCTAAGAGCATAATTAGAAGTTGCAGGCATGAGAAAACGTGTCAACCTTGTAGCTCGGAAGTTGGAATGCATGACCCTAAACCCAAAAAAAAACCTGGCTCCCTTCTGCAGCTGTGAAAAACACCTTTACTAACGAAAAACCCCTGCTGTCCCCAAGAGCATTATTATCTTATTTTAAGGTTGGAGAAGTTGCAGGCATGAGAGAAAGAGTCAACCTTGCAGCTCCGAAGTTGGAGAGCATGACCGAATTGTTTGAGCTTCAAGTGTTCTCTATTATATGAATGTAAGGTATAGCCGGTAAACAGACTTTCACAATTGATGAGTTCACTCCTTCAGTTGGTGTGGGCATCACGGTTACATTCAGACCAATTTCCAACTACAATATTATCAATGTACAGTACCATCCTAAGAAATCATAATATGATATCAAATAAGCTTCATAAGTGCAAATTATTCCTGTTAATCAAATATACATCTCAAAAACATTTGGTGAGCTCTGCTCATCATGAGGGTCGAAACTACTTGGATTATCAATTGAGATATCAGTAATAAAAATTAGGAGCGAACATAACCTGAATATCAAAAAGAAAAGTGATTGCATGTGATTCATTGTAAAAGGTATAATCTAGATGATTGCATGTGACACATAAAAGTAAGGGAGAAAAGAGCACCTGGTGAGGATTTCGATCAATGATCGACTGCTCCTTAAATTTTAGCTTACAGGAGTACTCCTGATTTCCCTGTATACGCATGGTACCATAATGATCGCAGTAGAGCTTTCCCAATATGAGGTTGTAGATAGATGTTGTAACCTGATGCTCCAAAGTTAAACTCACTCAGAACACATAAGAGGGAAAAATAAATTCCTGGTGCTAGTGTGAATGCCTTACCTTACTCCACTGGAAAATTTCTCCATCATCAAACTCCAAGGTTAGAACACCAACAGGATCAATTTGAATTGAACGACCCCAAAATTTACTCTTCAGATTGCTGTCTCCCCAAAATTTCCAACCCCGTCCCTCGCAATGGCAAGCAACAATAGTGGGGTGATGACTAACCTTTATCATGACAAGAGTAGAAATATCTATAAGCTCATAATTAAGTAATACACTTCTTTAAATCAAAACGCAAAAAGTAGTTCAGTGAAAAACTACATTAATCCCTAGCACGGGTATCGCTACCGCGTAGAAGCTCTATCAGATGCATCAGTGGATTCCACTATCTTAGATGACATTGAGCTTGCTATCTTGAGTTTTAAAGGTCTTCTTTTTAGTCTGTAACAGTAGTTGATTTCGTTTACTGTTTTTTTTTTAGATTTTGTTTACTGGATCAGAAAGATTACCAGTTTCTTGTTTTCATTTAAATGTTTGTAACCTTGGGTTTTCTGGTTCAGAAAGAGGACCAACAGATATTGTCTTCCTCCTATGAGACAACATATATAATGAAGCCAGCATATACTTCCAGAAACTTGATTTTTGCATTTAGATATCATAACGAAGTCCTAAAATGTAGCCCATTCTCATACGCAAATTACACCATTGGCCCATTCTGCTGATCATACTCATCTTGGCCTGGGCCCATGGACTGCTAAGCTGGATCACAATCCCAGAAGTTTCTCTAAGAGAGTAGAACAGACCTACATTCCAGGAGGTTCAATTGCTCGGCCAACTAAGCTGATTAAAATAATAATGCATATAGAAATTATCCACAACATAGTCAATTTGTATAAATTAGCATTAGCATTAGGATTCAATAGAATTAAGATAACTCAGCAAAGATAGAACAAACTCATGATTATATTGTCTATAGAGTGAATACTATCTGATGGACCTCTTTCATTTTAGTTCATTTAGCTCATTTTGAAATGAAATAAGGTACATTATGATGAAAACGGCTCTCTTCTGTAATTCTAACGAAAAAAAAAAAAAAAAAAAAAAAAAAAAAAAAAAAAAAAAAACTCAGGATATGCCTTTACATTCTCTACAATGGGTGCCTAGGAGTAGAGCATAGCAACGATGCTGCAAATCGGTCTATTACATAAAGAATTTCTTCTTTCACCCAAGTTTGCTAGCCAAAATTATCAGGGTCAGAACCAAACTAGGGGAAATTCTCCGGGAGGCTACTGCTGATCAAGGCTGCACCTGGCTGCTAGCAGCCATGCTAGGTATTGGGCTTCCATCTTCCTTACCCCAGCTAGGGTGTATTAGAAGATGAATCATATCCTCAAGAACTTCATCTGGAAGGGCACATGCCACAAAAGCCATGGGCAAAAGCTTCTTGGAACGAAGTCTGTCTCCCACATTCAGAAGGAGGATTAGGACTAAGGAATCCTAGGGTGTGGAATTAAGACCCTCTGGTAGGCTCTCTAGTTCATGTTGGAGCAAACAGTCTCTAAATGGTTTAAATAGTTCACTCTAATCTGTTGAGAGGAAGAAGTATATGGCTTATAACTTCCCCGAGAGATGCGTCTTGGAGTTGGAGAAAACTTCTTAAGTCAAGACAATGGGTGAGGAAGCATGTAAGATAATATGATCATTGGCTGCCTCAGGGCCCTATCTTGATACTATTAACCACAGAGCAATGATGGTTACAGGTTAAACAACAATCAAAGCTAAATGACATTATATTAGAGGGGCATTGGGTATGGCCCTCAGCTAGATCACCCATTGTTTCACACTTGAAATAACTCACCCAGAACTATATCTCTCCAAAACATACCAGATGAACTGATTTTGTCATATGCTACTCAAAACGCCTCTGTTAGGGCTGCTTGGAAAGCTATGAGAACTAGAGGAGACAACATTTCTTTGCAAGGCATTTTCTGGCATAAGTTATTGGTCCCAGGGTACATTGCGGACAAACTGGTGTTCTTGGGACTTATACGTTGATCCAACATGTGGTACACAACCAGAAACTATGAACCATATGTTGTTTAAAAGCAATTACACAGCACAAATATGGAAGCATTTCACTGCTATCATGGGGGGTCAGATCTAGCTATTGATGGGATCAAGTTGTGCTACAGGTTGAGACTAATGCTGGCCACTGTGGTTTACAATTAGTGGGTCGAGAGAAATACCAGGGACTTGATCACAAATAAAGACTGTCTATGCCTTCAACAGGATTATATTTACCAGATCAGAGATAGGCCTAGCTTGATTTCAGGAGAAAAGCTGAACACTGCGGACAAACTGGTTTCTTGGGACTGATAGTTATATGTTGATCCAATATGAGGAACTCAAACAGAAACTATGAATCATATGTTGTTTGAGTGAAATTACGCAGCACAAATCTGGGGGATTTCACTGGGGTTAGATCTAACTATTGATGGGCTCAAATTGTGCCACATAATCGGACTAATGCTGGCCACTGTGGTTTACAATTAGTGGTTGAGAGAAATACCAAGGACTTTGATTACAAACAGAACCCTCAACAGGATATTTTTACCAGATCAGATCTAGGCCTATCCTCTTCCTCTCTGAAACTGAAGGATCCACATATTGCTAGAAGCTTCGGGTCTTGAACCTGACATAGTGAAGCCACCATGGCTGCTTGACTGCGCTATGTTGCCTTACATGCGCCTGCTATGGTTGATATTGTGATTAGGTTGAGAGATTGCTGTCTAGGTTGTGAAGTAATCTTATGTATGTAGTATACTGACTCTGTATGGAGTAGCTGAAATATTTTGTAGCTCAATTGTATATTCTGAGCTTGATTCAGCCTTGAGGCTTGTTGCACACCTGGAGATGCCCCAGTTATTTCATGTAATCTCTCCCTTTAATCCAAATTTACAATTACCAAAACAAACACTAGAGGAAATTAAATAAGCTCCTTGGATTTCTAAAACCAAGCTGACAAGAGACAACAATTTTGAAGTTAGATATGTCATGCTAAATCGACCCAAAGCAAGAACCCTTGTAGTTATGGTGTGAATAAATCACCGGAAATGTGTTCCAAACCTATCTTTGAAGTTTGCATTAAGTACTAGTGGAACATGGTACACTTGCAAATCTGAACAGCGAATTTGATGACCAAAGCTTCTCTCTTAACTTTTCAGCATTTACCTAAATGGTCTTTAAGGATATAAAATTATATTATGACCAGTTGTGAATCTCTTCATGCTTCGATAAAGATAATAAACATGGGTGTGGGGAAATATGCCAACGCATAACTGAAAAAGGAGGAAAAGACGATGGTTTCTTAGAGAGTAGTTTTAGACAATTAGCTCTGTGATCCGTCTTTTAGAGGAATGACGACGTCAAGGATGTTACATCAAGTAACCAGTACTCTTGATGAGAGTGGCATGCCGTTCCACGAACAGCTTGCCATATTGATAAAAGTAGTAAACCAATTTCGTAGCCTATTTATATGACTTGTCATTTTGATCGGATTAACGTTTTCTTTTTGCTATGGTATAGTTGTCTAATTTAATGCGAGCATAATTGCCAAGACGATGCTGAATTAGAAACCCCCTAATTCTTGTAATAGAGCAATAGGTCAAGTAGACGTATACTCCAACATCAAACATGACATTTGACAGTCTCAGTAACATAATATACTGAAGCTTTAAGTAAGAAACAACCATACCTTCTCTGAAATGAAACGGAGTCCTTTATCTGGATAATCAGCTTCATACGTTTCTCCAAGTAATGGATTAAATGGCTTGCAACTTCTTCCCTCTGTAGAAGAATATCCTGACACGGCAAATGCTGCAACATAAAGGGCCCTCATAAGGCTATTACCCTGCAAAAGTGTACTGGGATATCAATCAACCATATTGAAAAGTGAAAACTATGATTCTCAAAATTTTGATATCAAATAAAAATGAAAATAACATATTCAAATATTCAATCCAAACTTTTGGATATTGCTCTCTCCACATTTCTATTAAGATATACTCTCTTGCGTGTTTCTCCAATCACACATGAATTCAACGGGCAAAAACTTGGACACTTCCATGTGAAAGTATGCGTATGTGAAATAACCACTCATTATATACAAAATACAAAAGTTATGACGGATACCAAACAACATATTCAGACACTTAACACTCGTAAAAGAATTACTTCCTCTGTTCTCTCTGAATCTTCACCCTTTTCACTTTAGCACTATTCACTGGAATCACTTTAATTCGGTGGTTCGATTAGTAAAATAATGCTAGAATTTGATAATCTTTGCACGATGTTGTAGAGTAAACTTCACTCTACAACACCATCAAAAAATCATCAAAAAGTCCCATCGTTTGGCTATCCAAATCACCGGGTCAAAGTGACCCGATTACGGAAGAAAAAGTCAAAAGATGAAGATTCAGAGAGAACGGAGGTAGTAATAAACAGGCACATGAAAAAAGAAGTTCCAACTTATGCTCTAGTGCCATTCACTAAGTATAGGAAAACGTATTTCCTGTTATCAGTAGTGGTCCTACACCAGTAAGGCTAGCAACAAGCTTTAATTTATCTTTTTCCTCAGTAATAAAATGAACAAAATCTATTTATAATTTCTTTATTCCCAGTTTAACAAAAAAAAAAAATTCTACATAAGTTGCAATATGGCACATACAACTTTTACCACAAGCTGCCTTAGATGGTTGGACAAAACAGATGTCCAGCAGTATAAGAAGACTCAGTAGAAAAGATATGTTTTAACTTTAAAAACCACAAACTGCCGTCTGAGGTAATATGGTAAGACGAGCCATCACTAACATTTAAGGTAAGTTGTCACACAAATCACGAGGCTTATTAATTATTATTATTAGGAACAGTACAAGGTTAGCAAATGATTGTTCTAGAAACTCACCCTTTTACCCCATTCAAATGCTTGGTCAAGAAGGTAGGAGTATTCTAGATCTTCAAAACATTTTTGCAAAGATGAGAGTGGTTCATTAAAATAAACTGGGAGACAAACTTTGTTGAGATCCTTCCCAATGTTGTCTTTGATCATTGACCATAGACTCACTCCAGTCTCTTTCTCAACCGGATCGGGCAATTTCTTGCGCCGTCTGACAAGAGGATAATCAGTTCCAACTGATCTAATGAAAGAATCATCGTCAAAGTCAAGGCCCATTTCATCTTCCGAACCAACTGAGGATGTCTGAATATCTGACCCATTACTTCTGACAGAACTTGATGAAAGAAAATCCCGAGTGTCGAAAAATGCATCATCATCATCTTCATCTGTTTCTTCCTCCATAGCGTCATTTCTCTCATTGTCATCGTCTGACTCACTAGGACTTCGTTCTGAAAAAAAATCAAAGAAGCAGAGAAAGCAGCGGAAGCCACCAGTCAAAATGAATTTAATGAGCAAGAGGCATATCTAAACTTTCATTCTCACCCGACTAGATACATATCAATTAACATAACGTTCTGAGAAACAACTCACATGGATATGCAAGTACAGATTATAGAAAAGGTCTATACTAACGTAAAATATATAATAATAATAATAATAATAATAATAATAATAATAATAATAATAATAATAATAATAATAATAATAATAATAATAATAATAATAATAATAATAATAATAGTAGTAATTGTTGTTTGACGACAGCAAGCCAAACAGAAAAGATTAGAAGAATAGAATCACCCATTAAACTTAATGCTATGACATATACATGTAATTTAAGAGTGCAACCACAAATATACAATGGATGCTGAACTGTTGATGCCTAAATTTACTGAAACAGTGAAGACACCCTGTAAAATGACAGAATCAATGTTTTTTAAATTTACTATATGGTGACTAAAAATAAGATTGAAAGAATACAAGAATAAAAGTAATCAATGATTTCAATCTCCGGTTCACAGCGAGAACAGGCGGAATTTCATAAGGCAAGCAGGGAATTTCATTAAGTACATACCACTATATTTGTCATGTTGAAGTCTAGAGGAACTCTCTTGATCCTTTGACTGCCTCTGTGTCTCATCAACGACAGTGTTCTCCAAATCAACCTTTTCTGTCTATGGAAAGCAGCATCGTCGTGTTAGATTAATCAATAGAAGGACAACACGCCCGCTTATGATACTCTGAATTTGATCTATCAAATATCAAACAAGTGGAGTGCTTGTCGAGTGTTGCCAATATTCATGCATGAGCCATCAAAACAAGGCAAGAATTGTAATGGCTAAAGCCAACTCACAGCATCAAGACCTTTTAAGTAACTGCATGAAACCAATGCATTTCATCGAAAATTATTGCATACAGACAGTTTACATTACGAGCAACTCAAATTGCTTTAGCCATAATATTTCACAACATAAATCACAATTATCAAGTAAATGTATTTGCAAATAGATGTTGTGCTGTCTTCAGTTTCCTTTGACCTACTGGTTGGGTGACGACGGAAACCTACTAGTGGGGTGAGCATGTAGATTGGAGGAAATGCTATTACCTCGTGGATAAATGGTGATGACATCATACTCTCAAGATTTTTCCAATGAGACTCATGGATAAATGGTACCGGAGGTTTGAGAACATCCAACGACGTGTTAATTTACTCTAGGAATCTTCATGGCATGTTAATTTACTCTAGTCGTCTCAGCCATAGGTTAATCTTCCATGAGTTCTCAGTAGTCTCCTTTTCTATATTATGCTAGCTCACTAATCATTAATCTTGGAAGACCCCTGGACCAATACCTGACTTCCGTGACCGGAGGTGAAGAACTTACTTGAAAAGAGATATCTCAAAGATCTTCGTTCTGGCAAAATCGTTACTCAATGAGCAAAGCATACAAGTCAAAGAGCTCTCAGCATCCTCAGAATATATGGAGGTTACTTGGTGTGCAGTAGGTACCAAAAACGCATTTCTGAACACAGTTTCGGTGTTGAACATACGTTGCAGCATTCCCTCTTCTTGCAGTGGACGTGAATACGGAAATATTGGGCAGAGTTCTCAGGCGCTCAAATTTAACACCATACAGAACTGCTACCCTTAAAAGACCTTACAATTGAAAATTAGATGGCATGGATCATTAATTCTCTATTCATTATTCAGGTATGATGACTTAAAACAAAGGTGCCAGGAACTCAAATGCATTGCACCTTCACTATGAAATTTCTTATACAGATCTACGGGGAGAAAACACTGAAAGACCAAAGTACCTCCTGAATCCTGACTGTGTAGCTGCTGCTTTAGTTAGGAGGGATGAGGTATTTTCCGTACATAATTACAAGAGGAATGTATTTTATTATGTATTTGGTGCTTCTATGAATGACAGATGAGAGAAGAGTATTAACTGTTTACCATTTCTAATGTATACCCTAGTGGCTGGAGATTGGGATCTTATTTTGCCCTGCCTGGAATGCAACAAACACACGCAATTTGGTGGAATTTTTCGGAGTGAGATCCCAGTGCCTTGAGGAGAAAAGAAGAAAACTTTTATGCTGGTGCCTCTTAATAATAGTTGTGGTTGAACTTATACATTATGAAATTCGTAGTTGCATTACTGAGAATCTTTGTTTCCATTATTTCTTGAAGCAAATTTGAAATGCCAATACAAACCAAAAATATAGATTTTTAACCAATCAATAAATACGTATAAACGATTTAGTCTTCTTTCCGTAGTAGCTAAAAGAACGATCTAGTAATGCAACAAAATTATATTTGGAATGAGTCAAAGAACCCAAAAAGTTGTAAGCAATTACGCTGACTTTTTATAATGTTTTTGCAACCAGCAAAAGCTTTCTACTACCAAAAACAATATTTATGTTTCCTGATCTGAACTACTTCTCAGATAACAACTGTTGTATAACAGCTCTAGTTGAGAACAAGCGCAGGCAATTTTTAATCTGCTTCCTCACACCTGTTTCTGTAACTTAAATCTAACAACCAACATTATTCTTAATATTTTAAAAAATCTGAAGAGTTTCTTAGGTAAACCTATTATGTTCATTTTATTAATTAGACTAATAGTTGTAGAATATTTACAAGATCATAATTCTGCGGGCTTTCTCTAAGTAACTTGGTAGCTTCTCAGAGTGTAGCAGCTTCATACGCAGCTACAGCATTACCAAAGGGCCCTTGATTGGTTCAACTGAAGAAAAGTGGTGATATTAATTAAAAAAATCAAAAATTAGAACTCAAAAGAACGAAACAGATCATCCATCACATCACGAGTGCCTTCCTGTTCTTAAGAGAGAGAGAGAGGGAGGGAATGCCTGGAACCACGGACTTTACTATGAAAATGAAACTAAACCTAGAGAAGTTCTTTCAAGTGCTCGGAACTTACAGAAAATTGAGGATACTGTGCCTTTATATTTTCTTAGCCAAGCAAATGAAGAATTCCTGGATTCCTTACTTTACCATTTCCGTTCTTTTCTTTGCCAACATGAACTCCAATCATAGGAAAAATGAACCAATACACCAACAGTCTCTTCAGACCATCATAAAATCCCCCTAAATAAATCATCATAAAGATCAAACAACAACAGATAAGAATCAAATCGCCCCTTTGAACACCCAGACTGTCAGAATCCGAAGTTTTCACCGGTATGAGCTCGTTTGAGCCGAGAAAAACTGAAATGAACCCCAGTTGGGGGATATTACCGAGACAGCTCATTTAGAAACTGCTAGTATGAGTAGTGGTTTTTGGGCTTAAAACCGCTTCTCGTACTATCGGTTTTCAATTTTCTGCAGCACCAATTGTAGGCTTGTTTTGAAACCGATAGTAGGAGCATCGGTTTTACGCCCAAAAACCGCTACTACTATCGGTTTCAAAACGAGCCTATATTGGTATTATCCCCCCCCCCCCCCCCACTGAAGGTTATTTCGGTGTTTTTCGGCCCAAATAGCCTCATTCCAGTGAAGTCAGAACCCATCACCCTCCAAAAGCAAATAATACAGGTCATATACTTTAACGCCTGAACCAGATTCCCCTCTTACGAGAAGCAATGAAGGAACCTCAAAGCTATCCTAGTGTACCCTACAACAATCGGTGCATCAGAAAACCCAATACTATTGCTTATCAACAGCATTAGAAAGAACATCCACAACTTACTAAACCCCAAAATCTCCTCTGAAATGTTATTTACAACACTACTGACCAAATCTCAACTAACCCCAACAATGTAGAAGGCCAACACATGATGGGTCCTGCATATCTTCTGCCTAAGAAAACCGACCTGATGAACAAGACATGTCTGTTGCACTTGCAAAATACCCGACTAAACACCAACATATAGCAGCCCAGAAATGAGAATCCAGATCCCAATCCAGCAAAGTTCACACTCAACCAAGAAAGATATGACCAGCTAAGAACTAGTCCTTCGTACCAAACAAGCAACCTTTTCATAGGTGAAGCCTTCTAATCTCTTTCTAATTTTGCAGCAACGGCAACCTCACACAAAATTTCAAGTTTTACTACTACACGGTCAACATTTTCATTTGTTTTTTAAGATAATGCCCCATGTTAATAAGTTTTTTCTCTTGATAAATGATAACGCCCCATTATAGTACGTGTAGAGAAAAGATAGACGATGAAAAGTTATAGTAAAATTCTTCTATAGGATCTGATGCTTGCCAACTAGACATCAACCACGTACGCAAAATATAAGTCGAAGAGTAAAGGTGCCAAACCGTCAAATACCTTCATCTCAATTCATAGAAAGCCTTAACAATAATGAGAAGATGAAAATTCACAAATCTTACTTAAAACTAAAACCAATTAAAAGCGACTCTGATTGAGACAAACACGTAGTGCAGTGGTGAATGCACCTTTACAAACAAGTTTAATCTGGGTGCCAGCCAGAGGATGAGCATTTTACTTGTATATGTAGTCTCGCAACCAAGATATGAGAGTTACCATCCAGCGAAAAACTTCTGAGTTCAGAATTTCAAATTTCTAGGGACATCTTAATCTATCTAAATTGCGCCCAATGATTCATTCCGAACACTTTTCTATCCTCTGAGTTATCTTCCTTCTTGAAGGGTTTGGGGGTGGCATGGTGATTCATTTCATACGATTTTACATCCTCTGTGTTCTCTTCCTTTCTGAGAGTTTTGGGGGTGGCATTATGTTGAGCTATAGACCAACCAAAAGACACTAACTACAGAACTCACAAAACACGAATATGAACCGGAAAGACGACATATAATAACCATACGATTTAACAATATGAGTGAAGTAGTGAACACCTCTAATTGTCGCATCGTGTCAATGAGCAGTAGATGTTTCTGCTTAAGAAGCAGAAGATGGTTTTGCAATGCAGAGAACTCATTCCTCATGATGTTTTCGCAGTCCTGTATGACCGGCTCGCTCACACCTTCTTCATACAGCCTCTGCCTTAACCTGTCTGTAGAGACTGTCATGTAGTCCTTCACCTGAGACGTCATGAGCTCACTGTTGGACATTCTGGGGAACATATCCTTCAAAGCTTGTAATGTTTCCACCCATATAACCCTATCCTCCCTAGTCTTAGCCCTCAAGTGCAGCCTCTTCGTCCCTGTGTATATCGAAAACCTCTTGTCATCCGATTTACTCTCTCTGATAGTTGAAACCTGCAATCAATATCACTCATAAATGACGAATTAAGAATTCAATTAATGCAGCAAAATATCAATAATATGCATGTTGTTGCACTTTGATCCCTGATTCTTTATTGTTAATTAGTCTCTACATCCAGTCTAATCCTTCGGTGTGTGACCCTGCAGGTTCCTATTAGGTTGACAGTAACAATTATAAACATTGAGCGGTGTCTAGCAA
Organism: Linanthus parryae; assembly: GCA_023055425.1. Lineage (NCBI taxonomy): Eukaryota > Viridiplantae > Streptophyta > Magnoliopsida > Ericales > Polemoniaceae > Linanthus > Linanthus parryae. The sequence goes on along the minus strand of JALGPY010000012.1, from coordinate 21,580,185 downwards.
CACATCAATGCTACCCAAAGTAATATGAATAGTCACTGATCTGACAAAACTCTGTGACCGATAAATGCAGCGAAAGATGAATAATACCTTGAGATGAATTTCACCAAACGGCTTCCGCCGTGAGTCGGTCCGAATGTTGCTTTGCCGACGGCTGATCCGCCGGAGGGATTCTTCTCCGATAATCTTCGAGCCCTTCTCGGTTTCCTGATTGATCAGGATCTTATCAGGGCCGTGGATCTTGTAATACGATAGAACACCATCCTGAAGCACGAACCATCTCGGACGCCAACCCTTGCCGTAATTGACCCACTTGTAGAGAACACCTGAAATCCCATTCCCGACAATGTCGTTGATCCAGACCTCCCGATGATCCCGCAGCGACGGAATCCGATCCATCCTCGCCGACGCCGATCGCTGGATCGGACCGCTGTACTCGTCGCGATTCCCGATCGTCTGGAAGCTGTTGTTGCGGTTGAAGGACGGCGGAGGCTTGGGCGACGGCGATGAGCGTGCGGAGGAATAGAAAGGCTGAGGCGGCGGCGGCGGCAGGCTGAGGAGCTCCGCGAGGGGAGAGCGGTTGGTCGCTGGGCTCCGATCGGAGGGGATGCATCCAGATGGATACATTTGGTTGCGATTTTGATCTACTTGGATCATCAGAAATCAACAATCTCTCTCTCTATCCACTCTCGGGCTGATCAGATGATTCAATGGATAGGATTTGGGAAGTCGCCGGGGGAAATGGCTGCCGGCGGTTGGGGGCTACGCCGGGAAAGTCGCGGCTCGTTCTCTTCTCTTCTCTTCTCTCTCTATCCACTCTCGCTGTTCCGAAATATTGGTGATGACGTCGTTTTTTTTATTGGTTGCAGCAACACGTGAGCGTATTAGGGGATTATAGCATCATTCGCGCCCAACAAGGAGGAGGAGTAATAAAATTCCGCCGTCCATGGAAAGTGGAAATGACGTGATGCCCTGAACGGAACCAGATCCCCACCTTGCCATCTCCGTCTTGCCCACTTCCTACCTACAAGTTGCCATGTTCATTAAGATATTAATAAATGAGTTGACGCAAAGTCATTTGGAGTTCTAGAGATTTTTATTTCTAGAATAACATTGACTGCCTCTAAATCGTTTTGATCGAATGTTGTGGACGATAACTTTCTGGTGGCACGTATTATTGTCTTGTTATTTTAAAGATTAACATGTCAAATGCATAGAGACATATTATGACGCCATCCACCATTCACAGTTTTAGAATATATATACATTTATCACATTCGTTTGTTCTAAAACATTTGATGCCACTGTTTGGGAGCCTACTTCTATTTGTAAGGATTTCTTGAGTCGAAACAATTTGTTTTCATACCCTGGAACCCCGAACCCTTCCGGTTGCTCCATCATGATAGTAGTTAAAACAAGAATCAATAGTTTGCTTGAACGAATGCTTTTATGTCAACTTGTAGTTGACTTGTACTTGTGAGCTGTATGCAAGGGAGAATCTGGAGCAGCTCGCATGTGTTCCTGTAAGCAGAAGAACAAAACAAACGACACCTAGTTAACATGTTCGGGGCTTAAAAGTGAGAGTAGGTTTGGGGCAAGAACAAGGGAACTTATCTAATCCAGAGAGGAGACAGTTGTGCACAAGAGATTCCGGCGGGGAGACCTCCGGGTACACCGTAAGTAGAGGATCGAGGATCGCACAGGAAGAGTGGGGTTGTGTGTAGGGAGAGAGTAAGTCAGTAGCAATGTCTGAGAGAGAGACAGAGGTTTGGCAGAGCTTCCGCGTATGGCCAGTGTGTTCTCCTTTGTATGGAAAGGGTAACGTCCTATATATATCAGAGAACGTGACCGTTGTAGTGTGGTTAATGCGCCCATTGATGGCGGCTTAATTAGCTTAACCATAACGGCACGTTCGTCCGAGTATATAGGGACCGTTACAGCACGTTGTGCGCGAATACCGGAACCGTTACGAGGTTGACCGGGTTTGACCGGATTGACCGGGTTTATGGAGCTCGTGCCATAAATCTCTCAAAACAGTTACTAAAGGTCGCGTGCGGGCTTGGCTCGCACGCGACAGGGCTTACTCTAGCCTCCAAACCACAAAGTCCCTACAAGTCCCGTGCAGTGGTATACGAGGGCTCTGTCTCGCAGCCCCCACATGGATCAGCTCGGCTGGTGATCCAGTGTGTGTGGAGCACAATATGGTGTGCTGGATGGTTGCCACGTGGCCAAGATCTGTCAGCTCAGAAAGCACTGTCTACATTAGCCCCCTTTCTGCGCGTGAAGACTCATAGCTGTATAGGCTTCCATGCGCGGAAACCAACATACGCGTTGCCGCCACGCACCAATTCAAATACGGGTAAGTTCAGCCCCCGTGCGTGCCATTATGACCTAAAACCCCTAGAGTCGTGCCGTCTGGCTTCTAGGGTTTTAGGCGTGACGTCAGCTTGTCCTGTGATTGCGCGATTCGACGGTGACGGTTGCGATTCGACTACTGAAAGGACGCAACCCTTCATTGTTTTTGGATAAATACTTTGTATCCACTGTTGCAAAGCATCACTTCTTTCTCTTAAAGTGAATGGTACCCGGAGATCTTCGAGAGCAGATTCAGATAATCAATCATCAATTCAAAACTGCAAATCGTCTTCTTCAACTGTGCATATCCAGGCAAGCTTTGCGAAAACAAGGTTGGCCTTGTTCAATTTTGATTTAAGATTCCAGTGTATGCCTTGAACTGCGTTGAATCTGTAACCCAGAACATGTAATCTGTTGAAACTTGCAAAGAAACCTTGATCTTTGAACCCACTTTTGCTTTAATCCTTCAATAATAAGGGATCCGGATGTGAGATCTTGAAATCGCTGATAATGCGACCCTTAATTTCTGAAATTGATACCAGAAACTATTCGTCTTTCTTTTCATAATAGATCTCGGATTTCGAACTTTCAAACTGAAGTGCAGCGCCTTTCTCCCCCTTTTTTTCTTGCTCTTCCGCAGGAATGGCGAAGACAAAAGGAACCAAACCCGCCAAGGAAGACGAAGAGATCCCCGATCTCCCGCAGGCTTTGTGGCGAAAAGCCCCCTATTTAGGTGGCCAAGACTTCTATCATGCGAGGATTAAGGCTAAGAGGATGCCTGATCCTGTCCCAGTTGAGAGATTGCTGACACTGACTCGCCCGGTTAACTCTGCCTTGCTCGAGTTAATTGGCTCCGAGGATGTGGTTCGATTGGGGATCGAAAACGGGTACTTCCCCTACACTGCGATTTCTACCCAGGCTTTCGTCCAGAAATTGGACTATATGGATGAGTGGATTGACCACGTGTTGGACAATCATGCCGCGACTCTCGATGAAGCCGGTATATACTTCGCTGTTCGTGCTATGAAGGGTGCTGCCGTGAAGCTGGACCAGTCCATGCTTCTAGACCTTCTTTCCCGCTACTCGCCTGCGACTCACACATTCCACTTTGCTAAGTTCGAGGCCGCCCCCACACTCGAGGACGTGCAGATGCTGTACGATCTTTCTCCCATGGGCGAGGTAGACCCTTTGAGTCCTTTGAGGACGCCTGCGGAGATTGCCTTGTACACGCAGATGGAGGAATGCCTGGCAGAGGTAAAGAAAATCTCCACCCGGTGGACTACTACGAGAGCCCTTCCAAACTGGCAGTTGGTTGATACGTCTGCGAAGAATACCTGGAACAAATGGTTGCAGTATTTCTTTCGAGACTATGCGAATAGCAGCATCACTAAGAAACTTCTGAGTGAGAACCCAGACGCCGAGAACTATGTGGAGGGTAAAGGCTATCACCTGACCCTCTGTGCTTTCCTCTGTGCTTGGTTGTCGAGGTACTTGATCGACGGTCACCCACATGATGGATTCTTTTACCATGTTTTGCCACTTGCTGTGAGGCTCGCCCTTGGCCAGAGAGTCGCACTCGGACCCTTGGTCTTGGGCACTCTGTATTACAGGCTTGATCAGTTGGTTTTGGCCATGAAATAGTCACGTGGCCGCCTCGATGTACTGACCTTTGTCAATATCTCCTTTTTGACAATGTGGGTCTTCGAGCGGTGGCCATCCTATGCCCCAACTGCTCTTAAACCCGACAAGTGGTGCCCCCCAGGCGAGACGAAGGAGCGCAACAGCGGCAGAGCTGCGAGATGGTTCGGAGCGAGCAACACCAAGTGTGTTTGGAGCTTGATATGCGACAAACGAAAAGAGTTCACTGCCAGGCCCTATGCCACACGTGTTGAGAATGTGCGATGGTTTCCGAGGCTGTACCCCTCTAAGGGTGTTGTCTTCTCAGAAGAGCTCCTCTTCGAAGAGGAATCGCATTTCCACGAGCGCTATCGCGAGTTCTTCTGCTGGTGTCTACGTGGTTCTCTTCCTGCCCTCGCAGAGCATATTCGTGAGCTCGCACCAAGATATGAAAGGATTACCGTGGATGTTGATCCCACTCGAGTTTCTCCCCAGTTCGGCTTTGATGCAGTGGCACCATCAATCTGGCCCCAGTCCATTATCAGAGGTTGCTATAAGCGCTTGCTGACAAAGGAGTGTAAGACAGTATTCATGAACAATCTTCCCTTTGAGCAGCCTGCAGGGACCCGCGAGGGTGGGTGTTCTCAGAACTGGCTCGCATACTGGGTTGCCCAGCAAACAAGGATTGAGACGCAGTCGGCCGCACAGCCAAGCAGAGCCCCCTTGATCAAGAGAAATTCTTTTCCGTTTCGCCCCAATTGCAGTCTGAGCGAGTCTGAATATGGTTTCTATTCACTGTTGGATCGTGAGAACCATTTGTGTCCTGACCTCATTCTGAAAGAGAAGGTCGCCGCAGTTAAGAAGGGCGACACGCATGTCGTCAGATACAGCAAGGCATTTGCTGAGGTAAGCAATTTCTTCGCGTGCGTTAAGCTTCTTGATTTCCTTATGCTGACACCTTTATTTTGTACTGTTTGCTGTAGTGTCATGTGCGGCGATTCGCATCTGGTGATCGCTCCAAGTCATTGGTTAACGCCATTGTTGCCACCAGAAGACAAAAGCAGTCGTTTCGGCTAGCATGGAGGATGGACCCTGAGGTCGAGACCAAAATTCGCGCAGTCATGAATGCTTTTGCTGACTCGCTGATTGACAATGCTCCGGCCTCGTCTCCTCCCGGGGATGATCCGTCCCCTCCAGCGACTGCGGCGCCGAGAGTGAAAAGACCTAGGCAAAAGGGAATTACAATTTCTTCCCCTAGAAGTGCCCCAACTTCTCCTCCGGTGAGATCCCTTTCTGTCAAGGACAAAGGTAAAGGTCGCATGCCCAGCAAAGTGCGGAAAGAGCTCGCAGTTGAGACTTTCGTTCCATTCAACCAAGAGGAAGAAGGAGAGAGGCAGGAGCCCAGAGAAAGTGATGAAGAAGAAGAAGAAAGAACAGTTGTGATACATGAGGAAGAATCAGGAGGTACCCCCATCGCATTTCCTTTCCCATTATCGTAACTTCTTTGCACTTCTTTCTTAAACCAATCATATCTTCGCAGATGATGATGATGATGAGACCATTGGTGGCCTTGTGGCCAAAAGACAAAAGAGAGATGCCCATTCTGGCATTCCAGACGATCCCATAAGCGAGGACATTCTTGCTGAGTCCAGGAAGACAGCCGCGGAGGCTGCTGAAAGAAGAAGACAGCGGGAAGAGGAGGAGCTCGAGCGTGTGAAACAGCAGAGCCTCGAAGAGCGGCATGTTGACGACTTAGTGCGTCCAGTTGACGAGAAAGACGAGCTTCCCGAAGAAGTGGCTCCTCATGCGGAGGAGGAAGATGAGGTTCCAGAAGAGGATGCAGCAGCCCTGGAGCAAGCCCAAGCGGACTTCGAAGAGATCGCAGGCGGCGATAAAGGTGAGATCTTCAATCTCGCGGTAACTTATAGAGATGTTATTGTGGGTGCGTTAAAGCACGGTGTGTCAAAGGCTGACATTCGCCGTTGGCTAGTAGACAAATGCGGAGAACCTTCAGGTAATCATTTGAGCGATACACATGTACTAGGCCTTAGCAACTTGAAACAGGATCATGACTGGTTTCTTCGCATCCCAGGTCACGCCCCTCTTAAAGACTTGCTTAGTGAGGACACACTAATAGGACATGGTTCCTCGTCTTTAGTGTATGAAGAGGCTTCAATCCCACCTTCGCGTGGAGGTGCTTGCTCTTAGCTTAAGTAAAGATAGCAAAATATTATTCAATGCGAGTTACCTCATACCATCGCATTTTGTATCGCAGGCAATGTTGAGGAACATGCGCCGGAGCAAAGAAGTCAGTCTTCTGCATCCTATGTTCCGATTCCGAGCCCCCATACAGAGAAGCCCGTCGCAGCTACTGATCATGAAGGTGAGCCTTTCGAGGACATCATCGAACTTTCCGACGATGCTGAAGCTGGTGCCGTGCTAATGGATGAAGATGCCCATGTTGGCGCTGAGTAAGTAAGGACAAATACTGCCGATGCTTCCGCATCTGAGAATGTTCCTCGCCAAGCGACCTCAGCTGTCACTTCGCCTCCGGCGATGACTGAATCGGCGGCACCTATTCCTGCGTGGGGCTTTTGGGGCTCGCAGGTTAGGAATGCAGTCGCAGCTGGTGCGGCCTACACCCTTCCTTCTAACTATGAGGAGTTAGAGCTCGCAGCTGACAGGAGAGCCATGGAGCAAGGGCAGTCTTCAACGACCCCAGTAATGCGCATTCCTTCTCTTCGTGAGATTCTCGAAGGAACTGGTAAGTAGTGATTCACTGTTTGCATCTCGCATGGTGCATTTGCGAGTTTGATAGCATAACTTAGCTTTAACATTGCTTCAGGTTTGAAGCAAACTGATGTGGACTGGCTAGTTCGGATGCGCCTCTCCTACCCCCGATCGTTTGCAAGATCTCCGGAGATAGGGCCCTTCGACAGGAGGCTGTTTCTCACCGAATCCATTTGGATTCTGGAGCAGCTGTCTGCGGCCACGCCTGAGACCATCTCTGTCCAGAGCGCCGAATTGCTTCATGGCATGTGCGAAAATCTTCTTACCAAAGTTCAGGGCAGACTGGGTTTCAGATTTCTTATGAAAAGAGTCACTCTGATTCGCGCAGCCGTAACCTTGCAGCTCGGTCACCAGAACCTCGCAGCTGAAAAGCAGAAGGTGGAGCAGCAGAAGCAAAAGGCTGAAGAAGCTATGAAGCTCTATCATGAGATGAATGCCAAGTGCGAGCTATTGAAGCAAGAAGTGGAGCAGGTAGAGAAGCTGAGCCATCAGTTCGCACCCCATGACTCCTTGGTCAAGAATTCCCCTTTTTTTTTAACAACAAGAATCTACTTGCCCGTTTTGCCCTTTCCGGGATTTGATAGGATATCTCTGTGCATATCCAATTATGACATCAGCAATTGATACTCTGCTTGATTTTCGCGCTAATTTCTCGGAAGATAAGCACGCTTTCGTTGGGAAGTCCATCCGAATCATGACTATCCGTCATTAATTAGGATACGCAACTGAATCGTCGTAGCCTCTAGTAGGGTAATTGATCGTTACCGCTTTTCAAGGCGTAAGTGATTGACCTTACCCTCTTTTCAAATTCTGCTGACTCATCTTTTGGCAACTGAAGAGTCTCCACAGGGTCTATATAAACCCTGTGTTTGCCATTTGGGTTCTTCATCCCAAAAATGTGCTTTGCCGTGAGTCCTTACGACTGCTGGCTTCAACACTTGTTTTTCGTTGATTCATGGCAACTTCAAGTTGTGAATCCTGAGTTTGCGCTTTGTGCTGTAGAAATAGTTTCCACGATCCGCTTTATGAGGAATATTGTGCTTTATAACCATTATAAAGAAGATGGAGATGATATCTCATGTGTGTTCGAAGAATCTTCTTCGTGTATTATGTTTGCAGGTCATGTTTCCGGCCGCCTCCCGGTGAGGTGCAGCGCCGAAGTGACCGTGCTACCGTCTCGTAATGAACGGCGGAATTCTCCTCCAGCATCCCTGGAGGAGGATTTCTTGCCTCTTCGTTCTTGAACTCAGGGGGCTTGTCAATGCCCTTGTCCATCATGACAAGGAGTCCATCACCAGAGGAATGACTGCTTCCCCTGTTCCGTACGGCGGAGTGCGCCGGAACAGGAGGTTCCTCCGGTGCCTATCTTGATCAGACAGAGGCTTTTGTCACCTCTTGAGGTCCTGGACGTACCATTACCCAGGTTTTGCCGCTATGGACGTAGCAAATGACGAGTTGATCTCTTTGCAGCAGCATCCCTTTTGCTATAGATCTTTGGCCGCAGATCTGTGTATTGCACAGCCGGTGTTAAAACCGTTAGGTTCATCCTTTTTCAGTCGGGATTCCCGCGATGTGTAACTTCATGCTTGCGAGTTATTTTTCGAATGTATTGTAAGCCATGTTGGCTGCGTAGTTAGATTTGAGCTTTTTCGCTTGTAAGCTGCTATCTAGACAGATAAATTGTAAGTCTTTTCGACTCATAATCATAAATAGCTTTTGTATTATCTGCTGCCTTGTTACAACAAAATACAATTTTGCATGCGTTTCGGCATATTCTGCCTTGCATAATGCTATGTAATGGTTTTGCATTTGCTATCTGCCATATGAATTCGCGGATGTTTCACTAGATCGTTCGAGATCATATTTTCGCAGCTGTGCCATCTTGGCATATGGGCTTGTGATTGGCCTTTGTGGATCACTTAAGATCATTTTCACAATATTGCTATCGTAGCAGATAGGCTTTTTAATAGATCAATTAAGATCGTTAAGTGATGCGAATTGCTATCGTGGCAGATAGGCTTCACTAGAAGATCAATTGAGATCATTTTTTGCATGAGTTGCTATCGTAACAGATAGGCTTTAGAAGATCGATTAAGATCATTTTGTACACGAGTTGCTATTGTAACAGATAGGCTTTAGGAGATCAATTGAGATTATTTTGCTCATGAGTTGCTATAGTAACAGATAGGCTTTTAGGAGATCAATTCAGATCGCATTTGCATTGACTGCTGTCGTAACAGATAGGCTTAAATGATCGATTCAGATCGCATTTGCATTGGCTGCTATCGTAACAGATAGGCTTAGAGGATCAATTAAGATCGCATTTGCATAGGCTGCTATCGTAATGGATAGGCTCAGATGATCAATTAAGATCGCATTTGCATAGGCTGCTATCGTAACAGATAGGCTTAAATGATCAATAAAGATCGCATTTGCATAGGCTGCTATCGTAACAGATAGGCTTAAATGATCAATTAAGATCGCATTTGCATAGGCTGCTATCGTAATGGATAGGCTTAGATGATCAATTAAGATCGCATTTGCATAGGCTGCTATCGTAACAGATAGGCTTAAATGATCAATCAAGATCGCATTTGCATAGGCTGCTATCATAACAGATAGGCTTAAATGATCAATTAAGATCGCATTTGCATAGGCTGCTATCGTAACAGATAGGCTTAGATGATCAATTAAGATCGCATTCGCATAGGCTGCTATCGTAAGAGATAGGCTTAGATGATCAATTAAGATCGCATTTGCATAGGCTGCTATCGTAACAGATAGGCTTAAATGATCAATTAAGATCGCATTCGCATAGGCTGCTATCGTAACAGATAGGCTTAGATGATCAATTAAGATCGCATTTGCATAGGCTGCTATTGCAGCGGATAACTTTAACAGTTATAGCAAACTAATAAAGTAAAATCGACATCCAGCAATATGAAGTTTCTCATTTGGGAGAATTTTCTTATTATAATGCTCTCATATGGGAGAGATGAGATTACAATCCTCTCATATTGGAGAGGAGATTGTGTAAATCGTAACCATACAAGAGATTAAGCGACGTTATAATAAAACGTATGAAATGAGAGAAGTCAGGGATAGTACTTCTTAATCCAGCGCATGTTGACTGAACTCGGGGTTGAGGTTGTGTCGTGCAACCTTCGTATGCTGCAATAGCCACTGTCGAAGACTTCTGTGACTTCGAAGGGTCCTTCCCAATTGGCTGCGAACTTTGGGTGAGTCGCTTCTCGCATGCAGTGGTCAGATGCGCGCAGGACCAAGTCTCCAACTGCGAAATCTCTTCGCTGGACTGTCTTATTGTAAGCGCGAGCAATCCTTTCTTGATATCGCTTGTTGGTTCTTTTGGCTTGTTCTCGCTTTTCCTCCAGCAAGACTAAGTCATGATCACGTTGATTCTCGTAGAGTGCATGGAAGGCTAGCCTTGCCGAATTGACCCTCACTTCCGCGGGTACCACGGCCTCGGCCCCATAGCATAGTAGGAATGGTGAGGCCCCCGTGGGTGTCCTTGGAAAAGTTCGGTAAGCCCACAGACCTATGCTTAGAGAGTCGGCCCACTTCTTGTGGTCATCTGCGACCATCTTGCTCAAAATTCTCAACAGCGTTTTGTTGGTCGCTTCAGCTTGCCCATTTCCCTTTGGGTAATAAGGGGTAGAACATATCTGCCTGATATTGTACTCCGCTAATTTCGCAGCTACCTGGCGATTAACAAAGGGAGTACCGTTATCTGAAAGAATGGTGTTTGGGATTCCGAACCTGCATATGATGCTTTCCTGGATGAAGTTGACCACAGCCAGCGCATTTGCCGTCTTCAGTGGTATTGCTTCCACCCACTTGGTGAATAGCTCAGTTGCGGTGAGAATGAAATGATTCCCGTGCGACGTTGGTCGGATGGGACCGATGAAGTCCAGAGCCCATGTGTGAAATGGCCATGGCGTCCCTAATGCATGTAGATCCATGGCGGGGGCATGCACTAGGTTTCCTTTGAATTGGCACTCCTGGCAGCGTCGTACTTTGGTGCGGCAATCGACCTCCATCGTGGGCCAGAAATATCCAATTGAGAGGAGCTGCCTGCATAATTTCGCACCTCCTTGGTGTTCCACCTGATGAGAAAGGTCCATGACTTCTTGTGCTTCTCTGCCGTCTAGACATCGCAGCAAGTTGCCCTCGTGACCTCTTCGCCAAAGCAGGTTTTCCTGTACTACATATCGAGATGCTTTCCTTTTCAATTTCTCGGCTTCTTTTCTTGATTCGGGCACAGTGCCCTGGGTGAGGAAATCAAATAGTGGCTTCCTCCAGTCCGTGTCGTCATCGATTAGGGCGATGAGTAGAGAATCTTTGATTAGTGCGCAACTTTCGCACTTCCCTTGTATCAGGGCTGCGGCTGTTGACATGTCTGGACAATGAATGCCATATCTCTGAGCTTTCCTGTAGATTGACACCTCGCTTTCTCCGCAAGCATGTTGGTGAATCTTTTCTAACAGCAGTTGTCCCTCCCGCTCGGAGACGCATCGCATGAGTATTCCGCCAGGACCCTTGTAGTAGAGGGTGTTATCATGTATGCAGTACCCTTTTGTGAGTGCCCAGCTTTCACTGCTTGTGCCTTCCGCAATAGCTTGTAGGATTGCTTTTCTCCAATCCGTGTCATCCATGTTTTCGTCGTCGCACGCATCTTCTGTCAATGCCGACGATGTTCGTACTTCAATGGAGATCCTGTCGGGACATTTGTCTGTGCTAACCTTAGATCCCAAGGTTGCTAAAGCGTCTGCATGCCTGTTGTCCGCTCGGGGCTTGTGCTCGTACCTCACATCACAAAACTGCTGTACCAGCTTTTGCACTAAGGTGCGGTAAGACAGAAGATTGATTTCCTTCAAACTATACTCGCCCGAGGCTTGCTTGACGATCAACTTGGAGTCTCCCATGACCGTTAGATTGCTTACTTCCAAGGCTTTCGCCGCGCGAAGCTCTGCGATGAGAGCCTCATATTCCGCTTCATTGTTTGTGACTGCGAAGTTGAGTTTTGCGGACATCTGTATGACCTCCCCATCTGGTTTGGTCAAGACTATCCCAATGCCTCCACCTTTCCTTGTGGACGAGCCGTCGAAGTGGAGCGTCCAATAGGGCACGTCGATCGCATAGATCTCAGGGCCTTCGAGCTCTTCCTCGATCACGGGCTCGTGGCTGTTGTCGGGGAACTGGGCCAACAGGTCCGCTACCGCCTGCGACTTGATCGCTCGCGGTCGCACGCATGTGATATCATATTGAGAGATGGTCATGTACCATTTTGCCAATCTCCCGCCAGGAGTAGTGTGAGTTAGCAAATATCGTATGGGGTCGCTCTTGGTGACCACTACTACTTTGTGTGATGCAAAATAGTGTTTCAACTTTTCTATCACAAAGAATAAGGCAAGGCAATGACGTTCGATGTCTGTATACCTTGATTCAGCAGGCTGCACGATGCGAGAGATGTAGTAGATAGGTCTCTCTTGGCCTTCATATTCCTGAGCCAAGAGCGCTCCTATGGATCTCCTTGTTGATGTCAGATATAGCAGAAGCGGTGATCCCAGCTGAGGTGCGATCATTATTTTCGAGGATGTCAGCAAATCCTTTAGCTTTTCGAATGCGGCTTCATGCTCCGGAGCCCAGTTGTACACGGCGTCCTTCTTGAGAAGAGCACTAAAACAGCAGGTGATTTCTGCAATTGCTGGGATGAATCTTCGCAGATATGATAGCTTCCCCAAGAATGTTTTCAAGGTACTTTGATTATGTGGCGGTGTCATGCCAGTGATAGCTGACACTTTCGCAGGGTCGGGCTCGATCCCTTGGCGATGAACCACGCATCCCAAGAATTTCCCTGATGTCACCCCGAACGCGCATTTCATGGGATTCATCTTCAGCTGAAAGCGCCTGCATCTATTGAACACCTTTCGTAGATCCGCGAGGTGATCTGCTTCGTGCTTGGATTTAACCACCAGGTCGTCCACATAGAATTCCACCTCTTTATGCATCATATCATGGAACAGAGCCATCATGGCCCGCTGATAGGTCGCACCCGCGTTCTTAAGACCGAACGGCATCACTCTATAGTTGAACACCCCCACCGGAGTGATGAATTCAGTTTTCCGCGCGTCTTCGGGGTCCATCTTGATCTGGTTGTACCCGCTGAAACCATCCATAAAGCTGAACATACGGTGGCCCGCTGTTGAATCGATAAGCAAATCGATGTTGGGCAGTGGGAAATCGTCCTTTGGGCAGAAGCGATTGAGATCTCGAAAGTCCACGCATATGCGGAGCTGTCCGTTCTTTTTCACTACTGGCACGATGTTGGCCAGCCATGTGGGATGATGATTCGGCTCTATGAATTTGGCATCCAGGAGTTTGACAATCTCCTGCTTGATTTTCATGTTAAGCTCCGGCCTGAAGCTCCTTGTGCTCTGCTTTACCGGTTTAGACCCTGGGATGATGTCTAAACGGTGCATGGTGATGCTCGTATCGAGACCTGGCATCTCATCATACTCCCATGCGAACACATCCTTGTATTCAGTTAGGAGTTGTAGCAGTCCTTGTTCCTCCTCGCTCGTGAGGTCCGCACTTAGAAAGACTGGCCTTTTCTTTTCCTCGTTCGGGCTGAGGAACACTTCCTTTAGTTCTTGCTTTTGTGGTCTTGGCCTGTCTTCCATGCATTCAGGCGCTTCTTTGAGCTTCTCGTCTGGAGTGCTCTGCATTGGCTCTTCGGTTAGCGCAATTTGCTCGATTTGATTGATTTGCCCAGGGGTATCCCCATGCCCGTGTGAGGACATCCCCGCGCACCTTCATATGCGATAGCATTTCTTCCATTGGCGTAGAAGCTCTCTATCTCCTTGCCCTCGGGGTCATGCTTTGCGATTCTCTTCAGAGTATACACATTCTTCCGATGGTATGCGATACGCGGCGCCTCTTCGCGTGTAGGCGGCTTATCCTTGGCGTCTTCCCTTGTCACCATTACTCCCGCAGGTTACTGGTCCTTGATGTCCTCCCAGAGAGGCAAAGGAGTAGGGTTGAATGGTCCCGGTGTTTGTTCGTCCGCCATCTCGGTAAACCACACCGCCTCGCTAAGATGTGCTTCATCCAGGTTGAATGGATTCGTTGAAGCCGGTATCTCGACTACTCTGTCGTTCCAGATAGCTTTTATAACTTGGTGAGCTGTTGAAGGAATCGCATCGAAGCGATGAATCCAGGCTCGACCAATAATCATATGGTATGTAGTGTTCGCGTCTATGACATAGAACTTTGCTGAGCACTTGATTTTGCCAATCTGAACGCCCAGGCGGATCCATCCGATCGTCATTCTAGAGTCGCTTCCGAATCCCATCAGCGGAGATGGACGCCTGACGATCTTATGTTCGGGGATCCCTGCTAGCTTTAGTGTGTGGAGCGAAACGACGTTGACCGCCGCTCCGCCATCGACGAATGCTCGTTTGAACTCGACGCCGTTGATGATGGCTGTCACGTACAGAGGCCTCTGGTGGCTCGCATCTGTCTTCTTGTCGCTGGCAGAAAAGGTCATAATCTTTTATGTAGAGCGAGACGCCCTGATGACTTTCCCGTTGGATACTACAAGATTCTCCTCGTAGTCTTCCGCTATTCTCAAGATCGCTTTCGTCATATCTGTCCGGCATTTCTCTGAGAAATTCATCTCGTCGAAGAATCTGCTGAAGCCATGCGACCCTTTCATCCGGTCGGCACGTTCCTCCTCCGTGTCCATGCTGTAGTCTTCGTCTTCATGGACCTCGGCAACGATGGGTAGACCATCCTCTGCGACTTCTTCCAAGTCGACGATCGAGATCATGGCGACCTCTTTGCCTTTCGAGCCCTGCTCCGCATGAGCTGGAAGCGGGTTGTTGCGCACATCCTTCCGGTGATCGCTGACGATAAGCTCGCCGTTCTTCATCTTCTGGTCGAACGCGAACCTGAGCTTCTTGCATTCAGCCGTGGGGTGCATGACCTTGCCGTGGTACTCGCACCACTTGGGGTCTCTCACCATCTCCTTGGAGGGTATTTTCTCGAGTGGCGGTAGGACACCGTCCTTACGCCACTGTCTGCAGAGGTCGCTTGCCTCCTCTACCGAGCATGGTAGGGGTGGTACGTCAAAGTTCACAACCTTCGCTTGCTTCTGGGGTGAAACTGTATTGACCTCAGCTTCACGTCCCCTCTTGTAACCGAATCTCCCGATCTTGTAGGTGGTGGCGCTCGGAGGTCGCTCCGGAGCGTTCTTCTTTTTCTGTCTCTCGACTATAGGCTCGATGTTCTTCGTGCATTCAATTAACTTTGAAAACGTAGGTGTTTGCAAATTAATGAGCATACCTTTGTATTCATCTCGCATGCACTGCAGGCATATCTCTACGAGCCGGCTTTCGAGCATTGGATCTTTGCACTCCAAGGATTTCGCCCTGAATTTCTTGATGAAAGTGATCCCGTCCTCCTCGCGCTTCTGATACATCCGCGAGAGATGAATCATTGTCACCTTTTCTTCCATCTGGAAGAATTTGGTGTAGAACTTCTGGACCATGTCGTCCCAAGTCTTCACGGATCCGGCTTCCAACGTTCGGTACCACTTGTACGCCACGTTCCCTAAAGATTTTGGGAACTCTCGCATCAGCAATTTGGGATCGGCTCCGTATGGTCCCATGACATCAATGAAACGCATGACATGTTCATGGGCGTTTCCGTTGACATCCTCGAACTTGTCCCATTTAGGAGCTTTGTACCCCGCGGGGTTAGGCATGAGATAGATCTCTCGTGGAATGGGTGGATCGTTGTCAAGCTTCGGGATAATAGTATCCGCGAATGACTGATGAGCCAGAATAGTGTCCATGCGCTTCTGCAGAGACGTCATGCACTCTGGAATGCTTCCTTCAGCAGCTAAAGGAGGGGTTGCCGCAGGCGGAGGCGACACATACGCCGTCGAAGGATTGGGGACATTTGGACTACTCGCATTGCCCCAAATCGCCGTTGGAGGAGGCAAGGGGTACTGCAAAGTCGGATTAGATGCCAAAGCCGAGGGCTGAGGAGCGTGAGCAGTGAGAGGCAACATCTGAGCTGTTGGCCCTTGAATCGAAGGAAGCTGCGCAGTTGTCGGTGGAGTTTGTAAATTAGGGTTGGGAGGCGTGGTTGACACTCCCAGTAGAGAAGCAGTAGGGCCTCCTCCTCCTTGAGAGACGGCGGTGGCTGACGAAGGGTTTGGTGCAAGGGTACCCAGAACGGCCAAGATCCGTTCTAGCTGCTCGGATTGGGCCTTGAGAGCTTTCGCCTGGCCTTGAACAGTGGCGTCCAAAGACTCTAGCGTCGGTGTCTTGCCGGGAGTGGTAGGAGTACGGCGGGTCCCCTCTCCCGAGGCGGTTTCGGTGGAAGGCGATCTGTTGCTGATATCATCCTCGTGAGACATGGTTGCTTTTGCTGGTAAGTTCACGTCGGGTTCACCAAAATGTGCACAAGAGATTCCGGCGGGGAGACCTCCGGGTACACCGTAAGTAGAGGATCGAGGATCGCACAGGAAGAGTGGGGTTGTGTGTAGGGAGAGAGTAAGTCAGTAGCAATGTCTGAGAGAGAGACAGAGGTTTGGCAGAGCTTCCGCGTATGGCCAGTGTGTTCTCCTTTGTATGGAAAGGGTAACGTCCTATATATATCAGAGAACGTGACTGTTGTAGTGTGGTTAATGCGCCCATTGATGGCGGCTTAATTAGCTTAACCATAACGGCACGTTCGTCCGAGTATATAGGGACCGTTACAGCACGTTGTGCGCGAATACCGGAACCGTTACGAGGTTGACCGGGTTTGACCGGATTGACCGGGTTTATGGAGCTCGTGCCATAAATCTCTCAAAACAGTTACTAAAGGTCGCGTGCGGGCTTGGCTCGCACGCGACAGGGCTTACTCTAGCCTCCAAACCACAAAGTCCCTACAAGTCCCGTGCAGTGGTATACGAGGGCTCTGTCTCGCAGCCCCCACATGGATCAGCTCGGCTGGTGATCCAGTGTGTGTGGAGCACAATATGGTGTGCTGGATGGTTGCCACGTGGCCAAGATCTGTCAGCTCAGAAAGCACTGTCTACATTAGCCCCCTTTCTGCGCGTGAAGACTCATAGCTGTATAGGCTTCCATGCGCGGAAACCAACATACGCGTTGCCGCCACGCACCAATTCAAATACGGGTAAGTTCAGCCCCCGTGCGTGCCATTATGACCTAAAACCCCTAGAGTCGTGCCGTCTGGCTTCTAGGGTTTTAGGCGTGACGTCAGCTTGTCCTGTGATTGCGCGATTCGACGGTGACGGTTGCGATTCGACTACTGAAAGGACGCAACCCTTCATTGTTTTTGGATAAATACTTTGTATCCACTGTTGCAAAGCATCACTTCTTTCTCTTAAAGTGAATGGTACCCGGAGATCTTCGAGAGCAGATTCAGATAATCAATCATCAATTCAAAACTGCAAATCGTCTTCTTCAACTGTGCATATCCAGGCAAGCTTTGCGAAAACAAGGTTGGCCTTGTTCAATTTTGATTTAAGATTCCAGTGTATGCCTTGAACTGCGTTGAATCTGTAACCCAGAACATGTAATCTGTTGAAACTTGCAAAGAAACCTTGATCTTTGAACCCACTTTTGCTTTAATCCTTCAATAATAAGGGATCCGGATGTGAGATCTTGAAATCGCTGATAATGCGACCCTTAATTTCTGAAATTGATACCAGAAACTATTCGTCTTTCTTTTCATAATAGATCTCGGATTTCGAACTTTCAAACTGAAGTGCAGCGCCTTTCTCCCCCTTTTTTTCTTGCTCTTCCGCAGGAATGGCGAAGACAAAAGGAACCAAACCCGCCAAGGAAGACGAAGAGATCCCCGATCTCCCGCAGGCTTTGTGGCGAAAAGCCCCCTATTTAGGTGGCCAAGACTTCTATCATGCGAGGATTAAGGCTAAGAGGATGCCTGATCCTGTCCCAGTTGAGAGATTGCTGACACTGACTCGCCCGGTTAACTCTGCCTTGCTCGAGTTAATTGGCTCCGAGGATGTGGTTCGATTGGGGATCGAAAACGGGTACTTCCCCTACACTGCGATTTCTACCCAGGCTTTCGTCCAGAAATTGGACTATATGGATGAGTGGATTGACCACGTGTTGGACAATCATGCCGCGACTCTCGATGAAGCCGGTATATACTTCGCTGTTCGTGCTATGAAGGGTGCTGCCGTGAAGCTGGACCAGTCCATGCTTCTAGACCTTCTTTCCCGCTACTCGCCTGCGACTCACACATTCCACTTTGCTAAGTTCGAGGCCGCCCCCACACTCGAGGACGTGCAGATGCTGTACGATCTTTCTCCCATGGGCGAGGTAGACCCTTTGAGTCCTTTGAGGACGCCTGCGGAGATTGCCTTGTACACGCAGATGGAGGAATGCCTGGCAGAGGTAAAGAAAATCTCCACCCGGTGGACTACTACGAGAGCCCTTCCAAACTGGCAGTTGGTTGATACGTCTGCGAAGAATACCTGGAACAAATGGTTGCAGTATTTCTTTCGAGACTATGCGAATAGCAGCATCACTAAGAAACTTCTGAGTGAGAACCCAGACGCCGAGAACTATGTGGAGGGTAAAGGCTATCACCTGACCCTCTGTGCTTTCCTCTGTGCTTGGTTGTCGAGGTACTTGATCGACGGTCACCCACATGATGGATTCTTTTACCATGTTTTGCCACTTGCTGTGAGGCTCGCCCTTGGCCAGAGAGTCGCACTCGGACCCTTGGTCTTGGGCACTCTGTATTACAGGCTTGATCAGTTGGTTTTGGCCATGAAATAGTCACGTGGCCGCCTCGATGTACTGACCTTTGTCAATATCTCCTTTTTGACAATGTGGGTCTTCGAGCGGTGGCCATCCTATGCCCCAACTGCTCTTAAACCCGACAAGTGGTGCCCCCCAGGCGAGACGAAGGAGCGCAACAGCGGCAGAGCTGCGAGATGGTTCGGAGCGAGCAACACCAAGTGTGTTTGGAGCTTGATATGCGACAAACGAAAAGAGTTCACTGCCAGGCCCTATGCCACACGTGTTGAGAATGTGCGATGGTTTCCGAGGCTGTACCCCTCTAAGGGTGTTGTCTTCTCAGAAGAGCTCCTCTTCGAAGAGGAATCGCATTTCCACGAGCGCTATCGCGAGTTCTTCTGCTGGTGTCTACGTGGTTCTCTTCCTGCCCTCGCAGAGCATATTCGTGAGCTCGCACCAAGATATGAAAGGATTACCGTGGATGTTGATCCCACTCGAGTTTCTCCCCAGTTCGGCTTTGATGCAGTGGCACCATCAATCTGGCCCCAGTCCATTATCAGAGGTTGCTATAAGCGCTTGCTGACAAAGGAGTGTAAGACAGTATTCATGAACAATCTTCCCTTTGAGCAGCCTGCAGGGACCCGCGAGGGTGGGTGTTCTCAGAACTGGCTCGCATACTGGGTTGCCCAGCAAACAAGGATTGAGACGCAGTCGGCCGCACAGCCAAGCAGAGCCCCCTTGATCAAGAGAAATTCTTTTCCGTTTCGCCCCAATTGCAGTCTGAGCGAGTCTGAATATGGTTTCTATTCACTGTTGGATCGTGAGAACCATTTGTGTCCTGACCTCATTCTGAAAGAGAAGGTCGCCGCAGTTAAGAAGGGCGACACGCATGTCGTCAGATACAGCAAGGCATTTGCTGAGGTAAGCAATTTCTTCGCGTGCGTTAAGCTTCTTGATTTCCTTATGCTGACACCTTTATTTTGTACTGTTTGCTGTAGTGTCATGTGCGGCGATTCGCATCTGGTGATCGCTCCAAGTCATTGGTTAACGCCATTGTTGCCACCAGAAGACAAAAGCAGTCGTTTCGGCTAGCATGGAGGATGGACCCTGAGGTCGAGACCAAAATTCGCGCAGTCATGAATGCTTTTGCTGACTCGCTGATTGACAATGCTCCGGCCTCGTCTCCTCCCGGGGATGATCCGTCCCCTCCAGCGACTGCGGCGCCGAGAGTGAAAAGACCTAGGCAAAAGGGAATTACAATTTCTTCCCCTAGAAGTGCCCCAACTTCTCCTCCGGTGAGATCCCTTTCTGTCAAGGACAAAGGTAAAGGTCGCATGCCCAGCAAAGTGCGGAAAGAGCTCGCAGTTGAGACTTTCGTTCCATTCAACCAAGAGGAAGAAGGAGAGAGGCAGGAGCCCAGAGAAAGTGATGAAGAAGAAGAAGAAAGAACAGTTGTGATACATGAGGAAGAATCAGGAGGTACCCCCATCGCATTTCCTTTCCCATTATCGTAACTTCTTTGCACTTCTTTCTTAAACCAATCATATCTTCGCAGATGATGATGATGATGAGACCATTGGTGGCCTTGTGGCCAAAAGACAAAAGAGAGATGCCCATTCTGGCATTCCAGACGATCCCATAAGCGAGGACATTCTTGCTGAGTCCAGGAAGACAGCCGCGGAGGCTGCTGAAAGAAGAAGACAGCGGGAAGAGGAGGAGCTCGAGCGTGTGAAACAGCAGAGCCTCGAAGAGCGGCATGTTGACGACTTAGTGCGTCCAGTTGACGAGAAAGACGAGCTTCCCGAAGAAGTGGCTCCTCATGCGGAGGAGGAAGATGAGGTTCCAGAAGAGGATGCAGCAGCCCTGGAGCAAGCCCAAGCGGACTTCGAAGAGATCGCAGGCGGCGATAAAGGTGAGATCTTCAATCTCGCGGTAACTTATAGAGATGTTATTGTGGGTGCGTTAAAGCACGGTGTGTCAAAGGCTGACATTCGCCGTTGGCTAGTAGACAAATGCGGAGAACCTTCAGGTAATCATTTGAGCGATACACATGTACTAGGCCTTAGCAACTTGAAACAGGATCATGACTGGTTTCTTCGCATCCCAGGTCACGCCCCTCTTAAAGACTTGCTTAGTGAGGACACACTAATAGGACATGGTTCCTCGTCTTTAGTGTATGAAGAGGCTTCAATCCCACCTTCGCGTGGAGGTGCTTGCTCTTAGCTTAAGTAAAGATAGCAAAATATTATTCAATGCGAGTTACCTCATACCATCGCATTTTGTATCGCAGGCAATGTTGAGGAACATGCGCCGGAGCAAAGAAGTCAGTCTTCTGCATCCTATGTTCCGATTCCGAGCCCCCATACAGAGAAGCCCGTCGCAGCTACTGATCATGAAGGTGAGCCTTTCGAGGACATCATCGAACTTTCCGACGATGCTGAAGCTGGTGCCGTGCTAATGGATGAAGATGCCCATGTTGGCGCTGAGTAAGTAAGGACAAATACTGCCGATGCTTCCGCATCTGAGAATGTTCCTCGCCAAGCGACCTCAGCTGTCACTTCGCCTCCGGCGATGACTGAATCGGCGGCACCTATTCCTGCGTGGGGCTTTTGGGGCTCGCAGGTTAGGAATGCAGTCGCAGCTGGTGCGGCCTACACCCTTCCTTCTAACTATGAGGAGTTAGAGCTCGCAGCTGACAGGAGAGCCATGGAGCAAGGGCAGTCTTCAACGACCCCAGTAATGCGCATTCCTTCTCTTCGTGAGATTCTCGAAGGAACTGGTAAGTAGTGATTCACTGTTTGCATCTCGCATGGTGCATTTGCGAGTTTGATAGCATAACTTAGCTTTAACATTGCTTCAGGTTTGAAGCAAACTGATGTGGACTGGCTAGTTCGGATGCGCCTCTCCTACCCCCGATCGTTTGCAAGATCTCCGGAGATAGGGCCCTTCGACAGGAGGCTGTTTCTCACCGAATCCATTTGGATTCTGGAGCAGCTGTCTGCGGCCACGCCTGAGACCATCTCTGTCCAGAGCGCCGAATTGCTTCATGGCATGTGCGAAAATCTTCTTACCAAAGTTCAGGGCAGACTGGGTTTCAGATTTCTTATGAAAAGAGTCACTCTGATTCGCGCAGCCGTAACCTTGCAGCTCGGTCACCAGAACCTCGCAGCTGAAAAGCAGAAGGTGGAGCAGCAGAAGCAAAAGGCTGAAGAAGCTATGAAGCTCTATCATGAGATGAATGCCAAGTGCGAGCTATTGAAGCAAGAAGTGGAGCAGGTAGAGAAGCTGAGCCATCAGTTCGCACCCCATGACTCCTTGGTCAAGAATTCCCCTTTTTTTTTTAACAACAAGAATCTACTTGCCCGTTTTGCCCTTTCCGGGATTTGATAGGATATCTCTGTGCATATCCAATTATGACATCAGCAATTGATACTCTGCTTGATTTTCGCGCTAATTTCTCGGAAGATAAGCACGCTTTCGTTGGGAAGTCCATCCGAATCATGACTATCCGTCATTAATTAGGATACGCAACTGAATCGTCGTAGCCTCTAGTAGGGTAATTGATCGTTACCGCTTTTCAAGGCGTAAGTGATTGACCTTACCCTCTTTTCAAATTCTGCTGACTCATCTTTTGGCAACTGAAGAGTCTCCACAGGGTCTATATAAACCCTGTGTTTGCCATTTGGGTTCTTCATCCCAAAAATGTGCTTTGCCGTGAGTCCTTACGACTGCTGGCTTCAACACTTGTTTTTCGTTGATTCATGGCAACTTCAAGTTGTGAATCCTGAGTTTGCGCTTTGTGCTGTAGAAATAGTTTCCACGATCCGCTTTATGAGGAATATTGTGCTTTATAACCATTATAAAGAAGATGGAGATGATATCTCATGTGTGTTCGAAGAATCTTCTTCGTGTATTATGTTTGCAGGTCATGTTTCCGGCCGCCTCCCGGTGAGGTGCAGCGCCGAAGTGACCGTGCTACCGTCTCGTAATGAACGGCGGAATTCTCCTCCAGCATCCCTGGAGGAGGATTTCTTGCCTCTTCGTTCTTGAACTCAGGGGGCTTGTCAATGCCCTTGTCCATCATGACAAGGAGTCCATCACCAGAGGAATGACTGCTTCCCCTGTTCCGTACGGCGGAGTGCGCCGGAACAGGAGGTTCCTCCGGTGCCTATCTTGATCAGACAGAGGCTTTTGTCACCTCTTGAGGTCCTGGACGTACCATTACCCAGGTTTTGCCGCTATGGACGTAGCAAATGACGAGTTGATCTCTTTGCAGCAGCATCCCTTTTGCTATAGATCTTTGGCCGCAGATCTGTGTATTGCACAGCCGGTGTTAAAACCGTTAGGTTCATCCTTTTTCAGTCGGGATTCCCGCGATGTGTAACTTCATGCTTGCGAGTTATTTTTCGAATGTATTGTAAGCCATGTTGGCTGCGTAGTTAGATTTGAGCTTTTTCGCTTGTAAGCTGCTATCTAGACAGATAAATTGTAAGTCTTTTCGACTCATAATCATAAATAGCTTTTGTATTATCTGCTGCCTTGTTACAACAAAATACAATTTTGCATGCGTTTCGGCATATTCTGCCTTGCATAATGCTATGTAATGGTTTTGCATTTGCTATCTGCCATATGAATTCGCGGATGTTTCACTAGATCGTTCGAGATCATATTTTCGCAGCTGTGCCATCTTGGCATATGGGCTTGTGATTGGCCTTTGTGGATCACTTAAGATCATTTTCACAATATTGCTATCGTAGCAGATAGGCTTTTTAATAGATCAATTAAGATCGTTAAGTGATGCGAATTGCTATCGTGGCAGATAGGCTTCACTAGAAGATCAATTGAGATCATTTTTTGCATGAGTTGCTATCGTAACAGATAGGCTTTAGAAGATCGATTAAGATCATTTTGTACACGAGTTGCTATTGTAACAGATAGGCTTTAGGAGATCAATTGAGATTATTTTGCTCATGAGTTGCTATAGTAACAGATAGGCTTTTAGGAGATCAATTCAGATCGCATTTGCATTGACTGCTGTCGTAACAGATAGGCTTAAATGATCGATTCAGATCGCATTTGCATTGGCTGCTATCGTAACAGATAGGCTTAGAGGATCAATTAAGATCGCATTTGCATAGGCTGCTATCGTAATGGATAGGCTCAGATGATCAATTAAGATCGCATTTGCATAGGCTGCTATCGTAACAGATAGGCTTAAATGATCAATAAAGATCGCATTTGCATAGGCTGCTATCGTAACAGATAGGCTTAAATGATCAATTAAGATCGCATTTGCATAGGCTGCTATCGTAATGGATAGGCTTAGATGATCAATTAAGATCGCATTTGCATAGGCTGCTATCGTAACAGATAGGCTTAAATGATCAATCAAGATCGCATTTGCATAGGCTGCTATCATAACAGATAGGCTTAAATGATCAATTAAGATCGCATTTGCATAGGCTGCTATCGTAACAGATAGGCTTAGATGATCAATTAAGATCGCATTCGCATAGGCTGCTATCGTAAGAGATAGGCTTAGATGATCAATTAAGATCGCATTTGCATAGGCTGCTATCGTAACAGATAGGCTTAAATGATCAATTAAGATCGCATTCGCATAGGCTGCTATCGTAACAGATAGGCTTAGATGATCAATTAAGATCGCATTTGCATAGGCTGCTATTGCAGCGGATAACTTTAACAGTTATAGCAAACTAATAAAGTAAAATCGACATCCAGCAATATGAAGTTTCTCATTTGGGAGAATTTTCTTATTATAATGCTCTCATATGGGAGAGATGAGATTACAATCCTCTCATATTGGAGAGGAGATTGTGTAAATCGTAACCATACAAGAGATTAAGCGACGTTATAATAAAACGTATGAAATGAGAGAAGTCAGGGATAGTACTTCTTAATCCAGCGCATGTTGACTGAACTCGGGGTTGAGGTTGTGTCGTGCAACCTTCGTATGCTGCAATAGCCACTGTCGAAGACTTCTGTGACTTCGAAGGGTCCTTCCCAATTGGCTGCGAACTTTGGGTGAGTCGCTTCTCGCATGCAGTGGTCAGATGCGCGCAGGACCAAGTCTCCAACTGCGAAATCTCTTCGCTGGACTGTCTTATTGTAAGCGCGAGCAATCCTTTCTTGATATCGCTTGTTGGTTCTTTTGGCTTGTTCTCGCTTTTCCTCCAGCAAGACTAAGTCATGATCACGTTGATTCTCGTAGAGTGCATGGAAGGCTAGCCTTGCCGAATTGACCCTCACTTCCGCGGGTACCACGGCCTCGGCCCCATAGCATAGTAGGAATGGTGAGGCCCCCGTGGGTGTCCTTGGAAAAGTTCGGTAAGCCCACAGACCTATGCTTAGAGAGTCGGCCCACTTCTTGTGGTCATCTGCGACCATCTTGCTCAAAATTCTCAACAGCGTTTTGTTGGTCGCTTCAGCTTGCCCATTTCCCTTTGGGTAATAAGGGGTAGAACATATCTGCCTGATATTGTACTCCGCTAATTTCGCAGCTACCTGGCGATTAACAAAGGGAGTACCGTTATCTGAAAGAATGGTGTTTGGGATTCCGAACCTGCATATGATGCTTTCCTGGATGAAGTTGACCACAGCCAGCGCATTTGCCGTCTTCAGTGGTATTGCTTCCACCCACTTGGTGAATAGCTCAGTTGCGGTGAGAATGAAATGATTCCCGTGCGACGTTGGTCGGATGGGACCGATGAAGTCCAGAGCCCATGTGTGAAATGGCCATGGCGTCCCTAATGCATGTAGATCCATGGCGGGGGCATGCACTAGGTTTCCTTTGAATTGGCACTCCTGGCAGCGTCGTACTTTGGTGCGGCAATCGACCTCCATCGTGGGCCAGAAATATCCAATTGAGAGGAGCTGCCTGCATAATTTCGCACCTCCTTGGTGTTCCACCTGATGAGAAAGGTCCATGACTTCTTGTGCTTCTCTGCCGTCTAGACATCGCAGCAAGTTGCCCTCGTGACCTCTTCGCCAAAGCAGGTTTTCCTGTACTACATATCGAGATGCTTTCCTTTTCAATTTCTCGGCTTCTTTTCTTGATTCGGGCACAGTGCCCTGGGTGAGGAAATCAAATAGTGGCTTCCTCCAGTCCGTGTCGTCATCGATTAGGGCGATGAGTAGAGAATCTTTGATTAGTGCGCAACTTTCGCACTTCCCTTGTATCAGGGCTGCGGCTGTTGACATGTCTGGACAATGAATGCCATATCTCTGAGCTTTCCTGTAGATTGACACCTCGCTTTCTCCGCAAGCATGTTGGTGAATCTTTTCTAACAGCAGTTGTCCCTCCCGCTCGGAGACGCATCGCATGAGTATTCCGCCAGGACCCTTGTAGTAGAGGGTGTTATCATGTATGCAGTACCCTTTTGTGAGTGCCCAGCTTTCACTGCTTGTGCCTTCCGCAATAGCTTGTAGGATTGCTTTTCTCCAATCCGTGTCATCCATGTTTTCGTCGTCGCACGCATCTTCTGTCAATGCCGACGATGTTCGTACTTCAATGGAGATCCTGTCGGGACATTTGTCTGTGCTAACCTTAGATCCCAAGGTTGCTAAAGCGTCTGCATGCCTGTTGTCCGCTCGGGGCTTGTGCTCGTACCTCACATCACAAAACTGCTGTACCAGCTTTTGCACTAAGGTGCGGTAAGACAGAAGATTGATTTCCTTCAAACTATACTCGCCCGAGGCTTGCTTGACGATCAACTTGGAGTCTCCCATGACCGTTAGATTGCTTACTTCCAAGGCTTTCGCCGCGCGAAGCTCTGCGATGAGAGCCTCATATTCCGCTTCATTGTTTGTGACTGCGAAGTTGAGTTTTGCGGACATCTGTATGACCTCCCCATCTGGTTTGGTCAAGACTATCCCAATGCCTCCACCTTTCCTTGTGGACGAGCCGTCGAAGTGGAGCGTCCAATAGGGCACGTCGATCGCATAGATCTCAGGGCCTTCGAGCTCTTCCTCGATCACGGGCTCGTGGCTGTTGTCGGGGAACTGGGCCAACAGGTCCGCTACCGCCTGCGACTTGATCGCTCGCGGTCGCACGCATGTGATATCATATTGAGAGATGGTCATGTACCATTTTGCCAATCTCCCGCCAGGAGTAGTGTGAGTTAGCAAATATCGTATGGGGTCGCTCTTGGTGACCACTACTACTTTGTGTGATGCAAAATAGTGTTTCAACTTTTCTATCACAAAGAATAAGGCAAGGCAATGACGTTCGATGTCTGTATACCTTGATTCAGCAGGCTGCACGATGCGAGAGATGTAGTAGATAGGTCTCTCTTGGCCTTCATATTCCTGAGCCAAGAGCGCTCCTATGGATCTCCTTGTTGATGTCAGATATAGCAGAAGCGGTGATCCCAGCTGAGGTGCGATCATTATTTTCGAGGATGTCAGCAAATCCTTTAGCTTTTCGAATGCGGCTTCATGCTCCGGAGCCCAGTTGTACACGGCGTCCTTCTTGAGAAGAGCACTAAAACAGCAGGTGATTTCTGCAATTGCTGGGATGAATCTTCGCAGATATGATAGCTTCCCCAAGAATGTTTTCAAGGTACTTTGATTATGTGGCGGTGTCATGCCAGTGATAGCTGACACTTTCGCAGGGTCGGGCTCGATCCCTTGGCGATGAACCACGCATCCCAAGAATTTCCCTGATGTCACCCCGAACGCGCATTTCATGGGATTCATCTTCAGCTGAAAGCGCCTGCATCTATTGAACACCTTTCGTAGATCCGCGAGGTGATCTGCTTCGTGCTTGGATTTAACCACCAGGTCGTCCACATAGAATTCCACCTCTTTATGCATCATATCATGGAACAGAGCCATCATGGCCCGCTGATAGGTCGCACCCGCGTTCTTAAGACCGAACGGCATCACTCTATAGTTGAACACCCCCACCGGAGTGATGAATTCAGTTTTCCGCGCGTCTTCGGGGTCCATCTTGATCTGGTTGTACCCGCTGAAACCATCCATAAAGCTGAACATACGGTGGCCCGCTGTTGAATCGATAAGCAAATCGATGTTGGGCAGTGGGAAATCGTCCTTTGGGCAGAAGCGATTGAGATCTCGAAAGTCCACGCATATGCGGAGCTGTCCGTTCTTTTTCACTACTGGCACGATGTTGGCCAGCCATGTGGGATGATGATTCGGCTCTATGAATTTGGCATCCAGGAGTTTGACAATCTCCTGCTTGATTTTCATGTTAAGCTCCGGCCTGAAGCTCCTTGTGCTCTGCTTTACCGGTTTAGACCCTGGGATGATGTCTAAACGGTGCATGGTGATGCTCGTATCGAGACCTGGCATCTCATCATACTCCCATGCGAACACATCCTTGTATTCAGTTAGGAGTTGTAGCAGTCCTTGTTCCTCCTCGCTCGTGAGGTCCGCACTTAGAAAGACTGGCCTTTTCTTTTCCTCGTTCGGGCTGAGGAACACTTCCTTTAGTTCTTGCTTTTGTGGTCTTGGCCTGTCTTCCATGCATTCAGGCGCTTCTTTGAGCTTCTCGTCTGGAGTGCTCTGCATTGGCTCTTCGGTTAGCGCAATTTGCTCGATTTGATTGATTTGCCCAGGGGTATCCCCATGCCCGTGTGAGGACATCCCCGCGCACCTTCATATGCGATAGCATTTCTTCCATTGGCGTAGAAGCTCTCTATCTCCTTGCCCTCGGGGTCATGCTTTGCGATTCTCTTCAGAGTATACACATTCTTCCGATGGTATGCGATACGCGGCGCCTCTTCGCGTGTAGGCGGCTTATCCTTGGCGTCTTCCCTTGTCACCATTACTCCCGCAGGTTACTGGTCCTTGATGTCCTCCCAGAGAGGCAAAGGAGTAGGGTTGAATGGTCCCGGTGTTTGTTCGTCCGCCATCTCGGTAAACCACACCGCCTCGCTAAGATGTGCTTCATCCAGGTTGAATGGATTCGTTGAAGCCGGTATCTCGACTACTCTGTCGTTCCAGATAGCTTTTATAACTTGGTGAGCTGTTGAAGGAATCGCATCGAAGCGATGAATCCAGGCTCGACCAATAATCATATGGTATGTAGTGTTCGCGTCTATGACATAGAACTTTGCTGAGCACTTGATTTTGCCAATCTGAACGCCCAGGCGGATCCATCCGATCGTCATTCTAGAGTCGCTTCCGAATCCCATCAGCGGAGATGGACGCCTGACGATCTTATGTTCGGGGATCCCTGCTAGCTTTAGTGTGTGGAGCGAAACGACGTTGACCGCCGCTCCGCCATCGACGAATGCTCGTTTGAACTCGACGCCGTTGATGATGGCTGTCACGTACAGAGGCCTCTGGTGGCTCGCATCTGTCTTCTTGTCGCTGGCAGAAAAGGTCATAATCTTTTATGTAGAGCGAGACGCCCTGATGACTTTCCCGTTGGATACTACAAGATTCTCCTCGTAGTCTTCCGCTATTCTCAAGATCGCTTTCGTCATATCTGTCCGGCATTTCTCTGAGAAATTCATCTCGTCGAAGAATCTGCTGAAGCCATGCGACCCTTTCATCCGGTCGGCACGTTCCTCCTCCGTGTCCATGCTGTAGTCTTCGTCTTCATGGACCTCGGCAACGATGGGTAGACCATCCTCTGCGACTTCTTCCAAGTCGACGATCGAGATCATGGCGACCTCTTTGCCTTTCGAGCCCTGCTCCGCATGAGCTGGAAGCGGGTTGTTGCGCACATCCTTCCGGTGATCGCTGACGATAAGCTCGCCGTTCTTCATCTTCTGGTCGAACGCGAACCTGAGCTTCTTGCATTCAGCCGTGGGGTGCATGACCTTGCCGTGGTACTCGCACCACTTGGGGTCTCTCACCATCTCCTTGGAGGGTATTTTCTCGAGTGGCGGTAGGACACCGTCCTTACGCCACTGTCTGCAGAGGTCGCTTGCCTCCTCTACCGAGCATGGTAGGGGTGGTACGTCAAAGTTCACAACCTTCGCTTGCTTCTGGGGTGAAACTGTATTGACCTCAGCTTCACGTCCCCTCTTGTAACCGAATCTCCCGATCTTGTAGGTGGTGGCGCTCGGAGGTCGCTCCGGAGCGTTCTTCTTTTTCTGTCTCTCGACTATAGGCTCGATGTTCTTCGTGCATTCAATTAACTTTGAAAACGTAGGTGTTTGCAAATTAATGAGCATACCTTTGTATTCATCTCGCATGCACTGCAGGCATATCTCTACGAGCCGGCTTTCGAGCATTGGATCTTTGCACTCCAAGGATTTCGCCCTGAATTTCTTGATGAAAGTGATCCCGTCCTCCTCGCGCTTCTGATACATCCGCGAGAGATGAATCATTGTCACCTTTTCTTCCATCTGGAAGAATTTGGTGTAGAACTTCTGGACCATGTCGTCCCAAGTCTTCACGGATCCGGCTTCCAACGTTCGGTACCACTTGTACGCCACGTTCCCTAAAGATTTTGGGAACTCTCGCATCAGCAATTTGGGATCGGCTCCGTATGGTCCCATGACATCAATGAAACGCATGACATGTTCATGGGCGTTTCCGTTGACATCCTCGAACTTGTCCCATTTAGGAGCTTTGTACCCCGCGGGGTTAGGCATGAGATAGATCTCTCGTGGAATGGGTGGATCGTTGTCAAGCTTCGGGATAATAGTATCCGCGAATGACTGATGAGCCAGAATAGTGTCCATGCGCTTCTGCAGAGACGTCATGCACTCTGGAATGCTTCCTTCAGCAGCTAAAGGAGGGGTTGCCGCAGGCGGAGGCGACACATACGCCGTCGAAGGATTGGGGACATTTGGACTACTCGCATTGCCCCAAATCGCCGTTGGAGGAGGCAAGGGGTACTGCAAAGTCGGATTAGATGCCAAAGCCGAGGGCTGAGGAGCGTGAGCAGTGAGAGGCAACATCTGAGCTGTTGGCCCTTGAATCGAAGGAAGCTGCGCAGTTGTCGGTGGAGTTTGTAAATTAGGGTTGGGAGGCGTGGTTGACACTCCCAGTAGAGAAGCAGTAGGGCCTCCTCCTCCTTGAGAGACGGCGGTGGCTGACGAAGGGTTTGGTGCAAGGGTACCCAGAACGGCCAAGATCCGTTCTAGCTGCTCGGATTGGGCCTTGAGAGCTTTCGCCTGGCCTTGAACAGTGGCGTCCAAAGACTCTAGCGTCGGTGTCTTGCCGGGAGTGGTAGGAGTACGGCGGGTCCCCTCTCCCGAGGCGGTTTCGGTGGAAGGCGATCTGTTGCTGATATCATCCTCGTGAGACATGGTTGCTTTTGCTGGTAAGTTCACGTCGGGTTCACCAAAATGTGCACAAGAGATTCCGGCGGGGAGACCTCCGGGTACACCGTAAGTAGAGGATCGAGGATCGCACAGGAAGAGTGGGGTTGTGTGTAGGGAGAGAGTAAGTCAGTAGCAATGTCTGAGAGAGAGACAGAGGTTTGGCAGAGCTTCCGCGTATGGCCAGTGTGTTCTCCTTTGTATGGAAAGGGTAACGTCCTATATATATCAGAGAACGTGACTGTTGTAGTGTGGTTAATGCGCCCATTGATGGCGGCTTAATTAGCTTAACCATAACGACACGTTCGTCCGAGTATATAGGGACCGTTACAGCACGTTGTGCGCGAATACCGGAACCGTTACGAGGTTGACCGGGTTTGACCGGATTGACCGGGTTTATGGAGCTCGTGCCATAAATCTCTCAAAACAGTTACTAAAGGTCGCGTGCGGGCTTGGCTCGCACGCGACAGGGCTTACTCTAGCCTCCAAACCACAAAGTCCCTACAAGTCCCGTGCAGTGGTATGCGAGGGCTCTGTCTCGCAGCCCCCACATGGATCAGCTCGGCTGGTGATCCAGTGTGTGTGGAGCACAATATGGTGTGCTGGATGGTTGCCACGTGGCCAAGATCTGTCAGCTCAGAAAGCACTGTCTACAACAGTGATTGCTTGAGCTAAGCTTGTTGATGGTTTCTTCGTGTCTCAATCCGAATCTCATGAATGGGACAAACCCCTCTATATATAGAGGCCATAGGACGTGGGTTGAGCATACACGATGCTGATGGAGCCACTCGTCACCAAAATGTTCGTCTAATTGAATGGTTCGCGGCCCGTAAATATAGTCGTGGTCCGCTTTTCAGGGATGCATAGAGTCCATTCGCAGGTCTCTGGATAACATACGAGGGTCGCATGCGAGACTAGCACTTCGCAAGCGACAGTCCTTTCTCTACCCTCCAAGCCACTCTCACCCCAAGTCCCATTAGCATAAGACGAATGTGCGAAGGACCCTGTGTAGGGTTTTGATGCAGGATACGCAGTAGAAATACAATAATAATATCCTGATCAATACCCTCCATGAATCGCAGGTTAAGCCATCATAACGTGATAATAGAAGAATTGTATACCTTGTATGTTTGTATGATCACAACGAAGAATAGTGTCCTCGTCTCTACGGTATCCACACCTAGAATTGCCAACTGGAATCACCCTTCACGTCTTGTGCTAGCTACGTTGAAGAGAGAAACTAAAGGATCACGCAAACCGGAGCCAATGGTGGTAGAACCACCTTTGGAGGCCGACGGGTAAGGGGGGCTCCTTATGGGCTCTCTCTCCTTGCTCACTTATTTCTCTTAATGACAACTCATGAGAAATAATAAGCTAGGGTTGCCCTTTTATAGTTAATAACTCCTTATTAACTCAAACTTGCCCCAATACTAATCATGTCCATACATGGGTTAGTCCACCTTGCAAATTAGTCCAACTAATTTTGCATGTGGTTGCGCTTTGATCCTTTATCCTTTTAATTGTTAATTAGTCCAACTAATTAACACCCTTTCCAGTTTAATCCTTCCGGTGTGTGACCCTGTAGGTTCCTATTATGTTGGTAGTAATCATTACAAACATAGAGCGGTGTCTAGAAACACATCTATGCCATCCAACTAATAGAAATATTCAGTGATCTGACAAACCATGTGCCCAATGTTACCGTGTTGTGTATGTCTCTTTGTCTCCATATCCGGAATTGCACGAGACATAATTGTCACACTCGTATATCCAACCCATAATTTCTCGATCCTGGGAATAGGCTTATCTGAACAGATAACAACAATATCGCATATTGTTTTATCTGAGTCTGGCCACACATTCCATAAGCACTATCCCTCGAGTGATCGTGGATATTTGCTCCCATTATGTGGGAGGGACAAATCCTCTCTAAGTCACTACCATCTCTCAGCTTGCTTTCTATCATGTCAAATTACTGCCTTAATTTCTACCCAGTTACGGTGTAGCTTTTGACGAGATCAAAACATGATATTTCACAACTAGAGTATCTAGTGACTTCAAGTTTAAGGACTACAACACTATCGTCACTACGAGAAGTACTTGTGACATTAACATAATTTATATGTAGCCTTCTCGTGGTGGGTCAATCCATTATGCCATTACTCCTAATGCATACCCATGTGTAAGACTTGATATCTCCATATCAATCTACCCACATACTAGTCTCCATGCATAGTGATCGTCCTATTAATCAATAAACTCGACTAGGGATATGTAAGATAAACAACAACTGTAATCTAAGGACTTCATTATATTAACTATCTCCATAAATAATAAATAAATGTTCTAGCCAAAACATTGTTCATACTGAAATAAAATTTCCTCTAGGGCATCACCTCCACACCCAATCTCACAATCCTTCGCATACGCGTCGGACTGCAGCTCAGTCTGGCCGAACCCGGGCAACCCGAACCTAGACTGAGTTGTAATCGGGCTTGGACATCATTATTAGTTAATTCGGACGGGCTTGGGCTTCATTCTGTAACCCGAATTGATTTCGGGCTCGGGCCCATTAGAAAGTTACAAATTTCGGGCTTAACTTGAATTACTAATATATAATAAATAAATATGTAAATATATATACTTATATAGTATTACGTATATACAATTATGTATAGTATACATAATTACGCGTGCCAAGGATCTTCTTCCCCAAATCAAATTCGGAGCTCCTCGTCTCTCGCAGTCATCTAGAATTATGAGATCAGTCCTCTCAATCAAGGATTTTGATGGATCAAAAAGCTATCAATTGCGATCATCAATTACAGATCGCAATTCGCAAGAGGTGATATTTCTCAAAGTCTTTATTGTATTCTCTATATATAGTCCCCCGCTGTAGATAGTGCTTTCTGAGCTGACAGATCTTGGCCACGTGGCAACCATCCAGCACACCATATTGTGCTCCACACACACTGGATCACCAGCCGCGCTGATCCATGTGGGGGCTGCGAGACAGGGCCCTCGCATACCACTGCACGGGACTTGTAGGGACTTAGTGGTTTGGAGGCTAGAGTAAGTCCTGTCGCGTGCGAGCCAAGCCCGCACGCGACCTTTAGTAACTGCTTTTGAGAGATTTATGGCACGAGCTCCATAAACCCGGTCAATCCGGTCAAACCCGGTCAACCTCATAACGGTTCCGGTATTCGCGCATAACGTGCTGTAACGGTCCCTATATAGGCGGACAAACGTGCCGTTGCGGTTAAGCTAATTAAGCCGCCATTAATGGGCGCATTAACCACACTGCAACGGTCACATTCTTCGTTATATATAGGACGTTAACCTTTCCATACAAAGGAGAACACACTAGCCATACGCGGAAGCTCTGCCAAACCTCTGTCTCTCTCTCAGATATTACTACTGCCTTACTCTCTCCCTACACACAACCCAACTCTTCCTGTGCCATCTCTGATCTTCTACTTACGGTGTACACGGAGTTCTCCTCGCCGGAATCTCTTGTGCACATTTTGGTGAACCCGACGTGAAACTTACCATCAAAAGCAACCATGTCTCAGGAGGATGATGTCAGTAACAGATCGCCTTCCACCGAAGCCGCCTCAGGAGAGGAGATCCTCCGCACTCCTACGACCACCGGTGAGGCCCCGATGCTAGAATCCTTGGATGCCACCATACAAGGTCAGGCGAAAGCCCTCAAAGCTCAATCCGCGCAGTTAGAACGGATCATGGCTGTCTTGGGGACTCTTGCACCAAACCCTGCACCAGCCACCACCGTTTCTCAGGGAGGAGGAGCCCCTACCGCTCAAGGACTGGGAGTGTCAACCACACCCCCCAACCCTAATCTGCAGACTCCACTGGCGACTACGCAGCTACCCTCGATTAAAGGGTCAACAACTCAAATGTTGCCCCTCACTGCTCATACTCCTCAGCCTCCGGCCTTGTTACCTAATCCGGCCTCGCAGTATCCCTCGCCTCCTCCAACGGCAATCTGGGGTAATGCGAACGCTCAATATGTCCCCAATCCTCCTGCAGCATATGTGTCGCCTCCGCCTGCGGCAACCCCTCCTCCTGCTACCGAGGGAAACACCCCAGAGTGTATGACGTCTCTGCAGAAGCGCATAGACACCATTCTTGCTCACCAATCGTTCGCGGATACCATCATTCCGAAGCTAGACAACGATCCACCTATCCCGCGAGAGATCTATCTCATGCCTAACCCGGTTGGGTACAAGGCTCCCAAATGGGACAAGTTCGAAGATGTCAATGGAAACGCTCATGAACATGTCATGCGTTTCATTGATTCATGGGGCCGTATGGAGCCGATCCCAAACTGTTGATGCGCGAGTTCCCAAAATCCTTGGGAAACGTGGCGTACAAGTGGTACAGGACGTTGGAAGCTGGGTCCGTAAAGACTTGGGACGACATGGTCCAGAAGTTTTACACCAAGTTCTTTCAGATGGAGGAAAAGGTGACAATGATCCACCTCTCGCGGATGTATCAGAAGCGCGAGGAGGACGGAATAACCTTCATCAAGAAGTTCAGGGCGAAGTCTTTGGAATGCAAAGACGTGATGCTCGAAAGTAGGCTCGTGGAGATATGCTTGCAGTGCATGCGAGATGAGTACAAAGGTATGCTCATTAATCTGCAAACGCCTACGTTTTCCAAATTAATTGAATGCACAAAGAACATCGAGCCTATAGTGGAGAGGCAGAAAAAGAGAAACGCCCCTGAGCGACCCTCGGGTGGTAATACCTTTAAGATCGGGAGATTCAATTACA
The DNA here is from genome assembly GCA_023055425.1 of Linanthus parryae. NCBI lineage: Eukaryota > Viridiplantae > Streptophyta > Magnoliopsida > Ericales > Polemoniaceae > Linanthus > Linanthus parryae. Next base: position 21,544,563 of record JALGPY010000012.1, on the reverse strand, counting down.
AGAGGGGACGCGAAGCTGAAGTCAATACAGTTTCACCCCAGAAGCAGGCGAAGATTGTGAACTTTGATGCACCACCGCTGCCATGTTCGGTGGAAGAAGCAAGCGACCTCTGCAGGCAGTGGCGCAAGGATGGAGTCCTACCGCCGCTCGAGAGAGCACCCTCCAAGGAGATGGTGAGGGACCCGAAGTGGTGCGAGTACCACGGCAAGGTCATGCATCCGACAGCAGACTGCAAGAAGCTCAGGATTGTGTTCAGCCAAAAGATGAAGAACGGCGAGCTGATCGTCAGCGATCACAGGCAGGATGTGCGCAAAAATCCTCTTCCTGCCCATGCGGAGCAAGAATCGAAGGGAAAAGAGGTCGCTATGATCTCGATTGTGGATCTGGAAGAGGTCGCAGAGGATGGTTTACCCATCATTGCCGAAGTCCATAACGATGAGGACTACAGCGTAGACACGGAGGATGAACGTGCCGACCGGATGAAGGGGTCGCACGGCTTCAGCAGATTCTTCGACGAGATGAACTTCTCAGAGAAATGCCGGACAGAGATGACGAAAGCGATCTTAAGGATAGCAGAAGACTACGAGGAGGATCTCGTAGTCTCCGATGGGAAAGTTATTAGGGCGTCTCGCTCTACAGAAAAGATCATGACCTTTTCCGCCAGCTCTACAGAAAGTTTTAGGGCAGCCTATGCAAATGCGATCTTAATTGATCTTCTAAGCCTATCTGTCACGATAGCAACCCACTCGAATGCGATCTTAATTGATCTTCTAAGTCTATCTGTTACGATAGCAGCCCATGCAAATGCGATCTTAAGTGATCTTCTAAGCCTATCTGTTACGATAGCAGCCTATGCAAATGCGATCTTAATCGATCTTCTAAGCCTATCTGTTACGATAGCAGCCTATGCAAATGCGATCTTAAGTGATCTTCTAAGCCTATCTGTTACGATAGCAGCCTATGCAAATGCGATCTTAATTGATCTTCTAAGCCTATCTGTTACGATAGCAGCCTATGCAAATGCGATCTTAATTGATCTTCTAAGCCTATCTGTCACGATAGCAGCCTATGCAAATGCGAACTTAATTGATCTTCTAAGCCTATCTGTCACGATAGGCAGCTCATGCGAAAATGATCTTAATTGATCCTCTAAGCCTATCTGCCACGATAGCAGCTCATGTGAAAACAATCTTAAGTGATCTTCTAAGCCTATCTTCTACAATAGCAGCCCCTGCGAACATGATATTGAAAAACCTTTCAAGCCTATGTGCCGCGATGGCAGCGCTATACAAATGTGATTTTAAAATCGTTCTTAAGTCTATCTGCCATGATAGCAGCATTGTGCAAAACGATCCCAAGTGGTCTACAAAAGCTTATCTGATAAGATAGCACTTGCACTTGAATCCAAATCACAAGCCTAGCCGCCAAGGTAGCACAGCTGCGCAAACACGATTTCGAACGATCTAACAACATATCCAAACGACAATGCCAAGTGTGTATATAGCACTACAAAAGGCGAAATTTGCCGATACGCATGCGAAATTGTATTTTGTTGTAACAAAACAGCAGATCATACAAAGCGATTTATCATTATGAGTCAAAAGGACTTACAATTTATCTATCTAGATAACAGCTTACAAGCGAAAAGCTTAGATCAAGCTAACTACGCGGCCAACATGGCTTACAATACATCCAAAAGGTAACTTGCGAACAAGAAGTTACTCATCGGGGCAATCCTAGATAAAAAAACGACGGACCTAACGGTCCTAACACCAGCTATGCGATGCACAGATCTGCGACCAAAGATCTGTAGCAAGTAGGGCGCTCCTGCGAAGAGATCAGCTCGCCATTCGCCATGCCCACATCCGCCGGACCTGGGTGACGCTGCGTCCAAGATCTCAGGTTCTGACAAGGCCTCTGTCTGATCAAGATATGTGCCAGAGGAATCACCTGTTCCAGCGTATGCAGCCGTGCAAAACAGGGAAGCCGTCATTCCTCGGGCAATGGGATCCTTGTCTGAATAGGCAAGCGCATTGGCTTGCCACCCTGAGTTCAAGAATGAGGAGGCAAGAAATTCTCCTCAAGGGATGCTGGAGGAGAATCCCGCCGTTCATTACGAGTCGGTAGCAAGGTCATTACGGCGCTGCACCTCACCGGGAGGCGGCCGGAAACATGACCTGCAAACATAATAGACGAAGAAAATTCTTCGAACAAAAGTGAGGTATTATCTGCATCCTCTCTATGAAGGCTAAAAAGATCAGTAAGCCTCATAAAGCGGATCTTGGAAACTATTTCTATAGCACAAAGCGCAAACTCAGGTTTCACAACTTGAAGTTGCCATGAATCAACGGAAAATTAGCGTTGAAGTCAGCAGTCGTAAGGACTCACGGCAAAGCACATTTTTTGGGATGAAGAACCCAAATGGCAAAGGCAGGGTTTATATAGACCCTGTGGAGACTCTTCAGTTGCCTAGATGAGTCAGCAGAATCTGAAAAGAGGGTAAGGTCAATCACTTACGCCTTGAAAAGCGGTAACGATCAATTACCCTACTAAAGGCTACGACGATTCAGTTGCGTATCCTAATTAATGACGGATGTTCATGATTCAGATGGACTTCCCAAGGAAAGCGTGCTTATCTAATGATCAATTAGCGCGAAAATCAAGGCAGAATATCAATTGCTGATGTCATAATTGGATATGCACAGAGATATTCTAGCAAATCCCGCAAAGGGCAAAACGGGCATTTCGATTCTTCTTTTTGAAAAAAAAGGGGGAGAAACCCTAGCAACATTACAATAATGTTTTTGCTATTCATTTGCTACTTTTCAAAAATCAAAATAAACCCTTGATCAAGGAGTCATGGGGGGTAAACTGACGGCTTAGATTTTCCACCTGCTCCACTTCCTGCTTCAATTGCTCGCATTTGGCATTCATCTCATGAAAGAGCTTCATAGCTTCTTCAATCTCTTGCTTTTGCTGCTCTACCTTCTGCTTCTCAGCTGCGAGGTTTTGGTGACTGTGTTTCAAAGTTACGGCTGCGCGAATCAGGGTAACTCTTTTCATAAGAAACTTGAAACCCAGCCTGCCTTGAACCTTGGCGAGAAGATTTTGGCACATGCTAAAAAGCAGTTCGGCACTCTGAGGAGAAATGGTCGCAGGTGTAGCCGCAGACAGCTGCTCCAAAATCCAAATGGCCTCAGTAAGAAGCAACCTCCTGTCAAAGGGTCCTATCTCCAGAGACCTCGCGAATGATTGGGGGTAGGTGAGGCGCATCCGAACTAGCCAGTCCACATCGGCTTGCTTCAAACCTGAAGCAATGTCAAAGCCAAGTTATAATATCAAATTCGCAAATGAAGAATGGGAGATGCAAATCATGACATACCTGTTCCTTCAAGGATTTCACGCAGAGAAGGAATGCGCATTGCTGGGGTAGTTGAAGACTGCCCTCGCTCCATTTCCCTTCTATCGGCTGCGAGCTCTAACTCCTCATAGTTGGGGGGAAGAGTATAGGCTACACCAGGTGCGATCGCAGCCCCAACCTGCGAGCCCCAAAAGCTCCACGCAGGAAGAGGTGCCGCCGGCTCAGTCATTGCTGGAGGCGTGATGGCAGCAGAAGTTGCAGCTTGGCGAGGGATATCCTCAGATGCGATGGCATCAGCAGCATTCGTTCCTATTTCCTCAGCACCAGCATGGGCATCTTCCTCCATTAACACAGTTTCAGCCTCGACATCATCAGAAAGTTCGATGACATCCTCAAGTGGCTCTCCTGCGTATTCAGCAGCTGTGACGGGCTTCTCAGTATGAGAACTCGGCACCAGGACATAGGACGCATAAGGTTGACTCCTTTGCTCCAGCACGGGCTCATCAGCATTGCCTGCGATACAAGATGCGATAGTATAAGGTAACTTGTGTCGTGCGTAATTTTACTATATTTGCTAAAGCTAAGAGCAAGCACCTCCACGCGAAGGTGGGATTGTGGTATCCTCGTCATACACTAAGGACGTGGAACCTTGCCCTATTAGTGTGTCCTCGTTAAGCATGTCTTTAAAATGAGCGTGACCTGGGGCGCGAAGAAACTAGTCATGATTATGCTTTGAGTTGCTAAGCCTAGTTCATGCATATCGTTGAAGTGATTACCTGAGGGTTCACCGCACTTGCCTACTAGCCAACGGCAAATGTCAGCTTTTGACACACCATGCTTTAATGCACCGACAACAACATCTCGATAAGTTACTGCGAGATTAAAAATCTCACCTTTATTGCTGCCTGCGATTTCTTCAAAATCTGCTTGGGTTTGCTCCAAGGCTGCCGCATCATCTTCTGGAGCCACGTCCTCCTCAACTCGGGGAGCCACATCTTCAGGAAGCACGTCTTCCTCATCAGTTGGACGCACTAGGTCGTCGACATGTCGTTCTTCAAGGCTCCTCTGCTTCACGCGCTCGAGCTCTTCCTCTTCTCGCTGCCTTTTCCTTTCAGCAGCTTCCGCAGCTGTCTTCCTGGACTCGGCGAGAATGTCCTCGCTTATGGGTTCATCAGAAACGCCAGAATGAGCACTCCTCTTCTGCTTCTTGGCCAAAAGGCCACCGATGGTATAATCATCATCTGCGAAGAAACAACTTGTTCAATCAAATTGCAAAATAACTAAGATAAAGTGAACAGAAGTACGATTGAGATACCTCCCGATTCTTCCTCATGCATCGCATCTTCAACTCTTTCTTCTTCTTCTTCATCTCCTTCTCTTGGCTCCCGCCTCTCCTCTTCTTCCTCCTGGCTGAATGGAACGAAGGTCTCCACCGCGAGTTCCTTCTGTGTTTTACTGGTCATGCGACCCTTGCCTTTGTCCTTGGCAGAAAGGGATCTCGCAGGAGGGGAAGTTGGAGCGCTTCTAGGGGAAGAGATTGTAATTCCTCTTTGCCTAGGCCTCTTCACTCTCGGCGCGGCAGTTGCTGGAGGAGGCATATCATCTCTAGGGGGAGACAAGACCGGAGCATTATCAATCAGCGAGTCAGCAAAAGCATTCATGACCTCGCGAATCCTGGCTTCGACCTCGGGGTCCATCCTCGATGCTAGCCGAAAAGACTGTCCTTGTCTTCTTGCGGTAACAATGGTGTTAACCAGCGATTTGGAACGCTCGCCAGACGCAAACCTCCGCACATGGCACTACATTAAGCGGTGTAGAATGAGTTGTCAATATATTGAAGTAGAGAAGCTTAAAGCATGCAAAAGAAGTTTCTTACCTTAGCAAAAGTTTCGCTATATCTGATGACATGCGAGTCGCCTTTTCTAACCGCGGCGGTCTTTTCATCTAGAATGATGGCAGGGCACAGATGGTTCTCGTGATCCAGCAACGAGTAGTACCCATATTCATACTCGTCCAGACTGCAATTGGGACGAAAAGGAAAAGATTTTCTTTTGATCACAGGAGCTCTGCTTAGCTGGGGAGCCGACTGCGTCTCGAATCTTGTGTGATGGGCATGCCAGTATGCGAGCCAGTTTTTGGAATAACCGCCTTCACGGTTACCTGCAGGTTGCTTAAAGGGAAGGTTGCTCAGCAAGACTGTTTTGCACTCCTTTGTCAACAAACGCTTATAGCAGCCTCTGACAATAGACTGTGGCCAGATTGATGGCGCCACTGCATCAAAACCGAATTCGGGAGAAACACGAGTGGGATCAACGTCCACGGTAATCCTCTCGTACCTCGGCGCGAGCTCACGAACATGCTCCGCGAGAGCAGGAAGGGAACCTCGCAGGCACCAGCAAAAGAATTCGCGATAGCGCTCATGGAAATACTCTCCATCTTCAAAGAGGAGCTCTTCTGAGAAGGCAACACCCTTGGAAGGATACAGTTTTGGAAACCATCGCACGTTTTCAATGCGCATGGCATAGGGCCTGGCTATGAACTCCTCCCGATTGTCGCACATCAAGCTCCAATCGCACTTGGTATTGTTTGTCCCAAACCACCTCGCAGCTCTGCCGCTGTTACGCTCCTCCACCGCACCTGGGGGACACCACCTGTTGGGCTTTGAAGCAACTGGAGCATAGGAAGGCCAGCGCTCAAAGACCCACATTGTCAAGAAGGCAATGTTAACAAAATTCAGTATGTCAAGGCGGCCACGCGATTCCTTCATGGCCACGACCAGCTGATCCAGCCTGTAATACAGCGTGCCCAGGACCAAGGGTCCGAGTGCGACTTTCTGGGCGAGAGCCAACTTCACAGCAAGGGGCAGAACATGATAGAAAACCCCATCGTGCGGGTGGCCATCGATTAAGTACCTCAACAACCAGGCGCAGAGAAAGGCGCATAGGGTTAAGTGATAACCCTTACCCTCCACGTAGTTCTCAGCATTTGGGTCTTCACTCAGAAGCTTCTTGGTGATGCTGCTGTTCGCATAATCACGGAAAAAGTACTGCACCCATTTTTTCCAAGTGTTTTTCGCAGATGTATCAACTAACTGCCAGTCAGGAAGGACTTTTGTAGTGGTCCACCGGGTGGAACTTTTCTTCACCTCTGCCAAGCACTCCTCCATCTGCGCGTACAGGGCAAGCTCCGCATCCATCCTCAAGGGACTCAAAGGATCAACCTCGCCCATGGGAGATAGATCATAAAGCATGTGCACGTCCTCGAGCGTGGGGGCAGCCTCGAACTCAGCAAAGTGAAATGTGTGGGTCGCAGGCGAGTAGCGGGAAAGAAGGTTTAGAAGCATGGACTGGTCCAGCTTCACGGCAGCACCCTTCATAGCACGAACTGCGAAGTATACACCGGCCTCATTTAGAGTCACGGCGTGATGAGTCAATACATGGTCAATCCACTCATCCATGTAGTCCAATTTCTGAACAAAAGCTTGGGTAGAAATCGCAGCATATGGGAAGTACCCATTTTCGATTCCCAATCGAACCACGTCTTCGGAGCCAATCAATTTGAGCAAGGCCGAGTTAACTGGAGGGGTTAATGTTTGCAAACCTTCACCAGAGACAGGGGCAGGCAGTTTCTTTGCCTTAACCCTAGCATGGTAGAAGTCTTTGCCACCCACATAGGGGGCTTTTTGCCATAGAGCTCTCGGAAGATCAGGTATTTCTTCGTCCTCCTTGGTGGGTCTAGTTCCTCTTGTCTTTGCCATTCCTGTGGAAACGCAAAAAAAGGGGGGGGGGGAGAAATATGCACACTTAAGTTTGAATTCTGAGATTCAAGATCTATGGGAAGAAAGATGAACAGTTTCTGGTACCAATTTCAGAAATTAGAGGTTGGAAATTGTTTGCATTATCAGGGATTTCAAAACCCTACATCCAAGGCCCTTATCAAGAGGGATTAAATCAAAATTGGGTTCAAAGATTGGAGCTTCTTCACAAGTTTTCAAAAGATAATATGTCATGGGTTTGCAGATCCAACACAGTTCAAAGTATACATTGGTATGATAAACAAAATTGAACAAGGCCAACCTTGTTCTCGTAAAGCTTGCTTGGATACACACAGTTGAAGAAGACGATTGACAAGATAGAACTGGTGATTGATTATCTGAATCTGCTCTCGAAGACTTCTGGGTATCATTCACTTTAAGAGAAAGAAGTGATGCTTTGCAACAATGGAGAGTACAGAGTATTTATCCAAAAACAATGAAGGGTTGCGTCCTTTCAGTAGTCGAATCGCAACCGTCACCGTCGAATCGCGCAATCACAGGACAAGATGACGTCACCCCTAAAACCCTAAAGGCCAGACGGCACGACTCTAGGGGTTTTAGGTCATAATGGCACGCACGGGGGCTGAATTTACTCATATTTGAATTGGTGCGTGGCGGCGACGTGTATGTTGGTTTCCGCGCATGGAAGTCTATCCAGCTATGAGCCTTCACGCGCAGAAAGGGGGCTAATGTAGATAGTGCTTTCTGAGCTGACAGATCTTGGCCACGTGGCAACCATCCAGCACACCATATTTTGCTCCACACACACTGGATCACCAGTCGCGCTGATCCATGTGGGGGCTGCGAGACAGGGCCCTCGCATACCACTGCACGGGACTTGTAGGGACTTAGTGGTTTGGAGGCTAGAGTAAGTCCTGTCGCGTGCGAGCCAAGCCCGCACGCGACCTTTAGTAACTGCTTTTGAGAGATTTATGGCACGAGCTCCATAAACCCGGTCAATCCGGTCAAACCCGGTCAACCTCATAACGGTTCCGGTATTCGCGCATAACGTGCTGTAACGGTCCCTATATAGGCGGACGAACGTGCCGTTGCGGTTAAGCTAATTAAGCCGCCATTAATGGGCGCATTAACCACACTGCAACGGTCACATTCTCCGTTATATATAGAACGTTAACCTTTCCATACAAAGGAGAACACACTAGCCATACGCGGAAGCTCTGCCAAACCTATGTCTCTCTCTCTCAGACATTACTACTGCCTTACTCTCTCCCTACACACAACCCAACTCTTCCTGTGCCATCTCTGATCCTCTACTTACGGTGTACACGGAGTTCTCCTCGCCGGAATCTCTTGTGCACACCCGCCTAACCGTAGAATATTGCAGAAGCACTCAAACACCTCACTCAAACACCTTAGCCACATCCATAACCAATCGATTGGTTTCGCAACAGAGCAAGGTCCAGACTCCAGAGGTATGAATCTCTCCCCTTTTTTCTTTCTAAAGTTAAATTCTTTCGTAGACAACGATTCTAGAACCAGCTAATCAATTATTCATCTGAGTTTGGCTTCTAACTTTCAAAATTGAATTTCATTTTTCTAAAATTAAAGTGAGTATATCTTCAATTCACTCTTCCACACACATATTATGTGGTAACATTAGAACATTTTTCTCTCTATTTAGTGATTATTAGGTATAAATTTACTAGTAGGCCAATAGAATGGACCTGTTTTCTTTACCCAAGAACCATAACAATAAGTTTGTAATGTTCATTCACCGTTGTGGATTTCCAGTAAACTCGGATTTCCTGTAACTGTGCAGTCCATACAATGAATTTGTAATGTTCATTCAACTGTTTTAGTTTGCTGTTACTGTTGTGGATTTTACTAAGAAACTTGATACAATTCTCACTTATGTTATATTACCGGAAGTTCAATTTACTATTTTTTATAGATGAAACTTACAAAAGCTGAGATATTTTTTATATGTGCAGTGAGATGGGTGAAGCTACAACAAAAAAAAAAGACTACTATGGAGATTGATCAGCAGATGGTGCAAGATCAAACTGCACATGCCAGTGAGAAATGAAATGACAAAGGTAAAGTAGGCCCTACTCTTCCAACTAAGCGCAAAGCCACTTACAAGTCCAAGTCTTTTGTGTGGCAACATTTCTATAAAATTCATCCAATGGATGGGTCGAAATGGAGGGAAGCAAGTTGCAACTATTGTATGATGGTTTTGCAGTGTCCTAATGATAATGGTACTAGTACTCTTAGGAGACATGTGCCGAAGTTCCCAAAGTACGGAAAAGAATAAAGACCCTAGCCAAGCTAAATTGTCTATTTCTCGTCTAAAGAAGGTGCCACTGAAACTATGAATTGGAAATTTAGTCAAGAGGTTAGTCGTATGGAGCTAGCTCGCATGATTATTGTTGATGAGTTACCCTTTTCTTTTGTGGAGAAGGAAGGATTTAGGCGGTTTGTGAGTACAATCCAGCCTAAAGTTACAATTTGTCTCTCGGACCACAATAACTAAGGACTGTTTTCAACTTTATGCAAAGGAAAGGCAAAGTTTGAAAGAAATTTTGAGAAAAAAAAATCACGCGTGTCGATAACAATGATCTATGGACCTCTATTCAAAAGTTGGGGTACATGTGCATTACAGCTCATTTATTGACGATGACTGGAAATTGCATAAGAGAATTATCAATGTTAGGGTTCTTCCTAGTCCTCATCGAGGAGAGGTAATAGCACAAGCATTGGAAGAGTGTTTATTAGAATGGGGATTAGAAAAGTTGTCCACAATTATAGTAAAAAATGCTTGTTCCAATGATGTTGCTACTCAAATTTTAAGGAAGAAACTTGTTAAGAGGGATCCATTTCTGTTTGGTGGGGATTATTTTCATGTTAGTTGTTTTGCTCATATCTTGAATCTTGTTGTTCACGATGGCATTGAGAAAGCTAACAGTTCTATTATAACTTTTAGAATCTATATTAAGTATGTGAGGAGTTCCCCGTCTATAATGCAAGCTTTCAAAAATTTGTTGAGTTTGAATCAATTCCATGTAAAAAGATTTTGTGTTTAAATGTTTCAACACGATGGAAACTTCCATACATGAAATTGGATGTTGGAATTGCCTATCAAAAGGCCTTTGAATTGATGGAAGAAAAGGAGATAAGCTTTCTAATGGAAGTTAAAGATGCTATGACTAAGGTCGATTGGATAGTGTTAAGAACTTGTGATCCTTTCTAGAGAAGTTTTATTTGATCACAAAGTGTGTCTCATGCTCACAATATGTGACTGCTAACCAGTTTTTTCTTGAGGTCATTCATATACAAGCTCTCCTTTTGAATTTGGCTACTAATGAAAATGAGTATTTTAAGTCAATGGTAGTTAAAATAAAGGTCAAGTTTGACAAGTACTGCAATCTGGAGAAAATAAATCATGTATTGCTTGTTGCATTGTTTTTGGGTCTACGACACAAGATGAAGTATGTAAAGTTTTGCTTCAGAAAATATTACTCTCTTTCTGGTCATGCTCTGGATATGATGGTGAAGAAAATAAAGGATGTAATGAATGGACTTTATAAGAGTTACTCATCCTTAATCTTAAAGGCAATAGAAGAAGGGAATTCCAAATGTATTCATACGAGGGAGAGTGGTTGAGTTTCAAGTGAATCGAGTCTTGTCGAGCATGAAGAAGACTGGGAACAATTTTTAATGGAGGAGGAGAAAGTAGTCATAAAATCGAAGTTGGAGCATTTTTGAATGATGGTGTAGAGGTTGACTCCCTGCACTTTGAGATACTCGCTTGGTGGAAAAGGAAATCCTCAACCTATCGCGTGCTTTCTCTGAATCAGCATTTAGTACCGGTGAACGCTTGCTTTACCAATTTCGGAGCTCTTTAACACCCCAGATTGTTGAATCATTAGTTGTTGGAGTATGCCCTAGAGGCAATCTATTTATCGTGAACATTTATAAATGCTATCTATTCATTGTATTATCGATATGGAGATATGTTAATATAATGAAGTCCTTAGAATATAAATGTTGTATACTTAAATATCCCTAGTCAAAGTGTTACAGTTAATTAGGATAACAATAATGCGTCGAGGCTAGTATGTGGGTAGATTCATATGAAGATCTCAAGTCTAACACATGGGTACACATTAGGAGTAATGGTGTACTGGAGACCCGCCATGAGAAGGCTACATGGGAGTTATGTAAAAGTCACAAGTGCTTCTCATAGTGATAATGGTGTTGTGATCCTTGTACTTGAAGTCACTACATTCTCTAGATGTGAATGTTCATGATTTGATGTCGTTAAACGTTACACCGTAGCAGGGTAATTATAAAAGCGATTATTGGACATGCTATGAAACATGTTGAGAGGTGTGAGTGATGTAGATATGATTTGTCCCTCCTACATAGCGGGAGTAAATATCCATGACCACTCGAATAAATCAATGCGGGATACTTATTTTATTTTTTTGTCCAAGTCTACTCACAAATCAAGAAACTATAGATTGGATATACAATTGTGACACTCCATGTCTTGTGTCTAATCATGATAGAAGAGGCAAAGAGATTATATAAAGTGGTAACATTTGTCACAGAGGTTAGTCAGATCACCGACATTCCTATTACTTGGGTAGCATTGATGTATTTCTTGATGCTGCTCAATGTTTGTAATAATTGTTATTACTGCCAACGTAATTAGGAACCTACAGGTTCAAACACAAGAATAGATCAAAGTGGAATTAGTTGTTAACTAGTTGGACTAAATAGCGGTAATGAATATTGGACTAAGGTGTAAACTATGCTCATTAGTTGGACTAAAGAACAATTATGGACTAGAATACAAACTAATCCAAACTGTTGGATTAAAGGGCAAAGATGAATTTTTCTAGCAACAAATAGGATTTCTAGGCTATGAAAATTCAGTATTAGTTTATTCCTACTCCTACACGCTTACTAGAGAGCTAGAGAGAAAAAGAGAGAAAAACTCTCTAGGGTTCGACACACCAAAGGAGTCGCCCGTTCCCTCTCTTCCACGGGTTGGAGTGCATCTATCTTCTGTGCGCATTAACACGCCCAACCACAAGTGTATCTCCCTCGTGTGTAGTAATATTCGAAAATCTGGGTTTATCGAACATAAAGGACTTGTCGTAAACTAATTAACAATATTAACTTTGTGCAGGCAAGAAGTTGAGAGAGTTTTCTAAACGAAATAATTGAAAAGACAAAGCAAGTATTTAAATATTGAGATGTAAATATTGGGAAAACAACCAGGACACCACGTGTAGGGGATTGCTAGGATTCTCTTGTTGATGACGTTTTATAACTTGTGAAACACAGACGAATTTCACTTTGCTAATCGAGCAACACTAACTCACCGAGTAACCAGGTGAGCATCATATGCCTATGTTAGATTAAAACCGATTTACCAAGTTCTAATTATCTCTAACCATGCTATAACGTGGAATTCTACTCTATTGATCCTATTCAACGTAGCCGAGTTACCAAACCTATGAACGGGTGATTGTTTGTTTTTCCGGTTTAACAATTACCGAATTACCAAATAACTTCAAACTAAGTTCTAGCTAACAAGACGCCTCTAATTAACTATATAGGATGAAGATCACAAAACAATCATAGAAACCCAAAATCATCAATTAGGCTTATCAATTCATGAATCTCAATTCATAAAATGCATAATCAATGTGAAAATCCTAACCCCAAACTCGGGTCCTGATCAAATAGGTGTAGTTACGCATACTCATGATAACAACGACGAGATTTTGTACGATCATGGTCAAAAACGAAGAAACGAAGAAGAAAAGAGATCAAATTAGGTTTCCAAAGCACCACGATGTGCTCCAAGCTCAAATTTGATGTTTCGTCCTTCCAAACAAGTTTAATTCACGCTCTAGGGTGTTTACATATGTTTCCTAATAGTTTGGACGTCTTTAGGACCAATTACGAGCGAGCCCAAGAATTTTGCAAAATTTGCTAGCGCGTCCAGGTTGTGCGACCTCAATTTCCAGGTCGTGCGACTTCTGGGTTTGAGATTCCAGGTCGTGCGACCTCTGAACGATGTCCTGCAAGACCTCCTTTTTTGCTACTGAAGTACTGTTTGCAGGAACCTAGGTCGTGCGACCTCAATTTTAGGTTGTGCGACCTCCCTAGCGATTTTTCCAGGTCCTGTGACCTCATTTCCAGGTGGTGGTACCTCATGCAAGACCTGGAAAATCTCTGTATTGATCTGAAATGCTCTATTTTGCTTCCAAAACCTTCCTTTCATCTTCCAACTCTTCATATGCCTTCAAACCTCTTTGTCTTGTCTCTGAATCCTTTCCCGAGCATCAACTCATCATTTTCAGGATATTTTTTAAGTAAAAGTGATCATGGAAAAGTAACTAAGCTTTTTGAAAATCAAATAAGGACCCGAATTTTGATCCCAAACTTCGATGAACGTGATTTTGCACCTATGGTGTCCTTTCACAACGTAGACTTCGCTCGTGTAGAGAAATCCCAATTTCCGGACCATTTTCTTGCTTTTCTCGGTTATTGCCCAACTTTCACGAAAATATCCAAAATATGCCACATTCTCGTTTTTCTTCTATTCCGAAGCTCGTTTCTTCTATTCACTTGATTCCCGCATGCATATTTCCTGTCAAAGAACAACACGAATGCTAATGCCAAGATCAAATGTGATAAATCATTCAAATCATACTCAAAACCATTAAGAAATTCCCGGATTGTGCATTTAAGCTCAAAAACATCCAAAAGTGCATTTTCTTCTCAAATAAGTCTGGAATTCATCACTTTGCACCGAAACGCACACAAATGACAATATAAAGTGTACGTAAGATAACTCTTATGAAAGAGTTATCAAATACCCCCACACTTGCCATTTGCGCGTCCCGGACAAAGTCTCACCTACTACATCTAGCTGTCTACTAGCCAACAAGACTCAAAAGACTCTACACGACTCACGACACTTCAATTCAGCAAGATGATGCAATGCAAATCTAGACTTGATCTTAAAACAAGAATTTAAAACACAAAACATCAAATTTCTCTCTTTTTGGCAAGAACATGCAATCTCTCTCTCATAAACTGAAAAGCATCAAGCTTTCACTATTCCTTCTCGAAATTCACATACACATAGCAAGACTTTGAAATAAAAATTTGTTTAGTACAAAAGCTCACTAAGGTGTCCCCTTTCCACACTTGTTCAAACCAAGACACAATCACATCCTAAGCTTCATTGGGTCTAATTCACTCAAATCTCATTATTGCCTTTCTTCGCCGAATCATCAGAGATTTTAGACCTTCTTAGCATTTATTGCGTTTGAATGCAAATTATCCCGGTGAAGGGAGTCACAACTCCTGTGAAATAAGGCTTGACTGTAGTTTTCATCTCTAAGCTCTAGTTGAATGGAATCCAAATTCTTTGTGTGACCGAAAGCACATTAGATTGTTTCTCCTTGAAGCACAATTTTCTTGCTCTTCTTTTTTTTCCAAATTTTCTCAGTTTCTTTTCAGTCCTCCTCTGTTTTTACAACTGTGCAGTAGAGCATAAGAGTGTCGGATTGATCTTAACTCTTGTGACAACCATAAGGGATGATGGTGTACACCCCTCAACTTTGATTAGGCCAAGGCAACCGTACCACATAAAACCAACTCAACACGAAGGTCCACCCCAGATCAACAAGAGACCACAACTTTCCACTCGAAACAAAATATTCAGCTATTTTGACGGTGAATCTAATCAGCACACTATAGGAAACTTAGGTACTCTTACATGGCATTGTTTCACAACTTCCAAAAATTCCCAGGACATTTTTTCGTGAAACCTCTAAACAAAATATTAAAGAATAAAATTTTCCTACTACGGTACTTGCTACTCAAAAGGATTCATTCACTACGCTCTCTTCAGTTTCAAGATCCTCCATTGCCTTTTTCTCAAGTTTTCAAATTTCCTACTTTTTATGTATTTTCTATTTTTTTTCATAAGTCCTAACTCTATATGCAAGACTTTAACATGAAAAAAAAAAAAATTACCCTACACAAAAAAAACATTTTTGGTGGGTATATTCAATTATATAAAAGTGCAAACAGAATATAAATCTACTCTACACAATAGGACAATATGATTAAAAACATAACAAAAACCTCTGACTCTTCACACAATACGAACTAGACACATCCTACATGTAACTGGCTATGCAAGAGACATTGGCTAGTAAAAAGTTAAACCACTCCCATACTGAATACTTCGTTGTCCTCAACAAATTTAGAGATCATGCAAGAGAACTCAACAAACCAATTCATAGGCCAGTAGATGAGATGGAGCATGACATATAAAAAAATTGATCACAACTTTCTACAAAAGGAAAAAGATACTTACAACCACCTCAAGGGAGGGGACAAAATTCTTGCTAAGAAGTCCCCAAGCAATAGTGGTACCACAATGCTCCCAAAAAGTCAGTGTGTACTCGCACACCGGGTTTGACGGCCTCCTCTGCTAAAATCCATGTCTGACGAATCCCAACTCGCCAATGCGAGCCCTTGTGAAGGTCATATGAGCCATGGCACACCAGGGTAGATTCTGCCATAACCTGATCATATATGTCACTCTGAAACATCATTAGTCCCCCTCTCTCTCTCATCTCTCCACATAAGTAATTAAAAACACAAAACATAACTGTATTAAAAATGCACTCCCTAATCTAATGCAAATAAATACGTTGGGTTGCCTCCCAACAAGCGCCTTGTAATTTAAGGTCGACGACCCGAACCAATTACCTCAAATATGATTAAGGAGGTTTTTCTCTCTACTTTTTCTTCTTCCACCATCGCTTCTCTCTTTGTCTCTTCCTAAGCAAGCATGCATGTGTCAATGGCAAGAAGAAAGAAAAGTTGTTAGCCACCACATGCCTCACTCTACCTTTCTTCTTCTTCTTCTTCTTCTTCTTCTTCTTCTTCTTCTTCTTATTATTATTATTATTATTATTATTATTATTATTATTATTATTATTATTATTATTATTATTATTATTATTATTATTCTTCTTCTTCCAAGTCTTTAAACATGCTGTCGTAGAGGATCGGTCATTTGAATATAACATCTCATGTGGAACGGTTTCAACCATGCGTCTTTATACTTTCTTTCTTCGTTCTTGTTTTGGAATCACGGGTGGCAACTCATGGATTGCATAAAACGGGGGTCTGTTGTCTTTCTCATGTTATTCACCAATTTTATGATCTCCAAGAGATATGGTTTAGACCGAGGAATTCTTTATACATGTCCATGTGAACATCTCTGTACAGTAATTCCTGAACTTCATTGCGTTCTTCAGTGATTGGGGAGAACTCATTATCTATGCACTAAGGATTCTTCACTAAAACCCTCTTCAATATCCTTAGGCCACAAGCTCGCGATGTCAACACTCTCCCATCCATGCCATAACTCCGGAATTATGCGAGGGACAAGTTGTATAGTCTTCATAACATCATCCCAATGCGAGTTCGAATCTAAGTCTGAAGCGGCCCAAGGATTTATTACTTTACGAGAACAGTACTATAGACCTCTGGGGTTCTTCGTCTTCCTCTTCACACTCTCCAACTAAGTCAGCAATGATGCTACTGGATCCATTGTCAATATCTGCATATGCACGAGAAATTTCTGAAAGTTGTTGTCCATGACGCATGACAATTTCCTCAGCCTTATTAATCCCTTCTTCGATTATGTCTAATTTGGCTAACATGGGCTCCAATATTGATTTAATCTGCTCATCTTATTGATTACAAGGATGAGGGGTGTACATATCTTCATAGGCGTAGTATGGTGAATATCCTGGAGGTTGCCCATAGTAATTCTGCCCCCACATGATCACCAATATGTCTGCAAAATTATTCTCTAGGAAGCATGTGAGATTAACAGATAAATAAATAAAGACAAAAATTAAAATCCGTAAAGTTAATAATTCTAATAAATTCAATCGAATTCCCCGGCAATTGCGAAAAAAGCTTGACACGTCCAACCACAACCGTATAGCTGTCGTGAGTAGTAATATCAGGAAATCTAGGTATATCGAACCTAAGGGACTTGTCGTGAACTAATTAACACTATTAACTTTGTGCGTGCAAGAAGTTGAGAGAGTTTTCTAAACGAAATAATTGAAAAGACAAAGCAAGTATCTAAATATTGAGATGTAAATATGGGAAAAACAACCAGGACACCTCGTTTAGGGGATTGTTAGGATTCTCTTATTCTCTTATTGACGACGTTTTATAACTTGTGAAACACAGACGAAGTTCACTTTGCTAATCAAGAAACACTAACTCAACGAGTTACCAAGTGAGCATCCTATGCCTAGGTTAGATTAAAACTGAGTTACAATGTTCTAATTATCCCTAAACATGCATTAACGTGGAATTCTACCATAGTGATCCCATTCAACGCAACCGAGTTACAAAATCTACGAACGGGTGATTGTTTGCTTTTTCGGTTTAACAATTACCGAGTTACCAAATAACTGCAAATTATGTTCTAGCTAACAAGACGTCTCTAATTAACTAGATAGGATGAAGAACAAAACAATCATACAAACATAAATTCATCAATTACGTTTATCAGAACATGAATCTTAATTCATATAACGCATAATCAACTCCAAACTCGGGTCCTAATCTAATAGATTTAGTTACACATACTCATGATCACAATGACAAGATTTTGTGTGATCATGGTCAAAAACGAAGAAACGAAGAAGAAAAGAGACCAAACTAGGTTTCCCAAGCTCCACGATGTGTTCCAAGCTCCAAGTTGATGTTTCGTCCTTCCAAACTGGTCTAATTCACGTTCTAGGGTGTTTACATATGCTTCCTAATAGTTTGGACGTGTTTCAGACCAATTACGAGCGAGCCCCAAGAATTTTGCAAAATTTGCCTGCGCGCGTCCTGGTCGTGCGGCCTCAAATTCCAGGTCGTGCGACTTTTGGTTTTGAGATTCCAGGTCGTGCAACCTCTGAACGTGGTCCTGCAAGACCTCCTTTTTTGCTACTGAAGTACTGTTTGTTGACACCCAGGTCGTGTGACCTCAATTTGAGGTTGTGCGACCTCCCTGGAGATTTTTCCAGGTCATGTGACCTCATTCCCAGGTCGTGGTACCTCATGCAAGACCTGGAAAATCTATGTTTTGATTGGAAATACTCCGTTTTGCTTCCAAAGCCTTCCTTTCATCTTCCAACTCTTCATCTTTCCTTCAAACTTCTTTTCTTGTCTCCGAATCGTTTTCCGAGCATCAACTCATCACTTTCTGGATATTTTCTAATTAAAAGTGATCATGAAAATGCAACTAAGCTTTTTGAAAAGCAAATAAAGGCTCAGATTTTGATCCCGAACTCCGATGAACGTGATTTTTGCACTTATAGAGTCCTTTCACGACGTAAACTTCGATCATGTAGAGAAATCCCCGTTTTGGACCGTTTTCTCGTTTTTCTCGATTATTGCACAACTTTCACAAAAATATCTAAAATGTGCCAAATTATCATTTTTCTTCTATTCTGAAGCTCGTTTCTTCTATTCACTTGATTCCAGCATGCATAATTCATGTTATAGAACAACACGAACGCTACCCCAAAGATCAAATGTGATAAATCATTTAAATCATACTCAAAACTATTAAGAAATGCCTGTATTGTGCATTTAAGCTCAAAACATCTAAAAGTGCATTTTCTTCTCAAACAAGTCCGGAATTCATCACTTTGCATCGAAACGCACACAATGAAAATATAAAGTGTACGTAAGATAACTCTTATGTAGGATTTATCACGCATCCAGATTCATCTATCATGTGTGACAAGATCATTCTTCCTACGATTGCTAGCACCATTCGACAAGTAGTCATGCTTTAATATATTCGTGTGGATACCTTGGAGGCACAGTTTCTTCAATCTACGCTTGTGATCATCATTAGTTAGTTTGACTGAGTTAAACCTCTAATCATCAAATTATGCTCATTCACATGGGTCCTTGGTAGGTTTTGGCAAATTATTTTTTGTATTTCCACCGCATATGGTATCCCAAACCCCAACCGTGGTTTCAGAGCCACTTGGGAAACCATTATCCGATTACATGTTTTTACTGTTTTTGATGTTTTACTGTTGGCTGATTTACGCGAAAACTATAAAACTGTTGAATCATATATGATATAATGATATTATGATTTGTATGTGATACGATCGTAAAAATTGTATATGAAACAATTATTGTGTACATGGATTGCTTGGATTTGGGCAAAGAATAAAATTATAAAATTTGATTCTCCCCTATAGGGGTTCGGCCACCATAGGAAAGGAAAGGAAATGTTGTTTTTCCTACCGCAGGGTTTCGGCCATGATGCGGCATCCCCCTTTGGGTGTTCTGCCCCTTCTCAATGAAACGATAGTCACGATTGGTAATTATATATTATCCAATTAATTAAACAACGTGCGACTAAAATTGAATTTGTATTCGTCTTATTTGTTGTTTAATCGCATGGTGTGTCGATGTGGCCTAGACGTGTGATTGTTTTGTTGTGGTTTGGTTTTAATAATTTTTTATGTAATCAAAATACGACCGGCCTTTCGTGCCTCTCTATTATTCTAGATTTTTTCTCTTCTCGTCTAAATTCCCTCGTTTGTGAGGTTTCTACATAGTAGTTTTTAGCAAGATGGTAGCCTTTTTAGATAGGTAGCTTGGAGGCAATTAAATTCCATGGAAGCAACAAAAGGATGGAGAGCACATGCTTGGATGATGGACAAAAATATGGAAGCACTTGGAGAAGAGCTTGACATTCTTATAGTTCTATAGATATTCTCATTGGCTTGGGAATATCTTATTTTATAGGGGCCACATCCGTTTATTTTATTTATGTCTTATGCATATATAAATGTATATGATACACGATTGTGTGTTAAATAAGATAATAATAAAAGATGGATCTTTCAGTCGGGATTGTCATGTCCGTTTGAGTAGATCATTTGATGAGATCAACTAAAACAAGCAAATCCCCCAAACTTAAAATATTAAGTTATTGCCTTCTTTTGCTTGGCACTCGTTAAGACCTAAATCAATTAAGTGTATGCTTGCCTAAGCAAGGTGCCTTGATTTATCGTGGTAAGGCACAATGACATAAGCTATGAAAGTGTGAGTGTGCAGATGGTAATGCAGCTAAGATACTCTAGAAGGGGGGGGGTTGAATAGAGTATGCCAACGTTTTGCAAAACATGCTAAGAAGATGAAATATTGTGAAAGCTAGTGAAGTTCAAGGCCTTAAAAACAAGTTCAAGCCCTAAAAGAGATGCAGTTTGCAATAAAGCAGACAAGCATTTTGAAGGCCTTGAAGAGAGTTTCAAACCCTTGAAAAAAAACAATTTTGAGTGCTGCAAAAACTATGAAAATGAATGAACTGTAAATGCAAGAGACAGATGATTTATAGAGTTCAGTCCACTTGGACCTACGTCTCGACCTCAGGGATTTGATCCCTGCAGGATTTTCAACTCAATTCTTATTAATCAAAAGCTAAGCCCTAGATCTCAAGCACAGAGAATTGTCTTACTCTGTTACAGCTTGTGGTTCTCCCTAACCTGTCTAGTACCTGCTTTAGCTAACTCATTAACTAAGAATTATCTATTGTTCACCTTGAACAATCCTTGAGAATGAAGATAGAAATATTACAGAAATGATCTACCAATGAAGTATAATACAGAAGAACCCTCAGAGTGTAGAAATTGTAGTGGAGTTTGCAGTGATCTTCTGTGAAATTGATTGTGAGATGAATGAACTTCTTTGATGCTTGTCAATACAGAACTTTTTCTCTCTTTTTGCCCGTCGAGTATTGTTGTCTTGTTGCTTCATAAAAGAGCTCTATTTAAAATTCAAACAGCTCTTCAAATCTTCCCTGATTTTCAGCAACAGATCTCCTAATTTGTAGGCAACTGACTTTGACTCTTTGACACTCTTCTCCAACGGTTAAGTGATCACAATCTTCAGAGATAATGTCCTGATCTTTCATTTGAATAGATTGAGAAGCTGTCAAGTCATTCAGATCAAACACATAATCATCTTCTCAATTATTTCCTTCCCTGTCAGATTGGGAAATAATCTCTGCAAAACAGGAAACAAAATTCCCTACAAGAACATAGTCAAACAGATGATATTCTATGTTCAAACATGTTATAATAATTTTTCTTTCATCGCCAAACAACAGTAAATCAATCATATGAAATAGAGATAGGAAATCATTTTAGAAGAGTTTACAGAAAACTCCCCCTGAGAATGGTCACATAGGTTAGACAGTTTCAAGGCTTTGAATCCAGTTTCAAGGCCTTGAAACTATTTTCAAGCCTGTGATAACTGATTCAAGGCTTTGAAAGCTGATTCAAGGCCTAGAAATAGTCAAACTATTTCAAGCCGTGCACAACCTGATCTTACAAGCTAGTAATATGCAACTGCTAAGTGAAAGGTCTAACTTAACTACTCTACTTCATGGGATTGAAAGCTTAGAGGCAAGAAAATTGGGAACTAATCGATATGATAGATTATGAATAAGGATTTATTCACTCAATTGTTCAATAATTACAATGGATGTAATTGGAAATCGTTTCCTACCTAAATAATTGATTTTTGGATGACATGCCAAAGCTGGCTCAAAAGAAGGTGAAATATGAATCTTGGCCCACTAGAGAGATATATGATATTTCTCTGTTTTAATGGAGAGGGTCCTTAATTCGATAAAAATAGTGGGAGCTATATTTGATAAAATAGCCATTTTTAAATAAAATATAATATCACAATACTCACACTTGTGTATTTCTTTCAGTGTTAGATTCCAATGACATCAAATTCACAAAATTCAACTTTATCGCTGCGATCTGTCTTTGACAAGGACAAGTTATTTAGAAACAATGTTCTATTCTGGTACATAAATTTGAGAATTGTTCTTAAACAAGAGAAAAAGTTGTACATCCTAGAGCTGGAAATTCCTCCTCCACCACCTGACAATGCCACTCAAGCTCAAAGGAAGGCACACCAAACGATTGTAGATGATTCTTTGGATGTGACTTGACTCATGCTAGCTACCGTGAAATCTAAGCTTCAGAAGCAACACGAGAACTTGGAGGCGTATGATATGATCATACATTTGAAACAGCTCTTTGAAGAGAAAGATAGGCATGAGAGGTTTGAGGTGTCAAAAGCCTTGTTCAAAAGTAATACGGAAGAAGGAAACCCAGTGGAACCTCATGTGCTCAGAATGATTGGGTACTTGGAGAATCTCGAAAGGCTAGGATTTCATTCGTTTAAGAGTTTTCCACTGATCTCATCTTGTATTCGTTTCTGGATAATTATAGTCAGTTCATCATGAACTATGACTTGAATGAAATTAATAAGCCTCTGCCAGGTTTGCTCAATATGTTGAGAACAGCTGTACAGAGCATTAATAAGGCAACGACAAAACCATTCTGATGGTCAACAACAAAGTAAAGGGCAAAAAAAATTTCTTGGAACTTAAAAGGTAAAGGCAAGGGTGTTGCTAAAACCAAGGATATTGACTTGAAGCCCAAAGGTGGAATAACTGAGGATGGCGCATGTCATCATTGCGGTTTGGCTGGCCACTGGAAGAGGAACAGCCAAAGTACCCGGAAGAAAAGAAGAAGGAAATTTTGAATTCCACTTCAGGTATTTTTGTTATAGAAGTCAATATGTCTAGTTCTTTATGAAATACAGTATGTAAGTACATGATCAATACTCTAGAAAGGGGGGGGGGGGGTTGAATTGAGTATGACATTTTTTTGCCAAAAGAGTGGTTTTAAAACAAAGTATGGAAAGCTAAGAAGTACTCCAATGCCTTGAACTCAAAATCAAGCCCTTGAAACTAAAACAAATAGTGAGAAAGTTACTGATCTTTTTCAAGGCCTTGAAATGCCTTTCAGGGTCTTGACTGAAAACCTGTTTTGGAGCAGTTAACAAGATAAGTACAGAACTGAAATATAAAGGCAAAGAACACAATGATTTTACGGATTTAAGTCCTAAATGACCTACGTCTCCGTCTGAGGGATATAATCCATGCAAGATTTCAACAGACTTCTTATTAATCAAAAGCTAAGCCCTAGATCTCAAGCACATAGAATTTCCTTACTCTGTTACAGCTTGTTGTTCTCTCTAACCTATCTAGTACCTGCTCTAGACTAATTCAATATGAATATTTTGTTGTTCCTCTTGAACAACACTACGAGATTAAATAATAAAGTAATAAACAAATGATATACAGATGAAAGAACAGAAGGAAGAACACTGTAAATGCAGTAAAGCTGTGAGCTTGAAGTGTTCTTTTGTAGACTGAGATGGATTAACTGAGTGTTTGATCTCCTTCCGTGTTGCCTGTCAATCCTGTGAGAGTATTCTTGTCTCTGTAAAGCCCTATATTCGTGTATCTATCAAACTGTGTCTCTCGTTTCTGGAATTTTGAATTGCATCATTTATAGGAACCTCAAACAGAATTTCTTAAAATCCTCCACAGATCTTTGAATCTCAACAACTCAATTCCAATGGCTAGCTTTCTATATCCTCATTGATTTTGATTTGATATTACATATGTAGACTTAAGGAAGGTCCAGACACAATTGCATAATAGTATGATCAATCTGCAGCCTTTAATTGAAAAGTATACGATCCAACAAATAAGGAAATTTTTCTAAACCTGCATACACAAGGTTATCTAGCACTTCCAGCAAAATAACTCAAGCTAATATTGCAATAAATAATCATATTAGGTTTTTCTTTCATCATACATTATATAAAGATCAAGTGCAGAAGATTAAAGAGGAATTTGAGTAGAAACTCCCCTTAGTTCATGCTCATATATTTTCAAGGGTTTGAGATGAGTTTCAAGGCCCTTAAACTCATTGTGAGCAACCTGTGAACTTAAAATCTCCCCCTTGATGAAAGACAAAACCAATAAACCTGTATAATATGTATTTATGCAAAAGATAACCATTAGTAGCCTAGCAGTAACAGTTATATAAGATCAGAATCAATTGACATGCTTCAATTCATCCAACACATTCTCCCTTAGGATCTGTAACCTTCTAGATCAGAATCAATTGACATACTTAGTTTGGTTGGTAATTAACCTTCTAGAGCTTGTGATACTTATTCTTCCAAATGGATCAAGTTGATACTTTTGAAGACACTCTCAATCATATACTTCATCTGTTTGAACTCAGTACCCAACTAATATTGACCATGCTTCAATTCATCCAACGCATTCTCAATGAAGTCTAAACTTTGAAGAACCATGGATTGGTCCTGAGATTGAGAGGGTAGGGTTGACGGAGAGGGTAGAGATTTATGCTTTGGAAACTTCTTAGCTTGCAACTCTTCAATAGACAATTCATAGTAGAGCTTCCATGCTCCCTCACTAGTTTTCATAATTCAAATAATTTGAAAAGCCTTTTCATCAAGAATTCTAAAAACGGTGGTGATTGTCTCTTCCCTATCAACTGGAATTTCAAGGTGTTGAAAGAAGAGTGTGAGGAGGTTGGCATAGGTTATAAGAATTTTCCTTTGCTTGGTACAGGAGTAAAGCATGTGCTCTATCACAATGCTTGGCAAATCAATCTCATAACCATGCATAATTAGATACATCAAATACAGTACCCTATCAGACATCAACTCTTTTGAATTCTCCTTAGGTACTAAACACCTTTTCAGAGTAGTGAAAAAAATCTTAGCTTCATCTGTCAACACAGAGGGAGTCAACTGTTTTGAGGTAGTAGCTACATTAGGCAGAAAGAATTCTTCTTTAGCCTACTTCAAAGCATCGATCTTACGAGGGTGATTGTCAATATTGTACCTCTTTGGACAACCTAAGACATTGGCAAACTCAGAATGATCTAGTTCCATTTCCATACCAAACACCTTAGAAGTTTTTCTCATAGCCCACGTTTTCTCTTGTTTCATGTTCAAATAGATCAGTCTGGTAAGCCTAGGGGTTTAGCATGTGCTCCATCACAATGCTTGGTAAATCAATCTCATGACCATGCATAATCAGATACATCAAATACAGTACCCTATCAGACATTAACTCTTTTGAATTCTCCTTAGGTACTAAACACCTCATCAGAATAGTGAACAAAATCTTAGCTTCATCAGTCAACACAGCGTGAGTCAACTGTCTTGAGGTAGTAGCTACATTAGGCAGAAAGAATTCTTCTTTAGCCAACTTCAAAGCATCAATTTTACTAGGGTGATTGTCTGTATTTTACCTCTTTGGACAACCTGAGACATTGTCAAAGCCCAAGTTTTCTCTTGTTTCATGTTCAAATAGAACAGTCTGGTAAGCCTAGGGGATGCAACTTCTGAGGGCTAAGGATTTTCCAGAGAGAACTATGTTTCAATATCCTTTTGCATTCAAGATTCATACCATTCAACATGCTATTACTGATCATGCTACAGTATGCTATAGGAGCTGAAGCAAATCCATCTAACCTATTTCCTCTTGCAGAATAACTGATAAACCACTTTCTAGAAAGGGTTTTCTTACCATAATGGGATTTCTTCTCAGTGTAGATATGAATTTCCTTTCCAGTGTCTTTCTCTGATTCTTGAATCTTCTTTCCAGTGATCTTCTCTTTCCCTCTATCTGTTTTCTGAAGCTTCTTCTTCACCTTCTTTGGAAAACCAATTGAAACACATTTCTGCTTCTGAGAACCAACTGTTAGATCTACCTTTTTATTGCCTGAGGTAGCAGTCTATTCTACCTTATATTTCTTGTTTTACTTCGGAGGAGGAGAGGGTGGCCTTGTTGTAATATGAGTTCTGGAACTGGATCCAACACTTATTTCTTGAAATTCATCTTCTGCATCTTTTCTCTTCTTACATGAGCTTTTCTTCGAGCCTCCAGCCATCTTAATTCTCTCAGAGGTTCATCGTGATTCCATTAGTTTTGTGAGGTTTAGAAGAGAGAGGCAGGAGTGATAGAAACGAGAGAGAGAAGAGAGAAGATAAGTACTGAAGAACTTGAGTTTGAAAAGGAAACTGAATATTTCCTAAATATTTGAAGACGGAAGGTTTGAATAAAATTAAAATTTCGCGTGTGACATGTGGAAGAAAATAAAATAATATTCATTTGAAAAAGATTTGTTTTAAAAGGTAAAACAATGTTAGGAAATTATCTAAAGAGATAACACCCAGCATTGATGATCCATTCATGACTATATAGTATACATGTTTATTTTCAAAAGCTTTGAAAATAATTTCAAGGCCTTGAAAAACTATTATACTTAAAGTAAATAAAATCAAGGCTTTGAAAATCTTTTCAAGGTTTTGTAAAACTTTCCAAAACATTGAAACACATAATCCTTACCTGATATTCCCTCTAAACTAGTACTTCCTCGTTTAACATGCCCAGTTCTAATCTCAGGGTTGTGAATCTATCTTCTGGCAATGGTTTAGTGAAGATATCTACAAACCGCATGTTAGTAGACACAAATGACAAAAGATACATCACCTTTCTCCACATGATCTCCGATGAAATGCTGTCTGACTTCTATGTTTTTAGTTCACGAGTGCTGAAATGGATTTTTAGTAATTGAGATTGCACTAGTATTGTCACTTTGATGGCAATATCTCTTAATTGATAACTTGTCTCTTATTTGTTGAGCTATCCACATCAATTGAGAGAACAAGCTTCAGCTGCTATGTATTCAACTTCTGCTGTTGAAACTACTGAAGTTTGCTTCTTAGAATGCCAGCTTATCAGGGATGATTCAAGGAGCTGGCTACACCCTGAAGTGCTTTTTATATCAACTTCGCATCTTGAAAAATCATCTGAAAACCACATAAAAATTAGTTAGACTGTTTAGGATACCAAAGCCTTAAGTCTTTGGTGCCATTGAGATATCTAAAGATTCTTTTGACAGCAACTAAGTGAGATCCTTTAGAATAATATTGGAATCTAGCACACATACAAACACTAAAGTAGTGAACCAATCATACCTCTGTATTCCTTCTGGTTCACACTCTTACCATTCTGATCCTTGTCTAAGAATAGTGTAGAACTCATGGGAGTTTTAGCAGCTTTGGATTGAGACAAGTTATACTTTTTCAGCAAATCCTTGGTGTACTTACTTTGGTGTAGAAAAATCCCTTTCTTCATTTATTTCACATGAAGTCCAAGAAAGAAATATAACTCTCCCATCAAGCTCATTTCAAATTCCCTGCTCATAAGACTTGAGAAATATTTGGGAAGAGAATAATTAGTAGCCCCAAAAAAAATCATCAACATATATTGTACTACAAGAATGTCTTTCTCATGAGTCTTTATGAAAAGACTTTTATCAACTAAGCCTCTTTTGAAACCATTTCAAGTAGAAATTTGACAATCTTTGATACCACGCTCTTGAAGTATGTTTCAAACTATAGAGAGCTTTGTCAAGTTTATAAACATTGTTGGGAAAGTCATCATTTTCAAATCCAGGTGGTTAAGAAACATAAAATTCCTCTTTCATATAGCCATTTAAAAAGGCACATTTAATATCCATATGAAAAATTTTGATGTTCTTATGAGATTCAAAAGCAAGTAATATTCTGATTACTCCCAACCTGGCTAAAGGAAAAAAAGTCTCCTCATAGTCTATACATTCTTCCTGGTTGTAGCCTTGAGCTACTAATCTTGCTTTATTTCTGATAACCATCCTACTTTCATCCATCTTGTTTCTGAACACCCTTCTTGTTCCAATCATAGACTGATCTTTGGGAGGAGGAACTAGATTCTAGACCTTGTTCCTCTCAAATTCATTCAGCTCACTTTGCACATCAATGATCCAGTATGGCTCTTGAAGTGATTCTTTCACATTCTTGGGCTTTATAAGAGATCCAAAAGCATTAAAAGCACACAAGTTCTTTAATTGAGATCCTGTTTGTGTACCGGTGGATGGATCAGAAATGATGTTTTCTGCTGGATGAGATGACAGATATCTGAAATTCTTTTTAGGTGTCCAGGGTTCTGGTTCTCCAGGAATCTTTTCAAGACCTTGAGATCTTGATGTTGTGGCTTCACCACTCTATGTTCCTTGAGATTCTGTTTCAAGGCTTTGGAACCTATTTTGAAGTCCTTGAAAATTTCTTCTGTTTTTCTGCAAGTTACTCTAGGAACCATTGTCTGGATCTGGTTCATCTTCTGATTCAAGCTTGTTCAGATTTTCAAAACCATCACTCAAAGAACCATCATAGCCTTAATCAAACTAACATGTATACTTTCCTCAACAAGTTTTGTTCTTTTATCGTAAACTCTGTAAGCTTTGCTAGTCAAGGAGTATCAAGAAATATACCTTCATCACTTCTGGCATCAAACTTACCAAGATCATCCTTACCATTAATGTGAACAAAACAAGTAAAGCCAAAAGTTTGAAATATGAAATGTCTGGCTTTCTCCCTTTGAAAAGATCATAAGGAGTCTTCTCAGAATAGGCCTAATCAAGCACCAGTTCAAAATATAGTTTGTCGTCTTTACATCCTCTGTCCAAAAGGATTTTGGCAACTTGTTCTCCAAAAGCATCGTCCTAGACATGTCCTCAAGTGTCCTGTTCTTCCTTTCAACTACACCATACTGTTGAGGAGTACTAGGAGCAAAAAAGTTGTGAGAGATACTAAACATAGCACAAAATAAGTCAAAATCTAGTTGATCAAACTCTCTGCCATGACCACTCCTGATAGAAGTAATAGGCAGGTTTTTCAAAGTTTGAAGCTCTTTGCATAGTTTTGAAAATTCAGATATAGCCTCTTACTTATCTTTAAGAAACATTACCCAATTAAATCTAGAGTAATCATCTACAATAACCGGCATATACCTCTCACCTTTGGAGTTAAAACTCTCATAGGACCATATCGATCCATATGCAGTAATTCAATAGGTCTTGTTGTACTTACAAATTTCTTGGGTTTGAAAGAGCTTTTTGTTTGTTTACCTTGAGCACAAGTCTTCCATACCTCTTCATCCTTAGATTTAATAGAAGGCTGATCTCTGACATGATCTTTAGAAACGAATTTGTTCAATGTATGTAGGCTAATATGTCCAATATTTATGTGCCAAAGCTTTGAATGCTCTTTCAATTCCTTGAGACACTTCAAAATTTCTCCTATAGCTTTGTTAGTATTCAAACACTAAACATTGTTTGACCTAGAAGCAGTGAGGATGCAATTCCCATATTTTTCATCTTGCACCACACATTTTTCTTTGTCAAATATAACTTTGTTACCTTTATCACATAGTTGTGATACACTAAGCAAATTAAAATTTTAAACCATCTATAAGATAAACATCTGAGATAGAATTTTCTGAACCATTACCCACTCTACCAATACCTATGATGTTGCATTTTCCTTTGTCACCAAGTTTCATTGTCCCTTCAGATTGTTCTTTCAATCCATAAAATAAAGAACTTTTGCCACTCATGTGTCTAGAGCAACCACTATCCATGATACACTTATGTTCTTTGTTCTTGGTGACAACCTGCAAAAAACATTCACTACCTTTCCCAGCTGTTAGCCCAAGTGGGATATTTGAATTCATATTCATGGTCAAACATGTTAAGTGGTCTAACCCCTTTAGGAACCCACATCTTTCTCATTTGTCCCTTAAGTTGAATTGGAAAAGTGTTCCTCATGATGCAATGTTCTCTTATTCTATAGGGACAAGTCACCTTAACATGACCAATCTTGCTGCATTAATGACATTTTGAAGAAGTTTGCTGCTTGCTTTCATAAATCTAGTATTGTTCTTTCTTGGGAAGTTTGGATTGTATCAAATTCCAGTTTTGTGAACAGACGACAGACTTCCTCCAAGAATCAAGTTGAGATTGTGTTTTGAGCCAGCAAGTTTTTTCATAATCTTCTTGGAATATTGAAGTTTCTCAGTGAAATCAGTCTCTGTTCTTCTAATTCATCATGCTTATGTCTTAGAGAACAATGTTGTCACTCAAAATAGAGTTGTCTGTGAAAACTTCTTTGACCTGAGATTTCAAGGGTTTGAGATTGGTTTCCAATGCTTTGAAATATCTGTTAGTCTTAGCGTAAGAAATTTCAAGATTTTTGTTCTAACAAACTAGTTACAAATTTTCTTTTGATTTCGCATGAACTTTATACTTTAAATATTTCTTTTTATTTAATAGTCTTCTTCATTCAGAAGCATTGTTTTGAAAATCTCAGAAAACATATTTGAAGTTTGAGACATACGACTTTTCACCATTACCTCAATGTTCTTATCTGAACCTTCATCATGCTTTGCATGAGACAACGATTGGCTTGATCTTCTTTAGAGTCAGAGTCACTTGATGAATCTGAGTCACTCCAAGAATCTACCATGGCCTACTTCTTTATGTCATGGTCTTTCTTTTGAAAATGCTCGATTTTCATGTGAGGACAGTCTCTGATTATGTGTCTACTATCACTACACTAAAAATAATTCATTACTTTAGATTCGTTACCATGAGAAGAGGACTTGCCTTTGTAGTCTTTGCTACTTGAAGATCTGAATTTATATATGATTTTCTTGGAAGATCCATTTGACACATCATAGATCGCACCATATCCAATAGTGTGCGATTCCTCCTCTTGGACACGCCATTCCACTGTGGCATTCCAGGTGGAGTGAGTTGGGATATTATACCACACTCTCTAAGATATTCATCAAACTCTTGGCTCAAGTATTCTCCTCCACGATCCGATCGCAAAGCCTTAATACTCTTACCAATTTGCTTCTCTACTTCATTCTTGAATTCTTTGAACAATTCAAAGGATTCAGATTTCTCCTTCATAAGGTATACAAATCAATATCTACAGAAGTCATCGGTAAACGTAATGACGTAGGTGTAACCACCTCTGGCAGGCGTGGGAGTCGGCCCACATACATCACTATGTATGAGTGCGAGTGAGTCACTAGTTCTTTCACCTTTCTTATTGAAAGGGGACATTATCGTTTTTCCCAATAAACAAGACTCGTATGTCTCATATGATCCCAAATTAAATGAGTAAAGAAATCCATCCTTATGGAGTCTAGATATGCGTTTCTCGTTTATATGGCCTAAACGACTGTGCCATAGATAAGTAGGATTTAAATCATTAGTTTTAATCCTCTTGATATTTGTGTTATACATGGAATTATCTAGATCAAGGATATACAATCCATCAGACAAATGTGCACTACTATCAAAATAAATGGAGCAACACTTTTCCTTTATTGAAATAGAAAAACCCTTCTCATCCAAACAAGAAACGGAAATAATGTTTCTGCTCATAGCAGGCACATAATTGCAATTGTCTAATTCTAAAATAAGAACATATGGCAAAGATAGCTCATATCCGCCTATATCTAATGCAGCAACTCTTGCTCCATTCCCGAAGCGCAAATCTATCTCCCCTTTAGCCAATCTTCTACTTCTATTCAAATCCTGCACATTTCGACAAATGTGAGATCCACATCCAGTATCCAATACCCCAAGATGAAGAAATAGATAGATTGACGTCTATAACAAAGATACCTGGTGGTGGTGGAATCACTATTCCAAGCCTTTTATCCTCGAGATACATAGGGAAATTCCTCCTCTAGTGACGATGTTGGAGATATGAATTATGCCAATTGTTCGAAGGCTTACGATTACTGGTTGGTCCAATTCATAGTGACCATCCGAAGATGGTACAAACGAGGCCTCTTCTTGGTCAAGCAAAAATGAGTTCCCTCTTCAAGTGATTCACCGAAGCGACGAGACCTTCGATCTATCGATCGACAAAGGTGGTACGGAGGAATGCCAATCCGTACTGGCAGCGGGGAACTCTTCTCTCATTTTTGCTTGACCAAGAAGAGGCCTCACCACATTTATGATCCCTATTTGCATTTTAGTAGGTTGTCTCAGATGTGTGCTGAACAACCAGAAATTCTTACCCTGAAAAAGCAGGGTCACCTTACGTCCTTGAACTTTTGTTCTGTACTTGTTCTATTTTTGAGTTGTAACGAGGGAGATGAGGCTGGCTACAGTAGTGACAATAACCTTTAGCCACGCCCCCACTAGGCTACAAGGCTTCCTTGGACTTTTAAACTTTCTTGTGCTTTCCTTTAGAAGTAGAGGCAACTCCTTTGCCCTTCTTCTTATTGACCATCATTATGGATTTGCCTTTGCCATTTTTGATGTTCTGTTAAGCTGTCCTCAGCATATTCAGCAAGTCTGGCAGAGTCTTACTGATCTCATTCATGTTATAGTTCATGATGAATTGGTTATAACTATCAGGCAACGATTGCAAAACGAGATCAGTTACCAACTCTTGGCCGAGTGGGAACCCCTCCCTCGTGAGGTTCTCTATGTATCTGGTCATTCGGAGTACATGAGGTCCAACTGGGTTCCCTTCTGCGAGATTGCTCTTGAACAATGCCTTAGACACTTCATACCACTCATGCCTTGCCTGTTCTTGAAACAACTATTTCAAGTGTTAGATCATATCGTAGGCTTCCATGTTCTCATGTTTTTTCTGAAGCTCAGAGGTCATGGTGCAAAGCATGAGACAATTCACATCATTAGAATCATCCACATGTTTTTGATGTGCTCTCACGGCAGCTAGAAAAGTGTCATCCTGGGGTGGTGCTGGAACATGATTGTCTAAGACGTACATTTTCTTTTCTCACTTAAGAACGATTCTTAAGTTTCTGTACCAGTCAAGGAAATTTTTTCCAGACAACTTGTCCTTCTCAAGGACAGATCGCAGGGATGAAGTCGACGCATGTTGATTGTTTGCCATTGGAATTCTACACATATGAGAAATATGCAATTTTAATATTTTGAACAGTTTAAATATATTCAACAATGGCTAGATCATTAAATATAGCTCCCACTATCTTTCTCGGAATAATAGCCCTCACCATTAATGCGGAAAATATCATATATATTTTCTAGTGAGTCCAAGATCCATATTTCACTTCTTCTTGAGCTTGCTTTTTCAAGTCACCCAAGAATTGGTTATTTAGGTAGGAACCCTTCCGATTGCATCCCATGCAACTCTTGGTCCAATTAGGCGAATAATCCCTTATTCAATATCCTTTAGATAGCACGTAATTGTCATGCCTCTAGGCTCATCAATCCAATTGATTTTGCCCAGTTGCATCCAACCTCTTGTTTCAACAATCACACATTACTTGCTTGTGTCTCCGCAACATACCAAGGTGAATTAAAACGCCTTGCTTTGGCAAGACTGAATTTAATGGACCTTGATCATGAAGGGTGTTTAGGAAAGAGAAGGCAAAACGCAATATTTCCATTGATGGATTTAATAGTCATTATCTAATTATTTGGTTGCTCTCATCAACGTGACCTACTTATTTGGATTGGGCAATCCACAATAAACGATAAACTTATTTATTGTTATCTTGTTAACGTTTTGCTTGTATCATCAATACACACAAAATAAATGACAAGACATAAATATTAAACATACACAAATAAAAGTTAATGTGGCATGGATATGGCCCCTAGACTAAGATATTACCAAGACAATGATAATATCTATATGCCCTAAAGTGACAAGCTCATCTCCATGTGCTCCACCATAGTCGCGCGCCTAGGATGGGAGTCTTCATCGTCTTTTGTGGCTTCTTGGTCCTCCGGTCTTCTTTTCCATGCTCTTAGCTATCATCTAAATATTCTAACTCTAGCCTAACATCTAGAATAAATAAATAAATAAAACCTCACATGTTGAGAAGATGATCAGCTCCCACGCTAACTAACTATTACATTAATTTGATCAGCTCGCATGCCGTAAACCAAACCACAAAAATAAACATCCATAACCTAGGCCATATCCATGCACCATGCAACAAAGCACATAATGCAGTTAAAACAAATTTTTAACGCGCTTGTTCAATTTTAGTTTGAACTTAGGCAAATAAGGTCAAAATAGTCCAAGGAGTCCACCATCCACCATGGCCGAACCGCCCAAGGACCAAGGAAAGGCCTTGGGGCGGTAGGCCTAGCCCCACACGCGGCCAAGCCGCACGCTAGGCGAGCCCAACCCCTTGGCCGTGCCCTAGCTTGGGCGGCAAGGAAAGGGGGCGGTCCCTATAGGGGCCGAACAATTCCTTGCCTTGTTTCCCAAGTTTAGTTGTTTCCAAGTTTGAAAAAACCCATTTTCCAAGCATGTGTTGTAATACCCAGTATTTAAGTAAGGGGTTATTTGGTCATTTCGAAAAAAAATATGAAAATTTTGAGAAATTAAATTTCAATATTATTAATTACTTTTCTTAATTTTAAAGTATAAATGTATCATTTGAAATCTATGATGATATATATTTTTATTTTGAGGTTATTTTGTAGTTTTTGAAACTTAAATAATATTATATGAAACTTATATTGTATATTTGGGTGATAGTTGTAGTTTTCTAAAAGCTGGTATTGACATTTATATACAAAGTGTTTTATTTGAAATTATTTGGAGATTTTATAATTTATGAAAGTTATCTTTTAAGTGTTATCTATTAATTGAAAATATATTTTTACCCCTCAACTTTTAGTTCCTACATAAAAGAACCTCTTATTTATCAATTCTATAGTTTTTCTATCCCAACTAGCAATTAATCTCTTGTTTATTTTCATCAAACTCCTGCACCCACTATCTTTGGTCAAATCTACTAAAATATGGAGATTTTCTTTTTACAAGCATATTTCAATTTCCTCTACTACTACATCAAGCACATCACCCCCATCTCCATCAACTCCATCAACTCTAACTACAACCTACCCAAATGTATGTACATTATCATGTGGATTCTTCACCACCAACCTCAACCATCAACTTAATTGCTTCCATTCTCATTTCTTTTCATTTCCTCTCTTCAAGAACACTCAAATACTCTCTCATCTCTCTCCAAAAACTCCATTCCTGGTTTTGGTGGAACACCTTCACTAAACACCATCAAATCTTAATTTTCAAGCCTCCAACACATGAAAAACATTATTCCAAGCATAGTATGATCATGGAGGTGAGTTATTTCATCATTCTTCTCAAGAATTGAAGGACAATTTCACTCTTTTTCTCCCCATCTTCTTGAATCTTGGGGTAAATTTTCTTCTAGCCTTCAATTAATTCCTGCATGTCTATGTTTAGCTTTGATTGATGAAATTTCATCTTAGTTTTCTTCATCTCCATGCTTGATTCTTCATTTCTATGATTAGATCATGTGTTTGACTTCAAAAGTTACACAATTTCATGAAACTCACACTAGAAACCCACATGCACTTTGTGTATTTTGTTTTAGTTGAACTTGAATCTCAAGAGCATTTTAATAATTTGTTTCAATAGCATGTGAAAATATTACTTAATTCTTAAATGATGTTATTTGGGTGAAAATCAAGTCTCCATAAGTTGCATGTATCATTTGAACCAAATTTGTTGATTTTCAGAAAAATTGCATATTTTTACAATTTTGACCAGTTTGTGAAAAACGTACATTATCTCTAAATTTTGTCTCTGTGGAATTTTTAACTCTTACATATTCAGAAATTAGAATCAAAGAGGGTCATTTTGAAAAAAAAAATCAACGTCATAGCCTTTTTAGTTTGGCATATAAGCTCATTCTAAGTTGTATGTTTTCTGAAAATCCATTGCTGGACCACTCTTGCTATTTTTGTTAAAAACTCCATTTTCAGAAGCCTTTGGCATCTCATCTTTTTTGTGAATAAATTATACACATGGGGTATTCATTCTGGAGAAGATGGACATCTTTCCTATTCTCCAAGTAGTAGTAATTGTTCTTCAAAGTTGAAACTTTCTTCCAAACTTGTCTCTGCATAGCTGTGTTTGTTAATTTTGTAACTTGTGTTTTATAATAGCTATGCATGATTTCTTTTGGTGTTTATGAAAGTAGACACATATAGGTTCATCATACATTAATTTAAAAAATTTAGGAGATGATTTGATATGGTAAATATGGCTCCAAATTCAGAGCTACAATTCTGTCCAGAATTGTAGTTTCACATTTTTTAGAAAACTTGAATTTTTGAACTTCTAGGTGTTTTGTTGGACTTGTTCTGATAATTAAACATCATTATATGTGCATTAGTGAAATTTAGGACGACGTACATGTAGCTTTGAATTTTTATTATGCATGTGTAAATTGGTAATGACGAGTACGTCATACGTGTGATTGTAGACATCGACCTCGTAGGAGAGAGCGGTTGTCGCCGGAGTGCTAGGATTAGTTTCTTGCGTTTGATTGTGCTTCATCTCAGTGGTAAGTACATATGTACGACATTTTCGTATCAAAATGTGCGTATTTGTTTGATGTTTCAAATGAATGCTTGTTATATGAAAAAGTATGAGAATGCATGTTTTCCACTCGAATGTTGTTAAACTATTTTATTCATCTCCTTTGAGAACTCTCGGAACTTACTTGTGAAATGTTGATATTATGATTCAGGTTATGTGAAAGAGAAGATATAAAATACCTCTAATAGACTTAGGACGATGTACAGAGTACTGTTATTAATGGGACGCATCAAGCGATCCTCCATTTTCTTATGGCTAAGACCATTGAAGCAATGCTTCTTATTATTGGATAGAACTTTAATGTTCACAAATCCGCCCCCGATGAGCCAAAATGTATCAAGATATTGAGGCCAAGGGGGTTTATAGAGCTATAGAGTGCTACTTATACTTGTTAGGGTCACTACGGTATAGGGGTGTCGACACTTAAGGCCTTTTAGCTAATGTTATGAGCGGGGTTGACGAATGGGCTCCCTTAACGCTCGGGTGAAATAGGGTTTGATAGACCCTCGAAGGAACCCTTTGTGATTATTTCGTGATCCCTCTGTTTACATCGATCCAGCTGGTGGCTCTGGACATGCCTCAGCTAAACTTAACGGTTAATGGAACTTGAAATAAAATTGACTACTCTGTTGATGTTGTTTGTGGTTCTTGATATGCCCTAATCAATTCAAATGATTTGAAATGCTTTGTCTACTTGTGACTTAATATCGTTATCAGTTTGCGTACTGTTGATATTTTACTTGTCTAGTAATATCTCGAATATTCGTGAAGCAGTTTGTATATGAAATGTAAACAAATTTAGTACTCGTGACTTAAATGTTCTTCAATGAAACACAATTTTCTCACGTGGGCTTGCAATGGTTTAAGAGTATCTTGACTACTCGTGATTTATAAATGTTTTAAATCTGAGAAATCTTCCTAAACGTTTACTCATAATTATTCCAAATTTTCTATTTTCTATTTTTTTTTTATCGATGTTTCAAAAACATGTATTTATTTCGACTTATCCTTGTGTACGACTCGATGCTTTACATGTCGTAGTGTGTATTCACTCAGTTTTTACTTATCATTTTTCTTCAAAACTGCGTCGGCTTTTGACATTTTAAAACCGCAGGTCATCAAATAAGGTGGGGTTGGGGACGCGTATCGAGACGATGTCTTCACTTAGAATATCTCAACATTTTTTTTCTTTATCCAAATTGTACTCATTTTTTGAATATTTGTTGTATACATTAAATGAGATGTAATCTTAATAATTAATTTTATACTTTTGGTTATCGATTGTGGCATTAACCCTGAACCGAGATCCCGGGTCGTTTCAGCTGGTATTAGAGCATCGGTTCTCCGGTTAAAGCGACTTTTCGATTTCCATTAGTTGAGAATAAGAAAGATAACACATTTTCGAAATTTTAAAATTAACTAGGATAAATCAATTTGGGAAAACGAAGCAAACAAGCCGCCTGGGAGTTTGGGTACTTACATGTATTTCTTGTTAAACTTGATTTGTACCTTACTTGTTGATTAAATGTTATTTGCTTATTGATATGTGATTCATGCTAAAGCTACTTGCTTATTTGGTTATCCTATGAGCATGGTTAAATGCTATATAGAAATGATTTATCATTGTCGTGTGATCCGCATACGCGTTACCTATCTTCGTTATGTTATTTTGTAAACGAGAGAGTAACGACACTTTGACTTAGAAGACCCTGAGACCATTCTTTTCTTACCTACGAGTGACGAATTTTAAGATAATACTTTGTGTTATTTTATTTTGAATTAATTTGACATGGTCGCTTTCAAAATTAGAAAGTTTTGGCAAAAAAAAAACGTATTTAAAAAAAACAGTTTAAAAAAAAATTGGGTGTTGAGCTACCAAATGCCGAGTGATATGGACCACTTTGTTTACCAGTCCGCTGGCGCGACTCTTAGTACGACAGTACTATAAGTTGTACCCGCTGTGTAGGCTAAGTTGGAACATTTGAAACATATGCGAGTTGTGATGGAGAGACACGTTGTGTGACGACACATAGTGTTCTTTTCCCCCTCGTATGCGTGGAACAGTTGAGGTATCAAACCCTACACATGTAAGACAAAATTTTTAGTGCGGATGAGCCAAACAAAATGACATGTTAGTTTAGATCAAAGCATTTTGTGCCTAAAATTTTTGAGACTTGTTTAAATGTTAGAAAATTTTAAAATCGCTTTGTAAAGTGAGAACTTGTATGTTGTCCTAGACCTTTCAAAATTAGTGTCGTCTTTTGACTTGATCTAATTTTATTTGAGTCCTTAATGTGACACGAGTGAGAAGAGACGTAACCGACCGAGAGCGTGATTCTCGTTAATTAAAGTGTTTCATGTGCATTAGCGTTGCATACAAGTTTCATGTGCATTAGTTGCATTCTCTTGATATATGTTTGTAGTTTCACTCAAAAGTTTTCTTAAGCTTCAGGGACGAAGCTTCATTTTAAGGGGGATATAATGTAATACCCCGTATTTAAGTAAGAGGTTATTTGGTCATTTCGAAA
This sequence comes from Linanthus parryae, assembly GCA_023055425.1. Lineage (NCBI taxonomy): Eukaryota > Viridiplantae > Streptophyta > Magnoliopsida > Ericales > Polemoniaceae > Linanthus > Linanthus parryae. The sequence goes on along the minus strand of JALGPY010000012.1, from coordinate 21,505,541 downwards.
AAAATATATGAAAATTTTGAGAAATTAAATTTCAAGCTTATTAATTAATTTTTATTTTAAAGTATAAGGGTATCATTTGAAATCTATGATGATATATATTTTTATTCTGAGGTTATTTTGTAGTTTTTGAAACTTAAATAATACTATATGAAACTTATATTGTATATTTGGATGATATTTGTAGTTTTTTAAAAGTTGATATTGACATTTATATACAAAGTGTTTTATTTGAAATTATTTGGAGATTTTATAATTTATGAAAGTTATCTTTTAAGTGTTATCTATTAATTGAAAATATATTTTTACCCCTCAACTTTCAGTTCCTACATAAAAGAACCTCTTATTTATCAATTTTGTATTTTTCTACCCCCAACTGGCAATTCATCTCCTGTTTATTTGCATCCAACTCCTGCACCCACTATCTTTGGTCAACTCTACTAAAATATGGTGATTTTATTTTTACAAGCATATTTCAATTTCCTCTACTACTACATCAAGCACATCACCCCCATCTCCATCAACTCCATCAACTCTCACTACAACCTACCCACATGTATGTACATTATCATGTGGATTCTTCACCACCAACCTCCACCATCAACTTCATTGCTTCCATTCTCGTTTCTTTTCATTTCCTCTCTTCAAGAACACTCAAATACTCTCTCATCTCTCTCCAAAAACTCCATTCCCGGTTTTGGTGGAACACCTTCACTAAACACCATCAAATCTTTATTTTCAAGCCTCCAAAACATGAAAAACTTTAGTCCAAGCATAGTATGATCACGGAGGGGAGTTATTTCATCATTCTTCTCAAGAATTGAAGGGCAATTTCACTTTTTTTTCCTCCCCATCTTCTTGAATCTTGGGGTAAAATTTTCTTCTAGCCTTCAATTCATTCTTGCATGTCTATATTTAGCTTCGATTGATGAAATTTCATCTTAGTTTTCTTCATCTCCATGCTTGATTCTTCATTTCTATGATTAGATCATGTGCTTGACTTCAAAAGTTACACAATTTCATGAAACTCACACTAGAAACCCACATGCACTTTGTGTATTTTGTTTTAGTTGAACTTGAATCTCAAGAGCATTTTAATAATTTGTTTCAATAGCATGTGAAAATATTACTTAATTCTTAAATGATGTTATTTGGGTGAAAATCAAGTCTCCATAAGTTGCATGTATCATTTGAACCAAATTTGTTGATTTTCAGAAAAATTGCATATTTTTACAATATTGACCAGTTTGTGAAAAACGTACATTATCTCTAAATTTTGTCTCTCTGGAATTTTTAACTCTTACATATTCAGAAACTAGAATCAAAGAGGGTCATTTTGAAAAAAAAATTCAACGTCATAGCCTTTTTAGTTTGGGATATAAGCTCATTCTAAGTTGTATGTTTTCTGAAAATCCATTGCTGGACCACTCTTGCTATTTTTGTTAAAAACTCCATTTTCAGAAGCCTTTGGCATCTCATCTTTTTTGTGAATAAATTAGACACATGGGGTATTCATTCTGGAGAAGATGGACATCTTTCCTATTCTCCAAGTAGTAGTAATTGTTCTTCAAAGTTGAAACTTTCTTCCAAACTTGTCTCTGCATAGCTGTGTTTGTTATTTTTGTAACTTGTGTTTTATAATAGCTATGCATGATTTCTTTTGGTGTTTATGAAAGTATACACATGTAGGTTCATCATACATTAATTTAAAAAATTTAGGAGATGATTTGATATGGTAAATATGGCTCCAAATTCAGAGCTACAATTCTGTCCAGAATTGTAGTTTCACATTTTTTAGAAAACTTGAATTTTTGAACTTCTAGGTGTTTTGTTGGACTTGTTCTGATAACTAAACATCATTATATGTGCATTAGTGAAATTTGGGACTATGTATATGTAGGTTTGCATTTTTATTATGCATGTGTAAATTGGTTATGACGAGTACGTCATACGTGTGATTGTAGACATCGGCCTCGTAGGAGAGAGCGGTTGTCGTCGGAGTGCTAGGCTTAGTTTCTTGCTTTCGATTGTGCTTCATCTCAGTGGTAAGTACATATGTACGACCTTTTCATATCAAAATGTGCGTATGTGTTTGATGTTTCAAATGAATGCTTGTTATATGAAAAAGTATGAGAATGCATGTTTTCCACTCGAATGTTGTTAAAGTATTTTATTCACCTCCTTTGAGAACTCTCGGAAATTACTTGTGAAATGTTGATATTCTGATTCAGGTTATGGGAAAGTGAAGATATAAAATACCTCTAATAGACTTAGGACGATGTACAGAGTACTGTTATTAATGGGAGGCGTCAAGGGATCCTCCATTTTCTTATAGCTAAGACCATTGAAGCAATGCTTCTTATTATTGGATAGAACTTTAATGTTCACAAATCCGCCCCCGATGAGCCAAAATTTATCAAGATATTGAGGCCAAGGGGGTTTATAGAGCTATAGAGTGCTACTTATACTTGTAAGGGTCACTACGGTATAGGGGTGTCGACACTTAAGGCCTTTTAGCTAATGTTATGAGCGGGGTTGACGAATGGGCTCCCTTAAAGCTCGGGTGAAATAGGGTTTGATAGACCCTAGAAGGAACCCTTAGTGATTATTTTGTGATCCCTCTGTTTACATCGATCCTGCTGGTGGCTCTGGACATGCCTCAGCTAAACTTAACGGTTAATAGAACATGAAATAAAATTGACTACTCTGTTGATGTTGTTTGTGGCTCTTGATATGCCCTAATCAATTCAAATGATTTGAAATGCTTTGGCTACTTGTGACTTAATATTGTTATCAGTTTGCATACTGTTGATATTTTACTTGTCTAGTACTATCTCGAATATTCGTGAAGTAGTTTGTATATGAAATGTAAACAAATTTAGTACTCGTGAATTAAATGTTCTTCAATGAAACTTAATTTTCTCACGTGGGCTTGCAATGGTTTAACAGTATCTTGACTACTCGTGATCTATAAATGTTTTAAATCTGAGAAATCTTCCTAAACGTTTACTCATAATTATTCCAAATTTTCTCAACTCTTTTTTTTATCGATGTTTCAAACCCATGTATTTATTTCAACTTATCCTTGTGTGCGACTCGATACTTTACATGTCGTAGTGTGTATTTACTCAGTTTTTACTGATCATTTTTCTTCAAAACTGCGTCGGCTTTTGCCACTTTAAAACCGCAGGTCATCAAATAAGGTGGGGTTGGGAACGCGTATAGAGACGAAGTCGTCACTTAGAATATCTCAACATTTTTTTTTTCTTTATCCAAATTGTACTCATTTTTTTTTAATGTTTGTTGTATACATTAAATGAGATGTAATCTTAATAATTAATTTTATACTTTTGGTTATCGATTGTCGCATTAACCCTGAACCGAGATCCCGGGTCGTTTCATGTGCCCTAACCATAGTTCCTAGATCCAAAAAATTTCACATCCAATGTGATCAAACTCACTAATATTCACATCCCATGTTAAATTAGGTCTTGTTTGTCTCGAATTAAATTCAATTTGCATCTAATATGCCAATTGATTTCATTTTCGCGTAATATTAACAATACAATGTATAAACTGAAAAACTGTAGCACATAAGATCATGTTATGCGCTACGACCTGTGTCTCTGATACCACTGTAGGGTTTTGATGCAGGTTACGCATCGGAATAACAAAAATTAATCATGCTCAAATCCCTCCAAGGATCACATGCAAGCCATCATAACATGATAAGGGCATTTTAGATGTGTACCTTAGTTTGAGAGATCACATGAAGAATAGTGTCTTCATCTCTACGAGTATCCACACCTTATATTCTTGATTGGATTCCTTCCCACAGTGTAGTGCTAGTAACGGAAGAACAAGGAAGATCACGCAAAACGAGGCAAGGAGTGGCGGTCCTCCTTGGTGGCCGACGGGTTGAGGGACGGCAATAGGGGGGCTTCGGCCTCCTTATTGTTGCTCTCTATCTCTTGCTTTGTTATGTTCCTATCACAACAAAGAACAATGTTTCTCCATTTATTTTGGTGATATGCATTATTGTAATGCCCTTTTGTCTAATGAATTGTATATCCTTGATCTTGATCATTCAATCTATAACATTAATACTTAGAGGTCTTGAATAAAATGATATGAACCCCAGTTATCTCTGGCATTGTAGTTTAGGCCACATAAACGAGAAACGCATTTCTATACGGCTTGTTTGTTGGGAAAGATGGCTAAGTCCCCATTCAAAGAAAAAGTTGAAAGGGCTAGTGATCTTTTGTGACTTATTCATCGTTGAAAGTTGTGTAATACAGGTAAATGCAGGATCTAAATAATCTGGAAGGGGGAGGGGGGTTGAATAAAGTATGTAAACTTTTTCTAACAATGACATTGTGAAACTTAAAAGAAAAGTTTAGAAGGAATCTCAAGACTGTGAAAAGGTTTGATGTAGTTTAGATCCCTATAAAACTGTATGGATCTTCAAATCTTTGAGACTGGAAATTCTCTAAAGCTTGGAGCTTCCAGTTTTGTGTAGATTTGTATGCAAACTGAAAGAACTGTAAAGTAATGCAATGAACACAAGGACTTTTATAGAGTTCAGTCACAATTGAACCTACTCTCTGCCTGAGGGACTTGATCCCTCCAGGATTTCAAACCCCTTCTTATTAATCACAGAATTAGCCCTAGATCTCAAGCCTAAGTGAACTGCCTTACACCTATAGAGCTTGTGGTTCCCAACCTATCTCGTTCCAGCTACAATATGAGAAACAATAAGTACCTCTTGTTATTCAGTTGAAAAACTAACTTACTAAAGTTGACGAGGTTAAGAAATATAAATGAATAATAAAATGAAAGCATAATGAAGAACACATAAACAGATAAGCAATGAACGCTCAGAAGTGTTCTTCGGATTTTGGATGAATGATCTTTTCAGTAGTGTTGAATCCTTGATTGAGTGAAGAGTGTTTGACTGTGAATCTCCCACGAATGAACCTCTCTTATTTTCACTTGCTAAGTTCTTTTTTCATATTTTAAATTCAAATCTCTTTTATAACAACCTGCTGTAACCACCTGAGAGATTTCAGGAACAAACTCCCGGAAAATCCTCTTCCTTTAACAACTTCTTTCAACATGTATGTTTGAATAACTGACTTGATTTGTTAAGAGGGTTTGAACGACGAACAAACCTTCACAAATAAATCACAACAACATAAACAATCCATATAATCTAGACAGATATGCTGATTTGTTTGACAGATCAATTTACATTGTAAACTCAGCTAGAATCTATTTAGAGATCTAATATTTATGCAAGTATAACATGTATATTTGATCATAGCAATAATCAAAGTGAGATTATGACTTAGAAAAAATCAATAACCCATCACATAAACAGTTGAAGCACCATGCAACAAGAATCAGTTATTCACATGAGCAACTGTTAGTGGCTCAAGGGCAACCTCCAAAGCTTTGGAGATTTGGATGTCCTTCAAGGCATTGGCCTTGCTATCTCTGATCCTTTTCATACTCAATCTAAGAGATCTATTGAAATAAAAACCACAATAAAACAGTTAAGAATATTTGAAAGAGACACTATAAGGCTTATAAGCAAGAGTCCAGTTCACTACCAAGCCTGCAACATAAAAACTGTCAGCATAGTAATGCTACTTCAAAGCTTTGGAGCTTTGACAAAGTCTCTTAATATTTATGTCTTTCATAATCTTCAAAATTCAAACTCCCCATGAGTTCATGTATAATTCATTTAAAGGAATTGATTATCAATCTCCCCCTTGATGAAAGACAAAACAAATTTTCGTGCATTGCTTAAAATCATGCAACTCAATAACAATTATAAACCAGCAGATAAAAAGAAACACTTAAGAAATATCACATAACACAAGATATGAACCAACATGAACTAAAAAGAAACTGACATAGATAAATAAACCCTACATCATCCAAATTATTAAACAAAATCCAAATTATTACACATAATTAAAACACATAATTCTCCCCCTTTCTGAATTTCATCAAAAGAGTAGAGATGTAAGATCATTTTCACAGTTTTTTTTAAAGAAAAAACAAAAAGACTAAGCAGATTTCAAGGCTTTGGAGAAGAATAAGAAAATAGATAGATAGAAGGGGTTCAAGGCTTTGAAGCTCTAGCTGCAGCAACATCCTCCTCATGCTTTCTTCTTTCCATTTGAAGCTTTTCCCTTCCCTTTGTCTCTTCCTTTTGCACTCACCTCTTTATCTGGATCATCTTCCTCTTGATCTTCATCTGTTGCTTTTTGGTCTTCCTCAGCTTTCTCAGCCTCTCCTGCTTTCTCAGTTTCTGCAACTATCTCAGCCTCTTCTTCATCATATTCTTCCTCATTACCAGTATCTTCAACAACTGTTTCCTTTGCAGTAATATCTTCTTTATTAGGAGCTTCACCAACAACATCTTCTTCCCCACTTTTCTCAAACAAGTCCTTATCACTCAGTACTATTGGTGCTTTCTTATTCTTTTTCTGTTTAAGAGCATCTCCAAAAACCATATATGAGTCTACACTTTCAGAATATTTATTTTCAGCAGATGACACTTTCTCCAAGTCCAAACCTTTGATGATCAAGTCCAGCTTCTCATTCACCAAGGCTTTGAACATTCCAAACTTAGTAGACAAGTCAAATTGACCCTGTCTTAAGTCTCCAGTCCATCTTCTATGTTCTCCACTCTGTCAATAATATGAGAGAAATTTAGATTTTTTAAGCCTTTGGTGTTGTTGCAGCTTTTGGCTTACTAAAATCCTTCTCCTTTAACTCAGCAGCAGATAACTCTGAATAAAACTTCCAACTTCCCTTACCAGTCTGCACAACTCCAATCCTCTGGAGAGAACTCTTATCAACCCTTCTAAAACCACTAGTAACTTTCTCCTCATTCTTAACAGGCACCTTAAAGTACTCAAAGAAAAGTGGCAACAAATTTGCGTAGGGAAGAGTATGATTCCTAGTCCTAGTACCAAAGTATGCTCCATGATCACACTAGGCAGATGAATGTCAAAGCCTTGAAATATCAGATACATTAGAATCAAACTCTTGTCAGTTACCAACTCCTTTGAATGTTCCCTTGGCACAACACACCTCACAATGATAGAAAATATGATTTTGGCTTCACAATTTAACACAGAGAGTGTTAATTGTTTAGGTCCCCTTGGTGTTCCCTCTAAGAAAAATTCCGCTTTTGCCTTCTCCACTCCCTTCTATCAGGATGTTCATGTACCTTATACTTCCTAGGTGCTCCCAAAACTTTTGCAAAAACCCTATGATCTAACCTCATATCAACACCAACAACTTTAGAAGTCGAAAAATAACTATCATCATCAACTTCTCGAACCATATTGAGATAAAACAACCAAGTTAGCCTAGGATAAGCCTCAGAACTAGGGTTTAACATCTTCCAGACATTTGAAACTCTCAGTTTTCTAATGCTATCAATATCTAGTTTATCCAACAACTCCTCACATATCATGCTACAGAAAGCAATCTTAGATTATGAATACCCATTCAACCAAACACCTCTAACCTCTGGACTAATGAACCAACATTCAGGAAGTAAGTGCTTACCATCTCGTGAAATCTTTTTGGATTTTGCAGCACTGTGCTTAACCCTTTTCTTCTGTTCATCCTTATTCTCTTCTGGTTTCTTCTTTCGGGTTTGATCCCCCTTCTTGTGTTCCCCATATTTCTTCTCTTTTCTCCATCTTTCTTCTTTGCTTTTGATTGATCACCCTGATCCTTCTTGAATTCCCCCTGTTCTTTCTCAGATTAGGACCTAGCTTCTTGCGCTTCCTTCTCCTTTCTGCTTTTCTTGGCTGGTGGATTATCCTCATGCATTATTGCTGCCTTCTCTGAACTGAGTATGATATTGTTATCTCAGTTTTCCTATTTTCCCTATTTTTCTGCCTCATTGAAGAACTCTAAGTCTGCTGTTGAATTCTATGTGATTTTCGCTCCATTGGGTTTGGGATTTTGAGAGTAATTAGAGAGAGATAGAGAAAGAGAGAGAGAGAGAGAGAAGATAGCCCTGAAGTTGCTTATTAGTAGGAGAAATTTTTTCAGTGATTGGTTTAAAAAAGGAATCCTATATAAACGCATGCACAAAATCAAATCTAGAAGATCTTTTGAGAATTTTTTGGATATTTTGATTAAATATTTGAACAAAATAGAATAATCTGTAATTATATATTTAGATAATACAAAATATTCACTGATCCATTTATTGATTAAAGTAGTAGATTATTCTCCCAAGCCTTGAAGTACGGGTCCAAACCTTTGGGAAAAGTATGATTCCAAGACTTTGAGACATACTTACAAGGCTAGGAAAGTAAGATTCCAAGGATTTTTTATTTTAACACATAAGCACATTTATTATCTAATACTCCCCCTAAACCAAAGCATCCTTTTTTAACATACCCAATTCAAGCCTTATGGATGCAAACCCCTCATCTGGCAACGGTTTAGTGAAAATATCAGCAACTTGTTTAGCAGTAGATATAAAAGATAAAGACACATGACCTTTCTCAGCATGATCTTTTATGAAATGGTGTCTTACATCAATATGCTTAGGTTTGGAGTGTTGCACATGATTCTTCGTGATTGAAATGACACTTGTACTGTCACAATGAATAGGCACTTTTGTGAAATCATAACCAAGATTTGTCAATTGTTGAGAAATCTAACACTTGTGAGCAACAAGCTCCAGCTGCAATGTATTTAGCTTCTGCAGTTGGCAAGGCTACTGAATTTTGATTCTTTGAATGCCATCTAATCAGTGATGAGCCAAGGAATTGGCAACACCCTGATGTGCTCTTCCTATCAACCTTGTATCCTGCAAAGTCTGCATCTGAATATCCACTCAAATAAAAGTTAGACCTTCTTGGATACCAAAGCCCCAAGTCTTTGGTACCATTCAGATATTTAAAGATCCTTTTGACAACTACTAAGTGACATTCCTTAAAATCTTCTTGAAAGCTTGTGCACATACATACACTAAACATAATATCTGGTCTACTAGCAATTAAATACAACAATGAACCCATCATACCTCTGTATTCCTTTTGATTCACACTCTTACCATTTGTATCCTTGTCTAAGGATAATGAAGAACTCATGGGAGTTTTGACTACCTTGGACTGAGACACATTGTACTTATTGAGAAAGTTATTGGTATATTTGTCTTGATGCATAAAAAATCCTTTTTTCATTTGATGTACATGAAGTCCAGAAAGAAATTTAACTTTACCATTAAGCTCATTTCAATTTCCCTGCACATTAGACTTGAAAACTCTTTTGATAGAGCATCATTAGTAGCACCAAACAATATCTCATCAACATAAATATGTACCACTAAGATGTCTTTATCATGAGTCTTGATAAAAAGAGTTTTGTCTAATAGGACTCTTTTAAAATTATTTTCAAGTAAATAATTTGAATTTGTCTAATTTGTAAACATGATCATGAAAGTTTTCATCTTCAAAACCAGGAGGTTGAGCAACATAAACTTCTTCTTGCAAATAACCATTTAGAAAAGCACATTTGACATCCGTTTGATAAAGCCTTATATTCTTATGAGATACAAATGCAAAAAGTATTCTGATAGCTTCTAACCTGGAAACAGGACCAAATGTCTCCTCATAATCAATACATTCTTCTTGATTGTACCCATGTTCCACAAGTCTAGCTTTATTTCTCTCAACTTTACTATTTTTATCATGTTTATTTCTAAATACCCGTCGGGTTCCAATAACTGATTGAGTCTTTGGCCTAGGAACCAAGTTCCATACTTTGTTCCTCTCAAACTCATTTAGTTCATTCCGCATTTGAATAATCCAAGCTTCATCTTGTAAAGCCTCATTTACATTCTTAGGTTCAATAAGTGATACAAAAGTGTCGGGTTTTGTAACGGATTACGCAGAGGAATAAAACAAACAAAAGATCCGCATAAGACCCTCCAAGGATCAAACGAATGGACAACAAAACGATAGTAAATGAGTTAGTATAAAATACCTTGTTGGTTTCCTTGGATGACTTCAAACGCGAAATATTTTTCACGCCTCTACGGATAGTCCACTCCTTGGATTGTCTCCGGATCCTCCACACCTTTGTGCTAGCTAGGGATGAAGGAGGAAGAATAAGAATCATGCAAACCCGAGCAAAAGAGGGGCGGCATGCCTTTCTCGTGGCCGACGCGTAGAGGGGCGGAGGGGGGGGGGGGGGTTCGGCCCTCCTTGTATTTTCTCTCTCCTTGCTTTTTTTCTCTATCACTCAATGTATGTTATGAGCATTAGTGAAAAAATAAGCAAGGAGTGTCCTTTATATAGTCTAAAAACTCCTTGTTAACTACATATTAGCACCTCTCCTAATCCTATCCATACACAGATTAGTCCAACTTGCAAATTAGTCCTACTAAGTTTGCAAGTAGTTGCCTATTGATCATGCTATTTAATTTATCATATTAATTAGTTCCCAAGTACGGTTTAATACATAGGGTGTATGACCCCATAGGTTTATACTTAGTTGGTATTAACGATTATTAACATGGAGCGGTGTCTAGCAACACATCCTTGCCACCCAACTAATAGAAATAGTCAGAAATCCGAGAAACCTTGTGCAAGTATTGTCTCATCTCTTTGTATCTATATCTAAATTGGACACAATACATACAAGTCACACTCATATATCCAATCCATAGTTTCTCGATCATTAGAATAGTCTTATCTATGCAGATAACATCAACATCCCATATTTATTTATCTGAGTCTGGACAGATATTCTATAAGCACCATCCATCGAGTGGCCGTGGATATTTTCTCCCGTTATGTGGGAGGGAAAAATTATATCTACATCACTACCAACTCTAAGCTTGCTTCCTATTGTGTCTGATACGCGCCTTTATTGCTACCCAGTTACGGTGTAGTGTTTGACGATATCAAAACACAATATTCCACAACTAGAGGATCTAGTGACTTCAAGTCTAAGGATGACAATACCGTTGTCACTACGAGAAGCACTTGTGACTTTACATAACAATCCAGTATGCTATAACCCTTAATGCATACCCATGTGTTGGATCGTGATATCTCCATATCAATCCAACCCCATACTAGTCTATAGTTGATCGTCCTATTAATCAGTATAATTGACTTGGGATATTTAAGATAAACAAATAAACAACACATTTTCAATCTAACGAATTCATTATATTAAATTTCTGCATAAATAATACAATGAATATTCTAGCCAAAAGTAATGTTCATACTAAATATGATTGCTTCTAGGGCATCTATTCCAACAGTCTCCCACTTGCACTAGAGCCAGTATGGTGCATCTCGTATGCCAATAGATCTAGTGTTCCCTTCATGCTTGCGATGAACAAGTGGCTTCGTGAGAGGATCTGGCAGATTCTCATCTGTAGAAATCTTGCATATCTTCACATCTCATCTATCGATGATATCTCGAATAAGATGGAACTTTTTGAGCACGTGTTTGGATTTCTGGTGTGACCTGGGTTCCTTTGATTGTGCGATTGCTCTAGTGTTGTTACAATGCAACTCTATTGGATATACAGTGCTAGGAACCACACCAAGCTTAGCAATGAACTTCCTAATCGAAACAGCTTCCTTTGATGCGCCACTCGCAGCAATATACTCAGCCTTAGTTGTAGAAGTAGCAACCGTCTCTTGCTTGGAACTCTTCCAGCTCACAACTCCTCCATTCAGGCAATACACAAATTCCAATTATGATCTGAAATCATCTTTGTTGGTTTGGAAACTCGCATACGTGGAACCCATTACACATAACTCTTCCTCCCCTCCATAGATCACGAACGCATCCTTAGTTCTACTCAAGTACTTTAGGATGTTCTTGACCGCTATGCAGTGACTCTCAACCGGATTAGAATGATATCTGCTTGTCATACTCAACACGTATGACACATCTGGTCTAGTACATAACATGTCGTACATGATGGACCCTATAGCCGAAGCATAGGGAACTCGACTCATGCGGTCCTTCTCAATCTCATTGGAAGAACAAAATTCTTCGAAAGAGTAATTCCATACGACATGGGAAAGAATCTCTTCTTGTAATCTTGCATGTTGAACCGATTAAACACCTTTCTTATATATATACTTTTATTAGGCCTAGCAGCTTCCTTGATCTATCTCTATAGATCTGATACCAAGTATATAAGCTGCATCCCTTAAGTCCTTCATTGAGAAACACTTTCATAGCCAATCTTTCAATGATTGCAGCATGGGAATGTCGTTCCCAATGAGTAGTATGTCATCCACATACAAGACCAAAAATACAACAGAGCTCCCACTAACCTTCTTGTAGACACAAGAATCATTCGTTCTTGATTAAGTCAATTTATGTGACTGCTTCATCAAAATGTCGATTCCAACTCCTAGAAGCTTGTTAAATCCATAAATGGATCGTTGCAACTTACAAATTTTATTTGCATGCTCTGAATCCCAAAAACCCTCAGGTTGTGTCATGTACACATCCATGATGAGGTTTCCATACAGAAACGTTGTTTTGACATCCATCTGCCAAATCTCATAGTCGTAGTAAGCTGCAACCTTTGATCCATTCCCAACGCGCAGATCTATCTCTCCTATAACCAATCTTCTACTTCTCTTTAGATCCTGCACATTTAGACAAATGTGAGATCCACATCCAGCAACCAATACCCAATATGAAGAGATAGCTAAATTAACATCTATAAAAAAAAATACCTGGTAGTGGTGGAATCACTATTCCAAGCCTCTTGTCATCCTTATACTTTGGGCAGTTCCTCTTCCAGTGTCCAGGCTGACTGCAGTAGTGACAGTCACCCTTAGTCACGCCCTTGCAAACTCCACCAGCAGGTTATAGGGGCAACTTCCTTAGGTTTGGAAACTGACTTGTCTCTCCCTTTGGAGGTAGAAGCAAATATTTTTCTCTTTCTTTTGCTCACCATCATTTTGGTCTTGCCATTTTCCCTTGTTGATGCTTTGTTCAGCTGTCCACAACATATTGAGTAGATCTGGAATATGCTTGACGATCTCATTCATGTTATGGTTCATGAATAATTGTCCATAACTATCAGGCAACGATTGCAAGAAGAGATCAGTCACCAACTCCTGGCCCACGTGAAACCCTAGGCGTGTGAGGCTCTCCAAGTACCCAATCATACGGAGCACGTGAGGCCCCACAGTGTTTCCCTCTGACAGATGACATTTGAACAATGCATTGGAAACCTCATACTGCTCAACCCTTGCCACCTCTTGGAAGAGCTGCTTCAAGTGAATGATCATACCAAACGCAGCCATGTTCTCATGTTGCTTCTGAAGCTCAGAGTTCATGGTGCAAAGCATAAGGCCGACCGCATCATTAGCATCGTCAACGAACTTCTGATGCGCCTTTAGTGCTGCAGGGGTATTATTTTTTGGACCCGCAGGAACTTCCTCCTATAGAGTATACATTTTCTTTTCTTCCTTGATAACGATTCTCAAGTTCCTGTACCAGTCTAAAAAGTTTGTTCCAGAAATCTTGTCCTTCTCAAGGATGGCTCGTAGGGAATGTGATAAATTCGATGAATTGTTTGCCATTGGAATTATAAAAAATGAGAAATATACAAGTTTTAGTATTTTATGAGCAAATAACTACATTAAATAATGGCTAGATTGTTAAACATATCTCCCACTATTTTTCTCAGATTATTAACCCTCAATATTAATGCGGAAAATATCATTATATTTTCTAGTGGGGCCAAGATCTATAATTCACTTCCTTTTGAGCTTGCTTTGGCAAGTCACCCAAAAATTAGTTATTTAGGTAGGAACAATTCCAATTGCATCCTTATGCAACTCTTGGTTCAATTGGAAAAATAACTCCTTATTTATCTATCCCATAGATAATCCCAATTGGTTGCCTCCAGGCTTTTAATCTTATTAAAATCACCCAGTTGCGTCCAACCTCTTACTCAAACAGTTGCACATTACTTTCTTGTGCCATCGCATCACTTCATGATTAACCAAGTCTCCTTGCTTTAGCACGCACGATCTTGGTAAATCATGATCATGATGAGTGTTTAATAACGAGAAGGGAAAATGCAATATTTAAATTTGAGGAATTTTTTCTTTCAGGTTTTAATTATTTTGTTGATCCATATCAACTGATCTACTTATTTTGAGTTGGGCAAACTCTCAATAAAAGATCCGGGTTGTATTATCTTGTTACCAATTTTTCTTGTATCAACCATACAACAAAAATAAATAACAAGACAATAAATTAAACAATCACAAAAAAAATCACACGTAATATGGATATGGCCTCTAAACTAAGATATTTCCAAGCCAATGAGAATATCTATGAACCCTAAAAAGTAGCAAGCTCATCCTCATGCGCCTCCATCTTTTAGTCCATGCTCCATAGCTTTGTGGAATGTCGCCATCTTGTGGTTTCTTCTATTCTTTAAGCTTCTTGTCCAGGTCTTGGCTATCATCTACTTTATCTAATACTAGCTAGCATCTATATTAAATAAGAGATCTCACAAGCCGACTCGTAGGTTGTAAAACATAATTAACTATACTGGCTCGCAGGCCATAAAACAAACCATAAAAATTTAAACATTCACAACATCCACATCTAAGGCCATATCCAATCACCATGCGAATATCACATAAACATTTAAAATCCAACTTTAACGCTCTTGGTCAATTTGAGTTAATTTTTGACATACTAGGGTCAAAACGATCCAAGAGGGCCCACAATCACTATGGCCGAACCCCTAAAGGACCGCCACAAGCCTTGGCCCGGCCGACCCCTAGCCTACACTGCTAGGCCGTGCGCTAGGGAGGCCTAGCCCTTTGGCCGTGGCTACCTTGGGTGGAAAGGAAGAGGAAGGTCGGTTCCCTAGGGGGGCCGAACCTCTTACGAGTTGTTTCCAAAACACTCCTTCTTCCTTGTTGCCCATGTTTAGTTGTTTTCAAATTTAAAAACCCCTTTTCCAATTTGTGCCCTCGCCCTAGTTTTTCAAGATCCAAAATTACACATCATATGTGATCCAAATTCACTAATCCTTACATCCCATGTAATATTAGATCTTATTTAGTTGAATCATATTCAAAGTTGCATCAATATGCTTAATTATTCGATAATCAATAATTAAGGTGTAAAACTAACAAATTAACACATAAACAATGTTATGCTCTACGACATGTGGCTCTGATACCACTGCAGGGTTTTGTAATGGATTACGCAGCGGAATAAAACAAACAAAAGGTCCGCACAAGACCCTCCAAGGATCACAGAACTAGACAACATAACGATAGTAAAGGATTTAGTATCAAAATACCTTGTTAGTTTCCTCTGATGACTTCAAACAAGAATTATTGTTCACGTCTCTAGGGATAGTTTAACACCCCCAAATGGCCCAAACCGGAACCCCGAGGATGTCATTCCGTACCCGAGATTAAACCCGAATACAAGGAGATTTTATGACAGAATATCCAACCCAAAATCCATAAAATAATTAATTAAAACCTTAAAACTTGTCTCGCCACAAACATGGGCATTATTCCAATCTAAAATTCAACCACTAAATAGAACAAGTCAAGATGTGAAATTTAAATTTACTAAAGTGATGTGTCTCGATTTCCCCCAAAAGCTATCTTATATAAATATAACTTATAAGATTAGATAAACTATTATTTTTATTATTTAGAGTAGAGAAGCATATTATTTTACCCCAACCAAACAAGCCTTAATAGAGAATATAAGTTATAAACTAACTTTTATTTAAAAGAAATAACAAATTTATTTGAAGATAATAACTTATTCTAATTTTTAATAAACTTATAAAAATAAATAAGAAAAATATACTTTATTTGTGGGTAAAGATGAGTACAAAAAGATTACTTTAAACTTGTATAAAAAAGAATGTCTCTTGTGAGATTCGAACCTAAAACCTACAACCCACACACCCCAAGCTCTTAAGTGATAGCATTTAACCACTGGGTCACAGCCCCTTTGTTTTCTCCTTCCCAACTACTAACAATTAACCTAACTTTCAATGATAGTGAAAACTAAAAGGAAACAAATCAAAAACAGAAGAGAGAAAGAGAGTGACGGGTTTGTTTTTCATACCCGAACAGATGGAGAAAAGCGACGATGGGAAAGAGTGGTGGAGGCCGACGGTGGCGTCGGGGATAGGGCGGACGACGACGGCGAGGTCGCCGGTGGCGGAAGGCGGCAGAACGGCGGCGACGTGGCAGCCCATCGGGTGGGAGAGAGAGAGATTGAACGGGAGAGAGAGAGAGAGAGATCGAAGGAGAGATTGAGAGGTTAGAGGGATTGAGATTGTGGGTTTAAAATCTGAGAATTGATGTGTTTATATAGGTAGAGAGGTGAAGAATTCAACCTCCATGAGGAAACCCACTTTCAAGTTTTCCAATTCAGAATCGGACTATGTTTCGGGAAAAATTACTTTTCTTGATGAACAATATTAGGTCTCTATTGAATTAGGAGTGTATAAGGACAAAAATTAACAAGTTTAATAAAGATTTGGAGTGGTGGTTGTAGAATTGGGGTTGGAGATGGAGTTCTTCCTCCATAGGAGAGTTTGAGGAAGAAGATGACTAAACTTTAGGGTAAAGGAAATTTAACCCTCACTGGTTTAGTAATAGCACAACTACTACCCCCCAAGTTCAACTAAAGACACACTTTAATTTAGGGAAACTACATAAAACCCCCTAACGGATTATAACATTAAAATTAACTTTCTAAATAATAATAGCTAATTCCTAAACTTATACTAATGTCATATTAACACCCAATATTATCATAAGATATAATAGTAGCATATTAACACCCAATACTTATAATAATATTATATTAACACTCAATAATTTCATAAAATACCCGTTTCAATATATTAACACTTAATATTTTTTAAAAATACCCGTTTCTGAATAACGGGGTATTTCATCCTTCCCTACTAAAAGAAAACTTCGTCCTCGAAGTTGAAACCACATTCTAAACGACCATCAACTATGAGTCTCACTTCTAGGTATAACTACCAAATGCAACCTAATGCCATGCACGAGGAGTAACATTGTATAAGGAATACTAAAATGATGTACTTAAAATCTGAAGGGTTACGTCCTTCCCCCCTTAGGGAAGTGACGTCCTCGGAACTCAAAATATCTCGTCAAAAAGGTGAGGATGCTTCTTCCTCATACCATATCTGGCTTCACATGTTGCTCTCAAATGTGTGATCTACTAGCCATAATCCTACACTATAACCTATTGTATCATCTATACAATACCTAAAGTATAAATAAAATAAAATACATCACATGTCATATAATGGTTGGAAGCTTCTTTGGTGTTGCTTAGGCGGCAAGTAACGTACTCTAGGCTATATATGTGTGCTAGGGCCGTGGTTATTTGTTGCGTAGTGTCGTGTGGCTTGTAATGGAATATTGAGTTATTCAGCCGTAAATGTAGCTACTCTCAAAACTAGTGAACCATCCTCTTCTTGTTTGTTTTAACAAAATATCCTTGCAATCTTTTAAAAAAAAAAAAAAAAAAAAAAAAAAAAAAAAAAAAAAATCAAAAATCAAAATGTTCACAAGTCGTTTATGTTTGCTGAACATCATTGTGGTGGTCTTTGAGCACTCAAGGGCCTTTGTTACTTGAGGAAGTGCTACTATGATTCAAGGCGAGTTCTAGTCAATAACGGTGGTATGGAATATGAATATTTATGGAACTCTCAACGACAGGGGTATGGAATATGGATATTTATGAAACTCTCAACGATTTTTTTTAGACTTACTTATTTGTCGTCTACTTGGTACGAACCCTTATACAGGAGCTTTTAAATGCTCTACCATTTGAACTAGCACCCGTTTGCATTCTCAACGATTTATTTGTAAATACATAATTGATGGTATTATTTATGGAACATTCACTTTGTCACCGTAACACCTAACAAGTACATGTGACCATTTCAACTATTGATCTTGGTGCCTGAAATTGTAATTTTATATTATTTCAACTTGGACTCGGTATTTATAATTGTGTGTTAATTTGTATGTACTCAATAAATTCTTGGTCTCATAGGGAGAGACACTGCACCCTAGTAGTATAAAATCTCATTTTCTCTACCTCTCTCTCACACTCAGTTAGAACTAGAAACATGGACAGAAGAGTATCTCCAAATCTTCTCTTGATATGCTTCTCACTATTACTCCCATTTTGTGTCCCGTGTAGCTGTGAGTGTAGTGGTGCTACTAGTAGAAGAGCAGTATTAGAGACAGATGCCAATCATGGTTGTAACAGGAAGGTACAAGGCTTGTTTGTGTTTGGGAGTTCATTGGTTGACAATGGAAACAAAAACTTCCTCCAACAATCCAAGTCCAAGGCTGATTATTTGCCATATGGTATAGATTTCCCATTTGGTGCCACTGGTAGATTCACTAATGGGAAAAATGTGATTGACCTTCTTGGTGAACATCTTCAACTTCCTCATTATATCCCACCATTCACCAATCCCTTCACTAAGGGAAAGGCTATCCTTCATGGTGTTAACTTTGCTTCTGGTGGTTCCGGCATTCTTGACGATACCGGCTTCCTCTCTGTAAGTCTCTCTCTCTCCTCTCATTGGTCCATGCGGCACGGATGCATGGGATGCTTTCTCATCCCTTTATTATGTCATAGAAGTACTCGATTAGCCAACTGTGATGTGCATCAAATAGGCAGATAACCGTACATAGCGTTCTTGTGTTAACAACTAAGAAGGCCAAATACGATACCAAAACGGACACGAGATACGTCTATTTCTAAAAAAATGAGGATGCCACACGGTAGGAATCATCAACGTTGTTGTTGTTGTTGTTGTTGTTGTTGTTGTTGTTGTTGTTGTTGTTGTTGTTATTATTATTATTATTATTATTATTATTATTATCATTGGCTCCAACTTCTTTAATATTTATAGTTTAAATATCACACAAAAAACATAGATTTAAGTACAAGAATGAGGAGAAAGAGGACTAGCTCACGTGTGTTCGCATTTCAGCAGTTGTGTCTGTGAAAGCCCGTTGAAATTGTCGCGTGTGGGACCTTCAAACCTCCGTTGAAACTTATTATTCAAAAGGGAAACCTTTTCGTATATTGAGTTATCAATTAATCATATATATTAGGTATCTATTTTGCCTTATTATATTTTAACTCATTTAAATTAAGGTTAAATATTTCATAAAATTAACCTGTGTGAAAAGTTTAATAAACTCAATGGGCCGACGGTCGTCCCTCAATAAGTGTCCCTCAGTCCATTATAATAAAATTCTCTAAAATACTCAAGACACACATTTTTTAGTGTTGTACTAGTGTTCTAGTGTCCCAAGTGTCCGACACAGATACGACACCTATTTTGAAGTGTCTGTGCTTCATAGGTTAACAATTACTGCCAAAGTTGTAATACTATTGACTTGTTGCATCTGAAATGTGAATTCCACACCCCATAAGGTGTTGGTGTTGCCTAGTCAGTCAGAAAGTGCATCTTCGGGGGGGGGGGGGGGGGGGGGGGGGTGACTACTGGCTTCTGTGTTAGCCGAACGTCATCGTAGTCCTCGTGTACTCTTGAGCCTTTACCATTTAAGCAAGTGCTACTAAAATTCAAAGCTAGTCATAGTCAATATCTCGGTGGTATGGATATTAATGGAACTCTCACCCATATAATAAGTGTAATTAGTGTGCAGGTTGGAATTTGAGGCTTATTTGGCTCAGAAGTGTTATTTTCCCGAAGATAATTTATCATGCAAGTAGATAGTCCAATTGATGTGTAGTTGAAACTTGGGAGGTTAGGACTTGAGAGGTTAAACTTCATATTTTCTAGCATTTCATTTCGACCAGGTGCACAGAATGTGTGAATAATTAACGTACGACTCTTTGAGTGCGATAGTCAAACATAACAAATGGTACCACTGTAAGGACTGGAGATAAGAACCACACCAAGTGGGATAGCCAACCATTTTAAGCTGTAAACTTGGTTAGTTGTTCTACTACTGAATCTACAAGGAGTAGCTAAGAAGACAAAAACATTTAATTGATGAAAAATAGTACGAGAGCAAAAAACAATCAACCTATGGGCCCTAATTAGCACTAGTTAATCAAGAGAGAACTTTTCTTTGAAGAACATAGTGAGTCTTAATAAGGACACACAAGCGCGGTCATTAAGGGCTGCAACCAAACAAGAGGAACAACAAAAGTTAAAGGCCCTGTTTGAATATCGTGTTTGGTTAACTTACACAAAAAGTTAACCAAACTTTAACCCCTAAATTTGTGGGACCCATATTCTACTCATTTTTCTACTCACATAAAAGTCAAAACTTCAAAACTAAAACTATGAAATCCAAACATCCACCTGGTTTGGTTAACCAAACAAGCCCAAGCATGTTATCCAAACAGGGCCTTAGTCATACTAGGACTAGTGAGACTGCAAAACCAAAAACAGACAAAACCTATCAAAGGAATCCCAAACGGTTGCAAACCTTGTTGGTAGAGCATTCTGAGTTCATGCACTAATTTGAGTTTCACGACTTACGAGTCTATACAGAATATCGTTGAGTATATTCACTTCATAGTCTTGCATGCTACAAAAAGAAGTACCATCATTTAAAATTACAGTTGAGTATTTTCGCTAGGTTAGGATACCCGTTATGTGGGGTTGGTCTGATGTGCAGGTGCAAGTGATAAGCTTGAAACAACAAATAAAGAACTTTGAAGAAGTAACATTGCCAGACTTGGAGAACCAGCTGGGGTGCAGTAGCAGGGAATCACTCCGGAAATACATATTCGTGGTGGGAAGTGGAGGGAACGATTACAGCTTCAATTATTTTCTGCGGAGTCAAAATGCCAGTGTTGAAGCTTTCACTGCCAACCTAATCAGACTTCTCTCTGCCCAACTCAAGGTCTGCTTCGCTCTCATTCAATTCAAGCCTCTACTCTCTCTGTCACACATTCAATTCAATTAAAACATGACTGACTTTGTTAGGTAGCTTCATTTACTCCTTCCAATACCTGTTTTAAAATACGAAAAACCACTCAAAGAAATGCCAAAATGGGTGTTTCTATAAACAAAGAACAAATATGTTTTGAGATTACAAAAAGGAAAAAAAATGTGCTCAAACTTGTTTTAAGGAAAAGCTTTGTTTCAAGACAACTTTTTAACCTTCATATCTAAACCATCCCATTTCGGAACTCAATAAACCAACAGACCGGATCAGAAATATAATAAATGATTTATTTTGGAACTCAATCGTCCAAGAATATGGACGGCCAAGTGAGCAAGTACTGTTCCATTTCGATGGAAAACATATGTAGTAGGATGTTAAATGATTTATTTTGTGTACAATTAACCGAATAATTTGTTACAATTATACTGCAGAAGTTATACGATTTTGGTGCACGGAAGTTTGTCCTGGTTTCATTAAATCCACTCGGGTGTTATCCATTCATCAAGGTGTTCCAACCAGAGCAACAGGGTTGTTTGAAAGGCCAAAACACAGCAGCGCATCTCTTCAACACACACTTGAAGTCTCTGGTTGATGTACTCAAGACAGAAATGCCTGGTTCTAACCTGGTTTATGTCAACTCTTATAAGGTCATGAGGGACATTATCAGAATCCCCACAGCCTACGGTAACTCCTCATTTCTTATCCATCTGTATGTCTTATTCTTTCAGCTTAACAACCTCTCTATCTATGGTACTTGGCAATTTCGACGTTTAATTGTCCAGACATTGTTAATATTCATTGTTTTTTTATATCAGGTTTTAATGAATCTAGCCATCCTTGTTGCGAAGTTGCATTACCAGAGGAGGGCGGGAATGGAATTTTCTGCAAAAGTGGGGGCTCGATATGTGAAAATAGGAACCGCCACCTGTTCTTCGATGGGCTGCATCCAACGGAAGCTGTCAATATTTTGATAGCAAGAAATGCTTACTCTTCCAAACTCGAAACTGAAGTCTATCCAATGAATGTTAAACAACTTGCTCGTCTTTAGATATATATTCATTTTCTGTATGTTGCTTTTAGTTCGAACTATGTGAACTTATGAGCATTTATTAATGTCCACTGTTTGCCTTTTGTGTTTTTTTTTTCTCTCTGTAATGAGCATTTCGAATTGTAATAATCAGGTCATGCGTATACCCCAAACCATAATCGATACACTTTTGTTTACTCCTGAGATCCTATTCCTCTAACAACTACAATGTCTCATCAAAACACTTAACTAAAAGGACCTTTGCAGCTTAGCCCGGCCATCACACAGCATGTTACCCTCTAGCACGACTTCAATCATATCCTCAATTATGTTTTCGGAATATGATTTTCTTTTAGAGTACAAGTTTCTCCACTTAATTGGAACTGGGATCGCTAGTCTTGTAAGCTCAGTGGCCAGACACAGGATTTCTATAGTGTGGGGGCGAAGATGAAGAGTAACACAAATAAACAACACAATATTTAAAGTCAAAATAAAGGAAAACATGCGATCAAGCAAATTAGGAAATAATTTAGTTCTCATTGCCTCGGACGTGTATACATTGTATTGTACTCGTTCGTTTTTTATAAATAAATGTCTCTCTTTGCCGTGGAGGTAGTTAGCTCGATTTGGGCTAGCAAACCATGTAAATCTCGTATTTTATCGTTTCTTTTATCATTCGTGAGGCCTAAGTGTCAAAACAAACTGGTATCAGAGCTTAGGTCGTGATCAATTCCATCAAGAACGATGTTCGAATCGATTTTGAAGATTGATAGGTTTACGGGAGGGAACAACTTCAGTCTGTGGAAGATCAAGATGTGCGCCTTATTGAAGTCGCAAGGCATGTGGACTCCTTTGGCCACAGACAAGGAAGGCATTAACGTTGCATCACTGGAGTATAGAATGATGGAGGATAAGGTACACTCGACGATCCTGTTGTGCTTATTGGATGTCGTGATCATCAATGTTGCAGATCAAACAAGGCAGCTGCTCTATGGCTCAAGTTGGAGAGTCTATACATGACAAATTCACTCACCAGCAAGTTGATGCTAAAGCAACGGTTGATCAATTAAACACATTTCTTCTTCATTTACGTAACATTGACGACAAAGTGAATGATGAGGATGCCGCACTCTTGTTGTTGGTTTCGCTACCTCCACCATACGAGAACTTCGTGCAGTCCTTTATTATTAATAAGGACAACAAAACTCTAGAAGTCAGATTGGCGCTCCACGCTAGGGAATTGCACCGCAAGGGCGTAGGCACAGGTACAGATGACCATGCTTCGGAACTGATGGCAACGGGGGGAATCAAGAAGGGTAAGAAGAACAAAAAAAAGTATTTTTCTCGTTCTATGTTTCCCAAGGATGTATGTGTCTGGTGAAAATAAAAGGGGCACCGGAAGAGAAATATCCTGAAACAAGGTCAACAGGGACAGAACGGATCTGCAACTGTGGTAGAGATAGGGAATTCGTCCAAGGACGATTTCGTTCTACTGGCGGATGATGTCGCGCATCAACCCGATGCGTGGTGTCTTGACTCAGCGGCTTCCTATCACATTTGTTCTATCTGGAAACTTTTTCAAGCTATAACCGCGCAGATGGAGGATCCGCCCATATGGAAAAAAGAGGTGTTTGTAAGGTCATAGGAAAAGTTTCAGTTAGATTCAAGAAGTATGACGAGAAGACATGCACATTGAATGAGGTCAGACACGTACCACTTGTCACAAAGCATCTGATTTCTTTGAATATACTCGACAACAAGGGATTTAGATTCAAAGGTGATGGTGAAGGATTATGCGTCTACAACGGTCCTGATGTGTTACTTAAGGGAGTTAAGGATGGGGCTTTGTACGTGCTACAAGGTTCGGCGATCACATGGTATGTCGGAGTTGTCTCAGCCGAGATTAAGGAAGCTGATCAAACCAAGCTATGGCATATGAGGCTCGGTCATATGAGTGAACGTGAAATGGAGGAACGTCACAAGAAAGGCTATCTCACTGGACACGCGCCCAAGGGCCTAGAGTTTTGAGAGCACTGCATGTATGGGAAGCTACAACGTATCAAGTCCTCTAAGACGGTTCATAGAACGAAAGGCACTCTAGATTACATCCATTCGGAGTTCTGGGGACCATCTCAAGTTGAGGCGATATGAGGGTACATGTATTTTCTGAGCATCATAGACGACAACTCAAGGATAAGTTGGATATTCATAATGAAGCACAAGAGTGAAGCCTTTGCAAAATTCAAGGACTCAAAGACCTTGGTAGAGAATAGCTAAGAAAGAAAGTGCAGAGGTTGCGCACGGACAACGACTTGGAATTTTGTTCATCAGAGTTTGTTAAATTTTGCAAGGATCAGGGAGTTGCTTGTCATCACACCGTTCGACACACACCACAGCAGAATGTTGTAATCAAAAAAATGAGTCAGACACTTTTAGCGAAGGCAAGGTGTATGATTTCGAATGCAAGTCTTACTAGAGGTTTCTAGGTAGAGGCAGTTTCTATGGCGTGCTCTCTCGTCAATCGGAACTCGCATAGAGGAATAGGATGCAAGATTCCTATTGAATTTTGGTTCGTAAAAGCAGCAGATTACTCGAATGAGGGTCTTTAGTTGTGTTTTTTATTATCATGTGGACGATCGCAACCTAGAACAAAGGGCGGGAAAGGGAGTATTCATGAGCTATGGGACGGGTGTGAAGGGATACAAGATTGGACAGAAAACAAAATTATACTTAGCAAAAGTGTTGTTTTCTTATGAGATTTCAATGATCAAGTCAAGTTCCATAGAGATAGAGGTTGCAGATGCAGATACGAAGGTGGAGGCAAGTTCAGGTCCTAATGATCCTAAGGAGCCTGAATTGCCACCATCACCGATGAAAATTGAAGAGGAAGAAGCAGAAGAGTCTGATGGGGATGCATCGCTGCCAGAGGAACCGGTTCAACAGAGTGTTACTTAAGGAAGACCACTGAGAGTCATATAATCTCCGGCAAGGTACATAGATGATGGTATGGTTGGATATGCATTACAGGTAGCCGAAGAGGTGGAGGATGAGTCATCCACCTACAAGGTTGTGACTTCTCACCACAATGAATTGTCGCGATGGGAGAAGAGATGGAGTCTCTTAGCAAGAACTCGATTTGGGAGCTTGTTAAATTGCCAGCGGGAAGGAAGATAGTCATTTGCAAGTTGGTGTTTAGAAGAAAGGAAGGAACTTCACATATTTTCCAATTAGATTGATAAAACAAAACATGATAATTTTTTATCCGGAGGGCCTTGTCAGGGATCATTGCTCAAAGAATTATGAGTTACTGTGATATACCAAAACACATGCACTTTTATGTCACATGGGTTATGACCTAATTTATGTCTTTATGGATGCAGATTGGGGCTACAACTATATTGACAGATGAACCACAAACAAGTTTCGTCACAACGTTGGACCTAATCCAATACATTAAGCTGCAAGAAGAAAGACATTGCTGCTCGTTCTTCTATAGAAGCTGAGTATCAAGCCCTAGTTGTTGCTACAATAAAATTATCATGGCTCAAAATGTTGTTTTGGGATATCTTGACTAACACACCTCCTAATTTGTGATGTGA
Source organism: Linanthus parryae (assembly GCA_023055425.1). NCBI lineage: Eukaryota > Viridiplantae > Streptophyta > Magnoliopsida > Ericales > Polemoniaceae > Linanthus > Linanthus parryae. Next base: position 21,479,889 of record JALGPY010000012.1, on the reverse strand, counting down.
GAATATTTCTACGAGATGACTGCTAGTCCAATTATACATGCTATGACTAAAATGTTGAGTCAGTATGCTAGGCTAGCATTTTGTTCTAAAATATTGAGTTAGTCTGTTAGGCTACCATTTTGTTCGTGGAAATGTTATTTGTCGTGAATATCATTTCTCTGTTCACAAGTCATGTTTCTATTTTACAGAAGACCAATGATAGAATCAAGTTCCACTAGCTTTCCACTTGCTATGTACGTACTACCATTGTTTCTTTTCTTTCTTCTTAGTTTCACTTTTTCTCATTTTGATTTTTATCAAAAAAAATTGCATCGTTTTGCTATCGAAATTACCGGATCAAAGTAACCCGGTTACAGATGAAGAAGTCAAACCAAGAAGAAAAAAAGGAAGCCGAGGTAATAATACACTAGCGAATCACATGACAAGGCTCTGTGGTTATTAGTACTACACCATGTAGTGTTTAATGTTGGTTTCTTGGTTTGCATTAGCCTGCCCGCTCTCAAGCTGAATGATAATAATCCCTGATTCATTCCTCTCTCAGATTCTCAGTCTTCCCTCAAAAAAAAAAAAAAATCTCAGTCAAGTCCCCCTAAAACAAACATATGCAGAGTGAAATCAGTAAAATTCTATATATGACATCAAACAGATTGCAATGAAACTAGGTGAAAGACGGCAGATATAGAATGATGATAAATGGATCCATCAAATTTAAGGGAATTGAAAATGCCATTACTAGTCTATCAAGTTGAACAAATGATCCAAGCATGCATTTAACAGTTAACACCAAACTGTAGTTGGTACTAGTCAGGACCGCAAGAAGAGTAATTAGGAGGACACTACGAGAAGTTTAGAGTCTGAAGTTGCTCAGCAAAGACCGGAAGAGTAATCTGGAGGACACACCGAGAAGTTTAGAGTCTGAAGTATCTCAGCAAAGATCGGAAAATAAAATAAAATCTCGCACTCTCGGCTCTCACTGATCATTGCTACTGCTTCCATTCGAAGTGCTGCTAGGTGTGTACTTAGCCATCAGCTGGTTAAGCTCATCGTCAAATTCTTTTTCCAGTTTTACTTCTTCTTCCCAATGCTTCTTCTTCATCTCCATCTTCTTGTCCTCGTGGGCTTTTATCAGTCGCTCCCTCTCTGCCACAAACTTATCCATCTCCTTCTCTTGAATTTTGATAAACTTTGCCACATCCTCAGGCCTGAACAGAGAAGAAAGGCAACAGATGAGTAAATAGTTAAATCTGATACTAGAATTGACAAATATGTTGTTCTCTTACTCACGCCAACCCACATAAAACACCGAAAAAACTGAGCAATCGTGATATTCTTTCAGCACGTTTCTTAAGTGATATGCTACTAGTTTTCTTGCATAATCTTCTTTGGTATTAATTATAAACTCCTGAGACTGATTCCAGATTGTAAGATATAACCATTGTACAGGTCACAAAGAGATGATTTACAATGGTTTCTTGAAATACCTTCACTGATAACAAATTGAATTCGACATCTGGATTAGTAGATCAGGGAAAGTAATGCCGGGCAAAATCAATCCAACTTATTGTGTGGGTTGTCGATAAGTCATAAGATTTTCTAAGGGCATCGACAAGACAACTCGCCAAATATGGTTAGACAGCCTAGTAGCTCTAAGATTATACCAAACTTAAATGTAAAAGGTGAAGCCAAGCCTAAAAATCTTAATACCACAAACTGTAATAACCTCTAATGTTATCTAAGAAGCAGAATGTTATTACACTAAAATATAAGGCGAGTAACAGATCAGAATGAATTAGCACATTTTGAGCAAATTACCTCTGCCTTTCGCCCTGTGCAGCTGAAACATTTTCACTTGATTGCTTCACTTTCTCACGCTCCTGTTGTTGTATCTTCTCAAAGTTATCTTCCATGGCATCCCGAGCTTTATGAATGATATCAAGCTGATCCTTGAAGAATTGCTCCTGAAAGTCCATCTAGGGAAGCAAATAAACAAATTATTAAATCTAAAGTAGGACCTTGCAGGGAGAAGGGGGAAACTCAACATGTAAAGCAGCAATTCACAGAGAAGAAAACTACTTCTTATCAAGAGCCATAACAGGATACTCCAATCTGCACTATAGCCATAATCTTGCCTAAAGAAGAAACATGTTAAGTGCCAGAGACTCAACGGAAGTTATACACTGTATAGCAGAAGTAAGGGTCCAATGCTTGTAACCTTATTAATGAGAGTACTACCAGTGGTATCTACGACATTATGCATTGCACAAAACGGAGTGCTCAATCATCATCATGGGGCGGCTAAACCACTATGTTTATGAGAAACCACGTAATCAAGAGATGGAGCAGATGGTTGGAATTGAGAACACTTAGCAGGAAAGGGACAGTCGTGTTCAAACATTAAAAAACTACATAACTACCTGAAAAAATAGAACTACCAAATTAGACGTCCATATTTTTCGAGTTCAGTCATACCTCTTCTTTGTTCTGTTCATGATGCATTTTGCTTCTCTGTCTAACAATGCGGTTTTCTTCCAAAGTCTTGCGCAGCTTCTCAGACACTAAGCCAAAGGACTCTTCAAGAGCTTTCGAGTGCCTTTGCTCTTTAGCCACCCTATTCTTAAACCAGATTAGAGCTTGATTATCTTCACTCATCTGCTTCAGCTGATTCACAACCATCTCTAGATATGATTTCATCTCGAACTTCAGTCTGGATTTGCCTGGTCAACCATAATTGAAATAAATAAGGAAAACCCACATCAAAAACTCGGTCGCTATGCCTTAGATAGCATGTTAGCAACTTCACATAATAAAGGCACATACTGTAGTATATATATGGAGAGAGGGAGAGACCTTGAGAATGTTGGTTGAAAACAGTCAAGTCATAATTCTCAGCCATGTAACCAAAAAGTTGCCGTTTACCACCAGCATAGAATAGCTTTGGACGACGATTCCATGCATCTCTATCAGATCCTTGGTCACGGAAATGATTATGAAGACGTTCAGCATCCAGATATCCCACTGCGGAGTTCTCAAAAATCAAAACACTCATCCCACGATGACCCTGAGGACCATAAGAGTGCCTGGCCTTGGCTGGATTATAAGCACTGAAGTAGTCGAGAAGTTCCTGGTTCCCCATGCCGATCCACTGCACATACAATTCAAAACAACATTGATAATTCAGCAAGTAATGTCTCAGCTATCTCATATACACCAAATAAACTGAACAGTGTAGTACTACTCATAAGTTAATGAGAGACACCAAGCGCACCTTTTCAAGCAAACAACTTAGCCCAAAAACAAACATAATTGATAATTCAGCAAGAAATGCCTCAGCTATCTCATAAAAAACAAATCAAATGAACAGTGTAGTAATACTCATAAGTTAATGAGAGACACTAGCGCACCTTATCATTATCATCCTGCTCCAGCTGAGTATTCATAACGCAGACCATGGGAGGCCAGACAATCTCACGATCCTTCACATCTTGTGCCAGTCCTTTCCATTTACCGAAGGCTTCACCCGCAGGTACAACTGAAGTTCCCCGCCTTCTCAGCTCTTCATCCAACAGTTCAGCAAGCTCTCTATGGAGCCTCACCCTCTTTGATCCCTTGGTTTTAGCATGCGCCATCAGTGGCTGCAGCCCCACATACCAGTCAATAGCCCCAGGACCACCAGCACATGCTGGACAGTGCCACTGTCTAGCAGGCTCATTTATCTGCTCCAGAGTTAGATCATCCAAACTTTTGAAGAAGCCCTTGAACCATCTGGATTGCTTGCGGGTGCCATGACTTTTCACACTTTCATCAGAATCAAAATCGTCAGTCAACGGTTCATCATCACTGTCAACTGCATCTGAATCATCCTCGTTGTCAGTGTCTTCAGTAACAGGATTGTTAACGACATGGACTTCTTTGCTTCCACTGCCACCCTCAAATTGAGAGGCAGCAGATCTTCCTTTCCAGTTCCATCCACCCTGCAACGGAGGAGCAATCTCAGGTTGTGGAGCAACATAGCTATTTCCTCTGCCAGCAGGCCTTGTATGATCGACATTAAGTGTTGTTGATCCTCTGCTGCCTCCCAATCCCAACTTCTGCACAACATCGGGCTGTCCCCATGCATTCTGACTGTTTTGTGGAACCCATGGGTTTGAAGAGCTGCTTCCTCCCCTGTTACTTGGTTTCCTTGATAAAATTTCCCATTGGCTCCCTTGAGCAGAACCTAGGCTAACTTTTGCAACACCAGCGATCAACTGGTCCACATTGGGATTAGAGCTCCCAGAAATGTTCTTCTCTTTCGGCAAGTCAGCCCGACCAGAAGCAGATAGGCCTCTTCCTCCTCTCCTGGAACTCATTGTGTGCACTTCCTGCTGGTCATGTTTAAGTTTATGCGTCAGGCAACATTTTCAACAACGAAAATAGTTTGATAAGGAAGCACATTTTCTGGGTAAATATAAAAACAAAGGAAAGGAAAAAGCCATGTAACTGGTGAGGACGAGGGGCCAACGGCAGCTTATCAACTAATGTGAACAGCATATGGCAATGATATGTGCAAATGTACTAACCTAAGATACAGGGAACCAAACTGACTGGTCTAATTCTAATCCATAGCATAATTTTAGTATAAGGATTCTACCCTTTCAGCAAGTACATCTCACTACTAACTGTGCCAAGATTAACAAATAATATCAATCCACGCCACAACATATCACCCAGTTAAGACGGACAAATACTACAGTGAGCACAAGCACTTTTGATCATTGACAACAACATATGTTTTTCCAGCTAATCCTACACCCTAGTACATCAGTATCGAGAAAGCACATCAGCAGCAACAATATCCACCATGTCACGAAATACAGTATGTCATAGATATAGCAGGTCTCCTCCAATTTTGAAACAGAAACTCAAGCCTTAATTCAACGGACACCCTATTACCACTCCTTAGCTCCTGTAAGTAATAGGGCAAGAAATTGAAACAGATGCATGTAGTTACAATGTGACATATTTTTATGCAGAAACTCCAAGCGAACGGTTGACCAGAGTGAAAAGATTATCCCATTCACTAAATTAAATATTTTTTGCTACAAGAGTGACCAGACGTTAACCATCATCATCCTGAAAACTAGTAAATGGTATCGACATGCAGCATGACTTAAATTTACGAAAATCACAGCAAACATTAAAAAAGATATCAGTTTGCAGTTAGAACATTATAACCTTTCCCTGAACATGTCCTGTTAAAACATACTTTATTTCCCAAATTTTAACATGCTTGACATTTTGGTATGGCATTCTATCACCTAGTTGGTCAGACAAACCAAAGGCAGAAAATGAAAACCAGCCTGAAAACAGCTGGAAGGTCGTTTCAATTCTTTCTAAAAGCCAAACTAGAGAATAGTTAACCCTCATAGTCATAATCAAACTCTTCAATCTACTTTTCCTCATCATATTTCTTCCACTTAATTCAAATTCAAATTTGATTTTTCTAAAATTATCCAGGTACATTTTTTTGCAGCCGCAAATGCCAACAAGAGCAAGATCATGTCTTCTATAAGCATGTTAACAATTATCACGTATTCATATCTAGTTCTGTGTCACCTACGAGAACTATTATGTACAGAACGTGAAAGTAGTTACCCACTCGCGGTTTCTGTCTCAAACAAAACATTCAGGAAGGACTAGTAAATTCCAGAAAAAAATTGTATAAGAATTAACATTTGTTTCCCTGAAAACATACATGTGAAGTAATCATTTCTTTTTCTTCATACATCCAGCTGTTTGACACAAATTATAAAAGTAACTTAATCTTAGCATTGGTCTTTGATGATTGGGTACTGAGACCAGAAAATCAAGTCAATAGACCATAAGAAATTTTGATGCAGCACAATGCAAGTCAGAAACAAATCTAGCATAGAGGCACGCAAATCTCAAGCACGAATCAAACATTCGTCAAGCATTGATAACTCTTAAACCTGATATGGAGGTGATAAATCCAACATTCACCCTTAAGAATAACACCACAACGCTACCACCATTTGGATCACCATTAGAAATTTTGATGCAGCACAAAGCAAGTCAAAAACAATCTAGCATAGAGGCACGCAAATCTGAAGCACGAATCAAACATTCATCAAGCATTGATAATTCTAAAACCTAATATGTATGTCATAAATCCAACATTCACCCTTAACACCACAAGGCTACCATTTGGATCACATACACTTTACTAAGACCTTGAGCATGGTTAACTACAGACTCCATAGCATCAGTGAGTTTCAGATTCATGAAGGCTCCAAAACTAAAGTTACTAACAGCAGAAAACATGAAAGATTATCACAATGGGAAAGATCAGATCTAGGCATCTATAAGCACAAAAAACTGAAGAAATGCATACAGAAACAAAAATACCCATCCCCAAAATACAAATGCATGTCAAAATACTAGGTCATTTTTCAGATAGATTAAAACATATACTTCCAGGTATTGCAATTTATTTTAAACAAAAATGAAATTGAGTTCATACTTCCGGTAAGGTGTCTGATCCGAGCGTTCAGAGAGAACGAGAAGTGACCTCCGACGAACCTGCGAAATAAAACGAACAAACAAAGAAGAAAACCAGTAGTCAGATATAGAAGCAAACATAGGCACATGTACAGAGGAATTCGAAGAAAAACGCGTGGCTCAAGGCCTCTGCAAGTCGGGACCGATTATCTCAAATTCTCAACAAAATCGCAAAAAAAATTAGAGAGAAACGGCGTAGAGAACCATGAAACGAAGCGATTAGGTCACGCTCGTGAAAATGCCCAAACCAAAATAGAAATCGGACATAGAAGCATACACATGCATAAAACCTAAACCAGTACTACTCCATATGTACGGCAAAAAAGCACAGTCGGAGAGAGCTCGAGATGACTCTACAAATCGAACCGATTGTCTCGAAAAAATCGCAAAAACAAGAGAAGAAATCAAAGAAAATGTTGATAACGAAGCATTTAGGGACGCGTTCGTGAAAAGCCGTACAGTAAGGCGAGCAAAAGTGAAGCGGCAAAGAGTGAGTCGAAAACTGGATCGTAAAAGCGAAAGAGAAGAGATAAACAACCTGAAGATCGGAACCGTTCAACGCCTGAGAATGGCGAGAGAGAAACGAAAAGATGAGATCGCCGTCGACTGTGGAGAGGGGTGAGATTGAGCTGACGGAGAAATGAGGAAGAGAGGACTGGACTTTATGAGCAGCAGTGGTGTGTGTACGGTTAATGCATTCCCATTGGGTGCGGACTTGAAAATTTTATTAAATCCAGCATGATCAGTTACGGTCATGGGATATCGTTTTTTACGGTCTGGCATGCTCTTAGCGTGAGTCCGAGTCAGGTTAAATTATCTACTCCTAGTAATATTTGCTTTTTTTTTTGAAATGAGAGAGGTACACCACTCTGATTCTTTTATTTTTTTTCTATTGGATTTTTTTACTCCGATTTGGATCACTTTGACTATGATCAGGTGATTTGAATAGTAAATTGATAGTATATTTTAATTTTTTTATCGTGTTATAGATCAGCTTTTATTCTACAACACCCTGAAAAAATTATAAAAATTGTATTTTTTTTTTTGTCATTCAAATCACTAAGTGACTCAGTGAATGTTGATAAAAATAAAAAAGAAAAGAAAGAGAATAATCATAGTGGTAGTATATTGTGAAGAGAATATGTGGTTTTTGTTGTGTAATTTAAACTACTCATGTGTTTTGTCACAAGGTCATAGACCGCAAAAGAAAATTCACAAGTTACAATTTAAACCCCTCATGCTCTAAAATTTACAATTTATCTCTAGTTTTTTGTGTTTCTAGTCAGTCAACCCACAACCTCAACCATCAATACATTTTCTGTCTCTCCTTCTTCCTGAATAATTACTCAACTCTTAATCGACTCACCTAACAAAAACCATCCATAATCCCGGATGGAAACCTTGAATCGGACCTAGCCGCGCCACCAATCGAGATCTCTAATTGACGTCAGCAAAACTCCAATCAAATCCATCGATCCGCTGACCTCAAATGTTCCACACATGTCTTCATCTTCAGCAAATCGATATTTTCTTCATTGTTCCCCCCACCATCATTAGTTAGTCCTTCTTCCCCATCCCCTCAGGTCTATCTCCTCCAGCGTCTTCCTCGACTCCCCAATCTCTCTGCACTTCATTCACCTTCAACGCCTCCATTTTGTGTGATTATACGAAATCCCAAATCACACAAGCATGTAACCCACCAAATTAATTCCAATAACTGTATCACTAATCACCAACCACAACACCCCCCAATTTTAATTTTGAGACTGATAAATTTCTACAACAATTGCAAAATTTAACAAATTCTTACACACTAGTAGGTTCACAAGTACCTCAGGTTCGTGTATCCCGATTCGTGTTGAGAAATGTTGGAGTATATCTGGTAAACCCTTACATGATACTAATTGCGGAAGAGATGAGGTTACCTCTTGTAGCGTGATCATTCATCAAACGATATTCAAGATCTTGATGTTGATGTCCACGCTGTTTAACCTCAACAAAAACACACACCTCTTAGGCGAACGTAGATTTCCACAACATGATTCGCTCCTTAGATGTGTGAGAGAAGAAGAAGAAGAAGAAGAAGAAGAAGAAGAAGAAGAAGAAGAAGAAGAAGAAGAAGAAGAAGAAGAAGAAGAAGAAGAAGAAGAAGAAGAAGAAGAAGAAGAAGAAGAAGAAGAAGAAGAAGAAGAAGAAGAGAGACAGAGAAACTGTGTTTTCTGCTGTGTGTAGATAGATCTCATATGTGTAGAAACTAGCTCTATTCATTGAGTAAGTTTCCACATATTTTTAATCTAACCCCCTCTAAGGTTTGCGGTGTTCACACCCTTAGGTTTATAGAAAATACCAAGCAGTCCCCTTGAGTGCATCATAATTGGCTTACTGAAATTGGCTAAACAGTTAGAGAGAAAGTCAAACAGTTAGGGCAGCTCCTATCTGGCCGCCCCAAGTTCCGCACAACCACCTAGGGGTTCGTGTGTGGCCTATGCGTGCCAGAGAGCTGCACAAACCTGTTTACTCCTTCTCCCTTGTGCAGTGTTGATGGTTTATGTAGGTTTTTGCTCATGGATACGCAATGGAATAAACAATAATTTATCCATTCAATACCCTCCAAGGATCACATAAAGAGAATTCATAACGATAGTAAAGGATTCATAACAAGTACCTTGTGGTCTCCTGTGATGACTTCAAACACAAATATTGTTGTGTCTCTACGGTTGATCCACACCTAGGATTGAAATCCAGATCCTCCAACTCCTTGTGCTAGCTAGGAAAGATGGAAGAGTAAGAAGAAATCACGCAACGGAGACCAAAAGAGAGGCTCGGCCTCTTCTTTTTGGCAGATGGGTAGGGGGCGGACAGGGGTCGGTCGTCCTCCTTTGTCTTGCTATCTCTCCTTTCTTCTCTCCTACTCAAGTAATGTTATGAGCATTAGTATGTAGGAAGGAAGCTAGGAGCATCATTTATATAGTCCAACAACTCCTTGTTTACTACATAAATGCCCTCTCCTAATCCTACTCAAGTTCGGATTAGTCCAACTTGCATATTTGTCCTACTAAGTGAGCAAGTTGTTGCATTTTGATCCTTCTAATTAATTAATCATATTAATTAATTCCCAAGTCTATTTCAATCCATATGGCGTGTGACACCATAGGTTTCTACTAGGGGTGTAAGAAAAACCGCCTAAACCGAACCAACCGACTGAACCGGGCCGAAAGTGGTGGTTTTGGTCGGTTTAGGCAATGGTTCGGATCAGGTACGGTTTAAATTTTGACTAAACCGGCTTAGTTGGTTCGGTACGTGGTTTTAATGCCTCTCATACCGCAAAAAACCGACCGACCGGTGGATATGCATCACTATAGTAATAAATAATATTTTTAATATGATATGGTCCTTAATTGTCTGATCCACCATTATTATTATATCAATTAAAGGTTCTTCTAGTCAAACTTTCCACAAACTCTGAAATCTTATCAACAGAGAAAGGAAAAAATCCCTCACCCCTTCGCATTTTCAGGCGGGATCGTCGTCCCTTTGCCGTCTAAAAGCCATCGACTCCGATGTTCCTCTCACACAAATTCAGTGAAGATTTCGACTCTTTTGCTCTTTGTAGAGTATTGAAACCTCTGATAGTGAGTTGGCGATCATTTTGCGAACCATTTCCGATTTTCCTCGATTTCCATCTCGCACTCAGTTCAAGTTTCAAGGTAAAATTTCAATTTTTCATTGATTCATGGTTACACAATTCAGATGCATGTTATGTTTTCTTTGTGAAATTGGAGTAAATTGGAGTTTTAGGGTAGTACTCTATCAGGTTGATAGCTGCAATCGTCCCCTACTGGGTTCTCAAATCCTCAAAATGTCACCCTTTTGTTGTTTCAAAACCCGATTGTTCAATTCGAGTCCTATTTCGTGGGTACTTCAGACCCATCTTTTGGTGTTAGTTTTTTCATAATTTTAGCATGTTTGGAGTATCCTGCTTTGGGATAGTTTGTTACACAACATGAATATCTATATGCACTCTGATAGAGTGTTTTTCAATTGAAGCTTAAAGAAATTGATATGGTTGTTAATTTGAATTTTGAAACTTTAGATAAGTGAAAAAACTTATTATCCTCTTTCTCTTTATTGTTTCAATATAACTAGTTTTGTGATTTATATACCTTGAAGCTCTGTTTTCGTAATAGAATTGTTTTTTGCTATGAATCTCACTTCATTTTTAACTTAAAAAGACTAACTGTTTGTGTAATTCTTTCGTGTTGCAGATGAGCAATCTTGTAGGAAAACGTACGGATCCAGAACTTGAAAACACTGGAGTGACTACTGGAGTTACTACTGTTGGAGCTTTTGACAAGGAAAATGGAACAACTCCAAAGAAAGAAACAGAAGCCTCCTGTTGTTAATCGACAGAGGTCGAAGGTATGGGAACATTTTACAATAATTGAAGATTGTGATCCTGAGCATCCTAGGGCTAGATGTAATCATTGTGGTATGGATTCTGCCTGTCATCCTAGTAGAAATGGAACAAGTGCAATGACTGGCCATGTAAAAAATACCCGTAAAAAGAAGCCATCGAGGAAAAAAAATGGTCGAACGACACTCGTTCTCGAACCTAAAAAGGAATCAGAGGGTGGCGGTACCAATGTAGTGCCTTATGCTTTTTAATCTTGAATCTTGTAAGAAAGCCTTAGCTCGTATGATCATTGTTGATGAACTCCCATTTCGGTTTGTTGAAGCTTCGGGGTTTAGACATTTTATGAGGGTTGTTCAACCTAAATTCTCTACCATCCCTTCTCGGGTTACAATAGCGAAAGATTGCTTGAAATTGTATTTGGAAGAGAAAAAGAAGTTGATGTCTTTCCTGAAAGGGCACCGAGTTTGTGTTACGACCGATACATGGACTTCATTACAGAACGTTAGCTATATGTGTGTAACTTCTCATTTCATTGATCACAATTGGTGTCTTCACAAAAAAATAATCAATTTTTGTTTAGTGGAGAACCATAAAGGTGAGACTATTGGAAGGACACTCGAAGCATGCTTGTTAGAATGGGGGTTGGATAAAATATTAATAGTGACTATGGATAATGCTAGCTCTAACAATGTGGCAATTCAATTACTGAAAAATAAGAGTAAGAATTGGAACATTGTTTTAAGCAATGAGTTCATGCAGATGAGGTGTTGTGCACATATTCTGAACTTGTTAGTCACTGGTGGATTTAATGAAATGCATGAATCAATTGAGAAAGTACGAAATGTGGTGAAATATGTGAGATCTTCTCCTTCTAGGCTTCTTGACTTTAAGAAAGTTGTTGAAAAAGAGAAGATTGAAAGCAAGAAGTTGTTAAGTCTTGATGTCGAGACTAGATGGAACTCGACATTCATGATGCTAGATGCAGCATGTAAGTTCCATAAATCATTCGAAAGGATGGGAGAGGATGATTCAAGCTATAAACATTACTTTCGCATTGGGGAAGATGAGGGGTTAGGTGAACATTTTCGAGGGATTAAATGAGTATGGGAGTACATATGAAAATGAGATATACAGTGAAATTCCAAATGCAATTGGAAATGTGGCCTCAAGAGGAAATGGTAATGGACTTAAAGGCTATGGGAATGGGAGAGGAAAGAAGAATAGGAACATTAAGGGAGCTCCGAATGACAAAGACTGGGAAAATGCGCAAACTTTTTTGCGTTTTCTTAAACTGTTTTATGATGCCACTCTAAGATTTGCTGGTTCATTACATGTTACTTCCAATGAGTTCTTTCATGAGCTATATTTGATCCAGAATAAGCTGCGTGAATTTTGTGCTACAAATGATACCCTTTTAGGGTCAATGGCCCTTCAAATGAAGTTGAAATATGACAAGTATTGGGGAAACTTGGAAAGGGTCAATATGTTATTGTTTGTGGCAGTCGTACCTGATTTTCAATTTAAGTTGAGATATGTGAGTTTCTGATTCAACAATCTATATGATCTTGAATTGGCTACCAGCATGACTAACAAGGTAAAGGATGCAATTCTAAGGATGTATAACTGGTATGTGAATAATGAGGTAACTACTCATGTTCAAGAAAGTACTGAAACTAAGGATTTTATGGATGTGGATGGAATTGAAGATGATAGGGCTCGAACAATTCAGCAGTTTAAGAAACAATTGAAAGAAGAAAATGATCTTGGAAGCTGACACGCTCCTACCGCAAGTGTACGGTTGTCGAGTGAAGTAATAAATAAGATTAGGGGTTGTCGTGTCCCAAGAGACTTCTCGTAAATTAGTTAAGAATAAATAACCTTATGTGGGCTAGCATGTTGATTTTATTGTTCTAGTTCTACTAATCAAAAGACGAACTAAATTATTGATTCACGCTTTGAACAACGCGAGAGATGATTTTAGAGATGATATGGAGACAAATACCGGGTTTCCTCTACTGGATCACTAAGGTTACTACGAATATCCGTTTGATTCATGAAACAGTAATACGTTACTCATGTTAATCAAGCAATTTTTAACTTACCGAGTTACCAAGCAAGCAATCTATGCCTAGAATCGATTCAAACCGTGTTACCAAATTCAATTCAACCCTAGACATGCATTAATTCTCATAATTCTACCTTCTTTTTATCCTAGTTGACATTATCGAGTTACCAAACAATGATAAAACTAGGTGAATAGTTCAAGTTTCCGACTAACATTCACGGAGTTACCACGTGAACACTAATTAAAATCAATCCTACGTGACGTCAAACGCAAGAGAGATGAAGATAATCACATAAACTACTCATAACAAGAGAATAACGTATCTAATTAAGTTAAAACATGTATCGAAACATCAAAACGTGTATTTCATAGAACCCTAGCTACCAAACGAGGATCCCGATAATAAAACTTAGCTAGACATGAGTTCTAACATAATCTCAATGTTTTTCATCAACAAAACGCTAAGAATAATGAAGAAGAAGAGATAAAAAAATTCAAACAGATGAAACCCAAGCTCCAAAGTGCTCCCAAGCTCTAAGAACGTCGTTCGTAATGTCTAATCCTCAAAAAATACGACCTAAACATGTCGAAGTACGTTTCCCAAGTGTTTGGGACTAATTAGAAGTAATTACACAAAGTTCCCGACTATTTTCAAAAAGTTGTGCTGCGCACCAGGTCGTGCGACCTCCATTCCAGGTCGTGCGACCTCTGGAAATGGCAAGAGAAGGTCGTGTGACCTCTGAATAGGTCTTGCAAGACTTGTGTCCTTGTTGCCTGCATGCTGTCTTCTGACCCGCAGGTCTTGCGACCTGAGATTGAGGTCCTGCGACCTCTGGCAACTCTCCACCAGGTCCTGTGACCTCTGATCAGGTCCTGCAGGACCTCCTTCCAACTATACTGCTCTCTGTCCTAACTTTCTCAGGTCGTGCGACCTCCGAGTGAGGTCGTGCGACCTCCCATGAACTTGGCAAAAATCGAAACTTCGTCCCCTCGTAGCGCATGCCTTCGAATCACTTCCCGAGCATCGACCCATCACTTGATCGTCCATTTTGAGCTCTCCACATGCTCAATGCCCGTAACGTCTTCTCATGTGCCTCTCTAGCACTCGAATCATTGTCTCTTGCTTTCCTTCCCAATTCTCGAGCTCGCCTTAGTTTCCGAAGTTCGTTTCCTCTATCCACTTGCTCCTCGCGTGCTCCGTTCCTGAAAAACACAACACGAACACCCCGCGAATATCAAATGTGACAAAATAGGATAAAAAAACATGTAAAATGATGTAGAAAACCCCTGGACTTCACATTCATAGCTCATGAACTCATTATCAACAATTAAAGCATGATTTACTCGAAAAGGCGCTAAATTCTCCATGATGAGCATACAAAATGTAGCAAAATAAGCAATAAAATGACTCCGAAAACGGAGTTATCAACTACCCCCACACTACATTTTGCTCGTCCCGAGCAAATATCCAAGCCAAATCTCAATCTCTCAACTCAAACTCACCTCATTCAATCCCATCCAACTTGCATACATTCCCTATTATCTTTGCATATCTTCCCTATTCCATTTTCATACAATTATCACAATGCACTCATACAAACATTGCATACGAATCCAAGGAGAAGATCAAACCACCAATCCCCTTTTACTAGCCGACACGACTCGATTATACACAATGCAGCTACATGCAAATGCAATATATACAATGCAAGTATTTAAATAACGATTTTTGTTTTCTGTTTTTCTTTTGCTAGATCGGGCAATCTCAATTAGCTCAAACCGATTATCATGGAGTGATGAGAAATCTAGGAACAAGACGTGAATTGAAACTAAACGTGACAACGAGAATTTCCCTTAGATCGTATAGAGAGCCTAGCCTTACTAAGTACAAGAATAACCTACCTCTCCGTGTGTGCCGACAAAAATATGAGGCTACGCTAGGCTAAACCACGTTCAAGGTCCGACCTCCTATTCCACTAACGGGTTAGAATGATGGGGCTTAGGGACATAAGGATAATCATAATGTATAAGTCCTAAAGCGTCACATTCTCACTATTAAACCCACATCTCACACACCCTCACCACGATGATAGAAACCGCAACCCGAAACTCACCGTCTCCGGCCCTTGATTCCCTCAAACTCCGGTACAATTACGATCTTCGTGGCCACCGTCATGAATTGTGCACGAAATGAATACCGCCGTCAATGAAATAGTTGCTTCCACCACTCGTTTTCCGTTTAAGCTCCATTTTTTTTATTTCATCTCTCCTTTTTCTCTCTCTTTTTTCTTTTCTTTTTCTTTTTTTTTTGATTTTTGTTTTCAAACTCTCTCAATATCCAAAAATGTCGCAAAAATATAACCGAGAATCATCTTCCAAAGTTAAGCCAAGCAAATACGTTAAGGGGAGGAAGTAAACAATCCAATGAATATATATCACAAGTAAAATCCATCTCCCCCTAACACAATTAAATACACGGTGCCACCAAACAAAACCGCAAACAAATTCAAGTACACTTATGGGGATGGAGTCGTCAAAAACTCAATCTCAATGTCAGTAGTCAAAAGTCGACATCCCCACACTAGAATATAGCCATGTCCCCTCTCAAGTAGTCAAATCGATGTAAGTTTCGTGCCTAATCCAACCGATCCTCCTACACCATGACGATGAAAACGATACCTAGCACGACCCACCAATCAAAATCAACCAACCCATTTTTCGTGCGGCTTAGATGTCACGGACTCACGGCTCTCCACACTTGTGATCCATGGTGTAATGACATGGACCACCGCCACACCGAAGTGCGCAAGCCTACTCTCACTCACCCTCGCATCCCCTCGTAAATCACAAATGAAGCATATGCGATATGTAAGACTCACAAGAATATATCATGAAGTACTCCCTCATCGAACCCCCTCAACAACAACTCCCTCGTGACGCACTAAAGCGGTGATTCTAAACGATCAATGACGAAGGCCAAGAATCATCACCCTAAGTCAAGAGGTTATCAAAGAATCCAAGGTTCAAAGACGGGTTTTCTAGTGGCCCTACAAGGTGAGATCTAAAAGCAGTGAGTGCTCTAATACGCATCCTCGCACAGTTGTTCTGTGTGCCACTACGAGGCGGGCTGGCGACTACCTAAGACGTACACATGAACGTTCAGCTTGTTTAGCTCACACCTAGCTCAACTCTTGTAAGAAAATTAGGCACACACTTTAGATTTGAAAATCAAGTAACTGCATTAAAATAGGCAGGCACTCCCGTAAAGAAAGTCTCTCTATACGTACTAAGGAGAACTCACATTGTCTTTCTCGGTCGCAAGTCACGCCATATGCCTAAAGTCCTCACACTACTCGATTTTACCAAATTTTAGCTTCTTTTGATTGCCCTTTCTCAAATTTTTAAATTTTTTTGGAAAAATTCGACGGTCAAATTTTGACCCTTTCTTGTAAAAATTTTCGCGAAACGACACCCGTAAGAACGGAACTCCGGGTGCCACAAGTACAATTCTTTCTATTGCAATTTTAATTTCATCGAGTCTAGGCACAACTGAGTAAAAGCCCATTTTTTTATCGTTGTCGCTTAGTTGCGGCGTTTGGGGGCGATTGACTAGTGTCCTAGGGAATATTTGTTAATTGCTTACGTGTTTCTTTTCCGTACACACATATTGACACTGTGCACGTAGCTTAAGTTAACTGTCAAATTTTTTCCTACTTTCTTGTGCCAATGTCTAGTCGAAAGGATAAAGGGAAAGTCGTGGCAAAGGGTAAACCTGTGGTAAAGAGTAAAGCTGCGGCGAAGGCCAAAACTGTGTCGGGGGGAAAGAGTAAGAAACGGAAAGTTGTGAGTGAAAGCGAGGATGAGTATGATTACGAGGCTGAGATGAGGGAAGTACAAGGAGACGAGTCTGACCTAGAGGAGAACTTGTCTTTTATGGGTACGGGTTGTACGGTTACACCGAACTCCCCAGACCCTGCTGAGTTGAGTCGGGCGGAGCCAACAGTGATACGGTAGCGAGGAATGAGAGGGCGAATGAGTGTCGTGATAACTTTGACCCTAGTAAGGGATTATTTTGTGACTACCGGTTCATTTGTGCAAAGGTCCAGAGAGAAAGTGTGACCAAAGCAGCCAATGTAGAGAAGCGTTTCCCGCTTCACGAGGACATGACGGAATCAATTAAGGAATTTGTGACGCGAGAGAATCTAGCGGGCTGGGGTGAGTCAATCAAGGGGAACGCGAGCTCTGTGCTCATGTGGGAGATTTATAGGAACGCCCCGTCCTATGGTGAGGCAGAGGATATAGCAGTGAGCGATCCTAGGGTTCTTTATGCCCGTAGGCATTTTGTTTAGTTTTTTTTTTTTTTTTAACATGCACGGTCTACTAGACTAACGACTCGAAATGGTGGGATGACTCAATAATATAAACGTGCAAACAGAATCATGAATTATAAAGAGAAAAATAAGGACATAACTAAAAAGCTGACTACATGTTAGGTGAATGCAAGACTCGACACTGGCCAGTAAAAAGTAAAACTCACCCCCACACTAGAATGCTTTGTTGTCCCCAACGAATTTAGAGATAAAACAAAGGGACTCGACATTCTAATGCCAGGGTCGGCGGGTCTACTCGTCCTCCTCCTCGATATCCGAGTCGGAACTCGAATTATACACTACCTTCCCGGGCTCCGGACACAGTGTCAAACCTGCTTTATTTCCTATCTCATGAATCCAATGGTCCTGCATATCTAACTTGGCTCCCAACAGGCGTTGGTTGCGCCGAGAATGAACCGTTCTCCTATGTGCCCGTTTCTCCTCCTCATTTACTCGGTTCTCAAGTGCTAGAAATCGAGCCTCAGCTTCATTCGCGCGTTTCTCCTGTGCTTGATACCGAGACTCAGCCTTTTTATCACCGGCTATCATGAGTTTTTGCATAGCCTTCAATGTGGTCGCGATACCAGCAGTGGCCTGAAGAAACTGGATCGACTCACTTGTAGCCGGGGCCTTTCCCTTACCTATCTTCTGGCCCCTTTTTGCGGTGGTGCCTGGCTACTCTCACCCATAATCTCAGCTATCTTCGGTTCAGGGATCTTGTACCAAGTTCTCTCACACTCTGCGGGACGGTCCCACTCAAGATCATGCAACACGACACCGGCCTCAGTGGCCAAGTGATTCAACAGATAACCAAATCCCGCAGCCCGGCGGTTGGTCTCCCGAAACCTTGCCATGAAACTCCTATAAATGTGCCTCGGGACATCAATCCTCTGTCCCATAGACCAACACATCGCCATCACACACCACTCGAATCTGACATGGGTTTGGTGAGATACACCCTCGACCCAAGACTCCACCACTTCAACGAACCAACGGGCCGGACGAGGTATGTACCTGGACTCCACAGTCCATTTCCTCACGTCCTGACTCCCATGTTGGTCCCAGGACACACCCTTCACACCTATAGCAAAGTTCGTCACTTGCTCGACTAACTCTTTGGCGTTCATCTCCATGGCGACGTCATAATGACAGAGTCCCTCTAGTGCAGGCCATTGGAGTGCCTTGGCTATGGTCGCAGGAAAGAACACAAAAAAATGCCTACGGGCATAAAGAACCCTAGGATCGCTCACTGCTATATCCTCTGCCTCACCATAGGACGGGGCGTTCCTATAAATCTCCCACATGAGCACAGAGCTCGCGTTCCCCTTGATTAACTCACCCCAGCCCGCTAGATTCTCTCGCTTCACAAATTCCTTAATTGATTCCAGCATGTCCTCGTGAAGCGGGAAACGCTTCTCTACATTGGCTGCTTTGGTCACACTTTCTCTCTGGAGATATTTACCGTGAGCCTTTGCAAAAATGAACCGGTAGTCACAAAATAATCCCTTACTAGGGTCAAAGTTATCACGACACTCAGTCTCCCTCTCATTCCTCGCTACCGGTATCACTGTTGGCTCCGCCCGACTCAACTCAGCAGGGTCCGGGGAGTTCGGTGTAACCATACAAACCGTACCCATAAAAGACAAGTTCTCCTCTAGGTCAGACTCGTCTCCTTGTAATTCCCTCATCTCAGCCATGTAATCACTCACAACTTTACGTTTCTTACTCTTTCCCCCCGACACATGTTTGGCCTTCGCCGCAGCTTTACTCTTTACCACAGGTTTACCCTTTGCCACGACTTTCCCTTTATCCTTTTGACTAGACATTGGCACAAGAAAGTAGCAAAAAATTTGACAGTTAACTTAAGCTACGTGCACAGTGTCAATATGTGTGTACGGAAAAGAAACACGTAAGCAATTAACAAATATTCCCTAGGACACTAGTCAATCGCCCCCAAACGCCGCAACTAAGCGACAACGATAAAAAATGGGATTTTACTCAATTGTGCCTAGACTCTATGAAATTGAAATTGCAATAGAAAGAATTGTACTTGTGACACCCGGAGTTCCGTTCTTACGGGTGCCG
This sequence comes from Linanthus parryae, assembly GCA_023055425.1. NCBI lineage: Eukaryota > Viridiplantae > Streptophyta > Magnoliopsida > Ericales > Polemoniaceae > Linanthus > Linanthus parryae. Next base: position 21,460,397 of record JALGPY010000012.1, on the reverse strand, counting down.
TTTCGCAAAAACATTGACAAGAAAGGGTCAAAATTTGACCGTCGAATTTTTCTGAAAGCTTTTTGCAATTGAAGTCACCTACGCGCTCCTTGCTGTGTCCCCGTCGAAACCCCGTAGACGAAATTGTCCAATTTGGCTTCAAATTCCTTGAATTTGAGATTTTTGATTCAAAACCCTAGCTGCCCTCTTTGCTGATTTCACCACCAAACACGCCTTTACGCGTGGTCCTCCACCAAATTCGTACTCTCTCACTACTGGCGCTTAGGTCGCCGGCGATAGAGACAGAAGAAGTTGAGAAAGTAGGGTGTTCTGGAGATTCTCGCCGTGGGTCTGAGCGACGAACAGAGAGCCGGCGTTGTTGCAGTGGTTGTGGTTATGGAGCTCGTGCGGTGGTCTTGTGGGTTGAGCGATGATGGCGGTCGATGGTGGTGGCGGTGGTGGTTTGGAGGAGCTGCGGTGATGGAGGAGAAGGGGGCGACGGGTTAGGTGTTGTTGGGGTTCTGTGAATGTTTGATCCGTGAGTTAGAAGTGCTTATTGGAGGTTTTGTTAAATGACAATAGACACCAATTTTTAAAGTTTTAATGTATTGCAAAGAAGTCCCATCTGGCTAAACCCGTGAGTGTACAAGAGGTCTTGAGGTCGTGCGACCTCAATATGAGGTCGTAGGACATCCCTGATAGATTCTGCTGACGGGTACCAGGTCCTGCGACCTCCTTTTGAGGTCGTGCGACCTCTGGGTTTGTATATCCAGGTTTTGCGACCTGCTTTTGAGGTCGTGCAACCTCTGGTGCTTCAGGATGCATTCTGATTTCCGCCAGACTTGTCGTTTTCTGAATTTTGAGCTTGTAACAAGTCACAATAAGCTCAACCGTTATATTTTCACACCCACCCTTTTGTTCCAACGCGCCTTTGCAAGATTAGACCGGGAAGCACATGAAATTGAACTTTTCACCACAACGTGATCACCCTACCTCCTCGAGTGATACTTTGACTTCAAATATGCTCTTTTAATGCTGAGTATATCCTCCTCGGTCTGTGTGCTTGGTTTTCACGGATCCCCTCGACCTCGAGATTCCTTTTGTGCCATAAAACATTCCCAAAGTCCGGGGAATATTTTATTCATCAATTTTACGCATTTCACGACACGTTTTGCATTTCCGGATGCTTTTGGCCTCGTTTTACTCTTTGAGCATCCTTTTTGGCGTAACTTTCTCATCTGGACTCCAATATGCGCGCTCCGCCTGTCTACAGAAAGCTCTCAACCACCCCCACACAATGGCACTCTTAAATTCCGTTTTCAGTCTCATTTTCAAAATTTCACCTCGTAATCCGTGCCAATGTGCTAGCTTTCTCTGTTCTTCAATGTAATCCTTGCGTAGATCAAGACGGGGAGTCTGGGAACATGATCTTCTCCAGGTGCGTGTGTTGATTGAGATTAGGAATGGCGTCAATCGTAAATTTCTTCATTCCGGATCCCGATACGCGTTTCGGGCTGCTATTTCTCAATTCTCAATCTGTTCTTCACGCGCGCATCAAGAAGGGGGATCCGGAATAGGCCTTTCACCTAGAAATCCTGCACATACTCATTGGAAATATTAAATCCACTCTCTCGCACCTCTCAAATAAATCAAACATAATAAAACAAACAAAAGATTATTAAAACCTAAACTACAACAATAAATAGGTTGGGTTGCCTCCCAACAAGCGCTTTGTAATTTAAGGTCGACGGCCCGACCCAGTTACCTCAGAGATAATCAACTAGCAGGAGTCGCATGGAGCCACTCAATGACTCCAATGAAATTCCCGTCCACATACGGCTTTGCTATCTGGCCATTTACCTTGAACCGGCCCCCATTTGCATCCTCCACCTCAACAGAACCCCATGGATAGACTGCAGTAATCGTGTAAGGACCACTCCATCTAGGCTTCAACTTGCCTGGAAACAGCTTTAGCCTGGCGTTGAAGATTAACATCCTCTGTCCTATCTTGAAGTCTCTCAGTATGATGTGCTTGTCGTGCCACTGCTTTGTCCTTTCCTTATAAATTTTTACACTCTCATACGCCATCAATCGAAATTCCTCAAGTTCAAGTAGTGCATGTTTCCGTTGCTCACCTGAGAGCTTAGAATCCAAGTTGATCTTCTTCAAGGCCCAGAACGCCTTGTGCTCAAGTTCCACCGGAAGATGACACGACTTCCCAAATACCAGCTGATAGGGAGACATGCCCACAGGGGTCTTGTATGCAGTCCGATAAGCCCATAGACTGTCATCTAAGTGTAGGGACCAATCTTTGCGACTCGGATTGACTGTCTTCTCTAGAATCCCCTTTATCTCTCGGTTAGATACTTCAGCTTGTCCATTAGACTGCGGATGATAGGCCAGTGATATCTTATGTGTCTTTACCCCATATTTGCTCAAGAAATTGGCAAAGACCTTGTTCACGAAATGCGATCCCTCATCACTGATAATGGCCATGGGAGTCGCAAACCGCGTAAATATATTCTTACGCACGAATCTCTCTACAGTAGCTCCATCATTCTTGGGACAAGCCATTGCCTCTACCCACTTGGTCACATAATCCACAGCTAACAGAATATAAAGGTTACCATGTGAAGAGGGGAATGGCCCCATGAAATCAATGCCCCATACGTCAAACGGCTCCACCTCCAACACGAAATTCTGAGGCATCTCATTTCTGCTAGAAATATTGCCTGTTCTCTAACACTGGTCACACTGCTGTACAAATAGATGAGCATCCTTATGTAAAGAAGGCCAATAAAAACCACTTTAAATTACCTTTGCCACTGTGCGTGATTTGCCAAAGTGCCCTCCACAATTCAGTTCATGGCAATGTCTAAGAATATCCAACGTATCTTCAGCAACACATCTTCTCAACACTTGATCAGCTCCTAACTTGAACAGATAGGGGGCATCCCAAAAATAACGTCGTGCATTTGCGAAGAAATTCTTTTTCTGATGGAAGGTCATGTCTTTGGGAACAGAGTGCCTTGAAATTTTCCAAGTCAGCAAACCAAGGCATAGCTGCTACCACTACCATAAGTTGTTCATCTGGAAACTCTTCTCTAATTGGCACTTCTTCCTACTTTTCATTCTCCAGTCGTGACAAATGGTCTGCAACAAAATTCTCTACCCCCTTTTTATCCTTGATTATCACATCAAACTCTTGCATCAACAGAACCCACCGGATCAATCTTGGCTTGGCATCCTTCTTGGTGAGAAGATACTTGAGGGCTGCATGGTCTGTGAAAATCGTCACATGCGAACCCATAAGATACGGACGAAACTTGTCCAACGCAAATATGATAGCCAACATCTCTTTCTACGTGGTAGCATAATTAACATGTGCATCGTTAAGAGTTCGACTAGCATAATAAATGACATGAGCTACCTTATCTTCCCGCTGTCCCAGAACTGCCCCCATTGCATAATCACTAGCATCGCACATGAGCTCGAACGGCAAAGTCCAGTCCAGTGTTGCAATGATGGGCGCGCTAATCAACCTCTCCTTGAGCACCTCAAAAGCTGACTTGCACTTTGCATCAAAATCAATGATTGCATCTTTCTCTAGCAAACCAGATAGAGGCTTTGCGATCTTCGAGAAATCCTTGATGAATCGCCGGTAAAATCATGCATGTCCCAAGAAACTCCTTACCCCTTTTACAGAGGTATCAATAACCTCAATTTTTGCCCGGTCCACCTCTAAGCCTTTGTTTGAAATCTTGTGCCCCAACACTATCCCCTCGGTCACCATGAAATGACATTTCTCCCAGTTGAGCACTAGGTTGGTGTCAATGCATCTACCAAGAACTCGAGCTAGCTGCTGTAGACAGTCTTCAAACCCATCACCGTATAGCCAAAAATCATCCATGAAGACTTCAAAGTTCTGCCCCATCATATCAGAGAAGATAGGCATCATACACCTCTGAAATGTAGCAGGTGCGTTGCATAACCCGAATGGCATGCGTCTAAAGGCGAAAGTCCCATAGGGACAAGTGAATGTCGTCTTCTCCTGATCAGCTGGCTCAATTGCTATCTGATTATAACCCGAGTACCCATCCAGAAAGCAGTAATGAGAATGATGTGACAGCCTATCAAGCATCTGATCAACGAATGGGAGGGGAAAATGGTCCTTCAATGTGGCATCATTAATTTTGCGGTGATCCATGCAAACTCTCCACCCAGTAACGGTACGAGTGGCAATCTGATCACCTTTCTCCCCTTCCACCACAGTAATACCTCCCTTCTTAGGGACACGCTGTACCGGGCTAGTTCATGTGCTGTCGGAAATCGGGTAGATGATGCCCGCCTCCAACCACTTACGGACCTCCTTCTTCACCACCTCCTGCATGTGAGGGTTGAGGCAGCACTGATACTGGACCACCGGCTTCTTATCTTCCATGAGCCGGATTTTGTGTTGGCAAACTGTGGGGCTGATCCCCTTGATATCCGCTATGGTTCATCCCATAGCTGCTTTCCTTTCCTGCAATACCTTGAGAAGCTGCTCCTCTTGTTCCCTGTCCAAACATGCAGACACAATCACAGGTAAAGTTTCATTAGATCCCAAGTATAAATATTTTAAATGAACAGGTAAAGGCTTTAATTCTAAAATAGGAGCAGTAATAAGAGGAGTAAGAAACTTCCTGCTTCCCTCATTAAAGAGGGGGAGGGGCTGGCGCAAGTGAACATCCAAGGATTACTCTTTCTCGCTGGAATCAAGTAGAGCAAGCTCCTCATATAGCTGCTCCAATAAAATGTCGTCATCCTCGTCCGGCGTGTATGCCTCCACGCCAAAGCACTGCTCACTCACCACATACGAGGGAAACTTAATAGCCTCAAATACATTGAAGGCCACCTTCTCATCGTTGATCCGCATAGTCAGCTCTCCATTGTCCACATCAATGATAGTTCTCCCCATGGCCAGGAATGGGCGGCCTAAAATAAGGGGAACATCATCGTCGACCTCCATATCTAGGATCACAAAATCAGCTTGGGAGATGAGTCCTTCAACTCTCACTAGTACATCCTCTAACACGCCCCTTTGGCGTTTGATGGTACGATCAGCCATCTGCAAGCACATCCTGGTAGGTTTAGGATCTCCCACACCAAGCTGCTCAAAAACCGATGTGGGCATCAAATTGATACTTGCACCAAGATCACATAATGCCCTCCCATGAAAGCATCTCCCAATGTCACAGGAGTGATGAAACCACCCGGATCTTTCATCTTCTTTGGTAACGCCTTTTGCACAACGGCGCTACACTCCTCATTCAGAGTCACGGTTTCAAAATCATCCATGCGCCTCCTATTAGAGAGGAGGTCCTTGAGAAATTTTGCGTATTTGGGCATTTGTGAAATTGCTTCCGCAAAGGGGATATTTATGTGCAACTTCTTGAAGATATCCACAAACTTCTTGAAGTGCTTGGCATCCTCTTGACTCTTCAATCTCTGCAGGTATGGCAACCTTGGCTTAGGCTTCTCCTCCGACTTCCTACTCGTGTCCTTTGATTGGGGAATCACGGTAGGCACGGGAATTTCTTCATCCAATGCTTTTTCAGTGGCCTTGGTCGCCTCAGCTCGTGCCTGGGTAGGATATGGAGGATCCTTAGTGGTGGTCCCACTGCGAGTAGTAATAGCGTTCAATTGCTCAGGTGAAGTGATTGTGTTAGAAGGTAACATCCCCGGTGGAAGTGGGTATTTTGATTGGCTATCTGGCCAATCTGTGTCTCATGGCTTTTCATCGTGGCTTCCATCGCGACAATCTTGCTCTCTATTTTATCATTGCTAGCTAACAGTTTCCTCAACAATGCGTTCGTATCTTGTTCTTCTGATTGTGGACCCTGCTGTTGTGGAACTTGTCTTTGCGCTTGGTATGGAACATTTGGCCTTTGACCTGGTGCGTATAATCCACTGCTCGGACTGGCATAGCTGAAATTGGGGTGGTTGCGGTTATTTGGATGGTATGTGTTAGACCATTTTTGTTGTCGTGGTTGACCCATGTCGTTCACGTCTTCAATACCATCTACATATCCCTGATTTCCATCTGCTACCATCTCTCCCACTGATTTCACCTGTGCCGATGGATTCATATTACTGAAAGCTGAAGTCATCACTGTCATCTGATGTTCGAATTTTTGTTCCACCATGGACTCAATTTTACTAACCAATGCTCGATCAGATTTTGTGTTTCTACGAGTTTCAGACCTCGTGGACTCACGTTTTGCCACATTATCCAGCAGATCCCGGCATCCCTATAGTACTAGGCCCATAAAATTGCCCTGAGCCATCATATCCAGTTTATTTGCAGTCTCTCTGTCTAGGGAATTATAAAAATAGTGCAGAAGTTTGTACCATGGCTCTCCGTGAGTGGGGCATCTGCGAAGGAGCTGGTTGAACTTTCTCCACGTGTCTCACAGAGAATCATTTTCTTGTTGCACAAATTTTTTTATATCATCCATCCGTTGAGCAACCTTGGATGGCGGAAGATACTTCCAGAGGAATTCCTTGCAACACTCTGCCCATGTAACGATACTGCCTGATGGAAGTTCCATAAGTCATGTCTTTGCCTTTCCTGATAAGGAGAAGGGAAAAAGCATGAGCTTTATCGTCTCGAGTGGAACTCTCTGATCATACATAGTTGAGGTAATCTGCTCGAAATTGAGCAAGTGTTGATGCAGATCATCACTTGGGGCTCCAGTGAATAAGCACTCATCCCAAACCATGTTGATCAATGGTTGGCGTATTTCGAAATGCGCGACGTTAATCTGAGGCCTGACAATAGTGGGTTGATACCCCTCCGGTGTAGTTCTGAAGTAATCCACCAAAGGACGCTCATCCTCCTCAGCATTATTCACCTGTGCCGCCACATCCTGTGCATTATTTCCTCCATTATTATTGTTCCCCCCGTTGTTATTATTACCTCCATCGTTTCTCACTTTTACCCCAACCAAGACGTGGTTGTGGATTTGGAGGGTTCAAGCGAGCCATAGCAGCTTGCATCTCGGTCAACTGAGCTCTGAGCTCCTCAGCTTCCCTTGCTCTATTTCGAGCATCTTCCACAGCTGCAACTCTAGCTGCTTCCGCATCTTGCATACCCTTGCCGATTCTCTCAAACTCAGCCTTGGTTTCAGTATCCATGTTAACTGAGCTTGATTTCCTCTTGTCTCTACGCTGTGCTCGTAACAGGGATTCCGGATCTTCAAGTGTAGGGTGTAAAGGCTCGTCTCTAGAACGGGACATGCACCGCACAAGCTAACCTGAAATCACTGATAACACAAAACGTAGGTGAGTATTAGATATAAACAGAAAAGTAAAATCCCCAAGGCTAGGAATTATAACTAATTTAGCCGAAGTCCCCGACAACGGCGCCAAAAACTTGACACGCTCCTACCGCAAGTGCACGGTTGTCAAGTGAAGTAATAGATAATATTAGGGGTTGTCGTGTCACAAGAGACTTCTCGTAAATTAGCTAAGAATAAATAACCTTATGTGGGCTAGCAAGTTGATTTGATTGTTCTGATTCTACTAATCAAAAGACGAACTAAATTATTGATTCACGCTTTGAACAACGCGAGAGATGATTTTAGAGATGATATGGAGACAAATACCGGGTTTCCTCTACTGGATCACTAAGGTTACTACGAATATTCGTTTTGATTCACGAAACAATAATACGTTACTCATGTTAATCAAGCAATTTTTAACTTACCGAGTTACCAAGCAAGCAATCTATGCCTAGAATCGATTCAAACCGAGTTACCAAATTCAATTCAATCCTAGACATGCATTAATTATCATAATTCTACCTTTTTTATCCTAGTTAACATTATCGAGTTACCAAACAATGATAAAACTAGGTGAATAGTTCAAGTTTCCGACTAACATTCAAGGAGTTACCACGTGAACACTAATTAAAATCAATCCTACGTGACGTCAAACGCAAGAGAGATGAAGATAATCACATAAACTACTCATAACAAGAGAATAACGTATCTAATTAAGTTAAAACATGAATCGAAACATCAAAACGTGTATTTCTTAGAACCCTAGCTACCAAACGAGGATCCCGATAATAAAACTTAGCTAGACATGAGTTCTAACATAATCTAAATGTTTTTCATCAACAAAACGCTAAGAATAATGAAGAAGAAGAGATAAAGAAATCCAAACGGATGAAATCCAAGCTCCAAAGTGCTCCCAAGCTCCAAGAACGTCGTTCGTAATGTCTAATCCTCAAAAACTACGACCTATACATGTCGAAGTACGTTTCCCAAGTGTTTGGGACTAATTAGAAGTAATTACACAAAGTTCCCGACAATTTTCAAAAAGTTGTGTGCGCACCAGGTCGTGCGACCTCCATTCCAGGTCGTGCGACCTCTGGAAATGGAAAGAGGAGGTCGTGTGACCTCTGAATAGGTCTCGGAAGACCTGTGTCCATGTAGCCTGCGTGCTGTCTTCTGACCCGCAGGTTCTGAGATTGAGGTCCTGCGACCTCTGGCAACTCTCCACCAGGTCCTGTGACCTCTGATAAGGTCCTGCAGGACCTCCTTCCAACTATACTGCTCTTTGTCCTAACTTTCTCAGGTCGTGCGACATCTGAGTGAGGTCGTGCGACCTCCCATGAACTTGGCAAAAATCGAAACTTCGTCCCCTCGTAGCGCATGCCTTCGAATCACTTCCCGGGCATCGACCCATCACTTGATCCTCCATTTTGAGCTCTCCACATGCTCAATGCCCGTAACATCTTCTCATGTGCCTCTCTAGCACTCGAATCATTGTCTCTTGCTTTCTTTCCCAATTCTCGAGCTCGCCTTAGTTTCCGAAGTTCGTTTCCTCTATCCACTTGCTCCTCGCGTGCTCCGTTCCTGAAAAACACAACACGAACACCCCGCGAAGATCAAATGTGACAAAATAGGATAAAAAAAAATGTAAAATGATGTAGAAAACGCCCAGACTTCACATTCATAGCTCATGAACTCATTATCAACAATTAAAGCATGATTTACTCGAAAAGACGCTAAATTCTCCATGATGAGCATACAAAATGTAGCAAAATAAGCAATAAAATAAATCCGAAAACGGAGTTCTCCGAAGCAAGTCAGAGGTTGAGCGTTACTTGGCTGAAAGTTGTGAAGATGAAATGCTAATTTTTCTATATTGAATCGGTGGAAAGTGAATTCAGGAAGATATCATGTTCTCTCTCAGATAGCCTGTGACGTATTAACAGTACCAATATCTACTGTCCCTTCAGAATCTGCTTTTAATACATCTGGACGTACTCTGGATTCTTTTCGGAGTTCGCTTAATCCTGCTGCCGTCCAAGCTCTTATTTGTACACAAAATTGGCTTCAAGATCATGTTGTCATAGATATCGGCGAAGCATTGAAAGATCTTCAACTTTACGAAAATATTGAATCTGGTACACTCTCAGTTCTCATGTTAATCTTTTTTAAATGTTTCTTCATACTTTCTGATAGCATAACATAATAACTTCTCAATTCTTGGCAGAAATCATTGGAGCACCACCGTCTTCCAAAGATAGCGATAAAGTTTATTAATCTCGTCTTCTACATTTGTGATGAGGCTGAATAAACCTGGTTAAATAAATTAGGTATAAGCTTATTTGATTTATTTTTTATTTACATAACCATTTTAAATAAATTAGATATAAACTGAATACTTTCTGATAGTTTCTTGCTGATTCTATATTCCTATGTTTTCACTTTTGAGGCTACAGCAGGGTTGCATGTTTTAGCTTCCGCTAAGTCAATAATGGTTGCTAGGTTGGATGGGTCCATGTCGATGAATGTTTCTGCTGCTGTATTCTTCGTAATACCGGATCATGATGCTCCTGTGCCTGTGATGATTTTGCTGCTTGCTGCTTCAGAGATCGATTTTCAGATTTCTTTTACTTTTTCATTTATTGTTTTAGAGATGTTTTTGCTCTAGAGTGTGTACAGAAATTTGGCTTCTTTTAAGCATGTTTTTGCTCACTGGTGACTTGGTTTGTGACAATTTTATGATTAATCTTGAATAAGCAGCATCTTTTTTATACTTGAGATTTTTCTAGCTTATCATTCAATTTTTATCTACATAATTCAATTTAGCAAAAACCGGCCGAACCAAACCGAACCGAGCCGGATTTTTTTTTTGGTTTGGTTCGGTTTGGTTTATCTTCTCAAATGGTTTGGTTTGGTTTGGAATTTAATAAACCGGTCTATTCGGTTTGGTTTACGGTTTCAATGGAAACGGCACCAAACCGAACTGGTTACACCCCTAGTTTCTACTTAGTTGGTAGTAACTATTTACAAACATGGAGCGGTGTCTAAGCAACACATCCATTCCACCCAACTAATAGAAATAGTCATCCGACAAACCTTGTGCAAGTATTGTGTCATCCCTTTGTCTCTATATCTGAATTGGACGCGAGACATACAAGTCACACTCATATATCCAATCCATAGTTCCTCGATCCTGGAAATAGCCTTATTTGTGAAAATAACATCAATATCCTATATTGATTTATTTGAGCCTGGCAAGATATTCTATAAGCACTATCCCTCGAGTGGCCTCGGATATTTTCTCCAGTTATGTGGGAGGGAAAAATTATATCTACATCACTACGACCCCTAAGCTTGCTTCATACTGTGTCCGATACGCGCCTTTATGGCTACGCAGTCACGGTGTAGCGTTTGACGCTACCAAAACACAATACTCCACAACTAGATGATCTAGTGACTTCAAGTCTAAGGATGACAATATCGTTGTCACCGCGAGAATCACTTGTGACTTTACATAACATGTATGTAGCTTTCTCGGAGATGGGTCGATCCAGTATGCCAATTACACCTAATGCATACCCATGTGTTGGATCGTGATATCTCCATATCAATCCAACCCCATACAAGTCTATAGATGATTGTCCTGTTAATCAGTACAATTGTAAATCTAAGGACTTCATTATATTAAATATCTCCATAAATAATACAATGAATATTCTAGCCAATTATTGTTCATACTAAATTAGATTGCCTCTAGGTCACATATTCCAACAGTCTAGTCCCTACACACTTGGATATATGCTATATGAACTATCATAGACCTAAGAATGACTCAGAAACTTCTAGTAGAATACATGAAAAGAAAGATGAAATAATTAATGATTTCGTGCAGAACTAAATTCAAGTAGCTTGAACTGCATGCAAGAACATGACTTAGCATCACAAATTATATAAATAAATAGACTCGTATCATTTATAATAATTATATATTATACACTACATGATTTGAGCTATTTTGTTCATGAATAGACAAACACTTATAAACAATGCAGAATCATATATTGAAAGCATTATGAATTGTCCTGTTTCATATTCAGCTAAATCAGATGGTGGTGAAGACTGAATCCAAAGTTGTGGAGGTGGTCAATTCTCTCAGACCAACCATTTTGGCATTTGGCTCAAAGAATTAGAAACTAAAAGTGTAATTATGCATGTTCCTGGAGAAGCTAATTTCCTTGCTGACCTCCTAGCTAAATATTGTTAGTAAGCAATGTTACTAAAAACTTTTTATATGTCCCTCCTAACTTGAAACATGACGATACAGATTGTGTCACTTTAGGATCTGTACTATTTTTAGACAGTTGTCAATTCTGGTACAAAAAGTCTTAGATCGTGTAGTGCATTAAACATTATTATAAATTATCTGAGAGCTCTTTATTTAGATTCATTGTGATGCAAACCATTTCCTTGAAGGCAATCCAAGCTTCTTTGAATCTAGTGCAGCAAGTTGAAGACTAGATTTTCAAGTGTTTTCAAATATATTTCCTAGTGTTTAGGTTCAGGCTCATTCTTAGGTGTAGGAATACTCATGTTGCATCAATTCAAGAGTCTAGGGACTTTACTGTCAAAAGTGCAAAAGATAAGAGGACCTAAGAGGCTTTTAAGCCTCTCGGCACGCCTCTAGTGCAACACACCACCCCCTAGGATTACGGAATTGTGCCCTACTAGGGGTGGCTAGGTTTTGGTTGTCTGGCTCTTTCGACTTGCTATCTAGCTGTTTTGAAAGTTCAGTGAATCAGAAATATTTGTTTGTAGACTTTGAGGTTATTCTTCTTTATATTCCAAGAGTGAGGGTTTTATTAGGAATATTTAATTCTTTTCAATATAAATATTTCTAGTGATGATGATCACATATCTATTAAGAACTACTTTCCTATTAAAACTCTTTTAATGTTTTACTTAGTTTTCTAATTATAGTAAATTAATGTTCTTCAATATAAATCTATATTATGTATATTTCCTTGGTGACGTCTCTTTCTCATTGCTTTGATTTTTTCACATGTAACTGCGTCACTTTGACCCGGTGATTTGGATAGCGAGGCGATGTACTTTTTTGAATTTTTTTTCATTGTGTAGATTAACTTTGACTCTACAACACCATTAAAAAATTATCAAAAATTGAATTGTTTTGATATCCAAATCACTGGGTCAAAGTGAGCCAGTAGATAGCGGTAAAAGTCAAAGCAATGATAAAGAGGAATTTTGTTTAGAGGCGTTACAGAGGAAGATGTAAACTTGTTTTTGATCGAGTGTTTTTGTATTTACTGTATATTGATAAATTTAATTTATATTGATAGAAAATATTTTATTTATTTAAGAATACTTTTTCATTAGTAAATAAGAGTTTTTGACAGTTTGATATCTTTTTCTAAACTATTTTAGTGTTTCTTAAAAAAGATATGTGTATATGTATATATATATTATGAATTGTGCCTCTCTTTTCTTATACTCAAGTCTATCTTTTATATTAATCATTACTTCCTCCGTTCTCTATCTATTTTCACAGTTTTCATTTTACCACTAGCCACATGGTCACTTTGATTCGGTGATTTGATTTGTAAAACGATGCAAGAATTTGATAATCTTTGCATGATATTGTAGAGTAAACACCATTAAAAATTATCAAAAACTTACATAGTTTGGCTATCCTAATCACCGGGTCAAACTGACCTGATTACGGAAGAAAAAGTCAGACTGTGAAAATAGATAGAGAACGAGGTAGTACTACCTAAAATGACTCGATTTCTAAATCCGCCAGCATACATCTCGATTACCAACCTCTTGCCTTAATTTCTACACCTCGTGGTGCTTGAATGTACTTAAATGATACACACAGAGTTACAGTTAACTAGACAATGACATTCTCAGAGTTCTCATAAAACTAAACAAAGGACATGCTCCGGCAATCGCAAAATCACACATTTATCGAGAAAATACAAAATCTATTCTTGCTCAATTTTTACCAAAAGAAAGGCAAAACTCATTAAAACTATTACATCCTTAAAGAGTAGAGTAGCGCCATCGTGTTAGGATCCTAACTTCTCCTTTCTATGAAACCAAAACACAGGAAAACCAAGAAGTCCCCTAAGTAAACTATCGACTGTTTCATACAAAAAGTCTATTCCAGACCAGACCAGACCAGACCAGACCAGCCATCTTAATTAGTTTTCTTCTCGTCTTCCTTGATAGCCGGTACCTCTGCAGTAGCAGCAGAACTCTCGCCGACATCTTCACCAGCAAAGCCAAACTCATTGACTCGTTTCTTGTCGACTGGATATTTCCATCTTTGGTACACATAAATCAGGAAGATAATATCTGCAAGACGCAAGGAAGAGTGTGTAAATACCTAACATGACATATCAACTAATCTACACATAAGGCCATGCCACAGTTATCTATTTTAGAGACTTATTTTCTGCATTTTGCTTTCCTAAGTAAAAAAAAACACTGTTTCTCAACCCACCCCAAAAAAGCGACATACAAGTTCTTTCAAGAGCAAAAGGTAAACGACATATCTACAAAAGCCAAGTCACTTGAAAACTCCAACGACCCTTAACAGAATAAATTCAGGAGTCTGATAGAGACCTAAAAAGTTAAGTAGCCAAAAAAACACAGTAACTGTTGCATGAGACGCAACCCTTGCAATTAGATTTTCTATTCAACGATGATCAACAAATATTAGAGGCTTACTTTCTGCATTTCGCTTTCCCAAGTAAAAAACACCGTTTTTCAACCCCAAAAAAGCGACATACAAGTTCTTTCAAGAGCAAAAGGTAAAAGACATCTCTACAAAAGCCAAGTCACTTGAAAACTCCAACTTTTAACCCTCAACAGAATAAATTCAAGGGTCTGATAGAGACCTAAAAAAGCTAAGTAGCCAAAAAACAAACACAGTAACTGCTGCATGAGACGCAACCCTTGCAATTACATTTTTTATTCAACGATGATCAACAAATATAACCTTATATCATAAAAAAAACTTGGATGCAAAACGAAATGTAGATGTAGCAATAGATCTAAAATATCAAATAAATAGAAATAATGACAGTGGTATTAATTAGATTAGATCATATATGATAGATATATTCATGTGATTCAGAATGACCTTGGGAACCTCAACTGGATTATCTTGTGAAAGAAGTAAAAACATTCACTTCATCCCCACAAAAAGGAAACGGCACTAGTAAATACGAAATAGCAACTTGTAACAACTCACCGTCACGGAAGACAGATAGCCGATGCAATGTCGGCATTTTAATGACGAAGGCAAAAAGATCATCGATGATGGTATTAAGGAACTTGTACGTCATTTGCCTCCAAGGCATATGGGCCACAGATTGGAGCTTGTAGTTGATGAACAATTGAGGGCACATCATAATGAAACCTGCAACAAAAGTTTCCAAATATGTCATAAGTTATAACATCATCGCTACGAATAAACAGGGCGGTCCGCAGTGGCAGAGCCAGGATTTTGGTGTGGGGGGGGGGGGGGGGGGGGGGGGGCTTTTTTTTTTTTTTTGCGAATCAAATGGCACAATTTTTTTAGGAGAGGGTATAGATTTTTAATGAATAGAAACTTATGCTAGTGTAATAAATACCATGGCCTTTTTGTGTATTTATAAAAAACTAAAGGGGTAATTGTGTATATTAAATGGGTGGAGCTTTTTTTGTCCAAAAAATATGCCTCTGCCAGGATTCGAACTCGAGGACCTAAGTTTCACACACCAAAGCACTAACCACTGGACCAAAGTATATTAAATAGGTGGTGCATTTCTTTGTCCAAAAATATGCCTCTGCCAAGATTCGAACTTGGGGACCTAAGTTACACACACCAAAGCACTAACCACTGGACCAAAGTATATTAAATAGGTGGTGCATTTTTTTGTCCAAATAATATGCCTCTGCCAAGATTTGAACTTGGGGACCTAAGTTTCACACACCAAACCACTGGACCAAAGTACCGACTGTGTCATAGATGGGGGCACATGCATATATTCAATACCTGCACAACTAAAAAAGAGCTAAAAATAGGGGTATCCTAGTGTTTCCGGGAAAGTTAGGTGTGGGGGGGGGGGGGGGGGGGGTGCACGTGTAAGAAAATAGTTCCTAATATCCAGGGTTCTTGGAGGTGGAGTATTCTAAAATGTACTGAATCGTGAACAAAGAACTCTCAACATGAGTTTATGGAGGTGGAGTACTCTAAAATGTACTGAATCTTGAACAAAGAACTCTCAACATTTCAAGTGATGAACTCTAAAACAAGTTTCAAGTATATCACCAGACAAAGATGTCGAGTTAGATACAAATATTGATATCTAGGCATGCTTGGGTTATGGCAGCTTGTTCTATGGCATCACCAAAACAGAATATTCATGTTTAAATCAAGGTATGACCTTAAAGCCAAAACTGACTATGTCAAGAAATTATAGAAAAATGAGAGCAACAAGGACTTACCAAACATGTAAACACAGCTTGTCATTGAAGAGAGTATCCAGGAGTACCAACTCTTGTGGCGTTCATACTTGAGAGAGTAGATGGAAGAGCAGATTACTAAAAAGAAGAGCACATAAGATAAATACTTCATTGCGAGATCATCATACTCCTTAGTCTTGTTTCCAGAATATGAATCACGATCTCGGAACCTCAGCTTAGGTATCTTTCCAGACCTATCAATCTAAAAGAAAGCAGAAGTAAAATACCGAGGAGATGGTTAGGATCTGCAGTTGTTTAAGATGTTGATGGAGGCAAGGAAGGAAGACGCATTCATAATGTAGAAAAGTTCCTTAAATACGGATATTTTAACAAAACTCAATCTTACGACTCATACCTCAACGTGCATGGCTTTCCCTATTTTCCAGAATTCAATGCAGCAACCAACCCCAGAACTTGCAAGAATCATCCAAGATGTATCATTGTCGAGTAAGTAGAGAAACACAACCAGTTGGCAAATGAAGCCGACAATAACAGACTTTGCAGATAGTCCTTCCATTGATTTATTTTTGTTCCAGAATTGAATGTCTGTATAGAAAAATTTAGCTTAAAAGAGAACAAACTTCCAGAAAGTATTATCACAAGGATGCGAACTATATTTATTACCATTCTTGAAAGCCAAGAAGTCAAATACTGAGTGAAGTACAGAGACGACCATTGTAATTAGAAGAAGGTAAGGATTTCCCTCCAGGAATACTCTCTGGAAAACAAAATATCCGAATCAGTTAGTGAAGTGTAACTTATGTCGTAACCAAATTACGGTATTTTAAAATTGTATGAATGAAGATAGCAAGTATATAGAACGTGATCACACAGCTCTCTGATTCAGAAACCATATCAATATCAATTCAGAACATCGTCAGAAAGCTTTATTAAAATGCATTAGCTATGATATTCACAAGCATTTTATCAAACTTCAACGACAACATTAGAGAACTTGAAACATTAAAACACCATTGAATTCACTAGACAACTGTTCCTATCAGATAGATAAACTGATAAAGAGCCGAACCAGCATATAGTAACTTACACAGCAATTTCAAAATGCAGAGACCAAAACTTCGAGGCCATCCACAAACATTCGATTAAACTTTTGGGATTCCAGATCAACATGAAATTTACACCAGAAACTTACGGAAACGGAAAATTTATTAAAACTTATACGAAGTACAAACTAACTCAAAAGAAAGATAATAGGTTGTTTGGATAGTGATTTATTGGTTTATATTATAATCTGATTTTTTAAATGAATGGTTTTGATGGAGAGGAATCTTACATCTCTCCCTTCATCACAGCCGCTCATTTCAAAAATCAGATTATAATTTAAACCAATAAACTACTACCAAAACAACCTTAAAATCCCTCTACAGCAGTGGAATGTAAATTACTGACACCTCTCCCGCATCCTACTAGTTACTGCATGAATTGTGAAGAAGCTTTCCAGGATTATTTTGGATAAAATATACACTTGCTGTCATAAACCATTTTACCTAAATTAGGAGTATATATATCTCTCAATTCACATTGAGTTTATAGCTAGAGTAGCTGTCATGACGTACCTTAAGTTCATCAGCCTCGCCTTCCAACATGCTGCCATAACTACGGTGAATCTGGAAAGATTGATCAATCTGTAGGAATAGTTGCCATTTCGTCATGCTTATTGGAGCCACCTCAAGATTCAACGGAAGCTCAGTTACTGTGTCATTTAGAGCTATCAACTTCTCGCGGAGTAACCAAAACTCGTTGAAGAAAACGGTGGGATAGTAGTCCCCTGTTTTAGGGTCAACATTCAAGTCTATAAAATGGGGTCAAGAAATTGAACAGTGGTATATGATAGAGAAAAGTTAGAAACCTAATTTCAATAGTACATTGAGAAGAAAGAAAGAAAGAAAAGGAGTTCCAAAAGCCTTCTCAAAACCAGTGCTATCTAGAAACACGAAAAAGAAGATACAATGAATTTCAACAAAATAATAGCAACCAAGGAGAAAAGATTGATATGGTTATTAATATGGAATATGGATGCATCATATCATGCACATTGTAGCTTATCAACTTCCTTATAGGAATATCTGAATACTCATAACTTCATCTTTTTATCAGTGAAACTACATTTCATGTCTCCCTTCCGAAAAATAGTTTAGGCCTAAGGTTAGTAGAATGTAATTTGGTTGAACTTGAATCAAAAGTCATAACATTTTTATATGTTTGTTGAACTGCTGCTCGTCAGTAATTTAGCCTTTCATGATATAAAACTAAAAAGTTTCATGTTCAAAGCTTATGATAATAAAGAAATAAATATATCTCCAGCAAAATAAACCATACAATCACGTCACAGCACTATACAGAAGACAATAACAAAATATTGAAGGATACAGGGAGATACATTTGGCGGAACAGCATTTTTCGGATACCTGCAAAGCAGTTGCAACATTTAACAAATTAGTAATAAACTCACAAAGGAACAAGATGGGAGATCTTAAATCAATTAATCATAATCAAAACAAAATAATTTAGTACAAGCTAGAGACAAAATAGGCAAAATTTGGTCTGAATTTTAGGTGAATCTAGAAATTGAGACTATTTACACTTTTAAATACTTCCACACTAGTCCACAGGTGGGTGGGCACTGATTTGTATTTTATAAATACTTATTCATGCACAATATGCTATGCACACTCAATATTTCATCAAAAAGGACATATTGTGATGATTATATACGAGACACATACTACAGCTTCAAGTGATGAAATAGGATGCTAGTATGTTAGGTCCAAGTGCATCTCTATTGCTCAATTACGAACCCATCCTTAGGAAGCATTTGGCCCGAGATAATGGATTGGGTTCGATATCCTGGTTACATATCTCCATCAGAACGTGTAATAGCTTAGAATTTGCCTGAATAAGGATTCTAAAATGATATTTTGAACTTTATTTTGGACCTGAAAATGAAATTTTAATTTCAATGTAAAATATGAATGACAAACATAAAATGGGTCTGCGCAACGAATCTAATTTCCAAGCACACTCAGAAGTTATGGATTCGGAATGAGAAAAGACTTCAGGTAATGTAAGTGCCATCATATAAGCCTCCAACGACAATGGGAATTCGTTGAAGCTCCAAACATAACTTAAGTATGGACTCATAGTACTAACTATGATGACCATGACAAAACTTGCAGCAGTTCAATACAAGTACGTAGCAGCAGCCGCTTGTGAGATGGCTGGTAAGGATACTGTGAGCTCATCTTAGTCTATCACTTCGAACTTAGCTCGATATCAATGTTCGTACAAAGAATGGTCAAAGTAGCACTTTAATTTCATGACTCTTGCAAGTATAGCTAAGAACCCCCCACCCACACACACACATATGCCCTCCTCTTATGTAGAGTTCATCACAAGAAGATACAGAGGTCATCTCATGTATCACATCACCTTAATCCAGGGCAATCTCACAGAAAAGCATTACAAGAGGACCTGTGGATGGGAGGCTAGTTTTGGGTATTCATAGGACCCACCGTATCCCATATAAGAAATTCCAGAGTTCTGATTACATTCAGAGAGGATACTCAGTAATAATTTAACCTGAACCTGATACCGACATACACTAACTCGGATAGTGTTAGCGTTTATTACTTGACAGAACAAAGGAACAGCACACCAGGAGTAAGTAGATGCTAGAATAAATTATAACTGCTGAAAATAAGCATAGCAATAAATTATGCTAGAACAAAGGATCAGCACACCAGTAGTAGGATTTTTTACCTTAAACCTAGCTGCATTATTGAACATGTGACACTTAACCTACTGCATTATCAATTTACCATAAAAACCACCTGCATTATTCAAATTTGTGACAAATAGCCTATTTCAGGTAGTCTCAGCTACGGAAAGTAACGGGAATCGTGTAACCGTACGCAACAACACATTTACCCTCATTTATTGAAGGGGTTCATGAATGATGCAAATGCGTCACTAGGTAACGTTTACACAATTCCCGTTACTATCCGTAGCTTAGACTAGGCTCTTTGTCACAAATTTAAATAATGCAGGTGGTTTTCATGGTAAATGATGATGCAGTAGGTTAAGTGTCACAAATTTGAATAATGCAGGTCGTTTTCATGGTAAATTTATAATGCGGTAGGTTAAGTGTCACAAGTTCAATAATGCAGGTAGGTTTAGGGTAAAAGATCCTCCTCCACAGGTGGTTTTAAATTGATAATGCAGTAGGTTATAACTGCTGGACCCCAATTGACCTCCACACGGGTAATCCCATCACTACCTGAATGGCTGAACCTACCTAAAGCAAACATGATTCTTCAAGAGAAAATTTAAAACTCAAATAGAACTCCCATCACCGGCAATCGACAAGTCTTGTCTTTTCCGTCCATCGCTGTGCGATATTACCAAAGATAGACAGTAAGGAAGAAGTTAAGGAGTTCGCAGACCAGATCTGGACAACTCTGTTGGGGGTGATTGCTTTCATCTCCCAAACAAGAAAGGTGAGAGATGATAGAGAGAGAGATGTGCAAGAACAATGAGTGAGAGTCGGAGAGGAATGTAGAGAGGCATGTGGGTGGTGTTTGTACCCTGATATATGCATACTGCGTACCTTCCACTATTTCGGTCCCATTCATACGCGAAAATATCCCTAAACCCAGCCGAGTTTTGGAAGTGCCCGAATCACACCCAATTGGGAATGGGAGGGCTTGGACCCGCTTTTGAAGCCCCAAATGCCATCCCTATCCATCACCACCGGCAACTAAAAGAATGTGAGTGATCATCTACATACTACTGACTACACTTTTCAAAACAAATCCTGTAAGGAATCTGACAAGTAATATGGTATGGGCTACGACACTAAATGACCAAAAACAAGGGAATCAGAAGAAAACATGCATTGGAAAACCATTTGTAGATACCCCTACCCACATTCCAGGTCATTTAAGAAACATGGGTCTTTCCCAAGCACATATTTCCGTAAAAACTCCAACCAAACTAGCTGAAGTTAAGGATAAAAGAGTAGGAGTAATAGTTGAGACCTCTTTGGAACTGATGCTGGAAAGGAAATTGACAGTCAACTCAGCAGTCAGCACAACATTGTAGAAATATAGCAAGATAACACTTCGTACATAATTATAAAGTTCTGGAGTGCTTAAACGTTCGTGTTATAATGTGGTTCAATATTTAGATAAAAACCTTTTATCACCTGCGGAACCGTTGCGGCCGCTTTGAATGTATTGGAGACTGACAATTAAATAGCAAAATTTCATGGTTAAACCTATAGCAAATGCAGATACCCATTGACAGGCATGTTCTTGTTCTGTGAAACATGACTTCTTTGACATTCTGGCAAATCAATGTTATCTACAACATAAATGGATAAGTCAAGGTGGCAGTTCCAATGCCCAGTGGTGCCAGTCAACCTTGCATGGAAAAGTGACATGCGAGCAGCTTTGGCTTAAAACTACAGGTCAGAGTAGGGAACTTATGCATGGGCGGCCATTCTTTTAGAGCCTAAAGATAGATGTTTCCAGAAAAAAAAAAATGTCTTCCTAGGAGAAAGTAGTGTATTGATACATTTTCTTTCCTTCTACGATTAACAACAGATCCCCTAAACCAATTTTAAACTTGCTTCATGCGTATTGCCCAAATTGAATCAATGTTGGCAACAACATAAAAGAAAATATACATATTGTTGCATAGATAGGAAAATGTAAATTTTCAACTTAACCTTAATCACATCTAGTAGGTGAAGGACCGAGTTACTGTATGAGAATTTCCAACTTAATCTTAATCACGACTATGAAGATAAGGACAGAGTTTCGGTGTGCTCAGCCAGGTTACTTGCCGATTTTAACAACCACAGCATCACCAACTGCTAGATGAGCCCAGCTAGCAATCATCAACAGTAACAGACATGCCTAGAAAGGGAATTTGGATTCTAATTTCAACGATTTGCAAGGATCCCTCATTTGAAGAAACAATAAAGAATCGGCGAATATTTTGGTAATAATGACGAATACTGAAGAATAATCAGATATATAAAAGCCAGAAAAGGGACAGCAGTGTCCTACCTGGATCCCATATCCCAATCATTACAACTCAATAGCTGCCTAAACTCTGTTCGAACTCTCTATAAATATGGAGATCTTATGCTTCGGCTCAGAATGTCAGTAGATAGTAAGGGTTGCTTTAGTGGGTGAAAATATTTAAGAAACTTATTTGTAACTACTGCACCCCGCCACCTCCTTGAACAATCTGAACTTTTCAAGCCAGGAAAGGATAAGGTTCTGAAACCTATGGTAGGGTAGGGTACGTCTAAGTATTGACCATATTAACAGTGCAACAGGAAAAAGGGTCGCTTCAGCCGGGGCGAATATTTAATAAATTTATTTGTAGCTACTATAACACCCCACCCCACCCGCTCCTTGAACAATCTAAAACTTTCAAGCCAGAAGAGGATAAGGTGATAATCACTCCTGCCTAAATCCCTAAGTCCCATATAAGAAATATTACAAAACTGATTATTATTGGCTTCAAATGAGAATGAATAACAAATCGAAAACAGAAAGTAGCTGACCAGATGGAACCGTACAAGTCTTTTCAGACTCTTGAGAGCTTCACAAATTGGGAGCTATAAGAATAGGAGTTACTAGTTAGTAAAGGTCCATTTATAAAGGTCAAACCAGAGCTAAAAGGGGTTATACTATGGGTTTCTTACTTCTTATCTTATCCTTAGTCTAGATGACTAGTTGAGTAACTACCAATGACAGGTTGAAGACATCAATTTTTACCTTGCATTTTATGATGCTTCCAAGGACTATAATCTGTCTAGGATTCCACAACCAGAATGGGTTGCTTTTATCTAGTTAACTACTTTGTGGATTTTACTAATTCTCTTACTTGACATGAAGGCAACAATAAAGATCAACACAAAGGCAAGTTAGTCGCTCTTAAGCTTTCATTATTCCCAAGTTGATCGTCAGCAGATTTACAACCTACTCCCAATCAAGATCAGCTGCAAAGACACAATTTAGGTGCTCACAAGCATTCATTGTTTATAAGAATCCGTGAGAACATGCACACCTTGTAAAATCATCAACCAAATTCACTGTAATGTTAGGTTTCCAGTATGATATCCATTCCACGGGACCATCTTCTTTAGAATCGTCTCCACCTTCACCAGACACCTGAAGCATAAAAAGAATCTCCACTAAGATCAAAAGCATCTAGACACAGGAAAAAGACGTTTTACTGTTGGTACACATAATAATAACAGTCGTAATAATAATTGGCAAAGTCAAATCCAATTACTTTAATTTCATGATGATATGATAGTATGCCATACTGGTAACTTAGCGCTCTGGGAAACACAATTTGAAATATAACTGAGACAGCTTACATAACCAAGTACATCTATATGCCGAAAAAAGCTAAAGGAATAGCAGGTGGGCTTAACGTGTACTGTAGTTCCGTACAGGTTATTGAATGGTGCAAAACTATACAGATGCATAGTTGTTAACAGACTAAGCACCAGTCATGTGGTATTTACATTCTTCATAATCGACTTTGTCAATGCTGAGCCAGTCCTTACCTACTGGCAAACACAGATATTGCAATCTTTGCATGCCCAGTCAACTAAGCTTCAGTAATACATATTGCAGAATGGGACAAGCTATAATACTGAACATGGCCACTTCAAAGTTAATAAGTCGAAGGAAGTAAATAAGTCAAAGGAAAGCATTTCAACGGGACACAGAAACCCTTTAGGAAAATAGATAAACCAAGAGGCTATGAAAACCTACCTTTTTCCAATCTCTAAATTTTTTGCTCAAGATATTTCTTCTTCCAAGTTTTTTCTTTCACGAATAGCCGAACTAGTCATGTCTAAATGTATATATGAGATGGAAACAAGCCTGGATTAAAGGATAGCAAAGTCTTTTGCAGTGAACAGATTTATAAGACCGACAATAATGACAGCCAGTTTTTTCTTCATTTATAGTACTTAAAGTTAAATCGGTTTTTGTTTCAAGTTTGTTGCCAGCAAGCTCATCCATTCATATAAGTTGGAACACATAGGGATTACTGAGCCACAGAGTCAGGTGTATGAAAGTTGTTATCAGGTTCAAATCAATTAATGTCGTTCAAGAGGAACTGTCACTTCAAGGACGCCGAGCATTGATAGGGAAAACCTCCTATAGCCTACGAAGAAATAAACAGAAACACACCTCAGAAACCACTGATTTTTCGTCAGGCCCTTTGGTATCTCCCAGTAAACTCTTCTTCTTATCAGCTTTTGACTTGGGAAGGTATATGACAACAGCTGGCATAAAGAAAAGAAAGGGTCAGTGTAAAATTTAAAAAATAACTAGTTGAATGATCGATACCAAAGAAAAACTCTTACGATGGGTCCTCCCAAATGCAGCCAGGGGTTGGTATTCAGGATCGCTGGGGTCTGCAGGGTAGCCAGACCGAGCAAAGAACACATGTGCATAAAGGCTCCCATTGTGCTTCAATTGCTGATAATGATTATGTGACCAATCATATGAGAAATTAAATTAAAAGAGATCTAACATACACATTTTTATGGGAATCCAAAGGATTCAAATGCGTACCTCAGATGGATAATACTTGAAAGACAAAGTCCTGGTGCTCTCGGGCCCCCACACTGCATAAGGTATATTTATTTCATGCCAAACAAGTGCACCTTCGCTATTAAAATCGTTAAACTTCTCATGCTCCGATAGGTAGAACCACATATCCTGAAGACAATAAACATATTCAAATTTAAGGTTAGACAAAAAAGAAAACAAACGGACATTAGAGCCAACAATTTCAGCACAATCGTTCAACCCTTTCTCTTATAGTCTTATCAGCTAAAAGGCTAATTGCATAATCTAACACATACCAACAATTCTGCACGTTTTTATGATCCAAGGACAATACAAAGCATGATACACCAGTGGTAATTGATAATTGATAGATGGTGTCAATTCTGTAGTTATGATATTCTTAACTAGATTGACTACATGAATAGCATATTCAAAGAGGTATAGTACAACATAGACCTCAAAGTTTAGGTGCAACTGTTACATAGAGAAGGATCTTTTTCTACCCCCAAGTAGTACCGTATGTTTTTCTAGTAACACTGATGTGCTGTTACTAGAACTTCCTATAGTTCCCAGCAACACCATGGTCAATTCAAATTATTGACTAATTTTATAAACAATTTATTCACCAGATTCATACAAGTAGGTATTCAATTGAACGGAGAAGGATCGTACTATTGAAACAAATACATGTACCAAGCAATCAAAACATGAAATCTGATAATTTACAATACAGACGCAGATCTAAACACTTTACAAGCAGACACGAAGTAGATTGATTGATTGATCGAGAATACGAACCAAGGGTTCACCCTTCTGGAAGACATTAGAGATCAGGAGAGAAGGCTCGAGGTTGGGCTTCTTCGGGGAGAAGAATTTGGAAGCGAAGTACCAGAACACAGCTATTCTAATTATTCCCGTGATTGACTTGCCGAAGCCCTGCTGTTCTTGCCTTCCTCCTCCGGCAACTGCTCCGTCTCCTCCTGCTGCTGCTCCGGCTCCGTCTATAGCCGCCGGCGGTGCCATAGTCGCGAACTACGACGGTTTCGCCCTAGACAGTCTTCACCACCACCGTGAGAAGACACTGATGGAGAGAAGAGATTTGCTTTTACGATTTGAGAAGAGAGAGGTATAAGAATAGTTTTAAAACAGAGATATTTGTGACGAGTGACGACCAATGGGAAGAGAGATCCTACGTGTTAAGTATGCTAGTGTGTTTCACTTTCATTGTGACTCCCACCGGAAAGCGGCAGTCGTATCTGGAAGAGAAATTAAATTTTGGTGATTTGTAGAAACAACCCTTTTAGTTTAGCATAAAGGCAGCAGCACCCCCTAAAAGTATGTCAATCTTTCTGATGGCTTGAAGCCACTGCCGAATCTAAGAGAGAGACAGAGTTTGGAAGTTATCAGTGTCTTGTCATATTTCTTTTCAATCAAATAGATGTTTAAATTAGTCTCAGCCGTTGATCTTGTTAGAAAGTAGAATCAAATTTGTTCTAATAAGAAGAAAACAAAAGTGGAGAATAACCAAAAAGGATAATACAAACTTACAGAATAAAAGCCAACTAAAACGGAGATGATTTGGAGGACAGTCTCGTACGACGACGATCTGCGTAAAGCAGTATTCGCCCCCACAGTTGGTGCGTATTTGTGAATACTAAGGCGAATTGCTCCCCAAGATAAAAGTATGTCATGTACTGGAGACGAAGCACCAGTGTACAGTACACGACGAACGAAACTATGTTTGAAAGATATGGAGAGAATAAGAAGATGATTGTTGGAATGATTAGAATGAGAGGAGAGGCTGCTATTTATAGAGATAAGACACCTGTTACGAATAGTTGCAATTGTTTATTTCAAATTTAAAGGTTACAACTTTTCAATTCAAAGTAAAACGTGCAACTACTTTACATTCCTCAATTGAGAGACGTCAACCTTTCATTCATCACTTAATGATTTTGACGGGTGAGATAGCGAAATGATCTCCTTAATTTTATAGTTTTATGTAAGCTCTCAAGTGCGCTCTCTCGAACCCGGGTTTGAAGTCGGGTCAAACTCATATTTTCCAACAATCCTCCACAAGAATGACAAATTAGCGTTGAAGCTGAAAGTGTCAATCGGTATTCTGGACTCAACTCTCAGTAGGTAATTAATTGCATAAAAAAAGTAGCCTTAGGCCTTGAACTTTCCCATTACTGAGATACTATAGGGTATACTGGCTTAGTCAGTGTGCGAAGCGCTTTGAACTGCTTTGCCGTGGTGTATACCTAGTCGATAGTAACCACACAATTAATACCTGAGCATGGTGTATTCTCGTGATTGTGCTCTTTTTGGCCTTTAGACACGATTTCATGGTTTCATGAGTAGTCTTAGAGGAGTATGCCTTCTCATCCTCCTAGAACCAGCCCCAGTTCCTACTCAAATAGGTGAGACACATTTAAGGGTATCAGTCCGTACTCATCTTAACATGTGACCTCATTAAAAGCATAGCTTACCCTAGTCCTATTACTCGTCATC
This sequence comes from Linanthus parryae, assembly GCA_023055425.1. Classification (NCBI taxonomy): domain Eukaryota; kingdom Viridiplantae; phylum Streptophyta; class Magnoliopsida; order Ericales; family Polemoniaceae; genus Linanthus; species Linanthus parryae. The sequence continues at coordinate 21,433,423 of JALGPY010000012.1, read as the reverse complement.
CTAGGAATGGGATAGAAACATAGTTTCCTTGGTAAGTGATTCGGTATTTTCACAAATAGTTAGGTTATCCCTTTTTAACCTAGTTATTGGGATCTCCAGTCATCTAGGTTGGGTTTTCTGCCATTGTGCAACTCTTTGAGATTGTCACTAGGCCATTCCCATTGATGAAATTGCAACTCGTTCTTTCGATAAACCTTTAGTTAACGGATCCGTTTTTCTTTTGACTGTACACAATCGATCGGTCTTATTTATTTTTATTTTTTGTGAGAGAAGGTGCCTAATGGTATCTTGTATCTAAAATAGATGTCTAGACTTACCATTATAAATTTTTCTTTGTGTTTAAATAAGAGACACAAATTTTGGCCGATTTGGAGTATCTTCGAGGATGTAACGAAGCCATTTTGTTTCTTCCCCTGCCTCGTCTGACTCTATGAATTATGCTTCCATAGTAGACCTTGCAATGCACGTCTGCTTCGAAGATTTTCAACTAATTGCCATTCTACTAAGAGTGAATACCAATTCACGTGTGGATTAGTGATCTCTTAAGTTAGAGATCCACTTGATCTTTCTTAGTGATCCTTATTTGGTAAAGCGAATAATTAAGCTTTCTATGAGCAGGCTCACTAGTACACAATAACAAGGATTGGTACAAAATATTTGCAAACTCACGCATAAACTCATATTTCATGAGTTACTTGCTTCATGTTCTTTGTAAATGGTTTACAATAATTCTCCTTCTTCTAGGATTCATATTGTAGTTTCAACAAGCCACATTGTTTTGCTTACAATTGATGTATCCTTGTAAATGCATTCTAGTCAATGATCGCGACTGTTGAATTGCTTCGCAATGTTAGATTTTGTCGTACCATTCATTTAGTGCATGAGTAATTCCACTTTGTGAGATACACCCACAATTATACATGTAACTCTTTTCATGCTTTACGAAGGGTAACATAGCCCACTAATATTTACAAAGATCTTGTAAATATGAGAATTTCTACAAGATATATGCAGTAAATAATTCCCTCCATTCACGACTTTGAATCATGAATTTTCAATCGAAATATTATGTGTCTGATGAGATCATATTCCTTGTGATCTCTTCGTTCAATTTACCAATAATCGTGAATTTTGTGGTGTCCAAATTATACATCTATTTAGTAAACAAATCATAAGTATTATGAAACTTGTGATTTGCGTTATACTAAATCGCATATCCATGAGTGCTTGAAAACTCTTGAATTTCCATGAGTGCTTGAGAATTCTTGGAATATTTACAAGGTACACGAAACATATAGGTTTTCTAAGCCTTCTTATAGAGGCGCATCAAGTTTATATGAGTTCCATAACAACTGTTATTCAATTCAGGAGTTATAAACTTATTTCGCCATGAGACAATAAGATTTCCAAAAGTACGCGATTAGAGAAACGAGAGTACCTAACGGGTCACCAAACATGGTAACTGTCATGTGTACTTTTTAGAATAAGCAAATGGTTGTGATTATACTACTCAGTCGCATTAAATAAATAGCATGATTGAGGTTGTCAAGATAAAATTAATCCATCTTGAATACGTCAGTAACGGGAATCTTTACAACACCTACCTCTAAGGCACTCTATGACAAGATAGCAACATGCGATTTTGGAACTTTCACACCATCAATTGATACTTTTTTTCGCAAATAGGCTTGTAATTTATTTAGTAGTGGCATCTTTCGGAAACCCAAATGACATACAAGCATGGAGGGCAACATATAGCCCAATAAAGAATACTACCTCCGTTTCGTCTGTTTCGTCTGCGTTTGACTTTTTAACCCGTAATTGAGTCACTTTGACTTGGTGATTTGGGTACCAAAACGATGTAATTTTTTTAACGATTTTTTCATGGTATTTTAGAATAAACTTTCCTCTATAACACCATGCAAAGATTACCAAATTCTTGTATCGTTTTGTTAATCAAATCACCGGATGAAAGTAACCCAGTGAATAGTGACAAAAAGTGAAGTAGGCTGAAACAGGCGAAACAGAGGTAGTACAAAGCAACCTAAGCCCATGAAAGCAAGTCTGTGGTCTAGGGCATTATATTCTTTTCTACACCAATTTACCCAAATGTCATACCATCAATTGAGAAGTTGTAAAAGCGCCTCTCTGACTTGCTGCAAAAGGAAGAGAGAAATTATAACAATGTAATACCCACACGATGTAACTGTTTCCAATAACGGTCACATGGTGGTTTGAACTCAAAAGTAACCCACGAATGAGCATATCATCAACTACTTAAATATTCATCAAAACAAATTGCGCACAAATTGGACAGTATTCTGTAATTCCGATCACATCTGATAGGATTGATCTCTAATCGAAAGGATTGTCAATGTTGCCGGCGACGATGACTTTATCCGGCTAAACTCCGCGTCATACAATGGTTCAAAGAGAGGACTGAATTCCATTGCCAAAGGGATTAGTGGAGGAGTAAAATATGGTGTCTCCATTAGTACGCTCAGATCACTCAAGCTTCTACTTCTTGAACCCCTTCTCGATATCCCAACTTCAGACTCCAGATCCTCCTTTTGTTTTTACTTTGATGGTGAAGAAAAATCTCGGATGGCGCGAGAAGTTTCACAGCCTCGTAACTCAGTCTCATAACTCTCATATACTTCATCATCATCATCCACAACCCGTGAATTCTTTTTTGATTGGGAATAATGAAGTAGAGCTTGTGGCGCTCTGACATGGGTCTCTCTGATTTTTACTAAGGAACACAGTGGGTTCTGCACTCTAGCGCTCAAAGATGATGATGATGATGATGATGATGATGATGATGATGGTGATGGCTTCTTGCCACATAACATGTACAAGAATCTCTTGCAGAACTAATATACCCTTCTTTTACATCCATTCTGGTGATAAACCTCTTTTTCTTCCACCAAAACAAATAGTAAATCTCACCCAGAAGAGCCAACAAAAGCAACCCAAAAACAAGGCTCAAAGCAAGCCCCAGACTACTCAAAGATCTAATTTTTATCCAAAAAACATCAAACGGTTGGAGTGCATATGATTCCAAGAAAAACTTAATCGGGTTGTTGTTTTTGCTGCTGCGACTTCTAAATTGTCTCATTCTTCTCTAACAAAAATGTGGAGACGTCGATCACATCACCATCGGAGCTTATGAACAACAAGTTCCCGGAGAGCCCAAACACAATATCGATGGACACGCCTCCAGTAAACGACATGATCGTGAGCATCAGGAAATAACTCGTCATCCCCCTCATCATGACCACCATTCACTCTAAGGTAATAATAGGAAGCCAAACGAATGTGATGCTCAAATATTTTTCTCTTTCTTTTTCTTCTCCCCGCGGGTTGCTCAATGAAATTATCCTTTTCCACTGCCGGAAATTCAACACCGTCCCCACTAGTACTTGCCAGATCGGTACTAGATTTCACTAGAAAATAGTATCGATCCTAGAGTAGATGGCGACCACGATCAACGAATTTCCCCTAAATCGTAAGAGACACGTCAATTGGTTCAAACTGGTGCCGATGATCTTCCCTACCCATTTGTATTCTTGGAAAAGACGCCCGGTTTGGTTAAAACTGAACAAAATCGCTCCTGCAAACTTGGCGGAATTCCATCGTCGAGGTACCTGTAGAAGACGGCGAGAGGAAGCAGATGAGGACGGAGAGGGCGTAGGTCGTCCATGTCTGCGTCCTCCATGAATCAAAGTGAATAACGACCTTCCGCCCCTACCTAGTAAAATGTCATGTGCATCATCATTTTTTTTCTTCTGCGATTGCATCAGATAGTAACACAGAGAATTGATTGAATTCGGAAGAAGACGAAGCGGAAGAAATAAGTTTCTTGTTGTATGGCCAGTTGTTCAAAAAAAAATCATTCTCCTCTGACTCTGAGTACTGTTTAAAATAGTTTCAAGCACTAAATTCTATCGTTAAGAAAAATAATTACAAAATACTGAGCAGATTAATTCTACATTATCAGAATTTTCAATATATAAATAAAAACTAATTACAGATAATCTGATTACCGAAAAATAAACAGATCATACCAATTTGGCCAAGTTTTCAGAGACAGTTTTCCAAAACAAAGAGAACAAAAGAATCACATGCTGCAATACGATTGTTCGAAGGTAGATTCAAATTTGTTCTAATAAGAAGAAAACAAAAGTGAAGAATAACCCAAAAAAGGATAAAAAAACTTACAGAATAAAAGCTGTAAGTTCAGCTCGTTTCAAAGGCTTGAAACAGCATGAACTTAGGGGAGCTTTTAATTCTAATATGACTCTTAAACCCATATGCTTGATTATGTGTGTAGTTGATGATGAAAGACAAACTATTATGATGCCCTATATTTTGCTAATCCATTTGTTTGAATAAGTTTTTTCAAGGATAAGTAGTTACCTATTTTGCAGGGACAATTTCTCAAACTCTGCTCTTACAGAAAAAGGAAAATGGGTTGATGGATTGATTCTGTGATGGTGCAAACATGTCTAGACCTTCCTAACATACTCAACTACAAGATCAAGTCAATATCTTTGAAGATATTTAGCAAATAGCTATTGGGAAGAGGTGTTGGACAAGTCAAGACATGCTGTTGATTTTTAGGAAGTTTGTTTTGTGAAGATCCTGAAGATCTGCAATTCAAACTAGCTGCATAAGAGGGAATGATTGAAGAAATTGAGAAAAGAACGAACAAAGAGTTACTCAGACATTCTCAGGATTTACAAGCTACACAGAGGGATATTCATTTCACTCAATCCACCCAACAGAAGATCACTGCACATTTAACTGCTTCATCAGTTCTCTGTGTTCTTCTTTCTGATCTATATTTGTATATCATTAGATAATACTTCTCACATCTTATTCTCGTGTATTTTTTAAGTGAACAATAGATAATTCTTGTTGAATCACTTAGCTAGAGCAGGTATTAGATAGGTTAGTGAGAACCACAAGCTGTAGCAGAGTAAGGGAACTCTTTGTGCTGAGATCTAGGGCTTAGCTTTTGATTAAGAAGAATTGAGTTGAAAATCTTGTACGGATCAAGTCCCTGAGGTATAGACGTAGGTCCAAGTGGACTGAACTCTATAAATCTTTGTGTCTCTTGCATTTATCTTGCGGTTCTACACTTAGCTTATTTGTTTCACAAAACAGGTTTTAAGTTCAAGGGCTTGAAAGTCATTTCAAGGCCTTGAAATACTCACTGCTTGCCACAAACTTCTTTGAAACCACTCTTTTAGCAAAAGTTACCATACTCTATTCAACTCCCCCCTTCTAGAGTATTGATTTTGTATTCATACCTACATTACTGGCTTTCAATTGTTATCAGAGCTTGTATCACTGCATAGATTTAACCATCTGGTGATTATGAGCATTGTACGTGATGGTGGTTTCTGTGTAGAAGGAAATCCTCGAGAGATCCCCAAGTGTACACCTCAAGTAGGGAATAAGAACACGGAGAGTTGCAGAGTGTGTGTAGGGAGAGAGTAAGCACTGGTAACTGTTTGTGAGAGAGAGACAGTAAGCTATGGCCCTGGACCAAAATGTCTTGTGTCGCAATGGAGAGCTAACGATCCTATATATAGTGGGGAAGTGACCGTTGAGGGGTTAATGCACCATAAATGGCGGCTTAAAGATAGACCCCCAACGCACGTTCGACCGTGTATATAGGAACCGTTACGAACCTGCCCGCAAGTATCAGAGACCGTTATGAGATCAGCCGCATTGATGGGACACGTAAGCCTAGGATCTCTTAGTCAGTTACTAGAGGTCGCGCGCAAGCTTGGTTGTCGCATGCGCGCGACGAACCTTGCCCTAGCCTCCAAACCACTAAGTCCCTACAAGTCCCGTGTTATGGAGCGCGGGGGCTCTATCTAGTAGCCCCCATGTGGATGAGCACGGGTGGTGATCTGGTGTATATGGAGCACAACTAGGTGTGTTGGATGGCTGCCACGTGGCGATGATATGTCTGTCTGGAAAGCAGTATCTACAATTTCCCCCTTTTGCGCGATTGTCACGCGCCCTTCTGTTGTGCAGTCGCGCAAAATCAGCCATGCGTGGAGCTCACGCGGGCCTTTTTGAATTTTGAATTCGGATCCCGATAGCCCCCTGTCATAGCCATGATTTCCTAGGGTTTGGGAAGCGACGTCTAGCCCTTGATGAAGCGTGGCTTTTGTTGGGTTAATCAATCGCCATCCGAATTCGCCTAATTTCGAGGCGGGGACAGATCAAGCGTCAAATCTTCCGGATTCCGAAGCATTTTGCTGACTCAGCAGTACCCAAGGGTTGCGACTCTTTGGGGTTTATTTAAACCCTTCTATGCCTTTGATGTAGACTTTCCTGCCTTTCCTCCTCTTTACGCAAAACATCCACTCAAGAATTTGTAGGAATGGCTCACAACCAAGCTGCTGAAGTTCCAGAACTGCCTAGAGAATTGTGGTACCAAGCCCCCTACCTTGGGGTGACGATTTTGTGGCCACCATTATGGCTTCCCCCCTCCAAGCATCCCTGTTGGATGATGCTTTGCAACTTGCTCCCGAACCAGTGAGATCTGATTGGGACGTGATTAACGCCGGGGATGTGCAACGCCTCGGCGTAGAGGCCGGCTTGTATGGTTTTACCGACATTCTTCCGCAGTCCTTCATGGAGGGCTTTGACTGGATGGAGGAATGGACAGAGCATATCCTTTGCTATTACGCGGCACACCTAAAACGTGCTAATATTTTTCACGCCGTTCGTGTAACCAAGGGTATCCATATTTATCGTGATAGTACCATGCTTCAGGTATTATTTTCCAGGTATTCCAGGAAGAGCCACACTTTTCATCTCTCGCATCTCGAAGTTGCTCCTACCTTGGAGGATGTGGAGGTCTTGCTAAATCTTCCAAGCGTGGGGATTGTTGATCCCTTAGCACCTTTGACTGAACCAGACGAGGTTCAATTATTTGAAGATATGAAGGTTCTCATAGCTGATATGGGAAGAACTGGCTCGAAATGGATGCCTGGAACGACTGCACCTTGTGGGGAATTCCCACGTATATCCTCCAGTCCGAGGAACACTTGGTCAAAATGGCTCATGTACTTTTTAGAGACTTTGTCGATCCTGCTGTGGCTCGTGAATGGCGGGAAAAAGACCTGGAAGCGGTTATCAGTGTTGTAGGGAAAGGGTTTCATTTTACCCTTTTGTGGCTATCTCTGTGTGTGGCTATCGCGCTACTTGATAGACGGGTTTCCCCATGACGGAGTCTTTATGCACGTGCTTTCACTTGCTGTAAGGTTATCCCTTAGACAAAAGGTAGCCCTGGGCCCACTCGTTCTGAGCTCCTTTTACCAGCGTCTTGACTTGGCCGCTGCTCGTGTCGAACAGTCGCGAGGAAGAGTCGACATTTGCACTTTTGTTATTACCGCATTTCTATCTCTGTGGGCCTTTGAAAGATGGCATGGATTGTTGGAATAGATGCCCTAGAGGCAATCTAATTTAGTATGAATTTATTATGGCTAGAACATTCATTGTATTATTTATTGGATATTTAATATAATGAAGTACTTAGATTTACAATTGTGTTGTTTATCTTAAATATCCCTAGTCCAGTATAATGATTAATAGGACAATCATCTATAGACTAGTATGGGGTTGGATTGATATGGAGATATCATGATCCAACACATGGGTGTGCATTAAGGGTAATGGCGCACTAGATTGACCCATCTCCGAGAAGGCTACATACACGTTATGTTAAGACACAAGTGCTTCTCGTGGTGCAATGGTATTGTCATCCTTAGACTTGAAGTCGCTAGATATTCTAGTTGTGGATTATTGTGATTTTGGTAGCGTCAAACGCTACACCGTAACTGGGTAGCTATAAAGGCGTGTACCGGATACAATAAGAAGCAAGCTTAGAGATCGTAGTGGACGTAGATAGAATTTTTCCCTACCACATAACGGGAGAAAATATCCTAGGCCACTCGAGGGATAGTGCTTATAGAATGTCTGGCCATACTCAAATAAATCAATATGGGATATTGATGATATTTGCACGAATAATGCTATTCCCAGGATCGAGAAACTATGGATTGGATATACGAGTGTGACTTGTATGTCTCGCGTCCAATCCGGATATAGAGACAAAGGGATGAGACAATTACTTGTACAAGGTTTGTCGGATGACTATTCTATTAGTTGGCTAGAATTAATGTTTTGCTAGAAACCGCTCCATATTAGCAAATTGTTGCTACCAACTAGATAGAACCTATGTGGTCACACACTATATAGAGTTGAACTAGATTTGGGAATTAATTAATATGATTAATTAATTAGAAGGATCACTTTGCAACACCTTGCAAATTTAGTAGGACTAATTTGTAAGGAAGGGACTAAACCGAATTCTAGTAGGACTAGAATTGGTCATTTAGGTAGTTGGCAAGGATTTGTTGGACTATATAAAGGATGCTCCTTCCTTCCTTCCCACACTTATGAGCCTTTTGATCATAACTTGAGTGGGAGAGAATAAAAGGAGAGAGAGCAAGTAAGCAAAGGAGGCCGACCGCCCCCTTGCCGCTGCCCCTATCCCGTAGGCCAACAAAGGAGGCCGCCCCTCCTTGTTGCCTCGTGTTGCGTGATTTCTTCTTCCTCTTCCTCCGTTCCTAGCTAGCACAAAGGAGAATCTCAACTCTATGCGTGGATATCCTATACAGACGTGACACAATTCACGTTACAAGTCATCACAGGAGAAACCCTAAGGTGTGTAATTTGATTTCTTCCCTTACCATCGTTATGTCTCTTGTCCTGTGATCCTTGGAGGGTACTGAATGGATGAATTGTGTTTTTCCGCTTCGTATCCATGATCAAAACCCTACAGTGGTATCAGAGCCACATATCATAGAGCATAAACGTGGTTTATGTGTTAAAGTTTTGATAGTTTTACACTTTAAATTTATTGTTTATCGCGTAAAACAAGACAAATCAAGCATGTGATGCAATATGTCAATAATCAATCAAAACAAGGCCTAGTTTTTGCATTGGATGCATGAATTAGTGAGTTTGAAAAATTTTAGGATCTTAGATCTTGGGTTTGGGCATCCTATGGAAAGAAGGAGTTCTTTTCAAACAAGGAAACAACCAAACTTGGGCAACAAGCAAGGGAGTTATTTTGGAAACAACTCCCATGGAGGTTCGACCCCTCTAGGGGACCGCCCCTCCTTGCTTGTCGCCCAAGTAAGGGACGGCCTAGGGGCCGGGGCAGCCCTAGCCCACGGTCTAGCCGTGTGGGCTAGGGGCCAGCCAGACCAAGGCCTTGGCGGTCCTCTTTTGGGGTTCGGGCAATTGGATTGTTGGGCCCCATGGACCGTTTTATCCCTAGAAAATTCCTAAAATCAATTAAAATTGACCAAGCGCGTTAATATGGATTTTATCTGTTTATGTGCAATTCGCATTGTGGTTGGACATGGCCTTAGGATGTGGTTTGGTGTGATTGTTTAATTTTGTGATTTGGTTTACGACCTGCGAGCTAATAAATTTGTTGTAATAATTAATTAGGGTTTTATGGCCTGCAAGTCATTTTTTTTCTCAACTTGTGAGATTTTTTTTTTCTAGTATAGTTGTTAGCTAGTGCTAGATAGAATAGATTGTTAGCCAAGATTGAAGAAAAGAAGCCCAAAGACAAAGGAAGCCACAAAAGATGGAGCATGGAGCATTCCACATGACTATGAAGGATGGACCAAAAGATAAAGACGCATGGAGATGTGTTTGCTTTTAGGGTTCATGGATAATTCCATTGGCTTAGAATTATCTTAGTATAGAAAAGGCCATATCCATATCACGTTTTATTTTGTTTTGTGGTTTTTTATTTTATTGTCTTATTATTTTGTGGTTGGTGTATGGATGATGCATGCAATTAGGATAATAAGATAATTAGACAACCCGGATATATTATTTGGAGTTGTGCCCAAACTCAAATAGATAGATTAGTTGATATGGATCAACAAAATAATTAAAAAAATTGAATTTGAAAGTCCCTCAAAATTCAAATATTGCGCTTTGTCTTCTCGTTATTTAAACACTCATCATCATCATGTTTTCCCAAGATCGTGCGTGCCAAAGCATGGCGACTTGGTTAATAATGATGTGGTGCGATGACACACCTCGTGTGCCAATTGCTTAAGTAAGAGGTTGGGCGCAATTAGGTGTTTAATAGGATTAAAACCTAGAGACAATCAATTGGGATTATCCATGCGGATGGATAAATAAGGAGTTATTTGCCCAATTGAACCAAGAGTTGCATAAGGGATGCCATTGAAATTGTTCCTACCCAAAGTAGTCAAATTATGGGTGACTTCCCAAAGCAAGCTCATAAGGAGATGAAACATGGATCAATTGGGATTATCCATGCGGATGAAACATGTATCAAAAGCGTGTTGATGACACTAACGATGTGGCCTGCCTTATGCTATGCACCACGACTTCTGAGCTTCAGAAGCAACACGAAAACATGAATTATGTCGATATGATCGAGCATCTGAACCAGCTTTTCCAAAAGCAGGCAAGGGTTGAGAGGTATGAGGTCTCTAAGACATTGTTCAAGTGTCATCTGGCAGAAGGGAACCCGGTGGGACCCCACGTACTCCGTATGATCGGATACTTGGAGAATCTGGCCCGACTAGGGTTCCCGGTCGGCCAAGAGTTGGCAACCGATCTCGTGTTGCAATCGTTGCCTAAGAGTTATGGACAGTTCATCATGAACTATAACATGAACGAGATCGTGAAACCACTGCCAGATTTACTCAATATGTTGAGGACAGCTTAACAAAGCATCAACAAGGGTAAGGGCAAGGCCATTATGATGGTACAGAAAGGAAAGGGCAAAAGGTTTTCCTCATCCTCCAAGGGCAAAGGCAAGTCAGTTGCCAAACCCAAGGAACCTGCCCTTAAGCCTGTTGGTGGCATTGCCAAAGGTGTGACTAAAGGTGAGTGTCACTGCTGCAGTCATCCTGGACACTGGAGGAGGAACTGCCCAAAATATCTGGAGGACCAGAGGCTTGGAATAGTGATTCTACCACCACCAGGTGTTTTTGTTGTAGATGTCAATTTAACTGTTTCTACATCATGGGTATTAGATACTGGATTTGGATCTCACATTTGTCGAGATGTGTAGGATCTAAAGAGAAGTAGAAGATTGGCTAAAGGGGAGATAGACTTGCGAGTTGGGAATGGAGCAAAGGTTGCTGCATTGGCCGTAGGCATGTAGGAGCTGTCTCTACCTTCATGATTAGTTTTAGAATTAAATAATTGCTATTTTGTGCCTTCTATGAGCAGAAACATTATTTATATTTCTTGTTTGGACAAGGAAGGTTTTATTATTTCAATAACGAACAATTGTTGTTCCTTTTAGTTTAATAATATTCACTATTTTAGTGCGCAATTATTTAATGGACTATATGTCTTTGATTTAAGCAATCCCGTCTACAACGTTAATACCAATTAAAATAAATGATTTAAATCATGCTTACTTATGGCACTGTCGTTTAGGCCATATAAACGAGAAACGTGTATCTAGACTCCATAAGGACGGATTACTAGACTCGTTTGATTTTGAATCATATGAGACATGTGAGGCTTGTTTTTTGGGAAAAATGACAAAGTCCCCTTTCAATAAGAAAGGTGAGAGGATTAGTGAGCAATTGGCGCTCATACATACTGATGTGTGTGGGCTATTTGCCACACCTGGCAGGGGTGGTTACGTCCACTTCATTACATTTACTGATGATTACAGTAGATATGGATTTGTGTACCTTATGAGGGCCAAATCCGAATCCTTTGAAAGGTTCAAAGAATTCAAGAGTGAAGTAGAGAAGCAACTTGGCAAACGTATCAAGGCTCTAAGATCGGATCGTGGAGGAGAATACTTAAGCCAAGAGTTTGACGACTATCTTAGAGAGTGCAGGATCGTGTCCCAATTCACTCCATCCGAAACCCCACAATGGAATGACGTGTCCGAGAGGAGGAATCGAAACCTATTGGATATGGTTCGATCTATGATGTGTCAAACCGATCTTCCATTATCATTTTGGGGCTATGCTCTATTAAGTGCAGCTTTCACCATTAACTGTGTTCCATATAAATCAGTCATGAAGACACCACATGAGATGTGGAGTGGGAGGCGCCCCACATTGTCGTTTATGAAGATTTGGGGCTGCGATGTCTAAGTAAAACGTTTACAATCAGACAAGACAGGGACAAAGTCGGATAAGTGTAAATTTGTGGGGTACCCTTAGGAAACTAAGGGTTACTTGTTCTACAATCCAACTGAGAACAAAGTGTTTGTTGCTCGGTCCGGCGTGTTTCTAGAAAGAGAGTTTGTGTCTAAAGAAGCAAGTGGGAGGACTGTAGAACTTGAAGAGATTCAAGAACCACAAATCAGTGAACCGATTATGGAACATGAACAGGAACCACAAGCAGTTGTGGAACAGCCTGTTCAGGTAACACAAGAGCTTCGTAGGTCTAGTAGAGTGTGCCAGGAACCGGAGAGGTATGGACTTCTCGTGACTGATTCCGGTGACATAATGGTCATAGATGATGAGCGTACTACCTATGAAGAGGCCATAAAAGGGCCAGACTCTCAGAAGTGGCTAGAAGCCCTGAGATCCGAGATGGAATCCATGTATACCAACAAAGTATGGACTTTGGTGGAACCACCCGAAGGGGCGCGGCCCATAGGGTGCAAGTGGGTCTTCAAGAAGAAGATCGACATGGATGGTAATGTGATTACCTATAAGGGCCGATTGGTGGCTAAAGGATTCAGACATATTCATGGTATTGACTATGATGAAACCTTTTCACCATTCGCAATGACCAAATCCATCCGAATCCTACTTGCAATTGCAGCATACTACGAATATGAGATTTGGCAAATGGATGTCAAAACAGCATTCATTTATGGGAATATCCTCGAGGACGTGTATATAATATAGCCGGAGGGTTTTGAAGATCCAAAGCAAGCCAACAAAGTCTGTAAGCTGCGACGATCCTGTAGGGTTTTGATTCATGGATTGCGCAACGGAAGCATAAACAATCAAAAAACCATGCAAAACCCTCCAAGGATCACAAGTCAAGAGACATAACGATGGTAAGGGTTAGAAATCATAAACACACCTTTGGGTTCTCCTTGATGACTTCAAACGCGAATTGTGTCACGTTCTCTATAGTTGATTCACGCCTAGAGTTGATCCTAGAATCTCCCAAGTCCTTGGTGCTAGCCCGGAAGAGGAAGAGGAAGAAGAATCACGCAAAGCGAGACCCAAAAGGAGGGTCTCGGCCTCCTTCGGCCGACGGGGACGGGGCGGCGGCAAGGGGGCCGGTCGGGCCTCCTTGTTGCTTGCTCTCTCTCCTTTTGTTCTCTCCCACTCTTTGTTATGTTCAATTATGAGCATAAGTTATATGGGAAGGAAGGAAGGAAGGTCCTTTTATATAGTCCAACAACTCCTTGTTAACTACCTAAAGGACTTATTCTAGTCCTACTAGAATTCAATTTAGTCCCTTCCTTGCAAATTAGTCCCTACTAAGTTTGCAAGGGTTTGCAAAGTGATCCTTCTTATTAATTAATCCAATTAATTAATTCCCAAATCTAGTTCAACTCTATGTAGCGTGTGACCCCATAGGTTCTATCTAGTTGGTAGCAACTATTTGCTAATATGGAGCGGTCTCTAGCAAAACATCCATTCTAGCCAACTAATAGAATAGTCATCTTGAAAACCTTTGTACAAGTAATTGTCTCATCCCTTTTTCTCTATATCCGGATTGGACACGAGACATACAAGTCACACTCGTATATCCAATCCATAGTTTCTCGATCCATGGGAATTGACAGCGTAAATCTATCTGCTTTTTCGCAAGTGTACGATCAAGTAATATAGAGTATGTAATTGTGACTCTGATTGTCGAACCCTCGAGAACAGTTTAAGTTTTGCTTATTAGAATTAGAATTAGACACAAAGTCTGTAAAAAGGAGGAAGGTTTGGGATTTGATTCTACTCACTAAATTGCAGTAAATAAAACAATATTTAGAAAAGCTTATTTTATTTTTCTTTTAAATACTTTGCAGAAATTGTTGTAGTTGTAAAAATCAGTAATTCTAAGAATCTAGGTCCCAGGATCCCCTAGGGTTAATCTCCAGCTTTCATGGTATATTCGATTTCAGAAACACACGGTGGTTTTGTTTATGCCAGCATACCAACAGTACAGTCTCCTCTCGGTCTCATGCACCTATCACTCTCCTGCAGATTTTCGGGTCCTCTCGGTCCACCTAGATCTGCAGGTTCGTTCTAAGTCTGCTAGGGTTACAGGTTCTCCTCTCGGTCTCCCCCTAAACATCTAACAGTTGGTCTAATGCTTCTGGGCTAGTCCCCTGATTCTTTTCACCTCTCGGTCCATCAAGGCAGAGTACTAAATCCTGTCTTTTCTTCCTAACTCTCACTGGTCATTCTCGCGCACCAGATCCTGTCTTTAACACTCCTGGGTGATCAAGCCATTCATGTATGTAAATAAAATCAAAGACAGAATAATAAACAATCCATCCTGTATTAAGGCTTCAACTAGCCATGCATCTGAAAATCAAACAACCAAGTCTGCTGAATTCATAAACCCTAGGTTCACCGAGAACCTAGGAAAAAGGTCTAGCTAGCTTGCATTATTGAAAAACAACGTTTCATAAAAGAGAGAAAAGATCAAACTAGTTATTGGCTGAATACTGAAAAACTGCTCCAATCCTGACTTGCTCCAATCCTGACGGCTCTGAAACTGGCTGCGGTGATGATGATGATAGATGTATGAGTGTGTATGTGTAACCCTAATTCAGTGCTGGGACACCTCCTTTTATACTGCCACAGTCTCCAAAACTGATGCACGAAATTCCTGTTTTACCCTAAAAAAGACCCGTCCTGGAAGCTTCTGGAAACCCTCCGTGCGTTCAAACGCAACTCACCTGCGTTCAAACGCAGTGCGTCTGAACGCACTCATCCTGCGTTTGAACGCAGGCCTTAACCACTTTTCCTTCCTCTGGCTTCTGACTTCTCGGACACGTGCGTTTGAACGCAGCTCCCCTGCGTTTGAACGCACAACTTGGTCTTTTTCTTCTTCTGATGTCGAGTCCTGCATTTGAACGTAGGGTGTGCGTCTGAACGCACACCTTAGCTTTTCCGCACTTCTGAATTTGAACCCTGCGTTTGAACGCAGGCCGTGCGTCTGAACGCACGCCTTAGCCTCTTTTCCGCCATTTTCCCGCTGCTGCCACCTGGTGCGTTTGAACGCAGGCGCCCTGCGTTTGAACGCACCACTTAGACTTTTCTGCTCTTTTTCTGCTCAGCTTTCCTGGTACGCTGCCTCCCATCCAAGTCAATCCCATGCATTTCTCGGCACCTGTTACCTGCACATCATAACATGTACCCGCGATCATATCCAACAAACAAAAGTATGCATGAAATTACTCAAATCTTGCAATCATGTCCCATAAATCTCTGCCTCGTATCAGGTGGAAAACAAGCTGAAAATGGGCAAACTCAACTCTCACAGGGTTAAAACCAATGGTAAAAAGATGTCCCAGACTAGTTCATTTTCAAGCTGTCAAAATACCCGCACACTAAACTCTGCTCGTCCCGAGCAGACCCTTGCATACTGCCTTGCAGACCCATCTTTTGCATACTTTAATTGCATACTCCCTTTTTTCACAGATTCATGACACAGACCAAAAGACTCAATAGATGACTGACTCAGATACAGAATATACACAAACTGACTCAAGACACAGCAAATTTTTTTTTTCCTGAGATTGGGCAACCTCTCTATCATAAACTGAAATCATCAAATCCTCACAAGCTCATTTTGAAATTCCACAACGCGCAGCAAGAAATGGTATAAACTGATCCTGTGCACATACTCACTAAGGTGTCCCCAAACATCCACCAAACCAACCAAGATAAAGCACGTCTTTTGACTTAGAGGGTCCAGGCTTCTTTAAGTCAACAGATAATTTTTCTTCGCCAAGTCATTTGAGGTTTTCAGACCCTCTTAGTCGTTATTGCGTTTGATTTGCAAATTGTCCCATTGCTGGGAGGCACAACTCCTGTGTAATACGGCTTGACTTTAATTTCCCTCTTAAGCTCTAAATTGGATTGAATCCAAATTTTCCATGTGAATGGAAGCACATTATGTTGTTTCTCCTTTAAGCACAAGTAATTATTATTATTATTTTTTTCAGATTTTTGTTTTTTTTTTCTCTCTTTTTTTTTATACCTCATCTGTTTTTTACAACTGTGCAGTAGAGCTTTAAGAGTGCGGGCTTTTTAGGATTTTCTCTTGGAACCACCTTAAGGGATGGTGGTGTACATTCCCCAACTTCGCTTAGGCCAAAGACTTGTACCGCATAAAACCGACTCTACACGAAGGTCCACCTCAGATTCCAAGAATCCACAAGTTTCCACGGGAAACAGAATATTCAATTATCTAAGGACCAAATCCGCCTAGCACACTAGAGAAGCCAAAAGTATGCCTGTTATCTACTTTCCACATTCCTGAATACCCGGGACATCCTGTCGTGAGACTTGCGCACAAAACACTAAAATGTGAAGTATCCCTACTACGGTGCTTCCTACTCTCATAAGCTCTTTCATTGGATTCTCTTCAGTTTCTAGGTCCTAAGTTGCCCTTTCTCAAAAAAATTTAAATTATTTATATTTTATATATATTTTTTTATTATATATATATTTTTTTCTTTTTTTTATATATATATATATATATTTAATAAACAAGGTCAGAAAAGTTGGTGGGTAGACTCAACATAAAAAACGTGCTGACTCAAAAATGAAAATAAAATTAAAAATAAAATGGACAAAAATATGCTGACACGGCTATGCAGGAGGACACGATTCCCCACCCCCACACTAGAGGTGGCGCGTCCCCGCGACTCTACTGATCTGGCCTGTAACTAGAATCTGTGTTCTCCGGAGTAGACTGGTCAGTCGGCTCTGGAGATGGTGAAGGGGTTCGCCCCCTGGCGCGTTTCCTCGCAGCATGGCGTGCTGCGGCAGCGGTACCAGCATGGCTGGCACCGGGATGGGCACTGCTGGCCCCTGGGTCTGCATGCTGCCTAGGTGGGTACTGGGTACCGGGTCTGCCGGGGTCACCAACGCTGTCAGCGTGTTCCAGACTCGGTGTGGGGTCATGGCCAGAGAAGCTGTCATATGGCCGGCTATCCTCCATTGTCCAGCTGGGACAATTATCACTCGAATAGCGGTCTGGAAAGTTAAATCTCTTACCACGCATGTTGCTCTGAATTTCAGCGAGTGCCGCCTCATGAGCTCTCAATGCGGCTGTGTTAGCGTGGTAAATATGCTTCTGGGTCTTGAACAACTTTCCAAGACCCCTGGCCATTTTCTTGACCGTCCTTACCAGGTAGTTCTGTACTTTTTCTTGGGCCTTAATTTTCTTTCTGACCCATTCCTCATGCTCAGTCCTCTCCAGGCGCCCAAAAGAACTGCGCCTGGCCCCTCTGCTGGACTGCCCTAAGTCGGGGTCGGCCTGCTTGTGTTCACTGGAACTGGCAGATCGTGGCAGTCGGAAGGGACCTGGTAAGGCTGGAAAACCCTCATCACCGGGAGGAGGTGGTGGTGGCATGCCAACACCCCCACCCTGAGGTGGAGCATCATCATCATCATCATCGTCCACTTGGACAAATTCTGGAGGCCCGTGCACGGCCTCATGCAACGCACATCTCATGTTTCGGTACTTGCGTACCTGCAAAGGTCGGATATCTCTCAGCTCGCCAGGGATAACCACCCGATAATCCTGCGCCATTTTTGTTAACATCCCCAGGAGACCCAAACCCTTCTTGCTGTGGGTCTCTCTTCGTTCCCGGAAAAACTCACAAATAATCTCCGGGAGGCTCACAGGCTCTCGGACCATCAGACAGTACACCAAAAGGGCAATGTTATAATCAATGCGGGTAAAGTGTTTAATACCCACAATTCTGTTGTTTACCCACTCAGTCCACCATCTCGCCTCTCGAATCAGGTAGGTCGCAGGGAGTTTCTGGTAGGAAGGACTCCGTTCAGGATAGTACCAAGCAGCGCCTGGTACACCAGCACACAGGGTGGTCAAGATCTGCTCGCTAAGCTGTTCAGATGGATGACGCCTCAGTTCCTGAAACTGACAGTCATCCAACACTAATTCCAGACCCAGACTCTCTCGGATACTCTCTGGGGTGATTCGAATCCATCTTTTTCTGCAGTAAATCCAGTCAATTGACTGGGCTTCACTGTTCATGCACTGCTGGAGATTGCCGAAAATCTCCTTAGCCAGCACAGAACTGACTTGCAGATTGGTGAAACCAGTAAACAAATCCCCAAAATGATCCTGCCCAGTATAGTTGAACAGTTCATCCCCCATTGCTACTCTATCACGGGGAAAGGTCCTCTCAGCAGGTATGTCATACCGAATCTTTTTGTCTTGGAGAAAGAAACGGTGAGCCTCCATGTTAACAAACCTATGGTCGCAGAAATGGTCAACCCTAAGCAATCTGCAGTCTATGATGTTCAAAGGTGCAATCGCCCTATCATGCCTCATGTAAGGGCTATCCTCATCCATTTCAAGATTCAAACAGAAAAAATGAAAATATTCAAAGAGAAGGAAAAGATAGAACCTGACTACCCGGAGTGAATCTTACGGGTACAGATCTGGAAATTGCTCTCTGAAGTGGATCTGTCGGTGTTAGGATCGGATGAGTTTGACCACCCCTACACTGTTCCTGACCTTCTGGTGGTCCTGCGGTGGTCGTCGGAGATTGCTGGCGGCTGACTGCTTCTGGCGGCTGCTAGGGTAGAGAGAATTTCTAGAGAGAGAGTTGAAAACTGGATGACTTGAGTGAAAATGAGTCACTGTCATCCGTACAGTACATATAGGCAAATTTTCAGAAATTGCAGAATGGCCCCTAAATTTCAAATTTTTTCAAATTTTTCCGAAATTTCTGATCCCGCTCGATTGTGCGTTTGAACGCAGCTTCTGCGTTTGAACGCACGTCTTCCACTTTTCTGGAAATTTTGAAATTCTCTTGATCTGCGTTTGAACGCATGGTGTGCGTTTGAACGCAGTGCTTGAAGTTCTATGAATTTTCTGGGCTTGTTGATTTGCGTTTGAACGCACATGAGTTGCGTTTAAACGCAATGCTTAGCTTCTGCAATGCTTCTGATGAGCTGCGTTTGAACGCACATGATCTGCGTTTAAACGCATGCCTTGACTCTAGAAATTCTCTGCTGATTGATTCCTGCGTTCGAACGCACCTTCTGCGTTTAGACGCACGTCCTTAGGTTTTTCCAACCCATCTTTTTCTCCTTGCATTTGAACGCACCTTGTGCGTTTGAGCGCACCACTTGGTGGCTGGAAATCTTCATTGTGTGATCTGCGTTTGAACGCAGGAGGTCTGCGTTTGAACGCATAAGTGTTAGCCGTTTCCAGTGTTTCTTCTGTCTGTTGGTGGGTGTGCGTTTGAACGCAGGGTGTCTGCGTTTGAACGCAGCTTCTGCGTTTGAACGCATGTCTCCTGCGTTTGAACGCACGCCTCTGATTCCTGAAACACTGAGTTCAACATTAAACCCCTCTTTCTCACTTTTATCTCAAATTATGAACATTGTAAAAATTATATAAAAACAACTAATCTATGTTGGGTTGCCTCCCAACCAGCGCTTGTGTTTTACAGTCAACAGCCCGACTTTGTTACCTCTGTTGTAATCACGGAAGGTCGAGGTAGATTTCCTCTACCTCCATGATCTCCTGAGGATCCCTGTATGGCTTGACTCTGTTCCCATTCACCTTGAAAACTGTATTATCCCTCGGGTTCTCCAGCTCCACCACTCCCCATGATGTAATGTCCTTCACAATAAATGGTCCAGACCATCTTGAGCGCAGCTTCCCTGGGTAGAATTTCATCCTTGAGTTGTAGAGGAGAACCTTCTTCCCGATTTCTATCTTCTTTGGTAGAATGCGGTTGTCATGCCACTTCTTTGTTTTTTCTTTATAAATTTTGGCACTCTCATAAGCAGTTCTACGGAATTCTTCTAGTTCGAGGAGTGCCATCTTCCGTTTGTTTCCCGACAAACTGTGATCCATATTTAGCTGCTTGATTGCCCAGTATGTTTTGTGTTCCAATTCTACTGGTAAGTGACATGCTTTTCCAAAAACCAACTGGTAAGGGGACATTCCCAGTGGGGTTTTATAAGCAGTTCTGTATGCCCAGAGCGCATCATCCAGCTTTAGCGACCAGTCCTTACGTCCAGGATTCACAGTTTTTTCCAGTATGCTCTTTATCTCTCTGTTGGACACCTCTGCTTGCCCGTTTGCCTGAGGGTGATAAGGCAGTGACACCTTATGGATAGACACCCCGTATTGCTTTAAAACCTTGGCAAAGACCTTATTGATAAAATGAGAACCTTCATCACTGACCATGGCCCTCGGTGTTCCGAATCTGGTAAAGATATTACGTTTGAGGAATCTTTCCACGACTGCCGCATCGTTCTTCTAACAGGCTATTGCTTCCACCCATTTTGACACGTAATCCACTGCCAGTAAGATGTAAATATTTCCCAGAGATGAAGGGAATGGACCCATAAAATCGATACCCCAAACATCAAAAGGCTCGACTTCCTGCCAAAGTGTCATGGGCATTTCATTCCGCTGGGAAATATTTCCTGTCCGTTGGCAGCGATTGCAACTCTGCGCATAATCATGGCAATCCTTGAAGACTGTTGGCCAGAAAAATCCTGACTGCAGTACTTTGTGGGCTGTTTTCGGTCCGCTGAAGTGTCCCCCACATTGTGCTAAGTGGCAGTGCTGTATTACCTCCAAAATCTCGTGACATGGAATGCAGCGACGGAGAATATTGTCTGCCCCTTGCTTGAACAGATAAGGATCGTCCCAGAAATATTGCTTGCAGTCTGAAATAAACTTCTTTTTCTGCCAAAGGGTGATGTCTTCAGGGAGTGCTCCATTGACCAAATAATTGGCTATGGCGTAATACCAGGGCCGTCTGTTGGTCTTGATCTTCATAATATGTTCATCCGGAAAATTTTCTTGAATGGGCACCAGTTCTTCTGTAGGGTTTTCCAGGCGAGATAGATGATCAGCTACCACATTTTCAACTCCCTTTTTATCCCTGATCTCGACATCAAATTCCTGCATTAGCAGAATCCAACGCAGCAGCCTTGGCTTTGCATCCTTCTTCTCTAGTAAGTATTTCAGTGCACTGTGATCTGTGAATATGATGACTTTTGAACCTACCAGGTAGGATCTTAACTTATCCAGGGCAAACACGACTGCCAGCAGCTCCTTCTCTGTAGTCCCATAATTAATCTGTGCCTCATTCAGGACCCTGCTGGCATAGTAGATGACACTGCACACCTTGTCCTTCCGCTGTCCCAGTACCGCGCCCACTGCGTAATCACTGGCGTCGCACATCAGCTCGAACGGGAGGGTCCAGTCTGGCGTTGTGATAATGGGTGCAGTTGTCAGCCTCTCTTTACGCACGTCAAAGGCTTCTTTGCAGGCTTCATCAAATACGAAGGGCACATCTTTTCCCAACAAATTACATAGTGGGTTTGTAATTTTTGAGAAATCTTTAATAAACCTTCTGTAAAATCCTGCGTGGCCCAAAAAACTCTTAATTGCCCTCACTGTGGTTGGATACGGCAGCTGCTTGATCACCTCTATTTTTGCCGTCTACTTCCAGTCCTTTGCTGGAAATCCTGTGTCCCAACACTATTCCTTCAGTAACCATGAAGTGGCAGTTTTCCCAGTTGAGTACCAGGTTTGTTTTTCTGCAGCGGATCAGAACTCTGGCCAGATGGTATAAGCAGTCTTCGAAGCTGTCTCCAAACAACGAAAAGTTGTCCATGAAAACTTCCAAATTTTTCTCTATCATATCAGAGAAAATAGCCATCATGCATCTTTGGAATGTTGCTGGAGCATTGCATAATCCAAATGGCATCCGTCTAAAGGCGAACGTTCCATATGGGCAGGTGAACGTCGTCTTTTCTTGATCCTCTGGATTTATATAGATCTGGTTGTAGCCAGAATACCCGTCAAGAAAGCAGTAATAAGCATGGTGAGCTAGTCTGTCCAACATCTGATCCATGAATGGCAGCGGAAAGTGGTCTTTCAGTGTGGCCTCGTTCAGCTTCCGATAGTCCATACAGATTCGCCAGCCAGTGACAGTGCGCTGGGCGATCTGCTCCTGATCAGCATTCTGTACTACTGTAATACCCCCTTTCTTTGGTACACACTGGACAGGACTGACCCAGGTGCTGTCTGATATGGGGTATATAATTCCTGCTTCTAGCCACTTCATGACCTCCTTACGTACCACATCTTTCATAATTGGGTTTAGTCTCCGTTGAGGCTGGATGACTGGCTTCTTTCCTTCTTCGATTCTTATTTTGTGCATGCAGTAATCAGGACTGATTCCCCTTAGGTCTGCAATTGTCCATCCGATTGCTTCTTTATGCTCTCGAAGTACCTCCAGCAGCTTTTGTTCCTGATCCTGAGATAAAAGAGACGAAACAATTACCGGCAGAGTATTATTTTCACCAATAAAAGCGTACCTGAGGTGGTCTGGCAACTGTTTTAATTCCAGGACTGGTGGTTCCTGGAGTGATGGCACCAGTGTCATTTTCTGCTCGCCTCCTTCGTCCCTATATAGCGTGACCCAGCTTTCTGTTCCCATGATCTGCTCATCCTGCTGCTTCTCTGTTTCCTCTGGATACATGTCCTCAAATTCTTCCCATAAATTTTCCATTTCCTCATCCTCCAGATCATCAATTACCTCTACTGCGAAACAGTTTTCATGCGCATAATGGTCAGGAAGCTGGAGAGATTTGAAAACATTAAATTTCACTTTTTCCTCGTTGATTTGCATGGACAACTCCCCACTTTTGCAGTTAATAATGGCTTCACCGGTTGCTAGGAAAGGCCTGCCCAGGATTAGCGGGACCTCTCCAGCCTCCATGTCCAGGATCACAAAGTCTGCTGGAAAAATAAGCTCTCCAACTTTTACCAGGATATCTTCAATTACTCCATAGGCGGGTTTCACAGATCTGTCAGCCATTTGAAGCATAATTCTTGTTGGACGTGGCTCTCCGACTCCCAGACTTTTGAAGATGGTCAGTGGCATCAGGTTGATGCTGGCACCCAAGTCGCATAAGGCTTTTCCTGTGTATGCACTGCCCAGGGTTACTGGAATAACAAAGCTGCCAGGGTCTTTCTTTTTCAGTGGTAGACCATTTTTTACACAACTGCTCGCTTCTGCCGTCAGATTCACTGTTTCGAAGTCACTCATTCGCCTTCTCCCATACAATATGTCTTTGAGAAATTTCGCATAAGTAGGCATTTTGGCAAGTGCTTCAGCAAAAGGTATGTTTATCTGTAATTGCTTGAATACTTCCAGAAATCTGGCGTAGTCTTTGCTGTCATCTCTCTTGCGTGTCTTCAGAGGGTAGGGTACCTCCTTAGAGATATGCACTAATTCTGGACTACCCTCATTAGTCTGCTCTGCTTCCTGCTCGACCGAACCCCTTTTCTGAGAGTTTACGGTTGAACTGTCTTCCCTGTCAATCACTTCCTGTTCAATAATTTTTGACTTTTCTGCACGTGCATGACTGGGATACGGTGGATCCTGCAGTGCAATTCCACTCCGAGTTGTGATAGCATTGATTTGAGCGTGTGGATTGTTCACTGTATTTGATGGTAAATTCCCAGGGGCTCGTTCTGCCTGGTTCTGTGCAAGCTGACCATTCTGCACCTCCAAGTTGCGGATAGCAATCTTCATTTGGCTTACATCGGCAGTTAATGACTCCATCTGCGCGAATCTAGTTTCCCACTGCTTATTGAATTTCTCCATATAGGACTCAAAATGTTGCTGTGACAAATTTAGATGTGGTGGTGCTGCTGGTGCGTGCTGTGCTGGGGCCGTCTGTTGTGCCTGTGGCCTGTGCTGGAATCCTGGTGCATAGGCTGCTGCATTGGGATTTCCGTAGCGAAACCCTGGATGGTCACGTGTGCCTGGTCTGTAGCGACTAGGATCCCACTGCTGCTGAACATAGTTGGCATCTTCGGTCTGGAGCTCCAGAATTGCTGCGTCAAGGTCAGGTTCTTCCACTGATGCCACTGGATTCTTCTCTGTATAAACCTTTTTAACTACGTTCTGTACCACTTTCGTGAGGTTGTCAATCCTGTCGTCAGCCACTGGTTCTACTACCGCTGTGAGCCTGCGGTCATCAAACAGGCGAGTATCCTGTTTGGCTAATTGTTTCATCAGTTCGTATGCTCCATCTTTATCCACATGGTATAAAAAGTTACCCCCAGCTTCCCGATCAATCCTGTCAGCATTCTCCCTGTCGAGAGCATGGTAGAATACCTGCAAAATTTTTGCGTCCCCGAAGCCGTGATTGGGGCATTTTTTTACAAGTCTCATCAGCCTGTCCCATGCGTCTACCACCGTTTCCCCCATCTTCTGTTTGAACGATAAGATCTCACTCTGCAGCTTGATAACACGGGATGCGGGGTAGAACTTTGCCAAAAAATCAGTAACACACCCATCCCAGGTAGTGATGGACCTCGGTGGTCTTGCCTTCAGCCAGTCTTTTGCTGTTCCGAACAAGCAGTATGGGAATAAAATCAGCTTTAGCGTATCCGCTTCAAATCCTTTATATTTAATCTTGTTTCAGTAATCTTCAAACTTTCCGAGGAAGTCGTTTGGATCTTCATCTGCTTTCCCACTGAAAGGACAATGAGTCTGGGCGGTCTGAATGGTGGATGATTTCAGATCGAAGTGCTCTGCTGTAATGGGTGGCACTACGATAGCTGGTTGATGTCCTCCGGTTGGGACTTCAAAATTTTCGACTATTGCCCTCCCAGACCTGTTGTAAGTCCTCTGATTGTTCCTGGCAGCAAAGCCTGCTGCTATCAGCTCTTCAATGTAAAGAGCCATCTGTGCTGGAGTACGTTGCTGCTGTCCTGTGGGTGTTCCTGTTTCGGTTGTTGTGTCTTCTCCGTGCTCAGACATCGCGGCTCGGTGTCTGCGACTTTGCTCTCTGAAAAGTTTTTCGGGATCTTCAAGTGGTGGTACCAGTTTGCTAGGCAATCTGGACATAAACTAGAATACCCTGAAAATCAGAATTCAAGAGCAGTAAGTCAAAAGAAAATAAACGTAAAAAAAAAGAAAAACTTTGAGACTTATTCTAATGTCTTTTTAACAAAACTGTAACCGTTCCCCGGCAACGGCGCCAAAAACTTGACAGCGTAAATCTATCTGCTTTTTCGCAAGTGTACGATCAAGTAATATAGAGTATGTAATTGTGACTCTGATTGTCGAACCCTCTAGAACAGTTTAAGTTTTGCTTATTAGAATTAGAATTAGACACAAAGTCTGTAAAAATGAGGAAGGTTTGGGATTTGATTCTACTCACTAAATTGCAGTAAATAAAACAATATTTAGAAAAGCTTATTTTATTTTTCTTTTAAATACTTTGCAGAAATTGTTGTAGTTGTAAAAATCAGTAATTCTAAGAATCTAGGTCCTAGGATCCCCTAGGGTTAATCTCCAGCTTTCATGGTATATTCGATTTCAGAAACACACAGTGGTTTTGTTTATGCCAGCATACCAACAGTACAATCTCCTCTCGGTCTCATGCACCTATCACTCTCCTGCAGATTTTCGGGTCCTCTCGGTCCACCTAGATCTGCAGGTTCGTTCTAAGTCTGCTAGGGTTACAGGTTCTCCTCTCGGTCTCCCCCTAAACATCTAACAGTTGGTCTAATGCTTCTGGGCTAGTCCCCTGATTCTTTTCACCTCTCGGTCCATCAAGGGAGAGTACTAAATCCTGTCTTTTCTTCCTAACTCTCACTGGTCACTCTCGCGCACCAGATCCTGTCTTTAACACTCCTGGGTGATCAAGCCATTCATGTATGTAAATAAAATCAAAGACAGAATAATAAACAATCCATCCTGTATTAAGGCTTCAACTAGCCATGCATCTGAAAATCAAACAACCAAGTCTGCTGAATTCATAAACCCTAGGTTCACCGAGAACCTAGGAAAAAGGTCTAGCTAGCTTGCATTATTGAAAAACAACGTTTCATAAAAGAGAGAAAAGATCAAACTAGTTATTGGCTGAATACTGAAAAACTGCTCCAATCCTGACTTGCTCCAATCCTGACGGCTCTGAAACTGGCTGCTGTGATGATGATGATAGATGTATGAGTGTGTATGTGTAACCCTAATTCAGTGCTGGGACACCTCCTTTTATACTGCCACAGTCTCCAAAACTGATGCACGAAATTCCTGTTTTACCCTAAAAAAGACCCGTCCTGGAAGCTTCTGGAAACCCTCCGTGCGTTCAAACGCAACTCACCTGCGTTCAAACGCAGTGCGTCTGAACACACTCATCCTGCGTTTGAACGCAGGCCTTAACCACTTTTCCTTCCTCTGGCTTCTGACTTCTCGGACACGTGCGTTTGAACGCAGCTCCCCTGCGTTTGAACGCACAACTTGGTCTTTTTCTTCTTCTGATGTCGAGTCCTGCGTTTGAACGCAGGGTGTGCGTTTGAACGCACACCTTAGCTTTTCCGCACTTCTGAATTTGAACCCTGCGTTGAACGCAGGCCGTGCGTCTGAACGCACGCCTTAGCCTCTTTTCCGCCATTTTCCCGCTGCTGCCATCTGGTGCGTTTGAACGCAGGCGCCCTGCGTTTGAACGCACCACTTAGACTTTTCTGCTCTTTTTCTGCTCAGCTTTCCTGGTACGCTGCCTCCCATCCAAGTCAATCCCATGCATTTCTCGGAACCTGTTACCTGCACATCATAACATGTACCCGCGATCATATCCAACAAACAAAAGTATGCATGAAATTACTCAAATCTTGCAATCATGTCCCATAAATCTCTGCCTCGTATCAGGTGGAAAACAAGCTGAAAATGGGCAAACTCAACTCTCACAGGGTTAAAACCAATGGTAAAAAGATGTCCCAGACTAGTTCATTTTCAAGCTGTCAGGAATAGCCTTATTCGTGCAAATAACATCAATATCCCATATTGATTTATTTGAGTCTGGCCAGACATTCTATAAGCACTATCCCTCGAGTGGCCTAGGATATTTGCTCCCGTTATGTGGGAGGAACAAATTCTATCTACGTCCACTACGATCTCTAAGCTTGCTTCTTATTGTATCCAGTACACGCCTTTATAACTACCCAGTTACGGTGTAGCGTTTAACGCTACCAAGATCACAATAATCCACAACTAGAATATCTAGTGACTTCAAGTCTAAGGATGACAATACCATTGCACCGCGAGAAGCGCTTGTGACTTAACATAACGTGTATGTAGCCTTCTCGGAGATGGGTCAATCCAGTGCAACATTCCCTAATGCACACCTATGTGTTGGATCGTGATATCTCCATATCAATCAATCCCCATACTAGTCTATAGATGATCGTCCCATTTAATCATTATACTTGACTAGGGATATTTAAGATAAACAACACAATTGTAAATCTGAGGACTTCATTATATTAAATATCCAATAAATAATAAATGAATTTCTAGCCACAAATAATTCACACTAAACTAGATTGCCTCTAGGGAATCTATTCCAACAGTCTCCCACTTGCACTAGAGCCAATCTGGCGCATCTCGTATGCCCACACTCCTAGTGTGCCTTCATGCTTCCACTGCGTGAGAGGCTTTGTAAGCGGGTCTGACAGATTATCATCTGTAGGAATCTTGCATATCCGAACGTCTCCTCTATCGATAATATCTCGAATCAGATGAAACTTCCTGAGCACGTGCTTGGACTTCTGGTGCGATCTGGGTTCCTTTGATTGCGCGATCGCCCAGTGTTGTCACAAAACAACTCAACTGGATCCGCAATGCTAGGGACCACACCAAGTTCAGAAACAAACTTTCTGATCCAAACAGCCTCCGTTGCTGCGCCATTTGCAGCAATGTACTCAGCCTCTGTTGTAGAATCAGCTACCGTCTCTTGCTTGGAACTCTTCCAGCTCACCGCTGCTCCATTCAGGCAAAACACATATCCCGATTGTGATCTAAAGTCATCTTTGTCGGTTTGGAAGCTTGAATCAGTGTAACCCCTTACACGCAACTCTTCCTCACCGCCAAATATCAAGAAAGCATCCTTAGTTCTTCTCAAGTACTTTAGAATGTTCTTGACTGCAATCCAGTGACTCTCACCCGGATTGGATTGGTATCTGCTTGTCATACTCAAGGCATATGACACATCTGGTCTAGTACATAACATGGCGTACAAGATAGATCCTATGGCCGAGGCATAGGGAATCCTACTCATGCGTTCCTTCTCAATCTCATTGGAAGGACAACCACTCTTCGAAAGAGTGATTCCATGTGACATGGGCAAGAATCCCTTCTTGGAATCTTTCATGTTGAACCGTTTCAACACCTTGTCAATATATGTACTTTGACTTAGGCCTAGAAACCTTTTAGATCTATCTCTATAGATCTTTATACCGAGTATATAGGCTGCTTCCCCTAAGTCCTTCATTGAGAAACACTTTCCTAGCCAATCTTTAACAGATTGCAGCATGGGAATGTCGTTTCCAATGATTAGTATGTCATCCACATACAAGACCAGAAAAGCTACAGAGCTCCCACTAACCTTCTTGTAGACACAAGACTCATCTTCGTTTCTGATGAAGCCAAACTCTTTGACCACTTCATCAAAACGTCGATTCCAACTCCTAGAAGCTTGCTTCAATCCATAAATGGATCGTTGCAGCTTACAGACTTTGTTGGCTTGCTTTGGATCCTCAAAACCCTCCGGCCGTATCATATACACGTCCTCGAGGAGATTCCCATAAAGGAATGCTTTTTTGACATCCATCTGCCAAATCTCATAGTCGTGGTATGCTGCAATCGCAAGTAGGATTCGGATGGATTTGGTCATAGCGACTGGTGAAAAGGTTTCATCATAGTCAATACCATGAATCTGTCTGAATCCTTTAGCCACCAATCGGCCCTTATAGGTAATCACATTACCATCCATGTCGATCTTCTTCTTGAAGACCCACTTGCACCCTATGGGCCGCGCCCCATCGGGTGGTTCCACCAAAGTCCATACTTTGTTGGCATACATGGATTCCATCTCGGATCTCAAGGCTTCCAGCCACTTCTGAGAGTCTGGCCCACTCATGGCCTCCTCATAGGTAGTAGGCTCATCATCTATGAGCATCGTGTCACCGGAATCGGTCACGAGAAGTCCATACCTCTCGGGTTCCTGGCGCACTCTACTAGATCTACGAAGCTCTTGTGTTACCTGAACAGGCTGTTCCACAACTGCTTGTGGTTCCTGTTCATGTTCCATAATCGGTTCAGTGATTTGTGGTTCTTGAACCTCTTCAAGTTCTACATTCCTCCCACTTGCTTCTTTAGAGACAAATTCTCTTTCTAGAAACACGCCGGTCCGAGCAACAAACACTTTGTTCTCGGTTGGATTGTAGAAGTAGTAACCCTTAGTTTCCTTAGGGTACCCCACAAATTTGCACTTATCCGATTTCGGCCCTAGTTTGTCTGATTGTAAACGTTTTACATAGACATCGCAGCCCCAAATCCTCATGAACGACAGTGTGGGACGCCTCCCACTCCACATCTCATGTGGTGTCTTCATGACTGACTTAGATGGAACACGGTTAATGGTGAAAGCTGCACTTAATAGAGCGTAGCCCCAAAATGATAATGGAAGATCGGTTTGACACATCATAGATTGAACCATATCCAATAGGGTTCGATTCCTCCTCTCGGACACGCCATTCCATTGTGGCGTTCCGGGTGGAGTGAGTTGGGACACGATCCCACACTCTCTAAGATAGTTGTCAAACTCTTGGCTCAAGTATTCTCCTCCACGGTCCGATCGTAGGGCCTTGATACTTTTGCCAAGTTGCTTCTCTACTTCATTCTTGAATTATTTGAACACTTCAAAGGATTCGGATTTTGCCCTCATGAGGTACACAAATCCATATCTACTGTAATCATCAGTAAATGTAATGAAGTAGACATAACCACCCCTGGCAGGCGTGGCAAATGGCCCACACACATCGGTATGTATGAGCGCCAATTGCTCACTAGTCCTCTCACCTTTCTTATTGAAAGGGGACTTAGTCATTTTTCCCAATAAACAAGCCTCACATGTCTCATATGATTCAAAATCAAATGAGTCTAGTAATCCATCCTTATGGAGTCTAGATACACGTTTCTCATTTATATGGCCTAAACGACAATGCCATAAATAAGCAGGATTTAAATCATTTATTTTAATCCGCTTGGTATTAATGTTGTAGACAGGATTACTTAGATCAAGGACATAGAGTCCACTAAATAATTGCGCACTAAAATAGTGAATATTATTTAAATAAAAGGAACAACAATTGTTCTTTATTGAAATAATAAAACCATCCTTGTCCAAACAAGAAATAGAAATAATGTTTCTGCTCAAAGTAGGCACAAAATAGCAATTATTTAATTCTAAAACTAATCATGAAGGCAGAGATAGCTCGCACACGCCTATGGCCAACGCAGCAACCTTTGCTCCATTCCCAACGCGCAGATCTACCTCCCCTTTAGCCAATCTCCTACTTCTCTTTAGATCCTGCATATTTCGACAAATATGAGATCCACGTCCAGTATCCAATACCCATGATGTAGAGAAAGTTAAATTGACATCTACAAATAAAATACCAGGTGGTGGTGGAATCACTATTCCAAGCCTCTTGTCCTCCAGATATTTTGGGCAGTTCCTCCTCCAGTGTCCAGGCTGACTGCAGTAGTGACACTCACCTTTAGTCACGCCCTTGGCGATGCCACCAACAGGCTTAAGGGCAGGTTCCTTGGACTTGGCAACTGACTTGCCTTTGCCCTTGGAGGAAGAGGCAAACCTTTTGCCCTTTCCTTTCTGCACCATCATAATGGCCTTGCTCTTACCCTTGTTGATGCTCTGTTCAGCCGTCCTCAACATGTTGAGTAAATCTGGCAGTGGTTTAACGATCTCGTTCATGTTATAGTTCATAATGAACTGTCCATAACTCTCGGGCAACGATTGCAACACGAGATCGGTTGCCAACTCTTGGCCGACCGGGAACCCAAGTCGGGCGAGATTCTCCAAGTACCCGATCATTCGGAGTACATGGGGTCCCACCGGGTTCCCTTCTGCCAGATGACATTTGAACAGTGCCTTTGAGACCTCATACCTCTCTACCCTCGCCTGCTCTTGAAAGAGCTGCTTTAGATGTTCGATCATATCGACAGCATTCATGTTTTCGTGTTGCTTCTGAAGCTCAGAAGTCATGGTGCATTAAGGGTAATGGCGCACTGGATTGACCCATCTCCTAGAAGGCTACATACACGTTATGTTAAGTCACAAGTGCTTCTCGTGGTGCAATGGTATTGTCATCCTTAGACTTGAATTCACTAGATATTCTAGTTGTGGATTATTGTGATTTTGGTAGCGTCAAACGCTACACCGTAACTGGGTAGCTATAAAGGCGTATACCGGATGCAATCAGAAGCAAGCTTAGAGATCGTAGTGGACGTAGATAGAATTTTTCCCTCCCACCCAACGGGAGCAAATATCCTAGGCCACTTAAGGGATAGTGCTTATAGAATATCTGGCCAGACTCAAATAAATCAATATGGGATATTGATGATATTTGCACGAATAAGTCTATTCCCAGGATCGAGAAACTATGGATTGGATATACGAGTGTGACTTGTATGTCTCGTGTCCAATCCGGATATAGAGACAAAGGGATGAGACAATTTCTTGTACAAGTTTTGACGAATGACTATTCTATTAGTTGGCTAGAATGGATGTTTTGCTAGAAACCGCTCCATATTAGCAAATTGTTGCTACCAACTAGATAGAACCTATGGGGTCACACGCTATATAGAGTTGAACTAGATTTGGGAATTAATTAATATGATTAATTAGAAGGATTACTTTGCAAGATCTTGCAAACTTAGTAGGACTAATTTACAAGGAAGGACTAAATCGAATTCTAATAGGAGTAGAATAGGTCCTTTTGGTAGTTGGCAAGGATTTGTTGGACTATATAAAGGATTCTACTTCCTTCCTTCCGATACTTATGAGCCTTTTGATCATAACTTGAGTGGGAGAGAATAAAAGGAGAGAGAGCAAGTAAGCAAAGGAGGCCGACCGCCCCCTTTGCCGCCGCCCCTATTCCGTCGGCCAACAAAGGAGGCCGCCCCTCCTTGTTGCCTCGTGTTGCGTGATTTCTTCTTCCTCTTCCTCCATTCCTAGCCAGCACAAAGGAGAATCTCAACTCTAGGCGTGGATCAACTATAGAGACGTGACACAATTCACGTTACAAGTCATCACAGGAGAAACCCTAAGGTGTGTAATTTGATTTCTTCCCTTACCATCGTTATGTCTCTTGTCCTGTGATCCTTGGAGGGTATTGAATGCATGAATTTTGTTTTTTCGCTGCGTATCCATGATCGAAACCCTACAGTGGTATCAGAGCCACATATCGTAGAGCATAAACGTGGTTTATGTGTTAAGTTTTGATAGTTTTACACTTTAAATTTATTGTTTATCGCGTAAAACAAGACAAATCAAGCATGTGATGCAATATGTCAATAATCAATCAAAACAAGGCCTAGTTTTTGCATTGGATGCATGAATTAGTGATTTTGAAAAATTTTAGGATCTTAGATCTAGGGTTTGGGCATCTTATGGAAAAAAAGAGTTCTTTTCAAACAAAGAAACAACCAAACATGGGCAACAAGCAATGGAGTTGTTTTGGAAACAACTCCCATGGAGGTTCGGCCCCTCTAGGGGACCGCCCCTCCTTGCTTGCCGCCCAAGTAAGGGACGGCCTAGGGGCCGGGGCAGCCCTAGCCCCCGGTCTAGCCGTGTGGGCTAGGGGCCGGCCAGCCCAAGGCCTTGGCGGTCCTCTTTTGGGGTTCGGGCAATTGGATTGTTGGTCCCCATGGACCGTTTTAACCCTAGAAATTCCTAAAATAAATTAAAATTGACCAAGCGCGTTAATATGGATTTTAACTATTTTGTGCAGTTCGCATGGTGGTTGGACATGGCCTTAGGATGTGGTTTGGTGTGATTGTTTAATTTTGTGGTTTGGTTTACGGCCTACGAGCTCATCAATTTTTTGTAATAATTAATTAGGGTTTATGGCCTGCGAGCCATTTTTTTTCCTCAACTTGTGAGATTTATTTTATTTAGTATAGTTGTTAGCTAGTGCTGGATAGAATAGATTTGTAACACCCCCTCATTCCGGCTCGGGAGAGACCGGAAGGGTGCTACCCATAAAGAAAAGGTGGAGATCGTGAACAAAACATTCCATACGTAAATATATTACAACCGATAAAGTGTCTTCATCATGAAACATACTATTACACAAGATGAGATTAGTTTACTATTAAACAAGATAAGGTTATGCTAAGAGTTGATATTAATAAGTACTGCTAGATACTAGGTGAGTCCACGATCCCCTTACGCCCATCTCCCAGTTCCTAGACCTGCGGGGGAATGAAAACAAAGACCGCAGTTTTTCGAAAGTCAGCATGAAATACTGAGTGAGATACACCTTAGCATGTAAAACAGGAAGATGAGAATCATCACAGTGTTACACGTTTAATAAAAATTGAGGAATAACATAGTATGAGTAAAAGAAACCCAAAATCAGAGTTTGTAGCGTCATAAACAACAGTATTAGCCAAATTACGATTGGCAATATCCAGCTTCAAACATTTTCAATCAAATCCTTCACAAGTGCCAGTTTCCAAATAGAATAAGAATCCAATAATCACCTTCCAAATATAGAATCAAATGAGCCAATTATTAAGCACAGTACCGGAAGCAGTGATGGTCAACAAAGGACCTCCTTAATGGTCCACAAAGGACCTCCCAAATAGTAATGGTCAGCAACGGACCTCCCAACTGCCAGACTAGACCTTAAGTGTTGCAACACCCCCTTAAGAAGCAAAAGGTCAAAAGGGTGAGTACTAGATGGGACTCTAGCCAACAAGGCGAAGAGCCATGGCCAACAAAGGGCCTCCCAAATAACAATGGTCAACAAAGGACCTCCCAAATAGTAACAGAGTCCGGTACGTGCGATTCCACTTTACGTTATTAACGTGTTATTATTATCGTGTGACAGTTCCAAAACAATCATTTCGAAACGTAACCAATAACAAGTAAAACATGTGTATCACAAAATACATTTTGAGACATATAATAAAATCATGTTATGACACGAAGGAAGCTAGGCTAGCTGGGCTAAGCATATAACTCACCTGATGTTGACTCAGCAGTTAGTACGTAGGATGGTCGACAAAGCCTATGTCCACAAATCCGTAACCTACAATTTATCAATCATCTAGTCACGAGGCCGGTAATTCTAAACGAATAAATGCACAAATCCTATTTGAGTGCTCGGCTAGGACGAAAAGCCAAATCCAACCCTCACGATCCCCATTTGAAGATGACATACTTAGTTAATGAAATATTGACTTATCTTATTTATTAATAAAAGATTTCTAATCATTTATACTTTAAAATAAATGATGTTACTAAATAATTAAGCAATAATTTAAAATATTAAAAGATATTATTTTCTGACTATTTAATAACAAGTACTACTAATGAAATCCATAAAACAACTTAGAAGTGCTATTTTTAGTTTATGAAATCATTTCTTAAATTCTCTAATTTACAACTAGCAATATTTAATTTTAGCAAGTTCATTTATCGGAAAAGAGATTATAATTATTTGAAACTCTCTATTTGTTTAAATAAAAATTAAGGTGACATTTATAATGAAACATTATCTTTATTAATTATATACTCATATATACAAAACAATTCTTCTTTTGTTAACTTATTTTTCAACAGAAAGTGTTATAACTCTAATTTATAATTTATATTGATTTACTTATTACCTTTATTACAAACATATATATATATATATATATATATATATATACACACACACACACACAAAAGTGTAATTTTTGTTAACTTATTATCTATTTTACAATAAAGCAGCTATAATACTTTGTTATAACCAATTTCCAATTTATAGAAATTTAACATTTTATTTTTCTTAAAAAAAACATATTTATTTCATTAATTTATTTAGGATACTTAATTATTTAACAAATAACAATATACATTATATAAACTAAAATGTTAATATATATATATATATATATATATATATATATATATATATATATATATATAAATGCAGTTTAGGTAAATAAGAGGGGCTCCCTTAAGTTTCTTAGAATCACAACTACTTCAAATAATAAGTTTCAGATTCAACATTTCACACCTTCAAAGTTTCTGAAAATAACAAAATCACCCCATTCATCATCTTCCTCATGAATCAACACCCAAATCACCAATCCGATTGTTCTTTGTTACCCATACACATTTGATGTTACCAAACTCTAATTCAGGTCGAAACAAGTAGATTAGTACCAAGAATCGTTCAAATTGATTACCGAATGACTGCGGAATCAATCGCCGAAGTTTCGCCGGAAAATTGCCGGAAACGATGGTGCTCCGGCTACTGGGGTGGCTGTTACTGGCTACCTGGAGTACGGTCGAGCTCCTAGGGTGGTGGGGGAGCTTCTGCAAGTGGATGAGAGCGATGGAGGAGGCGTTGCTCGTCGGGTCGGGTCACGGGTCGGTGATTTCGGCGTGGCTTCGGCCACTGTTGCCGTCTTGGTCGCAGAGAACATAGGGGAGGGATAGAGAAGAAGGCTGAGAGAGTGAGAGAGACGGGAGGCAATCGGTGGTGGTGGCGTGAGTCTCGTCCGTCGGGGAGGGCAGCGACTTCACCGCCGCCGCCGCTACTGCTGTTGATTTCTGTCGGACAGAGCAGAGAAGAAGGGGGGGGGCAGAGAGTTAGGGTGAGAGAAGGGAGATAGGGGGTGATGGCTGAGATGGTGGTGGTCCGGTGGTTCCCGACGGCAGCAGCGGTGGCCGGTTGCTGCTGCTGATGCCCGCTGCTGCTGCTGCTCCGGTGGTCGGAGAGAGAGACGGAGGGTGATAGAGAGGGATGGGGAGAGGTGAGGGAGAGAGAGAGTGGTGGCTGTGATGGAGGAAGCTGTGGTGATGGTGGTGTCGGGGAGTGAGGAGGAAGGAGGAGAAGGGGAAGTTTAAGAAGAACATGAGGAGAAGAAAAGGACAATGTGTCTTGTTTTTTGAGAAAACTCAGTAGCATTGCCGTGTGGTTGGGAGAAGCCTATCTCCCATTTTTTTATTATTTTTCTTTTAGTAATATTTAATTAAATTTTACTAATTTATCCATTAGGTTTTAGAACTTCTTAAAAATCCAACCACAACCCCCAATTTACTAGTTTATATTTCTATAAAACTACAAACACCTCCCCGTTTGACAGATATTTAACTAAACTTAACAAAATTTTAGCAGTTATGCCTATAATGAAAACCGGGTATTACAAGATTGTTAGCCAAGATTGAAGAAAAGAAGCCCAAAGACAAAGGAAGCCACAAAAGATGGAGCATGGAGCATTCCACATGACTATGAAGGATGGACCAAAAGATAAAGACGCATGGAGATGTGTTTGCTTTTAGGGTTCATGGACAATTCCATTGGCTTGGAATTATCTTAGTATGGAAAAGGCCATATCCATATCACGTTTTATTTTGTTTTGTGGTTGTTTATTTTATTGTCTTATTATTTTGTGGTTGGTGTATGGATGATGCATGCAATTAGGATAATAAGATAATTAGACAACCGGAACTATTATTTGGAGTTGTGCCCAAACTCAAATAGATAGATTAGTTGATATGGATCAACAAAATAATTAAAAAAATTGAATTTTAAAATCCCTCAAAATTCAAATATTGCGCTTTGTCTTCTCGTTATTTAAATACTCATCGTCATCATGTTCTCCCAAGATCGTGCGTGCCAAAGCATGGCGACTTGGTTAATAATGATGTTGTGCGATGGCACACCTCGTGTGCAAATTGTTTAAGTAAGAGGTTGGGCGCAACTAGGTGTTTAATAGGATTAAAACCTAGAGACAATCAATTGGGATTATCCATGCGGATGGATAATAAGGAGTTATTTGCCCAATTGAACTAAGAGTTTTATAAGGGATGCAATTGGAATTGTTCCTACCTAAAGTAGTCAAATTATGGGTGACTTTCCAAAGCAAGCTCATAAGGAGATGAAACATGGATCTTGGCCCACTAGAAAATATAAGGATATTTTCCGCATTAATATCTTGAGGGTTATTAATCCGTATAAACATAATGGGAGCTATATTTGATAAACTAGCCATTATTGAATATAGTAAAAAAAATCACAATTACTAAAACTTGTGTATTTTCCTTTTTGTACAATTTTAAATGGCAAACAACTCATCGAGTTCACAACATCCCTACGATCTGTCCTTGAAAAAGACAAGCTCCTTGGAACCAACTTCCTTGATTGGTATAGAAAATTGAGAATTGTTCTCAAGCAAGAGAAGAAACTGTACGCAATAGAGGAGCAAGTTCCAGCAGGTCCAGAGAACAATACCCATGCAGTCCTAAAGGCGTTTCAAAAGCGTATTGACGCTAATGATGCGGCCTTCCTTATACTATGCACCATGAATTCTGAGCTTCAGAAGCAACACGAAAACATGAATGCTGTCGATATGATCGAGCATCTGAAGCAGCTCTTCCAAAAGCAGGCAAGGGTTGAGAGGTATGAGGTCTCTAAGGCATTGTTCAAGTGTAATATGGCAGAAGGGAACCCGATGGGACCCCACGTACTCCGTATGATCGGATACTTGGAGAATCTCGCCCGACTAGGGTTCCCGGTCGGCCAAGAGTTGGCAACCGATCTCGCGTTGCAATCGTTGCCTAAGAGTTATGGACAGTTCATCATGAACTATAACATGAACGAGATCGTGAAACCACTGCCAGATTTACTCAATATGTTGAGGACAGGTGAACAAAGCATCAAGAAGGGTAAGGGAAAGGCCATTATGATGGTACATAAAGGAAAGGGCAAAAGGTTTGCCTCATCCTCCAAGGGCAAAGGCAAGTCAGTTGCCAAACCCAAGGAACCTGCCTTTAAGGCTGTTGGTGGTATTGCCAAAGGTGTGACTAAAGGTGAGTGTCACTGCTGCAGTCATCCTGAACAGTGGAGGAGGAACTGCCCAAAATATCTGGAGGACAAGAGGCTTGCAATAGTGATTCCACCACCACCAGATATTTTTGTTTTAGATGTCAATTTAACTGTTTCTACATCATGGGTATTAGATACTGGATTTGGATCTCACATTTGTCGAAATGTGCAGGATCTAAAGAGAATTAGAAGATTGGCTAAAGGGGAGATAGACCTGCGAGTTGGGAATGGAGCAAAGGTTGCTGCATTGGCCGTAGGCATGTAGGAGCTGTCTCTACCTTCAGGATTAGTTTTAGAATTAAATAATTGCTGTTTTGTGCCTGCTATGAGCAGAAACATTATTTCTATTTCTTGTTTGGACAAGGAAGGTTTTATTATTTCAATAAAGAACAATTGTTGTTCCTTTTATTTTAATAATATTCACTATTTTAGTGCGCAATTATTTAATGGAAATGTATGTCCTTGATCTAACAAATCCTATCTACAACATTAATACCAAGAGGATTAAAAAATGATTTAAATCCTGCTTAATTATGGCACTGTCGTTTAGGCCATATAAACGAGAAACGTGTATCTAGACTCCATAAGGATGGATTACTAGACTCATTTTATTTTGAATCATATGAGACATGTGAGGCTTGTTTATTGGGAAAAATGACAAAGTCCCCTTTCAATAAGAAAGGTGAGAGGACTAGTGAGCAATTGGCGCTCATACATACTGAAGTGTGTGGGCCATTTGCCACACCTGCCGGGGGTGGTTACGTCCACTTCATTACATTTACTGATGATTACGGTAGATATGGATTTGTGTACCATATGAGGGCCAAATCCGAATCCTTTGAAAGGTTCAAAGAATATAAGAGTGAAGTAGAGAAGCAACTTGGCAAAAGTATCAAGGCTCTACGATCGGATCGTTGAGGAGAATACTTAAGCCAAGAATTTGACGACTAACTTAGAGAGTGTGGGATCGTGTCCCAACTCACTCCATCCATAACGCCACAATGGAATGGCGTGTCCGAGAGGATGAATCTAACCCTATTGGATATGGTTCGATCTATGATGTGTCAAACCGATCTTACATTATCATTTTGGGGCTATGCTCTATTAAGTGCAGCTTTCACCATTAACCGTGTTCCATATAAATCAGTCATGAAGACACCACATGAGATGTAGAGTGGGAGGCGTCCCACATTGTCGTTCATGAAGATTTGGGGCTGTGATGTCTATGTAAAACTTTTACAATCAGACAAGATAGGGCCAAAGTCGGATAAGTGAAATTTTTTGGGTACCCTAAGGAAACTAAGGGTTACTACTTCTACAATCCAACTGAGAACAAAGTGTTTGTTGCTCGGTCCGGCGTGTTTCTAGAAAGAGAGTTTGTCTCTAAAGAAGCAAGCGGGAGGACTGTAGAACTTGAAGAGATTCAAGAACCAAAAATCACTGAACCGATTATGGAAAATGAACAGGAACCACAAGCAGTTGTGGAACAGCCTGTTCAGGTAACACAAGAGCTTCCTTGATCTAGTAGAGTGCGCCAGGAACCCGAGAGGTATGGACTTCTCGTGACTGATTCTGGTGACACAATGCTCATAGATGATGAGCCTACTACCTATGAAGAGGCGATAAAAGGGCTAGACTCTCAGAAGTGTCTAGAAGCCATGAGATCCAAGATGGAATCTATGTATACCAACAAAGTATGGACTTTGGTGGAAACAACCGAAGGGGCGCGACCCATAGGGTGAAAGTGGGTCTTCAAGAAGAAGATCGACATGGATGGTAATGTGATTACCTATAAGGGCCGATTGGTGGCTAAAGGATTCAGAAAAATTCATGGTATTGACTATAATGAAACCTTTTCACCAATCGCAATGACCAAATCCATCTGAATCCTACTTGCAATTGCAGCATACTACGACTATGAGATTTGGCAAATGGATGTCAAAACAGCATTCCTTTATGGGAATCTCCTCGAGGACGTGTATATGATACAGCCGGAGGGTTTTCAAGATCTAAAGCAAGCCAACAGAGTTTGTAAGCTGCAACGATCCATTTATGGATTAAAGCAAGCTTGTAGGAGTTGGAATCGACGTTTTGATGAAGTAGTCAAAGAGTTTGGCTTCATCAGAAACGAAGATGAGTCTTGTGTCTACAAGAAGGTTAGTGGGAGCTCTGTAGCTTTTCTGGTCTTGTATGTGGATGACATACTACTCATTGGAAACGACGTTCCCATGCTGCAATATGTTAAAGATTGGCTAGGAAAGTATTTCTCAATGAAGGACTTAGGGGAAGCAGCCTATATACTTGGTATAAAGATCTATAGAGATAGATCTAAATGACTTCTAGGCCTAAGTCAAAGTACATATATTGAAAAGGTGTTGAAACGGTTCAACATGCAAGATTCCAAGAAGGGATTCTTGCCCATGTCACATGGAATTACTCTTTCGAAGAGTGGTTTTCCTTCCAATGAGATTGAGAAGGAACGCATGAGTAGAATTCTCTATGCCTCGGCCATAGGATCTATCATGTATGCCATGTTATGTACTAGACCAGATGTGTCATATGCCTTGAGTATGACAAGCAGATACCAATCCAATCCGGGTGAGAGTCACTGGATTGCATTCAAGAACATCCTAAAGTACTTAAGAAGAACTAAGATGCTTTCTTGATATTTGACGGTGAGGAAGAGTTGCGTGTAAGGGGTTACATGGATGCAAGCTTCCAAACTGACAGAGATGACTTTAGATCACAATCGGGATATGTGTTTTGGTTGAATGGAGCAGCGGTGATCTGGAAGAGTTCGAAGCAAGAGACGGTGGCTGATTGTACAATAGAGGCTGAGGACATTGCTGCAAATGGCGCAGAAAAGGAAGCTTTTTGGATCAGAAAGTTTGTTTTCTGAACTTGGTGTGGTTCCAAGCATTGCGGATCCAGTTGAGTTGTACTGTGACAACACTGGGGCGATCGCGCAATCAACGGATCCCAGGTCATACCATAAATCCAAGCAAGTGCTCAGGAAGTTCCATCTGATTCGAGATATTATCGATAGAGGAGACGTTCGGATATGCAAGATTCCTACAGATGAGAATATGTCAGATCCACTTACAAAGCCGCTTGTGCAGTGGAAGCATGAAGGGCACACGAGGAGCATGGGCATACAATATGCGTCAGATTGGCTCTAGTTCAAGTGGGAGACTGTTGGAATGGATGCCCTAGAGGCTATCTAGTTCAGTATGAATTTATTTTGGCTAGAACATTCATTGTATTATTTATTGGATATTTAATATAATGAAGTCCTTAGATTTACAATTGTGTTGTTTATCTTAAATATCCCTAGTCCAGTATAATGATTAATAGGAAAATCATCTATAGACTAGTATGGGGTTGGATTGATATGGAGATATCATGATCCAACACATGGGTGTGCATTAGGGGTAATGGCGCACTGGATTGACCCATCTCCGAGAAGGCTACATACACGTTATGTTAAGTCACAAGTTCTTCTCGTGGTGCAATGGTATTGTCATCCTTAGACTTGAAGTCGCTAGATACTCTAGTTGTGGATTATTGTGATTTTCGTAGCGTCAAACGCTACACCGTAACTGGGTAGCTATAAAGGCGTGTACTGGATACAATAAGAAGCAAGCTTAGAGATCTTAGTGGTCGTAGATAGAATTTGTCCCTCCCACATAACGGGAGCAAATATCCTAGGCCACTCGAGGGATAGTGCTTATAGAATGTCTGGCCAGACTCAAATAAATCAATATGGGATATTGATGATATTTGCACGAATAAGGCTATTCCCATGATCGAGAAATTATGGATTGGATATACGAGTGTGACTTGTATGTCTCGTGTCCAATCCGGATATAGAGACAAAGGGATGAGACAATTACTTGTACAAGGTTTGTCGGATGACTATTCTATTAGTTGGCTAGAATGTATGTTTTGCTAGAAACCGCTCCATATTAGCAAATTGTTGCTACCAACTAGATAGAACCTATGGGGTCACACACTATATAGAGTTGAACTAGATTTGGGAATTAATTAATTATAATGATCACTTTGCAACACCTTGCAAACTTAGTAGGACTAATTTGCAAGGAATGGACTAAACCGAATTCTAGTAGGACTAGAATAGGTCCTTTAGGTAGTTGGCTATGATTTTTTGGACTATATAAAGGATGCTCCTTCCTTCCTTCCCACACTTATGAGTATTTTGATCATAACTTGAGTGGGAGAGAATAAAAGGAGAGAGAGCAACCCGTCGTCTAACAAAGGAGGCCGCCCCTCCTTGTTGCCTCGTGTTGCGTGATTTCTTCTTCCTCTTCCTCCGTTCCTTGATAGCACAAAGGAGAAGGAGGATCTAGATCTCAACTCTAGGCGTGGATCAACTATAGAGACGTGACACAATTCACGTTACAAGTCATCACAGGAGAAACCCTAAGGTGTGTAATTTGATTTCTTCCCTTACCATCGTTATGTCTCTTTTCCTGTGATCCTTGGAGGGTATTGAATGGATGAATTATTTTTTTCTGCTGCGTATCCATGATCAGAACCCTACATGAGTATTCCCCAATTCATGTGAAATGGGCCTTTGGAATACTCCTAGCGTCCTTCAAATCTTCCAGAGTCCTCGAGCGTGGCGCTGGTATAATACAAAAGCTCCCCAACGGACGTTTTCCTTGATAGTCGACGACGCGCCCCTCTACTACCCGTTTGAAGGACAAGAATATAGATTTCTGGGAAGACTTATATCCGAAGCAGGATATCATTCT
Organism: Linanthus parryae; assembly: GCA_023055425.1. Taxonomy (NCBI): domain Eukaryota; kingdom Viridiplantae; phylum Streptophyta; class Magnoliopsida; order Ericales; family Polemoniaceae; genus Linanthus; species Linanthus parryae. The sequence goes on along the minus strand of JALGPY010000012.1, from coordinate 21,390,386 downwards.
TTCGTTGATATCCTATCTACAGGCAATTGCTCTCTCAGTAGGTTCGTGAACTGGGTTCGAAGAGGGTTTCTTCCCGCGCTACCTGAGTACGTATCAGACATCGAGTTTTTTGGTGACTATGAACGAATTACCGTGCCATACGATCCCGTTCGCGTTAGTCCCCAATTTGGGTATGACGCCTTCGCTCCTTCATTGTGGCCTGAATCCATTGACTAGGGCTGCTATGACAGTCTTTTATGTTGCAAAGGGTGTCCTCTCGTTTTGCTGAGCTTCCTTTGATCCAACCTTCATGTGACAGGAAGGGACGAAATACCCCAAACTGGGTATCTTTCTGGAACTTCCAGACTCGTCTTCTACTCAACCTTCATGATATCCCCTCTCCTAACAAGCTACCCATATTTTCAACCAGCGAGTATCATTTTGAGGCCCTTCGTAGCCGCGATGACTGCAACTATGGCTACTTTTCCTTGCTGGCCAAAGACCGGCATTTATGCACTCAACTAATTCTTGAGGAGAAGACTGAAGTTGATAAACGCAAATCTTTTACGGCCAAGGCCAAGTACGCCCATTCTTTTGTCGAGGTACATCCATATTTCATTGCTCACTTTATGTACAAACACGCTTGCCGTCTTCTCTTTAACTGATTTCTTGCCGTTAGTGTTGTTTGAGGCATTTCGCGTCTGGAGATAGAAACACGAGTTTCGCTGCTCGTATACAAGTAGAAAGGGCAGCCTTGCGAGGCTCATCGATCTTTGAAAATCATATTGATCCAACCATGCCTATGCCTTCTGAAGTTCAATTGTTGGTTTCTAATGCGCTAGCGGCTTTCCTTACTTCTAAAGGGAAATGCTTAGTTAGAAAAAGACTTTCCTATGAAACTCACTCAAGCGAGACACTCATGCGGGAGCTAAAGCGTCCTCGTGTCGAGGCAATTGTTCAAAGAAGCTCGAGATCCTCAGCTAGTAAGAGACATACTTATTTTCTTGGTAACCATGCCTTTGTGAAAGTCTTATTCTTTATTTTGCAGCAGGTGAAATTCCTGGCAAAGGAGAGACAGGGGAGGTTGTGGTGAGTGAGCGTGTCGGGCCTCTTGCGCGCATCGGGGAACTGCATAAAGAGTCATCTATACTTATTTCTTCGGATGGGGAAGACTCTTCCCAAGACTTATGCGCTAATCGAGGTGTGTCTCCTGTGAAGGACGTTGTTCGCGAGGAGGGTTTTGGGGAAACCGCGCCCCCCAGACATGATGCGTTGTTAGGAGAACGTGTTCCCTGTCCGGTGGGAGCTTCTGCAAATATTCCAGATTTTTCTTCTAAGCGGACCCCTATTTCCACTAAAGGCACCGGTGCGACTAAACTAGCGCCGAGCTTTCCAAGGTCATCTGATTTGGTTTTGGATTTGGACATTCTTTCCTCCAGGAATCCATTTGAGGTATGGGGCTCGCAGACCGCATCTCCCGTTGCTGTAAGGGGGAACTTGGTAATTCATGAGGTGTATTTCGCACGTGAGGCTAGAGCTGATAAAGAACTGATAGTCGCAGCTGGTGCTAACTTGCAAGCGACATTGCCCATCGCTCCCCTCCAGCGATTTATCGAAGGAACTGGTAAGCCCAACCTTGTCTTTTATGCCTCATTTTTATTCCCCCATTTTGCGGAGTATGTCATCGCGTTTGTGCGTGTAGGTATTGATCAAGCTTGCCTGGAGTGGCTTATGAAAGTTCGGGTATCTTTCCCTGCTGCTTTTGCTCGTGTGCTAGAGTTATTTCCAGGAGACAGAGGGAAAATTTTCAAAGAGCTGGCCATCTTCCTGGGAGAGCTGTATCAAGCTACTCCCGTAAAAACCACCCCAGCTAAAGCCCAAGAGTTCCTTGCAAACGTGCAGAAACTTGAACGACTTGCAGCAGGGCGGTTGGACTTAAGCTTCCTCGCCCAGTGGTTAACAATAATTCATAATTCTGCCAATTTGGGGAATGATCTTGCTACCTTTAAAAGGGAGACGACAGATCTTGCTGCGCACAGGGATGAATTCGAGCGTCAGACCAAGGATTTGAACGAGGCCGTGAAGCTTCACGAGGCTAACAAGGCCCATATTGCAGAGCTCGCTGCTAACTCTCTTAAGTTGTCGGCGCAGGATTCCTTGTTAAAAGATTTCTTTGAAGAATGAGGTTGCCATTTCAAGGAAACATTTTCTGTTGTCTTGTTTTTTCTTTGTTTCCTGTGTGGCCGTGTGGTAGAACGCACATAGTATATATATCTACGAATAAACGTTTGACCATATGATTGTCCTTTAAAGACAAATGTTGTTTTGCGCCCCTTCGTGGGCAAGCATGCTATTGGGCTAATTCCTTTTTCTCGAGGTTATGACCTGCGAAGCCTTAATTCCTTTTAAAGGCAATCTTGTAGGTGGGCTTCCTTCGTATGGCCCCCAAGTATTACCTGCGTTTTTTTCTGCTCATGATTGTTGTCTAATAAGATAGACCTGTTAGGCCACCATTCGGGCGGTAATCCCGCTACCTTATGAGATAGGCTTGTTATTGATATCATGTGAGACATGCTTTTTCCCTTATCATGTGAGATGAGGTAGTATTGCTATCATAGGAGATAGGCTTTTGCCACTATCGCGCGAGATAGGTTTATATTGCTACCGTATGAGGTAGGCTTTTACTGCTATCATGTGAGATAGGCTTGCATTTCCCTCTTTTTGGGATAGACTTTATTCTGCCGCTATCATAGGAGATAGGCTTTGGGGCTTGCTATCGTGTGAGATTGGCATAGACTGCTATCATATGAGATAGGCTCACGTCTCAATGCTGCGGTCGACCTAGTGACCCATTAGCCAGAGAAGTAGATTGACAATTTTGACAAAAGTGCCCTAATATGGCAGGGTTTTTATCAATAATCTGATCCTTATATGGGAGGATTCAAAGAAAGGACATTTCAAGAAACTTTAAACAGAAGAGGCTAAGGATAGTACTTTTTTAGAATGTTGATTGGTTGCAGGGTAGTAGCAATTCTGTGGCACCGCAGAATGTTGCAATATCCGCTGTCAAAGACTTATTTTACCTCAAAGGGTCCTTCTCAATTAGCCGCAAATTCTGGGTGGGCTGCTTCACGCATGCAATGATCGGATGCTCGTAGCACGAGGTCGCCTACTGTAAAGTCCCTATTCTGGACCGTCTTGTTGTATGCACGCGCAATCCTCTCCTTGTACTTCAGGTTTACTCGTGTGGCCTTTTCGCGTTTTTTTCCAAAAGGATCAAATCATGGTCACGCTCATTGTTGTACAAGGCACTGAAGGCCAATCTTGCTGAGTTCACTTTCACTGTGGAGGGAACAACCGCTTCTGCTCCATAACATAGCAGAAAGGGGGAAGTTCCAGTGGGAGTCCTAGGCGATGTTCGATACGCCTTAAGTGTTGTTCCTAATGAACCCGCCAACTTTTTGTGGTCATCCGTGACCATCTTACTTAGTATTCGTAGCAGTGTCTTGTTGGTCGCTTCTGCCTGCCCATTTCCCTTTGGGTAATAAGGCATGGAGCATACCTGCATGATGTTGTATTCCACCAGTTTCTCGGATACCTGGCGGTTGACGAAGGGAGTACCATTGTCGGACAGCAAAGTGTTGGGAATGCCAAAGCGGTGAATGATATTTTCTTGGATGAACCTGACCACTGCCGCCGCATTTGCTGTCTTGAGTGGGATTGCTTCTACCCACTTAGTGAACTGCTCTGTTCCCGTCAGGATGTATTCATTCCCCTTTGAGGGGGGTCGTATTGGTCCAATGAAATCTAGGGACCAAGTATGAAATGTCCATGGGGTCCCTAGCACATGTAGGTCAACCGCGGGAGCATGTACCAAATTGCCATGAAACTGGCATTGCGGGCACCTTCTGACCTTCGCGCGGCAATCGGCCTCCGTTGTTGGCCAGAAATACCCTACTGTCAAGAGTTGTCGGCTTAACTTTGCCCCCCCTTGATGTTATACCTGGTGCGACATTTCCATGACCTCTTGGGCTTCCTGTCCATGCAAGCATTTGAGCAAATTTCTATTATGCCCCTTTCGCCATAGTATGTTTTCTTGGAAAATGTATCTGTTGGCCTCCGTTTTGAGTTGTTCGGCTTCCCTTCTGCCGTCGGGCATAGCTCCCCCTTGAAGATAGTCGATTAATGGTTATGGCCAATCGTCTTCTATTGCAGCAATATCCACGGTGGCCTTGATTAAAGCACACTTCTCGCAGTTGTTTTGTATAATGGCGGCGAAGTGTGACATCTGCGACCAATATATCCCATACCTTTGGGCTTTCCTGTAGATGGAGATCTCATTGTCCCCACATGAATTTTGATGAATTTTTTCCAAAGTTGCTTGGCCTTCCTTTTCAGTTACACACCTCATATGGATACCTCCGGGGCCTTTATGATAAAGCAAATTGTCATGTATGCAAAAGCCCTTGGTAGAAACCCATGCTTCTTTGCTGGTTCCGTCGGCCATTGCGCACAGAATAGGCTGCCTCCAGTCCGCATCTTCCGGAGGTCCTTCTTCGCATAGGTCCTTCACTAATGACGAGACTGACTTCACCTCAACCGATATCTTCGCAGGGCATTTATTTGAACTAATTTTTGACCCTAAAGTGGCCAATGCGTCCGCGTGGCGATTGTCAGATCTGGGAGTGTGCTCATATTTGACAGACTCGAAATTCTGAACCAGCTTCTTCACAATTGACCGATACTTTCGTAGATTTTTTTATTTTAAAGTGTATTCTCCCGAGGTTTGTTTGACGATTAGTTTTGAATCTCACATGATAACGAGTTTCTTGACTTCCAAAGCTCTAGCTGCAAGGAGTCCTGCGATCAGGGCCTCATACTCGGCTTCATTATTGGTCACCGCAAAGTCCAGTTTTTTTGACATCTGGATAACCTCCTGATCAGGCTTGATGAGTACTACCCCAATTCCTCCTCCCGATCTTGTGGATGATCCGTCAAACTACAGCTTCCAGTACTCTTTGCTGATGGAATATATCTCGGGTCCTTCGAGCTCCTCTGGTACCGGCTCGTGCCTCTCGTCTGGGAATTGTGCCCGCAGATCTGCTAATGCTTGTGATTTGATAGCCTTGGGTCGCGTGCATGTAATATCATATTGAGAAATGGTCATGTACCATTTCGCGAGCCTTCCTGAGGGGAGTGAGTGTCCCATGAGGTATCGTATGGGGTCGTTCTTCGTTATGACTACGAATTTGTGAGAAGCAAAGTAATGTCTTAGCTTCTCAATCGCGAAAAACAGAGCCAAACAACGCCGCTCTATGTCTGTGTATCTTGATTCTGCTGATTGGATCATACGGGAGATATAATACACTGCTCTTTCTTGTCCCTCAAATTCCTGGGCCAGTAATGCTCCAATTGATCTTTGGGTTGAGGTGAGGTACAATAATAGAGGTGCTCCCAGTTGTGGTGCGATCATAACGCTCGGTGATGTCAGCAGCCTCTTCATCCTCTCGAGTGCAACTTGATACTCTTCTGTCCAGATGAACGTTGCATTCATTTTGAGCAAATTGGTGAAGCAGAAAGTTAACTCTGCAATTGCTGGTATAAACCTCCGCAAGTAAGACAGCTTTCCTAGGAATGCCTTTAGTGCAGTTTGGGATTGCGGCACTAACATATTTGTGATTACTGAGATCTTGGCGGGAACAGGCTCGATTCCATTCTGTGAATCACACAGCCTAGGAACTTACCAGAGGTTACCCAAATGCACACTTCATAGGGTTCATTTTAGCTGAAATGCGCGACATCTGTCCAAAACCTTTCTTAGATTTTTCAAGTGGTCTTCCTTCTTCTTTGAATTAACCACTAGATCGTCCACATAAAATTCAACTTATTTGTGCATCATGTCGTGGATAAGTGCCATCATTGTGCGCTGGTATGTGGCCCCCGCGTTCTTCAGACCGAAGGGCATGATTGTGTAATTGAAGACCCCTACTGGTGTTATGAACGACGTCTTCTTCGCATCCTCATGGTCCATCTTGATCTAGTTGTAGCCACTGAATCCGTCCGTAAAGCTGAACATCTCGTGACCTGCAGTGGAGTCAATCAAGAGATCCACGTTCGGCAAAGGGAAGTCGTCCTTTGGGCAAAATTTGTTCAGATCTCTGAAATATTCACATAAGCGAAGGCTTCAATTTTTCTTTGACACGGGAACTATGTTTGCCAACCAGGTGGGATGATGGTTAGGTTCTATGAACTTGGCATTTAACAGTTTGAACATCTCCTCCCTGATTTTGACATTGATCTCCGGACGAAAATTCCTCGCGCTTTGTTTAACGGGTTTCGAACCTGGGATGACATCCAAGCGATGCATGGTAATGCTTCGGTCAAGCCCCGGAATTTCATCATAATCCATGCAAACACATCCTTGTACTCTTTCAGTAGCTGGACCAGCCTTTGTTCTTCCGTATCGTTGAGGTCTGCGCTCAGGAAGACAGGTATTTGTTTTTCCTCGCTAGGGCTGAGGAATACCTCCTTAAGTTCCTGCTTTTGCGGCTTTGGGCACTCTTCCATTCACTCGGGTGCCTCTTTGACTTCCTCGACTAATGGGTCTCCCTCGCTCATACTAGAAACCCCTGATAGCTTGCAAATTTGCGTGAGAACGCCCGTAACGCGATAAAACTTCTTACTTTTGGGGCAGAAGTTGTTCATTCGCTCTTCAGTGTTCCCCATGGCATTTTTAAAAGTGTAGATGCTTTTGGTTGTTTTAGGGACGTCCTCCCACGCGGGCTGTTCTTCCTTTGACTCCTCCTGTGTTACTGTTGCTCCAAACGGTGACTCGTTCTGAATATCCTCCCATCTGGGCAAAGGAGTTGGCCGAAACGGGGCCGGGAGCGGCCTATTCTCCATTTCTGTAAACCACACCGCCTCAGGTAAATGTGCCTCCTCCAGGTTGAAAGGATTCATCGAAGCGGGTAACGTGACCACCCTTCCTTTCCAGATAGCCTTCATCACCTGATGAGCTGTCGAGGTTACAACGTCGAAGCGGCGAATCCATGCTCGCCCGATAATCATGTGGTAAGCCGTCTCGGCCTCAATAACGTGGAATTTGGCAGAACAGTTTATCTGCCCAATTCGGATTCCCAAATTGATCCATCCCAAAGTCATTATGGAGCTACTTCCAAACCCTGTTAAGGACGAGGGCTTCTTGACCATCTTATGCCCGGGAACCCCTGCCATGTCTAGGGTGTTCAAGGATATAACATTTACCGCAACTTCACCATCAACAAAGGCTCTTTTGAATTCGACATGGTTAATCGTGGCCGTGACATACAGTGGCCTCTGATGGTTCGCACTAATCCTTTTTTCGGACTCATCGAATGTCATGATGAGCCTCCGCGGCCTGGGGGTTCTAACGTCTCCGTCATTTTTGGTAAAGAATTTCTCTCCAAACTTTTCTTCCACCCCTAATATTGCTCTCATTACCCCATGTCTGCAGCCCTCTGAAAAGTTAATTTCATCAAAGAACCTGGAAAATTTGATGGAGTCCTTCATTCGCCCGGCTTGAGTGTATTCGTCATATTCCTCATTCTCATAGAGTTCGCAACCACAGGGACTGCCGCTTCTGCCATGTCTGTAATCGAGATCATGGCGATCTCTTTCCCCTTGGACTCGTGTCGCGGCGAAGGGTCGTCTCGCACATTTTTGGCTGATTCTGTAACAACTAACTGGTCCTTCCTTATCTGCTCGTCCACCATCCACTTGAGTTTCCTGCATTCCCTGGTTGGATGTGAGATTTTCCCGTGACATTCGCACCATTTCGGGTCCCGAAATTGTTCTCATGTAGGTCTGTGTTCAAATGCTGGCAAAATTCCCTCTCTTTGCCATTTCTTGGAAAGGTCGATGGCGTCCCTGATTGATATAGACAGGGGCGGTGGCTCTTGAGCTGAAAACCGCCGTTTCTTGCTGGGCGAAGATACCGCGTACACATTGGCGTCTCGTGATCGTTTGAATCCGCCGTATGTAGAGCTGGGATCTGTCGGCGCACACTCACTACCATGTATTTTCTTCGTCCTTTCTACCAGTGGCTCAACGTCCTGGTACAATCAATCAACTTCGAAAAAGTGGGCATGTTCAAGTTAATCAACATACCTTTATACTCGTCGCGCATGCCTTGTAGGCATTTTTCGACCAAACGACCCTCCAAGACTTCGTTGCTGCACTCCACGGACCTGGCCCTGAATTTCTTAATGAAGGCAACGCCTTCCTCGTCAGGCTTTTGGTACATCCGGGAGAGGTGAATGGTGGTGACTCGTTCGTCCATCTGGAAGAACTTCATATAGAATTTCTTTACCATTTCATCCCATGTCTTTACGAATCCCGCTTCGAGGGCTCTGTACCACTTGTATGCGACGGTTCCCAGAGATTTGAGAAATTCGCGCATGAGCAGCCGAGTATCAACTGTGTACGGGCCCATCATATCCATGAACCTCATCACGTGCTCGTGGGCGTTCCCACTGACTTCATCGAACTTGTCCCATTTGGGCGCTTTGTACCCAGCGGGGTTCGGCATCAGATAGACATCCCGCGGAATGGGAGGCGCACTATCTGCCTTGGGGATGACAGTGTCTGCGAAACTCTGGTTGGCGATGATACTGTCAATCCTTTGCTCGAGAGCCGCCATACTAGCAGGTGTTCCTCCATAGGGTTGAGCTGTTGGCCCAAAGCCCGGAATGTAGGGCATACTGGGGTTGTAAGGAGGCGAAGGTGGAGGCCCCAGGCTTCCTAGGGCTCCGCCTGCGTATAGAGATGATGCAGGATATGCGGCGGGGTTCCCTGCCGTCATGAGGGACGAGCCTGATGAGAACGGTGGCGTATGGCTCGCCAGGCCACCCGAAAAGGAAGTAGGGGCGGCAGAGACATGCACTATCGAGGTGCCTGTTGAGGTGGACGCCGTCCCTGGTGGGGGTAGCAAAGTTGGCAGCAGTGGGGCAGAAGTCCCCGGGACAATGTTCTGGGCCACCTTTCCCATAATCGCCTTGATCTGAGCAATCTGCTTAGATTGAGCTTCCATGGCTCGACCTTGAGTTTGTATCGTGGCTTGGAGAGACTCCAAGGAGGGTTCTCCCTCAACGACAACCGGAGCCCGAGTGTTGGGAGAGGTGTTGAGCAGTCCGTCCTCTCTTGAGGTCTCCTCATGGTCTCCGTGATGAATGCCTTGGTCCGAAGACATTATGGCCAGATTTGAGGTTCTTGAAGGTGGATGTTTCACGTCGGGTTCACCAAAATGTGTGCAAGGAAATCCTCGAGAGATCCCCAAGTGTACACCTCAAGTAGGGAATAAGAACACAGAGAGTTGTAGTGTGTGTAGGGAGAGAGTAAGCACTGGTAATTGTTTGTGACAGAGAGATACAGTAAGCTATGGCACTGGACCAAAATGTCTTGTGTCGCAACGGAGAGCTAACGATCCTATATATAGTGGGGATGTGACCGTTGAGGGGTTAATGCACCATAAATGGCGGCTTAAAGATAGACCCCCAATGGCACGTTCGACCGTGTATATAGGAACTGTTACGCACCTGCCCGCAAGTATCGGAGGCCGTTATGAGATCAGCCGCATTGATGGGACACGTAAGCCTAGGATCTTTCAGTCAGTTACCAGAGGTCTCGCGCAAGCTTGGTTGTCGCATGCGCGCGACATACCTTACCCTAGCCTCCAAACCACTAAGTCCCTACAAGTCCCGTGTTATGGTGCGTGGGGGCTCTGTCTCGTAGCCCCCACGTGGATCAGCACGGGTGCTGATCCGGCGTGTATGGAGCACAGCTAGGTGTGCTGGATGGCTGCCACGTGGCGATGATCCGTCTGTCTGGAAAGCAGTATCTACAGTTTCTCTCAGGGAAGATTTGCTAAGAGACCTCCTCTATTCTGTCGTGATAACTTTGTGCACTGGGAAGCCCTGATGAAAATGTTCATCATTGATCAAGGTATGGAGTTGTGGACTATCATACAGAATGGTCCTCACACATTCTACACAGAGAAAGATGGGATCAAACTTCCCAATACTGAGGATTCACTTTCTGCTTCTGAGTTAGAACAGTTTTCTAATAATTACAGAGCCATGAATCTATTATATTGTGCTTTGAGTGCATATGAATTCAACAGGATTTCAGGGTGCAAAACTGCTAAAGAATTATGGAACAAACTGGTGGTAACCTTTGAAGGAACCAGTCAAGTCAAGCAGACAAAGATCAACATTTTTCTTAGACAGTATGAAATGTTTAAAATGAATGGTGATGAGTCCATCAAGAATATGTTCAAAAGGTTCACTGACATTGTTAACAATCTGGACTCCTTGGGAAAATCATTTTCAAATGAAGAGAAATTCGGGAAGATCTTGAGAAGCCTTCCCAAGTCCAAATGGGAACCAAAGAATACTACTATTTAAGAGGTTCAAGATCTATCATCACTTCAACTTGATGACTTGCAGAGAAATCTACTTACACGTGAGATCTCCATGAATGAAGTTGATGGAGAAATGCCAGATAGTGTCAAGAATCTAGCTCTCAAGGCTAAGGAGAATGTTCCATTTCAAATCCTTGAAAATGAAGAAGATGGTGATGAATATCCTTTTGCTCTAATTTCCAAATCCTTGACCATAATTCTCAAGAAGAAGAAAACCTCTGGAAACAAAGACTTTAGCAGGGTTAGACACAAATCCTCCATTTGCAAAGATTACAAAGGTAAATATTCCTCCCATGGTAATAAGCATAAATTAGTGAATTGATTTGAGTGTGGTGATGCAGGAAATCTGATTAGAGACTGTCCACACAAGGAAAGCAAACACATAAAGAAGAAAGACCATGACAGAAGAAAGAAGGCTAAGATATCTTCTTGGAGTGACTCATGTGATTTTGAATCTGAGGAAGAACATGCCAACCTCTGCTTTGTGGCCAAGCATGATGAAAGTTCTTAAAAGAACATTGAGGTAATGGTAAACTGTTTGATTTCAAAACCAACAGATGTCCTCTGTGATTATCTTAGAACAATGGTTTAAAATGAAGAGGACTATCTGAAAGAAATCAGGAATTTGAAGGAAATGATTCATGAGCAATCAAAAGAGAATTTTCATCCTCACTGCCTCAAGGTCAAAAAATGTTTATACTTTGCACACTAACAAAGTTGCAGGAGAAAGTTTGAAGTGTCTCAATGCCTTGAAAGAAGATTCAAAGCTTTGGCACAAAAAGCTTGGACACATTAGCTTGCACACTTTGAACAAGTTAGTTGATAAAGACCTAGTAAGAGGTCTACCTTCTATCAAGTTCAAGGATGAAGACGTATGCAAAGCCTATGCTCAAGGTAAACAGACTAGACGTTCATTCAAGCCAAAGAACTTCATAAGTACTACTAGACCCATTGAATTATTACATATGGATCTTTGTGGTCCTATGACAACTCCAACACCAAAGGATAAGAAGTAAATGTTAGTCATTGTAGATGATTTCTCTAGATTTACTTGGGTGATGTTTCTTAGAGACAAATCTGAAGCTCTTTCTGAATTTTCAAAGCTTTGTAAAGAACTTCAAACACTGAAAAACCTGCCTATTGCTTCTATTAGAAGTGATCAAGGTAGAGAATTTGATCAACTTGAGTTTGATTTATTTTGTGCTAAGCATGGCATATCTCACAATTTCTCTACTCCTAGAACTCCTCAACATAATGGTGTTGTTGAAAGAAAGAACATGACTCTTGAAGATATGTCAAGGACAATGCTTCTAGAGAACAAATTGCCAAAATTCTTTTGGGCAGAAGCTGTGAACACTGCCAACTATATACTTAACAGGTGCTTGATTAGGCATATCCTGATGAAGACCCCTTATGAGCTTTTCAAAGGAAGAAATCCAAACATCTCTTACTTCAAACCTTTTGACTACACTTGTTATGTTCACAACAATGGTAAGGACAATCTTGGTAAGTTTGATGCCAGAAGTGATGAAGGTATCTTTTTTGGTTACTCACTGATTAGCAAAGCTTATATAGTTTATAATAAGAGAACCAAGCCTCTTGAAGAAAGTATTCATCTTATTTTTGATGAAAGCTATGACGGTTCTTTGAGTGAAAGTTTTACAAACTTGAGTTTGTACGAGCATGAGTCAGAAGATGAAGCAGAGTCTTCAAATGATTCCAAGGATAGCTTGCAAGAAAACAGAAGGACTTTACAAGGCCTTGAAAATGAGTCTCAAAGCCTTGAAAGATATCATCAAGAGAATCAAAGTGAGCAAGCCACTACTTCATGTTCTCAAAGACCTGAGAAGCTTCCTAGAGAACCTGAACCATGGACAATAAGGAAGATATTTGTATATATTTCTTCTCATTCAGTTGACAACATCATATCTGATCAATCCACTGGTACACAGGAAAGATCACAATTGAATAACATGTGTGCTTTCAATGCTTTTGTCTCTTTTATGTAGCATAAGAATGTGAAAGAAGCATCACAAAAAGCGGACTGGATCATTTCAATGCAATGTGATCTTAATGAATTTAAGAAGAACAAGGTTTGGAATCTGGTTCCTTAACCTCAAGATCAGTCTATCATTGGTACCATATGGGTTTTCAGAAACAAGTTAGATGAGAATGGTAAGGTAATCATAAACAAAGAAAGAATTGTAGGTCAAGGCTACAACCAGGAAGAAGGTATTGATTATGAGGAGACTTTTGCTCCTGTTGCAAGATTAGAAGCAATTAGAATGTTACTTGCATTTGCATCTCATACAAATATGTTTTTTTTTTCAAATGGATGTGAAATGTGCCTTTCTAAATGGATTTTTGCAATAAGAAGTTTATGTTTCTTAACCCCCTGGTTTTTTCAAAAATGACGAGTTTCCAAATCATGTTTATAAACTTGACAAAGCTCTTTATGGTTTACAACAAGCTCCAAAGAATTGGTATGAAAGACTTCAAAGTTTCTACTTGAAAATGATTCCAAAAGAGGATTAGTAGATAAAACCCTTTTCATAAAGACTTATGAGAAAGATATTCTAGTAGGTCAAGTATATGTTGATGATATTCTATTTGGTGCTACTAATGATTCTCTTTCTAAGGATTTCTCAAGTCCTATGAAGAGGGAATTTGAGATGAGTTTGATGGGAGAGCTCAACGTGTTTCTTGGACTTCATATACATCAGAAGAAGAAAAAAATCTTTCTGCATCAAAACAAGTATACCAATGACTTGTCAAACAAATACAATATGTCTCAGTCCAAGGTAGCAAAACCCCTATGAGCTCTACATTGTCTGTAGGCAAGGATCAAGCTGGTAAGCGTGTGAACGTGAAAGAGTATAGAGGAATGATTGGATCATTGTTATATCTCACTGCAAGTAGACCAGATATCATGTTTAGTGTTTGTATGTGTGCTAGATTTCAAGCCGATCCTAACGAATCACACTTGGTTACTGTCAAAAGAATTTTTAGATATCTCAATGGTACCAAAGACTTAGGGATTTGGTATCATAAACAATCTAATTTCTCTTTGTGTGGCTATTTAGATGCTGAATTTGCAGGTTACAAAGTTGACAGAAAAAGCACATCACGGTGCTGCTAATTTCTTGGAACATTCCTGATTAGCTGGCATTCAAAGAAGCAAAACTCAGTAGCCTTATCAACATCAGAAGCTGAATACATTACAGTTGGAGCTTGCTGTTCACAAGTGTTATGGATAGCTCAGCAAATGAGAGACCTTGGATTTGATTTCAGAGATATACCTATCAAATGTGACAACTCTAGTGCAATATCAATTACAAAGAATCCAGTCCAGCACTCAAGAACCAAACACATAGGTGTTAGACATCATTTTATAAGAGATCATGCAGAGAAATTTAATGTTAATCTTGAATTTGTGTCTACTAACTTGAAATTGACAAATATCTCACTAAACCACCGCCAGAAGATAGATTCTCAGCCCTCAGACTAGAATTGGGCATGCCAAATAAGGAAGCATTGTTTAGGGGGAGTATCAGGTAAGTTTCAGGTAAGTATTATGTGCTTCAAAGTTTTGAATAAATGTTCAAAGCCTTGAAAATCTTTTCAAAGTCTTGATTTTATTTGCTTCATTTGTAGAGCTTTTCAAGGCCTTGAAACCCTTTCCAAAGCCTCGAAAATAAGTATGTATGATGTTTAGTCAATAATTTGGATCTTTCAATGTTGGGTGTTATATTTGTAGATAATTTCTCAAAATTACTTTTTCTTTTAAACTCATTTTTCCTTTCAAAACTAGTATTGTATTATTTCCTTTCCCACGTCAGGCACACACACAATTTTGAACTAAAATGCTTCCGCACATCTTAAAATATTTCGAAATATTATGTTTCCTTTTCAAACTCAAACTCTTCAGTATTTATCTCTTTTCTTATCTCTCTTTCTCGTATCACTCCTGCCTCTCTCTTCTATACCCTCAAACCCTAATGAGCACAAGAATAACCTCTGATAGGATCAAGATGGCTGGAGGATCAAAGAAAGTTTCTGACAAGAAGAGGAAGAGGTTCAAACGCCCAATGATGATTCTAGTTCCAGAACACCAAGTGCAGAGAAGGCTCCTTCTCCTCCAAAGAAGAAATTCAAGAAGGATCAGACTCCAACTTCTAGCAAGAAGAAGAAGGCAGATCAGTCTGTTCCAGAGAAACAGCCAGAGGAACATACTGATAGTCCTAATAAGGTGAAGAAGAAGAAGCCTAAGCTGACAAAGGAAAAGGAAAAGCCACAGAGGAAGAACCAGAGAAAAGCACTGGAAAAGAACTACAAATCTATTCAGAGAAGCACCAATCCCCTGGTAAGAAGTCTGGCATCTCTAACAAATGGTTTGTCAGTCATGTTTCTAGAGGAATGTGGTTAGATGGTTTTGCCTCCAGACCCGTAGCCTATTGTATCATGGTTAGAGTTAACATGTTGAAAAGCATGAATCTTAAGAGGTTGAAGACAAGTTCTCTTTAGAAAGTTTTTAACCCTCCAGAAGTTGCCTACCCTAGGCTCACTAGGTTTTTCTATCTGAACATGAAGCAAATCAAAACTGTAAGTTTGGTGATTCAATCCTAGGTGGCTGGTATTAACATGGAGTTTGATCACTCAGAATTTGCCAATGTTTTAGGCTATCCCAAGAGGTATAACACAGACAACTATCCCAACAAGAGTGAAGCCTTGAAACTGTCTAGGGAAGAATTCTTTTTACCCAATGTATCTACCTCTAAACGGTTAACACACTTTTTAATAACTGTTGAAGTCAAAGTCTTGTTTACCATCTTGATGAGGTGTGTAGTGCCTAAGGAGAATTCAAAAGAGTTGCTAACTGATAGGGTGGTATATTTGATGTACTTAATCATGCATGGGTATGAGATGGATCTTCCTTCAATTGTGATGGAACACATTCTTTATTCCTAGACCCAGGAAAGAAAGCACCCTTTGCCTTATGCCAACCTACTATCTGCTTTCTTTCAACACCTTGATATTCCAAATGACAGAGAAGAAATTATTACCACTGGTTTTGGTATGCTTGATGAGAAAGCCTTTGAAAGAATTGGAATCGTGAAAGCCCATGAGGGAACTTGGAAGTTATACTCTGATTTGTCTGAAGAAGAACTACAATCCAAGAAGTATCCAAAACCCAAGTCCTCGACCTCTCCTTCAAACCTACCCTCTCAATCTCAAGACATTTCTGTGGTTTTTAAAAGACTTGATGTTCTGGAGAAGGATATGGATGAGTTGAAGGAAACTCAGCATGAGTTTGGCACTGAGTTCAAGCAAGTGAGGTAAATGGTTGAAATCATATTCAAAAGCTTAAATTTCCTCCATGTGGAAGAGGAATTCTTAGACTGCAGAAGGATCAAAGAAGACTGGTTCAACCAAAAGCTTATTCAGTGAGCATACTACTCAAGATCAGGCTGCATGGGTAGTGGACACAGAGAAACAAGTGGTTCAGGAACAGCGTGGTGAAGAACAGGAACAAAGTGATGCTGACAGTTGAGACTCAGGGATGTTGATCAAGGATCTTAAGACGAAGAAAAGGAAGGCAAACATTCCAGAGAATGTGACTGAGGCAAATCTTTTTTATGATTAGGTGGTGGGTAATGCTGGTGATGAAGCTGCTCAAGGAGAATAAGAAAAAAAGATGACGAGGATGATGAAGAAGACAGTGGAGAAGAAGATGCTGAGCCAAAGGGAGATGGGGAGCCAACCCCCTAACTCTTGCCTCTTCTTTCTTTCTTTTCAAGGCCTTGAAATGTTCTTCAAATTCTTGATAAATTCTATTTTTAAAACTATTTTCTTTTAAGTTTTCCAAACTTTTATCCAACATTTTCTCATTATTTTTTATGAAAGTCGTAAAGGGGGAGAAATTTAGGTGTGTATCTGGTTATTTTTGGTACTTTTTTGGCTAGTGTTGAGATCTGATTTAGATTAGTAGGATTTGCTAGATTTTGCTGCTTAATTGTTAAATAAGTTGGATTGTTTGGATATTTTTGTGTTACAGTTTACTATCATGGTTATTATGCTATGCTCTAAAGATTTTTTTTTTTTTGCAAAGACCCAGTTCTTAAAGTTTTGAGGTTTTGTCTTTTATCAAGGGGGACATTGAAAGTCAAAGGTATGAAATATACACTGCAGTATAGAACATGAACTTAGGGAGAGATTTTGATTCTAATATGACACCTAAACCCCTATGATTCATTATGTGTCAGTTGATGATTAAATACAAACTATTTTGATGCCCTAAACTGTTGCTAATCCATCTGTTTGAATTAGTTTTTGCAGGGATAAGTAGTTACCTATTTTGCAGGGACAATTTCCTTAACGGTGTTCTTACAGAAAAGGAAACTGGATTGATTTTGTGATGGTGCAAACGTGTATGGACCTTACTAACATACTCAACTACAAGATCAAGTCAATATCTTTGAAGATATTGAACAACTAGTTGTTGGGAAGAGCTATTAGACAAGTCAAGATATGCTGTTCTTTTTTAGGAAGTTTGTTTTGAGAAGATCCTGAAGATCTTCAATTCAAACTAGCTGCATAAGAGGGAATGACAGAAGAAATTGAGGAAAGAATGAACAGAGAGTTACTCAGACATTCTCAGGATTGACAAGCTACACAGGAGGAGATTCATTTCACTCAATCCATTCAACAGAAGATCACTGCACATTCAACTGCTTCATCAATTCTCAGTGTTCTTCATTCTAATCAATATTTGTATATCATTTAGATAATACTTCTCACATATTATTCTCGTGTACTTTTCAAGTGAAAAATAGAGAATTATTGTCGAATCAGTTATCTAGAGCAGGTACTAGATATGTTAGTGAGAACCACAAGTTGTAGTAAAGTAAGGGAACTCTCTGTGCTTGAGATATAGGGCTTAGCTTTAATAAGAATTGAGTTGAAAATCCTGCAGGGATTAAGTCCCTGAGGTAGAGACGTAGGTCCAAGTGGACTGAACTCTATAAATCTCTGCGTCTCTTGCATTTATCTGGTTGTTCTATTCTTAGCTTATTTGTTGCACAAAACAGGTTTTAAGTCCAAGGGCTTGAAAGCCATTTCAAGGCCTTGAAAACTCCCAGCTTTCTTTCTATTATATGTTTTGATTCCAAGGACTTGAAATTCATTTCAAGACCTTGAAATACTCACTGATTTCCACAAACTTCTTTGAAACCACTCTTTTAGCAAAAGTTGTCATACTCTATTCAATACTCTCATGAACAGTAAAACAACTACCTTGCTTAGTATATAGATTTCCTTCCTCGCCTCTTTCTCCCTCCCCCTCTCACCTCAATAATATTTCTCTCCCCTAAACGAAACGTTACTAACAACTCATATCGTTCCTTTTCTCCTCACACATGTGGAATTCATCGTGATGATCAAAAATTCAAAACCCATACACTATCGCCAATCATCGCCTTAATAAAAGAATTTAATAATAGTGACATACAACATATGTTCAACATGTCCGAGATTAAAGAATCTAATCCTGAGATATCCCAACCTAACTAAGGCCTGTTCAAGAATGTGATCAAATATTTAAATCCAATTCTTAAATGAAGTTTGAACCGACGTTCAAAATAAAGCCTAATTATCAGTCTTCTAATCTATAACCAAAGATCCACTGATCGGTGGTTGGAGTAATGCTTTCACGATATCTGGATGCAAAGAAATCAAACATATTAATAACTCCTACACCAAAATCAATGGAGCATTTTAGATCCATCGTATGCAAAACAAGCATTCTTACAAACAACAAAAGTTTTTGAATGACAACTGCGGAAAGAACTGTGACCAATCGGTGATGGATTCTCATGGCGACTGCGCTCCAGCTGTTAACAACAATCTCCCAAAGCCAATTCACAGGACATTAATATAAATGACATCTCCGCGAATGGATGGGACGAAGATACGGAGGCAAACTTCTCTACCAACGTTACTAAAAGGATAACTCAAGGAAAAATGCAACGTCACTAGAGAATAATTCAATTTTGTCCAAGGGAAAGACCGTTGGATGATTACAGTGGCTGTTACTTCTCACCACATAAATTGGTGTTTGATGATTACATGAGATATCTTAGAGTCACTAGCAACACTGGCCACCCAGAAGTTGAAGCATTGAATATGTGGAGACGTACTTGTATGGAACTAAATAGAAAGTGTCGAAATGGTGATAAGTGCGATCCTCGGAAGACCGACGCAAGTTTAAAAGCAACTTGGATAAATGGAGGATTATTAACTAACGACACTATTGATATTATTATGATGTACTAGAAACATTGATTTGTGACGTCTAATAAAGTACGACATCTGATTTCATAAAAAAAAAGCCTAATTATAAGTTCATGCCTAACCCAAACAAAGACAACGTGAATTGAATGCAATGATGCAATGTAATTTTTGCTAGACGAGTCTCCTTTTCCTACCAAGGGTAACCCAAGCAAGGAACTTAAAGGTCATCATATGAACATTGTAGTATGGCCAACATAATAAGGGCCAAGTTGATGTAGAAAGATCTCAT
Organism: Linanthus parryae; assembly: GCA_023055425.1. NCBI lineage: Eukaryota > Viridiplantae > Streptophyta > Magnoliopsida > Ericales > Polemoniaceae > Linanthus > Linanthus parryae. The sequence continues at coordinate 21,371,373 of JALGPY010000012.1, read as the reverse complement.
GGATGACTAATACCAAAGTTGACCAAGTCATAAGGGCTAAAATGAAAAGCCTAAATGTTGCACCCTCTTAGCATAATTATCTTCAACTTTAACTGTGTCATTGATCCACGACTGTAAATTACACTGTTGCTGTATATGGATATGGTTTTTATTACTAAATTGATAATTAACATTCAATCTAGCACAATAGTTATTCTTGTGCTAGATTATTGTGCCACTTCTCAAACAATTTATCTTTTTATCATATTCTAATCTGGGTATTTATCATGGTATGAGAGCGCAACGTCGAACAATGTGATACTCTTTTGTTTAATCTTTTGTGCTGTCTATTATTGATTCATCTTCTGCCATGAACACCAAAAATATCTAATCGATTTTTTCTTCTCACATGTATAAACAAGCTTGTTTTGATCATATTAGGCAACACAAATTTTAAAAACACCAGTTGACGTTGAAACTAAAGACCCAATTTATCTTCAGTAACATCAACGGATCTTTGCATTCGCTGTTAGAACATCATGTTGCCACTGATGGAACAATTTCAGCCAATTCATTTTTTATGAAAAATCTAAGATTAAGTCATCTAGGTTCTCTTCAACGCCATTAATTCTCAAGTAAATTGCATGCATGCTAACAGTTAGCTCACTTATCGTTATGTTTTTTCAGTTGTCGAGTGCATGTATGCTTTTCACACCCCCTTGAACATTCTATAGTTAAAATCAATTTAAAAAATATAAACAAGGGTCTATACTAGATACGGATTGCTTCATCTTAAATAGTTACATGTTCTTCTAAAAGAGAATGATCAGATGTCGGATTATCATTACACCTCATATCTTTACATTACTTTTACTTCTCTTAAAAATGGGTTCTTTCAAGGTTTCTCGAGATTGTGGTTGTCATTTTCTCTATATCTGCATATTTCCATGTTCGTAGCTGAAAACTCTCTATTAGAATAATATTTCTTGTACATTTTATATCATTTTTGTGTGTTTTTCGGGTTGATAATCTTAGTTTCACACTATGATTAGAGAGAAAATGTAGAAGTTTATCTTTGCGCATGAATTCATTAATCCTAGCGTTTCTCATATGATTTTATGTATTTTGGTCACGTTTGATCGCACGGGTGTTTTGTGTTGTTGACAGGAAACAGAGCTTGGAAGATGAAGCGGAGAGGAGAAACAAGTTTGGGAGATTAATCGGGAGCTAAAACAATGAAGAAACCATGAAAAATTGGTGAAAATACATGGAGGCGGGGTTAAAGTGTCATTTTATGAAGTTTATGTAAAGACACTTTAACCCCCCGCTAAAAGAGAGCCCCATTCTTAGTGAAAATTTGGTGACCAAGCGTGAGCAACTTAATGAAAGTAGAGGATCACAAATTGTGATCACAAGATCAGCCACAAGACCAGAAACAAGATCTCGAAATTTTAAGAAAAAGGGGACTTTATTATTGGACGAAAAAGAGAGAGAAAAAAAGGACTCATGCACGGAGAAGAAAGGGGGCTACGGGTCAAGATGAGGGCTCCTCCATTGAAGATCTAGGTTTCATCTTTTTCTTCTTCTCTCAATCTTTGTATGGAGAAACTATTGTACCTTGTTTGGTTGATTACGATTAGCTAAACTACATTGATAGGCTTCTCTAGAGAACCTAGGTTATGTAGACGAGGAAGTTTTCCGGATTTTAATCTTTGTTTCATGCTTTGTGATTGTGATCTATTGAATGATTACTTAGTTTCTTGAATTTGTTATTGAATCTCGTCTATTGACATGACGTGATTATGATTTGGTAGTCATGAAAACTTGGGCTTATTCTTAATTCTTAATCATGCTTAAAGTTAGTATTTGTTCTAGTTCAATTGTTCACATGTTGTTCTTAATTCTTAGTGTTGAAGGAGTCATGACACGGAACCACTACTTAGCTAAAGAGCGCGCAATATTGACTTATTTTAGCTTTGTTGAGATGTAAATAACAATCCCGAATCACCGAGACCGCAAGTGAAAGTGAGTAAGATTGGCTAGTGTAGGTATATTTGGTAGGATTATTCAGCTGTTACTTGAAACGGTGAACCGACATGACCCGTTATAGTACAAGTAGATTACCTGCTAGAACGGACCGGTAGACAACATGAGACCGATAGGAGATTGTAGTCTACCGAGATGTAAAATGACATGAGACCGACATGAGAGTGTCATAACCTATTACCCGGTGTGGTTAGGATAGACTTAACATGTTACTCAGATAATTCGGAAATTGTTTACAACCCTAGGTGATCTAGAGATCGCCTGATTTCTCCATATCTTTTTATTAAATGAAAAATACAAAACATTAATTTAGTTTTTTATTTTATTTTTCAGTTACTTGTTTGAGGGTGACGACATCTTTAAATCTCAATTCTTTCTCCTTGTTTTGTACTCTAAGTTAAGCATATAAGTCAATAATCTCAAGTCTGTCCTCGTGGGATCGATAACTCAGGGTTGAAATACCACCCCTATATTACTTGACCGTGCACTTGCGCATACGCATTAAGAAATCGTGTCGGTAGCACATGTGTTGGTCTGTTTAATAATACTAGAGGTTGATTTGATTGTGTCGTGGAGAAAACATTATAAACTAAAGTATTATGGTAAAATTTAATACACATTTTAATAGTATTTTCAAAGTACTTATTTCTCTTCTCTTGTTAAATATCAAATATGCGGTTATGATTATCATTCTTCATTGGTGGCTTAAAATGAATTACTCATATTATGGCCGTATGCCGCTCAATAAGTTCAAATATGTGACAGGATAGTCATGCCCTCTTACTTCGAAGCTAATTTTGGATCATTGATACAGAGGTTCATAATCATATGACTTAAGATCTTTGAGATATCACTTTTGTTAAGTCTTATAATGGTAACGATCACGTTTCTTGCTACGATCGGATAAATTTCTATATAACTCATTATAGTGCACGTGTATTCTCAATATCGAACTATGACTATACTCTTAGAACTACTTTATTTGCTTTGTAGTTATCTACTTTTGTATGCATTAAATATGTTTGGGAAATAATTCTACACTTATTTTTTATGTTATGATCTAGGGTATGATTGAAATAGGATCGAGTCTCATTCACTATTCATCTATCAAGTTGTTTGTTAAAAAAAATCAAATCACATTTCTCTTATGGTATGCTCATTTAGAGGATCCTGTATACGCAATTTTGCACCATACTATTAGAATTTATTCTTCTGTTAGTGGTCATGCTACATTTAGTCATTTCATTTATAGGGTAAAATATCATATATTCATTATTAAATTATAATACTAGCAAACCGTCTGTGCATTGCACATAAGAAATTATGTATTAAGATATACAAAAGCAATTTGCATTAAGTGACTCTAAAATTTATTAAAGCATATATTTTTGTCAGTCTTTAACATCACCTTCTGGATTAAGAATAAACACTCGTAACTCTGATATTTTGAGTGTTTCCACTTTTAGAATAAAATGGTTCTTGTTTTACAAGGTTTCACTGCCATAAAATCATGATCGAGTACATAATAGGCCCAATTAGGCTTATATTTAAGCATCGAAAATAAGAAAATGCGATTCATTTCGCGTATCGAATACCATGAATAGAAATAAAAAGTTTTGAATGGCACCTCAAATTTCAAAAAAAAAACACCTAATGTGTAAAATTGGTTCTCTTACATACTACTACTATGTGATAACCGGGTAAAAAATATTTAAACATTATAATTATGCATCATTTTTCTCTTATATCAATTACGGTAAACCATTTGAAAAACGAAGTCATTTGTCCATCAAAGTGTGCATGTATGCTAAAATTTTAGCCACTAGGTCTTGTGAGACCTCTGAACTTGGTCATGTGGGACCTACTTTTCTTTAGCCAACTTTAATGTCTTCAAGCCACCACCTTCCTTCTCCCGTATCATTTTTCCGAGCATGGCAATGCTTCCTAAACTCGTTTATCCTCTCCAAATCCTCACTGTGCGCCTCATTCCTGTCAAACACAACACAGACACACCCACGACTGTAAGGACCCGCTCACACATTTATTATAAAATTATCAATTTACGATAATTATCAAAGTTTACTATCAACCAGTGTGTTATTTGAAGACATCTAAAACTCCGCCAACTTGACAAACTAGTATGCAAAACCTCATTTTCACAAGACAAAGTTAGTCTTGTATGTCATTGATTTCACTAAAATGATATTTCTTATATAATATCTTGTCACGATAGTATATTAAGATGAATTTTAAAATTAATTGTAACGCCGCGTAATCAGCCGCCTGCAGCTTGGTCAGTGTAGTATGAAATACATAAATGTAAATTGACTGAACACTAAAATGTCATATGTATTGGACTTAACTCGCCCACTTTAGTTTAGAATTATCAACAATCTTTAACAACAATTGTCACCATAACTTATTGGAAACAAAACCAATATACAGAGTCAGGCGCGTATATATATTTGAAAAGTCACACCTTAGTCGACTCACATGAATGTGGAGCTTACTTAAGGACCTAGAAATCACAAAATTTACTACGAGCCAAGCAAAACTCAACTCTGACTTCAATGATTCCACTCAAAGTCAGATTCTTAATAGTAGAAATTGGATTGAAAGAAGATAGAATTCTTCACCCACAAATAAATAGAGGTCTTTTTCTAAGCCATACATACCAAGAGAGACTCAAATACTTAAATTACTTGTTAATAGAAGCCAAACAATTCAACATTCATATAATTAAGCATTCTTGTAAAGCTAAAATCAACAATTCATTATCGCACAAATACAAGCAAAACTAGATACTCATTTTCCTGATTCATACTCGGCCAGCGTACGAATCGAACACGAACAAGAAGAATACTGGTTAAAATTTCTTAAATAGAAAAAAAAAATTGTTACCGTCGGTTCTTCGTTACATTCGATCTCTCAATCTTGCGCCCACCCTCAAGTCACTTTTCTGTAATTGTTAGTCGTGGTGAGACACATGAAGACAACCTCATGAACAATTCATATAATTTAGCATTCTTGTAAAGCTAAAATCAACAGTTCATTATCGTACAAATACAAGCAAAACTAGATACTCATTTTCCCAATTCATACTCGGCCAACGTACGAATCGAACACGAACAAGAAAAATACCCGTTGAAATTTCTTAAATAGAAAAGAAAAATTGTTACCATCGGGTCTTCGTTACATTCGATCTCTCAGTCTTGCGCCCACCCTCAAGCCACTTTTCTTTAATTGTTAGTCGTGTGAGACACATTAAGACAACCTCCATGAACTCTCTGTTTTACCTTCTCGTGCCCGTCCTCTATGTATTGTCTCTCCCCTTTTCTTTTTCTTGCTCTTCCTCTCCTCCTCTATTCTCAAAGAACCTCATTTTTCCTTTTTTTTTTTTTTTGTTTCTTCCAACATTATACCCCTAAAATGGGTAATAAGACACTCAATTCCTTAACTATTTGCCACCCAATCTTTCCAGTGACTAAGCTAGGAGACTTCATAGTAAAGTAATCCCATCAACAATGAGGTCACGCCAAAAAATAGATTTTACAGACCAGGAGAAAATTATCATATCAATAAGACTCATTTATTTTTTGATGATTTCATATAAAACTCAAATGGTACATGTAAATATACCAAAACAAAAATATAAATCTAACAATTGTTTTTGGAAAGAGTAATGGAAACAACTATGTGTCATCACGTACACAATTATTTATTGAGCTTGGGATATCACTATCTACCCCACTTACAAAGATTTCGTCCCGAAATTAATGTTCCTACAAAATAATTCATTTTTTTACTCAACCACACTGCAAACCATATGATACTTAGGCACATTCTTTACCTATGAATAACACCAAACTATTTCTCTCAAAAAATATAACTCCACACTATTTATTATGATGTTTTTCATCCTGACCATCATGGGTCTATACATTTTATATTTATTTTAAAAAAATTATCTTAGTTTATCTCTGCAAATTAAACAGACTCAGACATCCAAAACTCCATTGGTAGTTTACATAAGTTCGCCAAACAACTTTTCGAACAAGACATTTAAAAGATGGAGTCAATCGTTCATCATCAGAATAAAAAAAGATGATGTCAACCAGTATGTCACCTTCTGACACAGTGTAAAAGAAATCACCAGTACTAGACGGAAATTGAAATACCCCATTATTTAGAAACGGGTATTTTTAAATAATATTAGGTGTTAATATGACATTAGTATAAGTTTGGGTATTTGTTGTTATTATTTAGAAAGTTAATTTTAATGTTATAAACCATTAGGGGGTTTTATGTATTTTTCTAAACTTAAATTGTGTATTTTAGTTAAACCGGCGGGTGGTAGTTGTACTAAGCCTAAACAAGGGGGGTGAAAGTGTCTTTTATGATAAACCATCATCTTTTTCCTCTCCTGTTGCGAACAGGAGAGTTGTTTTCCGACAACCTCGTCGCCCAATCACCACCGCCTCAAATCTTCACCAAAATCACTGATTTTCGTCCCAATTCGACTTAATCTCATCAAAGCTCGATACTTTAGCGAAAAGCAAACCAATTTCACCAATTTTTGGTTCTGATTCGAAATCGGAAAAATCGAAGTGGGTGTCCTTCCACCGGTTGAATTTCTCACCTCTCCACCTCTATAAACCCTTGCATCTCACACCAACACCACAACAATCTCTCCCTTGCTCGCCGCCCTCTCTCTTCTCTCTGCTTCGCGTCGCCGGAAACCCACCCTGGTCCAACCGAGCAGAGCCCAGCCGGAGTTCCGACTGAGCCCAGCTCGCCGTCCCGCCTCGCCTCCCGTCCCATCGCCGTCCGCCACCGTCGGCCTCGCCACCTCCATCGAGTAAACAAAGAAAAACCCGTATGTTGCTTCTCTTTCTATTTTATTATATTCAGTTATCATTATTATTAATGTTGTTAATGTTATTAGTTGGGAAGGTGAGCACAAATGGGCTGTTGGTCCAGTTGTTAGATGTTAACACTTAAGGCTTGGTGGGCATGTGGGAGCTAGGTTCCAGGTTCAAATATCACAAGATGCAATTCTTCTTATACAAGTTTAAAATGTAGAATAAGGATGATACAATTTTTCTTATGTATTTTTATAGGCTTATAACAAATTAGAATAAGTTATTTTCTTCAAATAAAATTTTTATTTAAATAAAGTTAGTTAGTTTATAATTTATCCTCTACTAAGACTTGTTTGGATTGGGAGACTACTAATATAATTAGAGTTGTTTTTGGGGAAAATAATATGCTTCTCTACCCTAAATAATAAAATCAATAGTTTAGTTAATCTTATAAGTTATATTTGTATAACTATAACGATGCTTTACAATAATAAACGATAGTCCGTAGAAATCATGTTTTATTAATAGAAATATATCGTTAGATTTTGGAGAAATAGTAGGGGGTTACACTTGCGTGTACAAGTAGGACTTTGTTTATGTTTGCGCTAGCATTGTATTAATTAGGGAATTATAAATTAGTAGGCAACGAGTTCTCCAGCGAAGAATACATCGAGTACTACGACTGATTTGTTGTGATTGCTTTTAGTTGAGGTAAGTAAACATGCCAGGCCTAGTGCCCTTTCCTTCTTTCGTGTCAAAATTGTGTTTTATGATTTATTGTCTCAAAATAAAACATCTGTTTAAAATGTTTACTTGAGCATCTTGTTGATTTTACTAAAGTGATTTTTATCACCACTGTCACATGAGATATTAATAAGACGTAATGACGTAAAGTGGAATAGTTGTACCGGGGAACATTTATTTTGGGATTGGTCGATGTTTACTCCGGTCACTCGACCCACTTTATTTTATTTTGCTCGGACGCCAGAGCCCCGAGTTTGCTCCTTGTACTTACCTCTCTGGCCGCAAGAAATCTTAGGGGGGCGTCGACACTTATGGGCTTGGTAGTGTGTAATGGTTGGTTCTTCCCAGTGTCAACAAGATAAAATATGGAATTCTATGATTGAACCTTTCATGTTTAAATCTGAAAGTCCCGTTTGGACATTGGAAAGAATTTGGGAATGTTTCCCTACAAGTGAAGCGATAAAATGAAAAGATTGGTGAATTCTTATTTCATACTTATACTCTTACTCGAATTCTTTCCTCTTCAAACTTATGTGTCGTTTTTATAAACTGCTTCATAATCTATTTACATGTCTGGGTGTTGCTTACTCAGTATTTTCCGTTGACTTGGAAACTGTGGTGTTTCTTTTTATTTCAGCACCAAAGGTTTAGGTGGAATTTTGGGGGAAATCGAGACACTTCACAATAGTTAGTGAAAGTGTGATTAAGCAGATGTTTATGCAGCTAAGATACTCTAGAAGGGGGCGGGGGGTTAAATAGAGTATGCCAACTTTTTACAAAACTTGCTAGGAAGATGAAACTTTGTGCAAAAAATGGAGTTCAAGGCCTTGAAAGCTACTTCAAGCCCTTGAAAAGAATGCAAACAGAGTAAAGCAAGGATGCCTTTTTCAAGGCCTTGAAAACAAGTTCAAATCCTTGAAAAATAAATAGTTTTTGTGTGCTGCAAAATCTATGAAAAGGAATGAAATGAAAATGCAGAAGACAAGTGATTTATAGGGTTCAGTCCACTTGGACCTACGTCTCTACCTCAGGGATTAGATCCCTGCAGGATTTTCAACTCAATTCTTATTAATCAAAAGCTAAAGCCCTAGAACTCAAGCCAAGAGAATTCCCTTACTCTGTTACAGCTTGTGGTTTTCCTTAACCTGTCTATTACCTGCTCTAGCTAACTGATTAACTAAGAATTTGCTATTATTCACCTTTAACAATCCTTGAGAATAGATGTAGAGATAATACAAAAATGATCTACCAATACAGGTCAGTACAGAAGAACACTAAGAGTAGAAAAACTGCAGTGAAAATGCAGTGAACTTCTGTGAATGGATTGGAGGAATGAAGAACTTCTTTGATGCTTGTCAATCCAGAACTCTTTCTCTGTTTTTGCCAGTTGTGTGTTGTGTCTTGTTGCTTCGAATTTGAGCTCTATTTAAACTTCACACAGATCTGCAAATCTCCCCAGATTTTCAGCAACAACCTTCCTATTTTGTAGGCAACAGAGTTTGACTACTTTGAAATTTTCTCCAATGGTTGGATGATCACAATCTTCAGAGATCTTGATGTAATCTTTCATTTAAACACCATGAGAAGCTGTCATATACGTCTGATTGATCACATGATCAAAGTGTCTAGGTATTTCCAAATCTGCAGCAATTCAGTTTAGGAAACAATCCTGCAATACTTAGAAACAAAATTTCCTGCATTATCATGGTCAAACATATGATATATTATGATTAAAAACATGTTAGAACAATTTGTCTTTCATCATCTAACAACAACAAATCAATCATATGAAAGAGAGAGGGTAAATCAACTCAAAGAGTTTGCAGAAAACTCCCCCTGAGAGTGTGTATACAGGTTAAGCAGTTTCAAGGCTTTGAATCCAGTTTCAAGACCTTGAAAATAGCTAAACTATTTTCAAGCCTCTGAAACTGATTCAAGGCTTTGAAAGATGGTTCAAGACCTTGAAATAGCATAACTAAACGTGAATCTCCTAACTGAAAGGTCAGGTTGAGCTATTTCAGGTCTTGCACAACCTGACCTTTCAGTTAGGAGATTCACGTTTAGTTATGGAACATCTTTTAAATAGTTTTCTTTTTCCTAGTTTTAAATAATGCCCATATTTGTGGCGAAACGGTTTGAAGTATTACATTAATATTTTATGAATATTGTTTGGATTCTCTGTTTTAAAACCTCCTTGTATCCGGGTTTAACCTCAGGTACGGAGTAACATCCCCGGGCTTCCGGCTTGGTCGTTTTGGGGGTGTTACAGAAATCTTCTCGCCTAATACATATTAAAATCAACCAAAGCTCAAGAGAATATATTGTTCGCTAATAGCAATACATTTCTTGATTTTAGCCGATAATCAATTATCAACCCAGAATGGAATCACTCATACCACATAAGAAGGTATCATGGCAAATAGTTTAACCCAGAGTCACACTCTCAAGAAAAGTAAATATAAGATCAACCCTTACAAATAAACTCCATTATCTATTTACATAAACTAATAAATACCAGGCTCATAATAAATGTTGTTTGCATCAGCTAATAGTACACAGTTAAAAAAATCCATAGACGTGAGACAAATCCACCACCATCAATATCTCATTAGGACCATGAAATCATAATTTGAAAAGTCACCAAGATAGGTCTGTGGAACTTTATTTCGCCAGTCCGGAACATGTAACAGATACATCCAAAGGGAAAAAACAAAAGATCACATCATTCGTTGTATGATAGTATTTACCATCTATACTGATTATCTATCTATTTTACCTTCACACTTTGATCATAGACGTAATTTCATTTCATTCACGCACAAATCTTCATCTCGATCATTCAAGTCAGTGTCAATAGGATCTTTAACTTTTAAACACCACCTCTTATCAACTTTGAATTCTTTAATTATCTTTAGTAGAAACTATACTGATGAATGACCAATAGTGGTAAACTAAAACTATAACCATGGCCACAAGGTCTGGTGGAAATCTCATTCTTTGTGATTTCCTTTCACAATGGTAACTAAATTGGCATTGTTGTTTAGCAAGTTCTATAATAATTAATTAATATGGAAGTAATTTGATGCTTTTTACTTATTTTCTTCTCCAAATCCGCGAGGGTTTTTAACCTCTAGGTCTCAATCGTCCTCTCTGAGTTATCCTCTCCAAAATGGTATGATATCTACGCCAAACCAAGAATCAATTATTATTAGACAAATAATTATCAACTAACTAAAAAGCTACAAATTTCACATCATATTTACAAGATATCGTAATAAATTGTAATGCTCACTCTACCCATTTCCCATATAGCTGGCCTGAAAAGATAAATCAAGCTTTTGATACTTTGTAGACCGAATATGTGCATGTGATATGTTCTTATGTTTCCATGACACTACCGAACACCCACTTGAGTGTTTAATCTCATTGCCAACATGAATAGATCAAACCTGAAACGACTCACTGCATTAGAAATGTTTTCAGCAAAAAAATAGAGTATAACTTCCTATAATACTCTGCTAAGTGATATTTTCTAACATACAATAAAAGTAGGCATTGCAGACCAATCCCTCCTCTAGACTTTGAGAGTTGTACCAATAACCTTTACACTTATTACCCAGTCAACCCGATGGTTCTCCCTCTCTTACTTCTCATACAAGAGGTCGTGCCTTCTCTTCTCTTCTCCAAAATTTTTCTCTCCTGTCCACTTACCTCTGCATATTTATTTTTATCTTTCGTTTTCTTTGGTATAGCCCATTCATGACTCTTTTAGGCTAGTTTGCAGTATGTATCCCAACTTGAGATATGTTGGTCTCGCTCTGATCTCCCAACAAGGCTAAAAGGAAGTTCCCAAGGAAGTTCCCAACTTATATAAACCATGTTATTAAAACAAAGTAATTCCGTTAAATCCACAATCCAAGTAAATGCATATGGAATCATATTTAAACTTGGTCCACTCGCACACATGCAACCAACACGCAATATATCGATACAATTATATATTTTCTTTTTGAGAAAAAAAATTATCGCACGAAATCTCCTTAGAAACCGTTTTTTTAACTTCAATTTTTTATAAAAAAAATAGAAGTCCACAAATATAGGAAATACTAATCATACTACTCATGGCCACTCCACAACTACGATTAAATAATTAGTGTCATTTCTATAAATAACTTGAACACGAGGTGTCACAGTCTACCCACTTCAAAAGAGATAAAAAGCTTCTCCCAAAATTCTTTTGTAAGGAGTTCACTCATCAACCTCCCCCAAGCAGCAGACGATTAAGTATTCTCAGCTCGACAATGTTGTGGCTCGCAAGAGTGTTGGCACAACATAACATACATACCCGCCTAACCACACTTCTCAAGTCAATATGTACTTCTGGTTGGGTCTCGCTCTGATACCATTTGTAACGACACGCACACACATTTATTATAAAATTATTAATTTACGATAATTATGAAACTTTTACTATCAACCAGTGTGTTATTTGAGGACATCTAAAACTACGCCAATTTGACAAACTAGTATGCAAAAACTCTTTTTCACAAGGCAAAGTTAGTCCTGTACGTCATTGATTTCACTAAAATGATATTTCTTATATAATATCTTGTCACGATAGTATGTAACACTGAATTTCAAAATTAATTGTAACACCGCGTAATCAGTCGCCTGCAGCTTGGTCAGTGTAGTATGAAATACATAAATACAAATTGACCAAACACTAAAATGTCATATGTACTGGACAATAATCAACTCGCCCACTTTAGTTTGAATTTATCAACAATATTTAACAACAATTGTCACCAGAACTTATTGGCAACAAAACCAATATACAAATACCCAGACGCGTATATATATATACTATTGAAAAGTCACACCTTAATCGACTCCCATGAATGTGGAGCTTACTTAAGGACTTGGAAATCACAAAATTTACAGCGAGCCAAGCCAAACTCAACTCTGACTTCAAATACTTAAATTACTTGTTAATAAATGCCAATCAGTTCAACATCCATATAATTTAGTATTCTTGTAAAGCTAAAATCAACAATTCATTATCGCACATATACAAGCAAAACTAGATACTCATTTTCCTGATTCATACTCTGCCAACGTACGAATCAAACACGAGCAAGAAGAATACCCGTTGAAATTTCTTAAATAGAAAAGAAAAGTATTGTTACCGTCGGTTCTTCGTTACCTTCGATCTTTCAATCTTGCGCTCACCCTCTAGCCACTTTTCTTTTCTTGTTAGTGGTGGTGAGACACATGAAGACAGCCTCCATGAACTCTCTGTTTTACCTTCTCGTGCCCCTCCTCTATGTCCTGTCTCTTCCCTTTTCTTTTTCTTAATCTTCCTCTCCTCCTCTATTCTCAAAGACCCTCATTTTTTCTTTATTTTTGTTTCTTCCGATATTATACCCCCAATGCCTTAACTATTTTCCACCTAATCTTTCCAGTGACTAAGCTAGGAGACTTCATAGTAAAGTAATCCCACCAACAATGAGGTCACGCCAAAAGATAGAGTTTATAGACCAAGAGAAAATTGTGACTTAAAATAACAATTATTTTATCAATAAGACACATTTATTTTTCATGATTTCATATAAAACTCCAATACATGTAGATATACCAAAACAAAAATATACATTTAACAATTATTTTAGGAAAGGGTAATGGAAACAACTATGTGTCATCACGTACTCAATTATTTATTGAGCTTGGGATGTCACAATCTTCAAATGTGATTAAAAATGCAAAATTACACACAAAAAAATACGAGAAACGTCCGGACATGAATTTATCACATGCAACTGATAGCCCCTTTTAGGAGCTATATTTATTTAACATTTACCACATGTTTGATAGGTTTTTGGGAGAGCTTTGAGCCTAATATTGTTGAGATGAGCATGATTTGTAATTTTGTTCCTTCATATTCTTAATTCTAGTTCATGCATGTCCTTTATGTTTATTTATGCTTGATTTGTCATATTTGATCGCTTGGTATAGTTGTTGTTGTCTTTGACAGGAAACAGGGCTATTGGAGTGATTAGAGTCAAGAACATGAGCTTTGGAAGCAAGGAATGGCAAGGAAAGAGGCACGGGAACCGAAAGGGCAAGTGGTTGAAGATTCAAGAACATTGAAGCCCAGCACATTGGACGAAATGCTCCTATTTCGAGCCAAATGGTCAGAAGTCTTGTGCGGAATTTTGGGGCAAAATGCAATTTTTGAAGACTTCAGCTTCCCCACTTCGACCTAAGCAGCCAAGGACGTGATTAGAGGATGATTATAAGTAAAGGAGAGCAAGGAGATTTCGTTGGGGGCATCATCAAGCAAAGAGACGAGCCCGGATCAACGCCATAATCCTATTTTTAACGTTTGATCTATTTTCTCTCTTCCTATTATATGAAATATTCAAACAATATGTTAAATTTTGTTATGAGTATCAAACTCATATCTAGAAATCTTTGGAGAGCCTAGGGTTTATGTTTTGATGATAACTTTTCTGGATTTTGATAAACTTTCAAGTTTAGGGTTTGTGATTCAATGAAGATTGTTATAGTTTCTATCATGTTGAGTTCTTCCATTGACAAGTTAGGACTAAGACGAGTGATCTTGATTATCTATTTCTTCAATCAATCATGAACTTGGCTTAATGACAATCTTAGTAGCCTTTATCTCGTTTATTGTGCTTAATCCTTAGTAAGTTAGGATTCATGACCCAACCTTGCTACTTAACTAGTGAGTGTGCGAAAGCAACTCTACCCTAGTTGGGATGAGTGGACGAGAACATCCTTAATCAATGAGACTGAGAAGTGAGTTGAGTAGGAATGGCTAGAAGAGGGTAGATTCGGGAGGAGATAGTTAACTGTTCGTGTTGTGATGGTCTGAGAGGACATTATTCTGTGCTCTGTCGTTAGCCTGCTAGAACGTATCGGTAGTTAAAGTAGGCCTGAGAGGGACAAATCGGTACCGGCGTGTAGAACGACAAGAGACCGATAAGTACTTGTCAACGCCATTACCCAACTTAGCTAACTAAGATTTATCGTGTTAGAACATGGAATCCGAAATCGTCAAAACTACCCCAGGTGATCTATAGATTGCCTAGTCTTCTCTCCATTTGTTTAATCTAAATCATTTCTTTCGCTTAAATTTACTTATAGTTTCTCGTCACTTGATTGAGGGTGACAACACTCCAATTGCAAACCCTTTATACCGATTACTAAGTAGGTTAAAGTAGTTGTTAGACTTAGAAAATTAAGCACCTTTCCTTGGGTTTGACAACTCGGATTCCCAAATACTCCATTATATTACTTGACCGTATACTTGCGCAGCAACGTGTAATACAGACGCGTCAGCAACACTCATATTATCAAATAATGCACAAAATCACTCAAAACGACTATGAGTTCTCCATTTCCACTCACAAACCGACATGAATTTATATGAATATATAACTCAAATCCGGAGCTATCAAGCACCATGCTAATCTGGTAAAAATAGGTTGTTGGATGGTCAAAATCATCAGTTTTTTATTTTTAAATAATATTTCTTTTCTCGCTTATCAGGATGTCAATTTAAACCCGATTGAGTGAATTCTTTTACCGAGTGTTAATTTCATTTAGATCTTTAGTTTATGATTTTTTGTGATATTTTGTTAATTTTACCAAATTATGTTTTCCAGCTATTTAAGTCCGACTTTTGGACATATTTCAGAAGTTAATTGAAAAATGAGTTTTATGTTAGTATATATGGAGTTTTCTATGAATCGTATAGAGGTCCCGTCATGATTTTCTTTTCCGTTCGTTGCTTCTAGCTACTCCTAAAATGCCTCAATTCAATTTGGTGTCAACATCTCTGCTCATCTTGTTGCAAAATGTCATTTTATATTTGTACTGTTTCCCTACTTTCCTCATGTTGGCAGTTATTCTTTTTCTTCTCTCTAAATTGGCAGGTAATGCTGATAAAAAATATTGTGTTCCAACTTCAATTAATGAAATGTGTTTAGTTTTAAAAAAAGAGAGGGTAATTTTAACTTGCTGTCCCTCAGTTTTGACAAATCTTCACTTACACCCTTCCAGTTTGGTTAACTTCACATACACTCGTTGTCTCTAATGGAGACTAACGGAATTTGACGGGTTATGTGAAAAGTCCCTAATAAACTTGTAATATTATACTCCACGCCAATAAAAATATGCAGCTTTAATGACCACACTACCCTCACTCTTCTTCTCTCTCAGGGTGTGGTGCGAGCTGGAACGTTAAGTGCTGCGGCGAACCACCCGAATGAAGGACCAAGCAACCGCCCATTCGACACCCAAGTCCACGTCAAACCACCACCACTTCCTATCCCGATTTACACTCTACAATCCAGCCCTCATGTGATAGGCGACAATAGAAGTTGGCAAAAAGAAAAGGAGCTGAGGGATAGTAAAGAGAAAGAAGATCAAGTGGGAGATGCAGAGGAAGTGAAATGGTGAAGTTGATCAAGGGAGGGAGATCGAATAGATCTGATCAAAGGGATGGATTAAGGGGATATCCTTTGTCGAAGTCATATCCTATCATCATCTTCTTTAAACAAAAGTCCAATCTTATTTTTTCGTTTACTTTCAAAAACTTATTTTTCCTTATATTTTTTTAGCGTGTTCTTATTTTTCTTTGAATTCTTTACACTAACTATTGCTACCTCCGTTTCTTCTGAAATGTCATGGTTTGATTTTTCAACTTGTAACTGGATCATTTTGACATGGTGATTTGGATAGCTAAATGACATGATTTTTTGACAATTTTCTATGGTGTTGAGAATAAAATTTACTTTACAAGACTATGTAAAGACTAACAAATCTTGTATCGTTTTGCCAACCAAATCTAAGGGTCAAAGTGACCCAGTGAATAGTGATACAAATTGAAGTAGGCTGACACAAAAGAAACAGAGGTAGTATGAATTTTTAAGTTCCTTTTGTACATGAATTTGTTTTCCGCACTCATTTGTTTATGGGTTAATTTCATAAGCATCTCAATTGACCCAAAATGTATTCAGAGTTACTATTAGTTTAACTTAGCTTTTCAATTTATTCGAAAAGAAAAAAACTCAATTTTCCAAGGCACATGTGATTAGCTAGTTTTCAGAACTGAAACAGTGTAATCGTATATACGATACATATTAATTTTGATTTTTTTGTTTATTTCTCTTGACATTATTTTTAAAATATAAAACGCAAGTATTCACACTTTATTTCAAAACATTTATTAATATTTCTTAAACAACAATATTAATATGAATGAACATAATAACCCGACAAATATCATTGCTCACATTTTTACTAAGAGAAAAAAAACCGGAAACAAATTGGAGGATAATCATACACTCACTGCCTATTTGAAGAGAAATGTGGGAAAAGTGAAGGTGGAGTGGTGTAAGGAGGAAAATGGTTATATACTTGGGGTATCTTGGTCAGGTACATTCTAATTGATGATGCTAAAGTTTCAATTGTTAGAAGACTTTGGGGGTCCATATGCTATTACAACCTCATTGAGGGAAATTCGGTCCAAAACAAATATTTTGTGCCTACGACAGTCACACAACTCCCAAAGACTAGGAGGGGGCTCAGACTGCATAACCCTTTATGGCTTAACCAATGCCTTCTTGCAAAACAAGCTTGGAGAATTATTAAGCATCCCTATCTTCTTATCTCAAGAACGAAGGTCAACATCTACTGTCGGAGGAAATATTTTCTTGAGATCCAAGCTACATGCTCCTCTTCATGGGCATGGAAAAGAACTCTCTACGGAAGAGACCTTCTCAAGTTGGATCTTTCGTGGTCGATTGGGGATGGAAAGAGTGTTTATATCTTCAAGGATAATTGGATCCGAGGGCTCAATCAACCGCTTTCTAGCTATCTAAAGCTTAACTCCATGACAAGCTTGAAAGTACTCGCTCCTATCAAAATTTGAGGCCAAAGGCAACATTGGAAGGAAAGGGAAGTTCGTAGGTATATTCTTGATTTCCTTTGAAGTCGTGTTACACCCCACACTTCGTCGAAGGAGATGTACAGGTATGCCGCCCTGCACCCGAGATCGCTCCCAGACGCGGGGATAGAATGGTAATCGAGAAACAAACACCAACATAGTTATATATATATTACAAATTCGTGAATTGTCTTAACAAAATATTTTACTTACTATTACACAAGGTGGAATTAAACTAAAAGTTCGGCTTACTTAAGACTACTATTAAACATTACGTGATACTGTGATCCCCTTGCGCCAAGATCCCTTCTCCTAGACCTGTGGGGGAATAAAACAAAGATTGAAGTTTTTTAAAAGTTAGCACGAAATGCTGAGAAAGTAAACACCCAAATGTATAAACCGGATAAGAGGCATTTTCATTTAATAAACAGGGATAATATTTAAGAATCAAAAAAATATGTTCTCGTGAAAATATATCGATTTTCCGACTCTTTAATTCATCTTTTATTTTTAGAAATGTATTCTCAAATCATCACAATATATATATCCAGGGGAAACATTCCCAATCCGTAACGTTTGCCCCAATTAGGAAATTTTCAAGATCAAATATTAATCCATTATTCACATTTCAAAATTCAAATTTTTTTATTTTTGTTGTAGCGGGGAAGACCCAACATCTCATCACATAATATCCCATAAACCAAACTACCAAGACCTTAAGTGTCGACACCCTCCTAAAGGATTCTTGCGCCCAGAAGGAATGAGTACAAGGAGCGACTCGGGGCTAAGTGCGTCCGAGTTAAATATATAAGTAACCAAAGTATCCAAATATTGTTCCGCCGCACAACTCTTTTCACTTTAAGTGATCACGTATTCATGTTAGAGTTCAAAAATCAATTTTGACAAGCATAAAAAGTTTTCAAATAAGACACATGAAGAAATTATTCATTTTGAGAAAATCACAATTTCGACATGAATGAAGATATGGATCTAAGTCTGGCATGTTTACTCACCTCTAGTAGCAACAACAAATATCAAGAAATAGCTCCTACAGGTAGACGTAACATTCGTTTACGAGCACATTGCCTACAAATTATAATTCCTAATCAATCACAATTTCAACTATCACGTACAACGCACGTATTGCGATAAATGTTCTAAATATTAGTTAACATCTTATTTTAATTTTCAAGACAACCCTACTCCCTACTCCCCTATCTTACTTATTAAAATATTTCAAGTTAATTACAAGAGCATGCCTTTATTTGTCATTCAATAATTAAAGTGGAAATTACCATTTAGCTAAAGTATTATTAAATATATTTATCTAGAACCACAATTTTAATGAAACATGTAACTATATAGCCACAAACCTCTCTAAGTGTAATTTTTTGAAATTACTAAGTAGTATTATTTCACAATACAACTAATTTAAATTTAACATAACAAATTGCATATTTATTCCAAGAGTATATTAATTCAAGTTGAGAATATTTCTAAATTAACTGTAAGGTCAATGCAGTTTCAATGTTTCAAAGACTTGAAATAGCTAGTCTATTTCAAGGCCTTGAAACAACTTTCAAAGCCTTGAAACTGACAGAGACTTATGAGCTTGATCTCAGGGGAGTTTCTGTTTATGTTTGAACTCCTAAACCCCTGTGCCTTATCTATTATTACTTGATGATGAAAGACAATGCTTTTTGATATGCTTTATAACATCTAATCCATCAGTTTGACTTAGTTTTGCAGAGAATATTTATTTCCTATTCTGCAGTTTATATTTCCTAACCTGAGTTTTGCAGGAAAGGAATTTCTGGGTTGATTTTATTGTGCAATCAATCTATTGATCCTAACAACTTCTCAACATGTTTATGGACAAGATCAGATCAGATCCCTAAAGATACTAAGCATCTATCCGTTGTAAGAAGACTGTTAGAGAAGTCAAAGTTGTTGCCTACAAAATAGGAAAGGTTGTTGCTGGAGATCCTGAAGATTTGCAGATCAAATGATCTGTATATAAGGAGCTCAGTTTGAAGCATTTGACACAACAATTCAACGGGAAAAAAATCTAGAGACACTCTCAAACAAATTCAAGGATTGTCAAGCAACAAAGAGGCATATCAAAATCTCAATCCAACTCTCAGAAGAACACTGCACTGTCACAGCAGCACATCTCTTGTGTTCTTCTGTTCTGAATCTTATATGTATATATATTATATATACTACTCTTTTTTACATTCTCAAGGATTTTCAAGGTGAAAAATAAAGAATTCTTAGTTAATCAGATAGCTAGAGCAGGTACCAGATATGTTAGTGAGAACCACAAGCTGTAACAGAGTAAGGTATCTCTCTGTGCTTGAGATCTAGGGCTTAGTTGTTGGTTAATAAGAATTGAGTTGAAAACTCTACAAGGAGAAGATCCCTGAGGTAGAGACGTAGGTCCAAGTGGACTGAACTCTATATATCTTGTGTCTCTTGTATTTACATTACAGTTACATACTTGGTTCATTTGCAGCATTCAAACAGTTTCATTTCAAGGGTTTGAAACTCATTTCAAGGCCTTGAAATAGACTATTTCTCTTTATACCAAACTATTTTAATTCTAAGGGATTGAAACTCATTTCGACTTGAATATCTTTACAAATCTTTTGAAACTCTTGCAAAGTTCAGCAAAAGACTGCATACTCTATTCAACCCCCCTTTTAGAGTATTGATCCTGCATTTCTACCTACTGTACACCCCTTCAATTGATATCAAATCTTGTATCACTGCATAGATTTAACCATCTTGTGATTATGAGTACTGTAGGTGATGGTGGTTTCTCACAGGGAAGAGCTGTTAACAGACCTTCTCTATTCTGTGGAGACAATTTTGTCCACTGGAAAGCTTCGATGAATATGTTCATTATTGATTAAGACATGGAACTCTGGACTATCATCCAGAATGGTCCTCATACTTTCTACACAAAGAAAGATGGGATTAGAACTCCCAAATCTGAAGACTCTCTTTCTTAATCAGAATTAGAGCAATTCTCTAAGAACTATAAAGCTACGAATCTCTTATATGGTGCTTTGAGTGCAGATGAATTTAACAGAATTTCAAGCTGCAAGACTGCCAAAGATATATGGGATAAGCTTGTGGTGACCTTTTAAGGAACCAGCGAAGTGAAGCAAACCAAGATCAATATATATCTCAGGAAATATGAGCTATTCAAGATGAATGGAGATGATTCAATCAGAGGCATGTTCAAAAGGTTCACAGACATTGTCAACAACCTTGATTCACTTGGAAAACACATTTCCAATGAAGAAAAAGTGAGGAAGATTCTGAGAAGTCTTTTCTTCCAAAGGAAAAATGGGAACCAAAGACTACTGCTATTGAGAAAGCTCAAGATCTCTCATGACTCCAACTTGATGATCTGCAAGGGAATCTCCTCACACATGCAATATATATGAGTGAATATGATGTAGAACTACCAGAAGGTGTCAAGAATTTGGCTCTTAAGGCCAAAGAGAATGAGACAATTCAAAGCCTTGAAACTAAGGATGATGATGAAGATCCAATTTCCTTGATTTCCAATGTCTTGACCAGAATTCTTAAGATGACGAAAAACTTTGGAAACAAGGACTTCGATAGAGAAAGACACAGATCCTCCAGTAGCAAGGACTACAAAGGTAAGTCTTCTTCACAAAACAATAAGCCTAAAGTCATGAATTGCTTTGAGTGTGGTGATGCAGAAAACTTGATAAGAGACTTTCCACACAAGAAAAACAAGAACTTTCAGAAGAAAGACCATGATAGAAGAAATAAAGCTATGATAGCTTCATGGAGTGATTTAGATACCTCAAGTGACTCTGAATCTGAAGAAGAACATGCCAACCTATGCTTTATGGCCAAGCATGATGAAAGTTCTGAAAGGAACATTGAGGTAATGGTGAATTGTTTGATTTCAAAACCAACATAAGCCTTCTCTCATTATCTTTAAACAATGCTTTTAAATGAAGAGGACTATCTGAAAGAAATTAGAGTTTTGAAAGAAAAAGTTCATGAGCAAGAAAAAGAAAACTTGCAACTAGTTTGTCTAAATCAGAATCTTGAAATCTCTCAGAAGAAAATTGACAGTGATTTCAAGGCCTTAAAACTAAGTTTCAAAGCCTTGAAAACACAAGTCAAGGAAGTAGTCACTGAGAACTCTCACTTGAGTGATAGCCTTGTTAATCTGAGACATCAAGTTGATGAATTACATAAACATAAGACTACTCTTACTGTGAAACTTCAAGAATTTGAACTAGTCAAAACTAAACTTGCAGGCTCAGAACACAACTTGAACTTGATTCTTGGAGGTAGCTTGAAGTCTGTTCACAAACCTGGTATTGGATACAATCCAAACTCTCCAAATAAAAACAATACCAGGTTTGTGAAAGCTTGAAGCAAAACTTCTCCAAAATGCCATTACTGCAATAAGATTGGTCATGTTAAAATGACTTGTCCTTGTAGAAGAGACGCTCACATAATGATGAACATTTTCCCCTTCCAAATCAAAGGACAAGTTAGACAGATATGGGTTCCTAAAGGGGTTAGACCACCCAACATGGTTGACCCTGAATATGAATCTCAATTTAGCACTTGGTCTAAAAGTTGGGTAAGGCAGTGAGTGGTGTTTGCAGGGTGTCACCAAGATCAAAGAGCAGAAGTGGTTTATGGAAAGTGGTTGCTCAAGATACATGAGTGGAAAGAGATCTTTATTTTCAGAACTAAAAGAGCAATCAGAAGGTTCAATTACACTTGGTGACAAAGGCAAATGCAACATTCTTGGTATTGGTAAAGTTGGTACATATTATGAAAATTCTATTTCTGATGTATATGTAGTTGATGGCTTGAAATTTAATTTGCTTAGTGTATCTCAGGTTTGTGACAATGGTAACAAAGTTATTTTTGATAAAGAGAAGTGTGTGGTGCATAATGAGAAATCTGGAAATTGCATCCTCACAGCCTCTAGATCAAACAATGTTTATACTTTTCAGACTAACAAAGTTGCAGGTGAAAACTTGATGTGGCTCAAAGCCTCGAAAGAAGATTCAAAGCTTTGGCACAGAAAGTTGGGGCATATCAGTTTGCATACTTTGAACAAGTTAGCTTCCAAGAACTTAGTAAGAGGATTACCCTCTATCAAGTTCAAAGATGAAGAAGTATGCAAGGCATGTGCACGAGGCAAGCAAAATAGAAGCTCATTCAAGTCAAAGAACTTTGTAAGTACTACTAGACCCATTGAATTGCTACATATGGATCTCTGTGGTCCTATGATAACTCCCACTACAAAGGGTAAGAAGTACATGCTTGTTATTGTTGATGACTTCTCTAGATATACTTGGGTAATGTTTCTGAAAGAAAAATCTGAAGATCTCTTTGAATTTTCAAAACTTTGTAGAGAACTTTAAACTTTGAAAAACCTACCTATTGCTTCAATTAAAAGTGATCATGGTATAGAATTTAATCAAATTGAGTTTGATTTATTATGTTCTAAGCATGGCATCTCTCAAAACTTTTCTGCTACTAGAACTCCGCAACAGAATGGAACTTTTGAAAGAAAGAACAGGATTCTTGAAGACATGTCAAGGAAAATGCTTCTGGAAAACAAGCTGCCAAAGTATTATTGGGCAGAAGCTGTGAATACAGCAAACTATATTCTTAACAGGTGCTTGATCAGATCTATTCTGAAAAAGACTCCCTATGAGATGTTCAAAGGAAGGAAGCCAAACATTACTTACTTCAAACCTTTTGGCTGTACATGTTTTGTCCACAATAATGGTAAGGACAATCTTGGTAAGTTTGATGCAAGAAGTGATGAAGGTATTTTTTTTCTAGCTTTTCACAGACAAGCAAAGCCTATAGAGTTTACAATAAGAGAACCAATTTTGTTGATGAAAGCATTCATGCTATTTTTGATGAAAGCTATGATGGTTCTTTGAGTGATGGTTTTGCAGATCTCAATCTGAATAAGCATGATTCAGATACTCAAGAAAAATCCTCAAAAGGATCCAAGGAAATGTCACTAGACCAAAACAGACATTTTCAAGGCCTTGAAACACAGATTCAAAGCCTTGAAACATGATCTCAAGAGAAAACAGGGGAGCAAGTTACTACTTCAAGCTCTCATAGACCTAAGAAGCAAACTGGAGAGCCTAAACCATGGACAACAAGAAAGAGATTCAAATATCTCTCATCTCATCCTGCTGATAACATAATTTCTGATCCGACTGACACAATTTCTTACGTGTATACGCAAGTGCACGGTTCAAGTAATATAGGGTAGTATTTCAACCCAGAGTTATCGATCCCACGAGGACAAGCTTGAGATTATTTAATTAAGCGATTAGTTTAGCGTACTGTAACTGGGAGGAAGAGATTGTGATTTAAACATTTGCCACCCTCAAACAGGTGACTGACATAGAATAAACAACTAAACTAATATATTTGGGTTTTGTAATATATTAAGCAAATATGAAGAAACTAGGCAATCTCTAGATCACCTAGGGCTGTAGACGATTTCTGGATTAGCTATGTAACAGTCAATCCTATTTTAGTTAAGCCGGGTAATGGTACTGACAATCTCCTATCGATCTCATGTGTTCTACGTTACGGTCTACTTGGTGTCCTGTCGGTCCACCTACATCTACCGGTACGTTCTAGTAGGCTAACGACAGTGCACAGAATGATGTCCTCTCAGACCACCACCACACGAACACCTCACTATCTCCTACCGAATCTACCCACTAAGGCCAATCCTACACACTTATCTTCTCAGTCTCAGTGATCAAGGATTGTTGTTCATATCTCATCACAACTAGGTCTACGTCACTCTCATGCACTCTCTAGCTAATTAACAAGTCTGGTTGATCACTCCGTTCGTTCCAAGGATTAAGCATAGTATATGAACAATTAGTTAAAACATATATTAACTTTAAGCAAGATTACAATCTAGGAAGAACACCTAATTCCAATGAATATCAATTCTTAACATAGTCGTGTTAATAGACTACGTTCATTAACAAGTTCATGAAATCAAACTTCATCCAATAGATCAAAATCAAGATTTTGAGACAAGTCTAAAATCCGGAAATATCGTCTACATAAACCCTAGGCTCTCTAGAGAAGCCTAGCAAAACGTCTAGCTAATAATAACAATCGTAGTAAAACAATTTAGTTTCTCCATAAAATTGGCAAAAAGAGAAGAGAAAGAAATCGAACGGTGAAATCTCCGGTTTGGGGATGATCCCATTTGATCTCCTCAGCTCCCTTGCGTCTCTCTCTTCATCCTTATGCGTGAATGACCCCCTCTAGGTCTTCTCTCCCATTTTTACCAGTTGGGGGCGAGTTTTTAATGTACTTTAGCCGAAATTTCATTTCAGCCCCTCCAGTTTGTAATTCCCGGACAGAATTGTAAGATGATCTTACGCGGCCCATTACTCTCTCATCCGGACTCCGATTAAGCTCCATAACCCATCGTTGGAAATATCGTTAAGTCTACTTTCAAATGGCACTGGTCTCACCCCCAAATTCATTTTAGAACTCAAGATATCTTCAGATTAGTGAAAACTGGTCAACCTAGCTCCTCCAATTCAGCTTCTTTTTACTCCACTTGTGCTTCCGTTGTTTCCGAAGTTCGTTCTATGCCTCCTATCAACCGATTAGCATTCGTTCTTGCCAAGACAACGTGAACAAACATACCAAGCGATTATATTTGACAAATAACAGCGAAATATGCATGAAACGCCCAGACTAACATTATAGTGTGTATGAAGCATCAAGTGATAAAACGTAACATATTCTCTACAATTAAGATGAAATCACTCGTGACAATGTGGAAAAATTGAGGTAATATATAGCTCCTAAAATACACTATCAAATTCCCCCACACTACCTTCTTTCTCGTCGCGAGCAACACTTGCTTCCAAGATTCACATATATCTTTACTTTGCCTTAGACATATTGACTCAAACACTGGACTATGCAATCTACATGACTTTGAACAATGCAACTCGATTATAAACAATGCAGGAAAGCAAAGAACATATTTTTTACTTTTTTAGTTAGAGATTGGGCAATATCGAAGAACAAACCGGCATGTCATAAGGATCTCACATCCCCTAGAAGATTCTATAACTTTGGTGATCGGTAGAACTTGCGGCCTGTTTTGTCAGACGGAACGGGCACGAACAAAAAATAAGTTTCTTCCGCACACTCATCAAACGTATCCTTAACACTTACCATCCGAGCTATTTATCCGCGGGTTTCAATTGTTGACGGTTTAGGACGGGTAGGATAGGATATTTAGAAGCCCAGTCCTAGACGTCATGATACAACTCACAAAACCCGATTCTCACACTCCCTCACCAAAATCCAAGGAACCCCACCGAATCTCACAACTCCGACCCTCATTCCCTCAATCTTGGTGCAATGCCGTTCTCGCGACCACAAATGTGAAGAAGTGATCAAAACTCATAGCTCATCTCCTTAGAAGTTTAATTTCCGGCTCCCTATTCCAATTCACTTTAAACTTTTCTCTTTTCTCTTTTCTTTCAATTTCATTTTCATACCAATAAGCACATGGAGCCACCAATGATGATGACAATATCCAAGGAAATCAAATATCAAGATAGATAACGTGGGGGTGGAATGTGTCAAACAATGATGTAATCAAATCTATGTCGACACCCCACACTCAATATAAAGCAAATCACGAACCCGGTAGTCAATGTAAAAACGTGCTTTTCCAACCAATCCTCCTCATCACCTAAGATGTAGAAAATATAAATGAAGAACAAGCACGTCCTCCTACAAGATCAACCAACCCCACCCCATATCGTGCGGAAAGACTGTCACGCACTACGGCACTCCACCTGGTCGTGGTGTAAGGACACGACTCACCGCCGCACCGATGTGTGATACCGTCTCTAACTCACCCTCACATCCCCTCAAAAGATGACATGTAAGAAAGTCCACTCAATATGTATAATATCAGCTCACCCTCAACAAACCTCCCAAACTCTACTCCCTCTATCATGACCCATAGGAAGGGACCGAACTAACTAGTTAGGAAAGTCACAAGGAATGGCTTCCTAGGCTAGAGGCTGTGAATAAAAGGGGCAAATGGATCAAATTGGTGTAACTAGTGGAACTAGGCGATGGAGACGGTACGTGAGGTCCCCATAAAAATCACTCGCACAGCTGTTCCGTTGCCACTACGAGGAGGGTTGACGACTACCTAAGTGACGGTGGTGTAGCGCTAGTAGGATAACTAGTCTTAGAGACAGCTACTCACAATTCTCGAGTGCATTGGCCCTATAGCCTTCCTACTACAGATTCTCGCATCTACCTCACCTCAGATTTTCATACTACTAAGGAATTTATATCATTGAGCCCTATCCACATTCACTCTCTTCAATTTTCCTTTCTCAAAAATTTCAAATTTTGTCAATTTTTAGGATTTTTGCAATTTTTTTTTAGTTTTTTGCTAATTTAATTTTCCTAACTCTACATGCTTGGGCCAACTCGATTAACAAACAAATATGGGTAGGTGGAATCAATAATTAAACGTGCAACAAAAATATATACAATGCAATAAATAAACGTGCACATGCAATCCTAACTCTGACACCTACGTGCAAACTGACTCACAAATCTATATGTAACATGGTTATGCATGTTTAGGCAAGGAAAGATATATGTAAATCCCCCCCCACACTTGAGATAATCATTTTCCTTAATGAATTTAGAGTGTCCCCCCAAAAGACGTGATCTCAAAGTGTAAGGATTAAAGAGCAAAAATGACAAGTGTTGCTAAGTATTTCGCCTTGAGTGACTACATAAGAATTTTAAAGCGAGGGAGAGAAATTGTACCTACGGTCCCGGAGCACCGTTCTTACGGGAACGATTTCACAAAAATTGGTCGAGAATTGACCGGTTGGTCGACCAATTTTTCGAAAACTTGAGCAAGTCGAAGCAAGACTACCTTGTTGTTCCCGTTGCAAGTCCCTCTTGGAGCTTTGTCCGAATCCCCCTCCAAAGCGACGAATTGTACAATTCTCGTTCTTGGAGTTCTTCCTCTTTGAACTCTCCCACACTCAACCCGCTCACTATCTCTCAAAAACTCAAGAGTTAATGTTGTAGTTGGGTTTGCAAGGAGCAAAACCCAACAAAAAAAATTCAATTTGGTTGAGTTTTGAGTTTTGTGTGTGTCGGTGTTCTTGAGGTTTGAGAGGAAGAGGATGAAGAAAAGGAGTGTTTGATCCGAATTGGGGGTGGGAAGG
Source organism: Linanthus parryae (assembly GCA_023055425.1). NCBI lineage: Eukaryota > Viridiplantae > Streptophyta > Magnoliopsida > Ericales > Polemoniaceae > Linanthus > Linanthus parryae. The sequence continues at coordinate 21,343,459 of JALGPY010000012.1, read as the reverse complement.
ATCAAAAATCCGGTTTTTGGCTCATAAAAACCCCCCAAAGTCTCAAAACTACCCTAAAAAATTGGGCAGCCCGACCCATTTCGGTCTCCATTTCGGGCCGAAATGGAGGGCGAAATCCATTGATTTCGGCCCGAAATGGTGGCAGAAATGGCTGGGCACTTTTGAAGCAGAACTTTGTTTTCTATTCGGGCATAAATAAGGGGATTCCGGCCACCGTTTCGGCCGAAATCACTGGAACTCTCCATTTTGTTTTTGCTCTAATTTCTTCATCCGGCATCCGTTTCGCGCGATTCTTGCTCCGATAGACTCCATATTCAACGAGGAATCCATTTTTGCCTATAAAATTCCAAAATCCGGGGAATTTTCCGTTTCTTCTCAAGTGCACGCCTGTGCTTCGAAGATGGTGGACAATTTCTAGAAGCTGACCCCTTTCATCTTACACTTTTTCTTCTTAATCAGCTTCCACGAAGTACTAATGCGCTCAAATGAATCTCTAGCCATGAAATCATCCTAGTAATACTCATTCGGTGCTAAATGATCTTCATTAGACACATGCATCTCATCTATACCCCCACACTTGACGATTTCCAACTCCTTGACTATGGCATATCGATCGTTAATAGGATAGCCAATAGAACAAGAAATTGTAAGTTGACCATCACGTTCTTCCCCAAAAGACTCTCCATACACAAGTCTTTTTAACTCATTGTGGACTTTATTTATATTAGATATGGAAAAATCTTCAAAAATCTGAGTTGGGGCTTTTACCTCAGTTGTAATGGACACTATTTCTTCGCCAGCTTCATCATCAACATACCACAAGCTCCCAATGTAGGTTTAATCCCAATCATGCCAAGGCTGTGAGATAAGTGGAGGTTCTCTTGCACAAAGCATCGCCTCCTCCAATGATCAGAGTCTAAGTCCTCATAAGTGGCAAAGTCCACAACTGGTTCATGGACATTGTACTCTTCGCTCGGCTCAGGTATCTCTTCTTCCATAACTGCAACTTGCAATTCAGATTCTCTTTCTTTCTCCATCCTAGCCATCAGTGTCCTTTGCATCTCTAGGGTAGCTGGTAGCCATTGAGGTTCATCCAAACCATCTTGTGATGGTGATCATAGGGGCTAAATTAGAGGCTCAATGTATGGAATAGGCTCCTCTTGTGGCTCATCTGTAACAAGGCACATCCTTGTGGCGCTCTCTTGGATTTCCTTCATAATATTACACAAGTCTGCCATGCTAGTTGATGAGTCCTCTTGATGATGATGAAGATGCAGTGGATTGAATATGCATTCGTCTTCATACCAGTGATCCTTCTTGCATTTATAGCACCAAATCATTGAGAATGTGTCATTATTGTGCCAAACTCTGCATTAGCACAATAGTAGGGGTAATCAGAGATCCCCACATAATCTTCGTCGCTCCACATGCTCATTACGTCTCCTGCTTCATGTGTCCCTGCGAAACAAACTCACAAGATACCCGTGAAGCACAGAGATAGCAACAAAAAAAAAACAAACTAAAGGAAATGTACTCTAAACTAACGCCTAACTAAATAATCTACCGCTGTCCCCGTAAAACGACGCCAAAAACTTGACACATTCTTCCGTGTATACGCAAGTGCACGGTTCAAGTAATATAGGGAAGTATTTCAACCCCGAGTTATCGATCCCACGAGGACAAGCTTGAGATTATTTAATTAAGCGATTAGTTTAGCGTACTGTAACTGGGAGGAAGAGATTGTGATTTAAACATTTGCCACCCTCCAACAGGTGACTGACATAGAATAAACAACTAAACTAATATTTTTGGGTTTTTAAATTTGTTAAACAAATATGGAGAAACTAGGCAATCTCTAGATCACCTAGGGCTATAGACGATTTCCGGATTAGCTATGTAACACGTTAATCCTATTCTAGTTAAGTCGGGTAATGGTACTGACAATCTCCTATCGGTCTCTTGTCGTTCTACGTTACGGTCTACTTGGTGTCCTGTCGGTGCACCTACATCTACCGGTCCGTTCTAGTAGGCTAACGACAGTGTCCTCTCAGACCACCACCACACGAACACCTCACTATCTCCTACCGAATCTGCCCACTAAGGACAATCCTACACACTTTTGTTCTCAGTCTCAGTAATCAAGGATTGTTGTTCATATCTCATCACAACTAGGTCTAAGTCGCTCTCACGCACTCGCTAGCTAATTAACAAGTCTGGTTGATCAGTCCGTTCTCCAAGGATTAAGCATAGTATATGAACAATTAGTTAAAACATATAATAACTTTAAGCAAGATTACAATCTACGAAGAGCACCTAATTCCGATGAATATCAATTCTTAACATAGTCGTGTCAATAGACTACGCTCATTAACAAGTTCATGAAATCAAACTTCATCCAATAGATCAAAATCCAGAAGCATGAGACAAATCTAAAATCCGGAAATATCGTCTACATAAACCCTAGGGTCTCTAGATAAGCCTATCAAAACGTCTAGCTACTAATAAAAATCGCAGCAAAACAATATAGTTTCTCCATAAAATTGACGAAAAGAGAAGAGAATGAAACCGAACGGTAAAATCTCCGGTTTGGGGATGATCCCAATCGATCTCCTCAGCTCCCTTGCGTCTCTCTCTTCTTCCGTATGCGTGAATGACCCCCTCTAGGTATTCTCTCACGTTTTTACCAGTTGGGGGCGAGTTTTTAATGTACTTTAGCCAAAATTGCATTTCATCCCCTCCCGTTTGTAATTCCCGGACAGAATTGTAAGCTGATCTTGCACAGCCCATACGGACTCCGATTAAGCTCCGTGACCCATCGTTGGAAATCTCTTTAAGTCTACTTTCAAGTGGAACCGGTCTCACCCCCAAATTCATTGTATAACTTAAGATATCTTCAGATTAGTGCAAATTGGTCATCCTAGCTCCTCCAGTTCAGCTTCTCTTTACTCCACTTGTGCTTCCGTTGTTTCCGAAGTTAATTCCATGCCTCCTATCAACCGATTAGCATCCGTTCCTACCAAGACAACATGAACAAACATACTAAGTGATTATATTTGAAAAAATAATAATGAAATATGCATTGAAATGCCCGAACTAACATTATAGTGCGTATAAAGCATCATGTGATAAAACACAACATATTCTCTACAATTAAGCTCAAATCGCTCGTGATAATGTGGAAAAAAGGAGGTAATAGATAGCTCCTAAAAGACGCTATCACCAACAACTGGTACAAAAACCAGATCTCAGTTGAAAAATCTTTGTGCTTTTAATGCTTTTATTTCTCTTGTAGAACCTAAAACTGTGAAGGAAGCATTACAAGAAGCATACTGGATTATAGCTATGCAAAGTGAACTCAATGAGTTTGAAAGGAACAAGGTCTGGAACCTAGTTCCTCCACCAAGAAATCAGTCTGTCATTGGCACCAGATAGGTATTCAGAAACAAGTTAGATGAGAATGGCCAGGTAATCAGGAACAAAGCTAGACTGGTAGCTCAATTCTACAATCAAGAAGAAGACTTATGAGCAGGGAATTTGAAATGAGCTTGATGGGAGGATTAAACTTTTTCCTTGGACTTCAAATTCATCAAATTAAGAAGGGGATTTTCATACATCAAAGCAAGTACACAAAGGACTTGCTAAGCAAGTACAATATGTCTCAATCCAAAGAGATTAAGACCCCCATGAGTTCTACACTGTCTTTAGACAAAGATGAATCTGGTAAGACTGTGAATTTGAAAGAGTATAGAGGTATGATTGGATCACTACTCTATCTCACAGCTAGATTTCAAGCTGATCATAAAGAATCACACTTGACTGCAGTTAAAAGAATTTTTAGATATCTCAATGGTACCAAAGACTTAGGGCTTTGGTATCCTAAACATTCTAACTTCTCTTCGTGTGGCTCTTCAGATGTTGATTTTGCAAGGTATAAAGTTGATAGTAAGAGTACATCAGGATGCAACCAATTTCTTTGATCATCTTTAATCAGCTGGCATTCTAAGAAGCAAAATTCCATTGCATTATCAATAGCTGAAGTAGAATACATAGCAGATTGAGCTTGTTTCTCTCAACTACTATGGATAGCACATTAAATGAGAGATATTGTATTTGATTTAACAGATATACCTATCAAGTGTGACAACACAAGTGCAATATGAATTACAAAGAATCCAGTTCAACATTCAAGAACAAAGAACATTGATGTTAAACATCACTTCATCAGAGATCATGCAGAGAAGGTTAAAATTTCTCTTGAATTTGTTTCTATTAACATGCAATTTGCAGATATCTTTACTAAGCCATTGCCAGATGAAAGATTCTCAGCTTTAAGATTGGAATTGGGAATGCTAAATAAGGAATCTTTGGTTTAGGGGGATAATGAGGTAAGTATTATGTGTTTCATGTTTGAAATGATTTTCAAATCCTTGAAAATCCTTTCAAAGCTTTGATTTTATGTGCATTACTTGATACAGCTTTTCAAGGCCTTGAAATCCTTTCCAAAGCCTTGAAAATAAGTCTGCATATCACATAGTCAATAATTTTGGATCTTTCAATATTGGGTGTTATCTCTGTAGATAATTGCTCAATGTTGCCCCTCCTTTTTGAAAAACCCTTTTTAGCCAAAGTAGTTTTAAATATTTTATTTCCAACGGCACACTCAATTCTGAATCTTTTCTGATTCATCAAGATCTTCAAAGATCATAAAATATAATTTGTTTCCTTTTCAAACTGAAACTCTCTTCTATTTATCTCCTACCTTCTTTCTCTCCTTCGTATCTATCATACCTCTCTCTTCTTCTCCAAACCCTAATGAGAACCAGAAGAGCTTCAGACAGAATCAAAATGGCTGGTGGATCAAACCATTAGTGGGTACTCCAGTTCAAAACCCCTACTGCAGAAGATTTGGCTCCTCCCCCTCCCAAGAAGAAGGCCAAGAAGGACAAAAACCCAGTATCCAGCAAGATGAAGAAGGCAGTGGTGACAACACCCCAGAAAAGAAGGTTATTCAGATTGGTAGCCTAAAGAAGTCAAAGAAGAAAGCTGAAAAAGAAGACAAGGGCAAGGGAAAGGAGAAATTTACAGAGGATGAACTAGAGGATGAGGCAGATGATAAAATTGAAAATGCACTGCAGATCTACTCAGAAAAGAAAACCACTGGTAAGAAATCAGCTCCTGATAGTACATGGCTTATTACTAATACTGCTAGAGGTCAATGGCTTGATGGTTTTGCCTCTAGATCAATTAGTTTCTGTAGTCTGATCAGTATGCCTATGCTACAAAATATGAATCTGGAATGCATCAAAATGTTGAAGAAAGGCTCTCATTGGTTTAATCTAAATCCTCCAGAGTTAGCTTACCCTAGACTCACCAGATTCTTTTACCTAAACCTGAAACAAGTCATGAAGTCTGCAAGTCTGGTGATTCTGACTAAGGTTGCTGGTATTGACATGGAACTAGATCATTCTGAGTTTGCTAATGTTCTAGGTTGTCCAAAGAGATATGACACCAGTAACTATCCTCCTAAGAGTGAAGCCCTTAAAATTGCAAAGGAAGAATTCTTTCTAACTAATACCCCTACCACATCTAAGCAGTTAACACACTCTGTGCTAACTGTTGAGGCCGAAGTTTTGTTCACTATCTTTAATAGATGTGTGGTACCCAGGGAACATTCTAAGGAATTGGTAACTGACAGGGTGTTGTACTTTATGTACTTGGTGATGAATGGGTACGAAATTGATCTTCCAAAGCTGGTGATGGAGCACATGCTTTATAGCTAAACAAAACAGAGAATTCACCCTTTTCCATATGCATACTTGCTCACCTCCTTCTTCCAACACTTTGAAATTCCAACTGTTAATGAAGAATCAGTGACTACTGGGTTTGGTATGCTCAATGAGAAAGCTTTTGATAAAATTAGTGTGGTGAAAACAAGTGCTAAAGTTTGGAAGCTCTACTCTGATTTGACATAAGAATAATTGGGTTCCAAGAAGTTTCTTAAACCCAAGACCTTAACTCCCACGTCCAGCCAAACCTCTCAGTCCCAAGAAAATCCCCAGACCCTCAAATTGTTGAAAGAACTTCAGATGGATACTGATGAGGTCAAGGATAATCAACATGGGTTTGACACTGATCTCAGAGAAGTGAAATACATGGTTGAAAACATGTTCAGGAGCATGACACTGTTTGTTGTGGCTAAGGAAGTGTCTCAGGCTGAGAAAAGTACCAAAAAGGCTGAATCAGCAATGGATCTCTCCAGTGAGCATTCAACTCCAGATAAGACTGCTCAGGTTAAGGGAAAAGGAAAACAGGTGAGGGTTGAACAAGTGGATGAAGATCAAGAAGAAGACAGTCCAGACTCAGGTGCACTGCTCAAAGATCTCAAGAAGATGAACCTAAGAAGTCTACTGTACCAGAGATTGTGACTACTGCTGACTTTTTTGAGAGAGAAGGTGAAAAAGGCGATGATGTAGATCAACAAGAAAAAGATCAGGATGATGAGGAAGAAGGCCAAGAAGAGGATGAAGAGAAGCAAGGAGATAAAGACTCTACCCCTTAATTCTTGCCTACTATTTCTTTTACTTTTCAAGGCCTTGAACTCTTTTCCAAAGCCTTGCAAATCTTCAATTTCCAAATCCTTTACTTTCTATTTTTTTCCAAAACTTTGATCCAAAATATTCTCATTATTTTTTCGATGAAAGTAAAAAAGGGGGAGAAAATTTAGGTTGTTTTAACTGTTTTTTTGGTTAATTAGGGTTATCTGCACATTTTGTTGTTTTGCTGTTTAATAAGTTGGATCTTTTTGGTTATCATGTGTTGATTTTATATGATTAGTTATGTTATGTGATAATGAGTATTTGTTGCAGAAGTATAGAATCAAACAAATTGGAATACCTTGGTTTTGTCTTTCATCAAGGGGGGGGGGGAGATTGTAAGCTCAATGCAGTTTCAATGTTTCAAAGACTTGAAATAGCTAGTCTATTTCAAGGCCTTGAAACAGCTTTCATAGCCTTGAAAGTGACTGAGACTTATGAGCTTGATCTCGGGGGGAGTTTCTGTTTATGTTTGAACTCCTAAACCCCCGTGCCTTATCTATTATTACTTCATGATGAAAGAAAATGCTTTTTGGTATGTTTTACAACATCTAATCCATCTGTTTGACTTAGTTTTGCAGGGAATATTTATTTCCTATTCTGCAGGTTATATTTCCTAACCTGAGTTTTGCAGGAAAGGATTCTGGGTTGATTTGATTCTGCAATCAATCTATTGATCCTAACAGCTTCTCAACATGTTTATGGACAAGATCAGAGCAGTATCCCTGAAAATACTAAGCAAATATCCATTGAAAGAAGACTGTTAGAGAAGTCAAAGTTGTTGTCCACAAAATAGGAAATGTTGTTGCTGAAGATCCTGAAGATTTGCAGATCAAATAAGCTGTATATACGGAGCTCAGTTTGAAGCATTTGAAACAACAAATCAACGGGAAAAAAAGCTAGAGACACTCTCAAACAAATTCAAGGATTGTCAAGCAACAAAGAGGCAGATCAAAATCTCAATCCAGCTCTCAGAAGAACACTGCACTCTCACAGAAGTTTCATCTCTTGTGTTCTTCTGTTCTGAATCTTATTTGTATATCTTTTATATACTACTCTTGTTTACATTCTCAAGGATTGTTCAAGGTGAAAAATATAGAATTCTTAGTTAATCAGATAGCTAGAGCATGTACTAGATAGGTTAGTGAGAACCACAAGCTGTAACAGAGTAAGGTATCTCTCTGTGCTTGAGATCTTGGGCTTAGCTGTTGCTTAATGAGATTTGAGTTGAAAATCCTACATGGAGAAGATCCCTGAGGTAGAGACGTAGGTCCAAGTGGACTAAACTCTATATATCATGTGTTTCTTGCATTTACATTACAGTTACATACTTGGTTTATTTGCAGCATTCAAACACTTTCATTTCAAGGGTTTGAAACTCATTTCAAGGCCTTGAAACAGACTTTTCTCTTTATACTAAACTATTTTCATTCCAAGGGCTTGAAACTCATTTCAAGGCCTTGAATCTCTTTACAAATCTTTTGAAACCACTACTCTTGCAAAGTTCAGCAAAAGACAGCATACTCTATTCAACCCCCACCCCCTCTAGAGTATTGATCCTGCATTTCTACCTACTGTACACCCCTTCAACAACATCCCTTCTCACAATATGTTTGAAATTCATAATTTTCCCATAAAAGGATTTATAGCTATTAATTATGAGCAATTTCTAAGTTGTAAAACATTATATTTTATCTTATATTACTAGAGTAGTCGATTACATTTATTTAAATCCAACAATTTATTTCTTAGTAGCTAAAAAAATGTCATTCACAAAATATTAACACATTTCTAATTCATAAAAAGATCATACTTATACAATAACATGACCAAATCGACATAAATATTTTCTTCTTGAATTAATATACTATATTATGTATTTCTAGATATATGAGGAATCATAAATACTCATTTTTTTATTGACTTAAGCAATTATTAAGTTTATTTATAAAATCATATTATGTAAAGTATAACAAGATCCCTAAGCTTTCATGAATATAACACTTTCTTACGCCCTACTAACATAGCTAGTTTTCTGACTTGACATTTAACACCCCTAACTTTATGCTTAATGACAAAATCACCCCTTTCCAAGCTTACATATGTCATCTTCTCCCCCTGAATATCAAATCATGAATCTTAAAATTCAAGGATACCCATATGATTTTGATGTGATACGACTCTAATTCAAGTCTAATTAACGAAATTCAAGCCAGAAATCAACTAATTTGGTTACCGAATGGAGGAGTAATGGGTTGCTGAAGTTTCTTTGGAACTTCGCTAGAGAACATGGTTTCTCAGTTGTGGGGGTTGCTGATGATGGAGTTGCGGAGTCTAGTCGGAACCCTAGGAGTGTGGAGGAGAGCCGAAGGACAGAGGGAAGAGAGAGAGAAGCCGGCGGTTGGGGTCTCCCGTCGGGTCGAGCCTTCGGGTCTGATCAGCAGTGGCCTTTGCTCGCCGTTTTTTCTATTGCCGCTGCTATTTCTCACGACCAGAGAGGCTTAGGGAGGTGGGGAGAGGTTGAATGGAGGAAGAGAGGTGATGGAACTAGAGGTGGAGGTGATGGGGGTGATGGTGATGGCGATAGTGATGGTGGCGATGTTCGACGATGGTGGTGTTGTTGGTGTGTTGTTTTCTCTGCTGGGTTCTGCAGAGAGAGGGAGAGTGAGATTGAGAGGGACACAGCAGAGAAGGAGATGAGAAGATATGGTGAGGGTGGTGGTGTCGATGGTGGAGATGGAGGTGTTGTTGTTGTGGTATTTGTTGTTGATGGTGGTGGCGATTTTGGTGGGGGTGATGTGGGTTGTTGTTGCTGCTGCTAGCAGAAAGGGTGAGAGTGATATTAAGAGGGGGTAAGGCAGAGAGGATGATGGGGTGGAATGGTGGAGATGGTGGTGGTGCCGAAGGTGGCCATGGTGGTGGTGATAAAGATGATGATGGTGGCTATGGAGGGGGCGTGTGGGTGTTCGAGTGAAACAAGGAGGAAGGGGATGGATGTGTTGTTTTGGTGAAGAAAAATGAAGGAGGAGGAGAAATATTATATCGAATAATTGGAGGATAAAGGGGGATGAATTTGGTTATTAGGGTGTAGGGAGGTAGGGGTGTAGGGAGGGGGAGTTGTGGAGGAGAAGGATGGTGATGGAGGGGAAGTGTGTCCGGGTGAAAAAAATACAAGAGGGGAGAGAGAAAAACAAGGGAGGAGGAAGAATAAATACGGGTCTTGGGTCGGGTTATTTCAAAAACAATACGGGTATGTATAATTATATGCTATATATTACCGGGTTATACTATTTTACGGGCCGAGTTGGATAAAATACGGGTTGAAAAAAATTATACTATACGTTTATACAACTATTTATCTAAAATATAATTACCTCCCAAAATTTTAATTAAATTAGTTTTAACTTCTCTAAACTACAGTTACCTCCCTATTCCTCAAACTATCAACTTTATATTTTGAAAACTATAATTATAACCCCCCAAATTTTATCCAACTACTTTATAACTTTCTCAAATCTATGATTTGACCCCATTCTTTAATTTTATCAATTTATAACTTCTGTAAATCAGAACTATAACCCCTAAACTACATCAAAATCATTAAGTTACCCTCTCATATAAAATCGGGGTATTACATCCTTCCCTCCTTAAACAGAGCTTCGTCCTCGAAGCTTAAACTAAGTACTCAACAAGCGTGCATTGCCTCTACGTTTAACTAGCATACAAGGTATTATGTACTACATGCAATCTAATATGGTATGCAACTGTGTTAATACTTTACGTGATGTAATGTGTGAATACTTAATGTGATGGCATGACGAGTTATGGTACAAAAATTGTAAGGGTTACATCCTCTCCCCCTTAGGAGAGTAACGTCCCCGGAACTGGAATTACCTCATTGAAAAGATGTGGATAGTTCTTTCGCATCTCATCCTTGGCTTCCCAAGTAGCCTCTTCTGTCTGGTGGTTCTTCCATAGGACCTTTAGGGTCTAACTCAACTAGTTCGGGGTCCAATACATGGGATGAGTCAGGTATATATTTCTTCAGCTCTGAAACATGAAAGACATTGTGTACTCTCTCCAAGATGGACGGTAGGTCTAGTCGGTACGCAACTTCCCCAATTCTCTCCAGAATATCATATGGTCCAATTGGGCTCAGTTTCTCCTTCTGATTGAATCTGTTACTCCCTTTGTTGGCGAGACCTTGAGAAACGCCTTTTCACCCACTTGGAATTCTAACGGTCTTCTATTCTAATATGCGTAGGATTTTCGTCTGTCTTGTGCTGCCTTCATTTGTTGCTGGATAAGCCTCCCTTGATCCGCCATTTCCTCGATAATCTGCGGACCAATAATAACTATCTCGCTGATGTTACTCGAGCATAAAGGCGTTCGACACTTCCTCCCATATAAGGCCTCGTGTGGTGCCATGCCAATACTAGCGTGATAGCTGTTGTTATACGAGAACTCTATCAGCATCAGTATGTCGACCCATGATTCTTGGAAGTCCATGAGACAAGCCCCTAGCATGTCTTCCAACGTCTGGATTGTCCTTTATGTCTGCCTATCCGTAGCTGGTGGAAAGTTGTACTGAATCTCAATTGGGTTCCCAATGCTTCCTGAAGCGCCTTCCATAAGTGAGAGAGGAAGTTAGGGTCCCTGTTTGAAATGATCGAGCTTGGAACCCCATGATACCACACTATAGTGGCGGAGCCAGGATTTCATCGAAAGGGGGCACAACTCGGCTAGTAGCGGTTCCAGTTTGTACTCTTCATAAAAGGCTAAAGTACATTAAATATCAACAAAAGTAGTATAATTTTTCTTGCTAAGTTGGTATAGAGGTCCACTTTTAATGTCAGTAATGCGGGTTCGACCCTCCCTAGGGCTTTTCCATGTTCCACGTATCCTTCATCGGGATGAATCTTGCCGTCTTGGTCAATCTGTCTACTATCACCCAAATCTGTTTGAGTCTATTCTTTGAGGTCGGCAAAGCAGTCACAATATCCATCAAAATGAGTTCCCACTTCCAAAGTGGAACATCCAAATTTTGAACTAGACCTCCCATTCTCTTGTGCCCGAATTTTACCATCTGGCATGTCAAGCATCTAGCCACGAGTTCTGCTACTTCCCTTTTCATGTTCGTCCACCAAAACGTCTTCTTCAAAACTTTATAGATCTTGTCACCTCCAGGGTGTACTGAGTAGGATGTGTTGTGTGCTTCACGCATCAGCTTTTTCCTTGGTTTCTGCACATTTCTGTGGAACACACCACATTCCCTTATAGAGGATGTTTCCATCCTCATGAATATGGAACTCTTTGGCTTGTCCTACTGCAATCTCTTTTTTGATCTTTTTCAGTTTCACATCTCCTGCCAGGTTACTCCTTATCTCCTCAAAGAAGTCTGGTACAACTGTCATACTTCCGAGTAGGTTCTTCACTCCTCCTTGATCCAATACTTCAATTTTGACTTTTCTGAACTCGTGGCATAACCATCCTGGCAAAACTAGCATGGCATTCACTACATGGCTTGACTTCCGGAGATGGCGTTCACTACATGCATCAGCAACCGCATTTTCTTTCCCTTTTTGGTACAAGATTTGCAAGTCATAGTCTTTGATGACTTCTAGCCATCTCCGTTGCCTATAATTCAGCTCCTTCTGCGTGAAGATGTACTTTAGACTGTGGTGATCCGTGTAAAGCTTACAAACGGGTCCATACAAGTGATGTCTCCATATCTTCAAGGCGAAGATACAGCTGCCAACTCAAAGTCGTGATTAGCATAGTTCTCATGGTGGGGTTTCAGCTGACTTGATGCATATGCAATCACCCTTCTCTCCTGCATAAGTACACATCCTAGCCCCTTCTTTGACGCGTCGCTGTATACTTCAAACTTTCCAGAATCGTTCGGTAAGGCTAATACTGGGGCTATAGTCAGCTTCTCCTTCAGAGTTTGAAATGCATCTTCACGGTTTTCGCTCCACTAGTACTTCACTGCTTTCTTCGTCAACGCGGTCAATGGCCTTGCAATCTTGAAGAGGTCCTTCAAAAAACGCCTGTAGTGACCTGCTAAGCCAAGGAAACTCCTTATCTCGGATACGTTTTTCGGTGTTAGATAATCCTTGACTGTTGAAATCTTTTCTCGGTCCACTGCGATTCCCTCCTTCGAGATAATGTGACCCATAAATGGAACGCGATCCAGCCAAAACTCGCACTTGAACAGTTTAGCATACAATTGTTCTTGTCTCAGAGTCTGCAACACTTCTCTGAGATGTTCCTCATGGTTCTCCTCGCTCTTCGAGTACAAAAGGATGTCATCAATGAAGAGGACTACGAATTTGTCCAGAAATGGTCTCGTCACTCCGTTCATCAAGTCCATGAATACTGTAGGTGCGTTGGTCAAACTAGACGGCATTACAGTGAACTCATAATGGCCGTGTCTCGTTCTAAAGTCCGTCTTCGGGATATCCTTCTCAACTACCCGAAGCTGATTGTACCTAGATATCAAACCAATCTTCTAGAAGACACTAGCCCCTTGTAATTGATCGAAAATATCGTTAATCCGAGGTAGAGGGTACTTGTTCTTGATGGTTGTACGATTCAACTCACGGTAGTCAATGCATAGCCTTAATCTTCCATCTTTCTTCTTTACGAATAATACTGGTGTAACCCCCCTCGTTCCCGAGCTTCCGTTCCGAACCGGAGAGCCTAGGAGGGTGCTACCTAAAATGAAGAGGAGGAAATCAAGAATTACGCATCTCATACTTATATATTACAAGTCTCAGTTGTCTCAGCATAATATACTATCACACGAGATGAAGTGATACTAAGAGTTCAACTTATTCGAGTACTAACAAATACTAGATGAGTGTCGAATCCCGCTACCCCGTAATCCAACTCTTAAGACCTGAGGGGGAAAGAAACAAAGACCGTAGTTTTTCTAAAGTCAGCAATGAAAAACTGAGTAAGTAAACACCCAAGCTTGTAAACAGATTATGAAGCATATCTTTCCAAAAATAATCATAAAGGAGAATGAACAATAACTCAATAAATCCCTGAAGAATAAAGTATGAATGCTGGAACACATATGAAATTCTATATCTTTTTGCCTTTCATCTTAATCCTTCTCTTATAACTTTAACGGGAAATTATTGTTCCCAATCTATCTCTTATTTCCTTTCATAAAACCTCTTTCTCAAAGAAACTCATATTATTAACTTGTTGATACGGGGAAGATCTACTTTCACTAAGCCACCATGACCTTAAGTGCCGACAACACCCTAAGACTCCTTGCGGCCAAAGAGGCGAGTACATGGAGCACCCGACATGTCGCGACCGGGTTAAAATAATACGAGTCGAGTGACCGAAGTCAACACGACCAATCTATCAATAATATAACGATCCCCACACAACTCTTTCCACTTTACATTATTAACGGATTACTATTCTCGTGTGACATTCTCAAAACATGCATCTCAAAACATGGTAAATCTCAAGTAAAGCATGTAAGTAATAAAAAAAATGATACAGATTATAAAATCATATTTTGACATGAAAGAAGCTAGACACGCTAGACTTGGCATGTTTACTCACCTCAAAACGCAGCAAATAACACGTAAGATAGACGTAACCTTCGTCTAGGAACTCGTCACCTACAAATTTATAATTTCTAATCAACTTAGATTTCAATTCCAACTAGCTCGTATAATGAAAGTGGGCGATGGGATATGCTATGAACTCTAGCGTCGTCGTAAGAGAGTCTAATTTAATTCAATACAAACTCTAAATCTCTCTTTCTTACTAGTTTATAACAATTATATCCTCGAATTATAATATTCTAATATTACCACTTAATTTCATAATTAATACTAGTGTACTTTAAATGGTGAGAAAATAAGTTTAGATTTAGAAATTCTTAATTATAACCTCTTCCAATAAACAATACTAGTTTGTACTTTATTATAAAGCAACACATTTTCTTCTTGATATTCTACACAATTATATTGAACTTTCTAGGATTATTTATCCGTAGCGAATCAACTGTTTAATTGAATAAATTAATTATTGGAGACATACTTTTAAGTAATAAAAGAACTACATACTAAATAATTTAAGTGATTGAAATATCTAGTAGAAAACAAGTGTTATTATTGAAATAGGAAAAGATAAAACATTGATTAAAGAAACTCTTCGTGAATATTTCTCAAGTTACTTCCTAGTTTATTTTTTCTAAAAACCAATTTATTTAGAAAATCAATTTACAATCATTTGATATTATCTAGTTAAGTGAAACCATTACCGATTATTGAATAAATAGGCACAACGTATTCTAACTTGTTTAACTTTGAATAAAACGTTCTTAGTTAAATTTTTAACAGACATTTCGTACACTATTTTAATACCCGGTTCACATTTATACGATGAAGACAAAAACTAGTATTTTTTGGAAAATATTTTTATTCCAAAATCTTCATTTTTATTTTCGCGTGAAATGAAATGTTTTAAGTAAATGACAATCAGAACCCCCTAGCTTATACTAAAAGTCAGCAAGTACCCCCTTACACTCACGAGACATGATTATTCAAAGACACTCTAACCCCCCCTGAAGTTTCATAAAAGTTTATATTAAATGACAATCAACACCCCTGACCATGAACCCACTCAAACTCTCCGATCGAAACGTGGATTCGAGTTACTAAAACATGATTTTGATTACAAATAACGACTTAGGGGAAGATTTAGAGCATACCCGGTCAAAGAATCGCGAGAACGGTTAAGAAACGAGGCGGGTCTAACTTCCCGTCGGTGGCGCTCGGCGGTGATGACCGACGGAGCTTCTCTCGCTGTTCTGGGCCTCGGCTGAGGCCTCCTCAAGCTCGGTCGGACCTCCAGGGGTTTAACGGTACCGGTTTCAAAGGATGGGTGGCTTTGGTTGAGCTCAGGTGAACTTCTCAGCCGAATCCATGGTGGAACGACGGCTGTGGTGGCTTAGCTTCTCTGCTGCGCTACTGCTACAGTTTTCGTCTTCTTCTTCTTCTTCTTCTTCTTCTTCTTCTTCTTCTTCTTCTTCTTCTGGTCGCGCAGAGAAAGGGAGAGAGAGAGAATGCAATGGAGAAGTGAGGAGGAAATATGGTGGTGGTGCTTCGCCGATGGCTTTCCCGTCGGGGAAGGTAGCGGATTCACCGCCGCTGTTGTTTCTGTTTCCTTTTGCCGGACATAAAAGAGAGAAGAGAGAGAGGGACAGAGGAGATGGAGGTGGTGGCAACTTTGGGGGTGGTGTTTGTCTCGGGGGTGGTGGTTTTGGTGATGCCAAAGAAGAGAAGGAGAAGAAAGAGAACGGGAGGGAGAGATGTACGGGGAGAGAGAGATAAGAGATTGGGAAACAAAATTTTTGTTTCCTAAGTCAATTTCTAGCAAAATTCAAATACATCCCCCCTAATTTTCATATACTAAAGATCTACCCCAACATTAACTATTTAATAACATCTAAAGTTACAACTACCTCCCCACTAGCCATATGTTTCGAAGATAAACATTTAAAAATCATAAATTATACACTAAAAGACGGGGTATTATAACTGGTGTTCCCCAGGGTGAAACACTTGGTCTTACGTACCTTCTACAGAAGTTCTTGCAACTAATTCTTCAACTCTTTCAATTATGATGGCGCCATCCGGTACGGTGTTTTCGAGATAGGTGCGGTTCCAGGTGCCAAGTCCAGGGTAAACTCCAATTCTCTTTTAGGTGGCCTTCCTGAAATCTCATCTAGGATACGTCAGGAAATTCTCTCACAACTGGTATTTCTTCCAACACGTTCTCCTTCTTGGATACATCCTGGATATAACACAAGTAGGAATAATTCCCTTTCTTTACTTGGTTGACTATGGTCATTGCTGACACTAGTCTAATGCAAGGCTCCTTCCTGATTCCACGGTAAGAAATCTTCTCCCCGTTCCTCTTAATCGAACCTTCTGATCATAACAATAAATGACAGCCCAATACTTACTAAGCCAATCCATCCCTAGGATGGCATCTATTCCTCTAAGATTGAACTTAATCAAATCTGCAGGCAATGTACATACTAGAACTTTCACTCCCACCTCTTCAAATACGGTGTCACATACTGCTATTTGGCCAGTGGGTGTTGCTATAGGCGTGAATATGCTAGATTAATTATTCAATCCAAATTGCTCAACAAATTATGATGATATGAAAGAGTATGATGCACCAGAATGAAATAGTACAAAAGCTGGGTGCTCATGTATAAGGAATGTACCCATGAATACTCCATGTGCAGCATCGGCCTCAGTCTTTTTCATGACTGCAATCCTTCCCACATTGGCATTCTGAGCTCCAACTCCTCTTGCTGCACCAGCTACATTGTTGATGTTAGCCCCCTGACGAGCATCGTTGTTGCGGTTCTAGGCTCTATTCTGTCAAGCATTCCCTTGGGGGGTAGTTTGCCTGCCTTCCATAGCCATTTCCCCCATTGTTCTGGTGGTTGCTATACTTTCCATATCCAATCTGTAGGGTCCGGGCTGCTGGTTCCCTGCTGGTTGTACTCGGTGTTCATACGCTCGATGTCCCTTCTTTCCACAGTTGTTTCAAGTCACTATGTTTCCCGCACAGTCTTCTCCTAGATGGTTACTTGGGCACTTCTTGTAGAAATAGCGACGAACTCGTTGAGTTTCTTGGTTTTGCTAGTTTCCTCGATACTGTCCCTGATTACCTCCGTCGTTGCTTGGCCTAATCCTCTTGTCTTGACCGCCCTGTTTGCCTCTAGAAGCGTTCGTGTTGCCCCCTGAACCTTCCATCTTGCGCTTTCCTAGCATGTTGTATTGGATCACCTGAATTCGTCAAAGATCTGCTGCCCTATCATACGCCTCCTGCAGAGTGGGGTAGATCTTGTTCAACAAATCTTTTTGAAAGTGAAGCTGTAGCCCTGTTATAAATTTGTTAACCTTTTCTTCCTCATCTGGCACCATGTTACCTACAAATCGAGACAACTCCATAAACTTCCTGAAATAGAGACAACTCCATAAAATTCCTGAAATACTCGATCACAGAGTCACTTCCCTGTTGTAAGTTCTGAAATTCTCGTCTCTTTCTGTTCTTCACATGAGAAGGATAAAAGCGGGATCTAAGAACATTCTGAAGAGTTTCCTAATTGAACTTGGGTCGGGCCGACATGGTATCTCGAGAGGTTCTCCACCAAACGTTGGCCTCACTTTTCAGATAAAATACTGCACAGTTAACCTTTCGGTCTTCAGGGCATTTCACATACTCTAGGACTTTGTCCATATCCATGATCTAGTCTTCCAGCTCGACATAATCTTCACTACCCATGAAATTCATCGGTTTCATGTCTGCCACCTTCTTGGCCCATTTAGGTCCTCCCTGAGCTTCGTTAATGTTCATCACTTGAGTCATATGGGTGAAAATTGCTCCAAACTATTGTTGTTCTATGCCATTTGTTCTTGTTGAGCTCTCCTGGTGTAGTATCCCAGTCATATTCCTACACTATCACCTACTGAATCATCGTTCATTCTAACTGTAGAGTTTTGATAACGGATACGCAGTGGAATAAACAATAATTGATTTGTTTCAAGAACCTCCAAGGATCACAAGTCTAGAATTCATAATGATAGTAAGGGTTTAGTATCAAAATACCTTTTGGATCTCCTTTGATGTCTTCTCACGTGAAATATTATTCACGTATCTATGGATAGTCCACTCCTAGGTTAGAATCCGGATCTTCTAACACCTTGTGCTATCTAGGAATGATGGAAGAAGAAGAAGAAGAAGATCACGTTTACGCAAAACGGACCAAGGAGGGGCAGTCCTCCTTTGTGGCCGACTGGGTGAGGGGCGACAAAGGGGGGCTTCGGCCTTCTTTTGTTGATCTCTTTCTCTCCTTGCTTTATTATCTCCTACTCAAGTTATGCAGATGTGTAGAGAAAATAAGCTAGGAGTGTTCTTTATATAGTCCACCAACTCCTTGTCCTACTACATAAAGAACCCCTCTCCTAATCATGTCCTTACATGGATTAGTTCCCTTTGCAAACTAGTCCTAATCATGTCTATACATGGATTAGTCCACCTTGGAAAATCCTAATCATGTCTATACATGGATTAGTGCACCTTGCAAATTAGTCCTACTAAGTTTGCAAGTGGTTGCGTTTTGATCCTTCTGTTTAATTAATCATATTAATTAATTCCCTAGTCCGGTCTAATCCATAGGGAGTGTGACCCCATATGTTTCTACTTAGTTGGTAGTAACAATTTACTAACATGGAGCAACCTCTAGTAAGACATCCACGCTACCCAACTAATAGAAATAGTCATCCGACAAACCTTGTGCAAGTATTGTCTCATCCCTTTGTCTGAATATCCGGATTGGACACGAGACATACAAGTCACACTCGTATATCCAATCCATAGTTTCTCGATCCTGGGAATAGTCTCATTCAAGCAGATAACATCAATATCCTATATTGATTTATCTGAGTTTGGCCAGAGATTCTATAAGCATCATCCCTCGAGTGGTCGTGGATATTTACTCCCGTTATGTGGGAGGGAAAAATCCTATCGACTTCACTACCATCTCTAAGCTTGCTTCCTTATTGTATCCGACGAACGCCTTTATTACAATCCAGTTACGGTGTAGCGTTTGACGATGCCAAAATACGATATTCCAGAACTAGAGGATCTAGTGACTTCAAGTCTAAGGCTGACAATACCGTTGTCACTACGAGAAGCACTTGTGACTTTACATAACCCGTATGTAGCCTTCTCGTTATGGTCAATCCAGTATGCTATTACACCTAACGCATACCTATGTGTTGGATCGTGATATCTCCATATCAATCCAACCCCATACTAGTCTATAGTTGATTGTCCTATTAATCAATATAATCGACTAGGGATATTTAATAATATAACACTTATATTCTAAGGAATTCATTCATGTTAACATATCTCCATATTGATAGCATAGTGAATCGTAAATCCACATTTTTGTCACAATAAATTGATTGCCTCTAGAGCACAATTCCAACACTAACACGAGGTAATGAACTTAGATGATGAAATGCACACATAATTCTTCATATAGCACAAATATTACTCATAGGATATTTCCTAAAACATAAAATTGAAGCATACATAATTTAGAAATTAGTACACATAACTTCATCAGATCTCTCCATTTCTCATAACCTCAAATTATTCTATCCTTGTATCCATCATGGGAGTGATATAAGTCCAAATGATAATTAATTAGGGAAATTCTAATCATGATCAATCAGTAGATGTATGTATTTTCCTACCACAAAATTGTTGGAATAGGTGCCCTAGAGGCAATCTATATTTAGTATGAACGATGTTTTTGCTAGAATATTCATTTATTAATTATTGTTATATTTAATATAATGATATGTGTTGTTTATCTTAAATATACCTAGTCCGTTATATTGGTTAATAGGACGATCAAATATAGACTAGTATGTGTGTAGATTGATATGGACATATAAAGTCTAACACATGGGTATGCATTAGGAGTAATGGCATACTGGATTGACCCACGACGAGAAGGATACATTAGACTATGTCAAAATCACAATCGCTTCTCGTAGTGCCAATGATATTGTAATCCTTAGACTTGAAGTCACTAGATACTGTAGTTGTGGAATATCATGCTTTGATGTTATCCAACGTTGCGCCTTAATCGGGCAACTATAAAGATAGCTATCGGGCATGATAGGAAGCAAGCTTAGAGATCGTGGTGACGTAGAGAGGATTTTTCCCTCCCACATAATGGGAGCAAATATCCATGGTCACTCGAGGGATGGTGCTTATTGAATGTCTGGCCAGACTCAGATAAATCAATATGGAGATATTGATGTTATCTGCTTGCATAAGCATATTCCCAAGATCGAGAAACTATGGATTGGATATACGAGTGTGACTATTATGTCTCGTGTCCAATCCGTATATGGAGACAAAGGGATAATACAATATGAGATATTGGGAACAAGGTCTGTCGGGATCACAGACTTATTTCTATTAGTTGGGTGGCATGGATGTGTTGCTAGACACCGCTCAATGTTAGTAATAAGTTACTACCAACTAAGTAGAAACCTATGGGGTCACACACCGGATGGATTAAATTGGATATATGTATTAATTAGTTGGACTAATTAATAAAAGGATAACGCAACCACAAGCAAACTTAGTAGGACTAATTTGCGAGTGGGCTAATCCATGTAAGGACATGATTAGTATTGGGTCCTTTATGTAGTTAATAAAGAGTTATGAATATATAAAGGAACTCTAGCTTGTTATTTCTCTACACACACAAGTCATTATTCGAGAGAACATAACAAAGCAAGAGAGAGAGACAAGCAAAGAAGGCCGAAGCCCTCAGTGCCGTCCGCCCCCTTGCCGTCGGCCACCATAGGCTTGGCCTTGGTGCTTTGTTTTGCGTGATCATCCTACTCCTTCTTCCGTTGCTAGCGCATCGCGGTGAGAAGGAATCCAATCAAGATCATAAAGACGAAGATACTATTCTTCGTGTGATCTCCCAAACCAAGGTACACATCTTCTATGCTCTTATCATGTTATGATAGATCTTCGTGTGATCCTTGGTGGGCTTTGAGTAGGAAATTTTCGTTATTCCGCTGCATTGCCTACGTCAAAACTCAACAAAAATATCTGTGGAAAGTAAAGGTCATGGTTGGGTGGGACATAGTAAGACTCAGACTACCCATAACCCAATCGACTTGTCAGCTTTTAATTTTCTCTAAATTCATTTAATATAACCCCACATGTTTTAATTCCTTTTTGGATTGCCTGCTCTGATACCACCTGTGACACCCCGCACTTCGTCGGAGGAGAAGTACGGGTATGCCACCCTGCACCCGAGATTGCTCCCGGACGCGGTGATAGAATGGTAATCGAGAAACAAACACCAACATAGTTATATATTTTACAAACTCGTGAATTGTCTTAACATAATATTTTACATACTATTACACAAGGTGGAATTAAACTAAGAGTCCGTCTTATTTAAGACAACTATTAAACATTATGTGATACCGCGACCCCTTACGCCGAGCTCCTTTCTCCTAGACCTGCGGGGAATGAAACAAAGACCGCAATTTTTCCACAGTCAGCAAGAAATGCTGAGTAAGCAACCACCCAAACATGTAAACGGGATAAGAAGCATTTTCATTTAATAAACAGGGATAATATTTAAGAATAAAAAAAATATGTTCTCATGAAAGGATATCGATTTTCCGACTCTTTAATTCGTCTTTTATTTTTCAAAAACGTATTCTCAAATCATCACAATATATATACATATACATATATATGTATATATATATATATATATATACAGGGCCGACTTTAGTGCAAGGCAACTCATTTGTTTGCTTAGGACACCAGAATGCTAGGGGTCATCAAATTTGAGAAATGTATGGGGTGTTTTGGTAATGAGCCGTTCTTGGGGGACAAAAAATCAAACATAAATTTGAACAAAAAGTGACGTGTGCATATGCCACATCAGTAGATGCCTAAATATCAACCATATTTATTCTTTATATTTCCTTCATAATCTTCACTCCGAAATTTTATTAATGACATATTGCCGTATACATCACTTTATGTTCAAATTTTTGTATGAATATTTGTTCAATTAGACTTTTCCTTTGGTAATTTGTTATATTTATTAACATTATAATTTGATATTGAAGGAAAAAATAAAAACTCAATTAAGCATTTTCCTAAACTGTTTCAATTTCCAAAACTCAATTAACTATTTTTCTAAACTGTTTAACTATGAAATAAAATTACGATTTCCTCAAATTTCTTTAACATTTTCTCCTAAAGTGTTCAACTTGCAATGATTCAATGATTCTCTTCTTACATACTTCTTTCGGAGCTCATAAAAGCAAAGTTCCATGATTTTCCAAAGCAAGGATTCTAAATCAACTTCGAATTTCGTGATCATCTAAAAAATCACTCTTCTCACTTAAATATTAAAGGTGAAGGCTCGATGAACTTGATTAAAGTTTGTTAGAGGTTCAAATGAACCAAAAAAACTTAATCAATCACCACCACACATTAAATTGGTATTTTCTTTTTCTCCTAAAAAAACTGGTAATCTTTTGGGTAAATTGAGTGTGTTTTATGATGCATTACTCATTTTTTTTTTCAATTTTAGGGTTCAAATTCAACTTCCTTATACTGCTATCTTAAGGGGTTGACCAATTTGAAAAAACTGAATTTTTTCTGATAGTGATTGTGTATCTCCCCTTTAACGAATCATTAACTATTTTTTTTTTATTTTTTTTTTTAATTTTAGAGTTGAAATTTGATTTCCACAAATAGAGGTCAATTGATTGTTAATGTAATTTATGTTTTTTCTAAAAAAAAAAAACATGTGTTAAAAAAAAGGTTCACCTATAAACTTAGAAAATTAAAGAACAATAGAGGTTGCTTAGGGCACCCAAAAACCTAGAGCCGGCTCTGTATGTGTGCGTGTGTGTGTGTGTGTGTGTGTATATATATCTAAGGGAAACATTCCCAATCCATAACGTTTGCCCCAATTAGAGGATTTTCAAGATCAAATATTAATCCATTATTCATATTTCAAAATTCACATTTTTGTTGTTGTAGTGGGGAAGACCCCACATATCTCATCACATAATTTCCCATAAACCAAGCTACCAAGACCTTAAGTGTCAACACCCTCCTAAAGGATTCTTGCACCCATAAGGAGTGAGTATAAGGAGCAATCTCGGGTACGGGGTGGCATTCCCGCTTTTCTCCTCCGGCGGAGTGCGGGGGTGTCACAAGTCGTGTCCTGGAAATTCAATTCCCGTGGCCTCCTAACAAGGATGAACTCTTTTGTCCATACACCAAGGACGGGTGCTTTTCAGTCAAATGAGGATACTTATTTATTGAGCGCATCCACAGTAAACATTTCCTGCTTGCTAGTGATGTGGACATCCTTGCTTCTATCCAAGTTAAAGATAAGAAACAGGGTGTTATTTGGGGACTCCGTGTCCCTGAAAAATGGAAAATCTTCCTTTGGAAATGCAACAGAAATGCCCTTCTTGTTCGTTCCACTCTCATTAAACGTTGTCTTGTTGAAAATGCGTCCGGCCCCCTTTGCAACAATCAGGACGAAAACCTAATACACCTCTTCTGGTTCTGCCCATTTTCTATACATATATAGAGCGCGCTCTGGGTCTCACTCATACCATACCTACTGATAGAGACAACTTCAACTCCTGGCTTCAGAGATGGATCTCATAATTTATCCCTAATCAATCCAAAATCATCCTCCCCGTTGCGGCTCTCTGGAAAATTTGGCTCTTTTGGTGTAAAGTCGTCTTCATTGGGAAAAAGCATCAATGTGGATAATATTATCTGCTCCATCAAAAAAAATTAGGTCACTCTTGTTCTTAAGGCTATGTCGGGTCGTCTCAATGATCATCTCAGACAAATCTTCCTTCTCGACAAGAGGGATTTGAGACCAATTTAAATGGAAGATGACCTCATCTAGATAGCTTAATCTGTTTTTGCTACGGTTGACAGAGCTTGAATGTTCTTCTTTAAAAGGAAGAATTTATGTTCACTGCAGCAACCCTCACACACGACATGAGGACCTCCTGTCAGATTCCATCTTTGCGACTTCACCCCTGGAAGCCGAGGTTTTGGCTATTGAATGTGCTTTTACTAATGTTTTTAGACGTAACTGCTTTTATCTTTCTATCCGTTCTGATAGTCTTGTGGCTTTTAACATTTTACAGGGATCTAGATGCGCCGCCCTAGAGGATGTCCCTATTATTAGCAGGATTATGTACGAGGTCCAAGCACATTTTACTCCTTCGAAAAGTGAATCGCGAAGTGCTCCGTATAGCGCATTCACTTGCAATGCTTGTCAAGTTACGTCCTCTTTTGGTAGTTAGTTTTGTAGCGACTTGTACTATATTAAAGCTCCTGCCTGTCAGCTGGTTTTGGGTGTGTTGCATTGTATCTTGACTTTGGGGCTCCCCCATTTTTCTATAATGAAGTTCTAATTATGATAAAAAACCCCCATCCACTAACATAGTTAGTTGACCGAAGGGGTGTAAGTGACCAGAGTTGTGGAGGTGACAAGGGGTATAAGTGAATAAATAATTCCAAACAAGGAGTGGAAGTGAAGATTCTCAAAGCCGAAAGGGTGCAAGTTAAAAATTACACATCGATTTTTTTCCACGACAATGAAAAAATACATTTAAAAGTCCAAACATTCGCACCGAACCGACCCAATATCTCAAATTATCAACCCTGCAAAAATCTGAATTCACCCTCATCCAATTCCAAATCCACACTATGACGATGATCGGTACGACGGATCCGAATATTTCCCGGTCAATGTCACGGCGGGCCAGTATCGTCGTTGCGGAATTAATGGCTACCGGAAGGTGTGGCGACAGATGACAATGCATTGGCATTCAATTGCAATAAAAAACACACTGCGACTTCGGTCTACCCTTGGATAACGCAAGAGGCCAGTTTGTTTGTCCTGTTAACTGGTTTCTCTGACATTCGATTCAAGACGCTTTGTATGTCATGATCTTGGCAGTGGACTAAACTGAAACCACTGCCAAACTAATGACTTGTAATAAGGAGCAGCAGTAGCCGTAGATCTTCTTTCTCCGGGTTAATCAGGACCATCCGCTAGTTTTGAACGTTGGGGTTCAAATTGTTAATTGGAACTGTGTCATTCCAATTAACTGGTGAGTCAGCCAACGGAAGGGACAGGTGGCGGCCCGGCATTGGCTCAACCGACGTGGATTTAGGCTGACGTGTTAAATTCGTTACCTGTTTATTTTATTATGTAATTGACCCGAATGTTTCGTTTATTACAAAATTACCCACCAGTATATAAGGGGATGAATGTAATAGATTAGGTATGAACTTTTGTCATAATTCATTTTCCCTCTTTCCTTCTGCAAATCTCTCTCCCCCCTTTCTCAAATTCCCATTTCCGGTGGTAATCGCCGCCACAACCGTCGCTCAGGCGACTAAGGTCCTGTCAAGTGGTATCAGAGCTTGGTTGCGAACCGCACCGGGTCTGAATCATGACAAAAATGGCAAAAACTCGCGGTCAAACTCACCAGAACATGGATCCGGAAACTAGGGTTGATGTGCTGGAAGAGCACTTGAACGAAGTGGATTCGACTCTAGATGATCTCAGGGAACATATCGGTTGGGAAAGGTATGAACTCTCAATTACTTGAAATCAGCTCCAATTTGAAAAAAAAGTATTGAGATGAATAATTTGAATTTGAGAAACAGTTTTGAGCTCAGTTTAGAGCGTATGGATGCAACATTCGATGATCAGTTTAAGAAATTGGCAAACAGTTTCAATTTGTTAGCAAATCAGAAGAACAAGGAGAAGATTACTAGTGAATTAGAAGTGTTTAATGGTGACTCCATCTCTGGACGTTCTCCTAGGGTTAGGAGTGAGAGTGTTATGGGAAGTGGTAATTTATCCACATAAAATGGAAGTGCATTGAAGAATTATAGCAAAACAAGTTACCATTACCCAAAATTGAGTTTCCTAAGTTCAAAGGAGTGGATCCATTTGGTTGGTTACAGAAAGCGCAGAGATATTTCCTCATTTATACTATGAGTGACTTGCAGAAATTGATTTTCATTTCTCTGCACTTAGAAGAAGAGGCAGACAGCTGGTTCAGGTCAGAGTTTACCTCATTGGAAGGGGTTTCATGGAGCCAATTCAGTGATAGAGTCTGTGCTGAATTCTCACAACCTGGACATGATAATCTGCTAGGACAATTCAATAAACTACAACAAACTTCTACTTGGTGGAATATCAAGCAAGGTTTGAGACACTAAGGCCTAGAATCAAAGCTATTCACCCTTGGGCTGTTGAGGACTATTTCACAAACAGCTTTTTGAGTGGATTGAGGGAAGACATACAGAGTGCTGTTCAGATGCAGTTCCCTAAGACTTTGTCACAAACAAAAGCTCCAGCTAGGCTTCAAGAGAACCACATAACTAAGTTGCAGAACTCCATGGAAAGTAGTGTTAAATCTTGGATGAGACCCTATAACAAGAACAAAACCACATGCAGCTGGGGAGCAAAGGTGGAAACCAGCACATCCAAGGGAGAGAACACTTATACCACACCCTATAAGAGGCTCACTGCTGCAGAAATGAAAGAGAGAAGAGACAAGAAACTTTTTTACTTCTGTGATGAGAGCTATACACCAGGACATAAATGTAAACAGAAACAACTATTCCTCATTATAGGAGGAGAAGAAGAAGAGCTGGATACTACACCTGAGTTAGAAGAGGAGACACAAGAAACTGCAGAAAATGTGAAGCAACTGCATGCAGCACCAGAAGAAT
The DNA here is from genome assembly GCA_023055425.1 of Linanthus parryae. Taxonomy (NCBI): domain Eukaryota; kingdom Viridiplantae; phylum Streptophyta; class Magnoliopsida; order Ericales; family Polemoniaceae; genus Linanthus; species Linanthus parryae. The sequence continues at coordinate 21,316,442 of JALGPY010000012.1, read as the reverse complement.
CAGGCATAGGAATCTCATTACATGCAATGGCTGGCAATTCAGGTCCTGAGACTATAAGGATAACAGGGACCATTAACAACAAAATGGTACATATACTTATTGATTCAGGCAGCACACATAACTTCATTGACATGGATACTGCCAAGAGAGTGGGATGTAAGACTAACACTCTTAAACCAATGCAAGTGGTAGTAGCAGATGGGAGTGTCATACAAAGTCAAGGTAACTGCAGAGACACCATCATTATGCTTCAAGGACATGCCATTCATGCAGATCTAAGAGTCCTAGCTCTGGGGGGTTGTGACATAGTACTGGGAACACAGTGGCTTAAGGAGGTTAGTCCCATTTCATTGGAATTTAACAATATGGAGTTCAGTTTTCAATGGAAGGGAGGCATAGTGACATTACAGTCTCATAATACTCCACTCTCACCCACCCCTATACAGTTACACTCTCTCCAAAAATATTACCACATGAATCAGGACAGCATAATAGCTCACCTTTGTTCTTTGTCTGCTGCTACTTCTTCACACCCTATACCACCCCAAATTCAGCCATTGATAGACCAATACCCTGAGGTGTTTGAAGAGCCAAAGTCATTACCACCTCCTAGGGTTCATGATCACAGAATTCCACTAAAGGAAGGTGCTTCTCCAGTTTGTCTCAGGACTTACAGATACCCATATCTCCAGAAGAATGAGATTGAGAAAATGATCAAAAAAATGCTGACTTCTGGCATCATCCAACCCAGTACAAGCCCCTTTTCTGCTCCAGTTCTTCTTGTTAAGAAGAAGGATGGAACATGGAGGTTCTGTGTTGACTACAGGGGAGTCAATGAGATAACTATCAAGAACAAATTTCCAATTCCTATTATAGATGAGTTTTTGGATGAGCTCAAAGGGGCACAAGTCTTCTCTAAATTGGATTTGAGGGCTGGATATCATCATGTAAGAATGTGGGAGCCAGACACTTATAAAACAACTTTTAGAACTCATGAAGGACTCTATGAGTTCAAGGTGATGCCCTTTGGTCTCACTAATTCTCCTGCCACCTTCCAATGTTTGATGAATGAGGTGTTTAAACCACTTTTGAGACAGTTTGTGTTGGTCTTTTTTGATGACATATTGATTTACAGCCCCAACCTGAAACTGCATCTTCTGCATCTGCAACAAGTTTTTGACATTTTGAGAGAACATAAATTATATGCAAAACTAAGTAAGTGTTTATTTGGGTTACAAGAAATTGAATATTTGGGACATGTGATCTCTTGTGAAGGAGTCAAAGCTGATCCTCAGAAGATAGCTGCAATGAATTCCTGGCCACAACCAACCAACATCAAGGGTTTGAGAGGGTTCTTGGGGCTGATTGGATATTACAGGAGGTTCATCAGGGGGTATGGCATCATTGCTAGACCATTAACTGCATTACTGAAGAAGGGAGCCTTTCTTTGGAGTCCTGAAGCCAACCAAGCTTTTGAGACACTAAAAACAACCATGGTAAGTACTCCAGTCTTAGCCCTCCCTGATTTCTATAAACCATTTATTTTAGAAACAGATGCCTGCTATGATAGAATTGGTGCTGTGTTGATGCAAGATCACCATCCTCTTGCCTATTTCAGTAAAGCCCTGACTCCTAGACACCTAGGGCTGTCCACTTATGAGAAAGAGCTTCTAGCTTTGGTTCATGGAGTTAACAAATGGAGGTCCTATTTGGAAGGAGCAAAATTCATCATAAAAACTGACCATCATAGCTTAAATATTTGTTGGAACAAAAGATCACTACTGTTCTGCAACAAAAATGGATTACTAAGTTGTTGGGTCTCTCCTATGATATTATATACAAGAAGGGGCAAGACAACAAGGTGGCAGATGCCTTATCTAGAAGTGATTCAGCTCAATGTGCCAGCATTTCTAAAATAGTTCCAAAATGGGTGAAAGAGTTACAAGAGAGCTACACTGGTGATGAATGGGCTCAGCAACTCATTACTGCACTCATAGTGGACCCTTCTACTCCAGGAGTGTACACTTTTAATGATGGTGTAATCAAGAATGCAGGGGTGATCTATGTGGGAACTGGTACTAATCTGAGGTCACAAATTATACAAGAGTTGCATAACACTGGCATTGGGGGACATTCAAGCATCTTGGGCACTTACAAGAGGATTACAATGCTTTTCTTCTGGCCAAATCTCAAGAAAGAAGTCAAGAACTGGGTAAGCCAATGTGATGTTTGTCAAAGAATGAAGAGTGAGCATGTACCATATCCAGGACTTTTGCAGCCCATTCCATTACCAGACAAACTTTGGGAGCATGTCACTATGGATTTTATTGAGGGACTACCTAAATCAGAGGGCAAAACCACTATATTAGTGGTAATTGACAGGTTCACTAAGTATGGACATTTCATGTCTCTTACTCACCCTTATACAGCTGAGCAAGTAGTTGAAATATTTCTAACAAATGTGTACAAGCTGCATGGCCTTCCAGCTTCCATTATTTCTGACAGGGACACAATTTTCTTGAGTAACTTCTGGCACCAACTCTTCAAGGCTGTGGTAGCTACATTGAAGTATACAACAGCTTACCATCCCCAGACTGATGGTCAAAGTGAGAGGGTCAACCAGTGTCTAGAAGTGTATTTGAGGTGTATGGTGAGTGATAGGCCACACAAATGGGCCAGGTGGCTGTCATTAGCTGAATGGTGGTATAACACCAATTATCACACTTCTCTGCAACTTACCCCTTTTGAAGCTCTTTATGCCTTCAAGCCACCTCATTTCTCATTTCATCAGCTTAACAAGACTTGCTCTCCTGAGGTTGATGCATTTCTCCAAGATAGATATAAACTGTTGCAGCTCCTCAAGGATAATCTCACTAAGGCTCAAGAGAGAATGCAGCTCTTTGCTAATAAGCACAGAAGTGAGAGGGAGTTTCAGGTGGGAGATTGGGTGTACCTCAAGCTGCAGCCCTATAAACAACACTCAATTCAGGTCAGACTCAATTATAAACTTTCTGCAAGATTTTTTGGACCTTTTCAAATTCTGGAAAGAATTGGAAAAGTGGCCTACAAGCTTCAACTCCCTCCTTCTTCCAAGGTTCATCCTGTTTTTCATGTCTCTCAATTGAAGAAATCCCTCAAACCTGCTGCCCAGGTGAGTTCCCAGCTGCCACAGGTGGGTTTAGATGGCCAATTTCTGGTTGAGCCTATTTCAATTCTAGACAGAAAACTTGTCAAAAAGGGATCCTCTTCTACTGTGCTGGTTTTGACACAATGGGCCAATCTCTCACCCTCAGAGTCCACTTGGGAGGATTACTATCAATTGAAGGCTCAATTTCCACATTTTAATGCATGAGGGCATGCATTATCTGAAGGGGAAGGGCTTGTCATGATCTTGGCAGTGGACTAAACTGAAACCACTGTAAAACTAATGACTTGTAATGAGGAGCAGCAGTAGCCGTAGATCTTCTTTCTCCGGGTTAATCAGGATCGTCCGCTAGTTTTGAACGTTGGGGTTCAAATTGTTAATTGGAACGGTGTCGTTCCAATTAACAGGTGAGTCAGCCAACGGAAGGGACAGGTGGCGGCCCGGCATTGGCTCAAGCGACGCGGATTTAGGCTGACGTGTTAAATTCGTTACTTGTTTCTTTTATTATGTAATTGACCCGAATGTTTTGTTTTTTACAAAATTACCCACCAGTATATAAGGGGATGAATGTAATAGATTAGGTATGAACTTTTATCATAATTCATTTTGAACTTTTGACAGAAAACCCCCTTGCACTATCGTTTCGCTGACACTTAGCTACCAACAGTATTGATTTTGTCACAAAACCTCCCTGCAGTTTAACTTTTACAGACATCTGGCACATTTTTTTAACGGGCTCTAAGTTTGAGCTGTTAACGGCCGTTAACCTCATTACGGAGGGGTCAAAATCGTCTTTCTCCTTTTTTTTTTCTTTTTTATTCTTCTTCATTTTCGTCTTCCCCCCCCCCTCCTCCTCCTCTTCTTCCCCAACCATCTTCACCACCACCAGACCACACCACAACCACACCACCACACCCACCAATACCACCAATCAACTCTCTGTTCTCTTAATTTCTCCCTCTCTGCCTAGAGACCTTCGAAAACTCGGACTCCCTCTTCTTCCCTCTCCATCGATCAATCTAGGGTTCCGAAATAAATTGTATTTTTGCAGGTGGTGGAGATGACGGGGGTGGAGGGGATCTGGAGGAGGAGAGGAAGAAGAAGAAGCAGGGGAGATTGCCGGCGGAGGCGTTGACTTCGATTTCTGCTCCTCTCCGGCGTCGGCGGCGGTCTGGGTAGCCTAGATTTCTTCTTTCCTTTTGGACCCAGATCTGCTCGTCTCTCTTCTCTCTGCTCTCTCTCTGGCTGTGTTGATGGCTCCCGTGGTTGGTCGTCGCCGTTGGTCCGCTGGTGGAGGTGGTTTGTGTGGTTGTTGTAGAGTTGTTGTGGTGGTTTGTGTGGTTGTTGTGTGGTGTTGGTGGCTGTGGTGTGGGCTTCTGGTGGTGCACAATGGATGAAATAGGGGTGGTGATGATGGAGGGGGCGATGGTTGATTGGTGGCGGTGGGAGTGGTGGCAAGAGGAGACGACAGAGAAGGATAAGGAGAAGAAAAATAAGAAAAAAAAATAACAAATAAAATAGGAGAAGAAGGTAAAGGACCATACTGTCCCATCTTAAAGTATTAAAATATTAAAATTGGACCCACTTATTTAACGGAAGTTAACGGTGTTAGTCAACTGGAGCTAAGTGTCCGAAAATTACAAAGTGCGGGGAGGTTTTGTGACAAAATCAATACTGTTGGTAGCTAAGTGTCAGCGAAACGATAGTGGAAGGGGGTTTTCTGTCAAAAGTTCATTCATTTTCCCTCTTTCCTTCTGCAAATCTCTCTCACCCTTTCTCAAATTCTCCATTTCCGGTGGTAATCGCCGCCACAACCGTCGCTCAGGCGACTCAGGTCCTGTCATTGTATTGGAAATCTGACGAAATAGTTGCGGGAGCAGTGTGATTCTTCAAACTTTTTGCACCGAAACTTACTTAGGATTTGAGATGTGTGCTAACTGACAATGCCTGATGAAAACAAGTGAGTATTTCTTAGCCTCAATTGTTTTAACTATTCCATCAATTATGGGAAGCAATAGTTTATGTGGAATGGTACTGTAAAACACACAATTTAAATATATCTGTCAACAAAATAGTATGAAATGATCCTCAGATACATATATGCATCTATCATTGAATTAGGTAACTGCGATATCATGATGTAGGCTGTAGGCCTTAATTAAGTTTCCAGTGTTCAATCGACTTTTCTTATTTTGGGCTGGTTTTGTTGTCTCACTCTAACATCTATGCTGCATATCATTCGGGGAATGAAAGAGTGGAATATCAGAGCTTCAATATTGAATGAATTGATGTAACTTCTAGGAATACTACTTTTGCCTAAAGTCATGCTGAAGGCTGCATTCCTCAACTTTGGACATGAACGGCGGTCGTCCAATATACAAAATTTACAGGTAAGTGAAAGTAACAAGAGTATGTGTTGTTCCCATGACACTCCAGGAAATAGAAACTGCTATTTTCTTTTAAATTTGTAGTAACTTTGAATCAATCTCAAAAAGTGCATTTCAGTCATCATACTGGTGCTTCTACATAAGTTTGTTTCAAGAGGAGAAAGGGAGGGTGGTTGTTTATAACTCTTTTCAGAGAACTGCAACCGCTGTTACCACTAGCCCCACACCCTGCTGTCATTGTCTTGGTAACCTACCATCACTCCATCAGTACCAGCGACTATGAACAAAGAAGAAATACTATTATTTTCTAAATTCCCTCTTCAGGGACACGACTGTTAAGTATTTGCAGATATTCTAATTTGTCCTCTTTTGCTGCTGCATTTTTATAGACCTACAGAATTGCTTTGGGATCTGCGAAAGAGGCCCCTAGTTTGTGCATAAACTCAGTATCTTGGTTCTTCGTCTTCAAATATTTAATCTACTTCTCGTTAAGAAGAGATTGGGCTTGTTTGGATAGGGAAGTTTTTGGTTTAGGTTTAGAATATGCTGAGCTGTTTGGATGGGTAGATTATTTTTCCCGATGACCGGTTGAATTTGAGGCGGACACTGGTTATTGTTTAAATTTTGTGTGTGGAGGAAATGGGCTAGCAGGGAAGTGGACAGAAACACATACCATAGGTCAAAAACAAGAAAGAGGGACCACCCATTTACTCACCCAAAGTGCCGAGAGTATTTTTATTGTGGGGTGTCATAGTAAATCTACGTCACACAACTACCCAATCCTAAATAGTCACGTGTCTTAAAGCCGTGGAAGAACAATGGCTTATGTGCGTCTGGTGTCCTGCTCGAAATTCAACTGTCCACAGCCCTGTGTACCCTGGCGGTGGACGTGTATCACCTGGACATCTGACTTAACTTAAGCATGCACCGGGCGCAAGCTCCCGAGCACCTAATTAACCCAAAACCACAAAAAAGGTTTTGGTTTTGTACAAGTTTCCTAAACTTTCCTATCCAAACACACACGCTATCTCTACGATGTTTTGTTATTAAGAGATTAAATATAGATCCCACTTAATCAAAGTTCCCATATATTATTTGGGGATGGTTTTTTGTGTCCTATAGATTAGATTTAAAGCGTTACTGTACGTTGAAGACGGCATGGATACTCTAGGCCTTTTGTATAAGAATGGTCATATATATGTTTTTCAATTTTCACTGTAGTGGAAGTTCAAGAGTACCCGAGTTAGTCAAGGGCTACCGACAGTTAGATACATAGTTGACAATCATGGCACCGCTCTAGGCGATTTTGGGGTAGATTTGTGGCCAATTCTCAGGATTTGTAGATGACTACTTTGAAATATGAGACTTCTTATGAGACCCATTTTTGTTTTTTTGATAAGCATTGGGTTCCTTATATTTTTGAATATTTAGTACTATCTTTCTCCCACTAGCTCTCATCAGAAATCCAGGGTTTGTATTAATGTCGTTCCACTGCTTTGTCTGCTTTGGTTTATCCTAAGATTTCATCTCAAGTAGAACTTGATTATTATCAACCATGACTATTCCTTCTAAGCATCCATGGCTGAATGGTTAAAGCACCAACTCATAGTTGGCAAACATGTAGGTTCAATTCCTACTGGGTGCTCTTCTACCTACCTTATAAAAACTATGATAGCCATTTAGCTAAGTAACACATTTTATACCTATTTTGCCCTTCAATTTTAACTCAAATCACCACATTCTATAGCTGGCAAACATGTATAGTTGGCAATCATGTGAGAGCACAACGCTCTCACGCGCATAACGCGTAGTGGGCCAACTAGTATTTCCCGAAAAAAATAAAATACTGGATACATAGTACACACTGATGAAATCTACCAATATTCTACTAAAATTGGTTACATGACAAAGGACTGTCACCGTCCGTGCATAACGAATTCAGTTGGTATATTCACATCACAGTATCATTTTACAGAGACCATAATTCATAGATAACAATAGCATGCAGTTTGGATATGGCGCTTTTTGATGGTGCCACGGTGTTTTCTTATTTCTGTCAATCATGTCAGATCTCACTTCTAATCTTCCATTCGGTTTGGATGTCTTCCACTTAGTTTGGATGCTAACGGGTAATTTTATGAATCAATGGAGCAGAAAGGTTAATGCATTCTGGAGTGGCTGTATAAGATATTGCTAGCTGGTTTTGTTGCAGAATGGGAGGGATGATTGGAATAAACGGGTAAGAAACTTGAATGAATTTCAGGTCCGTTTTGAGTTCAAGTCGCTTATCGAATTGAATAGATGCTGGAAATCATAAGTTTCATATTTGTGCTCTTGGTCTGTTGTATTGATATTCCACAATTTCATTGTCTTCGAGTGAACTGTTTTGAATGTTACTTTTGAAAGGTTTCTTGCAGCAGTAAAGTGGTTCAGGCATGCGGTGCAGCACTTACCTTATGATTGGGGTTGAATTTGGAAGTTTGTTACAAGACTGAGTTTTGGAGAGGGAAAATACTTCACCAGTCTACAATCACTGCCCCAGGAACCCTTCTAACAGAACAAAGGCAATTCACGAAAAGAGAAGATAAGCTTAACAATAGTTGCTTGTTCAGACACATTGCAACTGACGAAGGTGCTCAAAGGTTAACTTGCAACTCTTTTAATGGTTCTTAGATTTATTTGTTTGCCTGGTCGCTTGTGAATCATATTCATATTTTTTCCCATCCCTTTATAGATACTTGGCATTATAAAAGTACTTTATTTATTCACGAGAATGATTTGGCCCGGAACTGGCAAAGTAAAATTGTCACATGACAATTATTTTTGCTATTGTTAATCAAACTGTTCATCAGATGTAATTTAAATAGATGCTGAGGTAATGGGCAAATGTTGTCAAGATCAACTTGACTTTACTGATGTTATATTTTAGTGAATTTGCTTCCATCCAATTATCAGTGCCGTTTCTAAAATATATGATGTTATTTTTCATCCCTTTATAGATATTTGGCATTATAAAAGTGTCCTCCGCTAAGGCACATAAATGCTCCAACAGGTAACCCAAGATCATCTATGACATGACGGAATTTGGAATGACCAACTTGCAATTTAAAGAAAGTTTAATAAAATATGAGCTTACTAATCTACTGTGACTATGCTCCCAATCCCGTGCGCTCACCTGCGGGTTTTAGAAAACAGAAAGCCCGCTGAGTGAATAGTTAAGTTAAACTAAGCAAGTAAGTAAAGAGCTTAAGAACTCATTTTTGAAAAGTTTAAGAAATTGTGCAGACTTTGAAAAGATTAAGGAGTCCTTTAGAGTTTGAAAAGCTTAAATAGTCATTCAGTATTGAAAGTAGTTTTGAAACAGTCAGAAACTGTGTAATCCAGTTAAAGAACACAACTTTAAGAAAAATCATGCTTCCATGCTACTATAGTTGAAAACTAGTTTTACATCAAGTGCTCATCTCAAGAACAAGTATTAAGTTAAGAAACATTTCCTCTTAGTTATGATATTGGAGATTCCATATCAATTTAGCCTTACACAACGGATTCCAAATCCCACTACCTGTAGGGTTGTGAAGATCACATCTGACAAGGAAGAACCAATCCAATAACCACCAAGACAATTAGACCTCAAGTGTCCAATAACCATCAACTGGTGCTTTCATTATGTCGACCTCTAACGACGAGTTGGGTACACAGAATCAAGAATTAACGAAAATCCTTACAAAAAATATAGAAGAGCTCGATACCAAGTTCGATAGACGACTAACTGCGCAGGAGAATGCGTCGGCAAAACCGTCACAACTACATCTATGAAACCCTAAAGAGTAATGGACCACATTAACACTGCACTCTCATCGCTCATAGATTGCATCTATGAAACCCTAAACTGACACATCCGCTCAGGGATATCTCACAATATTCTCTCTCAACTCAACTCCTCAATTAGAACTATTGTAGAACCGCCTATAAATAGGCCACACCAACTTGTTCTCCAAGTAATTCTAATTGCACAAATGTTAGGAAATAGATCAGTAAGGAATACTACTAGTTCCAGAAATTGATAATACCCAATATTACCAAAATCGCAGAAGCATGGCAAAAACCCAACAAAAACTCCCTATAACATCTGTTGTTGTAGTTTTAATTCCTAAAATTGACATAAACAACTATCAGACCATGACTGGGAAACATCATGGAGGAGATATTATCAGTTTGGTACTGTAGAAAATCAATTATGTGTACATAGGAGAAGGAACTAAATGATAACTTTATCAATAATGTGGACTACTAGGAAATTACACCTTTGTCATGAATCAATTTGGATGCCATCACCATAATTTCCTTAACCTTGTTTCTTCACATACTTCACAATGACATGTACGTCTTCCCACTGCTCTAATGTGTTTTCCTACATTATTAATAACTAGGCATGTATAATTCATTTTATTGATATTTTATTATTTGTTTTTCTTCCTAATTTTTTTGAATTGGAACAGATGGGAGCATGTATAGTTCCAGAGAAGCATGGAAGGCCTTTTAAACCAAGTCAGCTCAGTTGTCTTTTTCATTTCTACTCAACATGTTACATCCTCATGTTTTCTGAATTTTCTGAGTAGTTTTACTTTATACTCTAAATTATTTAATTATATTGTTATACTATAGTTTGTTACAGCTGTATATCGACATTTCAAAAATTTACAAGTATAACTAGAGCATTTTTGTGGTGCTCGACTCACACACTAGATCATGGCTTCAGACATGCCATCTCACCTTGAACTGGAAAAATATTCTAAGAAAAGAAAAAAAAGAAGAAAGAAGAACCTAATATTAGTTAAGTGTTAACCTTTTGAAAGTGATCAAGTAGTCAAACCAAAAGAAGTTACTCTCCTAACCTTATAGGAGTATCTTATAACCTAAAGTCAAAATTTCCTTTCAATACTCAGTAAGTCTGAATTCAGTAGGAGCAAAGAAACAATGGCTTAATCCCATGGTATGGTAAGCATGATGATGTACGCGTGATTGCTTTAGTAGTGGTGCAAATGGTTTTCTGGATGACTCTGAGACTCCTCAGGACTATGATGGGTTAGAGGAACGATGTATGTTGCCTGAATATGATGAAAATAGTGTCATTGACAGTTTAATTGTTGGACGGATCAAAAACCCGTTGCCGCTTGCGAGTATTTCCTCAAAACGCCAGTACTAGAAGAAGTATGCATGGTCAGGATGGGTGAGACGGAAAATGAAAGGTTTGCAGAATGTGATGGGGCTATCGTTTCAAGGCTTTGAAAATGAAGCTTTGAAATTTCTCGAAGAAGTTGAAGCAAGGTGGGTTGAGCAAGGAAATAATCAGTGGCGAACAAGACCATCATTTAGAGTGTCCAGAACAGATCGCGAGTTGAAAAGGAAGGATTCAGACATGATTTTTGATAAAGGGCAATGTACTGAGAAAAATGGGGTTTTATCTATTTCAGATGTTTCTTCATGCAGTTAAAATTTTTAACTTGGAATGTGAGGGGCCTGAATGATCCTGATAAGCGAGCTGTAATCAAATCTTGTATTAAGGAATGGCAAGTTGAAGTGCAGGAGTCAAAAATCTCAAACGCTACAGCATAAATACTAAGGAGCTTGTGGGGTTCAAGGTTTATTAAGTGGGAGGTATTGGATGCGACGGGAGCTTACTCTAATAGGAAATTATTCAGTATCTTCACATTTTAAATCTGTATGTGATGATTTCAATTGGATTTTTTCGGGTGTTTATGGATCTCTTGGAGAAGAAGAGAAACAAAGAATGTGGGAAGAGCTAGCTGCAGTGAAAGGGTTATGGAATATGCCATGGTGCATCGGTATTTTGTGCGATATCTACATGAAAGACGAGGTTGTGTGCATACTGATCGCGTAATGCAAGATTTTACTGATTTTGTATCAGACCACAACTTGATTGATTTGCCTTTGGTGGGGGCTGATTTTACATGGACCAAGGGCCAACAACGTTCTGAAGCATCACGTCTTGATAGGTTTCTTATAAGTGCAGATTAGGAAGAACACATTCAGTCCGTTGTTAACGTACAATGCCACGCCCTGTATCAGATTATGCACAGGTCCTACTAAATTGTGGAGGAGAGTTGGAAGGCAAGCGCCCGTTTTGTTTTGAGAATATGTGCTTAAGTCTGAAGGGTTCCGGGATAAGGTTACTAATTGGTGGCATGGGTACAGTATTTTTGGTGATGCTGGTTATGTTCTATCTAAGAAGTTGCAACTTCTTAAAGATGGATTTGAAAAAGTGAAATGAAGAGAAATTTCGAGATTTAAAGGAACAAAAGGATGATTTTCTAAAAACCATCCACTTAGTTGATGGTCTTGAAAGTTAAGGGATATGGATGAGGAGTCGTTTCTGAAGCGAGAAGAAGCAAAAGCGAAATTCGGCAATGTGGTCATGAAAGAGGAAGTTTGTTGGCGACCAAAGTCGCGATCCTTGTGGTTAAAAGGAGACAATAATACAAGATTTTTTCACAGGATGGCCAATGCTCATAGGCGCTCAGTTTGAGGTGGACGGAGATTTTATTGCTGATTAACGACAAATAGGTGCTGAGATAGTAAATTTTTATACGAAGTTGTATGAAGAACAATATGAGAGCAGGCCGTTACCTGATGCATTGTTACTAGATCAGATTTCGAGCAGCGACAATGAAGGGTCGGAGGCTCCTTTCTCGGAAGAAGAGGTGTGGGAAGCATTGCAAACATGTGACGGGGATAAAGCACCATGGCCAGACGGTTTTTCTATGGCTTTCGATAACTTTGCTTGGAGCTGTATTAAAGACGATGTGATGCCAGTTTTTCAGCACTTCCATGAGAGCATGACTTTCCAGGGGAATTTTAATGCTTCTTTTATTGCGTTGATTCCTAAGAAGCCTGGAGCAACCCTTGTGAGCGAATTTCGCCCCATCAATCTAGTTGGAAGCGTTTATAAATTGATTTCTAAAGTGCTGGCTTTGCGGCTCAAACAGGTTATAGGCAAGGTGGTTGCACAAGAGCAAAATGCTTTTGTTGGAGGCAGACAAATTTAGGACGCAGTCCTTGTGGATAATGAGCTGGTTGATTCTCGGCTAAAGCAAAGCAACCAAGGTATAATTTGTAAGTTAGACATCCATAAAGCTTATGACAATGTTAACTGGAAGTTTTTGCTGTATTTGCTTTCACAGATGGGCTTTGGTAATAAATAGTGTTCTTGGATCAAATGGTGTATATCTACCGTTAAATTTTCGGTACTTGTTAATGGTGCACCAACAAGATTTTTCTCAACATCAGAGGGCTAAGGCAAGGGGATCCTATCTCGCCATTAATTTTCATTTTAGTAATGTAAACGCTTGGAATAATGATGAAGAAGATGGTTGCTGATAATTTGATTGTGGCTTTCGGGTGACAGAAAGAGAGGGTGTGTCACTTCAAGTTTCACATTTGTTATTTGCTGATGATACATTGCTTTTTTGTGATGCTCATCCAGAACAATTGCAGTGGTTACAATGTGCTTTAATGACGTTTGAAGCCATTTCTGGGCTGAGGGTTAACATTTCTAAAAGCGAATTGATTCCAGTTGGAAGTGTTCCGAGCTTGGAGCAGCTTGGAAGGGAAATGGGGTTCCAAATTGGTTCCTTACCGTTGAAGTATCTTGGAATGCCGCTAGGGGATTCGTTTATGTCAGTTGCCATATGGGATTCTGTGATTGAAAGAATGGAGAAGCGTTTAGCATCATGGAAGAAGAAATATCTATCTAAAGGGGGGAAGTTGACTTTAATTCGGAGCACACTATCATCCATGCCTACCTACTTCCTCCCATTATTTCCACTGGTGGTGTTAGTAGAGAAGAGAATTGACAAATTGCAACGAGACTTTCTGTGGGATGGTATGGAGGGAGAAAAGAAGATGCATCTCGTAGCTTGGAAAGAGGTTTTTCAACCAATAAAAAATGGTGGAGTTGGAATTCACAACTTGAGATTATTTAATTGTGCTTTATTAGAAAAATGGTTGTGGCGCTTTCTTTGTGAAGAAAATTGTCTTTGGCGAAGTGTTGTGGTGGCCAAATTCGAGCTTATGCATGGAGGATGGATGACTAAGGTAGGAAGGGCACCATATGGGGTAGGGTTATGGAAGTTTATTAGGCAGAAGTGGAATGTTTTCTTGAAAAATGTTTACTTCCAGGTAGGTAATGGATCTCGAATAAGTTTTTGGCATGGTATTTGGTGCGGGGAAGTGCCTCTGATGCACACCCCGGCTTATTTTTGTTATCAATTAACAAAGATGCCAAGGTAATCGATTTTGTGAACATTACTAATGGCAGAGTGGTATGAGAGCCATTGTTTATACGGAATGTACATGATTGGGAAGTTGAAGTTCTGCATCAATTTATGTCAGGATTGTATTTTGTCACTCTGCATATTGGCAGAGACGACAAACTCTGTTGGTTAGGAGCCAAAGAAAAGTTTACTGTGGCAGGGTTTTACACCGTATTGAATGGTTTTCACGTTAACTTTCCTCATCGCATGGTGTGGAAATCTGGTGCTCCCTTAAAAGTGAGGTTTTTTGCTTGGATGGCTGTTAGAAATTCTATTCATACCATTGATAATCTGAAGAAGAAAGGATTCCAGCTTGCAAATAGGTGTGTGATGTGTCATTGTGACGAGGAAACAGTTTCACACCTCTTCCTACATTGCCCAGCTGCTAGGAGTCTTTGGGAAATTATTTGGGCCGTGTTCGGGATACATGGGTACAACCGATAGATATGAAGACACAATTAGAATGCTGGCTGCATGGTTGTCAAGGCTCAACTCGAAAAAAGATCTGGCGAGTAGCACCTTGTGTATTATTTGGCAAATTTGGCGGGAGCGCAATCATCGAATTTTTGAGGAGAAGTATATGCCCATGCACGAATTGAGGTCTAAATTTCTGTATACTTTCCGTTTTTGGTGTGAAGAGAATTTCTCAATTTCAACTTCTGCCCTCTTTGACTTATATGATACGATCAACAATTGAGTTGATCAATTTTGTACTCTTGCCGTTCTGTTTATAATACAATCTTTACTTATAAAAAAAAGTCTGAATTCAGTGGGCTTAGTGATGAACTAACTCATGACATAATAGAATTCAGAGCTGGTACTTGGTAAAAGATCAAGACTAGGACATGCAAGAGTTTCTAAAATCATAGAATCAATGGTGGTGTGGCTTAGGTCTATTTCAGAAAAGGCCATATGACAATTCTTTTTCAAAATCATAAACCCAAGTTGTCATAAAGTATCAAAGCCAAAACCTTCTAACGCACAAACGTTCATGAGCTGAAACCAGAAACACCAGAAAGAAACAATCCCCGAAAATTTGAATTCTACCTGATGAATAGACAAAATCAGAATCCAACATGACTTACAACACATTTGAATAGAAATTCAAATTAAATCTAATACCACTCAACATTTGAAGAACACCGTGAGATGTCTACACACACCCACTTATTATTGTGACTTGAACTTGCAAACGCTGTTGTTTGAAAGTTGGCTGGATTGACTTTGTAAGCAGAGTAGCTCGCTTGATTTCATATAATACGCGCTGCCTCCTGCAGCAACAATGCACTCTCTAAAGAAGCCACCACATCAACCATGGACTTCCTCTCAGATCCTCTGAAAAGTAAGCACGACTCTGCAGTGGCGGTGAATTTCGTCAGACATTCAGGTACCACTTCTCCAATAATATTGGGATCGATAACCTCGTCAATATGGTTCCTTTGAACACAAATTTGGAACCATTGCACTAGCTTCCTCTGTTCCCTGCCCAAACTGTAGCATAGTGCTTCCCTACCAGAAAGTACCTCCAGCAACACAACACCAAAAGAGTAGACATCAGATTTGGTTGTGAGATTTCCACATAGCAAGTATTCAGGGTCCATATATCCAACAGTCTCTCTTACAACTCTGGTGACAACTGTCCGTGTCATGTTATCTCCACGGGCAAACATTGGACCCTTGAGACCTGAAATTTTAGCAATCCACTTGTTGTCTAATAAAATGCTGCTGGATTTGAGGTCTCCATGGACGATTGGCTCAGGAGTCATACTGTGAAGGTAGTGTAGTCCTCTGGCAGCGGCTATACATATCTCGAGCCTCTTTTTCCATGGAAGACGGTTTTTGCCCGTTCCATAGAGGTAGCTACTGAAGCTACCCCTTAGCATGTAGTTGTACACGAGAATCGTTTCACCAGGTTCCTGACAATATCCGTTAAATGAAACAATGTTGAGGTGATTGAGCTGAGATCGCGTCTCAACTTCGGTAAGAAATTTATTACCTGATTCTCTCACACATCTTTCGATGGCAACTTCTGATTCACCATCGTCTATATATCCTCTATATAGTTGTCCCCCTGAACCACCATAACTGATGACAAGATTGCGGTGGAAGTTGTTGGTGGCAGCTAGGATTTCGCTTAGAGAGAATTGACGGCAAGAAGGTGTTGTTACATTTTCCAGCAGCAGCAAAGACCTTCCTTCCCTTGTTGATCTTGATCTAATCCAAAACCATGAAGGGGTACTACTAAGGTCTTTGGAATTTGTCCTTCTCCTCCAAAGATCCATACCTTTGGTCATATTCTGAAACATCTTGGAGATAGTTTTCTTGTTTGCTTTTTCCTTGGGTGTATCATTTGAGGCCAAGGGCTCCTCAATACCATCTATTTGTGCCTCTTGTCCCTTCTCCTCCTCTTCTTCTGTACCGTCAGTAATCCTCTTAACCGGTCTTTTAACCATCATACTGACCTCCATTGGCTCCTTCTGCTCCGCTTCTGTATCAGAGGAAGAATATGTATTCAGTGATGCCAATGCAAACTTGAGCCTCTGAACGACATCTGACATTCTAGGCCTGTCGTTTAGACATCTGCAGAGGCATCTTTGAGCAACTTCTGCAAAGACTTTCAGGCAATGTGGTGAAATCTCTTCTTTGATCTTGAGATCCACTATTTGATCAAGTTTCCCATCTTTGATGCAGCTCTGGGCCCAAATCGCTAGGCTGCGTTCCTCCCCCTCAAATCTTTTATCCACAGCAGGCCTCCCACACAGCACCTCAAACAGTACCACACCAAAGGCATATACATCAGACTTCCTAGACAACCTGTGAGTTAGAAAATATTCCACATCTAAATAACCGAAGGTGCCTTTAACATCTGTTATCATATAGGTGCTGGCTTGATTTGTGTTGTGGCCACCCACTTTTGACAACCCAAAATCTGAAATCTTGGCTACCAAATTCTCGTCCAGCAAAATGTTTGTTGACTTCACATCTCGGTGTATAATTCTGTGTTCGGCACCAGTATGAAGGTACTCCAGTCCATGCGCAGCTCCGATGCAAATGTTGAGTCTTTGCTCCCAAGACAGAAAGCTGTCATCACTTCTCTTCACCTTGTAGAGATGATCAGCTAGAGTCCCATGTATCATGTAGTCATAGACAAGGATCATCTCATTGTTATCGTTACAATAACCAATTAGAGTGACGAGATGAGTGTGGCGTAGAGTCGAGAGCAACTTGATTTCCGTCCAGAACTCCTCAGGTCCTTGCTTTGACACAGATTTCAGGCGCTTCACAGCAACAGTTGTCCCTTTGTCGATGATGCCCTTGTAAACATAACCAAATCCACCGTCTCCAATCACCAGAGAATCATCAAAGTTGTTGGTAGCCAATAGCATTTCGGACAAAGAGAACTCGCGACACAGATGATCTTTCGACTTTGATGATGAAATCGCATCTTTGTTGTTGAATTCCTCTGCCCAAAGACGCAACTTGTAAACAATGATATTCAAACTTGTCGCAAAAATTATGAGAACACTAACGAATGCATTCCCACTGCCACACATTAGCAGTAGCTTCTTGAACTTGAGGGTCGAAGCTATTGCAGGCGGACCAGGAGGATCTGGATTCTGACCAGCGAGATTGTTGTCAGGGTTGCTGAGCTTAAGTACTTCTATCCCATTTACAACTGCGCCAGTATGATAATTTGTAGTTGAGCCATAATAGTTTGGTTGCAGAGCTATGTTGAGGTCACGTTTACCTTCCGCTCTATTACCTTCCATCATCACAACATAGTCCCTACGGACTGCAACACCATTTTTACCATTCCATTCTATCAAATCTGCAGAAGCTTCTGCAGTCTTTTTGTTTATGAAGATGCCAAACTTCCTTTGACCAATATCTTTTATCCCATAATCAAGCTCACATAGATGGAGCCTAACCATATACCGGAACCCTGTATCCACTGGTAAGTTCCATGTAAGGTTGCACATCTTATCTCTTTGCTTGTTTGTGTCCATGGACCAAGATGTTTGGTAAACTTTTTGTGGTGCAATGTATGTTGGGTTGCTTGTGCATTTAACTGGATTTTCCGTAGTAAGTGGGAAAACACTTGATTCTGACAAGTAACTAGAATCCGTTAACCACCTTCGGAACAAACCCCAATCTTCCACTGGTAAAATGGAGCCTCCTCCAACATTTAAGCGGTGAACCAACTCAAGGGCAGTAGTTTGATCATCAACATGGAAAAAGCGATGCTTTTGGCCAACAACTCGCGCTCCTGGGTCACCATCAGGTGTGTAATAAAGACCTGTTGGCATCGAGATGATCTCTATCCCATTCACAAAAGCATCACATTGGCTGAGCTGCTGCTACTGTGAGATGGGGAGAACGTTAAGCTGAGTACTTGGTTGTCTTCGACATTTATGCAGAATTCCTTGGTGAATGATGTTAGGCCCAAGGAATCAGAATAAAAGGA
This sequence comes from Linanthus parryae, assembly GCA_023055425.1. Lineage (NCBI taxonomy): Eukaryota > Viridiplantae > Streptophyta > Magnoliopsida > Ericales > Polemoniaceae > Linanthus > Linanthus parryae. The sequence goes on along the minus strand of JALGPY010000012.1, from coordinate 21,298,112 downwards.
AGCACTAAAGTTACTGAGTAGGGTAAATGGTCCAGCTTTTACAGTAAAAAAGGCATCAGACCTTTCAAACCCTGGGTAAGTAGCTGCATGGAAGTGCAACCGCATGAATTTCTGGCCTTGTTTTACAGGGAAAGAGTAAATGAATTTAGAACGAGAAATTCGAGCAGTCATGTAGGGGACAGGATCGGCGGAGAAAGGGTAGGGAGCACTCGAGGTTACTGATTTTCTATTCAATCTTTGTGTCTTGGAGAACTGTGGTTCAGTATCTCCAACCCATTCACGACCATCTAATGCAACGGAATTTCCAGAGAAGCCACAGTTTAAAGTTACCTCATCACGAGAATGATAAGGATCACTGCTGTGAGCTTCAGTGAGAATATGTTGGCAAAGAAAGAAAAAGAATATGAAGGCATGGAAAATGAAGGGCATACTCTTGCTATTCTTGAACATTTTGGAAGAAGAGATTCAAGTAAGCAAGTTGCTAAACACTGTTATGATGATCCAATTTATCCATGGTGCCTAAGTGGGAGTTATTCTTCTGAGAAGGGGTTGGGGGAATATCTGCTCTGTCAACATCATATAATAAATTCATAAGTCAAAACACTAGTAATTTGTCTGCATCAAGAGTTAGGTACCTCTTCTATGAGAAGCAAAAAAGAAAGAAATGTTTTAACCGTCTCCATCACACAAAACTGAAACATAAAAAGAATTCAATTGATTACTTCAAGGTCACCATTTCTTTGGAACTGATGGAGCTACTAGCTAAGAGAGATAGATAGATAGATATAGAAGGAATAATGAAATTGCATAATTCATTATTCCTTCTCTATCTCTGTTAGCTAGCAGCTCCATCAGTGCCGAAGAAATGGTGACTCTGAAGTAATCAATTGATTTGTTTTTATGTTTCAGTTTTTGTGAGATGCAGACAGTTGAAACATAGGAAGGTATCAAAGAAAATCATTAAATCAATCAGTGCTGAAGAGATGGTGTCTTCAAGTAATCTATTGACTTGTTTTTATGTCTCAGTTTTTCAGTGATGGAGACAGATAAAATATATGAAGGTATCAAAGAAAATCATTAAATTAATCAGTCGCGAGGCAAGGTGAGTGACATAAGAGAGTTTTCTTTTTATAAATCAGAAGAATGTCACTATCATAAAACAAAGTCATGCACGTTGACTTCTACAAAAGAATGCCATTTTATTAGAAGTCGACTTAGCAACACCATGGTACCTATTCAATCAATCCGGAGACCATCCTTAGATAGTTAGATGACCCAATGTAAAAAAATGAAAGAAGACTTAGCAACACCTTGGTACCTATTATCCAACCTATAAAAAATGTAAGAAGACTTTTGGTGACCAAATTGACAGAATGAGAGTCGAATTGCGAGATAGATCCCCACTCAGTTGGCAATAATGATTTCCTACCAACAAAAACCTTCTGTAATATGTCATTTCTAGAGAATCTCTTACAGACATTAGTCTAAGAACTTAGTCCAGAGAATATTACTTAATGGCAGTGGAAATTGTATAGCTTTGTGGCAAATTGAATTTCTGCTAGGGCAAAATGGCAGTGGACATTATCAGTAACTTCAGATACTAGTTATCCAGTTCTTTTTTATATCTTATTGATTATAATCTTATGTGGAGGTAATTGATTTGTGATGAAGAAACACGCTCAACTCGTCTACCACTTTGTCATGTTGGCCTTCCTTTATGCCAGTATCTGTTTGACACTTCCGCAAACATTTTAAGACAATACACTTGAAATTTCCTTCTTAAAGAAGGATTGTAGTCTGAGTCATCATGTTTCTTGGTTTGGGTACATTTAGCTTGTTGAGCCAATCTTTATCATCTCATGGCATATCTTATGTGTTTGACAAATTTCCAAACGAAGTAAAAAGAATGACAAGTTGCCTTAAGTAGATATCCAAAAATTGTTGGTGTTTGACGGTTAAAATCCCCTGGGCCAACCAACAATAGTACAACGAAGGGCATCTAGTTTAAGAACTTCCAATGATTCATATGCTTATAAAATAATTCTATGTGGCAACTTGAACTTCTGCTAGGGACAAGCAACTCTTTTTTGCATTTCAGTTCTTAAACTTGTCCCACTCATCATCCTCTCCTGCCAAGGTAATTGGTTTTCTGATGCAAAAGCAAGCTCCAACCCTCCACATCTTTGTCATATCTGGGCATCATTTCGGATGAATATGCAAGCATCTTTTTGCAACTTCTGCAAACATTTTAAGACAATGTGCCTTCATTTTCCCTCTTAAAAAAGGATTAGACCATGCATTCCTTTTGAAATGCAGTGTTGATCCGACAAGGCCAAACAGACTATATTGTAACACTTATTAACTTACCGGTAACCACCCCCTGTTTCTTACAAATGTAAGGAATTCTCCAGATCCAAGCAACCAAACATGAGTATAACTGTATAAGGTCAGTGCTAAGATTGATTTGCATATGGCTTGTTGAACATGCTTTATCAACAAGGGTGGACTAGTTCTTGTTCAACATTGAATGTATATACATGAATTACCCTTGACTATACTAATTATTTGCTTATTCCTCCTAAGTTTAATTTTGTTTGAAACAAACAGGTCGTAGATAGTTTGGTGCTCTGTTTCATTAAGAAACTTTTTTTTGCTGAAGGACTAATATGCAAGGAAGGGACTAATCCAAGTTCATGTAGAATTAGGAAGGGCCTTTATGTAGTTAACAAGGAGTTGTTGGACTATATAAATGATGCTCTAGCTTCCTTCCCACAACTAATGCTCATAAGATAAGTAAGTGGGAGAGAGAGCAAAAGAGAGAGCAAGAGACAAGCTAAAGAGGCCTAAGAAACTGATTGCCTTACTTCATGTCAATCGTAAGCCAAAAGGCCGAGTACCATTCCCTTTGACTTATGTGAATTCAGTTGAATAAGCTGACTTACCCACAGTATCCAGATCTTTTAGCCTTTTCACTTTCATCTTACAGAAAGAACTTAGGCCCAGTTTGCATATTATCAGAATCAAAGAAAATATTTTTATCAACAAAAGAAAAGTCATAAATTTGTCAAAACTGACTTGCATAGATCATATCAACCAGATGGGACAAAATCTGATGAGAAAATTATAGCTGGGCTAAAGTTGATAAAACAATCTTGATGACCTAACTAAGTAACACTTCAAGGTTCAGTGAAGTTGGGATGCATTTGGTCCACGGTTAGGATTGTCACTAACCATTGTAACTGGAACTGCCCAAATTTGCAGTACTTTCTAATATAGTTGACATTATATTTTCCATGCCAAAATAAAAGATCATAATTTACCCAGCGAGTAAAAAATTGAAACGTTATATTTCCATACCAAATAAAAGATCATATCTAACCCAGTGAAGAGAAAATTGAAACATTGAACGAGACATGAAGAAACTCCTGACGCTAAATCATTCAAGAACCTTGTATAAGCACAAAATGCCATGGCACCGAATTTCTCAGGGGGATTGTTAGCTGCACCAAACTTCAAGCTATCTCCTGATATCTTCTGCAGTTCCAATGCGTTCTAAATGACCACTACATCCTTCGAAGGAAGCTCGGAATAGCAAGTAGGAATCTGCTATCTTAATGAATTTCCTTAAGATTTTAGGTGCTATTTTCCATATAAGATATGGATCAAGTACCCGTTCAATGGTTTTCTTGTGAGTGTACCTCTTGAACAAGTGCATTAGATTCTTCTCAGCCCAATATAGATTAGGGCGTTATGGTTCCTTTGCAGAAAGTAGTTACAGCAATTTTGGTAGTTAAGTTTCCACATAATAACTACTCAGGATCTATATACCCGAGAGTCTACCTTAGAACTGTGGTGACAACTGTTCGTGTCATGTCTTTGTGTTCTCGGGGTCTAAATTTGGAGCCTTCAAATCTGAAACTTAAGCAACCAATTTCTCGTCCAACAAGATACTGCACCACTGATGATTGAACCACGGTAGTGTGTCTGAACATATCGCAGTCCTTGAGGGTTAATTTGTGTCCCCTGTGAAGGTGACATATGGGTTTCCCCTTAGGTGATACAACCTCTGTTTCGCCTGTTTCAGCCTACTTTACTTTTTGTCATTATTCACTGGGTTACTTTCATCCGGTGATTTGATTAGCAAAACGATACAAGAATTTGGTAATCTTTGCATGGTGTTATAGAGGAAAGTTTATTCTAAAATACCATGAAACAATTGTTAAAAAATTACATCGTTTTGGTACCCAAATCACCAAGTCAAAGTGACTCAGTTACGGGTTAAAAAGTCAAACGCAGACGAAACAGACGAAACAAAGGTAGTACTCTTTAGCAATATTTTTCTTGTTTGGCCTTCCCTTTGGCTTGACGATTGACCTTTTTCGTTGCTGAGATGTAAGTTCTTCTCTTATGCTTATTACCCTGTGAAGGTAGATTTGACAAGGCCCATGACACTGCGTAAAAACTAAAAACTAATGAGGCCACAAACATCAGTTCCCTACCTGAAATATGGACTAATACACCAGTCAAACAATCTATATGGATAGTTGACCTCAGATAAGAATACAGAATCCTCCGCCTGTTCGAGATATCGTTAAAAAAAATAGAAGTTATCCACAAAACCAAGCTCTCGAAACAGAATTTCCTGATTTTTAAAATAAATTAAAAAACTCAATCCTCCACCTGTTCAGAATATTGGTACTCAATCCAAATTTCAAACAGAAGCTATCGAGTGGTTGACAATTTCATCTTCAAGGTTCTACTCGAGGTCTATTTATTCATTCAACACACGACGGTACGACACTAGTACTGAAATTATGTTTTAAAGAAGGAACAGTTTGGTAACATGTACAAACACACATCACATAGATAACTCCCAACTTCACTTAGATCATCGGTCTAGGATGTTCAAGTGCAATCTCATATTGTATTCTGCAATTATACAGGTTAACAACTTGTACTGACAGCTTACTATCAGGTTATATTACTGATAATCTAATAAATTACCCACTCAAGGGAATACTAACAGCATCTGGGATGTTGTAAGTGAAGCTCAAGGGAATACTAACAGCATCTGGGATGTTGTAAGACAACAATTCTCATCCAGAAAAATATGTTTAGCTTGGATTTCTCTGTGGATGATGGTTGATGGAACGAAGATATTGCAGACCCTTTGCAGCGGCGATGCAAATCTCAAGACGCTTTTTCCAAGTAAGAGGATCGCCAGGGTATATCCTGTAATGATGATTGCTAAAGGACCCGTTCTCCATGTATTCATATGCCAACAATACCTTGTGGTCTTCGTCACCGTCACCAGCCAAAGGCATGTCGTTGGGGGTGATGAAACAGTGACCGAGCTTGCAACTCAACAAGTAACGTATACTGATTAGACGGAAGAGTTCGAGGAGATTTGAATACAATCACACGTAGTGTTTCCCTATCATACATTCTGAAAACTGCATACTAATTACTCACTTGACTTTGATATTATAACTGGGATCAACAAGCAGAAAACTTCGTAGAAACAACATACTTATTCAAGTTTGTAGTAACGACTACTTGGTTTTCGTGGACTTCATTGCTTAGGTTGCAGCTAGTACAATAAAAATCATGGTTTTCGATCGAAGCAACCACAAGCCCAACTTAGAGCTATTAGTATCTGGGATGTCATCTGGGATGTGAAAATCATGACCCGTCCGACAAAGCATCATCATGGGGATGATTGATGAAAGACAGTTCTAGACAACCTTTCTCCTTGTTTTCAATGTTAATTTGCTAAAACACAATTTCTACGTAAAATATCGACATATATTTGTTAATTTAAAAATTCAGTAAAGTTTAAATATCTTTAACAACAAAAACTATAAAAAAAATACTAAAAAAAATAATCAAATTTGATTATTTTTAGCAACTGTTTTTCAGTCTGTATTCAAACATGCATAAAAAGTGCAATGCCAAATGCGTTTCTAAAAGAAAAAAAATGATCTTAAATTATGTTAGTTTAAAACCATGAATACCAGACATGCACTATGTGTCCCCACATATTAAGTTTCCCAAACCGTCAAGTAGTTGTTTGTACCTTTCAGAATTTCGGCCACCGAGATAGATCCACATTTGCCGTCCTCCGAATAATCCGGCTGAGCAATAGCTAATGTGGACCCCATCATAGCAATAAATTCCCACATCCACCACGCAAAATTCTACATATAGTCACACACCACATTGGCACAAATCATACAACCAATGATCTGATCTGTTACTAATTCCCATGGCAACCACGGACGATTTCAGTTTCCCATCCATGACCAATATCGGTCGCGACACGATTTCACTTTTAACCACGACGACGTTGTGGCGAATTTCATCTTGTGTTTCATCATATGAAGACGTCGGTGGTGGCAGTATCGGCAGGTCGGTGATGAGTGATTTGGAGGCAGCGGAGGAGAAGATGGACTGGCTGTGGGAGGACCTGAATGATGAAATAGGAGGTGTATGTGGTTACATGAGAGCTGGAAATTATTCTCCGGTGGGAGGAGGGGGCGGATCAGCTAATCATAGCAAATTGGAGGGGCCGGCGGCTAAAGGTTGCAACGCCGTTGTGGCTTATGGCAAAATGAATGGTGCTGGTCGTAAGAGGGCTAGAGTGATTGGTGTTCTAAAGAAGCTTTTGTTGCTTCACGGTGTTGTTCACAAATTCAGAAGGAAATGAAGTATTGCAATGGAGATGGTAATAGGAGTCTCATAGTAGTTTGTAGTATGTTTAATATTTTTACAATTTGGCAGGTAAAGAAACAAAATGGCAAACGTTGTACTAATTCATTTACCAGAATTATTATTATACTGAAAAGCTTATTGTTATTAATAGTCCTAGCGCTCTCAAAATTTTCTCTCTCTATGAGCTCTCAAAACCCGTTTCCGTCTCAACAACCACCCCCTCAACCCCCACCGTTCTCCGCCGTGCCGGAGACGGGGGAAACGAGGGAAAATTTGATTCGTAACCAGTCGAATTTCAAGCGGCGTTTCGTGTCGACTATGTCAGGAATGGATGAGGATGAGTCTGTTTCTGGTAATCGGAGCTTTGAAGAGGTTCTGCTACAACCGTCGGGTGGTATCTACATGGAGGAGGATGTGGACTCTATGGATCTCAAAAGCTCGGCGGTGGAGATCTCGTCGGAGATTTTGGAGGATGGCCAGATCTCGATCCAGATTGGTGAGGAAACTCTCCGTCGTTTGCACAGGCCTTGGAGTCGTGCCCTAATCATCCATGTTATGGGAAGGGAACCGAGATTTGGAGTAATTAGAGCACGATTGGAGGCTCAATGGAAGTTGGATCATGGTTTTGAACTCACCGATCTAGCGAATGGCCATTACTGTGTGCGTTTCTACAGTAAGGCGGATTATGAAACGGTTCTGTTGAAAGGGCCTTGGATGATCCAAGGAAATTATGTGTTAATTCAGAAATGGATCCCTAATTTTGATCCATTTGGACCGGAGAATCGTACTACTCCGGTGTGGATCAGGCTTAGAGGTGCTCCGATCGAGTATTTTGATGAACCAACTCTGATGGGGGTTGGAGATCGATTTGGTAAAGCGTTGAAGGTGGATCGTGCGACGCTGGCTGCGGCGAGGGGACAGTATGCTCGGGTATGTGTTGAGATGGATCTGCAGCGGAGCCTGGTTCCGGCGGTGTTGATTAATGGCCGGAAGGTTTTGGTTGAATATGAGGGTTTACACCAGATCTGTTTCTGCTGTGGTGTATATGGTCACCGGAAGGAGAAATGTCCGAAATCGGCTGAATCGTCAGAGGATTCGCCGGTGAACATGGAAGATAAGGAGGCGGAGACTGTGGCTGAGGCGGCTCCGGTTCTGGAGGAGACGGTGGCGCCGGTGTACGGAGCCTGGATGATTGCAAAGAGGAAGAAGCGGATCTCACGGCGAGGTCCAGCTGGAGCGGGTGCTCCGAATAGTGCTGATACGCCGGGTGGGTCGGATACCCAAACTCCGAACCCAAGTCTTTTTGGGTTTGGGTCGGATTTGGGTTCTCGTTTTGGGGCTTTGGCTTTTGAAGACTCGTTGGGTCATAATGGGCCTAACATGAAGGGGGGTGCTTCTGATAGGCCCATGGATAAGTTTAAGGGGCCGCGCTCAGAAGGGGGAAAGGGTAAGGGGTTGGCCCAGTCTGCCTCCGGGAATTTTGGTAATTGGGGGTCAACTTCTGCTGATAGAAAGTCAAAATTGGGAAAAGAGGGTTTTGCAAACCCTAACCCTAAATCGCCTCTCTCGGCTTTAGATTTCAATCAATTTCCCAATCTTGCTTCTTTCCAGTCGGGGTCTACCAGTCATGGAGCACGAGGAAACTCCGGTGTTAAGGGTTCTGTACCTAAGAAGGGAGATGGTAGATTTTCTGATCGGACAAGAGTGGATGGTTTCGGTTCTGGTAGAAACAGACCCGTTGATCGGGGAGGTGGAGGTGTGTTGCCGGAGACTCTTCCAACCACCTGTGGAACCAATTTGGTTCTCAGAAATGGAGTTTTGTGTCCCGTTGCGGACGAGAATGTTGCTCCAGGTTTTAGATTCAGTTCCAGCGCTTCTGGAAACATTGCTAATAAGCAGTCAATGCCGGGTGGCCGGCAAAATCTTCAACAATAATCCTATGAAGATTCTTACTTGGAACTGCCGTGGTATAGGTAATGCGGAGACCGTGAGATCTATTTTGGATTTGTGTTTTTCTTCTTCTGCTTCCATGTTGGTTATTGTTGAGCCTAGGGTTTCTAGTGCTCATGCTGAGGTGCTCTGTCGCCGTTCTAGATTTGATAAGTATGAGGTGATTGAAGCGCAGGGTTTTACTGGTGGTATCTGGGTTTTTTGGGATAGTGCTGTTGTTAGTTTTGAAGTTCTTGCTTCTCATAACCAAGTTATGACTGGGTTAGTGAAGAGAGTGGATAAGCAGGACTGGCTTTTTTCTGCAGTGTATGCTAGCCCTATTCCTCTTCAGAGGGAGGAGCTTTGGGGTTATCTCAGGGGGTTGGCTTCTCTTCATAATCTGCCATGGTTGGTGGCAGGTGATTTCAACCAGGTTACTTCTTCTGCTGAGAAGAAAGGGGGTAATTCTGCAAATAGTAGCAAGTGTATGAAGATGCTGCAGTGTCTTGATGATTGTCAGCTAATGGATTTGGGATTTTCTGGACCTAGATTCACTTGGTCTAATTCTCAGTATGGGGGTAGAAATATTAAGCAGAGAATTGATAGAGCTTTGTGTAATGTAGCTTGGAGAGTCTTGTTTCCAGAAGCTTTGGTGAAGCATGAAGTCAGGGTTAATTCTGACCATCATCCTGTGCTTATTGATACTGAGGGGCTCTCTCCTCCTGTTGCTTATCTTAAACCCTTCAGACTAGAGGCTGCTTGGTTGCTGGATAATAGATTCTCTTCTGTGGTTCAACAGTATTGGATTAATCAGGAGGACATTGCTCACTCTATTAGTAATTTCACTAAGAAGATCAGGGTTTGGAACAGGGAGCATTTTGGAAATATTTTTGTTAGAAAGAAAAGAGTGATTGCTAGACTTAGGGGCATTCAAAGAGCTCTTGAGTATGGTGAGAATCCTTTTCTTGTCTCTCTGGAGATAAAGCTTCAAGATCAGTTGAATAAAATTCTTCTTCAGGAAGAGATGTTCTGGTTTCAGAAATCTAGACAAAGTAAACTTCTTTTGGGTGACAAAAATACAAGGTTTTTTCACTTATCTACTATTGCTAGAAGAAGGAAAGGGAAAATCTCTTTGATTAAGCTTAGTACAGGGGAGTGGTGTGATGATGAAGCTGTGTTGAAACAAGAGGTTACTACTCATTTCAAAAGTGTGTATGTTGAAGATCAAAGTGCTAGTGGTTCTACAGTTAATTGGATGGGGGGAGTGCTTACTGATGAAGAACTTCAGTCTTTGTTACTTCCTGTCACTGAGACTGAAGTAAAGAGCATTGTGTTCTCTATGGGGGCTTACAAAAGCCCTGGTCCTGATGGTTTACCCCCAGCTTTTTATCAGAGTGAATGGGGTACTGTGAAGGAGTCTGTTGTTTTTATGGTGAAGCTGGCCTTGGACTCAGGGAGTTTTCCTGGTGGAATAAATGGTACTCTCCTCACCCTTATTCCCAAAATTGAGCATCCTACCTCCTTTTCACAGCTAAGGCCTATTAGTTTATGTAATGTATCTTTGAAGATAATTACTAAACTGGTAGCTCACAGGCTTAGACCAATTCTGCAAAGAGTGATTCATCCTTTCCAATATAGCTTCTTACCTGGGAGGTGTGCTTCTGAGAATGTGTTGATTGCTCAAGAGGTTTTTCATTGTTTAAAGTCTTCTAAGAGCAGGAAAGGTGGTTTTGCTGTGAAGATTGACTTGGCTAAGGCTTATGATAGAGTGAGGTGGAGTGTTTTGGATTCTGTCCTGGTTCAGATGGGTTTGCCTGCTAATTGGTGTTATTTGATTATGCATTCTGTGAGTTCTGCTTCTTTTAGAGTTATATGGAATGGGGAACTGCAGGAGGATTTTGTGGCAGAAAGGGGGTTGAGGCAGGGTGATCCTGTCTCACCTTACCTCTTCCTTCTTACCATGGAGTTATTAGCTCAAAAAATTCAAACTGCTGTGGAAGAAGGTAGGTGGAAGGGGGTGAAACTGTCTAGGGGCGGTGTGGATGTGACACACCTCTTCTTTGCAGATGATTTGATTCTCTTTGGAGAAGGGACTTTGGAGCAAGCTGATACCATGAGAGAAGTTCTTGATGAATTCTGTGCTGAAAGTGGTCAAACTATTAGCTTTGAGAAGTCTCAACTCTTGGTGGCTCCTAGTGTGGCTAGGAGTGTGGCTAGAGAGATCAGTAGAATCTTGGAGATTCAGTTGACCTCTGATTTGGGTTTGCATCTGGGTATTCCTTTGATTCATGACAAGTTCAATGCTACTAAATTTCAATTTTTAGTGGATAAAGTTAGGAGAAGGTTGGCTGGTTGGATGGTGCCTCAACTTTCTTTGGCAGGTAGGGCTACTCTTATTACCACTGTTGTGCAGGCTTTGCCTTCTTACTCTATGCAGTCTACTCTATTGCCTAGCTCTGTACTTCAGGAGGTGGATAAGGCATGTAAAAAGTTTCTTTGGGGGGGGGGGGCTCTGAGGAGAAGCAGAAGATGGCTTTGATTGGCTGGGAAAAGACTCTTCTCCCTAAAACTGTTGGAGGATTGGGTTTTAAACACCTTCCTAGCTTTAACTTGGCTCTGCTTGCCAAAGTTGGGTGGGGCATGGTGCAAAATGGTAACTCTTTCTGGGCTTCTGAGATGATTAGAAAGTATGGTGATCCAACTAAGAAGTGTAGAAAGAAGACTTCTAGAGTTTGGAGGCATATTCAAAAGAGTTTGGCTGCTTGAAGAATGGGATTGGTATGAATGTGGTTTCTGGGGAAAAGAGCCTGTTTTGGGTTGATCAGTGGCTGGGGAAATTCAAGCTTTTAGATGTGGCTCTTGTCCTTGTGGAGGATGATGAGTTACTCTTGTCAATAAGGCATTTCTGGGATGATCAAGATGGGTGGAAGTGGGATAGTCTTCAAAATAAGCTCCCTCCTAATATTATTGAACTTCTTCAGCCAGTTACTCTTGTGGAGAGGTCTATAGGAGAAGATCAGAGAGTGTGGTTGGCTACTGCTTCAGGTAAATTTTCTACTGCTTCTGCTTATCAAGTTATTAGAAGTGTTGAGGATTCTCTGGTGGAATCTAAGAAGTGGAAGAAAATTTGGAAGTGTCAGGGATATCAGAGGTGGAAATATTTTTTGTGGCTTCTTAGAAATGATAGAATCATTACTCAGAAGTTGAAAGTGAGTAGAGGTATCATTTCTGATCCCTCTTGCCCTTTTTGTGGTTGTGGGGTGGAGGATTCCATACATGCTGTTAGAGATTGTTATTTGAGTAGAAATGTGTGGGAAAAGATGGTATTGAGTCAGCATTGGACTAAATTCTGGAGTCTGAATTTGGTTGATTGGCTGGATTGGAACCTCTCCTCTTCTTTGGGGGTTAACAGTTCTCTTGATTGGCAAATTCAGTTCTTAGTCACTCTAAACCAGATCTGGCTTTGGCATAATCAAAGATCTCATGGTAAGACTGTGTCCATGCCTGGTGATGTGCATTATGTTCTTATAAGTCAAGCTAAAAGGGTGGTTGAGGGTCTGGCTTTGTCTCCTAATGAAGTGCAGAAATTACCCAGATTAGTTATGTGGAGAAGACCTGAGGCTGGTTTGTTTAAGGTTAATGTGGATTTTGCTTTAAATTCTCATGGTGCAGCTGTAGGGATTGTGTGCAGAGATCATGATGGTGCTTGGTGTTGGGGTTTTCGAAGAGGTGAGTGTTGCAGTGATGTGCTTAATGGTGAAATCTGGGCAATTTTTGAAGGTCTAGTTGCTGCTGATGATCTGGGTTTTGCTAATTTGATTGTGGAAACTGACTCTTCAGATGCTGTTAACTTGATTCAATGTGGAAATCCTACTCTCCCCTTTTGGTTTCTGGTTGAGAAGATTAATGCTTTACTGATTTCTACTAGAAGCTTGCTGCAGAAAAATGATAGAGAAGCTAATATGGTGGCAGATTGTCTGGCTGGGCTGAAGAAGAGTTTTGATTTTGATAGAAATGTTTTGTTTCAACCTCCTGATCAATGTTTGAATGTGTTAGAACTGGATCAGGAAGGGGTTGGTTGTATTAGACGTTAATTTTGTTTTTGTTTTGGGCTTTAGCCCCGTTTGAATACCAAAAAAAAAAAAAAAAAACTTATTGTTATTAGAAGATACAATAAGCCCGAGTTTCTGAACTGTCAGAATGTCACATAGAGTACTAGACCTGGGTTTATGTATCCATTTTTCAGACTATACCAACACTTTTTTTTAGATAAAAACTATACCAACACTTAAAAGAAAACGAATTGACCCCAGCCGGAAAGATAAAGTTCAAGGAATTAATATTTATGAATTATGACGGAATGCAAATATAATTATAACAAGGGAAATAATATTTATGAATTATGACTGAATGCAAATATAATATTTATAAATTATGTCTATTTTTGTTTTGTCCGGGATGATAGTATGGGAACTATGAAACTTGAGGACATCGCAGTTGTTAATGAGTTTCCTGTTGTATTTCCAACAAAATTCCAGAAATGTCACCTGCAAGAGCTGTCGATTTTACCATTGACCTTGTACCAGCGACAAGATCGATCTGCAAAGCACCCTACAAAATGGCACCAGTACAACTAGAAGAGTTGAGAACAACTCAAAGAATTGTTGGAGAAGAGATATATCAAACCGAGTGTTTCACCATGGGGAGCACCAGTCTTGTTTGTTAAGAAGAATGATGGTAGCTTGAGACTATGCATCGATTATAGGGAGCTTAATAATGTGACTGTTAAGAACCGATATCAACTCCCTAGGATAGATGACCTCTTTGACAAGCTACAAGGAGCCGATACCTTTTTCAAGATCGAATTAAGGCTGGTTATCACCAGTGAAGGGTAGTCGAGAAGGACATTCCTAAGACTGCATTTAGGACCAGATATGGGCATTACGAATTCACTGTTATGCCTTTTGGTCTGACCAATGCACCTGCCGTATTCATGAATGTGATGAACCGATTCATGAAAACTTACTTAGACCGCTTTGTAGTAGCGTTTACTGATGATATCTTGGTGTACTCGAAGGGGAAGGATGAACACGAAGAACACCTTAGAGCAGTTTTGCAAACCTTGAGGCAAGAACAATTATATGCTTAGTTTTCCAAGTGTGAATTTTGGCTGGATAGTGTACCATTCTTAGAACACATGAAGGGATTTCTGTAGACCCAAGAAAGATAACTGCAGTTAGGGATTGGCGAAGACCCAAGAGCGCAACAGACATCCGTAGTTTCTTGGGGATAGCGGGTTATTACCGAAGATTCGTGAAATATTCCTCCAAAATAGCAAGGCCATTAACCAATTCAATGAAGAAAACCACTGAATACCATTGGGAAGAGAAATGTGAGAAGCCTTCCAAACCCTGAAAGGAAAGCTAACTTCAGCACCAACTTTGACCCTACAATCAGAGTCGAGGGAGTTTGAGGTCTACAGTGATGCTTCGAAACATGGGTTAGGATGTGTGCTAATGCAAGATGGGAAAGTGATTGCATATGCTTCACGACAACTAAAATCCTATGAGGAGAATTACCCAACTCATGATCTAGAGCTAGCCGCAATCGTGCATGCCCTAAAGATTTGGAGGCACTACCTCTATGGTGCAACCTGTAAGATTTTCACTGACCAAAAAAATCATACGTTTGTTGTTTACCCAAAAGGATTTGAGCATGAGACAAATGTGATAGTTGAATTTAATTAAGGACTACGAGCTGCAAATCCAATACCATGAAGGGAAGGCGAATGTAGTAGTTGACGCCTTAAGCAGGAAGACAAGCCATACCATTAACGCGTTAAGAAGTTTACCAAGGGAGTTGCAAGCTAATATTTAGAAATTGGGGATTGAAATATGTCCGCAGGGAGCAAGGGGAGACGTGCTATGCAATTTGGTAGCCACAGTAGACATCTTTGAAGAGATCAGAAAGGGTCAACCCGTTGACGTGAAGCTTGAAAGAATCAAGAAGAAAACCAAAGATGGGTCAACCAAGGAGTTCCGAATACACGGAAATGGGAGCATAAGGTACAAGGAGAGGTCGTGTGTACCTCAGTAGGGTAAGGAGGTTAAGGAACGATTGATGAGAGAAGCCCACAACACGCCGTACTACTTGCACCCAGGAGGGAATAAACTATATAGGGACTTAAAGAAGAAATTATGATGGCCAATAATGTTGAACGAAATTAGAGATTTTGTAGCACGTTGTCTCACGTGCCAAAATGTGAAGTTCGAACACAAGTGGAAAGGAGGTTTGATGCAACCTTTAGAAGTACCCATGTGAAAATGGGATTTAATATCGATGGACTTTGTAAGTGCTTTGCCAGTGACGAAGAATTGTATGAACACATCTGGGTTGTGGTTGACAGATTAACAAAGACATCAAGATTCGTCCCAATGAAGGACACTTATGATATGGAGGAACGAGCAGACGCATACATTAAGAATATTGTTAGATACCATGGCGTACCAAAGAATATTGTGTCAGACCGAGACCCAAAATTTCTCTCAGATTTCTAGAAAGCATTCTAGAAGGCCTTAGGCACTCAGCTGAAGGTCTGTACCGCTTTACACCCATCTACTGATGGACAGATGGAACGAACCATACAGACACTAGACGATATGTGCGAGCATGTGACATTAACTTCCAAGTTTATTAGGTAGACCGGTTGCCACTGTTAGAGTTTTCGTACAACAACAGTTACCACACAAGTACATGGATGGCACCCTATGAGGCACTGTATGGACGGAAATGTAGGAACAACATCAGCGAGACGCTAGTTTTGGGACCACAAATGTTTGAGGATATAATGAGTCAGATCAGAATTATTCAGCAGCGGATGAAAGCAACCCATGATTGGTAGAAGTTTTATGCAGACCTACACGCCAACCCGTGGAGTTCAAGGTTGAAAAAGGTATTCTTGAAGGTATCACCAACCAAGAGAGTCTCTCGTTTCAATCAAAAAGGAAAACTCAAATATTCTAAAATTTCTAAATATAAAACATCTATGCCATTTCAATGCACCAAACACATCCATTCAACCAACAACAGTATGTAAAACAACATAATAAACATACTTAAATTTTCTAGAAGTTTCCAGAATTAATCTCTAATTACTGGAAAGTAATAAGTAATAATCTAATTACCATAATTAATCAAATATTGCTCTGAACCTCCTAAGGTCTCACCACTTATGATAGACAATAAGGAAAACTGACCTTGGTCTCCAGAAAAAATTTGGGCTGAATACAATGTGTTTGAGGTCGCCTAATTGCCTCAGGAAATGTGCTAAACACTAATTAATTAATCTGAAAATTAATAAATTTTTTTATATTTCCAAAAATTATGAAAATATCCCAGAAAATAGGAAATTGAATTTGGAGTACCCTGAAAAAAACTAGACGAAAAATGACAGCTGGAGGAGGCCGCACGCGCCGCCGCGCTTGGGCTCGTCTGCCTCCGTCACGCGCTGTTCGTCGTCCGATGCCACGTCAGCATTGACACGTGGAATGTCACATCATCCATATGCCGACGTTAGTTTCCACGCCAGAACGCCATGTCAGCTGCTACGAAGGCGCCATGTGGCTCGCCACATCATCGCCATGCCATCACATGCTGACATGTCACTGCCACGTCAACGTGCCATGTTAGCAACCGCCATAGCCCTTTGGCGCGTGCGGCGCGTGGTCACGTGTGGAGGAGGCCTCAGTGGCGCGTGAGGCCCACGCGCCGCGTGCTTTGTTTCTGATGGTCCTTATATAGCTGGAATCGTTTTTTCGTCCTGATCCCAATTATATATTCAAAGTCCAATTTTTAACAACTTTCAGAAATTTTGATTTAATAATTGGATCAAAACAGTCCAAATTAATATAGTTCTGAATCTTTAAACGGTGATAAATTTCTCTACGTTTATCCAAAAAGTATGATCTTTATATTTCTGGAATCCTCGTGAAAAGCTCTATCCATACATAGGATTCGCCAATGAAGGGCAAGGCTGATCTAATCACATATATATATCTAAACACATAATTACATTGGAAGATTTATGTGTTACCTCTTCGCCTATGCTCCTAAACGCAACAGAAGATGAAGATCTTTGATATTGCTTGCTTTCACGTTCGACTGTCTTGCTCCCAACAGTCTTGCTCGAATCACTAGGACGAAAGCTCTTGTTTACACCACGTTCCACCAATGGAGGCTAGTTAGAGAGAGAGGCTAGGGTTCCTAGATATCGTCTTTTTATCAGCACATATTCTCTAGACAGTTATTTTATTCATAAGAAATATGTAGGAGGCTGCCTCTTTATATAGGAAAAACTTCTCCTTAGTTTGCAACTGACCCCTAGGGTTTGTTCCTTTGCTACTAACCCCTTAGGGTTTGTGCCTTATTTCAGTCAACCCCATAAGGTTGTGATGATTACATGTGCACCCCATATGGGCGCAACTCGTAATTTTCTAACACGTTGGATGTCAATGAAAGAACAAGTTGATACCGTGTAGGTATCGAAGCAACAATTTTGTGAGAAATCGACAAACTCCCACGTAGCTTAGAGGCTACGACCCTCTTTGTAGCAAACTAAGGTTTGGCCAAACGGATATTCTTCTCTATTCATCTA
The DNA here is from genome assembly GCA_023055425.1 of Linanthus parryae. Classification (NCBI taxonomy): domain Eukaryota; kingdom Viridiplantae; phylum Streptophyta; class Magnoliopsida; order Ericales; family Polemoniaceae; genus Linanthus; species Linanthus parryae. Next base: position 21,280,819 of record JALGPY010000012.1, on the reverse strand, counting down.
ATAAAAAAAAAACTGAAGACTACAAATTTTTAAATAAAGAAAACCTAGACCTAGGCGGTTCACTTCCATGGGCCAAGAAAGAACTACAAAGAAAACATAGCCCGACCAACTAATTAAATAAAGTAACTAAACTAATTAATTAATCAACTAACTAAATAAATAACTCAATACTAACTAACAATTTAACGGATTGGGTGACCCGTATCAGAGACATATGAATATCATAGGTATTTCTTGTAGCCACGAATCGTAAGGATGAAGTGGTTAGGTTTTATGCGTTGCTCCAGCAAGTAACCTAAAAGTTATACAATAAACATGTCAAATACATCTTTGTACATTGTAGGTACCACCATTATATGCTCTTCGTTCCACGAGATAGACAGTCTTTGACTGTTTGGTGACACCAGAGTACAAACAATGCAAATAGAAATATCTTACATCTAGAAATTTCAGACAAATTGTAAGAATCCCTGTTAAGATTTTTGTCATGTATGTAGAAAATTTACTTTTATGATCTCTCCTTATCAATCGTCTTTTAGTGTCAAATGGAAATCAGTTTTGGTATTAGGCCGAAGAGGTTGTATGAGAGGTCAAGGGCATGAAGATTCTCGTAGTCGGATAATGATTTTGGTGTTTTTCCTGTGAGATTATTCTTCCAGGCAAATAACAGAGAGTCGAGCTCTTCAAGTTACCTATAAAAAGGAGGAACGTCCCTAGAAATAATGATGTTGTTGTCTACTTCCAAATGGGTTATGGCTGTACAATTAGTGAATTCAGGAGGTATATTACCTTACAACTCTCTCTAAGGAACCAATTCCGAGACTTATTCCACTTTTCACACTAAAAATGTCCCCAAATTCGACATAGTCTCAGCCAATGATCTCATTCCATCCTAATGAACAAGATTAATTCAGCATAAATTATGTCAGTTTAGAATTATTGTTAAATAAATAGTTGTTTAAGAGTACCACATACAACATTAAAACAATCGTTGTAATAAGGATGTTATAATTGCTACGATTTCTAGTAGTGTGCATGTTTTTCTTTTTCATTCGAGAATATGAGTTCATCACAAGGGGATGGTTACTGGGCTAGGACCTGCCATGATTACCTACTACTTTCTTCCCCAGTAGATCCCGAGAATAATATGTGCAACAGTTACGAGGTTTGTGGTTTGATACATTTTCCACGTCAAATAATACAATACTTTTTGGCACTAGTAGGGAAGCTGACTGCAATTTTTTTTTTTCTCTCCAGGTAGCTTACGAGTTATGGAGATAAAGTTTTCAAAGGTACAGTTGGTTCCTCGTGAAACGTGCTATTAGATGTTGGGCGACACTGAAGCACTGGCTCTCGAACAACTTCCCAGAGGCTCTGGGTAACCTTCGGGGGGTGTGGGGTTCCGAGGAAGATATAGAAGCGGCGAAAAACCGCTCGAGGTTGTCTATTCCTGACCCAGCAAGGGCCATGTACCGTCTCTGTGACGTCCAAGAGATCGGCGAGACCCTCCTCTTTGGCTTAATTGGAGGTTATTCAGTATACCGCCAACAAGTGAATGTATACCTTCTTCTTCTTGCGAGGGTCACGAGTGACCATGACCAAATCATGGTTGTGACAATACTTAGCATTGATACTTGTAACTTATATCTTTGTTTTTTCGTGGCCTCCTCTGATAACTTGCTTTCAACATTTCATGCATTAGAATACACTAATAGGTTTGATGAGTCACCAAGGAATCACATGGACTACAAACAGTATAACACTAATGGAGTTATAAAAAAAATTTACTTAACTTCACATGTACCACTTCATTGGCAACATACAATTGTATGTAAATAATTCGGAGTACAACCATGATAGGACTCTCATTCGGTCACATGCATAATAGAATTTACAAGGATTTAAAACTTCATAACATAAATGTTATATGAACATTTTTTTTCAACTAAAGAGTATTTTACGGACAATGTCTCACTCACATTTTCACTTACTAATACAACATATAGTAGCAATAATATTATATTCCACTATAAAATTACGTTATGTAAGTTTTTTTAAGATCGGGGTCTCACAATGGTTGCTGTATCGATACCGCTGAACACTTCCAAGAATTTCTTGATTGACTCTCTCAATGGTCAATTGTTGGTCAAAATGGCGGATAGTGTTGCCATTCCAAATTTTATCAAAATTTCGTGCATACTGCGTGCATATTGTGATCATTTATTATTTTGAGTGAGACTTGAATTTCAATTAATAGAGAGTCGAGATATTTTGGATGTCTCCGCGATGATGTGTCATGATCACAACGAAAGTGTTATTTAAACATTACAGGAAAAGCAATATAGAGAATCCAAACTCTTTAAAATGATAATAATTCAAAAAGTATAGAACACAAGGTGGATCTCGGTAATAATCACGCACCATGTGTTAGAGCGCAGACATTGAATTGTTTTACTTATACTTTCCAAATGGACTTCCTTAATATGTATAAAAACATAAGGCAAACCGTATGCCACATGGTCTTGCCAAATGTGTCAAATGACCTTCGCACCTACCTACCATCCAATAAGATATAGGGCTGCAAGTTGCGCGGGCTTAAATCGGGTAACCCGAGCCCAGCCCGACATAAATTCGGGAATGGGCTGAATTATTTATTAGTTCGGTCGTGCATGGGCTAAAAATTTCCCGAACTGAATTCGGGCTGAACCCGGATTGCCCATATTAGTATGTAAATATAATAATATATTATGTCAAGTATTAATATTATAGGTAAATTGGTATCAATTACTATTAATGCAATCATAAAATATATACTCTCTCAATCTCTCGGTCAACTCTCACAGGTCAATCACGAGGAGAGAAAGAAGGAGCCCCAGCTCTAGAAATCGATCCGAAGTTATCAAGCGATTCATGATTATCATAATCAATTCGAGACGTGATTGAATCAATTTGCTTTCGATGGATCACATGGCTCTTTATATGCTCACGAAATCGGTAATTGGACAAAGCAGGAGCCCGATCTCCAACTCTTGCAATAAAAAAACCCTTCTCTCTGGCCCATAACAATTTACTCGTATCAAATCATTCTTCACCGAATAGAGGACATAAAACATATTGGGAACTGTGAGAATCTCATTCCTTGTGCATTACCTCTTTAAGATAATCAATATCTAACAAGTTGTGTGTTTCATATCAAACTATGTTTTCAATAATTGTCATCTGTTAGTGCTCTCAATAATTTGTATTTCGTCGTCTATGTCGTTGTTTGGGCAAATATTCGTAAATTTTTTAGTTACCAAGTTCAGTAGGTAGTGCTCCCAAAAACTTGGTGTTGTTTTAACATCTGGGGAGAAAGTGCAGAACTTTCACATGTGGCTAGGCTTCAAATTTAAATAAATATTTTATTATTTTATGGATTAATGGACATTTTTCAACTAGAGGTCATGATCTTGTACCAACCACATTTGATTTTTGGGTACTGACTTATTTTTTGCATTGTGGTTTTCTTTGATTTTTTAGAAAATGTGTGATGATGTTATTATGATTTTTTTGTATAACATGGCAGTGTAATATCAAAATGGTTTCAGCTGAGAAGATGACTCAAGATCAAGTTGATGTTGCAAAAGATGGGAATCCTGAAGTTGGAAAAAAGCAACCTCTTAGAGGTAAGAAAACTACTAAACCCTATAGTAAGCGTAAAAGGACTACTTACAAAGGGACATCTCTAGTGTCGGATCACTTTACTAAAATCAAGTCTGATTATGGGTCTAAATGGAAGAGTGCGACTTGAAATTATTGTAATGGGTTGTTTAATTGTCCTATTGATAACGGTACAAGTACTCTTTGGAGACATCTCGATAAGTGTTCCAAGTATGAAGAAAATAAAGACCCAACTCAGCCTGGAATTGCTGCATTTTTTATCAAAAGAAGGTACTCTGATTACTAATTGGAAGTTCAGTCAGGAGTCTGGTCGTAAGGAACTTGAACTTGCGCGTATGATTATCATAGATGAATTGCCGTTTGTATTTGTGGAGAAAGAGGGTTTTATAGCCCAAATTTTAGTTTGTGTCTAGAACCACCATCACCAAGGATTGTTTGCAAATGTATGCAAATGAAAGGCATGTGTTGAAGAATTATTTTGATGACCTCCGGTCCCGGGTATGCATTGCTACCGATTTGTGGACTTCTATACAGAATTTGGGATACATGTGTATTGCGGATCACTTTATTGATAATGACTGGAAAATGCAAAAGAAAATCATTAACTTTAGGGTGCTTCCTAGTCCACATCGTGGAGAGGTCATTGCACAAGGGCTAGAATAGTGTTTACTAGAATGGGGATTAGAAAAAGTTTCCACAATGACAGTAGATAATTCAAGCTCTAACGATGTTGCCACCCAAAGTTTGAGGAAGAAACTTGTGAAAAGAGATGCTTTGTTGTTTGATGGAGATTATTTTCATATAAGGTGTTACGCACATATTCTTAATCTTATTGTGAATGATGTAATTGAAGAGGCTAAGAGCTCTATTCTTACTTTGAGAAATTACATTAAGTATGTGAGGAGTTCTCCTTCGAGGATGTAAATGTTTAAGAATTGTGTTGACTTATAGTCAATTCAATGTAAGAAGATGTTGTGTTTAGATGTCCCAACATGTTATAATCGAACATATATGATGCTAAATGTTGGTATTTCATATCAAAAAGCTTTTGAATTAATGGAAGAAAATGAAGTTAGTTTCTTAATGGAGATGAAAGATGTTATGACAGAGACGGATATGATGACACTTAAGAATATTTGCACTTTTTTGGAGAAGTTTTATTTGATGACGAAACGTGTCTCTGGTTCAAAATATGTGACTGCAAATCAATTTTTTCGTGAGGTAATTCATGTGCAGGCTATTTTTTTGGATTGGGAGACTAATGAGAATCAGTACTTCAGGTCAATTGCTAGTAAGATGAAGTTAAAGTTTGATAAATATTTTAATCTTGAGAATGTAAATCCTATCTTGATTGTTGCATTGGTTATGGATCCACGACATAAAATGAAGTATGTGAAGTTCTGTTTTAATTTTTTTTTTCTCTGAATGGCCATGATTTGGACATGAAGATCCAAAAGATCAAGTTTGTGATGGACAAACTTTACAAGCATTATGCGTATATGATCTTTGAAAGTATGGAAGAGAACAAAGATGCCCCTAAGAGGGAGGGTGTTCCAATTTCTAGTGAATCCTCTGTTGTTGATCATGGAATCTCCTCCTTTTGACATCCTCACTTGGTGGAAGATGAAGTCCTCAACATACTGCGTACTTTCTTTGATGGCTCGTGATATCTTAGCCATTCCTATATCTACTGTGGCTTTCGAATCTGCATTTAGTGTAGGTGGACGTGTGCTTGACCAATTCAGAAGCTCTTTAACTCCTAAAATTTAGAAGCACTTTTTTGTGCTCAAGATTGGATGAGGAATTTATCTCAGCAGATAGATTTGGAAGACAACCCTGAGGAAATTGAAAAAATGGAAACAAGTAAGTGTCCACTTTCAATTTCTGACACTTTTATTTTTATTAATTTTTCAAAATGTACACTAAAATTATAAAATACTACAAATGTAGGCCTTGCAAACGACTTTGCGACAATTTCACTTGGTGCAAGATTGAAGGCAATGCTAAGTACAAGTAGGTGATCTTCAATCTTTATCTAGTTCTATAGAAAACTTACACATGCCATTTTTTAATTCCTTCACTTATCCATTATATAAGTTGTTGACGTCTTTCTTCCATTTGTTTTGTAAGGTTGAATTAGATTCGGAGCTCATTGCGGCAAATCTAGAGTGATGAAGTTGCTGCAATTTCTGACTATGGACCTGTTCTGCTGGAGCAAGCTGTGGTGTATTTTAGCTCATTTTATGAAGTTTGAATAATAAAGATTTTGAAGTTATCTTTGGAATGTTACTCATTTGTGCGGATTTTTTTTGAACTTAGTTTATTTGCACTTCTTTCTGAATTCATTGAACTTGATGTTCTATAGTACTGTTCTGGACCGAGATGAATAATAAACTTAGTCTGACTTTCTTTTTTCAATCCACATGTAAGTAGTCTTAGTGATGACTCCAGAATGGTGTTATAATATTAAATTTATCTACTGCTATTATAGCTTATGTAGTATTGCACCTCTAGTTCATAGAAATATGCTTCAATTCTTAGTTTTTAACACGAGAAATTTACAATGTCGGGTCGGGCTGGGCAAGCCCGAATGCAAAATGAACAAACTCGGGCTGGGCATGTACAAACAGTGGATGCTGACTTTCGGTCCTGGGCGAGCTTGTGCAGTTTAGGTGATAGTCGGGCTCGGGCTCGGACATGCTTTTGAACCCGCCCAGCCCGCCCGAGTTGCACCCCTGATAAGATAATTAAAGTTATGTTAAAACTAATTTTGGTTAGACTCATCTTCAAAGAAATGCCCTTTTTTTTAGGTGACTTTTCACATTTTTTAAGTCATAAAAGAAGTTCTAATTAGGTCATTTTTATTAGAATTTATGTCCGATAATTTTTTTTTACCTTTTTAGAAGACTAAAAAAATTTATTTTTTTCTAATTTTGACTTTTCTTACTTTTACTCTTAAAATTTACTTGTTATGAGCTAAAATAAAACGTAGTGAGCAATTATTTTTTAAAAAATAGTTACCTAAAACTACTTAGAAAATTTATCAATACCAAAATAAGCAATTTTTTTTTACCTTTTTCTAAAAACAAGTAAAAAGTCACATAAATTAGGTAAAGAATGCAAGACCAAAATGTTGATATGTTTCACTCGTTATTTGTCGATTTTGTATTTTCACCCCTATGTGTCTACATTTAGAAGTGTGTTATGGACACTTGCCCCCACCCATTTTTTTAAATTTTACCCTTGGTTTTCATATAATTTACAATTTAGCCTTCACAAACATTAAAATGAGTCCATGTTATTTATGTAATATATATTTTGTCCCTCACTAATTCATCTACTTTTGCTTAATTTCAACATTTAGCCCCCATTATAGGATATTCTTGGATCCTCCCTTGAACGTGTCAATATGTGAGTGTATTTCGAAACTAATAATTTAAGATATATGTAATGCAACTCAACTGCAAAACTTTAAACAAAAAAATGTTACAGAAAATTTAAACATTTTTTAAGCAGTTAATCCTTCTTTTATTAGGTTTATTTTTGTTGTTGTTTCGTCTCTAAAATAACAATTCGCTTCGCTTCTTCTCCATCAACCTGTTTAATTGCGTGTTTGGAACTCGAAAGCAGAAACTTACTTTTGTAATTATTGGATATAATTTTCACAAAAAGAAGAGACTTCAAAAATGATTGTTATGGTCGAATGGTCCAAGAAGAAGCACCAAAGTGAGTTGGGTACCAGTCCATTTAGCGAATAAGGGAGATAACCAATGGGTTCATTCCACTCAGACCATATATTTTTTAACTTTAACCGATTCTAGATGAGGCCCTCATTACACTCGCAGCAATTTATGTCCTCTGTCCATGTTCATTTTGGAAAGAAACATGGGGTAAACCGTTCTTTTGCTTTTCTATTAGAGCATCTCCAAACCCATAGGGGAAGGGGGAAAATCGTATTAAAATATGGTTCAACTTCAACCCCACGTGGAGAGGGAGATGGGGAGAAATTTTGCCTTAGGTGTGGGGTGGTTAAGGGGGATCACTATTTTCCGATGTTAAGACTAACTGAAGTTAGATGTTGCGTGCTTAAAAAATACTACACGTCGCCATAGCATTCATGTATTGACAAACAATTAATTAATTATGGACATATTATCAATCAGAATAAAAAAAGTATTCCGCAATTTTGAACTATCTAGAACTGATCAGGGATATCTCACGAGCAATATTGATCTTTCACCACTAGCACTCGTGTTGGTTGATCAGACTTGAAATCTCCATGAAGTCATGACAGATTCACGAATCATCTGAAAAACTCGAAAGTTATAAATTACGACAAGTATACCGAATCAATATATCACAACATTGTAGGGTTTCGATGCAGGTAACGCAGAGAGATAACAATAAATAAATTCCTGATCAAAGCCCTCCACGGATCGCAAGCAAACATTCCTAACATGATGAAAGTAAACAAATTGTGTACCTTAATGGTTGTGTGATCACAACGTAGAATGATGTCCACGTATCTACAAGTATCCACACCTAGGATTGCAACCTGGAATCCCCTTCACGTTAGTGCTAGCTACGCGAAGAAGGAGGCAGAAAGATCATGCAAAACGGAGCAACAAAGAGCCGCACCACTTGGTGGCCGACGCCAGTGGGGCGGACGGGTAGGGGCTTCGGCCTCCACTTTCTCTCTCTCTCTCTCTGCTTACTTTTTTTATTTCCCTTAATAATGACTCTTGTGTGCGAAATAATAACCTAGGACTCCCTTTATATAGTTAATAACTCCTTATTAACTGCATATTTTCCCCAGTACTAATCATGTCCATACACGGATTAGTCCACCTTGCATTAGTCCTACTAACTTTGCTTGTGGTTGCGTTTTGATCCTTTTGATTAATTAGACCTACTAATTAATATCCAAATTCAGCTTAATCCATAAGGTGTGTGACCCCGTAGGTTTCTACTTAGTTGGTAGTAACAATTACAAACTTAGAGCGGTGTCTAGCAACACATCTATGCCACCCAACTACAAGAAATAGTCAGTGATCCGAAAAACCATGTTCCCAATGTTGCAATGTTGTATCTATCCCTTTGTCCCCATATCCTCATTGGACACGAGACATAAGTGTCACACTCGTATATTCAATCCATAGTTTCTTGATCCTGGGAATAGGCTATACAGATAACATAAACATCCCATATTGATTTATCTGAGATTGGCCAGACATTCCATAAGCACTACCCCTCGAGTGGCCGCGGATATTTTCTCCTGTTATGTGGGAGGGACAAATCCTATATACATCACTACCATTTCTAATCTTGCTTCCTATCATGACCAATAACTACTTTATAGTTACCGGGTTACAGTGTAACATTTGATAATATCAAAACATGATATTTGACAATTAGAGTATCTAGTGACTTCAAGTCTAAGGATTACAACATCATTGTCACTACGAGAAGCATGTGTGACGTTAACATAATTTAATCTAGCCTTCTCGTGGTGGGTCAATCCAGTATGCCATTACTCCTAATGCATAACATGTGTTAGACTTGATATCTCCATATCAATTTACCCACATACTAGTCTATACTGATCGTCATATTAATTAATATAATGGACTATGGATATTTAAGATAAACAACAATTGCAGTCTAAGGACTTCATTATATTAAATATCTCCATAAATAATAAATAATTATTTTAGCCAAAACAATGTTCATTCTAAATATATATAGCCTCTAGAAATTCTACTCCAACAGTCTCCCACTTGCACTAGAGCCAATATGGTGCATCTTGTATGCCTATAGATCTAGTGTGTCCTTCATGATTTCGCTGAACAAGCGGCTTTGTAAGTGGATCTGAAAGATTATTGTCTGTTGGAGTCTTGCATATCTTCACACCTCCTCTTTCGATGATTTCTCTAATGATATGTGATAACTCCTTAATAAGAGTTATCCTACATACACTTTATATAGTTATTTGTGTGCGTTTCGGTGCAAAGTGATGGATTGTGGGCTAATTTATGAAGAAAATGCACTTTTGGATGTTTTTTAGCTTTAAAGTACAATCCGGGCGTTTCTGAATGGTTTTGAGTATGATTTTGATAATTTATCACATTTGATCTTTGCGGTAGTTTTCGTGTTGTTGTTTGACAGGAATTACGTATGCAGGAATCAAGTAGAGAGAAGAAACGAGCTTCGGAATAGAGGAAATAGGCATATTTGGCGCGTTTTGGATGTTTTTGCCAAATTTGGGCAATAATTGAGAAAAATGAGCAAACGGTCTGGAAAAGGGAATTTCTCTACATGATCAAAGTCTACGTCGCGAAAGGACTCCTAAGGTGCAAAAATCACGTTCAACGGAGTTCGGGATCAAAATCCGGGTCCTTATTTGCTTTTCAAAAAGCTTAGTTGCTTTTCCAGGATGTTTTAGAACAAATTAGGATATTTGGAGGATATTTTCGATTCTAAAATGAAGATGGATGTGAGAGCAGTAGAAATTGAAAGTAGACTCGAAGAGCTTTCCAACGGCGGGTCACAGAGCTAAAACGGACATCGGACGAAAAAGTTATGGACCGTTGAAGACGTATACGAATCTTGGATTACAGGGTCTTCGCACGAAGACAATTTGTCTTGGCACGAAAACCTTCCCACGAAGAAAATTTCTCTTCCCACGAAGACTTTTACTTAGCCAAATTTCAGAAAGTCTTCTTGTACATGCTTGCAGTATCAAAATAGGAAGATCTTCGCATGAAGAAAAACAGTCTTCGCACGAAGACCTTCGCACGAAGAGATTTTCTCTTCGAACGAAGAGATCGCCAGATTTAGTAAGAACATTAAGGCTTTTGTGCAATTACTTGGAACTTCATCTAAACACTATGGAAACATATTACAACGGGTTAGGGCATAGTGTTTCAGTATCTTTGGCGTGAGACATGTGCTTGGAGCTACGGGGAGCTTGGGAGACGCTTTGTTTGATCTTTTCTCTTCCTTCTCTATAGTTTTTAGTTTATGATCATGAAACTTTGTATCTTGATCATGTGTAATTGTAGCTAAACCCTTAATTCGGGATATCTCATAGGGATCTAGGATTTGAAAACCACGTTGGATGATTAATGGATCTTGTTTCATGCTTTTTAGCCTAATTGAATGTGTTATGCTTAGCTATGCTTGATTTATGTACTTAATTCTATCGTTTATATTGTTTGAGCTCGCAATAGGGTGATTTTAGGTAGAGGATGTTAGAGATATCAATATTCGCTACCCAGACACTTGAATCAAGCACTAGCCGTATCTAGGGTTGAGACATCTTGCTAGTTAGCTAGAACTAAGAGTAGACCACAAGAACAAAATGCTTATTTGAACTTGAGTAGGCTAGAGAAATCAGGTACAAGAGTTTGAATTTAGGCTTTGGTTGAGAAATCTTCAAAGCATAGGTGTTGTTTTGGCTAAGTAGAAGACATTCGTGTTGCTTGAACATAAATCCGAATTGGTGGGAAATCCCTAGTGAACCCAAAGAGATATCCTGAACTTTGTCATTTATAAGTAACTTTCGCAATCATTCTTTATTAATCGTGAGATCATTCAACCGATTAATTGAGATAGTTGTTTTTATTTTTAGTAAGATTTAGCAAAAACTCAACGCGCTTTGCCCACATAAGGTTAATAATTCTTAACTAGTTTACAAGAAGTCCTTTGGGTTCGAAAAACCCGGATTTCCGGATATTACTACACACGACAGCCATTCACTTGTGGTTGAATCTTGTCAAGTTTTTGGCACCGTTGCCGAGGACTTCGGTTGAATTAGTTAGAATTATTAGCTTTAAGGATTTTATTTTCTGTTTATATCTGTTACTCACCTACGTTCTAGTTGCGTATGTGCTTTCAGGTGATTCTCTTGGTGCATGACCCGTTCTCAAGACGAATCATTATACCCGCCGCTTGATAATCCAGAGACACTGTTGCGTAGAGACTAGAGGGAATCAGTTCAATGGGTGACCAACAGGGAACCGAGTTGGAAAGACTCCGCAAGCTTGCGGAAGATGCAGAGACCGCTAGAGTCGCTGCCGAGGCCAGAGTGGCCAATTCATTGAGGGAAACTGAGTTGCTCAGAGCTCAGTTAGCTGCTGCACAGGCTTTAGTTGCTAACCCTCCTATACCTCCGATTCCACCTAATGGAGCTCATCAAGTGGTTAAAAATAACAATGTGGCGCAGGAAGATGACCGTCCTTTGGTGGACTATTTCAGAACCACGCCAACTGGAAATCAACTTACCATTGTGAGGCCACAAATTGATGCTGCTCACTTTGAGTTGCGCCAGCAGTTGATTGATATGGTACGTACTGAGTGCCTATTTACAGGAGCTCCGAGAGATGATCCGAATGCCCACTTGCTTAACTTTGGGAAAATTACTTCAACATTGCATAATGAGCAAGTTCCAGATGAAACAGTGAAGTTGATGCTGTTTCCTTTCTCTTTATCTGAAAAAGCTAAGACTTGGCTCAAGTTTCTGAGAAAGTATCTACCGCCATCCAAAGTTGCTCAGCTCATGGTTGATATTAGGAATTTTACTCTGCAAGAGGATGACTCTCTGGGAGATACTGTAACACCCCCTAAATGACCAAGCCGGAGGCCCGGGCGGTGTCACTGATAACTCCCAAATAGGGGTTATTTTATAGCCTGAAAAGATGTGTATGTGTGCTGGAAAATCGCGTTTTAGCCAGAATTCACCCTCGGAAAGCCTCGGGTTTAGGAACGAGACGTTTATTTGCTCTTCGTGAATTTCTGCATGTTTCGTACTTTTATTGGATATGATCGCGGGTTTTTTTCATGTTTTTACAGGAACAGGTTCGGAAGTGCATTGGGATGCGTGCCGAGACAGAACCGGGATCGCCTCGGGAAACGTGCAAAAAATGCTTGGAGCAGGATTTGACCGAGACTGGTACAAGGGAGAGCGGAATGGAAAACGGAAAGACTGGAGGAAAAACGAGCAGTGAAAACCGACCGAGGAAGCTGAAAACGCCAAAATCGAGAATCACTGGGATGCGCTCGGTTGACAATATCTTGAGCTTGACTTGGAATTTTGAAGTGAAACCAAGGGCAAAAGAACGGAGATGTCAAGGGCTTTCCGAAAACAGGTTATAATGCTGAAACGGAGTCCGACCGAAAAACCGACTCTCGTCACGTGTGGGTCCTAGACAGGCCACGCCCGATAAGGAGTCTCGGTTCCCGGTGCCCGGAGTCATGAGCAACTATTTTATGTTCGTGACGATTTCCGGGACAGTTTTGGCCTAGGGGTATTTTGGTCATTTTGGCACCGGGCCCGGGTTTCCGGAGTCAAGTTCAGATTTTGTCTCCCAAATTCAGTCAGCAGTTTTCCTATGGCCAGAGACAAGATTGGACAGAATTCGGAGCGGTTTTGACCCAGGGGTATTTTGGTAATTTCGACAAGTTTCGGGTCAAAACGCAAGACGGGAACACGGGAAAGCAGGAAGACACCAATGGAGGCAAACTGGAGATTTCAGGCAGAAGTGTGGGACCCAGAAGACCCAACCGGGTCCAGCAGAGGACCAAGTCGGGCCAGGACACAGCCCTGTCTGCGTATATACCCAGGCAGGGGGGTGTGGGATGATGATTTTTTTTGGGCCCTGGTTGCGTATATACGCAACCCTACGTATATACGCAGCCAGTTTGATTTTTTTTCCCGAGTCGGTGGACCGATGGCAGTTTTCGTAATTTCTGGCGCAAGCGTTTTCGAGAAAAACAGCACTATTTAAAGACTCGTCCAGACTCGTTTTGAAAAAGAACACACAAGACAGCACAACCGAAGGACAAGTCAGAGCATCCCGGGAGAGCACGGAAACGCGAATCCAGATTCAAGACACCCGTTTGCTCTTCTTCTCTCTCATTCAAAAACTGTGTTATTTACGTTATGAATTTCAGTAGCTAAACTTTTACCTAGGTTCTCGGTGAACCTAGGGTTTCGTTTTCAGATTAGTTCTACGTTTTGACTATGAATGCATGATTACGTTATCTTAATATTAGCAGCTTTATCAGTTATTCTGTCTTTGAATTTTACTGTTCATGCATGATCGGAGTAGCTAACCAGGATTGTTACAGACCCGAGCCGGTAGGTGAAAACGTCCGGTTAGGGTTAGGAAGAGAAGACAGAATTTAGCACCTTAACCCGATGGGCCGACTAGCGAAGGGGAGTTAGGACTAGCCTAAAAAACGTGAGACCAACTGTTAGAGAATCTGGCCCGGGCCATCAAGACAGGTTAGAAATCCTAGCAGCCTTAAAACGAGACTGCAGATTTAGGCATCTTAACAGGAATCCGACAGTCTGCAGGATTGTGATAACGTGCAGGAAAAGAAAAGATACTGCACAATTGGTACGTGGCACGGATAACGAGACTGCTGTGTGTTTTCATGTCAAACAAAGAACGAAAATCTGAAGAAACCCTGGGGGATCCCGGGACCTAGTATCTCAAACCCTAGATTTACAACCTTAAGATTATTCAGAAAATTCTCACAAAAAGATTCCCGTTTCAGTTATTTACTTTCAGTACTTAGTTAGTAAGCAAACTCTCAAAATATTCCTCCTTTTTACACTCTGTTCGTTAAAACTGATTACTAGAAAAACCTACAAAGTCCCTGTGGGATCGATAATCCGAGTTGAAAATACTCTCTATATTACTTGATTCGTATACTTGCGAATAGCATGCTAGAAAGTGCATCAAGTTTTTGGCGCCGTTGCCAAGGACTTTTTAGGGTTTATTTAGTAGTCAGAATTAATTTTCAGAGTTTTTATTTTTATTTTATTTTTTATTTTTCAATTATCTCACTGCTCTTGAGATCTCTATTTTTTCAGGATGGGCGACAATACCGAGAGAACGACAGAACTGCCCGAGACACGTACTCCAGCCGAGATGGCTCGGTACATCGAGGATCTGATCGCAACAGGATTTGCTGCCCGGAGCAACCAGAGGACATACAACCGGTCTGGGAAGGCGTTGGTGGAGAATTTCGAAGTCCCCACGGGGGGGGGGGGGGGGGGGGGCATGAGCGAGCTATTGTGGTGCCCGAGATCACCGCAGAACACTTTGACATCAAACCCTCCACCATCGAGACGGTGTAGACCCTCTGCCCGTTTCATGGCAAAGCTGACGAAGACCCGAACGACTTCATCGGGAAGTTCGAGGACTACTGCAACAAAGTCCGGTATAAGGGAGTTGGAGCCGAGGCGCTCATGCTAATACTCTTTACATACTGCCTGTATGGAGTGGCCAACGACTGGCTCGAATCCCGACCACCCAGGTCCATCACAACATGGGAGGGGTGTGTCACCGATTTTCTGGCCAAATTTTACCCCGCCTCTCGGGTCATTCAATTAAAAAGCGAGATTTTGTCGTTCAAACAGAAGACGGGAGAGACGGTGGTAGACGCATGGGACAGATTGATGATACTTGTGAAAAGATGCCCGGACCACGGTTTCGGAGACCCGAAGATCCTGCAGGTATTCTACCATGCCCTAGACAGGGAGAGTGCTGACAGGATTGACCGAGAAGCCGGAGGAAATTTTCTGTACCATGTGGACAAGGACGGTGCCTATGAGCTGATGAAGCAATTAGCCAAACAGGATACTCGCCTGTTTGAAGATCGCAGGATCACGACCCGAGCCGAGCCAGTGGAAGACGACCGGATAGAAAATCTGGCCAAGATCGTTCATGATTTGGTCAAGAAAGTTTACTCAACTGATGCAGTAGGAAAACCTGATTTGGACACAGCCATCGAGGGGCTCGGAAACGAAGATTCCAATTACGTACAGCAGCAGTGGGATCCGAGCCGGTAACGGCCGGGTACGAGAGACCATCCCCGGTTCCGGTACGGAAACCTGAACGCAGCAGTTTATGCACCGGGGTTCCAGCACTGGCCACCAGCCCAGCAGGATGCACCGACGCAGCAGGCTCAGTCGGGCCCATCTGCACAGCAGTACGACGCTCAGATGAAGGAGATCAAGTCCATGTTCCAGACCATGGAGTCCCGGTTCAAGCACATGGACGCCCTGACAGCCGACGTGCAGATGACCAAAACGTCACTGCGCGCTTTGGAGGTACAAGTTGGACAGTTAGCACAGCAGCTAACGGAGAGACAGCCAGGAAACTTGCCCTCGAATACAGTGAATAATCCACGTGCTCAGGTCAATGCCATCACCACTCGGAGTGGATTAGCACTACAGGATCCGCCGTATCCTAGCCATGCACGTGCAGAAAAGTCGAATGAAATCGAGCGCGAAATATTTGGCCAGGATAGCAGCTCAGCCGACCGCCCCCAGCCGAAGGGCTCGGTTGAGCAGGATGCAGTGCAGAACGAGAAGGAAGCAGAAACGGTACCTGTCTCTAAGGAGGTGCCGTATCCTTTGAAGACACGAAAGAGGGATGATAGCAAGGACTACGCCAAATTTCTCGAGATTTTCAAACAGCTGAAGATCAACATACCCTTTGCGGAGGCATTGGCAAAGATGCCCACTTATGCCAAGTTCCTCAAAGATATTTTGTATGGACGAAAACGTATGAGCGATTTCGAGACAATAAATCTGACGGCAGAAGTGAGCAATTGTGTGAAGAATGGGCTACCGAGGAAGAGGAAGGACCCTGGCAGTTTTGTCATCCCGGTGACCCTAGGTAATGCTTACACAGGAAAGGCTCTGTGTGACCTAGGGGCCAGTATCAATCTGATGCCTTTGTCGATTTTCAAAACTTTAAAATCGGTGAACTCAGGCCCACCAGAATCAAGCTGCAAATGGCGGACAGATCCGTGAAGCAGGCTTACGGAGTTATTGAAGATATTCTGGTGAAAGTCGGAGAATTGATTTTTCCGGCAGATTTCGTAATTCTGGATATGGAGGCAGGAGACGTACCACTCATTCTGGGCAGACCGTTTTTGGCCACTGGAGAAGCCATGATAAACTGCAAGAGCGGAGAACTGACCATGCAAATCAATGAAGACAAGGTGAAGTTCAACGTTTTCAAAAATCTCCAACTACCGAATTATTACGAGCATGAAGACATCTTCGCAGTGGAGGTAGTCGAAGAAGGCTGGGAAAACGAAGAGATGGATGAGCTATGGGCAGAGATTGATAGAGTGGACAGAGAGAACAAGGAGAGATTCCAGGAGGAGCAGGCCATGCAAGCCGAAAACCGGACCACTTTACAGCCGGATGAAAAAGGTGGACATAAATTGGCCCTGGTCCCGTCACTCAAGGAGCCACCGACCCGAGAGGTTAGACCACTCCCGAGCCATCAAACTTCAGCACACCCAAAGCAGTTTCAAGTAGGTCAGAAAATACGTCTCTGCGATTCTCGGAAGCAGTTTTTCCCGGGAAAATTGAGATCTCGGTGGTCAGGACTGTTTATCATCAAAGAGGTACTTTCATGGGATGCAATTGAATTGGAGAATCTGCATGACAGTACAACTTGCAGGGTGAGCGGAAACCGGGTCAAGCCATATCTGGGCCCGGGAGCAGACGTCAAGGTAGACCCTGGCGGTTTTGACGTCCCTTGAGCAAACATGAGGTAACTGGGTCGGGCCGTCGACCGTAAATACAAGCGCTGGTTGGGAGGCAACCCAACGTAGTAAGTTTAAATTATTTCAGGTTTATTTTCATTTTTGAATTTTGAGAAAGGTAAGATGAGTGGGTATTGACTTTGAATTGAGCGTGTGCAGATACAGCAAAACAGAGAACAGACAGAGAAAGGGAAAGAGGAAGAAAGAGAAAAAAAATAAAATAAAATAAAAATACTCTGCTGGTTGCGTATATACGCAACACTGCGTATATACGCAACCAGGGTCTACCTTGACGTCTGCTCCCGGGCCCAGATATGGCTTGACCCGGTTTCTGGTTCTGTTGCCGGGATAACCGGGTGTGTATGTGTGGCCTGTCTGGGACCCACACGTGACGAGAGTCGGTTTTTCGGCCGGACTCCGTTTCAGCATTATAACCTGTTTTCGGAAAGCCCTTGACGTCTCCGTTCTTTTGCCCTTGGTTTCACTTCAAAATTCCAAGTCAAGCTCAAGATATTGTCAACCGAGCGCATCCCAGTGATTCTCGACTTTGGCGTTTTCAGCTTCCTCGGTCGGTTTTCACTGCTCGTTTTTCCTCCAGTCTTTCCGTTTTCCATTACGCTCTCCCTTGTACCAGTCTCTGTCAAATCCTGCTCCAAGCATTTTCTGCACGTTTCCCGAGGCGATCCCGGTTCTGTCTTGGCACGCATCCCAATGCACTTCCGAACCTGTTCCTGTAAAAACATGAAAAAAACCCGCGATCATATCCAATAAAAGTACGAAACATGCAGAAATTCACGAAGAGCAAATAAACGTCTCGTTCCTAAAACCGAGGCTTTCCGAGGGTGAATTCTGGCTAAAACGCGATTTTACAGCACACATACACATACACATTTTTTTTTTTTTTTTGCGGGGCAACACAATAAACACCAATAATATAAACCAGGCCAATTCTATGATAAGACAAAAACGTGGGGTGGCAGAAAAATACTGAAATAAAATCTGAAACGACCACCCCCACACTAATTTCGAACCATGTAGTCAATCTGTAAAATAATCGCGCTTTTCCAACCGATCCTCCTCACTCCAAGGATGTCTAAACCGCACAACGCGTCCTCCAAATTACCCTATCAACCCAAGTTCCCCATGTCGTGCGGAAAATTCACGCACTACGGCTCTCCTCCTGTGCTCACGGTGTAATGTTGTGAGTCACCGCTACACCGAAGTGTGCTGCCGTCACTATCTCACCCTTACACACTCTCAAATATAAAAATAAAGCTCATCCACTATTAAATATGATAATTTTGCTCTACCCCAGAAAATCCCCCTCAACTCAACTCCCTCGTGCCATGACGCGCAGGAAAGGTAAAAATACTAACAATGATGCGAGTATCAAAAAACGGCTTCCTAGGTCAAACGGTTACCAAGAAAAGGGTTAATGGATCAACGGGGCTCACTAGTGGACCTAAGGCGCGAGACAGGACGTGAGGTCCCCTATGGCCTATCACTCCACCAAATGATGTGGTGACCGTGACGGCGGGTTGACGACTACTTGGTGACGGTGGTCTGGCAGCTAGTCGGATACATTGCTCGGGAGACAGCTAATTGCGTTTTCTGGAGTGTATTGGCTCTATTAACTCCCCTAGAAAGATTCTCGCAGCTCTTCCTCACCTAAGTTCGTCCATTTTCGGGAAATTTTCTATCATTAAGCTCTCTCCAGTTTTAAGCTAAATCCTTCACCCAGTCTCAAAATTTAATTTTTAAAATTTTTAATTAATTAATTTTTATTAATAAAAAGTAATGCAGTTACAGCGCCACCACCCCCACACTGGATGGTGCCATGCCCTCATGGTACTAATCATTAGGCATATAATCTGGATTGGATGAGCTGGCTTGCCTCATCGAATGGGAACAACTGGCAGCATACGCAGAAAAATAAAACGAGAGACAGAAATTGAACCTGTACACCCGGAGTCAGTTCTTACAGGTGCGAAATTTTTCGCAGATCCCGGTGCAGAAGGACCGTTGACCGGTCGTCAGAAAATTTCTCGACGGAAGTTGTCAACCTTCCGGGCTCTGATGCGCTCTTTAAATGTGCAATCCCCGAGCACCATTGTGTGTGACAATGTGCTCCCATATGGTCGAGTATACTTTCGTACACCGGGGTCGATTGCTCGGTTCGGCAGAAAAACCGTTCCTGAAAAATCCCCAACTCGTACGAGTCCCTGTGACGGTCGAGTGTGCCAGAACACACCGGGGTCGATTCTTCAAGATTTTGAAAATCAGCCTTTCCTTCTACGAAATTTTCTGAATTCGCTTCAAACTCCACGGATCTTTGTATGGAGGTAGAGAGAGAAAAATGGGGCAAAAACGTGCTGCTGTCCGAGAAAAAAAAATATATTTTTTTTCTTCTTCTGCCTGCGTATATACGCAACACCTGCGTATATACGCAAACAGGGAACATTTTCGAAAAAGTTTTATTTTTTTTTTCTTTTTTTTTTCAAAATTCCAGATTTTCGCTGCTGTCTGCGTATATACGCAGGGTTGCGTATATACGCAAACAGCAGGTAAACTTTTTTTTTTTTTTTTGAAAAATAATTCTCCCCTGGTTTTGAAAAAATATAATTTTAAAAAAAAAGTATATTTTTGAAAAAAATATACTTTTTTTTGAAGAAAAAGTATCAAAGGAAGAAAATTCAGGGTGCTTGATTGATTTTATTTCAAAACGTCAGGCCGGCAATTTTTACAACAGTTTCACATTCGTTCACAATTGTGGCCGCGAGAACGGCAGTTACACCGGGACTGGGGAAGTTGAGTGTCTAGAATCTTAGGTGATTTGTGTAACACCCCTAATTTCTGAGAGAATTCTTAGTGCAATACCAAGACTTTGGGGGCGATTTTGTAAATATTTTTCACCGCTTTAAAGTTGGAACTTCGGAGTGTTTACAATATTTGAGAGTCGTTCGAATGATTTTGAAGCACTAGAGATGTTCGGGGTGGTTGTGCAATTATCTGAAATTAAGTAGAAGCTCTAATTCTAGTTGTACCCAAAAGTTAGAAAAACTACACTTACACCCCCTTATGCATGTGAGACACTTGTTAACCTTATTTTGACAACCTAAGAGCTAGGTGGCAGCTCCACTCCCATCTTCACCACCTGCTGAGAAAGAGAAGAGAGAGAGAGAGATAGACTTTACCATCATTTACATCATCTTCATCAACTTCATCTTCTTCTCCACCATACAACCACCACCACCAACACAGCCACCACCTCCACCACGCCTTTCACGATTCTGCTGCTACTGGTGGAAGCCCTCGACACGAGGACCAAAAGCCCCCAATCATTTTCTCGAATGGTTGCGTATCGAGGGCGAATTCGGCGAAGAACGGTAAGAACCCTAGCTCGTATTCTTGTCAAATTCTCTGTCTCTGTTCCGAATTGATCATTCTAGCTTGTGTTTTCGTGATCCTTGGTCTTGGACGAACCTAGGAGTACCAAATTTTCGGTCCAATTCGTCGGAATAACGCCTCGACGGAATCTGGGTTCGAAAACCCGACGGGGACGGCGGCGGGCGACGGCGTTGGTGATTTCTTCGTTTTCTGGCCATTTCTTCCCTCCACGCTGCTGCTCTGAGGTCTCTGGGCGTCCAAGACAACTCAGGCGAACCCAAAATCTCCTGGGAAGGCGTTGAATCACCGGAAACCGTGCGATTGTTCGCCGGATTCCTCCATGGCCGCCAGGAAGCTCAATGCTCGGTACGCCTTCAATTCTTGCTCGTTTTTATCGATTAAAAGCTTGTTCATGCTCCTAATCATCTCCTGAACTCATTTGCATCGTCAAATCATGACTGTAACAATGAATTCGACAAGTTTGATTCGTGCATGTAGAGATTTCCGACTTGAAAACCTGCCCTGTTCATGAGTCGATAACTCCCTCGTTACTTGATGTTTTGATCTGATTCTTGTTGCTATGGATTCCCTGCATGTAGTACTCCAACTTTCTTGTTGATTTCTTGGTCCAATTCGATCTCTAAACCCTCTGATTTTGGCTCCAAAGTTGCTTCAATGCATATGTTCTTCGCTTCAAAATTTTCTAAGTATAGAGTGCCGTGGTGAAACACCTACTTTGTAACCCTTGTATCTTCTTAAAAACTTAATGAATTTCAGATCTGTTTTCTCCTGTGTAAAGCTGATACATAATACTTCAAATCATCGTCTCTGGGTCATCTTCAAATTTATAACGGATTTCTCACAAAACGAGCCTAAAGTTGCTAGCTTGAACTCGCGAAGCACTATCGAATTTTTCTAAGTATTGAATCGTAATTTTCATCCCACTTTGACTAGCGATATCTCTTTGTATACTTGGAGTTTGTAGGAGTTAAAATATGTTCTGGAATCCTTGAACTATCGTCTTCAAAACCCTATTCTCAGATTTTCAAGTATCCCCCTCAATTGATTACAAATCAGCCCTAAAGTTGACTAGTTGAGTCGATTTTCTTCTATATTTGACTTTTGAATTCGACACTCTAAATGACGTTTCTAGCCTTAGTGTTCTTCACGAAACTTGCTCGTATTCATATTCTCAGTCTAAATATCATGTTTTACCAAGTTTGACTTTTCGCAAACCCTAGTTTTACTGAACTGTATAGGAGGGGCAAAATAGTCATTTCACTTAAACTTTGAATTGAGGTTAGTTTAGTAACTTGGAGTTTGTCAGCATGTCTTGTATGCGTGTTTGGAGTACTTGTATGTAATTATGGGCTAGGGTTGACCAAATCAAATGTGGGGGTCTTTTTGCAGTTTTACTGAACTTCGGGGGCCTATGTGCAATTAATTAAAACTTTGCATTTGAACAAAGTTAATGTTTTGAGACCAACAACCTGACTTAAAAGGATACTTGGAGCCTTAAGAATGAATTATTTGACTCGGGAGTTATCAAATCAATGGTGGGGGTCTCTCTGTAATTTTAGCAAACTTTAGGGGCCTAAGTGTAATTTACTGAAAGTTGTAGATCTCGATGCTAAGTTCATATGGATGAGTTAAGAGTCATTCTTGGATGTTGTTGGGCCAGTATGAGTGTAATATGGGGTCCAGGCACAATCAGGGACTGTACTGGACAGTTTCAAAGTATTAGGGGCATTTTGGTCAAGTTAGCTTGCGTGACCTGCATTTTATTGCATTCTTGCATAAAACCTCATATAGAGGATATATGCTAATAGGTTGTATACTTTACTTGTGTATATCCGGCCGTTATTAAGGATCGTTCGAAGTAGACGTACGTTTTCGTGTTGCTGCATCTACGGTGAGACTCGGAGACGAGCGTTGTAGAAGTGCTAGTGTTGCGTTGCGCCTTTCATGGCTCAGAGGTAAGTACATATGTACGGCCTTTTCATATCAAAATATGCGTAAGGGCTTGATGTTTCAAATGAATGTTTGTTATATGAAATAGTATGAGAATGCATGTTTTCCACTCAAAAGTTGTTAAACTATTTTATTCATCTCCTTTGAAAACTCTCGGAAATTACTTGTGAATTGTTGATATTCTGATTCTGGTTATGTGAAAGAGAAGAAATAAAATACCTCTAATAGACTTAGGACCATGTACAGAGTACTGTTATTAATGGGAGGCGTCAAGCGATCCTCCATTTTCTTATGGCTAAGACCATTGAAGCAATGCTTCTTATTATTGGATAGAACGTCAATGTTCACAAATCCGCCCCCGATGAGCCAAAATGTATCAAGATATTGAGGCCAAGGGGTTTATAGAGCTATAGAGTGCTACTTATACTTGTAAGGGTCACTACGGTATAGGGGTGTCGACACTTAAGGCCTTTTAGCTAATGTTGTGAGCGGGGTTGACGAATGGGCTCCCTTAACGCTCGGGTGAAATAGGGTTTGATAGACCCTAGAAGGAATCCTTTAGTGATTATTTCGTGATCCCTCTGTCTACATCGATGCGCTGTTGGCTCTTGACATGCCTCAGCTGAACTTAACAGATAAATTGGAATTGAAAGAAAGTTTGATTACTCTATGGATGTTGTTTGTGGCTCTTGATTGCCTAATCTAATCAAATGATTTGAAAAGCTTTGGCTACTTGTGATTTAATATCATTATCAGGTCAAATGGACTTGTTTACTTATGATATTCTACTTGTTTAAGAATATGTTGACTACTTGTGGTTTATAAATGTTTTAAAGATGATGGTTCTCGCTACACGGTTACTCATAAATGTTCCGAATTGTTCCAGCTCTTTTGCTCATTGATTTTCAAATCTCTTTATTTGCTTCAACTCATGCTTCCGTGCCACTCGTTGCTTTACATGTCGTAGTGTGTATTTACTCAGTTTTTACTGATCATTTCTTCAAAACTGCGTCGGCTTTTGCCATTTTAAAACCGCAGGTCATCACTCAAGGTGGGGGATGGGAACGCGGAACGAG
Source organism: Linanthus parryae (assembly GCA_023055425.1). Classification (NCBI taxonomy): domain Eukaryota; kingdom Viridiplantae; phylum Streptophyta; class Magnoliopsida; order Ericales; family Polemoniaceae; genus Linanthus; species Linanthus parryae. The sequence continues at coordinate 21,257,150 of JALGPY010000012.1, read as the reverse complement.
ACAAAGACGTTTAGATTAAGCTAGATCACTTAGAAGATCACATAGCTTATTTCAATCCCATTACAAATGTAAACTTATATTGTCAAGATTGTTTTTATTCATTAACTAAATTGTAATATTCGTAACTTATTTCTACTTTTGGTTATCGATTGTCACATTAACCCTGAACCGAGATCCCGGGTTGTTACAGATGGTATCAGAGCTTCGGTTCTCCGGTTAAAGTGACTTTTCGATTTCCATTAGTAGAGAATAAGAAAGATAAAATGTTTTAAAAATTTAAAATTGATTAGGATAACCCAATATGGCAATAACAAGTAAACAAGCCGTCGGGGAGTTTGGGTACTTACGTATTATGAAACTGGACTTGTACCGTATATGTTGATTAAATATTAATGACTATTTGAGATGTTCATGCAAAGTTTAATTGCCTATTTACAGGCGCAATATTTATGTGACATGCCTATTTATATCGAATTGTTTGTCGTAGTTGTGTGATGCGTATCTTTGACTCTTTATTTTTGTAAGTAATTTCTCGATGAGAGAGTAACGACGTTGTGACTTAGAAGACCCCGAGACAATTCTTTTGCACCTACGAGTGACAAACCTTAAAACATTAGTTTAACTTTTGTTTATTTTGAGTTAGTTTGACGTGGTTCTTTCCAAAATTAGAAACTTTTGAAAATAAAGTATTTATTACAAAAATATGGTTTCAGAAAATTATTGACGTTTCGAGCTACCAAATGCCAAGTGATATGGACCACTTTGTTTATCAGTCCGCTGGCGCGACTCTTAGTACGACGGTACTATAAGTTGTACCCGCTGTGTAGACTAAGTTGGAACATTTGAAGCACATGCGAGTTGTGTTAGAAAGGCACGTCGTGTGACGAAACATAGTGTTCTTTCTCCCTCGTATGCGTGGAACACTTTAGGTGATTGGTTTATCTAACCCTATAGAGGTAAGAAAACATTTTTTAACGCGGATGATTCAAGCAAAACGACATATTAGTCTTGATAAAAGTATCTGTCTAAAAGTTTCGAGATCTGTATAAATTCTAGCAAATTTGTGAGTCGTTTCTGAAATTGACAACTTGTAACTTCCAAAATCTTGTTTCGAACTTTTACTTGTACTAATTATATACGAAACCCTATTGTGATGCGAGTCTAGGCTGGATAGTAATATAGACTCATAATAGACCCCATCGTGCGGAGAGTAAGAATGAGAAATTTCTTCCAGTTAAGGTGTTTCTAGCTGATCATCTAAGGAAGCCATCTTGTGGGAGCAGAACATTCGACGAGAGCGGTTTAGATACTTGTCTGGCTAAGTCAAATAGACTGAGTCACCGTTTTGCATTTCATATGCATTTTATATATGTGGGTAAGTATAGTGTGAGATATTCGGGGAAGAAGATTCTTTTAAGGTGGGTAGACTGTAACACCCCTAATTTCTGAGAGAATTCTTAGTGCAATACCAAGACTTTGGGGGCGATTTTGTAAATATTTTTCACGGCTTTAAAGTTGGAACTTCGGAGTGTTTACAATATTTGAGAGTCGTTCGAATGATTTTGAAGCACTAGAGATGTTCGGGGTGGTTGTGCAATTATCTGAAATTAAGTAGAAGCTCTAATTCTAGTTGTACCCAAAAGTTAGAAAAACTACACTTACACCCCCTTATGCATGTGAGACACTTGTTAACCTTATTTTGACAACCTAAGAGCTAGGTGGCAGCTCCACTCCCATCTTCACCACCTGCTGAGAAAGAGAAGAGAGAGAGATAGACTTTACCATCATTTACATCATCTTCATCAACTTCATCTTCTTCTCCACCATACAACCACCACCACCAACACAGCCACCACCTCCACCACGCCTTTCACGATTCTGCTGCTACTGGTGGAAGCCCTCGACACGAGGACCAAAAGCCCCCAATCATTTTCTCGAATGGTTGCGTATCGAGGGCGAATTCGACGAAGAACGGTAAGAACCCTAGCTCGTATTCTTGTCAAATTCTCTGTCTCTGTTCCGAATTGATCATTCTAGCTTGTGTTTTCGTGATCCTTGCTCTTGGACGAACCTAGGAGTACCAAATTTTCGGTCCAATTCGTCGGAATAACGCCTCGCCGGAATCTGGGTTCGAAAACCCGACGGGGACGGCGGCGGGCGACGGCGTTGGTGATTTCTTCGTTTTCTGGCCATTTCTTCCCTCCACGCTGCTGCTCTGAGGTCTCTGGGCGTCCAAGACAACTCAGGCGAATCCAAAATCTCCTGGGAAGGCGTTGAATCACCGGAAACCGTGCGATTGTTCGCCCGGATTCCTCCATGGCCGCCGGGAAGCTCAAAGCTCGGTACGCCTTCAGTTCTTGCTCGTTTTGATCGATTAAAAGCTTGTTCATGCTCCTAATCATCTCCTGAACTCATTTTCATCGTCAAATCATGACTGTAACAATGAATTCGACAAGTTTGATTCGTGCATGTAGAGATTTCCGACTTGAAAACCTGCCCTGTTCATGAGTCGATAACCCCCTCGTTACTTGATGTTTTGATCTGATACTTGTTGCTATGGATTCCCTGCATGTAGTACTCCAACTTTCGTGTTGATTTCTTGGTCCAATTCGATCTCTAAACCCTCTGATTTTGGCTCCAAAGTTGCTGCAATGCATATGTTCTTCGCTTCAAAATTTTCTAAGTATAGAGTGCCGTGGTGAAACACCTACTTTGTAACCCTTGTATCTTCTTCAAAACTTAATGAATTTCAGATCTGTTTTCTCATGTGTAAAGCTGATACATAATACTTCAAATCATCGTCTCTGGGTCATCTTCAAATTTATAACGGATTTCTCACAAAACGAGCCTAAAGTTGCTAGCTTGAACTCGCGAAGCACTATCGAATTTTTCTAAGTATTGAATCGTAATTTTCATCCCACTTTGACTAGCGATATCTCTTTGTATACTTGGAGTTTGTAGGAGTTAAAATATGTTCTGGAATCCTTGAACTATCGTCTTCAAAACCCTATTCTCAGATTTTCAAGTATCCCCCTCAATTGATTACAAATCAGCCCTAAAGTTGACTAGTTGAGTCGATTTTCTTCTATATTTGACTTTTGAATTCGACACTCTAAATGACGTTTCTAGCCTTAGTTTTCTTCACGAAACTTGCTCGTATTCATATTCTCAGTCTAAATATCATGTTTTACCAAGTTTGACTTTTCGCAAACCCTAGTTTTACTGAACTGTATAGGAGGGGCAAAATAGTCATTTCACTTAAACTTTGAATTGAGGTTAGTTTAGTAACTTGGAGTTTGTCAGCATGTCTTGTATGCGTGTTTGGAGTACTTGTATGTAATTATGGGCTAGGGTTGACCAAATCAAATGTGGGGGTCTTTTTGCAGTTTTACTGAACTTCGGGGGCCTATGTGCAATTAATTAAAACTTTGCATTTGAACAAAGTTAATGTTTTGAGACCAACAACCTGACTTAGAAGGATACTTGGAGCCTTAAGAATGAATTATTTGACTCGGGAGTTATCAAATCAATGGTGGGGGTCTCTCTGTAATTTTAGCAAACTTTAGGGGCCTAAGTGTAATTTACTGAAAGTTGTAGATCTCGATGCTAAGTTCATATGGATGAGTTAAGAGTCATTCTTGGATGTTGTTGGGCCAGTATGAGTGTAATATGGGGTCCAGGCACAATCAGGGACTGTACTGGACAGTTTCAAAGTATTAGGGGCATTTTGGTCAAGTTAGCTTGCGTGACCTGCATTTTATTGCATTCTTGCATAAAACCTCATATAGAGGATATATGCTAATAGGTTGTATACTTTACTTGTGTATATCCGGCCGTTATTAAGGATCGTTCGAAGTAGACGTACGTTTTCGTGTTGCTGCATCTACGGTGAGACTCGGAGACGAGCGTTGTAGAAGTGCTAGTGTTGCGTTGCGCCTTTCATGGCTCAGAGGTAAGTACATATGTACGGCCTTTTCATATCAAAATATGCGTAAGGGCTTGATGTTTCAAATGAATGTTTGTTATATGAAATAGTATGAGAATGCATGTTTTCCACTCAAAAGTTGTTAAACTATTTTATTCATCTCCTTTGAAAACTCTCGGAAATTACTTGTGAATTGTTGATATTCTGATTCTGGTTATGTGAAAGAGAAGAAATAAAATACCTCTAATAGACTTAGGACCATGTACAGAGTACTGTTATTAATGGGAGGCGTCAAGCGATCCTCCATTTTCTTATGGCTAAGACCATTGAAGCAATGCTTCTTATTATTGGATAGAACGTCAATGTTCACAAATCCGCCCCCGATGAGCCAAAATGTATCAAGATATTGAGGCCAAGGGGTTTATAGAGCTATAGAGTGCTACTTATACTTGTAAGGGTCACTACGGTATAGGGGTGTCGACACTTAAGGCCTTTTAGCTAATGTTGTGAGCGGGGTTGACGAATGGGCTCCCTTAACGCTCGGGTGAAATAGGGTTTGATAGACCCTAGAAGGAATCCTTTAGTGATTATTTCGTGATCCCTCTGTCTACATCGATGCGCTGTTGGCTCTTGACATGCCTCAGCTGAACTTAACAGATAAATTGGAATTGAAAGAAAGTTTGATTACTCTATGGATGTTGTTTGTGGCTCTTGATTGCCTAATCTAATCAAATGATTTGAAAAGCTTTGGCTACTTGTGATTTAATATCATTATCAGGTCAAATGGACTTGTTTACTGTTGATATTCTACTTGTTTAAGAATATGTTGACTACTTGTGGTTTATAAATGTTTTAAAGATGATGGTTCTCGCTACACGGTTACTCATAAATGTTCCGAATTGTTCCAGCTCTTTTGCTCATTGATTTTCAAATCTCTTTATTTGCTTCAACTCATGCTTCCGTGCCACTCGTTGCTTTACATGTCGTAGTGTGTATTTACTCAGTTTTTACTGATCATTTCTTCAAAACTGCGTCGGCTTTTGCCATTTTAAAACCGCAGGTCATCACTCAAGGTGGGGGATGGGAACGCGGAACGAGACAAAGACGTTTAGATTAAGCTAGATCACTTAGAAGATCACATAGCTTATTTCAATCCCATTACAAATGTAAACTTATATTGTCAAGATTGTTTTTATTCATTAACTAAATTGTAATATTCGTAACTTATTTCTACTTTTGGTTATCGATTGTCACATTAACCCTGAACCGAGATCCCGGGTTGTTACAGATGGTATCAGAGCTTCGGTTCTCCGGTTAAAGTGACTTTTCGATTTCCATTAGTAGAGAATAAGAAAGATAAAATGTTTTAAAAATTTAAAATTGATTAGGATAACCCAATATGGCAATAACAAGTAAACAAGCCGTCGGGGAGTTTGGGTACTTACGTATTATGAAACTGGACTTGTACCGTATATGTTGATTAAATATTAATGACTATTTGAGATGTTCATGCAAAGTTTAATTGCCTATTTACAGGCGCAATATTTATGTGACATGCCTATTTATATCGAATTGTTTGTCGTAGTTGTGTGATGCGTATCTTTGACTCTTTATTTTTGTAAGTAATTTCTCGATGAGAGAGTAACGACGTTGTGACTTAGAAGACCCCGAGACAATTCTTTTGCACCTACGAGTGACAAACCTTAAAACATTAGTTTAACTTTTGTTTATTTTGAGTTAGTTTGACGTGGTTCTTTCCAAAATTAGAAACTTTTGAAAATAAAGTATTTATTACAAAAATATGGTTTCAGAAAATTATTGACGTTTCAAGCTACCAAATGCCAAGTGATATGGACCACTTTGTTTATCAGTCCGCTGGCGCGACTCTTAGTACGACGATACTATAAGTTGTACCCGCTGTGTAGACTAAGTTGGAACATTTGAAGCACATGCGAGTTGTGTTAGAAAGGCACGTCGTGTGACGAAACATAGTGTTCTTTCTCCCTCGTATGCGTGGAACACTTTAGGTGATTGGTTTATCAAACCCTATAGAGGTAAGACAACATTTTTTAACGCGGATGATTCAAGCAAAACGACATATTAGTCTTGATAAAAGTATCTGTCTAAAAGTTTCGAGATCTGTATAAATTCTAGCAAATTTGTGAGTCGTTTCTGAAATTGACAACTTGTAACTTCCAAAATCTTGTTTCGAACTTTTACTTGTACTAATTATATACGAAACCCTATTGTGATGCGAGTCTAGGCTGGATAGTAATATAGACTCATAATAGACCCCATCGTGCGGAGAGTAAGAATGAGAAATTTCTTCCAGTTAAGGTGTTTCTAGCTGATCATCTAAGGAAGCCATCTTGTGGGAGCAGAACATTCGACGAGAGCGGTTTAGATACTTGTCTGGCTAAGTCAAATAGACTGAGTCACCGTTTTGCATTTCATATGCATTTTATATATGTGGGTAAGTATAGTGTGAGATATTCGGGGAAGAAGATTCTTTTAAGGTGGGTAGACTGTAACACCCCTAATTTCTGAGAGAATTCTTAGTGCAATACCAAGACTTTGGGGGCGATTTTGTAAATATTTTTCACGGCTTTAAAGTTGGAACTTCGGAGTGTTTACAATATTTGAGAGTCGTTCGAATGATTTTGAAGCACTAGAGATGTTCGGGGTGGTTGTGCAATTATCTGAAATTAAGTAGAAGCTCTAATTCTAGTTGTACCCAAAAGTTAGAAAAACTACACTTACACCCCCTTATGCATGTGAGACACTTGTTAACCTTATTTTGACAACCTAAGAGCTAGGTGGCAGCTCCACTCCCATCTTCACCACCTGCTGAGAAAAGAGAAGAGAGAGAGATAGACTTTACCATCATTTACATCATCTTCATCAACTTCATCTTCTTCTCCACCATACAACCACCACCACCAACACAGCCACCACCTCCACCACGCCTTTCACGATTCTGCTGCTACTGGTGGAAGCCCTCGACACGAGGACCAAAAGCCCCCAATCATTTTCTCGAATGGTTGCGTATCGAGGGCGAATTCGACGAAGAACGGTAAGAACCCTAGCTCGTATTCTTGTCAAATTCTCTGTCTCTGTTCCGAATTGATCATTCTAGCTTGTGTTTTCGTGATCCTTGCTCTTGGACGAACCTAGGAGTACCAAATTTTCGGTCCAATTCGTCGGAATAACGCCTCGCCGGAATCTGGGTTCGAAAACCCGACGGGGACGGCGGCGGGCGACGGCGTTGGTGATTTCTTCGTTTTCTGGCCATTTCTTCCCTCCACGCTGCTGCTCTGAGGTCTCTGGGCGTCCAAGACAACTCAGGCGAATCCAAAATCTCCTGGGAAGGCGTTGAATCACCGGAAACCGTGCGATTGTTCGCCCGGATTCCTCCATGGCCGCCGGGAAGCTCAAAGCTCGGTACGCCTTCAGTTCTTGCTCGTTTTGATCGATTAAAAGCTTGTTCATGCTCCTAATCATCTCCTGAACTCATTTTCATCGTCAAATCATGACTGTAACAATGAATTCGACAAGTTTGATTCGTGCATGTAGAGATTTCCGACTTGAAAACCTGCCCTGTTCATGAGTCGATAACTCCCTCGTTACTTGATGTTTTGATCTGATTCTTGTTGCTATGGATTCCCTGCATGTAGTACTCCAACTTTCGTGTTGATTTCTTGGTCCAATTCGATCTCTAAACCCTCTGATTTTGGCTCCAAAGTTGCTGCAATGCATATGTTCTTCGCTTCAAAATTTTCTAAGTATAGAGTGCCGTGGTGAAACACCTACTTTGTAACCCTTGTATCTTCTTCAAAACTTAATGAATTTCAGATCTGTTTTCTCCTGTGTAAAGCTGATACATAATACTTCAAATCATCGTCTCTGGGTCATCTTCAAATTTATAACGGATTTCTCACAAAACGAGCCTAAAGTTGCTAGCTTGAACTCGCGAAGCACTATCGAATTTTTCTAAGTATTGAATCGTAATTTTCATCCCACTTTGACTAGCGATATCTCTTTGTATACTTGGAGTTTGTAGGAGTTAAAATATGTTCTGGAATCCTTGAACTATCGTCTTCAAAACCCTATTCTCAGATTTTCAAGTATCCCCCTCAATTGATTACAAATCAGCCCTAAAGTTGACTAGTTGAGTCGATTTTCTTCTATATTTGACTTTTGAATTCGACACTCTAAATGACGTTTCTAGCCTTAGTGTTCTTCACGAAACTTGCTCGTATTCATATTCTCAGTCTAAATATCATGTTTTACCAAGTTTGACTTTTCGCAAACCCTAGTTTGACTGAACTGTATAGGAGGGGCAAAATAGTCATTTCACTTAAACTTTGAATTGAGGTTAGTTTAGTAACTTGGAGTTTGTCAGCATGTTTTGTATGCGTGTTTGGAGTACTTGTATGTAATTCTGGGCTAGGGTTGACCAAGTCAAATGTGGGAGTCTTTTTGCAGTTTTACTAAACTTCGGGGGCCTATGTGCAATTAATTAAAACTTTGCATTTGAACAAAGTTAATGTTTTGAGACCAACAACCTGACTTAGAAGGATACTTGGAGCCTTAAGAATGAATTATTTGACTCGGGAGTTATCAAATCAATGGTGGGGGTCTCTCTGTAATTTTAGCAAACTTTAGGGGTCTAAGTGTAATTTACTGAAAGTTGTAGATCTCGATGCTAAGTTCATATGGATGAGTTAAGAGTCGTTCTTGGATGTTGTTTGGCCAGTATGAGTGTAATATGGGGTCCAGGCACAATCAGGGACTGTACTGGACAGTTTCAAAGTATTAGGGGCATTTTGGTCAAGTTAGCTTGCGTGACCTGCATTTTATTGCATTCTTGCATAAAACCTCATATAGAGGATATATGCTAATAGGTTGTATACTGTACTTGTGTATATCCGGCCGTTATTAAGGATCGTTCGAAGTAGACGTACGTTTTCGTGTTGCTGCATCTACGGTGAGACTCGGAGACGAGCGTTGTAGGAGTGCTAGTGTTGCGTTGCGCCTTTCATGGCTCAGAGGTAAGTACATATGTAGGGCCTTTTCATATCAAAATATGCGTAAGTGCTTGATGTTTCAAATGAATGTTTGTTATATGAAATAGTATGAGAATGCATGTTTTCCACTCAAAAGTTGTTAAACTATTTTATTCATCTCCTTTGAAAACTCTCGGAAATTACTTGTGAATTGTTGATATTCTGATTCTGGTTATGTGAAAGAGAAGAAATAAAATACCTCTAATAGACTTAGGACCATGTACAGAGTACTGTTATTAATGGGAGGCGTCAAGCGATCCTCCATTTTCTTATGGCTAAGACCATTGAAGCAATGCTTCTTATTATTGGATAGAACGTCAATGTTCACAAATCCGCCCCCGATGAGCCAAAATGTATCAAGATATTGAGGCCAAGGGGTTTATAGAGCCATAGAGTGCTACTTATACTTGTAAGGGTCACTACGGTATAGGGGTGTCGACACTTAAGGCCTTTTAGCTAATGTTGTGAGCGGGGTTGACGAATGGGCTCCCTTAACTCTCGGGTGAAATAGGGTTTGATAGACCCTAGAAGGAACCCTTTAGTGATTATTTCGTGATCCCTCTGTCTACATCGATGCGCTGTTGGCTCTTGACATGCCTCAGCTGAACTTAACAGATAAATTGGAATTGAAAGAAAGTTTGATTACTCTATGGATGTTGTTTGTGGCTCTTGATTGCCTAATCTAATCAAATGATTTGAAAAGCTTTGGCTACTTGTGATTTAATATCATTATCAGGTCAAATGGACTTGTTTACTGTTGATATTCTACTTGTTTAAGAATATGTTGACTACTTGTGGTTTATAAATGTTTTAAAGATGATGGTTCTCGCTACGCGGTTACTCATAAATGTTCCGAATTGTTCCAGCTCTTTTGCTCATTGATTTTCAAATCTCTTTATTTGCTTCAACTCATGCTTCCGTGCCACTCGTTGCTTTTACATGTCGTAGTGTGTATTTACTCAGTTTTTACTGATCATTTCTTCAAAACTGCGTCGGCTTTTGCCATTTTAAAACCGCAGGTCATCACTCAAGGTGGGGGATGGGAACGCGGAACGAGACAAAGACGTTTAGATTAAGCTAGATCACTTAGAAGATCACATAGCTTATTTCAATCCCATTACAAATGTAAACTTATATTCTCAAGATTGTTTTTATTCATTAACTAAATTGTAATATTCGTAACTTATTTCTACTTTTGGTTATCGATTGTCACATTAACCCTGAACCGAGATCCCGGGTTGTTACAATTTGGGTCAGTTTCTGTCATCTTGGTGAGGGAGTGTGAGATTGGGGTATGTGTGAGTGTGCTGTGACGTTTAGGACATCGCTTCTAAATGACTTATCCTACCGTCCCAAAGCCGGCAGATTTACATTACACCCAGAGTAAAAGCACGGAAGGTGTGCGTTAGGGATACGTTCGGTTTGCGTGCAAAAGAGGAAGTAAGTGGTGTTCGTGCTTGTTCCTAACCTAGGCTGGCCGCGAGTTCTTCCGATCACCGCAGTTTCTAAAATTTAGGGGAATATGAGAGCTTGATGATGTTCAGTTTGAGTTGAAGAGATTGCCCAGTCTCACCAAAAATATACACTGTTTTTATAGTATTAATATTGTTTTTAAATAAGTGCAGTTACACCGCTCTGGATTGATTCGGGATAGTATGCATTGGTAGTATATTGCTGTAGTTTGCTCGGGACGAGCAAAGTTTAGTGTGGGGGTATTTGATAACGCCCAAATAGGGGTTATTTTATAGCCTGAAAAGATGTGTATGTGTGCTGGAAAATCGCGTTTTAGCCAGAATTCACCCTCGGAAAGCCTCGGTTTTAGGAACGAGACGTTTATTTGCTCTTCGTGAATTTCTGCATGTTTCGTACTTTTATTGGATATGATCGCGGGTTTTTTTCATGTTTTTACAGGAACAGGTTCGGAAGTGCATTGGGATGCGTGCCGAGACAGAACCGGGATCGCCTCGGGAAATGTGCAGAAAATGCTTGGAGCAGGATTTGACCGAGACTGGTACAAGGGAGAGCGGAATGGAAAACGGAAAGACTGGAGGAAAAACGAGCAGTGAAAACCGACCGAGGAAGCTGAAAACGCAAAAATCGAGAATCACTGGGATGCGCTCGGTTGACAATATCTTGAGCTTGACTTGGAATTTTGAAGTGAAACCAAGGGCAAAAGAACGGAGACGTCAAGGGCTTTCCGAAAACAGGTTATAATGCTGAAACGGAGTCCGGCCGAAAAACCGACTCTCGTCACGTGTGGGTCCCAGACAGGCCACGCCCGATAAGGAGTCTCGGTTCCCGGTGCCCGGAGTCATGAGCAACTATTTTATGTTCGTGACGATTTCCGGGACAGTTTTGGCCTAGGGGTATTTTGGTCATTTTGGCACCGGGCCCGGGTTTCCGGAGTCAAGTTCAGATTTTGTCTCCCAAATTCAGTCAGCAGTTTTCCTATGGCCAGAGCCAAGATTGGACAGAATTCGGAGCGGTTTTGACCCAGGGGTATTTTGGTAATTTCGACAAGTTTCGGGTCAAAACGCAAGACGGGAACACGGGAAAGCAGGAAGACACCAATGGAGGCAAATCGGAGATTTCAGGCAGAAGTGTGGGACCCAGAAGACCCAACCGGGTCCAGCAGAGGACCAAGTCGGGCCAGGACACAGCCCTGTCTGCGTATATACGCAGGGCTGCGTATATACGCAGGAAGGGGGGTGTGGGATGATGATTTTTTTTGGGCCCTGGTTGCGTATATACGCAACCCTGCGTATATACGCATCCAGTTTGATTTTTTTTTCCCGAGTCGGTGGACCGATGGCAGTTTTCGTAATTTCTGGCGCAAGCGTTTTCGAGAAAAACAACACTATTTAAAGACTCGTCCAGACTCGTTTTGAAAAAGAACACACAAGACAGCACAACCGAAGGACAAGTCAGAGCATCCCGGGAGAGCACGAAAACGCGAATCCAGATTCAAGACACCTGTTTGTTCTTCTTCTCTCTCATTCAAAAACTGTGTTATTTACGTTATGAATTTCAGTAGCTAAACTTTTACCTAGGTTCTCGGTGAACCTAGGGTTTCGTTTTCAGATTAGTTCTACGTTTTGACTATGAATGCATGATTACGTTATCTTAATATCAGCAGCTTTATCAGTTATTCTGTCTTTGAATTATACTGTTCATGCATGATCGGAGTAGCTAACCAGGATTGTTATAGACCCGAGCCGGTAGGTGAAAACGTCCGGTTAGGGTTAGGAAGAGAAGACAGAATTTAACACCTTACCCCGATGGGCCGACTAGCGAAGGGGAGTTAGGACTAGCCTAAAAAACGTGAGACCAACTGTTAAAGAATCTGACCCGGGCCATCAGGACAGGTTAGAAACCCTAGCAGCCTTAGAACGAGACTGCAGATTTAGGCATCTTAACAGGAATCCGACAGTCTGCAGGATTGTGATAACGTGCAGGAAAAGAAAAGATACTGCACAATTGGTACGTGGCACGGATAACGAGACTGCTGTGTGTTTTCATGTCAAACAAAGAACGAAAATCTGAAGAAACCCTGGGGGATCCCGGGACCTAGTATCTCAAACCCTAGATTTACAACCTTAAGATTATTCAGAAAATTCTCACAAAAAGATTTACGTTTCAGTTATTTACTTTCAGTACTTAGTTAGTAAGCAATCTCTCAAAATATTCTTCCTTTTTACACTCTGTTCGTTAAAACTGATTACTAGAAAAACCTGCAAAGTCCCTGTGGGATCGATAATCCGAGTTGAAAATACTCTCTATATTACTTGATTCGTATACTTGCGAATAGCACGCTAGAAAGCGCATCAGTCACTCCGTACCCGAGATGAAACCCAGATACTAGGACGTTTAAAAAAGTGGATCCAAGCATAAACGAACAAGAAGTCTTAACGTTAAAACTTTATTACAAATCAAAAGTGTGCCTCAAACACGGGCGCTTAACAAGTTTAAACATTATTAACTAATCAAAAGAATTCTAATTATTTAAAACAATAATACTAAACATCTAGGTGATGATTCGCGTTTCTCGCTAAGCCAAACCCCATCATCTAGACCCGTGGTGCAGAAAACAAAAAGAGAATACCACAGTACAAGATCAACAATAAATACAGGCAAGCAAACACCCAAGCATGTAAAAAGATTATGAGGCAATTTATAAAAACAGTAACCAACTTTTCACGTAGTAAATTATTTTAAAAACATCAGAAATAAAGTTTGACGCTTGTAAGAAAAGCACGATGAGTTTCCAATTCCATTGTATTTTTCCCAAAACCAATTTATTATCTAAGGTGGGAATCTAAAACCACATATTATTTCATTTTCCATTATCAAATCCAAAACTAATTTGTTAATTTGTTGTGACGGGGAAAGAACCAACCATCTGGCAAGTATCCAAGACCTTAAGTGTCGACACCCCCTAAATACTCTTGCGGCCAGAAGGGTGAGTACAAGGAGCTATCCGGGGCATTGCAACCGGATTAAATAAAATTAATTGGACGCGTGAACGAAGTCAACGCGCCCTAGCCAAAAGTAACCAAGCAATAACCCCGCACAACTGTAGATAGTGCTTTCTGGACAGGCAGATCTTAGCCAGGTGGCGATCATCTAGCACACCTAGTTGTGCTCCACACACACTGGATCACCAGCAGCGCTGATCCACGTGGGGGCTGCGAGACAGGGCCCTCGCATACCACCTCACGGGACTTGTAGGGACTTAGTGGTTTGGAGGCTAGAGTAAGTCCTGTCGCGCGCGAGCGACAACCAAGCCCGCGCGCGACCCCTAGTTACTGCTTTTGAGAGATTTATGGCACGAGCTCCATAAACCCGGTCAACCCGGTCAGACCCGGTCAACCTTGTAACGGTTCCGGTATACGCGGATAACGTGCTGTAACGGTCCCTATATACGCGGACGAACGTGCCGTTGTGGTTAAGCTAATTAAGCCGCCATTGATGGGCGCATTAACCACACTACAACGATCACATTCTCTGTTATATATAGGATATTAACCCTTCCATACAAGGGGAACTCACCTGAACTACGCGGAAGCTCTGCCAAAATCCTGTCTCTCTCTCATACAGTGCTATTGCCTTACTCTCTGCCTACACACAACCCTACACTTTCTGTGTCTTTTCTATCCCCTACTCTTGGTGTATATTGAGTTCTCTCTGCAGGATTCTCTCGTACACATTTGGTGAACCCGACGTGAACTTACCATTTCAAGCATCCATGTCTCATGAAGATGATGTCAGTAACAGATCGCCTTCCACGGAGACCACCTCACGAGAGGAGACTCGCCGTACTCCTACAGCCGCCGGTGAAGCTCCGACGTTAGAGGCCTTGGATGCTACCATCCGGAACCAGGCGAAGGCTCTCAAGGCTCAGTCTGCGCAGCTGGAACGGATAATGGCTATCCTGGGGACTCTCGCCCCAAATCCTGCTCCAGCCACTGCCGTCTCTCAGGGAGGAGGAACTTCCACCACTCAAGGATTGTGAGTATCAACCACACCACCTAATCCTAACCTTCAAACTCCACCGGCAACGGCACAATTACCCTCAGTTCAGGGGCAAACAGCTCAAATGTTGCCTCTTACCACTCATGTGCCTCAACCGCCAATCCTGGCATCTAATCCGTCTTCACAATATCCTTTGCCTCCTCCGCCGACGGCGTGGGGCAATGCAAATCCACAGTACATTCCTAGCCCTTCTGCAGTATATGTGTCGCCTCCAACTGCAACAACCCCTCCTCCTGCTGCTGGGGGAAGTGCGCCGGAGTGTATGACGGCGCTGCAGCGGCGCATAGAAACCATCCTGGCTAATCAACCGTTCGCGGACACCATCATCCCGAAGCTTGACAACGATCCACCTATCCCACGCGAGATCTACCTCATGCCTAACCCTGCTGGGTACAAGGCTCCTAAATGGGACAAGTTCGAAGATGTCAATGGAACGCCCACGAGCATGTCATGCGTTTCATCGATGTGATGGGGCCATACGGGGCTGATCCTAAGCTGCTGATGCGCGAGTTCCCGAAATCCCTGGGGAACGTGGCCTACAAGTGGTACAGGACGTTAGAAGCCGGATCCATAAAGACCTGGGACGACATGGTCCATAAGTTTTACACTAAATTCTTCACAATGGAAGAAAATGTGACAATGATTCATCTCTCGCGGATGTACCAGAATTGCGAGGAGGATGGAGTGACATTCATCAAGAAGTTCAGGGCTAAGTCCTTGGAATGCAGAGACGTGATACTTGAGGGCAGACTCGTGGAAATATGCCTGCAATGCATGCGAGACGAGTAAAAAGGTATGCTTATCAAACTGCAAACTCCAAAATTTTCGAAGCTGATCGAATGCACAAAGAACATAGAGCCTATAGTGGAAAGGCAGAAAAAGAAGCACGCCCCTGAGAGATCCCCGGGCGGGACTACCTTTAAAATTGGGAGGTTCAGCTACAAGAGGGGACGCGAAGCCGAAGTGAATACGGTCTCGCCCCAAAAGCAGCCGAAGGTCGCCAACTTCGAAGCACCACCTCTGCCATGTTCGGTAGAGGAAGCGAGTGACCTGTGCAGGCAATGGCGTAAAGACGGAATCTTGCCGCCGCTCGAAAGGATACCTTTCAAGGATATAGTGAGGGACCCAAAGTGGTGCGAATGTCACGGAAAGGTCATGCACCCCACGGCTGAATGTAAGAAGCTCAGAATCATGGTAAGCCAAAAGATGAAAAATGGCGAGCTGATTGTCAGCGACCAGAGGCAGGATGTGCGAAACAATCCACTGCCTGCCCACGCGGAGCAAGAGCCGAAGGGCAAAGAGTTTTCCATGATCTCGATTATGGACCTTGAAGAGATTGCAGAGGATGGCTTACCCATCTTTTCCGAGATCCATAATGACGAGGACTACAACATAGACACGGAGGACGAACGTGCTGATCGGATGAAAGGGTCGCACGGGTTTAGCAGGTTCTTCGTTGAAATGAACTTTTCGGAGAAATGCCGGAAGGAAATGACGAAGGCGATCCTGAGGATAGCGGAGGATTACGAGGAAGATATCGTGGTCTCTAACGGAAAGGTTGTCAGAGCATCTCGCTCGAAAGAAAAGGTTATAACCTTCTCCGCAAGCGACAAGAAGACAAATGCGAACCACCAGAAGCCTTTGTATGTAAGGGCAGACATCAATGGTGTGGAGTTCAAAAGAGCGTTTGTCGACGGAGGAGCAGCAGTCAACGTTGTCTCGCTCCACACTCTGAAGCTAGCAGGAATCCCGGAGCAAAAGATTTTCAGGCGTCCATCCCCGCTGATGGGATTCGGAAGCGACTCCAGAATGACGATAGGATGGATCCGTCTGGGTCTCCAGATTGGAAAAATCAAGTGTTCAGCTAAATTCTATGTCATTGATGCGAACACTACGCATCACATGATTATAGGCCGGGCCTGGATTCATCGCTTCGATGCGGTCCCTTCAACAGCTCACCAGGTGATGAAGGCTGTTTGGAATGACAGAATAGTAGAGATACCAGCCTCGATAAATCCTTTCAACCTGGATGAAGCGCACCTCACTGAGGTGGTGTGGTTCACTGAGATGGCAGATGAGCAAACTCCGGGGCCGTTCAACCCCACTCCTTTGCCTCGTTGGGAGGACATCAAAGATCAGTCACCTGCAGGAGTGATGGTGACAAGAGAGGAGTCCAAGGAAAAGCCGTCTACGCGAGAAGAGGCACCGTAGATTGCCTACCAAAGAAAGAATGTTTACACCCTGAAAAGGATAGCAAAGCATGATCCCGAAGGCAAAGAGATAGAAAGCTTCTACGCTAACGGGAAGAAATGCTATCGCATATGAAGGTGCGCGGGGATACCCCCACGTGAGCATGGGGATATACCCGAGCAAATCAACCAAATCGAGCAGGTCATGGAACTAGACAAACCAACGCCAGGCGTTTTAGAGGAAAAGCTCAAACAAGCGCCCGAATGCATGGAGGAAAAGCCCAAACCACAAAAGCAGGAACTGAAGGAGGTATTCCTAAGACCAAGCGAAGAAAAGAGGAGGCCAGTCTTTTCTGAGTGCAGATCTCACGAGAGAGGAAGAGGAAAGATTACTGCAGCTTCTGACCGAGTATAAGGACGTATTCGCATGGGAGTACGATGAGATGTCCGGTCTGGACACGAGCATCACCATGCACCGGTTAGATGTAATCCCAGGATCCAAACCGGTAAATCAGAGCAAAAGAAGCTTCAGGCCGGAGATCAACGTGAAGATCAAGCAAGAAATTGTCAAACTTCTGACTGCCAAATTCATTGAGCCAAATCACCATCCTACATGGTTGGCTAACATCGTGCCTGTGGTGAAGAAGAATGGGCAGCTTCGCATTTGTGTAGACTTCCGAGACCTTAATCGTTTCTGTCCCAAAGATGATTTTCCGCTTCCCAACATCGATCTACTTATCGATTCGACCTCGGGTCATCGCATGTTCAGCTTCATGGACAGCTTCAGTGGGTACAACCAGATCAAGATGCACCCTGAAGATGCACGGGAAACCGCGTTCATCACTCCGATGGGAGTCTTCAATTATACAGTTATGCCTTTTGGTATCATGAACGCAGGCGCAACTTATGAGCAAGCAATGATGGCCCTGTTCCACGATATGATGCACAAAGAAGTAGAATTTTACGTTGTCGACTTGGTTTTCAAGTCCAAAGAAGAGGCGCATCACCTGGGGGATTTGCCTAAAGTATTCAACAGATGCAGAAGATTTCAGTTAAAGATGAACCCCATGAAGTGCGCATTCGGAGTGACCTCGGGTAAGTTCTTGGGATGTGTAGTACATCGTCAAGGAATAAAGCCCGATCCTGCGAAAGTATCGGCCATCACTAGCATGATGGCGCTGCACAACCAGAGTGCCTTGAATACTTTCTTGGGGAAGCTATCCTATCTGCGAAGGTTCATCCCGGCGATCGCCGAGATTACATTCTGTTTCAGCGATCTCCTCAAGAAAGATGCTGTGTATAACTGGACTACAGAGCACGAAGCTGTGTTTGGAAGGCTAAAGGACCTGTTGACGTCGTCAAAGGTAATGATCGCACCACAGCTCGGATCACCGCTCTTGCTGTACCTAACGTCGACGAAGAGGTCTATAGGGGCAATTTTGGTTCAGGAGTATGAGGGGCAAGAAAGGCCGATCTACTACATTTCTCGCATAGTGCAGCCAGCAGAATCAAGGTACACGGACATCGAGCGTCATTGCCTTGCCCTATTCTTTGTAATAGAAAAGTTAAAGCATTATTTTGCTTCGCACAAAGTGGTGGTGGTTACAAAGAGTGATCCTATACGATATCTCTTGACTCACACTACTCCTGGGGGAAGGCTGGCAAAATCGTATATGACCATTTCTCAATACGACATCACATGCGTTCGACCAAGGGCAATCAAATTGCAAGCGGTGGCGGATTTGCTAGCACAGTTCCCTGATAATAGTCATGAGCCTGTAATTGAGGAGGAACTGGAGGGTCCTGAGATCTATGCAGTTGAGTTGCCTTATTGGACGCTCCATTTTGATGGGTCATCAACAAGGAAAGGTGGAGGAATCGGGATATTCCTGACCAAACCCGATGGAGAGGTCATACAAATGTCCACAAAGCTTGACTTCGCAGTCACCAATAACGAATAGAAGTATGAAGCTCTCACCGCAGGTCTTCGCGCAGCAAGGGCACTAGAAGTAAGCAATTTGACGATTATGGGGGACTCCAAGCTAATCGTCAAACAAGCCTCGGGCAAGTATGGTTTGAAGGAGATAAACCTATTGCCCTACTGGACTTTGGTACAGAAGTTGGTGAAACAATTCTGCGATGTCAGGTACGAGCACAAACCCATAGCAGACAATAGGCATGCTGATGCTTTGGCTACCCTGGGATCCAAGGTTAGTGCGGATAAGTGTCCCGCGAGAATCTCGATTGAAGTGCGAACGTCCTCGGCGTTGACAGAGGACGCGTGTGAAGACGAACGTATGGATGATGCAGACAGGAGAAAGTCAATATTGAGTGCCATTGCAGAAGGAACGAGCAACGAAAACTGGGCGTCCACAAAGGGGTATTGCATACATGACAACACCCTCTACTACAAAGGCCCTGGCATAATACTCATGCGATGCGTCTCACAGCAGGAGGGAAAAGCGCTGTTAGAAAAGATTCACAACCATACTTGTGGGGAAAGTGAGGTGTCAATCTATCGAAAAGCCCAGAGGTATGGGATTCATTGGCCGGACATGTCAGCGGCCGCGACATTGATTCAAGGAAATTGCGAGAGTTGCGCACTGATCAAGGACTCTTTATCAATTGCTCTGGTCGATGATGACATGGATTGGAGGAAGCCGCTCTTTGACTATCTCACACAGGGGATTGAGCATGAGTCGAGAAAAGAAGCTGAGAAACTAAAGAGGAAAGCAGTACGGTACGTGGTGCAAGAAAATATACTCTGGCGAAGGGGCCACGAGGGTAATCTGTTGCGATGCCTAGACAGCAAGGAAGCACAAGAGGTGATGGACCTCTCTCATCAAGTGGAACATCAGGGAGGTGCGAAGTTATGCAGACAACTCCTCACACTCGGTTACTTCTGGCCCACCATGGAAATTGATTGCCGCGTTAAAGTAAGAAGGTGCAAGGAGTGCCAATTCAAAGGCAACCTAGTACATGCTCCTGCCGTAGATCTACATGCGTTGGGAACACCATGGCCGTTCCATACTTGGGCCTTGGATTTTGTTGGCCCTATCCGACCAACCTCGCACGGGAACCGGTTCATTCTCACCGCAACCGAGACAGTTGAAATCACAAATTCAAAGAAGTCTTCGACGGTGGCTACTTCAATATACAAAGGCTACATGGGACGGCCTCAACCCCAAGCTCAGTCAACATGCGCTGGATTAAGAAGTATTATCCTTAACTCCTCTCATTACATGCATTAGATTACAATGCCTACTTTATGCTCTGTATTGTTAAAGATTCATGCATCTTCTCTCCCATATGAGGGAATTGTAATCTCACCTCTCCCATATGAGAGTGTTCTATAATAAAAAGGCTTCTCCCAAATGGGAAGAACTTTGTGATTTCAACTGTCTTTATCGTTTTATTTATTTCTTCATTCCTCAATAGCGAAAGCCTATCTGCCATGATAGCAGCACTATGCAAATGCGATCTTAAGTGATCTTCAAGCCTATCTGCCATGATAGCAGCACTATGCAAATGCGATCTTAAGTAATCTTCAAGCCTATCTGCCATGATAGCAGCACTATGCAAATACAATCTTAAGTGATCTTCAAGCCTATCTTCCATGATAGCAGCACTATGCGAATACGATCTTAAGTGATCTTCAAGCCTATCTGCCGTGATAGCAGCACTATGCGAATATGATCTTAAGTGATCTTCAAGCCTATCTGTCTAGATAGCAGCAATACTTAACACTGTTCCTGAGTGATCCTCAAGCTTATCTGCTGAGACAACAAAACTATGCAATTGCGATCTCAAATGATCTAAAGGCTCATCTGCTAAGATAGCAGCTCTTGTGAATGATTTCTATAATATGAGAACCTATCTATTGGGTAGGAAATCATTGCGACAGTGCAAAGTGCGAGTACAACACTACAAAAAGCGAAGTTTGCAAACACGCATGCGAAATTGTAGTTTGTTGTAACAAGGACAGCAAATCATACAAAGCGATTTATTATTATGAGTCAAAATGACTTACAATTTATCTGTCTAGATAGCAGCTTACAAGCAAAAAGCTCAGACTGAGCTAATTACACGGCCAACATGGCTTTCAATGCATCTAACTAGCAGATTACAGGAGAAAGTTACACAGAAGGGAAGTCCTTACTATAAAAGGATCGGCCTATTGATCTTACATGCGACCAAAGATCTGTAGCAAGTAGGGTGTTCCTATAAAACGAACGGCCTACTAACGCTACAAGAGCTATGCGAAGCTATCTTTAAGATCCCAGGATCTGACAAGGACTCTGTCTGGTCTTCTGCCCAAGAGATGTGCCAGAGGAACCACCTGTTGCGGCGTATGCGGCAGTGAAGAACAGGCAAGCAGCAACTCCTAGGGCAAGAAGCTCCTTGTCCACGGAGACGAGCACAATGGCTCGCCACCCCGAGTTCAAGAACGTGGAGGCAAGAAGTTCTCCCCCGGGAAAGCTAGAGGAGAAATCTGTCATTCATTACGAATTGGTAAGAAGGTCAGTACGGCACTGCACCTCGCCGGGAGGCGGCCGGAAACACGACCTGCAAACATAATAGACGAAGAGAATTCTTCGAGCAAGCATGAGGCATTATATGCATCTTCTTTATGAAGGATATGAAGATCAATAAGCTTCGTAATGAATATATCGGAAGCTATTTCTATGGCACAAAGCACAAACTCAGGTTTCACAGCTTGAAGTTGCCATGAATCAACGAAAGACAAGTGTTGAAGCCAGCAGTCGTAAGGACTCATGGCAAGCCACATTTTGGGATGAAAAACCCAAGCAGTAGAAGGCAGGGTTTATATAGACCCGACGGAGACCCTTCAATTCTCTAGCTGAGTCAGCAAAGCTTGGAAAAGGGGTAAGCATCAATCACTTACGCCTTGATAAAGGCAACATTCAATTACCCTACTAAAGGCCACGACGACTCGATAGTATCCTAATTAATGACGGAAGGTCATGATACGGATGGACTTCCCAAGGAAAGTGTGCTTATCTGATAAGAAACTAGCGCGAAAATCAAGGCGGACATATCGCTAGCTGATGTCATAATTGATACGCACAAAGATATTCGAGCAAATCCCGGGAAGGGCAAAAAGGGCATTCAAGCCTTGATTTAAAAAAAAGGGGGGGAGAAACCCTAGCAACATTACGATAATGTTTCAACATTTTGTTCAAACCAAATACATGCTATTGTTTTCAAAATAAATCTTTGATCAGGGAGTCATCAGGAGAAAACTGAAGTGACAAATTTGTCACCTGTTCCACTTCTCGCTTCAACTGCTCGTAGTTGGTGCTCATCTCATGGAAGAGCTTCACAGCCTCTTCAGCTTTCTGCCTTTGCTTCTCCACCTTCTGCTCCTCAGCTGCGAGGTTATGGAAGCCGCGTTTCAAATTCACAGCTGCGTGAATCTGGGTGACTCTGTTGACAAGGTACCCGAAGTCCAGCTTTCCTTGAACTTTGGCTTGAAGGTTTTGACACATGCTGTACAGCAACTGTGCACTCTGAGTAGAGATAGTCGCAGGTGTAGCCGCAGACAGCTGCTCCAGAATCCAGATGGCCTCGGTCAAGAACGGCCTTCTGTTGAAAGGCTCTATCTCCAAGGACCTCGCAAATGATCGAGGATAGGAGAGACGCATTTGAACCAGCCAGTCCACATCAGCTTGCTTCAAACCTAACAATGTTGATTCAAGTTAGAACATGAGGCTCGTAAATGAAGAATGCAAGATGTGAACGACAATAACGGTAACATACCAATTCCTTCAAGGATCTCGCGCAAGGAAGGAATGCGCATTACTGGGGCAGCTGAAGACTGTCCTCGTTCCATTGCTCTTCTATCAGCTGCAAGCTCTAGCTCTTCATAATTGGCAGGAAGGGTATAGGCTGCACCAGGTGTGACTGCAGCCCCTACCTGCGAACTCTAAAAGCTTCATGCTTGAGGAATCTCTGGAGGCTCAATCCTTGCTGGAGGAATGGCAACAGTAAAAGCTGCAGCTCGATTAGGGACGCCTTCAGATGCGAAAGGCCCATGGGACTCAGGAGCACTCATTTGAACATTCACATTTGCATGTGATCCTACATCTTCCACGATCTGCTCACGAATCCCAGCCTCAGCAGCATCTGCTTCCATTTCCTCAGCAGCAACATTGGTATCGTCCTCCATCAGCACAGTGTCAGCCTCGGCATCATCAGAAACTTCAATGACATCCTCTAAGGGATCTCCTGCGTACTCAGCAGCTGCGACGGGCTTCTCGACATGAGAGCTTCGCTCTGGGACATAAGATGCAGAGGGTTGACTCCTCTGTTCCAGCATGGTTTCACCAGCATTACCTGTAATACAAGACAGGACAATGTGAGGTAACCTGTATTAGCAATATTTTATTATTATTTTGATAAACCAAGAGCGAGCACCTCCACGCGTAGGTGGGATTGTAGCATCTTCGTCATATGCTAGGGACGCGATACCATGCCCTATTAATGTGTCTTCGTTTAGCATATCCTTAAGGTGTGCATGACCTGGGGTGCGAAGAAACCGGTCATGATGATGATTGGGTTACTAAGCCTAGTTCAAAAGTGTTGTTCAAATAATTACCTGAAGGTTCACCGCACTTGCTTACTAACCAGCGGCGAATGTCGGCTTTCGATAAGCCATGCTTTAATGCACCAACAATCACGTCTCGGTAAGTTACCGCAAGATTAAAAATCTCACCTTCATTGTCGCATGCGATTTCCTCAAAGTCTGCCTGAGCCTGCTCCAGGGCAGCCGCATCTTCTTCTAGAGCCGCATCTTCCTCATCAACTTGAGCAGCCGCAGCTTCTGGAACCGCATCTTCCTCATCGGTTTGACGCACCAAGTCGTAGATATGTTGCTCTTCCAGGCTCCTTTGCTTTATGCGTTCAATCTCCCCTTCTTATCGCTTCCTTCTTCTTTTAGCAGCCTCGGCAGCTGTTCTCCTAGACTCAGCAAGGATGTCCTCGTCTATGGTTTCGTTGGAAACACCAGAGTGAGAACCCCTCTTCTGCCTCTTGGCCAAAAGGCCGTTGATGGTCTCTTCATCATCATCTGCAAAGGAACAAACAGTTCAGTAAAGATTGCGGGAATTAAGATAATGAGAAGAGAAGTAAGTTTGAGATACCTCCCGACTCTTCCTGTTGTATCTCATCTCTCTCTCCTTCTCTGACATCTTTGACTCTTTCTTCTTCTTCATCATCATCTCTTTCTATCGCCTCCCTTCTCTCTTCCTCCTCTTCCTCCTGACCAAACGGAACAAAGGTCTCCACCGCGAGCTCTTTCCGCGCCTTGCTGGGCATGCGACCTTTGCCTTTGTCCCTGGAAGTAAGGGACCTCGCAGGAGGGGAAGTTGGTGCGCTCCTAGGGGAAGAGATTGTGATTCCATTATGCCTTGGTCTCTTTACCCTTGGAGCAGCAGTGCTGGAAGAGACGGATCGTTCCTGGGTGGAGACAAGGCTGGAGTATTGTCTATCAGCGAGTCAGCAAATACGTCCATGACCTCGCGAATTCGGGCTTCAACTGCGGGAGCCATTCTCATTTCTAGCCGAACTGGTTCACCCTGCCTTCTCGCAGCAACAATGGTGGTGATCAGCGACTTGGAGTGCTCACCAGATGCGAACCTCCTCACATAGCACTACAACTAGAAAATGGAGCATAAGTTTCGACACATCGGAATAAAGAAACTTAATGCGTGCGAAGGAGATTGTTTACCTTGGCGAAGTCTTCGCTGTATTTGATGACATGCGAATCACCTTTCTTAACTGCGGCCATCTTTTCCTCAAGGATGGTGGAGGGGCACAAGTGATTCTCATGATCCTGCAATGAGTAGCAGCCATATTAAGAGTCATCCAAACTGCAGTTAGGACGAAAGGGGAAGGAATTTCTCTTGATGGACTGCGGCCTCTTATGATGGACTGCGGCCTCTTATGATGGACTGCGGCCAGATTGATGGACTGCGGCCTCGTTTGTAGCAGCCTCTTATGATGGACTGCGGCCAGATTAAGGGTGCCACCGCATCAAAGCCAAACTGAGGAGAAACGCGAGTAGGATCGACATCCACCGTGATCCTCTCGTACTTAGGAGTAAGCTCGCGAACATACTCCGCAAGAGCAGGAAGAAAACCTCTTAGACACCAGCAGAAGAATTCGCGATAGCGCTCGTGGAAACGCTTCTCACCCTCGAAAAGAAGATCTTCAGAGAAAGCAACAGCCTTGGAAGGATACAATTTTGGGAACCATCGCACATTCTCAACGCGCGTGGCATAAGGCCTAGCTGTAAACTCGCTCCGATCGTCGCATATCAGACTCCAGGTACACTTAGGAAAGTGAGTTCCGAACCATCTCGCAGCCCTGCCGCTGTTAAGCTCTTCCTCCGCACCCGGGACACACCATTTGTTGGGCCTAGAAGGAACAGGAGCATAGGAGGGCCATCGCTCGAAAACCCACATGGTCAAGAATGCAATGTTAACATAGGTTAACACGTCCAGGCGACCGCGGGAGTCCTTGGTTGCTACAACCAGTTGATCCAATCTGTGGTATAGGGTACCCAAGACTAGAGGCCCAAGTGCGACTCTTTGACCAAGGGTCAACTTCACAGCAAGAGGAAGGACATGGTAGAAAACCCCATCATGAGGGTGGCCATCAATCAAATACCTCGACAACCAGGCGCAGAGAACAGCACACAGGGTCATATGATAACCCTTCCCATTCACATAATTTTTAGCCTTCGGGTTCTGGCTCAGAAGTTTCTTGGTGATACTACTACTCGCATAATCGCGGAAGAAGTACTGCACCCACTTGCCCCAAGTATTCTACGCGGACGTATCAGCTAGCTGCCAGTCAGGAAGCGGCTTCGCAGATGTCCACCGGGTGGAAATTTTCTTAACCTCTGACAAGTACTCCTCTATTTGCTTGTAGAGAGCAAGTTCCGGATCAGTCCTCAAGGGACTCAGGGGATCCACCTCACCAACAGGAGAAAGATCGTACAGTATGTGCACATCTTCAAGAGTGGGAGCAGCCTCGAACTCAGCAAAGTGGAATGTGTGAGTCGCAGGCGAGTAGCGCGACAGAAGGTTTAGAAGCATGGACTGGTCCAGCTTCACGGCAGCACCCTTCATAGCACGGAATGCGAAATATACGCCAGCATTGTTTAATGCGATGGCATGGTGGGTCAATACATGGTCGATCCACTCATCCATGAAGTCTAATTTCTGAACAAACGCTTGAGTGGAAATCGCAGTATGCGGGAAAAACCCATTTTCAAATCCCAATCGAACCACATCGTTGGAATCGATCAGTTCGAGCATGGTTGCGTTAACTGGAGGGGTCAATGTTTGCAACTCTTCAGCAGGAACAGGGGTTGGCAGGTTCTTCACCTTAACCCTAGCATGATAAATGTCTTTGCCACCCAAATAGGGGGCTTTCCGCCATAAGGTCTGGGGAAGATCAGGTATTTCTTCGATCTCTTTAACGGGTTTGGTTCCTTTAGTCTTTGCCATTCCTGCGGAAGAGCAAGAAAAAAGGGGGGGAGAAATACACATGCTTTAGTATACTTTAGTTTGAATCTCAGTTCAATTTGGAGCAACGATGCTTTGTCAAAAGAAAGATGAACAGTTCAGTGAGCAACGATGCTTTGTCAAAAGAAAGATGAACAGTTCAGTGCCAATTTTGGGGGTTTGAAAGTTCAGAATCGTTTACATTACTGGGAATTTCAGAAGCCTCACATTCAAAATCTTTACAATCTGGGGATTAGATCAATTCTGAGTTTAAAGAACAAGGTCTCTTTCACAGTTTCCAATGGACGGCATGTTTCAGATAGTCATGGGCTTACAGATCCAATACAGCTCAAAGCATATATCGATACATTAAGTAGAATTGAACAAGGCCAACCTTGTTTTGGTAAAGCTTGCTTGGATGCGCACAGTTGAAGAAGACGATTGACAAGAAAGAATTGATGATTGATTATTTGAATTTTCTCTTGAAGGCTTCCGGGTATCATTCACTTTAAGAGAAAGAAGTGATGCTTTGCAACAATGGAGAGCACAGAGTATTTATCCAAAAATAATGAAGGGTTGCGTCCTTTCAGTAGTCGAATCGCAACCATCACCGTCGAATCGCGCAATCGCAGGACAAGCTGACGTCACACCTAAAACCCTAAAAGACCAGACGGCACGACTCTAGGGATTTTAGGTCATAATGACACGCACGGGGGTTGAATTTGCGTGTATTTGAATTGGTGCGTGGCGGCGACGCGTACGTTGGTTCCTGCGCATGGAAGCCTATCCGGTCATGCGTCTTCACGCGCAGAAAGGGGGATAATGTAGATAGTGATTTCTGGACAGGCAGATCTTAGCCACGTGGCGATCATATAGCACACCTACCTGTGCTCCACACACACTGGATCACCAGCCGCGCTAATCCACGTGGGGGCTGCGAGACAGGGCCCTCGCATACCACCTCACGGGACTTGTAGGGACTTAGTGGTTTGGAGGCTAGAGTAAGTCCTGTCGCGCGCGACCCCTAGTAACTGCTTTTGATAGATTTATGGCACGAGCTCCATAAACCCGGTCAACCCGGTCAGACCCGGTTAACCTTGTAACGGTTCCGGTATACGCGGATAACGTGCTGTAACGGTCCCTATATACGCGGACGAACGTGCCGTTGTGGTTAAGCTAATTAAGCCGCCATTGATGAGCGCATTAACCACACTACAACGGTCACATTCTCCGTTATATATAGGTCGTTAACCCTTCCATACAAGGGGAACTCACCTGAACTATGCGGAACTGTCTCTCTCTCATACAGTGCTATTGCCTTACTCTCTCCCTACACACAACCCTACACTTCCTGTATCTTTTCTATCCCCTACTCTTGGTGTATATTGAGTTCTCTCTCCAGGATTCTCTCGTACACAACAACTCTTCCACTTTGTGTTATCATCAATTATTATATTTTTGTGATATTTTCAAGAAAAGTATTTAACAAGTAAAATCATATATTTAAATGACACATAATGTACATAACATGTAAATTCATTTTGAGACAAGAAGTAAAATAATCATTTGAAACGAAAGGCAGTAGGCACACTAGGCCTGGCATGTTTACTCACCTTGAATCTCAAGCAAAAGCAAATCCCTTCCTAATAATACTCGACATATTGTTCGTCAATGAAATTGTCGCCTACAAATTTAATAATTCACTAATCAAAATACAGTACTAAAACAAATATACAATGCCTACCTAACAAGATAATGATCCCACAAAGTTTTTTTAAGTCTATAGTTCACCCCTTAATTCATACTTCAAAACACAACCCAAAATCTTGTCCCAAAATTCCATAACCTAATGTGCACATAACCTAACATAACTCCACTAATTTATTACTCCAACTTTCCAAACATTTCGAGACTCAAAATGAGTCTCATTAGATCCAAAACACTCTGAAAAATAAGTCTAGCATCAAACGGATCCAAATTTCGATACTCGGATCAAAAGATATGCCCGTTTTAACATTCTAGTCACACTCCCATTACCCATACGGGAATTATTGATTTTCAAATAAACTATCCTCCAAAACATCTGGTTCATCCCGTATTCAAACAAAATTCAATGTACAATGAATACCCACTTCAAATCAAGTTACTACCCAAATACTAGGATCATCAAATCATCCAAATCGATTAATCAAACGTCCCCTCCATAACTAGGGTTTTTCCCATAAACTAAGAGCATGATCAATCCCAAAACATGATTATTAATCTTACGACTTCATGAATGATGAAACTAACAATATAAATATGAAAATTCTCGATAAAGAACTGAAATTACTAATTGATCAAGACTTACAATTGGAGGAGATGATATGAAACGATTAAGAGGCGGGGGTTGAAGCTTGCTAGCGGAGATGACGACGATAAATCTGTCGGAATCAATCGGGTCAGAGACGACCCAACAATTTGATGGAATCTAAGAAGAAAAGAGAATAAGAAGAAGGATTTCACAAAGAAGAAGAGAAAACAAACCTGGACAGAGAGAGAGAGAGAGAGGCGACGGCGGTGGCGGCTGGACGCAGCTGTTGCTGCTGGTGGTCGCTGCTTCCAACGATCAGAGGAGCGGCAGAGAGGGGGAGAGTGAGATCGTGAGAAAGAGAGAGCTGGTGAGGAGGGTTTCTGACTTCGTGAGGGTGAGATAAAGAGAGAGGGTCGTGAGAGAGAGAAAGGTAGAGGTCGTGAGGAAGATTTGGAAGAAAAATCCGACGAAGAAGAAAGGAATCGGATGGGAAATCCGATTGATGAAGAAATCACGTCAATGTGTGATTTTTGGTTGTCAAAATTATATCAATCTGTTGAAAAAAGACACTTTCACACCCCTAGTTTAGGGAAAAGACACTTTAACATCCCTAGATTAGGCGAAAGACACTAACAACTTTATGTAAAAGTCACAAGAACCCCAAAAGCTTATTAACAATAAAAATAAACTCCCAAAACTTATATTAATAGCACAAAAACACCCTTAGACACAAAATGGGGTATTTCATTCTTCCCCCCTTAAAGAGAGCTTCGTCCTCGAAGCTTAAACCAATTCCTCAACAACCACTAAGGTATGAGCCTCCACTCAAGGGTATAACTACTAAGTGCAAACCTAAAGTCACATATGATATGCCATATACTATAAGGAGTATAAAAAAAAGACGTATTAAAAACCGTAGGGTTACATCCTCTCCTCCTTAGAGGAGTGACGTCCTCGGAACTCAAAATACCTCGTCAAAAAGCTGAGGATGCTTCTTCCTCATTTCATCAACCGCTTACCATGTTGCCTATTTTGTGAGGTGATTCATCCACAAGAAATTTACAAGCTTAAAACTCTTGTTAAGCGTATCCCTTGTCTTCATATCCAGAATCTTAACGAGATGCTACCATAATGG
Organism: Linanthus parryae; assembly: GCA_023055425.1. Classification (NCBI taxonomy): domain Eukaryota; kingdom Viridiplantae; phylum Streptophyta; class Magnoliopsida; order Ericales; family Polemoniaceae; genus Linanthus; species Linanthus parryae. The sequence goes on along the minus strand of JALGPY010000012.1, from coordinate 21,227,477 downwards.
CACGAAGGTTCTAAATTGACAGGCACTAGTCACGACTCACGGTCCTAGGCGACATATAAGGAGCCTTCATTCTTGTCCCACTTTATAACGATTGCAAAGCTGTCTCTTACACATGTAATCTAGGTCAACTAACAACTTATCGTGGTAAGTGTACTTCTTTATGGGCCCCATGAAGTTCATTCAATGCATCACAATACTCCCACTTGATATCTCTAAACAGAGGTATATCCCAAAAAGAATTGAGTACTCACTAGGTCCTAGGAACTATATAATATGGGTCACTATTCTTGGTCTGCAAAAGTCTCCCACTCGTCTACCATATAATCGCAAAAATCAGTCAAACACTCGAATTCAAATCACGAGGCCACGACCCATAGCCTGGTTAAGTGATGATTTATCCGTCTAAGATACGAAACGATTTCCATTAGTTGTTCACTCTAAAAATTCTATAGCACGGTCCACAATGGGGTCGGGTAAGATGTTGTAGAAAGAATTGGCGTAAACCTTAATTCAATACGATTTAGAACTCCAAACAATCTAATATAAGCATAAAACTTGACAAGTACCTCATGGGTTGAATAACCATCCCATTGTCCAGACATTGGTTTAGTGAAAAGGCTTCAACCATACACACAACCCAAAAATATGTGCTAACTACCCCAAACGTGAGACTATACCATAATTAGTTACTACACCAACATTTTTCTGATAGTTGTACTAAGGTAGTAGAAACAAAAATCTCAATCATTAACTCAAATGATAACCGCCACCACATCGTAGCTATTCGTCACGAGGAACAAGGTCTTCAGATCGTCCCAAGCTGAACATCAGAACTCTCAGTCATATAAGAATAACAATTAAATGAACTATATCACACTTGCACAATGATGATGATACAACCCAATGATTTACGTAACTCTAAGGACAAGGCATGAACAATGAAACGTCTCGTTCGTCAAATAATAGCTAAGTAACAAAGCTCCAAACATAAACGTTCAATGCAAACATCAACATTATAGTGACCCAGAACATTGCATTTGGTGAATCAAATGCTCTAAAAGATAACAAAAAAGACTTAGCCCCTCACCCTCAAACTTCAATTTCACATGGGTGATTCCCACTTTTTCCCTTACTCTTCTACGACCATCTATAGAAGAGAAAGGGAAGAAACAAGATAGATAACCTCCACAAAATATAGACGAGATAAGATAAGAAGAGACACAAGCGCTAGTAAAGCAACGTGATCCATCAAAACTAGGTAACAATACTCCAACCAAAAACCGAACCTCCAATATTCTTTTATAGACTATTCCAACTAAAGTCCCAAAATTATATTTTTTCGAAAAACTCCAAAGTAGGTTCTAAAATAAATTATAATATTCAAAGAAACCAAAAGACACGACTCTCAAAACGGTTTCTAGGCGAGGGTGGGCGGGAAACCGCTATGTTCTACGCTAACTCTTTAGTCCACCACCTCTCCTAGATCCTCCATATGTTCCTCCAAAGGATTATAAGCTAATAACAATGTATACTTCATGAAGTGTGGCGTTATCATCCATTGGACTTGATGCAAATATTTTTAATTGGGAATGTATCATCCTTCGTCATCAACCATATCATTATACTGTCTCTTACTTGGAATCCAAGGATGCTAATTAGGTAAGGACTCCACAATGAAATGACTCTGAATTATGATGTTGTTGAATACCCATCCCCTAACAAAAGTAAAAACCCAATGGTCACACATATCCAAGATTTCTATGATAAAATCCCCAATTAACATCCCCTCCAAAAATGGTGTTCTTGTTGGGTGGCTCAGCTGAAAATCCTCCCCGGTTGGATTCATTAGGTTGACGGCCATATCTACATTAGCAGTTGCCATATCACTAGGTTAAAGAATACTCTTATTAGACAACAAACATAAAGATTATTCTGCCATAAGGGTATTCGAAAGCTTCCAGAAAATTACACACTTAGCAGTTGTCAATTAAGAATTTGCCCAAGAATTCCCAAAACTTCGCGACATTTATAAGAGACCGCACAATATTAGAGATCAATCTCTTAAGAAATGTATTAAGATCCCAAAACAGGTTTTGCAACAATGGAACTCTGAAGCCCAAATCCAAATAAAACATAAATGGTAAAATCCTCAATAATGTAGCCCCGATAACAAGACTCTAAATGAGACGTTTGTGGAAAAAATTGCCAATATAGAGAAATCCAAACTCCTCAGGTATGACAACGATTTATGGAATTCCAAGTAGTATGTCAAGAATTTAAAATTTTACACCACATTAACACTCTCGAACTATCTCCATTACATTTAAGACAAAAAATCCTCAAATTAGCCAACTCAAAAACCATAGGACTCCATACAAACACCGAAAATAACTAGTACAACAATAGTCCAAGCGATGACGAACTATTTCTACTTTTGCATGGGTGTGGTCTATGGTCCTACACTATAACCTATTGTATCGTTTCTTAAAATATCATGAAGTACAAGAAGAAATGAAATATATGGCATATAATGTGAAATTAAGCAGGTAAGATAACATTTTGGTCACCAAACAATCACGTACACCTGAAATTTTCACATTATCTGAACACATCTTATTTCTCATCCTTCTTTGAAAATTAGGAAAATACTCAATCGGGCAAGAAAAAAATATAAATTTTGGTGTGCAACAACCTCTCTGAGTATACTTTCATAATAAAGAAGAATGAACTCAAAATAAATTTTATAACTCAAGTTATGCAGAGAATACGACAACTACTGTCACATACCACCAGAACAAAAACTTTGATTTTGCAAGGCCATAAACTGACTTTAGCTTCCTCAAATAGGCTAGGCTTTCGCCCAGATATAGCCCTATGTGTATAATAATCACCATAAAAATTTGAGACTCATCAAAGATCTGGAAGATAGGTTAAAATTAAAAATACCATAGGTAGTCACTTTGCAATTCTGCTACTGAACAAGGAACTTGAAAAAATTCGTTTCGAAGTCTCCACAAATAATTTGGGGCTGAAGTTTTTATGGAAGATACCTGGTTATGTCTAATTCTGGGAAAAATTCACAGAAAAATAACTCGACATTTAAACATGTCTACTACGCAAAATTCCAACTGCTGCACAGATTTGCGTACCACCAAAATCATTTCTCTCGCCTTCTAACTTCATGAACGCTTTCTATGCACTTAATCATCAATATGAAAACACAAGACAACCTTAATTATCAATTTATATTCCAAATGAATAAAACATAACTTATTAAATTCCCAAAATGGGTCTTCAAAACATGAGTATTATCCTTCATCCTTAAAGCAAATCGCCAATAATTCAACTCTAGCCCAAAAGTGGCTATGCAAAAATCACTTCAAGAATCCACAAAGTATTGTTTGGCATCATGACCTTATTCAAGACAAAACTCCAAAATGCATCAAGAATCTAAGAAATCAAAGAAGCCTACTACGCATACTCCTCATCGTCATTCACACTTGCTTGCGAATCCATGTCTTTACTAGACTCTTCCTCGACCATAACGTAACTTTGCCACTCACAAAGGACATCCATTAGCAATTTGCACATAAAATTAGCATCCACCTTCCATTCATCATGGTAAAGATAGTCTTCCTATGCCTCTTATCCCACAAAGTATAAATCGCAATTCATAATTGAAATGAGAATTATCATAAGACTAAGCACCACATACTCCCAAGCTACACAATACCTCAACATTTCAGTGACTTGACTCCAATAATACTTTAATATCCCAGATAATAAAATAACATCAAGAACCCTCAAATGAACTTCGAACATTGACTCCCAAATTATCAATCACCCAAACAATAGCTATCTAACCAAATTGCAAAGAAAATCTCCAATTCAAATCTTTATCTAGCCGAGAACAAAGCACATAGCTTCTAAAACTCTAGGTAGGAGAGGGTGGATGGGAGTACTCTCTTTCTATGACCATCTTCTAAAGGGTTACTCTTTTATTAGTCAGTATCCAAGGCTACCCAGATCCCCAACGGCTTATATAATTTTAATTTCTTCTTACTAGGTGCATTTTAAGTTTCCCTACAGGTTTTAGTTCCCATTTGAATTGCCCGCTCTGATACCACCTGTAACACCCCCAAAATGACCAAGCCGGAGGCCCGGGCGGTGTCACTCCATACCCGAGATGAAACCCAGATACTAGGACGTTTAAAAGTGGTTCCAAGCATAAACGACAAGAAGTCTTAACATTAAAACTTTATTACAAATCAAAAGTGTGCCTCAAACACGCGCGCTTAACAAGTCTAAGCATTATTAACTAATTAAAAGAATTCTAATTATTTAAAACGATAATACTAAACATCTCGGTGATGGTTCGCGTTTCACGCTAAGCCAAACTACCATCATCTAGACCTGTGGTGCAGAAAACAAAAAGAGAATACAACAGTACAAAATCAGCAATAAATACTAGCAAGCAAACACCCAAGCATGTAAAATGATTATGAGGCAATTTATAAAAACAGTAACCAACTTTTCACGTAGTAAATTATTTTAAACACAGCTGAAATAAAGTTTGACACTTGTAAAAAAAAGCACGATGAGTTTTCAATTCCGTTGTATTTTCCCGAAACCAGTTTATTATCCAAGATGGGAATCCAAGACCACATATTATTTCATTTCCATTAATATTATCAAATCTAAAATCAATTTGTTAATTTTTTGTGACGGGGAAAGAACCAACCATCTTGCAAGCATCCATGACCTTAAGTGTCGACACCTCCTAAAGACTCTTGCGGCCATAAAGGTGAGTACAAGGAGCTATTCGGGCCATTGCAACCACATTAAATAAAATTAATTGGATGCGTGAAAGAAGTCAACGCGTCCAAGCCAAAAGTAACCAAGCAATAACCCCGCACAACTCTTCACTTTACGTTATCATCCATTATTATATTTCTGTGATATTTTCAAGAAAAGCATTTAACAAGTAAAATCATATATTTAAATGGCACATAATGCACATAACACGTAAATTCATTTTGAGACAAGAAGTAAAATAATCATTTGACACAAAATGTGGTAGGCAAACTAGACCTGACATGTTTACTCACCTGGAATCTCAAGCTAAAGCAAATCCCTTCCTAGTAATACTCGACTTATTCTTCGTCATTGAAATTGTCGCCTACAAATTTAATAATTAACTAATAAAAATACAATACTAAAACAAATAGACAATGCCTACATAACAAGATAATGATCCCATAGTTTTTAAGTCTATAGTTCACCCCTTAGTTCATACTTCAAAACACAACCCAAAACCTTGTCCCAAAATCCCATAACCTAATGTGCACATAACCTAACATAACTCCACTAATTTATTACTCCAACTTTCCAAACAGATCATGAGTCAAAATGAGTCTCATTAGATCCAAACACTCTGAAAAATAAGTCTAGCATCAAACGGATCCGAATTTCGATACCCAGATCAAAAGATATGCCCGTTTTAACTATGTAGTCACACTCCTATTATCCATACGGGAATTGTTGATTTTCATATAAACTATCCTCCAAAACATCTAGTTCATCCCGTATTCAAACAAAATTCAATGTACAATGAATACCCACTTCAAATCAAGTTACTACCCACATACTAGGATCATCAAATCATCCAAATCGATTAATCAAACGTCCCCTCCATAACTAGGGTTTTTCCCATAAACTAAGAACAAGATTTATCCCAAAACTTGATTATTAATCCTACGAATTTATGAATGATGAAACTAACAATATAAATCTAAAAATTCGCGATAAAGTATTGAAATTACTAGGTGATCAAGACTTACAATTGGAGGAGATGATATGAAACTATTAAGAGGAAGGGGTTGAAGCTTGCTAGCGGAGATGACGACGATAAGTCTCTCGGAATCAATCGGGTCAGAAACGACCCAAAACTTTGATGGAATCCAAGAAGAAAAGAGAAGAAGAAGAAGGATTCCACGAACAAGAAGAAGAGAATAACAAACCTGGTGTAGATAGTGCTTTCTAAGCTGACAGATCTTGGCCACGTGGCAATCATCTAGCACACCATATTGTGCTCCACACACACTGGATCACCAGCCGCGCTGATCCATGTGGGGGCTGCGAGACAGGGCCCTCGCATACCACTGCACGGTACTTTTAGGGACTTAGTGGTTTGGAGGCTAGAGTAAGTCCTGTCGCGTGCGAGCCAAGCCCGCACGCGACCTTTAGTAACTGCTTTTGAGAGATTTATGTCACGAGCTCCATAAACCCTGTCAATCCGGTCAAACCCGGTCAACCCCATAACGGTTCCGGTATTCGCGCATAACGTGCTGTAACGGTCCCTATATGTGCGGACGAACGTGCCGTTGCGGATAAGCTAATTAAGTCGCCATTGATGGGCGCATTGAACACACTGAAACGGTCACATTCTCCGTTATATATAGGACGTTAACCTTTCCATACAAAGGAGGACACACCAGACATACGCGGAAGCTCTGCCAAACCCCTGTCTCTCTCTCAGACATTACTACTGCCTTACTCTATCCCTACACACAACCCAACACTTCCTGTGCCATTTCTTATCCCCTACTTACGGTGTACACAGAGTGCTCCCCGCCGGATTCTCTTGTGCACATTTTGGTGAACCCGACGTGAAACCTACCATCTTAAGCAACCATGTCTCAGGAGGATGATGTCAGTAACAGATCGTCTTCCACGGAGGCCGCCTCAGGAGAGGAGATTCGCCGTACTCCTACAGCTCCTGGTGAAGCTCCGACGCTAGAAGCCTTGGACGCCACCATCCAGAGTCAGGCAAAGGCTCTCAAAGCTCAATCTGCACAACTGGAACGAATTATGGCTGTCTTGGGGACTCTTGCTCCAAACCCAGCACCAGCCACCGCCGTCTCTGAGGGAGGAGGAGTATCCACCACTCAAGGATTGGGAGTGTCAATCACGCCACCCAACCCCAATCTGCAAACTCCACCGGCGACTACGCAACTACCCTCAATCCAGGGGTCAACAGCTCAGATGTTGCCTCTCGCTGCTCATACTCCTCAGCCTCCGGCTTTGGTACCTAATCCGGCCTCACAGTATCCCTTGCCTCCCCCAACGACAATCTGGGGTAACGTGAATTCGCAATACATCCCTAGCCATCCTGCGGCGTATGTGTCGCCTCCACCTGCGACAACCCCTCCTCCCGCTGCCGAGGGAAGTACTCCGGAGTGTATGACGTCACTCCAACGGTGCATAGACACCATTCTGGCTCACCAATCGTTCGCGGATACCATCATCCCGAAGCTGGACAACGATCCACCTATCCCACGAGATATCTATCTCATGCCTAACCCTGTTGGGTACAAGGCTCCTAAATGGGACAGGTTCGAGGACGTCAATGGGAACGCCCATGAGCATGTCATGCGCTTCATCGATGTGATGGGTCCGTATGGAGCTGATCCCAAACTGCTGATGCGCGAGTTCCCGAAGTCCCTGGGGAACGTGGCTTACAAGTGGTATAGGACATTGGAAGCCGGATCCGTGAAGACTTGGGACGATATGGTCCAGAAGTTCTACACCAAGTTCTTCCAGATGGAGGAAAAGGTGACGATGATTCATCTCTCGCGGATGTATCAGAAGCGCGAGGAGGACGGAATAACCTTCATCAAGAAGTTCAGGGCCAAGTCCTTGGAATGCAAAGATGTGATACTTGAAAGCAGAATCGTAGAGATATGCTTACAGTGCATGCGAGACGAGTACAAAGGTACAATCAGATCAAGATGGACCCTGAAGATGCACGGAAAACCGCATTCATCACCCCCGTGGGAGTATTCAACTATACGGTGATGCCTTTTGGCCTAAAAAACGCAGGTGCGACCTATCAGCGGGCCATGATGGCTCTGTTCCACAACATGATGCACAAAGAAGTGGAATTCTATGTGGATGACCTAGTTGTCAAATCCAAGCAAGAGGCAGACCATCTGGCGGATTTACGAAAGGTGTTCAACAGATGCAGGCGCTTTCAATTGAAGATGAATCCTATGAAGTGCGCATTTGGGGTAACATCAGGGAAATTCTTGGGATGCGTGGTACATCGCCAAGGAATCGAACCCGACCCTGCGAAAGTATCAGCCATCACTGGCATGACTCCGCCGCACAACCAGAGTGCCTTGAAAACCTTCTTGGGAAAGCTATCCTATCTACGAAGATTCATCCCAGCGATCGCTGAAATCACCTTCTGTTTCAGTGATCTTCTCAAGAAAGATGCTATATACAACTGGACCACGGAGCACGAAGCTGCGTTCGGAAAATTAAAGGAGCTGCTGACATCTTCAAAAGTAATGATCGCACCTCAGCTCGGATCACCACTCTTGTTGTATCTGACGTCAACAAGGAGATCTATCGGGGCTATCCTCGCTCAGGAGTATGAGGGTCAAGAAAGGCCCATCTACTACATCTCCCGTATTGTGCAGCCGGCAGAATCAAGATACACAGACATCGAACGTCATTGCCTTGCTTTATTCTTCGTAAAAGAGAATTTGAGACACTATTTTGCTTCGCACAAAGTAGTGGTGGTCACAAAGAACGATCCCATACGATATCTGCTAACTCACACTACTCTTGGAGGAAGATTGGAAAAATGGTATATGACCATTTCCCAATTTGACATCACGTGCGTTCGGCCGCGGGCAATCAAATTGCAGGCGGTAGCAGATTTACTGGCGCAGTTCCCTGATAACAGTCACGAGCCCGTGATTGAAGAAGAATTGGAGGGAACTGAAATCTACTCAGTTGAGTTGCCTTACTGGACGCTTCATTTCGATGGCTCGTCCACAAGGAAAGGTGGAGGCATTGGGATAGTCTTGACTAAACCAGATGGGGAAGTCATACAGATGTCCGCAAAGCTTGACTTCGCAGTTACCAAAAACGAAGCAGAGTATGAAGCTCTCATCGCAGGGCTCCGCGCGGCAAAGGCCTTGGAAGTAAGCAACTTGACAGACATGGGGGACTCCAAGCTAATCGTCAAACAAGCCTCGGGAGAGTATGGTTTGAAGGAAATAAACCTACTGCCCTACAGGACCCTAGTGCAGAGATTGGTGCAACAATTTTGCGACGTTAGATACGAGCACAAACCTCGAGCGGACAACAGGCATGCCGATGCTTTAGCTACCTTGGGATCCAAGGTCAGTGCGGACAAATGTCCCGCGAGGATCCCCATTGAAGTACGAACGTCCTCGGTGCTGACAGAAAACGCGTGCGACAATGAATGCATGGACGATGCTGACTGGAGAAAGTCAATCTTACGCGCCATTGCGGAAGGCACGAGCAGCGAGAACTGGGCATCCACAAAGGGCTATTGCATACATGACAACACCCTTTATTACAAGGGCCCTGGCGGAATACTCATGCGATGCGTCTCCGAGCAAGAGGGACAACTGCTATTGGAAAAGATTTACCGGCATGCTTGCGGGGAAAGTGAGGTGTCAATCTATCGGAAAGCTCAGAGATATGGCATTCATTGGCCGGACATGTCAACGGCGCAGCATTGATTTAAGGAAAGTGCGAGAGTTGCGCAGTAATCAAAGACTCTTTACTCATTGCTCTAACCGACGATGATGCGGATTGGAGGAAGCCCCTCTTCGATTTTCTTACCAAGGGTACTGTACCCGAGTCGAGAAAAGAAGCCGAGAAACTAAGGAGGAAAGCATCCCGATATGTGGTGCAAGAAAATCTGCTTTGGCGAAGAGGCCATGAAGGTAACTTGCTGCGATGCCTAGACAGCACAGAAGCACAAGAAGTGATGGACCTTTCTCATCAGGTGGAACACCAGGGAGGTGCGAAATTATGCAGAAAACTCCTTTCAATTGGATATTTCTGGCCCACTATGGAGGCTGATTGCCGCACCAAAGTAAGACGCTGCCAGGAGTGTCAATTCAAGGGTAATCTAGTGCACGCCCCTGCCGTAGATCTACATGCATTGGAACCCCATGGCCGTTTCACACATGGGCTCTGGATTTCATTGGTCCCATTCGACCGACCTCGCACGGGAATCACTTCATTCTCACCGCGACTGAATTGTTCACCAAGTGGGTAGAAGCTATACCACTGAAGACAGCAAATGCGTTAGCTGTGGTACATTTCATACAAGAGAGCATCATATGCAGGTTCGGAATTCCAACACTATCCTCTCGGACAATGGCACTCCTTTTGTTAATCGCCAGGTGGCCGCAAAGCTAGCAGAATACAACATCAGGCAGATATGCTCCACTCCATACTATCCGAAAGGGAATGGGCAAGCGGAAGCAACCAACAAAACACTGTTGAGAATTTTGAGCAAGATGGTCGCAGATGACCACAAGAAGTGGGGTGATTCTTTAAGCATAGCCCTGTGGGCTTATCGGACTTCTCCAAGGACACCCATAGGGGTCTCACCGTTCCTTTTGTGCTGTGGAGCTGAGGCTGTGGTGCCAGCAGAAGTGAAGGTTAATTCCGCAAGGTTGGCTTTTCACGCGTTATATGACAACCAACGCGATCATGACTTAGTCCTGCTAGAAGAAAAGCGGGAGCAAGCCAAAAGGACCAACAAGCGTTACCAAGAACGGATTGCTCGTGCGTACAACAAAACAGTCCAACGTCGAGATTTCGCAGTTGGAGATTTGGTCTTACGCGCATATGATCATTGCATGCGAGATGCAGCTCATCCAAAATTCGCAGCCAATTGGGAAGGACCCTTTGAAGTCACGGAAGTCTTTGACAGTGGCTACTGCAGCATACGGAGGTTACATGGAACGACCTCAACCCCAAGCGCAGTCAATATGCGCTGGATCAAGAAGTACTATCCTTAACTTCTCTTGTTATACTCGTTATATTACAACGTTTGCTTTATGCTCCGTATTGCCATGATTCACACATCTTCTCTCCCATATGAGAGAATTGTAATCTCATCTCTCCCATACGAGAGTTTTATAATAAAAGACTTCTCCCAAATGAGAAGAACTTTATGCTTCTAGCTGTCTTTATTGCTTCATTTAATTCATTATTACTGTTGGTAAAAGCCTATCCGACGCGATAGCAACTCGTGCGAATACGATCTTAAATGATCTTCTAAAAGCCTATCCGCTGTGATAGCAGCCTACGCGAATACGATCTTAAATGATCTTTAAAGCCTATCGGTCTTGATAGCAGCCCATGCAAATGCGATCTTAGCAGATCTTTTAAGCATATCTGTCACGATAGCAGCCCATGCAAATGCGATCTTAGCTGATCTTTTAAGCCTATCTGTCACGATAGCAGCCCATGCAAATGCGATCTTAGCTGATCTTTTAAGCCAATCTGTCACGATAGCAGCCCATGCAAATGCGATCTTAACTGATCTTTTAAGCCTATTTGTCACGATAGCAGCCCATGCAAATGCGACCTTAAAATGATTCTTAAGCCTATCTGCCATGATAGCAACATTATGCAAAAATGATCTTAAGTGATCTTTTAAGCCTATCTGCCACGATAGCAGCTCATACGAATGAAATCTTAAGTGATCTTTTAGGCCTATCTGTCACGATAGCAGCCTATGAAAACATAATCTCAAATGATCTTTCAAAGCCTATCTGTCACGATAGCAGCACTATGCAAATGCGATCCTAAAGTGATTCTTAAGTCTATCTGTCATGATAGCAACATTATGCAAAATGATCTTAAGTGATCTACAAAAGCCTATCTGATGAGATAGCACTTGCACTTGAATCTAAAGCAAATCACAAGCCTATCTGCCAAGGTAGCAAAGCTGCGCAAATACGATCTCGAATGATCTAAAATCATATCTGCAAATCTACTCGACAGATAGCCAATCGTAGCAATGGTGCAAAGTGTGAATACAACACTACAAAAAGCGATATTTGCCAATACACATGCGAAATCATAGCTTGTTGTAACGAAACAGCAAGTAATACAAAGCGATTTATCATTATGAGTCAAAATGACTTACAATTTATCTGTCTAGATAACAGCTTACAAGCGAAAAAGCTCAGCTCAAGCTAACTACGCAGCCAACATGGCTTACAATGCATCTAAATAGTAACTCACAAACTGAAGTTACTCGTCGGGGAAATCCCAACTGGAAAAGGATCAACCTAACGGTCCTAACAGAAGCTATGCGATACAAAGATCTGCGACCAAAGATCTGTAGCAAGTAGGGTGTTCCTGAGAGAAGAACAGCCCACAGCTCGCCATGCCTACAAGACCTATGCGACGCCATGACTGAGATCCCAGGATCTGACAAGGCCATTCTTTGGTCTTACACCCAAGAGACGTGCCTGAGGAACCACCTGTTCCGGCGTATGCAGCTGTGCAAAACAGGGGAGCAGTCATTCCTCTGGCAACGGGCGCCTTGTCCACGAGAACGAGCACTATGGCTCGCCACCCTGAGCTCACGAACATGGTGGCGAATGATCAACCTCCGGGCATGCTGGAGGAGAATCACGCCGTTCATTACGAGTCGGTAGCAAGGTCAGTACGGCGCTGCACCTCGCGGGGAGGCGGCCGGAAACATGACCTGCAAGCATAATAGACGAAGAAAATTCTTCGAACAAATATGAGGTATTACCTGCATCTTCTCTATGATAGTTATAAAGATCAATAAGCCTTATAAAGCGGATCTTGGAAGCTATTTCTATAGCACAAAGCGCAAACTCAGGTTTCACAACTTGAAGTTGCCATGAATCAACAAAAAACAAGCGTTGAAGCCAGTAGTCGTAAGGACTCACGGCAAGCCACATTGTGGGATAAAGAACCCAAATAGCAAAAGGCAGGGTTTATATAGACCTTGTGAAGACTCTTCAGTTACCAAGATGAGTCAGCAGAATTTGAAAAGAGGGTAAGGATCAATCACTTACGCCTTGAAAAGCGGTAACAATCAATTACCCTACTAAAGGCTACGACGATTCGGCTGCGTATCCTAATTAATGACGGATAGTCATGATATGGATGGACTTCCCAAGGAAGGCGTGCTTATCTAATGAGCAATTAGCGCGAAAATCAAGGCATAATATCAATTACTGACTTCATAAATTGATATGCACAGGGATATTCGAGCAAATCCCGAAAAGGGCAAAACGGGCAATTCGATTCTTTTTGAAAAAAGGGGGGAGAAACCCTAGCAACATTACAGTAATGTTTCAACTACTTATTTGCTACTTTTTTTCAAAACAAGCCCTTGATCAAGGAATCGTTAGGAGTAAACTGGCGGCTCAGATTTTCTACTTGCTCCACTTCTTGTTTCAATTGCTCGCATTTGGCGTTCATCTCATGAAAGAGCTTCATAGCCTCTTCAACCTTTTTTCTTTGTTGCTTTACCTTCTGCTGCTCAGCTGCAAGGTTTTGGTGGCCGCGTTTCAAGGTCACGGCCGCGCGAATCAGGGTGACTCTTTTGACAAGAAACCCTAAGCCCAGCCTGCCTTGAACTTTGGCGAGAAGGATCTGGCACATACCAAAAAGCAATTCCGCGCTTTGAGGAGAAATGGTCGCAGGTGTGGCCGCGGACAGCTGCTCTAAAATCCAGATGGCTTCAGTCAGAAACAGCCTTCTATCAAAGGGGCCTATCTCCTGAGACCTCACAAACGATTGGGGATAGGAGAGACGCATGCGAACTAGCCAGTCCACGTCAGCTTGATGCGAACAGCAAACCACGACATACCGGTTCCTTCAAGGATCTGGCGCAGAGAAGGAATGCGCATCGCTGGGGCAGTTGAAGACTGTCCTCGCTCCATCGCCCTTTTATCAGCAGCGAGCTTTAACTCCTCATAGTTGGGGGGAAGAGTATAAGCTGCACCAGGTGCGATTGCTGCCCCGACCTGCGAACCCCAAAAGTTCCACGCAGGAAGAGGCGCTGCAGGCTCAGTCATCGCCGGAGACATGGCGGCAGCAGAAGTTGCAGCTGGAGGAGGAATACCTTCAGGTGCGATAGCATCGTCAGTGTTGTTTCTTATTTCCTCAGCACCAGCATGGGAATCTTCCTCCATCAACACGGTGTCAGCTTCGGCATCATCAGAGAGTTCAATGATGTCTTCGAAGGGCTCTCCTACAAATTCGGCAGCTGCGACGGGCTTCTCAGTATGAGAACTCGGCACCGGGACATAGGATGCAGAAGGTTGATTCCTTTGCTCCAACACGGCCTCGTCAACATTACCTGCGATACAAAATACGATGGTGTGAGGTAACTTGTGTCGTACAATATTTTATTATCTTTGGTAAGCTAAGAGCGAGCACCTCCACGCGAAGGTGGGATCGCATCGTCCTCGTCATATGCTAAGGACGTGGAACCTCGCTCTATTAATATATCTTCGTTAAGCATGTCCTTAAGGTGAGCATGACCTGGGGCACGGAGAAACCAGTCATGATTATGTTTGGGTTGTTAAGCCAAGTTCACACATGTTGCTCAAATAATTACCTGAAGGTTCACCGCACTTGCCTACTAGCCAACGGAGAATGTCAGCTTTTGACACACCGTTCTTTAGCGCACCGACAATTACATCTCGGTATTTTACTGCGAGATTAAAAATCTCACCTTCGTTACCGCCTGCGATTTCTTCGAAGTCTGCTTGGGCTTGCTCTAGAGCTGCTGCATCTTCTTCTGGAGCCGCATCCTCCTCTTCACCTTGAGGAGCCACCTCTTCGGGAAAGCGCATCTTCCTCATCAGTTGGACGCATTAAGTCGTCGACGTGTTGTTCTTCTAGGCTCCTCTGCTTCACGCGTTTGAGCTCCTCTTCCTCTCGTTTCCTTCTTCTTTCAGCAGCCTCCGCAGCTGTTCTCCAGGACTCAGCAAGAATGTCCTCGCTTATGGCTTCATCAGAAACACCAGAATGAGAGCCTCTCTTCTGCTTCTTGGCCAAGAGGCCACCAATGGTCTCGTCATCATCATCATCTGCTAAAGAAACAACTCGTTCAAATAAGACCGCATAAGAGTTAAGGTAATGAGAAGAGAAGTACGATTGAGATACCTCCTGAGTCTTCCTCTTGTATCTCATCTCTTTCTCTGTCGCCAACATCTTAAATTCTTTCTTCTTCTTCGTCTCCTTCTCTTGTTTCTCTTCTCTCCTCTTCTTCCTCCTGGCCGAACGGAACAAAGGTCTCCACTGCGAGCTCCTTTCGCGCTTTACTGGTCATGCGACCTTTACCTTTATCCCTGGCAGAAAGGGATCTCGCAGGAGGGGAAGCTGGAGCGCTTCTAGGGGAAGAAATTTTAATTCCCTTTTGCCTGGGCCTCTTCGCTCTCGGGGAAGCAGTCGCTGGAGGAGATGGATCATCCCTAGGGGGAGACAAGGCTGGAGTGTTGTCTATCAACGAATCAGCAAAAGCATTCATGATATCGCGAATCCTGGTCTCGGCCGTGGGATCCTTTTTCGATGCCAGCCGAAACGGCTGTCCTTGCCTTCTTGCAGTAACAATGGTGGTAACCAGCGATTTGGAACGCTCACCAGATGCAAACCTCCGCACATGGAACTACAGCAGGAAACGTAGTATGAGGTTTTCAATTTATTGAAGTAAAGAAGCTTAGCGCATGCAAGAGAAGTTGTTTACCTTAGCAAAAGTTTCGCTATATCTGATGACATGCGAATCGCCTTTCCTAACCGCAGCGATCTTTTCATCTAAAATGATGGATGGACACAGATGGTTCTCGCGATCCAGCAATGAATAGCAACCATATTCAGACTCGTCCAGGCTACAATTGGGACGAAAAGGGAAAGAATTCCTCTTGATCACATGAGCTCTACTTGGCTGAGGGACCGACTGCGTCTCGAACCTCGTCTGCTGGGCGTTCCAGTAGGCGATCCAGTTCCTGGAAAAGCCGCCTTTACGGTTGCCTGGAGGTTGCTCAAAGGGAAGATTGCTCATCAAGATTGTTTTACACTCCCTCGACAATAACCGCTTGTAGAAGCCTCTGATGATAGACTGCGGCCAGATTGAGGGTGCCACAGCATCAAAGCCAAACTGGGGAGACACGCGAGTGGGATCAACATCCACGGTAATCCTATCATACCTAGGTGCGAGCTCACGTACATGCTCTGCAAGAGCAGGAAGGGAACCTCGCAGACACCAGCAAAAGAATTCGCGATAGCGCTCGTGGAAATGTTCCCCTCTCGAAAAGCAGCTCTTCTGAGAAAGCAACAGCCTTGGAGGGATACAGTTTTGGGAACCATCGCACATTCTCAACGCGCATGGCGTAGGGTCTAGCTATAAACTCTTCCCGATTATCGCATATCAGGCTCCAAACGCACTTGGGATAGTTAGTTCCAAACCACCTCGCAGCCCTGCCGCTGTTACGTTCCTCTTCCGTACCTGGGGGACACCATTTGTTGGGCTTGGAAGCGACTGGGGCATAAGAGGGCCATCGCTCGAAGACCCACATTGTCAAGAAAGCAATGTTAATGTAAGTCAGTACGTCGAGGAGACCACGCGATTCCTTCATCGCCACAACCAGCTGATCCAACCTGTAGTACAGTGTGCCCAAGACTAAGGGTCCGAGTGCGACCTTCTGAACGAGGGCCTACTTCACAGCAAGAGGCAGAACGTGATAAAAGACCCCATCATGCGGGTGACCATCGATTAAGTACCTCGACAACTAGGCACAGAGGAAGGCACACAGGGTCAAGTGATAACCCTTGCCATTCACATAGTTCTTAGCCTTCGGGTTTCGACTCAGAAGCTTCTTGGTGATACTGCTGTTCGCATAGTCACGGAAAAAGTACTTGACCCACTTGTTCCAAGTATTCTTCGCAGATGTGTCGACCAACTGCCAGTCAGGAAGGACTTCTGTAGGAGTCCACCGGGTGGAAATTTTCTTCACCTCTGACAAGCACTCCTCCATCTGCTTATACAGAGCGATCTCCGCATCCGTTCTCAAGGGACTCAAAGGATCTACCTCGCCCACGGGAGACAGATCATACAGCATGTGCACATCTTCGAGCGAGGGATCAGCCTCGAACTCAGCAAAATGGAACGTGTGAGTCGCAGGCGAGTAACGGGAAAGAAGGTTTAGAAGCATGGACTGATCCAGCTTCACGGCAGCACCCTTCATAGCACGAACTGCGAAGTATATTCCGGCATCGTTCAAAGTCACGGTATGATTGGTCAACACATGGTCAATCCATTCATCCATGAAGTCCAATTTCTGAACAAATGCTTGAGTAGAAATAGCAGTGTATGGGAAGTACCCATTTTCTACTCCCAATCGAACCACATCTTCGAAATCAATCAATTCGAGCAACGCTGAGTTAACTGGAGGGGTTAACGTTTGTAATGCTTCACCGGAGACAGCGATTGGCAATTTCTTCGCCTTAACCCTGGCATGATAAAAGCTTTGCCACCCAGATAGGGGGCTTTTCGCCATAAAGCCCGTGGAAGATCAGGAATTTCTTCGACCTCCTTAATGGTTTTGGTTCCTTTTGTCTTTGCCATTCCTGCGGAAAAGCAAGAAAAAAGGGGGGAGAAATACACATACTTAGTTCGAATTTCAAGATTCAGCTCTAAGCATACGGGGGTTTACTGGAAGGAAGATGAACAGTCCAGTGGCAATTTTCAAAGCTAGAAGATTGGAATCGTTTACATAATCAGGGATTTCAGAAACCCTATCTTCAAGATCCTTATTATTTGGGGATTAGGTTGAAATTAGATTCAAAGATCGAGAGCTTCTTCATAAGTTGCAGTGGATAATATGTTACGGGTTGCAAGATTCAACGCAGTTCAAAGCATATATCAGTATATCAAACGCAATTGAGCAAGGCCAACCTTGTTTTGGTAAAGCTTGCTTGGATGTGCACAATTGAAGAAGACGATTGACAAGAGAGAACTGGTGATTGATTATCTGAATCTGCTCTTGAAGGCTTCCGGGTATCATTCACTTTAAGAGAAAGAAGTGATGCTTTGCAACAATGGAGAGTACAGAGTATTTATCCAAAAAAACAATGAAGGGTTGCGTCCTTTCAGTAGTCGAATCGCAACCGCCACCGTCGAATCGCGCAATCACTGGACACGCTGACATCACGCCTAAAACCCTAAAGGCCAGACGACACGACTCTAGGGGTTTTAGGTCATAATGGCACGCATGGGGGCTGAACCTTCATACATTTGAATTGGTGCGTGGCGACGACGCGTACGTTGGTTCCTGCGCATGGAAGTCTATCTGGCTATGAGTCTTCACGCGCAGAAAGGGGGCTAATGTAGATAGTGCTTTCTGAGCTGACAGATCTTGGCCACGTGGCAATCATCTAGCACACCATATTGTGCTCCACACACACTGGATCACCAGCCGCGCTGATCCATGTGGGGGCTGCGAGACAGGGCCCTCGCATATCACTGCACGGGACTTGTATGGACTTAGTGGTTTGGAGGCTAGAGTAAGTCCTGTCGCGTGCTAGCCAAGCCCGCACGTTACCTTTAGTAACTGCTTTTGAGAGATTTATGGCACGAGCTCTATAAACCCGGTCAATCCGGTCAAACACAGTCAACCCCATAACGGTTCCGGTATTCGCGCATAACGTGCTGTAACGGTCCCTATATGTGCGGACGAACGTGCCGTTGCGGTTAAGCTAATTAAGCCGCCATTGATGGGCGCATTAACCACACTGCAACGGTCACATTCTCCGTTATATATAGGACGTTAACCTTTCCATACAAAGGAGGACACACCAGGCATACGCGGAAGCTCTGCCAAACCCCTGTCTCTCTCTCAGACATTACTACTGCCTTACTCTCTCCCTACACACAACCCAACACTTCCTGTGCCATTTCTTATCCCCTACTTACGGTGTACACAGAGTGCTCCCCGCCGGATTCTCTTGTGCACACCTAGACAGAGAGAGAGGCGGCGGCGGCGGCTGGACGTCGCTGTCGTTGCTGCTGGTCGCTTATTCTGGCGATCAGAGGAGCGACAGAGAGTGGGAGAGTGAGATCGTGAGGGAGAGAGAGCTGGTGAGGAGGGTTTCTGACTTCGTGAGAGTGAGAGAAAGAGAGGGGTTGTGAGAGAGAGACAGGCAGAGGTCGTGAGGAATATTTGGAAGAAAAATCCGACGAAGAAAAAAGGAGTCGGATGGGAAATCCGATTGATGAGGAAATCACGTCAATGTGTGATTTTTGGGTGTCGAAATTATATCAATGTGTTGAAAAAGACACTTTCACACCCCTAGTTTAGGGAAAAGACACTTTAACACCCCTAGTTTATGGAAAAGACACTAAAAACTTTATGTAAAACTTACAAAAAACCCAGAAGATTATTAACAGTAAAAATAAACTCCCAAAACTTATATTAATAGCACAAAAACACCCTTAGACACAAAATGGGGTATTTAAGATACATGGAGGAAATTCAACCAACTTCTTCGCAGATGCCCTACTCATGAAGAGCAGTGGTATAAACTCCTCAATTTTTTCTATAATTCTCTAGACAGGGAAACAACACATGAACTAGATATGATAGTTGGAGAATATTATGGGCTTGAAAGTGCAGTGATGCCAAGATCTGCTAAAAACGGTGGCAAAGCGTGAGTATACGAGGTCTGAGACTCGTAGATTCTCAGAATCCGATGGAGCTCTAGTCAACAGGATTGAGTCAATGGTGGAGCATAAATTAGAACAAAAAATGGCAGTCATGACCTCAGCTTTTAACAGCATAAATCCATTAGCATAGGTGAAGTCTGTTGGAGAAATGGTTGCGGAAGATAATTAGGGATATGGCTCTACAATTGAAGACGTTAATTACATGGGTCCAACACAACAGCAACAGTGGCCGAACATTTATCGGCCCAACAACTGCAATCACTCTAAATTCAGCTATAGCAATCCAAACAGTGGGTTATATGCACCTGGTCTGTAGCCTAATCCTCTGTATCAGGCTCAGAGACAAGCCACACAGCCACAGGCACAACAAGAACATGATCCGGAACTGAAAGCCTTGTTGAGACAATTGGTTACTCAGCAACAACAGACAAATGAGAAGATGGATAGGACAAATGAGAATATGGATAGGATGGAGCACAATGTTTGTAGCCATGGAAGTCACTATTAAGAGCCATGAGGCACAGATTGAGCAAATTGCCAATCAGCTTACTAAATCTTCACCTGACATTCTTCCTGCTAATTATATTTTTCCTACTGAGCAGCTCAAAGCTATTACTACTCGTAGTGGCACTAATACTCCGGATCATCCATATCCTAGCCATGCGAGAGCTGAAGCTACTAAAGCCACAAAGTGAGAATTGAGTGAAGAAGTACCCAAGGCCGTGAGTCCTCAATCAAAGGACACGACTGAGAAGAAAGAAGAGCCCAAGAACATTCTAAATCCGGCTAATTTAGTGCCAAATGTGTCATATCCGGCGGCAATAAAGAGGAATGATGAAGATCATTATGGGAGATTTTTAGAGATATTTAGAAAACTTCACATCAACATCCCTCTTGTGGAAGCACTTGCTCACATGCCCAAGTATAAGAAGTTCTTGAAGGAAATTTTATGGGGTAAGAAGAGCATAGACCCTTATGCCACGGTGAAGCTAACAGAGACATGTAGTACTGTGATACAGTGAGATATTCCCAAGATGAGAGATCCAGGCAGTGTCATCTTAGGCTGTACTCTTGGGGATGGATATCATACACATGGGATCTGTGATTTAGGCACGAGTATTAATCTCATGACATTGTCCATATTTTAGAGATTGGACATTGGTGCGCCAACCCCATTGAAGATGGGTCTGCAACTGGCAGATAATTCTATTGTTACACCAAATGGGGTGATTGAGAACTTGCTTGTAAAAGTGGGTGCATTTGTCTTTCCAGATGACTTTGTGATAGTGGACATCAAGGAGGATCGCGATATTCCACTCATCTTTGGAAGACCGTTGTTGAAGACAATGCGTGCAAATGTTGATCTAGAGAATGAGGAGCTGACCATCAAGGCTATAGATTCATCACTTGTGTTCAAGGCATTTGTTCCGGGCAAGGGGAAGAAAAAATTGGCGATGGTAAAGTTCAGAGAAGATCGTGTGGATCCTTCTCTTGGGTTACCGACAGTGTTGCAGCCCGATCCACCCGAATCAGAAAAGAAGCCAAATCTGGTGTGTGCGCATTATGTGGTGCAGAAAAGTAAGGGCAAGAAATTGAAATAGGAGACACGTCGTGCTAGACCTCCTTAACATTCTTTGAGGTAACTGGGTCGGGTCGTCTTCCTTAAATTACACGGCGATTTTTGGGAGGCAACCCAACCTTTTTATTGTGTTAATTTAGGGAGTTAGTTTTTAATACAGTTGTGTGTGTTTTGGTTATTTATTTTGGAGAGATGAGAGAGAGGGACTGAAATTTGTTTCCAAGTGACATATTTGAGCAGGATATGGGAGAGTCGACCCCGGAGTGCCATGGCACATATGACCTTTAGAGGGACTCGTGCATACGAGTTGGGGATTCTCAATGCGCAGATTCATGAAGAGGAGAGCAGTCGACCCCGTTGTGCGAGTACACACTGACCTAGTGGGAGCACAAGTGGTGTCACACTGTGCTTGGGGACTGCTGTACATGATTTCTTCCCCACCCTTAAGGTGGTTGTGAGTATTTCTTCTCTCTGGCTGAATTTTTGTATATTTGTTGTATGTCATGCTCCATCTCATCTGATGGTCCTACACATTGATTGCTAAGTTCTCTTGCATGATCTCTAAATTCATTGAGGACAACAAAGCATTCAGTGTGGGGGTGATTTATTTGTTTATTAGCCAAAATGTTTGCATGGCCAGTTACATGTAGGATGTGTTTAGTTCGTATTAGGAGTCAGTATTGTGGTTTATGTTGAGCTTTTATTTATATTGGCGTATTGTGTAGGATAGATTTATACTGTTTGCAGTTTTACATAATATCAATTTTTATTTGTCTATAGACGGTATCTCTTTATTCTTCGTGATATTGACCACATTTCTGATCCCTATTTGCATTTTAGTGGGTTGGTCTGGTATGAGAAGTTATGGGAAAGAGTATATTATAGCATTTCTAATTTGTGAATATCTAATGATCGCCATGTTCTGCATGCTGGATGTTCTACTATTCTATGTTTTTTTCGAAAGCGTGCTAATCTCTATGTTGTGCAGAGCTGAGCATCTACCAAAAAGTTGAGTTGTGTTGTGTCAATTTTTGTTCTGTGTCAAAGCCTTGCATATAGAGGTAGGATATTAAAAAAATACAAAAAAAATGAGAAAATACAAAATTCATAAGAATTGAAAATTTTGAAAATTTGAGAATAAGGCTATTGAAGATCTTGAAGCTGAAGAGAGCTTAGTGAATGAATCATTTTGAGTAGGAAGTGTCGTAGTAGGAAAAAATTTATTCTTTAAATATGCTGTGTAGAGGTTTCACAAAAGGATGTCCCGGAAATTTATGGGAGTTGTGAAAGAATGACATGAAAAAGTATACCTAAGTTTCCTATAGTGTGCTAATTAGATTGAGTTTTGGTTGTAGCTGAATATTCTGTTTTCAAGTGGAAACTTGTGGTCTCTTGTTGATCCGGGGTGGACCTTCGTGTAGAGTTGGTGTCATGTAATACGCTTGCCTCAGCCTAAGTGAAGTTGAGGGGCGTACACCACCATCCCTTACGGTGGTCGCAAGAGTTAACCGAAAAAGCCCAAGCTCTTTATGCTCTATTGCACGGTTGAAAAAACAGAGGAGGAAAGAAAAGAAAATGAGAGAATCTGAAGAAAAAAAAAAGATAAAGAAAAATTTTGCTTCAAGGAGAAACAACCTAATGTGCTTCCGGTCACACGGAAAATTTGGATTCAATCCAAGTAGAGATTAGAGAGAAAAACTAGAGTCAAGCCTTATTTCACAGGATTTGTGACTCTCTTCGCCAAGATAATTTGCATTCAGACGCAATAAAGTATAAGAGGGTCTTAAAACCTAATATGATTCGGCGAAGAAAGGCTACATTGAGATTTGATCTGAATTAGACCCAATGAAGCTTATGACGTACTTATGTCAAGGTTTGAATTGGTGGAGGAAACGGGACACCTTAGTGAGCTTTTGCATAGAATCGTTTTTGTATGGTCACAGGTTTCATGGACTTGAAATACTTAGGTATTTCAAGGCCTTCGACCAGTTTTCAAATCCTTGAATCAAGTTTCACAGCCAGAGCTATTTCAAGACCTTGAACCAGGATTCAAAGCCTTGAAACTGTCTGACCTGCATACATGTTCAGAGGGGTAGTTTCTCCAAACTCTTTTGATTTAACTCCATCCCTCTCACATCTGTACTTGATGTATTATTATTTAATGATGAAATACAAACTGTTTTGATATATCTAACATGCTTAATCCATTGTTTTGACTCAGTTTTGCATGGAAATTTTGTTTCCTAAATTCCTTATCTGGATTTTGCAGGAAGGAAATCACTTAGTGAAGATGATCGTGTGATCGATCAGACTCATGAAAGCTTCTCCGAGTGTTTAAAGACAAGATCACAACAATATCTGTGAAGATTGTGATCAACTATCCGTTGGAGAAAGCTGTTAAGAGAGTCAAAGTTTGTTGCCTACAAAATAGGAAGTTGTTGCCGAAAATCTGGGAAGATTTGCAGAGCTTCAAACAGTATAAATAGAGCTCATTTTGAAGCAACAAGATACAACACTGAACGGGCAAAAAGAGAGACACAATTCTGGCTTGACAAGCATCAAAGAAGTTTATCACTCTCACAATCCAACTCACAGAAGTTCACTCCATTCTTCACTGCAGTTCTACATTCTAGTTTCCTTCTGTATTGTGCTTTATTGGTAGATCATTTATGTGATTCTTCTATATTTCATTCTCAAGGATTGTTCAAGGTGAACAATTGAGAATTCTTAGTTAATCAGTTAGCTAGAGCAGGTACTAGATAGGTTAGGGAGAACCACAAGTTGTAACAGAGTAAGGGAACTCTCTGTGCTTGAGATCTAGGGATTAGCTTTTGATTAATAAGAATTGAGTTGAAAATCCTACAGGTAGAAGATCCATGAGGTAGAGACGTAGTTCCAAGTGGACTAAACTCTATAAATCCTTTGTCTCTTGCATTTACAGTTCATCCACATTCATAGTTTTTACAGCACACAATTTTGTTTGTTTTTCAAGGGTTTAAAACTCTTTTCAAGGCCTTGAAAAAGACTTGTCTGTTTCATTACAAATTGTATCTCTTTTCAAAGGCTTAAATTTGTTTTCAAGGCCTTGAACTCCTTTGCACTTGACTAAAACTCTTTTCCTCCTCAAGTTTTTGCAAAGAGTTGGAATAGTCTATTCAACCCCCCCCCCTTCTAGAGTATCTGTGCTACATATCCATCTGCTTACTCCCCTTTCAATTGGTATCAGAGCTTTTATCATTGTATAAGATTTAACCATCTGGTGATCATGAGTACTGCAGGTGATGGTGGTTTCTCACAGGTAAGAGCTTACAACAGACCTCCTCTATTTTGTGGAGACAACTTTGCTCACTGGAAAGCCCTGATGAAGATGTTCATCATTAAACAGGACATAGAGCTTTAGACCATTATTCATAATGGACCTCATAATTTCTTTACTGAGAAAGATGGGATCAAAACTCCCAAATCTGAAGACTCACTCTCCTCTTCTGAATTGGAACAATTTTCTAAGAATTACAAAGCTATTAACATCTTGTATTGTGCTTTGAGTACATGTGAATTCAACAAAATCCAGGCTGCAAGACTGCCAAATAAATATGGGATGAGCTTGTCGTGAAATTTTAAGGAACCAGTCAAGTCAAGCAAACCAAGATCAACATCTATCTCAGGCAATATGATTTATTCAAGATGAATACAGATGAGTCAATCAGAGAGATGTTCAAGAGGTTCACAGACATTGTCAACAACCTTGATTCTTTGGGAAAACATATTTCCAATGAAGAAAAGGTGAGGAAGATACTGAAAAGTCTTCCAAAGGCCAAATGGGAACCAAAGACAACAGCAATTGAAGAAGCTCAAGATCTCTCATCACTACTACTTGATGACCTACAAGGGAAGCTCCTGACACATGAAATATCCATGAATGAAGCTGATGGAGAGCTACCTGAAGGAGTCAAGAACTTAGCACTCAAGGCCAGAGAAAATGAGAAAATTCAAAGCCTTGAAACAGAAGATGATGATGATGAAGATTCTTTTTCCTTGATTTCCAAGCCTTGACCAGAATTCTCAAGATGAAGAAAAACTTTGGAAACAAAGATTTCAACAGAGAAAGAAATAGATCATCCAGTGGCAAGGACTACAAAGGTAATTCTCTTCACAAAATAAATCCAAAGTTATGAACTGCTTTGTGTGGTGATGCAGGAAATTTGATAAGAGATTGCCCACACAAAAAAAGCAAGAACTTTCAGAAGAAAGACCATGACAGGAGAAAGAAAGCTATGATAGCTTCATGGAGTGATTCAGATGGCTCAAGTGAATCTTAATCTGAAGAAAAACATGCCAACCTATGCTTCATGGCCAAGCATGATGAAAGTTCTGATAAGAACATTGAGGTAATGGTAAACTCTCTGATTTCAAAACCAAAATATGCTCTTTCATATTATCTTACGACAATGCTTTTAAATGAAGAATATTATCTGAAAGAGATTAGACTTCTGAAGAAAAAATTTCATGAGCAAGCAAAAGAGAATCTACAACTTGTTTGTCTAAATCAGAATATTGAAATCTCTAAGAAAAAACTGACAGTGATTTCAAGGCCTTGAAAACCAGTTTCAAAGCCTTGAAAACACAATTCAAGGAAGTAGTCACTAAGAACTCTTTACTGAGTAACAATCTTGTTAATCTGAGATATCAGGTTGATGAATGAGATAAACAAAAGACTATTCTTGCTGAGAAACTTCAAGAATCTGAGTTAGTCAAAGTCAAGCTTGCATGCTCAGAACACAACTTAAACTTGATTCTTGGAGGAAGTTCAAAGTCTGTTCATAAAACTGGCATTGGATACAATCCAAATTTTCCAAGAAACAACAATACCAGATTTGTGAAATCTGGAAGCAAAACTTCTCCTAAGTGTCATTTTTGTAACAAGATTGGTCATATGAAGATGACTTGTCCTTTCAGAGGAAGAGACCCTCATATAATGAGGAACACATTTCCATTACAACTTAAAGGACAGGTCAGACAGATTTGGGTTCCTAAAGGGGTCAGACCACCTAACATGGTTGATCTGAGTATGAGTCTAAATTCCACACTTGGTATAATAGCTGGGTAAGGAAGTGATTGGTGTTTGCAGGTTGTCATCAATATCAAAGAACATTAAGTGGTTTATGGACAGTGGTTGCTCAAGACACATGAGTGGAAAGAGACCTCTATTCTCAAAATTGAAAGAGAAATCTGAAGTTTCAATTACTCTTGGTGACAAAGGCAAAATGCAGCATTCTTGGTATTGGTAAAGTTGGTACATATTATGAAAATTCTATTTCTGATGTATATCTAGTTGATGGTTTGAAATTTAACTTTCTTAGTGTATCTCATCTTTGTGATAATGGTAATCAGGTTATCTTTGATAAAGAGAAGTGTGTGATGCAAAATGAGAAATCAGGCAATTGCATTCTCACAGCCTCTAGATCAAACAATGTTTATATTTTTCAAACTAACAAAGTTGCAGGTAAAAGCTTTAAGTGCCTCAAGGCCTTGAAAGAGGATTCAAGGGTTTGGCACAAAAAGCTTGGTCATATTTGCTTTCATACCTTAAACAAATTAATCTCCAAAGATCTGGTAGGAGGATTACCATCGATCAAGTTCGAAGAAGATGAAGTATGCAAAGCTTGTGTTCAGGGTAAGCAGACCAGAAGCTCATTCAAACCAAATAAGTTTGTAAGTACTTCTAGACCTATTGAACCGCTTCACATGGATTTGTGTGGTCCTATGAGGACACCAACTCCAAAAGGTAAGAGGTATATTCTAGTTATTGTAGATGATTATTCTAGATATACTTGCGTTATGTTTTTGAAAGAAAAATCTGAAGCCCTCTCTGAATGTTCAAAGCTTTGCACAGAACTTCAAAACTTGAAAAACCTACCCATTGCTTCAATTAGAAGTGATCATGGTAGAGAATTTGATCAATTATAATTTGATTTGTTTTGTGCTAAGCATGGTATCTCTCACAATTTTTCTGCTCCTAGAACTCCTCAACAGAATGGAGTTGTCGAAAGAAAGAATAGGACTCTTGAAGACATGAGAAGGACAATGCTTGTGGAAAATAAGCTGCCTAAACATTACTGGGCAGAAGCTGTGAATACAACAAATTACATTCTGAACAGGTGCTTGATCAGACCCATCTTTAAGAAAACCCCCTATGAACTCTTCAAAGGGAGAAAGCCAAACATTTCATACTTCAGACCCTTTGGTTGCACATGCTTTGTCCAAACAATGGCAAGGACAACTTGGGTAAGTTTGATTCAAGAAGTGATGAAGGTATATTTCTTGGTTATTCTCTTACTAGCAAAGCTTATAGAGTTTATAATTAAAGAACCAAGCTGGTTAAAGAAAGTATTCATGTTATTTTTGATGAAAGCTATGATGGTTCTTTGAGTGAAAGTTTTGCAGACTTAAATCTGAACAAGCATGAATAAGAAGAAGAAGCAGAGAACTCACTTGGTTTCAAGAAAGGTTCAGAAGGAAACAGAAGCCATTTTCAAGACCTTGAAAACAGGTCTCAAGGCCTTGAAAATAGAGATCAAAGCCTTGACAAAGATGATCAGAAAGAGATGAATGATCAAGCCACTACTTCAAGACCAGAGAAGATATAAGGAGAACCTGAACCATGGTCTCCAAGAAAGATATTCAAATATCTTTCATCTAATCTAGCTGACAACATCATCTTTGACCGAACCACTGGTACACAAACATGGTCACAGTTGAAGAATCTTTGTGCCTTCAATGCCTTCATTTCTCTTGTATAACCCAAAACTGTGAAGGAAGCTTTACAAGAAGCATACTGGATTATAGCTATGCAAAGTAAACTCAATGAGTTTGAAAGAAACTAGGTGTGGAACCTAGTTCCTCCACCTACAAACCAGTCTGTCATTGGTACCAGATGGGTGTTCAGAAACAAATTGGATGAGGATGGCAAAGTGATCAAAAACAAAGAAAGGTTAGTTGCTCAAGGTTACAATCAAGAAGAAGGTATTGATTATGAGGAAACTTTTGCTCCTGTTGCCAGGTTAGAAGCAATTTGAATTCTGCTTGCATTTGCATCTTTCAAAAATATGAAACTATTTCAAATGGATGTAAAATGTGCATTTTTGAATGGGTACTTACAAGAAGAAGTTTATGTTGCAAAACCTCCTGGTTTAAAAGTGATAAGTTTCCAGATCATGTTTATAAACTTGACAAAGCTCTTTATGGTTTGAAACAAGCTCCAAGGGCTTGGTATGAAAGACTGACAAAGTTTCTGCTCGAAAATGATTTCAAAAGAGGATTGGTAGACAAGACCCTTTTCATGAAGACTCATGAGAAAGATTTACTTGTAGTTCAGATTTATGTTGATGATATTCTGTTTGGAGCTACTAATGACCTTCTATGCAAAGAATTCTCAAGTCTTATGAGCAGGGA
The DNA here is from genome assembly GCA_023055425.1 of Linanthus parryae. NCBI lineage: Eukaryota > Viridiplantae > Streptophyta > Magnoliopsida > Ericales > Polemoniaceae > Linanthus > Linanthus parryae. The sequence continues at coordinate 21,198,888 of JALGPY010000012.1, read as the reverse complement.
ATTTGAAATGAGTATGATGGGAGAGTTTAACTTCTTCCTTGGACTTCAAATACTTCAATTGAAGAAGGGCATCTTTCTGCATCAAAGCAAGTATACTAGGGACTTGCTGAACAAGTACAACATGTCTCAATTCAAAGAAATCAAGACTCCAATGAGTTCTACACTGTCTTTAGATAAAGATGAATCTGGTAAGAGTGTCAATGTGAAAGAGTATAATGGCATGATTGGATCATTGCTATACCTTACTACTAGTAGACCTGCTATTATGTTCAGTGTATGTATGTGTGCAAGATTTCAAGCTGATCCACTATTAACTGCTGTGAAGAGAATATTCAGATATCCCAATGTTACCAAAGACTTAGGGCTTTGGTATCCAAGACATTCTAACTTCTCTTTTCATGGATTTTCATATGCTGAATTTGCAGGATAGAAAGTTGATAGAAAAAGCACTTCTGGAACTTCCCAATTTATTAGATCATCTATGATTAGTTGGAACTCCAAGAAAAAAAAAAACTCGGTTGCTTTATCAACAGCTGAAGCTGAATAGATATCTGCTGGAGCATGTTGTTCACAATTATAATGGATTGCTCAAAAATTGAGGGATCTTGGATTTGATTTCAGAAGCATTCCCATCAAGTGTGACAACACTAGTGCAATATCTATTACAAAGAATCTAGTACAGCATTCAATAACCAAGCATATTGATGTCAGACATCATTTCATAAGAGATCATGCTGAAAAAGGTGATATTGTTCTTGAATTTGTTTCTAATAACATGCAACTTGCAGATATCTTCACTAAACTTTTGTCAGATGAAAGATTCTCAGCTCTAAGACTGGAATTAGGAATGCTAAATAAGAATGAATTGGTTTAGGGGGAGCATCAGGTAAGGAAGGTAAGTTATTATGTGTTTCAAAGGTTTGAACTAATTTTCAAAGCCTTGAAAATCTATTCAAATCTTTCGTCTGATGTGTTCCAACTTAACAGCATTTCAAGACCTTGAAACTCTTTTCAAAGCCTTGAAAATAAGTCTGATAACTGCTTCGTGAATAAGTTTTGGATCCTTCAGTATTGGGTGCTATCTATGTAGATATTTTCTCAATACTGCCCCTACCTTTTTCAAAATTGATTTTCAGCCAAATATATAATTATTTATTTTGAACGACTTCAAAGATTTGAATCTTTGTTGATCATTACAGATCTTTTAAGATCAGAAAAATGTTGCAGTTTCCTTTTCAAATACAAACTCTCCGAGTATTTATCTCCTTCTCTTCTCTTTCACTCCATATCAAATCCACATTTCTCTATTCTTCTCCCAAACCCTATTGAGCACTAAAAGAGTCTCAGACAGAATCAATATGGCCGGAGGATCAAAACCTAGCTCTGAGAAGAAGAGAAAGACAGCAGTGGATGAAGTTCAAGAGATCAGTGGAGACTCCAACTCTAGAACACCTAGTGCAGAAGCAGTTGCAGAGCTCCCTCCACCCAAGAATAAAGTCAAGAAGGATGCAACTCCTTCCTCAGAAAAGAAGAATAATAAGAAGAAAAAGAAAGAGAAAGCTGCTGCAGAGAAGCAACCAGAAATAGAGATCTCCAGCCCCAAGAAGTTGAAGAAAAAAAAGAAGGCAACTCAAGCTGAAAAGGGGAAAGGAAAGGTAACTGAGGAACAACCAGTAGAAAATGTGGAGAAAGCCTTGCAGATCTACTCAAATAATACTGCTCCTGATGAATATTGGTCCATCTCAAACACTTCAAAAGGTCAGTGGTTGGATGGTTTTGCATCTAGGGAGATTTCTTTTTGCAGTTTGATAAGTTGCAAATGCTGCTTGGAATGAATCTGAACTGTATCTCTATGTTGAAGAAAAGCTCTTTGTGGTTCATGATGAACCCCGCTGAGCTAACTTATCCTAGACTCACCAGATTCTTCTATCTCAATATGAAGCAACTTAAGAATTCTCCACACTTAGTTATAAAGTCTTTAGTTGCTGGAGTTACAATGGAACTAGATCGTGCTGAGTTTGCATCTGTCCTAGGGTGTCCTAAGAGATATGACACACAGAACTACCCTCCAAAGAATGAAGCTTTGAAATTAGAAATAGAAGAATGCTTTCTCCCCAATGTTCCTGCCTCATCCAAACAGTTAACACACTCTGTGTTAAACGTTGAAGCCAAAGTTCTATTCACTATCTTGATGAGATGCATCTTTCCAAGGGAACATTCTAAGGAGTTAGTTACTGAGAGGGTGCTGTTCATTATGTACTTGATTATGAATGCCTATGACATTGATCTACAGAAACATATAATGGAACACATGCTTTTCCTTCAAATAGATCAGAGAAGGCATCCTTTGCCTTATGCAAACTTTCTCACTCTATTCTTCCAACATCTTTAAATTCCTACTGCTGGTGAAGAGTCTATCACTTCTGGGATTGGCATGCTTAATGAGAAGGCCTTTGAGAAGCTTTGGGTAGTTAAGACCAAAGAGAAGGTTTAGAAGTTGTATTCTGATTTGACTGAGGAAGAGCTGAATGCAAAGAAATTTGTTAAGCCCAAGGCCTTGACTCCTAATTCAAGCCAGACATCTCAGCCTCCTGATTTGTCTTCAATTCTTCAGAGACTTGATGGTCTAGAGATGGATAATAGAGAGATCAAAGAGAATCAGCATGGGTTTGAGACTGATCTCTCACAGGTCAAATACATGGTGGAAACCATATTTAGAAGCACGACTGTGTTTGATGTCCCTGAAGATGAAGAAGGTGCCAAGAAAGGTGACTCTGACAAGAACTTGCCAAGTGAACATTCCAACCAGGAAAAGGCTGCTCCAGTCAAAGATAAAGGAAAACAGGTGATAGTTGAACAAGCTGCTCAGGAAGGAGATGAAGTGGATAGCCCTGACTCAGATGATTTGCTGATAACTCTGAAGAAGAAGAAGAAATCTCCAAAGACTTCCACTAAGGACAAGACTGAAGATGTTACTGTTGCTGGAGAGAATGAAGAGGAACAAGAAGAACAGGATAAGACTGATGAAGATAGTGAGGAAGAAGAGGGAGATCAGGATGGAGATGAAGACCCAACCCCTTAATCTTGCCTACTCTTTTTTTCACAATATTTCATTTTAAGTTTTATTTTTCAAAATTTTCGGACCCTGATCCATCATCTTCTCATTATTTTTTGATGAAAGTCAAAAAGGGGGAGAAAAATCTTAGGTTGTTTTGATTTTATTTTCCGTTTAGATGACCTATCTTTTGGTCAGTAGAATTCAGTAGGATTTTCTGACACTTACTTGCAGAAAATTGATTTTGTTATTTACTAAGTTGGATCTTTTGGAATTATTGTGTTATTCTTACTATTATGTGCTAATCAGTATTTTTTGCAGATACTTAGAATCAAAACAGTTGTGGTTTTGTCTTTCATCAAGGGGGAGATTGTAAGGTCACATGTTTCATGGACTTGAAAAACTTACGTATTTCAAGGCCTTGAACCAGTTTTCAAAGCCTTGAACCATGATTCACAGGCTTGAAGCTATTTTAAGGCCTTGAACCAGGATTCAAAGCCTTGAAACTGTCTGACATGCATACATGTTCTGAGGGGGAGTTTCTCCAAACTCTTTTGATTTAATTCCATCCCTCTCACCCCTGTACTTGATGTGTTATTATTTAGTGATGAAAGACACACTATTTTGATATATCTAACATGTTTAATCCATTATTTTGACTCAGTTTTGCAGGGAAATTTTGTTTCCTAAATATGCAGGATTTGTTTCCTTATCTGGATTTTGAAGGAAGGAAATCACTCAGTGAAGATGATCATGTGATCAATTAGAGACTCATGACATCTTCTCCGAGTGTTTAAAGACAAGATCACAACAATATCTCTGAATATTTTGATCAACTATCCGTTGGAGAAAGATGTTAAGAGAGTCAAAGTTTGTTGCCTACAAAATAGGAAGTTGTTGCTGAAAATCTTGGAAGATTTGAAGAACTTCAAACAGTATAAATGGAGCTCATTTTGAAGCAACAAGATACAACACTAAACGGGCAAAATTAGAGACACAATTCTGTATTGACTAGCGTCGAAGAAGTTTATCACTCTCACAATCCAACTCACAGAAGTTCACTGCTTTCTTCACTGTAGTTCTACATTCTAGTGTCCTTCTGTATTGTGATTTATTGGTAGATCATTTATGTAATTCTTCTATATTTCATTCTCAAGGATTGTTCAAGGTGAACAATAGAGAATTCTTAGTTTATCAGTTAGCTAGAGCATGTACTAGATAAGTTAGGGAGAACCACAACCTGTAACAGAGTAAGGGAACTCTCTGTGCTTGAGAACTAGGGCTTAGCTTTTGATTTATAAGAATTGAGTTGAAAATCCTACAGGGAGAAGATCCCTGAGGTAGAGACGTAGGTCCAAGTGGACTGAACTCTATAAATCCTTTATCTCTTGCAATTACAGTTCATCCACATTCATTGTTTTACAGCACACAAACTTGTCTGTTTTTCAAGGGTTTGAAACTCTTTTCAAGGCCTTGAAAAAGACTTGTCCGTTTCATTACAAACTGTATCTCTTTTGAAGGCTTGAATTTATGTTCAAGGCCTTTAACTCCTTTGCACTTGAACTAAAACTCTTTTCCTCCTCAAGATTTTTTGCAAAAAGTTGGCATACTCTATTCAACCCCCCGTTCTAGAGTATCTGTGCTACATATCCATCTGCATACTCCCCTTTCAGTTTTTATTTCAAATTCTTGCTGGGTGTATATGAATTTCAAAAAAGATTAGTGAAAGCTTGATGATTTAAGTTGATGAGAGGGAGATTGCCTATTCTTGCCAAAAAAGAGAGAAATTGGATGTTTTAAATAATTGTAAGATCGAGTCTAGAATTGCATGTGCATCATCTTGCTTCATTAGTTGTGTCGTTAGTCGTGTTAGAGTCGCTTGAGTCTTGTCGGCTAGTAGACAAATAAATGCAGTAGATGAGACTTTGCTCAGGACGCGCAAATGGCAAGTGTGGGGGTACTTGATAACTCCTTAATTAGAGTTATCTTACGTACACTTTATATTGTTATATGTGTGCGTTTCGGTGCAAGTGATGGATTTTGGGATAATTTATGAAGAAAATGCACTTTTGGATGTTTTTGAGATTTAAAGTACAATCCGGGCTTTTCTAAATGGTTTTGAGTATGATTTTGATAATTGATCACATTTGATCTTCGATTTAGTGTTCATGTTGTTTTTTACAGGAATTACGTATTCGGGAATCAAGTGGAGAGAAGAAATGAGCTTCAGAATAGAGGAAATAGGCGTATTTGGCGCGTTTTGGATGTTTTCGCCAAATTTTGGCAATAATTGAGAAAAATGAGAAAACGGTCCGTAAACGGGAATTTCTCTACATGATAAAATTCTAGGTCTCGAAAGGACTCCAAAGGTGCAAAAATCACATTCATTGGAGCTCGGGATTAAAATCCGGGGCCTTATTTGCTTTTCAAAAAGTTTAGATGCTTTTCCAGGATGTTTTAGAGAAAATTAAGGATATTTGGAGGATATTTTCAATTCTACAATGAAGATGGAAGTGAGAGCGGAGTCAATTGAAATTAGACTCGGAGAGATTTCCAATGGCGGGTCACAGAGCGAAAACGGACATCGGATGAAAAAGTTATGGACCGCTGAAGACGAAGAAGAATCCTGGATTACAGGGTCTTTACACGAAGACAATTTGTCTTCCCACGAAGACAATTTCTCTTCCCACGAAGACTTTTTACTTAGCCAAATTTCAGAAAGTCTTCTTGTACATGCTTGCAGTATCAAAATAGGAAGATCTTCGCACGAAGAAGAACAGTCTTCGAACTAAGACTTTCGCACGAAGAGGTCGCCGGATTCAGTAAAAACGTTGGAGCTTTTGTGCAATTACTTAGAAATTCATATAAACACTATGGAACCATATTAGAACGGGTTAGGGCATAGTTTTTCAGTATCTTCGGCGTGAGAAAAGTGATTGGAGCTACAGGGAGCTTGGGAGACGCTTTGTTTGATCTTTTTTCATCCTTCTCTCTCGTTTTTGGTTTATGATCATGAAACTTTGTATCTTGATCATGTTTTATCGTAGCTAAACCCTTAATTCGGGATATCTCATAGGGAGATAGGGTTTGAACACCACGTTTGGTGATTTATGGATCTTGTTTCATGCTTCTTAGCCTAATTGAATGTGTTATGCTTAGCTATGCTTGATTTATGTACTTAATTCTATCGTTTCTATTGTTTGAGCTCGCAATAGGGTGATTATAGGTAGAGGATGTTAGAGAAATCAATTTTCGCTACCCGGAAACTTGAATCAAGAACTATCCGTATCTAGGGTTGATACATCTTACTAGTTAGGTAGAACTAAGAGTAGACCACAAGAACATAATGCTTATTTGAACTTGTGTAGGCTATAGAAATCAGGTACAAGAGTTTGAATTTAGGCTTTTGTTGAGAAATCTTCAAAGCATAGGTGCTCGTTTGGCTAAGCAGAAGAAATTCGTGTTGCTTGAACATAAATCCGAATTGGTAGGAAATCCCTAGTGAACCCGAAGAGATATCCTGAACTTTGTCATTCACAAGTAACTTTCGCAATCATTATTTATTAATCGTGAGATCATTCAACCAACTAATTGAGATAGTTTTTTTTTGTTTTTAGTAGGATTTAGCAAAAACTCAAACCGCTTTGCCCACATAAGGTTAATAAGTCATAACTAGTTTACAAGAAGTCCTTTGGGTTCGACAAACCCGGATTTCCGGATATTACTACCAACGACAGCCATACACTTGTGGTTGAATCGTGTCAAGATGGAATCTCCTAAGTACGTGCTTGGATTTATAGTGTGACCTGGGTTCCTTGGCTTGTGCGGTCGCCCCAGTGTTTTCACAATACAACGCAATGGGATCCACAATGCTAGGAACCACACCAAGCTCAGTGCTGACCTTTTTAATCTAAACAGCCTCCTTTGCTGCGGCTGACCAACAATGTACTCAACTTCAGTTTTAGAATCAGCAACTGTCTCATGCTTGGAACTCTTCCAGCTCACAGCTCCTCCATTCATAAAAAACACATAACCCGACAGCGATCTTAAATCATCTATGTCGGTTTGGAAGCTCGCGTCAGTGTAACCTATTACACTGAGTTCTTCCTCCACTCCAAATATCAAGTATGCATCCTTAGTCGATATTCTTGACAGCAGTCCAGTGACTCTCACCCGGATTGGACTAGTATCTGCTTGCCATACTCAACGCGTATGACACATCTGGCCTAGTACACAACATGGCGTACATGATAGATCCTATAGTCGACGCGTATGGGATCTTAATCATGCGGTCCTTCTCAATCTAATTGGAGGGACAGTCAGCCTTCGTAAGGGTGACTCCATGAAACATGGGCAAGAATCCTTTCTTCGATTCTTGCATGTTGAACCGTTTCAACACCTTGTCTATATATGTACTTTGGCTTAGGCCGAGCAGCTTCCTCGATCTATCCCTACAGATCTTGATACCAAGTATATAATCCACATCCCTTAAGTCTTACATTGCGAAACACTTTCCAAACAATCTTTTACAGATTGCAAGGTAGAAATGTCGTTTCCAATGAGTAGTATGTCATCCACATACAAGAACAGAAACACAACATAACTCTCACTAACCTTCTTGTAGACACAAGACTCATTTTAATTCTTGATGAAGCCAAACTCTTTGATCGCATCATCAAAACGTCGATTCCAACTTCTAGAAACTTGCTTCAATCCATAAATGGATCACTACAACTTACAGACTTTGTTTGCATGCTCTGGATCCTCAAAACTCTCTGGTTGTGTCATGTACACATCCTCAAGGAGGTTTCCATATAGTCATGATAAGCTGCAATGTCAAGTAAGATACTAATGGATTTGGTTATCGCGACTGGGGAAAAGTTTCATTATAGTCAATACCATGAATCTGTCTGATCCTTTTGCCACCAATCGGACCTTAGAGGCAAATACATTGCCATCCTGTTGGTCTTCGTATTGAATACCCATTTGCGCCCTATCGGCCGAGCCCCTTCGAGTGGTTTCACCAAAGTCCATAATTTTTTGGTATACATGGATTACATTTCGGATCTCATGGCCTCAAGCCACTTCTTTGAGTCTGGTCCTTTTATGGCCTCTCAGTAGGTAGTAGGCTCATCATCCATGAGTAGTACGTCACCGGTCTCAATCACAAGAAGTCCATACCTCTCTGGCTCCTGACGTACCCTACTCGACCTACGGAGTTCTTGTGTTACTTGAGCAGGTTGCACCACAAGAACTTGTGGTTCCCGCTCATGCTTCATTGTAGGATCAGTTTTTTGTGTTTCTTGAACCTACTCTCTTACAAGAAACACACAGGTTCGAGCAATAAACACTTTTGTCTCGATTGGATTATAGAAATAATATCCTTTCGTTTCCTTACGGTATCCCACAAAATTACACTTATCCGACTTAGGTCCAAGCTGTCTGTTTGTAAACGTTTTCATAGACGCCGCAACCCCTAATCTTCATAAACGACACTATGGGACGCCTCCCAGTCCATATCTCCTATGGTGTCTTCATCACCGATTTTGATGGAACGCGGTTAATGTCCCAAAACTATATCGGAAGATCAGTTTGACACATCATAGATCGTACCATGTGCAATAGGGTGCAATTCCTCCTTCCGACACACTATTCCACTGTGGCGTTCCGGGTGGAGTGGGTTGGGACTACATCCCAAACTCTCTACGATTGTTGTCAAACTCTTGGCTTAAGTATTCTCCTCCACGATCCGATCGTAGAGCCTTAATAATTTTTCCAAGTTTCTTCTCTACTTCATTCTTGAATACTTTAAACATTTCAAAGTATTCTAATTTGGCCTTCATAAGGTATACAAATCCATAACTATTGAAGTCATCCGTAAATGTAATGAAATAAAGATTACCAACTCTGGAAGGCATGGGAAACGGTCCACACACATCTGTAGGGTTTTGATATGGATTACGCATCAGAAATACAAATGAACTATTCATTTAAATACCCTCCATGAACCGCAGGACAAGCCATCATAACGTGGTAAAGGGAAAAATAATTGTGTACCTTGTTTGTCTGACAGATCACGATACGCAAAATTTTGTCCATGTATCTATGAATATCCACACCTAGGATTGTGTTGGATTCCTTCTCACGTCTTTGTGCTAGCTCACGTTAAGAAGGAGGAAGAAGAAGATCACGCAAACCGGGACACCACGGAGCCGCCCGACACAAGGTGGCCGACGGCGCAGGGGCAGACGGGTTACGGGCTTTGGCCTCTAACTCTCTCTCTACTTGCCTTGTTATTTTCACTCTAATGAGACTCTTATGAAAATAATAATCTAGGAGTGCCTTTATATAGTCAACAACTCCTTGTTAACTACATATTTGCCCAATACTATTCCTGTCCATACACGTATTAGCCCACCTTGAAAATTAGTCCTACTAAGTTTGCTTGTGGTTGCATATTGATAATTTCCTTTAATTAATCCTACTAATTAATGCTCATATCCAGTTTAATCCATATGGTGTGTGAACCCATAGGTTTCTACTTAGTTGGTAGTAACAATTACTAACATATAGCATTACAATAATGCAAACCAAAGATTCACATGTCTCATATGACATTGGTATTTATGTTATAGACAGAATTATCTAGATCAATGATATATAAACCATTATACAATAAAGCATTACAATAATGCAAACCATCAAAATAAATGGACTAACACTTGCCTTTATTTTAATAGAAAAACCTTTCTTGTCCAAACAAGAAACTAAAGTAATGTTTGTACTCATAACAGACACATAATAACAATTGTCTAATTCTAGAATAAGTCCTAAAGGTAAAGATAACTCATAAACGGCTATGGCTAATGCAGCAACTCTTGCTCCATTCCCTACACGCAAGTCTATCTCCCCTTAGCCAGTCGTTTGCTTCTCTTTAGATCCTGCATATTTCGAAAAATGTGAGATCCACATCCTGTATCCAATACCCAAGATGAAGAGATAAACAGATTGACATCTATAAGAAAAGTACCTGGTGGTGGTGGAATCACTATCCGAAGCCTTTTATCTTCCTGATATTTGGGACTGTTCCTCTTCTAGTGGCCAGTCTGACTACAATAGTGACATGCTCCCTTAACCACCCCTCCAGTAGTTTTCAAGGCAACTTCCTTGGGTTTTGAAACTGTCATGCCTTTCCCTTTGGAGGTCGAAGCAACTCGCTTGCTCTTTCCTTTATTGACCATCATTATGGTCTTTCCTTTTCCCTTGTTAATGCTTTGTTCAGCTGTCCTCAACATATTGAGCAAGTGTGACAGAGTTTTTTTTTATCTCATTCATGTTATAGTTCATAAGGAACTGGCTATAATTATCCGGCAACGACAGCATTGATATCAGTGGACAAATCTTGACCCACTGGAAACCCCAAACGTGTGAGATTCTCCAAGTACCCTATCATGCGCAGTACATGATCTCCCATTGGGTTTCCCTCTTACAGATGAAATTTGAACAAGGCCTTAGATACTTCATAACGCTCATGCCTATCCTGCTCTTAGAAGAGCTGCCTCAAATGTATGATCATATCATACGCCTCCTTATTCTCATGTTGCTTTGGAACCTCAGAGGTCATGGAGCATAGCATCAGGCAAGTCACATCATTAGAATCGTCAACGATCTTCAGTTGTTCCTTCCTAATTGCAGCGTAAGCATTGGCCGCTGATGGTTCTGGAATTGGCTCCTCTAGAATGTGCAGCTTCTTTTCATTCTTGAGAACAAGTCTCAATTTTCTGTACCAGTCCATAAAATTGTTTCTTGACAACTTGTCCTTCTCAAGGACAGCCCACATTGATGGAGTCGATGTATATTGATTGTTTGCCATTGGAATTCTACAACATAAGAAATATACAAGTTTTAGTATTTTTTTTATACAGATGAATATATTTAACAATGGCTAGATTATAAAATATAGTTCCCACTATTTTTCTCGGTTTAATAGCCCTCACCTATTAATGCGGAAAATATATATACTTTCTAGTAGGCCAAGATCCATATTTCACATCTTCTTGAGCTTGCTTTGGCAAGTCACCCAAGAATTAGTTATTTTAGGTGAACACCTTCCAATTACATCATATGCAACTATTGGTTCAATTGGGCAAATAACTCCTTATTTATCTATCCCATAGATAATCCCAATCGCCTTGCCTCTAAACTTTCAATTCTATTGAAGTAGCTTAGTTGTGTTCATCCTCTTACTTCAACAATCGCACATTACTAGCTTGTGCCATTGTACCATCCTACGATGAATCAAATTGCCTTGGTTTGGAAAGCGCGAGTTTAATACATTATAGTTTTGACGAGTTTCAAGTAACGAGAAGGAAAAACGCAATATTTATTGTTGAGGGATCTCATTGTCAATTTTATTTTTTTTGTTGATCCAATCAACTGGGTCTAATTATTTGGATTGGGAAATCCCAAATAAAATATCCGGGTTTTGATTATTATTTTGTTACGTTTTGCATGCATCAACCATACATCAAACATAAATAACAATATAATAAATAAACGTGATGTGGATGTGGCCTCCTAAAACTAAGATATTCCCAAGTCAATGAGAATATCTATAAACCCTAAAAATATCAAGCTCATCTTCATGTGCCCCCTTCTTTAGTTCATGCGCCTCAGCTTTGTGGAATAACGCCATCTTGTGATTTCTTTGGTCTTTAAGCTTCTTCTCCAGGTCTTGACTATCATCTAACAATTTAGCGCCTATACTAAATAGAGATACCTCACAAGTTGAGGAGAAGACGACACGCATGACGTAAAACCTATTTAATTATATTAATTACAATAAAGCCAAACCACAACAATAAACATCCACGTCATCCACATATAATGCCACATCCAATCACCATGCATAAGTACATAATACAGTTAAAATCCAATTTTAACGCGCTTGGTAAATTGTAGTTGATTTTGGGATTTTCTAGGGTCAAAACGGTCCAAGGGGCCCAACCAATCAAATTGGCCGAACCCTATGGACTGCCCGGGCCGCGCCTAGGCCGTTCCGACCAACCTGCGCGGTCAAACCGGCGGTTGGCCGACCCGGCTAGGCCCACGGCCTCGTTGCTTGCGCCAAAAGGAAGGGTGGCGGTCTCCTTGGCCGAACCCAATAGGGAAGTTTCCAAAACTTTCCTTGTTTCCTTGTGGGAAATTATCCAATTGTAGAAAAAAACTCATTTTTTCCCAATTGTGCCCAAACTCTACTTTTTCAAATCACCAAAAGACATATCATATGTGAACATAATTTGCTAATTTAAGTTCGATACGTAAAATTAGCTCATCCTCTACTGAATCATATTCAGTTCGCATTATTATGCCAATTTTGATTTTACACGAAAAATAACAGAACGGTGTAAAACTGATAAAATAGTAACACATAAAACCACGTTATGCGCTACAACCTGTGGCTTTGATACTACTGTAGGGGTTTGATACGGATTACGCAGCGGAAATACAAAAAAACTATCCCGTTCAAGACCCTCCATGAATCGCAGGACAAGCCATCATAACATGGTAAAGGAAAAAATAATTGTGTACATTATTTGTCTGACAGGTCACGATACGCAGAATTGTGTCCACGTATATATGAATATCCACACCTAAGATCGTGCTGGATTCCTTGTCACGTCTGTGTGCTAGCTCACGTCAAGAAGGAGGAAGAAGAAGATCACGCAAACCGGGATACCATGGAGCCGCGCACCGCAAGTGGACCGACGACGCAGGGGGCGGACGTGTTTTGGGCTTCGGCCTTTAAATCTCTCTCTCTCCTTGATTTGTTATTTTCACTCTAATGAGACTCTTATGGAAATAATAAGCTAGGAGTGCCTTAATATAGTCAACAACTCCTTGTTAACTATATATTTGTCCAATACTAATCATGTCCATACACAGATTAATCCACCTTGGTGCTAGTGGTTGTGTATTGGTAATTTTATTTAATTAGTCCTACTAATTAATGCCCATATCCAGTTTAATCCATATGGTGTGTGACCCCATATGTTTCTACTGAGTTGGTAGTAACAATTACTTACATAGAGCGGTGTTTAGCAACACATCTATGCCACCCAACTAATATAAATAGTCAGTGATCCGATAAACCTTGTGAACCATGTCACCGTATTGCATTATCTCTTTGTCTCTATATCCGGATTGGACACGAGACTTAAACATCACACCCATATATCGAATCCATAGTTTCTTGATCCTGAGAATAGGCTTATCCGTGCATATAACGTCATTATCCCATATTGATTTATCTAAGTCTGGCCAGACATTCTGTAACCTCTACCACTCGAGTGGCCATGGATATTTACTCCCATATGTGGGGGGGGGGGGACAAATCCTCTCTACATCACTACCACCTCTAAGCTTGCTTCCTATTATGTCCGATAACTGCTTTTTTGCCACTCAGTCACCGTGTAACGTTTGACGAGATCAAAATATAATATTCCACAACTAGAGTATCTAGTGACTTCAAGTCTAAGAACCACAATACCATTGTCACAACGAGAAGCACTTGTGACGTTAACATAATTATTTTAGCCTTATCGCGGTGGGCCAATCCGGTATGCCATTATCACATAATACATACTCTTGTGTTAGACTTGATATCTCAATATCAATCTTCCCACATAATAGTCTATAGAGATAAACAACACATTGTAATCTAAGGACTTCATTATATTAAATATCACCATAAATAATACAATGAATATTCTAGCCAAAATAATGTTCATTCTAAAATAATATTTCCTCTAGGGCATCTATTCCTGATAGTCTCCCAGTTTCACTAGAGCCAATATGGTGCATCTCGTATGCCTATAAATAGCATTCCCTTCATGCTTGTGCTGAACAAGCGGCATTGTAAGTGGATCTGACAGATTCTCATCTGTAGGAATCTTGCATATCTTCACATCTCCTATATCGATAATATCTCGAATAAGATGTAACTTCATAAGTACGTGCTTGGAATTTTGGTTTGACCTGGGTTCCTTGGATTGTGCAATCACCCCATTCTTGTCACAATACAACTCTATAGGATCCACAATACTAGGAACCACACCCAGCTCGGTGATGAAGTTTCTACTCCAAACAAACTCCTTTGTTGCGACGGACGTAGTAATGTACTCGGCCTAAGTTGTAGAATCAACAACAATCTCTTGCTTTGCACTCTTCCAGCTCACAGCTCCTCCTTTCAGGCAAAACACGAACCCCGACTGCGATTTGAAATCATCTCTGTTGGTTTGGAAGCTTGCATCAGTGTAACCCTTAACACTTAGCTCTTCCTCCCCTCCATATATAAAGAAAACATCCTTATTTCTTCTCAATTACTTAAGGATATTCTTGAAAGCAATCTAGTGACTCTCACCCTGATTGGACTGGTATTTTCTTTCCATACTCAGCGCATATGACACATCTGGTCTACTACATAGCATGGCGTACATGATAGATCCAATAGCCGACACGTAAGGGGTCCTACTCATGCGGTCCTTCTCAATCTGATTCGAAGGGCAATTAGCCTTCGAAAGGGTGACTCCATGCGACATGGGCAAGATTCCTTTCTTCGATTCTTGCATGCTGAACCGTTTCAACACCTTGTCTATATACTTACTTTGAATTAGGCCGAGCAGCTTCCTAGATCTATCCCTATAGATCTTGATACCATGTATATAAGCTGCACCTCCTAAGTCTTTCATTGAGAAACACTTTCCTAACCAATATTTAACAGATTGTGAGGTAGGAGTGTCGTTTCCAATGAGTAGTATGTCATCCACATACAAGACCGGAAACGCAACAGAGCTCCCACTAACCTTCTTGTAAACACAAGGATCATCTTCGTTCTTGATGAAGCCAAACTCTTTGACTGCATCATCAAAACGTAGATTTCAACTCCTAGAAGCTTGCTTCAATCCATAAATGGATCGGTGCAACTTACATACTTTGTTGGCATGCTCTGGATCCTCAAAACCCTCTGGTTGTGTCATATACACATCCTCGAGGAGGTTTCCATACAAAAAACGGTGTTTAGACATCCGTCTTCCAAATGTGATAGTCGTGATAAGCTGCAATAGCAAGTAAGAGTCGAACATATTTGGTCATCGCGACTGGGGAAAAGGTTTCATCATATTCAATACCATGAATCTGTCTGAATCCTTTTGCCACCAATCGGCCCTTATAGGCAATCACATTTCCATCCATGTCGGTCTTCTTCTTGAAGACCCAGTTGCACCCTATTGGCCGAGCCCCTTGGGATGGTTAAATTAAATTCCTTACTTTGTATGTGTACATGGATTCCATTTCGGAACTCATGGCTTCAAGCCGATTTTGAGAGTCTGGCCCTTTCATAGCCTTTCAGTAGGTAGTAGGCTCATCATCCATGAGTAGTGTATCACCGGGCTCAGTAACTAGAAGTCCATACCTCTGGCTCCTGAAACACCCTACTCGATCTGTGAAGTTCTTGTTACTTGAAAATGTTGTTCCACAACAACTTTCTTTTCCTGATCATGTTCCATTGTTGGATCAGTGGTTTGTGGTTCTTGAATTTCTTCAAGTTCTACCGTCCTCCCATTCTTTAGAGACAAATTCTCTTTATAGGAACACGCCAGTCCGAGCAACAAACACTTTGTTCTCGATTGGATTGTAGAAATAATATCCTCTCATTTCCTTAGTATATCCTACAAATTCACTAATCCGAATTTGGCCCGAGCTTGTCTGTTTGTAAACGCTTTACATAGACATCGCAGCCCCAACTCTACATAAAAGATACTATGGGACACCTCCCAGTTCATATCTCACATGGAGTCTTCATGACTGATTTGGATGGAACACGGTTAAGGGTGAAAGCTGCACTTAATAGAGCATGTCCCCAAAACGATATTGGAAGATCAGTCTGACACATCATAGATTGAAACATGTCCAATAGTGTTTGATTCCTCCTCTCGGACACGCCATTCCATTATGGCATTCCGGGTGGAGTGAGTTGGGATAAGATCCCACACTCTCTAAGATAGTCGTCAAACTCTTGACTTAAGTATTGTCCTCCACGATCTAATCGTAGAGCCTTAATACTTTTGCCAAGTTGCTTCTCTACTTCATTCTTGAATTATTTGGGCATTTCAAAGGATTCGGATTTGGCCTTCATAAGGTATACAAATCCATATTTACTGATGTCATCCATAAACGTAATTAAATAAAGATAACCACCTCTGGCAGGCGTGGGAAACGATCCACACACATCGGTATGTATGAGTACCAGTAACTCACCAGTACCCTGGTGAGTTACTCACCAGTATTCTTTAAAGGGGACTTTGTCATTTTTCCTAATAAACAAGATTCACATGTCTCATATGATTCATAATCAAATGAGTCTAGAAATCCATCCTTATGAAGTCTAGAAATGTGTTTCTCATTTATATGGCCTAAACAACAGTGCCATAGATAAGTTGTATTTAAATAATTAGTTTTAAGCTTCTTGGTATTTATGTTATAGACGGAATTATTTAGATCAAGGATATACAATCCACTAGACAAAAGCTCACTACAATAGTGCATATTATCAAAATAAATAGAGAAACACTTGTCCCTTATTTTAATAGAAAAAACGTTTCTCGTCTAAACCAGAAATATAAATAATGTTTCTGCTCATGGCAGGCAAATAATAGAAATTGCCTAATTTTTAAATAAGTCCCTAAGGTAAAGATAACTCATAAAGGCCTACGGCTAATGCAACAACTCTTGCTACATTCTCGTCGCGCAAGTCTATCTCCCATTTAGTCAATCGTTTACTCTTCTTTAAATTCGGCACATTTCGAAACATGTGAGATTTACATCCATTATCCAATACCCAACATGAAGAGATAGACAAATTGACATCTATAACAAAATACCTAGTGGTGGTGGAATCACTATTCCAAGCCTTTTATTCTCCAGATACTTTAGGCAGTTCCTCTTCCAGTGGGGTGTCTGACTACAATAGTGACATGCGCTCTTAGATACGCCACCATCAGGCTTTAAGGCAGTTTCCTTGGATTGTGCAACTTGCTTTCTCTTTCCTTTGGAGGTAGAAGCAACTCGCTTGATATTCCCTTTATTGACCATCATTATGGCCTTGCCTTTGCCTTTGTTAATGCTCTGTTCAGCGGTCCTCAACATATTGAGCATGTCTGGAAGAGTTTTGTTGATTTCATTCATGTTATAGTTCATGATGGACTGGCTATAACTATCCGGAAACGATTGCAGGATGAGATTAGTGGCCAACTCTTGGCCGAACGGGAAGACTAGCCTCTCAAGATTCTCGATTTATCCAATCATACGAAGTACATGAGGCCCGAATGGGTTCCCCTATGACAGACTACACTTGAACAATGCTTTAGATACTTCATACTGCTCATGCCTTGCCTGCTCTTGTAAGTGCTGCCTCCAATCTACAATCATATCGTACGCCTCCATGTTCTCATGTTGCTTCTGAAGCTCATAGTTCATGGTGAAAAGCATGAGAAAAAGTCCCATCATTATTTTCATCCAAAATTTTCAGATGTGCCCTCACGATAGCTAGAACAACATCCTCAGCTGGTGGTTTTGGAACAGGTGTGTCAAAGATGTAAAACTTATTTTTTGCTTTAGAACAATTCTCAAGTTTCTGTACCAGTCTAGAAAATTGGTTCCAGACAACTTATCCTTCTCAAGGACAGAATGCATGGATGGTGTCGATGTTTGTTGATTATTTGCCATTGGAATTCTACAAAGTGAGAAATATGAAATTTTAGTATTTGTGAACAAGTAACTACATTTAAAAATGGCTAGATTTTAATATGTAGCTCCCACTATTTTTCTCGGATTAATTTCCCTCACCATTAATGCGGAAATATCACATACTTTATAATGGGTCAAGATCCCTGTTTCACTTCCTATTTGAGCTTGCTTTGGCAAGTCACCCAAAGATTAGTTAATTAGTTAGGAACATCTTCCAATTGCATCATATGAAACTCTTGGTTCAATTAGGTGAATAACTCCTTATTCTTTATCTATCCCATAGATAACACCTAATTGCCTTGCCTCTAAGTTTTCGATCGTATTGAAACAACCTAGTTGCGTTCAACACCTTGCTTCAACAATCACACATTACTTATTTGTGCCGCCGCACCACACTATGATGAATTAAATCGCCTTGCTTTGGTAAGCCCGAATTTAATAGACCCTGATCATGTTGAGTGTTAAGTAAGAGAAGGAAAAACACAATATTTATCGTTGAGGAATTTCCTGGTCATTATTAATTGTTTTGTTGATCCCATCAACTTGAAAAGATTCAACTTGTTTGTTATTATCTTGTTACGTTTTGCATGCATCAACCATACATCAAAAATAAATAACAAGACAATAAATAAATGTGGTATGGATATGACCCCTAAGACTAAAATATTCCCAATCCAATATAAATATCTATAAGCTCTAATGAGACATGCTCATCTCCATGTGCCTCCATATTTAGTTCACGCGTCCTACCTTATGAGTTCTTCAAAGTCTTGTGGTTTTTTTAGTCTTTGATCTTCTTCTCCACGCCTTGACATTAATCAATCTATCTAATTCTAGCTAGCATCTAAACTAAATATAGATACCTCACAGGCGAGGGAGAAGATGACACGCAGGCCGTATATTAATTAAATTAATTACATTCAAAACCAAAACAAAAACCAAAACAAACATCAAAAGTAAACATCCACAACCTGGGCCATATCCATCCACCATGAGACAAATCACATAATACAATAAAAAAATCCAATTTTAATGCGCTTGGTCAATTTTAGTTGATTTGGGATTTATAGGGTCACAACGGTCCAAGGTGTAATCCTTCAGTTTTTAAATACGTCATTTTAGTTACCCTTATAGTATATTGCATATCGTACATGACACTAGGTTTGCATTTAGTAGCTATACCCTAGAGTTGAGACTCATACCTTAGTGTTGTTTATGATTTGGTTTAAACTTCTAGGACGAAGTTTTCTTTAAGGGGGGAAAGATGAAATACCCCGCTATTTAGAAACGAGTAACTTTAGATAATATGAAGTGTTAATATATATAAACAGGTATTTTTAAATAATATTACGTGTTAAAATATCATTAGTATAAGTTTGGGTACTAGTTGTTATTATTTAAAAGTTAATTTTAATGTATAAACTACCTAGGTGTTTTTATGTATTTTCTTATAACTTATATAGTGTCTTTTATTTAAACTAAGGGGTGGTAGTTGTACTAAGACTAAACCTGGTGGGGTGAAATTGTCTTTTCCCCTAAAACAAGTCATCTTCTTCCTCATTTTCTACCATGGACGGGAGACCTCCAATGGCTTTGCCACCCATCACCACCAACCGCCAAATCATCACAAATTCGTCCCAATTCAATCCCAATACGATTCAAACTCAAAAAAGGTCGACAATTTAGCATCAAACAATCCAATTTCGCTAATTTTTGGTCCTAATTCGGAATCAAAAAAATCGAAGTGGGTCTCCTTCCACAGGTTGAATTTCTCACCTCTCCGCCTATAAAAACCCTCACAATCTCAGAGATTGCTCACACCAACATCAGCTCTCTCAATCTCCCTCACCCTCAAGCTCTCTCTCTCTCTCTCTCTCGATCTCTCCTTTCCGTTCGGGTCGCCGGAATCCCAGTCGGGTCCGACCGACTAGAGCTTAGCCGGAGCTCCGACCGAGCCCAGCTCGCCGTCTCGTTACCGTCCGCCACCGTAGGCCTCTCACCTCCACCCCATCGCTTCTCTCTCTCTTCGGGTAAGAAACCCGTATGCTTCTTTCTCTTCTCTTTCTTTCTGTTTTTTTCTTTTGATTTTTTATTATCATTATTATTATTATAAGTTAAGTAAGTTTTGATTGGGATGAAAGAAACAAGTGTGCGCTTGGCCCAGTGGTTAGATGTTATCACTTAAGAGCTTGGGAATGTGGGTGGTAGGTAGGTTCTAGGTTCAGGTTCTAGGTTCAAATCTCATAGGAGACGATTCTTTTTATACAAGTTTAAATCATTTTTTTAAAATCTCATAGGAGACGATTCTTTTTATACAAGTTTAAATCATTTTTTTTAAAAACTCATCTTTACCCAACAATAAAAGTTTAGAATAAGGGTGATAGAAATATTTTTCTTATTTATTTTTATAAGTTTGTAACAAATTAGAATAAGTTATTTTCTTCAAATAAATTTGTTATTTCTTTTAATTAAAGTTGGTTAGTTTATAATTTATTCTCTACTAAGGCTTGTTTGGTTGGGAGAAACTACTATTATAATCAAAATTGTTTATGGGGGTAAAATAATATGCTTCTCTACCCTAAATAATAGAAATGATAGTTTATCTAATCTTATAAGTTATATTTATATAATTATAGCTTAGTGTGTTTCAAAAATAATAAACGTTAGATTTATAAAGTGTATTTTATTATAAAAGATGTTGTTCACGTTAGCAAGGTTGGAGAGAGTTAGTAAGAGATTTATTTCATAGGACTTTGTGTGCAATGTTGATTATGATATTATTAAATTTGTAGGCGACAAATTTTGTTGACGAAGGCTACGTCGGGTATTACTAGGAAGTGATTTGCTTTGCTTGAGATTCAAGGTAATTAAACATGCCAGTCCTAGTGCCCATATCTTCTTTCATGTCTAAACTGCTTTTGTGATTTATTGTCTCAAAATTTGAATATCTACTTGAACTGTTTATTCGAGAAAGTTTAATGATTTTATAGAAGTGATTCTATCACAACTATCACATAATTAATAAGACGTAATAACGTAAAGTGAAAGAGTTGTACCGGGAAACACTTTATTATTTTGGGATCGGTTGTTGTTGACTACGGTCACTCATCCCACTTTTATTTGGTTGCTCGGCCGCCACAAGCCCCGGGTTTCTCCTCGTACTTACTCTTCTGACCGCACGAAGTCTTAGGGGGGTGTGGACACTTAAGGTCTTGAGAGTGTGGTATTGGTTCGCACCTAGTTGTGTGACTTGGTTCTCCCCATGTCAACATGGTAATATATGTTTTTCTAAAGGATGGATCTTTATGGTTGAAAATTGGAAGTCCCGATTGGGCAAATGAGGAAGAATTTGGGAATGTTTCCCCACGTGAAATGCGAAAAGGAAAACTTGGTTTTGTACTTATGCTCATACTTTATTTCTTTCTTTTCAAACTATTGTGTCTTTTATAAACTGCTTCATAATCTGTTTACATGTCTGGGTGTTGCTTACTCGGTATTTTCCGCTGACTTTTGAAACTGTGGCGTTTCTTTTTATTTCAGCACCATAGGTTTAGGTGGAAGCTTGGAGTAACGGGAGTGCGACTCGACATTCATAGGAAAAGTTTAGTAGATCACATTTATTTACTTTAGAATTTCAGTTAGACTTAAAGAGTCTCTAGATTGGAATAATGCCAATGTTTGTGGCGAGAATATTTTCAAAGTTTTAATTATTCATTTTAAGGATTTGGTTTAGATTTTCTGTTATAAAATCTTCTTGTATTCGGGTTTAATCTCAGGTACGGAGTGACATTCCCTCTCGGCTTTTCGGGTTTGGTCGTTTGGGGGTGTTACACAAGGGTTCGCACCGATCCAATTGGCCAAATCCCAAGGACCCACCGTGCGTGCCCTAGTTGCTCGGACCATCCCGAACGGTCAGACCAGTCGGCTGGTCGAACCTGGCTAGGTAGTCGGCAATGTCGGCGCGCAAAAGGAAGGGGCGGACGACTAAGTTCCGAACCCCAGGGATGTTTCCAGAAAACTTTCCTTCTTCTCTTCCGGGCATATTTCCAATTGTAGAGATAGACCCCTTTTTCCCCAATTGTGCCCAAACCCTAGTTTTTCAAAAACCCAAACTCACATAATATGTGAACGAAATTCGCTAAATTTTATACGATATATAAAATTGGCTCATTTCCTATTGAATCATATTAAATTTGCATCATTATGTCAATATCAATTTTTTTGCGAAATGTAACGATACAATGTAAAAACTGATAAAAGGGTAACACATAATATCATGTAATGTGATACGTGTTGGAATAGATGCCCTAGAGGCAATCTAGTTTAGTATGAATTTGTAATTGGCTAGAAATTCATTTATTATTTATTGGATATTTAATATAATGAAGTCCTTAGATTTACAATTGTGTTGTTTATCTTAAATATCCCTAGTCAAGTATAATGATTAAATGGGACAATCATCTATAGACTAGTATGGGGTTGGATTGGTATGGAGATATCACGATCCAACACATAGGTGTGCATTACGGAATGTTGCACTGGATTGACCCATTACCGAGAAGGCTACATATACGTTATGTTGAGTCACAAGTGCTTCTCGGGTACAAAGGTATTGTCATCCTTAGACTTGAAGTCACTAGATATTCTAGTTGTGGATCATTGTGATCTTGGTAGCGTTAAACGCTACACCGTAACTGGGTAGTTATAAAGGCGTGTACTGGATACAATGAGAAGCAAGCTTAGAGATCGTAGTGGACGTAGAGAGGATTTGCCCCTCCCACATAACGGGAGCAAATATCCAAGGCCACTCGAGGATAGTGCTTATAGAATGTCTGGCCAGACTCAAATAAATCAATATATGAGATATTGATGTTATTTGCACGAATAAGGCTATTCCATGGATCGAGAAACTAGGGATTGGATATACGAGTGTGACTTGTATGTCTCGTGTCCAATCCGGATATGGAGGCAAAGGGATGAGACAATTACTTGTACAAGGTTGTCTAGATGACTATTCTATTAGTTGGCTAGAATGGATGTTTTGCTAGAAACCGCTCCATATTAGCAAAGAGTTGCTACCAACTAGATAGAACCTATGGGGTCACACGCTATATAGAGTTGTACTAGATTGTGGAATTAATTAATTGGATTAATTAATTAGAAGGATCACTTTGCAAACCCTTGCAAACTTAGTAGGGACTAATTTGCAAGGAAGGGACTAAATTGAATTCTAGTAGGACTAGAATAAGTCCTTTAGGTAGTTGACAAGGAGTTGTTGGACTATATAAAGGACCCTCCTCCTTCCTTCCCTACACACATTATGCTCTAGAGAGATCATAACAAGAGTAGGAGAGAACAAAGGAGAGAGAGAGCAAGCCACAAAGAGGGACGCCGCCCCCTTTGCCGCCGCCCCTTGTCCCCGACGCCACAAAGGGCCGAGCCCCCTTTTGGTGCTTCGTTTTGCGTGATTCCTTCACCCTCCATTCATTCCGGGCTAGCACCAAGGAGATTGGAGATCTAGGAACAACTCTAGGCGTGGATCAACTATAGAGAACGTGACACTATTCGCGTTTGAATTCATCAAGGAGAACCCAAAGGTGTGTTTATGATTTCTTACCTTCACTATCGTTATGCATCTAGACTTGTGATCCTTGGAGGGTTTTGCATGGTTGTTTGTTTGATTATGCTTCCGTTTGCGCGATCCATGAATCAAAACCCTACAGTGGTATCAGAGCCACAGGTCATAGAGCATAAACGTAGTTTATGTGTTACATTCTTGTTGTTTTACACCTTAATTTGTTGTTTATCGCGTAAAACAAGACAAATCAAGCATTGGATGCAATTTGTCAAAGAATTAATCATAACAAGACCCAATTATTGCATTGGATGCATGAATTGGTGAGTTTGAGAAATTTTAGGATCTTAGATCTAGGGTTTGGGCATCCTTGGGGAAGAAGGAGTTCTCCCACAACAAGGAAACAACCAAACTTGGGCTCCAAGCAAGGAGGTTGTTTTGGAAACAACCTCCACAAGGAGGTTCGGCCCCTTAGGGGACCGCCCCCTTGCTTGCCGCCCAAGCTTGGATCCCTAAGGGGTCGGGCGGCCCTAACCCGCGGGCCTAGCTTGCGGGTTTTGGGCCGGGCCGGCCCTAGGGCTTTATGGTTCACTTATTTGGGCCCGGGCAATTGGATAGTTGGGCCCATGGACCGTTTTAACCCTAGAAATCCTAAAATCAATTAAAATTGACCAAGCGCGTTAAAATTGGATTTTAACTGTTTATGTGCAAATCGCATGGTGATTGGATATGGCCTTAGG
Organism: Linanthus parryae; assembly: GCA_023055425.1. NCBI lineage: Eukaryota > Viridiplantae > Streptophyta > Magnoliopsida > Ericales > Polemoniaceae > Linanthus > Linanthus parryae. Next base: position 21,174,713 of record JALGPY010000012.1, on the reverse strand, counting down.
ATGTGGTTTGATGTGGATGTTTAATTTTGTGGTTTGGTTTTACGGCCTGCGAGCCGATCAATTAATTGTAATAATTAATTAGGGTTTTATGGCCTGCGTGCCATTTTTTTTCTCAACTTGTGAGATTTATTTTATTTAGTATAGATATTAGATAGTGCTAGATAAAGTAGATTGTTAGCCAAGATTGGAGAAAAGAAGCCCAAAGCCAAAAGGAGCCACAAAAGATGGAGCATGGAGCATGGAGCACACCACAAGACTATGAAGGATGGACCAAAAGATCAAGACGCATGGAGATGTGTTTGTTTAGGGTTCATAGATAATTCCATTGGCTTGGAATTATCTTAGTCTAGAAAAGGCCATATCCACATCACGTTTAATTTCTGTTTTGTGGTTGTTTATTTATTGTCTTATTATTTGTGTGGTTGGTGTATGGATGATGCATGCAATTAGGATAATAAGATAATTAGACAACCCGGATCTATTATTTGGAGTTGTGCCCAAACTCAAATAGATAGATTAGTTGATATTGATCAACAAAATAATTAAAAATTGAAAAATCCCTCAAATTTTAAAATATTGTGTTCTTGCCTTCTCGTTATTTAAACACTCATTATCATCATTATTTATCAAGTTCGTGCGTGCCAAAGCATGGCGACTTGGTTCATAATGATGGAATGCGATGGCACGTAACAATGTGCAATTGTTTAGATAAGAGGTTGAACACAACTAGGCTATTAATTTGATTAAGAAACCTAGAGGCAATCAATTGGGATTATCCATAAGGATGGATAAATAAGGAGTTATTTGCCCGGTTGAACCAAGAGTTGCATATGGGATGCAATTGGAATTGTTCCTACCTAAGAAGTAATCGAATTATGGGTGACTTGCCAAAGCAAGCTCATAAGGAGATGAAAAAGATGGATCTTGGCCCACTAGAAAATATAAGGATATTTTCCGCATTAATATCTTGAGGGTTATTAATCCGTAGAAAAATAGTGGGAGCTATATTTAATAAACTAGCCATTATTAAATATAGTCAAAAATTCACAAATACTAAAACTTGCGTATTTTCCTTTCGTAGAATTCCAAATGGCAAACAACTCATCGAGTTCACAACATTCCCTACGATCTGTCCTTGAGAAGGACAAGCTCTCAGGAACCAACTTTCTCGATTGGTACAGAAACTTGAGAATTGTTCTCAAGCAAGAAATGAAGCTGTACGCAATAGAGGAGCAAGTTCCAGAAGGTCCAGAGAATCAGACACCTGCTGCCTTAAAGGCGTATCAAAAGCGTGTTGATGACGCTAATGATGCGGCCTGCCTAATGCTTTGCACCATGACCTCTGAGCTTCAGAAGCAACATGAGAACATGAATGCTGTCGATATGATCGAACATCTAAAGCAGCTCTTCCAAGAGCAGGCGAGGGTAGAGAGGTATGAGGTCTCAAAGGCACTGTTCAAATGTCATCTAGCAGAAGGGAACCCGGTGGGACCCCATGTACTCCGAATGATCGGGTACTTGGAGAATCTCGCCCGGCTTGGGTTCCCGGTCGGCCAAGAGTTGGCAACCGATCTCGTGTTGCAATCGTTGCCCGAGAGTTATGGACAGTTCATTATGAACTATAACATGAACGAGATCGTTAAACCACTGCCAGATTTACTCAACATGTTGAGGACGGCTGAACAGAGCATCAATAAGGGTAAGGGCAAAGCCATTATGATGGTGCATAAAGGAAAGGGCAAAAAGTTTGCATCTTCCTCCAAGGGCAAAGGCAAGTCAGTTGCCAAGTCCAAGGAACAAGCCCTTAAGCCTGTTGGTGCCATTGCCAAGGTCGTGACTAAGGGTGAATGTCACTACTGTAGTCAACCTGGACACTGGAGGAGGAACTGCCCAAAATATCTGGAGGACAAGAGGCTTGGAATAGTGATTCCACCACCACCAGGTATTTTTGTTGTAGATGTCAATTTAACTGTCTCTACATCATGGGTATTAGATACTGGATGTGGATCTCATATTTGTCGAAATATGCAGGATCTAAAGAGAAGTAAAAGATTGGCTAAAGGGGAGGTAGATCTGCGCGTTGGGAATGGAGCAAAGGTTGCTGCGTTGGCCATAGGCGTTTGCGAGCTATCTCTGCCTTCAGGATTAGTTTTAGAATTAAATAATTGCTATTTTGTGCCTGCTATGAGCAGAAACATTATTTCTATTTCTTGTTTGGACAAGGAAGGTTTTATTATTTCAATAAAGAACAATTGTTGTTCCTTTTATTTGAATAATATTCACTATTTTAGTGCGCAATTATTTAATGGACTTTATGTCCTTGATCTAAGTAATCCTGTCTACAACATTAATACCAAGCGGATTAAAATAAATGATTTAAATCCTGCTTATTTATGGCATTGTCGTTTAGGCCACATAAATGAGAAACGTGTATCTAGACTCCATAAGGATGGCTTACTAGACTCATTTGATTTTGAATCATATGAGACATGTGAGGCTTTTTTATTGGGAAAAATGACAAAGTCCCCTTTCAATAAGAAAGGCGAGAGGACTGGTGAGCAATTGGCGCTCATACATACCGATGTGTGTGGGCCATTTGCCACGCCTGCCAGGGGTGGTTATGTCTACTTCATTACGTTTACTGATGATTACAGTAGATATGGATTTGTGTACCTAATGAGGGCAAAATCCGAATCCTTTGAAGTGTTCAAAGAATTCAAGAATGAAGTAGAGAAGCAACTTGGCAAAAGTATCAAGGCTCTACGATCGGATCGTGGAGGAGAGTACTTAAGCCAAGAGTTTGACGACTATCTTAGAGAGTGTGGGATCGTGTCCCAACTCACTCCACCCGGAACGCCACAATGGAATGGCGTGTCCGAGAGGAGGAATCGAACCCTATTGGATATGGTTCGGTCTATGATGTGTCAAACCGATCTTCCATTATCATTTTGGGGCTACGCTCTATTAAGTGCAGTTTTTACCATTAACCGTGTTCCATCTAAATCAGTCATGAAGACACCATATGAGATGTGGAGTGGGAGGCGTCCCACACTGTCGTTCATGAGGATTTGGGGCTGCGATGTCTATGTAAAACGTTTACAATCAGACAAGCTAGGGCCTAAATCGGATAAGTGTAAATTTGTGGGGTACCCTAAGGAAACTAAGGGATACTACTTCTACAACCCAACCGAGAACAAAGTGTTTGTTGCTCGGACCGGCGTGTTTCTAGAAAGAGAGTTTGTCTCTAAAGAAGCAAGTGGGAGGAATGTAGAACTTGAAGAGGTTCAAGAACCACAAATCACTGAACCGATTATGGAACATGAACAGGAATCACAAGCAGTTGTGGATCCACCTGTTCAGGTAACACAAGAGCTTCGTAGATCTAGTAGAGTGCGCCAGGAACCCGAGAGGTACGGACTTCTCGTAACTGATTCCGGTGACACGATGCTCATAGATGATGAGCCTACTACCTATGAGGAGGCCATGAATGGCCCAGACTCGCAGAAGTGGCTTGAAGCCATGAGATCCGAGATGGAATCCATGTATACCAACAAAGTATGGACTTTGGTGGAACCACCTGATGGGGCGCGGCCCATAGGGTGCAAGTGGGTCTTCAAGAAGAAGATCGACATGGATGGTAATGTGATTACCTATAAGGGCCGATTGGTGGCTAAAGGATTCAGACAGATTCATGGTATTGACTATGATGAAACCTTTTCACCAGTCGCTATGACCAAATCCATCCGAATCCTACTTGCGATTGCAGCATACTACGACTATGAGATTTGGCAGATGGATGTCAAAACAGCATTCCTTTATGGGAATCTCCTCGAGGACGTGTATATGATACAGCCGGAGGGTTTTGAGGATCCAAAGCAAGCCAACAAAGTCTGTAAACTGCAACGATCCATTTATGGATTGAAGCAAGCTTCTAGGAGTTGGAATCGACGTTTTGATGAAGTGGTCAAAGAGTTTGGCTTCATCAGAAACGAAGATGAGTCTTGTGTCTACAAGAAGGTTAGTGGGAGCTCTGTAGCTTTTCTGGTCTTGTATGTGGATGACATACTACTCATTGGAAACGACATTCCCATGCTGCAATCTATGAAAGATTGGCTAGGAAAGTGTTTCTCAATGAAAGACTTAGGGGAAGCAGCCTATATACTCGGTATAAAGATCTATAGAGATAGATCTAAGAGGTTGCTAGGCCTAAGTCAAAGTACATATATTGACAAGGTGTTGAAACGGTTCAACATGCAAGATTCCAAGAAGGGATTCTTGCCCATGTCACATGGAATCACTCTTTCGAAGAGTGGTTGTCCTTCCAATGAGATTGAGAAGGAACGCATGAGTAGGATTCCCTATGCCTCGGCCATAGGGTCTATCATGTACGCCATGTTATGTACTAGACCAGATGTGTCATATGCCTTGAGTATGACAAGCAGATACCAATCCAATCCAGGTGAGAGTCACTGGATTGCTGTCAAGAACATCCTAAAGTACTTGAGAAGAACTAAGGATGCCTTCTTGATGTTTGGCGGTGAGGAAGAGTTGCGTGTAAGGGGTTACACTGATGCAAGCTTCCAAACCGATAGAGATGACTTTAGATCACAGTCGGGATATGTGTTTTGCCTGAATGGAGCAGCGGTGAGCTGGAAGAGTTCCAAGCAAGAGACGGTAGCTGATTCTACAACAGAGGCTGAGTACATTGCTGCAAATGGCGCAGCAAAGGAGGCTGTTTGGATCAGAAAGTTTGTTTCTGAACTTGGTGTGGTCCCTAGCATTGCGGATCCAGTGGAGTTGTTCTGTGACAACACTGGGGCGATCGCGCAATCAAAGGAACCAAGATCGCACCAGAAGTCCAAGCACGTGCTCAGGAAGTTTCATCTGATTCGAGATATTATCGATAGAGGAGACGTTCGGATATGCAAGATTCCTACAGATGATAATCTGTCAGACCCGCTTACAAAGCCTCTCACGCAGTGGAAGCATGAAGGGCACACTAGGAGTATGGGCATACGAGATGCGCCAGATTGGCTCTAGTGCAAGTGGGAGACTGTTGGAATAGATGCCCTAGAGGCAATCTAGTTTAGTATGAATTTGTAATTGGCTAGAAATTCATTTATTATTTATTGGATATTTAATATAATGAAGTCCTTAGATTTACAATTGTGTTGTTTATCTTAAATATCCCTAGTCAAGTATAATGATTAAATGGGACAATCATCTATAGACTAGTATGGGGTTGGATTGGTATGGAGATATCACGATCCAACACATAGGTGTGCATTACGGAATGTTGCACTGGATTGACCCATTACCGAGAAGGCTACATATACGTTATGTTGAGTCACAAGTGCTTCTCGGGTACAAAGGTATTGTCATCCTTAGACTTGAAGTCACTAGATATTCTAGTTGTGGATCATTGTGATCTTGGTAGCGTTAAACGCTACACCGTAACTGGGTAGTTATAAAGGCGTGTACTGGATACAATGAGAAGCAAGCTTAGATATCGTAGTGGACGTAGAGAGGATTTGCCCCTCCCACATAACGGGAGCAAATATCCAAGGCCACTCGAGGATAGTGCTTATAGAATGTCTGGCCAGACTCAAATAAATCAATATATGAGATATTGATGTTATTTGCACGAATAAGGCTATTCCATGGATCGAGAAACTAGGGATTGGATATACGAGTGTGACTTGTATGTCTCGTGTCCAATCCGGATATGGAGGCAAAGGGATGAGACAATTACTTGTACAAGGTTGTCTAGATGACTATTCTATTAGTTGGCTAGAATGGATGTTTTGCTAGAAACCGCTCCATATTAGCAAAGAGTTGCTACCAACTAGATAGAACCTATGGGGTCACACGCTATATAGAGTTGTACTAGATTGTGGAATTAATTAATTGGATTAATTAATTAGAAGGATCACTTTGCAAACCCTTGCAAACTTAGTAGGGACTAATTTGCAAGGAAGGGACTAAATTGAATTCTAGTAGGACTAGAATAAGTCCTTTAGGTAGTTGACAAGGAGTTGTTGGACTATATAAAGGACCCTCCTCCTTCCTTCCCTACACACATTATGCTCTAGAGAGATCATAACAAGAGTAGGAGAGAACAAAGGAGAGAGAGAGCAAGCCACAAAGAGGGACGCCGCCCCCTTTGCCGCCGCCCCTTGTCCCCGACGCCACAAAGGGCCGAGCCCCCTTTTGGTGCTTCGTTTTGCGTGATTCCTTCACCCTCCATTCATTCCGGGCTAGCACCAAGGAGATTGGAGATCTAGGAACAACTCTAGGCGGGGATCAACTATAGAGAACGTGACACTATTCGCGTTTGAAGTCATCAAGGAGAACCCAAAGGTGTGTTTATGATTTCTTACCTTCACTATCGTTATGCATCTAGACTTGTGATCCTTGGAGGGTTTTGCATGGTTGTTTGTTTGATTATGCTTCCGTTTGCGCGATCCATGAATCAAAACCCTACAATACGACATGTGGCTCTGATACCACTGAAGGGTTTTGATGCAGGTAACAAGGCGGAATAACAACAAATAAATTCCAGATCTTACGCAGCAGAATGAAACAAATAAGATCCGCACAAGACCAACCAAGGATCACAAGAAGAGACATCATAATGATAGTGAAGATTGTAGTAACAATTTACCTTGTTTGTCTCCTGTGATGACTTCAAACGCAAAATATTGTTCGCGTCTCTATAGCTAGTCACGCCTAGGATGAATAACTATATTCCTCCACACCTTTTTGTTAGCAACTGGTAGAGGAAGGAAGTAGGAATATCACACAACGGAGAGCAAAACAGAGTCTCGACCTCTTCTTTTGGCCGACGGGGTAGAGGCGGAGGAAGGGATCGGTCCGGCCCTTGCTTTTCTCTCCTACTCAATGTATGTTATGAGCATTAACAAAAGAAATAAGCTAGGAGTGTCTTTTATATATTCCAACAACTCCTTGTTAACTGTATAAATGCCCCTATCCTAATCATGTCCATACACGGATTCGTCTAACTTGCAAATTAGTCCTACTAAGTTTGCAAGTAATTGCATATTTATCCTTCCATTAATCATATTAATCATATTAATTAATTCCCAAGTCTAGTTTTATCCTTATGGCGTGTGACCCGATAGGTTTCTACTTAGTTGGTAGTAACTATTACAAACATGGAATGGTGTCTAGCAACACATCCATGCCACCCAACTAATAGAAATAGTCATTACTTTGACGAACCTTGTGTAAGTACTGTATCATCCCTTTGTCTCTATATCCGGATTGGACACGAGACATATAAGTCACACTCATATATCCAATCCATAGTTTCTCGATCCTGAGAATAGTCTTATCCATGTGGATAACATCAATATCCCATATTGATTTATCTGAGTCTGGCCAGACGTTCTATAAGCACCATCCCTCGAGTGGTCGTGGATACTTTCTCCCGTTATGTGGGAGGGACAAATTCTATCTACGTCACTACCATCTCTAAGCTTGATTCATATTGTTTCCGACTAAACCCTTTATTACAACCCAGTTACGATGTAGCATTTGACGATGTCAAAACACAACATTCCACAACTAAAGGATCTAGTGACTTCAAGTCTAAGGATGACAATACGATTGCCAATACGAGAAGCACTTGTGACTTTACATAACTTGTATGTAGCCTCATCGTTGTAGGTCAATCTAGTATGCTATTACTCCTAATGCATACCCATGTGTTGGATCGTGATATATCCATATCAATCCAAACCCATAATAGTCTATAGCTGATTGTCATGTTAATAATTATAATCGACTAGGGATATTTTAAGAATATAACATTTTTATTCCAAGTAATTCATTCATGTTAACATATCTCCGTATCGATAACATAATGAATAGTAAGTCCGTATTAATTTCACAAGAAATAGATTCCCTCTAGGGCATACTTCCAATAGTCTCCCACTTGCACTAGAGTTAATCTAGTGCATCATATGCCTATTGATCTAGCGCGGCCCTCACGCCTCCACCGTGCAAGGTAAGACAGATGTATGCCGGTACTTCGCAAATATTCACATCTCCTCTATCGAGAATCGAATGAGATTGAATATTCTGAGTATGTGCATCTTATGCGTCATTACACTCAGTCCTCTGTGATAGAATCGACAACTGAACCTTTCCTGGAACCTTTCCAGCTCACAGTACCTTCCATTAAGGCAAAACATGAAACTCGACTATAATCTGAAATCATCGTTATTAGATTGGAAGTTCTCATCACTGTAACCCCTTACAAGAAACACTTCCTATCATCCTTTTCTCAAGAATTCATCCTTTAGTTCTTCTCAAGTACTTAAGGATATTACTAACAATTATCCATTGACTCTCACCCAGATTTGACTGGTATCTTTGTGTCATACCATATGACACGTCTGGTCTTAGTGTTGGAATTGTGCCTTAGAGGCAATCAATTTATTGTGACAAATATGTGGATTTATGATTCATTATGTTATCGATATGGAGATATGTTAACATGAATGAAGTCCTTAGAATATAACTGTTATATTCTTAAATTTCCCTAGTCGATTATAATGATTAATAGGATAATCTTCTATAGACTAGTATGGGGTTGGATTGATATGGAGACATCATGATCCAACACATGGGTATGCATTAGGGGTAATGACATACTGGATTGACCCATCTCCGAGAAGGCTACATACAATTTATGTAAAGTCACAAGTGCTTCTCGCGGTGCAATGGAGTTTTCATCCTTAGACTTGAAGTCACTAGATGTTCTAGTTGTGGAATATTGTGTTTTGGTAGCGTCAAACGCTACACCGTGACTGGGTATCTACAAAGGCGTGTACCGGATACAATAAGAAGCAAGCTTAAATATTGTAGTGATGTAGATAGAATTTTTCCTTCCCACATAGCGGGAGCAGATATCCTAGGCCACTCGAGGGATAGTGCTTATAAAATGTCTGGCCAGACTCAAATAAATCAATATGGGATATTGATGTTATTTGCATGAATAAGGCTATTCCCAGGATCGATAAACTATGGATTGGATATACGAGTGTGAATTGTATGTCTCGTGTCCAATCCGGATATTGGGACAAAGGGATGAGACAATACTTGCACATGGTTTGTCATGATGACTATTCTATTTGTTGGCCAGAATGGATGTCTTGCCTCCATATTAGTAAGTAGTTACTACCAACTAAATAGAACCTATGGGGTCACAAGCCATATAGGGATGAACTAGACTTGGGAATTAATTAATTAATATGATTAATTAGTTAGAAGGATCAAATCACAACAACTTGCTAACTTAGTAGGACTTATATGCAAGTTGGACTAATCCATGTATATACATGATTAGGATTTGCCAAGGTGGACTAATTCATGTAGAAAAATCATTAGGATTTGCCACGATGGACTAATTCATGTAGAGACCTGATTAGAATTAATTTGCAAAAGGGACTAATCCTTATTTGAGTAGGATTAGGAGAGGGGTTCTTTTTGTAGTAGGACAAGGAGTTGTTGGACTATATAAGGAACACTCCTAGCTTATTTTCTCTACACACATTTATATGATAGGATTAAGGAGAGAATAAAGCAAGGAGAGAGAGCAAGTCCCAAAGCAAGGGCCGAACCCCCTTTTGGGACCGCCCCTACCCGTCGGCCTCACATGGAGGTGCCGCCCACCTTGTTGCACCATGTTGCATGATTTCTTCTTCCTCTTCCAACCTTCCTAGCTAGCAAAAGGAGTTGGAGGATCTAGATCTCACCTCTAGGCGTGGATCAACCATAGAGACGTGACACAATTCACGTGACAAGTCATCATAGGAGACCTCTCAGGTGTGTTACTTGTTTCTTCCCTTACTATCGTTATGATTCTGTTCCTGTGATCCTTGGAGGGTCTTGATCGGATAAATTCTTTCTTCTGCCGTGTATCCATGATCAAAACCCAACAGGGTCTTGTGATTGGTGTATGGATGATGCATGCAATTAGGATAATAAGATAATTAGACAACCTGGATCTTTTATTTGGAGTTGTGCCCAAACTCAAGAAAGTAGATCAGTTGATATGGATCAACAAAACAATTTAAAATTGAAATAAAATACCTCAATTTAAATATTGCGTTTTTTCCTTCTCGTTATCTAGACACTCTTCATGATCATGATTATCAAGCTCGTGTGTGCCAAAGCAAGGCAACTTGATTTATCACGATTGTGTTGCGATGCCCCAAGCAAGTAATGTGCAACTGTCTAGGTAAGAGGTTGGACGCAACTAGGTGATTTTAATAAGATTAAAAGTCTAGAGGCAAACAATTGGGATTATCCATGTGATGGATAAATAAGGAGTTATTTTCCCAATTGAACAAAGAGTTGCAAAAAGATGCAATGGGAATTGTTCCTACCTAAATAACTAATTTTGGGTGACTTGCCAAAGCAAACTCAAAAGAAGTGAAATATGGATCTTGGCCCACTAGAAAATATAATGATATTTTCCCCATTAATATGGAGGGTTATTAATTCGTAGAAAAATAGTGGGAGCTATATTTAACAATTTAAATCCTTGTTGAATATAGTTATACGTCACAATACTTTGCATAATCCTATTGTGTTGGATGCCCATGAAATTAAACAAACAAAACGCGACTTTACCTATTTTCTAGACTAGTATAAAAAAAATCGAGAATTGTTCTCAAATAAAAGAAATTGTTGTAAATCGTAGAACATAAAAATTCTCTTCCACCAACCACCAAAACACACTAAAACCTAATGGAGAGAACATCAAAGAATGGAGAGAACATCAAATAATGGTCTTTGAATGTGACTTGCCTCATGCTAGCTGCCATAAACTCTGAGAGTTGGAAGCAATATGAGAACATGGAGGCGTATGATATGATCATACATTGAAAGAAGCTCTTTCAAAGAGCGAACTAGACATGAAAGGTTTTAAGTGTTCTTCCACGTTGCGTTGTCTTGCTTAGCACTCGTCGTGATCAAGATTAATCAAGCTCGTGCGTGCCAAAGCAGGGCGACTTGATTCATCAAGATATGACGGGACGACACTAGTTAGTAGCGTGTGACTGCAAAAACAAGAGATGAAACACAACTAAGTTATCTCAATAGGATTGAAAGCTTAGATTTTGGGTGTATTTATGAGATAGATAAAAATAAAGTTATTCACCCAAGTGGACCAAGAATTGCATTGAATGCAATTATAGTTTTGTTCAAATGAGATTTACTCAATATGATTGAAAATCACTAAACAAAACACTCATAATGGGCATGGGCAAAGCTGTTAATGGTTAACATCATGGGTAAGGGAAAATGGTTTGCGCCGACCCCATGGGTATAAAGCAAGCTTGTTTCTAAAACAAGGTTGCCTTGAAGTCCCATAGGTGGTGTAGAGGAAGAAAGACTACCCAAAGTACCTGGAAGTAAGTATTAAAGGAATTATGAATTCCGATTTGGGTATTTTTGTTATAGAAATCAATGTGTCTATCTCATCATCATGAGTATATGATACTAGATGAGGATCTCACATTTATAGAAATGTGGAGGATCCCAAGAGATGAAAACAGTTGGATAAGGAAGAAATAAACCTACACGTGGGGCAATGAAGCAAGGGGTTGCTAAATTAGCCGTAGGGAATTATTTCCAACTTTATGAAATTATTCATGAACTAGACAAAAGGTGATTATGTACCTGCTATGAGTAAAAACATTATCATAGTTTCTTGTTTGGACAAGAAAGCTCCTTATCATAATAAAGGACAAATGTTGTTCCATTTATTCTAATATGCATTATTGTAATGCAATTTTCTCTAAGTGGATTGTATATCCTTGATCATGATAATTTCATCTATAACATTAATACCAATAGGTTTGCATATAATGATATGAACTTCACATATCTTTAGCACTATCGTTTCGGCCTCATAAATAAGAGATACATATCTAGAACTCCATGAGGATGGATTTCCGTAACTCATTTGATTATTGAATCATATGAGACAAATAAGACTTATTAGGCAAAGATATGATCTTTTTGGAACCACACATATTGATGTATGAAGGCATCTAAGAACAAATGCTAAAGATGGTTGTCAGTACTTCATCATATTTACTGATGGGATCATAGAAATATGGATTTGTGTATCTTATGAAGAAACAAATTAGAATCCTCTGAATTGTTCAAAGAATTCAGGAAAGAAGTAGAGAACCAGCTTGGCAAAAGTATTAGGGCTCTACGATTAGATCGTAGAGGAGAGTACTTGAGCCAAGAGTTTGACAAGAATCTATGGGAGTGTTGGATATGATCCAAAACTCGCTCCACCTAGCACGCCACATGGGTTTGGCATGTCTAAAAGGAGAGTTCGGACCTTGTAGGACACGATTCGGTCCATGATGAGTCAAACAGAACTTCCAGTTTACTTTTGGGGGCTATGTTCTAATTACAGCAAATTTCGCCCGTAACCTTGTTCCATCAAAAACGGATTATGAAAAACACCATATGAGATATGGACTAGGAAGTGTCCTAGTATGTCATTCATAAAGATTTGAGGTTATGAAGGTTATCTAAAAGAGTTTACAAATAAACTTGGACCCAAGTCGGATAAATATTTTGTGGGATATCCTGAAAAGGATATTATTTCTACAACCCAATCGAGAACAAACTGTTTGTTGCTCAAACCACAGTGTTTCTAGGTAGAGATTGTCTCTAAAAGAAATAGTGGGAGGACAGTAGAACTTGAAGAAGTTCAAGAACCACAACAGAACATTGATCCTTTTGATAAAACATGAGCAGGATCACATGGTATTGTGGAGCAACCTACTCAGATAACACAAGAACCTCATAGGTCAGGTAGGATATGTCAAGGGACTAGAGAAATAATAATTTCTCATAACCCATGATATATTGCTCATCATGATGAGCCTACAACCTATGAGATGGCCACGTGTGGGCCATACTCTCATAAATGGCTAGGAGCCATGGGATACAAAATGGAATCCATGTATACCAACAATGTATGGACTTTGGTGGGACCACCTAAAAGGTGCAAGTGGGTTATGAGGAAACCAACATGGATGGTAATATGATTAACTTTAAGGGATAATTGGTTGGGTAAGGATTTCCTGTGAGTTCATAGTATAGACTATGACGAAATCTTTCCCAGAAGTGATGCTTAAGTCCATTCGCATCTTGCTTGTAGCAATCTGTCTATAGATTGAGTCAAGCTTCTTGGAGTTGGATTCTTCAAATTGATGATGCAATCAATGGAGTTTGGTTCCATCAAAATTGAAGATGAGACTTGTGTTTACAATAATGTTAGTGGGAGCATAATTATGTTTCTGGTCTTGTATGTGGAGACATACTAATCATTGGGAATGATGTCCCTACTTTGCAATCTTACGTAGATTGACTAGGGAATTGTTTTTCAAATGATAGACTTAGGCAAAACAACCTATAAAGATCTATGGAGATAGATCAAGATGGTTGTGCAGCTTAGGTCAAGTACATAAATTGACAAAAGTGTTGAAATTGTTCAACATGTATAGAATATGAATTCCACCTGTGTCACATGGAATTGGTCTTTGGAAGACTAGTTGTCTTTCCAATTAGATTGGTAAGGGACCGTATGAATAAGATTCATGAGATACGCCATGTTATGTACTAGGCCAGACGTGTCATATGGAAAGACACAAAGATACCAGTCAAATCCAGGAGAGAGTCACTGGATGATTATCAAGATTATGTTCAAGTACTTGAGAAGAACTAAAAGATGAATTCTTGATAAATGGAGGATAGGAAGAGTTTGATGTAAGGGGTTAAAGTGATGCGAACTTCAAATCTGACAAAGAAGATTTCAGATTATAAGTCAAGTTTTAAGTTTTGCCCTAGTGGGAGCGACTGTGAGCTTGAGAGGTTCCAGGAAAGATTCAGTCATTGATTCTAACATAGCGGACTGAGTAAATTACTGCATGATATGCACTTACTCAGAGTATTCAAACTCAATCAAATTGTTGATGGAGGAGATGTGAATATTTGCAAGGTACTGGCACATGTCTCGCCCCTGCGCAATGTAAGCGTGGAGGGCCGCGCTATATCAATAGGCATATGATGCAGGAGATTGACTCTAGTGCAAGTGGGAGACTGTTGGAATTGTGCCCTAGAGGCAATCAATTTATTGTGACAAATATGTGGATTTACGATTCATTATGTTATCGATATGGAGATATGTTAACATGAATGAAGTCCTTAGAAAATAAGTGTTATATTCTTTAATATACCTAGTCGATTATAATGATTAATAGGACAATCATCTATAGACTAGTATGGGGTTGGATTGATATGGAGATATCATGATCCAACACATGGGTATGCATTAGGGGTAATGACATACTGGATTGACCCATCTCCGAGAAGGCTACATACAATTTATGTAAAGTCACAAGTGCTTCTTGCTGTGCAATGGTGTTGTCATCCTTAGACTTGAAGTCACTAGATGTTATAGTTGTGGAATATTGTGTTTTGGCAGTGTCAAACGCTACACCGTGATTGGGTAGCCATAAAGGCGTGTACCGGATATAGTAAGAAGCAAGCTTAGATATCGTAGTGATGTAGATAGAATTTGTCCCTCCCACATAACGGGAGCAGATATCCTAGGCCACTCGAGGGATAGTGCTTATAAAATGTCTGGCCAGACTCAAATAAATCAATATGGGATATTGATGTTATTTGCATGAATAAGGCTATTCACAGGATCGAGAAACTATGGATTGGATATACGAGTGTGAATTGTATGTCTCGTGTCCAATCCGGATTTTGGGGCAAAGGGATGAGACAATACTTGCTCAAGGTTTGTCATGATGACTATTTTATTTGTTGGCTAGAATGGATGTCTTGCCTCCATATTAGTAAGTAGTTACTACCAACTAAATAGAACCTATGGGGTCACAAGCCATATAGGGGTGAACTAGACTTGGGAATCAATTAATTAATATGATTAATTACTTATAAGGATCTAATCGCAACAACTTGCTAACTTAGTAGGACTAATATGCAAGTTGGACTAATCCATGTATAGACATGATTAGGATTTTCCAAGGTGGTCTAATTCATGTAGAGACATGATTAGGATTTTCCAAGGTGGACTAATTCATGTAGAGACCTGATTAGAATTAATTTGCAAAAGGGACTAATCCTTATTTGAAAAGGATTAGGAGAGGGGTTCTTTATGTAGTAGGACAAGGAGTTGTTGGACTATATAAAAAACACTCCTAGCTTATTTTCTTTACACACATTTATATGATAGGAGTAATGAGAGAATAAATCAAGGAGAGATAGCAATTCCCAAAGCAAGGGCCGAACCCCCTTTTGGGACCGCCCCCTACCCGTCGGTCTCACATGGAGGTGTCGCCCCCCTTGTTGCACCATGTTGCATTATTTCTTCTTCCTCTTCCAACCTTCCTAGCTAGCAAAATGAGTTGGAGGATCTAGATCTCACCTCTAGGCGTGGATCAACCATAGAGACGTGACACAATTCACGTGACAAGTCATCACAAGAGACCTCTAAGGTGTGTTACTTGTTTCTTCCCTTACCATCGCTATGATTCTCTTCTTGTGATCCTTGGAGGGTCTTGATCGGATAAATTCTTTCTTCCGCCGCGTATCCATAATCAAAACCCAACTCTTGGTACATAACATGACGTATCTCGTGAATCTTATTCATACGGTCCTTCACAATCCAATTGGAAGGACAATTAGCCTTCGAAAGAATAATTCCATGTGACATAGGTAGAATCCATATTCCTTACACGTTGAACCATTTTAACACCTTTGTCAATATATGTATTTTGACTCAAGCCTAAAATTTATCTTGATCTATCTCCATAGATCCTTATAGATTGTCTCGTCTAAGTCTTTTATTGAAAATCAATTCCCTAGTCAATCTCTACAAGATTGCCGAGTAGGGACATCATTTTCATTGATTAGTATGTCTCTACATACAAGACCAGAAATATTACTGTGCTCCCACTAACCTTTTTGTAAACACAAGATTCATCTCAAATTTTGATAGAACCAAACTTCTTTGATTGCATTATTCCAACTCTGAGAAGCTTGACTCAATCTGTAGACAGATTACCGCAAGCAAGATGCGAATAGATTTAAGCATCACAATTGTGGAAAAGTTTCGTCATAGTCTATACTACGAACTCATAGGAAAACTTTAGACACCAATTGTCCCGTAAAAGTAATCATATTATCATCCATGTTGGTTTCCTCATAGCCCACTTGCACTCTATGGGTCCTACCCTTTTAGGTTGTTCCACCGAAGTCCATACTTTGTTGGTATAAATAGATTCCATTTCGTATCTCATGGCTCCAAGCCATTTCTGAGAGTCTGGCCCACTCATGGCCTCCTCATAGGTTGTAGGCTCATCTCCATGAGCAACGTATCAACGGGCTATGTGAAATCTGTATTTCTCTAGTCCCTTGACATATCCTACCTGACCTACGAGGTCCTTGTGTTCTCTGAGTATTTTGCTTTATAACACCTTGTGATCTTGCTCATGTTCCATAAGAAGAATAGCTGTTCTGTTGTGGTTCTTGAACTCCTTCAAGTTCAACTGTCCTCCCACTGTTTCTTTTAGAGACAATCTCTATCTAGAAACACAGCGGCTCGAGCATCAAACATTTTTTTCTCGATTGGATAGTAGAGATAATATCATTTGTTTCCTCAGGAAATTCCACATAGTACATTTATCCGACTTCGGTCCAAGTTTATCTGTAAACTATTTACATAAAACTCATGACCCATATTCTTTATGAATGACACACTATGATATTTCCTGGTCCATATCTCATATGGTGTTTTTCATAATTGATTTAGATGGAACAAGGTTAAGGGTGAAATTTCATGTAAATAGAACATGCCCCCTAAAAGTAAACTGGAAGTTCTGTTTGACGCATCATGGATCAAAACGTGTCTAACAAGGTTCGAACACTCCTATCGGACACGCCATACCCATGTGGCGTTCTTGGTTGATCGAGTTTGGATCATATCCAACACTCCCATAGATGCTAGTCAGACTCTTGGCTTAAGTATTTTCCTCCACGATCCAATCGTAGAGCCATGATATTTTTGCCAAGCTGGCTCTCTACTTCATTCTTGAATTCCTTGAACTTTTCAAAGAATTCCGGTTTGTTTTTTCATAAGATACACAAATCCATATTTATTGAAGCCATCAGTAAATATGATGAAGTACTGAAAAACTGCCTTTAGCATTTGTGCTTAGCGTCCTACATACATCAATTTGTAAGATTCCCAAAGATCATATCTTGCCCATTAAGCAAGTCTTACATATCTCATATGATTCAAAATTAAATGAGTCTAGAAATCAATCCTTACGGATTTATTGATATGTATCTCTCATTTATGTGGCCTAAAGAACAATGCCAAAGATAAGTGAGGTTCATATCATTATATGCAAACCTCTTGGTATTAATGTTATACATGAAATTATAATGATCAAGAATATACAATCCATTAGACAAAATTGCATTACAATAATGCATATCATAATAAATGGAACAACATTTGTCCTTTACTATGATAGAGAGCTTTTCTTGTCCAAACAGGAAACTATGATAATGCGCAAATTCACAGTATGGACATAATCACTTTTGTCTAATTCATGAACAATTTTAGAAAGGTAGAATTAATTCCCTACGGCTAATTTAGCAACTCCTTGCTTCATTGTCCCACATGTAGGTTTATTTCTTCCTTATCCAATTGTCTACATCTCTCAAGATCCTCCACATTTCTATAAACTTGAGATCCTCATCTAGTATCATATACTCCTGATGATGAGATATACACATTGATTTCTATAACAAAAATACCTAAATTGGAATTCATAATTCCTTTATTATTTCCTTCCAGGTACTTTGGGCAGTCTCTCTTCCTCCACACCACCTAATGGATTTTAAGGCAACTTGGTTTTAGTAACAAGCTTGATTTATACCCGTGGGATTGATGGAAACCTTTTTGCCCTTACCCATGCTGTTAACCATTAACGTATTTTTCCTTACCCCTTTATGAGTGCTTTGTTTAGCGATCTCTATCATATTGAGTAAATCACCTTTGAACAGAACTATAATTGCATCCAATGCAATTCTCGGTCCACTTTTGGGCAAATAACTACTTATTCTTTATCTATATCATAGATAACTCCTAGTCTCTAAGCTTTCAATGCCATTGAAGCAGCTTAGTTGCGCTTGACCTCTTGCTTCAGCAGTCACACATTACTAGCTTGTGTCGTTGCGTCATATCTCGATGAATTAAGTCGCCTTGCTTTGGCAAGCCAGAACTCATTCCATCTTGATCATGATGAGTGCTAAGTAAGAGAGTGCAAAGTGAAGCTACATTTCAAACCTTTTGTGTCTAGCTCGCTCTCAGAAAGAGCTTCTTTTAATGTATGATCATATCATTCGCCTCCATGTTTCTCATCTTGCTTCCAAAGCTCAGAGTTCATGGCAGCTAACACAAGGCAAGTGACATCTGATAACTCCGTTTTCGGAGTTATTTTATGCCTTTTATGTCTACGTTTTGCGTGCTTATAATGGAGAATTTGTCGTCTTTTGAGTAGATTGAGCGTAAATGTGAAAATATGAGTTCATGTGCAAAACTTGTTAAATCCGGGCGTTTCTTTAGATTTTCGAGCTTTTTATTGTGATATGATCGCGGGTTGTGTTTTCGTGTTGTGATTCGCAGGAAAACAGGGCTTGGATGATCGTGCGGGATTTGGAAGCGAACTTCGGAAACGAGGAACTCAAAGACAAGTCAAGAGGAGAGTTAAAAGTCAAAGGAAGTCAATGGAAAGTCAAAGGAAAGACAAGTCAAGAGGAAGGTCAAAGAAAGTCAACGGAAGATCAAGGAAAGAAAGAATGGAAGAAGAAAGTCAAAGAAGAGAAGAGAAAAGTCAAAGGAGGCAAAAAGAGGGCTGGAACACAGTGTCTTCGTGCGAAGACATTTGTCTTCGTGCGAAGACAAATACTTAGCCAAAATTTTGACTCTGCAGCATTCTCTTCGCAAAACAACTTGCAGTATCTCAATGAGAAGATCTTCGCACGAAGAGGCAGAAGTCTTCGTACGAAGACTCTTCGTGCGAAGACAACTGTCTTCGTGCGAAGAGGTCGTGGTTCAGCAGCATATTTTTGGGGCTTTTCCGTATTATTTCCAAACTTTGTAATATTATTATGGGAACGTATTTAAGACTTTTAGGTCGTCTTTTTCAGTAGTTTTTGAAGATTAGAGACATCTTTGGAGATCAAGAAGCCTTGGAGAGAGCTTAGGAGCTTTTGGATCATTCGTTTGAATTCTAAACTCTCGTCTTTCTTGATTTTCATGTTTAAACTCATTATAATCGTTGTTTTGATTATGAATATGAGTAGCTAAACACCTTTTGCTGGGAATTCTCGTTTGGTGTAGCTAGGGTTTGATCTAAAGTCGATGTTTTGATGATTGTGATGCATGCTTGAGCTTAATCTCTCGTGTTTATTCGTTATTATGGATTATTTGCATTCTTAATCATATTATCTTTGCGAGTAGCTAACGTAGAGATAGAATCAATTAGTTTCACGCGGTAACTCCGTGATAACTAGTCGGTAAATCAAATAAACCACCTAGTCGTATCA
Organism: Linanthus parryae; assembly: GCA_023055425.1. Taxonomy (NCBI): domain Eukaryota; kingdom Viridiplantae; phylum Streptophyta; class Magnoliopsida; order Ericales; family Polemoniaceae; genus Linanthus; species Linanthus parryae. The sequence continues at coordinate 21,155,006 of JALGPY010000012.1, read as the reverse complement.
ATGTTTGGTAACTCGGCATCGTTAACTAGGATCGTTAGAGTAGAAGTATAATCTTAATGCATACTTAAACCTAAATTAGGCTTGGTAACTCGGTTTAATTTAGTTTAAGTATAGTGGATTTTCTTGGTAACTCGGTAAGTTCAACATTGCTTGATTAATAGTGAGTAACACGTGGTTGTTTTACGAATCAAAACATAAATTTAGATCAACCTAGTGAACCTAGAGAATTCCCGGTGCTTTTCCCTTATTGATAAAAACCTCCAATTATTCATTCTTTATTAATCGTGAATTATTTCACTTGGTTAATTGAGAATTTTGCGTTTAATTTCTTAGAATTAGATAAAAACACAACTTGCGACTTGCCCACATAAGGTTTAGAATAATAATTAATTTAAATAAAGTCCCTTGGGTTCGACAACCCGGATTTCCGGTTTATTACTACACACGACGGCTGTGCACTTGCAGTTGGAACGTGTCAAGTTTTTGGCGCCGTTGCCGGGGACTTCGGCTAAATTAGTTATAATTCCTAGCCTTAGGGATTTTAATTTATTGTTTATATCCGTTACTCACCTACGTTTTGCGTGTTTCGTGATTTCAGGTTGATTTACTCGGTGCATGACCCGTTCTCGAGACGAGCCTTTGTATCCAACGTTTGAAGACCCGGAATCCTTATTAAAAGCACAGCGTAGAGACAAGAGGAATTCAAGCTCAGTAGGTATGGATGACGAAACGAGAGCTGAGTATGAGAGGATCCGCAAAGGTTTGCAGGATGCGGAAGCAGCTAGAGTTGCAGCTGTAGAGGAGGCTGCACGAAGAGCCGCAGAAGCTGAGGAGGTGAGAGCTCAAATGGCTGAGATGCAGGCAAGGATGGATCGCATGGCTCCCCCAAATCCACAACCACGTCATGGTGTGGGGGCACAAGTAGCGAACATCGGTGGGAACAACAATGGTAATAATGGGGAAAACAACAGGCAGAACAATGCTGAGAATGAAGAACGCCCGATGGTGGACTATTTCAGGACTACTCCAGCATGTTATCAGCCTACCATTGTCAGGCCACAGATCAATGCCCAACACTTCGAGTTGCGCCAACATATGATCAACATGGTTCGTGATGAGTGCGCATTCAACGGAGCTCCAGGAGATGACCCCAATCACCATCTGCTGGTATTTGAGCAAATCACATCAACCCTGCACGATCAGCGAGTTCCAGATGAAACAGTTAAGCTTTTACTATTTCCATTCTCCTTATCTGGAAAAGCCAAGAAGTGGCTTATGGAGCTGCCAGCTGGTAGCATAGTGACATGGGCAGATTGTTGTCATGAGTTTCTGAGAAAGTATTTGCCACCATCCAGAGTCGCGCAGCAGATGGCAGAGATTGCAAAGTTCACTCAGGATGAAGACAGCTCTTTGGGAGATGCATGGAGGAAGTTCAGCCAAATTCTCCGTAGATGTCCGAATCATGGAGAGCCATGGCACAAGCTCTTCCATTACTTCTACACTGCACTAGACAAGGAGACAGCTGACCAGTTGGATATGCTAGCTGGAGGTAATTTTATGGGACTTGGAGCACAGCGAGCTCAAGATTTGCTGAACAACGCGTCAAAGAGAGAGACTACACGATCTGAAACGCGTAGGTACTCCAAACCAGGGGATACATCTTTAGTCAACAAGATTGAATCGATGGAACAAAAGTTGGAATCCATGACTTCAGCATTTCACGGTATGCACCCTCCAACTCAGAAGCCCATGGGTGAATTACTAGCAGACGAAAGCCAGGGATATGATAACAGTGTTGAAGATGTGAATTTTATGCGACAGCAGCAATGGCCTAACACCTATCATCCCAACAATCGTAATCACCCCAACTTCAGCTATGCCAATCCAAACAGTGGATTATATGCACCCGGACAGAGACCCAATGTTCCATATCAAGCAAGGCAAGCTCCACAGCAGCAGGCTCCACAAAAAGAAGAGCAAGAGACAAATGCTCTATTGAGAAAGCTCCTAGCCAATCACGACAGGATGGAGAGCGCGATTGTCTCAATACAAGCAACAATAAAAAGCCATGAGACTCAAATTGGGCAGATTGCCAATCAAAATGTCAAGCTTCCACCAGGCATGCTTCCAGCAAATACCATCACTCCTAACGAGCAGCTAAATGCCATCACAACTCGCAGTGGCATCACTACTGAGGATCCTCCATATCCTAGCCATGCGAGAGCCGAAGCTACAAAAGCCACTGAGAAAGCATTGGATGAAGAGATTCCCGTGCCTACCGTGAGTCCCCAATCAAAGGACACGGTTGAGAAGAAAGAAGAGTCCAAGAGCACTCCTGATCCGGCTGCTTATAAGCCACGAATTCCATATCCGGCGGCGATAAAGAGGAATGATGAGGAACACTTTGGGAGATTTATGGATATATTCAAGCAATTGCATATCAACATCCCCCTTGTAGAAGCACTTGCTCAGATGCCCAGGTACAAGAAGTTCTTGAAGGAAATTCTATGGGGAAAGAAGAGCATAGAACCCTATGCCACGGTAAAGCTAACAGAGACGTGTAGCACAGTCATACAAAGAGACATTCCCAAGATGAGAGATCCAGGCAGTGTCATTCTAGGCTGCACTCTTGGGGGTGGATATCATACACATGGCCTCTGTGATTTAGGCGCGAGTATTAATCTCATGCCATTGTCTCTGTTTCAGAGATTGGGCATTGGTGCGCCGACCCCTGTGAAGATGGGTCTGCAATTGGCAGACAATTCTATAGTTACGGCAAATGGGGTGATTGAGAACTTGCTCGTCAAAGTAGGTGCATTTGTATTTCCAGCTGACTTTGTGATAGTGGATATCAAGGAGGATCGCGATGTTCCACTCATCTTTGGAAGACCGTTGTTGAAAACAATGCGCGCAAATGTGGATCTAGAGGCAGAAGAGTTGACTATCAAGGCTCTAGATTCATCAATCGTGTTCAAGGCGTTTGTTCGTAGCAAGGGGAAGAATAAATTGGCCATGATCAAGTTTAGAGAAGATCGTGTGGATCCGTCTCCTGGTTTGCCTACCGTTTTGCATCTCGATTCACCCGAATCAGAGAAGAAGCCAAATGTGGTGAGAGCACATGATGTGGTGCAGAAAATCAAGAGCATGAAATTGAAGGAGGAAGCACGTCGTGCTAGACCTCCTTAACATATATCTGAGGTAACTGGGTCGGGCCGTCGACCTTAAATTACAAAGCGCTTGTTGGGAGGCAACCCAACCTATTTACTGCTTTAGGATAGATTTTAATACTGTTTTGTAATTTTTATTCGGTTTGATGTTATTGAGAGGTGCGAGAGAGTGGATTTAATATTTCCAATGAGTATGTGCAGGAATACGAGGTGAAAGGCCTATTTCGGATCCCCCTTCTTGATGCGCGCGTGCGAAATAGAGTAAAAAGTCCAGATTTGCAGCTAAATACGCGTATCGGGGTCCGAAGTGAAGGAATTGAAGGTAGAAGCCATTCCTGCATCTATTCAACACACGCACCTGGGGAAGATCATGTTCCCGGACTCCCCGTCTTGATTTGCGCAAGAATTTGATTAGTGAACGGAGAAAGCTAGCACGCCGGCACGGATTACGAGGTGAAATTTTGAAGGATAGATTGAAATGAGAATTGAACAATGCCAACGTGTGGGGGTGGTCGAGAGCTTTCTGTAGACAGGTGGATCGCGCAAATCGGAGTCCGGATGAGAAAGTTACGCCAAAAAGGATGTTTTAGCAAGTAAAACGAGGCCAAAAGCATCCGGAAATGCAAAACGTGCCTTGGAACGCATGAAATTGACAAATAAAACATTCCCCGGATTTTGGGAGTGTTTTAAGGTGAAAAGGGAGTCTCGAGGTCGAGGAGATCCTTCGGAAAGCAAAGGCACGATCGAAGACGCGAAAAATCGACAAAAAGGATGTTTTTGGCACAATTCAGAAGTGTCTTCGTACTAAGACAATTGTCTTCGTACGAAGACTTTGTACTTAGAAAAAAATTTGAACTTCTGAATTCTCTTCTTAAAATAGCTCTCAGTATCTATGTGAGAAGACCTTCGTGCGAAGACAATTTTTCTTCGTACGAAGACTCTTCGCACGAAGAGAAATGTCTTCGCACGAAGACATCGCGCAGAAAGACAAAAATGTCCAGCACGGATAGAAGCTTTTGGGGTTAAATTTTGGGGGCTTTTTGGACTTTTTGGCACTCACATGAAGCTTAACCAGCTGTGAATCGATTCAAGCCTCATTCTTCATCTTCAACAGCAAACCTCTTCCTCCATAGCCGCGCAAGAGCTCAATTCACCTCACCATTGTTCCTTCACCAAAATCAGCAACCCACATAGGGTTTTGCTCGCGATTCCAAGGAGAACAAGGTTCCATAGGTGGTTTTGAGAGAGAGTGCAAGACAAGAGAGAAATCAGAGGAGAAGAAAGCTAGGGTTTGGAAGGAGAAGTGAGAAATTGGACGAGCTACAGCTTGATTCACCTTTCGGACGAGAAGGAAACATTGACGGGGACTACGCAAGGAGTACGGAGCAGCAAGAAATTCAAGATTTCGACAAAATTTTCCGGCACCATCAAAATCAGTCCGGGGTTCGTCAAATTGGGAAATTTTTGCGTCCGTAAGACTTGCTCCGGACGCGTAGGTACTATCTAAACCTCGTAATTTCATATTCGAGTCTTAGGCACATTGAGTAAAAGCCCGGTTATTTTGTTGCGCTTAGAAGCGTATTTGGGGGCGATTGCGTAAAGTCCTAGGAACTATTTGTTTACTTGCCTACGTGTTTCGTTTAGTGTTCACTTCTTGTTCACGTGCACAATTATTGAGTTGCTTGTTTTACTTGAAATTGAATTATACATGGCGGGTGGTAAGAAACGAAAGACGGGAGAGGGTCCTTCGCAAGAAGCATCGGGATCGGGCGATCCTCAATTAGAGATTCCGCCTACTCCCCAATATGCCATCTTGACGGCCCCTTTCCCGGCTAAACCGGGTATTGTCGGCCGACGAAAGGCCAAGGCCAATTTGAAAGAGAGAAGTATTGGGCCGGGATATTATGATAGCTACCGTTTTGTCACTCATGAGGCCCATCTTGACTCTCGAAGAGACACTTATTTGACTAAGAACGGGCAGCCCGAGAAAGCTTTTCCTTTGCACGAGGACATGCCTCAAGCAATTAAGGAAATTTATGAGCGCGAGAAGCTTGACAATTGGTTTAAGCTAGTAGGGCAGTCTAGTTCACACATTACGAGAGAGTTTTTGTTTAATTTGCGTTATGCAAAGGATGGTGAGAGTCAAGACCCTCGTCTCGTTTACTGTCGGAACGAGTGGATAGTCTTCACGCCAGAGACTATCGCTCTCGCCATGGGTTTCCCCGCTTTGAAAGACGGTTGTGGTTTAGAGACGGTTCTTCGTAGTGAGAACCTTTGGTCTCGTCTAAATGCTTTTTGCTTTGCGAGGGGGGTTGATCCATGGGACAGGAAAGGAGAGGTGATTCATTGGAAGGCCGAGAAGAGGTTTTATAGGCCGGAGGCTAGGTGGTGTTGTGAAGTGTTGGAAAACTGGGTTTTGGGAATCACACGAAACCCTAGTTATACTTTCCGCCTCTCGGTTTGGGCCCTTTGTCTTTACACCGGGGTTAGAATTAATATCCCCAAATTGATTTGGGAGAACTGTCTTGAGAGGGTGTCGAGGACGAACAAATTGGGCCCCGGTCATACCTGCTTGATCACTCACCTAGCCAAAACTGCTGAGGTAGTCATAGGGAGAGATATGGACTTGAAACCGTTTACGGCTCGGAAGTGGCATAGGTTTGATGAGACAGCGAGGAAGAAGGGCAAGGGTAGGAGGATGAACACCTCTAGGTTTGACAACCAGGTTGCCTACGACCACTTGAGAGAGGAGATGGCCCGGGATAGACTCGAGAGGAGACGCCAGTTTGCCCACACTCGGGACAATCAGGCGAAGCTGGGGGGTTTAATCCAGATGGTTGGCCAGTGGGTTATACAGTCTAGTGGTCAGGCGCCGGAGGAGTTTGTTCCACCGGTCCCGACGGCGGATCCATGGTTTCAGGAGGATGACTTTGAATATGAGGTTCCGCCGAGTGAGGATGAGGAAGAAGAAGATGATGAGGAACAAGAGGAAGATGAGGAGGAAGATGACGAGTAGTGGAGTGTGCCCTCGCGCTAGAATTGTTGAGTCCTCGTGTTATCGTTGAGGACAACGATGCATTCTAGTGTGGGGGTGGTTGAATCCTTTTTACTAGTCAGTGTCGTGTCTTTGCATCGCCAGTGTCTGCATATAGTTAGAGGTTTTTTTGGTTATGTCTTTATTTTTGATTTTATTATTCATCTTTTTGCACGTTTTGGTATTTTTGAGTCAACCTACCATTGTTGAGTCGTTAATCGAGTTGGCCTTGCATATAGTGTAGGTATAAATAAAAAAAAAAAAAAAAAAAAAAAAAAAAAAACTAAAAATGTGAAAAATCCAAAAATTTTAAAAACTTGAGAAAGGGCAATTGAAAAAAAAGCTGAAAATTCGGTAAAATCGAGAGGCGTGAGACTTTTAGGCATAGGGCGTGATTTGCGATCGAGAGTGACAATGTGAGAGTCCCTTAGTAAGTATAGAGAAACTCTCTTTACGGGAATGCGTGCCTATTTTACACACGAATTTAATTATTTCAAATTTAAAGTGTGTGCCTAATTTTATTACAAGAGTTGAGCTAGGTGTGAGCTAAACAAGCCGAACGTTCTTGTGTACGTCGTAGGTAGTCGCCAACCCGCCTCGTAGTGGCACACAGAACAGCTGTGCGAGGTGTGTATTAGAGCACTCACTGCTTATAGAACTTACCTTGTAGGACCACTAGCAAACCCGTATTTGAACCATGGATTCTTTGACAACCTTTGGACTTAGGGTGACGATTCTTGGCCTTCAGCATTGATTGGTTAGAATCACCGCTTTAGTGCGTCACGAGGGTGTTGTAGTTGAGGGGGTTCGATGAGGGAGTACTTCATGCTATATTTGTGTGAGTCTTACATATCGCATGCACTTCATTTGTGATCTTCGAGGGGAATGCGAGGGTGAGTGAGAGTAGGCTTGCGCACTTCGGTGTGGCGGTGTTCCATGGCATTACAACATGGACACAAGTGAGGAGAGCCGTGAGTGTGTACATCTAATACACACGAAACTTGGGTTGGGGGATGTAATAGGTGGATCGTGCTAGGTACCGGATCTTACTCATCATGGTGAAGGAGGTTTGGTTGGATTAGGCACGAGACAGACATTTGATCGACTACTTGAGAGGGGACAGGATTACATTCGAGTGTGGGGGTGTCGACATTTGACTTCGGACATCGAGATTGCGTTTGCGACGACTCCATCCCCACACATGCTCTTTAATGTTAGCGGCTTTGTTGATTTACACCGAGGATTTCATTGAGATAGGGAGAGACATTGATTTGTGATTTATACGTGATTTGGATATTGTCTCTCCTTACGACTACATGATTAGCTTGATTCATTGGAAGACCACTCGTGAAAGATATTGAAGGAATTATGCAGGATTTTGAGAGATTTAAATAAAAAAAAAAAAAAAAAAAAAAAAAAGAAAAATCAGAAAAAAAAAAGAGAGAAAAAAAGGAGAGATGAATAAAGGAAGAATGAGAAGTTTTGTGGAAGAACGAGTGGAGAAGCGACTAGTTCAAGAACGGGAAATTTTGGCTTATGCATCATTCATGACGATGGCCGCGGAGATCGTAATTGTACCGGGGTTTGAGGGGATCGAGGGCCGGAGATGGTGAGTTTCGGGCTTGGTTTCCATCATTGTTGCGAGGGTGTGTGAGTTATGGTATTTGTGAGAATGTGACGCTTTAGGACTTGTATTTGATTCTTATCCTATTTGTCCCTAAAGCCTCATCATTTAAACCCGTTAGCGGATTAGGAGCTCGGACCTTGAACGTGGCTTAGCCTAGCGTAGCCTTTTATTTTGTGGCACACATGAAAAGGTATTGCATTCTTGTGCTTAGTGAAGTTAGGTTCTCTATACTAGCTAGGGGGAATTCATGTTGACGAATTTGATTTCGAATCATTCCTTGTGTCTAGATTTCTCATCGCTTCGTGTGAATCGGTTTAAGCTAATGGAGATTGCCCAATCTCACGAAAGAAAGAAAAATTTGTATTTCAATACTTGCATTGTGAATATTGCATTTGCATATAGGTGCATTGTGTATAATCGAGTCGTGTCGACTAGTAGGAAGGATGGTTGGTGAATGGTTCTACTCGGATAAGTATGCAAGAGTTTTTGGTTTTGTATGCAATGTGAGGTGATAGTATGCAAATGGCGTAGGGAAGTATGCAATGAGTAATTGGTTAGTATGCAAAGTTGGATGAATTGCGGAAAAGCGAAAGAAGTTTTGACTTGAGAGAGATGGAATTGACTTGTGAGATTTGCTCGGGACGAGCAAAAGGTAGTGTGGGGGTAGTTGATAACTCCGTTTTCGGAGTTATTTTATGCCTTTTATGTCTACGTTTTGCGTGCTTATAATGGAGAATTTGTCGTCTTTTGAGTAGATTGAGCGTAAATGTGAAAATATGAGTTCATGTGCAAAACTTGTTAAATCCGGGCGTTTCTTTAGATTTTCGAGCTTTTTATTGTGATATGATCGCGGGTTGTGTTTTCGTGTTGTGATTCGCAGGAAAACAGGGCTTGGATGATCGTGCGGGATTTGGAAGCGAACTTCGGAAACGAGGAACTCAAAGACAAGTCAAGAGGAGAGTTAAAAGTCAAAGGAAGTCAATGGAAAGTCAAAGGAAAGACAAGTCAAGAGGAAGGTCAAAGAAAGTCAACGGAAGATCAAGGAAAGAAAGAATGGAAGAAGAAAGTCAAAGAAGAGAAGAGAAAAGTCAAAGGAGGCAAAAAGAGGGCTGGAACACAGTGTCTTCGTGCGAAGACATTTGTCTTCGTGCGAAGACAAATACTTAGCCAAAATTTTGACTCTGCAGCATTCTCTTCGCAAAACAACTTGCAGTATCTCAATGAGAAGATCTTCGCACGAAGAGGCAGAAGTCTTCGTACGAAGACTCTTCGTGCGAAGACAACTGTCTTCGTGCGAAGAGGTCGTGGTTCAGCAGCATATTTTTGGGGCTTTTCCGTATTATTTCCAAACTTTGTAATATTATTATGGGAACGTATTTAAGACTTTTAGGTCGTCTTTTTCAGTAGTTTTTGAAGATTAGAGACATCTTTGGAGATCAAGAAGCCTTGGAGAGAGCTTAGGAGCTTTTGGATCATTCGTTTGAATTCTAAACTCTCGTCTTTCTTGATTTTCATGTTTAAACTCATTATAATCGTTGTTTTGATTATGAATATGAGTAGCTAAACACCTTTTGCTGGGAATTCTCGTTTGGTGTAGCTAGGGTTTGATCTAAAGTCGATGTTTTGATGATTGTGATGCATGCTTGAGCTTAATCTCTCGTGTTTATTCGTTATTATGGATTATTTGCATTCTTAATCATATTATCTTTGCGAGTAGCTAACGTAGAGATAGAATCAATTAGTTTCACGCGGTAACTCCGTGATAACTAGTCGGTAAATCAAATAAACCACCTAGTCGTATCAATGTTTGGTAACTCGGCATCGTTAACTAGGATCGTTAGAGTAGAAGTATAATCTTAATGCATACTTAAACCTAAATTAGGCTTGGTAACTCGGTTTAATTTAGTTTAAGTATAGTGGATTTGCTTGGTAACTCGGTAAGTTCAACATTGCTTGATTAATAGTGAGTAACACGTGGTTGTTTTACGAATCAAAACATAAATTTAGATCAACCTAGTGAACCTAGAGAATTCCCGGTGCTTTTCCCTTATTGATAAAAACCTCCAATTATTCATTCTTTATTAATCGTGAATTATTTCACTTGGTTAATTGAGAATTTTGCGTTTAATTTCTTAGAATTAGATAAAAACACAACTTGCGACTTGCCCACATAAGGTTTAGAATAATAATTAATTTAAATAAAGTCCCTTGGGTTCGACAACCCGGATTTCCGGTTTATTACTACACACGACGGCTGTGCACTTGCAGTTGGAACGTGTCAACATCCAAAGAACCATTCTTTGATGTTCCTTCCATTAAGATTTAGTGTTATTGGTAGTTGGTGGAAGGAGAACTTTATGCTCTATGTACAACATTTTCATTTGTTTTGTTTGAGAACAATTCTAAATTTTAAACCAGTATGGGAAATAGATTCCAGATAGCTTGTCCTTCTCAAGGACATAAAGTCTCATTTTGTTTGTTTAATGCCATGGGTATTCTAGACTAAAGGATTATGCAAAGTTTTGTGCCGTTTGTACTATATTCAACAAGGACTTAAATTGTCAAACATAGCTCCCACTATTTTTCTCGGATTAATAACCCTCAATATTAATGTGGAAAATATCATTATATTTTCTAGTGGGTGCCAAGATCCATTTTTCACTTCTTTTGAGCTTACTTTGGCAAGTCACCCAAAATTAGTTATTTAGGTAGGAAACATTCCAATTGCATCCTTATGCAACTCTTGGTTCAATTGGGCAAATAACTCCTTATTTATCCATCCCATGGATAATCCCAATTGGTTGCCTCTAGGCTATTAATCCTATTAAAATCACCTAGTTGTGTCGAACCTATTACTTAAATAATTGCACATTACTTCCTTGTGCCATCGCAACACAATCATGGCAAACCAAGTCGCCTTGCTTTGGTACGCACGAGCTTGATAATCATGATCATGATGAGTGTTTAAGTAACGAGAAGGCAAAATGAAATATTTAAATTGAGGGATTTTGCTTTTTAATTTTAATTGTTTTATTGATCCATATCAACTGATCTACTTATTTTGAGTTGGGCAAACTCACAAGTAAAAGATCCGGATTGTTAATTATCTTATTATCAATTTTGTATTCATCAACCATACACCAGCAATAAAATAATAAGACAATAAATAAACAACTACAAACAAAAATAAATGTGATATGGATATAGCCTCTAAACAAAGATATTACCAAGCCAATGAGAATATCTATGAACCCTAAAATAGCAAGCTCATCTCCATGTGCCTCAATATTCTGGTCCATGCTCCATACCTTGTGGAATGCTCCATGCTTCTTAGCCTTGTGAAATGCTCCATCTTATGGTCTTTTAATTCTTTAGGCTTATTCTTAATCATCCTTGACTATCATCTATTTTATCTAATACTAGATATCATCTATACTAAACAAAAAGATCTCACAATTTGAGAAGAAGACCGGCTCGCAGGCCTTAAAACCTAATTAACTATTACATTAGTTTTATCAGCTCGCAGGCCGTTAAAACAAACTACAAAATAAAACATTCACAACATGCACATCCAAGGTCATATCCAATCACTATGCAAATAGAACATAAACAGTTAAAATATAATTTTAACGTGCTTGGGAAATTTTTAATTGATTTTAGACATACTAGGGTCAAAACAGTCCAAGAGGCCCACCATTGTTATGGCCGGACCACCAAAGGAGTGCCACAAGGGCCTTGGGCCGGTCGTCCCCTAGACCACCGGCTAGGTCGTGCGCTAGGGAGCCTGGACCCCTTGGTCGTGGCCTTCCTTGGGCGGAAAGGAGAGAGGGGCGGTCCCCTAGGGGGGGACCTCCTTAGGGAGTTGTTTCCAAAATAACTTCCTCCTTGTTCAAGTTTGGTTGTTTCCAAATTTGAAAAAAACATTTTTCTAACTTGTCCCCAACCCCTAGTTTTCTAGATCCAAAACTTTCACATCATATGTGATCCAAATTCACTAATCCTTACATCTCATGTAAATTTAGATCTCATTTGGTTGAATAATATAGAAATTGCATCAATATGCTTGATTTGTCCGTTTTACGCGATAAAAATAATTAAAGTGTAAAATAGACATAATCGTAACACATAAACTACATTATGCTGGGATCTGATACCACTGTTGGGTATTGTAACGGATTACGCAGCGGAATTAAACAAAAAGATCCGAAAAAGACTCACCAAGGATCACAGGAAGTGACATCATAATGATAGTGAATGTTGTAGTAACAATTTACCTTGTTTGTCTCATGTGATGACTTCAAACGCAAAATATTGTCCGCTTCTCTATAGCTAGTCCACGCTTAGGACGGATAACTAGATTCCTCCACACCTTTGTGCTAGCAACCGGTAAAGGAAGAAAGAAGGAAGATCACACAACGGAGAGCAAAAGAGAGGATCGGCCTCTTCTTTTGGCCGACAGGGTAGAGGGGGCGGATGGGGTCGGTTGGGCCCTTGTCTTGCTCTCTCTCCTTGCTTTTCTCTCCTACTCAATGTATGTTATGACCATTAGTAAAAGAAATAAGCTAGGAGTGTCAACTCATTGTTAACTGTATAAAGGCCCCTATCATAATCCTGTCCATACACAGATTAGTCCAACTTGCAAATTAGTCCTACTAAGTTTGCAAGTAGTTGCGTATTGATCATTCCATTAGTTAATCATATTAATTAATTCCCTAGTCTAGTTTTATCCTTATTGCGTGTGAACCCATATGTTTCTACTTAGTTGGTAGTAACTATTACAAACATGGAGCGGTGTCTAGCAACACATCCATGCCACCCAATTAATAAAAATAGTCATTACTTTGACAAACCTTGTGCAAGTATTGTCTCATACAAGACACGAGACAATACAAGTCACACTCGTATATCCAATCCATAGTTTCTCGATCCTGATAATAGTCTTATCCATGAAGATAACATCAACATCCCATATTGATTTATCAAAGTCTGGCCAGACATTCTATAAGCACCATACCTCGAGTGGCTGTGGATATTTGCTCCCGTTATGTGGGAGGGACGAATTATATCTACGTCACTATTATCTCTAAGCTTGCTTCATATTGTGTCCAACTAACACCTTTATTACCAACCAGTTACGGTGTAGCGTTTGACGATGTCAAAATACAACATTCCACAACTAGAGGATGTAGTGACTTCAAGTCTAAGGATGACAATACCGTTGCCACTACGAGAAGCACTTGTGAATTTACAAAACTTATATGTAGCCTCCTCGTTGTGGGTCAATCCAGTATGCTATTACTCCTAATGCATACCAATGTGTTGGATCGTGATATCTCCATATCAATCCAACCCCATACTAGTCTATAGTTGATTGTCCTGTTAATTAATATAATCGAATAGAGATATTTTAAGAATATAGCATTTATATTCTAAGGATTTCATTCATGTTAACATATCTCCATATCGATAACATAATGAATAGTAAGTTCGTATTAATGTAACAAGAAATAGATTGCCTCTAGGGCATATTTCCAACACAAAGCCCTCCACGGATCGCAGGCAAGCATTCAAAACATGATGAAAGTAAACAAATTGTGTACCTTAATTGGTCATGTGATAACAATGTAGAATGATGTCCACGTCTCTACAAGTATCCACACCTTGGGGGCTAGGATTGCAAGCTGGATTCACCTTCACGTCTTAGTGCTAGCTACGCGAAGAAGGAGGCGGAAAGATCATGCAAAACGGAGCAACAAAGTGCCGCGCCACTTGGTGGCCGACGGTAGTGGGGCAGACGGGTAGGGGCTCCGGCCTCTACTTTGTCTCTCTCTCATTGCCTTGTTATTTCACTCAATAATGACTCTTGTGTGTGAAATAATAAGCTAGAACTCCATTTATATAGTTTATAACTCCTTATTAACTACATATTTGCCCCAATACTAATTCTGTCAATACAAGAATTAGTCCACCTTGCAAATTAGTCCTACTAACTTTGTTTGTGGTTGCCTTTTGATCCTTTTGATTAATTAGTCCTACTAATTAATATCTAAATCCAGTTTAATCCATAAGGTGTGTGACCCGTAGGTTTTTACTTAGTTGGTAATAGCAATTACATATATAGAGCGGTGTCTATCAACACATCTATGTCACCTAACTAACATAAATAGTAAGTGATCCAACAAATCATGTGTCCAATGTTACCGTGTTGTATCTATCCCTTTGTCTCCATATCCCGATTGGGCACGAGACATATGTTTCACACTCGTATAACCAATTCATAGTTTCTCAATCTTGAAAATAGGCTTATCTATACAGGTAATATCTATATCCCATATTGATTTATCTGAGTCTGGTTAGACATTCCATAAGCACTACCCTCGAGTGGCCGTGGATATTTACTCCCATTATGTAGGAGGGACAAATCATCTCTATCACCACCATCTCTCAGCTTGCTTCATATCATGCCCGATTACTATCTTTATAGTTATCCAGTTACGGTGTAACGTTTGATAAAATCAAAACATGATATTTCACAATTACAGTATCTAGTGACTTCAAGTCTAAGGATTACAACCTCATTGTCATTATGAGAAGCACTTGTGACGTTAACATAATTTAATGTAGCATTCTCGTGGTGGGTCAATCCATTATGCCATTACTCATAATGCATACCCATACTCCTAATACTGTCAACATAGTTTGAACCCATGACCTTGTTCAGAGGCTTCCAACGCTCTACCACTTGAGCTACCACCCTAGCTGCCTTTGTCTTGCTGCGCGCCTTTGTCTTGGTGGAGCTCATACGGGATGTTGTCCGTATCATAACCCTGAAAGTTAATGCCTAACCACCAATAAGCGGTGTATTGAGTTGTCTATACGATTTTTTTTAGCTAATTTGGACGTTTCCTTTGGCTATGGAAAATGCCATTTCATAGCAAAACATAAAATTGAAAGTTTATAATTCTCAAAAAATATAAAAAATAAAATAAAATTGAAAGTTTATTTGGTTCCTACTTGTCACAGTACCAGTTGGAGACTGCGACAATCGCCGGAAAAGAAAACCACAGAATGGAAATGGAGTCAATTAGGAAGTACTTGGAGGGTGACGACGACAAAGATGAAAAACCCACCGATTCTCTCCCCAAGAGATTCCACGAGGCTATCACGATGAAAGACCTCCGTGTCGATTTTGCCGAGCCAGGCCGCGTCGTCTGCTCCATGGAAGTACCTCCCCGACTAGTGGTACGGCCCTCGAAACCATCTCTATTCAATATTCTCTCTCCGACCCACAAAATTCAGAGATGTTTAAATGGTGGGTATTGATAGATTCTCTTTGTTTGTTTGTGGGTTGGGCTTTGATTGGTCTCTGATGTCCGAGTTATGAAGGATTCTGGGAATTGCTTGCACAGTTCTGCGATGGCGATGTTGGTGGACGTGGTGGGTTGGAGTGCTATGCTCACTATTGGCACTCCATCAGGCGGTGTTACTTTGGAGATTAATGTATCCTACATGGATGCAGCTCGTCTTGGGGTGAGTAATACCTGTTTCTTTTTTGGGGCATCACTTTATGGTTCTTCACTAGTTTCGTGTATGAATGCAATTTAGATGATTGAAGAATTTCCGTGGCTTGTATGATTGTGTTATTTGTGTACTAGGTTTTTATTAGAAAATTTAAAATGTTGATACCAAAACGGTTCTCAAAAACCTCACATTAGCGCCAACAGGGATAATCCGGAACTTCACATCTTGAGGGTTTGCGTGAAGAATATGCCATAATTGATTGATTGATTTTGTTCATCGGAGGAACTTTTGGATTTGTGAAGTTGTAAATTAGATGTCTGGCAACTTCCAGGAGGGATAAACGAAGTCCCACTATATTCTAATATTAACGAAGTCATCTGCCGCTTCATTTTAATTATCAAAGAGAAAGATGGAATGATTCCTCTTAGAAGCTGAATTATAGATCTCAGACTGCTATAAAATGTCTATTCTTAACTTATTTTTTTTAATGGAATAAATCTATACTGTGTTCTGAAGTTTCATCCTTGTTGTAAGTCGTAACGTTATAACCTGAGAACTCATCTCACCTAACCTTGTATATAAAGCTCAGAAGAAGTCGCTAGCCAAGTAAACCGCTAGAGAATGTGGCCAAAGCATCCCTAATATATTATGTGTGTGTGTGTGTGTGTGTGTGTGTCAGATTCTTCAAGTCAGATATTACATACATCGACTGGTTACTTAGTCAGTTAGATGGCTAAGATGGGTTTTGGGCATTAATCCATTGCCTACTACTTATTTCTTTGTTTAAATGCGAGCCTCATTAGTTTGTTTTGCTGATGTGAGGGCTTGAAATAGTATTTTCTCTCTATATAGCAAAACATAATAGTACAATAACCGGTGATAGATTGACAGGTAGCTATTCTATATGTTACACAGACCTGCAAAGATATACGATATCAGAGTTGTGAATTGTGATAGTTCACATTCAACTTTCCAATACCTTTCAGTCAGCTCCATTGCCCAAATCTAATAATCTGACTCTCCAATGTCACTCGTCACTACTCCCACGCCTGGTAAACATACTTTTAGCCCTAAGTTAACCCGACTGTTCATTTTGAAGGAAGCAGACATGTCGACAGAACTTATTGCTGACCTAGTGTATGTATCGATTTCTTCAAGTTGCATATGCAGAAACTCATGTTTGGGCAATCGCAATAGTAGTTCTGTAATGGCTTTGCATCAATAATCCCTCTCAAAACATTTGGTATTCGGATTTCATACAGAGGCTCATTAGTTTGGGTGTAATATATGTACTACTAGTTACAGCTGATCACTTAAGGTATACTATCATTATGGCATCCTTGTGTTTGTAACCAACATTTACATCGTTTTTATGTTGAAATAGTGAAAAGTGATAAATTGTATTATTTTGAGTACTAGTACAAGACTGATTATATAATCTAACACAAGGACTTGAACCTAAATAATATTTCACTTAATTACATTATTGTCTACACGCCCCCGCAAGATGGAAGGTCGAGATGAGACTCCAATCTTGGACCGAAGTGGAAGAAAAACAGACCGAGAAAGTGGCTTCGTGAGACTGTCAACTAATTGATCGGCAGATGAGACATGTAAAACCCGAAGTGTTCCAGCTTGCACTTGTTCATGAACAAAGTGGAAATCAAGAGCAACGTGCATCATGCACGAATGGAACACTGTAGAGAAAATGGAAGTGGCACCCATGTTGTCACAATAAATGACAGGATCTGAAAGAAGAGGAACGCCCAGCTCAGAGAGGAGAGACCGAATCCAACATAGTTCAGTTGAGGCAGCGGCAACGGCACTTTATTCGGCCTCATTGGAGGACCGAGCAACTATAGGCTCCTTCTTGGAACTCCAAGAAATTGGGGATCCACCAAGATAAACTAGGTATCCAGAAGTAGAAGTGAGATCATCCTTGTTACCAGCCCAGTCAGCATTTGAGAAAGGTACAGAGAGCACGGACCACACCGAATTAGGATACCCAAGTCCGTTGAGTCTTGTAGGTAACGGAGAACCGGTTTGACAGCATGCCAGTGGACGGTAGTAGGCCGGTGCATAAACTGAGATAGACGGTTGATCGCAAAGGCAATGTCCGGTCGTGTGAAGGAAAGATACTGAATACTCCCAATGGTCATACCGTACTCTCGGGCATCTGGAAGTGTGGAACCATTGAGGAGACGGAGATCAGCGGACGTGTCCATAGGAGACTGAACAGGGTTTGCAGTGGACATACCAAGGCGCTGCAAGAGGTCACGAATGTATTTTTGCTGTGACATAAACAGCCCATCTGGATGAGGGAGAACCTCGACTCCCAAGAAATAAGACAAAATGCCGAGATCTTTCAGAGAGAACCGACCAGAGAGTATATCAATACAGTGCTACACAGAGGAGCTAGTCGAGCCTGTTACAATAATGTCATCAACATAGACGAGAAGAAAAACGGTAACAGCAGGCTGACAATAGATGAATAATGACGTGCCCGACGTGAATTAGTAAATCCTTGTTGGAGCAAAAAAGAGCGAAGTTTCACATACCATGCTCTGGGGCCTGCTTGAGGCCGTAGATCGGCTTTCGCAGGCGACAGACAAAGTGAGGGCGATCCTGATCAATGAATCCCGGAGGCTGCTCCATGTACACATCCTCATGCAAAGTTCTCAGAAAGAAGGCACATCAAGCTGCTTAATAAACCACCCCTGAGAGACGGCCAAGATAAGATCAAAGGTTGCCAAATAAGAAGGGTAGTTTCTTCCCTTCCTCAAGCGAGAAGGAAACTGTGTTATTGATCCAAAAGGTAGGAAAGGTTTTTAGCCCATGTTAGCCCTATGATAACCATACTTTTAGCCCTGTGCTAACCTGACTGTTCATTTTGAAGGAAGCACACATGTAGACACAACATATTGCAGACCTAGTTTATGTATCGATTTCTTCAAGTTGCATATTCAGAAACTCGTGTTTGGGAAATCGCAAGAGTAGTTCTGTAGTTGCTTTGCGGCAATAATCTCTTTCAGAGTCTTCGGAATTCATACAGAGGCTCATTAGTTTGGGTGTAACTGTAACCAACATTTAGATTATCTTTAGCTGTTTCTATAATTAAGGGAATTGATGATTTGGCCGTTGGATCCTCACTCAATACATAATCCATGCCTTGTCCGTGTGAAATTCAATGACAATGAGAAGAGAAAGAAAAAGAAATAAGTATTAATAGTTGTGTTTCTGTTGCAATAGCAAGGGCCATATTATCATAGTTGTCAAAGTTCGATACGTATCGTGTATTTCGTATCGTGTATCGTATCGTATCGCGTATCGGAACGATACACACACTAACTTAAAAAATATATACTGACCCTTATAGTCAAGAGTTTATTGGTTGCATCTGGCATTTACTTTCTTACAGACTATGTCTTAAATACATATAGAGGTTGATCAGCTAGTCTAACCAGCACATATTAACTTTTTTTATATGCAGCTAGATTATAGAATCCCATTATATGTTAATATATTTTAGACTAGTGTCCAATAATGAATAACATGTTCACATTACATAAGTGAGAGTAATAGTGAAGTAGAAGAATTGAGTGTGTTGTCAGTTATATGTAGGGTATATCTATAAGGCATCGTTTTAGTAGTCAAATATTCTTGCTTATGTGTGGCAAAAGCACTCAATTAAATGGAACATAAAACTGGGATACTAAGGTTAGGGATCTCTAATGAGTCCCCACTACGAACACAGCCGTGATCCACTAGAATCATGTAAATAGAACAATTTATCTTCTATCTGAAATTTTCTTATAAAGGTTAGATCAATTATCAAGAATTCAAGACAATCGAGTTTTTTTTTACTAGCATGATTGAGGCAAACCTGAAGAAGTAGGACCATCTAACAAAATACTCATATAATCCATGTCATATGAAGAAAAATATCAATAGGTTTTACCAATTCTAGCCCAGTTTCAGTTCTCAAACGTATCGTGAGATACGCGATAGGTATCTCGCTCGATACAGTTTGATACACTTTCATTAGCGATACAGCGAACGATACGTAACGCTGATGGCATGTATCGTATCGTATTGTACGATACGTATCGAGTATCGAGCATATTATTAACAACAATTATACCTAAGAATCAATGATAGGACGACCATAATAATAGACAACTAGACTCTACCAGCATGGCTCATGTAGCTGAATTTGCTCACTGTGACTGAGGAGATGTGTTCCATCTCACCTTTTGCTGGCTCTAAGCTTTCTATAGTGTGTAAAGAATAAGTATGTTATCGATGCTACATTGATAGAAAAGGAACGCTGAATAAACTGCACGGCTTTTCATCTCTAAAGCAATGAAAGAGATGGACAGTATCCATCCGGTTTTGCTGATAGTATGAGACCAAATATTTGATCTGATTGAGAACTCCTAGGGCATAAAAATTGAGACTTTTTCAAGATCAAAAGTTTCTGGATATGAACAACATAGTGCACGAGTGAAAGAAAGCGAAGCAACCACCTTGAGTAATGAATCACAGAGATAGTCTGAAACTTCTAAAACAATAAGTCAGACTTTTTTTTATTAGTTCCTCGAACCAATTATCAGGAAGTTGTCCCTTGTAATGCTCTTGAATTAGAGAGATTCAGTGGCTAAGTTGCTAAGGGCTAGAGGTGGCTCTTTTTAGAACTTCCAACTCCATCCAACTGTCTGCATAATTAAACGTGCTAAGACAACATCCATAAAAGCAATAAATTTGTATTGTCCACATAATCACGAATGTGTCTTGTCCTAGGTAGTAGGTGCACGTGCATCATCCAGATTACTTAATTTTTTTATTCTGGATAACCCTTGTGTCCAGACCAACTTTAGCGCACCTCAACTAGAACCAGATCCCTCTAGAGGCTGGTGAAAGTCCCAGTGTCCCCAAGGGATATTGTTATTATTGGGACTCGGATACAAAACCTCCCTTTTGGTGTTTCCTTCAGGTTCTTTTCTGTAGATATGCTGCCTGACATCTCCGTTGCGTGTTCTGCACTTCTTTAGTATCAAGTCCAAGCTTCTTCTTTGAATGATGTTATGGTGCTTTTAAGTTTTGGTCTTAAAAACATCCATTATAGCATTTTGGCATGTTGGCACTTGAATAAGTTGTTTTCACGCCTTTGGTATCTGGTATAGTTTACATACAGTAATTTTAAACTGTTGTTACTGTCCCTTTTACTTGTAATTACGTTGTTTGCTCTTCTTCGTTTGCAGATAACCTTTTCTTTTCCGTACCAATTTTCAGTAAAGTTGCTTTCGTGATACAAAACTTTTGTGTTACAGGAGGAAATTGAGATAGAGGCTAAGACATTGCGCGTTGGAAAAACCGTTAGCGTCGTTAATGTCGAGTTCAGAAAGAAAAAGACAGGTGAAATTGTTGCTCAAGGCCGGCAAACCAAATACCAACCTCTGGTCTCTAGTAAAATCTGAGCCATAATAATTATGCCTTGTGTTTTATCATTTTATTTAAAACCCCAGCTACTTATATCCATGCATCAAAAGAATGCAACTTCTATTATCTGTGAGATTGATAGTTGAGTTGGTCGGGCATGTATGCGTACGTATGTATTTGGACGATTGTCTTGAGTTCGAAAATTGGATGAACCAAAGAGTTGCATATTATCAAAAGAAAAAAGGACCTCTCTCTCTAAAACACTCTCTCCACAAAACCCTAAAACACTCTCCCCTCTCAGGCGACGACGGCGGCTCCTCCTCCATGGAGCTGCCGCCCGCCACCCACAACCAGTGACTCCGCTGCCCCTCCGACCATACAACCATCTCCCTCACAGACCTCCGACCATACAACCATCTCCCTCACAGACCTTCGCCGCTCCCCACCGGCACCAATCGAGGCAATTTCAGCCCGCCGGTTTGCTCCAGATCCGCGCAGCACCGGCGCTCACGCCGATATCGAAGTCGGGAGCACCCCTCTTTGACGTCCCAGGGGACTCCAGCTCTGGCCTACAACTACCATGTCTCCTCTGTGCTGCTGCCGCCACAACCTGTTTTCTCCGACGCCCCCTCCACCATTGAAGTCGCTGCTTTCGTTTGCTGCTTTGTCGCAGCTGTCCCCTGCATTCCTGCCACCGCCGCCCTCTCTGTTCGCCCCATTAGTCATCCCACTGGCTCGGCTTCCACCCTTGCTTGGTGGTGCTCCTGGCCTATCACCCTAACCCCCTCCCCTCCCCGATCCAGATCTAACTTTTGGTGGCTGCCCCCCCCCCCCCCTCCCCCAGTTGCTAGAAGCCATGAGATCCGAGATGGAATCCATGTACACCAACAAAGTATGGACTTCGGTGGAACCACCCGATGGGGCGCGACCCATAGGGTGCAAGTGGGTCTTCAAGAAGAAGACCGACATGGATGGTAATGTGATTACCTATAAGGGCCGATTGTGGCTAAAGGATTCATACAGATTCATGGTATTGACTATGATGAAACCTTTTCACCTGTCGCTATGACCAAATCCATCCGAATCCTACTTGCAATTGCAGCATACCATGACTATGAGATTTGGCCGATGGACGTCAAAACAACATTACTTTATGGGAATCTCCTCGAGGACGTGTATATGATACAGCCGGAGGGTTTTGAAGATCCAAAGCAAGCCAACAAAGTCTGTAAGCTGCAACGATCCATTTATGGATTGAAGCAAGCTTCTAGGAGTTGGAATCGACATTTTGATGAAGTAGTCAAAGAGTTTGGCTTCATCAGAAACGAAGATGAGTCTTGTGTCTACAAGAAGGTTAGTGGGAGCTCTGTAGCTTTTCTGGTCTTGTATGTAGATGACATACTACTCGTTGGAAACGACGTTCCCATGCTACAATCTGTTAAAGATTGGCTAGGGAACTGTTTCTCAATGAAAGACTTAGGGGAAGCAGCCTATATACTCGGTATAAGGATCTATAGAGATAGATCTAAGAGGTTGCTAGGCCTAAGTCAAAGTACATATATTGACAAGGTGTTGAAACAGTTCAACATGCAAGATTCCAAGAAGGGATTCTTGACCATGTCACATGGAATCACTCTTTCGAAGAGTGGTTGTCCTTCCAATGAGATTGAGAAGGAACGCATGAGTAGAATTCCCTATGCCTCGACCATAGGATCTATCATGTACGCCATGTTATGTACTAGACCAGATGTGTCATATGCCTTGAGTATGACAAGCAGATACCAATCCAATCCGGGTGAGAGTCACTGGATTGCAGTCAAGAACATCCTAAAGTACTTGAGAAGAACTAAGGATGCTTTCTTGATATTTGGCGGTGAGGAAGAGTTGCGTGTAAGGGGTTACACTGATGCAAGCTTCCAAACCGATAGAGATGACTTTAGATCACAGTCGGGATATGTGTTTTGCCTGAATGGAGCAGCGGTGAGCTGGAAGATTTCCAAGCAAGAGACGGTAGCTGATTCTGTAACAGAGGCTGAGTACATTGCTGCAAATGGCGCAGCAAAGGAAGTTGTTTGGATCAGAAAGTTTGTTTCTGAATTGGTGTGGTTCCTAGCATTGCGGATCCAGTCGAGTTGTACTGTGACAACACTGGGGCGATCGCGCAATCAAAGGAACCCAGGTCGCACCAGAAGTCCAAGCACGTGCTCAGGAAGTTTCATCTGATTCGAGATATTATCGATAGAGGAGACGTTCGGATATGCAAGATTCCTACAGATGATAATCTGTCAGACCCGCTTACAAAGCCGCTCACGCAGTGGAAGCATGAAGGGCACACTAGGAGTATGGGCATACGAGATGCGCCAGATTAGCTCTAGTGCAAGTGGGAGACTGTTGGAATAGATGCCCTAGAGGCAATCTAGTTAGTATGAATTTAATTGTGGCTAGAAATTCATTTATTATTTATTGGATATTTAATATAATGAAGTCCTTAGATTTACAATTGTGTTGTTTATCTTAAATATCCCTAGTCCAGTATAATGATTAATGGGACAATCATCTATAGACTAGTATGGGGTTGGATTGATATGGAGATATCATGATCCAACACATAGGTGTGCATTAGGGGTAATGTTGCACTGGATTGACCCATCTCCGAGAAGGCTACATACACGTTATGTTGAGTCACAAGCGCTTCTCGCGGTGCAATGGTATTGTCATCCTTAGACTTGAAGTCACTAGATATTCTAGTTGTGGATTATTGTGATCTTGGTAGCGTTAAACGCTACACCGTAACTGGGTAGTTATAAAGGCGTGTACTGGATACAATAAGAAGCAAGCTTAGAGATCGTAGTGGACGTAGATAGAATTTGTCCCTCCCACGTAACGGGAGCAAATATCCTAGGCCGCTCGAGGGATAGTGCTTATAGAATGTCTGGCCATACTAATAAATCAATATAGGATATTGATGTTATTTGCACGAATAAGGCTATTCCCATGGATCGAGAAAATATGGATTGGATATACGAGTGTGACTTGTATGTCTCGTGTCCAATCCGGATATAGAGACAAAGGGATGAGACAAATACTTGTACAAATGTTGTCAAGATGACTATTCTATTAGTTGGCTAGAATGGATGTTTTGCTAGAAACCGCTCCATATTAGCAAATAGTTGCTACCAACTAGATAGAACCTATGGGGTCACACGCTATATAGAGTTGAACTAGATTTGGGAATTAATTAATTGGATTAATAAATAAGAAGGATCACTTTGCAAAACCTTGCAAACTTAGTAGGGACTAATTTGCAAGGAAGGGACTAAATTGAATTCTAGTAGGACTAGAATAAGTCCTTTAGGTAGTTGGCAAGGAGTTGTTGGATTATATAAAGGACCTTCCTTGCTTCCTTCCCAAAACTCATGCTCATTATTGAACATAACAAGAGTGGGAGAGAACAAAAGGAGAGAAAAGGAGCAAGCAATCTAGGAGCTCGCCGCCCCATCCCGTCGGCCACAAGGAGGCTGAGAGCCCCCTTTTGGTCTCGTTTTGCGTGATTTTTCTTCCTCTTCCTCTTTCCGGGCTAGCACCAAGGACTTGGGAGATCTAGGATCAACTCTAGGCGTGGATCAACCATAGAGAACGTGACACAATTCGCGTTTGAAGTCATCAAAGGAGAACCCTAAGGTGTGTTATTGATTTCTTCCTTTACCATCGTTATGTATCTTGACTTGTGATCCTTGGAGGGTTTTGCATGGGTTATGATTGTTTGTGTTTCCGTTGCGCATCCATGAATCAAAACCCTACAAGTCTGGGGGTGATAAGGAAGAGATACCTTATGGATAGACAGTCCGTACTGCTTTAGTACCCTGGAAAACACTTTGTTAATGAAGTGTGACCCTTCATTGCTGATCATCGCCCTGAGGGTCTCGAATCGCGTAAATATGTTGCGTTTCAGAAAACGCTCAACTGTCGCTTCATCATTTTTCTGACACGCTATCGCCTCGATCCACTTTGTAACATAGTTCACTGCCAGCAGTATGTACAAATTTATAGAAGATGGGAATGGCCCCATGAAGTCTATCCCCCAGACATCGAAGGGTTCAACTTCTTGCCATATAGTCAAAGGCATCTCGTCCCTCTGTGACGTACTCCCTGTCCTCTGGAATCTATCACATCCCTGAACATAATCATGACAGTCTTTGAAAAGTGTTGGCCAAATGAAACCTGACTGCAGTACCGTGTGTGCCGTGCGAGTCCCTTCGAAGTGACCGCCACACTGAGCTGAGTGGCAGTGTTTGATCACGTTCCAGGCCTCGTGAGTCGGAACACACCTTCGCAGAATGTTGTCGGCTCCCTGCTTGAACAGATACGGGTCGTCCAAGAAATACTGCCGGCTCTCATAAATGAACTGTTTCTGCTATGACGGGGTTAGGTCCTCGGGAAGCGTACCACTCACCAAATAGTTGGATATAGCATAATACCACGGTCTCCCCAGTTTGACTTCCATGATGTTCTAAACTGGAAAATTTTCCTTGATCGGTATCGGGTCCACCTTAGCATTCTAAAGCCTGGACAGGTGGTCCGCAACTACGTTCTCAACTCCCTTCTTGTCCCGAATCTCCACATCAAACTCCTGCATCAATAATACCCACCTCAGCAGCCTCGTTTTTGCGTCCTTTTTGTCCAGCAGATACTTCAGGGTATTATGGTCGGTAAATACGATCACTTTCGACCTGACCAAGTTCGGCCGAAATTTGTCCAGGGCATACACCACAGCAAGCAGTTCCTTCTGTAGTGCCATAATTGACCTGGGCGTCTTTGAGAACCCGACTCGCGTAATATATCACATGATAGACCTTGTCTTCCGCTGACCCAAAACTGCACCGACTGCGTAGTCACTGGCGTCACACATCAACTCAAACAGAAGTGACCAGCCCGGCGTAGTGATTACCGGGGCTGTGATCAGCTTCCCCTTCAAATGGTCAAAGGCCTGCTGACACGCTGCATTGAATTCAAAGGGTACGTCTTTTCCGAGCAAAGCGCAGAGTAGCTTTGTAATCTTGAAAAAGTCTTTGATGAACCTCCGGTAAAATCATGCATGTCCCAGAAAACTCTTGATCGCCTTTACGGTTGTCGGGTACGGAAGCTATTTTATCACCTCGATCTTGGCCCTGTCCACCTCGAGTCCCTTGCTGGAAACTTTGTGACCCAGCACGATACCTTCGGTGACCATAAAGTGACACTTTTCCCAATTAAGCATTAAATTGGCTTTCTTGCATCTTATCATAACCTGGCCCAGGTGGTGCAGACAGTCCTCGAAACTGTCCCCGAACAGAGAAAAATCGTCCATAAAGACCTCTAGATTTTTCTCGATCATGTCCGAGAAAATCGCCATCATGCATCTCTGGAACGTAGCTGGAGCGTTACACAACCCGAACGGCATGCGCCGGAAAGCGAACGTACCGTATGGGCAAGTAAACGTTGTCTTCTCCTGATCTTTCGGGGCTATGCAGATCTTGTTGTACCCGGAGTACCCGTCTAGAAAACAATAATAGGCGTGATGAGCTAGCCTGTCTAACATATGGTCCATGAACGGTAACGGGAAGTGATCTTTCAAAGTTGCATCGTTTAGCCTCCGATAGTCCATACAGATCCGCCAGTCTGTAACGGTGCGCTGCGCAATCTATTCCTGGTCCGCGTTCTGCACCACTATAATACCCCCTTTTTGGGTACGCACTGGACCTGGCTGATCCAAGTGCTGTCTGATACGGGGTATATAATTCCTGCCTCCATCCACTTCATGACCTCCTTGCGCACAACATCCTTCATGTTCGAATTCACTCTCCGCTGGGGCTGAATCACCGGTTTCTCGCCGACCTTCACCAAAGTATCCTCGATAACTCCGTATGCTTGATTTACGGACCTGTCTGCCATCTGCAACATAATTCTGGTGGGTCGGGGTTCACCGACTTTCAAACTCTTGAAAATCGTTAACGGCATCATGTTGATGCTGACCCCAAGGTCACACAAAGCCTTTCCCGTGTAAGCATTACCTAGGGTGACCGGAATAACAAAAATGCTAGGATCCTTCTTCTTCCTCGGTAGCCCATTCTTCACACAGTTGCTCACTTATGCCGTCAGGTTTATAGTCTCGAAATCGCTCAGTCGCCTCCTCCCATACAGAATGTCCTTGAGGAATTTGGCATAAGTGGGTATCTTCGCCAAAGCCTCAGCAAAGGGTATGTTGATCTGTAGCTTCTTGAACATCTCGAGAAACCTGGCGTAGTCTTTGCTATAATCTCTCTTTCGTGTCTTCAAAGGGTACGACACCTCCTTGGAGACAGGTACCGTTTCTGCATCCTTTTCGTTCTGCACTGCATCCTGCTCAACCGAGCCCTTTGGCTAGTCGAATGAGTTGTTATCCTGGCCAGATATTTAGCGTTCAACTTCTTTCGATTTTTCTGCACGTGCGTGGCTAGGATACTACGGATCCTGTAGTGCTAATCCACTCCGAGTGGTGATGGCATTGATATGAGCACGTGGATTATTTACTGTATTCGAGGGAAAGTTTTCTGGCTGTCTTTCCGTTAGCTGTTGTGCTAACTGCCCTACTTGTACCTCCAAAGCGCGCAGTGACGTTTTGGTCGTCTGCACGTCAGCTGTCAGGGCGCCCACATGCGCAAACTGGGACTCCATGGTATGAAACACGGACTCAATTTCCTTCATATGAGAGCTGTACTGCTGTGCAGATGGGCCTGGCTGAACTTGCTGTGTCGGTGCGGCCTGCTGAGCCGCTGGCACTCCTGGAATCCCGGTGCATAAACTGCAGAGTTCGGGTTTCCATACCGAAACCCGGAATGATCTCTCGTACCCGGTCTGTACCGGCTCGGGTCCCACTGCTGCTGTACGTAATTGGTATCTTCGGTTCAGAGCTCATCAATGGTTGCGTCCAAATCTGGTTCTCCTACTGCTGCAACAGCCTTTTTATCCGAGTAGACTTTCTTAACCAAGTCTTGAACGATCTTGGCCAGACTATCTATACGGTCGTCTTCTGCTGGCTCGGCTCGCCGCTATCCTGTGATCATCAAAAAGTCGAGTGTCCTGCTTGGCCAACTGCTTCATCAGCTGATAGGCACCGTCTTTGTCCACATGGTACAGGAAGTTCCCTCCGGCTTCTCTGTCAATCCTGTCAGCACTCTCCCTGTCTAGGGCATGATAAAACACCTGCAGAATCTTCGCGTCTCCGAAACAGTGGTTCGGGCATCTCTTCATCGATCTCATCAATCTGTCCCATGCATCTACCACCGTCTCCCCCATCTTCTGCTTGAATGACAGAATTTCGCTTTGTAACTGAATGACCCGAGAAGCGGGGTAAAATTTGGCCAGAAAATTTGTGACACATCCCTCCCAAGTCGTGATGTATCTGGGTGGTCGGGATTCGAGCCAGTCTTTGGCCACTCCGTATAGACAGTATGGAAAAAGAATTAGCATAAGTGCCTATGCTTCAACTCCCTTATACCGGACTTTGTTGCAGTAATCCTCGAACTTCCCGATAAAGTCGTTCGGGTCTTCGTCGGCTTTGCCATAAAACGGGCAGAGGGTCTGCACTGTCTGGAAGGCGGAGGGTTTTATGTCAAAGTGTTCTGCGGTGATCTCGGGCACCACAATAGCTCGTTCATGCCCCCCCCGTGGGGATTCGAAATTCTCCACCAACGCCTTTCCATACCGGTTATATGTCCTCTGGTTGTTACGGGCAGCAAAGCCCGCTGTGATAAGCTCTTCGATGTGCCGAGCCATCTGGGCTGGGGTACGTGTCTCTGGTTCCTCTCGGTCGGTTGCTGGGTTTTCAGGACGGTCTCCTTGGTTGTTTGCCATTCTTCTTTCTCGGTCGGTTTTCACTGCCCGTTTTTCCTCCAGTATTTCTGTTTTCCCTTCCGCTCTCCCTTGTACCAGTCTCGATCAGATCCTGTCTTGAACTTTTTATGCACATTTCCCGAGGCAAACCCAGTTCTGTCTCGGCACACATCCCAATGCACTTTCCCGAACCTATTCCTGTAAAGACAACATGAACAAACCCGCGATCATATCCAATAAAAGTATGAAACATGCTTAAATTTACGAAGAGCTAATAAACATCTCGTTCCTAAAACCGAGGCTTTTCGAGGGTGAATTTTGGCTTTTTCGACACAATGACACGCTAAATCAGGCTAAAAGATAGCCGTTATTTGGCCGTTATCAAACATAAATACTAAAAAGATTAAAACTAATGATTTAAATCCTACATATCTATGGCACTGTCGTTTAGACCATATAAACGAGAAACGCATATCTAGAATCCATAAGGATGGATTTCTAGACTCATTTGATTTGGAATCATATGAGACATGCGAATCTTGTTTGTTGGGAAAAATGACAAAGTCCCCTTTCAATAAGAAAGGTGAGAGGACTAGTGAGTTACTTGCACTCATACATATTGATGTATGTGGGCCGTTTCCCACGCCTGCCATAGGTGGTTACACCTACTTCATTACATTTACTGGTGACTTCAGTAGATATGGATTTGTATACCTTATGAAGGCCAATTCGGAATCCTTTGAATTGTTCAAAGAATTCAAGAATGAAGTAGAGAAGCAACTTGGTAAAAGTATTAAGGCTTTGCGATCGGATCGTGGAGGAGAATACTTAAGCCAAGAGTTTGACGAGTATTTTAGGGAGTGTGGGATAGTATCCCAACTCACTCCACCCTGAACCCCACAGTGGAATGGCGTGTCCAAGAGGAGGAGTCGCACACTATTAGATATGGTGCGATCTATGATGTGTCAAACGGATCATCCAATATCATTTTTGGGACATGCTCTATTGAACGCAACTTTCACCATTAACCGTGTTCCATCCAAATCAGTCATGAAGACACCATATGAGATATGGAATGGGAAGCGTCCCATAGTGTCATTTATGAAGATTTGGGGTTGCGATATCTATGTAAAGCGTTTACAAATAAACAAGCTCGGACCCAAAGCGGATAAGTGTAAGTCTGTGGGATATCCTAAGGAAACAAAAGGATATTATTTCTACAATCCAACCGAGAACAAAGTGTTTGTAGCTCGGAACGGCGTGTTTCTATAAAGAGAGTTAGTCTCTAAATAAGCAAGTGAGAGGTCTGTAGAACTTGAAGAAATTCAAGAACCACAAACCACTGAACTGATGATGGAGCATGAACAGGAACCGCAAGTTGTTGTGGAAAGACCTGTTCAGGTAACACAGGAACTCCATAGGTCAGGTAGGGTATGTCATGAGCCAGAGATGTACGACCTTCTCGTGACAGAGCCCGATGACATACCGCTCATGGATGATGAGCCTGCAACCTACGGGGAGGCCGTGAAAGGCCTAGAATCCAAGAAGTGGCTAGAAGCCATGAGATCCGAAATGGATTCCATGTATACCAACAAAGTATAGACTTTGGTGGAACCACCTGAAGGGGCTCGACCAATAGGGTGCAAGTGGGTCTTCAAGAAGAAGACTGACATGGATGGCAAGGTAGTTTCCTACAAGGGGCGATTGGTGGCTAAAGGTTATAGACAGGCTCATGGTATTGACTATGATGAGACCTTTTCGCCAGTCGCCATGACTAAATCCATTCGAATCCTACTTGCGATTGCAGCCTACTATGACTATGATATTTGGCAAATGGATGTCAAAACAGCGTTCCTTTATGGGAACCTCCTTGAGGATGTGTATATGACACAATCGGAGGGTTTTGAGGATCCGGAGAATGCAATAAAGTCTGTAGGCTGCAACGATCCATTTATGGATTAAAACAAGATTCTAGGAGTGGGAATCGACGTTTTGATGATGCAGTCAAAGAGTTTGACTTCATCAAGAACAAAGATAAGCCCTGTGTTTACAAGAAGGTTAGTGGGAGCTCTGTTTTGTTTCTGGTCTTGGATGTGGATGAAATACTACTCATTGGGAATGACATTCCTACTTTGCAATTTGTTAAAGATTGGCTAGGAAAGTATTTCGGAATGAAGGACTTAGGAGATTCAGCTTATATACTTGGTATCAAGATCTATAAGGATAGATCTAGGAAGCTGCTTAGCCTAAGACAAAGTACATATATAGACAAGGTGTTGAAGCGGATCAACATGCAAGACTCCAAGAAGGGATTCTTGCCCATGTCGCATGGAGTCACTCTTTCTAAGACCGACTGTCGTTCGAATGAGATTGAGAAGGACCGCATGAGTAGGATACCCTATGCTTCGGCCATAGGATCCATCATGTACACCATGTTGTGTACTAGACAAGATGTATCATACGCGTTCAGTATGGTAAGTAGATATCAGTCTAATCCTGGTGAGAGTCACTGGATTGCTGCTAAGAACATCCTAAAGTACTTGAGAAGAACAAAGGATGCGTTCTTGATATTTGGAGGTAAGGAAGAGCTCAGTGTAATTGGTTACACAGATGCAAGCTTCCAAACCGACAAAGATGACTACAGATCGCAGTCGGGGTACGTGTTCTGCCTGAATGGTGGAGCTGTGAGTTGGAAAAGTTTCAACCAAGGGACAATTGCTGATTCTACAACTGAAGTTGAGTACATTGCTGCTACAGAAGCAGCTAAAGAGGCAGTTAGGATAAATAAGGTTATCACTGAGCTAGGTGTGGTCCCTAGCATCGTGGATCCCATGGAGTTGTACTGTGACAACTCTGGAGCGATCACACAAGCCAAGGAACCAAGAAATTGAAGCATGTACTTAGGAGATTCTATCTTATTCGAGATATGATCGATAGAGGAGATGTGCAGATGTGCAAGATTCCAACGGATGACAATCTTTCAGATCCGCTCACAACGCCACTTAAGTATGAAGGGAACACTAGATCTATAGGCATACGAGATGCGCCAGATTGGCTCTAGTGCATGTGGGAGACTGTTTGCAAAAGGGACTGATCCTTATTGGAGTAGGATTAGGAGAGGGGTTCTTTATTTAGTAGGACAAGGAGTTTTTGGACTATATAAAGAACACTCCTAGCTTATTTTCTCTACACATCTACTTACTTGGAGTAGGAGAGAATAAAGCAAGGCGAAAGAGGGCCGAACCCCCTTTGGGACCGCCCCCTACCCGTCGGCCTCACAAGGAGGTGCCGCCTACCTTGTTGCTCCGTGTTGCGTGATTTCTTCTTCCTCTTCCATTCTTCCTACCTATCACATGGACTTGGAAAATCTAGATCTCACCTCTAGGCGTGGATCAACAGTAGAGACGTGACACAATTCACGGTACAAGTCATCACAGGAGACCTCTAAGGTGTGTTACTTCTTTCTTCCCTTACCATCGTTATGATTCTCTTCCTGTGATCCTTGGAGGGTCTTGAATGGATAATTCTTTATTCCGCTGCGTATCCATGATCAAAACCCTATAATTACTAGCATGTGTCGTCGCGTCATATCTCGATTAATCAAGTCGCCTTGCTTTGGCAAGCCCGAACTCATTCCATCTTGTTAATGACGAGTGCTAAGAAAGAGAGTGCAAAGTGGAGCTACACTTCAAACCTTTTGTGTCTAGCTCACTCTCAGAAAGAGCTTATTTTAATGTATGATCATGGCAGCTAACACAAGGCAAGTAACATCCACAGAACCATTTTTTGATATTTCTTCCATTAGGCTTTAGTGTTATTGGTAGTTGGTGGAAGGAGAACGTTATGCTCTATGTACAACATTGTCATTTGTTTTGTTTGAGAACAATTCTAAATTTTTATACCAGTCTAGAAAATAGATTCCAGATAGCTTGGCCTTCTCAAGGACATAAAGTCCCGTTTTGTATGTTTAATGCCATGGGTATTCTATACTAAGGATTATGCAAAGTTTTGTGACGTTTGTACAATTTTCAACAAGGACTTAAATTGTCAAATATACCTCCCACTATTTTTCTCGGATTAATAACCCTCAATATTAATGCGGAAAATATCATTATATTTTCTAGTGGGTGCCAAGATCCATATTTCACTTCTTTTGAACTTGCTTTGAAAAGTCACCCAAAATGAGTTATTTAGTTAGGAACAATTCCGATTGCATCCTTATGCAACTCATGGTTCAATTGAGCAAATAACTCTTTGTTTATCCATCCCATGGATAATCCCAATTGTTTGCCTCTAGGCTTTTAATCCTATTAAAATCACTTGGTTGCGTCGAACCTCTTACTTAAATAATTTCACATTACTTGCTTGTGTCATCGCAACACAATCATGGAAAACCAAGTCGCCTTGCTTTGGGACGCACGAGCTTGATAATCATGATCATGATTAGTGTTTAAGTAACGAGAAGGCAAAACACAATATTTAAATGGGGGAATTTTGCTTTTCAATTTTAATTGTTTTGTTGATTCCTATCAACTTATCTACTTATTTTGAGTTGGGCAAACTCACAAGTAAAAGATTCGGATTGTTAATTATCTTATTATCAATTTTGCATTCATCAACCATACACCGACAATAAAATAATAAGACAATAAATAAACAACCACAAACAAAAATAAACGTGATATGGATGTAGCCTCTAAACTAAGATATTCCCAAGCCAATGAGAATATCTATGAACCACAAAATAGCAAGCTCATCTCCATGTGCCTCCATCTTTTGGTCCATGCTCCATACCTTGTGGAATGCTCCATGCTTCTTAGCCTTGTCGAATGCTCCATCTTATGGTCTTTTAATTCTTTAGGCTTCTTCTTCTCCATCCTTGATTATCATCTATTTTATCTAATACTAGCTATCATCTATACTAAATAAAAAGATCTCACAAGTTGAGAAGAAGACCGGCTCGCAGGCCGTAAAACCTGATTAACTATTACATTAATTTTACAAGCTCGCAGGCCGTAAAAACAAACCACAAAATTAAACATTCACAACATCCACATCCAAGACCATATCCAATCACCATGCAAATAGCACACAAAACAGTTAAAATCTAATTTTAACGCGCTTGGTCAATTTTTAATTTATTTTAGACATACTAGGGTCAAAACAGTCCAAGAGCATTATGGCCGGACCACCAATAGAGTGCCACAAGGGTCTTGGGCCGACCGTCCCTTAGCCCACATGGCTAGGCCGTGCGCTAGGGAGCCCGCCCCCGTTGGCTGTGGCCTTCCTTGGGAGGAAAGGAGAGAGGGGCGGTCCCCTAGAGGGGGGACCTCCTTAGGGAGTTTTTTCCAAAACAACTTCCTCCTTGTTCAAGTTTAGTTGTTTCCAAGTTTGAAAAACACATTTTTCCAACTTGTGCCCAAACCCTAATTTTCTAAATCTAAAATGTTCACATTCTATGTGATCTAAATTCACTAATCCTTACATCCCATGTAATATTAGATCTTATTTGGTTGAATTATATACAAATTGCATCAATATGCTTGATTTGTCCGTTTTACGCGATAAAAAATAATTAAAGTGTAAAATAGACATAATCGTAACACATAAACTACATTAGGCTCTGCGACCTGCGGCTGTGATACCACTGTTGGGTTTTGTAACAGATTACGCAGCGAAATTGAACAAATAATATCCGCACAAGACCCGCCAAAGATCACATGAAGTGACATCATAATGATAGTGAATGTTTTAGTAACAATTCACCTTGTTTGTCTCATGTGATGACTTCAAACGCAAACTATTGTTCGCATCTCTATAGCTAGTCCAAGCCTAGGATGAATGACTAGATTCCTCCAAACCTTTGTTCTTGCAACCGGTAGAGGAAGGAAGAAGGAAAATCACACAACGGAGAGCAAAAGAGAGGATCGGCCTCTTCTTTTGGCTGACGGGGTAGAGGGGGCGGATGGGGTCGGTTCGGCCCTTGTCTTGCTCTCTCTCCTTGCTTTTCTCTCCTACTCAATGTATGTTATGACCATTGGTAAAAGAAATAAGCTAAGAGTGTTCTTTATATAGTCCAACAACTCCTTGTGAACTGTATAAAGGCCTCTATCATAATCTTGTCCATACACGGATTAGTCCAACTTGCAAATTAGTCCTACTAAGTTTGCAAGTAGTTGCATATTGATTCTTCCATTAATTAATCATATTAATTAATTTCCAAGTCTAGTTTTATCCTTATGACGTGTGACCCCATAGGTTTCTACTTAGTTGGTAGTAACTATTACAAACATGGAGCAGTGTCTAGCAACACATCTATGCCACCCAACTAATAGAAATAGTCATTAATTTGAAAAACCTTGTGCAAGTATTGTCTCATCCCTTTATCTCTATACGTATTGGACACGAGACATACAAGTCACACTTGTATATCCAATCCATAGTTTCTCGATCATGAGAATAGTCTTACCCATGAAGATAACATCAATATCCCATATTAATTTATCTGAGTCTGGCCAGACATTCTATAAGCACCATCCCTCGAGTCGTGGATATTTGCTCCCGTTATGTGCGAGGGAAAAATTCTATCTACGTCACTATTATCTCTAAACTTGCTTCCTATTGTGTCCGACTAACGCCTTTATTACCAACAAGTTACGGTGTAGCGTTTGACGATGTCAAAACACAACATTCTACAACTAGAGGATCTAGTGACTTCAAGTCTAAGGATGACAATACCGTTGCCACTACGAGAAGCACTTGTGACTATACATAACTTGTATGTAGCCTCCTCGTTGTGGGTCAATCCAGTATGCTATTACTCCTAATGCATACCCATGTGTTCGATCGTGATATCTCCATATCAATCCAACCTCATACTAGTCTTGTTATTCAATAAAACCGACTAGATGTATTTTCAGAATATAAAATTTATATTCTAAGGATTTCATTCATGTTAACATATCTCCATATCGATAACATAATGAATAGTAAGTCTAAATTAATGTCACAAGAAATAGATTGCCTCTAGGGCATATTTCTAACACAAAGGCCTCTATGGATAGCAGACAAGCATACAAAACATGATGAGAGTAAACGAATTGGGTACCTTAATTGGTCGTGTGATCACAATGTAGAATGATGTCCACGTCTCTAACAAAGAATTTCCGTGGCTTATGAGCCAATTGCCAAATGAAGAATTTAATTTGGAGAGAACTTTTAATTTCCAAAGATGCTTCCAAGGGAAGCTAAGGATAGAAGGGTTAAAATGGTGAGATGTAGATTTGAAAGAAGGAGAAGGCATGGGGTTGAAAAGTGATTGGTAAGCAGATTTGACGGAGAAAGATCTTGAAGTGTTACAAATCCACACAGGTTCACCAAAATCATTATTAAGCGGGGTGGACAAGATTTGTTTATTAATCCAAGGACGGAAGATTTCAGAAATCTGGTTGGAATTCCAGTAGGTTTCATTTGCATCATAGATAATAATTAAATCTTTCATCCACTTAATCCTCCCAAACGCGGGAGACTGCATAATGAAGCTTCTTATAGTATTCTCCGGAATATCTTTGAGCCATGGGTGTTTATCAATCGAAATGCGAGCACAATCCTCTAAGCTCCAAAAATTTCCTTTCTTCAGAGACAACTTGCCTTTGTCGATAGCTTTCTAAACCAGGGGATGCTGTCGGGGGAGCATTATGGGGCCAAAAAAAGTTTCTCTTACAGTATTTGGCTAAGAAGAATCTTGACGCTAAAAAAATTTTGTTTCTTAAAATGTTCCAAGATTTTTTTGAAAAAATAGCAAAATTAAATGCTTTAAATTTTTTGAAGCCAAGCCCTCCCTTATTTGATTCCAAAACAAAGGGTGAGAGCCAGTGCATGGACTTGGAGTTAAGGTTACCAGTTCAGAAGAAACTATTAGAAATGTTGGTGATTAAGTTTGAAAATTTGGAAGAAAGTTTCATACTAGAAAAAAGGTAAACTAAGAAGCTTGAGAAGATTGATTTTATAAAAGTAGCTCTACCAACTCCATTTAGAAGAAAACATTTCCAAGTAGCACACTTCTTATAGATCTTCTCAATTAAGAGGGCTTCATTCTTATTTTTAGGTAAAGTATACGTCTTATCAAAGAAGAAACCTATGTAATTACCTAAGTGGTCAGAGCTATTGATATTGATGCTAGAGATGATGGAAGCAAGGTTTGAGGAGTTACAGTTTGGTGAAACAGTGATAGAGGATTTGAAATTAATGATTTGTCCCGATGGATTTGCAAACTTATTTAAAATATTCAAAATGGTAGAGCCAGCACTAGGTGCGATTTAAAGAAAAGAATACTATCATATGCAAATTAGAAGTGAGAAATAGAAGGTCCAAAGCTAGAAGAAGGGAAACCGTTTAATAAACCTAAGTCACGTGCATGATGACTAGACTTTGATAAAGCTTCAACACATAAGATGAAAATGACGGGAGAAAGGGGGTCGCCTTGTCTGAATCTTCTAGAAGGTTTAAAACGCTTCGAGGGAGAAAAATTTATAACTTTTATGACAAACCACCTCACGAACGATGAACGAATATAGAAGAACACGATTATTTTATGTGGTTCGCTAGCGAAAATTCGCTAACTATGTACACGACGGAAAAAACACCCTTTTTTTTGCGGTAAAAGTAGAACTTCAATAGATAATGATTAAGATAAGTACACACCGATCGGAAACATCAGACTAAGGATACTAATACTAACAGCCATAAACCACTAAACTAAAACATCAGAGCTAGCTGAGAGAGCCTAGCAGTGATCATCCAGCAGCAAACTCATGGACCAATATTACACCAGTTTTGAAAATATCCAAAGCAAACTTGAAACATGAAAGATAAAAGAGAACCTGAGAGCTACCAACTTAGAATCAGGACTTGTTAGACATCAATGAAGGGGATGACTGCAGACATGAGCTCATTGTCTGGAATGGGAGGGAACTCTTCTCCAGAAGCAGCTCCTGAGGCACTAACACTTGAAGCTTCAATGGATTGAATAACTTCTGGAGCATTAGAACTTCCTTCACCTCCTGGGGCTTTTGCAGATACATCAGCAGAGACTGCATTCTTGAAATTGAAAGAACCATGCACAGGGGGGAGCACTACTAGAGGAACTGCTTGAGACACTTCCACCAAAGCCTGGGGGTAGAACTGCACTTGTCCTGGCAACCATTCTGGCCTTCCCTTCTTGACTTCAACCTCCACCCTGCCTTCATTAGCTAAGAAAAAACTCACAAAGTAAATCCCAAAACGATCAACATAGAGTTAGAAAATTTGCAAGAGCTTCTGCCTGGTGAAACAAAGAGCAAGGAGTAGTATTTTGTTTCTCAAATAAGATTTTGTTTCTGGTGGTCAAAAAACACCCTTTATTTCACAAGAGGAACAATAATATTGGTGTTTTGCATGCGTAATAGTGTGACTACTAGGTTATTTATATAGTGATAGGAAAATCCCCAAAGTTTCCAAATCTGATTTGGACACAAACTTGTTTTCCTAACTAATCCAACACCACCTTTGACTTCCAATTCAACTCAGAACTTATTTGTTTCTAACCTCCTTTGACTTTCAAGGCATATTCAAAAAATCTCCACCTTTCCTTGAATTGTCTCGTCAACAGCTCATCTTCTCGTACATAAAGCTACGTCTCCTCCGCACCAAATGTCTCTTGTCACAAAGACTCACTGGACCCCCACTGGGTCCGAAATGCCCCCAAGGGCCTCACTGGCTCAAGATGTTGAGAAATTCCAAACAATGCTGGAACTTGCTCACCGAACTGGCTTCGTGAACATATACGTGGGGTTGTCAGCTATCCCCACCTTCTTCACTTTGATCCTGCTCTCATTTCTCAGAAAATGATACCTGACGTCGATATGCTTGGTCTTTTCATGATAAACATGGTCCTTAGTTAAGAAAATCGCACTCAAGCTATCACATTTAATTGTCGCCTTATCTTGAAGTAGGCCTAGGTCATTGACCATTCCCTTAAGTCATATTGTCTCCTTTCCAGCTTCCGTTAGAGCCATGTACTCCACCTCCGTGGTTGACAAAGTCACCGTCAGCTATAGTGTAGACTTCCAAATCACAACACAACCTCCCAGAGTAAACGCATGAGACTTCCAACTGTGCTAGCATATGGAACCTTAGAGATGTACTCCTTCTTGTAAGTTCACAGCCTGTTTCAAGGACTTCAAACTGAATTCAAAGCCTTGAAAGTGGTTTTGGTTCAAAGCTTTGAAACTGTTTTCAAGGCCTTGAAACTGAACAAAAGTTCATAAGCCGGAACTAGGGGGAGTTCACCCCTCAATTCTATCTTAAATCTCTTATACTTGATTATGCCACTTTAGATGATGAAATACAAACTAGTCGGGTGGTTTATTACATTTTAATCTCATTGTTTTGTCGGAGTATTTGTAGAAATTATTAGCTATCTATTTTGCAGGGAAAGTTTCCTTATTTACTGATACGCAGAGAAGGAAATCCAGCTTGCAGATTGATCCTACAATAATTGAATTATGTCTGGACTTTCCTAAGATCTGCAGATGAAAGATCAGATCAAAATCTTGGAAGATAACAAGCAACTAGCCGTTGGAATTGAGTTGTTAAAGAGTCAAAGATTTGTTGGTTATTTTTAGGAAATTCTATTGAAGAAGATCATATATATTCTGCATTTCAAACAAGCAGAACAAGAAGGCTGTTGAGAGAAAATTCGAAGCACTAAACATCAGAGGAATTCAAACAGCTATCAAGTATTGCAAAGCAACACAGAAGAAAATCATTTTACTCAATCCAAGTTCCAGAAGAGCACTGTAGACTTAACTGCTTCACTGTGTTTCAGTGTTCTTCATTCTGTACTTCATTTGTATATCATTATATTAATACTTCTCACATCTTAATCTAGTGGTGTTGTTCAAGTGAAAAACAATATATTCTTATTGAATCAGTTAGCTATAGCAGGTACTAGATAGGTTAGTGAGAACCACAAGCTGTAACAGAGTAAGGAAAATCTATGTGCTTGAGATCTAGGGCTTAGCTTTTGATTAATAAGAAGTTTGTTGAAAATCTTGCATGGATTAGATACCTCGGGCAGATACGTAGCTCATTGAGGGCTTAACTCTGTAAAATCTCTGTGTACCTTGCATTTATTTTTCAGTTCTAACCTCATTCTTTTTACTGCTTCAAACCAAGTTTTCAGTCAAGACCTTGAAAGGCATTTCAAGGCCTTGAAAAAGATCAGTAACCTTTCTCTCTATCAGGTTTAGTTTTAAAGGATTTAATCTAATTTCAAGGCCTTGAAACACCCTATGATCTTTATACTTTACTTGAAAACCACTCTTTTTGCAAAACTTGACATACTCTATTCAACCCCCCCCCCCCTCTAGAGTATTGATCCTGTATTACTTGCCTACCTACTGTCTTTTAATTTGTACCAGAGCTCGTTTCACTGTATAATCTAAAAATCTGGTGATCATGAGTATTGTAGGTGATGGTGGTTTCTCACAGGGAAGAGCTGCTAACAGACCTCCATTGTTCTGTGGAGACAACTTTGTGCACTGGGAAGCATTGATGGAAATGTTCATCATTGATCAGGACATTGAGCTGTGGACAATTATTCAGAATGGACCACATACTTTTTATACAGAAAAGGATGGGACTAGAACTCGCAAACCTGAAAACTCTCTTTCTTTTTCTGAATTAGAACAATTTTCAAAAAATTACAGAGCTATGAATGTCTTATATTGTGCTTTGAATGCAGATCAGTTCAATAGAATCTCCACTTGCAAAACTGCTAAGGAAATATGGGACGAACTGATGATGACCTTTGAAGGAACCAGTCAAGTAAAGTAGACCAAGATCAACATATTCCTTACACATTATGAGCTATTCAAGATGAATGGAGATGAATCCATCAAAGATATGTTCAAAAGAATCACTGACATTGTGAACAGCTTAGAATCATTGGGGAAATCATTCTCAAATGAAGATAAAGTCAGAAAAATCTTGATAAGTCTTCCCAAAGCCAAATGGGAACCAAATACCACTGCCATTGAAGAAGCGCAAGATCTTTTCTCCCTCTAGCTTGATGATCTACAAGGAAATTTGCTCACACATGAAATATCCATGAGTGAAGTTGATGGAGAACTACCAGAGAGTGTCAAGAATCTAGAAATAAAGGCCATAGAAAGTGAACAACTTCAAAGTATTGAAAAAGAAGAAGATGATGATGAAGATCCCTATGCTTTCATTTCCAAATCCTTGACCAGAATTCTCAAAATGAATAAGAACTTTGGAAACAAAGATTACAATAGAGACAAGTTCAGATTCTCTAGTTGCAAGGAATATAAGGGTAAATCTTCTTCTCATAAATCCAAATTTATGAATTGCTTTCAATGTGGAGATGCAGGAAACTTGATCAGAGGTACTCCACACAAGAAAAGAAAAAACTTTCATAAGAAAGATCATGACAGGAAGAAGAAAGCTATGGTAGCTTCTTGGAGTAATTCAGATTCATCAAGTGATTTCAGAATCTGAAGAAGACCAAGCCAACCTTTGCCTCATGGCTAAGCATGATGAAAGTTCAGAAAAGAACATTGAGGTAATGGTGAACAGTTTAATTTCAAAACCAGCAGATGTGATTTCTGAATTTCTTAGAACAATGCTTTTAAATAAAGAAGACTACTTGAAGGAAACTAGGACTTTGAAAGAAAAAGTTCATGAGAAATCAAAAGAAAATATGCAACTAGTGTGCCTCAACTAGAGTCTTGAAATTTCTCATGTGAACACTGAAAGTGATTTAAAATCCTTGGAAACCAATTTCAATGCCTTGAAAACTCAAGTCAAATAAGTTGTCACTGAAAACTCAGTTTTAAGTGATAACTTGGTTTCTTTAAAACATCAACATGATGACTTGGAGGAAAAAGAAATCCTTTTAACAGAAACTTCGAGACTCTAAGGAAGTTGTGACAAAGCTTGCTGGCTCAGAACACAGTCTCAACCTAATTCTTGGAGGAAGTCTACACTCTGTTCACAAAACTGGTATTGGATACAATCCAAACTTTCCTAGAAAAAAACAATACCAGATTTTTAACGACTAGTAGTATATCTTCACCGAAGTGTCATTACTGTTGCAAAATTCTTCATGTTAAAATGATTTGCCCCCTCAGAAGAAGAGACCCTCACATAATGAGGAACACTTTTCCATTTCAACTTAAGGGACAAGTGAGACATATTTGAGTTTCTAAAAGGTTAGACCACCTAACATGGTTGACCCTGAATATGAATCCAAATTCCACACTTGGTCTAATAGTTGGGGAAGGCAGTGAATGATGGTTGCAGGTTTTCACCAAGAGAAAAGAACATAAATGAATAATGGATCGTGGTTGCTCGAGAGACATGTGTGGGAAGATTTCTTTGTTCACTGAACTAAAAGAAAAATCATGATGAACAATCACACTTGGTGACAAAGGCAAGTTCAACATCATAGGTATTGGAAAAGTTTGTAATGGTTCCGAGAATTCAATTTTTGATGTTTATTTAGTAGATGGACTCACGTTTAATTTGCTTAGTGTATATTAGCTTTGTGGTAGAGGTAACAAGGTTATTTTGAAAAGGAGAAATGTGTGGTGCAATATGAGAAATCAGGCAGTTGCATACTCACTACTCCTAGATCAAATAATGTTCCTTCTCTTAGTACTAACAAAGTTGCAGGGAATAGTCTGAAGTGTCCCAAGGCCTTGAAAGAATATTCAAAGCTTTGGCACATAAAGCTTGATCACATTAGCTTGCATACTTTGAACAAATTGATTTCAAAAGACTTAGTAAGATGCTTGATTTCCATCAAGTTCAAAGATGAAGAGGTATGCAAAGCCTGTGTTCAAGGTACACATAAAAGAAGCTTATTCAAGACCACGTACTTTGTAAGTACAACTAGACCTATTGAACTACTTCATATGGATATTTGTGGTCCTATGAGAGTTCCAACTCTAAAGGGTAAGAGGTATATGCTGGTTATAGTAGATGATTACTCTAGATATACTTGGGTAATGTTTCTTAGGGACAAATATGAAGCTCTATCTGAATTCTCAAAACTTTGTTAAGAGCTTTAAACTTTTAAAAACCTGCCTATTGCCTCAATTAGAAGTGATCATGGCAGAGAATTTGATCAGCTGGAATTCGATTTATTTTGTGCTAAGTATGGTATCTCTCACAAATTTTATGCTCCTGGAACTTCTCAACAGAATGGTGTAGTTGAAAGAAAGAACATGAATCTTGAGGACATGTCTAGGAAAATGTTTCTGGAGAACAAGTTGCTAAAATCCTTTTGGTCACAAGCTGTAAACACTGGAAACTATATTCAAAACAGGTGATAAGGCCAATCTTGAAGAAGACCCCTTATGAACTCTTCAAAGGGAGAAAGCGAAAAATTTCTTATGTCAAACCTTTTGGCTGTACCTAATTTGTTCACAGTAAGGAAAATCCTGTTAAGTTTGATGTTAGAAGTGATGAAGGTATATTTCTTGGTTATTCCCTGACTGCGAATGCATATAGAGTTTACGATAAGAGAACCAAGCTTGTTGAGGAAAGTATACATGTTATTTTTTTATTAAAGCTATGATGGTTCTTTGAGTGAAAATTTTGCAGACTTGAATTTAAACAAGCATGAGTCACAGGATGGAGCAGATCCAGTAAGTGATTCCAAGGAGAACTTGAAGGAAAACATAAGAGATTTTCAAGGCCTTGAAATTGGATCTCAAAGCCTTGAAACATATCAGAGTGGACAAGCCACTTCATCAAGTTCTCAAAGACTTGAAAAGCTTCCTGAAGAATCAGAACCATGGACACCAATAAAGGGATTCAGATATCTCTCAGCACATCCAGTTGAGAACATTATATCTGATCCGTCCACTGGTAAACAAACAAGATCACAGTTAAATAACTTGTGTGCTTTTAATGCATTTGTTTCTCTTATAGAGCCCAAGAATGTGAAAGAAGCACTTCAAGAGGCACACTGGATTATTGCTATGCAAAGTGAGCTGAATGAATTTGAAAGGAACAAGGTTTGGAATCTAGTTCTTCTTCCCGAAGACCATGTAGGGTTTTGATACGGATTACGCAGCGAAAAGACAAAAATAAATATTCAGTTCAAAGCCCTCCATGAATCGCATGAGAAGCCATCATAACATGGTCAGGGTAAAAACATTGTGTACCTTTGTTTTCTGAAAGATCACTCCATGTAGAATGCTATCCACATCTCTATGAATATCCATGCCTAGGATTGCACCAGAGTCCTTCCAACTTCTATGTTCTAGCAACCAGAGGAAGGAGGAAGAAGAAGATCATGCAAAGGGGACACCCAAGGCCGCGCGCCTCACTGAGGACGACGACATAGGGAGGGGGCAGACAAGGAAGGGATTTCGGCCTCCTTGTTTTGCTCTCTGCTTTATTTGTTCTATCACAATAGTGATGCACTTAATAGAAAATAAGCTAGGAGTGCATTTATATAGTTAATAACTCCTTTTTAACTACATATTTGCTCAAATACTAATCATGTCCATACACGGATTAGTCCACTTTGCTATTAGTCTTACTAAGTTTGCTTGTGGTTTCATATTGATCCTTCTATTTAATTAGTCCTACTAATTAATTCCCAAGTATAGTTTCATCCATTGGGTGTGTGACCCCATAGGTTTCTACTTAGTTGGTAGTAACAAATTCTATCATAGAGCGGTGTCTAGCAACCCATCTATGTCACCCAACTAATGGAAATAGTCAGCGATTCGACAAACCTTGTGACCAATGTTACCCTATTGTATCATCCCTTTGTCTCTATATCTCGAATTGGACACGAGACATACAAGTCACACTAGTATATCCAATCCATAGTTTCTCGATCCTGGGAATAGGCTTATCCATGCAGATAACATCTATATCTCATATTAATTTATCTGAGTCTGGCCACACATTCTATAAACACTACCCCTCGAGTGACCGTGGATATTTTCTCCCGTTATGTGGAAGGTACTGACGCGTCTATATTACGCGTGGTTGCGCAAGTATACGGTCAAGTAATATAATGAAGTATTTGGAACTCCGATTTATCGAACCCAATGGAAGGTGCTTACTGTTTCAAAGTACAACAACTATATTTAACCTACTAAAGTAACCGGTAAAAAGATTTAGAGAATGAGTGTTCTCACCCTCAAACAAGTGACTAGAAATTGTAAGTAAACAGCGTGAAAGAAAAGATTTGATTAAATCAATAGAGAAAGT
This sequence comes from Linanthus parryae, assembly GCA_023055425.1. Lineage (NCBI taxonomy): Eukaryota > Viridiplantae > Streptophyta > Magnoliopsida > Ericales > Polemoniaceae > Linanthus > Linanthus parryae. Next base: position 21,110,068 of record JALGPY010000012.1, on the reverse strand, counting down.
CTAGGCAATCTATAGATCACCTAGGGCAGTTTTGACGATTCCGAATTCCATGTTCTAACACAATAACTCTTAGTTAACTCTGCTGGGTAATAGTAATGACAATTACCTATCGGTCTCTTGTCGTTCTACGTTTTGGTACCATCATGTCCCTCTCAGGCCACTATGGTTATCAACATGTTCTAGTAGGCTACAGACAGTGCTAGGAATAATGTCCTCACAAACCACCACCACACATACACTTCAATATATCCTACCGAATCTACCCTCTTCTAGCCATTCCTACTCAACTCACCTCTCGGTCTCATTGATTAGGCATGCACTCGCTTACTCATCACAACTAGTCTAGAGTTGCTTTCACACACTTACTAGTTATGTAGCAAGGTTGGGTCATGACACCTAACTTGCTTAGGATTAAGCACAATAAGCGAATGATTAACTAACTAAGATCATATTTTAAGCCAAGTTCATACTTGAATGAAGAAAGAAATAATTAACATCGTAAATCTTGATTCTCACTTGTCAATGGAAGAACTCAATGACACGATTTCTTACGTGTATACGCAAGTGCACGGTCAAGTAGTAAGTGGAGTATTTTACGACTCCGAGTATCGAACCCAAGGGAAATAGACGATTATTAGCTAATTAAGAATTAAATTTATGATACCTAAGTAACCGGTAAAAAGTGTTTGATTTGAAGGTTCGTCACCCACAAACAAGTGACTTAAACTAAATAACAACTAAGTTAACTATTTTTGTGGAATTTTCACTTTTAAACGAAGATAACTTGTGATTGAATACGATTAATGAGGAAGAACTAGGTAATTGATGTCCCTAGGGTTGTTAACGATTTCCGGAATTATGCATGAAACACTCTACTCTCGTTCTAGTTATATCGGGTAATACTCATCACGATCTTCTCTCGATCTCACGTGAATTTGTGTAAACAATAGATTTCGGGTCCTCTCGGTCCACCTCCGTCTATCACTACAATCTAATTGATTTGTTAGGCTCGTTCACCGGGTCCTATCGGTCCACCGAATTCACTAAGTTCTAACAAAAATCAATTGAAACTACCCTCACACGATTAATCAAGTTTCTATCTCCTCTCGGTCTCAAGAAACTACAAGATCACCTAACTATTCTTTAACACGTCTCAATGAGCTCACTTTCGTGCAACCCTATCAACAAGTAATATTCTACGGGTGATCAAGCCAAGAACACTAAGAATTGAGTACAAGAATAGATAAGCTAACAAGAACGTTCATAGAATTTAAGCAAAAGCATGCATCAAGTCCAAAATCCGGAAAATCATCCAACAAACCCTAGTTTTTCATCAATCACCTAGCTTTAAGAAGTTTAGCTAGACATAATATGGTTCAACATGATCAAAATCATAGAGTTCATGAAGAAAAGATGAAGAAACGAAGATCAAACGCTTGAATCTTCAATGTAATTGATTATCCTTGCTCCAAGCTTGTTCTCCCTTCTTCCCTAGCTCCCAAGACTTCAAAGATGCGTGAATATTCTGTTCTTAGGTCTGAGAATGCGTTCCCCAAGGCCTGGGCACGCTTTTTAATGAAATATGGCCGAAATTGCACTTCAGCCCCTCCAGTTTGTAATTCTCGGACATAATTATTTGCTGATCTTGCGCGGGCTGTATCTCCCTCATACGGACTCGTCTTCGGGCCTACCATATATCGTTGGAAATCTACGGATGTCTACTTTCCAATGCCGCAGGCCTTGCTCCAAAATTCTTTGTAGATTTTCCTGGGAATCGAAAAGAGTGCAGGCTGGTCCTGTGTGACTTTTCCAACTTTTCTTCGTTTGTGCATCTCCTTTTCTCCTCTTCATCTAGCTCCATTCCAAGCATCTCCAAGCCTCTCATAAGCTCCATTGCACCTATTTTACCTGAGATACACAACACTAAACAACCCGTGCAATTATCATAGCAAATATGAGAGAAAACATGCACAAATAAGCTAGAAACACAACTTTTCACTCTTAGGCTTGTAAGTCATCAATTCCACATATTAACGCACATATAACATATAATTCATGTGAAATAAGCCTATTACAAGTATTATGGAAGTATAAAAATAACTCCTAAAAGAGAGTTATCAAATACCCCCACACTTACCTTTTGCGCGTCCCGAGTAAAACCACTATTTACTAGCCGACTCAAGACGCAAACGACACAAGACTCGACAATGCAACAATATGATGCAAATGCAAACTACGACTCGATCCTACACAAACACATATATACATAAAACACACTTTTTATCTTTTTGGTTGAGATCGGGCAATCTCCATTGGCTTAAATCGGGTATCCTGAAGTGATGAGAATCCTAGGAACAAAGCATGAGTTGAAACTAAACTCGACACCGCGACTCTCCCCTAGTTAGTATAGAAAGCCTAACTTTACTAAGTACAAGAGTACGCTACCTCTTCGCGTGTGCCACGAAATAAGAGACTACGCTAGGCAAAGCCACATCCAAGGTCCGAGCTCCTAATCCGCTAACGGTTTTCACATGATGAGGCTTAGGGACATAAAGATAATCTCGTCGAAATCAAGTCCTAAGCGTCACATTCTCACATCAAAACCCACATCTCACACACCCTCACCACGATGATAGGAACCAAAACGCAAAGCTCACCACCTCCGGCCCTCAATTCCCTCAAACCCCGGTACACTAGTGTACTCCGTGGCCATCGTCGTTTGTCGTGCATGAAATGTGAACCGTCGTCGTCAAAGTAGCTCCACCACTCGTTTCAATTCAATTCCAACTCAAACTTTATTTCATCTCTCCTTTTTCTTTTTCCCTCTTTTTTTTCATTTATTTTCTGTTTTTTTTTTCTTTTTTTTTTTTTTTTTCTTTTTTTTTTTTCATTTTCACAATTCTCTCAAAATTCCATCAAAATCCAACAATAATATCCGAGTGGTCTTCAAATAACAATCAAATATGCTAGGAGAAGGAAACACATAAATCGATGAATGAATATCACATAAAAATATCATCTCCTCTTAACTCAATCAAAGTCCATGTCAAATCCAAGCCGCAAAATCAATGAAGTACATGTGTGGGAGTGGAGTCGTCGCAAGCTCACACTCAATGTCCGGAGTCAAAAGTCGACACCCCCACACTCGAATGTCACCATATCCCCTCTCAAGTAGTCCCGAAGATGAATTTATCTCGTGCCTAATCCAACCGATCCTCCTACACCAAAGTAATCAAAACCGGTACCTAGCACGATCCACCAATTAACTTCACCCAACCCAATTCCGTGCGTATTAGATTCACGCACTCACGGCTCTCCAAAACTGTGTCCCTGATGTAGTGGCATGGAACACCGCCACACCGAAGTGCGCAAGCCTACTCACTCACCCTCGCATCCCCTCGTAGATAATCAATGAAGTGCAAGCGAGATGTAGAACTCAACGAATTGTATAATCACTCCCTCATCGAACCCCCTCAACTAAACAACCCCCTCGTGACGCACTAAAGTGGTGATTCTAATCAATTTGTGATGAAGGCCAAGAATCGTCACCCTAGGTCCGAAGGCTAGCAAAGAATCCAAGGTTCAAATTGGGGCGTCTAATGGTCCTACAAGGTGAGTTCTAAAAGCAGTGAGTGCTCTAATACACGTCCTCGCACAGCTGTTTCTTGTGCCACTACGAGGCGGGTTGGCGACTACCTAAGACGTACACATGGATGCTCGGCTTGTTTAGCTCACACCTAGCTCAGCTCTTGTAAGAAAATAGGCACACACTTTGAGTTTGAAAATCACGTACGTGTTAGAAATAGGTAGGCACTCCCGTAAAGAAAGTCTCTCTATACCTACTAGGGGGGACTCATGTCGTCACTCTCGGTCGCAAATCATGCTCTACGCCTAAAATCCTCACACTTCGCGATTTATCAAACTTTAGCCTCTTTTGATTGCCCTTTTCTCTAGATTTTCTCTTTCAAATTTTTAATTTTTTTTATATAGTTTCTACACTACATGCAAGCCGACACGAACGAAACTACACAAGACATTCGACAGGGTAGGTAGACTCAAATAAGAAAACGTGCAATATTAAACACAAATTGAACAAGTATATACACGACTAACAAAATATAATATGACATACTATCACAATATCACGACACGGACCACATAATTAGACGCAATACGACACGAACAAACTATATGCAGACATGGCGATGCAGACACTGACTGGCTAGCAAATAGCTAAAAATCCCCCCACACTTGAGTGCTTCGTTGTCCTCAACGAATTTAGAGATCAACCAAGAAGACTCGGCATTCAACTGCGAGGGGCGGTGATTCTACTCGGAGTCAAAGTCACGGCACAAGAAGGTAGTTCAACAAATTTAGAGCTAAAACGAACTACGTGCACGTGACAAGTTGTGTGTACCGAAATTAAGCAAGTACTCAAGTATTCCCTAGGATTCTAACAGTTAATCACAGCGGCGACTACGCACCGTGACAAAGTAGTCAAAATAAAATTCTAGAGCAAGTACAATGTGCCTAAACGGTAAGTAAAGAGAGAGAAAAGAATACTCACAACCGACACAAGGTCGGGGACGAAACCCGATAACTGCTGACTGAGATAGCACGAACAATACCCAAGCAAACATTGTGCGCACAAATGCAAGCTCCCTTGCGGTCGAGTGTGTGAAACACACCGGGGTCGATTGATCCGTTGCTAACGAAATAGAGCGAAGAATCCCCGAACTCATGATGGAGCTCCCGTAACGGTCGAGTGCACAAGTAGCACACCGGGGTCGATATGTTCGTCCACTATTGACTTCGCCCGGTCAATTTTTCAGCATAATCCCCTTTCTGGTGTGGCCCCTATTGTGTCAATTTCTTTCAGAGAATCACAAATTCTTCTTCAGTCAACCCATCTGCAACAATTTTATGCACAACCCAGTAGTACTGAGAATTGGCATCCCACTGAAGCACTTTATTTCTTTCTTCTTCTTCATCTTTTCTTTTTTCATTTTCCCGATTGAAGTCTCTGTTCTAGTGTACGGGGTTGGTGGCTTTCAATTGGGGATGTGATGAAGATGGGAGTCTCGGTGAACAGGGGATTCAGCTGCGTTATTTTCTGTCGGAGAAGATGGAGGCTTCTGGGTTGTTGCTGTGACTCGCAGCGGTTGAATCAGAGGTCAATGATAGCAGCGGTGGTGGCTTAGGTCTGTGTATCAGGTAGGTGGTTCGTTTTTGGCCAGAGCTGTCGATCGGGGTCTGGGTTCGTGTATGGTGAAGGCGACTTTTGATGGAAATCGAGACTTCCGGGTTTCGTATTGCGGTTTGCAATGGTGCGAGGGTTGGCGGCACTGGGGTTGTTCTGGTTGGCCGAGCTTTTGGGCCGATTCAATGGCCGACGAGCAAGGCGGCGGCTTGTGATTCGAGATTGGAGGTGGGTTCTGGGTTTTGTTGGTGGCCGATTGGTTTTGGTCGGAGGTTAATTGGTCAAATCAGAGAGGGGGATGGATTTTGGCGGTGAGTGGTGTTCAGGGTTGAACAGCGGTGGAGGACAGTGGTTTAGGGAGGTGATAGAGGTGGGGGTCTGCCGTGGGTTGAGAGGAGATGTAGCAGAGGTGGTTCAGAGGCGGTGATTGGAGCAGAGAGAGAGGCGTTGGTCGTGGGTTTCGACGGTGGAAGGCTGGGTTTCTGGGCGAGACTAAACAGGCTGCCGGCGGATGGGTCGATGGTGGCTATGGTGGAGGCGGTCAACAGAGAACAGGAAGAAGACGATGGGGGTAGGGTTTGGTAATTTGCATATGCCTCCCCTGCTGCTGGTGAACAGTAAATTGGCCATTTTGAGAACCATTATAAACTGCACAAAACACCCCCTGCTGTATGAAACAAGTTTTTCTCGCCATTTTTTCTTCTTCCACCATCTTTTCTCCATCTTCCTCTTCTCAATTGAGCATAAACAAACCCTCACAAAGACCGCATATTTCAACAACGATGAACACGTGTTGCGAAAGTAGAAGTTCTTCGGAAACTTTTTCTTCTTCTTCCAATTCATGAGAATCTTCATCATAATTATTTCAAAAATAATCTCAAGTCTCCCATGCCGTGAGAAGAGATTGTTGTCCTCCTTGATCGTCATCTCAATTCGCGGTACTTTTATTGAAGATTCAAACGGCAAGCCATAAAATACGAAAGTTTGAGTACCTTCATCTACTTTATATGAAGCACCCGAATCATCAACTTCAATTTCGACGTCTTTCTCATCTTCATCAAGTTCACACATGAGATGATTCATCAAATTTACACCCGGAGAGTCAAGATCGTCAATATTAATTGCATCAAGAAGACTTTCAATCTCATCGAAAATGGTATCATGCTTCTCCCCCATACTTGATTCAACCCATGAATCGATGTTTGGACATGTTGGGATACACAATGGCTCGTCATCATCCCCTTTGAGCATTGGGAAGGTTGGAGCATAAGAATGGAGATTGACACTAGTATAGAATTCTTCAAGTCTAGCTTCAAATGGTGTCATCTCCAACAACGTTCTCGTTGCCCTCTGTTTCAATTCTTCGATTCCCTTATGCAGTGCTCCAAACAAATTCCCAAGTAAATGTTGGCGTTCATACATCATGCGTTTGTTGACATAATATGCCGCAATATCTCCTTCAGGGTAGAATCCTTCCTTACGATCAATCAATTCTGCTACACAAACAAAACGTCCTTCTTGATTATCCCCCATGCTTAGCAAAATACCTGCACACCAAAGATCTCCAAAAACATACCGTGAGGCAACAAGAATAGATAATAACAATAAAATAAAATAAAATAAAATTAAAAACTCTCTAAACTAATTTCTAATTAGCAAATAAACCGTTGTCCCCGGCAACGGCGCCAAAAACTTGACACGATTTCTTACGTGTATACGCAAGTGCACGGTCAAGTAGTAAGTTGAGTATTTTACGACTCCGAGTATCGAACCCAAGGGAAATAGACGATTATTAGCTAATTAAGAATTAAATTTATGATACCTAAGTAACCGGTAAAAAGTGTTTGATTTGAAGGTTCGTCACCCACAAACAAGTGACTTAAACTAAATAACAACTAAGTTAACTATTTTTGTGGAATTTTCACTTTTAAACGAAGATAACTTGTGATTGAATACGATTAATGAGGAAGAACTAGGTAATTGATGTCCCTAGGGTTGTTAACGATTTCCGGAATTATGCATGAAACACTCTACTCACGTTCTAGTTATATCGGGTAATACTCATCACGATCTTCTCTCGATCTCACGTGAATTTGTGTAAACAATAGATTTCGGGTCCTCTCGGTCCACCTCCGTCTATCACTACAATCTAATTGATTTGTTAGGCTCGTTCACCGGGTCCTATCGGTCCACCGAATTCACTAAGTTCTAACAAAAATCAATTGAAACTACCCTCACACGATTAATCAAGTTTCTATCTCCTCTCGGTCTCAAGAAACTACAAGATCACCTAACTATTCTTTAACACGTCTCAATGAGCTCACTTTCGTGCAACCCTATCAACAAGTAATATTCTACGGGTGATCAAGCCAAGAACACTAAGAATTGAGTACAAGAATAGATAAGCTAACAAGAACGTTCATAGAATTTAAGCAAAAGCATGCATCAAGTCCAAAATCCGGAAAATCATCCAACAAACCCTAGTTTTTCATCAATCACCTAGCTTTAAGAAGTTTAGCTAGACATAATATGGTTCAACATGATCAAAATCATAGAGTTCATGAAGAAAAGATGAAGAAACGAAGATCAAACGCTTGAATCTTCAATGTAATTGATTATCCTTGCTCCAAGCTTGTTCTCCCTTCTTCCCTAGCTCCCAAGACTTCAAAGATGCGTGAATATTCTGTTCTTAGGTCTGAGAATGCGTTCCCCAAGGCCTGGGCACGCTTTTTAATGAAATATGGCCGAAATTGCACTTCAGCCCCTCCAGTTTGTAATTCTCGGACATAATTATTTGCTGAACTTGCGCGGGCTGTATCTCCCTCATACGGACTCGTCTTCGGGCCTACCATATATCGTTGGAAATCTACGGATGTCTACTTTCCAATGCCGCAGGCCTTGCTCCAAAATTCTTTGTAGATTTTCCTGGGCATCGAAAAGAGTGCAGGCTGGTCCTGTGTGACTTTTCCAACTTTTCTTCGTTTGTGCATCTCCTTTTCTCCTCTTCATCTAGCTCCATTCCAAGCATCTCCAAGCCTCTCATAAGCTCCATTGCACCTATTTTACCTGAGATACACAACACTAAACAACCCGTGCAATTATCATAGCAAATATGAGAGAAAACATGCACAAATAAGCTAGAAACACAACTTTTCACTCTTAGGCTTGTAAGTCATCAATTCCACATATTAACGCACATATAACATATAATTCATGTGAAATAAGCCTATTACAAGTATTATGGAAGTATAAAAATAACTCCTAAAAGAGAGTTATCACTCAACATGATAAAAACTCGAACAAACTTCATTCAACCATAAACCCTAAACATGAAAGCCCATAAAATCCGGAAAAACATCCTCAAAACATAACCCCTAGGCTCTCCATTTATGCCTAGGTTTGAGTGTAGCTACTCATTACAAAAGTACTCATGATACAATATTCCATACAAGTTGAGAAATGAAGAAAAGTGGATCAAACGTTAAAAAGATTATGAAAGCTTTGATCCGGGATTGTCTCCTTGCTTCTTGATGTTCTTGATGGCTTCTCCTAGCTCTCCTTGATGTTCTTGACTCTCTATTGTGCTCTATTCCCGTCCCTTGATGCTTTAGGTCGAAGAGGGGAGTTCCAAGTCTTTGAAAATTACATTTTCCCCCAAAATTCTGCACAAGTTTCACGACCATTTCGTGCGAAATGGGGTATTTCGTGCGAAATCCCTCATTTCGTGCGAAATATTTTGGGTAATGGTGTTCTTGAATCTTTACTCCTTGGCCTCTTGGTTTCCCAGCCTCTTTCCTTGTCCTTTCTAGCTTCCAAAGCTCACGTTCTTGATTCCAATCGCTCCATAAGCCCTGTTTCTTGTCAAAGACAAAAAACAACTATACAAGCGATCAGATCTGATAAATATAGCATAAGTCAACATATAAAACGTGCCTGCACTAGAATTAAGAATATGAAGGAAACAAGTGATAATCATGCATAGCTCAATAATATTAGGCTCCAAACACTCCCAAAACCTATGAATCATGTGGTAAATGCTAAAGAAATATAGATCGTAAAAGGCGCTTTCAAATTCCCCCAAATTTACTCTTTTCTCGTCCCGAGCAACGATGACGCTCAAAAACCCCCCACACTTGACATTTCATACATACCAACCACAAATGCATACCCCCACCAATTTGCATACTTACTTCCCGCTAGCCAACACGACTCACAACTCAATGCACAAAGACACGATTATGCAAACTACATGATATGTAAAATGCAACTCTAGTATGTACAATGCAACAAAGGAAAGAACACATTTTTTTTTTATTTTTACAGATTGGCAACCCCTCTATCCTAAACCTAAAGTCATCAAATCCTCACTAGATCATTTTGAAATTTCACAACCTGTAGCAAGAAATATGATACAATGATCCTATGTAAAAACTCACTAAGGCGTCCCCAAACATCCACCAATTCATACCAAGATACGACACGTCTTTTGACTCAAAGCGCCTAGGCATCCTAAGCTCCTAAGTGATCTTCCTTCGCCAATTTGAGGTTTTCAGACCCTCTTAGCCGTTATTTATTTGTATGCAAATTATCCCATTGATGGGAGACAAAACTCCTATGTGATACGACTTGACTTTAGTTTCCCTCTTAATCTCTACGTTAGATTGAATCCAAATTTTCTGCGGAAACGGAAGCACATTAGGTTGTTTCTCCTTGAAGCATAATAACATATATATTTTTTCGTTTTCATTTTTCTTTATTCTCCTCTGTTTATACAACCATGCAATAGAGCTTAAGAGTGTGGGCTTTTTTGGATTTTCTCTTAGAACCACCTTAAGGGATGGTGGTGTACGCTCCCCAACTTCACTTAGGCTAGAGACTCGTACCACATGGAACCAACTCTACACGAAGGTCCAGCCCAAATTCTAAGAGTCCACAAGTTTCCACGGGAAACGGAACACTCAATCACTTAAAGACTCAATTCTCCTAGCACAATAAAGGAGTCAAAAGTATGCCTGTAATCGACCTTCACCTTTCCCTAAATACCCGGGACATCCCTTCGTGATACTTCTACACAAGATACTAGAATTAAAGTATCCCTACCACGGTGCTTCCTACTCTCATGAGCTCTTTCACTGGATTCTCTTCGGTTTTTAGGTCCTAAGTTACCATTTTCTCAAACTTTTCAATTTTGTAAGATTTTTTGTTTTTTTTTTATAAAAACTCTATATGCATTTTTGGCCAACTCGATTAACCAACAAATGTGGGTAAGTGGACTCAATAAATAAAAGTGCAATAAATATATATACAATGCAATATAATGCAACCCTAAATGACTGACATCTGCATGCAAATTGACTCACTAAGCTACATGTGACATGGTTATGCAATGGCTAACTAGAGGATAGCTAAAAATCCCCCACACTTAAGCGCTTCGTTTTCCTCAACGAAAGATAGAATGTAATCAAGAGGAATCGGTTTCCTAAGCGTAGGGCCGATGGAACTAGTCGAACTGAGTAGCCTCCTCGTCCTGATCGACTCCCACCTCGGGACTCAACTCGGGGTACACATCGGACTGGTAATAGAACATTGCATCGTAGGTGTTCGGGTGCTCCAAAGTGACATTGCCCACCCGGGCTAAGTCCTGGATCCATCGTCCCTGCTGGAAGCTGTCAAAGCTCAACTGCTCTAACTTGCGGCCAAGCTGGCGCTAACCATTCTGGAGATGCTCAAACTGTCTCCGAGACCTAGCTCTATCAACATGTGCATGCAGTCTCTGCTACTCTAGCATGTAAGTGATTGTGTAGAGTTGGGACTCCGTCTTAGAGCCCGAGCTAATAGCCTTTCTCCTCTTAGGATGTGGGGGTCTTACAGGTTTTGGGTCTTTCAGGGGGTCAGGCACCCTCTCCCACTTGCGATCTCCCTCCTTTTTGAGATCCATCTCTAAACTCTCTAAATTCACGCTAGCATATTTTGCTAGATTGAGGATAAGGAAAGTGTGGCCGGGAGCCCTACGGTTGCTGCGATCAGTCCTCTCCATGATAAATCAATAAATGAAATAGGGGACATTAATATGCTTCCCGCTCCACAAACAATAAACCATCGTGCAAAGCTAGAATGAGTACGTAGGCTGAGGTGTGGCTCCAACAACCCACTTCTCAAGAAGCTTGCAAATCCACCTCGCATTTGGAAGCACAAACTTCCTAGAAACCGTCCACTCAGGTAGAGATCTCTCATTCCAACCAGCCCCAGGGACCCCCAAAAAATGACAGGAATTAACAACCTCAACAACATCTAACCGGTGAATGGTGTCATGGTAGGCACAAACCTCTTTCAGAGGCTCGAAGTTCATGGCGGCAGCCTACAGCCTCTGGCGTGAGACATATATAGATCCGCCGACAAAAGATGTGCCTCTGATCCTCACTCACTTCCTCGTTATAGAAACAAGTATTCACAGGGAACTATCTTGCAAGAGCGGAGCTAAAATTCTTGCAAATCTTAAACCACTTGTCTAGCTTCTCGCTCTTGAAGATATCCTTGATCTGTTTGGGCATATCACTGCTTTGCGGGGAGGGTCTTTCAGGATTTCCTTCCCTCTTCAGAAACGAACCTTGATAAAATGCCCTCAAAGTGTGAGTATGCAGGTGGTAATTCAGCTATTATACTCTAGAAGGGGGGGGTGGTTGAATAGAGTATGCCAAATTTTTGAAAAACTTGCTAGGATGAAAAGATCTTGTGAAAAATAGTGAAGTTCAATGCCTTGAAAACAAGTTCAAGCCCTTGGAATGAAGTACAGTTTGGAAAGATCAGTCAAGTCCTTTTAAAGGCCTTGAAAAGAGTTTCAAACCCTTGAAAACATACAAGTTTGATTGATGTGAGTGCAAGAGACACATGATTTATAGAGTTCAGTCCACTTGGACCTATGTCTCTACCTCAGGGTTCTTCTCCCTGCAGGATTTTCAACACAATTCTTATTAATCAAAAGCTAAGCCCTAGATCTCAAGCGCAGAGAGATGCCTTACTTTATTACAGCTTGTGGTTCTGCCTAACCTAACTAGTACTTGCTTTAGCTAACTGATTAATTAAGAATTATCTATTGTTCACCTTGAACAATCCTTGAGAATAAAGATATAGATATCACAGAAATGATTTACCAATAAAGCACAATACAGAAGAACACTTAGAGTGCAGAAACTGCAGTGAAGTATGCAGTGATCTTCTGTGAATGGATTGTGAGATTGATGAACTTCTTTGATGCTTGTCAATCCAGAACTTTTTCTCTCTTTTCGCTTGTTGAGTGTTGTGTCATGTTGCTTCAGAATTGAGCTCTATTTAAACTTCAAACAGCTCTGCATATCTTCCCATATTTTCAGCAACAAATCTCCTATTTTGTAGGCAACAGACTTTGAGTCTTTGACAATCTTCTCCAACGGTTAAGTGATCACAATCTTCAGAGATAATGTCGTGATCTTGCATTTGAATAGGTTGATAAGCTTTCAAGCCATTTAGATCAAATACATAATCATCTTCTCAATTATTTCCTTTCCTCCACAAGTTAGATTAGGAAATAATCTCTGCAACTAGGAAATAAAATTCCCTGCAAAATCAAAGTCAAACATATGATATTCTATGTCCAAACAAGTTAGAATAATTTGTCTTTTATCATCAAATAACAGTAAGACAATCATATAAAGTAGATATATGAAATCAACTTAGAAGATTTTACAGAAAACTCCCCCTGAGAATATTCACATAGGTTAAGCAGTTTTCAAGGCTTTGAATCTAGTTTCAAGGCCTTGAAAATAGCTATACTATTTTCAAGCCTACGAGAATTGATTCAAGGCTTTGAAAGCTGGTTCAAGGACTTGAAATAGTTAGACTATTCCAAGCCTTGCACATCCTTGATCTTACTTGCCCTTTGGGCACTAGCACTCGCAAACCCGAAATTGCAGAATTTTGTACTGTAGACAGCATCGAGGTTAACAATCACCACCGCCCTCGCCCTCTTACCAACCGTGGGCATGGGTGGCATAACCAAATTCAGCTCATAATGAACTGGAGATGGAGGTACCTGGAAATGGTTACCGGAACCATCTCCCACATTCTCTTCACCCTCACTCATAACCACATCTTCCTCAGGATTGAAGACGAGTGATCATCACCAACTAATCCCCGTCTCCTCTTAGCATTACCTCATGATGTAGACATGATGAGAAAAGCAAAAACAAGTGCATGTGAGGTATAAGTGAACTAGCCAAGTAAGATATCGACTCAATTTTCCAGCTAGCGCGCAATCCTCACAAGTTGCTAGAGGCCTTCGCAAAACACACTCCACAAGTATAAATTTTTCAAAAATTTAAACCCAAGAAAGTGACTAAGCAAGAATTAAAGCGATAGAGAGATAAGTACCTGCGGTCCCGGATTACCATTCTTACGGGACCGGTTTCGCGAAAATTGGTCAAGAAAGGACCGAATCGGTCGACCAATTTTCCAAAAAATTTAGCAAGATGAGTGGAGTATACCACTTTGTGCTCCTCAGTGTCCCCGTAGAAAGTCTCTTCTTGAGCTTTGGACGAATCCAACCCCAAATCAAGGAGTCAGGAAATCTTTCTTCTTGAAGCTCTTCCTCTTCACTTCTTCCTCACACTCAAACAAGGCTCTATCTCTCAAAACTAGTACTAATCTTGTAGACGAGCTTGCAATGAGCAAAACCCAGCAAGAATTTTTTGATTTTGGATGAGTTTTGGGTTTTGGGTGATTTGTATTATTGAGAGTTTGAGAGGAAGAAGATGAAAAAGATGGATTTTTGATCCAAATGGGGGTTATGGAGGGGTTATGGCCGGTTTTTGATATAAATAGGTGGCCCAAAATGTCAAAAATAACCCCCCACCCCCGTAAAGTGGCTGCCCTGAAGCATTTCGCACGAAATGGGGTAATTCGTGCAAAATGCATTTCGTACGAAATACCCTATTTTGCACGAAATGTTTTTGAAATCTCAAAACAGGAGCCATGTTTCATTTCGTGCGAAATGGGGGTCAAAAAAATTTCTAAGTGCTGGCCTATTTCGCACGAAATGGGCTGCAGATTCTTGCTCTTTTGCCTCCAATTTCTTCGTTTGGCCTCCGTTTTCCTTAAGTATTGCACTGATGGACTCCAATAACTGCTAGGAATTCAATTTAATTGGAAAGTTCCCAAAGTCCAGGGAATTTCCCATTTCTTCTCATTTTTTGCTTTCGTGCACACGATTTCCGCCACTTTAGCTCGTGAACCGCAACTTCCGCTCTGGATTACGATGCGTGCAACCACGATACAAAAACTCGCTTCCATGATCTTCAAAACCAATTAGTTACCCCTCGACCTTGAGTAAGTTCTCTCAATTGCACGTTTCCTCCAAAATAGCAAGTTGTTCCTCGTTTTGCGTGTAACTATATGCACATGCATCAAGAAGGGGAATCCAGAGTGGTCTTGGTACCTCTGTGTCCTGCACACTCATTAAAATTATTAGACAAACTCTCTCACCCCTCACAATACAAGTATGGATATCAAAACAGAATACGAAAAAGAACTAACTAACTACATTGGGTTGCCTCCCAATAAGCGCTTGCAATTTAAGGTCGACGGCCCGACCCAGTTACCTCATGCCTCTAGAAAGGCCTCTTGGAACCACGTGCCTCCTCATCCAGCTTCCACTGCTGGTTCCTCAACACAACCCTGTGAACATCGATTTTTGAATCTGATGGCTCAATACTAGAAACCTCTGAACTCTCATGCACTGACTTCACGACCAGTGGCATTTGTTTCTACTCATGAGATTGATGTAGAGGCGTGTTGGAAACCCCAAAAGTCTCCCACGCAACGTTGATCCTCATGATCAACTCACCGTTCTCAACACCAATGAGAGTCCGTCCGGTAGCCAGAAATGGCCTACCTAGGATGATTGGAACATCTCCCACATGCATCTCTAGAATAACAAAATAAGTAGGGATAATGGGGTTCCCTAACTTCACAAGAACATCCCCACCACTCCATAGGCCTTATTGCAAGACTTGTCAGCAAACTGTAGATTGATCCTTGTGGAGCGAGCTTCCACCCCCTGCTTCTGAAAAACAAAAAGCAGCATCAAGTTCACACTGGCCCCAAATCACATAGTTCATGTCCTGTGTAAGCTCCTCCCAAGTTAGCCTCTATCACAAAGATTCCCGGTCCTTCTAATTATGAGGCAAACCACGCATGAGCTCACCTGCTCTGTAAAATCCACTGTTTGAAAGTTAGGAACTTCCCTTTTTCCCCGAAATTGCATCCCTCATATATTTGGCATACTTAGGCATCATCTTGACTGCCTCAATCAATGGCACATTGATATGAAACTTTGAGAAAATAGACAAGAAACGCCTATACTCTTCGAAATCATTCTTCTTATTTCATGCTTTAAACGAATAAGGAGGATCCTTTAATAGAGAGGATGGTGGTGGTGTTACCTCATCATCATGGTGCGGAGTTGCCCTTTGATTGGGAGATTATGATATGGGTCGTGTCAAAGACCTCATGCTCCTTAGCCTTCGAGGCTTCAGCTCTTGCGTAGCTCGGATATGGTGGATCATTTAGAAAAACCCCACTACGAGTGGTGATAGCATTCAACGGCGCACATTCTAAGTATCAGACGGAAAGGACCCTGGTGCTCTAGCGGAGAGCTGAGTGGCAATCTGTCCCACCTGCACCTCCAAGTTACGAATTGAGGTCTTCGTGATGTGAAAATCAGCTGTCAATGTCTCCTCCTGAGAGGTAAAACTATTCACGTTCTTGCCTATCCGGTACATCATGTTCTTCAGATCTGTCATCTCAGTATTCAGACCTGCAGCTGGTGGTGGCGGCGGCAGATGAGCAGCTCGCGTTGCTAGCCTATGCTAAAATCAAGGTGCATATGAACTCCAGCCTGATCCCCATACCTGAATCACGGATGATCTCTGGTCCCTGGCCTGTAGTTCCCCTGATTCCAGTTGTGTTGTCCCTGTGCCCCCACATAGACATCTTCACTTGCAGCTTGAACAAAGCTGCATCAAAATCCTGCTCCTCTACTGCAGACACAGTGTTCTTGTCCTTGTACACGTGCTTTGCCATGTCAGATACCATCTTCGTGATCCCCTCTTTCCACTCATCATTCTTTGGCTCGGGAAACTTGGAAAACCTTCTAAATTCATAGAATTGAGAATCCTATTTTTCAATATGCTTCATCAAAGCATATGCTCCATCCTTGTCAACTTTGTACAAGAAGTTTCCACTCGCTTCCCTGTTCAGAGGGTATTGGTTAGGACACTCCAAGCCATGATAGAAAACCTGGAGAATCTTGTAATCACCGAAGTTATGATTTGGACACTTTCGTATCATCCTCATAAAATGGTCCCATGCATCCACAACCGTCTCATCAGCATGCTGCTGAAAACCAAGAATCTCTGCTTGCAGCCTAATGACACGTTGATCAGGTTAGAAATTTCTCATAAACTCATCAACACACTGATCCCCCATGGTGGTAGATTCTGGTTCTCTGGACTCTAGCCCTTTCTCTGCAGCACCCTTTAGACAAGAGGGAAATAGAATCAATTTCAGTGTCTCGGGGGCACGTTATTGTACTTCATTGTCTTGATGTAGGCATAAAACTTCCCAATAAAGTTATTTGGGTCTTCATCCTGATTCACATATAACTTGAAACTGGTTCTGCTCTGTCTTGATGGTGGCAGACTTCAAATCAAAGTGCTGCGCCTGGATGGTTGGCACTACAATCACTGGCTTGTGTCCTCTCTGAGTTGACGGAAACTTCTCAACCAAAGCTTGGCCCGACTTATTGTAGGGAATTTGGTTCTTCTGCTCATCGAGCTTCTCCTGCAGCTCAGTAAATTTCGGATTCAGATGAGCGTTAGTTAGTTTCTCACCCATTGCGATATGTCTCTGATTCCTCCTCGGAATTTTAAATAGCTGTTATGGGTCTTAAAGTGGGGGCACAAGGTCTCGAGATATCCTATGCATGCACTAAACACCTGAAACACTATTCAAAAAAAAATTAAAAATCACAGAAATAATGAACAAAAAGAAAAAGAGTAAATTAAATTAATTGCTAAACTAAAAATAGTAACCAATACCTTCCCCGGCAACGGCTTTGAAAACTTAACACGACTATATTACGCGTGGTTGCGCAAGTATACGAAGAAGTAATCTAATGGAGTATTTTAGACTCCGAGTTATCGAACCGAAGGGAAGGTTCTTACTGTTTCTTAGTATAACAACTAAATTTAACCTACTAAAGTAACCGGTAAAAAAAATTAGAGAATGAGTGTTGTCGCCCTCAAACAAGGGACTAGCAATTGTAAGTAAACAGCGTGAAAGAAATGATTTAGTTAAATCAATAGAGAAAAGGCTAGGTAATCTATAGATCACCTAGGGCAGTTTTGACAATTCCAGATTCCATGTTCTTGTTGGAATAGATGCCCTAGAGGCAATCGTAGATTTAGTATGAACAATGTTTTGGCTAGAATATTCATTTATTATTTATGGTGATAATTAATATAATGATGTCCTTAGATAAATGTGTTATTTATCTTAAATATCCCTAGTCCATTATATTGATTAATAGGACAATCAAGTATAGACTAGTATGTGGATAGATTGATATGGAGATATCAAGTCTAACACATGGGTATGCATTAGGAGTAATGGCATACTGGATTGACCCACGACGAAAAGGATACATTAGATTATGTGAAGTCACAATCGCTTTTCGTAGTGCTAATATTATTGCAATCCTTGGACTTGAAGTCACTAGATACTCTAGTTGTGAAATATTGCGCTTTGATGTTATCAAACGTTACACCGTAACTGGGTAATCATAAAGGTGGCTATCGGGCGTGATAGGAAGCAAGCTTAGAGATCGTAGTGATGTAGATAGGATTTTTCCCTCCCACATAATGGGGGTAAATATCCACGGCCACTCGAGGGATGAGGCTTATTGAATGTCTGGCCAGACTCAGATAAATTAATATAGAGATATTAATGTTATCTGCAAGTATATTCCCAGGATCGAGGAACTATGGATTGGATATACGAGTGTGACTATTTATGTCTCGTGTCCAATCCGGATATGGAGACAAAGGGATAATGCAATTTGACATATTGGGCACAAAGGTTTGTTGGGATCACTGACTATTTCTATTGGTAGGGTAGCATGGATGTGTTGCTAGACACCGCTCCATGTTAGTAATAGTTACTACCAACTATATAGAAACCTATGGGGTCACACGTAAAATAGAGTAGAGCTAGATTTCGGATTAATTAATATGGATTAATTAATAGAAGGATCATTGTGCAACACCTTGCAAACTTAGTAGGACTAATTTGCAAGGAAGGGAATAGTTCTAGTCCTACTAGAACAAGAAAACTCTAATATGGAAACAACAAGGAGTTGTTGGAGTATATATATATATATATGAGCTCTAGATTCCTTCCCACATGAGTTATTATTAGACATAACACAAAGAATGGGAGAGAGCAAAAAGAGAGAGCAAGACAAAGAGCTAGGGCCGAAACCCTAGCCCCCTTCCGCCCCGTCCACCCGACGGCAAAGAGGAGGCCGCCCCTCCCTTGTGCCTTGTTGCTTTGTTGCTTTGATCTTCATCCCTCTTCCTCCGGGTTCAAGCTAGCCCTTGTGGAGAAGGAAGTATCTAGATCTCACCTCTAGACGTGGATCAACCGTAGAGACGAGGACATCATTCTTCGTGTGATCTCACAAATCAAAAGGTACACATCTTCTATGACCTTAATCATGTTATGATGTCTCTTCCTGTGATCCTTGGTGGGCTTTGAGTAGGATTAATTTTTGTTATTCCGCTGCGTTACCTACATCAAAACCCAACAGTGGTATCAGAGCCACAGGACGTAGAGCATAACATGATATTATGTGTTTACGATTTCAGTTCATACACCGTATTATTGTTTATTACGCGAAAACTGAAAAATTGGCATAGTAGACGCAATATTGAATTTGATTCAATAAAACAAGACCCAATTTAACATTGGATGTTAGAATTGGTGAGTTTAATCACATAGGATGTGAATAATTGGGTTCTTGAAAAATTAGGGTTCATGGGCACATGATTGAAAAGGGGTTTTCAATTATGGAAACAAAGTTATGGAAATAATTCCATAAGGAAACAACCTTGCTTGGGCAACAAGGAAGGAGGAAGGGGATAAGGGCCGAAATCCTAGCCGCCCGCCCCTCCCTTTCGCGCCAAGCAAGGCCGCGGGCCTCTAGGCATGCGGCGGTCCTAGGGTTCGGGCCACTTGTTGGCTTGAGCCCTTTGGACCGTTGTGAAACCCTAGTTACCCAATTTCATTAAAATTAAACAAGCGCGTTAAAAATTGGTTTTAACTGTATTTATGTGCTTTATTGCATGGTGGATGGATATGGCCTAGGATTGTGGATGTTTATTGTTTTGTGGTTTGGTTTACGGCCTGCGAGCTGATCAAATTAATGTAATAATTAATTAAGTTTTACGGCCTGCGAGTCGTCCTTTTCTCCTCGACATGTGAGGCCTTTGTTATTTATTTATTCTAGATGTTAGGCTAGAATTAGAAATATTTAGATGATAGCCAAGAACATGGAGAAGAAGACCGGAGAACCAAAGGAGCCAAAAGACATCCCTAGACGCGCAGCTATGGTGGACCACATGGAGATGAGCTCGGCACTTTAGGGCAATTAGATATTATCATTGGCTTGATAATATCATTAGTCTAGGGGCCATAGTCATGCCACGTTTTTTTTTTTATTTTTTGTGGATGTTTATTATTCATGCCTTGTTATTTATTTTGTGTGTATGGCGCTACAAGCAAAACGATAACAAGATAATAATAAACAAGGTTGGTCTTTTATTGTGGATGGCCCAATCCAAATAAGTAGACCATGTTGATAAGATCAGCCAAACAACTTAAAAGAAATCCCTCAGTTAAATATTGCGTTTTGCCTTCTCTTGTCAAAACACCCTTCATGATCATGGCCTATTAAAATTCGGGCTTGCCAAAGCTAGGCGATTTTAATTTTTCATGATGTGTTGCGGACGACGCAAGCTAGTAATGCGTGTATGTTGAAAACAAGAGGTTGGACGCAACTAGGCAAGAGTCAATTGGATTGATGAGCTTAGAAGCATGACAATTAGGAGTTATCCTATTGGATAATGAATAAGAGGAATTTATTCACCTAATTGGACAAGAGTTGCATGGGATGCAATTGGAATGGTTCCTACCTAAATAACCAATTCTTGGGTGACTTGCCAAAGCAAGCTCAAGAAGAAGTGAAAAGGGATCTTGGACCCACTAGAAAGTATAAAGATATTTTCCGCTTTAATAGTGAGGGCTATTAATCCGAGAAAAATAGTGGGAGCTATATTTAATGATCTAGCCATTGTTAAATATAGTTAAATTGTTCAAAATATTAAATTGCATACTTCTCGTTTTGTAGAATTCCAAATGGTAAACAACAACGCATCGAGTTCATCCCTACGATCTGTCCTTGAGAAGGATAAATTGTCTGGAACAAATTTCCTTGACTGGTACAGAAACTTGAGGATTGTCCTCAAGCAAGAAAAGAAGCTGTACGTCTTGGACACTCCAATTCCAGACCCACCACAAGATGAGTCTCTACTAGAGGAAGTAAGGGCACGTCAGAAACATATTGATGATTCTAATGACGTGACTTGCCTCATGCTTTGCACCATGACTGGTGAGCTTCAGAAGCAACACGAGAACATGGAAGCCTATGATATGATCAGACACTTGAAACAATTGTTTCAGGAACAGGCAAGGCATGAGCGCTATGAGGTGTCTAAAGCACTGTTCAAAAGCAGTCTAGCAGAGGGGAATCCAGTAGGCCCTCATGTACTCCGAATGATCGGGTACATAGAGAACCTTGAGAGACTGGGGTTCCCACTCGGCCAGGACTTGGCGACTGATCTCGTCTTGCAATTGTTGCCTGACAGTTATAATCAGTTCATTATAAACTATAATATGAACGAGATCAACAAGTCTTTGCCAGACCTATTGAACATGCTAAAGACAGCTGAGCAAAGCATCAATAAAGGCAAGGGCAAAGCCATAATGATGGTCCACAAGAAGAAGGGCAAGTCAGTTGCATCTACTTCAAAAGGAAAACGCAAGAAAGTTGCGAAATCCAAGGATGCCCTGAAGCCTAGTGGGGGCGTGGCTAAAGGTGAATGTCACTACTGCAGCCAGCCGGGTCACTGGAGGAGGAATTGCCCTAAATATCTGGAGGATAAGAAGCTTGGAATAGTGATTCCACCACCACCAGGTATTTATGTTATAGACGTCAATCTCTCTATTTCATCATCCTGGGTATTAGATACCGGATGTGGTTCTCACATTTGTCGTAATGTGCAGGATTTGAAAAGAAGTAGAAGATTGCGAAAAGGGGAGATAGACTTGCGCGTCGGGAATGGAGCAAAGGTTGCTGCATTAGCTGTAGGCGTTTATGAGCTATCTTTGCCTTCTGGACTTATTTTAGAATTAGACAATTGCTTTTATGTGCCTGCTATGAGCAGAAACATTATTTCCGTTTCTTGTTTGGACGAGAAAGGTTTTTCTATTTCAATAAGGGACAAGTGTTGCTCCATTTATTTTGATAGTATGCACTATTGTAGTGCGCATTTGTCTAATGGATTGTATATCCTTGATCTAAATAATCCAATCTATAACATAAATACTAAAAGGATTAAAACTAATGATTTAAATCCTACATATCTTTGGCACTGTCGTTTAGGCCATATAAATGAGAAACGCATATCTAGACTCCATAAGGATGGACTTCTAGACTCATTTGATTTGGAATCATATGAGACATGTGAATCTTGTTTATTAGGAAAAATGACAAAGTCCCCTTTCAATAAGAAAGGCGAGCGGACTAGTGAGTTATTGGCACTCATACATACTGATGTATGCGGGCCATTCCCCACGCCTGCCAGAGGTGGTTATACCTACTTCATCACATTCACTGATGATTTCAGTAGATATGGATTTGTATACCTTATGAAGGCCAAATCCGAATCCTTTGAACTGTTCAAGGAATTCAAGAATGAAGTAGAGAAGCAACTTGGGAAGAGTATTAAAGCTCTACGATCGGATCGTGGAGGAGAATACTTAATCCAAGAGTTTGATGAGTATCTTAGAGAGTTTGGGATAGTATCCCAGCTCACTCCACCCGGAACACCACAATGGAATGGTGTATCTGAGAGGAGGAATCGCACTCTATTAGATATGGTGCGAGCTATGATGTCTCAAACAGATCTTCCGATATCCTTTTGGGGACATGCTCTAATGACGGCAGCTTTTACCATTAACTGTGTTCCATCCAAATCAGTCATGAAGACGCCATATGAGATATGGACTGGGAAGCGTCCCATAGTGTCATTTATGAAGATTTGGGGCTGCGACGTCTATGTAGCGTGTATAGACAGACAAGCTCGGGCCTAAAGCGGATAAGTGTAAGTTTGTGGGATATCCTAGGAGACTAAAGGATTTTACTTCTATAACCCTACCGAGAACAAAGTGTTCGTTGCTCGGACCGGCGTGTTTCTAGAAAGAGAATTAGTCTCTAAAGAAGCAAGTGGGAGGGTTGTAGAATTTGAAGAAATTCATGAACCACAAACCACTAAACCGATAATGGAACATGAACAGGAACCACAAGAAGTTGTGGAAGAGCCTGTTCAGGTAACACAGGAACTCCATAGATCAGGAAGAGTGCGTCATGAGCCAGAGAGGTATGGACTTCTCGTGACTGAGCCCGATGACGTACCACTCATGGATGATGAGCCTGCAAACTATGGAGAAGCCATGAGTGGCCCAGACTCTAAGAAGTGGCTGGAAGCCATGAGATCCGAAATGGATTCCATGTACACCAACAAAGTATGGACTTTGGAGGAACCACCCGAAGGGGCTCGACCCATAGGGTGCAAGTGGGTCTTCAAGAAGAAGACCGACATGGATGGCAAGGTAGTTGCCTATAAGGGCCGATTGGTGGCCAAAGGTTATAGACAAATTCATGGTATTGACTATGATGAGACTTTTTCACCAGTCGCCATGACTAAATCCATTCGAATCTTACTTGCTATTGCAGCATACTACGACTATGAGATTTGGCAAATGGATGTCAAAACAGCGTTCCTTTATGGGAACCTCCTAGAGGATGTGTACATGACACAACCAGAGGGTTTTGAGGATCCAGAGAATGCCAATAAAGTCTGTAAGCTGCAAAGGTCCATCTATGGAATAAAGCAAGCTTCTAGGAGCTGGAATCGACGTTTTGATGACGCAGTCAAAGAGTTTGGCTTCATCAAGAACGAAGATGAGCCTTGTGTTTACAAGAAGGTTAGTGGGAGCTCTATAGTATTTTTGGTCTTGTATGTGGATGACATACTAATCATTGGCAATGATATTCCTACTCTGCAATCTGTTAAAGATTGGCTAGGAAAGTGCTTTGCGATGAAAGACTTAGGAGACGTAGCCTATATACTTGGTATAAAGATCTATAGAGATAGATCTAGAAGGTTGCTTGGCCTAAGTCATAGTACATATATTGACAAGGTGTTGAAGAGGTTCAACATGCAAGATTCCAAGAAGGGATTCTTGCCCATGTCACATGGAGTCACTCTTTCCAAGAATGACTGTCCCTCCAACGAGATGGAGAAGGACCGCATGAGCAGGATACCCTATGCTTCGGCCATAGGATCCATCATGTACGCCATGCTATGTACTAGACCAGACGTATCATACGCGTTGAGTATGGTGAGCAGATATCAGTCCAATCCGGGTGAGAGTCACTGGATTGCTGTCAAGAACATCCTAAAGTACTTGAGAAGAACTAAGGATGTATTCTTGATATTTGGAGGAATGGAAGAGCTAAGTGTAAAGGGTTACACTGACGCAAGCTTCCAAACCGACAAGGATGATTACATATCGCAGTCTGGATACGTGTTTTGCCTGAATGGAGGAGCTGTCAGCTGGAAGAGTTCCAAGCAAGGCACAGTTGCTGATTCTACAACAAAAGCTGAGTACATTGCTGCTGTGGAAGCGGCGAAAGAGGCAGTTTGGATAAAGAAGTTTATCGCTGATCTCGGTGTGGTCCCTAGCATAGTGGATCCCATAGAGTTGTACTGTGATAACTCTGGGGCAATCGCACAAGCAAAGGAACCAAGATCGCACCAAAAGTCAAAGCATGTACTTAGGAGATTCCATCTTATTCGTGATATGATCGATCGAGGAGATGTGAAGATGTGCAAGATTCCGACGGATGACAACGTGTCAGATCCGCTCACGAAACCTCTTGCGCAGCGTAAGCATGAAGGGCACGCCAGATCTATAGGCATACGAGATGCGCCAGATTGGCTCTAGTGCAAGTGGGAGACTGTTGGAATAAATGCCCTAGAGGAAATCGTAGATTTAGTATGAACAATGTTTTGGCTAGAATATTCATTTATTATTTATGGTGATATTTAATATAATGAAGTCCTTAGATAAATGTGTTATTTATCTTAAATATCCCTAGTCCATTATATTGATTAATAGGACAATCAAGTATAGACTAGTATGTGGATAGATTGATATGGAGATATCAAGTCTAACACATGGGTATGCATTAGGAGTAATGGCATACTGGATTGACCCACGACGAAAAGGATACATTAGATTATGTGAAGTCACAATCGCTTTTCGTAGTGCTAATATTATTGCAATCCTTGTACTTGAAGTCACTAGATACTCTAGTTGTGAAATATTGCGCTTTGATGTTATCAAACGTTACACCGTAACTGGGTAATCATAAAGGTGGCTATCGGGCGTGATAGGAAGCAAGCTCAGAGATCGTAGTGATGTAGATAGGATTTGTCCCTCCCACATAATGGGGGTAAATATCCACGGCCACTCGAGGGATGAGGCTTATTGAATGTCTGGCCAGACTCAGATAAATTAATATAGAGATATTAATGTTATCTGCAAGTATAAGCATATTCCCAGGATCGAGGAACTATGGATTGGATATACGAGTGTGACTATTTATGTCTCGTGTCCAATCCAGATATGGAGACAAAGGGATAATGCAATATGACATATTGGGCACAAAGGTTTGTCGGGATCACTGACTATTTCTATGGGTTGGGTGGCATGGATGTGTTGCTAGACACCGCTCCATGTTAGTAATAGTTACTACCAAATATATAGAAACCTATGGGATCACACGTCAAATAGAGTAGAGCTAGATTTGGGATTAATTAATATGGATTAATTAATAGAAGGATCATTGTGCAACACCTTGCAAACTTAGTAGGACTAATTTGCAAGGAAGGGAATAGTTCTAGTCCTACTAGAACAAGAAAACTCTAATATGGAAACAACAAGGAGTTGTTGGAGTATATATATATATATATATATATATATATATATATAAGAGGCTCTAGCTTCCTTCCCACATGAGTTATTATTAGACATAACACAAAGAGTGGGAGAGAGCAAAAAGAGAGAGAGCAAGACAAAGAGCTAGGGCCGAAACCCTAGCCCCCGTCCGCCCCCTCTACCTGACGGCAAAGAGGAGGCCGCCCCTCCCTTGTGCCTTGTTGCTTTGTTGCATTGATCTTCATCCCTCTTCCTCCGGGTTCAAGCTAGCACTTGTGGAGAAGGAAGAATCTAGATCTCACCTCTAGACATGGATCAACGGTAGAGACGAGGACATCATTCTTCGTGTGATCTCACAAATCAAAAGGTACACATCTTCTATGACCTTAATCATGTTATGATGTCTCTTCCTGTGATTCTTGGTGGGCTTTGAGTAGGATTAATTTTTGTTATTCCGCTGCGTTACCTACATCAAAACCCAACAGTTCTAACACAATAACTCTTAGTTAACTCTGCTGGTTAATAGTACTAACATATACATATTGGCCTCTTGTCGTTCTACGTTCTGGTACCATATTGTCCCTCTCAGGCCACACTAGTTATCAGCACGTTCTAGTAGGCTACTGACAATGTAAGGAATGATTTCCTCTCAGACCACCACCACACGTGCACTTCACTATCTCCTACCAAATGTACCCTCTTCTAGACATTCCTACTCAACTCGCCTCTCGGTCTCATTGAATAGGCATACACTCGCTTACCCATCCTAAGCAGATAGAGTTGCTTTCACGCACTCACTAGTTATGTAGCAAGGTTGGGTCATGAATCCTAACTTGTTAAGGATTAAGAACAATAAACGATTGATTAACTAACTAAGATTATCTTTTAAGCCAAGTTCATACCTGAATGAAGGAAGAGATAATCAACATCATAAATCTTGATTCTCACTTGCCAATGGAAGAACTCAATATGATAAAACTCGAACAAACTTCATTCAACCATTAACCCTAAACATGAAATTTCATAAAATTTAGAAAAACATCCTCAAAACATAACCCCTGGGCTTTCCATAGATTCCTAGGTATGAGTTTAGCTACTCATATCAAAAGTACTCATTATAAAATATTCCATACAAGATGAGAAAAGAAGAAAAGTGGATCAAACGCTAAAAAGATGATGAACGCTTTGATCCGGTCTTGTCTCCTTGCTTCGTGATGGCTTTTCCTAGCTCTCCTTGATGTTCTTGACTCTCTATTGTGCTCTATTCTCGTCCCTTGCTGCTTAAGGTCGAAGTGGGGAAGTCCAAGTCTTTGAAAATTGCATTTTACCCATAATTATGCACAGTTGTCACGACCATTTCATGCGAAATGGGATATTCCGTACGAAATGTATTTCGTGCGAAATCCCTCATTTCGTGCGAAATGTTCTGGGCAATGGTGTTCTTGAATATTCACTCCTTGGCCTCTTGGTTTCCAAGCCTCTTTCCTTGTCCTTCCTAGCTTCCAAAGCTCACGTTCTTGATTCCAATTGCTCCATAAGGCTTGTTTCCTGCCAAATACAACAAAAAACTATACCAAGCGATCAAATCTGACAAATATAGCATAAATCAACATATAAAATGTGCCTGGACTAGAATTAAGCATATGAAGGAAATAAGTGATAATCATGCATATCTCAACAATATTAGGCTCCAAACACTCCCAAAACTATGAATCATGTTGTAATTGCTAAAGAAATATAGCTCCTAAAAGGCACTTTCAGGGAAAAATCATCTCTACATCACTACCATCTCCAATATTGCTTCCTACCATGCCCGATAACTATCTTGATAGTTACCCGGTTAGGGCACAACGTTTGATAATATCAAAGCATGATATTTCACAACTAGCGTATCTAGTGACTTCAAGTCTAAGGATCACAATACCATTGTCACTACGAGAAGCTCTTGTGACTTTAACATAACTCATATGTAGCCTTCTCGTGGTGGGTCAATCCATTATGCCATTAACTCTAATGCATACCCATGTGCTAGACTTGATATCTCCATATCAATCTACCCTCATACTAGTCTATAGCTGATCATCATATTAATCAATATAAACGACTATGGATATTTGAGATAAACAACAATTGTAATCTAAGGACTTCATTATATTAAATATCTCCATAAATAATACAATGATTATTCTGGCTAAATTAATGTTCATACTAAATAAGATTGCCTCTAGGGAATCTATTCCAACATTCTCCCACTTGCACTAGAGCCAATCTGGTGCATCTCGTATGCCTATAGATCTACTGTTCCCTTCATGCTTGCGCTGAACTAGCGGCTTCGTAAGTGGGTATGATAGATTTTCATATGTAGGATCTTTCATATCTTCACATCTCCTCTATCGATGATCTCTCGAATAATATGGAATTTTTGGAGTACGTGCTTGGATTTCTGGTGTGACATGGGTTTCTTAGATTGTGCGATCGCCTCAGTGTTTTCACAATACAACTCAGTTGGATCCACAATACTAGGAACCAGACCAAGCTCAGTAATGAACTTCCTAATCTAAATAGACTCCTTTGATGCACCCGGTGCAGCAATGTACTCAACCTCAGTTGTAAAAATATCAATCGTCTCTTGCTTGGAATTATTCCAGCTCACAGTTCCTCTATTAAGGCAAAACACAAATCCTGAATGCAATCTGAAATCATCTATGTCAGGCTGGTAGCTTGCATCGGTGTAGCCCTTTACACTTACCTCTTCCTCCCCTCCGTATATCAAGAATGCATCCTTAGTTCTTCTCAAGTATTTAAGCATATTCTTGACAGCAATCCAGTGACTCTCGCCTGGATTCGACTGGTATATGCTTGTCATACTCAAGGCGCATGACACATCTGGTCTAGTACATAACATGACATACATGATAGATCATATGGCTGAAGCATAAGGAATCCTACTCATGCGGTTCTTCTCAATATCATTCGAAGGGAAATCATCCTTTGAAAGGGTGTCCCATGCGACATGGGCAAGAATCCTCTCTTCGAGTCTTGCATGTTGAACCGTTTCAACATCTTGTCTACGTATGTACTCTGACTTACGCCAAGAAGCTTCCTCGATCTATCCCTATAGATCTTGATACAAAGTATATAAGCTGCATCCCCTAAGTATTTCATTGAGAAACACTTCCCTAGCCAATCTTTAACAGATTTGCAATGTAGGAATGTCATTTCCAATGAGTAGTATGTCATCCACATACAAGACTAGAAACACAGCAGAGCTCCCACTAACCTTCTTCTAAACACAAGGCTCGTCGTCGTTCTTGATGAATCCAAACTCTTTAACCGCGTCATCAAAACGTAGATTCCAACTCCGAGAAGCTTGCTTCAATTTATAAATGGATTGATGCAACTTACCACTTTATGGGCAATTTATGGATCTTCAGAACCCTATGGCGGTGTCATGTACACATCCTCAAGGAGGTTTTCATACAGAAACACTGTTTTGACATCCACCTGCCAAATCTCATAATCATGATAAGCTGCATCAGCAGGTAAGATACGGATGGATTTGGTCATTGCGACTGGGGAAAATGTTTTATCATAGTCAATACCATGAATCTGTCAAAATTCTTTTGCCACCAATCGACCCTTATAGGCAATCACATTGCCATCCATGTCAGTCTTGTTCTTGAAGACCCACTTTTACCTTATGGGTCGAGCCCCTTGGGTTGGTTCTACCAAAGTCCATACTTTGTTGGTCTACATGGATTCCATTTTGTGTCTCATGGTCTCAAGCCACTTTTGAGATTCCTTCCCTTTCATTGCCTCTCCATAGGTAGTGGGCTCATCATCCATGAGTAATGTGTCACCGAGATCAGTAACGAGAAGTCAAAAACCTCTCGAGCTCTTGACGCACCCTACTAGACCTACAAAGTTCTTATGTTACTTGAACATGTTCGTCCACAACATCTTACGGTTCATGTTCATGTTCCATAGTAGGATCATTGGTTTGTGGTTCTTGAAATTTTTCAAGTTCTACTATCCTCCCACTGGCTTCTTTATAGACAAATTCTCTTTCAATAAACACACTGATTCGGGCAACAAACACTTTGTTTTCGAATGGATTGTAGAAGTAATAGCCCCTTAGTTTCCTTAGGGTATCCCACAAACTTACACTTATCCGACTTTGGTCCAAGCTTGTCTGTTTGTAGACGCTTTACATAGACTCCGCAACTCCAAATCTTCATAAAATACACTATGGGACGCCTCCCACACCACATATCATATGGAGTCTTAATGACAGATTTAAATTGAACACAGTTAAGGGTAAAAGCTGCACATAATAAAGCGTGTCTCCAAAACGATAATGGAAGATCAGTTTGACACATCATAGATCGAACCATGTCCAACAGAGTTTGATTCCTCCTCTCAAACACGTCATTCCACTACGACATTCCGGGTGGAGTGAGTTGGGACAAGATCCCACACTCTCTAAGTTAGTCATCAAAATCTTGGCGTAAGTATTCTCCTCCACGATCCGATCGTAGATTCTTAATACTCTTGCCAAGTTGCTTTTCTACTTTGTTCTTGAATTCTTTGAACTTTTCAAAGGATTCGGATTCGGCCTTCATAAGGTACACAAATCCATATCTACTGAAGTCATTAGTAAAAGTAATTAAATAAAGATAACCACCGCTAGCAGGCGTGGCAAATGGCCCACATACATCAGTATGCACGAGAGCCAATTGCTCACTAGTCCTCTCACCTTTATTCTTGAAAGGGGACTTTGTCATCTTTCCCAATAAACAAGACTCACATGTCTCACATGATTCATAATCAAAAGAGTCTAGGAATCCATCCTTGTGGAGTCTAGAGATGCGATTTTTGTTTATTTGGCCTAAACGACAATGGCATAAATAATTAGGATTTAAATCATTAGCTTTAATCCTCTTGGTATTACTGTTATAGACGGAGTTATCTAGATTAAGGATATATAATCCAGTAGACAATAAAGCATTACAATAATGCAAACCATCAAAATAAATGGAGCAACATTTGTCCTTTATTTTAATAGAAAAACCTTTCTTGTCCAAACAAGAAACATAAATAATATTTCTGCTCATATCAGGCAGAAAATAACAATTGTCTAATTCTAAGATAAGTCCTGGAGGTAAAGATAAATCATAAACGCCTACGGCTAATGCAGCAACACTTGCTCCATTCCCCACGCGCAAGTCTATCTCCCCTTTAGCCAGTCATCTCTTCTCTTTAGATCCTGCACATTTCGACAAATGTGAGATCCACATCCAGTATCCAATACCCAAGATGAAGCGACAAACATATTGATATCTATAACAAAATACCTGGTGGTGGTGGAATCACTATTCCAAGCCTTTTATCTTCCAGATATTTTGGGCAGTTCCTTTTCCAGTGACCGGGCTCACTGCAGTAGTGACACTTGAAAGTTTGTAATGTAAGTAAATATAGGAAGAAAGGGGGGGGGGGTTGAATAGAGTATGAATATTTTTTTCTAAACTCTATCCTTATTAAAGATTAAGCCAATATATAAGATAAATCTCAAATCTTTGGAATAAGTTTGTAAAGTTTGAGATAAAAATGTAACTTCAAAGCTTTGGAACAATTGGACCAAGTCTCTAGCTGAGGGATATGATTGTTGGAATAGGTTCCCTAGCGAAAATCTTTTCAGTATGGATAGTGTTTTTGGCTAGAAACATCCATTGTATTATTTATACGAATATTTTATATAATGTAGTTCTTAGATTGCAAATTGCCCTTCCCTTTATGCACCATCATTATGGCTTTGCCCTTACCCTTGTTGATGCTTTGTTCAGCTGTACTCAACATATTAAGTAAATATGGCAGTGGTTTCACGATCTCTTTCATGTTATAGTTATTGATGAACTATCCATAACTCTCATGAAACGATTGCAACACGAGATCTGTGGCCAACTCTTGACCTACCAAAAACCCTCGACGTGCGAGATTCTCCAAGTACCCGATCATACGGAGTAAATGAGGTCCCACAGGGTTTCGAAATTTGAACAATGCCTTGGAAACTTCATACCTCTCAACCCTAGCCTGCTCTTGGAAGAGCTGCTTCAAGTGTTCTATCATATCGACTGCAGTCGTGTTCTCATGTTGCTTCTGAAGCTCTAAGTACAAGGTGCAAAGCATTAGGCAGGCCGCATCATTAGCATCATCAACACACTTTTGATACGCCTTTAGGGCTGCAGAAGTATTGTTTTCCGGACCTTCAGGAACTTGCTCCTCTAGAGCGTACAGTTTCTTTTCCTGCTTGAGAACGATTCTCAAGTTTCTGTACCAGTCTAGAAAGTTGGTTCCAGAAAGCTTTTCCTTCTCAAGGACAGAGCACAGGGAGTGTGTCGAACTCAATGAGTTGTTTGCCATTGGAATTATACAAAAGGAAATACGCAAGTTTTAGTATATGTGAACGATTAACTATATTCAATAATGGCTAGATTATCAAATACTGTTGGAATAGATGCCCTAGAGGCAATCGTAGATTTAGTATGAACAATGTTTTGGCTAGAATATTCATTTATTATTTATGGTGATATTTAATATAATGAAGTCCTTAGATAAATGTGTTATTTATCTTAAATATCCCTAGTCCATTATATTGATTAATAGGACAATCAAATATAGACTAGTATGTGGATAGATTGATATGGAGATATCAAGTCTAACACATGGGTATGCATTAGGAGTAATGGCATACTGGATTGAACCACGACGAAAAGGATACATTAGATTATGTGAAGTCACAATCGCTTTTCGTAGTGCTAATATTATTGCAATCCTTTGACTTGAAGTCACTAGATAATCTAGTTGTGAAATATTGCGCTTTGATGTTATCAAACGTTACACCGTAACTGGGTAATCATAAAGGTGGCTATCGGGCGTGATAGGAAGCAAGCTTAGAGATCGTAGTGGTGTTGATAGGATTTGTCCCTCCCACATAATGGGGGTAAATATCCACGGCCACTCGAGGGATGAGGCTTATTGAATGTCTGGCCAGACTCAGATAAATTAATATAGAGATATTAATGTTATCTGCAAGTATAAGCATATTCCCAGGATCGAGGAACTATGGATTGGATATACGAGTGTGACTATTTATGTCTCGTGTCCAATCCGGATATGGAGACAAAGGGATAATGCAATATGACATATTGGGCACAAAGGTTTGTCGGGATCACTGACTATTTCTATGGGTTGGGTGGCATGGATGTGTTGCTAGACACCGCTCCATGTTAGTAATAGTTACTACCAACTATATAGAAACCTATGGGGTCACACGTCAAATAGAGTAGAGCTAGATTTGGGATTAATTAATATGGATTAATTAATAGAAGGATCATTGTGCAACACCTTGCAAACTTAGTAGGACTAATTTGCAAGGAAGGGAATAGTTCTATTCCTACTAGAACAAGAAAACTCTAATATGGAAACAACAAGGAGTTGTTGGAGTATATATATAAGAGGCTCTAGCTTCCTTCCCACATGATTTATTATTAGACATAACACAAAGAGTGGTAGAGAGCAAAAAGAGAGAGAGCAAGACAAAGAGCTAGGGCCGAAACCCTAGCCCCGTCCGCCCCCTCTACCCGACGGCAAAGAGGAGGCCGCCCCTCCCTTGTGCCTTGTTGCTTTGTTGCTTTGATCTTCATCCCTCTTCCTCCGGGTTCAAGCTAGCACTTGTGGAGAAGGAAGAATCTAGATCTCACCTCTAGACGTGGATCAACCGTAGAGACGAGGACATCATTCTTCGTGTGATCTCACAAATCAAAAGGTACACATCTTCTATGACCTTAATCATGTTTTGATGTCTCTTCCTGTGATCCTTGGTGGGCTTTGAGTAGGATTAATTTTTGTTATTCCGCTGCGTTACCTACATCAAAACCCAACAGTGGTATCAGAGCCACAGATCGTAGAGCATAACATGATATTATGTGTTTACGATTTCAGTTCATACACCGTATTATTGTTTATTACGCGAAAACTGAAAAATTGGCATAGTAGACGCAATATTGAATTTGATTCAATAAAACAAGACCCAATTTAACATTGGATGTTAGAATTGGTGAGTTTAATCACATAGGATGTGAATAATTGGGTTCTTGAAAAATTAGGGTTCATGGGCACATGATTGAAAAGGGGTTTTCAATTATGGAAACAAAGTTATGGAAATAATTCCATAAGGAAACAACCTTGCTTGGGCAACAAGGAAGGAGGAAGGGGACTAGGGCCGAAACCCTAGCCGCCCGCCCCTCCCTTGCGCGCCAAGCAAGGCCGCGGGCCTCTAGGCATGCGGTGGTTCTAGGGTTCGGGCCACTTGTTGGCTTGAGCCCTTTGGACCGTTGTGAAACCCTAGTTACCCAATTTCAGTAAAATTAAACAAGCGCGTTAAAAATTGGTTTTAACTGTATTATGTGCTTTATTGCATGGTGGATGGATATGGCCTAGGATTGTGGATG
This sequence comes from Linanthus parryae, assembly GCA_023055425.1. Classification (NCBI taxonomy): domain Eukaryota; kingdom Viridiplantae; phylum Streptophyta; class Magnoliopsida; order Ericales; family Polemoniaceae; genus Linanthus; species Linanthus parryae. The sequence goes on along the minus strand of JALGPY010000012.1, from coordinate 21,075,922 downwards.
TTTATTGTTTTGTGTTTTGGTTTACGTCCTGCGAGCTGATCAAATTAATGTAATAATTAATTAAGTTTTACGGCTTGCGAGTCGTCCTTTTCTCCTCGACATGTGAGGCCTTTGTTATTTATTTATTCTAGATGTTAGGCTAGAATTAGAAATATTTAGATGATAGCCAAGAACATGGAGAAGAAGACCGGAGAACCAAAGGAGCCAAAAGACATCCCTAGACGCGCAGCTATGGTGGACCACATGGAGATGAGCTCGGCACTTTAGGGCAATTAGATATTATCATTGGCTTGATGATATCATTAGTCTAGGGGCCATATCCATGCCACGTTTTATTTTTTTATTTTTGTGGATGTTTATTATTCATGCCTTGTTATTTATTTTGTGTGTATGGCGCTACAAGCAAAACGATAACAAGATAATAATAAACAAGGCTGGTCTTTTATTGTGGATGGCCCAATCCAAATAAGTAGACCATGTTGATAAGATCAACCAAACAACTTAAAAGAAATCCCTCAATTAAATATTGCGTTTTGCCTTCTCTTGTCAAAACACCCTTCATGATCATGGCCTATTAAAATTCGGGCTTGCCAAAGCAAGGCGATTTTAATTTTTCATGATGTGTTGAGGACGACGCAAGCTAGTAATGCGTGTATCTTGAAAACAAGAGGTTGGACGCAACAAGGCAAGAGTCAATTGGATTGATGAGCTTAGAGGCATGACAATTAGGAGTTATCCAATTGGATAATGAATAAAAGGAATTTATTCACCTAATTGGACCAAGAGTTGCATGGGATGCAATTGGAATGGTTCCTACCTAAATAACCAATTCTTGGGTGACTTGCCAAAGCAAGCTCAAGAAGAAGTGAAAAAGGGATCTTGGACCCACTAGAAAGTATAAAGATATTTTCCGCTTTAATAGTGAGGGCTATTAATCCGAGAAAAATAGTGGGAGCTATATTTAATGATCTAGCCATTGTTAAATATAGTTAAATTGTTCAAAATACTAAATTGCATATTTCTCGTTTTGTAGAATTCCAAATGGCAAACAACAATGCATCGAGTTCATCCCTACGATATGTACTTGAGAAGGATAAATTGTCTGGAACAAATTTCCTTGACTGGTACAGAAACTTGAGGATTGTCCTCAAGCAAGAAAAGAAGCTGTACGTCTTGGACACTCCAATTCCAGACCCACCACAAGATGAGTCTCTACTAGTGGAAGTAAGGGCACGTCAGAAACATATTGATGATTCTAATGACGTGACTTGCCTCATGCTTTGCACCATGATTGGTGAGCTTCAGAAGCAACACGAGAACATGGAAGCCTATGATATGATCAGACACTTGAAACAATTGTTTCAGGAACAGACAAGGCATGAGCGCTATGAGGTGTCTAAAGCACTGTTCAAAAGCAGTCTAGCAGAGGGGAATCCAGTAGGCCCTCATGTACTACGAATGACCGGGTACATAGAGAACCTTGAGAGACTGGGGTTCCCACTCGGCCAGGACTTGGCGACTGATCTCGTCTTGCAATCGTTGCCTGACAGTTATAATCAGTTCATTATGAACTATAATATGAACGAGATCAACAAGTCTTTGCCAGACCTATTGAACATGCTAAAGACAGCTGAGCAAAGCATCAATAAAGGCAAGGGAAAAGCCATAATGATGGTCCACAAGAAGAAGGGCAAGTCAGTTGCATCTACTTCAAAAGGAAAACGCAAGAAAGTTGCGAAATCCAAGGATGCCCTGAAGCCTAGTGGGGGCGTGGCTAAAGGTGAATGTCACTACTGCAGCCAGCCGGGTCACTGGAGGAGGAATTGCCCTAAATATCTGGAGGATAAGAAGCTTGGAATAGTGATTCCACCACCACCAGGTATTTATGTTATAGACGTCAATCTCTCTATTTCATCATCCTGGGTATTAGATACCGGATGTGATTCTCACATTTGTCGTAATGTGCAGAATTTGAAAAGAAGTAGAAGATTGCGAAAAGGAGAGATAGACTTGCGCGTCGGGAATGGAGCAAAGGTTGCTGCATTAGCTGTAGGCGTTTATGAGCTATCTTTGCCTTCTGGACTTATTTTAGAATTAGACAATTGCTTTTATGTGCCTGCTATGAGCAGAAACATTATTTCCGTTTCTTGTTTGGACGAGAAAGGTTTTTCTATTTCAATAAAGGACAAGTGTTGCTCCATTTATTTTGATAGTATGCACTATTGTAGTGCGCATTTGTCTAATGGATTGTATATCCTTGATCTAAATAATCCAATCTATAACATAAATACTAAAAGGATTAAAACTAATGATTTAAATCCTACATATCTATGGCACTGTCGTTTAGGCCATATAAATGAGAAACGCATATCTAGACTCCATAAGGATGGACTTCTAGACTCATTTGATTTGGAATCATATGAGACATGTGAATCTTGTTTATTAGGAAAAATGACAAAGTCCCCTTTCAATAAGAAAGGCGAGCGGACTAGTGAGTTATTGGCACTCATACATACTGATGTATGCGGGCCATTCCCCACGCCTGCCAGATGTGGTTATACCTACTTTATCACATTCACTGATGATTTCAGTAGATATGGATTTGTATACCTTATGAAGACCAAATCCGAATCCTTTGAATTGTTCAAGGAATTCAAGAATGAAGTAGAGAAGCAACTTGGGAAGAGTATTAAAGCTCTACGATCGGATCGTGGAGGAGAATACTTAAGCCAAGAGGTTGATGAGTATCTTAGAGAGTGTGGGATAGTATCCCAGCTCACTCCACCCGGAACACCACAATGGAATGGTGTATCTGAGAGGAGGAATCGCACTCTATTAGATATGGTGCGAGCTATGATGTCTCAAACTGATCTTCCGATATCCTTTTGGGTACATGCTCTAATGACGGCAGCTTTTACCATTAACCGTGTTCCATCCAAATCAGTCATGAAGACGCCATATGAGATATGGACTGGGAAGCGTCCCATAGTGTCATTTATGAAGATTTGGGGCTGCGACGTCTATGTAAAGCAAGTGGGAGGGTTGTAGAACTTGAAGAAATTCATGAACCACAAACCACTGAACCGATAATGGAACATGAACAAGAACCACAAGAAGTTGTGGAAGAGCCTGTTCAGGTAACACAGGAACTCCGTAGATCAGGAAGAGTGCGTCATGAGCCAGAGAGGTATGGACTTCTCGTGACTGAGCCCGATGACGTACCACTCATGGATGATGAGCCTGCAAACTATGGAGAAGCCATGAGTGGCCCAGACTCTAAGAAGTGGCTGGAAGCCATGAGATCCGAAATGGATTCCATGTACACCAACAAAGTATGGACTTTGGAGGAACCACCCGAAGGGGCTCGACCCATAGGGTGCAAGTGGGTCTTCAAGAAGAAGACCGACATGGATGGCAAGGTAGTTGCCTATAAGGGCCGATTGGTGGCCAAAGGTTATAGAAAAATTCATGGTATTGACTATGATGAGACTTTTTCACCAGTCGCCATAACTAAATCCATTCGAATCTTACTTGCTATTGCAGCATACTACGACTATGAGATTTGGCAAATGGATGTCAAAACAGCGTTCCTTTATGGGAACCTCCTAGAGGATGTGTACATGACACAACCAGAGGGTTTTGAGGATCCAGAGAATGCCAATAAAATCTGTAAGCTGCAAAGGTCCATCTATGGATTAAAGCAAGCTTCTAGGAGCTGGAATCGACGTTTTCATGACGCAGTCAAAGAGTTTGGCTTCATCAAGAACGAAGATGAGCCTTGTGTTTAAAAGAAGGTTAGTGGGAGCTCTATAGTATTTTTGGTCTTGTATGTGGATGACATAATAATCATTGGCAATGATATTCCTACTCTGCAATCTGTTAAAGATTGGCTAGGAAAGTGCTTTGCGATGAAAGACTTAGGAGACGCAGCCTATATACTTGGTATAAAGATCTATAGAGATAGATCTAGAAGGTTGCTTGGCCTAAGTCAGAGTACATATATTGAAAAGGTGTTGAAGAGGTTCAACATGCAAGATTCCAAGAAGGGATTCTTCCCCATGTCACATGGAGTCACTCTTTCCAAGAATGACTGTCCCTCCAACGAGATGGAGAAGGACCGCATGAGCAGGATACCCTATGCTTCGGCCATAGGATCCATCATGTACGCCATGCTATGTACTAGACCAGACGTATCATACGCGTTGAGTATGGTGAGCAGATATCAGTCCAATCCGGGTGAGAGTCACTAGATTGCTGTCAAGAACATCCTAAAGTACTTGAGAAGAACTAAGGATGTATTCTTGATATTTGGAGGAATGGAAGAGCTAAGTGTAAAGGGTTACACTGACGCAAGCTTCCAAACCGACAAGGATGATTACAGATCGCAGTCTGGATACGTGTTTTGCCTGAATGGAGGAGCTGTCAGCTGGAAGAGTTCCAAGCAAGGCATAGTTGCTGATTCTACAACAGAAGCTGAGTACATTGCTGCTGCGGAAGCGGCTAAAGAGGCAGTATAGATAAAGAAGTTTATCGCTGAGCTCGGTGTGGTCCCTAGCATAGTGGATCCCATAGAGTTGTACTGTGACGACTCTGGGGCAATCGCACAAGCAAAGGAACCAAGATCGCACCAAAAGTCAAAGCATGTACGTAGGAGATTCCATCTTATTCGTGATATGATCGATCGAGGAGATGTGAAGATGTGCAAGATTCCGACGGATGACAACGTGTCAGATACGCTCACGAAACCTCTTGCGCAGCGTAAGCATGAAGGGCACGCCAGATCTATAGGCATACGAGATGCGCCAGATTGGCTCTAGTGCAAGTGAGAGACTGTTGGAATAGATTCCCTAGAGGCAATCGTAGATTTAGTATGAACAATGTTTTGGCTAGAATATTCATTTATTATTTATGGTGATATTTAATATAATGAATCCTTAGATAAAATGTGTTATTTATCTTAAATATCCCTAGTCCATTATATTGATTAATAGGAGAATCAAATATAGACTAGTATGTGGATAGATTGATATGGAGATATCAAGTCTAACACATGGGTATGCATTAGGAGTAATGGCATACTGGAGATACCCACGACGAAAAGGATACATTAGATTATGTGAAGTCACAATCGCTTTTCGTAGTGCTAATATTATTTCAATCCTTTGACTTGAAGTCACTAGATACTCTAGTTGTGAAATATTGCGTTTTGATGTTATCAAACGTTACACCGTAACTGGGTAATCATAAAGGTGGCTATCGGGCGTGATAGGAAGCAAGCTTAGAGATCGTAGTGATGTAGATATGATTTGTCCCTCCCACATAATGGGGGTAAATATCCACGGCCACTCGAGGGATGAGGCTTATTGAATGTCTGGCCAGACTCAGATAAATTAATATAGAGATATTAATGTTATCTGCAAGTATAAGCATATTCCCAGGATCGAGGAACTATGGATTGGATATACGAGTGTGAATATTTATGTCTCGTGTCCAATCCGGATATGGAGACAAAGGGATAATGCAATATGACATATTGGGCACAAAGGTTTGTCGGGATCACTAACTATTTCTATGGGTTGGGTGGCATGGATGTGTGGCTAGACACCGCTCCATGTTAGTAATAGTTACTACCAACTATATAGAAACCTATGGGGTCACACGTCAAATAGAGTAGAGCTAGATTTGGGATTAATTAATATGCATTAATTAATAGAAGGATCATTGTGCAACACCTTGCAAACTTAATAGGACTAATTTGCAAGGAAGGGAATAGTTCTAGTCCTACTAGAACAAGAAAACTCTAATATGGAAACAACAAGGAGTTGTTGGAGTATATATATAAGATGATCTAGCTTCCTTCCCACATGAGTTATTATTAGACATAACACAAGAGTGGGAGAGAGCAAAAAGAGAGAGAGCAAGACAAAGAGCTAGGGTCGAAACCCTAGCCCCGTCCGCCCCCTCTACCCGACGGCAAAGAGGAGGCCGCCCCTCCCTTGTGCCTTGTTGCTTTGTTGCTTTGATCTTCATCCCTCTTCCTCCGGGTTCAAGCTAGCACTTGTGGAGAAGGAAGAATCTAGATCTCACCTCTAGACGTGGATCAACCGTAGAGACGAGGACATCATTCTTCGTGTGATCTCACAAATCAAAAGGTACACATCTTCTATGACCTTAATCATGTTATGATGTCTCTTCCTGTGATCCTTGGTGGGCTTTGAGTAGGATTAATTTTTGTTATTCCGCTGCTTTACCTACATCAAAACCCAACAAATACAGCTCCCACTATTTTTCTACGGATTAATAACCCTCATGATATTAATGCGGAAAATATCATTATATTTGCTAGTGGCCAAGATCCATATTTCACTTTCTTTTTGAGCTTGCTTTGGAAAGTCACCCAAAAGTTAGTTATTTAAGTAGGAACAATTCCAATTGCATCCCATGCAATTCTTGGTTCAATTGGGCAAACAACTCCTTATTTATCTATCCTATAGATTATCCCAAATGATTGCCTCTAGGATTTATATCCTTATTAAAAATACCTAGTTATGTCCAACCTCTTACTCCAACAGCTGCACATTGCATGTGCCATCGCACCACATAATGATGAATCAAGTCTCCCTACTTTGGCATGCACGAGATTGATTAATCTATTTGTGATGAGTGTTTAAATAACGAGAAGGCAAACGTAATATTTCTGTTTTGGAGAATTTTCTTTCAATTAATTATTTTTTTGTTAATCCATATCAACTGATCTACTCATTTGAGTTGGGAAAACTCAAAATAAAAGATCCGGATTGTTTATTATCTTATAATAAAATAGCATGCATCAATCCATACACCAACTATAATAATAAGACAATAAAATAAACATCCACAAAATAGAAATTAACGTGGTTTGGATATGGCCTCCTAGACTAAGATATTCCCAAGCCAATGAGAATATCTATGAACTCTAAAAATAGCAAACTCATCTCCATGTGCCTCCATCTTTTGGTCCATCCTTTATAGCCTTGTGGGATGCTTCACGCTCCATGTTGTGGCTTCTTTGATTCTTTGGGATTCTTCTCTCCAATCTTCGCTATCTATTCTATTAAGTACTAGGTAGCATGTAAACTAAATAAATAAATCTCACAAGTTGAGTAAAATACCGGCTCGCATGCTGTAAACCCTAATTAATTATTACATCATTATTGATCGGCTTGCAAGCCATGAATAAAACCACAAAATAAAAACATCCACAACAAACCACATCTAAGGCTATATCCAATAACCATTCGAATTGCACATAAACATTTAAAATCCAATTTTAACGTGCTTGGTCAATTTTAATAGATTTTAGGGTCACTATGGTCAATAACGGTCCATGAGGGCCCACCAAGCTAGTGGTCAAATCCTTTGGAGCCGCCCGGGCTGAGCCTAGGCCGGTCGGACCAAAACGTGGGGTAGGCCGAACCTCCTGACACCCTCCAACCACAAGTTTACGGCTATCGTGTGTAGTAATATCCGGAAATTCGGGTTGTCGTACCCAAGAGACTTCGTATTAAATTAATTACTAATTCTACACCTTATGTGGGTCAATCGCTTTATTTGTTTTTGCTACTTCTATGAAAAATAAAATACAAAGACGAATTAATCGTAGAGATGTTGGCACAATTAACAAGAATAATTGCAAAGATTGCTAATATGAGACAAATATCGGGAATTCTCTCTAGGCTTACTAGGGATACTATAAACTTATGCCTTGATTTCTGAACGACACCGTGTCTTTTATTATTAATCAAGCAACGTAAAATTCACCGAGTTACCAAGCAAAATATCTATGCCTAAAACCAAATACACCGAGTTACCAAGTCTACTTCACTTTTAAGCATGCATTAATAATCACCTTTTTACTCTAACGATCCTAGTTAACAGTATTGAGGTACCAAATATTGATTCGACTAGGTGGATTGTTCACTTTAGTTACTAACTTTCACGGAGTTACCACGTGAATGTCAATTAAAATTACTCCTACGTTAGCTACGCGCAAGAATAATGAAATCAAACTAATAAACAACCCATAATAATGAAAGAACACGATAGATTAAGTCTAAAACTTGAATCACAAGTTCAAAACATCATGTTTATAGCAAACCCTAGCTACCAAACGAGAATTCCCAGCAAAAGAGGGTTTAGCTACTACAATACATGATCAAAATAAAAAGTTTATTGATCATGAATCCAAAACTAAAGAAGAGAAAGGGTTTAGAAATCAAACGAAGAATCCAACGAATCCAAGCACATTCCAAAAGCTCCCAAGAGTTGTTCCAAAGCTCCACTATCGTTCGAATACTCCTAGGGACGGATTCCTAGGGTCTAAAACAGCTCCAAAACTTGTAAATTTTACAAAAATTACAAAACAGCCCTAAAATAGCCAAATTTATACTTATGTTCGTACGAACAGTTGGGTTGTTCGTGCGAACACTTCTGATTTTCGAGCTCCAAAATTCTTCTAAGTATAAGTGTTCGTATGATCACTTTTATTTCGTATGATCAAGTCTGGAAATCTTCTTCTTTGGCTCTTTTTCTTGTTTCTTCCTTCTTCGTCTTCAATTCCGAGCATCTCTTGAGCAATTCCACTTTCCGAAGTTCACTTCCAATCCAAAAACATCGCTCCGAGCTCCCTGTTCCTGAAATCCTCAACACTAAAACATACCGGAATATCAAATGATACAAATATTGCATAAAATACATGAATAAGTGTCCGGACTCAACATTAACAATTAAATGCTCAATTATCAAAACTTGGCCTACATATGTAAATGCATCGGAAACAATGCAAAATGACAAGTAATCACATAAAAATATAACTCCAAGTATGGAGTTATCAAATATCCCCACACTTGCCATTCGCGCGTCCCCAGCAATCTATCAAAACCGGCCACATCTCCAAACTTTCTTCCCCATCAAATCATGGTACGAGTCTAGCTAATTGCATACTTTTTGAAACACCACTTACATACAAACCAAGACTAGCCGACTCAACATAAACACCAACTCAATACACGACTCAACAATGCAAAAATATGATGCGATGCAATTTAGACTCGATCCTACACAAAGACATATATACATAACACAATTTTATTTTTTTATCTTTTTGGACGAGATCGCGCAATCTCAATTAGCTCAAGAAAGTTCTCATGGAGTGATAAAGAATCTAGGGAGAAGGAATGAATCGCAACTAAACTTGACAACGAGAATCTCCCCTATTTAGTTTAGAAAGTCTAGCTTTACTAAGTACAAGAATAACCTATCTCTTCGCGTGTGCCGACAAATAAGAGGCTACGCTAGGCTAAGCCACGTTCAATGTCCGAGCTCCTATTCCGCTAACGGTTTAGAATGTTGAGGCTTAAGGAAAAAAAGGATAATCATGAAGTAACAAGTCCTAAAGCGTCACATTCTCACATTCAAACCCACATCTCACACACTCTCGCAATGATGATAGAAACCGCAACCCGAAACTCACCGTCTCCGGCCTTCGATCCCCTCAAACCCCGGTACAATAACGATCTTCGTGGCCACCATGACGATACATGCCCGAAGTGCAAACTGTCGTCAACGAACTAGCAACTTTCCACCACTCAATTTCCAATAAGCTCAAATTTATTCCTTTATTCAATCTCTCTTTTTTTTTTCTCTTTTCTTTTCTTTTCTTTTTTTTGTCATCTCTCAATTTCAACAACAAAAATATCCGAGTGGTTCTCGAAGAATTAAGAAACACAAATATATTAAGGGGAGGAAATAGACGATCCAATGAATGTATATCACAAGTAAATTCATATTCCCCTAACTCAATGAAGTACACAGTGCTACCAAACAAGGCCATCAAATGATGAAAGCGCGTGTGTAGGGATGGAGTCGTCAGAAGCTCAATCTCGATGTCCGTAATCAAAAGTCGGCATTCCCAGACTAGAATGTAAACATGCCCTCTCTCAAGTAATCAAATGTATGTAAGTCTCGTGCCTAATCGAATCGATCCTCCTACATCGTGATGATGAAAATAAATGATACCTAGCACGATCCACCGATTAAGATCAACCAACCTCATACGACACAAACGTCCTTTCTCAAATTTTAGCCAAGTCATGCTCTATGCCTAAAGTTCTCACACTCCTCTATTTTACCTAGTTTTTCTCTTCTTTTGATTGCCCTTTCTCAAATTTTCAATTTTTTAAATTTTTTATTTTTTTTAACAAGCTCTACTCTATATGCAATGGCCGACGCAAAAGAAGACTCGAAACTGACTCAGTATGGGTAGGTGGACGCAATAAATTAAACGTGCAACATAAAATGCAAACATCACTAATCACGAACACAATATGAAAAACATATATAAACATGACTAACGACTCACTATACGACACAAACGTCCTAAATGTAACAGGGTAATGCAGACACGGACTTGGCTAGTCAAGGCTAAAAATTTCCCCCACACCAGAACGCTTCGTTGTCCTCAACGAAAATAGTGATCAAGTAAAATACTCAGCACTTCTAATGCGGAGGTCGGTGAATCTACTCTGAGTCCAAGGAACAAGCGACACTAAGTGCACAGTGACAGGATTGTGTGAACGGAAATAACCAATTAAGCACGTAAACAAGTATGAGGCAAGACACGGCGCAATTCCTCGCATGTGGCTCGAGGCCATTGCGTATCGATAAAAAATAAGAACAAGAATTTTACAACTAAGGAAAATTTGTGCCTAGTACTAGTAAAGAGAAGGATTAGAATGTACCTACGTGCCCGAAGCTAGTCTTACGGGCACGAAAAGTCAGATTCGTCCGGCAAGAAGGACCGATTCGGTCGCTGGAAAAAAAATTCTTCGAATTGCCCCACTTGAATGGTACTCCTAGCCTCCTTATGTATTCCCCGTAACAATTTCCTTCTTTCTCTTCCTCCAATTCTCACCCGAAAATGAGATCGGGTCAATTTGGAAAAAAAATCCTAAATTTTCTCTTCCTCTCTCCTACGGCCAAAAAGACTCGAGGATTTGAGTTTCTCTAAGTTTTAATGTTGTAGGCGTCTATACAAGGATCAAAGCCCACCAATTTTTGAAAGATTTGGTGAAATTTTGATCTTGGAGTGTTCTTATGTTCTTGAGAGTTTGAGAGAAAAGATGAAGAGAAAGTGAGCTTTGATCCGTTCGCTTGAGTGTGAGAGGCTTTAGCTGATGTTTTTGCTCTTTTAGGGGCCCCAAAATTACACAAATACCCCTTTTTATTAGCCAAAACTCCCACTTATACCTGATTTGGCCGAAGGACACATGGGTCAACTTGTGTTCTTATGAACACACGAGTGCTCGTGCGAACACACGAGCTTTTGTTCGTACGAACATAAAAGTGTTCATACGAACACTTTTGAAAATTTTGTTCGTAAAACTCAGCAGACCCTCTCCACGAACACTTTTTGTTCTTGTGCGAACATCCCTGGAAAAATATGCTCGTACGAACACATAGAGTGTTCACACGAACACTTTTGCCCTGTGTGTCGTTTTCTCCTCTAATTTCTTGCGTGGATCGTTGTGGCTTGCCGTTATGCATTCCAAACAGCCCCATTTCTCCCCCGACCATATTTCCATGGAAAAATTCCCCAGTAGTTGCGGGAATTCCTCCGTCCTTGCCATCAACGCATTCTAGCTCAAATTCCGCCACGCATTTCTGTGTATTGTCCGTTCTTCCCGTTCGGAATCCGATGCGCGCACTCCACATATCACCGGAAAGCTCTTGACACCTCCGTTATGCTCGAATATGTATCACTCCTTGACCTCGAGTTATTTTTTCAATTTTTGATCCTTTTTCTTATAATTCAAGTAGTTTCCTCGATTTTTGTGCTTCTTCTTGTATACGCGCGCATCAAGAAGGGGAGCATGAATCGCGTCTCCACCTGTAATCATGCACATGCTCAATTAAAATGTGAGATCCACTCTCTCTCACCCCTCAGATAACAAAACAGTATTAAAAAACACGACAGTATTTTAAAACACACTATCTACACTACAGCATAAAAGTACGTTGGGTTTCCTCCCAACAAGCTCCGTGTAATTTAAGGTCGACGACCCTACCATTTATCTCAAAATACGTTAAGGAGGGCTAGCACGACGTGCCTCCTCCTTCAATTTCTTTCTCTTGATTTTCTGCACCACATCATGTGCACTCACCACATTCGGCTTCTCCTTTGATTCGAGTGGATCGGGCTGCAGAACTGTAGGCAACCCAAGAGTAGGATCCACACGATCTTCTCTAAACTTGATCATGGCCAATTTATTCTTCCCCTTACCCGGAACAAATGCCTTGAACACAACTGATGAATCTAGAGCCTTGATAGTCAATTCCTCTGTCTCCAGATCTACAATTGCGCGCATTGTCTTCAAAAGCGGTCTTCCAAAGATGAGTGGCACATCTCGATCCTCCTTGATGTCCACGATCACAAAATCAGCTGGAAAGACAAATGCACCCACTTTTACAAGAATGTTCTCGATCACCCCATTTGTTGTCACAATTGAATTGTCTGCCAATTGCAGACCCATCTTCACCAGGGTTGGCGCGCCAATGCCCAATCTCTGAAATAGGGACAGTGGCATGAGATTGATACTCGCGCCGAGGTCACAGAGTCCATGTGTGTGATACCCACCCCCAAGAGTGCAGCCTAAGATGACACTGCCTGCATCTCTCATCTTGGGAATGTCCCTCTGAATTACAATACTACTTGTCTCAGTCAGCTTCACCGTGGCATAAGGGTCTATGCTCTTCTTGTCCCATAGAATCTCCTTCAAGAACTTCTTGTACTTGGGCATTTTAGCAAGTGCTTCTACAAGAGGACTGTTGATATGCAATTGTTTGAATATATCCATAAATCTCCCAAAGTGTTCCTCATCTTTCCTCTTTATTGCCGCCGGATATGGTATATGCGGCTCATAAGCAGCCGGATTTGGAGTGTTCTTGGGCTCTTCTTTCTTCTCAACCGTGTCCTTTGATTGGGATTCGCGGATTTGGGCAACTCTTCACCCAATTCCTTATTTGTGGCCTTTATAGCTTCAGCGCTCGGATGGCTAGGATATGGAGGATCCTGAGTAGTCACACCACTGCGAGTAGTAATAGCTTTGAGCTGCTCAGTAGGAAGAATGGTATTGGAAGAAAGCATACCTGGAGGAAATTTAGCATTCCCATTGGCAATCTGCCCAATCTGAGTCTCGTGGCTCTTCATTGTGGCTTGCATAGAGACAATTATGTTCTCCATCCTATCTTGATTAGCAAGCAACTTCCTCAATAACGCATTTGTCTCTTTCTCTTCTTGTCGCGGAGCCTGCTGTTGTTCCTGGTATGACGTATTTGGCTGATGACCCGGTGCATATAACCCACTGTTAGGGTTGGCATAGCTAAAGTTGGGGTGATTGCAGTTGTTGGGATGATAAGTGTTAGTCCACTGATGTTGTCGTGATGGACCATGTAATTCACATCTTCAATGGAGCCATATCCCTTATTCTCATCCGCGAGTAACTCACCCATGGGCTTCACCTGTGATGGAGGTTGCATGTCGTGAAATGCTGAGGTCATGGATTCCAGCTTTTGTTCCATAGATTTAATCTTGTTGACTAAGGCTTCATCCCCTGGTTTGCAGTACCTACGGGTTTCCGCTCGCGTATTCTCTCTCTTAGACACGTTGTTTTGCAGATCTTGAGCTCGTTGTGCCCCAAGCCCCATAAAATTACCTCCAGCTAGTATATATAACTGGTCAACTGTCTCCTTGTCTAATGCAGTGTAGAAATAATGGAGGAGCTTGTGCCATGGCTCCCCATGATTCGGACATCAACGGAGAATTTGGCTGAACTTCCTCCAAGCATCTCCCAATGAGTTGTCTTCTTCCTGAGTGAAGTTTGCAATCTCAGCCATCTTCTGAGCGACTCTGGCTGGTGGCAAATACTTCCTCAGAAACTCATGACAACAATCTGCCCATGTCACAATGCTCCCAGCTGGCAGTTCCATAAGCCACTTCTTGGCTTTTCCAGATAAGGAGAAGGGAAACAGTAATAGCTTAACTGTTTCATCTTGATTTATTGCTAATATGAGACAAATACCGGGAATTCTCTCTAGGTTTACTAGGGATACTATAAACTTATGCCTTGATTTATGAAACAACACCGTGTCTTTTATTACTAATCAAGCAACGTAAAATTCACCGAGTTACCAAGCAAATAAACTATTCCTACAACCAAATACACCGAGTTACCAAGTCTATTTCACTTTTAAGCATGCATTAAAACTCACCTTTCTACTCTAACGATCCTAGTTAACAATATGAGTTACCAAATATTGATTTGACTAGGTGGATTGTTCACTTTACCGACTAACTTTCACGGAGTTACCACGTGAATGTCAATTAAAATTTCTCCTACGTTAGCTACGCGCAAGAATAATGAAATCAAACTCATAAACAACCCATAATAATAAAAGAACACGATAGATTAAGTCTAAAACTTGAATCACAAGCTCAAAACATCATGTTTATAGCAAATCCTAGCTACCAAACGAGAATTCCCAACAAAAGAGGGTTTAGCTACTACAATACATGATCAAAATAACAAGTTTATTGATCATGAATCCAAAACTAAAGAAGAGACAAGGTTTAGAAATCAAACGAAGAATCCAACGAATCCAAGAACACTCCAAAGCTCCCAAGAGTTGTTCCAAAGCTCCACTATCGCTTCAATACTCCTAGGGACGGATTCCTAGGGTCTAAAACAGCCCCAAAACTTGTAACTTTTAAAAAATACAAAACATCCCCAAAATAGCCGAATTTATACTTCTGTTCGTACGAACAGTCGGGTTGTTCGTACGAACACTTCTGATTTTCGAGCTCCAAAATTCTTCGAAGTATAAGTGTTCGTATGAACACGTTTCTGTTCGTATGAACAAGTCTGGAAATCTTCTTCTTTGGCTCTTTTTTTTTCTTCCTTCTTTGTCTTCAATTCCAAGCATTTCTTGAGCAATTCCACTTTCCGAAGTTCACTTCCAATCCAAGATCATCGCTCCGAGCTCCCGGTTCCTGAAATCCACAACACTAAAACATATCGGAAGATCAAATGATACAAATATGGCATAAAATATGTGAAAAGTGCCCGGACTCAACATTTACGATTAAATGCTCAATTATGCTCCAATTATCAAAACTTGGCCTAAAATATATGTACATGCATCGGAAACTACGCAAAATGACAAGCAATCACATAAAAATATAAGTCCAAGTATGGAGTTATCACCTCCTAGGCCTTCGGCCTTGTTGGCTTGGGCGGGAAGGAAGCATCGGGGCGGTCCCATGGGGGCCGATCCTCTTAGTAGTTGTTTCCAAAACAACTTCTTCCTTGTTCCCCAAGTCCAAAACGTTTCCAAATTGAAAACTCCTTTCCAATTTCTGCCCAAACTCTAGATCTAAGATCCTAAAATTTCACAAACTCACTAATTCCTATATTCCATGTAAAATTAGTTCTTATTTGGTTGGATCACATTCAACTTGCATCTAATATGCTTAATTTGTTCGTTTTACGCGATAATCAAACAATTAAAGTGTAAAAGACATGAATCTTAACACATAAACTACGTTATGCTCTACAACCAGGCTCTGATACCACTGTAGGGTTTTGTAACGGATTACGCAGCGGAATTGAATAATAAAATATCCGCACAAGACCCTCCAAAGATCACAGGAACAGAATTAATAACTATAGTAAATGATTCGTAATAGTCACCTTGTAGGCTTCCTGTGATGACTTCAAATGCGAATAGTGTCACATCTCTACTACAGATCCACGCCTAGGATTGAGATCTAGATCCTCCAACTCCTTGTGCTAGCTACGAACGATGGAATAGGAAGAAGAAATCACACAACAAATTGTCAAAGAGGGACTCGGGCCCTCTTTGTGGCCGACGGGTAGAGGGGGCTGTTGGAATAGGTTCCCTAGAGGCAATCTATATTTAGTATGAACAATGTTTTGGCTAGCATATTTATTTATTAATTATTGTGATATTTAATATAATGAATTCCTTAGATACAATGTGTTGTTTATCTTAAATATCCCTAGTCCATTATATTGGTTAATAGGACAATCAAATATAGACTAATATGTGTGTACATTAATATGGAGATATCTAGTCTAACACATGGGTATGCATTAGGAGTAATGGCATACTGGATTGACCCACAACGAGAAGAAAGCATTAGATTACGTTAAAGTCACAATCGCTTCTCGTAGTGCCAATTATATTGTAATCCTTAGACTCGAAGTCACTAGATACTCTAGTTGTGAAATATCATGCTTTAATGTTATCCAACGTTGCGCCTTAATCGGGCAACTATAAAGATAGCTATCGGGCATGATAGGAAGGAAGCTTAGAGATCGTAGTGACGTAGAGAGGATTTGTCTCTCCCACATAATGGGAGAAAATGTCCATGGCCACTCGAGGGATGGTGTTTATTGAATGTCTGACCAGACTCAGATGAATCAATATGGAGATATTGATGTTATCTGCTTACATAAGCATATTCTCAGGATCTAGGAAATATGGATTGGATATACGAGTGTGAATATTTATATCTCGTATCCAATCCGGATATGGAGACAAAGGGATAACACAATATGTGATATTGGGCACAAGGTTTGTTGGGATCACTGCCTTATTTCTATTGGTTGGGTTGCATGATTGTGTTGCTAGACACTGCTCCATGTTAGTAAATTAGTTACTACCAACTAAGTAGAAACCTATGGGGTCACACGTCTAAAAGAGATGAAGTAGAATTGGGAATAAATTAATATGATTATTAATAAGAAGGATCATTGTGCAACATCTTTCAAACTTAGTAGAACTAATATGCAAGGAAGGGACTAATCCAAGTTCATGTAGGATTAGGAAGGGCCTTCATGTAGTTAACAAGGAGTTTTTGGACTATATAAAGGATGCTCCTAGTTTCCTTCCCACAACTAATGTTCATAACATAAGTGAGTGGGATAGAGAGAAAGAGAGAGAGCAAGACAACAAGAGGATGAAGCCCCTTTCCGTCCGCCCCCTACTAGTCGGCCACAAAGAGAGGTCGAACCCTCTCTTTGTTCTTCGTTGTGTGATTCCTTCTTCCCTCTTCTTCCGGTCAAAGATAGCACAAGGATAAGGAGGATCTAGATCTCACCTCTAGACGTGGATCAACCGTAGAGACGAAGACACTATTCTTCGTGTGATCTCCCGAACCAAAAAGAACACATCTTCTATGCTCTAATTATTTTACGATTGTCTCTTCCTGTGATCCTTGGTGGTCTTTGAGTAGGAAAATTTTGTTATTCTGCTGCGTTACCTACGTCAAAACCCAACAGTGGTATCAGAGCCACAAATCGTAGTGCATAACATGATTTTATGTGTTACGATTTAAGTTTATACACCGTTATATTCATATTACTCGAAACTGAATTTAATTGGCAGAGTAGATGCAAATTGAATTTGATTCAATATAAACAAGATATAATTTAACATTGGATGTGTAAATTGGTGAGTTTAATCACATAGGATGTGATAATTGGGTTCTTGAAAATAAGGGTTCATGGGAACATAATTGAAAAAGGGGGTTTTCAATTATGGAAACAATTATACGGAAACAACTAAGCTTGGGCAACAAGGAAGAAAGGGGAAGGAGACTAGGGCCAAAACCCTAGACGCCACCCCCCTCCCCTCTTCCTTGCGCGCAAAGAAAGGCCGCGGGTCACCTAGGGGCTGCCGTCTTAGGGCAGGCACAAGGTGGCATGCGGCGGTCCTTAGGGGTTCGGCCTATGCCTAGGTTGGACCCCTTGGACCGTTGTAACCCTAATTACCCAATTTCAAACTAGAAATTAAACAAGCGCGTTAAAAATTGGTTTTAACTGTATTATGTGCTTTGTTGTATCATGGATGGAGATGGCCTAGATTGTGGATAATTGTGTTTGTTGTGGTTCGGTTTACGGCCTGCGAGCTGATCATGTTCCTCAACATGTGAGGCTTTATTTATTTATTTATTCTAGATGTTAGGCTAGAATTAGAAATAATTAGATGATAGCCAAGAACATGGAGGAGAAGACCGGAGAATCAAGAAGCCATAAAGACGATGAAGACTCCCAACCCTAGGCGCGCGGCTATGGTGGAGCACATGGATATGAGCTTGTCACTTTAAGGCAAATAGATATTATCATTGGCTTGGTAATATCTTAGTCTAGGGGCCATATCCATGCCACGTTAATTTTTCTTTTGTTGATGTTTATTATTTATGTCTTGTTATTTTTTTTGTGTATGGCGATACTAGCAAAACGTTAACAAGATAATAATAAACAAAGATTTTCTGTTATTGTGGATTGTCCAATCCAAATAAGTAGATCATGTTGATGGGATCAACCATACGAATAAAGATTATTAAATCCCTCAAATAGAATATTGCGTTTTGCCTTCTCTTGCCAAAGCACACTTCATGATCAGGGTCTATTAAAATTCGGGCTTGCCAAAGCAAGGCGGTTTTAATTCACCATGATGTGTTGCGGACGACACAAGCAAGTAATGTGTGTATGTTGAAGCAAGAGGTTGGACGCACTTAGGCAAGATCAATTGGATTGAAGAATCTAGAGGCATGACAATTAGGCGTTAACTAAAGGATAAAGAATAATAAGTTATTCACCTAATTGGAACAAGAGTTGCATGGGATGCAATTGGAATGGTTCCTACCTAAATAACCAATTCTTGGGTGACTTGCCAAAGCAAGCTCAAGAAGAAGTGAAATATGAATCTTGGACCTACAAGAAAATATACATGATATTTTCCGCATTAATGGTGAGGGATATTAATAAGAGAAAAATAGTGGGAGCTATATTTATTGATATAGACATTATTGAATATAGTTAAATTTTTTAAAAATACTAAAATTGCATATTTCTCGTTTTGTAGAATTCCAAATGGCAAACAATCATGCATCGACTTCATCCCTACGATCTGTCCTTGAGAAGGACAAACTGTCTGGATAGAATTTCCTTGACTGGTACAAAAACTTAAGGATTGTCCTTAAGCAAGAAAAGAAGATGTACGTCTTGAACACTCTAATTCCAGACCCACCCCAGGATGAGTCCGTTCTTGCTGATGTGAGGGCACGTCAAAAACATATAGATGATTCTAATGATGTGACTTGCCTCATGCTCTTCACCATGACCTCTGAGCTTCAGAAGCAACACAAGAAAATAGAGGCCTATGATATGATCATACACTTGAAACAGTTGTTTCAGGAACAGGAAAGGCATGAGCGGTATGAGGTGTCCAAAGCACTATTCAAGAGCAGTCTTGTAGAAGGAAACCCAGTTGAGCCTCATGTACTCCGAATAATCGGGTACATAGAGAACCTTGAGAGACTGGGGTTCCCACTCAGCTAAGATTTGGCTACTGATCTTGTCTTGCAATTTTTGCCTGACAGTTATAACCAGTTCATCATGAACTATAACATGAACGAGATCACTAATACTCTGCCAGACTTGTTGAACATGCTGAAGACAGCTGAACAGAGCATCAACAAAGGGGAGGGAAAAACCATAATGATGGTGCATAAAAGGAATGGCAAAGGAGATGCCTCTACTTCCAAAGTAAAGCGCAAGAAATTTGCAAAATACAAGGGAGCCCTAAAGCCTAGTTGGGGCGTGGCTAAAGGTGAATGTCACTATTGTAGCCAGCCGGGTCACTGGAGGAGGAATTGCCCTAAATATCTGGAGGATAAGTAATGCGATTTTTTAACGCGTATGCGCAAGTGCACGGTCAAGTAATATAGGGGTGGTATTTCAACCCCGAGTTATCGATCTCACGAGGACAGACTTTAGATTATCTAATTAGTTACTTAATTTAGAGTAGGTACAGGAGGAAAGATTCGATTGATTTAATAAGTGAAATAACATCTAGGCTATTTTTTTGTTAATTTTTTTATTTTTAATAAATAGATATGGAGAAACTAGGCAATCTCTAGATCACCTAGGGCTGTAAACGATTTCTGATTCAGCTATGTAACACGTTAATCCTATTCTAGTTCAGGCGCGTAATAGGCTATGACAATATCCTGTCGGTCTCATGTTATTTTACTTCTCGGTTAACTACAATCTCCTCTCGGTCTCATGTTGTCTATCGGTCCGTTCTAGCAAGTCATCTACTAGTACGATAAGCGGTCCTATCGGTCTACCGTTTCACGGAACAGTCGAAATAACCTACCGAATCTACCCACTAAGGCCAATCCTAACACGTCTTCTTTTCGGTCTCGGTGGTTCGGGATTACGTTCATACACTCTTCGCAACTAGGTTAAGTCACTGTCGTGCACTTTCTAGTTAATTAACAAGTTCAGGTTGTGAATCCATCCTTGCTAAGGATTAAGCATAGTGTAAGAACATGTAACAAGAACGAGTATTAACTTTAAGCAAGGTTATAATCTACGA
Source organism: Linanthus parryae (assembly GCA_023055425.1). Lineage (NCBI taxonomy): Eukaryota > Viridiplantae > Streptophyta > Magnoliopsida > Ericales > Polemoniaceae > Linanthus > Linanthus parryae. Next base: position 21,055,417 of record JALGPY010000012.1, on the reverse strand, counting down.
AGAACCCTAGTTTCATGATTATTAAATCTTAAACTAGTCGTGTCAATAGACTAGATTCATCAAAAAGTTCATGAAATTAACATTCAATCGTAGAGATAATCCAAAGCATGAGACAAAAGTCCAAAATCTAGAAAATCATTCGTCTACATAAACCCTAGGCTCTCGTAGAGAAGCCTAGCAAAATGTCTAGCTAATCTTAATCAACCAAACACGGTGCAATAGTTTCTCCATACGAATATTGAGAGAGAATATGAAGAAATCAAACTTGAGTCTTCAATGGAGGTCTCCGACTCTTGGTTGTTCTTCGTCCGTAGCCTTCGTCGTCCTGTTCTTGCTTCTCCTTCTTCTCACATTTCTCCCTTTCTTAGGTCTAGGGCATATTAATGAGTCCACAAAAATACTATTAATTAATATCCCTAAGACCCTTTAATTATTTCCCGTGCATACGCTGATGCTGACTTCAGATCGCACAACCTCAATTTCCTGGTCGTGCGATCTGCTCTGGTCTTATGTCTGATCATGTGATCTCGTGGGAAGCTGATCCTACCTCTGGTCATGCGATCTGAAGTGAGATCCTACCTCTGGTCGTGCGATCTGAAGTCAGATCCTACGATCACCCACTCTGATCATGAAAACAGTGGGCTCCCAACTTTCATTGGCCAAATATTCTCTAATTCTTTTGTCTCTTCCTTTTGGGGTGCTAAAGTGTCATTAATCAAACTTGTTAAAATGACACATGTCTCCCCTCTTCATGTCTCTACTCCATTTTCTTCACGATTTCTTCTCCACTTTAGCTCCCGATTAATCTCCCAAGCTTGTTTCTCCTCTCCGCTTCATCTCCCAAGCTCTGTTCCCTGCCAAAACAACACGAAACACAACCCGTGTGATCAAACGTGACAAAAATACATAAAATAATGCGAGAAACGCCTGGATTAACAATATAATGCTTAGATCTAAGATTCTACGTTTTCTCTCTAATCATAGTGTAAAACTAAGATTATCAACCCGGAAAGCACGCAAAACGATATAAAATGTGCAAGAAATATAACTCTAATAGAGAGTTATCAATAAGAAGCTTGGAATAGTGATTCCACCACCACCAGGTATTTTTTTTATAGATGTCAACTTTCTATTTATTCATCTTGTGTATTGGATACTGGATGTGGTTCTCACATTTGTCGAAATGTGCAGGATTTGAAAAGAAGTAAAAGATTGGCTACCAGGATATAGATCTGCGCGTCGGGAATGGAGCAAGAGTTGCTGCATTAGCTGTAGGCGTTTATGAACTATCTTTGCCTTATGGACATATTTTAGAATTAGAAAATTGCTTTTATGTGCCTGCATTGAGCAGAAATATTACTTCCATTTCTTGTTTGGACGAGAAGGGTTTTTCTATTTCAATAAAGAACAAGTGTTGCTCCATTTATTTTGATAGTATGCAATATTGTAGTGCGCATTTGTCTAATGGACTGTACATCCTTGATCTAAATAATCTCATCTATAACATAAATACTAAAAGGATTAAAACGAATTAAATCCTACATATCTGTGGCACTGTCGTTTAGGCCACATAAATGAGAAATGCATATAGAGACTCCATAAGGATGGACTTCTAGACTCATTTGATTTGGAAATGAGACATGCAAATCTTGTTTATTAGGAAAACTGGCAACGTCCCCTTTCATTAAGATTCCAATGATGGAACATGAGCAGGAACCACAAGTTGTTGTGGAAGAACCCGTTCAGGTAACACAGGAACTCTGTAGGTCAGGAAGAGTACGTCATAAGCCGGAGAGGTACGGACTTCTCGTGACTGAGCCCGATGAAATACCACTCATGGATGATGAGCCTGCAACCTACGGTGAGGCCATGAAAAGCCCAGACTCCAAGAAGTGGCTAGAAGCCATGAGATCCGAAATGGATTCCATGTACACCAACAAAGTATGGACTTTGGTGGAAACACCTGAAAGGGCTCGGCCCATAGGGTGCAAATGGGTCTTCAAGAAGAAGACCGACATGGATGGTAAGGTAGTTGCCTAAAAGGGGCGATTGATGGATAAAGGCTATAAAGAGATTCATGGTATTGACTATGATGAGACCTTTTCACCAGTCGCCATGACTAAATCCATTCGAATCCTACTTGCTATTGAAGCATACTATGACTACGAGATTTGGCAAATGGATGTCAAAACAGCGTTCCTTTATGGGAACCTCCTCGAGGATGTGTATATGACACAACCGGAGGGTTCTGAGGATCCAGAGAATTCCAATAAAGTCTGTAAGCTGCAAAGATCCATTTATGGATTAAAGCAAGCTTCTAGGAGTTGGAATTGACGTTTTGATGACACAGTCAAAGAGTTTGGCTTCATCAAGAACGAAGATGAGCCATGTGCTTACAAGAAGGTTAGTGGGAGCTCTGTAGTGTTTCTGGTCTTGTATGTGGATGACATACTAATCATTGGAAACGATATTCCTAATTTGAAATTTGTTAAAGATTGGCTAGGAAAGTGTTTCGCAATGAAGGACTTAGGAGTGCAGCCTATATACTTGGTATAAAGATCTATAGGGATAGATCTAGAAAGCTGCTCGACCTAAGTCAAAGTACATATATAGACAAGGTGTTGAAGAGGTTCACCATGCAAGATTCCAAGAAGGGATTCTTGCCCATGTCGCATGGAGTCACTCTTTCTAAGACTGATTGTCCTTCCAATGAGATTGAGAAGGACCGCATGAGTAGGATACCATATTCTTATCTCATAGGATCCATCATGTACGCCATTTTGTGTACTAGACCAGACGTATCATACGCGTTGAGTATGGTGAGCAGATATCAGTCCAATCCGGGTGAGAGTCACTGGATTGCTGTCAAGAACATCCTCAAGTAATTGAGAAGAAATAAGGATGTGTTCATATATGGAGGTAAATAAGAGCTAAGTGTAATTTGTTACACTGATGCAAGCTTCTAAACCTACAAAGATGACTATAGATCGCATTCAGGATACGTGTTTTGCCTGAATGGAGGAGTTGTGAGCTGGAAGGGTTCAAAGCAAGGGACATTTGCTGATTCTACAACAGAAGTTGAGTACATTGCTGCTTCGGAAGCAACAAAAGAGGCAGTGTGGATAAAGAAGTTTATCACTGAGCTCAGTGTGGTCCCTAGCAACATGGATCCCATAGATTTGTATTGTGACAACTCTGGAGCGATCGCACAAGCCAAGGTACCAAGATCACACCAGAAGTCAAAGCATGTACTTAGGAGATTCCATCTTGTTCGTGATATGATCGATCGAGGAGATGTGAAGATGTGCAAGATTCCAACGGATGACAATCTTTCAAATTCGTTCACAAAGTCACTTGCGTAGAGAAAGCATGAAGGACACGCTAGATCTATAGGCATACGTGATGCACCAGATTGGCTCTAGTGCAAGTGGGAGACTGTTTGGAATAGGTTCCCTAGAGGCAATTTTTATTTAGTATGAAAAATGTTTTGGCTAGAATATTCATTTATTAATTATTGTGATATTTAATATAATGAAGTCCTTATATACAATGTGTTGTTTATCTTAAATATCCCTAGTCCATTATATTAGTTAATAGGACAATCAAATATAGACTAGTATGTGTGTAGATTGATATGGAGATATCAAGTCTAACACATGGGTATGCATTAGGTGTAATGGCATACTGGATTGACCCACAACGAGAAGGATGCATTAGATTATGTTAAAAACACAATCGCTTCTCGTAGTGCCAATTATATTGCAGTCCTTAGACTTGAAGTCACTAGATACTCTAGTTGTGAAATATCATGCTTTGATGTTATCCAACGTTGCGCCTTAACCGGGCAACTATAAAGATAGCTATCGGGCATGATAGGAAGCAAGCTTAGAGATCGTAGTGATGTAGACAGGATTTGTCCCTCCCACATAATGGGAGAAAATATCCATGGCCACTCTAGGGGTGGTGCTTATTGAATGTCTGGCCAGACTCAGATGAATCAATATGGAGATATTGAAGTTATCTGCTTGCATAAGCATATTCCCAGGTTCGAGGAACTATGGATTGGATATACGAGTGTGACTATTTATGTCTCGTGTCCTATCCGGATATGGAGAAAAAGGTATAATACAATATGTGATATTGGGCACAAGGTTTGTCGGGATCACTGACTTATTTCTATTGGTTGGGTTGCATGGATGTGTTGCTAGACACCGCTCCATGTTAGTAATTAGTTACTACCAACTAAGTAGAAATCTATGGGGTCACACGTCTAAAAGAGTTGAACTAGAATTGGGAATTAATTAATATGATTAATTAATAAGAAGGATCATTGTACAACACCTTGCAAACTTAGTAGGACTAATATGCAAGGAAGGGACTAATCCAAGTTCATTTAGGATTAGGAAGGGCCTTTATGTAGTTAACAAGGAGTTGTTGGACTATATAAAGGATGCTCCTAGCTTCCTTCCCACAACTAATGTTCAGAAAATAAGTGAGTGGGAGAGAGAGCAAGAGAGAGAGCAAGACAACAAGAGGCCGAAGCCCCTTATCGTCCGCCCCCTACCCGTCGGCCACAAGGAGAGGCCGAACCCTCTCTTTGTTCTTTTTTGTGCGATTCCTTCTTCCCTCTTCCTCCGGTCCAAGCTAACACTAGGATAAGGAAGATCTAGGTCTCACCTCTAGACGTGGATCAACTAGAGAGACGAAGACACTATTCTTCGTGTGATCTCCCGAACCAAAAGGTACACATCTTCTATGCTTTTATCATGTTACGATTGTCTCTTCCTGTGATCCTTGGTGGGCTTTGAGTATGAAATTTTTGTTATTCCGCTGCGTTACCTACGTCAAAACCCAACATGGGCGGATTGATGAGGCTCGGCCTCCTTGTCTTGCTATTTATCCTTGCTTTCTCTCCTACTCAATTAATGTTATGAGCATTAGTTGCTGGAAAGAAGCTATGAGCATCCTTTATATAGTCCAACAACTCCTCGTTTACTACATAAAGGCACTCTCCTAATCCTACTCAAGTTTGGATTAGTCCCTCTTGCAAATTAGTCCTACTAAGTTTGAAAGTAGTTGCACAATGATCCTTCTAATTAATTGATCATATTAATTAATTCCCAAGTCTATTTCAATCCACATGGCATGTGACCTCATAGGTTTCTACTTAGTTGGTAGTAACTATTTACTAACATGGAGCGGTGTCTAGCAACACATCCATTCCACCCAACTAATAGAAATAGTCATCCGACAAACCTTGTGAAAGTATTTTCTCATCCCTGTGTCTCTATATCCGGATTGGACACGAGACATAGAAGTCAAACTCGTATATTCAATCCATAGTTTCTAGATCCTGGGAATGGCCTTATCCATGCAGATAACATCAATATTCCATATTGATTTATCTGAGTCTGGCCAGACATTCTATAAGAGCTATCCCTCGAGTGGCCGCGGATATTTGTGTAGGGTTTTGATTCATGGATGCGCAACGGAAACAATAATTAACCATGCAAAACCCACCAAGGATCACAAGTCAAGAGACGTAACGATGGTAAAGGAAGAAATCAATTAACACACCTTAGGGTTCTCCTTTGATGACTTCAAACGCGAATTGTGTCACGTTCTCTATCGTTGATCCACGCCTAGAGTTGATTTCTTGATCTTCCAATCCTTGCTGCTAGCCCGGAAAGAGGAAGAGGAAGAAGAATCACGCAAAACGAGACCGAAACAAGGAGGTTTCGGCCTCCTTGTGGGCCGACGAGAAGGGGGCGGCGAGCTAGGGGGTGGCGAGCTCCTTGGCTTGCTTGCTCTCTCTCCTTCTGTTCTCTCCCACTCAAGTTATGATCAGTTCAATCATAAGTGTGGGAAGGAAGGAAGGGGTGTCCTTTATATAGTCCAACAAATACCTAAAGGACCTATTCTAGTCCTACTAGAATTCAGTTTAGTCCCTTCCTTGCAAATTAGTCCCTACTAAGTTCGCAAGGTATTGCAAAGTGATCCTTCTAATTAATTAATCCAATTAATTAATTCCCAAATCTAGTTCAACTCTATATAGCGTGTGACCCCATAGGTTCTATCTAGTTGGTAGCAACAATTTGCTAATATGGAGCAGTTTCTAACAAAACATCCATTCTAGCCAACTAATAGAATAGTCATCTTGACAACCTTTGTACAAGTAATTGTCTCATCCCTTTGTCTCTATATCCGGATTGAACACGAGACATACAAGTCACACTCGTATATCCAATCCACAGTTTCTCGATCCATGGGAATAGCCTTATTCATGAAAATAACATCAATATCCCATATTGATTTATTTGAGTCTGGCCAGACATTCTATAAGCACTATCCCTCGAGTGGCCTAGTGCTCCCGTTATGTGGGAGGGAAAATTTCTATCTACGTCCACTACGATCTCTGAGCTTGCTTCTTATTGTATCCGGTACACGCCTTTATAACTACCCAGTTACGGTGTAGCGTTTAACGCTACCAAAATCACAATAATCCACAACTAGAACATCTAGTGACTTCAAGTCTAAGGAAGACAATACCATTGAACCGCGAGAAGCGCTTGTGACTTAACATAACGTGTATGTAGCCTTCTCGGAGATGGGTCAATCCAGTGCGTCATTATCCTTAATGCACACCTATGTGTTGGATCATGATATCTCCATATCAATCCAACCCCATACTAGTCTATAGATGATTGTCCCATTAATCATTATACTGGACTAGGGATATTTAAGATAAACAACACAATTGTAAATCTAAGGACTTCATTATATTAAATATCCAATAAATAATAAATGAATTTTCTAGCCACAAATAAATTCATGCTAAACTAGATTGCCTCTAGGGCATCTATTCCAACAGTCTCCCACTTGCACTAGAGCCAATCTGGCGCATCTCGTATGCCCATACTCCTAGTGTGCCCTTCATGCCTCCACTGCGTAAGCGGCTTTGTAAGCGGGTCTGACAGATTCTCATCTGTAGGAATCTTGCATATCCGAATGTCTCCTCTATCGATAATATCTCGAATCAGATGAAACTTCCTGAGCACATGCTTGGATTTCTGGCGCGACCTGGGTTCCTTCGATTGCGCGATCGCCCCAGTGTTGTCACAGTACAACTCAACTGGATCCTCAATGCTAGGAACCACACCAAGTTCAGAAAACAAACTTTCTGATCCAAACAGCTTCCTTTGCTGCGCCATTTGCAGCAATGTACTCAGCCTCTGTTGTAGAATTAGCCGTCGTCTCTTGCTTGGAACTCTTCCAGCTCACCGCTGCTCCATTCAGGAAAAACACATATCCCGACTGTGATCTAAAGTCATCTCTGTCAGTTTGGAAGCTTGCATCAGTGTAACCCCTTACACGCAACTCTTCCTCACCGCCAAATATCAAGAAAGCATCCTTAGTTCTTCTCAAGTAATTTAGGACGTTCTTGACTGCAATCCAGTGACTCTCACCCGGATTGGATTGGTATCTTCTTGTCATACTCAAGGCATATGACACATCTCGTCTAGTACACAACATGGCATACATGATAGATCCTATGGCCGAGGCATAGGGAATTCTACTCATGCGTTCCTTCTCAATCTCAATGGAAGGACAACCACTCTTTTCTAAAGAGTGATTTCATGTGACATGTGCAAGAATCCCTTCTTGGAATCTTGCATGTTGAACCGTTTCAACACCTTGTCAATATATGTACTTTGACTTAGGCCTAGCAGTCTCTTAGATTTATTTCTATAGATCTTTATACCGAGTATGTAGGCTTCTTCCCCTAAGTCTTTCATTGAGAAACACTTCCCTAGCCAATATTTAACAGATTGCAGCATCGAAACGTCGTTTCCAATGAGTAGTATGTCATCCACATACAAGACCAGAAAAGCTACAGAGCTCCCACTAACCTTCTTGTAGACACAAGACTCATCTTCGTTTCTGATGAAGCCAAACTCTTTGACTACTTCATCAAAATGTCGATTACAACTCCTAGAAGCTTGCTTCAATCCATAAATGGATCGTTGCAGCTTACAGAATTTGTTGGCTTGCTTTGGATCCTCAAAACCCTCCGGCTGTATCATATACACGTCCTCGAGGAGATTACCATAAAGGAATGTTGTTTTGACATCCATCTGCCAAATCTCATAGTCATGGTATGCTGAAATCGCAAGTAGGATTCAGATGGATTTGGTCATAGCGACTGGTGAAAAGGTTTCATCATAGTCAATACCATGAATCTGTCTGAATTCTTTAGCCACCAATCGGCCCTTATAGGTAATCACATTACCATCCATGTCGATCTTCTTCTTGAAGACCCTCTTGCACCCAATGGGCCACGCCCCTTCGGGTGGTTCCACCAAAGTCCATACTTTGTTGGTATACATGGATTCCATCTCGGATATCATGGCTTCTAGCCACTTATGAGAGTCTGGGCCCTTCATGGCCTCTTCATAGGTAGTAGGCTCATCATCTATGAGCATCGTGTCACCGGAATCGATCACGAGAAGTCCATACCTCTCGGGTTCCTGGCGCACTCTACTAGATCTACGAAGCTCTTGTGTTATCTGAACAGGCCGCTCCACAAATGTTTGTGGTTCCTGCTCATGTTCCATAATCGGTTCAGTGATTTGTGGTTCTTGAACCTCTTCAAGTTCTACAGTCCTCCCACTTGATTCTTTAGAAACAAACTCTCTTTCTAGAAACACGCTGATCCAAGCAACAAACACTTTGTTCTCGGTTGGATTGTAGAAGTAGTAACCCTTAGTTTCCTTAGGGTACCCTACAAACTTACACTTATCCGATTTTGGCCTAGCTTGTCTGATTGTAAACGTTTTACATAGACATCGCAGCCCCAAATCCTCACGAACAACAGTGTGGGACGCCTCCCACTCCACATCTCATATGGTGTCTTCATGACTGATTTAGATGGAACACGGTTAATGGTGAAAGCTGCACTTAATAGAGCGTGGCCCCAAAACGATAATGGAAGATCGGTTTGACACATCATAGATCGAATCATATCCAATAGGGTTCGATTCCTCCTCTCGGACACGCCATTCCATTGTGGCGTTCCGGGTGGAGTGAGTTGGGACACGATCCCACACTCTCTAAGATAGTCGTCAAACTCTTGGCTCAAGTATTCTACTCCACGATCCGATCGTAGAGCCTTGATACTTTTGCCAAGTTGCTTCTCTACTTCATTCTTGAATTCTTTGAACACTTCAAAGGATTCGGATTTTGCCCTCATGAGGTACACAAATCCATATCTACTGTAATCATCAGTAAATGTAATGAAGTAGATATAACCACCCCTGGCAGGCGTGGCAAATGGTCCACACACATCAGTATGTATGAGCGCCAATTGCTCACTAGTCCTTTCACCTTTCTTATTGAAAGGGGACTTTGTCCTTTTTCCCAATAAACAAGCCTCACATGTCTCATATGATTCAAAATCAAATGAGTCTAGTAGTCCATCTTTATGGAGTCTAGATACACGTTTCTCGTTTATGTGGCCTAAACGACAGTGCCATAAGTAAGCAGGATTTAAATCATTAATTTTAATTCGCTTGGTATTAATGTTGTAGACAGGATTGCTTAGATCAAGGACATACAGTCCATTAAATAATTGCGCACTAAAATAGTGAATATTATTCAAATAAAATGAACAACAATTGTTTTTTATTGAAATAATAAAACCATCCTTGTCCAAACAAGAAATAGAAATAATTTTTCTGCTCATAGCACGCACAAAATAGCAATTATTTAATTCTAAAACTAATCCTGAAGGCAGAGATAGCTCGCACACGCCCACGGCCAACGCATCAACTTTTGCTCCATTCCCAACGCGCAGATCTATCTCCCCTTTAGCCAATCTTGTACTTCTCTTTAGATCCTGCACATTTCGAGAAATGTGAGATCCACATCCAGTATCTAATACCCATGATGTAGAGACAGTTAAATTGATATCTACAACAAAAATACCTGGTGGTGGTGGTGGAATCACTATTCCAAGCCTCTTGTCCTTGACGCGAATTACTAGCGCGTGTATACGCAAGTGCACGGTCAAGTAGTAAGTGGAGTATTGAATTGTGCCCAGCTTGAGACAGAAGGTTTCTGCCTGAATTGGTGGCACCACAATTGCTGGCTCCCTTCCTTTAAGGTCCGCCTCAAATGCCTAGATTATTGCTTTCCCTGATCGATTATATGGCATTGAGGTCGGGCGCGGTATAGATGTTGCTGCCAATGCTTTCTCTACAGCTTGAGCTACCAAAGCTTGTAGCTGCTCTGTGGTGAGGCTAATTAGCCCTTGGCTTTCTTCCATCGCTACCTGAGAAAATAACACTAGCACACCCGTGAGGTAAACAGATAGTAACAAAAAGAAACTAAAAGAAGTATCCTAAATTAATTTTTAACTAAACTAATAAACCGTTTAATTCCCCGGCAACAGCGCCAAAAACTTGACGCAAATTACTAGCGCGTGTATAGGCAAGTGCACGGTCAAGTAGTAAGTGGAGTATTTTACGACTCCGAGTATCGAACCCAAGGGAATTTATGATTATTAGTTAACTAGAAAGTAATTACGAGATATCTACGTAACCGGTAAGAAGGGTTTGGATTTTATGAAGTTGTCGCCCACAAACAAGCGACTAAAATTAAATAACAAGTACTACCTCCGTTTCGTCTGTTTCGTCTGCGTTTGACTTTTTAACCCGTAACTGAGTCACTTTGACTTGGTGATTTGGGTACCAAAACGAAGTAAATTTTTAATAATTTTTTCATGATATTTTAGAATAAACATTCCTCTATAACACCATGCAAAGATTACCAAATTTTTGTATCGTTTTGCTGATCAAATCACCGGATGAAAGTAACCCAGTGAATAGTGACAAAAAGTGAAGTAGGCTGAAACAGGCGAAACAGAGGTAGTAACTAACTATTTTTGTAGGGTTTTTACTTTAAACAAAGATAAATTGTGATTTACTACGATTAATGAGAAAGAACTAGGCAGTTGATGGTCCCTAGGGTTGTTAACGATTTTCCGGAAATATGCATGAAACACTCTACTCACGTTCTAGTTATATCGGGTAATGCTCATCACGATCTTCTCTCGATCTCACGTGAATTTGTGTAAATAATAGATTTCGGGTCCTCTCGGTCCACCTCCGTCTATCACTACAATCTAATTGATTTGCTAGACTTGTTCACCGGGTCCTATCGGTCCACCGAATTCACTAAGTTCTAACAACAATCAATCGAAACTACCCTCACACGATTAATCAAGTTTCTATCTCCTCTCAGTCTCAAGAAACTACAAGATCACCTAACTATTCTTTAACACGTCTCAAAGAATTCACTTTCGTGCAACCCTATCAACAAATAGCATTCTACGGGTGATCAAGCCAAGAACACTAAGAATTGAGTACAAGAATAGATAAGCTAACAAGAACGTTCATAGACTTTAAGCAAACGCATGTATCATGTCCAAAATCCGGAAAATCATCCAACAAACCCTAGTTTTACATCAATCACCTAGCTTTAAGAAGTTTTGCTAGACATAATATGGTTCAACATAAACAAAATCATAGAGTTCATGAAGAATAGAAGAAGAAAAGATGATCAAACGCTTGAATCTTCAATGTAATTGATGATCCTTGCTCCAAGCTTGTTCTCCCTTCTTCCCTAGCTCCAAAGACTTCAAAGATGCGTGAATTTCTTGTTCTTAGATCGTTCTCCCCGTTTCCTACCAGCTGGGCACGCTTTTTAATGAAAATTAGCCGAAATTGCACTTCAGCCCCTCTACTTTGTAATTCCCGGACAGAATTATTTGCTGATTTTGCGCGGGCTGTATCTCCCTCATACGGACTCGCCTTCGGGCCTACCATATACCGTTGGAAAGCTACGGACGTCTACTTTCCAATTCCGCAAGCCTTGCTTAAAAATTCTTTGTAGATTTTCCTGGGAATCGAAAAGAGTGCAGGCTGGTCCTGTGTGACTTTTCCAACTTTTCTTCGTTTGTGCATCTCCTTTTCTCCTCTTCATCTAGCTCCATTCCAAGCATATCCAAGCATCTCATAAGCTCCATTGCACCTATTTTACCTGAGATACACAACACTAAAAAACCCATGCAATTATCATAGAAAATGTGAGAGAAAACATGCACAAATAGGCTAGAAACGCAACTTTTCACTCTTAGGCTTAGAATTAGTCAAATTCACATATTTGTGCAAATATAACATATAAATCATGTGAAATAAGCCTATTACAAGTAATATGGAAGTAAAAAAATAACTCCTAAAAGAGAGTTATCAGTCCTCCAGATATTTTGGGCAGTTCCTCCTCCAGTGTCCAGGCTGACTGCAGTAGTGACACTCACCTTTAGTCACACCTTTGGCAATGCCACCAACAGGCTTAAGGTAAGGTTCCTTGGACTTGGAAACTGAATTGCCTTTGACCTTGGAGGATGAGGCATACATTTTGCCCTTTCCTTTCTGCACCATCATAATGGCCTTGCCCTTACCCTTGTTGATGCTCTGTTCAGCTGTCCTCAACATACTGAGCAAATCTGGCAGCGGTTTCACGATCTCCTTCATGTTATAGTTCATAATGAATTGTCCATAAATCTCAGGCAACGATTGCAACACGAGATCGATTGCCAACTCTTGGCCGACCGGGAACCCCAGTCGGGCGAGATTCTCCAAGTACCCGATCATACGGAGTACATGGGGTCCCACCGGGTTCCCTTCTGCCAGATGACACTTGAACAGTGCCTTAGAGACCTCACACCTCTCAACCCTTGCCTGCTCTTGGAAGAGCTACTTCAGATGCTCGATCATATCGACAGCATTCATGTTTTCGTGTTGCTTCTGAAGCTCAGAAGTCAAGGTGCATAGCATAAGGCAGGCCGCATCATTAGCGTCATCAACACCCTTTTGATACGCCTTTAGGGCTGCAGGTGTTTGGTTCTCTGGATCTGCTGGAACATGCTCCTCTATTGCGTACAGTTTCTTCTCTTGCTTGAGAACGATTCTCAAGTTTCTGTACCAATCAAGGAAGTTGGTTCCAGAGAGCTTGTCCTTCTCAAGGAAAGATCGTAGGGAATGTTGTGAACTCGATGAGTTGTTTGCCATTTGGAATTCTACAAAAGGAAAATACGCAAGTTTTAGTATTTGTGAATTTTTTGACTATATTCAATAATGTCTAGTTTATCAAATATAGCTCCCACTATTTTTCTACGGATTAATAACCCTCAAGATATTAATGCGGAAAATATCCTTATATTTTCTAGTGGGCCAAGATCCATGTTTCATCTCCTTATGAGCTTGCTTTGGCAAGTCACCCATAATTTGACTACTTTAGGTAGGAACAATTCCAATTGCATCCCTTATGCAACTCTTGGTTCAATTTGGCAAATAACTCCTTATTTATCCATCTATATGGATAATCCCAATTGATTGCCTCTAGGTTTCTTAATCACATTAATAGTCTAGTTGTGTTCAACCTCTTATTAAACAATTGCACATTACTAGCTTGTGCCATCGCATTCCATCATTATGAGTGCAGATTCGGTCCTACCATATACCGTTGGAAAGCTACGGATGTCTACTTTCCAATGCCACAAGCCTTGCTTCAAAATTCTTTGTAGATATTCATGGGCATTGAAAAGAGTGCAGGCTGGTCCTGTGTGACTTTTCCAACTTTTCTTCGTTTGTGCATCTCCTTTTCTCCTCTTCATCTAGCTCCATTCCAAGCATATCCAAGCATCTCATATGCTCCATTGCACCTATTTTACCTGAGATACACAACACTAAACAACCCGTGCAATTATCATAGCAAATATGAGAGAAATCATGCACAAATAGGCTAGAAACGCAACTTTTCACTCTTAGGCTTAGAAATAGTCAAATTCACATATTTGTGCAAATATAACATATAAATCATGTTAAATAAGCCTATTACAAGTAATATGGAAGTATAAAAATAACTCCTAAAAGAGAGTTATCAAATACCCCCACACTCACCTATTGCGCGTCCCGAGCAATCCAATCAAAGTACAACCGAAATCCGGCCACAACCCAACCAAAATATCTCCAATGAAACACAACCCCACAAGTGATACGAGTCGAGAATTGCATACTTACTAGAAACACCGTTGCATACAAATCCTAACTAGCCGACTCAATAACGACACAAGACTCGACAATGCAACAATATGATGCAAATGCAAGCTACGACTCGATCCTACACAAACACATATATACAAAAAACGCATTTTTTATCTTTTTGGTTGAGATCGGGCAATCTCCATTGGCTTAAATCGATTATCATGAAGTGATGAGAATCCTAGGAACAAAGCATGATTTAAAACTAAATTCGACAACGAGACTCTCCCCTAGTTAGTATAGAAAGCCTAACTTTACTAAGTACAAGAGTACGCTACCTCTTCGCGTGTGCCACGAAATAAGATACTACGCTAGGCAAAGCCACATCCAAGGTCCGAGATCCTAATCCGCTAACGGTTTTCACATGATGAGGCTTAGGGACATAAAGATAATCTCGTCGAAATCAAGTCCTAAGTGTCACATTCTCACATAAAAACCCACATCTCACACACCCTCACCACGATGATAGGAACCAAAACCCAAAGCTCACCACCTCCGACCCTCAATTCCCTCAAACCCCGGTACACTAGTGATCTCCATGGCCATCGTCGTTTGTCGTGCATGAAACGTGAACCGTCGTCATCAAAGTAGCTCCACCACTCGTTTCAATTCAATTCCAAATCAAACTTTATTTCATCTCTCCTTTTTCTTTTTCTCTCTCTTTTTTTTATTTATTTTCTGTTTTTTTTCTCTTTTTTTTTTCTTTTTTTTTCATTTTCACAATTCTCTCAAAATCCCATCAAAATCCAACAATAATATCCGAGTGGTCTTCAAATAACAATCAAATATGCTAGGAGAAGGAAACACGTAAATCGATGAATGAATATCAAATAAAAATATCATCTTCTCTTAACTCAATCAAATTCCATGTCAAGTCCAAGCCGCAAAATCAATGAAGTACATGTGTGGGAGTGGAGTCGTCGCAAGCTCACACTCAATGTCCGGAGTCAAAAGTCGACACCCCCACACTCGAATGTAACCATATCCCCTCTCAAGTAGTCCCGAAGATGAATGTATCTCGTGCCTAATCCAACCGATCCTCCTACACCCAAGTAATCAAAACCGGTACCTAGCACGATCCACCAATTAAGTTCTCCCAACCCAATTCCGTGCGTATTAGATTCACGCACTCACAGCTCTCCACAACTGTGTCCATGATGTAATGGCATGGAACACCGCCACACCGAAGTGCGCAAGCCTACTCACTCACCCTCGCATCCCCTCGTAGATAATCAATGAAGTGCAAGCGAGACGTAGAACTCAACGAAATGTATAATCACTCCCTCATCGAACCCCCTCAACTACACAACCCCCTCGTGACGCACTAAAGTGGTGATTCTAATCAATTTGTGATGAAGGCCAAGAATCGTCACCCTAGGTCCGAAGGCTAGCAAGAATCCAAGGTTCAAATTGGGGCGTCTAATGGTCCTACAAGGTGAGTTCTAAAAGCAGTGAGTGCTCTAATACACACCTCGCACAGCTGTTTCGTGTGCCACTACGAGGCGGGTTGGCGACTACCTAAGACGTACACATGGATGTTCGGCTTGTTTAGCTCACACCTAGCTCAGCTCTTGTAACAAAATAGGCACACACTTTGGCTTTGCAAATCACGTCACGTAAGTGTTAGAAATAGGTAGGCACTCCCATAAAGAAAGTCTCTCTATACCTACTAAGGGGGACTCATGTCGTCACTCTTGGTCGCAAATCATGCTCTACGCCTAAAATCCTCACACTTCGCGATTTATCAAAAATTTTAGCCTCTTTTGATTGCCCTTTTCTCTAAATTTTCTCTTTTTAATTTTTGAATTTTGCGAATTCTTGATTTTTTATATAATTCCTACACTACATGCAAGCCGACACGAACGAAACTACACAAGACATTCGACAGGGTAGGTAGACTCAAATAAGAAAACGTGCAATAGTAAACATAAACACAAACAAGTATATACATGACTAACAAATCACAATACGATATTCTACCACAATATCACGACACGGACTACAGAATTAGACACAATACGACACGAACAACTATATGCAGACATTGCGATGCAGACACTGACTGGCTAGTCAAGACTAAAACTCCCCCCACACTTGAGCACTTCGTTGTCCTCAACGAATTTAGAGATTTACCAAGAAGAATCAGCATTCAAATGCGAGGGGCGGTGGTTCTACTCGGAGTCAAAGTCACGGCACAAGAAGGTAGCTACAACAAATTTAGAGATAATTCAAGTTACGTGCACGTGACAAGTTGTGTGTACCGAAATTAAGCAAGTACTCAAGTAATTCCCTAGAATTCTAACAGCTAATCCAAGCGGCGACTAAGCACCGTGACAAAGTAGTCAGAATAAAACCCTAGAGCAAGTACGATGTGCCTAAACGGTAAGTAAAGAGAGAGAAAAGAAACTCACAACCGACACAAAGTCGTGGACGAAATCCGATAGCTGCTGACTGAGATAGCAAGAACAATCCCCAAGCTAACATTGTGCGCACCAATGCCAGCTCCCTTGCGGTCGAGTGCGCGAAATACACCGGGGTCGATTGATTCTTGCTGCTGACGAAAAGAGAACGAAGAATCCCCGAACTCGTAATGTGAGCTCCCGTAACGGTCGATTGCGCAAGTAGCACACCGGGGTCGATGTTTGCGTCATACTTTTCATCCAATTTCGAATTCGGAAAGAGAGCATTATGTCGATCAAATTGCAGCATAATGTGTTTCGTGCTTAGTCCATTCTTGAAGTCCCACAAGCCAACTCTTTATCTTGAAGTAAGTGAGTAAAAAGCTGCTGCCATGAACCAAATACAAAACCTTCTCCTAAGCCAATGCCCATTACCATGGCCAAACCCAATGCCTACCTCCTTAACCATTTCACCATAACCTTCTTTATAACCTAATACAAAACACCACTGCAACTAACTTCCAGTACCATTAAATCACCTACACCACAGACCCTAAAACAGCCCCTTATTCCACCAAAATAAACCCGCTTCATCACCTTCAAGCCATAACTAACCTATACAATCACTCAACCTCATCAACGTCCATCCACCTAATTCACTAACAACAGCTACAAACCAACCATTTCATAAACTACCCAAACAACACCCTGCACCTAATTCTTAAACCCACCATTAACAACTATTTAAAACCACCATCTACAACTCCAGCATTGGCCACCAATTAAACCCATAACAGACCTCCTTCTCTACCACCCATAACACCAATTCATTACCCAATCACCACAACCTGACCCTGTTAACGAACCTAGCATCAGACCCCAACACAACCCACCTGCACTTCCAATCACCTATGAACCTGTAACTATCACCATCAACAACCACCAACTCCACTGGCCAGCAAACCGCAAGCAAAACAGAGACTCAATTCATAGAGGGTTGGGTTCAATTGAGGTCGTATTTAATCGCAATAGCAGCAGTGAAAGGAAGGGATGATGCGGAATGGGTTGGGTTCCAGGGTCGTGTTTCTGTCAAGAACTGAGGCGGGCGGAGAAAGGAGCAGCAGCGGTGATTTGGTGGCTGGGTTCTGTTGGTGGCCGATTGAGAGATGGTGATGGTGGGTTTCTGGGTTGGGTTTACAGAGAAGGGTCGATGAATTTCTGGGTTTTGGGCTAGGATGGTCGTCGGCTATGGTGGGTCTTGGTCTTGGAATACAGCGGAGGAGGGCTATGGAGTAGGCGGTGGTTGCCATCGGGGTTGCTGGGTTTAAAAGCGCCGCCGTCGCCGGAGAGAAGAGAGGCTGCCGGAGGTACACACGGCCTGAGAACCACCTCAACACCGCCGGAATTTGGTCCGGTGGTGTTGGTGGTTTGAGGGGCTTGAAACCGACGGGGAGAGAGGGGCAGTGGGGCTTTTGGGTTCGCCGGAGTGAGAGAGGGAGGTCGCCGGAGTGAGAACTGGCCGGAGACGCGACAGAGATCGAGTGGAAACGCCGGAAATTGGGATGGGGATGAAGCTCCGATTGGATTTGCAGTGAGATAAGTCTCTGAGTGTTTGTGAGGAAAGGAGGAAGGAGAATGAACCCAAACGCCCGATGATATGAAAATTTTGACCCAACTTTCCTCTTTTGCCCTCAAACAAACAATGAACTTCCCTCTTTACCCCTGTTCGCACGAACACTGTTCACAGGAGCACTTTTTTCTTGTTCTTAATATTGAGCAGATAGTTTTTGGTTTCATTTGTTCCTGCGAACAAGAGGGGTGTTCCTGCGGACATCCGTGACTCCAACTCCATTTTTTTTTCCGCTTCGTTTGTCTTCTAGATTACGTATCCGGACACCGATGCACGCATATTACATACCGTCGAAAAGCTCGTTTCGCGCACGTTCTGATTTCGAAATAGTGACTTCAAATTTTCCGAAGTAAACTTCAGAATTCCTGACCTCAAATTTCGTGATCATTATGTCGCTTTCTCGTTTTTTCTGCGTTTCCTCTTTTCACGCATCAAGAAGGGGAGTCCGGACCGCGTCTCCAACCTGTATGCCTGCACGACTCAATTCTATAAGATCCTCACTCTCTCACCCCTCATATAACAAAACGGTATTAAAAACGCACACGACAGTATTTAAAAACACACTCTCTACACTAAAGCATAAAAATATGTTGGGTTGCCTCCCAACAAGCGCTTGTAATTTACGGTCGACGGCCCGACCCAGTTACCTCTGCCACCTCACGAGGGTGGTCTGGCACATTGTGCCGCTTCCAGCTTAGCTTTCCTGTGTTGGATTTGAAGCACTGCTTCATGTGCGTGCACTGCTGATGGCTTATTTCTTTCCCAGTAGTCAGGTGGATCCCCTTGCGACAACTCTGGGATTTGGGGCTTCACTTGTACAGCAAATGGCACCCCTGGCTGATACTCCCATGAACACTGGGGTGACGGTTTGAAGACCCGAAAAGTCTCCATGTCATCATGTACCCTCATAATCAGTTCTCCATTCTCTACGTCAATGAGAGTACGACCAGTTGCCAGGAATGGCCTACCCAGAATTAGCGGAACATCACCTACTGGCATATCCAATATAACAAAATCAGCCGGAATGATCAGACTCCCGACCCTCACTAGCACATCTTTAACCATCCCACATGCTTTCTTGGATGATTTGTCTGCAAATTGTAGTGTTATCCAGGTTTTCGGGGGCTCCCCCACACCTAACTTTTTGAATACCGACAACGGCATAAAATTTACGCTCGCTCCCAGATCACAGAGAGCTCTTCCAGTGTAGGAATCACCCAATGTAGCCTCAATGACAAAGCTACATGGATCCTTCTTTTTCTTAGGTAACCCATGCAAAACACATGAACTAACATGTTCATTTAAGTTTACTCTCTGAAATTCATCCACCCCTTTCTTTCCAAGAACTGCATCTTTAATAAATCGAGCATACTTAGGCATCTTTTGAAGTGCCTCAATCAATGGGATATTGATAATCAGTTTAGAGAAGACATTCAAAAAGCGCTTGTATTCCTCAGAATCATCCTTCTTCTTCCTAGTACGTAATGGAAATGGTAGTTCAGAAGAAGAAGGAGAAGATGGAAGTGGTACCTCGGTAGATTTCTCTGCATCCTGGTGAATCATGCCCTTTGATTGGGGGATCATGACAGGTGTCTTCTCAGAATCGAAGACTTCATGTTCCTTCGCCTTTGAGGCTTCCGCTCTGGCATGACTCGGATATGGAGGATCTGTAAGTGCAATACCACTTCGAGTGGTGATGGCTTGAGCCTGTCCCTCTGATGTGTCAACAATGCTACCCAGTTCCCTTTGTTCAAGTTGTTCCTTTAGATCTTTTATTTCTGCTTGTGCAACTTGAAGTGCAATTGCTACAGAGGTGACCTGTGTGGACATGTCTGTCATGTGCTGAGCCATCGTCTTTATTATCCCTGTCATATCGGTCAACTCTAATGGTGGTACTGGCTGCTGCTGATGCATCTCTGAAACATTTGCTTCATGCACTACCTCTACCGCATTCACCTGAACTGTGCTATATGCCACTGAGCTATGCTTCATCGGTTCTTTTTGTTAGTGCTCATAATCCCAGCTCTCCTCTTGCTCAACCACACGTCTCATCAACTCATATGCACCGTCAACATCACATTTGAACAAGAAACTGCCCCCAGCTTCTCTATCAATCTTTTCTTTGTCAAGCATTCCAAGTGCATCATAGAAGACCTGTATGATCTGGATTTTTGCAATGCCATGGTTGGGGCATTTGCGTAGCAATAAGCAGAGACGCTCCCATGCTTTGACCATGGATTCATGTTGCTTTTGCCTGAATGACCAAATCTCGTTCTGCAGCTGAATAATGCGTGAGATGGGAAAGAATTTACTCATGAACTGGGAGGCACAGTCTTCCCATGTCTTGATTGAGTTGGATGGCAATGAATCCAGCCAATCCATAGCAGCTCCCTTGAGGCAATGAGGGAAGAGCATCAGTTTTATTGATTCGGAAGTAACCCCACTATAACGGATTAGCCCACAGTGGCTCTGAAATCTCCCAATGAATGCATGTGGGTCTTCCTCGTCTGTCCCAGCAAAAGTGCACTGGTCCTGAGCAAATTGAATTGTGCCCAGCTTGAGACAGAAGGTTTCTGCCTGAATTGGTGGCACCACAATTGCTGGCTCCCTTCCTTTAAGGTCCGCGTCAAATGCCTGGATTATTGCTTTCCCTGATCGATAATATGGCCTTGAGGTCGGGCGCGGTATAGATGTTGCTGCCAATGCTTTCTCTACAGCTTGAGCTACCAAAGCTTGTAGCTGCTCTGTGGTGAGGCTAATTAGCCCTTGGCTTTCTTCCATCGCTACCTGAGAAAATAACACTAGCACACCCGTGAGGTAAACAGATAGTAACAAAAAGAAACTAAAAGAAGTATCCTAAATTAATTTTTAACTAAACTAATAAACCGTTTAATTCCCCGGCAACGGCGCCAAAAACTTGACGCAAATTACTAGCGCGTGTATACGCAAGTGCACGGTCAAGTAGTAAGTGGAGTATTTTACGACTCCGAGTATAGAACCCAAGGGAATTTACGATTATTAGTTAACTAGAAATTAATTACGAGATATCTACGTAACCGGTAAGAAGGGTTTGGATTTTATAAAGTTGTCGCCCACAAACAAGCGACTAAAATTAAATAACAAGTAACTAACTATTTTTGTAGGGTTTTTAATTTAAACAAAGATAAATTGTGATTTACTACGATTAATGAGAAAGAACTAGGCAATTTATGGTCCCTAGGGTTGTTAACGATTTTCCGGAAATATGCATGAAACACTCTACTCACGTTCTAGTTATATCGGGTAATGCTCATCACGATCTTCTCTCGATCTCACGTGAATTTGTGTAAATAATAGATTTCGGGTCCTCTCGGTCCACCTCCGTCTATCACTACAATCTAATTGATTTGCTAGACTTGTTCACCGGGTCCTATCGGTCCACCGAATTCACTAAGTTCTAACAACAATCAATCGAAACTACCCTCACACGATTAATCAAGTTTCTATCTCCTCTCAGTCTCAAGAAACTACAAGATCACCTAACTATTCTTTAACACGTCTCAAAGAATTCACTTTCGTGCAACCTATCAACAAATAGCATTCTACGGGTGATCAAGCCAAGAACACTAAGAATTGAGTACAAGAATAGATAAGCTAACAAGAACGTTCATAGACTTTAAGCAAACGCATGTATCATGTCCAAAATCCGGAAAATTTTCCAACAAACCCTAGTTTTACATCAATCACCTAGCTTTAAGAAGTTTAGCTAGACATAATATGGTTCAACATAAACAAAATCATAGAGTTCATGAAGAATAGAAGAAGAAAAGATGATCAAACGCTTGAATCTTCAATGTAATTGATGATCCTTGCTCCAAGCTTGTTCTCCCTTCTTCCCTAGCTCCAAAGACTTCAAAGATGCGTGAATTTCTTGTTCTTAGGTCGTTCTCCCCGTTTCCTACCAGCTGGGCACGCTTTTTAATGAAAATTAGCCGAAATTGCACTTCAGCCCCTCTACTTTGTAATTCCCGGACAGAATTATTTGCTGATTTTGCGCGGGCTGTATCTCCCTCATACGGACTCGCCTTTGGGCCTACCATATACCGTTGGAAATCTACGGACGTATACTTTCCAATTCCGCAAGCCTTGCTTAAAAATTCTTTGTAGATTTTCCTGGGAATCGAAAAGAGTGCAGGCTGGTCCTGTGTGACTTTTCCAACTTTTCTTCGTTTGTGCATCTCCTTTTCTCCTCTTCATCTAGCTCCATTCCAAGCATATCCAAGCATCTCATAAGCTCAATTGCACCTATTTTACCTGAGATACACAACACTAAACAACCCATGCAATTATCATAGCAAATATGAGAGAAAACATGCACAAATAGGCTAGAAACGCAACTTTTCACTCTTAGGCTTAGAATTAGTCAAATTCACATATTTGTGCAAATATAACATATAAATCATGTGAAATAAGCCTATTACAAGTAATATGGAAGTATAAAAATAACTCCTAAAAGAGAGTTATCAGTCCTCCAGATATTTTGGGCAGTTCCTCCTCCAGTGTCCAGGCTGACTGCAGTAGTGACACTCACCTTTAGTCACACATTTGGCAATGCCACCAACAGGCTTAAGGTAAGGTTCCTTGGACTTGGAAACTGACTTGCCTTTGCCCTTGGAGGATGAGGCAAACATTTTGACCTTTCCTTTCTGCACCATTATAATGGCCTTGCCCTTACCCTTGTTGATGCTCTGTTCAGCTGTCCTCAACATATTGAGCAAATCTGGCAGCGGTTTCACGATCTCCTTCATGTTATAGTTCATAATGAATTGTCCATAACTCTCAGGCAACGATTGCAACACGAGATCAGTTGCCAACTCTTGGCCGACCGGGAACCCCAGTCGGGCGAGATTCTCCAAGTACCCGATCATACGGAGTACATGGGGTCCCACCGGGTTCCCTTCTGCCAGATGACACTTGAACAGTGCCTTAGAGACCTCACACCTCTCAACCCTTTCCTGCTCTTGGAAGAGCTACTTCAGATGCTCGATCATATCGACAGCATTCATGTTTTCGTGTTGCTTCTGAAGCTCAGAAGTCAAGGTGCATAGCATAAGGCAGGCCGCATCATTAGCGTCATCAACACCCTTTTGATACGCCTTTAGGGCTGCAGGTGTTTGGTTCTCTGGATCTGCTGGAACATGCTCCTCTATTGCGTACAGTTTCTTCTCTTGCTTGAGAACGATTCTCAAGTTTCTGTACCAATCAAGGAAGTTGGTTCCAGAGAGCTTGTCCTTCTCAAGGACAGATCGTAGGGAATGTTTTGAACTCGATGAGTTGTTTGCCATTTAGAATTCTACAAAAGGAAAATACGCAAGTTTTAGTATTTGTGAATTTTTTGACTATATTCAATAATGTCTAGTTTATCAAATATAGCTCCCACTATTTTTCTACGGATTAATAACCCTCAAGATATTAATGGGAAAATATCCTTATATTTTCTAGTGGGCCAAGATCCATGTTTCATCTCCTTATGAGCTTGCTTTGGCAAGTCACCCATAATTTGACTACTTTAGGTAGGAACAATTCCAATTGCATCCCTTATGCAACTCTTGGTTCAATTTGGCAAATAACTCCTTATTTATCCATCTATATGGATAATCCCAATTGATTGCCTCTAGGTTTCTTAATCACATTAATAGTCTAGTTGTGTTCAACCTCTTATTAAACAATTGCACATTACTAGCTTGTGCCATCGCATTCCATCATTATGAACCAAGTCGCCATGCTTTGGCACGCACGAACTTGATAAATCATGATGATAATGAGTGTTTAAATAACGAGAAGGCAAGAACACAATATTTGAATTTTGAGGTATTTTAAATTCAATTTTAATTGTTTTGTTGATCAATATCAACTAATCTATCTATTTGAGTTTGGGCACAACTCCAAATAATAGATCCGGGCTGTCTAATTATCTTATTATCCTAATTGCATGCATCATTCATACACCAACCACAAAATAATAAGATAATAAAGTAAACAACCACAAAACAAAAATAAAACGTGATGTGGATATGGGCTTTTCTAGACTAAGATAATTCCAAGGCGTTGGAATTATCTATGAACCCTAAGGCCTCGTTTGGGTAGAGGATAAAGAGGGAGCATAAGATAACTTATACCCTCTCTTTTTTTATCAAGTGTCTGGGTACCGGATAAGAGAGGGGATAAGTTATGTTGCCTTATGCTGATGGAGTTTTTAATGAAAAAATTTTATACCACCAACATGGAGGTATAAGCTCGGATAAGAAAATATAGCATATTAGGATGCTAGTAGGGTGAAAAAATACCCCCACAAACTATCAAATTTCCTACCCTTGTCCCCACACCTTATCAGCTATTTCACTGTTTCACCTCCTTCCCTCCCTCTCAACGTTTTGGTATTTTTATTTTGAATGACATTTTTCATAACTATTATTTTGGGATTCCATAACTTTATTTGAGTATGTATGGTTGAGATAAATGAAGACATTTTTCCGTGCTTGCTGAAATTTCGTTGGCTTGATTTAACTTGTTTATTGTAGGTTTTGTAACGCCATGCAAACCATCCATTAAGTAGTAGTAATTTATGCTTCATATTTTGCAATGGCCATGTTGTATCCATGAATATTTATTATGTTTGTATGTTACTACAAGGTTATTTCACGTATTAATAGACATTTTGACAACGTCACTAACGTGTAGAAAAAAGAGTATTAACATAAACATAAATACTGATACATTTTGTATACATTTTTCCTCATCAATTTGAAATATACAATATTGTATACAAAATAACAGCACTGAAGGTATTACAGTCATTTTGGCATGTATTCTGCTTCATATCCTGCATCATATCCGACAGCACCCAAACACAGACAACCAGCATATCTTATCAGGGCTTATCAGATAGCATTCATATCATTGCTCATATCTCAACATAAGCCTTATCCCTACATACCATATCCTCTACCCAAACGAGGCCTAAAAGCAAACACATCTCCATGCATCTTCATCTTTTGGTCCATCCTTCATAGTCATGTGGAATGCTCCATGCTCCATCTTTTGTGGCTCCTTTTGGCTTTGGGCTTCTTTTCTTCAATCTTGGCTAACAATCTACTTTATCTAGCACTAGCTAATAACTATACTAAATAAAATAAATCTCACAAGTTGAGAAAAAAATGGCTCACAGGCCATAAAACCCTAATTAATTATTACAATTAATTGATCAGCTCGCAGGCCGTAAACCAAAACACAAAAATTAAACATCCACATCAAAACACATCCTAAGGCCATATCCAATCACCATGCGAATTGCACATAAACAGTTAAAATCCAATTTTACAGCTAATTAATTTTAGAATTTTCTAGGGTTAAAACGGTCCATGGGGCACAACAATCCAATTTCCCGGGCCCAAAAAGTGAACCGCAAAGGCTTAGGGCCGGCCGGCCCCTAGCCCACGCGGCTAGGCCGCGGGCTAGGGCTACCCCGGCCCCTAGGTCGAGCCTTGCTTGGGCGGCAAGCAAGGAGGGGCGGTCCCCTAGGGGGGCCGAACCTCCTTTGGGAGTTGTTTCTAAAACAACTCCCTTGCTTGGTGCCCAAGTTTGGTTGTTTCCTTGTTTGGGAAGAACTCCTTCTTCCCTAAGGATGCCCAAACCCTAGATCTAAGATCCTAAAATTTCTCAAACTCACTAATTCATGCATCCAATGCAAAAACTAGGTCTTGTTATGAAAGATTATTGACAAATTGCATCACATGCTTGATTTGTCTTGTTTTACGCGATAAACAACAATTTTAAGGTGTAAAACTATCAAAATGTAACACATAAACCACGTTTATGCTCTACGACCTGTGGCTCTGATACCACTGTAGGGTTTTGATTCATGGATGCGCAACGGAAACAATAATTAACCATGCAAAACCCTCCAAGGATCACAAGTCAAGAGACATCACGATGGTAAAGGAAGAAATCAATTAACACACCTTAGGGTTCTCCTTTGATGACTTCAAACGCGAATTGTGTCACGTTCTCTATAGTTGATCCACGCCTAGAGTTGATTTCTAGATCTTCCAATCCTTGGTGCTAGCCCGGAAAGAGGAAAAAGAATCACGCAAAATGAGACTGAAACAAGGAGGTTTCGACCTCCTTGTGGGCCGACGGGAAGGGGGCGGCGAGCTCCTTGGCTTGCTTGCTCTCTCTCCTTCTGTTCTCTCCCACTCAAGTTATGATCAATTGAATCATAAGTGTGAGAAGGAAGGAAGGAAGGAGTGTCCTTTATATAGTCCAACAAATCCTTGCCAACTACCTAAAGGACCTATTCTAGTCCTACTAGAATTCAATTTAGTCCATTCCTTGCAAATTAGTCCCTATTAAGTTCGCAAGGTATTGCAAAGTGATCCTTCTAATTAATTAATCCAATTAATTAATTCCCAAATCTAGTTCAACTCTATATAGCGTGTGACCCCATAGGTTCTATCTAGTTGGTAGCAACAATTTGCTAATATGGAGCGGTTTCTAGCAAAACATTCATTCTAGCCAACTAATAGAATAGTCATCTTGACAACCTTTGTAAAGTAATTGTCTCATCCCTTTGTATCTATATCCGGATTGGACACGAGACATACAAGTCACACTCGTATATGCGATCCACAGTTTCTCGATCCATGGGAATAGCCTTATTCGTGCAAATAACATCAATATCCCATATTGATTTATTTGAGTCTGGCCAGACATTCTATAAGCACTATCCCTCGAGTGGACTAGGATATTTGCTCCCGTTATGTGGGGGGGGACAAATTCTATATACGTCCACTACGATCTCTAAGCTTGTTTCTTATTGTATCTGGTACACGCCTTTATAACTACCCAGTTACGGTGTAGCGTTTAACGCTACCAAAATCACAATAATCCACAACTAGAACATCTAGTGACTTCAAGTCTAAGGATGACAATACCATTGCACCGCGAGAAGCGCTTGTGACTTAACATAACGTGTATGTATCCTTCTCGGATATGGGTCAATCCAGTGCGTCATTACCCTTAATGCACACCTATGTGTTGGATCATGATATCTCCATATCAATCCAACCCCATACGAGTCTATAGATGATTGTCCCATTAGTCATTATACTGGACTAGGGATATTTAAGATAAACAACACAATTGTAAATCTAAGGACTTCATTATATTAAATATCCAATAAATAATAAATGAATTTTCTAGCCACAAATAAATTCATACTAAACTAGATTGCCTCTAGGGCATCTATTCCAACAAATTGCTCCCGTTATGTGGGAGGGAAAAATTCTAGTTACATCACCACGATCTATAAGCTTGCTTCATAATGGGTCCGATACGCACTTTTATGGCTACCCAGTCACGGTGTAGCGTTTGACGCTATCAAGAAACAATATTACCCAACTAGATGATCTAGTGACTTCAAGTCTAAGGATGACAATACCGTTGTCACCGCGAGAAGCGCTTGTGACTTTACATAACTTGTATGTAGCCTTCTCGGAGATGGGTCAATCCAGTATGCCATTACCCCTAATGCATACCCATGTGTTGGATCGTGATATCTCCATATCAATCCACCCCTATACTAGCCTATAGATGATTGTCCTATTAATCAGTATAATGGACTAGAGATATTTAAGATAAACAACACGATTGTAAATCTAAGACTTCATTATATTGAATATCTCCACAAATAATACAATGAATATTCTAGCCAATTTATTGTTCATACTAAACTAGATTGCCTCTAGCGCATCTATTCGAACAAGGTTGTCGTGTTCGGCCCTCCTTGTTGGCTCTCTCCTTGCTTTGTTCTCTACTTGTGTGATGACAATTATGACACTCTCTTGACAAAATAAGGTAGGAGTGTTCTTTTATATAGTCTAAAAACTCCTTGTTAACTACATATTAGCCCCTCTTCTAGTCATGTCCTTACATGGATTAGTTCACCTTGCAAATTAGTCCTACTAAATTTGCATGTGGTTGCGTATTGATCTATTTAATTTGTCACATCCCCCTCCCGCCGACCCCGATTAGCGATTAATAAAAAATTTGCATTAACGGGAGGAGGGCGCGACATGCCGGTGCGGCCTTGACTCGTCGAGAGGCTAAATAAGTAATTTATAAAATTCGTGATAAAACTTTATAAAAAAATAACTTTGCGGAAGCGTAAATAACAAATAACTTGGGGTCGTCTTGATAAACAATTTGAATTGTAAGAAAAGAAAGTTGGAACATAAAAATTCAATGTCATTTAGCCATCTCGACTCGTATCGTAACAAAGCATAACTCGGGAAAGGTTCTAGGTATCATACAAGGCTCATACAAAGTCTTATATACATAATTACATAACTTATACATTCTTAAACCAAAAAACAACAACATGTATTTCATAGTAACTCCAAGTCGGCTAGCATATACTCGGCATCTAAGCACATAAGCGTCATCAAGCACGTAATCACATATGAACTTAACGCCGTGCTACTTCTTGCTTCTTACGTGTTATTAAAACCTGAAAAAAAATTAAAATTGAAAGAGTGAGCTCAACTAGCTCAGTGAGTTACATCTACGCCCCTCCGTAGGTTTGAAAATCTAAAAGAGGCTAACTTTCCCATGGAGCGACATGAACATAAGGCATAGTCATACATACATATACTTGTGAAGCTTGAAAGAGCATGACATTCATAAAGCATAACGTGTATCGTAAAGAAAGCGTAACGTAAAGCATAACTTGAGTCATGAGAAATCGTATTGTTCCAAGTAGGAACCTTGCTTTGTCTCACGTGGAGACCTTAACATACTTGAACATGCTTGCTTATTTTCTTATCTTATGGCCCGTGTAACCTTCGTGACTTAACATAACGTAGGGACATGTCCATCGCGACGGCTCGTGAGGCGACGCGTGCCGTTTTATATTGCCCCGGCAAAAGGGCCGTAGCCTGCCTATACCCGACAGGGGGTTTCACTACGGTAATCGTGGCCTTTCTGAAAACCGTGTTTTATCTTACAAAACGTTCATTATCTTTCTTAGCATCCATGGAGCAAAAAAACATTCACTTAAGGGACGACATGAACATACATAAGATTTTAAGAAACTTGAGGTTCGGTACAAACTTCGGGAGGTAGGGTAACTCACCTTGCGAGCTTAATCCATTTACTTAACATTTCCTAGTCCAATTTCCATCATCTTTAAGGACGTGATCATCAACTCCGTCGTCACATAACTAGAAAATGATGCTACAAATCACATATATGATCACTTAGCACGAAAGCATTCCATACATATCACATAATCACTTAGCATGAACTAATTCAAACATAGCACATAATCACTTAGCATGAAATCATTCCAAACATAGAGCATGACTAAATCACTTAGCTAAATGATACTAGTCTTATGAATGCAAATAAACTAACTTTTCTCATATTCATATCTAGAACCTTGTACTTCTTATTAGATGCATATGACATGTCTAATGCAACACATAAATGCAAGATGACAAATATTGATCTAAAAGTACCTTACACAAGATAGATCTAAGAAACTAGACAACTTCTAAATCATGCTTATTAGAAAATTGTAACTATTGTTAGTACAAAAATTCATAGGTGACTCAAAATAATTATTTGGGACCTCAAATTTTTACATAACATAGATAAAGAGTTCACTGATAACATATAAAAATATCAAAAATTATAAAAACTTTTAATTATTTTTTAAACGTTAACTTTCAGAGTTGTTTAGGTGTAAAACAGAGGCTGAAAAGCGGTCTTGGGAATAAATTCATAAAATATTCATAATAATTCCAAAACTTATGAAATTTTAACTGGAAGTAAATAACACCCATTTGAACAACATATCCAAATTTTGTAGCCATTGGATTAAAATAAGTACATGAAATCGATGAAAAACTTCTCTGGTCTGGGTGGGACAGATTGTAAAAACAGCCCAAGTTTTTAGCCGATTAAAAATTAAATACAAGTACAATGGCTCTGAAATTTTTACTGTACAAATACCACATACAAATACACAAACTGTGAATTTTTCATATTAAAGTTTAGGTATTTTTCTCAATTTTGTGAAAATAGACTCAAAACATGAACTTCATGGTCTTCTATACTTGAAAAACTTGTTGCATGCAGGAATCATTCAACAAAATTCTAAAATTAAACTAGCACAAGGTCTAAATAACACACATATCACTACCCACATCATCTTCTTAAATGATTCTAGCAACAAACTTGATTTTGATGACATGCATGTATGTTCAAACGTGGGTTTCATGAAATATGCAACATTCAAGTACCAATTTGATAATCTAGCCATGAGAATGATGAAGCATGCTTAGAGATGAGGAAGATTAAGTTCAAAAGTTACCATTCATATATCAAATCATACATGCAACTGAAGATCAAGCAATTTCATGCCAAGAACGTGAATTATCTACAAATTGAAAACATAAAGAAGAAAAATTGCTTACTTGTAAGCCTTAAGAGGGATTAGACATTGTTTTTGGGTTCTTGGAGCTTGTATGAGCATGGATTCTAAAGGAGGAAGAAGAAAAAGACTCCCACAATGCATAGTATTACATTGGACTTGAGTTTCTCATGAATTGAGAGGTAAAAAATGGAGTTTTGGGGGTGTTTTGTGAGGGTCAACCCCCAAATCCGGGAATAGTACTTGAAGAGAGAGAAGAGAGCATTCAAGAAATGGTCTTGGTGAGGAAGAAGCAAATGAATGATATTTAGAAACATGCCCATGATGGTGGGGGTTGGTGATGTATAAAAAAATGACATATCATGCTAGCATAGGAATATTACAATTTTATAATGAACTTGACTTGTATGTTGAAAGAGATTTATGATGTACTTGTTAGTTGGGTAAATAATGCAAAATCTAATAATAGAGAGGTTGATACATAAAAACTTAAAGTTTGGAAAATATTAAAAATTTACATAAAGTTTTGGGCCAAACAAGAAATTTGATACTAACTAAAAAGTTGGTACAAATAGCATACTTAAAACATTTTCTTTAAAATCTAGCATATATAATAACATTTTAACATTATCACACGTATTTAGAAAATAATAAAATCACTTAAAAACTAAATGTGCAACATAAATATGAGGGTTACTACATTCTACCCACCTTATAAAGAATTCGTCCTCGAATTCGTTCAACACATTTCAAACATGAATGAAATCATTTATGATTCTAACTAATATGAGATCAATGCACAGCTTATCCTTATAGGTTACCTTACCATTGAACTCGGGTTGGCAAATATATCAAGCCTGTCACGCTTACGAGAGGGAACAATACGCAGTGTCGTCACACTTTATACCGCTCCAGCAAGCTCGTAATTGTTTCAGAGGTCCTGTCTTTCACGCTTACGAGAGGGAACAATACATCGTGTCGTCACACTTTGTACCGCTCCAGCAAGCTCGTAATTGTGTTAGAAGGGACCCGTTGGACCGTAGAACATAGTGGGAACAACTTATAGCATCGTAATGATGATATAGCTGCTCGTCCAACTTGCACATTAGTGGCCCAAACACTTGACATTCGCACATCGATTGAACTTTCGACATGCTCAGATTAAAATTAATTTACTTTCCAATATGCATATATACATGGAAATAACTTAGCAAACACAAAACATATATTACATGCATAACTTGCACATAATGCGTCACACAACTTATATGCTCAATTAGTAAACATAAAGACATACTTCAAGCACATAAGTAGACATAACATAACATTTCATGACATAGCTTAACAAACGTGTCGCATATAAACACTTCAATTGGGAACAACCAATAACATAGTTCAAAGTACGTTATACTTTTTTTTTCATGAACATCATATATATTCGAGAAACATTGCATACTTCTTTTCCATGATCTTCACATAACATGTATATACATTTACATATATAACGCCGTGCATATATGGAAGATGCGCCGTGATAACATATGGATCACATAAACATACTTCACACAAATGAAAATATCCAAGAAATGTTAACCATGAACTATACTAATCCATGAACCATACTAATCCATGAACCCTTAGCATAAACTTGTTTCTTATCTTGTTCATGTGAGGCATGCTCTTAGCTTAACCATTCTCTTGAAACTTACATTCATTTTTCTTATCTCATTTATGTATAATGAAATCTAGAAATATGATTTTAAATCACTCACACATAATTCATAATCATGTATCATAAAGAATCATTTAACATCAATCATGATCGTGCATAAAATTACACGTAATTCACTAAACCATTTAAGGAAGCACTTAGGTATATAATTCACATACAAAAATCCATACTATCATGGAGTCTAACTTACAATCTTAGATCTTATAAGTGCTAGCGTCATACTAACATAGTATACAATCATACACATAACATACATACACGTAAAATTTCACATAAGCAAGTTCATAATAGGTTCTTAAGGTTTACTAATTTTAGGTATCTATAACCTAATGATATGATACCACAAATTGTCACATCCCCCTCCCGCCGACCCCGATTAGCGATTAATAAAAATTTGCATTAACGGGAGGAGGGCGCGACATGTCGGTGCGGCCTTGACTCGTCGAGAGGCTAAATAAGTAATTTATAAAATTCGTGATAAAAGTTTATAAAAAAATAACTTTGCGGAAGCGTAAATAACAAATAACTTGGGGTCGTCTTGATAAACAATTTGAATTGTAAGAAAAGAAAGTTGGAACATAAAAATTCAATGTCATTTAGCCATCTCGACTCGTATCGTAACAAAGCATAACTCGGGAAAGGTTCTAGGTATCATACAAGGCTCATACAAAGTCTTATATACATAATTACATAACTTATACATTTTTAAACCAAAAAACAACAACATGTATTTCATAGTAACTCCAAGTCGGCTAGCATATACTCGGCATCTAAGCACATAAGCGTCATCAAGCACGTAATCACATATGAACTTACCTCCATGCTACTTCTTGCTTCTTACGTGTTATTAAAACCTGAAAAAAAAAATTAAAATTGAAAGAGTGAGCTCAACTAGCTCAGTGAGTTACATCTACGCCCCTCCGTAGGTTTGAAAAACTAAAAGAGGCTAACTTTCCCATGGAGCGACATGAACATAAGGCATAGTCATACATACATATACTTGTGAAGCTTGAAAGAGCATGACATTCATAAAGCATAACGTGTATCGTAAAGAAAGCGTAACGTAAAGCATAACTTGAGTCATGAGAAATCGTATTGTTCCAAGTAGGAACCTTGCTTTGTCTCACGTGGAGACCTTAACATACTTGAACATGCTTGCTTATTTTCTTATCTTATGGCCTGTGTAACCTTCGTGACTTAACATAACGTAGGGACATGTCCATCGCGACGGCTCGTGAGGCGACGCGTGCCGTTTTATATTGCCCCGGCAAAAGGGCCGTAGCCTGCCTATACCCGACAGGGGGTTTCACTACGGTAACCGTGGCCTTTCTGAAAACCGTGTTTTATCTTACAAAACGTTCATTATCTTTCTTAGCATCCATGGAGCAAAAAAACATTCACTTAAAGTAGAAATCATACATACATAATAATAGGGACGACATGAACATACGTAAGATTTTAAGAAACTCGAGGTTCGGTACAAACTTCGGGAGGTAGGGTAACTCACCTTGCGAGCTTAATCCATTTACTTAACATTTCCTAGTCCAATTTCCATCATCTTTAAGGACGTGATCATCAACTCCGTCGTCACATAACTAGAAAATGATGCTACAAATCACATATATGATCACTTAGCACGAAAGCATTCCATACATATCACATAATCACTTAGCATGAACTAATTCAAACATAGCACATAATCACTTAGCATGAAATCATTCCAAACATAGAGCATGACTAAATCACTTAGCTAAATGATACTAGTCTTATGAATGCAAATAAACTAACTTTTCTCATATTCATATCTAGAACCTTGTACTTCTTATTAGATGCATATGACATGTCTAATGCAACACATAAATGCAAGATGACAAATATTGATCTAAAAGTACCTTACACAAGATAGATCTAAGAAACTAGACAACTTCTAAATCATGCTTATTAGAAAATTGTAACTATTGTTAGTACAAAAATTCATAGGTGACTCAAAATAATTATTTGGGACCTCAAATTTTTACATAACATAGATAAAGAGTTCACTGATAACATATAAAAATATCAAAAATTATAAAATCTTTTAAGTATTTTTTAAACATTAACTTTCAGAGTTGTTTAGGTGTAAAACAAAGGCTGAAAAGCGGTCTTGGGAATAAATTCATAAAATATTCATAATAATTCCAAAACTTATGAAATTTTAACTGGAAGTAAATAACACCCACTTGAACAACATATCCAAATTTTGTAGCCATTGGATTAAAATAAGTACATGAAATCGATGAAAAACTTCTCTGGTCTGGGTGGGACAGATTGTAAAAACAGCCCAAGTTTTTAGCCGATTAAAAATTAAATACAAGTACAATGGCTCTGAAATTTTTACTGTACAAATACCACATACAAATACACAAACTGTGAATTTTTCATATTAAAGTTTAGGTATTTTTCTCAATTTTGTGAAAATAGACTCAAAACATGAACTTCATGGTCTTCTATACTTGAAAAACTTGTTGCATGCAAGAATCATTCAACAAAATTCTAAAATTAAACTAGCACAAGGTCTAAATAACACACATATCACTACCCACATCATCTTCTTAAATGATTCTAGCAACAAACTTGATTTTGATGACATGCATGTATGTTCAAACGTGGGTTTCATGAAATATGCAACATTCAAGTACCAATTTGATAATCTAGCCATGAGAATGATGAAGCATGCTTAGAGATGAGGAAGATTAAGTTCAAAAGTTACAATTCATATATCAAATCATACATGCAACTGAAGATCAAGCAATTTCATGCCAAGAACGTGAATTATCTACAAATTGAAAACATAAAGAAGAAAAATTGCTTACTTGTAAGCCTTAAGAGGGATTAGACATTGCTTTTGGGTTCTTGGAGCTTGTATGAGCATGGATTCTTGAGGAGGAAGAAGAAAAAGACTCCCACAATGCATAGTATTACATTGGACTAGAGTTTCTCATGAATTGAGAGGTAGAAAATGGAGTTTTGGGGGTGTTTTGTGAGGGTCAACCCCCAAATCCGGGAATAGTACTTGAAGAGAGAGAAGAGAGCATTCAAGAAATGGTCTTGGTGAGGAAGAAGCAAATGAAAGATATTTAGAAACATGCCCATGATGGTGGGGGTTGGTGATGTATAAAAAAATGACATATCATGCTAGCATAGGAATATTACAATTTTATAATGAACTTGACTTGTATGTTGAAAGAGATTTATGATGTACTTGTTAGTTGGGTAAATAATGCAAAATCTAATAATAGAGAGGTTGATACATAAAAACTTAAAGTTTGGAAAATATTAAAAATTTACATAAAGTTTTGGGCCAAACAAGAAATTTGATACTAACTAAAAAGTTGGTACAAATAGCATACTTAAAACATTTTCTTTAAAATCTAGCATATATAATAACATTTTAACATTATCACACGTATTTAGAAAATAATAAAATCACTTAAAAACTAAATGTGCAACATAAATATGAGGGTTACTACATAATTAATCATATTAATTATTCCCAAGTCCGGTTTAATCCATATGGAGTGTGACCCCATAGGTTGCTACTTCTTTGGTAGTAACAATTACTATAATAGAGTGTCCCCTAGCAAGACATCAATGCCACCCAAGTAATAGAAATAGTCAGTATTCCGACAAACCTTGTGACACATGTCACCGTATTGTATTACCCATCTGTCTCAATATCCGGATTAGATACGAGACATACAAGTCACACTCGTGTATCCAATCCATAGTTTCTCGATCCTAGGAATAGTCTTATCCGTGCAGATAACATTAATATCCTATATTGATTTATCTGAGTCTGGCAAGACATTCGATAAGCACTACCCCTCGAGTGGAAAATTTCTCCCGTTATGTGGGTGGGACAAATCATCTCTACATCACTACCATCTCTAAGCTTGCTTCATATCATGCCCGATTACTACCTTTATAGTTACGCTATTAAGGCGCAACGTTTGATAATATCAAAGCATGATATTTGACAACTAGAGTATCTAGTGACTTCAAGTCTATGGACCACAATACCATTGTCATTACGAAAAGCACTTGTGAATTTTCATAACTTGTATGTAGCCTTCTCCTTGTGGTCAATCCAGTATGACAATACCCCTAATGTATACCCATGTGCTAGACTTGATATCTCCATATCAATCTACCCACATACTAGTCTATAGTTGATCGTCCTGTTAATCAATATAATTGACTAGAGATATTTAAGATAAACAACACATTTGTAATATAAGGACTTCATTAAATTAAATATCTCCATAAATAATACAATGATTATTCTAACCAAAAACAATGTTCATACTAAATAAGATTGCCTCTAGGAAATCTATTCCAACATAACGAGAGTAGTTCCTATGGGAGAAAGGGCTTTATGCCTTCGATTAATTACTACAACCATGGTGATGATGAAGATCTTGTTTATGGGAAAAGAATGCAAGCAATTAGCCTTGCACATCTTAAATCACTACACATGCAATCTCATCGGTTGTGTCGGATCAAAATCTTTTCCATTTCTTCGCGATTGAGAAACTCTTTTACCAAAATTATCAATCTTTTCTGGATTTAGTCAAAAAAATCTCTATTTGAGCCAAAAACTACTAAATAAAAAGGTCGACTGCTTAACATTCCTAGATCGGAGTAGCCATACTCTTTGGCCCATTCTGCACGAATAAGACCTGAAACCCATGTGCGAAGCCATCGCACTGGAGATATGGATGGAACACCGCTTCCACACAAATAAGGGGATTTCAAATGCCGTTTTCTTCAATTGATTATGTGGGGATACCTTGAGCTACTTTAAGATAGGATATTACTTGACATGGTTCTCTTTTGTGAACTACAAAATCAATTCTTCAACTGAAAAAAGAGGAAGGAGTTAGGCATATTAATCACCACTGACTCTAGGGATGAAAACGAGAATCAATAAATTGGAGTGGAACCTGTAATTTATAGAAAATAACAAAATTTGTTAGGTTGTACACTTACTCGTTAAATCGGGTTGGTCATTTCTCTTCAAAATATATATATATATATATATATATATATATATATATATATATATATATATATATATATATATATATATATATCGGGTTGGTCATCCCTATACGAGTCAATGCCAGTCTGAAGTCTGAATTATGTAATCCCTCCTTTCCTCTAGATTCTTCACAAAATTATTTGGGTATCATTTGGGTTTGGCGATTCGGTTAGCAAAAACGATGCAAGAATTATGTAATCTTTTTATGGTGTCGTTCAGTAACCAAATCGCTAGACCCAAATGATACCCAAATAATTTTGTGAAGCATCTGGATGAACGGAGGGAGCATCGTTAAACTCTTGCAAAAACCATCATCTTTGGAGGGGTTCTATTCGGTGAATTGCAAAAACAATTCTTCAACGGAAAAAAGAGGAAGGAATTGGGCATACCAATCACCATTGACTCTAGGGAAGAAAACGATAATCAAACAATAAAGTGGAGTGGAACTTGTAATTTATACTACTCTGTCCCAGCTCTTGTCCACCATTGGAAATATTTGACTCGTATATGGGTCACTTTGACCGGGTGATTTCGATAGCAAAATAATGCGAGTTTTCGATAATTTTTTCACGGTGTTATAGAGCACTTATACTCTACAACACTATGAAAAAATTATCAAAAAATTAAATTACTTTGCTATCCAAATCACCGAGTCAAAGTGACTCAGTGAATAGTGGTAAAAGTCAAAATGGTGGGAAGAGCTTGGTAAAAGTCAAAATGGTGGGAAGAGCTGGGACCGAGGTAGTAGAAAATAACAAAAATTGGTACCAGTAGTAGGTAATACCGTAATACCACTACTCCTCGTTAATAACAAATCGGGTTGGTCATCCCTGTACGAGTCAATACCAGTCTGAAGTCTGAACTCGACCAAGAAGACAACCAGAAAATGGATTTGAAATCGGTGAAGAGCTTATTGGAAGATGACAACAAAAACGAGACAATCGACTCTTTACCCTTCCGATTTTACGAGCCTTTCGTGCTTCAGGGCCTGCGTGTTGATTTCGTCGAACCAGGCCGCATCATTTGTTCCATGGTAGTACCTCCACGATTGCTGGTACTACTCTCAAACCAACCCAGTTGGGAATTCTCTCTTTCGACTTCAATTTATGGATTTTATAGCGATTTAAACCATGGGTATCTGTATTTTCAGAGATTTAGCTACTGGGTATTTATTGATTCTCTTTTTCTTTTTGTGGGTCGGGCTTGATTGGTCTCTGAAGAACGCCGGGAATTCCTTGCACGGCGGTGCGACGGCGACGCTAGTGGATGTGGTGGGTTCGGCTGCTATACACACGGTGGGTGTGTCGTTGACCGGGGTTTCTGTGGAGATCAATGTGTCCTACATGGATGCAGCTCATGTTGGGGTGAGTTTTGGCTCTTGAAAAAGACATCTCTAGTTCTTTTTTAGTTTCATTAGGCTTAAGAAATACATTATGTGGGATGTTTGGATCCTAAGTTATAACCTACTAATTAATTTGGTTCGAAATACTCCTTATTTGTAGTCAGTCCGAGGGAGATAAAACTTCCATTTTAATGCAGATAGTCAGAATTCAGAAACTTCACAGGTTGGACATCTATGCTCTTGTTGAAGTCTTGGTTTTAGGTTTTTCTATGTGGGTTTAGTACCATAGTAGAACTTACTAAAACAAGTTATAAGTTCACTGTCCCAGGCACCACCTCAATCCAGCCCCAAAAACATCCAAATCGATTCATGTTTCCACCAAGCTCCGCGTTGCTTTACAAAAAAGTGTTCCATTTGTACGAGCTGGCCCAGAACCTTTGGCACACCCCTCTCCCGCATGGGTGTCCAATTGTGCAAACACTCTGAAGATACCATTATGAACCGATTCATGCTCCTTTCCCTGTCCAACGGGTGGAAAAATAAATAAAGTACATGAACAATACCTTGCCCCAGAGCCTCAATGAGTGAACATGCTCTTAAAAAGGAACACTGAAGGAAAAATTATAAAATCCCACCGCTAGGAAAGTTCTGTCTTTTGTTGTTAGTCATTGAAGAATATATGTCTTTTATAAGTAGGTAGAACTTATCAAACTGTTAATTGTGATCCATCAAACTGTTTGACTTTAAATCTTCAGCACAAAGCTGAAGTGGTGGCTGAGAATAGTGAGGGCACCAGATCTGGAGAAGAACACGGTGAGAAAATAGAACCTAAACCCGATCAAACTGATCAACAACTAGAGACTAATCCTATCGAGGTGTAAAGATCACCGAAGTGGGTTAGGCTAGTGCCAGGGTTCGATCCCAGGACTTCATGCTTAAGGAGCCAAACCATCTACCAGTTGCGCTAAACATTTTTGGTTGCAAAACAAAAGTTGTAAGATACATCATCGGAGAGATACAGAACATAATGCTATGAAATGGTTGTACAGGCTGCTCTTAATTGCCTAAAATCCAACTGACTTTCCTAAAGCAAAACATGTCGCCTAACTGCTCGGTGCTTATCTTAAATAAACATGTCCGTCCTTCTCGCGGTTTTACATGGCGGCTTTTAGAGAAATTCATGGACCTCTCTTTTATCCTATCAACACCCCGCAAATTAGGAGAGTGTAAGAACAATCATCAACACTGGGAGAATGCTACATTCGCTTTTTCTGGTGCCGAAATAACTCTGAGAATGACTGACACATGAATTCCTAGTCACACTATCAGATAGATTATCATTTTTTATAACCGTGGTGTCGGGGCCAGCTTGTGTGGATAATCCACAAGGCCTTGAAGTTAACAGCTGGTAAGTCTCCATTAGCTCCAAGGGGTGTCGACGTTTGTGGAGTTTGAACTTGAGACCTCAAGGTGAGAAAACCCTTAGATCCCAAGCTTCCACCACTATGCCAACCCCTCGGGGTTAATTAGTTTATCCTCACAAGAAATTAATGAAAAAATTGTAGAAGAGAACTGGCATGTTGATGCGTGACAGAATTCTTCAGTTCGGGATTAACCGTAAGTCATAAGCCCTAACAAGGCAAAAAATAGCATTCACATCCAAATTTTGAAACTTCGATTAATGGTTGAACACATTAAGTATTCAAAACATTTCTCCCATCCTCTGCATACTGTGTTATTTGGTCTTGTTGCCGACGTAAGCAATTTCAATCCCTCGATAAGTAGACCTGGTAGTTAAGGGTAGTTGGTGAATGCTGATCACAGTGCCAATTGTCAAATGATGAGGCCATGAGGGTAATTTCAGCTGAAAGGAATTTTGTTACTTATCCAGAAGGTGATGGAAGTATTCTCAATTAATCTAATTCACGCACTTATTGAAAGCAAGATACTCCCAACTCCTGAAGAATGATTAGCTGTCAACTGATTCAGAAGTTGCTGCAACCTTTGTTCTCAGTCTGATTTGTTGTAAAGGG
Source organism: Linanthus parryae (assembly GCA_023055425.1). NCBI lineage: Eukaryota > Viridiplantae > Streptophyta > Magnoliopsida > Ericales > Polemoniaceae > Linanthus > Linanthus parryae. The sequence continues at coordinate 21,014,567 of JALGPY010000012.1, read as the reverse complement.
CTAGAAACTTTGAACCTTCCTTGAATATTCTTTTTTACATAACTTGGTATTTGAAGTAAATAAAAATAGAGACTAGACATGGATTATGTATCTGGTCTACATGTACACCAATTGATTAAAAAAAGGTGCTCTTAGGTTAGCCAAATCAGGATTGATGGCTTCATGCTAATCCCAACAGTTGGGAATTTGTGGTTTACTGGGGTCGTGTGCCAGGAGTAAAATCACAAAGTCGCACGAGTTTTGTGATATGTCTGATCACTTCTAGAGTCTGCTGATTGTGGCATGCGTGGACATCATGTGTGCCCTTTGAGCGTTTATTTGAAGTAAGAATATGTACGCTACTAAATAGGTGTCAATGCCTTGTTCATTTGGCAACAGGCAGGTATATATCACTGTGAAATCACAACCCATGATTAAAACCCAGATTTCGAAGAACACAGAGATCGAGTCAAATCCTTTTAGGCTTTGGCAGTTTTTGAAATGGTAAGTCCTCTTCCTTCCATGTCTTTCGGGTATGCATCTTCTGTTTGGGAAACATATTTAAGGGAAAGCTATGCCATAGCCATATTGACGACATCTCCAGGGTGCATGACTCTCCTAAATTTGTGTGGCTTGTTGAGGATTCTCTTTTGGATCTGTGACTTTTGTGTTTCTCATAGCTTTTAAGATTAAGTAAATGTTTCCATCTCTTCTTCCTCGTAGAAAACAGAGAATTAATAGGGTGTGTCGATAACTGAAAACTAGATCAAGCTTTTACACCAACTTCGTATTTGTGGTCAGGGTGAAAAGACATGAACTTATAACTACATCCTGACCACTAATCAAAATTGGTTTATAATTTAAGTTAGGTTTTTGGCTATCCAAACATTCGCAATGAAGTTTACCAAAATATTTTACAAGACATACTAATTGTGAAACTATGTATCTTGAAGCCTGTGAATCAATTAACTGCTGACAGATCAAGTCAATTTGAAGCTGCTGACGACTTAATCTTTATAGGATGAAAAACTCCTCAACCACATGGCTATTGTTGGTCCATAGTCCATACAGCTAGCTGGAAGGAGCAATCGGGTGCTACCCCTAAATCTGGTGACCTTTTGACAACACTTAATACACAAGTTCTTTCTTTCTTTATGTTTAATTTGGGGGGGGGGGGGGGGGGGGGCAGAAGTGATGTCAAATCATGCGATAAAGATATATGTTTAATGGGTTTGCAATATGAGTCAGGTTCTTCAAGTCGATTCATGACTGGTACTTTGGTGCGTTTGTACTCTTTCGTCTTCTGTGGGTTTTGGGCTATTGCCCAATTTATAATATCGGTTTCCTGGTTCAATCAGGGGTCTTCATTGTTTGTTTACTGATAAGTGAGCTTAATACTGGATCTCTTATATGAAGAGCTCTAGCTAGTTGCAGAACATAGTCTACTTAATACGTTGATCACTAATAATATCCGAAACTATATTCAACAGTTTTATTGTTTAGCATACGTTGATTCATGTATGGTATGTGTCCCTACACAGCTTCACGACACTATTTAGACGAGTTCCGGTGCTAAAACACTAGTCTCCAACTGGGAGATGAAATATTTTATATTCTAAGTATATCAATTTTCTAGCCTGCAACTTTGACCAATCAGCTGCAAATCCAACAACTCTGGCCAATGACCACTGACTAGAATAGTTGAATCCCGGAGATAAATAGATGATCACACCATTTCTGGTGATTCGATTCCCCAAGTAATTGATCTTACTTCAGTCCCAGAAGAGGCTGATACCAAGAGATCTCAATCAATTTCATATCTTCCAGACATTCAATCAGAACATCCGTAACCATACGGTTATGCAGCCTCAAGACCCTCTAGGCCTCCTGCTGGGTGTGCTGCTCTATACTCATGTATGAGAGTCTCCATTCTATTTTCCGTATTTCTTGTTTGTCCATCGAGCTTCTTTTGACCTCATCAAGATGCCAATTTCTGGACTGTTTCCAAAAATTTCAACTATTGCCCTGCAAAAATCTTAGTTCATTGAATTTCTCATGTTTCAGGAGGAAATTGAGATTGAGGCGAAGACATTGCGCGTTGGGAAGGCGGTTGCTGTAGTCAGTGTTGAGTTGAGAAAGAAAAAGACTGGAAAAATTATTGCACACGGTCGGCATACCAAGTACCTTCCAGCCTCAAGTAAGATGTGAGCCATGATAGTTGTAGCTTTCTACATCTGTACGTACGCTGCTATTCCTTGCCTTGTATTATCATTCTCCTCTGGAGCCATTTTTTTTTAAAACAAATCTATGTATCCAAAATTCAAAATAATGTGATTTCTGTCATCTGTAAGAGATTGCGAAGGGTAATAATTGTAAAGATTTCAGTTATTAGAATTGCCTAGTGTGGTGTAGAAGCTCATACTTGAAGTTGTTCTTCAAGTAGGTTGAGTTTCAAAAAAGAAAATTGTAAACATTAATCTCCTCGAAGGATACATTGTTCACCCTAATAATGTAAACATTATTCTTTCGGGGCTTCATAGTTTTACTGTATCGGTAAGTAGTCGGCCTATTTGAAGAGCATAATTATGTGTATCTATCACATCAGTCCAGTCCTAAGATCGCCTGAATGTCTGAACATCACTATTCAGGTTTCCTCAAGGACCTCAACATCGATATTCAGGTTTCCTCCAGCAACACGGTTTCTAGATACAAAGTGCCCAACGGGGATGCACTATGCATTCCAGTGCCCCCAGCACTACCTAGTGTCTGTCTCTGACATCTCTTGAACAGTTGGACGAGAGGATGACTAGACGTATAATCTTACTATTGGTCATTTGATCGAGTATGTAAGACCAAATCCTGTTCTTTAGTATGAGCACTGGATCGAGTATGTAAAACTCGATCAAGTTCCTTAGTATGAGATACACACCCATCAGTAGTATCCTGATTTGATTGAGTAACGACCACTCTCGGTGAAGGGCAAGAAAAGCATGTAATCTTGCGGTACATGAGGAATGTAGATAGTAGAAATAGAACCCATGGTTTGTCAGGGGTAGAAGTGATTGAGAATAAAAGCGCCATGATCGGGAGGACTGGTCAATGAAGCCTTGGACAGAGACAATAGAGAAAAGGAATTCCACATCCGGTGGGAGGGGCTCAGTAACACCTGGAATCCAATGACATCCGGAAGGGCTATTTTGGCTCCCATTACCAACCGTCCATCTCATACCTTGTTGAAGAATATTATTTCCCCAGACTATGATCCTCCGACCCCCAAGAAGGCGATCCACAAATCTGATGGTGAAGAAAGTTTATTTGGTGAAAGTACTTTCCCAGTAGGACCTTAGCAAAGCGAATCAGGATTGCTGACGATGCAGTAGACTTTTTTTTTTTTGTTAAGAGGGCTTAATTCTAGAGTTCAAGGTCACGGAAGCCCTGTACACCCTCGCGGATCGACTTACAAAGAGTACCCCGTCTGCGCCACCGAATCCCTTTGTTACTGCCATTTTACCAACTGAGTAATAACTGTCTTGAGTTTCTGGGAGCTCTGAATACTGAAAATAGGTAGGCTGGGATGGATAACAATGTAGATTTTACTAGTGTGCATCTTCCTGCAAATGATACCGAGTGAAGTTTCCATTTCTTGAGCCTGTTGTGGAAATTAGATAAAATTCCCACATTTCTTCAATGGAAATTCCATAGCTCTTCCCAAGTATTTTCCGGGCTTTGAGCTAATGGAAAGTTCCAAAATGGATTGCAAATTGGTTGCGTCTGCCAAAGTCATATTAGGGCTAGTAATCAATTCTGATTTATGGAAATTGATGATCTGGCCAGGATGATTTCCGAAGTCCAGAAGCGCCCATATTAAGATAGAGACATTTTGCATATTGAGTTGGCATTTTGCATATTGAAACTCCAACCACCAGTGTTAACGGAAGCAGAACCCAGGATTCTGCGAAGAAATTACACTTTCGCTGACAAATATGTACTGCAAACGTTCTGAGTCGTTGAATCTTCATGCACCCTTTGTCAAGTAAAGAATGGGAACAAAATAACCGAGAGAAAACAATTAGAGAAACCGGAAAGTGAAAGAAAAAACAAAAGATAAATTACCAAAATTTAACTGTGCGTTTAAATTTTATCCAGACAAGGGAAGTCCCTTTTTCCTATCAGCACTAAAGGTAAGTTTTTTTCTTTTTCTTTTTTTCGATTCAACACTAAACCATTCCACAACATTGGTGCTCATGAAATTGGCAGGTCTGGCCAGTGAAAATCCTTCCCTTTTCATTCATTCATTCGCCTTTTCCGCTGTAACTCCAAGAGCTTCTCCCAAGTCTATGGTTCCTCTCATGGTTCTCCTCCCAACGGCTCCACCGTTTCCCTTCCTCATCATCGCAGCAAATTCCCCATAATCGATTTGCCCATCCTGCAGTATAGAGAGGTTTCCATTGAAAATTATTAATTGTGACCAAGGCTGCGTATGCATGTAAGCCGAAAGACAAACCAAGCAATTATAGCTTGTTCAAGGATAAAGAAAAAATGGATACTTCATCCATAAGGTAAAATTTCAACTAGGTGACGCGCAAGTCAGATGACAAGATTTTCTCAAACAAAAGATCGAACATGTACAAGTCATTTGCCACTCTCTTATTTTCCTTTTTATCTGTGTTATTTCAATTTACAATTTCCATACTAAATAGACAAATTTTCATCTACTTGGTTTAAAGATTTCCCCGGAGACTTGACTTGTGCATGTTTGGTTGGAGATTTTAATCTCATTTGCCAAAAAATAATTAATCTTGTTTGTTTCGTAAATATTTTCAGTCAGATTTTAGTTTAAGTTGGCTAATAATCTGCATATTACATAATCTTCAATTTTAGAGTTTTTTTGGGTATATCGTCTGAAATCCCTTACTCTACCCTCTCTTTAATGCAAGGATTGTTAATTTGTGCAAACGCATAACATCTTAGATGTATAATAAGTTCAAATAAAGACATTTATTGTAAATTTGATAGTAAAAGCTACAGGTGTTGCCAAACGAAATTAAATTTTAATTCCAGATTTTCAGCACATGCCAAACAGTTTTCAGATTATAATTTCAGTTAGCTTATTCATCCCGGATTATTTTCATCAGATTATAAAGATTTTAAGCTGGAACCAAACTTGCTTAATTGAAGATGCAAAGCTCCACAAAGTACTGTTCGCAGATGGTAAAAACCAGAGTTTAACAAGATTGTATATGCACAGCAAGAATTTCCAAGCTACCAATCTATTAACCATAACAATCTGGTAGGGATAGACTTACATTATCCTGATCAATTTCCTTGATCATCTCATCGAGGTGAGCATCACCTAAACCAAACTCAGTGCAGGCTTGTTGAAGCTCGTCGATGGTTATGTAACCACTACCATCTTTGTCGAAAAAGGAGAAGGCCGACACCAAATTCTCCTCTCTCTCCAGCTTGTTCAAGTGAACTGTAGCAGCCAAAAACTCCCCATAGTCTATGGTTCCACTGTTGTCAATATCTGCCTGCGGCACACCCCCAAAAGCGAAAACAAAGTAGTTGTCATATCCCAAACTCAATCGTTACATACATCTAATAAAACAAAGTACGTGCATAACAGAAACACTTCTGCTTACTGCATCCATGAGATCCTGAATCTCAGATTCCATGAGTTCTGAACCAACTCGTCTCAAGCCTTCTTTTAGTTCGTCAAATGTTATTGATCCACTATTGTCAGTATCGATCATTTTAAATAACTCTTTCAGTCCACCAATTTCTTCCTCTGATAGTCTCTCGGCAATGACCTGACAAATGGCACCAAAATTCAGTTTTTTTATTAGGTTCAGAAAAATACAAGTAGACATGCGTTAATTTGCGACCCAAGGAACTAAAGCATCATGTTCACTGAGGCATGCGTTTGTGTTGCCTTATCAGCAGTGCAACACAAACGCTCTGTCATCAACCTAGAGCTATGTCAGAGTCTAGGCAGGAGAACTAAAAGAATCACACACATTTTCACTAGTTAAGAGACTATCAAAGAGATAAATATAGGGTTCCAATATGCTCAGGAGCCCTCGAGGGCAAAGGTAGAAACTAGAGTGATCCCAAAACGAATGTGAGGTGGTACAAAACTGTGGGAGTGTAGGTCAATGAAAAGTGGCTCTATAAGTTGTCAATCTCTGTTGAAAAGCAACGATGAGGAGGCTGAAATCTTCAAACCGGAGATCTATCTATTATGGCTGCAAGTTAAAGTGCCCAAACCGCAAACCGGACCGAACCGTGCCAATCCATTTGGTTTAGGTTCATAAAATTTCAAACCGAAATTAGACGGTTCAGTTTAGGTTCGTAAAATTTCGAATCGAAATTAAATGGTTCGGTTTGGATCTCAGTTGTTTACAAACCGGCTAAACCGTTTAAACCTCTTATATATACCCAGTTCTCTTTTTCCAGACACTATATGTTCTCTTTAATTTGATGAGTTTCATACTACGCAATCTAAAATTCAGGTGATGTGACGTTGCTTGCTGTAATTTAAATTTAGCAATTAGAATGTCTGGACTCTAAGACAATAGTTATGTTTAAATTTGACAGTTAGGTTCGGTTTCACCATTTGAAGACAAGTTATGATGTTGAGGCATTTTCATTTATTCGCCCCATTCCGCGTGATCATTTCAAATGACATGCATGGGGTTGGAATTTGAAATTACTCACAAACCGAGGGGAAGGATTTGGTCCAAATCAAATCCAGGACTTTGTAATGTATCCAAACACTAGATTAGTCCCAAATCCAATTCCACCCCCAAATCTGATGCAATCCGAACAGAACCTCAAGGAATAAGTCATCATCCTGAAGAATAAAAAAGAAACATACGAGCAACATGCAGGAAACTACGTTCAAAAATTTTCAAATACAGTGTATAAGGAACTCTAGTTATGCTCGAAATTGAGACATCTTACGTGAGAGCAAAAACAACTTGATCTATAATATATAAGCTCTACAAGAACAGAACCATAAGAAAGTTATTTTTGACTTCCAACTTAGAGGTTTTCCCTTTCACCTTTCACCATTTTGGCTATTTTCTTGTATACTTGTGAAAGTTAAAAAAGAGAAAGTCACCTTAGCATAGTGCACATGCTCTAAATGTCAAAGTTCTCCAATGTAAATCAACAGGTCACAAACCAGGAAAAAAAAAATGGAGTCATATCTTCGTCATAAATTGGAAACTTATGACCAAGGCAACATTTATAATATGATATGTTAACTTGCTCAGTCTTCTAAACCCTTTTTGCTTACCTTGACTTACCAAATTACTCTCATCAGACCACAAGTTATAACTATGATTACAGTGGAAGGAAACCTTTTCGCTCTAAAATCCTCCTATTCGTCACAGTTGAACATTAGATGGTAATATTAATGGGATAGAGGAGCTACAAAGTTAATTTTATTTCTATCAGGTAAACATGGCCAAAAATAAAATTAATATCCGCTATCTCTTTCAAATAAAGCTTTTAAATTATATAACGGGTAACTCCCTACATGATATAAGGTACTAGATCAAACATTGCTAACTAGTAAAGTGGAAATAAGAAAGTTATCAATAAATCTCTTTATTCCATAAGCTTTCAGACGAGACTGTAAATCTATGAAAAAAACTTACACGCAGGGCCATCTTCTTAAGTTTGTTCATCGCAGAGAACTGCTTGAGGCGTGACAGAACTGCTGAATCCAAAGGCTTGTCAGGAGCAACTCTGTCGTCAACAATCCATGGGTGACCTGTAATAACAAAACAATCAAGCAAGACATGCGAAAGGATCGGTACTTAATTTTATCAGATTATGGAGATGGAGATGCAATGCTATAATATGCAGCGACACCCAACGAGTGAGCCAAATCTACTATTCAAACAAATCTTTGCTTTGTGACTTTGACTGGTGAAAGAAGTTTACACAAAACTTCATGGGCAGTGAGCCTTGTCTTGGGATTCCTATCAAGCATTTTTCTTAGCAGATCTTTGGCACTCTCTGAGATCCCAGGCCATGGTTCTGTCTCAAGATCTAATTTCCCTTGTAATATCTGTCTGAAGATCCCGATTTCAGTTTCTGGAGTTGAAAGTCGAAAAAAATAACCATTAAATTATGGATAAGAACTGAACATATGAATCATCATTCATCAAGCTAAGTTGAGCAAGAAAGCAAGTTACCCGCCCAAAAAGGTGGCACCCCACTTAGTAAAATGTACATAATGACTCCTGCACTCCATACATCGACTTCAGGTCCATAATGCTTTCGCAAAACATCTGGCGCAACGTAGTATGGGCTGCCAACTACATCAGAAAACTTTTCACCTGGAAGAAATAGAAGAAGCAATGAGATTTGTAAACTGTAAAAACCAAAAATGCAGTTAGAGCAAACACATTTGGGTTTAATTTTATTTTTTTTGTCTAATAGATCAACCTCAAAAGAAGAACTGTAAAGATACCCAAATCCCGAGAATCACACACCCCAATCTCAAGATCTCAACCCATTGCATCTCTAGGAACTAAAAAGTAAAAGAGAGCAGAATCATTAGAGAAAAACTAAACATAGCATACTCTACAAACCACATACTATCAAGCTAATTAAAGGCAATGAAATGGCATATCGCACATTCCGATTTCAAGTTCTCAGCTCATTGCATCATTGGGAAAAACCTCAGTAACACAGAATATACAAAATTCTAACAGCCTCAACAAACCACAATGATCAACAATAAAATGAATCAACAAAAGAGAATGTGGGGAATCAAGAAATCAACCTGGCTTGTAAAACACAGACAACCCAAAGTCAGTAGCTTTAAGGGCAGCATCCTCATCAGTACTAAGGAGCAAGAAATTCTCAGGCTTGAGATCTCTATGCATGACACCCAAAGAATGACAAGCCTCCACAACCCCAACAATGGTCTTCATAAGCTTAGCAGCCTCTTTCTCACTGTAATGCCCTTTCATCACAATCCTATCAAAAAGCTCCCCACCAGCACACAACTCCATCACTATGTGCACATAAAGTGAATCCTCATAAGTACCCTTGATTCGGACCACATTCGGGTGCTCCGAAAGATGATGCATTATCTGAATCTCCTTCCACACATCATCGTAGTCCTCCTTACAGAAGAGCTTCTTCTTGGGTATTGATTTGCAGGCGTATTGGGTGTTTGTAGATTTCTCGGTACAGAGATGGGTTGTCCCGAATTGGCCTTGCCCGAGCTTCTTCCCGATTGTGTACTTCTTCAGGAGGCTCTGGGTCTTGTACGGAAGAACCCATCTGGGCTTCGACTGTGGCGGGTGCTGCGGTTTCGATTCCGCCGATGGGTCTGGCTGTTTGGTCGAATCTGGTGAAGACATGATCAATTTGGTCAATTGATGGTGTGAATTGAAATGGGCTTCGATTGAATTGAATGTTTACTACTGTTCACTGCAAACTGTGTAGCAGGAATAGACCAAGACCAAGACCAAGACCAAGTCCACGGCACTCTTTATTGTGTGTGATTCATCTCTGAGTCAGCACCGAGCTATAGCTGGATTAGCTCCATGAGGAACAGAACTCTAATGTCTGAACTCTTTCTCGTCTCTTTCCTGAGAACAGATCGTTTCTCTCTTTTTCACGGGTGAGAGTGAAACGCTTCTCTCTAGATTCAAGGGAGCTGTGTCCAAATTGACGTTTTTGTCAGTTTTCAAATAAGATGTGCTTATTATGGGGAGTGGTATTTCTTTTTCTTTTCTTGTTGGGGAAGATCATTTTTTTAAGGGTAAAAGACACTTTGGCCCCCTCAAGTTTGACACAAAGACGACTTGCTCTGCTTACAGTTTGGGAATTGACAATTTCACTTCATACTGTCATACTTCAAAACTTTTGCACCGTGCTATTATGTCATTTCATTATCCTGAAAAAGAAGAAGCAGAGGGTAGAGAGAGATTTCTCTATACTTTTCTTGACACTGAGTCTCACTCGCTGAGTGGTAGACGAGTCCAGTGATTTCTACTGGTTTTTTACCCTTTCTGGGTTTTGCTTTGTTTTTCCAGTTTGTTGAGTGATAAGAGAGTAATCTCAGTGCCTTTTCTGTTTGAGTGTTTCCCGTTTTTTTGTGTTTCTTCTAATCAATCATTCCTCTCTTTGAATCCTCAGAGTTATGGCAGAACCATCGGAAAACAGGTCTTCTCCGGTGGCACTAGATCTAGAGGATGGTGAGGAAGTTGTAAAGATCCTCCATCAGCGATGTCTGTTTGGGAAAATCTTAACGAAAATAGAGATCCGCCCACAAACGATAGAAGCTATTTTCAGAGCAGTGTGGAAAATCAAAGTTGGGTTTTCGGTCACAGCTAGGGGAGGAAATCTTTTTGTCTTCAACTTTGAGGATGAGGAGGATTGTGATAGGGTGTGGAAGGGAACACCATGGACAATACAGAATCACCTGTTGGTGATGAGGAGATTCAAACAAGAAGTCAATCCAGAGGACCTCTGCTTCAGGGACTGTGAATTTTGGGTCCAGATTCATCATTTGCCGCTGGAGAAATTGGTGGTAAAGAATGCAAAGAAAATAGGGGCGGTGATTGGAACAGTAGTTGGAGCCGATGCAGTCGATGAGGAGAACCAAGAAGAGACAGTTATGTCTCCGATGATAATTTGTATCAGAGTGGATACATCAAAACCACTCGAAAGGGGTTTCTATCTTCAGCTAAAGAACGGTTCATCGACCTGGATTTCCTTTCAATTTGAGAAGCTGATGAACTTCTGCTTCCGATACGACCGAGTAGGGCATGAGAAAGAAGAATGTAAATTCAAAACCCAAGAAGAAGGACTTAATTCTGGGTATGGACCACATCTAAGAGCAAAGGATGGAAAGAGATGGGGATTCGGTAGCAAAAAGGTCCGAGAGATGGAGGAGAAAGGTATAGATCAGTACCAGTGGTCATCTATGGAGTCGCCGGAGAAGGGGAAGACGGCGACGCGTGGAAATTACGCAGGTATAGGACAGCGCGTGGTTTTCAGGAATGGTACAACACAGCTGGTGTAGATACTGCTTTCTGAGCTGACAGATCTTGGCCACGTGGCAACCATCCAGCACACCATATTGTGCTCCACACACACTGGATCACCAGCCGAGCTGATCCATGTGGGGGCTGCGAGACAGAGCCCTCGCATACCACTGCACGGGACTTGTAGGGACTTTGTGGTTTGGAGGCTAGAGTAAGCCCTGTCGCGTGCGAGCCAAGCCCGCACGCGACCTTTAGTAACTGTTTTGAGAGATTTATGGCACGAGCTCCATAAACCCGGTCAATCCGGTCAAACCCGGTCAACCTTGTAACGGTTCCGGTATTCGCGCACCACGTGCAGTAACGGTCCCTATATACTCGGACGAACGTGCCGTTATGGTTAAGCTAATTAAGCCGCCATCAATGGGCGCATTAACCACACTACAACGGTCATGTTCTCCAGTATATATAGATCGTCAACCTTTCCATACAAAGGAGAACACACGGCCATACGCGGAAGCTCTGCCAAACCTCTGTCTCTCTCTCAGACATTGTTACTGCCTTACTCTCTCCCTACACACAACCCCTCTCTTCCTGTGCGATCCCTGATCCACTACATGCGGTGTACACGGAGGTCTCCCCACCGGAATCTCTTGTGCACATTTTGGTGAACCCGACGTGAACTTACCAACAAAAGCAACCATGTCTCAGGAGGATGATGTCAGCAACCGATCGCCCTCCACCGAAACTCCCTCGGGAGACGAGACCCGCCGTACTCCAACGACTCCCGGCGAGACACCGACGTTAGAGTCTTTGGACGCCACTGTCCAAAGTCAGGCGAAAGCTCTCAAGGCTCAATATGCACAATTAGAACAAATCTTGGCCGTTCTGGGTACCCTTGCGCCAAACCCTTCATCAGCCGCCGCTATCTCTCAGGGAGGAGGAACCCCTACCGCTCCAGGATTGGGAGTGTCAACCGCACCTCCCAACCCTCATCTGCAGACTCCACCGTCGGCTACGCAGCTGCCTTCGGTTCAGGGATCAACGGCACATATGCTGCCTCCTGCTGCTCACGCTCCTCAGCCCTCGGCTTTGGCGTCCAACCCAACTCTGCAGTACCCTTTGCCTCCCCCAACGATGATCTGGGGAAATGCGGGTAGTCAGTATGCTCCCAATCCTCCGGCGGCGTATGTGTCGCCCCAGCCTGCCGCAACCCCTCCGTCAGCTACCGAGGGGAGCATTCCAGAATGCATGACGTCTTTGCAGAAGCGCGTGGACACTATTCTGGCTCATCAGTCATTCGCGGATACCATTATCCCAAAGTTAGACAACGATCCACCCATTCCACGGGAGATCTATCTCATGCCTAACCCGGCGGGGTACAAGGCTCCTAAATGGGATAAGTTCGAGGATGTCAACGGAAACGCTCATGAGCATGTCATGCGTTTCATTGATGTCATGGGTCCGTACGGAGCCGATCCCAAGCTGCTGATGCGAGAGTTCCCAAAATCTCTAGGGAACGTGGCATACAAATGGTACCGGACATTGGAGGCCGGATCCGTGAAGACTTGGGACGACATGGTCCAGAAGTTCTATACCAAGTTCTTCCAAATGGAAGAAAAGGTGACAATGATTCATCTCTCGCGGATGTACCAGAAGCGCGAGGAGGATGGGATCACCTTCATCAAGAAATTCCGGGCGAAATCCTTGGAGTGCAAAGATCCAATGCCCGAAAGCCGGCTGGTAGAGATATGCCTGCAGTGCATGCGAGATGAATACAAAGGTATGCTCATCAATTTGCAAACACCTACGTTTTCAAAGCTAATCGAATGCACGAAGAACATCGAGCCTATAGTCGAGAGACAGAAAAAGAAGAGCGCTCCAGAGCGACCTGCGAGCGGCACTACTTACAAGATCGGGAGGTTTAGCTACAAGAGGGGACGCGAAGCTGAGGTCAATACAGTTTCGCCCCAGAAACAAGCGAAGGTTGCGAACTTCGATGTACCGCCTCTGCCATGCTCGGTAGAGGAAGCAAGTGACCTCTGCAGACAGTGGCGCAAGGATGGCGTCCTGCCACCGCTCGAGAAAACACGCTCCAAAGAGATGGTGAGGGACCCTAAGTGGTGCGAGTACCACGGCAAGGTCATGCATCCCACGGCCGAGTGCAAGAAGCTCAGGTTCGCGTTCGATCAGAAGATGAAGAACGGCGAGCTCATCGTCAGCGATCACCGGAAGGATGTGCGCAACAACCCGCTTCCCGCGCATGCGGAACAGGGCTCGAAGGGCAAAGAGGTCGCCATGATCTCGATCGTCGACTTGGAAGAAGTCGCAGAGGATGGCCTGCCCATCGTCGCCGAGGTCCATGAAGACGAAGACTTCAGCATGGACACAGAGAATGAACGTGCCGACCGCATGAAAGGGTCGCACGGCTTCAGCAAATTCTTCGACGAGATGAATTTCTCCGAGAAGTGCCGGACTGATATGACGAAAGCGATTTTGAGAATAGCAGAGGACTACGAGGAGGACCTTGTAGTCTCCAACGGGAAAGTCATCAGGGCATCCCGCTCTACAGAAAAGATTATGACCTTTTCTGCCAGCGACAAGCAGACGGATGCGAGTCACCAGAGACCTCTGTACGTGACCGCCATCATCAATGGCGTCGAGTTCAAACGAGCGTTCGTCGATGGAGGAGCAGCGGTCAACGTCGTTTCGCTCCACACACTGAAGCTAGCAGGGATTCCGGAGCACAAGATCGTCAGACGTCCATCTCCGCTCATGGGATTCGGAAGCGACTCTAGAATGACGATCGGGTGGATCCGCCTGGGCGTTCAGATTGGCAATCAGCAAAGTTCTATGTCATAGACGCGAACACCACGTACCACATGATTATAGGTCGAGCCTGGATTCATCGCTTCGACGCAGTCCCTTCAACGGCTCACCAGGTTATGAAAGCTATCTGGAACGACAGAATAGTCGAGATACCGGCTTCGACGAACCCATTCAACCTGGATGAGGCACATCTCAGCGAGGCAGTGTGGTTCACTGAGATGGCGGACGAGCAAACACCCGAACCATTCAACCCTACTCCTTTGTCTCTCTGGGAGGACATCAAGGACCAGTCGCCTGCGGGAGTAATGGTGACAAGGGAAGATGCCAAGGAAAAGCCGCCTACACGCGAAGAGGCGCCGCGTATCACATATCATCGAAAGAACGTGTATACTCTGAAGAGGATCGCAAAGCATGACCCCGAGGGCAAGGAGATGGAGAGCTTCTACGCCAATGGGAAGAAATGCTATCGCATATGAAGGTGCGCGGGGATGTCCTCACGCGGGCATGGGGATATCCCTGGGCAAATCAATCAAATCGAGCAAATCGCGCTGACGGAAGAGCCAACACAGGGCGCTCCAGACGAGAAACTCAAAGAGGCACCTGAATGCATGGAAGACAGGCCAGGACCACAAAAACAAGAGCTAAAGGAAGTATTCCTCAGCCCGAACGAGGAAAAGAAAAGGCCAGTCTTCCTAAGTGCGGACCTCACAAGCGAGGAAGAACAAGGACTGCTGCAGCTCCTAACTGAATACAAGGACGTGTTCGCATGGGAGTATGATGAGATGCCGGGTCTGGATACGAGCATCACCATGCACCGTCTAGACATCATTCCAGGGTCTAAACCAGTAAAGCAGAGTACAAGGAGCTTCAGGCCAGAGCTCAACGTGAAAATCAAACAGGAGATTGTCAAACTCCTAGATGCCAAATTCATAGAGCCAAATCATCATCCCACATGGCTGGCCAACATCGTGCCAGTAGTAAAGAAGAACGGACAGCTCCGCATCTGCGTGGACTTCCGAGATCTCAATCGCTTCTGCCCAAAAGACGATTTCCCACTGCCCAACATCGATTTGCTTATCGATTCAACAGCGGGCCATCGCATGTTCAGTTTCATGGACGGCTTCAGCGGGTACAATCAAATCAAGATGGATCCCGAAGATGCGCGGAAAACTGCATTCATCACTCCTGTGGGGGTATTCAACTACACGGTGATGCCGTTCGGTCTTAAGAATGCGGGCGCGACCTATCAGCGAGCCATGATGGCTCTATTCCACGACATGATGCACAAAGAGGTGGAATTCTATGTGGATGACCTGGTGGTTAAATCCAATCACGAAGCAGACCACCTCGCAGATCTGCGAAAGGTGTTCAATAGGTGCAGGCATTTTCAACTGAAGATGAATCCCATGAAATGCGCGTTCGGGGTGACATCAGGGAAATTCTTGGGATGCGTGGTTCATCGCCAAGGGATCGAGCCCGACCCCGCGAAAGTATCAGCTATCACTGGCATGACGCCGCCCCATAATCAGAGTACATTAAAGACATTTTTAGGAAAGCTATCCTATCTGCGGAGATTCATCCCAGCAATTGCCGAAATCACATGCTGTTTCAGCACTCTTCTCAAGAAGGACGCCGCGTACAACTGGGCTCCGGAGCACGAAGCCGCATTCGAAAAGCTGAAGGATTTACTCACGTCTTCAAAGATAATGATCGCGCCTCAACTGGGATCACCACTTCTGCTATATCTGACATCAACAAGGAGATCTATAGGAGCGCTCTTGGCTCAAGAGTATGAAGGCCAAGAGAGGCCTATCTACTACATCTCTCGCATCGTGCAGCCTGCTGAATCAAGGTACACAGACATCGAACGTCATTGCCTTGCCTTATTCTTCGTGATAAAGAAGTTGAAACACTATTTTGCATCACACAAAGTAGTAGTGGTCACCAAGAGCGACCCCATAAGAAACTTGCTAACTCACACTACTCCGGGCGGGAGATTGGCGAAATGGTACATGACCATTTCCCAATACGATATCACATGCGTGCGACCACGAGCGATCAAGTCGCAGGCGGTAGCAGATCTGTTGGCACAGTTCCCTGATAACAGCCACGAGCCCGTGATCGAGGAAGAGCTCGAAGGCCCTGAAATCTACGCAATCGACGTGCCCTATTGGACTTTACACTTCGACGGTTCGTCAACCAGGAAAGGCGGAGGCATTGGGATAGTCTTGACAAAGCCAGACGGGGAAGTCATACAGATGTCCGCAAAGCTCAACTTCGCAGTCATAAACAACGAAGCGGAATATGAGGCCCTCATCGCGGGGCTCCGTGCGGCGAAAGCTTTGGAAGTGAGCAACTTAACGGTCATGGGAGATTCCAAGCTGATTGTTAAGCAAGCCTCGGGCGAATATGGTTTGAAGGAGATCAACCTCCTGTCTTATCGCACCCTAGTACAAAAGCTGATGCAGCAATTCTGCGATGTGAAGTACGAGCACAAGCCCCGAGCAGACAACAGGCACGCAGACGCCTTAGCAACCTTGGGATCTAAGGTCACCATAGACAAATGCCCCGCAAGGATTTCCATTGAAGTGCGAACATCGTCGGCATTGACAGAAGATGCGTGCGACGACAAACACATGGATGACTCAGACTGGCGGAAAGCAATCCTGCAAGCTATTGCGAAAGGCACCAGCAGCGAAAGCTGGGCACTCACAAAAGGATATTGCATCCACGACAACACCCTTTACTACAAAGGTCCTGGAGGAATACTCATGCGATGCGTCTCCGAGCAAGAGGGACAACAGCTTTTAGAAAAGATTCACCAACACGCTTGCGGAGAAAGCGAGGTGTCAATCTACAGAAAGGCTCAGAGATATGGCATCCATTGGCCAGACATGTCAATAGCCGCAGCCCTGATACAAGGGAAGTGCGAAAGTTGCGCACTAACCAAAGATTCTCTACTCATCGCCCTAACCGATGACGACACGGACTGGAGGAAGCCACTATTCGATTTCCTCACCAAGGGCACCGTGCCCGAGTCAAGAAAAGAGGCCGAAAAATTGAAAAGGAAAGCGTCTCGATATGTGGTACAGGAAAACCTGCTTTGGCGAAGAGGTCACGAGGGCAACTTGCTGCGATGTCTAGACGGCAGAGAAGCACAAGAAGTCATGGACCTTTCTCATCAGGTGGAACACCAAGGAGGTGCGAAATTATGCAGGCAGCTCCTCTCAATTGGGTATTTCTGGCCCACGATGGAGGTCGATTGCCGCACCAAAGTGCGACGCTGCCAGGAATGCCAATTCAAAGGGAACCTAGTGCACGCTCCCGCCGTGGATCTACATGCAATAGGGACGCCATGGCCATTTCACACATGGGCTCTGGACTTCATCGGTCCCATCCGACCGACGTCGCACGGGAATCATTTCATTCTCACCGCAACTGAGCTGTTCACCAAGTGGGTGGAAGCGATACCACTAAAGACGGCAAATGCGCTGGCTGTGGTCAATTTCATCCAGGAAAGCATCGTATGCAGGTTCGGAATCCCAAACACCATCCTTTCAGATAACGGTACTCCTTTTGTTAATCGCCAGGTAGCTGCGAAATTAGCGGAGTACAATATCAGGCAGATATGTTCTACCCCTTATTACCCAAAGGGAAACGGACAAGTCGAAGCGACTAACAAAACGCTGTTGAGAATTTTGAGCAAGATGGTCGCGGATGACCACAAGAAGTGGGCCGACTCTCTAAGCATAGCTCTGTGGGCCTACCGAACTTCTCCAAGGACACCCACAGGGGCCTCGCCATTTCTACTATGTTATGGGGCCGAAGCTGTAGTACCTGCGGAGGTTAGAGTCAATTCGGCAAGGTTGGCTTTCCATGCACTCTACGAAAATCAACGCGATCACGACTTAGTCTTGCTGGAGGAAAAGCGAGAACAAGCCAAGGGAACCAACAAGCGGTACCAGGAAAGAATCGCTCGCGCCTACAATAAGACGGTCCAGCAAAGAGATTTCGCGGTCGGAGACTTGGTCTTGCGCGCATCTGATCACTGTATGCGAGAAGCGACTCACCCGAAGTTCGCAGCCAATTGGGAAGGACCCTTCGAAGTCACAGAAGTCTTTGACAGTGGCTACTGCAGCATACGAAGGTTGCACGGCACAACCTCTACTCCGAGTTCAGTCAACATGCGCTGGATTAAGAAGTACTATCCCTGACTTCTCTCATTTCATGCGTTTTATTATAACGTTGCTTGGTATCTTGTATGGCTACGATTTACACAATCTCCTCCCCCATATGAGAGGATTGTAATCCCATCTCTCCCATATGAGAGCGTTATAATAAAAGAATTCTACCAAATGAGAAGTTCACATTTCTAGCTGTTTATGTTGCTCTATTCAGTTTGTTGTTACTGTTAATCATGGTTTATTCGCCGCAATAGCAATCTGTACAACTGCGATCTTAATTGATCATCTAAGCCTATCTCTTACGATAGCAGCCTATGCCTATGCGATCTTAACTGATCATCTAAGCCTATCTCTTACGATAGCAATCTATGCAAATGCGATCTTAATTGATCATCTAAGCCTATCTCTTACGATAGCAATCTATGCAAATGCGATCTTAATTGATCATCTAAGCCTATCTCTTACGATAGCAGCCTGTGCAAATGCGATCTTAAGTGATCATCTAAGCCTATCTCTTACGATAGCAATCTATGCAAATGCGATCTTAATTGATCATCTAAGCCTATCTCTTACGATAGCAATCTATGCAAATGCGATCTTAGTTGATCATCTAAGCCTATCTCTTACGATAGCAGCCTGTGCAAATGCGATCTTAAGTGATCATCTAAGCCTATCTCTCACGATAGCAGCCTATGCGATCTTAACTGATCATCTAAGCCTATCTCTTACGATAGCAACCTATGCGATCTTAACTGATCATCTAAGCCTATCTCTTACTATAGCAGCCTGTGCAAATGCGATCTTAAGTGATCATCTAAGCCTATCTCTCACGATAGCAGCCTATGCGATCTTAACTGATCATCTAAGCCTATCTCTTACGATAGCAACCTATGCGATCTTAACTGATCATCTAAGCCTATCTCTTACGATAGCAGCCTATGCAAATGCGATCTTAACCGATCATCTAAGCCTATCTCTTACGATAGCAGCCTGTGCAAATGCGATCTTAAGTGATCATCTAAGCCTATCTCTCACGATAGCAGCCTATGAAAATGCGATCTTAATTGATCATAAAAGCCCATCTGTTACGATAGCAACACATACAAATGCAATCTTAATTGATCTTTAAAGCCTATCTGTTATGATAGCAATTCATGTGCGCATGATCTTATCTGATCTTCTAAAAGCCTATCTATTGCGATAGTAGCTCATGCGAATGCTAAAAGATGATCCCGATTGATCTTCTAGTAAAGCCTATCTGCAACGATAGCAACTCGCACAATTTAACGATCTTGATTGATCTACTAAAGAATATCTGCTACGATAGCAACTGGCAACATTGTGAAGATGATCTTAAATGATCCACAACGGCCAACCACAAGCCCATCTGCCGGGATGGCACAGCTGCGAAAATATGATCTCGAACGATCTAGCGAAGCATCAGCGAATTAATATATCGCAAATGCGAAACCATTACATAGCATTATGCAAGGCGAAATATGCCGAAACGCATGCGAAATTGTATTTTGTTGTAAAGAGACAGCAGATAATACAAAAGGCTATTTATCATTATGAGTCAAATGACTTACAATTTATCTGTCTAGATAGCAGCTTACAAGCGAAAAGCTCGAATCTAACTACGCAACCAACATGGCTTACAATACATTCGAAAAGTAGCTGACAAGCCAGAGACACACTAGGGGAATCCCGACTAAGAAAAGGATGAACCCACCGGTCCTAACACCGGCAATGTAACACGCAGATCTGCGGCCAAAGATCTGTAGCAAAAGGGATGCTGCCGCGAAGAGATCAGCTTGTCATTCGCTACATCCCTAGCAGCGAAACCTGGGAAACGATACGCCCAAGACCCCAAGGGGTGACAAAAGCCTCTGTCTGATCAAGGTAGGCGCCGGAGGAGCATCCTGTTTCGACATATGCTGCTCTGCAAAACAGGCGAAGCAGTCATTCCTCTGGTGATGGACTCCTTGTCATGATAGACAAGGGCATTGACGAGCCACCTGAGTTCAAGAACGAAGAGGCAAGAAATCCTCCTCCAGGGATGCTGGAGGAGAATTCCGCCGTTCATTACCAGACGGTAGCACGGTCACTTCGGCGCTGCACCTCACCACGAGGCGGCCGGAAACATGACCTGCACACATAATACACGAAGAAATTTCTTCGAACACACATGAGATATTATCTGCATCTTCTTTATGATGGTTATAAAGAGCAATAAGCCTCATAAAGTGGATCTTGGAAACTATTTCTACAGCACAAAGCGCAAACTCAGGATTCACAACTTGAAGTTGCCATGAATCAACGAAAAATAAGCGTTGAAGCCAGCAGTCATAAGGACTCACGGCAAAGCACATTTTTGGGATGAAGAACCCAAATAGCAAAGACAGGGTTTATATAGACCCTGTACAGACTCTTCGGTTGCCAAAGATGAGTCAGCAGAATTCAAAAAGAGGGTAAGTTCAAACACTTACGCCTTGAAAAGCGGTAACAATCAATTACCCTACTAAAGGCTACGACGATTCAGTTGCGTATCTTAATAAATGACGGATGGTCATGATTCGGATGGACTTCCCAACGAAAGCGTGCTTATCTGCCGAGAAATTAGCGCGAAAATCAAGCAGAGTATCAATTGCTGATGTCATAATTGGATATGCGCAGAGATATCCTATCAAATCCCGGGAAAGGGCAAAACGGGCAAATTCATTGTTTGTTGTTAAAAAAGGGGGGAGAAACCCTAGCAACATTACATTAATGTTTCAAACATTACATTAATGTTCCAGCTATTTTCTTGCTATTTTTCAAAATTCGAAAATCAAAGCAAATTCTTGATCAAGGAGTCTTGGGGCTCGAACTGATGGCTCAGCTTCTCTACTTGTTCCACTTCTTGCTTCAATAGCTCGCACCTGGCATTCATCTCATGATAGAGCTTCAGAGCTTCATCAACTTTTAGCTTTTGCTGCTCCACCTTCTGCTTCTCAGCTGCGAGATTCTGGTGGCCGAGCTTCAAAGTTATGGCTGCGCGAATCAGCGTGACTCTGTTCATAAGAAACTTGAAGCCCAGTCTGCCTTGGACTTTGGTCACGAGGTTTTGGCACATGCCACATAGCAATTCAGCACTCTGGACCGAAATGGTCGCAGGCGTAGCCGCAGACAGCTGCTCCAAAATCCAGATGGCTTCAGTAAGAAACAGCCTCTTGTCGAAGGGCCCTATCTCCAGAGATCTCACAAACGACTGCGGGTAGGTGAGACGCATTCGAACCACCCAGTCTACATCGGTTTGCTTCAAACCTGAGGAGACGTCAAAACTAAGTTATGATGTCGAACTCGCAAGAAAATAATGCAAAATGCAAACAGTAAAGCTTTGCTTACCAGTTCCTTCCAGAATCTCATGAAGAGAAGGAATGCGCGCTGCCGGGTTAGTCGAAGACTGTCCTCGCTCCATAGCTCTCCTATCAGCTGCGAGCTCCAATCTCTCGTAGTCAGGAGGAAGAGTGTAGGCCGCACCAGCTGCGACTGCATTCCCAACCTGCGAGCCCCAAAAGCTCCACGCAGGAATAGGTGCCTCTGGCTCAGTCATCGCCGGAGGCGAAGGGACAGCCGAAGTCGCTTGGCAAAGGACGCTCTCAGATGCGAAAACATTAGCAGCACTTGTCCTTTCTTCCTCAGCACCGGTACGGACATGTTCATCCATCAACACAGCATCTGCTTCAGCATCATCGGAAAGTTCGATGATGCCCTCGAGAGGCTCACTTGCATGTTCTGCATCCGGGACGGGCTTCTCAGTATGGGAGCTCGGAACCGGAACATAGGACGCAGAAGGCTGACCTCCCTGCTCCGGCACAGGTTCCTCAGCATGACCTGCGACATTAAATGCGATGATATGAGGTAACTTGCGCTATAAGTTATTTTGCTGTCTTTACTAAAGCTAAGAGTAAGCACCTCCACGCGAAGGTGGGATTGAGGTATCCTCGTCATACACTAAGGACGTGGAACCATGCCCTATCAGTGTGTCCTCACTAAGCAAGTCTTTAAGAGAAGCGTGACCTGGGATGCGAATAAACCAGTCATGATTCTGCCTCAAGTTGCTAAAGCCTAGTACGTGCGTATCACTCAAATAATTACCTGAGGGTTCTCCGCATTTGCCTACTAACCAACGGCGAATGTCAGCCTTTGACACACCATGCTTTAACGCACCCACAATAACATCTCTATAAGTTACTGCGAGATTGAAGATCTCACCTTTATCGCCACCTGCGATCTCTTCGAAGTCTGCTTGGACTTCCTCCAAGGCCGCTGCATCCTCTCCGGGAACCTCATCTTCCTCCTCCGCATGAGGAGCCACTTCTTCGGGAAGCTCGTCTTCCTCGTCAACTGGACGCGCTAAGTCATCAACATGCCGCTCTTCGAGGCTCCGCTGTTTCACGCGCTCGAGCTCCTCTTCTTCTCGCCGCCTCCTTCTTTCAGCAGCCTCCGCGGCTATCTTCCGGGACTCAGCAAGAACGTCCTCGCTTATGGGATCATCTGGAATGCCAGAATGGGCATCTCTCTTTTGTCTCTTGGCCACAAGGCCACCAATGGTTTCATCATCATCATCTGCGAATACACGATTGGTTTAAAGAAAAGAAGTGCAAAGAAGTTACGATAACGGGAAAGGGAATGCGACGGAGGTACCTCCTGATTCTTCCTCATGCATCACAACTGTTACTTCTTCTTCTTCATCACTTTCTTGGGGCTCCTGCCTCTCTTCCTCTTCCTCTTGATTAAATGGAACGAAAGTCTCAACTGCGAGATCTTTCCGCACTTTGCTGGGCATGCGACCTTTGCCTTTGTCCTTGATAGAAAGGGACCTCACTGGAGGAGAAGCTGGAGCACTTCTAGGGGAAGAAATCGTAATTCCCTTTTGCCTAGGTCTCTTCACTCTTGGCGCCGCAGTCGCTGGAGGAGACGGGTCATCTCCAGAAGGAGACGGAGCCGGAGGATTGTCTATCAGCGAGTCAGCAAAAGCATTCATGACTGCGCGAATCTTTGTTTCGAGCTCAGGTTCCATCCTCCACGCTAGCCGGAACGACTGCCTTTGTCTTCTGGTGGCAACAATGGCGTTAACCAATGACTTGGAGCGATCACCAGATGCGAATCGCCGCACATGACACTACAACCGTACAGAATAAAGATGTCAGCATAAGGAAATCAAGAAGCTTAATGCACGCGAAGAAATCGCTTACCTCAGCAAATGCCTTGCTATATCTGACGACATGCGTATCGCCCTTCTTAATTGCGGCGACTTGTTCCTTCAGAATGACATCAGGGCACAAATGGTTCTCACGATCCCACAGTGAGTAGCAACCATACTCAGACTCGCTCAGACTGCAAGTGGGGCGAAACGGAAAAGAGTTTCTTTTGATCAAGGGAGCTCTACTTGGCTGCGCGGCCGACTCCGTCTCAATCCTCGTTTGCTGGTCAACCCAGTATGCGAGCCAGTTCTGGGAACAACCACCCTCGCGGGTTCCCGCAGGCTGCTCAAAGGGAAGATTGTTCATGAAAACCGTCTTGCATTCCTTTGTTAGCAAGCGCTTGTAGCATCCTCTTACAATGGACTGGGGCCAGATTGATGGGGCCACCGCATCAAAACCAAACTGAGGAGAAACTCGAGTGGGGTCAACGTCCACGGTAAGCTTTTCATACCTCGGCGCGAGCTCACGAATATGCTCTGCAAGGGCAGGAAGGGAACCTCGCTGACACCAGCAAAAGAACTCGCGATAGCGCTCGTGAAAATGCGGTCCCTCTTCAAAGAGAAGCCCTTCTGAGAAGACCATACCTTTAGAGGGGTACAGCTTTGGAAACCATCGCACATACTCAATGCGCGTGGCATAGGGCCTGGCAGTAAAATCCTTCCGTTTGTCGCATATCAAACTCCAAACGCACTTGGTGTTGCCTGTTCCGAACCATCTCGTAGCTCTTCCGCTGTTGCGCGCTTCTGTCTCGCCTGGGGGACACCACTTGTCAAGTTGGAGAGCAGTTGGAGCATAAGACGGCCAGCGCTCGAAAACCCACATTGTCAAAAAGGAAATATTGACAAAAGTCAGTACATCGAGGCGGCCACGCGACTCCCTCATAGCCAGAACCAGCTGATCAAGCCTATAGTACAGCGTGCCCAAGACCAAGGGTCCGAGTGCGACTCTCTGGCCAAGAGCGAGCCTCACAGCAAGTGGCAACACATGGTAGAAGACTCCGTCATGGGGGTGACCATCAATCAAGTACCTCGACAGCCAGGCACAGAGAAAAGCACAAAGGGTCAAGTGATAACCCTTGCCCTCTACGTAATTCTCGGCCTCCGGATCTTCACTCAGAAGTTTCTTAGTAATGCTGCTGTTCGCATAGTCTCGGAAGAAGTACTGCAACCATTTGTTCCAGGTATTCTTCGCGGATGTATCAACCAGCTGCCAGTTCGGAAGAGGCTTCGTAGTGGTCCACCGAGTGGAGATTTTCTTCACCTCTGCTAGGCATTCCTCCATCTGCGTGTACAAGGCAATCTCCGCAGATGTCCTCAAGGGACTCAGAGGGTCCACCTCGCCCATGGGGGAAAGCTCGTACAGCATTTGAACGTCCTCGAGTGTGGGGGCAGCCTCGAATTCAGCAAAATGGAACGTGTGAGTCGCAGGCGAGTAACGGGACAGAAGGTCTAGAAGCATGGATTGATCCAGCTTCACGGCAGCACCCTTCATAGCACGGATAGCAAAGTATACGCCGGCTTCATCAAGAGTCGCGGCGTGATGATCCAACACGTGGTCGATCCACTCATCCATATAGTCCAATTTCTGGACGAACGCCTGGGTAGAAATCGCAGTATATGGGAAGTGCCCGTTCTCGATTCCCAATCGAACCACATCCTCGGAACCAACCAACTCGAGCAAGGCTGAGTTAACTGGGCGAGTTAGCGTCAGCAATCGCTCAACTGGGACAGGATCAGGCATCCTCTTCGCCTTTACCCTCGCATGGTAGAAATCTTTGCCGCCTAAAAAGGGGGCTTTTCGCCACAAGGCCTGCGGAAGGTCGGGTATCTCTTCATCTTCCTTGACGGGTCTGGTTACTCTTGTCTTGGCCATTCCTGCGGAAGAGCAAGAAAAAAGGGGGGAGAAATACCACACTTCAGTTTGAATTTTGAAATTCAAGATCTATGCAAAGGAAGACGAACAGTTCTGGTATCAATTTCAGAAATCGGGGAGTTGCAAGATCTCATATTGTTGAAGGATTAAAGTAAAGCGGGTTCAAAGATCAAAG
This sequence comes from Linanthus parryae, assembly GCA_023055425.1. Lineage (NCBI taxonomy): Eukaryota > Viridiplantae > Streptophyta > Magnoliopsida > Ericales > Polemoniaceae > Linanthus > Linanthus parryae. The sequence continues at coordinate 20,989,264 of JALGPY010000012.1, read as the reverse complement.
CCTCTTCACAAATTCCATGGGTTTACAGATTCAACGCAGTTCAAGGCAAACACTGGTAACTTAAATCAAAAGTAAACGAGGCCAACCTTGTTTTCTTGAAGCCTGCTTGGATATGCACAATTGAAGAATACGATTTGCAGTTCTGAACTGGTGATTGATTATCTGGATCTGCTCTCGAAGATATCTGGGTACCATTCACTTTAAGAGAAAGAAGTGATGCTTTGCAATAATGGGGGATACAAGGTATTTATCCAAAACAATGAAGGGTTGCGTCCTTTCGGTAGTCGAATCGCAACCGTCACCGTCGAATCGCGCAATCACAGGACAAGCTGACGTCACGCCTAAAACCCTAAAGGTCAGACGGCACGACTCTAGGGGTTTTAGGTCATAATGACACGCACGGGGGCTGAACTTACCCGTATTTGAATTGGTGCGTGGCGGCGACGCGTATGTTGGTTTCCGCGCATGGAAGTCTGTACAACTATGAGCCTTCACGCGCAGAAAGGGGGCTAATGTAGATACTGCTTTCTGAGCTGCAGGATCTTGGCCACGTGGCAACCATCCAGCACACCATATTGTGCTCCACACACACTGGATCACCAGCCGAGCTGATCCATGTGGGGGCTGCGAGACAGAGCCCTCGCATACCACTGCACGGGACTTGTAGGGACTTTGTGGTTTGGAGGCTAGAGTAAGCCCTGTCGCGTGCGAGCCAAGCCCGCACGCGACCTTTAGTAACTGTTTTGAGAGATTTATGGCACGAGCTCCATAAACCCGGTCAATCCGGTCAAACCCGGTCAACCTCGTAACGGTTCCGGTATTCGCGCACCACGTGCTGTAACGGTCCCTATATACTCGGACGAACGTGCCGTTATGGTTAAGCTAATTAAGCCGCCATCAATGGGCGCATTAACCACACTACAACGGTCATGTTCTCCAGTATATATAGATCGTCAACCTTTCCATACAAAGGAGAACACACGGCCATACGCGGAAGCTCTGCCAAACCTCTGTCTCTCTCTCAGACATTGCTACTGCCTTACTCTCTCCCTACACACAACCCCTCTCTTCCTGTGCGATCCCTGATCCACTACATGCGGTGTACACGGAGGTCTCCCCGCCGGAATCTCTTGTGCACAGCTGGAAAAGGACAAAGAGCAGCTAGTGAGGGGAATAACGGCCTCATCCAATGATTCCCTAGACATCGATGCAAGAAGGGAACGTGACGGTACGATCTACGTACGAAATACCGAGCTGGAGGATGAGCTCGAAGGGGAAGGACAATACAGAGCAGCTAGGGTTGATAGGATGGAAGATGATGTTATTTCAACACATCCCAACGGGCCGGAGAAAGATAATGGGCGTAATAGAGGTTTTGGGCCTAAGGTAGTAAACTACAACATATCTATTAATACAAGCCCAAACACTTTTTGGGGGGGAGGCGGGCTAAGTTTGGGTCACAAACTGATCCAGTATCTAGGGGAAGTGCGCCCGAATTCAGTTCCTAAAATAAAGAACACGACGCCGTTCAGTGAAGGAGGAACGTCACAATTGACAAAAGCTAGGGTTCTGGAGTGTGATGAGGAAGAACTGGTAGATGAAGAAATTGTTCGTGAGCAGGAGTTACACAATAGATTGCAACATGGGGAGAAAGGGAAAGAATTGGATATGGAAGCTTTTAAGGAGGAAACCAGAAGGATGGTGGTCAACAAAATCATGGCGGAAGACTTTCGCACCAAAATCCAATTAAAAAGGGAGTTCCAAAAGGTAGGCGGATCTGATTTTCAACATCCAAAGAAGAGAAACAGAGTGTCTGGGATGGAAGAAAGAGGTAAAGCTAGCGAGATTATGGAAATCATTGAGATCCCATGTGTTGAAGCTGATACAGGAGAGGAGTTCAAATCACTTAAATTGTTTCCAGCAAGGAAGATGATCACAAGGGGCAAATATGGAGTATTCAGAAGTGCAGAAAGGAATCAGTTGCTAGAGGCGAGAGACGAAGATGACATGGCTGAGGAGGCGGGCCTTACCACGCCCCCCAAGTCGATATGAGTGGCTGTGTGTGGAATTGTCGGGGGTTGGGACAGACCCCGGCAATTCGCCAAATCAAGTCCCTAATAAGACAGGAAGATATGGGCTTCTTAATTTCAGAAACGAAAATTCATTCCAGCAGGTATATCAAACATTTTTCGCATTTGGGTGTTGATAACTATGAAGTCAGTGAACCAATAGGGAAGAGTGGTGGAATTGTTTTTCTATGGAGGAAAAAAGATCAGTTTGAAGTGGTCTTTAAAAATAGGTTCTTGATCACAGTTTGGTTCTTGATCCCAGTTCTAGTTCATAGTAAGGATGACAGGGGCCCTTGGATCCTTAACTGTATTTATGCTCCTTGTAATGCAGGAGCTAGAAGGAGATTATGGAAACATATTAGTTAAATTTATAATGTGTGCTGCTTACCTATGGTGGTGATAGGAGATTTTAATGAAGTCCTAGCTCAAAAAGAAAAAGTTGGGGGTAGACCTGTTACTAGTACTTCTAGAGGTGGTTTAGATAATATGGTGCAAGAGATGGGTCTTATAGATATGGGTTACTTGGGCTCTAAATTTACCTGGTGTAATGGGTGGGAAAGAGGAGGTACTATTAAACAAAGGCTGGATAGAGGTTTTTGTGATAGTGAATGGAGGAAATTATTCCCTATAGCAGTTATAGTTCACCACACTGCTACCACTTCTGATCATATACCTCTGATCCTGAACCTGGAATTTAGAAAAAAGGGACATTCAAGACCCTTTAGATTTGAAGCCATGTGGGCTAGAGATGAAGGGTGTAAGGAGATAGTTGAAAGTAATTGGAGAAATAACAGTTATGGGACTACAGCTAGAACTTGGAACTCTAATTTACACTAGACAAGCTCTCTTGAAGTGGAATAGAGAAGACTTTGGGAACCTTAACTACAATCTGAAGAAAACACAAGAAGAGCTGCTTAAGACACAACAACTCAACTCTCTAGATAGTGCAAGGCAAGAAAGTGTGCTGAAATCTCATCTAAAGGAGTTGCAAAGAAGGCAAGAGGTGTTCTGGAGGCAGAAGTCTAGAGTATAGTGGCTGAAGGATGGTGACTCAAATACAAGGTTCTTCTACACTACAACTGCAATTAGAGGACAAAGAAATACCATTAACAGAATACTGAAGGAGAATGGTGAGTATGCTACTTCAAACTCTGATATTTGTCTTGAATTCTGTAATTTCTACAAAGATCTTTTTAAGTCCAAAGATATCTGCAGTCATGAATGGATTGAGGAACTCTTTCCTTCAAAGATTAGTGAAGAACAGTGGCCAAACTTGTGTGATATTCCAACTTATGATGAAATTTATGATACTTTATTTCAAATGGGGAGCTTTGAGACCCCTGGTCCTGATGGCTTCCCAGTTATTTTCTTTAAAAAGTATTGGGATGTGGTAAAGGTTGAGTTTGTTAACATGGTCCAGAATTTCTTTAGAAATGGGAAGCTAGAAGGAGGTATAAATGACTCCTTTATTGTTTTGATCCCAAAATGTGCTGAGGCTGTCAAATTAAATCAGTTTAGACCCATAAGCTTGTGCAACACTGTTTACAAGGTGATCTCAAAGATTTTGGCTGCTAGATTGGCTCTTATTCTTCCTGAGACTATAAATCCAAAACAAGCTGCTTTCATAAAAGGGAGAATTATTCAAGAAAATGTCATCATTCTACATGAGAGCCTACACACAATGAAGAAGAAGCAAGGTAAGCAAGGTTTGATGGCTATTAATATTGATATGGAGAAGGCATATGATAGATTAGTGTGGCAGTTTATATCATCTGTCCTTAAGTGGTTGGGTTTTCCTCCAATTTTCAGAGGTTGGATTGAGGAATGTGTTAGGACAGTGTCCTATTCTATTATTATTAATGGTACTCCTTCTGGGAAGTTCTCTCCCTCTTGTGGCATTAGGCAAGGGTATCCACTCTCCCCAAGCCTATTCATCTTATGTGCAGATGTGCTATCAAGAATTCTTCATTTTTCTCTTGAAGATGGTCTTATTCATGGTATTAAAATGTCTAAAGATAGCCAACCTGTGGAGCATTTAATGTTTGCTGATGATCTAGTTCTTCTTGGAAGAGCAAATATGAGAGAAGCTGAAAATTTGAACCTTTGTCTCAAGTTGTATGAAGACTTGTCTGGTCAAAAAGTGAATAAGAGTAAGTCTTCAATTTTCTTTAGTAAGAACACACCCACTGCTATTCAAAGAGACATCAGAGCTTCAATGCAACTGAAGAAGGGTGACAAGAAAGCTGTTTATCTGGGTTTTCCTATGTTCTTGAGCAAATCAAAGAATGCAGATTTTCATAGCCCTATGGATAAACTTAACACTAAAGTTGCAGGGTGGAAAGCAAATTGATCGGAATAATATAGTGTGAATAAACGAGCAAAATAACCTACTTTAAATGTTCTTCTATCACACGTTAGTGTGACTCGAGAGTCGAACCCAAGGGATCGGGGCAAATGCAAATAAACAGGGCTAGATATCCTAAATAGATGCAAGAGTAAGAGTGATTGAGTTTCGAGTGATTTGAACTAATTACCTAAAGCCTACTGTAAAGTACTGAACTATTTTAAGAGAACAAGTAATGGAAGAATGCAAGCAAATTGAGTTGAGTTTAAGAAATAATAGAGATCAATGGGTTAGGGTATTGAATCCTCTTTGAGTTTCTCAGGTTGATGCTCAAGTCAAGACTCCAATCCGGACTAGTATTCACAATCCAAGTAGTCGAGAGCACAATGACTTATGTAAACGGCATAAATTAACTAATAGAAATCAGATTAATCTATCTCACAAACGATAAATCATGTAATCTCTAACAAACAATTCACGTATAAGCTGAATAAACCCTTTTGACTGCATAAATCATCTCGCAGAATGACTATCTAATCAAAACAAGTCTATTACTATCATTCAATTGAATTATTAAACACAAAAACTTCTCAAATTGAGCTCAAAATATTTGAATTCCAATCACACAGTCTAAAACTAGTCATAAAATCAAATCTGCAATTGCTATGCTTTTATCGAAATCAAGATTGAACATCAACCCAATTCAACTCAAAAATTCATCAACACACTAAACCCGTATGAGTTTAGTTAAGAGACATTGAAATTAAAGAAATAGCAAAGCTAAATTGAGAATAATAAGAATGGAAGAAATCGCTCATTGTCCAGAAGTTTGGCGTGCTTGGTGCTCGTCGAATCCAATCCCAGCAGCCCCTTTCTTCTCCCTCTTCTTTCTCTGCCTTTTGCTGCTGCTACTGCTGCGTTTTTGTCCTCAATTGGTCGCTGCCCAGGTCTGAAATAGCCTCTGCCCAGGTCTGGTTTCGTCCACAGAAAGCCAAGGTCTGATCGTCCTCCTTTCCCGTCTCTTCTTCGCTGCCTCCTTTCTCTTCTTTTTCTTGTCTTTCTATTTTTTCTCTAGGGTTTTTTTTCTTTTTGACTTCCTTCCTTCCTCTTATGTTCGTGCCCCCTCTCTTGCTGTCCAGATCTGGGCTTATTTTAGCCCCAAACAGATTTTTGAAAGAGCAAAACAGCCCCCTTGAGTTTAAGCAATCACAAAACAGCCCCACTCCATCTCTTGTTTGCATAAAGGCCTCTTTACTCGCGTGCACTTCTCGATCCCAAGCTCGCCCTGAGTCTAAGCTACTTCGTGACGCGTCACTCAACAATATCCTGCTACACAATACATCAATAAATATTCCAAACATGATTCCCCACATTACTCAAATAAAAAAACACAAGTGAACCAAAATATTACAATTCTCTAAAATGTGAGCATAAGAGCAGGTAAACCAAAATAAGTGAGAACATGCATCGTTTACTGAATAATTATACTGAATTTTATACCGAATAAGGCCTAAAATAGCTATCAAATAGATAGCTATCACAAACTCTTTATCCTATGGTGGCAGATACACTCTAGTCAAGGCTGTTATGAATGCAGTTCCTTCCTATACTATGTCTTTTTTCCAACTTCCAGTGACACTCCTCAAGAAATTAGATTCTAAATGTGCCAATTTTGGGTGGGGAACTCACAATGGCAAAGCTAAAGCCCATCTCAAGAGCTGGATGAGTCTTTGCTGTTCTAAAAGAGAAGGTGGATTGGGCTTTAGAAGTATGGCAACTCAAAATGGAGCTTTACTAGCTAAATTAGCTTGGCAGTTGTGGATTGGGAAGAGCTCTCTATGGGTGAAGCTTCTGATGGAAAAGTACTGTTCTAGATTGGATTTTAACAGAGTTGCAGAAAAAAAATCAGATTCTTTCTTCTGGAAAGGTATGTAAAGAACAAGGCACATCATTGAGCCCTATGCTTTGAAAAATCTGGGTAAGGGTAAGGATATTAACATTTGGGAGGACCCTTGGGTACCAAATCTGGAATTGGCTAGGCCTAAAGCCCCATATGATGTTTGGAGAGCCCCAAAGATGGTGGAGGAGTTAGTGGATTGGGATCTAAAAATTTGGAAATCTGATCTTCTTAGTAGGTGGTTTTCTTATGAAGAACAAGTGGCTATTCAAAACTTCAAGATCCCTGCTACCCCAGTTGCTGATAAATGGGTCTGGACAAAAGAGAGAAAAGGTGTGTAACCACTAAAGCTGCTTTCCAGGTTCTCAAAGGTTCAAGGGAGTTAACTGAGGAAGATAATATTTGGAAATGGATTTGGCAAGGCAAGATGCATAATAGACTTAAGTTTATATTATGGAGAGTCGCAGTTAATGCTCTACCTATAAAACCGAGATGCTCTTCAGCTGGTATGTGTCCACTTTGTGATAAGGAAATTGAATCTCGCCAACATTTATTCTTCACTTGTGACAATGAGTTTTGTAGGTGAAGGAGGATTCTCACAGGGAAGGGAGGCTAATAGACCTCCACTGTTGTGGTGATAAATTTATACATTGGAAGGCATTGATGACAATGTTCATCATAGATCAGGACATGGAACTATGGTCTATTATTGTGAATGGGCCAAACCTATTCTATACTACTGTCAATGGTGTTAGAAATGTCAAACTTGATGAAGATCTTTCAGTTACTTAACTTATTATATTGCGCTCTTAGTGCAGATGAGTTCAACAGGATATCTAACTGAAAAAATGAAAAGGAGATCTGGGATAAGCTGACTGTTACCTATGAAGGAACTAGCCAAGTGAAGCAGACAAAAAACAATATCCTTTTAAGGCATTATGAACTGTTTAAGATGAACTCTGATGAATCCATCAAATATATGTTTAAAAGGTTTGCATATATTGTGAATAACTTGGAAACTTTGGGAAAAGTATTCTAAAATGAAGAAAAATTCAGGAAGATTCTCAGAAGCTTGCCTAAGGCCAAATGGGAGCCTAAAACAACTGCAATTGAAGAAGCTCAGGATTTAAGCATCCTGGAATTTGATGATCTGCAAGGAAAGTTACTCACTCATGAGATCTCTATGAAGGAGGTTGATGGTGAACTGAGTGACAACATCAAGAATCTGGCACTCAAGGCAAAAGACAATGAAAAATCCTAAAGCCTTAAACCAGAAGATGATGATGATGATGATGAGGCCTTAGCCTTGATTTACAAAGCCTTAGCCAGAATTCTAAAGAAAAATAGAAACTCTGGGAACAAGGATTACCACAAAGAGAAGTTCAGATCCTCAACCAGCAAGGATCAGAAAGGTAAATCTTCTTCACAGTCATATAAGCCTAAAGTTATGAATTGCCATGAATGTGGAGATGCAGATCACTTGGTAAGAGGTTACCCTCAAAAGAAAAAGAGCAGACAATTTTTCACGAAGGAAAATGACAACAGAAGAAAGAGGCAATGGTAGCCTCATGGAGTGATTCAGATTCTTCAGATTCAGACTCTGATGAGGAGCAAGCCAATCTCTGTTTAATAGCTGAACATCAAGAGGACCATTCTAGTGAGAAGCCAATTGAAGAAATGGTAAAAAATATCTTCTCTAGTCCTTCTGATGTGTTGCCTGAATTTCTCAAAAGCATGTTCTTAAATGAGGAGATTTACAGGAATGAGATTGATTCTTTGAAAATGAAGGTTCATGAGAAGGCAAAAGAAAATTTGGATTTGGTTTGTCAGAACAAATGTCTTGAAGCTACTAAGTTAAAAATTGATAGTGACTTCAAAGCCTTAGACAGTAGATTCAAAGCTTTGAAATCACAAGTCAAAGAAGTAGTTGATCAAAACACTATTTTAGCTGACAAGTTTGTTGATCTAAAAAAATCATTCTGATGATTTAGAACAACAAAATACTTCACTGACTAGTAAGCTTCAATAATCCAAGATAATCTTTCAACTTTTGCTGGCTCAGACCAGAAGCTAAGTCTTATGCTTGGAGGAAGTATGCATTCTGTATACAAGAGTGGAATTGGCTATAACCCAAATTTTCCAAGAAAAAGCCAAACCACTTTTGTGAAAGCAGGAAGCAGACATTCTCCAAAGTGTAATAACTGCTGTAAAATTGGACATGTAAAATAAACTTTCCCATGTAGAAGGACAGAACCTCACATAATGAGGAACACCTATCCTTATCAACTTAAGGGACAAGTGAAACAGATTTGGGTTCCAAAAGGAGTTAGACCACCTAATATGGTTGACTCTGAGTATGAATCCAAATTATACACTTGGTCTAATAGCCTGTTAAGACATTGATTGAATTTTGCAGGATGTCAGCAAAGCTTTGAAAGATGAGAAATGGATTTTGGATAGTGGATGTTTTAAACATATGAGTGGGAAGAAATCTTTACTCTCAGAGTTCAAAGAGCAATCAGAGGGAACAATCACACTTGGTGACAAAGCAAAGTGCAACATAATTGGTATAGGAAGTGTTGGTAACAATTCTGCATATTCAATTTCTAATGTTTATTTAGTTGATGGTCGTAAGTATAATTTATTGAGTATTTCTCATCTTTGTGACAAAGGTAATAAGGTAATTTTTGACAAGGAGAAATGTGTGGTGCAAGATGAAAAATGAGGCAATTGCATACTCACTGCTCCTAGGTCACATAATGTTTATGCACTATGTACTAACAAAGTTGCAGGTGATAGTCTGAAGTGTCTCAAAGCTTTGAAGGATGACTTAAAATTGTGGCACAGAAAGCTTGGTGATATAAGCATGCATTCTTCGAATAAGCTCATGTCAAAAGATCTGGTACGGGGATTACCAATACTCAAATTCAAAGATGATGATTTTCGCAAGGCATGTACTGAAGGTAAACAGACCAGAAGCTCATTCAAGCCAAATAACTTTGTAAGTACCTCTAGACCCTTAGAATTGATGCACATGGACTTGTGTGGTCCTATGAGGGTTCAAACACCCAGAGGTAAGAGACATATGCTTGTTGTGGTTGATGATTACTCTAGATATACTTGGGTTATGTTTATTAAAGAAAAGTCTGAAGCATTATCTGAATTTTCTAAAATTTTTAAAGAGCTTCAAACTTTGAGAAATTTACCTGTTGCATCTATTAGGAGTGATCATGGTAGGGAATTTGATCAACTTGATTTTGATTTATTTTGTGCAAATCATGGCATCTCACACAACTTCTCAGCACCTAGAAATCCTTAGAAGAATGGAGTAGTTGAGAGGAAAAATAGGACTCTTGAAGACATGTCTAGAACCATAATACTAGAAAGTAATTTGCCAAAATATTTGTGGGCACAAGCTGTTAATACTACCAACTATGTGCTCAATAGATGTTTGATCCGGCCAAATTTGAAGAAACCCCTTATGAACTGTTTAAATGCAGAAAGCCTAGTGCTGCTTACTTTAATCCTTTTGGCTGTACCTGTTTTGTGCATAACAATGGCAAAGACAATCTTGGTAAGTTTGATGCTAGAAGTGATGAAGGTGTGTTTCTTGGTTATTCTCAAACCAGCAAAGCTTACAGGGTTTACAATAAGAGATCTAAGATTGTAGAGGAGAGTATAGTATTCATGTTATTTTTGATGAAAGTACTGATGATTCTCTGAGTGAAAGTTTTGCAGATCTTAGTTTGAATAAATATGAGGCTGATGATGACTATGGGAAATGCAGTAAAAGCAAAACTAAGCAGCAGAAACTTTCATAAGAATCTCAAGGCCCTCGAACTCCCTGCTGAGCCAAAATCTCAAACCCTTGAGACTGAGATTGATAGGGAATATAATGCTCCTCCTACTCAGCTATTATATCTTCAAGATTCTCAAATCTTTTTCAAAGCTTTGAGATATCAACAGTTTGCTCTACTTAAGTTTCAAAAATCTTTGTTTTGGCAAAAGCTAGCATACTCTATTCAACCCCCCCCTTCTAAAGTATTTATATACCTGTTTACACCTACATTACACACTTTCAGGTTTGAAATATACACTGCAGTATAAACATAAACTTAGAAGGATTTTTTGATTCTAATCTGACTCCTGATCCCCTATGCTTGATATGTGTTATTTGATGATGAAAGATAAACCATTTTGATACTCGAACCTGTGGCTAATATATTTGTTTGAAGAGATTTTTGCAGCGATAAGTAGTTACCTATTTTGCGTGGACTATTTCTTAAACTCTGTTCTTGTAGAAAAGGAAAGTGGGTTGACAGATTGATTCTGTGATTGTGAAAACACGTCTTGAAACGACCCACGATGTAATACCCCGTCTTTTAGTATATAATTAATTACTTTTTCGTAACGTTTAAATGTTAATTTTCGAAAATATAGTCCTAGTGGGGAGGTTGTTGTATTTTTAGAATATATTAGCTAGTTAATAGTTGGGGTGGTAGTTGTATTTGATAAGAACTAGAGAGACTAGTACGTAAATAATGTTTAGTAAATAAAATAAACAAATATAAAATGATTTTTTTTATCACTTAGTTCATCTACTGACAAAATTTCTCAAACCCCTAAAATTTCTCCCAATCCCCAACATCTTTTCTCTCTCTCTCTCTCTCTCTCTCACCCGTCACCCTCTCTCTCTCTCTCTCTCTCTCCTCCCTCTTCATCTATATCTTCTCCTACTTCTTCTCCTTCGGCAACCACCCACCCGAGACCACCCCCGACACCACCATCTCCCTCACCACCTCCTCTCCACCCTCTGCTCACCTCTCCCCCTCTATCTCTCTCTCTGTTCTGCCGATGAAGAAGCAGCAGCAGCGGCAATGGCCGCTGCCACCTCCGGCGACCACCACCATCGCCAACAACGCCATCACCACCACCCTCTGCCTACCTCTCTTCTCTCTGCCCCTCTGTTTCTCTTTCTCTCTGCCGGACACAGCAACCAGCGACAAAAGCAGCGGCAGAAGCTGCGGTGAGGCAGCCACCGCCGCCGGCGTTTCCCCGTCAAGAAACCCACCGGGAGCCAACACCTTCACCTTCCCGTTTCTCTCTTCTCTCGACCCCCTCTCTGCTTTGACCTCGAATTAAGAAGTAGAAGGAGAAACAACAACAGAAGAAGCAGCGTAGCAGCAGCAGGAGCCGAACGCCGGCGAGACTCCATATTTTCCGGCGAAGCTCCGAGCCCGGCAAAATTACCGACACCCAAACCACATTATTGCTTCCCCTCACTTCCTGGAGGTCCAAAGAGACTCTCAGCAAGCTCAATCGTAGCCAAGGTGGCTGTGATCGCCGGAGTCGAGCACCATCACCGACGCTATCGACGGCGAACTCGGCACGACTCGTTTCTTGTTCGTTTCTCGTAATTTTTGGATGGGGTATGCTCTAAATCCTACTCTAAGTCGTTTTTGATTGTCAAAATTTGGTATTTGTTTCTTGAAAGAGAGATTGGATCTAGTTGGGTATGGTGGATTACATGCTTTGCCGTAAAACATGTTCAGGGGGGTTGTTTTGCAGTTTCCAAAACCTTGGGGGTATAATCTATCAAGTCTGAAACTGCCACTTATTAATGGGGGTATCTAGTTGTTTTTTCCATTAAATCCTAAGGGTTCTTGGTGTATTCAGCTAATACTATGCTTTTATATAGCTACATATTTTTATATAACTTAAATTGTAATTAAATGGTGTTTCACATAAATACAAAATAAAATGGACAAAAGATGTGTTTTAAATCTTTTTGGAAAAATAAACTACTGGAAATATTTTCAAGTATTTAAATGTTGTTCTAATTATTTACTAAATGTCGCATTTGTGCTATTCAAATAAATTGTGAATTTCAAATAAGTTATTCATATTTTACCCACATGATTATTGGTTTAAATAGTGTTGCATCCAAAAATAGTCGTTTCTAGCTAAAACAACTCTTTATTAAGTTACAAATATTATTTTCTTAGTAAATTGTATTAAATTGTCTTACTTAAATAAGTATTTGTAAGAATTGTTCCAATTATTATTTTATTTTTAATTATATGAGTTGCGACGAGTTATATTGGGGAATCGCGAGAGTTGGACTTAGTAATCGACTTACCCGAGCCCTCGTATAGGGCTAGTACATTAATTTATTTAGAAGTATTATCGTTGTGACTAGATAATTGTAAATTGTAGGCGACAAGCTCGTAGACAAGGACTACAATCACCCGTATGAGCTTTTATGTGATAATCGATATCGGATCAGGTGAGTTATATGCTTAGCCTTGATTGCCTAGCTCGATTCGTGTCAAAATGTGATTTATATTTTCTGTCTCAAAATATACTTGTGAGTTACATGCCTAGACTAGCTTGCCGAGCTTCCTTCATGTCAACTTTTTGATATTTGTGACTTGTCACAAAATACAACTTTGAAATACGTGCTTGGTTGTGGGCCTACTTGTTTAATTGGAAATAGTTGTCAAACTTGATTTAATTGACTTAGAGCCATTATCTTGCTATTCTTGGAAAGCTCAGTGTTTGTTACACTAAATCAGAAAATTTATTAATAACGTAATGTGAGGGATTTCGTGTATGGGAAGTAGACGTTGGCTATTTGAGAATTCCCCTAATCCTAATGTTATGATCGGCTCCGGCCGGAAACACCGATACCAGGGAGTTTCCCTTGACTACTTGTTGTGGTCATGGACTATGACTATGTTGGCTCCGGCCGGAAACACAGACTCTGGAGTTTCCCCTGACTTCTCGTTGAAGTCTTGGACTTGTTGGCTCTGGACGGAAACACCGATTCAGGAGTTTCCTTCATATATTGGGTGATGATTCCCTGGGCTTAGTCCCTAAAGAGATAATCGGGTTCGATCCCCGAAGTAAACTGAAATAATTCGCATGTACCGGAACCAGTTATGTTACTTTGATCGGCTCCGGCCGGGAACACCGATACCAGCGAGTTCCCCTAGTCTACTTGTTGTAGGCTTGGATCTTGATTTATTACAGTCGGCTCCGGCCGGGAACACCGACACCAGCTAGTTCCCATTGGCTTGTACGCCTTGGACTTTGATCGGCTCCGGCCGGGAACACCGATACCAGCGAGTTCCCCTTGTCTACTTGTCGTAGGCTTGGATCTTGATTTATTATAGTTGGCTCCGGCCGGGAACACCGATACCAACTAGTTCCCCTTGGCTCATACGCCTTGGACTTATGATTGGCTCCGGCCGGGAACACCGATACCAGCTAGTTCCCTTTGGCTTCTACGCCTTGGATCTTTTACTGCCATAGGATGGCTTAGGGACTCCGTGTGCCCTGACATCTAGATACCACTCCTTTGATTGACGCTCTTAGGAGGGTGTTGCAAGACTTAAGGTCTGGAATGTCTGATTGTGGTCACTGGTCTACCCGGGTACTGTGGAACGAATAATCGATAATTTGGTACTGTGAGATCAATAATAATACGATTACTATATTTGGAAATAGTTATTTGTAAGTCGTGTTACGAACAGTCATACCATACCTGAAAGAATTAATCGGGAAACTTTTGACGTATCATAAGTGTTATTGAGACATCGTGGCAAACGGATTTGTTGTGGGAAAACCAATCGACACTTGTTAATTGATAACTCGATGTCTTTGTTGGCATTATTAGTTGGCAGGCCTTTGTCGGCATTATTATATACGGCTACTGTGCTTAACGGTTGGATTATTGGATTCTATTTTGGTTTTGTTTCATTATTTAACATCGTTGTTTTACTGTTGTGCACTCTGATAACGTTTTACTTATACTCCGTTACTCTTGTTTATTTAACACGTGACCCTACAGCCTTTCGTAACCTTCCTGTTTTTACATGCTAAGGTGTAACTCACTCAGCGTTTTTGCTGACTTTCGAAAAACTGCGGTCTTTGTTTCATTCCCCCGCAGGTCTAGGAGCTGGGATTTTGGAGTAGCGAGATTCGAGACACACGTAGATTGTCACACATCATCACTTTACGATGAGAAAACTAGTTTAACATCAGTATATTAATGTTGTAGCATGTATTGTAGCCTAAATACGATAATGTAATAACTTGATATTTAACTTTTATGGGATGTAATGTTCTCGATTTCCGCTATTCGAGTAGCACTCTCCCGGTCTCTACTGAGCCGGAACAGCGGAGTGTTACAGGTGGTATCAGAACAGTTCGTTCCAAAGAGGGAATTTAAAACCTGTAGGGTAACCTAAAATGAACATAGGGAAAGATAAAATGTGGAAAGCCGGGTATTTGAGGTGTGATCCTTTACCGACTCTTGAATGATAAGTTGTTATGTGCTATCCGATGTGGTCATGGTTCGTGTTGGGCCCTAGTGCTGTTTCAGACATATGGTTTCCTTCTCTACTTAGGGATTCTTCTTAGTATACCTCGACGAGGTATATGTTATGTGGTCGATTGATATTCTCTATACCCAGCTTGTGAAATGCTCATTGTGCTAAGGGCTTGAATATATGGATAGTACGTGTTGATACTTGCTCTGTGTGCAACTTAATGTTTGTTACTTGTTCAAGTATTTACTGCTAGAACTAAGGACGGACTGGGGTGACGATTCCATGTACCGTACCAGCCCGAGGAACCAAGGGCGGACTAGGGTGACGATCCTATGTATCGTACCTCTGGACCCTCGTGGCATACCCTGTATTCCATATGTATTAGTAATTTGCTAAGTGTTATGGCATTAGTGGTGACTCCAAGACCCGAGACTATAGAATCAACTCTAGCTTCGAGGACGAAGCTCCTTTTAAGGGGGGAAGGGTGTAATACCCCGTCTTTAGTATATAATTAATTACTTTTTCGTAACGTTTAAATGTTAATTTTCGAAAATATATGCCGAGTGGGGAGGTTGTTGTATTTTTAGAAGATATTAGCTAGTTAATAGTTGGGGTGGTAGTTGTATTTGATAAGAACTAGAGAGACTAGTACGTAAATAATGTTTAGTAAATAAAATAAACAAATATAAAATGATTTTTTTTATCACTTAGTTCATCTACTGACAAAATTTCTCAAACCCCTAAAATTTCTCCCAATCCCCAACACCTTTTCTCTCTCTCTCTCTCACCCGTCACCCTCTCTCTCTCTCTCTCTCCTCCCTCTTCATCTATATCTTCTCCTACTTCTTCTCCTTCGGCAACCACCCACCCGAGACCACCCTCGACACCACCATCTCCCTCACCACCTCCTCTCCACCCTCTGCTCACCTCTCCCCCTCTATCTCTCTCTCTGTTCTGCCGACGAAGAAGCAGCAGCAGCGGCCATTGCCGCTGCCACCTCCGGCGACCACCACCATCGCCAACAACGCCATCACCACCAACCTCTGCCTACCTCTCTTCTCTCTGCCCCTCTGTTTCTCTTTCTCTCTGCCGGACACAGCAACCAGCGACAAAAGCAGCGGCAGAAGCTGCGGTGAGGCAGCCACCGCCGCCGGCGTTTCCCCGTCAAGAAACCCACCGGGAGCCAACACCTTCACCTTCCCGTTTCTCTCTTCTCTCGACCCCCTCTCTGCTTTGACCTCGAAGTAAGAATTAGAAGGAGAAACAGCAACAGAAGAAGCAGCGTAGCAGCAGCAGGAGCCGAACGCCGGCGAGACTCCATATTTTCCGGCGAAGCTCCGAGCCCCGCAAAATTACCGACACCCAAACCACATTATTGCTTCCCCTCACTTCCTGGAGGTCCAACGAGACTCTCATCAAGCTCAATCGCAGCCAAGGTGGCTGTGATCGCCGGAGTCGAGCACCATCACCGACGCCATCGACGGCGAACTCGGCACGACTCTTTTCTTGTTCGTTTCTCGTAATTTTTGGATGGGGTATGCTCTAAATCCTACTCTAAGTCGTTTTTGATTGTCAAAATTTGGTATTTGTTGCTTGAAAGAGAGATTGGATCTAGTTGGGTATGGTGGATTACATGCTTTGCCGTAAAACATGTTCAGGGGGGGTTGTTTTGCAGTTTCCAAAACCTTGGGGGTATAATCTATCAAGTCTGAAACTGCCACTTATTAATGGGGGTATCTAGTTGTTGTTTCCATTAAATCCTAAGGGGCTTTGGTGTATTCAGCTAATACTATGCTTTTATATAGCTACATATTTTTATATAACTTAAATTGTAATTAAATGGTGTTTCACATAAATACAAAATAAAATGGACAAAAGATGTGTTTTAAATCTTTTTGGAAAAATAAACTACTGGAAATATTTTCAAGTATTTAAATGTTGTTCTAATTATTTACTAAATGTCGCATTTGTGCTATTCAAATAAATTGTGAATTTCAAATAAGTTATTCATATTTTACCCACATGATTATTGGTTTAAATAGTGTTGCATCCAAAAATAGTCGTTTCTAGCTAAAACAACTCTTTATTAAGTTACAAATATTCTTTTCTTAGTAAATTGTATTAAATTGTCTTACTTAAATAAGTATTTGTAATTGTTCCAATTATTAGTTTATTTTTAATTATATGAGTTGCGACGAGTTATATTGGGGAATCGCGAGAGTTGGACTTAGTAATCGACTTACCCGAGCCCTCGTATAGGGCTAGTACATTAATTTATTTAGAAGTATTATCGTTGTGACTAGATAATTGTAAATTGTAGGCGACAAGCTCGTAGACAAGGACTACAATCACCCGTATGAGCTTTTATGTGATAATCGATATCGGATCAGGTGAGTTATATGCTTAGCCTTGATTGCCTAGCTCGATTCGTGTCAAAATGTGATTTATATTTTCTGTCTCAAAATATACTTGTGAGTTACATTCCTAGACTAGCTTGCCGAGCTTCCTTCATGTCAACTTTTTGATATTTGTGACTTGTCACAAAATACAACTTTGAAATACGTGCTTGGTTGTTGGCCTACTTGTTTAATTGGAAATAGTTGTCAAACTTGATTTAATTGACTTAGAGCCATTATCTTGCTATTCTTGGAAAGCTCAGTGTTTGTTACACTAAATCAGAAAATTTATTAATAACGTAATGCGAGGGATTTCGTGTATGGGAAGTAGACGTTGGCTATTTGAGAATTCCCCTAATCCTAATGTTATGATCGGCTCCGGCCGGAAACACCGATACCAGGGAGTTTCCCTTGACTACTTGTTGTGGTCATGGACTATGACTATGTTGGCTCCGGCCGGAAACACAGACTCTGGAGTTTCCCCTGACTTCTCGTTGAAGTCTTGGACTTGTTGGCTCTGGCCGGAAACACCGATTCAGGAGTTTCCTTCATATATTGGGTGATGATTCCCTGGGCTTAGTCCCTAAAGAGATAATCGGGTTTGATCCCCGAAGTAAACTGAAATAATTCGCATGTACCGGAACCAGTTATGTTACTTTGATCGGCTCCGGCCGGGAACACCGATACCAGCGAGTTCCCCTAGTCTACTTGTTGTAGGCTTGGATCTTGATTTATTACAGTCGGCTCCGGCCGGGAACACCGACACCAGCTAGTTCCCATTGGCTTGTACGCCTTGGACTTTGATCGGCTCCGGCCGGGAACACCGATACCAGCGAGTTCCCCTTGTCTACTTGTCGTAGGCTTGGATCTTGATTTATTATAGTTGGCTCCGGCCGGGAACACCGATACCAGCTAGTTCCCCTTGGCTCATATCCCTTGGACTTATTATTGGCTCCGGCCGGGAACACCGATACCAGCTAGTTCCCTTTGGCTTCTACGCCTTGGATCTTTTACTGCCATAGGATGGCTTAGGGACTCCGTTTTGCCCTGACATCTAGATACCACTCCTTTGATTGACGATCTTAGGAGGGTGTTGCAACACTTAAGGTCTGGAATGTCTGATTGTGGTCACTGGTCTACCCGGGTACTGTGGAACGAATAATCGATAATTTGGTACTGTGAGATCAATAATAATACGATTACTATATTTGGAAATAGTTATTTGTAAGTCGTGTTATGAACAGTCATACCATACCTGAAAGAATTAATCGGGAAACTTTTGACGTATCATAAGTGTTATTGAGACATCGTGGCAAACGGATTTGTTGTGGGAAAACCAATCGACACTTGTTAATTGATAACTCGATGTCTTTGTTGGCATTATTAGTTGGCAGGCCTTTGTCGGCATTATTATATACGGCTACTTTGCTTAACGGTTGGTTTATTGGATTCTATTTTGGTTTTTTTTCATTATTTAACATCGTTGTTTTACTGTTGTGCACTCTGATAACGTTTTACTTATACTCCGTTACTCTTGTTTATTTAACACGTGACCCTACAGCCTTTCGTAATCTTCCTGTTTTTACATGCTAAGGTGTAACTCACTCAGCGTTTTTGCTGACTTTCGAAAAACTGCGGTCTTTGTTTCATTCCCCCGCAGGTCTAGGAGCTAGGATTTTGGAGTAGCGGGATTCGAGACACACGTAGATTGTCACACATCATCACTTTACGATGAGAAAACTAGTTTAACATCAGTATATTAATGTTGTAGCATGTATTGTAGCCTAAATACGATAATGTAATAACTTGATATTTAACTTTTATGGGATGTAATGTTCTCGATTTCCGCTATTCGAGTAGCACTCTCCAGGTCTCTACTGAGCCGGAACAGCGGAGTGTTACACTTTTCTTCCCAAATTTTTCCCAAATTCCGCACATCATATGTACACGGAATTTATCAATTTTCACATAATATGTAAAATTAGCAAATTCCTTCATGAATCATACTCATGGCATATCATAATACGTATACCATTTTTACGCAAAAATTAAGCATACAGTATAAACTGATAAAGCAGATAACCGCATAAATCACATTATGCGTTATCGACCTGTTGCTGTGATACCGATGTAAGGTTTTGATGCAGGTTACGCAGCATAAATACAAAAAAAATTCCCAAAACCCTCAGTGAATCGCAAGTGAAGCATTCATAACTTGACAAAGGAAGTAAGGTTAACTTGTTGATCACAACGTAGAAATAGCGTCCACGTCTCTGCCAATATCCACACCTGAGGATTGATAACTGGAACTTTCTCTACGGATTGTGCTAGAAGTGTAGGGAAGGAATCAATCAAGAGCTTGTTCCAATCAAGCAACGAAGCAACAACAATGGAGGAGGGAAAAGGGAGCCGCACGCGTCTTGGTGCCGTAGGCCTCCAAGGTTCGGCATCTCTCTCTTTTCCCTTCCTTGCTCTAATTATTTCATCTAATGAAATAATAGACTTGGACTAGCCTTTAATAATTTATAAATCCATATTAATTACAAAATTGCCCCAATACTAATTCGGTCCATACTATGATTAACTAGTAGTTTATTCCACTTTGCTATTCAGTCCAACTGATATATACATTGTTGCAATTTGATCCTTGATTATTTTAATCGGTAATTAGTTCAACTAATTAACATTTATTTCCTGTCTAATCCATTTGGTGTATGACCCTGCATGTTCCTATTATGTTGGCAGTAAAAATTACAAACATTGAGCGGTGTCTAGCAACACATCAATGCTACCTAACTAATAGATATAGTAAGTGATCAGACAAACCTTTGCAACCAATATTACCATGCTGCATTGTCCCTTTGTCACAATATCCGGATCGGACACGAGACACATATGTCACACTCGTATATCCAATCCATTGTTTCTCGATCCTGGGAATATACTTATCTGAACATATAACAACAATATCACATATTGATTTGTCCTAGTTTGGCCATACATTTATTTGATAAGTAAATCTCATTGAGTAGCCGCGGATACATACTCCCATTATGTGGGAGGGACAAATCTTCTGTACATCACTACCATCTCTCGTCTTGCTTCATATCATGCCCGACTATCGTCTTTATAGTTACTCAGTTACGGTGAAACTATTGACAATATCAAACATGATAATTCACAACTAGAGTATCTAGTGACTTCAAGTCAAAGGACTGAAACACAATTGTCACTACAAGAAGAACTTGTGAAATTCACATAACTCCCATGTATCCTTCTCGTGGTGGGTCAATCCAGCATGCCATTACTTATTACAGTAGATTCCCTTGAGGCAATATTTTTTTGGTATGAACTTTTTTTTTGGCCAGAATATTCATTTTTTATTTATGGATATATTTAATATAATGAAGTCATTAGATTACAATTGTTGTTTATCTTAAATTTTCCTAGTCAATAGGACAATTACTATAGAATAGTATGTGGGTAAATTGATATGGAGATATCAAGTCTAACACATGGGTATGCATTAGGAGTAATGGCATACTTGATTAACCCACCACGATAAGGCTACATAGAGTTATGTGGATGTCACAAGTGCTTCTCATAGTGACAGTGGTGTTGTAGTCCTTAGACTTGATGTCACGAGATACTCTAGTTGTGAAATATCACATTTTGATATCATCAAACGTTACACCTTAACTGGGTAAAAACAATGTTCATACTAAAATAGATTGCCTCTAGGGCATCTACACCAACAATTTTAGCCTCTTATCATAAGTAAAGAGTACAAGTAATCAAGAGTTCCATGAACACAATATGAATCTAAAATATAGAGAGATCAAACTCGTAATCGTGCTTCTCCTTGATGGAATCCTCGCTTCTTCGTCGTCTTCTTTGGCATCCCAAGCGTGAATGACTGATTTTTTGCTTCTAGGTTAACTTTATAAGTGTGTGGTGATAGAACCTTTTAGGGGATATAATTATTTAGCATTTACCACATGTTAATATGTATTTGGAGAGTGTTTTGAGTTCAATGTTAGATATTATAGGTCCTTTTTTAGCACTTGTTGCTACCGTGTACTATATTGTTAGTCCGGGCATTTTCCATGCATGTTTCATTGTTATTTGTCAAATATAATTGCTTGATATGTTTGCTCATGTTGTTTTGGAAGGAACGAATTCTAATCGGTTGATAGGAAGCATGAAACGAACTTCGGAAACAATGGGAGCTCAAGTGGAGTCAAGAGAAGCCGAATTGGAGGAGCTTGGATGACCAGCTGGCACTATTTTGATCATAGCCGGAGTTCTACAATTCATTTGTGGGAGAGACCAGTGCCATATGAAAGTTGACTCAGAGAGCTTATCATCGATAGGTCACGGAGCTTAATCCGAGTTTGGACGAAGAATTTATGGCCAATTGAAGTCAGGAGCAGATTTCAGGGGGCTATTGTGCATTTACCGAAGACTTCTGCGGGTTATGATTGAAGGACGACCTAGGGACGAAAAAAAACATTCATTCACGCATCCAGAGAGCCACAAAGAAGTATAGAGCAAGGAGACTTCATTGGGAACGATCTCAAGCAAGGAGGAGAGCCCGGATCGCGCCAATCTTCACGATTTCTAGCTTTTGATCTATTTTTCTCTCTACTTTCTTGTATGAACTATTTAAGAACCATGTTAACTTTGTGTTATGAGTAGCTAAACTCATCCCTAGGCATCTATGGAGAGCCTAGGGTTTATGTTTTGATGATAATTTCCGGATTTCGGATGAACTTTCATGCTAGGATTATGGTTCAATGAAGATTGTTTTGGTTTTCATCATGTTGAGTTCTTCCATTGACACGTTAGGACTACGATGTGTGTTGTGGATCATATATTTCTTCATTTAATCATGAACTAGGATTAAATATTATATTGGTAGCCTAATTATCTTGTTTATTATGCTTAATTCTTAGTAACGTAGGAGTCATGACCCAAAATTACTACGTAACTAGTGAGTGTGTGAAAACAGCTCTACCCTAGTTGGGATGAGTAAACAAGATCATTCTTAATTGACTAGACTGAGAGGTTAGTTGGATAGGAATGGCTAGATGAGGGTAAATTCAGTAGGATGTAGTGAGTTGTTAGTGAATGGTGGTCTGAGAGGACATTATCCCTTGAAACATTGTTGGCCTGCTAGAACACATAGGTAGTATACTTGGCCGGAGAGGGACAAATCATTGCCTTTGTGTAGAACGACATGAGACCGATAGGTAATTGTCAACGCCATTACCCAGCATAGGTTACTGATAGTCGTTGTGTTAGAACATGAAATCCGAAATTGTCAAAAACTACCCTAGGTGATCTATAGATTGCCTAGTTTCATCTCCTTTGATTTACATTAAATCATTTCTTTTGCATTATTTTTACGTATTGATCTAGTCACTTGTTTGAGGGTGACAACACTTCATTCTCAACCATTTTTACCGATTACTTAGATAAATTGAGTTTAATTGTTAATCTAGAGCGTATAGTAAACACCTTCCCTTGGGTTCGATAACTCGGAGTCTAAAATACTCAACTTTATTACTTGACTGTATACTTGCGCAGCAACGCGTAGTTTAAACGCGTCAAGTGGGACGATTTAGGATGGTCCAACAAGTCAAGTTTGACTTTTATTCCGTCAAATTCGTAGCAGATTCTCTCTCACCGCGGTGGGATCTTCAGCTCGCCGCAGTGGCGTTTCGCTGCTTTGGTGCGTTGACTTTGCAGGACCGTAACTTTCTCATCCTGATGTTGGTTTACCTCTATCATATATTGTTAGAAATCTCTAGAAGTATACTCCCAATGTCGCCGGTCTCACTTCCAAATTCAAAGTATAACTCCTATGGGTTATTACATTAGTGCACACTGTCCTTTGCTCCTCAATTTTGCACTGTAACTTCGTTTCTTGGCATCATCTGGTTTCCACTTGCTTCTGTGAGTTTCCTTGGACCTTATTCATCTCTTTCCGTAGTTACTTGTCTTCTCTTGGTTTCCTCCCCTCGAGTGCAAGATCCTCCAGGCATGATCATCTTTCGTTCTTTGCTTGATTCCTTATATTTGCACTTCATGATATCGTCTTCATTCCACGCCACCATGACCTATTCCTGAAATACACTCAACAAACCCCGTGACATAACGGTGATAGAAAGAAATGCGCTAAAATAATGTAAATGTAGGAAAATAGCATGAAAACACAATTTGTTCATAAAATGTTAAAAAAATGAATGTTTGCTATTTCTTACTCGCTTAAGCCGTTTACACTCAAAATTACTCACAAAACAATTGAAAATATGGGCTAAGATATTACCTAATTGAAAGCTGTCAAACCAGCAAACCTAAGTTTTGCTCGTCCCGGGCAAAGTACCAAAATTTAGCATTTCACTCAATTACAAAGAACAACACTCACCCATGTTGTGGACTTGTTCCTCTAGCCATGACTCAAACCATCGACTTATGACTCATGCAACAAGATGCAAATGCAAGTTCAATTCAATGCAACCCTAGACTCTTTAATGTAATTTTATGCCTAATTAATGAAAAAAATATATTTTCCTTGCTACGAGATATGGAAATCTACTAAAAGTTTTGTCAAAATCATCAAGTTTTCACTACCATCTTAGAGACACCGGGTTATAGAAATTCATGAGTCACTTGTCATGCGTCTAAGCTCGCATTGATGGACCTCAACCAAGAGCAATAACCTTAGAACACGTTGAAGTATCCCAATTCACCATCCGAGATATTTCAAGGGTTTAAACTGTTGATGACTTAGGGACAGTAGGATAAATTTAGATAGAGGCGCAATCATAAACGTTCTAGTAAAAAATCTCACTAAAATCCCGTCTCACAATCCCTCACCAATGTATAGAAGCGGTCGCAAAAAATAAGTGTGTACTCTTCAAAATCCCACCTACACCTCCTAACTCTAGCGTTAATCACTGCTCGGTGATCAACATCGTGAACATGGGAAGTGAAACAGTCATCGGAAAGTGTACAATCACAATCTTCAAATAACGAAACTAACTATCAAATAAACTGAAGTAAACTATGAATCTACAAAATGAAACAAAATAAACTTCTCGTTTTTCTCTTTTGTATTTTCTTCTCATTTTTATTTTTTTCTTTATTTCTTTTGTTTTTTTGTTTGGATTTTTTTAAACATAGGGGACGTACAAGCTGTAAAATATCTAAATAAATTGAAAATAAACGAACTAATGAAATAAAAACAAATCTCGAGACGGAAGTGGCATGAATCCAAAATCGTGGGGGCAGAAAATGTGTAATCTATAACTAAATGTCGACACCCCTACTCCTAAGCTTTGCTTTCGAGCAAACTCTCACTTGGTACAATAAAGTTCATGTGTCCATGCATACTGATCCTCCTCATTACCGAAAAATGAAAGATAACCGGGACATATCCACCAATTAACTCCTTTCACCCCCTATAAACCCGTGTGCGGGAGACAACAACGCACGACAACTCGCCCACTCCTGTGATCATGGTGTGGTGTCTTGAATTATCTTATGCGAATCAATGTGTGTATCCCTCTCTCGCTCACCCTTACTCATCCATCTGAATTTGAATGAAGTCCAAACCATGTATACAATCTGAATGTATCACGTGATGCTCTTAATGAAGACCCCTTCTAGCTACTCCCTCGAACCCGACACATAGGAAGAGTCAACCTACTCTAATAATGGAGCTTCCTGACGGCTTCCCAAGCTAGTGTTGCTTATAAAGAAGTTAGTAGAATTCAAAAAAAAAATCCTAATGGATTTCCTAAGATAAATTCAGTAGTGTGAGTGGCCCATATAGTCATTCATGCAGCTGTTCTGTACGCATACATGAAGACGGGTGAAAATACTCCTCTAGCTAATGACGCCGGTCATGCACTGTCGGATACGTCATCAGCATTGTGATCAAAAGCACCATTTTAGGTCTACTCAGCCCTGGAGTGCTATCCTAGAAATTTCCTTGGAGAATTTACAAGGATTTGAATAGCCTTTCACAACTTTGAAAATGTCCCGTGTTGAAACAGTTTTTCAAGAAAGTAAATTTGAAATGTTAAGAGCAAGACACAAGTATATGTTACGAAGTTCGGCCTCCAAAAAGCCTACTTTCCGCCTGAGGGATCTGATCCCTCTAGGATTTCAACAACTTTTTATTTATCAATAGTTAAGCCCTGGATCTCATGCCTAAGAGAATTGCCTTACTCTTATACCAACTTGTGTTTCTCTCTAACCTATCTAGTTACAACTTCACTACTTGGTACAATAAGATTCTCTGTTTTTCCTCTTGAACAAATCAACGAGAACAGATTATAGATGATAAATAATTCTAAAGAATAAGAAGATTAAGCACAAGTAGAAGAACACTATGAAGACTATGAATTTAAAAGTTTAGAAGTTTTCTTATGAGTCTGAAATGGATTGAATGATGAGTTGATCTGCTTCCTTGTTGCTCGAACAAACCGAATGTGTCTTTGTATCTCAGTGTTCTGTATCTCTGCAGTCAATCTCTTTGAATTTAAAGTGTTTCTGTAGAGGTTACGAAAATTGTTGCAACATAATCCCTAAAAATCCCCAACAGATTCTTGACTCTTCAAAAGCTCTTTTCCAACGGATATGAGCTTGATTTTCTCCACTAATTGAGAGCACAATATGCATCTTCAACCTTCAGAAAAATTTAGAACAGTTCCCATAACAATAGCAAAGCTCAAGTGTCATGTTTGGCACTCCTGTGTTCAGGAATCTCAGGCTATGAACTCTGAGTATTTTCAAAGCTTTGAAAAGGTTTTCAAAGCTTTGAACCTGCAAAACAAGTTATAGCTGAATCCTGCTAACATTTATCATGTTCAGAACATGAGCAATATTTGGTTATCCTGCATTCAGATAGTTAAGAAAATGTCCTGCAAAATAGAACTTTAGCAGAAAAAGATAATTTTTCTTTCATCACACACAAAAGTAGAGTTCAAGACCTAGGAGACAAAATCCCCCTCATTTCAACACTTGTCCTCTTAGGATTTTTCAAGCTTTGAAACCAGTTTCAAGGCTTTAAGACAAGAGTTTAGTTAACAATCTCCCCCTTGATGGAAGACAAAAAAAAATCTGCTAGACTGTATATGTGCACTGAAAATCAATGTCATTAGCAATATAGAAGATACAGTCATATGGAATCAAAAATAAACATCAGGTAATAATAGAAAATATAACCAAACAGTAGAACTAAATACTAAAAAGAAATTCTAAACTCAAAACATAATACACCAAGCAAATAAGCGAACACATCGAACCACCTTATCCAGCGTACCACATCAGCCAACATTCATCCATATCATCCATATCACAGTCTAATTTTATCCCTCCTTATGACTTTCATCAAAAGATATAGAAAACAATTTATGATATTAGTTCAAAATGTTTCAAAAACTGGAAAAGTATTAAAAAGAGAAACTACAAGGCTTTGAAAAGATCAGAAAGAGAATGCAAGATTTCAACGGTTTGAAGTCTAATCATCATCATCTGTCTCAGATCCTTCAGCATCTTCTTCAGAATCATCTCCTTCAGCATAAACTGCATCCTCTTGATCACCTTCCTCATCCACTGCATTTTCTTTGTCTGCAGCCAATTCATCTTTTTCTTTCTCAATATTTTCTTATTCAGCATCCACCTCAACACCTTCACTTTCTTCCTCAAAAAGTTCTTCATAACCAACAATCTCAGGAGTCACCTTCTTTTTCTTCTTTTGCTTCAGAACATCCCAATGACTACTCCTAAGTCAATGATGCCTGCTTCCGCTGTTCCATTTCCTTCAACATCTTCTACTTCAGTATAATACTCATCAAAGAGTTCCCTTGTAGAATATGAATTCTTAGAACCCTGTTAAACATGTGCAGTCTCTTCTTTCACATCCATTAAGTTCAAAGTATTGAAAACTTAGAATATATTGTCATTAAAAGAGGAAACCAGGTACTTCATCTTCTTTAATTTAGTACAAAGCTCAAATTGACCCACTTTCAGTTCATCCATTTCATTCTCAATAACATCCCGCTTCTTTAAGACATGAGACTGATCTGGAGCGGTAGAGGGTAAAGCTAAAGGTGAGGTTAAGGCTTTTGGCTTGAAGAACTTCTTAGATTTCAGCTCACTCTCATAAAGGTCTGAATAAAACTTCCATTCTCCCCTATCAATCTTCACAATTCCAATCCTTTGAAAAGATGATTCATTCACCATTCCAAAACCAGCTGAGATATTCTCTTCATTACCAAACTAAATACCAAATTGTTTGAAGAAAAAAAGTAGGAGATTGTCATAGGATAAAGCATGGTTTCTTTTCTTGGTACTATAGTATAGCATGTGCTCCATCACAATGCTAGCCAAATCAATCTCAAAACCATACATCACCGAATACATCATATACATGACCCTAGAAACTCCTTTGAATTCTCCCTAGGCACCACACACCTCATCAAGATAGTGAAAAGAATTTTGGCTTCAACAGTTAAGACAAAATGTGTTAACTATTTAGAGGTTGAAGGTGTATTAGGTGAAAGAAATCCACTTTAGCCAACCTAATTGCCTCCTTCTTTCTAGGAAGACCATCAACATCATAAACCTCTGTACATACGAAAACCATAGCAAACACCCCCATGAACTAACTAGATATCTATACAAGCAACCTTAGAAGACAAAATCAACTCTTTTCCCGACACTTGTTGAAGGTTAAGATAAAATTTCCTAGTTAATCTAGGGTATGCCTATGTATAACGGTTACGGATTTTCCAAATATAAGTCTCTTTCAACATGCTAATGCACTTTAAATCCATCTGAACACGCATCTTAATGATAATCATACTGCATAATTCTACAGGGGTTGATGCATAGCCATCTAACCAAAGCTCTCGTGGTTTAAAATTGATAAACAAGTGCTTTGATACAGAAGACTTAGCATAACTAGATTCATTCTCCCTTTTGTTCTTTTCAGATTTCTGAACCTCCTTCTCTTTAACATCCTTCTCCTTAGCAGCTACCATATCTTTGCTCACCTTCTTGCGAATAGCTTTTTGAACACCTTTTCCTTTGTCATGTTTGGCCTTCTAATTTGATTTTCCCTTGCTAGGGCTAGCTATCTCCACTTTCTTACTCTTCTTCTTGGGAGGAGGAGATGTCAAAAGCATGCTCTCAGTTTTGGAATTGGAACCTACAACCTGAATCTCCACTTCAGGGCTAACTTTTCTCTTCTGAGCTTGGCTCTTATTTCTCATGTTGTCTGTCCACTGGTTCAATCGAAGTCTCTGATATCTTCTTGAGTCTATTCGGAGAGGGATAGGGTTTAGATAGAGAGAGGCATGAGAGAGAGAAAAGATATGCTAGCAGAGTTGGAGTGAAAGAAGGAAACTTAATTAAATCAATCTCTTGAGAGGAGATTCTATATTTGAAATTTCAAAAAGTTTCCATAACAGATTGAAATATTAAATATTTAGTTATTGTGTGAAAAAGTTTAATTAAATACTGAAAATTAATGGCAATCAATTATCTACAACACAAACTGATCCATGAAAACTTTCATGTAGTATGCAGATTTATATTCAAGGCTTTGAAAATACTTCAAGACCTTGAAAAACTCCTATATTCAGACAAATTTTTAAAGATTTGGAAAATGTTTCAAGGCTTTGTAAAGCAACTAATATACCTGAAACTCCCCTTACATCAATGCATCCTTGTTCAACATACAAAGTTCCAATCTCAATGCTGCAAATCTTTCTCCACATGATCTCTAATGAAATATTTTCTAACATCAATGTGTTTGGTCCTTGAATGTTGTACTAGATTTTTTGTAATGGAGATTGCACCAGTGTATCACACTTTATATGAATGTATTTGAAAACAAATCCAAGATCCTTCATTTTTTGAGCTATCCATAGCACTTGTGAGGAACATGCTCCAGATGTAATATATTTAGCTTCTGCTGTTAAAAGTGCTACTGAGTTTTGCTTCTTTGAATGCCATCTTATCAAGGATGACTGTAAAATTGACAACATCCTGAAGTGCTTTTTCGATCGACTTTGTATCCTACAAAATCAGCATCTGAATATCCACAAAGAAATAAATTTGACCTCTTTGGATACCAAAGACCTAAGTATTTAGTACCATTGAGATATCTGAAGATTCTTTTGACAACCAATAAGTGAGACTCATTAGGACTAGCTTGAAATCTAGCACACATACAAACACTGAACATAATATCTGGCCTACTAGCAGTGACATAAAGCAGTGAACCAATCATACATCTAAATTCTTTTTGGTTCACACTCTTACCATTCTTATTCTTGTCTAAGGATAGGGTAAAACTCATTAGAGTTTCAGAAGCCTTGGATTGAGACATATTATACTTGTTCATTAAATCTTTCATAAACTTTTTCTGGTGTAGGAAAGTTCCTTTCTTCATTTGATGAACATGAAGTCTAGGAAATAAATTCAATTCTCCCATTAAGATCATTTCAAACTCATGGACATAAGAATTCAGAGCTTCTTGGATAGAGCATAATTAGTAGCACCAAACAATATATCATCAACATAAACGTGTACTACTAAGAGTCTTTCTCATGAGTTTTGATAAACATTGTTCTATCAACCAAAGCTCTTTGAAACCATTTTGAAGGAGATATTTAGATAGTCTTTTATACCAAGCCCTTGGAGCTTGTTTAAGGCCTTAAAGAGCTTTATCAAGTTTGTAAACATGATTAGCAAAGTCATCACTTTCAAAACCAGGAGGTTGAGCAACATAAACTTCTTCTTTCAAATATCCATTTAGAAAAGCACATTTCACATCCATTTAAAAAAGTTTAATGTTCTGTAAGAAGCCAGAAAGTAACATTCTAATGTCTTCTAACCTGGCTACAAGAGAAAAAGTCTCCTCATAGTCAATATCTTATTCTTGATTGTAGCCCTGAGCCACAAGTCTAGCTTTGTTTCTGATTACCTTGCCATTTTCATCCAGCTTGTTTATGAATACCCACCTAGTTCCAATCACATACTTGTTCATGGGAGCAGGAACAAAATTCCACACTTTGTTCCTTTCATATTAATTTAACTCATTTTGCATAGCAATAATCCATTATTCTTCTTGTAATGCCTCTTTCACATTGTTTTGGTTCTACAAGAGAAACAAAAGCATTAAAAGCACACAAGTTCTTTAATTGAGATTTCGTTTGAGTACCAGCAGATGGATCTGAGATAATGTTTTCCACTGGATGGGATGATTAATATCTAATTTTTTCCTTTGAGACCACTGTTGTGATTCTCCATGAAGTTTTTCAAGGCCTTGAGAAGTTGATGCAGTGAGTAATCCACTCTTTATTCCTTCGAGATCCTGTTTCAAGGCTTTGAGAACTATTTTCAAGGTTTTGAAAATCCTTTATGTGTACCTGCAGACAAGTCTTACTACCATTCTTTGCATCAGCTTCATCATCTGAATCATGCTTGTTGAAATTCAAATCTGCAAAAAAATCGCTCAAAGAACCATCATTGCTTACATCAAAGATAACATGAATATTTTACTCAAAAACTTTGGTTCTCTTAACAAGAACTATATAGGCTTTTCTTGTCAAAAAGTAACCAAGAAAAATACCTTCATCAATCCTGGAATTAAACTTTATGAACAAAGCAAGTGCAGCCAAAAGGTTTGAAATTAGAAATCTTTGGCTTTCTACCTTTAAAAAGTTCATAGGGGGTCTTCTTCAAAATAGGCCTGATCAAGCCTGTTTAAAATATGGTTGGCTGTATTGAGAGCTTCTGCCCAGAAAGATTTTGGCAAATAATTTTCAAAAATCAATGTACTAGACATGTCCTCAAGAGTTTTGTTTTTTCCTTTCAACTACTCCATTCTGTTGAGGAGTTCTGAGAGCTAAAAATACAATGCTTTGCACACAAAAAATCAAATTCTAGCTGATCAAATTCTGTACCATGATCACTCCTAATAGAAGCAATTGGTAGGTTTTATAAGTCTGTAACTATTTAAAAAGCCTTAAACATTCAGACAGAGCCTCATACTTTTCTCTTAAGAACATAATCCAATTAAATCTAGAGAAATCATCAACAAAAATGAGCATTTATGTAATACCCCGAATTTTTAAGGGTATTTTTAGGAGTATTTTGGGTCGTATTCGTTTTTATAAAAGTATGTATTATTTTATTAAATAAGATTTTTTTAAATATTATATATAGTTATATAAATACTGATTAGGTTATATATAGTTATATAGATATAAATTCTTTTTATTACTTTATTTTAATAAAGATTATAATATTTAACTAGGTAGTTAGTTACGTGACGAAAAACATTTTTTATCGTGTCCAAATGTCGCGTTTTAATTAATTAATTACGCGTAACTAACCACCGCAATGCCCATACACCTGCCACACCATAATATTTCCCTAGTCATCTTCCTCCCCCTCAACGAGCAGGAGACTCCTCCGACTCCATCTCCGCCTCCAACTGCGGCACCGCCTCCAACCACCACCAAATCACCCAATACACTCCAATTTCGACGAAGACCGAAACTTTTGCGCCAAGAAAATCAATTCCGCCCAAATAGTGGTCCGATTCGAAATCGAGAAAAGCGAGAATGGGTCTCCTAATCCTGGCCGGAATCCTCAATCACGGCCTATATAAACCCACATACAGAGCTTGAAAATTCACACCAACACCACCCTCAATTCCTCTCTCTCGCTCCCGTTCGGTTCGCCGGAAAACCCAGCCGAAGTCCGACCGGAGCCATCCCCGACGAGACCGAACCCAGGTTCGTTCCGCCAATCCGACGCCACCACCGCCCTCTCCGTCGCCTCTCCGTCCATTTTGCCGCCTCTTCTCCGACGCATCTCCTCGCCTCCGACAAGCTGCACCCAGTAGCTAGAAGAGGCCGAAGCCCTGTTTCTTCTCCACCCCTTTCAACTGGTAATGCAAAACAAAACCCACTTTTGATGTTGTTTTGTTTTGCTGTTGTTTTATTAGTCTAATAATTGTAGGGGAGTAGTAATAATAGATTAGTAGTAGTAGTAGTAGTATACTTCAATAGTAATATTAAAATGTGTATTGTAATAGTAGTTATCTATGTCTTATAGTATTATATTAAGCTAATAGGAAGATTATTAACTTCTATTTATTTTATTTTTATTTTTATTTTATTATTCTTATTTTGTGTATATATATATATATCATTTCTTTTAAGGTTTGAGATTACAGAAATAAAATGATGTTTCTCGTAAATAATAATTTTTCGGGTCAACCCAGTTTAGGGAAGAATACATGCACTTTTATAAATTAAAATATTTTTGTTTTCCAAACATGTATAGTTGTTTATTTCAAATAGTTATTTTCATATAACAAAATTAAGTAATTTTCTATAATATTAAGTAAAGATTTCTTTATTATAGTTTTGTTTTAGTATTTATATTTATAAACAATTGTTCTCTTAATCAAATCAATTTCTAAACGTATGTTTAAAGCTAATATATCTCAGTTTTGGGCATAAGGGGGTTACACTTGCATTTGCATCTAGGACTGTGTGTGCACTATTGTCGTGTTAGCAGTATTTTGATTAGGAACGATTGCTATTGTAGATTCCGAGTTCGTAGGAGGCGAGTTCATTGAGGATCCGTACTACGAGTAGTTTCGTATTTGCTTTCGTGTGACGAGCTCTCTATTCCAAGTAAGTTTATATGCACAACACCTTCAACTATCAAAATGTGTTTGGCGTGTGTTACTTGTGTATCGTCCAACTGTCTTAAGCTTTGAATTTCAAAAATCTCTTGCAAATATCTCTTTCGAAAGTATGCGGTTACTAGAATGATCATGTGATATTTTAATGAACGATAAATGATATGGGACGATGTACAGAGGATGTGTGTGAAGGCTACGGCCGGAGGCGCACGTGAGACGAACCTCCTAGGGTTTCATACCCTACCCTATATGGGTTTTTATATTGTGAAAGCTATAGAGTACTACCTATGCATGTGTGGTCACAACTGTATAGGGGTGTCGACACTTAAGGTCTCATAGTTAGTTCAGGGGTGAATTGGGATGGACTGTGATATCCCGAGAGGTACCCTAATTATTATTTATTGCATCGTGACCTCTCTGTGGGCATTCGTTACCCGCTGGGCTCTAATATGCCTCAGCTCAACTAATGATTAAATGTGAAGTTACTTCAGTTATATTGTGATTCAGTCTTTAAGCCAAAACTCTGTTTTACATGTTGTGGTATATGCTTACTCAGTTTTTACTGATAAACGTTTTCTGCGGTCGGCTGTTGCTATTTTAAAACCCGCAGGTTATGAATAAAGTGGGGGAACGCGCACACGTGAACTGAAGACTAGGATCAGGCAGCTAGGAACATTTCATTTCATTTAGGAAGCAGATTTTCAGAATTTAGATTTGAACAATGTCATTTGTTTTATTTCAAACTATTGTTGGAGGATTTCTCCGGTTTTCATTAATAAATGCACTTTTGGATTATCGTTTGGTTGTACTAGCAGGGAACCGTAGGTTCCAGGGTTGTTACAGTTGGTATCAGAGCAGACGGTCCCAACGCTAGTGCGACCTTTCAATTTCCATTAAATAAAGATAAAAAATAAATTAAAACTTTTTGAAAATTAAAATGGACATAGACTAACTAAAATTGAAAATAAAATTTAAACAAGCCGGGGTTGTGGGTTAGTCTAGCAGCTTTTGTGTTGGATATTTGAGATTTATTGGAGATTTTTATGTGCCATATTGTGTGCCTCAATGTGCTAATACTATTGTGATAATTGCCTGGCACTTGTCATTTGATTAATTAGATTAATTTCGTTGAAATTATGAGTGTGTGCGTGGTTTAGAATGCTTTTGAGTCTTCTCTTGCCTCTTCTCATATGGCCGCCCTACCCGCACTGCTCCACCAACCTTTGGACTTGTAGACTCTTCATATAGCATGACATGATTGTTTTAAGCCTATATTTTGTAATACCTTAGGATTGTATTAAGTAAAGTCACATTTATAAGGTACAACGCGATTTGCCAACCCTCCTCAATATTATACCAGGAGTCGTGCAAGACAAGTAGGAACCATGAATCAAGGAAACCAAGGAAACCAACAAGCTCAGGCTCCTCAACAATATGACCCAATTCGGTTCCAGAATCTGGAACAAGCGACCATAGCCTTAACCCAACTCCTGCACAATCAGCAGGCTGGGGGAGGCGACATCATGAGTAAGATGGCGGAACTCCGACCCGACTTCTTTTACGGGACGGACGACCCGACCACTCTGGAGAATTGGATCCGCGACTTTCACAAGGCGCTGATTTCGGTGCGTTGCCCAGAGGATCGACGCATAGAAGTGGCGGTCTACTATTTTAAGAAAGAAGCCGATAACTGGTGGACTTCCGCATCAGCTACCTTGCTCGCCCAAGAAGGCTTTGGATGGGAGCAACTAAAGGAAGCTATGCGTGAAAGGTTCTACCCCGATCATGTGAAGTCTAGGAAGTTTAACGAGTTCTTGCACTTGAAGCAAGAGGGAGATACCCTGACTGATTAGTACGATACGTATATGGAACTTATGAGGTTTGGACAAGCAATTACCCCGACTGAGGCAAGCAAGATCCGCAAGTTTGTCGAAGGCTTGAACCTTCAAGTTCGAAAGGCCATAGGGCCTACACGTTTCACCATACTATTGGAGGCCTATGGAGCGGCTCAGGATATGCAGCGCATGCTGGATGAGGATGTAGAAGCTAACAAGAAAAGAAAGACCGAGGCACCTGCAGCAACTAGTTTCCAGAACCGTGGTACAGGAAACAATGGTGGGGATAAAAGGTTTCGCCCCAACCCAACCCCCACCAACCAGTTTGGAAACCAAGGCCAAGGAGGACAAAGCCATGTGCGAATCTTCAACTGCAGGCAATGCGACAGAAACCACCCAGGAGAGGACTGCCGAGGGAATAAAGTTAACTGCCTCAATTGTGGTAGGCTGGGCCATCGAAGGTATGAATGTCGTGTCAAACCCTCAGGAAGCAGCAATGGTGGATTCAACCGTGGAGGCAACGGTGGAAATAACAATGGATATAACCAGGGAGGCAATAACAACCGTGGTAACCAATATGGAGGGAACCAGCGCAACTATCAGCAAGGTGGAAGCTATAGAACAACAATAACTGGAGGAACAACAATGGGCAAGGAGGAAACAACTACAACAACAGGCCACAAGGAAGTGTTGCTGGATCCGTGACCGCAACAACAACAGCTCCTACAGCACCAGCTGCCACGGCCCGTAGCGCAGCTGGAACTATCAATGTTATGAATCAGACTCAAGCGGAGCAAGCCAACGTGGTGACTGGTACATTCCTAATCCATTCCACCCCTGCTCTAGTCTTATTTGATTCTGGAGCCACATTTTCTTTCATATCATCTACTTTTGTTAAGAAGTTAGACTTGCCAACACCTACCCCAATTTCTATTACCATCTCTACCCCTAGTGGAGAAGCCATATCTTGTAAAACCATGTATCCTTGAGTCAATTTAGAAATCCTAGGAGCCAAGATACCTTCTGACCTGATTCTTTTCGATCTAGGCAACCTAGATGTCATCTTAGGTATGGACTGGCTTAGCAAATACAAAGCAACCATAGAATGTGCCAACCAAAAAGTTAGATACCGTGGCCCGAAAGGCGAACGTCTATCCTATAGGGGCATAACCAACGGACCCAATATCCAAATCGTGTCAGCCCTATCCATCCTATCCTATGTGAAGAAGGGGCATAAGGCATACCTCTGTACGATCCACGATCAGGAGAAAGAAGGGGAAAAGTTAGAAGATATTCCAGTGGTAAGAGAATTTCCTG
Source organism: Linanthus parryae (assembly GCA_023055425.1). Lineage (NCBI taxonomy): Eukaryota > Viridiplantae > Streptophyta > Magnoliopsida > Ericales > Polemoniaceae > Linanthus > Linanthus parryae. The sequence continues at coordinate 20,953,328 of JALGPY010000012.1, read as the reverse complement.
ATGTTTTTCCGGAAGAGCTTCCAGGGATGCCACCAAAGAGAGCCGTAGACTTTGCAATTGATTTAGTACCAGGGACTGGACCAATCTCGAAGGCACCATATAGGATGGCACCAGCCGAGCTAAAGGAGTTACAAGAACAACTTAAGGAGCTATTAGATAAGGGTTTCATCAGACCTAGTGTATCACCTTGGGGAGCACCAGTTTTGTTCGTAAAGAAGAAGGATGGAAGTCTAAGACTTTGCATAGATTACCGGGAATTAAATGGTGTAACCGTTAAGAATAGATACCCACTTCCAAGAATCGACGACTTGTTCGATAAGTTACAAGGAGCCGATACCTTTTCGAAGATTGATTTAAGGTCAGGATATCACCAGCTTAGAATAGCTGAACAGGATATTCCTAAAACGGCGTTCCGGAGTCGATATGGGCACTACAAATTTACAGTAATGCCATTCGGTCTAACCAATGCTCCAGCAGCATTTATGGAGTTGATGAACCGAGTTCTTCAGAAGTACCTAGATAAGTTTGTTGTTGTTTTCATCGACGACATTCTAATCTACTCAAAAGGGAAAGAAGAACATGAACAACATTTGAGAGAAGTATTAGAAAACCTAAGGGAAGAGAAGTTGTTTGGAAAATTATCGAAGTGTGAATTTTGGTTGGATAGAGTGCCTTTCCTAGGGCATATTATATCCAAGGAAGGTGTGTCAGTGGACCCAGGGAAGATTTCGGCAGTAAAGGACTGGCCCACACCAAAGAGCGTAACGGAGATAAGAAGTTTCTTAGGATTGGCGGGTTACTATCGGAGATTTGTGAAGGATTTCTCTAAGATAGCGAAACCCATGACGACATTAATGAAGAAGTCGAGCAAGTATGTTTGGGATAGCAAGTGTGAGGAAGCGTTCCAAACTCTTAAGGATAGGTTAACGTCAGCACCTGTGCTGACCTTACCTACTGAAGGAGGAGAATTTGAGGTTTACAGTGATGCCTCGAAGCATGGCCTAGGATGTGTTCTGATGCAAGATGGCAAGGTGATTGCCTATGCTTCCAGGCAACTAAAGCCTTACGAAGAGAACTACCCCACTCATGATTTGGAGTTAGCAGCTATTGTTTTTGCACTGAAGATTTGGAGACATTACCTTTACGGTACGACTTGTAAGATTTTCACGGATCACAAGAGTTTGAAGTACATATTCATGCAAAAGGAGCTTAATATGCGACAAAGAAGGTGGTTAGAGTTAGTGAAGGATTACGATATTAAGATCCAATACCATGAAGGAAAAGCCAACGTGGTAGTGGATGCGTTGAGCCGGAACAGATCATACGGTGAATACAATGTGGGTTTTACCACCTAAGCTTTACGAGGAGTTCCGAAAGTTGGAGATAGAGGTCTGCACACAAGGATCCACGTCTAACATGTTGTGCAATATGACAATATTACCGGATATCTTCGTGGAACTAAAAGATGCACAAAAGGAGGATGCTTTTCTACAAAAGATTAAAGAGAAGATCGGAAAAGGCGAAGCAACTGACTTCAAAGTAGAGGAAGACGAAAGCATAAAGTTCAAAGGACGGTGGTGTGTACCAATGAAATGTGCGGAAGTGAAGGAGAAGATTATGAAGGAAGCTCATAACACGCCCTATTCGGTACACCCAGGAGGAGATAAGTTATACAAGGATCTAAAGAAGAACTTTTGGTGGAAAGGTATGAAGAAGGAAGTAGCAGACTTTGTATCTCGGTGTTTGACTTGTCAAAAGGTCAAGTTCGAGCACAAGAGACCAGGAGGGATGTTGCAACCTTTAGAAATACCCGTGTGGAAATGGGATTCCATCTCAATGGATTTTGTTACAGCCTTGCCCGTTTCGACAAATGGGCTGAATCAGATTTGGGTGGTAGTCGATCGACTAACGAAGACGGCAAGATTCATTCCCATGAAGGACACGTGGGATATGGAGAAAAGAGCGGATGCTTACATAAAGAATATTGTGAGATTACATGGAGTACCAAGTTCAATTGTTTCTGATAGGGACCCGAATTTCTTGTCTCACTTTTGGAAAGAGTTGCAGAAAGCTATGGGAACAGAGTTGCGATTTAGTACAGCTTTTCACCCAGCAACGGATGGACAATCTGAAAGGACGATTCAAACACTGGAAGATATGCTAAGAGCTTGCATTTTAGACTTTGGAGGTTCATGGGTGGACAAGTTACCACTTATAGAGTTCTCTTACAACAACAGCTATCATGCTAGCATAGGCATGGCACCCTATGAGGCGTTGTATGGGAGGAAATGTAGGACACCTTTGTGTTGGAGCGACATTAGCGAGACGGTCATTCTAGGACCTCAAATGATAGAGGAGTCGACAAACCAGATTCGGATGATTTAGCAAAGGATGAAGGCGGCGCAAGATCGACAGAAGTCTTACGCGGATACGAAGAGAAGACCACTTGAATTTAAGGTTGGCGATAAAGTGTTTCTAAAGGTCTCTCCGACGAAGGGGGTTATGCGTTTTAATCAGAAAGGAAAGCTAAGTCCTAAGTTCATTGGACCCTATGAAGTTTTGGATCGGATCGGAGAGGTAGCCTATCGCCTTAATCTTCCTAACAACCTAGGTCGAGTCCATAATGTTTTCCATGTCTCTCAACTCAAACCTTATATCCATGACCCGAACCATATCCTTGATCCCGAACCAGTTGAACTTGATCCATCCCTCACTTATGAAGAGCAACCAATCAAAATCTTGGATCGAAAGACTAGGGAAACCCGTACCAAGTCAACTGCGTTGGTTAAGGTTCTTTGGTCGAACCATCTCACTGAAGAAGCAACGTGGGAAGCCGAAGAAGAAATGCAAAAGCGTTACCCACACCTTTTCGACCAGGTACGAGTCGAGTGACGGGGACGTCACTCCTTTTAAGGGAGATGTAATTTAACAGCCGTACGTTTAATTACCCGTCTTGTTTCGTATTACTTGTCTTGTTATTATATGTGCATTAGAACTGCATACTTGCATTGGGGAATTAGTTTAAGCTTCGGGGACGAAGCTTTGTTTTAAGGGAGATGTGATGTAATACCCCAGATTTTTAAGGGTATTTTTAGGAGTATTTTGGGTCGTATTCGTTTTTATAAAAGTATGTATTATTTTATTAAATAAGATTTTTTTAAATATTATATATAGTTATATAAATACTGATTAGGTTATATATAGTTATATAAATATAAATTCTTTTTATTACTTTATTTTAATAAAGATTATAATATTTAACTAGGTAGTTAGTTACGTGACGAAAAACATTTTTTATCGTGTCCAAATGTCGCGTTTTAATTAATTAATTACGCGTAACTAACCACCGCAATGCCCATACACCTGCCACACCATAATATTTCCCTAGTCATCTTCCTCCCCCTCAACGAGCAGGAGACTCCTCCGACTCCATCTCCGCCTCCAACTGCGGCACCGCCTCCAACCACCACCAAATCACCCAAAATTCGTCTCAATACACTCCAATTTCGACGAAGACCGAAACTTTTGCACCAAGAAAATCAATTCCGCCCAAATAGTGGTCCGATTCGAAATCGAGAAAAGCGAGAATGGGTCTCCTAATCCTGGCCGGAATCCTCAATCACGGCCTATATAAACCCACATACAGAGCTTGAAAATTCACACCAACACCACCCTCAATTCCTCTCTCTCGCTCCCGTTCGGTTCGCCGGAAAACCCAGCCGAAGTCCGACCGGAGCCATCCCCGACGAGACCGAACCCAGGTTCGTTCCGCCAATCCGACGCCACCACCGCCCTCTCCGTCGCCTCTCCGTCCGTTTCGCCGCCTCCTCTCCGACGCATCTCCTCGCCTCCGACAAGCTGCACTCAGTAGCTAGAAGAGGCCGAAGCCCTGTTTCTTCTCCACCCCTTGCAACTGGTAATGCAAAACAAAACCCACTTTTGATGTTGTTTTGTTTTGCTGTTGTTTTATTAGTCTAATAATTGTAGGGGAGTAGTAATAATAGATTAGTAGTAGTAGTAGTAGTAGTATACTTCAATAGTAATATTAAAATGTGTATTGTAATAGTAGTTATCTATGTCTTATAGTATTATATTAAGCTAATAGGAAGATTATTAACTTCTATTTATTTTATTTTTATTTTTATTTTATTATTCTTATTTTGTGTATATATATATATATATATATCATTTCTTTTAAGGTTTGAGATTACAGAAATAAAATGATGTTTCTCGTATATAATAATTTTTCGGGTCAACCCAGTTTAAGGAAGAATACATGCACTTTTATAAATTAAAATATTTTTATTTTCCAAACATGTATAGTTGTTTATTTCAAATAGTTATTTTCATATAACAGAATTAAGTAATTTTCTATAATATTAAGTAAAGATTTCTTTATTATAGTTTTGTTTTAGTATTTATATTTAAAAACAATTGTTCTCTTAATCAAATCAATTTCTAAACGTATGTTTAAAGCTAATATATCTCAGTTTTGGGCATAAGGGGGTTACACTTGCATTTGCATCTAGGACTGTGTGTGAACTATTGTCGTGTTAGCAGTATTTTGATTAGGAACGATTGCTATTGTAGATTCCGAGTTCGTAGGAGGCGAGTTCATTGAGGATCCGTACTACGAGTAGTTTCGTATTTGCTTTCGTGTGACGAGCTCTCTATTCCAAGTAAGTTTATATGCACAACACCTTCAACTATCAAAATGTGTTTGGCGTGTGTTACTTGTGTATCGTCCAACTTTCTTAAGCTTTGAATTTCGAAAATCTCTTGCAAATATCTCTTTCGAAAGTATGCGGTTACTAGAATGATAATGTGATATTTTAATGAACGATAAATGATATGGGACGATGTACAGAGGATGTGTGTGAAGGCTACGGCCGGAGGCGCACGTGAGACGAACCTCCTAGGGTTTCATACCCTACCCTATATGGGTTTTTATATTGTGAAAGCTATAGAGTACTACCTATGCATGTGTGGGTCACAACTGTATAGGGGTGTCGACACTTAAGGTCTCATAGTTAGTTCATGGGTGAATTGGGATGGACTGTGATATCCCGAGAGGTACCCTAATTATTATTTATTGCATCGTGACCTCTCTGTGGGCATTCGTTACCCGCTGGGCTCTAATATGCCTCATCTCAACTAATGATTAAATGTGAAGTTACTTCAGTTATATTGTGATTCAGTCTTTAAGCCAAAACTCTGTTTTACATGTTGTGGTATATGCTTACTCAGTTTTTACTGATAAACGTTTTCTGCGGTCGGCTGTTGCTATTTTAAAACCCGCAGGTTATGAATAAAGTGGGGGAACGCGCACACGTGAACTGAAGACTAGGATCAGGCAGCTAGGAACATTTCATTTCATTTAGGAAGCAGATTTTCAGAATTTAGATTTGAACAATGTCATTTGTTTTATTTCAAACTATTGTTGGAGGATTTCTCCGGTTTTCATTAATAAATGCACTTTTGGATTATCGTTTGGTTGTACTAGCAGGGAACCGTAGGTTCCAGGGTTGTTACAATTTATTGATTACCTTTTGGAGTTTTGACTCTTATAGAACCTCACAAATCCATATAAAGCAGTTCAATAGGTCTAGAAGTACTTACAAAGTTCTTCGGCTTAAAAGAGCTCCAGATTTTCTTACCTTGAGCACAAGCCTTGCATACCTGTTCAGCCTTGAATTTTATGGATGGGAATCCTCTGACAAAGCCTTTAGAAACTAGTTTATTCAGGGTATGTAAGCTAATATGTCTAAGCTTCCATTTCCAACATTTTGAATCCTCTTTCAAAGCTTTGAGACACTTCAGACTATTTCCAGTGCCAACAATATGTTGGAATAGATGTCCTAGAGGTAATCTTATTTGGTATGAACATTTAATTTGGCTAGAATATTCATTGTATTATTTATGAATATATTTAATATAATGAAGTCCTTAGATTGAAAATGTGTTTTTTATCTTAAATATCCCTAGTCAATTATAATGATTTATAAGATGGTTAACAATAAACTAGTATGGGTTGGATTGATATGGAGATATCACGATCCAACACATGGGTATTAAGAGTAATAGCATACTGGATTGACCCAGAATGAGGAGTCTACATACATGTTATGTAAAGTCACAAGTGCTTCTCGTAGTGACAACGGTATTGTCATCCTTAGACTTGAAGTCACTAGATCCTCTAGTTGTGGAATATTGTGTTTTGATATCGTCAAAGGCTACACCGCAACGAGTAGCAATAAAGGCGCTTATCGGACAAAAAATGAAGCAAGATTAGAGATGGTAGTGATGTAGAGAGAACTTTTCCCTCCCACCTAACGGAAGAAAATATCAACGGCCACTCGAGGAATGGTGCTTATAGAATGTCTGGCCAGACTCAAATAAATCAATATGAGATATTGATGTTATCTGCATGGATAAGACTATTATCAGGATCAAGAAACTATGGACTGGATATACGAGTGTGATTTGTATGTCTCGTGTCCAATCCGGATATAGAGACAGATGGATGAGACAATAGTTGCACAAGTTTTGTCGGATTACTCACTATTTCTATTAGTTAGGTGGCATGGATGTGTTGCTAGAAACCGCTCCATAATAGTAATCGTTACTACCAACTAAGTAGAACCCTCTGGGGTCATACTCTCTATGGATTAAACCGAACTAGAGAATTGATTAATATGATTAATTATTTATAAGGATGAATATGCAACTACTTGCAAACTTAGTAGGACTAATTTGCAAGTTGGACTAATCTGTGTATGGACTGGATTAGGAGAGGGGCTAACATGTAGTTAACAAGGAGTTGTTAGACTATATGAAGGACACTCCTTTCTTATTTTCTCACAAATGCTCATAACACACATTGAGTGAGAGAGAAAAAATCAAGGAGAGAGACAAGACAAGGAGGGCTGAACACCCCCCCCCCCCCCGCCCCTCTACCCGTCGGCCACAAGAGAGGTGTGTCGCCCCTCATTTTCTCCGGTTTGCATGATTCTTCTTATTCCTCCTTCATCCCTAGCTAGAACAAAGTTGTAGAGGATCCGGAGATAATTCAAGGAGTGGACTATCCGTAGAGACGTGAATAATATTTCGCGATTGAAGTCATCCAAGGAAACCAACAATGTATTTGATACTAAATCCTTTACTATTGTTATCTTGTCTAGTCTTGTGATCCTTGGAGGGTCTTGTGCGGATCTTTGTTTTTTTTTATTCCGTTGCGTAATTGATAACTCAATTTTCGGAGTTATGTTATGCCTTTTATTTCTACGTTTTGCGTGCTCAACATGGAGAATTCGTCGTCTTTTGAGTGAATTGAGCTAAAATGTGATATTATGAGTTCATGTGCTTTACTTGTTAAATCCGGGCATTTCTTTAGTTATTTTGATCTTTTATTGTGATATGATCGCGGGTTGTGTTTTCGTGTTGTGATTCGTAGGAAACAGGGCTTGGAGGATCATGCGGGAGATGGAAACGAACTTCGGAAGCAAGGAAATCAAAGAATAAGTCAAAGGAAGCAAGGAAGAAGGCAAAAGAAAAAATGCTGAAAAAGGGGGTCTTCGTACGAAGACAAAAGACTTAGCCAAATTTTTGAAGCCTGCAGATGTCTTCCTAAACACACATGCAGTATCTACATAAGAAGACCTTGGTACGAAGAGCATTTGTCTTCGTACGAAGACAAATGTCTTCGTACGAAGACATCGCTGGAAGAAAGAGTTTTGAGCGGGGCATTTTCGTAGTTTATCCAAACTTTGTAATATCATTATGGAAACGTATTTAAGTGTTCTAGGTCGACTTTTTCAGTAGTACCTCACGTTAGAAACACTTTTTGGAGATCAAGAAGCTATTGGGAGAGCTTAGGAGCTTTGGATCACTCGTTTGAATTCTTAACTCTTCTCTTTTCATGGTTTCTTATGTTAAAACTCATGAAACTCGTTGTTTTGAGTATGAATCGTAGTAGCTAAACTTTATTTGCTGGTGATTCTCGTTTGGTGTAGCTAGGGTTTGATCTAAACATCATGTTTTAAGATTGTGATTCATGTTTTAACTTAATCTTGCGTGTTCTTGCATTGTTATGGTTTATTTACGATTGTAATCACATTATTTTTGCGAGTAGCTAACGTAAAGATAATCTTAATTAACTTCCACGTGCTAACTCCGTGATAGTTAGTCGGTATATTGAATAATCCACCTAGTCGGATCAATGTTTGGTAACTCGATATTGTTAACTAGGATCGTTAGAGTAGAATCATGGTTTTAATGCATGCTTAAAGCTAAAATAAACTTGGTAACTCGGTATGTTTTGGTTTTAAGTATAGTTGACTTGATTGGTAACTCGGTAAGTTTAATATTGCTCGATTAATAGTTAAAGACACGCGGTTGTTTTACGAATCAAAACACAAGTTTAGATAAACCTAGTGAACCTAGAGAATTCCCGGTATTTTTCCTCACATTACAAAAACCCTAAAATCATTCTTTATTAATCGTGACCTACTTTACTCGGTTAATTGAGAATTTTGCGTTATTATTTTAGTAGAATTAGCAAAACACAACTTTGCGACGTACCCACATAAGGTTTGAAATAATAACTAGTTTAAACAAAGTACCTTGGGTTCGATAGCCCGGATTTCCGGTTTATTACTACACACGACAACCATACACTTGTGGTTAGATCGTGTCAAGTTTTTGGCGCCGTTGCCGGGGACTTCGGCTAAATTAGTTATAATTCCTAGCCTTAGGGATATTAATTTATTGTTTATATCTGTTACTCACCTACGTTTTGTGTGTTTTGTGATTTCAAGTTGATTTACACGGTGCATGACCCGTTCTAGAGACGAGCCTTTGTACCCAACGTTTGAAAACCCGAAATCCTTATTGAAAGCACAGCGTAGAGACAAGAGGAATTCAAGCTCAGTCACCGTGGATGAAGAAACTAGAGCTGAGTTTGAGAGAATCCGCAAAAGTGTGCAAGATGCGGAAGCAGCTAGAGCTGCTGCTGTAGAGGAGGCAGCAAACAGAGCCGCGGAAACTGAGCAGCTTAGGGCTCAAATGGCTGAGATGCAGGCGATGATTGATCGCATGAACCATCCAAATCCACAAAACTTCCTGGTGCGGAGGTAGTTGGCAGAAATAACGGTGGTAATGGGAATAATGGGGGAAATAATCAGAACAATAACGGTCGGAATGCGGCAGAGCAAGTTAACAATGCTGAGGAGGATGAGCGTCCTTTGGTGGACTACTTCTGAACTACACTAGAGGGGTATCAATCCACTATTGTCAGGCCTCAGATTAATGCCGCACATTTCGAGATTCGCCAACCACTGATCAACATGGTTAGGGATGAATGCTTATTCACTGGAGCCCCGAGTGATGATCCACATCAACACTTGCTCAATTTAGAGCAGATTACTTCTACCATGTATGATCAGAGAGTCCCACTCGAGACGATAAAGCTCATGCTTTTCCCCTTCTCTTTATCGGGAAAGGCAAAGACATGGCTTATGGAACTTTCAGCAGGCAGCATAGTTATATGGGCATATTTTAGCATAGAGTTTCTCTGGAAGTATCTTCCACCATCCAAGGTTGCTCAACGGATGGCTGATATAACGAAATTTACACAGCAGGAAGATGATTCTCTGGGAGACACATGGAGAAAGTTCAACCAGCTCCTGCGGAGATGCCCTACTCACGGAGAGCCATGGTACAAACTTCTGCACTACTTTTATAATGCTTTAGACAGAGAGACTGCTAGAGAACTGGACATGATGGCTCAAGACAACTTTATGGGACTGGGATTACAGAGATGCCGTGATCTGCTAGATAATGTAGCTAAACGTGAATCCACGAGGTCTGAGACTCATAGAAACACGAAATCAGATGGGGCATTGGTTAGTAAGATTGAGTCCATGGTGGAACAGAAATTTGAACATCAAATGGCAATGATGACTTCGGCTTTTAGTAATCTGAATCCATCGGCACAGGTGAAGTCAGTGGGAGAGATGGTAGCAGATGCAAATCAGGGATATGGGGATGGTATTGAAGACGTGAACTACATGGGTCAACAAAGACATCAGCAATGGACAAACAACTATCATCCCAACAATCGCAATCACCCCAACTTCAGCTATGCCAATCCGAATAGTGGATTATATGCGCCAGGTCAAAGGTCAAATGTTCCTTACCAAGCTCAGAGACAGGTTCCACAGCAACAGGCTCCACCTCCACCCTCAGAAGAACATGATACAAACGCGTTGTTGAGGAAACTGTTAGCTAGCAATGATAAGATTGAGAGCAAGATTGTCGCGATAGAAGCCTCGATAAAGAATCATGAAGCACAGATTGGTCAAATAGCTAACCAGAATACTCGACTTCCACCAGGTATTCTACCTTCTAACACAATCGCTCCACCTGAGCAATTGATGGCTATCACTACTCGCAGTGGGACCATCACTAAGGATCCTCCATATCCTACACACGCGCGAGCCGAGGCAACTAAGGCCACAAAAAAAGCATTAGATGAAGAAATTCTCGTGCCTACCCTGAGTCCCCAATCAAAGGACACGAGTAGGAAGTCGAAGGAAAAGCCTAAGCCAAAGGAAGAGTATAGTGTTCGTGTTCCCTACCCGCAGAGATTGAAGATTCAAGAGGATGCCAAGCACTTCAAGAAATTTGTGGATATCTTCAAGAAGTTACACATCAATATCCCCTTTGCTGAAGCAATTTCACAAATGCCTAAATACGCAAAATTTCTGAAGGACCTACTCTCTAATAGGAGACGCATGGATGATTTTGAGAACGTGACTCTGAATGAGGAGTGTAGCGCCGTGGTTCAAAAAGTATTACCCAAGAAGATGAAAGATCCGGGTGGTTTCATTATTCCTGTGACATTGGGAGATGCGTTCCATGGTAGAGCATTATGTGATCTTGGCGCAAGCATACATTTGATGCCCACATCAGCATTTGAGCAACTTGGTGTAGGAGATCCAAAACCTACTCGTATGTGTTTACAGATGGCTGACCGTACTATAAAACAACCACGGGGTGTTTTGGAGGATGTGCTTGTGAGAGTCGAAGGACTCATCTTTCTCACAGATTTTGTGATCCTAGACATGGATGCTGATGATGATGTCCCACTCATATTGGGACAGCAATTCCTTGCTACGGGAAAGACGATTATTGATGACGCCAATGGAGAGTTGACTATGCGTATTAACGATGAGAAGGTGGCATTCAATGTCTTTGAAGCTATGAAATTTCCTGCATATGCAGTGAGTGAGCAGTGTTTTGGTGTGGAGGCATACACACCGGATGAGGAGGACGATATCTTATTGGAGCAGCTGTATGAGGAACTGGCCTTACTTGAGTCGAGTGAAAAAGAACAAGCTATGGAAGCCAGTTGGCTTTCATCCCTACCCCTCTTTAATGAGGGAAGCAGGAAGATTCTTACTCCTTCTCTTATTACTGCTCCTGATTTAGAATTGAAACCTTTATCTGCTCATTTAAAATATTTATACTTGGGATCTAATGAGACTTTACCTGTGATTGTTTCTCCGTGTTTGGACAGGGAACAGGAGGAGCAGCTTCTCAAGGTATTGCAAGAAAGGAAAGCAGCTATCCATAGCGGATTTCAAAGGGATCAGCCCCACAGTTTGCCAGCACAAGATTCGGCTCATGGAAGACAAGAAGCCGGTAGTTCAGTTTCAGCGCCGCCTCAACCCTCACATGCAGGAGGTGGTGAAGAAAGAGGTGTAGGGTTTTGATTCATGGATGCGCAACGGAAACAAAAATAACCATGCAAAACCCTCCAAGGATCACAAGTCAAGAGACATAAGGGTGGTAAAGGAAGAAATCAATAACACACCTTAGGGTTCTCCTTTGATGACTTCAAACGTGAATTATGTCACGTTCTCTATGGTTGATCAACGCCTAGAGTTGATTCCTAGATCTCCCAAGTCCTTGGTGCTAGCCCGGAAGAGGAAGAGGAAGAAAGATCACGCAAAACGAGACCAAAAAGGGGGCTCTCGGCCTCCTTGTGGCCGACGGGGACGAGCGGCGGGCTAGGGGGGCGTTCGGCTCCTCTAGCTTGTTGCTCTCTCTCCTTTTGTTCTCTCCCACTCTTGTTATGTTCTATTATGAGCATAAGTTGTGGGAAGTAAGGAAGGAAGGTCCTTTATATAGTCCAACAACTCCTTGCCAACTACCTAAAGGACTTATTCTAGTCCTACTAGGATTCAATTTAGTCCCTTCCTTGCAAATTAGTCCCTACTAAGTTTGCAAGGTTTTGCAAAGTGATCCTTCTAATTAATTAATCCAATTAATCAATTCCCAAATCTATTTCAACTCTATATAGCGTGTGACCCCATAGGTTCTATCTAGTTGGTAGCAACTATTTGCTAATATGGAGCGGTTTCTACCAAAACATCCATTCTAGCCAACTAATAGAATAGTCATCTTGACAACCTTTTCAAAAGTAATTGTCTCATCCCTTTGTCTCTATATCCGGATTGGACACGAGACATACAAGTCACACTCGTATATCCAATCTATAGTTTCTCGATCCATGGTAATAGCCTTATTCGTGCAAATAACATCAATATCCCATATTGATTACTCGTATATCCAATCTATAGAATGTCTAGCCAGACTCAAATAAATCAATATGGGATATTGATGTTATTTGAGTCTGGCTAGACATTCTATAAGCATTATCCCTCGAGTGGCCTAGGATATTTTCTCCCGTTATGTGGGAGGGAAAAATTCTATCTACGTCCACTACGATCTCTAAGCTTGCTTCTTATTGTATCCAGTACACGCCTTTATAACTACCCAGTTACGGTGTAGCGTTTAACGCTACCAAAATCACAATAATCCACAACTAGAATATCTAGTGACTTCAAGTCTAAGGATGACAATACCATTGCACCGCGAGAAGCGCTTGTGACTCAACATAACGTGTATGTAGCCTTCTCGGAGATGGGTCAATCCAGTGCAACATTACCCCTAATGCACACCTATGTGTTGGATCATGATATTTCCATATCAATCCAACCCCATACTAGTCTATAGATGATTGTTCTATTAATCATTATACTGGACTAGGGATATTTAAGATAAACAACACAATTGTAAATCTAAGGACTTCATTATATTAAATATCCAATAAATAATAAATGAATCTCTAGCCACAAATAAATTCATACTAAACTAGATTGCCTCTAGGGAATCTATTCCAACAGTCTCCCACTTGAACTAGAGCCAATCTGGCGCATCTCGTATGCCCATACTCCTAGTGTGCCCTTCATGCTTCCACTGCGCGAGCGGCTTTGTAAACGGGTCTGACAGATTCTCATCTATAGGAATCTTGCATATCCGAACGTCTCCTCTATCGATAATATCTCGAATCAGATGAAACTTCCTGAGCACGTGCTTGGACTTCTGGTGCAACCTGGGTTCCTTCGATTGCGCGATCGCCCCAGTGTTGTCACAGTACAACTCGACTGGATCCGTAATGCTAGGAACCACACCAAGTTCAGAAACAAACTTTCTGATCCAAACAGCTTCCTTTGCTGCGCCATTTGCAGCAATGTACTCAGCCTCTATTGTAGAATCAGCTACCGTCTCTTGCTTGGAACTCTTCCAGCTCACCGCTGCCCCATTCAGGCAAAACACATATCCCGATTGTGATCTAAAGTCATCTCTGTCGGTTTGGAAGCTTGCATCAGTGTAACCCCTTACACGCAACTCTTCCTCACCGCCAAATATCAAGAAAGCATCCTTAGTTCTTCTCAAGTCCTTTAGGATGTTCTTGACTGCAATCCAGTGACTCTCACCCGGATTGGATTGGTATCTGCTTGTCATACTCAAGGCATATGACACATCTGGTCTAGAACATAACATGGCGTACATGATAGATCCTATGGCCGAGGCATAGGGAATTCTACTCATGCGTTACCTCTCAATCTCATTGGAAGGACAACCACTCTTCGAAAGAGTGATTCCATGTGACATGGGCAAGAATCCCTTCCTCGAATCTTGCATGTTGAACCGTTTCAACACCTTGTCAATATATTTACTTTGACTTAGGCCTAGCAACCTCTTAGACCTATCTCTATAGATCTTTATACCGAGTATATAGGCTGATTCCCCTAAGTATTTCATTGAGAAACACTTCCCTAGCCAATCTTTAACAGATTGCAGCATGGGAACGTCGTTTCCAATGAGTAGTATGTCATCCACATACAAGACCAGAAAATCTACAGAGCTCCCACTAACCTTCTTGTAGACACAAGACTCATCTTCGTTTCTGATGAAGCCAAACTCTTTGACTACTTCATCAAAACGTCGATTCCAACTCCTAGAAGCTTGCTTCAATCCATAAATGGATCGTTGCAGCTTACAGACTTTGTTGGCTTGCTTTGGATCCTCAAAACCCTCCGGCTGTATCATATACACGTCCTCGAGGAGATTCCCATAAAGTAATTATGTTTTGACATCCATCTGCCAAATCTCATAGTCATGGTATGCTGCAATCACAAGTAGGATTCGGATGGATTTGGTCATAGCGACTGGTGAAAAGGTTTCATCATAGTCAATACCATGAATCTTTCTGAATCCTTTAGCCACCAATTGGCCCTTATAGGTTCGCATTACCATCCATGTCAATCTTCTTCTTGAAGACCCACTTGCACCCTATGGGCCGCGCCCCATCGGGTGGTTCCACCAAAGTCCACACTTTGTTGGTGTACATGGATTCCATCTCGGATGTCATGGCTTCTAGCCACTTCTGAGAGTCTGGCCCATTCATGGCCTCCTCATAGGTAGTAGGCTCATCATCTATGAGCATCGTGTCACCGGAATCGGTCACGAGAAGTCCATACCTCTCGGGTTCCTGGCGCACTCTACTAGATCTACGAAGCTCTTGTGTTACCTGAACAGGTTGCTCCACAACCGTTTGTGGTTCCTGTTCATGTTCCATAATCGGTTCAGTGATTTGTGGTTCTTGAACCTCTTCAAGTTATACAGTCCTCCCACTTGCTTCTTTAGAGACAAACTCTCTTTCAAGAAACACACCGGTCCGAGCAACAAACACTTTGTTCTCGGTTGGATTGTAGAAGTAGTAACCCTTAGTTTCCTTAGGGTACCCCACAAATTTACCATTGTCCGATTTCGGCCCTAGCTTGTCTGATTGTAAACGTTTTACATAGACATCGCAGCCCCAAATCCTCATGAACGATAGTGTGCGACGCCTCCCAATCCACATCTCATATGGTATCTTCATGACTGATTTGGATGGAACACGGTTAATGGTGAAAGCTGCACGTAATAGAGCGTAGCCCCAAAATGATAATGGAAGATCGGTTCGACAAATCATAGATCGAACCATATCCAATAGGGTTCGATTCCTCCTCTCAGACACGCCATTCCACTGTGGCGTTCCGGGTGGAGTGAGTTGGGACACGATCCCACACTCTCTAAGATAGTCGTCAAACTCTTGGCTTAAGTATTCTCCTCCACGATCCGATCGTAGAGCCTTGATACTTTTGCCAAGTTGCTTCTCTACTTCATTCTTGAATTCTTTGAACACTTCAAAGGATTCGGATTTTTCCCTCATAAGGTACACAAATCCATATCTACTGTAATCATCAGTAAATGTAATGAAGTAGATATAACCACCCCGGGCAGGCGTGGCAAATGGCCCACACACATGAGTATGTATGAGCGCCAATTGCTCACTAGTCCTCTCACCTTTCTTATTGAAAGGGGACTTTGTCATTTTTCCCAATAAACAAGCCTCACATGTCTCATATGATTCAAAATCAAATGAGTCTAGTAGTCCATCCTTACGGAGTCTAGATACACGTTTCTCATTTATGTGGCCTAAACGACAGTGCCATAAATAAGCTGGATTTAAATCATTTATTTTAATCCGCTTGGTATTAATGTTGTAGACAGGATTGCTTAGATCAAGGACATAAAGTCCATTAAATAATTGCGCACTAAAATAGTGAATATTATTCAAATAAAAGGAACAACAATTGTTCTTTATTGAAATAATAAAACCATCCTTGTCCAAACAAGAAATAGAAATAATGTTTCTGCTCATAGTAGGCACAAAATAGCAATTATTTAATTCTAAAACTAATCCTGAAGGCAGAGATAGCTCGCACACGCCTATGGCCAACGCAGCAACCTTTGCTCCATTCCCAACGCGCAGATCTACCTCTCCTTTAGCCAATCTTCTACTTCTCTTTAGATCCTGCATATTTCGACAAATATGAGATCCACATCCAGTATCTAATACCTATGATGTAGACACAGTTAAATTGACATCTACAACAAAAATACCTGGTGGTGGTGGAATCACTATTCCAAGCCTCTTGTCCTCCAGATATTTTGGGCAGTTCCTCCTCCAGTGTCCAGGCTGACTGCAGTAGTGACACTCACCTTTAGTCAAACTTTTGGCAATGCCACCAACATGCTTAAGGGCAGGTTCCTTAGACTTGGCAACTGACTTGCCTTTGCCCTTGGAGGATGAGGCAAACCTTTTGTCCTTTCCTTTCTGCACCATCATAATGGCCTTGCCCTTACCCTTGTTGATGCTCTGTTCAGTTGTCCACAACATATTGAGTAAATCTGGCAGTGGTTTCACGATCTCGTTCATGTTATAGTTCATGATGATTTGTCCATAACTCTCGGGCAACGATTGCAACACGAGATCGGTTGCCAACTCTTGGCCGACCGGGAACCCCAGTCGGGCGAGATTCTCCAAGTACCCGATCATACGGAGTACATGGGGTCCCACCGGGTTCCCTTCTGCCAGATGACACTTGAACAGTGCCTTAGAGACCTCATACCTCTCTACCCTTGCCTTCTCTTGGAAGAGCTGCTTCAGATGCTCGATCATATCGACAACATTCATGTTTTTCGTGTTGCTTATGAAGCTCAGAAGTCATGGTGCATAGCATAAGGCAGGCCGCATAATTAGCGTCATCAACACGCTTTTGATACGCCTTTAAGGCAACAGGTGTTTGGTTCTCTGGACCTTCTGGAACATGCTCCTCTATTGCGTACAGTTTCTTCTCTTGCTTGAGAACAATTCTCAAGTTTCTGTACCAATCAAGAAAGTTGGTTCCAGAGAGCTTGTCCTTTTCAAGGACAGATCGTAGGGAATGTTGTGAACTCGATGAGTTGTTTGCCATTTAGAAACCTACAAAAGGAAAATACGCAAGTTTTAGTATTTGTGAATTTTTGACTATATTCAATAATGGCTAGTTCATCAAATATAGCTCCCACTATTTTTCTACGGATTAATAACCCTCAAGATATTAATGTGGAAAATTTCCTTATATTTTCTAGTGGGCCAAGATCCATGTTTCACCTCCTTATGAGCTTGCTTTGGCAAGTCACCCATAATTTGGATACTTTAGGTAGGAAAAATTCCAATTGCATCCCACATGCAACTCTCGGTTCAATTGGGCAAATAACTTCTTATTTATCCATCCATATGGGTAATCCCAATTGATTGCCTCTAGGTTTCTTAATCATATTAATTGCCTTGTTGTGTTCAACCTCTTATTTAAACAATTGCACACGAGGTGTGCCATCGCATTCCATCATTATGAACCAAGTCGCCCTGCTTTGGCACGCACGAACTTGATAGATAATGATGATAATGAGTTTTAAATAACGAGAAGGCAAGAACACAATATTTGAATTTTTAGGGATTTTAAATTCTATTTTAATTGTTTTGTTGATCAATATCAACTAATCTATCTATTTGAGTTTGGGCACAACTCCAAATAATAGATTCGGGTTGTCTAATTATCTTATTATCCTAATTGCATGCATCATCCATACACCAACCACACAATAATAAGACAACAAAGTAAACAACCACAAAACAGAATTTAAACGTGATGTGGATATGGCCTTTTCTAGACTAAGATAATTCCAAGCCAATGGAATTATCTATGAACCCTAAAAGCAAACACATCTCCATGCGTCTTGATCTTTTGGTCCATCCTTCATAGTCATGTGGAATGCTCCATGCTCCATGCTCCATATTTTGTGGCTCCTTTGGCTTTGGGCTTCTTTTCTTCAATCTTGGCTAACAGTATACTTTATCTAGCACTAGCTAACTTCTATACTAAATAAAATAAATCTCACAAGTTGAGAAAAAAATGGCACGCAGGCCATAAAACCCAAATTAATTATTACAATTAATGATCAGCTCGCAGGCCGTAAAACCAAACCACAAAATTAAACATCCACATCAAACCACATCCTAAGGCCATATCCAATCACCATGAGAATTGCACATAAACAGTTAAAATCCAATTTTAACGCGCTTGGTCAATTTTAATTGATTTTAGGATTTCTAGGATTAAAACGGTCCATGGGCCCAACAATCAAATTGCCCGGGCCCAAAAAGGTGAACCACAAGGCCCTAGGGCCGGCCCGGCCCCTTACCCTCGCGGCTAGGCCGCGGGCTAGGGCCGCCCGACCCCTAGGGCGGCCAAGCTTGGGCGGCAAGCAAGATGGGCGGTCCCCTAGGGGGGCCGAACCTCCTTGAGGGAGTTTTTTCCAAAACAACTCCCTTGCTTGGTGCCCAAGTTTAGTTGTTTCCTTGTTTTGGGAGAACTCCTTCTTCCCCAAGGATGCCCAAACCCTAGATCTAAGATCCTAAAATTTCTCAAACTCACAAATTCATGCATCCAATGCAAAAATTAGATCTTGTTATGATAGATTATTGACAAATTGCATCCCATGCTTGATTTGTCTTGTTTTACGCGATAAACAATCAAGTTAAGGTGTAAAACAACTAAAACGTAACACATAAACCACGTTTATGCTCTACGACCTGTGGCTCTGATACCACTGTAGGGTTTTGATTCATGGATGCGCAACAGAAACAAAAATAACCATGCAAAACCCTCCAAGGATCACAAGTCAAGAGACATAACGATGGTAAAGGAAGAAATCAATAACACACCTTAGGGTTCTCCTTTGATGACTTCAAACGCGAATTGTGTCACGTTCTCTATGGTTGATCCACGCCTAGAGTTGATTCCTAGATCTCCCAAGTCCTTGGTGCTAGCCCGGAAGAGGAAGAGGAAGAAAGATCACGCAAAACGAGACCAAAAAGGGGGCTCTCGGCCTCCTTGTGGCTGACGGGGACGGGCGGCGGGCTAGGGGGCATTCGGCTCCTCTAGCTTGTTGCTCTCTCTCCTTTTGTTCTATCCCACTCTTGTTATCTTCTATTATGAGCATAAGTTGTGGGAAGGAAGGAAGGAAGGTCCTTTATATAGTCCAATAACTCCTTGCCAACTACCTAAAGGACTTATTCTAGTCCTACTAGAATTCAATTTAGTCCATTCCTTGCAAATTAGTCACTACTATGTTTGCAAGGTTTTGCAAAGTGATCCTTCTAATTAATTAATCCAATTAATTAATTCCCAAATCTAGTTCAAATCTATATAGCGTGTGACCCCATAGGTTCTATCTAGTTGGTAGCAACTATTTGCTAATATGGAGCGGTTTCTAGCAAAACATCTATTCTAGCCAACTAATAGAATAGTCATCTTGACAACCTTTGCACAAGTAATTGTCTCATCCCTTTGTTTCTATATCCGGATTGGACACGAGACATACAAGTCACACTCGTGTATCCAATCCATAGTTTCTCGATCCATGGGAATAGCCTTATACGTGCAAATAACATCAATATCCCATATTGATTTATTTGAGTCTGGCCAGATATTCTATAAGCACTATCCCTCGAGTGGCCTAGGATATTTGCTCTTGTTATGTGGGAGGAAAAATTCTATCTACGTCCACTACGATCTCTAAGCTTGATTCTTATTGTATCAAGTATAAGCCTTTATAACTACCCAGTTACGGTGTAGCGTTTAACGCTACCAAAATCACAATAATCCACAACTAGAATATCTAGTGACTTCAAGTCTAAGGATGACAATACCATTGCACCGCGAGAAGCGCTTGTGACTCAACATAACGTGTATGTAGCCTTCTCGGAGATGGGTCAATCCAGTGCAACATTACCCCTAATGCACACCTATGTGTTGGATCATGATATCCTCATATCAATCCAACCCCATACTAGTCTATAGATGATTGTCCTATTAATCATTATACTGGACTAGGGATATTTAAGATAAACAACACAATTGTAAATCTAAGGACTTCATTATATTAAATATCCAATAAATAAAATGAATCTCTAGCCACAAATAAATTCATACTAAACTAGATTGCCTCTAGGGCATTTATTCCAACAAGAGGTTCTTAAATGGTTGGAAGCAGGAATCATCTATCCGATTTCCGACAGCACGTGGACTAGCCCGGTGCAGTGTGTCCCTAAGAAGGGAGGTATAACTGTGGTGGAAGGGGAAAAAGGTTATCAGATTGCCACTCGTACAGTTACTGGGTGGAGAGTTTGCATGGATTACCGCAAACTCAATGATGCCACGTTGAAGGATCATTTTCCCCTCCCATTTGTGGACCAGATGCTTGATAGGCTGGCACGTCATTCGCATTACTACATTTTGGATGGATACTCTTGGTATAATTAGATAGCGATTGAGCCAGTTGACCAGGAAAAGATAACATTTACTTGTCCTTATGGGACTTCTGCATTCAGACGCATGCCCTTTGGGCGGGCTACGTTTCAGAGATGTATGGTGTCTGTCTTCTCTGACATGATGGAGCAAATTTTCGAAGTCTTCATGGATGATTTTTCACCTTATGGTGATGGGTTCGAAGACTGTCTACAGCAGCTAGCTCGGGTACTGGATAGATGTATTGACACCAACCTAGTGCTTTACTGGGAGAAGTGCCATTTCATGGTGACCGAGGGGATGGTGTTGGGGCACAAGATTTCCAGCAAAGGCTTAGAGGTAGACCGGGCGAAAATTGAGGTGATTGAGAAGCTTCCTTATCCTACATCTGTCAAAGGGGTACGGAGTTTCTCGGGACATGCAGGTTTCTACCGGCATTTCATTAAAGACTTTTCGAAGATCACAAAGCCTTTATCTGAATTACTTGAGAAAGATGTCGTCTTTGATTTCAATGAAGAGTGCAAGACATCTTTTGATTTGCTCAAGAAAAATATGATCAGTTCTCCCATTATAGCCACCACAGACTGGACCTTGCCGTTTGAGCTTATGTGTGATGCCAGCGATTATGCGGTGGGAGCAGTACTGGGACAGCGGAAAGACAAGGTAGCTCATGTCATTTACTATGCCATTCGTACTTTTAATACTGCACAGGTTAATTATGCCACCACGGAGAAAGAGATGTTGGCTATTATCTTCGCATTGGACAAGTTTCGTCCATACCTTGTGGGTTCTCAGGTGACCATTTTCACAGACCATGCAGACCTCAAATATCTTCTTACTAAGAAGGATGCAAAGCCAAGATTGATCCGATGGGTTTTGTTAATGCAAGAGTTTGACATAGTGATCAAGGACAAGAAGAGAGTAGAGAACGTTGTTGCAGACCATTTGTCACGACTGGAGAATGAGAAACAAGAAGATGTGCCAATTAGAGAAGATTTTCCAGATTAACAACTTATGGTAGTGGTAGCAGTTTTGCCTTGGTTTGCGTATTTGGCAAATTTCAAGGCGCTCAACATTGTCCCAAAAGACATGACCTTCCATCATAAAAAGAATTTTTTCGCAGATGCACGACACTATTTTTGGGATGACCCCTATTTGTTCAAGTTGGGAACTGACAATGTGTTGAGAAGATGCGTAGCTGAGCCAGACACTTTGGACATTCTTATACATTGCCATGAACCGAATTGCGGAGGGCATTTTGGCAAAACGCGCACTGTGGCAAAAGTATTACAAAGTGGATTTTATTGGCCTTCTTTACATAAAGATGCTCATTTATTTGTACAGCAGTGTGACCGATGTCAGAGAACCGGCAATATCTCCAACCAAAACGAGATGCCTAAAAATTTCTTCTTGGAAGTAGAGCCCTTTGATGTGTGGGGCATTGATTTCATGCGACCATTCCCTTATTCACTTGTAAATCTTTATATACTGTTAGCTGTGGATTATGTGACCAAGTGGGTAGAGGCAATGGCTTGCCCCAGGAACGATGGAGCTACTGTAGAGAGATTCGTGCGTAAGAACATATTCACACGGTTTGGGACTCCCAGATCCATTATCAGTGATGAAGGATCACATTTCGTAAACAAAGTCTTTGCCAATGTCTTGAGCAAATATGGGGTAAAGACGCATAAGATATCACTGGCTTATCATCCGCAGTGGAATGGGCAAGCTCAAGTTTCTAACCGAGAGATAAAAGGGATTCTAGAGAAGACAGTCAATCCGGAACGCAAAGATTGGTCCCTGCATTTAGATAATAGCTTATGGGCATATAGGACTGCATACAAGACCCCTTTAGGCATGTCTCCCTATCAGCTAGTATTTGGGAAGTCGTGTCATCTTCCGGTGGAACTTGAGCACAAGGCATTCTGGGCCTTGAAGAAGATAAATTTGGACTCTAAGCTCCCAGGTGAGCTACGGAAGCAAGCACTACTTGAACTTGAGGAATTTCGATTGATGGCATATGAAAGTGCGAGAATTTATAAAGAAAGGACAAAGAAGTGGCACGACAAGCACATCATCCCGAGAGACTTCAAGTTCGGACAGAGAGTGCTGATCTTTAATGCCAGACTAAAGCTGTTTCCAGGAAATTGAAATCTAGATGGAGTGGTCCCTACACAATTACTGCAGTTTATCCGTGGGGATCTCTTGAGGTGGAAGATGCAAGTGGGAACAGATTTAAGGTAAATAGCCAGAGAGCAAAACCGTATGTGGATGGGAATTTCATTGGAGTCATTGAATGGCTTCATGCAACTCCCGCTATTTGATTAATCTCTGAGGTAACTGGGTCGGGCCGTTGACCTTAAATTACAAAGCGCTTGTTGGGAGGCAGCCCAACCTATTTATTGCTGTAGATTAGGTTTTAATACTGTTTTGTAATTTTTATTCTATTTGATTTATTTGAGAGGTGTGAGAGAGTGGATTTAATGTTTCCAATGAGTATGTGCAGGATTCCGAGGTGAAAGTCCTACTTCAGATCCCCCGTCTTGATGCGCGCGTGCGAAACAGAGTGAAAATTGAAGAATTGCAGCCCAATACGCGTATCGGGATCCGAAGTGAAGGAATTGAAGATTGAAGCCATTCATCCACGTATTCAACACATGCACCTGGGGAAGATCATGTTCCCGGACTCCCCGTCTTGATATACGCAAGGATTTGATTGATGAAAGGAGAAAGCTAGCACGCCGGCACGGATTACGAGGTGATATTTTGAAGAACAGACTGAAAACAGAATTGAACAGTGCCAACGTGTGGGGGTGGTTGAGAGCTTTCTGTAGACATGTGGACCGCGCATATCGAAGTCCGAATGAGGAAGTTACGCCAAAAAGGGTGCTCAAGAGAATAAAACGAGGCCAAAAACATCCGGAAATGCAAAACGTGCTTGGAACGCGTGAAATTGACAAATGGAACACTCCCCGGATTTTGGGAGTTTTTTAAGGTAAAAAGGGAGTCTCGAGGTCGAGGAGATCCTTCGGAAAGCAAAGGCATGATCGGATACGCGAAAATTGGTCAAAAAGGATGTTTTTGGCAAGCTCCAGCATTGTCTTCATACGAAGAGAATTGTCTTCTTACGAAGATTCTATACTTGGAAAAAAATTTGGTCTGAAAAATTGTCTTCCCATAACACCTTGCAGTATCTATCTGGGAAGACCTTCGTACGAAGAGCATTTGTCTTCGTACGAAGACTCTTCGTACGAAGACATCGGGCAAAAGTCCAGTTTTTTCCACGCACGGAAAGAAGATAAGGGGTTAATGCTTGGGGGTATTTTTGACTTTTTGCATGGAATTTTGAAGACATCTGAAGCAAGTCGTCCTTCTCCTTCATTATTCAACAACTCCAGCTCTCTCTCTTCCTCCATAGCCGCGGCACACCCAAGCTCTCTTCTCACTCGTTTCTTCACCAAATTCAACAATTAACCAACGGTTTTGCTCGCAATTAAGAGGAGAACAAGGTTTGATAGGGGGTTTTGAGTGAGAGTGAGAAACGAGGGAGAAATCAGAGGAAGAAGAGTTAGGGTTTTTGAAGCTAGATTGAAACATTGGACGAGTTGGAGCTTGATTCAGCTTGCGGTCAAGAAGACAAAGTTAACGGGGACATCACAAGGGGTACGGTGCACCAATTAATTCAAGTTTTCGACAAAATTTCTCGGCGACCTCCAAAACAGTCCGTCTTGCCGGAATTCTGAAATTTTTGTGCACGTAAGACTTGCTCTGGGAACGTAGGTACTCTCTAAAACTAGCAATTTCAATACTCGAGTCTTAGGCACAAATTCAGTAAAAGACCATTTTATTTTTGTTGCGCTTAGTAGCGTGTTTGGGGGCGATTGCTTAGAGTCCTAGTATTACGTGCTTACTTGCTTACGTGCTTAATTTCTGTACACACTTCTTGTCACGTGCACACAGTTGAATTTCTCGTTTATAATTGAATTTGAAGTTTTAAATGGCGGGTGGAAAAAAACGGAAGACTGGAGAGGGTACTTCTCAAGAAGCATCCGGGTCGGGCGAGCCTCAATTAGAAATACCGGCCATACCCCAATATGCTATTTTGAATGCCCCTCCCCCGACTAAACCGGGCATTGTAGGCCTACAAACGGCAAAAGTAAATTTGAAAGAGCGGAGTATTGGTCCCGCGTGCTATGATAGTTATCGTTTTGTCACATACGAGGCCCATCTTGAGTCTCGCAAGGACACGTATTTGACTAAGAATGGGCAGTCCGAGAAAGAATTTCCATTGCACGAGGACATGCCTCAAGCAATAAAGGAATTTTTTGAGCGCGAGAAGCTAACCAATTGGTTTAAGCTTGCAGGGTCGTCTAGTTCTCATATAGCGCGAGAGTTTTCCCTTAACTTGAGGTATGCGAAAGATGGTGAGAGCCGAGACCCCCGTCTTGTCTATTGTTGGAATGAGTGGATAGTCTTCACGCCAGAGACTATCGCCTTGGCCATGGGATTCCCCCGTTTGAAAGAGGGTTGTGGTTACGAGACTACTCTTCGTAGTGAGGGTCTTTGGTCTCGTTTAAATGCATTTTGTTTTTCAAAGGGGGTAGATCCGTGGGACAGGAAAGGGGAGGTGACTCAGTGGAAGGCTGAAAAGAGGTACTATAGGCCTGAGGCGAGGTGCTGTTGCGAGTTGCTAGAGAATTGGGTTCTGGGAATCACACAGAACCCTCATTACTCTTTCCGCCTTATTGTCTTGGCTCTCTGTCTTTATACCGGGGTTAGGGTCGATATCCCTAGGTTGATTTGGGAGAATTGCTTAGAGAGGGTGTCGAGGACTAACAAGTTGGGTTTCGGTCATACTTGTTTGCTGATCTAGTCAAAACCTCCGAAGTAGTCATTGGGAGAGACATGGACTTGAAACCGTTCACTGCTAGGAAATGGCATCGGTTTGATGAGACGACAAGAAAGAAGGGAAAGGGTAGGAGAATGAACACCTCTCAGTTTGACAACCAAGTAGCTTATGAACACTTGAGAGAAGAGATGGCCCGGGATAGACTTGAGAGAAGGCGCCAGTTTGCCCACACGAGGGACAATCAGGCAAAGCTGGGTGGCTTAATCCAGATGGTGGGCCAGTGGGTGATTCAGTCGAGTGGTCAGGCGGCGGGGGAGTTTTTTCCACCCGTCCCGACGGCGGATCCGTGGTTCCACAAAGATGACTTTGAGTATCCGGTTCCGCCGAGTGAGGACGACGAAGAAGAAGAAGAAGATGAGGAAGAATAAGAGGAGGAGGAAGAGGAAGACGAGTAGTGGAGTGTACCCTCATGCTAGGATTGTTGAGTCCTCGTGTCATTGTTGAGGACAAAGATGCATCCTAGTGTGGGGGTGGATGATACCTTTTTACTAGTCGGTATTGAGTCTATGCATAGCCCGTGTCGCATGTAGTTAGGAATTTTGGTTATGTCCTTTTTTTCTTCTTTATTATTCATATTTTTGCGTGCACGTTTTATTATTATTGAGTCATCCCACCAAACTATCGAGTCAGTAGTCCAGTTGGCCGTGCATGTAGTATAGGTATATAAAAAAAACTAAAAATTTGAAAGAAATTAAAAAATTTGAGAAAGGGCAATCAAAAGAAGCTGAAAATTCGGTAAAATTGAGAAGTGTGAGATATTTAGGCATAGGGCATGAATTGCGATCGAGAGTGACGATGTGAGTTTCCCTTAGTAAGTATAGAGGAGCTTTCTTTACGGGAATACGTGCCTATTTTGTACACGGACTTAATTTTTCAAATCTAAAGTGTGTGCCTAATTTTCTTACAATAGTTGAGCTGGGTGTGAGCTAAACAAGCCGAACGTTCTTGTTTACGTCCTAGGTAGTCGCCAACCCACCTCGTAGTGGCACACAGAACAACTGTGCGAGGTGTGTATTAGAGCACTCCCTGCTTATAGAACTTACCTTGTAGGACCACTAGTAAACCCTGTTTTGAACCTCGGATTCTTTGATAACCTCTGGACTTAGGGTGACGATTCTTGGCCTTCATCATTGATTAGTTAGAATCACCGCTTTAGTGCGTCACGAGGGTGTTGTAGTTGAGGGGGTTCGATGAGGGAGTACTTCATGATCTACTTGTGTGAGTCTTACATATCACATGTACTTCATTTTTGATTTTCGAGGGGAATGCGAGGGTGAGTGGGAGTAGGCTTGCGCACTTCGGTGTGGCGGTGTTCCATGGCGTTACAACATGGACACAGTTGAGGAGAGCCGTGAGTGTGTAAGATCTAATACACACAAAACTTGGGTTGGGGAATTTAATAGGTGCATCGTGCTAGGTACCAGATCTTACTCATCATGGTGTAAGAGGTTTGGTTGGATTAGGCACGAGACATATATCCGATTGGCTACTTGAGAGGGGACAAGATTACATTCGAGTGTGGGGGTGTCGACTTTTGACTTCGGACGTCGATATTGAGCTTGCGACGACTCCATCCCCACACGTGCTTTATTGTGTTATCGGCTTCGTTTGTTACACTGTGGATTTCATCGACTTAGGGGGAGATGAATTTATTTGTGATTCATATGTGCTGATTTGGTTATTTTCTCCCCTTATCATTTTATTTTGTCTTGACACTTGGAAGACCACTCGAGATATACATTGTATAAGTTGTGCATAAATCTGAGAGATTTGAAAAAAAAAAAAAGGAAAAAAAAATCAGAAAAAAATCAGAAAAAGAAAAAAAAAAAGAGAGAAAAAAAGGAGAGTTGAGTAAAGGAAGAATGGGAAGTGTTTGAAAGATCGAGTGGAGAAGCGACTAGTTCACGAACGGGAAGTTTTGTTTTATGCATCATTCATGACAATGGCCGCGGAGATCGTAATTGTACCGGGGTGTGAGGGGATCGAGGGCCGGAGATGGTGAGTTTCGGGCTTGGTTTCTATCATTGTTGTGAGGGTGTGTGAGATGTGGTATTTGTGAGAATGTGACACTTTAGGACTCGTGCTTGATTATTATCCTATTTGTCCCTAAAGCCTCATCATTCTAAACCCGTTAGCGGATTAGGAGCTCGGACCTTGAACGTGGCTTAGCCTAGCGTAGCCTCTTATTTTGTGGCACACATGAAGATGTATTACATTCTTGTACATAGTAAAGCTAGGTTCTCTATACTAGCTGGGGGAGATTCGAGTTGTCGAATTTGATTTCAACTCATGCCTTGTATCTAGATTTCTCATCGCTTCGTGTGAACCGGTTTAAGCTAATGGAGATTGCCCAATCTCGCAAAAGAAAAAGAAAATTTGTTATTTCAATACTTTCATTGTTAATATTGCATTTGCATATAGGTGCATTCTGTATAATCGAGTCGTGTCGACTAGTAAAAAGGATGGTTTGTGGTTTGATCTAACTCGGACTAGTATGCAATTGATGATGGTTTTGTATGCAATGCAAGGTGGTAGTATGCAAATGGCGTAGGGAAGTTATGCAATGAATAATTAGGTTGGTATGCAAAGTTGGATTGATTGCGGGAAAGTGAGAGAAGTTGTTGGCTTGAGAAAAGGAATTGACTTGGGAAATTTGCTCGGGACGAGCAAAAGGTAGTGTGGGGTAGTTGATAACTTCGTTTTCGGAGTTATTTTATGCCTTTTATTTCTACGTTTTGCGTGCTCACCATGGAGAATTTGTCGTCTTTTGAGTGAATTGAGCTAAAATGTGATATTGTGAGTTCATGTGCTTTACTTGTTAAATCCGCGCGTTTCTTTAGTTATTTTGATCTTTTATTATGATATGATCGTGGGTTGTGTTTTCGTGTTGTGATTCGCAGGAAAACATGGCTTGGAGGATCATGCGGGAGATGGAAACGAACTTCGGAAGCAAGGAACTCAAAGAAGAAGTCAAAGGAAGCAAGAGGAAGTCAAAGGAAGCAAGGAAGAAGGCAAAAGAAAAAATGCTGAAAAAGGGGGTCTTCGTACAAAGACATTTCTCTTCATACGAAGACAAAATACATAGCCAAATTTTTGAATCCTGCAGATGTCTTCCTAAACACACATGAAGTATCTACATTAGAAGACCTTCGTACGAAGACATCGCAGGAAGACAGAGTTTTGAGCGGGGCTTTTTCATAGTTTATCCAAACTTTGTAATATCATTATGGAAAAGTATTTAAGTGTTCTAGGTCGACTTTTTCAGTAGTACCTCACGTTAGAAACACTTTTTGGAGATCAAGAAGCTATTGGGAGAGCTTAGGAGCTTTGGATCACTCGTTTGGATTCTTAACTCTTCTCTTTTCTTGGTTTTTTATGTTAAAACTCATGAAGCTCGTTGTTTTGAGTATGAATCGTAGTAGCTAAACTTTATTTGCTGGGAATTCTCGTTTGGTGTAGCTAGGGTTTGATCTAAACATCATGTTTTGAGATTGTGATTCATGTTTTAACTTAATCTTGCGTGTTCTTGCATTGCTATGGATTATTTACGATTGTAATCACATTATTTTTGCGAGTAGCTAACGTAAAGATAATCTTAATTAACTTCCACGTGGTAACTCCGGGATAGTTAGTCGGTAAATTGAATAATCCACCTAGTCGGATCAATGTTTGGTAACTCGATATTGTTAACTAGGATCGTTAGAGTAGAATCATGGTTTTAATGCATGCTTAAAGCTAAAATAAACTTAGTAACTCGGTATGTTTTGGTTTTAAGTATAGTTGACTTGCTTGGTAACTCGGTATGTTTTGGTTTTAAGTATAGTTGACTTGCTTGGTAACTCGGTATGTTTTGGTTTTAAGTATAGTTGACTTGATTAATAGTGAAATACACGCGGTTGTTTTACGAATCAAAACGCAAGTTAAGATCAACCTAGTGAACCTAGAGAATTCCCGGTATTTTTCCACATATTACAAAAACCCTAAAATCATCCTTATTAATCGTGACCTACTTCACTCGGTTAATTGAGAATTTTGCGTTATTATTTTAGTAGAATTAGCAAAACACAACTTTGCGACGTACCCACATAAGGTTTGAAATAATAACTAATTTAAACAAAGTATCTTGGGTTCGATAGCCCAGATTTCCGGTTTATTACTACACACGACAACCATACACTTGTGGTTAGATCATGTCAGTAATCCGTTACAAAACCCTACACAATGTTGCACTTCCCTTTTTCACCGAGTGTGATCCCTCCAGATTGTTCTTCTAGTTTAGAGAACAAAGAACTCTTACCACTCATGTGTCCTGAACAACCACTATCCATAATCCACTTTTGATCTTTGATCTTAGTGACAACCTTCATATACCAATCATAGCCTTACACAGCTGTTAGACCTGGTGTAATATTTGGAATCATACTTAGGATCAACCACGTTAGGAGGTCTGATCCCTTTTGGAACCCAAATTTTCCTTACCTGTCCCTAGAGATGAAACGGAAAGGTATTTTTCATAGTGTGAGGTTCTGTTCTTCTAAAGGGACATGTCAATTTAACATGACCAAGTTTGCCACAGTAAAAGCACTTAGGAGAATGTTTACTACTAGCTTTCACAAAATTGGTATTGTTCTTTCTAGGGAATTTTGGATTGTATCCAATACCACGTTTTTGAACTGAGTGTAAACGTCCTCCAAGCATCAACTTAAGGTTGTGTTCTGAGCTAGCAAATTTTTCCAAGACTCTCTTTGATTCTACAAGCTTCTGAGTTTGTATGATCTTTTGTTCCTCTAATTCATGATGTTGATGTTTTAGAGAAAAAATTTGTCATTTAAAAAAGATTTTTCTGATACAATTTCTTTGACCTGAGTTTTCAAGGCTTTGAAAGTAGTTTCCAAGGCTTTGAAATCTCAGCCAGACTTTGTCTGAGAAACTTCAAAAGTTTTGTTTTGAAAAACCAAATCCAAATTATCTTTTGTTTGCTCATGAACCTTTACCATCAAATAATTTATCTCATTTTTATAACTCTCTTCATTCATGAATGCTTTTCAAGATCTCAGACAATACATCAGAAGAACTAGACATTAAATTTTTCAAGATTACCTCACTGTGTTTCTCTGAGCTTTTCTTCTCTTCATGCTCAGCCATAATACACAAGTTAGCTTGATCCTCTTCTGAATCTAGGTCACTAGTGGAATCAGAATCACTCTAGGATGCAACCATGGCTTTCTTCCTCTTTTCCTTGTCCTTCTTTGGATAGTGATTGTTCTTCTTATGAGGACAATCTCTTACCAAATGATCTGCATCTCCACATTCAAAGCAGTTTAGTCCTTTAGGTTTATTTGCATGGGAGGAGGACTTACCTTTGTAGTCCTTGATGTTAGATGATCTAGGTCTTTCTCTGCTATAGTCCTTGTTTCAAAAGATTTTCTTCATCTTGAGGATTCTAGTCAAGGCTTTGGAAATCAGTGCAAAAGGATCTTCATTATATTCCTCCTTTTCAAGGCTTTGATTTTGCTCTCTCTTTAGCTTTGAGTGCCAGATTATTGACACTTGGAAATCAGTGCAAAAGGATCTTCATCATATTCCTCCCTGTAGGTCATCTAGCTGAAGAGTACACACATCTTGAGCCTCTTCAATTGTTGTTGTCTTTGGCTCCCATTTGGCTTTAGGGAGACTTCTCAGTATCTTCCTCACTTTCTGTTCATTTGAGAATGATTTTCCCAAAGATTCTAGGTTGTTGACTATGTCAGTGAACCACTTGAACATGTACTTGATTGACACATCTGTATTCATCTTGAATAGATCATATTGAAGATGTTAAACTTCGTCTGCTTGACTTGGTTAGTTCCTTCAAAAGGCACGACCAGTTTGTCCCAGATTTCCTTTGCACTCTTGCAAGTAGAAATCCTATTACACTCATCTGCATTCAAGGAAAAATACATTAAGTTCATAGCTCTATAGTTTTTAGAAAGGTTTTCTAATTCACTAGCAGAAAGAGAGTCTTCAAATTTGAGAAATTTTATCCCATATCTTTCTGGATAGAAGGTACGGGATCCATTCTGAATGATAGACCACAGCTCCATGTCTTGATCTATGATGAACATCTTCATCATAGATCTCTAGTGCACAAATTTATCACCACAAAACATAGGAGGTATGTTTGCTGCTCTTCCCCGTGCGAAACCACCTTCACCTACATTACTCATGATCATAAGATTGTAGATCTGAACAGTGATACAGGCTCTGATACCAATTCAAGTGTGTAAGTAGGTATTAAGACATGATCAAATATACTCTAGAAGAGGGGTTGAATAGAGTATGACAACTTTTTCTAAAATAGTATTTTTAAAAAAAATAAGCATAGAAGTATTGAATTTTTTCAAAGATTTGAAATCAGTTTCAAAGATTTGAACTGAAACAGAAAGTATAAAAGGTTCTGAGAATTTTCAAGGCTTTGAAAAGCTTTTCAATGCTTTGAAAATGTCCTGTGTTGAAACAGTTTTACAAGCAAGTAAAGATCTGAAATGTAAAGAGCAATACACAAGTACTTGTTACGAAGTTCAGCCTCCAAAAGGCCTATTCTTTGCCTGAGGGATTTGATCCCTCTAGGACTTCAACAACTTCTTATTTATCACTATTTAAGCCCTAGTTCTCAGGCTTAAGAGAATTGTCTTAATCTTATACCAGCATTTGGTTCTCTCTAACCTATCTAGTTACAGCTTCAACTACATGATACAATAAGATTCTCTGTTGTTCCACTTGAAAAAATAAATAATAAAAAATATAAAAGATATAGAATTCTACAGAATAAGCAGATTAAGAACAAGTAGAAGAACACTGTGAAGACTATGAAGTTGAAAGCTTTGAAGTGTTCTTTTTTGTCTCCATATCTCAGTGTTCTATGTCTCTGCAGCCAGTCTCTTTGAATTTAAAGTGTTGTTGCAGAGGTTACAAAAATTATTGCAACAGAATCCCTAAAAATCCTCAACAGATTCTGGACTCTTCAACAACTCTTTTCCAACGGATATGAGCTTGATTTCTCCACTAATTGAGAGCACAATTTGAATCTGCAACCTTCACAAATTTGGAATAATTCCCATAAAAATAGGAAAGCTCTAGTGTCCTGTTTGGCACTCCTGTATCTTGGAATCTCGAGATAAGAACTATGAGTATTTTCAAAGCTTTGAAAAGATTCTCAAAGATTTGAACCTGCAAAACAAGTTAGAACTGAATCTTGCTAACATTAAGCATGTTCAGAACATGAACACTGTTTGGTTATCCTGCACTCAGATAGTTAAGCAAATTCCCGCAAAATAGAACTTTAGCAAACGCAGATATTTGTCTTTCATAACACACAAAAGTACAGTTCAATACCTAGGAGACAAAATCCCCCTCATTTCAAAACATGTCCTCTGAGGATTTTCAAAGATTTGAAACCAGTTTGAAGACTTTGAAACAAGAGTTGAGTTAACACTTTATATACATGCCATTAGACAAACGTGGGTGAGTATGCACAATGGTAATGGAACTTCTCGTGAACCTAACGTCTTCTTTATTGAGCGGCTAGATACCCGTATAAGTAGGCATCGTGGTCCACGACTTCGAGGACGTGACAGTCCATTTGCGTGTTTCCGGATAACATGAGAGGGTCGCATCCGATTTCGGCATCTCGCACGTGACAGACCTTACTGTAGCCACCAAGACACTCGCACCCCCGAGTCTCGTAAGCGTAAGGCGTATATGCAAAGGATGTTGCCTCGCAGCCCTTCACATACGCATTGGCAAAGGCCTCAATTCGGTGCTATGCGGAGCACAAAGGCTGCGTGCGTATCCCTTATTCGGAGTTCCAAATCGGTGGTCGATGGTATCACGATTTAGGGTATCTACAGTTAACAAAAGTGAATTTTTGATATTCTAAATTTTTTTAAGCCGCTTTCTACTCAAAATTCCTCGCAAAATCATAGAAAATAGGGGGCTACAACATTACCTAATTGAGTGCTCTCAGTGTACATCTGGACACTTGGACTCGAAGAAGCAAGCACCCCGAGAAGAACATGATGTTCTTATTGTTAATTTAATATTTAAATTGTCTTGGGAATATTGTATTTCCTAGAGGCCACATCCATGTCATATTTACTTATTTCTTGTTTATATTTTTTTAGGCAATTTATTTTTTGTATCTCACTTTCTATCGAGCTTACCTTTCCATGTTAATCCTCAAAGGGCTCTTTTCGCAAATCTTCTAAAAGCTCACTCGAAGCATGGTGCCTTCAGAATTATGAAATTTGACACTAGTATCAAACCTGTCTATGATTTCTCAGAACCCACTTTGAATCATGACTGAAACCAAGGTCCACCACATGGACTGGTTTTCTCCCTTGACAGTTTGTCCTCCTCACCGGATGAACCCTACTACACACCCTGCTCTCAAACCCAATGTAAATATCTCAATCAAAACCAAAACCATCCTTCCTGCCCTGAATTTATAGGAACCATTTCCACCAACCACACATGCACTTCATTTAATACTCCTCTACCCTTCCAATGGCCAGATCAAATCCATCCAGTTGTTACTTCGCCTCTCTTCTCACACCATCAGAACCTGTTTAAAGCTGGTCCTTCCCAAGCAACGGTTGCATTTCCCACTGTTTCAAATGCTTCCCAAATGCATGAAGGTGTTTTGTATTCCCAATTTCATCACTTTTGCATTTCCCACCATCAGAATTGTACTCATTTGCTTTTTACTTTTAATCCAATTTCATCACTTTTCTTAAATTTTAAGCTTAAGAAAAGATCAAGAGATGAGGATCCTAAAGATACTTTCTGTCCTCATTCAAAAAAATTAAAAAGACTATTAGGGTTTAGGATGGCTGTCCCAAAACAACCACTCAAACGCCATGAGTCTTTTATGTTGGAAATGCAGAGGTATTGGCCAGACATCTGCAGTTTCTGAAGTTTTCTCTCTGGTCAAAATCACAAGCCCTCTCTAATTTTCTTGTCTGAAACTAAAAAAGATGTTAATTTTCTTAGTTACAAGTTTCGGAAGTTAGGGTTTTCATCTTTCTTTGGGGTTGACTCTGTGGAGACCAGAGGAGGTCTCTCGTGTTCCTGGAATAATCTCCATCTTGGCCGTTCAGTTTGTTTTTCTTATGAAAACATAATTCTACTTAAAGTTTCTAATCCAAGTATGAGTGATTGGTTCTAAGGTTTAGTCTATGGCTCTCCTTATTATCAAACAAGAGAAGATGTTTTTGGTATAAGGGTCTATTAGCAATAACATTTGCAATGATCCTAGAGAATTTAATAAGACCCTTATAGTTCTAATTCCTCAGACCCATAATCCCCTGACTGATAGTGATTTTAGACCTATTAGTTTGTGTAATGTGATCTATAGGATCAATGCAAAGGTTATTGTTAATAGACTCAAAGTTGTGATTCCTTCTTTAGTTTCTTGCAATCAAAATGGTTTTTTCCTGGAAGACTCATCCAGGAAATATTCTTATTTCACAAGACTTAGTTCATACCATCCACAAGTCCAAAATTCAATCTCAATAGAAGTTAGGAGCTCTTAAACTGGACATCTCCAAAGCTTTTGATAGGGTTAGATGGGAATTCTTAGAAGCTTTGCTCCATCAAATGCATTTTCCCCCACATTTTATTTCTCTTATTATGCAGTGCGTCTCTACTGTTTCCTATCAAGTAGTTACTAATGGTTCTGCTTCCTCACCCTTCTCCCTAAATAGGGGCTTAAGACAAGGAGATCCATTATCCCCTTTACTCTTCTCCCTATGTGCTGAGGTCTTTTCAGCATCCCTTCATCATGCTAACTCGTTGGATCTCATTCATGGTATTCCCTTCTCTAGAAGGGAAGAGATCATTCATTTGCAATTTGCAGATGATACTCTTTTATTCTTTAGAATCACCCCGAGATTTGGTACCTCCATCCAGTCTCTATTATCAACTTATGCTAAGCAGTCAGGCTTAGATATTAATTTACATAAATCTTCTGTGGTCTTTAGTACCAATTGCACTCAAGAGGAAAAACTCTCTGTCAATTTGGCTATTAATATCTCATAAAAACCTCAATTAGGTAAATACCTAGGGATTACCCTTAACCAAATGAGAAATAATAAAATTATTATTGACGACACATTTAATAAAATTTCAAGTAAGTTCTCTAGTTGGAAAGGTCTTCTCTTGAACTTTATGGGTAGATGTGTCCTTATTAAGGCAGTCCTAAATAAGTTGTTAGTTTATCCCATGTCAGTTAGTGTTTTCCCTGCTAAAACTTGTAATCTCATCACTTCTATGTTGGCTAAATTTCTTTGGTTTGGAAATACTGCTAAAAAGGGAATTCCCTGGCTCCCCTGGAATTATCTTTGCAACAAGACAAATAGAGGGGGCTTGGGTTTCAAAAATATTTCTTCTTTTAACAATGCTTTAATTGCTAAAAACAGTTGGAGAATGATCTCTCCCAACCCTACTCTTTTCTCAAAATATTTCACTTCCAAATACTGCAAAAGAACTCCTTTTTACACTATCAAACCTTGCCCCTCTGCTTCTACTGCTTGGAGAACCATCTGTAAAGGGAAGGACACTCTTTCCAAAGGTCTCAGTTGGAAGATTGGCAATGGCCAAGGGATTATGATCAGATCTTCTGGATGGATTAAATCAGTTCCTGCTGGTTCTATTCAGGAAATTTTGAATACCACTGATCCTAATCATAATTTGAAGACAGTTTCTCAGTTATTGGATACATCCATTGATGGCAGTGACAGATGGTGTTTGAGGTCCCTTAATCAGTTTTTTTCCAAAATGACTCTCTAATATGACTGTGGAATAGGATTGTGGAAATTTCAACCAAGCTGACACCCCCATTTGGAGTGCCTCCCCTTCTGGAGTCTTCTCTGTGTCTTCATCTTACTCTTTACTTAACTACAATAATTCTTCTCCTAATTTATCCTTCTCCCCTCTTCATTTCAAATCTATTAGTTATGATTTTAATTGGAACAATCTTTGGAAGTAAGGTTTACCAAACAACATAATAGGTCTTCTTTGGATAATTTTAACTAAATCACTTCCTACTCTTCACAATCTGCATTCTAAAATTAATTCTATTAATCCAACTTGTCCCTTTTGCAATCTCACTTCTTAAACGTGTACCCATCTTTTTATTTTATATCCAAGGGCTCAAGGACTTTGGCATAAGAAAATTTTTATGATTCCCACATCTTCTACCCTTAATATGTACTACTAGATTAAGAGTTGGTTAAGAAATAAAAAATCTTTACAAGCAGATCCACATTGGACTTGGTTACCTGCTATTCTTTGGGTTCTGTGTATTAGCAGAAAAAATATGGTATTCCAACATGATAGAACCTCTGTGGATCAACTCTATCACGTTGCTCAAGCTCTCAATTACCTTATTAAGATTTCTACTGTTCCTCATAAAAGAAATTTGTGATGCACTTACTCAGATATGTTAGATATGGTCAAGGTTGCTGTGTTTGATGGTACTCCAACTTGAGCAAGTTCCAGTTTTCTGTTTGCAGCTTGCTCGAGTGTTGAGCATGTGGTTGAAGCTGAGCCTTTACCGTCTTTCCCCTCTCCTGATGTTCCTGTTTCTGTTGTTGCTGCTGTTCTTGGTTTGCCCTCTCCTGTTTCTGCAAATGTGGATGTGTTTCTTGCTCTAGATGGATCCTTTCCCCCCTCAGCCAGTTCAGGAAGATGTTGTTGGTCTCCCCCCTTTGCCTCCAAGCTCGGCGCCTTCAGATGCTGTCATTCCCTTTATCATGGAGTAATCTCTTCTTGTGTAGTTCAGTTTTCAGCTTTGGTTAAGGTTGTATCTTTTAGTTTGGCTTTTGGACATGTTCTTAGCTCTTTATTTTGGTTTGGTTTATTTTGGTTTGCTGGTTGCGAGCTCGCTGTTTCAGTTTTCGATTTAGCTCGTGTTTTTTCTAGTATGGTCGTGGTTGTATCTATGAATTCTATCTCTATATGAAGTTCTTGATGTTTGCAAAATAAAGTTATTGTTTATATTGATGTTTTTGATGCATGGTTGGATGAAAAACAATGTAATAATCTAATATAGACCGTTCAATCGTAATTTCCCAATCCGTTTAGAAAGATCAGTTGATGAGACAACTAAAGAATAAATTCCTCAAGCTTAAATATTAAGTTCTTGCCTTCCTTTGCTTGGCACTCGTCAAGACATTGATCAATTAAGTATAGACCTGCCAAAGTATGGTACATTTACTTATCATGGTGAGACGCGATAGTATATGCAAGTAATATACAAATTGTCAAGCAAATGGTTCAACTTAACTAAGCTATTTCAATAGCATTAAAAGTCTATAGGTAAGTTAATTGTGCAATAGCCTATGAGATAGACAAAGAGTTCTTAACCCAATTGAACAAAGATTTATGAGAGTTTTTTACTTAAGTATTGCTATTTTGAAAAATAATTCTTTTTTTTCCAGAAACTGGAGAAATTTCATTACTGAAGACATGCCATCACGGCAACAAAGAAAGTACAACTGATCAAGCAAGATCAGAACAAACCCAGGCATCAAGCTTAAGGGAATCTCTAGCTAACACATGAGCAAGAGAGTTCCCAGACCTAGAAACAAAAATAAAATTACAAACATCAAGAGAAGAAGCAATAGACCAACAGTCCTCAACCACAGTACCAAATTTCTTCATACCAGCACAACTTCTTCTATTAAGGCAGTTAACTACCAGTTCACTATCAGAGAAGATATCAACTTTCCTCATGCCATATCTAACACACCATAACAGAGCTTCTCTGATAGCTATGCTTTCTAAAATTGCTGCATCCACCATTCCAAAGATTGGAATTTGCAAACTGCTGATACACTTCCCATTAGCATTCAATCTAACTGCAGCAATACCCCCTTTATTTCTATAAATGTCCACTGCGGCATCAGTTGCTATAATAACATCCGCATCAGAAGAGATCAATTGAAGCTTTCCAGGGTTCTGAACCAAATGATTCTTCTCCATTAGATAAGAAGAGGAATATTCATAGAAGGCAGCTAGAGCTTTCTGAGCAACATGAAGAGGATCCCATTTGATTTTTTGGAAAGTCCAATCGTTCCTCGCTTTCCAAATAAACCAGCAAACATACAAGATAATGCCCAGAAAATCATCACTACTAGTCGTGCTATCAGAGATCCTTACCAACCAATCCCACCATTCCATTAAGCTCTTCTCCTCAGCTCCAATCAGCTGTAATCTTATAGGTGAGTGCAGCCATGTGGTTATAGCAAATCTGCACTGAAAAAACAAATGACCTGAACTTTCATGACTTTCACCACACAAGCAACAAATATCATCTTCAATAAGATTTTTTGCCCTTAAAGAGACTTTGGAGGGCAAAGCATCACTAAGAACTTTCGAAAAGAAAGACTTCACTTTAGGCTGCACCCTCAGTTTCCAAAGCCTTTTCCAAAGGAGAGTGGAACTACAAGAAGCTCCATCAGATTGGCACCTAAGCATTTCTGCAAGCTTATAAGCTGATCTAACGCTGAATTCCCCATCGCTAGTGAAGCTCCAAATCTTTTTATCTTCACAATGCCAACCTCCAATAGGGATAGATAAGATAGCTTGTGCCTCCTCTTTATCAAATAGATCCTCAACCAGCTTTGTGTTCCAAACTCTCTGATCATGATTAATTAAATCACTAACCATCACATAATCACAGCCAGCAGGTTTCAAAGATGATATTCTGAAGTATTTATTACTTGGAAGCCATGGATCATCCCAGATTTTGATACTTCTTCCATTTCCCAATCTCCATCTTGTACCCAGCTTCAAGAGATCTCTCCCTGCACATAAAGATCTCCAAACCCAGGAACAATTAGGTCTTGGATTAGCAAGCCAGAATGAGGAGTCGTGAAAATACTTTCCCTTGAAAAAAGATTTAAAGAGTGAAGGCAGCCCATTCACAAGCCTAGAGGCTTGCTTAGCTAGCAAAGCAACATTAAAACTGTGGAGGTTCCTAAATCCAAGCCCACCTTCCTTTTTATCCTTGCACAAGACATCCCAGCTTCTCCAACAAACCTTTCTTTTCCCAGAAATATTATCACCCCACCAGAAATTCACTAAAATTTTAGTGATGTCATTACACACCTGCTTTGGGAAAAGAAAGTTTGACATAGCATAAGAAGGAAGTGCAGCAAGAGTAGACTTAATTAATACCTCTTTTCCCGCAGGGCTGAGGTATCTAGCTTTCCAGGATGCAACTCTGCTTTGAACATTTTCTTTTAAAAACTTCAGAATTTGGGTTTTGGACCTTCCAACAAGAGCAGGCAGACCCAAGTAATTACACTCCTTGAAATCCTTGTTAATGCCCAAACAATACTGGATGAAACTCTTCAAAAGAGAACTAGTATTTGGGCTAAAATAAACTTGGATCTTGTCTCTATTCACCGTTTGTCCTGATGCCCTGCCATACAACCTTAACACTGCATTAATAGCACTGCAATCCGATAAAGTTGCATTACAAAACAAGATAGAGTCATCCGCAAATAAAAGATGACTAATCGAAGGGATTTTGAAAAATAATTCTCAATCTAGTGCTTTGTCTAAATTAATTTCCAATATAGGGTTTAGTTGGCCCCATTGGAGACAAAGAGTAAAAAGAATTACTGAATATTCATACTGAAACTCTCTTCTTTCAGAACCAATTTTCTGTCCTTTTCTAAAACGTTTTCTTTAAAAAACTGAGAACAAATATCCAAAAGAGAAGCAACTAGTAGATTTTATGGAAATTCTCTCTATAGGGTATATTACATTAACCTGCATCCAGCTCCTAAGTAATTACCAATACACCACTCACGTTTAGCAAATTACCTAATTCCCTAATTGACTTTGAACTAACTCCGTTAGTAAAAATAATGACATAATTGTTATACACTTTAGTGTAACTCAGCATACATCAAATGAAATTTTGAAATGGTCAATTTACCACAAGATTGTTTTCTTATTAAATAGAAGTTTTGGAATAAAAAGGTTGAATTTAGTATGTGTTCTAAATTCTATGATATACACAGCAGAATGTACAAATCATGGTATACACTAGATCAGTTATAATATTGATAATTGAAAATTCAGTTTTTTTTTATTTATTTATTTTTTTTTTTTAAAGTCAACTACAACTAATTTGCTTGTGAAATGTGAACAAAAAAATTCACCATTGCGCACTTTGAAATTCCACACACATTAAACAAGCTAAAAGTTATAGAACTTCCGTTCGTTCCCTTATAGTTCATTTTCCTTTCCATACATGCTTATTTCGAGATACTATTCACAATTAGTAATTTCGTATCACAATTCCTTTAGAGTTGATATAATTAAATAGTTTCTTATTCAGAGGAAAACTTTTGAAATTCATTTGTAATTCAATTGTTGATTTATTACTAGGTAAAGTGAGACCGAGAACTAAAGTGAACACATATTTCAAGTCATTCAAGAAGTTAGTTGCAAAAAATAAATCTTGAAGGAACAAATTGGTCCCGAAATAACGTGTAGGGAGTTAATTTGAATAATTTCTAATAAAAGTATCAGAAATAAATATCAAATTGACAAAGGAAAAATTTCATTAATGTCTAAAACGGGAAAATGTAAAATTTGATATAAATGTCTTATAGTATTTACCTAACTGACTATCATATGTGGCATTGACATGTCAACATAACCGTATTTTAAGAAATAGTTTGTAAGAAACTCTATATTGGGAATTATTTTTACATAGAACACTATTACGGTTAAAAGCTCGATTTATGACGCGCCTAAATTACGCGTACTCCGCAAGTATACAGTCAAATAGTATAATGGAGTATTTGGGACTCCGAACTGTCGAACCCACATGAAATTAAACCATCATCAGCCAATCTTTAATTAACTCTTGAATACAAAGTAACCGGGAAGAATTGTCTGATTCATTATAATTTTACCACCCACAACCAAGTGGCTTTAAATAAACTATTGAATACAAATATTTAAACAGACAAACGATTAATATGGAAAACCTATGTAATTTATGGTCCCTAGAGTACTGAATTGATTCTGAATTCTGTTTCACAACACTCTACTCTCTCTTTACCCATACTAGGACATACTTGCTATGCACATCTTGCAATTATGCATTACCCTGCAGTTTGATCGACAATAAATCCTCTCAGACTAGTACCACATATCTGTAGGGTTTTGTAACGGATTACGCAGCGGAATTAAACAATAAAAGATCCGCACAAGACCCTCCAAGGATCACAGGAAGAGAATTCACAACGATAAAAAACTATTCATAACAAGTACCTTAGGGTTCTCCTGTGATGACTTCAAACACAAATAATGTTGTGTCTCTACAGTTGATCCACGCCAATGAGTGAGATCTAGCTCCTCCAACTCCTTCTGCTAGCTAGGAACGACGGTAGAGGAAGAAGAAATCACACAAAAGAGACCAAGAGAGAGGCTCGGCCCCTTCTTTGTGGACGACGGGTAGGGGGCGGACCAAGGGGGCGGTCGGCCTATTTGGTTTGCTCTCTCTCCTTGATTTCTCTCCTACTCGAGTAATGTTATGAGCATTAGTTGTAGGAAGGAATCTAGGAGCATCCTTTATATAGTCAAACAACTCCTTGTTTACTACATATAGGCCATCTCCTAATCCTACTAAAGTTCGGATTACTCCCTCTTGCATATTAGTCCTACTAAGTTAGCAAGTTGTTACAGTTTGATCCTTCTAATTAATTAATAATATTAATTACTACAAAATTCTAGTTCAATCCATAAGGCGTGTGACCCCATAGGTTTCTACTTAGTTGGTAGTAGCTATTTACTAACATGGAGTGGTGTCTAGCAACACATCCATTCCACCCAACTAATAAAAATAGTCATCCAACAAACCTTGTGCAAGTATTGGCTCGTCCCTTTGTCTCTATATCCGGGTTGGACACGAGACATACAAGTCACACTCGTATATCCAATCCATAGTTTCTCGATCTTGGGAAACAGCCTTATTCGTGCAGATAACATCAATATCCCATATTGATTTATCTGATTCTGGCCAGACATTCCATAAGCACTATCCCTCGAGTGGCCGAAGATATTTGCTCCCGTTACGTGGGAGGGACAAATTCTATCTACACCACTACGATTTCTAAGCTTGCTTCATATTGTGTCCGATACGCGCATTTATGACTACCCAGTCACGGTGTAGTCTTTGACGCTTCCAAACCATAATATTCCACAACTAGATGATCTAGTGAATTCAAGTCTAAGGATGACAATACTGTTTTCACCGTGAGAAGCACTTGTGACTCTACATAACTAGTATGTAGCCTTCTCGGAGATGGGTAAATACAGTATGATACTCCTAATGCATACCCTTGTGTTGGATCGTGATATCTCCATATCAATCTAACCCATACTAGTCTATAGATGATTTTCATGTTAATTAGTATAATGGACTAGGTTATTTAAGAAAAACAACAAGATTGTAAATCTAAGGACTTCATTATATTAAATATCTACATAAATAATACAATGAATATTCTAGCCAATTATTGTTCATACTAAACTAGATTGCCTCTAGGGAATCTATTCCAACAGTCTCCCACTTGCACTAGAGCCAATCTGGTTCAGTTCGAATGCCAATTCTCCTAGTGTGCCCTTCATGCTTGCGTTGAACAAGCGGCTTTTTATGTGGATCTGACATATTCTCATTTGTTGGAATCTTGCATATGTGAACATCTCCTCTATCGACAATATCTCAAATAAGATGCAACTTCCTGAGTACGTGCTTGGATTTCTGGTGTGATCCGGGTTCCTTTGATTGTGCAATCGCTCGAGTGTTGTCACAATAAAACTATATTGGATCAACAATGCTAGGAACCACACCAAGCCCAGTGATGAACTTCCTAATAAAAAAAACTCCTTTGTTGCGCCATTTTCAGTAATGTACTCAGCCTCTGTTGTAGAATCAGCCACCTTCTGTGGCTTGGAACTCTTCCAGCTCACCGCTACTCCATTCAGGAAAAAACACAAATCCCGATTGTGAT
The DNA here is from genome assembly GCA_023055425.1 of Linanthus parryae. NCBI lineage: Eukaryota > Viridiplantae > Streptophyta > Magnoliopsida > Ericales > Polemoniaceae > Linanthus > Linanthus parryae. The sequence goes on along the minus strand of JALGPY010000012.1, from coordinate 20,909,748 downwards.
CTGAAATCTTCTATGTCGGTCTGGAATCTTGCATCCTTGTAACCTCTTACACACAACTCTTCCTCACCTCCAAATATCAAGAACGCATCCTTAGTTCTTCGTAAGTACTTTAGGATGTTCTTGACTGCAATACAGTGAATCTCACCTGGATTGGACTGGTATCTGCTTGTTATACTCAATGCGTTTGACACATCTGGTCTAGTACATAACATGGCGTACATGATGGATCCTATGGCCGAGGCTTAGGGAACCCTGCTCATGCATTCCTTCTCAATCTCATTGGAAGGACAATCACTCTTCGAAAGGGTGATTCCATGCGACACGGGCAAGAATCCCTTCTTGGAATCTTGCATTTTTAACCGCTTCAACACCTTGTCTATATATGTACTCTGACTTAGGCCGAGCAGCTTCGTAGATCTATCTCTATAGATCTTGATACCGAGTATATAAGTTGCTTCACCTGAGTCTTTGATTGAGAAACACTTTCCTAGCCAATCTTTAACAGATTGCAACATAGGAATGTTTTTTCCAGTGAGTAGTATGTCATCCACATACAAGACAAGAAAAGCAACAGAGCTCCCACTAACCTTCTTGTAAACACAAGATTCATCTTTGTTTCTGATGAAGCCATACTCTTTGACTACTTCATCAAAATACCGATTCCAACTCCTAGAAGCTTGCTTCAATCCATAAATGGATCGTTGTAACTTAGAGACTTTGTTGGCTTGCTTTGGATCTTCAAAACCTTGAGGTTGTGTCATGTAAACGTCCTTGAGGAGATTCCCATACAGGAATGTTATTTTGACATCCATCTTCCAAATCTCATGGTCGTAGTAAGCTGCAATAGCAAGTAAGATTCGAATGGATTTGGTCATTGCGACTGGTGAAAAGGTTTCATCATAGTCTATACCATGATCTGTCTGAACCCCTTAGCCACCAATCGATACCTATAGGTAATCACATTACCATCCATGTCGATCTTCTTCTTGAAGACCCACATGCACCCTATGGGTCGAGCCCCTTCGGGTGGTTTCACCAAAGTCCATACTTTGTTGGTATTCGTGGATTTCATCTCGAATCTCATGGCCTCAAGCCAATTCTGAGAGTCCGGCCCTTTAATGGCCTCTCCATAGGTAGTAGGCTCATAATCTATGAGCAGCGTGTCACCAGACTCAGTCACGAAAATTCTATACCTCTCTGGTTCCTGGCGCACTCTACTCGACCTACGAAGTTCTTGTGTTACTTGAACAGGCTGCTCCACAACCTCTTTTGGTTCATGTTCATGTTCCATAGTTGGATCAAAGCTTTGTGGTTCTTGAACTTCTTCAAGTTCTACAGTCCTCCCACTTGCTTCTTTAGAGACAAACTCTCTTTCTAGAAACACGCTGGACCGAGCAACAAACACTTTGTTCTCGGTTGGATTGTGGAAATAGTATCCCTTAGTTTCCATAGGGTATCTCACAAAATTGTGTTTTCCCGACTGAGGCCCTAGCTTGTCAGATTGTAAACGCTTTACATAGACGTCCCATCCCCAAATATGAACGACACCGTGGGACGGCTCCCACACCACATCTCATGTGGTGTCTTCATGACTGACTTAGATGGAACACGGTTAATGGTGAATGCTGCACACAATAGAGTGTAGCCCCAAAATAATAATGGAAGATCAGTTTGACACATCATAGATCGAACCATATCCAATAGAGTTCGATTTCTCCTCTTGGACACGCCATTCCACTGTGGCGTTCCGGGTGGGTTAAGTTGGGATAATATCCCACACTCTCTAAGATAGTCGTCAAACTCTTGGCTCAAGTATTCACCTCCACGATCCGATCGTAAAGCCTTAATACTTTTTCCAAGCTGCTTCTTTACTTCATTCTTGAATTCTTTGAAATTTTCAAAGTACTCGGATTTGTCCTTCATAAGGTATACAAATCCATATCTACTGAAATCATTAGTAAACGTGATGAAGTAGACATGATCACCCCTGGCAGGCGTGGCAAATGGCCCACATACATCAGTATGGACGAGTGCCAATTTCTCACTAGTCCTCTCACCTTTATTATTGTAAGGGGACTTTGTAATTTTTTGCAACAAACAAGCCTCACATGTCTCATATGATTCAAAATCAAATGAGTCTAGGAATCAACCCTGATGGAGTCAAGATACACGTTTCTCGTTTATATGTCCTAAACGATAGTGCCATAGAGATAAGCAGGATTTAAATTATTCATTTTAATCCTCTTGGTATTAATGTTAGAGACAAGATTGCTTAGATCAAGGATATATAATCCATTAAATAATTTCCCACTACAATAGTGAATACTATCAAAATCAATGGAACATCAATTGTTCTTTATTGAAATAGTAAAACCACCCTTTTCCAAACAAGTAATTGAAATTTGTTTGTTCTTATAGTAGGCACAAAATAGCTATTGTTTAATTCTAAAACTAATCCTGAAGGCAGAGACAGCTTGTACACCCCACGTCTAATGCAACAATTCTTGCTCCATTCCCAACGCGCAGGTATATCTCCCCTTTAGCCAATCTTCTCATTCTCTTTAGATCCTGCATATTTCAAATAATGTGAGATCCACATCCAGGTTCCAATACCCATGATGAAGAGACAGTTAACTCGACATCTATAACAAAAATACCTGGTGGTGGTGGAATCACTATTCCAAGCCTCTTATCCTCCAGATATTTTGGGCAGTTCCTCCTCCAGTGTCAAGACTGACTGCAGATATGACATTCACATTTAGTCACTCATTTGGCAATGTCACGAACAGGTTTAAGGGAAGGTTCCTTGGCTTTGGCAATTTCTTTGCCTTTTCCCTTGGAGGTAGAGGCAAACCTTTTTCCCTTTCCTTTCTGCACCATCATTATGGATTTGCCCTTACCCTTGTTGATGTTTTGTTCAGCTGTCCTCAACATGTTGAGTAAATCTGGCAGTGGTTTCATGATCTTATTCATGTTATAGTTCATAATGAATTGTCCATAACTCTCAGGAAACTATTGCAAGGTGATATCGGTGGTCAATTCTTGACCCACCGGAAACCTTAGGTGGCCGAGACTTTCAAGATACCTGATCATTCGCAACACATGCGGCCCCAAGGGTTTCCCTCTGACAGATGACATTTGAAAAATGCCTTGGAAACTTCATACCACTCAACCCTAGCCTGCTCTTGAAAGAGCTGCTTCAAGTGTGCGATCATATCTACTACATTCATGTTCTCATGTTGCTTCTGAAGCTCAGAGGACATGGTGCAAAGCATTAGGCAGGCCGCATCATTAGCATCATCAACACGGTTTTGATACGCCTGAAGGGCAGCAGGAGTATTATTTTCTGGACCTTCAGGAACTTGCTCCTCTAGAGCGTACAGTTTATTTTCTTGCTTGAGAACGATTCTCAAGTTTCTGTACCAGTCTAGAAAATTGGTTCCAAAAATTTTGCCATCCTCAAGGACAGAGCGTAGGGAGTGTGTTCAACTCGATGAGTTGTTTTCCATTGGAATTCTACAAAAGAAAATACGCAAGTTTTAGTATTTGTGAACGATTAACTACATTTAATAATGTCTATATTATTAAATACAGCTCCCACTATTTTTCTACGGATTAATAACCCTCAAGATATTAATGCGGAAAATATTATTATATTTTGTAGTGGGTCAAGATCCATATTTCACTTTCTTTTGAGCTTGCTTTGGCAAGTCACCCAAAAGTCAGTTATTTAGGTAGGAGAAATTTCAATTGCATCCCATGCAACTCTTGGTTCAATTGGGAAAATAACTCTTTATTTATCTATCCTATAGATAATCCCAATTGGTGCCTCTAGGCTTTTAATCCTTGTTAAAATACCTAGTTACGTCCAACCTCTTACTCCAACAATTGCACATTACATGTGCCATCGCACCACATAATGATGCATCAAATCGCCTTGCTTTGGCACGCACGAACTTGATAATCGATTTGTGATGAGTGTTTAAGTAGCTAGAAGGCAAACGTAATATTTCAGTTTTGATGGAATTTTCTTTTCAATTTTTAATTATGTTGTTGATCCATAACAACTGATCTACTTATTTTGAGTTGGGCAAAACTCCAAATAAAAGATCCAGTTTGTTTAACTATCTTATTATCATATTGTATGCATCAACCATACACCAACAACAATAATAATACAATAAAGTAAACATCCACAAAATAGAAATTAACGTGATGTGGATATGGCCTCCTAGACTAAGATATTCCCAAGCCAATGAGAATATCTATGAACCCTAAAAAAATAGTAGGCTCATCTCCATGTGCCTCCATCTTTTGGTCCATCCTCCATAGCCTTGTAATATGCTCCATGCTCAATGTTGTGGCTCTTTAAATTCTTTGGGATTCGTTTCTTCAATCTTGGCTATATTTATTACTAGCTAGAATCTAAACTAAATAAATAAATCTCACAAGTTGAGAAAAAATATGTCCGCTCGCAGGCCGTAAACCCTAATTAATTATTACATCAAATTGATCAGCTCGCAGGCCGTAAAAAAACCACAAAATTAAACATTCACAACAAACCACATCTAAGGCCATATCCAATCACCATACGAATTGCACATAAACAGTTAAAATCTAAGTTTAACGCGCTTAGTCAATTTTAATTGATTTTGGATGTACTAGGGTCAAAACGGTCCAAGAGGCCCAACCAAACAAGTGGTCGAACCCCTTGGAGCCGCATGGGCCGAGCCTAGGCCGGTCGACCCAACCCGTGGGGTTGGCCAAACCACCTAGGCCTTCGGCTTCAGTGGCTTGGGCGGCAAGGAAGCACAGGGGCGGTCCCTAAGGGGGCCGATCCTTATGGTCGTTGTTTCCAAAACAGCTTCTTCCTTGTTCCCCAAGTCCGAAACGTTTCCAAATTGAAAACTCCTTTCCAATTTGTGCCCAAACCCTAGATCTAAGATCCAAAATTTTCTCAAAACTCACTAATTCCTACATTCCATATAAAATTAGTTCTTGTTTGGTTGAATCACATTCAACATGCATCTGATATGCTTAATTTGTCTGTTGTACGCGATAATCTAACAATTAAGGTGTAAAAGACATGAATCGTAACACATAAACTACGTTACACTCTACGACCTATGGTCTGATGCCACTGTAGGGTTTTTTAACGGATTACGCAGCGGAATTAAACAATAAAATATCCGCACAAGACCCTCCAAGGATCACAAGAAGAGAATTCACAACGATAGTAAATGATTCATAATAAGTACCATAGGGTTTTCCTGTGATGACTTTAAACACAAATAATATTGTCTCTACAGTTGATCCACGCCTAGGATTGAGATCTAGATCCTCCAACTCCTTGTACAAAAGAGAGGCTCAGCCTCTTCTTTGTGGCCGACGGGTAGGGGGCGGACCAAGGGGGTGGTCGGCCTCTTTGGTTTGCTCTCTCTCTCCTTGAGTTCTCTCCTAATCAAGTAATGTTATGAGAATTAGTTTTAGGAAGGAAGCTAGGAGCATCCTTTATATAGTCCAACAACTCATTATTTACTACATAAAGGCGCTCTTGCATATTAGTCCCTCTTGCATATTAGTCCTACTAAGTTAACAAGTTGTTACACTTTGATCCTTCTAATTAATTTATCATATTAATTACTACAAAAGTCGAGTTCAATCCATAAGGCGTGTGACCCCATATGTTTCTACTTAGTTGGTAGTAACTATTTACTACATTGAGCGGTGTCTAGCAACACATCCATTCCACCCAACTAATAGAAATAGTCGTCCGACAAACCTTGTGCACGTATTGTCTCATCCCTTTGTCTCTATATTCGGATTGAAAACGATACATACAAGTCACACTCGTATATCCAATCCATAGTTTTCTGATCAAGGGAATAGCCTTATTCGTGCATATAACATCAATGTCCAATATTGATTTATCTGAGTCTTGCCAGACATTCTATAAGCACTATCCCTCGAGTAGCCGCGGATATTTGCTTCCGTTATGTGGGAGGGACAAATTCTATCTACATCACTACGATCTCTTGCTTCATATTGTGTTCAATACGCGCCTTTATAACTACCCAGTCATGGTATAGAGTTTGACGCTACTAAAACATAATATGTCACAACTAGATGATCTAGTGACTTCAAGTCTAAGGATGACAATACCGTTATCACCGTGAGAAGCACTTGTGACTCTACATAACAAGTGTGTAACCCTTCTCGGAGATGGGTCAATCTAGTATGCCATTGCTCCTAATGCATACCCATGTGTTGGATCGTGATATCTCCATATCAATCCAACCCCATACGAGTCTATAGATGATTGTCTTGTTAATTATTATAATGGACTAGGGATATTTAAGATAAACAACACGATTGTAAATCTAATGACTTCGTTATAGTAAATATCTCCATAAATAATACAATGAATATTCTAGCCAATTATTGTTCATACTAAACGATTGCCTCTATGGCATCTATTCCAACAATGTCACTGTATTAGAATTATTCACAATACCTCTCAGCTTGTCAGTTTTACCAATCCTAACACTATCGACCGAACAACCCTTAATTGGTCATTCTCATTCTATTACTTTTTTGTCTCAAGAAAGACAATGTCACCTACTCTTCATGAACCTGGGGTTGAGTTATTTTCATACACCCACCTATATAACTAACATGCTATGTGTAAGACCAGGTTGTGCAAGGCTTGGAATAGCTCAGCTATTTCAAGGCCTTGAATAAGCTTTTAAAGCCTTGAATCAGTCTCAGAGGCAAGGCCTTGAAACTGGTTTCAAATCCTTGAAACTACTTAACCTGTGTGCACACTCTCAGGGGGAGTTTTTTGCAAAATCTCTGAGTTGATTCCCTCTCTATCTTTCATACGTTTGATTCATTGTTATTAGATGATGCAATAAAAATTATGCTAACATATTTTGATCATATAATATCATCTTATCGACCTTGGTTTTGCAGGAATTTTTTTTCCAATATTTTCACGATTGTTTCATAAACTGAATTTGTGCAGATTTGGAAATAGTTGGATATTTTGATCTTGTGATCAATCTGAGACTCATGAAGGCTTCTCTGATTGCTTATGGAAAAGATCATAACAATATCTCTGAATATTGTGATCAACTATCCGTTGGAGAAGGTTGTTAAAGAGAGTCAAAGTTGTTGCCTACAAAATAGGAAGTTGTTGCTGAAAATCTGGGAAGATATGCAGAGCTTCAAACAGTTTAAATAGAGCTCACTTTGAAGCAAAAAGATACGAGAGTCAACGGGAAAAAGCAAGAGACAAGTTTCTGAATTGACAAATCACAAAAGAAGAACATCAAACTCTCAATCCATTCCACAGAAGTTCACTGCATTTTCACTGCAGTTTTTCTACTCTAAGTGCAATTCTGTATTGAGCTGTATTGGTAGATCATTTCTATATTTTCTCGACATATATTCTCAAGGATTGTTCAAAGTGAACAATAGAGAATTCTTAGTTCATTAGTTATCTAGAGAAGGTACTAGATAGGTTAGGGAAAACCAGAAGCTCTAACAGAGTAAGGGAACTCTCTAGGCTTGAGTTCTAGGGCTTAGCGTTTGATTAATAAGAATTGAGTTGAAAATCCTGCATGGATCTAAGGCCTGAGGTAGAGACGTAGGTCCAAGTGGACTGAACTCTATCAATCACTTGTCCTTTGCATTTACAGTTCATTCTTTTTCATAAGTTTTTGCAGCACACAAAACTGCCTGTTTTTCAAGGGTTTGAACTTGTTTTCAAGGCCTTGAAAATAGCATACTTGCTTCATACTGTCTGCATCCTCTCCAAGGGCTTGAACTGGTTTTCAAGGCCTTGAACTTCATTGTTTGCACAAGTTTTCATCTTCCTAGCAAGTTTTTCAAAAAGTTGGCATACTCTATTCAACCCCCTCCCTTCTAGAGTATCTTAGCTGCATTAACATCTGAATACTCACACTTTCAATTGGTATCAGAGATTGTATCACTGTATAAGATTTAACCATCCGGTGATCATGAGTACTGCAGGTGATGAATTCAACAGGATCTCTCGATGCACAACTGCTAAAGAAATCTGGGATAATCTTGTGGTTATCTTTGAAGGAACCAGTCAAGTCAAGAAAACCAAGATCAACATTTATCTCAGGCAATATGACCTGTTTAAGATGAATGCAGATGAGTACATCAGAGAGATGTTCAAGAGGTTCACTGATATTGTCAACAACCTTGATTCACTGGGAAAACATTTTTCCAATGAAGAAAAGGTGAGGAAGATTCTCAGAAGTCTTCCAAAGTCAAAATGGGAACCAAAGACCACAGCTATTGAAGAAGCTCAGAATCTCTCAAATCTACAACTTGATGACCTACAAGGGAAGCTCCTGACACATGAGATATCTATGAATGAAGTTGATGGAGAACTCCCAGATTGTGTCAAAAATTTAGCCCCCAAAGAGAATGAGAGAATTCAAAGCCTTGAAACTGAGGATGGTGATGATGAAGATCCAATTGCCTGAATTTCCAAATCCTTGACGAGCTCAAAATGAAGAAAAACTTTGGAAACAAAAACTTCAACAGAGAAAGGCATAGATCATCCAACAGCAAGGACTACAAAGGTAAGTCCACTTCACAAAATAAATCAAAAGTTATGAACTTCTTTGAATGTGGTGATGCAGGACACCTGATAAGAGATTGTCCACACAAGAAAAGCAAGAACTTTCAAAAGGAAGATCATGACAGAAGAAAGAAAGAAATGATAGCTTCATGGAGTGATTCAGATAGCTCTAGTGAATCTGAATCTGAGGAAGAACATGCCAACCTATGCTTCATGGCCAAGCATGATGAAAGTTCTGAGAAGAACATTGATGTAATGGTAAATTGTCTGATTTCAAAACCAAAAGAAGCTTTGAATGAGGAAGATTATCTGAAAGAAATCAGAATTTTGAAAGAAAAAGTTCATGATCAAGCAGAAGAAAACTTACAACTTGTTTGCCTAAATCAGAATCTTGAAATCTCTCAGAAGAAAACTGATAGTGATTTCAAGGCCTTGAAAACCAGTTTCAAAGCCTTGAAAACACAATTCAAGGAAGTAGTCACTGAAAACTCATCAATGAATGACAGCCTTGTTAATCTAAGACATCAAATTGATGAATTAGATAAACAAAAGACTACTCTTATGGAGAAACTTCAAGAATCTAAATTGGTCAAGGTCAAGCTTGCTGGATCAGAACACAAGTTGAACTTGATTCTTGGAAGAGGTTCACTGTCTGTTCACGAAGCTGGTAATGGATTCAATCCAAACTTTCCAAGAAGGAACGATACCAGATTTGTGATAGCTGAAAACAAAACTTCTCCTACATGTCATTACTGCTGCAAAACTGGTCATGTTAAGATGACTTGTCCATTTAGAAGAAGAGACCCTCACATAATGAGGAACACTTTCCCGTTTCAACTCAAATGACAAGTTAAGCAGATTTGAGTTCCTAAAGGGGTTAGGCCACCTAACATGGTTGATCCTTAATATGAATCCAAATTCCACACTTGGTCTAACAGCTGGGTAAGGCAGTGATTGGTGTTTGCCGGTTGTCACCAATATCAAAGAACATAAGTGGTTTATGAAAAGTGGTTGCTCAAGACATATGAGTTGAAAGAGATCTCTATTCTCATAATTGAAGGAGCAATCAGAAGGTTCAATTACACTTGGTGAAAAAGGCAAATGCAATATTCTTGGTATTGGAAAAGTTGGTGAAAGTTTGAAGTGTCTCAAGGCCTTGAAAGAGGATTGAAAGCTTTGGCACAGGAAGCTTGGTCATATCAGTTTGCATACTTTAAACAAGTTGATTTCCAAAGACTTGGTAAGAGGATTTCCATCCATTAAGTTCAAAGAATATGAAATGTGCAAAGCCTGTGCTCAAGGCAAACAGACCAGAATTTCCTTCAAGCCAAAGAAGTTTGTAAGTACAACTGGACCTATTGAACTGCTTCATATGGATCTCTGTGGTCCTATGAGAACTCCTACTCCAAAAAGTAAACGTTATATGCTAGTTTTTGTAGATGTTTTTTTTAGATATACTTGGGTTATGTTTCTCAAAGAAAAATCTGAAGCACTCTCTGAATTTTCAAAGCTTTGCAGAGAACTTCAAAACTTGAAAAACCTACCTGTAGCTTCAATCAGAAGTGATCATGGTAGAGAATTTGATTTATTCTGTGATAAGCATGGTATTACTCGCAACTTTTTTGCTCCTCCTCAACAGAATGGTGTTGTTGAAAGAAAGAACATGACTCTTGAAGATATGTCAAGAAAAATGCTTCTTGAGAACAAGCTGCCAAAACATTATTGGGCAGAAGCTGTGAATACTGCAAACTATATTTTGAACGGGTGCTTGATCAGACCTATTCTGAAGAAGACCCCCTATGAACTATTCAAAGGGAGGAAGCCAAACATTTCATACTTCAGACCCTTTGGATGTACTTGTTTTATCCACAATAATGGAAAAGATAATCTTGACTTGAATTTGAACAAGCATGAATCAGAGGAAGAGACTGAGAATCCATTAGGATTCAAGAAAGGCTCAGAAGAAAATAGAATACTTTTTCAAGACCTTGAAAATGTTGCTCAAGGTCTTGAAAGTAAGCCTCAAAGCCTTGAAAAAGATGATCAGAAGGATTCAAGTGAAAAATCCACTACTTCAAGACCAGAGAAGATCTACGGAGAGCCTGAACCATGGTCTCCAAGAAAGAGATTCAAATATATCTCATCTCATTCAGTTAATAATATCATCTCAGATCCAACCACTGGTACACAAACTAGATCACAGTTGAAGAACTTATGTGCTTTTAATGCTTTTTTATCTCTTGTAGAACCTAAAACTGTGAATGAAGCTTCACAAGAAGTAGACTGGATCATTGCAATGCAAAGTGAACTCAATGAGTTTGAAAGGAATAATATTTTGAACCTGGTTCCTCCACCTACAAACCAGTCTGTCATTGGTACCAGATGGGTATTCAGGAATAAGTTGGATGAAAGTGGCAATGTGATCAAAAACAAAGCAAGGTTATTTGCTCAAGGTTACAATCAAGAAGAAGGTATTGATTATGAGGAAACTTTTTCTCCAGTTGCCAGAGAATTCTCAAGTCTTATGAGCAAGGAATTTGAAGTGAGCATGATGGGAGAGTTGAACTTCTTCCTAGGACTTCAAATACATCAATTGAAGAAGGGCATCTTTCTGCATCAAAGCGAGTACACAAGAGACTTACTAAACAAATATAGCATGGCTCAATGTAAGGAAGCCAAGACTCCTATGAGTTCTACACTATACTTAGACAAGGATGAATCTTTTAAGAGTTTCAATGTCAAAGAGTATAGAGGCATGATTGGATCATTACTCTATCTCACACCAAGCAGACCAGATATTATGTTTAGTGTGTGTATGTGTGCTAGATTTTAAGCTGATCCAAAAGAATCACACTTGACTATTGTGAAGAGAATATTCAGATATCTCAATGGTACCAAAGACTTAGGCTTTGGTATCCAATACATTCTAACTTCTCATTGCATGGTTTTTCATATGCTGACTTTGCAGGTTACAAAGTTGATAGGAAAAGTTCTTCAGGAACTTTCCAATTCATTAAATTATCCTTGATCAGTTGGAATTCCAAGAAACATAATTCATTTGCTCTATCAACAGCTGAAGCTGAATATATAGCTGCAGGAGCATGTTGCTCACAAGTGTTATGGATTGCTCAACAGCTAACAGACCTTGGATTTGATTTCAGGAGCATACCTATTAAGTGTGATACAATTTCAATTACAAAGAATCCAGTGCAACACTCAAGAACCAAGCACATTGATGTCAGACACCATTTCATCAGAGATCATGCTGAGAAAGGTGATATTATTCTTCAATTTGTTGCTACTAACATGAAAATTGCAGATATCTTCACTAAACCATTAGCAGATGAAAGGTTCTCAGCTCTAAGATTGGAATTGGGAATGATAAATAAAGATGCATTGGTTTAAGGGAGCATCAGGTAAGAAAGGTAAGCTTTATATTTTTTCAAAGGTTTGAACTGAGTTTCAAAGCCTTGAAAATCAGTTCAAAGCTTTGGATTTTACTTCTTGCAGTGTTACAGTTTTTTTCAAGACCTTGAAAACCTTTTCAAAGCCTTGAAAATAAGCCTGCTACACTGATAGTCAATAATCTTGGATCATTCAGTGTTGGGTGATATCTCTGTAGATATTTACCTAATATAGCCCCTACCCTTTTCAAAGTTTGTTTAAGCCAAAAATAGTATTTGTATATTTTATTTTCCAACGGCCTAAAAGATTTGAAATCCCTCTGATTATTGCAAATCTTTGAGATCAGAGAGCTACTAGTTTCCTTTTGAAACTCAAACTCTTTCAGTATCTATCTTCTTCTCTTCTCCTTCTTTTCGTATCATTCCACCTCTCTCTATTCGTTTCCCAAACCTAATGAGCACCAGAAGAGCCTCAGACAGAATCAAGATGGCTAGAGGATCCGAACCTGTCTCAGAGAAGAATAGAAAAGCAGCAGTGGATGAATTTCAAGAAGTCAGTGGAGACTCTAGCTCCAGAACTCCTAGTGCAGAGGCAATTCAAGATCTTCCTCCGCCAAAGAAGAAGTTCAAGAAGGTTACAACCTCCTCTTCAAAAAAGAAAAATTAGCAAAAATTTGTTACAGAAAAGCAACCAGAAACAGAGCCTACTAGTTCAAAGAAGCTGAAGAAGAAAGAAACTCAGGCAGAAAAGGGTAAAGGAAAGATGACAGAAGCACAACCAGAAGGTCAATTGGAGAAGGCACTGCAGATCTATTCACAACCTCAAAAAAGAACTTAGCCCCAGATGAGACTTGGTTTGTCTCAAACATCTCTAAAGGTCAGTGGTTAGATGGTTTTACTTCAAGATATATTGGTTTCTGTAGTATTGTCAATAAGCATGTGGTGGAACACATGAAACTTAAGTGCATCTCTATGTTGAAGAAGAGTTCTTTGTGGTGTATGCTCAATCCTAAAGAATTAGCCTATCCTAGACTCAGCAGACTCTTCTACCTAAACTTGACCCAAGTTAAGAGATATGCACATTTGGTGATCAAAGCTAAAGTTGTTGGGATAGTAATTGAATCGGATCACTCTGAGTTTGACAATGTGCTAGGGTGTCCAAAGAGATATGACACAAGCAACCATCCACCAAATTCAGAGACCCTGAAGCTAGCCAAAGATGAGTTCTTTATTCCAAACATCTCCACCTCAGCCAAATAGTTAACACATTGAGTGTTGAATGTTGAAGCCAAAGTCCTTCATACCATCCTGGTTAGGTGTATCTTTCCCAGAGAGCACTCTAGAGAATTGGTGACTGAGAGAATGCTGCACAACATATATCTGGTTATGCATGGCTATGAGATTTATCTTCCAAAAATATTGATTGAACATATGCTCTTTAGCCTTACCAGTAAAAGGATTCATCCTCTGCCCTATGCAAACTTGCTCACTTTGTTCTTTGAACACTTTGAGTTTCCAACTACTGGAGAGGAATCAGCCACATCTGGATTTGGAGTACTTAATGAGAAAGCCTTTGAGAACATTGGAGTGGTAAAAACAAAAGAAAAGGTTTGGAAAATTTACTCATACTTGATTGAAGAAGAAATAGGTGCAAAGAAGTTTCCTAAGCCCAAGACATTGACTCCCACTTCAAGTTATACTTCTCAGCCAACAGACAATCAGAGCCTTTATGGTTTGGAGTTGGACATGGAGGATGTCAAAGCAACTGTTTTTGGACTGGAAAGTGAAATTGGGCAAGTCAAGTACATGTGGAAAGCTTCTTTAGAAGCATGACTTTGCTTGATGTTCCTGAGGATGTTGAAGATACAAATAAAGGAGACTCTGACAAGGATTTGCCTAGTGAGCATTCACACCAGGAAGAGGTTACTTCAGTTTTAGATAAGGGAAAGCAGGTAGCAGAACAGGCCTCACAGGAAGAATATGAAGCCAATAGCCCTGACTCAGATGATCTGCTGATTACCTTGAAGAAGAAAAAGAAATCTGCTACAAAGTACAATACAGAAGAAGCAACTTTTTCTGGTGGGAATGAAGAGGAACAGGAAGTGCAGGACAAGACTGATGAAGAAGACAATGAGAAAGAGGAAGGAGATCTGGATGAAGATGAAGATCCAACACCTTAATCTTGCCTACTCTTTCTTCATCATTCTCTCTTCTTCAAATTTTTTCTTTAATGTTTTCAAAATTTTCCAAACACTTGATCCAACATCTTCTATCTTTTTGATGAAAGTCAAAAAGAGGGAGAAAATTCTAGGATTTTAGTAGTTTTTATTTCTAGTTTTATTTGCTGTTTGCTGAACTGTTTTAGTTGGTATTATGAATAAGTTGTATCTTTTTGGAATTACTGTGTTATAAGTTGTGAACTAATCAGTTTATTTTGCAGAGACTAAGGATCAAACAGAATTTGGTTTTGTCTTTCATCAAGGGGGAGATTGTAAGATCAGGTTGTGCAAGTCTTGGAATAGCTCAGCTATTTCAAGGCCTTGAATCAGCTTTCAAAGCCTTGAATCAGTCTCAGAGGCTTGAAAGGCCTGAAACTGGATTCAAAGCCTTGAAACTGCTTAACCTGTGTGCACACTCTCAGGGGGAGTTTTCTGCAAACTCTCTGAGTTGATTCCCTCTCTATCTTTCGTACGTTTGATTCACTGTTATTAGATGATGTAAGACAAATTATTATAACATGTTTTGATCATAGAATATCATCTGTTTGACCATGATTTTGCATGAAATTTTGAAATACCCCGTTTTGTGACTATGGGTACTTTGTGATATTATTATAAGTGTTGGGGAGTTTGATTTAAAGTTCGAGAGTTAATTATAATGGTTGCTAGAGTTTGGGGGATCTTTGTGACTTTAATGCCGCCGTCGCCGCCGCCGTCGCCTCTAATGCCGCCGCCGTCCCCCTCTCTCTCCGATCAGGTAATCTCTCTCTCTTTCTCTTCTTTTCTTCTTCTCTTCTTCTCTTTTCTCTCTCTCTCCATCCGATTCTCTCTCTCCGTCCGACCCTCCATGGGCGGCGGGTTTTGTCTTGTTTTTCTCTTCATTTCTCTTGTTCTCTTGATCTCTTGCTTACAATTCATGTACGTAGCATGTAACCCTTAATTTTCAGATTTATTATCATCCTTTACTTGGATTGATTTCATGCTATTCATCATAAGTCATCAAAATCATTCATGTTCATGATAACCCATAACCCCTAGTTTATGTAGGAGGTAAAATCAAGCCAAAACAATAGGTTTAATTAGAAGTCATCACTTGTTTGATGTGTTGGGTTGGTTAGGTGAATTGTAATCACCGGTTATTGAATTGGAGTCGAAATCGTGACCGTTGGACACTTAGTTTGATGTTCTAGGGTTAATATACAATCTGTCCGGTCGCTATAATGTTGGAATTTGTCGCTATAGGAATGTTTTTGGTCACTGAAAGTTGTTGAATTTATCATTAATGTTGTTGAGATTATTAAATAGGGTTTATACATGAAATTACTTGGATTTTGGGAGTTTTAACACTTGTTTTGAAGTCTTGAACCTAAGTACAAGTGTTGGGTGAATTTGTGAGTTGTGACTAGTGTAATTGAACCTAGTTAGTTAGTGATGTCTTTAGTTAGAATTAAAATGGCTTAAATGAGATGTTCATCTTGAACAATGTTAGTAGAGTTGTGTGGTTAGCCTAGAGTCAATTGTCCTAACCACTAGAGTATCGAGTTTAATTGGGAATGTTGGGTTGGTGTGAGAAACCTAAACCGTCGAGTGTCATATGCATGTAGATAGTATAGCAATTATATTGCTAGAGTATTATGTTTAATTAGGGTATTTTTACGTGTAGGTGTCGAGTTCATCGACGACGAGTACATCGAGTAAAACGACTGATTTGCGGTACTTGATTTGCTTTGAGGTAAGTGAACATGCCAGGCCTAGTGTGCCTAACTCCTTCGTGTCAAATGAATTCTTATATTTCCTTACGTCTCAAAATGAGTTTATGTGTTGTGTGACATGCAATATGTGATTTTTACTTGCTAAATGTCTCTCTTGAAAATATCACCATGATAATCAAAATGAACTATAACGTAAAGTGGAAGAGTTGTGCGGGGCCATTTATTATTGGTTAATATTGGCATTGGGCTTGTTGACTTCGGACTCTCGTTCAATTTATTTTTTTATTTTATCCGGTTGCAAGTCCCCGGATAGCTCCTTGTACTCACTCCTCTGGCCGCCAGAAGTCTTTGGGGTGGGGGGTGTCGACACTTAAGGTTCTGGATGCTTGTGAGATGGTTGGTTTCCCCCATCACAACAAATTATTAATGATGAATTTTAGTTTTGAGTATATTAATGGAAAAGGAATTAATATGTGGATTTGGTTTTTTCCCAAGTGGAAAGATTATGGAATTGGAAACTCACATGTTCCTTACAAGTGTCAACTATATTCCGCTGTGTTTTTGAAAAGAACTCTTACTCTCAAATGTATTACTAGCTTTATAACTTGTCTCATCATTTTACATACTTGGGTGTTTTCTTACCAGTATTTTTATGCTGATTTTGTAATGTGGTGTTTCTTTTTGACTCCGCACCACAGGTCTAGAGGATGCGAATATGGCATAGAAGGGGAACGTGTTTCATCATTTAATTCATTAGTTTTTTAATTTTATATTAGAACAGTTTTAAATACTTTAATACTTTATTTTGCTTTATACCCGGTTTGAGGCAAGAACAATTGGATTGTAATATCGGTTAGTTTTAATTCCTTGATGGATTGGTTGCTTGAGATCCGCTTTTAAACGTCCTTGTATCCGGGCTTAGTCTTGAGTACGGAGTGGCACCCCCGGGTCTCCGGCTTGGTCATTTTGGGGGTGTTACAAATTTTTTTTCCAATATTTGCAGGATTGTTTCCTAAACTAAATTTGTGCAGATTTGGAAATAGTTGGATATTTTGATCATGTGATCAATCAGAGACTTATGAAGGCTTCTCAGATTTCTTATGGACAAGATCACAACAATATCTCTGAAGATTGTGATCAAATATACATTGGAGAAGGCTGTTAAAGAGAGTCAAAGTTGTTGCCTACAAAATAGGAAGTTGTTGCTGAAAATCAAGGAAGATTTGCAGAGCTTCAAACAGTTTAAATAGAGCTCACTTTGAAGCAAAAAGATATGAGACTCAACGGGAAAAAGCAAGAGACAAGTTTCTGGATTGACAAAGCACAAAGGAAGAACATCAAACTCTCAATCCATTCCACAGAAGTTCACTGCATTTTCACTGCAGTTTTCTACTGTAAGTGTACTTCTGTATTGAGCTGTATTGGTAGATCATTTCTGTATTTTCTCTACATCTATTCTCAAGGATTGTTCAAACTGAACAATAGATAATTATTAGTTAATGAGTTAGCTAGAGCAGGTACTAGACAGGTTAGAGAAAACCACAAGCTGTAATAGAATAAGGGAACTCTCTTGGCTTGAGTTCTAGGGCTTAGCTTTTGATTAATAATAACTGAGTTGAAAATCTTGCATGGATCTAATCCCTGAGGTAGAGACGTAGGTCCAAGTGGAGTGAACTCTATAAATCACTTGTCTTTTGCATTTACAGTTCATTCTTTTTCATAAGTTTTTGCAGCACACAAAAATGTCTGTTTTTCAAGGGTTTGAACTTCTTTTCAAGGCCGTGAAAAAGGCATACTTGCTTCATACTGTATGCATCCTCTCCAACGGTTTGAACAGGTATTCAAGGCCTTGAACTTCATTGCTTGCACAATTTTTTATCTTCCTAGCAAGTTTTGCAAAAAGTTGGCATACTCTATTTACCCCCCCCCCTTCTAGAGTATATTAGCATTAACATCTGCATACTCACACTTTCACTATGGGTGATCTAGCCTCATATGCGAAGAGTTTACAACTCGAGTAAGAGAATAATTAAAATAAAGAGTAGAATTAAGCATTAAACATGAAGTGAATTCATAATCTGGATATTAACCAAGTACAGCCTAGTTCTCCATAAACACCTAGCTATGAATTTAACTAGACATAGAATAGCTTGACGCCGAATAAATCTACATGAAAACAGAACAAGAGATGGAAGAGAAGTTCTCAAACAATTGAATCTCCACCAAGGATTGACCTCGTCCTCTCTTCTTGATCCTACGCGTCCGTCCTCTTCTTTTCTCAGTCGTCCCCCTCTTTTTCGCCCCCCCCCCCAGGAATGCCTAAGTCTTCTCATATTTGTTATAACAGCTATAATTTCTCTCGGGTCCCAAAAGGTTTTCCACCTTTCAGTGGTATTCGCACGAATACCTTTCGTGCGAATAGTATTTGCTTTCGTGTTAATGAATTTTGGAAAACACCTTCAAGCCTTCTTTATCTTTCATCTTCTCATCCTTGGATCTTCTCTCCTTGTATCTTCAGCTTCCAAAGTTCATGTTCGTATGAATTCCACACAGTATGCCCTGCAAAAAGAACAACTACACCTCACGATCAAATTAAACAAATATAAAGCTAAATCATGCATTAAACGTGCATGGCCTTATCTTTCTAGTAGCTCATTACAAGTGACAAAACATTCATTCATGTCCATCATTAAGATCCAAAAATCCCACACTTATTCCTAAAATAGTGACCAAACATGCTCAAATTATAGAACCTAAATGGAGCAATCAAGTTACATGATACGTAATTGGAAATTGTTAAATACACCAATTAACTGACTTTTGAGTGTTTAGGAAAAGTTTATTAAAAAAGAAGTTAAATGTGCATCTTTTTCCACAAGAAAGATATGCAATATTTTTTCATGTTAAATATATCATTATATAATGATACTTATGTTTGCGCATTGCCTTCTGGAATAGATATGCATGGCGTCAAACTCACAAAACTCAAATTTAAAACTACCATCCATCATAGAGAAAGACAAGTTATTTGGAACCAATTTTCTAGACTGGTAAAAAATATTTGAGAATTATTCTCAAACAATATAAAAAGTTGTATGTGCTAGAGCATGCTATTCCTGCTCCGCCAACTGTTAATTTCACTCCAGCTAAATAATGCTGTACACAAGAAGCATACAAAATGATGTTTTTGGATGTTCCTGGCCTCATGTTAGCTACCATAACCTCTAAGATTCAGAAGCAACATGAGAACATAGATGTGTATGATATCATGGTGCATTTAAAGAAGCTCTCCGAAGAGCAAGCTAGACAAGAAAAGCTCGAAGTGTCCCGAGATTTGTTCAGAAGCAATCTTCCATAGGAAAGTGCAATGGGACCAAATGTACTGAAAGTGATTAGGTATATTGATCTCAATCAGTTGGGATTCCCATTAGGCCAAGAGTTGGCGATTGATCTTATTCTGCAATTGTTCTCGAGAAGTTAAAGTTAATTCATCCTTAATTACAACATGTGTGGGATTGACCAGACACTGCCTGAAATATCACGTATGTTGTTCTGCGGTACTTGTTTGAAAATTTTGAGGCCCTTAAATATATATGTACATATATACATATATATCCTATTTGAAATTGATTTTATTTCTAATTTAATTATAGTTTGCTAAATACGCGGGTGTCATTTGACAATAGTCATCATATATCAGTTTAGTTTATTTCACAAACATCCATAACTAATAAATTATCCCCAAAACTCTTGAATTCTTTCATCATAACCCCATTATATTTTCATCCAATATCCTATTTGAAAAAGGTGAGGAGAGCACAGGTGCAGACAGTAAATCACACGAGTACGATTGTGACTGCTCCTATACAGCCTCAATTTGCGACACTACATGACACAGCAGAAGACTACGATCGTAGAGCCAAAAGGAACAATTATTGTAGACAATTTAATATATCGAATGATATAAAATACTAAAATACATGATATATTCTAATTACAAGAATTTTCATAAAGACATAGTAGATGTAGTCGTGCATGTTAAGCGTAGAACTAATCTAGCAGATATAACAGTTATACAAAAAGTAACAAATAACACATAAGATTTTTACCGTGGGGAAACATTCACTATTTTCTCCTTCTGAGAAGGACAGTTAGGAGTAACCCACCTGCTAGCACCAAAAGTCCTATACACTTTATTGCAAAAAATGTTTGATACAAGATAGATGACCAGCTATCCCTTGGACCAGCAACTCACCACACTACCTTTTCCCTACCTAGTTTCTGCAACCTATTATGTATCATCTCATACTTGAGCCAATCCAAGCATCTCTTGAATCTAGTCGATGATAGTGTACTAACCCTTGTAGTTCGGCAAGTGAACAACTATATCATCGTTTAATTTGTGAGTGAACAACTCTGTAGAAAGATACGATCTTGTACCTGTAAGGTAGGAGACTCTAGACAATTCTAACAAAACCTAGACCTAACAGATACACAAATATAAATGTTACGGCTTACTCTACACGTCCTAAAGAGGGGAAACAAACTCAGATCTGGTAGCAGTTAATTCAACAGTTCAGGATAACATATTGTAACACAACTTAGACTCTAGGAATTTTTTGAGAGGTAATCATAGTGTTTAGATTCTGTGAGACATCTATAGAGAAGAGACAGTCTAAACACATATCTGACGCTGAACCAAACTACGAATAAACTTAGAATATTTTTGGTTTATTCTAACAAATAGGGAACTCAATTCCTGACACATGTAAACTGACATAAGATTTTATAGATCAATAGACGAATATTGATCTAGAGACTCAATGAAAACTGTAACACAAATACATAGATTGATACTGGAAAAGTATTCAGCAACTTCTGATTGAAGAATCGAAGCTGAGGGAAGCTGAAGCGTGGCAGTAGAGAGCAGAAAGTCAAACTGTCGGTCAAGGGGTGTCAACCATTGGCTGGAAGTCCAGATTTGTCGGCTAAACCTGAAGAACTCTCTTTCTCTCTCGCGTGTATGGCTAATCTAGATTCTGCATATTTCAGCTTGATATCTCTCAACTCAAGCTCTATATTTATAGGAGAGGTTACTTGATTTCCAAGCAAGAGAGTTTTCGAGAAAATCAATTAAGAATCTAGACTTATAGAAATTGATTCAAAGTCTGAATCTTATTTAGGATAATCAATTAGTAAAACAATTGCTCATAAAGAAAATCTAGTTTCTATAGAGAAGGGTTCATACTTAATTTTGAATACTAAATAAAATAATTAATATACAGAATTAATCATTTTAGAAAATCAATTTCAATTTACTTATAATAGAAATTAATTTGTCAATTATATTTTAGTATTCATGAAAAGATTCTTAATCAAGTAAAAAATCTCCATGAAAAGAAATTTGTAAAAAGAATAATAGCTATTTACATATTCAGCCAGAAATAATAAAGAAAATAAAAAGGAAATGGATGATTTTTTTTTTATTTAATATTCCTGCTACATTATTTTTTATTTATATTGAAACTCTTCGAATTAAATTTAAATAGAAAAATGGTTAAGTTCATAAACTGTTCTAATAGGAAAATATATCTTTTGTGATCATTATTACCAAATATATAAGTTTTTAAGAGAATATTTACTCCTTATTATACTCTATTACTTGGAAGAAAAAGAATATGATCCTAAATAATCTCTAACAAGAATAAATGACTGACAAAAACTGCCAAAATAGCTACACAAAATGACTAGAAGCATGCAAAATTCAACCTAGCCGACCCACAGACTGCGCACGACCTTCGAGGGTTTCATGCACTGTCAGTAGGCGCACCAAGATTTCATGTTCTCTTTGGTCATTTTCTCTTTTAAAGTGTTTGCAGTTTAGTCCAAAGAAACATAGATTGGTGCTACAGGAATAAGCCTAGTCCTAAGAGTGACTCAAAAACTTTAAGGAAAATACCTGAAATCCAACGATCACATAACTGATGGTATCTAATGAATTCGTGCTGGACTAGATTCAAGGTGCCGTAATTTCCTGCAAGAACATAGCTTAGCATCATAGAGTATCTAAATAAATATACTTATATCATTTAAAATAATCATATAAAATGCACTAGATGATCTGAGTTATTTTGATTCTGAATTGACAAACACCAAGAAACAGCGTGAGATTCTAGATTGAACACATTGTGGCACATCTTGTTTTAACCTCCCCCTTTGCCAATTGGGGACAAAACCCTCTTTTGATTTCTAAAGAAAACAAACTATACCAATCTTTATTTTTCTGCATCGTCTTGCTCCATGAATGCTTCGAACTTTGTCAACCAGGAATAAATCAATTTTTTCTTCAGAGCTTGTCCCATTCATCTATTGTTCTTTTTCTAAAGCCCGCATATCAAAAATTCTCTACAGACGGTCAAGTGTAATATGCTCTTGACACATAAAATCATAAGAACAATCGCAAGTATGCAAGAAATCAATCACAAGTATCCTGATACCAACAAATCTTATTATGATAGACGGTGTACTTGTTTATTTCTCATATTCATATAGAATGAAAAAATTCAAGATATGAACGAGAAATTCTTTAGATCTCTAATCTAGCTTATACATCATAGTTGGAATATCATAGAGCATATGGAATAAAACGACAAACATTAATTGATTCATCAAGGTGCATAAACATCACATTACTCATAACCAATTGGAAACATTCATGAAATACAATTAAGCATAAATAGTGAGCACTTCTCATGAACAAATTATAAACAAATTCCGGCGATAAGGCTGATTCATCAGATGATGAATGCCACTTTGTTGATGAGAGGAGTCTAATTTCATACTTAACTGGAAGGGAGGTTCTTATTTCTAAACCCTAGTCATTGAATTCATGATCGTTATCATGTTTATTTGGAGTATGTTATTTGAAATGTGATCTTATTTCCAAACCCTAGTCTTAGTTGATGCATGATACTATGTGATTCACGATCTATTTATGCTTAACGTGATCTGGATGTGAAATGTGATTTCGAGGAAATGAGGAGAAAATTTCGTCACGAGTACCGAACTCGAGGGAGCCGTTTGCAATTTACCACTCATGCCAGGTAAAAATTAAAAAGCATAATTATTTTTTACTCCCTCCATATTATTAATTGCACTTCATTGATTACTAGTGTTTTGATTAGGTCGTGCCTAAGGGCAATATCTAAAAAAAATTGTGTACTTTTATGAAATCCTAACTTAATTTGGATAAATTATATGTATAACATATGAAGCTTGTGAGTCAAAACATTACACTAAATAAAGTTTATGAGTCATCATAAAACAAGATATCATTATTTATACAAAGGTTTTCTTTTCTTTTATTTTGTTTTGAGTTTTTATGAAGTTTATAATTCATATAATAACATAATATAAGCACAAAGTGTGGTATCTAATATATGTAGAACTCAATGCAACTGTATCTTATTGTGTGAATTTATTTTAATCGCTCTAATCTGACTGAGTTGCAGAAGAAAGAAAACTTCAGGACATCTAAATTGACTAAAGGAGACACTACTTGTGTTCTTGAACAACCTCTCCTTCGACACGTTGGTGACGAATGGAAGAGACATCGACACCACTTGCGTGATTCTGTGAGTTTTTTTCTTTCTTCGATCATATCCTTCTTCTACTAAGGTTCTGCACTACGGGTACACTAAGTGATGACTGGATGTTTCTTTTTTTCTTCTCCTCCTCCTCGTTAACTGCTTTTTGTAACCAAGCAATCCGTACAAACAACCAGTAATGGTGCCTGAATATTTTCTTGTTTTTATTCTTTAAAATGAAGTGGGAGATGTAGATAGTATGTGGCAAGAGGACGGCGATTGGTGAAGATTCGAAGCAGAGCTCCTGACATCCACGATGAATTTATGTGTTGGTCGTAGGTGCCAGAAAACTGGCACCGCTGTCTTCACACTACAAGCGTCTCTGCAGCGTTATGAATAACGTTTGCCACCAGCTTTGTCACTTTCGACGTGGCTTCAATGATAAGGTTTTTGCATGTTTCAAATAAAGATACTCATTTTGAAGTGTATTTTCGAATATGTTTAAAAATAAAAAATGTCTGAGAAACGCGTGCATCATGCATGCACATTAATGTGATTACTATAATTCTCGTTATTTTTAATTTTCATTAGTTTAGGGAAATAAGTTATTAACAAAAAAACAATGGAATTTGAATATTTTCATGTTCATGAGGAGATGAGAACGAATGCAATGGCTGAGATCGAATTGAACATTCAAGAACTGCTGCAATTAGTGCTATGCGACTCATCAGATGGAATGGATCGTGACATGAAACAAATGTTTCTGATAGTAGCGAAAATTTATTATTATCGAGTGTTGAGCTACTATTCTTGGTGTTTCTCATAAGAGTTTGTGTTTCATAGAGATGAATGTGCAGTATTAGTAGATGTTGGTTTAAGTTTCAATGTTTATATTATTGTTTTAAATGATCTTTATCATGTTTAATTGAAGTATGTGATCTATGATACATGAGATTTGATACATGATACAATGTGATTCATGATTTGCTTATGCTTAATGTGATCTCTAATGTGAATTGTGATCTGGAATGATACATGTCCTATTATCTACAGATTGTGTAGCATCTTCTCCTCTTCTCCTTCTATACTATGTTGAGATACTTTTCTTGGTGTTTCTCATCTGAGTTGTGTTTGATAGAGATGAATGTGTAGTATTGATACATGTTTATATGGACTATAATTACACTAATTTGATGGGACTTGTTCATTGATGATGGATTATGCATCCATTTTGAGTTTCTCTTGTGTCATGATCTTTGTAGCAATTGAGAAATTTGATTGGATTACACTCTTTCTACTTTCTATTGTATTATGTTTAATATTGTAGCAATTGAGAAACTTGTTTGAATTATACTCTTGCTACTCTTGGTTGTAGAACTGTTTGTATTTATGTAACCTTATTTACATTGTCATGTTGTGTAGTAATTAAAATTAGTTTTTGTATCCAACTGATGAGTGACACGCATGTGTGATGCTCTTGCTTAATACACAAACCATGTTCTGTTTTATTACATCAACAGTACAAGTATATGTATGTTAGCTGCATAGTACTACTTCCAACATGTCAAATGATGATACTATATTTCTGAGACATGTATTCGAAAATACCATTAACATATTACAATGTTCGTCTCACATATACCAAAAGATGCAAGACACGTGATTTTCTACATAATCATATGTTTATCTAATTATCAAAGCTGCAAGACACACAACTAGGTGTATGTCTAAACATAATATCCCGATGACTCTAAAAGGATTGCATTTTCGGTTGATTCCTCTCCAACAAATATCAATGCATTCCCTTACAGATGCAATGTCTACAGCCAAGTCTCTTGGCAACATGCCTATTGATCTGAGATGTTGTTTACCTATGTGTGGTGTTGCATACTTGTTGCGTCCCTTTACTTTCAGTATCTCCATCATGCACAATTGGCTACTTAGAAACACATCAGCCAGTGTTTCTACTTTTAATACCTCAAATGCAATATGAACTTCCTATATTAATTCTTCAATGTTCTCTATTTGCATCTCCTATTGCAGACTTTTAATAGAATTAAAAAAACCATAAGGCATTGAAATTAGTGTCTTGATTCCTAGCTGGTTGACTAACCATAGTGATGTTGAAGTCGTCATAGTGGTTGCCTCTATGAGCTCGGGGTCATCACCTGAGACATGACATCATGCATTGTCTTGATGTATCTTGTTGTCTATAGAGAGACCTTCAAGAAAAATTTTCATTGATTGTAAGTTTTATATAGTTAATGATCATGTCTCTAATGCAATTCTTGTTCACTTATGGTATTAAGTTCAATTCGAGTGTACCCTTAAGTCTGTAAAATCTTTCCTTCGTGCTGCAGTTTCTTCCAGAAAAGGCCAAATGCCTAGTCTGCCATCTTACAATACTTATCCATTTGGCTCATAGATAGGCCTATTTACCGCACGCATAAACATCAGTTTATGGATGAATGCCTTACAATGTGCTGATATGAGGTGTTACCTCATATAGTAGCCAAATAAACCTCTCAACTAACTAACTTTAGTAAAATTTCTTTCATCAATATGGACAATGTTATCTTTCAACTCTTGAAATTGGTTGAACATGCATGATCCACTTTGATCACTTTGATGCAGACCTTAAGTCTCAATAAATGTGGATGTGCTTAAGTGCTGGTTTAACTGAATTAGTAGTTTCTCTTCGCTCTCCTTTCTTCTTCCATATCCCTAAGATTGATTTTAATGTCCCATAATTTGCTGTAAGTTGATGATTCAAATGTCAAAGTGCCAACATGAAGTTTATGTGTGCTTTAAATGTGCAAGTGTTACTAAAAGTTGATAGTTTAAATGAATTTACATTATTAGTTTAAGTTTAAAGTATTTACCGTATTGGTTTTAGTTGAATGTGTTGCTTGAATGTGCAAGTGCTATTAAAATGTGATAGTTTAAATGGGTTTACATTCTTGGTTTATATTTAAAATATTTAAATATTGATTTTAGTTTAATATGTTGCTTAAATGTGCAAGTTCTACTAAAATGTGATAGTTTAAATGAATTTACATTATTAATTTAAGTTTAAAATGCTTACAGTATTGGTTCACGCTTAATGAGTTGCTCGAATGTGCAGTGCTACTAAAATGTGATGTTTAAATGGATTTATATTCTTGTTCAAGTTTAAAATGTTTTACAATATTGGTTTTAGGTTAATATGTTGCGTAAATGTGCAAGTGCTACTTATATGTGATAATTTAATTGAATTTACATTCTTGATTTAAGTTTACAATGTTTACGAATACTAGTTCATGCTTAATGTGTTGCTTGAATGTGCAAGTGCTACTAAAATATGATAGTTTAAATGGATTTGCATGCTTGGTTTAAGTTTAACATGTTTATAGACTTTGAAAATTGGATGAAAATCTGTAAATGGCGGGAAATATCAGTTGGACACTCAATGATGATTGTGCATAATCTGAGAGGAAAAAATTGATGAGAAAATATTATGCTAAAATGCAACAATTGCGAAAATTGTGTGTATTAAACTCTTGTTGTTTCTAGTTAATATTCAAACATGGTGACTGACACACTTATGTGATGCTCCTATTTTTGGCATTACTTAAATTAACTGCTCTACGATGATGAAGTATAATCCCAGATAGTTTATTACCAAAAAAAAACTAAAATTGTATTACCTGCAAGAGTTCTAATTGTCTTCCTTTTTTTAGCTCAATATTCTTGACTTCTTAAATGTTAACTACAATTGGTGATCTTTTATTCCCAGCAAATTTGGGATTCACATACATTGCTTGTTCAAATTTGTCTTCATAGCAGTTCAATCCTTGTAAATTGACTTCTTGCTAACTCCATATTTAGTGCCTGCTTCTTCTATACTATCCATTCCAGGAATCTTGATAGTATTTGAGCCCTCACAACCTTGGTGCTATTTTGTGGACCGATTATTGTAAGTAAATAAACAGTGAGTTTTTGAAATGTTCATAGATAAATTATTCGTTTTATAGATAAATAAATATGCTTAATTAAATATTATTCTTATTATAGTAAAATAATTTTTCATACATTAAATTGTAATTGTGACATATTTACAAATAAGTTCTTTAATTAGAAATATCACTTTCAAAATTATAAGAAGTACTTTTAAAATGACATTCTAATTTTCTTATTATTTTGAAATATCGTAATTAGAATATTAAATATATTTGTATCCTAAAAATTTATTCTTTAACTTTATAAATCTTTTTGGAAATTCCAAATCAACTGATAAAATAATTATCTAATAATAAATTGGGTTTTTAAAGTTATTAGAGATGTCATTTGCCTATCATGTTGGACATATGAATTATCTACTTGCGAAACAGATTAGTTTGAAATTAGTAATTTGTTTGTACATTGTAGAGCATGACTTCGACTTGCCAGTAGATCAAGACGTCGTTTACGAGTAATTGGCTAGCTTGCACTCTAAGGCTCTCACGGTGAGTATCCTTGCTTAGTGTTGCGTACTTGTCTTCCTTCGCGTCAAATCGTAATTTATGTCCCGTCTTAAAATATACATGTGATTCTACATGCTTAGCCTAATATGTTGGTTCTTTCTTTGCGTGAGTTCAAACGCTTAGTCTTGTGTGCCTAGTTTTTTCATGTGATCTACTTGTTTATTTGAAAATAGCTGTCAAACTTTATTGCGAAATTGCTAAATATTTCGTACTACTTTTAAACCGTCATTTTGCTACTCGTATTCGAAATCGGAGAACTTATTATTCGATCACTTAGTCAGAATTCATTAACAACGTAAAGTCAAAGAATTGCGTGTAAGGGAACCAGTGGGTTGTTACTATGTTGGCTCCTGTCGAGAACATTGATTTAGCTAGTTCCCCTTGACTACTTGTTGTAGTCTTGGACTTTGATGTACTACAATGTTGGCTTCAACCATGAACACCGATTTTAGCTAGTTCCCCTTGACTAGTTGTAGTGTTGGACTTTGATATGTTACTATGTCGGCTCCGCCAGGGAACACCAATTCGCTGGTTCCCCTTGGCTTCTTGTTGGAGTCTTGAACTTATGGTTGGCTCTGGCCGGAAACACCGATTCTCTAGTTTCCCTTGACTACCTATTAGAGTCTTGGACCTGTTACTACTTTGGGACTCCGAGTGCCCCGACTCCTTTCGCCGTAGGCTGGGGTCTAGCATCTAGTACTACTCTTCTACTTACAATCTTAAGAGGGTGTCGATAGTTAAGATCTAGTTGGCTATTTGTGTGATGACTAGCGGGATGGCGATCCGATCCATAACGCTTGCAAGAGAGGTTGGGTTTTCAACACCCCCTATATACCAGTATCAGTTGTTTCTATTTACCCTGGTATCTCTTGGATATTGTAAATTTATAATATGACTTGTTTCACTCCACGTGTGGAAACCTATGAGTATCTTGGTAAACTAATTAGCTACTTGTAATAAGTTTTAGCTTTGAATTAGAAACATTTGATAACGCTGATAATCGGCACTTCTACTTGTATAGATATTCCTGAAAACAATTCAAAGTCTTCACTTCGATGTTTATACTTATACTTTAATACTATTCAAAATCTTCAAAATTCGAAACCCCGTAACTGTCTTAGCCACTCTGATTTACATGCTAAGTTATTTATTCACTCAATTTTTTACTAATACTCTCAAAACTCCATCCTTGTGTTTCTTTTTAATTCCCCGCATGTATATGATTAGTTTGCTTGGGGTAACGCGCTGGAACCACAATCGCTTTTTTATGCAAACAGTAGTAAACTTAGTAATTAATACGCGAGCCTAATTTTGCTGTAAAATATCTTTTATTTGGCTTGTTTTCCAGTTTGGATTCAACTATGATTATTGTTGACTTTTATGATATGAATCAGTAGTTGGATGTCTCTTTTCACTTGTTTATCTTACCACTCTTTCTACGAAAGGGTAAATCCCCTGTACGAAGGGAACCTCCCGCTTTCTGGCTCCTCTGGAAATCGGGGGTGTTACATAGCTGAAGGAGATGCTATGGCACTTCAAAATTAGTTTCTAAAAATGCAAACAGAAAATTTTGATTTCATTTCCAGTATTAATTTGGATGAGAAAGGTTGATTGAGGAATGAATTATGGGCTTATTCAAGACGCAGGGCTGCTAATAAGAAAATTTGGTCAGGTAATCAATTTTGACACTATGTACTTAACAAATAGATATGATATTGAAGTTGCCCCATTTGTAGGAGTGAACCACCATGGTCAATCTGTTCTATTGGGTGTGGATTAGTTTCATGTGAGGACACTGAAACTTTCACATGGTTATTTCGAACATGCTTGGCTTGTATGTCTAACTCTGCACCTAATGGGATTATCACAAACCAAGAAAAAGCTATGAAAAGAGCAATTTAAGTGGTCTTTCCTGGTGTTAGGCAAAGGGGTACTTAACAAGCATTACGAACAAATAAGTTTTTGCTTGCAAGGTGCTATATATGATTCTCAAACCGAAATAAAGTTTGAAGATAATTGGATGATAGTGCTTGAGAATTCATTGGCTGAAAATGATTGGTTGAATGGACTATTTGGAGAGAAACATAGATGGGTACCCTATTTTGTTAAATATTATTTTTGGGTGGGAATGTAAACAACCCAACGAAGTGAGAGTATAAATGCATTCTCAGATGGTTTCGTCAGTCCGAAAATAAGTTTGAAGCAATGTGTTGAACAATATAGTAATGCATTGGAAAGCAAAGTTCAAAAAGATAATCAAGCTTATAGTAATTCAACTTTCAAACAAGGGCCTTGTGTAAAAAAATATGTGGAGATGGAAACACAAGATCAACAAGTATACACGATTTCTAAGTTTCAAGAGGAGCTTACAGGAAAAATGTATTATGACTTTCTTTCAACTAAGGAAGATGTGAAAGATTTGGTGTGTAATACTGAAGAGGATATTTTGATTGGAGAGAGAAAGAAAAGGGTGATTTTTACTTTGTCATTTAACAAATCCGAATATGAAGTTAAGTGCAGTTGTAAGGAGTTGGAGTTTTGAGGAATTTTATGCAGGCATGCACTCACTGTATTGATAAGAAATAATGTTGTTAAAATTCAGGGAAAATGGAACAATCCCAACTTGACAAAATGAATGATTCCTTCAACGAGCTTGTTGATATAGAAGTCGATAATGCGAAAGTTTGTGACTACGTCTGGAATTTAATTGCTCATGCAAAGAAGAATTTGGGAAGAATAATGTCATACCTTTTGTTGATATCAATAGCGAAGAATCAATTCCCACTGGCCCTGACATTCTTAATCCATCAATGGTTAAACAAAGGTTCCCACCATCTAAACGAAAGGTTTCGAACATATCTAAGAGGTCAAAAACGAAAAGGAAGCGCATTGCAGCTCGTGAAGGTAACAAAGAGGCTTACATAAATGATTTAACTATTAAAAAATAAGCCAACGCTAATAAATACATGGCAACTCAAAGGTATGCAGTGTACTCTTTACGAATTTAGTAAGTGCAACTTTTGTTCTATTAAATTGTTCATTTGCAGGTTGCTTCAGCTTGTTCTCCCATTGCTCAAACTATCATTCACATTCCCAACCACTCATCATATGTCACATTATGAATAATTATATCAATTCGCTTTTGTATTTTTATTATGTTTTACTCATATTTTTCACGTCTTAGCCATGTCTTTCGGTGCTTTAATGGTTGATAGTATATGTCATCGCATGACTCCGAATTATAATTGAAAATTGTATGTAGGTATGCAGTTAGATCAAATACTCTAGAGGGGGGTTGAATAGAGTATGGCAACTTTTACCAAAAGTCTGGTTTTAAAATAAACTGAAAAGAACTAGAAGTATTTCAAAACATTGAACTCAGATTTAAGGCTTTGAAACCAATACATACAATTTAAAAGAAACCGAGTATTTTCAAAGCATTGAAAAGATTTTCAAAGCTTTGAACAGAAACCTGTTTTGAAGCACTTTTGAAGACAAGTAAAGAACAGTAAATCACGACAATGAACACAATGATTTTTTACGAAGTTCGGTCCAAAGTGACCTACTCTCCGCCTGACGGATCTAATCCCTCTAGGATTTCAACAACTTCTTATATATCAAAAGCTAAGCCCTAGATCTCGTGACATGAGAACTGCCTTACTCTTTTTCAGCATGTGGTTCTTCCTAACCTATCTAGTAACAACTCTAGCTAACTGATACAATAATAATACCAGTTTTTCACATGAACAACTTAACTCTAACAGATGATTAAGTAATATAATAGAATGATATTCAAATTAAGCTTTGGATGAAGAACATTGTGAAGATAGTGAAGCAATGAAACTTGAAGTGTTCTTCAGGAATCTTGAATGGATTGAATGGATGAAAGATCTTCTTCAGTGATGTTTGTCAATTCGTGAGAGTGTATGAGTCTATAAGTAAAGCTCTTTACTTCTAAATCTCTTCTGAATTAGTGTCTCTCTATTTGTCAATTTGAATTGCAGACTATATAGAAAGCTTCAACAGAAATCCCTAAAAATCCTCTTGTAGATAATTGACTCTCAACAGCTCTTTCCCAAAGGCTAGCTGCATGATTTTCTCAATTGATTTTGATTTGATCTTCACTCTGCAAGCCTAAGGAAATTCCCAAAAACTTTCCATAAGAATAGCACCAATCTGCAGGTTCAGCAACCCTGCTGAAAGTGTGAGTGTGCAGGTGTTAATGCAGCTAAGATACTCTATAAGGGGGGGGGGGGTTGAATAGAGTATGCCAACTTTTTGCAAAACTTGCTAGGAAGATGAAATCTTGTGAAAACCAGTGAAGTTCAAGGCTTTGAAAACAAGTTCAAGCCCTTGGAAGAAATGCAGTTTGTATAAAGCAAGTAAGCCTTTTTCAAGGCCTTGAAAACAAGTTCAAACCCTTGAAAAACAGATAGTTTTGTGTGCTGCAAATACTATGAAAAAGAATGAACTGTAAATGCAAGAGACAAGTGATTTATAGAGTTCAGTCCAGTTGGACCTACGTCTCTACCTCATGGATTAGATCCCTGAAGGATTTTCAACACAATTCTTATTAATCAAAATCTAAGCCCTTGAACTCAAGCACAGAGAATTCCCTTACTCTGTTATAGCTTGTGGTTTTCCCTAACCTGTCTAGTACCTGCTCTAGCTAACTGATTAACTAATAATTCTCTATTTTTCACTTTGAACAATCCTTGAGAATGGATATAGAAATAAAACATAAACGATCTACCAATGAAGTACAATACAGAAGAACACTTAGAGTGTAGAAATTGCAGTGAAGTGTGTAGTGATCTTCTGTGAATGGATTGGAAGAATGATGAACTTCTTTGATGCCTGTCAATCCAGAACTCTTTCTCTCTTTTTTCCCATTGAGTGTTGTGTCTTGTTTCTTCAGAATTGAGCTCTATTTAAACTTCTAACAGCTCTGCAAATCTTCCCAGATTTTCAGCAACAAACTTCTTATTTTGTAGGCAACATATTTTTGACTTCTTTGACATCTTCTCCAACGGTTGGATTATCAAAATATTCAGAGATTTTTTTGTGATCTTTCGTTTAAACATCTTGAGAAGCTGCCATCCAAGTCTGATTGATCACAGGATCAAAGTGTCCAACTGTTTCTAAATCTCCATAAGTTCAGTTTAGGAAACAATCCTGCAAAACTTGGTAATAAAATTTCCTGCAATATCAAAGTCAAACAGATGATATTCTATGCTCAAACGTGTTAGAATAATTTGTCTTTCATCATCTCATAACAGTAAAACAAACATATGAAAGTTAAAGAGGGAATCCACTCAGAGAGTTTGCAGAAAACTTCCCCTGAGAATGTTCACACAGGTTAAGCAGTTTCAAGGCTTTGAATCCAGTTTCAAGGCTTTCAAGCCTCTGAGAACTGATTCAAGGCATTGAAAGCTGGTTCAAGGCCTTGATATAGTCAAACTATTCCAAGCCTTGCACAACCTGAACTTACAATCTCCCCCTTGATGAAAGACAAAACCAAATTTTGTTTGATCTTTAGTCTCTGCAAAAAAATACTGGTTAGTTCACAATTTATAATAACACAGTAATTCCAAAAAGATCCAAGTTATTCATATTACCAACAGAAAGTAAACAGTTCAGCAAGAAGCAAATAATAAAAACTAAATCCTAGAATTTTCTCCCCTTTTTTGATAGAAGGGGGAGAAAATTATGCATCAAGTGTCTGGAAAATTTTGAAAACTTAAAGAGAGAAATTTAAGAGGATAGAGTGGGGAAGAAAGAGTAGGCAAGATTAAGGGTTTGGGTATTCATAATCATCTTGATATTCTTCCTCTTTCTCACTGTCTTCAGCATCAGTCTTGTCCTGCACTTCATGTTCCTCTTCATTCTCACCAGCAACAGTTACTTCTTCAGTATTTTCCTTTGTAGCAGCTGACAGCGTAAACCTATCTGCTTTTTTTGCAAGTGTACGATCAAGTAATATAGAGTATGTATTTATGACTCTGATTGTCGAACCCACGAGAACAGTTTAAGTTTTACTTATCAGAATTAGAAATAAATACAAAGCTGTAAAAAAGGAGGAAAGTTGGGATGTGATTATACTCAACTAATTTGCAGTAAATAAAGCAATACTTAGAAAAGCTTATTTTATTTTTTTTAGTAATTTTCTGGAAATTGTTGTAGTTGTAAAAGTTGATGATTTTAAGAATCTAGGTCCCAGGATCCCCTAGGGTTACTTTTCAGCTTGCCTGGTTTACTTAATTTCAGAAACACACAGCAATCTTGTTTATTCCGGCATACCATTAGTACAATCTCCTCTCGGTCTCATGTACCTGTCACTCTCTTACAGATTTTGGGTCCTCTCGGTCCACCTAAATCTGCAGGTTTGTTCTAAGTCTGTTAAGGTTACAGGTTCTCCTCTCGGTCTCCCCCTAAACGTCTAGCAGTTAGTCTAATGCTTCTGGGCTAACACCCTAGTTCTTTTCACCTCTCGATCCATCAAGATAGGGTATTAAATCCTATCTTTTCTTCCTAACTCTCACTGGCCACTCTCGCGCACCAGATCCTGTCTATAACACTCCTGGGTGATCAAGCCATTCATGTATGTATATAAAATCAAAGACAAGATAATAAACAATCCACTCTGTATTAAGACTTCAAACTAGTCATGCATCTGAAAATCAAACAAACCAGACTGCTGAATTCATAAACCCTAGGTTCACCAAGAACCTAGGTAAAAGGTTTAGCTAGCTTGCATTATTGAAAGACAATGTTTCATAAAAGAAAGAAGAAATATCAAACGAGTTTATGGCTGAATACTGAAAAACTGCTCCAATCCTGCTCTTCTCCAATCCTGACGGCTCTTATACTGGTTGCTGTGATTATGATTGTGTATGTGTAACCCTAATTCTGTGCTGGGACACCTCCTTTTATACTGCCACAGTCTCTAAAATTGATGCCCGAAATTCCTGTTCTACCCTTGCAAAAACCTGTCCTGGAAGCTTCTGGAAACCCCTCCTGCGTTCGAACGCAGCTTCCCTGTGTTTAAACGCAGTGCGTCTGAACGCATGTTTCCTGCGTTTAAACGCACGCCTTAGCCGATTTTCTCCTTCTTCCTTCTGGCTTATCGGACTTGTGCGTCTGAACGCAGCTTCCCTGCGTCTGAACGCACCCCTTGGTCTTCACGGTTCTGGATTCAAGTCCTGCGTCTGAACGCAGGTCTGTGCGTTTGAACGCACAGACTTAACCTTTCTTCTGCCCTTCTTCCTCGGCTGCCATGTTGTGCGTCTGAACGCAGGTCCTGCGTCTGAACGCACATACTTAAACTTTTCTGCACCTTTTCTGCTCAGCTTCCTTGATACGCTGGCTCCAAATCCAAGTCAATCTCATGCATTTCTCGGCACCTGTTACCTGCACATAATAACATGTACCCGCGATCATATCCAACAAACACAATTATGCAAGAAATTACCCGAATCTACCGATCATGTCCTAAAAGTCTCTGCCTCGTATCAGGTGGAAATTAGGATGAAAATGGGCAAACTCAACTCTCGCAGGGTTAGAACCAATGGTAAAAAGATGTCCCAAACTAATCCCATTTTCAAGCTATCAAAATACCCCCACATTAAACTCTGCTCGGCCCGAGCAGACCCTTGCATACTGCCTTGCAGACCCTTCTTTTGCATACTTCAATTGCATACTTCCCCCTTTCACAGATTCATGCTACAGACCAAAAGACTCAACAGCTTACTGACTCAGACGGAGAATATACACAAACTGACCCAAGACACAATTTTTTTTTCCTGAGATTGGGCAACCTCTCTATCATGAACTGAAATCATCAAATCCTCACAAGCTCATTTTGAAATTTCACAAAACGTAGCAAGAAATGATATATGATGATCCTGTGCACAAACTCACTAAGGCGTCCCCAAACATCCACCAAACCAAACCAAGATACAGCACGTCTTTTGACTCTGAGGGTCTAGGCATCTCAAGTCACTAGATGGTTTTTCTTCGCCAAGTCATTTGAGGTTTTCAGACCCTCTTAGCCGTTATTGCTTTTGAAATGCAAGTTGTCCCATTGCTGGGAGACACAGCTCCTGTGTAATACGGCTTGACTTTAATTTCCCTCTTAAGCTCTAGATTGGATTGAATCCAAATTTTCCGCGTGAACGGAAGAACATTATGTTGTTTCTCCTTGTAGCACAAAAATATTATTTTATTATTATTATTATTTTTTCTCTGTTTTTTACAACCGTGCATTAGAGCTTAAGAGTGTGGTCTTTTTAGGATTTTCTCTTGGAACCACCTTAAGGGATGGTGGTGTACGCTCCCCGACTTCGCTTAGGCCGAAGATTTGTACCACATAAAACCGACTCTACACAAAGGTCCACCCCAGATTCCAAGAGTCCACAAGTTTCCACGGGAAACGGAGTATTCAACTACCTAGAGACTAAATCCTCCTAGCACACTAGAGAAGCCAAAAGTATGCCTGTTATCTACTTTCACCATTCCTGAATACCCGGGACATCCTGTCGTGAGACTTGCGCACAAAATACTAAAATTAAAGTATTCTTACTACGGTGCTTCCTATTCTCATGAGTTCTTTCATTGGATTCTCTTCAGTTTCTAGGTCTTAAGTTGCCCTTTCTCAAAAGATTTTAAGATTTTATTTATTTTTATTTATTTATATATATATATATTTATGCAAGGTCAGAAAAATAGGTAGGTAGACTCAAAAGAATATACGTGCTGACTCAAAAAATGAAAACAAAATTAAAAGAAAATTGACAAAAATATGTTGACATGGCTATGCAGGAGGACACGATTCCCCACCCCCACACTAGAGGTGGCGCGTCCTCGCGACGCTACTGATCTGGCATGTAACTCGAATCTGTGTTCTCGGGAGTGGACTGGTCAGTCGGCTCGGGAGATGGTTCAGGGGTGCGCCCTCTGGGACGTTTCCTCGCAGCCTGTCGTGCTGCGGCGGTGGTACCAGCGTGGCTGGCACCAGGATGGGCACTGCTGGCCCCTGGGTCTACATGCTGCCTGGGTGGATACTGGGTACCGGGTCTGCCGGGGTCACCAAC
Source organism: Linanthus parryae (assembly GCA_023055425.1). NCBI lineage: Eukaryota > Viridiplantae > Streptophyta > Magnoliopsida > Ericales > Polemoniaceae > Linanthus > Linanthus parryae. The sequence goes on along the minus strand of JALGPY010000012.1, from coordinate 20,872,616 downwards.
ACTGTCCGCGTGTTCCGGACTCGGGGTGGGGTCATGGCCAGAGAAGCTGTCATAGGGCCTACTATCCTCCATTGTCCAACTGGGACAGTTGTCACTAGAATAGTGGTCCGGGAAGTTAAATTTCTTACCACGCATATTGCTCTGAATCTCAGCGAGGGCAGCCTCATGAGCTCGCAATGCAGCTGTGTTAGCATGGTAAATATGCTTCTGGGTCTTGAACAACTTTTCAAGACCCCTGGCCATTTTCTTGACCGTCCTTACCAGGTAGTTCTGCATTTTTTCTTGGGCCTTAATTTTCTTCCTGACCCATTCCTCATGCTCAGTCCTCTCCAGGCGCCCAAAAGAACCACGCCTGGCCCCTCTGCTGGACTGCCCTAGGTCGTGCTCGGTCTGCCTGTGTTCACTGGAACTAGCAGATCGAGGCAGTCGAAGGGGACCTGGTAAGGCTGGAAAACCCCCCTCACCGGGTGGAGGTGGTGGTGGCATGCCATCACCCCCACCATGAGGCGGAGCACCATCATCATCATCGTCCACTTGGACATATTCTGAAGGCCCATGCAGAGCCTCGTGCAAAGCACATCTCATCTTGCGGTACTTGCGTACCTGAACCGACCGGATATCTCTCAGCTCACCAGGAATTGGCACCTTATAATCTTGTGCCATTTTAGTTAACATCCCCAGAAGACCCAAACCCTTCTTACTGTGGGACTCTCGTCTTTCCCGAAAAAACTCACAAATAATCTCTGGGAGGCTCACAGGCTCTCTGGCCATCAGACAGTACACCAAAAGGGCAACATTATAGTCTATACGGGTCATGTGCTTAATGCCCACAATCCGGTTGTTGACCCACTCAGTCCACCATCTCGCCTCTCGAATCAAATAGGTAGCAGGGAGTTTCCGGTAGGAAGGACTCCGGTGCAGGTAATACCAAGCAGCGCCTGGTACACCCGCACACAGGGTGTGAAGGATTTGCTCACTAAGCTGTTCAGAGGGATGACGCCGCAGTTCCTGAAACTGACAATCGTCCAATACTAATTCCAGACCCAAACTCTCTCGAATACTCTCTGGGGTGATCCTAATCCAGGTCTTTCTGCAGTAAATCTAGTCAATTGACTGGGCTTCACTGTTCATGCACTGCTGGAGATTACTGAAAATCTCCTTAGCCAGTACAGAACTGACTTGAAGATTGGTAAAGCCGGTAAACAAGTCCCCAAAATGATCCTGCCCAGTAAAGTTGAACAGGTCTTCCCCCATAGACACAATATCACGAGGAAAAGTTCTCTCAGCGGGTATGTCATACCTAATCTTTTTGTCTTGCAGAAAGAAACGGTGAGCCTCCATATTGACAAACCTATGGTCACAGAAATGGTCGACCCTAAGCAGTCTGCAATCTATGATGTTCAAGGGTGTGATTGCCCTATCAGGCCTCATATATGGTCTGTCCTCATCCATTTCAAAAAATCAAGTAGAAAAAATGGAAATCTTCAAAGAGAGAGAAAAAACAGAACCTGGCTAGCCGGAGTGAATCTTACGGGTATAGATCCGGAAACTGCTCTCTGAAGCGGATCTGGAGGTGTTTGGATCGGATGAGTGTGATCACCCCCACACTGTTTCTGACAGTCTGGTGTTCCTGCGGTGGTAGTCGGAGATTGCTGGCGGATGACTGCTGCTGGCGGCTGCTAGGGCAGAGAGAATTTCTAGAGAGAGAGTTGAAAACTGGTTTGACTGAAGTGAAAATGAGTCACTTTCACCCGTACAGTATATATAGGCAAACTTTCAGAAATTGCAGAATGGCCCCTGAAATTCAATTTTTTTCAAAATTTTTCAAAATTTTCTAATCCCGCTCGATTGTGCGTTTAAACGCATCTTCTGCGTTTGAACGCAATGCTTTACTTTTCTGGAAATTTGTAAATCTTCTTGAACTGCGTTTGAACGCACAATGTGCGTTTGAACGCACAACTTGCAGTTCTTTGAATTTCTGGGTTTGATGAACTGCGTTTGAACGCATATGAACTGCGTTTGAACGCACGCTTGTTTCTGCGATTCTCGGATGAGTTGCGTTTGAACGCACTCTGTGCATTTGGACGCATGCCTTCTCTCTAGAAACTTCTGTTGATTGGTTTCTGCATTCAGACGCACCTTCTGCGTTTAAACGCACTTCCTTAGGTGTTTCCAGTCTTTATCTATTGTGTTTGAACGCACCTATTGCGTCTGAACGCCCATGTGTTAACTGGAAATCTTCTTCTCATTGTATGCGTTTGAACGCACGCAGTCTGCGTTTGAACGCATGCCTTAGTAGCCATTTTTCTGAATTCTGCGGCTGGGTGGTGCTTCTGCGTTTGAACCCGCAATGTGCGTTTGAACGCAGGTATGCGTTTAAACGCATATTACCTGCGTTTGAACGCATGCCTTTCAAGCTTCCGTATGTTTCCTGAAACACTAAATTCAACATTAGACCCCTCGTCCTCACTTTTCTCTCATATTATGAACAATTTATAAATAACTAAATATAGAAACAAATATTCTACGTTGGGTTGCCTCCCAACCAGCGCTTGTGATTTACAGTCGACAGCCCGACTTTGTTACCTCTTTTATGGTTAAGGCAGGTCGAGGTAGATCGCCTCTACCTCTATGATCTCCTGAGGATCCCTGTATGGCTTGACTCTGTTCCCATTCACCTTAAAAACTGTATTATCCCTTGGGTTTTCTAGTTCCACCACGCCCCATGATGTAATTTCTTTCAATGGTCCAGACCATCTTGAGCGCAGCTTCCCTGGATAGAATTTCATCCTTGAGTTGTAAAGGAGAACCTTCTGCCCAATTTCTATCTTCTTTGGTAGAATGCGATTGTCATGCCACTTTTTCGTTTTTTCTTTATATATTTTGGCACTCTCATAAGCTGTTTTACGAAATTCCTCTAGTTCGAGGAGTGCCATCTTCCGTTTGTTTCCAGATAAGCCGTGATCCATATTAAGATGCTTGATTGCCCAGTATGCTCTGTGCTCTAATTCTACTGGTAAGTGACATGCTTTGCCAAAAACCAGCTGGTATGGGGACATTCCCAGCGGGGTTTTGTAAGCAGTTCTGTATGCCCAGAGCGCATCATCCAGTTTTAATGACCAGTCCTTCCGTCCAGGATTCACAGTTTTCTCCAGTATGCTCTTTATCTCTCTGTTGGACACCTCTGCTTGCCCGTTTGCCTGAGGGTGATAAGGCAGTGACACCTTATGGATAGACACCCCGTACTACTTTAGAACCATGGCAAAGACTTTATTGATAAAATGAGAACCTTCATCACTGACCATGGCTCTTGGCGTTCCGAATCTGGTAAAAATGTTGCGTTTGAAGAATCGTTCCACCACTGCTGCATCGTTCTTTTGACAGGCCATAGCTTCCACCCATTTTGACACATAGTCTACTGCCAGTAAGATGTAGAGATTTCCCAGAGAAGAAGGGAATGGCCCCATAAAATCAATACCCCAAACGTCAAAAGGCTCAACCTACTGCCAAAGTGTCATAGGCATCTCATTTCGCTGGGAGATATTTCCTGTACGCTGGCAGTGATCACAACTTTGTGCATAGTCATGGCAATCCTTGAAGACAGTTGGCCAGAAAAATCCTGACTGCAGCACTTTGTGGGCTGTTCTTGGACCGCTGAAGTGTCCCCCACACTGTGCTGAGTGGCAGTGCTGAATTACCTCCAAAATCTCGTGACATGGGATGCAACGTCGGAGAATATTATATGCACCTTGTTTAAATAGATAAGGATCGTCCCATAGTGCCTGCATTCTGAAATAAACTTCTTTTTCTGCCAAGGAGTGATGTCTTCAGGGAGTGCTCCATTGACCAAATAATTGGCTATTGCATAATACCAGGGTCGTCGGTTGGTCTTGATCTTCATAATATGCTCATCTGGGAAATTTTCTTGAATTGGCACCAATTCTTCTGTAGGGTTTTCCAGGCGAGATAGATGATCAGCTACCACATTTTCAACTCCCTTTTTATCCCTAATTTCGACATCGAATTCCTGCATCAGCAGAATCCAACGCAGCAGCCTTGGCTTTGCATCCTTTTTCTCCAGTAAGTATTTCAACGCACTATGATCTGTCAATATGATGACTTTTGAACCTACCAGGTAGGATCTGAACTTATCCAGAGCAAAAACGACTGCCAGCAGCTCCTTTTCTGTAGTCCCATAATTAATCTGTGCTTCATTCAGGACCCTGCTGGCATAGTAAATGACACTGCACACTTTATCTTTTCGCTGTCCCAGCACTGCGCCCAATGCGTAATCACTGGCGTCACACATCAGCTCGAATGGGAGGGTCCAATCTGGCGTCGTGATAATGGGTGCAGTTGTCAGTCTGTCTTTGAGTACGTCAAAGGCTTCTTTGCATGCTTCATCAAATATGAAGGGCACATCTTTTCCCAACAAATTACATAGTGGCTTTGTAATTTTGGAAAAATCCTTGATAAATCTTCTGTAAAACCCTGCATGGCCCAAAAAACTCTTGATTTCCTTTACTGTAGTCGGATATGGTAGCTGCTTGATCACCTCTATTTTTGCTCTGTCTACTTCCAGGCCCTTGCTAGAAATCCTGTGTCCCAGCACTATTCCTTCAGTAACCATGAAGTGGCATTTCTCCCAGTTGAGTACCAGGTTAGTCTTTCTGCATCGAATCAGAACTCTGGCCAGATGGTATAAGCAATCATCAAAGCTGTCCCCAAATAACGAAAAATCGTCCATGAAAACTTCCAGATTTTTCTCTATCATGTCAGAGAAAATGGCCATCATACATCTTTGGAATGTCGCTGGAGCATTACATAATCCGAATGGCATTCGTCTAAAAGCAAATGTTCCGTATGGGCAGGTGAACGTCGTCTTTTCTTGATCTTCCGGATTTATATAGATCTGGTTGTAACCGGAGTACCCGTCAAGAAAGCAGTAATAAGCATGGTGGGCCAATCTGTCCAACATCTGGTCCATGAATGGCAGCGGAAAGTGGTCTTTCAGTATTGCGTCGTTCAGCTTCCTATAATCCATACAGATTTGCCAGCCACTGATAGTGCGTTGGGCGATCTGCTCCTGATCAGCGTTCTGTACCACTGTAGTACCCCCTTTCTTTGGTACACACTGGACAGGACTAACCCAGGTGCTGTCTGATATGGGGTATATAATCCCTGCTTCTAGCCACTTCATGACCTCCTTACGTACCGTTGAGGTTGGATGACTGGTTTCTTTCCTTCATCAATTCTTATTTTGTGCATGCAGTAATCAGGACTGATTCCCTTTAGGTCAGCAATTGTCCATCCGATAGCTTCTTTATGCTCTCGAAGTACTTCCAGCAGCTTTTGTTCCTGTTCCTGAGATAGAAGAGATGAAACAATTACCGGCAGAGTATTATTTTCACCAATAAATGCGTACCTGAGGTGGTCTGGCAACTGTTTCAACTCCAGGACTGGTGGTTCCTGAAGTGATGGGATCAATGTCATTTTCTGCTCGCCTCCTTCATCCTTATATAGAGTGACCCAGCTTTCTGTTCTCATGATCTGCTCAGCTTGGTGCTCCTCTGTTTCCTCTGGGTACATATCCTCAAATTCCCCCCATAAATTTTCCATCTCCTCAATTTCCAGATCATCAATTACTTCCACTGCAAAACAGTTTTCATGACCATAATGATCAGGGAGTTGGAGAGATTTGAAGACATTGAATTTCATTTTTTCTTCGTTGATTTGCATGGACAGCTCTCCACTTTTGCAGTTGATAATGGCTTCACCAGTTGCTAGGAAAGGTCTGCCCAAAATTAGTGGGACTTCTCCTGCCTCCATATCCAGTATCACAAAGTCTGCTGGAAAAATAAGCTCTCCAACTTTTACCAGGATATCTTCAATGACTCCATAGGCAGGTTTTACGGATCTGTCAGCCATTTGGAGCATAATTCTTGCTGGCCGCGGTTCTCCGACTCCCAGACTTTTGAAGATTGTTAGTGGCATCAGGTTAATGCTGGCACCCAAGTCACACAAGGCTTTTCCTGTGTATGCACTGCCCAGAGTCACTGGAGTAACAAAACTGCCAGGGTCTTTCTTCTTCAGTGGTAGACCATTTTTTACCCAGCTGCTTGCTTCTGCCGTCAGATTTACTGTTTCGAAGTCGCTCATCCGCCTTCTCCCATACAATATGTCTTTGAGAAATTTTGCATAAGTAGGCATTTTGGCGAGTGCTTCGGCAAAAGGTGTGTTTATCTGTAATTGCTTGAATACCTCCAGAAATCTGGCGTAGTCTTTGCTGTCATCTCTCTTACGTGTCTTCAGAGGGTAAGGTACCTCTTTAGAGATTGGCACTGTTTCTGGGTTACCCTCATTAGTCTGCTCTGCTTCCTGCTCGACCGAACCCCTTTGTTGAGGGTTAGCGGTTGAGCTGTCTTCCCTGTCAAACACTTCGTGTTCAATGATCTTTGACTTTTCTGCACGTGCATGACTGGGATACGGCGGATCCTGCAGTGCGATTCCACTCCGAGTTGTGACAGCATTGATTTGAGCGCGTGGATTGTTCATTGTATTTGATGGTAAATTCCCTGGGGCTCGTTCTGCTTGGTTCTGTGCAAGCTGACCGTTCTGTACCTCCAAGTTGCGGATAGCAATTTTCATTTGGCTTACATCGGCAGTTAATGATTCCATCTGCGAAAATCTAGCTTCCCACTGCTTATTGAATTTCTCCATATAGGACTCAAAATGTTGTTGTGATAAATTTAGCTGCGGTTGTGCTGCTCGTGCTTGCTGTGCTGGTGCTGTCTGTTGTGCCTGTGGCCTGTGCTGAAACCCTGGTGCATAAACTGCTGCATTTGGGTTTCTGTAACGGAACCCTGGATGGTCACGTGTGCCAGGTCTGTAGCGGCTTGGATCCCACTGCTGCTGAACATAATTGGCATCTTCGGCCTGAAGCTCCTGAATTGCTGCGTCGAGGTCAGGTTCATCCACTGCTGCCACGGTCTTCTTTTCTGTATACACCTTTTTAACTAAGTCTTGTACCAATTTCGTGAGATTGTCAATCCTGTCATTAGCCACTGGTTCTGCTAGTGCTGTGAGCCTGCGGTCATCAAACAGACGAGTATCCTGCTTGGCTAATTGTTTCATCAGTTTGTAGGCTCCATCTTTATCCACATGGTACAGAAAATGTCCCCCAGCTTCCCTGTCAATTCTGTCAGCATTGTCCCTGTCAAGAGCATGGTAGAATACTTGTAGAATTTTCGCGTCCCCGAAACCGTGATTGGGGCATCTTTTAACGAGTCTCATCAGCCTGTCCCATGCGTCTACCACCGTCTCCCCCATCTTCTGTTTGAAAGATAAGATCTCACTCTGTAGCTTGATAACACAGGATGTGGGATAGAATTTCGCCAAAAAATCAGTAACACACCCCTCCCAGGTCGTGATAGACCTTGGTGGTCTCGCTTCTAGCCAGTCTTTTGTTGTTCCGAACAAGCAGTATGGGAATAGAATTAACTTTAGCGTATCCGCTTCAACTCCTCTATACTTAATCTTATTGTTGTAGTCTTCGAACTTTCCAAGGAAGTCGTTTGGATCTTCATCTGCTTTCCCATTGAAAGGACAATGAGTCTGGGCGGTTTGGATGGTGGATGATTTTAGATCGAAGTGCTCTGCTGTAATTGGTGGCACTATGATAGCTGGTTGATGTCCTCCGGTAGGGACTTCAAAGTTTTATACTATCGCCCTCCCAGACCTGTTGTAAGTCCTCTGATTGTTCCTGGCAGCAAAGCCTGCTGCTATCAGCTCCTCAATGTAAAGAGCCATCTGTGCTTGAGTGCGTTGCTGCTGTCCTGTGGGTGTTCCTGCTTCTGTTGGCGCGTTTTCTTCGTGCTCAGACATCGCGGATCGGTGTCTGCGATTTTGCTCTCTGAAAAGTTTTTCGGGATCTTCAAGTGGTGACACCAGTTTGCGAGGCAATCTGGGCATATACTAGAATAGCCTGAAAATCAGAATTCAAGAGTAATAATTTAAAGAAAAACAAACGTAAAAATTAAAAGAAAAAGCTTTGAAACTTATTCTAATTTCTTTTAAGAAACTATGACTGTTCCCCGGCAACGGCGCCAAAAACTTGACAGCGTAAACCTATCTGCTTTTTTCGTTAGTGTACGATCAAGTAATATAGAGTATGTATTTTATGACTCTGATTGTCGAACCCACGAGAACAGTTTAAGTTTTACTTATCAGAATTAGAAATCAATACAAAGCTGTAAAAAAGGAGGAAAGTTGGGATGTGATTATACTCAACTAATTTGCAGTAAATAAAGCAATACTTATAAAAGCTTATTTTATTTTTTTTAGTAATTTTCTGGAAATTGTTGTAGTTGTAAAAGTTGATGATTTTAAGAATCTAGGTCCCAGGATCCCCTAGGGTTACTTTTCAGCTTGCCTGGTTTACTTAATTTCAGAAACACACAGCAGTCTTGTTTATGCTGGCATACCATTAGTACAATCTCCTCTCGGTCTCATGTACCTGTCACTCTCTTACAGATTTTTGGTCCTCTCGGTCCACCGAAATTTGCAGGTTTGTTCTAAGTCTGTTAAGGTTACAGGTTCTCCTCTCGGTCTCCCCCTAAACGTCTAGCAGTTAGTCTAATGCTTCTGGGCTAACACCCTAGTTCTTTTCACCTCTCGGTCCATCAAGATAGGGTATTAAATCCTATCTTTTCTTCCTAACTCTCACTGGCCACTCTCGCGCACCAGATCCTGTCTATAACACTCCTGGGTGATCAAGCCATTCATGTATGTATATAAAATCAAAGACAAGATAATAAACAATCCACTCTGTATTAAGACTTCAAACTAGTCATGCATCTGAAAATCAAACAAATTCATAAACCCTAGGTTCACCAAGAACCTAGGTAAAAGTTTTAGCTAGCTTGCATTATTGAAAGACAATGTTTCATAAAAGAAAGAAGAAAGATCAAACGAGTTTATGGCTGAATACTGAAAAACTGCTCCAATCCTGCTCTTCTCAAATCCTGGCGGCTCTGATACTGGTTGCTGTGATGATGATTGTGTATGTGTAACCCTAATTTAGTGCTGGGAAACCTCCTTTTATACTGCCACAGTCTCTAAAACTGATGCCCGAAATTCCTGTTCTACCCTTGCAAAAACCCGTCCTGGAAGCTTCTGGAAACCCCTCCTGCGTTCGAACGCAGCTTCCCTACGTTTAAACGCAGGCCTTAGCCGATTTTCTCCTTCTTCCTTCTGGCTTCTCGGACTTGTGCGTCTGAACGCAGCTTCCCTGCGTCTGAACGCACCCCTTGGTCTTCACGGTTCTGGAGTCAAGTCCTGCGTTTGAACGCAGGTCTGTGCGTTTGAACGCACAGACTTAACCTTTCTTCTGCCCTTCTTCCTCGCCTGCCATGTTGTGCGTCTGAACGCAGGTCCTGCGTCTGAACGCACATACTTAAACTTTTCTGCACCTTTTCTACTCAGCTTCCTTGATACGCTGCCTTCAAATCCAAGTCAATGTCATGCATTTCTCGGCACCTGTTACCTGCACATAATAACATGTACCCGCGATCATATCCAACAAACACAATTATGCAAGAAATTACCCGAATCTACCGATCATGTCCTAAAAGTCTCTGCCTCGTATCAAGTGGAAAATAGGCTGAAAATGGGAAAACTCAACTCTCGCAGGGTTAGAACCAATGGTAAAAAGATGTCCCAAACTAATCCCATTTTCAAGCTATCATCAGCCTTTGGTGATTTCTTATTTTTCTTCAAGGTAATTAGCAGATCATCTGAGTCAGGACTATTGACTTCATCTCCTTCCTGTGATGCTTGTTCTTCCACCCGCTTTCCCTTATCTGAGACTGGAGCAACTTCTTCCTGGTTTGAATATTCACTAGGCAGATCTTTGTTAGAATCTCCTTTATTTGGACTTTCATCATCCTCAGGAACATCAAGAAGAGACATGCTTCTGAAGATACTTTCCACCATGTACTTGACTTGCCCCATATCAGATTCAAGTCCATAAACAGTTGCTTTGATGTCCTCTAAATCCAATTCCATACCATCAAGTCTCTGATTGTCTGTTGGCTGAGAAGTCTGACTTGAAGTGGGAGTCAAGGTCTTGGGCTTAAGAAACTTATTTGCACCCAGTTCTTCTTCAGTCAAGTCTAAGTATAACTTCCAGGGTTTTGCCTTAGTCTTTACCGCTCCAATCTTTTCAAAAGCTTTCTCATTAAGCATCCCAAATCCAGAGGTAAATGATTCCTCTCCAACAGTTGGAATCTCAAATTCGTCAAAGAAAAAAGTGAGCAAATTTGCATAGGGTAGAGGGTGTTTTCTTTGACTGGTAAGGCTAAAGAGCATATGTTCAATCACTAGTTTGGGAAGATCAATCTCATAGCCATGCACAACCAGATACATAATGTGCAGCATCCTTTCAGTTACTGATTCTCTAGAGTGCTCTCTGGAAAAAATACACCTAACCAGAATGGTGTGAAGGACCTTGCCTTTAACATTTTACACGGAATGTGTTAACTGTTTGGCTGAGGAGGAGAATTTTGGAAGAAAGAACTCATCTTTGGCTAGCTTCAGGGTTTTTGTTTTTGGTGGATGATTGCTAGTGTCATACCTCTTTGGACAGCCTAGCACATTGGCAAAATCAGAGTGGTCCAACTCAATTTCTATCCCAGCAACTCTAGATTTGTTCATCAAGTGTGCAGATCTCTTAACTTGTGTCAAATTCAGGTAGTAGAGTCTGGTGAGTCTAGGGAAGGCTAATTATTTTTGGTTACGCATAGACCAAAAAGAGCTCTTCTTTAACATAGAGATGCACTTAAGTTTCATATATTCCAACATATGTATATTAATCATGCTACAGAAACCAATGGATCTGGGAGCAAAACCATCTAACCACTGACCTTTGGAGATGTTTGAGACAAACCAAGTCTCATCAGGAGTTGTGTTCATTGTTGAGGCCTTTGAATAGATCGGCAAGTCCTTCTCCAAGTGATCTTCTGGCTGTTCTTCTGTCACCTTTCCTTTCCCTTTTTCTGCTTCATTTGCTTTCTTCTTCAGCTTCTTTGATCTAGTGGACTCTGTTTCAGGTTGCTTCTCTACAACAACTTTCTCTTTCTGCTTCTTCTTCTTTTTTGAGGAGGAAGTTGTAACCTTCTTGACTTTCTTCTTGGGTGGAGGAAGATCTGGAACTGCCTCTGCACTTGGAGTTCTAGAGCTAGAGTCTCCACTGACTTCTTGAACTTCATCAACTGCTGCTTTTCTTTTCTTCTCTGAAGCAGGTTTCGATCCTCCTGCCATCTTGATTCTGTCTGAGGCTCTCCTTGTGCTCATTAGTGTTTATGAGAAGAATAGAGAGAGATAGGAATGATACGGAGAGAGGAGAAGAGAAGAAGATAAATACTGAGAGAGTTTGAGTTTCAAAAGGAAACTGGAATATCTCTCTGATCTCAAAATATTTGCAATAATCATAGAGAACTCAAATATTTTATGTCGTTGGAAAATAAATATTAAACTACTATATTTGGGTAAAAAGAATTTCTGAAAATGTAGGGGTTATGTTAGGAAAATATCTACAGAGATATCACCCAACGCAAAATGATCCAAGATTATTGACTATCAGTGTAGCAGACTTATTTTCAAGGCTTTGAAAAGGTTTTCAGGGTCTTGAAAAGATGTAACACTGAAACAGATAAAAATCAAGGTTTTAAAATGATTTTCAAGGCTTTGAAAATCAGTTCAAATATTTGAAAACACATACAACTTACCTTGATTACCTGATGCTCCCCCTAAACCAATGCATCTTTATTTAGCATTCCCAATTCCAATCCTAGAGCTGATATCTTTCATCTGCTAATGGTTTAGTGAATATATCTGCAATTTGCATATTAGTATCAACAAATTCAAGAACAATATCACCTTTCTCAACATGATCTCTGATGAAATGGTGTCTGACATCAATGTGCTTGGTTCTTGAATGTTGTACTGGATTTTTTGTAATTGAAATTGCACTAGTGTTATCACACTTGATAGGTATGCTCCTAAAATCAAATCGAAGGTCTCTTAGCTGTTGAGCAATCCATAGTACTTGTGAGCAACATGCTCCTGCAGCTATATATTAAGCTTCAGCTGTTGATAGAGAAACTGAATTCTGTTTCTTGGAATGCCAACTGATCAATGATGATCCAATAAACTGGCAAGTTCCTGAAGTACTTTTCCTATCAACTTTGTAACCTGCAAAATCAGCATCTGAAAATCCAAGCAATGAGAAGTTAGAATGTCTTGGATACCAAAGCCCTAAGTCTTTGGTACCATTGAGATATCTGAATATTCTCTTCACAGCAGTTAAGTGTGATTCTTTTGGATCAGCATGAAATCTGGCACACATACATACACTAAACATGATATGTGGTCTGCTTTCAGTGAGTTAGAGTCATGATCCAATCATACCTCTATACTCTTTCACATTGACACTCTTAACAGATTCATCCTTGTCTAAGGACAGTGTATAACTCATAGGAGTCTTGGCTTCCTTACATTGAGCCATGCTATATTTGTTTAGCAAGTCTCTTGTGTACTTGCTTTGATGCAGAAAGATGCCCTTCTTCAATTGATGTATTTGAAGTCCTAGGAAGAAGTTCAGCTCTCCCATCTGATAACTCCCATTTATGAGTTATCTGTGAGCTTATATTAGAATTTAATAAGTTGAGTTTCCATAAGATTGAGCACGTTTTATCCGACAAAGCCTCTGTAGTATGAAAATGATGAGTTTGAGCTTAATTGTGAAATTCGGGCGTTTTCATGCATAAATAGATATTAAATGACATATATAATCGCTTGGTATAGTTGTTCATGTTGTTTTTACAGGAATGGATGCTTAGCGGTTGATTTTAGGCATGAAACGAACTTCGGAAGCAACGGGAGCTAAAGCGGAGAAAAGACACGCAAAGCTGGAGAAGCTAGAATGACCAGTCTTCACTATTTTCATCATATCTTGAGTTCTACAGTGAATTTTGGAGTGAGATCGGGGGAAAATGAAAGTAGACTTCAAGAGCTTTCCAACGATAGGTCACGCAGCTAAATCGGAGGTCGCACGAAGAAGTTAAGACGTTTTGAAAATGGAGCTGTCGCTGATGTGCGTTCAGACGCACATGTGCGTTCACATTGTGCGTTCAAACGCAGCCCCGAAGTCCAACATAACATATGTCCGCATGCAATATTGGTGGCCAAACGCAAAAACTGAGTCTCGGAGGCCGAAAAATGGCGAAAATTGGCTAAACCCAAGAAAGTGCAGAAAAATGACTAAGTATGTGCGTTCAGACGCACATTGTGCGTTCAAACGCAGAACACAGTGCAGCATAAGACAGGGAAAACTGGCCAGAAAATGACTAAGTATGTGCGTTCAAACGCACATCCTGCGTTCAGACGCAGGAAACTTCAAATTTCAAAAAGGTCAGAATCAGGCAGAAGTCAACCAGAAGACCAAGTATGTGCGTTCAAACGCACACCCAAAAAGTCAACGGAAGTCAAATTCAAAAAGTCAACTCTCAAAATGTGCGTTCAAACACAGCCTTTGTGCGTTCAAACGCAGTTCAAGATTTTCAGAATTTCTGAAGAAGGTGGAAAAAGTCAAACTTCGCCAGAAATGTCAAAGTCAACAGATGTGCGTTCAGGCGCAGGACAGGATTTCCAGAAGCTTCCCAGGGCGGTTTAGACAGGGGCAGAATAGGAATTTCAGCACAGGATTAGGGAAACTTCAGCAGTATATAAAGCAGCTCTGCCCAGCAGTTTGAGGATACAACACAGAACACAGGACAGACAGACACAGACACAGAATCATAGTTAGACACAACAGAGACAGGGAGCACCGGAGCAGTCCCGGAAATTGCCAGATTTCCGTCACCTGTTTGATTCTCTTCTCTTCTTTATGTTAGTTTTTATTAGCTAGACTTTTGACCTAGGTTCTCGGTGAACCTAGGGTTTATGATTTCAGTACTTCAGATTCTGATTCCAGATTCATGACTGGTTAAAGTCTTAATACAGTAGAGGTTTTGTTTATTATTCTATCTTTGGTTTTTACTGTTTATGCATGAACGGAGTTGCGAACCTGGAGTGTTACAGACAGGATCTGGTGCGCGAGAGTGGCCAGTGAGAGTTAGGAAGAGAAGAAAGGATTTAGTACTCTGCCTTGATGGACCGAGAGGTGAAGAGAATCAGGGGACTAGCCCAGAAGCATTAGACCAACTGCTAGAAGTTTAGGGGGAGAACGAGAGGAGAACCTGTAACCCTAGCGGACTTAGAACGAACCTGCAGATCTAGGTGGACCGAGAGGACCCGAAAATCTGCATGAGAGTGACAGGTGCATGAGACCGAGAGGAGATTGTATCAATGGTATGCTGGCATAAACAAAACCGCTGTGCGTTTTTTAATCGGAAAAACTGAAAAGCTGAATAGTAACCCTAGGGGATCCAGGAATCTAGGTACCCGAAACCCTAGTTTTTACTGCCAGACTTTATTATCAGAAAATTACCAAAAAGATTGTTAATTCTGTTTTTACGTTCAGTACTTAGTTTAGATAAATCAACTAGAAATTCCTCCTTCTACTTTTTACATTGATACTCTTTAAGCCTAGTTTCTGATTAAGCAATAACACTGTCCTCGTGGGATCGATAACTCGGGGTTGAAATACCAGCCCTATATTACTTGAACCGTGCACTTGCGGTAACACGTAAGAAATCGTGTCAAGTTTTTGGCGTCGTTGCCGGGGACAGATTTATTGTTACTCAGGAACTAGATTAGGGAGTTAAAAAAAAAACTGCAAAAAAAAATCGAAAAAAATATATATATTTTTATACCTAGTTACCTCACAGGTATTTCTGGAGCTTTTTTTTCTCAGGAACGCACGGGGCCAGAGAAATTATAGGCATGTGGAGCGGCAATCTTGAGTCGGGGGCAACTCAGTTCCTGAGTCCTCCCTACTGTGAATACTGCCACAATTGGCACATAAAAGAGGATGCACACCGTCCAGTTTATTGCTTTCAGTGCAAAAGTTATCATGAGTATGAAGAGGCGTGCATATTGCACTCACCCCAGCTTTATCAACACTATTACCCCTACTGCGTCCAGTGTGGGGGTGGTTGCGGGGCTGGGGCATGCAGAACTTATCAGCCGTGGAACTTTCAGCACTACCAATCAAGGGCGCATCTTGAGACTGCTCTGTACTATCCAAATAGACCTCAATTTGTACCTCCTCCACCTTTTGAACCGCTCATTCAAGAAGTTTTCTTCTCATGGATGTCTAAATTGGAGTGCATGCTGAAGAAATTTTTTTCAGCACGCCTTGACCAGATTGCAGAGGAGATGAGAGAAATCAACAGTGACATATTGCGATTGGAAAACAAGTCTCGGGAAGTTTCTCAGTCATGGATCTCACTGGATACACAGGAACCAGAAACAGAGTTCATGACACCAGAAATTGAAGAAGTGCGGTCTGTGACATCATCAGGTCCAGTTGAGCCAGAAACTAATATGGTACCCACATCACAGGAAACGGACTCATATATTCCTCACTGGCTTCCAGCAGTGCTGGAGATGCAGAAGGGCTTCTTCGCAAAGATGGCGTAGGAACAAAAAAAAGCTGCATCACAAGTTGCTGTCATGGAAGAAGAGGTGTCCGAGTCAAGAGAAGTGTGCAATATTCAGGAGCCAATTCTGATAATTGATTCTGATGAGGAATCAGACTTAGATTCGGATTCATATTTGGAGGAAATAGTGCATGCACAGACAAAACCTCATTTAATTTCAAATTCTGGACATGATCTGAAAGACACTGATATTGATCAATCGGGGTGTACTCATGAGGAAACTCTGGTGGAGAATTTTTCCACTGGTATGGATGAATTTGAGGGAGGAATCCCAACTCATCCTATTGAAGAATTCTCCAAGTCTTATGTTGATCAAGTATGTGATGAGTTGGAGAGACTCCTGGTTGGAGATTCTGACACAGAAGCTGACCATGGCCATTCCCCAAACCCTTGTTCTATGGACTGTTCTCGTGACATTGCACAGGACATAGAAAAGGGATTAGAAATTAAACAGTGTGGGGGTACCGATAAGCTGCCTGCACGAGTTGTTCAGCATCAAGAGTCAACTGGGTATGAGTTGAAATTCCAGGGTCCAACACAAGCATTCAGGGGTGAAGTTCATCGACATGACTTTGTGAAAATATTCACAGACAAGCCTGTGAATGATGAGTGGAAGCTGATCAAGAAGAAAAAGTGCAAGATCAAAGAAATCATGTTACACAACTTTTCACCATGAGAAGAAAGCACATGAGATGAGGATCATTGAGAAGAAATGGTGGAAGAAGAAGAAGTGGAAAGATAAAGAAGACTCCAAATTTCTCAAAGGTTGAGGTAACAGGGTCGGGCCGTCGACCGTAAATTACAAGCACTTGTTGGGAGGTAACCCAACCTAGGAGTTAGTTTCAATTATTAAATTATTTACTGTTTAATAAATTTTGAGAGGAGAGATGAGGGTGAGTTAATGTTTAGCTGCAGAAAATTTCAGGAAACAGGTTACAGGAAGCTGAAGTACAGAAACTGGCTCGCTGTCAGCATTTAGATGCAAACTGACGTTCAGTGGCAGCCTGCCAGAAAAAGGCAAATTGGAAAAATCCTGAAGAATCGACCCCGGTGCACAGGATGCACTCGACCTTCGCAGGGACTCGTACGAGTTGGGGATTCATCAGGAACAATTTCCAGCAGGATCGGAGCAATCGACCCCGGTGTACGAAAATACACTCGACCATATGGGAGTACATTGTCACAGACGATGGTGCTTGGGAATTGCACACTTGATGAGGGCGACAGAGCCCAGAAGGTTGACAACTTCCGTCGAGAAATTTTCCGGCAATCGGTCAACGGTCCTTCTCTGCCAGAATCTGCAATAAAAAAGTAGGCACCTGTATGGACTGACTCCGGGTGCACAGGTTCAATTTCTGTCTATCGCTTTATTTTTCTGAGTATACTACCAGCTGGTCGACTGACGGCGAGCTTTTGAGCCAGCAAGCCAGTGGTTCTCTAGACCATCAGTCAGTCGGTTAGTCTAGCATTCGGTCGTCCAGATACTAGTAGATGAGGCAAGCCAGCTCATCCAATCCAGATTATGTGCCTGATGATTAGTACCATGAGGGCATGGCACCATCCAGTGCGGGGGTGGTGGCGTTGTAACTGCATTAGTTTTATTATACTGAAAAAAAATTGAGAAATAGAAAATTTTAAATTTTTGATTTTGGGAAAAGGATTTAGCTTAATACTGGAGAGAGCTTAATGATTTAAATTTCCCGAAAATGGATTAACTTAGGTGAGGAAGAGCTGCGAGAATCTGTCTAGGGGAGTTATAGAGCCAATGCACATCTGAAAATGCAAGTAGCTGTCTTCCGAGCTATGTATCCTACTAACTACCAGACCATCGTCACCAGGTAGTCGTCAACCCGCCATCACGATCACCACATTATTTGGTGGAGTGATAGGACATAGGGGACCTCACGTCCTGTCTCGCGCCTTAGGTCCACTAGTGAGCCCCGTTGATTCGTTATTCCTTTTCTTGGTAACCTCTTGACCTAGGAAGCCGTTTTTTGATACTCGCATCATTGTTAGTATTTTCACCTTCCCAGCGCGTCATAGAACGAGGGATTTGAGTTGAGGGGGATTTCCTGGGGTAGAGAAGATTTGTTATATTTGATAGTGGATGAGCTTCATTGTTATATCTGAGGGTATGTAAGGGTGAGATAGTGACGGCAGCACACTTCGGTGTGGCGGTGACTCACGACATTACACCGTGAGCACAGGAGGAGAGCCTTAGTGCGTGACATTTTTCCGCACGACATGGGGGACCTGGGGTTGACGGGGTTATTTGTAGGCTGCGCTGTGCTAGTTAGACATCCTTGGAGTGAGGAGGTTCGGTTGGAAAAGCGCAATTATTTTACAAGATTGACTACGTGGTTTGGAACAGTATGGGGGTGGTCGTTTCAGATGTTATTCACTGAATTTTTGTGCCACCCCACAGTTTGGTTTTTCGCAGAACTGGCCTGGTTTATATCATTTTTTATATATTGCCCCTCATTGAAAGAAGAAAAAAAAAAGAGTGAAAAAAATTTAGAAAACAGAAAGAAAAAAAAGTTGAGATGAAAAAAAAGAAAAAGAAAAAGAAAAAATAAAAAACAGCAAAGGCAGAGTTTCAGGGTGCTTAATTGATTTTGGTTTCAAACGCCAGGCCAGGCAAATTTTATAACTATTTGCATTCTTTCACAGTTGTGGTCGCGAGAACGGCATTTACACCAAGATTAAGGAAATTGAGTGTCTAGAATCTTAGGTGATTTGGGTCAGTTTCTGTCTTCTTGGTGAGGGAGTGTGAGATTTGGGTACTTGTGAGTGTGCTGTGACGTTTAGGACTTCGCTTCTAAATGACTTATCCTACCATCCCGAATCCGACAGATTTACATTACACCCAAAGTAAAAGCACGGAAGGTGTGCGTTAGGGATACGTTCGGATTGCATGTAAAAGCAAAAGTAAGTTGTGTCCGTGCTTGTTCCTAACCTAGGCTGGCCGCGAGTTCTTTCGATCACTGCAGTTTCTGAAGTTCAGGGAAATATGAGAGATTAATGATTTCCAGTTTGAGTGAAAGAGGTTGCCGAGTCTCATCAAAAACAGTTTTTAAATAAATGCAGTTACAACGCTCTGGATTGATTCGGGATAGTATGCAGTGGTAGTATATAGCTGGAGTTTGCTCGGGGCGAGCAAAGTTCAGTGTGGGGGTGTTTGATAACTCCCATTTATGAGTTATCTTTGAGCTTATATTAGAATTTAATAAGTTGAGTTTCCATAAGATTGAGCACGTTTTATCCGACAAAGCCTCTGTAGTATGAAAATGATGAGTTTGAGCTTAATTGTGAAATCCGGACAATTTCATGCATAAATAGATATTAAATGACATATATAATCGCTTGGTATATTTGTTCATGTTTTTTTACAGGAATGGATGCTTAGCGGTTGATTTTAGGCATGAAACGAACTTCGGAAGCAACGGGAGCTAAAGCGGAGAAAAGAGACGCAAAGCTGGAGAAGCTAGAATGAACAGTCTCCACTATTTTCATCATATCTTGAATTCTACAATGCATTTTGGAGTGATACCGGCGTAAAATGAAAGTAGACTTCAAGCTCTTTCCAACGATAGGTCACGGAGCTAAATCGGAGGTCGGACAAAGAAGTTACGACGTTTTGAAAATGGAGCTGTCGCTGATGTGCGTTCAGACGCACAGGTTCTGCGTTCAGACGCACATGTGCGTTCAAACGCACATTGTGCGTTCAAACGCAGCCCCGAAGTCCAACATAACATATGTCCGCATGCAAGATTGGTGTCCAAATGCAAAAACTGAGTCCCGGAGGCCGAAAAAGGGCGAAAATTGGCTAAACCCAAGAAAGTGCAGAAAAATGACTAAGTATGTGCGTTCAGCGCACATTGTGCGTTCAAACGCAGAACACAGTGCAGCAACAGACAGGGAAAACTGGCCAGAAAATGACTAAGTATGTGCGTTCAAACGCACATCCTGCGTTCAGAAGCAGGAAACTTCAAATTTCAGAAAGGTCAGAATCAGGCAGAAGTCAACCAGAACACCAAGTATGTGCGTTCAAACGCACATTGTGCGTTCAAACGCACACCCAAAAAGTCAACGGAAGTCAAAGTCAAAAATTCAACTCTCAAAATGTGTGTTCAAACGCAGGTCAAGATTATCAGAATTTCTCAAGACGGTGGAAAAAGTCAAACTTCGTCAGAAATGTCAAAGTCAATAGATGTGCGTTCAGACGCAGGACAGGATTTCCAGAAGCTTCCCAGGGCGGTTTAGACAGGGTCGGAATAGGAATTTCAGCACAGGATTAGGGAAACTTCAGCAGTATATAAAGCAGCTCTGCCCAGCAGTTTGAGGATACAACACAGAACACAGGACAGACAGACACAGACACAGAATCAGAGTTAGACACAGCAGAGACAGGGAGCACCGGAGCAGTCCCGGAAATTGCCAGATTTCCGTCACCTGTTTGATTCTCTTCTCTTCTTTATGTTAGTTTTATTAGCTAGACTTTTGACCTAGGTTCTCGGTGAACCTAGGGTTTATGATTTCAGTACTTCAGATTCTGATTCCAGATTCATGATTGGTTAAAGTCTTAATACATTAGAGGTTTTGTTTATTATTTTGTCTTTGATTTTTACTGTTTATGCAAGAACGTAGTAGCGAACCTGGAGTGTCACAGACAGGATCTGGTGCACGAGAGTGGCCAGTGAGAGTTAGGAAGAGAAGACAGGATTTAGTACTCTGCCTTGATGGACCGAGAGGTGAAGAGAATCAGGGGACTAGCCCAGAAGCATTAGACCAACTGCTAGAAGTTTAGGGGGAGACCGAGAGGAGAACCTGTAACCCTAGCGGACTTAGAACGAACCTGCAGATCTAGGTGGACCGAGAGGACCCGAAAATCTGCATGAGAGTGACAGGTGCATGAGACCGAGAGGAGTTTGTATCAATGGTATGCTGGCATAAACAAAACTGTTGTGTGTTTTTTAATCGGAAAAACTAAAAAGCTAAATAGTAACCCTAGGGGATCCAGGAATCTAGGTACCCGAAACCCTAGTTTTTACTGCCAGACTTTATTATCAGAAAATTACCAAAAAGATTGTTAATTCTGTTTTTACGTTCAGTACTTAGTTTAGATAAATCAACTAGAAATTCCTCCTTCTACTTTTTACATTTTTACTCTTTAAGCCTAGTTTCTGATTAAGCAATAACACTGTCCTCGTGGGATCGATAACTCGGGGTTGAAATACCAGCCTATATTACTTGAACCGTGCACTTGCGGTAACACGTAAGAAATCGTGTCACCATCATGCTCATTTCAAATTCCCTACTCATAAGACTTGAGAATTCTCTACACAATTGATCATTAGTAGCTCCAAACAAGATATCATCAACATATATCTGAACTACAAGAAAGTATTTCTCTTGAGTCTTTATGAAAAGAGTCTATCTACTAAACCTCTTTTGAAATCATTTTCAAGCAAAAACTTTGACAGTCTTTCATACCAAGCTCTTGGAGCTTGTTTCAAACCATAAAGAGCTTTGTTAAGTTTGTAAACATGATCTGGAAAATTGTCATTTTCAAAACCTGGAGGTTGTGCTACATAAACTTCTTCTTGTAAGTAGCCATTCAAGAAAGCACACTTCACATCCATTTGAAATAATTTCTTGTTCTTGTGAGATGCAAAAGCAAGCAAAATTCTAATTGCTTCTAACCTGGCAATTGGAGCAAAAGTCTCCTCATAATCAATACCTTCTTCTTGGTTGTAACCTTGAGCAACTAACCTTGCTTTGTTTCTGATCACTTTGTCACTTTCATCCAACTTATTTCTGAACACCCATCTAGTACCAATGACAAACTGATTTTTAGGTGGAGGAACCAGGTTCCACACCTTATTCCTTTCAAACTCATTGAGTTCACTTTTCATAGAAATGATCCAGTCTGCTTCTTGTAAAGCTTCTTTTACAGTTTTTGGTTCTACAAGAGAGATAAAAGCATTAAAAGCACATAAGTTCTTCAACTGTGATCTAGTTTGTGTTGCAGTGGTTGGATCTGAGATGATATTGTCAACTGGATGAGATGAGAGATATTTGAATCTCTTTCTTGGAGACCATGGTTCAGATCTCCATAGATCTTCTCTGGTCTTGAAGTAGTGGTTTTGTCACTTGTATCCTTCTGATCATCTTTTTCAAGGCTTTGAGGCTTGTTTTCAAGGCCTTGAGCACCATTTTCAAGGTCTTGAATATGTCTTCTATTTTATTCTGAGCCTTTCTTGAATCCCAGTGGATTCTCAGCTTCTTCCTCTGATTCATGCTTATTCAAATTCAAGTATGCAAAACTTTCACTCAAAGAACCATCATAGCTTTCATAAAAAAATAACATGAATGCTTTCTTCAACCAGTTTGGGTTCTTTTATTGTAAACTCTATAAGCTTTTCTATTCAGAGAGTAACCAAGAAAGATACCTTCATCACTTCTTGCATCAAACTTACCAAGATTGTCTTTTCCATTTTTATGGACAAAACATGTACATCCAAAGGGCCTGAAGTATGAAATGTTTGGCTTCCTCCCTCTGAATAGTTCATAGGGGGTCTTCTTCAGAATAGGTCTGATCAAGCACCTGTTCAGTATATAGTTTGTTGTATTCACAGCTTCTGCCCAATAATGTTTTGGCAGCTTTTCTCAAGAAGCATTTTCCTTGACATATCTTCAAGATTCCTGTTCTTTCTTTCAAAAACACCAATCTGTTGAGGAGTTCTTGGAGCAGAAAATTTGTGAGTAATACCATGCTTATCACAGAGCAAATCAAATTATAATTGAACAAATTCTCTACCATGATCACTTCTAATCGAAGCTACAGGTAGGTTTTTCATAGTTTGAAGTTCTCTGCAGAGCTTTGAAAATTCAGAGAGGGCTTCAGATTTTTCTTTGAGAAACATAACCAAAGTATATCTAGAAAAATCATATACAACAACTAGCATATACCTTTTACCTTTTGGAGTAGGAGTTCTCATAGGACCACAGAGATCCATATGAAGCAGTTCAATGGGTCTAGTTGTACTTACAAACTTCATTGGCTTGAAGGAACTTCTGGTCTGCTTTCCTTGAGCACAAGCTTTGCACATTTCATATTCTTTGGACTTGATGAACGGAAATACTCTTACCAAGTCTTTGGAAATCAACTTGTTCAAAGTGTGCGAACTGATATGACCAAGCTTCATGTGCCAAATCTTTGAATCCTCTTTCAAGGCCTTGAGACACTTCAAACTTTTACCTGCAACCTTGTTAGTCTGAAAAGTATAAACATTTTTTGATCAAGAGTCTGTGAGAATGCAATCTCCTGATTTCTCATTTTGCAACACACACTTCTCTTTATCAAAGATAATTTTGTTGCCATTGTCACAAAGCTGAGATACAATAAACAAGTTAAATTTCAAACCTTCAACTAGATTCACATCAGAAATAGAGTTTTCAGCATTTGTACCAACTTTAACTACCAAGAATATTGCATTTTCCTTTGTCACCAAGTGTAATTGAACCTTCTGATAGCTCCTTCAATTCTGAGAATAGAGATCTCTTTCCACTCATATGTCTTGAGCAACCACAGTCCATAAACCACTTATGTTCTTTAATGTTAGTGACAACCTGCAAACACCAATCACTGCCTTACCCAGCTGTTAAACCAAGTGTGGAATTTGGATTCATATTCAGGATCTACCATGTTAGGTGGTTTACCCCCTTTGGGAACCCAAACCTGCTTAACTTTTCCTTTGAGTAGAAAAGGAAAAGTGTTCTTCATTATGTGAGGGTCTCTTCTTCCGAAAGGACAAGTCATCTTAACATGACCAGTTTTACAGCAGTAATGACATTTAGGAGAACTGTTGTTTCTAGCCTTCACAAATATGATATTGTTCTTTCTTGGAAAATTTGGATTGAATCCAATACCATCTTTGTGAACTGACTGTGAACTTCCTCCAACAATCAAGTTCAACTTATGTTCTGATCCAGCAAGCTTGACATTTAGCAATTCAGATTCTTGAATTTTCTCAGTAAGAGTAGTCTTTTGTTGATCTAGTTCATCAATCTGACGTCTTAGATTGACAAGGTTGTTACTCATTAAAAAGTTTTCAGTGACTACTTCCTTGACTTGTGTTTTCAAGGCTTTGAAACTGGTTTTCAAGGCCTTGAAACCACTGTCAATTTTCTTCTGAGAGATTTCAAGATTCTGATTTAGGCAAACAAGTTCTAGGTTCTCTTTTGCTTGCTCATGAACTTTTTCTTTCAAAAGTCTGATCTCTTTGAGATAATCTTCCTCATTTAAAAGCATTGTTCTGAGATAATCTGAAAGAGCTTCTTTTGGTTTTGAAATCATACAGTTTACCATTACCTCAATGTTCTTATCTGAACTTTCATCATGCTTGGCCATGAAGCATAGGTTGGCATGTTCTTCTTCAGATTCAGATTCACTAGAGCTCTCTGAATCACTCCATGAAGCTATCATAGCTTTCTTTATTTTGTCATGGTCTTTCTTTTGAAAGCTCTTGCTTTTCTTGTGTGGACAATCTCTTATCAAATGTCCCGCAACACCACATTCAAAGCAGTTCATAACTTTTGATTTATATTGTGAAGAAGATTTATCTTTGTAGTCCTTGCTACTGGATGGTCTATGCCTTTCTCTGTTGAAGTCTCTGTTTCCAAAGTTTTTTTTCATTTTGAGAATCCTTGTCAGGGCTTTGGAGATTAAGTCAATTGGGAGAATCCTTGTCAGGGCTTTGGAGAAATAGTGTGTACCTTGTTTGCCTGAAAGACCACTCCACGTAGAATGCTATCCACGTCTCTATGAATATCCATGCCTAGGATTGCACTAAAGTATTTTCAACGTCAATGTGCTAGAAACAGGAGGAAAGAGGAAGAAGAAGATCACGCACAACGAGACACCCACGAGCCGCGCGCCTCACGAAGCCGACGGCGTAGGGAGGGGGTGAACCGGGGGGAGTTTCGGCCCTCTTGTCTTGCTCTCTCCTTGCGTTGTTCTCTCACTCAATGATAATGCTCTTATGAGTAAATAAACTAGGAGTGCCCTTATATAGTTAATAACTCCTTATTAACTACATATTTACCTTAATACTAATCATGTCCATACACGGATTACTCCACCTTGCAAATCAGTCCTACTAAGTTTGCTTGTTGTTGCGTATTGATCCTTCTATTTAATTAGTCTTACTAATTAGTTCCCATGTCTAGTTTAATCCATAGGGCGTGTGACCCCATAGGTTTCTACTTAATTGGTAGTAACAATTACTATCCGACAAACCTTGTGACGAGGTTACTGTATTGTATCATCCCCTTGTCTCTATATCCAGATTGGACACGAGACATACAATTCATAGTCTTGATGATGGGAATACTCTTATCCATGCAAATAACATCAATATCCCATATTGATTTATCTGAGTCTGGCTAGACATTATATAAGCACTACTCCTCGAGTGGCTGTGGATATTTGCTCCCGTTATGTGGGGGGGGACAATCCTCTCTACATCTCTAAGCTTGCTTCCTATAATTATCTTTATAGTTACCCGGTTAAGGCGCAACGTTTGATAATATCAAAGCATGATATTTCACAACTAGAGTATCTAGAGACTTCAAGTCTTAAGACCACAATACCATTGTCACTACGAGAGCGCTTGTGCCGTTCACATAACTTGTATGTATCCTTCTCGTGGTGGGTCATTCCAGTATGCTATTACCCCTAATGCATACCCATGTGTTAGACTTGATATCTCCATATCAATCTACCCACATACTAGTCTATATTATATCGTCCTATTAATCAATATAAACGACTAGGGATATTTAAGATAAACAACAATTGTAATCTAAGGACTTAATTATATTAAATATCTCCATAAATAATACAATGATTGTTCTAGCCAAAATAATGTTCATTACTAAATAAGATTACCTCTAGGGCATCTTTTCCATCAGAAGGTAGGGATGATGGAGTGGTTAAGGACTTAGGCTTTGAAAACTTCTTGGTCTTCAACTCATCAGCAGAAAATTCTGAGTAAAACTTCCATTCTCCCTCACTGGTTTTCACAGTTATAATCCTTTGAAAAGACTTCTCAGCTATCATTCCAAAATCAATAGTGATTGTCTCTTCTTTTTCAACGGGTATTTCTAAATGGTGAAATAAAAGTGGGAGGAGGTTGGCATAGGGTAAAGGATGTTTCCTGTTTTTGGTACAGCAGTACGGCATGTGTTCCATTACAATGCTTGGCAGATCATTCTTGAGGACATGTCTAGGACAATGCTTTTAGAAAGCAAATTGCCAGAGTCTTTTTGGGGAGAGACTGTTAATACTGCAAATTACATTTTTTGAACAGATGCATGAATAGGCCTATTTTTAAGAAGACTTCATATGAACTTTTCAAAGGCAGAAAGTCAAATATTTCTTATTTCAAACCTTTTGGCTATACTTGCTTTGTTCACAAGAATGATAAGGATAAAATTGAAAAGTTCAATGCCAGGAGTGATGAAGGTATTCTCCTTGATTATTCTTTGACTAGAAAAGCCTACATAGTTTACAATAAGAGAACCAAGCTTGTTGAGGAAAGAATACATGTTATATTTGATGAAAGCAATGACGGTTCTTTAAGTGAAGGTTTTGCAGACTTAAATTTGAACAAGTATGAGTTAGAGGATGAAGCAGATCCAAGGGATGGTTCTAAGACTAACATGCAGGAAAACAGAAGAGATTTTAAAAGACTTAAAAGGTGGCTCTCAAAGCCTTGAATGACCTGAAGGAACACAGAGTGGTAAAGCCACTACATTAAGCCCTCAAGGCCTTGAAAATATTCTTGGTGAACCAGAACCCTGGACACAAAGAAATAAGTTCAAATATTTGCCATCCCATCCAACAGAAAAACATCATTTCTGATCCATCCACTGGTGCACAAACAATATCTCAGTTGAAGAACTTGTGTGCTTTAATTGATTTTGTGTCTCTTGTAGAACCTAAATATGTGAAATAAGCACTACAAGAAGCAGACTGAACCATTGCAAGGCAAAGTGATCTGAGTGAATTTGAGAGGAACAAAGCCTGAAATCTAGTTCCTCCAACTAAAGATCAGTCTGTAATTGGAACAATGTGGGTGTTGAGAAACAAGCTGAATACAACCAGGAAGATTATTAGCTCAAGGCTACAACCAGGAAGAAGGTATAGATTATGAGGAGACTTTTGCTCCTGTGGCCACGTTGGAAGCAATAAGAATGTTACTTGCATTTTCTTCACATAAGAACATCAAACTTTTTCAAATGGATGTTAACTGTGCATTTGTAAATGGTTTAGCTGCAAGAAGAAGTATATGTTGCTCAACCTCCTGGTTTTGAAAGTGATGAGTTTCCAAATCATATTTATAAGCTTGACAAAGCTCTTTAAGGCCTCAAAGTATGAAAGATAGTCAATTTTTTTACTTGAAAATGATTTCAAAATAGGCTTAGTTGACAAAAATCTTTCATAAAGACACATGAGAAAGATATTTTGGTAGTACAGGTATATGTTGATGATATTATATTTGGTGCAATTAATGATTCTCTTTCCAAGGATTTCTCTAGTATTATGAGCAGGGAATTTGAGATGATCTTGATGGGAGAGCTAAATTTATTGCTTGAACTTTATGTACATAAAATGTAGAAAGGAATTTCCCTACACCAGAATAAGTACACTAAGGATTTGCTAACAAAGTATAATACGTCTCAATCCAAGGTAGCCAAAAACTCCCATGAGCTCTACACTATCCTTAGACAAGGATCAAAGTGGTAAGAGTGTGAACCAGAAAGAGTTCAGAGGTATGATTAGTTCACTGCTCTATCGTACTGCAAGTAGGCCAAACATTATGTTTAGTGTTTGTATGTGTGCCAGATTCCAAGCTGCTCCTAAAGAGTCTCACTTAGTTTCAGTCAAAAGAATTTTCAGATATCTCAATGGTACCAAAGACTTAGGGCTTTGGTATCCTAAAAATCTCACCTCTCTCTGTGTGGCTATTTAGATGCTGCAGGATATAAAGTTGACAGAAAAAAGCACTTCAGGATGTTGCCAATTCCTTGGAGCATCTCTGATAAGCTGGCATTCTAAAAATTAAAATTCAGTAGCTCTATCAACACCAGAAGCTGAATACATAGCAGCAGGAGCTTGCTGCTCACAAGTGTTGTGGATAGTTCAACAGATGAGAGATCTGGGTTACGAATTCAGAGATATTCTCATCAAATGTGACAACTGTAGTGCTGTCTCAATTACAAAGAGTCTAGTACGAAATTCAAAAGTACTAAGCACATTGATGTCAGA
Source organism: Linanthus parryae (assembly GCA_023055425.1). Taxonomy (NCBI): domain Eukaryota; kingdom Viridiplantae; phylum Streptophyta; class Magnoliopsida; order Ericales; family Polemoniaceae; genus Linanthus; species Linanthus parryae. The sequence continues at coordinate 20,844,620 of JALGPY010000012.1, read as the reverse complement.
CATCTCTTCATTAGAGATCATGTGGAGAAATGTGATGTATTTCTATCATTTGTGCCAACTAACTCGCAGTTTGTACTAAACCACTTCCAGAAGATAGATTCACAGCCATGATATTAGAACTTGGCATGTTGAATAAGGAAGCACTGGATTAGGGGGAGCACCAGGTAAGTTATTTCTCTTTCAATGTTTTGAAAAGTTTTTCAATGCCTTGAAAATCTTTTCAAAGCCTTGAAAATTTTGTCTGCAGCATAACAGTTGTGCACAAGAGATTCCGGCAGGGAGACCTCCGTGTACACCGTACGTAGTGGATCAGGGATCGCACAGGAAGAATAGGGGTGTGTGTAGGGAGAGAGTAAGTCAGTAGCAATGTCTGAGAGAGAGACAGAGGTTTGGCAGAGCTTCCGCGTATGGCAGTGTTGTTCTCTTTGTATGGAAAGAGTAACGATATATATATACTGGAGAACGTGGCCGTTGTAGTGTAGTTAATGCGCCCATTAATGGCGGCTTAATTAGCTTAACCGTAACGGCACGTTCGTCCGAGTATATAGGAACCGTTAGAGCACGTGGTGCGCGAGTACCGGAACCGTTACGAGGTTGACCGGGTTTGACCGGATTGACCGGGTCTAGGGAGCTCGTGCCATAGATCTCTCAAAACAGTTACTAAAGGTCGCGCGCGGGCTTGGCTCGCACGCGACAGGGCTTACCCTAGCCTCCAAACCACAAATCCCTACAAGTCCCGTGCAGTGGTATGCGAGGGCTCTGTCTCGCAGCCCCCACATGGATCAGCTCGGCTGGTGATCCTGTGTGTGTGGAGCACAATATGGTGTGCTGGATGATCGCCACGTGGCTAAGATTAGCCATGTCAGAAAGCAGTATCTACATTAGCCCCCTTTCTGCGCGTGAAGGCTTGCAGCTGTATAGGCTTCCATGCGCGGAAACCAACATGCGCGTCGTCGTCACGCACCAATTCAAATACGGGTAAGTTCAGCCCCCGTGCGTGTCATTATGACCTAAAACCCCTAGAGTCGTGCCGTCTGACCTTTAGGGTTTTAGGCGTGACGTCAGCCCGTCCTGTGATTGCGCGACACGACGGTGACGGTTGCGATTCGACTACTGAAGGGACGCAACCCCCCATTCTTTTGGATAAATACCTTGTATCCCATTATCGCAGAGCATCACTTCTTTCTCTTAAAGTGAATGGTACCCGGAGATCTTCGAGAGCAGATCCAGATAATCAATCATCAGTTCAAGACTGCAAATCGTATTCTTCAATTGTGCATCTCCAAGCAGGCTTCAAGGAAACAAGGTTGGCCTCGTTTGCTCTTGATTTAAACTACCAGTGTTCGCCTTGAATCGCATTGAATCTGTAAACCCATGAAGTGTGTGAAGAGGCTTTGATCTTTAAACCCGCTTCGTTCTTAATCTTTCAACAATATTGGATCTTGCAACTCCCTAATTTCTGAAATCGGCACTGGAACTGTTTGCTTCCTGTTGCATAGATCTCGAATTCCAAAATTCAAACTGACTGGTGTGGTATTTCTCCCCCCCTTTTTTTGCCCTTTCGCAGGAATGGCCAAAACAAGGGTAACCAGACCCGTCAAGGAAGATGAAGAGATGCCGGAGCTTCCGCGGTTTCTGTGGCGAAAAGCCCCCTTTCTGGGTGGGAAAGATTTTTACCACGCGAGGGTGAAGGCGAAGAGGATGCCTGATCCTGTTCCCGTTGAGCAGTTGTTAACACTGACTCGCCCAGTTAACTCAGCCTTGCTCGAGTTAGTTGGCTCCGAGGATGTGGTTCGATTGGGAATCGAGAACGGACACTTCCCATACACTGCGATTTCTACTCAGGCGTTTGTCCAGAAGTTGGACTATATGGATGAGTGGACTGACCACGTGTTGGGTAATTACGCCGAAACTCTTGATGAGGCCGGCATTTTCTTCGCTGTTCGTGCTATGAAGGGTGCTGCCGTGAAGTTGGATCAGTCCATGCTTCTAGACCTTCTGTCCCGCTATTCGCCTGCGACTCACACATTTCACTTTGCTGAGTTCGAGGCTGCCCCCACGCTCGAGGACGTTCAAATGCTGTATGAGCTTTCCCCCATGGGTGAGGTGGACCCCTTGAGTCACTTAAGGACATCTGCGGAATTAACCTTATACGCGCAGATGGAGGAGTGCCTAGCAGAGGTGAAGAAAATCTCCACTCGGTGGACCAGTACAAAACCTCTTCCGAACTGGCAGCTAGTTGATACGTCTGCGAAGAATACCTGGAACAAGTGGTTGCAGTACTTCTTCCGAGACTATGCGAGCAGCAGCATTACTAAGAAGCTTTTGAGCGAGGACCCGGAGGCCGAGAATTACATAGAGGGCAAGGGTTATCACCTGACCCTTTGTGCTTTTCTTTGTGCTTGGCTGTCGAGATTTCTGATTGATGGTCACCCCCATGACGGGGTCTTCTACCATGTGCTGCCACTTGCAGTGAGGCTCGCTCTCGGCCAGAGAGTCGCACTTGGACCCTTGGTCTTGGGCACGCTATATTACAGGCTGGATCAGCTGGTTCTGGCGATGAAGGAATCGCGCGGCCGTCTCGATGTTCTGACCTTTGTCAATATCAGCTTTTTGACAATGTGGGTTTTTGAGCGCTGGCCGTCTTATGCTCCAACTCCCCTCTCACTTGAGAAGTGGTGTCCCCCAGGCGAGACGAAAGCGCTCAACAGCGGAAGGGCTGCGAGATGGTTTGGGGCAAGCAACACCAAGTGCACTTGGAGCTTGATATGCGACAAGCGAAGGGAGTTCACTGCCAGGCCTTACGCCACACGTGTTGAGAATGTGCGGTGGTTTCCGAAGCTATACCCCTCCGAAGGTATGGTCTTGTCAGAAGACCTTCTCTTTGAAAAGGGACCGCATTTCCACGAGCGCTATCGTGAGTTCTTTTGCTGGTGTCTGCGAGGTTCTCTTCCTGCACTTGCAGAGCATATTCGTGAGCTCGCGCCACGATATGAAAGGCTTACAGTGGATGTTGACCCCACTCGAGTCTCTCCTCAGTTTGGTTTCGATGCGGTGGCCCCATCAATCTGGCCCCAGTCTATCGTCAGAGGGTGCTACAAGCGCTTGCTGGCAAAAGAGTGCAAGACGGTCCTCATGAGCAATCTTCCCTTCGAGCAGCCTGCGGGGACTCGCAATGGTGGTTATTCCCAGAACTGGATCGCATACTGGCTTGCCCAGCAAACGAGGAGGGAGACCGAGGCGGCGGCACAGCCAGGAAGGGCCCCCTTGATCAAGAGAAACTCTTTTCCGTTTCGTCCCAATTGCAGTTTGAGCGAGTCTGAGTACGGTTGCTACTCGTTGTTGGACCGCGAGAATCATTTGTGCCCCGATTTCATTCTGAAGGAACAAGTCGATGCCATCAGGAAAGGTGACACGCAGGTCGTCAAATATAGCAAGGCGTTTGCCGAGGTAAGCAATTTCCTCGCGTGCTTTAAGCTTTTTGATTTCCTTGTACTGATGCTTTCATTCTGTATTATTCAGTGCCATGTGCGGAGGTTCGCAGCTGGTGATCGCTCCAAAGCGCTGGTGGACACTATTGTTGCCACCAGAAGGAAGGGGGAGGCGTACCGGTTAGCATGGAGGATGGATGCCGAGGTTGAAACGAAGGTTCGCGCAGCCATGAATACTTTTGCTGACTCGCTGATAGACAACCCTCCGGCTCCGTCTCCTCCCAGAGATGACCCGTCCCCTCCAGCGACTGCGGCGCCGAGAGTGAAAAGACCTAGGCAAAGGGGAATTACGATTTCTTCCCCTAGGAGTGCTCCAGTCTCGCCCCCAGCGAGGTCCCATTCTGTCAAGGACAAGGGCAAGGGTCGTATGCCCAGCAAAGTGCGAAAAGATCTCGCAGTCGAGACCTTCGTTCCATTCAACCAAGAGGAAGAGGAAGAGAGGCAAGAGCCCCAGGCAAGTAATGGGGAAGAAGAAGGAACAGTTGTAATGCGCGAGGAAGAGTCAGGAGGTACCTCCGTCGCATCCCCTTGTTCTTTATCACAACTTCCATACAGTTCTTTTCTTTGAACCAAAAATGTATTCGCAGATGATGATGATGAAGCCGTTGGTGGCCTTGTGACCAAGAGGCAAAAGAGAGATGCCCAATCTGGCACTTCAGATGATCCTATAAGCGAGGATGTTCTTGCTGAGTCCCGGAGGACAGCCGCGGAGGCTGCTGAAAGAAGAAGGCAGCGAGAGGAAGAGGAACTCGAGCGTGTGAAGCAGTGGAGCCTCGAAGAGCAACATGTCGACGACTTAGTGCGTCCAGTTGGCGAGGAAGACGAGCTTCCCGAAGAAGTGGCTCCTCATGTGGAGGAGGAAGATGAGGTTCCCGGAGGGGATGCAGCAGAGCTAGAGCAAGTCCAAGCGGACTTCGCAGAGATCGCGGGTGGCGACAAAGGTGAGATCTTCAATCTCGCAGTTACTTATAGAGATGTAATTGTGGGTGCATTAAAGCACGGTGTGTCAAAGCCTGACATTCGCCGTTGGTTGGTAAGCAAATGCGGAGAACCTTCAGGTAATCTTTTCGAGTAATATGCATGTACTAAGCTGTAACCATTTGAGACAAAGCCATGACTGGTTTAATCGCATCCCAGGTCACGCCTCTCTTAAAGACTTGCTTAGTGAGGATACGCTGATAGGGCACGGTTCCACGTCCCTAGTGTATGATGAGGATACCTCAATCCCACCTTCGCGTGGAGGTGCTTATTCTTAGCTTTAGCAAAGATAACAAAATAACTTATAACACAAGTTACCTCATATTATCGCATTTTGACATCGCAGGTCATTCTGAGGAACCTGAGCTGGAGCAGAGAAGCCAGACTTCTGCATCCCATGTTCCAATTTCGAGCTCCCATACCGAGAAGCCCGTCGCAGCTGCTGGACACGCAAGTGAGCATCTCGAGGATGTCATTGAACTCTCCGATGATGTCGAAGCTGATGCTGTGCCGATGGACGAAGGTGTCCGTACCGGTGGTGGGGAAGAAAGGACAAGTGATGCTAATGTTTTTGCACCTGAGAATGTCTTTCGCCCAACGACTTCGGCTGTTCCTGTGCCTCCGGCAATGACTGAGCCAGAAGCACCTATTCCTGCGTGGAGCATTTGGGGCTCGCAGGTTGGGAACGTAGTCGCAGCTGGTGCGGCCTACACTCTTCCTCCTGACTATGAGAGGTTGGAGCTCGCAGCTGATAGGAGAGCCATGGAGCGAGGGCAGTCTTCGAACAACCCGGTGGCTCGCATTCCCTCTATTCACCAAATTCTGGAAGGCACTGGTAAGTAGAGATTTACCATTCGCACGTCGTATTATTTGCTTACGAGTTCTGTCATTACAACTCGTTTTTGATGTCTCAGGTTTGAAGCAAACCGATGTAGACTGGGTGGTTCGAATGCGCCTCAGATACCCCCGCTCGTTCGTGAGGTGTCTGGAGATCGTTCCTTTTGACAGGAGGCTATTCCTTACTGAAGCCATTTGGATACTGGAACAGCTATGTGCGGCTACACCTGCGACCATTTCGGCCCAGAGTGCTGAATTGCTGTGTGGCATGTGCCAAAATCTCGTGCTCAAAGTCCAAGGCAGACTTGGTTTGAAATTCCTCAAGGACAGAGTTACACTGATTCGCGCAGCTGTAACCTTGAATCTTGGGCACCAGAATCTCGCAGCTGAGATGCAGAAGGTGGAGCAGCAAAAGCAAAAGGTTGATGAAGCTTTGAAGCTGTATGACGAAATGAATGCCAAGTGCGAGCAGCTAAAGCAAGAAGTGCAACAAGTGGAGAGGCTGATCGAGCAGTTCGAGCCCCAGGACTCTTTAGTCAAAAATTTGTTTTGACTTTTCGTATTTTTGAAAAGAAAGGAAAATGGCTGAGACATTAATGTAATGTTTTGAAACATTAATGTAATGTTGCTAGGGTTTCTCCCCCCTCTTTTTTGATAACAAACAATTTCTTTGCCCTTTTTGCCCCTTTCGGGATTTGATTGGACATCTCTGTGCATATCCAATTATGACATCAGCAATTGATTCTTTGCTTGATTTTCGCGCTAATTTCTCGGCAGATAAGCACGCTTCCGTTGGGAAGTCCATCCGAATCATGACTATCCGTCATTTATTAGGATACGCGACCGAATCGTCGTAGCCTTTAGTAGGGTAATTGATTGTTACCGCTTTTCAAGGCGTAAGTGATTGAACTTACCCTCTTTTTGAATTTGCTGACTCATCTTAAGCAACCGAAGAGTCTCCACAGGGCCTATATAAACCCTGCCTTTGTCATTTGGGTTCTTCATCCCAAACATGTGCTTTGCCGTGAGTCCTTACGACTGCTGGCTTCAACGCTTGTTTTTCGTTGATTCATGGCAACTTCAAGCTTTGAATCCTGAGTTTGCGCTTTGTGCTATAGAAATAGTTTCCAAGATCCACTTTATGAGGCTTATTGCTGTTTATAACCGTCATAAAGAGGATGCAGATAATACCTCATGTGTGTTCGAAGAAATTTCTTCGTGTATTATGTGTGCAGGTCATGTTTCCGGCCGCCTCGTGGCGAGGTGCAGCGCCGTAGTGACCGTGCTACCGTCTCGTAATGAACGGCGTGATTCTTCTTCGGCAGTAATGAAGAAGAATCCGTCACTTTCATGTTTGTGAGCCCGGGGTGACGAACCGTCGCGTTCATCCCCGTCTACAAGGAGCCCTTGCCCTTTGGAGCTGCTGCTTGCCTGTAGATCGCCGGAACCGGTGGCTCCTTGGGCAAATGTTATGGGGAGCCTATCTGACAACGGTCTTGTCGGATAGCAGAATGTCGAGCGTATGGTTTCATGTGGCTCTTTTCAGAGCGAGATTCCCTTTGCTACAGATGTCACCCACAGATTTGGGCATCGTGTAGCCGGCGCTTGAAGCCAGGGCGGTTCGTTCTTTGCAGTCCGGGTTTCCGTACCGTGTCTCTGCTGGCTGATCAGCCATTTTTCCAATGTATTGTAAGCCATGTTGGCTGTGTAGTTAGATGCGAGCTTTTTTCGCTTGTAAGCTGCTATCTAGATAGATAAAGTGTAAGTCATTTGACTCATAATGATAAATAGCTCTTGTATTATCTGTTCTTTGCAACAAAATACAATTTCGCACGCGTTTCGGCTTGTTTTGCCTTGCATAATTCCATGTAATGATTTCTCATATGCGATGTCAATTCGCAGACGTTTCGCTAGATCATTTGAGATCGTAATTTCGCAGCTTTGCCATCTTGACGGATGGGCTTGTAGCTGGTCATTGTAAATCGTATGAGATCACGTTCACAATTTCGCTATCGTTTCAGATAATTTTCACAGATCAATTAAGATCATTGAGCAGTGCGAATTGCTATCATAGAAGATAGGCTTTGTTAGAAAACTGTTCGAGATCATCTCGCGAATAAACTGCTATCACAGCAGATAGATCTTTGGAAGATCTAATAAAATGATTCTGCACGTGCGTTGCCATCATAGCAGACGGGCTTGGGTACTTAACCAAAATTACTTTGCGTAGAAATTGCTATCGTAATAGATAGGCTTAAGAAGACCATTATAAGATCGCATCTGTAGAACCTGCTATCCTCGATAGATAGGCTTTAGATGATCGATTGAGATCATTTTGCATTTTCGCTGCTATTGCAAAAGATAGACTTTGGATGATCTTTTAAGATCGCATTTTGTTTGGCTGCTATCGTAAAAGATAGGCTTCAGATGATCACTTAAGATCGTATTCGTGCGGACTGCTATCGCAAAAGATAGGCTTCAGCAGTCATTCAAGATCGCATTCGCGCTTGACTGCTATTGTAAAAGATAAACTTTGCATGATCACTTAAGATCGCAGTTGCATTTGATTGCTACCGTAAGAAGTAGGCTTTATATGATCAATTGAGATCACACTCGCATTGGCTGCTATCGTGAGAGATAGGCTCTGCTGATCAACTAGGATCGCATTTGTATTTGGTTGCTATCTTAAGAGATAGGCTTTAGTGATCCATTAAGATCGCTTTTGTACTTGGCTGCCATCGTAAGAGATAGGCTTTAGCGATCAATTAAGATCGCTTTTGTACTTGGCTGCTATCGTAAGAGATAGGCTTTAGTGATCAATTAAGATCGCATTTGTACTTGGCTGCTATCGTAAGAGATAGGCTTTAGTGATCAATTAAGATCGCATTTGTGTTTGCTGCTATCGTAAGAGATAGGCTTTGGTGATCAGTTAAGATCGCGTTTGCGTTTGCTGCTATCGTAAGAGATAGGCTTTTGATGATCAATAAAGATCGTACTTGCGTTTGCTGCTATCGCGGGGATAGGCTTTGATGATCGATTAAGATCACATTTGTGTTTGCTGCTATCGTAGAGATAGGCTTTGATGATCAGTTAAGATCGCGTTCGTGTTTGCTGCTATCGTAAGAGATAGGCTTTTGATGATCAATAAAGATCGTACTTGCGTTTGCTGCTATCGCGGGGATAGGCTTTGGTGATCGATTAAGATCACATTTGTGTTTGCTGCTATCGTAGAGATAGGCTTTGATGATCAATTAAGATCGCATTTGTGTTTGCTGCTATCGTAGAGATAGGCTTTTGATGATCAATAAAGATCGTACTTGCGTTTGCTGCTATCGCGGGGATAGGCTTTGGTGATCGATTAAGATCACATTTGTGTTTGCTGCTATCGTAGAGATAGGCTTTGATGATCAATTAAGATCGCATTTGTGTTTGTTGCTATCGCGGGGATAGGCTTTGATGATCAATTAAGATCGCATTTGCGTTTGTTGCTATCGCGGGGATAGGCTTTGATGATCAATTAAGATCACATTTGCATGAATTGCTATTTGCAGCGAATGAATCATTGTTAACGGAGATATTTAAATAAAATAGAGCAATATAAGCGGCTAGAAATATGAACTTCTCATTTGGGAGAATTCTTTTATTACATCGCTCTCATATGGGAGAGGTAGAATTACAATCCCCTCATATGGGAGGGGAGATTGCATTAATCGTAGCCACATGAGATATTAAGCAACGTTATCATAAAACGTATGAAATAAAAGGAGTCAAGGATAGTACTTCTTGATCCAGCGCATGTTGACTGAGCTCGGAGTTGAGGTTGTGCCGTGCAACCTTCGTATGCTGCAGTAGCCACTATCGAAGACTTCTGTGACTTCGAAGGGTCCTTCCCAATTGGCTGCGAACTTCGGATGAGTTGCTTCTCGCATGCAGTGGTCGGATGCGCGCAAGACCAGGTCGCCAACTGCGAAATCTCGCCGCTGAACTGTCTTGTTGTAGGCGCGAGCGATTCTTTCTTGGTACCGCTTGTTAGTCCTTTTGGCTTGTTCTCGCTTTTCTTCCAGCAAGACTAAATCGTGATCGCGTTGATTTTCATAAAGCGCATGGAAGGCCAGCCGTGCCGAATTGACTCTGACCTCCGCAGGTACTACAGCTTCGGCCCCATAACATAAAAGAAATGGCGAAGCCCCTGTAGGCGTTCTTGGAGAGGTCCTGTAGGCCCACAGAGCTATGTTAAGAGAGTCGGCCCACTTCTTGTGGTCATCTGCGACCATCTTGCTCAGAATTCTCAGCAGCGTTTTGTTAGTCGCCTCGGCTTGTCCGTTTCCCTTTGGATAATAGGGAGTAGAGCATATTTGCGTGATATTGTACTCCGCAAGTTTCGTAGCTACCTGACGATTAACAAAAGGAGTACCGTTATCTGAAAGAATAGTATTCGGGATTCCGAACCTGCATACGATGTTTTCCTGGATGAAGTTGACCACAGCCAGCGCGTTTGCCGTCTTCAGTGGTATTGCTTCCACCCATTTGGTGAACAGCTCAGTTGCGGTGAGAATGAAATGGTTCCCATGTGACGTTGGTCGGATGGGGCCAATGAAGTCCAAAGCCCATGTGTGAAATGGCCATGGCGTCCCTAATGCATGTAGATCCACGGCGGGAGCGTGCACTAGGTTCCCTTTGAATTGACATTCTTGGCAGCGTCGCACCTTGGTGCGGCAATCGACTTCCATCGTGGGCCAGAAGTATCCGATTGAGAGGAGCTGTCTGCATAATTTCGCACCTCCCTGGTGTTCCGCCTGGTGGGAGAGGTCCATGACTTCTTGTGCTTCCCTATCGTCTAGGCATCGCAGCAAGTTGCCTTCATGACCTTTTCGCCAAAGCAGGTTTTCTTGAACCACATATCGAGAAGCTTTCCTCTTCAATTTGTCTGCCTCTTTTCTCGATTCGGGTATAGTGCCTTTGGTGAGGAATTCAAACAAAGGCTTTCTCCAGTCTGTGTCGTCGTCGATTAGAGCGACAAGAAGAGAATCTTTGATTAGTGCGCAACTTTCGCACTTCCCTTGTATCAGGGCTGCGGCTGTAGACATGCTCGGCCAATGGATGCCGTATCTCTGAGCTTTCCTGTAGATTGACACCTCGCTTTCTCCGCAAGCGTGCTGGTGAATCTTTTCTAACAGCTGTTGTCCCTCTTGTTCGGAGACACATCGCATGAGTATTCCTCCGGGACCCTTGTAGTAGAGGGTGTTGTCGTGGATGCAGTATCCTTTCGTGAGTGCCCAGCTCTCGCTGCTGGTGCCTTTCGCAATAGCTTGCAGGATTGCTTTTCGCCAGTCTGCGTCATCCATGTGTTCGTCGTCGCACGCATCTTCTGTTAATGCCGACGATGTTCGCACTTCGATGGAAATCCTCGCGGGGCATTTGTCTATGCTGACCTTAGATCCCAGAGTTGCTAAGGCGTCTGCATGCCTGTTGTCTGCTCGGGGCTTGTGCTCGTATTTCACGTCGCAGAATTGCTGCATCAGCTTTTGCACTAGAGTGCGGTATGACAGGAGGTTGATTTCCTTCAGACCATACTCGCCCGAGGCTTGCTTAACAATCAGCTTGGAGTCTCCCATGACTGTTAAGTTGCTCACTTCCAGAGCTTTTGCTGCACGAAGTCCCGCGATAAGAGCTTCGTATTCCGCCTCGTTGTTCGTGACTGCGAAATTGAGTTTTGCGGACATCTGTATGACTTCCCCGTCGGGCTTTGTCAAGACTATCCCAATGCCTCCACCTTTTCTGGTTGACGAACCGTCGAAGTGGAGGGTCCAATAGGGCACGTCGATCGCGTAGATTTCAGGGCCTTCGAGCTCCTCTTCGATCACAGGTTCGTGGCTGTTGTCGGGAAACTGTGCCAGCAGATCTGCTACCGCCTGCGACTTGATCGCCCTTGGCTTCACGCATGTGATATCGTATTGAGAGATGGTCATGTACCATTTCGCCAATCTCCCGCCCGGAGTAGTGTGAGTTAGCAAGTATCTTATGGGGTCGCTTTTGGTGACCACCACTACTTTGTGCGATGCAAAATAGTGTCTCAACTTCTCTATCACAAAGAATAAGGCAAGGCAGTGACGTTCGATGTCTGTGTACCTTGACTCAGCAGGCTGTACGACGCGAGAGATGTAATAGATAGGCCTCTCTTGGTCCTCATATACCTGAGCCAAGAGTGCTCCTATAGATCTCCTTGTTGACGTAAGATATAGCAGCAGCGGTGATCCCAGTTGAGGCGCGATCATGATCTTTGGGGATGTAAGTATCTCCTTTAGCTTTTCAAATGCGGCTTCATGGTCAGGAGCCCAGTTGTACGCGGCGTCCTTCTTGAGAAGAGTGCTGAAACAGCATGTGATTTCGGCGATTGCTGGGATGAATCTCCGCAGATATGACAATTTTCCCAAGAATGTTTTCAAGGCGCTTTGGTTGTGAGGTGGCGTCATGCTGGTGATGGCTGACACTTTCGCAGGGTCAGGCTCAATCCCTTGGCGATGGACCACGCACCCCAAAAACTTCCCCGAGGTCACGCCGAATGCGCATTTCATAGGGTTCATTTTTAATTGAAAGCTCCTGCATCTGTTGAATACTTTTCGCAGGTCTGCAAGGTGATCTGCCTCATGCTTGGATTTGACTACCAGATCATCCACATAGAATTCGACTTCTTTGTGCATCATATCATGGAATAGAGCCATCATGGCTCGCTGATAGGTTGCGCCTGCGTTCTTGAGACCGAATGGCATTACCGTGTAGTTGAATACCCCCACGGGAGTGATGAATGCAGTTTTCTGTGCATCGTCGGGATCCATCTTGATTTGATTGTACCCACTGAAGCCGTCCATGAAACTGAACATGCGATGGCCTGCCGTCGAATCGATAAGTAAGTCGATGTTAGGCAGTGGGAAATCGTCCTTAGGGCAGAAGCGATTGAGATCGCGGAAGTCCACGCAGATGCGGAGCTGTCCGTTCTTCTTCACCACTGGCACGATGTTGGCCAACCATGTGGGATGGTGATTTGGCTCTATGAACTTGGCATCTAGGAGTTTAACGATCTCCTGCTTGATCTTGACATTGAGCTCCGGCCTGAAACTTCTGGTGCTTTGCTTGACCGGTTTAGACCCTGGGATAATGTCTAAACGGTGCATGGTGATGCTCGTGTCCAGACCTGGCATTTCATCGTATTCCCATGCGAATACGTCCTTGTATTCAGTTAAAAGCTGTAGCAGCCCTTGTTCCTCGTCGCTTGTGAGGTCCGCACTCAGGAAGACTGGCCTTTTCTTTTCCTCGTTCGGGCTGAGGAACACCTCCTTTAGCTCTTGCTTTTGCGGTCGCGGCCTGTCTTCCATGCATTCGGGCGCTTCTTTGAGTTTCTCGTCCGAAACGATCTGTGTTGGCTCTTCTGTCAGCGCAACTTGCTCGATTTGATTGATTTGCCCAGGGACACCCTCATGCCCGTGTGAGGACGTCCCCGCGCACCTTCATATGCGATAGCATTTCTTCTCGTTGGCGTAGAAGCTCTCTATCTCCTTACCCTCGGGGTCGTGCTTTGCAATCCTCTTAAGAGTGTACACATTCTTCCGATGATATGCGATGCGCGGCGCCTCTTCGTGTGTAGGCGGTCTTTCGTTTGCATCTCCCCTTGTCACCATCACGCCCGCAGGTGACTGGTCCTTGATGTCCTCCCAGAGAGGCAAAGGAGTAGGGTCGAATGGTCCGGGTGTTTGCTCGTCCGCCATTTCGGTGAACCACACCGCCTCGCTGAGATGTGCTTCGTCCAAGTTGAACGGGTTAGTTGAGGCTGGTATCTCGACAATCCTGTCGTTCCAGATAGCTTTCATCACTTGGTGAGCCGTCGAAGGGATTGCGTCGAAGCGATGAATCCAGGCCCGACCAATGATCATGTGATATGTGGTGTTCGCATCTATGACGTAGAACTTCGCCGAACACTTGATCTTACCAATCTGAACGCCTAGGCGGATCCATCCGATCGTCATTCTAGAGTCGCTTCCGAATCCCACCAGCGGGGATGGACGTTTGACCACTTTGTGCTCGGGGATCCCTGCTAGCTTCAGTGTGTGGAGTGGAACAACATTGACCGCTGCTCCTCCATCGACGAATGCTCGCTTGAATTCGACGCCGTTGATGATGGCGGTCACGTACAGGGGCCTCTGATGGCTCGCATCTGTCTTCTTGTCGCTGGCAGAAAAGGTCATAATCTTTTCTGTGGAACGGGATGCCCTGATGACCTTCCCGTTGGAGACTACAAGTTCCTCTTCGTAGTCTTCCGCTATCCTTAAGATTGCCTTTGTCATATCCGATCGGCATTTTTCGGAGAAGTTCATTTCGTCGAAGAATTTGTTGAAGCTGTGCGACCCTTTCATGCGGTCGGCGCGCTCATCCTCCGTGTCCATGCTATAGTCTTCCTCTTCATGGACTTCAGCAATGATGGGTAGACCATCCTCTGCGACTTCTTCCAAGTCCACTATTGAGATCATGGCGACCTCCTTGCCTTTTGAGCCCGAGTCCGTATGGGCAGGCAGTGGGTTGTTGCGCACATCCTTCCGGTGGTCGCTGACGATGAGTTCGCCGTTCTTCATCTTCTGGTCGAACGCGAATCTGAGCTTCTTGCACTCGGCTGTGGGGTGCATGACCTTGCCGTGGTATTCGCACCACTTGGGGTCCCTCGTCATCTCCTTGGAGGGTTTTTGCTCTAGCGGTGGCAGGATGCCGTCTTTACGCCACTGTCTACAGAGATCGCTTGCTTCCTCCACCGAGCATGGCAGAGGCGGTGCATCAAAGTTTCCGGCTTTTGCTTGTTTCTGAGGCGAAACCGTGTTGACCTCAGCTTCGCGTCCTCGCTTGTAGCCGAATCTGCCGATCTTGTAGGTGGTGCCGCTCGCAGGTCGTTCTGGAGCGCTCTTCTTTCTCTGTCTCTCGACGATGGGCTCGATGTTCATCGTGCACTCGATGAGCTTTGAGAACGTGGGTGTTTGCAAATTGATTAGCATGCTCTTGTACTCATCTCGCATGCACTGCAGGCATATCTCTACGAGTCGGCTTTCGAGCATGGGATCCTTGCACTCCAGAGATTTCGCTCTGAATTTCTTGATGAAAGTGATCCCATCCTCCTCGCGTTTCTGATACATCCGCGAGAGATGGATCATCGTCACCTTCTCCTCCATCTGGAAGAACTTAGTGTAGAACTTCTGGACCATGTCGTCCCAGGTCTTCACGGATCCGGCCTCCAGTGTTCGGTACCATTTGTATGCCACATTCCCAAGAGTCTTTGGGAATTCTCGCATCAGCAGTTTGGGGTCAGCTCCATACGGACCCATGACATCAATGAAACGCATGACATGCTCATGGGCGTTTCCATTGACGTCCTCGAACTTATCCCATTTAGGAGCCTTGTACCCCACCGGGTTAGGCATGAGATAGATCTCCCGTGGAATGGGCGGATCGTTGTCTAGCTTCGGGATGATGGTATCCGCGAGCGACTGATGAGCCAAGATGGAGTCCACGCGCTTCTGCAAAGACGTCATGCATTCTGGAATGCTCCCCTCTGTAGCTGGCGAAGGGGTTGCCGTAGGCGGTGGCGACACATATGCCGCCGGAGGATTGGGAGTGTATTGACTGCCCGCGTTTCCCCAGATCGTTGCTGGTGGAGGCAGAGTGTACTGCAAAGTTGGGTTAGACGCCAAAGCCGTGGGCTGAGAGGCGTGAGCGGCAGGGGGTAGCATTTGCGCTGTTGATCCTTGGATCGAAGGCAGCTGCGCGGCTGACGGTGGAGTTTGCAGATGAGGGTTGGGAGGCGTGGCCGATACTCCCAATCCTGGAGCAGTAGGGGTTCCTCCTCCCTGAGGGGTGGCGGTACCTGGTGGAGGATTTGGCGCAAGGGTGCCCAGAACGGCCAAGATCCGCTCCAACTGCGCAGATTGAGACTTGAGAGCTTTTGCCTGACTTTGGACCGTGGCGTCCAAAGACTCCAAAGTTGGTGCCTCGCCGGGTGTCGTCGGAGTACGGCGGACTTCTTCTCCTGAGGGAGTTTCGGCGGAAGGCGATCGGTTGCTGACATCGTCCTCCTGAGACATGGTTGCTTTTGCTGGTAAGTTCACGTCGGGTTCACCAAAATGTGCACAAGAGATTCCGGCAGGGAGACCTCCGTGTACACCGTACGTAGTGGATCAGGGATCGCACAGGAAGAATAGGGGTGTGTGTAGGGAGAGAGTAAGTCAGTAGCAATGTCTGAGAGAGAGACAGAGGTTTGGCAGAGCTTCCGCGTATGGCAGTGTTGTTCTCTTTGTATGGAAAGAGTAACGATATATATATACTGGAGAACGTGGCCGTTGTAGTGTAGTTAATGCGCCCATTAATGGCGGCTTAATTAGCTTAACCGTAACGGCACGTTCGTCCGAGTATATAGGAACCGTTAGAGCACGTGGTGCGCGAGTACCGGAACCGTTACGAGGTTGACCGGGTTTGACCGGATTGACCGGGTCTAGGGAGCTCGTGCCATAGATCTCTCAAAACAGTTACTAAAGGTCGCGCGCGGGCTTGGCTCGCACGCGACAGGGCTTACCCTAGCCTCCAAACCACAAATCCCTACAAGTCCCGTGCAGTGGTATGCGAGGGCTCTGTCTCGCAGCCCCCACATGGATCAGCTCGGCTGGTGATCCTGTGTGTGTGGAGCACAATATGGTGTGCTGGATGATCGCCACGTGGCTAAGATTAGCCATGTCAGAAAGCAGTATCTACAACAGTATTTCAAGGCCTTGAAATCCTTTTCAAAGCTTTGAATATTAATCTGTATACTATATATTTCAGTGAATGGATCACTAATTCTAGGTGTTATCTCTTTAGATAGTTGTCTGACATTATTTTTACCTTTTTAAACAGATCTTTTTTTTAAATCAGTATAACACTATTTCCTTCTTACAAGAGTTTGATTTTCAAAAACCTTTCCTTCCTCAAATATTTAGGAGTATTTAGTTTCCTTCTTTCATTCCAACTGTTCAGTTTATATTTTCTCACTTTTCTCTCTCTCTCTCTCTATCTCTCTCTCTCTCTCTCTCTCTCTCTCTCTCTCTCTCTCTCTCTCTCTCTCTCTCTCTCTCTCTCTCTCTCTCTTCTCTCATCTATGACTCTCTCTTCTAAACCCTAAACCCTATGGATTCACGGAGATCTTCTCAAAGAATCAAGATGTATGGAGGCTCAAAGAAGAGCACATGGAAGAAAAGACAAGCTGGAGAAGAAGAAGAAGTTCAAGCTATCAGTGACAGCTCCCGTTCTAGAATTGTAAGTGCTCCAAAGCTTCCTTGTCCTCTGATAGCTCTCTTTTAGGAGTTATCTTTATACTTCCATATTACTTGTATTAGTCTTATTTCACATGATTTATATGTTATATTTGCACAAATATGTGAATTTGACTATTTCTAAGCCTAAGAGTGAAAAGTTGTGTTTCTAGCCTATTTGTGCATGTTTTCTCTCATATTTGCTATGATAATTGCACGGGTTTTTTAGTGTTGTGTATCTCAGGTAAAATAGGTGCAATGGAGCTTATGAGATGCTTGGATATGCTTGGAATGGAGCTAGATGAAGAGGAGAAAAGGAGACGCACAAACGAAGAAAAGTTGGAAAAGTCACACAGGACCAGCCTGCACTCTTTTCGATGCCCAGGAAAATCTACAAAGAATTTTGAAGCAAGGTTTGCGGCATTAGAAAGTACACATCCGTAGCTTTCCAACGGTATATGGTAGGCCCGAAGACGAGTCATTATGAGGGAGATACAGCCCGCGCGAAATCAGCAAATAATTCTGTCCGGGAATTACAAAGTAGAGGGGCTGAAGTGCAATTTCGGTTAGTTTTCATTAAAAAACGTGCCCAGCTGGTAAAAAACGGGCAGAGAAGACCTAATAGGAGAAGATTCACGTACGGGAGCCATTGGAGAGCAGCTAGGAGCTTGGGGATTGCACGGATTCGCCAAAGCTTTGGCGATTTCATCGTTTGATTCTTCTCTTACCCTCTCTTTATCATTCTATGGAGAATACTTGTGATTTTAGCATAACAATGAGTAGCTAATTTCTTTGTTAGGCTCTATGGAGAGCCTAGGGTTATGACTTAGACTTATTTTCCGGATTTTGTTGATTGATTCATGCGTTTGATCCAATTAGTGTTTATTATTCTTCATCTTGTATTGTGAATCCGTAAGCTAAGACTATTGACACGTGTTAGTGATGAATAGAATGACCATGTTAGATGAAGATGATGAACTAGTTGAATTCATAGCTTAATGTTACAAACTAATTGATTAGAAGTCATGATCTAGGCTTAATTCTTAGCAACAAGGGAGTCGCGAACCGGAGTTGTTAGTGAACTAGGTGGGTGCTCGACAGAGACTTAACCCGGTTACGAATAAGATCATGTTTTTATTCCCGAATCATTGAGACCGATAGGTGAGATGAATAGGAGTAGTCATGTGTGGGTAGATTCGGTTGAACTAGTTAGGTGTGTGAATTGGTGGACCGACAGGACCCGGTGAACGAAGTTGACTAGCCAGCTAGAACGTAACGGTAGATGGAGGTGGACCGACAGGACCCAAAGTAAACTGTTATGTAAAATTACATGAGATCGACAGAAGATTGTAAGTGCTATTACCCGGCATAATCAGTTATTGCGTAACGTGATTCAATACAAATTCCGGAACTGTCTAAAGACCCTAGGTGATTCATAGATCGCCTAGTTTTCTCCATACTTTGATTAAATTCTTTTAATTGAAAAATACAAAAACATTGTCTCTACATTCATTTTATTCAGTCGCTTGTTCGTGGGCGACGAACATTCAAACTCAAACCACTTCTTACCGGTTACTTAGTTATCTCTAATTGATTCTTAATTAGCTAGTAGTCGTCTATTTCCCTTGGGTTCGATACTCGGAGTCGTAAAATACTCCACTTACTACTTGACCGTGCACTTGCGTATACACGTAAGAAATCGTGTCAAGTTTTTGGCGCCGTTGCCGGGGAATTAAACGGTTTATTAGTTTAGTTAAAAATTAATTTAGGATACTTCTTTTAGTTTCTTTTTGTTACTATCTGTTTACCTCACGGGTGTGCTAGTGTTGCTTTTTCAGGTAGCTATGGTGGAAGGTCAAGGACTAATTAGCCTCACCACAGAGCAGCTACAAGCTTTAGTGGCTGAAGCTGTAGAGAAAGCATTGGCAGCAACATCTATACCGCGCCCGACCTCAATGCCATATAATCGATCAGGAAAAGCAATAATCCAGGCATTTGAGGCGGACCTTAAAGGAAGGGAGCCAGCAATTGTGGTGCCACCAATTCAGGCAGAAACCTTCTGTCTCAAGCTGGGCACAATTCAATTTGCTCAGGACCAGTGCACTTTTGCTGGGACAGACGAGGAAGACCCACATGCATTCATTGGGAGATTTCAGAGCCACTGTGGGCTAATTCGATATAGTGGGGTCACATCTGAAGCGCTCAAACTGATGCTCTTTCCTCATTGTCTCAAGGGAGCTGCTATGGATTGGCTGGACTCTATGCCATCCTGTTCAATCAAATCGTGGGAAGAGTGTGTCACACTGTTCATGAGTAAGTTTTATCCTATCTCACGTGTGATTCAGCTTCAGAATGAGATCTGGACGTTCAGGCAAAAGCAGGATGAATCACTTGTCAAAGCATGGCATCGCTTCAATCACTTGCTACGTAGATGTCCCAACCATGGTATTGACAAGCGACAGTTAATCCAGGTCTTCTATGATTCACTTGGACAGCCCAATAGAGACAAGATGGATATAGAAGCTGGGGGAAACTTCTTATTTAACTGTGATCATGAAGGGGCATATGAATTGATGAGATGCTTGGTTCAGCAAGAAGAGAGCATGGATTACCAGTACAGGCACATGGAACTGGTAAGAGATGAAAAGATGGCTTATAACACCGTTCAGGTGAATGCGGTAGAGATAGTGCATGAAGAAAATGTTTCAGAGATGCATCAGCAGCAGCCAGTACCACCATTAGAGTTGTCCGATATGACAGGGATAATAAAGACGATGGCTCAGCACATGACAGACATGTCCACACAGGTCAGCTCTGTAGCAATTGCACTTCAAGTTGCTCAAGCAGAAATAAAAGATCTAAAGGAACAACTTGAACAAAGGGCACTGGGTAGCATTGTTGACACATCAGAGGGACAGGCTCAAGCCATCACCACTCGAAGTGGTATTGCACTTACAGATCCTCCATATCCGATTCATGCCAGAGCGGAAGCCTCAAAGGCGAAGGAACATGAAGTCTTCGATTCTGAGAAGACACCTGTCATGATCCCCCAATCAAAGGGCATGACTCCACCAGACGAGGAGGAGCATACTCAGGTACCACTTTCATCTCCTCCTTCTTCTTCAGAACTTCCATACCCATTACGTACTAGGAAGAAGAAGGATTATTCTGAGGAATACAAGCGCTTTTTGAATGTCTTCTCTAAACTGCATATCAATATCCCATTGATTGAGGCACTTCAAAAGATGCCTAAGTATGCTCGATTTATTAAAGATGCAGTTCTTGGAAAGAAAGGGGTGGATGAATTTCAGAGAGTAAGCTTAAATGAACAGGTTAGTTCATGTGTTTTGCATGGGTTACCTAAGAAAAAGAAGGATCCAGGTAGCTTTGTCATTGAGGCTACATTGGGTGATTCCTACACTGGAAGAGCTCTCTGTGATCTGGGAGCGAGCGTGAATTTGATGCCGTTGTCGGTATTCAAAAAGTTAGGTGTGGGGGAGCCCCCGAAAACCTGGATAACACTCCAATTTGCAGACAAGTCATCCAAGAAAGCATGTGGGATGGTTAAAGATGTGCTAGTGAGGGTCGGAAGTCTGATCATTCCGGCTGATTTTGTTATATTGGATATGCCAGTAGGTGATGTTCCGCTAATTCTGGGTAGGCCATTCCTGGCAACTGGTCGTACTCTCATTGACGTAGAGAATGGAGAACTGATTATGAGGGTACACGATGACATGGAGACTTTTCGGGTCTTTAAGCCGTCACCCCAGTGCTCATGGGAGTATCAGCCAGGGGTGCCATTTGCTGTACAAGTGAAGCGCCAAATCCCAGAGTTATCGCAAGGGGATCCACCTGATTATTGGGATAGAAATAAGCCATCAGCGGTGCACGCACATGAAGCAGTGCTTCAAATCCAACACAGGAAAGCTAAGCTGGAAGCGGCACAATGTGCCAGACCACCCTCGTGAGGTGGCAGAGGTAACTGGGTCGGGCCGTCGACCGTAAATTACAAGGCGCTTGTTGGGAGGCAACCCAACGTATTTTTATGCTTTAAGGTAGAGAGTGTGTTTTTAAATACTGTCGTGTGCGTTTTTAATACCGTTTTGTTATCTGAGGGGTGAGAGAGTGAGAATCTGACATTTCAATTGAGTCGTGGCAGGCATACAGGTTGGAGACGCGGTTCGGACTCCCCTTCTTGATGCGTGAAAAGAGGAAACGCAGAAAAACCGAGAAAGCGACATTATGATCACGAAATTTGAGGCGGAATTTTGAAGTTTACTCCGAAAAATTTGAAGCCACTATTGTGAAATCAGAACGCGCGAAACGAGCTTTCCGACGGTATGTAATATGCGTGCATCGGAGTCCGGAGACGTAATCTAGAAGACAAACGAAGCGAAAAAAAAAAATCTGGAATCAGGGGTGTTCGCACGAACACCCCCTGTGTTCGCAGGAACACCAGCCCCCTAAAAAACCCACTGCTCAATATTAGGAACAACAAAAGTTGCTCACACGAACAGGGGTAAATGGGGCAATTCAATAGTTTTTGAGGGTGAAAAAGGAAATTCGTGACAAGTTTGTTTCATCGGGCATCTGGTATTAGCCTCCTTCCTCTCCTTCTTGCGAACACAGAACCACTCCAATTCTCTGCAACCCGATCGAATCACCGTGCTCCAGCGTGTTCCCGTCGCGTCTCCGGCCAGTTCTCACTCCGGCGACCACAGCGACCGCAGCAGCAGCCCATCTTCTCCCTCCCGCACTGCAACCCGACGCCTTCTAACCCCTTCCTCCTATCGCCGATCGAACCACCTCTCCGTCCTCTCTTCTCCGACGCAACCCCCGCCACAGCCACCAGTGGCCTCTGACCCCATCGCCTCCACCAATCTCGTCTCAAATCTGGGTTCTCCGCCAACAACCACTGCCGCAGATACATACCACCAGTCCACCATTAAACCTAGCGGCAAGAACTCAGAAACCCCAATTAAACCCAGCACCGCCACGCCCTCCTCTCCAATTGAACAGTACCCAAACCACCGCCTTCCTCTGTACAGTCCTCTCTGACCCAACCGCAACCCCTACAGACGCCATGATTTCCGGCGATTGAGCACCCTGTTATGGCTCTTCCCCCTTTGGCTTCTGTCGGTAACTGTCAAACTTCAAACAAACCTCTGGCCGCCTCCGGTAGAAACCCCAACCATCATCCAACAACCAATTTACCGCATACAATCCTGTAGTGTTCACTGTGAGTTGCTGACAGCTTATACAAGTGTGGTTGGGCTGTATATATCATGTGATGGGTATTGAAAATTAGAAGAAAGAATATGAAATTATGGGTGCAAACAGGAGATATTGGCCAAGAAAGAACAGATTTATGCTGAAAATTGCAGGGAGTATGAAGCATGATTATAGTCTATGTTATTCTCAAGTTCGAAATTGAGAGTCATAAGGGCTACAATAGATCATCTTTTTTCTTATATCAGTGAGTTGTGATTATATTTATGAGCGAATTAAGGTGGATAGTTGGTTAAGCACGCGTCAACTATCTTCACCATAATATAGTTCATTGATGAATGTCGTGTGGAATCTCTTCAATCATGGAGCAGCTCTTATAGATTAGTCCGAGTTCAAAACTGGATGAAAAGTTTGACGAAGACATCGACCCCGGTGTGCTACGGTGCACTCGACCGCAAGGGAACTCACATAACGAGTTCGGGGATTCTTCGCTCTCTTTTCGTCAGCAGCAACATGATCAATCGACCCCGGTGTGCTACTTGTGCACTCGACCGCAAGGGAGCTTGCATTGGCGCGCACAATGTTTGCTTGGGGATTGTTCTAGCTATCTTAGTCAGCACTTATCGAATTTCATCCCCGACCTTGTGTCGGTTGTGAGTCTCTCTTCTCTCTCTTTACTTACCGTTTAGGCACATCGTACTTGCTCTAGGGTTTTATTTTGACTACTTTGTCACAGAGCATAGTCGCCGCTTGGATTAACTGTTAGAATCCTAGGGAATACTTGAGTACTTGCTTAATTTCGGTACACACGACTTGTCACGTGCACGTAGCTTGAATTATCTCTAAATTTATTGCCGCTACTTTCTTGTGCCGTGGCTTTGACCCCGAGTAGAATCACCGCCCCTCGCATTTGAATGTCGAGTCTTCTTGGTTGATCTCTAAATTCGTTGAGGACAACGAAGCGCTCAAGTGTGGGGGGAGTTTTAGTCTTGACTAGCCAGTCAGTGTCTGCATCACCATGTCTGCATATAGTTGTTCGTGTCGTATTGTGTCTATTTATGTGGTCCGTGTCGTGATATTGTGATAGTATGTCATATTGTGTTGTGTTAGTCGTGTATATACTTGTTTGAGTTTATGTTTAATATTGCACGTTTTCTTATTTGAGTCTACCTACCCTATCGACTGTTTGGTGTAGTTTCGTTCGTGTCGGCTTGCATGTAGTGTAGGAATTATATGAAAAAATCAAAAATTGAAAAAAAAAGATTAAAAAGAGAAAATTTTGAGAAAAGGGCAATCGAAAGAGGCTAAAGTTTGATAAATCGCGAAGTGTGAGGACTTTAGGCGTAGAGCATGATTTGCGATCGAGAGTGACGACGTGAGTTCCCCCCTAGTAGGTATAGAGAGACTTTCTTTACGGGAGTGCCTACCTATTTTTTACACTTACGTGATTTTCAAAAACTCAAAGTGTGTGCCTATTTTCTTACAAGAGCTGAGCTAGGTGTGAGCTAAACAAGCCGAACATCCATGTGTACGTCTTAGGTAGTCGCCAACCCGCCTCGTAGTGGCACACGAAACAGCTGTGCGAGGACGTGTATTAGAGCACTCACTGCTTTTAGAACTCACCTTGTAGGACCATTAGACGCCCCAATTTGAACCTTGGATTCTTGCTAGCCTTCGGACCTAGGGTGACGATTCTTGGCCTTCATCACAAATCGATTAGAATCACCACTTTAGTGCGTCACGAGGGGGTTGTGTAGTTGAGGGGGTTCGATGAGGGAGTGATTATACAATTCGTTGAGTTCGACATCTCGCTTGCACGTCATTGATTATCTACGAGGGGATGCGAGGGTGAGTGAGTAGGCTTGCACACTTCGGTGTGGCGGTGTTCCATGCCATTACATCGTGGACACAGTTGTGGAGAGCCGTGAGTGCGTGAATCTAATACGCACGGAATTGGGTTGGGAGAACTTAATTGGTGGATCGTGCTAGGTACCGGTTTTGATTACTTTGGTGTAGGAGGATCGGTAGGATTAGGCACGAGATACATTCATCTTCGGGACTACTTGAGAGGGGTTATGGTTACATTCGAGTGTGCGGGTGTCGACTTTTGACTTCGGACATTGAGATTGAGCTTGCGACGACTCCACTCCCACACATGTATTTCATTGATTTTGCGGCTTGGATTTACATGGACTTTGATTGAGTTAGGAGGAGATGATATTTTTTATGTGATATTCATTCATCGATTTACGTGTTTCCTTCTCCTAGCATATTTGATTGTTATTTGAAGACCACTCGGATATTATTGTTGGATTGTGATGGGATTTTGAGAGAATTGTGAAAGAAAAGAAAAAAAAAAAAAAAAAAAAAAAAAAAAAAAAAAGAAAATAATAAAAAAAAAATGAGAGAAAAAGAAAAAGGAGAGATGAAATAAAGTTTTAGTTGGAATTGAATTGAAACGAGTGGTGGAGCTACTTTGACGACGACGGTTCACGTTTCATGCACGACAAACGACGATGGCCACGGAGATCACTACTGTACCGGGGTTTGAGGGAATTGAGGGCCGGAGGTGGTGAGCTTCGGGTTTCGGTTTCTATCATTGTGGTGAGGTTGTGTGAGATGTGGGATTTGATGTGAGAATGTGACGCTTAGGACTTGATTTCGACGAGATTATCTATATGTCCGTAAGCCTCATCATGTGAAAACCGTTAGCGGATTAGGAGCTCGGACCTTGGATGTGGCTTTGCCTAGCGTAGTCTCTTATTTCGTGGCACACGCGAAGAGGTAGTGTACTCTTGTACTTAGTAAAGTTAGGATTTCTATACTAACTAGGGGAGAGTCTCGTTGTCGAGTTTAGTTTCAACTCATGCTTTGTTCCTAGGATTCTCATCACTTCATGATAATTGATTTAAGCCAATGGAGATTGTCCGATCTCAACCAAAAAGATAAAAAGTATATTTTGTGTATATATGTGTTTGTGTAGGATCGAGTCATAGTTTGCATTTGCATCATATTGTTGCATTGTCGAGTCTTGTGTCGTTTGCGTCTTGAGTCGGCTAGTAAATAGTGGTTTTACTCGGGACGAGCAAAAGGTAAGTGTGGGGGTATTTGATAACTCTCTTTTAGGAGTTATCTTTATACTTCCATATTACTTGTATTAGTCTTATTTCACATGATTTATATGTTATATTTGCACAAATATAAAAATTTACTATTTCTAAGCCTAAGAGTGAAAAGTTGTGTTTCTAGCCTATTTGTGCATGTTTTCTCTCATATTTGCTATGATAATTGCACGGGTTGTTTAGTGGTGTGTATCTCAGGTAAAATAGGTGCAATGGAGCTTATGAGATGCTTGGATATGCTTGGAATGGATCTAGATGAAGAGGAGAAAAGGAGACGCACAAACGAAGAAAAGTTGGAAAAGTCACACAGGACCAGCCTGCACTATTTTCGATGCCCAGGAAAATCTACAAAGAATTTTGAAGCAAGGTTTGCGGCATTGGAAAGTAGACATCCGTAGATTTCCAACGGTATATGGTAGGCCCGAAGACGAGTCCGTATGAGGGAGATACAGCCCGCGCAAAATCAGCAAATAATTCTGTCCGGGAATTACAAAGTAGAGGGGCTGAAGTGCAATTTCGGTTAGTTTTCATTAAAAAACGTGCCCAGCTGGTAAAAAACGGGCAGAGAAGACCTAATAGGAGAAGATTCACGTACGGGAGCCATTGGAGAGCAGCTAGGAGCTTGGGGATTGCACGGATTCGCCAAAGCTTTGGCGATTTCATCGTTTGATTCTTCTCTTACCCTCTCTTTATCATTCTATGGAGAATACTTGTGATTTTAGCATAACAATGAGTAGCTAATTTCTTTGTTAGGCTCTATGGAGAGCCTAGGGTTATGACTTAGACTTATTTTCCGGATTTTGTTGATTGATTCATGCGTTTGATCCAATTAGTGTTTATTATTCTTCATCTTGTATTGTGAATCCGTAAGCTAAGACTATTGACACGTGTTAGTGATGAATAGAATGACCATGTTAGATGAAGATGATGAACTAGTTGAATTCATAGCTTAATGTTACAAACTAATTGATTAGAAGTCATGATCTAGGCTTAATTCTTAGCAACAAGGGAGTCGCGAACCGGAGTTGTTAGTGAACTAGGTGGGTGCTCGACAGAGACTTAACCCGGTTACGAATAAGATCATGTTTTTATTCCCGAATCATTGAGACCGATAGGTGAGATGAATAGGAGTAGTCATGTGTGGGTAGATTCGGTTGAACTAGTTAGGTGAGTGAATTGGTGGACCGAGAGGACCCGGTGAACGAAGTTGACTAGCCAGCTAGAACGTAACGGTAGATGGAGGTGGACCGACAGGACCCAAAGTAAACTGTTATGTAAAATTACATGAGATCGACAGAAGATTGTAAGTGCTATTACCCGGCATAATTAGTTAGTGCGTAACGTGATTCAATACAAATTCCGGAACTGTCTAAAGACCCTAGGTGATTCATAGATCGCCTAGTTTTCTCCATACTTTGATTAAATTCTTTTAATTGAAAAATACAAAAACATTGTCTCTACATTCATTTTATTCAGTCGCTTGTTCGTGGGCGACGAACATTCAAACTCAAACCACTTCTTACCGGTTACTTAGTTATCTCTAATTGATTCTTAATTAGCTAGTAGTCGTCTATTTCCCTTGGGTTCGATACTCGGAGTCGTAAAATACTCACTTACTACTTGACCGTGCACTTGCGTATACACGTAAGAAATCGTGTCATCCTCCTCCAACGAAAAAAAGCAAAAAAGGAAAAGGATGATCATCCTGCTACTTCAAGCAAGAAGAAGTCAGATCTAGTAGCAACTTCTGGGTTACAAAAGAGTATTCAAATTGATAGTCCAATAAAGGTGAAGAAGGTAAAGGAATCTCAGAAATTAGGCAAAGGAAAGGAGATATAGAGATTAGAAAAAGACAAAGGGGAGGCTATTCAGATTTACACTAAAAGGATATCATATTCTGGTAAGAAATCTCTTTTTGATCATTGGTTCATCAATCATGTTTCTCATGGAATTTGGTTAGATGATTTTTCATCTAATCCAATTGCTTACTATACAATGATCAATACTAGCATGCTGGATAATATGGATTTGGAATGTATTAGGAGATTGAAACAGAGTTCAATTTGGAAAATCCTAAATCCCTCTAAGATTGCATACCCTAGGCTTACCAGACTCTTTTACTTGAATCTGAAACAAGTGAATTCTTTGGGTTTAAATTTATCATCTAAGGTAGCTGATATTGAGATGGATTTAGATCATGCTGAATTGGCCAGAGTCTTGAGTTGTCCAAAGAGGTACAAAACAAAAAATTTCCCTATAAAAATTGGCGTTATAAGGATGGCTAAGGAATATTTATTTTTTTCTAATGTAGCTACTACCTCTAAGCAGTTAACTCATTCTGTGTTAACTGTTGAAGCCAAAATCTTGTTTACTATCCTAATGAGGTGTGTGGTACCAAAAGTGTACTCTAAGGAATTGATATCTGATATGGTGTTATATCCGATGTACTTGGTGATGCATGGATATGAAATTGATCTGGCAAGCATTGTAATGGAACACATGTTGTGCTGTTGTACCAAAAACAGGAAACATCCTTTACCCTATGCTAACCTCCTCCCACTTTTATTTCACCATCTCGAAATACCCGTTGAAAAAGAATATACAATCACTACTGATTTTGGAATGATAGCTGAGAAGTCTTTTCAAAGGATTACAATTGTGAAAACCAATGACGGAGAATGGAAATTCTACTCAGAATTGTCTGCTGATGAGTTGAAGGCCAAGAAGTTTTCAAAGCCTAAGTCCTTAACCACTCCATCATTCCTACCTTCTGATGGAATAGATGCCCTAGAGGTAATCTTATTTAGTAATGAACATTATTTTGGCTAGAAAATCATTGTATTATTTATGGAGATATTTAATATAATTAAGTCCTTAGATTATAATTGGTGTTTATCTTAAATATCCCTAGTCGTTTATATTGATGAATAGGACGATAAAATATAGACTGGTGCTCCCCCTAATTCAGTGCTTCCTTATTCAACATGCCAAGTTCTAATTTCATGGCTATGAATCTATCTTCTGGCAGTGGTTTAGTAAAAACTGCGAGTTAGTTGGCACAAATGATAGAGATACATCACATTTCTCCACATGATCTCTAATGAAGTGATGTCTGACATCAATGTGCTTAGTCTGAATGTCGTACTAGATTCTTTGTAATTGAGATAGCACTATTGTTGTCACATTTGATGAGAAAATCTCTGATCTCATAACCCAGATATCTCATCCGTTGAACTATCCACAGCACTTGTGAGCAGCAAGCTCCTGCTGTTATGTATTCAGCTTCTGGTGTTCATAGAGCTACTGAATTTTGCTTTTTAGAATGCCAGCTTATCAGAGATGCTCCAAGGAATTGGAAACATCCTGAAGTGCTTTTTCTGTCAACTTTATATCCTGCAAAATCAGCATCTGAATAGCCACACATAGATAGGTGAGTTTGTTTAGGATACCAAAGCCCTAAGTCTTTGGTACCATTGAGATATCTGAAAATTCTTTTGACAAACTAAGTGAGACTCTTTAGGATCAGCTTGGAATCTAGCACACATACAAACATTAAACATAATGTCTGGC
This sequence comes from Linanthus parryae, assembly GCA_023055425.1. Classification (NCBI taxonomy): domain Eukaryota; kingdom Viridiplantae; phylum Streptophyta; class Magnoliopsida; order Ericales; family Polemoniaceae; genus Linanthus; species Linanthus parryae. The sequence continues at coordinate 20,816,075 of JALGPY010000012.1, read as the reverse complement.
CTACTTGCAGTACGATAGAGCAGTGAACTAATCATACCACTGAACTCTTTCTGGTTCACACTCTTACAATTTTGATCCTTGTCTAAGGATAGTGTAGATCTCATGGGAGTTTTGGCTACCTTGGATTGAGACATATTATAATTTTTTTAGCAAATTCTTAGTGTACTTATTCTGGTGTAGGAAAATTCCTTTCTACATTTGATGTACATAAAGTTCAAGAAATAAATTTAGCTCTCCCATCAAGCTCATCTCGAATTCCCTGCTCATAAGACTAGAGAAATCCTTGGAAAGAGAATCATTAGTAGCACCAAATATAATATCATCAACATATACGTGTACTACCCAAATATCTTTCTCTTTATGAAATATTTTTGTCAACTAAGCCTCTTTTGAAATCATTTTCAAGTAAAAAATTGACTATCTGTCATACCAAGCTCTTGGAGCTTGTTTGAAGCCTTAAAGAGCTTTTCCAAGCTTATAAATATGATTTGGAAACTCATCACTTTCAAAACCAGGAGGTTGAGCAACATATACTTCTTCTTGCATCTAAACCATTTACAAATGCACAATTAACATCCATTTGAAGAAGTTTGATGTTCTTATGTGATGAAAATGCAAGTAACATTCTTATTTCTTCCAACCTGGCCACAGGAGAAAAAGTCTCCTCATAATCTATACCTTCTTCCTGGTTTTAGCCTTGAGCTACTAATCTTCCTGATTGTATCCATCTTGTTTCTCAACACACACATTGTTCCAAATACATACGGATCTTTAAGAGGAGGAACTATATTTTAGGCTTTGTTCCTCTCAAATTCACTCAGCTCACTTTACCTTGCAATGGTTCAGTCTGCTTCTTGTAGTGATTCTTTCACATATTTAGGTTCTACAAGAGACACAAAATCAATTAAAGCACACAAGTTCTTTAGCTGAGATCTTGTTTGTGTACCATTGGATGGATCAGAAATGATGTTTTATGTTGGATGGGATGGCAAATATTTGAACTTATTTCTTGTGTCCAGGGTTCTGGTTCACGAGGAATCTTTTCAAGGCCTCGAGGGCTTAATGTAGTGGCTTGACCACTCTATGTTCCTTGAGGTCCTCATTCAACGCTTTGAGAGCCACTTTTAAGTCTTTGAAAATCTCTTCTGTTTTCCTGCATGTTAGTCTTAGAACCATCCTCTGGATCTGCTTCATCCTCTAACTCATGCTTGTTCAAATTTAAGTCTGCAAAACCTTCACTTAAAGAACCGTCATTGCTTTCATCAAATATAACATGTATGCTTTCTCAAAAAGCTTGGTTCTCTTATTGTAAACTCTGTAGGCTTTGCTAGTCAAAGAATAATCAAGGAAAATACCTTCATCACTCCTAGCATCGAACTTGTCAATATTATCCTTATCATTCTTGTGAACAAAGAAAGTATATCCAAAAGGTTTGAAATAAGAAATATTTGGCTTTCTCCCTTTGAAAAGTTCATATGAAGTCTTCTTGAAAATAGGCCTAATCATGCATCTGTTCAAAAAATGTAAATTTTCAGTATTAAAAGCCTCTCCCCAAAAAGACTCTAGCAATTCGTTTTCTAAAAGAATTGTCCTAGACTTGTCCTCAAGAGTCCTGCTTTCCGTTTCATCTATACCATTTTTGGAGGAGTTCTAGGAGCAGAAAAATTGTGAGAAATGTCATCCTTAGCACAGAACAAATCAAACTCTAGGTGATCAAATTTTGTGCCATGCTCACTCCTTATTGAAGCAATGGGCAAGTTTTTCAAAATTTGTAGCTCTTTACACAGTTTGGAAATTCAGGCAGTGCCTCAGACTTTTCTCTTAAAAACATAACACAAGTTAATCTAGAGAAATCCTCTACCATAACCAGCATATACTTCTTAACCTTTGTATTTGGAACTCTCATAGGACCACACAGATCCATATGAAGCAGTTCAAAAGGTCTGGTTGTACTAACAAAGTTTCTAGGCTTGAATGATCTCATTGTCTGTTTTACTTGAGCACAAGTCTTGCATACCTCTTCATTTTTAAACTTTATGGATGGCACTCCTCTGACCAGCTCTTAGAGAATAGTTTGATCAGTGTATGCAAGCTCATGCATCCAAGCTTTATGTGCCAATTCAAAGCTTTGAGACATTTCAGACTTTCTCCTTCAACTTTGTTACTATTCAAATAGTAAACATTGTTTGACCTAGGAGCTGTGAGAACGCAATTGCCAGATTTTTCATCTTGCACCACACATTTATCCTTGTCAAAAATAACCTTATTACCTTTATCACAGAGTTGAGACACACTAAGAATATTAAACATTAGACCATCTACAAGATAAACATTTGAAATATAATTTTCAAAACCATTACCAGCTTTGTCAAGTCCTATAGTAGTGCATTTTCCTTTGTCACCAAAAGTGATTGTCCCTCATAATTATTCTTTCATTTCAGTGAATAAGTAAATCTTGCCACTCATGTTCCTGGAGCAACCACTATCCATAATCCACTTCTGTTCTTTGCTCTTGGTGACAACCTGCAAACACCACTCCTGCCTTACCCAGCTGTTAGACCAAGTGTAATATATGGATTCATATTCAGGATCAACCATGTTAGGTGGTCTGATCCCTTTAGGAACCCAAATCAGTCTCACATGTCCCTTTAGATGAAATGGAAAAGTTTTCCTCATAATGTGAGGTTCTTTTCTTCTGAAGGGACATGTCATCTTAACATGACCAATCTTGCCACAGTAAAAGCACTTTGGAGAATGTCAGCTACCTGATTTCATAAAGTTGGTATTGTTCTTTCTTGGAAAGTTTGGATTATATCCAATACCAATTATTGGACAGAATGCAAACTTTCTCCAGGAATGAAGTTGTGATTTGTTCAGAGCCAACAAGTTTTGTCATAACATTCTTATAGTCTTGAAGTTTCTCATCCACAAGAGTCTGTTGTTCCTCTAATTCATCATGTTGATGTCTTATAGCAACAAGGTTGTCACTCAAAAGTGAGTTCTCTGTTACAACTTCTTTGACTTGAGTTTTCAAGGCTTTGAAATCTTTTTCAGCCTTTGTCTGAAAAATTTCAAGATTCTTGTTCTAGCAAACTAATTGCAAATTCTCTTTTTCTTGCTCATGAACTTTCTTCTTTAAAGACTTGATTTCATTCAAGTAGTCTTCTTCATTCAAAAGCATTGCTTTCAGAATTTCAGAAAGTACATTTGTAGGTTTAGATATTGGACTATTCACCGTTACCTCAATGTTCTTTTCTAAGCTTTCATCATGCTTGGCCATAATACAAAGGTGGGCTTTATCTTCTTCAGAATCTGATTCACTTGAAGAATCAGAGTCACTCCATGCAGCTACCATGGCCTTCTTCCTTCTGTCATTGTCTTTCTTTTGAAAGTGTTTGCTTTTCGTGTGTGGAAATTCTCTGATCAAGTGTCATCCATCAATAAATTCAAAGCAATTCATTCCTTTAGATTCATGGGAAGAGGACTTACTTTTTTAGTTATTGCTACTTGAAGATCTGAATGTGTCTCTGATGAAGTCTTTGTTTCCAAAATTCTTCATCTTTAGAATCCTTTTCAAGGCTTTGGAAATGAGATCAAAAGGATCTTCTTCACCATATTCTTCTTTTTCAAGGATTTGAGGTTGTTCACTCTCTTTGGCCTTGAGTGCCAGATTCTTGATACTCTCTGGAAGTTCTCCATCAGCTTAACTCATGGAGATCTCATTTGTGAGTAGCTTTCCCTATGAATCATCTAGTTGGAGAGAGGATAGATCTTGAGCTTCTTCAATGGCTATAGGATTTGGTTCCCATTTGGCTTTGGGAAGACTTCTCAAAATCTTTCTGACTTTCTCTTCATTGGAGAATGCTTTCCCCAAGGAATCCAGATTTTTGACAAAGTCGGTAAATCTTTTGAATGTGTCTTTGATGATTCATCTCCATTAATCTTGAACAGTTCATACTGTCTAAGAAATATATTGATCTTGGTTTGCTTCACTTAGCTGGTTCCTTCAAAAAGTGAGCATCATTTTGTCCCAGATCGCCTTAGCAGTCTTGCAGGTAGATATCCTGTTGAATTTGTCTGCATTCAAAGCACAATATAAAAGATTCATGTCTCAATAATTTTTTTAAAATTGTTCTAATTCAGAAGTAGAGAGTTTTCAGGTTTGGGATTTCTAATCCCATCATTTTATTTGTAGAATATGTGAGGTCCATTCTGGATAATAGACCACAGTTCAATGTCGTGATCAATGAAAAACATTTTCATTAAGGCTTTCCAATGTAAAAAATTGTCTCCACAAAAAAGTGAAGGTCTGTTAGCAGCTCTTCCCTATTAGAAACCACATTCAACTACATTACTCATGATCACAAGATTGTTAGATTTGTAGAGTGATACATGCTCTGATACCAATTGAAGACTGTATTTAGGTATGCAGTTAGATGATCAAATACTCTAGAGGGGGCTTGAATAGTGTATGGAAACTTTTTCTAAAAGTGTGATTTTAAAACAAAATGAGAAGAACTAGAAGTATTTCAAAGCTTTTGAACTCATTTTCAAGGCTTTGAAACCAAAACAGACAGTTTAAAAGAAACTAAGTATTTTCAAATCTTTAAACAGAAACATGTTTTGAAGCTTGTGATAGAACATACAACATAATTATGTTCTATTTTTGAAGACAAGTAAAGAACAGTAAAGCAAGACAATGAACACAGTGATTTGTTGCGAAGTTCGGTCCCAAGTGACGTACTCTCCGCCTAAGTGATCTACGCAGTGATTTATTACTTAACAAAAGATTAAGTAATGAAACAGAATGATATGAAAATTAATCTTTGGATGAAGAACAATGTGAAGACAGTGAAGCAATGAAGCTTGAAGTGTTCTTCAGGAATCTGGAATGGATTGAATGAATCAAAGATCTTCTCCAGTGATGTTTGTCAATCCACAAGAGTGTATGAATCTCTGTGTAAATATTTGTACGTGTCAATCTCTCTGAATTAGTGTCTCTCTATCTGTCAATTTGAATTGCAGAGTATGTAGAAAGCTTCAAAAGAAATCCCTATAAATCCTCTTGCAGATAATTGACTCTCAACAGATCTTTCCCAACGGCTAGCTGCATTATTTTCTCAAATCATTTTGATCTAATCTTCGCTCTGCAAGCCTAAGGAAAGTCCAGAAAACTTTCCATAAGAATAGCACCAATCTGCAGATCCAGCAATCTTGCAAATAAAGAAACTTCAGCTAAACCTGCAACACAAAGTTAGTTAAAAATCTTGCAAAACAACTTAGGCAAATGATAAGATCAAAGCATGTAGTAACACAAAATTAGTTTGTCTTTCATCATATCATATAGCATGATCAAGTTCATGATATTAGAGAATGAATAGGAGTAAGAACTCTCCATTAGTTCGTGTTGTGAAGTCACTTGGTAGCTTGAAAGATCTTGAAACCAAGGAGGAAAATTAGACCCACATTGGTACTCACAAGGTAGGTAGGTGGCTTTATACGGTATCACACACAAGAGTAATGTATAACTACTAAGGTGTGTGGTGGACCATGGGTGTTCTTGTGTGCCTCGCGCGCAAATACACACACGCCGCCGCCGCCTCGCCTCGACTCGACTCGTGTCGGGTCGGGTCGGGTCGGGTCAAACCGGACTGGACCGGGTCAGGTCGAAGGGAAATTTGGGCGAAATGCCTCGACGTCTCGTGTACGCAAGGCGACCTGGCGTGAGATTATAAATCTGTTTTATTCCATCACATACCAGTTTAATTTTTAATTAATTGGGTGATTTTGTAATGGAATCAAAACAGTTTTGACTGTATTAATGGGGATTAATTAGGGAGATAATCTTATAAGTTTTTTCCATAGGAGTTTTGACTGGAAAAACGAATTGGGTAATTGGCATCTTCTGTGAAAAATTGGCCTCAGACAGACTCTCTCTCGCACCCAAAATCTGATCTTCTCGTGGTGTTCTTGGCGAACTGAGGTGCTAATCGTTGTTGATTTTCTACGTTGCTGTGACGAAGAAGATCGGAGCTGTTTTATCCTGGAAGAATCATCACTGACATCAGAACACTGTGTGATAGGGGGCGATTATTTCTTCAAGAACAGTCAGGCCTTCTTGCAAGACCTGACGACTCAGCTGTTTTCATCTATTTATATTAAAGCTTGGATTAGAGGTATGGCTTCTAATTTCTCGTCTTTTTATCAGTTTCTGATATGTGCATTTTTGCCTTCATGTTTTGTTACATACGTTTCTATGGCCATGATTTATTAAATATCTATATCTGTCTAAAATTGATAATTTTAGTGTTCATCATCAACAATCTTGAAGAGATATTTAGTTATTTGTTTAACAAAATGACAAGTAAAACTGAAAAATCTGTTGACGTTTCGTCTTCATCTGCTGTGGCCATTGATTGGGCCACTTATAGTTTTCCACAAGCTTTTGAATTGACTGGTTTACCAGAAAAATTCCATGGAGGCGGGGGCTTTTCTCGTTGGCAGAAAAAGCTTAAATTGTGGTTAACTATAAAGGGTATATGGCCTATTGTGGAGTCTGAGAAACCGGTAGTGGATCAGGGAAAAGCTGTTTCAGTTAAGGCTTTTGCAAAGTGGGCTGAGAAAGACGGGGTGGCTAGGGCAGCTATTTCGGCTGCCCTTTCGAACACTCTGTTTGATGTTTATTCATCAGATTTCTACACTGCAAAACTCTTATGGGAAAGGCTGAATGAGACACATAACACTGACTCACAGGGTATGGAAAAGTTTTATGTGTCTAAGTTTCTTGACTTCAAACTGGTTAACAATAAGTCCATGACTGAGCAAGTGCATGAGTTTGAGATGACAGTTCATGCTTTGAAGGAGTCTGGTTATGTGTGTGATTGAAAAGTTCCCAAACTCATGGGGAGATTTTTTTCTCTCCCTGAAAAGGCAGAAAAGAGAAATCACATGGACTAACCTTATGCTGGACATCTCGGTGCAAGAACAACACAAGTCAAAACAGGGACATGTGATGCCAACAGAACATGGTAGCGCGAAGGTGAATGTAGTCACTGTTGGAAAGAAAAGGAAAAATGTTGCTAATAAGGATGAAAGTGATAAACCTAAAGATGACAAAGTCAATGCCAATAAACCAAAGGCAAACAAACCATGTTGGTTTTGTGGACAGGTTGGACATTTCAATAAGGACTGCCCTAAAAAGAAATCAAAGAAAACCTAGGTGGTAGCACAAGCGAATGCTGTGCTTGGAACCACAAGTGGGCCTGTGGTGAACATGGTTGTTGGTGAAGCTTCTGCTTCTGAAACCGACGTTAACCGTTATGTTACTTACAACCCTGTGCTATTTTCCATATTTCTGTCAAATGAATGGTTGATTGATACTGGAGCTAATGTACATATTTTTGCTGACATTAGTTTATTTGTATCTTATCAACAGATTCGTGGCTTGACAGTGAAGATGGGGAACGCGAGTGCCGCTCAAGTACTTGGAATAGGAAACGTGGACCTCAAGTTTCTATCGGGTCGTATTCTATCCCTGACGAGAGTGCATCATGTTCCTGATGTTCGTAGAAACATAATAAGTGGAAGTCTCTTAGTAGCTAGCGGTTTTGAAATCTCGTTGAAATGTAATGAAGTAGTTCTTGTTCATACTAGTACATTTTTTGGCAAGGGCTATTTGTCGGATAGTTTATTTGTAATCAATGTTGAGCCCATTTTGTGTACTTTGGCTAATGATATTATTCCTTCTATTAATTGTATTGAATCTTCCGATTTATGGCATGCTAGACTTGGTCACTTAAATTTTGGTGCTCTAAAGAATATGATGAATTTAGAGCTGATTCCTAAACACACCATTGAAAATAATTTTAAATTTCAAGTATGTGTGTTGGCTAAACAAACAAGGAAACCTTTTCATAATGTTGTTAGGGATTTGGATTTGTTAGATTTAGTACACACGGACATTTGTGAATTTCGTGGTGTGTTAACTATGGACCAATTTAGATATTTCATTACCTTTATAGATTATTGTAGTAGATATTGTTATGTTTATTTACTTGAACATAAGGATGAAGCACTTAATAAATTCATTATTTATAGAACTAAAGTTGAAAAACAAACTGGTAAGATACTTAAACATTTGAGATCCGATAGAGGTGGTGAGTATACGAGTAACTCATTTGATGAATTTTGTGCAAACAATGGAACAATTCATGAAATTACTCCTCCATACACACATGAGTCTAATGGGGTTGCTGAACGAAAGAACAGAACGTTTCAAGATATCATTAACAGTATGCTTTTAAACTCTCGGTTGCCTAAATGCTTGTGGGGCGAGGCTTTTAATACGGCTTGCCATATTCTGAATAGAGTCCCTCTGAAACACAAGGAGAAAACACCCTATGAGTTATGGAAGGGCAGGAAGACTAGTCTTAATTATCTTCGTGTGTGGCCTTGCTAAGGTACTTGTACCTGCACACAAGAGGAAGAAGCTAGGTCCTAAGACTATTGATTGTATCTTTCTGTGCTATCGAGAAACCTCTACGGCTATGAGATTTTTAGTAGTAAAATATGACATAGACGGTATAGTGGTAAACACGATAGTTAATTTCGTGATGCAACATTTTTCGAGGATGTCTACCCTATGAAGACTGGTATACCTCAAGACACTACTAACGAAGATCCATCTCACACATCGAGCTCTATTCCTGACATGTGGAAAAGATAAAAAATATGGGGGGCGGAATCGAGTAGTAGGTATGTCCTTGAGGAAGTAGAGGAACCATGAAGGAGTAAGCGTGCAAAGGTAGTCAAGGATTTTGGAAGTGATTTTGTCAATTACAATGTCGAGGACGAACCTTTAACTTTCCGGAAGGCTATGGATTCTTATGAATCTAGGCACTGGGAGGGCGCTATAAAGAGTGAAATTGACTCTATTGTTTCTAATGGAACATGGGAGTTAGTTTATCTCCCTCCTGGGTGTTCTACTATCGGGTGCAGGTGGATCTTTAAGAGATAGTTAAACCCTGATGGGTCAATAGATAAGTACAAGGCTAGACTGGTTGCTAAGGGTTTTGGGCAAAGGGAAGGTATTGATTACTTTGATGCGTACTCTCCAGTTGCTAGGATGACAACAATCCGAATGCTTATAGCATTGGCTTCGGTCCATGGTCTTATCATCCATTAGATGGATGTTAAGACGGCTTTCCTTCATGGTGTCTTGAAGAAGAGATTTATATGGATCAGCCTGAGGGGTTTGTTGCATCAGGAAATGAAATGAAGTATGTAAGTGAATCAAGTCCCTATACGGCTTGAAACAAGCTCCCAGGGATTGGCATAAAAATTTTGATGAAACTGCTTTGTCGTTCGGTTTTATTATTAATGAAAGTAACAAGTGTGTCTACACCAAAGTTAAGGGTAGTGAATGTGTGATCTTATGCCTATATGTGGATGATATTTTGTTGTTTGGAACCAATATTGAGATTATTAATGAGACAAAAGCTTTCTTGAAGAGGCATTTTGAGATGAAGGATATGGGTGAGGCTAGTGTGATTCTTGGACTGAAGTTGACTCAGTCAGCCGAGGGAATAACTTTATCACAGTCTCATTATATAGAGAAATATATACTCTAGAAATATGGTTATTCACAGTGTAGAATCGCTAGTACACCCTATTATCCAAAAATTGCCTTAGTCAAAAATTCTTCAGGTGTACCTGTGTCTCAATTAAGGTATTCTCATATTATTGGGAGTTTGCAGTATCTTGCTAACTGTACTAGAACATATATTTCATATTCTGTGTCTAATTTGGCTAGATATACTAGTTGTCCAAACAGAACTCATTGGGATGCTCTTGATAGAATGCTTAGATATCTGAAAGGCACAATGTACCTAAGTTTACACTATAGGAGATTTCCTGGTGTACTTGAGGGGTACATTAATGCAAGTTGGATAGCTAAGAAGTCTGGTTCCAATGGAGTGACTGGATATGTGTTCACCTTGGCAGGTGGAGCAATATCCTATAAGTCGACCAAACAGACTATTGTAAGACGGTCTACTTTTGAGGCTGAGTTGTCTGCGCTTGATACCACGGGGACGGAGGCTAAATGGTTACATGGACTTATGTCCGCTATACATGTAGTAAGAAAACCACTTCCTGCTATTGCTATTCATTTTGATAGTCGGACCTATCGACAAGATTAGCAGTAAAAAGTATAATGCTAAAACAAGGAGACACATCCAAGTTAGACTAAAGTCTATAAGGGGTTTAGTATCTGATAGGATTTTAGCTTTTGATTTCATAGGAACTCAGAATAATATAGCTGATCCTTTGACTAAAGGACAGGAACCTACAGTGGTCCTGAAGTCGAGGTTGGGGATGGGACTGACAACCCATCATAGTTCATCAACAGTGGGAACCCAATACACATGAGAGGAGATCCCTCAAAAGTGTATTCAATGTGGTAATAACAAGCTGTGAGGATGAAATGGTAGTACCTTTGATACATAGATGATACATTTGTATCGGAGTCTATCCCCTGTAAACCTAAAAGGTACAGACACTGCCAATGTAGCAAGAGTTTTTCTAACTCTGAATGGGGTCAAGTCTATTGACAAGATGGTGACAAAAATCTCTAGAGATGCCCAACTAAGCGAATGTAATTGTGCGGTCGCAATTAGAGGAAAGGGTCATTCCTTGAAGCATTCGACGAACAGGATCGAGACAAGACCATTAATGTCTCAAAGTCGTAGATTGGCACCATAGCCATTGACTTGTCCTCTCCTATGGAGCATGATTACACAATACGGATTAAGATTCAAGGTGAAATATTCCATCTGAATCCGGTTCATAGAAATAGAGGACTTAGGAGGGTTCAAACCCGGAAGGGTACCGACTCTGAAAAACCAAGTCATGATGAGAATCATGCATGCATTTCTGTATGGATTTGTGGGGGATCGTAAGAAAATGGATTTTCTTAGTATAATCCATAGAGAAAGTGAATTCCCTTGGTAGCTTGAAAGATCTTGAAACCAAGGAGGAAAATTAGACCCACATTGGTACTCACAAGGTAGGTAGGTGGCTTTATATGGTATCACACACAAGAGAAGTGTATAACTACTAAGGTGTGTGGTCGACCATAAGTGTTCTTGTGTGCCTCGCGCACACACACACATGCGCACGCCGTCGACGCCTCGCCTCGCCATGCCTCGCCTCGACTCGGACCGGACCAGGTCGGGTCGAAGGGAAATTTGGGCGAAATGTCTCGGCGTCTCGCGTACGCGAGGTCACCTGGCGTGAGATTATAAATATGTTTTGTTCCATCACACGCCAGTTTAATTTTTAACTAATTGGGTGATTGTGTAATGTAATTAAAACGTTTTTGACCGTATTAATGGGGATTAATTAGGAATATAATTGCATAAGTTTTTTCCATAAGAGTTATGAATGGAAAAACGAATTGGGTAATTGGCATCTTCTGCGAAAATTTGACTTCAGACATACTCTCTCTCTCACCCAAAATCTAATATGCTCGTGGTGTTCTTGGCGAACTGAGGTGCTAATTGTCGTTGATTTTTTACGTCGTTGTGACGAAGAAGATCTGAGCTTTTTTATCCTAGAAGAATCATCACTGGCATCCCAACACAGTGTAAGTGGGGGCGATTATCTCTTCAATAACAGTCAGGCCTTCTTGCAATACCTGAACAATCAGCTATTTTCATCTATTTATATTAAAGCTTGGATTAGAGGTATGGATTCTAATTGCTCGTCTTTTTATCAGTTTTTGATATGTGCATTTTTTCCTTCATGTTTTGTTACCTACGTTTCTATGGCCATGATTTGTTAAATATCTATATTTGTCTAAAATTGATAATTTTAGTCTTCATCACCAACATATAACCCCTTATCACAAAGTCCAACTATCATTCGTGCTTCTCAGGTAGCTTTGTGTACATGTTGCTGCTAAAATTTATGGATATAACCCCCTATCGCAAAGGTCAACTATCATGCATGCTTCTCAAGTAGCTTTGTGTACTGTACTTTTCTTAGAATTCGCTATTACTTGAGACTTCTTTCAGCTACTCTTCAGTTTTTTATTGATCTTGAAGGGGTGTACAGTAGGTAGATATGCAGGATCAATACTCTAGAGGGGGGGTTGAATAGATTATGCAGACTTTTGCCAAACTTTGCAAGAGTAGTGGTTTCAAAATATTTGTAAAGAGTTTCAAGGCCTTGAAATGAGTTTCAAGCCCTTGGAATAAAACAGTTAGAGTAAACAGAAGAAATAGTCTATTTCAAGGCCTTGGAATGAGTTTCAAACCCTTGAAATGAAATTGTTTTGAATGCTGCAAAAGTTCTAAGTGTTGCTGCTCGTGGCTGCGCTCTAAAGACTGATTTGTAACTGAAAAGCAAATTCAAGAGACACAAGATATATAGAGTTCAGTCCACTTGGACCTACTTCTCTACCTCAGGGATCTTCTCCCTGCAGGATTTTCAACACAATTCTTATTAATCAATAGCTAAGCCCTAGATCTCAAGCACAGAGAGATGTCTTACTCTGTTACAGCTTCTGGTTCTCACTAAACTATCTAGTACCTGCTCTAGCTATCTAATTAACAAAGAATTATCAATTTTTCAACTTGAGCAATCCTTGAGAATGTAAACATAAGTAGTATAAGAATGATATACAAATAGAGTTTAGAAATGAAGAACACAGAAAGTGAAACTGCAATGAGAGTGCAGTGTTCTTCAATTTCTTGGATTGAGAGAGAATGATCTGCTTCTGTGTTGCTTGACAATCATTGAATGTATTTTCAGTGTCTCTAGAATTTTTCCCGTTGTGTTCTCTCTAAATGCTTCAAACTGAGCTCCTTATATACAGCTCATTTGATCTGCAAATCTTCAAAATCTTCAGCAACCAACTTTCCTATTTTGTAGGCAAAAACTTTAACTTCTCTAACAGTCTTCTCCAACGGATAGTTGCTCAGTATCTTCAGGGATACTGTCTTGTCCATAAACATGTTGAGAAGATGTAACAACCATTAGATTGATTGTAGAATCAAATTATCTCAGAGTTTCCTTTCCTGCAAAACTCAGGTTCAGAAAATAATCCTGTAAAATAGGAAATAAATTATCCCTGCAAAACTAAGTCAAACAGATTGATTAGATAGTTTTAAACATGTCAAAACCCTTTGTCTTTCATCATTAAGTAATGATAGATCAAGCACAGGGGTTTAGGAGTTCAAATAGAATCAGAAACTCCCCCTAAGTTCATGCATATAATGCTTAGTTAGTTTCAAGGCTTTGAAAGCTGTTTCAAGGCCTTGAACATTGATTAAATACAAAACCATAGTCTTCCAATCTGTTTGATGTTGTTACTCTGCAACAAATACTCATTAGCTCACATCATAATTAATCATGTAAAATAAAAACATAATATCCAAAAGATCCAACTTATTAAACTAAAACAGGTAGCAACAAGTTTTCATATAATCCTAACTAACCAAAACCAGGTCTCCTAAAAGCAAAATAAGGAATCGAAACCCTAAATTTCTCCCCCTTTTTTACTTTCATCAAAAAAATGAGAATATGTTGGATCAGTGTTTGGAAAAACATAAAAATAAATATTTTTGAAGAGATAAAATTTTCATGGCTTTGGAAAAGAGTTCAAGGCCTTGAAAATGAGAAGAAAGAGTAGGAAAGAGTTCAAGGGGTAGGGTCTTCATCTCCTAGATGTTCTGCATCTTCTTCCTGACTATCTTCATCGTCATCATGTTATTCTTCTTGTTGAGCCACATCATCACCTTTTTCACCTACTCTCTCAAACAAATCAGTAACAGTCAAAATTTCTGGCACAATGGGCTTCTTAGATTTCTTCTTCATGAGATCCATGAGCAGTGCACCTGAGTCTGGACTGTCTTCCTCTTGATCTTCATATACTTGCTCAACATTCACCTACTTGCCTTTGTCCTGAGCAGCCTTGTCCTTTGTTGAATGATCACTAGACAGATCCTTTGCTGATTCACCCTTTTTGGCACTCTTCTCAGCTTGAGACACTTCTTCAGCCACATAAAAAAGTGTCATGCTTCTGAACATGTTTTCAACCATGTACTTCACCTGTCTGAGATCAGTTTCAAACCCATGCTGATTTTCCTTTGCCTCATAAATTTCCATATGAAGTTCTTTCAACAACAGGAGGGTCAGAGGATTGTCTTGAGACTGAGAGGATTGGTTAGAAGTGGGAGTCAAGGATTCGGGGTTGAGAAACTTCTTGGAACCCAATTCTTCCTATGTCAAATCTGAATAAAGCTTCCATATCTTAGCACTGGTTTTCACTACACTAATTTTCTCAAAAGCCTTCTCATTTAGCATTCCAAAACCAGTAGTTACTGATTCCTCACTATCAGTTGGATTTCAAAGTGTTGGAAGAATAAGGTGAGCAAGTTTGCATATGGCAAAGGGTGTTTTCTCTGGTTGGTTTGGCTACAAAGCATGTTTTCCATCACCAATTTCATAATCATGCATAACCAAATATATTAGGTGCAACACCCTATTAGTTACCAGTTCCTTTGAGTGTTCTATGGTTACCACACATCTCATCAATATGATAAATAAGACTTTAGCTTCAACAGTTAGCACAGAGTGTGTTAAATGCATGGATGAGGCAGGGGTTGGTAGAAATAACTCTTCTTTTTCTAACTTCGGAGCTTCACTCTTAGGAGGGTAGTTACTCGTATCATATCTCTTGGGAGAACCTATAACATTCGCAAACTCATCATGATCTAATTCCATGTCAATGCTAGCCACCTTAGTCTGAATCACTAGACTTGCAGATTTATTTAGTTGCTTCATGTTTAGGTAGAACAATCTGGTGAGTCTAGGGTAAGTTAACTCTGGTGGATTTAGAATAAACCAAAGAGAGCTCTTCTTCAACATTTTGATGCAATCCAGATTCATACCATGTAACATAGGCATACTAACAAAACTACATAATGCAAATTTTGTAGAAGCAAATCCATCAAGCCATTGACCTTTTGCAACATTAGTAATGAACCATGTACTATCAGGGGTTAATTTCTTACCAGTGGATTTCTTCCCTGAATAGATCTGCAAAGCTTTCTCAATATTCTCATCTGGTTCATCTTCTGTAACCTTTTCCTTTCCTTTGCCCTTGTCTGTTTCGTCAACCTTCTTCTTTGTCTTCTTGGGGCTACCAATCTGCATACACTTATGTTTTTAGGTGCAGCCTCCACTGCCTTCTTCTTCTTCTTGCTGGACACTAGGGTATCATATCTCTTGGCCTTCTTCTTGGGAGGGGGAGGGGCTATGTCTTATGCAGTAGGGGTATTTGAACTGGAATCCCCACTAATGGTCTGAACGTCTTCCACAGTGGTCTTTCTTTTCTTATCTGTTGTAGCCTTTGATCCACCGGCCATCTTGATTCTGTCTGAGGCTATTTTCATGCTCATTAGGTTTGGAGAAGAAGAGAGAGGTAGGATAGATACGATGGAGAGAAAGAGAGAAGAAGATAAATAGAAGAGAGTTTCAGTTTGAAAAGGAAACTAAATATTTTCTCTGATCTTTGAAGATCTGATAAATCAAAAAGTTTTAAAATTATGTGTGACGTTGGAAATAAAAGATATAATACTATTTTGGCTGAAAAGGAGTTTTTTTCAAAATTGAGGGGCAACATTGAGTAATTATCTACAAAGATAACACCCAACATTGAAAGGCCAAAATTATTGACTAACTAACATGCAGTCATATTTTCAAGGCTTTAGAAAGGGTTTCAAGGCCTTGAAAAGTTGTATCATGTAATGAATATAAAGTCAAAGCTTTGAAAGAACTTTCAAGGCTTTGAAAATCAGTTCAAACATTTGAAACACATTAAAGCTTACATGTTCTCCCCCTAAACCCAGGCTTCTTTATTTAGCATGCCTAACTCCAATCTTAAGGCTGAGAATCTTTCATCTGGCAATGGTTTAGGGAAGATTTCTGCAAATTGTAAGTTAGTAGAAACAAATTCAAGAACAATATCACCTTTCTCTGCATGATCTCTAATGAAGTAATGTCTAACATCAATGTGCTTTGTTCTCAAATGCTGAACTGGATTCTTTGTAATTGATATAGCACTTGTGTTGTCACACTTGATAGGTATATTTATGAAATCAAATCCAAGATCTCTCATTTGTTGTGCTATCCATAACACTTGTGAACAGCAAGCTCCAGCTACTATGTATTCAGCCTCAATTGTTGATAATGCAACTGAATTTTGCTTTTTAGATTGCCAGCTGATTAAAGATGATCCAAGAAATTGAAAGCATCCTGAAGTACTCTTTCTATCAACTTTATATCCTGCAAAATCAGCATCTGAATAGAAACACAAAGAGAAGTTAGAATGTTTAGGATACCAAAGCCCTAAGTCTTTGGTACTATTTAGATATCTAAAAATTCTTTTAACTACAGTCAAGTGTGATTCTTTAGGATCAGCTTAAAATCTATCCCACATGCACACACTAAACATGATATCTGGTCAGCTAGCAGTGAGGTAGAGTAATGATCCAATCATACCTCTATACTCTTTCACATTCAAACACTTACTAGATTCATCCTTGTCTAAATACAATGTAGAACTCATGGGGGTCTTAATCTCTTTGGACTGAGACATATTATACTTGCTTAGCATGTCCTTAGTATACTTGCTTTGATGTAGGAATGTGCCCTACTTGATTTGATGAATTTGAATTCCAAGGAAGAAGTTCAATTCTCCCATCAAGCTCATCTCAAATTCCCTGCTCATAAGACTTGAGAATTCCTTGCAGAAAAGATCATTAGTAGCTCCAAACAGAATATCATCAATATAAATTTGAACTACAAGCATATCTTTCTCATGAGTATTTATGAAAAGGGTTTTTTCTACTAATCCTCTTTTGAAATCATTTTCAAGTAGAAACTTTGACAATCTTTCATACCAAGCTCTTGGAGCTTGTTTTAAACCATAAAGAGCTTTGTCAAGTTTGTAAACATGATCTGGAAACTTATCATTTTCAGATGCTGGAGGTTGAGTAACATAAACTTCTTCTTGCAGATAGCCATTTAGAAAAGCACATTCACATCCATTTGAAATAGTTTCATGTTTTTGTGAGATGCAAATGCAAGTAGAATTCTAATTGCTTCTAACCTGGCAACATGAGAAAAAGAAGCTTCATATTTAATACCTTCTTCTTGATTGTAGCCTTGAGCTACTAATCTAGATTTTTTCCTGATTACCTTTCCATTCTCATCTAGATTGCTTCCGAAAACCCATCTGGTGCCAATGACAGACTGATTTTTTTGTGGAGGAACTAGATTCCAGACCTTGTTCCTTTCAAACCCATTGAATTCACTTTGCATTGCTATAATCTAGTCTGCTTCTTGTAATGCTTCCTTCACATTTATAGGCTCTACAAGATAAATGAAAGCATTAAAAGCACAAAGATTTTTCAACTGTGATCTAGTTTGTGCACCTGTGGTTAGATCAGAAATAATGTTATCAATAGGATGAGATGAGAGATATTTGAATCTCTTTCTTGGTTTCCATGGTTCAGGCTCTCCAATTTTCTTCTCAAATCTCTGAGAACTTGAAGTAGTAGCTTGTTCTCCTGTTTTCTCTGGAGATTCTGTTTCAAGGCTTTGAACCTTATTTTCAAGGCCTTGAAATTGCCTGTCTTATTCCTGTGACATATCCTTGGAACCTTTTGAGGATTCTTCTTCAGTATCTGAATCATGCTTGTTCAGATTGAGATCTTCAAAACCATCACTCAAAGAACCATCATAGCTTTCATCAAAAACAACTTGAATCCTCTCTTAAACAAGCTTGGTTATCTTATTATAAACTCTACAGGCTTTGCTTGTCTGTGAATAGCCAAGAAAAATACCTTCATCACTTCTTGCATCAAACTTACCAAGATTGTCCTTACCATTATTATGGACAAAACAAGTACATCCAAATGGTTTGAAGTAAGAAAAGTTTGGATTTCTTCCTTTGAACAACTCATAGGGGGTCTTTTTCAGAATATGTCTGATCAAGCACCTGTTAAAAATGTAGTTTGCTGTATTCACAGCTTCTGCCCAATAATGCTTAGGCAACTTATTTTTAAGAATCATTGTCCTTGACATGTCTTCAAGAGTCATGTTCTTTCTTTCAACTACTCCATTCAATTGAGGAGTTCTAGGAGCATAAAAGTTATGAGAGATGCCATGCTTAGAAAAGAAAACATAAAATTCAAGTTGATCAAATTCTCTACCATGATCATTTCTGATTGAAGCAATTGGTACGTTTTTCAATGTTTGAAGTTCTCTACAAAGCTTTGAAGATCCAAATAGAGCTTCAAATTTTTCTTTAAGAAACATTACCCAAGTATATCTAGAGAAATCATCAACAAAACAAGCATGTACTTCTTACCCTTTCGAGTTGGAGTTCTCATGGGACCACAGAGATCCGTATGCAAAAGTTCAATGGGTCTAGTAGTACTTACAAAGTTATTTGTATTGAATGAGCATATAGTTTGCTTGCCTTGTGCACATGCCTTGCATACTTCTTCATCGTTGAACTTGATAGAGGGTAAGCCTCTTACTAAGTTCATGGAAACTAACTTGTTCAAGGTATGCAATCTAATGTGTCCCAACTTTTTGTGCCAAAGCTTTGAATCTTCTTTCAAGGCCTTGAAACACTTCAAGTCTTCACCTGCAACTTTGTTAGTTTGAAAAGTATACACATTGATTGATCTAGAGGTTGTGAGGATGCAATTGCCAGACTTCTAATTCTGCACCACACACTTCTCTTTATCAAATATAGCTTTGTTTCCATTGTCACACAGTTGAGATACACTAAGTAGATTGAATTTCAAGACATCAACTAGATATACATCAGAAATGGAATTTTCAGAATTTGTACCAACTTTACCAATACCAAGAATGTTGCATTTTCCTTTGTCACCAAGTGTGATTGATCCTTCTGATTGCTCTTTCAGTTCTGAGAATAGAGATCTCTTTCCACTCTTGTGTCCTTGAGAAACCAATGTCCATAAACAACTTTTGCTCTTTGATCTCGGTGACACCCTGCAAACACCATTCACTGCCTTACCCGGCTGTTAGACCAAGTGCTGAATTTAGATTCATATTCAAGGTCAATCACGTTAGGTGGTCTAACCCCTTTAGGAACCCAAATCTGTCTAACTTGTCCTTTGAGTTGGAAGGGAAAAGTGTTCTTCATTATGTCTCTTCTTCTAAAAGGACAAGTCATCTTAACATGACCAATCTTATTGCAGTAATGGCCCTTGGGAGATGTTTTGCTTACATCTTTCACAAATCTGTTATTATTTTTCTTTGGAAAATTTGGATTGTATCCAATACCAGTTTTGTGAATAGACTTTAAGCTACCTCCAAGTATCAAGTTCAAGTTGTGTTCGGAGCCTGCAAGTTTTGTTTTGACTAATTCAAATTCTTGAAGTTTCTCAGTTAGATTAGTCTTTTGTTTATCTAATTCATCAACTGGATGTCTTAGATTAACAATGATGTCACTCAAAAGAGAGTTCTCAGTGACTACTTCCTTGACTTTGGTTTTCAAGGCTTTGATACTGGTTTTCAAGGCCTTGAAATCACTGTGAGTTTTCTTATGAGAGATTTCAAGATTCTGATTTAGACAAACAAGATATAAATTTTATATTACTTGCTCATGAACTTTTTATTTCAAAACTCTAATTTCTTTCAGATAGTCCTCTTCATTTAAAAGCATTGTTCTAAGATAATCATATAGGGCTTCTGTTGGTTTTGAAATCAAACAGTTTACCATTACCTCAATGTTCTTTTCAGAACATTCATCATGCTTGGCCATAAAGCATATGTTGGCATGTTCTTCTTCAGATTCATAGTCACTTGATGTATCTGAATCACTCCATGAAGCTATCATAGCTTTCTTTATTCTATCATGATCTTTCTTCTGAAAGTTCTTGCTTTTCTTGTGTGGATAGTATCTCATCAAGTTTCCTACATCACCACACTCAAAGCGATTCATGACTTTAGGCTTATTACCATGAAAGAAGATTTACCTTTATAATCTTTGCTACTGGAGGACCTATGTCTATCTATGTTGAGGTCCTACTTTCCAAAGTTTTTCTTCATTTTAAGAATCCTCGTTCAGGCTTTGGAAATCAAAGCAATTGGATCTTCATCATCATCTTCAGTTTCAAGGCTTTGAAATGTGTCATTCTCCTTAGCCTTGACAGCCAAGTTCTTGACACCTTCGGGTAGCTCTCCATTAACTTCATTCATGGATATTTCATGTGTGAGGAGCTTACCTTGTAGGTCATCAAGTTGGAGTGACGAGAGATCTTGAGCTTCCTCAATGGCAAGACTTCTTAGAATCTTCCTTACCTTCTCTTCATTGGAAATATGATTTCCTAGTGAATCAAGGTTGTTGACAATGTCAGTGAACCTTTTGAACATGTGTCTGATTGACTCATCTCCATTCATCTTGAAGAGCTCATATTGCACGAGATATATGTTGATCTTGCTTTTCTTCACTTGACTGGTTCCTTCAAAGGTCACCACAAGCTTATCCCATATCTCTTTGGCAGTCTTGCAGCTTGAGATCACGTTAAATTCATCTGCACTCAAAGCACAATATAAGAGATTTGTAGCTTTATAATTCTTTGAAAATTGCTCTAACTTAGATGAAGAAAGAGAGTCTTCAGATTTGGAGTTCTAATCTCATCTTTCTCCATGTAGATAGTATGAGGACCATTTTGGATGATAGTCCAGAGTTCCATATCTTGATCAATAATGAACATATTCATCAAAGCTTTCCAGTCGAAAAAATTGTCTCCACAGAAGAGAGGAGGTCTGTTAGCAGCTCTTCCCTGTAAGAAACCACCATCACCTACAGTACTCATAATCACAAGATGGTTAAATATATATAGTGATACAAGATCTTATACCAATTAAAGGGGTGTACAGTAGGTTGATATGCAGGATCAATACTCTAGAAGGGGGGAGGTTGAATAGAGTATGCAGACTTTTGCCAAACTTTGCAAGAGTAGTGGTTTCAAAAGATTTGTAAAGAGTTTCAAGCCCTTGAAATGAGTTTCAAGCCCTTGGAATAAAACAGTTAGAGTAAACAGAAAAAGTAGTCTATTTCAAGGCCTTGAAATGAGTTTGAAACCCTTGAAATGAAACTGTTTTGAATGCTGCGAAAGTTCTAAGTTTGTAACTGAAAAGCAAATGCAAGAGACACAAGATATATAGAGTTCAGTCCACTTGGACCTGCGTCTCTACCTCAGGGATCTTCTCCCTGCAGGATTTTCAACACAATTCTTATTAATCAACAACTATGCCCTAGATCTCAAGCACGGAGAGATGCCTTACTCTGTTACAACTTGTGGTTCTCACTAACCTATCAAGTACCTGCTCTAGCTATCTGATTAACTAAGAATTCTCTAGTGTTCACCTTGAAAAATCCTTGAGAATGTAAACAGAAGTAGTATAAGAATGATATACAAATAGAGTTCAGAAATGAAGAACACAGAAAGTGAAACTGCAATGAGAGTGGAGTGTTCTTCAAGTTCTTGGATTGAGAGAGAATGATTTGCTTCTGTGTTCCTTGACAATCCTTGAATGTATTTTCAGTGTATCCATATTTTTGCCCGTTGTATTCTCTGTAGATTCTTCAAACTGAGCTCCTTAAATACAGCTCATTTTATCTGCAAATCTTCAAGATCTTCAGCAGCAAACTTTCCTATTTTGTAGGCAACAACTTTGACTTCTCCAATAGTCTTCTCCAACGGATAGTTGCTCAGTATCTTCAGAGATACCGATTTGATCTTGTCCATAAACATGTTGAGAAGTTGAAACAACCATTATATTGATTGCAGAATCAAATTATCTCAGAGTTTCCTTTCCTGCAAAACTCAGGTTAGGAAAATAAATTCTCCCTGGAAAACTAAGTTAAACAGATGGATTAGATAGTGTTAAACATATCAAAACACTTTGTCTTTCATCATCAAGTAATGATAGATCAATCACAGGGGTTTGGGAGTTCAAATAGAATCAAAAATCCCCTAAGTTCATGCATATATTGCTCAGTTAGTTTCAAGGCTTTGAAAGCTGTTTCAAGGCCTTGAAATAGACTACCTATTTCAAGTCTTGAATCTGCATTGAACTTACACATCTTACTAATATACACGTTTTTTTGTTAGGAAATGGACTCGAGCAAAAACTTCTTTCCATGCATGCCGAATATGAACTGTTTTGCCAGGAATAGAGACTCACACGAGTGAAATAGTATTATTTATTCTCAGGTATCTCCATTCAAAATGTATTTATCATAGAATTCATTGATAGATTATTACTGTAGCTTTTTTTAGTGGGACGTGAGCTTTTTGCTATGTCACAATTTTTTTAACAATCTTTCTGAAATCGAGCGCATTTTTTAGAACTTCGACGGGAGCACGAACAAACTTTCCAGTATGCTCAATATGAACAATTTTGCAAGGAGTAGAGATTCACAAGAGTCAAATAGTACTCTTGGTTCTCATGTATCTTAGTTGATTACTTCTTTTTTTATAAATACGTTGATGTAATTGTTATCGGAATGTTTTAGATGTGCATAACTTTTATTGATTTTAATAAAATAAAGCTCGTATTGTTAGGAAACTACGTGGAGCAAGAACATATTTTCCTCCATACTCGACATGAATGAGTAGAAATTAGACTTCGTTCGAACTCAATCAATAAGTTGACTCGATTTTAGTTACGTACGGCACCTGGTCGTAATTTTACAATATGGTAGTTTATAACTTTTGATTGAAGCATTATTTCTTTCAGGGTCATTGTTCTTGTTATAGCACACTTTTTACATTTGTGATTTTCGACTCTCTGTTTGGTCTTTTGTGGGTCGATTCTGATACTAATTAGCTTTCAACTTTTGGTGTTCTCTCTTAACAGAAATTTCATTGTACTTGTTTTCTTGGAAAGGAACTTATTTTATTTCGCGGTAAAGGAGAGTTGTTTTGTTCAGTTCTCTAGAATATGATTCTTCTTCTATTGTCTTGTTCTTATCTTAGCCTGAGAAACGCTTCCAATTGAAAACATGCTAAGCCATCTTGTTCATTTAGTGTTACACAATTTCCAAGTTGTGTATATCTAGTCCCAATTCTATGACGGTTGTTTAAGCGATTTACTAATTTTAGGAGAAGCAACCAGAAGTTAAAAGTCTGGTGTTAAAAGCTAACAATAGTACACCACAATTATAGTGTAGGACGTTCTTAAAACAAATCGGATGCTAAAATAATGAATATGAATGTGTTGACTGCAATACTGAAAGTATATATTTTTTCGACCAAAGAGGTAAAAGTTAAATGCCTAATAAAATCAGTTTATTTAATTTATTGCAAGAATACATTTAAACATCATAAAATATAATTTCGAAAACTAATTTATAATGAAATAACAAAAATTGAGCAGCTAGGGTGGTAGCTCAAGTGGTAGAGCGTTGGAAGCCCCTGCATGAGGTCCCGAGTTCAAACCCGGTTTTTGACAAAACAATTCTAACAAAAAACAAAAAACTAGCATAAGGATTCATTTGTGTAACTAAAAAAATGTGAAGGGGAGTCATTTTTATTTTGATGAATTGAAATATTCAGAATAGAGAGGGCTTTCAATCTAAAAGAAATACAAAAGGTAGAGAGACCTCGTTTCTTGAAATTCTTGTGTGAAGGAATATTTTGTCCTTTTTGTTTTACAGTGGGGAAGGAAACGTAGTTATAGGGCCAATTTGGATAACCCGTTTTGGTTAACCAATAACCAAACCGGACCAATTTGTTGTTTACGATTATGGCGGTGTACGGTAAATTGTAGCCAGTGACCGGCTAAAGGTACATAATGTTAGAGACCCGGTGGATGGGAGAGAGGGTCGGTGCCCGGGAAGAGAGAGAATCTGAGAGAGGGTGGGGTTTGTGTGCAGGGGAGAGAGAAGGAGAGAGAAAGGTGAGAGATTTTTTACTGTAATGGTGTTTTTTGTGTGTGTGGGTGGGGTTGCATGTGTGTATGAGAGAGAGAGAGAGAGTGTGTGTGAGTGTTGCATGTGAGAGAGGGCGAGAGAGTGTGAGTTGTTGGTGCCCAAGGGAATGGGGGCGGTGCCCGGGTGAAGAAAGAAGAGAGAGAAATAAAGAGCGGTCTCCGGGTGAATGTTGTCGGTCCGCTCATCTCTTCCTAACCTAACCATTCTAACCAAACACACCACTAGTTTAGTTAACCCAACCCCCCCCCCCCCAACCTAGCTATCTAAACAGACCCATAGTAGAGGGAAGGAAATGTGATTAAGTAGAATAGTCAACTTTTTTTTTTTTTTGAAAGTTAGTAGAATAGTTAAGTGAATGTTAACTCACACTAATTAGTCTTACTTTAAATAAAAAAATAATTCCACCAATTCAGTATTTAACATACTTTCCACATTAAAAAAAAAAAAAAAAAAAAAAAAAAAAAAAAAAAACAAACAAACAAACAAACAAACAAACACGTACTTGCCTACTTGTCCATGACCTGGAGCTTCAGAGGATAACCGGGAGATAAATTCGGCTCATGTAGCATTTCTCATCTAAATAAAATGTTGGTGTATTAAAAAAAATGGCGGTGTTTCTTTAAAAAAAAGTTGTTGTCTACCTTTTACTTTTTTAATGTTGAGTCTTAACTTTACTTTCAGGAGGATTTGCAAAATAAGATTGACTTAGGGGACAAAAGGCAATCAGTATATTTTTTCGTTAACGCGCAAATGAGCGGACTATCCATCTAAAACACGGGAGAAACTACAGATCACTTAGTGAAAATTTTCAAACCACATGTCACTTATTATAATTGAGCCCAAACCACAACTCTCTCTCTCTCTCACACACACACACACACATTATCCTACATAACATAATAAAAAAGTGCGTAATTTCGGATCGGACCACCGTTTTGTCCGGATCCCGGATCGCTCCTATCCAGAAGAGCAAACTGGAACGGAATTCTCAATGAGGGAGTACTTCTTACCAGAGGAGAATGAACGGTCGAGAGTTGTCACACAGGCTTGGTATAATATTTAAGCGTGTGTAACAAACTCAAGCTTTTGGGTCCATGGAGAAGACGGTCACTATTCGGTTAAAATGGGTTACCAAGCTCAAAGATATCGGCACCAACACATTCTTTTTGGGGTGGCTTCTCTCATGGGCGATGGTTGGATAAGCTTTGGAGCTTAAAGCTACCGAAGAAATTTCTATTACCAGCTTGGATATTTTGGCATTCTTCTCTGCCAGTCGCTTGCAAGTTACGTGATTGAGGAATCCCTATCCCTCTAGAAAGTAAACTTTGCAACCAAGAGATAGAGACGTTGGATCATCTTTTTTGTGAGTGGCGCAATCGAAACAACTTTGGTTAATCATGTTGGGAAAAGAATTTTTCACGAAGCGCAAGAAGGGAATCCGAGATTGGATCGTGGAGGTTATGCTCACAGAAAAGAAATAGATTTGCGAACTTTTTGTTGTAACCTTTTGGGCCATCCGGAAGAATCGCAATGATGTAGCATTCAACAGTGACGGGAAGCGTCCAGAGATGATCGCAAAGAACAACAGAGATTACCTTCATTGGTACAAGGAAGCTCAGCAACAAGACTACTTGAAGATCAGCCGACCATCACAGCTGGTAGCAGCACACGGTGGAGATGCCCGAAAATTGGTTATAAAGCTCAACAATGATGCTTCGTTGAAGGAATACAGCTCGGCAACACGACTAGACAGTGTGATTCGAGTCGAAAAGGGGGATCTTATTGCTATGAGACAAACAAGAATTCCACGAAAAAATGTATTTGTTAATGGCGGAACTAGCGGCAATCAGAGAAGGACTAATACTTGCGAAAGAAATGGGTTTGAACCGAGTACACTTCGAATCGGATAATAACAGTGCAGTGCTCTTGATTTGTAATGGGACGGCTGACAAGTTGAAAGAGCTCAAGTCATCTCAGATCTCAAAGAAATGTTATTAGATTGTAGAGTGCGGCTGGAAAATTTTCAAGCAATAGAGGTGCTCCGTGTCCGACGAAAGGGGAACTCATTTGCTCATTTATTTTCTTAAAAATCTCTAGAGGAAGGTGACATTACTTATGTTTCACAAACTCCAATTTGGGCTCTCAATGTAAAAAAAAAAAAAAAAAAAAAAAAAAAAAGAAAAAAAGTTCGAGTGTTCATCAAGTTTTCTCTCTCATCTCTCCTCCATGCACCCACGTTCTGTGTAGAAATGAGAGGTTACTTGCAGTTTTTGTCGTAGAAGTGGATGGTTGTCAGCAGTTAGCAGTCACACAAGGCGGCGTTTGGGTTAGGTAGAGGCGGCTTTCGCCACTTTCTTTACCGGAACCGATGTAAGCTACCTCACAGGTGCCCTCTTTTCCTTTTCTTCACCACTACCGTTGGGTTGAACTACCATATTGTCTCAACTTTCTCCACTTCTTCTGTTTTGTTTCTCCAGTTTTGTTTATTTTCACGACATTCATGAAGCTCTTAGCGTGGAATGTTTGGGGGTTGGATAATCGCGATACGTTCAGTACTCTCCATGGGATCGTAAAAAGTAAGTTTCCTTCAGTGATTTTCAAAATTGAAACCAAATTTGGCGAAATCTAAACAGAACAAAATGTATAAAGCTCGGTTTCCAAAGTGGTCTTTGGGTTCCTAGACGAGGTTTGGCATGTGGCCTTGGTGTTTTGTGGAACTCTGACGTTGATATTACCATATTGTCATTTAGTTTTTTTAATATCCATGGGGTGGGTTAAAGATGTTCAAAATTTAGAAGAAACGTTCATGCTCGCGGGTTTTTATGGCAACCCAAGGCTCACAAACGACATCTCTCGTGGGAGTTTCTTAGACGATTGAAACCTTCAAGCGGTGTATCATGGCTTATTTGTTAATGAAATCTTATCTTTTTTGGAGTATAAAGGTAACCATTACGCTACTAGGACTCTTATTTCAGATTTATCGGATGTACTTGTTCACTGTAATTTGTTAGACTTGGGTTTTGTGGGATATGCTTTTACTTGGTCGAATGGGCGTTTTGGTGAGTATAATGTTCAAAAACGTCCTGATAGGGTGATCGCTACAGAAAGTTGGAACCGTATCTACCCAAGCACTGTTGTAAACAATATGCTAGATCCGGTGTCTGATCATTGGCCAATTCTCATACAAGCCACATATGCACAAGACACGAGGAGAAACAAAAAAAAGGTTTCTACGCAGTAGGTGCGGGATGAACATTGCACCAAGTTTGTTGATAAAAATTGTCCTAATGGCAGGCAAAGAGTAACAATGGGGCAGTTTGTATCCAAGCATAAACAAATTGGCAATAATTTACAGAAACAGAGCAAAGAAAATGGGGTATTAAAGAATAAAGCTAAGTCTGAATGTGAAGACAACCTAGATGCTGCAAAGAAGAGAGATCCCACTAGCAATAACCTGCAATATGTCAAACAACTTGAACGTCAGCTAAGTTAATTGCAATGTAGAGAAGAGGTAAAATGGCGTCAGTTATCTAGGGCAACATAATTGGCGGAAGGTGATAGGAATACAACGTTTTTCCACAAACTATCCTCGGAAAGGAAGCAAAGAAACACGATTACGGGTGTTAATGACATGGATGGACACTGTAGGACAAAGCCAGAGGAGATTTTAGAAATTCTTGTTGAATATTCCTGCAACACCCCCCAAACCACACGTTGGAGAGATGTCTCCGCTCGAGGTGATGAACCCCATCGGGAACGGAGCTGGATCGCCGGTTCACAGTTAGTACAACCATCGAATATCTAAATAAATAATTTATCATACATTAATGATAAACCAGTGACATTGTTTTAAAGGTACAAATACAATAATTTACAAAAATGGAAAAAGTTACTAGGTGGAGTACTAAACAACTTGATACGCTAGCCAGCGGTGTCGTGAACGTCTCCCACCTTGAGTTATGACATGCGATTTCGAAATAGAAAAAGCCGACGCAGTTTTGAAGACAATGAGCAGCGGTGTCGTGAACGTCTCCCACCTTGAGTTATGACCTGTGGTTTCGAAATAGCAAAAGCCGATGCAGTTTTGAAGACAATGATCAGTAAACGGCTGAGTAAGCTAACACCCATAGCAAGTAAACAGATTATGAAGCATGTGATAGGAATAAAAGAGTTCGCTAATAGATATCAGAAATATGTGGGGATAACTTGTGCTGTTATATTTTTTCAAATTTTGTATTTCCATTCCAATGATGTGGACCATCTTAAAGAATCACACAAGCAGTACTTTGAAATATTTCCACAACTCATTACTTTATATCTCAAGATAGCACACTCTTTTCTCAATGATAAGATATCAAGTCCAGGAATTCATTTTATTAACTAGTCGATATGGGGAGTGTCCATATCCAATCCACAACAGCTTTCTCATAATGTGCATAAGCACAGCCATAACTATATCATAATAACACGGAGGTTCGCATCACAGAGCCTCATAACAATAACCAATAACAATCTATCTGAACCGTAGCATATCAGGGATATGGTAAAAACCCATACACAACAACTTCCACTTTACATCATTACAACTTTTTTTTCCAGTATTGGATAATCGAATAAGGAGCTCCAAGTAAATTCGGTGTGGCAGTTTGTCATAATAATTTGTATATGAGAAATATTTGTAATTGAGAATATGAGCGGTGTGTTACTTTTTGATAATTGTGGCATGTAAACAAGGTAATCAGGGCCTAATATGGCATTCGTGTTTGGACGATATTTTCTTATTTCGCAATAGAATTTGAATGTTCTTCTTTCGTATTCTTATTTTGTATTATAACTTTTGATGTGATTATTTCAAATTAGAATATTTCAAAAGTAAGTAAAGAATTCAAATAAAGGAGGTAGTATTTCACAATTAACGCATGCGATACACGAAAGAAGGAAAGGCACACAACGCTAGCTAGGGATATTAACTTACCTCGGGTTGGATGACAAATAACCCAAAATAGTCCTCCTGGACAGGCGTAGGCCTTGCTTATGAACTCAATTGCCTACAAGTTATCAATTCTAATTATATACACACAAAATAACATATTTGTTAACTTATTGTAGTATTTAGTTATAACTCATCTAAAATTTTATGGATATTTTACCTTTTTATTATTTTATTTTTATTATAAAATTATTTATTTTTAATTAGTTATTTAAAAAATCAAAATTAATTAATAATTAATGAAGTTTATTAACATATATATTTTTGTAGAATCGTTTATTAACATATTTAAATAGCTAGTTATTTCATAAAAGCATATTAAATAAAAGTGTTATAAAATAATAAAGTTTAGGTAAAAACAGGGGCTACCCCCAAAGTTCCAGATTTAACACTTTATATCGAAGTTTCTGAAATGACAAAATCACCGCTTCTTTCAACCCACTAAAGCCAACCCATGAATCTTTCAATTTACTGATACCCATGTCGTTTCAATTATCCAGAACTCTAATTCAAGTCGAAATATGTGGATTCAAGCCAAAAATTGGTAAAAACCGTTACCGAATGAGGGAGAAATCACTCGCCGAAGTTGGGTCATACTCGCCGGAATTTATTGCGCCCCGGCGGCGTTGGTGGCCGGTTATAGGGTCCTCTGGGTTCGTCTAAACTCACGAGGGGTGGAGGAATGCCGCACGGTGGAGGAGGAAGAGGGGCAGTGGCGTTTGGAGGTGACCCAGCTAGTTCGGGTCTTCGGGTCGTCGCCGATGGTGGGCGCCTTTGCCGCTGCTGTAACCGCTTATGCTTTTGCTCTGTTTTCGCGACCAGAGAGGAGGACAGAGAGAAGAGGGCAGAGAGAGGAGTCAGAGAGAGAGATAAAGTTATGGAGGTGGAGGTGGGTGCCGGTGCCGTTGTTAGTGGAAGCGACGGGGATTGTGGCGAGGTCGATGGTGATGATGGTGGTGAGGTTGTTGTTGTTGGTGTCTCAGAAAAACAGAGAAAGAAACATAGGGTAGATGAGTTGAGAGGGACAAAACTTGGTGGTGATGATGGTGGTTGTAATGGAGGATGTGGTGGTGGTGTTGGTGTCGGCAGTGGGGCGGTGTTGGTGTTGTTGCTGCCTCTGTTTGTTGTTGATGTGGCTGCTCTGTTTTGGCAGAGAGTAGGATAGATGGAGGTGGAGGTTGCTTTGTGGTGGAGGGAGAAGAGAGGTGGCAGTGGTGGTGTTGTTGGTGATGGCGACGGTGGTTTTGTGGTGGTTGTGTTTTTCAACGAAGAAGAAGTAGAAGATGATGGGGAGTGTTGTTGTTGTTGTTATGGTGTTGTGTTTGTGATGGAGGAGGCAGGGGTGTTTATATAGAATAGGGGATAGGCAATTGAGGGAGGTGTGTGTGTGCCGCGAGGGAGGTGGAGAAATAAGGGGAAGGGGGAAAGATCTCTCTTCATGTGAGGAGGAGGTGATGATGTGAGGGAGGAGCAGTAACATGAGGAAGGGAGATGAATTTGGTTGGTAGAGAGGGAGGGAGAGTTGAGAGGTTTCATACGGGTGAAGGAAAAGAAGAGGGAGGAGAAAAAAGAAAGAAAGAAAGATGGTTACCGGGTCGGGTTTGAGAGAAAAATACGGATAAGTATATGATACGTATTATTTACCGGGTGTGGGTCGGGTTGGTAATAAAATACAGGTTATACGTATAATATAACGGGTTATACTTTTACACGTGTCGGGTTAGATAAAATAAGAGTAGATAAATAATACTTTATACGTATTTACATAAAACTATTTATCCAAAATAAAATTACCACCCTAAATTTTAATTGAATAAGTTTTTAACTTCTCTAAACTACAACTACCTCCCTATTCTTCAAATTAACAACTTTATATTTTTTAAAACTACAACTATAACCCCGCAATTTTTTATCCAAATACTTTATAACTTCCTCAAATCTACCATTTCACCTCTAATTTATAATTTAATTTTATTTAAAACTCTTGTAAAACACAATTATGACCCCAAAACTCTATCAAAATAATGAAACAACTTTCCTATATAAATATCTGGGTATTACATCATTTCCCCCTTAAAGAGAGCTTCGTCCCCAAAGCTATAATTGTGATATATTAAGGGACAATACCGATCCAAAGACGCGTCTACATGACGGTGCAAACAAAGTCTCTGCAAGTCGTAGAAGGGTTCTAAGTCCACGTGAAACACTCATCGGTTCGAAAAAATGAACTAGTAATAATGAACACTAAAATCACAATCAACTACCTCATAGCAAATAGCTCTTTCAGTCAATAGTAGTCAAATCCATCATACCTAGCAGATATAAGGTAAAATAGGGATAAAATAACCCTGTCAACCCAGCTTATTCAATTTTATTACCGGTTTAGTTTCCTATGTTAGTTTTAGATTCAGAAAATATTTTTAACCTTAGTTTAGTGGAAATCAAAGGGTCGTACTAATTAGAACCGTCGGCTCTGATACCATCTGCAACACCCCCCAAACCACACGGCCGGTCGGGCCGCATGTTTGGAGAGATGTCTCCGCCCGAGGTGATGAACCCCATTGGGAAGGGAGCTGGATCGCCGGTTCACAGTTAGTACAACCATCGAATATCCAATTATATAATTTATTATACATTCATGATAAACCAGTGATATTGTCTGAAAGGTAAAAATACAATAATTGACAAAAAATGGAAAAAAAAATACTAGGTGAAGTACTAAACAACTTGATACCCTAGCCAGCGGTGTCGTGAATGTCTCCCACCTTGAGTTTTAAAATAGCAAAAGCCGACGCAGTTTTGAAGACAATGATCAACAAACGGCTGAGAAAGCTAACACCCATAGCAAGTAAACAGATTATGAAGCATGTGCCAGGAATAAAAGAGTTAGCTAATAGATATCAGAAATATGTGGGGATAACATTTGTGCTGTTAGATTTCAATTTCAAATTCGTATTTCCAATCCAATGATGTGGACCATCTTGGAGAAATGCAATATTTCCACAACTCATCACTTTATATCTCAAGATAGAACACTCTTTTCTCAATGATAAGATATCGATTCCAGGAATTCATTTTACTAACTAGTTGATACGGGGAGTGAGCATATCCAATCCACAACCGTTTTCTCATATTGCCGCACGGTGGAGGAGGAAGAGGGGCACTGGCGTTTGGAGGTGACCCAGCTGGTTCGGAAATTTGGGTCGTCGGCGATGGTGTCCTTTGCCACCTCTGTAACCGCTGCTGCTTATGCTCTGTTTCGTGACCAGAGAGGATAGGAGAGAGAAGAGGACATGGAGAGGATGCAGAGAGAGAGAAAGGTCTGGAGGTGGAGGTGGGTATCAGTGCCGTTGTTAGTGGAAGCGACGGGGATTGTGGCGAGGTCGATGGTGATGATGGTGGTGAGGTTGCTGTTGTTGGTGTCTCATAAAAACATAGAGAAAAAAACAGAGGGTAGATGAGTTAATAGGGACAAAAACTTGTTGGTGATGATGGTGGTTGTAATGGAGGAGGTGGTGGTGGTGTCCGCAGTGGGGTGGTGTTGGTGTTGTTGCTGCCTCTGTTTGTTGTTGTTGTGGCTGCTCTATTTTGCCAGAGAGTGGGAGAGTTGTTGGAGGTGGAGGTTGTCTCGGTGGTGGAGGGAGAAGAGAGGTGGCAGTGGTGGTGTTGTTGGTGATGACGATGGTGGTTGTGGTGGTTGTGGTGGTTGTGTTTTTCACCGAATAAGAAGATGAAGATGACGGGGAGTGTTTTTTGTTGTTGTTGTGGTGTTGTGTTTGTGATGGAGGAGGAAGGGGTGTTTATATAGAAGAGGGGGTAGGCAATTGAGGGATTGTGTGAGTGTATGAGTGTCGTGAGGGAGGTGGAGAAATAAAGGGAAGGGGGAAAGAACTCTCTTCATGTGAGGGGGAGGTGATGATGTGAGGGAGGAGGAGTAACATGAGGAAGGGGGATGAATTTGGTTGGTAGAGAGGGAGGGAGAATTGAGAGGTTTCATTCGGGTGAAGGAAAAGAAGAGGGAGGAGAGGAAAAAAAGAAGAAAGAAATATGGGTACCGGGTCGGGTTGGAGTGAAAAATACTGGTAAGTATATGACACGTATTATTATACTGGTTGTGGGTCATGTTGGTAATAAAATACGGGTTATACGCATAATATAACGGGTTATACTCTTATACGGGTCGGGTTATATAAAATACCAATAGCTAAACAATATTTTATACGTATTTACATACAACTATTTATCCAAAATACAATTACCTCCCCAAATTGTAATTGAATTAGTTATTAACTTCTCTAAACTACAACTACCTCCCTATTCTTCAAATTAACAACTTTACATTTTTGAAAGCTACAACTATAACCCCCAAAATTTTTATCCAAATACTTTATAACTTCCTCAAAACTACAATTTCACCCCTAATTTGTAACTTAATTTTATTTAAAACTCCTGTAAAACACAACTTTGACCCCAAAACTATATAAAAATAATTAAATAACTTTCCTATATAAATATTGGGGTATTACAATTCCCCTAATATATTTCGTGCATCTGAGTGTGATGTGGATCTAGTGGTTGAGTGTATACCTCAGAAAGTTACTAATGGTATGAATGATGAATTGCTCAGGCAGTACACGGCAGAGGAGCTTAAGACCGCACTTTTTCAGATGCAGTCCATTAAAGCACCCGGGCCAGACGGCGCTTTATTTTATCAGCAATACTGGGGAAGCGTAGGGGAGGATTTAACTTCTATTGTTCTCCATATTTTGAATGAGAGGATAGATATCAGAAAAATAAACAACATGTGCGCTGATTCCGAAGGTAATGACTCCCAAAAGTGTCACAGATTACCGCCCAGTAAGTATGTGTAATGTAAGATATAAGGTGGCGTCCAAAGTTATTGCTAACATGTTGAAGGTTATACTCAACTAGGTCATTAATACATCTCAAAGTGCTTTCATTTCGGGTAGATTGATATCAGACTATGTCATTGTATCCTTCGAAGCTATTCACTCTATAAAGCATTCAACAGAGAAAACAGGGTTCTATTTATTAAAATTAGGTCGATGGCTTACGACAGGGTGGAATGGGGTTTCTTGCAGGCGTCTATTACTAAAATGGGATTCCATGACAGGTTTGTACAATTAATTATGAGATGTGCTTCTTCAGTAAACTTTTCTATCTTGATTAATGGTTAGGTTGGAGGAAGAATCATTCCATCTAGAGGGCTAGGGAAAGGGGATCCCATTCCCCCTACCTTTTTCTCATATGTATAGAGGGACTCACCGGGCTAATGCACAGGTCCATGGCGACCAATACGTTAAAAAGGCGTAAAAGCGGGTAAGAGTTGTCCAGCTATTTCTCATCTTTTATTTGTTGATGACAGTGTTTTCTTCGGCTGAGCCACTACCTCAGAAGCTATGGAAATGAATAAAAACCTTATTCTTTATAAAAAAAAGCCTCATGTCAGTGAATTAGTTACAAAAAGTCAGCTCTATGCTTCATCCCTATGGTCCCGAACAGAGAAGAGGGGAGATTGCTCATATTTTCCAAATTTCAACTGCTTCGGGTCACTCTAAGTATTTGGGGTTTCCTAAAGTTACGGGAGATTGCTCATATGGCCGAGAAATTCCTTAGTTGTGCAGGAAGGGAAGTCTTAATTAAGTCTATTATTCAGGCCATCCCAACGTATATGATGAGTTTTTTTTTATGTTTCCTTCCTCCTTATGTCATGATTTACAAAGTAGTGCGACACGTTTCTGGTGGGGTGGCGATAATCAAAAGAAGAAGATGCATTGGTGTAGTTGGGACAAGCTCTATTAAATAAATCACTTGGAGGAATGGGTTTTAGATGTTTTGACAATTTCAATTTGGCTCTTTTTGCGAAGCAAGGTTGGAGATTGATGACTAACCCACACTCACTTGTTTGAAAGGTGCTAAAGGGTACATACTAAAAGGGATGTAACTTCTTATCAGCTGCAATTGGTCATAAACCATCTTTTATATGGAGAAGTATCCTAACTGGACGACAAGTGATTTATGCTAGAGCAAGACACACAATAGGTTATGGGGAGGAAACATTGATACATAGCGTGGAGGGGGGAAAAGGTTTATACATCATGTTCTGGACACACAAGCTAGAGTTGTCGAACTCTTAAGTGAAGAAGGATTATGGAATAGGGACATGATCATATCTAGCTTCTCAGAGGAGGAAGCTATTTCCATTCTACAAAATCCTTTAAGATGCAACAAAGGCACGGACATGATTACTTAGGGTTTTTTGGAGAACGATCACTACAAGGTATCTCCTGGATACCAAGTAGCACTAGAAATTGTTAACCCATGTACAATTATGGATGCTTCAGAAGGTTCAAGATGTGATAGTATGTAGATGGTTTTCAAGAAACTATGGTCTCTCCCAATTCTTGGTAAGATACGTATTTTTGGTTAGCGAATGCTTAAGAATCTATTACTTGTTAAAGGCAGTTTGCATAAAAGGGGTATACAACCTGCCCAGGGAGGTTGTTCGTGCTGTTGCAAGTTTGTGGAGGACATCAGACACCTATTCTTCAATTGCAAAGAAACAAGACAAGTGTGTGGGCTGCCTATATTTGAGCATTTGCAGGTTCAAAATCTCGTTTCAGACCCCCTATTTGAAGCTATCCTAGTTCCTGACAAGCAGGAGGCAAGTCTCTTTATTATTTTATGCGGGATAATTTGGGGAAAAAGAAACAAATTGGTGGTGGAAGGTCAACCCTTTGAAAGTGAATTTATTGCTGCAATTGGGGAGAATTTATTGAATGAGTTTACCGTATCTGGGTTTATTGAGGATAAGCAGACCGCGCCGTTAACGGAGATCCAAGGGGCATGGAAGCCAGCGACTGACGATTGTCTGAAAATAAATTCTGATGTTGCAGTTGATTAGAAGCAGGGAGTTGCGTGGTCTGGGTGTGTTGTCAGGGACCATCACGACAACTTTGTGGCAGCGCGGATTGCTCTGGTCAATTTTATGGAATCCTCAATGGAAAACAAAGCTATATCCCTTGAAAGCTCCCTCCGATGGTTCGCTAACATGTCTTCCACTCCTTTGCAAATTTAGACTGATTGGAATGAGTTGCTGAGGATGCTTAAGATCAAGATTGTTGCAAACAATGAAAAAGTTTGATGATAGAGGAGCTAAGAAGTGATATTTGACAACTTTAATGCCAGTATTGTTGGGGTTAAGAGGGATGCGAACAAAGTGGCTCACGAGCTTGCTTCTTTTGGGCTTAGGGAAGGATACACTATGAGCTTCTTAGGAAAACCACTTGATATTATCTGTGCATTATTTAATTTAGATAAGAATGGGTATATGCCCTGTGTTTCTCTTGGTTGTTTTTTTGTATTTCTTCAATGCATTGTGGATTTTACAGGTTGGAAGTCCAATTTTTAATATATGCGGGTTATGCCGCCCTACCTTCCGGATATGTTCTTTCAAAAAAAAAATGTACAAAACGATTATCTATTGAAAGTGACTACCCATTAATAAGATATCTCTACTTCTAAAAGAACGATTCAGATTTCGCTGCCCCTTTAACCCTCCACAGGGCTTTACTACATAAATAAACCACATACATTCTGATCTTGGACCAAGAACGAAAGTTTCTGAATTCTGATAAGAGTTTGAATAAGTTACTGATGGAGGACAATCATTCGGAAATTGAGGGTTCCGATGAACAAATCCAAGAAGGGGCCTCAACATCGATTAAAGGAACTCCTGTTTCAAATGGAAGGCCTCGCCGAGCTTGGCCTATGAAGGATTCACGGTATGTAGTGGATGAATCATCATAGGATGAAAGCGATGGAAAGCACAAGATGAAGAGGAAAGCAAGCAAGGGTTCGTGTGGACTTAGTTATGGGAGTGGACCTAGGGTTTGTTGGAATAGATGCCCTAGATGCAATCTAGTTTAGTATGAACAATAATTGGCTAGAATATTCATTGTATTATTTATGGAGATATTTAATATAATGAAGTCCTTAGATTTACAATCGTATTGTTTATCTTAAATATCCCTAGTCCATTATACTGATTAACAGGACAATCATCTATAGACTAGTATGGGGTTGGATTGATATGGAGATATCACGATCCAACACATGTGTATGCATTAGGGGTAATGGCATACTGGATTGGCCCATCTCTGAGAAGGCTACATACTAGTTATGTAGAGTCACAAGTCGTTCTCGCAGTGACAACGGTATTTTCATCCTTAGACTTGAAGTCACTAGATCATATAGTTGTGGAATACTGTGTTTTGGTAGTGTCAAACGCTACACCGTGACTGGGTAATCACAAAGGCGCGCATCGGAAACAATATGAAGCAAGCTTAGAGATTGTAGTGATGTATATAGAATTTGTCCCTCCCACATAACGGGAGCAAATATCTGCGGCCACTCGAGGGATAGTGCTTATAGAATGTCTGGCCAGACTCAGATAAATCAATATGGGATATTGATGTTATCATCACGAATAAGGCTATTCCCAGGATCGAGAAACTATGGATTCGATATACTAGTGTGACTTTTATGTCTCGTGTCCAATCCGGGATATAGAGACAAAGGGATGAGACAATACTTGCACAAGGTTTGTCGGATGACTATTTCTATTAGTTGGGTGGAATGGATGTGTTGCTAGACACCGCTCCATGTTATTAAATAATTACTACCAACTAAGTAGAAACCTATGGAGTCACACGCTACATGGATTGAACTAGACTTGGGAATTAATTAATATGATTAATTAATTAGAAGGATCAAAGTGCAACAACTTGCTAACTTAGTAGGACTAATATGCAAGAGGGACTAATCCGAACTTGAGTAAGATTAGGAGAGGGCCTTTATGTAGTAAACAAGGAGTTTTTGGACTATATAAAGAATGCTCCTAGCTTCCTTCCTACAACTTAATGCTCGTAACATTACTTGAGTAGGAGAGAAAGTAATGAGAGAGAGCAAGACACAAGGAGGTCGAACCGACCCGCTTGGTTCGCCCCCTACCCGTCGGCCACAAAGAGGAGGCCAGACCTCCTCTTGGTTCCCCGTTGCGTGATTTCTTCTTCCTTTTTCACCGTTCCTAGCTAGCACAAGGAGTTGGAGGATCAAGATCTCAATCCTAGGCGTGGATCAACGTAGAGACGTGACACAATTCCAGTTTGAAGTCATCACAGGAGACCTACAAGGTACTTGTTATGAATCTTTTACTATCGTTATGAATTCTCTTCTTGTGATCCTTGGAGGATCTTGTGCGGATCTTTTATTGTTTAAATTCCTCTGCGTAATCCGTTACAAAACCCTACATGGTTAAGGTTTCCCGAAAGAACAGAGCATCACCAGAGGAACTTCCGCCCACTTCCACCAAAGAAAGTGGTGTCAGTTGGGAGGGACAAGGAGAAAAGACACAAGCCAATCATCGAAATCGTGCGTGAAAAGAAGTGAGGGACGGGTTTGTACGGATGTAGCCATTGCCATGTAAAATGGCATACCGAAAAGAATTGCCCCAAATTAAAGCATTAACGTTGCGATACAAGTCGTTGTTCGTTCGTAATCTCAAGTTTGCAACTTCTTTCGATAATTGCGCAATCAATATATCTTTTGTTTTCTAACATTCAGTTTGTAATTTACGACAATCTACCGCAACCAACACATAATTTACATTGTTAATACTAATTGGTAAATTACTTATTTTAATTAGATGAATGTTAGATAAATAAATATATTAAAATAAATATAAATGTAACTAACAGAATTTTTTTGTAGAGGATAACTACTGGAATTTGATAACACAAAGACTTAAATGTGGATACATTTTCTATATCATCAACTTATAGAAAATGTATCCACATTTTTACACTTGAAAACATGCAAAATTAAGTACGACACAATATCCTGTACTAACATTTGCCTCCGTCTCTTCATCTACCCCAGAAATCCATCGATAAAAGCAAAAATTCTTTACCACCAAACTCATAACATCAACAATGGAGAAAGAAAGCCCCTAAAAGAAATAATAAGAAGAGAAGCCGACAAAAGAAACGGAGGCAACCACCAAAGAAGAAAGTCAAGACGCAGAGGGTACTGAAGAGGACAGTGAAGGTGAAGAACCATATTCAACTGCAAGTTCAGACCCAGATGAAGCTGTCGATTTGGTTGAATTTAAAGACACGAAATCCGAAGAGGAGAAACCAAACTGGGGGTTACAAGAATTGAGAGCCAAAGAAGCTGAAGACTACTGGGGCTCTACTGAAGACTCGTCTTCTACAGATGATACACCCTCTTCTCCAGATGAGACGCCCTCTCCTCCAGAAGAGACATATTGAGAAGAAAACGCCAGAGGCGCATGTAATCGTTTTAAAATTTTGCTGGTAATGAAATGGTTTTTCCCCTTGTTCCTTCACTTTAACTCTGTTATGTTTTGTTTGAAAAAAAATACCGTTTTACTAGTGGAATTTGATAAGCCACGGTTTAAATTTGGAACATTTTCAAGAAAATTTATCCAAATTATTACGTTTTGAAAACATGCAAAATTTAAGACGACACAAGAACCTATCAAAGTGCCTCCATCTCTTCATCTACCCACGATTTCTACATCTATAAAAGCACGTAAAATCTCTTCCACCAAAAATCATTCCATAAAAAATGGCCAAAAACAGCCCACCTAAGAAGTTCGAAAGAGAAGTCGGTGGAGATGAAGATGAGGAAAAAGTAAAAGAAGAGGAAAGTGAAGAGAAAGATGAAACTGAAGAAGAAGAAGATACAGATGAAATTGCATATTCAGTGGGAAAGGTTTTGGAAACCACTTAACTCACAGAAGAAGACGACGACGAAGACTGGAGATTGGACACGGCTGACTCTTCTTCGCTGGAGAAGACGCCATCTCCTCCTCCAGACGCAATGAACATAAAGAGAACGAGAGTTGAGGCTGATAGGGATGTGAGCAATTTCATTCCCTGGATCCCAATGAGAAAAAACCAAAATTGTAATTGTTTTTTAGTTTATTTTTTAAAATGTTTTCTATTAATGAAATGTTTTTTTTTTCATTTTCTTTCAATTTGAACTGTTATGTGTTGTTTGAGAAAATACTGTTTCTGTGTCAGACGAGCAATTGCTCGTCTCAGTATTCATAGCTCGTCTCAGTCTCAATATGACACTATACTGAGACGAGCAAAACTCTTGTCCCAGTATATTGATAGACTGAGACGAGCAATGAAAACTGGAATAAGCCATAACTGAGACGAGTATAAACTGAGACGAGCAAAATACTGGGACGGGAGAGAGAGAGAGAGAGAGAGAGAGAGAGAGAGAGAGAGAGAGAGAAGTGTAAATTGTGTCGTTTTGTTTTGAAAAGAATGTTAATTAAGTGTATATTGAGTTAGTTACATTTGTTAGGTCAACAAGTTCATAAGTCAATAAGAGGGTATTTATTTTACAAAGACCAATTTGCCAGACGGGTAGCACTCCAATTTTCTAATATATAAGCGTCTGTAGCATACCATATCAAGTTGCCGACTAAACGATTCAAATTTTGCTACGAAAATTAAACCAAAAACCAAAACCTAGGGGTGTTCACGGTCCGGTTCGGTCGGTCTTATGCTAATAATGACAAATAAACCAAAATGATCGGTTTTGCTAAACTTTTAACCGAAATAGGGTCGGTTTGAAAAACTAAAAAAATAAAACTGCACCGATATATAGCGGTTCGGTTCGGTTAATACCTACTGTTTTTAGTATTATAATGTCCAACATCATGATTTAATAAAAACTAAACTCCAACGTGCCAATTCTTTCGATTCTCATTTCAATGAAATTATCTTTCAACATGCTTAAAATTATCCTCATGCTACCACATTTTTTTTAGGGAAGCTAGGTTACTACATTTCCATGTAGTACGCGTATATACACCTACAAAATTACATGACAATATCTGAGAACATTAGATTTATATTGTATATAAAGATTTCTAATTACTTTGTAGATTGACAACAAATTGAGTCTGTTAGTAATTACGACTCACACCGGCAAGATTTTTTTTTTTTGAGGGGTCAAGATAAAAACCGGAAACAAGACAAAATTAAGTGACTCTACTGCTATTTGAAAAGTCTTCCTCTAGAAAGTCGTGGAGCCATGCCGGTGCTCTCTCCCAATAAAGCGTGTCCTCTCCCGATGCATTGATAGTGGCAATTTGATGAGCTGTCTTATTCACTTCTCTCGGTGCCCATCTCGAGGTGAGACCTTCGGTGTCTTCAATAGCTTTCCTCAGCTCCTCCTCCAAATCTCCAATCGCCGAGATATCTTCCCATCTCTCTCCGGCTAGAATCCGCTCAATGCTACTGTTCACTCCCGTCGAATCACCTTCAAGCACAATTGGGCTCAGTCTCTTCATCTTGCACACTTCAACCGCCATTAGAGCTGCTCGTAGTTCCGCCTCCTTTGCCGATG
The DNA here is from genome assembly GCA_023055425.1 of Linanthus parryae. Lineage (NCBI taxonomy): Eukaryota > Viridiplantae > Streptophyta > Magnoliopsida > Ericales > Polemoniaceae > Linanthus > Linanthus parryae. The sequence goes on along the minus strand of JALGPY010000012.1, from coordinate 20,774,562 downwards.
AACAACCCCTGAGTTCCATCCTGGCCATGCCAACCACTCTTCCGCAACAATCACGAACAACCACCACTGCTGAAGCCCTCTTTGTCGTCTGGTTCTACGCGCCATCATAGTTGGCTTTGTATTGGTATTCCTTCGGTGGCTTCCATTTGGAGTCTCTAAGTTTATTCGTTCCAGGTACTCTTTTTTTTGTGTCCTTTAGTGCTTCATCAATCTCTTCCATTCTGGCTATCACCTCAACTGGGATTCTGTCAAAATCTGGGGTTTCTCCTTTAAATCTCTTGTTATTTCTTATTATCCAGAATGCCCACAGGGTGAGGCTAAAAATAGTCATCTGGGTCTTTGATTTCTGGTGGAATTGTCGCTTGATCCATCCTTGAAAACTCTCTCCTGGTGTTTCCCCTATTCTTTCCGGTCCCAACACTTGATATCATACATGTTTGACTAGTTTGCAGCCCCGTCGAACATGTTCACTTGATTCTGCATATTTGTTACAGAAGGGGCAGAAATTTGAAATATTGATACCGGCAAGAATTAAAAAGTTCATACACATTAGATACTAATAATATAATACAACTTGAAGACAAAATAATGTTTCGGTCTGGTTTTTAATCGGTTACTCGGTTCCGGTCCGGTTTGATAAGAGTCCGGTTCGGTCTTAACCGTATAGTGTATTAAAAGATAGAAAGAACTGACGGTTCGGTACGGTTTGGCTTGGTGCGATCCGGTTTTGCCGGTCCGGTCGGTTCTTAAACGGAAAATACTAAAGGGACCGAAATTGTTTTAACGGAAATGAACAGAATTTGGATTCACCAATCAGAGGGCACCATGTGGCTGCCTTATCCCATTTTCCCGGCCACTCACCAATTTTGTTGTGTACAAGTTTTGATATGGTGTATCAGTAACACAACTCTGATTTTGATTTGGGAAATGTTTGTAGGTTAAGTGTTTTGTTATTTTTAGATTTTGAATCTTGATTGTAATTGTTTGTTCAGATTTTAAGGGTAGGGGTGTGCATTTAAACTTTAGGGTTTATATTTTTATGTTTTATGTTCAGATTTTGTTTTACAATACATATTGATCAATACAAGTTGTGTTTCTGCCACATGTTATAATAATTAAAAATTTTATGTCCCATTTTCTGTCAGATGCTTTCTGTTCCTTTAGCACGGTTCGTTCCTAAACACCCCTGCAAAACCCCTTTACACTATGTTTGGATTACATGATTCGGTGAGAAAGGAAAAGAATTGGTGAGAAAATGTTTTCTCATTCGTGTTTGGATTACTTGTTAGGTGAGAATCTATGAGAATTCGTGAGAAAACATGAGAAAAGAAATCTCACATAATTCAATTTTTCTTTCTCACCAAAAGTGATGAGATTTGGTGAGAAAAGAAACAAGACGAGTGTCAATATTTTTGTTGTGACAGAATTAGCCATAAAAAAATAAAACATTGCCTTATCATAATATTAATGAAGGTTCTTATGGTAATATCTTTAAAATAGTTTCTTTTCCTTTCCATTAATATGCTAACCAAACAAGGGAGGTAAGAAAGTATAATATTTTCTTATCATTTCTCACTTAAGTAATCCAAACGAGTATGTGAAAAATCTAAATCATTTCTTATCATTTATTTTCTTACATAAATTAAAGTTTCTCATCATTTCTTTTCTCACCTGATTACCAAACATAGTGTTAACCCTCCCCAGGGCTTTACTACATAAATAAACTCCATAAATTCTGATCTTGGACCAAGAACGAATGTTTCTGATGACCCCGAGGCCGTAAGAGTTTGAAGAAGTTACCGATAGAGGACAATCAAACGGAAATTGGGGTGTTCTGATGAGAAAACCCAAAGGAGGGGCTTCAACATCGATTAACGGAACTCCTGTTGCAAGTGGAAGGCCTCGCCGAGCTTGGCCTCTGAAGGCTTCGCGGTATATAGTGGACGAGCCATCAGAGGATGAAAGTGAGTGCAAGCACAAGATGAAGAGGAAAGCAAGCAAGGGTTCGTTTGGAACTAGTTCTGGGAGTGGACCTAGGGTTAAGGTTTCCCGGAAGACCAGAGCAGCACCAGAGGAACAAGATGTACAACATAATGTCGACGTCAATTCTGCCTCTCCGAGTTCTAAGGAAATTTCAATGCCGTACAGTGAAAAGGTAAGGACTTCATGGACATATTCTCTTTGCAATTTTATTTCAGTTTTGTGGTTTTGATGTTGCTGCCAATTTTATGGTTTTCTGTTTTTTAGAAAGGCCGGGGCGAGTCGAGCATGTGTCATCAGTGCCAGAGGAATGACAAAGGACGGGTTGTGAGGTGCACAAAGTGTAAAACGAAGCGATATTGTGTTCCGTGTATGACTAGATGGTATGTGTTTGTGATTTAATTAGTCACTGGATTTGTCTGTTTATAGATCATAGAGAGTTTCTTAAGTTTACGGTGAGCATTTAACGCTGGTGTTCATGTGAATCTGAATTTAAATGAGAAACACCCTCTACATTATGTATAAGCTGGCTAATTTTGTATCATGTTCTTGTAAAAGGCTAATTCCATTCCCTAAAAGAAGGTTAATCCTTATATGAAGTTCACTGAGGATACGTAGAGAAAGTTTCTTGTTCCTTTGCCAGAATTTAATTAATTCTACTTCTTGATGTAATAATTGACATTCAGAGATCAATACCCTGCTTTGAAAGTAGCAGCTTTCGTACTCTCTCCAAGTATTTTTGTTTCTTTTCTGACTGTTGGCAAAACTAACCTTGTATAGGTATCCTAAGATGACGGAGGATGATTTTGCTGAGCGCTGCCCTGTTTGTCGTAGTAACTGCAATTGCAAACGATGCTTGCGATTAGATGCACCTGTTAAAGTCAGTTTTTCTCCTTGCTTAATTTAGTCTGATTGGAGATCATTTGATGGGATACATAATATATCTTTCTCTTTTGGTGCAGGACGCTAAGAATGCTGAACTGCACATAAGCGACGATGAAAAAACTGAGCATTACAAGTATATACTGCAAGCACTTCTTCCATTGTTGAAACATTTTAATCATGAACAGGTGACAGAGATGGAGGTTGAGGCTAGGATTCAAGGTATCCCAATCTATTGCGAATTTCTTTCGTAATTTCTACAATGCTCCTTTAGAAGTGAGTATATTCTTGATACAAAAAAATATTATTTGAGATACAGTGGTGCAAAAATTAATTGTTTAGAGCTAGTGTTTTAGGGTTCCCGTTTCGACGAGCGTAGCTGTGGAAATAGATGAGCTGATTCCGTTCTAGACACCGACAGTATAATTTGGTGGATCATTAGACACTCTTACAGACATTAAAACAATTTTATATCTTTTTTGGTAAATGTTGCAAGGAATCTTAGTTTTGATATTGATGGCAAATCATTCCAATTATTTTTTCCCCAGAAGTACAACATCTGGTATGTGGATGTATTTTCTGTGTAGCCATATGATAAGTCCATTCTTGCGCAGGTTTGTTATTGTCTGAACTGAAGGTAAAAAGGGCAAAATGCCCTAAGGATCAGCGTATTTATTGGTAGGTATTGTGAATGCTTTTTTACTATTTTTGTTTTTCAAGGTGTTATTATTGGTGTTCAGGCTACATGATGAATTTGGTTGTTTATGCAGCGACAACTGCAGAACTTCTATTGTTGACCTCCACAGGAATTGCGCAAAGTGTTCATATGACCTTTGCCTGACTTGTTGCCGAGAGTTTCGTGAGGGACACCTTGAGAGAGGTGAGGATGTAATCATGGACTACATTGACAATGGACCAAAGTACTTGCACGGCAGGGGAACCTGTGTGAAATCAACAAGGAAACCTTCAGATTATTGTGTTGAAAGCAGTAGTGTGGATAATGCCAAATCAACATTCGAATGGAAAGTGTACGAAGATGGTAGCATTCCTTGTCCTCCTGAAGACATGGGTGGTTGTGGTCACAGCATCCTGGAACTGAAGTTTTTGTTTAAAAAGGGGGCTGTTTCGGAATTGTTAGTGAGGGCTGAAAAGATAGCTAATGCTTATGACCTGAACAAGGCTGTAGATTTCCCAGAATCGTGTCCTTGTTCTGATGAACTAGGCCACGCTGATCTTGTCAGCGGTAATTTAAAGAAAGCATCTTCCCGGGAAGATTCTGATGACAATTACTTGTTCTGTCCGATAGCTACAGCTACTCCTGATGAGAATTTAAAGCATTTTCAGAGGCATTGGTATAAGGGCGAGCCAGTGATTGTTAGTGATGTGCTTGAGACTACATCTGGTTTGAGCTGGGAACCAATGGTTATGTGGCGTGCTTTCCGTCAGATCAAAAATACCAAACACTCCCTGCAATTAGATGTGGATGCCATCAACTGCTTGGATTGGTGCGAGGTCAGTTAATTGGTAATTATTAATAGACGTAGTTTGTCGACATAATTGGTATCTCTTCCAGTTCATTGATGTTTTTAGGTTCTTCAGAGTATTGTAACTGTTGTTGTTAGGTTGTTGTTAGGTTAACGGTTATATTCTTCTCCTGTTTGGCCGTCTGCTTACGTCGAATCATTAATTATATTTGCATCCCTTGCTAAGTTGCTATGTTGGTTACAGTTTCATGCTAGTTTTTGCTATCTAACATACTTCGCTTGTGTTGATTCTCATGTCTATGTGAACAAATATATGCCCTTTATCATGCTCCGATGATTTTCTATTTGTTTGTATTCTTTTAGTGATTAATTTATTTTCTCCCTGATGGAATCAGGTGGACATAAATATTCATGAATTCTTCAAAGGGTATCTAGAAGGTCGATTTGATGATGAAAATTGGCCTCGGATTCTAAAGTTGAAAGACTGGCCTCCTAAAAGTTTATTTGAGGAACGCCTACCTAGGCATAATGTGGAGTTCAAGAGTTGCGTGCCTTTCAAACATTATACACATCCTACCAGGGGCAGTTTAAATCTTTCAGTGAGCTTACCCGCGGGCTCCTTGAAGCCAGATTTGGGACCTAAGACATATATTGCATATGGAGTTGCGCAGGAATTGGGACGTGGAGACTCTGTGATCAAACTTCACTGCAATATGTCTGATGCGGTATGCTTTTTCAGATTAGAGTTTCTATGAAAACATAATTGTATCTCTTATTCGTAATAGGGTCATGGTTGCAACACATCAATACTGTACTTTCAATTAATTTCAGAGTGGAGGGCCCAGGACTAGAATTTAGAGTTCGCTAACAAAAAAAATGTATAACATTCGTAATAAAAGAAAATTTAGGATTTCTGTCATGCTTTTCAATGTCATAACACGCAGGAACATGTGGAAACGATGTAAATTTTGCATTTAGTTATAAAGTTTAGTACTTGCTGTTACTACTTTGAATTATTAGACATACATGCTAATAAAACAAGTGGTTATGGTAGAGATAGTGTTCAAGGATCTGAAGTGGAGCGCCTCTGTATATACTGTTGCCACTACCCACTAGATAATATGAATCCAGCTAATATTATTGATATAGCATTACATAGTAAAATTATAGGTCGTTTCGTCTATTAACTGCTTGAGTAAACTTTCAATGTAAATCTACATTTCGGTGCTACTAGAATAATTGATACCAGTCAAGATAACGGTGTTTGCTATATAAGGAAGTATGCTGTAAAATGAGGGGGTTTGGTTGGTTTAAGTTGGTGGTGAATATGAGTTTGGTTTAGAAGGGATTGATCGTCTGTTTAAATGAACTGGACAAGAGGGATAGGCTGGAGATAGGGAACTTGTTTAGAATACTTATTTACTCCATGAAATTTGCCCTTGTGCTCAAATTGGTAGGTTGGAGTTGAGGTTTGGGTTGGGTTGATATGGGATATGGCTTAAGTGGGTCTAACAGTTATTGACTTCTTTCTACGTGGGTAATAAATCGTCGGAACATAATCAGCTTGTTTAGATGTGTAACCTAGACTAATTTGGCAGGTTTGAGTTTGTTAATTGGGATATTACTTGAACGGGTCTAACTGAAATTAACTTCTTTATACGTGGGTGGGGTTGGTTAATTGGCATAATACGGGTTTGTTCGGACACGGTTAATACTTGTAACCTAGCAATTTTTCATTTATGAATCATAAGGAAGAAGGCTGTTCCCATTTCTGTATATGCATCTCTCTCATCTATAGAAGTACCGTGGTGCCTCTATTTGCTCAAGCAGAACAGAACAAATAGCCCTTCGCAGTTTGATAAAAATGCACCCAGCAGTGTATTACTTAAACATAACAGGAAGATTAGACAACAAAAATTTGGTTTGCCCTGATTGTAGCACTAAATATCTATGTTCAAGTGAGTTATATGCTCTAATTATACTCATAGAAGTCTCTCCACCACTATTCAAATAGTGACATCTCACTAATTTCCACATTCCCATAATATATGGCCCTCCACTTCCTGAAATGCATATAGTATGCATACATTTTGTTGTCATTTACACGGCTAATTATGTATTAGTCAAATTGTAATTATGTCAGCATTAGATTAGATTATTGAAAGTTTTTTTCTTCAAATTTTAGGCTCTGATATAATCTTTTGCTGCATCGCATTAATTTCTGCCATGGGTTGAGTGCATTAAGCAACTCAATTTAGCATGTTATGATTAGGTTTGTGTCGGTGACTCCAATTCTCTGACAAGATTGCCATGTAGCCAGACATTTTGTGTTGCTGTCTTTCGGGGAAGATAGATTTGAATGAATACATGAAGGAGAGTATCGTTTTGTGAACAGTAAACAAACAGTACTTGATCTTGTCTTTTAATTAAAAGACGTCCAAGCGGAGCTCCGATTATGGCCACCAATTTTCTTTAGGAGCTTGAATAGATTAGTCCGAGTTCAAAAGTATAATTGAAACTAGATAGGTTTGCATATAACTGAAAAGGAAGTTATTTGATGAATTATTACTATGAAATAAAGTGACATTATTTTGAAGAATTAGAGCTAAAAGAACCTAACGTATCTATTGCAAGTCTGATTCACGAATTCATAATTACATTTTCTACCTTCTTAACATGTCATGTGAATCAAAATTAATCCTCACTGCGATAAAACTAGAAAAATTAGAATGGAAACTAAAAAGGGTCCATCACTGAACTCTATAAGGTAAGGCTGTTTAGACCGTTCAGTAGAATCCAGTGAGCAGAGAAAGCTGCAAAGCCAAAGATTATTAAAGCCCAAAGCCTCATATATATATGTGTGTGTGTAGCACCAACAATGACCGAATGTGTTTACAGGATTCTTATTAAGACATCTACGGCATAAACTTCCTGATTTAGGCTCCTACTAGTCGTAAGTTATATGAACCAAGAAATTTAGATTATATATATATATATATATATATATATATATATATATATATATATATATGTGTGTGTGTGTGTAGCACCAACAATGACCGAATGTGTTTACAGGATTCTTATTAAGACATCTACGGCATAAACTTATATATATATATATACTATATATGTATGTATGTATGTATATGTTAATGTCAATCCTGTAAACAGACTCGATCATTGGTAGCCTTACGTACCGAACACGTACCAAATAGCGCTTCACTATTCTCCCTTACATTTTTTTTTTCTTTTTCCTTTTTTTTCTCTGATGATAATGCTCACGAGTTTCGTACTTATCTGTCCATTGTGGTTAAAACACCGATTTCTGTTGACATCATATTGCTGCCTATTTCATAAGTCCTCTAAAAGCTTGGTTCTCTCAACAGCGGAGTTCTTTTTTCATATTCCTAATCACTTGCCAGAAATACACACACATCATATTGTTGTAAATGTCCTCCATTGTTCCAGTTATTTAATTTCTGAAGTGCCCATTCATTCTCTGAAACTACTATTTGCAGGGTTATAAAAAGAACTAACGAAACTTTGAGGAGAAAAAGATAGAGAAACTATGAAGTTATACTCTCTAAAGATAGAGAAACTATGAAGTTATACTTTCTATTATGCGATGATCAAATATCATATCATGCGTGAAACTTATAATCACTACGTTGAGTTCTCTAGACAAGATTACAATCCTTTTCGTCAACTCCATCAGACAATTAGAAGTCATGTCTTCACATAACTGAATAATTCAAAGTTGGCGTAATGGACGTATAACCTTTTTGCCTGTCAGTTTTTATTTTCTCTGAAGACAGTATGCATGTTTTGAATAGGTGAATGTCTTGACACACACAGAAGCGGTGGTAATCGATGCAGATCACCAAGCTATTATAAATAAATTAAAGTATAAGCACAGTGCCCAGGATGAAATGGAACGTCTTCAAGGAGCTTCAGATATGGATAAGCGCGAGGATCCATCAGTGTCAAAGGTAGATTGTTTTTCAGATATTAGTTCAGAGGGTATGGATGAGCAAGAGGCAAATCAGAGTGCTGATGATCAACAAACCAAAAATATAACTTCCCTTCTTGGCACTAATGGAGACCAGAACATAATTGATCCTAAAAGTGTTTGGACATACAATGCAGATGAATCTTGTTTCAAATCCTGCACAACTAGCCGAAATATAAATGATCTTGTGTTCGAGAAACGAAAAGAAAAATCTGGTGCTGAGACGATACCGGCCAAGGAAACTAGCAACAGTGGGGCCAAGCATGGTAGGAGAAAAAGGGAAGTAGAATCTGGTGCTTCTTTAGTTAGTAAGCGCCCAAAGTTAACTGCTGGAAACAATATATCGGAACCTCAAATCACCGGGAACGGTTGTGATGCTGAGAAAAGCAATAGAGATTATAGCAAGTGTGCAACTGAGAATATGGCCCAATGTTCAACTAATGAGAAGAAGTCTCCTCATGCCAATTTGGAGAAGGATATAGAAGAATTTGAAGATCCAGCTGGAGGTGCTCTTTGGGACATCTTCCGGAGACAAGATGTTCCCAAGTTGAATAAATATCTTACGAAGCACTATAAGGAATTTAGACATATCCATTGTTCTCCATTGCAGCAGGTGAACGTTTTTCTTTTTTCTTTCATAGGTATTATTATTGCTGTTATTATTGAATAATACTAGTATATGGTAGTTTACTTAATAGTCTCTTAACATGTACTGAGTGTACTGTTTGACCATAAGCTAAATGACTGCCACTTATATCCTTTATTTTCTGAATTTTGCTCAATCCCATTTCCGGTTGTAGTTATTCTCATATAACAGGCTGGTTTAAAATAAAGAAACGAGAGTTACTTGTCACATCTATTCGCATTATTTATTTCTTATATTATATTCGCCCTGACCCTCAACCTTTACCTGTCTCGTGCAAGTATTTGTAACGATTTTGCATATATATATATATATGTGTGTGTGTAAGCTCATGAAGGAGTCACTGTACTTTGGAAGTTGTTTAAGTTTCCTAGGATTTGAGATCCTCTTTTGAAGTGAATGTACACAATGGAAATATTTCTATCCACTTTAGGTAAAAGATAATTAGTCAGCAGAAAACATGGAACAGGAAGATGTAAAAGTAATTTTTTTAGTTGCTTAATTCACGTGAGTAGTTGGTTTAGCCTGTTAGAACCCATTTGCTTATTGTCATGATCTGATTGCTCTTTTAACATTACAGGTTGTTCACCCTATCCATGACCAAACATTTTATTTGACGTTAGAACATAAAAGGAGGCTAAAGGAGGAATATGGTTAGTTGCGGTTCTTTTTAAGCGAGCTGTTGGATTGTCAGCTCATATTCTTCTGATGATGGATGTTTTTGCTGTGCTTAGGAATTGAACCATGGACTTTTGTACAAAAGGTCGGGGATGCAGTTATCATACCGGCTGGCTGTCCCCATCAAGTCAGAAATCTGAAGGTCAAATATATTTGTCTTGATGTAGTTGTGTTGGCAACATTCACGTGTTGATTCTATTTTCAAGATATATTTCCTATCAGTTGATTTTGTCTAAAATTATTGCTGTGCATAATAGATTTGAATTTTTGATGTTTGTTCTTGTCATTGTCAGTCATGCATAAATGTGGCACTCGGCTTTGTATCTCCTGAAAATGTCAATGAGTGTGTACGTCTGACAGAAGAATTCCGTGTGCTTCCGAGAAATCACAAGGCCAAGAAAGACAAGTTAGAGGTACAACATCATTTGTGTCTTTTGGTTTTGAACGTGACATTATTGCCAATATAATTTTTTTCTATCTGTTTTACCACGGTACATACGCAATCCTATCCTTTGCTGTAGTTGACTATGATGGTTGCATGCTGATAACTTCATTTATTTCGCCGATTGTTTATACATGGTTGTTTCTGACGTCACTTACTATTGGGTGTCATGTGTGAGTGGATTGTCCCACATTGGGATGGTGGACAGGATGTCTAAGGTTAATATAGTATGATTTGAGCCCTAACCAAGGATTTAAATAACGGTATCGGTCGATGTATCGGTTTCGGTCGCGGATAACGGTATCGGCCCGTATCGGAGAAACCGTAACGGAAATCTAACCAAATGCGTGAATGTTAACCAATGGTATCATCCAAAAACTGAAGGTATAGGAACGTACCTCCTGAAAACCGGGAGGTATCGCTCGAAAGCCGGGGCGCATTGCCCGCTGTCCGAGCAAAACGGTCCGTATCGGACGTTATGTACGTGAGTCCGGTCCACACGTTATGTCCGTATCGGGTGAACCGGTTTCGGTGCCTCCGATACGGTTCCGTATTGCCTAATATGTTACGATATGCCCCGTTATTTGAATCCTTGGCCCTATCTCCTAAGGTTGACTTTTTCGGTAAGTGGGTGTCCTAGATCATACTATGGTGCTCTTCTCTCGCGGTGCTTAATCTTTTTTCTCCCTACAAGTGGTTTCAAAGCTAGGTGGTGCGCCTTGCCGCGGTGAATCGAATGGTGACATGTGTGGTGTTCTCATGGATGAGTCTTCCATTAATGGTGTCCAGGTGTTCCTGCTAAAGGTCAAATTCCTGTGTTGTTCCAGCACGTGGCCTGGCAGATGGTGTTTCGGTGCATAGTCACAAAGGTGATTCCAAGAAATTCGGCGAATGCTTCCGGACTAGGGGGAGCATGGTGAACGAGCATGTTGAAGGGCTCACGCATGAAGGGGAGAGAGTTGGTTATCATGTGTGAGCAGATTGTCCCACATTGGGATGGTGGACGAGATGTCTAAGGTTATTGTAGTATGATTTGGGTCCTAACTCATAATGTTGACCTTCTGGGTAAGTGGGTTTCGGAGATCATACTATGGTGCTCCTCTCGCGGTGCTTAATCTCCCTTCTCCCTACTAGTACGGGTGCTTTTTTAAATTAAATTTAGTTAAATGGAGGGGAATAAAATATAAATGAATAAAGCACGACCAATGGTGTGTTGGCTTTAAACCTTTAATACATCAACTAGCATGGACTAGCATGATCACTTTCCACCAGCTGTTTGGCTTTAAACCTCACCACCACTTTGAAAACAATGTGGCTGTTAAATGGGGCGGTAATGATAGAGCCCGAGGGACGCATTTGAACTTACTACAGAACAAACAGGGTTTAAGGGCACTATATTAATGTTAGTTTCTAGGGTTTTTGGAATAAGTGTTCTGCAAGGGAACGTCAACAAAAGGAGCACAATGTTGGAGAGTAAGGCGGGCTTGATTTGGTTCGGGTTTGGTAGGGGTGCCTCGGTACACATGGTAGTTAGGGTTTATCTCTTCTACTTCTCTTTCTCTTCCTCTTCTTCTTTAATCTCTGTTTAATAGTGACCTTGTTTAGTGAATTGAGTTGAATAATATGAGGTCCTCATCACATTTTCAACCATCAAGGGACAAGTTTTGAAAGTATTTAGTGTACAGTTTGATTTACCCATACACATGGTTGTAGCTGGGGGGGGGGGGGAGTATTTTCATTATCGTGGATTGTTGAAGTGTTTGATTCACTAAAAAAGCTGTCAAAATTCTTCTGTATTTTAGTTTGTGGAAACATTTGGTTCACTAGATGAGTCGGCCAAAATTTCTAGCTCGCAATGGAGTTTGGAAGTAATTGTTTCGTTGGAAGAGCGGCTCCAAATTTTTCTCTCTCAACTCTATGGAGTGTAGTTCACTGAAGTTGAGGAGAATGACAGAACTATGAAATGAAATTCATGAGAATAATGGAAATAATCAAATAAGGAAGAATTTATATTTTAGAGAATGATGGAGCAATAGAAAGGAAATGAATGAGAATAATGGAAATAAGGAAGAATCCACAATTCTTGACTTGAGTTGATTAATTCTATATTTTAGTTATGGTCGATTCGTACTTCTAATTATTTCATTTCCATTTTGCAGTTTGGTGCAATGAAGGAACCTCATTTATATATACAGAGGGTAACCGAATATTGTATGTCTGCAATAAACCTCAAATTTTTGAAATATTTGACAATTGAATTCTGAGTGATTCATAGGGGTAGTTGGGATAGGTGGTCTTGGGGTTTTTGTTTTTCTTTTGTACTTTTGACAATGTGTGGTTGCGGTGAGGATTACATTCTCTGTCTTCACCACACTATCACCCTCATAGTTTTGAGTATGTATTGAGTCCTGAGAAAACACAATCTTGAGTGGCAATATTGTTTTTGGTGCTTCCGACATCAGATCTTCTTGATTGTCTTGGGTATCCTAATTTGACCCATATATATACCATGGTTACCATAAAAGTTGGTGTTAAACCCCTTTCGCCTAGCCAACTTATATATACTAGCAATTGAGAACTTGAACTTCCTATATTTGTGAGATACTGGAAATCACCTTTTCCTGGATCAAAGTAGCATTGAATCTGTCTTATTCGACCTGGAAAAAACCGAGAGGCCCACACCCACACACACACCTTTTACCAAACAGAGAAAAGCGATTCGAGCCGAGCAAGCCCGAACTTAAATAAAACGAACCAAACGGTTAAAGAACATGAACCGAACCACTTAAACCGAATTAACCATTCAAACCGATAGGCACAAAAGTTCTGTTCCCAAAGGATAAGATCCTTATTGTTTCATATGATTTTCTTCATTTTTTTTAGCTTGCACTAAAGATTTATGCAAAAGATGGTTAGAAATTAAAGTAAATGGTGGTATGTTAATTGAGTTATTACAGCACTCCGTGTATGTTTACTTCACATACTTGTACTTTTGTTGTAGGTTAATATCTTATTTTCAAGTAATGATACATATTAGTATGTAAATTGTAGGCTCAACCAAACCGCATAAAACCGAGACCGAACAGGAGCCGAACTGAGCCAACTGTGAAAAAGACAAACCTACCGAAGCGTTTGCACCGGTCTTTTACTCAGTTTAATCTTTACTGTCCGAGTACTCTAAGTTTGGACAATTTGCACTATTGTCATTAGTTGATAATACGAGTATGGTTTCTCGTTTTATTTATGACTGTTCATTACTTTCAGTCATCACCTATAAGGCTATATATTCATCTCATAGCTTCTAGCATAATGGTAAAGTTAAACCAACCTAGGTTCTTGATTTTTCGTAATTACCAGCTTTTCTGAAAAACAAAATGTGATCAGCAGCGATTTTCCTGTATACCTAGTAATTTGAGTACATCTCTTCAGGTACTTGCTGAAACAATTGTACCTAAATGCTTTAAATTTTTTTTTTGGCTGTACTGATATATTTCTCTCTATTTATTTGAAGGTAAAGAAAATGATACTTTATGCACTGACGGAAGCAGTGGAGCATCTTGAAAAGTATCCTAAGACTCAAATCGAGGACGAGGAGACCTCCAATCAAGCGGAGGATGAGGAGGAGCACTCAGCAGACCTACAAAATGAAGACGAAGAAGCTGAAAACGAGGAGGATAAGGAAACTGAGTCAGGTCCTGGCCATCTAGAGGATGTACCCAAGGATGTTCAGAATGAAGGAAGCATGACTGCTGAAGAAGATACTCCCAAGGATGCCAGCACCCAGGAGCCTATTGTTGAAGAACCTGCCCCTCTAACCTATTCTAAAGGGGAAATCTTCGAACTGTTAAATACGACAGAGGAAGCCTTCAGAGCGAAGCTGGGCATAGGTGCCTCAATTTTACAGGAGGCCTACACCCAAGTCTTCTTGAGTTTTATCCGGCTCTTCATAACCCTGTCTGAGCAATCCTCTGCTGACATTCTTCGTCAAGCCCTTAGCAATGCCAACGATCTCTCCAAAGTTGGTCTTCCCATGGAAGGCTTCATGCAGCAGCTGGAGCGTATTCAGAAGGCGAAAATTGACTCGGATGCCTACATTGGCCAACGAGAACAAGCAGAACAGACCAAGCAGACTTTGGTGCAGGAGTTGACCCAATTGAAAACAGAGATACAGACACTGCAAGGCCGGTACGGTGAGAAAGAACAACAATACAAAGAGAACGAAGTGATTCGCACCCTTTCTGCTCCCCGTTACTCTGTATCACCACATCAGCTAGCCAACTTGCTTCCTATGTAATTTCTACAACCTTGCTCAGATTGACTTTTTTTTTTTTTTTTTTTTTTTTTTTAGTATGAGTTCAATTAAGAGAAACTTAGCGCCTCTGTTCTTCCCTTTCCGCTTGCAATAACTACAGATGCACTATGTTAACTTTGGTAAAGCTCAAACAGTATCATCAACCCATAATCAACATTAAACAAAAGGGTACCAGACAAAAACCACCCCCTGAGTATGGGTTAAATACCAATCAGCCCCATCGTGTTTGGGGATATACCATTACCTCCCCAGTCAGAGTTAGGAGGTAACTATGCACCGACAGAGGGGCAGAAGGACATACCCTTGAAATTTTCGGAAATTACCGCACTATAAATGCCCTTTCCTTCCCTTCCCTTCTCCTCCTCATTTCTTAACCTTAATCCATCTTTATCTCTTCCTCTTCTCTTCTCACTTATTTTTCTTCTTCTGTAACTTCTCTTATTCATTTCGTCATTCCCTCTTCACCCTCGCTCCTCTCATGGCACAAAATAGTGTCGGTACGAATGCAATATGTTCTTTCCCAGTAAACCTCCTGTTCGCGCTTTTTTCTTCCTGTTCGCGCTTTTTTCTTCTTCACCCCTTCTTGATTTCTCTTCCTTCTCTGTGAATCTGGGTTTGTGATTGTGGCGAATTGTATTGAATCATCGGTGGTGGGTGGGAGGTTATTGGCTGGATCGCTAAATAAGGTTGATTGGAAAGAGGACTTTGCCGGCGGAAATGGAGGCGGATATGGAGGTCAGTCGGCAAATTCAGAGAGAGATGGACTAAGGGCGGCAATGGGTTCTGATGGTTGTTTGTGGTCGGTTGGGTCTGTTCTGGCAGGATTTTGAGTTCAGCGGAGAAGAGGAAGGTTGAAGGTGGATGAATTCAGAGAATCAAGCGGTCAGTTGGTGAATTGTAGGAGAGATAGGTATTGGTGGGTTCGTCGGGGAATTAATCGAGTTTTGGCGGAGCACAACGGTTGGGTTTATGGTTTAACAAAGGAGGGATATGAAGTGTTGATGGTGGTTAGGAAGGTATGAGTTTTGGTCGGATTAGTGGCTAGGGCTGAATTGGGTTGTAGGCAGGGGTTTGGTGGTTCTCTGGGTGAAGTAGATGTTGGTGTACTGGTGGAGTTGATAGCAGGTTGTTGGAGTAGAGGTGAAGCAGGTGGTTTTAGGTGGCGTAAGGGTCGTCTGCGAAGTTAGAGTAATGGAAGTGGATGAAAGGCATTGAGGTGATTGGATTTTTGGGTATGATGGCTGTTGTGGAGTTGGAGGTAGGTTGGTTGTTGGGTATTCGCTGGGTGGTTGTATTAGGCTAGCAGGTTGTTGGATTGTTTGCTGTTGGGTTTGAATTGTGGGTGTGATTGGTAGTTTGTAGGAGGAGGTATGGATATGGTTTTTTTTTTTTTTTGTTTTTGTTTTTGTTTTTTTTTTTTAAGTTTTTTTTTGTCAAAATAGATATATTGAGGAAAACAGGGAGAGAAATCAATTGCACCATATCCTGGCTTGCCCATCTAGACACATCCTCATCACTACACAGACCCTCTCTAACTTTTTTAAAAATGCTATCAGCTACAAAATTGAAATTTCTGGGCACCCAGCAAAACTTGGACTTCACTCTCTTGCTGATCTGAAGAATATCATGAAGGATAATGCCACCTTCAAGCAAGCTATGTCTCTTTGTAACAGCATTAATATGCAGCTGGTTGTCACCTTCAAAGCAAAAGTTTGCATCATTATTCCAAGCTTGAGCCTTTCACATTGATAGTCTTAGAGCAAGAGCTTCAGCCATTAGAGGTGTCATAGCATATTCAGCACTCCAACCCCATTTCAAAACTCTTCCTTGAGAATCTCTAATAACCCAGCTTAAGTGAGCCAGATTCTGGGAGTCTAAATCTGCATCAAAATTGCATTTATACCATCCTTCTCTAGGAGGGTTCCGTCTTCTCTGATCTACCTTAATCACTTTATTCCCAGAGCTAGAAAAATTTTGAGCACTGACTTCTGTACCATGCCAAGCTGAAATGACCTGATCAAAATAAAATTGGCACTTACTAGCTGAACATGTAGGATTTGGGGCCTTCTGATTAAACACAACTTCATTCCTTGCAATCCAAATGTGCCAACAACCCAAAATAACTTTCTTAATGGGATCCTGCTCCTTGCCTTCACTTAGAAATGCTAACCATTTATGAAGAGCTCCAAAATGGTGGTTGCATTCATCAATTCTAATGCCCAGGCAAAATCAGAAAGCTCTTACCCAATTGCACCCCCATATCAGATGTTCTAGATTCTCATTTGCTTGAAGGCAGATAGGGCAGATATCTGAAGGAGCACATCTTCTTCTTGCTAGATTTGCATTCACTGCCAGTATATCATTACTCATTTTCCACCAAAAGTGGAGTATTTTGCAGGAAGCTTGCATTTCCATAGAGATTTCCAGTAGTTTTCTGGCCACTGGAAAAAAGAGGAAGCTTTGACAACCTTTTTCACACTTTGAGCTTAACCTGTTTTTAACATCTTAGCAGCTACATATGACCCAGACTTGACTGAAAAAGTTCCAGAAACAGAATTACCCCATAAGACATGATCCTCTGCATTACACCAAGAAATTGGTGTTTGAAGGATCTCTTTAGCTTCTACCTTCCCAAAAGAGTTCTTAACCAGGGAGACTTTCCATCTTCTATTAGAGGGATTTAGAAGATAGCTAAGCTTCTTACTTTTGAAAGACATGTTATTTAGAGGGCTTACCAAATTTTTCTCCCCACTTACCCAACTATCTTCCTCAATCTGGATCTTCTCTCCATTTCCAATAACCCAAACACAATTTTCTTTTAGAATTTTCTTCCCTTGAAGAAGACTCTTCCACACCCATGAAGGTTTTGCGCCCATTTTTGCTTTCAAGAAATTAGACCTTGCATAATGCTTTGCTTTGAGGATCCTTGCTACTAAACTGTCCTCATTCTGGATCAAACGCCACCCCTGCTTTGCAAGAAGTGACATATTGAAACCAAAATATTTCTAAACCCCATTCCTCCTTGAGCTTTGGGGAGTTGCATATTTTCCGAGCTCATCCAGTTGATCTTTCCTCCTTTTGTAGTCTGGCCCCAATAAAACCTTCTGATAAGATCTGAAATCTTTTTGCAGACATTTCTAGGCAGCAACACACAAGACATAGTGTAGCTAGGCAAAGCTTGAGCTACTGATTTCAACATAGTTTCTCTCCCTGCCACAGAAAGAATTATCTTCATCCACCCTTGCAGCCTTTTCTCTAATCTATCAAGTAATAATTTCACAGATTGGGACTTAGACCTTCCTCACAAAGCTGGAATACCCAGGTACTTCACATGTGGATCTAGAGCTGGTATTCCACAGATTGCAGTTATATTCATCTTCACTTCTTCACCAAAATTTGGAGAACAAGATCCCAGATTTTCAAAATTGATTTCCATGCCTGAGGTGCAACCAAACTCTTTAACTATTTGGACAAACTTCTCCACATACCTTGCCTCAGCTTCTAGCAGAATAAGGGAATCATCAGAAAATAGTAAGTGATTGAGAAGTATTGGATTCCTACTATTCAAAGCAATCCCTTTAATTGTGCCATTGATCTCAGCCCTTCTCATCATTCTAGAAAAAATTTCCATAATAAGCACAAACAAATAAGGGGACAGGGGATCTCCTTATCTAATACCTCTTGTAGGCTTGAAAAACTCAGAAGTGGTTCCATTAATCTTCACAGCAAGAGAGGCTGTAATACCCCGTTGTAAATACAAGGGTAAATTGGTAATTTGCGCGAGGAATTTGATTTTACTTTAGAATTACGAAATTAGATAATTTTTGGATTCAAACTATAGTCGAGACGATTAATTTATATTCCTAGAAAACGGTATCGTTATTGAGAAATTATTTATAGCAATTTGTTATTTTATATTAAGTAATAAATTGTCAAGCCTAGTGTGTACCCGACCCGCTAGATTAGTCTACCAATTGGTGCATCCAACACATCCTAACATTACTAATACAAAAAAAAAAGAAAAAAAAAAGCTGAAATAATAAATATTTCTTTATTCCCCATTTTTGGTAGAAATCTCCCACTCCCCAACGTCCCTCTCTGTCTCCTTCTCTCCTGTTACTTTTCTCCTCAAATACAACATCAGCCTCCTTCTTCTTCTCTTCACACATAGACCACCACCATCAGCACCATACGCCACCACGACCTCCATCACCAGCAGCCACACCACCACAGCCACCACTCTCTCCTCTTCCTCCTCCACCTACGAGCCTCCCTCTGCCTCACCCTCTCTCTCTGCCTCAGTTTCTCCCGACGAAAACAGAGCAGCGGCTTGGTGCCGCTGCCTTCCCTGACGGAAACCAAGCCGCCACCGCAACCACAACTCACTCTCTCCCTCAGTTTCGACCGTCTGTCTCACTCTCTCTCTGCCTCTCTGTTCTCCCCGACGAAAACCAGCAGAAACAGAGCAGCGGCTCAAGCCGCTGCCGCCTCCGGCGAAGACCCCGACGACAAAACCATCACCACCACCACCTGCATCTCTCCCCAACCCTCTGCTTTAACCCCGTAATCATCCTTCCCTCCATGTTCTGAGCCGAGACGAAGCAACAGCAGCGGCTAATCGCTGCAGAGACGACCCAGAGACCGCCGCCGGGCGCCAGGCGCCATTGACGCCGGCGAGAAGCTCGCCCGAACCCTCTGGCGATACCCACTCCCTAAAATCAATCCCAAATCGCTCCTATAGGTCCGAGGAACTCACTGGTATCAACAATCGGAGCCAACAACACCTTAATCGTTGGATTCAACCATCACCGCCGGCCACACTCGACGGCGAACCCAATCGGACCCAAATCTTGACCGTTTCTCGCGATTTTTCGCTTGGGTAACTCCTAAATCACCCTCTGATTCATTTGTGATCATCGAAACATGATTTTAATAGCTCTATATCGAATCGGGTTGTTTGATTTAAGCTTGTTCATGTTGGGGGTAGTTCTTGTATTTTCAGAAAAGTTAGGGGTGGCTAGTGTGGCATGTTAAAACTGTTTTTGGTTATTGGGAGGTTATTTCATGTCATTATGAAAAGTTGGGGATCTATTAGTATTTATATAAACTGCAAATATAATATCAAATTAAAAATGCATTTTTGTATTATAATTAATTTATAATATTTCTAGTTATTGTTTTACTCATATAAAAGATGTTTTTGCTATTTAAAGTTACGTATATGTATTATTTAATATGAAATATTGTTAGTATTTTGAAAGAAATAAGCAAGATAAAATATATAGTAGATTTAATCATATAATTTAGTGTGTTTAAATAAATATTTCAAGTACTTAAAAATTAGTGTTTTGAGTAAATATGTTATTTGTTCAAGATTGATAAAATAAAATAAGTTAGGGAGCTATTTTAGAAAATATGTAATAGTAAACTCCTTTATTAATAAATAGATAAAACTTGAATATTATTTATATTAGAAATTTTTTCTCCAAAATTAAGTTATAAATATGTGAGACTAAACACTTTTTTTAGTTGAATAAGCATTTTTGTGAGTTTTATTTATGAGTTTAATACTTTAATAGTATATACATTTTATAACAAATAATTAGCAATAATTAAATTGGTTGGAAATAAATTGTTGTAGTCACTTACAAATAAGTGTGTTGTAAAATAGATTATTAATTTCTAAATAATAGAGTGTATAAGTTTAATATACGATTTCTTATTTAATAAATTTTAAGAGTTAGTATTTATATAAATAGTGGTTTTTATGAGAAAAATACAATTGTCTACGTCGTCGGTTTTTTTTATAAATATTGTATGCTAATAATTAATGGGGATAATGGGGAGTAATTTCAAATAAGACTTAGAGAAATTTTGCATAGCATACTTGCACACTTTGGATTCGTAATTAATTTAGGAAATTATAAATTGTAGGTGACGAGTTCGTAGACGAGGGCTTCGTTTATCCGTAGAGGCTTTGTTGTGCTAATTTTCTTGCCACTGGAGGTGAGTAAATATGCCTTACCTAATGTGCCCGTCATCCATTCGTGTCTAAATATTTTTATGATTTTATGTCTCAAAATGTGATTTGTGATATACGTGCTCGAGTTGAGATTTCAAATACTTGTTGAAATGATTATTTGGAAACTATCACGTGAAATTAATAACACATAATAACGTAAAGTGGAAACAGTTGTGCGGCGGAACCTTATATACATTGTGGTTATGATTATTGGGATGGAACGACCACCCGGCTTATTATGATATTTTTGCTCGGTTGCGATTTGCCCCGGGCTGCTTCCTGTACTCACCTCTCTGGCCGCTAGAGTCTTAGGGGGGTGCCGACACTTAAGGTCTTGGATGCATGCGAGATGGTTGGTTTTATATTTTGGATTGGTTCGTTCCCCGCTACAACTAAAATAATAAATTTGGATTTTTCATATGAGAAACAAAAGCAACTGTTGCTTTCAAATGGTGGAATGATTTGAGAACGACTAAGTAAAGAGTTGGAATATTCATATCTACGCTTTCGAAATAACAAGATGGTTTACTTCCATATTATTCCTCTTTATTTAAAGTGAAAACGTGCCTCTTTCCTGTTTACACGTTTGGGTGTTTACTTACTCAGCATTTTGTGCTGATTTTGGAAAAACTGCGGTCTTGTTTCTTTCCCCCGCAGGTCTAGGTGAAGGAAGCTCGGATTAAGGGAAACGCGGACTCACCTAGTTATGTTAGTAATAAATAAATACTTCGCCTAGACAATGTTCATCTTATTTAATAGTATGCCATGTATTATGTTGAGACAATCACGTTTATGTAATATATTAAGTACGGATGTTTTGTTTCACGATTTCCGCCGATTCATTCATTTGAATGGCACCCTCCTGAGCTCTCAGGTCCGGAACGGAAGGCTCGGAATCAGGGGGTGTCTCAGGTGGTATCAGAGCAGGCAATCCAAAAAGGAATTAAAACCTGTAGGGTAATTTAAAATGAATTTAGGATAAGAAATTTAAAATTTAACAAGCCGCTTGGGGGTTAAGGGTAGTATGATTTTTCTAAGTCCCACCCACCCACGTCCTTTTCCGCTTCGGAATGACGTTTTGAGCTTTATGATATATGAGTTTATCGGTTTGGAATATGCGATATATGTGTTGATACATGCTTACATGATCGCAAGGAGAAGAGTTATATGCTTTGGCTGTTATGTGCAATACTTGTCCTATTTGAATAGGATATATTTGTGTTTCATGAGATAATTCATTTTAATCGTTTATTCCTCGTACGATAGGCAATAATACAATAGGTGATAGTGTAGGAATATGACTGATAGACCACTATGATACTACACCAGGAGAGTAAACCGAGAGCAAATGGCAGATGAAGGAAGCAACCAACCACCAATGGAACTGCTAGTTGCCCAGATGGAACAGATGAACCAACTCATGGACCGAGTAGTGGGTAATGAGGAGCGTGGAAGACAAAGCTATGCTAAGCAGATAGCTGATTTGAACCCTCGCCAATTCACTGGCAAAGAGGACCCCGTGGAACTAGAGAACTGGATAAGGCATTTCGAGAAGCTACTCAAGGTTGTGCATTGCCCTGATGATGAGAAGATCAACTGCGCCATCATCCATCTGGCAGAAGACGCAGATGATTGGTGGACAACCAGCCAAGAAGCCTTGCTAGCTCGACCCAATTTCACTTGGGAAGCCTTTAAGACTGCTCTAAGGACGCGGTTCTATCCAGCTCATGTTAAGAGAGGGAAGTGCAATGAGTTCAACAACTTGACACAAGGGAACGGCTCAGTTACAAAGTACTTCAAGAAGTTCGTGGAGCTACTAAGGTTTGCAGGCCACACGGTACCTGGTGAGGATGACAAGATCAACAAGTTCATTTCGGAACTACACTTCCACCTGCAGAAGATCATGCGTAGTAGGACTTACGACACTTTGCACGAGGCATATGATCGACCAGCTGACATGTGGCAAGTTCAGGAGGTACAAGATGAGTTTCGTGGGAAGCGCAAGGCACTTGAGGCAGGAGGAAGTAGCAGTTTCAAGAAGTTGAAGCCAAACAATGGAAGAAACAACCAGAACCAGCAGAATCAGGTAGCGCAGCCAGTTCGTCGCTACAATTGCAACCGTTGCCAGCAGAACCACCCTGGAAGAGACTGCATGGGGAACCTAGTCGTGTGCCACAACTGCGGTAGAAAGGGGCATCGTGCTTATGAATGTAGAGCTCGACCAGCAGGGAACCAGCAAGTGTACCGTGGAGGAAATTATCAGGGGCAACCGCATAACCACTATCTGGGAAACCAACCACAGTATGTGAACCAGCAACCTGCGATCAAGCAGCTTGAATATGGGAACAGGAACCCTGGGAACCGCAACAACCAGGGAGGAGGCTATGGAAGACAGCCGAACTACAACCAGGGAAATGCAGGACAGCATGGAGCCCAGAACCGCAACAACAATGCTGGTCATGGAGGCAACAACAACAACAACAACAATGTAGCTGGTGCTGGAGGAGCTGGAGTTCAGAATGTGTGAAGAATTGCTGTCATGACCATGGCAGAGGCTGATGCTGGTTATGGAGTTGTCACGGGTACTTTCCTTATCCATGAGCAACCAGCTTTTATATTATTTGATTCTGGTGCATCATACTCATTCATATCATCATCATTTGTTGAGAAATTAGGTTTGGATAAGTGTGCCAAGAAATCTATCCCAATAGCAACTCCCACGGGCCAAATAACAGTATGTGACACCGTATTTGATGGGGTAGGAGTGAAAATCCTAGCATGCACCTTTCCTGCAGACTTAATTAAGTTTAATCTTAAAGGCCTAGATGTCATCTTAGGGATGGATTGGCTTAGTAAATATCGAGCTGTCATTGATTGTCACGATCAGAAGGTTCGGTTAAGGGGACCCAACGGTGAGAGAATCTCTTACCGTGGAATCACGAAGGAGCCTTGTATCAGACTAGTGTCAGCACTGACCATAGTCAACCAAGTGAGGAAAGGGAACTCTGCTTATCTATGTTACATCCAAGACATTTCCAAGAAGGAGAATGTGCTAGAGGAGATACGAGTTGTAAAGGAGTTTCCTGACGTATTCCCAGACCAGATTCCTGGAATACCACCAAGAAGAGAGTTGGAATTTACTCTGGACTTAGTTCCTGGAACCGCATCAATCTCAAAAGCACCGTACCGGATGGCACCGGCAGAACTGAAGGAGCTAAAGGAGCAGTTACAAGAACTCCTCGATAAGGAGTACATACGACCAAGTGTGTAATACCCCGTATTTAAGTTAGGGGTTATTTGGTCATTTCAAAAAAAAAATATTTGAATTTTTTTAAGAAAGTTATATTTCACACTTGTTCTTGACTTATTATTCCTTTCAAAGTATAAGGGTGTCATTTGACATTTATGATTTTATAAAAGTTCATTTTTGAGTATTTTGTAGTGTTGGTTACTTGAGTAATACTATCTAAAATTTATTTGGTATACTTGGGACATTTATGTAGTTTTGTAAATGTAGAATTTAATACTTATACACATAGTAACTTGTTTGAAATGTTCTAATTTATAAAATTAACTTGTATGTGATAGTTAGTAATTGAAAATTACATTTTTACCCCCTTTACTATTGGTTTTATTATTTCAACTCCATCCATCAATTCATGTAAAGGATATTTTTACCCCAAGTGCTTTTACCATCCTTTTGGTCAACATCAATAAAATAATGTCCTCATGACTACTATTATACATACACACACACATACACACTCCCGCACTAACTCTCACACCATATGCATCATCATCATCTTCTTCTCCACTCATTTTCTACATTGAAGAACACTCAAAAGCTCCATTCTCTCTCCAAAAAAACTCCATTCCCGGATTGGAGTGTTGACCTCACAAAAACACCTCCAAAACATCATTTTTCACCTTCAAATTCATG
This sequence comes from Linanthus parryae, assembly GCA_023055425.1. Classification (NCBI taxonomy): domain Eukaryota; kingdom Viridiplantae; phylum Streptophyta; class Magnoliopsida; order Ericales; family Polemoniaceae; genus Linanthus; species Linanthus parryae. The sequence continues at coordinate 20,750,170 of JALGPY010000012.1, read as the reverse complement.
AAAAACTCAAGTCCAAGGTCATACTATGCATGGGGGGAGCTATTTTCTTCATCTTCTTCATGATTTTAAGCTCCTCAAGGTCTTGTAAGCATCTCTTTTCTATTTTCATTTGTGTGATGTTAGTTTCATCATCATCTTCTTCATCATCACATTCCTCTTACATCACAATTCCCTCCATTGAAGGGGTTTTCAAGCTCTCATGGACTTCAAGCTTCTCCAAGCACCATCATTTTCCCAAATTTCTCTCTTAAGGCTCATTTGTAAGCTTTCATTCCTCTTTAAATTTGTGCATTTTGATGTTACTTTCATCATAATGATAGAAAACTTCTTGATCTTTGCTTGCATGTGTGTCTAGAACATGAATTCGAGACTTTAAACTTGTTTTTTTTCAAATTCTTCACATGATTCCCCAAATTTCTTGTTTGATCTCTTTTTGTATGTCTAACTTGTTGTATTTGAGTATAAAAACATATTTCTCAAGTTGCATGTATGATGGAAGTGGATTGATCATGTTTTGAGTGTTCTTGGTGAAAATTGCATGTCTTTACAATCTGACCAGTTTGTGAAAAACGTATATTATCTCTAAATTTTGTCTCTGTAGAATTTTTAACTCTTTCATATTATGAAACTAGACTCAGAGAGGGTCATTTTGAAAGAAAATTCAAATCGATAGCCTTTTTGGTTAGGGAGATATGCTCATTCTAAGTTGCATGTTTTCTGAAACTCTGTTTTTTAAAAAGTTTTACCATTTTTGTTAAGAATCTCATTTCCAGAAACTTATGGCACCCAATCTTTCTTGTGATGAAACTAGACACATAAAGGATTCATTCTGGAGAATATAGGCATTTTTCCTATTCTCCAAGTAGTAGTAATTAGTCTTCAAAGTTGAAACTTTCTTCCAAACATGTCTCTGCATAGCAGTGTTTGTTATTTTTGTAACTTGAGTTTTATAATAGCTATGCATGATTTTCTTGATGTTTCTGAAAGTAGACACATATAGATTAATCATAAATTAATTTCAAAATTTTATGAGATGATATGATATGGTAAATGTGGCTCCAAAGTCAGAGCTACAATTCTGTCCAGAATTGTAGTTTCACATTTTTTAGAAAACTTGAATTTTTGAACTTCTAGGTGTTTTGTTGGACTTGTTTTGATAATTAAACATCATTATATGTGCATTAGTGAAATTTAGGACTATGTGACTTGTATTTTTTTCATTCTATTATGCATGTGTAAATTGGTTATAACGAGTACGTCATACGTGTGATTGTAGACATCGACCCCGTAGGACAGAGCGGTTGTCGTCGGAGTACTAGGCTTAGTTTCTTGCTTTTAATTTTGCTTCATATCAGTGGTAAGTACATATGTACGACCTTTTCATATCAAAATTGTGCGTGTGCGTTCGATGTTTCAAATGAATGCTTGTTATATGAAAAAGTATGAGAATGCATGTTTTCCACTCGAATGTTGTTGAACTATTCTATTCATCTCCTTTGAGAACTCTCGGAAATTACTTGTGAAATGTTGATATTCTGATTCTGGTTATGTGAAAGAGAAGAAATAAAATACCTCTAATAGACTTAGGACGATGTACAGAGTACTGTTATTAATGAGAGGCGTCAAGCGATCCTCCATTTTCTTATGGCTAAGACCATTGAAGCAATGCTTCTTATTATTGGATATGACGTTAATGTTCACAAATCCGCCCCCAATGAGCCAAAAGGTATCAAGATATTGAGGCCAAGGGGTTTGTAGAGCTATAGAGTGCTACTTATACTTGTAAGGGTCACTACGGTATAGGGGTGTCGACACTTAAGGCCTTTTAGCTAATGTTATGAGCGGGGTTGACGAATGGGCTCCCTTAACGCTCGGGTGAAATAGGGTTTGATAGACCCCAGAAGGAACCCTTAGTGATTATTTCGTGATCCCTCTGTCTACATCGATCCTGCTGGTGGCTCTAGACATGCCTCAGCTAAACTTAACGGTTAAGTTGGAATTGAAAGAAAGTTTGATTACTCTATTGATGTTGTTGTGGCTCTTGATTGCCTAATCTAATGAAATAAATTGAAAAGCATTGGGTACTCGTGATTTAATATCATTATCAGTTCAAATGAACTTGTTTACTGTTGATCTTTCTTGTTTAAGAATATGTTGAATGGTTTACTGATATTTTAAAGATGAGAAGTACTTGATATGCGACTCCTTATACTTGTTCAAAAGTTCTCACCTCATTACTTACTAATGTTTCAATTCTCTTGACCTATTTCAATTCATGCTTCCGTGCCACTCGTTGCTTTACATGTCGTAGTGTGTATTTACTCAGTTTTTACTGATCATTTTTCTTCAAAACTGCGTCGGCTTTTGCTATTTTAAAACCGCAGGTCATCAAACAAGGTGGGGTTGGGAACGCGTATCGAGACGAAGACGTTTAGATCACTTAGTAGATCACATAGCTTATTTCACACATTTCAATTGTAAACTTCTCTTCTCAATTTTTTTTTATTTATTAGCCAAATTGTAATATTCGTGAACTTATTTCTACTTTTGGTTCTCGATTGTCTCTTTAACCCTGAACCGAGATCCCGGGTCTTTTCAGATGGTATCAGAGCATCGGTTCTCCGGTTAATGAGACTTTTCGATTTCATTAAGTAGATAAAAAAGAAAGATAACACGTTTTCAAAATTTTAAAATTGATTAGGATATCTCAATTTGGTAATAACAAAGTAAGAAAGCCGCGGGGGATATTGGGGTACTTACGTATTCTTAAACACGATTTGTACCGTACTTGTTGATTAACTGTTACTTGCTAATTGGTATGTGCTCCATGCGGAATCTACTTGCTTATTTATATGTTTGCTATCCATTGAGCATATTTGCTTACTCTATAGAAATGATTTATCATTGTCGTGTGATCCGTATCCGCGTTCGCTTTATTGGTTATGTTATTTTGTCGACGAGAGAGTAACGACACTTTGACTTAGAAGAACATGAGACCATTCGTTTCATACCTTTGAGTGCGACTTTTAAGATAATACCTTATTTTGTTTCATTTTTAGTTAATTCGACTTGGTCTTTTCCAAAATTAGAAAGTTTTGACCCAAAAAAATAATAATAATAATAATAATATTTAAAAAAAAAATAGTTTTGGAAAAAAAATGTTGGGTGTCGAGATACCAAATGCCAAGTGATGTGGACCACTTTGTTAAGCAGTCCGCTGGCGTGACTCTTAGTACGACGGGACTATGAGTTGTACCCGCTGTGTAGACTAAGTTGTAACATTTGAAACACATTCGAGTTGTGATGGACAGACACATTGTGTGACGACACATAGTGTTCTTTTCTCCCTCGTATGCGTGGAACACTTTAGGTGATTGGTGTATCTTATCCTATAAAGGTAAGACAATATTTTTAATGCGGATGAGCCAAGTAAAATGACATGTTAGTTGCGATCAAAGTATTTTGTGTCTATAAATTTCAAGATTTGTTTAAACGCTAGAAAATTGTCGAATTGGCTTTCTAAACGTGGTAACTTGTGTGTTCGTCTAGACCTTTCAAAATTTGGTGCCGACCTTTTACTTGAGCTAATTGTATTTGAATCTCTAGTATAATACGAGGGAGTGGGGATGTAACCGACTGAGAGCGCGATTCCTGTTAATTAAAGTGTTGAATATGCATTAGTCTTGCATACAATTTGCATGTTTATTGACATTGCATACAACTCTCATGTGCATTAGTTGCATTCCCGTGAAGCATGTCGTAGTTATACAAAAAAAAAAAAAAAAAAAAATCTTAAGCTTCGGGGACGAAGCTTCATTTTAAGAGGGATATAATGTAATACCCCGTATTTAAGTTAGGGGTTATTTGGTCATTTCAAAAAAAAAAAATATTTGAAAATTTTTAAGAAAGTTATATTTCAAACTTGTTCTTGACTTATTATTCCTTTCAAAGTATAAGGGTGTCATTTGACATTTATGATTTTATAAAAGTTCATTTTTGAGTATTTTGTAGTGTTGGTTACTTGAGTAATACTATCTAAAATTTATTTGGTATACTTGGGACATTTATGTAGTTTTGTAAATGTAGAATTTAATACTTATACACATAGTAACTTGTTTGAAATGTTCTAATTTATAAAATTAACTTGTATGTGATAGTTAGTAATTGAAAATTACAATTTTTACCCCCTTTACTATTGGTTTTATTATTTCAACTCCATCCATCAATTCATGTAAAGAATATTTTTACCCCAAGTGCTTTTACCATCCTTTTGGTCAACATCAATAAAATAATGTCCTCATGACTACTATTATACATACACACACACATACACACTCCCACACTAACTCTCACACCATATGCACCATCATCATCTTCTTCTCCACTCATTTTCTACATTGAAGAACACTCAAAAGCTCCATTATCTCTCCAAAAAAACTCCATTCCCGGATTGGAGTGTTGACCTCACAAAAACACCTCCAAAACATCATTTTTCACCTTCAAATTCATGAAAAACTCAAGTCCAAGGTCATACTATGCATGGGGGGAGCTATTTTCTTCATCTTCTTCATGATTTTAAGCTCCTCAAGGTCTTGTAAGCATCTCTTTTCTATTTTCATTTGTGTGATGTTAGTTTCATCATCATCTTCTTCATCATCACATTCCTCTTACATCATAATTCCCTCCATTGAAGGGGTTTTCAAGCTCTCATGGACTTCAAGCTTCTCCAAGCACCATCATTTTCCCAAATGTCTCTCTTAAGGCTCATTTGTAAGCTTTCATTCCTCTTTAAATTTGTGCATTTTGATGTTACTTTCATCATAATGATAGAAAAATTCTTGATCTTTGCTTGCATGTGTGTCTTGAACATGAATTCGAGACTTTAAACTTGTTTTTTTTCAAATTCTTCACATGATTCCCCAAATTTCTTGTTTGATCTCTTTTTGTATGTCTAACTTGTTGTATTTGAGTATAAAAACATATTTCTCAAGTTGCATGTATGATGGAAGTGGATTGATCATGTTTTGAGTGTTCTTGGTGAAAATTGCATGTCTTTACAATCTGACCAGTTTGTGAAAAACGTATATTATCTCTAAATTTTGTCTCTGTAGAATTTTTAACTCTTTCATATTCTGAAACTAGACTCAGAGAGGGTCATTTTGAAAGAAAATTCAACTCGATAGCCTTTTTGGTTATGGAGATATGCTCATTCTAAGTTGCATGTTTTCTGAAACTCTGTTTTTTGACAAGTTTTACCATTTTTGTTAAGAATCACATTTCCAGAAACTTATGGCACCCAATCTTTCTTGTGACGAAACTAGACACATAAGGGATTCATTCTGGAGAATATAGGCATTTTTACTATTCTCCAAGTAGTAGTAATTAGTCTTCAAAGTTGAAACTTTCTTCCAAACATGTCTCTGCATAGCAGTGTTTGTTATTTTTGTAACTTGAGTTTTATAATAGCTATGCATGATTTTCTTGATGTTTCTGAAAGTAGACACATATAGATTCATCATAAATTAATTTCAAAATTTTAGGAGATGATATGATATGGTAAATGTGGTTCCAAAGTCAGAGCTACAATTCTGTCCAGAATTGTAGTTTCACATTTTTTAGAAAACTTGAATTTTTGAACTTCTAGGTGTTTTGTTGGACTTGTTTTGATAATTAAACATCATTATATGTGCAATAGTGAAATTTAGGACTATGTGACATGTATTTTTTTCATTTTTATTATGCATGTGTAAATTGGTTATAACGAGTACGTCATACGTGTGATTGTAGACATCGACCCCGTAGGACAGAGCGGTTGTCGTCGGAGTACTAGGCTTAGTTTCTTGCTTTTAATTTTGCTTCATATCAGTGGTAAGTACATATGTACGACCTTTTCATATCAAAATTGTGCGTATGCGTTCGATGTTTCAAATGAATGCTTGTTATATGAAAAAGTATGAGAATGCATGTTTTCCACTCGAATGTTGTTGAACTATTCTATTCATCTCCTTTGAGAACTCTCGGAAATTACTTGTGAAATGTTGATATTCTGATTCTGGTTATGTGAAAGAGAAGAAATAAAATACCTCTAATAGACTTAGGACGATGTACAGAGTACTGTTATTAATGAGAGGCGTCAAGCGATCCTCCATTTTCTTATGGCTAAGACCATTGAAGCAATGCTTCTTATTATTGGATATGACGTTAATGTTCACAAATCCGCCCCCAATGAGCCAAAAGGTATCAAGATATTGAGGCCAAGGGGTTTGTAGAGCTATAGAGTGCTACTTATACTTGTAAGGGTCACTACGGTATAGGGGTGTCGACACTTAAGGCCTTTTAGCTAATGTTATGAGCGGGGTTGACGAATGGGCTCCCTTAACGCTCGGGTGAAATAGGGTTTGATAGACCCCAGAAGGAACCCTTAGTGATTATTTCGTGATCCCTCTGTCTACATCGATCCTGCTGGTGGCTCTAGACATGCCTCAGCTAAACTTAACGGTTAAGTTGGAATTGAAAGAAAGTTTGATTACTCTATTGATGTTGTTGTGGCTCTTGATTGCCTAATCTAATGAAATAAATTGAAAAGCATTGGGTACTCGTGATTTAATATCATTATCAGTTCAAATGAACTTGTTTACTGTTGATCTTTCTTGTTTAAGAATATGTTGAATGGTTTACTGATATTTAAAAGATGAGAAGTACTTGATATGCGACTCCTTATACTTGTTCAAAAGTTCTCACCTCAATACTTACTAATGTTTCAAATCTCTTGACCTATTTCAATTCATGCTTCCGTGCCACTCATTGCTTTACATGTCGTAGTGTGTATTTACTCAGTTTTTACTGATCATTTTTCTTCAAAACTGCGTCGGCTTTTGCTATTTTAAAACCGCAGGTCATCAAACAAGGTGGGGTTGGGAACGCGTATCGAGACGAAGACGTTTAGATCACTTAGTAGATCACATAGCTTATTTCACACATTTCAATTGTAAACTTATCTTCTCAATTTTTTTTTATTTATTAGCCAAATTGTAATATTCGTGAACTTATTTCTACTTTTGGTTCTCGATTGTCTCTTTAACCCTGAACCGAGATCCCGGGTCGTTTCAAAGTGTGTCACCCTGGGGAGCACCAGTGCTTTTTGTGAAGAAGAAAGATGGAAGCTTAAGGCTATGCATTGACTACCGCGAGTTGAACAGTGAAACCATCAAGAATAAGTACCCTCTACCCCGGATTGACGATCTCTTCGATCAATTTCAATGGGCTAGTGTCTTCTCCAAGTTTGATTTGAGATCAAGGTACCATCAGCTTCGGGTAGCCGAGCAAGATATTCCAAAGACTGCCTTTATAACGAGATATGGCCACTATGAGTTCACCGTGATGCCTTTTGGTTTGACCAATGCACCTGCAGTATTCATGGATTTCATGAACCGAGTAATGAGGCCATTTCTAGATCGATTCGTCGTCGTCTTTATTGATGACATCCTTGTGTACTCGAAGAGTGAGGAAGATCATGAGGAACATCTCAGAGAAGTGTTGCAGACTCTGAGACAAGAACGACTGTATGCTAAGCTGTCCAAATGTGAGTTTTGGCTGGATCGTGTTCCATTTCTGGGTCACATCATCTCGAAGGAAGGAATATCAGTGGACCCAGGAAAGATTTCAGCGGTCATAGATTGGCCAACACCGAAGAATGTTTCTGAGATAAGGAGTTTCCTTGGCTTAGCAGTTTACTACAGGCGCTTTGTGAAGGACTTTTCCAAGATTGCCAGGCCGCTGACAGCACTAACAAAGAAGGCAGTAAAATATCAGTGGAACGAAGACCGTGAAGAGGCATTTCAGATACTAAAGGAGAAGCTAACTACAACACCGGTTTTGGCTCTACCTAATGATTCAGGCGAGTTCGAGATATACAACGATGCATCAAAGAAGGGGTTAGGATGCGTACTCATGCAAGACAGAAGGGTGATTGCATATGCATCAAGACAACTACAACCCCACGAGGAGAACTATGCTACTCACGACTTGGAATTGGCATCAATTGTTTTCGCGCTGAAGATATGGAGACATCATCTGTACGGAGCAGTTTGCAAGCTTTACACAGATCACCGCAGCCTAAAGTACATTTTCACGCAGAAGGAGCTGAACAACAGACAACGGAGATGGCTAGAGATCATCAAGGATTACGACTTGCGTATCCAGTACCACGAAGGCAAGGCAAACGTAGTTGCTGACGCATTGAGTCGAAAGGCGAGCCATGCCTTGAATGCAATGATAATTTTACCAGAATGGCTATGCCACGAATTCAGAAAGCTCGAGATCAAAGTCGTGGATCAAGGAGGAGTACAAAACTTACTTGGCAGTATGACAGCAGTACCAGATTTCTTTGAGGAAATAAGGAGTAATCAAGCAGGAGATGTCAAACTGGAGAGAATTAAGAAAAATATTGCAAAAGGACAAGCCAAAGACTTTCAGATTCACGAAGATGGGAGCATACGCTACAAAGGAAGATGGTGTGTACCACAGAAGTGTGCAGAAACCAAAGATAAATTGATGCGTGAAGCGCACAACACGCCTTACTCAGTACACCCTGGAGGCGACAAACTCTACAAAGATTTGAAGAAGACATTTTGGTGTCCAAACATGAAGAAGGAAGTAGCAGAATTCGTAGCCCGATGTCTAACGTGCCATAAAGTAAAGTTTGAACACAAGCGGATGGGATGCCTAGTCCAGCCTTTAGACGTACCAGTTTGGAAGTGGGATTCCATTTCCATGGATTTTGTGACGGCACTGCCAACGTCAAAGAACGGACTTAATCAGATTTGGGTAGTAGTAGATCGATTGACCAAGACAGCAAGGTTCATTCCGATGAAGGATACCTGGAACATGGAGCAGAGGGCAGACGCGTATGTCAAAAACATTGTGAGATATCATGGAGTTCCAAGCTCGATAATTTCTGACAGATACCCTAACTTTCTCTCTCATTTCTGGAAGGCGCTTCAGGAAGCAATGGGGACCCAGTTACGATTCAGTACGACATTCCACCCAGCCACGGATGGATAGACAGAAAGAACGATCCAGACATTGGAGGACATGCTAAGGGCTTGTGTCATGGACTTCCAAGGTTCATGGGTTGACAAGCTACCACTAATAGAGTTCTCGTACAACAACAGCTACCACGCCAGTATCGGCATGGCCCCACACGAGGCTTTGTATGGGAGAAAGTGCCGAACACCTCTATGTTGGAGTGACATCAGCGAGACAGTGGTTATAGGCCCACAAATGATCGATGAAATGACAGACCAAGTGAGACTTATCCAGCAGAGAATGAGGGCAGCACAAGACAGACAAAAGTCCTATGTGGATCAGAAAAGGAGACCATTAGAATTCGAGGTAGGTGAAAAAGCGTTTCTAAAAGTTTCACCTACGAAGGGAGTGACAAGATTCAATCAGAAAGGGAAACTGAGCCCAAAGTTTATCGGCCCATATGACATACTCGAGAAAATTGGAGAAGTTGCTTATCGACTGGACTTACCTTCAAATTTGGGACGTGTACACAACGTTTTTCACGTTTCACAACTCAAGAAGTACGTACTTGACTCATCTCATGTGCTAGATCCTGAACCAATTGAGTTAGACCCATCTTTGACTTACGAGGAGCACCCTGTCAAGATTCTGGATACTAAGACAAGAGACACACGTACCAAGAGCGTTAAGCTAGTGAAAGTTTTATGGACGAACAACCATACGGAAGAGGCTACTTTGGAAGCAGAAGATGACATGATAAAGAAGTACCCTCATCTGTTTAATGAGGTAAATTGAATTCCGGGGACGTCACTCTCCTAAGGGGGAGAGGATGTAACCTTTCGCTTTAGTATTTAGTACCCGTACGATCCTAAAATAAATCTAAACATTTCATGTTATCTCAGGTTAATGTCATCGTATATTTCGTGCATCATCATATAGATATACCCTTGCATCGTATAGAAACTATTTGATCTTTGAGTAGCTTTAGCTTCGAGGACGAAGCTCTCTTTAAGGGGGGAAGGATGTATTACCCCGTTTTAAATACAAGGGTAAATTGGTAATTTGCGCGAGGAATTTGATTTTATTTTAGAATTACAAAATTGGATAATTTTTGGATTCAAACTATAGTCGAGACGATTAATTTATATTCTAGAAAACGGTATCGTTATTGAGAAATTATTTATAGCAATTTTTTATTTTATATTAAGTAATAAATTGTCAAGCCTAGTGTGTACCCGACCCGCTAGATTAGTCTACCAATTGGTGCACCAACCACACCCCAACATTACTAATACAAAAAAAAAAGAAACAAAAAGAAAGATGAAATAATATATATTTCTTTATTCCCCATTTTTGGTAGAAATCTCCCACTCCCCAACGTCCCTCTCTGTCTCCTTCTCTCCTGTTACTTTTCTCCTGAAATACAACATCAGCCTCCTTCTTCTTCTCTTCACACACAGACCACCACCACCAGCACCATACGCCACCACCACCTCCATCACCGGAAGCCACACCACCACAGCCACCACTCTCTCCTCTTCCTACTCCACCCACGAGCCTCCCTCTGCCTCACCCTCTCTCTGCCTCTGTTTCTCCCGACGAAAACAGAGCAGCGGCTTGGTGCCGCTGCCTTCCCCGACGACAACCAAGCCGCCACCGCAACCATAGCTCCCTCTCTCCCTCAGTGTCGACCGTCTGTCTCACTCTCTCTCTGCCTCTCTATTCTCCCCGACGAAAACCAGGAGAAACAGAGAAGCGGCTCAAGCCGCTGCCGCCTCCGGCGAAGACCCCGACGGCAAAACCATCGCCACCACCACCTGCATCTCTCCCCAACCCTCTGCTTTAACCCCGTAATCATCCTCCCCTCCCTGTTCCGAGCCGAGACGAAGCAACAGCAGCGGCTAATCGCTGCAGAGACGACCCAGAGACCGCCGCCGGGCGCCGGGCGCCATTGACGCCGGCGAGAAGCTCGCCCGAACCCTCTGGCGATACCCACTCCCTAAAATCAATCCCAAATCGCTCCTATAGGTCCGAGGAACTCACTGGTATCAATAATCGGAGCCAACAACACCTTAATCGTCAGATTCCACCATCGACGGCGAACCCAATCGGACCCAAATCTTGACCGTTTCTCGCGATTTTTTTCGCTTGGGTAACTCCTAAATCACCCACTGATTCATTTGTGATCATCGAAACATGATTTTAATAGCTCTATATCGAATCGGGTTGTTGGATTTAAGCTTGTTCATGTTGGGGGTAGTTCTTGTATTTTCAGAAAAGTTAGGGGTGGCTAGTGTAGCATGTTGAAACTGTTTTTGGTTATTGGGAGGTTATTTCATGTCATTAATGAAAAATTGGGGATCTATTTAGTATTTACATAAACTGCAAATATAATATAAAATTAAAAATGCATTTTTGTATTATAATTAATTTATAATATTTCTAGATATTGTTGTAATCATATAAAAGATGTTTTTGATATTTAAAGTTATGTATATTTATTATTTAATATGAAATATTGTTAGTATTTTGAAAAAATAAGCAAGATAAAATATATAGTAGATTTAATCATATAATTTAGTGTGTTTAAATAAATATTTCAAGTACTTAAAAATTAGTGTTGAGTAAATATGTTATTTGTTCAAGATTGATAAAATAAAATAAGTTAGGGAGCTATTTTAGAAAATATGTAATAGTAAACTCCTTTATTAATAAATAGATAAAACTTGAATATTATTTATATTAGAAATTTTTTCTCCAAATTTAAGTTATAAATTATGTGAGACTAAACACTTGTTTTAGTTGAATAAGCATTTTTGTGAGTTTTATTTATGAGTTTAATTCTTTAATAGTATATACATTTTATAACAAATAATTAGCAATAATTAAATTGGTTGGAAATAAATTGTTGTAGTCACTTACAAATAAGTGTGTTGTAAAATAGATTATTAGTTTCTAAATAATAGAGTGTCTAAGTTTAATATACGATTTCTTATTTAATAAATTTTAAGAGTTAGTATTTATATAAATAGTGGTTTTTATGAGAAAAATACAATTGTCTACGTCGTCGGTTTATTATATAAATATTGTATAATAATTAATGGGGATAATGGGGAGTAATTTCAAATAAGACTTAGAGAAATTTTGCATAGCATACTTGCACATTTTGGATTTGTAATTAATTTAGGAAATTATAAATTGTAGGTGACGAGTTCGTAGACGAGGGCTTCGTTTATCCGTAGAGGCTTTGTTGTGCTAATTGTCTTGCCACTGGAGGTGAGTAAATATGTCTTACCTAATGTGCTCGTCCTCCATTCGTGTCTAAATATTTTTATGATTTTATGTCTCAAAATGTGATTTGTGATATACGTGCTCGAGTTGAGATTTCAAATACTTGTTGAAATGATTATTTGGAAACTATCACGTGAAATTAATAACACATAATAACGTAAAGTGGAAACAGTTGTGCGGCGGAACCTTATATACATTGTGGTTATGATTATTGGGATGGCACGGCCACCCGGCTTATTATGATATTTTTGCTCGGTTGCGATTTGCCCCGGGCTGCTCCCTGTACTCACCTCTCTGGCCGCTAGAGTCTTAGGGGGGTGCCGGCACTTAAGGTCTTGGATGCATGCGAGATGGTTGGTTCTATATTTTGGATTGGTTCGTTCCCCGCTACAACTAAAATAATAAATGTGGATTTTTCATATGAGAAACAAAAGCAACTGTTGCTTTCAAATGGTGGAATGATTTGAGAACGACTAAGTAAAGAGTTGGAATATTCATATCTACGCTTTCGCAATAACAAGATGGTTTAATTCCATATTATTCCTCTTTATTTAAAGTGAATACGTGCCTCTTTCCTGTTTACACGTTTGGGGTGTTTACTTACTCAGCATTTTGTGCTGACTTTGGAAAAACTGCGGTCTTGTTTCTTTCCCCCGCAGGTCTAGGTGAAGGAAGCTCGAATTAAGGGAAACGCGGACTCACCTAGTTATGTTAATAATAAATAAATAATTTGCCTAGACGATGTTCATCTTATTTAATAGTGTCATGTTTTATGTTGAGACAATCACGTTTATGTAATATATTAAGTATGGATGTTTTGTTTCACGATTTCCACCGATTCATTCATTTGAATGGCACCCTCCCGAGCTCTCTGGTCCGGAATGGAAGGCTCGGAATCAGGGGGTGTCTCAGAGGTGGTGGACACACATTGCATTACTAGGAGGATCCACTCATCACAGAAACCTAGTCTCCTGAATATCTCTTCCAAGCAATCCCACTCCACTTTATCATAGGCCTTATTAAGGTCTAATTTCATTGCTAGGCAGCCTTTCTTTCTTTTTTCCTTGTTGGTGATATGATGGAAGTATTCTTGAGCAATAATCACATTGTCCTGAATAAGTCTTCCAGGTATGAAGGCTGATTGCTCTGGTGAAATGATTTTCTCTAAGACCTGCTTGAGTCAGTTAGCCAAGAGTTTTGAGATTATCTTGTACACAAAAGTACACAAAGCAATTAGTCTGAACTGCTTGAAACTCTCCGGATGCTGGACCTTTGGTATAACAGTCAACACAGTTTTGTTCATACTTCTAAGCAGAAGTTTATGTGTAAAGAAATGAGTCACATCATCAACTACCTCTTGTTTGATTGTAGGCCACTGAGTTTGGAAGAAGAGCCCATTATAGCCATCAAACCCTGGGGCTTTGTTGGGATCAAAGCTAAAGATTACTTGCTCGATTTCCTCTTCACTTGGAACTCTAATTAGAGTTGTATTCTCTTCCTGGTTGATAGAGGCTTGTAGCTCATCCAAACTTTGTCCCCAATCTCTATTTCCTGCTGAGGTAAACAACTCTTTGTAGTATCTCAAGAACTCCTCTTTAACTTCTTCTTTATCTTCACACCAAAGTCCATTTTGTAGCTTTAGCTTGTTAATTCTATTTCTTTGTCTTCTTTGGATAGTTGACAAGTGAAAGAATCTAGTATTTGCATCACCCTCTTTGATATACTCCACTCTTGCCTTCTGCCTCCAATAGATTTCTTCCTTGGATGTAGATCTTCTAATCTCTTCCTCTAGCTGCATCTCATTTTCATAATTTTCTTTGGAATGAGGTAGTTGCTGAACTTGAAGAAGCTGGGCTGTGAGTTGAGTAATTCTTCTTTTATGATTACCACAGTTTTCTCTACTCCAAATTTGTAATGCGCTTCTGCAATATCCAAGCTTAATCCCTAGTTTAAAACTAGGGGAGCTATTTACTGTAGTATTCCAAGACTGACTCACCACCTCCTTAATTCCCTCCATTGTAGTCCAGTTTTTGCAAAACTTGAACTGAGGAGAACACTTTCTGTTAGCAGGCTTTGTATCAATAATGATTGGGGCATGATCTGACCCCCGAATAGCATCTCTCTTTAGCACTACCCCACCATTATTTCTTCCCCATTGGATTGAATAAAAAAATCTATCAATCATCTCCCTAATGTTGTTATGCCCTCTCTTATTTGTCCAAGAGTATGATAGTCCCTGAGAGCTTAATTCCACTAAATTGCATTCTGAAATCACTTTTGAGAATTGAGCTATTCTCTGGAAATTTACCTCTGTACCAACAGCCTTATCATCTTCATGTAGGTAGTCGTTGCAGTCTCCAAACAGCACCCAGGGATCAGAAATAGTTCTTGAGACTTGAATAACTTCTTTCCAAAATAGTTTCCTATGTGCAGCTCTTGCCGGAGCATACACAAACAACCATGTTTCCCATTGCTTTAACCCCACTTCCAGACGAGCAAGAATGCCATTCTTTGACCACCACTGTATCTCAACATTGAAATCTGCAACCCACCATAGCGCAAGTCCACCTGCACTATTCTTATCCGGCTCCACATAGAACTTATTAGCCATTCTCAGAGACCTTCGCACCCTTTCCATTTTAGAGTTTTGATTTTTTGTTTCAGCCAAAAAAACAAAACTAGGGAGATGGGTATTCACTAACCCTCGGATTCTCTGAACTGTCAGGTTACTCCCCACGCGCTGACAGTTCCAGTAGATGCCTAACATCCTCCAAAACGCCGCGTGAACGTCTTATGGTGTGATCAGCCATCTGGAAGCACATTCTTGTCGGGTTTGGGTCCCCCACACCGAGTTGCTCAAAAATGGATGTGGGCATAAAATGTATGCTCGCGCCTATATCACACAATGCCCGCCCATGAAATGCATCTCCCCATGTGAAAGGGATGATAAAACCGCTACGATCCTTCATCTTCTTTGGTAGCGCCTTTTTCACAACGTCGCTACATTCCTCATTAAGTGTCACGGTCTCAAAATCATCCATGCGCCTCCTGTTAGATAAAAGGTCCTTGAGAAATTTGGCGTACTTGGGAATTTGTGAAATGGCCTCCGCAAAGGGAATATTGATGTGAAGCTTCTTGAATATATCAATAAACTTCTTGAAGTGTTTAGCATCCTCTTGGCTCTTCGACCTTTGCGGGTATGGAACACGCATGCTGTACTCTTCCTTGGGCTTCAGCTTCTCCTCCGACTTCCTCACAATGTATTTTTATTGGGGAATCACGGTAGGCACGGTAATTTCTTCACTCAATGCCCGTCAGCGGCCTTAGTCGCATCTGCTCGCGTGGATAGCATGTGGAGGATACTCAGTAGTGATTCCACTGCGAGTAGTAATAGCATTCAGCTGCTCATACGGAGTGATGGTTTTATCCGGAAGCATGCCAGGTGGTAACTTAGTAGCCTGATTGGCAATTTGCCCAATCTAGGTCTCGTGGCTCTTCAAAGTTGCGTCAATGGCCACCGATTTGCTCTCCAACCTATCAAGCTTCTCATTGATCTTTTTCAGAATGCTGCATAGATCTGGAGTCTGCTGCTGTTGTGCCTGTTGCTGTGGAGCTTGTCTCTGTGTCAGTTATGGAGGATTAGGCTGTTGTACAGGTGCATACAACCCACTTTTATGGATTGTCGTAGCTCAGATTAGGGTGATTTCTGTTAAAGGTTGTCTCACAGGTCCCAAACCCCATAGATTTCACCTGTGCTGTTGGATTCAGACTATTAAAGGTTGTGGTCATCGTGGCCATATGTTGCTCCATTGATTCCATATTGTTAACCACAGCTGAATCCTCGCTCATTATTGGTAATCTACGAGTATTAGATCTCGTAGTCTCTCGTTTAGCCATAGTGTTGAGCAGATTATGTGCATGCACCTCCCTCATACCCATGAAATTGCCTCCAGCTAGCATGTATAATTCCTTCGCCGAGCCCCTGTCTAAAGCATTGTAGAAATAAGTGGAAGAGCTTATACCATGGCTCTCCATGATCAGGGCACCTGCGCATAATTTAATAATTTCCTCCAAGTATCTCTCGACGACTCATCCTCTTGTTGTGCAAACTTCATTATGTCAGCCATTAACTGTAACACCCCTTGGTTCCCGAGCTTTCTGTTCCGGACCGGAGAGCCCAGGAGGGTGCTACTTATAATGAAACGGTAAAAATTGAGAACAATATATCTCATAACTATATATTACAAATTGTCTTCAACATGATTCATACTATTATATACAAAGTGAAATATAACTAACAGTTTAGCTTAAAAGTACTACTAATTGGTAGATGTGTTTGCGACCCCCCTATGCCAAGCTCACATCTCCTAGACCTGCGGGGGAATAAAACAGAGACTGTAGTTTTCGAAGGTCAGCAAGAAATGCTGAGTGAGATAAACCTCAACATGTATAAACAGGAATGTTAAGAAAGGCAGTAGGGTCACATATTAAATCAAGTAAAAATAACAGAGTATGGGTATAACAATTGATTTTAAGAACAAAACAACAATGTTAACAAATATTGATTGTTTCTCACGTAACGAATCTGATTACCACAATGTTCCAATAAAAATTATGATACGTCAATATTTTCCAAATATACCAGTTGACTTATCATTCATTTCGTAGTACCCGGGTAGACCAGTGACAACATCAGACATTCTAGACCTTAAGTGTTGCAACACTCTCCTAAGACCGACATTCAAAGGAGTATCTAGAAGCATTACTCCATCCTACGGAGAAAGGAGTCGGGTGCACATAGTCTCATATCATTAGGTACCAAAGACCAGAGTATCATCACCTGAAATAAGTAGCATAACTTGTTCCAGTACTTGCAAATCGTTTTACATTACATAGGGCATCAAACCCGAATATCTCTTTAGGGACCTGTGCCCAGAGAATCATCACCCAATATAAGTAACATAACTCATCCGTATAACATTACATTGTTACTGATTTTTGAACAAGTATGACAAGTATTCCAAGCTCAAATAATATTTTGAATATTTAAAAACTAATAAAACACAATTATCACTTAGGGGTTGAAATATGACAACCATTTTCAATTAAGCAAGTAGTGGACACGAAATAAGCCGGCACGCAAGGCTAAGCATATAAAACTCACCGCACGTTGAAACAATATTTATCTGTAGTAGCTCCTACAGGTAGTTGACGTAGTCCACGTCTATGAAACCGTCGCCTATAATTTATCAATCAGCTAGTCACTCTTGGAATTGTGCCCTAAAGGCAATCAATTTATTGTGACATTTACGGATTTACGATTCATTATGTTATCGATATGGAGATATGTAAACATGAATGAAGTACTTAGAATATAAGTGTTATATTCTTAAATATCCCCAGTCGATTATATTAATTAACAGGACAATAAACTATAGACTAGTATGGGGTTTGATTAATATAGAGATATCACGATCCAACGCATGGGTATGCATTATGAGTAATGGCATACTGGATTGACCCATCTCCGAGAAGGCTACATACAAGTTATGTAAAGTCACAAGTGCTTCTCGCGTTGAAAACGGTATTGTCATCCTTAGGCTTAAAGTCACTAGATCTTCTAGTTGTGGAATATTGTGTTTTGGTAGCATGAAACGCTACACCGTGACTGGGTAGTCATAAAGGCACGTATTTGACACAATAGGAAGCAAACTTAGATATCGTTGTGATGTAGATAGAATTTTTCCCTCCCACATAACGGGAGAAAATATCCGAGGCCACTCGAGGGATAGTGCTTATCGAAGGTCTGGCCATACTCAAATAAATAAATATAGGATATTGATGTTATGTGCATGAATAAGGCTATTCCCAGGATCGAGGAATTATGGATTGGATATACGAGTGTGACTTGTATGTCTCATGTCCAATACGGATATAGAGACAAAGGGATGAGACAATACTTGCACAAGGTTTGTCGGATGACTATTTCTATTAGTTGGCTAGAATGGATGTCTTGCTAGAGGCCGCTCCATATTAGTAAATAGTTACTACCAACTAAGTAGAAACCTATGGGGTCACACTCCATATAGGATTGAACTAGAATTGGGAATTAATTAATTAAAAGGATCAAATCGCAACAACTTTCTAACTTAGTAGGACAATATACAAGTTGGAGTAATCCGAACTTGAGTAGGATTAGGAGAGGGCCTTTATGTAGTGACAAGGAGTTGTTGGACTATATAAAGGATGCTCCTGGCTTCCTTCCCTACAACTAATGCTTATAACATTACTTGAGTAGGAGAGAAGCAAGGAGAGAAAGCAAGACAACACCCAAGTGGCTGAGCCCCCTAGGTGCGTCCGCCACCTTTTCCCGTCGGCCAAGAGAGGAAGGCCGAAGCCCTTACTTTGGTATCCGTTGCGTGACTTCTTTATCCTCTTCCATTCATCCTAGCTAGTACAAGGAGATTGGAGGATCTAGATCTCAATCCTAGGCATGGATCAACCGCATAAACGTGATAATTTTCGTGTTTGAAGTCATTAAAGGAGACCTACAAGGTACATAACACGAATTCTTTACCATCGTCATGAATTATCTTCGTGTGATCCTTGGAGGGTCTTGATCGGATGAATTATTATTATTCTGCTGTCTATCCATGATCAAAACTCTACAGTGGTATCAGAGCCTGGTTCGTAGAGCATTATGTGGTTTATGTGTTGCGACTATTTTTGTTTTTCACCTATAATTATTGATTATTGCATTAAAACGACAAATTAAGCATATTCGATGCATGTTGAATGCGATTCAACCAAACAAGATCTAAATCTTGCATTGGATGTATCAATAGTTTGAGAAATTTTAGGATCTTAGATCTAGGGTTCATGGGCAGAGTTTTTTGAATTAGGAAACAACCACACTTCGGCAACAAGGAAAGGAGTTGTTTTGGAAACAACTCCTAAAGGAGGTTCGCCCCCCTAGGGGACTTCCCCTCCTTCCTTGCCTCCCAAGCTAGGCTCGTCCATGGGGCCGAGGCAGCCCTAGCGCACGACCTAGTCGTGTGGGCTAGGGGCCAGCCGGCCCAAGGCCATTGGGCGGTCCCTTTTGAGGTTCGGCCAATTGTTGGTGGGCCCTCTTGGACCGTTTTGACTCTAGTAATCCTAAAATCAACTAAAATTGACTAAGCGCGTTAAAAATTTGGTTTTAACTGTTTATGTGGGTGATTGGATATGGCTTAAGATGTGGTTTGTTGTGAATGGTTTTTTTTTGAGGTTTGTTTACGGCCTGCGAGATGATCATTTTTATATAATAATTAATTAGGGTTTGAGGCCTGCGAGCTGGTATTTTTTTCAACTTGTGAGATTTATTTTATTTAGTATAGATGTTATCTGGTACTAGATCAAATAGATGATATCCAAGATTGAAGAAAAATAAGCCCAAAGAATTAAAGGATCCACAAGATGGATCATGGAGCATCTCACAAGGCTATGAAGGATGGACCAAGAGATGGAGGCACATGGATGCGTTTTCTGTTCCAGGGTTCATATATATTCTCATTAGATTGAGATTGTCTTAGTCTAGGAGGCCATATCCATATCACGTTAATTTCTTTTGTAGATTTTTACTTTATTGTCTTATTATTGTTGTTGGTGTATGGATGATGCATGCAATTTGATAATAAGATAATAAAAGAGCGAGCTAGACGTGAAAGGTTTGAAGTGTTACTCCACCTTGCGTTTTACCATCTCTTGCTTAGCACTTGTCATGATCAAGATGTAATGAAATTCGTGCGTGCCAAAGCAGGGCGACTTGATTCATCAAGATATGACACGTCGGCACAAGCTAGTAATGTGTGACTGCTGAAGCAAGATGTCAAACACAACTAATCTGCTTCAATAGGATTGAAAGCTCATAATATGGGAGTTATCTATAAGATAGATAAGGAATAAAAGTTATTCGCCCAAGTGGACCCAGAATTGCATTAGATGCAATTATAGTTTTGTTCAAAGGTGATTTACTCAATGTGATTGAGAATCGCTAAACAAAGTACTCATAAAGGGCATAGGCAAAGCATGTTAATGGTTAATAGCATGGGTAAGGGAAAAAGGATTGCGCCGACCCCATGGGCATAAAGAAAGCTTGTTGCTAAACCAAGTTCCTTAAAGTCCCGTAGGTAGTGTGGAGGAAGAGAGACTGCCCAAAGTACCTGGAAGCAAATAATAAAGGAATTATGAATTCCAATTTAAGTGTTTTTTTTAAAGAAGACAGTATGTCTATCTCATCATGGTGAGTATATGATACTAGATGAGGATCTCACGTTTATAGAAATGTGGAGGATCTCAAGAGATGCAGACAATTGGATAAAAGAGAAATAAACCTACACGTTGGGGCAATGAAGCAAGGGGTTGTTGAATTAGCCGTAGGGAATTATCTCTACGTTTTTGAAATTTTTCATGGATTAGAAAAAAATGAATATGTTCGTGCTATGAGTAGGAGCATTATCATAGTTTCTTGTTTGGAAAATAAAGGCTCTCTATCATAATATAGGACAAACGTTGTTCCATTTATTGAATGCATTATTGTAATGCAATTTTTTCTAATCGATTAAATATACTTGATCATGATAATTTCATCTATAACATTAATACCAAGAGGTTTGAATATATTGATATGAACCTCACTTATCTTTAGCGTTATCGTTTATGCCACATGAATAAGAGATACATATCTAGAACTCCATATGGATAGATTTATGGACTCATTTGATTTTGAATCATATGGGACATGTAAGACTTATTTATGAGGCAAAGATAAGATCTTTTGGGAATCATACATATTGATGTATGTAGGCCGCTAAGCACAAATGCTAAAGGTAGTTTTCAGTACTTAATCATATTTACTGATGGGATCAGAGAAATATGGATTTGTGTATCTTATGAAGAAACAAATCAGAATCCTTTGAATTGTTCAAGGAATTCAAGAATTAAGTAGAGAACTGTTTTGGCAAAAGTGTCAAATCTCTACAATATGATCGTAGAGGCATGAGTACTTAAGCCAATAGCTTGATCATCTAAGGGAGGATGGGATGTGATCCCAACCCACTCTACCTAGAACACCATTATGGAATGGCGTGTCTAAGAAGAGAGATCAGAAGTTTTTGGACACGGTTTGATCCATGATGTGTCAAACAGAACTTCCAGTTTACTTTTAGGGGCTATGTTCTAAATTACAGCAAATCTCGCCCCTAACCTTGTTCCATCTATATCAATTATGAAAAACACCATATGAGATATGGACTAGGAAGTGTCCTACTATGTCATTCATAAAGATTTGGGTTTATGGAGTTTATTTAAAGACGTTTACATATGAACTTGAGCCCAAGTCGGATAAATGTACTATGTGGAATATCTTGAGGAAACAAAGAATATTATCTCTACAATCCAATCGAGAACAAAATGTTTGTTACTCGAACCGATTTGTTTCAAGATAGAGATTGTCTCTAAAAGAAAAAGTGGGAGGACAGTAGAACTTGAAGGAGTTCAAGGACCACAACAGAACATTGATCCTTTTGATGGAACATGAGCAGGATCACAAGGTGTTGTGGAGCAACCTACTCAGGTAACACAAGGACCTCATAGGTCAAGTAGGATATGTCGAAGGTACAGAGAAATATGGATTTCTCATAGACTCGATGATGTATAGCTCATCAAGATGAACCTACAACCTATAAGGGGGGACATGAGTGGGCCAGACTCTCGAAAATGGCTTGGAGCCATGAGATACGATATGGAATCCATGTATACCAACAAATTATGGACTTTGGTAGAACCACCTGAAAGGGTAGGACCCATAGGGTGAAAGTGGGTTATGAGGAAAACAACATGGATGGTAATATGATTACTTTTAAGGGACAATTGGTTGGAAAAGGGTGTAAGTTCATAGTATAGACTATGACAAAATATTTTTCCCCAATTGTGATGCTTAAATCCATTCGCATCTTGCTTGTAGCAATCTGTCTACAGATTGAGTCCAGCTTCTTGGAGTTTAAGTCTTCAATTAATGATGAAATCAAATGGTTTGATTCCGTCAAGAAAGAAGATAAAGCTTGTGTTTACAAGAAGGTTAGTGGGAGCACAGTTATGTTTCTGATCTTGTATGTGGAGACATACTAAGCATTGGGAATGATGACCCTACTTGGAAATCTCACGTAGATTGAATAGGGAATTAATTTTCAATGATAGACTTAGGCGAAGCAACCTATGAAGATCTGTGGAGATAGATCAAGATGGTTGTGGGGCTGAGGTCATAGTGCATATACTGACAAAGGTGTCGAAATGGTTCAACATGTATAGAACATATATTCTACCTATGTCACATGGAATTAGTCTTTGGAAGACTAATTTTCTTTCCAATTAGATTGGGAAAGGGACCGTATGAATGAGATTCACGAGATACGCCATGATATGTAATAGGCCATATGTGTCATATGGTATGACACAAAGATACCAGTCAAATCCGGGTGAGTGTCACTTGATAATTATCAAGATTATCCTTAAGTACTTGAGAAGAACTAAAGGGTGAATTATTGATATATGAAGGATAGGAAGAGTTAACTGTAAGGAGTTACAGTGATGCGAACTTCCAATCCAACAAAGAACATTTCAGATTATAAGTCAAGTTTTATGTTTTGCAATAGTGGGAGAGGCTGTGAGCAGGAAAGGTTCCAGGCAAGATTCAGTCACTGATTCTAACATAGAGGACTACGTGAGTTAGTGCATGAGATGCTATTACTCAGAATATTCAATCTCAATCAAATTGTTGATAGAAGAGATATGAATATTTGCAAGGTACAAGCAGATTTCTCGCATACCATGCCCCTACGTAGTGTAAGCATTGAGGGCCGCGCTAGATCAATAGGCATATGACGCAGGAGATTGACTGTAGTGCAAGTGGGAGACTGTAGGAATTGTGCCATAGAGGCAATCAATTTCTTGTGACATTTACGGATTTACGATTCATTATGTTATCGATATGGAGGTATGTTAACATGAATGAAGTCCTTAGAATATAAGTGTTATATTCTTAAATATCCCGAGTCGATTATATTGATTAACAGGAAAATAACCTATAGACTAGTAGGGGTTGGATTGATATGGAGATATCACGATCGCGTATGCATTATGAGTAATGGCATACTGGATTGAACCATCTCCGAGAAGGATACATCACAAGTGCTTCTCGCGGTGACAACGATATTGTCATCCTTAGACTTAAAGTCACTAGATCTTCTAGTTGTGGAATATTGTGTTTTGGTAGCGTCAAACACTACACCGTGACTAGGTAGTCATAAAGGCACGTATTGGACACAATAGGAAGCAAGCTTAGATATCGTAGTGATGTAGATAGAATTTGTCCCTCCCACATAACGAGAGAAAATATCCGAGGATACTCGAGAGATAGTGCTTATAGAATGTCTGGCCAGACTCAAATAAATCAATATAGGATATTGATGTTATTTGCACGAATAAGACTATTCCCATGATCGAGGAACTATGGATTGGATATACGAGTTTGACTTGTATGTCTCGTGTCCAAACCGGATATAGAGACAAAGCGATGAGACAACACTTGCACAAGGTTTGTCGGATGACTATTTCTATTAGTTGGCTAGAATGGATTTCTTGCTAGAGGCCGGTCCACATTAGTAAATAGTTACTACCAACTAAGTAAAAACCTATGGGGCCACACGCCATATAGGATTGAACTAGACTTGGGAATTAATTAATATGATTAATTAATTAGAAGGATCAAATCAGAACAACTTGCTAACTTAGTAGGACTAATATGCAAGTTGGAATAATCCGAACTTGAGTAGGATTAAGAGAGGGACTTTATGTAGTAACAAAGAGGTGTTGGACAATATAAAGGATGCTCCTAGCTTACTTCCCTTCAACTAATGCTTATAACATTACTTGAGTAGGAGAGAAGCAAGGTGAGAGAGCAAGAGAACACCCAAGAGGCCGAGCCCCCTAGGGGCGTCCGCCCCCTTTTCCCGTAGGCAAAGAGAGGAAGTACGAAGCCCTTCCTTTGGTCTTAGTTGCGTGATTTCTTCATCCTAGCTAGCACAAGGAAATTGGAGGATCTGGATCTCAATCCTAGGCGTGGATCAACCGTAGAGACATGATACTTTTCGCGTTTGAAGTCATCAAAGGAGACCTACAAGGTACAAAACATGAATTCTTTACCATCGTCATGAATTATCTTCCTGTGATCCTTGGAGGGTCTTGATCGGATAAATTATTATTCCACTGCGTATCCATGATCAAAACCCTACAGTCACGACGCTGGTAATTCTAAACGAATAAATGCAATAATCCATTTCAGTGCTCGGCTAGGACGAAATCCAAATCCAACCCTCATGACCTCCAACTTAATAATTTTTAATAAGACGTGCATATTTAATTAAATAGTGATTTAACTCAGTTATTGATAAAAGATTAGCATTTCACTTATAATTTATTTAAGATAATAAGGGTGTTATTAAATAATTAACTCAACACCTAAAAATATTACTAAACTTAAGAAGTATTAGTTGACAACTATTAATATTAAGTACTGCTAATTATAAGAAAAGTAAGATTTTCGTTAAGTCACACAAAACAACAATTCTTTATAATTGCAATCAGTGTACTTTTAGTTATAGAAGTCGTTTCTTAATATTCTACAATTTACAACTAACTTGTTTTATTTAGTGAAAATAATATTCAATTTTAACAAGTTTAATTGTAGGTAAGGAGATTATGATAATTTGAATAACTTACTATTTATTCCAATTAACAAATCTGACATTTAGCAAGTGTTTAAAATAATGTTTCAAGCATATATATATATATATATATATATATATATATATATATATATATATTACCGAATTTTATTTCCCAAGAAGATGATTGATTACACCCAATCTCTAAAACACCTCTTTTTATTACTAAAGCATGTATTTTATTTTATTTGTATTTACTTGAAATACAATTTTAGCAAATATTATTAATATCTTTAACAAATAATAATAAATATGAGAATCATAAACTATAGCTACCTCCCTAGAGTTTCCCTTAAAGCATAAGCAACCCCCTACACTAACTTACACAAGTTAGGTAAAATACACTTTATACCCCCAAGTTTCCTGAAATGAAACTTTATTTTGAACACACTAACCCATCATAATGCATCAATCTCAGGCGACCGAAATATATTTTTAAGCTATAAAGAAACAATTTTGATAATACAAAATGAATGAGTACAATATTTGGAGCATACCCACCCAATGAATGATGAAAAACGATGAAGAACGAAGCTGGGTCGAGCTTGCTGCCGGTGAGCTCGTTAGTCGCGCTCAACGAGAATGCTACGGCCAACTTTAGGCTTCAATTTTGCTCTCCTCGTGCTCTTAACGCGTTCAGGAGCGCGTACGTACAGAGAAAGGGCGATGGGTATCGCCAGGTTGGTTGGGCCCGATCTCTTAGTCGGAAATAGTGGAGCGGCGGTGATGGTAACTGTTGCTTCTGGCGCTGCTTCTCCTGGTGTTTTTGCTGCTGCTCATGGCCGATAGGTGCGACGAAAAAGGAGAAGAGAGGTAGGTAGAGAGAGAGAGAGAGAGAAGATGGTTGGAGATGGAGGTGGTGGCGTCGGGGGTGATGGTGCCGGAGGTGATTGTTGTTGCTCTCGGCAAAATAGAGGTGACTCAATTTCTTAACGTGTATGCACAAGTGCACGGTCAAGTAATATGGGGGTTCTATTTCAATCCCAAGTTATCGATCCCACGAGGACAGACTCGAGACTATTTAATTAAACGATTAGTTTATAGTACGTTAACAGGGAAGAATAAGAGTGTTAAAACAATTCGACACCCACAAACAAGTGACTGAAAATTAAATTAAACAACTAAACTAATATTTTTGCATTTTATTTTAATAAATAAGATATGAAGTAACTAGGTGTAGGGCTGTAGACGATTTTCGGTCTCGCTATGTAACACAATAACCCTATTCTACTTCAGCCGGGTAATTGCACTGGCAATCTCCTGTTGGTCTCATTGTAGGATTTTGTAACGGATTACGCAGTGGAAATAATCAATAAATATCCGCACAAGACCTTCCAAGGATCACAGGAAGAGAATTCATAACGATAGTAAAGGATTCATAACAAGTACCTTAGGGTTCTCCTTTGATGACTTCAAACGCGAATAGTGTCACGTCTCTACGGTTGATCCACGCCTAGGATTGATATCTAGATCCTCCAACTCCTTTTTTCTAGCTAGGAAGAATGGAAGAGGAAGAAGAAATCATGCAACGAAAAACCAAAGAGGAGGTTTGGCCTCCCCTCTTTGGTTGACGGGTAGGGGGCGGACCAAGGGGGTCAGTTCGACCTCCTTGTGTCTTGCTCTCTCTCCTTGCTTTCTCTCCTACTCAAGCAATGTTATGAGCAATAAGTGATAGGAAGGAAGCTAGGAGCATCCTTTATATAGTCCAACAACTCCTTGTTTACTACATAAAGGCCCTCTCCTAATCCTACTCAAGTTCGGATTAGTCCCTCTTGCATATTAGTCCTACTAAGTTAGCAAGTCGTTGCAATTTGATCCTTATAATTAATTAATCATATTATTTAATTACCAAGTCTAGTTCAATCCATATGGCGTGTGACCTCATAGGTTTCTACTTAGTTGGTAGTAACTATTTACTAACATGGAGTGGTGTCTAGCAACACATCCATTCCACCCAACTAATAGAAATAGTCATCCGACAAACCTTGTGCAAGTATTGTCTCATCCTTTTGTCTCTTTATTCGGATTGAACACGAGACATACAAGTCACACTCGTATATCTGATCCGTAGTTTCTCGATCCTGGGAAATAGCCTTATTCGTGCAGATAACATCAATATCCTATCTTGATTTATTTGAGTCTGGCCAGACATTCTATAAGCACTATCCCTCGAGTGGCCTAGGATATTTAATCCCGTTAAAATTCTACCTAGATCACTATAGTTTCTAAGCTTGCTTCATATTGGGTCCGATACACGCCTTTATGGCTACCTAGTCACGGTGTAACGTTTGACGCTACCAAAACACAATATTCCACAACTAGATGATCTATTGACTTCAATTCTAAGGATGAAAATACCATCATCACCGCGAGAAGCAGTCGTGACTTTACATAACTTGTATGTAGCCTTCTCGCAGATGGGTCAATCCAATATGCCATTACCCCTAATGCATACCCTTGTGTTGGATTGTGATATCTCTATATCGATCCAAACCCATTCTAGTCTATCGATGATTGTCCAGTTCATCAGTATCATTGACTAGAAATATTAAAGATAAACAACACAATTGTAAATCTAAGGACTTCATTATATTAAATTTCTCCATAAATAATACAATGAATATTCTAGCCAATTATTGTTCATACTAAACTAGATTGCCTCTAGGGCATCTATTCCAACAGTCTCCCACTTGCACTAGAGCTAATCTGGTGCATCTCGTATGCCAATGCTCCTAGTGTTCCCTTAATGCTTGCGCTGAACAAGTGGCTTTGTAAGTGGATCTGACAGATTCTCATCTGTAGGAATCTTGCATATCCGAACATCTCCTCTATCGATAATATCTCGAATAAGATGGAACTTCTTGAGTACGTGCTTGGATTTTTGGTGTGACCTGAGTTCCTTTGATTGTGCGATCGCTCCAGTGTTGTCACAATACAAATCTATCAGATCCACAATGCTAGGAACCACACCAAGCTAATTAATGAACTTCCTAATCAAAACAGCTTCCTTTGCTGCGCCATTCGCAGCAATGTACTCAACCTCATTTGTAGAATCAGCCACCATCTCTTGCTTGGAACTCTTCCAGCTCACTGCAGCTCCATTCAGGCAAAACACAAATCCCAACTGCGATATGAAATCATCTCTGTCGGTTTGGAAGCTTGCATCCATGTAACCCCTTACACGTAACTCTTCCTCACCTCCAAATATCAAGAACGCATCCTTAGTTCTTATCAAGTACTTTAGGATGTTCTTGACTGCAATCTAGTGACTCTCACCCTGATTGGACTGATATCTGCTTGTCATACTCAACGCGTATGACACATCTGGTCTAGTACATAACATGGCGTACATGATGGACACTATGGCCGAGGAATAGGGAACCCTACTCATGCGTTCCTGCTCAATCTCATTGGAAGAACAATCAACCTTCGAAAGGGTGACTCCATGCGACATGGGCAACAGTCCCTTCTTGGAATCTTGCATGTTGAACTGTTTCAACACCTTGTCTATATATTTACTTTGACTTAGGCCTAGCAGCTTCTAGATCTGTCTCTATATATCTTGACACCAAGTATATAAGCTGCTTGACCTAAGTCTTTCATTGAAAAACACTTTCCTAGCCAATCTTTAATAGATTGCAACATAGGAATGTCGTTTCCAATGAGTAGTATTTCATCCACATACAAGACCAAGAAAGCAACAGAGTTCCCACTAACCTTCTTGTAGAAACAAGACTTATCTTTGTTTCTTATGAAGCCAAACTCTTTGACTACTTCATCAAAACGTCGATTCCAACTCCTAGAAGCTTGCTTTAACCCATAAATGGATCGCTGCAACTTACAAACTTTGTTGGCTTGCTTTGGATCCTCAAAACCCTCAGGTTGTGTCATGTACACGTCCTCGAGAAGATTCCCATACAGGAATGTTTTTTTGACATCCATATGCCAAATCTCATTGTCGTAGTAAGCTGCAATGGCAAGTAAGATTCGGATGGATTTGGTCATTGCGGCTGGTGAAAAGGTTTCATCATAATCTAAACCATGAATCTGTCTAAATCCTTTAACCACCAATCGGACTTTATAGGTAATCACATTACCATCCATGTCGATCTTCTTCTTGAAGACCCACTTGCACCCTATGGGCCGAGCCCCTTCGGGTGGTTCCACCAAAGTCCATACTTTGTTGGTATACATGGATTCCATCTGGGATCTCATGGTCTCAAGCCACTTCTGTGAGTTCGGCCCTTTTATGGCTTCGCCATAGGTAGTAGGCTCATCATCTATGAGCAACGTGTAACCAGACTTTGTCACGAGAAGTCCATACCTCTCTGGCTCCTGACACACTCTACTCGACCTACGAAGTTCTTGTGTTACTTGAACAGGTTCCTCCACAACCTCTTGTGATTCCTGTTCATGTTCCATAGAAGGATCAAATCTTTGTGGTTCTTGAAATTCTTCAAGTTCTATAGTCCTCCCACTTGTTTTAGAGACAAACTCTCTTTCTAGAGACACGCCGGACCGAGCAACGAACACTATGTTCTCAGTTGGATTGTACAAATAATATCCCTTAGTTTCCTTAGGGTATCCCACTAACTTGCATTTGTCCGACTTAGGCTCTAGTTTGTCTGATTGTAAACGCTTTACATAGACATCGCAGCCCCAAATCTTCATGAACGACACCGTGGGATGACTCCCACTCAACATCTCATGTGGTGTTTTCATGACTGATATAGATGGAACACAGTTAATGGTGAAAGCTGCACACAATAGAGCGTAGCCCCATAATGATAATGGAATATCAGTTTGACACAACATAGATCGAACAATATCCAATAGACTTTGATTCCTCCTCTCGGACACGCCATTCCATTGTGGCGTTCCGGGTGGGGTGTGTTGGGATATTATCCCAGACTCTCTAAGATAGTCGTCAAACTCTTGGCTCAAGTATTCTCCTCCACGATACGATCGTAGAGCCTTGATACTTTTGTCAAGCTACTTCTCTACTTCATTCTTGAATTCTTTTAACTTTTCAAAGGACTCGGATTTGGCCTTCATAAGGTATACAAACCCATATCTATTGAAATCATCAGTAAATGTGATGAAGTAGGCGTAACCACCCCTGGAAGGTGTGGCAAATGGTCCACATACATCAGTATGCACGAGTGCCAATTGCTCATTAGTCCTCTCACCTTTCTTATTGAAAGGGGACTTTGCCATTTTTCCCAATAAACAAGCCCCACATGTCTCATATGATTCAAAATAAAATGAGTCTAGGAATCCATCCTTATGGAGTCCAGATATACGTTTCTCGTTTATATGGCCTAAACGACAACTCCATAGATAAGCAGGATTTAAAGTATTCACTTTCATCCTCTTGGTATTAATGTTATAGACATGATTGCTTAGATCAAGGATATATAATCCATTAAATAATTGGCCAATACAATAGTGAATACTATCAAAATATATGGAACAACAATTGTTCTTTATTGAAATAGTAAAACCATCCTTGTCCAAACAAGAAATAGAAATACTTTTTCTGCTCATAGCAGGCACAAAATAGCAATTATTTAACTCTAAAACTAATCCTGAAGGCATAGACAGCTCGTACACGCCCACAGCCAATGCATCAACTATTGCTTGATTCCCCACGCGCATGTCTATCTCCCCTTTAGCCAATCTTCTACTTCAAGTTAGATCCTGCACATTTTGACAAATGTGAGATCCACATCCAGTATCCAATACCCATGATGAAGAGACAGTTAAGTTGACATCTATAACAAAAATACCTGGTTGTGGTGGAATCACTATTCCAAGCTGTAAGTTCAAATAAGTTTCAAAGTCTTGAAATAGCTAGTCTATTTCAAGGCATTGAAACAGCTTTCAAAGCTTTGAAACTAACTATGCTTTATATGCATGAACTTAGGGGGAGTTTCTGATCTTGATTCAACTCCTAAACCCCTGTGCTTGATCAGTTGTTATTTGATGATGAAAGAAGAAGAATTTGACACTCTAAACTGTATATAATTCATCTATTTGACTTAGTTTTTCACGGATATTATGTTTCCCGTATTACAGGATCTATTTCCTAACCTAAGTTTTGCAAGAAGGGAAACTAAGTGTTGATTTGATTTTGTGATGAACATGCTGTGTTTGGAAGTTTCCCAACATGTGTTTACACAAGATCAAATCAGTATCTTTGAAGATAATGAGCAACTATCCGTTGGAGAAGCAGTTAGAGAAGTGAAAGCTGAAGATGCAAAATAGGGAAGTTTGTTAAGAGGAGATCTTGAAGATCTGCAATTCAAACTGCTCTATAAAAGAGGGAAAGCTGAAGCAATACAACGGGACAATTAACAGAGACACTCAAACACTTTCAAGGATTGACAAGAAACAAAGAAGTAGATTCATTTCTCTCAATCCAAGCATCTGAAGAACACTGCATACTCACTGCAGATTCAGTTCTAGTGTTCTTCTATTCTGAACTTCATTTTAAAATACTTCTAGTTATTATTCTCATGGATTTTTCAAGGTGAACAATATAGAATTCTTATTTAATCTGTTAGCTAGAGCAGGTACTAAATAGGTTAGTGGATACCACAAGCTGTAACAGAGTAAGGCATTTCTCTGTGCTTGAGATCTAGGGCTTAGCTTTTGATTAATAAGAATTGAGTTGAAAATCCAGCAGGGAGATGATCCCTGAGGTAGAGACGTAGATCCAAGTGGACTGAACTCTATATATCTTGTGTCTCTTGCATTTACTTTTCAGTTCTATACTTAGTTCTCTTGCAACATTCAAAACAGTTTCATTTCAAGGGTTTGAAACTCATTTCAAAGCCTTGAAATAGACTTATCCTTTTATACTTCAACTGTTTTCATTACAAGGGCTTAAAACTCATTTGAAGTCCTTGAAATACTCTTTACTCATTAAAATTCTTTTTGAAACCACTCTTCTTGCATGTTTAGCAAAAGTTGGCATACTCTTTTCAACCCCCCTTCTAGAGTATTGATCTTGTATTTCTGCCTACTGACACCCCTTCAATTGGTATCAGAGCTTGTTTCACTGCATAGATTTAGCCATCTTGTGACTATGAGTAATGTAGGTGATGGTGGTTTCTCTCAGGGAAGAGCTGCTAACAGAC
This sequence comes from Linanthus parryae, assembly GCA_023055425.1. NCBI lineage: Eukaryota > Viridiplantae > Streptophyta > Magnoliopsida > Ericales > Polemoniaceae > Linanthus > Linanthus parryae. The sequence continues at coordinate 20,717,889 of JALGPY010000012.1, read as the reverse complement.
CTCCGCTCTTCTGTGGAGACAATTCTGTCCACTAGAAAGCCTTGATGAAAATGTTCATCATTGATCAATACATAGAGATTTGGAGTATCATACAGAATGGTCCTGCAACTTTATACACAGAGAAAGAAGGGATTAGAACACCCAAATCTGAAGACTTACTCTCTGCTTCTGAGTTAGAACAATTTCCAAAATCTATAAAGCTATGAATCTCTTATATTGTGCTTTGAGTGCAGATGAGTTCATCAGGATCTCACGTTGCAAAATTGCCAAGGAGATCTGGGATAAGCTTGTGGTGACTTTTGAAGGAACCAGCCAAGTCAATCAAACCATGATCAACATATATTTCAGGCAATATGAGCTGTTCAAGATCAATGGAGATGAGTCAATCAGAGACATTTTCAAAAGATTCACTGACATTGTCAACAATCTTGATTCATTGGAAAAACATATTTCCAATGAATAAAAGGTTAGAAAGATTCCGAGAAGTCTTCCAAAGGAAAAATGGGAACCAAAGACTACTGCTCTTGAGGAAGCTCAAGATATTTCATCACTTCAACATGATGACCTGCAAGGAAAGCTCTTTACACATGAAATATCCATGAATGAAGTTGATGGATAGTTTCCAGAAGGTATCAATAACCTAGATTTCAAGGAAAAGGAGAATGAGCCATCTCAAAGCCTTGAAACTAAAGAAGATGATGACTGTCCTATTGCTTTGATTTCCAAAGCCTTGACCAGAATTCTCAAAAGGAAGAAATTTGAAAGCAAGGACTTCAGCAAAGATGGACACAGATCCTCCAGTAGAAAAGACTACAAAGGTAAATCTTTTTCACATGGTAATAAGCCTAAAGTTATGAATTGCTTTGAGTGTTGTGATGCAGGAAATTTGATCAGAGACTGTCCACACAAAAAGAGCAAAACTTCCAGAAGAAAGATCATGATAGAAGAAAGAAAGTTATGATAGCTTCCTGGAGTGATTCAGAAACATCAAGTGACTCTGAATTTGAAGAAGAACATGCCAACCTATGCTTTATGGCCAAGCATGATGAAAGTTATGAAAATAACATTGAGGTAATGGTAAAATGCTTGATTTCAAAACCAACAGAAGCCCTCTCTGATTAACTTAGAACAATGCTTTTAAATGAAGAGGACTATCTGAAAGAGATTAGAGTTTTGAAAGAAAAATTTCATGAGAAGGCAAAAGAAAATTTGCATATTGTTTGTCCGAATCAGAACCTTGAAATTTCTCAGAAGAAAACTGACAGTGATTTCAAGGCCTTGAAAACCAGTTTCAAAGCCTTGAAAACACAAGTCAAGGAAGTAGTCACTGAGAAATCTCTTTTGTGTGACAGTATTGTTAATATAAGACATCAAATTGATGAATTGGATAAACAAAAGACTACTCTAATTGAGAAACTTCAAGAATCTGAATCAGCCATGACAAAACTCGCAGGCTCAGAACACAACTTGAACTTGATTTTTGGAGGTTGCTTAAAGTCTGTACACAAAGCTGGTATTGGATACAATCTAAATTTTCCCAGGAAGAACAATACCATATTATTGAAAGATGGAAGCAAAACATCTCCTAAATGCCATCACTACAATAAAATTGGTCATGTTAAGATGACTTGTCCTTTTAGAAGAAGAGACCCTCACATAATGAGGAACACTTTTCCATTTCAACTCAAAGGACAAGTGTAGATAGTGCATTCTGAGCAGATCAACCATCGTCCACATGGCAGTCATCTAGCACATCTGATGGTTTTCAAGACTATCCACAAGGGGGATGTGAGATAGGGTCGCCCGCTATACTAACCACACGGGAGTTGTAGGGACTTAGTTTTTTGGAGGCTAGAGTAACAACCATGATCGCACGCGACCCTTGGTATTTGTCTGAGAGATTCAATGCCTACGTGTCCCATAAATGCGGTCGACATCATAACGGTCCCCTATTTATGCGGATTAGTGTGTAACGTGCCCTATATATATGGTCGAGCGTGCCGTTACGAGGCTAACATTAAGCCGCCATTTGTGGGCGCATTAACCCCTCATAACGGTCACTTCCCCACTATATATGGGAACGTTAGCCTTCCATGGCAACTTCTTGATTCTCTTAGCCAATTTGTTATACTGTCTCTCTCTCAAGAACAGTTAGCAAGTGCTTACTCTTTCCCCTACGCTAACCCACAAGCTCTCTGTGTCTCTATTCTTGTTCTTATTCCCTACTGTAGGTGTACACTTGAATCCTCTTCCAGGATTCCTTGTACACATTTGGTGAACCCGACGTGAACATCAACCTTCAAATCTTCAATCAATCAACCCAGCAGTCATGTCTCTTGAAGCCAACCCATGTGACAGTGATCGGTCTCCCTCAGGGGAAGAAACCCAAAGAGAGGAGACCCTCCTCAACACCAGCACCAACAGCCAGACAGCTACTGGGATCATCACTTCTTTGGAGTTGTTGAATGCTACAATTCAGAGCCAAGTCAGGGCTATGCAAGCTCAATCTTCTCAGATAGCTCAAATCATGGCTATTCTGGGAGGGCTTGCACAAAGTGCTACCCAGGGAGCCTTGGCTCCACCTGGATCCACCGTAGCACCCCCGACACACACATATGCACCACCAAACCCCAGGCGTCCCTGCCTAATGGGAATGTGCCAAACCAAGGTCATCCTCAGAGTCCCCCTAGTGCCGAGTTATCAGCCAGAACGTACATCTGCGGGAACCCATCTTCATACCCCGCGTTGCCATTATATGCGACTGGAGTTCTGGGCAGCTACACACCTCCACCTCCCTATGATCCCAGCATGCCCTACATCCCTGGGCTTGCTGCAACCCCGTCTTCCACCCCCGGAGGAAGTGTGCCTTCCAGCGTGACAGCTCTAGAGCAGCGTTTGGACAACTTTCTAACGAACCAATGCTTCGCGGAAACTATCATTACCAAGGTTGATAGTGCGCCTCCAATTCCTAAGGAAATCTACTTGATGCCCAACCCTGCAGGATACAAGGAACCGAAATGGGACAAGTTCGACGAGGTTAGCGGAAACGCGTGTGAACATGTCATGCGTTTTGTTGATTTGATGGGTTCACATGGAGCTGATCCGCGTCTGCTGATGCACCAATTCCCCAAATCCCCGGGGACCGTCGCGTAGAAATAGTATAGAACTCTCGAAGCTGGTCCTATCAAAACCTGGGAGGACATGGGGAAGAAGATCTACAAAAAATTCTTCCAGGTCGAAGAGAAGGTCACAACCATACACCTCTCTCGCATGCATCAGAACCATGACGAAGAAGGGGTCGCATTCATCAAGAAGTTCAGAGCCAGGTCGTTGGAGTGCGTCAACCAAGTGTCTGAAAGATGCCTTGTGGAGATCTGTCTCGAAGGGATGCGCGATGAGTACAAAGGTATGCTAATCAATATGAACATGCCTACTTTTTCAAAATTGATTGACTGCACCAGGAACATCGAGCCAGTGGTGGAAAGGCAGAAGAAGAGGTACACAAAAGACCGGGCACCGGCAAACTCTGGTTTCAAAGTCGGGCAGTTTTTTTACAAACGGGGACGCGAGGCTGGCGTCAATACGGTCTCGAATCCAAAACAACCGCGAGGTCCACCAAATAGCCACCCTCACTACCGTGCTCGATCGCAGAAGTCACAGGTTTATGCAAGCAGTGGAGGAAAGACGTGATCCTACCTGGATTGGAACATAACCCGACGAGAGAACATATGCGAGATCCCAGATGGTGCGAATGCCATGGACAGGTCATGCACCCAACCAAGGAATGCAGGAAACTGCGATGGCTGGTGGACATGAAAATCAAGGAGGGACAGCTGGTCATTGATGAGCCAACAAAGGATGTACGCAATAATCTGTTGGCTTCTCATTGTCAACAGGAGACCAAGGGAAAGGATATAGAAATGATATCCATCTGCGATTACGAGGAAGTCGCGGAAGAAGGCATCCCAGTCATAGCCGAGATCTGTGAAGATGAGAACTACTCCTTGGATACATAAGACTCTCGAGATGAACGAATGAGGGGCTCACACAAGTTCGAAAAGTTGTTTGATGATATGAACTTCTCAAGCCAGCCGGCAGGAAATGACAAAGGCGATCCAAAGAGTGGCTGAAATATTTTGAGAGGAACTGCTGGTTAGAAATGGAGAAGTTGCAAGGGCCGCGCAATCCACTGGCTTGGAAATGACCTTCACGCAAGAAGATAAGAAGACAGATGCCAATCACCAAAGACCACTGTATGTGATAGAAATAGTCAATGGGGTTGAGTTCAAGAGAGCTTTCGTTGATGCAGGAGCTGCCGTGAATGTGATACCGCTCAGTACTCTTGAGTTGGCAGGAATCTCGGAGAGCAAGATCATCAAATGGACATCGCCTCTGATGGAATTTGGGAGCGACTCGCGGATGACTATTGGATGGATCTGTCTAGGAATCCAGATTGGCCAAATCAAGTGCTCTGAAAAGTTTAATGTCATGGATGCCAATACTACCTACCATATGATCATTGGTCGAGCATGGATTCATTGCTTCGACGCTGTGCCATCCACAACCCACCAAGTGATGAAGGCCATATGAAAAGACAGGGTAGTGGATATACCATCTTGGGTAAATCCATTCAACCTTAATAAAGCACATCGAACTAAGGCAGTATGGTTTACAGAGATGGCAGATGAGGAAATACCAACACCATTCAAACCCACTCCTCTGCCCAAGTGGGAGGATATTAAAAATGAGTCACCAGCGGGATTAATGGTGATGAGAGAACCTCAAAAAGAGAAACCTTCACAAGAAGTGAGGCCGAAAGTAACTTACCAGTACACCCTCAAAAGAGTGGTCAAGCACAACGGCGAAGTCAAGGAGATAAACAGCTTCTATGCCAATGGGAAGAAGTTCTATCGCATCTGAAGGTGCGCGCGATGATCTTCGTCACCTCCCATCGAAGATGTCCCTGAGCAAATTTGCGAGCTAACAGAAGCTCCAAACAAGGAAGGGGAGAAAGCACAACTGGTGGAGTTGAAGGAAGATCTTGAATGTATGGAAGATCGTCCAAAACCCCGAAAGCAGGAATTGAAGGAAGTACTCTTGAGTCCAATAGAGGAAAAGAAAAGACCAGTCTTCTTGATCGCAGATCTTAAGGTCGAGGAAGAGCAAGGATTGATTAAGTTGCTAAAAGAATACAGGGATGTTTTCGCATGGGATTATGATGTAATGTCAGGCCTGGACAGAGAGGTTACTATGCATAGACTGGATTTTATTCGAGGCTCGAAGCCAGTCAAGCAGAGCGCGAGAAACTTACTGTAATACCCCGTATTTAAGTTAGGGTTATTTGGTCATTTCGAAAAGAAAATAATATTTGAAAATTTTAAGAAAGTTATATTTCAAACTTGTTCTTGACTTATTATTGGTTTCAAAGTATAAGGGTGTCATTTGACATTTATGATTTTATAAAAGTTCATTTTTGAGTATTTTATAGTTTTGGTTACTTGAGTAATACTATCTAAAATTTATTTGGTATACTTGGGACATTTATGTAGTTTTGTAAATGTTGAATTTGATACTTATACACATAATAACTTGTTTGAAATGTTCTAATTTATAAAATTAAGTTGTATGTGATAGCTAGTAATTGAAAATTGCATTTTACCCCCTTTACTATTGGTTTTATTATTTCAACTCCATCCATCAATTCATGTAAAGGATATTTTTACCCCAAGTGCTCTTACCATCCTTTTGGTCAACATCAATAAAATAATGTCCTCATGACTACTCTTATACATACACACACACATACACACTCTCACACTAACTCTCACACCATATGCATCATCATCATCATCTTCTCCTCCACTCTACATTGAAGAACACTCAAAAGCTCCATTCTCTCTCCAAAAAACTCCATTCCCGGATTGGAGTGTTGACCTCACAAAAACACCTCCAAAACATCATTTTTCACCTTCGAATTCATGAAAAACTCAAGTCCAAGGTCATACTATGCACGGGGGGGGGGGAGCTATTTTCTTCATCTTCTTCATGATTTTAAGCTCATCAAGGTCTTGTAAGCATCTCTTTTCTATTTTCATTTGTGTGATGTTAGTTTCATCATCATCTTCTTCATCATCACATTCCTCTTACATCAAAATTCCCTCCATTGAAGGGGTTTTCAAGCTCTCATGGACTTCAAGCTTCTCCAAGCACCATTATTGTCCCAAATGTCTCTCTCAAGGCTCATTTGCAAGCTTTCATTCCTCTTTAAATTTGTGCATTTTGATGTTACTTTCATCATAATGATAGAAAACTTCTTGATCTTCGCTTGCATGTGTGTCTAGAACATGAATTGGAGACTTTAAACTTGTTTTTTTCAAATTCTTCACATGATTCCCCAAATTTCTTGTTTGATCTCTTTTTGTATGTCTAACTTGTTGTATTTTAGTATAAAAACATATTTCTCAAGTTTCATGTATGATGGAAGTGGATTGATCATGTTTTGAGTGTTCTTGGTGAAAATTGCATGTCTTTACAATCTGACCAGTTTGTGAAAAACGTATATTATCTCTAAATTTTTTCTCTGTAGAATTTTTAACTCTTTCATATTCTGAAACTAGACTCAGAGAGGGTCATTTTGAAATAAAATTCAACTCCATAGCCTTTTTGTTTAGGGAGATATGCTCATTCTAAGTTGCAAGTTTTCTGAAACTCTGTTTTTGGACAATTTTTACCATTTTTGTTAAAAATCTCATTTCCAGAAACTTATGGCACCAAATCTTTCTTGTGATGAAACTAGACACATAAGGGATTCATTCTGGAGAATATGCTATTCTCTAAGTAGTAGTAATTGTTCTTCAAAGTTGAAACTTTCTTCCAAACTTGTCTCTGCATAGCAGTGTTTTTTATTTTTGTAACTTGAGTTTTATAATAGCTATGCATGATTTTCTTGATGTGTATGAAAGTAGACAAATATAGGTTCATCATACATTAATTTCAAAATTTTAGGAGATGATATGATATGGTAAATATGGCTCCAAAGTCAGAGCTACAATTCTGTCCAGAATTGTAGTTTCACATTTTTTAGAAAACTTGAATTTTTGAACTTCTATGTGTTTTTGTTAGACTTATTTTGATAATTAAACATCATTATATGTGCATTAGTGACATTTAGGACTATGTGACATGTAGGTTTGCATTTCTATTATAAATGTGTAAATTGGTTATAACGAGTACGTCATACGTGTGATTGTAGACATCGACGTCGTAGGAGAGAGCGATTGTCGTCGGAGTGCTAGGCTTAGTTTCTTGCTTTTAATTGTGCTTCATCTCAGTGGTAAGTACATATGTACGGCCTTTTCATATCAAATTTTCTTCTGTGTTTTGATATCAAATGAATGTTTGTTATATGAAATAGTATGAGAATGCATGTTTTCCACTCGAATGTTGTTAAACTATTTTATTCATCTCCTTTGAGAACTCTCGGAAATTACTTGTGAAATGTTGATATTCTGATTTTTGTTATGTGAAAGAGAAGAAATAAAATACCTCTAATAGACTTAGGACGATGTACAGAGTACTGTTATTAATGGGAGGCGTCAAGCGACCCTCCATTTTCTTATGGCTAATACCATTGAAGCAATGCTTCTTATTATTGGATAGAACGTTAATGTTCAAAAATCCACCCCCGATGAGCCAAAATGTATCAAGATATTGAGGCCAAGGGTTTTATAGAGCTATAGAGTGCTACTTATACTTGTAAGGGTCACTACGGTATAAAGGTATCGACACTTAAGGCCTTTTAGCTAATGTTGTGAGCGGGGTTGATGAATGGGCTCCCTTAACACTCGGGTGAAATAGGGTTTGATAGACCCTAGAAGGAACCCTTAGTGATTATTTCGTGATCCCTCTGTTTACATCGATCTGGCTGGTGGCTCTTGACACGCCTCAGCTAAATTAAACTGTTGATTGAAGTCAAAATTAAAAATTGACTACTTATTAATGTTGTTTGTGGCTCTTGATATGCCCTAATCGATTGAAATGAATAGTAAATCTTGGCTACTCATGAACTACTATCGTTATCAGTTCAAATGAACTTGTTTACTCTGGATATTTTACCAACTACTCGTGGTTTACCAATGTTATTAAATTGAGATGTTTTTGTTACTCGGTTACTTCAAGTTGATCCAAATTCTCCAATATGATAGTTTTACTGTTTAAATCTTCTGATTTGTTTCAACTCATGCTTCCGTGCCACTCGTTGCTTTACATGTCGTAGTGTGTACTTACTCAGTTTTTACTGATCATTTTCTTCAAAACTGCGTCGGCTTTTGCCATTTTAAAACTGCAGGTCATCAATCAAGGTGGGGGATGGGAACGCTGGAACGAGACGAAGAAGTATAGCTTAACTTAGATCACTTAGTAGATCACAAATGTTATGTTTTAAATTATACTTATTATTGAAATTTTGTTATGTACATTAAGCGAAATGTAATCTTAATAGTATATTTCTACTTTTGGTTGTCGATTGTCTCTTTAACCCTGAACCGAGATCCCGGGTTGTTTCACTTACGCCCAGGGATAAATGTCAAGATAAAGGAAGAGATAGTGAAACTGCTGAATGCAAAGTTCATCGAGCCCAATCACCATCCCCACTGGCTTGCTAACATTGTACTTGTGCTGAAGAAGAATAGAAGCCTTCGCGTATGAGTTGACTTCAGGGATTTGAACCGGTTTTGCAATTAGATTAAAATGGCCCCTGAGGATGTGAACTAGACAAATTTCATCACACCTGTGGGAGTGTTCCACTACACAGTTATGACCTTTGGCCTGAAAAATGCTGGCGCGACCTATCAATGTGCGATGATGGAGCTCTTTCATGATATGATGCATCAATAGGTTGAATTCTACGTGGATGATCTAGTCATCATATCAAGGCAGAAGGTGGAACACTTGAAGGATTTGAAGAAGGTATTTGAAAGGGGCAGAACGCGTTCGGGGTGACCTCAGGGAAGTTCTTGGGGGTTTGTGATCCAACGACATGGGCTTGAGCCTGATCCCGCGAAGTTCTCCGCTATTACTAGCTTGCCAGTGCCTCAGAATCTGAGTACGTTGAAGATGTTCTTGGGAAAGCTATCCTATTTGCGAAGGTTCAAACCAGCAATAGCAGAATTGAAATTATGTTTTGGCAATCTACTTAATAAGAATGCAACGTATGCTTGGATGGCAGAACACCAGGTCGCATTGGAGAAGCTGAAGCAGCTGCTGACATCTCCACGGGTCATGATCGCGCCACAATTAGGATCTCCACTGCTGTTGTAACTTACGTCAACAAACAAGTCCATCGGAGCACTGTTAGCTCAAGAATTTGAAGGACATGAGAGGCCCATCTACTACATCTCGGAAGGCGTACATTATGCCGAGTCTAGGTACACAGATATTGAGCGCCATTGCCTCGCTTTATTCTTTGTCATAGAAAAATTAAAATATTACTTCGCCTCCCACAAATTTGTGATCATAACCAAAATTAAACCCATGCGATATCTGTTGGGATACTCTGCTCCCTGTGGGAGATTGGCGAAGTGGTACATGACTGTGTCACAGTACGAAATAACATGTGCACGTTCGAAGTCCATCTAATCTGAATCGGTGGCAGACCTGTTGGCACAGTTCCCAGATGAGAATTACGAGCCTATGGTGGAATAAGATCTTGAGGGGCGGGAAGTATACGTGATGGAGTCACTATATTGGAAGATGCATTTCGACGGATCGTCGACAAGGTCAGGAGGAGGAAATGGAATCGTATTGACCAAGACCAATGGAGAATTTATCTAGATGTTAAATAAGATCGCCTTTGCAGTGACAAACAATGAAGCTGAATATGAGGCCTTGATTGCTGGCCTCCTCGCGGCGAAAGCTCTGGAAGAAAAAAATCAGATAGTGATGGGAGATTCCAAGTTGATAGTGAAGCTGGCCTCAGGAGAATATGGTCTAAAAGAGATTAACTTACTAAGCTACAGGTCGATCGTGCAGAAGCTAGTACAGAAGTTTGATTCCATCAAGTACGACCACACCCCAATATCTGACAATCGACATGCAGACGCCTAGGTTACTTTGGGGTCGAAAATCAGCTCAGATAAATGTCCAACAACGATCTCAATCGAGGTTAAAACAAATCCATATTTGATAGGGGATTTGTGTGAAGAAGAAGTCATAGAATTCGAGGACCGGAGAACACCTGTCATGCGCGCAACGGCCGAAGGAACAAGTAAGGAAAGCTGGGTTTCCACCAAGGGGTTCTGCATACATGACAACTTGCTCTATTACAAAGGTCCTGGAGGAATCTTGATGCGATGTGTCACAGAGTAGGAAGGCCGAACATTGCTGGAGAAAATCCATCAGCATTCTTGTGGAGAGAATGAGTTTCTATTTATAGGAAGGCTTAGAGATATGGAATTCATCGGCAACAGATGTCGTATTATGCCGCGATCATGCAAAGTAATTTTGAGAAGTGCGCATTGATAAATGATTCCTTAGAAGTGGCTGCGATCGATGAGGCTGACTAGAGGAAGCCTTTGATTGACTATCTGCAGAATGAGATCCTACCGGACAATAAAAAGGAGGCTGAGAAGCTCAAAAGGAAATCAGCTCGGTACATGCTAACGGAAAATTTGCTATGGCAAAAGGGACATGAAGGAAACTTGCTCAGATGCATGACGGCCAAGAAACACAAGAATTCATGGAAATGTCTCACCAGGTGGAACATCAAGGTGGCGTGAAGCTCTGCTGGCAGCTTCTAACTGTTGGTTATTTATGGCCAACTATGGAGGCTGACTGTCGCGCAAAGGTTAGAAGATGCCAGCAATGCCAGTTCAACCGAACTTGGTCCATGCTCCTGCAGCTGATCTGCATGCATTGGGAACCCCTTGTCCATTTCACACTTGGTCTCTGGACTTCATTGGTTCATTTGTCCCTCATCGTGGAAAAATCAATTTATCCTGACCTGGACAGAACAATTTACCAAATGGGTTAAAGCAGTCCCACTCAAGACAACAAGTGCATTGGCGGTGGTCAAGTTCATCTAAGAGAACATCATCTATCGTTTTGGGATTCCTAATACCATATTGTCTGACAATGGTACTCCCTTAGTTAATTGACAAGTGGCCTCAAAACTGATGGAGTATAATGTAAGGCAAGTATGCTCGACGCCCTACTATTCGAAAGGAAATGGGCAAGCAGAGGCCTCAAACAAAACCCTGCTAAGGATCTTAAGCCAGATGGTTGCGGAGACCACAAGAAGTGGTCAGATTCCTTTAAACTTTCGCTATGGGCCTATCACACATCACCAAGGACTCCTACTGGGGCTTCTCCTTTTCTACTTTGTTATGGAGCTGAAGCAGTCGTTCCCACTGAGGTTAAGGTCAATTATGCAGGGATAGCCTTCAGTGCTCTGTATGAGAATGAGCGTGATCATGATCTTATCCTACTATAAGAAAAGAGCGAACAAGACAAGAGGGAAAATACAAAATACAAGGAGAGAATTTCTCGAGCTTACAACAAGACTGTCCAGCACCGAGACTTTGCAGTGGGAGATTTAGTCATACGAGCCTCTGATCACTGCATGCGCGAAGCAGTTCATCCCAAGTTTGCTGCTAATTGGGAAGGCCCTTTCCAACTAAAAGAGGTCTTCGATAGCGGTTATTGCACCACCCAAAGTTGCCATGGGACTGCCACGACTCCCAATCCGATCAACATGCGATGGCTTAAGAAGTACTATTCTTAACCTTCTCCTTTTTCGTGCTCATCCGCGTTGTACACTTCTAACATCCTCCCATATGAGGATTGAATTAATGATAATGACTCTCCCATATGAGAGCTCTTTTATCAATTGTTGGCTTCATTTTTTTATTTTCATTGTTGTAAGACTAATAGTCAATTACTTCGCAAATCTAAGTCGATCTGTCTAGATAGCACTACTGCATGTCCTGTAAGCCTATCTGCCTAGATATCAATCTTTCATACTTAAAGCCTATCTTCCCAGATAGCAGCAATACGCGAACATAAGCCTATCTGCCTAGATAGCAACAATACGCGATTCAAAGCCTATCTGTTTAGATATCAGCAAAACCAGGAGCCTATCTGTTTAGATAGCAACCATGTTCAAGCCTATCTGGTTAGATAGCAGCAAAACTAAAATATATCTGCCTAGGTAGAAGCAATACACAATCTAAGCCTATCTATCTAGATAGCAGAGATATGAGAAATATAAGCTTATCCAACAAGACAGCAGCCATACGCGAAACTAAGCCTATCTGTCTAGATAGCGACAATGCGAGAACTAAAAACTATCTGTTTAGATAGTAACGAAGTCCTGTACAAGCCTATTCGTCTAATAGCAGCAAAATTTAAAACCTAAGCCTACCTTGTTTGGTAATGGCAATGCTTAAAATCTATCTGCTTAGATAGTATCTGGATGCGATTACAAGCACATTAATTTCAAGTATGCACATTTATTCACATTCATACATACAAGCATGGACTCGCACAAGCATTTGACAAAACGTGCAGTCTTATAGAATCAAGTTCAAATGAAGATCGTTTTAAATCTGAATTTGGGAAATCAAAAAACTAAAAGTTTGCATCTTCTATGAACAAATCCTTGAAGAGTGAATCTTCAGTAGCTAGCTCTATACTATTAGCAGCACACTGATCTAGATAGGCCTTGTGCTGATGGTGCTTTTTCTTGGCCTCCTTGTATTGATTAAAGGCATTGATGATTGCTTCAATTGAGTGTGAAGCCTGGCTTGCTCTATGTTGTAATTCGCATAGCCAAACTTGAGGTTCACGGATTTGTTAATCTTCATCAATCTTTCGACAAGAAACTCGAGATTGATCCTGCCCTGCGAAGCAATCTGAAGCCCTGCACATTTTTCAAGAAGTATTGCGCATTCGAGACAGAAATAGTTGCTGGAGTAGTTTCACATATTCTCTCCATGAGGCGCTCTATCTCTAGAAAGAGATACTTCATGTCCTAAGTTGGAATCTCCAGGGCCTTGGAAAAGGTCTTCGGATATGAAAGATGAATCTTCATAAGCCATTTTAAGAAAGACTCGCTTACACTTGCATGTTCAAGAAGGTTAACAGATTCATAATGGCTTTTAAAAACAAATCAATAGATGGCCATGATTTCATGTTTGAATATGCTTACCAATGTTGGGTTTTGACGTAGGTAACGCAGCGGAATAACAAATTTTAATCCTACTCAAAGCCCACCAAGGATCACAGGAAGAGACATCATAACATGATAAGAGATATAGTAATTGTGTACCTTTTGGTTTGGGAGATCACACGAAGAATATTGTCCTCGTCTCTACGGTTGATCCACATCTAGAGGTGAGATCTAGATTCTTACTTATCAAGTGATAGCTTGGACCGGAGGAAGAGGGAAGAAGAATCAAGCAACCAAAGTAAGCAAAGAGAGGGATTCGGCCCTCTCTTTGAGCCGACGGGAAAGCGGGGAAATGGCTAGGGGCGGACGCCTCTAGCTTGTCTTGCTCTCTCTATTTTGCTCTCTCCTACTCTCTTGTGTTATGTATAATAACATTAGTGGGAAGGAAGCTAGAGCCTCTTTTATATAGTCCAACAACTTCTTGTTAACTACATAAAGGTCTCTCCTAGTTCTACATGAACTTATAGAACTATAAAGTAAATGCAAGAGGCACAAGATGTATAGAGTTTAGTCCACTTGGACCTACGTCACTACCTCAGGGATCTTCTCCCTGCAGGATTTTCAACGTAATTCTTATTAATCAAAAGCTACGCCCTAGATCTCAAGCACAGAGAGATGCCTTACTCTGTTACAGCTTGTGGTTATCACTAACCTATCTAGTACCTGCTCTAGCTAACTAATTAACTAAGAATTATAAATTGTTAACCTTGAAAAATCCACGAGAATAAGAACTAGAAGTATTATCAGAATGATATACAAATGAAGTTCAGAATAGATGAACACTAGAACTGAACTGTAGTGAGTATGCAGTGTTCTTCAGATGCTTGGATTGAGAGAAATGAACCTGCTTCTTTGTTGCTTGTCAATCCCTGAATGTGTTTGAGTGTCTTTGTTAATTTTTATGTTGTATTTCTTCAGCTTTCCCTCTTTTATAGAGCAGTTTGAATTGCAGATCTTCAGGATCTCCTCTTAACAAACTTCCCTATTTGTAGCTTCAGCTTTGACTTCTCTAACAGCTTCTCCAACGGATAGTTGCTCAGTATAATGATACTGATTTGATATTGTATAAACACATGTTGGGAAGCTTCCAAACACAGCAAATTGTTCACGGAATCAATTCAACCCACAGTTTCCTTTCCTGCAAAACTTAGGTTAGTAAATAGATCCTGTAAAATAGGAAATAAATTTCCCTGCAAAACTAAGTCAAATAGATGGATTAGATACTGTTAAATGTGTCAAAATACTTTGTTTCATCATAAAGTAACAACCGATCAAGCACGGGGGTTTAGGAGTTGAATCAAGATCAGAAACTCCCCCTAAGTTCATGCATATAAAGCATAGTCAGTCTCAAAGCTTTGAAAGCTGTTTCAAGGCCTTGAAATAGAATAGCTATTTCAAGCCCTCGAAACTGAGTTGAACTTACAATATCCCCCTTGATGAAAGACAAAACCACAATCTGCTTGGTACTATATTTCTGCAAAAAAATACTCATTAGCACATAGTATAGTAACTTATAGAACATGATATCCAAAAGAAATCCAACTTATTAACTAACTGAAAAATAGCAACTCAAAGTTCAGATAATCCTAATCCTGCTGACCAAAAACCAGGTCCAGGCTCCTAGTAAGAAAATAAATAACCTAAATTTCTCCCCCTTTTTGACTTTCATCAAAAAAGAATGACAAAAAATGTTGGATCAGAGTTTTTGGAAAGAGTTCTTAATAACTGTTTGAAAATACAGAACTTTCAAGACTTTGGAAAGGATTTCAAGGCCTTGAAAAATAAAAGAAAGAGTAGGCAAGAGTTAAGGGGTTGGGTCTTCATCTCCTTGCTGCTCTGCATCTTCTTCCTTACTATTTTCCTCGTTATCATCAATCTCTTCTTCTTCCTGAGCCACATCTACTTCTTCGATGATTGAACTTATGGTTTTTATCTCGCTGTTAAACATGAAGGTTAACCCTTCTAATGCCTTCCTTCCCTTTTTCAGTTTCTTCTTTACAAAAGTCCTTTTCTTAGTCTCTGAAGAATTTTTCCTATGATCCCTTCTTCCTGATTCCATGCTAGATTCTTACTCATCTTCTTGAATTGCTTTCTCCTTTCTGCCTTTCCCTGATATAGGAGAAGTTCCATGTGAACATGAAGATGTATCTGAATCTGAGTCTTGAATGTAGATATTTCCTTTTCCTTTGTCTGCTTTGTCAGCCTTCTTCTTCACCTTTTTAGAGCTACCAATCTGAATCCCTTTCTCTTTTTCTTGAGCAGACTCCATTGTCTTATTCTTTTTGCTGGATACTAGAGTATGATCTTTATTTTCCTTCTTATTGGGAGGAGGAGGTGCCATGCCTTCTGCATTAGGAGTCTTTGTACTTGAATCTCCACTGATGGTCTGAACCACTTCCACAGTGGCCTTTCTTTTCTTCTCTGTGCCAGCCTTTGAACCACCATCCATCTTTATTCTGTCAGAGGCTCTTCTAGTGCTCATTAGGGTTTGGGGAAAATAAGAGAGAGGTAGGATAGATACGAAGGAGAGAAAGAAAGAAGAAGATAAATAGTAAAAAGCTTCAGTTTGAATAGGAAACGAAATATTCTTTAAAATCTTTGAAGATATCCTGAATCAAAGAAGATTCAAAATTGTGTGTGTCGTTGGAAGTAAATAACATAATACTATTTTGGCTGAAAAGGGGTATTTGAAAATTGAGGGGCAATGTTGAGTAATTATCTATAAAGATAACACTCAACATTGAAAGATCCAAATTATTGACTAATTAGCATACAGTCTTATTTTCAAGGCTTTGGAATGGATTTCAAGGCCTTGAAAAGCTATATGGTTAAAGAGCATACACTCAAAGCTTTGAAAAGATTTTCAAGGCTTTGAAAATCAGTTCAAACCTTTGAAACACATAATACTTACCTTGTACTTACCCGATTCTCCCCCTAAACCAATGCTTCTTTATTTATCATGCCCAATTCCAATCTTAAGGCTGAGAATCTTTCATCTGGCAATGGTTTAGTGAAGATATTTGCAAATTGCATGTTAGTAGAAAACAATTCAAGAACAGTATCACCTTTTTCAGCATGATCTCTGATGAAGTGATGGCTAACATCAATATGCTTTGTTCTTGAATGCTGAACTGGATTCTTTGTAATTGATATTGCACTTGTGTTGTCACACTTGATAGGTATATCTCTGAAATCAAATCCAAGGTCTCTCATTTGTTGTGCTATACATAACACTTTAGAACAGTATGCTCCAGCTGCTATGTATTCACCTTTGGCTATTGATAGTGCAACTGAGTTTTTCTTATTTGAATGCCAGCTGATTAAAGATGATCCAAGAAATTGACAGAATCCTGATGTACTCAATCAAATTTATATACTGCAAAGTGAGCGTCTGAATATCCACAAAAAGAGAAGTTAGACTGCTTAGAATAATAAATCCCTAATTCTTTGGTACCATTGAGATATCTAAATATTCACTTAACTGAAGTAAAGTGTGATTCTTTAGGATCATCTTGAAATCTAGCACACATGCAAACACTGAACATGATATCTGGTTTGCTAGCTGTGAGGTATAGTAATGATCCAATCATACCTCTATATTCTTTCGCATTCACACTCTTACTAGATTCATCTTTGTCTAAAGACAAAGTAGAACTCATGGGGGTCTTGATCTCTTTGGATTGAGGCATATTATACTTGTTTAGAAAATATCTTGTGTACTTGCTTTGATGTAGGAACATGCCTTTCTTCATATGATGAATTTGAAGTCCAATAAAGAATTTCAATTCTCCCATCAAGCTCATTTCAAATTCCCTGCTCATAAGACTTGAGAATTCTTGCAAAGAAGATCATTAGTAGCTCCAAACAGAATATCATCAACATAAATTTTAACTACAAGCATGCATTTCTCATGAGTCTTTAGGAAAAGGGTCTTATCCACTAATCCTCTTTTGAAATCATTTTCCAGTAGAAACTTTGAAAATCTTCCATAACAAGCTCTTGGATCTTGTTTCAAACCATAAAGAGCCTTGTCAAGTTTTTAAACATGATCTGGAAACTTGTCATTTTCAAAACCTGGAGGTTGAGCAACATAAACTTCTACTTGCAAATAGCCATTTAAAAATGCACACTTCACATCCATTTGAAAGAGTTTCATGTTCTTGTGAGATGCAAATTCAAGTAAAATTCTATGTGGAGCCATCCTTCCTTCTTAGGGGCGCCTTCATCATGTCAAGCTTCAGGCTTAGAAGCAAAAGTTTCTTCATAGTCAATACCTTCTTCTTGATTGTAGCCTTGAGCTACCAATCTAGCTTTGTTCCTGATTACCATTCCATTCTCATCTAACTTGTTTCTGAGTACCCACCTGGTGCAAATAACAGAGTGATTTCTTGGTGGAGGAACTACATTCCAAACTTTGTTCCTTTCAAACTCATTGAGTTCACTTTGAATAGCTATAATCCAGTCTACTTCTTGTAATGCTTCCTTCAGAGTTTTAGGTTCCACAAGAGACATAAAAGCATTAAAAGCACAAAGATTATTCAAATGTGATCTGGTTTGTGTACCATTGGTTGGATCAGAAATAATGTTATCATTAGGATGAGATGAGAGATATTTGAATCTCTTCCTTAGTTTCCAAATTTCAGGTTCTCCAAATTGGTTTTCAAGTCTTTGATAACTTGAAGTAGTAGCTTGATCTGTTGTCTTCTCTGGAGATTTTGTTTCAAGGCTTTGAACCTTAGTTTCAAGGCCTTGGAAATGCCTTCTTTGTTCCGGTAAGATATCCTTGGAACCTTTTGAGGATTCTTCTTCCGTGTATGAATCATGTTTGTCAGATTAAGAACTGCAAAACCATCACTCAAAGAACCGTCATAGCTTTCATTAAATATGACATGAATGATTTCTTCAACAAGCTTGGTTCTCTTATTATAAACTCTATAGGCTTTGCTTGTTTATGAATAACCAAGAAAAATACCTTCATCACTTCTTTCATCAAACTTAACAAGATTGTCCTTACCATTATTTTGAACAAAGAAGGTACAACCAAAAGGTTTGAAGTAATAAATGTTTGGATTTCTTCCTTTGAACAGCTCATAAGGGGTCTTCTTCAGAATAGGTCTGATCAAGAACCTGTTGAGAATATAGTTTGTTATATTCACAGCTTCTGCCCAATAGTATTCTGGCAATTTGTTTTCTAGAAGCATTGTTCTTGACATGTCTTCAAGAGTCATGTTCTTTCTTTCAACAACTCCATTATGTTAAGAAGTTCTGGGAGCAGAAAATTTGTGAGAGATACCATGCTTAGAACAGAATACATCAAAATCAAGTTGAACAAACTCTCTACCATGATCACTTCTGATTGAAGAAATAGGTAGGTTTTTCAAGGTTTCAAGTTCCCTACAAAGCTTTGAAAATTCAGTGAGAGCTTCAAATTTTTCTCTAAGACACATAACCCAAGTATATCTAGAAAAATCATCTACAATAACAAGCATGTACTTCTTACCCTTTGGAGTTGTAGTTCTCATAGGACCACAAAGATCCATATGCAGTCATTCAATGGGTCTAGTAGTACTTACAAAGTTCTTTGGTTTGAATGAGCTTCTAGTTTGCTTGCCTTGTGCACATGTCTTGCATACTACTTCATCTTTGAACTTGATAGAGGGTAGACTTCTTACTAAGTTCTGGGAAACTAGCTTGTTCAAGGTATGCAAGCTAATGTGTCCCAACTTTCTGTGCCAAATCTTTGAATCTTCTTTCAAGGCCTTGAGACATTTCAAGTTTTCTCCTGCAACTTTGTTAGTTTGAAAAGTATAGACATTGTTTGACCTAGAGATAGTCAGGATGGAATTTCCAGATTTCTCATCTTGCACCACACATTTCTCTTTGTCAAAAATAACCTTATTACCATTATCAGAAAGCTGAGATACATTAAGCAAGTTCAATTTCAAACCATCAAGTAGATATACATCAGAAATGGAACTTTCAGAATCTGTACTAACTTTACCATACCAAGAATGCTACATTTGCCTTTGTAATATCAGGTTGTACAAGGCTTGGAATAGTTCAGCTATTTCAAGGCCTTGAACCAGCTTTCAAAGCCTTGAATCAGTTCTCAGAGGCTTGAAAATAGCTAGGCCTTGAAACTGGATTCAAAGCCTTGAAACTGCTTAACCTGTATGAACATTCTCAGGGGGAGTTTTCTGCAAACTCTCTAAGTTTGATTCCCTCTCTATCTTTCATTTGTTTGATTCAAGATGATGAAAGACAAATTATTCTAACACATTTGATCATAGAATATCATCTGTTTGAATTTGATATTGCAGGAAATTTTATTTCAAAGTTTTGCAGGATTGTTTCCTAAACTGAACTTCTGCAGATTTGGAAATAGTTGGACATTTTGATCCAGTGATCAATCAGACTTGGATGAAAGCTTCTCAAGGTGTTTATATGAAATATCACAACAAAATCTCTGAAGATTGTGATAATCCAACCGTTGGAGAAGATGTCAAAGAAGTCAAAATCTGTTGCCTACAAAATAGGAAGTTTGTTGCTGAAAATATGGGGAGATTTGCAGAGCTGTTTGAAGTATAAATAGAGCTCAATTCCGAAGCAACAAGATGCAAATTTCAACGGGCAAAAAGAGAGAAACAGTTCTGGATTGACAAACATCAAAGAAGTTCATCATTCATCCAATCCATTCACAGAAGATCACTGCATACTTCAGTGCATTTTCTACCCTCAAAGTGTTCTTCTGTATTGTAATCCATTGGTAGATCATTTATGTATTTTCTTTATATTCATTCTCAAGGATTTTTCAAAGTGAACAATAGAGAATTCTTAGTTAATCAGTTAGCTAGAGCAGGTACTAGACAGGTTAGGGAAACCACAAGCTATAACAGAGTAAGGGAACTCTATGTTCTTAAGTTCTAGGTATTAGCTTTTGATTAATAAGATTTTTGTTGAAAATCCTACAGGCATCTAATCCCTGCGGTAGAGACGTATGTCCAAGTGGACTGAACTGTAAAAATCACTTGTCTCTTGCTTTTACAGTTCATTCTTTTTCATAGTTTTTGCAGCAAACAAAACTGTCTGTTTTTCAAGGGTTTGAACTTGATTTCAAGGCCTTGAAAAATGCTTACTTGCTTTATATAAACTGCATTGCTTCCAAGGGATTGAACTAGTTTTCAAGGCCTTGAACTTTACTGTTTTCACAAGTTTTCATCTCCCTAGCAAGCTTTGCAAAATTTGGCATACTCTATTCAACCCCCCCCCCCTCTAGAGTATCTCAGCTGCATTAACACCTGCACACTCACACTTTCAGCCTTTGTCACCAAGTGTAATTGAATGTTCAGATTGCTCCTTAAATTCTGAGAATAAAGATGTCTTTCCACTCATATGTCTTGAGCAACCACTGTCCATAAACCACTTCGGTTCTTTGGTTTTGGTGACAGCTTGCAAACACCATTCACTGCCTTACCCAGCTGTTTAACCAAGTTTGGAATTTAGATTCTTATTCAGGTTCAACCATGTTGGGTGGTCTAACCCCTTTAGGGACCCAAATCTGTCTCACTTGTCCTTTGAGTAGAAAGGGAAACGTATTCCTCATTATGTAAGGGTATCTTCTTCTAAAACGACAAGTCATCTTAGCATGACCAATATTACTGCAGTAATGGAACTTAAGAGATGTTCTGCTTCCATCTTTCACAAATCTGGTATTGTTCTTTTTTGGAAAATTTGGATTGTATTCAATACCAGTTTTGTGAACAGACTTTAAGCTTCCTCCAAGAATCAAGTTCAAGTTGTGTCTTGAGCCTGCAAGTTTTGTCATAGTTGATTCATATTCTTGAAGTTTCTCAGTTATAGTAGTCTTTTGTTTTTCCAAATCATCAACTTGATGTCTTAGATTAACAATACTGTCACTCAGAAGAGAGTTCTCAGTTACTACTTCCTTGACTTCTGTTTTCAAGGCCTTAAACTGGTTTTCAAGGCCTTCAAATCACTGTCAGTTTTCTTTTGAGAAATTTTGAGGTTCTTATTCAGACATACAAGATGCAAGTTTTCTTTTGCTTGCTCATGAACTTTTTCTTTTAAAACTCTAATCTCTTTCAGATAGTCCTCTTCATTTAAAAGCATTGTTCAAAGAAAATAAGAGAGGGATTCTGTTGGTTTTGAAATCAAATAGTTTACCATTACCTCAATGTTCTTTTCAGAAATTTCATCATGCTTGGTCATAAAGCATAGATTGGCATGTTTTTCTTCATATTTAGAGTTACTTGAGGTTTTTGAATCACTCCAGGAAGCTATCATAGCTTTCTTTCTTCTATCATGATCTTCCTTCTGAATTTTTTTGCTCTTTTTGTGTGGACAGTCTCTGATCAAATGTCCCGCATCACCACACTCAAAGAAATTCATAACTTTAGGCTTATTACCATGTTAAGAAGTTTTACTTTTGTAGTCTTTGCTACTGGGGTATTTGTGTCTATCTCTGCTAAAGTCCTTGTTTCCAAAATTCTTCTTCATTTTGAGAATTCAAGTCAAGGATTTGGAAATCAAATAAATAGGAACTTCATCATCATCTTCAGTTTCAAGGCTTTGAGGTGGATCATTCTCCTTTGCCTTGAGATCTAGGTTCTTGACACCTTCTGGTATTTCTCCATCAACTTCATTCATGGATATTTCATGTGTACTGAGTTTCCCTTGCAGGTCATAAAGTTGAAGTGATGAAAGATCATTCGATTCCTCAATAGCAGTAGTCTTTGTTTCCCATTTTTCCTTTGGAAGACTTCTCAAAATATGTATAACCTTTTCTTCATTGGAAATGTGTTTTCCCAATGAATCAAGAATGTTGACAATGTCAATGTATCTTTTGAACATGTCTCTGATTGACTCATCTCCATTCATCTTGAATAACTCATATTGCCAGAGATATATGTTGATCTTGATTTGCTTGACTTGGCTGGTTCCTTCAAAGTTCACCACAAGCTTATCCCAGATCTCCTTGGAAATCTTGCAACCTGAGATTCTTTTGAACTCATCTGCACTCAAAGCACAATATAAGAGATTCATAGCTTTATAATGTTTGGAAAATTGTTCTTACTCAGAAGCATAGAGTGACTCTTCAGATTTGTGAGTTTTAATCCCATATTTCTCTGTGTAGAAAGTGTGAGGACCATTCTGAATCATAGTCCAAAGCTCTATATCTTGATCAATGATGAACATTTTCATCAAGGCTTTCCAGTGAACCAAATTGTCTCCACAGAAGAAAGGAGGTCTGTTAGCAGCTCTTCCCTGAGAGAAACCACCATCACCTACAGTACTCATAATCACAATATGGTTAAATCTATGCAGTGATACAAGCTCTGATACCAATTGAAGGGGTGTACATTAGGTAAAAATACAGGATCAATACTCTAGAACGGAGGTTGTATAGAGTATGCCAAAATTTTATAAACTTGTAAGAAGAGTGGTTTCAAACAGAATTACAATGATTTAAGAGTGATTCAAGGACTTGAAATGAGCTTCAAGCCCTTGGAATGAAAACAGTTGAAGCATAAAAAGATAAGTCTATTTCAAGCCCTTGAAATGAAACTGTTTTGATTGCTACAAAAGAACTAAGTATATAACTGAAAAGTAAATGCAAGAGACACAAGAAATATAGAGTTCAGTCCACTTGGACCTACGTATCTACCTCAGGGATCTTCTCCCTGCAGGATTTGCAACTCAATTCTTATTAATCAAAATCTAAGCCCTAAATCTCAAGCACAGAGAGATACCTTACTATGTTACAGCATGTGGTTCTCACTAATCTGTCTAGTACCTGCTCTAGCTAACTGATTAACTAAGAATTCTATATTGTTCACCTTGAAAAATCCATGAGAATAATAACTAGAAGCAGTTTAAGAATGATATACAAATGAAGTTCATAATAGAACAACACTAGAACTGAATCTGCAGTGAGTATGCAGTGTTCTTCAGATGCTTGGATTGAGAGAAATGAATCTGCTTCTTTGTTTCTTGTCAATCCCTGAATGTGTTTGAGTGTCCCTGTTAATTGTCCCGTTTTATTGCTTCAGCTTTCCCTCTTTATTAGAGCATTTTGAATTGCAGATCTTCAGGATCTCCTCTTAACAAACTTCCCTATTTTGTAGCTTTAGCTTTGACTTCTCTAACAGCTTCTCCAACAGATAGTTGCTCAGTATCTTCAATGATATTGATTTGATATTGTATAGACACATGTCGGGAAGCTTCCAAACACAGCAAATTGATTACATAATCATTTCAACCCACAGTTTCCTTTCCTGCAGAACTTAGGTTAGGAAATAGTTCCTGTAAAATACGAAATAAAATTTCCCTGCAAAACTAAGTCAAACGGATGGATTATATACTGTTAAATGTGTCAAAATACTTTGTCATTCATCATCAAGTAACAACTGATCAAGCACAGGGGTTCAGGAGTTGAATCAAGATCAGAAACTCCCTCTAAATTCATGCATATAAAGCATAGTCTGTTCCAAAGCTTTGAAAGCTGTTTCAAGGCCTTGAAATAGACTATCTATTTCAAGCCTTTGAAACTGAGTTGAACTTATAGATAGCTTCTTTGAGTGATTCAGACTCTTCAACAGATTCAGACTCTGATGAAGAGCAAGCCAATCTCTGCTTAATGGCTGAACATTTGGAAGACAATTTTGTAGAAAAGCATATTGAAGATCTGGTAAAGAATCTATTATCTAGTCCTTCAGATGATTTGCCTGAAATTCTAGAAAGAATGTTTTTGAATGAGGAAAGTTACAGGAATGAGATTGATTCTTTGAAAGTTAAGGTTCATGAACAAGAAAGGGAGAATTTAGATTTAATCTTTCAAAACAAGTGTCTTGAAGCAAATAAGTTAAAAATTGATAGTGACTTCAAAGCCTTGGACAGTAGATTAAAATGTTTAAAATAAAAAAATCAAAGAAGTTGTTGATAAAAACTCTCTTTTAACTGATAAGTATGTTGATATAAAGAATCGTTCAGATGATTTAGAACAACAGAAAACTTCATTGACTGAGAATCTTCAAGAATCTAAGAAGATCTTATCAACCTATGCTAGCTCACAACACAAACTAAATCTCATGCTTGGAGGAAGTATGCATTCTGTTTACAGAAGTGGAATTGGTTATAATCCAAATTTTCCAAAAAGAAACGAAACCACATTTGTAAAATTAGGAATCGACATTCTCCAAAGTGTCATTACTGTGGTAAAATTGGACATTTGCCCCTTTAGAGGGACAGAACCTCACATTTTGAGGAATACCTATCCTATTTAGCTTAAGGGACGAGGGCGACATATTTGGGTTCCAAAAGGAATCAGACCACCTAACATGGTTGATTCTGAGTATGAATCCAAATTCTACACTTGTTCGAATAGCCTGTTAAAGCATTTATTGAATTTTGCAGGATGTCACCAAAGCTTTGAAGGATCAAAAGTGAATTTTGGATAGTGGTTGTTCCAGGAACATGAGTGGAAAGAAATCTTTATTCACTGAGCTTAAAGAGCAATCAAGAGGAACAATCACACTTGGTGACAAATCTAGGTGCAACATGATTGGTATAGGTAGTATTGGTAATGATTCTGCAAGTTCAATTGCAGATGTCTATTTGGTTGAATGTGTAAAGTATAATCTCCTAAGTATATCTCAGTTATGTGATAGAGGGAATAAAGTAGTATTTTACAAGGAGAAATGTGTGGTTCAAGGTGAGAAATAAGGAAATGGCATACTCACTGCTCCTACGTCACATAATGTTTATGCTTTATGTACTGACAAACTTGCAGGTGAAAGCCTGAAATGTCGCAAAGCTTTGAAGGATGACTCAAAGCTTTGGCATAGAAAGCTTGGGCATCTTAGCATGCATACAGTGAACAAACTCATCTCAAAAGACTTGGTAAGAGGGTTACCGATCCTGAAATTCAAAGATGATGAGATTTTCAAGGCATGTACCCGAGGTAAACAGATCAAGATTTCATTCAAACCAAAGAACTCTGTAAGTACTTCCAGACCCTTCGAATTGATGCATATGGACTTGTGTGGTCCTATGAGGGTTCAGACACCCAAAGGTAAGAGATATATGCTTGTTGTGGTAGATGATTACTCTAGATTTACATGGTTATGTTCATTAGAGACAAGTCAGAAGCATTATCTGACTTCTCAAAGCTTTGTAAGGAGCTTCAAACTTTAAAAACTTACATGTTGCGTCAATTATAAGTTATCATGGTAGACGGCTTGGTTTTGATCTATTTTTTGCAAAGCATGGCATCTCACATAACTTTTCTGCACCTAGAACTCCTCAGCAGAATGGAGTGGTAGAGAGGAAAAAGAGGGCACTTGAAGATATGTCTAGAACCATGCTACTTGAAAGCAATTTGCCAAGTATATGTGGGCAGAACCTTTTAACACTGCAAGTTATGTGCTCAATAGATGTTTGATGAGGCCTATTTTGAAGAAAACTCCTTATGAACTTTTCAAAGGTAGAAAGCCAAGTGTTTCTTATTTTAAGCCTTTTGAATATAGTTGTTTTGTGCACAATAATGGCAATGATAATTTTGGCAAGTTTGATGCTAGAATTGATGAAGCTGTATTTCTTGGTTACTCACAAACTAGCAATGCATACAGAGTTTTCAATAAAAGAACTAAGATTGTAGAGGAGAGCATTCATGTGATTTTTGATGAAAGTGCTGATGATTCTTTGAGTGAAAGTTTTGCAGATCTCAACTTGAATAAGTATGCCGCAGATGATGATTATGAAAAAGAGAAAAGAAACAAAAATAAGTTGCACAAACAGTCAGAATCATCTCGAGGCCTTGAACCTTCTTCTAGGCCAAAATCTCAAAGACTTGAGACTGAGATTGACAGAAAATATGATGCTCCAACTACTGTATCAAGATCTCAAAGCCTTGAATGACCATATACATGGACACCAAGGAAGAAGTTCAAATACATATCAGATCATCATGTAGACAACATTTTCTCAGATCCAACCACTGGAACACATACAAGAGGACAGCTAAGGAATATGTGTGCATTCGATGCCTTTGTATCACTTATTGAGCGGAAAAATGCAAAGGATGCACTATAAGAAACAGATTGGATCATTGCAATGCAGAATGAGCTGAGTGAGTTTGAACGGAATAAAGTTTAGAACTTGATTCCTAGACCAAATACTCAGTCTTTAATTGGAACCAGATGGGTATTCAGGAATAAACTTGATGAAAATGGTATTGTAGTGAAAAACAAAGCCAGACTTGTGACACACGGGTATAATCAAGAGGAAGAAATTGATTATGAGGAGAATTTTTCTCATGTTGCCAGGTTAGAAGCTATCACAATACTTCTTTCATTTGTATCCCATAAACATATAAAACGTTTTCAAATGGATGTTAAATGTGCATTCTTAAATGGTTATTTACACAAAGAAGTATATGTTGCTCAACCACCTGGTTTTGAAGATAAAAATTTCCCTGATTATGTTTACAAATTAGACAAAGCTCTTTATGGCCTTAAGCAAGCTTTGAGGGCTTGGTATGACAGACTCTATAAGTTTTTACTTGACAATGGTTTTAAGAGAGGACTGGTTGACAAAAATATTTTCATTAAGAATCATGAAAAATACTTGTTAGTAGTACATATTTATGTTTATTATATACTCTTTGTTTCTACTAATGATTCTCTTTCAAAAGAGTTTTCAAGTCTAATGATTAGGGAGTTTGAAATGAGCTTAATGGGAGAACTCAATTTCTTCATGGACTTCATGTTCATCAAATGAATAAAGGAATATTTGTACATCAAGGAATGTATACCAAGGAATTTTTGAACAAGTACAATATGTCTTAGTCCAAGGTAGCAAATACTCCTATGAGTTCATCTTTATCCTTAAATAAGGATTCAAGTGGTAAAAGTGTGAATCAAAAGGAGTACAGAGGTATGATTGGTTCATTTATGTTTTTAACTAGTAGTAGACCAAATATTATGTTTAATGTATGTATGTGTGCAAGGTTTCAAGAAGATCTTACGGAAAGTCATTTGATTGTTGTTAAAAGGATTTTCAGATACTTGAATGGAACCAAAGACTTGGGGATTTGGTATCCAAGAAGGATTAATTTTATGTTGAGTGGCTATTCAGATGCAGATTTTGCAGGCTACAAAGTCGACAGAAAGAGTACTTCAGGATGTTGACAATTTCTTGGTTCATCACTGATTAGTTGGCATTCAAAGAAGCAAAACTCATTAGCCTTATCTACTGCAGAAGCTGAATACATTGCAGCTGGTGCTTGCTGCTCACAAGTATTATGGATTGCTCAACAATTAACAGATCTTGGATATGATTTCAGAAATGTGCCTATCAACTGTGATAATACAAGTGCCATTTCAATATCAAATAACTCAGTGCAGCATTCAAGGACTAAGCACATAGATGTGAGACGTTATTTTATTAGAGATCATACAGAGAAAGGTGATGTATCTTTAACTTTTATTTCAACTACTATGCAGACAACTTATATTTTCACTAAACCTTTTCCAGATGAGAGGTTTTCATCCATAAGGATTGAATTGGGCATGTTAAACAAGGATGCATATGGGGAGTATTAGTTCTTATGTGTATTATGTGTGTAAATATCAAAGCCTTGAGATCATACTTTCCAAGCCTTGAAAGTATGCTTCAAAGCTTTGAAGTTTTCTGGCAGCCTTGAAATTTCTCGAAGCCTTGAACCACTGTTTCAATAGCTTTGATTAATATGTTGTGTATTTTATTTAACAATTGGATCATGGAATATTTTGTAGTATATTTAGATAATTACAGAATATTTCACATGTTCTTTGACAAAATATCCCAAAATATCTCAATGAAATCTTTTAAAATCTGATTTGCATGAAATCCTATTTTCAGTCCAATTCTTCTACTTACTTAGGCCAACTTCAGGACTTATTTCTATCATTCTTCACCTTTTTCTCTTCTTTTCTATCTCTTTCTCAATTTATTTCTCAAACCCTCTGAAACCCTAAACACAATGGAGCGAAAATCAGAAGGATCAAGAAGCAAGGTTAGAGTTCTAGTAAGAGGATGAAGGAAGGCTAACAGAAAGATCATTGTTTATGGATCAGATTCAGAGGAAAAAGCCAGCATTCAGGAAACTTCTCCACCTTCAAAGAAGATCAAGAAGGGAAAATAAGTTCACCAAGAGGTTCAAGAAGAAGGTTCTGAATCTGAGTCTGCAACAGAGGAAGTTGTAAAATTTAAGGAACGCTAGAGTAAGAATCAAGGGGATCAGTCAGAAATAAGAAGAAATAGGTTAGTACTGAGAATAGAGAAGACGAGAAGAAGAGTGCTCCATCTCAAAAGGAAAAGAATCAGAGGATAAGAAGGTCGATCCACCATCATATAAGGAGAAGGTTAAGCGTAGTGCAGTAAAGACCAAGAAAGCTTCTGGTTTTGGTAAGCATCTTTTACCTGAATCTTAGTATATAAACCCTGAGGTTAAAGCTGTATGGATGGAAGATTATGCTTCTTCTAAAGTAGCCTTTTGTAGTCTTATAAGTGAAGAACTGTTAGAGAAATTGGAAATAGACTACATTATGATGTTAAGAGATTCTTATGTTGGTAAATTGTTTAATCCACCTTCTGAGGCATATCCTAGACTGACTAGGTTATTTTATCTGAATTTGGTAAAAGAGGTGGATGAAAGTGATAGTTTTATTCTTACATCTAAGGTGGCTGGATTAGATGTAAGGTTGTATCATAGAGTGTTTTCCACATTTTCGGGAGTGCCTGGGAAATACAAGGTAAGTGATATGAGAGAAAGTTTGGAGTTAGCCAGATCCATGTTTTTCTTAGAGGGAACCCCAACTGGACCCAAACAGTTAATACATTCTGTGTTTAACTATGAAGCCAAAATTATTTTCTCTATTATCATGAGATGTGTAGTTCCCAGGGAGAATTCCAAAGATCTGGTGACAGATAGGGTTTTGGTGCTGATGCACTTGATTTTCCAAGGCTTTCAGATTGATTTACCTACTGTTGTCATGGAACATATGGTGTATTGTGGTCCTAGAACTAGGAATCATTCATTGCCTTATTCCAATTTGTTGTCTTTGTTCTGTAAACATTTTGGAGTACCCTTGGAGGATGAGGAGAATATTGCCACTCGTTTTGGGTTGGTGGATGAGGTATTTTTTCAAAGGATTGGGATAGTTCAGACTCCTAAAGGCAATAGGAAGTTATATTATGAGTTGACTACTAAAGAGTTGAAGGATAAAGAGTTTATCAAACCCATAGCAGCTACAACACCTAAGGAACCTAGTAGATTGGATTTATCACAGATTATTGACAAGGTTGAAGTCTTATAGGATGGCATTGAAGATCTTAGACAAGGACTATTTGATCTGTCAACTGTGTAAGTTCACAGGTTTCACAGGCTTGAAATACAGAGCTATTTCAAGGCCTTGAACCAGCTTTCAAATCCTTGAATCACAGTTTTCACAGTCTTGAAATAGCAGAAGCTCTGGCCTTGAAACAATGTTCAAAGCCTTGAAACTGTCTGACATGTATGCATATTCTAAGGGGGAGTTTTTTCTGAGTTCTTCTGATCCTATTCTAACTCTCTCACCCCTACATTTGAACTGGTATTACTTGATGATAAAATACCAAAGTTTTTGATTCACTTAGATTTCATCTAATTAACCTATTTGACTTAGTTTTGCAGGGAAAATTTCATTTCCTATTCTGCAGGATTAGTTTCCTAATCTTGGTTTTGCAGGAAAGGAAAAATTGAGAGAATGTGATTCTGTGATCAATCAAACACTCTTGACAGCTTCTCAATCTGTTTAAACACAAGATCAGAACAATAACTCTGAAGGTTATGATAAACTATCCGTTGGAGAAGGCTGTTAAAAGAGTTAAAGTTGTTGCCTACAAAACAGGAAGTTTGTTGCTGAAAGTCAGGGAAGATTTGCAGAGCATCTAAGCTGTATAAATAGAGCTTATTTTGAAGCAAAAAGCACAACACTCAACGGGAAAAAAAGATAGACACATTTCAGGATTTACAAGCATCAAAGAAGCACATCATTCTCACAATCCATCTCACATAAGATCACTGCATTCTTCACTACAGTTCCACTTACAGTGTTCTTCTATTCGGAGATTAATTTGTATATCATTCTTATATTACTTCTAGCTCTCATTCTCAAGGATTTATCAAAGTGAAAAATAGAGAATTCTTAGTTAATCAGTTAACTAGAGAAGGTACTAGATAGGTTAGAGAGAACCACAAGCTGTAACAGAGTAATGCATATCTATGTGCTTGAGATCTAGGGCTTAGCTTTTGATTCATAATAATTGTGTTGAAAATCCTGCCGGGAGAAGATCTCTGAGGTAGAGACGTAGGTCCAAGTGGACTGAACTCTATAAATCCTGTGTCTCTTGCATTTACAGTTTCATTTGCATACTTAGTTTTTACAGCATTCAAACTAGTATGTTTTCAAGGGTTTGAAACTCTTTTCAAGGCCTTGAAAAAGACTTTTCTATTTCTTTACTTAAACTGTATTTCATCTCAAAGGCTGTAAATTGTTTTCAAGGACTTGGACTTCATTGCTCTTCACAGAAACTTTTATCTTTGCAAGTTTTATAAAAAGTTGGCATACTCTATTCAACCCCCCCCCCTTCTAGAGTATCTCTACTGCATTTCGACCTACTTACTTCCCTTTCAAACTGGATTTTTGAAGTTCAAGGGTTTGATAAATAACATGGAGGGTAAGCTGGATGTGATCATCAAGGGCTTGAACTTAGAGAAAATACCATCTTCAGAGAGCAGAGACACCAGTATTGATTCAGAGGAGATCATTTGGGAAGCTTTTAAGAAACAGAAGAAAAATGAAGTCCCAATTGTTCTTGCTTCTAAATATTTGTTTGAGCAATCTGATGAGGAAGCTGGTGGTGAGGAAATAGTTGAGGAAACTGCTGAGAAAGAAGCTGCTAAAGTTGATGAAGTTATTGCTGAAGTGGTGGCTAATATTCAAGCTGAGAATGTGGAAGCACAAGGTGAAGAGGTTGATGAATAGCTGAAGAAGAGTCAGATACTGAAAAATTTGAGGAAGAGAAAATTAGAGGCTGAGGACAAAGGCAAGGGAAAAGCTCAGAGTGGGAAGAATTCTGCAAAGAAAAGTACTGGAGCTGGAACTTCAAAGCCTTGAAGCCCATTCTTTCTTTTCATTTTACTCTTTTTATCTTTTCTTCTAAGTCCTGAAGTCTTTTGTTTTATTTTCTTTAAAAAGACCCTCTGAACATGATCCTACATTACTTCTACTCTTTTGATGAAAGTCAAAAAGGGGGAGAAGGTTATCTCTTTATGTGCTAGTTTCTTCTTATGTAATAATCATGGACGGATACTGTAGGGTGTTGGATTTTGTTTTTATTCTATGAAACTAATTTGTTTTTATGATCTTGTGTGCTGTGATATGTTGAAACAAAGTGTTATGTGCTGATTTTATATTGTCTAGTCTTACTGCTGTTTTTGAGTTGCAGGAAATCCAAGAAGTCTTGGATATCAATAATATTTGTTTTTTCTTTCATCAAGTAGGAGATTAATAGATCAGATGCTCTTAAGTATTGAATAAGTTCATAAAATTAGGGAGAGCTTTTGTTCCTTGATGATGAAAGCCTGAATCATAAGTTGAGAAACAACACTAAGTATCAAAGCTTCAAAGCTTTGAGATACTGTAGTGCTCATATGATTATATTGTGCTTATTTGTTTTGTGTTTGCAGGCTTATTGAATTGTATTGGAGAATGAGTTTATCATTCACTGATGTATTCTCCAAATATCATTGAATCTTATTTTGGATTTCATAACACAGATTGCAGGTTTGAGCATCAAGGCTCATACTTGTGAACTAGAAGTGAAAGCTCCAAAGATTTGAGATTTTTCGATGACTATATATTGCTAAGTTCACCTAACTAATATGTGTATGCAAGATGGATTAGATGAATTGAAAACTGGATATTGAGTTATTCTGACTCTTTATTACTTATTTTATATTGTTTTACAGTTATGTCTATTCAGTTGGTTATAGAAACTTAATATAACCTAAGACAAAATTAGCCCAGTTTTCATGAACTGTCTGTCTATTACAGATCAAATCTTGTTTCTATTTTGTCTATATTATGTTTGATCTTTGTGGCTGAATTGTGTTGATTTTTTGGTCGTTCAAACGTCCATAAACAAATTCAAAAAGGTATCCAGACATAGCTATTGAATGAAGCATCTCAGGGAATATGATTTGTAGGAATTCAGTTCCTAAAATCTCTCAGAGTTGTTGCAGAATGTTGATAGAAGATTAGAGTTTGAATTTCAAACAGAGCAGACACGTAGAGAGACTGATCAACGTGGGAATTGAAGAGAGTTACCAACAAAATAGATCAAGTTACACAACTCTAAAAATCAATCAGGTCAATCAACACTGCAAGAGAAGAAGATAATTCATCATACCTGAAGAACACTTCCAAGCTTCATCTGCTTAATTATTCTGTGTTCTTCATCTTGTACTGAATTTTTTATATCTATCAATCTAATATAAAAGAAATTATTGCTGGTATTGCTCACTGATCGTTTCGCAAATTACCTTCCTGCCCCTAGCGTCCTTGAGTTTCTGTTGGGTGGTGTAAGGGCATTTTGGTCAGTACTAGCCAGAAGTTAATAGGAAATTATGTTCTTTCCCTTCAAGTCTGCGAGTGTCTGTTGGGTTTTGTGGAGGCATTTTGGTCAGTAAGCAGCCATAACTTGATATATTTATGGTTGTTTTGAAATTTACTTATTTGTCCGTCTATTGTATGTTTCTGTGTGGTGCAAGTTGAGGGTATTTTTTTCGGTCCCCATGTGGTATGTGTGTTATGCCTGGTTTGTTTTCCCGGAAGTACCTTTATGCCCTTTGCGTCCATGAGTCTCTGTTGGGTGGTTTGAGAGCATTTTGGTCAGTAACCAACCATAACTTGGTGGATTGATGATTTTTGGAAATTATCGCTTTCTCCCTCTGTTCCATGTCTCTGTGTGGTGAGGGTTGAGGGTATTCCTGTCAGTCCCCATGTGGTAGGTTTGTTTGGTAATTTTTTCTTCGTTCCGACTGAGGTAGTGGTGATGGCGGAAGTGGGATGATATTTTCTCTAACTGAGATGGTGTGGGTGGTGTGGAAGTCGGGAAGTGAACCAGGTGTCTCTTTTCGTTCGCAGCTACAAATATGGCATGGTTTCTTTTAGAAATTTGCGTGTTTTGGATTATCTGTTGGTGAGTTTGGTATTTTCTCTCTGTCTCTCTATCTTCTCTGTGGGTTCAGCTTTTCAATTACTGGGTTTTATCCAGAGGTGTTTGCTTGATTTTGTCGATTGTGGTTGTTTGTTGTGTTAATTTAACTAGTGTTTTGTGGGTTTGGGATGTTTCGCATCAATTACTTGCCCCCAATTTCTTGAAAATTGTGTGTTCGGTTCATTCTGTTGGGTGGTGTAGGCTGTCATGTATTTTGCAGTGTTTCTTTTACCGGTTTATAGAGGAACTTTTGCTGCTTGCATGGTTGTTTCGTGGACTACTTAGTATCAATGTCCTTCGTTTCGAACCCCTGGTGCGTATCGTGTGCGATTTTATTGATGTTTTTTTTGTTTGGTGTGTTGATATTGTTGTTATATAATGTTATTGCTGATTGAGGCTCTGGGTTTAATTTGTTGATATTGTTGTTATATACTGTTATATATCGTTGTGTGAGGTGACAGTTGTTTAGGGGTTCTGTGCAACGTTTGCCAGTTGTTTTTGGATGTTAATTTGTTGTGTATGTTATTTCCACACTGTCAGTTATGTGATAGGCCTTGAAAGATTAATATTGTGGGTTAATTCTCAGGTGTGCCATTCTGTGAATGAAAATAGGTGGGGTATAAAGGAAGGGTAATTATACGTGAATGTTAATCTTTTGTTTGTCGTTGTGTGACTGAATAGATCTTACATGTTCTATATTATGTTACATGGTGTCTTTAGTTTAGGGATGTCTTCTAGTAATTCTGCCTAACGTGCAAGGCGTGATGGTGCGTCGCCGTTAGGTTTACGTGGTGCTGTTTCGATTCCCTTTTTTAGAGACCAGGTTACACTATCAGATGGCGTGATGTCGTCTGAACCGGCGAATGTTAAGACAACATTAGTTGCACTGCAGCCTTAGTTTTTTCTGTTAATAACTGGCACACAGCTTTGGATGTGTACAATCGTGCCCAGGTTAATGCATCAGATTACTTTCCCTCCAGCTCATCAGGCCCGCCAGTGGTTGACTCACTGTTGGTTTCTACATCCCCGCAACCTCTGCAAGTGTGTTCAAATGTAACACCTGTTCCATGTGGGAATCTTAACCCAGGGAGTTGTAATAGCAATGTGGGCATGTCATCAGGTACCTCTGTTTGCGAGTCTAGCAGTCATGGTAATGCTGTGTCGCCGCCGCCGAGAAGACCTCGTAAGTTTTTCCCTTGCTCTAACATTTTCCTTTATCAGTGTATCTTATACTATTTGTTGGTTGGTAATGCCATTCCATTTGTGATGCAGGCCACAGGCATACCAGTGGTGCGTTGTCGTCAGGGGCATCTAGTGCTGTTCGGAATCCCTTTTTCTGAGAACAGGTTGCACAATCAAATGGAGCGCCGTCTGGTTCCTGTGTGGGTGCTGCTGATGCGGCAACTTCGAGTTTTGCTTGCGGTTGGCGGGCAAATAGACTTGTGCCTATTCTGCCGAATTCTCGTTTTCCCAGTGGTATGGCCTATGTCGTTACGACTGTTGGTGTAAAGAGTAGCTCTGATGTTCCGATATCTTCTGAACCGGTGAATGTTGTGACAAAAACAGTTGCATTGCAGCTTCAGCTCTGTTCTGTTTCTCATGAAACATTTTCTTTTCCCTGCATCTCGTCAGTCCTACCAGTAGTTGGGTCCCCGTTCGTTTCTACATCCCCCGACCTCCGCAAGTGTGTTCTAACGTAACACGTGTATGATGTGGGAATCTTAACGGAGGGAGTTTTACTAGTAATGTGTTCACGCCATCAAGTACACGTGTTGGTGAGTCTAGCAGTCGTGGTAATGGTGTTCTGCCGTCGCCCAGACCACCTCATAAGTCTTTGCCCTGCTCTAACCTTTACCCTTTATCAGTGTATCATATATTGTTTGTCGTTTGATAATGTCATGCCCTTTGTGATGTAGGGTTGAGGCGAACCCGTGGTGCGTTGTCATCAGGGCCACCTGGCGCTGCTTGGAATCCTTTTTTCAGAGAACAGGTTGCACGATCAGATTTGGTGACATCATCGGAATCTCGTGTGGGCGTCGCTGCTGCGATAACTTTGAGTCCCGCATACGGTTTACGGCGAAGTCCACCTGTGCGTATTTTGCCGGATTCTCGCTTGCCTAGTGGCATGGTCTTTGCTGTTCCGACTGCTGGTGTGAACACTAGATCTGATGTTTCAATTTCTTCTGAATGGTGAACGTTGTGATAGCATCAGCTGCATTGCAACCTCTGCAAGTGTGTTCTAATGTAACGCCTGTATCATGCGGGAATTTTAACCCAGGGAGTTGTAATAGCAATGTGGGCACGTCATCGGGTACTACTGTTGGTGAGTCTAGCGGTCGTGCTAATGTTGTTCAGCTCCCACCGAAACCAATTCGTAAGTTTTTTCCCTGGTCTAATGTTTTCCCTCTATCAGTGTACCTTCTAGTATTTGTTGGTTGATAATATCATTCCATTTGTGATGCAGACCAAAAGCGAATGAAAATATGGGAGCGAGATCCTCCACCTCTTCCATCTGAGCCAAGTATTCTTCCTCCATCTAGAAGATGCCAATATTGTAACGCGAAGTTGTTCGCACATGAACCAGATGGCTTCTATTGTAGTGAGGGGTGTACTGTTCTCGCACCACATGAATCCCACATTCATTGGCAAGGTTGCTGCTGTCGGATGATGTAACTGGTAAACTATTTAGAACCAACCTACGCGCCTACAATTCTTTGTTTGCATTCACCTCGACGGGTGTGAAGGAACATTTGGACACAAAGAATAAGAGTAAGGGGATTTATGCATTTCGTGTTCAAGGTCAAGTATACCCCTACATCAATGATCTTGATCCGCGTGAACATCCCCCAAGGTATTTGCAGCTTTACTTCTACGAACCTGCTTACCAATTGCATTGTCAAGTTCATACTTTTTATAACCTTGTTCCAACTATCATTGCTTGCTTGACTAAGATATTAGCTGAAAATCCATATCAGGAGTGTTTCAAGTCAATGCATGAATGTACCGAGCTTCGAGAATGTGATGTTCGCATAAAGTGTGATTCGGGTCTTGATCAGCGCACACATAATTTGCCTACTTTTGATCAGGTTGCTGGTATTTGGATTGATGATGAATCTCATGCTGAAAATATACGTGAGATATTTTAGTTCATCGCAGGGGGGCGGAGTTAAACTGGTTAAGTATCATTTGGGCTGTTATGACCTGATCCAGTACCCAATAATTTTCCCCCAGGGTCAGCCAGGATGGCATAGTAATATTAAGAGGAAACCTCCGACGCGAAGACGCCGCTCGGGTAAATTCCACAAACTATTTTGGATGTGTATTATTTAGACGATTTTATTGCTTATTTTGGATTTTCCCGGACTGCAGATTCAGAATCTGGAGATGACACTGTCAGTTTTTGTGAATATTACTGTTAGGTTGCAGATACAAAGCATGCATGAATCATCACTGATGTTGTTTGGTCGTCTGCTGCAGCAGTACATCGTCGATATGTACATCAAGCTTGAAACGAGCCGACATAATTTCTTCGGCAGAATCAGGATAATATAAGGGTGGAGTTATATTAGGGTATCCTGGATAGTATTGCTATGGGTGAAATGAATCCTGATAATATTGGACGTGGTACTGCCTCTATTGTTTTTAGGCGGTCCCAGAGATATGAAACGTCGTTATCAGATTGCGATGACCTTGGTGCGCAAATTTGGTAAGCCGAATTATTTTGTAACTATAACATGCAATCCTAGATGGGCCGAGATTCAGGCAGAACTGTTACCGCATGAGGATGCACATAATCGACCTGATTTGATAGCTCGGATTTTCCGTGCCAAAGTTGTTGAATTGAAGCGTGACTTGATTGACAGAGAGATTTTAGGCCCAGTTGTGGCGTATACTTATGTAGTGGAATATCAGAAGTGTGGTTTGCCACATGTTCATTTCTTGCTGATTTTGAAAAGATTTTCCAAGTTGATGAGCCCGGAGCAAATTTATAGGTATATATCTGCTGAAATTCCTGATCCGCATGCGAATCATCATCTTCGCATTGCTGTTATGAGGCACATGATGCATGGTTCATGTGGGCACCATAATCGCTAGAGCCCGTGTATGAGGCCTAATAGAGGATTTAAAAACAAGTATCCGAGAGAGTTCTCTAATGTTACAAAGTCTGGTGAAGATTCGTTTCCAATATACCACCGACAGGACAATGGTCGTACAGTGACAATAGATGGGTTGTACCATACAATCCGTATTTACTGGCGAAGTATGATTGCCATCTAAATGTTGAGGTCTGCTCAACTATAAAGGCTGTTAAATTTATTTTTAAGTACATATACAAAGGTTATGATAAGGTTGTGTTTCAAGTAGTTTCCAGACAAAATTCTGGTATTGATGAAATTGCAGCCTACCAATCTGCTAGGTGGGTTTCTCCTCCGGAAGCTGCTTGGCGTATATTCAGGTTTCCGATGAATGAGATGTATCCTCCTGTAATTCCTCTTCAGCTTCATCTTCATGGAATGCAATCTATCTCATTCAACAAGTACACGAAACTTCCATGTATTGCAGCAAATAAAAAGCATGTGAAAACGATGTTGACGGAGTATTTTGAAACAAACAAACGTGATGCAAGTGCAAAGTGGTTTCTTTACAGCGAGTTCCCACAGCATCATACCTGGAATGCGTCGCGCTTACAGTGGGAGCCACGTAAAAAAGGCCACAACATCGGGCGCATTGTTGCTGCTAATCCTGCTGAGGGGGGCGACTCTTTCTCAGAGTTTTGTTAATTCATATTAGGGGTGCAGAATCATTTGAAGGTGTTCGCACTGTCAACAACTATGTATGCGCTACATTTCCCGAAGCTTGTGAAAAATTAGGTTTGTTGGAAAAGGATTCTGAGTTAGAGGACTGTTTAGAAGAATGTGATACTTTTCACATGCCAGCCACTCTGCGACTTTTATTTGCCACTATTCTTGTATTCTGCCAGCCTGTCAATCCGCGCTTGTTGTGGGATCGGTTTTACACCAACCTTTCTGAGGACTACCGCCGTGGTGGAGTTAATGGTGAGGCTCAAATACTTTCAAGAACTTTAAAGGGAATTAGTGGTTTCCTCTAATCAATGGGTAAACTGCTCAGTGATTTCAATTTACCAACATATCAGGACTTGCCTCATACTGCAGCAACAACGAATCGTGAGATTGATGAAGAATTAGTGGTTCCCGTGCCCGCAGAAGATATTGTTGCGGTGAAGCAACTAAATCGAGAGCAAAAGAGAGCATACATTATCATTATTGATCATGTGGCAAGTAATAAGGGTGGATGTTTTTTCGTTGATGGGTCTGGTGGCACTGGTAAAACGATTTTATATAAAGCTATTTTGTCTCACGTGCGTAGCCGTGGGAATATCGCTCTGGCCACTTCCAGAACTGGCATTGCGGCATCTAATTTACCTAGTGGTCGAATTGCACACCCTCGGTTTAAATTGTCGTTGGACACGACAGAAAAGAGCACGTTTAATATTGGCAAGCAAACATGACTTGCACGCCTCATTCGAGAAGCGAAGATTATAATATGGGATGAAGTGACGATGGCAAAGAAGCAAAAAATTGAATCTTTTTAATGCATGCTTCGTGATATCTGCTCCAGTGATGATCCCTTTGGAGGTAAGGTTGTCGTGTTTGGTGGAGATTTCAGGAATGTTCTCCCAGTGACAGTACGTGCCGGCAAAGTGGAATGCATATCAAACAGTGTTGTCGATTCACATTTATGGCCAACTATGCAGATGTTGCGATTGAAAGAAAAGATGAGGGCTATTCATGATCAGGCTTTCAGTGAGTTTCTTCTGTCAGTCGGGGATGGTGATAGCGCCTTTTAGGAGCTAATTTTTTTAGTATCTACCACATTTTTGATAGGTTTTTGGAGAGTTTTGATCCTAATATCGTTGAGATGAGAATGATTTGTCACTTGTTCTTTCATATGCGTAATTCTAGTCCGAGCATGTTCTTTATGTCGATTTGCGGTTAATTTGTCAGATTTGATCGCGCTGTTTGTCTTTGACAGGAAACAGGGCTATTGAAGTTATTGGAATCAAGAACATGAACTATGGAAGCAAACAAGGGCAAGGAATGAGGCTCAAGAACCAAAAGGGAAAGAAATTGAAGGTTCAAGAACACTGAAGCCCAGACCATTTCGGGCCAAAATGCAGACCATTTCGAGCCGAAATGAGCGGAACTCATGTGCGGATTTTTGGGGAAAAAATAAAATTCTTGATTATTTATCTTCCCTACTTCGACCTAAACAACAAGGGGCGTGAATGGACCATAGTTGTGAGCCAAGAACACCAAGGAGACCAAGGAGATGAGTCTGGATCAATGCCATAACACAACTTTTAGCGTTTGATCTATCTTCTCTCTTTCTCTTGTATGAAATATTCAAGAAACATGTTAACTTTTGTTATGAGTATCTAAACTCATAACTAAGCATCTATGGAGAGCCTAGGGTATATGTTTTGAAGATAACTTTTCCGGATTTTGATGATCTTTCATGTTTAGGGTTTGTGATTCAATGAAGATTGTTCTACTTTATATCATGTTGAGTTCTTCCATTGACAATTTAGGACTAAGATGTGTGATCTTTATTATCTCTTTCTTCATTCAATCATGAACTTGGCTTAATGAAAATCTTGGTAGCTTAATATCTCGTTTATTGTGCTAAATCCTTAGTAAGTTAGGAGTCATGACCCGGCCTTGCTAATTAACTAGTGAGTGAGTGAAAGCAAATCTACCCTAGTTGGGATGAGTAGACGAGAACATTCCTAATAATGAGACTGAGAAGTGAGTTGAGTAGGAATGGCTAGAAGAGGGTAGATTCAGTAGGAGATAGTGAAGTGCATGTGTGTTGATGGTCTGAGAGGACATTATTCTGTGCACTATCGTTAGCCTGTTAGAACATATCGGTAGACGATGTTGGCCTGAGAGGGACAGAACGGTGTCGGTGTGTAGAACGACAAGAGACTGATAGCTAATTGTCAGTGCTATTACCCAGCTTAGCTAACTAAGATTTGTCGTGTTAGAACATGGAATCCGGAATCGTCAAAACTACCCTAGGTGATCTATATATTTCCTAGTCTTACCTCCATTGGTTTAATCTAAATCATTTCTTTTGCTTAATTTTACTTATAATTTCTAGTCACTTGATTGAGGGTGACAACACTCCAATTGCAAACCTTTTTACCGGTTACTAAGTAGGTTAAAGTAGTTTTTAAACTTATAAAATTAAGCCCCTTCCCTTGGGTTCGATAACTCGGATTTCTAAATACTCCATTGTATTACTTGACTGTATACTTGCGCAGCAACCCGTAATACACACGCGTCAAGTTTTTGGCACCGTTGTCGGGGAAGGCATTAGTTACTATTATAGTTTAGCAATTAGTTTAATTTATTCTTTTTATTTTTGATCATTATTTTTGTGATTGTTGACGTTGTTTTGAAGTAGGAATTACCTGGGTAGGGCTGTCGACCTTAAATTACAAGCGCTGATTTGGAGGCAACCCAATGTAGTTAGTAGTTAGTTGTTTTTTCAAATTCTGTTTCAATATTCATAAATGATTTTGAGGGGTGAGAGAGAGCGGTTTAATATTTACTATGAGCGTATAGGACACAGGTACCAAAGACCATTCGAGATTCCCCTTCTTGATGCATGTGCACGATGTTGCACGCCAAAACGAGGAACAACTGGCTAATCTGGAGAATTTTGCATGATAGAGAAGTTACTCGAGTTCGAGGAGTAACATTCTAATTTTGAAGATCATGGCAGCGAGTTTTTGTACCGGGTATGCACGGTTCGGAATACGGAGAGGAAATTGTGATTCAAGAGCTTAAGCAGCGAGAATCATGCACAAGAGAGAAAATTTGAGAAGAAACGAGAAATTCCCCGGAATTTGGGAATTTCCAATCAAATATGGATTCCCCGTTGTTAATGGAGTCCATCGGTGCAAGAATCGCGGAATTCGGATGCCAGATGAGGAAATTCGAGCAAAAACAAAAAGTGTGTGAGAAGCCCAGGAGCATTTCGGGCCAAAATGCAACAAATATATTTTTTTTCTTCATTTCAGGCCGATATAAAACAATCCATCTGTTTTGAAAATTTTGAACCATTTCGGGCCGAAATACACCCTATTTCGGGCTGAAATGGGTCGGGCTGCACGTTAAGTGGGGGTGTTTCTGTCAATTTGGGAGGGGTATAAAGCCAAAAACCGGCCATGAAGGGTTCCTAAGCCCCCATTTGGATCAAAACTTGCTTTCTTCATCTTCTTCCTCTCAAAAACTCAAGAACACCAACCCACTTAAAACCCAAAACTCATCCAAATCAAGAATTTCTTGTTGGGTTTTACTCCTTCCAAGCTCGTCTACAAGATTAATTCTTGGAGTTTTGAGAGATAGTGAGTAGTTTGAGTGTGGGGGGAAATTGAAGAGGAAGAGCTCCAAGAACAAAAAAAAAATATGATTCGTCGACTTGGAGTTGGATTCGGTCAAAGCTCAAGAAGAATCTTTTGACGGGGACACCGAGGAGCACAAGGAGGTATACTTGCCTCAAATGGCTTTGATTTTTTAAAAATTGGTCGACCAATTTGGTCCATTCTTGACATATTTTTGCGAAAACGGTCCCGTAAGAACGGTACTCCAGGACCGTAGGTCCCAAACTCTTTCTCTCGCTCTAATTCTCCAAGCTGGTGAGGATAGATCTAGGTCTCGGACACAGTTTGAACATATCCGGAGTAGTTAGGGCTAGCTTGGTCGCGGTATTGAGCAGCTTAGCTTTGACTCCGCCCATCAGGGAGGGTGGATTCAGGACATGGCCGTAGCGTCCAATGTCACTCTGCAGCACCCGCATACCTACGATGGACTGTTCCATTACGAGTCAGATGTATACCCAGAGTTGAGTCCGGACGTCCGAGTTGAGGACGACGAGGCGACTCATTCCCACTAGACCCACCGGCCGTACCCTTAGGCATCCGAGTCCTCTTGATTTCACTTTATTTTTCGTTGAGGACAACGAAGCTCTTAAGTGTGGGGGAGTTTATAGCTATCCGATAGTTAGCCATTGCATAGCCTTGTTACATGTAGTTTAGTGAGTCAATTTTCCATGTAGGGTCAGTCCTTGATTTGCATTTGCATTTGCACATTTAATTATTGCATTGTATATATTTTCGTCTTCACTTTTAATTACTGAGTCCACCTACCCATAATTTTTTGGTTAATTGAGTTGGCCTAAGCATATAGAGTTAGAAAAAAAATGGAAAAAAATTAAAAAAATTGAAAAAACCTATAAAATTGATTTTTTTTAAGAAAGGGCAACTTAGGACCTAGAAACCAAAGAGAATCCAGTGAAAGAGCTCATGAGAATAGGAAGCGCCATAGTAGGGAGACTTTAATTCTAGTATTTTGTGCACAAGTCTCACGAAGGGATGTCCCGAGTATCTAGGGAAAGGTGAAGGTAGATTACAGGCATACTTTTTATTCATTTATTGTGCTAGTACAATTGAGTTTTTAAGTGATTGATTATTCCATTTCCGGTGGAAACTAGTGGACTCTTAGAATATGGGGTGGACCTTCATGTAGAATCGAATCCATGTGGTACGAGTCTTCGGCCTAAGCGAAGTCGGGGAGCGTACGCCACCATCCCTTAAGGTGGTTCTAAGAGAAAAATCCAAAAAAGTCCACACTCTTAAGCTATATTGCACGGTTGTAAAAACCAGATGAGGAAATAAAAGAAAATGAAAAATCTGATAAAATTGTGCTTAAAGGTGAAACAACCTAATCTGCTTGCGTATACACGGAAAATTTGGATTCAATCCAACGTAGAGCTTAAGAGGGAAAATAAAGTCAAGCCGTATTACATAGGAGTTGTGTCTCCCAGCAATGGAACAATTTGCATTCAAAGCAATAACGGCTAAGAGGGTTTGAAAACCTCAAATGACTTGGCGAAGGAAGATCACTTAGAAACTTGAAATGCCTACACGCTTTGAATCAAAAGACGTGTCGTATCTTGGTATGATTTAGTGGATGTTTGGGGATGCCATACTGAGTTCGTGCATAGAATCATCATATCTTATTACTTTCTACGTT
Organism: Linanthus parryae; assembly: GCA_023055425.1. Lineage (NCBI taxonomy): Eukaryota > Viridiplantae > Streptophyta > Magnoliopsida > Ericales > Polemoniaceae > Linanthus > Linanthus parryae. The sequence continues at coordinate 20,674,221 of JALGPY010000012.1, read as the reverse complement.
TTGTGAAATTTCGAAATGAGCTAGTGTGGATTTGATGACTTTCGGTTAGGGGTAGAGAGGTTGCCCAATCTCCAAAGAAAAAGAAAAAAAAATGTTATTTACTTTATTGCATTGTACATACTTGAGTTGCATTGTATATATCATGTAGTTTGCATCGTCGTGTATTTGTTTATTGAGTCATGAGTCGTGTTGGCTAGCGGAAAGTGAAGTATGCAAAGTGGTGGGGGCATGCATTGGTTTGGTTTTGGTATGTATGAAACGTCTCAAGTGTGGGGGTTTTGAGCGTCTTTTTTCTCGGGACGAGCAAAGAGTGAGTGTGGGGGAATTTGATAGCGCATTTTCGGAGCTATATTTCTTTAGCATTTACCACATGTTTGATAGGTTTTTGGAGAGTTTTGAGCCTAATATTTTTGAGATGAGCATGATTTGTCACTTGTTCCTTCATATGCGTAATTCTAGTCCAAGCATGTTCTTTATGTCGATTTTGCGCTTAATTTGTCGGATTTGACCGCTTGGTATAGTTGTTGTTTTTGTCTTTGACAGGAAACCGGGCTAGTGGAGTGATTGGAATCAAGACTTTGGAAGCAAGGAAGGGCAAGGAAAGAGACTCGGGAACCAAAAAGGCAAGAATTTGAAGTTTCAAGAACATTGAAGCCCAAACCATTTAGGGCCGAAAAGCGGACCATTTCGGGCCGAAATGAGCGGAACTCATGTGCGGATTTTTGGGGAAAATATGCAATTATTGAGTTTTTAGCTTCCCTAATTCGACCTAAAATACAAGGGATGTGAAAGGACCATACTTTTGAGCCAAGAACACCAAGGAGAGCAAGGAGACTTCGTTGGGAGCATCATCAAGCAAGGAGACGAGCCCGGATCAAAGAAATAACATGATTTTTAGCGTTTGATATATTTCTCTCTTTCTCTTGTATGAAATATTCAAACAACATGTTGAATTTTTTTATGAGAAGCTAAACTCATACATAGGCATAAATGGAGAGCCTAGGGTTTATATTTTAATGATAACTTTTCCGGACTTTGATGATCTTTCATGTTTAGGGTTTGTGATTCAATGAAGATTGTTAGTTTATATCATGTTGAGCTCTTCCATTGACAAATTAGGACTAATATGTGTGATCTTGAATATCTCTTTCTTCATTCAATCATGAACTTAGCTTAATGACAATCTTGGTAGCTTAATATCTCGTTTATTGTGCTTAATCCTTAGTAAGTTAGGATTCATGACCCGACCTTGCTAATTAACTAGTGAGTGTGTGAAAGAAACTCTACCCTAGTTGGGATGAGTAGACGAGAACATTCTTAATCAAAGAGACTGAGAAGTGAGTTGAGTAGGATGTGCTAGAAGAGGGTAGATTCGGTAGGAGATAGTGAAGTGCATGTGTGTTGATTGTCTGAGAGGACATTATTCCGTGCACCATCGTTAGCATGTTAGAACATATCGGTAGACGATGTTGGCCTGAGAGGGACAGAACGGTACCGGTGTGTAGAACGACAAGAGACTAGCTAATTGTCAGTGCTATTACCGAACTTAGCTAACTAAGAGTTGGCGTGTTAGAACATGGAATCCGGAATTGTCAAAACTACCCTAGGTGATCTATAGATTTCCTAGTCTTCTCTCCATTGGTTTAATCTAAATCATTTAGTTTGCTTAATTTTACTTGTAGTTTCTAGTCACTTGATTGAGGGTGACAACACTCCAATTGCAAACCTTTTTACCGGTTACTAAGTAGGTTAAAGTAGTTGTTAAACTTAGAAAAGTAAGCACCTTCCCTTGGGTTTGATAACTCGAAGTCCCAAATACTCCCTTATATTACTTGACTGTATACTTGCGCAGCAACACGTAATACACACGCGTCATATGGCATACGCAGGACAGTGATGAGTCATTGATACAGCTTCCACCATCTATGGTTGTGCCTTTTGTTGATGAAAGTGCATCCGTTGAAGCTTTTTTAAATTTTGTTTATCCAAATTTCGAAACAGAATGCGTGAAACATGAGTATCATATCAATTGCGCTATCCTAACTCTGAAGAATGATTTTGTTGATGTGTTAAATGAAATTTTGCTAGGTAGGTTCGAGAATGAAGCACACACTAACAGTTGCTTTGACAACTACCTCCCCGATAGCCAAGATAATTATCCTCTAGAATACTTGCACACTCTTACTCCAAATGAAATGCCTCCCCATGAATTGATTCTCAAGTGTGGGTGTCCTATAATGCTACTTCGAAATCTAGATCCGTTGGAAGGTCTTTCTAATGGGGTGGAATTAATCTGTAAAGATTTACTCCCTACTATCATACATGTTGAAATAGCTGTAGGACATAATAAAGGAAAATATGTTTTCATTCCAAGAATACCCCTTAGACCTTCCTAAACTGATAATTATCCAATTGAGTTTGAGAGGAAGAAATTCCATGTACGCCCTTGCTTTGCCATGACAATAAATAAGTCCCAAGGACAGACATTGCAAAATATTGTTGTATATCTCCCTTGGCCTGTGTTCTCGCACAGGCAACTTTATGTTGCACTTTCGCAAGCAAAATTGTCAGCAACAGTTAAAGTTTTAATAAAACCGCTCTAAAATATTCAATCATTTAATAACACTTGAAATGTTGTGTATAAAGATTTGCTGCGTAGAGCATCTCGTACCCAAGCATAAAATGACTCGTTTGAAATGTTTAGTACGTTAATTTCTTGTCTGCTTCTTGTGAAATTCCAGTTTACCATCCCGATTTCTATTCTCTGATGTTTGCTGTGAATTGCATAATGCTGCTTGAAATTTTTTATAATGACATACATACATACATACATACATACATACATACATACATACATACATACATACATACATACATACATACATACATACATACATACATACATACATATATAAATGTATGTATGTAGATACATGCACACTTAAATGTACTGTACTACGTCTAATACTTCGTCATCAAACTGATATTTGTACATGTTTAAATCGAAGGAAATATTTGCACACAAATTGAAAGGCAGGTCACGAGAAGCAACAGATAGTGCAACGCTAGCGTTGATTACAGAAGGCAGTTCAAAAGAAGCAGTGGATAGTACAGCGTTAAAGTTATCGGACTTAACGGATGAAATGAAGGAGTGGTCACTTCATCTTCATGTTGCAGAAAAATCTCGCATCCTTAGAGCTCGTTACGGGGATACCAAGTATCAACACTATATTCTTTCTGATAGTCAGGTTTGTCAGCAGTTAGTTTACACGTTTATTAACTTGTTGTCACGTACTTGGTATCACTGGCTCGTCGTATTACAAGTTCGCGACTATATGTTTGCAGTGGGAAAAATACAGGCGACAGCTTTTCAGGAAAACATTGTGTCTTTCGACAAGAAGCTACACCCACACTCTTCTTATTGGTTCACTAAAGGTATTGTGAAATATGTGAATCCGAAATGCCGCTATGTAGATCACGACTTTGTATTGGTACTTGATGAAAACATGAAAGTGACGGTCGTTGACGATGCTGGAGATGAAACAGCTGGTACCAAATTTAGCTTTAAAACTCGTACCGAGGTGCTAACGTTAAAGAAGCAGTGTGATAAATTTGGTAAATCAGCTCTTTCTTCTCTAATGTTGTTGCGATGTCCAATTGGCTTATGTTTAGCAACTAAACTTTCACTACAACTGTGTTTATATGCAGATATAGCTGTCATAGTCATTTTTGTCATGCCAACCAAGACAGTCCCTCGTAAAGATTCGTCCAGTCATGCCCGCGTCTGTGAAATTATTGTTCTCGATGAATCGTGAAGCTCCTCATACACTTCCAACTGTTTTCAGTGATATGTTTTGCTAGGGTTATCTTTTGTTTATATTTAATTAGCATTGTGATCACCTGCTTCAATGTGCACTCTTTCTCCGATGTGCTAATCTGTATGGGATGATGTGGCGACAACTGATGACGATAAATTGGCGTACCTTGCAAGTGTTGAACCGGTGGTCGTGGTTAGTAATGTCTCGGTCACTAAATATCAAGGTACAATATATTAACGCCTAGAGTGATCTGTAAGCAACTGTGAAGTGGATATTTCGTTCTACCTTTGGATATCCAATAAATTTATACACTACTTACAGAATGTTCCTTGAATACGACGGGTCTACTATGTTCATGCACGATGTTGAAAATCTACGGGTGAAGGAATTTATTGATAGGTATGGCTATAATATATTTTTCACCCTGCGTCACTTATGAAAAGTTTTATCTCATTACCTGCATCGTTGAACAGTTGAGATGCTAATTACGAAAAAATTGATAAGCTCAAGAGTCCAGAAATATTGTTGTCCACTAAATTTACCAAAGATCCGAAACCAGATTTCAAGCTGTCACAGATTGCTGATTTGCCAAAAGTTTTGGTATCTTCGCAGTATTTGTACTACAATATTTTGATAGTAGGGTTATAAATTTTTTATATTTTCTGATAACGTAGCTATTCTATTAGTGATAGTCTTCTTTTTTGACAGTCTGGGGGTCCTGAAGTGTGGGTGAAGGTTTCAGTTCTAGCATCACCCGTTAACCAACGAACGTGGTATCATTCATGCAGCCTTTGCAATCGTGCGACGAACCACTTAATAGGGGAAGTGTTTGATTGCCCCCATTATGCTAATAATGGTTGCACATCTACACCATGGTGTGATTTTCATATTTGCTGAATTTTGATTTGTACTGATCTCATAAATATTTTTATATATAAATACATGACTTTTGTAAATAAATAATGAAAAAAATGTATTTATTGCAGGGGTCCTCTTGCTGTTGTCATTGGGGGTGGCAGTGGTGAGCTTCAGGTGATGATATTTGGTCATGCTATTGAGACAGTGCTGGAAAAAAATGCAGTTGTTTTATCTGCAATGACTGAAATGGTATTTATCTCAATCCACAAGTATCATAATTTTGCATAATATTTTCTGTTGCGTGCAACAATAATTGTTAGAAATGGCGTTAACAATTTATCCATTTTATTTATATATTTATTTGTTTCCCTTTTTTTATATATTATTCCCCGGAACAAAATGATGTGATCTGCAAAGCAAATGAAGCAAGTGTGAAACAGAGATTCTAGTTTCGCCAGACTCCATCCATCAGCAAAAATCCTCGGTGCGCGAGTAAGTGGAGTGTCCGTCAGGTGGAACAAGCATAAAATAGCTCAGCTGTACACTTCTGAAACCATGGGGTTTGTGTGTGCTACTATGAACGTACATAGAAGTAGCATCATCAGTTGTTATTTTGTATTATCCTTTTTGACAGAGAAAGCGTACCGATAATGTTGTCACTGCAGGCAGGTATTATCTCTACGCTCTTTATATATTACTGGACTTGTGTGTTTTATGGAATTCACGTCGGACTAAGTCGGTGTAGTACTCCTTTGTTTATGTGGATCTGCTTGTTACTTTGGTAGCGCGGTGTGTGCACAAATACTGCTGCCATGATGCTCCACTATTATGTGTACAACCTCTATGTACTTTTCATCTTCAGTTATATCGATAATATATGTGTATTTTGTATACATTGTGCGACTATGCTGTCATGTGTGCTGTGAATTTACACAAGATCTATTAAAATTGTATGATTATGTTCGGCAGCTATACACCACAGGGTAAAATTCATCGAACTCTTGTGTTGGTAATAGTATCAAGTAAATTTAACACATTGTTGTGCACACTTTCACTACGAGACCCATTCTTCGTGTGGGTGGAGGCTCCTTCCGGGTGGTAGCATTGCATACGTTGCACACACTGCATGATTAGGACATAGCAAATTGGTCTTACAACGCGGTAAATAAAGTTGTATCTATTAATTAATTTGGATGTCAATGTTTAAATTTTACATTATGCATATTGAGACCCCTGCATGGTGTTGGTGGAGGCTCCTGTCGGGTGGAAGCATTGCATCGACTGCGCACATCGTGTATTTAGACATTCGTTAACGAACACTTTTTTCAGTTTAATACAGCAGCGATGATATTGTGTCCCACTAATTGCTAAGCTACTAAATATTAGTCATACTCTTATTGAAATTGAAGACCTGACAGTTGATATTAGATTAGATATCCACCTATTTTTACAATAATCTACAAACAATAAATCACATTGCCCAATAAATGCCGAATAAATTATCAACCCATAATTACCCTCATCGTGACTACTTGAATAGTTTGTTCAGCACGTGAGTGAGCTATTATTTCGACAGTGCTTCTTTTCACACATAAAATTATCAATTATTGAGGAGATACATAGCCTGTATTGGACAGAGAAAATGACAATGCATATCCTGTTGGAATTGTGCCCTAGAGGCAATCAATTAATTGTGACAAATATATGGATTTACGATTCATTATGTTATCGATATAGAGATATGCTAACATGAATGAAGTCCTTAGAATATAAGGTGTTATATTCTTAAATATCCCTAGTCAATTATAATGATTAATGGGACAATCATCTATAGACTAGTATGGGGTTGGATTGATATGGAGATATCACGATCCAACACATGGGTATGCATTAGGAGTAATGGCATACTGGATGACCCACGACGAGAAGGATACATTAGATTATGTTGAAGTCACAATCTCTTCTCGTAGTGCTAATAATATTGCAATCCTTAGACTTGAAGTCACTAGATACTCTAGTTGTGGAATATTGTGCTTTGATGTTATCAAACGTTACACCGTAACTGGGTAATCATAAAGGTGGCTATCGGGCGTGATAGGAAGCAAGCTTAGAGATCGTAGTGATGTAGATAGGATTTGTCCCTCCCACATAATGGGGGTAAATATCCACGGCCACTCGAGGGATGAGGCTTATTGAATGTGTGGCCAGACTCAGATAAATTAATATAGAGATATTAATGTTATCTGCAAGTATAAGCATATTCCCAGGATCGAGGAACTATGGATTGGATATACGAGTGTGACTATTTATGTCTCGTGTCCAATCCGGATATGGAGACAAAGGGATAATGCAATATGATATATTGGGCACAAAGGTTTGTCGGGATAACTGACTATTTCTATTGGTTGGGTGGCATGGATGTGTTGCTAGACACCGCTCCATGTTAGTAATAGTTACTACCAACTATATACAAACCTATGGGTTCACACGTCAAATAGAGTAGAGCTAGATTTGGGATTAATTAATATGGATTAATTAATAGAAGGATCATTGTGCAACACCTTGCAAACTTAGTAGGACTAATTTGCAAGGAAGGGAATAATTCTAGTTCATCTAGAACTAGGAAACTCTTTTATGGAAACAACAAGGAGTTGTTGGAGTATATAAAGGAGGCTCTAGCTTCCTTCCCACTACATGAGTTATTATTAGTCATAACACAAAAGTGGGAGAGAGCAAAAGAGAGAGCAAGACAAAGAGCTAGGGCCGAAACCCTAGCCCCCGTCCGCCCCTCTAACCGACGGCAAAAGGAGGCCGCCCCCTCCTTTGTGCTTTGTTGCTTTGTTGCTTTGATCTTCATCCCTCTTCCTCCGGGTTCAAGCTAGCACTTGTGGAAAAGGAAGAATCTAGATCTCACCTCTAGACGTGGATCAACCGTAGAGACGAGGACATCATTCTTCGTGTGATCTCACAAATCAAAAGGTACACATCTTCTATGACCTTAATCATGTTATGATGTCTCTTCCTGTGATCCTTGGTGGGCTTTGAGTAGGATTAATTTTGTTATTCCGCTGCGTTACCTACGTCAAAACCCAACAGTGGTATCAGAGCCACAGGTCGTAGAGCATAACATGATATTATGTGTTTACGATTTCAGTTCATACACCGTATTATTGTTTATTACGCAAAAACTGAAAAATTGGCATAGTAGATGCAATATTGAATTTGATTCAATCAAACAAGACCCAAATCAACATTGGATGTTATAATTGGTGAGTTTAATCACATAGGATGTGAATAATTGGGTTCTTGAAAAATTAGGGTTCATGGGCACATGATTGAAAAGGGGTTTTCAATTATGGAAACAAAATTATGGAAATAAATCCATATGGAAACAACCTTGCTTGGGCAACAAGGAAGGAGGAAGGGGACTAGGGCCGAAACCCTAGCCGCCCGCCCCTCCCTTGCGCGCCAAGCAAGGCCGCGGCCCCCTAGGCGTGCGGCGGTCCTAGGGTTCGGGCCACTTGTTGGCTTGGACCCTTTGGACCGTTGTGAAACCCTAGTTACCCAATTTCATTAAAATTAAACAAGCGCGTTAAAAAAATGGTTTTAACTGTATTATGTGCTTTATTGCATGGTGGATGGATATGGCCTAGGATTGTGGATGTTTATTGTTTTGTGGTTTGGTTTACGGCCTGCGAGCTGATCAAATTAATGTAATAAATAATTAAGTTTTACGGCCTGCGAGTCCTCTTTTTCTCCTCGACATGTGAGGCTTTTGTTATTTATTTATTCTAGATGTTAGGCTAGAATTAGAAATATTTAGATGATAGCCAAGCACATGGAGAAGAAGACCGGAGAACCAAAGGAGCCAAAAGACATCCCTAGGCGCGCAGCTATGGTGGAGCACATGGAGATGAGCTCGGCACTTTAGGGCAATTAGATATTATCATTGGCTTGATAATATCATTAGTCTAGGGGCCATATCCATGCCACGGTTTTTATTTTGTGGATGTTTATTATTCATGCCTTGTTAATAAACAAGGTTGGTCTTTTATTGTGGATGGCCCAATCCAAATAAGTAGACCATGTTGATAAGATCAACCAAACAACTAAAAAGAAATCCCTCAATTAAATATTGCATTTTGCCTTCTCTTGTCAAAACACCCTTCATGATCATGGCCTATTAAAATTCGGGCTTGCCAAAGCAAGGCGATTTTAATTTTTCATGATGTGTTGCGGACGACGCAAGCTAGTAATGCGTGTATGTTGAAAACAAGAGGTTGGACGCAACTAGGCAAGAGTCAATTGGATTGATGAGCTTAGAGGCATGACAATTAGGAGTCATCCAATTGGATAAAGAATAAGAGGAATTATTTACCTAATTGGACCAAGAGTTGCATGGGATGCAATTGGAATGGTTCCTACCTAAATAACCAATTCTTGGGTGACTTGCCAAAGCAAGCTCAAGAAGAAGTGAAAAAGGGATCTTGGACCTACTAGAAAATATATAAAATATTTTCCGCACTAATGGTGAGGGCTATTAATCCGAGAAAAATAGTGGGAGCTATATTTAATAATTTAAATCCTTGTTGAATATAGTTATACGTCACAATGCTTTGCATAATCCTATAAGTGTTGAATACCCATCGCATTAAACAAACAAACGCGACTTTATGTCCATGAGATGGACAAGATGTCTGGAATCCATTTTCTACATTGGTATAAAATTGAGAATTGTTCTCAAATAAAGGAAATATGTTGTACATTGTAGAGCATAAATTTCTCTTCCCACAAACTACCAAAACACACTAAAGCCTTATGGAAGGAACATCAAAGAATGGTTCTTTGGATGTAACTTGTCTCATGTCAAGCTCCCATGGACTCTAAGCTTTGGAAGCAAGATGAGAAATTTGGAGGCATATGATATGATCATACGAGCTTGTCATGAAAGGCTTGAGGAGTTGCTCCACTTTGCAATCTCTTGCTTAGCACTCGTCATGGTCAAGATGGAATAAGTTCGGGCTTGCCAAAGCAAGGCGACTTAGTTCATCGAGATATGACGCGACGACACAAGTTAGTAATGTGTGGCTGCTGAAGCAAGAGGTGAAGCGCAAACTAAACTATCTCAATAGGATTGAAAGCTTAGTTATTGGGAGTTATCTATAAGATAGATAAAGAATATATAGTTATTCTCCCAAGTGGACCAAGAATTGCATTGGATGCAATTACAGTTTTGTTTTAAAGATGATCGAAAAATCAATAAACAAAACACTCATAATGGGCATGGGCAAAAACAGTTAATAGTTAACAGCATGGGTAAGGGCAAATGGTTTGCGCCGAACCCATGAGTATAAAGCAAGCATGTTGCTAAAACCAAGTTGCCTCGAAGTCCCATAGGTGGTGTAGAGGAAGAGAAACTACCCAAAGTACATGGAAGTAAATAATAAAGGAATTATGAATTCCGACTTGGGTATTTTATTATAAAATTCAATGTGTCTATCTCATCATCAAGAGTATATGATACTAGATGAGGATCTCACATTTATAGAAATGTGTAGGATCTCAAGAGACGAAGACAATTGGATAAGGAAGAAATAATCCTACACGTGGGGCTATGAAGCAAAGGGTTGCTGAAAAGCCGTAGGGAATTATTTCTACCTTTCAGAAATTGTTCATGAATTAGACAAAAGGGATAATGTCCCTGCTATGAGTAGGACCATTATCATAGTTTCTTGTTTGGACAAGAAAACTCCCTATCATAATAAAAGGACAAATGTTGTTCCATTTATTATGGTATGCATTATTGTAATGCAATTTTGTCTAAGTGGATTCTATATCCATGATCATGATAATTTCATCTATAACATTAATACCTAGAGGTTTGCATATAATGATATGAACTTCACTTATCTTTAGCATTATAGTTTAGGCCCCATAAATAAGAGATACATATCTAGAACTCCATTAGGATGGATTTCTGGGACTCATTTGATTATTGAATCATATGAGACATGTGAGACTTATTAGGCAAAGATATGATCTTTTGGGAATCATACATATTGATGTATGAAGGCCGCTAAGCACAAATACTAAAGATGGTTTTAGTACTTCATCATATTTATTGATAGGATCAGAGAAATATGGATTTGTGTATCTTATGAAGAAACAAATCAGAATCCTTTGAATTGTTCAAAAAATTCAGGAATGAAGTAGAGAACCAACTTGGAAAAGGTATTTAGACTCTATGATTGGATCATAGAAGAAAATACTTGAGCCAAGAGCTTGACAAGAATCTATGGGAGTATTGGATATGATCCAAAACTCGCTCCACCTAGCACGCCACATGGGTTTGGCGTGTCTAAAAGGAAAGTTCGAACCTTGTAGGACACGGTTCGGACCATGATGAGTCAAACAGAACTTCCAGTTTACTTTTAGGGGCTATGTTCTAATTACAGCAAATTTCGCCCTTAACCTTATTCCATCAAAAACGGATTGTGAAAAACACCATATGAGATATGGACTAGGAAGTGTCCTAGTATGTCATTCATAAATATTTGGGGTTATGATGTTTATGTAAAAGAGTTTACAAATAAACTTGGACCCAAGTCGGATAAATGTTTTGTGGGATATCCTGAAAAGGATATTATTTCTACAACCTAATCGAGAACAAACTGTTTGTTTCTCGAACCACAGTGTTTCTAGGTAGAGATTGTCTCTAAAAGAAACAGTGGGAGGACAGTAGAACTTGAAAAGTTCTAGAACCACAATAGAACATTGATCCGTTTGATGGAACATGAGCAGGATCACAAGGTGTTGTGGAACAATCTACTCAGATAACACAAGAACCTCGTAGGACAGGTAGGATATATCGAGAGACTAGAGAAATAAAGATTTCTCATAACCAGTGATATATTGCTCATCGAGATGAGCCTACAACCTATGAGATGGCCACGTGTGGCCATACTCTCAGAAATGGCTTGGAGCCATGAGATACGATATGGAATCCATGTATACCAACAAAGTATGGACTTTGGTGGAACCACCTGAATGGGTAGGACCCATAGGGTGCAAGTATGTTATGAGGAAACCAACATGGATGGTAATATGATTACTTTTAAGGGACAACTGGTTTGAAAGGGTTTCATGAGAATTCATAGTATAGACTATGACGAAAACTTTCCCCAGTTGTGATGCTTAAATCCATTCGCATCTTGCTTGTAGCAATCTGTTTATAGATTGAGTCAAGCTTCTTGGAGATTGGATTCTTCGAATTTATGATGCAATCAAAGGAGTTTGGTTCCATCCAAAACTGAAGATGATACTTGTGTCTACAAGAAGGTTAGTGGGAGCATAGTTAAATTTCTGGTCTTGTATGTAGAGACATACTAATCATTGGGAATAATGTCTCTACTCTGCAATCTATTAAATATTGGCTAGAGAAATTGATGTCCAATAATTGACTTAGGCGAGACAATCTATAAAATCTAGGGAGATAGATTAAAGTAATTGTTCAGCCTGAGTCATGGTACATATATTGACAAGGTGTTGAAATGGTTCAACGTGAAAAGAATATTGATTCTTACCCATGTCACATGGAATTAGCTCTTTAGAAGGCTAATTGTCTTACCAATTAGATTGGGAATGGACCGTAAGAATTAGATTCACGAGATACGCCATGAGATGTACTAGGCCAGACGTGTCATAAAGCATGACACAAAGATACCAATCAAATCCAAGTGAGGTGTCACTTGATAATTATCAAGATTATCCTTAAGTACTTGAGAAGGAATAAAGGATGAACTCTTGATTAATGGAGGATAGGAAAAGTTTACTGTAAGAGGTTACAGTGATAAGAACTTCCATCTGACAAAGAAGATTTCAGATTATAGTCGAGTTTTATGTTTTGTGCTAGAGGGAGTGACTGTGAGCTGGAAAGGTTCCAGGCAAGATTCAGTCACTGATTCTAACATAGAGGACTGAGTAAATTAATGCATAAGATGCATTTATTCAGAATATTCAATCTCAATCAAATTGTTGATGGAGGAGATGTGAATATTTGCAAGGTGCCAGCATATGTCTCGTCCCTACGCAGTGTAAGCGTGAAGGACCGCGCTAGATCAATAGGCATATGATGCAGGAGATTGACTCTAGTGCAAGTGGGAGACTGTTGGAATTGTGCCCTAGAGGCAATCAATTAATTGTGACAAATATATGGATTTACGATTCATTATGTTATCGATATAGAGATATGCTAACATGAATGAAGTCCTTAGAATATAAGGTGTTATATTCTTAAATATCCCTAGTCAATTATAATGATTAATGGGACAATCATCTATAGACTAGTATGGGGTTGGATTGATATGGAGATATCACGATCCAACACATGGGTATGCATTAGGAGTAATGGCATACTGGATGACCCACGACGAGAAGGATACATTAGATTATGTTGAAGTCACAATCTCTTCTCGTAGTGCTAATAATATTGCAATCCTTAGACTTGAAGTCACTAGATACTCTAGTTGTGGAATATTGTGCTTTGATGTTATCAAACGTTACACCGTAACTGGGTAATCATAAAGGTGGCTATCGGGCGTGATAGGAAGCAAGCTTAGAGATCGTAGTGATGTAGATAGGATTTGTCCCTCCCACATAATGGGGGTAAATATCCACGGCCACTCGAGGGATGAGGCTTATTGAATGTCTGGCCAGACTCAGATAAATTAATATAGAGATATTAATGTTATCTGCAAGTATAAGCATATTCCCAGGATCGAGGAACTATGGATTGGATATACGAGTGTGACTATTTATGTCTCGTGTCCAATCCGGATATGGAGACAAAGGGATAATGCAATATGATATATTGGGCACAAAGGTTTGTCGGGATCACTGACTATTTCTATTGGTTGGGTGGCATGGATGTGTTGCTAGACACCGCTCCATGTTAGTAATAGTTACTACCAACTATATAGAAACCTATGGGGTCACACGTCAAATAGAGTAGAGCTAGATTTGGGATTAATTAATATGGATTAATTAATAGAAGGATCATTGTGCAACACCTTGCAAACTTAGTAGGACTAATTTGCAAGGAAGGGAATAATTCTAGTTCATCTAGAATTAGGAAAATCTTTTATGGAAACAACAAGGAGTTGTTGGAGTATATAAAGGAGGCTCTAGCTTCCTTCCCACTACATGAGTTATTATTAGTCATAACACAAAAGTGGGAGAGAGCAAAAGAGAGAGCAAGACAAAGAGCTAGGGCCGAAACCCTAGCCCCCGTCCGCCCCTCTAACCGACGGCAAAAGGAGGCCGCCCCCTCCTTTGTGCTTTGTTGCTTTGTTGCTTTGATCTTCATCCCTCTTCCTCCGGGTTCAACCTAGCACTTGTGGAGAAGGAAGAATCTAGATCTCACCTCTAGACGTGAACCAACCGTAGAGACGAGGACATCATTCTTCGTGTGATCTCACAAATCAAAAGGTACACATCTTCTATGACCTTAATCATGTTATGATGTCTCTTCCTGTGATCCTTGGTGGGCTTTGAGTAGGATTAATTTTGTTATTCCGCTGCGTTACCTACGTCAAAACCCAACATATCCTTGGCTGAAGAAAGCTGATGATACCAAGCATTACGAAATGGTTGTCTCATAGTGCTAACATACTTGTTAGGGTTGGATTCCTTTATGAACCCGGGTACTAAAGCTTCGATACAAGTATGACATGTGTGGAAAATAGTCCAGAGTATCAAAAGCAACAAAAAAGTTATCAATGACATTTCATTAACATAACCATGCAAATTTAAACTACAGATATTCCACGACAATGACAACTTTGATTTCTTATTTCTCATGTTCTTATCAGCATCAATAGTCATCGCATTTGGTTTCATTGCGTTTGGATCAAGAAGTGGTCTAATATATGGTGTCTTGTACACTCAGGAGGAACTAGCCGTGTTGAAACTCCAACCATCATCGTCTTCTTCCTCATATGTGTATATCGTCGTTTCCGAACCCTTTGCCACTATATATCCACTTCCATATTCACTATCCTCTTCAGATATTTCTTTCTCCTCACTTACCTCTTCCTCTTCTGTATCGTTTTGAACATCTTACTCTTGCACATTCTCTTCTTTTCCTTCTTGATGTTGTTCATCTTCACTCAATTCCATTTCAAACTCCATGGGTGGGCTGTTTTGGGCCATGTTCTGAAAGCATGTTCTCAATAGTGTTAACTTGCTATACATTTATAACTGTAGAAAAAGTGGTTTATATAAAGAGATGAATCCATTTTTTATAGGTTCATTTATTGTACATCACTAGAATCATCTTCCACATGATGTGTCTAAGCTTTCCTGCAAACTAAATTTAAGTTGGAACACTCATCAACCTCAGCTCCTTCACAGGCAGTGGATAAAGTAGCTTACCAATGACATTGAAATGTGCGTCAAGCTACCAGCAAGATTAATAAATTGACATGTATTTCTAGAGCCAAATTAAGGATGCAATGAGACAATCACCACATTATTGAGGTGAATACAACAAAAGGAAAAAAATTATGAGGGAAAAAGTTATGAAATAAAAACAAGCAAGGATTAATATAGCAACATCATACCTTGAATAAATAAATGTATTGATCACATATAAGAATTAGGTGCTTTATATTCCACCAGTTAGAATAAGGACTGTGATATGAAATGGTTAGCTATATGGCCCAATTAAAACATCCAAAGAAATGTACATTTTCATACCAAAACCAGTGAGCGGGATGCTTGAATCATATGCAGATATTTATTTGTTATTCATTCTTGTTGGTACATGTATAATTGTAATGCATGTGTCTCTAAATGGATTCCACGTGCAAAGCAATAGTGCATATGAATTGCTCAGGGAGTTTCATAGAACTTGACATGGTACAATAGTTATTTCATAATGCTCACAAGTTTTGTTTGCTTTAGATTTTTTATTGGATATCAGTATATTAGTTGCCCTAAGATTTTGAAGTGTGTGCCAAATGTTGAAGTAATGAGGCCAAATGAAACGTTCATAAACCACTTCGAATATCTCAGCAATGTAATTAAGTATATTTTTGATAGGAAAAAACACATTTTCTTGTAGAATAGCTAATTGGGAACATCATACTCAAAATGACAGATACAACTACGGTGTCATTTCTAAAGAAAAAGCATAATGGCATGACCAAATATTATTACCACAATAGCTTTCCAACCATATCCAGAACTGCACATTCCCCATCTATCAGAGTGCATTTTTTACACAACTCATGATGCAGGCCCAGACAGAATAACATTCTTAATTGACATAAAATATGCTGATCGCGGTAGAATCCACGCAACTAAATCTAGAATTACATCTACCGACCAGCCATGTTCATTACCAGAAAATAGAATATTATAGCTTTCATTCCAAATATAAAACATCTAATCTTCAAATAAATTGACACATCAAGAAGTGTTTCACTCCATTACAGACAGTGAATGACACTGCATTTGGTTTTCTGAGAAAGTGTAGTGCCACTTAATACCACCACATAGTTGTCGCATTGTGCTCACAAACTTTGTGAGCTTTGGATTCTCCAGTAAATGCTCCTACATGAACTTGCCGACAAGTTTGGAAAGTGTGCCAAGTACTACAGAACATTGAATGTGACAGATTCTGAAACAATGAAGCGTTCCAACATACTGCATCTCTTCAGCAGCTATGTAAGGTATCCAACGCATGCTCACTCAAAATATACTTCATATAATCTTCTTGCTATTTTATATATCGATGTTTTCTGGCAAAGCGGGTATTTAATAAGCAAGAGATCTCTGAATCTTTTAACTGTTAGTGTAAGTTCCTTCTGATCAATTGAGTAGTTAAATTCAGCAGTAGCCTAACTGCGTTGGTATTTATTTTCTATGATTCCTCGCATCACCAAAAAAAATAAAGTTATATAACATTATATTTACTTGCCTACTATCTCATTTATTTGTATTCCTTACAGATCCAAAAACAAATTATTTCTGACGAAGAAGTCACTAGCAATTTCAAAGCTGGAAGTTCTTCAGGTTCTTCTAGAAAACCTTCAAATTTTGAGAACGAATCAATTCTCCTGGACGAGCCACCGCCACATCTAATCTCTACCAGCAGAAGTAAGTTTCCATTGGCAACATAATTTCATATGCAACTTAATTTTTGACGCAACATGCTTTCTATATCAGAGTTACAGACTTATTAATTCGAAATTATTATGCAAGGAGTGACGAAAATAAATGTGCATGGCTATGTTCCTACTACCGGTGGGAGCGCTGGAATTGGAGGAGTCCGGGATGAGAGAGGCGACTGGAAGCATGGTTTCATTGGCAAAATGGATGGAGTGAACAACTTGGAAAGTGAACTCTGGGCAATTTATCACGCAATTCATCTTGCTTATGATAATAATTGGAAGGAAATTGAACTGCAAACCTCCTGTTATGAGGCAACCAAAATATTTCATGGGTTCAAATCTGGTCCGCCGTCCATGAGTATCGAACTTACTAATGGCTCCACACTCCTTCGACACATGCACAAAGCATTAAATCATGTTTACCCCGGAGATCACAGTGTTGCAAAGAGGCTTGCTAGTATGGTTGCACAGTAAATGGATCATCTCAGGATATTGTAAGATGACCAAGAAATAATACAAGATTTGATACTAGAAGACAGGTTGGAAGTTTGTGGTTTTTAATAATATGTATTAGATTTCCATCAGAAAAAACTTGAACTTAGTTGGTTTGTTGCTGAAGCCTTGCTTCATAAAGTTCCTTATTCAAATTGCACTTAATGCCAATGCGTTATCTTGTGATGTTAATAGCTCAAAAAAATCACATGTTTCAAACATTTGATTATCTTAGCCTACGCAATTGCAATTACTTTATCAGAATTTCCATAACTACAAGTATTAATGTTAAATATACTACTTCAGTTACTGGAACTGCTGATAAATTCTCGCAATCAACTACATTATATACAATCGTCACATCGAGCGTATAGAAATACCTTTATGACCATGCAAGATAAGAATTATTACACAACAATATGAAAAAATTATCTAGATATTCTAAATTTTCCATATTCTCATCAGCAGGAAAAAGTAACCTTGTGAATAGTGCTAAAGCCCAAATGGTGCAAAATATTTGGGCTGGGATAGTAAATATTAATCCTATTATGTATTAAATTACAAATTATATAATCATCAAATCTATAATTAAAAGAATAATAGGATAGAAAAGCAATTTCCTACAACTTCAGAGATCTCAAGAACTATTCCATGTAAACAAGTGCAGAATATTAATTACAGCATACCTAATTACCTCGATACAATCTAGAAGAGATCTCGAAAACCCTTGACGTTTCATTTAACCCTCCACATCTTCTCTCCCAGTCTCATCTGACGTGAGGTACAGTCTATTGTCTCTTATCTTTCTCTTCCAATACCTGTAACTACACTTTGCTGTGTTTCCTCCGTTGTTCTCACTTCTCAAAGTTGGACTTGCAGGACTATCTCGTTGTTCGGATTCAGATCTTTGGTATGTGTTGTTTAACTACTTTTTCTTCACACAGCAAGAATACATGGTTGCACTTTTTGGTTTTCAATTAGCTCTAAACTGTATATACATACAATGCAACAATTTCTTTCTTTGTTCTCTACTATTCTGATTTTCCTATCATGGAATGTTAATTATTGTATGATATACTGAGCTACGTCCATTTAGAGCACCCTAATTTAGACCAATTGTGTTGGGTCAATTGGGAAAAGGGATTTTGTTGTTTAGAATTTATCTGTGTTTACACATGACGTTGAGATAGTAGTCTGAGGCTTCCACCACATGGGTTGATTTGAAGTTACATTTGAGTTCTGCTCTGGATTCAATTGAGAGTTTGGGCTAGGGCTTAGTGCTGGTATTATGTGGTACCAATAGTGTGACTCTGGTGATGATAATTGTGGCTTTGGATTGCAGATTTTTGACAGACATAGTAATGGCTTATGCTCTCATTTTCTGGGCATGTTATATCTTCTGGAAAGAGTGTGAAAACTGAGAAGGGGTAGATCTAATACCCATTTTCAGTTGTCTCTCACTGGTCCCCTAGTTTTCTGCATTGCATGTGTAGCTGGTACTGCTAACCAGTTATCACACTCATGATTTAAGATCCATTGTTTCAATATTACAATGTATTACTGGTATTCATGAGTTTGCATGTGTGATTGTCACATGTCTGAATGGATGGTTGTGACAAAATTGGCCATTTTCTTTACCAAGCTTTTAATGTTATGCACTGCTTGGCAAGCACTTTCAAATTTACAAGGAAACTAATCTAACGAGATTGAGTAAAGAGTCCAAAGCTAAGGAAAGCTGTGTGCACTATAAGACATTTATGTCGTGCAACGAAGCGGCATTGGATTATATGTTGAAAGGGGAGTATGCAGGTAGAATTCAGCACAGATACTCTAGATAGGGGGGTTGAATAGAGTATTCGAACTTTTTACAAAACTTGTAGAAGATAAGAGTTTCTATGAAGAGCAATGAAGTTCAAGACCTTGAAAACAGTTTCAAGCGTTTGGAATGAAATACAGATTGAAATAAAATAGATAAGTCTTTTTCAAGGCCTTGAAAAGAGTTTCAAACCCTTGAAAACAAATTAGTTTGAATGCTGCAAAACTAAGTATGAAAATGAAACTGTAAAAGCAAGAGACACAGGATTTACAGATTCAGTCCACTTGGACCTACGTCTCTACCTCAGGGATCTTCTCCCTGTAGGATTTTAGACAAAAATCTTATTAATCAAAAGCTAAGCCCTAGATATCAAGCACAGAGATATGCCTTACTCTGTTATAGCTTGTGGTTCTCTCTAACCTATCTAGTACCTGCTCTAGCTAAATAATTAACTAAGAATTCTCTATTGTTCACTTTGAGAAATCCTTGAGCATGAGAGAAAGAAGTAGTATAATAATGATATACAAATAAAGTGCAATTCAGAAGAACACTGAAGTGTGGAACTGCAGTGAAGAATGCAGTGATCTTCTATGAGATGGATTGTGAGAATGATGTGCTTCATTGATGCTTGTTAATCCTGAAATGTGTCTCTCTATTTTTTGTTTGCCCGTTGAGTGTTGTATCTTGTTGCTTCAAAATGAGCTTTATTTATACTGCTCAGAGCTCTTCAAATCTTCCCAGATTTTTAGCAACAACTTCCTATTTTGTAGGCAACAACTTTGACTCTTTTAACAGCCTTCTCCAACGGATAGTTGATCATAATATTCCGAGATATTGATCTGATCTTGTCTTTACACAAATTGAGAAGCTGTCAAGAGTGTCTGATTGACAGAATCACATTCTCTCCCATTTTCCTTTCCTGCAAAATCCAGATTAGGAAACCAAACCTACAAACTATGAAATAATATTTCCCTGCAAAGTTGAGTTAAACAGATGGATTAATTAGTGTTAAATATATCAAAATAGATTGTTTTTCATCATCAAATAACAACGGATCAAGAATATGGGTGAGATGGAATCAGATTAGAAGAGTTCAGAAAAACTCCCCCTAAGTATGTGCATACAGGTCAGATAGTTTCAAGGCTTTGAATCCAGTTTCAAGGTCTGCTATTTCAAGCCTCTGAAACCTGATTCAAGGCTTCGAAAACTGGGCCTGCTATTTCAAGCCTGTGAAACCTGTGAACTTACAATCTCCCCCTTGATGAAAGACAAAACCTCAATCTGTTTGAATCTTAGTTTCTGCAAAAAATACTGATTATCCCACTGTTCAAATAGTAGTAACACATTGGTTCCAAAAAGATCCAAGTTATTCAATGATAAACAGAAAAACACATAAGTCCAAATAAATCCTACTGACCAAAAAGACAGGTCACCAAAACATAAACAGAAAAACCTAAGATTTCTCCCCCTGTTTGACTTTCATGAAAAAGAATGAGAAGATGTTGGATCAGAGTCTTTGGAAAATTTTGAAAAATAAACTTAAACGATAAGTGGGAAAGAAAGAGTAGGCAAGAGTTTATGGGGTTGGGTATTCATCTCCATCCTGATCTCCTTCTTCTTCCTCAATGTCTTCATCATCGTCCTGGTCTTCTCCAACAACCACATCAATTTCCTCAATGAAGGAACTAATTTTCTCTATAACACTGTTGAACAAGAAGGTGAGTCCTTCTAAAGCTTTTCTTACATGCTTCAGTTTCTTCTTCACATACACCCTCTTCTGTTGTGCAGAGGAATTTTGTGATGAAATTTCTTTCTAGTTTTTGAAACAGTCTCAGCTTCAGGAAGATATTTCTCAAGTCTTTCTCTTTTGGACACAAAATACACTCCATAGGAACCTGAAGTAGTATCTGAATCCGAGTCTGGAATGAGAATTTATTCTCCTTTTCCTTTGATCCATGTGTCTGCCTTTTTATTATCCTTCTTAGGTCTTCCAATATGGATTCCATTCTGCTTCTCTTGTGCAGTCCCCGTGGTCTTTTTATTCTTGCCTGTTACTGGATAGTGGTCCTTCTTCACCATCTTCTTGGGAGGTAAAGACTCCAGTTCTTCATCAGTAATCCCTTTTGATTATAAGTCTTCACTGATATCTTGAACATCATCCTCAACTGTCTTTCTCTTCTTCTCTGTACTAGGCTTTGATCCTCCGGCCATCCTGATTCTATCATAGGATCTTCTAGTGCTCATTAGGGTTTGGGAAAAGAATAGAGAGAGGTAGTGTTGATACGGAGTGAAGGAGAATATAAGGAGATAAATACTGAAAGACTTTGAGTTTAAAAAGGAAACTACAGTATCTCTCTGATCTCGAAAAATCTGTAATGATCAGAGAAGATTCAAATCTTTGAAGCCGTTGGAAGTTAATAATTTAATACTATATTTGGCTGAAAAAGAATTTTGAAAAAGGTAGGGGCAATATTGAGAAAATTTCTACAAAGATAGCACTCAATACTGAATGATCCAAGAATTATTGACTAACCAGTTATCAGACTTATTCTCAAGGCTTTGAAAATAACTTCAAGGTCTTGAAATGCTGCTATACTGAAACAGATAAAAACAAAACTTTGAATAGATTTTCAAGGATTTGAAAATCAGTTCAAACCTTTGAAACACATAATAAACTTACCTTCCTTACCTTGTACTCAACCTAAACCAATGCATCTCTATTTAGCATGCCTAATTCCAGCTTTAGAGCTGAAAATATTTCATCTGGCAATGGTTTAGTGAAGATATCTACAAGTTGCATGTTAGTAGAAACAAATTCAAGAATAATATCACCTTTCTCAGCATGATATCTGATGAAATGGTGTCTGACATCAATATGCTTGGTTTTTGAATGTTGAACTGGATTCTTTGTAATTGATACTGCACTGGTGTTGTCACATTTGATAGGTATGCTTCTGAAATCAAATCCAAGATCTCTCAACTGTTAAGCAATCCATAAAACTTGTGAACAACATGCTCCAGCAGATATATATTCAGCTCCAGCTGTTCATAAAGCAACTGAGTTTTGTTTCTTGGAGTGCCAGCTGATCAAGGAGGATCCAATAAATTGGCAAGTTCCTGAAGTGCTTTTCCTATCAACTTCGTTACCTGCAAATTCAGCATCTGAAAATCCATGCAAAGAGAAGTTAGAATGTCTTGGATACCAAAGCCCTAAGTCTTTGGTACCATTGAGATATCTGAATATTCTCTTCACAACACTTAAGTGTGATTCCTTTGGATCAGCTTGAAATCTTGCACACATGCATACACTGAACATGATATCTGGTCTACTAGCAGTAAGTTATAGTAATGATCCAATCGAACATCTATACTCTTTCACATTGACACTCATACCATATTCATCGTTATCTAAGGGCAGTGTAGAACTCATAGGAGTCTTGATTTCTTTAAATTGAGATATGATGTACTTGTTCAACAAGTCCCTAGTGTACTTAATTTGATGCAGAAAGATGCCCTTCTTCAACTGATGTATTTGAAGTCCAAGGAAGAAGTTCAACTCTCCCATCATGCGCATTTCAAATTTCCTGCTCATAAGACTTGAGAATTCTTTGCATAATAGATCATTAGTAGCTCCAAATAAAATATCATCAACATAAATCTGAACTACAAGTAAATCTTTCTCATGAGTCTTAATGAAAAGGTTTTTGTCTACCAATCTTCTTTTGAAATCATTTTCAAGCAAAAACTTTGACAATCTTTCATACCAAGCTCTTGGAGCTTGTTTCAAACCATAAAGAGCTTTGTCAAGTTTGTAAATATGATCTGGAAACTTATCACTTTCAAAACCAGGAGGTTGTGCAACATAAACTCCCTCTTGCAAGTAACCATTCAAAATTGCACACTTCACATCCATTTGAAATAGTTTCATGTTCATGTAAGATGAAAAGGCAAGTAAAATTCTAATTGCTTCTAACCTGGCAACTGGAGAAAAGTTTTCCTCATAATCAATACCTTCTTCTTGGTTTTAACCTTGAGAAACTAACCTTGCTTTGTTTCTGATCACTTTTCCATTCTCATCTAGTTTGTTTATGAACACCCATTTGGTACCAATGACAGACTGGTTTGTTGGTGGAGGAACTAGGTTCCACACCTTATTTCTTTCAAAATCATTGAGTTCACTTTGCATAGCTCTAATCCAATATGCTTCTTGTAATGCTTCCTTCACAGGTTTGGGTTCTACAAGAGAAATGAAGGCATTAAAAGCACAGAGATTCTTCAACTGTGATCTTGTTTGTGTACCAGTGGTTGAATTAGAGATGATGTTGCCAGCTGGATGAGATGAAAGATATTTGAATCTCTTTCTTGGAGACCAGGGTTCAGGCTCTCCATATTGCTTGTCTGGTCTTGAAGTAGTAGCCTGATCACTTATATATTTGTGATCATTCTTGTCAAGGCTTTGATCTCTATTTTCAAGGCCTTGAGACTTGTTTCAAGGTCTTGAAATTGGCTTCTGTTTCCTTCTGAGCCTCTCTTGAAACCAAGTGAGTTCTCAGCTTCTTCTTCTGATTCATGCTTGTTCAGATTCAAGTCTGCAAAACTTTCACTCGAAGAACCATCAAAGCTTTCATTAAAAATAACATGAATACTTTATTCAACCAGCTTGGTTCTTTTATTATAAACTCTATAATCCTTGCTAGTAAGAGAGTAACCAAGAAAGATACCTTTATCACTTCTTGCATCCAACTTACCCAAGTTGTCCTTACCATTGTTGTGGACAAAACATGTGCAACCAAAGGGTTTGAAGTATGAAATGTTTGGCTTCCTCCCTATGAAAAGTTCACAGGGGGTCTTCTTCAAGATAGGTCTGATCAAGCACCTGTTCAAAATGTAATTTGTTGTATTCACAGCTTCTGCCCAATAGTGTTTTGGCAGCTTGTTTTCTAGAAGCATTGTTCTTGACATATCTTCAAGAGTCTTGTTCTTTCTTTCAACAACTCCATTCTGTTGAGAAGTTCTAGGAGCAGATAAATTGTGTGAGATACCATGATTAACACAAAACGAATCAAATTCTAATTGATCAAATTCTCCACCATGATCACTTCTGACTGAAGCAATTGGTAGGTTTTTCAAGGTTTGAAGTTCTCTGCGAAGCTTTGAAAATTCATAGAGGGCTTCAGATTTTTATTTGAGAAACATAACCCAAGTAAATATAGAGTAATCATCTACAATAACTAGAATATACCTCTTACCTTTTGGATTTGGAGTCCTCATATGACCACAGAGATTCATATGAAGTAATTCAATAGGTCTAGTAGTACTTACAAATTTCGTTGGCCTGAATGAGCTTCTGGTCTGCTTACCCTGAGCGCAAGCTTTGCATACTTCATCATCTTTGAACTTGATAGATGGTAATCCTATTACCAGATCTTTGGAGATCAACTTGTTCAAGGTAAGCAAGCTAATGTGACCAAGCTTTATGTGACAAAGCTTTGAATCCTCTTTCAAGGCCTTGAGACACTTCAAGCTTTTACCTGCAACTTTGTTAGTCTGAAAAGTATAAACATTGTTTGATCTAGAGGCTGTGAGAATGCAATTGTCTGATTTCTCATTTTGCACCACACACTTCTCTTTATCAAAGATAACCTTATTGCCATTGTCAAAAAGTTGAGATACACTAAGCAAGTTAAATTTCAAGCCATCAACTATATATACATCATAAATTTAGTTTTCAGAATCTGTACCAAATTTACCAATACAAGAGTGCTGCATTTGCCTTTTTCACCAAGTGTAATTGAACCTTCAGATTGCTCTTTCAATTCTGAGAATAGAGATCTCTTTCCACTCATGTGTCTTAAGCAACCACTGTCCATAAACCACTTATGTTCTTTAACATTGGTGACAACCTGCAAACACCAATAACTGCCTCACCCAGCTGTTAGACCAAGTGTGGAATTTTGACTCATACTCATGATCAACTATATTAGGTGGTCTGACCCCTTTAGGAACCCAAATCTGTCTGACTTTTCCCTTGAGTTGAAATGGTAAAGTGTTCCTCATTATGTGATGGTCTCTTCTTCTGAAAGGACAAGTCATCTTAACAAGACCAGTTTTTTTGCAAAAATGACACTTAGGAGAAGTTTTGTTTACAGCTTTCACAAATTTGGTATTGTTATTTATTGGGAAATTTGGATTGTATCCAGTACCAGTTTTGTGAACAGACTTTGAACTTTCTCCAAGAATCAAGTTCAACTTGTGTTCTGAGCCTGCAAGCTTGACTTTGACTAATTCATATTCGTGAAGTTTCTCAGTAAGAGTAGTCTTTTGTTTATCTAATTCATCAACTTGATGTCTCAGAGATTTCAAGATTCTGTTTCAGACAAACAAGTTGTAAATTCTCTTTTGCTTGCTCATGAACTTTTTATTTCAAAACTCTAATCTCTTTCAGATATTCCTCTTCATTTAAAAGAATTGTTCTAAGGTAACCTGAAAGAGCTTCTTTTGGTTTAGAAATCAAACTGTTTACCATTACCTCAATGTTCTTTTTAGAACTTTCATCATGCTTGGCCATGAAGCATAGGTTGGCATGTTCTTCTTCATACTCAGAGTCATTTGAGGTATCTAAATCACTCCATGAAGCTATCATAGCTTTCTTTCTTCTGTCACGATGTTTCTTCTAGAAGTTCTTGCTTTTCTTGTGTGGGAAATCTCTTATCAAGTGTCCTGCATCACCACACTCAAAGCAGTCATGACTTTTGATTTACTTTGTGAAGGACACTTACCTTTGTATTCCTTGCTACTGGATGATCTTTGTCTTTCTCTGTTGATGTCTCTGTTTCCAAAGTTTTTCTTCATCTCGAGGAATTTGGTCAAGGCTTTGGAAATCAAAGCAAATAGATCTTCATAATCCACTTCAGTTTCAAGGCTTTGAATTTTCTCATTCTCTTTAGCCTTGAGTGCTAAGTTCTTGACACTTTCTGGTAGCTCTCCATCAGCTTCATTCATAGATATTTCATGTGTCAGGAGCTTCCCTTGTAGATCATCAAGTTGTAGTGATAAGAGATCTTGAGCTTCCTCAATTGCAGTAGTCTTTGGTTCCCATTTTGCCTTTGGTAGACTTATCAGAATGTTCCTCACCTTTTCTTCTATGGAAATATGTTTCCAAGTGAATCAAGGTTATTGAATATGTCTGTGAATCTTTTGAACATTTCTCTGATTGAATCATCTGCATTCATCTTGAATATCTCATATTGTTTGAGATAGATGTTGATCTTGGTTTGCTTGACTTGACTGGTTCCTTCAAATGTCACCAAAAGCTTATCCCATATCTCTTTGGCAGTCTTACATCCTGAAATCTTGTTTAATTCATCTGTACTCAAATAGATTTGAAATTCTTAGAGAATTGCTCTAATTCAGAAGAAGAGAGTGCGTCTTCTGATTTGGGGATTTTAATCCCATCTTTCTCTGAGTAGAAAGTGTGAGGTCCATTCTGAATAATGGTCCAAAGCTCTATGTCTTGATCAATGATGAACATTTTCATCAGGGCCTTCCAGTGAGCAAAATTATCTCCACAAATAGAGGAGGTCTATTAGCAGCTCTTCCCTGTGAGAAACCACCATCACCTCCAGTACTCATGATCACCAGATGGTTAAATCTATACAGTGATACAAGCTCTGATAGCAATTGAAAGGGGAGTATGAAGATAGAAATGAAGCACAGATACTCTAGAAGGAGGGGTTGAATAGAGTATGCCAACTTTTTGCAAAACTTGTAGAAGATAAGAGTTTCTATGAAGAGCAATGAAGTTTTAAGGCCTTGAAACAGTTTCAAGCCTTTGGAATGAAATACAGTTTAAAATAAACAGATAAGTCTTTTCAAGGCCTTGAAAATAGTTTCAAACCCTTGAAAACAGATTAGTTTGAATGCTGCAAAACTAAGTATGCAAATAAAACTGTAAAAGCAAGAGACACAGGATTTATAAGGTTTAGTCCACTTAGACCTACGTCTCTACCTCATGGATCCTGCAAGATTTTCAACATAATTCTTATTAATCAAAAGTTAAGCCCTAGATCTCAAGCACATAGATATGCATTACTCTGTTACAGCTTGTGGCTCTCTCTAACCTATCTAGTACCTGCTCTAGCTAATTGATTAACTACGAATTATCTACTGTTCACTTTGAACAATCCTTGAGAATGAGAAAAATGAGTATTATAAGAATGATATACAAATAAAGTGCAAGTCAGAAGAACACTGAAGTGTGGAACTGCAGTGAAGAATGCAGTGATCTTCTGTGAGATAGGTTGTGAGAATGATGTGCTTCTTTGATGCTTGTCAATCCTGAAATGTGTCTCTCTTTTTTTTGCCCGTTGAGTGTTGTATCTTGTTTCTTTAAAATGATCTCTATTTATACAGCTCAGAGCTCTGCAAATCTTCCCAGATTTTCAGTAACAACTTCCTGTTTTGTAGGCAACAACTTTGACTCTTTTAACAGCCTTCTCCAACGGATAGTTGATCATAATCTTCTGCGATATTGATCTGATCTTGTCTTTAAACAAATTGAGAAGCTATCAAGAGTGTCTGATTGATCACAGAATCACATTCTCTCCCAGTTTCCTTTCCTGCAAAATACAGATTAGGAAACCAATCCTGCAAACTAGGAAATAATATTTCCCTACAAAAATGAGTCAAACAGATGGATTAACTAGTGCTAAATATATCAAAATAGTTTTTCTTCATCATTAAATAACAACAGATCAAGCATAGAGGTGAGAGATGGAATCAGATTAGAAGAGTTCAGAAAACTCCCCCTAAGTATGTGCATACAGGTCAGACAGTTTCAAGGCTTTGAATCCAGTTTCAAGGCCTTGAAATAGCTTTTAAGCCTGTGAAACCTGATTGAAGGCTTTGAAAACCGGTTCAAGGCCTCGAAATAGCTATTTCAAGCATGTGAAACCTGTGAACTTACATATGTGGTAAGAAGATGCTGTCGTTTCTTTGTTTGCTATACAATCACTGAGGACTAGGCTATGTTAATCTTTATGTGGAGACCATTGGAGCATTGCTGATATTTTTCTGTACTAAACACGTCAAAGTAGAGATGATTTATGGTATTCAACGTTTGTGTAATGTTAGTTTTAGTTTAGTTCAAGATTCTGTGTTGTGATACAAATTAGTGTATCAAAATTATTGAACTTGGTAAATGGAATATATCATTAGATTATTATGACGTATTATTTTTGCCTATTTTTCTAAAAAAGAAGCATCTTACTCATTAATTTTACTTCAAACGCAGATAATGCATTTTTTCAAAGTCGTTTCTCCTGAGTCAGCAAAAAATTATACACTAGTAAGAAAATGTCGCGAACTACTATAACAAAAATATAGTGCGTGTGTGTGTGTGTGTGTGTGTATACTGCTCGACTAAACCATTGAATTATATATAGTACTCTCACCATATAAAATTTACTCTCACACAAATTACACTTGCACATATGCTCCCATCACAGTTTGTTCTCGAGAACGGGAGAGATTTGGATGACATTATCCACGTGAAGGACCCAAATGGGCGAACATGGATTGTCCAACTCTCCAAGTCAAACAAAGATTTCTACATGGAACATGGTTGGAAAAACTTTGTTAGCTACTACTGAATATACTTAGGATATTTCCTCTATTTGAAATTTCATGGAAACAACACTTTCACTGTCAGGATATTAGACAGTAGTACCACAGAAATCAAGTACCACCCATACTATCATGCTACAACGAAGAGCCCCCGAATAATATCCCCACACTTTTTCAGCATATGTGATCCCTTTCGTACTGGAAATCATACACTGGTACGCTTCTACGTGTACACTAAAGTTATGCACTGACATGTATCATAATTTCCTGAAACACAGTGCCTTCCTCGAAGATTCGTCCGTGAACACTGGCAGAACATCAGAAACAACATTCAGCATAGAATTCCTGGTGGGCCAAGACATTTAATCAATATCACTCGCTCAGATGGTAAGCTGTACATTGGCCGTGAATGGAAAAATTTCCTGAAAAACTATGTACAGCTATAATCCACGGAGTATGTTGAGCTTCAGACCAGCGATCCTCCACGGAGCGCAACAACAATCATGTACTTCTATAATCCACGGAGTATGTCGCCCATCAGACCAGGAGAAAATGCTTTGGCCCAAGCTGATGCATACACAACTGCAAATCCGTGTTTTCGTGTTCGCATCATTGCTTCACACATGATTCCAAACTGTGGAGTGGTAACAACCTATTTATATACACTTTTTGATTCTTTCTAAATCTAAACAGCTAATATTACATAGCACTTACTTACTGCAAATACAACAGAATCCCTGCTTATTTCTCAAGAAAATACATGGCGAACACTCCAAAGTATGTTGAGTTTCAGACCAGCGAACGAGGTGAAATGACCTGGCGAGCCCGCTGCAGTTTCCCTTCCCGACATAATCAAGTGAAACGACGTATCTGCTGGACTGATTTCATCAAGCATACTAGAGTCACCCTAAATGATGCATGTGTCATAAAACTCGTTGATCCAGAGATACCGAAATTCAAGATCACCGTGTTCTGGGCTTAGACCGCGCTAGACATTCTACAGAAGATGCCTACCTGCTTCAATTCCTAGATGAATCTAATAGCTTCGTGAAGCTTTATTTTGATAACTATTACTAAAAATATGTGAATGTTTAATGCGATCTAGAAACATGATTCTTTGATTACTATCACCGGATCGTTGTATTATAAGCTTCAAACTCATTGTATAAGTTTGAATGCTACTGCCAATGTGCGGTTTTCGAAATCAAGTCATCCATTGCTACGTTGCAATCTTCAATTAGAAACTATATCATGCTAGATTTCGATGCACTGCATGACTACATTATAGTAAATCTTCAAAAATCTGAATATCTGTACACAAATCACACATATTAGATTTCTACTTTTCATCTTTGGTTGCAATCTCCACCCAGCACAAAGATACGATAATGCTCTAATATAAATAGTAGCCGACATTATACCACAACTGTGGGCAGCAGTATTCCAAGCGTAGATTTTTCATTTGTTTCAGCAAAACAGGCGAGCATCTGATTTTGTATTATCCCTAACAACTGTGTCTAGAGACAACAAAACTTTTGCCTTCATGTAATGAAATATAGCTACATACTTTTGGTATTACATGCCCAGGTGATTACTGGTAAACATATCTACTCGTCTACTGCTACATCATTTCGATACATTGAAGCTCTCTCACTAATTGAAATTTTACAAAAGTGAGGAACTCTAAGAACATTGTGACACAGCAAGAACACTCTTACAGAACTCCAGCATCTCAAACAAGAGCTAAATCATTTCTGACTAGAAAATAAAAGCAGACGCAACTTCAGGCACAAAATCACAACTCCAATTTCAAAGTTGTTTGAAATGTGTGCCAAGATCAGACATCACCTAGACAACAATGTAATTTAAATGACATTCACGTGCACTACAGTATACAGACAAGCTATATAAAGCTTCAATAATCCACATAAAACCAACATCAAAAACCACTCATACCACCAACAGCATATCTTGATATCACAAGAGCACCAAGAAAGATCAGAAGCATAGAAAATGATGTCGTCAAAAATTATGAATCTCCGTACATCACTGATAATATGATGTCGTAATACATTAATATGAATTATATCACAAGCATTGAAACACATAATACACTGCATCTAAGCATGTATTGCACAATGCTCCTAATTTTTAGTCATTTCTTAACACTTCCAAGTTTTTTTTTGCTGATGCAGCTGTACACTGAAGCCTGGGTGAAAGTATCAATCACTATTGTACCTACAAATCAATGTATGTGGTTCAATGCGTGTGAGACTTTCAATTGTGAGCGAAGTCATCACCGCTGCTCGGAATGTCAGTGTCGTCAGCCTGACATCAATCCCAGGTTGAACCAACTATTACCATATATTTAACAACAATAACACTTCAATTTGTTTCACAGTGAAAGAAAAAGCATGTACAAATAACATGCATGCTCAATACATCCTGTAATAACCCACATTTCTAAGTCGTATTAGCACATAAATGATGTGAGATTATATATTAATATTTCATTTAGTGTTTGACCATTATCTCGTACAAAATTATGAATAGCATGTTATGTGTAAATAAACTAGAGTTGAATGCATTGTTTTATTATTCAAGTTTCATCTTGCAAACTATGTGATAAATGAATTATGTACCTAGTTAGATTAAATGACTAGTTTCAGTGAAAGTTAATTGTTGGTTGTTACTAGTGCATTTAGTGTAAATTTTAAACCAAAAAATAAATTTGAATAGTGCATGAGAATAATTAAAAATTGAATGCAATTGTTTATGCATACAAGTACTACGTGGTAGTTTCCCTATATCGATCATATACGTAGTCATGTTCATGTATGTGTCGAATTTAGAATCGCATCGAATACTAAATTTGGTAGAATTGTTGCACCAAATAGATCCCAAATATTCACCTAGCATGCTTGCCACATGTTCATATTGCCACTTGTATGCATGCGTGAGCAAGTTTATTCCATCTCTTGACACATGTCTATTTCTCCCTCCATACACATGTCTCCCTCACACACCACATGTCTCTTCTTCCACATTTCATTCCCCAACTCTCTCTCTCTAGAGACATGCAATGCCTTCTTCTTCTCCTTCTCAACCAATTTTCGGATTTTCCCATTGACCCTCCAAAAACATGGTCCAAATATTGGATTTTTGAGGTTTTAATTGATGGAAACCCATCTCGGGTGTTAGTATAACAAGTGGGTATCAAGTTTGGAGCATCTACTTCAACATTGAAGCCCCTAGGAGCCATTAATCATCGATTCTCCATAATCCTTCTCAAGAGCTTCATGAGTATAATGGGTAAGTTCAAGTCATTGTATACATCATGATTTTGGTTCTTCACATCTCATTCTTATGTTTTTATGGTAAATATCTACTTGCATGTTAGGAATTCATCATCCTTAACACAAGTTTTAGCATGGATCATCTCATTTGTGTGATAGCATGATGTATATATGGGTGCATGCTCTTGATTCATCACAATCTCCATGATTTACATACATGCATGTCAAAAGATAAGTTTGGATAGTTCCTACTTCTTAATTTGATGAAATAAGTCTCAAGTATTCTTCTCTTAGACATTATTTTACTCCTTGAAAGATCATTTTGTGTTTCTATGGTGAATTTCTAGTTTGCATGTTCTTGATTCATCATTATCTTCATGAACTAGGCACATGCATGAAAGAATCAGGAGACAAGATCACCTAGTAGTGCAAATCATGTTTTACAAGTTATATTCATGTTAAGTGTTTGAAATATCTTGCATATATGTCTTAGGGTCTTAATTGGGGCTAGAGGCATGAGTTTCTTTGGAAAATATTGAAGAAATGAAAGAAGAAACAAGATAATTTCGAGCAGAAAAATCTGCTCTTGGGTAGAAGTTTTGACCCAACTTTAGAAGGTCATAACTCACCCATATGAACTTGGATTTGGGCGTTTTTTATACCGTTTCAAAGCTATATGTGTCTACTATCATTTACAGTAGGTTTTATGCCAAAAGAATCTCTAGATTTTCTGAAATATTGAAAATAATAAAGTGTGTCAAATCTGAATTTTGCTAGTTTCTTGACATATTTTATGCCATGTTTGGTAATCAATTTCTTGTACCTCCAATCCATGAAATGGTATGAAAATAAGCATGCATGTGATTGAATATGTCTATTTTATGGTATTATAATTTAGAAGTTCATAAGTTAGAAGATCACATGAAAGTAAGCAAGTCTTTTATGCTAGTTTATGTAAGTTTCATGTTTTAGCTCATAATATGTCATCTTGCATTATGTATTGCATTAGACATCTCACTTTCATCCAATAAAGAATATAAGGTACATGAAGTATGTGAATATAGGAAAAGTTAGTCCTTATGCATCTAAGAGATGTAGACATGTGCTATGCTTTGATTGAATTCATGCTAAGTGATTACATGTGTGATTTGTAGCACTCTTTGCTAGTTATATGACGACGGAGTCGATGATCACGTGCTTTAAGTTGGTTGGAATTGGACTAAGTAATATTGAATGAATGGCTTAAGCTCGCAAGGTGAGTTACCCTACCTCTGGAAGTTTGTACCGAACCTCAAGTTTCTTATAAGCTTATGTATGTTCATGTCGTCCCTATATTATGTATGTATATTTCCTTACTCAAGTGAAATTTTTATGCCCCATGGATGCTAATAAAGATAAATGAATATAAAACACGTTTTCAGAAAGGCCACGGTTACCGGAGTGAAACCCCCTGTCGGGTATAGGTAGGCTACGGCCCTTTTGCCGGGCCAATATAAGCAGGCAACGCGTCACCTCACGAGTCGTCGCGATGGACATGTCCCTACGTTATGTTATGTTAAGTCACGAAGGTTACACAGGCCATAAGATAAGAAAATAAGCAATCATGTTCAAGTACGTTATGGTATCCACGTGAGATAAAGCAAGGTTCCTACTTTGAACAATACGATTTCACACGACTCAAGTTATGCTTACGTTATGCTTTCTTTATGAAACAATTTACGCTTTATGAATGTCATGCTCTTTCAAGTTTAACAAGTATATGTATGTATGACTATGCCTTATAATCATGTAGCTCCATGGGAAAGTTAGCCCTTTTTGGTTTTCCAAACCTACGGAGGGGCGTAGATGTAACTCACTGAGCTAGTTGAGCTCACCCTTTTACGTTACCTTTTTTTCAGGTTTTAAGAACACGTAAGAAGCAAGAAGTAGCAAGGATTTAAGTTCATATGTGGATGCGTGCTTGATGACGCTTATGTGCTTAGATGTCGAGTATATGTTAGTTGACTTGGAGCTTTTGTGGAATACATGTTCATAGATTGTTTTAAAAATGTATAAGTTATGTAATTATGTATATAAGACTTTTATGAGCCTTTTATGATACATAGAACATTTATATATTTATGCTCTGTTTACGTTACGAGTCGAGGGGACTAAATGGAAATAATTTTTCAAGTTCCAATTCTCTTTTCTTGATAAATTTTCATTTATGTTACAAGTCAATTCGTTTATCATGACGACCCAAGTAAATTTTGTATTAGTTACGCTTCCGCAAAGTTTTTCGAATAAAATTTTAATAACGACTTTTGAAAATGACTTATTAAGCCTCTCGACGAGTCAAGGCCTCACCGGCATGCCGCGCCCTCCTCCTTTTAATGCAAAGTTTTATTAATCGCTAATCGGGGTACGCGGGAGGGGGATGTGACATAATAAAACTTGCGTTAACGGGAGGAGGGTGCGACATGCCGGTGCGGCCTCGACTCGTCGAGAGGCTAAACGAGTTATTTTTAAAATTCGTGATTTAAATTTCTTCGAAAACTTTGCGGAAGCGTAATTGACAAATTACTTGGGGTCTTCATGATAATTAATTTTACTTGTAAGAAAAGAAAGATAGAACCTGAAAACTATTTATATTTAGCCCTCTCGACTCATAACGTAAATATGGCGCATCTCATGAATGGTTCTAGGTATCATACAATAGCTCATACAAAGTCTTATATCAATAATTATATAACGCTTACATAGTTAAACAACTTACGAACATGTATTCTACCATAGCTCCAAGTCATCTAACATATACTCGAGATCTAAGCACATAAGCATCATGAAGCCAACAAGCCAAGACATGTGAACTTAACACCTTGTTACTTCTTGCCTTACGGGTCCTAAAACCTGAAAAATAAAGTTTCATGAAAGGGTGAGCTCAACTAGCTCAGCGAGTTACATATACGCCCCTCCGTAGGTTTGTAAAATGAAAAGGGCTACTTTTCCCATGGAGCATCATGAACATAATCCGTAGTCATACATACATATACTTGTGGAACTTGAATGAGCATGACATTCATAAAGCATAATATGTATCGTAAAGAAAGCATAACGTAAAGAATAATGTGAGTCGTGAGAAATCGTATTGTTCCAAGTAGTAACCTTGCTTTGTCTCGCGTAGAGACCTTAACATACTTGAACATGTTTGATTAGTTTCTTATCTTATGGCCCGTGTAACCTTCGTGACTTAACATAACATAACGTAGGGATATGTCCATCGCGACAGCTCGTGAGGCGACGCGTTGCCTGCTTATATTGCCCCGGCAAAACGGCCATAGCCTGCCTATACCCGACAGGGGGTTTCACTCCGGTACCGTGGCCTTTCTGAAAGCACGTTTTATCTAATGAATTCTATTTTATCTTTCTTAGCATCCATGGGGCATAAAACATGTATTTGAATAGAAAGCATACATAAATAGTAATAGGGACAACATGAACATACATAACCTTGTAATAAACTTGAGGTTCGGTACAAACATCGGGAGGTGGGGTAACTCACCTTGCGAGCTTAAGCCATTCATTTAATATTTCTTAGACCAATTCCAACCAACTTAAAGAACTTGATCATCGACTCCGTCGTCATATAACTAGCAGAGAGTGCTACAAATCACACATGTAATCACTTAGCATGAATTCAATCAAAGCATAGCACATGTCTACATATCTTAGGTGGATAAGGACTAAATTTCCATATGTTCACATACTTCATGTAACCTATATCCTTTATTGGATGCAAATGAGATGTCTAATGCAACACATAATGCAAGATGACATATTATGAGCTAAAACATGAAACTTACATAAACTAGCTTAACAAACTTGCTTACTTTCATGTATCCTTCTAACTTATGAACTTCTAAATTATAACACCATAAAATATACATATTCAATCACATGCATGCTTATTTTCATATCATTTCATAGATTGGAGGTAACAAAAATTGATTACCAAAAATGGCTTAAAAACTGTCAAGTAAGCAAAAATTCAGATTAGACACACTTTAGTATTTTTGATATTACAGAAGATCTAGAGGGTCTTTTGGCATAAAACTAACTGAAAATGATATAATACACATATAGCTTCTAAACGGTACAAAAAAACACCCAAAATCGAGTTCATATGAGTGAGTTATGGCCCTCTAAACTTGGGTCAAAACTTTTACCCGAGAGCAGATTTTTCTGCCCGAAAGTATCTTGTTTCTTCTTTCATTTTCTTCAAACTGTTTCAAAGAAACTCGTGCCTCTAGCTCCAATTGGGACTCTAAGACATATATGCAAGAGAATTCAAACACATAACATGACTAACTTGTAAAACATGATTTGCATTACTAGGTGATCTTGCCTCCTAATTCTTTCATGCATGTGCCTAGTTCATGAAGATAATGATGCATCATGAACATGCGAACTAGAAATTCACCATAGAAACACATAATGATCTTTCAAGGAGTAATATCATGTCTAATAGAAGAAGACTCGAGACTTATTTCATCAAATTAAGAAGTAGGAACTATCCAAACTTAGCTTTTGACATGCATGTATGTGAATCATGGAGATTGTGATGAATCAAGAACATGCACCCATAAATATACTATGCTATCATACAAATAAGATGATACATTCTCAATTATTGTCTTGAGGATGATGAATTCCTAACATGCAAGTAGAGATTTGCCATGGAATCACAAGAATTAGGCGTGAAAACAAAAATTACGATGTAGATGCAAAGAAATAGAACTTACTCCTCATTTTTCATGAAGTTCTTGAGAAGGCTTATGAGAAGTGGTGAATAATGGCCTCCTATGGGCTTCATACTTGATGAAAATGCTCAAAACTTGC
Organism: Linanthus parryae; assembly: GCA_023055425.1. NCBI lineage: Eukaryota > Viridiplantae > Streptophyta > Magnoliopsida > Ericales > Polemoniaceae > Linanthus > Linanthus parryae. The sequence continues at coordinate 20,637,266 of JALGPY010000012.1, read as the reverse complement.
TACCCACTTGACATATAGTATCTTCCAAGACGAGTTTTCTTCACTTAAAACCTCAAAAATCTCATGTTTGGACCATGTTTTTGGAGAGTCTAGACCAAAATCGAGATTGTGGTGATGAGGAGAGAAATGAGAGCTTGCAACACTTCTAGAGAGAGAAAAATATGGAGAAAATGAGGGAAAATATGCACTAAGTGGCTTTTATATTCCCATAAGAAACTATGGAGAGTGACATGTGTAAGGAAGGAAAATTGACACTTGTATGGAGGGATGACAAATGGTAAGTGAGTGTGGCCAAGTTGCTAGCATGCAAGTTGAGTATTTGGGAGTTATTTGTTGCAACAATTCTACCAACTTTAGTATTCGATGCGTTCTAAATTCGACGCATACATGAATATGGCTACCTATGTGATACATATAGGAAAACTTCCACATAGTACTTGTATACACAAAATATTGTATTCAATTTAAGTACATTTCATACACCTCCAACTTTATTCCTATTTATAATTTTTGGTAAATTAACAAGCAATTAGCAACTTAGCACCCAACAATTAACTTTTACTAAACTAATCATTTAATCTAACTAGGCACATAATTTATTTATCACATAATTTACAAAATGAAACTCGAATAGGAAAACAATGCATTCAACTCTAGTTTATTTACACGAGACATGCTATTCATAATTTTGCACGAGCTAATAGTCAAACACTAAATGAAATATTAATATATAATCACACATCATTTATGTGCTAATACGACTTAGAAATGTGGGTTATTACATACTACCCACCTTATAAAGAATTCGTCCTCGAATTCGCTTAATGCATTTCTAACATGATTGAAATCATATAAGATTCTAACTAATATGACATCAATGCACAATTTACCATTATTGATCAGCTTATCCCTTTTATTCGGGCTGGAAAATGCATCAAGCCTGTCACGCTTACGAGAGGGAACAATACGAGTGTCGTCGCACTTTGTACCGCTCCACCAAGCTCGTAATTGTTTCAGAGGTCGTGTCTTTCACGCATAAGAGAGGGAACCAATACATCGTGTCGTCACACTTTGTACCGCTCCAGCAAGCTCGTAATTGTGTCAGAAGTCCCCGTTAGACCGTAGAACATAGTGGGAACAACTTATAGCATCGTAATGATGATATAGCTACTCGTCCAACTTGCACATTAGCGGCCCAAACACTTGACATTCGCACATCGCTTGAACTTTCGACATGCTCATATTACAATTAATTCACTTACTAACATGCATATATATAGACATAAAACATACATGACATGCATAACATACACATAATACATCACATAATTTATATGCTCAATTGTTAAAAATAAAACATACTTCAAGCACATAACCTGAACATAACATAACGTTTTATGACATAACTAAACAAAAGTAATTCTCCCAAATTTTATATGGACATGAAAATTTCACTCGTCGCATGTAAACACTTCAATTAGAACAACCAATAACATAGTTCAAAGCATGTTATTTTTTTTTCTAATTTTTTTCACTTTTTTTTTATACAAACATCATGTATACCCAAGTAATATAGCATAATTAGTGCCAATAATCCTCACATAACATGTACATGCAGTTACACATATATTCACCTTGCATACATGAAAGAGTCATGATAGCATATGGATCACATAAACACATTTATCATAAAATAAAATTTCACAACATATCCTTTGAAATATCCCGCATATCACATTACTTAGACAAACATTCAAGAAATTATAACCATGTAACTATACTTATCTACGAACCCTTAGAATAAATATATTTCTTATCATGTTCATATGAGACATGCTCCTAGCTTAACCATTCTCTTGAAACTTACATTTATTTTTCTTATCTTAGGCATGACTAAAGAAAGTAAAGCAACCCTCATGCATAAGACATATTCATGTATGTAAAAGAAATCAAGTTAACTCCGACCATGATCTTGCACGACTACTTAAACATAATTCACGAAAGCATTTAAATAGACACTTAGCCACATGCATGTACATGTTTATGTGATCCATATGCTATCATGACTCTTTCATGTATGCAAGGTGTTAATGATGTGTAAATGCATGTACATGTTATATGAGGATTATTGACTCTAAGTACGCTATGTTTCACAATTATGCATGATGTTAAAAATATAAATATATATATATATAATATGCTTTGAACTATATTATTGGATTTTCTAATTGGAGTGTGTATATGCGACAAGTGTGATTTTCATGTCCAAAATAAAGTTGTAAAAAAAAATGTTTGTTATGTTATGTCATGACATGTTATGTTATGTCCAAGTTATGTTCTTGAAGTATGCTTTTATTTTTACCATTTGAGCATATAAATTATGTGATGTATTACGAGTAGATTATGCATGTCATGTATGTTTCAGCGATTGGTAAGTTATTTCCATGTATATATGCATATTAGTAAGTAAATTAATTATAAATCTGAGCATTCGAAAGTTTAAACCGATGTGCGAATGTCAAGTGTTTCGTCCTCTACATGTGCAAGATTGGACGAGCAGCTATATCATTATGATGATATAAGTTGTTTCCGCTATGCTGTACGGTCGAACGGGGACTTCTGACACAATTACGAGCTTGATGGAGCATTACAAAGTGTGACGACACGATGTATTGGTTCCCTCTCGTAAGCGTGAAAGACAGGACCTCTGAAAAAATTACGAGCTTGCTGGAGCGGTACAAAGTGTGACGACACTGCGTATTGTTCCCTCTCGTAAGCGTGACAGGCTTGATCCATTTTCTATCCCGAGTTAAAGGGTAAGACGACCTAAAGGGGTAAGTTGTGCATTGATGTCATGTTAGTTAGAATCTTATCTGATTTCATTCATGTTAGAAATGGTTAAGCGAATTCGAGGACGAATTCTTTATAAGGTGGGTAGAATGTAATAACCAACATTTCTAAGTCATATTAGCACATAAATGATGTGTAATTATATATTAATATTTCATTTAGTGTTTGACTATTATCTCGTGTAAAATTATGAATAGCATATTATGTGCAAATAAACTAGAGTTGAATGCATTGTTTTATTATTCAAGTATCATCTTGCAAACTGTGTGATAAATGAATTATGTGTCTAGTTAGATTAAATGACTAGTTCCGGTGAAAGTTAATTGTTGGTTTTTAAGTTTCTAATTACTAGTGCCTTTAGTGTAAATTGTAAACCAAAAAATAAATTTGAATAGTGCATGAGAATAATTGAAAATTGAATGCAATTGTTTATGCATACAAGTACTACGTGGTAGTTTCCCTATATGGATCATATACGTAGTCATGTTCATGTATGTGTAAAATTTAGAATCGCATCGAATACTAAAGTTGGTAGAATTGTTGCATCAAATAGATCCCAAATATTCACCTAGCATGCTTGCCACATGCTCATATTGCCACTTGTATGAATGCATGAGCAAGTTTATTCCATCTCTTGACACATGTCTATTTCTCCCTCCATACACATGTCTCCCTCACCCACCACATGTCTCTTCTTCCACATTTCGTTCCCCAACTATCTTAGACATGCAATGCTTTCTTCTTCTCCATCTCAACCAAGTTTCGGACTTGCCCATTGACCCTCCAAAAACATGGTCCAAATATTGGGTTTTTGAGGTTTTAATTGATGGAAAACCATCTTGGGTGTTAGTATATCAAGTGGGTATCAATTTTGGAGCATCTACTTCAACATTGAAGCCCCTAGGAGCCATTAATCATCGATTCTCCATAACCCTTCTCAAGAGCTTCATGAGTATGATGGGTAAGTTCAAGTCATTGCATACATCATGATTTTGGTTCTTCACATCTCATTCTTATGTTTTCATGGTAAATATCTACTTGCATTTTAGGAATTCATCATCCTTAACTTAAGTTTTAGCATGGTTCATCTCATTTGTGTGATAGCATGGTGTATATATGTATGCATGCTCTTGATTCATCACAATCTCCATGATTTACATACATGCATGTCAAAAGCTAAGTTTGGATAGTTCCTACTTCTTAATTTGATGAAATAAGTCTCAAGTATTCTTCTCTTAGACATAATTTTACTCCTTGAAATATCATTTTGTGTTTCTATGGTGAATTTCTAGTTTGCATGTTCTTGATTCATCATTATCTTCATGAACTAGGCACATGCATGAAAGAATCAGGAGACAAGATCACCTAGTAGTGCAAATCATGTTTTACAAGTTATATTCATGTTAAGTGTTTGAAATATCTTGCATATATGTCTTAAGGTCTTAATTGGGGCTAGAGGCATGAGTTTCTTTGGAAAATATTGTAGAAATGAAAGAAGAAACAAGATAATTTCAGGCAGAAAAATCTACTCTTGGGTAGAAGTTTTGACCCAACTTTAGAGGGTCATATTTCACCCATATGAACTTGGTTTTGGGCGTTTTTGATACCGTTTCAAAGCTATATGTGTCTACTATCATTTACAGTAGGTTTTATGCCAAAAGAATCTCTAGATTTTCTGTAATATTGAAAATACTAAAGTGTGTCAAATCTGAAATTTGCTAGTTGCTTGACATATTTTATGCAATGTTTGGTAATCAATTTCTTGTACCTCCAATCCATGAAATGGTATGAAAATAAGCATGCATGTGATTGAATATGTCCATTTTATGGTATTATAATTTAGAAGTTCATAAGTTAGAAGATCACATGAAAGTAAGCAAGTCTTTTAAGCTAGTTTATGTACGTTTCATGTTTTAGCTCATAATATGTCATCTTGCATTATGTGTTGCATCAGACCTATCGTTTTAATCCAATAAATAATATAAGGTACGTGAAGTATGTGAATATAGGAAAAGTTAGTCCTTATGCATCTAAGAGATGTAGACATCTGCTATGCTTTGATTGAATTCAGGCTAAGTGATTACATGTGTGATTTGTAGCACTCTTTGCTAGTTATATGACGACGGAGTCGATGATCATGTGCTTTAAGTTGGTTGGAATCGGACTAATAAATATTAAATGAATGGATTAAGCTCGCAAGGTGAGTTACCCTACCTCCCGAAGTTTGTACCGAACCTCAAGTTTCTTATAAGCTTATGTATGTTCATGTCGTCCCTATACTATGTATGTATATTTCCTTACTCAAGTGAAATTTTTATGCCCCATGGATGCTAATAAAGATAAATTAACATTTTATAAGACAGAACACGTTTTCAGAAAGGCCACGGTTACCGGATTGAAACCCCCTGTCGGGTATAGACAGGCTACGGCCCTTTTGCTGGAGCAATATAAGTAGGCAACGCGTCGCCTCACGAGCCGTCGCGATGGACATGTCCCTACGTTATGTGTGTTAAGTCACGAAGGTTACACGGGCCATAAGATAAGAAAATAAGCAAGCATGTTCAAGTACGTTATGGTCTCCACGTGAGACAAAGCAAGGTTCCTACTTGGAACAATACTATTTCACACGACTCAAGTTATGCTTACATTATGCTTTCTTTATGACACAAGTTACGCTTTATGAATGTCATACTCTTTCAAGTTTCACAAGTATATGTATGTATGACTATGCCTTATGTTCATGTAGCTCCATGGTAAAGTTAGTCCTTTTTGATTTTCCAAACCTACGGAGGGGCGTAGATGTAACTCACTGAGCTAGTTGAGCTCACCCTTTTACGTTACCTTTTTTCAGGTTTTAAGAACAAGTAAGAAGCAAGAAGTAGCAAGGATTAAGTTCATATGTTGATGCGTGCTTGATGATGCTTATGTGCTTAGATGTTGAGTATATGTTAGTTGACTTGGAGCTTTTGTGGAATACATGTTCATAGATTGTTTTAAAAATGTATAAGTTATGTAATTATGTATATAAGACTTTTATGAGCCTTTTATGATACCTATAACATTTCTAGATGTATGCTCTGTTTACGTTACGAGTCGAGGGGACTAAATGGAAATAATTTTTAAGTTCCAATTCTCTTTTCTTGATAAATTTTCATTTATGTTACAAGTTAATTCGTTTATCATAACGACCCCAAGTAAATTTTGTTTTAGTTACGCTTCCGCAAAGTTTTTCGAATAAAATTTTAGTAACGACTTTTAAAAATGACTTATTTAGCCGCTCAACGAGTCAAGGCCTTACCGGCATGCCGCGCCCTCCTCCTGTTAACGCAATGTTTTATTAATCGCTAATCGGGTTCGGCGGGAGGGGGATGTGACACATCCTTCCAGAGGTCGTCTCGGTGTCACGCTGGAAGATGACATGGGAATCATGGACGTCATCATCTTTGGCAACGCAGTTGAAACTGTGTTAAAAGAAAGCGCGTCAGCGCTGGCAACTATGACTCCACAGGTACAATACAACATAGCATGCTACTTACTAACCTACGTTGCAGCAGCATTAACAGTACTCACTCATGCTTCCATATTCAAATCCCAGGAACACCAATCTATACTCATGAACATCAATATGAACAGGAGAGCAACCAATTTCTACGTCTGTGTCCTGAAATGCATCAACGAAACAACCGATGAATAACTAGATGGGCTGTTCTCCAAGTTGAGGATGCAAGATGCCAGACCATCATAGCAACAACAGACTTCGTCGAGATCCTGTAACCAACCATCTATCTGCAATAAAAATTACATGAATGTCTTTCTCCTAAATTTTGTAATCTTATGTCCTGCTATCAACTATGAAACTATGTATTTGAAGTATTGATGTACACTACGTTAACTTAATGAATTTCCTCGTATGTATGTTTCTCTCTAACTAACAGAAAATACGGCAATTTGCCAGACAATTTAGTCGCCAAGCTGTTGAACCAGAAAAGTCTAGATACGATTATTTCTGCCGAGCAACATTACTGCTTGACAATCCTCTGTTTCAGATCAACCACAATATATGCTCAAGCAGCGATGATTAGTGGGATACAGTAATACACAAAAAAAAACCACAGCATCTGCTTGCCACATATAATGCAACGACACTTCATTCACGATGTAATTGTCTAATAGTGCACACACCTTTTCTTAGCTTCGGATTTTTTACTCAATCCTTTCATATTAGTTTCCCCATAAATGTAGAAATGTGTGCCAAGTAGTTTAGAATATTAAAATATTGAAAGGAGAAATAATCAATTTTTTCTCGACCACCCATTCAGACATGTCAACCCCGTGGCTACCAGCAGTACAGTGCAACATTCAAACAATGGACTTTAAATCACGAGTGTGATAAGTGGTTAGCAGTACCAGCTTCACATGAAGTATCTATAAATAGATCCATTAGGTGTACAACATCCCACCATGTGTTGAAGATTTGAAACAGATGGCAAGTTGTACCTTGGGCATGAATGGAGAAAATTTCTGTAAAGCCTACTCAGTTGGCCCCCAATTTTCGTTGTTGTTCAAATTTGAGAGCAATTCAAAAATAATGTTGATGCGTTACATAATAGCAATAGCAAATAAAAATCAATGATAATAGAGGAACGTATGTATTAGTAGTAGCAGTGGTGCTGAAGGACAAGGAAATACTACTGTTTGAGGCTGTTAGGCTATGTATCACCACTAATTGAGAATAGTAATTTCCAGTTAGCTTGAAAATCAGAAATTATAACAATATTATCTAATTTAGATTGACAGAGATCAGTTGTTCAAATCAGTTAACTACCAAAATTTCATAGTAATCACATTCCGCTGAGTATAGTGTTTCACAGCTTTTTTTGGGACTTGTAGAACTATAAAGATGAGTACTTGATTTTGGATTGCATTATTATTTAATCAGAGTGTTGTGATCTATATAATTGAAAGGTGGAAATTGTTTGTGGTGACTTTGCTGGAAATTCAAACATGCATACACTGTATGGCAATTTTTATTTCTGATATTCTGCCACAAAATTGTCAGAATTATCACGTATTTTTCCTGAACTGATTTTTTACGCACATGCACCCTTTTCAAAATCTAATACATGCTATAATGTCTTCTGTTCTGGTAGCACTGTTACGTAACTACATATCCTAGCAATCAAATATGAGTACTACTACAATATTGTAACGCAAATATCAATCACTTAAATATAGCAATAATATAAAGAAATGATAATTTTCAATCAGCAACCATATACAATGTCCATTAGTATATTACTCTTAGACCAATTACGATCCAATATTTCAATGAATGAGAACATATCCATGTTTATGGCTACGTTGAAAAGATCGCTTTTTTTTAAAAAAATTTTGATCTCTGTTCGATTTTGAAATGCCATATTTTAAATAACGAAACTTTCACTTTGATTCTGATCAAAAATATTTGAAGATATGCGTAACTATTGATGCACACTTAAAAACTTTCACTTCAATTCTAATGAATCGTTAACTAATGATTATTATTGACCACCAGATGCATAGAATTATAACTCGTAAATCCTGCAGAATTTCACCCCGCGCTAAATATTCATAATAGCTTAAAACTCTTCTATTAGCCTTTACCCTCCACTAACACCACTAGCTCCATTATTCTCTACTATCATGCATTTCTAACAGTGCACGATGTAAAAACTACCCGCTATCTCTATTTCTTCCAACATCAAAAACTGTCAAAACTATTTCGAAATTGTTATATATTTTCCAACTCCTTTCAATTTAACGCTCGTAACTACCCACTAACCCCAGCTCTTTATAATCTGTAACTGATACAGGCTTAGCACTACAAATATAACCATCGTTTTTAGATAAACCGAACAACCGCAGGCCTCTATTTTTCTGTATTCCTATTCGAAACCAAACTACTGTCAACAGTGGCTTCCCAAAACCTCGCACACGATGAATTGAATAACCAAGAGATAACCCAAAAACAGATTTCCCATGATGGGCGTTTGTGAAGAAAGTCGAACAATCAGTGATTTCAAACAACTGGTGTACCGCTGTATCTCTTATTCCTTCTTCACCATCAGATCTTGGTGTGACAGTCATCCATTAGACAGCGACATGATTGAAGCAACGCAGTAATGAGGTGGTAAACCGTGAAAATGAAAAGCAGGCACATGTCCAAGTGCAAAAACATCAGGAAGTGAAGGTAGTTCCACAGTTGGTGACCGATGCAATCTATATCGGTCAATTTCCATCAGTGGTTGAAGGTGCAAAAGCATTCTACATGGACGCTAAAAAGGTCACGTGGTTGATTGAGTATTCAAGGAATGTTCAATCTGCTACAGGAGAGTATCTTCGTACTATCTCTCAAAAACAAGGGTTATTGGGAGAAGGAGGAAGCTGGATCCGGGTGATGGAAGCGAAGGAGATTGGAGCAGCGCTTGGAAATGAGAGAAATGAAGGCAAAATGATGGTTCTTGGGGACACTGTCTGTAACACCCCCAAAATGACCAAGCCGGAGGCCCGGGGGGTGTCACTCTGTACCCGAGATTAAATCCGGATACAATGACATTCAAAAGTGGTTCCCAAGCAAAACATCCATAAAGTATTTAAAACAATACTTATTACAATTCAAATATTTGTGCCTCAAACCCGGGCATAAAACAAGCTAGTATATTAAAATAAACAAAAGAGTTCTAATTATTAAAACGTTATGACTAATTATCTTTGTGATGAATCGCATCCCCCGCTAAGACACATTCTCACCATCTAGACCTGTGGTGCAGAAATAAAAAGGAAACACCACAGTACAAAATCATCAATAAATACTGGCAAGCAAACACCCAAGCATGTAAAATGATGATGAGATAAGTTAGAAAACAATAACCAACTTTTCGAGTAGGAATTCATCTTAAACACAGCGGAAGTAGAATTTGACACTTGTGAGAAAAGCATGAGAGTTTCCAATTCCATTTTATTTGTCCAAAACCAATTCATTATCCACTAGAGGGAGTCCAAAACCACATATTAATTTATTTTCCATTAATATCAACGAATCCAAAAACCAATTTGTGACGGGGAAGGAACCAACCATCTCGCAAGCATCCAGGACCTTAAGTGTCGACACCCCCTAAGACTCTAGCGGCCAGAGGAGTGAGTACAAGGAGCTATCCGGGGACTTGCAACCGGATTAAATAAAATTAATTGGACGCGTGAATGAAGTCAACACGCCCAAGCCAAAGTAACCAAAAAGTAACCCCGCACAACTCTTCCACTTTACGTTATCGTTCATTATTATAGTTTTGATGATATTTTCAAGAAAAGCATTTAACAAGAAAAAAATCAGATATTTACATGGCACGTAACACATAAGTTCATTTTAAGACAAGTAAAATAAATCATTTGACACGAAGGGAGTTAAGCACACTAGGCCTGGCATGTTTACTCGCCTCAATTGCAAGCGACTACGCCGCCTCAATCGTACTACTCAACGTACCCGTCGTCTGTGAACTCGTCGCCTAAAAGTTAACAATACTCTAATTAATTACAATATTTTAGTAATATATGTGCTAAACTAGATTACATGCATATGACGCTCAACGGTTTAGAATTCTAACACCACCCTAACGTTCCCAATTAAACCGATACTCACGTGATTAGGACGATTGGTTCTAGGTCGATAACCAATTCTACTAGCCGGTCCAAGTTTAGCATCCACTAGGCTAATTAATTTAAACAAAAAGGTTACTAATTGACTTAGACTTACATTATACTTGTCACGACTCACAAATTTACTCAAACACAAGTATTTAGTGTCAAGGTCACGAAACGAGTGCTAAAACTCCAATATTTCAACTAATTTTAACGTCTATACACCATTTAATAAACCCAACAGCATTAACGACAAATTCAGCAACTTCAGTGACCAAAAACAGCCCTATAGCGACGAATTTCAACCTTTTAGCGACCAGACAGATTGTTCATAAGTCTTAGGACATCCAAATATGCGTTTAACGGTCTCGGTTTCAACTCCAATTGAATTACCCGGCGATTACAACTCGCCTTTGCAACCCAACACATCAAACAAGTGGTAGGTACTAGTTGATCATATTGTTTCGGCTTAATTTTTACCCCCTACATAACTAGGGTTCATGGGTACGACATGATGAACAATAAATCAAGCTACGAAGACGAAAGAGGCTTGATTAAATGCAAGACGTAACCAATTATAATCTGAAATTGAAAGAAATCAACGAACGATAGCAACTTACAAGTGAAGGAGATGAACACAAGAGAGGTTCAATGGCGAGACGGAGGTGATGGTGGCGGAGCTTGGCGGTTGAAGGCTGCCGGAAACAATGGTAGTCAGATTGACCTCTTAGATGAAATCAAAACAGAGCAAGAAGGAGAAGAGGACAAAGAGCACAGAATGAATAAAGAAGAAAAAAATAAAAAAATAAATAAATAAATAAATAAATAAATAAATAAATAAATAAATAAATAAATAAATAAATAACAGAGGAAGAAGAGAAGAAAACAGAGCGTCGGACTAGACGAAGAAGATAAGAGAAGAAGAAAAGAAGTACTAAGGGAGAGAGAGAGAGAGAGAGAGAGAGAGAGAGAGAGAGAGAGACCGTACCTGGACAGAGAGGAGGAGAGAGAGAGTGAGAGAGAGAGACGGCGGCGGCAGTGGTTGATGTCGCTGCTGCTGCTGCTGTTGGCGTCAGGAAGAGAGGGAGACAGCGAGTGATCGTGAGGGAGAGAGGAGGAGGGTTTCGGGTAGAGAAGGATGAGGGAGGACGTGAGATTGAGAGATTGAGAGAATCATTGGTGAGAAATTGGAGAAGGGATCGGACCAAGAAAGGGAAAAATCGGATTGCATCCGATTGATGAATCAAATTCACGTCCGATGGAAATTTGGGTCAAAAACATACCAATCAGTGCAGAAAGACACTATTCCCCCCTTGGTTTTGGTAAAAAGACAACCACCTCCCCCAAATTTAATAAAAAGCACTAAAACTTTTAATTAAAGTCACAAAGGCCCCCAAATGCTAGTAAACACTTAAAAATAACTCCCAATACATAGTAATCCCACAAATACCCATAGTCACAAAACGGGGTATTTCACTGTCCACCAGATTTACCCCCTAAAGTTTCTTCTGTGGAACACTCGAAATGCTGGTAGCCCTATATTTAGAAATAACTTCAAAATTTTAATTGCCATTAATGCACCAAATGTCATAGCTATTAATGAGACAATATTATCAAATGAAGAAGCGCGCACTATCTGTGCATGTCCGAATATGATAGGTGTTTTATTGCGGACCCCAAAATTTATATTGGTGAACTGTGGGTTTTATGGGATAGAAACCAATTTGACTGTCATATCATTGTCGTTTCTCAACAGGAAATACACGTTTTCATCCAGGTAACTTTCTTCCAATCTTCTGTTGCATTTGATCTTCCTGTTATGCTTCTCAGTTTTGTGCTTCACTGCACTATTGGAATCACGAATCTGTAAACATTTTAACTGGATGCAGGCACATCATATTTAGTGTTCTCCAATGGCTGGGAATATGGAGCACCTGAAGTTCTGAATTTATGCAAGTTATCACTATTTAGATTTACATTATTGATATTTAGTTGTGTATTTATTAATATAAGTTTAGGATGCAGAACTTATGCTACGTTTTATCACGTTTTTATGTAATATTGTATCACCGTATCCTGCTGCAAATTACATTGCAGACAACTGTTTCCTTTATGCATTTACTTGTTTCCTTCATTTTAGGTCTGCCAGTAACATGTGATATTGTTATTAACAAACCAATGTCTAAATAGATAACCCTATTAAATAACTCACATAAACATTGAAGATATGATAATAGTCAACACAATATGCTGATACATTTTTACCAATAGTTGCGAACAACGTATTGTTGTCCTACAGATTTATAGTTGCCATCTCTTACGTCTTCATTACATCATTCGTTGCAAAAAAGAATCACGATATTTTAATAAGTATAATTATGTGCAGCTTCTATAGTTAAGTTCATGCCAGAGTAAACTGTAGGCATCACAAAAGAGTGTAATTCAACTAACTAACTGAATTACAAGATTATTTCAGTGTACTACTATAGCTCTTCCTTCGCAGTAAAATTGTAGTATTGGTTGCTTCTATGATTGTTCTTATTGTAGGAAAGCTTAGAAATGGTTCAAATTAATTGTTATAAATAGCACAGGAATGACAATTGAACAAAGCCTACCCAGGATGTTAAGTATGGTGATACATAAGAGACTTTCAGATAGGCCGGAAGAACGTCATGTTCAAATTGCTGAATGCATAGTTAGAGATGAAACAGGAGTCATTGTCTTTACTGAAACGCACGATCAAGATGATATAAAGAAGCTAAGTTCAGTATCATTAAATCTCATTCATTCACTAAGGGCATCTCCAAGAGATAATGCAAATTGATATTTTATGTAAAATTTAAAGGAGCTGGAGAAAAAATGGACTCCAATAGAAGAGGCATCTGAAAATGCAAAATACAAAACATGCAAATCCATCGCCAAACCTCGCGTGGATGGTAGGTACGGCAAAATAAATTAAATCATGTTTCCTAGTTTTTCTCAACTTCTTTTTTCTATTTTTCTTACATGTTGATACCACTTTTCCTAAATTTTCTCATTCTCTCTCATCCACAATAATCATATAAACAACAAATAAAGATAAATTTTCTAACTTTTTCATTCCACTATTGGATAAGACCTATCAAATTATCATTATAAAACATGCAAATGAGCATTTTTATTTAAAATTTGCATTAAAATTGCATGTCACTTTTGGAGATGCCCTAAGAGTTGAGTGGTCTGGATATATTACCAGACAATTGGTGAATCTCCTGTGGAAAAGAAGCACTAAAACAGTTGATGCAAATGTATTAAACCATAGGTAGCTGATTGTACTATTAGAGCATCAAAGCTAAAAATCAAACCTCGACAAGGCTAATATATAATCCTGCTGGATATAATCAAGAGTTGATATATAGAGAGAGAAAAAAAACAATATAGACGCAATCCTGCTTTCACTATGACGCAATGTCAAATGATAAATAATCCATAGTTGTTCCATCTACGATTCTCGAGCTAATGTATTTCCTAACTGTAAGTATGACGGGGGGTGTAAATCGCCAAGGATTTAGACGGTAGTGTTCTACAACAGATACAATAGTAACACACAGCGCCTTGAACATTAACAGGAAGTACACCACAAATACAAATATTTTCATCATACAACGCTTAATTCACAGCCTCATTCATCGCCACAACGCGCGCGCGACGGTACCTAGTGGACTCTAAAAGAGTACATGAGTTAAAAAAAATAAATAAACATTGTAGGTGCCCAGACTCTCTAAACGATCAAGATTTGGAAGAGTCCAAAATTACCTTTTTAGTGGAGAACATGCGCATTGATGAGATGATGGGAGGAGGTCAAAACGTAAATTTAGCAGAGCATTAATTATATTTTTCGTGTGTGCAGTACTTTCTCTCGTGCATATACCACCACCCCTAAAATCTTCTCAAGATAAAAAACATGACAAAAAATCTCACATAAATATGTGATTTAAAAGGATTTGTCTTCTAATAATAACGTGATAATAATGATTCCACACGCAAATTCCTACCAAATATTTCTCTATATTTTTCTCATTAAAAAAAGAAAAAACAAATAGGGAGAAAAATCAGTTATTTATCACACAATGTAACAGGAAATAAATTAAATATAAATACAAGCTCAATCAGAGAATGGCTTGTAACTTTTGGCGGAGATGATGATTGAACGTAATCCTCAAATCGGTGCCAAGATTTTACTACCTCTGTTTCTTCTCTTTCACCTTACTTCACTTTTTGACACTATTCACTGGGTCACTTTGACCCGGTGATTTGGTTAACAAAACGATACACGAATTTGATAATTTTTTTATGATCTTGTAGAGTAAACTTTACTGTACAACACTACAAAAACATTATCAAAAAAATTATATTGTTTTGTTATCGGAAACACCGAGTCAAAGTGGCCTAGATACGGGTAAAAAAGTCAATCGCATGTGAAAGAGAAGAAACAGAGATAGTAATCAAAACCCCAACAATGATTGACACATGCAATCATAAAATAAATATTAAGAAGCAACTTTAGACAAATAATGGAACAGAACAATTATGTAAGGGTAGATTTGTAATCTCTGCTTCATGAAATGTAACTATCAAGTTTTAGCATATGTGTCTGTCTTAGTATCAAGCTCTTTTTTCTTAAAAAGAAAAAAAGAAAAATAGAACTGATTCTTGAAATTTGTCAAGGGATTCTTATTATAACTAGGCTAAATGGGTCTTGTCTTTTTTAAACATAGTTAAAAGGGTTGAATCTGAATCCTCTAATAAGAAATAAAATATACATAGCAAAAAAATAAAAAATAAATAAAAAATAATTAAAATAAAATTTTAGTGACAGACATCTTAAATCAAAAAATATATAAAAAAGAATTATTAAACCCATTCACACCTTTGTATCCAACAGAAAAATCTTAACTATTAAGTAATGAGGTTCTAGTAGAAATGTTTTTTTTATTTTTATTTCCGGGCTCGAATCCCAGCAAAGGATAGAAATGTTTAGAAAATAGTAAAAAATATTATCGCTAAAAATTTATATTTTAAGAAATGGCCAAATTGTAGTACAACATATGAATAAACTATAACAGGTGGTACAATGACATAAACAGGTGGAGGACCTAAGGGGTGGAATTGGGGCATCTCCAATAGTAGAATGTATTTTTTCATGTTTTAAATTTTGCATGAAGTGTATTTGTAGTTATGAGAATTTAAAATATACATGTTGGGGATGCATGAGAGAAGAGAGATAGACACAAAATTTTGCATCCCTACATTTTTTTAGCTATATTAATGTAGAAGAAGATGCTTGTTCTGCAAAATGCATGGGGATATGCATTGTTTGTTGGAGTTCATTTTTTCCTCATTTTCTTTATATTTCGCACAAAACTGGCTTTTGCATGAGCTATTGGAGATACCCTAACCCCATGTAATTTGACATGCTCTAATGCAAATATTATCTTTTGGCACCTACACAATATCAAATTTACAGTTTCTCATCCTTTAAATATCAATTTTTGATTTTGAATCCTCTAATAGTGTATGCAAATAATGTGATGTGGCCCCCGCTTAAAAAAAATCATGTGTCCTCCACTGCACATAAACCAGTTGAAATCGTTTAGTTGAAGCTAGCTTTAACACTGTACTTACCCATCACGCTGTCCAATTGAAACTCCATCTCTTAGGTTTACGGAGGACCAGCCATAAAAATATAATGCAAGGAAGCTGCAACAATCACATATGCAGAACCATATCAATAATGTAACTACAAAATTATGTAATTGTAACAAAATATATCACCACATAAAGGTCTCATGAAGTAAGAGGTTGATGATCATGCAAGTCCTCCAAAAAAACCCGATAATCCTCCGAAAAAAGGAAGGGAGATGCCAGTGAAACCCGTCACAGCTGTTATAGCAAGAAAAAATAAATCAGTGTACATAAATGACGGAGTATTTGATAGTATAGTGTAGTTTATGATAGTAGATATTATAAGACAGTTTTTACTGCATACACTGCTCTAAATGCATAATAAAAAATTGCTCACATTTATTTTAATTGTTTGCATTCAAATTATATGATGAATTGTCTGGCACCTTTTAGAAGTACCATTAGAAAATTTATATGACAACAAAGTATTTTTCAAATGTAAATATGGTTAGTTATTTCTTGTTGAGAGATTATAATACAATACATAACAAACAATACATTAGGCATTTTGGCTATTAACTTACCAACATAAAGGCTTCGTCCTATAATGCGAAGAAGCAAATGAAGAGGAAGTGTTAGCTTCCTAAATAAAAAATCCTCCAACGCATCAAACACTGCCATCGCGAATACCTTGAAATATAAATTAAAAAATGGTTAGCACTAGCACAAGCTTCAAGACACTTTTAGGTGTACGTGAGGGGAAGAGGTGTTGATAGAGATAACTTTCTAAAAGAAAATTAAAATTCAATTAAATGTTCAAAATAATTTAGAAGATCAATTTTGATAACATACCTGAACCTAAAAGAACTAAAATAATAAAACTGAGATGATAGGAAGAATATTCTTTATCTGAAGATTGTGTTTATTAACATATGTACCTGGTAGCTCCCCAAGAACATGGATGAAGAGCATAAAATTTGCGGCCGCAATGAGCCAAGTAGGCTTTTCAAGTGAGACCAGAATGTCATCTTCTACAGTATTACCAAAATTCCAAAATCCAGAGTCACAGAAAAGTAGCACATAGAAACAATAATGTATGCGACAACGGCCCCTCACAACATGGATTTTTCGACGGCTTTTCAGGGTTGAAGGAATAGTGGCTTGTATTTCAAGTGTCACGCTATGCGCTGCAACTGCAAAGGCAAATGTTCCCAAGTTGTTGAATACGTCAAACACTATCTCTGAGGGAATGATGCTTCGAACCCCATATTGAACATGATTGTGATGACTCATCCCTTTCAGTAAACTTAATACGAAAGCCACCACTGAATAACTGCATGAATGTTCATGCACATTACAGATTGTCTAATCGATACTAAGTAGTAGGATTTATGCACCAAGGATTAAGAAGTACAAAATATATCAATTTGGTATGAGCTCATAGGTCACCAAGTCAAATAAATCTCAGAGACCTATATATTTATATGTAGTATATTGCAACAAGACCGTCTCTAGTTTCTCTTAGGCCCTAGACGCATAGTACATTTGGGCCCTCCTGAATGGTAACTTAATGAAACAACATTTCACATAGATTCTTAAAAGAAATAAAATAATTAGTATTAAATTTTTCTAAAAATAAATAGATAATTAGAATTAAAAAATAAAATATTGGTCACAATCCATTCTATAATTTCTAAATTTTTGTATCATTTCTGTTTGTTTTTTATTCATTGAGGTATTGTTCAATAACTATACACAAATGGAACATTTTTGAGTCAACTACATAATCATAATTATCTCTCTCAATCCCGCAATCAGCAGGTCCAAAACATCTCCGCTATTGAAACAATTCATTTCCAGACTGGTTTTTTTCGGTCAGCCCTATAATTCGCCGGAAGACTGCCTTTCCGGCAATCTGGTTATGACATCGATGAAGGGTTGGAGCAGTTTATTCACCATCCCGTCTTTCTCTCATCAGATCAATTCTCTCTCTCAGGAGAACTCCATCATTGCGCGTCTCATACAGAAAATACAGGGGAGAGAGAATTCTTTGATTTGTGATCCATAGTCATTTCATCTCTCAACAACTCTCACTCGATGGATGAATGTGGCTGTGATTGATACAACAATGTCTAAAGGAACAATAAAAGTCCCTCCTATCTTAGTATACAGATTTTGATGTTTTAACTATCCATGTGAGTGTGATAAATGGATTGTATATCCTCTCAATCAATTGTAGAAAAGTTTGGTAATGGCCATGGTCGCAGGGCATTTTGACTCACGCTACCCCAATCTAAGGTGTTGGGGTTGGGCATTGTTATTAAGAAAGTAAGTGATATTTTCAAACCAAAATAATTTCTTACTTTTTCTTGAGAGGATTATATTGATAGGATATTGTATTTGAGATTTGATCTAAATTTAAAGTTTGACATTAGTTGTAAATGATCATAAAATTTGGTTTTTAGTTGCTTCTTCATTTTCTTTCTTTGGTGTCAGAGAGAGAAAGAGAGTGGGGTACCGAAAGAAAGAATGACATATAAAGTATGCTTAATTACTTATGCATACCCTCAGTTTAACGAAACTATAGCATTGCAAGCCCGGTACTTCTAAAATTGGTTGATTACATCTTATTCCCAATATAAGATTCAACTTAAATATAAGAATGAAATTTCATCATCAAATCGTCTATGATACTATTTCAAAAAAAAAAAAAATCTTCTATGATACAACAACATGACATTGTGTGAGAGAATGACATGCAAGTATGTTAATTTTGTGACTGATTCTTTCACCAGTTTGACATTGTCTAGTATTTTGCGGATGGAAATTTTGAAATTAGGGGTTGAATGGTGATAGTTTCACCAAATTAAGGTATGCAAGTAGTGACTAAGCCTAGAAAATCTCCAACAGATCATGCAAATTAATATTTTATGTAAAATATAAAGGAGTTGGTAAAAAATAGGACTCCAAAAGTACATGCATCTTGAGAGGCAAAGTGCAGAACATGCAAAACCCTCGCCAAATTTAGCGATGATGATTGATTCTGCAAGATATTTTCAACATGTTTCATATTTACATTTTGTACATGACAATAATTGTATTCCTAAAATTTAGATTTCTCTTTCATCCACGATTCATCATTTGTATGTTTTGTGAATAAAAATTAAATAAACAGAATATTTTGCATACTTTTACAAATCACTGTTAGAGTTGGACACCTTTTGCAAAATGCAAAACAACAATTTTATGTATAATTTTCATTTGAATTACATATTACTGCTAGAGACGCTCTAAGCATCTCCAATTATGCTTGTTAAAAGTTAGCTATATTTTACCTAAAAATGTACTTATGTATTTTCTCTAACCATCATTTTTACAATTTGCTCCAGTGGTGCAGAGTATGGATGTTGGCTAAAATATTAATTCATCTGTTTTTTAGCACTCCTAGATTTCGAAATAGATACACAAATGACGTAAGAGTTGTGATTTCAAGCATCAACGTTGATGTTTCTCAAAAAAAGTGTTAATGTTTATAACTTAAAAATAAATTAAACAAAATCATTTATTATTAAGTTATTATTTATTATTAGGACTTTGAGTTGATAGAACTGTGAATTGTTTTAAACCTGATCCTATCATTTAAAATTTCACCTTATCACCATAAAAATTTCAGCATCACTTGGTATCATTTGAGAACAAAATGTATCCTCCTACATTAAAAGTGTTTTAAATAAACAAAAACTCTTAAATATTATCTCAACGATGAAACAAGAAAAAATGGGAGATCATAAAGCCACGAACGGCCAATGATCATGTAGGAAATGTTTCGAAAATGTAGGGAACGCGGTTTAAGATGTACGTTTAAACAAATTTGAAAAGAAAGCAATTTAAAGTGCGTGAATTTAGCTCGATAGATGTAGCGAGGCATTTACCTACCCGTTAAGATATCTAACGAAGTAGCTAGCCTATTGGAGTTACACTTTTTTCAAACTAATATATATTTTACATCTAACTTCCATATATCTAGCCCATTGGGAATGCTCTAAGGTGACACAAATGGGGAGTCGTGGATATGAATTAAGCATGTAAAGTAATGGAGAGGATTCATGGATATAAATTATGAATAGAGGTTTATTAGCACTAGACAAACCCTAAAGATATAGCCGACATGTATAATATATTATTGAGAATGACTTACATGAATGACATGATAGCAGCAAGTAGCGAAACAACCCTCAACGAGTTGAAATTGAGACATTAGGAGAGAAAGATTTGGATGATTGCAAAGCTGACGATGTAATAGGTTTCATTACTTGAGTGGATTCGTGGATAGAGGAGATTGAAACACTTCGTCAACGACTTCCCACAGATAACCATGTACACTATGTCTGACGCCACTTGAACCATCATTTGTTGAGGCATGACGATTCAATATCCTAGTCTTTTCCCAAAAGCATACTGCCCAATTTATGTGTACCTATCAAAAGGCTTTCCCGGCACATCCTTGTGCAATTCCACCATTTTTCACAAAGAATAAAATGTTACCAGCCAAGATATTGACAACACTAGTATACCAGGCACCCTACACATAAGGGGCAGTTACATAAATCTTCAAACTGGTTGGATTTCTTCAATTCATATATCATAATCTTTTTTTTTGTTTTAATTGATATGTTAGATTCTACGACCTTACAAAAATATAATAACAATATGAAAGATATAAACATATATGTATACCAGCCAATTTGACACACGGAAAAGGGGAAACCAAGGACACCAGCACCAACCACTGCAATGACATTGTGAAAAGTTGAGTACCACCATTTTGCCTTACGTGAACCGTTATGGGTAGCCAATCTTTCACGTCCGCCAGCCGTTGCTCTTCTTTTGATTTCTCCTCTCCTCTGGCCGAGTTTTTCGATTCAATCTCACTTTCTTCCTGATAATTATCACAAAAGACAAACACATGTTAAAAGAACGGTATTAGTGTATTTTTCTGTGTTCTTAATGACACTTACCATGGTGGTGATCATGCTCGATGTTGTTTGTGATTGGAGAGTCTCCTTGAAATTTAGTGGAAGATAGATAGGTTGTAGTTAGTTTAATGAAGTGAGAATAAAAAATTAGATATATAGTAGGTCCTATAATATTGGAGTGAGACAAGAGTATCCACAATAGTGTCATCTACTTTCTCTTTCTACACACCACCTGTTTGTTGAAATGCGTGCATGAGTTCTATTCTTCTTAGAATTGAAGATAAACACTGAAATTTGCTTTTTGGGTTTCTTGAGATAATACTATTATTACTACTTAGTATGTTGGTGGTGGTGGGTCATGGTTTTGGTGAGTTTGTGGAAAGCTTATCTATTTTTCATTCAAATTCAATTTTAGCGAGTGGTGCTTTTAGGTTTTGCTCCAGTAGTATATTCTAATTTTAGTTTAGAATTTAATTTAAATTATTAATTAAATTTGTAATACATTTTTTCTCTCTACACGTTGAGGAGATTGACAACTCTATCATCACAGTTTCCAATTTCATGTCCTTTATAGAAGATCGAAATTTTCTAAGAGATAAACATTATATGAAAAGCAGATAAACATCAAGAATCTACTTATGTCCATATTTTAGATTCAAACTTCAGATTTCATTGATCAAGTATAGGATTTACTCTTTAATAAGACTATCTCATAGAAAATATAAACATCAAGCAGATAAACGTTGTTTAGTTTATTGGTTGGCATGAAAAAATAAACTGGGAGTTATATGAAATCAGGGGAACATGGGAATTATCGTCGACTAAAAATATGGCAAGAAAATTATTCCCTTGCTAGATGTGGCCAGGAAATTAAGCTCAGTAAAATAGAAAACTGAACCCGTTTTTAATGTGTTGACTCAAAGACCTTTAAATGTGTTTTGAGAAGTAACTGTTTTGAGTGATGAAAGACAAAGACAAAGTATTTTTTAGGCTGCAAGGCCTTGAGATACTGGTGCAGAGCTTCAAAGCCTTGAGAGTATTATGATGAATGTTCTAACAATCTTGTGTTGCAGATTGACTATCTGATAATTAAGATCAGAGAATTGCTGCAAATACTTATGTTTTATATTCTCTATATATCTAACACAATTGCAGAGATCCTGATCAGAGAGAATCATAGATTTCTAGTTTCATCTTTGAAAGACTGTGAAGCATGTTCAGAGCTTCAAGGCCTTGAGATGTGCCTTGAGCTGCTGACAGCTTTACAGAGTTAATTTGATTCTTTCTTTCAGGATTTGATATTTATTATTATGATTGTTTAATGACTTCTAAGAGTCTTAAACTAGTTTATCATGAGTTATATGTTTCAGAAGTTAATTAGATTATTGTTTTATTCACTCATCCAGTTTTTACTCAGAAACTGGAAATCCAAACAGACTTAGTGCTGCTATATTTCTGGATTTTGTTGTTGCTATGTTTTGATGTTGCTGCAGGTTTGTTAAACGTGAAAATGCAATCTCAACAAACTTCAACGGATATATACTCAAAGCTGTTTGAATTGTAGTTAGAAAGGATGAGGATTTGCTGGAACTGAGATCCTAAAATCTCTCTTTCAGTTGCAGTAAGTGGATAAAAGACTGGTTTGAATTTTGAAGGTTACATAAGCTTGCAGAAAACTGATAGAGGTTTGGGATATTCGTGGGAGATCAAACATTCAAACACACAGACATTCAGGCTTCAATTACAGCTTTCAGAAGATCAATCATTCCAGTTTCCTGAAGAACACATCCAGGCCTTCACAAGCTTATTCTTCTACTGTGTTCTTCTTCAGTTTTGTAATCTTCTTATCTTTTGTATATCTAAAACCTCACTAAACCTAGTGCTTGGTTGTTCAAGTGGACAACAAGAGGTTCGTGTTAGCTCAACAGTTAGTAGCTGATACTAGATAGGTTTGAAACCACAAGCTGTATAGGTGTAAGGGAATTCACTTAGGCTTGAAGATCTAGGGTTGTTTCTGTGTGAGTAATAAGAAGTGTTTGCCCAATTCTGGTGGGATTAGATCCCTCATGCAGAGATTAGGTCCATTGGACTGAACTCTGTAAATTGCCTTGTGTTCTTTACTTTACAGTTTTGTTATTTTCTGTTGCACACAAATCAAATCAAACTAGGGTTTACAAACTGTTCAGAACTGGTTATAGTTCAAGGCCTTGAAGCTTTCTGTTTTGCCTTTGAAAGTTTCCGACTATTTTCTAAAATCTCAAGGCCTTGAGATTTGAGTTCCCCACATAGTTAATTAGTTAAAATTTGTGTTTAGTAAAAAGTTTCCATACTCTATTCACCCCCCCCCTTCTAGAGTATTTTGGTCCTGTATTTAGTCTACATTACATACTTTCAATTGGTATCAGAGCTTGGTTCACTGATATAGATCTAACAATATTGTGACTATGAGTAATGTAGGAGATGGTGGATTCTCACAAGGAAGGGCAGCAAACAGACCTCCATTGTTCTGTGGTGATAATTACATGCATTGGAAGGCATTGATGAAGATGTCCATCATAGATCATGACATGGAACTGTGATCAATAGTTCAGAATGGTCCTCATGAGTATTACACTACCAGAGATGGAGTTAGATGCATCAAGTCTGAGTAAAATCTCTCAGTTACTGAACTGGAAAAGGTATCAAAAAATTACAAGGCTATGAATCTGTTATACTATGCTCTTAATGCAGATGAGTTCAACAGAGTGTCAAATTGCAAAAGTGCCAAAGAAGTATGGGACAAACTTGTTGTGACATATGAAGGTACAAGCTAGGTTAAACAGACCAGAATTAACATACTTCTGAGGCAATATGAGCTATTTAAGATGAACTCAGATGAGACCATCAAGGAGATTTTCAAAAGATTCACCGATGTGGTGAATAATCTGGATTCATTGGGAAAGAAGTTTTCAAATGAAGAAAAGGTCAGGAAAAATCTGAGAAGCTTGCCAAAAGCCAAGTGGGAGCCAAAGACAACAGCTATTGAGGAAGCTCAGGATTTAAGTCTTCTTCAGCTAGATGATCTATAAGGAAAGCTTCTCACTCATGAAATGTCTATGAAGGATGTAGAAGGTGATCTGAGTGAAAACATCAAGAACTTAGCACTCAAGGCTAAAGACAATAAAAAATCTCAAAGCCTTGAGACTGAATATGAGCATGATGATGAAGAGGCTTTAGCATTGATCTCCAAGGCCTTGGCCAAGATTATCAAGAAGAAAAGAAACTCTGGTAACAGGGACTACAACAGAGAGAGATCAAGAACTTCAAGCAGCAAGGACTACAAAGGTAAGTCTTCATCACAGTTACATAAAACTAAAGTAATGAATTGTTTTGAGTGTGGTGATGCAGATCATTTAGTAAAGGATTGTCCACAAAAGAAGAATAACATGAACTTTCAAAAGAAAGACAGTGACAACAGAAGGAAGAAAGCCATGATGGCATCTTGGAGTGATTCTGATTCATCAAGTGACTCAGACACAAAAGAAGAACAAGCAAATTTGTGATTCATGGCTAAACATGATGAAGAAAAGTCATCAGACAGACATATTAAGGAAATGATAAAAAATCTTCTTGCTAGTCCTTCTGATGTACTTCCTGAAATTCTCAAGAGTATGTTTTTATATTAGGAAAGTTAATGAAATGAGATTTCTTCTTTAAAGATTAAGATTCATGAGCAGGTAAAAGAAAACCTGGACCTAGTTTTACCAACAAAACTGTTAAAGTTTCTAAGACAAAAATTGAAAAGGACTTCAAGGCCTTGGACAGCAGGTCCAAAGCCTTGAAGGCACAGATAAAAGAGATTGTTGATCAAAACACTCATTTAACTGAAAGATATGCTGATCTAAAGACTCATTCTGAGGATTTAGAACAACAAATCTGTTCTTTGACTGAGAAACTTCAAGAGTCAAAAAAGTTCCTAGCCAGTTTTACAGGCTCAGAACATAATCTAAATCTCATTCTTGGAGGAAGTCTGAAATCAATGCATAAAAGTGGGATTGGCTATAATCCAAATTTTCCAAAGAAAAGCCAAACTACTTTTGTCAAATCTGGTAGCAGACATTCTCCAAAGTGTCATTACTGTGGAAACATTGGTCATATCAGATTAACTTGTCCCTTCAGAAGATTAGAACCTCACATTATGAGGAATACTTATCCTTATCAGCTTAAGGGACAGGTTAGGCAGATTTGGGTTCCAAAAGGAATTAGACCACCAAACATGGCTGATTCAGAGTATGACTCAAAGTTCTGCACTTGGTCTAACAGCCTGTTGAGGCAATGGTCTACTTTTGCAGGATGTCACCAAGGCCTTGAAAGATCAAAAATGGATATTAGACAGTGGCTGTTCCAGACATATGATTGGAAAGAAATCTCTATTTACTGAGCTTACAGAAAAATCTGGAGGAAAAATCACACTTGATGACAAAGAAAAATGCAATAGTATTGGTATAGGTAGTATTGATGATGAGGTTTGCAAGGCATTTGTACAAGGTAAACAAACCAGAAGCTCAATCAAGCCAAAGAACTTTGTAAGCACTTCTAGACCCTTAGAACTGTTGTATATGGACTTGTGTGGTCCTATGAGAGTTCAGACCCCAAAAGGTAAGAGGTATATGCTTGTGATAGTAGATGATTATTCTAGATTTACTTGGGTGATGTTTATTAGAGACAAAACTGAAGCCTTATCTGAATTTTCTAGACTGTGAAAAGAGCTTCAAACTATAAAAAATTTGCCTGTTGCATCTATTAGAAGTGATCATGGTAGGGAATTTTATAAGCTTGACTTTGATTTATTTTGTGCAAAGCATGGCATATCAAACAACTTTTCTGCACCTAGAACTCCACAACAAAATGGAGTAGTTGAAAGAAAAAATAGGACACTTGAGGATATGTCTAGAACCATGCTACTTGAAAGTAATTTGCCAAAGTTCTTGTGGGCAGAAGCTGCTGATACTGCCAATTATGTGCTAAATAGATGTTTGATTAGACCTATTTTGAAAAAGACTCCTTATGAACTGTTTAAAGGTAGGAAGCCTAGTTTCTCTTATTTCAAACCTTTTGGTTGTATCTGTTTTGTGCATAATAATGGTAGAGACAATCTTGGTAAATTTGATGCTAGAAGTGATGAAGGTGTATTTCTTGGATATTCTAAAACTAGCAAAGCTTATAGAATTTACAATAGAAAAAATAAGATTGTGGAAGAGAGTATTCATGTGTTTTTTGATGAAAGTACTAAGGATTCTATGAGTGAAAGTTTTGCAGATCTAAATTTGAACAAGCATGTGTCTGATGATGATGCTGTGAAAGAGGACAAAGGCAAAACTAAAGTGCAGAATCAATCAGTAGAATCTCAAGGTCTTGAACCCCCGGCAGAGCCAAAATCTCAAAGCCTTGAGACAGAAACTGAAACTTTCTATGATGCTCCCTCTACTGTTTCAAGAACTCAAAGCCTTGAAGGAACATATTCCTGGATACCAAGGAAGAAGTTTAAGTATCTTGTAGATCATCTAGCTGACAATATCATATCTGATCCATCAACTGGAACTCAGAAAAGAGGACAGTTGAAGAACTTGTGTGCTTTTAGTGCCTTTGTATCATTGATTGAGCCTAAGAATACCAAGGAAGCACTTGAAGATGCAGACTGGATCATTGCAATGCAAAGTGAGCAGAATGAATTTGAAAGAAACAAGGTATGAAATTTGGTTCCCAGACCAAAAGAGAAATCAATTGTAGGAACCAGATGGGTGTTCAGAAACAAGCTTGATGAGAATGGCAAAGTAGTAAGGAACAAAGCCAGACTTGTGGCACAGGGATACAATTAGGAAGAAGGTATAGACTATGAGGAGACATTTGCTCCTGTTGCCATGTTAGAAGCTATTAGAATACTTCTTGCATTTGCATCTCACAATCACATAAAGCTTTATCAGATGGATGTCAAATGTACTTTTCTGAATGATTATTTACAAGAAGATTTTTTTGTAGCACAACCTCCTGGTTTTGAAGATGAAAACTTTCGTGATCATGTTTACAAACTAGACAAATCTCTTGATGGGTTAAAACAAGCTCCAAGGGCTTGGTATGATAGACTTTCAAAATTTTTACTTGACAACAATTTCAAGAGAGGTCTAGTTGATAAAACTCTTTTTATTAAACATCATGAAAGTGACCTGTTAGTAGTTCAGATATATGTGGATGATATTTTGTTTGGTGCTACTAATTATGCTCTTTCAAAAGAGTTCTCTAGTCTGATGTGCATGGAGTTTGAGATGAGCTTAATGGGAGAACTGAATTTCTTTCTTGGACTTCATATTATACAAATGAAGAAAGGAATATTTGTACATCAAGGAAAGTATACCAAGGACTTATTGAACAAGTACAATATGTCACAGTCCAAGGTGCTTAAATCTCCTATGAGTTCATCACTCTCATTAGACAAGGATTCAAATGGTAAGAGTGTGAATCAAAAGGAATATAGAGGTATGATTGGATCACTTTTGTATTTAACTGCTAGTAGACTTGATATTATGTTCAGTGTTTGTATGTGTGCTAGATTTCAAGCAGATCCTAAGGAAAGTCATTTAACTACTGTCAAAAGAATTTTTAGATATTTGAATGGAAACAGAGACTTGGGACTTTGGTATCCAAGGAGATCTAATCTTATGTTGAGTGGCTATTCAGATGCAGATTTTGCAGGATATAAAGTAGATATGAAAAGTACTTATGGATGTTGCCAATTTCTTGGATCTTCACTGATCAGTTGGCATAGAAACAAAATTCTGTAGCATTATCAACTGCAGAAGCTGAATACATTGCAGTTGTAGCTTGCTGCTCACAAGTGTTATGGATTGCACAGCAACTGAGAGATCTTGGCTATAATTTCATAAATGTGCCTATTCATTGTGACAACACAAGTGCTATTTCAATCTCTAAGAATCCAGTCCAGCACTCAAGAACCAAGCACATAGATGTGAGACATCACTTTCTTAGAGATCATGCAGAACAAGGTGACGTTGTTCTATCTTTTATTTCTACTTCAATGCAGATTGCTAATATTTTCACTAAACCTCTGCCAGATGGTAGGTTTTCATTCCTAATGCTTGAATTGGGTATGTTAAACAAGTATGCATTGGTTTAGGGGGAGTATTGGTACTTACTTGTGTTTATGTGTTGGAATATCAAAGCCTTGAGATTATACTTTCCAAATCCTTGAAACTATAGTTCAAAGCATTGAAATTTATAAAACTGCAGAAAATCTCAAGGCCTTAAGATTGTTCTCCAGGTTTTGAAACATCTGTATTTTTTTTTAAAAAAATGGATCATCAAATATTATATCTTGTCTCTTTAGATAACTGTATAATATTTGAATTACTCAGAGAATTTTCTAAAATATCCAAAAATATTTTCAAATATTCTTTGTGCATGTTGATTTCAGTAGAGTCCTATTATGACTTATTCTTTCAACCTACTTAAGCTGAAAGTCAGGGCTTATTCTTCTTCATTCTCTCTCAATTCTCTACGTCTCTCTGCTCTCTCTCTCTATTTCTCTCAATCTCATTCTCTTCTCAAAACCCTAAGCCCACAATGGAGCGCAAATCAGCCAGGATTCAACAACAGGGAAAGCCATCTGGAAGAACTAAGAAGAGGGCATACAAGAAGGAGAAAATTTTGATCTCTGATTCGGATTCAGAGAAAACTCAAAGTTTTCATGAGGACACTCCTCCTGCAAAGAAGATCAGAACAGAAAAGGGGGATGAAGGTTCAAGTATTGATCCACAGAAGGAGACAGAGACTCAGGGTGGTGATCAACCTAGGTCAGACAAGAAGAAAGGGGGAGAGAAGAGAAAGGCTGGTGAAGAAGAAAAGGGGAAATATGCTCAGGAAAGCAAGAAGAAGTCAACTGGAGGAGAACAAGTGAAGGACAAACCCACTGAGAAGAAAACAAGGGTTAAGCAAGTTGCTGCTACAATCAAAAAGGGTTATCAAGGTAAAAATGCACTTCCTTCAGATTGGTTTGTTAGTTCTGAAGTTAGGACTGTTTGGATGCAAGGATATGCTTCTTCTAAGGTTGCTTTTTGTAGTATGGTTTCTGAAGAATTATTGGATAAACTGGATATTGATTGTAAGAGGAAGTTAAGGGATTCTGCAGTTTGGAAGGTTTTAAATCCTAGTTCAAAAGCTTATCCTAGGTTAACTAGGTTATTTTATCTGAATCTGGTTCAAGAAGGAGATGATAAATTGGTGTTAACTTCTAAGGTGGCTGGGATAAACTTGAGGCTAGATCATAGGAATTTTGCCAAAGTCGTGGGCATTCCTAAGAAGTATAATGTTGGTGATTATCCTGATAGGAAGGAGTGGCTAGAAAAGGCCAAAGCTATGTTTTTCATTGATGGTGTTCCCTCTGGTCCAAAACAGTTTACACACTCTGTGCTCAATTGTGAAGCTAAGATTTTGTTTACAATTCTGATGAGGAGTGTTGTTCCTAGGGAAAACTCAAGGGATTTGGTTACTGATAAAGTTCTCATTCTGATGTACCTGATATGTCAAGGGTTTGAGATAGACTTGCCAACAGTGGTTATGGAGCATATGATCTACTATGCTACTAGAACTAGAAACCATCCACTTCCCTATGCCAACCTAATACCTCTTTTCTTTGAGCATTTTGAGGTACCTGTGAAAGGAGATGAAAAGATTACTGGAGGTTTTGGGTTGATTGATGAAACTACTTTACAGAGGATTGGAGTGTTTCAGACAGGAAAAGGTCATTGGAAGTTCTATTCAGAGTTGTCAAAGGATGAGCTTGGGGAGAAGGAGTTTGTTAAACCAAAGGGGACTACATCAGCGAAAGGACAAGAAAATGAGGATTACTCTTTGTTGGTTGAAAAATTTGAAGATCAGCAGGTTGAGATTGAAGATCTCAGACAAAGGCTATTTGATCTGTCTTCTGAATTTAATCAGTTCAAAGGTTTGATGAATGTGATGAATGAGAAACTGGATGTTGTCATCAAAGGTTTGAATTTGGAAAAGATCCCTTCTGCTACTAGTCATGACACCAGTGTTGACTCAGATGAAAGGCTAGGTGATTTCTTGAAGAAGAAGAAGAAGAAGAAGAAGAAGAAGCCAATTCCAGTGGTGCTCACTTCAAAGGATCTATATGAGCAAACTGATGAAGAAGAAGCTGGTGAAGACATAGGTGTTAATGCAGCTACAGAGGGTGATTCAGTGCAGGTTAAGAACAAGAAGGTGGATGAGATCATTGAGGAATTTGTTGCTGAGGTGGAAGCTGAACAAGATGAAAATCAGTCTACTGATGAGGCTGAAAGTTATGAAGAAGTTGGAGAAGGCTCAGAGAAAGGCCTGACATCAAAGAAGAAATGAAGACCTGAGAAGACCAAAGCCTTGATCCTTTCCTTCTATCTCTTTATTTTCTTCTTTTATGTTCTCAAGGCCTTGACATTCAGTAGGAATTTCTTTTTGATTAAGTTTTTTTTTAAGACTCTGAGTAATGATCCAACATTTTTTCACCTTTATTTGATGAAAGTCAAAAAGGGGGAGAAATTTATGTGGTTTTTGTGATTACTTTTCAGTGATTAAATAATACTTTTTAAGAGTTTTTGTTAATCAATTGTGCTCTGGGATTGTTTGATCTGAGAATTACTGATTATTTGTGTTAAGTTGGTTTGACTGGTATTACTGTTTATTTTCTCTGCAATATGTTGATATCTAATTCTTACAAGGAGTTGCAGATATATTTACACAAGATTATGGACTTTGTCTTTCATCAAAGGGGAGATTGTTGACTCAAAGACCTTTAAGTGTGTTTTGAGAAGTAACTGTTTTGAGTGTTGAAAGACAAAGACAAAGTATTTTTGAGGCTCCAAGGCCTTGAGATACTGTGCAGAGCTTCAAAGCCTTGAGAGTAGCTTTCCTATGCTGAATTTTCTAACAATCTTGTGTTGCAGATTGGCTATCTAATAATCAAGATCAGAGAATTGCTGCAAATACTTATGTTTTATATTATCTATATATCTAACACAATTGCAGATATCCTGATCAGAGAGAATCATAGATCTCTAGTTTCATCTTTGAAAGACTGTGAAGCATGTTCAGAGCTTCAAGGCCTTGAGATGTGCCTTGAGCTGCTGACAGCTTTACAGAGTTAATTTGATTCTTTCTTGCAGGATTTGATCTTTATTATTATGATTGTTTAATGACTTCTAAAAGTCTTAAACTAGTTTATCATGAGTTATATGTTTCAGAAGTTAATCAGATTATTGTTTTATTCACTCATCCAGTTTTTACTCAGAAACTGGAAATCCAAACAAACTTAGTGCTGTTATATTTTTGGATTTTGTTGTTGCTATGTTTTGATGTTGTTGCAGGTTTGTTAAACGTGCAAATTCAATCTCAACAAACTTCAACGGATATCTACTAAAAGCTTTTTGCATTGTAGTTGGAAAGGATGAGGATTTGCAGGAACTGAGATCCTAAAATCTCTCATTCAGTTGCAGTAAGTGGATAAAAGACTGGTTTGAATTTTGAAGGTTACAGAAGCTTGCAGAAAACTTAGAGAGATGTGGAATATTCTTGTGAGATCAAACATTCAAACACACATAAATTCAGGCTTCAATTACAGCTTTCAGAAGATCAATCAATCCAGTTTCCTGAAAAACACATCCAGGCCTTCACAAGCTTATTCTTCTACTGTGTTCTTCTTCTGTTTTGTAATCTGCTTATATTTTGTATATCTAAAACCTCACTAAACCTAGTGGTTGTTTAAGTGAACAACAAGAGGTTCTTGTTATCTCAACAGTTAGTAGCTGATACTAGATAGGTTTGGAACCACAAGCTGTATAGGTGTAAGAGAATTCACTTAGGCTTGAAGATCTAGGGTCGTTTCCGTGTGAGTAATAAGAAGTGTTTGCCCAATCCTGGTGGGGTTAGATCCATCAGGCAGAGATTAGGTCCATTGGGACTGAACTCTGTAAATTTCCTTGTGTTCTTTACTTTACAGTTTTGTTATTTTATGATGCACACAACTCAAATCAAACTAGGGTTTACAAACTGTTCAGAACTGGTTATAGTTCAAGGCCTTGAAGCTTTCAGTTTTGCCTTTGAAAGTTTCTGACTGTTTTGTAAAATCTCAAGGCCTTGAGATTTGAGTTTCTCACATATTTAATTAGTTAAAATTTGTGTTTAGTAAAAAGTTTCCATACTCTATTCAACCCCCCCCCCTTCTAGAGTATTTTGGTCCTGTATTTAGTCTACATTACATACATTCATAATGTAATCCTACATATTTATCCACGTTCCCTACATTTTCGAAACATTTCCTCGACGATCATTGGGTGTTCGGGCCTTGAGGATCTCCTATATTTTTTTTGTTTCAGATTTGAGATAAACATTTAAGACTTTTTGTCTATTCAATGAGATAAACATTTAAGAGTTTTTGTATATTCAAAACACTTGTAATGTAGGATGATTCATTTTGTTCTCAAAGGATACCACTATTGAGAATGTCCCACATTGAACATTCAAGAAGAGCTAAAATCGATAATAAGTATTCTGGGCTACTCCCCTCATAGCCAATTGGTTTTGAGGTGGAACCCCATGGATTCTTAACATGATATCAGAGCTATAGAAATTTTTCTACACGATTCCTCTTTCTTGTCGCAAATCGTAAGCCGACTACCTTGTTCTTCGGACTCGGACGCAGACCATCACCATCATGACTATCACCACAACACCATCAGTGATCCAACTGAATGCCCCAACAAACTTTCCCATCAAACTTTCCTCCACCAATTTCCTCGTTTGGCATCGAAAAATCGAATCCACTCCGATTGGTTTCGATATAATAGGGTTCATCGACGGATCCACTACAGCACCGTCGCGCTACACTGATACTGCGAAATCAGTTGCCAACCCAGCCTACTCTGTCTGGTATCGTCAAGACCAGATCATTCTCAGTGCCCTCCTCGGTAGTTGCACCGAGTCAGTTCAGACACTGCTCTCCTCTGCGTCCACTGCTCGTAAAGCTTGGACCATCCTTTTGGAAAGCTATGCAAGCACTTCTCCCGGACGGGTCATCACACTCAAGAATAAACTCGCACGCAATGTGTGCGGCAATCGCTCCATTTTGGAGTACATCAAGGATATGAAGGACATCGACAATGACCTTGCTCTCGCGAAGAGCCCAGTATCAAACATTGACCATCTCATATCCATCATCAACCAACTTGGAGTCAAGTACTCCCCTATTGTCGCAGCTCTTCGAGTTAGCAACACAACAGTATCAATGGTTGAACTCGCGTCTATTCTTGAGGAACACGAGCGATATCTCCAAATCGCAGACCCAGAACCTTCACTGCTCCTTGCAACAGCCAATACGACACATCGTCACTCGGGAATGCCTTCGCACCAGGGTGCATACTCCCATACCTCGCACAATAGTGGCCGCTCAGGAAGGCAAGACCGTCGCAAACACTCATCAAATGCGCGCAATGGTTCGAGCGCCCCTCGTCCAGCTGCCTCAGCATATTCTTCTCGAGACGCGTTGTCACTTCTGTAATATTCGAGTTCATGTTGTTCGGGAGTGTCGCAAACTCAATCGCTTCTTCAGTGATCACAACCACTCAGTTGCGACCAACACACCCGCGATCAACACCACAGTCAGTCAAGCCTCTGGATCTGCTGAAGCGTGGATGTTTGACAGTGGAGCTTTCCATCATGTCACTCCTGGAACAGCTTCTCTTGAAGAATTTGCAACCTATGATGGCCATGATGAGATTCGTCTTGGAAATGGTAAGAGTCTTTCTATCTCTCACATTGGTAGCACTACTCTCCCCAGCCCCAGCCGTCCCCTTCATCTATCTAATATTCTCTGTGTTCCCCACTTACGTCGCAACCTTATCTCAGTGTCTAAATTTTTCCATACTAACCATGCTTTTGTTGAATTCTTCCCTTCTCATTTTGTTGTGAAGGATCGCTTGACCGACACAATTCTTCTACGCGGTGAAAATCGTGATGGAGTCTACTATGCACCTCACACAAGCCCTCCTGTCACTAACACAGCAGTTCTCTCAGACCTTGAACGTCTTCACCACAACTTTGGTCATCCTTGTAATAGAACACTAGGTCTTATATTATAAATGTAATATTTTTGTGCCTACATCTAGCTTTAAGAATTTCTCATGTACTTCAGATCACATCAATAAAAGTTATAAGCTTCCTTTTTTAGAAAGCTCTCTTACAAGCTCTCGACCACTTGAATTGCTTTAAAGTGATATATGGAGTACTAAACGAATATATCGCGATGGCTACCTCTACTATGTAGTCTTCGTTGACAACTTCACTAAATATGTGTGGCTCTACCCCCTCAAAAGAAAATCTGAAGTCAATTCAATTTTCCCGTAATTCAAACGTCTTGTTGAGAAAAGGTTCGACCAACCCATTGTTACCCTCTACTTGGACAACGGCGGTGAGTTCATCAAAATCCTACCCCACGGATACTTAACATGGTATCAGGGTAAGGTAGAAATTTATCTACTCGATCCACCTGCCCGTCGCAACTTAAGCCGACTTAATGATTTCCACGTGCAACATTCCACGAATGCATACACGTGAGGTGGCGTATTGAGAATGTCCCACATCAAACATTCAAGAATACATAAAATAGCTAATAAGTGTTATGGGCTACTCCCCTCATAGCCAATTGGTTTTGAGGTGGAACCCCACGGATTCTTAACATGGTATCTGAGCCTGTAGAAAACTTTCTAGACGGTCCACTTTCCTGTCACAACTTAAGCCGACAAAATGATTTTCACGTGTGACATTCCACGAATGCACACACTTGAGGGGCGTATTGAGATGTCCCACATCGAACATTCAAGTAGAGCTAAAATAGCTAATAAGTATTATGGGCTACTCCCCTCATAGCCAATTGGTTTTGAGGTGAAACCCCATGGATGCTTAATAACCATCAGATACTTAAATTTTAAAGTGATAAGGTTTAAATCATTCACAGTTCTAGCCACTCATTTTTTCTAATAATAAATAATTTTTTTTCTTTTTGATCGAAGGTAAGAGTAATTTCTAATAATAAATAATTCTAATAATAAATAATTTTGTTGAATTCACCTTTTTGAGATATAAATATCAATGTTTGAGATCACAACAACTCTGTCATTTGTTTATCTGGTTCAAACTCTAGTAGTCCTAAAAAATAGGTGAATTAAGATTGGAAACAGATTCTCTCCAGCTGCCGTCCAGCCCTCATCTGAACCGTCGATTTAATTTTCTAAGATCTGGATAGAAACAGAAGTTAACAGATAAACCTAGTTAGTAAACTATCGTTATCTTCTTCGTTATTCACCAAAATCGACATCGTTTCACAGCCAGGATGTAAAATCTTCCCGCAAAAATAAGCGTTCACCTAGAGAAATCACATCCATCACGTACCTGGGCTACAAAACTTGAAATCAAAGTCTCTGTAGCAACATGTTCCAACTCTGCTTGCCTCGCGATGTTTAGAAATACTCCACTAGAGTTCAACCAGTTTGCTATATGGTGAAATCAAATTACAAGACATAGAAGGCAATAGACATCTCCAGGGCATCAGAATTGATGCAAGGCAATGTCAGCCTCAGCTCTCATGGAGTTACTGAAGCCAATTAAAAAACTATACAATTTTTTATTCCGTTTTATGCTCTTTTTTCTTACAATCCTTTCTCCATCATACAAAAAAAAGGGATTAAACCCGGGACGAAAACTCTCTACATGATCAGAAATGGCTGGAGTTGGACATCTATGTTTGAAGTGTCAATTATGAATTGGGGAAGTCAGGAACTGTGAAAGTACGAAGACTCAAGACTTGTTTCAGAAAATCACCAACTCATAGAATTGTATTGAGGAAAATTCCATTCATGGATGGATAAAAGATAATTTCAGCATTGAGTCGACTAAGAAGAAGAGGTAGTTACTTTTTTCTTTGGGTGAAGGTGATATACGTTTATATGGGTAGGTAATCAAATCAATACAAGGGTGGCTAAAAAATCCATATATCAGCGGATACAGACGGGAGACAACCACAAGGGTGAAGAACGGGAAAAGGATGGGTAGGAAACACTAGAACGAATGACACAACTTGCTCATTAGACTTGACTTTATTGGCGGCAATCTTATGTGATTTGAGCAAGCACACATATATAAAGTCTGCAAATTAGGTTCTTTGTTTTTATGTTCTCTTGGGTAACTTCAATGGTATCGCGATTACAACACTTATGTGCAGGACTAAATGAACTAGTTTCATTCTCTTTTTCATTTCGCAATCTTGTCATTTTTTATGATCATTTTTTTTTTTTACTGTTATACCGGATTTGGAAGAAATTTTGACATTTCATTCCACTAAACCTTACATCTCTACGAGATACTATAGAGGCTTATTAGGCATTCTAAGGCCAGTTAACTATACTTTTATACACGAGCATTCACTGTTTCCATAACGCACAGCATCAGAACCAGTCCGTTAATAGAATTACCAGTAGCAAAACCATCAACAACACCAAACATAGAAACATAAGAGAATTCTTTATGTAAGATATATAAAGTACTCCTGTCCAGTTTATACTACTAATACATATAACCTTTTTTATAGGTAAAATAATAATGGATGACATGAACGTACTAGTCTTCCTCTGATGATGTGCTAACCAGTAGGTGAAAGCTTGCATCTTGGTAGGGTAACTCTGCCCTGACTGAGGGAATTAGTTCTGTGTAAGCATTTCCTTTTCTCAGATTCATCAATTTGCAGTCAAGGCAGCGCCTCATTTGCTTGAGCAAAGGAGAATCAATTAACAACAATCAATAAACGGATTCATTAATTTGCAACCAATGTTATTCAGCTATTTGCAAATCTAATGAAGTTTTTGACATGAATCAATTACCAGATTCATACATAACAAAATAAAATAAAATACAATAGACAGGGATGGTGATCGCTGATTTGAATCGTAAAAAAATGTGCTGCAGCATTGTCATGGAGTCTTTCACAAAAATATAGAGTTCTTTCACAAAAACACGCCTACAAAAATCATTCTTGACGAATGTGTCCAAACCTATCAAAGTTTAAGGGTGCACATCACTCATTTGTGTTTAGATCAAAGCCTTGTGACTGTTGATCTTGCAAGCCATGGTTGTACAGTCTGCTTCCATCAACTTGCAAGCTGCTATTCCATGGCATTGTAGGCTGAAAAGAGAAAAACATATATTTAGAAAATTAAATGTACATGAAGAAAACGATATTTATTTTCAGAACATATTGATAACTCCGTGTTGGTGTTATTTTATTCATTGTTTTTGCTATATTTTGCGTGCTTATCATGGAGAATTTTATCATCTTTTGAGTATTATATGCTAAATTTGTGAAATTTGGGTTTTTGAGCATTCATCGTTAAATCTGAGCGTTTCATGTATATTTTGATGCTTTTATTGTGATATGATTGCGGGTTCGTGTTTCGTGTTGTGGTTGGCAGGAAATAGGACGCGAGGATCAAATGTGATGAAGAAACGAGCTTCGGAAATAAAGAAAGCAAGGAAAACTCAAGGAAAAGAGCCAGAAAAAAAAGCTAAGGACAGTTCTCTTCGCACGAAGAGATATTGTCCTCGCACGAAGAGAAGACATAGTCAAATTTCAGAAGTCTTCGTGGTGTACTATGCTGTCTCAAAATAGGAAGACTGCCACAAGAAGAAGACATACAAGTTGGAGAAACTCTTCGCACGAAGAGTTTTGGTCTTCGCACGAAGAGATGGCAGAATATGTTAAATTCGTCCGGAGCTTTTGGGCAATTATCAAAAACTTGTTTAAAACTTTATGGACACGTATAAAAGAGTATTAGGGCTAGTTTGTAGGCTATTCTATCAAGGAGGGACGTGTATTTGATGTCTAGGAGCTATTGTGGAGCTGGGGAATCATCCGTTTGCTTTCTAATCTTCTTCTAATCTCTTGTTTTTGGATTATGATCATAGAACTTGTTACTTTGATCATGTCTAGTAGTAGCTAAACACTTTTATCGGGATATCTCGTAGGAAACTAGGGTTTTATCACTATGTTTTGTGATTTATGGATTTGCTTTCATGCAATTATGCTTAATTGATGAATTTTTGTCTAGTTATGTGTATTTTACGCTTTTCATCTATCTTTTCTATTAGTAGACGTATTAATAGAATTGTGTTAGGTTGTAAACGATAGAGGAATCTACGTTTGTTGCCCGGAAAATTGAAATACACACTAGCTGTATCTAGAGTTGAGGAATCTTGCTAGTTAGCTAAGAACAAAGAGTAAATTAAACATCGTAATGCGTGTTAAACTTGATTAGACTAGAGGAATCAGGTGTGAGAGTTTAACTATAGTTATTGGTTGAGAAATATTCAATATAATTATGCTCGTTTAACTAGAACAAAGAATCATCGTTTTAGTAGAACATAAATCCAACGTAGTGTGGAATACCTAGTGATCCGTAGAGATATCCTGACTTCGCTCAACTTTGAGAAACAACTAAATCAACTCGTGCTTATAAATCTTGAATTAATTCATTGAATTATTTGAGAAACTTATTATTTTAAATATTAGTAGAATTAGAAACACCAATCAACGCGCTTTACCCACATAAAGTGAAAAATCTATAACTAATTAAATAAGAAGTCTCTTGGGTTCGACAACCCGGTTTACCGGATTATTATTACACATGACAACTTTACCCTTGCAGTTTAAATCGTGTCACATATAAAAACATATTACATGTGACAAACCATGTGAATTGATGTCCGAGACTTTGTGACTGTTGATCTTGCAAGCCATGGTTGTACTATCCGCTTCCATCAACTTGCAAGCTGCTATTCCATGGCATTGTAGGCTGAAAAGAGCAAAACGTGTAGTTAGAAACTTGAATGTACATGAAGAATATGAGATTTATTTCAGAACAGGTAAAAACATATTACATGTGACAAACCAAATGAATTGATATCTGAGACTTGTGATTGTTGATCTTGCACGCCATGGTTAGACATTCCGCTTCCATCAACTTGCAAGCTGCTATTCCATGGCATTGTAGGCTGAAAAGAGCAAACAATGTAGTTAGAAAATTGAATGTACATTAAGAATATGAGATTTATTTTCAGTACAGGTTAAAACATATTACTTGTGACAAACCAAGTGGAACTTGACGAATGCACGAAAAATAAGCTTGTTTTGGAACAATTTCTGAAGTAGTGTGTTCCTACAAGTGTATTGTGTATGAGTATTACGTTGAAAAATATATTTAAAAAAAACTAATGGTTAATTCATAAATTACCTGCGGGGACGATTCTTTCGCTTTGATTTGCTAGATCTGATCTCCAAACGACTTCTAATACGTCTTGTACCCCGAGGCCCCGTATCAGTTTTCTTCTTCAGCCCCTTTGGTTGAGAAACACTAACATTGGTATTATTCGTTTTCGTAGGAAAACGATGTCCACTCGCACTTCTTTGTTTCTCCGAAACTTCTCAATGGAGCATATTTTCAATAATCTCGGCAACTTCTTTCCCTTTTTGCCTTAAAAAATATAGAAGTTCGAACAGTTTAGCTGGCCCTATCGCCAATGGCACATAGCATTCTGCACAATGTCTTGTATCTCTCATTTCAATCTAATTTTGGATCAATCTCTATTTCACGACCATAAGAATCCTCAATATAACTTGATCTCGCTTTCCTTGTCCACCGCCTGAGGATGTAGCGATCAGAATTTCACGAAAACCTAACACATCTCTTAAAACTTTAATAACATGGTGGCACAAGACACCCCTCATTTCAAATAGCCTGCATTCACAAGATAGTGAATCATCTTTTCCCCTGGTAACTGAATGGCGCTTATGACGTTCAGGTGATTCAACTATGTAGACGGTTAGATCATCCCCTTGAATAACTACCTGAGATATTTATAAGTCAAGACTTAGACCATACAGTTCCTGGAACTCTTCAAATATTGCCTTGGTGTAAATCTCCCCAGCCTTAACCAACATTTTGACTGAAGTAAATTTTACCTTCCGTAATCTATATGTCAGTGCAAACTCAGCTTTACCCTCTTAGTAACGTTTTTCTTCCAACAATCTATCATAATGATGAAAAAATAACACTAAGTGCTCAGATTTCAAATACCTCTTTAAAGCTGCATTAGAGTTTTCACTAAGTTGGGTGCTCTTCATTCCAGCTGACCATGACAATCTGACATATGGCCTTCCCCATTTCCTTCGCAGTTTAAAGATACTTTGTAACCACCTATTGTCTTGCACATTGTACTCCTTTAGCATTTCATCCCATGCAACTAAAAATTCATTCTCATCCTCATAGTCTTCAAAAAATGGTGCAAGTACACTCTTAACACGAGATGGGCCCTTGAATATAGCATTCATGTTTTAATGCATTCTGATTCATATGCCATTAACAAAGCATGTGGAAACATGTTGGTAATTCAGCTGCAATTGCTTTGGCCATCGCAGCATCTTGATCAGTGATTATTGTCTTTGGGTGCCTGTTTGACATAGTACGTAAAAACGTTCGAAATATCCATGAAAATGAATCTGCAGTCTCATCATACATCAGTGCTGAACCAAAAATGATAGTCTCTCGATGATTATTGAATCCCACAAAAACAACAAATTGTCTATTA
Source organism: Linanthus parryae (assembly GCA_023055425.1). NCBI lineage: Eukaryota > Viridiplantae > Streptophyta > Magnoliopsida > Ericales > Polemoniaceae > Linanthus > Linanthus parryae. Next base: position 20,596,365 of record JALGPY010000012.1, on the reverse strand, counting down.
TCTTTGTTGATCTTGTAAGTTGTGTCAAAAGCAACAACATCCCCGTAGGTGATATAATCATTAATCTTATGTGCATCTGCCTAGAAAATATTTGTAATATGTTCTTCTTCATCTACATGTGTGGCAAAGAAAAAATAAGGGTTTTCTTGAGACCTGCGTTCAAATTAGTGCAATATGCTCCCCACTTCTCCAAATGCTAACATTCTTTGCCTTCTAGTGCGCAAAAAATTCTTTTGATCCTCATTCAAGAAACCAACACATTCTCTTCCTCCCGATTCTCTACCTATTAGCTCAAAAGCCGACCTTAGGAGAATACATGACTCATCAGCCAACACTAGGGGTGTAAGAAAAACCGAATAAACCAGTCAAACCGACCGAACAAACTCGAAATACTAGGTTTTGGATGGTTTTTTTTGGATGTTTGGTTTATCAATGGTTCAATTTTTCACAAACTGTTCTATTCGGTTTGGTTTTTGGTTTGTAAAAATATCACACCGCACCAAACCGAACCGAACCGATATGTGCTTAACGTACTTTTACTACAATGTATATTGCGTAAAGTATATTAAATAATCTAGAAAAGAGAAACACGAGTAGATAGATTGATTTAAAATGATTATATTAATCTTAATCTTCTTCATTTCTCTCGCGTTTCATCATATTTTCTCTCTAAAACGATAGTTGTGCATCTTTTTTTAAGTTTCACTTAAAACTTGATTTTTTTGACAAAGTATTATTATAATATCCATTCAATAACTTTTACGCAAACCCACCGCACCGACCGAACCAAATCGATGTTTTTTGGTTTGGTTTGGTTCGATTCATCCTTTCAAATGATTTGGTTTGGTTACAAAATTAGTAAACCGATGTATTCGGCTTGGTTTATGGTTTTAGCAAAAACCGCACCAAACCGAACCTCTTACACCCATATCCAACACAATTTGTGTAGCCCGAGTTTCAGATATGGTGCGCCGTGATGGAAGCATATGTGTAAGTTTCTTTGGAACAAGTCCATGGTTATGGGATTCAACAAAATTTGAAATTACATACTTGCCAATATTCTGGTCTAGCCGTATACTAAGTCGTGCACCACAATGAGTTCTTCTTTCTGCTGTTGGTTCTTGGACTTGTTGATCCCCTTTGTTTGATTTTCTGAATCCTTCTTTAGAGCAAACATATGTTCTAGATAAGACTTGACCAGTAGCCTTAATCTTTTTGGGTACTGAATTCTAGTAGAAAATCAAATTTTTCCTCCATATTCAGTATAAAAGGTGCGAACTTCTTGTTCTGAGTCGAATTCCATACCCTTCTCCAGCACACTAGATGTATCATCGTTCTGACTACCACCAATACTCGTGTTGTTGTTAATGAATCCATTTCAGAAAAACCTGTAATGGTGAAGTAAATAACTTACTGAAGAAAAAAAACCTACAGAAAAACTATTAGAAGATATGAATCAATTACTTGAGTACTGAAGAAAAAAACAATGAAGTAAATAACTTACCACTTCTTGCATAGTTGATTTTCAACTTTTGTAGTCAATGAATAAATTTCTATAATCATTCACATTTTTTTTTGGTTTCATCGTGGAATAGGTCAAATGAAAATAGAGTTTCTTGTAATGGAGTAGGAGGAGGAGAACAAATTAGTCGACATTCTTCAGCTTCACCTACTTCTTCTGTGTCGGTTCAAAAAAAGATGGTCGACCATGTAATTCCCGATTCTCTCTTCTCCGCGTTTTTGATGCAGAAGATCTCTCAATGGTGGTACCTGTAAAGCGTTATATTCTCACGATCGGTTAGCCATCAATATTTGCGGGGAACGAATTTTGGTAAATAAAGGAGAAGATAACGATAGTTTACTAACTAGGTTTATCTGTAAACTTCTGTTTTGTCCAGATCTTAGAAAATTAAATCGACGGTCCAGATGAGGGCTGGACGGGGTCTGGCAGGAGAAGATCCGTTTTCATTAATATTTTAGCCAACACCCCTACTCTGTACCACTGTAGCAAATAGTAAAAAAGATGGTTAGTGAAAATACATAAGTACATTTTAGGTAAAAATATAGCTAACTTTTAACTATCATTATTGGAGATGCTCTTAGATTCTCTTAGGTAAGGAAGGTATTTTGATCTTTATCTGTAGATACGCTACTTCAAGTCTTTTGATAGGGTATGGATCCTCTCCAGCCCAGTTTTTCGTCCAGCCATCCAGCCGGTTGATCTAGTGTGTCCAATTATCTGAGCGGTGTAGATGAGAATTGTCTATCACTAAGTCAATGCTACTGGGTCACATATGATCCCCTCTCTCCTATACCCTTCCTTCATCTTAATCTACAACTTTCCAGGACTAATCAATAGGATAAGAAATTTCAAGAAGAAACTGAAACTTAATTGAACTTTTGCAGATTTTTGTTATCGATCATCCTTCAAAAAAAGTTATCGATCAAAGATAATATCTTTCGCCGGCGAAAACAAATTATGACATCGGAAACTGTGGGTCATTATTCTCTATAGATAGGTCGTATTATCATCGAGTACAGTAGGAGACACAGAAGAGTGATCGAAGAAGCTTGAACATGCCTGAAAATGGTAGTTTTTGTGGTGTTAATGCTCAAATAGAGTGCAGAGAAGGACCAAATCGACATAAAAGTGAAGTATACGAAAGGGAGAGGCTGCTATGCTTCATTGACTCCACTGCAATCAAAGGCTAAAACCTCCGATTCGCCCGTTGATAATTCATGGCCTGGTGGGTTTCAGCGAAGAAAATGATTGCAGATGAAGGACTTGGATGAAGCACGGATGGGGGAGAGGAAGATCTGTTGTGAACCCAGTACCATTGACTTAAGTGATAAGCAATAATCTACACCACTCAAATAATCGGACGCACTAGATCAACCGGCTGGATGGCTGGACGAAAAACTGGGCTGGAGTCTGGAGAGGACCCAAACCCCCTTTGATAAGGTCAAAATGTAGATTTCAACGAGTGACTGCTGATATTTATAATTTTTAACCGACTTAGTATCTTCTTTTTCTATAATAATAATAATAATAATAATAATAATAATAATAATAATAATAATAATAATAGCCCGTATCTTTTCTCCTTTCTGAACAAAAAATAATAATAACTAGCCGTTTGCCCGCGCCATGGGGCGTGTTGTGCATTTAGCCAATATTTTCATGTAGTGTTAGCGAGTCTTACATTCTCTTGATATATGGAGATTTGGATATGGAAGCCGTAAGTTTATTAGATTGGACTCCTCGTGATATAAATTTAACGAACCGTTCTGAAGATATAAGAAGATGAGACATATAATAAGATAGTATTACCTTATTACTTGAGAAGTTCATAATGTATCCTTTGTTTTTATTGAAAAATAAATGTTGCTCACAAGGATCAATAATTTTTAAGAATACATAAATCATGTACGTATGAGAAAGTGGCAATTAGATGATACAATCTATCACTCTAGACTATGCAATGCACATACAATCTTACTTCAATTTATTTCAGTCTTATTAATGTTTAATATTATAAACAGAATATTCATAATAAGTCGTGTGATTATTGTAATAAAATTTCGTCGATTAAAAAAAACTTTACTTTGTCGTTATTTATATTGCAGGGACTCTTCACATTTCCTCTAATATATCTTTTTTGAGAACCACCTAAGTTTCATAAACCCTCGCTTCTTCAAGTAATGAGTACTAACTTACCCAATATACTTCTCTTCCTTACAAATTCGAATATGGGTGGCTATATTGTCCAAATGGGTTTCCAACACTTAGAACCTCAAAAACTTGATTTTTGGACCATGTTTGGGTGGCTCAAGAACAAAATCGAGAATGAAGCCAATAAGAGAGAAATGAGAGCTTATGGCTTTCTAGAGAGAGAAAAATGTTGAGGAAAATGATGGGAAAGATGCACATTGTGACTTATATAAACCCAAAATAATTGAGTGTGGTGGTCACACCAAAATAAGTGATGACATGCATGTTTCAAATCATATAATGTACACTATATATTTCATATTGATGCAAGTACTTGATGTATCTAAAACATTCAACCGAAATCAAATCTATATTTTATTTCTCATACAAAATTGCACAAAAGACCTTAAACTTATTTAAAAGAAATTATAGTTTCCAAATAAAACAAACATACAACTTGGTTTCTACTTTAACTTCAATAACTTTTCTTAACAAAAGGTCTAGCATAACTAACAAAGTATTTTCCTTAAACACTCAATTAGATAATACTAACATCACTTAAAAGTTAAACATGAACATAAATATGAGGGTTAACACAACTATAGATCGCAGTCGGGCTATGTGTTTTGCCTGAATGAAGGAGCTGTGAGCTGGAAGAGTTCCAAGCAAGAGACAGTTGCTGATTCTACAACTGAAGCTGAGTACATTGCTGCTGCAGTCGCAACAAAGGAGGCTGTTTGGATAAAGAATTTTATCGTTGAGCTTGGTGTGATTCCTAGCATTGTGGATCTCATTGCGTTGTATTGTGACAAAACTGGGGAGATCGCACAATCCAATGAACCCTTGTCACACCAGAAGTCCAAGCATGTACTTAGGCGATTTCATCTCATTAGAGAGATCATTGATCGAGGAGATGTGAAGATATGCAAGATTTCAATAGATGATAATCTTTCAGATCCACTCATGAAGCCACTCGTTCAGCGAAAGCATGAAGGGAACACTAGATCTATAGGCATACGAGATGCACCACATTTGCTCTAGTGCAAGTGGGAGACTGTTGTAATAGGTGCCCTAGAGGCAATCTAGATTTAGTATGAACATTGTTTGGCTAGGATATTCATTTATTATTTATGAAAATATTTAATATAATGAAATCCTTAGATTACAATGTGTTTTGTTTATTATAAATATTCCTAGTCTATTATATTGATTAACGGGACGATCACTATAGACTAGTATGTGGGTAGATTGATATGGAGATATCAATTCTAACACATGGGTATGCATTAGGAGTAACGACATACTAGATTGACCCACAACGAGAATGCTACATTAGATTATGTCAAAGTCACAAGTGCTTCTCGTAGTGCTAATGGTATTGTAATCCTTAGACTTGAAGTCACTAGATACTCTAGTTGTGAAATCTCATACTTTGATATTATCAAATGTTACACCCAAAGGCGGACGGAAGGGGGGGGGGCATGGCCCCTCCAACAATTTTTCGAAATAGTATTACCGTTGGTAAGTTTTGCTAAGAATTTCCGTTGTAATAGAATTTGGCCCCCACTAAATTATGGACGTGTTGTAGTACAATGAGGAGATTTATACTCCACCAAAAAAGCCACGTCCTTTAATTTAAGATAATTATTAATTAAACTGGAAATATCAACCATTATCTTTACATCAAAATATATCTTTTGTTTGAGATATCTACACAAAAAGATATCAATTATTTTTTTAGGAGAGGTATCAATCATTTTTAAATGGTATATCAATCACCTACAATTTCTCAGGAATCACGAACAATTGAAAAAAAAAATACTAGGTACCATTACTCCTTGAATCAACTAGTGAATTACTATAGTGCAAAATATGTAGTATATATAATTTCGCAAAGAATTGCAATGAAAAAAAGAAAAACGCCGATTAAAATTTTGTGATAAAGTGTGCTGAAAAGAAAATGAATTGTCAGATGAGGCGAGAACAACTTGATTTTATTTCTTTTTTATTCTTATGCTTATTGTTACTACTATTTACAGTGAATCGTTGGATATGTAGAACACAACTTAATTTGGAAAGATGTTCAGTACAACTTTATAGATCAGTTTAATTGAACATATATTCAATGTGAATTCTCAATAGAAAAAAAATGTCCAAATGGTTTCATCGCTATCCACGCATTTTATTTATTTTAATAGTCACATATTACTTGGCCCCCGCAACACACGAATCCTGCGTCCGCCACTGGTTACACCGTAACTGGGTTACTATAAAGATAGCTGTCATACATGATAGGATGCAAGCAGAGAGATGGTAGTGATGTAGAGAGGAGTTGTCCTTCCCACATAGTGGGAGCAAATATCCATGGCCACTCGATGGATCGATGGTACTTATAGAATGTCTGGCCAGACTCAAATAAATTAATATGGAGATATTTGTGTTATCTGCTCGGATAAGCGTATTCCCATGATCGAGAAACTATGGACTGGATATACGAGTGTGACTATTATGTCTTGTGTCCAATCCGGATATGGAGACAAACGGATAATACAATGCGGTAACATTGGGCACAAGGTTTGTCGGATCATTGACTATTCCTATTAGTTGGGTGACATAGATGTGTTGTCAGACACTGCTCTATGTTAGTAATAGTTACTACCAACTAAGTACAAACCTTGGGGTCACACCGTATGGATTGAACTGGATATTGACATTAATTAGTGGGAATAATTAATCAAGAGGATCTAAGCACAACCACAAGCAAAGTTAGTAGGACTAATTTGCAAGGTGGACTAATATGTGTATGAATAGAATTAGTATTGGGGAAATTATGTAGTTAATAAGGAGTTATTAACCATATAACGACTACCTAGCTTGTTATTTTCTCACAAGAGTCATCATTGAGAACATAAAAAAGCAATGAGAGAGACAAGTAGGAGGCCGAACCCCCTACCCGTCTGCCCCCATTGACGCCGTCGACCTCCCTAGGCGCGACTCTTGCTCCGTTTTACGTGATCTCTTGCATCCTTCTTCCGTTTCTAGCCCTACACGAGGAGAATGATTCCAGTCAGTAATCCAAGGTGTGGATACTCGTAGAGACGAAGACACAATCTTCGTAGTGATCACACAATCTAAGGTACACAGTTCTCTCCCTTCATCATGTTATGATTGCATGCCTGTGACCATTGGAGGGATTTGAGCAGGATAAAATTTGTTGTTTCGCTGAGTAACCTGCATCAAAACCCTACAACGTTATACCCCAGAAATAGCCAAAGAAGTAGTAAGTATGGATATAAAGAAACTCACAGTTGACATATACAAGTGTACAAACTGGGTTTCATATTCTAGAACACAAGACACAAAAATTGAGACCCACAATTGACATTCCCACTTCATCAACAGTGAGTGAACCATACATACTCATATAGTGAAAGGTGTGTATCTAACATACAAACCCAGTGAGTGAAAACCAAACAATGAACAAAGGCATGCATCAACGGTTTCCGAATTGAAACCCTAGTTTAGATGAAACCCACACAAACTAAAACCTTAGAACACAAAACATAGATATTGAAACTCACTTTTCACATAAATTCGTCCGCAAACATTGAGGACTACAAACACAAAGAGTGATAGTGAACCCTAGCACACTAACCCAGAGAAAGAAACCCAATTTAGCCCCACACAGTCAATCAAACTTGCACAATCACATGAAACCCAAACAGCCTTGCAATCGATTAGGGAAAAGCAAGAAATTTATGACACACACAAATAGATAGAGATAGAGAGAGGGAAGACGTTCTTACCTTCATCATCGAACCCAAATCGACCTATTACCACCACAAATAGTCGCGATTCTCACCGAAAACGCACGAAGAACACAAAAACACCGGTCATAAAACTCCCAACTCCAACGGTTACTCCCGCCCTCTCTCTCTCTCTTCTCGCTTTCTACGTTGTGTGAAAATGAACCTAGACAATCCTTACCCCTTTCGATTTTTCACCCTCATTAATGGAGGTGGTTGGAGGAAAACTATCTAATTAGTTCAGAACAAGATGGTAGGACAATCTTTTCATATTTAGCATTTATGTATATAAAAATATCTACATAACAGGTGAGGGTAAAAATGACTTTAATGGCATTTCGTTAGTTACCGTTAGCCACTAACGCTGACATGGGGGTATTGATATATACATAAACAACATGGGAGATTGATATTTATTCCAAACTCAAAGCGTGAATTTTGTATTTTACCCTTCAAAAAGAAAAGTTTGAATAAACTAGAGGAACGGATAGAGTACGTGTCCACCCTTTACAAAAGTAAATAAAAAATAAGCCGTGTGGTCTTTAGCTAACGTTGTTATTACAACGAAGTGTTTTTAACTAGGCGCAAAGCCCGAACTCCACTATTGAACCGAAGTGAGTCTGAAGTGAGAAGCCAATCCCCTAACCCCACTTCTCTTATTTTAGGAGATCGAACGGTCGATAGCAAACCCTATGAAGCTTATACGAGTACTACGACTAAACGATTCAACTTTCGGTACGACCAGGAACCAAAACCCTTTTTAACGCTCCCCAAAACCCGGGCTTCTTCACTTTTACTACAGTACATAAATAAACCCTTGAAGTTCTGATCTTGAACCAAGGACGAATGTTTCTCATGACCGAGAGGCGGTAAGAGTTTGAACAGGTTAACGATGGAGGACAATCAAACGGAGATTCAGGGTTCCGATGAGAAAATCCAAGGAGTGGCTTCTAATTCAAAATCGACTAACGGAACCCCTGTTTCAACTGGACGGCCAAAACGAGCTGCGGCTCTCAAGGCTTCGCCGTATGTAGTGGATGAGCCATCAGACGATGAGAGTGATGGCAAGCACAAGAGGAAGAGGAAACCAAAGAAGGGTTCGTCTGGGACTGGACCTAGGGTTAAGGTTCCTCGGAAGACGAGCAGAGCAGCACCGGAGAAACAAGACGTGGAACAGAACGTCGACGGGAAATCTGCCTCTCCGAGATCTGAGGAAGTTTCAATGTCGGGCGGTGAAAAGGTAATTGAATTGTTGGACATCTTTTGCAATTTATTCCAGTTTCGTGGTTTGGATGTTGCTGCCAACTTCATGGCGTCTGTTTGTTGTGTGTTTCACAGAAAAGCCGAGGCGAGTCGAACATGTGTCATCAGTGCCAGAGGAATGACAAAGGACGGGTTGTGAGGTGTGCAAAGTGTCAAACGAAGCGATATTGTGTTCCGTGTATGACAAGATGGTATGTGTTTGTGATTTTATTAGTCCCGGGATTTGTCTGTTTATCGATCGATCATAGAGACTTTCATAAGTTTATGGGTGAGTATACTACATTGGTCAGATGTATCTGAATTTAAATGAGCAGTGTAATTGAGCACCATCCACATTATGTATAAGCTGGCGCGAATCGAGGATGCATGGGATGATATCAACTGTTAGATTTGTGGAGAAGAGAAAATAGATGGGTACCCAAATATATTACTAAAATGTATATGAATATGTACAACGGGGGCTTTTATATAGGCAAACCCTAACCAAACTAAGGATACAATATCAAATCATCTAACAAAGAAAACATAATAACCTAGTTACCGCATAACTAAAATATTAAAGGCTAATTCCATTTTATAAAGAAATCTTAATTCTTTTGTGAAGGTCAGTGAGGATACGTAGTGAAAGTTTGAATTTCTTGGTTTAATAATTAACATTTAGAGCAAAAGAATATTTTCGGTACCCTACTTTTGAAAGTAGCCGGTTTTGTCCCGTCTCCAAGTATTTCTGTTTCTTTTCTGACTGTTGCCAAACTAACCTTGTATAGGTATCCTAAGATGACGGAGGATGATTTTGCTGAGCGCTGCCCTGTTTGTCGTAGTAATTGCAATTGCAAGCGATGCATGCGATTAGATGCACCTGTTAAAGTCAGTTTTTTTCCCATGCTTAATTTAGTTTGGTTAAAGACCATTTTACGGGGTGCATAACATGTCTTTTCCTTTTGGTGTAGGATGTCAAGAATGCTGAACTGCACATAACCGAAGATGAAAAAACCGAGCATTACAAGTATATACTGCAATCACTTCTTCCATTCTTGAAACAGTTTAATCATGAACAGGTGACAGAGATGGAGGTTGAGGCTAGGATTCGAGGTATCCCCTATCTATTGCAGATTTCTTCCCTAAATTCTTGAATGCTCCTTTAGAGCTAGTTTTTAATGTTCCCATTTCGACGAGCGGTTAGCTATGGGAATATTAATGAGCTGATTCTACTCTAAACATCGACAGTATAATTTGGTGGATCATTACACACTTTTGCAGACATTAAAACCATTCTATATGTTTTTGGTAAATGTTGCAAAGAATCTTAGTTTTGATATTAATGACATTTCATTCAAATTATTTTTTCCCCGAAGTACAGCATCTGGTATGTGGATGGATTCTCTGTGTAGCCATATGATAAGTCCATTCTCATGCAGGTTTGTTATTGTCTGAACTGAAGGTAGAAAAGGCAAAATGCGCTATGGATCAGCGTGTTTATTGGTAGGTATTGTGAATGCTTTTTATTGTTTTTGTTTATCAAGGTGTTATCATTGGTGTTCAGGTTACTTGATGTATTTGGTTGTTTGTGCAGCGACAACTGCAAAACTTCTATTGTTGACCTCCACAGGAACTGCCCAAAGTGTTCTTATGACCTTTGCCTGACTTGTTGCCGAGAGTTTCGTGAGGGCCACCTTGAGAGAGGTGAGGAAGTAATCATGGATTACATTGACAATGGATCAAAGTACTTGCACGGAAAGGGAACCTGTAAACCTTCAGATTATTCTGTTGAAAGCAGTAGTGTGGATAGTGCCAAATCAACATTTGAATGGAAAGCGAATGAAGATGGTAGCATTCCGTGTCCTCCTGAAGACATGGGCGGCTGTGGTCACAGCAATTTGGAACTGAAGTTTTTGTTTAAAAAGGGTCCTATTTCAGAATTGTTAGTGAGCGCTGAAAAGATAGCTAATGCTTATGACCTGAACAAGGCTATATCTTTCCCAGAATCGTGTCCTTGTTCTAATGAACTAGGTGAAGTTGATCTTGAAAGCGGTAATTTTAGAAAAGCATCTTCCCGGGAAGATTCTGAGGACAATTACTTGTTCTGTCCGAAAGCTACAGCTACTCCTGATGAGGATTTAAAGCATTTTCAGAGGCATTGGTATAAGGGCGAGCCAGTGATTGTTAGTGATGTGCTTGAGACTACATCTGGTTTGAGTTGGGAACCAATGGTCATGTGGCGTGCTTTCCGTCAGATCAAAAATACCAAACACTCCCTGCAATTAGATGTGGATGCCATCAACTGCTTGGATTGGTGCGAGGTCAGTTAGTAATTATTAATAGATGTAGTTTGTGGATATAATTGGTATCTCTGCCAGTCCATTGATGTTGCTAGGTTACAGTTTCATGCTAGTTGCTATGTTTGTTACAGTTCCATTAGTTATATTTGGATCCCTTGCTAGATTGCTATGTTGGTTACAATTTCATGCTAGTCTTTGCTGTCTAACATACTTTGCTTGTGTCGACTCCCATGTCTGTGTGAACAAATACATGCCCTTTATCATGCTCCGATGTTTTTCTTTGTGTTTGTATTGTTTTAGTGATTGGTTATTTTTTCTCCCTGGTGGAATCAGGTGGACATAAATATTCGTGAATTCTTCAAAGGGTATCTAGAAGGTCGATTTGATGATGAAAATTGGCCTCAGATTATAAAGTTGAAAGACTGGCCTCCTTCAAGCTTATTTGAGGAACAACTGCCTAGGCATAATGTGGAGTTCAAGAGTTGCCTGCCTTTTAAACATTATACACATCCAACCAGTGGCAGTTTAAATCTTTCAGTGAGCTTACCCGAGGGCTCCTTGAAGCCAGATTTGGGACCTAAGACATATATTGCATATGGAGTTGCGCAGGAATTGGGACGTGGAGACTCTGTGACCAAACTTCACTGCGATATGTCTGATGCGGTATGCTTTTTCAGATTAGAGTTTCTATGAAAAAATAATTGCATCTCTTATTCTTGTAAAAGGGTCAGGGTTGAAACACATCAATACTGTACTTTCAATTAATTTTAGAATGGAGGGCCTAGGACTATAATTGTGAGTTCGCAAACTGAAAAAATGTAGTAAAACAGTTGTAATAATAAAAAAAGGATATCTGAACGTGCTTTTCAATGTCATAATATGCAGGAACATGTGCAAAAGATATAAATTTTTTCATTTTGTTATACAGTTTAGTAGCTTGAAACAACTTCGAATAATTAGACAGACATGCTAATAAAACAAGTGGTTATGGTAGAGATAGTGTTCAAGGATCTGAAGTGGAGAGCCTACATACATACTGTTGGCACTACCCACTAGATAATATGAACCCGGCTAATATTATTGATGTAGCAATGCATAGTAAAATTATAGGTCGCCTCGCCTATTAACTGCTTAAGTGAACTGTCGGATCGAACCTCAAATTTAATCTTTATTTCGGTGCTACTGGAATAATTGTTACAAGTCAAGATTACGGTGTTTGGTATATAAGCAAGTATGCTGGAAAATGAGGGGGTTTGGTTGGTTTACCCTTGTGTTCGAATTGGTAGGTTGAAGTTGAGGTTCGAGTCGGGTTAATACCGGGATATGGCAATAAGGGGGTCTAACAGCTATTGACTTCTTTCTACATGGGGAATAAATTGGTCTGAACATAATTGGCCTTTTGAGATGTGTAATCTAAACTAATTTGGCAGATTGGGGTGGAGGTGACGTTGGTTAATTGGGATATTAACCTACCTTCTTTTGGAACTGGAATAGAGTAGTATGAGTTCAAAAGTATAATTGAAACTAGATAGGTTTGCGATGTTTTTTTACTATGAAATGAAGTGCTATTACTTTGAAAGATGTTATTTATGTTCGGAGAAAGCAAGACTGCAGTTGACACTGATCTTGATTATAGTTTCCAAAACAAGGTGAACTTTTCTTTACAAACCGATAACATGTCTAGCCAATGCAGTCGTTCTTATGTTTCCTTACCCCCCCCAAAAAAAAATAAAAATAAAAAATAAATAAAAAATAAAAAATAAAAAAAAAAATAAAAAAATCCTTATGTAAATTAGAAAAGATGAATCGATTACTTTGGAAATTTAACTACAAAAAGCTATATGAAGAAATGTGTATTTTAGCAATACTAGGTTCATAATTACCTTACATTTTGGTCATGTGAAGGTATAGAAGCCTGTCTCATCATGTGTAACATGTTGTTTATATACGGCATACATAGACGTTTGTTCGGCGAACTAGCTCTAACTACTTTTCATTTAGCAGGCTAACTTTATAGGAAAATCTGAGTAATCCACCATATTGTGTCTCCTATCTTTATAGGAGAATCTGAGCAACCCTCTACTTGACCGCGCTATTACAACACAATGCCTCTGCCCCTTCTCTTTCCCAAAACAACTCTCTCTGTCTCTCCGTTCTTCCTGAACAAATTCTCTTCTTTGTGACCCAACTCGAAGTCCATCTCTCGTCTCTCTCTCTGCTCCACAAAGAATTGCAAACTTCCAATTTCTAGTTCTGAACTCAAAACAAAGTCGTGGCTCTCATTGGGATCGAAGAAACTAAATTTGTCGTTGTCGTTGTCCTCTGCCGGGGTTCGGCATTCAGGTCAGAGGAACCTTCGGATCTTGGTTGTGAATGCTGGGTGGAGGAACACAAAATTGAAACCACCAGGAAACGAAGACGGCAATTTCAAGGCGGTGGCCGTGTAAGCAGTGGTGTTGAATCAATTACAAAGAGGTAAGTTTTGTAAGTCTATTTCGGTAGTCTTATTGATGGGCTGCAGATCTAGTTTTGGGTGTGGCTGCGCTGGGGTGGTGGTGGCTGTGGAGTTGAGGAAAGATCTGGTTAAAGAAGTTGGAATAGAGCAGATTTGCGTGGTTGGTGTTGTTGAAGTCATAGAGCTTCTGGGTGAGCTTTGTGATGGTTGGGGTTGGTGATGAAGTCGTTGAGGATGATTTGGGTGTGATTTTCATTGAAATGAGAGAGATATGTTGATTTGCAGATTTTAATGTTGTGATTCTGCGTTTATTTTTATAAAGGGTGTGACCTCATCTTGTTCTTGGGCTGAACCTCTCTCTCTCTCTCTGTTATTGCTTCGGGGAATTCAGTCCACACGTTCCACTAGATAGGGTGTCTGTCCCTGAAGTTTTCAAACCTTTACTGTACCTTGGTATGTAAAGTTTGAGATGGTGATTGAGATTAAGAGATTGAAAAGAGATGACGGATTCTGGGCTGAAGGTGGAAAGAGAGAGAGAACTAGAATATATGGTGGGTGGTGGTGGGTTTGTGTAAGTGAAGGATATAATGGACTTTGTACACGATATCGGGGTAAACTGGTTACAAAATAATTGGTTAGAGGCTGGCCCGACAGACGCCCCAAATGGAGTGTAGGAGGGGTGTAAGTGTCCACAAGTTTGGCAAAATAAGGGAACTGTGTCTTTTATTAAACAAAAAGGGTCTCACTGTCATTATACAAAAAATGAGGGGGTCAAAGTCTCTTTCACCCACATTGCTCATAGTATTATACGCAATAAACATTTGTTGTTAAGAAGATATAATATTTTGTTGTAATAGATTGAATTCTTCAAAGTCTCTTTATTTGAAATGTAATTATATTCAAATAAGGAAATTAGAAACCTACTGTGACTCGTGTTCCTGCTCGGAATTCGAGGTGGAAATGTTCAAATCCTACTGTCATGGGCCGTTGTAGTTTGATGAACATGCTCGAAGTCAGACACATTAGACAAACCAGGTTGCACTCCTTCTTTCCTTACATCACTACCTCAGCAGCTAAGAAGTCTATGCAATTTGTATTATGCTGACAATAGGAAGATAAATTTATTAGAGCCAAAAAGGCAAAACTATATGCATTAATTGAGCTGAAAAAAGGAGGATCCGGGGATAACTTTAGGGAGTACTAACCCTCCGTGTAGCACTTTCCTAATTGGGAGATCCTATTGATAATCCTATTGATATCTATTGCTCTTATCGTAACACATGGATGAAGATATCATGTTATAATACTGCATGGCTGTCAAAGTACGGTTTTATTTTGTATCAGAAATTGAATTTACTGTATAGTATATTGTAGTGATGGGATCCTTCCTTCCCTTTAGAAAAATAAGAATGTGAATCAAAATTAATTCCTCACTACGATGATACTAAAATAACTAAAATAATAAGAATGGAAATTAAAAAGGGTCCATCACTTAACTCTATAGAAAAGGTAAGCTTATTTAGACCGTATCGGTAGAACCCCATGAGCAGAGGAAGCGGCAAAGTATTAAAACCCGCTTATTAACATTATGCATCCAAAATTCTTGGTTTATATAAAGTACGTCTCGGAAGTTAAGCCGTAGATCAATCTTAATGTCAATCCTGTTAACACACTCGGCCATTAGTAGTGCTACATCCCGGAGACGTAGCATGGAAACACAAGTCAGGAAAGTTTAAGCTTTAGATATATATGTTAATGTCAATCCTATAAACAGACTCGATCATTGGTAGCCTTACATACACAGCACTTCACTACTCTCCCTTCTCTATGTGTGTGTGTGTGTGTGTGTGTGTGTGTGTGTGTGTGTGTGTGTGTGTGTGTGTGTGTGATGTTCTTTTCTCTGTTGATAATGTTAAGAGTTTCATACTTACCTGTCCATTGTGGTAAATATATCGATTGCTGTTGACTCTGCCTATTTCATAATTCCTCTAAAAGCTTGGTTAGCTCAACACTGGAATTCTTTTTCCTATTCCTAATCACTTGCCAGAAATATATATGTATAAATATACGTATACACAGACACATATATATGTCCTCCATGGTTTCAGTTATTTAATTTCTGGAGCCCTCGTTCATCTATGAAACTACAATTTGCAGGATGATAATATGAACCAAATAAGCTTTGAGGAGAAAAAGATAGAGAAACTAAGAAGTTATACTCTCTATTATGGTTAATGTCATATCATGCATGAAATTGATAATCACTATGTTGAGTTTCTAGACGAGCTTACAATCCTTTTCGTCAACTCCATCAGACAATTAGAAGTCATGTCTTCACATAATTGAACAATTATGTATCAGTTTATGATCGTGTATTGTCATCCATGAAGTTGGCTTAATGAACTTATAACTTTGTTGCCTGCCAGTTTTTATTTTCTCTGAAGACAGTATGCATGTTTTGAATAGGTGAATGTCTTGACACACACAGAAGCGGTGGTAATCGATGCAGATCACCAAGCTAGTATAAATAAATTAAAGCGTAAGCACAGTGCCCAGGATGAAAGGGAACGTCTCCAAGGAGCTTGTCAGCGTGTTAGTGAAAATGGTAAACCTGGATTGGATAAGTTCGAGGATCAATCAGTGTCAAAGGTAGATTGTTTTCCAGAGGAAGCCAAGTACAACAGTATCTGTTATGGCCAGACAAATGGGAAGAAGGTAAGCAACAGAATCAAGGCAGATATTAGTTCACCGGGTATGGGTGAACAAGAGGCAAATCAGAGTCCTGATGATCAAGACAACAAAAATATAACTTCCCTTCTTGGCACTAATGGAGACCAGAACATAATTGATCCTGAAAGTGTTCAGAAATACAGTGCAGATGAATTTTGTACCAAATCAAAATATATAAATGATTTTGTGTTGGAAAAGCCAAAAGAAGAATCTGGTGCTGAGACGATACCGGCCAAGGAAACTAGCAGCAGTGAGACCAAGTGTGGTAGGAGAAAAAGGGAAGTAGAATCTGGTGCTTCTTTAGTTAGTAAGCGCCCAAAGGTAATTGCTGGAAACAATATATCTGAACCTCAAGTCACAGGGAAAGCTTGTGATGCTGAGAAAAGCAAGAGAGATCATAGCAAGTGTGAAACTGAGATTATGGCTCAATGTTCAACTTATGATGTCGATTTGAAAAAGGATATAGAAGAATTTGAAGATCCAGCTGGAGGTGCTCTTTGGGACATCTTCCGGAGAGAAGATGTTCCCAAGTTGAAAGAATATCTGAGGAAGCACTATAAGGAATTTAGACATATCTATTGTTCTCCATTGCAGCAGGTGAACATTTTTCTTTTTTCTTTCATAGGTATTATTACTACTGTTATTATTAAATGATATCTCGTAGTTTACTTGATAGTCTCTTAATCTGTACTGAGTGTACCGTTTGACCATAAGCTGAATGATTATCTTGTATCCTTTATCTTCTGAATTTAATTCAGTCCCATTTCCGGTTGCAGTTATTCTCATAGTCTAAAATAAAGAAACAGAAATTACATGTACATCTATTCGCAATATTTATTTCTTATATTATATTTGCCCGGACCCTCAACCTTTCCCTGTCTCGTGCAAGTATTTGTTACGAATTTTCATTTAGATATATCTGTAAGCTCAGGAAGGAGTCGCTGTACTTCGGAAGTTATTTAAGTTTCGTAGGATTTGAGATCCTCTTTTAAAGTGAATGTAGACAATAGGTAAAAATATTTCTATCCACTTTAGGTGAAAGATAATTGGTCAGTAGAAAATCCGGACCAGGAAGATGTCAAAAGTTCTTTTTTTAGTTGCTTAATTCATGTGAGTAGTTGGTTTAGCTTGTTAGCAATCCATTTGCGTATTGTCATAATCTCGTTGCTCTTTTAACATTACAGGTTGTTCACCCTATCCATGACCAAACATTTTATTTGACGTTTGAACATAAAAGGAGGCTAAAGGAGGAATATGGTTAGTTGCAGTTCTTTTTAAGTGGGCTGTTGGATTGTCAGCTAATATTCTTCTACTGATGGATGTTTTTTGCGGTGCTTAGGAATTGAGCCATGGACTTTTGTACAAAAAGTCGGGGATGCAGTTTTCATACCGGCTGGCTGTCCCCATCAAGTCAGAAATCTGAAGGTAAAAAATATTTTTCTAGATGTAATTGTGCTGGCAACATTAACGTTTTGATTATATTTTTGGATAAGAGAGATATTTCCCATCAGTTGATTTTGTCTATAATTATTGCTGTGCATAACAGAGTTGAATTTTTTATGATTGTTCTTGTCATTGTCAGTCATGCATAAAGGTTGCACTGGACTTTGTATCTCCTGAAAATGTCAATGAGTGTGTACGTCTGACAGAAGAATTCCGTGTGCTTCCGAGTAATCACAAGGCTAAGGAAGACAAGTTAGAGGTACACCACTTGTATAATTTCTTCTATCTGTTTTACCATGATACACACGCAACCCTATCATATGCTGTAGTTGACCATGATGGTTGCATGCTGATAACTTCATTTATTTCATTGTTTGTTTATACATGGTTGTTTCTGACGTCACTAGAATACATAGTACGAGTTGATAATTTGTTGTTTCCTGGTGTAAGTTTGGGCTATTTAAAGTTTACCTTTAACACATCAACTAGTAAATAAGGCGCTTGATTTTTTAAATAAAATTTAGTTAAATGGAGGGGATTAAAATATAAAGCATGACCAGTGGTGTGGCATGCTATCTTTACTAAAATGTCAAGTGATGCAAAATTTCCTTTCTGGTAATTTCCATCTTATACACTTAGGATGAAATCCAAGAAAACAAAAGTTGATACGAGCAGAATTTCCTTTATTTAATTTCCCTTATCTCTTTCTCAAGTCCCCATTTCTCCTAATCAAAGCCATATGTTGATCTATTTCCATTTCAGTTGTAGGTGTAGCCAACCTGCTTACCTCGCCGATGAACTCTCAATTGTGAACTCTTTTATTGTTACAACTCATCTATACTTTTCGCTATTTATTCAACGCGCACCTTGCCCACAAAACATTCACCATAAAACATTGGATCAACTTTCTGAACCACCCCTTTGAGTAGGCACTACTACTGGCTCCTCTATGTGCAAGTTTCGTCTCTGACCCCTATGATCCTTAGTTATCCTAGTTTATTCTTAGTTGTGTCTCTAAGCTAATAGGTTGCCGAAATATTTCCTTCTATGCAAATGTAGAAGATGCCTTGGCATCCCACCAGTATTTAACGCTTTATGATCTAAATAACCATCAGAAACAGACAGGTAGTGGATCTTCTATGCATGCTGCTAATAATTTGTTTCAAATGTCCACGGCTTAGACTAAAACACGGCTGGAAGTTATTTCTCATCCACTGCATATATATTGTTGAAGAACCAAAAAGGAAAGGAATGCAAATGATAGAGATAAGGGATAATGCACAATTTTAGAGAACGGCGGATAATTAGAAAGGAAAGGAATGAGAGTAATGGAATTAAGAATCTACCATTTCAGACTTGATTTGATATTGTTGGGATTCTTCATTTATTGATGGTTGAATCGAATTTTTGATTGTCACCCTTTCATTCTAGTTTGCAGCAATTAAGGATCCTCATCTACGAATAGAGAGGGTACCACATAGTGTAAGGCAGCTTGGAATAAGCCTTGAGTTATTGAAATATTGAGAATTGAATTTCAGTGATTTGTACTCCTCTGTTTCTTCTGGTTACTGTATGCACAGGTTTTAAGAAACCTGTGCAAATGACCTCTACTCCCACTCTTTCAGAAGAACAGCCTCTATGTCCCTCCCTCCCTCCCTCTCTCTCTCTCGCTGTCCCTCTCTCTCCCTCTTGTCCCTCTGGTTTAGCAACAACAACAGCAGCAGCTACAACAACAATAACTCTAGCAAACAGATTATGCTAGATTAGCTAAAAATAACAACATTATTGATTCCCACATACCGAGTTTGTACAGATTAATTTCTACAGATTTGGGGATTTAATTTTTTGACACAGAGGAAGCAAAAGAGTCGATGAAGAAGCAGAAGCGAAGATGAAGCAGACGTTTGCACATGTCCTGAACCGTTGCCGAAGATCCTCTACAGCACCGTCACCTGACATATATTTTCAGATCTAGGGTCAAAACTACTACCAGATCTACAAAGAGAGACAAAATACGTAGTAGATCAAGTGGAAGAATAGATCTAAACCTGAGAGAGGAGAGGAGAGGAGAAATTTCCAGATCGGGAGTTCGGCTTCTTCCTCCTGATTTCTCCGCCTCCGCCTCCGCCATCGGGGTCTTCGCAGTCGGGGACGTCCGGGTCTTCGCCGTCGTCTCCTCTTCGTTCTCTCTATCTGCCTCTCTCTCTCTCTCTCTCTCTCTCTCTCTCTCTCTCTCTCTCTCTCTCTCTCTCTCTCTTTCTTCCGCTTCTGCTCGTCGCCTCTCTCTCTCTCTCTGCCTTTCTCTCTTCTCTTTCTCCGCCTTTCTCTCTGCCCTTCTCTCTCTCTATCACCGTGGAAATGGGGGAGAATAGTGGGTTAAGGATGGTGGGTAGGCACAGATAAAATGTGGGTGAAGTAGGGTAATTTGCTAAAAGTGACAAGAAAACTTACTAAATATGGATATAGGAAGAAAGAAAGGAAACAGCCCAAATTAGAAAGCAAGAAGAAAGAGAAGAAACAGAGGAAGTAGTCTTGAGTGATTCATAATCTTGAATGTTTGAGTAGTTTGGTGCATCTGGCATTGGAATCATAGCCATGTTTCCAATCCACCAGCCATTGTTGCCTCTTTGCCTCCAGTGATTGTTGCCAACTCTGCCTCAACACCACTGCTGCTGCCTTCCGTGCCCCAACGCCACTGTCGCCTCAACCTAGCTCCTTCTAGGAAAGATCCGAGTGCCTCTAAACAGCAGATAATCGAAGAATTGTGCTGCTCGCCACCTGATCTGACCGTGAAATCCATTCGACGAAGATGGACAACGAGGAGAGAATGAAGAATACTGTGAAATTGGCTCAACTTTTACAAATTGGCTGTCTTTCTGATGGTTTTCAAATTATCATCTTCTCTCTTTACTTTATGGCAGGCTATATCATTAAGACAATTGCTTGATTCGCTACTCATGACGTGTGAGGAAGTAGTATTGCCTAAGTTGCCAAAGAGATCTCATATAAACTTGATCCTTGCCAGACCAGCTATGTTACATGGACTCGGGCGCGAGTATCGGATATGATATGGATCCGGAGATTGGATTCGCAATTTTGCTTAAAACTAGGATACGTGGACTCGGCTAAAAAGTATCCAACTTTTGGACACGAGTGCGAGGATATGGTAGAAAATAATTATTTCTAAATATATTCTTAAAATGTCATAATGAGAATGCAGAAAATCAAGAAATGAAGTTTGTTTAAGCAAGTTTTAGTGTATTTAACTGTAATATATCTGAACTATAAGGACTATAATTTGTTGAGTGTATTTATTGGCGAGAGATGGTGACCAAGTCTTTGTCGGGACTGCATGTCTCTTTAGTCAACGTGTCCGGTGAGATTCAGCTAAATCCGCCACACATCCCAGACCCACACCAGTGTCGGATCGTACCGACGCATGTACCGACACATGTACAGAGGCAAATTAGAAGATTTTGGTTAACGTAGCCGACCAGAGATGCGAAAATAGAGCAAAAACCATTTGTGAGACCTCGACTTTATAATGCAGGAACAAATTCGTCAAAAGGTCCGTCAAATTCAGAAAAGTTGTTTCGGCAACGCACAAAATCAAGGGCAGAATTGAAGGCTTCAAACCTTGTGGGTCAAGGGCACGCCTGTAGTTCGACTATAAACGACGTTTGAGAACTCGGGTCGGCATTGCCAACACCGCCTTGGTATGGCCAAAGCAATATTATTTCATTTTTTTGTTACTATTCATTCGGTTGACCCAATGATTTGTTTAGCAGAATGATACAAAAATTTGGTAATCTTTGTCAAAATCTTACTATTCACGATTCATATTCTACGATTCGATTCACCCATGAAACGATGTGAATCCCTTAGTGAATCTTTAATGTACAAAAAATTATTTGAATCTCGATTCAAGAGTTCGAATTTTACGATTCAGTTGCGATTCAGACCGATTCAAAGATTCACCTCCGATTCATCTGAAGGTCTAATTGAGTTGCAGCATCAGTCTAAGAAGTAATACTTCCTACATTATTTCCGACATTTATGTATGTTTTGCAACATGCATTTGTTCTAAATTACTAGTGCATTTTTCTCAAGTCTAAGGCTAATAGTTTTCTATTATTTTCAATCTCCTTGCAATCTTGTAGTTCCTTCCTCCACATGCTTTTCTATATCTAGATTATTATTTATCTTTTAGATGTGTGAAACTTGTAATCATTAGTTATGGATGCGAATTTCCAATGATTTGAAATTTCTTTAGTAAAAATATGAATATTTTGTTCAATAATGTTATAGCTTTATGAAATATTTTATTATATCTACATAAAATTATTACAAGCTGAATCTTTACGATTGACGATTCGATTTACGATTCAGTGAAGGTGAATTTCAATTCACTATCTGAATCCTGATTTGACAACTATGTTGTAGAGTAGACATTACTCTACAACACTATGGAAATATTGCCTAAAATTACTTTGTTTTGCTATTCACCGAGTCAAAGCGACCCAGTTACGGGTTATAAAACCCGGACTATACAGAAGAAACAAGGTAATAATTTTTTTTCCAATTAGGATCTCGTTTTAAATCCAATTCGGGCCAATCTTCTTGCTGTTCGTGTGTTTGGATTATTTTGAAAATTTTGCTATATCTAGCGGAATTAGGGTTTTCAGCCTGGCTTGGGCTGATATCGTTAGCTTTTGAGTATTGAATCTTTTTCTTAAATACCTAGATAGTGTTCCCGTGTTTTTTTCCATCCATATGTTTCCGTGTTTATCCTGTCCGATAGAGTTGGTGTTAGGGCTAGAGTGTCTTTTTGGGAGATTTTTGTCGCCACCAATGCATCGTGATTGTCCTAATATGCCTGGGCAGGTTCCTGTTGAGGAAGCCCGATCTTGGCACAACGTGCACGATGTGATTGAGGATTTGTTGAGGCAAGTCGCAGACTTAACATAGCCTCTGGAGGCGAGGAATTTGCTGCGAGAAGTCGCCTATCTAACTCAGTGCTTGGCGGTTCTCTTTCAAGTATCGCAAGATCGCGTCTACGAGTCCACATACAAGATCCCCGCAAATCGTGATTCTCTTCCTCAAAATGAGGGTTATGGAGGATCAAGTCTGAAGATAGATGTGTCGGACTACTCGGGTACATTACAAGCTAAGATTTCTTTTACTAATTGCGGAGCGATGAAGTACAACACATTTCTTCTCAAGCAATTTTTGACTACTATATTCTATTTTTAAGAGAATGTGATGTGGATGGGACAAATACTTCTATTTTGTTGGTTATAGAGAAGAAGATGAAGTGTTGATTGTGAAAGATTGCGAGAACATTGTCGATGTCCCCATTCTATATGAGGTAATTTTAGATTCTTTTCATTTAGTCCAATAATAATAATTATTCGCAATGAAGATGCATAGGTGGAAGTAGAATATTCCAATCAAAGCTATCATCTTTCGATCGTGATCCATTTTAATGGGTTAGTTTTTTGAAGTGTCTAAGGTCGAGTTCTTTCGAAGATGGGGTGATTGATGCAGGAAGAAGTTCGTCAAAAAGGTTAGTCGAGAAGGCACACCTTAGTCTGACTAGAAGCGATGTTCTAAGAAGAACTTGTAATTGCATCAAGAGCACCGCCCTGTTGGGCCAAAATCAGCCGTTTAAGGGTCGAAATCATCAATGTTGCTGTTTTTTTACTCTTCCGTCCCATTGTTTTTATCATACTTTCATAAAACGGATATCTTAAAATTATTGTCATACTTTTAAAAAGTTAATTACTTTAATTACTTTTTTCTTAACATCCTTGCATGCCCTTCTTCTCTCTTATTTTTCCTCTTTTATTTTTTAAAAGACAAAAACCATCCTCGTTAGATGGGTTATATACAAAAAACCCCTCATTGTTCGGGGATATACAAAAACCACCCTAATGGAGCTAACAGATGGAATGGAAAGACAAAATTACCCTTGAGATTCAAATGAATTACACCACTATAAAACCCATTTCTTCTCCTTCTCCTCCCATTTGTAACCCGAACTTTTCTTCTCTCTCCGCCTCTCCATCGCCTCCACCAGCAACATTCGTGAAACAACACAAACCAAGTCCATCTTCTTCTCCTTCTTTTCCTCCACCTGCACCCACGACCACCAACCCACCTCCGCCTAACCACCCTTCTCGATCTCTCCCCCTCTCCCTTTTCCTTCATCTCTTTTCTTCTCAAAACTGGCGACTGCGGTGGTTAGGCGGCGTCCATCCGAACGAACGGCGGTGGTGGCTTCTTCGACCTCCGATCCGATCTTCTTTTCCAGCACTTCTCTTCAACTTCCGGCGACTGTCTCTAATAGCTCTCTGTTCGTCCACCGACGGAATCGACGACGAGGAGGACGGTTTCCGGTTAGATCTGAGAATTCCCCGGATGCACTTTTCTCTCAGCCAATCCTCGTTCTCATACTCAATCATTCCGGATTGAGGATGGTGGCAAGTTTTAGCTTCTGCTGAATTACCGAGTAGGATTTAGTGTTTGGGGACTCTTGCGGAATTCTTGAGAGATGAAATCCGTGAAATAAACTTTTCTCTAATTCTTGAAGAAGATAGTAAAATGAATTGAAGAAGGGTTTGCACCGCCTCATACAGTGGGTTCACAATTCGCAATGGGTCAGAGGATGGTGGCTTCGCAATTCAGAAACTTGGGTCTTGAAGGTGAAGTTGATGGGCAAGAGGCAGAAGATCCAGAGGGGGTGGGAAGTGGGTGTGGGTGAGTAAAGAATTATGAGATCGAGAGGGAATGGGAGGTTACTGTGTGGGTTGGGTTCCCAATTTTCTTCTTCCTTTTCATTTTCTCTAATTCTTCTTCCTCATTTGATGTGCACATGAATGTTTTTCTTCTTTCTCAATTTTTACTTTCTTAATGAATATCTACCTTTTTTTTTTTCTATTCAATATATTTGGAGAAATCAGTTGTGGTGGTAGTTCAAGCGGTGGGTGTTTTGGAGAAATCAGTGGCGGTAGTGGAGGCGGAGGGGGAGGTGGTCAAGAACACCAAGAACATAACATCAACAAAATAAACCCAAAAACACAAAGAGGGGCAAAATTGTTATTAAAATGTCATATTACACCCCCTACTGACTAACACTAACAGAAGGGTGGTATTTGTCCAACGTCCGTCCACTGACAGGAGGGTTTTTGTATATTCCCGAATAATGAGGTTGTTTTTGTATATAACCAATCTTAGGAGGGTGTATTTTGTCTTTTATCCTTTTACTTTTTAAGAAAAAATAACATATAAAGCAAAAGACAATTCAGTAAATTTATGAAGGAAAAAGCATCTCATAAACTTAGTGTAAAGTCCACCGACCATAGCTGTCAAAATTTTACGATTCACGATTCATGTTCTACGATCCGACTCGATTCACCCATGAAACGATGCGAATCCCTTAGTGAATCTTTAATGGACAAAAGTTATTTGAATCCCGATTCAAGAGTCTGAATCTTTTACGATTTTGTTGCGATTTAGACCTGCAATTTAGACCGATTCCACGATTCACCTTAGATTCATCTGAAGGTCTAGTGGAGCTGCAACATGAGTGTAAGAAATAATACTTCCTACATTACTTCCTACATTTATGTCTGTTTTGCAACATGCATTTGTTTTAGATTACTGGTGTATTTTTCTGAACTCCAAGGTCAATAGTTTTCTACATTTTCAATCTCCTTGGCTTCTTGTAGTTCCTTGCTCCACATGCCTATCTATATCTAGATTATTCTTTATCCTTTAGATGTGTGAAACTCCTAATCACTTGTTATTGATGCGAGTTTCCAATAACTTGAGCTTTTTTTCTTCTTTTGTTTGTAAATATATGAACATTTTGTTCAATAATGTTGTAGCTTTATGAAATATTTTATTATATCTACATAAATATATTACTAGCTGAATTTTTACTATTTCGATTCGGTTTACGATTCAGCGAAGGTGAATTTCGATTCATTGTCTGAATCCCAATTTGATAACTATTCACCAGACAATTAAATTGGGACGAAGAGAGTAATATTTAATTCTGTATATTTAATTGAGTCATTAAAATTCTCCGTATGTGTTTTCTCTTCACATAATAATTTTTTTTGTAGGTTAAATATCTTATTTCAAGTAATGATACGTATTAATATGTTGATCGTATCTGAACCGCATAAAACCGAGCAAGAGCTGAACCGAGATAATCTGAATCCAAACCGTGAAAAATACAGACCGAACCGAATGTTAGCGCCTTTAAGTTGGGACAATTTGCACTATTGTCATTGGTTGATGATACGAGTATGGTTTATTGTTTTATTTATGAGTGTTCATTACTTCCAGTCATCACTTATATGGCTATATATTCATCTCATAGCTTCTAGCATAATGTAAACTTAAAACAAAACCTACATTACCTGGACTCTCCTAAATAGTTGCTGTACCCGGTCGATACGATCCGACACGGGTACGGGTATGAGATCGGTGGTGGGTTGATATTGACCAGCATACCACTCTTTTATTATTTAAAACCCTAATGGGCTTTTTGAGAATCTATCCTTAAAATGGATAGTGGGCTTAAGTAGTCTTTCAGAAAGGTCTGAAGGGTTGGGCATGTAAAAGGTATTTAAAGTAAATTCATGAAATGTCGGATAAAAAAAATGTAAATGCACGAAATGTAGTTTCACCCTCCAAGTTTAATGAAAAAGACATTTAGGTTCTCTAGTGTTAACGGTTGCATCTGGAAGAGAAGCAGGCCATGCTTAGTTTTAATACCCATCTGTGTGCATAGTTGTCAAAATCTTACGATTCACGATTCGTATCCTACGATTCGATTCGATTCGATTCACCCATGAAACGATGCGAATCCCTTAGTGAATCTTTAATGGCCAAAAAAGTATTTGAATCCCGATTCGAGAGTCCGAATCCTACGATTCAGTTGCGATTAGACCGATTCTACGATTCACATTCGATTAAAATGAGGGTCTAATTGAGTTGCGCCAGCATCAGTCTAAGAAATTATACTTCCTACATTTATGTCTGTTTTGCAACATGCATTAGTTTCAAATTACTAGTGCATTTTTCTGAAGTCCAAGGCTAATAGTTTTCTATTATTTTCAATCTTCTTGGCATCTTCTAGTTCCTTGCTTCACATGCCTATCTATATCTAGATTATTATTTATCTTTTTGATGTGTGAAACTCCTAACCACTAGGTTCCAATAATTTGAGCTTTCTTTTTGTAAAAATATGAATATTTTGTTCAATAATGTTATAGCTTTATGAAATTTTGGGTACTTTTTAGCCGATCCCACACCCTTGTCCCTATTTTGGGTACTTTTTAGCCGATTCCCTTATCCCCAATTTTATCACCTAGGCAAATCCGACTCCCGGATATAAGACCCGCACCCGAGAGTAAAACTGTGATTACCAGCCATTTTCCTTTAAAGTTCAAGTGGATGTGAAGTTTTAAGTTGAACTTACCTGTATTCCTAGCAATTTGAGTATATCTCTTCTCGTACTTGCTCAAACAATTGTGCCTAAATGCTGTAAAATATTTTTTGGTTGTACTGATTTTTCTCTCTATTTATTTGACAGGTAAAGAAAATGATTCTTTATGGAATGGCGCAAGCAGTGGAGCATCTTGAAAAGCATCATAAGACAATCAAGGACGAGGAGAACTCCAATGAAGCGGACGATGAGGAGAAGCACTCAGCAGACCTACAAATTGAAGAAGAAGAAGCTGAAAACAAGGAGGATAAGGAAACTGAGTCAGCTCCTGGCCATCTTGAGAATTGTTCAGAAGGCTCAGCTGAGCCCACTGAGACTGAGTCTGAAAGAAGTGACCCAACTCAACATGTTAAAGAGGCTGGGAATACTACTGGGAATACTACTGGGAAAATGGACAACGCTAGTCCTGAAAATGCCATAAACGCCCCTTGTGCTCAAGGAAATGTGCAGCCTGAAGCACCCCAATCCGGTGCAGCAGATGCGTCCATCCTCCATGGTCAAGGGCTGGATTTAAACTAGGTATGTTCGAAAAATTCAAGCTTGCTTTTGATTTTAATCTACTTGAATTAAGCAATTTGCCTTGCTATTTTAGTTTGACTGTCTATAAATTGCACTCGTATTAGTACAGCCATAAGAGAACCGTGGTTGATATGTCTGGTAAATGGTTCTTCGTAGCCATAACAGAACTGTGGTTGATGTGTCTTGTAAATGGAATAAAGCATTAACTCGACGTCACAAGTCATTCAATCTAATTAGTTTTCGGTGTTTATACTAAATTTGATCAGGCCACACTGTAATGTGGGTTTGATGAAGGCCAAAACTGTTTGGACCCAATTCAGTAAACAACTGTGATGTGGGTCCGATGAAGACCCAATTACCCAAATAGTTTGAACCCAATTTAATAGACACTCACCCCTATTAGAGTAAACAGACTCAATAAACACAATCACCGAATCTATGCATGCTGAGATTATCATCAGAATTCTTGAAACACACTCACTCGTTTATTGTTAATTATTGCTCTAGATATTGTCAGGCCAAGCTGTTACAATTCGCTCTTAGATAATCAGTAGAATATCTGGGGATTAAGGCTGCAAATGTATGTTACAATGACAACGAAGCTTTTTCCAGTTTAACCAAGGCCGGCTACGTACCTGTACTTACCTATACAAGCAAGTAGTATAAAAGGTGTAGTGAAGATTTGTTCAGTTGTATAATGTGACTGAGTACTGACGGAAAGAATAAGTGAAAGTGGGGTACACTAGTTTAAACCTGTGGTTAAAGAAAAGGATAGTCTAGCGGTTAAATTTTGTTGGATCTAATAGTGTTCTTTATTGTTTTAGTGTATATATTGGGACTCTTTGTTTGATCTAAAGCGTTGTTTGTCGCTTCAGTATATAGTTAGATTGTGACTCTTCAAGTCTTTCTTGACAAACATGAGTTTATTCGCCCTTTTCTTTTCGTGTAATTTTGAGAGTAGTTGTTCATCCTATATTAGTTCCTCCCTTGGCTATATGTATTTTACTAGTCAGATTTTAGATTATACTGCAAAATGAGTTTGACTTGGTACTCCTATAGTGCAATTCAGTATAAAGTCCTCCCATGCGTGATACATCACGTAGTCCCTGAGATCTTTAACTCCGCCTTCAAATATTGTCTTCTACTATAAAATGACATACATTATGAATGAAACATCCTGCACTCATTTGGTTAGTTCGTCAGCTTTACTCTCATGACTGGAAAGGCTTAGCAGGTGGCTTGTAGTTGTACTGTTCCCACACGCTTTTGTGGTTGATAAACTTCATCAATCTCATGTATTTCTCAGTGAATACATTTGCTCGAGTTCTAGCATGTTATTATAGTATGTCTCGGTCTTTGTTAACATGAACTGAATTCGAATTGCATATGCTTATATCTAATTATTCGTGTTCACATATCTTTTACAGATCTGGAGATAGTGATGCGCGCAAGGAAACTGAATAAAGGGGTTTTTTTATCTTCGTTAGACAATTGGATTTGAGGATGCTGTTGGCTGGTCGGATATACATTACTTTTATGTACTTCTAAGACTATTGATTTGTCCGGAGCCCTTTTGTTGATAGGCTCTGTCTACATTGGTCTTCTTCCCGAATAATTTTTCTTCATTTTTCTTTTTCTTTTCCTTTGTAACATTAATAGAACGAATATTAATGCTGATGCTTGTAATTTTAAGTGGGAGAAATTGATAGAGATTGTATATTAGAATAATGAACGTGTTCAATATTTCCCTTTTGGGACTTTAGTCTATGTGTGTCTTCTTCTTCTTCTGCTCCTTCTCCCTGGTCATTCTCCTTCTAATAATAATAATAATAATAATAATAATAATAATAATAATAATAATAATAATAGCAGTGGAGGATCTGAATCATTTTCTAGGGCTCCGTCCTCGGGAGTACCAGTGGACACTGATTAGAATTTTGAGTCCGGATTCTCTGTTGCACTTTTCCTATAGCACTTTAGTAGCACTTTTATTATGATCGCGACACACCATAACAAAGAAATCCAAATGGATCTAGACTCTTCGTTGGATTCAAATCATGCGTTTTTAGGACAACTATGTTGCTATTTTTGTCTTTTTCTTTTAATAGATTAATGCTTATTTTATTTTGGGCTTGATTTGCAATCCAACGGAGAGTTTATATCGGCTGAATTTCTTTGTAATGATACGTTGCGATCATAATAAAAATGATACTAAGGTGCTATAGAGAATCTAGACTTTACAATTTTAAGATAAGATTTCTGGAGATTGATATCATTTGTATATGAGAAAAAAAAGAAAAACTATAGTGAATGTCTTTCCTTGTCTATGATTCTATCTGGGGACTGTTGGGATTTTGCTTTAAAAACTGGAAAGTGACTGCCTACAAGTACAACTATACAAAGCAAATAGGTGACCAAGAGAAAGCAACTATTTATTCTGACCAAGGGTCGACCCTATACCATAATTCAGGATCAATATCTTCAAAAGAGTCGAGCTTCATACCATAATTCTGGATGTTCGTCTTCATGATTCTTAGATGTGCCAAATCATGTCACCTTAATGTGATGCTGAAGTCAGCAAAGATTAAGAACACCCATAGTTTCTTTTTAAGAGAGAGACATACTACTAGCTAGGGTTGGTTCTTGCATGATATTAGGAGAGAGAACATAAGGGGGAGCTTCGATTGCCATGTCAGAAGAGAGCGTGAGGGTGGAGCTTCGATCCCGTGTCATTTGCGGCTTTCAAAACTAAATTCACAAATATCTTTCGAACTCATATAGCAAAGATGGTGGCATGGACTAAGGCCACAAATTGTCTGAATAAGTCAAATGAAACAACACTTGGATTTGTAAAGAAACGCATCATTGCTAGGAGATTAGAAGAGTATCCATCCATCTGACTCTTTCTAGAGATCCCAATAAGAAACTCTGTTGACGCAGAGTCCATCCGTTGTTGTGCATGTGATCTTTTCAAGATCAATGACAATGAACATTCATAGCGTGTCTTAAAAAGCTACTTGTAAGACATCCCTTTCTATAAGCAATTTGTAACGGATTGACTTGCTTCTCAATACTGGATGAGGAAAGAAGACAGAATGCCACATTAAATTAATCAGTAGTCTCTAAAGTAGACGCGAGGAAATAAAATTACACGGTACTGAATGAACAGCAAAAAAGGAAAGGACTCACATGTTATATCTTGGATGATGGTGCCGAACCATGAGTGAATATTTAGGCATGCCCTAATTTTGTCACATATCTTTTTTTGTGTGTGGAGAATGTCGCATCTTTGTATTTGTTGGGTCTAATGTTGATCTTTACGCAGCTTGTTTTTTCAGCAATCAAGCCTTTCTGCCTTTGTAAAGGAGCAGATATGAGCTCAGTATGTTCAGTCCCAGTTCGTAAGTTTTTTTAGTACTTCTGTTATTAACAATATTACAAAAAGGAAACAAAGATGAAAATAGACCATTCAACTCTGAAACAATGCAAACACACCGATCTCAGTTCAGTTAGCATCATAGATCATGAATCGGTAGGTTAGCATATGAATGAAAATACCAAACCCTAATTAAGCTCCTATTCGTAAAACCTCCTCTGGAAACACAACTAAATGGGAACAAACTCTATCAATACATCACTTTAAGGCAGACCACGCCAGACAGTTATTCAATCAACGTAAGGAACTACGAAGTACACAGAATATCGAAGGATTTTCTCTCAATTTTGTATTTTTTCTGTTCTATGGCAGCATTTTGCGAAGATCCTACAACAATCGAAAGTAAAAGAACATACATTAATTTCTAAAAGGCTATTGGCAAGCCCGAAAGAGTTATTCAATCAACATAAGGAACTACGAAGTACACAGAACATCGAAGGATTTTCTACCAATTTTGTATTTTTTCTATTCTATGGTAGCATTTTGCGAACATCCTACGACAACCGAAAGTAAAAGAACATACGCTAATTTCTAAAAGGCTATTGGCAAATGACTGAATCTTCTTTATCATTCTTCTTCGTACAGTATAAAGGCTAGAACCGTTGAAGAGCTACGGAAGAAGTACACAACCGGCTTTTCACTGAGATTATAGAGAACATTGAAGCCCATTTTTGTATCGTGATTTGACAATTTCATCCGCAGCAAAACCACCTCCTCTGCATTGATATGATAATTACAGAATTAATTAGTAAATTTGACCCATCAGCCGAAAACTTGTTTACGGACAGAGCATGTTACGACTAATTTCATACCTTTGAATTTTCGGAACACTTCTTGTATCCCTTGCTTTGCTTATGAGCGACGTATCTTTGCGATGATCCAGAGGTGCTGTGGTTACGGCTGACCTTCTCTTCACTAGCTTTGGCAAATATGAAACTGAAATCATCAGCTGATGCGGGATTGTTCACGTCCCATTCACCAAACTTGGGAATGGCGCGCTCCTTCTCTTGTTTCTGCTAGCAGAAAAAAAAAAAACAAATTTTCGTCATATAAAGACCGTGTGAAATTACAATTATAACAATCCTAAATTTCATCTTCATTTGAGAAGATCAAAACAGAAGAAGATCACATAGGGCAGATAAAAAATGGGACTTATATATTTAGGGACGAATCTGATAGTGCATATACTCTCAAATCTTCCAATTTTGAACAGATCCAATAAACTTGGAGATGGTTAAATGAACTTCAAGATGGTTAATTTTTAGTTTTTTACCGATTTAATAAGTCTCCCGCCGAAGTTGTTACAAGGAGTTACGAGAAGATAAATGCAACATTTATGGTAACAACAAACATAATAAGGTTCTTGGGTTCTCAATTCGATCATAAGAAAAAACTCACAAGGTCAAATACAACAATGAAATCAGTGTCCAGATTATTTAACCTCCTTCATTGAGATTTGAGATCCTAATTAAACAAGTACAAACCCTAACAATTTACATAGGAGAGATTTTGAAATCCATGCAACCAGCAAAAAGAACATGACATGTATAACACGTACAAATTAAAATAAGCAATTAAATGCTCAGAAGAAAAGGTACTTTGTTCTTACCAGCGACATGATGGCAGACTAGGGTTTCTGTACTTCAAGATATTGCAGGAGAGGGAGAGAGTCAGACGGAGAAAGATGCACCTGTTATTATTGTGATGAGGAAACACGAAGAGAGACCTGTTTATATATCGCAGAGATTGATTTCTTATGGCAGAATGCACACGTTCAATACGCGGGCGAGGAAGAGATTTTGGTTAGGAAACCGTAGGGTTTTGGTTGTGCAATGAGCTGTTTTAGGCCTTCATTTGGCATGGAACCTATCTTTTTTGAAAGCATGGAAACTATTTTAAGACTCCAAAAAATTAGCCCTTTTATTGGCATATAATCTTCTAGAAGGGACCTAATATTCATTTTCTTTTTTGAGATTTACCTAATACTACCTCCGTTTCGTCTGTTTCGTCTGCGTTTGACTTTTTAACCCGTAACTGAGTCACTTTGACTTGTTGATTTGGGTACCAAAACGATGTAATTTTTTAACAATTTTTTCATGGTGTTTTAGAATAAGCTTTCCTCTATAACACCATTCAAAGATTACCAAATTATTTTATCGTTTTGCTAATCAAATCACCGGATGAAAGTAATCCAGTGAATAGTGACAAAAAGTGAAGTAGGCTGAAACAGGCGAAACAGAGGTAGTACGTAGTATTCATTTTCAAGGTCTCCAAATACAGGAATACATTAGTATTTTTTTTTTTTTTTTGAAATAGACAGGAATACTTTAGTTAAAAAAATTATAGGATTATATTTCGTAGGTCCTGCAATTTTAGAATCTATATGGATTTTTTGAAAATTAAAAACCAACTGTGAAAGATTTTATTTAAAAAAAAATGTGGAAGTGTTTTATTTTTTTTTTTTTTTTGAGAAACCTTGCAAGCCTTAGGTGGGGAAATGATGTCTACAATTAGTTCATGTATTGAGAGAACTGAGTGGTAGAGGGTGACCAGGGGGGGGGGGGGGGTTGGCTTCCATGCATCCTAACTTTAGGTTTTGACTTTTTTGTTAGACCCGATATAACAGGTGTTACACCCCTATCAGGACTGGTGACGATCAGTAGCGCATAAAATAAGTGGCGCCTCTACGGTATTCAGCATTGGACTCCCTCTTCGTCGGTGCTAGTCTGCCGGAGGAAGACAGATGATTTTGTCTCACAAAATCGGGTGGACTTTGATGGTTGTTCTCAAAATCCTAGTTTCTTTATCACATACGAGTATTACTAAAAGCATCATCTTCCCTAGCCACACTAAATGTTATTTACAGGGATGAGAAATTTCAACTTGCCCTCTAACCCTAATAGTATGGATTAGTTTATATTCAAGTTCGAAATCCGCAATTACTCTTTAGTCCAACTAATGAGCTTTAAAATTCATTTTGACCCATTATTGTGTGTGACCCTGTAGGTTCCTAATTACGTTGGCAGTAACAATTACAAACATTGAACGGTATCTAGCAATACATCTCAATGTTTGTAATGTAAGTAGAATAACATGATCTAATACTCTAGAAGGGGGGGGGGGGACGGGTTTGAATAGAGTATGTAAACTTTTGCTCAAAACCAGCCTTTTAGAACTTAAAGCAGTCGTGCAATTAATATCTCAAAGCTTTGGAAATGATTTGAGAAGCTAGAGATATAACAGACACTCACAGAAGCTTCAAGCTTTGAGATTGGAAATCCTCCAAACCTCTGGAGCTGCCTGTTTATAACTGGAATGAAAAACAACAAAATAAATAACAGGAACACATGAATTTTTACAGAGTTCAGTCACAATTGGACCTAGTCTCAGCCTGAGGGATCTAATCCCTCTAGGATTTCAACACAACTTCTTATTAATCCACCAGATTTAGCCCTAGATCTCAAGCCTAAGTGAGCTACCTTACACTTACACACCTTGTGCTTACCAACCTATCTAGTTACCAGCTATAACATGTTGAAACAATAAGAACATCTTGTTGTTCACTTGAACAACCAAACTACTAAGTTTTGTGAGGTTTTAGAAACAATGAATGAATAAAACAATTTTGTACAAGTAGA
Organism: Linanthus parryae; assembly: GCA_023055425.1. Lineage (NCBI taxonomy): Eukaryota > Viridiplantae > Streptophyta > Magnoliopsida > Ericales > Polemoniaceae > Linanthus > Linanthus parryae. The sequence goes on along the minus strand of JALGPY010000012.1, from coordinate 20,561,564 downwards.
AGAACTCAGAAAGAGATAAGCTGATGAAGCTTGGAAGCGTTCTTCTGATCTGATGAATGATCTTCTCCTGTTGCAGTGTTGATTGGCTTGATTGTTTGAAGAATTTTGTAGCTTGATCTCTCTTGTTTGTAACTCTCGTCAAATCCCACGTTGATCATCCTCTCTCATTGTGTTTTTGTTTGAAATTCAAACTCTGATCTTTTATCAACAGTCTGCAACAACTCTGAGAGATTTTAGGAACTAGTTTCCTATAAATCCTCTCCCCAGATATTCTTCTTTCAACAGCTATGCTTGGATAGCTATCTGAGTTGTTTATGAACGTTGGAACGGCCAACAAACCTGCACATACTTAGCAACAAAAGATCAAACATCGTCTAGACAAAATAGCAACACGATCTGATATCTCACAGACAGACAGTTCTTGAGAAACTAGGCTTATTTTTGCCTTAGGTTAATTCAGTTTCTAAATCCAACTGAGTAGATATAACTATGAATCAATATGGAAAAAGTAATGAAGAGTTAGAATAACTCAATACTCAGTTTTGAATCCAGCTAATCCAGCGTGCATACACAGATCAGTTAAGTGAACTTAACAGAATATAGTCATCAGTAAAATCTCAAAGCTTTGGTGCTTTGACTGCTAGTTCACAAGTGTGAGCCTTGATGTCAATCCTGCAATCTGTGTTATACCATCCAAAACAAGACTCAATATTATTTTTAAAATTCATTAGTGAATGATAAGCTCATTCTCCAAACCAATTCAATAGTCCTGCAAACACAGAAACATATAAGCACAATGTAAGCATATGAACACTAAAATATCTCAAAGCTTTGAAGCTTTGATACTTAGTGTTGTTTCTCAAATTCTGATTTGTCTTTCATCAACAAGGAACCAAAACTTCCCCTAAGTTTATGAACTCATTCAATACTCAAGAGCTTATGATCTATCAACATCAATTCTACCCATGTAATGGGAATGTCGGTGATCTGATGAACATCTAGGACCAACTTTACCGTGTAGTATAATTCCTTTGTCCATATATCTAGATTAGACACAAGACACGGAGTGTCACCCTTGTTTATCTAATCATAGTTTCTCGATTCTCTGAGAAGACTTAGACATACAAATGACATAAGTATCTCATATTGATTCATTTGAGCACGACCATGCATTTTTCTAAGTCACACTCATCGAGTGGCCATGAATATTTATTCATACTATATAGGAGGGAAAAATCATATCTACATCACTGAAACCTCTCAACAAGTTTCATAACATGTCCAATTATCGACTTTATAATGACCTTGTTACAGCGTGATGTTGACGATATTAAAACATGTACTCGACATCCAGAAAATGCAGTGACTTCAAGTCATAGGATCACAACACCAGTTTCACTATGAGAAGCATTTGTGACACTCACATATCACCCATGTAGTTTTCTCATGGTGGGTCAATCCAGTACGCCATTACTCATAATGTGTACCCATGTGTTACACTTGATGTCCCTTATCAATCTATCCAAATACTAGGCTCGATGAATTATAGTCGTCCTAATTAACAATAATACTAGACTTGGGATATTTAAGAATACAAAATTTATTCTAAGGGCTTCATTATGTCAACATATCTCCATATAGATAATAAAATGAATAGACATACTTTATAAATAAAATGTCACGATATTAGATTTCATCGAGGGCATACTTCAACAAATCACATATGCTAAAAGGCATGCGTCTAAAGGCAAATGTTCCATAAGTAATGTAAAAGTTTTCTTCTCTGGTTCTTCTAGCTCGACAGCTATCTGATTGTATCCTGAGTACCAGTTCACGAAGTAATATTTTCTATGCGATCAAAAATATGTTTTATGAATGGAAGTGGAAAGCGATCCTCCAAGGTTGCTTGATTTCATTTTTGATAGTCCATGCACATTTTCCATTCGGTGGGCGTGCATGTCGAAATATGATCTCCTTTCTCTCTCTCATTTACTTTCACTCCACCCTTCATCGGTATACATGGTACTGGGCTGATCCAAATTCTGTCCGAGGCAGGATAAATAATTTTTGCTTCCAACCATTTTTGAATTTCCTTTTTCACAACTTTCTGCATGTGCGAATTAATTCTTCTCTGACATTGCAACACTGGTTTCTTTCCTTCAGCTAGCCTAATCTTATGTTGGCATGCTGTGGGGGTGATTCCCATGATATCAGCGATAGTCCATCTTATTGCTTCCTCTAGATTTTGCAACACCTTCATCAAGTGCTCTTCCTATTTCATGTCTAAAGTATATGATAGAATGACAAGTATAGTTTATTTAGCTCCCAAGAATAAATATTTCAAATGACCAAGTAAATGTTTTAAACCTAATTTAGCCACTTGTATGACAGAAGGGAAACAATTCTTTCTTTCTCCTTCATTGATCAATGGGAGGGGTTCCCTCTATGATAGCTCAATCACTTGTTCCGATAATGTGACTTCTTCTTCCTTTCAATCATCAAATTATGGGAGCTCTCTCTCCACTTTCGTCAATGCACTTTCTTCCTTTTCACACTCTTGTACATCCTCATTACAAAACTCTTATTCTACGTAGGCTTCACACTTCATGGCATGATACATATTGAAGGCTACATTTTCCTCATTACTCAGCATGGTTAGCTCTCCATTTTCTACTCAATGATGGCCTTTCCATGGGTACAAATGGTCTCCCTAAAATTAGAGGAACATCTTCGTTCACCTCCATGTCTAGGATAATAAAATATCTGGGAAAAATGAGTCCCTCTTCCTTGACCTAAAAATCTTCCACAATACCATTAGCGCTCTTTATTATTATGTCTTCCATTTTCAAACACATTGTTGTTGGCTTTGGTTCACAAAATACAAGCTGTTGGCATAAGAAGGTTGGCATCACACTTTCTCCCAAATAACATAGCTCTTCTTTGATACTTATTTTTCTTAGATATCGGAATGGAAAATCTTCCCCGATCTTTCTCTTTTGGAGGTAATTTTCTTTGCACCACTCCATTATATTTTCTCATTTATCACTACTGTTTCCAATTCATTCATCATCTTCCTGTTAGAGACTAGACTTCTCAAAAATTGTGCATACCTTGGAATTCGATTCACCTCCTTTGTGAATGGCGTTCTCATATCCAGCTTTTAGAAGGTGTCTAAAAATTGTTTTGTGCTTATCATCATCTTCCCTCTAACTTGTTGAGGGTATGTCAAGTGTTGACTCTCTTTCTTCTTTTCCTCGTTATCCCTAGTGACGATGGTTACCTATTATTAAGGAGAAGGGGTGTCTCTAAATTTTACAATTGGTTAAATTGTTTCTTCAATCACTTTACTTTGCTCTAAAACCTCTAATGGGTGCATTACACGCTTCACCGCGATTTTAACTATCTCAAGATACTTTTCTTTGAAGTCTTTTAGCTCTTTTTTCAAAGCCTTCACTTGTGATGTCGTTCACGATTGATCTAAGTCTTTTTTCAAGATCTCAATCTTATGTTGCCTCTGAATCTCTTCTAGCGCTCTCTCTCTTGCACTGATTTAGCGACAATCATTGTTGCGTCTTTCGTGACTGCTTGTAACCGTTCCACGACAACTAGGTATGGGGGAGGAGGTGTAATTATTTATTTTCAAATCTAGTAATCTCCTTGCATGCTTCTCTATGCAACACTCGAATTGCTTCCTCGTATTCCAATACCAGACAATTTCTTTCACTCAGTATTTCAAACTTGCGAGCAGATTCTTCATGTCATGCCCCATAAAATTTGCTGATCACTATCCATGTTCTTGTTTCCGTCTTCGGTATTTTTCTCCGAGTTCTGTGAAAATTTTCCCAAGCTTCTCCTAATAAGTCTTTAGTGGTTTGAGAAACTTCCCAAATTGATCTATTACTGTTTCATTCCTTGATGGTGGAAATTACTTCTTAAAAAAATATGTGCTAAGTTGACTCGACGTAGTTATGGAATGACTCAGACGATGGCACAACCATTTTTTTTTCTGAACAATTGAGAATGGGAGTAGCATCATATCTTTTTTCTCTTTAGGGACTCCTCAAATGTAGTACATCTGGCTATATCAATTTATAATTCTTTAGTGTTTGTACGAATCATCTAACTCAAGGCCTAAAAAATATCCGTTTCTCTGAACCAACTTGATAAGTGAGCTTTTGAGTTCAAGTTTTTCAACCTCAATTGGTGTTTTTAGAATTTATGTTATGATTCCTGATAACTCTATATTAGAGTTATATTTCTTCTGCGTTTGTGTACCGTTTTGTGTAGTTTCCCGGTTGAATATATTAGAAATACACTATGAACTTGAGGAAATTGGATAAGTTTAGCTTTGAGTGATAAATTGTTAATCTGGGCGTTTTTCACATTATTTACATTTATTTTGTCACTTTTGATCGCACGGGGTGTTTTCGTGTTGTGTTGGACAGGAAACGGAGCTCATGGATCAAGAGGAGGAGGAAAACGAACTTCGGAACATATAAGGAAGCTTGGGAGAGAAAGAAATTGGAAGAAAAGAGGACAAAGATGGAAAAAGGGGGTCAAAGTGTCATTTTAGAAAGTTTGGATAATGACACTTAACACCCCCAATGAAGAGTAGAAGAGAAGACTTAGAAAAATTGAGCAGAAGAAAAGTGAAGAAAACCCATTGAAGTGTAGGATCAAAAGTTGATCCTAGGATCAAAGCAGATCGCTGGATCACAATATGTGATCGCACGATCAAGTGGGCGAGGGTTGTAGAGAAAAGAAGAAAAGTCACTGACTTGTAGGATCACAAGTTGATCCTACGATCAACAGCAGATCGCAGGATCAAATTTGGTGATCCTACGATCAGACAGAAGATTAGAAGCCCGCACAATAGCAGATCGCACGATCAGCAAAAGGTGATCGCGCGACCTGCTAGCAGAACCAGCGCACGCACGGAAAAAGAAAAGGGGCTTTAGGGTTATTAATTAATAATGTTTGATGATTAATTAATACGCCCTATATTAAGAGAAGAGAGACGTGAGAAGAAGAAAAAAGGAGGAGCCATCAACGTGAGAAGAAAAGAAGAAGCAAGAGGAGACGACGAGGAAGAAGACAAGCTTCACCATTGAAGCTCTAGTGTTTGCTTTTTCTTCTTCCTACCTTTCTTAATCAATTTTTATGGAGAAACTCTTTGTTTTTGCTTATTCAACTATGAGTAGATAAAAACTCCATAGCTAGGCATCTCGATTTTGAGAACCTAGGGTTCATGTAAACGATGAATATTTTCCGGATTTAATCTTTGCTTCATGATTTCTTGATTTCTTCTTTTGAATCAATTCTAGTTTCTTGTTTATGTTAGTAATCCTAATTGAGTGACACGATTAGGAGATAAACTAGGGTTCAAGAACTAGGGTTTCACTCAATAGTTGATTCATGCTTAAAGTTAGCTTATTTTTATTCAATTGTTCATGTACTGTGCTTAATACTCAGTGTTAATGGAGTAGCTAACCGGAAACACTGCTTAGTTAGCGAATGCACGATAGTGATTCTAACTAACTAGGATGAGACTTGAACATCAATCCCGTATCACTGAGACTGAGAAGAGACGTGTTAGGATTGGCCAAATGTTGGTAGATTCGGTAGGTGAGATTAGACGGTTTCGTGCAACGGTGGACCGACAGGACCCGTTGTCGTGCATGTCGTTAGCCTACTAGAACGGACCGGTAGACACATGAGACCGATAGGAGATTGTATTCTACCGTGAAGTAGAATAACTTGAGACCGATAGGAGATAGTCAGCGCTGTTACCCGGCTTAATTAGAATATAGTTAACGTGTTGCTCACATAATCCGGAAATTGTTTACAACCCTAGGTGATCAGCGAGATTGCCTAGTCCTCTCCATTAATTGATTAAGAATTCTTCTTAATTCCAGTTTATTATTTATTTCTGACTTTATTACAGCCACTTGTTTGGGGGTGGCAACACCACAAATTATCACTTTTTACTCCGGTTACCTAGTGAACTACTCTAAATTGTTAAATATAAACCTGTTGCGAGATTGTCCTCGAGGGTTCGACAACCCGGAGTCCTAAAAATAATCCACTCTTACTACTTTACCGTGCACTTGTGTAATACGCGTTAGTAATCCGCGTCAAGTTTTTGGCGCCGTTGCCGGGGAAAACGGTCAACACGTTTTTAGTTAATAATTAGTTTAGTTTACTTTTATTTTTCTGTTATATTTGCTATTTTGATTTCTCATTTGTTTTCTGATTTTCTGCTATTTCAGGTACTTAGTGCATGCACAGGATCCCAAGAGAGCTTGTGCCCCCACTAGAAGACCCAGAGCAGTTGTTCAGAGACCAAAGAAGAAGACAAAAACAGAGCACCATGGGCGAGCAATTAACCAACGCGCAACTCAATCAGCGGATGGATGAGTTGTCTAAACTGGTCAATGATCGCAACGCCCAGACACCATACAACAAGTCTGGACAGGCTATTGTGGAGAAGTTTCAGTCTTCCACCTATGGACACAATCCGGCAATTGTAGTGCCAGAGATACAGGCCGAGCACTTTGATCTTAAGCCTGCGACAATTCAGACGGTGACCAATCAGTTCCAGTTCTATGGGAACAGGGATGAAGACCCCAATGAATTTATTGGGAGGTTCAACGCGTACATAAAGACTACCAAGTACAAGGATGTGACAGCAGAAGCGTTGAAGCTAATTCTTTTCCCTTACTGTCTGAAGGGTGCAGCTGAGAAGTGGCTACAGTCAAGAGCTCAGTGTGTGGATGAGTTCATGGCCAAGTTTTATCCAGTTCAACGGGTGATTGAGCTACAGGGTGATATTCTAGGCTTTCGGCAACATGCCGATGAAACCGTGGTGGATGCATGGGACCGTTTTATGCATTTGATCAGGAAGTGCCCAAACCATGATTTGGGGGATTACAAAATTTTGCAGGTCTTCTACTATGGACTAGAACGTCACAATCAGGAGCTGATTAACAGAGAAAATGGAGGCAATTTTATGTACTCTGTTGACAAGGAAGGAGCTTATGCACTCATGAAGCAGCTCGCTAAGCAGGACTCACAACTCTATGATTCCAGAAGATTATCGGCATTGCCTGAACCTAAAGATGATGAATGGAAGACTGGGATCAGCAAGATGGTGTCAGATTTAGCCAAGCATGTGTATCGGGACAAGAAGCCAGTTGTAAGAGTAGAGGAGCAGGAATTTGATTCAGCCTTGGCCCAGATTTCAAGTGAAGATGTGAACTTTGTGGGGGCACAAGGACCGCGGCAGAATTGGAACCAAGGGAACTACAGACCAGGCACAAGAGATCATCCAGGTTTCAGGTATGGGGATCAGTCTGGAGCTATATACGCACCTGGGTTTCAGCACATGCCACAAGCACCAGTGTCGCAGGCTCCACCACCGGCTGTTGTAGCGCCAAACCCAGAGATTTCTGTACTCACTAAGGCGTTGACACAGCTGAGTAACAACATGAACGATATGACCACGACGGTCAATGCTATGTATTCTGATTTGCAGGCTACAAAGACTTCTCTTCGTGCACTAGAGGTTCAAGTTGGGCAAATTGCAACACAATTATCTGCTAGAGCACCTGGTTCTCTACCGTCTAACACAGAGAATGTGCGCCAGGTAAATGCCATTACCACTCGCAGCGGGGTTTCGTTGACTGATCCACCATACCCGAGCCATGCTAGAGCTGAAGCATCAAAAGCTAAGGAGCATGAGGTCTTCGATTCTGAGAAGACACCTGTCATGGTCCCCCAATCAAAGGGCATGACTCCACATGATGAGGGAAATTCCAGTGAGGTATTACCATCACCTTCTTCTTCTAAAGATATACCTTTTCCATTGAAAACTAGAAAGAAGAAGGATGACTCTGGAGAGTACAGGAGATTTCTCAATATTTTCTCCAAACTGCACATCAATATTCCTTTGATTGAGGCACTGCAGCGAATGCCTAAGTATGCGCGGTTTATCAAGGATGCAATCTATGGGAGAAAAGCTATGGATAACTTTCAGACAGTAAAACTAAATGAGCAGGTGAGTTCATGTGTCTTGCATGGGCTACCCAAGAAGAAGAAAGATCCATGTAGTTTTGTTATTGAGGCTACACTCGGCGGGGCATATACAGGCAGGGCTCTATGTGATTTGGGGGCAAGTGTCAACTTGATGCCACTTTCAATATTTAAAAATCTAGGTGTGGGGGAGCCTAGCAAAACCTGGATCAATCTGCAGTTCGCAGATAAGTCGTCCAAGAGGGCCATTGGAGTGGTAGAAGACTTACTTGTGAGGGTTGGTAGTTTGATCATGCCAGCAGATTTTGTGATCCTTGACATGCAAGTTGGTGACGTTCCGATCATTCTTGGTAGGCCCTTTCTGGCTACCGGTCGGACTTTAATTGATGTGGAGAATGGAGAGTTGATCATGAGGGTCAAAGATACTGTGGAGACCTTTCAGGTTTTCAAACCGACTCCTCAGTACACTTATGAGGTGAAGCCAGACTTGCCATTTCCTGTGAAAGTTGTGCGTGGGATTTCAGAGCTGACACAGGAAGATCCGCCAGATCCTAAAGGTAAAGAATCGAGTGTGCAGGCGCACGAGGTAGTCATGAGTATCCGGCGCAAGAAGTTGGATGCGACACGACCTGCCAAACCACCTTTCTAAGGCTCATGAGGTAACATGGTCGGGCCGTCGACCTTAATTTACAAAGCGCTGCTTGGGAGACAACCCATGTAGAGTAGGATGCTTTATGTTTTATTTATTTATTTATGAGTTCTCTATATTTGACTATGAGGGGTGAGAGAGAGTGGACTTATTTTTTCAATCAGTGTGCAGGGACTCAGGTACAGAAGACGCACCAGATTCCCCTTCTTGATGTGCATGCTAGAGATTGCACGAAATTGGGGAAAGAAAAAGCCCCACAGGATTATGCATAAAAGAATAGAGAATTGCTCGAGGTCGAGGAGCGATTCCAATATGTTGGTTGCCACATGCATGAGAGGGCTACAATTTATATCTTAGCCGCACATCGGAATCCGGGCGCGTAGAGACTTCTCCGGAAATTGTCAACGGTCCACAAGACCCCTTCTTGTTGCAATTTCGTGGCAACGGTGCCCATGTAGGTCCGGGCACCCAGGTACCTCTAACACTCTCTTTCAAGTCTATGTTTTTGAGCGATGAATGTTGCGATCCACCGCCTACACATTTAAGCGATGAGTCCTCCTTCATTATCTCTAATTCGTTGAGGACAACGAAACGCTTAAGTGTGTGTGGGGGGGGGGGGTTGTATCTATGTTCACTAGCCATGTCTTTGTTTGCATCGCCTTGTTACATATAGTTATGTGTTCATATTGTGTTGGTTTGTGGTAGGAGTGTGTAGTTTATGAATTTTGTTAGCACTTTTACATTATTGAGTCCCCTACCCAAAACTTGTGTTTAATCGAGTTGGCCAAAAGCATATAGAGTTAGGAAATATAAAAAAAAAAAAATCATAAAATTTTAAATTTTTGAGAAAGGGCAATCGAAGAGAGTGAATGTGGAGAGGGCTTAATGATAGAATTCCTTAGGAGTATGAAAATCTGAGGTGAGGTAGACGCGAGAATCTGGAGGAGGAAGACTTATAGGGCTAATGCACATTAGAAATGCGAGTAGCTGCCTCTCAGACTAGTTATCCTATTAGCGCTACACCACCGTCACGTAGGTAGTCGTCAACCCTCCTCGTAGTGGCAACGGAACAGCTGTGCGAGTGATGTTTATGGGGGCCTCACGTCCCGTCTCCATCTCCTAGGTCCACTAGTTACCCCTATTGATCCGTTTACCCCTTTTATTCACAGCCTCTAGCCTAGGAAGCCTTTCATTGTGACTGTCATCACTTGTTAGAATGGTCCTTTCCTATGCGTCATGATAGAGGGAGTTGAGTTAGGGAGGTTTGATGAGGGTGAGCTGATTTGATACATCTTATGAGGATTCTCTTACATGTCGTCTTTTGAGGGGATGTGAGGGTGAGTTAGAGACAGTAGCACACTTCGGTGTGGCGGTGAGTCGTGTCCTTACACCACGATCACAGGTGGAGTACCGTAGTGCGTGGTATTTCTTCCGCACGTCATGGGGTGGGGGTTGGTTGATCTTATAGGAAGCCGTGCTTATGCTTTATTTATATTTTCTATATCTTAGGTGATGAGGAGGATCGGTTGGAAAAGCACGTTTACACATTGACTATTGGGTTCGTGATTTGCTTTGCATCAAGTGTGGGGGTGTCGACATCTATGTTATTATATCACTAATTTGACACATTCCACCCCCATGTTATTTAATTCTGATATTTGATCTCCTCGGATATTACTATCGTATTGTCGGCTCCATGTGCTTAATGTTATTGTGTGGAAATTAAAAAAAAAAAGAGAAAAAAAATTAAAATAGAAAGTGAAAGTGAAAGTGAAATTGAAAGGGAATAAAGGAGCAAGCTTGAAATTGAAGACCGGGGAGATTAGCTATTGTTCGAGATCACTTCTTCACATTTGTGTCCGCGAGAACGGCGTTGCACCAAGATTGAGGGAATGAGGGCCGGATTAGTGAGATTCGGTGTGGTTCCTTGGATTTTGGTGAGGGAGTGTGAGAATCGGGTTTTGTGAGTAAGATCATGACGTCTAGGACTACGCTTCTAAATATCCTTTCCTACCTGTCCTAAACCGTCAGCAATTTAACCCGTGGATAAATAGCTCGGAAGGTAAGTGCTAGGTATACGTTTTATGAGTGTGCGGCAGCAACATTTTTTGTGTTCGTGCCCGTTCTGTCTAACGAAACTGGCCGCAAGTTCTACCGATCACCACAGTTATAGAACTTCCGAGGGAATATGAGAGCCTTATGACTTGCCGGTTTACTTTTTGAGATTTCCCAATCTCTAACTAAAAAAAATTTGGTGTTGTTTCAATTTTTGCATTGTTTGATAATCGAGTTGCATTGTATAGTCATGTAGATTGCATGGGTGTGTGTGTTGTTTGTGTCACATGGCTAGTGAAGTTAAATGCAATTCGGTGGATTGAAAATCATAGTGTGAGAAGTGTTTTTGATTTTGCCCGGGACGCGCAAAAAGGTAGTGTGGGGGGATTTGATAACTCTATATTAGAGTTATATTTCTTCTGCGTTTGTGTACCGTTTTGTGTAGTTTGCGGGTTGAATATATTGGAAATACACTATGAACTTGAGGACATTGGATAAGTTTAGCTTTGAGTGATAAATTGTTAATCTGGGCGTTTTTCACATTATTTACATTTGTTTTGTCACTTTTGATCGCACCGGGTGTTTTCGTGTTGTGTTGGACAGGAAACGGAGCTCATGGATCAAGAGGAGGAGGAAAACGAACTTCGGAACATATAAGGAAGCTTGGGAGAGAAAGAAATTGGAAGAAAAGAGGACAAAGATGGAAAAAGGGGGTCAAAGTGTCATTTTAGAAAGTTTGGATAATGACACTTAACACCCCCAATGAAGAGTAGAAGAGAAGACTTAGAAAAATTGAGCAGAAGAAAAGTGAAGAAAACCCATTGAAGTGTAGGATCAAAAGTTGATCCTAGGATCAAAGCAGATCGCTGGATCACAATATGTGATCGCACGATCAAGTGGGCGAGGGTTGTAGAGAAAAGAAGAAAAGTCACTGACTTGTAGGATCACAAGTTGATCCTACGATCAACAGCAGATCGCAGGATCAAATTTGGTGATCCTACGATCAGACAGAAGATTAGAAGCCCGCACAATAGCAGATCGCACGATCAGCAAAAGGTGATCGCGCGACCTGCTAGCAGAACCAGCGCACGCACGGAAAAAGAAAAGGGGCTTTAGGGTTATTAATTAATAATGTTTGATGATTAATTAATACGCCCTATATTAAGAGAAGAGAGACGTGAGAAGAAGAAAAAAGGAGGAGCCATCAACGTGAGAAGAAAAGAAGAAGCAAGAGGAGACGACGAGGAAGAAGACAAGCTTCACCATTGAAGCTCTAGTGTTTGCTTTTTCTTCTTCCTACCTTTCTTAATCAATTTTTATGGAGAAACTCTTTGTTTTTGCTTATTCAACTATGAGTAGCTAAAAACTCCATAGCTAGGCATCTCGATTTTGAGAACCTAGGGTTCATGTAAACGATGAATATTTTCCGGATTTAATCTTTGCTTCATGATTTCTTGATTTCTTCTTTTGAATCAATTCTAGTTTCTTGTTTATGTTAGTAATCCTAATTGAGTGACACGATTAGGAGATAAACTAGGGTTCAAGAACTAGGGTTTCACTCAATAGTTGATTCATGCTTAAAGTTAGCTTATTTTTATTCAATTGTTCATGTACTGTGCTTAATACTCAGTGTTAATGGAGTAGCTAACCGGAAACACTGCTTAGTTAGCGAATGCACGATAGTGATTCTAACTAACTAGGATGAGACTTGAACATCAATCCCGTATCACTGAGACTGAGAAGAGACGTGTTAGGATTGGCCAAATGTGGGTAGATTCGGTAGGTGAGATTAGACGGTTTCGTGCAACGGTGGACCGACATGACCCGTTGTCGTGCATGTCGTTAGCCTACTAGAACGGACCGGTAGACACATGCGACCGATAGGAGATTGTATTCTACCGTGAAGTAGAATGACTTGAGACCGATAGGAGATAGTCAGCGCTGTTACCCGGCTTAATTAGAAATTAGTTAACGTGTTGCTCAGATAATCCGGAAATTGTTTACAACCCTAGGTGATCAGCGAGATTGCCTAGTCCTCTCCATTAATTGATTAAGAATTCTTCTTAATTCCAGTTTATTATTTATTTCTGACTTTATTACAGCCACTTGTTTGTGGGTGGCAACACCACAAATTATCACTTTTTACTCCGGTTACCTAGTGAACTACTTGTTAAATATAAACCTGTTGCGAGATTGTCCTCGAGGGTTCGACAACCCAGAGTCCTAAAAATACTCCACTCTTACTACTTGACCGTGCACTTGCGTAATACGCGTTAGTAATCCGCGTCAATTCCTTCCTCCTTCTGCCTGAAATTATCAATCATTGGCACTCTTTGCAACCATGGATTTGGTTTACTCGGTATTGTGGCTCAATATCATCTGAATCATTGTTTCCTCTAATTGAACTATTCTTTCTTTTGTGCTGTTTCCCTTCATTGTGTCCATGGTCTTGGTTATGCCGTCTGAAAACCTGAAACACCATTACACAGACAAAGTCAAAAGTGATTGGTAATAGCAATTAAAGTAAACTTACAACGAAAATAAAAAATAGCTAAGTAGATTTGCCCCAATAGCCGGACACGGCACCGAAAACTTGACAAGTTACAACACAATTGCTAACTAGGCATGTATTGAAGAAAATATAGATGAAGTGTGTTCCACAAGTGCACTATTGTCAGTGTAGTTTCCCAAGTAAGTTCCAGGTTACATCGAACCCAAAAGATTCAAGGAGTCAACTCGACTCTTTTTCAACACTCGTAGGGTGTAGGCTGGTAGTTTGATTGTATATATACTGACGTTGAAATTAAGTAAAGTAATAAAAATAGTAATTGCTGAAGACTAGATGATAGATAGAAAGCGACTATGACTCCTTTTTGGATCCCTTGTAAGATTTCGTTTTTCTTATGATTCATGAGACATTGAAGTTGGCGAATGTTCTAATAGGAAAGCATGATTATAAGGTGGGTAGCGTATACATCTAATTATAACTGAGTGTAAAATGAAACAGTTGGCACTACATCACTTACCCACAATCAAGAGGAGTACTTCTACCCTTTTGGTCCCCATTGAACAACCTGGTTGGTAGCGAAAAGTTAATTAAGACAGTGATAAATCAAGTTTATGTATCACACTAGTCCGAATGATAGAATCTCAATAGTAAGAAAAAATATCTCAACATAATTCATGAATCGATAGTAAATTTTGACAAGAATGGATCAGAACAAAACCCTATCTTAAATTAAGTGCAACCAATCACACGAGTCACAATCCCATAAGAACATCACCCAGAAATCAAAACCCTGGGTATTGGGTCCTAGAGAAATGAGGTTTAGCCTCTCATTTTCGTAGAGAAACCATGAATATTCAAAGTGTTTATAAACCAAATAGAGTTTAGGAAGAAATTTATCAGACTCTCAGTCGTGTCGATTGCATGATGAATCCTCCTTGCAATCTCCCTCTTTGTCTCTTCCTTCAACATTATCTTCAAGCTCGTCCTCCTTCCTTACTCATCATCCAGAAAATCTTTATACAACTCTCTAGCCTTTCAGCCTCTCCTTATATTTTTCTTGTTGATGATACTCTATAAAATAGGTGAGAAAATGTCTGCTAGGTTATCACTTGGCTCCGTTGAAGTTGCTAAAAATTGTGCGCTGACCCCATTGCTGTGATGCTGCCCCAATGTAAGGCCATAGTGTCAAGGGTTTAATACCGTGGTATTGGTTTTCAAGCAGTCTTCTTTCGTTTCACTTTCGGGTTCCAGACGGTGGTATCAATTTTTTCATACTGCAGTGAAGTGTCCCGAGCATAAATCTTGTCATTATTTCTACATCATACATTGATATCAGCGATAACATACCATGGCATACTCTGATGCTGCTTTCGAGATTCCTCAGCTTGGCATACCGCGGTATCAGTGATGCCATACTGCGTTGAACTCTATGTGACTAATTTTTTACTTCTTTTTTTCCTTGTGAGCTGCATCGTTTAGGCTCCCGCTTCTTTCGTTCCTCGTTTTTCTGCTTGAGCCACGCGTCTTTAATGAAATACCCCGTTTTGTGACTAAGGGTATTTTGGGTATTTGTGATATTCGACTATAGATACTTTGGGTATTTGTGACATGTGACTATGGATATTTTGGGTATTTGTGATATTATTACATGTGTTGGGAGTGAAATCTAAATGTTGGGAGTCATTTGTAAAGCTTTGCTAGCAATTTGGGGTACTTGTGTCTTTTATCTAAAGTTGTTAGTTCCTTTAATTAAGTTGGGGGAGGTGGTTGTCTTATTACCTAAACTAGTGGTGGATAAGTGTCTTTCTGCACTGATTGATATGATTTTTGACCCAAAAATCATAGCAGACGTGATTTTTCTCACCCAAAATCACGTCAGTTGTGATTTTTCTTCATCCGATCCTCTCTCAATCCATCTCTATCTCTCTTCCTCTATCATGATCAATTGATCAGAAATATCAAAACTCTCACGTTCACTCTCTCCCTCTCTGGTCGTCTCTCTCCCTCACGGCAACAGAAGCAGCAGCGGCATCACAGCCACCGCCGCCTATCTCTCTCAGGTTCGTCTCTCTCACTCACTCTCTCTCTCTCTCTCTCTCTATCTCTCTCTCTCCTTCTATGCCCGTGCGTGCTTCTTTTCCTTCTCTTCCCGCATTTTTTTTCATCATCTTCTTCTTCTTCCTCCATGATTGTTGATGTATATTTTTCCGGAAGCCCTTGATTTGCCGCCAACATCTTCATCTCCATCACTCAATCACTCGAATCTCTCACATCTCACGTAAGTAACATGTTACTCGTTAATTTCAGATTGTTGTACTCACTTTGATTCCCGTTTTCACCACATAGAACATCTCTAATCACTATATTCGTTGTTCAAGTGATTATTCATAAACCCTAGTTTATGTAAGGGGTTAAATCAAGCCAAAATAATAGGATTATCTAGTAATTACCACTTGTTTAATGTGGGTATTCATGTTGTATTAGGTTTAGTATGAATGTAGGATGAACTAGATGATTGGGGGAAAAGTTTTATGGAAATTGTTATTTCCCGTATGGGTATTTTGAGGGGATTTGGAAATTTAAAACGAGCATATCTTTTGATTCAGGAATCGAAATTAAGATCCGTTTGAGGCTAAACTTATTATTTAGAATGTTTTGAGTCAAATGGAACTGTTTTTGAGCCATGATCTGTTTGGGAAACTGGAGTAATAAATTGGTGGAGTTATGATAAGTTATGTATACTTTAGGTTATAGGATTTTGGAATAAGGTTTGGGATCGGTTGTGAAGTATGATTTAAGTGGGATGTTGGGTTGGTTTTAGAACCCTAAACCGTTGGGTGTCATGTGCATATAATAAAGCTTAGTATTTTTATTACTAAGAAATTGTAATTTAATTAGAGTATTGTTAACTTGTAGGCGACGAATTCACCGACGACGCGTACGTTGTGTACTACGATTGAGTCGCCGTAATCGCTTGCAAACGAGGCGAGTAAACATGCCAGCCCTAGTGTGCCTAACTCCCTTCGTGTCAAATGATTTATTTTTTACATGTCTCAAAATGGATTACGTGCTATGTGTTTATGTGTCAGTTAAACATCCTATTTTACTTGTAACTGCTTTTCTTGAAAATAACATAATAAGTTAACAATTCACGATAACGTAAAGTGGAAGAGTTGTGCGGGATTGTCTCATGATTACTATTGGGCTTGGTCGGGTTATACCCGGCCAATTAATTCTATTTAATCCGGTTGCAAGGCCCCGGATTGCTCCTAGTACTCACCCTTCTGACCGCAAGAAGTCTGTAAGGGGGTGTCGACACTTAAGGTCTTGGATGCATGCGAAGTGATTGGTTCTTCCCCGTATCAACTAATTGGAATTGTGCTCTTTTGGAATTAAAGGTTATTAATGGGAAAGAGAATGAGTATGAAATTTGGGATTTCCCAACTTGAGTATGAACTCGAATTTGCGAACTGTAAACTCTCATGTTTTCTTACAAGTGTCAAATTCAAACTTCCGCTGTGTTTAAAGTTAAACTCCTACTCTAAAAAATGGTCATTGTTTTTATAACTGCCTCATCATCATTTTACATACTTGGGTGTTTGCTTGCCAGTATTTTTATGCTGATTTTTGTACTGTGGTGTTTCTTTTTATTTCTGCACCACAGGTCCAGGTGGTGAGTATTTGGCTTCACGGGGGACGCGGATCATCACCTAGAAAATTAGTAATTTTCATTTCAATAAAAGTAGAACTCATTTGTTAGATTATAACACACTAGTTTGTTAAGCGCCCATGTTTGAGGCAGCTTTTGAGTTGTAATAAAGTTTTATTGTTTAAATTTTAATTTAGTTTTCTTGAGATCCACTTTTAATGTCCTTGTATCCGGGCTTTGTCTCGGGTACGGAGTGACACCCCCCGGGCCTCCGGCTTGGTCATTTGGGGGTGTTACAGGTGGTATCAGAGCGGTCAATCCAAAAAGGAAAACAAAACGTGTTAGGGTAACTAAAATGAACATAGGCAAAGTGATTAAATTTTGACAAGCCGTTGAGGATTTGGGTAGTATTTCTAGGAATATTATGTGTGTAAATGCTTAGAAAAATATGATAGAAGGCAAGTACGCCCACCCACCCACTCCTAACTAAGAACTTTGGCCTACCTGAGATTCTATGTGACTAGATTTTGAGACGTTTCAGTGAAGTTCGGGTTAGAAACCTTTGATCACCCAACCTTTTGAGGCGTTTTGTTGGGAGTTTATTTCAAAAGTCTTGTGGTTATAAAATTTAAGTTTTGGAAATAAGTGTTTATTTCATGAGAGTAGTAATTTTATTTACGTTTTATACTTTGTGGAGTAATAGACTTATGAAGTTGTTTTCTTTTGTAGATGGCTAGAACCAAAACGACCCCTAGGAAACGTGTATTGCCCGTCGAGAAGCACCCGATTGTGACACCATGGGTTGAGGGTGAGGATTTTTCGGCGTTCCGTGATCGCGTCATTCAGTTTTGTGAGCAAAGGTTCGTGGAATCACAGTTTCCTCGGTACCGGAATCCTGCGTTTCATGCTTATTGTATGGTGAAGGCACTTCCCATGGGACCTTTATTTGGAGACATAATAGCAAAATATAGCAATATCATGGACAACTACAACCGAATGAATGCTAGGGAGTACCTCTACCAATGTGAATGGAGGGTCAACGCCGACTTCATATGCAAGTTGTTAATGGAGGTTCATGTAAAGTGGCAAGGTTACACGGTTATTGTGGTGAATCCTATTGAAGCCAAAGAGGTGATTATCATAGACTCTAGTGACGATGAGGAGATCGAAGAAGACCCCATGGAGTATAATGAAAGTGTAGAAGACCCCATGGAGTATAATGAAAGTGAAGAAGACCCAAGTGAGGGTGAGGATATTGAGGAAGACCCCGATGAAGATGAGGAATTGGATGAGAGCGACGAAGACGAGGATTAGGCATGTTATAATCCTTTGATTTCCTAGACATTGATACAATTTGAAGTTTTGTTTTGTTTTGAATAAGGCTATGATGCCAAACAATATTTTGAGGTTCTTGATAATCTTTGAATAGCCACTTTTGGGCTAGAGTTAAATTCTTAGCGTTTTGATTTAAGGATGAGGAATAATGCTCATGTTTTGAGGACCCGATTTGGGAGTTTAATAAATTTAGCTTTCTGAATTTTGGAGTATGATTTAATAAATTAAGGTTGTGTTATGCTTTGTTATCATTGATTGAGTGCTTAGAAAGTGTTCATGGTGTTAGAACGCGAAAACCTTGATCTTTAGTGTTCTTGAATATGCGCAGCAGTGAGTTTTTGTTGTAGCAGATGTACTTAATTTTGGATTTATTTTTCCGTGAATTTTTTTCCAGAAAGTAGACATATCCAAGTATCTCCCACAAAAAATTCAGCCATATTTGAATTCCGGAGAATTAGTTACGAATTTTCAAATTTGCTGGTTCGGTAGCAGTATTGCAAAGTGACTTGCTGTAGCATTTTTCATTTTTACCTATCTTCCAGATCTTTTTTCGTTCTCAAATTTTTATGACAGTTAGTAGACATGTTTGGATAATTCTGGGAGAAAGTCTAGCTCATTTTGAGGACTTTAATATCAGCTTAAGACCTTTCAAAGTCAAAATTTCTGTTCTGGTGGTCTGTGACAGCAGCTGTAGTATTCTCTATGCAACTTGAGTTCTACAATTTATTTTGAGTTGATTCTTCTTGAGTATGAAAGTAGACTCAGAAAGGGTGTTTCACACCAAAATTCATAATTTTTTCTTGTCCGATTGATCCTTTTCCCAATTTTAAAGAGGGATGACGAAATGAGACGTGATCAGCCTATGTGTAAATACATGCTCATTTGAGTAATTGATGATCAATGTGTGACATTACTTGCCTAATTTCGCGTTACATGCCATGTATTCATGTTTACTTTACTACATGATGGTTTGTGAATAATACAATAGGTTATAGTGTAGGGATTATGACTGATAGACCACATCAATACTACACTAGGAGGAATTCTCAAGTACCGATGGCAGCCCCAATCAACAACAACAACAACATGGAGCAATTCTTTACTCAATTTGCTCAAATGACTCAAAACATGAACCAGGGAGAGCAGAATACAGCCAACTGGGCGAAGAAAGTGGCTGACATGAAGCCTGGGAACTTTACAGGCAATGAGGACCCGGTTGAGCTTGAAGACTGGATCAATGAGATGGATAAGGTCCTTGAGTTGGTTGAATGCCCTGAAAACCGCAAGGTCATTTGCGCAGCATTCTACCTGAAGAATGAAGCCAATATATGGTGGAGGAGCACGCGTCAGCACTTTTTGGCTCAACCCAATTTCAATTGGGAGGCTCTTCAGACTGCACTCCGCACACGCTTCTATCCGGCTCATGTCCAAGATTAGAAGTATATCGATTTTGTGAATCTGACGCAGGGGAATGGTTCTATGACCGAGTACTTAAAGAAGTTCATGGAACTATCTCAATTCGCAGGTCAGCTGATGCCTGATGAGGCGACCAAGGTTAGGAAGTTTATGTCCTGTCTCGAACTCCATATGCAGAAAGACTTGATGTGCAGAACATATGATACCCTTCAGGAAGCATATGATAGAGCTGCAGCTGTTTGGCGCATTCAAGAGGTTCAAGACGAGAAGCGAGGAAAGCGCAAGATTGAGAGCGTTGTGGGCTATGGCAACAATCAGGGTAAGAACAACCGGGTTAGTCAGGACAAGAGGTTCAAGCCCAACCACGGAGGAGGTAACCAGGGCCAGTACCGTGGCAACCAACAAACTCCGGCGACCAGCCTCCTCGCCGCTACATTTGCAAAAGGTGTCAGCAGAATCACCCTAGAGTTGATTGCAAGGGGAATGTAATCACTTGCCATAACTGTGGCAAGAGGGGACATCGGGCTTTCGAGTGCCGCACAAGAACGAATGGGAATCAACAGGTGAACAATGGAGGAAACTATCAAGGAAACCGACAGTTCAATGGCAACAACCAGAGCGGAAACAGGAACAATGGGAACCGCTACAACCAAAATAATGGGGGAAACAATTATGGAAGACAGCAGGGGAACAACCAAGGTAATGGGAGGAACAATGGAGTTCCAAACAGAAACGGGAACAACAATGCTCCGGCTAATGCCAACAACAACAACAATGGGACTGGTACAGCAGGAACAGCAGCACAGAACGGGAATGTTTCACGGATTGCTGTCATGAGTAGGACTGAGGCAGAAGCAGCAAATGGAGTAGTCACTGGTACATTTCTTGTCCATGATCAACCAGCTTTTACTCTATTTGATTCTGGAGCATCGTATTCGTTTATTTCGTCATCATTTGTGGAAAAGTTGAGTCTCAATAAGCCGTCTAGAATATCCATCCCTGTAGCTACCCCAACCGGTCATATAACAGTGCGTGATACCATATTTGAAGGGTTAGAAGTTAAGATTTCGGCTAGTACCTTACCGGCGAATCTGATACAATTTGATCTTGGGGGGATAGATGTTATATTGGGAATGGATTGGCTGGGTAGATATCGAGCAGCTATAGACTGTCACGACCAGAAAATCAGGCTTAGACGCCCAAAGGGGGAAAAGGTTTCCTACCGTGGCATCACGAAGGAACCATGTATCAAGCTAGTGTCAGCTTTGACCATAGTCAACCAAGTAAAGAAGGGGTATAGTGCTTATTTGTGTTATGTCCAAGACGTGTGTAAGAAGGAGAACGTGCTAGATGAGATACCAATAGCCAAGGACTTTCCCGATTTGTTCCCGGATGAGATTCCAGGAATGCCACCTAGAAGGGAAGTTGAGTTCACTATGGACCTAGCACCTGGAACAGCTCCAATCTCAAAGGCGCCGTACAGAATGGCACCGGAAGAGTTGAAGGAACTAAAGGATCAGTTGCAAGAGTTACTTCAAAAAGGTTACATAAGGCCAAGTGTGTCGCCTTGGGGTGCACCTGTATTATTTGTGAAGAAGAAAGATGGAAGCTTGAGGTTGTGCATTGACTATAGAGAGTTGAACAGCGCAACGATCAAGAACAAATACCCTTTACCCCGTATTGACGACTTGTTTGATCAGTTGCAAGGGGCGAGTGTCTTCTCAAAGATAGATTTGAGATCAGGGTATCACCAGCTCCGGGTAGCCGAGAAGGACATCCCGAAGACAGCCTTTAGAACGAGGTACGGACATTATGAGTTTACTGTCATGCCTTTTGGCCTAACTAATGCTCCTGCAGTATTCATGGACCTAATGAATCGTGTTATGAAGACGTTTCTGGATCGGTTCGTGGTCGTCTTCATTGATGACATCCTCGTTTACTCAAAGAGCGAGGAAGAGCACCAAGAACATCTCAGGGAAGTGTTGGAGACATTGAGGCATGAGAAGTTGTATGCTAACCTCTCGAAATGTGAGTTTTGGCTATATCAAGTTCCATTTCTCGGTCACATAATCTCAAAGGAAGGGATATCCGTGGATCCAGGAAAGATTTCAGCAGTTAAAGATTGGCCAACTCCAAAGAATGTGTCGGAAATAAGAAGTTTTCTGGGATTGGCAGGATATTACTGGCGTTTTGTAAAAGATTTCTCGAAGATCGCCAGACCGCTGACTACGCTAACCAAGAAGACAGTAAAGTATCAGTGGGGCGAAGATTGTGAAGAGGCATTCCAGACATTGAAAGAAAAGTTGACTACAACACCTGCGTTAGCTTTACCCAATGATTCTGGCGAGTTTGACGTTTACAACGACGCATCGAAGAAGGGTTTAGGATGCTTGCTTATGCCGGAAAGAAGGGTTATTGCCTATGCTTCGAGACAGCTGAAAAATCATGAAGAGAACTATGATACGCATGATTTGGAGCTTGCAGCAATAGTTTTCGCACTGAAGATATGGAGACATCACCTATATGGATCGGTGTGTAGATTGTATACTGACCACAGCAGTCTCAAATACATCTTCACTCAGAAAGAGCTAAGCAACAGGCAAAGACGTTGGCTGGTGATCATAAAGGATTATGACTTGCGTATCCAGTACCACGAAGGGAAGAAAAACGTAGCTGATGTGTTAAGTCGAAAATCGAGCCATACTTTAGGTGCTATGCTAGTTTTGCCAGAATGGCTACGCCATGAGTTCCGAAAACTCGAGATTGAAGTGGTGGAACAAGGTGGAGTAAAGAATATCCTTGGGAATATGACAGTTGTGCCAGAAGTCTTGGAAGAAATAAGGAGTAACCAGCCAGGAGATGTGAAGTTGGAGAGGATAAAGAAGAATATTGTGGAAGGGCAAGTAAAAGATTTCAAGATCCATAAATACGGAAGTATTCGCTACAAGGGGAGATGGTGTGTACCACACAAGTGTGCGGAAACCAAGGAGAAGTTGATGCGTGAAGCGCACAACACACCCTACTCAGTACATCCAGGGGGTGACAAACTCTATAAGGATCTAAAGAAGAATTTCTGGTGGCCCAACATGAAAAGGGAAGTAGCAGAATTTGTGGCAAGATGTATGACTTGTCAGAAGGTGAAGTTTGAACATAAGAGAATGGGAGGCTTAGTTAAACCATTAAATGTCCCAGATTGGAAGTGGGATTCAATTTCGATGGATTTCGTAACTGCTTTGCCGACATCAAAGAATGGGCTGAATCAAATTTGGGTCGTAGTTGACAGGTTGACAAAGACAGCAAGGTTCATTTCAATGAAGGATACATGGAATATGGAACAAAGAGCCGATGCATATATAAAGAAAATTGTGAGGTACCATGGAGTTCCAAGATCTATAGTTTCCGACAGGAATCCCAACTTTATTTCTAACTTCTAGAAAGCACTCCAGAAAGCCTTGGGAACACAGTTGAAATTCAGCACGGCATTCCACCCTGCTACTGATGGACAAACCAAAAGAACGATTCAAACATTGGAATATATGCTAAGGGATTGTGTTATGGACTTCCAAGGTTCATGGGTTGATATATTACCTTTGATAGAATTCTCCTACAACAACAGTTACCACGCCAGTATTGGAATGGCACCTCACGAGGCGTTGTAAGGAAGAAAGTGTAGAACACCACTGTGTTGGAGCGACATAAGCGAGACAATGGTAATTGGTCCGCAACTCATTGAAGAGATGACAGATCAGGTGAGACTTATCCAGCAGCGAATGAAGGCAGCTCAGGATAGACAGAAGTCCTACGCTGATCAGAAGAGGAGACCATTGGAGTTCCACATTGGAGAAAAGGCATTTCTCAAAGTTTCGCCTACTAAGGGAGTCATGAGGTTCAATCAGAAAGGGAAGTTGAGCCCGAAATTCATTGGACCATATGATGTTATAGAGAATATTGGGGATGTGGCTTATCGATTGGATCTACCATCAAATTTGGGTAGTGTTCACAATGTATTCCACGTGTCTCAGCTAAAGAAGTACGTGCCTGAACCATCTCATGTATTGAATCCCGAACCAGTAGAATTGGCTCCATCTTTGAGTTATGAGGAGCAACCTGTCAATATTCTAGACACCAAGACAAGGGACACCCGCAATAAGCGTGTCAAGCTTGTAAAGGTCTTATGGACAAATCACCTCACTGAAGAAGCAACTTGGGAAGCGGAGGATGTTATGAGGAAGAAGTATCCTCACATTTTCGACGAGGTACCTTGAGTTCCGAGGACATCACTCCTCTAAGGGGGAGAGGATGTAATCCTTCGGTTTTTAATATAGTATTCCTTATAGTATATTGCATATCATGTATGACCTTAGGTTGCATTTAGTAGTTGTACCCTTGATAGGAAGTTCATACCTTATTGGTTGTTGAAGATTATGGTTTAAGCTTCGAGGACGAAGCTCTTTCTAAGGTGGGAAGGATGAAATACCCCGTTTTGTGACTAAGGGTATTTTGGGTATTTGTGATATTCGACTATGGATACTTTGTGTATTTGTGACATGTGACTATGGATATTTTGGGTATTTGTGATATTATTACATGTGTTGGGAGTAAAATCTAAACGTTGGGAGTCATTTGTAAAGCTTTGCTAGCAATTTGGGGTCTTTGTGTCTTTTATCTAAAGTTGTTAGTGCCTTTAATTAAGTTGGTGGAGGTAGTTGTCTTATTACTTAAACTAGTGGTGGATAAGTGTCTTTCTGCACTGATTAATATGATTTTTGACCCAAAAATCATACCATACGTGATTTTTCTCACCCAAAATCACGTCAGTTGTGATTTTTCTTCATCCTCATCCGATCCTCTCTCAATCCCTCTCTATCCCTCTTCCTCTCTCACGATCAATTGATCAGAAATATCAAAACTCTCACGTTCACTCTCTCCCTCTCTGGTCGTCTCTCTCCCTCACGGCAACAGAAGCAGCAGCGGCATCACAGCCACCGCCGCCTCTCTCTCTCTCTCTCTCTCTCTCTCTCTCTCTCTCTCTTTCTCTCCTTCTCTGCCCGTGCGTCCTTCTTCTCCTTCTCTTCTCGCATTTTTTTCATCTTCTTCTTCTTCCTCCATGATTGTTGATGTATATTTTTCCGGCAGCCCTTGATTTGCCGCCAACATCTTCATCTCCATCACTCAATCACTCGAATCTCTCACATCTCACGTAAGTAACATGTTACTCGTTAATTTCAGATTTGTTGTACTCACTTTGATTCCCGTTTTCACCACGTAGAACATCTCTAATCACTATATTCGTTGTTCAAGTGATTATTCATAAACCCTAGTTTATGTAAGGAGTTAAATCAAGCCGAAACAATAGGATTATCAAGTAATTACCACTTGTTTGATGTGGGTATTCATGTTGTATTGGGTTTAGTATGAATGTAGGATGAACTAGATGATTGGGGGAAAAGTTTCATGGAAATTGTTATTTCCCGTATGAGTATTTTGAGGGGAATTGGAAATTTGAAACGAGCATATCTTTTGATTCAGGAATCGAAATTAAGATCCGTTTGAGGCTAAACTTATTATTTAGAATGTTTTGAATCCAATGGAACTGTTTTTGAGCCATGATCTGTTTGGGAAACTGGAGTAATAAATTGGTGGAGTTATGATAAGTTATGTATACTTTAGGTTATAGGATTTTGGAATAAGGTTTTGGGATCGGTTGTGAAGTATGATTTAAGTGGGATGTTGGGTTGGTTTTAGAACCCTAAACCGTTGGGTGTCATGTGCATATAATATAGCTTAGTGTTTTTATTACTAAGAAATTGTAATTTAATTAGAGTATTGTTAACTTGTAGGCTACGTTGAGTACTACGATTGAGTCGCCGTAATCGCTTGCAAACGAGGCGAGTAAACATGCCAGGCCTAGTGTGCCTAACTCCCTTCGTGTCAAATGATTTGTTTTTTACATGTCTCAAAATGGATTACGTGCTATGTGTTTATGTGTCATTTAAACATCCTATTTTACTTGTAACTGCTTTTCTTGAAAATAACATAATAAGTTAACAATTCACGATAACGTAAAGTGGAAGAGTTGTGCGGGATTATCTCATGGTTACTATTGGGCTTGGTCGGGTTATACCCGGTGTGCACAAGAGATTCCGGCAGGGAGACCTCCGTGTACACCGTACGTAGTGGATCAGGGATCGCACAGGAAGAATAGGGGTGTGTGTAGGGAGAGAGTAAGTCAGTAGCAATGTCTGAGAGAGAGACAGAGGTTTGGCAGAGCTTCCGCGTATGGCAGTGTGT
Organism: Linanthus parryae; assembly: GCA_023055425.1. Taxonomy (NCBI): domain Eukaryota; kingdom Viridiplantae; phylum Streptophyta; class Magnoliopsida; order Ericales; family Polemoniaceae; genus Linanthus; species Linanthus parryae. The sequence continues at coordinate 20,535,629 of JALGPY010000012.1, read as the reverse complement.
CCTCCTTTGTATGGAAAGGTTAACGATGTATATATACTGGAGAACATGACCGTTGTAGTGTGGTTAATGCGCCCATTAATGGCGGCTTAATTAGCTTAACCATAACGGCACGTTCGTCCGAGTATATAGGAACCGTTAGAGCACGTGGTGCGCGAGTACCGGAACCGTTACGAGGTTGACCGGGTTTGACCGGATTGACCGGGTTTATGGAGCTCGTGCCATAAATCTCTCAAAACAGTTACTAAAGGTCGCGCGCGGGCTTGGCTCGCACGCGACAGGGCTTACTCTAGCCTCCAGACCACAAAGTCCCTACAAGTCCCGTGCAGTGGTATGCGAGGGCTCTGTCTCGCAGCCCCCACATGGATCAGCTCGGCTGGTGATCCTGTGTGTGTGGAGCACAATATGGTGTGCTGGATGGCCGCCACGTGGCCGAGATCTGCCATGTCATAAAGCAGTATCTACATTAGCCCCCTTTCTGCGCGTGAAGGCTCATAGCTGTATAGGCTTCCATGCGCGGAAACCAACATGCGCGTCGTCGCCACGCACCAATTCAAATACGGGTAGGTTCAGCCCCCGTGCGTGTCATTATGACCTAAAACCCCTAGAGTCGTGCCGTCTGACCTTTAGGGTTTTAGGCGTGACGTCAGCCCGTCCTGTGATTGCGCGACACGACGGTGACGGTTGCGATTCGACTACTGAAGGGACGCAACCCTTCATTCTTCTGGATAAATACCTTGTATCCCATTATTGCAAAGCATTACTTCTTTCTCTTAAAGTGAATGGTACCCGGAGATCTTCGAGAGCAGATCCAGATAATCAATCACCAGTTCAGAACTGCAAATCGTATTCTCCAATTGTGTATATCCAAGCAAGCTTCAAGGAAACAAGGTTGGCCTCGTTTACTTTTGATTTAAAGTACCAGTGTTTGCCTTGAATCGCGTTGAATCTGTAAATCCATGAAATTTGCGAAGAGGCTTTTGATCTTTGAACCCGCTTCGTTTTAATCTTTCAACAATATCAACTCCCCAATTTCTGAAATCGGCACCGGAATTGTTTGCTTTGGTTTGCATAGATCTCAAATTTCAAAATTCAAACTGAAGTGTGGTGTGGTATTTCTCCCCCCTTTTTCTTGCCCTTTCGCAGGAATGGCCAAGACAAGAGTAACCAAACCCGTCAAGGAAGACGAAGAGATGCCGGAGCTTCCGCAGGCTCTGTGGCGTAAAGCCCCCTTTCTGGGTGGGAAGGATTTTTATCATGCGAGGGTGAAGGCGAAGAGGATGCCTGATCCTGTTCCTGCTGAGCAATTGCTGACGTTGACTCGCCCAGTTAACTCAGCCCTGCTCGAGTGGGTTGGTTCCGAGGATGTAGTCCGATTGGGGATCGAGAACGGGCACTTCCCGTATACTGCGATTTCTACTCAAGCGTTCGTCCAGAAATTGGACTATATGGATGAATGGATCGACCACGTGTTGGATCATCACGCTGAGATTCTTGATAAAGCCGGCATATTCTTTGCTATCCGCGCTATGAAGGGTGCTGCCGTGAAGTTGGATCAGTCCATGCTTCTAGACCTTCTGTCCCGTTATTCGCCCGCGACTCACACGTTTCATTTTGCTGAGTTCGAGGCTGCCCCCACGCTCGAGGACGTTCAAATGCTGTATGAGCTTTCCCCCATGGGCGAGGTGGACCCCTTGAGTCACTTGAGGACATCTGCTGAGATGGCCTTGTACGCGCAGATGGAGGAGTGCCTAGCAGAGGTAAAGAAAATCTCCACTTGGTGGACCACCACAAAGCCTCTTCCGAACTGGCAGCTGGTGGATACGTCTGCGAAGAATACCCGGAACAAGTGGTTGCAGTACTTCTTCCGAGACTATGCGAACAGCAGCATCACTAAGAAGCTTTTGAGCGAAAACCCGGAGGCCGAGAATTATGTAGAGGGCAAGGGTTATCATTTAACCCTTTGTGCCTTCCTCTGTGCTTGGCAGTCGAGGTATTTGATTGATGGTCATCCCCATGACAGGGTCTTCTACCATGTGCTGCCACTTGCTGTGAGGCTCGCTCTTGGCCAGAGAGTCGCACTCGGACCCTTGGTCCTGGGGACGCTATATTACAGGCTGGCTCAGCTGGTTCTGGCGATGAGGGAATCGCGTGGCCGCCTCGATGTTCTGACCTTTGTCAATATCAGCTTTTTGACAATGTGGGTTTTCGAGCGCTGGCCGTCTTATGCTCCAACTCCCCTCCCACTTGAGAAGTGGTGTCCCCCAGGCGAGACGGAGGCGCGCAACAGCGGAAGGGCTGCGAGATGGTTTGGAGCAAGCAACACCAAGTGTACTTGGAGCTTGATATGCGACAAACGAAAGGAGTTTACCGCCAGGCCCTATGCCACACGCGTTGAGAATGTACGGTGGTTTCCAAAGCTGTACCCTTCCAAAGGTATGGTCTTGTCAGAAGACCTTCTCTTTGAAAAGGGGCCGCATTTCCACGAACGCTATCGTGACTTCTTCTGTTGGTGTCTGCGAGGTTCTCTTCCTGCCCTTGCAGAGCATATTCGTGAGCTCGCGCCACGGTATGAAAGACTTACAGTAGATGTTGACCCTACTCGGGTCTCTCCCCAGTTTGGTTTTGATGCGGTGGCCCCATCGATCTGGCCTCAGTCTATTATCAGAGGGTGCTACAAGCGTTTGCTGACAAAGGAATGCAAGACGGTCCTTATGAGCAATCTTCCCTTTGAGCAGCCTGCGGGGACTCGCAAGGGTGGTTGTTCCCAGAACTGGATCGCATACTGGGTTGCCCAGCAAACGAGGATCGAGACGGAGGCGGCGGCGCAGCCAGGAAAGGCCCCCTTGATCAAGAGAAACTCTTTTCCGTTTCGCCCCAATTGCAGTTTGAGCGAGTCTGAGTATGGTTGCTACTCGCTGTGGGACCGCGAGAATCATTTGTGCCCCGATTTCATTCTGAAGGAGCAAGTCGACGCAATCAAGAAGGGTGACACGCAGGTCATCAAATATAGCAAGGCGTTTGCTGAGGTAAGCAATTTCCTTGTGTGCTTTAAGCTTTTTGGTTTCCTTGCGCCGATGCTTTTTGTTCTGTGCTGTTTCAGTGTCATGTGCGGAGATTCGCAGCTGGTGATCGCTCCAAATCGCTGGTGGACACCATTGTTGCCACCAGAAGGAGGGGGAAGTCGTACCGGCTAGCATGGAGGATGGATGCCGAGGTCGAAACAAAAGTTCGCGGAGTCATGAACACTTTTGCTGACTCGCTGATAGACAACCCTCCGGCTCCGTCTCCTCCTAGAGATGACCCGTCCCCTCCAGCGACTGCGGCGCCGAGAGTGAAGAGACCTAGGCAAAAGGGAATTACGATTTCTTCCCCTAGGAGTGCTCCAGCTTCTCCCCCAGTGAGGTCCCTTTCCATCAAGGACAAAGGCAAGGGTCGTATGCCCAGCAAAGTGCGAAAAGATCTCGCAGTTGAGACTTTCGTTCCATTCAACCAAGAGGAGGAAGAGAGACAGGAGCCCCAGGCAAGTGATGAAGAAGAAGCAACAGTTGTGATGTGCGAGGAAGAATCAGGAGGTACTTCCGTCGCATCTCCTTGCCCTTTATCTAGACTTCTTTGTAGTTCTTTTCTTTGAACCAAATATGTATTTGCAGATGATGATGATGAAGCCGTCGGTGGCCTTGTGGCTAAGAGGCAAAAGAGAGATGCCCATTCTGGCATTTCAGATGATCCTATAAGCGAGGATGTTCTTGCTGAATCCCGGAAGACAGCCGCGGAGGCTGCTGAAAGAAGAAGGCAACGAGAGGAAGAGGAGCTCGAGCTTGTGAAACAGCGGAGCCTCGAGGAGCTGCATGTTGACGACTTAGTGCGTCCAGTTGGCGAGGAAGACGAGCTTCCCGAAGAAGTGGCTCCTCATGTGGAGGAGGAAGGTGAGGTTCCTGGAGAGGACGCAACAGAGCTGGAGCAAGTCCAAGCGGACTTCGCAGAGATCGCAGGTGGCGATAAAGGTGAGATCTTCAATCTCGCAGTTACTTATAGAGATGTAATTGTGGGTGCGTTAAAGCACGGTGTGTCAAAGCCTGACATTCGCCGTTGGTTGGTAAGCAAATGCGGAGAACCCTCAGGTAACTATTTTGAGTGATATGCGCATACTAGGCTGCAGCCACTTGGGGCAAAATCATGACTGGTTTACTCGCATCCCAGGTCACGCTTCTCTTAAAGATTTGCTTAGTGAGGATACACTGATAGGGCACGGTTCCACGTCCCTAGTGTACGATGAGGATACCTCAATCCCACCTTCGCGTGGAGGTGCTTGTTCTTAGCTTTAGTAAAGATAGCGAAATAACTTATAACACAAGTTACCTCACTTTATCGCATTTGGTATCGCAGGTCATGCTGAGGAACCTGAGCTGGAGCAGAGAAGTCAGCCTTCTGCATCCCATGTTCCAATTTCGAGCTCCCATACCGAGAAGCCTGTCGCAGCTACTGGACACGCAAGTGAGCATCTCGAGGATGTCATCGAACTCTCCGATGATGTCGAAGCTGATGCTGTGCCGATGGACGAAGGTGTCCGTACTGGTGGTGAGGAAGAAAGGACAAGTGATGCTAACATTTTCGCATCTGGGAGTGTCCGCCCAGCGACTTCGGCTGTCCCTTCGCCTCCGGCGATGACTGAACCAGAAGCACCTATTCCTGCGTGGAGCATTTGGGGCTCGCAGGTTGGGAATGTAGTCGCAGCTGGTGCGGCCTACACTCTTCCTCCTGACTATGAGAGGTTGGAGGTCGCAGCTGATAGGAGAGCCATGGAGCGAGGTCAGTCTTCGAACAACCCAGTGGCCCGCATCCCTTCTCTTCATGAAATTCTGGAAGGCACTGGTAAGTAAAGATTTACCGTTCGCACGTCGCATTATTTGCTTGCGAGTTCTGACATTATAACCATTTTTGATGTCTCAGGTTTGAAGCAAACCGATGTAGACTGGGTGGTTCGAATGCGTCTCAGATACCCCCGATCGTTTGTGAGATCTCTGGAGATCGGACCTTTTGACAGGAGGCTATTCCTTACTGAAGCCATTTGGATACTGGAGCAGCTGTCTGCGGCTACACCTGCGACCATTTCGGCCCAGAGTGCTGAATTGCTATGTGGCATGTGCCAGAATCTCCTGTTCAAAGTCCAAGGCAGACTTGGTTTCAAATTCCTCAAGGACAGAGTTACACTGATTCGCGCAGCTGTAACTTTGAATCTCGGTCACCAGAATCTCGCAGCTGAGATGCAGAAGGTGGAGCAGCAAAAGCAAAAGGTTGATGAAGCTTTGAAGCTGTATCAGGAAATGAATGCCAAGTGCGAGCAACTGAAGCAAGAAGTGAAACAAGTGGAGAAGCTAAGCGAGCAGTTCGAGCCCCATGATTCCTTAATCAAGAATTTGTTTTGACTTTTCGAATTTTGAAAAGAAAACAGGAAAATGGCTGAGACATTAATGTAATGTTTTGAAACATTAATGTAATATTGCTAGGGTTTCTCCCCCTTTTTTTTAACAACAAACAATGAGTTTGCCCGTTTTGCCCTTTTCGGGATTTGATTGGACATTTCTGTGCATATCCAATTATGACATCAGCAATTGATTTTCTGCTTGATTTTCGCGCTAATTTCTCGGCAGATAAGCACGCTTCCGTTGGGAAGTCCATCCGAATCATGACTATCCGTCATCTATTAGGATACGCAACTGAATCGTCGTAGCCTTTAGTAGGGTAATTGATTGTTACCGCTTTTCAAGGCGTAAGTGATTGAACTTACCCTCTTTTTGAATTTTGCTGACTCATCTTAGGCAACCGAAGAGTCTCCACAGGGTCTATATAAACCCTGTCTTTGCCATTTGGGTTCTTCATCCCAAACATGTGCTTTGCCGTGAGTCCTTACGACTGCTGGCTTCAACGCTTGTTTTTCGTTGATTCATGGCAACTAGGAGTTTTGAATCCTGAGTTTGCGCTTTGTGCCATAGAAATAGTTTCCAAGATCCACTTTATGAGGCTTATTGCTGTTTATAACCATCATAAAGAGGATGCAGATAATTCCTCATGTGTGTTCGAAGAAATTTCTTCGTGTATTATGTGTGCAGGTCATGTTTCCGGCCGCCTCGTGGCGAGGTGCAACGCCGAAGTGACCGTGCTACCGTCTCGTAATGAACGGCGGAATTCTCCTCCAGCATCCCTGGAGGAGGGTTTCTTGCCTCTTCGTTCTTGAACTCAGGAGGCTCGCCAATGCCCTTGTCTATCAGGACAAGGAACCCAGTACCAGAGGAATGACGGCTTCCCCTGTTTTGCATGACTGCGTATGCCGGAACAGGTGGTTCCTCTGGTACATATCTTGATCAGACAGGGGTCTCGTCAGATCCTAAGATCTTTGGGCGTGGATTCACCCAGATCTTGCTGCTAGGGATGTAGCGAATGGCGAGTTAATCTCTTCGCGGCAGCATCCCTTTTGCTATAGATCTTTGGCCGCAGATCTGCGTACTGTGCTGCCGGTGTCAGGACCGGTGGATTCTCTCTTTTCTTAGTCGAGAGTTCCCTTGGCGCATCTCTGGCTTATCAGCCATTTTTCGAATGTATTGTTAGCCATGTTGGCTGTGTAGTTAGATGCGAGCTTTTCGCTTGTAAGCTGTTATCTAGATAGATAAATTGTAAGTCATTTGACTCATAATGATATATAGCTTTTGTATCATTTGCTCTCTTTGCAACAAAATACAATTTCGCATGCGTTTCGGCTTATTTTGCCTTGCATAATGCCATGTAATTATTTCGCACATGCGACATCAATGCGCAGATGTTTCGCTAGATCATTCGAGATCGTAATTTCGCATCTGTGCCATCTTGACGGATGGGCTTGCAGGTGGTCGTTGTAAATCGTATGAGATCACGTTCACAACTTTGCTATCGTAACAGATAGTTTTTAACAAATCAATTAAGATCATTGAGCGATGCGAATTGCTATCATAGAAGATAGGCTTTATTAGAGAATTGCTTGAGATAGTTTCTCGCATAAATTGCTATCGCAGCAGATAGACTTTTAGAAGGTCTAGCAAGATGGTTCTGCAGTTACGTTACCATCGTAACATACGGACTTGGGTGATCAACTAAAATCACTTTGCGTATAAATTGCTACCGTAACAGATAGGCTTGAGAAGATCATATAAGATCGCATTTGTGTAAACCGCTATCGTGAGAGATAGGATTTTGATGATCGATTGAGATTGGCTTAAAAAGATCATACAAGATCGCACTTTAGTAAACCGCTATCGTGAGAGATAGGATTTTGATAATCGATTGAGATCGTTTTTGTATTTTTGCTGCTATCGTAGGAGATAGGCTTTGGATGATCACTTAAGATCGCATTTACATCGGCTGCCATCATAAGGGATGGGCTTTAGATGATCAATTAAGATCGCGTTTATGTTGACTGCTATCGTGAGAGATAGGCTTTGGATGATCATTTAAGATCGCATTTGCATTGGTTGCCATCGTAAGAGATGGGCTTTTAGATGATCAATTAAGATCGCATTTGCATTGGCTGCCATCGTAAGAGATGGGCTTTTAGATGATCGATTAAGATCACGTTTATGTTGACTGCTATCGTAAGAGATAGGCTTTGGATGATCACTTAAGATCGCATTTGCATTGGCTGCCATCGTAAGGGATGGGCTTTAGATGATCAATTAAGATCGCGTTTGCTATCGTAAGAGATAGGCTTTGGATGATCACTTAAGATCGCATTTGCATTGGCCGCCATCGTAAGGGATGGGCTTTAGATGATCAATTAAGATCGCGTTTGCTATCGTAAGAGATAGGCTTTGATGATCGATTAAGATCGCGTTTGCGTTTGGCTGCTATCGTAAAAGATAGGCTTTAGATGATCGATTGAGATCGCGTTTGCTATCGTAAGAGATAGGCTTTTGATGACCAATTAAGATCGCGTTTGTATTTGCTGCTATCGTAAGAGATAGGCTTTGATGATCAATTAAGATCGCATTTGCGTTTGGCTGCTATCGTAAAAGATAGGCTTTAGATGATCAATTGAGATCGCGTTTGCTATCGTATGAGATAGGCTTTGATGATCAATGAAGATCGCGTTTGTATTTGCTGCTATTGCAGCAAATAAATCATTGTTAACAGTAATAACAAATTAAATAGAGCGATATAAACAGCTAGAAATGTGAACTTCTCATTTGGGAGAATTCTTTTATTATGACATTCTCATATGTGAGAGATAGGATTACAATCCTCTCATATGGGAGAGGAGATTGCGTTAATCATAGCCACATGAGACATTAAGCAACGTTATCATAAAACGTATGAAATAAGAGAAGTCAAGGATAGTACTTCTTGATCCAGCGCATGTTGACTGAGCTTGGAGTTGAGGTTGTGCCGTGCAACCTTCGTATGCTGCAGTAGCCGCTATCGAAGACTTCTGTGACTTCGAAGGGTCCTTCCCAATTAGCTGCGAACTTTGGGTGAGTTGCTTCTCGCATGCAGTGATCAGATGCGCGCAAGACCAGGTCGCCAACTGCGAAATCCCGTCGCTGGACTGTCTTGTTATAGGCACGAGCGATTCTTTCTTGGTACCGCTTGTTAGTCCTTTTGGCTTGTTCTCGCTTTTCTTCCAGCAAGACTAAATCATGATCGCGTTGATTTTCATAGAGTGCATGGAAGGCCAGCCTTGCCGAATTGACTCTGACCTCCGCAGGTACCACAGCTTCGGCCCCATAACATAGTAGAAATGGCGAGGCCCCTGTAGGTGTCCTTGGAGAAGTTCTGTAGGCCCACAGAGCTATGTTAAGGGAGTCGGCCCACTTCTTGTGGTCATCTGCGACCATCTTGCTCAGAATTCTCAGCAGCGTTTTGTTAGTCGCTTCGGCTTGTCCGTTTCCCTTTGGATAATAGGGGGTAGAGCATATCTGCCTGATATTGTACTCCGCGAGTTTCGTAGCTACCTGACGATTAACAAAAGGAGTACCGTTATCTGAAAGAATAGTGTTTGGGATTCCAAACCTGCATACGATATTTTCCTGGATGAAGTTAACCACAGCCAGCGCGTTTGCCGTCTTTAGTGGTATTGCTTCCACCCATTTGGTGAACAGCTCGGTTGCAGTGAGAATGAAATGGTTCCCATGTGACGTTGGTCGGATGGGTCCGATGAAGTCCAAAGCCCATGTGTGGAATGGCCATGGCGTTCCTAATGCATGTAGATCCACGGCGGGAGCGTGCACTAGGTTTCCTTTGAATTGGCATTCTTGGCAGCGTCGCACCTTGGTGCGGCAATCGACTTCCATCGTGGGCCAGAAGTATCCGATTGAGAGGAGTTGTCTGCATAATTTCGCACCTCCCTGGTGTTCCACCTGATGAGAAAGGTCCATGACTTCTTGTGCTTCCCTGCCGTCTAGGCATCGCAGCAAGTTGCCCTCGTGACCTCTTCGCCAGAGCAGGTTTTCCTGAACCACATATCGAGACGCTTTCCTTTTCAATTTGTCAGCTTCTTTTCTCGATTCTGGTACGGTGCCCTCGGTGAGGAATTCAAACAATGGCTTCCTCCAATCTGCGTCGTCATCGGTTAGAGCGACGAGTAGAGAATCTTTGATTAGTGCGCAACTTTCGCACTTCCCTTGTATCAGGGCTGCAGCTGTTGACCTGCCTGGCCAATGAATGCCATATCTCTGAGCTTTCCTGTAGATTGACACCTCGCTTTCTCCGCAAGCGTGTTGGTGAATCTTTTCTAACAGCTGTTGTCCCTCTTGCTCGGAGACACATCGCATGAGTATTCCTCCAGGACCCTTGTAGTAAAGGGTGTTGTCGTGGATGCAGTATCCTTTCGTGAGTACCCAGCTTTCGCTGCTGGTACCTTTCGCAATAGCTTGCAAGATTGCTTTTCGCCAGTCTGCGTCATCCATGTGTTCATCGTCGCACGCATCTTCTGTTAATGTCGACGATGTTCGCACTTCGATGGAAATCCTTGCGGGGCATTTGTCTATGCTGACCTTAGATCCCAGAGTTGCTAAGGCGTCTGCATGCCTGTTGTCCGCTCGGGGCTTGTGCTCGTATTTCACGTCGCAGAATTGCTGCATCAGCTTTTGCACTAGGGTGCGGTATGGCAGGAGGTTGATCTCCTTTAAACCATATTCGCCCGAGGCCTGCTTAACAATCAGCTTGGAATCTCCCATGACTGTTAAGTTGCTCACTTCCAAAGCTTTCGCCGCACGGAGCCCCGCGATCAGAGCCTCGTATTCCGCCTCGTTGTTCGTGACTGCGAAGTTGAGTTTTGCGGACATCTGTATGACTTCCCCGTCCGGCTTTGTCAAGACTATCCCAATGCCTCCACCTTTTCTGGTTGACGAACCGTCGAAGTGGAGGGTCCAATAGGGCACGTCGATCGCGTAGATTTCAGGGCCTTCGAGCTCTTCCTCGATCACAGGTTCGTGACTGTTGTCGGGAAACTGTGCCAGTAGATCTGCTATCGCCTGCGACTTGATCGCTCTTGGTTTCACGCATGTGATATCGTATTGAGAGATGGTCATGTACCATTTCGCCAATCTCCCGCCCGGAGTAGTGTGAGTTAGCAGGTATCTTATGGGGTCGCTTTTGGTGACCACCACTACTTTGTGCGATGCAAAATAGTGTCTCAACTTCTCTATTACGAAGAATAAAGCAAGGCAATGACGTTCGATGTCTGTGTACCTTGATTCAGCAGGCTGCACAATGCGAGAGATGTAATAGATAGGCCTCTCTTGTCCTTCATAGACCTGAGCCAAGAGTGCTCCTATAGATTTCCTTGTCGATGTAAGGTATAGCAGAAGCGGTGATCCCAGTTGAGGCGCGATCATTATCTTAAGATAATGATCATGAGCGTTTCCATTGACGTCCTCGAACTTGTCCCATTTGGGAGCCTTGTACCCCGCCGGGTTAGGCATGAGATAGATCTCTCGTGGGATGGGTGGATCGTTGTCTAGCTTCGGGATGATGGTATCCGCGAACGACTGATGAGCCAAGATGGAGTCCACGCGCTTCTGCAAAGACGTCATGCATTCTGGAATGCTTCCCTCGGTAGTTGGCGGAGGGGTTGCTGTCGGCGGTGGCGACACATATGCTGCCGGAGGATTGGGAGTGTATTGACCACCCGCGTTTCCCCAGATTGTCGCTGGTGGAGGCAGAGTGTACTGCAGAGCTGGGTTGGACGCCAAAGCCGGGGGCTGAGAGGCGTGAGCAGCAGGGGGTAGCATTTGTGCCGTTGACCCTTGGACCGAAGGCAGCTGCGTGGCCGACGGTAGAGTTTGCAGATGAGGGTTGGGAGGCGTGGCCGACACTCCCAATCCTGGAGCGGTAGGGGTTCCTCCTCCCTGAGGGATAGCGGTGGCAGGTGGCGGACTTGGCGCAAGAGTGCCCAGAACGGCCAAGATCCGTTCTAACTGCGCGGATTGAGACTTGAGAGCTTTTGCCTGACTTTGGACAATGGTGTCCAAAGACTCTAAAGTTGGCGCCTCGCCGGGAGTCGTCGGAGTACGGCGAGCCTCGTCTCCCGAGGGAGTTTCGGTGGAAGGAGATCGGTTGCTGACATCGTCCTCCTGAGACATGGTTGCTTTTGCTGGTAAGTTTCACGTCGGGTTCACCAAAATGTGCACAAGAGATTCCGGCAGGGAGACCTCCGTGTACACCGTACGTAGTGGATCAGGGATCGCACAGGAAGAATAGGGGTGTGTGTAGGGAGAGAGTAAGTCAGTAGCAATGTCTGAGAGAGAGACAGAGGTTTGGCAGAGCTTCCGCGTATGGCAGTGTGTCCTCCTTTGTATGGAAAGGTTAACGATGTATATATACTGGAGAACATGACCGTTGTAGTGTGGTTAATGCGCCCATTAATGGCGGCTTAATTAGCTTAACCATAACGGCACGTTCGTCCGAGTATATAGGAACCGTTAGAGCACGTGGTGCGCGAGTACCGGAACCGTTACGAGGTTGACCGGGTTTGACCGGATTGACCGGGTTTATGGAGCTCGTGCCATAAATCTCTCAAAACAGTTACTAAAGGTCGCGCGCGGGCTTGGCTCGCACGCGACAGGGCTTACTCTAGCCTCCAGACCACAAAGTCCCTACAAGTCCCGTGCAGTGGTATGCGAGGGCTCTGTCTCGCAGCCCCCACATGGATCAGCTCGGCTGGTGATCCTGTGTGTGTGGAGCACAATATGGTGTGCTGGATGGCCGCCACGTGGCCGAGATCTGCCATGTCATAAAGCAGTATCTACACCCGGCCAATTAATTGTATTTAATCCGGTTGCAAGGCCCCAGATCGCTCCTAGTACTCACCCTTCTGACCGCAAGAAGTCTGTAAGGGGGTGTCGACACTTAAGGTCTTGGATGCATGCGAAGTGATTGTTTCTTCCCCGTATCAACTAATTGGAATTGTGATATTTTGGAATTAAAGGTTATTAATGGGAAAAAGAATGAGTATGAAATTTGGGATTTCCCAACTTGAGTATTGAACTCGAATTTGCGAACTGTAAACTCTCATGTTTCTTACAAGTGTCAAATTCAAACTTCCGCTGTGTTTAAAGTTAAACTCCTACTCGCAAAAATGGTCATTTTTTTTATAACTGCCTCATCATCATTTTACATGCTTGGGTGTTTGCTTGCCAGTATTTTTATGCTGATTTTTACTGTGGTGTTTCTTTTTATTTCTGCACCACAGGTCTAGGTGGTGAGTATTTGGCTTAGCGGGGGACGCGGATCATCACCTAGAAAATTAGTAATTTTCATTTCAATAAAATTAGAACTCATTTGTTAGATTATAACACACTAGTTTGTTAAGCGCCCATCTTTGAGCAGCTTTTGAGTTGTAATAAAGTTTTATTGTTTAACTTTTAATTTAGTTTGCTTGAGATCCACTTTTAAATGTCCTTGTATCTGGGCTTTGTCTCGGGTACAGAGTGACACCCCCGGGCCTCCGGCTTGGTCATTTTGGGGGTGTTACATTTACGTTATATTTTCGATCCTTGATTCCCGTGCGTCCAATCTCTATTCTTGAAATCTCTCAACACAACTAGTGATTATATTTGGGATTGAAAGAAATGCACTAAATTATGGTATAAATAGAGAAAAATATGGAAAATTACATAAACACAAAAGAATCAATCGTACTATAAAAATATACCTAAATCAGTACAATTCAGGCATAAATCACTCGTAATCACTCGCAAACCTTTGAAAATTATGCAAAAAACTAATGCAAAATTCGACATTGTCAATGACACTCCCTCGAGTCCAGGGAAATGTCTATATTATCCGGCTCATGATGGATGGGGGTGTTGTAGATGGTATTAGAGCCGGTCATTGTTAAGAGATATAATTGATTCTAGAATACTAGGTGGCCAGAGCTTTAGAAATTAAAATTTAGTATACATCCTAAAAGGACACAATAGGTGGCGAAGTACCCGTTTTACTTTAAGCGTCATAGGTTGCTGCCTCCGCATGATTTCATTTTTTTTGTTGGCATTTCTCACGAATGAAAAATGAATGACAATCGACGGATCCCCAAAAGAGAAACCTTATTTCTGCATTTCAGCTATTTGAAGAAGGGCTATCGGCTCTGTTCACGCTTCAACGATATTTGCCTGCAAGGAGTAAGGATCTTATTAGAAAGCATACGTACTACTTACCTAAATACTGATTATTATTGACCTGTGTAATTATTTAAAGGAAAGAAATTTAAAGTTCCAATAATATAGCTCTATATTTAGTTAATAAGAAGAATGGGATTTTATTTTTATTTTAGTAAAATCAGATCTCAGTAATAAGGAAAGTACATTTTGATTAATAAAGAAACACCCTCTTATTTTAGTTAGTAAAAGTTGTTTATATGTTTTAATTACGTAAGGAAAAAATCAAATTTTATGACAAATTATTATTGTATTATAAATGAGAAAAGAGTAAATGGTCTCTGGGTTGCGTCCTCTAGCTGAGAACGGAAACCCAAAGACAACCACCACCTGCCCACCATTATTCCACCCGAACACTTTTTCTCCCTGCCTCGATTGTTCAATACAAACTAAGGGAAGTTAAGATCTAACCAACACAACCGAGTGATCAAGGTGTTTTGATTTCCCTGGTGTCGAGTTTGCTTAACACCCCGACTCGAATTGATTTTTCAAGGTGAATCTAGGTGTTTTTATTTGGGTGGTCCCTCTTCTAAGTCCCTCTCATCGATCGTGCCGGATCGATCATTAAATTTTACGATTTGATTTGGGGCTAGCGAAGGAGAAACAATTGTGGTGATTTGGGGTTAGCGAAGGAGCAACGATTGTTGTTTATCCGGTGGCAGATATCTCCCTTAATTGTTGCAGCTGTTTCTGGGTTACTACTGGAAAAATCGAACGAAATAAAAGAGAGGATAATCGAACATAGTGAGAGAGAGGATGAAGAATTTAAGGACGTATTTGTGTTCCAACCTATGCCGATGTTGTATGCAAGAGTTTCACAAATATGGAGAATTGGAATTATGTTTTAGGTTGATTTTTGGAGTTGATTTTTTATGTTTAACTCCTCTTCTTCTTCTTCTTCTTCTTCTTCTTCTTCTTCTTCTTCTTCTTCTTCTTCTTCTTCTTCTTCTTCTTCTTCTTCTTCTTCTTCTTCTTCTTCTTCTTCTTCTTCTTGACTATGTAAGTCTACTTCTTGTAGATTGAGAGAGCAGATAAGTAGATTGCTCATTCCTCTTCTTCTTGCAGATGGAAATAGAAAGACCACTGATTGAATTAACCCTATAAAATTAGTAGTAATTAGGGGTGAAAAATTAATTTAACAAGATATTGTGCTGTAACAACTGTTATGCTGTAATTATCAGCACCTGCATTCAAAACTAAAGGCTTAATTACTTAACGCATACCCCAAATATAGCAAAACTAACACATTGCAACCTCACTTTCTAGAATAGCCTTATTGCACCCTCCATTTGCAATAAATTCTACTTGTTAAAACTGGTAACAAAAATTGTTATGTACCTTCTGTTAGTTAACAAACAAATCCTTTTGTTTAAGGATAAAATTGTCCTTCCACTTATAAGTATATGAACACTATGAAGAACATCATTTGTTCATCATCATTACCATCGTGGCCACCTCTGTGAAGCACCATAACAGCCACACCGAACCCAGAATTCAGCCACCGAGAACGGTGTTCACACAACCCATACCAGAAACCAAATCAACAAACACCTTCCAATTGAACGAACTCTCTCTTTCTCCTTCGATTCCCATCTCCACAAAAATGAAACCTATTCATTTATCCTCAGTTAACTTGCAATGTAGATCTAAACTAAGCCTAACACAATTTTTCTTGATTTTCAACAGTCACACAATTTGACCCGAAGTATATCTGGTCAAACATAGAATATCAACGATGAACCCCTGATCAAATTCCTAACCAAATCCTAAATTGAACAACTAATCAAACCCAAATCAAGTTTAAAATAAAACCTAAACACCAAACCACTCTCACCCAGGCCAAGAATCGATTCGCTGAACCAAAACCCCAAAACCCAAAAGTGTATGGTCCGAGAACATATAAAGATGAAGAACCACGAAATCGCAATGAAACCTCAAATTCGGCAACCCAAAATCCAGATTCCGAGTGTGGGGACATACTTGTTGATGAATTTCTCGTAGTCGGTGTTGGACTGGTGGTTGAGGCATACTCCGGCGCAGATGACGACGATGGAGAGTATGAGACTGAGGAAGTTGAAGAACCCGGAGAGATGGGGAGAGAGACTCCTGCAACCACGTCGACGGTGGTGTTGCGTTCTCAATTGCATCTTCAACTTGAAGTAGAGGCACTGAGAAATCCTTTTCCTCATTACCTCCATTCTTTTTTCAAGCAGCAACCTTATTATCTCCATCCTAATCCCAAAAGAATTGGCTAAGAGGAGGAAATGGAGGAAACCATTGTCAATCCACAACAAACTTATAGAAGACCATATTTGACCAAAATTTTGATTAATTAAACCTAGTTACTGAATTTGAAATCCTTATCTTCGCCTCATTTCTCTCTCTCCATTCAAAAACAGATCTTCCCAAGTTGAAGGAGAAGGAGAAAAAGGGGAAGAAGAAGAAAGCACCATCACCGCCACTTTCTCTCTCCCTCTCGGCACACATCCATAACCACCACGACGCCAACAGAACTCAGACGCCGTTCCTCCCTCTCTCCACCATCGCAGTCGAGCAAGAGCTTCGTCGGATTCGGGAGCCGACGATGTTGCAGATCGATCCCCCCACTTATTCTCTCCCTCTTCTCTATTTATGTCGAATTTGGGGTTTGGATGTATTGAAACGGCAGTGGTGGTGGGTTTCGCACGGGTGTCTAGAATACCCAAACATCGGACCCCGATCTTGCTTGATCGGGTATCGATCTTGCTTGATCGGACCCCAATCTTATTTGATCGGGTATCTTGCTTGATCGGACCCCGATCTTGCTTGATCGGGTATCCATCTTGCTTGATCGAAACTCGGTCATGCAAGATCAGGTCACGACCTTGCAAGATCGGGATTCCGAACATATTGGGACCCACATGAACATAATACAAAACACTTATGATAGTTGTAGGTGGATTGGCAAGGGTTTAAAAGTTTGAGTGGATTGGCAACCACTTGTGTCACTTATGGTGGATTGACCAATCATCCCGATCCTGTTTATTTCCTTCATCTTATTTTTCATATTTTTTTATTTAACTTTTTGTAATGACACAATTACCCTCTTTATAAGGATGGTGTTTGGATGAGTTTTTAACCAATTTTAACAAATATGATTTATTGCAAATGGGAGATGTAATAAGACTATTTCAGAACTGGAGGTTGCAAATGTGTTAGTTTCGATATACTGAGCGTAATCAATAAATGTTACAAAACAAAACAACCAATTTCACTGTAATTTTTTACTTTCATTATGATAATCAACGAACGTTAGAATAAAACCACCAATTCCATTCTGAAGAAGGGACGGCCCGAAATTTAAGTTAACATGCAATGACTAGCTAAAATGCAACACAAACTTAACAAACCAAAAGATGGGTCACAAATGACATTTATTAAGTCTCGAGTTAGCAAGAGCTAACTAAAGGTCCATAACTTAAACATAGTAATTGGGGTCGGGTTTCTTCTTCTTCTTCTTGTCTGAGAGCAGAAGTTAACAGCCCTTGGTGCAGAAGCAACGTTGGCGGAAACCACGACATTTTCCACCAGAGAACCTCTCGTTCCTGCAAACGAGTGCGCAGTTGTGGTCGCTGAAGCACTTGCCCTTAAATCCATGGCTCTGTGACTGGCAAACCCTAGCTTCCACTTTCATAACCGCCTCTGCATGTACATTTCCATATCAATAAATTAGTACCCCCAAATTAAGTGTGAGATCGACTACTTCTTTTTAGGTGCAGATACATAATTTGGCGCATTAAGGGCTAAATTATTGCAGAAATTTAGATAATAGTGTTCTAATGGAACAAATTTAAATAGTTGAGGTTACTGTGGAATTTCAGTGGAAACAAAAGTTAATTGCATGCATAAAATACATGATAAAAATATAATTTCATAACATTGTCTGCGGTCTATAAGCTCCTTCATGGATCCTTCCTGCAGGATTAACTTTTCACTTTATGTTTTGTCCATACTGTTCTGCTGTTTCCTCAAACGAAATAAGACAACCCCTTAAGAGAGGAAAAACACAATCGTACCACACTTTTGTGAAAACTGAGCCAAGTATTTCAATTTCTGGCACAAATTATAACACTACCGGATTAAAACCTCCTTATCTTCTAGAGGTTTCAGCGGAAACCTAGCTAGGTTTGTAGTCTCGTTTCCATACCTTGAGGTTTCTAAGCTCCTTTCTATCGTGAACTAGAGGCGCCTATAGACTAAAGTCAAAAGGAGATTTGTAGCGTATAATATTTGTCAAAAGCCTCGAGATGAAAAAACACCAAGAAACTGAAGAAGAGAAAGAGGTTAGTCTCCTGAGAAAGCTTAAGGCAAAAGTGATGTTTCAAACATGGACCATGTAATAGTGTCATCATGTTCGGCACTTAATATATACTACTAACACTGCATTCAAGATATACAAAGTTATGCAAAACCAAAACAAAAGGTAGCGTAGAAAACGACAAAATGTTAAAGTCCCATTGCCATGAGAGATTAAAGAGAGTCTTACGATGACAAGCGAGGAGGAGAAACAGCATGAAAAAGAGGCTGAGAGTCTTCTGGACCATTTTCTCTCTTTCTCTCCCTTGAACTCACTTCTTTTACTTGCCTTGAATAGGAAACTGATGTATTAACTTCAAAGATGGTGGTAGCAATTTATAACCATAACAAAGATATTGTATATTAGCAAATCCACTATTTATTTCAACTTTCAAGTAGTGGTGGTGGTGGGTGTGGTGCTGGTGGTGGGTCAAAACTCTGTCGGTGGTGTATGGGGAGATGAGAAAAGCGTACGTCTCATAAAAGGGGGGGGGGGGGGGGGGGGGGGCTCACGTACTAGATTAAGTACAAGGGATTACTTCGTGCCTGTATGTCGACGTCCATGTCATTTGAGGAGCGTAGCAAAGCAGAGAAGACAGGTGTCGGTAAGAAAGAAAAAAAGATGGAGAGACAACACTAATGCCTCCATTCGAGAGACGTAAGCATGCAGCTTGCATACTTATGTGTCACACTGCAACCTATCCTCGTGGCTTTACCATACCCCCTGTCATCTATGCGAGATTCCAGTATTCCTACAACCAGCGACAACCTTCAACAAGACAACTAAAAAACAACAGAGGAAATACAAAAACTAAGATGTGTCCGTTAAGCTTATCAGGCATGCAAGTTCAAGTTTCGGGCACTGGCATGTGTTATGATATGTAAATCAAATGCGTCATTCTATTATTATGTAATAATATGATGAGTTTGATCGATATTTTATCATGTTGTATAGCCTATAAATATGATTATTTTACAACTTTTCTATTTTGACGAATACGGATTATTCTTCCACTAATATTTGTGTCATTGTATCAGAGCTATCAAGGTTCTAAGGTTTGTTTCTCCGTCGCAACTCACGAACATGGCCTCGTTCGAACATTTTTCGATTTTTCGAACAATCTCATCTCCTAGTCCAATCGAGTCGGAACGGAAATACGACTCATATTCCAAAATTTCGAAGGAAACGGCATGTGACGCGCGGACGCACCTCCTAATCTGCTGCCTCTCCGCCTCCACGCGATGTCCAGCTCTGGTGCGCCCCGACTCAATCTCTCGCTTGTGGCTCCATCACGGCTCGCGAATTCCGTGTTCTCGATTCAGCTTAGCCGCTCAAGTCCGACTTTGACGCGATTATTTACGCGTATGCGCAAGTGCAATGTCAAGTAATATAGGGGTGGTATTTCAACACCGAGTTATCAATCCCACGAGGACATACTTGAGATTATTTAATTAATTATTAGCTAAGAGTACGATAACTGGGAGGAATAAGAGTGATTTAACAAGTTCGTCACCCACAAACAAGTGGCTGAAAGTAAAATAACAATCTAATCTAATATTTTTTTTAAAGAACAAATTTGGAGAAACTAGGCGATCTCTAGATCACCAAGGGCTGTAGAGGATTTCCAGTTCAGCTACGTAACACGTTAATCCTATTATAGTTCAGCCGGGTAATTGACTGACACTCTCTTGTCGGTCTCATGTCATTCTACTTCTCGGTTGACTACAATCTCCTGTCGGTCTCATGTGTCTACCGGTCCGTTCTAGTAGGCTAACGACATGCACGACAACGGGTCCTGTCGGTTCACCGTTGCACGAAACAGTCGAATCTCACTGTAGATAGTTCTTTCTAGACAGACAGATCTTAGCCACGTGGAGATCATCCAACACACCTAGTTGTGCTCCACACACACTAGATCACCACCCGCGCTGATCTCCGTGGGGGGGGGGGGGCTGCGAGACAGGGCCCTCGCATACCACCACACGGGACTTGTAGGGACTTAAAGGTTTGGAGGCTAGAGTAAGTCCTGTCGCGCGCAAGCGACAACCAAGCCCGCGCGCGACCTTTAGTAACTGCTTTGAGAGATTTATGGCACAAGCTCCATAAACCCGGTCAACCTCATAACGGTTCCGGTATACGCGGATGAAGTGCGTAACGGACCCTATATATGCGGACGAACGTGCCGTTGTGGTTAAGGTAATTAAGCCGCCATTAATGGGTGCATTAACCCGCTACAACGGTCATATTCTCCACTATATATAGGATTGTTAACCCTTCCTTACAGAAGACGAATCACCTGAACTACGCGGAAGCTCTGCCAAAATCGTGTCTCTCTCTCATACAGTTACCATTGCCTTACTCTCTCCCTACACACAACCTACTCTTTCCGTGTTCTTTCTATCCCCTGCTTTTGGTGTATATTGAACCCTCCCCAAAGGATTCTCTTGTACACATTTGGTGAACCTGACGTGAACTTACCAATGCAAGCAACCATGTCTCATGAGGACGACGTTAGCAACAAATCTCCCTCCACGGAGACAACATCGGGAGAGGAGACCCGTCACACTTCAGCAGCCGTCTGCGGAACTCCGACTTTGGAGACTTTAAACGCCACCATCCAGAATCAAGCGAATGCCCTTCAGGCTCAATTTGCACAGATGGATCGGATAATGGTTATCCTGGGAACCCTTGCCCCGAATCCAACATATGGTACTGCCGTCTCTCAGGGAGGAGGAACCTCTACCACCCAGGGAACTGAATTAGTACCTACACCACCTAACCCTAATTCGCAAACTCCACGTGCAATGGCGCAACTACCCTCTGTCCAGGGGAAAACGGCCCAAATACCGTCCATTACCACACATATTCCCCAACCACCAACCGTGGCATCCAATATCTCTTCACAGTACTCCTTGCCTCCTCCGACGGCACCGCTATGCAACGTGGCTTACATCCCTAGCCCGACCGCAGCATATGTGTCTCCGCCAACTACAACCTTTCCTCCTGCTGCTGGAGGGAGTGCACCGGAATGTATGACGTCGTTGCAGCGGCGCATAGAGACTTTCTTGGCCAATCAACCTTTTGCAGACACTACCATTCCGAAGGTTGACAACGGACCGCCTATCCCACGCGAGATCTATCTGATGCCCAACCCCGTAGGGTATAAGTCTCCTAAGTGGGACAAGTTTGAAGATGTCAATGGGAATGCTCGCGAGCATGTCATGCGTTTTATCGATGTAATGGGACCATATGGGGCTGATCCCAAGTTGCTGATGCGTGAGTTCACGAAATCTTTGGGAAATGTGGCCTATAAATGGTATAGAACGCTGGAGGCTGGATATGTCAAAACTTGGGATGACATGCTTCAGAGGTTCTACAAGAAATTCTTCCAGATGGAGGAGAAGGTTACGACGATTCATCTCTCTCGTATGTATCAGAAGCGCGATGAGGATGGTGTCACCTTCATCAAGAAGTTCAGATCCAAATCAATGGATTGCAGAGATGAAGTGCTTGAGGGTAGGCTCGTGAAGATATGCCTGCAAGGCATGCGAGAGGAGTACAAAGGTATGCTAATCAACCTGCAAACGCCTACCTTTTCGAAGTTGATTGATTGTACGAAGAACATAGAGCCTATAGTGGAAAGGCAAAAGAAGAAGCACGCCCCTGAACGACCCTCAGGGGGAACTACTTTAAAGATTGGAAGGTTTAGTTATAAGAGGGGGCGCGAAGCTGAGGTCAATACAGTTTCACCACACAAGCAGCCCAGGGTTAAAACTTCAGATGCGCGGCCTCTACCATGCTCGATAGAGGAAGTGATTGACATATGCAAACAGTGGCGTAAAGAAGGAGTTCTGCCTCCCCTCGAAATGATACCTTCCAAGGAGATGATGAGGGACCCGAAGTGGTGCGAATGCCACGGAAAGATTATGCACCCCACAGCTGACTACAAGAAACTTAGGCACATGGTGAGTCGAAAAATGAAGGAAGGCGAGTTGATTGTCAGCGACCAGAGGAAGGGCGTGCGAAACAATCCGCTGCCAGCTCATGCGGAGCAAGAGCCGAAAGGCAAAGTGGTAGCCATGATTGAGATTATGGATCTTGAAGAGATTGCGGAAGACGGTCTGCCCATCATTGCTGAAATTCACAACGACGAGGACTACAGCATAGACACGGAGGATGAGCGTGCTGACAGAATGAAGGGGCCGCACGGGTTCAGCAAGTTCTTTGACGAGATGAACTTTTCTGAGAAATGCCGGAAAGATATGACAAAGGCGATTCTAAGGGTAGCAGAAGACTTCGAGGAAGACATCGTGGTCTCCAATGGAAACGTTATTAGGGCGTCTCGCTCTACGGAAAAGATTATGACTTTCTCCGCAAATGACAAGAAGACGGAATCGAGTCACCAGAAGCCCTTATACGTAACGGCGGTGATCAATTACGTCGAATTCAAGAGGGCATTTGTTGATGGAGGAGCAGCCGTCAACGTGGTCTCGCTCAACACTCTAAAGTTGGCAGGAATCCCGGAAAAGAAGATTGTCAGGCGCCCATTCCCACTGATGGGATTTGGGAGTGACTCCAGGATGACAATGAGATGGATTCGCCTAGGCATCCCGATAGGAAAAATCAAGTGTTCAGTTAAATTCTACATCATTGATGCGAATACTACGTATCACATGATCATAGGGCGAGCTTGGATACATCGTTTTGACGCGGTTCCCTCAACAGCTCACCAGGTGATGAAGGCCATCTGGAATGACAGAGTAGTGGAGATATCGGCATAGGTAAATCCATTCAATTTAAACGAGGCGCACCTCACTGAAGCGGTATGGTTTACTGAAATGGCGGACGAGCAAACGCCAGGGCCATTTAACCCGACTCCTCTGCCTCGATGGGAAGACATCAAGGATCAGTCACCTGCAGGAGTAATGGTGACGAGGGAGGATGCCAAGGAAAAGGTGTCCGCACGCGAAGAGGCACCGCATGTCGCCTACCAAAGAAAGAATGTGTACACTTTGAAAAGAGTGGTAAAACATGATCTTGCGGGAAAAGAGATAGAAAGCTTATACTCCAACGCAAAGAAATGCTACCGTATATGAAGGTGCGCGGGGGTACCCCCATCCGATCATGGGGATATCCCTGGGCAAATCAATCAGATTGAACACGTCCCGGAGGCAGACAAGCTAACACCATAGGTTTTGGAGGATAAACGGAAAGAAGCACCTGAGTGCATGGAGGACAAGCCGAAACCCCAGAGGCAGGAACTGAAAGAAGTGTTCCTGAGCCCAGGCGAAGAAAAGAAGAGGCCTGTTTTTGTAGGGTTTTGATTCATGGATGCGCAACGGAAACACAAACAATCATAAAACCATGCAAAACCCTCCAAGGATCACAAGTCAAGAGACATAACGATGGTAAGGGTAAGAAATCAATAACACACCTTAGGGTTCTCCTTTGATGACTTCAAACGCGAACAGTGTCACGTTCTCTATGGTTGATCCACGCCTAGAGTTGATCCTAGAATCTCCCAAGTCCTTGGTGCTAGCCCGGAATAGGAAGAGGAAGAAAAATCACGCAAAACGAGACCCAAAGGAGGGTCTCGGCCTCCTTGTGGCCGACGGGGACGGGGCGGCGGCAAAGGGGCGGTCGGGTCCCTTTGTTGCTTGCTCTCTCTCCTTTTGTTCTCTCCCACTCTTTGTTATGTTCAATAATGAGCATAAGTTATGTGGGAAGGAAGGAAGGAAGGTCCTTTATATAGTCTAACAACTCCTTGTCAACTACCTAAAGGACTTATTCTAGTCCTACTAGAATTCAATTTAGTCCCTTCCTTGCAAATTAGTCCCTACTAAGTTTGCAAGGTTTTGCAAAGTGATCCTTCTAATTAATTAATCCAATTAATTAATTCCCAAATCTATTTCAACTCTATATAGCGTGTGACCCCATAGGTTCTATCTAGTTGGTAGCAACTATTTGCTAATATGGAGCGGTCTCTAGCAAAACATCCATTCTAGCCAACTAATAGAATAGTCATCTTGACAACCTTTGTACAAGTAATTGTCTCATCCCTTTGTCTCTATATCCGGATTGGACACGAGACATACAAGTCACACTCGTATATCCAATCCATAGTTTCTCGATCCATGGGAATAGCCTTATTCGTGCAAATATCATCAATATCCCATATTGATTTATTTGAGTCTGGCCAGACATTCTATAAGCACTATCCCTCGAGTGGCCTAGGATATTTGCTCCAGTTATGTGGGAGGGACAAATTCTATCTACATCCCCTACGATCTCTAAGCTTGCTTCTTATTGTATCCAGTACACGCCTTTATAACTACCCAGTTACGGTGTAGCGTTTAACGCTATCAAAATCACAATAATCCACAACTAGAATATCTAGTGAATTCAAGTCTAAGGATGACAATACCATTGCACCGCGAGAAGCGCTTGTGACTCAACATAACGTGTATGTAGCCTTCTTGGAGATGGGTCAATCCAGTGCAACATTCCCTAATGCACACCTATGTGTTGGATCGTGATATCTCCATATCAATCCAACCCCATACTAGTCTATAGATGATTGTCCTATTAATCATTATACTTGACTAGGGATATTTAAGATAAACAACACAATTGTAAATCTAAGGACTTCATTATATTAAATATCCAATAAATAATAAATGAATTTCTAGCCACAGATAATTCATACTAAACTAGATTGCCTCTAGGGCATCTATTCCAACAGTCTCCCACTTGCACTAGACCCAATCTGGCGCATCTCGTATTCCCATACTCCTAGTGTGCCCTTCATGCTTCCACTGCGTGAGAGGCTTTGTAAGCGGGTCTGACAGATTATCATCTGTAGGAATCTTGCATATCCGAATGTCTCCTCTATCGATAATATCTCGAATCAGATGAAACTTCCTGAGCTCGTGTTTGGACTTCTAGTGCGACCTGGGTTCCTTCGATTGCGCGATCGCCCCAGTGTTTCACAGAACAACTCGACTGGATCCGCAATGCTAGGGACCACACCAAGTTCAGAAACAAACTTTCTGATCCAAACAGCTTCCTTTGTTGTGCCATTTGCGGCAATGTACTCAGCCTCTGTTGTAGAATCAGCTACCGTCTCTTGCTTGGAACTTTTCCAGCTCACCGCTGCTCCATTAAGGAAAAACACATATCCCGATTGTGATCTAAAGTCATCTCTGTCGGTTTGGAAGCTTGCATCAGTGTAACCCCTTACACGCAACTCTTCCTCACCGCCAAATATCAAGAAAGCATCCTTAGTTCTTCTCAAGTACTTTAGGATGTTCTTGACTGCAATCCAGTGACTCTCACCCGGATTGGATTGGTATCTGCTTGTCATACTCAAGGCATATGACACATCTGGTCTAGTACATAACATGGCGTACATGATAGATCCTATGGCCGAGGCATAGGGGACTCTACTCATGCGTTCCTTCTCAATCTCATTGGAGGGACAACCACTCTTCAAAAGAGTGATTCCATGTGACATGGGCAAGAATCCCTTCTTGGAATCCTGCATGTTGAACCGTTTCAACACCTTGTCAATATATGTACTTTGATTTAGGCCTAGCAACCTCTTAGATCTATCTCTATAGATCTTTATACCGAGTATATAGGCTGCTTCCCCTAAGTCCTTCATTGAGAAACACTTTCCTAGCCAATCATTAACACATTGCAGCGTGGGAATGTCGTTTCCAATGAGTAGTATGTCATCCACATACAAGACCAGAAAAGCTACAGAGCTCCCACTAACCTTCTTGTAGACACAAGACTCATCTTCGTTTCTGATGAAGCCAAACTCTTTGACTACTTCATCAAACCGTCGATTCCAACTCCTAGAAGCTTGCTTCAATCCATAAATGGATCGTTGCAGCTTACAGACTTTGTTGGCTTGCTTTGGATCCTCAAAACCCTCCGGCTGTATCATATACACGTCCTCGAGGAGATTCCCATAAAGGAATGCTGTTTTGACATCCATCTGCCAAATCTCATAGTCGTGGTATGCTGCAATCGCAAGTAGGATTCGGATGGACTTGGTCATAGCGACTGGTGAAAAGGTTTCATCATAGTCAATACCATGAATCTGTCTGAATCCTTTAGCCACCAATCGGCCCTTATAGGTAATCACATTACCATCCATGTCAATCTTCTTCTTGAAGAACCACTTGCACCCTATGGGCCGCGCCCCATCGGGTGGTTCCACCAAAGTCCATACTTTGTTGGTATACATGGATTCCATCTCGGATCTCGTGGCTTCCAGCCACTTCTGAGAGTCTGGGCCGCTCATGGCCTCCTCATAGGTAGTAGGCTCATCATCTATGAGCATCGTGTCACCGGAATCGGTTACGAGAAGTCCATACCTCTCGGGTTCCTGGCGCACTCTACTAGATCTACGAAGCTCTTGTGTTACCTGAACAGGTTGCTCCACAACTACTTGTGGTTCCTGTTCATGTTCCATAATCGGTTCAGTGATTTGTGGTTCTTGAACCTCTTCAAGTTCTACATTCCTCCCACTTGCTTCTTTAGAGACAAATTCTCTTTCTAGAAACACGCCGGTCCGAGCAACAAACACTTTGTTCTCGGTTGGATTGTAGAAGTAGTAACCCTTAGTTTCCTTAGGGTACCCCACAAATTTACACTTATCCGATTTCGGCCCCAGCTTGTCTGATTGTAAACGTTTTACATAGACATTGCAGCCCCAAATCCTCATGAACGATAGTGTGGGACGCCTCCCACTCCACATCTCATATGGTGTCTTCATGACTGATTTAGATGGAACACGGTTAATGGTGAAAGCTGCACTTAATAGAGCGTAGCCCCAAAATGATAATGGAAGATCGGTTTGACACATCATAGATCGAACCATATCCAATAGGGTTCGATTTCTCCTCTCGGACACGCCATTCTATTGTGGCGTTTCGGGTGGAGTGAGTTGGGACACGATCCCACACTCTCTAAGATAGTCGTCAAACTCTTGGCTCAAGTATTCTCCTCCACGATCCGATCGTAGAGCCTTGATACTTTTGCCAAGTTGCTTCTCTACTTCATTCTTGAATTCTTTGAACACTTCAAAGGATTCGGATTTTTCCCTCATAAGGTACACAAATCCATATCTACTGTAATCATCAGTAAATGTAATGAAGTAGACATAACCACCCCTGGCAGGCGTGGCAAATGGCCCACACACATCGGTATGTATGAGCGCCAATTGCTCACTAGTCCTTTCACCTTTCTTATTTAAAGGGGACTTTGTCATTTTTCCTAATAAACAAGCCTCACATGTCTCATATGATTCAAAATCAAATGAGTCTAGTAATCCATTCTTATGGAGTCTAGATACACGTTTCTCATTTATGTGGCCTAAACGACAGTGCCATAAATAAGCAGGATTTAAATCATTTATTTTAATCCGCTTGGTATTAATGTTGTAGACAGGATTGCTTAGATCAAGGACATAAAGTCCATTAAATAATTGCGCACTAAAATAGTGAATATTCTTTAAATAAAAGGAACAACAATTGTTCTTTATTGAAATAATAAAACCATCCTTGTCCAAACAAGAAATAGAAATAATGTTTCTGCTCATAGCAGGCACAAAATAGCAATTATTTAATTCTAAAACTAATCCTGAAGGCAGAGATAGCTCGCACACGCCTATGGCCAACGCAGCAACCTTTGCTCCATTCCCAACGCGCAGATCTACCTCCCCTTTAGCGAATCTTCTACTTCTCTTTAGATCCTGCATATTTCGACAAATATGAGATCCACATTTAGTATCTAATACCCATGATGTAGAGAAAGTTAAATTGACATCTACAACAAAAATACCTGGTGGTTGTGGAATCACTATTCCAAGCCTCTTGTCCTCCTGATATTTTGGGCAGTTCCTTCTCCAGTGTCCAGGCTGACTGCAGTAGTGACACTCACCTTTAGTCACATGCAATGCCACCAACAGGCTTAAGGGCAGGTTCCTTGGACTTGGCAACTGACTTGCCTTTGCCCTTGGAGGAAGAGGCAAACCTTTTGCCCTTTCCTTTCTGTACCATCATTATGGCCTTGCCCTTACCCTTGTTGATGCTCTGTTCAGCCGTCCTCAACATATTGAGTAAATCTGGCAGTGGTTTAACGATCTCGTTCATGTTATAGTTCATAATGAACTGTCCATAACTCTTGGGCAACGATTGCAACACGAGATCGGTTGCCAACTCTTGGCCGACCGGGAACCCTAGTCGGGCGAGATTCTCCAAGTACCCGATCATTCGGAGTACATGGGGTCCCACCGGGTTCCCTTATGCCAGTTGACATTTGAACAGTGACTTAGAGACCTCATACCTCTCTACCCTTGCCTGCTCTTGGAAGAGCTGCATTAGATGTTCGATCATATCGACAGCATTCATGTTTTCGTGTTGCTTCTGAAGCTCAGAAGTCATGGTGCAAAGCATAAGGCAGGCCGCATCATTAGCGTCATCAACACGCTTTTGATATGCCTTTAGGGCAGCAGGTGTTTGGTTCTCTGGACCTTCTGGAACATGCTCCTCTATTGCGTACAGTTTCTTCTCTTGCTTGAGAACAATTCTCAATTTTCTGTACCAATCAAGAAAGTTGGTTCCAGAGAGCTTGTCCTTCTCAAGGACAGATCGTAGGGAATGTTGTGAACTCGATGAGTTGTTTGCCATTTGGAATTCTACAAAAAGGAAAATACGCAAGTTTTAGTATTTGTGAATTTTTGACTATATTCAATAATGGCTAGTTTATCAAATATAGCTCCCACTATTTTTCTAAGGATTAATAACCCTCAAGATATTAATGCGGAAAATATCCTTATATTTTCTATTGGGCCAAGATCCATCTTTCATCTCCTTATGAGCTTGCTTTGGCAAGTCACCCATAATTTGACTACTTTAGGTAGGAACAATTCCAATTGCATCCCTTATGCAACTCTTGGTTCAATTGGGCAAATAAATCCTTATTTATCCATCCATATGGATAATCCCAATTGATTGCCTCTAGGTTTCTTAATCAAATTAATAGCCTAGTTGTGTTCAACCTCTTATCTAAACAATTGCACATTGTTACGTGCCATCGCATTCCATCATGATGAACCAAGTCGCCATGCTTTGGCACGCACGAACTTGATAAATAATGATGATAATGAGTGTTTAAATAACGAGAAGGCAAGAACACAATATTTGAATTTTGAGGGATTTTTAGATTCAATTTTAATTGTTTTGTTGATCAACATCAACTAATCTATCTATTTGAGTTTGGGCACAACTCCAAATAATAGATCCGGGTTGTCTAATTATCTTATTATCCTAATTGCATGCATCATCCATACACCAACCACACAATAATAAGACAATAATATAAACAACCACAAAACAGAAATTTAAACGTGATGTGGATATGGCCTTTTCTAGACTAAGATAATTCCAAGCCAATGTAATTATCTATGAACCCTAAAACAAACACATCTCCATGCGTCTTGATCTTTTGGTCCATCCTTCGTAGTCATGTGGAATACTCCATGCTCCATGCTCCATCTTTTGTGGCTTCTTTGGCTTTGGGCTTCTTTTCTTCAATCTTGGCTAACAATCTACTTTATCTAGCACTAGCTAACTTCTATACTAAATAAAATAAATCTCACAAGTTGAGAAAAAAAAATGACACGCAGGCCATAAAACCCTAATTAATTATTACAATTAATTGATCAGCTCGCAGGTCGTAAAACCAAACCATAAAATTAAACATCCACATCAAACCACATCCTAAGGCGATATCCAATCACCATGCGATTTGCACATAAACAGTTAAAATCCAATTTTAACGCGCTTGGTCAATTTTAATTGATTATAGGATTTCTAGGGTTAAAACGGTCCATGGGCCCAACAATCAAATTGCCCGGGCCCAATAAGGTGAACCACAAGGCCCTAGGGCCGGACCGGCCCAAAACCCACAAGCCTAGGCCCGGGGGTTAGGGCCGCCCGGCCCCTAGGGCGGCCAAGCTTGGGCGGCAAGCAAGGGGGGGCGGTCCCTAGGGGGGGCCGAACCTCCTTGAGGGAGTTGTTTCCAAAACAACTCCCTTGCTTGGTGCCCAAGTTTGGTTGTTTCCTTGTTTTGGAAGAACTCCTTCTTCCCCAAGGATGCCCAAACCCTAGATCTAAGATCCTAAAATTTCTTAAACTCACCAATTCATGCATCCAATGCAAAATTTGGATCTTGTTATGATTACTTATTGACAAATTGCATCCCATGCTTGATTTGTCTTGTTTTACGCGATAAACAATCAAATTAAGGTGTAAAACAACTAAAACGTAACACATAAATCACGTTTATGCTCTACGACCAGTGGCTCTGATACCACAGTAAGGTTTTGATTCATGGATGCGCAACGGAAACACAAACAATCATAAAACCATGCAAAACCCTCCAAGGATCACAAGTCAAGAGACATAACGATGGTAAGGGTAAGAAATCAATAACACACCTTAGGGTTCTCCTTTGATGACTTCAAACGCGAATTGTGTCACGTTCTCTATGGTTGATCCACGCCTAGAGTTGATCCTAGAATCTCCCAAGTCCTTGGTGCTAGCCCGGAAGAGGAAGAGGAAGAAAAATCACGCAAAACGAGACCCAAAGGAGGGTCTCGGCCTCCTTGTGGCCGACGGGGACGGGGCGGCGGCAAAGGGGCGGCGGCAAAGGGGCGGCGACAAAGGGGCGGCGGCAAAGGGGCCGTCGGGTCCCTTTGTTGCTTGCTCTCTCTCTCCTTTTGTTCTCTCCCACTCTTTGTTATGTTCAATAATGAGCATAAGTTATGTGGGAAGGAAGGAAGGAAGGTCCTTTATATAGTCCAACAACTCCTTGTCAACTACCTAAAGGACTTATTCTAGTCCTACTAGAATTCAATTTAGTCCCTTCCTTGCAAATTAGTCCCTACTAAGTTTGCAAGGTTTTGCAAAGTGATCCTTCTAATTAATTAATCCAATTAATTAATTCCCAAATCTAGTTCAACTCTATATAGCGTGTGACCCCATAGGTTCTATCTAGTTGGTAGCAACTATTTGCTAATATGGAGCGGTCTCTAGCAAAACATCCATTCTAGCCAACTAATAGAATAGTCATCTTGACAACCTTTGTACTAAGTAATTGTCTCATCCCTTTGTCTCTATATCCGTATTGGACACGAGACATACAAGTCACACTCGTATATCCAATCCATAGTTTCTCGATCGATGGGAATAGCCTTATTCGTGCAAATATCATCAATATCCCATATTGATTTATTTGAGTCTGGCCAGACATTCTATAAGCACTATCCCTCGAGTGGCCTAGGATATTTGCTCCTGTTATGTGGGAGGGACAAATTCTATCTACGTCCACTACGATCTCTAAGCTTGCTTCTTATTGTATCCAGTACACGCCTTTATAACTACCCAGTTACGGTGTAGCGTTTAAAGCTACCAAAATCACAATAATCCACAACTAGAATATCTAGTGAGTTCAAGTCTAAGGATGACAATACCATTGCACCGCGAGAAGCGCTTGTGTCTCAACATAACGTGTATGTAGCCTTCTCGCAGATGGGTCAATCCAGTGCAACATTCCCTAATGCACACCTATGTGTTGGATCGTGATATCTCCAAACCCCATACTAGTCTATAGATGATTGCCCTATTAATCATTATACTTGACTAGGGATATTTAAGATAAACAACACAATTGTAAATCTAAGGACTTCATTATATTAAATATCCAATAAATAATAAATGAATTTCTAGCCACAGATAATTCATACTAAACTAGATTGCCTCTAGGGCATCTATTCCAACAGTTTTTCTGAGCGCAGACCTCACGAGCGATGAGGAAGCAAGGTTGCTGCAACTGCTGACCAAGTATAAAGACGTGTTTGCCTGGGAGTATGGTGAGATGCCCGGTTTGGACACGAGTGTGACCATGCACAAATTAGATGTCATCCCGGGATCTAAACTGGTAAAGCAAAGTGCGAGAAGTTTCAGGCCAGAGATAAATGTGAAAATCATGCTAGAAATTGTCAAGCTATTGACTGCCAGGTTTATCGAGCCGAATCATCATTCCACCTGGTTGGCTAACATCGTGTCCGTGGTAAAGAAGAATGGGCAACTTCGTATCTGAGTAGACTTCAGAGACCTCAACCGCTTCTGCCCCAAGGACGACTTCCCGCTGCCCAACATTGATTTGCTCATCGACTCCACTGCAGAGAACCGGATGTTCAGATTCATGGATGGCTTCAGTGGGTACAACTAGATGAAAATGCATTCGGAAGATGCACGAAATACTGAGTTCATTACGCCGGTGGGGGTCTTTAACTATACAGTTATGCCCTTTGGACTTAAAAACGCGGGTGCGACTTATCAGCGAGTAATGATGACTCTATTTCATGACATGATGCACCAGGAAGTGGAGTTCTATCAATGTTGACGATCTGGTTGTCAATTCCAAAGAGTAAGGGGACCATTTGGGGGACCTGTGGAAAGTATTTGAAAGATGCAGGAGTTTCCAGCTGAAGATGAACCCCATGAATTGTGCTTTCGTGGTGACTTCGGGGAAGTTCTTAGGATGCGTAATACACCGCTAAGGCATCGAGCCTGACCCCGCGAAAGTATCGGCTATCGCTAGCATGACAGCGCCACATAATCAAAGAACTCTGAAGACATTCCTAGGGAAATTATCTTACCTGCGGAGATTCATTCCGGCGATTGCAGAAATAACTTTTTGCTTCGGCGATCTCCTAAAAAAGAATGCTGTATATAATTGGACAGAGGAACATGAGGCCGCATTTGGGAAGCTGAAGGACTTACTGACATCACCAAGGGTAATGATCGCCCTACAGCTTGGATCGCCGCTTTTGTTGTATCCAACGTCGACGAAGAAATCTAGAGAGGCGCTTTTGGCTCAAGAATATGAAGGGCAGGAAAGGCCAATCTATTACATTTCTTGTATAGTATAACATGCTGAATCAAGGTACACAGACATCGAACGAAATTGTCTTGCTTTGTTATTTGTGATAGAAAAGTTAAAACACTACTTCGCCTCGCACAAAGTTGTGGTGATTATAAAGAGCGACCCCATACGGTATCTCTTGACTCACACTTCTCCCTGCGGAAGGTTGACAAAGTGGTACATGACCATTTCACAATATGACATCACGTGTGTTCGACCACGAGCGATCAAATCGCAAGCAGTGGCAGATCTTCTGGCACAGTTCCCAGATAGCAGCTATGAACCCATGATCGAGGAGGAACTGGAAGGACCTGAGATCTATGCAGTCAAGTTACCATATTGGACGCTTCATTTTGATGGATCATCAACAAGGAAAGGTGGGGGAATTGGAATTGTTTTGACTAAACCAGATGGGGAAGTCATCCAAATGTCCACGAAATTAGATTTCCCGGTAACCAACAATGAAGCGGAGTATGAGGCTCTCATCGCAAGACTTCGGGCGGCCAGGGCACTGAAAGTAAGCAATTTGACGGTTATGGGATATTCTAAGTTAATCGTCAAACAATCCTCAGGCGAGTATGGGTTGAAGGAGGTGAATCTGTTACCCTATCGGACTTTGGTGCAAGAGATGGTACAACAATTCTGCGATGTCAAGTACGAGCACACGCCTAGAGCTGATAATCGGCATGCTGATGCTTTAGCTACTCTGGGATCTAAAGTTAGTGCAGACAAATGCCCTGCGAGAATATCAATCGAAGTCCGAACGTCACCGGCATTGATAGAGGAGGCATGCGAGGATGAGTCCATGGATGAGGAGGATTGGAGAAAACCGATACTGCGAGCAATTGCTGAGGGAACGAGCAAAGAAAACTGGGCATCCACCAAGGGGTATTGCATGCATGACAACGCCCTTTACTACAAAGGTCCGGGAGGAATACTCATGCGGTGCGTCTCGCAGCAGGAGGGGCAAACATTATTGTAAAAGATTAACCAGCACACCTGTGGAGAAAGTGAGGTGTCGATTTATCGAAAGGCCCAAAGATACGGGATTCATTGGCCAGACATGTCCATAGCTGCTGTGATAATTCAAGGAAGTTGTGAAAGTTGTACATTAATCAAGGACTCTTTGGAAGTTGCTCTGGTTGATGATGATACAGATTGGAGAAAGCCATTCTTTGATTTTCTCACAGAAGGAATCGAGCCCGAGCAAAGAAAGGAAGTCTAGAAACTTAAAATAAAGGCGACTCGATATGTGGTGCAGGAAAACATACTCTGGCGGAGGGGTCATGAGGGTAATCTACTCCGATGCCTAGATAGCCAAGAAGCGCAAGAGGTGATGGATTTATCTCACCAAGTAGAGCATCAGGGGGGTGCAAAACTATGCAGACAGCTCCTCACAGTTGGTTATTTTTGGCCCACAATGGAAGCAGATTGCCCCAGCAAGGTAAAGAGATGTCAGGAATGCCAATTTAAGGGCAACCTCATGCATGCTCCTGCTGTAGATCTACACGCGTTAGGAACGCCATGGCCGTTCCACACTTGGGCTCTAGATTTTGTTGGCCCCATTCGACCGGCCTCGCATGGGAACTAGTTTATTTTAACCGTGACCGAGTTGTTTACTAAGTCGGTGGAGGCAGTACCGCTCAAGAAAGCCAATGCGCTCGCAGTGGTCAATTTCATTCAAGAAAACATCATATACAGGTTTGGAATCCCCAATACAATCCTTTCGGACAATGGCACACCCTTTGTAAATCGCCAGGTGGCCGCGAAACTAGCGGAGTACAACATAAGGCAAGTCTGTTCCACTCATTACTATCCAAAAGGGAATTGTCAAGCAGAAGCAACCAACAAGACACTGTTAAGAATTTTGAGTAAGATGGTCGCATAAGATCACAAAAAGTGAGCCAATTCTTTAAATATAGCATTATGGGCATATCGAACTTCGCCGAGGACTCCCACAGGAGTCTCTCCGTTCCTTGTATGCTATGGAGCTGAAGCCGTTGTACCGGCGGAAGTAAAAGTCAACTCTACGAGATTAGCCTTTCATGCATTGTATGACAATCAACGTGATCGTGACTTGATTCTATTGGAAGAAAAGCGCGAGCAAGCTAAGCGGGCTAACAAGAAGTACAAGGAGAAGATCGCTCGGGCATACAATAAAACAGTTCAACACCGAGACTTTATGGTTGGGGACTTAGTCTTACGAGCTTCAGATCATTGCATGCGGGAAGCAGCCCATCCAAAGTTCGCAGCTAACTGGGAAGGACCGTTCGAGGTTAAAGAAGTTTTTTACAGCGGTTACTGCACCATACAGAGGCTTCATGGGACTGCCACAACCTCAAGCCCGATCAATATGCGCTGGATCAAAAAGTATTATCCTTAGCCTCTCTCTCTTTATATATATTGGATGCAAATGACTGTTGGATTATATGTCTAGTCCTCCAATGAATTCATGCGTTGTTTCCTCCCATATGAGGGTGCTTTTAATAAAAGAATTCTCCCATATGAGAAGAATTTTATTATCTTAGTTGTCTCTTATCATTTTATTTGCTTCTTTGCTTACTTACAACAAAAGCCTATCTGCCTAGATAGCAGCCATAATGTACGATCCCATGCGATCCAAAGCCTATCTGCCAAGATAGCAGCAGTGTTCAAACATGATCTGCCTAGATAGCAGCGATAGTAACAACGCCTTTGTGCGAGCAAAGCCTATCTGCCGAGATAGAAGCAATGTTCAAACATGATCTTGACTGATCTACAAGCCTATCTGCCTAGATAGCAGCAATAATAACAGCGCCTTTGTGCAAGAAAATCCTATCTGCTCAGATAGCAACAATATTGAATCACGATCTTAACTGATCTGTAAGCCTATCTGCTTAGATAGCAAGCCATAGCGACAACGCCTCGTGCGATGTAAAACTTATCAGCTTGAGAAAATAGTTATTCAGGCGATATCCGAATGCAAAACGCGAAGGAAACATAACTTGTTTCGTCGTAAAGCAAACACGCATTCGATATTTCAATTTGTTGTATTAAACAAGAACAGCAAATACCAAAGTGCATTTCATTAACAGTCAAAATGACTTACAATTTATCTGTCTAGATAGCAGCTTACAAGCGAAAGCTCATACTAAGGAAAATTCCTACTATAAAATGAACGGCCTACAGGTCCTAACAAAAGCTATGTGACGCTATCGTCGAGGTCCTAGATCAGAACAGGGCTCTTGATTGATCTTCTGCCCAAGAGACATGCCAGATGAACCTCATGTCCTGACGGATGCGGACGTGAAGAACAAGTGGAGAACAACTCCTAGGGCAGGAAGCTTATTATGCAGAGAGACGAGCTCCATGGCTCGTCACACCTTGTTCAGAACAATGGTGGCAAATAGTTCTCCTCCAGGAAATCTAGAGGAGAAACACACCATTCATTACGATTCGGTAAAAAGGTCGGTACGGGACTGCGCCTCGCCGGAAGGCAATCGGAGATACGACCTGCAAACATAATAGACGAAGAAGAATCTTCGCAGAAGCATGAAGTATTATGTAAATCTTCTTCAAAAAGATCACGAAGATCGGTAAGCTTTACAAAGAAGATCTTGGGAGCTATTTCTATGGCACAAGGCACAAACTCAGGTTTTACAACCTGAAATTGACATGAATTAACAAAGCACACGCAGCGAGGCCAGCAGTCGTAAGGACTCATGGTAAGCCACATCTTGGGATGAAAGACTCAAGTGGCAAGAGGCAAGGTTTATATAGACTCCATAAGGGACTCTTCAGTTCCCTGGCTGAGTCAGCAAAGCTTGGGAAACGGGTAAGAAT
The DNA here is from genome assembly GCA_023055425.1 of Linanthus parryae. Lineage (NCBI taxonomy): Eukaryota > Viridiplantae > Streptophyta > Magnoliopsida > Ericales > Polemoniaceae > Linanthus > Linanthus parryae. The sequence goes on along the minus strand of JALGPY010000012.1, from coordinate 20,498,783 downwards.
CAATTACTTACGTCTCAAAAAGAGGTAAAAATCGATTACCCTACTAAAGGCTATGACGATCCGGTGACACACCCTAATTAATGACCGGAAGGTCATAATAAGGATGTGGCTCCCAAGGAAATCGTGCTTATCTAATAAATTATTAGCGCGAAAATCAAGGCAATTACGTCACTATATGACATCATAATTGATATGCATCAAGATACGAGTGCAAAATCGTCAGAAGGGCAAAATGGGACATAAAGTTTCAAATGTTTAAAGAAAAGGGGAGAAAAACTAGCATTACAATAATATTTTTGTTTCTAAAATAAATCCTTGATTAAAGGATCTCCTGGGGAAATAGGGAGCGACACCTCTTTTGCTTGATCCACTTCTTGTTTTAATTTCTCGTACTTAGCATTCATCGCATGGAAGAGTTTAACGGCTTCTTCAGCCTTCTGCCTTTGTTCCTCCAACTTCCGTCTTTCATATGCGAGGTTGTGGTAGCCATGTTTCAAACTCAAAGACGCGAGGATCTGGGTGACCCTGTTGAGAAGAAACTCGAAGCCTAGTTTGCCTTGAACTTTAGCTTGAAGCCCCTTGCATGTGCTATAAAGCAACCGTGCATTATTGAGAGAAATGGTTGCGGGGGTAGCCACAGACAGTTGCTCCAGAATCCAGATGGCTTCGGTCAAGAAAAGCCTTCTGTCATAAGGCTCTAGCTCCAGTGATCTCGCAAATGACCATGGGTATGAGAGGCGCATCCTTATAAGCCAATCCATATCAGGTTGCTTCATTCCTGACAAAAATGATTAAGTTTAGAGCATGAAAGCTTTTAAACAAAGGTGTAGAATGCGAAAAGCGGTAACATGCCAGTCCGTTCAAAGATCTCACGCAAAGAGGAGCTGCGCATCGCTGGAAAAGTCGAAGCATGCCCTTGCTGCATTGCTTGTCTGTCAGCCGCGAGTTCGAGCTCATCATAGCTGGAAGGGATAGTATAGGTTGTAATAGGTGCAACGGAAGCTCCAACTTGCGAACTCCAAAAACTCCATGCTGAGGGAACCTGTAAAAGCTCTACCTCTGTCGAAGGAACGGCAACAGTAGTAGTCGCTGCTTGACTAGGGACTTCCTCAGCCGCGAGAGGTCCTTGGGGCTCGGTAGTAGTCGCTCCTTCTCTCTTCTGCTTCAGCAGCCATTCTCTCAGAATCAGCAGGGATATCCTCGTCTATGGTCTCGCTGGAAATGCCAGAGCGATAACCCTTGGTATTTTTCTTCTCCTTGTCCAGGAGGCCGCTGAGGGTTTCTGTGTCATCATCTGCGAAAGTAAAAACTAATCAGCAACTATTGAAAGAGCTAAAGTGTGAAGAAGACAAGTTTGCTTGAGATACCTTCCGAGTCTTCTTCTCGTATCTCACCTCTTTCTTCTTCTTTTTCGCTCTCTCCTCTTTCTTCTTCATCATCTCTTTCTCTCACTTCTCTTTCCTCGTCCTCCTCTTCCTCTTCTTCCCGACAAAAAGGAATAAAAGTCTCAACCGCGAGCTCTTTCTGCGCTTTGCCTGGCATGCGACCTTTGCCTTTGTCTTTGGAGGCAAGAGACTTCACAGCAGATGGAGTTGGAGCATTTCTAGGAGGAGAATAGATTACAATGCCCTTCTGCTTTTGCCTCTTGGCCTTTGGGGCAACCTCTGCATCCACTTTGGGAGTATTGTCTATCAGTGAGCAAGCAAACACATCCATTTCCTCGCGAATTCGAGCCTCTACTTGGGGAGCCGGTTCAAGTGTCACAGGAATTTCCTCGCCTTGCCTTTTTGCGGAAACGATAGAGTTGACCAGCGATTTGGAGCGTTCTCCAGATGCGAACCTTCTCAGATAACACTAAAATAGAAAATGGGGTGTAAGTTTCAACGCACCAAGAGAAAGAAGTTTATCACACATGAAGGAAATTGTTTACCTTGGCAAAATATCCGCTGTACATGATCACATGCGGAATTCCCTCCTTGACAGCAGTCATTTTCTTCCCAAGAATAGTAGCTGGGCACAAGTGATTGTCAGAATCCAGCAGGGAATAAAACCCATATTGGGAATCATCCAAGCTGCAATTGGGGCGGAATGGAAAGGCATTCCTCTTAATCAAAGGAGCTTTACTGGGAGTAGGAGTTGAGTGCGTCTCAAACCTGGCCTGCTGAGCAGTTGCTCAGAAAGATCGTTTGGCACTTACCTATCAGCAGTCGCTTGTAGCAGCTTCTTGCAATTGACCTGGGCCAAATGGAAGGCGCCACTGCATCGAAACCAAACTGGGGAGAGATGCGAGTTGGGTCAACGTCGACTGTGATCGTTTCATATCTGGGAGTTAGCTCAGAGACATTTTCAGCAAGAGCAGGAAGGGAACCTCTCAAGCACCAGCAGAAGAATTCGCGATAGCGCTCATGACCTTCGAGAAGGAGCTCTTCTAAGTAAGCACCGGATCTAGTGTGGTACAGCTTCGGAAACCATCACACATTTTAAATGCGCGTGGCATAAGGCCTAGCCGTAAACTTGATCCGATCATCGCATATCAGAATCCATGTGCACTTGGGAAGATTGGTTCTAAACCATAGAGCAGCTCTCCCACTAGAAAGTTCATTCTCCGCACCTGGAACACACCACTTGCTGGGCCTAGAAGGATTAGGAGCATAAGAGGGCCATCGCTCAAAAACCCACATGGTAAGGAATGCAATGTTGACAAAAGTCAACACATCAAGACTCCCGCGAGAGTCCTTGATCGCCACCACTAGTTGGTCCAATCGATGATATAAGGTGCCTAGTACCAGAGGCCCAAGTGTGACTCTCTGGCCGAGGGACAACTTAACAGCAAGGGGGAGGACATGATAAAAACCCCCATCGTGAGGATGACCATCAATCAAGTACCTCGACAACCAGGCACAGAGGAAGCCACACAAGGTTAGATGATACCCTCACCCCCCTCTATATAATTCTTCGCATTTGGATCTTTGTCCGGAATTTCCTTGGTAATACTACCATTCGCATAGTCGCGAAAGAAGTATTGCACCCACTTTCCCCAGGTGTTCTTCGCAGAAGTTTCAACAAGCTGCCATTCGGGAAGAACTTTCGCAGATTTCCAACGAGTAGAGATTTTCTTCACCTCGGTTAAGCATTCTTCCATCTGCGCATATAGAGCAAGCTCTGAATAAGTCTTCAAGCGCTCAGGGGATCAACTTCGCCCATAGGGGAAAGGTCATATAAGATTTGTACATCTTCCAAAGTAGGGGCAACCTCGAATTCAGCAAAATGGAAGGTGTGGGTCGCAGGTGAATAGCGAGAAAGAAGGTTTAGAAGCATGGATGGATCCAGCTTCACGGTAGCACCCTTCATAGCACGAACTGCGAAATAAATCCCAGCATTGTCTAATGCAATGGCATGGTGGGTCAATACATGGTCGATCCACTCATCCATCAAATCCAATTTTTGTACAAAAGCCTTGGTAGAAATTGCAGTATGAGGGAAGAACCCATTTTCAACTCCTAGCCTAACCACATCCTTGGAATCGATTAACTCCAACATGGCTGCATTGGTAGGCGGTGTCAGTGTTAGAAATTCTCCGGAGGGGGCAGGAGCCGGTAGATTCTTCACCTTAACCCTAGCATGATAAATATCCTTTCCACCCAAATAGGGGGCTTTTCTCCACAGGGTTTGTGGAAGATCAGGTATCTCTTCGGGTTCTTTAACAGGCTTAGATCCTTTTGTCTTGGCCATTTCTGCAAAAGAGAAAGAAAAAAGGGGGGGGGGGGAGAAATATACCCACTTTCAGTCTAAATTTCAATTCATATTCAGGAAGCAATTGTGGTTCGTTTTTGAAATCAGAAGAAGATGAACAGTTCGGGGTCAGTTCTTGGTTTAGAATCTCAGAATTTCAGAAGTTTCAGAAGTTTATCATTCGAAAAACATTTCAATCTGGTGATTCAATCTTTTGGGGTTTAAGAAAAGCCTCTTTCGCAGTTCTCAATAAATGGTGTGTTTCAAATAAGTTCTGGGTTTGCAGATCCATGACAGTTCAAAAGGTATTTGAGTACATTAATGGAATTGCACAAAGCCAACCTTGTTTCGATGAAGCAAGTTGAAGGAGACGATTGACAAGGAAGAACTGGTGGTTGATTACTTGAATCTGCTCTTGAAGGCTCTCAGGTAACATTCACTTTAGAGAGAGAAGTGATGCTTTGCAACAATGGAGGGCATAGAGTATTTATTCAAAAACAATGAGGAGTCGCGTCCTTTCAATAGTCGAATCGCAACCGTCACCGTCGAATCGTGCAATCACAGGACGAGCTGACGTCACGCCTAAAACCCTAAAAGAACAGACGGCACGACTCTAGGTATTCTAGGTCATAATGGCACGCACGGGGGCTGATTTTGCGTTTATTTGAATTGGTGCGTGGCAACGACGCGTGCACTGGTTTCTGCGCATTGAAGCCTATCTGGCTAGGTGTCTCCACGCGCAAAAAGGGGGCAAATGTAGATAGTGCTTTATAGACAGACATTTCTTAGCCACGTGGCGATCATCCAGCACACCTAGCTGTGCTCCACACACACTGGATCACCACCCGCGCTGATCCACGTGGGGGGCTGCGAGACAGGGTCCTCGCATACCACCACACGGGACTTGTAGGGACTTAGTGGTTTGGAGGCTAGAGTAAGTCCTGTCGCGCGCGAGCGACAACCAAGCCCGTGCGCGACCTTTAGTAAACGCTTTGAGAGATTTATGGCACGAGCTCCATAAACCCGGTCAACCTCATAACGGTTCCGGTATACGCGGACGAAGAGGGTAACGATCCCTATATATGCGGACGAACGTGCCGTTGTGGTTAAGGTAATTAAACCGCCATTAAATGGGTGCATTAACCCACTACAATGGTCATATTCTCCACTATATATAGGATTTTTAACCCTTCCTTACAGAAGACGAATCACCTGAACTACGCGGTAGCTCTGCCAAAATCATGTCTCTCTCTCATACAGTTACCATTGCCTTACTCTCTCCCTACACACAACCTACTCTTTTCGTGTTCTTTCTGTCCCATGCTTTTGGTTTATATTGAATCCTCACCAAAGGATTCTCTCGTACACACTCACCTAACGAATCTACCCAATAAGGCCAATCCTAACACTTATCCTTTTGGTCTCGGTGATTCGGGCTTGTGTTCAAGTTCTCATCACAATTAGGCTAAGTCACTGTCGCGCAATCATCTAATTAGCTAGTACGTCCGGGTAGCTACTCCACTCATACTAAAGATTAAGCGAAGAACAAGAACATGTAAATAAAACTAATATTAACATTAAGCAAGACTATGAACTATGAACAAACCCTAGTTTTCATGATTAATAAATCATAATCCCGCCGTGTCAATAGACGAGATTCACTAACAATTTCAAGAAACTAGGTATTCATTCAAGAGATCAAAATCATACGCGTGTATCAAAGTCTGAAATCCGGAAAAATAACCGTCTACACGAAACCCTAGGCTCTCATATAGATGCCTAGTAAAGTGTCTAACTAATCGTAATCAACCAAATAAGATACAAGAGTTTCTCCATAACAAGATTGAGATAGGAAGAAGAAGAAGAAGAAAAATATGGATCTTCAATGGAGGAGCCTCCTCTTCAACCTGTAGCCTCCTTTTTCTTTTCTCCCTTGCATGAGTGTCTAATTTTTTTCTTTTTTTTCCCTCCGTTGATAAAAATATTAGAGTTTGTTCTTTTACTTCCAATAAGTTATTCACGCTTGGCCACCAAATTTTTACTAAGTATGGGGCTCTCTTTTAGATGGGGGTTAAAGTGTCTTTTTGTAAAGTTCATTAAATGACAATTTAACCCCCTCTCCATGTCTTCTCACCAATTCTTCATGATTTCTTCGTTTTTTTAGATCCCGATTAATCTCCGAAGCTTGTTTCTCATCCCCGCTTCATACCCCAAGCTCCGTCTCCTAAAAAAACAACACGAAACAAAACCCGTGCGATCAAACGTGACAAAAAACACATAAAACCATATGGATGTTGGAATAGGTACCCTAGAGACAATCTTTTTAGTATGAATAATGTTTTTGGCTAGAAATATTCATTGTTTATTTATGGAGATATTAAATATTATGAAGTACTTAGATTGAAAATGTCTTGTTTATCTTAAATAACCCTAGTCGATTATATTGATTAACAGGACGATCAACCAGAGACTAGTATGGGGTTGGATTGATATGGAGATATCACGATCCAACTCATGGGTATGCATTAGGAGTAATAGCATACTAGATTGACCCATAGCGAGAAGGCTAGATACGGGTTATGTAAGGTCACAAGTGCTTCTCGTAGTCACAGCATTATTGTCATCCTTAGACTTGAAGACAATAGATCCTCTAGTTTTGGAATATTGTGTTTTGACATTGTCAAACGCTATACCGTAACTGGGTAGTAATGAAGGCGTTAGTTGTATCTAATAAGGAAGCAATCTTAGAGATTGTAGTGACGTAGATAGAATTGTCCCTCCCACATAACGGGAGAAAATATCCACGACCACTTGAGGGATGGTTCTTATAGAATATCTGGCCAGACTCAGATAAATCAATATAGGATATTGATGTTTTCTGCATGTATAAGACTATTCACAGGATTGAGAAACTAAGGATTGGATATACGAGTGTGACTTCTATGTCTGTCTTGCTAGAGGCTGCTTCGTGTTAGTAATTTTTTACTACCAACTAAGTAGAAACCTATGGGGTCACATTACCTATTGATCAGACTGGACTTGGGAAGTAATTAATATGATTAATTAATTGGAAGGATCAATACCCAACTACTTGCAGACTTAGTAGGACTGATTTGCAAGATGGACTAATTAGTGTATAGACAAGATTAGGATATGGGCTTTTATGCAGTCAACAAGGAGTTGTTGGACTATATAAAGGACACTCATAGCTTCCTTACCACACAAATGCTCATAACTCATTGAGTGGGAGAGAAATGCAAGGAGAGAGAGCAAAAACAAAGGAGGTCGAACCTCCCTTGGTCCGCCCCTACCCCGTCGGCCACAACAAGAGGGCCGGGCCCCTCTTTTGGTTTTGGTTGCATGATATTTTTCTTCTTATTCCATCTTTCCTAGCTAGCAGAAGATTTTGGAATATTCGAATCCTAACCTAGGACTGGGCTAGCCATTGAGACGTGACTCCTTTTTCACGTGTGAAGTCATCAAAGGAGAACCAAAAGGAAATTTAATACTCAAACCCTTACTATCGCTATGATGTCTAGAATTGTGATCCTTGGAGGGTCTTGAACGGATTAATTATTATTTATTCCACTGCGTATCCATTATCAAAACCCTACAGTGGTATCAGAGCCACATGTCGTAGAGCATAACGTAGTTTATGTGTTACGATTTTTGTTGTTTTACACTTTAATTGTTATTTATCGCGTAAAACAAACAAATTGAGCATAATTGATGCAATTGAATATGAATCAATCAAATAATACCTATTCTTACATATAATGTGAGGTTAGTGAGTTTGAATCACATAGGATGTGAATTTTTGAGGATCTAGACGGCTAGGGTTTGGGCACAAGTTGGAAAATGTGTTATTCAAACTTGGAAATAACTGAACTTGGGCAACAAGGCAAGCAGTTGTTTTGGAAACAAATCCATAGGAGGTTCGGCCCCCTTAGGGACCCCCCCTCTTGCCTTGCCGCCCAAACTAGGGCACAACCAAGGGCTTGGGCCGGCCGAGCGCACTTCTTGGCCGTGCGCGGGGCTCGGCCGACCGGCCCAAGGCCGTGTGTTGGTCTTTTGTGTGTTTCGGCCATGAAGATGGTGGACCTCTTGGATCGTTATGACCCTAGTATGTCCACAATCAACTAAAATTAAACAAGCATGTTAAAATTTGATTTTAACTGTTTATGTTCTTATTGCATGGTGATTGGATATGGCCTTAGGTTGTGGTTTGTTGTTGATGTTTATTTTGTGGTTTGGTTTACGGCTTGCGAGCTGATTAAATTAATGTAATAGTTAATTAAGATTTACAGCCTCCGAGCTGGTGATTGGATATGGCCTTAGGTTGTGGTTTGTTGTTGATGTTTATTTTGTGGTTTGGTTTACGGCTTGCGAGCTGATTAAATTAATGTAATAGTTAATTAAGATTTACAGCCTCCGAGCTGGTCTTTTCTAAATTTGTGAGATCTCACTATTTCGTATAGATGCTAGCTAGTATTATATAGAGTAGATAATAGCCAAAACATGAAGAAAAATCCCAAAGGACCACAAAGCTATGGAGCATTCCACAAGCCAAGGAGTATGGCGATATCCACAAAAGCTATGGAGTATAAACTAAAATATGGAGGCACATGGATATGAGATTGCTATTTTATGGTTCATAGATATTCCCATTGGCTTGGGAATCTTTTAGTTTAGAGGCCATATCCACATCACGTTTATTTTATTGTCTTATTATTTATTGTTGGCGTATGGATGATTCATGAAAAATTGATAATAAGATAATTAACAACCCAGATCTTTTGTTTGTAAGTTTTCCCTACTCAAAATAAGTAGATCGGTTGATATGAATCAACAAAACTATTAAAATTGAAAAGGAAAATCCCTCAATTTAAATATTGCATTTTGCCTTCTCGTTACTTAAGCATTCTTCATGATCATGATTATCAAGCTCGTGCGTGCCAACGCACGGCGACTTGATTTGTCGTTATTGTGTTGCGATGGCACAAGCAAGTAATGTGAAACTATTTAAGTAAGAGGTTGGACGCAAATAGGTGATTTTGATGAGATTAAAAGCCTAGAGGCAACAATTAGGATTATCCATGGGATGGAAAATAAGGAGTTATTTGCCCAATTGAACCAAGAATTGCATAAGGATGTATTTGGAATTGTTCCTACCTAAATAATCAATTTCGGGTGACTTGGCAAAGCAAGCTCCTTAGAAGTGGAATATGGATCTTGGCACCCAATAGAAAATATAATGATCTTTTCCGCATTAATATTGAGGGTTATTAATCCGATAAAAATAGTGGGTGCTATGTTTAATAGTCTAGCCATTATTAAATATAGTTATTAATTCACAAAATACTAAAACTTATATATTTCTCATTTTGTAAAATTCCAATGGCAAACAGCTCATCGAGTTCATCACACTCCCTACGCTCTGTCCTTGAGAAGGACAAGCTTTCTGGAACCAACTTTCTAGACTAGTACATGAACTTGAGAATCGTTTTCAAGAAGAAAAAGAAACTGTACACTCTAGAGGAAGAAGTTCATCAGGCTCCAGAGAAAAATATCGCTGCAGCCCTAAAGGCGCATCAAAAGTTCGTTGATGATGCTAATGATGCAGCCTGCCTAATGCTTTGCACCATCTCCTCTGAGCTCCTGAAGCAACATGAGAACATGGCTGCGTTTGATTTGATCATTCACTTGAAGCAGCTCTTCCAAGAGCAGGATAGGGTTGAGAAGTATGAAGTCTCCAAGGCATGTTCAAATGTCATATGTCAGAGGGAAACCCAGTAGGACCTCATGTACTCCGAATGATCAGGTACTTGGAGAATCTCGCACGCCTAGGGTTTCTGGTGGGTCAAGAGTTGGCCACTGATCTCGTTTTTCAATCGTTGTCTGAGAGTTATGGACAATTCATCATAAACTATAACATGAACGAGATCGTGAAACCTCTTCCAGATCTACTCAATAATTTGAAGACAGCTTAACAAAGCATCAACAAGGGAAAGGGAAATGCCATAATGATGGTGCACAAAGGAAAGGGCAAAAGGTTTGCCTCTACCTCGAAAGGAAAAGGCAACGCAGTTTCTAAATCCAAGGAAGTTTCTCTTAAGCTTTTTGGTGGCGTTGCCAAGGGCGTGACTAAGGGTGATTATCACTACTGCAGTCATCCTGGACACTGCAAGAGGAACTGCCCAAAGTATCTGGAGAATAAAAGGCTTGGAATAGTGATTCCACCACGACCATATATTTTTGTTATAGATGTCAATATTACTTACTCTTCATCTTGGGTATTGGATACTGGATGTGGATCTCACATTTGTCGAAATGTGCAGGATCTAAAGAGAAGTAGAAGATTGGCTAAAGGGGAGATATATCTGCGCGTTGGGAATGGAACAAAGGTTTCTGCATTGGCTGTAGGCGTGTACGAGCTGTCTCTACCTTCATGATTAATTTTAGAATTAAATAATTGCTATTTTGTGATTGCTATGAGCAGAAACATTATTTCTACTTCTCGTTTGGACAAGGAAAGTTTTACTATTTCAATAAAAGACAATTGTTGCTCCATTTATTTTGATTGTAGTGCGCAATTATTTAATTGATTATATATCCTTGATCTAAATAATCCTATCTATAATTAAATACCAAAACGATTAAAATGAATTATTTAAATCCTGCTTATCTATGGCACTGTCATTTAGGCCAAATAAACGAGAAACGTGTATCTAGACTCCATAAGGATGGATTTCTAGACTCATTTGATTTTGTATCATATGAGACGTGTGAGGCTTGTTTATTGGAAAAAATGACAAATTCCCCTTTCAATGAGAAAGGTGAGAGGACTAGTGAGCAATTAGCGCTCATGCATACTAATGTATGTAGGCCATTTGCCACGCCTTCTAGGGGTGGTTATGTCTAATTCATTATGTTTACTGATGATTTTATTAGATATGGATTTGTATACGTCATGAAGGCCAAATCTGAATCCTTTGAAAAGATCAAAGAATTCAAGAATGAAGTAGAGAAGCAACTTGGAAAAAGTATCAAGGCTCTACGATCGGATCATGGAGGAGAATACTTAAGCCAAGAGCTTGACGACTATCTTAGAGAGTGTGGGATAATATCCCAACTCACTCCACCTGGAACATCGCAATGGAATGGCTTGCCCATGAGGAGGAATCAAACACTGTTGGACATGGTTCGATCTATGATGTGTCAAACTGATTTTCCATTTTCCATTTGGGGCTATGCTCTGTAAGTTCAATGCAGTTTCAATGTTTCAAAGACTTGAAATAGCTAGTCTATTTCAAGGCCTTGAAACAACTTTCAAAGCCTTGAAAGCTGACTAAGTATTATATGCATGAGCTAGGGGAAGTTTCTGATTCTGTTTAAACTCCTAAACCCCTTTGCTTGATCTATCATTACTTGATGATAAAAGACAAATTATTTTAACATGTTTAACACTATCTAATCCACCTGTTTGACTTATTTTTCAGGGAAAGTTTATTTCCGATTTTACAGGATTTATTTCCTAACCTGAGTTTTGCAGGGAAGGAAATTATGATTTGATTTGATTCTTTAATCAATCTAATGATTGCAACAGCTTCTCAACATGATTATGAACAAGATCAAATCAGTATCCCTGAGGATACTGAGCAACTATCCTTTGGAGAAGACTGTTAGAGAAGTCAAAGTTGTTGCCTATGAAATAGGAAAGTTTGTTGCTGAAGATCTTGAGGATTTGCAAAACAAATGAGCTGTATATAAGGAGATAAGTTTGAAGCTTTTACAAGAGAGCACAACGGGAAAAAGCTAGAGACACTGAAAATACATTCAAGGATTGTCAATAAACAAAGAAGCAGATCATTCTTTCCCAATCCAAGCATTTGAAGAACACTGCACTCTCATTGCATTTTCACTCACTCTGTTCTTCATTTCTGAAAACTCTATTTGTATATCATTCTTATACTACTTCTTTTACATTCTCAAGAATTGTTCAATGTGAACAATAGATAATTCTTAGTTTATCAGATAGCTAGAGCAGGTACCAGATAGGTTAGTGAGAACCACAATTTGTAACAGAGTAAGGCATCTCTCTGTTCTTGAGATCTATGGCTTAGCTGTTGATTAATAAGAATTGTGTTGATAATCCTATAGGGAGAAGATCCATGAGGTAGAGACGTAGGTCCAAGTGGACTGAACTCTATATATCTTGTGTCTCTTGCATTTACTTTTTAGTCATAAACTTAAAACTCTTGCAGCATTTCAAAACAGTTCAATTTCAAGGGTTTGAAACTCATTTCAAGGCCTTGAAATAGACTTATTCTTCTGTTTACTCTAACTGTTTTATTCCAAGGGCTTGAAACTCATTTCAAGGTCTTGAATCTCCTTAAAATTATTTTGAAACCACTACTCTTGCAAAGTTTGGCAAAAGTCTGCATACTCTATTTAACCCCCCCCCTTCTAGAGTATTGATCATGCATTTCTACCTACTGTACACCCCTTCAATTGGTATCAAAGCTTGTATCACTTCATAGATTTAACCATCTTGTGATTATGATTACTATAGGTGATGGTGGTTTCTCATAGGGAAGAGCTGCTAACAGACCTCCTCTCTTCTGTGGAGACGATTTTGTCCACTGGAAAGCTTTGATGAAAATGTTCATTATTGATCAAGATATGGAAATCTGGACTATCATCCAGAATGGTCCTCATACTTTCTACACAAAGAAGGATGGGATTAAAACTGCCAAATCTGAAGACTCCCTTTCTTCATCCGAATTAGAGCAATTTTCAAAGAATTATAAATCTATGAATCTCTTATAATGTGCTTTGAGTGCTGATGAATTCAATATGATCTCAAGCTACAAAACTGCCAAGGAGATCTGGGATAAGCTTGTGGTGACTTTTGAAATAACCAGCCAAGTCAAGCAAACCAAGATCAACATATATCTCAGGAAATATGAGCTATTCAAGATGAATGGAGATGTCAATCTGAGACATGTTCAAAAGGTTCACTGACATTGTTAACAACCTTGATTCATTGGGAAAGCATATTAACAATGAAGAAAAGGTGAGGAAGATTCTAATAAGTCTTCCAAAGGAAAAATGGGAACCAAAGACTACTGCTATTGACGAGGCTCAAGATCTCTCATCACTCCAAATTTATGACTTACAAGGGAAGTTCCTTACACATGAAATATCCATGAATGAAGTTGATGGAGAACTACCAGAAGGTGTCAAGAACTTGGCTCTCAACGCTAAGGAAAATGAGACATTTCAAAGCCTTGAAACTAAGGACGATGATGAAGATCCAATTGCTTTGATTTCCAAAGCCTTGACCAGAATTCTTAAAATGAAGAAAAGCTTTGGAAACAAGAACTTCAACAGAGAAAGAAACAATTCCTCTAGTAGCAAATACTACAAAGGTTAATCTTCTTCACATAATAATAAGCCTAAAGTCATGAGTTGCTTTGAGTGTGGTGATGCATGACACCTGATCAGAGGCTGTCTTCACAATAAAAGCAAGAACTTTTAGAAGAAATATCATGATAGAAGAAAGAAAGCTATGATAGCTTCATGGAGTGATTCAGATACCTCAAGTGCCTCTGAATCTGATGATGAACATGCCAACCTATGCTTTAAGGCCAAGCATGATGAAAATTATGAAAAGAGCATTGAGGTAATGGTGAATTGTTTGATTTGAAAAAAAAACATAAGCCCTCTCTGATTATCTTAGAATAATGCTTTTAAATGAAGAGGACTATCTGAAAGAAATTAGAGCTTTTAAAGAAAAATTTCATGAGCAAGCAAAAGAAAATTTACATCTTGTTTGTTTGAATCAGAATCTTGAAATCTCTCAGAAGAAAACTGACAGTGATTTCAAGGCCTTGAAAACCAGTTTCAAAGCCTTGAAAACACAAATCAAGGAAGTAGTCACTGAGAAATCTCTCTTGAGTGATAGCCTTGTTAATCTCAGACATCAAGTTGATGAATTGGATAAACAAAAGACTACTCTGACTGAGAAACTTCAAGAATCTGAATTGGTCAAAGCCAAACTTGCAGGCTCAGAACACAACTTGAAATTGATTCATGGAGGTAGCTTGAAGTTTGTTCACAAAACTGATATTGGATACAATCCAATTTTTTCAAAGAAAAACAATACCAGATTTGTAAAAGCTAGAAGCAAAACATCTCCTAAGTGCCATTACTGCAATAAGGTTGGTCATGTAAAAATGACTTGTCCTTTTAGAAAAAGAGACCCTCACATTATGACGAACACTTTTCCCTTCCAACTCAAAGGACAAGTTAGATAGATTTGGTTTCTTAAAGGGGTTAGACAACCTAACATGGTCTACCCTGAATATGAATCTAAATTTAGCACTTGGTCTAACAGCTGGGTAAGGCAATGAATGGTGTTTGCAGGGTGTCACCAAGATCAAAGAGCAAAAGTGGTTTATGGACAGTGGTTGCTCAAGACACATGAGTGGAAAGAGATCTCTATTCTCAGAACTGAAAGAGCAATCAGAAGGATCAATTACACTTGGTGACAAAGGCAAATGCAAAATTCTTGACAAGTTCTGAAAATTCCATTTCTGATGTATGTCTAGTTGATGGCTTGAAATTTACTTTGCTTAGTGTATCACAACTTTGTGACAATGTCAACGAGGTTATCTGTGATAAAGAGAAGTGTGTGGTGCAGAATGAGAAATCTGGAAATTGCATCCTCACAGCCTCTAGATCAAACAATGTTTATACTTTTCAGACTAACAAAGTTGCAGGTGGAAACTTGAAGTTTCTCAAGGCCTTGAAAGAGGATTCAAAGCTTTGGCACAGAAAGTTGGGACATATTAGCTTGCATACCTTGAACAAGTTAGTCTCCAAGAACTTAGTAAGAGGCTTACCCTCTATCAAGTTCAAAGATGAAGAAGTATGCAAGGCATGTGAACAAGGCAAGCAAACTAGATGCTAATTCAAGTCAAAGAACTTTGTAAGTACTACTAGACCCATTGAACTATTGCATATGGATCTCTGTGGTCCTATGAGAAATCCAAATCCAAAGGAGAACTTCAAACTTTGATAAACCTACCTATTTCTTCAATCAAAAGTGATCATGGTAGAGAGTTTGATCAACTTGAGTTTGATATATTCTTTTCTAAGCATGGTATCTCTCACAACTTTCTGCTCCTAGAACTCCTCAACAGAATGGAGTTTTTGAAAGAAAGAATATGACTCTTGAAGATATGTTAAGAAAAATGCTTCTGGAAAACAAGTTGACAAAATTTTATTGGGCAGAAGCTGTGAATACAACAAACTAATTTTTTAACAGGTGCTTGATCAGACCTATCCTGAAGAAGACCCCCAATGAGCTGTTCAAAGGAAGAAATCCAAACATTTCTTACTTCAAACCTTTTGGCTGTACATGTTTTGTCCACAATAATGGTAAGGAAAATCTTGGTAAGTTTGATGCAAGAAGTGATAAAGGTATTTTTCTTGGTTATTCACAGACAAGCAAAGCCTATAGAGTTTATAATAAGAGAACCAAGCTTGTTGAAGAAAGCATTCATGTTATTTTTGAAATCTATGATGGTTCTTTGAGTGATGGTTTTGCATATCTCAATATGAATAATAATGACTCAGATACTGAAGAAGAATCCTCAAAAGGATCCAAGGAAATGTCACTAGAACAAGACATGCATTTTCAAGGCCTTGAAACAAAGGTTCAAAGCCTTGAAATAGAATCTCCAGAGAAAAAAGGAGAACAAGCTATTACTTCAAGTTCTCAGAGACATGAGAAGCAAACTAGAGAGCCAGAACCATGGACACCAAGAAAGAGATTCAAATATCTCTCATCTCATCCTGCTAATAACATTATTTCTGATCCAACCGCTGGTACACAAACCAGATCACAGTTGAAAAATCCATGTGCTTTTAATGCTTTTATTTCTCTTGTAGAGCCTAAAACTGTTAAGGAAGCATTACAAGAAGCAGACTGGATTATAAATATGCAAAGTCTCAATGAGTTTGAAAGGAACAAGGTCTGTAATCTAGTTCCTCCACCAAGAAATCAGTCTGTCATTGGCACCAGATGGGTATTCAGAAACAAGTTAGATGAGAATGGAAAGATAATAAGGAACAAAGCTAGATTAGCTTAAGGCTACAATCAAGAAGAAGGTATTGACTATGAAGAAACTTGTGCTCCTGTTGCCAGGTTAGAAGCAATTAGAATTCTACTTGCATTTGCATCTCACAAACACATGAAACTATTTCAAATGGATGTGAAGTGTGCTTTTCTAAATGGTTATATGCAAGAAGAAGTTTATGTTGCTCAACCTCCAGGTTTTGAAAATGACAAGTTTCCTGATCATTTTTACAAAATTGACAAAGCTCTTTATGGTTTAAAACATGTTCCAAGAGATTGGTATGAAAGATTGTCAAAGTTTCTACTTGAAAATGATTTCAAAATAGAATTTGTAGACAAGACCCTTTTCATAAAAACTCATGAGAAAGATATGCTTGTATTTCAAATTTATGTTGATGATATTCTGTTTGGAGCTATTAATGATCTTCTGTGCAAGGAATTCCCAAGTATTATGAGCAGGGAATTTGAAATGAGCTTGATGGGAGAATTAAACTTCTTCCTTAGACTTCAAATTCATCAAATGAAGAAGGGCATTTTCCTACATCAAAGAAAGTACACAAAGGACTTGCTAAGAAAGTATAATATGTATCATTCCAAAGAGATTAAGACTCCCATGAGTTCTACACTGTCTTTAGACAAGGATGAATCTGGTAAGAGTGTGAATGTGAAAGAGTATAGAGGTATGGTTGGATCATTACTCTACCTCACAGCTAGTAGACCAGATATCATGTTCAGTGTGTGCATGTGTGCTAGATTTCAAGATGATCCTAAAGAATCACACTTGACTCCAGTTAAAAGAATTTTTAGATATCTCAATGGTACCAAAGACTTGGGGATTTGGTATCCTAAACACTCTAACTTATCTTTTTGTGGCTATTAAAATGCTGATTTTGCAGGATATAAAGTTGACAGAAAGAGTACATCAGGGTACTGTCAATTACTTGGATCATCTTTAATGAGCTGGCATAGAAAGAAGCAAAACTCAGTTGCACTATCAACAGTTGAAGTTGAATACATAGCAGTTGGAGCTTGCTGTTCTCAAGTACTTTGGATAGCACAACAAATGAGAGATATTGGATTTGATTTTAGAGATATACCTTTCAAGTGTGACAATAAAAGTGCAATATCAATTACAAAGAATACAGTTCAGAATTCAAGAACTAAGCACATTGATGTTAGACATCACTTCATCAGAGATCATGCAGAAAAAGGTGATATTGTTCTTGAATTTGTTTCTACTAACATGCAATTTGCAGATATCTTCACTAAACTATTGTCTGATGAAAGATTCTCAGCCTTAAGATTGGAATTAGGCATGCTAAATATGGAAGCTTTGGTTTAGGGGGAGAATCAGGTAAGTTTTATGTGTTTCAAAGGTTTGAACTGATTTTCAAATCCTTTAAAATCCTTTCAAAGTTTTGAGTATTTTTTCTTTACATGATATAGCTTTTCAAGGCCTTAAAATCATTTCCAAAGCCTTGAAAGTAAGACTGCATGTTACTTAGTCAATAATTATGAATCTTTCAATATTGGGTGTTATCTTTCGAGATAATTTCTTTCTAGATAATTGCTTAATGTTGCCCCTCAATCTTGAAAAACCCCTTTTCAGCCAAAATAGTATTATATATTTTATTCCAACGTCACACACAATTTTGAATATTTTTGATTCATCAAGATCTTCAAAGATCAGAGAAAATATTTGGTTTCCTTTTCAAACTGAAACTCTCTTCTATTTATCACCTTATTTCTTTCTCTCTTTCGTATCTATCCTACCTCTCTCTTCTTCTCCAAAATCTAATGAGCACCAGAAGTGCCTCAGACAGAATCAAGATGGTTGGTGGATCAATGACACGAATTACTAGTGTGTTACCGCAAGTGCACGGTTCAAGTAATATTGAGTGAGTATATTTAATACTCGGGTTTTCGAATCCCACGAGGACAAGCTCGAGATTGTTTAGTTATAACATTAGTCTAAAGTGAAGTAACCGAGAGGAATGTAGTAAGAATTGTGAGGTTGCCACCCCAAACAAGTGGCTGTAAGTAAAGTGCTAAAATAGGATATTTTTGTGGTTTTATAACTAAACAAGGTTAATTAAGTATGGAGAGTGACTAGGCGATCTATGGATCACCTAGGGTTGTTAGAAAATTCCGGATATTGTATTGAAACATGCTAATCCTAACTTAGTTATGCCAGGTAACTAGTCACTACGATCTTCTCTCGATCTCACGCAGTCCTACGTCACGATCTACTACAGGTCCTGTCGGTCCATTGTCGTCTACCAAATGACCAATCCTATTCAAATCACCTCTCAGTCTCATTGATTTAGAATTGTGTTCATGTTCTCTATCAGCCTAGGTACTCCATTGTTGCTAAGGATTAAGCATCAAACATGAAAAATAACAAAACTAGATTAAAAATTAAGTAAGATAACATAATCATGAAGAAAAATCATTCTCTAATGGCCATTCATCTCATAATTCGGGTGTGTCAATAATCCTAGTTCAACAATACAGCAAAAGAGTTGAAGATTCATCATAATCAATAATCCAAAACATGTATCAATATCAATAATCCGAAAGATGTATAATCATAAGCCTAGGCTCTCCATAGAGCCTAGCAAAGAATCTAGCTACTCATAATAGATGAAAGATACAAGAGTTTCTCCATAGATAATGAAAGAGAAGGAGAAGAAGTGATCAAACGTTGAAATCGCCAAAGCTCCGACGAATCCGTGCAATCCCCAAGCTCCAAGATGCTCTCCAATGGTGTCTTGTGCGTCTCTGATATCTCTCTAGGTCTTATATCCCGTTTTCTACCAGCTGGGGCGAGTTTTTAATGTAACTTATCCGAAATTGCATTTCAGCCCCTCCAGTTTGTAATTCCCGGACAGAATTGTAAGCTGATCTTGCGCAGGTCATTACTCACTCATCCGGACTCCGATTAAGCTCTGTAACCTATCGTTGGAAAGCTCTTTGAGTATATTTTAATTTGAACCGAGATCACTCCAAAATTATTTTTAGAACTCAAGATACCATCATATTAGTTCATCCTAGCTCCTCCAACTTTGCTTCTCTTCATTACACTTTTGCTCCCGTTGCTTCCGAAGTTCGTTCCATGCCTCTTATCAACCGATTAGCATCCGTTCCTGCAAATACAACATGAAAAAACATACCAAGCGATTAAATTTGACAAATAACATCTAAATATGCCTAAAATGCCCGGACTAACAATAAAGCGCATATGAAGCATCAAGTGATAAAACACAATATATTCTCAACAATTAAGCTCAAATCTCTCATGATAATGTGGGAAATAACAATAACATATAGCTCATAAAAGGTGCTATCGAATTCCCCCGCACTACCTTCTTGCTCGTCCCGAGCAACACTTTCTTCAAAGACTCACATATATCTTTACTTTGCCTTGGACACAACGACTGAAACACTGAACTATGCAATCTACATGACTATAAACAATGCAACTCGATTATAAACAATGCAACAAAGTAAATAACACTATATTTTTTCTTTTAGTTAGATATTGGGCAATCTCAAAAAGCAAACCGGCATGTCATAAGGCTCTCATATTGCCTAAAAGATTCTACAACTTTGGTGATCGGTGGAACTTGCGACAAGTTTCGTCCCACAGAACGGGCACGAACACAAAATAAGTTGCTTCCACACATTCATCAAACGTATCCCTAGCACCTACCATCCGAACTATTTATCCACGGGTTTCAATTGTTGACGTCTTAGGACAGGTAGGATATGATATTTTGAAGCGCGGTCCTAGACGTCATGATATAACTCGCAAAAACCCATTCTCGCACTCCCTCACCGAAATCTAAGGAACCCCACCGAATCTACTACTTCGGCCCTCATTCCCTCATTCTTGGTGCAACGCCGTTCTCGCGGCCACAAATGTGAAGAAGTGATCAAAACTCATAGCTCATCTCCTTGGTCTTCGTTTAGTTCAATTTTCGGCTCCTTATTCCATTTCACTTTCAACTTTCTTTCATTTTTATTTTCAGTTTCAGTTCAATACAAATAAGCACATGGAGCCACCAATGATGATAACAATATCCAAGGAGATCCAATATCAAAATAGATAACGGGTGTTGGAATGTGTCAAATCAATGATGCAATCAATATATGTCAACACCCCCACACTCAATGTAAAGCATATCACAAACCCGGTAATCAATGTGTAAATGTGCTTTTCCAACCAATCCTCCTCATCACCTAAGATGTAGAAAAT
This sequence comes from Linanthus parryae, assembly GCA_023055425.1. Taxonomy (NCBI): domain Eukaryota; kingdom Viridiplantae; phylum Streptophyta; class Magnoliopsida; order Ericales; family Polemoniaceae; genus Linanthus; species Linanthus parryae. The sequence continues at coordinate 20,478,648 of JALGPY010000012.1, read as the reverse complement.
ATAAATGAAGCAAAAGAACGTCCTCCTAAAATATCAACCAACCCCCACCCCATAACGTGCGAAAAGAATGTCACGCACTACGGCACTCCACCTGTGATCGTGGTGTATGGACACGACTCACAGCCAACCGAAGTGTGCTGCCGTCTCTAACTCACCCTCACATCTCCTCAAAAGATGAAATGTAAGAAGATCCACGTAAGATGTATAATATCAGCTCACCCTCAACGAACCTCCCTAACTCAACTCCCTCTATCATGACGCATAGGAAGGGACCATTCTAACTAGTGATGAAAGTCACAAGGAATGGCTTCCTAGGCTAGAGGTTGTGAATAAAAAGGGGGAAATGGATCAAATTGTGGTAGCTAGTGGACCTAGGCGATGGAGACAGGACGTGAGGTCCCCACAAACATCACTCGCACTGCGCTAGTAGGATAACTAGTCTGAAAGACAGCTACTCACAATTCTCGAGTGCATTGGCCCTATACTTTCTACTCCAGATTCTCGCGTCCACCTCACCTCAGATTTTCATACTACCTAGGGAATACTATCATTAAGCCCTCTCCACGATTACTCTCTTCAATTGCCCTTTCTCAAAAAAATTCAATTTTTAGTATTTTTCTTGTCGTTTTTTTTCGACACTATATGTAAGTGGCCAACTCGACTAACCAACAACAAAGGGTAGGTGGACCCAATAAATAAAAGTGCAAAAATTATATACAATGCATAAAGTAAACGTGCACATGCAAAACTAATCGACTCGACACCTACATGCAAACTCGACTCACTAGACTACATGTAACAAGGTTATGCAAGTTTAGACTAGTAAAGATATATGTAACCCCCCCCCCCCCCCCACACACACACTTGAGATAATAATTGTCCTCAATGATCCTAAGGAGAACCCCTAAGTAAACGATCCCCATGTGCAAAGAAGAGAGAAGAAGAAAATCAAGTGTATCAGACCATTTCGGGAAGAAATGGATAGCATTTCTTCTTCTCCTTCTCATCCTCCTCCTCTTCTTCCCCAACCATCTCCACCCCTGCTAGACCACACCCCACCAACACCACAACCACCACACCACAACCACCAATACCACAACAACCACACCACCATAGCCACTCAACAACCACCCCCAAATACCAACACGACCACTACCACCTCCTCCACCATCGCCGTCTGACCAACCATGAATCCCCAAACCCAGAAATCCCCCACTCTCCCTCCCAGTCTTCAACCTCCATCACCGCCTACCTCCTCTCCGACCAGAACCCACCTCCAACCATCGATTCTCTCTTCCTACCCCCTCTTTGCCCAGAAACCCTCGAACCTTCTCAAAAACTCCCAAACCCAGTTCCACCCGGAAACCCACCACAAATCATTCCTCCCACACTCTAGTCCACAACCAAACAACGTCCACAGTAAGGGTTGGATCTTTGTTCGATTTGAGAACAGAGTTGGGTTATTTGTTTTTTTTTTGGTTTGAAATCATGACTGTAACAAAGTGGGTCGATTTAGTTGTTTTGATTGTGGTCTGGATTCGTGGTGGTTTAACGAGGGCAGAGGTTGAATTGGTGGATAGAATTACAACGGAGATAGTGTTGGTGTTGTTCTGGATTGGGCTGATGGGGGCCTGGATGAAGAAAATGAAAAGAAGAGGAGGAGACGACAGAGAAGGAGAAGAACAAGAAAATAAAAATAAAAAAGGAAAGCAAAGGGTAAAAGACCATACTGTCCCCTATTAAAATATTAAAATATTAAAATGGGACCCACTTGTTTAACGGAAGTTAACGGTGTTAAGTGAATTGGAGCTAAGTGTTTGAAAATTACAAAGTGCGGGGTGGTTTTGTGACAAAATCAATACTGATGGTAGCTAAGTGTCAGCGAAACAATACTGCAAGGGGGTTTTCTGTCAAAAGTTCTAATCAATAATCCATAACATGTATCAATCTCAATAATCCGAAAGATGTCTAATCATAAGCCTAGGCTCTCCATAGAGCCTATCAAAGAATCTAGCTACTCATAATAGATGAAAGATACAAGAGTTTCTCCATAGATAATCAAAGAGAAGGAGAAGAAGTGATCAAACGGTGAAATCGCCAAAGCTCTGACGAATCCGTGCAATCCCCAAGCTCCAAGATGCTCTCCAATGGTGTCATGTACGTCTCTGATGTATCTCTTGGTCGTATATCCCGTTTTTTACCAGATGGGGCGAGTTGTTAATGTAACTTGGCCGAAATTGTATTCCAACCCCTCAAATTTGTAATTCCCGGAAAGAATTGTAAGCTGACCTTGCGCAGGCCATTACTGTCTCATCCGGACTTTGATTAAGCTCCCTGACCTATCGTTGGAAAGATATTTGAGTGTACTTTAATTTTGCACCGGTCTCACTCAAAAATTATTTATAGAAAGCAAGATATCATTAGATTATTGCAGATTGGTCATCCTAGCTCCTCCAAATTTGCTTCTCTTCATTCCACTTGTGCTCCCGTTGCTTTCGAAGTTCGTTCCATGCCTCTTATCATCCGATTAGCATCCGTTCCTGAAAAGACAACATGAACAAACATACCAAGCGGTTATATTTGACAAATAACATCTAAATATGCATAAAAACGTCCAGACTAACAATAAAGCGCATATGACGCATCAAGTGATAAAACGCAATATATTCTTAACAATTAAGCTCAAATATCTCATGATAATGTGGGAAATAACAATAATATATAGCCCTTAAAAGGTTCTATCAATCAAAGGCTACAACAGAGAAGAAAAGAAAGGCCACTGTGGAAGGGGTTCATACCATTAGTGGGGACTCCAGTTCTTAAACCCCTACTGCAGAAGATATAGCTCCTCCTCCTCCCAAGAAGAAGGCCAAGAAGGATAAAACCCCAGTTTCCAGCAAGAAGAAGAAGGCAGTGGAGACTGCACCAGATAAACAGAAGGGCATTCAGATTGGTAGCCCAAGGAATTCAAAGAAGAAGGCTGACAAGCAGACAAGGGAAAAGGTAAGGAAAAGGTTACAGAGGATGAACCAGAAGATGAAGCAGATGAGAACATAAAAAAGGCACTGCAGATCTATTCATAAAATCGGAAACCACTGGTAAGAAATCAGCCCCTGATAGTACATGGTTTATTACTATTGTTGCTAGAGGTCAGTGGCTTGATGGATTTGCCTCTAGACCAGTTGGTTTCTGTAGTCTGATTAGTATGCCTATGTTACATGGTATGAATATGGAATGCATCAAAATGTTGAGGAAAATCTCTCTTTGGTTTATTCTAAATCCTCCAGAGATAGCTTACCCTAGACTCACCAGATTCTTTTACCTAAACATGAAACAAGTCAAGAAGTCTGCAAGTCTTGTGATTCAGACTAAGTTTGCTAGCGTTGACATGGAACTAGATCATGCTGAGTTTGCAAATGTTCTAGGTTGTCCCAAGAGATATGACACTAGTAACTACCCTCCTAAGAGTAAAGCCTTGAAATTAGCAAAGGAATAGTTCTTTCTAACAAATACCACTACCTCATCTAAGCAGTTAACACACTCTGTGCTAACTGTTGAAGCCAAAGTTTTGTTTACCATTTTTATGAGATGTGTGGTACCTAGGGAACACTCAAAGGAACTGGTAACTGATAGGGTGTTGTACTATATGTGCAACAACCCCCTTATCCGTCTTGGGACAGGACCGGGAGGGCGATGCTAAAAGTAACGGCGGAATTCAAAAGCAATACAATCCACATTCCATAATACAAAACAATTATATTAAGCTCCGAGTCTTATTCATTAGCTGACTTCTATTACACATTGATTAACTAACATTTTTACATATACTTGTGTAGTCACTCTAGTTGAGTTTTGCGTCCAACCAAACCATAGTCTTAAGCTCCTAGACCTGCGGTGGGAAGAAACAGGAACCGCAGTTTCAAAGTCAGTAATGAAATACTGAGTAAGCAATAGTCAGGCATGTAAAATACAGGCGAGACATATTTTAAGTAAAAAATTGTAAATATTAATTGGTCAGAAGTAGAGGATAGTGGAATGTCATTCCCAAGTTCTTTTTCTCATTTCAGGAAATTTCTAGTAACCAGTGTTGAGCCCAAGATCAACATCGGACACTGAACTTCCCAATGAGTCTCAACAATCCAATTTCTGTTGATGCCCCTAACATTAGGAAATCCAGGTGATGAAGATTGATTTATTTTTGAAATAAATATAAAGAGGAATTAAATCATGAAAGATAAACCTTAAAGAATAAAGTAGGGAACTCAAATATAATCTTCACCTTCCTTCTCAACATTCAAATAGGGAGTATCATTCCCAACCCCATTTAACAGTGATAGCGGAAGTAAAGACAGTTAGTAAATGAAATATTCTTTAGTTCCTAACCTCATCTGAAAATTACAATTTAATTCCAACAAAACAAGTATAGAACCCGTTTTATCATAAAGATCCAGTTCCTCATTACAACAATAATCACAGGCCGGGTTAACAAAGTCAAATATCGACAATAATAGCCACATGTCGGGTGAACAAAGTCAACACCGACAATAATAGCCACAGGCCGGGTGAACAAAGTTAACACCGATAATAATGATCACAGGTCGGGTGAACAAGGTCAACTTCGACAAAAATAATCACAGGCCGGGTCAGTACCGACAATAATAATCACAGGCCGGGTCAGTCCTGACAATAATAATCACGAGTCGGGTCAGTCCCGACAATAATATCACAGGTCGGGTCAGTTCCGACAATAATAATCACATGCCGGGTCAGTCCCGACAATAACAATCACAGGCCGGGTCAGTCCCGAAAGTAACAATCAAAGGCCGGGTGAACCAAGTCAACACCAACAATAATCACAGGTCGGGTGAACCAAGTCAACATCGACGATAATCATAGGTCGGGTGAACCAAGTCAACCCCAACAATAATCACAGGCCGGGAGAACCAAGTCAACACCAACAATAATAATGTTCCACAATTCTTTCCACTTTGCATTATTAATCTTTTCGCGTGACAGGTTCAAACAAGCGTCTCAAACGCAATTAAATTTCAAGTAAAGCATGTAGGCCATAAAACACATTATATATATATATATATATATATATATATATATTTCTTTTAAACAATCAAGAGTCTCCTTAAATAACTTAGTAAAGGAAATGGCCACTTATTATAATTTAATTAGAGAATAATGCCAATAACTAGTACAAATAAACACTTATTATCAAGTGAGGGAAACAATAAGTTCTAGAGTACTAGCTGAATACCCAACCTATTCAAAACAAATGTTTATTCAGATAACTAATCGATATATTTCTAACTTGTAAATTTTCAAGATAACAAATTGTATTTAGCTGGCAAATAATTTTTACCCCTATTGTTTAAATATTTAAAATACTTTAATCCAATTAGAAAGGTAGCTGGAAAGTTGTAGAAATTGATTTAAACCCAAAAACCTAATTTTATTTTATTTTTTTATGTTCAGATTGTCAAATAGCAAGAGGAACCCCCAAGTTAAGTAATATGAAGCCAAATGCCCTTAGCTACCTTAAAACAGTTTCATATGCTATACATGTTACCCTTAATTTTCATAAACTATAAGAAATACCCCCATCAAGCACATAATGATTCTACCCAACCAAAACAAGAATCAAATCATAAAAATATGATTTTGAGTACTGAAATCAACCTAGGGAGAGTTTTAGAGTGTACTCGGTCGAAGAAACGCAAGAAATGGCGGAGATTTGAGACGGGTCGGAGTCGACGGTCAGAGCTCAAGGCGGCGTGGACGACGGTGGTCCTCTGGTTGCTGTTGGGCGCTTCTGAGGTGTCTTGAATGCTAATCAGACCCTTTGGGGTCGATTTTGGTGGAACAAATCGACTGGGTAGCTCCAAATGCGCTGGGCCGAACTCTCCACCGGTTTTAATGGTGGATGACGGCCGCAACGGCAGCTATGTTGCAGCAGCTGGGTTGCTGCTGCTACCCCTTCGTCTTTCCTCTTTCAGGCTTACACAGAGAGGGGAGTGGGTGAGGAACAGAGAGGAGAGAGAAAAAAGAGGTGAGTCTTATTCCTTTCTCGGGGGTTTCCGATGAGGTCCACGGTGGTGGCGGTGGTGGCCTTCTTGGCTGCTACCTTTGCTCCTATTGCTTCGGCTGTTGCTCCCTGTGAGCTTTCCGACGAGCCGAGAGACTGAGAGGAGGCAGAGATTTGTGGACAGAGAGGTGAAGAGGTGATGGTGGTGATGTTGGCGGTGATGGTGGAGCACGGTGGTGGATGTGGTGCTTCAGTTGGTGGGTGTTGGAGTTAGCTGCCTCGCTAGGGGTGGGCTTGCTGGATTTAAATAGAGGGGATCTAGGGGTTGAGGGCGGTGAGGAAGAGGATGTTAAGGGCGGTGATCCTTTGCCGTGGTCGTGAAGGAGAAGAAAGAAATGAAAAAGATTTTGATTTTATTAAATAAGTGGAAAAGGGGAATGATTGGGTATGGACAATGCTGAACCACTCGCAGTGGTCGCCACTGCGAGATCATCTAGAAAAAAAAAGAAAACACGCAAAAATTAAAATTCACACCCTAGTTTCTCGTCTACTAAAATTAACGAAAATTACCCAAATTACTATTCGCAACCTAAAATTGAATTTTTGCGATTCAGATTACCGAATTTCCCTTAAGTAAGATATGGTGTGTTACAATATGTACTTGGTTATGCATGGGTATGAAATTGATGGTGATGAAACACATGCTTTATAGCCAAACCAACCAAAGAAAACACCCTTTTCCATATGCCAACTTGCTCACTTTATTCTTCCAAAACTTTAAAATTCCAACTGATAGGGAAGAATCAGTGACTACTGGTTTTGGTATGCTCAATACGAAGGCTTTTAAGAAGATTCGTGTGATGAAAACAAATTCCAAAGTTTGGAAGCTCTACTCAGAGTTGGAAGAGGAAGAGTTGGGTTCCAAGAAGTTTCTCAAACCCAAATCCTTAACTCCCACTTCTAGCCAAACCTCTCAGCCCCAAGATAACCCCTTGACCCTCAAGTTGTTGAAAGAACTTCAAATGGATATTGATGAGGTAAAGGAGTATAAGAATGGGTTTGACACTAATATCAGACAGGTGAAGTACATGGTTGAAAATATGTTCAGGATCATGACATTGTTTGATGTAGCTGAGGAAGTGTCTCAAGCTGAGAAGAGTACCAAAAAGGCTGAATCAGCAAAGGATCCATCCAGTGAGATTTCAACTCCAGATAAGACTGCTCAGGTCAAAGGAAAAGGAAAACAGGTGGAGGCTGAACAAGTGGATGAAGATCAAGAGGAAGACAGTCCAGACTCAGGTGCACTGCTCATAGATCTCAAGAATTAGAAACGTAAGAAGTCCACTGTACCATAGATTGTGACTGCTGCTGATTTGTTTGAGGGAGAAGGTGAAAAAGGTACTGATGTGGATCAAAAAGAAGAAGAACAGGGTGATGAGGAAGAAAGTCGGGAAGAGGATGCAGAGAAGCAAGGAGATGAAGACCCTACCCCTTAATTCTTGCCTACTATTTCTTTTCCTTTTTCAAGGCCTTGAACTCTTTTCCAAAGCCTTGAAATTCTTAAATTTCAAAACTTTCACTTTTTATTATTTTCCAAACACTAATCCAACATATTCTCATTATTTTTTTATGAAAGTAAAAAAGGGGGAGAAAATTTAGGTTTTTTTATTTGTTATTTTTTATTAGATGACCTGGTTTTGGCCAGTTAGGATTATCTGCACACTTTGCTACTTTTTGCTGCTTTTTCAGTTTAATAAGTTGGATCTTTTGGACATTATGTGTTGATTTTATTTGATTATTTCTACTATGTGCTAATGAGTATTTCTTACAGAAGTACAATATCAAACAGATTGGAACACCTTGGTTTTGTCATTCATCAAGGGGAAGATTGTAATTTCAAAGCAGTATCAATGTTTCAAAGACTTGAAATAGCTAGTCTATTTCAGGCCTTGAAACAACTTTCAAAGCCTTGAAACTGATTGAGACTTATAAGGATGAAATTAGGGAGAGTTTCTGTTTCTATTTGAACTCCTAAACCCTGTGCTTAATCTATTATTACTTGATGATGAAAGACAAAGTATTTTGATATGTTTTAACACTATCTAATCCATCTGTTTGACTTAGTTTTGCAGGGAAAGTTTATTTTCTATTCTGCAGGATTTATTTCCTAACATGAGTTTTGCAGGGAACGAAATCCTGGGTTGATTTGATTCTGCAATCAATCTAATGATTGTAACAGCTTCTCAACATGTTTATATACAAGATCAGATCAGTATCCCTAAATATACTGAGCAACTATCCGTTGGAGAAGACTGTTAGAGAAGTCAAAGTTGTTGCCTACAAAATATGAAAGTTTGTTAATGAAAATCTTGAAGATTTGCACATCAATGAGCTGTATATAAAGAGCTCAGTTTGATGCATCAAAGACACAACTCACGGAAAAAAGCTAGAGACTCTAAAATACATTCAAGGATCGCCAAGCAACAAAGAAGCAGATCAAATTCTCAATCAATTTCTCAGAAGAACAATGCACTCTCACAGCAGTTTCATTTCCTGTGTTCTTATGTTCTGAACTTTATTTGTATATCATTCATTTATTACTTCTGTTTACATTCTCAAGGATTGTTCAAGGTGAACAATAGAGGATTCTTAGTTAATCAGATAGATAGAGCAGTTACTAGATAGGTTAGTGAGAACCACAAGCTGTAACAGAGTAAGGTATCTCTCTGTGCTTGAGATCTAGGGCTTAGCTGTTGATTAATAAGAATTTAGTTGAAAATCCTGTAGGGAGAAGATCCCTGAGGTAGAGACGTAGGTCCAAGTGGACTGAACTCTATATATCTTGTGTCTCTTGCATTTACTTTTCTGTTACAAACTTCGAACTTTTCCAGCATTCAAAACAGTTTCATTTCAAGGGTTTGAAACAAAATCATTTCAAGGCCTTGAAATAGACTTATTCTTCTATTCACTTTAGTTGTTTTATTCCAAGGGCTTGAAACTCATTTCAAGGCCTTGAATCTCTTTGCAAATCTTTTGAAACCACTACTCTTGCAAAGTTTAGAAAAAGTCTGCATACTCTATTCAACCCCCCCCCCTTTCAAGATTATTGATCCTTCATTTCTACCTACTGTACACCCCTTCATTATGTACTAGACCAGATGTGTCATACGCGTTGAGTATGACAAGAAGATATTAATCTAATTTGGGTGAGATTAATTGGATAGCGGTTCAGAACATCCTAAAGTACTTGAGAAGAACTAAGGATGCGTTCATTATCTATGGAGGAGAGGAAGAGTTAAGTGTAAGGGGTTATACGGATGCAAGCTTCCAAACCGATAGAGATGATTTCAGATCCCAGTCGGGATTCGTGTATTGCCTGAATGGAGGAGTTGTGAGCTGGAAGTGTTCCAAGCAAGAAACCGTTGCTGATTCTGCAACTGAGGCAGAGTACATTGCTGCGAGTGGTGCAGCAAAGGAATCTGTTTGGATTAGTAAGTTCATTACTGAGCTTGGTGAGGTTCTTAGCATTGTGGATCCAATAGAGTTGTATTGTGACAACACTGGGGCGATAGCACAATCAAAGGAACTTAGGTCACACTAGAAATCCAAACACGTACTAAGGAAGTTCCATCTTATTCGATATATCATCGATAAAGGAGATGTGAAGATATGCAAGATTCCTACAGATGAGAAGATGTCAGATCCTTTTACAAAGCCGCTAGTTCAGCGCAAGCATGAAGGGCACACTAGATCTATGGGCATACGGGATGCGCCAGATTGGCTCTAGTGCAAGTGGGGGACTGTTGGAATAGATTCCCTAGAGGCAATATTTTTAGTATGAATAATGTTTTTGGCTAGAAAAATTCATTGTATTATTTATGGAGATATTTAATATAATGAATTACTTAGATTGCAAATGTGTTGTATATTTTAAATATCCCTAGTCGATTATATTGATTAACTGGACGATAAACTATAGACTAGTATGAGGTTGTATTGATATGGAGATATCACAATCCAACACATGGGTATGCATTAGGAGTAATAGCATACTGGATTGACCCATGACGAGAAGGCTACATACGGGTTATGTAAGATTACAAGTGCTTCTCGTAGTGACAACGGTATTGTCATCCTTAGACATGAAGTCACTAGATCCTCTAGTTGTGGAATATTGTGTTTTGACATCGTCAAACGCCACACCGTAACTGGGTAGTAATAAAGGCGTTAGTCGGACACAATAAGGAAGAAAGCTTAGAGATGGTAGTGACGTAGATAGAATTTGTCCCTCCCACATAACGGGAGCAAATATAGACGGTCACTCGAGTGATGGTGCTTATAGAATGTCTGGACAGACTCAGATAAATCAATATAGGATATTGATAATATCTGCATGGATAAGACTATTCCCAGGCTCGAAAAACTAAGGATTGGATATAAGAGTGTGACTTGTATGTCTAGTTTCCAATACGGATATAGAGACAAAGGGATGAGACAATACTTGCACAAGGTTTGTCGGATGACTATTTCTATTAGTTGGGTAGCATGGATGTCTTGCTAGAGGCGGCTCCATCTTAGTAAATTGTTACTACCAACTAAGTAGAAACCTATGGTGTCACAATCCCGATGGATTAGACCGGACTTGGGAAGTAATTAATATAATTTATTAATTAGAAGGATCAATACGTAACTACTTGCAAACTTAGTAGGAGTGATTTGCAAGTTGGACTAATTTGTGTATAGACAGGATTAGGATAGGGGATTTAATGAAGTCAGCAAGGAGTTGTTGGAATATATAAAGGACACTCCTAGCTTCCTTCCCACAAAAAATGCTCATAACACATTGAGTGGGAGAGAAAAACAAGGAGAGGGATCAAGAACCAAGGAGGCCGAACACCCTTTGGTCTGCCCCTACCCCGTCGGCCACAACAAGAGGGCCGAACCCCTCTTTTGGTGTTGGTTGTGTGATCGTCTTCTTCATCTTCCATCGTTCCAAGCTAGCACAAGATGTTGGAAGATCAGGATCCTAACGTAGGAGTGGACTAGCCATAGATACGTGAATACTTTTTCACGTGTGAAGTCATCAAAGGAGAATCAAAAGGTATTTTAATACTCAAACCCTTACTATTGTTATGATGTCTAGACTTGTGATCCTTGGAGGATCTTGAACGGATTAATTATTGTTTATTCCGATGCGTATCCGTTATCAAAACCCTACAATAAAAACGCTAGGATTGACGAATTCATGCGCCAAGCTAAAGTTCTACGTTTTCTCTCTAATCCGAGTGTAAAACTAAGATTATCAACCTGGAAATCACTTAAAACGATATAAAACGTGCAAGAAATATAACTCTAATACAGAGTTATCAAATCCCCCACACTACATTTTTACGCGTCCCGAGCAAAATCAAGTCTCACACTATGTTTTAATCCACAAGATTGCATATAAGTCTACTAGCCATGTGTCCCAAACGACACACAAAGAACAAGGCAATCTACATGAATATTAACATTGCAACTCGATTTTTCACAATGCAAGACTTGAAACAACACAATTTTTTTTCTTAAGAGATGGGCAATATCGCAATCACGAACCAGAATCATCAAGTTCTCACAAGTCACTTTTGCAATTCACACAACCGCGACAAGGAATTGAAAATACGATGACCCTACGCAAAAGCTCATTAAGGGGTCCCCAAACACACACCAAATTCAATATAAGATCCGGGCACGTCCTTTAGCTCAGAGGGTCTAGGCACCTTAGTCCTATGGTAGTCTTTCGTCGCCAAGTCATTTGAGGTTTTCAGACCCTCTTAGCCGTTATTGCTTTTTAATACAAATTTTCCTAGTGACGGGAGACACAACTCCGTGTAATACGACTTAACTTTAATTTTCCTTATACACTCTAATTGGTTTGAATCAAAATTCTCCGCGCGAACGGGGGAACATTGGGCTAGTCACGGTATCTAGTACAAGAAAAGATTTTATTTTAATATATATTTTAATTGTATTCTTTTTATTTCCAGTCGTGTAGTTAGAGAAACTAAGTGTGGGCTTTTTCGGTTAGCTCTTGAAACTGCCTTAAGGGATGGTGGTGTACACTCTCTAACTTCACTTAGCCTAAGACAGTGTACCACATGAAAACAACTCTACACGAAGGTCCACCCCTGATTTACAAGAGGCCACAAGTTTCCGCAGAAAACAGACTATTCGACAACCCCCGAGACTACTTCTAGCACAATATAGGAACTAAAGGTTTGCCCAATAATCTACATTCCACTTTTCCCTGAATACCAGGGGCGTCTTTTCGTGAAACCGGTGCGCATGATGCTAAAATTTAAGGTTTTCCCTACTACGGTGCTTCCTATTCATTGAGACTCTTTAACTGAACTCTCTCCGATTTCAAGCTTCATCAATTGTGCAACTATTTTTTATTTTAATTTTATGGAATTTATTTTTTTCTATTTTTTCTTCTTTTCTTTTCTCCTATTTTCCTAGACACTATATATTTTTGGCCAATTCGATTAACCACAAGGATTGGGTAGGGGATTCAATAATGTAAAACTGAAGAACAATGCAAAAAATTTAAACTAACATAATACGACACTAACACACAATCTACACTAACCATACTAACACAATACTACATAAACTACATGTAACAAGGTTAATGCAAGACAAAACATGGTTCATGGCTAGTGAAAGTAGAACAACCCCCCCCCCCCCACCCCACACACACACACTCACACACTTAAGCGTTTCATTGTCCTCAACTAATTTAGATATCAACTATGAGGTTTCCCCGCTTAAATGTGTAGGCGGTGAATTTTAACATTTAATGCAAAACACTTAGAAGTCGAGAGAGAGTAAGAGATAACTGGGTGCCCGGAACTACATGGGCACCGCGTCCGCGAAACTGGAAGAAAAAGGGGTCTTGTGGACCATTGACAGTTTCTCGCAGATGAAGCTCTCCTGAGCAATCCCCAAGATACATCATGCTACAATGTAACTCCCCTAAGCTTGTGTGTACCTCGCACACAGAGGTAGATTGATCCATGCTGCAAGCAATGCGCACGAAAATCCCCAACTCTCTCACGAGTCCCCATGTAGGTCAAATGTGCCATGGCACACTTGGATAGACTTTTTTCTAAACATCACCTGCAAACACTAGATAACTCATCAGTTTCTCTCTCTTACCTCTCAAAATCATGTATGGCAAACTAAAATATAAATATTAACATTCTACTCTAAATTGGGTTGCCTCCCAAGCAGCGCTTGTAGTTTAAAGTCGACAGCCCAACCCAGTTACCTCAACCGTAAAGGTAGTGTGGAGGCTGCTTTATCCCTCCACTTCTTCTTCTTCTTCTTCTTCTTCTTCTTTCACAATCTCTTTTCATGAACTTCAAGTGCACCCCCGTGTTGTGCGGATGGTGGAGAGTTGTAGAAGCTGACTCTTTTTATATTGCATTATATCTTATTGATCAACTTCTACAAAGTACCACTGGGATCACATGCATCTTTCTCCATAAATTCATCCCAGTAGTACCTCCTTGGTGCCAGATGCTCTTCAAACAACCCATACAATTCATCCACACCCCCACACTTATTGATTTCCAACTCCTTGACTATGGAATATGGATAATCAATAGACTCGCCCATAGAACAAGAGATTGGAAGTTGCTCATCACGATCTTCCCCATAAGAATCTCCATGCAGTAATTGTTCCATCTCGTCGCAGACTTGCGTGACATAGGATATCGAGAATTCATCACTAATAAAAGTTGGGGATTTTACCTCAATAACGCTAATCACAAGTGTTTTATCAGCTTCATTGTCAGCACATCCCGAAATCCAAATGTTGTTGTCTTCCCATTCATGCCAAGGCTGTGAGGGCGTCTGTGGTTTTGGCTCGCAATACGGCATTTCCTCCCATCTTGGGCACACAAGTCCACCCTAGTCGGAATTAGAGTTTGAGTCCTCATAAATGGCACAGTCCACCACTGGCTCATGGACACTATCTTCTTCGGTAGGCTCACGTACCTCTATTTCCACAACTGAAGCGTGCAATGCAAACTCTCGTTCTTGCTCCATTTTAGCCCAAAAATTATTCTGCATCTCTCGCAAGATGGAAGCCAATCATGAACGTCTGAATCGTCCTCTTGTGACTGTGGTGATGGTGGTTCAATTTGAGGCTCAATGTCATGTGGCAAGGATTCCGTTTGTGACTCTTGAGTATCTGATAACTTTGCCACTAACAGCTGCGATTCCTCTACTTTCTTCGTATTTATATTTATCATCTCCAAAAATACTCCATAGTTGTCCCTTAATCCTCTTTGTAGCTGCTGATGGAGCTGGGGTGAATGCACCTGGCATGGGTCTCTAAGATCGTGCCAAATGTTGCATCCATAGCACCAAGTTATGCATGCGTCCTCTTCTTCATGGTTACCCCTGCAGTAGAAACAGTAGGGGGACCCGAATAATATTCTTCGCTCCACATGCTTAGAATAGCTCTTGCGTCATGCTTTTATGAGAAAACAGACTTACAAGACACCCATAAGGCACAGAGATATAAAAAAATAAAATTAAACTAAAGGAAATTACTATAAACTAATTCCTAAATAAGTAATCTACTGCTGTTACCCAAAACTTGACCCGATTCTTTATGCGTATGCCTAAGTGCACTGTCAAGTTATATAGGGGTGGTATTTCAACCCCGAGTTATCGATCCCACGAGGAAAAACTTGGGATTATTTAATTAATTATGAGCTAAGAGTCAATATCTCGGAGGAATAAGAGTGATTTAACAGGTTCGTCACCCACAAACAAGTGGCTGAAAGTGAAATGACAAACTAATCTATTTTTTTTTTTTTTATTTTTAAAGAAAAAATATGGAGAAACTAGGCGATCTATAGATCACCTAGGACTGTAGACGATTTCCGATTTAGCTATGTAACACGTTAACCCTATTATGGTTCAGCCGGGTAATTGCACTGACACTCTCATGTCCGTCTCATTTCATTCAACTTCTCGGTTAACCACAACCTCCTGTCGTTATCATGTGTGTAACGGTCCATTTAGTAAGCTAACGACCTGCACAACAACGGGTCCCATCAGCCCACCTTTGCACGAAACAATCGAATCTCACCTACCGAATCTACCCATTAAGGCTAATCCTAATAATTCTTCTTTTGGTCTCGGTGATTGGGATTGTGTTCAAGTTCTCATCACAATTTGGCTAAGCCACTGTCGCGCATGCATCTAATTAGCTAGTACGTCCTTGTAGCTACTCCATTCGTACTAAAGATTAAGCGTAGAACAAGAACATGTAACTAAAACAAATACTACATTAAGCAAGACTATGAACTATGAACAAAACCTAGTTTTCATGAATATTAAATCACCCGTCGTGTCAATAGACGAGATTCACTAACAAGTTCAAGAAACTATGTATTCATTCAAGAGATCAAAATCATACGCATGAAACAAAGTTTGAAATTCTGAAAAAATAATCGTCTACGTGAAACCCTAGGCTCTCATAGAGATGCATACTAAAGTGTCTAACTAATTGCAATCCATCAAATAAGATACAAGATTTTCTCCATAACAAGATTGAGAGAGGAAGAAGAAGAAGAAGTAGAAGAAAAACCTAAATCTTCAATGGAGGAGCCCTCCTCTTGAACCGTAGCCTCCTTTTTCATTTCTCTATTGTGTGAAACAATGGAGGGGACCCGAATAAATCTGCGCACCACATGCTAATAATAGCTCTTGCTTCACGCGTTTATGAGAAAACTGACTCACAAAACACCCATGAAGCACAGAGATATAAACAAATAAAATAAAACTAATAAAAATTACTATAAACTAATTCCTAAGTAAATAATCTACCGCTGTACCGGGCAACGGCGTCAAAAACTTGACGCGATTCTTTACGCGTATACGCAAGTTCACGGTCAAGTAATATAGGGGTGGTATTTCAACCCCGAGTTATCGATCTCACAAGGACATACTCGGGATTATTGAAGTAATTATTAGCTAAGAGTACGATAAATGGGAGGAATAAGAGTTATTTAACAAATTCGTCACCCACAAACAAGTGGCTGAAAGTGAAATAACAAACTAATCTAATATTTTTGTATTTTTTATTTTTAAAGAATAATTATGGAGAAACTAGGCGATCTCTAGATACACTAGGGCTGTAAATGATTTCCGATTCAGCTACGTAACACGTTAATCCTATTATAGTTCAGCCGAGTAATTGCACTGACACTCTCCGGTCCGTCTCATGTCATTCTTCTTCTCGATTGACTAGAACCTCCTGTCGGTCTCATGCGTGTACCGGTCCGTTCTAGTAGGCTAACGACCTGCACGACAACGGGTCATGTCGGTCCACCGTTGCACAAAACAGTCGAATCTCAACTACAAATCTACCCACTAAGGCTAATTCTAACACTTCTACTTTTGATCTCGGTGATTCGGGATTGTGTTCAAGTTCCCATCACAATTAGGCTAAGTCACTGTCGCGCACTCATCTAATTAGCTAGTACGTCCTGGTAGCTACTCCATTCGTACTAAAGATTAAGCGTAGAACAAGAACATGTAACTAAAACAAATACTAACATTAAGCAAGACTATGAACAAACCCTAGTTTTCATGAATATTAAATCACCCGTCGTGTCAATAGACGATATTCACTAACAAGTTCAAGAAACTATGTATTCATTCAAGAGATCAAATCATACGAATGAAACAAAGTTTGAAATCCGAAAAAATAACCGTCTACATGAAACCCAAGGATCTCATTAGAGATGCCTACTACAGAGTCTAACTAATCGTAATCCACCAAATAAGATACAAGATTTTCTCCATAACAAGATTGAGAGAGGAAGGAGAAGAAGAAAAACCTATATCTTCAATGGAGGTTCCCTCCTCTTGAACCCGTAGCCTCCTTTTTCATTTCTCCCTTGCGTGAGTGTCTCATTTTTTTCTCATTTTTATGTCTGTTCATAAAAATAGTAGAGTCCGTTCAATTATTTTTTAAGTCATGTGATCTTGTTTCTGGTCTTGTGGCTGATCTTGTGATCACAATTTGTGATCCTCTACTTCCAGTAAGTTAATCACGCATGGCCACCAAATTTCCATTAAGTATGGGGCTCTCTTCTAAAGGGGGGGGGGAGGTTAAAGTATCTTTACGAAAACTTCATTAAAAGACACTTTAACCCCCTCTCCATGTCTTTTCACCAATTCTTCATGATTTCTTCATTGTTTTAGCTCCCGATAAAAATCCCAAGCTTGTTTCTCCTCTCTGCTTCATCCCCCAAGCTCCGTCTCCTTTCAAAACAACACGAAACAATATAGTACGATAAAATGTAACAAAAAATATATAAAATCATATGAGAAACGCTATGATTAAAGAATTCATGCGTAAAGCTAAACTTCTACGTTTTCTCTCTAATCATAGAGTAAAATTAAGATTATCAACCCGGAAATCACGCAAAACGATATAAAACGTACAAGAAATATAAATCTAATAGAGTGATCATACTTTTGTTCGGACATCGTAGCCGACAGTAGTGCCACTGGCTTGCATAGCTTCCTCACGACTTCCACAGCTGTCTAATGCCACCTCAGCTCCCAGCTTCCAAAGCCGAATTCACCGTTTCTGCTTCTGATCCAATACCCATAGTGACTAGTTTAGACGAACCTAACAATGTGATATGGTCGAGTGAGTTCTCCATCTTCTTGCGAAGCAAGAATACATATGGTATTGGGAAACGTTCACAGGCCTACTGAATTTCCCCCTCTGAAAGCCCCTGCAGATGAACCTATTGTTAGTGTTCAAGACCTTCAAGAAGAATTGGATGTGCTTACTGCTTAGATAACCACTTGGATGAGCAATACACTGGTTCCATCCATACTGAACTAGTTTTGTCGCTTTGAGACCGCTCAAGAATTGTTAGATTTTCTTAGCTCAAGGTACACTATCTCGAATATTTCTCATCGGTATCAACACATGCAGAACATTTATAAAATGAGACAAGAGCCAGGACAATCCATCCATTCACTCTTGGATGTTGTGTGGAATCAGTTAGCTCAGTCTAAGCCTAAGAGAAGTGTTCCAAAGATGTGCCTTTACACTTGGCCTACCAAGATTTTTTGCGGCTTATTAAGTTTCTTATGGCTCTCGATGAAGCATATGAGCCTATTTTCTCTTGTCTCCTCCACAGGACACCACTTCGTACTCTTGATTCTGTAGTTGCTGAACTTTTTTCTGATGAAGTTCGTCTTATCTTGTGCATCAACAGAAGTAGAGTGACATGGTGCTTGCTACTTCTCGTCCATAATATGTTTCTATGACTCGCTCACACGAGAGTCACAGGGAAAGCAACTATTGTCATGATGTTGGTCATCATATATCTATTTGTACGGCTTTGCAATGACGGAACTGTCAGGAGTGTCAGGACCCCCTTTGCTGAACCCCGATTAATTAATTCGAAGTGGAAGGTCGAGACCGGCAACCGAGGCCACAAGCAAAACTCATGTGGCTTGAACCATTTCAGCTAAATATTGGAAATTTAATTTTTTGAAAAAAAGTGCGGAAGCGAGTTAAAGTTCTCGGGGTCAACTTGTAATTTTAGAATAGTAGAATGTATTCTTATAGAATTTTATCGTAAAAGAGCAATTAACAGAATAAGCAAAATGTTAATTATTAATAAAACGAATTCTTTGAAAAGTGAGTACCAGAAGTGGAAATTAGACATTTATCGGTTTAGCCACACTGAGCGGATCAGAGACAAAACTAAACGCCAACAAAATTATTTACCTCAACCTAAAAGCATCAATATCTCCAAAAGTCAAACTTCAAATATCACATGACCATAAGCCTTATAACGTCTCCATCAAAATATTACATCCCATAAACTACAATAGAGTGACAGTGGTTCAACATAAACTACAAGCATAAGTAGACGCTAAATTCACCAACAGTACCGCTTCAGAATCCCTATTTCTCCACCTCTGTTGTGTCGCCTGAATAATATTTAATTTAAACATAATGAGCCACAAAGCTCAGTGATGGCTTTTTTCCCTTAGTTTCAAAATAACTTGTTTATCAAAATATGGTGATAACTAAGAAAAAGTATAATTTTCAGATAAGGTCAAACTGAACTCATATTCAGAATATTTCTAGGATAACGGTGTCAAATATTCTAATAATGAACAGAACATTTATGAAGTATCTCACGACATATAACATAATTTCAGATGCAGTTAATGCCATTGGTAACCATCATACGTCATCTTTGTGGCACATCGCATATTATATCCCTGCGACTGGGCCAGAAATTCAGAAAACCATCTATTATTTCTCGATGATCGGGCTAGAAATAAACAAGCATCCAAGGTATAACGTCATCCCAAAGTGTCTAAGTAATATTTATTGCACACATTCTCCCAAGTTACAAAATCACATAATATGATAAAGAGCAACTTTTCGTTAAAGGGGAGCACAAAATGTTAAGTTTTAATCACTTCTAAAAGATCATTCAATAATCATAGGATCAAAATTCTATTATTAGAACATGATTCACAAATTATATAATATAAGTACTAGAAAAGGAAATATTTCTAGAATATCATAACTTTGGTAAAAATAGAACTTGCTCACAATAATAATTTTTACTATCAGCGCCTTGGCGTTCATATACGTGAAGAGTGTTCATTTTCATAAATAGATCTTCAATTAACTCTAAGAATATATCCAATAGGTTCTCCAAATGAATCTCCAAAACAGTGCCACCAAACAAGGTCTTGAAGGATTCTTCCTCCAATAGTTGTGGTGCTTCAAAATTTCGAACAACTTCTCCCCATTTTTCTCTTCTCATACGCGTACACCATTCCTTTATTTCTCTCTTTTATTTTGATATTTTTTTCTTCTTTCTCTTCACGGGTAGCCTACCCTCTCTTTCTCTTTCTAACTTCATCTCCTTTCTCTCTTGTTGGTTAGAATGTGGAAGAGTTCTATTTATAAGGAGAGTATACTTAGAGATTGTAATAGTGAATTTAATGTAAACATTTCTCTTTTGTTGCATTTTTTTTATTTTACTATGTGCGCAAGGATGAACTTTCTAGCTCATCTCATGTTCAAACAATACTACCTTGTCTAGTCACATCATAAATATTAAATATTGACCCAATTATTTTAAAAAGATAGTTGTTCTTAGCCTAATAAAAGTTCGACAAGAATAGACCACACACTTTTTGACAAGACAATACACATCTTTTAGACAAGACAACACTTCCTTGTGTGGTTACATTACCAACAAGATTAGACAAGACATAACACATATTTTTAGACACAAGACACTATTTTCTTGTGTAATCACATCATGAACAATATTAGACCACGCATTTTGACAAGATAATACTTATTTTTGACATATGACAACAGTTTGGAACTAGACAATATATTTTATTACATCTATTTTTTTCCTAATTTTTTTAATTACTATATATTTTGATATTTTCCCTATATTCTACGCATGTACCTAGTAAATCTTATATTTTTAAATAGACCCTAATGTCATGTTTTATTAACATTTTCTTATAAATATACTTTACTAATAAATACATTCAACCACAACTTTGTGTCATCTATTAGGGAGGCTCCAACTTATTATTTGGTCTCATATTTTTACAATATGCTTACTAACAAATAGATTTCTCATAACTAAAATTATTATGTGAAAACTATAATAATCACATTAAGCTACAAAATTTCGTATTAACAATATGAGTCATCACAAGGAGTATGGACATTCGGTTAGAGACTGTAGTAAAGCATAGGGACAAAGAGGATGTTACAGACAGAACAACAAAGGAGGTAAACTTAAAGTATCAAGAAAGACGTCAGCTACATCAATCATTGATTCTCCCGAACAACTTGATCTTGTTGAGGTTTCTTTGAAGAAAGTTCTTTCAATAGCAGGTTCCAAATATGCTCTCTAATCAAACTCATGTAACTCGTCATGGTACTTTGATTTTGGCCGTTACAATCATATGACATCTGATGCTTTTGTATTACATCAAAATCGGCATATATTCTAGCTCATGTCATCCACACTACTGATGCTTCAAACATGCATGTTACAAACAGTGGATATATCTCTACTGACAGTTTGTCACTTCCTGGTACATACTTGATTAATAAGCTTGCATTGAATCTTATGTTGGTGGGGCAGTTATGTGAACTTGGAATTGCTGTTAATTTCTCTGAAAACGGTTTTCGTGTGGAGGATCTGCAGACGAAGAAGTTTCTTGGGATTGGTTGTAGGGTTGGACGATTGTTTGAGCTCACTATTCTTCATCTTTCGCTGGATCTGGTCAAGTCTTGTCACTCTTTGGCTTCCACATATCCTTCTTCTTTCAGTCTATGGAACTCTAGGTTAGCTCATGCTTCTTAAGGTATAGTAAAGAAACTTGTTTGTAATGGCAATCTAGGAGCAGTTGAGTTCGATCATTTGGATTATCGTCCTTGTAAGCTCGCAAAAGAAACCGCATTTTCATTGAATAACTATAATTTCTTAGTAAGGAAACTCTTTTGCGGTGAGAATTAGGGATGGCAACGGATCGGGTTTGGATCGGATCAACCTAGATCCAAATCAGATCCATAAGGTTTCGGACCGGATCGGATTTGGACCAGATTCTGCGGGATTCGAATCGGATTATCCATCGGATCATGGCGAACAATGTTTTATTTCATCTGACCTAAAATTATTGTGAATTATAAACAAAATTGGATTAACATACACTTTAAATCTACACATTTATCAATTTATTCACAGTAAAAATATAGATATATCAAACTTGTGACGTTATCTGAAATAAACATAGTACAATTTATATCTAATTATATTAATACATGTATAGTATTGAATTTAGGTTGAATTTATTATGCATGATAACCTAAACGGATCGGATCGGTTTTCACGGATCACATAACTTATGATCCAAATCTGATCCATTTGAAAACGGATCGGATCGGATTCGCTCCATTAGGGCCGGATCATGTCGGATATCGGATTGGATCGGACTCAATTTCCATCCCTAGTGAGAATGTTTTCATGTATATGTACGTCAGATTTGGTGAACTTCAGTTGTGGACAGATTTTAGTTTAACTAACCAGTGTAAGAGGGGTGAAATGACAATTTCACTGAACTTAACACAGAAGGTATTTTAGTAATTTGGAGCATAGCAGGATATCATGTATGTGTTTTTTTTCATGTTTGGAGTTGAATTCTCACTTTTAAGTGCATTGTTGACTAAGTCAACTATAGTAGCCATTAGGCACTTTTGCCAAACTTTAAGGGCCCGTGTGAAATATATTGCAAGTTGGGGATTTGGTTTTTGTTTATATATGGGTAAGAAAAGGTGGCTATACATCATTGAGAATACTCAGACTTGATATGGAGGCCTTGGTATAGCCTAGAGCTATACATGAGAATTGAGGACTGTTAAGAACATTTTAGTTATTTCACATGCAATGTTTGCACTACATAGAATACATGCATTCTATCTTAAATACAGGACTTGTATTGATATGATGTATACTTGATTTATGTAGATACACAAGTATTAAGGACCATCTCTGTTAGACGGGTTCGTGAGTACATGTGAGGTAAGTAGTGATGCTTGTATTCTTCTGTATGTCGAATTTTTGTGAATACTGGAATTATATCTTGAAATTTTAATTTGAATTTTGAATTACTTTTCAAATTTCCTATTTTGGCAACTTATTTAAATACAAAAAATCTTCATTTAGAACAATGTTGTTCTTTATCATCCAACGTTTATACTTGGATACTGAATACTAAATTGTGTGTTTGAATATGATTGGCATCTTTAGAGACGATCAACTTTTGGTTTAAAAACCTACCCCTATTGATTTTTCACTCTATCTATTAAACTTTCCGAACCGAGTCAAACCCCCAAAAGCTTCCCCCACCGGGGACGACTCTGATTTTGAGGGGATGTCGCCGAGAAACCTTCTCCTCCCTCGCTACCTCATTGTTAAGCCCTGCCAGCCTTGCATCTGCATCTTGTCTCCTCGCCCGTCCGCCGATTCTCGTTTGGAAGTTTCGCTGTGACCGGTTTCTTCAACAGACTTGGTGCGCCGCCGGGGTTCCGGTAGTTGAAGTCAAGCATGTCCTCTTCGACTTGATTGTCCCTCTTCATTGTGATACGCGGGTTCTCCATGGTATTCCAACTACCCCGCCGCCTTTGTGCCTAGCCAGCCGCTTCGAGCAGTCATGTCGCCCAACTCCGTCCGTCGTGGCCAGCCCTGTCATGTCAAGATCCGTCCGACACACCGTCGCTCCGCCCCCGGCGCCATCATCTTTTCCCTCCGCCTCTCCCTCCTCTTCTCCCCTTTCCATGTTTCTACAGTAGGCTCTGTCGCTGCGCCCCACAAAGACCGACATTATTCTCCCCCTTCCCCTTCCCCGGTAGTTGTACCGATTTGGGGAAAAGAACTACCTCCACTTAATTGGCGTAGCACATGTCCTTCTCTCCTCTTAGATAGGGTTGCTGAGAGGGGTTGCTCGTCCGTAACCGCCGTTCGTGGTTCTCCTCTGCTGCTTTCCGACTGCTATTGTTGCATTTCCAGGATCTAGGGTTTTTTTGGGCTTAGGTCAAGCTTTTGGGCCTTTGAGGATCTCTTGTTCGGGCTGGGGTCAGGTTTTTGGGTTGTTTAGTTTGGGGTGTTTGTTAGTCATGTGGGCATATGAGGCTCTTGATGTCCGTTTGGCTAATCTAGTAGTGTTTTGAGTTTGTTATGTGGGTGTCGTTGAGCATATCCCACTAGTATTCTTGTTTTAGTTCGAGGCTTTAGCTTATTTTAGCATGTTCATTTCCTTTATCTTTCTATGATATGCCCTGTTGCCTTTGTATTTGTATTTCTCATGAATGAATTCTTTTTGTTGCTGGTAAGAGACAATGTATAGTGTTGCATTGAACCACAATAAAAAAGATATTGACTATGATCCTTACCAAAACAATAAGTACGAGTGGCTATGATCCTTACCAAAACAATAGGCACGATTTGAATAAAGAGAGACTTTTTACGCTAAAATCTAGGAATTTTGTTCCATAAAGTATGCAACGCAATGGGGATGCAACATAAAAAATTGCAAACTACCCCTATCTTGAAAAATTCCGCTCTACTTCAGAGCTTGTATTGCATATTATCGCTAAACATTATTATTATTATTTTTTTGAAAAAGGCCAAGCAAGTAATTCTTACGCACTGAAAAACTAAAATACTTAGTTTTTAAAAACACTCCCCTAACATAATGCACAATGTCCATCGTTCAAACCTATATATTTAAAGCCTTCCATGGTTCAAAATATAAGCAAGAACTCAAACTCCAAAACAGTAGATGTGAAATATTTGCTTCATTATGATAATCAACAAACGTCAATAAAAAAACCACCGATTTCATTGTAAACTTTTTGCTTTATTACCATAATCAATAGAACGTTACACAAGTACACAACACAACCACCAATTCCATTCTGAAGAAAGAAGAACCCGATATTTAAGTAAAGATGCAATAACTAGCCCAAATACAACAACAAACCACGCAAACTTAACCAAAAGATGGGACACAAATGACATTTATTGAGTCTCGAGTTAGCAAGAGCTAACTAAAGGTCCATAACTTAAACATAGTAGCTGGTTTCTTCTTCTTGTTGTCTGAGAGCAGGAGTTAACAGCCCTTGGTGCAGAAGCAACGTTGGCGGAAGCCGCGGCATTTTCCACCAGAGAACCTCTCGTTCCTGCAAACGAGTGCGCAGTTGTGGTCGCTGAAACATTTGCCCTTAAATCCATGGCTCTGCGACTGGCAAACCCTAGCTTCCGCTTTCATAACCACCTCTGCATGTACATTTCCATATGAATAAATTAGTGATCAAAATTAAGTGTGAGGTCGACTACATCTGTTTAGCAAAGGTCGTTTCTCACAGGACACAACTTTTTTTTAAAACGGCACAATATTCTCATCACCCGAAATAAGACAACCCTTAAAATACCGTACTTTCTGTAAAACTAAGCCAAGTATTTCATTTTTTGCAACAAATTACATAACACTACCAGTTTAAACCTCATTATCCTCTCGAGGTTTCTGGGGAAAACGTAGATTCGTAGGCTCGTTTCCAAACCTTGAGGCTTCTAAGCTTTTTTCTATCTTGAACCTATACGCTAAAGTCAGAAGGAGATTTGCAGCCGCGAATTTTTTTCAAAAGACTCGAGATAAAAAATAGTTTTCCACACCAACAAACTGAAGAGAGAAACATGATACTCGCCTAAGAAAACACAAGGCAAAAGTGATGTTTCAAACATGGACCAGGTAAATAGGTAATAATGTCATGTTCGGCACTTAATATATACTAGAAACATTACATTCAAGATATACAAGATCCCGCAAAACCAAAACGTAGCGTAGAAAATGACAATTGCCATGAGAGATTAAAGAGAGTCTTACGATTAGAAGCGAGGAGGAGAAACAGCATGAAAAAGAGGCTGAGAGTCTTGTGCGCCATTTTCTCTCTTCTCTCCCTCTAACTTCTTCTTTGAACTGCCTTAATAGGAAACTGATGTATAACTACAAAGATGGTGGCAGAAATTTATAGCCATAATTTATATTAGAAAATCCACTAATTATTTCAACTTTCTAGTAGTGGTAGTGGCAGTGGTGGGTGGGTGTGGTAGTGGTGGGTCTAAGTCTCTGTCGGTGGTGTATGGGGAGACGAGAAAAGCATACGTTTCATAGCGAGAGTGAAAGAAGGATTCACGGGATAAGTATGAGGGATTGGCTGAGTCACAATTTGTCTTGTTGCCTGAGAAAAGCTTTTCTTCTTGCATGCCTAGACCTCGGTGTCATTGGAGGCGCGTAGCAAAGCAGGGCAGAGTGATGTCGGTCAGAAGGAAGAAAAGGAGAGAGACAACTATAATGCGTCCATTAGAGAGAGACGTATGCATGCAGCATGGATACTTATGTGTCACACTGTAACCTTTCCTCGTGGCTTACAATATCGCTGTCATCCGAGAGAGAATCCAATACTCCTAAAGCTAGCGACGACCTAAAATGTTAACGAAATTGAACACATGTGAATTTGCTCTATGAGTACCTAAGAATTGCTCTAAAACATGACAACTCAGAAACAACGTGGGAATATAACGTTTTGAGATGTAGTGCATATTTAGCATATCTGTTTTTAATTAACTATGATTAAAAAATACAGTGTTTTTCTAGATTAATTTGGTATGTCTGTTTTTTTTTGCCTGTTTAAAAACAAAAATATATGAAAAATAGTTGTTAAAAAACACATCAAATGTGGTATTTTTTGGTGTTTTTTCATATTGTTAGTGTTTAAAGACATTTCAACTATGATTAGATGCAAAAAAAATATCAAATATATATAGGTATTGTACGTAAAATTGATAGTCAAGTAAATTAACATTGAAATTTATTAATGTTGTCAAATGTGCTTTTAATTTTAGAAACTATTTGTAAACGGATAATGAACAGTTTTTTTATTATGTTTTTATACATGTTTTTTCAGCACGTTTTTTCCACAGTTTTTCTTGTTTTTAATCGGATACCAAACAAGCTAGTAGATTTTTTATCAAATAATCTTTTGGAGCAATTCTTAGGTGCTCATTGAGCAAATCATACGTGGTGTTCTATCCCACTCATATTTTGACATTTAACAAAAACGTGAAATTAATGGGAGAGAGAAAATAGTCCAATAGGATTATGTTTTTTTTTTCCTCTAATCTATAGGAGTAGTGGTTAACCTTAGAATGTATTGGTGTCAGTTATTGAATGATGTAGGGCATCACGGTCATGCTGACGTGGTGCCCTTGGAGTAACTAAAAATTTCTCTCATCTTTAAGGGTAGATGAGTTGGTGTGTATATTCAAGCATGTGAGAGTAGATCTTCCACATTTTAATTTTAGTAGGGTAAAACAGAAAAACCACCCTCTATTTATGGGAAAATACATTTTGCCCCCTGATTTATGGAAAAAATACTTTTTTCACCCTTGTCAGAGTTAAATAATAACGGCACACTAATGGAAGGGGCAAAAGACAATTCTACCCTAACATTGCAGCAATTCTACCCTAACATTGCAGCAAAATTCTCATACCCTAACCCCATCCGCACAAATTTTTCATATGTTCTCTCTCTCACACTCTTGCAGAAATGATGCTTCTTCTTCTTCCATGACAGCTGCTACCAGATCCAAGAGATATGTGGATGTTTTTTAGGGTGGTTTCCCATCTCTTTCTCTTTGTATCCGTCTATTTATATATCCATCGATCTGAATTTGGGAGCATGGCTGATAATGGAAGCCGATGATTTCATATCTCTTCGAAGAAATCAATCGCCCTCTATCACCAACTACATAATGGATGCTTCTTCTTCTTCTTCTTCTTCTTCTTCTTCTTCTTCTTTTCTTTCTTTCTTTCTTTCTTTCTTTCTTTCTTTCTTTCTTTCTTTCTTTGTGGTTCAGATTGCTATGTAGTTTGTAAAGAGACAATGATGATAATGCATGTTCTTCTGGGTTTTCAGATCTGTAGTTGTGGGAGAGACTTCACCAATCATCGATTGGTTCTTATCTCTCTCTCCTCTTTCACTCACATCACTTATTGTGGGTTCAAGATCGACAAAGACGAGCGACGATGGTGGGTTGTGGGTCGGAGGTTCATCGGAATCAATGGAGGAGGGATTGATTTTGGGGTTGTAAGGTTTGAGGTCGGGCATGTAAGATTTGGGCGTTACAAAGAACGATCCCTCTTTTGGCCCCTCCTGGATTCGATTTGCGTGATTCGAATTGTAGTTCTTGCAGCTCTTCGAAGGCTGCTCCATTTTTTTATGCTCAAGAACCTCTGTTTGTGGTTAATCGATGAACTGTGTTCTGGGCTTTGGGTTCTGGATTCAAACTGGGTCTTTCCGGTTAACCCACTGTTTGTGCCCAATTTCAATTTGGTTTTTGACTGGAAATGGGTACTTTTTTGTTCCCAATTTCGGTTTTGTCTGGAAATGTGGTCTCTTGATTTTCCCCTCGATTATGCGATGATGAATTCGATAGATTGAATTCAATTGATGAGAAATTGTTACTTCCTTGACGCGTCAATAAATTTTGCAGCCATTGTAGGTGCAATCCTTTTCTGGTCTGCTTTCAATTATTGATATGAGCCTCATGTTTAGTTTTTTTTTTTGTTTAATTCAGCTATTTCAGATTGTTGGTGTTGTTGGTGGTGGTGGGATTTGGTGGTAGTGGAGGTGGTGCTCAAGAAAACCAAGTACATCAAGAACATGATAAACACTATAATAAATAAAAAGGTGGTATTTTAACACAATCAATAAGAGTAAAATGATCATTAGAAGTAAGTTTGCACCCCTCCACTAACGGATTGTAACCGAAGGGTGGTATATGTCCACCCTCTATCCACTGACAGGGGTGCAAAAGGCATTTTCTCCATAAATCAGAGGGCAAAATGTATTTTCCCATAAATGGAGGGTGGTTTTTGTCTTTTACCCAATTTAAAATTTGAAATAACCAAGGGGCTAGCAATAGACCATGGAAGTTGGGACTCTTGTAAACTACACCCTTCTTAACTTGGTTTACCTCTCCTGTGTAGTTTGCACCATATTGAACTGAACTAGAGATTTACCCCATATGCATCCCAGAGAGAGCGTATATACAGAATAATGAAAAGACGGTACACATAATGACCTTGAAAAAATATGTATATATAAAAGGGCAACAGTCCGATCTTATCCAATGGATGAAAATAGAAATGTCGGATTCCATTAGGGTTTTAGCATATAGATGGGTTGGAGTAATAATTGATTGTTGCATAATACTGAGCTTCACAGTAATGGGCTTTCTGAAGCATTGGGCTTAATTTTAAGTGTTGTTTATTTGTGTTTGTTACAATTAATATAATGGAAGAAGAATTATCGTGTATTCAACTTGAGGAGAATAATATACAATAGGTCATACTAATAGGTTGTACAAGAATTTTAATTAACGACCTAGCTCCTTATACAAAAATTGTGATTTGACCACAATGGTATATATATCATAACAACCCTCCTTGAATCGAAGCCGCCGTAATAAGTGGAAGTTTAGAGATCAAAATCGCGAAATATTCGTGGATGATGAGACTTTGTATGAATATTTGCAGTCTGACCAGACGACGTTACGGATTTTAGATTAACTGTGTCAGCACGCAGATGATGATGGGTAATGTGACAACCTATTTCAATGTGATTTGTCCGAGCATCTGGTCCTGGTTCTGGCGCGCATTCTGCACAAGGTTTGGTTCTGGCGTGCACCTGATCTTGGTGCATGTACCATGACACGCAATTGAGCTAGCATCTGGCGCGATCTGAATCTGAAGAGCATTTGGCACATCCGAGGCATACGGGGCTTATCGGGCATGACAACTTTTGGGGCAATCATCCTTGAGTGCGTCACGTCCGGTAGCGATATATGGGGCATTATGTCATGGTGCATCTGTCTAGCGCAATCAAGCGCATCAGAAATACATTCGGTCATGTTTCCTAGTGAATGTATTCGAGTAAGGTTCTGGGTGGTGCACTTTTTTCGATTTCCGGAAGTGCATCCACATTGGGCGCATTCGTTGCAGGAACGCATGTTAGTTGGAGCAACGATTTGGTGATTCGGGTTTCGCATATAGCTGCGGAAGATCTGTTTTGGGAGGCGCGCTCACTTCTGGTTCTGGGAGACGCATCCGGTTCTGGATTGGAGAGAAGATTGGTTGTGGTTGCTAGACATTGAATCAACGTGGATATTTGTTAGGAGTGATTCAATGAAGCAACAAATTGGTGAAGCATTGAAGATTTGTAGCAACGAGCATACACGGAGAAAATTGGCAGAATAGTTCGATGGGTCTGGAGAACAGTTCTACGGGTCCAAACAGCTCGATAGTTACGGGTCTGAATAGTTCGATAAGGCGACTGAATAACATTTCTTTGTTTTTTTTGGTATCTGAAAGGGGAGTAAGCTAGTAGAAATGCAGTCCAGATACTCTAGAAGGGGGGGGGTTGAATAGAGTATGTCAACTTTTTGCTAAACTCTGCAAAAATAGAGGTTTCAAAGTTTTGTAAAGAAGTTCAAGGCCTTGAAATGAGTTTCAAGCCCTTGGAATAAAACAATTTTTAGTGTACAGAAGAATATGCCTATTTCAAGGCCTTGAATGAGTTTCAAACCCTTGAAATGAAACTGTTTTGAATGCTGAAATTTACCTCAGTATGAGACAGAAATGTAAATGCAAGAGACACAAGATTTATAGAGTTCAGTCCACTTGGCCCTACGTCTCTACCTCAGGGATCTTCTCCCTGCAGGATTTTCAACACAATTCTTATTAATCAAAAGCTAAGCCCTAGATCTCAAGCACAGAGATATGCTTTACTCTTTTACAGATTGTGGTTGTCACTAACCTATCTAGTCCCTGCTCTAGCTAACTGATTAACTAAGAATTCACTATTTTTCACCTTGAACAATCCTTGAGAATGAGATCTAGAAGTAATATATGAATGATGTACAAATTAAGCACAGAACAGAAGAACATAGAAAATAAAACTGCAATGAGAGTGCAGTGTTCTTGTGAGAGATGGATTGAGAGAATGATCTGCTTCTTTTATGCTTGGTAATCCTTGAATGTTTCTCTGTTTTTGGACATTGAGTTTTTTTTTCGTTTCTTCAAAATGAGCTCTATTTATATAGCTCAAATGCTCTACAAATCTTTCCTGATTTTCAGCAACAAACTTCCTGTTTTGTAGGCAACAACTTTGAATCTTCTAACAGCCTTCTCCAAAGGATAGTTGATTATGATCTTCAAAGATATTGATCTGATCTTGTCTTTAAAAATATTGAGAAGCAGTCTAGAGTGTTTGATTGATCACAAAATCATAATCTCTCAGTATTTCCTTTCCTGCAAAATCCAGGTTAGGAAACCAATCCTGTAAAATAGGAAATCAACTTTCCCAGCAAAACTAAGTCAAACAGATTAATCACATGAAGTCTAACTGAATCAAAGAATTTGTTTTTCATCATAAAATAATAACTAATCAATAATAGGGGTGAGAGAGTTAGAATAAGATCAGAAGAACTCCCCCTTAGCATGTGCATACAGGGCAGATAGTTTCAAGACTTTGTATGTCAGTTTCAAGGCTTTGGATGTTAGTTCAAGGCTTTGAAGGCTATTTCAAGGCCTTGAAATAGCTCTGCTATTTCAATCCTGTGAAGCCTGTGATCTTACAATCTCCCCCTTGATGAAAGACAAAACCACTTACTGTTTGATGCTTACTTTCTGCGAAAAATACTTATTAGCATATATCACAAATAGTCATAACACATAGGTTCCAAAAAGTCCAACTTATTCAATCAACTTGAGCAGAAAACATAGAAAATAAACATACTGACCAAAAATATAGGTCTCTAAAAAACACAGAAAATAAACATAAGATTTCTCCCCCTTTTGACTTTCATCAAAAAAATTGGGAAGAATGTTGGATCAAAGTCTTTGGAAAATTTTAAAAGAAACTTAAAAAAGAGTAAGAAAGAAAGAGTGGGTAAGAGTTTTTGGGGTTGGGTCTTCATCTTCTTCCTGTCCTCCTTCCTCTTCCTCACTGTCTTCCTTATTGTCATCTTGATCAAGTGCAGCCTCATCTTCCATAGCAGCAGTTTCTCCTTCAACCAAATCTTCAGTAGTGACCACCTCTTGAATGGTTGGCTTTGGAGATTTTTTCTTGAGATTAATAAGCAGTGCACCTGAATCAGGACTGTCTACTTCTTCTTCCTCTTGAACAGTCTGCTAATCTATTACCTGTTTTCCCTTATCCTTGTCTTGAGTAGTTTCTTCCTGATTTGAGTGTTTACTTGGCAATTATTTGTCAGAGACATCCTTCTTGAGACCTTCTCAAGTTTTAAAGTCATCCTCTGGGACATCAAACACAGTCATGCTTCTAAAGATGTTCTCAGCTATATACTTTACATGCCTGAGATCAGTCCCAAATTCTTGTTGGTTGGCTTTGGCTTCATACATTTCCAACTCTAAACCATCAAGTCTCTCAACCATAGAGGACAGTTCTGGAGGTTGTGAAGTCTTGATTGAAGTAGGAGTCAAGGTCTTGGATTTGATAAACCTATTTGCACCCAATTCCTCTGCTGTCAACTCTGAGTACAACTTCCAAGTTGTTGCGTTGGTTTTCACCACACCAATATTCTAAGAAGCTTTCTCATTAAGTAGACCAAACCCAGTAGTAATAGTCTCTTCAGCAGCAGTTGGAAGAAAGAGGTGAGCAAATTTGCATAGGGTAAAGGATGCTTTCTATGATTAGTTTGGCTAAACAGTATGTGTTCCATTACAAGCTTTTGAAGATCAATGTCATATCCATGCATAACCAGATACATTATGTATCGCACCCTCTCAGTGATCAACTCCTATGAATGCTCCCTTGGAAAGATACATATCATCAAGATAGTGAAGAAAACTTTGGCTTCAACATTTAACACATAGTGTGTTAACTGTTTGGATGAGGTAGGGATGTCGGGTAGAAAGAACTCTTCTTTAGCCAACTTCAAAACTTCACTTTTGGGTGGATGGTTCTTTGTGTCATACCTCTTAGGACAACCTAGAACATTTGCAAACTCAGCATGATTAAGTTCCATATTGACACCAGCAACTCTAGTCTTGATTACTAGGTGTGGAGAGTTTTTAAAATGCTTCATGTTGAGGTAGAAGAATATGGTAAGTCTTTGATAGGCTAGCTCAGGAGGGTTTAACATGAACCAAAGAGAGCTTTTCCTTAACATAGTTATGCAGTTGAAATTCATTCAATACAACATAGGAAGACTGACCAAGCTACATAATGCAATAGGTCTAGAAGCAAAATCATCTAACCACTGACCTTTGGAAGTGTTTGTGATGAACCAAGTTTCATCAGGAGCTGAGCTCTTTGAGTAGATCCGCAAAGCCTTTTCAACATTGTCTTCTTGTTCTTCTACTGTCACCTTTCCTTTTCCTTTTTCAGCTTCAGAATGCTTCTTCTTTTTCTTCACCTTCTTGGGACTTGAGATTTGTAATTCTGGTTGCTTTTCTGTAGTAGTTTTCTCTTTATTCTTCTTACCTGAAGATGATGTCATATCCTTCTTATATTTCTTCTTGGGTGGAGGAAGTTCTGCAATGGCTTCTGCACTGGGGGTCTTAGAACTTGATTCCCCACTGATTGTTTGAAGCTCTTCTACAGGGGTCTTCCTTTTCATCTCTGCACCAGACTTTGAACCACCAGCCATCTTGATTCTATCAGAGGCTCTTCTTGTGCTCATTAGGGTTTGGGAGCCGTTGGAAAAAAAGATTTATACTATATTTGGCTGAAAAGAGATTTTGAAAAGGTTGGGGGCAATATTGAGAAAATATCTACAGAGATATCACCCAATATCGAAAGATCCAAGAGTTAATATCTAAGCAGTTATCAGACTTATTTTCACGGCTTTGAAATGGATTTTAAGCTCTTGAAAAGTTGTTTTGCTGAAACAGATAAGATCAAATAAAATCAAAGTTTTGAAAAGATTTTCAAGGCTTTGAAAATCAGTTCAAACCTTTGAAACACATAATAACTTACCTTCCTTACCTGACACTCCCCCTAAACCAATGCATCTTTATTTAGCATTCCCAACTCCAGTCTTAGAGCTGAAAATCTTTCATCTGGAAATGGTTTAGTGAAGATATCTGCAAGTTGCATGTTAGTAGAAACATATTCAAGAACAATATCACCTTTCTCAGCACGATCTCTGATGAAATGGTGTCTGACATCAATATGCTTGGTTCTTGAATGCTGAACTGGATTCTTTGTGATTCATATGGAACTAGTTTTGTCACATTTGATAGGTAATCTTCTTAAATCAAATCTAACATCTCTCAACTGTTGAGAAATCCATAGAACTTGTGAACAAAATGCTCCAGCAGCTATGTATTCAGCTTCAGCTGTTGATAATGCAACTGTGTTTTGTTTCTTGCAATGCCAACTGATCAAGGAAGATCCAATAAGTTTAAAACTTCTAGAAGTGCCTTTTCTATGAACTTTGTAACCTGCAAAGTCAACATCTGAATATCCACAAGGAGAAAAGTTAGAATGTCTTGGATACCGCAGCCCAACATCTTTGGTACCATTTAGATATCTGAATAATCTTTCCACATCACTTAAGTGTGACTTTTTTGGATCAGCTTGAAATCTTGCACACATACATAGACTGAACATGATATATGGTCTACTTTCAGTAAGGTATAGTAATGATCTAATCATACCTCTATACTATTTTACATTGACAATGTTACCAGATTCAACCTTATCTAAGGACATTGTAGAACTCATAGGGGTCTTGATCTCTTTGGATTGACACATATTGTACGTGTTCAACAAGTCTCTTGTGTACTTTATTTTATGTATAAAGATGTTCTTCTTCATATAATGTTTTTAAAGTCCAAGGAAGAATCTCAACTCTCCCATCAAACTCATTTCAAATTCCCTGCTCATAAGACTTGAGAATTTCTTGCTCAAAAGATCATTAGTAGCCCCAAATAAAATATCATCAACATAAATCTGAACCACAAGTAAATCTTTCTCATGAGTCTTTATGAAAAGGGTCTTGTCTACCAATCCTCTTTTGAAATCATTTCAAGTAAAAACTTTAACTGTCTTTCATACCAAGCCCTTGGAGCTTGTTTCAAACCATAGAGAACTTTGTCAAGTTTGTAGACATGATCTGGAAAAATATCATTTTAAAAACAGGAGGTTGTGCAACATAAACTTCTTCTTGCAAGTATCCATTTAAAAATGCACACTTCACATCCATTTGAAATACTTTCATGTTCTTGTAAGATGAAAAGCAAGTAAAATTCTAATTGCTTCTATCTGGAAACAGGAGCAAAAGTTTCCTCATAATCAATATCTTCTTCTTGATTGTAGCCTTGATAAACTAACCTTTATTTGTTCCTGATTACTTTGCCATTTTCATCCAACTTTTTCCTGAACACCCATCTGGTACCAATGACAAACTAGTTTGTAGGTGGAAGAAGTAGGTTCCACACGTTATTTCTTTCAAACTCATTAATTTCACTTTGCATAGCTATAATCCAGTCTGCTTCTTGTAATGCTTCCTTCACAGTTTTAGGATCTACAAGAGAGATAAAATCATTAAAATCACAATGATTTTTCAACTGTGATCTTGTTTGTGTACCAGTGGTTGGATCAGAAATGATGTTGTCAGCTAGATGAGATGAAAGATATTTGAATCTCTTTCTTGGAGACCAAGGCTCAGACTCTCCGTATTGCTTTTCTGGTCTTGAAATAGTAGCCTGATCACTCATATCTTTTTTTCATCATTTTCAAGGCCTTGAGACCAATTTTGAAGGTCTTGAAAATGCTTTTTGTTTCCTTCTGAATCCTTCTTGAATCCAAGTGAGATTTCTGCTTCTTCTTCTGATTCATGCTTGTTCAGATTCAAGTCTGCAAAACTTTCACTCAAGGTACCATCATAGCTTTCACCAAAAACAACATGAATACCATCCAGCAGCTCGCCGGAATCTGGGCAGCCCCACCGCCGAGGAACTTCCATTGCTCCCGGAGAGGGGTAAGCTGCTTCGATTTGGCACGTTTTTGTTATAGTACGTTCAGAACGATCCCAGGGACTTCGTGAGCTTCGATTTGTATCGTTTTTGGTTATAGTACGTTCAAAAATATGTTAGCCATGTTCTTGGACCGGGGTTTTAACCAGCTTGCTTGCAGCCCAGTTTCAGGGCTTATAAATCCATCTCAGTTACACCGATTAATGGGGTGATGTTACCCACTTGCTTACAACATCTATTTATACAACTTCCATGTGGATTTCATTGTTTGAATCTCTCCCTAACCGTCTTGAAATCTGCACTCAATGTTGCAGAAAAGTTGGTTGGGACTGCCATGCATTCTTGTGAAAATTTTATGTCGACTTGGGGCTCTTTTATCTTGACCAATTGTTGGTGAATTGAAGTAATTAATAGCTATTTGAAATCCTTGGAGTTTCCTCTTCATTATCATGACAAATTTTCTCTTCTATTTAATTTACAATCAATCCAAAACCGGCCACAAAATAAGTAGGGTGGGGATGTCAGAATTTTAGAACTTGGGAACCTAAATATTTTCTAAGCGTTGGTTATGAGAGTTGAAGCATCTAGCTTCCAAATCTTGTATATCCTTCAATTTTTCCATGAAATTGGTTGGTTCTTGGACCTGCTTACTCCCTGGGATTCATCCTACAAGTCTTATGCCATTTCATCTGCCCAAAACATCTCTAACCCTCCCTAAATCAGCCATGAAGCTGGGGGTTGACGTTGTAAAAGTATCAGAATATTTATAGGTAACTTTTAACCAACTTCGGGCTTGAATAGTTCTCCCATCAATTGGTGAAATGACAAGCTAATTAAATCGCAATACTCTCTATACCTAAGACTATAAGATTCACATTGAATATGTGGTCAACAACATATATATCATAGCTGAATTTGTGCTTAAAGATGCTGGGCTGGAACTCTATTTTGAATGGGCTCATTATTTTTCTCAAGTATGGAATTTTGCAACTAGCAGCATGTTTTCAACTTACTACAACTTTCTCAAATGTTGATGGAATCTTGTGATTATTTATTTATTTTCTCTGTACAGAGACCATATACTCCAGCTAGAGTTCAATATAATTTCCCGTGGATTATGAGATAATCATCCTTGAGAATGCAACATATAACTCAAAAATTCTTTGAAAACCATGAAGTTTTAAATATTGTAAAGTGGCCAACTTTGAACATCAATACATGTTTAGCTACATGGTCAATCTTAGTACTGACCTTTGATTTGGAAACCTTAGCCTATGTCTACAAAGTTGTTGGATTATTTCCCTCAAATTCATTGTCATTTGACTATTATACACCTCCAAAGTCGACTTGTGTGCTAGTTTCACAATAACTTCCGACTTGCTATTTTGGATAAGCAGTTGAGCCAATTGGCCGAAATTCCCTTCTAGAAAGTTGTTCAGAATAACATTTTAAGTTTAAGGGTCAAGTTTGACCAATTGACTTTCCAAAACCCTAGTTTGACTGAGCTATATAGCAGGGGCAAATTGGTAATTTTGTAATAATTTGAATTGGACCGTAAAATCCTAACTCTAGGCATTACCTCATGCATATGTATCAGTTTCATACTATTTGGAGCTAGCCTACACCTATCTGGGTTGAAATTGAATAAAAGTCAATTGTAGGGGCTTTCTTCAATTTTTCTAAACTAGAGAGACTTGAATGCGAATAAGAAAAAGTTTAAGAATTCAATAATGAGTGTATCAAGAGGGGATATAAATCGTATTTGCATATTGACAGACTTCATCGAGTACTACTAGAGGTTTCATGCACAACTAGTGACTGTCCTGAAGAGACTGGGTTGTTAGGGGCAAAACAATAAATTTGGTTGGAATTCAACATAACATATGCATATGCATTCTTCCTCACTTAGAGGACTTGTGTTAGTAGCATGTATACGTGAATAGCATTGTTTTAAAAACCGGACCGGACCGGCCGGTTCGACCGGTCGGACCGGCGAACCGGGCCTTGACCGGTCCGGTCAGGCAATCGGACCGTATAAGCACACGAACCGGGCCACGTCATCAGAACCGGCGGTTCAACCGCCGAACCGGTCGAACCGGCCGGGTTTGAAACCGCCGGTTCCTTCTTTAATTAAAAAAGAAATGCGCTGATGATTGGAATCGAACGCTGGACCTCTGATTTTTCAACTCAAAGCCTTACCACTACGCCAACAACCAACTTACGAAATATATGGTGTAATTATTATATTAAATTCATTTTTAAGTAATGAACACATATTCTACTTACTTTACGAACATTAGCTGCTTCTTTTGGTAGGTTCTTTTATTTTGCATGCCATCAAAAAGTTGAAATTAACTATTTATATTTACATTTGACAATCATAATAAACATCAATTTACAAATATAATTATTTTTATCTACTATCGTATCAAAAATATATATCTTTCGCAAATATAGGTCTACATTCAAAATATTATAGAGGAAACTGAAAATATTACAACACCAAATAAACTTCAAATTAAAACATTCAAGTATATTTTTGGTTAGTTTCATTATTTTTACTATGTTTGTCCAAAAAATAATAAATATATATTATAAAATAAACGTGCGATTGAACCGGTCCGACCACCGGTCCGACCGGTCCGACCATGAACCGGTACCTCACCGGTTCGATGGCCGGTCCGGTTTTTAAAACTTTGGTGAATAGTATAGTTGTTGCTGGAATATGGAATCAGCTTGCTGATCAGAAAACTGGGCTGGATATCAGGTAAGCATATGTATGCTTGCTCTATTATAAGTGTTTCTCTATGCTGATAGCACTTATATGAATGATATGGTAACGAGTTGTGATATGTGGTGGTATGATCGTCTTCGTACGTTGTGTTGTCTTCGGACAACTGAGAATCGTCTTCGGACGTTGTGTTGTCTTCGGAAAACTGGAAATTGTCTTCGGACATTGTGTTGTCTTCGGACAACTGGGATCGTCTTCGAACATACACTACAACAGAATGTGTCTTCTGAAACGAATGTATATGCCACACATGTAGATTCGTCACAGAAAGTGTGATTTGGAAACAAAATAACCAAAACGTTGTGAAATGATAAACACAAAGGCAACGAAAATAATTCGTGTCAGCTGAATTGTCACCAAATCCTCGGTGCCAAAATTTTCATTCCTACTAAAAGATTCGCGACGGACCATTGCATCGCAAAATTGTTTAGTGACATCCATCCTCGTTGCCATTATAACCGAACTGGTGACAAAATTATTTAGTTGCGAAACAATGCATTTTTAATCATCTATGACCAAAAGATACTGTTGCAAGAAACGCTATTCTTTTTTGCAACATTTGTCTGTTACAAGTGAATAAATATAGTCAATTTTTAAGAATAAAGAACCGCCTAAGATTATATCTTCAAGAGCAAAACATGTGCATTCCATTTTTTTTTATGAGATCTATAAATTGATGAAGTATATAAAAGATCTCAAAGCAAATATAAAATCTGACTATACTTCTTGTTAGAAGTTCGGACTATACTTTTTTCCTCTAAAAGAATCAGAATTATTTTTTGTCCGAGACTATAATTTTTTGACCTAATTATCAAATAATAATCAAATATTAAAAAAAAAAATCCCACGTCTTTTAGAAAAAGCCCACTACCAAAATCTCTGAAACTAACCTAATTTATCTCTCACCACGTTGTACAATTTATACGCCCCCACTATACTTTGTAATCTCCGTGGAGTGGCCTGTAAACTCAAGAAAATCCTTCAGCTCTATATTCTCATCGCGGGCAGCGACTCGAAGCCAAATTGAGACACATCATCTCTTGATTCGTGATCCATCATCTTCTCACCAAGTCCGCAAACATCATATCCCTGCAGAAGCGATCGGTGATCAAATCGATTTACCGCCTATGGCGAGATCCCAGTGAAGGTATGTACCTATCACCTTCTCCCTCTTTGTTCCCACTAAAATATTCCCCAAAGAGTGATTCTTAGAGTGATTCTTCTTATTGTGATTTGTAAAAGAATACAATGTGTAGTCTGATTTGGATCTAAATGTGGAGAAATTTTTCATTGTTCCTTCATTTTTATTTTTAATAGAATATGTAAATCATTTTTGATAAACTGCCCATATTGTAGTTGATCGTAGCAAGTCGTACAAGTTTTGTAGTTTCGTTCAGGCGCCTCTTATTGAGAGAGGGAAAGACAGAAAGAGGTTCCGCGAAAACGACATTGACGAACAAGAGCTCAACATGGAAGGCTTTGTTTCATACTTCGTAGTCGACTGACCTGCTGAAATATGCTACTTGTATTCAATAATGGGTGGATTTGTTGGATGTGTTTTTCATGAAGTCAACTAAAAAATGAAGCATCTACCCTGAATATTACAGAAAATTTATTACTTACTACGTTATATGCAAAGCTTCGATGTGCAGCCAAGACATTATCAAAAAGCATACCACCCCGCAATGTATCGATTACAGAAAACAGGGCTCTTTCCCATTTATCAAAGGAGTGAAGCAACATAGTTGAGGCCAATGATGTACATAGAAGAGTAGATTCTTTTTTTTATGTAGTTTTTCTTTGTTGAGAACTTTTACGTAGTTGCATTATACATGTATGAATGTTTTTGGGATTTAATGTAATGTATTTATTTATTTATTCAATCAATGTTTATATCTTCGTTTTTGTCTCGTTCAAGTAGCTCTAGTAATTGTAACAATCTTGGCACGGATTTGAGGACACAAAGGAGTTTATGACAAAATTCTGGGTCAATCAATAAAAAAATATATATATATATATATAGGGAATTGATTCTTACACCGGTCATTTTTGTTGGTTACACCGGATTTTACTTGTCATGACATTATTGCCCATTTTGAATCAATTCGTAGTAATTTTTTATTTATTATGTAATCATTTATTTTAGGCAAGTTTACAATTTAAATTATGTAATCATTTATTTTAGGCAAGTTTACAATTTAAATATCCCTCAATGATTTGACCATTAATATTGATATTTTTGTAAGACAGTTTCACTTACATTTAGCTTACAAAGGGCATACAGACATCCACTTGACATTTTATTCAATTGACTTCAAATGCCAATTGCAACGCAATGAATTAAGCACGCAAGTGGTACAACATTTTATTCAATTGACTTCATATGGAGAATTTGATTTGTATCTCTATGGAGCCGTAGGTCTGCCCTTCCAAACTTACAGCAAAGTTTATGATCAACCCAAACTTGATTTGTATAGAGAATTCTATACATCACTAAATTCAGCCACAACAAAATGACAAACATCATGATTAGATATACTTTAAGTTTGTCTCTCAGTTATTGCTCTTACAACATT
This sequence comes from Linanthus parryae, assembly GCA_023055425.1. Taxonomy (NCBI): domain Eukaryota; kingdom Viridiplantae; phylum Streptophyta; class Magnoliopsida; order Ericales; family Polemoniaceae; genus Linanthus; species Linanthus parryae. The sequence goes on along the minus strand of JALGPY010000012.1, from coordinate 20,437,529 downwards.
CTTCAATGTCTAGGAAAAATTGACTTCCTTAGTTAACAATAACAACAAATTTGACTCAAATTGCATATTAAAGAATAATTTGTTCATGAAATAAATAGAGAAACTGCCTTACTAAAATGCCAATATTTATGGCCAAAAAAGTTGTAAATTATATTAATTGAAAACTTGCCTCAAATAAATGATTACATATAAATGAAAAAATCACCACTAATTGATTGAAAAGGGGCAAAGATGTCTTGACATGTAAAATCCGGTGTAACCAACAAAAAATACCGGTGTAAGAATCAATTCCCTATATATATATATAAATCAATGAAAAGGAATTCCTGGATCAATTATAGTTCGCCACCTGAGATGTTCCATATGCAAAAAAATCTTCACTGTTGGTGACAATAATTGAAAGGCGGTGAAGCATGTTTGGTTGCAAGAAGCTCTTGTTTGGCAACGAAAATTATTCAACAACGGGCAAGAATTCATTAGCTAAACTTACCAAAGGCAACAATTTCTTATTAGAGACAACTGAGATTTGTCTTAGATATTCATAATACAGGACAACATTAGTTGTTACAAAAAGACTACTTTAGTAACGAATCGAGATTTCGTTGCCTTAACTATTGGCAACGCGGTATAGGCAACGGAAGATGCGACAAAACAATTACGTTACGAAATGTATTTTGCGACGATGTAATTATCTTTGGTGACAATTTTTATTGTTGCAAATCATCAAATTTGTTGTAGTGATAGTTGGAAACTAGTAATACTCTCTGGACTAATGTAGAGTAAGGGGTGTGCACACTTAAGGTCTAGTTTTTCTTGGTGGATTTGTTACCTTCCCTGTCGTAAGTGAATTTGGTCTTCACGACCCTCTGGTTCATGGGAGTTGGGATCCTCCGTATAAGACTGGTATGGTGGTGATTGTTATGGATGGTTGAGGATTTCTTGAGTTTGAAGTTACCGGTACTCCATATGTGTTATATGTGGTAATGGGACAGGGTCCTGGCTTGAGCATGTCTAAGTTTTAAAGTTCATTCATTTCAAATTTTATTTTTATTATTTTCTTAGTAATATACTACTTGTCATATTCTCTAACTTGTGTGGATTATTTCCATCTTTTCAGGTGAGTACGTGGGAGTCTAGGGATATAGTCAACCACTTAGAAGTCCACAAAGTATAATAGTAAGTTTGATTTAAGTTTCAGTTTCTTTAATTTTTTCTCGTAACAGAACTGTTAGGGTTTGACTCCTTGCTGGGGCATTCCCATGCCTTAGCGGAGGACACTCCCATGATTCTGGGGGTCTTCTGGTAGATTCCCCAGCTCTGAGAGGTGGGGGTGTTACAGATGGTATCAGAGCATTGTTTTTGTGAAAAGACAGAATTGGAAACAAAAATTTATAGGTGGCTAGTTTTTTTCAAAATTAAAATTTGTTAGGAGAAAAGACTAAAACTTGAATATGATGGTTGGGGAGTGCTGTGACGAGAGTGTTATATGTGGATGTCTTGGCCAGATAGGCCTTTCTTGAAACAACCCGGGAACCTACGGTTCCTCGCTAGTACAACTTAACGAAATCCATGAGTGCTTTATTGAAATAAAAGTAAAGGAGAAACTCTCCTTACATGATTAACCAAAGTAAACGTCGTCTTAAACAAAGAACTAAAACTAAACTTTATTGTTTGCTAAAAGACCTAAAGTTCCAGCTCGTGCACGCGTTTCCCCCAGCTTATTCTTGACCTGTGGGTTTTTGAAATAGCGATAGCCGACCGCAGAAAATTTTAATTAGTAAAAACTAAGTAAGATATACCACAACACGTAAAACGGAGTTTTTGGCTAACACGAGAATATACGCAGTATGAATAAGCAAAAACCATATTTTCTCTTTTATTTGGTTGAGGCATAACACGAGCCCCAACAGGTTCGATGTGGACAGAGAGGTCACGATGGAATAATAATAAAGTAGGGTACTTCTACGGGATATCACAGTCCATCCCGATTCTCCCTAAAAGAACTAGTGAGACATTAAGTGTCGACACCCCTATACAGTTGTGACCTAAACATGTATAGGTAGTACTCCTAGTTTTCACAATAAATAAGAGGGTACAATGCCCTGGGGAAATCACACATAGGTGTTCCCGGCCTCAGCCTTCACACGCATCCTCTGTACACCGTTCCCAATTCTATTATCGTACATTCATTGTTCAAGATTCCACGGGAGTAATAAATCACAAATATGAAATAGTGACCACATGCTTCTCAAATCGTTCGAAATAAAACGCTAGAAGAGTTCAAAGTGTTGTAAAGCGGAAATTGAATTTACAGTTTGAGATAACGCACACGAAACAACACATTTTGATATTTAAAGATGTTGTGCATATAACTTACTTGGAAATGGAAAGAGAGAACTTCAAACACAAGCAGCACGGAACTTAGTAGTAGGCGTCCTCGACGAACTCTCCTCCTATGAACTCGGAATCTACAATATCACATAATCCTATATTAACACATATTCATCCATACAACAATTAACGATTAAATGTCCTATATGAAATGCAAGTGAATTTCCCAGTTAACCCCCAAGCAATATATATTATTCTAGCTATAATTTTACGTTTATAATATACATTAAATAAGAAATAGTGGCTTATAAATATAAAAGTAATAGTTGAAGTAAAGAAGACTTTATTTGATATACTGTAACATTTAGCGGCTAATATTTATAAATGAAGGTAGCTATTTAAAACAAGCTTAATGTCGACTATCTTTATAATAAAGTTATTTTAGTGAAAACAAAATATTATGTGAAAAGACTGCTAATTTTTTTGATATATATAAACAAAAACCATGATATTCAGTTGTTAGGGAAAAAAACAATAAGTAAATACTATGCTAACACCAAAATCCCATTATAACAATTATAAGGATATGTAGTTATCTTCATAAAAAGCTTGTTGATAATATTTGTCAATATATAAATATAAATATAAGACAAACTAGTTTACATTATGATAAAAAGAATTTAGATTATTTGTTAACACATAAGGTAAAACAGATTGTTGTAAAGGCAATAACACACCATTTAGAATCACATCTTACCAAAGTCACTACAACTGTTTCACAAAAATACACTTTTGTACCCCCCCCCCCTTTTACACCCACGGATCAGACTCCCTTCTTCTCCAATCACCCACTGTAAACAACCATGGAGACAACAAGTACTAACTCATACCCAAGCACCTATACACTAATTGTAAACTAAGATTCACCTACACACTTTGGAACAAAATGAATCAAGGGGATGAATCTGATTGAAAATAAACAAACAAGGGTTTTTATTTGTGTTTACCGATTGGAGAGGACGAAGAGGAGGCGGCGGCGTTGGTGGCTTTCCGGTTCATCGGACAAGAGAATACAGGGGAAGAGAGTGGGCGGTGGTGGCGTCGGCGATTCGAGCGGAGGAGGACGGCGACGGGCAGAGGGAGGCGACGGGGAGAGGGAGGCGACGGGCGGAGCTGGGTTCGTCGGCTCGGGTCTGCTTCGGCGGCTTCGACAGAGAACAAAGAGTGCGAGAGAGATGGAGAGAGGGAGTGTGTGTGAGAGAGAGAGAGAGAGAACTGAAAAGGAGAGATAGAGAGCTAGGTTTGTGTGCTTGGGTGTAAACCCAAATCGGAAAATTTCAATCCCGACGCGAACATTTCGGGCTCAAATTGGAAGGTCGATTGATGAAATTGATGACGGAGATTGGAGATTGACTAGCTTGGGATGCATCGGGACGAAGTTGGTGAATAGGAGGTCAGTTTTTGACCTTTGTCGTGGTTGATTTCCGCCGGAAAATCAAAAGAGCACTCTGCAAATGAAGAAGGAAATGTTGAAGATGATGGTGGGAGATTGTGTAGGGTGTGGCGGTTGCACCAGGCCACGCGGTGGTTCGCTACGCAAACTAATTAAAAGTTTCACTTTAGGACACGCTAAAAACGTTACGCGACACGTTACACTTCACCCACTAATTTACACACAGTAACTAAAAAGTGGTCATCCTACCAACAAATACTTTTTGACAAAAAGTATAATAATAATAATAATAATAATAATAATAATAATAATAATAATAATAATAATAATAATAATTATAATGATAATAATAATAATAATAATAATAATAATAATAATAATAAAAACTTCTTAATAAAAGGAAAATATACTTTTATTACTTCACATAATGACCCTGAATATTCGTTAAATGTCCAAAAATATCCCCTAAAATAGGGGTGTCGACACTTAAGGTCTCACTAGTTCTTTTAGGGAGAATCTGAATGGACTGTGATATCCCGTAGAAGTACCCTACTTTATTATTATTCCATCGTGACCTCTCTGTCCACATCGAACCTGTTGGGGCTCGTGTTATGCCTCAACCAAATAAAAGAGTAAAAATGTGGTTTTTGCTTATTCTTACTGTGTCTATTCTCGTGTTAGCCAAAAACTTCGTTTTACGTGTTGTGGTATATCTTACTTAGTTTTTACTAATTAAAATTTTTCTGCGGTCGGCTATCGCTATTTCAAAACCCGCAGGTCAAGAATAAGCTGGGGGAAACACGTGCACGGGCTGGAGCTTTAGGTCTTTTAGCAAACAATAAAGTTTAGTTTTAGTTCTTTGTTTAAGACGACGTTTACTTTGGTTAATCATGTAAGGAGAGTTTCTCCTTTACTTTTATTTCAATAAAGCACTCCTGGATTTCGTTAAGTTGTACTAGCGAGGAACCGTAGGTTCCCGGGTTGTTTCATTTCTAATTTGAACCTCAGGCTGAGGTTCACAGTGGTTGCATTGATTTTGCATAATAAGAAAGTTGCATAAGTCAGTAAGAGAGAACTCGATGTGTAATAATATGTGGACGATATCGATACTGGGACTACCTGGAATGCGGTAAGAGATTGGCGTAAAGCATATATTACATAAATTATGATGGTATATCATTTAAATTACCAAGGCTTATTCAGATTGGTAGCCGGGAAGCCAGCATGTTATTGTTACATAAAAATTGGGAAAGACTGAAATTCCTGAGTTGTGAAATGGTATTGCAGTAGGATGACCTTGTCAGGCATCCTAGATGTGAGTATGGTACGTGTTAAAGACAACATAAGTATTGGTTATGATTCTCTAGTAAGAGTATACGAGTTATAGGTGTGACCATGTGACAGTAGTATTTATTGGGATTAAGGAACAATGATGAGTTAATCAAGGAAGTGAGAATCTTCTCTCAGATATATTTTTGGGGATGGGTAGTAGGACTAGGAAGGGATATCGTCAAGCAAGGGACTTATTCTAAGCGAGGTTTACAATAACAAGGAAGCTATAATTGTTCAAACGTTGGAGTAGCTAGGAAGTAGTCACAAATACGATGTATAGAATATGAGTGTGTCGGGTGCAGAATAGATGATCATAAGGAGTTGTAGGTCAAGGAAGGGGACTAGGCTTAAAAAAATAAGATAGGGTCCAATAAAAATTGTAATTTCGAACAGTGTCGTAGGTTTATTAAAGATAGACAAGGGTATGTAAGATCCTGATGGAATTATGAGGAATAGAGTTGACTACCGTATCTTGAGGACAACCAAAGAAGTGAACTATATAGTTATGGAGCGGTACATCAGAAGTTTTAATTAATGAGATATGTGGAGACATTAAATGGGTAAAATATTTTGTCATGGGTAATATACAAGGGAAAAGGGAAACATAATTGTTCAGACGTTGGAGTGGTGGGCTCGGACGGTTCATGAATATTGAAAAAGAGCATATAGAGGTTATATATAGGAATTTCCAGGATATGCATAGAGTTCCTCGGGTATGGTTATGTTTCCAGGAATATGAGGACGAGATATCATAGGGGATCTTCAGGTTCAGGATTAACATGAGTAACCTGGTTTCAGGTAAGGAAAATAGGTGGGCCTGGTGATCATGGTATCTCATGAAGAATGTATACATAGCTAGGAAGTAGTCACAAATACGATGTATAGAATATGAGTGTGTCGGGTGTAGAATAGATGATCATAAGGAGTTGTAGGTCAAGGAAGGGGACTGGGCTTGAAAAAATAAGATAGGGTCCAATAAAACTTGTAATTTCGAACAGTGTCGTAGGTTTATTAAAGATGGACAAGGGTATGTAAGATCCTGATGGAATAATGAGAATAGAGTTGACTACCGTATCTTGAGGACAACCAAAGAAGTGAACTATATAGTTATGGAGCGGTACATCAGAAGTTTTAATTAATGAGATATGTGGAGACATTAAATGGGTAAGAGATTTTGTCATGGGTAATATACAAGGGAAAAGGGAAACATAAGAGCAATTGGGAAGATGCGTAGGAGTGACAGGATAACGTCGGGGCATTCTATTAGTTGTGGTGATATCAGGAAAGTTGTGGAGTGGTATGAGATCTCCGGGGACGAAGATTCTTTTAAGGGGGGGTATAATGTAACCCCCCTGAAAATTACGAGAGGTTAAAACGATATCTTAAAATTTGTGGGGTAAACGATGAAATAAAATTTTCAAATCTGACTCGGAGAGTTTAGACTGGAAAATGGCTCTAGGATGGAGAGGGGATAAAAAGTAGAAATGGCAACGGGTTGGGTTTGGATCGGATCAGGCGGACCGGATTTTTTCAGATTGAAATCGGATTATCCATCGGATCATGGCGACCAGTATTTTTAGTTCGACTGACCTAACATTATTATGAATTAGAATCAAAATTTGATTGACATACACTATATATCAATATTTTTTATCAATTTATTCAAAATAAAAATATAAATATATCAAACTTAGGACGTTTTCTGAAGTAAACATAATAAAATTTGTATATGTAATTATATTAATACTAGTATATTATTGAATTATTAGGTATGATAACCTAATCGGATCGGATCGAGTTTCACGGATCACAAAACTTGTGATCCATATCTGATCCATTTGTAAACGGATCAGATCGGATCTGCTCCATTAGGGTCGACTCATGTCGGATATCGGATCGGATCGGACTCAATTTCCATCCCTAATGAAAAGTAAGTGTTGGGGTTAAGAATGAGATATCTTGAAATTTAGGGGTCATTATGTAGTTATTCCTTAGTCAGTTGCAGCTGATATCTAGAAAGTTTGGAATACCAGTAACGATGCGAAGGACACTGTGATTAATTAGGATATGGGGTTGTATTGTAATTTTCATTAAAGAGATTAAATCATATAAGTACCACAAACTTTCTATAAACTACTCTTGCACCCCAATAAGAAAACCAAGTAGTTGTCCCATTACAACTTATTGACACCTCACCATGCTAGGTGTCACCCTCCTAATCATTTACCCATCCTATATAAATCGGCTGGTTCTCCAAAACAGGGCAGTATTGGAGAGGGTTATGAAGAACATTCAACTTCTTGCTTCCCTCCACGAACAACCGCCACCATCTCCACTGCATTCACCATCCCAAGCACTCCAAATAAAAAGCTATTATAACTAGAGTAGCTCCTCGACGCATAGAGTAGAAGACCCAAATCAATTTCGTGTTTGGGGAGGAACGAATTCAGATTTCATGTAAGAGTGCCAAGAACCCTAGTTGCTAATTCGCGAAGTTTTCATTACTAGATGTAATTCACGATCCCTAATTGATTTCATCGTGTTCATTAGGTCGACACTCATCCTAGAAGCTCAAATTCAACTATTAAGTCGTCAGAAATCCAGCAGCTCGCCGGCACCTAGGCAGCCCCGCCGCCTAGGAACCTCCATTGCTGTCGGAGAAGGGTAAGTTGCTTCCATTTGGCTCGTTTGTTATAGTACATTCAGAATGATCCCAGGGACTTCGTGAGCTTGATATTAATCACCAAACATGCCCAGAACTTGGTTTGGATTGAGTTTGATTCATAGTTCTCTCGTTTTTCCGGCACACAAACGTGCCCTGTAAATCCGGGTGTATCTCCCTCATTTCTTGGCCTATTTATGTAATATTTTATGCTGTTTCCCTGTGTATATGGCTACAATTCTATGATGATTTGACCTTGTAAATCAAATTCCAAAGTTTCTTAAAATCACTGCAAAGTAGGGAGAAAAATATGTTAATCTGACATGTTCTTGGACCCGGGTTCTTACAAGCTTGCTTGCAGCCCAGTTTCAGGGCTTATAACTCCCTCCCATTTACACCAATTAATGGGGTGATGTTACCCACTTGCTTACAACATCTAATTATACAACTTCCATGTGGATTTCATTGTTTGAATCTCTCCCTAACCCTCTTGAAATCTGCACTCAATGTTGCAGAAAAGTTGGTTCGGACTACCCTGCATTTTTGTGAAATTTTTTTGTCGACTTGGGACTCTTTTATCTTGACCAATTCTTGGTGAATTGAAGTAATTAATGGCTCTTTGGAATCCTTGAAGTTTCCTCTTCAGTATCATGACAAGTTTTCTCTTCAATTTAATTTACAATCAATCCTAAACCGGCCACAAAATAAGTAGGGTGGTGATGTGAGAATTTTAGAACTTGGGAACCTAAATATTTTCTAAGTGTTGGTTATGCGAGTTGAAGTAGCTAGCTTCCAGCTCTTGTATATCCTTCAATTTTTCCATGAAATGGGTTGGTTCTTGGACCTGCTTACTCCCTGGGATTCATACTACAAGTCTTATGCCATTTCATCTGCCCAAAACATCTCTAGCCCTCCCTAAATCAGCCATGAAGCTGGGGGTTGACGTTATTAGAATATTCATTGGTAACTTTTAACCAACTTCGGGCTTGAATAGTTCTCCCATCAATTGGTGAAAGGACAAGCTAATTAAATCGCAATACTCTCTATACCTAAGACTATAAGATTCACGTTGAATATGTGGTCAAAAAACATATATATCATAGTTGAATTTGTGCTTAAAGATGCTGGCCTGGAACTCCATTTTGAATGGGTTCATTATTTTCACAAGCATGGAATTTTGCAACTAGCAGCATGTTTTCAATTTACTACAACTTTCTCAAATGTTGATGGATTCTTGTGATTATTTATTTATTTTCTCTGTACAGAGACCATATACTCCAGATGGAGTTCAATATAATTTCCCATGGATTATGAGATAATCATCCTTGAGAATGCAACATATAACTAAGGAATTCTTTTAAAACCATGAAGTTTTAAGTATTGTAAAGTGACCAACTTTGGACATCAATTCGTGTTTAGCTACATGGCCAATCTGAGTACTGACCTTTGATTTGGAAACCTTAGCCTATATCTACGAAGTTGTTGGATCATTTCCCTCAAATTCGTTGTCATTTGACTATTATACACCTCCAAAGTCGACGTGTCTGCTAGTTTCACAATGACTTCCGACTTGCTATTTTGGCTAAGCAGTTGAGCCAATTGGCCAAAATGCTCTTCTAGAAAGTTGTTCAGAATAACATTTTAAGTTTAAGGGTCAAGTTTGACCAATTTAACTTTCTAGAAACCCTAGTTTGACTGAGCTGTATAAGATAGGCAAATCGGTAATTTTGTAATAATTTGAATTGGACCGTAAAATCCTAACTCTAGGCATGACCTCATGCATATGTATCAGTTTCATAATATTTGGAGCTAGCCTACACCTATCCGGGTTGAAATTGACTAAAATTCAATTGTAGGGGCTTTCTTCGATTTTGCTAAACTAGAGAGACTTGAATGCGAATAAGAAAAAGTTTAAGAATTCAATACTGAGTGTATCAAGAGGGGATATAAATCAAATTTGTATATTGATAGACTTCAATGAGTACTACTAGAGCTTTCATGCACAACTAGTGATTGTCCTGAAGAGACTGGGTTGTTAGGGGCAAAACAATAAATTTGGTTGGCATTCAACATAACATATGCATATGCATTTTCCTCACTTAGAGGACTTGTGTTAGTAGCATGTATACGTGAATAGTATAGTTGCTGCTGGGATATGGAATCAGCTTCGCTGATCAGAAAACTAGGCTGGATATCAGGTACGCATATGTATGCTTGCTCTATTATACGTGTTTCTCTAAGCTGATAGCACTTATATGAATGATATGGTTACGAGTTTTGATATGTGGTGGTATGATCGTCTTTGGACGTTGTGTTGCCTTCGGACAACTGATAATCGTCTTCGGACGTTGTGTTGTCTTCGGACAACTGGGAATTGTCTTCGAACATTGTGTTGTCTTTGGACAACTGGGATTGTCTTCAAACATAGTAGGGAACTAGTACCACTCTCTGGACTAATGTCCATTAGGGGGTGTGCACACTTAAGGTCTAGTTTTTCTTGTTGGATTTGTTACCTTCCTTGTTGGAAGTGAATCTGGTCTTCACGACCCCCTGGGTCGTGGGATTTGGAATCCTCCGTATAAGGCTGTTATGGTGGTAATGGTTATGGATGGTTGAGGATTCCTTGAGTTTTAAGTTACCGGTACTCTATCTGTGTTATATGTGGTAATGGGATAGGGTCCTGGCTTGAGCCTCTGTAATTTTTAAAGTTTATTCATTTCAAAATTTATTTTTATTATTTTCTTAGTATTATACTACTTGTCATATTTTCTAACTTGTGTGGATTATTTCTATCTTTTCAGGTGAGTACGTGGGATTCTGGGGATATAGTCAACCACTTAGAAGTCCACAAAGTATGATAGTAAGCTTGATTTAAGTTTTTGTTTCTTTAATTCTGTCTCGTAACAGAACCGTTAGGGTTTGACTCCTTTGGGGCATTCCTGTGCCTTAGCGAAGGACACTACCATGAGTCTGGGGGTCTTCTGGTAGATTCCCCAGCTCTGAGAGGTGGGGGTGTTACACTAAAATCCAATCCTCCAATATCATATCATTCGCTAGGTCTGAGTACACACCATTGTGTATAGAAGACTCCTACTACATCGGGCACGTTGTTCATCCGGTCAATCTCATATGGTGTCCTTTAGGGCACGCGTCTAGGCTCGTAAAGTCTTCCGCTGAGCTACAGGAGTACAGTTACTCCTTAGTGGACTCGAACAGTCCTTAAGATCCACTAGCCAATAGTGTGTCATCGACATTAAGTGACGTGATCTTTAACTCTCTACTAGTGAGAGTGATACACAACGGTTTTCATTTGTTATCGTAAATATATAGTAAACGATCCGTGATGAACAACTAGTGTCATGAGGACTAGCTACGACCGCACATGGACTTAATAAGCTTGCACTCATTTATGCATTTAATCTTACATCTCGAAACTGTGTGGCCGAGTCATGTAGATTACCTCTCTGATTTCTCCAATGAGATATTCTGTCGTCACTATGATCCAGAATGGAGCCTTAATTCCATCATCACGACTATTGATGCTACCAAGCTAATCAATATAATACTTACCTTCCAATGCATTTGGGAAGCATATCCCGTTGAACCAACGCAATTCTCTCTACCATATTAGGAGAATAACTTGTCGGATCTACGCAAACTCTCACTTTCCGGTTCCTGAGAATTTATCCTCGATATCTACACTTAGAATTAGTGTAGGCTTATTCGCTTTTATGCAAGTTGTATGCCTTACCACGCTTCCGTCTGGGTCTCTAATTGACCTCGGAAATCCACTGATCTCCAATAGTCATGCATCCAGTCGGAAAGTTAGCCTAGTTTCAAACTTGGTTGGCTCCTTATAGACTCTAATTCATCTTCTAAAGCTCGAATTTAATTATTCATAATTAGGGAACGATAAGGCCTAGGATTCCATCCTATTGTTTATGCAAGGTGATCCTAAAGATCATCTTCCATCTCAAGCAGTCGATGGGGTATGCTCCTATGAGCAATTCATTTGCGTAGGAAGATCATCATTTTCTCTTATCCCTTTGGATGGGATCCTCTCTTGGAAATTCACTCCCACTGTCCAAAGGATCTTGAGGAACTACTTCCTCATAATCGACTAAGGAACGGGTATCTTCCATCAGGATCTTCGATGCTCGCGGAGATCATCATCTCTACGAACCTTTCCCTTAATTATGGATATCTCCTATGAGAAGTCTTATATCTTGTGAATCCAGTTTTTTATACTACTTATCGGCCGTTGCGTTATGAATACGCAACCCCTAGAGTGCTCTGAATAGCATAAGAAGATACGTTACTCCATGAAGATACGTTTCTTCCATCTAGGGTCCAACTTCTAATTCCTTTTTTTCAGGTGATGAAAGATTTAGGGACTATGTCCTAGGTTCATCATTGTCATGTGTGGTGACCACCTTGTATTCCCCTTCGATTTCAAATCGTCGACGGGGTAGGCTCCAAAGAGCGCTCCTATGAAAAGAGGGTTCCTCCACATAGTCATAATCTATGATGGGATCTTCACTAGGCAAGTTACTCCCACTGTCCTGAAAGTCCATATGAACGGTTTGCTTTTGATCAATCAGGGATAGGGAGTCATCCAGTGAAACCTCTGTTTTGTAGAGACTTACTTCTCCACGAACCTCTTCCTGACTTGAAATTTTGTTAGAATATAAGTTGTCGATCCCCATCGCCTAAGGTGGCCTCATATAGGTTACATTTTGGTCCATATCTCGTACGGCGTAGTGGGTACAGACTTGGTGGGCTCTTGGTTGAGTATGTTGACCGTCGTTGAGAAAAAGTGTCTCCTCTAAATAGGGAACATATGTTTTGCAAGCGCTATCATACTTCAACCTTAATTCACAATATCATATTCCTCCTATCCGCTACAGCATCCTGCTGTGGAGTGTGGGAATAACCAACTGTCTTACATTTATTTTCTCATCACATAGCTCTTTCTTAGGTAGGTACTCGCAGTCTCTTTCTGGCCAGAGACATATCCTCTTGTCCAGACGTTTTCTACCTTTTGTAGAGACCTGTCTAAAGCACTCTTGTGCCTCGGACTTATGTGGCCCAAGCACGCATAGTTGAGACGCGGAAAATCATCTACGAATGTGATGGAACAGTAAGCACCATGTCTTAGCTCTAACATTTAATGGAACACAACAACAAAATGAATAAGATGTAAAGACTCAATTAGTCCACACGGCTTTACTGGATGGTTTGCATTTTGCCATTCCTGTAAGGCAAGAACCACACACGTGTAAGGGTACATTGGGCATATTCCAAGGAGGTTTGCCCTAGCTGGCCTGAACATCCTTTCCTGTCATTGTGTGTCTCAATCTGGCGTGCCACTCATCATAATCTTAAGTCACTACCATAGAGGTGACATCCTAAGATTCTGAGGCGTCATGTTGCTAGGATATAAGAATGCATTATCCATTTATGATATAACCAGATCCAAACCAGAACTGTAACCAAATGCAACTTTGGTGGCTACTCCTCAAAGATAATCATTTGGATCCTTAGATGAGAAGTTAGTGCCAGGTTTGGCCTTTTCTCTAGTCTTAGGAAAACCTCTTTTTCCTCCTTTGTGTTTTCCAGTCTTGGGCTATTGTCTTATACCAATATTGCCCTAGAAGTTCTTTTATCCTTGCCCCACCTATTCCCTTGTGGTCCGAATACCGGGCTAGGGACTATATGAAATAACCCGGGATCTCGGTTCAGGGTTAAAGAGACAATCGATAACCAAAAGTAGAAATATAATTACGAATATTACATTTTATTTAATAAATACAACAATCTTGAGAAGATAGGATCACAAATATAATGTGTTTGAAATAATCTATGTGATCTACTAAGTGATCTAACTTAAGCTAAACGCCTTCGTCTCGATACGGGTTCTCATCCCGCACCTTGATTGATGACCTGCAGTTTTAAAATGGCAAAAGCCGACGCAGTTTTGAAGAAAATGATCAGTAGAAACTGAGTAAATACACACTACGACATGTAAACCGATGAGTGGCAAGCAAGAATAGTTTAAATAAACCAAGAGATTTGAAACATTAATAAGTAAGAGAGTTGGGAATTCAAGAACAATTATAAGTAATCACGTAGCGATATTTATTCACGAATAGCATATGCTTTTCAAATCATTTCATATATTAGGGCATATCCATAGCCACAAACAACATCAATAGAGTATTCAACTTTCTTTCAAGTTCAGTTAATCGATGTAGACAGAGGGATCACGAAATAATAACTAAGGGTTCCTTCTAGGGTATATCAAACCCTATTTCACCCGAGCGTTAAGGGAGCCCATTCGTCAACCCCGCTCACAACATTAGCTAAAAGGCCTTAAGTGTCGACACCCCTATACCGTAGTGACCCTTACAAGTATAACTAGAACTCTATAGCTCTATAAACTCCTTGGCCTCAATATCTTGATACATTTTGGCTCATCCGGAGGCGGATTTGTGAACATTAACGTTCTATCCAATAATAAGAAGCATTGCTTCAATGGTCTTAGCCATAAGAAAATGGAGGATCGCTTGACGCCTCCCATTAATAACAGTACTCTGTACATCGTCCTAAATATATTAGAAGTGTTTTAATTCTTCTATTCATCGTATTCGATAATTCACAAGTAATTTACAAGAGTCCTAAAAGGAGATTAATAAAATATTCCAAACAAGTTTCGAATTTTAATAATGCATTCTCATACTTTTTCATATAACAAAACATTCATTTAAAACATCACACACATACACGCATTTTGATAATCAAATGCCGTACATATGTACTTACCACTGAGATGAAGCACAATCAAAATCAAGAAACTAAGCCTAGCACTCCGACGACAACCGCTCTCTCTTACGGGGTCGATGTCTACAATCACACGTATGACGTACTCGTTATAACCAATTTACACATGCATAATAAAAATGAAAACCTACATGTACATAGTCCTAAATTTCTCTAATGCACAAATAATGCTGTTTAATTATCAAAACAATTCCAACAAAACACCTAGAAGTTCAAAAATTCAAGTTTTCTAAAAAAATGTGAAACTACAATTCTGGACAGAATTGTAGCTCATACTTTGGAGCCCTATTTACCATATCAAATCATCTCCTAAAATTTTTAAATTAATGTATGATGAACATATATGTGTCTACTTTCAGAAAAATCAATAAAATTATGCATAGCTATTATAAAACTCAAGTTAAAAAAATAACAAACACTGCTATGCAGAGACAAGTTTGGAAGAAAGTTTCAACTTTAAAGAAAAATTACTACTACTTGGAGTATAGGAAAGATGTCCATCTTCTCCAGAATGAATACCCTATGTATCTAATTTTTTCACAAGAAAGATGAGATGCCATAGGTTTATGAAAATTGAGTTTTTAACAAAAATGACAAGAGTGGTCCAGAAATAGATTTTCAGAAAACATACAACTTAGAATGAGCTTATCTACCAAATCAAAAAGGCTATGAAGTTGATTGTTTTTCAGAATGACCCTATTTGAGTCTAGTTTCAAAATATGTAAGATTTAAAAATTCAAAAGAGACAAAATGTAGAGATAATGTACGATTTTCACAAACTGGTCAGATTGTAGAAATGTGCAATTTTCACCTAGAGCACTCAAAACATGGTCAAATCAATTATATGACACATGAGACTTATGGAGACTTGATTTTCACCCAAATAGCACCATTTTAATCATGAAAATAACATTTTTACATGCTCTTGACACAAATTATCAACAATCACTTGAAAAGAAATGCAAGAAGATGACATTCACAACATGCATATTGGTTCTAGTGTGGGTTTCATGAAATAGTCAAGATTTTGAAGTCAAAAAACATGATTAAGCCAAGAAAATGAAGAATCGAGTTTGGGGATGAAGAAATCTAATTTTAATTTTCATCAATCAAAGCTAAACATAGATATGCAAGCATGAATTGAAGGCTAGAAGAAAAATTTACCAAAAGATTCAACAAGATGGTGCATGAAAGAGTGAAATTGACCTTGAATTCTTGAGTGGAATGATTAAAGAACTCCCCTCCATGTTGTACTAAGTTTAGACTCAAGTTTTTCATGATTTGGACTAAGAAATGAAGTTTTGGTGTTGTTTTTGTGAGGTCAACTCTCAAAAACGGGATGAAGTTTTGAGAGAGAGAATAGAGCATGTATGAATGCTCTTGAAGAGAAAAACATGTGAAGAATTGTGGAAGAAAGAAATGGGGTTGATGGTGGAGGTTGGTGGTGAAGAATCTCCCAAAAGATATTGATACAAAGTGAAGGTAGTAATGGGAGGTTGATGCAGATGGGACTGATAGAAGGAAAATGATTGAATATAATGGGTGTAGAGTTCTTGATGTATTAGTAGAGCAAAATGTGAGATGGTTGTAAAAAAATACATCTCTATGTTTTAGTAGAGTTGACCAAAAATAATTGAGGGGGTTGGGGGGGGGGCTTGAGTATAAATAATCAATAGATGAATTGCTAGTTGGGGTAAAAAAAATGTAATATTGATAAATGAGAGGTTTCTTTGTGAAAACTAAAAGTTGATGGGTGAAAATATACTTTCCAATTAATAGCTAACACATATAAGCTAATTTTCATAAATAATAAACTTTCTAAATAATTTCAAATACACCACTTTGTATATAAATGTCAAAATCCACTTTTAGAAAACTACAAGTATTTCCCAAGTATACAATATAAGTTCCATATAGTATTATCCAAGTTTCAAAAAAATTACAAAATAACTTCAAAACAAAATTTTATATAACCATAGATAATGGTACCCTTATACTTTAAAACTAAGAAGAAGTCAAGAACAAGTTTGAAATATAAATGTATTGAAATTCTCAAATACTTTTCCCAAATTACCAAATACCCCCCAACTAAGATACGGGGTATTACATTATATCCCCCTTAAACGAAACTTTGTCCCCGAAGCTTTAAAGGATTTTGTGTAAAACTATGACATGCTTCACGAAAATACAACTAATGCAAATGAGAGTTGTATGCAATGCTAATGCATATGCAACACTTATCTTAACGGGAACGCGCTCTCGGTCGCTTACGTATCTTCTCACTCGTATCACATTAGGGATTAATATAAAACTAGCTCAAGTAAGAGGTTGGCACACAATATTGAAAGGTCTAAACCAACATACAAGTTCTCACGTTTAGAAAGCAATTCGAAAATTTTCTAGCATTTAAACAAATCGTGAAACTTGTAGACAATTACTTTGATCGAAACTAACATGTCATTTTGTTTGGCTCATCCGCACTAAAAATGTTGTATTACCTGTGTAGGGTTTGATAAACCAATCACCCCAAGTGTTCCACGCATACGAGGGGGAAAAGAACACTATGTGTCGTCACACAACATGTCTATCCATCACAACTCGAATGTGTTTCAAATGTTCCAACTTAGTCTACACAGCGGGTACAACCCATAGTACTGTCGTACTAAGATTCACGCCAGCGGACAGCTAAACAAAGTGGTCCATATCACTTGGCATTTGGTATCTCAACACCCAACGATTTCTTTTTCAAAACTTTTTTTTTAAAGAATACTTTTTTTGGGTCAAAACTTTCTAATTTTGGAAACGACCAAGTCGAATTAACTCCAAATGAAACAAAATAAGGTATTATCTTAAAAGTCGCACTCAAAGGTATGAAAGGAATGGTCTCACGGTCTTCTAGTCAAAACGTCGATACTCTCATGTCGACAAAATAACATAACCAATTAAGGAAACGTGCATACGCATCACACGACAATGACAAATCATTTATATATAGTAAGCAAACATTCTCATAGGATAACAAACATATAAATAAGCAAGTCGTTTTCGCATTAATCACATATCAATAAGCAACTAACAGTCAATTCACAAGGAAGGTAAAAATCGAATTCAAGAATACTTAAGTACCCAAACTTCCCGACGGCTTGATTACTTCATTTATTCTCAAATTGAGTTATCCTAGTAAACTTTAAATTTCAAAAACGTTTTCTCTTTCTTATTCTCTACTAATGGTATTCGAAAAGTCACTTTAACCGGAGAACCGATGCTCTGATACCAGCTAAAACAACCCAGGATCTCGCTTCAGGGTTAAAGAGACAATCGATAACCAAAAGTAGAAATATAGTTACGAATATTACATTTTATTTAATAAATACAACAATCTTGAGAAGATAAGATTACAAATATAATGTGTTTGAAATAATCTATGTGATCTACTAAGTGATCTAACTTAAGCTAAACGCCTTCGTCTCGATACGCGTTCCCATCCCCCACCTTGATTGATGACCTGCGGTTTTAAAATGACAAAAGCGGGCGCAGTTTTGAAGAAAATGATCAGTAAAAACTGAGTAAATACACACTACGACATGTAAACCGATTAGTGGCACGCAAGAATAGTTTAAATAAACCCAGAGATTTGAAACATTAATAAGTAAGAGAGTTGGGAATTCATGAACAATTATAAGTAATCACGTAGCGAGAACTTTTCGACTTTAATACTTTAATAAACCAGGAGTATTAAAGGAATTCTTAAATCAGTAGAATCTCGAGAATAAACAAGTTATTTTGAACTCATAACGATATTTATTCACGAATAGCATATGCTTTTCAAATCATTTCATATTTTGGGCATATCCAGAGCCACAAACAACATCAATAGAGTATTCAATTTTCTTTCAAGTTCAGTTAATCGTTAAGTTTAGTTGAGGCATGTCCAGAGCCACCAGCAGGATCGATGTAGACAGAGGGATCACGAAATAATAACTAAGGGTTTATTCTAGGTCTATCAAACCATATTTCACCCGAGCGTTAAGGGAGCCCATTCGTAAACCGCGCTCACAACATTAGCTAAAAGGCCTTAAGTGTCGACACCCCTATACCGTAGTGACCCTTACAAGTATAAGTAGTACTCTATAGCTCTATAAACCCCTTGGCCTCAATATCTTGATACATTTTGGCTCATCGGGGAGCGGATTTGTGAACATTAACGTTCTATCCAATAATAAGAAGCATTGCTTCAATGGTCTTAGCCATAAGAAAATGGAGGATCGCTTGACGCCTCCCATTAATAACAGTACTCTGTACATCGTCCTAAATATATTAGAAGTGTTTTAATTCTTCTATTCATCGTATTCGATAATTCACAAGTAATTTCCAAGATTCCTCAAAGGAGATTCATAAAATATTCCAAACAAGTTTCAAGTTTAAATAATGCATTCTCATACTTTTTCCTATAACAAAACATTCATTTAAAACATCACACACATACACGCATTTTGATAATCAAAGGCCGTACATATGTACTTACCACTGAGATGAAGCACAATCAAAACCGAGAAACTAATCCTAGCACTCCGACGACAACCGCTCTCTCCTACGGGGTCGATGTCTACAATCACACGTACTCGTTATAACCAATTTACACATGCATAATAAAAATGCAAACCTACATGTAAATATTCTTAAATTTCACTAATTCACATATAATGATGTTTAATTATCAAAACAAGTCGAACAAAACACCTAGAAGTTCAAAAATTCAAGTTTTCTAAAAAATGTGAAACTACAATTCTGGACAGAATTGTAGCTCTGACTTTGGAGCCATATTTACCATATCAAATCATCTCCTAAATTTTTTAAATTAATGAATGATGAACATACATGTGTCTACTTTCAGAAACACCAAGAAAATCATGCATTGCTATTATAAAACTCAATTTACAAAAATAAAAAACACTGCTATGCAGAGACAAGTTTGGAAGAAAGTTTCAACTTTAAAGAACAATTACTACTACTTGGAGAATAGTAAAGATGCCCATCTTCTCCAGAATGAATACCCTATGTGTCTAATTTTATCACAATAAAGATGAGATGCCATAGGTTTATGAAAATAGAGTTTTTAACAAAAATGGCAAGAGTGGTCCAGAAATGGATTTTCAGAAAATATAGAACTTAGAATGAGCTTATCTCTCAAACCAAAAGGCTATGAAATTGATTGTTTTTTCAAATTTACCCTATTTGAGTCTAGTTTGATAATATGTAAGAGTTAAAAATTCCAAAGAGACAAAATGTAGAGATAGTGTACGATTTTCACAAACTGGTCAGATTGTATAAATGTGCAATTTTCACCTAGAGCACTCAAAACATGGTCAAATCAATTATATGACACATGCAAATTATGGAGACTTGATTTTCACCCAAATAGCACCATTTTAATCATGAAAATAACATTTTTAAATGCTCTTGACACAAATTATTGACAATCACTTGAAAAATAAATGCAAGAAGATGACATTCACAACATGCATGTTGGTTCTAGTGTGGGTTTCATGAAATAGTCAAGATTTTGAAGTCAAAAACATGATCAAGCCAAGAAAATGAAGAATCAAGTTTGGGGATGAATAAATCTAAGTTGAATTTTTATCAATCAAAGCTAAACATAGACATGCAAGCATGAATTGAAGGCTAGAAGAAAACTTTACCCAAAGATTCAACAAGATGGTGCATGAAAGAGTTATATTGACCTGGAATTCTTGAGTGGAATGATTAAAGAACTCCCCTCCATGTTGGTACTTAGTTTAGACTCAAGTTTTTCATGATTTGGAGACTAAGAAATGAAGTTTTGTTGTTTTTGTGAGGTCAACTCCCAAAAACGGGATGAAGTTTTGAGAGAGAGAATAGAGCATGTATGAATGCTCTTTAAGAGAAAAAACATGTGAAGAATTGTGGAAGAAAGAAATGGGGTTGATGGTGGAGGTTGGTGGTGAAGAATCTCCCAATAGATGTTGATACAAAGTGAAGGTAGCAATGGGAGGTTGATGGAGATGGGAGTGATAGAAGGAAAAATGATTGAATATAATGGGTGTAGTGTTCTTGATGTATTAGAAGAGCAAAATGTGAGATGGTTATAAAAAAAAAAAAAAAAAAAAAAAAAAAAAAAAAAAAAAAAATAATCTCCATGTTTTAGTATTGTTGACCAAAAATAATTGAGGGGGGACTTGAGTATAAATAATCAATAGATGAATTGCTAGTTGGGGTAAAAAAAAATGTAATATTGATAAATGAGAGGTTTCTTTGTGAAAACTAAAAGTTGATGGGTGAAAATATATTTTCAAATTAATAGATAACACATATAAGTTAATTTTCATAAATAATAAACTTTCCAAATATAATTCAAATACACCACTTTGTATATAAATGTCAAAATCTACTTTTAGAAAACTACAAGTATTTCCCAAGTATACAATATAAGTTCCATATAGTATTATCCAAGTTTCAAAAAAATTACAAAATAACTTCAAAACAAAATTTTATATAACCATAGATATCCAATGGTACCATTATACTTTAGAAATTAAGAAGAAGTCAAGAACAAGTTTGAAAATGTATTGAAATTCTCAAATACTTTTCCGAAATTACTAAATAGCCCCCAACTAAGATACGGGGTATTACACTATATCTTCCTATCATACTTTACTAAGTATGATCATACTTCACTAACAGCCTTTAGCAATCATTCATCACTTAGACATCCGAAGTATGTTGGACTAGTGTTCATAGCAAACACTTGATTGCTTAGATCCTAGAACCGTGTGATGTTTGGTCTTATCCTAACATCTTGATGCTTACAAAATGTTTCATATAACGTTTCATGAAACGTGGGAGAGATTGCTACAAATTGCTAATCGGATATCATGCACCTGATAGCCTTTAACTTTCTGATCATGAATTGCATCAATCTCAAACGTTACGGTCGAGTGCTCAATATTATGACATGAGCAATAACTCATAGTTAAGGCAGGATTATTATGAGTCACTATGTACGCAAATGGCTAAGATGGATCCAAGATTCTTCTTTGGCCAATTCCTACAATTTTTAAAAATAGTCTTGAACTTGCTAATGAGGTCATTTCCCTACCTTTTCATAGCATGCTCTATGACATTATCTTGACTGCTGCCTCCCACTATGTGTGAGACTAAAGATAATGCATATGTGCTTCTATGACAACTAACTGTCACAAGGTTCGACCATGTTGTAGGTGGTTCGACAACCTATGTCCAACTGATAGTTACATAGTACGACGACTCATCATGTCGTTTCACCATTTAGCCCTTACAGTTGCGATTTAAACACGGTCGATTAAGACATTGTGGAATTTAATCACTAGCATTTAATTAGCTCAAAACATGAGACATCGGTTAAACATAAATAGGTTAACATAAGGACTCCACCAAATCCTAGTGCATATCCTAGGAAACAAATCTCGTCACTTATGATTTTCTATCAATTTTAATCATGTTTGTTCATGTATGCTCTTTTGTTTTAGTTATTTAGCATGCGAGGTTATACAGTTATATCCAATCACACAGTTTATAACGTAAAACAAACATAAGCATAAATAAATATTCAATGGATGTGGCCCCTAAGGTGCACTCCCACTATTGGGAATACTTCTCGAGCAAGTCTTGAACTTCGTTACATGCCATCTCGCCTATCTTGAGGACTTCAAGCTTGAGGATCTTTAGATCGTCTATTTGCTCCATGCACCTTGCGTCGTAGCTTTCGGTTTGGCCACCTCTCTTGAAGCTTCTATCTTCAGTATCTACTAACTATCTTCTTTCTAATAAGAAGTAACATCAGAGAGGCGATTGGGTGAGAGAAGAAGACAATAGAGTGTATAGAGAGGCACGACTTGCAGGTCGTATTTTGATTACATATTCAAAACCAAATATAAACATCTATGCCACATCCATGCATCAAAAACATTCATTCAACCCACAACAAAACATGTATAATAATAAAATAAACATACTGAAATTTTCTAGAAATTTCTAGAATCAAACTCAAATTACTGGAAATTAATAAGCAATAATCTAACCACCCTAAATGATCAAAAATGCTACCAAACACCTAGGGTCTCACCACCTATGGTATACAGTAGGTAATAATGACATAAGTCTCCAGAAAAAAATTGGGCTCAAGACAGTGTGTTTAAGGTCGTCAAACTGTCTCGGGAAGTGTGCTAAACACTAATTAATTAATCTAGTAATTACTAATATTTTCCTTAACTCCAAAAATTTTGAAACAATACCCGGAAAATGAGAAATTCAATTTGGAGTACCTAGGAAAAAACTGGATGAAAAACAATGGCGGGAGGAGGCTGCACGCGCCCT
The DNA here is from genome assembly GCA_023055425.1 of Linanthus parryae. Taxonomy (NCBI): domain Eukaryota; kingdom Viridiplantae; phylum Streptophyta; class Magnoliopsida; order Ericales; family Polemoniaceae; genus Linanthus; species Linanthus parryae. The sequence continues at coordinate 20,414,520 of JALGPY010000012.1, read as the reverse complement.
CAGGCGCCGCCGCGCGTGGGCGCGTCTGCCTACGCCACGTGATGTCGTCGGCTTTATGCCACGTCAGCACCCATGCTGACGTCAACTGCCGTGTCACCCAGCCACGTTAGCTGCCACGCCAACCGACACATGGCTTGCCACGTCAGCCCTACCCACGTCAGTAGCTGCCGCCAGCCCTTTTGGTGTGTGCGGCGCGTTCGGCGTGCATGGCGACGTCGACGGTGGCGTATGTGGCCCACACGCCGCCTTCCAGTGCTCCGTTCCCAATGATTTTTTGTAACACTGGAATCGTCTATTCGTCCAGATCCAATTATGTATTGCAAGTCTAATTTTAACAACTTTGGAAAAACACGTTTTTCTAGTCAGATCAATATATTTCCGAATCTTTAAAGAGACATAACTTTTTCTACGTTTGTCCAAAATTATAAAATTTATATTTCTGGGATCCCGTGAAAAACTCTATCCAATCCTATAAGATTCGCCTACTGATTCTGAAAATTGAAAAATCGATTTTCTACAGCAGCTACGGATTCAAACTACGAGGCACGAAAAACAAACCTGGCTCTGATACCAATGAAGCACAAGGCTGATATAATCATGCATAGATCTAAACACATAATAAAAGCGGAAGATTTATGTTTTACCTCTTCGCCTAAGCTCCTATCGCAACGGAAGATGATCTTTGTGATTGCTTGCTTTTACGTTCTTCCTCCAACGTCTTGCTCCCACCAATCTAGTGCGAATCTCGAGGACAAACACTATGTCCCACCCCACGTTCTACCTCCTTGGATGTAGTTGGAGAGAGACTAGGGTTCTGTACAACTTGAGAATGAATTTAGACAGTGTCTCTACTGAATAGACTAGCATTAAGCTTATTATAACTAGTCAGTAACCCGCGCCATGGCGCGGGATGTTTATCTAGAGGTGTAACATAGCTTAAATATTTTTATGAGGAATAGAAAATCCGGTATATGCAAGGGTGTGGAAAATTGATTTACATAACAAATGAAATTAAAATCATACACTGAATGATAATTCAAGCCACTATAAAATTTAGAAGTATGAATGCATCTGTGAAACCCGACTACCCCAGCAGAGGAATAAGTGATTGTGCCCATATATTGCCACAAGTGTAATTATATGACTCTGGTGATTATATATGACTTTGGAACTTGTCTTCGGAACTTTATAAAACATGATGCGGCGTATGGGTATTCTCTGATTTTATGTCCATTGTAGATTAAATGTTCATGAAGTATAGGGAATTGTCTTTTAATATTTCAAACATGTGTAAAACAACTATGCTATGATCAGCAAGTATTTTCTGAACAGGTCAGGACAAACTCAGACGTTTAAATTTCACATTTGACCAGCCCATTGACATGTATAGAGATGAGTTATATATAGCCTTGTGCCATCCTAAGAAACGAACATAATAAATCTATGATCAGCATATACATATCGTATGAAATATTAGAAAATGAAAATCATTTCAGGAAGAAGAGTTCCCAAAATCTATTTCAAATCTGTGATCGATGCCTTGTACCATATCACCATATAAGTTTGTAGGGAAAGCTAAGCCCCAAGAAATTTATAGTTCTCCCTCAAGGAGGTATTCATCAATATATAGAGTATTTATAATAGGAAAGTACATTCTAGTCCTACTAATTACAATACTATGACTAATAAGAGGTTGGGTAAATATTTGTATATACTAATTTATAGTATCCAAAAAAAAAATATTAATGAAAATTAAATAAATCGGAAAGGATCTTTTTTTTTAGGATCGAAATCGGAAAGGACTTATGATACCCATATATACTGCCAGAGCGGAGCCATGTAGGGGCACTGGGGGGCACGTGCCACCCCCACCCCCCCCCCCCCCCAAATTTTCCGAAAACACTAGAGAACCCTTAATTTATAGAAAAAAATTAACTTAGCCTTTGTATAAACACTAAAGTGCCCCTCTCAACATGAACGCATCTAGCGCAGTTGGTAAAATTCTCATTTTAAAACCAAATCGGCACAGGTTCGACTCCTTCTATGCGGTTTTAATTTTTTTTTTCCACAACAATAAAAAAACTTCGAAAATGATACGTCCTGGGAGATTTGAACCCTTGTGGCCGATGTGGAGAGGAGGGTGTTGTACCAACTGAGCCATAGAGCTTTCCATGTCATTTTTGATATTTAATTTGATTTACAGTACAAATTTTGGCTCAGCCTAATTGTGCCCCCCTTCGGCCAAATCCTGGCTCCGCTAATACTGCTTGGTTTCTCAACTAATTTTGACGGTATTATTAGTAAGATGTTTGATAGAGAACGGGGGCTCGAGAGACTCAGTGCCATGAATACGCTTAATCCATATGATGAATGTTTATTCATTACATATCTAAGTATGTACTCAAAAAGAATTTATATGAACCATATAGTAGTGAAAAATGAACGATATATATTTGGACGATGTTTATTTGCCAGCGCTTTCACTCCAAAATTATCTGTACATGCGTAAAAACTTCCGAAGCAACCATTTGTCATAAATATTTAATTCATAAAAGACTGTATACAGAAGTTTAAGATAATTTGAGCGGCTACAGATCGGAAATAGATTCTGACATTACTTTTGTGGGCAAAAATGAATGGAAACATGAGAAGAAACTGCCTTACTAATATGGTTGGAAGTTTTTTAATCATTTATGACAAAATGATTTCCAGCCCTTTGAAGATGAAAAAAATTATCAAATTGGACACTATAGTTGACCAAATGGATGGGTATGCGTTGAAAGATTTTACACCAAAAAGTCGCCAGCCCATTGCCTCCGGCCCTTATCAGTGCACTAACTCCTATATTTGGGTAGATATTGTGTTTAATGACCTGGCCCTCAAAGAAGAAAATGTCTTGACTCATGAGGATTGTTTACGCCTCTTGCAAGCAAGATATGGAGGCCGATGTTGATGGTGTACCAGAACTCTGTCCGATAGCAATCAAGAATAGGCCTGGAGCTCCTGCCAGATATGGAGCTTGAAGATATGGGGAATAGAGAGATGATGCCGTGTGATCTCACCTCTAGAAGTGTTCTGGCCTTAAGAGTTTTTGAGGGATATATAAGGTTTGTTGGAGAAAATTACTCATGCGTCATACATCTTCCATTCATGCATGCATCGTTAATCATACATCTTCTAACTCAGATTCTTTGGATCAAACTATTCTAACTACACTGACATACATTGAATTTGATAGTTTGTCTTGGTTAAATCAACATATAATTTTGATTTCAGAAGTGTCATTTCCAATGTAAATTTACTGTCACAAAAAACAAAGAGACCACTTATCAGATTACATGTCAAGTATATCAAATGTGGCAAAATTTAATTGGTACAAATAAGCAACTTGTATGCCACTCAGAGGGAAAATCTTGACAAATGACATTAAAATAAGACTTCTCAAATCACATGTGGCAAAAGGAGAAGGTAATTCCCTTGCTTTTATATATAACTAGGTTCCACCCCGCGCGCGTTGCGCGCGGTGTGGCCTTGGCATGTTTGCTTGTCTGATGGGCGGAGACCGGCGTGCCATTGCACCGGGCGTTGTCGTTTGGCTTGGAAGTTCACAATTGTCTCACTGTACGTGTAATTGGAATTCATGTGTCACATAAACAGTATAGTACAAATTGTTGTTGATTTTTTCTAAGAGGAGGACGTCGAAATCTATGATTTGATGCAACAAATTGGTATTGCGTGCAGTAATCAAACGGAAGTAAATTGATATTGACATTTACTAATGTCAGTGGACGTGTTTTTCATCTCACATATTTTCCTTAAAAGAAAAAATAATTATGTTTACAACCGTGTGTTTGTGATATAATAACTTCGCACCTTATTTTCTTGGATTTCAAATAGATATCATACAAAATCATACTTATTTAAAATTGATTTTCGTAATTATACCCTGCTGCTCTCACAGACGCCTTAATTGCTCCGCTACCACCAGGAAAGCACAATTATAACCTGAAACCCTAATCTATTGTCAACGCCTAGTTTCCTCTCCAATCAGTCACACTCTGAGTCCTTTTGATTTACGTTTCATCATTAAGATCTATCGTTTCGTGTGTGTTGAAGATTTCTGCGGCAGATTTAGTGGGGTTTGCAATATCTTCTAATTGATTGAAAGCGTGCATTTAGTACAGACGTGTCTCTTAGAAGATGCATGGTAATAAGTTCTTTGAATGGATGTGAACAGTTGCAACGGTCTTCTCACATTCATATTCATATACTGTATATAAGCACAACCAATTTGCTGTGGACATAACATAGAGTACAGCAATGGACTATAGTAAAGAAAGTAGTGATGGTAAGGTGAGGAAGGGTGCCAAGAAGAAGATGAAGAAGAAGGTTAAGAAAAATCAGAGGTATGAGAGTGAATTGAGTATGTCTTCGTGGGAGAGTTGGCATGATCACTCGTATGTGCTTGGGAAGGGGTCGGAGTCAACTATATATTCGGATGCATCGGAGAAAGATGAATTCTGGCGGGTTGACACAGCTTCCTCTTTTCCAAATAATTGGACCTGTACTTACCATCCCGGCACAAGTAAGAAGAACAAAGTTAAAGGCAAAAGCAGTGAAGGTTTGCGGAGGGAAAAAGCAAATTGTCCACCGGATGGTACACAAGATCAGGGCGGGAAGAGGAAGAACAGAGATGATGGCGTTGTGGATTCGTCCCAGAAGAAACGGAAGGTGTAGAGGGTCTTGCATCTTCTGGTATTCTGTTCCAGTGAAGTGTAGTTTGATGTTAGGTTTTATGATGAGTGTCATGGAGTTGGGTTATGTTTAGTTTGAATTAGTTATGCAAAACTATGCAATCATGGAATATATTTTGTCTATTAATGCAGTTTTTAATTTGAGTTAATTTAATGTTTGTTCACATTGGTTTGTTGTCCAATCCGAAGCACGCATCATTTGGAAGTTTGTATATGGCATCAACCAATTTATTGTATTGGATTAATGATAATATTATATGAATCACACATCACAATATGGGATCATAGCATATTAGATGAATCACAAATCAGAATATGGAACCATAGCAGTTTTACTGTACAAAAATTACAACCACTAAATCCATTGAAGAACAACCAGTAAATGAAAGAAATAGTTTCTGATAACCTCTGGTTGTGTCACTGCTATTTGTCATTTACTGGATATCTTCAATAGATTTAGTGATCGTAAATTTGATGTGTTAATTATTATGTTTGGAGGCAAGCTTAGATAAACAGTACGATGTATTCGCAAGATTATATTTATAGCTTTGCTGACCCTTTTTGTTTTTTTTTTAACATTCCCTTTGTCGATAAGTTATCCATTTAATCATGTTTAACGAAGCTCACCGGTATTCATCATTCGATGTGAGTTCAGTGCCAGAGAACTTGAACATACCACTGGCTAGCAGTCTTCTAATATAGATAAATGAAGTGAAATAACAGCTCTTAAGTAAGTGAAATACAAACTGTTGACATAGCTATTATTTATTTGAACATCAAAATCACAGAATAACATGCATGGAGGGACGTAATTGCCATACAGATGAGATTGCATTAGTCTGTGTCTGGAGAAGAGGTATAACGCTTACAACTTTCTAAATTGTCCTCGACGATTAGATCTTGAATAATATCTGGAGCATCAAATAATATTATGTAACAATCACTTTGTCATGACTGAATATTGTTGGGAGATGAGATTGCATTAGTCTGTGTTGGTTGGTTTTGTTCTTTTCGCTCTTTCTTGTTTTTAACATCCCCTTCATCGATAAGTTACATCTTTGACGATGTTAAATGGAGCTCACTGATATTCGTCGTTTGTCATCAGTTCATACCACGGGTGCTACAATGTATATTAGTTGACGTTTTACACATCAGATATATGACGGATGGTGCAAGCGATGCACCGTCAATTACTACAACAATTTCATGGGGACCTCAGTTTTAATATAATGGGACTTATTATTTAAAAATAAATAATAATGGGCTTTGGTTGCTTTGGGCCAGTCTTTATTATGAATAGAACTTTGCATATGTGGGTCTAATAAAACTTTGCTATTCCAGTTCACCCAAAAGTTACAATTTTTTAAAATTGTAAATTCAAATTTTTAAAATATTTAAACTTAATGTGTAGTACCTTGCAAAGATAAAAGCAGGCCTAAGTGAGCCAAGTGTGTGTGGGCTGAATTTGGTCCCCTTTGTTCGGGTGCGGGTCAATGTGCAGTACCTTGCATTGCGGGTTTTGGTGCGGGCTAAAGCGCATATTGACACTATAGCGGGCATTATTAGATTCATATCAGCGTTATAATATAAATAAATGAAGTGAACTAACAACTCTTCAGTACGTGAAATATAAACTGTTGACATAACCATTATTTATTTAAAGATGAAAATTACAGAATAGCATGGGCAGAGCGACATAATTGCCATACAGATGAGATTGCATTAGTCTGTGTCAGTTGAGGAGGTGTAACGCTTACAACTTTCTAATTTGTCCTCAACAATTAGATCTTGAATAATATCTGGAGCATCATATAATATTTTGTAACGATCACTTTGTTGAGATCCCATAGATGCAAGCTGCTCTGCAACGCTATTGTCCAGTTTTTCGATAGGGATCAAGGCTATCTTCATTCGTCTGAGTAATGCATATCCATCACGGATCTCGCGCCTCATCGAGAGTGGAGCAATAGTCTGCAGATGAAAGATTTTGCTGGCCTCATAGTTGGAGGTCTCAATCTTGATTTCTTTCCAGTCATTTTCATAAGCCGAATGAATACCTTGATAAATTGCCCACAGCTCACTTTCCAATTGAGTGACACCATCAATTCTTCCTATGAAACCAAGCTGCCAGTTTTCATTGTCGTCGCGGCAGACACCACCGATTCCACCGGTATTGGTTACCGGTGAGGTAAAACCATGCACACTTATCCTTATCACTCCTTGAAGGTAGAGAAATAAATATCAAGATATATATCAGGTTCATATTTCGATTAATGTAGCAGGAAATAAGATATGTCACCGGCTAACTAATATCGTAGAATGTTGTGGCCGCATTACATTTTGAAAGTACTGTATATACGAAAACATGGTAGGAAACTTACTGCGAGGAGTCAAAATGGGAGGCGGAGGTGTTTCTTGAAATCGAGTTGCTGCAGTAACAAACATCGTGAGTGATGGACTTGAAGATGAGGAACTTGCAATAGTTTCATTGCTGGTTACTTCTTCCTCGGAGACTGCTCTTCTGTGTTTTGACATTGTAACGGCTTATTCTATGAATAGATAGTTTATGATCCTTGTTCAGCTGAATAATGGATCTATAGCTTTCTTATAGAAGAGGTGAGTTGAAATGCATGGTAGATAATGCCAGATAAAACTGGACAATTGGTCCGTGACTTTGTCAGGCAATTTGTTTCTTTTTATTTGACTGTTTACACATTCAGCACTCACTTACTGTCACTGGATTCATACGTGGCATGAATGTGTGTATGAACGACAAGAGTTCCGTGAACTACGTTGTCATTGTTCACATGTATGACAGAGGGTTTTTATTATAAGTGGTATGAATATGTGTATATAGGATGCTGACACTCTGTGTAAACGCTATCCTGAATATATACGTTGCAATTCAAGGTTTTCTAATATGTGCGAACTGATGCCATATCCAGAACACTGAAGTTGCTGAAGTTTTTCATTAACAGGTATACTATATTAGATGTGCAGATTATATTCGGTTACGGACGAAAGAAATTGTGTAAATATTGAATTGACCGAGGACGTTCTAACTTTATAATGGCAGAAATCATTTCTTCGTATTTACAGACGATGTTGTGACATACTTGTGAATGTATTGTTTTTTGTATATTTAAATAAAAGAAGTCGATAATGTAAGAACCATTAGTAGTCGCTTTATTATTAGTTGCGGTAGAGGCAGTAAGTGATACAATTTCTAACATAACACAACAAAGAGGAAACATCATTGTGAATAGTGCAATGAAGTGTAACAGCAATGAGGCAAACATTCGGTGGTCTTTCTCTTCAGATGTTGAGCAGCATTGTCTTCGACTGTGCATGGAATATCAATTTGTTTACCATGCATACTGAACTTCCTTCACAACCCATTTAGTTACCCTGTGGTTATTTGGCTGCGTGCGTTTGAACACGCGAACATACACATTTTCATTTGCATTTTCCATGTTCAAGCCAACCAGTAGAGCTTCTTGTTCCTGAGAAAATAATGCCGTTATTTGTGTACTACATAACTATGAGCAGCTGCATATTTCATATGAATAAGTACCGCACTGTGGTTGTAGCTGTTCGGATCAAGTTAGGTAATACCTGTGGTGTCATTGCTGCCAGATTTTCAGCTGTGTTTCGGAGGAGGGTCTCCGCAGCCTGGCCGAAAATCATCACATCCATTATTCCAGTGTCATCTCGCAGTTCCACCATAACTCGACATCTGTGAAAATGGTATGTAATCATATTATACACGAATGTACCTGTGATGTGTGAACTGGTAGTGTTCAATTATAGCCAATGGACTTCGTAAATTTTAATGTATTCATCGGGTATGAAATAATCAACCTGGGGCTTGTGTTGCATTGTATGTCATTACATACGGGACAGTATGGACGTCGACGTTCACGATTGCAACGGTTACATGCATTGAACCAAGTGGTTTGACTGGTCGGAAAGATACGTGTTGATACCCTAAGCCAGGCTTCTTCATACATAGGCTTCTCAGCGTTGGATGAAGCCGGAGAAACAGAAATCAGAACGATGCATTATGAAATAAACATGTTTGAACGAAGTTAAATTATGATTAAGAGGAGAGATTGAAAAGCAAAGGGCAGATATATGCGAGAAGAAGAATTCCGTGAAAGATTGTGCGTAGAAAATACTTATTGTAAATTGAGAAGCCAAAAGTATACGCAGATCAAAAAATAGTATGACACAGTTGGATATCCTGTAATTTCACACATTCTGTGATAACAATAATTTGAGGTTTTCTAACTTTACCAGTGACGCACGAATATCTGCAATCTTGGACGGCATCATCTTCAGAATACAATGGATTTGTTAGTTGTATACTGATACAATTTCTGAATCTCAATTGTATTGATTGCAATTTGATATTGATTTTAAACATGGGAAGCAGTTCTTATATAGTGAGTTCTTCCCTACCTGTGCTCGCATATTCTGCAATATATAATCAATGTAATTTCTAAATTCGAGGTAACCATTGCAAGTTGAATTTTCATCCCGTTATTTCATATGTGTTGATCATGTCTTGAATTGACAGTTCACATTCGTAGTTAATTTCTTGTGCAATTTGCAGAGATGGTCACATGATCACAATTACTTCTGCACTATCTGATCAGCGAGTGCTTCCCAAGAGGGTTCATATATCAATGAGCTATTTGGAAGCGTGTCACCTAATTGCATCCGAAATTGAAAAGATATGCTCTGTAGAGACCTCTGCCAACCGTTCAATATCTGTGACTTTCTGTGTGCAGATTCAGTATGTAGGCAGGTGTATTTCTGCTTCGTCATCGGGTATATATTGCAACAAATGCATTATTTGAAGTTTGCATGTGTGGAATCTCAAGGCATTGAATTGTACAACAGCATGTGAGTGTTATAGTTTGATATTATTCAATCGGATTCGACAATTGAAATACTGTTGTTACTTGTGTGCAGGATTTGGCTTTATTATTACTGCAGCTGGAATTGTTAAGTTAGGTTGTGTCTGAAGATGCCAAGTTCAACTCAAATAAAAAGAACAGAGATAGTTACTTTGATATGTCACAATATATGTGAAACATAATGTAACTTAATGCATTAGATATTAAGCAAACCATAGACAGAGCTTTGAATTACACGATACATGATGCATGTCATTAAAATAATAGTCATATCGCGACATTAGGTTGTTATGTTTTTGCAAAGAAAATAACATAGAACAATACTGGAACAGGTAGCCAGAATGACAATATTAAAAGAGATGTCTGGTTATTCTTAGTACACAGAACTTTCATATGTTGAGGCTATGCTGGAAACACTTTCACCTGAAATTTTGGCATGCTCGGATCAACTAATTCCACGGCACATGCATCTCCAGTACGTACATTAGCGCTTCTGGCAAATTGATACCAAGAAACTCGTCTCTTGTCGCTGTTCTCTCCACCTGGGAATTTACAACGGCAGGTCCAAGTTGTATTACTGGAAGTCCCTGTAATGTACACAAGCGTTGGCCGCTCTTTAAAGTACGCCCTGCTGAACTGAACTGGTATATTCTGTGATGCAAACATAAGGTTGTCAACCGCTATCATTGCAATTCAATGTAATACCGTTCTAAATGAAAGTTAATATTGAAAGTTTACCAGTCCGCCAGACGATTCCAAATGGGTTTTCTGTATTTCAACAGCGAAACATGGGCTGTTGCAGTGAGCTTTGTAAGAATCAGCCTTCTTCAATGCGCGAGTAGCTTCACGCTTACTCGCATTCGGAATAGAAGCTCCAGCACTATAATCTAGCTCCGATGTAGTGAGACCATAGATTCTCACTTTGAATTTCGAATGTCCCTTGTACTTGAAAGTCAACATGTGCCCATATGACAGCGAATAATGTGCTGCAAATTCCTTCCACCCTGTTGTCAAATATATGTCGTTACCTCTACTTTTCATTTTAATCTCCCACACTCGGCCATCTGGGAGTACAAGCTCTGCATTAATCCCAAGTGGATCGATGACGTTGCACGAAGTCATCTGGCAGTCTCTGCAGTGAATAGATGCTTGACATCTTTAGTAAATCTACCTCTTATTACAATTAATATTAGTGTTATTCAATGTCATTTTTTTCTAAAAAGGACACATATACATGTATATATATACACACACACATATATATGCGACATAAAGCCTACCAAGTTGTTGTTATCTTCATCTCGATCTGTGATAACTCGGAAGAATTTCATTTCCAGATAGCTGCAAGAGGAATATAGTGATATGTATTACTGATTGTGGTATAGAGGAGACGATCTAAAAGATATGCATGTTTATGCGTTCTCTTTGTTCATGCTACACCAGCAATTGGTTGGGCAGAAGTTGCGATATGGGGATTGAAATACATGTATGATTATTTACTGAAACTATGAATGATTAATGTCAGTGCAAGTTAATTTGCACAAGGTATTTGCTCAGATACGTCGTAATGAATTCACAGACTGATGCTATTTCTTCATAACTCTTCATACGTAAAATAACAATATGCATTGGAAACTATCTGGTAGAAATTAATTGTACTTAGCATGATTGAATCTGCACCCTTTTTGTTTAAGGAGTTGGAGCAATAAGTTTTGTGTTTAGTGACGTGCTATTTTCCAAAAATTGAAATTTCTGGACTACCGTATTTTTGTAATAAATAATCAGTATTTGAGTATTCGGTGGCCTATATATATTAGTATAATATCCATAATTGGATAAAGTATGGTTGCTATTTCACGCACAAGGTTAATTGTATATATCTGCAAATGCTGTCTTGTGAAGCTGCACGTTCCATATGACTGCAATTTAATCTATTAGTGAGATTAACAACAGTAAATTCATGAATCTAGTACTTACAATTTCACAGCATGTTTTTCCTCGATCCTTTTTTTTTAGTTTCTTTTTCTGCTCATTATCCAGCCAAATATACCAATGTGTGCCTTAAATTGAAACTGAAGATGAACTTCTTATCAACAAATATATTTATTTCCGTTCGGTACCAATCAGACAGATTTCGTCGCTACGTGGAGTTTACTATTTATAGATCAAGACATTGGTAGCATATCTGGAATAGAAATCACTAATATAACATATGAAGGCAGTAGCACCCGATAAATGCCAATTAGTTGTTCACAGGAGGAAATGAATATGAGTAATGTAGATTTCCTTCTGTGAGCGATTATACAGACAAAGAAGATCCTATTTGGAATCAGGTACCTGTAGAGTGATGATATTAGAACCTGTGACTCGCAGAGATCTGATGACTCGAGTTGGAGAATCCGTTGCCTAAATAATCACGAATACGAATACTGTGAATAAGTAGATCGCTATGACAGATACGTTATGACATCGAGTACCTGTTCGAAATTATGATTGCGAGATAAGTTGGAATACCTGTTAGAGAAAAGTTAGAAATCAGAGAAGATTTGACTGAGAGGATGAAGTTGAAAGGTCTTCTTACCAGCACAACGAAGATGGGTAGTTGTAAATTTAGGATGTGGATATTGTTTCTTCAAATCTTAAAGTTAGCTCTGCTTTTTAGGTATCAGTGATAAATTTTTATAATGATATTTTTTATTGTATTTTATAAATTGGGTGTCCATAATCACTATATTGATTCTCATTTGTAATAATCTTGATAAAAGGTTTTTGCTTACTGACGTTACTTTTTAATGTTCTGAAGTAATGAATTTTATATAGTAAATTGTAATAATAACATATAATATGTGCCCAGTTACGACTTTGACAGTGCAGACAAATTAGGAGATCATATTTGGGTGTAAAAAAAGGAAAACAATAATAAAAAAAAAAGAGTGGAAAAAGAGGGGAGAGAAGCAAGGAAAAAAAACGAAAGAGATGTTACAAGTTGTTGACATCCCAAAATTATGAGGCATAAGTTACTACGAAACGGGTGCAACGTCAAATTGCAAAAGTACCGTAAAAACAACATTTAAACTCAAACATCCAGAATATCTTAACAGATTCATTTTCTACTGATCCTCTGCTGCCGTTGTTGGAGACCGTTTTCGCTTGGATCCCGATGATGACGTGCTGGATGTAACCGACCGCCTACTGGCAATGCTCATTCGCTGCACTTTTAGGAGAAATTGCGTCTGGATCTCGAGCTGCCGTTGCTTGAGAACGGTTACTTTTCCCAGTATTTGTATTTGTCGCTCCACTTGTTGAATTTCCTTCTCAGTATCTGTGATCATTTCATCAACATTTTTACCACTGTTGAATATTTTGCGACAGATAGCTGCTCCCTCGGCCTTCCTCTTGAAATACTGCATGCTCCCTCGGTTACGGTTGGCTCAGTTGCAGTGTTAGGACAGCTTTCCATTGAAATATATCTGTCATAATTTCGATAATTACAAACCAAATTAAGGCATATATTTCTAATGGTTATTTGTTGCAGTATCTAACTTACTAACGTGGATTACGAACACAACACACGTCGTTGAACTGGCGATACAGAAGTGGATACTACTCTTGCATCCAGATTATACTTCTCTTATTTATCTGCACATTGTAAAGTAACTTCGTTAGATTTCTGTTTGTGGAAACAATATTTTCAATTTATGCTAGTATATAGTGGTTACCTTGAAGTGTCGCTCGGCAGATAGTTGAAATAGTGGGATACTAATTTATATCTGTTCTTTCAACTTGGTCTCCAAGAAATTTCAGAATTCTGTTGACAAGTGTCTTCAACCAAATCTTTCACTGTTTAGGAATACAGATAACAGCATAGGTGTAATGGGTGAGCTGATGCATTGGTTCCTAGAGATTCATGAATGTCAAGCAGATTCTAGCAGCCACATGTCTGGCCTGCATGCAACCTGTGCTGTTGCCTATACTAATGGCTTACTCACATTGCCTTGAATTTTCTATCACAATGTGCTGCATTCATTTCAATAGCAGTAGGGATGTCTATTTTTCCCAACTGTTTCTTACTTTCTGTATACAAGCCATAAATTTCCACATATTCAAATTAATACAGGAAATATTAGTCATACTATGCTTGTAATTTCGCGGAATGTAGCTATAAATTTGATACGTTGCATTTCTGATGATTTGTTACCACGGTGGTATCTTCTTGTTAAATGGATCGTAAAGCTTGAAGAAGCGAGGTGCTATTTCTTTAATGCCTGCAGTAGAATTGCTTTCCTGCTTAACAATACTGTGATAAATGATTTTGGTGCACGTTCGATCCATTATCCTTATATCATAGCTCAGATTCGATCTAAATTTGAAGAAAACGAAATATCCCAAAGTGATTGAGTTGAACTTGGCCACAGTTTTCCACCCATTGCCAAGATACAGTTCATTATTGCCTGCAAGAATCATCGTGTCAAAGATTGCACCGGAGGGAGTTCGTAGCTGGACAATCTTTCCAACATCTTTCCTGTAAACATCAACAAAGATACGGGGCAAGGACTGCAAGCGGAACAACAGTTGATTAGATTGCCTGCTTGAAATAATATTGTTAAGTTCCTTGTATGTAGAACATGTACTTACTAACTATTTTTGAACCTAGGCATATACTGGTATTACATGCTTTATATATAAGCTTACCAGTTTGTCATTTTTTCGATCACTGGATACGATAACTTTGAAGAAATTCATACTGATTCCAATGCTGAGGCCTTAACTGCTAATGTTTGATTATAGAATGTAGGCTGTTTATACAAATGGCAACCACATCAGTTCTTTAATAAGTTCATATTGAATTACACACACACACAAACACACATTACAGTGACAAACCGGAAGGATCATAACATAGTTATGCATTCTCACAGTGACACAAACATAATGCGGTTCAAACTACCCAAGAACTCGTGTTTCATATATTTATTCATTTACGCAATTCAAATCTTTGGCATCTTGAGCATGCATACTTTGATGAAATAGTACATACAAGCAAAAGCAGAGAAACAATATCGAAGGGGGAAAAACAGATTGTCACTATGGGCTCGCAATTGCAAACACTACAGATTGAAAATGTTGAATACAATAACACAAACAAGTGATAGCTGATTTCAATGAGTTGTGTACAAATATATAAGCATGTATTCTTATGAACTTGTGCAAATCCTTTTTTTTTCATGTGATATTACAGATTGGAAGGAAAACCCTAAATGAAACGTACCTGAAGCAGGTGAATCTTGGCGGCGATACATAAGACTTGCAATATAAAAGGTTGGGTGGGAGGAGCAGTGGATGGTCATGAATACCCAACGAAGTTTTGCGCGATTAATTTATTATGCTCGACTAAAATTGCAGTGGAGGCCCTCCTATTTGTGGATATTTAATATCATGCATATGATTGGCCGAGTTTAATCGAGAACCAATACATAATAGTTATTTGCTGGGAACTAATTGAGTCTTCGTTTAAGAAATTAATATATCTGCATCGGCGTTTAAAAATTATACGAGAGATTATTACGTATAAATTGGAGTTTAGTCTTGCATTGTATTAAGGTTGCATTCTTACTAATAACTGGTTTTACTAAAATCTTGTATTTATCAAACTCTAAATTGCTATGTCATCTATAACATCGGCATGATTTGTGCGCAGGTATATTTAACTAACTGCTAATTGCATTAAAACAATGTGTACATAATAAGTTTCGTGTAGATGTCTATCAAAGACGTCCATTTTACAATGAGACAACAATAATCAGACACTAACTCGAATAATATATGCAAATACATGAATCGTAGAAAATTACTGACGTCAGACAACATTGGATTGTTAGCAAACAATGCGAAGCTGGATATCTTAAAGAGATGGATGTGCAATGAATAAATATTAGATGTGGTGTAGGAAAATGTATGAAGGAAAAGCACCGATGCTAAACAAACAAAACATTATATGTTATGTTACACATATGTTGTCCCAAAAGTGTACCCAAAAAAATACCCAAGTCTCTGCTATGATTGGAGACATTACTTTACCCTTCCACTACAACAGAACAGGACCTATATAGTATGGCATCTTCATATGCACAAAATGACTGCCATGTTTTGCTATGAAACTGCACAAAAAAATATTAGCAAAAAGCATAAAAATAACAACTGTGTAAGCACAAGTTGTTAATTTTATGCACTGCTGTCTCCAGGATGCACTGCTAAATGCAGTCCTTGTATCTACATACATATCTGATCACATAGTTTTACAGGCCTTCATCACAGAGTTAATTTTATGCAATCTCAACTTGGCGAACACTCCACTTGTTAAGCCAGCGTGGATTCTTGCTGCTGGATGGAGCCAGGCGGAAATAGAATCGTTTATCTACCGCTGCATCATTCGCCTTGGACAACACATCGCTCTGTTCCTGCATAGCAATACAAGACGACTATATTAATTAACATCCCATGGAATCGGCCGCATTTCAACTCAAAACTGCGAAATATGGGCGTAGTTAGCTTACATCTGGAGTCATTGCAGACAGGATGACCGCACTCTTATTTAGCACTGTTTCAACGGCATGTCCAAATATAGCAACCTCAAGTTCACCACTGCCATCACCAATTCGAACTCCGAGGCGCCCCCTGCACGATATTAATTTGTTTACATCGCAATTAGAAATCATATACTTACATGAGAAAGACCCCGTTGCTCACAAATGGACTATTGTGTATACAGCCATAGATCACATGAGTTATTGAATTGATAAACAATAACTTTGAAAAAATTATGTGAGATGGAACGCGGCATACCATGGTGCAGAAATGCAGTCACTTTTTTCACAGCCTGGGCAAGCAAATACTTCGCCTAGCACGTGGTTAGTAGCCCGGTTGCATTTGTTGCATGCGGTATACCACGGCCGCTGACTACATGGTGCTACAACAACAGACACTCTCACCCAGACTTCATCAAAACCAGCTTGCTGCAATGCAAAATAACATTAATTCAATCGGGAATATCATAGATAAATTTGCACGCGATTACAATTCTAGACAGGACAAGTTACCGGACTACTTGGTAAGTCTGCAATCCTCACAAGTTTGAACTCTGATGTAGAAGTATTGACAACTTTCTTTTTCAGTAACATCTCAGGGTCACTAATAGCATCAATTTTCTCGTAGTTAGCATCACGCCTGCAATATCTTTAGATTGTTAACATAAACTACCATACGACAACCTATGCACTACATATAGGTAGATAATGAAGGCAGTTTACCAATCCAACAATTCATCGACCCGTGCATCAGGAACATCAGTCAAGAACATTGTAGACATAGTAGTTTTCAAGGAGAATCCTGGGAGACACAGGCAAAACCATTTATGAACATAACAGTAGGTACAAACATAACATATCATACGTCAACATTTCAGCAAAAGACAGCATGTTCATACCCGAGTATTTCGATGCCACAACATTAGTGACGATGACCACCGGCTGGGACTTTGCTAACTTGGCCAGTTTTTCTGCATCAGTGGTTGCTATCTCATCCCAAGCTGAAAGGCACACTGGACTCAAACTGTTTGGCAAGGCAAATGAAGTTAGAGAAAACAGCAAATAGATAGAGTGGATAAGATTCAGTAAGGGGAAGGGGAAAGACACCACATGATATCATCGATTACACAACAATTTTCAGCATCATAAACAACTAAAGACATCTTACATATATATAACATGTATATTTCATATCTGAATTCCATACCAGTATGAACAAAACAAAATTGATGGATCAAAGGAACATACAAGTGTTGTACATGCTCATATTAATTTATCAGGCAAATCAAGAATATCTTTATTGCATACACTGATGGTTCATTCCTCACAGGTCACATTGTACAAGCTTAATGTTGATCTGGTATGCTTTCGTTCTTCTATTACTTTATAGAGCATAACAAAGCGATATTTGCGGTGTAGGAAACAATATTTAACTATACTATCGTTTTAAGAACTTCCACTGCCTATAATGTGATCATACCTAACTAACAAGAATAGGCGCAGAACAGTATATTAGAAGTACGCAAGGCACATCCAAGAACTTACGTATCGTCGACAACAACTATATCTCGAACCTTCGAACGAGCAATCGAATCCTTCCATGGCACTGTTTTCGGCGACATGACAGCTATGACTATCACTGCAACATCTGCACATGGATACATATATTGTGAGTATGTAAATTTTGATGGAACAAAGAAAGATAGCCACGACAAGCACAGCAATAACAAGCACAACTAAATACGAGCAACGCATAAAAAACTCGGCAAGCGATGCAGTGCTAAAATATTGGGGGAAACTACCAAATTTGTCAGGTTTCCCGATGAGGTCGCGGGCGTCAGTCAGATTCTTGAAATTGAACGTAGTAGCTCCCCTTTCATCTGCAGCATCTTCGACTGGTACAATTTTCATCTGAGGATCCAGAACAAGGACATAATCGTGATCAATATAGCGATGTTGCGGGTTAACACGGCGTACAGCTCCATCACTGAACCAGTATGAATGATATGGATGTAGCTGTTTGTCAAACGTTTCAATTTCACCGTCAAAAGCTGTGGCTTGTATCTTTTTACCCTGCGCAGGACAAAGCAGGTAATGATGATTATGACACAGGTTTTGGGTGAGGTCAGTGTACTACTCGCTAACTAACCTCGCTATCACAAAGGACATATCGCTGATACTTAGTGTTGCCAAATCGAGCTGTTGTTGCACGGTACTTCTCAACAACACGAAGTTTAATCTTCCATTCTTTCAATTGATCAGTCAGGGCAGATAACTTCAGCATATCACTTTCCATCCCTAGTTTACAACAGCAACACACAAACAGCGTATATAAGCACCACATTTGTAGTTACATGCTTTTCAGATCGTAAAAAAACTTGATGCATAATCACGCAATCATTTAACTTTGCAGCAAGTACATTTGATATAGCAAAATCAAGCGAACAACAAATATAAACCACAATAATGCAACCAGACAAGATTATAGCAAGCACATATTCGGGGCCATAATTTCATGTGTCGTATTTCCAGTGACACGGACGAAAGCATGACCAAAAAAAAAAAAAAAAAAAACACAAAAGATAATAATAACAATAATAATAATAATAATAAAAAAGATTATATATATATATGTGTATATATATAGTATATGCTATTCCTATTGTGAATCAATATTATAATTGCCCGGATGCTCGACGTAGCAGATGTTTATACACAACATTCTGGGTACTGTCAACAGTTTGGATATTATCAAGTGGATGTATTAAAATTTTCACTGTCGCAGACAACGTTGCTCGAGATAATGCAACATAGAGTTGACCGTGCGAGAATACTGGTTGAGGAAGATAAATACCAGCATACTGCAAAGTTTGGCCTTGGGACTTGTTAATTGTCATAGCAAAGCATAGTCGGATCGGGAATTGTTTTCTTTCAAACTCAACTGGGTAGTTATCTGTCTCAGATGGCCTGAGTGGTATCCTAGGTATGAAGACATCCTTCCCTTTATTGTGTCCTATAGCTATTTCAGCATGTATGATATTAGGAAGGAGATTTTTACAAATGAGTTTAATACCATTAGACAGCCCGGCAGATGAATCTAAATTTCGTAACAACATCACAGGACAACCACATTTTAAGCATGGCTCATGAGGAGGCAGTTCATTAGGTGTAAGAGTATGTAAAAACTCCAAAGAATGGTTATCTCGGCTACCAGGAAGACAATGATCAAAACTTGTGTAGACATGTGTGTTACCAGGGAATCTACCAAGTAAAATTTGATTCAGTAAATCAACACAATCATTACTTGGTGTCAAGATGGCTCGATACACAAGGTAATCAGACTTCAGGCAATCGCTTTCAAAGTTAGGGTGAACGTAATCAATGAAAGCATTAATCGATGCTCTTTCATTTACAAAAGGCACAACCATAGATTGCGGTAGCTTTAATAAGGATTCATCATTTTCTTGCAAGCGGCCATCCCCGACCGATAATAGAAACTCCGCAAAAGATGGATCATGTATTGCCCTCATGTTCACCGTTAGACGTAATAGGCGCATATGACGCCACAGGTGTGAAGCAACAATGCTGTTACATATGCATTCCTCCTTCGTTGCTCGCACGACTATTACATTCACCCACAGATACAGCAGGGGGTACGACAGAGGTCCCTCTATTCCCGGGAGGCGCATAGACAGTGTCTGGATGCTGTAATGAACCTGGCGATGAAGAACCCGACGCGCCTGAAGCAATATTCAGCAACCCAGATGACACGGCTGGCATGTAGGACAGCACAGTATTTGGTAAACCATTATAGGCATCCAAAGCAGTACCATATTCGGCCGCAAAACCAACAGACGGTCTGTTCAGCCCAAAACCCCTAATAGCCATGGAACCAACAGGCATGGGATACGGGGAAGCATACCTAGGTGCTTGCACACTACTACCTGGTATCGCGGTATAGTCAACAGAACCGGTAACAGAGCCCCTCACATCTGCATTGTGCACAGACAGGCTGGGATTCGCAATACGCCCCCGCGGTCTACCCAAGGGCCGCGGAGCTATGGCAGACGTATTACCTCCTGCAGATGAAGGCCTACTATTCGCATTTTCCGACCGCGGTCTACCCGGCGGCCGAAAAGCCGGGCCAGGAGTGTTAACTCCTGCAGATAATCCTGAACCACGTGCTAGCTCCTCCTCCACTAAACCCCGGCGAGTACGTTTCCCAAGACTACCTGCAGGCATTTAGAAACTACAGGCAACACACTACATAAAGACACAAACATCAACTAACTTCAACCACGGTAACAACATCACGGACACAAAATCTATACCAAATAACCAAGCAGTAAACAAACCATATTTCCACCGCAAATTCTCAGTCGCACCATCAATCCAGATTACACAGGATTTATACCGATTCCAACCTGACCGAGATACCTCATTATTAAAATAAACGCACCAGTTTAAGACACTGAGCCAGCATTACACATTAAACCAGGTAAAAGTAACTAAACCAAACAAACAAACTAAAAACCAAAGGGATGGGAAGACACAAATCCCACACGCTGGCAAACCAAAACAGAAACACGGCAACAAACAACAGGCATGAAACTAAACACACACTACCAACTCTAACAGATATGAACATACCAGATAAGCAATCAGACGAAGGCCCACCATCCGCATTTTCCAACCGCGATCTACTCGTCGGCCGAAGAGCCGGGCCAGGACTGTTAACTTCTGCAGATAATCCTGAACCGCGTGCTAGCTCCTCCCCCACTAAACCCCGGCGAGTACGTTTCCCAAGACTACCTGTAGGCATTTAGAAACCACAGGCCAAACACTACAAAAAGCCACAAACATCAATTAACTTCAACCACGATAACAACATCGCAGACACAAAAACTACACCAAATAACCAAGCAGTAGACAAACCACATTTACACCGCAAATTCTCAGTCGCACCATCAATCCAGATTACACATGATTTATACCGATTCCAACGTCACCGAGATGCCTCATTACTAAAAGAAACGCACCAGCTTAAGACACTGAGCCAGCATTACACATTAAACCAGGTAAAATTAACTCAACCAAACAAACAAACAAAAAACCAAAGGGATGGCAAGACACAAATCCCACACGCTAGCAAGCCAGAACAGAAACTCAGTAACAAACAACAGGCATGAACAAAACACACAATGCCAACTCTAACAGATATGACCATACCAGATAAGCGATCACAACAAATTCCTTGCTCAACCAACAGCCGATCAACCTGCAAACACCAACACTGAATGTAAGCAAAAGTGAATCATACTAACCAAGCATCATCTTATCAACTGGCTACAACCACCACATGCAGAGCCTATACGTATATATAGCACACTTCTACATGCAGTAATAACACCATTAGCCAACAAAAAAACCCCAGAACACACACATGCAAGCAATCAAACCATATAGAAATACCTATTTGTTAATCATCATCATAAAAAACACACATGCAAGTAAGTATTACAACAACCCACATGGCAGAGTAAATATTCAATCCACAACCAACCAAATAAACCCCCCCACCCCAACCACCAACTGCCCGGAAAAAAGAAAAAAGTCAAACCCAAGTCAAAAAACCAAATTCAACAACCCCACAGAACCTGACAAACCGATACACACACCAAGTACCGGATAACGCACAACCCACCATACCAATTTCCGGCAGCCGGCGAAAACAAAACCCACAAGCCGTAGAAAACACAGAGACGAAGAGAGACGAAAGAACTAACCTACTGACAATAAATCAGCAAATGGCACCAACATCAGAAGAGCCGTCTCCCACATACTTAAGAATAAATGGCAAAAAGTCGACACCTGTCCCACTAACGATTGCCGGAAACCAGCCACAGCTACGCCGGGCATCGCCACCTGTCCCACCAAGAAGATCACCGACTACGAAGTTCATGCTCCACAGCCCAGACCAACCAGAGACGGTTCAAAAGACAATATCGCCCTTCAACCACAGCCTATCCGTTCCACGTCAGCAAGGGCATAACCGACCTTTTCTACACGTCACAATTACGTAGGCATTTCGCTGGCACTTGGTCCGAATTGGCAGCACGTAATTGGACCACCACTGCCACGCAAACCGGCCGTAACTTCTTTTATATAGGTAGTAGGATAATATAGAAGATATGTAAGAGGCTGTCTCCTTATATAGGAAAAACTTCTCCTAAGTTTGCTCATAAACTCCTAGGGTTTGAGCATTTGCTACTAACCCCTCTAGGTTTGTGCCTTAGTGCAACTAACCCCAAAAAGTTATGATATTTGCATTGAGCGTCCCACATGGGCGCACCAAAAGCTAACAGTATGCTTTTTTGTGTCTTGTCTTTTTCCAAGCATTCGTCATCAACCACAACCCATTGTTCTTATGCGCGAAAGTAAAAACTTTAGACCACGTGTTTACATTACTATAGTCCTTCAGCACCAAAACATCACAAACATTATCGCCGTAACAATTGATACCTAACAGTCTCCTATACTCTGTAACTCTGAGGTAGAGGTAGTTGTTCTCTGGTAGAGCGATTTTATGGAATACCTCGTCATCCAAGCTAAATTCCAAGATGTAATTGTGCCCTCGAGAATTCTCGTCCGAGTTTTCGTTGAAATTCCAATGGACAACCTCATTCACTATTGCTGTTGGGTACCTTCTGAATCTTCCGGAAACAATGTTGTCTATCTGTCTCCACAAATTTTTACTCAATGTGTATACATCGACTTCATGATGAAATGTTCCCTCTCCTGTGCCTTCACCTTGTTTGATTCTGACTACTTTGAAATCCTCTGTCCCCTGCGCAAACCCAAAACCTAGGACTACATAAGTATTATGTGACGATTCACGGTAATAGAGGTCGACCATCTTGCACATCCTGATAGTGGAATTCCAGAAATAAAATTTCGAGAAGTCATGCAAACACAAAAGACCTCTGCAACACCCCACTGGTACCGTCATGTTCCTACTAGTACTTGTGTTGAAAGGGAATTGAAGATCTACCTTTGTGGTGAAGGTTTGGTCGTAAAAGGAGTAGTTTCTGGTGTGGCAGGTTTTGATATAGGATGAAATGCTTGTCTTGTGTGGGTATTGGAACATGAAAATAGTACCTTCTTGAACAGCGGATTCGTTCTTTAGATTAATGAAACAGCGACTATTTTCACTAGTACTATTTTGATATAGGATGAAATGGTTCGAAACAATTTGCAGACAGCTGCACACCGGAAAAGATATTTAACCGTTAGACGCAAGATGATGGTGATTATGATGTCAACATGGAGGTTTTCTAAGGTCTGCTCACATGGCAACATGGTGGAAACCAGAGGGTGAAAAGAAGATAACTAAGATTGCAGAAAAATGTTAGACTCCTTATGAGAATTAATTTCCTAATTTCTGGATGATCTGAGTTTTATTTCTGATGAAAGACCTCAGCATTAAGGACTGTTGCTTAGGATTTCTACTTAAGTTTGGTTTTTTATGATAAGCTTAAGTTATTTTATTTTATTTGAAATGACTCATGTGACCTGATAATTTCTTTTCAGTATCGAACACTCTTTTGCATATGTAGCATTTCCACTCCACTCGCAGGCCGGGCCGCGGGAGGATCTTGTTCCGGCGGACTCCTCCTGCCCCAGCGGCCCCACTTGAGCCCCCTGCTTCCTGCACCCCGCCTTGAGTGTCAGACCCCCTCTTCTGACTTCTGGAGGGCGGGAGAGGGGGAACACCTTGAGTCCCAGAAGCCTTCAGACCATCCCACTGCTCCAGTACCAGTAGTCTGTATTCTACGGGGCGTGAGAGGAGGAGGAGGGGGAGGGAGAACACCATGGGTCCTAGAGGTCCCACTGGAGCTCCCCACTTGTTGGACTCCGCTTCTACAATCCTCGTACGGGGGTTGGGGGAGGAGAAGTGTGGTGTGGGGTTGGGGGAGGAGTGGGAACACCACGGGTCCCAAAAATAAAAAGCTAATATTGACACTGATAGATTCTACTAGTTAGGCTACCAATGATTCCCCATGCACATCTAGCATGAAACATTGAAACATACAGATTCAACCATGGTGCCAAAACTTAAAATCATGAAATAAATAGTAGTAATGTTATAGTTGTATAAAAAATGCGTGATTCACAATCCCGTGTAATTTACCAGGCACAAACAACTACAGGAGAGAGAGAGAGAGACGCAAGAGGAGAGGACAGCATAACTATAGTACTGAACTTTAAAAAAAATTGTGACCATGTGAGAGGGATATGACATGCAGGATGAAAAACTTGTTAGACGGATGAGCCACCGGAGGCAGTGGATGCATTTTTTCTTCTATATTTCAATATATGATTTTTTTCTCAAAAAAAAAAAAAGAAAAAAAAAAGATAAGGAATTGTATATTTTCTGGATAGCATACTCCTCAAACTGATTGTTACATAGAAAAGAAATGGGAGATGGAGGAGGAGTTGTTTATGTCTTTATGAGGTTGTCTTAGTCTACTGTTTCGAAGACCTGAGTGGTTTTTGGTCGGATTTGTATATTTTTGAGATAACCAATTCTTCAACCTGATTTGTTGCAGACATCAGCATCATCATTCATCCACAACACTCAACCCTCAAATTTTCCCTCAAAAATCACTAGAGATATATCATCCAAAACCTATATAATCAAATTCTCCCTCCAGAATCAATAGAGAGATTGCCATTTTCATCCTGCGGACAACACTACTCCTTCATCAGGATAGTAAGTTACTACCCAGAGCAACTAGCTAGTCCAAATAGAATAATGAGCAACATGCATGTTCCACCATCCTCTTCAAAAGGACAGGCGCGTGGAAAGGAATCAAAATGAAATTTAGACATAAACTTATCTTTATACAGTATCTTCTCACCTTCAGGGCCGAAATTAGATGTCTCTGTACGAAAAACATATTGACTCGACAATAGTGATGTGGATGACATCGTAAGTGTACAAGAAAAATGTAAGGATACAAAGGAAGGATCCAAATAGACAAAATTTACAGACTCTATTGAGGTGCAAATACTCGGCATTTCCTCATCGGTCTTCCTACTCTCCATACGTTTGGCTGTCTAGAACTTGGACTCCTCGCCCATTGATGAATGTGGAACTCAGTAGTTACTACAAACCACCAAACTGGTTCCCATGTTCTCTTTCATTCTTTACGCCACATTTTTCACTTACCTAGGTCTGGAGATTTTGGAGGCCTTAGTTTAAGTCTATACTTTGACACGCACTTTCAGAATCATATGTTATGATATTTGCAGGAGAGAGAGAGAGAGAGAGAGTACAAATTCTTTCATCGGACCAAGGGCAAAATACCCCACTGGTGCAGGAAACCTTCACCAGTTGTCACTTCTAACACTAGTAGAACAAGTACCGCCAGCATAGCTGCTCTCCCATTCCATGTTTCAGCACTCTTGGTCCATCCCCATTCCCACATTGTAACAGGAGGAGGAAGCTCTCTACGCTGTGAGTCATATGCTGCCAATAGCTCTTCTACACTACCAAGAGGAACTAGAGACTGCACAGTTTGCACCCAGAACAGTAGAATTGATCAATAAGCGATGCAAAGATATTGAAGGAAAAACATCTAATTCATGCCGAATATAAGCTGACAAGTCAAACACAAACAGTGGATATAAAAGTGAATACGTAATGTTATCATACAAGATGCAGGCACAAACTATTAAATCTTCAATGTGCAACATGAAGAAGACCAAAGGTCATGGCATCCACTGGTTGTCATATTTTAGAAACGGCTTAGGGAGGCCAACACTGTCATATATCATAAATCATGGTCTAATTATACACATTGCAGAGTATGTAAGGGTCATCTATAAACTATTTTACTAGGTGTTTTGGTGTTTTCAAAGTTTGCCAGTTTAGCGACATGGCCTTTTGTTGGGGGTTCAAGTTCAACAAAATAGTAAACATACTTGATTGAATCAGTGGAGGGAGTTTGTTCAATAAAAACACCAAAATAATATGTATTATTACTACTTAAAAGAAAAAAGAACGTTGACTGCAGAGTTATGTAAGGGACTAATGGTCATCTGTATAATATTTTACTAGGTGATTTTGCTGTTTCGAAAGTTTGGCAGTTCAGCCACATGGAATTTTGGTTTTCTGAGTTCATCTAAACAATAAAAAATACTTGACCGAATCAGTAAAAGGAATTCATTGCACTGATCTGAATTGTAAACTCCGAAGAACGGCTACTGATCTCCTAGTATCTCCTAATCACTGTGGAAGATCATGAATCGCAAAGCCCTTGCCTATCATACATGTGGCAAGGGATAACGTGCATTAGTTAGCTTGTGATTGATACAAGCAGAGGCAGAACCTTTATTTACAAAGAATATGTCACTAATCAGCACAGGAAATGGATCGCTGCTCCCAGTCATTCACTGTAGCTAGACCAAGTGAAGGCAACTAAGATAGCAGAAAAGATAACGTAGAAGTATAAGGGTGTTAGGAACCAAACAAAAGTTATTCCTTTGACTCTAGAGGGAACAAAGAGGAAGTTAAAAAGCTGGCCAGCTGGGAGACAAAGTAGAACAGAAGATGATTAAGAAATAGGGACCGAAGAGAGTGAAAGAACTACTACTGTTGGTTCTATATGCCGAAAGGGGAAACTGATAAACCGCCTTAGGTGGATGGGATTGATATAATTTTTACACTGGATGTAATATTTGAACTGTGATGGAAAAGAAATTAAAATATGGCAAAGAAAGGTGGGTTCAGAATTAAATCAGATTTGGAGCCAAAACTAAAATTCAAATGGGCAGATCATTGGATGGTTGAAAATTGCAATGGTCGGTACAGTTGGGATAAGAGAAAGAACACTTACATGTCAAAGAGTTGATCAGTTCCGTACCCAGCAGGTTCAAAAGAAACATTCACTGGAATGATTCCAAATTATCTCCCTGCGGCTCTCAATCACTTGTAGAAGTATAAAGCACAGAATATAACTATTAAAAGCACAATGATGGTTGCCTGCTCAATTGGCTTAAGAAGACTGACCTCTATTTAATATCAAAAAAGCTAATTACAGCACAACTATTTTATTGAAGACCACACTACCCTTCCATTAATGAAAACTCGAGTTGTAATCTAAATTATGCCTTTTTCTAGTCTGACCCCCTTTCTCCCCCTTGATCAGTAAATCTACGGACCTCGAGCTTCCATCAACACCAGATCCCAAACGTCCCTCAACACCAAACATTCATCGTAGTCCCTCTTGAGGTGGTTAAGGTTCCGACACACTGGTTGTCAATTTTCAGATCCATCGGGGCTCAGAAGGCTTCAGGCAACACAAACTCCTCGCAGCAGGTGCATTTCCTCTCTCGTCAAAGAAACCATGGAAATCCTACTATCTCTGTTCTTCACAGAACCGTCACGCTAGAGAAGTTTACGATTGATCTCCATCTCTATGACCCTTCTCCAATTTATTCCACAAATTGGATTACAAATCAATCCAATGTTTTTTTGATCCGAGTAAAAGTTTGGAAACTATGAAGTTAAATTAACAAAATTAAGAGTCAATCAACTTTATCTCTAGACTTGATGATTTTGGTTGGGTTATCTAGATCGTTGTGGTTGCAGGGCATTGTTCCGGATTGTGAAGTTCAGAAACTATGAAGTTCAATCAACACATGAGCAATGTTGCTTTGCGAAATTCAAGCGTTGTCGGTGGTGGTGGTGGTGGTAATAGAATGGTGGTGAGAGAGTCACATATAGACGGGTGGGGCCGTGGCGGATAGGGGCCATAGTGATGATGGCTGAGCGGTGGTTGTCGTCGATGGAAGTCTAGTGAAAGGTTTGGAGAAGAAAAAACAATGAAGAGTTTGAGAGAAGATCAGATGGAGAGATTATAGGATCTAAAAGCTAAATATTATTATAGTCGTATTTACACACGTACCCCTGAGACGGCTATATAAAACATATGCACTCTGATTACCAAATCATTAATGAAAAAACATTATTCTCTAACTTAATTGTCTACAGATCATTATGGTAGAGCATCCGATCCCACCCAGCAACACCGGCGGCTCCAACTTCTCTAAAACTGCCGACAAAAGTTGGCAGTGCCTCTATCCGGCTGTTCTCCAAAAACGAACAAGTTCGGCCGTTTCTATCCGTGTTTCTGGCTATGGTGTCTCTTACCCCCACAATTCCAAACCCTAGTAACCCCCACCCAACCCCTCATCATGATTACTGCTCACCTAACACACACAAACTCCAACCCAACAACTTTATTGCATGGAAACTACAGATTCAGTCGGCTTTGTGTGGACAAGGCCTCATGGGGATATGTTAATGGCTCACATCCCGCCCTCCTCGTGTGAAACCCGTGACCTGCTTCAATACCGACGGCCACGGCCAACCCCGAAGAGCCCACCGAAGGCTAAAGCCAGCCGGACATTGGCACCGCTCAGCCCTCTGTGCAGACTACCGCAACTTCTGCTTTCTCTTCTGCGGTTTCTGAGATTGTCACCACCCAGGTAAACACCCGAATACATCACTTGGTACAAGCAAGATCAGCTGGTCTTCTCCTTCCTCATCAGCATTCTTTCTCCTGCTGCTCTCTCCCATGTCTCGCGAGCTGAAACGTCTAATCAGGTTTGGACCACTCTTCATAACATATATACCAAACCGTCCAGGAGCCATTTCTCAAAGATCAAAGAACACGCAACAAATACGATCGCGGATTACATGCACTTTTTCAAGCAGAAGGTCGAATTAGCCCTGCCAGGCAAACCGATGGACGAGGCAGACCTCATCGACAATTTTTTGGATGGCTGAAATGAAGTCTATGCACCTGTTGTTGACGCTATCAAGGCACATGAGACAGATATTAATTTTGAAGAGCTGTTTGAAAAGCTAACTCATAAGGAGCTTTCTCTATCCAAAACACCCATGGCAACAGATTTCTCGACACCACCGCAGCCTCGGTTAATACCCCTACCTCAGCCTTCCCTTCTTGGGGAACCTCCTGCACCAGCCCCTCAGTCTCGACCTTGGATTTTGTCCCTATCAGGATCCTTTTCCCCGCCAACCACATCCGTTCTTGGGTTTTTGCTAAAGTTGCGGGGCTCAGGGGCATCGCATTCGACAATGTCCGCAGTTTGGATCAGAGATAGTGTCAGGGGCAATGTGTTCTCTTAAAATGTTGTTGTGCTGTAAGACTGTAACTAGTTTTTTCTGTGCTGTAATTATTAGTATCCAAATTTTTATAGATGTGAACTCTGAAAATCAAATGCAGTTCCCAAGAGCTTTTGTTGCTGCCTTTCGTAAGGGATCGCCCTATGTGCTATGTCAATAGCTTATGTCTTGTGAGTTTATCATCCAAATATATAAGAATAATGAACTCTAAATTATACTGAGAAAAATATTGTGTGCTTAACTAGGAGCCCCATAACAGATTGGGTATTTCCTGAGAATACTTTCACTCCATAACCAAGGTGACTTCCAGAAATAGCACATACCCTAAAAAATGTTTCCTTCTATGTTTGGGATCATTGTTTTCTTTTTCGTAGCAGAACAAATAATGTTAATGCAACTTTACTTTTTATCAGTTTAAATAGGCCGTCCAAAAAAAGTAGGAAAAGAATAATGTAATTGATATGATCTATGATTGATCACAAATGTCTATAAACATTGACGGTAATGGTTTCATTAATAAAGCTAAAGCGCACCTGTCGAGCTTCGAGATTGGAGACTGCCATTGCTCCAACATATGGAAGGCTTTCAATTACAGCATCAGCCAGATCTAAGATGAAGGTCGGCTCACAACCCAATGCAGGAACGCGTCCCCATTTCTCTATACCAGATTTCAAAGCCAACTCTTTGTACTCCACATCCATTTCTTCTAGAGTTTCAATGTGCTCACTCACAAAACTGGATTGCAAAGAGAGGTAATAAACCAAATAATTATTGTTATTTCTCAATATATATATATTATTGTAACAGAACTGTAACTGAAAGTACATAATACCTGATTGGGACTGCTAGGAGACTTTTTACTCCTCTCTTTCCCAGTTCAACAATCGTTTCATCTGTATATGGTTTCAACCATTCCACTGGTCCAACTCTGCTCTATAGAAACATTTGCAACAGAAGTCGTAAGAGATTGAATATGAAGATCAAAAGTTGTGGATTTAAAGAAATAAATATTAGACTACATTTTCATGAATGGCCCAATCTAGAATTTATTAGATGAAGGAATAGTAGAAAGTGCCCCTATGGAGCAGAAACTGAAACATTAGCTATGCGGTGACAAAACGCAGCCTTGCCTAGAATTTTCAGTAGTCTCTATAGATGAAAAGGTGTAAGCTTCCTATAGAGAAATAATGTTGCCATGAATGAATACCATGGGCCTAAGTAGCCCTGAGAAGGGAACGCGGACGAGACGAAACGGGGACGGGAACGCCGGAGCGGCAATTTTCGAAAATTGGGGAGACGAAACGCCGAGGGAACGGCAGAAAAATTTATATATATATACATATATCAATAGATACACACACACATGTATTCTAATGTAAATGATACATAAATACACACTAGACAAAACTGAAAGACAGTAACTAGATAAATACAAGGACACATTTACTCCATCAATATGTGGAGGTACTTGAAAAATCAGAGTTCCATGTAGTCTTTGAGGTTGTTTGGAAGTCTTGAAAGTATCCAAATTTACATTCTCTCCGTTTAAGTATAAGTGGCTAGGGTTAAGATTGGGGTCAGGGATCTTAATGGGATTAGTAATATATATCATATTTTACTTACAAGTAGCATCTTTTATGTTTCTAAATTTATTAAAAGACACCCGAGTGTTATTTTATACCCAGGGACGTCTCCAAAATGTTCCGAAAGGGGGAACGCGTCTCCGGGAAGTTCCTCATAAGTTCCGGACTCATTACTTTTATCGGAACGCCATGTGGCCTTCCCGGAACAATTCGTGGAGTTCCGGCGGAGTTCCGGAGTTCCAGACATTCCCACAACGGGGACGTCACCCTACATGGAGTTCCCGTGCATCGTAGCTGTGGGCGAAGGCATCTCACTGAAAAGAGTAGACATTCAATCCTTTTGAACTTCAAAATAAAGCTCACAACAGATAAACGCATAGACTAGAACTAATCGCCGGTCATCCAACCTCTTCCATTTACCACACCCAGAAAGGCCATATATGAACAAAGTGACATGAAGAACTTGCAACATCCAGATAATCCCTTTTTTGGCGTTGTTCAATAGCCACTACCCCTTTTAGTTCATAATCCCTCCAAACATCCTTTTCCTCAAGTTAACCCAAAAGTTGCACAATCATGTTCCAAAAGCTTAATAATTGATAAACATGGGTTGAGGTCTACTAGACTCTAATCCCTTCTTAATACCACTAAAGTGATTTTGGTTGAAGTCTATGGATCTTGCTTCAACCACTTGGGTTTTCAGACCACGATGACCAATTGAGTACCATCAACAGCCTTGTCCTTCCCTTTTTCCATTATTTGTAAGAAGCGAAGGTACTTGTCCACATGTGAAATAAATGGGAACACTTCAAACAAGAACTCTTGCCCTCTCAAGCTTTGTAGGAATAGAGGAACAATCTGATGGAAGCTTATTTGACAAAAAAGCTATAGGAAAAGGAAAAAATAATTACACCCGTGTATTATTCTATATTTCTCTATTAACCTTGGACAAGATGGATTTTTCAATTTACTTACCAGCCTATGTGAATTGACCTACTTAAATATCCTACCAGAACAATGCACTATATGAGCACCCGTTACTGCGTCAATTAGGCACAGACGGTAAACAAAGACTAATTAAGTTTACATTTCAATATATTAGTAGCACTCTACTCACTTATGGATTAAAATTTTATATAAAGACCCGTTTAAAAATACTCATTTGAAAATTCCAACCATTAACTGGCAACGAACAATTAAAGAGTTAATAGCATGGTGGTTGGCTCAAGTAATTGCCAAAAGTAAGCACCTGGTAAGCAAGAGTGTAAGAATTTTTAATCCTTCTATTTTCTAACTCTTCCATAATCAAATCAACGCATTCCTCCATCTCAGCCTTGTATGGATCACCAGCTTCTTCCACATAAGCAAGTGGCACACCATGAGCGCTAAAAAATATCATCACCTGGAATTTAACGTTTGAAATAAGGTTAATAGCAGATAGCAACTACGCTGAACGATACCACAAGACATATTTTTAATAGTAATAGTACTTTTATGTAAATAAAAGTCCCACATCGGACTTAGTCTTTAAATTAGAACAATGTATTTGTCTATATATTGAGTTGTAAATAAGAAATCAAGGGAGGACAATTTCACTACCTTTCAATTTTCAAGCCAAAAAAATTTATAATGACTAAACAAGACCAGCAATTAAGGGAAGGAGCATTCCTCAGTACCCTGTTTGTTAAAGAATGGCAAAGCATAACCTGGAACATTTAAGGCATGCGGACATCATTTGCTGCCCGATGGGTAACAATTGTATTTATGCACAAACATCATAAATGCAACCTTCTGCAGTTCCATGTAAATACAAAATCACATCATACTTATTTAAGTATGTATGAATGTACATATTTCATCAATATAATCCCGTAAATTTGTCTATCAACCAAATTACTCTTCTGGCAGTCTTTGAGAGGTCTAGTATCAGGGGATCGTTTTCAGTAGCAAATGTCCCATGTGGCTCTCAAATTACGTAGTTATACTAATACAACCATAAGAAGAATACGGATAGGTATAGTTTTTTAGAATTTCATAGTTACATTAACACAACCACGAATACATTTTTTAATAGTGAACAGTGTTTTGCCGCCCCCTGCCCCAATGGGTGGAAACAGACAACAAAAAGGAGTGACCAGTGTCTTGCCCCAGAACCCCTTGCCCTCTGCCTCGGTTCCCCCACGGGTGGACATGCGTGAAGTAACAGCACCTAAACAACAATAGCTGGAGGTTTGAAGGCTGCAAGAGAGGACCCACTAGTCCAGATTTTGGCAAGCACTGAGACTTATCTTCTTAGCACCTTGGCAAGCTCCAGTTTTTGCTGAAGTACTAAGTTTCTATGAACATGTTGATATAAAAATGAGTGTCAATAGCTGACAAACTTGTAGATAATGTGAGAATGCCCTGCATCACTAAAACCGCTTTTACGCCTTGATTAAGTAATGATTCCACAACATCCAACTCTGAAGATGTTGGAAGCTTCAAAGAAATACGTTACCTTCATGTCCGTTAACCAACCAACAATGAAGTGATTGACTGAAACAAAATTAGCCCTATTTGGCTGATGTTTTTAATATAACTTAATCAATGGGCATCAGTAATCAAACACTCTCAAAATGCAAATTTTTCGTTCTTTTCATTTTCTTTTACCCCTCATCTTGACACTTGATTTAAGATCAAAAGATTAACTACGAGACCTTACAGAAACATAGTTAGCCTGTTCATTTCGTGTTTGTTTCTTATTTTATTCTTACATTACTTGCTACTTCCTATTTCTCACAAAAATGCAACTCTTTGGAACACCAAGTTTGTAAGGAGACATGCATTAATTGCACACTTATTTGACTTTCTAAATAGTTTTTGCATAACTATCCCGTATTTCTTTTTTCGATACAACTTTGATGAGATGTGCATAAATTGCATTCACAATAGAATTAGGAGATATTGTTTACCATATATCCCTAAATTTTCTATTTCTAATACAACTTTTATGATCGCATTAGACAATATAGCCAATTTGTAAAATTCCAACTATTTAAAGGAAAGTTAAAAGATATCTTAGGACATCCACCAATAGAAATGTGAACGCTTTTCGTGACGAGGGAGTAACTTAAATTAAGTATATGTTATGTAGATTTCAGGGTTAATTGCATGTTACCCCTCCCCCATGTGGTTATGGATTTATGCGGGGTTTGTGCGGAACATCCACCTATAGTTCCAAAATATGCAAAAAGCCTCCTCGTGGTTTCGTCTTTGTGAAATTCCATTAAAACTAACAAAGTCTGTCAAATAATGCACTTAGAATGTCTATTTTGCCCTTAACTTTACAAATAATACCAAATAATATAAAACCCCCATACAAAAACACTTTTTTTTTAAATGAACGGAATCAAGGAAGAAAAGAGGAAGAACAATAACAATAGAACCCAGAACATATTTAAATGCAGACTGGTATGGCGCTCAAAATTTTGAATATATTAAAATGCGGAAATAGAGAAAGCATGAAGTTTTGGGTTGCTTTTAAATCAATTTCAGGTGCTGGATTTAATGGAAGATCTACATAAATTTTTTTTTTTTTCAAATCTACATAAATCTGGACAGTAAACATTGGTGGTTATTGGTGTTTACTACAGATTGTCAATCCCAAATCAACACTAAGAAAAATTTGCACAAGCACAAAATTGAACACCCGGATCGTTCGCTGGCCTCTAATCAAAACCAAGAAGAAAAAGATCTGGAAAAGAAGGAAGAAGAAGAGGTAGGAGTCACCGCTTCCGTCGGCTCCGCCGGTTTCAAGAAAACCTAGCTCCACTACTCCCACTCTGAGTCTGGGCTCAATTCGACAAGGCAGAGAGAAAGCAGAGAAAAGAGAGAGAAAATGAGAAAAGAATATCTGGAAGAAGAAGAAGAAGACTGTCACCGCTCCGGTGCCGACCCTCTGGTGCGAGGACCGCTCCAGCGCCGTCGCCGTTGTCGGGTCTCTGCTCACCGTTACAAGGTCTCCTCCTTCCCTCCCATTCGCTTTCTTCTTCCTTCTACTCTTGTTCTTCTTCTTCTTCTCAGAGCAAGAAAATAGAGACTTCACAGAGAAAAGCTAGAGAGAGAAAGTGAGGAGAAGAAATGGCAGAATGAGGTTAATTATATTGGGTACTTTGGTCTTTTTGCACTATTTCTAACAGAGAACCACTCCGGCGCACATAGACGAAACCACAGTGAGCATTTTTGCAACGTTTAGAACCCCAACGGGGTATTTCGCACAAATCCGCAACTACAGGGGGGTTAAGTGCAATTAACCATAGATTTTACTATATAT
This sequence comes from Linanthus parryae, assembly GCA_023055425.1. NCBI lineage: Eukaryota > Viridiplantae > Streptophyta > Magnoliopsida > Ericales > Polemoniaceae > Linanthus > Linanthus parryae. The sequence goes on along the minus strand of JALGPY010000012.1, from coordinate 20,379,149 downwards.
TGTATGAACCTCAGTTTATACACTGAACACTTCCAGAACTGTTTTGAATGTAGCATTTGGATGGACTTTGGTTAGTAAAATGACATGAATATATTAGTATTACTATCATTATTTAAATGACGACACAATTGGTAAGGAATGTAAAAATTACTGCAGCACATGAGTACTTATAACATTACTGCAAAATAGTCATTGACCGAGCTAGAAAACATTGCATTAATGTTTCAATACAGTATCATGCGCACAATGCAGAATACTGGGTAGTATACATAAAACCCTCCTCTACCCTGGACAGTTGAATGGACCGGGGATGGAAACCAATAGGAAAGTCACCAAGTCCTCTTGAATTGTGAAATGAGCTGTACAATTGGCTATGAGGGGCGCAGCCCAGGAAACTTATTAGTTGCATTTTCTTCTTATAAGTGTTTGATTTGGGACTCTCAACAATTTGCAAGTGCACAAAGCATGTGGAGCTCTATAGATGTCTTACAAAGCATGCGGAGCTTTGACGGGGTATTGTAACACAATATTTAGTGTCAAGAAAAATTCATTTCTACAAAAGAGGGAGAGCGGACTAAAAGAACCATGTGGAGGCCAAAAAGATGCCACATCGGGAATTCAATGAATATCTACACTTAATAAGATCCCAGATAACTCACCTCAAGCTAATTGGTTTTGAGCAGGAACCCCACTGATTATTACACCCTCCAGGGTGTGCGAGTGTGCGTGTACTGAGACTAATCTAATTAATACATAGTATAGATTAGATACATATAAGGCTGATATAGATATAGCTCGATACCATAAACACCCCGGCTGACTAAAATTGCAAAAGCCTTAGTAACTGAATAAATAACAGATTTTATAGCTCCAGTGGAGTTCCACTATAGAAGGAAATTAATCTATCAACCAATTGTTTGGTTAAAAGAATGATGCAGTTGATAGTTTTCGAGTCGTAGTCGAGATAAATCACATAGCTTTTTATCTCCAATCATTAAAATTTGAATACGACTTATCAAAAAAAAATTAAAATTTGAATACGGTGTCACTGTTGGCAGTATCTACAGTCTAAAATACCTAAATATCTCAAATCATAGATACCTTCTATTCCGTGAAGTAAAACTTAACTAAATGTAAGACCACAATTAGCAAATAGTAATTCAAGAAATGATTGGATGAAACGAGATAATATTAGTCGAAAAAGATTGTAATACCTTTTCAGGACTGCTGAATTTCTCTAATTCCTTCTCTATCAAATCTGCCATGGCCTTTATATATCCTTCACGTTGGTACCAGGATGGAATTACTGTGTGTTGCATGTTTACTAGGTATTCATCATCCCTAGCAAATCATAAAACCACTCAACATTAGAAACGAAAAATTAGGTGACCACCAAGAGCAAGTTCCACTCTTCACCTGAATATACTCTCCAGCAACCGGAGGCTTGAACCACTAGTTGATATCGAGAATTGAGGGTATAAAGGAAGCACAACAAGCTTGGAAATTCCATCTCTTTTTATCTACAAAGAAGAATAAAAAGAAGAAGAATCACAAAGTATATATAATTTGGGTAATCATTAATCTTCAATAACTCTTATGGGTGTCAACAAAGTATATATAATTTGAAGGGCATTCGCTTAAAGATTTTTGCATATTAACAGACCCACAGCCATTCAAAGTGGTGAGAATCTACTCACTCTCTCATATCTTAATTTTAAGTACATACTCATCCATTATTACTCTATCTTTTCATAACCCCATACACTACTTAAGTACACCAACCACTAATGTATTATGAAATATCCAGTCTTTTGTTAAAAATGGATATAATATTAACATTTTTTCTAAGTAGTACATTTAGGCATGGGTGGATACTCTTACATTTTGAAGGCTTCGCCAAAAAGGTGATAACTACCCAGCCGGGTAACATAAGTTTTGTATGACCTGGTAGAGTGGTACCTTAATCTGTCCGTATCATTTACTTACTGCAGCTAATGGTTATCTACAAGATCATAATGATCCATTTCTCGTGCTGAACATGCCATGTCAAGATGAGGAGAAATTAAAAACTACACGTTTTACCAACTTCAAGACTAAAGTCAACATTTTAAACTATGGGTATAGCTTTGTGGTACCTGTTCGATAGCTTCCTCAGTGAAGGGGTGCCAATAACGCATACCAACGTACACCTTTGCTGGGATATTCTTTGAGCAAAGAGCCCTACTAAGTTCTTCTGCCTGACTAGGGAAAGAACAATATTGTAACAGCTATTGGGAGAAACCTCAGTAAGTTGAGCAATGCAGTACATTGTAAATGTGAACAATTAACAGTTATTTTTCCTTGAGAGTTCCAAATCACAAAATTTCAGGGAGTTGGAATCTTCAAGAGTGCCCGATTTATGGTAACATATCCTTATTCCTTACGGTCCAAAATTTAAAGATAGGGGAACTCATGACCAAATCGCACCTCATACACATGCACAAGGCAATGAAAACAAAAATGGTCAGAATACTAACAAAGTCCCGGACTCGTAAGTAAATGTTTTTAACCAGTGAAAATATTATAAGAGCCAACGTTCAGCAGGCACTTGATTCTAGAGGTGTCAAAATACAGAAAATAGAGCTCACAGCAACATGATAGTCAATGTTTTGGAAAAGTATGGCTCACTGAGAATGGGGAAATGCGGACTATAAGTAATCTACACGCGCACATATCATAGATAAAATGATTTTGTTCTTTTTTATCAAAGATTATCAAACTGATTGGTTAGAGAATAGGACAACGCTAGTAGTGGAAGCTAGAGAAATATAAGACATGTAACTGTATGAAACAAGGAGCAATCATGCCTGTGCATCAGTTATCTTCCGAAGGGGAGAACCACCACCAATTGAAGCATAGCCTTCCTTACTCTTGGGTGCTCTTAGGACGGAAATAAGCTGAGCTAATGGTGTTTGAAGGAAACGAAACAGTCTTGGCAAACGAATAATATCCTGTTCAGATAAATATGGTTAGCAATCAATTGACACAATCACAAACTTTGAAGTGAATGAGAAACAAAGAGAGTATTTGCGGTCATGCATGGCTCTAAAAATCATATCGGCTGCTATCATGGTTGTGGTCATGGGCAACAGTACCAGAACCCTCAGACACACCACATGGGAATTGTTAGCCGAAGGCTTTTCAAAACATTTGAATGGCTATAAAAATGCCCCCATAATTATGTTTAGAAAGTATTGAACATATATCTAATATTTTTACAAGTTATCGACCCTTAATGTGAACTATATGTATAAGTTTAGTTTACCTGTTAACTATGTAGCGCCTATAAACTGGATAAACATAAAGATTAAACTTTGGGATGTGATCTTTACATAAAACAAATCACTTAAATGTTCATTTTTTTTAAGTAAACATCCATTGGCTGTTTTGCAATGGAAGTGTACGTTGTTACGGGCTGACTTATTTGGTAGTCTGTGATTCATAGTTTCACACTGTAAGGACTTGGGTGTATCAGTATTACCGAACTGATTTTCCGTTACCTATCAGCCAATAGGTTAGGTAACAGCTGATTTATAGAACCATGTGGTTAGGGAAAGCACAGGGGCAATGTGCGGTGGTACCATATGAGCCCCTAACAAATTCGACACCTTCGGTATAAAAGTACGATAGGTAGTTACAGATTTCAATGGCAAAGCAGTGAACTGAATCCCAGAACCAGAAGCCGCACCTACTATAGGCCATAATTCAACAGATAAACAAACTTTGCAGATACACTCAGATTTACTATTTTCCCTATTATGAGTCCTATTCAAATCCCAAAATGGTAGTCCAGTTTGACAATTCATGTCTTAAAATACTGTTGGTCTTCAACTTTTAGCCTCAATAAGTAATTGGTGTGGTCTTGAACAGTGAGAAAGCAAAGATGTACATTACATATCAAAAAGTAGATATGATTGCAATGATTCTATGTTCACTAAAAATAGACGGACTTCCATGAGGAGCTATTAAATAGAATGGAAGGGGTATCACTTCTTGAGTTATTGGGCAAGTCATGACAATGGGGCATAATGTCACTCTACGCAGCTTCTTTGCTCTCTCTCCTAGTAGCCTGCACTACCAATAGGGCCAACACCTCCTTTTTCTTGCATTTGTTCACAAATATTCTACTGCCTCACCCTCAAACAATTAAACAATGCTCACAAAGAATCAGCCTCCAGAGACACAAAGCAGTTACGAAATTTCCCAATAACGTGAGAACGATTGTGCTGGAGCAAGTGCACAGACTAGCAAAATTTGTTTTATCAAAACCGCTGTAGAACAGATTCATTCTTCATACTATCGTTCGACTCTATACATGTCGTCAATATGGAAGTGCTAAATTCACAAGCAACTATTTTTTCTTCTTTTCTTAGGAAGGACAAGTATTAAGCAACGACTATCTTCTGCAATAAAACCATTCCAAAAGACGAGGAGTTTCCAAAGGTATAATGGGTACTTATAGGTCGGAAGTATCGCAAAATAATGTAGCCAAAATCTATACAGTCCATATTTACCGAACTGAAAAGTGATGAAGATATAGTATACCCAGTGACGTGTTTAGACTTTAGATACATGGAGTTGCACTGTGGAACTTGACTCCACGTCCAACAAAAAACGTAACAATGGACTACATCTATAACTTATAGTTGGAAATTTGAAATATGAAATTTATGCCTCAAAAGAAACCAAAATGAACACGTCTTCTTCGTAAAATATAATATTAATGAAATAAAAACTGGTAGTATTACATTTATGACTAACTTTTCTTCTCAAATGCTTATTTGCGCTCGTATTTAAGAATCGTGATTAGGTTAGATATTGAGTTGTAAGTAAGTGGTCTTACATACAATGGAAATCGTTTACCATACGATTCAGCCATTTCCCATTTAGTATAACTTACCAGACACATCAGTAAATCACCTTGGCACGAAGATACTTGTTAGGTCATGTAAGATAACTCAAAGATACGAAAAAAATTGTTTGACATGTGTACTCATTGAGTTATAGTTTGCAAGAAGAAGAAGAAAATAACGACAGCACGAACTTGATTATTATGGAAAATGGAAGTTTGTGCGTTGGTCCAATCGTCTGCATAAATTCGGTCATTGGGTTGAATAAAATTATGAGATGGGTAGAAGACATGAAGAAGCAACTTACAGGGTCAGCAAACAGGTTAAACAGAAAAGGCTGGACGTCATCAAGAGTTTCCGGACCTCCAAGGTTCAGTAACAACACTCCTATCTTCCCATCCGTATAAGGAGCACATGATACATAGTCAACTTCAGAAGTCGATAAATAACTCTCGCCTGTTTGCTTTAACAATACAGACTGCTGTTCAGTCAATCCTGAGGTAGATTTGGCAACAATAGAAGCTCTTGAAACATTTGGGTATACACGATCCATTTGCATCCGAAAGCAACAATACATCCTCTGAGTTGTGCAAGATGATTGCGGAAATTGCCTATGAGACAAAAACATACATCAGCTACAAGAGTTCAAGAAACAATCCCTAATAAGCTATACCGGAACCGGATACAACCCAATGCATCTAATAAATCAAAATGTCATTCATCCAACGAACACAGCCAGATTCAAAAGCTTCATGTCATTATAAGTAAACCAACATAATAAACATGTACGCCGTAACCATTACTTTACGAGAAGCTGTGAGGAGGAGATCTTAGGAGGAAAAAAAAATATTGGCAGCCAACTCTCCAAAAGAGGAACAAATATGCAGCCAGCATGAGTTTGAAATTCCAAAGAAACAGTAACAATTAGGCTCTGTTTGGTTCGCAGTAAAATGTTTTACAAGGGAAAATATTTTACGCGTAAAATGTTTTGTGTGAAAAAGCTTTCCCTGCAATTATTTTCTCGTGTTTGGTTGACTCTTGCCAATACAGTGGGCCGTGACGAAAATGGCAGTGATGGGTGGCGGTGATGGGCCGTGGTGGAGGTAGGTGGTATGGTGGTGGAGGTGTAGTATAAGTTGTTGTGCTCCTGCACTCTCCGGAAATGGCTTACTGATTTGATATGTGTAAATCATTTTACATCCTTTGAGGGAAAACATTTTACATCCAACCAAACAGCACCAAAACACCAAAACAAGGGAAAACAGTTTACAGGAAAATGTTTTACCACCAACCAAACGGAGCATTAGTCTAGCAACCTCAATCTTGACAACACTGAAAGGATCTGGCATCTACTAGCTTAATTAAATTCAAATTCAGAAAGTACATTTTAGCTTCTTTTTTTTTCTGAAGGGTTTTTTATAATGACATCCTGCAATAGAAACTTGACAAATATATTCATTTCTTCAGTGTGCTGATGAAATTCCCAAATCCAGCCAAGTGAATTTTCACAACTGAACCATGCAAGACTGACTTCTGACTCCAAACATCTATCTGGAGAAACCCATGTGAGCAAACCCTTAATTGGGGACTTCAAACAGATTGGTATTATCAAGAGAAATTGAAAACTGAAAAGGGCACTTCACCGGGAATTAACTTACATAGAACGAGGAGGAAGAGGGGCGGCGGCATAGGAGGAGGAGAGTGGAGGATGATGGTGGAATGGTGGAGGAGGAGGAGCAGCTTGCGTCCTTGCAATGCTCATCGACTGGTTCATCTTTCTTCTCCGGTGGTGATGTGAATTTTTTCGCTTTCGATGAAATGACTCTGACAATTTCACCAGACTATCCAACCAGAGACTTCGTTTCCTCTCCGCAATCTCTCTATCTCCTCCCAAGCTCTCTGCGCAAACAGTGACTGCTACTCACCATCACTGACTGACTGACTGTGCAAGGTGCCACGTCTCCCGCTAATTATCTCCCCCCATTTTAGATTTTTCTTCCCATTTTTATAGTTCTCTATTTTTGCTATTTATGTTTCTGTGCTGCCTAGTTCACACCTCCCCTGTAATGAGATTTTATTTTTTTGAATAACAGTCATGAGATATTTATCCAATTATCGGTTTTTTCGATGTTGAGTTGGTGTCTTGAATTGGTTAAAGGCGACCAAACTCTTTGTTTCCAACTTTAATTAGGAAACACTGGAAGTCAAAGGCGGTGGAGGATTAGTTAGGAAACAAGTTGTTTACAAATCGTATTTGGAAACTTTAGGGATTTTTCTAACACTATATAAAGAACCTAGTAGTCACACTATCAGGCATGCAAAACATTGTAATTGTTCCTCTTAAGTGAATAAAGAGTGCTTTTCCGCCGTGGAGGTAGAGCAAATATTTTGCTAGCGAACCACGTAAAATACTCGTGTTCTTCTTTTATTCGTTCTTCGTTCGTGAGGTGGTTTGACATAACAAACTGGTATCAGAGCCAAGGTTGACGGTGTTTCAAGATCAAGATCAAGGCGGAGCAAAGCTAGGGTTTCACAACTTGGTGAATTCAAAGCCAGGGTTTTGCGATCTAGGTGGAGCACGCGACTAGAGTTCAAGATCCACCAAGAACGATGTCTGGATCGATGTTGAAGATCGAAAGGTTCACAGGAGGGAACATCTTCAGTCTGTGGAAGATAAAGATGGACGCTTTGCTCAAATCGCAAGGCTTGTGGGCACCTTTGACCGCGGACAAGGGAGGCATGAATGTTGCATCAGCGGAGTTCAAGGTGATGGAGGAGAAGGCACACGCAACGATTATGCTGTGCTTATCGGATGACGTGATCATCGAGATCGCAGATCAGAAGGAAACAGCGAAGCTCTGCCTCAAGTTGGAGAGTCTCTACATGACGAAGAGTCTCACTAGCAAGTTTATGCTAAAGCAAAGGCTCTTCACCCTGCGGATGCTCGAAGGTACGTCTCTCAAGGACCATCTTGATCAATTTAACACAATTATGTTAGATTTGCGTAATATTGGCGAGAAGGTGGGCGATGAGGATGCCGCACTCTTGTTATTGATCTTGTTACCTTCATCATACGAGAACTTCGTTCAGTCGTTCATAGTGAACAAGGACGAATTATCCCTAGAGGAGGTCAGATCGGCGCTCCATGCTAGGGAACTGCGCCATAAGGGTGCAGACATAGGTACAGAGGACCATGCTTCCGGACTGATGGCAACGGGAGGAAGCAAGAAGGGTAAGAAGAACAAGAAGAAACAGTTCTCAGGTTCTAATTTACCCAAGGATGTTTTTGCCTTTTGCAAGGAAAAGGGGCACTGGAAGAGAGATTGCCCGAAACGAGGTCAACAGGGGCAAAATGGATCCGCAGCCGTAGCAGAAAAATGTAACTCGTCTGAGGATGATTACGTTCTAATGGCGGATGTTGTCACGCACTCTCAGGATGTGTGGGTCCTTGATTCCGGAGCTTCCTATCATATTTTCTCTAACAGGGAGCTATTCTCGACGTACAACCAAACGGATGGAGGGTATGTCTACATGGCAAACGGAGCCATCTGTAAGGTGATTGGGAGCGGCTCAGTTAGATTGAAGACGAATGAAGGGAAGTTATGTACTTTAGAGCAAGTCAGGCATGTACCACATATTAAGAAGAATCTGATCTCCTTGAGTCTACTCGACAGCAAGGGATACAATTTCAAAGGTGAAGGTGGAGATCTACAAGTCTGCAAGGGTTCTAAGGTGATTCTCAGGGGAGTCAAGAGTGGGACTTTGTACATGTTGCAAGGTTCGACGATCACAGGTTCTGCTAGAGTTGCCTCAGCCGAGATTAAGGAAGCTGATCTAACCAAGCTGTGGCATATGAGGCTCGGTCATATGAGTGAACGTGAAATGCAGGAACTTCACAAGAAAGGCTATCTCACCGGGCATGCGCCCAAGAGCCTAGGGTTTTGTGAGCACTGCGTGTATGGGAAGGTACAGCGTAGCAAGTTCCATAAGGCGGTTCATAGAACGAAAGGTACTCTTGATTATATCCATTCGGATTGTTGGGGTCCATCTCGAGTCGAGGCGATTGGAGGGTACAGGTATTTCCTAAGCATCATAGACGACTACTCCAGGATGACTTGGATATTCATGATGAAGCACAAGAGTGAAGCCTTCGCAAGATTCAAGGAGTGGAAGACACTAGTAGAGAATTAGGTGGGAAAGAAGGTGAAGAGGCTGCGCACGGACAACGGCTTAGAGTTCTGTTCATCAGAGTTTGATGAATTCTACAAGGATCAGGGAATAGCACGCCATCGCACCGTTCGGCACACACCGCAGCAGAACAGTGTAGCCGAGAGAATGAATCAGACACTTTTAGCAAAAGCAAGGTGCATGCTTTCGAATGCAGGTAATTCTAGAGGTTTCTGGGGAGAGGCAGTTTCCATGGCATGCTATCTCATAAATCGGAGCCCGCACACAGGTATAGGATGCAAGATTCCTATGGAAGTCTGGCCCGGTAATGCAGTGGATTACTCGGATTTGAGAGTTTTTGGTTGCGTTTCCTATTATCACGTTGATGATGGCAAACGTGAACCAAGAGCTAAGAAGGGAGTAGTCATGGGTTTCGGAACAGGTGTGAAGGGATACAAGATATGGGTAGACAACAAGATTATACTTAGCAGAAGTGTAGTCTTTGATGAGACTCATATGTTGAAGAACTCCGTGGAGGTGGAGCTTGGAGGTGCGAAGAAGAAGGTGGAGGGAGAGTCGGATCCTACTGATCCTAAGGATTCCGAAATCCCTACACTGCCGGCAGAAGCAGAAGAGGAAGAAGCAGAAGAGTCTGATAGTGAGGATGCGTCTACACCAGAGGAACCAGTTCATCAAAGTATTGCTGAAGGAAGACCAAGGAGAGTCATAAAGCCTCCGGCGAGATACAGAGATGATGGTATGGTGGGATATGCATTACAGGTAGCGGAAGAGGTAGAGGACGAGCCATCCTCCTACAAGGCCGCTATATCTAGTTATGAGTCAGCACAATGGATTGCCGCGATGGGAGAAGAGATGGAGTCTCTTAGCAAGTTTTCGACTTGGGAGCTTGTTAAATTGCCAGCGGGGAGGAAGATAGTCAGTTGCAAGTGGATTTTCAGAAGAAAGGAAGAAACTACATCTGGAGAGGGCATCAAGTATAAGGCAAGGCTAGTTGCAAGAGGGTTCAGTCAGAAAGAGGGAGTTGACTACAACGAGATATTCTCACCGGTGGTTAGACATACTTCTATCCGGGTGCTACTAGCAATGGTGGCACACCACGACCTAGAGCTTGAGCAATTAAATGTCAAAATAGCTTTTCTACATGGAGAGTTGGAAGAGGAGATATACATGAGCCAACTGGAAGTTCCAAGTTCCTGGAAGAGAGAACCACGTGTGCAAGCTGAAGAGATCTCTCTATGGACTTAAGCAGTCGCCAAGGCAATGGTACAAGAGGTTTGACAGCTTCATGTTGAAGATTGGTTACCACAAGTGCGAGTATGATTGCTGCGTGTATCACAAAGAGTTGCATAGTGGATCACGTATTTACCTAGTTCTATATGTGCATGATATTTTGATTTCGAAATATCAAGGAAATTAGAGAACTGAAGAGGTCCCTTAGTGCAGAATTCGAAATGAAGGATCTGGGAGCTGCTCGGAAGATATTGGGAGTTGAGATCTATAGAGATAGGAAGAAGAAGAAGCTTTTCTTATCACAGCAGGAATACATCAAGAAGATCTTGGCAAGATTCGGGATGTTATCAGCTAAAGCTATACATACTCCTATGGCAACTAACAGCAAGCTAGGAATGTACACCGTTCAGACTGAGGAGGAGAAGGAGTACATGTCCAAGGTTCCATATGCTAGCTCAGTTGGAAGTCTCATGTATGCTATGGTCTGTACTCGACCGGACATAGCATTCGCTGTTAGTGTGGTTAGTCGTTTTATGGCTCATCCGGGTAGGGACCATTGGCAGGCGGTGAAGCGCATATTCAGGTACCTTAAGGGTACGTCAGACATTGCCCTATGCTATGGGGCTAGTGAAGACATCTTGGTAGCTGGTTTCTCGGATGCGGACTATGAAGGGGATATTGACAGTAGAAGATCAATGACAAGCTATGTATTTGCTCTGGGAGCATCTGTTGTGAGTTGGAAGGCTACGCTACAGCCGACAGTGACTTTGTCCACCACGAAGGCGGAGTATATGGCTCTAACGGAAGCAGAAAAGGAGGCAATTTGGCTAAAGGGAATGGTCAATGATCTAGGGCTACATCAAGATCAGGCGATAGTCAACTGTTATAGCTTGAGTGCGATTTGCTTGACTAAGGACCTGGTTCATCATGAAAGGACCAAGCATATCGACGTCAGGTATCATTTCCTGAGAAACGAGAGCATGATCAAGGTGATGAAGGTGGGGACTGCTGACAACCCCGCGGATATGTTCACCAAGCCGGTTCCGGAGAGCAAGCTCCAGCATTGTCCGGAATCGCTCAACATCTTGAGCCAGAGAGGCCCTTAGGGGCCATGTCGGACCCGGTGGGGGTCCAGTGAGTCTCTGTGACGAGAGACAATCGGGTGCGGAGAAGATGTAGCTTTATTTGCGAGAATAGGAGCAACTGCTGTTGACGAGACAATTCAAGTCAAGGTGGAGATTTGTTGAGTTGGTGCCTTGAATTGGTTAAAGGCGACCAAACTCTATTGTTTCCAACTTTGATTAGGAAACACTGGAAGTCAAAGGCGGTGGAGGATTAGTTAGGAAACAAGTTGTTTCCAAATCGTATTTGGAAACTTTAGGGATTTTCCTAGCACTATATAAAGAACCTAGTAGTCACACTATTAGGCATGCAAAACATTGTAATTGTTCCTCTTAAGTGAATAAAGAGTGCTTTTCCGCCGTGGAGGTAGTTAGCAAATATTTTGCTAGCGAACCACGTAAAATACTCGTGTTCTTCTTTTATTCGTTCTTCGTTCGTGAGGTGGTTTGACATAACATTCGAAAAAGAAAAAAAAAAATATTCAGTTACCACGACTGGTACATCTTCTGTTTCTTTTATTTCTTCTTAGTTTGATTTTTGACATTATTCACTGGGTCAATTTGACCCGGTGATTTGATTAGCAATATGATGCAAGAATTTTGTAATTTTTTCATAGTGTTGTAGAGCAACTCTACAACACCATGAAAAAATTACCAGAAAGTTGCATCGTTTTGTTATCCAAATCATCGGGTCAAAATAACAAGATTACGGATAAAAAAAATCAGCTAGGAAGAAACAGAGGAAGTAAATCCGAACCAAAAGAAAAAGTAAAAGATATTGATCATCCCTGACAACTGGATTAATTCATTCACGCTACCTTAACGTTTGAAAAAAGACACTATACACCCATTTAATGTAATATTCTGTGCACACTGAGCACCCTTCTGTCATATTCCGTTATAAATGTGAGAGATATACTTTTGTCGGACCATGTTGCCCCTGTGTATTTTTTTGGACTATATTACCCATTGTTTATCATCAACAACACAATCTAATTCACCCATTTATCTCAGCCGCAACCAACCCTCGAATCACATTAACCAAAATTATTGACAAGATAGGAAACAGAGTCAATCGTATCCCAACCTCAATCCAATTTTATGGCTTTGAATTACTGTTTCTGGGAACATTTGCAACTCAGAATGTACAAGAATTCATACAACCAAAATGCACTGCAATTAATCTTAGCAAAATCAGCAAAGGGTAAAACTGATTGTTGCCTATCCCACCAATTCAACCCACCACAATAACCAACTAACCAAACAGTCAACCACCTAACCTGTTGCAACACCAGTCTTACAACCTACCTCCCTAACCACATTCTTCATTAGCTACTCACACTCCAAATCCAAGCTAAACTTATCACCAAATGTCCTGCCTATACTTGCAAAACCTTCAAAACAATCACCAACCAAATAACCACCTACACACAGCCACCATTAACCTACAACCCAGCAAATACCAACTGCAATCACCAGCTCCCAACCTTCAGCCAATTCACTAAATCAACAAACACCATAAAAAATCCATTACTTAGCCAACAAACATGCACCTCTGTTATAATTAGCCACCTGCAAAACCAAAACCACTCACCCTCAACTCCGACGTGCCCAGACCAAACAAAATCTGAACTCAGTCAACAATCGTCACCAATAACGAACTCCGTAGAACCCAACCTTCTAACCATCAGACCTGCAAAACACCATAACCGCATACCCAAGAACAAACCCATCAACGGATCAAAAGCAGCGCAGAAATACGATTGGATTCTGCAATCATGCGATTGAAAGAAGATAGAAAGAATTTAAGTTTTCAGCAAGTCCAATCCCTCTATGTTATGGGTTTGGTGAAGGAAGAGAGAGAGATCTCGATGGCAGCTGGGTTGTGCGGTGGCGATCGGCATCGATTCGAGAGGTGGATATCGTGATGTTAAATTGGGGTTGCTGCTGCTTTTGCATCAGATCAACAGAGAGAGAGAGAGCAGAAGAACAAGGAGGAGAAGGAAAAACAATGATGAGGAGGATTGGTAGTGGTAGTTGTTTTTGGTGGGGTGATTTCTTCTTCATTCCCAGCAAGAGGGAAGCGATAATGATGGGAAAAGAGAAGCATTAGGTTTAGAAATTAGTGGAAAGGGATTGAATGGGAAATATATAAAGTGTAATTTACTAATATTGCATGTGTTTGAATAGATGCCCTAGATGCAATCTTATTTAGTAGGAACATTACTTTTGGATAGAATATTCATTGTATTATTTATGGAGATATTTAATATAATGAAGTCCTTAGATTGAAAATGTGTTGTTTATCTTAAATATCCCTAGTTGATTATAGTGATTAATAGGACGATCAACTGTAGACTAGTATGGGGTTGGATTGATATGGAGATATCACGATCCAACACATGGGTATGCATTAGGAGTAATTGCATACTGAATTGACCCACAACGAGGAGGCTACATACATGTTATGTAAAGTCACAAGTGTTTCTCGTAGTGACAACGGTATTGTCATCCTTAGGCGTGAAGTCCTTAGATCCTCTATTTGTGGAATATTTTGTTTTGATATCGTCAAACGCTACACCGTAACTGGGTAGTAATAAAGGCGATTATCGGACACAATAGGAAGCAAGCTTAGAGATGATAGTGATGTAGATAGAATATGCCCCTCCCACATAACGGGAGCAAAATATACGCGACCACTCGAGGGATGGTGCTTATAGAATGTTTGGCAAGACTCAGATAAATCAATATTGGATATTGATGTTATCTGCATGGATAAGACTATTCTCATGATCGAGAAACTATGGATTGGATATACGAGTGTGAATTGTATGTCTCGTGTCCAATCCGGCTATAGAGACAAAGGGATGAGACAATACTTGCACAAGGTTTGTCGGATTACTGACTATTTCTGTTAGTTGGGTCGCATAGATGTGTTGCCAGGGGCGGACGCAGGAATTTTTTTCAGGGGGAACACAATTATTTTGTTAGCGGGCACATTTACACAGACAAAGTCATCACAATTTTATCACTATAAAAGTGAATATATCGTACACAATTTTAATAGTAACTTTAACAGATTTATATTATTTTTACTACAATTTATCCTAAATATTACTACATTTTGTTTCTTCTAGATTGTCCTACTTTAACTTTTCAACCCGTGACTGGGTCACTTTGACTCGATGATTTAGATAGCAAGATATAATTTTTTGGTAAATTTTCTATGGTGTTGTAGAGAAAAGTTTTACTCTACAAAACCATGCAAAGATTATCAAATTCTTATATCATTTTGCTAATCAAATCACCGGATCAAAGTCACCGAGTGAATAGTAACAAAAAGTGAAGTAGGCTGAAAGAGAAGAAATTGAGGTTGTATATGGATTTTTTAGGGAAAATAATATATAGTCTTAATTCTTTAACAAATTGTAAGGTTTTTTTTCTGTTTTAAAGTAGTTTTTAGTTCAATATAGTTGCATATGAGATATTTTCAGACTTATTGGGTTATTTGTGTATTTCTAAGGGGGTCCTATATGCAATTGTTTGAAAAGCATCAAAAAATAGCAATGGAGAACCAGACTTGAGGGTGGCCCAAGGCCCACCTTGGGTCCTTCTTGGGTTCGCCCTTGTGTGTTGCTAGACACCGCTCCATGTTAGTAATTGTTACTACCAACTAAATAGAAACATATGGGGTCATGCTTGTAATAACCGCATTTCTTAAGCTTATATTACATCAGTTTATTTCATGTTTAATTGTTTAGTAGTTGATATATGTACTCATAATTGCTAAACTATAAATGTTAAGCTCGACCAGAAATACACTGAAAGTCACAATTTCTTATTTTATTACTAAATTAACGATAAAAATATTCTGGGATAGTTAGTGATAATTAGTAGCTTAAGTGCTAATTAAGTACATATGTATTTATCTTGCAATGTGTGACTTTTTACATGCTTGACGTGACTAAATTACATGTTTATTTGACGCTGTGGTTGAGGATAAGCATTTAGATTTGACCAAATAAATGTGTGACACGTAGAAGGACACGTGTCACAACATCTGCGACTTTCCCTGCATGCGGGACACGTAGGGGGGGTTATGTGTCATGCTCTGAGGCCATCCTTATCCATGTGTGACACACATGAGACATGTGTCGTCGTGTGGCACAACTTTCATTGCATGTGCGACACGTGTCCCTGTGACTCGTCGCGATCTGATTGGTCGCTGAATTCTATATTCGATTCAACTACCGATAAGTGAGATAGAGAGATATTGGGAATATTCCGAGATAAAAGATTTGGAGCTACTCGTATCATTTCAATGCTGTTATCATGAAGCTGGTATTAAGGTAGGGGAATTATAGTTTTCACGTCTACTGTAATTGTGATCTATGCACATGATTATATGCTTATATGTTGATTGTTAAGTTATTGTTTGTTATTCGCATGAAGTATAAAGCATGATAATTATGTGATTCGTGATCGATGTTACAGTTTAATTATTATATTTCTACGCCAGTGGTTAGGCGGTACCTACTGGGCTTTTTGCTCACCCTAAAATATTACAGGTACCGTACCGGATCGATCGAAGACTATAGACGGGCTAGATTTATAGCGTTTCCGAATGAAATGTAATATATGTTAGGATTCTTTTATTCGATGTATGTAAAAGATTATTGTTCAAATGAATAGAAAAAATGACGATTTTTATTCGAACTGAAAAAGAGTTGTCTATTTCTAAAGCTTCCGCTATTTTAATTCAAAAGCGAAAAGGTTCCTATTTTCGTCGCGGCCGAAAAGCGCGCGTTCTACTCAGATAAATTCATAATCAACGTAAAGCGAAAAAAAAGCTACGGGTCGTGACAGCACTCCCTATGGATTAAACCGGACATGAGAATTAATTATATAATTAATTAAATAGAAGGATCAATGCACAACCACATGCAAACTTAGTAGGACTAATTTGCAATATAGACTAATCTATGTAAGGACATGATTAGTATTGGGGCTTTTACGTAGTTAACAAGGAGTAGTTAGACTATATAAAAAAATACTCCTGGCTTATTTCTCATGTAAGTGTGTCATAATTTTTATAGCACACAGAGAGAACAAAGCAACGAGAGAGAGAGACAAGCCTAGGCCGAAGCCTTGACACGTCCGCCCCCTCTAAGGAGGCGTCATGCCCCCTTGTGCTCCGGTTTGCGTGATTCTTCTTCTTCCTCCTTCATCCCTAGCTAGCACAAAGGTGTGGAGGATCCGGATACAATCCAAGAAGTGAACTATCCTTAGAGACGTGAGCAATACTTCGCATTTGAAAACATCCAAGGAGAAAAAAAGGTATTTGCTGCTAAATCCTTTACTATCGTTATGTTGCCTAGTCCTGTGATCCTTGGAGGGTCTTGTGCAGATATTTATTTTATTCCGCTGTGTAATCTGTTACAAAACCCTACAGTGGTATTGTTGGAATATGTGCCCTAGAGGCAATCTATATTTAGTATGAACATTGTTTTGGCTAGAATATTCATTTATTATTTATTGTGATATTTAATATAACTAGCAAACCGTCCGTGCATTGCACGGATAAATACTATTGAATTAAAATATTAAAAAATCACAATTTCAAAAAATAATGGAAGGAAAAAGGACTTACTAACATAAAGTTAAATCTTTCAAAACTATTTAATTTATAACCAATTTATACTCCAAACACAAGGACCCAAGTATCTAAACTATTTAATATGGAACCAAATTATACTCCAAACACAACTCTATGGGACCCCAAGCGAGGCGCCCGTAATAATAGAACTTTCAATTTTAATTGTAACTGTATTGACCATAATATTCAAACTATCTTTGAATTGCGCGGAATATATTATATTGCGCTAATAGTGTGCAAAAAGTATTATTTCCATTATAAGTATTTAAATAATTTAATTCATTGTCATTTTCTTTGCATTTTTGAGGCAACTAGATCGAGAGTAGTGCAAGCTTAAGTGATACAATCGATCCATAATCTTATCTTGTATTGTGAAGCTATGATGAGTTGTTTCTTTTCTTAGCAGCTATCTATAATCGTGAAGTGGGCAAAATTTATGTCCCCCGCGTCCTAGTTTTGCGTATTAGAGTCTAAATTACAAAGATGGTATGGGATATTAAAGCACAACATGACTACCATATTTCATCTTCAACTCGTTATCGATCCATGGGCATATGTTATAAATTTTGTGATATCTATTAATTTGAACAGAGAGTGGATGGTTAGCCTATTTAGGCACCTAATTATCCAGTAGTTTGTTGAAAATTTGAAAAGAAAATTTAAGGATAAATTTTTGACTTTTTGTTTGAAAGGAAGGATAAAAGTTTGATTTTTCTTTTAGAATTACCAGGTTCGAACATGCAGTTTTTATTTATTTATTTTTTTTTTTGAGGGAAAATATACAGGGATTGAGTTAGCACCCATTTAATTTTGATTTTTGAAGGGACGTTCTTGTTGATATCTAATTTCAATTAATTTTAATATATATATATATATCTAATTTCAATTATGATAATTAATTTTTTGTTGATAAGTTCTTCAAAGTCATATTCATCTATACCTCTTACATGTTTTGAAAACCTAATTCAAATGCTTTGCCAAATTATTTAACAAATATTTTCTAAAATAAATTATTTAAATAAATATTGAATCGGTTACAGTTTTTTTTAGTGGAAATTAGAGTTGAAATTTAGATTACAACTACCGATTTGACCTTCCTCAAATGTCGTATGATGCGATGACCACCCAAATCAACACCCCCTAAACGAATTCGTAATATTCTTACATCTCTGATTTAATAAAACGAAAAAGCAAAACAAACAAAAATTATATATTAAATAGAACCCTTCCACCCTCGGATCCTACATAACCTCTCTCATTCCTTTGTTTCTGCTCAAACCCAATAAACCAAAATCTCACAGACACAACATATTCCTATTCAATAAAGGCTCACTCTGGCATTGTCTATCTCTCGTCGCGCGCGTTGCACTTCGGTCTCATGATCGCCTCATGCACCGTCAACGTCGCTAGCTGCCACTCCGGAAGGAAGCCCAGTGGCACCTTCCCAAGCTACATTCACTCCTAAGCCAGAATCTTAGCACTCATCCGTCTCCTGCTACTCTAGTGCCGGAATCCAAGACACCAACTCCGGCCATGACCTAGTCGTTGTCCTCCATTGCGACCTCGCTTGGACAAACAAATCATCTTAATGAGAAGGGAAAAATCAAACAAACCATGTTAATGGTGTTGGTAATTTTATGTACTTCCTTCTTGTGTTCGTCAATTGTATTCACACAAAGCAAAAATAAATATCAAGTCTTAGCTATCTGTAGTGAGAAAAAATAAACACAAAAATCATATGAAGAAACAAATCATTAATCCTTCGAAAGAAAAAGAAAAAATCATCATAAAGTAGAGCAAACAGAAGAGCGAAATAAACAAAAACACATGAAAAGTTAAAAATTACCTTTGAGTTTTGGGAGTCGAATGTGACAGGGATTTGTGAACGAATACCACATGGATGAGGGAATTTATAAAGGCATAAAGAGTGAGGGGATTAGATGATTTCTTACTGGATAAGTTACTATTAAAAAAAATCGTAATCCTATCAAATTATTTGTTAGTGAAATCGAATTTTGAATTCAAATAGGATTGACCTTTTTTTTTGGTAATACAAGGAAGGAAAACCCTAAACAACCATCCTAATCATACCAGTATCTGAATTATCAAATAATAGCAGATTCAGGCCCTCAGTAGGAGGGGAACAAATCAAAATTTTATCAAAATCTAAAGATCTACAACTACCAGCCAACCAGTGAGCCACTTGATTGCCTTCTCACCAGACATGCTACAACTGACCATCAGAAACATGTAGCAACTCCCTAATTTTGCAGATCAAAGACCAAAAATGGTGACTGAATAGGATTGACCTTTCGATAGATATGTGGAGAGTTGGAAATATAGTAACAAATATCGATACTTATCCGCTCATATCTTTTGCCAACAAATTATACCCAAAACAAATTAGTTTTTAAAATGTTATCCAGCCGTCTTTTTTGAATTGGCCATCCATATATTTTTTGAATGATGGATTCATTTTTGGAAAGTGAGAAAAAGATAAGGGTGTGAAATATGGAAGTTTTTGCAAACGTTCGTTCTGCTATTATATATATAGATGAAGTCCTTAAATATAATGTGGTGTTTATATTTAATATCCCTAGTCCATTATATTGGTTAATAGGACGATTAAATATAGACTATTATGTGCGTATATTGATATGGAGATATCAAGTCTAACACATGGTTATGCATTAGGAGTAATGGCATATTAGATTGACCCACGACGAGAAGGATACAGTAGATTATGTCAAAGTCACAATTTCTTCTAGTAGTGCTAATAATATTGTAATCCTTAGACTTGAAGTTACTAGATACTCTAGTTGTGGAATATCATGCTTTGATGTTATCCAACGTTGCGCCTTAACCGGGCAACTATAAAGATAGCTATCGGGCATGATAGGAAGCAAGCCTAGAGATCGTAGTGACGTAGAGAGGATTGTCCCTCCCACATAATGGGAGAAAATATCCATGGCCACGAGGGATGGTGCTTATTGAATGTCTAGCCAGACTCAGATAAATCAATATGTAGATATTGATGTTATCTGCTTGCATAAGCATATTCCCAGGATCGAGAAACTATGGATTGTATATGTGAGTGTGACTATTATGTCTCCTTTCCAATCCGGATATGGAGACAAAGGTATAATGCAATATGTGATATTGGGCACATGGTTTGTCGGGATCACTGACTTATTTTTATTAGTTAGGTGGCATGGATGCGTTGCTAGACACCGCTCCATGTTAGTAATGAGTTACCACCAACTAAGTAGAAATCTATGGGGTCACACACCGGATGGATTAAATTGAATATAGGTAGTAATTAGTTGGACTAATTAAATAAAAGGATCATAATGCAACCACAAGCAAACTTAGTGGCACTAGTTTGCATGTGGGCTAATCCATGTAAGGACATGATTAGTATCGGAGCCTTTATGTAGTTAATAAAGATTTATGACTATATAAAGGAACTCTAGCTTGTTAATTCTAAAGACAAGTCATTATTTGAGAGAACATAACAAAGCAAGAGAAAAAGAAAGACAATGAAGGAGCCCAGCTCCAACCCGTCCCCCTACCTGACGTCGTCGGCCTCCCCATAGGCGCGGCGTCTTGCCTCCTTTTGCGTGACCTCTTCCTCCTTTTTCCGTTGCTAGCACATCGCGGAGAGAAGGATTCCAAGCAAGATCCAAGGTGTGGATATTCATAGAGACGAAGGCACTATTCTTCGTGTGATTTCTTAAACCAAGGTACACATGTTCTATGCTCTTATCATGTTATGATTGACTCTTCCTGTGATCCTTGGTGGGATTTGAGTAGGAAAGTTTTTGTTATTCCGCTGTGTTACCTACGTCAAAACCCAACAGTGGTTTCAGAGCCACAAGTCATAGCGCATAACATGATTTTATATGTTACGATTTTAGTTTATACACTGTTTTATTCATATTACGCGAAACTGAAATTAATTGGCATAGTAGATGCAAATTGAATTTGATTCAAGACAAACAAGATCTAATTTAACATTCGATGTGTAAATTTGTTAGTTTTATCACATAGGATGTGAGTAATTGGGTTATTGAAAAATTAGGGTTCTTGGGCACATAATTGGGAAAAAGGTTTTTTCAATTACGGAAACAATTTTATGGAAACAACCAAGCTTGGGCAACAAGGAAGGAAGGGAAGGAAACTAGGGCCGAAACCCTAGCCGCCACCCACTCTTCCTTGCGCGCCAAGCTAGACCGCGGGTCACCTAGGGGCTGCCGGCCTTGGGCCGGCCCAGGGTGGCGTGCGACGGTCCATAGGGGTTCGGCCTATGCCTAGGTTGGACCCCTTGGACCGTTGATAACGACCAAATAGGGGTTATCTTTTAGCCTGAATGTGACGTGCCTTTGTGTCGAAAAGCCGCGTTTTAGCCAGAATTCACCCTCGAAAAGCCTCGGTTTTAGGAACGAGATGTTTATTAGCTCTATGTAAATTTCTGCATGTTTCGTACTTTTATTGGATATGATCGCGGGTTTGTTCATGTTGTCTTTACAGGAACAGGTTCAGGAAGTGCATTGGGATGCGTACCGAGACAAAACTGGGTTTGTCTCGGGAAAAGTGCAGAAAATGCTCGGAGCAGGATTGACCGAGACTGGTAAAAATTAGAGCGGAATGGAAAACGGAAAACCGACCGAGGAAGCTGAAAACGCCAAAATCGAGAATCACCGAGATGCGCTCGGTTGACAATATCTTGAGCTTGACTTGGAATTTTGAAGTGAAACCAGGGGCAAAAGAACAGAGACGTCAAGGGCTTTCCGAAAACAGGTTATAATGCTGAAACGGAGTCCGGCCGAAAAACCGACTCCCGTCAAGTGTGGGTCCCAGACAGGCCACGTCCGAGTAAGGAGTCTCGGTTTCCGGTGTCTGGAGTCGTGAGCAGCTATTTAAGGTTCGTAACAATTTTCGGGACAATTTTAACCCAGGGGTATTTTGGTCATTTTGACACCGGGCCCAGGTTTTCGGAAGTCGAGGTTGGATTTTGGAGCCCAGATTCAGTCAGCAGTCTTTCTAGGGCAAGAGTCAGGATTGGGCAGAATTTGGAGCTGTTTTGACCCAGGGGTATTTTGGTATTTTGACAAGTTTCGTCAAAACGCAGGCCGTGGCAGGAAAGAGCAGGAAGACACCAAGGAGGGCAAAGTGGAGATTTCAGGCAGAGTTGTGGGACCCAGAAGACCCAGCCAGGCCACCAGGAGCCCCCTGCCTGCGGGCTTGCGTATATACGCAGCCTGTTGCGTATATACGCAGGCATGAGAGAGGGTGTTGATTTTGTGGGCCCATGTTTGCGTATATACTCAGCCAGCTGTGTATATACTCAGCCAGCTGCGTATATACGCATACAGAGAGAAGAATTGGAAGTTGAAATGTTGCTGTCTGTGTATATACGCAACCCATGTGCGTATATACGCAGACAGGGTGCGTATATACGCAGACAACGCGTATTCCGAGACGGTTCTGGGTCCAGTGGCAGTTTCATAAATAAAGGCAGTTTCCAGAAACATCTCCAACATTATATAAAGACTCGTCCAGACTCGTTTTGAGAGAACAACACACAACATCAACACATCCAAGGCAGAAGTTCGGGAGCATTCACAGAGAGCAAACGGGTGTCATGAATCTGGATTCGTATTCCCGTGCTCTTATTCTCTTGCTCTCTAGTGTAAATTATGACAATTTTCGTTTTGTTAACCAT
The DNA here is from genome assembly GCA_023055425.1 of Linanthus parryae. Taxonomy (NCBI): domain Eukaryota; kingdom Viridiplantae; phylum Streptophyta; class Magnoliopsida; order Ericales; family Polemoniaceae; genus Linanthus; species Linanthus parryae. The sequence goes on along the minus strand of JALGPY010000012.1, from coordinate 20,356,340 downwards.
TATGCCCATTAATATTACATGACGGGGAAAAATATGGGTCATAAACTGCCTAGGGAATACCGTTTTGAGGTAGATGACGTTAGGATGCCTCCAGAGATGGCTGAGTATGCTAGTCGTTTTGACCTTTTCGGACAGTCCCTTAGCGGGTTTGAGGACGTGATTTCATTCTCTCTCTTTATATTCAGAAAATGTGTTTTAGTATTATGACTATTAGCAGCTAAACTTCTTACCTAGGTTCTCGGTGAACCTAGGGTTTCGTACTCATATTTTATAACTAGTTTAATTATGGATTCATGATTGTTATCTTAATTCAGCAGTTGTATCTGTTATTCTGGCTTCGATTATTCTCGTATATGCATGATAGGATTGATCACCCAGGATTGCTATAGACCCGAGCCTGTAGGTGAAAACGTCAGGTTAGGGTTAGGAAGAAAAGACAGGATTTAGTACCTTACCCTGGTAGACCGACCAGAGAAAGGGAGATAGGGCTAGCACCGAAAAACGTGTGACCAACTGTTAGAGAATTTGACCCGGGCCATTTGGACTGGTTAGAAACCCTAACAGGATTAGAACGAGACTGCAGACTTAGGCAGCTTAATAGGAATCCGAAAGTCTGCAGGATCGGGATTACATGTGGGAGCTGAAAGGTCACTGCAGAACTGGTACGTTGCACAGATAACAAAACTGCTGAGTGTTTTCATATCAAACGAAAAACTGAAATCTGTAGAAACCCTAGGAGATCTTGGAGTCTAGTTCCCATCAATTATAGTAAACAACCAATTACGCTTATTCCCGAAAAACGTCACAAAAAATATTTACGTTTTCGTCTTTTAAATTCTGTCTTTAGGTTAGAAAACTACAAGAACAACCAACTCCTCCTTGTCGTTACACTCGATTAACTGAAACTGATTACTTGAGAAAACCCGAAACAGTCTCTGTGGGATCGACAACCCGGAGTTAAAATACACCCGGTATTACTTGATTTCGTATACTTGTGAATAGCCTTTATTTACGAAACTGCCACTGGACCCAGAACCGCCTCGAAATACGCGATGTATGTTTATATACGCACCCTGTCTGCGTATATACGCACATGGGTTATATACGCAGACAACAACATTTCAACTTCCAATTCTTCTCTTTGTCTGCGTATATACGCAGCCGGCTGAGTATATACGCAAACAGGTGCCCACAAAATCAACACCCTCTCTCCTGCCTGCGTATATACGCAACAGGCTGCGTATATACGCAAGCCCCTGCGTATATACGCAGGCAAGGGGCTCTTGGTGGCCTGACTGGGTCTTCTGGGTCCCACAACTCTGCCTGAAATCTCCACTTTGCCCTCCTTTGTGTCTTCCTACTCTTTCCTGCCTCGACCTGCGTTTTGACATGAAACTTGTCAAAATTACCAAAATACCCCTGGGTCAAAACATCTTCAAATTCTGCCCAATCCTGACTCTGGCCCTAGAAAGACTGCTGACTGAATCTGGGCGCTAAAATCCAACCTCGACTTCCGAAAACCCGGGCCCGGTGTCAAAATGACCAAAATACCCCTGGGTCAAAATTGTCCCGGAAATCGTCACGAACCTGAAATAGCTGCTCACGACTCCAGACACCGGAAACCGAGAATCCTTACTCGGACGTGGCCTGTCTAGGACCCACACTTGACGGGAGTCGGTTTTTCGGCCGGACTCCGTTTCAGCATTATAACCTGTTTTCGGAAAGCCCTTGACGTCTCCGTTCTTTTGCCCCTGGTTTCACTTCAAAATTCCAAGTCAAGTTCAAGATATTGTCAACCGAGCGCGTCCCGATGATTCTCGATTTTGGCGTTTTCAACTTCCTCGGTCGGTTTTTCGTTTTCCATTTCGCTCTAATTTTTTCCACTTTCGGTCAATCCTGCTCCGAGCATTTTCTGCACGTTTCCTGAGGCAAACCCAGTTCTGTCTCGGTACGCATCCCAATGCACTTCCCGAACCTGTTCCTGTAAAGACAACATGAACAAACCCGCGATCATATCCAATAAAAGTACGAAACATGTAGAAATTTACGAATAGCTAATAAACATCTCGTTCCTAAAACCGAGGCTTTCCGAGGGTGAATTATGGCTAAAACGCGGCTTTCCGACACAAAGGCACGTCAATTCAGGCTAAAAGATAACCCCTATTTGGGCGTTATCAACAGTTGTAATCCTAATTACCCAATTTCAACTAAAATTGAACAAGCGCGTTAAAAAATGGTTTTAATTTTATTATGTGCTTTGTTGCATGGTGGATGGATATGGCCTAGGTTGTGGATGTTTTTGTTTGTTGTGGTTTGGTTTACGGCCTGCGAGCTGATCAAATTAATGTAATAGTTAGTTAATTTTACGACATGCGAGCTGATCATCTTCTCGACATGTGAGGTTTATTTATTTATTCTAGATGTTAGGCTAGAATTAGAAATATTTAGATGAAAGATAAGAGCATGGAGAAGAAGATCGGAGGACCAAAGAAGCCACAAAGACGATGAAGGTCCCATCCTAGACGCGCGCAGCTATGGTGGAGCACATGGAGATGAGCTTGTCACTTTAGGGAATATATATATTATCATTGTCTTGGTAATATCTTAGTCTAGGGCTCATATCCATGTCACGTTAATTTTCTTTTGTGGATGTATATTATTTATGTCTTGTTATTTACTTTGTGTGTATGACGATACAAGCAAAACGTTAACAATATAATAATAATAAACAATTTTGAACTTTTATTGTGAGTTGCCCAATCCAAATAAGTAGATCATGTTGATGAGATCAACCAAACGTATAATGACCTTTAAATACCTCAATGGAAATATTGTGTTTTGCCTTCTCTTTCCTAAACACCCTTCATGATCAAAGTCTATTAAATTCGGACTTGCCAAAGCAAGGTGTTTTAATTTACCTTGATATGATGAGGACGACACAAGCAAGTAATGTGTGATTGTTGAAGCAAGAGGTTGGACGCAACTAGGTAAAATCAATTGGATTGATGAGCCTAGATGCATGACAATTAGGTGTTATCTAAAAGATAAAGAATAATGAGTTATTCACCTAATTGGACCAAGAGTTGCACGGGATGCAATTGGAATGGTTCCTTCCTAAATAACCAATTCTTGGGTGACTTGCCAAAGCAAGCACAAGAAGAAGTGAAATATGGATCTTGGACCCACTAGAAAATATATATGATATTTTCCGCATTAATGGTGAGGGCTATTAATCCGAGAAAAATAGTGGGAGCTATATTTAATAATCTAGCCATTGTTGAATATAGTAAATGTTGGAATAGATGCCCTAGAGGCAATCTAGTTTAGTATGAATTTATTTATGGCTAGAAATTCATTTATTATTTATTGGATATTTAATATAATGAAGTCCTTAGATTTACAATTGTGTTGTTTATCTTAAATATCCCTAGTCCAGTATAATGATTAATGGGACAATCATCTATAGACTAGTATGGGGTTGGATTGATATGGAGATATCACAATCAAACACATAGGTGTGCATTAGGGGTAATGTCGCACTGGATTGACCCATCTCCGAGAAGGCTACATACACATTATGTTGAGTCACAAGCGCTTCTAGCGGTGCAATGGTATTGTCATCCTTAGACTTGAGGTCACTAGATATTCTAGGTGTGGATTATTGTGATTTTTATAGCGTTAAATGCTACACCGTAACTGGGTAGTTATAAAGGCGTGTACTGGATACAATAAGAAGCAAGCTTAGAGATCGTAGTGGACGTAGATAGAATTTGTCCCTCCCACACAACGGGAGCAAATATCCTAGGCCACTCGAGGGATAGTGCTTATAGAATGTCTGGCCAGACTCAAATAAATCAATATGGGATATTGATGTTATTTGCACGAATAAGGCTATTCCCATGGATCGAGAAACTATGGATTGGATATACGAGTGTGACTTGTATGTCTCGTGTCCAATCCGGATATAGAGACAAAGGGATGAGACAATTACTTGTACAAAGGTTGTCAAGATGACTATTCTATTAGTTGGCTAGAATGGATGTTTTGCTAGAAACCGCTCCATATTAGCAAATAGTTGCTACCAACTAGATAGAACGTATGGGGTCACACGCTATATAGAGTTGAACTAGATTTGGGAATTAATTAATTGGATTAATTAATTAGAAGGATCACTTTGCAAAACCTTGCAAACTTAGTAGGGACTAATTTGCAAGAAAGGGACTAAATTGAATTCTAGTAGGACTAGAATAAGTTCTTTAGGTAGTTGGCAAGGAGTTGTTGGACTATATAAAGGACCTTCCTTCCTTCCTTCCCACAACTTATGCTCATTATTGAACATAACTAGAGTGGGAGAGAACAAAAGGAGAGAGAGCAAGAAAACAAGAGGAGCCCGACCGCCTCTCTTGCCGCCGCCCGTCCCTGTCGGCCACAAGGAGGCCGAGAGCCCCCTTTTGGTCTCGTTTTGCGTGATTTTTCTTCCTCTTCCTCTTTCGGGCTAGCACCAAGGACTTGGAAGATCTAGGATCAACTCTAGGCGTGGATCAACCATAGAGAACGTGACACAATTCGCGTTTGAAGTCATCAAAGGAGAATCCTAAGGTGTGTTATTGATTTCTTCCTTTACCATCGTTATGTCTCTTGACTTGTGATCCTTGGAGGGTTTTGCATGGTTATTTTTGTTTCCGTTGCGCATCCATGAATCAAAACCCTACAGTAAATTGTTCAAAATACTAAAATTGCATATTTCTCGTTTTGTAGATTTCCAAATGGCAAATAATCACGCATTAACTTCATCCTGTGATCTGTCCTTGAGAAGGACAAACTGTCTGGAACAAATTACCTTGACCTGCAGAAACTTAAGGATCGTCCTTAAGCAAGAAAAGAAGTTGTACGTCTTAGACAATCTTATTCCAGAACCACCCCAGGATGAGTCTGTTCTTATCGATGTAAGAGCACGTCAGAAACATATAGATGATTCTAACGACGTGACTTGCCTCATGCTCTGCACCATGACTGCTGAGCCTTAGAAGCAACACGAGAACATGGAAGCTTATGATATGATCATACACTTGAAATAGCTGTTTTAGGAACAGGCAAGGCATGAGCGGTATGAGGTGTCCAAGACACTATTCAAGAGCAGTCTCGCCGAAAGGAACCCAGTTGGGCCTCATGTACTCTGAATGATCGTGTATATTGAGAACCTCACGAGGCTGGGGTTCCACTCTGCCAAGATTTGGCTACCGATCTTGTCTTGTAATCGTTGTCTGACAGTTATAACCAGCTCATCATGAACTATAACATGAACGAGATTCAGTAAGACTCTACCGGACTTGCTGAACATGCTAAAGACAGCTGAACAGAGCATCAACAAAGGAAAGGGAAAAGCCATAATGATGATGAATAAGAGGAAGGGCAAGGGAGTTGTCTCTACTTCTAAAGGAAAGCGCAAGAAAGTTGCAAAGTCCAAGGAAGCCCTAAAGCCTAGTGGGGGCGTGGCTAAAGGTGATTGTCACTACTGTAGACAGACGGGTCACTGGAGGAGGAATTGCCCCAAGTATCTGGAGGATAAGAAGCTTGGAATAGTGATTTGACCACCACCAGGTATTTTTGTTGTAGACGTCAATCTATATATTTCTCCATCTTGGGTATTGGATACTGGATGTGGATCTCACATTCGTCGAAATGTGAATGATTTGAAAAGAAGTAGAAGATTGGCTAAAGGGGAGGTCGATCTACGCGTCGGGAATGGAGCAAAAGTTGCTGCATTAGCTATAGGCGTTTGTGAGCTATCTTTGCCTTCTGGACTTATTTTAGAATTAGACAATTACTTTTATGTGCCTGCTATGAGCAGAAACATTATTTCCGTTTCTTGTTTGAACGAGAAGGGTTTTTCTATTTCAATAAAGGACAAGTGTTGCCCCATTTATTTTGATAGTATGCACTATTGTAGTGCGCATTTGTCTAACGGATTGTATATCCTTGATCTAAATAATTTCGTATATAACATAAATATTAAAGGACTAAAACTAATGATTTAAATCCTACATATCTATGGCACTGTCGTTTAGGCCATATAAACAAGAAATGCATTTCTGGACTCCATAAGGATGGCCTACTAGACTCGTTTTATTTAGAATCATATGAGACATGCGAGTCTTGTTTGATTTAGAATCATATGAGACATGTGAGTTACTAGCACTCATACATACCGATGTGTGTGGGCCGTTTCTTACGCCTGCCAGAGGTGGTTACACCTACTTCATTACATTTACTGATGACCACAATAGATATGGATTTGTATACCTTATGAAGGCCAAGTCCGAATCCTTTGAATTTTTCAAAGAATTCAAGAATGAAGTACGGAAGCAACTTGGTAAAAGTATTAAGGGTTTGCGATCGGATCGTGGAGGAGAATACTTGAGCCAAGAGTTTGACGATTATCTTAGAGAGTGTGTGATAGTTTCAAAACTCACCCCACACGGAATGCCACAGTGGAATGGCGTGTCCGAGAGGAGGAATCGCACACTATTAGATATGGTGCGATCTATGATGTGTCAAACGGATCTTCCAATATCGTTTTGTGGACATGCTCTATTGACTGCAGCTTTTACCATTAACCGTGTTCCATCCGAGTCAGTCATGAAGACACCTTATAAGATATGGACTGAGAAGCGTCCCATAGTGTCGTTTATGAAGATTTGGAGCTGCGATGTCTTTGTAAAGTGTTTACAAACAGACAAACTCGGACCCAAAGCGGATAAGTGTAAGTTTGTGGGATATTCTAAGGAAATTAAATGATATTATTTCTACAATCCAACCGAGAACAAAGTGTTTGTAGCTCAGACCGGCGTGTTTCTAGAAATAGAGATAGTCTCTAAAGAAGCAAGTGGGAGGACTGTAAAACTTCAAGAAATTCAAGAACCACAAACCACTGAACCGGTGATGGAACATGAACAAGAACCGCACGTTGTTGTGGAAGAACGTGTTCGGGTGACACATGAACTCCGTAGGTCAGGAAGGGTACGTCATGATCCAGAGAGGTATGAACTTCTCGTGACTAAGTCTGATGACATACCACTCATGGATGATGAGAATGCAACCTACGGGGAAGCCATGAGAGGTGCAGACTCCAAGAAGTGGGTAGAAGCCATGAGATCCGAAATGGATTCTGTGTATACCAACAGAGTATGGACTTTGGCGGAACCACCTAAAGGGGCTCGGCCCATAGGGTGCAAGTGGGTCTTCAAGAAGAAGACCGACATGGATGGCAAGGTAGTTGCCTACAATGGGAGATTGGTAGCTAAAGGGTATAGACAAATTCATGGTATTGACTATGATGAGACCTTTTCACCAGTCGCCATGACTAAATCCATTCGAATCCTACTTGCTATTGCAGCCTACTATGACTACGAAATTTGGAAAAGGAATGTCAAAACAACGTTCCTTTTTGGGAACCTCCTCGAGGATTTGTATATGACTCAACCGGAGGGTTTTGAGGATCTAGAGAATGCCAATAAAGTATGTAAGCTACAAAAATCCATTTATGGATTAAAGCAATCTTCTAGGAGTTGGAATCAACGTTTTGATGACGAGGTCAAAGATTTTGGCTTTATCAAGAACGAAGATGAGCCATGTGTTTACAAGAAAGTTAGTGGGAGCTCTATAGTGTTTCTGGTCTTGTATGTGGATGACATACTTCTCATTGGAAACGATATTCCTACTTTACAATCTGTTAAAGATTGGCTAGGGACATGTTTCGCAATGAAGAACTTAGGATATCCAGCTTATATACTTGGTATCAAGATCTATCGGGATAGATCTAGAAAGCTGCCCGGCCTAAGCCAAAGTACATATATAGACAAGGTTTTGAAGAGGTTGAACATGCAAGATTCCAAGAAGGGATTCTTGCCCATGTCGCGTGGAGTCACTCTCTCGTCCTTCCAATGAGATTGAGAAGGACCTCATGAGTAGGATACCCTATGCTTCGGCCACAGGATCCATCATGTACGCCATGTTGTGAACTAGACCAGACGTATCATACTCGTTGAGTATGGTAAGCAGATATCAGTCCAATCCGGGTGAGAGTCACTGGATTGCTGTCAAGATTATCCTGAAGTACTTGAGAAGCACTAAGGATGCGTTCTTAATATTTGTAGGTAAGGAAGAGCTAAGTGTAATAGGTTACACTGATGCAAGCTTCCAAACCGACAAAGATGGCTACAGATCGCAGTCAGGATACGTGTTTTGCCTGAATGGAGGAGCTGTGAGCTGGAAGAGTTTCAAGCAAGGGAAAGTTGCTGATTCTACGACTGAAGCTGAGTACATTGCTGCTGCGGAAGCAGCAAAAGAGGCAGTTTGGATAAAGAAGTTTATCACTGAGCTCGGTGTGGTCCCTAGAATCGTGGATCCCATAGAGTTGTGCTGTGACAACTCTAGAGCGATCGCACAAGCCAAGGAACCAAGATCACACCAAAAATCGAAGCATGTACTTGGGAGATTCTTTATTATTCGTGATATGATCGATCGAGGAGATGTGAAGATGTGCAAGATTCCAACAGATGACAATCTTTTAGATCCGCTCACAAAGCCACTTGCGCAGCGAAAGCATGAAGGGCACGCTAAATCTATAGGCATAAGATATGCACCAGATTAGCTCTAGTGCAAGTGGGAGACTGTTGGAATAGGTGCTCTAGAGGCAATCTATATTTAGTATGAACATTGTTTTGGCTAGAATATTCATTTATTATTTATTGTGATAATTAATATAATAAAGTCCTTAGATACAATGTGTTGTTTATCTTAAATATCCCTAGTCCATGGGTATGCGTGTAGGTTGATATGGAGATATCAAGTCTAACACATGGGTATGCATAAGGAGTAATGGCATACTAGATTGAACCACGACGAGAAGGATACATTAGATTATGTCAAAGTCACAATTGCTTCTCGTAGTGCTAATAATATTGTAATCCTAAGACTTGAAGTCACTAGATACTCTAGTTGTGGAATATTATGCTTTGATGTTATCCAACGTTGCGCCTTAACTGGGCAACTATAACGATAGCTATCGGGCATGATAGGAAGCAAGCTTAGAGATCGTAGTGACTTAGAAATGATTTGTCCTTCCCACATAGTGGGACCAAATATCCATGGCCACTCGAGGTATGGTGCTTATTGAATGTCTGGCCAGACTAGATATGGAGATATTGATGTTATCTACTTGCATAAGCATATTCCTGGGATCGAGAAACTATGGATTGGATATACGAGTGTGACTATTATGTCTCGTGTCCAATCCGGATATGAAGACAAAGGGATAATGCAATATGGGATATTGGGCACAAGGTTTGTCGGGATCACGGACTTACTTCTATTAGTTGGGTGGCATGGATGTGTTGCTAGACACCGCTCCATGTTAGTAACGAGTTACTACCAACTAAGTAGAAACATATGGGGTCACACACCAGATGGATTAAATTGGATATATGTATTAATTAGTTGGACTAATTAAATAAAAGGATCATAACGCAACCACAAGCAAACTTAGCGGGACTAATTTGCATGTGGGCTTATTCATGTATGGACATGATTAGTATTGGGCCCTTTATGTAGTTAATAAAGAGTTATGACTATATAAAGTAACTCTAGCTTGTTAATTCTCAAGACAAGTCATTATTTGAGAGAACATAACAAAGCAAGAGAGAGAGAAAGACAAGGAAGGAGCACAGCTCCAACCCGACGCCGTCAGCCTCCCTATTGGCGTGGCTTCTTGCCTCGTTTTGCGTGATCTCTTCCTCCTTCTTCCGTTTCTAGCACATCGCGGAGAGAAGGATTCCAAGAAAGATCCAAGGTGTGGATATTCATAGAGAAGAAAACACTATTTTTCGTGTGATTTCCCAAACTAAGGTACACATGTTCTATGCTCTTATCATGTTATGATTGACTCTTCCTGTGATCCTTGGTGGGCTTTGAGTAGGAAAATTTTTGTTATTCCGCTGCGTTACCTACGTCAAAACCCAACAGGTATCAGATCCACAGGTCGTAGAGCATAACGTAGTTTATGTGTTAATTTTTGTTAGTTTTACACCTTAATTGTTGATTGTCGCATAAAACTTAATAAATAAGCATATTGAGGAAACTTTGAATATGATTCAACCAAATAAGATCTAATATTACATAGGATGTAAGGATTAGTGGATTTGGATCACATATGATGTGTAATATTGGATCTTGAAAAATAGGGCTACGTCACAAATTGGAAAAGGTTTTTTTTTCCAATTTGGAAACAACTAAAGTTGAGCAACAAGGAAGAAGTTGTTTTGAAAATAACTCCTAAAGGAGGTTCGGCCCCCATAGGAACCGCCCCTCCTCTTCCTTGCCGCCCAAGCTTGCCACGGCCAACGGCCGGGCCTCCCTAGTGCAAGGCCTAGCCGTGTGGGCTAGGGGCCGGCCGACCTAAGGCTCTTGTGACGGTTCTTTGGGGGTTCAGCCAAATGTTTTGGTGGGCCCCTTGGACCATTTTGACCCTAGTTCATCCAGAATTAACTAAAATTGGCCAAGCGCGTTAAAATTGGGTTTTAACTGTTTAAAGTTGCATGGTGATTGGATATGGCCTTAGCTGTGGATGTTATGATTGTTTTATTTTGTGGTTTGGTTTTACGGCCTACGACCCGGTATAATTAATGTAATAGTTAATTAGGTTTTACGACTTGCGAGTCGGTCTTCTTATCAACTTGTGAGACTTCTCTATTTATTATAGATGCTAGTTAGTATTTGATAGAGTAGATAATAGCGAAACATTGAGAAAAATCCTAAAGAATAGAAGAAACCACAAGATGGCGACATTCCACAAAGCTATGGAGAATGGACTAAAAGATGGAGGCGCATGGATATGAGCTTGCTATTTTAGGGTTCATATATATTCTCATTGGCTTGGGAATATCTTAGTTTAGAGGCGATATCCATATCACATTTAATTTTTGTTTGTGGTTGTTTAATTTAATGTCTTGTTACTTATTGTTGGTGTATGGATGATGCAAGCAAAATTGGTAACAAGATAATACAACTCGGATCTTTTATTGTGAGTTTGCCCAACTCAAAATAAGTAGATCAGTTGATATGGATCAACAAACAATTAAAATTGAAAAGGAAAAATCCCTCAAATTTAAATTTTGCGTTTTGCCTTCTTGTTATTTAAACACTCGTCATGATCATGCTTTACCAAGATTGTGCGTGCTAAAGTAGGGCGACTTGGTTCATCATGATGTGATGCGATGTCACAAGCAAGTAATGTGCAATTTTTTGAGTAAGAGGTTGCACGCAACTAGGTGATTTTAATAGGATTAAAAGCCTAGAGGCAACCAATTGGGATTATCTATGGAATAGATAAATAAGGAGTTATTTGCCCTATTGAACCAAGATACGGATGCAATTTGAATTTTTCCTACCTAAATAACTAATTTTTGGGTGACTTGCCAAATCAAGCTCAAGAAGACGTGAAATATGGATCTTGGCCCCACTAGAAACTATAATGATATTTTCCGCATTGAGGTTTATTAATCCGAGAAAAATAGTGGGAGCTATGTTTAATAATCTAGCCATTATTAAATATAGTTATTTGTTCACAAAATACTAAAACTTGTATATTTCTCATTTTGTGGAATTTCAATGACAAACAATTCATCGAATTCATCACATTCCCTACGAGCCGTACTCGAGAAGGACAAGCTTTCTGGAATAAACTTTCTAGACTGGTACAGGAACTTGAGAATCGTTCTCAAGTAGGAAAAGAAACTGTACACTCTATAGGAGCCAGTTCCTGATGGTCTAGAAAATAATTATGCTGCAGCCATAAAGGCGCATCAAAAGTTCGTGGACGATGCTAATGATGCGGCATGCCTTATATTTTGCACCATGAGCTCTGAGCTTCAGAATAACATGAGAACATTGATGCGTTTGATATGATCATTCACTTGAAGCAGCTCTTCCAAGAGCAGGGGAGGGTGGAGCGGTATGAAGTTTCCAAGGCATTGTTCAAATTTCATCTGTCAGAAGGAAATCCTGTGGGGCCTCACATGCTCCGTATGATCGGGTACTTGGAGAGCCTCACACGCCTAGGGTTTTCGATGGGCCAAGAGTTGGAAAATGATCTCACCTTGCAATAGTTGCCTAATAGTCATGGGCAATTCATCATGAACTATAAATGAATGAGATCGTCAAGCCTTTGCCAAATTTACTCAATATGTTGAGGACAGTTGAACAAAGCATCAACAAGGGAAAGGGCAATGCCATAATGATGGTGAGCAAAGGAAAGAGCAAAAGGTTTGCTTCTACCTCCAAGGGGAAAGGCAAGTCAGTTTCCAAACCTAAGGAATATGCCCTTAAACCTGCTGGTGGTGTTGCCAAGGGCATGAATAACGGTGATTGTCACTACTCCAGTCAGCCTGAACACTGGAAGAGGAACTTCCCTTAGTATCTGGAGGATAAGCGGCTTGGAATGGTGATTCCACCACCACCAGGTATTTTTGTTATAGATGTCAACTTAACTATCTCTTCATCTTGGGTATTGGATACTGAATGTGGATCTCACATTTGTCGAAATGTGCAGGATCTAAAGACAAGTAGAAGATTGGTTAAACGGGAGATAGATCTGCACGTTGGGAATGGAGCAAAGTTTCCTGCATTGGTCGTGGGCATGTACGAGTTGTATTTGCCTTAAGGATTAGTTTTAGAATTAAATAATTACTATTTTGTGCGTGCTATGAGCAGAAACATTATTTTTATTTCTTGTTTGGACAAGGAAGGTTTTACAATTCCAATAAACGACAATTGTTGCTCCATATACTTTGTTAGTATTAACTATTGTAGTGCGCAATTATTTAAAGGATTGTATATCCTTTATCTAAGTAATCCTGTCTATAACATAAATACAAAGAGGATTAAAATGAATGATTTAAATCCTGCTTATCTATGACACTGTCGTCTAGGCCATATAAACGAGAAACGTGTATCTAGACTCCGTAGAGATAGATTTCTAGACTCATGTAATTTTGAATCATATGAGACATGTGAAGCTTGTTTATTGGGAAATATGTCAAAGTCCCCTTTCAATAAGAAAGGTGAGAGGACAAGTGAGCAATTGGCGCTCGTGGATACTGATTCATGTGGGCTATTTACCACGCCTGCCAGGGTTGGTTACGTCTATGACATTACATTTACTGATGATTTCAGTAGATATGGATTTGTATACCTTATGAAGGCCAAATCTGAATCCTTTGAAAAGTTCAAAGAATTCAAGAATGAAGTAGAAAAGCAACTTGGCAAAAGTATCAAAGCTCTACTATTGGCTCGTAGAGGAGGATAATTAAGCCAAGAGTTTGACGTCTATCTTAGAGAGTGTGGTATCTTGTCCCAACTCACTCCACCCGGAACGCCACAATGGAACGGCGTGTCTGAGAGGAGGAATCGAACACTGTTAGACATTGTTCGATCTATGATGTGTCAAACTAACAGTACCAAAATTTACTTACGCCTGCATATGTCATTATGTAGATTAGACAAATGTCATTAAGAAAGAGACTGTAAAATTAGTCTACGGCGCCATGAAAAGGTTACAAAAAAAGTTCCATCGTTTTCCTATCCAAATCACCGAGTCCAAGTGACTCGTTAACGGATAGCAACACGGATGAAGTATGTGGGTTAAATACCAATCAGCTCCTCATGTTTGGGTATATACCAATGCCTCCTGTTAGAGACAAAAAAGTCGCTATGGACGGAGGTTAGACAACTACCACCCTTCTGTTACAATCAGTTAGGAGGGGGTGCAATATAACTTTTTTTATGACCATTGTATCCATATTTGTATTTTTTGTGTTCATTATGTTGAAGTTCTTAGTGTTCTTGACCATCATTCTTGGTATTCCTGACCACCACCTCCACCTCCACCTCCACATCCACCACCACCTCCACCACCAGTACCACTGAATCCCCACCAGCAACACCACCACCACCACTACTGAATCCGACCATCAACACAGAACAAACAAGCTTCACAATCTGCCATTTTTATGACCATTTGTCCCCTGTTTGTATTGTTTTGTTTCTTGTGTTCATTTTCTTGATGTTCTTGGTGTTCTTGACCACTATTTTTGGTGTTACCACCACCTCACTACCAGCAAATCACCACCATAAACACCTCCAACACCATTGAATCCCCACCAGCAACACCACCACCACCATCACCACCCCCCATCACTGAATCAACAACAACAAAACGCCTGGCACAGAAACTAATTGCCCAAATCTTCATCATCTTCACTTTTACATCCACCACAAACCCAAGACCACCAACCCCCAATGATATAGCTACCGACAACACCATTACCAACACAAGTACTAATTGAATTAAGAACAACAAAACACCACCCCCAAAGAAATTAATTGCCCAAATCTTCATCATCTTCACTTTTACATCCACCACCAACCCCCTCCCCCCCCCCCCCCCCCCAAAGATGTACCTACCAACAACACCATTAACATAGTAAAAAAACAGATCAACCAAGACAATAGATCCACCACCACAACAAGTATACCCCATCTAAGCCCCAATCGAACCCCGAAGGGAATCCCTGAACAAAAACCTAAAAGATGAAACCACCACTGAAATCGACCCCCAAAGACCACCAATGAACCTCGTTGTCTCCGCCTCTGAAGAGACCGGCAAGGTCACGGTGCTGAACTGATTCTTTTCTTTGCTTCTCATTTTGTTCTTAATGAACGGCGAATGACCGACGATTACACAAAATTGAAAAGACCGAGGGAACAAATCTGGGTTGTGGTTGCTTCGGTGTAAGCGGAATCCTAGATCTGGGTTGTCGTTCATTATCCAGAGAAGATAGAGAGAGATAGACGTAGCACCGGTGGTGGTTTAGGGGTTTATTGTGCTCGCCGGAGGTTGTTGTGCTCTGGGTCGTGGGTTTGGTTCTGCATCTAAAATCGACGATGATGTGGAGAAGATGGTGGAGAAGGGAAGGTGGAGAAGAATGAAGATGGTGGCCGATGGTTTGTTGGTGGGAGTTTGAAGAGGCTTCTGAAGTTGATTCACAGAGAGATATGGGATTTCTTTAGTGTGATTTACTCTTATTTTCTGTGGTTGTGTTGGGAGAGAAGAGAGAGAGGAAGAGATAAGGTTGGCTAGGGTTTGGAAATGAAGAGAAGGGAATGATGGCATTTATAGTGGGGTAATTTTGTCGAATTTCGGAGGTATTTTTGTTTTTCGCCCCTCCGTTAGTAAATCGTTGCCTCCTTCCTCTGACAGAGGGTATTGGTATATACCCAAACACGAGAGCTGTATTTGTATATAACCCATATTCAAGGTGTGATTTTTATCTCTTACCGAAAAATCTATATCCATTCATTCTCGGCTGTTGGTGGGCCTCAAGCCAGATTCTTGCTTCCTCGCACAAACAATATACTTTGAGAGCCGGTCGAAGACCAGACCATGAATTGAGCACCTGCATTGATAGTGTAAGCTTATTTTAGATTGCATAACCTTCCAACTCATATATAGTTATGTAAATAGTCCTCTTCATAAAAAAAAGTTATGTACATAGTCTAGTATTTTGGCTGCCTCCTGATTTCCTATCCATCTTAATTTTTGGCTTCTCTTGTGGCGTCATCATTCGAGAGCTGCTATGTTTCATCATTTTTTTTTCATCTTTTAATTTCACCTCAAATGTGTCGAGATATGATTAAGATCTTTCTATAATTAATCACCAATCAAAAATATCCACTTAAACGGTGAAACCAAGGGGTGAATAAATGGTGACGTCTAACATTATCCTTATCATTGTGAAGCTTAGACAAATGTCATTAAGAAATTATTATTTGAAGTCCGATATGTATTGGATTGGAAGAACAGAAATTACCGCTACAAAGACTGAACCTTTTTATAAAAGCGATCAAATCACATCAAAACTCCATAGCTTTTAATCACGACTGAACAATGTAATGCTGGCTTTTAATTTAAGTACAAAACATACATATAGCCAGCATTGACAATTGGGTCTACAGACACGATAAAATGCCTCGGCCACAGTGCCGGCCAACCGTCGAGTCCTGAACTAGACTGCCCATCTTAACAAAATATGAACAGTGTTCTCTCTTAATTTCTACCTTTTTTTTATCTTTAAAAGGAGACAAAATGATGTTTCTCCAGGTCTAGTGCTAATCGTTAGCGTACAAGACCCCAATGCATTCTAGGCTCTAAAAAGAGTACTTAATCTTCCTTCCACTTGTTGCTGTACTCCAAGAAAGCTAGAGCAGGGTTTTTTCTAGGTGGAGCACGAACTCGGCTTGATCTACGCACGGCCTCTTCGCTTGCAGCATTTTGAGCCGCCTCTTTCGATCTCCTCTGAAGTCCGGAGCTGCATATTATTAGAGTAATATGTGCAAGTTAGCTCTTAAAATGAAACAGAGTTGTAGAAGAACATGCCAGTGTTGATGATCACAGACAGAACTACCAAATTGATCGGAATCCTACCACAACCCTACACAGGTGCCATAAGAAAATAGTTTCCAAGCAAGAACAACCAGATTTCACTCTGATGAAAGGAAACATGGGCCTAAAACATCCCATCAGGTAGTCAAGTGCCAGCATTCCACTAGAACGAATCAAAAGACTAAAACAAGCCATTTGCATTTGTTATAATCTGTTGTGATGCACGGAACATCACATAGGGTGGCGTACCCATCCTGAAATATCCTGGACAATAATTTCCAAACAAGATGAAAAACAATAGCCATTCGGTCTACAACTGAACATCACTTCATTCATCGATTGGCTTTTCTAAATAATCCTCCTTATATCCAAATCGGGCTAGGGTAGCAAACTCAGCCGGAGAACTTGAAACCCAAATCAAACAATAAACTTTCTATTTGTTGACATGGCGATGGTGGTGGATTGAAGAAAGTCGATATGGTGATGCAGTCAAAGACGAGGAACCAGGAGCACTTCAAGGATAAGTGTTCAACTATGCAAAAATTCTAGACATCTCGTGAAGAGCAATGTGCATTTGTTCGTAGCCAACAAACCCCAAAACTAGAAATGAGATTTGGAAAATTGTGAAGACATTTGTCAACACCTATGTAGCACTGAAACGGAAACGGGGGCAAGACTAAACGGGGACGGGGATGCCGGAACGGCAAATTTTCAAAATTTGGGGGACGAAACACCGAGGCGACGGTGGCTATACACACACACACGCACACACAAATTTATTCTAATTTAAATGATAAGGAAATACTAAGACGAAATGAAAGACAAAAATCAAGATGAATACAAATTTATTCTAATGTGAAGGTACTTGAGAAATGGGAGGTCATCAAACTCTTTGAGATAGTCTGGAAATCTTGCAGGTATCCATATTGTTTTCTCTCAATTATAGTATAAGCGACTAGGGTTTAGATTGCGGCCCGGGAACTCGATAAGATTCGTAATATCTATCATATTTTATTTACAAGTAACATTTCTTATCTTCTTAAATTTTTTAAAAGACACTCAGATTGTTATTTTAAACCCAGAGACATTTCCAAAATGTTTCAAAAAGGGGGAACGCGTACCCGGGAAGTTCATCGTAAGTTCTGGACTCAATATTTTTATTGGAACGGTATGTTGCATCCCCCCCCCCCCCGGAGTTCCGGAGTTCGAGGCCGGAACGGAGACGTCACCTTACATGGAGTTCCGGTGCATCATAGGTGGACACACATCAAATCAGGCGGAGAAATTTGACAAATCATGGATAGGAGGAATCCTAAAAATAATCCATCTCCTTTCTTTTCCTGAACCATGTAATTATTCAAGTAAAACTTCACAACCGCAAGACTATAAAGCGCCATTGTAACCAACCAATCTCTGAAGGAAAAAGCAAAGCCATTGAATACAGACAGAATCATGATTGAGACACACAGATGCAATAATTGCATACACCTGGGTGTCTGTAAAGAGTCAGATATTATGTGGTAAGGCTGCGATTAAAAGAATGCAAAAGTTGTTGTAGGAGTGAAGCAGCCAATAAAAAGGACAGAAAGAGGAAGAAAATGAAAAGAAAGAATATTAGGAACTAACAATATAACAGATATCTCAAATTTTGGACACGCCAGGTCAACTGATAGAGAACCCGTAGTTTTGGTTTGGGTTGGGTTGGCTAGTTCTTCAATTGACTATATGCATAAGAAAATTCCAACCTGGCACGATTTTCTATGATCACCAATCCCCAACCTCTACCAAGCTTAGGCATAATCTAGATTTGGTCCATAATGGATAACTTCCTATGACAAATTATAATTGGTAAACATGTCCAATACACTGAGTGGCTGATCCTAAGATATTGTATACTAGAATCCTTTGACAGGAGTCTTATCTGTATATCCTATTAAAAAAATAACATAAAAGTAAACAATTTGACTACTATTATTAAATCTAGTATATTACAAAATTAGTGTTATTTCAAATGAACAACGTTAAAATATCAAAAGAATTTTCTTGCAACACATAATTTACAAAAGGATGTGATAAAAATCTAATAAATATTTCTTGGTCAAATTATGTTCTTGACGACTTGGATTCCCATAGAACACACTCTTTTATCCCCATTATCCATTTCAGAACGTATGTTCCCAGAAATGCAAAATGTTGTGGTACATGAAACGGGAACGAGGAACGAAGCAGGTCTCAGTACAGGGTATGCTAGTGGTAGGCTTCTCCAGATCGTTGTCCGGAACGTAGTATGAAAAAGCTAGCAGTGTTGTGGAATAGACCCTTTTTCAATATATAAAATAAAGTAATAAACAATATAATAATACTCATTGCCAGTTTTCCTATTAAAGAAAAAAATTTCTAACCAAGCCTCCAGAGAGAACGACAAAGCCTACAGACCAGAGAGAACGACGGTCAATGGAGAAGACGAAGGAGAAGATTGGTCTGATGTTGTAAACCATGATGATAAACAAGTCAGGTGTGTTTTCTCACTCTCTGAAATGTCGGGGATGCTGCTTCCTATGATCTGGGTCGAAAACGTACCGTGTTTCGGTACTAACATACCCAATCCAGAAATACAGCTAGTTTTGACACTTCTCGTAACATAGATCAGGATCCACTATAATATTTACAGATATATCGGTTCCTATCTGCTCCATAAAAGAACCAGATCTCAAGGATATCCATTCCTGTCAGATCAGTTATCTGTCCTTGCTCCTTAAATAGAAGCATAATGGATACCGGCTCAAGAAGCTAGATTCATACATATTCACCCACCAAGGAAAAAGAATCTAAGATGTATAATTTTTAAATTTGTGACATATAACCCCCATGCAGAATAAGTTCGCTGACGGTGCGGTACATGCACTATGAGAGTTGACAGATACCCCCACGCAGTACTGATTTTACTGACATCGCGCCCCAAAAAGCAGACATCCGTTATCATACTGTTGGTGCACGATGTCAGTAAAATAAAAGATGTTGGTGCACGTTGTCAGTAAAATCAATACTGCTTTGGGGTTTCTGTCAATTCACATAATGCATGTATCGTCGCCCTGTCAGCGAACATATACTGCATGCGCGTTAAAAAGTTCTTCCAAATATAAGCATTGTCGATGAAATAAAGCAATCCCTTAAGATCCAGGCTTACCAAATTCTACTGTAGTGTTTCTTCAGCAGGTTCTCCAGTGCCCTCTCCCTTTCACCTTTTAGGTTCAGGGAGCCCATAAAGGTGTCAAGCTGTCAATAAAGGGACATGAGAATTGTAAACAAAATGCAGAATAAACAACTAGATTTATTTATTTTTTGAGAAAACAACTAGATTTTTATGTCCAGTAAAAGGAAATTAAATACCTCTTCCTTAGTATCATAATAGCCCCACTCTATAGAGTCTGAACTCTCAATAAACATCCTTCCATCGCGTTTGAAAAACCAGTACCGATTGTAGTCTCTATCTTTCCCCAAGGGACTGGTACGTATGAATCTTTTGGCAATCTCCCGTTCAAAAAATTCTTTCTGTGCCACATAGTGTTCATAGAGGTAAGGAAAATACACAAGCATCCATTTTTTAAATCTGTTTGAAGAGAAAACAAATGATGCTTGCCTACAGATATGAGTTGACCATGCACTTCTGTTACAGTGAAGCTCCAGAGAGAGAGAGAGACATACCCTTTGTTCTCCACTCAAGTTTCCTGCTAATTCGTTTATGTCCTCTTTCAATTTTTGGGTTGCCTTTGTAGATGAGTCCTCAATATCGTTTGATCCAGCTTCTTTGTCTAGCTTTTCTTCACCATTTCCCCTCACCTCATTACCTGGTTGCTTCCTGTTTTCTCGGAATGTTCGTAAGGCAGAAACAAATTAGTGTTTCTCCAAAAAAAATAAGAAAATTATCTCTTAGTAATAAAATCAACTCTCCAGAGAATATTATGTTGTACCTGCTCTTGGACTTATGATTCCCTTCAGGAGAGATGATGATTCCATTCCTATTATCTGTAGAATCTCCTCTCTTCAAACTGTGATGACCATTTGCAAGCACTTTTGAACTGCTTCCTTCAGGTTCAACTTCAGGCCCTTCCATAATTTCCTTGTCATTCAATTCTTGCTTCTGCTGGTCTTTAACTTCTCTCTTCTTTCGTCCTTCCTCTATCGCTTTCTCCCTGTTTGCAGCAGCAAGTATCTGACGTTCTTCAATATACAAATCAATTTTTTCCCTAAAAAGATTTGTCATAAGAGCTTGAGTAACCAATTCTCGCAGAATCCTTAGTTTAGCATGGATATCAAGAAGTCCGTAATGGCCACGCCTAATTGTCGGTATGTTAGTGGACAAGTCTGCAGCACCAATCATTTCCAAAAAATCACACATGTATTCTCTCCAGGTCACCAATGAAATCTGAAATTAGAACACATCAGTATCAGCGGGTTCTAAATCGGCAGACGGAAATTCAGCACAGGACAAGATCATAAAACATCAACAGAAATATCAGTGACAAAAATATTGGCCTTGTTAACTTTTCACCTTAGGTTTCCGCTTTTTGTTCTTTAGAACTGTAGCATAGTCTCCATCATCCCTTATGAGCAAACGAAGAATAGCTGAATGAGATTCTACAATGAGGACCAGATTGCTGTCTTTGTGACAGAGTGCACCCTGAAAATCATCAAGGGAGAATGGTGACAATTGCAATAACTTGCCAAAGGAAGAACAGAAGTCCCAAACCATTAGCACATCTCCGACACAGTCCATGGGAACGACAAAATCCCTTGTCGGGGAAGGTCTTTCAGTGAAAACTGGATCATCAGCAGCAGGTTGCACCAGAAGATCATCAATAGGATATTTGATTGGCCTTTCCTTCGGCTTATCCTCTGCAAATTCCACGAACAAGTTTAAGAAGAAGAAGAAGAAGAAGAAGAAGAAGAAGAAGAAGAAAAAAAAAAAAAAAAAAAAAAAAAAAAAAAAAAAAAAAAAAAAAAAAACAAGAGACATCAGATGGACTTGCATCCACTATGAAAAAAGTAAAACAAAACCTACGTCACTTTCAATTACCACTTTAACCCTCATACAATTTATCAATTGAGACTCATAGCCCCAATTTCCTAACACCATGAAATGAATTGGATGGACTCTGGAGCAAAATAGTATTTTCTATTTCTTCTTTTTCTAAACCTTTCTGTTCTCTCTGTGTTCTATCTTCCAGCCTTTTACTGCCTTCAACTTTCCAATCCAAATCCCAAATCTTTCAAACCCATCAATCAGACAATCGCTGGAAACTAACCACCACCTTCTCAATTAGCCCTGCATCTGCAACAATTTGATCTACCCAAATCTTTCTATCTGCAACAATGGTGGGAACGATTTGTATGTGAACTTGTGAAGGATCTGGTAGCTGAGTTTGTAGTTTTGTAACTATGGTGTTCGACCGGGGATAGCATAGGGCCGAATCGACGTCTCGGATTTAAGTCCACTGAGGCAACAGAGCTTCTGATTTGACAAAGGTAGTGGGTGAAATCGGTTATCCAATTTGAGCCGGGGTCATGAGGCCGGCCTCAATCTGGGTTTCCGGTTGTCGTTGGGAAAAACATAGACTAATTGGTGTGTTTCTTTCTCGTCAAGGTCTGGTTTGGACGGAACCCTTGGTGAGGAGCGACGGTGTTCTTGGTTTAGAGCTTGCTCGATTTGGGTCGAGTTATTGGCAAAGAGATTGATTTGGAGTTCGGTCATGGTTGCTTGAGTCTGCATTATATTCGAATATGGTCTTGTAGTTGTTCGAGGCGGCAGTGTACCCCGGATTTAATGGGGTTTGTGCTTGAGACAGCAAAGACCTGTGGAGTTCTGTTGGGTGTGGTTAACTTTTGGAGTGGCAAATTTAAGATAGAACAAAGAGATTGAGAAAAGGGACAAATCCAAGAATCTTTACAATGCTTCTGTTGATACCATCTCAATTCAATCTAGAGTCTATGCCCAAAATAAATTAAAGAGGTTTGATGGAATAATGTTCATTTAGTTTTGGCATATCTACCAGAATATAAATCTCTATTGATTTTAATTTATTAGAGAGAAATATATATAATTTTTTGTTCGAATTGACAAGGGGAGGCGGTTGTGGGTAGGAAAAAGACTATTTTGCGCCCGAGTCCACCCAATTTATTCAAGGTGTTAGACTATCGGGTTATTAGTCTCGATTGATATATTGCAGGAGGTTTAAGTGGTAAATTGAAAGTGTCGTAGGTTGAGTTACTTTTGTCGTAACACATGTCGGTTTAGAGTGTGTCTGTGTGTGTGTACGCAAACACTTCAGTTTTGATGAAACATCTGAACTTCCAAAAACACACCCCGAATGCCTATTATCTAACAGAAAAAAAAATAGTAATTAAATCATTCCCTCACGACCCATGTTTTAAATAAACAAAGTTTGAAATTTAAAAAAAAAAAAAAAAAAAAAAAACCCAAAATCTAAAAGGAAACACCCAGTCCCCACGTCATCTCCTTTGTCCCTCCCATGATCGGTCCCTCAACAACTTCAGTGGATATACTAAAAACGTGCATGTGTGTACAGAAATTCTCTATGCTATTGATTTCTATCCCCACAATTTCAATGTAGGTTTTTCAAAAGGTTATTTTTGGCGTGGTGTCTTCATATGTCCTGCAAATTCTCTAGGCTATTTCAAATTCTTTATGCTATTTTTATTTATTTTAATCTTAAGAAACTACGGCGATATATATACAGTCGGAAGAAGAACCCCGTACTCTTCTGATTGAGTCCATTTTTGTTTTTACTTGCGAATGCCGGTTATACATATATATTAGCTAAGAAGCTACAAACACCTCCCTCCTCTCTCTATACACACACGCACACATACAAGTGTACAACATTAAGAAAGGTGGTTAAAGTTAAAGAAAATAATTTTTAGTCTTAAAGGAACTACCAGCGGCATCTTTAGTAAAAAAGATTTCCGATTTCTCCTGCCCAGCTTTTTTCCGCTTACTGTTACCGTTCTCTTCTTTGCTTCTTTCCTGTAAACGAAACAATGTAAATTTCTTATGATAAGAAAGAACTGTATGGGTAAAAAACAAGCTCATAGAATATTGTTTTCACCCCTGAGTCTTCCTCATTTCTGCTCCTTTTCTTACTGCTGACTATATGCCCATTCTGGATGATAAATTTGCTTCCCAACTCTTCTGGAGGATCAGTGGAAATTCCATACTTCTTCGCCAATGTATCGTGCAGAACCCAAGGGACACTTCGATAAGTAGATTCTCTAATAAAAGACTTCAGAACATCTCGGCTAAAAGGGAGCTTCTCCTGTACCAAATCTTCTCCATTCACTACAGCATTTCCGGTTATTTTCTTGTTTTTGCCAAGCCAGGCTACCTCATATTGGGTTTCTTCAACATCTTTCTCTATAACCTTTACTATTTTACAAGGATATATGCGATTATTCCTCTTTCCATACAACTCGGTACCTTCTGATAGATAATCCTGCAACTTCGGAGTTATTTTGGAGGCAATGCTACGGACGAGGTCTTTTAACGTAAGCATGCCTGCAGAAACAATAACCCTCAGAAACTTGGTATTGACTGATTTTGTTACATGTAGAAATCGTAACTTACGTTTCAAGGCTCAATTTCAAGCACAACAGCAATATCCAGAGAGGAGCTCATAGGACATGATTATTTTTGCTTCTATGAAGCACAATCACGAAAGCTCGATATAATTTTACAATATAGTAACAGGACGGCAACGTTGAACTCCAATACTACATGCACAACAGCAGTGAATAGCTTCAAAAACACTTACTGCACTCATTTTCCAATAATAAATAATAAAACTACTCAGAATATGAGTTGAACTTTACCAGCTAATTGCACCGCTCTTATGATGTTCAGTGGGGTTTAAGCCCTAGCACAAGAAAGGGATGTGAATTCTTCGGTATCACATGTTCATTTTCCCTACTAACAAAAGTGGGAAGGAGAATTCATAGAAAAAAAAAAAGAGGCGAGATATGTGACATAGCATCATGTTTCCAAAATTTCCAGAAAAAGAAATTTAACCTTGCAGTAGTATTCTCAAATGTCAAAAGACTGTCTATTATTATTGATCCAGTTCCAGAAGTTTCAGCTAACATATCCATTCATGGTTCAGCAAATTCTGAACAGTATCTAATGTTATGTTTTTTACAGGTAACTGAATTTTTAACTTCTTTTACTTCATAGTTCTAGGAATATGGTTGCATTGCTTCTTTAGTGTCACTCATGTGGGACTTGGAGATAATATTATTGGAGTAGTTTTCCCATTGGTTGTTTTGGCAGAGTAGAATCATGTGCATCACAAAGCTAAAAAAGAGGATGCTTGATGAAAATCATAGAAGAAATCGGAAAACAGTTTCAAAACCAATATGAGAAATGGCATAAATCATCATTCAAAAGAAAGAACTACAGAATCACCAAATCTGTTAAATAATAAAGAGGTTTGTGCATGCTGAATCAAACAACGAGTTACATTATGTGATTTCAAAATACTCGAAATGAAACAATCTGTCACTTTACATCACACCATTCTTTCTCAGTGTCGTCAAGAGAAGATGGTACTACAATAATAAAAATGAAATGACAGTTCAAATTGATATGCAGCCACGAAACGATAAGAAAACTACAGCGGCACCACCTCAAGTTAGATGGAAACATCTTTGAACAGGTTAACACATTTCAATAAGCTAACCATGAAATTGTAGAGTTATCGCTTTCAAATATTACTTTTAAACAAAGAATGTACAAGAATAGTAGTCGGAACAATGATTTCTTACTGAATTGGACATCCCGCAGTACAGGTCCGACGAGTTCTTTTGGGATCTGTTCAACCTTTTCACTGGCCCGTTTTTCCGACACTAAAGCCTCTTCAAAGGTAAGGTTCATTTTTCCAGTCACTTTGCATGTCCAAACTCTCTGGCGATACAAGTTGATCCGGTTCAAGTATTCCCTAAATTATCAAACAATACGGCTTAGATAAATATACACTAACTCTAACCATTCACAATAGTCAGTAAACAACCCAGAGAATGAGAAAGCAAAGTTAAAAACTTCTTGATAACAATAGAATGGAGAGATACCCATAATCCCTAAATATCTCCTTGGTGTACCGAACTTGATACACCAGCTCATTAGGCTTCAAATCATCTGGCTTCTCCACCAGCTGAAAAGGCTTCTTCTTATACAACGGCATTTCCACCTCCTCAACCAAACCTACAAACAATTAAAAAGGAACACATGCAAAGAGGAATAAGATCGCAAAGTGAAATTAAATTCGAAAGGCGCTTAATTTGGGGCGAAAGAGTATGTTGAAATCGAACTGAATGCTACAAGAATAATGCGGAAGTGGGTAAGCCCAAAAATGGAAAACCCAGATGAGAAACCCTAGAACAACGACGAATACACGAAGGATTCTACGAAATCCCCACCAAACACTGCCAGTATTGCACAGAAGACAATCGAAAAGAATCAAAGTAAGGCGTTTCCCGCCACAATTTGACCGGAAAATACAGAGAGAAACAACATCGGTGCGGGGGGAGAAATCTTACAGGGGGAAGTTCCGAATTTGAGCTGCCGGTGGAGGCAGGGACGCTAGGGGAGGCGAGACACTAACCGAACGAGGTCTTTACTCATTTTTCCTCTCTATAAGCGCTTTTGGGCTCAACTTAAATGAGATCGTCCCTCCTTTCTTGGAAGAAATTTTTTTGTTGGGAGTTTTAAGTGTGAAACTTGTATTGATTCCCTTGAACTTTTACTTCATTGCATTTGGATCCTAATACCTAGTGAGCTCTAAACAGTGAGGTTAAATTGGTGATGGTGATGAACTCGGGGAGTCTATGTTCATCGGCGCGGGTTCAAGTCCCCTTTCTCCCTCGTCTAGGAGTAGGCTAGATTTGTTATCATCGCATCATAGAAAAATAAAATAGTCCAGCAGATATATAGTACTTCTTCTTGTTACCCGTGAGGATTTGGCTGAATCAAATCTATTCTGTATGGAAAAATACTTTGTTGTGAGATGCAGGTCATGCTGCAGTTGACTATACACCTCATCGGTTTATGGTTATTCGTAGAACTGCACTTCGGGTCAGTTAATCGGCTGTGCTGCAGTTGACTATACACCTCATCGGTTTATGGTTATTCGTAGAACTGCACTTCGGGTCAGTTAATCGGCTGACCCGAACTAACCGATATAGGGTAACCGGGAACCGAATAGCAGGGGACCGGAATCAACCACCGAACTATATATTATTGGTCTCAATTCAGTCAGAGGCAAGAGGCAACCGCGCCGGAACCGGAACCGAACCGAGTTCGCAAAAACTGGAACCGGAACCGGCTGGTTTAACCGAAAAATTCGACCGTTACCTGAACGTTAGGTCATGTCACATCAGTCAAAAAAAAATGTACCCGTTGGGCGATTGACCAGAACGGTAAAATGAAAAAAAATGAGTATTTGCACACACACACCCCCTCCCTAACTCCTCTATAAATACTCACACAATACTTCATTTGTCCTCACTCAAATTCACTCAACACTCTCAATTTTCCTCATTCTTCCTCACTCAAATTCACTCAACACTCTCACATCCTTCATCCATTGTGAAGCAACTTTGAGCTAATTTATCTCAAATCTTCCAACATTGTGAAGCAACATTGTGAAGCAATACATACAACTCCTCCATCAAACTCAATCTTGCAAGCTCTTGGAGTTTGTAAGTCTTTTTTTAGCATTTTATTTGTTTTATTACTTGTTATTTGTTAGGTATCTCATTCGCTTAATTTTAATTTGTTTCAATCTTTCTAACACAAAATATATTCTTCACATGTAGACGAAACTATGCATTTTCATCTTGATAATATTGACGATGTAGTTGGTGTAGGAGTCGGCTTAGATTTTGGTGTTGAAGAAAATGATGACTCAATGAAAAATACAAATCACGTAAAGCTCCTAGTAAAAGAAGTGCGGTTTGGCAATATATGGAAAAAGTACCAAAATGCATAGATCCCTATGGTAATCATTTGTTTAAAGTCGTTTGTAATCTTTGTAAATCCGAGTTTGCAATTCATAAAATCGGTGGATTAGGGTGACTAAAAGCATTTACAAGTTGCACATAAACTTTTGTTAGAAAAATAAGCCGAAGGTACCGAGGGAGTTTGAACCCAACTAGGATAAAAAGCTCAAGGTCAATTAGTTCCATTTATTGACATTTATTTATTATACACCATGTGCGAAAAATTAATAGCTCGTTGGATTGCCGCTAAAGAATTTCGTATTAGTACAGCCGACGACGATGAGTTTGAAAAAATGATAAAAGATTTATTTTGTCCATCTTTAAGCGATTTAGTAGAAATACTACTAGGAAAGTTATAATTAAGTTATACAATGATGGGAGATAGAAAATTTATCAAACTTTTGAAAATTATGGCTTTACTATTGCTTGCACATCCGGTATGTGGACCAGTGGAGACGATAAAAGATATCTTTGAGTCACCCCACACTATATTGACCATAATTGGAATTTACAAAAATGTGTACTTGTTTTTCGACAAATATCCTCACAATGGTAAGAAAATAGGAGATAA
The DNA here is from genome assembly GCA_023055425.1 of Linanthus parryae. Taxonomy (NCBI): domain Eukaryota; kingdom Viridiplantae; phylum Streptophyta; class Magnoliopsida; order Ericales; family Polemoniaceae; genus Linanthus; species Linanthus parryae. Next base: position 20,328,204 of record JALGPY010000012.1, on the reverse strand, counting down.
AGCGGATTATCACAATTACTTTTGATAATGTTGCGTCATGGACTAGTGCGATTAATCATATTCAAGAGTCGGTCTCAACATCCTTCGGCGAATCACTTGAACACATGAGATGTGTATGTCACGTTATTAATTTAGTTGTACAAGATAATTTACAAACACTAAGAGCACATGTTACATATATTTGCAATGTTGTTCACTTTATTTCGTCTTTGACCGCGCTTGAAGATAGACTTAAGAATTTGTGTAGTAATAACGGTTTGAAAAGAAGTAAGTTTGGAATTGATTGTTAAACAAGATGAAATTCAACATATTTGATCTAGTGTTGTTGGCTACGAGAAACTTATCACACAGTTTGTGAATGAATATGAACCGGGATTTACCGTAACTACGCATGATTGGAAAATTGGGGAGGCCATGAGAAATTTTCTTGAACTATTTTATACCGCCACCAATGTTAGTTCGAGAGTTTATTATCCAAACACTAACCAAGTTCTTCCACAACTAATATTTATTTAGTCAAGGTTTTAACAATGCTAGAGATAATATTATATTAGGATACGCAATTTGGCATATCAAAGAAAAATTTCTCACATATTTTGAAGGCATGTCCATGGAATTTTGTTTAGGGATTAATCTTGACCCAAGGGCTAAGATTGAATTCACGGTGTATGCACTAGAACTAATTTCTGCTAACATGAATTGTCCTATTACACAAACTATGGAAAGTATTAATACAACACTTAATTTTCTTTATAAAAAATATGTGAACACGTAAGGTAAGGGTAATCAAGTCAATTATGCATCTTCAAGAGATCAAAATGGTAATAAAAAACTTGGTTCATCATATATGAGTAGAATATCCAACACCGCCGGGTCGGCCGGCATTTCGGAATTAGTTACGTACCTTAACACTATTTTTTCTCAACGCAATTCGAGGATAACTAGAAAACCTAAATGTACTCGCTTGGTGGAAGCAACATGAATCAACATAACACATTGTTTCGATTATGGCACATGATGTTCTAACCCCACCAGTTTTTACAATGCCTTCTGAAACAACCATTAGTGCAGGTAAAACGAGTGTTGTCAGAGAAACGGACGTGCCTAACATCGGAGATGTTGGAGGTTCTCGGATGCTCAAAAGATTGGAGCGATGCTGACAAACGTATACAATACATTCGAAATTTGGACATGGATGTGGAAGAACTATTCCAAAGCTTAGGCATAGACGACGAGCCGACGAATAATCAAGGCGACTATACGACGAGGCACCTTAAAATCAAGTCTATTAGACAAAAGGAAAATGAAGGCCACTATTCATGTTCAAAAAGTGAATGCAAAAATATGTTAGTAACAACGTAAGTTAGAAAAATGTAAACGATAGATAGTTGAGTGGGTGCCAACCTAGTTGGGATGTACTTACACTACAACGGTGTATTTTTTCTAGAAATTTCTATTTTGATTAATAATACAAGTTATCATTTATTTGTTATTTTTATGGTTATTTTTATATTTTTTAATACTACAAAACTAAAGAAACAAAAATAAATTAAAAACTTAAACAACCTAACCACACTAGTTCAATTCGCGCAATAATCGACCAGTACCGGAACCTGACAACTCTGTATTAGAGATAATCTTGCATGATTTTAATATCATTTTGCGTGATTTTCGAATGAATTGTATGAGAAATATGCGCTGAATGTGAAGAAATAGTGAAACTTAAGCTTTGAGCGCATAGTTGATCATCTGGACGTTTTCTAGTCTATTTGAGCTATTTGTCTCGCATTTTACACCTGGTATGTGTAGTTGTATGATTCTCATGTACCAGAGGCTCGGCGCACGATAGCGACGAACTTCAGAAACGATTCAAAGCCAAGAAAATGGACGAGCATGGTGCGGAAACAAGCTGCTGCAGTACACTGTATCACCTCCTTCACCACCTTTATCAACCATCACCTTCACCTAAATATCCACTAGTACCCCCAAACTAAAGCAACCAACCAGGACCAATTAAGCACCATTCCACCTAACTACCACAGACAATTCCACTCACCCAAAACAACCTAACTAATTAAACTACTATCACCATGAATACACCAACAGACTTCGCCATCACCTCCATTCACCATCACCAATCTGTTATCTCACCATTGCCAAACACTACAACTACCAAACTAACTTCCACCTTCACCTACCATCACCAATCACAGCCACTGTTATCACCAACACCTCCACCGTCATAACAAACTCCACAACAAACATCAACAACCTCCAAATCCCCACAATTCTGTCATACACTGCCTATAAACCTGACACCATTAACCTGCAACTAAACCAAACTCCCCATGGAAATCCTTCACCACCATCATCTACCATTAAATCCAGCTACTATCACTAGTACCTACATCCCATTCAACCAAAACACCATTCCATTTACCCCCATAACAACCACTGGCCTTCACTGTAACCCAAAACCCTTCACCAACACTATACAACAATCACCACAACCTGTAACCCCGATAGACCTCCACCGCGACCAAATACCACAGCCAACGTCTGAGTCATAGCTGAAGGAACACCACAGCGACGCAGAGTACAGAGAAGAAATTAGAATCAGCAGCGCAACGGATTTAGAGAAGTAACAGTTTCAATCGTGCGATTGTTTGCCTGCAATCGTGCGATTGAGAGAAGTTTGAAAAAACCCAAATTTTAGAGAATATCAATCGTAGAAACACCCTCAGACACTCGTACGATTGTTCATAGTGCATCGTACGACTGCGCACTCGTACGAGTGGGTTTTTCTAGGCGGCTGTGGTGGGGGAAAACTGCAATTAAATATGAATTAATGAAGAAAAAGAGCAGCGGGTTTCTCTGCTTTCTATTCGGTCACAGAGTTTGGGAGTGTTTCCAACCTCCTTGGAGGGGTGAAAATGCAATTAAGAGGATTTACAAAAAAAGCAGCGGGGCTGTTTCATTCTCTATTCTACTCAATCATTAAGGGGGACATTGATCATCTATCATTCGCAGAGAAGGACAGAGAAGACGAGGACGAAGAAGACGAAGAACCGCGGAAGCTACGATTTTGCGTTTGATCTCTTCCCCCTCTCGTTTTACTAGCTTTATGGAGATTTGTGTAAAGCTAAACAATATTATGTCTAGCTAAACCTTTCTGGCTAGATAGTTTATGGAGAACTAGGGTTTTTTTTAGAATTTCTGGATTTATGTCTATTTGATTCATCTTTAGATACTTAAATCCACGTACTGTTCTAGTTAGTCAACATAATTTTTTTCTTAATTCTAAGTGTGGTCGGCTTGATCACCCGAAGCATGCTAATTGTCTAGGTTGTTACATGACAGTGAATTTAACCATGATATGTTAAGAATATTGTTGATGTTCTCGTAGTTTCTTGAGATCGACAGGAGATAGAGACTTGAATGACCGCATGTGGGTTGTTTCGGTTGGACTTAGTTAGGATTAGCTTAAAGGTTGGACAGAAAGGACCCGATGAGCGAAACTGGCTAGCTGATTAGAACAGAACGGTAGACGACGGTGGACCGTCAGGACCTGAAGTAGACCGAAACGCAGATTTGCGTGAGATCGATAGAAGATCACAATGAGTGTGACCCGGTAAAACTTGACGTAGGTAGAGTGTTTCAAATCATAGTCCGGAAATGTCTGAATGCCCTAGGGACCCTAAAACTATCTATTGTTCTCCATAATCGTATTCTTTAGAAAAATCAAAAAATAAATATTAGTTTAGTTTGTAGTTTGAATTTTAGTAACTTGTTTGAGGGTGACGACCTCTTAAATCACAACTTCCTCCTGCGGTTACTCAACTCTAAATTAATCGTCTAACTGAATAATCTCTAGACTGTTCATGTGGGTTCGAGAACCTGAGTTTAATACTCATATCCTTTATACTTCGACCGTACACTTGCGTATGTAAATAAGAAATCGTGTCAGAACCGAACCGATGTACCGGTTCCGGTTCCACGGTTCCAGTCCGGTTAGACATATCTCACATTTAACGGTTTTGGTTAACCGAACCAAATTTTCGAATATACTCGGTTAACTGAACCGAAATCGTTCAGTTATGTTATTATCGGATCGGTTTCGATTCGGGTTAACCGAAATTCCAGCTCTAGTTATTCGCCGAGTGATATTGCGTTGTGCAACACAAAGAAATGTAATATTAGTAAATGCAAAATTATTTAATTCTATATTAAGATATAATTTCATAGTGGGCTCTTATTATATTGTATTTTTTTAGATTTTCATTATCTATGGTTCAATTCATGCACAGTTATTTTTTACGAGTCATATTGTTCTCGTTATTAATAGTAAGAGGGGTTATGTCGTCGTACCTCCTCTTTAGGTGTTCCTAAGAAAGTGTTACAACATTTTTCTTTCAGAAATGATATACAAATTCAGTATGCAATATTCTAGTGTCATGTGTGTTAAATGTTATTTTTTAATTGTTTTGCAGCAGTTTACCAGCGCCGCATCAAGGATTAAGGAGGCCTTAAGAGAACATCAAGCTTTAAATTTGATGAATCAATAGATTATGTTTCATCTAATAAGATTTTTAAGTAATTGTCTTATTATCTCTATAAATGAAAATTTACAAGTGAAGAAATTTTGTATCCGTGACATACGTTCGATCATTTTATTTTTTGAGGATATTCGATCAAAATATTAGGTAGTTGATTAATTTGTCTAGCATCACTTGATTTATTTCTCAATACATAAAAGTCACCGCATATTAACTTCCTAGACGATTTAGATTTTACTATAATGGAAAATATTTGATTAACTTATCTATAATTTACATTCTTTATAAGTTCTAAAATTTTCACTTGAAAAAATTGTGGAGATTTTTTTCCGAAAGAGATGGAGACAGACAGTGGATGAGAAAAGATATGAAACCTTCACACAAGAATGGTAATTACGTGGGAAGTGAAGATTTTAGGAATTTTCTAAATTCTAGTCCCTCCAAATTTTTGGCACTAAGCAAAGTATTCAACTGATTAACGCTGGAGACGACACTGTAGTTTGCTACAACTTATCTATCTATCTATCTATCTATCTATCTATCTATTTATCTATATATATATATATATATATATATATATATATATATATATATACAAACACCATATTTAACACTATTTTCTGCTCGGCTGTAGGGTGCAAAGATCTCAGCCGTTAAATTATAGTCACTTCAAACCTTACTTTTGAAAATTTGAAACATGCCCCCTCCTCTGTTAAAGCCCTCATTTAAGACACAATCAAATATTTATTTCTCTCTCTGAAATATTTTGTGAGGTTCTTTCTCGAACATGGATTTTTGCAATCAACGTTGTCTGAAAGATTTTTCGGCGCTCCAAGTGAACACTTCTCTTGCACGCCAGTGATGTAGCAAAAAAAAACACGCACCAATTGATAACCCTATTTGGTTTGTTATCCGCATGCGCTGCCTCAAATGCAACTAGTTGAGATATGAGGTCGTTTGTTCTGTATCATCTACATCATGTATGTACTCTCGTCTTTGCTTCAGACAAATATTGATTTTAACTTTTCAAATTATTTTTGTTTTTTATTGACTCTTTTAGTGGTGAAATTGCGTGTTCTTCTTCACTTTTCAGTACCAAGTATGGAATACGAGTTATATAATTTGACCATTTTGATGCTTTTTATATAACTATGCTCTTACAAATGCTAGGGTTTGAGGTTTTTACTCTTAAAATTCGGTAACATAATTATGGATGTTGTTTGTTGGCCAGATTCAAATTTCAACTTTTTGAAAACACTAATTTCATGTTGCAACTATCAAATTGCGGGTCACTTCTTTTTTTGTATTTGTTTATATCTATAGAAAGACTACACACTATAATTCATCACTCAAGCTCATCCTCAACTATTTTTGACATCACGATCTAATTATTGGTTATCTTTGGTACTCTTAGATAAATTATATGCAATGTATCTACCTCCAAAATTAAGGTGCCGTTTGAAGTAACGTGTTTTCAAAAATAAGTAGCATTTTTCTAAGTACTTCTATTAGTTCATTTGAAATTTTAAGTTAAACGTCTCTCTGATTAAATTAATTTCGTATGTTAGATCAAGAATGTGAAGATTGCAATCATACTTGTAATATCTTGAATTCTTAGAAATGTTAACTTTTGTAGAACAATATATAGTTCATGTTACATGTACATTCAAAATATGTGAAATACTTGATTATTCGTATGAAATCACAATACTTGTGGTTGTTGGAATAAATGTACTGATATATATATATTTTTTTTGTTGATATGCATGTTTAGTTGATTATTATTAATACTTCTACTTGATTTAACAAATTCTTTAATTATTGTGTAAAAAACGATTATAAAATATTAGCATTGCTTTTCTTAGCCGTGAAGTAATGTTGATCCAATGGCTAGAAAGTTGTTAACACGTCCTAGTTTGAGTCATAAAATTATTAAATTTTATTTTGACACTTCACTGTTTCTCTATTTTTTTAACGGTTAAGTAGTATGTGCTCAGTGATACTACACGCGTATTTGTGCAGTGGTTTGGCAGAAAGCAATAAGTGTCTAGTGACTTAGTGAATCGGGACACGAGTGTGAGCTGGAGCGATACCTCTTGCTTAGTTATTATGACCCATGATATGCTATTACAATTGTGCCCCCTCTTATAGAAAATACACTCACATCTCCAGGAGCCGCCCTCTATATATGCAACGCTCATCTTTATCTAAAAACTACAACTTCCTCCCCCTCTACACTATATTTCATATTTTGAGTTTTTTTTTTTTTTATCCTACTTTGATTCAATTTCAAAATGCTATTATTTTCATTGAATGTTATAGTGGGCGTAGTGAGATATTAGGTATATATATATTAGAGAGATAGATTTATTAAATAGTCATTTTGGAGATATTCATCATTTTTACCTTGTCAGAGTTGAGTTATGGGTTATCCAATTTACATAATGTTATCCCTTACAGATTATTAGCACCATTCCTGTTAAATATATGTTGATCCATTTATTTTTGTTATTGTCGGTTTATATGTTAGCATGCAATTGGCTGCTAGATGATTATATCGTGATATGTGATATTACTTCGCTAAAAAAAAAGATATGTGATATTATGTGTAACCTGCTACAGACAAGTAAATTTTCAGCTACTTAAACGGCGCCAAATGTTCTCAATTACTTGGCAAATTGGTTGATCGAAAAGCACTTGTAGACAAGTTATTGTCCTTAAAATATTATTAAATATGGACTAAACTGTATATGAGACAACACTTATTTACAAATAAGGACGATCCATGGCGACGTCGTGTCACTACGCGACCTGGCTACAAGTCAGCAAGTACAGCCAATGAAAGAGTGCCACTTGTCAATTTGATGCAGCTATCAAGATTAGCAAGTATGACCAATCATATCACGCCACTTTGTGAAATTGGTGCAAAAAATAAGAAATACATATTTCTAATAATAAATTGTTATTCCTAAATTATTACTGATTTATTAATTACGTAATTGGTGAAGACCATTATTTTATTAAATAAATAAATATAATATAAATAGTAATACGAGCTGTAACCGAATTGCAACTCTTACTCTACTGCCTATATAAAGGGGGTTACCCCTAGGCCATAAATACACAATCATGTTTTGCAAGAATGAGAGAGCTTTAAAGATCAAGCCCTGAAAAGTTCAAATATCCAATATCAAGTTCATCGCATGGTTCTTCAAGACAGTCGAAGAAGATATTCAAGCAAGTTCTTTGCGTTCTTCAAGACTTTCAACTTGTTATTTGCCTAAATCGGAGAACGCCTACTCGTTCGATTTGAGATCGAGATGCTAAACCCCTAGTTCGACGTTCACTTAGAAGAATCGGAGGCTTTAGTTTCTGTTTAGAAACATATTTTCAGAGATTGTAATATGCTACATCAATTTTATCAATTAACATTTTTTTACATCAAATCCATTGCTTTTGTTTTCATTAGCATAAAATTACAAATTTTGGCACACTCGGTGGACACATCTCTGCCTCTCATCTCTTCTCCTAAAATACATTCACCCTTCAAGTACTGCAATTGCTCCCATGAAAGATTCTCAAGAACCACCAATCAAGATCGGAGGACCTAAATCTTCAACAAATGTGGCTGATTCGGGCCTCAAGGACATTGGTCACATCACTCGAAGCAAGTATAAGGCATCAAGTGATGTGATCCTTCCAATGGATTTCCCAAGGGTTTCTCTTGTCTTTGGCTCACATCATTCAAAACCTAATGATTCCTCTATATCAACAGGGGTCAAAGACGATGCTTCGCCTAAGGAGATCGACGTCGATGCTCTCATATATGAATCTATAAAGAAGGTGAATTCAGGACAAACGAAGTCTCAGAGTCTCCTACTACGGAAAGTCTCGTGCAGAAGAAAGCGAAGAAAGTGAAAATGTATCCATTTAAGTGTCATACGATAGTACCAAAGGTCTTTCATATGATGTGAGTGGCATGACTGTCATGATATCCAACATAATTGCCGTGAAGAGCAAGTAACTGAATTCATTTAAGGGTTTGAAGAACTGAGGAAGATGGTGAGTGATCGCGATATTCAACTATCAAGATTAATATACAAACTGGATAGTCGTGAGGAAGCTAGCTAAGTCTTATAACATGCTCCTAAAGGTATAGATGAATTGAGAGAGAGTGACACTAAGAAACGACAAGACCAAGTGTGCACCTGTCTACAAGTGCACCGACACAAAGAAGGTTGAGGCTCTAACGTGGTAAATATAAAGAGAATCTGCAATCCTAATCCAGCTCAGTGAAAGACACAATTCAACAAAGACTAGGATTTAGATTTCTTTCAAAAATGCATGCATCAGAGTATAATAAATATGAGCTGGACTTGGTTGTATAAAAAAATAAACCATTTATTTGGTTAATGACAATACCATGCCACAAGACTTAGGTTTGGGCTCCAAACAAGCAAAGTTCCATGTGATTTGGGAAATTTTACTTTTCATTTTCCATCCCAGTCTCTGCACATCCACAATTGTCCTAATGGAGAACAAACAAATGGAGTTAGCACTATTTGAAACTGAGTTGTCTAAAGCAAGACATGAATGTTTTGTTTCGGTGCGTTTCTCCGAGGGCGCAATTGAGATGAAGGGATAGTTTATGGTTTCTATATAAATCAAAGTTGTAAACTTAAGTTTCCGAGACTCGTCTACACCAACACGCTCAAAAGACGGTGGAGAACATGCCTCGAGGGGGCATTTGCGGACACATAAATTTCAGCCACTTGAACGGCGCCATGTGTTCTCAATTATTTGGCAAATTGGTGGATCAAAAACCATTAAACGGAAATTTATTGTCCTTAAACGACAATTGAATATGTACTGAATTGTAAATGAAGATTGTTCGCATGTGAAGATTGTTTACCGCTCCTTATGCAGCGACTTTTTCACTTTATTTGCGGTAATGAACCTGTTACGACATTAAGTATGCTTCTTGTTTCCATGAGCTTCATGGGTGGCTAACTCGGTTTTCGTAGCTAGGGATGAAAATGGCTCGTTTCGGTACGGTTCTGGCACCAAACGAACTGCATGTAACATTTTGGGCAAAACCTAAACCTAATTCGGACTAGTCATGGCTCCAAACCGAACCGAACCGAACCGTCAAGGACCAATTTGGTTTGGTTTAAACCGCGGTTTCTAGAAATATATTATTTCATTTGAAATTTCTTAATAATCCAGTCAACACTTAAATATTTGCTAAAAATTTCAATGTAAACAGCAATTTTAAAATAAAGTAGCAAACATTACATCATTTCCAGTACCTACTGTATATGATATATGTGTAGAAGTTATCAAGTGTGGCAGTCATATAGCCTAATATTCTACATAAATGGTTTGGTTCGGTTTTTACGGTTTTGAGGTATCTCAAGCCAAAACCGAATCGTATTATACGGTTTGATATTTTTGCAAACCTGGACCGAACCGTAATAGCTTCCAACCCGAACCGAACCAAACCGCCCGGTTCGGCTTGGAATGTGGTTGTTCCGGTTCAAACTTGCATCCCTATCCGTAGCTACTAGTGCGACTGTTGTGTTGCTCTTAAGGTTATTCCTACCTATTGGGAACAACTCATGGACGCAAATATAGAATGCGGTAATCGATCATACCACCCCCTTAGCAGAAGAATTCTTTCCCTTAATCTGCTTCTAATTTCTAACGCTTTTATTTTTCTCATACTTTTCTGGTGCTTGTTATAGACAGTAAAAAATTAGCTATCAGTCCACTGTCACATAGACCCACTAGTAGCATGTGGGTGTCCGCACTCCATGCTCTAGAAGCACCCGATCATGCCTTATCACACCTTAGAGGGACCATGAGACAAGGACCCTCGCGCCTATCATCCGCATGGGAGCCAGGGTTTTGAGTGGATTGGAGGCTGGAATAAGGGACAATTTGGGAATGCTTCTGCTGCCAACACAACTGCTTTCCAACAACAGATGTAGTTTTAGTGTGTTTGGTCAAATAAAATTTATGCTTTTTCGGAAAGTTTATACTGTCCCACAAAATTTTCAGAAAGTAAGGAGGGATATGTTTTTGTAGAAAGTACTTTTGAATAATTTATCTATAACCGATTTTAACCTTACAATTATTAAAAATAACAATAGTATCTTTACAAGGATGACACGTGTCATATATTTTGTCATTTTACCCTCTCCGAACAAGTTCACAGTTGATTTTGCCAAACACAAAATTACTATATCAATATTTCACAACAGACTTTACGTAATATTTACCAAAAAAACATTTTATCAAGAAATCACAGCACCTTGTCCACAATGTTCTCAAACAACAGCCTTCTAGCACCGCCACAACATTCCCAAACTAGCCATAAGGCCCGTCGCATGTGTTTTCCGTCCCATATGAGACCAGAGTGTACTCACGAAGCCGACTTGTCCAGTTGACCTCTTTATATTAGGTTTGACGTCATCCGTGACAATCCTCCAGGGATTTAGGGTACGCGGCCATCATATATAATGGCCCGTGGGACGTCGTACACCCACATGTCTCCCATTTGTTGCCCTAGTTAGACTATTATAAATAGGATAGTCCTTGGCTATAACGTACAAAGATTTTTTGTGCTATACACACAGATTATTCCCTGTACTAAATAGCTGAATTGCTTCCAACAAACTGCCTCTCCCTTTCCACATTACAGAACTGCTTATTTCAACCTTTTCCTCTATTTTTCACATTTTTCCGATCAATCTTGTAACACCCCCAAAATGCCCAAGCCGGAGGCCCGGGGATGTCACTCCGTACCCGAGGTTAAACCCGAATACAAGGAGATTTTATAACATGATTCTCAAGCAAAAACATCCATTAAACTAATTAAAACTATCCATTATTACAATCCAACTGTTCTAGCCACAAACAGGGCATAAAGCAAACTAAAGTATTTAAACTGTGCTAATTTAAAAGAAAATACTAATGATCTAAATGATGATATGCGTCCCCTTCTATGTCAGTCAACCATCCTCTATACCTGTGGTGCGGAATCAAAAAGAAATACCACAGTACAAAATCAGCATTAAATACTGGTAGAATGATGATAGGATAGTTATAAAACAACGACTCATTTACAAGTAGGAGTTTTTCTCAAACATAGTGGAAATAAAATTGACTCTTGTAATAAACAAGTGAGTTCCCAATTCCATAATATTTCCAAACCAATTCCATCATCATTAGGAAATCCAAAATCACATATTAGTTCTTTTTCCATGAACAAAACCAAAATCCATCACTAATAGTTTGTTGTGACGGGGGAAACCAACCATCTCGCAAGCATCCAAGACCTTAAGTGTCGACACCCCCCCCCCCAAAGACTCTAGCGGCCAGAGGAGTGAGTACAGGGAGCTATCCGGGGACTTGCAACCGGATTAAATAAAATAAATTGAACTGAAGACCGAAGTCAACACGCCCAATGCCAATAGTAACAAATAATAAATGTCCCCGCACAACTCTTCCACTTTACGTATTAATCCATTATTATTATCACGGTGATATTTTCACGAAACATTTAACAAGTAAAAATCACATATTACATGTCACACCACGTAAACACATTTTGAGACGTACAGAAATACAAGAATTCACTTGACACGAAGGAGTTAGGCACACTAGGCCTGGCATGTTTACTTACCTCAAAGCAAATCAACTATCGCAAATCAGTCGACGTTCTCGATATACTCGTCGTCGATGAACTCATCATCAACACGTAACAATACCCTAATTAAACATAATACTCTAGCAATATAATTGCTATACTATCTACATGCATATGGCACTCGACGGTGTAGGTTTCCAACACCAACCCAACATTCCCAATTAAACTATTTAATTCTAACTAAGGAGATCACTAACTAACTAGTTTCACTTTACACTAGTCACAACTCGCAAATTCAACCAACACTTGTACTTAGGTTCAAGACTTCAAAACAAGTGTTAAAACTCCCAAAATCCAACTAATTTCCATGTCTAGACTCTCTTTAACAAATTCATCAGCATTAGTGACAAATTCAGCATCTTTTGACGACTAAAAGCAGTCCTATAGCGACAAATTCCAACCTTTTACCGACCGGGCAGATTGTATATTAACCCTAGAATATTAAACTAAGTGTCCAACGGTCACAATTTCGACTCCAATTCAATTAACCGGTGATTACCATTCACCTAACCAACCCAACACATCAAACAAGTGTTAACTTGTAATTAAACTTATTGTTTTATCTTGATTTTACCCCTTACATAACCTAGGGTTTATGGGTTATCATGAACATGAATGATTTCGATGAATTGTGATGTATAGCATGAAATCAAACCAAATAAAGGATGATAATAAATCTGAAATTTGATGATTACATGCTACGTACATGAATTGTAGGCAAGAGATCAAGAGAACAAGAGAAACAAAAGAAGACAAAAACCAAACCGCCGCCCATGGAGGGTCGGACGGAGAGAGAGAGAAAAGAGAAGAAGAGAGAGAGAGAGAGAGAGAGAGAGAGAGAGAGAGAGAGAGAGAGAGAGAGAGAGAGAGAGAGAGAGAGAGAGAGACCTGAACGGAGAGAGAGAGGGACGGTGGCGGTGTTGGAGCCGCTGCTGCTCCTGGCGTCGGGGAAGAGAGAGACCGAGAGAGTGAGAGAGAGGGACGGGTGAGAGAGAGACGTGAGGGAGAGAGAAAGAAAAAGAGAGAGGGATTTATGAGAGTTGGAAAAAAAATCAACTTCATGAGGAAGGAAACCCTCTTGAATTAGGAAACTTTACGTAGTAAGAAAAATTGGGTCAAAATAATACCAATCTGTGGTAAAAGACACTTTTCCCCCTTAGTTTAGCCAAAAAGACAACTACCTCCCCCAAACTCAATTAAAAGACACTAAAACTTTTAGATTAAAGTCACAAAGATCCCCCAAACTCTATTAACTATTATAATTAAGTCTCGACAATTAAATTAACTCCCCAACACTTATAATAATATCACAAAATACCCATAGTCACAAAACGGGGTATTTCAAATCTGACTTGTTGCTATAAGGTTGTTAGCTTTGATTTGCTATAATCCGAACACTATCCAATAGTCTAAAACACACTCTCTCCATTTCCATATTAACATTTTGGTCAACCAGACGTGAAAGAGATTTAACCAATCACACAACGAGAAAACTCGGATCAGATCGGATCTCATGGCCATTGACAGAACCGAAAACACCATTCTCAAAGGTACTCCCTCTCATATCGTCTCTAGCTCTCGACACCCAGAATATCAAAACCCTCAAAATGTCCAGACCTTAATTCTAGAAGCTTTCCAAATCCTAAAAAACAAAATTAATCCATGGGCGAGGCCACACTGATAACACCAAAAAACATGATCAACTCACCCACGAGCTCTCAACCATACACGTTGCGATACGATTGAAGACCTTAGTCTCCGCGCCCTCTCTGCCACCTACACGCCCAGTGGTTAGCGCATCCTTTAGAAACATCCATGGGTACTCTCCAAATCAACAAACCCCTGTCAGAAGGCGTACACATCAGCCCCTCACGAGCATGGAACTCCGATGGTAAAAAACACAGAAAGACACGAAGTTCCGCCCTATCATCCTTCAAATCCATACATTGCAGATTTAGCTGCTCAGGCTTGGTGAACCCCACATGATAACTCCCTTGATGCATGTTTGCGCAAACCTTAGCCGCGCTGTAGCAAAAGTTGTCCAACTTCATAGCTAACCAAAACCCTAACCTCTATGCAATGCCAAAGATCGCGTTCCCGCAACCGATCCCCATAAAATTTTGTCAAATGTCCAACCCCGTGGGATACAAGGCGCCCACATTATAGAAATTCGACGAGGCTACTGGGAATGCACACGAACATGTCACGAGATTCATCGACCTACTAGGACATTACATTGTAGACAATAACTTCAGGATGCGCGAATTCCCAGAGAGCTTGGGGAAAGTCGCGTATAAATGGTACAGGTTCCTTGGGTCCCGTTTCTTACAAATGTGGGATGACATGGCCAAATAGTTCTACAACAAATTATTCCAGGTCGAAGAGAATGGCACAACTATCCCCCTGTCGCATTTGACCCAGAAGTACAACACGGACGACGTCACTTTCATCGGAAACTTCCACTTAAAATCTTTGGAGTGTGTGTGGATGACTCCATCGTACAATGGCTGGTAGAAGTCTGCTTATAGGGAATGCACTTTGTGTTGGAAATATGCCGTAGAGGCAATATATTTCTTGTGACATTTATATGGACCTACTATTCACCGTGTTATCGATATGGAGATATGTTAACATGAATTAAGTCATTAGAATATAAATTTTATATTCTTAAATATCCCTAGTCGAGTACTAAAGTTAATAGGACGAATGTATTGCATCGAGACTAGTATGTGGGTAGATTGGTATGGGGATATCAAGCCTAGCACATGGGTATGCATTAGGGGTAGTGGCATACTGGATTGACCTACCACGATAAGGCTACATTAATTATGTTAAAGTCACAAGTGCATCTCGTTGTGACAATGGTATTGTGGTCCTTAGACTTGAAGTCACTAGATACTCTAGTTGTGGAATATTGTGTTTCGATATCATCAAACACTACACCGTGACTGGGTAGCAATAAAGGTGTTTATCGGACATAATAGGAAACAAGTTTAGAGATGGTAGTGATGTAAATAGGATTTGTACCTTCCACATAAGGGAGCAAATATCCACGGCCACTCGAGGGGTAGTGCTTACAGAATGTCTGGCCAGACCCAGATAAATCAATATGGGATATTGATGTTATCATGGATAAGATTATTCCACAGATTGAGAAACTATGGATTGGATATACAATTGTGACTTGTATGTCTCGTGTCCAATCTGGATATTGGAGACAAAGGGATAATACAATGCGGTAACATTGGTCACGAGGTTTGTCGGATCACTAACTATTTCTATTAGTTGAGTGGAATATATGTTTTGCTAGATACCACTCTATGTTAGTAATTGTTACTACCAACTAAGTATAAATCTATGGGGTCACACACCCTATGGATTAAATCAGACATTGGGATTAATTAGTAGGACTAATTAAATAGAAGGATTAATAAGTGATAGCACCTTTTAGGAGCTATATATTACCTCCTTTTTCCACATTAATATGAGATATATGAGCATAATTGTAGAGAATATGATGCGTTTTGCCACTTGGTGCTTCTTATGCGCTATATTGTTAATCCGAGCGTTTCTATGCATATTTAGTTTTTATTTGTCAAATATGATCGCTTGGTATGTTTGTTCATGTTTTATTGACAGGAACGGATGCTAATCAGTTGATAGGAGGCATGGAACAAACTTCGGAAACAACGGGAGCTCAAATGTAGTCAAGAGAAGCAAAGTTGGGGGACCTAGAATGACCGGTCCTCACTCATTTGTTGATATCTAGAGTTTTTCAATGAATTTGGGAGTGAGACCGGTGCCAGATGAAAGTAGATTCAAAGAGCTTTCCAACGACAGGTCACAATGCTTAATCAGAGATCAGACGAAGAAGTTATGGCCTGGAGAAGTCAGAGTTCATATTCATTTCGCACGAAATGAAACCAATTCGCAAGAAGTACGAAATGGACTGACGCTGGAGCAGAATTTTAAGGTTAAAATGTAAATATTTAAGACTTATAATGGGTATTGACTCAAGAACGACCTAGGGGATCGCTTGGGATCATCGCCAAACCGGAGATTTCCCCATTTGATTTCTTTCTCTTCTCTTTTCATCATGTGTATGGAGAAACTCTTGTTGTTTTCCGACTTCATGAGTAGCTAGATTTATTTTCTAGGTTCTATGGAGATGAACCTAGGGTTTATAAACTAGACTTGTTTCTAGATTGTGAGATTGATTCATGTTTTAATTCTTTTAACTATATTGTTCTTCTTCTACTATTGTATATCTTGATCACTTAGGACTATTGACACGTCTAGGGTCACAAGAACAACTTTGGAAAGATGATTAATAGGTTAGAAGAATCGTAGTTGAAAGACTATTATCGTATTAGTTGTATTCCTTGTTCTGGACTTTATTCTTAGCGTAAACGGAGATGCTACCCGGTTAGGTTAGCGTTCTAGGTGGGTTCTCGAGAGAGACGTTACCTATATACGAACGAGAACAAGAAATTAGTCCCGAATCATTGAGAATGAAAGGTGAGATGATAGGAATATTCGTGTGAGGGTAGTTTCGATATATCGGTAGACGATGGTGGATTGAAAGGACTCGTAGTTGACGGATAGGTAGAACGACATGAGATCGAAAGGAGATTGTCAATGCCATTACCCGGCACAACTAATTAGATTGTAGCGTGTTTCAGTACACTATCCGGAACTCTCCAAAACCATAGGGGATCCATAGATCGCTTAGTTGTTCTCTATATTATTCAGAAAAACCCAAAAATATTAGTTTAGTTTGCTTCTTCATTTTAGTCACTTGTTTGAGGATGATAACATTTTTAATCGCAATTCTTTCCTCCTTGTACCGTACTCTAATCTAATAACTAATTAAATAATCTCAAGATTGTCCTCGTAGGATCGATAACTTGGGGTTAAATATTAACCTATATTACTTGAACCGTGCACTTGCGGTAACACGTAAGAAAGCGTGTCAATACGCAACTAATTTGCAAAGTGGACTAATTCGTGTATGGACATGATTAGTATTGGGGCAAATATGTAGTTAATAAGGAGTTGTTAACTATATAAGGGCACTCCTAGCTTATTTTCTCATAAGTGTGCTATCAAAATTGAGAGAGAAATAGTAAGGAGAGATAAAGAGAGACAGAGCAAGGGCCGAAGCTCTCACCCGTTCGGCCCTCCTCGCCGTCGTCCACGAAGAGGCATGGCCTCTTGATCCTTATTTTGCGTGATCTTCTTCATCCTACTTCTTTCGTTGCTAGTACAAAGGCG
This sequence comes from Linanthus parryae, assembly GCA_023055425.1. NCBI lineage: Eukaryota > Viridiplantae > Streptophyta > Magnoliopsida > Ericales > Polemoniaceae > Linanthus > Linanthus parryae. The sequence continues at coordinate 20,310,663 of JALGPY010000012.1, read as the reverse complement.
TGAGGATCCGGATCAATCCTAGGTGTCAATAGTCATAGAGACGTGGAAGCTATTCCTCGTAAAGTGATAAACTCAGTCAAACAAGGTATACACTTCTAATATCCCGTACCATCGTTATGATGCTAGATCTGCGATTCATGGAGTGCTTTGAACTGAATCTATATTTTGTTTTTCTGCTGCGTAATCCGTATCAAAACCCTACACGTTGAATATACACAACTGCTCATCAACAACGATCTCCCCATATTCTCCAGGCTCCTTCAGAGAATTAGGAACATTGAGCCCATCTTGGAGAATTAGAGGAAGAAAAACGCGCATGCAAAATAGCTCTTTGGCAAGGCCTTTAACATTTAGCCTCTCATGATCGACCAAATGGCAGCCCCTTTAAAAGAGAAAGAGAAGCCGAAATCAATGAAGTCAAGTCACCTTAGAAGCACCAAAAATCATATCCCCACCTTTTCCTTACCCTCTTCGACATCTCATCAAGTTGTGCAATAAATGGTGTTGCGATGACACCTTACCTGCTCTTGAAAAACCACCCACGGGAGACCTGACGTGTGATCCAAAATGGTGTGAGTGCCAAGGAGCAGTTTTGCACCCTACACTTGAGTGCCGAAAGCTAAGGTACCTCATCGACACCAAGATAAAATAGGGGGCGTTGATATTTGAAGAAGCAGCTAAGGATGCACGGGATGATCCACTCCCCGCGCATGCGTCGAAGGAGCCCAAAAGAAAAAGAAATGGGATTACTGCTACCTCCTGCGAGGACATCGACTGAACAAAGAGGTACACCCCAAACTACCCTTCCACTTATCATTCCAGCTTTTCTGATTACCTATCCCACTCCGCTCTTTGCGGGGAAAACAAAAAAGATACTGCCTGCATGGAGCCCTTGGCTCCTGACTATCATGAGTCACCCAAGAAAGCTAATACCAGTTGCAACGAATGGAAAATCTAAGCTCGTTCTTGGCCAATGGAAGTATCAAAGCATCCATTAAAAGCCCATTTGAGGAAATGGCACGAAGCCCAGCGCATCACATGGCATGAAGCCCATCGCAGCATATGACATCAAGCCCATCACAATGCATGGCATTAATCCCATCGCAACACATGACACCCAGCAAATGGCAACACTAAAATTCCATTAGCAATTAATGCCAAAAAGTAAGGCCACCTTTTGAAAATAAGGCAATAAATAAGCCCATTCGTAAAAAAATTGCGAATGTAAGGGCATCTTTTGAAAAAGGAGGCAATAATCAAGGCCAATTGAAGAAATGGAAAAAATGCCATTCGTAGCTATAGCACCCTGAAAAAGGCCACTGGCAGCAATGTCACCCAAAGCCCGTCACCGCAAATGGCTAATGTTAAAGCCCATCCCAGCCATGGAACCCAAAGCCCGTCAACGCAAATGGAAAATGTCAAATTCCATCGCAATAATGACACCCTAAAAGGCCACTCCTAGAAGATGGGAATCGTGAAGCCCATTTGCAGCAAATGGCATGACAAAGAGGCCCACTCGCAAATAATCTGAATGACAAAGAGCATTTGAAAAAATGGCAATAACAAAGATCATTTGACGAACTGACAATAAAGCCCAACACAGTTATTGCATCTCCAAAGACTAGTCCCCTACAATAGCAGGAAAACTAGAAAACAAAAAAGCCTATCGCAGCTATAGCATGTCAAGACTCATCCACTATCAATTGCGCTACTCTTCTGGTAGCAAAATTATAAGCTCATAGCTCAAATGGAAAAACATCGCGCGCCGGTCGCACACGCTGCAAAAGCCCATAATAACGAAATGGCAAAAGAATATAGAACTTTTATAACATTTCTCTTAAAAGGGTTACATCATATTCTAAAAGACTAGAAATTGAATATACAGCCTGCCAACTCTTTGCTACTACAGTTGGGTCAATTCGCAAAATGGGAGATCATCCCTTGGCATAAAAATATCTCAGAGCCCTATCCCGAGCAGAAGGTTCAGACGATCCTGTACGAGAGCACGCCAACAGAGCTCCCCTGAAATATGCCACCTAGATGAAATGCTGGAAAACTTTGAGGAACATTAAATATTTGAGGGGGACATCCGATAAAATTGGAACGATACAGAGAAGATTAGCATGGCCCCAGCGCAAGGATGACACGCACAAATCGAGAAATGAGGTGGTTCGAGTTTGCCGTCTGGTGGGCCGGCGATGGTTTTCGTCGGCGACTTCTCCGGCGCTCTTGTCACCGGCTGGGTTCGTCTATCATCTCCTCGAGTCCCTGGGAGTCTCCTGGAACAGATTTGAAGTGGTGGGTGGCTTTGGTTAGCTTGGGCTTCGAGCTCTTCGCCGGCGTCAATGGAGTTGGCCGCCGGCGGTGGTGGTTCTGGGTTTATTCAACAGCTAGCTGCTTCTGTTTTTGCCTCCACTTGGGTCGAAACAGAGAGGGAGAGGGAGGCTACTGGTCGAGAGAGACAAGAGAGAGAGATAGGGGGTGGTGACGGTGGTTCCGTCGGTTGTCTCCGGCGGCGGTGGCGTGGCTTGTAGCCACTGTTGCTGTTGCTGCTTCTTTCTGGACGAGAGGGAGAGGGGAAACAGAGGGATGTAGGGTGAGAGAGAGAGAGACAGAGAGAAACAGGGCAGTGGTGGTGATGGCTTCGTCGACGGGGAGGCAACGGCTTTGCTTCCTCTGCTTTCGTCGGGCAGAACAGGGGAGAGGGAGAGAGCCAGAGGGATGGAAAAGAGGTGGAGGAGGAGGAAGTGGTGGTGGTGTTGCCGGAGGGGGTGATGGTGCTGGTGGTAGTGGTGGCGACGGGTGAGAAGAGGGTGAGAGAGCTGGGTTGTTATTTGAAGGAGGAGGTGAAGAAGAAGACAATAGTCTTCTTGTTTTTAGGGAAATTCATCAGCATCAGTAGGTTGTGTAAACTGGTGAAGAAACTTTCTTCAATTATTTTATGATTTTGTTTATTTATTCATTTTTATTTTTAGTTTATTAATTAATTCACTTATATGTATTTACCCTTTAAGTATTTAACTCTCTTCAAACTACAATACCTCCCCGTTACATTAACTAGTATATCTTTTCTTAAACTACAAATACCTCCCCACTTCACGAATTGCTATTTACCCGTATAAAAACGGGGTATTACATCCTCCCCCCCTTAAATAGAGCTTCGTCCTCGAAGCGCAAACCAACTTATCCACGTAATGCTAATATAAGATTCACGCAATGCTAATATAAGATCTTGTATGTATCATAACAGTAAATTCCCATGATATGTAGGAACAGTCAACATACACACAACATATTAATTGCATTAGTATTTAGTTCGTTTCAGCACAAGGATTAAGGTCACGAACTAAAGGGTTACATCCTGTAACACCCCATGATTCCCAGACTTTCCGTTCCGGACCGGAGAGCCCGGGTGGGTGCTACTAAATATGAAATGGCAGAAATCGAGAAAAAACACTGCCTTAGCTATATATTACATGAGCCAACAGTCTTACACATTGTCTTAAAATATTATTACACAAAAGATCCAAACCGTCTAGTAGTTCGAGTTACTAAGCAAACTGATAATACTAGGTGAGTCTGCGTCCCCCAAGCTAAACCAAGCCTTCGTCGTCTAGACCTGCGGTGGGAATAAAACAGGAACCGCAGTTTTTCTAAAGTCAGCAATGAAATACTGAGTAAGTAAACACCCAAGCTTGTAAACAGATTACGAGGCATATCTTTTCAAAAACAAGTATAAATGGGAATGAACAATATCGAATAAATCCTTGAAGAATAAAGTACGAATACTGGAACACATATGAAATTCTCTTTCTTGTTACTTCGCATCTCAATCCTTCTCTTGTATCTCAAACGGGGAATATTATTCCCAATCTATCTCTTCTTTCCTTTCATAAAAATCTCTTTTTCAAAGAACTTCATATTATTAACTTGTTGATACGGGGAAGATCTACTTTCACTAAGCTACCAAGACCTTAAGTGTCGGCACCCCGCGAAGACTCGTCGAGGCCAGATAGGTGAGTACATGGAGCGACCCGGCAGGTTGCGACCGGGTTAAAATAATACGGGTCGAGTGAACGAATTCAACACGACCAATCTAGTAATACTATAACGATCCCCGCACAACTCTTTCTACTTTACATCATTATTGGATTATTATTCTCGCGTGACATTCTCAAAACATTCATTTCAAAACATAATCAGTCTCATGTAAAGCATGTAAGTCATAAAACATATTTTGAGACAAAATTATAAAATCACATTTCGACATGAAAGAAGCTCGGCACGCTAGACTTGGCATATTTACTTACCTCATTAATACGGCAAATAGCATGTAAGCTCTTACAGGTAGACGTAGCCCTTGGCTACAAATTCGTCATCTACAAATTTATAATTTCTAATTAATCGGGAGTCTAACTATCACGTAATATGCAAGTGACGACGTGAGAAAGTCCAATACTACGTCTAAATCTTTCTTCGTGACTATAATTGTCAAGAGTGTGCTAGTTTACGATAATCATATCTTTCAATCATAATTATCTATTATTAGTACTTAATTTTACGAATAATACACTTGTATGTTAAACAGTGAGAAAATAATATATTTAATTTTGGAACTTCCTAAGTATAAATTCTTATAATAGGAAATAAAGAGACACAAATTTTATTCTTAATATTCTAACAATTATATTTGACTTTTCTAATGTAATTTCTCCACAGAAAGTAAATATTTAGATTCGAAAAATTAATTGTTGGGGATAGATATACACATATACACTTCTTTTAATAGTGGAATAAAATAATTAGATACTAAGTTGTTTTAAAACTTATTTATTAGGAAAACAAGTGGTATTATCTTTATAAAATTACTAATTTTTCTAGTGCTAATGAAAGTGTTTGTATGCATGTATATTATTATTATTATTATTATTATTATTATTATTATTATTATTGTTGTTGTTGTTGTTGTTGTTGTTGTTGTTGTTGTTGTTGTTGTTGTTGTTGTTGTTGTTGTTGTTGTTGTTGTTGTTGTTGTTGTTGTTGTTGTTGTTGTTGTTGTTGTTGTTGTTGTTGTTGTTATTATTTTCTTCAAGTAATGAGTCTTGTAATATTATCAAATAAAGGAAAAGATTATTATTCTTATTGAAAAAGAATTCACTTTCAACTTAGAGATTCTTTCTTAATATTTCACAATTATTTCTAATATATATATATATATATATTTACTAGTAGAAACAATATTTAATTAGCAACTTTTGTTAGTAGAATAAATATTCATCTTATAAGCATACCAAATCTAACTAGTTAGAAACCACAACCTATTCTCATCTTGTCAATTTCAAACATGTAACTAGCTCTTTTATTCATAGCAACTATTCTCCTTCAAAATACAACACCCAAACCACTTCGTTTTGTTAAAGCTTAATATAACTACAATTTATTATTATGAATAATTGCAGGTTGTATAATCAACATCAAGGCCCCCAAAACATGTCTTTAAATTTTCAGAAAGTACAAGTCAACCCCCTTCCATAACAATGGGCAGTTTAAGAAAAAGAAAACCTATACCTCAAGTTTTATAAAAAGACACTTTCACCCCCTTTTTCACAAACTATGAAATTGATCAACCTATACTCGGATTCGTGCATCAAGACATGAATTTGATTATCTAGTATGAACTAGGGAGTAATTCAGAGCTTTCCCAAGCCAAAAACCGCTGAAATCGGTCGAGAAACGAGGTGGTTCGAGTTTGCCGTCGGGTGGGCCGGCGATGGTTTTCTTCGGCGACTTCTCCGGCGCTCTTGTCACCGGCTGGGTTCGTCTATCGTCTCCTCGAGTCCCTGGGAGTCTCCTGGAACAGATTTGAAGTGGTGGGTGGCTTTGCTTCGCTTGGGCTTCGAGCTCTTCGCCGGCGTCAATGGAGTTGGCCGCCGGCGGTGGTGGTTCTGGGTTTATTCAACAGCTAGCTGCTGCTGTTTTTGCCTCCACTTGGGTCGAAACAGAGAGGGAGAGGGAGGCTACTGGTCGAGAGAGACAGGAGAGAGAGATAGGGGGTGGTGACGGTGGTTCCGTCGGTTGTCTCCGGCAGCGGTGGCGTGGCTTGTAACCACTGTTGCTGCTGCTGCTTCTTTCTGGACGAGAGGGAGAGGGGAAACAGAGGGATGGAGGGTGAGAGAGAGAGACGGAGAGAAACAGGGCAGTGGTGGTGATGGCGTCGTCGACGGGGAGGCAGCGGCTTTGCTTCCTCTGCTTTCGTCGGGCAGAACAGGGGAGAGGGAGAGAGACAGAGGGATGGCAGAGAGGTGGAGGAGGAGGAAGTGGTGGTGGTGTTTCCGGAGGGGGTGATGGTGCTGGTGGTAGTGGTGGCGACGGGTGAGAAGAGGGTGAGAGAGCTGGGTTGTTATTTGAAGGAGGAGGTGAAGAAGAAGACAGTAGTCTTCTTGTTTTTAGGGAAATTCATCAGCATCAGTAGGTTGTGTAAACTGGTGAAGAAACTTTCTTCAATTATTTTATGATTTTAATTATTTATTCATTTTTTTTAGTTTATTAATTAATTCACTTATATGTATTTACCCTTTAAGTATTTAACTCTCTTCAAACTACAACTACCTCCCCGTTACATTAACTAGTGTATCTTTTCTTAAACTACAAATACCTCCCCACTTAACGAATTGCTATTTACCCGTATAAAAACGGGGTATTACATCCTCCCCCATTAAATAGAGCTTCGTCCTCGAAGCACAAACCAACTAATCCACGTAATGCTAATATAAGATTCACGCAATGCTAATATAAGATCTTGTATGTATCATAACAGTAAATTCCCATGATATGTAGGAACAGTCAACACACACACAACATATTAATTGCATTAATATTTAGTTCGTTTTGGCATAAGGATTAAGGTCACGAACTAAAGGGTTACATTCCTCTCCCCCTTAGAGGAGTGACGTCCTCGGAACTCAGTCTACTTCTACAAAGAGGTGCGGATACTTCTTTCTCATTTCATCCTCTGCTTCCCAAGTGGCCTCTTCCGTCTGATGGTTAGTCCATAGGACTTTCACTAGCTTAACGCTCTTGGTACGTGTGTCTCTTGTCTTGGTGTCGAGAATTTTGATAGGATGCTCTTCATATGTCAAAGACGGATCTAACTCAATTCGTTCGGGATCCAACACGTGGGATGAATCGGGTACGTACTTCTTTAATTGTGATACGTGAAAAACATTGTGTACTCGTCCCAAATTAGAAGGTAGGTCCAGACGGTATGAAAGTTCTCCAATTCTCTCAAGGATGTCGTATGGCCCGATGAACTTTGGGCTCAGCTTCCCTTTCTGATTGAATCTCATTATTCCCTTTGTAGGCGAAACTTTAAGAAACGCCTTTTCACCCACTTTGAACTCCAATGGTCTCCTTTTCTGGTCTGCATAGGACTTATGTCTGTCTTGTGCTGCCTTCATTCTTTGCTGGATGAGTCGTACTTGATCTGTCATTTCCTCAATTGTTTGTGGGCCTAACACCACTGTATCGCTGATTTCACTCCAACATAGAGGCGTTCGACACTTCCTCCCGTATAAAGCTTCGTGGGGGTGCCATGCCTATGCTGGCGTGATAGCTGTTGTTGTAAGAGAACTCTATCAGTGGCAACTTGTCAACCCATGATCCTTGGAAATCCATGACACAAGCCCTTAACATGTCCTCCAATGTCTGAATGGTCCTTTCTGTTTGTTTAATCGTAGCTGGGTGGAATGCTGTACTGAATCTTAGTTGGGTTCCCAACGCTTCTTGAAGAGCCTTCCAGAAATGTGAGAGAAAGTTAGGGTCCCTGTCTGAGATTATTGAACTTGGAACCCTATGGTATCTCACTATGTTCTTTATATACGCATCAGCTCTTTGCTCCATGTTCCACGTGTCCTTCACTGGAATGAAACTTGCTGTCTTGGTCAATCGGTCAACCACTACCCATATCTGATTGAGTCCATTCTTCGAAGTCGGCAAAGCAGTTACGAAATCCATAGAGATGGAATCCCACTTCCAAACTGGGACGTCCAATGGCTGAACTAAGCCTCCCATTCTCTTGTGTTCGAACTTCACCTTCTGACAGGTTAAGCATCGTGCTACAAACTCAGCTACTTCCTTCTTCATGTTGGGCCACCAAAAAGTCATCTTCAAATCCTTGTAGAGTTTGTCGCCCCCAGGATGAACAGAATAAGGTGTGTTGTGTGCTTCGTGCATTAGCTTTTCTTTGGATTATGCGCATTTTTGCGGTACACACCACCGTCCCTTGTAGCGAATGCTTCCATCCTCGTGAATCTTGAAGTCTTTGGCTTCTCCCGCTGCAATCTTTTTCCTAATTCTTTCGAGCTTTAAGTCTCCGGCTTGATTGCTTCTTATTTCCTCAATGAATTCTGGCACAACTCTCATGCTTCCAAGTAGGCCCTGCACTGTTCCTTGTTCTACCACTTCAATTTCGAGCTTCTTGAACTCGTGGCATAGCCAGGTTGGCAAGGCTAACATGGTATTCACCGCATGGCTCGACTTCCGACTTAACGCATCGGCGACCACATTTGCCTTTCCTTCGTGGTACTGAATACGCAAGTCATAGTCCTTGATAATCTCTAGCCATCTTCGTTGTCTGTTGTTCAGCTCCTTCTGGGTGAAGATATACTTCTGGCTTCTATGGTCCGTATAGAGCTTGCAAACAGCCCCGTACAGATGATGTCTCCATATATTTAGCGCGAAAACTATTGCTGCTAACTCCAAGTCATGTGTGGCATAGTTCTCCTCGTGGGGTTTCAATTGCCTTGATGCATAGTCAATTACCCTTCTGTCTTGCATAAGCACGCACCCTAGCCCTTTCTTCGATGCATCGCTGTATACTTCAAACTCGCCAGAGTTGTTTGGTAGAGCCAGCACAGGTGCTGTAGTCAGCTTCTCCTTTAGAGTCTGAAATGCTTCTTCACTGCTGTCGTCCCACTGATACTTCACCGCTTTATTCGTTAGCGTAATCAGTGGTCTGGCAATCTTGGAGAAGTCCTTCACAAAGCGCCGATAGTAACCTGCTAAGCCAAGGAAACTCCTTATTTCAGACACGTTCTTCGGTGTTGGCCAGTCCCTAACTGCTGAGATCTTTCCTGGGTCCACTGACATTCCCTCCTTTGAGATGATGTGACCCAAGAACGGAACACGATCCAACCAGAACTCGCATTTAGACAGCTTGGCATACAATTGTTCTTGCCTCAGAGTTCGCAACACTTCTCTAAGATGTTCTTCGTGGTCCTCATTGCCTTTCGAATACACAAGGATGTCATCGATAAATACCACTACGAATCGATCCAGAAATGGCCTCATCACCCGGTTCATCAGATCCATAAACACTGCAGGTGCATTGGTCAGACCAAATGGCATCACTGTGAACTCATAATGGTCATATCTGGTTCTGAAGGCAGTCTTCAGAATATACTTTTCGGCTACCCGAAGCTGATGATATCCTGACCTCAGATCAATCCTGGAGAAAAAACTGGCCCCTTGTATTTGATCGAACAGATCGTCAATCCATGGTAGAGGATACTTGTTGTTGATGGTTACGCTGTTTAATTCTCGATAGTCGATGCATAGCCTCAGGCTCCCATCTTTCTTCTTCACGAATAGCACTAGTGCTCCCCAGGGTGACACACTTGGCCGTATGTACCCTTTCTGTAGGAGTTCTTGCAGTTGATCCTCGAGCTCCTTTAATTCTGCTGGTGCCATCCGATACGGTGCCTTCGAGATAGGAGCGGTTCCAGGTACTAAGTCGAGGGTAAACTTCACTTCTCGTTTGGGTGGCATCCTTGGAATCTCATCTGGAAAGACATCGGGAAATTCCCTTACGACGGGTATTTCCTCCAGTAGATTTTCCTTCTTGGATACGTCCTGGATGTAGCACAGGTAAGCAGAGTTCCCCTTCCTCACTTGATTGACTATAGTCAATCCTGACACTAGTCTGATGCGAGGTTCCCTTGTGATACAACGGTAGGTGATCTTCTCCCCTTTGGGTCCTTTCAACCGAACCTTCTGATCCTAGCAGTCAATAACTGCTCGATACATGGCGAGCCAATCCATTCCTAGAATAACATCTATACCCCCAAGGTCAAACTTTATCAGGTTGGGTGGCAGGATGCTTGTTAGGATTTTTAGCTCAACTCCTTCGAATAAGGTGTCACATACTGTTATTAAGCCAGTAGGGGTTGCTACGGGAATGGATATGGTAGATGACTTATTCAAACCCAGTTCCTCAACAAATGATGATGATATGAACGAGTAAGATGCACCAAAATCAAATAATATAAATGCTGGTTGCTCGTGGATAAGAAATGTACCAGTGACAACTCCATGAGCATCTTCTGCCTCGGTCTTTGTTATGACAACAATCCTTCCGACATTGGCATTCTGGTTCCCAGATCCTCCTGCTGCATTGTTGTTGACCGTAGCTCGAGCATTGTTGTTGCGTTCTGGCCTCCATTCTGTCTGGCATTCCCCTGGTTGTAGTTTGGCTACCTTCCATAGCCATTACCTCCATTGTTCTGATGGTTGACAAAGTTTCCATACCCAATCTGCAAGTTAGCTGGCTGCTGGTTCCCATACCGCTGGTAGTGGCCAAAGTTGTTCCCATTTTGCTGGCTGTTCCCCTGGTAGTTGTTTTGTTGCACCCTCGGAAAGTTTCCTCCTTGGTTCACTTGCTGGTTCCCTGCTGGTTGCGATCGGCATTCATAGGCTCGATGTCCCCTTTTACCGCAGTTGTTGCAGGTGACAACATTACCAGCACAATCCTCTCCTGGGTGGTTTCTTGGGCACTTCTTGCAGTAATAGCGGCGAACTCGCTGATTTCGCTGGTTCTGGTGGTTGCCTCGATACTGAACTTGGTTTCCTCCTCCGTTGTTGGGCCTGGTCCTTTGGTTTCCTTTCGCAAAGTTGTTGTTACTTGCTTCTGCTTCCTCTAGCCTGCGTTTCTTACGTCTCTCCTCTGGGACTGCCTGGACTCGCCAAATATCAGCGGCTCTATCATAGACTTCATGAAGAGTGGGATAGGTTCTGCTTAGCAGAGACGTCTGCAGCCGCTCTTGCAATCCAGAGATGAATTTTGAAACTTTGGACTCTTCATCGGGAATCGTGTTACCCGCAAACCGCATAAGCTCTGTAAATTTCCGAAAATACTCAGTTACCGAGTCACTTCCTTGCTCGAGGTTCTGAAATTCTTGTTGCTTGCTCCTTTTCACATGACAAGGATAAAAGCGGGATCTGAGAGCAGTTTGGAGGGATTCCCAATTGAAGTTGGGCTGAGCCAAGAGGGTTTCTCGAGCATTCCTCCACCAGAGATTCGCCTCGCTCTTCAGATAAACACCGCACAATTTACCTTCCGGTCCTCCGGGCATTCCACATTCTCAAGGATCTTGTCCATCTCCATAATCCAGTCTTCCTATTCAACGGGGTCTTCATTTCCCATGAAACTTGGCGGTTTCATGTCGGCCACTTGCTTGGCCCAGTTAACTTCTGCCTGAGCACCATTGCCCATCATTTGAGCCATTTGAGCAAAGAATTGCTCCATGTTGTTGTTGTTGTTTTCTGCCATCTGTTCTTCTTGCCGGACTCTCCTGGTGTAGTAGCGCAATGGTCCATCAGTCATATTCCTACACTATCACCTATTGTATCATTTCTTAATCTATTATTGGCTCGAAAGATAAACATAAATCACTTTATAAAGTACATGCTTAATAGTCCATGTAACACATGTACCACACGTATCATACTTAAATATTATCTACCACAATAGAATCAGGACATGTAGCATCTAACAATTCATAATCATACTTGCTTTCATAAACTTTCTCAATGTATAATTGCATTTTCTCAGGCAAGCATCTAGAATACAAAATTCTTTTCTTCATTACGGGAGCAAATTATATCCCACAAATAGCAATAAATATCATCACACTAATATCTCCAAGTACTGTCAAGCACATAACGTGTCTCGTGACTAACCAAAGGATGTGGGTGGGTGGGACCAATAAGACCAGAACTTAGGCTACCCATAACCCAATCGGCTTGTCCAATTTTAATTATATTTTTCCTAGTTTCATTTTAAGGTTGCCCTACAGGTTTTTAATTTCCCTTTTTGGATAGCCGGCTCTGATACCACCTGTAACACCCCATGATTCCCAAACTTTCTGTTTCGCACCGGAGAGCCCGGGTGGGTGCTACTAAATATGAAATGGCAGAAATCGAGAAAAAACACTGCCTTAGCTATATATTACATGAGCCAACAGTCTTACACATTGTCTTAAAATATTATTACACAAAAGATCCAAACCGTCTAGTAGTTCGAGTTACTAAGCATACTGATAATACTAGGTGAGTCTGCGTCCCCCAAGCTAAACAAGCCTTCGTCGTCTAGACCTGCGGTGGGAATAAAACAGGAACCGCAGTTTTTCTAAAGTCAGCAATGAAATACTGAGTAAGTAAACACCCAAGCTTGTAAACAGATTACGAGGCATATCTTTTAAAAAACAAGTATAAATGGGAATGAGCAATACCGAATAAATGCTTGAAGAATAAAAGGTACGAATACTGGAACACATATGAAATTCTCTTTCTTGTTACTTTGCATCTCAATCCTTCTCTTGTATCTCAAACGGGGAATATTATTCCCAATCTATATCTTCTTTCCTTTCATAAAAATCTCTTTTTCAAAGAACTTCATATTATTAACTTGTTGATACGGGGAAGATCTACTTTCACTACGCTACCAAGACCTTAAGTGCCAGCACCCCCCTAAGACTCCTCGCGGCCAGAGAGTTGAGTACATGGAGCAACCCGGCAGGTTGCGACCGGGTTAAAATAATACGGGTCGAGTGAACTAATTCAACACGACCAATCTAGAAATAATATAACGATCCCCGCACAACTCTTTCCACTTTACATCATTAATGGATTATTATTCTCGTGTGACATTCTCAAAACATTCATTTCAAAACATAATCAATCTCATGTAAAGCATGTAAGTCATAAAACATATTTTGAGACAAAATTATAAAATCACATTTCGACACGAAAGAAGCTCGGCACGCTAGACTTGGCATATTTACTTACCTCATTAATACGGCAAATAGCACGTAAGCTCTTACAGGTAGACGTAGCCCTCGTCTACAAATTCGGCACCTACAAATTTATAATTTCTAATTAATCGGGAGTCTAACTATCACGTAATATGCAAGTGACGACGTGAGAAAGTCCAATACTACGTCTAAATCTTTCTTCGTGACTATAATTGTCAAGAGTGTGCTAGTTTACGATAATCATATCTTTCAATCATAATTATCTATTATTAGTACTTGATTTTACGAATAATACACTTGTATGTTAAACAGTGAGAAAATAATATATTTAATTTAGAACTTCCTATGTATAAACTCTTATAATAGGAAATAAAGAGACACAAATTTTATTCTTAATATTCTAACAATTATATTTGACTTTTCTAATGTAATTTCTCCACAGAAAGTAAATATTTAGATTCGAAAAATTAATTGTTGGGGATAGATATACACATATACACTTCTTTTAATAGTGGAATAAAATAATTAGATACTAAGTTGTTTTAAAAATTATTTATTAGGAAAACAAGTGGTATTATCTTTATAAAATTACTAATTTTTCTAGTGCTAATGAAAGTGTTTGTATGCATGTATATTATTATTATTATTATTATTATTATTATTATTATTATTATTATTATTATTATTATTATTATTATTATTATTATTATTATTGTTGTTGTTGTTGTTGTTATTGTTGTTGTTGTTGTTGTTGTTGTTGTTGTTGTTGTTATTATTTTCTTCAAGTAATGAGTCTTGTAATATTATCAAATAAGGGAAAAGATTATTATTCTTATTGAAAAAGAATTCACTTTCAACTTAGAGATTCTTTCTTAATATTTCACAATTATTTCTAATATATATATATTTACTAGTAGAAACAATATTTAATTAGCAACTTTTGTTAGTAGAATAAATATTCATCTTATAAGCATACCAAATCTAACTAGTTAGAAACCACAATCTATTCTCATCTTGTCAATTTCAAACATGTAACTAGCTCTTTTATTCATAGCAACTATTCTCCTTCAAAATACAACACCCAAACCACTTCGTTTTGTTAAAGCTTAATATAACTACAATTTATTATTATGAATAATTGCTGGTTGTATAATCAACATCAAGACCCCCCAAAACATGTCTTTAAATTTTCAGAAAGTACAAGTCAACCCCCCTTCCATAACAATGGGCAGTTTAAGAAAAAGAAAACCTATACCTCAAGTTTTATAAAAAGACACTTTCACCCCCTTTTTCACAAACTATGAAATTGATCAACCTATACTCGGATTCGTGCATCAAGACATGAATTTGATTATCTAGTATGAACTAGGGAGTAATTTAGAGCTTACCCAAGCCAAAAACCGCGGAAATCGGTCGAGAAACTAGGTGGTTCGAGTTTGCCGTCGGGTGGGCCGGCGATGGTTTTCGTCGGCGACTTCTCCGGCGCTCTTGTCACCGGCTGGGTTCGTCTATCGTCTCCTCGAGTCCCTGGGAGTCTCCTGGAACAGATTTGAAGTGGTGGGTGGCTTTGGTTCGCTTGGGCTTCGAGCTCTTCGCCGGCGTCAATGGAGTTGGCCGCCGGCGGTGGTGGTTCTGGGTTTATTCAACAGCTAGCTGCTGCTGTTTTTGCCTCCACTTGGGTCGAAACAGAGAGGGAGAGGGAGGCTACTGGTCGAGAGAGACAGGAGAGAGAGATAGGGGGTGGTGACGGTGGTTCCGTCGGTTGTCTCCGGCGGCGGTGGCGTGGCTTGTAGCCACTGTTGCTGCTGCTGCTTCTTTCTGGACGAGAGGGAGAGGGGAAACAGAGGGATGTAGGGTGAGAGAGAGAGAGACGGAGAGAAACAGGGCAGTGGTGATGGCGTCGTCGACGGGGAGGCAACGTGTAACACCCCAAAATGGCCCAAGCCGGAGACCCGGGGATGTCACTCCGTACCCGAGAGGAGCCCGGATACAAGGAGATTCTATAACATGGTTCGCAAGCACAAAACATCCACAATATTAAATTAAATCCAATTAAAACAATGTATTACGATAAACCTTCGTCCTAGCCACAAACCGGCAAAAACAACTAAAGCGTTTAAACTACTAAAGAGTTCAATTCCAAATGTAATACTACTACTAATGTTCCATGTGATGCGCGTCCCCTTCTATGCCCGATAACCTTCTTCTAAACCTGTGGTGCGGAATCAAAAAGAAACACCACAGTACAAAATCAGCATTGAAATACTGGTAAGCAAACATCCAAACATGTAAAACGATGTTGGATAGTTATAAAACAATGACTCATTTGTAAGTAAGAGTTTTTCGCAAACACAGCTGTAATAAAGTTGACTTTTGTATTAAAACATAAGAGTTCCCAATTCCATAGTATTTCAAAATCAAATTTCCATAATATATTTCCAAACCAATTTCCATAATCATTAGGAAAAATCCAAATCTAATGTTAACTTCATTCCGTTAACAAAACCAAACAAATCCATTATTACTTTGTTGTGACGGGGGAAAACCAAATAAACCACAGCTTCCATGACCTTATGTGTCGACACCCCCCTAAGACTACGCCGGCCAGAGGAGTGAGTACATGCCGCTATCCGGGGACTTGCAACCGGATCAAAAAGAGATGGGACCGCAGCCAACACCGCCCAAAGAGAATAATAGAGTCCCGCACAACATCTTCCACTTTACGTTATAGTTCATTCATTATCATGGTGATGTTTTCATCAAAAATATTTAACAAGTAGAAATCTCATATTCCAAGTCATGTATCATGTAAACACATTTTAAGACGTAACAAATCAAATATTCGTTTGACACGAAAGAGATAAGCGCACTAGACTTGGCACATTTACTTACCTCAAAGCAAATTCCAACAATAGCAATCAATCAACGTACTCTACGTACTCGTCGTCGACGAACTCGTTACCTACACATAACAATAAGCTAATCAAACCAATATTCTAGCAATATACTTGCTATACTAATTACATGCATATGATAGTCCATGGTTTAGGGTTCTAACACTTCCCCAACATCCTATCCAATTCATGCTCCAAAAGAAGCCCAAAGCTTTGCTTCAAAATCCCCTAACCTAAAGCATACATAATCTATCATAACTCCACCAAATCTATTACTCCTGTTTCCCAAACAGATCATGGTCTAAAAACAGTTCCATTGAATTCAAAACGTTCGAAATAATAAGTTAAGCCTCAAACGGATCTTAATTTCGATTCCTGAATCAAAAGTTACACTAGTTTCAAGTTCCCAACTTCAATCAAAATATCCATACGGGAATTGTCAATCTTCATGAAACTTTTCCCCCAAGCATCTAGTTCATCCTATATTCATACTAAACCTAATATAACATGATTCCCACATTCAAATCAGATTGTTATCCACCTATTATGATCATTCAAACTCCCAAATCATTCAATCAAACTTCTCTTTCAAACTAGGGTTTCTTCCCAACACCCAAGAACATGATAAACCCTAAAACTTGATAATAAATCCTACAAATCCATGAAAAATGATCCTAACAATAACCAACTGAAATTTAAAGATTACATGCAACATACATGAATCATGAACAAGTGATCACAAGATCAAGAGATCAACAAGAGAAAAGAGAAGAAGAAACAAAACAACCCAAACCCGCTCAAACCCGCCGCCCATGGAGGCGGACGGAGAGAGAGACGGACGGGGTAGAGAGAAAGAAAAAGAGAAAGGAAAAAGAGAAGGAAAGAAAAGAGAAAAAGAGAGAGAGAGAGAGAGATATTACCTTGCCGGAAAAAGAGAGAGAGAGAGCGGCGGCGGCGGTGGGGCTGCCGTCGGGTAGAGGGACGAGAGAGAGTGAGAGAGGGACGGGTAGAGAGTGAGGGACGTGAGGGAGAGATTATAAAAAATAGGGAGAGTGAGGGTTTTTATGAGAGTTAGAAATAAAATTAACTTCATAAGTAGGAAACCCTCTTGGATTAGGAAACTTTTATGTAGGAAGAAAATTTAGGTCAAAAGACACTTATTTCCCCTTAGTTTTGCCAAAAGACAAACACCTCCCCCAAACTCAAGTAAAAGACACTAAAACCTTTGATTAAAGTCACAAAGCCCCCCCCCCCCCAAACTCTCAAAGCATTATAATTAATTCTCTATAATTACTTTAACTTCCCAACACTTATAATAATATCACAAAATACCCGTAGTCACAAAACGGGGTATTTCATCCTTCCCTCCTTAAAGAGAACTTCGTCCTCGAAGTTTAAACAAAAACCTCCCTCCTAAATGAGAAACTGTCCTTGAAGTTTAAACTAAACTTTTAACCACAATAAGGTATACACCTCCCCTCAATAGTACGACTACTAAATGCAACCTAAGGTCATGAATGATATGCAATATACTATAAGTAGTACTTTAATAAAAACCGAAGGATTACATCCTCTCCCCCTTAGAGGATTGACGTCCTCGTAACTCAAGGTATCTCTTCAAACAAGTGAGGGTACTTCTTCCTCATATCATCTTCCGCTTCCCAAGTCGCCTCTTCAGTGAGGTGGTTTGTCCATAAGACTTTTACAATCGTGACACTCTTGTTACGGGTGTCTCTTGTC
This sequence comes from Linanthus parryae, assembly GCA_023055425.1. Taxonomy (NCBI): domain Eukaryota; kingdom Viridiplantae; phylum Streptophyta; class Magnoliopsida; order Ericales; family Polemoniaceae; genus Linanthus; species Linanthus parryae. Next base: position 20,292,941 of record JALGPY010000012.1, on the reverse strand, counting down.
TTGGTGTCTAGAATCTTGACAGGCTGTTCTTCATAACTCAAAGACGGGTGCAGTTCTACTGGTTCGGGATCTAATAAATGAGATGCATCAGGCATATACTTCTTCAGTTGCGATACGGGAAATACATTGTGAACACGACCCAAATTCGACGGTAAATCCAATCGGTAAGCCACTTCTCCAATCTTCTCTATAACATCACATGGTCCAATGAATTTCGGGCTCAACTTCCCTTTCTGATTGAACCTCATGACTCCCTTAGTCGGCGAAACTTGAAGAAATGCTTTTTCTCCAACTTGAAATTCCAACGGTCTTCTTTTCTGATCAGCGTAAGATTTCTGTCTATCCTGCGATGCCTTCATTCGTTGCTGTATAAGTATCACTTGATCTGTCATCTCTTCAATAAGTTGTGGACCAATTACTATCGTTTCACTTATGTCGTTCCAACACAATGGTGTTCTACACTTCCTTCCATACATCGCCTCATGTGGTGCCATTCCAATACTGGCGTGATAACTGTTATTGTAGGAGAATTCTATCAAAGGTAATCTATCAACCCATGAACCTTGAAAATCCATAACACACGATCTTAGCATATCTTCCAAAGTTTGGATTGTTCTTTCGGTTTGTCCATCTGTAGCCGGGTGAAATGCCGTGCTAAACTTCAACTGAGTTCCTAGTGCCTCCTGGAGTGCTTTCCAGAAGTGAGAAAGAAAATTGGGATCTCTGTCAGAAACTATAGAGCTTGGTACTCCATGATACCTTACAATGTTCTTCATGTACGCATCCGCTCTTTGTTCCATATTCCATGTGTCTTTCATCGGAATAAACCTTGCTGTCTTGGTCAATCTGTCGACTACGACCCAAATCTGATTCAGTCCATTCTTTGATGTCGGTAACGCAGTTACGAAATCCATCGAAATAGAATCCCACTTCCAAACTGGGACGTCTAATGGTTGTACTAAGCCTCCCATTCTTTTATGTTCAAACTTCACCTTTTGACAAGTTAGACATTTTGCCACAAATTCTGCCACTTCTTTCTTCATGTTAGGCCACCAAAACATCTTCTTCATGTCCGTATAAAGCTTGTCACCTCCTGGATGTACTGAATAGGGTGTGTTGTGTGCTTCTCGCATCAACTTCTCCTTAGTTTCCGTACACTTATGCGGTACACACCATCTTCCCTTGTAACGAATGCTTCCGTCTTCATGGATCTTGAAATCTTTTGCTTGGCCTTCTGCAATCTTCTTCTTTATCCTTTCCAGCTTCACATCTCCTGGCTGGTTACTCCTTATTTCTTCTAACACATCTGGCACAACTTTCATATTCCCAAGAATACTCTTTACTCCGCCTTGTTTCACTACTTCAATTCCAAGTTTTCGGAACTCTCGGCATAGCCGATCTGGCAAAACTAGCATAGTATCCAAAGTATGGCTCGATTTTCGGCTTAACGCATCAGCTACTACGTTTGCCTTCCCTTCATGGTATTGGATCCGCAAATCATAATCCTTTATGACTTCTAGCCAACGTCTTTGCCTGTTATTTAGTTCTTTCTGCGTGAAGATGTACTTGAGACTGCTATGATCCGTATACAATCTACACACAGATCCATACAAGTGATGTCTTCATATCTTCAATGCAAAAACTATAGCTGCAAGCTCTAAGTCATGCGTAGCATAGTTCTCTTCATGAGTTTTCAGTTGTCTTGAAGCATAAGCAATAACTCTTCTTTCTTGCATAAGCACGCTGTTGGAATAGATGCCCTAGAGGCAATCTAGTTTAGTATGAATTTGTAATTGGCTAGAAATTCATTTATTATTTATTGGATATTTAATATAATGAAGTCCTTAGATTTACAATTGTGTTGTTTATCTTAAATATCCCTAGTCAAGTATAATGATTAAATGGGACAATCATCTATAGACTAGTATGGGGTTGGATTGGTATGGAGATATCACGATCCAACACATAGGTGTGCATTACGGAATGTTGCACTGGATTGACCCATCACCGAGAAGGCTACATACACGTTATGTTGAGTCACAAGTGCTTCTCGGGTACAATGGTATTGTCATCCTTAGACTTGAGGTCACTAGATATTCTAGTTGTGGATCATTGTGATCTTGGTAGCGTTAAACGCTACACCGTAACTGGGTAGTTATAAAGGCGTGTACTGGATACAATGAGAAGCAAGCTTAGAGATCGTAGTGGACGTAGAGAGGATTTGCCCCTCCCACATAACGGGAGCAAATATCCAAGGCCACTCGAAGGATAGTGCTTATAGAATGTCTGGCCAGACTCAAATAAATCAATATATGGGATATTGATGTTATTTGCATGAATAAGGCTATTCCATAGATCGAGAAACTAGGGATTGGATATACGAGTGTGACTTGTATGTCTCGTGTCCAATCCGGATATGGAGGCAAAGGGATGAGACAATTACTTGTACAAGGTTGTCTAGATGACTATTCTATTAGTTGGCTAGAATGGATGTTTTGCTAGAAACCGCTCCATATTAGCAAATAGTTGCTACCAACTAGATAGAACCTATGGGGTCACACGCCATATAGAGTTGTACTAGATTTGGAATTAATTAATTGGATTAATTAATTAGAAGGATCACTTTGCAAACCCTTGCAAACTTAGTAGGGACTAATTTGCAAGGAAGGGACTAAATTGAATTCTAGTAGGACTAGAATAAGTCCTTTAGGTAGTTAACAAGGAGTTGTTGGACTATATAAAGGACCCTCCTTCCTTCCTTCCCTACACAACTTATGCTCTAAAGAGAACATAACAAGAGTAGGAGAGAACAAAGGAGAGAGAGAGCAAGCAACAAGAGGGACGCCACCCCCTTGCCGCCGCCCCCTCGTCCCCGACGCCACAAAGGGGCCGAACCCCCTTTTGTGCCTCGTTTTGCGTGATTCCTTCACCCTCCTTTCATTCCGGGCTAGCACCAAGGAGATTGGAGATCTAGGATCAACTCTAGGCGTGGATCAACTATAGAGAACGTGACACTATTCGCGTTTGAAGTCATCAAGGAGAACCCAAAGGCGTGTTTATGATTTCTTACCTTTACTATCGTTATGCATCTAGACTTGTGATCCTTGGAGGGTTTTGCATGGTTGTTTGTTTGATTATGCTTCCGTTTGCGCGATCCATGAATCAAAACCCTACAGTGGTATCAGAGCCACAGGTCATAGAGCATAAACGTAGTTTATGTGTTACATTCTTGTTGTTTTACACCTTAATTTGTTGTTTATCGCGTAAAACAAGACAAATCAAGCATTGGATGCAATTTGTCAAAGAATTAATCATAACAAGACCCAATTATTGCATTGGATGCATGAATTGGTGAGTTTGAGAAATTTTAGGATCTTAGATCTAGGGTTTGGGCATCCTTGGGGAAGAAGGAGTTCTCCCACAACAAGGAAACAACCAAACTTGGGCTCCAAGCAAGGAGGTTGTTTTGGAAACAACCTCCACAAGGAGGTTCGGCCCCCTAAGGGACCGCCCCCTTGCTTGCCGCCCAAGCTTGGCGCCCTAAGGGGCCGGGCGGCCCTAACCCGCGGGCCTAGCTTGCGGGTTTTGGGCCGGGCCGGTCCTAGGGCCTTATGGTTCACTTTATTGGGCCCGGGCAATTTGATTGTTGGGCCCATGGACCGTTTTAACCCTAGAAATCCTAAAATCAATTAAAATTGACCAAGCGCGTTAAAATTGGATTTTAACTGTTTATGTGCAAATCGCATGGTGATTGGATATGGCCTTAGGATGTGGTTTGATGTGGATGTTTAATTTTGTGGTTTGGTTTTACGGCCTGCGAGCTGATCAATTAATTGTAATAATTAATTAGGGTTTTATGGCCTGCGTGCCATTTTTTTTCTCAACTTGTGAGATTTATTTTACTTAGTATAGATATTAGCTAGTGCTAGATAAAGTAGATTGTTAGCCAAGATTGAAGAAAGGAAGCCCAAAGCCAAAGGAGCCACAAAAGATGGAGCATGGAGCATGGAGCACACCACATGACTATGAAGGATGGACCAAAAGATCAAGACGCATGGAGATGTGTTTGTTTAGGGTTCATAGATAATTCCATTGGCTTGGAATTATCTTAGTCTAGAAAAAGGCCATATCCACATCACGTTTGATTTCTGTTTTGTGGTTGTTTATTTATTGTCTTATTATTTGTGTGGTTGGTGTATGGATGATGCATGCAATTAGGATAATAAGATAATTAGACAACCCGGATCTATTATTTAGAGTTGTGCCCAAACTCAAATAGATAGATTAGTTGATATTGATCAACAAAATAATTAAAATTGAAAAGAAAAATCCCTCAAATTTTAAAATATTGTGTTCTAGCCTTCTCGTTATTTAAACACTCATTATCATCATTATTTATCAAGTTCGTGCGTGCCAAAGCATGGCGACTTGGTTCATAATGATGGAATGCGATGGCACGTAACAATGTGCAATTGTTTAGGTAAGAGGTTGAACACAACTAGGCTATTAATTTGATTAAGAAACCTAGAGGCAATCAATTGGGATTATCCATATGGATGGATAAATAAGTAGTTATTTGCCCGATTGAACCAAGAGTTGCATATGGAATGCAATTGGAATTGTTCCTACCTAAGAAGTAATCGAATTATGGGTGACTTGCCAAAGCAAGCTCATAAGGAGATGAAAAAGATGGATCTTGGCCCACTAGAAAATATAAGGATATTTTCCGCATTAATATCTTGAGGGTTATTAATCCGTAGAAAAATAGTGGGAGCTATATTTAATAAACTAGCCATTATTAAATATAGTCAAAAATTCACAAATACTAAAACTTGCGTATTTTCCTTTTGTAGAATTCCAAATGGCAAACAACTCATCGAGTTCACAACATTCCCTACGATCTGTCCTTGAGAAGGACAAGCTCTCTGGAACCAACTTTCTCGATTGGTACAGAAACTTGAGAATTGTTCTCAAGCAAGAGAAGAAGCTGTACGCAATAGAGGAGCAAGTTCCAGAAGGTCCAGAGAATCAGACACCTGCTGCCTTAAAGGCGTATCAAAAGCGTGTTGATGACGCTAATGATGCGGCCTGCCTAATGCTTTGCACCATGACCTCTGAGCTTCAGAAGCAACATGAGAACATGAATGCTGTCGATATGATTGAACATCTAAAGCAGCTCTTCCAAGAGCAGGCGAGGGTAGAGAGGTATGAGGTCTCAAAGGCACTGTTCAAATGTCATCTGGCAGAAGGGAACCCGGTGGGACCCCACGTACTCCGAATGATCGGGTACTTGGAGAATCTCGCCCGGCTTGGGTTCCCGGTCGGCCAAGAGTTGGCAACCGATCTCGTGTTGCAATCGTTGCCCGAGAGTTATGGACAGTTCATTATGAACTATAACATGAACGAGATCGTTAAACCACTGCCAGATTTGCTCAACATGTTGAGGACGGCTGAACAGAGCATCAATAAGGGTAAGGGCAAAGCCATTATGATGGTGCATAAAGGAAAGGGTAAAAAGTTTGCCTCTTCTTCCAAAGGCAAAGGCAAGTCAGTTGCCAAGTCCAAGGAACAAGCCCTTAAGCCTGTTGGTGCCATTGCCAAGGTCGTGACTAAGGGTGAATGTCACTACTGTAGTCAACCTGGACACTGGAGGAGGAACTGCCCAAAATATCTGGAGGACAAGAGGCTTGGAATAGTGATTCCACCACCACCAGGTATTTTTGTTGTAGATGTCAATTTAACTGTCTCTACATCATGGGTATTAGATACTGGATGTGGATCTCATATTTGTCGAAATATGCAGGATCTAAAGAGAAGTAAAAGATTGGCTAAAGGGGAGGTAGATCTGCGCGTTGGGAATGGAGCAAAGGTTGCTGCGTTGGCCATAGGCGTGTGCGAGCTATCTCTGCCTTCAGGATTAGTTTTAGAATTAAATAATTGCTATTTTGTGCCTGCTATGAGCAGAAACATTATTTCTATTTCTTGTTTGGACAAGGAAGGTTTTATTATTTCAATAAAGAACAATTGTTGTTCCTTTTATTTGAATAATATTCACTATTTTAGTGCGCAATTATTTAATGGACTTTATGTCCTTGATCTAAGTAATCCTGTCTACAACATTAATACCAAGCGGATTAAAATAAATGATTTAAATCCTGCTTATTTATGGCATTGTCGTTTAGGCCACATAAATGAGAAACGTGTATCTAGACTCCATAAGGATGGATTGCTAGACTCATTTGATTTTGAATCATATGAGACATGTATGGCTTGTTTATTGGGAAAAATGACAAAGTCCCCCTTCAATAAGAAAGGTGAGAGGACAAGTGAGCAATTGGCACTCATACATACTGATGTGTGTGGGCCATTTGCCACGCCTGCCAGGGGTGGTTATGTCTACTTCATTACGTTTACTGATGATTACAGTAGATATGGATTTGTGTACCTTATGAGGGCAAAATCCGAATCCTTTGAAGTGTTCAAAGAATTCAAGAATGAAGTAGAGAAGCAACTTGGCAAAAGTATCAAGGCTCTACGATCGGATCGTGGAGGAGAATACTTAAGCCAAGAGTTTGACGACTATCTTAGAGAGTGTGGGATCGTGTCCCAACTCACTCCACCCGGAACGCCACAATGGAATGGCGTGTCCGAGAGGAGGAATCGAACCCTATTGGATATGGTTCGGTCTATGATGTGTCAAACCGATCTTCCATTATCATTTTGGGGCTACGCTCTATTAAGTGCAGCTTTCACCATTAACCGTGTTCCATCTAAGTCAGTCATGAAGACACCATATGAGATGTGGAGTGGGAGGCGTCCCACATTGTCGTTCATGAGGATTTGGGGCTGCGATGTCTATGTAAAACGTTTACAATCAGACAAGCTAGGGCCTAAATCGGATAAATGTAAATTTGTGGGGTACCCTAAGGAAACTAAGGGATACTACTTCTACAATCCAACCGAGAACAAAGTGTTTGTTGCTCGGACCGGCGTGTTTCTAGAAAGAGAATTTGTCTCTAAAGAAGCAAGTGGGAGGAATGTAGAACTTGAAGAAATTCAAGAACCACAAATCACTGAACCGATTATGGAACATGAACAGGAATCACAAGCAGTTGTGGATCCACCTGTTCAGGTAACACAAGAGCTTCGTAGATCTAGTAGAGTGCGCCAGGAACCCGAGAGGTACGGACTTCTCGTAACTGATTCCGGTGACACGATGCTCATAGATGATGAGCCTACTACCTATGAGGAGGCCATGAATGGCCCAGACTCGCAGAAGTGGCTTGAAGCCATGAGATCCGAGATGGAATCCATGTATACCAACAAAGTATGGACTTTGGTGGAACCACCTGATGGGGCGCGGCCCATAGGGTGCAAGTGGGTCTTCAAGAAGAAGATCGACATGGATGGTAATGTGATTACCTATAAGGGCCGATTGGTGGCTAATGGATTCAGACAGATTCATGGTATTGACTATGATGAAACCTTTTCACCAGTCGCAATGACCAAATCCATCCGAATCCTACTTGCAATTGCAGCATACTACGACTATGAGATTTGGCAGATGGATGTCAAAACAGCATTCCCCTTATGGGAATCTCCTCGAGGACGTGTATATGATACAGCCGGAGGGTTTTGAGGATCCAAAGCAAGCCAACAAAGTCTGTAAGCTGCAGCGATCCATTTATGGATTGAAGCAAGCTTCTAGGAGTTGGAATCGACGTTTTGATGAAGTGGTCAAAGAGTTTGGCTTCATCAGAAACGAAGATGAGTCTTGTGTCTACAAGAAGGTTAGTGGGAGCTCTGTAGCTTTTCTGGTCTTGTATGTGGATGACATACTACTCATTGGAAACGACATTCCCATGCTGCAATCTGTGAAAGATTGGCTAGGAAAGTGTTTCTCAATGAAGGACTTAGGGGAAGCAGCCTATATACTCGGTATAAAGATCTATAGAGATAGATCTAAGAGGTTGCTAGGCCTAAGTCAAAGTACATATATTGACAAGGTGTTGAAACGGTTCAACATGCAAGATTCCAAGAAGGGATTCTTGCCCATGTCACATGGAATCACTCTTTCAAAGAGTGGTTGTCCTTCCAATGAGATTGAGAAGAAACGCATGAGTAGGATTCCCTATGCCTCGGCCATAGGATCCATCATGTACGCCATGTTATGTACTAGACCAGATGTGTCATATGCCTTGAGTATGACAAGCAGATACCAATCCAATCCGGGTGAGAGTCACTGGATTGCAGTCAAGAACATCCTAAAGTACTTGAGAAGAACTAAGGATGCCTTCTTGATGTTTGGCGGTGAGGAAGAGTTGCGTGTAAGGGGTTACACTGATGCAAGCTTCCAAACCGATAGAGATGACTTTAGATCACAGTCGGGATATGTGTTTTGCCTGAATAGAGCAGCGGTGAGCTGGAAGAGTTCCAAGCAAGAGACGGTAGCTGATTCTACAACGGAGGCTGAGTACATTGCTGCAAATGGCGCAGCAAAGGAGGCTGTTTGGATCAGAAAGTTTGTTTCTGAACTTGGTGTGGTCCCTAGCATTGCGGATCCAGTGGAGTTGTTTTGTGACAACACTGGGGCGATCGCGCAATCAAAGGAACCTAGATCGCACCAGAAGTCCAAGCATGTGCTCAGGAAGTTTCATCTGATTCGAGATATTATCGATAGAGGAGACGTTCGGATATGCAAGATTCCTACAGATGATAATCTGTCAGACCCGCTTACGAAGCCTCTCACGCAGTGGAAGCATGAAGGGCACACTAGGAGTATGGGCATACGAGATGCGCCAGATTGACTCTAGTGCAAGTGGGAGACTGTTGGAATAGATGCCCTAGAGGCAATCTAGTTTAGTATGAATTTGTAATTGGCTAGAAATTCATTTATTATTTATTGGATATTTAATATAATGAAGTCCTTAGATTTACAATTGTGTTGTTTATCTTAAATATCCCTAGTCAAGTATAATGATTAAATGGGACAATCATCTATAGACTAGTATGGGGTTGGATTGGTATGGAGATATCACGATCCAACACATAGGTGTGCATTACGGAATGTTGCACTGGATTGACCCATCACCGAGAAGGCTACATACACGTTATGTTGAGTCACAAGTGCTTCTCGGGTACAATGGTATTGTCATCCTTAGACTTGAGGTCACTAGATATTCTAGTTGTGGATCATTGTGATCTTGGTAGCGTTAAACGCTACACCGTAACTGGGTAGTTATAAAGGCGTGTACTGGATACAATGAGAAGCAAGCTTAGAGATCGTAGTGGACGTAGAGAGGATTTGCCCCTCCCACATAACGGGAGCAAATATCCAAGGCCACTCGAAGGATAGTGCTTATAGAATGTCTGGCCAGACTCAAATAAATCAATATATGGGATATTGATGTTATTTGCATGAATAAGGCTATTCCATAGATCGAGAAACTAGGGATTGGATATACGAGTGTGACTTGTATGTCTCGTGTCCAATCCGGATATGGAGGCAAAGGGATGAGACAATTACTTGTACAAGGTTGTCTAGATGACTATTCTATTAGTTGGCTAGAATGGATGTTTTGCTAGAAACCGCTCCATATTAGCAAATAGTTGCTACCAACTAGATAGAACCTATGGGGTCACACGCCATATAGAGTTGTACTAGATTTGGAATTAATTAATTTGATTAATTAATTAGAAGGATCACTTTGCAAACCCTTGCAAACTTAGTAGGGACTAATTTGCAAGGAAGGGACTAAATTGAATTCTAGTAGGACTAGAATAAGTCCTTTAGGTAGTTAACAAGGAGTTGTTGGACTATATAAAGGACCCTCCTTCCTTCCTTCCCTACACAACTTATGCTCTAAAGAGAACATAACAAGAGTAGGAGAGAACAAAGGAGAGAGAGAGAGCAAGCAACAAGAGGGACGCCACCCCCTTGCCGCCGCCCCCTCGTCCCCGACGCCACAAAGGGGCCGAACCCCCTTTTGTGCCTCGTTTTGCGTGATTCCTTCACCCTCCTTTCATTCCGGGCTAGCACCAAGGAGATTGGAGATCTAGGATCAACTCTAGGCGTGGATCAACTATAGAGAACGTGACACTATTCGCGTTTGAAGTCATCAAGGAGAACCCAAAGGTGTGTTTATGATTTCTTACCTTTACTATCGTTATGCATCTAGACTTGTGATCCTTGGAGGGTTTTGCATGGTTGTTTGTTTGATTATGCTTCCGTTTGCGCGATCCATGAATCAAAACCCTACACACGCATCCTAAACCCTTCTTCGATGCATCACTGTAAACATCAAACTCGCCAGAATCATTGGGTAAAGCTAAGACAGGTGCTGTCGTTAACTTTTCCTTCAATGTCTGGAATGCTTCTTCACAATCTTCGCTCCACTTATACCTTATTGTCTTCTTGGTTTGTGTAGTAAGCGGTCTAGCGATCTTCGAGAAATCTTTCACGAAACGCCTGTAATATCCTGCTAATCCGAGAAAACTTCTTACTTCGGACACATTCTTCGAAGTAGGCCAATCCTTCACTGCTGAAATCTTTCCTGGATCCACGGATATTCCTTCCTTGGAAATTATGTGACCCAAAAATGGAACATGTTTTAGCCAAAACTCACACTTCGAGAGTTTAGCATATAACTTCTCATGTCTCAAAGTTTCTAACACTTCTTTGAGATGTTCTTCGTGTTCTTCCTCGCTCTTTGAATAAACAAGGATGTCATCAATAAAGACGACCACGAAACGATCTAGAAACGTCCTCATAACACGATTCATTAGATCCATAAATACTGCTGGAGCATTGGTTAGACCAAAAGGCATAACGGTAAACTCATAGTGTCCATACCTCATTCTAAAGGCTGTCTTCGGTATGTCCTTCTCGGCTACTCGAAGCTGGTGATAACCTGATCTCAAGTCTATCTTTGAGAAAAGACTCGCCCCTTGTAACTGATCAAACAAGTCGTCAATTCGGGGTAAAGGGTACTTGTTCTTGATTGTTGCGCTATTTAACTCCCTATAGTTATAAAACGATGATGGATAGTTATAAAATAATGACTCATTTGTAAGTAAGAGTTTTTCGCAAACACAGCGGTAATAAAGTTGACTTTTGTATTAAAACATAAGAGTTCCCAATTCCATAGTATTTCCAAATCAAATTTCCATAATATATTTCCAAACCAATTTCCATAATCATTAGGAAAAATCCAAATCCGATGTTAACTTCATTCCGTTAACAAAACCAAACAAATCCATTATTACTTTGTTGTGACGGGGGAAAACCAAATAAACCACAGCTTCCATGACCTTAAGTGTCGACACCCCCCTAAGACTACGCCGGCCAGAGGAGTGAGTACATGCCGCTATCCGGGGACTTGCAACCGGATCAAAAAGAGACGGGACCGCAGCCAACACTGCCCAAAGAGAATAATAGAGTCCCGCACAACATCTTCCACTTTACGTTATAGTTCATTCATTATCATGGTGATGTTTTCATCAAAAACATTTAACAAGTAGAAATCTCATATTCCAAGTCATGTATCATGTAAACACATTTTGAGACGTAACAAATCAAATATTCGTTTGACACGAAAGAGATAAGCACACTAGGCTTGGCACATTTACTTACCTCAAAGCAAATTCCAACAATAGCAATCAATCAACGTACTCTACGTACTCGTCGTCGACGAACTCGTTACCTACACATAACAATAAGCTAATCAAACCAATATTCTAGCAATATACTTGCTATACTAATTACATGCATATGATAGTCCATGGTTTAGGGTTCTAACACTTCCCCAACATCCTATTCAATTCATGCTCCAAAAGAAGCCCAAAGCTTTGCTTCAAAATCCCCTAACCTAAAGCATACATAATCTATCATAACTCCACCAAATCTATTACTCCAGTTTCCCAAACAGATCATGGTCTAAAAACAGTTCCATTGAATTCAAAACGTTCGAAATAATAAGTTAAGCCTCAAACGGATCTTAATTTCGATTCCTGAATCAAAAGTTACACTAGTTTCAAGTTCCAACTTCAATCAAAATATCCATACGGGAATTGTCAATCTTCATGAAACTTTTCCCCCAAGCATCTAGTTCATCCTATATTCATACTAAACCTAATATAACATGATTCCCACATTCAAATCAGATTGTTATCCACCTATTATGATCATTCAAACTCCCAAATCATTCAATCAAACTTCTCTTTCAAACTAGGGTTTCTTCCCAACACCCAAGAACATGATAAACCCTAAAACTTGATAATAAATCCTACAAATCCATGAACAATGATCCTAACAATAACCAACTGAAATTTAAAGATTACATGCAACATACATGAATCATGAACAAGTGATCACAAGATCAAGAGATCAACAAGAGAAAAGAGAAGAAGAAACAAAACAACCCAAACCCGCTCAAACCCGCCGCCCATGGAGGCGGACGGAGAGAGAGACGGACGGGGTAGAGAGAAAGAAAAAGAGAAAGGAAAAAGAGAAGGAAAGAAAAGAGAAAAATAGAGAGAGAGCGGCGGCGGCGGTGGGGCTGCCGTCGGGTAGAGGGACGAGAGAGAGTGAGAGAGGGACGGGTAGAGAGTGAGGGACGTGAGGGAGAGATTATAAAAAATAGGGAGAGTGAGGGTTTTTATGAGAGTTAGAAATAAAATTAACTTCATAAGTAGGAAACCCTCTTGGATTAGGAAACTTTTATGTAGGAAGAAAATTTAGGTCAAAAGACACTTATTTCCCCTTAGTTTTGCCAAAAGACAAACACCTCCCCAAACTCAAGTAAAAGACACTAAAAACTTTGATTAAAGTCACAAAGTCCCCCCAAACTCTCAAAGCATTATAATTAACTCTCTATAATTACTTTAACTTCCTAACACTTATAATAATATCACAAAATACCCGTGGTCACAAAACGGGGTATTTCACAACGACTTTGCTTCCTATGCTTTCGTCGGGCAGAACAGGGGAGAGGGAGAGAGCCAGAGGGATGGAAAAGAGGTGGAGGAGGAGGAAGTGGTGGTGGTGTTTCCGGAGAGGGTGATGGTGCTGGTGGTAGTGGTGGCGACGGGTGAGAAGAGGGTGAGAGAGCTGGGTTGTTATTTGAAGGAGGAGGTGAAGAAGAAGACAATAGTCTTCTTGTTTTTAGGGAAATTCATCAGCATCAGTAGGTTGTGTAAACTGGTGAAGAAACTTTCTTCAATTATTTTATGATTTTATTTATTTATTCATTTTTATTTTTAGTTTATTAATTAATTCACTTGTATGTATTTACCCTTTAAGTATTTAACTCTCTTCAAACTACAACTACCTCCCCGTTACATTAACCAGTATATCTTTTCTTAAACTACAAATACCTCCCCACTTCACGAATTGCTATTTACCCGTATAAAAACGGGGTATTACAGTTACAGTCGCCTCCTGGGGGATGCCCATGCCCCCTCGAAGACTTTCCCTAAACTTGGGAAGGCCCACCAAATCCGGAACCAAATCCTCCATTTCCAACCCGCCTAAATGGAGGTGCGACGAGCGCACTCGACGGTTGGAACTCGAGAGCAGTATTAGAACTCCCGCCCCTTGTTCACTGCGCTCAAGTGTGTCTCTAGTAGACACGGGCGACGGAGGGAGTGATTAAGCAGCGGGACCATGCTCCCAAGACCCCTCACAACATCTAACGGTCCATGAACCATGGACGGACGCTCCACTGGGCATGTATTAGGGAGAGATCGCTAGGCAACCACATATGTCCAAATATTCGGAGAGCAAGTGACGCCAGCTCCCCGCAATCGCAGTTGCTCGCTTTCACTTTCTAGCATGTGTTGATTCACTCAATCTAGGAAAATCTCAAGGAGATGGGCAGGACAGGACATGACAATCACTACATAAGCGTAAGTTTCCCCTGAACACCCCCAAAATGGCCAAGTCGGAATCCAAGGGGGTGTCACTCCGTACCCGAGACGAAACCTGGATACAAGGACATTTAAAATTGGATCCCAAGCAAAAACATCCATAATGTCTAAAACGGGGTCTATATATTAAAGTGAAATTTATAAATGTCTAAGTGATGATTCACGTCCCCGTTACGCCAACTCCAGTCATCTAGACCTGTGGTGAAGAAAACAAAAAAAACCCCACAGTTTCCGAAAATAGCGAAAATATTGAGTAAATAAACACCCAGACAAGTAATCAAATTATGAGGCATGTTTTAGTAAAACAAAAACAGTTTAACAATGAAGGAGATGAAGTTTGAATATATGTGAGAAACACGAATTCATCAACTTTTCATTTTAGCATTTCACTTGGGGAAACATTCATAAACTCTTTTCATTGTCCAATCCAAATTTTCACAATAAAAATCCAAGTCTTAAAACCACATTATTAATTTGTTCACACGGGGAAGAACAAACCATCACAAGCTACCAAGATCATAAGTGTCGACACCCCCTAAGACTTCTTGGGAAACATTCCCAAACTCTCTTCATTGTCCAATCGGGACTTCCAAATTTAAACAATAAAAATTCAATTCTTTAAACCACATTGTTAATCTGTTAACACGGAGAAGAACCAACCATCACAAGATACCAAGAGCATAAGTCGACAACCCCCAAGACTTCTTGTGCTGAGAGAGGTAAGTACAAGGAGCGACTTGAGTCTAATGCAACGGAGCAGTCAAAGTAAAAGTGGGTCGAGTGACCGTAGTCAACATCGACCAATCCTAAGAATAACAAAAACGTGTTCCCCGCACAACAATTCCACTTTACGTCATTACTTATTTTGTATTTTTCCTGTGAGAGTTTTGGAATAGGAGTTTCCACAAAATGATCAAATTCTCAATTAAAGCACGTATACCATAATCACATTTAGAGACATGGTATCACCAAAGACATTTTGACACGAAAGAAAGGAATAGGCGCTAGGCTAGGCATGTTTACTCACCTCAGACACACGTAGCTGTAGCGACTTAGTCGTAGTATTAAATATATCTCTCGTCTGAGAACTCGTCGTCTACAAGTCACCAATATTCTAATTTAATATACAATTTCACATAATATGTGTGCTAAACTATACGATATGCATATGACGCTCAGTCACGGTTTAGGTTCTAATTCCATTCCCACATCCCCACATGAACCCGTTACACAATTGATTATGACGATTGGTTCTAGTCTAACGACACAGTTTTAATAGACGATTCATATTTAACACACAACTACACCATTTGTTTTCAAACAAAGAGACTATACTAAACTTATATTTTGCTATACACAACTCACAAATTCTCTGAAAATATTTACTTAGAGAAGAGATTACAAAACGAGTGTCAAAAATCCCATATTCTAACTAATTTCATCGACTAGACACTACTTATTAAACCCAACAACATTAGAGAAGGTTTTCAGCAACCAAAAACAGGCCTATAGCGGCAGATTCAGACTCTTTAGCGACCGGACAGATTGTTCATTAGCCCTGGAGTACCCAGTTATGCTTTTAACGGTCTCGTTTTCGACTCCAGTTCAATTACCCGACGATTACAGCTCGCCTTAGCAACCCAAAACAAGTGGTAGTTTATAATTAATCCTATTCTTCGGCTTGATTTTAACCACCTATACAACTAGGGCTTATGGGTAAACATGAGCGTGAATGAATCAAGCAATTAGTGAAGACTTGAGACGAATAGTAAAATCTGAAATTTCGCGATAAAGAACTTAAATTACTTATTGATTGAGACTTACAATTGAAGGAGGTGATTCAAATTGATTGAGATTCGGAGATTGAAGATTGCTAGCAGAGACGTGGCGGCGAGGCTGCTGAATATTAAAACAGGTCAGATATGATCCTACTAGTCGATGGAAAGCAGAGACGAATAAGAGAAGAAGAAAAAAGAAACTGAAAAGAGACTGCATGAAGCAGTGAAGAATAAGAAGAAAAGAAGAATAAGAGAAGAAGATGACAAACAAAGAACGAAGGAGAAGAGAAGAAATTGAAGGAAGAATAAGAGAACTGACCTGGAGGTGGCGGTGGTGGCTGGACGACGCAGCAGCTGCTGCTGCCTTGCCGCTGCTACTTCTTCGGACGATGGGAAGCGGAGAGAGAGGTTGCGAGAGAGAGAGAGAGAGAGAGAGAGAGAGAGAGAGAGAGAGAGAGAGAGAGAGAGAGAGAGAGAGAGAGAGAGAGAGACATGAGGGATGGAGGTGTTGGGGGATCGACGATTTCAACGAGAGAGATAGGCGAGAGGGAGATCATGAGGGAGAGAAATTAGATTTGAATCCGATTGACATAGAAGTTTCTCCATGTTGGGAACGTGATTTTGGGGAAGAATCACGGCATATTGGTTTTTGGTGGAAATTTTACACTTATCAGTTGTAAAAGACACTTTTTATCCCCTTGTTTTGGTTAAAGACACCAACTACCCCTAGTTTACTTGAAAGACACTAGAAAGTTTAAGTAAAAGTCACAAAACACCCAATGCTATAATAAAGGTGAAAATAAATCCCAAAAAGTTATACTAAAGTCATTAAGCACACGTAGCCACAAAACATGGTATTTCATCCTTTCCCCCTTAAAGAGAGCTTCGTCCTCGAAGTTAAACCGAATTCTCAACAACTATTAAGGTATGAGTCTCCACTCAAGGTATATCTACTAAATGCAAACTTAAAGTCATGTATGATATGCAATGTACTAAAAGGAGTACTAATAATGACGTATTAAAATCCAAAGGATTACATCCTCTCCCCCTTAGAGGAGTGACGTCCTCGGAACTCAAAATACCTCGTAAAAAGGTGAGGACACTTCTTCCCATGTTGCCTATTCTATGAGGTGGTCAGTCCACAATACCTTACAAGCTTAACACTCTTGGTAAGCGTGTCCCTTGTCTTTGTGTCTAGAATCTTAACGAGATGCTACCAATAATTAAGTGAATGTTCTAAATTGACTGGCACTAGCCACGACTCACGGTCCTGGGCGATATATAGGGATCCTTCATTCTCTTCCCAATTGATAATGTTTTCAAGTTGTCACTTACACATGTCATCTAGTTCGACTAACAATTTATCATGGTACATGTACTTCATATGTGGCCCCCATGAAGTTCATCCAATTGATTACAATAATCCCACTTTAAATCTCTAAACAGATGTATATCCTGAAAAGAATTTAGCACTCACTAGGTCTTAGGGATTATATAGTATGGGTCACTATTCTTGGTCTGCAAAAGTCTCCAACTCCTCTACCATACAACCGAAAAAATTAGTCAAACACTCTGATTCGATCACAAGGTCACGACTCACATGTGGCAATCCCTAGTAGCCTGGTTGGATGAGTATTTATCCATATAAGATAATAAACTATTCCCATTAGTTTTTTACTCCAAAAAGTCTATAGTAATGTCCACAAGTTTTGATGGTGTCGGGTAAGATGTCGCATAAAAGAACTGGTGTAAACCTTAATTCAATTCGATTTAAAACTCCAGGTAACCAAATATAAGCATAGAACTTGACAAGTACCTCAGAGGTGAACAACCATCCCATTGTCCAAACAATGGTTTAGTGACAAGGCTCCAATCATATATATCAATACGATAATATATGCTAACTACCCCAAACGTGATACTATACAATATTAAGTTAGACTACACCAAAAAATGTCTGATTGCTAGTAGCAAGTTCGTAGAAAGCATTCACAAAATTTCAATCAATAACTCTAATGATAATCGCCACCACATCATAAACTATTTTTCACGAGGAATAAGGTCTTCAGATCATCCAAGGCTGAACATAGGAACTCTCTGTCAGATTAAGAATAAATTATTGATTGAACTATATCACACTTGTACAATAATGATGATACAACCGACGACATATGTAACTCCAAGGACAAGGCATGAATAATGAAACATCTCGTTCCTAAAATAATAGCTAAGTAACAAAGCTCCAAACATAAACATCCAGTGCAAACTTCAACATTAGAGTGACCCAGAACATCGCATTTTGTGAATCAAATGGTCTAAAAGATAACAAACAAAGTTTAGCCCCTCATCCTCAAACTTCAGTTTCACATGAGTGATTCCCCCCGTTTCCCTTACTCTTCCATGGTCATCTACGGAAGAGAAAGGAGAGAAACAAGATAAATATAACCTCCACAAAATATAGACGAAACAAGATAAGAAGAGACACAAGCACTAGTAAAGCAATGTGATCCATCAAGACCATGTAATAATACTCCAACCAAAAAGAGAAACTCCAATGTTTTTTGATAGACTATTCCTACTAGAATCCCAAAATTAATTTTTTCGTAACAACTTCAAAGTAGGTTCTAAAATAAATTCTAATATTCGAAGAAACCAAAAGACACGACTTTAAAAACGCTTTCTAGGCGAGGATGGGTGGGAAACCGCTATCGTTTACGCCAACTCTTTATTCCACCACCTCTCCTAGATCCTCCATAGGTTCCTCAAAAGGCTTGTGAGCTAACAAAAATGTACACTTCATGAAGTGCGGCGTTATCATCCATTAGCCTTGATGCGAATATTTTTGATTGGGAATGTACCATCCTCCCTCATGAACCAAGTCATTATATTGCATCTTAATCAGAATCCAAAGATGCTTGTTAGGTAAAGACTGCACAATGCAATGACTCTGAACTAAGATGTTGCTGAATACCAATCCTCCAAAAAAGTGAAAACCCAATTCTCACACCTATCCAATAATTCTCTGATAAACTCCCCAATTGACATCCCCTCCAAGAAAGGTGTTCGTGTTGGGTGGCACAGCTGAAAATTCTCCACGATTGGATTCACCAGGTTGACAGCCATATCTACATGAGTTGAATAATACTATTATTAGACAACAAACATAAAGATTATTCTGCCATAAGGTATTCTAAGGCTGACTTCCAAAGAATTACACCCTTAGCGGTTGCCAACTAAGAATTTGCCCAAGAATTCCCAAAGCTCTGCGACATTTCTAAGAGACAGCACAATGTTGGGGATCAAACTCTTAAGCAATGTATTAAGACCCCAAAATAGGTTCTCCAACAATGAAACTCTGAAGCCCAAATCTTAACCAAACATAAATGGTAAAGTGCTCAAAACTATTGCCCTTAAAACAAGACTCTAAATGAGATGTTTGTGACAACTGTCGTCAATAAGAGAGAATTAGACTCCCCATGTATATCAACGATTCATAGAACTCCAAGTATTATGTAAATATTTTAGTGTTTCCCACCACATTAAAACTCTCAAAATATATCCATAATAAATTAATATACCGAAATCCCAAAGTAGCCGACTCAACAAAAACAGGATTCCATATAAACACGTCCCAAGCATCTAAAACCACAAAACTAATATACCGAAATCCCAAATTAGCCGACTCAAAAGTCTAAACTTCGACAAACAAGCTAAGAAGTATCTAAAACCACAAAACTAAACTCACGTCCCAAGCATCTCTCAAACACATTTTTCTTCTCACCTTTGTCTTGAACATAATATAAGTACAACTTGCTCTTCCCAACTCTAACATTATTGCAAAATTCGTAACCAACATAAGACGCGGGTACTTCACAATTCCTTGCTATGGGGTCATTTATCCTCTTTCCCCGCTCATAAAACTTTGCTTGAATGGTATTTTCTTAACTACTTCGTACTTCAAATTATTTTAGTCCCTCCATCGTCGGGTTCGACTAGGGTAGTAGCTTTTACCTTATTTGTGCAAAAGCTCTTTCCAGTGTTGTATGGGTGTGGTCTATTGTCCTATACTATATAACCTATTGTATCATTTCTTATCATATCATACAATAAAAGTAAAAAGGAAATACATGACATATAATGCGCACATAAGCATGTAATATAACACATTGGTCATCAAACAATCACTTACACATGTATTTGCACGTAAGCTAGACACATCTTATTTTTCATTCTTCTTTGAAAAATAGAAAAGTGGTCAATGGGGTCAGAAAAAATTATGAATTTTATAACTCAAGTTATACATAAAATAGCACATCTTCTGTCCTTGACAATCAGAACAAAAACTTCACTTTGCAAGGTCTTAAACTGACATTAACCTACTCAAAATTGGCTAGGTTTTGCCCAGATATAGAAATATGTGTCCAATAATCACAATAGGAATTTGACACTCATCCAAGATCTGGAAGATAGGTTAAAAGCAAAATACTACTGCTGGTCACTTTGCAATTTTGCTACTGTACAACAAACTTTGGGAATTTGTACCTAAGTATCACGAACTCATTTGGGGCTGACATTTTTATGGCAGATACCTGAATATGTCTACTACATGGGAAAATTCAAGGAGAAATAATTCGCAAGTTAAATACGTCTGATACATCAAATACCAACTGGTGCACAAATTCAAGCACCACCAAAATTAATATTCTCGCGTTCTAACTTCATGAACGCTTTCTATGCACTATTCAACAATAACAAAAAGTTGCTACAACTCAAATACAACCTTCAAGCACCACCAAAAGTTGCTACACCTACCAACTGGTGCACAATACAACCTTAATTTTCAAACCATACTCCAACTCAAATAAACATAAACTTATTAAATTCCAAACGAATCCTCAATACATGAGTATTATTCTTCATCACGGAAGCAAAACTAACCTAATGAAATCATCAATAAACCATCTCTAGCCCAAAAGTTGCTACGCAAAATCACTTTAAGAAACCTCAAAGCATTATTTGGCTTCATAGACTTACTTAAAGCTAAATTCAAAATGCATCAAGAGTCAAAGAAACCAAACTTAGCCTACTATGACTAGTCTTCTTCAGGGTTGACCTCGTTCTAGTCGTCTACAAAGAGAAACATAGTCTCCATAAGCCTCTCCTTCCACAAAGTAGAGATCACAAATCATAATTCATATGAATTTCATCTTAAGAATAAGCATCATATTCTCAATACTTCAAAATTTTAGTGACAGGACTCCATAATGCATTAACATGCCAGAGAATATAACAATGACAAGAACTCTTAAACACGAACTCCAAAAATGCACTCCAAGCATGAACTCTCAAGTTATCAATCACCTAAATGGTAGACAATTAAGCCAAACTCCAAATAAAGTATCCAATTTAAATCCTCAGATAATCGGGAAAGACAATTTTCTAAAGCTTACATGCCTATTAGTCACTATCCAAGGCTACCTAAATTTCAACGACTTCATCGATTTTAATTTCTTTTTCCTACGCCCACTTTAAGTTTCCCTACAGGTTTTACTTCCCTTTTGGATTCATGGCTCTGATACCACCTGTAACACCCCTAAAATAACTAAGCCCAACGCCCTAGGAGTGTCACTCTCTACCCGAGACAAAATCTGAATACAAGGAAATTTAAAAGTGGATCCCAAGCAAAAACATCCATAATGTCTTATAGTAATACTTATTACAACTCAAGAGTTGCCTCAAGCACAAGAAAAAACAAACTACTGAAATGATGAATCTAAAACTAGTTTTATTTATTAAAATGAAATTAAAAAATGTCTAAGTGATGATTCACGTCCCTTTTAGGCCAAACTCTTAACATCTAGACTTGTGGTGAAGAAAACAAAAAGAGAACACCACAATTTCAAAAAATCAGCAAAAATACTGAGTAAATAAACACTCAGAAAAGTAAACAGATTATGAGGCATGTTTTAGAAAAAAACAACATTTTAACAATGAAGGAGATGAAGTATGAATGTATGCGAGAAACAAGAATTCACCAACTTTTCATTTTAGCATTTAACTTGGGGAAACATACTCAAACTCTCTTCATTGTCCAATCGGGACTTCCAAATTTAAGCAATAAAAATCCAAGTCTTACAACCACATTACTAATCTGTTGAGATGGGGAAGAACCAACCATCACAAGCTACCAAGACCATAAGTGTCGAAAGCCCCTAAGACTTCTTGAGAAACATTCCCATCTCTCTTCATTGTCCAATTGGGACTTCCAAATTTTAACAATAAAATTTAAGTCTTAAAACCACATTATTATTCTGTTGACACGAGGAAGAACTAACCATCACAAGCTACCAAGACCATAAGTTTCGACAACCCCTAAGACTTTTCGCGGCCAGTGAGGTAAGTACAAGCAACGACTCGTGTCTAATGCGACCACATAGTCAAAGTAAAATTGGGTCGAGTGACCGTAGTCAACGTCGACCAATTCCAAGAATAATAATAATAACGTGTTCCCTGCACAATAGTTCCACTTTACATCATTACGTATTATGTATTTTTCATGTGACAGTTTTGGAATAGGAGTTTCAACAAAATGATCAAATTCTCAAGTAAATCACATATACTATCACTAAAAACATTTTGACACGAAATAAAGGAATGGGCGCTAGGCCTGGCATGTTTACTCACCTCAGACACACGTAGGTACAACGACTCAGTCGTAGTATTCAATATATCTATCGTATGAGAACTCGTCGCCTACAAGTAACCAATATTCTAATTTAATATACTATTTACATATTATGCGTGCTAAACTATATGATATGCATATGACGCTCACTCACGGTTTAGGTTCTAAGTCCATCCGCGCATCCCCATATGAACCCGTTATACAATTGATTAGGACGATTGGTTCTAGTCTAACGACACGGTTCTAATAGCCAGTTCATATTCAACACACAACTACACTATTTGTTTTTAAACAAAGAGACTGTTAATTAACTAAACTTATATTTTGCTATACACAACTCATAAATTCTCTGATTACTTAGAGAATGGATTACAAAACGAGTCTCCAAACTCCCATATTCTAACTAATTTCATCAACTAGACACTACTTATTAAACCCAACAACATTAGAGACAGTTTTCAGCAGTTTCAGTGACCAAAAACAGGCCTGTAGCGACAGAATCAGACTCCTTAGCGACCGGACAAATAGGCCTATAGCGACAGATTCAGACTCTTTAGCGACTGGACAAATTTTTCATTAGCCCCAGAGTACCCAGTTATGCTTTTAACGGTCTCGTTTTCGACTCCAGTTCAATAACCCGACGATTACAGCTCGCCTTAGCAACCCAAAACAAGTGGTAGTTTATAATTAATCTTGTTGTTCGGCTTGATTTTAACCACCTATACAACTAGGGTTTATGGGTAAACATGAACGTGAACAAATCAAGAGATTAGTGAAGACTTGAGACGAATAGTAAAATCTGAAAATCGCGATAAAGAAATGAAATTACTGATTGGATGAGACTTAAAATTGAAGGAGGTAATTCAAAATGATTGAGTGTCGGAGATTGAGGCTTTCTAGCAGAGATGTGGCGGCTAGGCTTCTGAAAATTGCAACGGGTCAGAGATGACCCTACTACTCGATGGAAACCAAAGACGAAGAAGAGAAGAAGAAAAAGAAACTGAAAAAGAGATTGCATGAAGTAGTGAAGAAGAAGAGAAGAATAAAAGAAAAAAATAACGAAGGAGAAGAGAAGAAATTGAACGAAGAAGAAGAGAACTGAACTGGAGCTGGAGATGGTGGCTGGACAACACAGTTGCTGCTGCTGTCTTGCCGCTGCTGCTGCTTCGGATGGTGGGCAGTGGAGAGAGAGGTAGCGAGAGATAGATGTGAGGGATAGAAGCGTTGGGGGATCGGCGATTTCAGCGAGATAAAGGAGAGAGGGATATCGTGAGGGAGAGAGATAGGTGGAGAAGATGATGGGTAAGGATGAATTGGAAAGGAAATCGACGAAGAAGGCAAGTAATCGGATTCGAATCCGATTGACAGAAAAGTTTCTCCATGTTGAGAATGTGGTTTTGGAGAATAATCACGGCATATTGGTTTTGGGTTGAAATTCCACACTCATTGTAACACTCCATGATTCCCAGACTTTCCGTTCCGGACCGGAGAGCCCAGGTGGGTGCTACTAAATATGAAATGGCAGAAATTGAGAACAAACACTGCCTTAGTTACATATTACACGAGCCATCAGTCTTACACATTGTCTTAAAATATTATTACACATTATTTGCAAACCGTCTAAGAGTCCGAGCTACTACAATACTGATAATTACTAGGTGAGACCGCGTTCCCCCATCTAAGCCAAGCCGTCTTCGTCTAGACCTGTGGTGGGAATAAAACAGGAACCGCAGTTTTTCTAAAGTCAGCAATGAAATACTGAGTAGGTAAACACCCAAGCTTGTAAACAGAATACGAGACATATCTTTTCAAAAACATTCATAAATGAGAATGAACAATACCAAGTAAATGCTTGAAGAATAAAGTATTAATACTGGAACGCATATAAAATTCTCTTTCTTTTTACTTTGCATCCCAATCCTTCTCTTGTATCTCAAACGGGGAATATTATTCCCAATCTATATCTTCTTTCCGTTCACAAAAATCTCTTTCTCAAAGAACTTCATATTATTAACTTGTTGATACGGGGAAGATCTACTTTCACTAAGCTACCAAGACCTTAAGTGCCGGCACCCCCCTAAGACTCCTCGCGGCCAGAGAGGTGAGTACATGGAGCGACCCGGCAGGTTGCGACCGGGTTAAAATAATACGGGTCGAGTGAACAAGTCAACACGACCAATCTAGCAATAATATAACGATCCCCGCACAGCTCTTTCCACTTTACATCATTAATGGATTATTATTCTCGTGTGACATTCTCAAAAAATTCATCTAAAAACATAATCAATCTCAAGTAAAGCTTGCAAATCATAAAACATATTTTGAGACAAATTTTAAAATCACATTTCGACACGAAAGAAGCTAGGCACGCTAGACTTGGCATATTTACTTACCTCAATAACACGAGAAGTAGCACTTAAGCTCTTACGGGTAGACGTAGCCCTCGTCTACAAATTCTTCACCTACAAATTTATAATTTCTAATTAATCGGGAGTCTAATTATCACGTAATATGCAAGTGACGACGTGAGAAAGTCCAATTTAATTTAATACGACGTCTAAATCTTTCTTTGTGGTTATAATTTGTCGAGAGTGTGCTAGTTTACAATAATCATGCCCTTAAATTATAATTATCTAACATTACTATTAAATTTCACAAATAATACACTTGTATTTTAAATAGTGAGAAAATAATATATTTGCTTTTTATTTTAGAATTTCTTAACTATAAACTATTACAATAGACAAATGCTAGCTTAGACGTTATTATAAAGAACCACACTTTATTCTTTAACAACCACACTTAACTTTTCTAGAATAGATTACTCATAGAAAGAAATTGTTAATTTAACAAAATTTATTATTGGATGTAGACTCTTAAAAAAAATACAATATACTAACTTGCTTAGGAGAAGATACTTTAAAAATATAAATATGTTGGAAAATAAGTATGTAATATACATTTATAAGTATGAGAAATAATTTGATTTAGAGAAAGATAAAATATTAATTCAAGAATCTATTCATAAACTTATTGTTGTTGTTGTTGTTGTTGTTGTTGTTGTTGTTGTTGTTGTTGTTGTTGTTATTATTATTATTATTATTATTATTATTATTATTATTATTATTATTATTATTATTATTATTATTATTATTTTCTTAAAATAAAACGATATTTAGACAAACAATTTATTTAGAATGTCACTTTACAATATGTTGAGATTAGCTAGGTAATCAAAACGATATTATATTAAACAACTCTAGTTTACTTTGTAACAACTCTTTATTGTAAAAATTTCACTATCCAAGTTATTTCTATTTATAATAATTAGAAGTTTAGAAATTAACTTTAAATTTAAATTTCATATCTTTAATATTTTCACACATATACATATATATATATATCTATATTTGTATATATATATATATACATACAAAATTATGTAACCAAGATTTCTATTAAAGACACAATTAACCCCCTACCAAAATAACAGTCTCAGATTCCACAAAATACCCTCTGCTTTTCTGAATGTACAAGACAGCCCCCTTCTCATAACTATAATCAATTCTGGTGAATGACAGATTATACCCCCAAGTTGTAAGAAAAGACATTTTCACCCCCTATACGTAAACTATCAAATCGATCAATATCAGCATGGATTCAAGGCTCAAATAGCGATTATGATTGCATAAAACGACCAATTAGAGGATTCAGAGTGTACCCAAGCCGAAAATTTCCGAGAACGGTCGAGAAACGGACCGTTTCGAGCTTGCCGTCGAATGGGTCGGCGGTGATGTTTGCTCGTGATGATTCCAGTGACCTGGGCTAGGTTTGAGCGTGCTGCGAGTCTCCTCGTACCTCCCGGAGGCGATGGGATGTAATCCTAAGGGCTGGGTATTGCTAATTTTGCCGGGCTCGGAGCTTCGCTGGCAAAAATGGAGGTCCGGCGATTTGCGGCGGTGACTTGAAGAAGTTGTTGTTTCTGCTGGTGTGATCCTCTCTTGGTCGCGAGGAATAGAGGAGAGGAGGGAGACTGATGGGAGAGACAGAGAGTAGGTGGTGGAGGAGGTGGTGATGGTGGTTCCGTCACCGACAGGGGAGGCAGCGGCTTTGCCGCTGCTGCTGCTTCCTCTGCTTTTCGTCAGGCAAAACAGGGGAGAAGGAGAGAGAGATAGAGGGAGAGTGGGGTCGTGATGGAGGCTGTGGAGATGGAGGTGGTGATGGCCGCGTGGATTTTTCCGTCGGGTTTTTTCGGCGGCAATTGTTGCAGTGGCCGAAGGCCACTACTGATGCTGCTGGCTCTCTTTTCTGTTCGACCGAGGGAGAGGGAGGCAGAGAGGGAGTGCAAGAGGGAGAAAGAGAGAGATGGAGGAGGGTGGTGTCGGGGATGGTGCTGGAGTTGGGGGTGGCGTTGGGTGGTTGTGAAGGAGAAGAAGAAGAACAGTATATAAGAAGGAGGAGGAGATGTCTTGGGGAGACTCACCCCGTATAGGGGTCTGTTCCTCTTCTTTTTTTATCATTATTTAATTATTTTATATCAAGTTGTTCACTAGGGTTTATAGCTTCTTCAAACTACAATTTCTACCCCCAATCTTGACTAGCAAATACTATTTGAAATGACAACTACTTCCCCTTTCGCTATATAAACTATACGAAAAGTCACTTATTACCCCTATAAAAACGGGGTATTACATCCTTCCCCCCTTAAACAGAGCTTCGTCCTCGAAGCGCAAACCAACTAATCCACGTAATGCTAATATATGATTTTATATGTATCACAACAGCCAATTCCCGTAATATGATATGTAGGAACAGTCAACACACACAATATATTAATTGCATTAATATTTAATTCGATGTGGCACAAGGATTAAGGTTACGAAAACTAAAGGGTTACATTCCTCTCCCCCTTAGAGGATTGACGTCCTCGGAACTCAGTTAACTTCTATAAACAGGTGTGGATACTTTGTCCTCATTTCATCCTCTGCTTCCCTAGAAGCCTCTTCCGTCTGATGGTTAGTCCATAGGACTTTCACTAGCTTAACGCTCTTGGTACGTGTGTCTCTTGTCTTGGTATCGAGGATCTTGACAGGATGTTCTTCATATGTCAAAGATGGATATAACTCAATTGGTTCGGGATCCAACACGTGGGATGAATCGGGTACATACTTCTTTAACTGCGATACGTGAAAAACATTGTGTACTCGTCCCAAATTAGAAGGTAGGTCCAGACGGTATGAAACCTCTCCAATTCTCTTAAGGATGTCGTATGGCCCGATGAACTTTGGGCTCAGCTTCCCTTTCTGATTGAATCTCGTTATTCCCTTTGTAGGCGAAACTTTAAGAAACGCCTTTTAACCCACTTTGAACTCCAATGGTCTCCTTTTCTGGTCTGCATAGGACTTCTGTCTGTCTTGTGCTGCCTTCATTCTTTGCTGGATGAGTCGTACTTGATCTGTCATTTCCTCAATCATTTGTGGGCCTAACACCACTGTCTCACTGATGTCACTCCAACATAGAGGCGTTCGACACTTCCTCCCGTACAAAGCTTCGTGGGGTGCCATGCCTATGCTGGCGTGATAGCTGTTGTTGTAAGAGAACTCTATCAGTGGCAACTTGTCAACCAATGATCCTTGAAAATCCATGACACAAGCCCTTAGCATGTCCTCCAATGTCTGGATGGTCCTTTTGGTTTGTCCATCCGTAGCTGAGTGGAATGTTGTACTGTATCTTAGTTGGGTTCCCAACGCTTCTTGAAGAGCCTTCCAGAAATGTGAGAGAAAGTTAGGGTCCCTGTCTGAGATTATTGAACTCGGAACCTCGTGGTACCTCACTATGTTCTTGATATACGCATCAGCTCTTTGCTCCATGCTCCATGTGTCCTTCATTGGAATGAACCTTGCTGTCTTGGTCAGTCTATCCACCACTACCCATATCTGATTGAGTCCATTCTTTGATGTTGGCAAGGCAGTTACGAAATCCATCGAGATGGAATCCCACTTCCAGACTGGGACATCCAACGGCTGAACTAAGCCTCCCATTATCTTGTACTCGAACTTCACCTTCTGACAGGTTAAGCATTGTGCTACAAACTCAACTACCTCCTTCTTCATGTTGGGCCACCAAAAATTCTTCTTCAGGTCCTTGTAGAGCTTGTCGCCTCTAGGATGGACAGAATAAGGCGTGTTGTGCGCTTCGCGGATTAGCTTTTCTTTGGTTTCTGCGCATTTTTGCGGTACACACCACCTTCCTTTGTAGCGAATGCTTCCATCCTCGTGATTCTTGAAGTCTTTGGCTTTTCCTGCTGCAATTTTCTTCCTGATCCTTTCGAGCTTTACGTCTCCGGCTTGATTGCTTCTTATTTCCTCAATGAAGTCTGGCACAACTGTCATGCTTCCAAGTAGGCCCTGCACTGTTCCTTGTTCTACCACTTCAATTTCGAGCTTCTCAAACTCGTGGCATAGCCAGCTTGGCAAGGCTGACATGGTATTCGCCGCATGGCTCGACTTCCGGCTTAACGCATCGACAACCACATTGGCCTTTCCTTCGTGGTAATGAATACGCAAATCATAGTCCTTGATAATCTCTAGCCATCTTCGTTGTCTGTTGTTCAGCTCCTTCTAGGTGAAGATATACTTCAGGCTTCTATGGTCCGTATAGAGCTTGCAAACAGCCCCGTACAGATGATGTCTCCATATCTTTAGCGCGAAAACTATTGCTGCGAACTCCAAGTCATGTGTGGCATACTTCTCCTCGTGGGGTTTCAATTGCCTTGAGGCATAGGCAATTACCCTTCTGTCTTGCATAAGCACGCACCCTAGCTCTTTCTTCGATGCATCACTGTATACTTCAAACTCGACAGAGTTGTTTGGTAGAGCCAGCACTGGTGCCATAGTCAGCTTATCATTTAGAGTCTGAAATGCTTCTTCACAGCTTTCGTCCCACTAATACTTCACCGCTTTCTTCGTTAGCGTATTCAGTGGTCTGGAAATCTTGGAGAAGTCCTTCACAAAGCGCCGATAGTAACCCGCTAAGCCAAGGAAACTCCTTATTTCAGACACGTTCTTCGGTGTTGGCCAGTCCTTAACTGCTGAGATCTTTCCTGGGTCCACTGATATCCCCTCATTCAAAATGATGTGACCCAAGAATGGAACACGATCCAACCAGAACTCGCATTTAGACAGCTTTGCATACAATTGTTCTTGTCTCAGAGTCTGCAGCACCTCTCTCAGATGTTCCTCGTGATCCTCCTCGCTCCTCGAGTACACAAGGATGTCATCGATAAAGACCACTACGAATCGATCTAGAAATGGCCTCATCACCCAGTTCATCAGATCCATAAACACTGCAGGTGCATTGGTCAGACCAAATGGCATCACTGTGAACTCATAATGGCCATATCTGGTTCTGAAGGCAGTCTTCGGAATATACTTTTTGGCTACCCGAAGCTGATGATACCGTGACCTTAGATCAATCATGGAGAAGACACTGGCCCCTTGTAGTTGATCGAACATATCGTCAATCCGGGGTAGAGGATACTTGTTCTTGATGGTTACGCTGTTTAATTCTGGATAGTCGATGCATAGCCTCAGGCTCCCATCTTTCTTCTTTACGAAAAGCACTGGTGCTCCCCAGGGTGACACTTGGTCGTATGTACCCTTTCTGTAGGAGTTCTTGCAGTTGATCCTTGAGCTCCTTTAATTCAGCTGGTGCCATCCGATATGGTGCCTTCGAGATAGGAGCGGTTCCAGGTACTAAGTCGAGGGTAAACTCCACTTCTCGTTTGGGTGACATTCCTGGAATCTCGTCTGGAAAGACATCGGAAAATTCCCTTACGACAGGTGTCTCCTCCAACAGATTTTCCTCCTTGGATACATCCTGGACGTAACAAAAGTAGGCAGAGTTTCCCTTCTTCACTTGATTGACTATAGTATGGGCTGACACTAGTCTAACGCGAGGCTCCCTTGTGATGCCACGATAGGCGATCTTCTCCGCCTTAGGTCCTTTCAGCCGAACTTTCTGATCATCGCAGTCGATAACTGCTCGATACATCCCGAGCCAATCCATCCCTAGAATCATCTATACCCCCACGGTCAAACTTTATCAGGTTGGCTGGAAGGATACTTGATAGGATTTTTAGCTCAACTCCTTCAAATAAGGTGTCACATACTGTTATTAAACCAGTAGGGGTTGCTACGGGAATGGATATGGTGGATGACTTATTCAAACCCAGTTTCTCAACAAATGATGATGATATGAACGAGTAAGATGCACCGAAATCAAATGATATAAATGCTGGTTGCTCGTGGATAAGAAATGTACAAGTGACAACTCCATGAGCAGCTTCTGCCTCGGTCTTTGTTATGACAGAAATCCTTCCGATATTGGCATTCTGGTTTCAAGCTCCTCCTGCTGCATTGTTGTTGACCGCAGCTCCAGCATTGTTGTTGCGGTTCTGGCCTCCATTTTGTCTGGCATTCCCCTGGTTGTAGTTTGGCTGTCTTCCATAGCCATTACCTCCATTGTTCTGAGGGTTACCAAAATTCTCATACCCAATCTGCAAGTTAGCTGGCTGCTGGTTCCCATACCGCTGGTAGTGGCCCAAGTTGTTCCCATTTTGCTGGCGGATCCCCTGGTAGTTGTTTTGTTGCAGCCTCAGAAAGTTTCCTCCTTGGTTCACTTGCTGGTTCCCTGCTGGTTGCGATCGGCATTCATAGGCTCGATGTCCCCTTTTTCCACAGTTTTTGCAGGTGACAACATTACCAGCACAATCCTCTCCTGGGTAGTTTCTTGGGCACTTCTTGCAGTAATAGCGGCGAACTCGTTGATTTCCCTGGTTCTGCTGGTTGCCTCGATACTGGACTTGGTTTCCTCCTCCTTTGTTGGGCCTGGACTCGCCATATATCACCGGCTCTATCATAGACTTCATGAAGAGTTGGATAAGTTCTGCTCAGCAGAGACGTCTGCAGCCGTTCTTTCAATCCAGAGAAGAATTTTGAAACTTTGGACTCTTCATCGGGAATCGTGTTACCCGCAAACCGCATCAGCTCTGTAAATTTTCGAAAATACTCAGTTACCGAGTCACTTCCTTGCTCCAGGTTCTGAATTTCTTGTTGCTTCCTTCTTTTCACATGACAAGGATAAAAGCGAGATCTGAGAGAAGTCTAGAGGGATTCCCAATTGAAGTTGGGCTGAGCCAAGAGAGTTTCTCGAGCATTCCTCCACCAGAGATTCGCCTCGCTCTTCAGATAAAACACCGCACAATTTACCTTCCGGTCCTCCGGGCATTCCACATTCTCAAGGATCTTGTCCATCTCCATGATCCAGTCTTCCAGCTCAACGGGTTCTTCATTTCCCATGAAACTTGGCGGTTTCATATCGGCCACTTGCTTGGCCCAGTTAACTCCTGCCCCAGCTCCATTGCCCATCATTTGAGCCATTTGAGTAAAGAATTGCTCCATGTTGTTGTTTTCTGCCATCTGTTCTTGCCGGACTCTCCTGGTGTAGTAGCGCAGTAGTCTATCAGTCATATTCCTACACTATCACCTATTGTATCATTTCTTAATCTATTATTGGCTCGAAAGATAAACATAAATCACATAATAAAGTACATGCTTAACAGTCCATGTAACACACGTATAACACGTATCACACTTAAATATTATCTACCACAATAGAATCAGGACATGCAGCATCTAACAATTCATAATCATACTTTCTTTCATAAACTTTCTCCATGTATAATTGCCTTTTCTCAGGCAAACATCTACAATACAAAACTCTTTTCTTCATTACGGGAGCAAATTATATCCCACAGATAGCAATAAAGATCATCACAACTAATATCTCCAAGTACTGTCAAGCACATAACGTGTCTTGTGACTAAAAAAAGGATGTGGGGGGGGGGGACCAATAAGACCAGAACATAGGCTACCCATAACCCAATCGGCTTGTCCAATTTTAATTATATTTTACCTAGTTTCATTTTAAGGTTACCCTACAGGTTTTTAATTTTCCTTTTTGGACAGCCTGCTCTGATACCACCTGTAACACCCCATGACTCCCAGACTTTCCGTTCCGGACCGGAGAGCCCAGGTGGGTGCTACTAAATATGAAATGGCGGAAATCGAGAACAAACACTACCTTAGTTACATATTACATGAGCCATCTGTCTTACACATTGTCTTAAAATATTATTACACAAAATATTCAAACCGTCTAAGAGTCCGAGTTACTACAATACTGATAATTACTAGGTGAGACCGCGTTCCCCCATCTAAGCCAAGCCGTCTTCTTCTAGACCTGTGGTGGGAATAAAATAGGAACCGCAGTTTTTCTAAAGTCAGCAATGAAATACTGAGTAAGTAAACACCCAAGCTTGTTAACAGATTACGAGGCATATCTTTTCAAAAACATTCATAAATGAGAATGAACAATACCGAGTAAATGCTTGAAGAATAAAGTATTAATACTGGAACGCATATAAAATTCTCTTTCTTTTTACTTTGCATCCCAATCCTTATCTTGTATCTCAAACGGGGAATATTATTCCCAATCTATATCTTCTTTCCGTTCACAAAAATCTCTTTCTCAAAGAACTTCATATTATTAACTTGTTGATACGGGGAAGATCTACTTTCACTAAGCTACCAAGACCTTAAGTGCCGGCACCCCCCTAAGACTCCTCGCGGCCAGAGAGGTGAGTACATGGAGCGACCCGGCAGGTTGCGACCGGGTTAAAATAATACGGGTCGAGTGAACAAGTCAACACGACCAATCTAGCAATAATATAACGATCCCCGCACAGCTCTTTCCACTTTACACCATTAATGGATTATTATTCTCGTGTGACATTCTCAAAAAATTCATCTAAAAACATAATCAATCTCAAGTAAAGCTTGCAAATCATAAAACATATTTTGAGACAAATTTTAAAATCACATTTCGACACGAAAGAAGCTAGGCACGCTAGACTTGGCATATTTACTTACCTCAATAACACGAGAAGTAGCACTTAAGCTTTTACGGGTAGACGTAGCCCTCGTCTACAAATTCTTCACCTACAAATTTATAATTTCTAATTAATCGGGAGTCTAATTATCACGTAATATGCAAGTGACGACGTGAGAAAGTCCAATTTAATTTAATACGACGTCTAAATCTTTCTTTGTGGTTATAATTTGTCGAGAGTGTGCTAGTTTACAATAATCATGCCCTTAAATTATAATTATCTAACATTACTATTCAATTTCACAAATAATACACTTGTATTTTAAATAGTGAGAAAATAATATATTTGCTTTTTATTTTAGAATTTCTTAACTATAAACTATTACAATAGAAAAATGCTAGCTTAGACGTTATTATAAAGAACCACACTTTATTCTTTAACAACCACACTTAACTTTTCTAGAATAGATTACTCATAGAAAGAAATTGTTAATTTAACAAAATTTATTATTGGATGTAGACTCTTAAAAAAAATACAATATACTAACTTGCTTAGGAGAAGATACTTTAAAAATATAAATATGTTGGAAAATAAGTATGTAATATACATTTATAAGTATGAGAAATAATTTGATTTAGAGAAAGATAAAATATTAATTCAAGAATCTATTCATAAACTTATTGTTGTTGTTGTTGTTGTTGTTGTTGTTGTTGTTGTTGTTGTTGTTGTTCTTATTATTATTATTATTATTATTATTATTATTATTATTATTATTATTATTATTATTATTATTATTATTATTATTATTATTATTATTATTATTATTATTATTATTATTATTATTATTATTATTATTATTATTATTATTATTATTATTATTATTATTTTCTTAAAATAAAACAATATTTAGACAAACAATTTATTTAGAATGTCACTTTACAATATGTTGAGATTAGCTAGGTAATCAAAACGATATTATATTAAACAACTCTAGTTTACTTTGTAACAACTCTTTATTGTAAAAATTTCACTATCCAAGTTATTTATATTTATAATAATTAGAAGTTTAGAAATTAACTTTAAATTTAAATTTCCTATCTTTAATATTTTCACATATATATATATATATATATATATATATATATATAAAACCAAGATTTCTATAAAAGACACAATTAACCCCCTACCAAAATAACAGTCTCAGATGCCACAATAAATACCCTCTGCTTTTCTGAATGTACAAAACAACCCCCTTCTCATAACTATAATCAATTCTGGTGAATGACAGATTATACCCCCAAGTTGTAAGAAAAGACACTTTCACCCCCTATATGTAAACTATCAAATCGATCAATATCAGCATGGATTCAAGGCTCAAATAGCGATTCTGATTGCATAAAACGACCAATTAGAGGATTCAGAGTGTACCCAAGCCAAAAATTTCCAAGAACGGTCGAGAAACGGATCGGTTCGAGCTTGCCGTCGAATGGGTCGGCGGTGATGTTTGCTCGTGATGAT
Source organism: Linanthus parryae (assembly GCA_023055425.1). Classification (NCBI taxonomy): domain Eukaryota; kingdom Viridiplantae; phylum Streptophyta; class Magnoliopsida; order Ericales; family Polemoniaceae; genus Linanthus; species Linanthus parryae. The sequence continues at coordinate 20,258,083 of JALGPY010000012.1, read as the reverse complement.
TCCGGTGACCTGGTCTAGGTTTGAGCGTGCTGCGAGTCTCCTCGTACCTCCCGGAGGCGAGGGGAAGTAATCCTAAGGGCTGGGTGTTGCTAATTTTGCGGGGCTCGGAGCTTCGCTAGCAAAAATGGAGGTCCGGCGATTTGCGGCGGTGACTTGACGAAGTTGTTGTTTCTGCTGCTGTGATCCTCTCTTGGTCGCGACGAATAGAGGAGAGGAGGGAAACTGATGGGAGAGACAGAGAGTAGGTGGTGGAGGAGGTGGTGATGGTGGTTCCGTCACCGACGGGGGAGGCAGCGGCTTTGCCGCTGCTGCTGCTTCCTCTACTTTTCGTCAGGCAAAACAGGGGAGAGGGAGAGAGAGATAGAGGGAGAGATGGGTCGTGATGGAGGCTATGGAGATGGAGGTGGTGCTGCCGCTGGTTCTCTTTTCTGTTCGACCGAGGGAGAGGGGGGCAGAGAGGGAGTGCAAGAGGGAGAAAGAGAGATATGGAGGAGGGTGGTGTCGGGGATGGTGCTGGAGTTGGGGGTGGCGTTGGGTGGTTGTGAAGGAGAAGAAGAAGAAAAATATATAAGAAGGAGGGGGAGATGTCTTGGGGAGACTCACCCCGTATAGGGGTCTGTTCCTCTTCTTTTTTTATCATTATTTAATTATTTTATATCAAATTGTTCACTAGGGTTTATAGCTTCTTCAAACTACAATTTCTACCCCCAATCTTGACTAGCAAATACTATTTGAAATGACAACTACTTTCCCTTTCGCTATATAAACTATACGAAAAGTCACTTATTACCCCTTATAAAAACGGGGTATTACACTCATCATTTGTAAAAGACACTTTTTAACCCCTAGTTTAGGTTAAAGACACCAACTACCCCCTAGTTTACTTAAAAGACACTAGAAAGTTTAGGTTAAAGTCATAAAACTCCCAAGACTATAATAACAATGAAAATAAACCCCAAAAAGTTATACTAAAGTCATAAAATACGCCTAGCCACAACATTTGGTATTTCATTCCCGCCCTTAGTCCCCAGGAGCATTAGCCAATTCATTGCGTTCAAGTATGTCTCCAGCAACCACGTTCTTAGGAGGAACGGCGGTTCTGGAACCATCACCACCAACCAAAAGGGGTTACCGCAATAAAAAACTACCGGAGTAGGGTCGATCGTCTCCATCTTCGGAGCTTGCCCAATATAACAAAGTCCCGGCATTTGGGAATACATCAAAAGCAAAGAAGAAACACTCCCCCCGAAAAGAAAAGAAAAGAAATGGGAGAGAAAATATTACAAAGAAGAAATTCTCTCTCTCTCAGTCTCTCTGTTCTACTTTCTTCCTTTGTGTCTCCTCAAACCGATCTACAAGATAAGTGGCAATGGTATGCTTCTGAAGGGAGCTAGCACGGCCTTAAATAGTAGTTTTCCCAAAGACTTTCAGCCACCGACTTAAATTCCCTGGAGAATTTCTCAACCACCTAGCTTTAATGCCTCTGGGAAACGCCCAAGCATCAGGCTTAAATGTCTCAAGAGAACATTCAGCTACCCGATGCAACAACTTTAAGGAAGTATGAAAGATTACAGTCATTAATGATGGCTGAACACATCAACCGGCGGATGAAAGACACGTCTACAAGGGCTTGGTACTCACTAGGTCACATTCATTCTTGAACAAAGCCAGATCATGCAAATGATAAACACAAAGGGCAAAAGCGTCAAAGAAAAGTTTTTTCTTTCTCAAAATAATGAGGGCAAACCTCAGGCCTTACATAAAAAAAGAAAGAAATGACTAGTTTAACAACCCTGAAGAAGGGATGCAGTCAGATCAAGAGCGGGCGACTCGGTATCAGGTCTAGCATGTACCGTTATCGCGACATGAAGGACCTATATCTGCTTCCCTAGATCCGCGCTCTGTTCATGCAAGGGCACGAGTTGAAGAAGGAGAGAAGCATCATCATCATTTACTCTCTTAAACCTACTCTTGACTTCGCCAAATGCCGCTATCTAGGATTGGTTCTCTCCGGTAACAATAACTCCTTGCGAACTTCCTCCAGCTGCGAGCGCAGCCAATCAAGATCCAAGGCACCAAAAATTTATGTGCACATACTCTCAAGTTGAGCAAAATAAGTTTCCACGTCTTGAAAAGATGACATCTCTGAGGAGACCGCATTCATAGATTCTAGCAGACTCCCACGGATATCAAAAGCCAGAAACCCAGTGTCACTAGGAACCTCCTAAGCACGAGAAAATTCAGAGGACGTTAATGCAGAACCTTGAGAAGAAAGTATAGCTTTGATTTAGTAATAATGAGTCTCCCTCGAACTTGGCGGGTCCGCAGAAGAAAGTCCACATCATCTTCAACCTCATCAATATCTGAAGGAATGTTGTTGTTCCCAAAACTGGCTCTTCCCTTACTCTTTTATCCTCAACAGGAGTCACGCTAGACCCTCGCAGGGTTATGGAAGCATAAAGGAGAAGGATTCGCAAGACGATGTTTAGGAACATCAGGCGCAACAGGTTTTTTGGACCTCTTCTCAAGTAAGGAAGGGGCTTAGGCTGAAGTAACTTTTATAGTGTCAGGATTAACAATTAAATCCCTTTCAGTAGGATCAACGTCTTCACTCGCGAATGTTTTTTTAGAAAGAATAGTCATAGCAGCTCGCACTAGCGCTTTCCCTCCCACAGCTCCTATTGGCGTTTGTTTGGTCGCTGCCCCTGAAGGCTCGCGAGTATCAGCGATCACATCCTCCTCGATACCCCTGTCAAATGTAGCGGATCTCATAGCCTCATCCTCATATACCAAAGAGTACTCATCCTCATATTCAACCCCAAATATTTCCAAGGCATCATCCTGACTAGAGATTTCCTCCGCAGGACTCCCTGGCGACGTGATCTCAACATCACCCGGTATGTCTTATGCTTCACTCACAACCCCATCCATTTTTTGTGCTTCAACCAAAATAAGAAAGAAATAAGTTAACAAAGAGCAAAGCTGCGGTTAATCTAGGAGGGGGGGAAATATGAACGAAATAAGAAAAACTTACCCTTCGCAAAAGTCAGTTCCTAAAATCTCTCAAGTGGTTGCTGACTGTTGATAAAAAGATGGAGTTTGAAATTCAAAGAGACAGACATTGAGAGAAGCTGATCAACAGGAAAATAAGAGTGTTTTACAATCGTGGGAGAACATACAAACAAATCTTCAATAAATCAAGATTTCATGCATTGCAGGAGAAGAAGATCAATCATCTAGAAAAACTGAAGTACACTTCCAAGTTTTACAGCTTATTCTATTCTATGTTCTTCATTCTACACTTAATCTGTGTTATCATTCAGATTTCTTAAACCTCGCAAACTTATAAGTTTAGTTGTTCAAGTGAACAACAAGAGGTTCTTATTGTTTCAACATGTTGTAGCTGGTACTAGATAGGTTGGGAACCACGAGTTGTATAAGTGTAAGGTAGCTCACTTAGAATTGAGATCTAGAGATAAATATGGGTGATTAATAAGAAGTGTGTTGGAATCCTGGAGGGATTAGATCCCTCAGGCAGAGACTAGGTCCAATTGTGACTGAACTCTGTAAAAATCATTGTGTTCTTGCATTTTTTTGTTGCTTTTCATTACTGTAAATATTCAGTTCAAAACAAGTAGCTCCAAAGCTCAGGGGAATTTTCAATATCAAAGCTTTGAAGCTTCTGTATTCTTCATTTACATCTCTAGCTTCTCAAACATTTTCCAAAGCCTTTAGATTTCAACTGCACATTTGCTTACAGTTTCACAAGGCTAGTTTTGAGCAAAAAGTTTTCATACTCTATTCAACCCCCCTTCTAGAGTATTAGATCCTATTTAAATACTTGCATTACAAACTTTCAATTGGTATCAGAGCTTGGATCGCTGCTTAAAGATCTAACAATCATGTGACATTGAGTAATGTATGTGATGGAGGATTTTCATAGGGAAGAGCAGCCAACAGACCTCCGATGTTCTGTGGTGATAACTTTGTGCACTGGAAGGCACCGATGAAAATGTTCATCATAGATCAAGACATGGAGCTGTGGTCTATTGTTGTTAATGGTTCCAACATGTTTTATACTACCTCAGATGGAATCAAAACTGTCAAACCAGAAGAAGATCTCTCAGTTACTGAACTGGAAAAGGTATCAAAGAATTACAAAGCTTTGAACTTATTATATTGTCCTCTTAGTGCAGATGAGTTCAACAGAATATCAAACGACAAGAGTGCAAAGGAGATCTGGGACAAATTGGTTGTTACTTATGAAGGAACTAGCCAAGTGAAGCAGACCAAAATCAATATCCTTCTGAGGCAGGATGAACTGTTCAAGATGAATTCTTTTGAATCCATCAAGGACATGTTCAAGAGGTTTACTGATATAGTGAACAACTTAGAATCTTTGGGAAAGCTTTTCACAAATGAAGAAAAAGTCACAAAGATTCTAAGAAGCTTGCCAAAATCCAAATGGGAGTCTAAGACAACTGCAATTGAGGAAGATCAGGACTTGAGTATCTTAGAGAAAGATGATCTGCAAGCCAAGCTGCTCACTCGTGAGATTTCAATGAAGGAAGTGGATGGTGACATGAGAGACAACATCAAGAACCTGGCACTCAAGGAAAAGGACAAAGAAGAATCTCAAAGTCTTAAATAGGAGGATTATGATGATGATGATGAAGCCTTAGCCTTGATCTCCAAAGCCTTGGCCATAATTATGAAGAAAAAAAAGAGCTTTGGAAATAAGGACTAAACAAAGAAAAATTCAGATCCTCAATTAACAAGGATCAGAAAGGTAAATCTTCTTCACATTCATATAATGAATTGCTCTGAATGTGGGGATTCATATCACTTGGTAAGAGAGTGTCCATAAAAGAAGAAAAGCAAGCATTTTCCCCCAAAAGGAAAATGAAAATAGAAGGAAGAAAGCAATGGTTGCTTCATGGAGTGATTTAGATTCTTCAACAGACTTAGATTCTGATGAAGATCAGACAAAACTTTGCTTAATGGCTGATCATGATGAAGAAAAAGGCTCAGACAAACATATAGAAGAAATGGTAAAGAATCTCATTGCTAGTCCTTATGTTGTTTTACCTGAAATTCTCAGAAGTATGTTTTTGAATGAGGAAAGTTGAATGCGATTGATTCTTTGAAAGTAAAGTTTCATGTGCAGGCAAAGGAAAATATTGATTTGATTTTCCAAAATAAATGTCTTGAAGCTACTAAGTTGAAAATTGATAGTGACTTCAAAGCCTTGTGCAACAGATTCAAAGCTTTGAAGGCACAAGTCAAAGAAGTTGTTGATCAAAACTCTGTTTTAGATGATAATTATGTTGATCTAAAGAATCATTCAGATGATTTAGAGAAACAAAAAACTTCATTGACTGAGAAGCTTCAAGAATCTAAGAAAATTTTATCAACATTTGCTGGCTCAGAAAACAAACTCCATCTTATGCTGGGAGGAAGTATGCATTCTGTTTACATAAGTGGATTATAATCCAAAATTCCAAAAAGGAACCAAACCACATTTTTAAAATCAAGAAGCATACCTTCTCCCAAATGTCATTACTATGGAAAAATCAGACATATTAAGTTGACTTGCCCCTTTAGAAGGACAGAACCTCACATACTGAGGAACACTTATCCTTATCAACTTAAGGGACAAGTGAGACATATTTGGGTTCCAAAAGTAATAAGACCACCCAACATGATTGATTCTGAGTATGAATCCAAATTCTAAACTTGGTTTAGTAGCCTGTTAAGGCATTGATAGAATTTTACAGGCTGTCACCAAGGCTTTGAAGGATCATAAATGGTTTCTGGATAGTGGTTGCTCCAGGCATATGAGTGGAAAGAAGTATTTGTTTATAAAACTCAAGGAATATTCAGGAGTAATCACACTTGGTGACAAAGCAAAATTCAACATTATTGGTATAGGTAGTATTGGAAATGATTCTGCGAGTTCAATTTTATATGTTTATTTTATTGAAGGTTTAAAGTATAATCTGCTTAGTATATCTTAGTTATGTGATAGAGGTAACAAAGTGGTTTTTGACAAGGAGAAATGTGTTGTGCAAGATGAGACATCTGGCAATTGCATACTCACTGCTTCTAAGTCACACAAAGTTTATGCTTTTAGTACTAACAAAGTTTCAGGTGAAAGTCTGAATACTCAAAGTTTTGGCATAGAAAGCTTGGGCATATTAGCATGCATACAATGAACAAGCTCATCTCAAAAGACTAGGTAAGAGGTTTACCAACCCTGAAATTCAAAGATGATGAGATTTACAAGGCATGTACCCAAGTTAAACAGACCAAGATTTCATTCAAGCCAAATAACTTTGTAAGTACCTCTAGACCCTTAGAATTGATGCATATGGACTTGTGTGGTCCTATGAGGGTTCAGAAACCCAAAGGTAAGACATATATGCTTGTTGTGGTATATTATTACTCTAGATTTACATGGGTTATGTTCATTAGAGACAAGTCTGAAGCATTATCTGAATTCTCAAAGCTTTGTATGGAACTTCGAACTTTGAAAAACTTACCTATTGCATCAATTAGTGATCATGGTAGAGAATTTGATCATCTTGATTTTGATCTATTTTTTTAAAATTTTGGTATCTCACACAACTTCTCTGAACCTAGAACTCCTCAGAAGAATGAAGTAGTTGAGAGGAAAAATAGGACACTTGAAGATATGTCTAGAACCATGCTACTTGAAAGTAATGCCAAAATATTTGTGGGCAGAATCTGTTAACACTGCTAATTATGTGCTGAATAGATGTTTGATTAGACCTATTTTGAATAAAAATCCTTATGAACTTTTCAAAGGCAGAAAGCCAAGAGTTTATTATTTTAAGCCTTTTGGATGTACTTGTTTTGTGCATAAAAATGGCAAGGATAATCTTGGCAAATTTGATGCTACAAGTGATGAAGGTGTATTTCTTGGTTATTCTCAAACTATCAAAGCATATAGAGTTTTCAATAAGAGAACTAAGAATGTAGAGGAGAGAATTCATGTGATTTTGATGAAAGTACTGATAATTCTTTGAGTGAAAATTTTGCAGATCTCAACTTAAATAACTATGAGGCAGATGATGATTATGATAAAGAGAAAAAAAAAGCAAAACTAACTTACATGAACAGTCGCAATAATCTCAAGGCATTAAACATCCTGTTGAGCCAAAATCTCAAAGCCTTGATACTGAGATTGATAGAACACAAGAAGATCCATCTACTGTATCAAGATCTCAAAGCCTTGAAGGATCATATACCTGCACATCAAGGAAGAAGTTCAAGTATTTATCAGATCATCCAGCATACAACATCATCTCAGATCCAACAACTGGAACACATACAAGAGGCCAACTTAAGAATATGTGTGCTTTTAGTGCCTTTTTATCACTTATTGAGCCTAAAAATGCAAAGGGGGCATTGGAAGATGCATATTGGATCATTGCAATGCAGAGTAAGCTGAATGAGTTTGAAAGGAACAAGGTATGGAACTTGGTTCCTAGGACAAAGACACAATCAGTGATTGGAACCAGATGGGTGTTCAGAAATAAACTTGATGAAAATGGTAAGGGTGCGAGAAACAAAGCCAGACTTGTGGCACATGGATATAATCAAGAGGAAGGAATTGAAAATGATGAGACATTTTCTCCTGTTGCCAGGTTAGAAGCTATCAGAATACTTATTGCATTTGCATCCCATAAACATATAAAGCTTTTTCAAATGGATGTTAAATGTGCTTTTCTAAATGGTTATTTACAAGAAGAAGTATATGTTGCTCAACCACATGGATTTGAAGATGAGAATTTCCCTTATCATGTTTACAAATTAGAGAAAGCTCTTTATGGCCTTAAGCAAGCTCCAAGGGCTTGGTATGACAGACTCTCAAAGTTTTTACTTGACAATGGTTTTAAGAAAGGACTGGTTGACAAAACTCTTTTTATTAAGAATCATGAAAGGATTTGTTAGTAGTACATATTTATGTTGATGATATATTCTTTGATGCTACTAATGATGCTCTTTCAAAAGAGTTTTCAAGTCTAATGTGTAGGGAATTTGAAATGAGCTTATTTAGAGAACTTAATTCTTTCTTGGACTTCATGTTCATATAATGAAGAAAGAAAGATTTGTACATCAAGGGAAATATACCAAGGAATTTTTAGACAAGTACAACATGTCTCATTCAAGGGTAGCAAAGACTCCTATGAGTTCATCTTTATCCGTAGAGAATGATACAAGTGGTAAGAGTGTGAATCAAAAGGATTACAGAGGTATGATTGGTTCACTTCTGTATTTAAGTGGTAGTAGATCAAATATTATGTTTAGTGTATGTATATGTGCAAGGTTTCAAGAAGATCCTAAGGAAAGTCATTTGATTGTTGTTAAAGATATTTTCAGATATTTGAATGGAACCAAAGACTTGGGGATTTGGTATAAAAAAGAATTAATTTTATGTTGAGTTGTTATTCAGATGCAGACTTTGCAGGTTACAAAGTGGATGTGAAAAGTCCTTTAGGGTGTTGCCAATTTCTTGATTCATCACTGATTAGTTGGCATTCAAAGAAGCAAAACTCAGTAGTCTTGTCAACTGCAGAAGCATAATACATTGCAGCTGGTGCTTGTTGCTCACAAGTACTATGGATTGCTCAAAAATTAAGAGATATTGGATATGTATTCAGAAATGTTCCTATCAACTGTTAAAATAGTAGTGCCATTTCAATATCAAAGAATCCAGTGCAACATTCAAGAACTAAGCATAAAGATGTGAGACATCATTTCAGTAGAGATCATGCTGACAAAGGTGATGTATCTTTAACTTTTAATTCAACTATTAGGCAGATAGCTGATATTTTCACTAAACCTTTACCAGATGAGAGGTTTGCATCCCTAAGGCTTGAATTGGGTATGTTAAACAAGGATGCATTGGTTTAGGGGGAGTATCAGTTCGTAGTTCTGTTATGTGTGAAAATCTCGAAGCCTTGAGATCATACTTTCTTAGCCTTAAAAGTATGCTTCAAAGCTTTGAAGTTTTCTGGCAGCCTTGAAATTTCTCAAAGCTTTGGACCACTGTTTAAAAGTTGTGATTAATTTGCTGTGTAATTTTATTTAAAAATTGGATCATGAAATATTTTGTGACATCTTTTAGATAATTACATAATATTCTATATGTTCAGAGGATTTGGTCAAAATATCCCAAAATATCTCAAGAATATCTTTCAAAATTTTATTTGCATGCAATCCTATTTTCAGTCAAACTCTTCTACCTAATTAAGTCAACTTCAGGGCTTATTTCTCTCATTCTCAATCTCTTTCTCTCCATACCTATCTCTCTCTCTCTCTCAAATCTTTGAAACCCTAAATCGAATGGAGCGCAAATAAGAGAGAATCAAGCAGCATGGACAGAGTTCTTCTAAGAGAATAAAGAGAAATGGTAACAGAAAGATCACTATTCATGGATCAAATTCATAGGAAACAACCATCACTCAAGAGACTTCTCCCCCTTCAAAGAATATCAAGAAGGGAAAGGAAGTTAAAGAAGAGGTTCAAGAAGATGGGTATGAATCTGAGTCTGGAACAGAGGAAGTGGTGAAAGTTAAAGAGAATGGGAGTAAAGATCAAGGAGATCAGTCAAGCAAGAAGAATAAATAGGTTATTGCATAGAATAAGGCGGATGAGAAGAAGAGTGCTCCATCTCGCAAAGAAAATAAGCCAGATGATAAGAAGACTAATCCGTCAACAGAGAAAAAGAGGGTTAAGCATGGTGCCATAATAAAGATTCTGATTTTGGTAAGCACATTCTACCTGAATCTTGGTTTATAAACCCTAAGGTTGAAGCTGTTTGGATGGATGTTTATGCATGTTCTAAGATAGCCTTTTGTAGTCTTATAAGTGACGAACTGTTATAGAAATTGGACATAGACTACATTAGAAAGTTAAGAGATTATTTTGTTGGAAAAATGTTGAATCCACCTTCTAAGGCTTATCCTAGGCTAACTAGGTTGTTTTATTTGAATCTGGTACAAGAGATGGATGATAGTGATAGTTTTATCCTTACTTCTAAGGTGGATGCTGTGGACATAAGGTTTGACCACAAAGTGTTTGCCTAAGTTTTGGGAGTGCCTAGGAATTATAGGGTACATGAACATCCAGATAGGAGAGAGTGCTTGGAGTTAGCAAAATCCATGTTCTTCTTGGAGGGAACCCCTACTGAACCCAAACAGTTAACACATTATGTGTTTAACTGTGAAGCCAAATTTCTTTTCTCAATTATCATGAGATGTGTAGTTATCGGGGAGGATTCCAAAGAGTTGGTGACAGACAAGGTATTGGTACTGATGTACTTGATTTGCCAAGGGTTTGAGATTGATTTGCCTACTGTGATCATGGAGCATATGGTGTACTGTAGTAATATAACTATGCATCATTCTTTTCCTTACGCAAATTTGTTCCCATTATTCTTTAAAGACTTTGGAGTATCCATGAAGGATGAGGAGAAGATTACCAATGGTTTTGGGTTAGTGGATGAAGCTTCACTTCAAATGATTGGTGTGGCTCATACTGTAAAAGGGAAGTGGAATTTCTACTCTGAGTTGTCTGCAAAAGAATTGAAGGAAAAGGAATATATAAAACCCAGAGCAGCTACATCATCAAAGTCTTCTGGTAACTTGGATTTTTCTCAGGTTCTTGACAGAGTTGAAGTCTTGGAGGATGGTATTGAGGATCTTACAATGACTGTTTGATCTGCCTACTGACTTTGTGAAGTTTAAAGGTTTAGTGGGTTCAAAACTGGATGTGATCATCAAGGGTTTAGACCTGGAGAAGATACCATCTGCTGAAAGCAAATATACCAGCTGTGCACAAGAGAATCCGGCGGGGAGCACTCTGTGTACACCGTACGTAGGGGATCGGAAATGGCACGGGAAGATTTGGGTTGTGTGTAGGGAGAGAGTAAGGCAGTAGTAATGTCTGAGAGAGAGACAGGGGTTTGCCAGAGCTTCCGCGTATGTCTGGTGTGTCCTCCTTTGTATGGAAAGGTTAACGTCCTATATATAACGGAGAATGTGACCGTTGCAGTGTGGTTAATGCGCCCATCAATGGCGGCTTAATTAGCTTAACCACAACGGCACGTTCGTCCGCATATATAGGGACTGTTACAGCACGTTATGCGCGAATACCGGAACCGTTATGAGGTTGACCGGGTTTGGCCGGATTGACCGGTTTTATGGAGCTCGTGCCATAAATCTCTCAAAAGCAGTTACTAAAGGTCGCGCGCGGGCTTGGCTCGCACGCGACAGGACTTACTCTAGCCTCCAAACCACTAAGTCCCTACAAGTCCCGTGCAGTGGTATGCGAGGGCCCTGTCTCGCAGCCCCCTCATGGATCAGCGCGGCTGGTGATCCAGTGTGTGTGGAGCACAATATGGTGTGCTATATGATTGCCACGTAGCCAAGATCTGTCAGCTCAGAAAGCAGTATCTACATTAGCCCCCTTTCTGCGCGTGAAGACTCATAGCCGGATAGACTTCCATGCGCAGGAACCAACGTACGCGTCGCCGCCACACACCAATTCAAATGTATGCAGGTTCAGCCCCCATGCGTGCCATTATGACCTAAAACCCCAAGAGTCGTGCCGTCTGGCCTTTAGGGTTTTAGGCGTGACGTCAGCTTGTCCTGTGGTTGCGCGATTCGATGGTGACGGTTGCGATTCGACTACTGAAAGGACGCAACCCTTCATTGTTTTTGGATAAATACTCTGTACTCTCAATTGTTGAAAAGCATCACTTCTTTCTCTTAAAGTGAATGATACCCGGAAGCCTTCAAGAGCAGATTCAGATAATCAATCACCAGTTCTCTCTTCTCAATCGTCTTCTTCAATTGTGCACATCCAAGCAAGCTTTACCAAAACAAGGTTGGCCTTGTTCAATTGCGTTTGATATACTGATATATGCTTTGAACTGCGTTGAATCTTGCAACCCATAACATATTATCCACTGCAACTTATGAAGAACTTCTCAATCTTTGAATCTAATTTCAACCTAATCCCCAAATAGTAAGGATCTTGAAGATAGGGTTTCTGAAATCCCTGATAATGTAAACGATTCCAATCTTCTAATTTTGAAAATTGCTACTGGGCTGTTCATCTTTCTTCCTATAAACCCTCGTATGCTTAAAACCGAATCTTGAAATTCGAACTAAAGCATGTGTATTTCTCCCCCCTTTTTTCTTGCTTTTCCGCAGGAATGGCAAAGACAAAAGGAACTAGACCCACTAAGGAGGACGAAGAAATACCTGATCTTCCACGGGCTTTATGGCGAAAAACCCCCTATCTGGGTGGCAAGGACTTTTATCATGCCAGGGTTAAGGCGAAGAAATTGCCAATCGCCGTCTCTGGTGAAGCATTGAAAACGTTAACCCCTCCAGTTAACTCGGCGTTGCTCGAATTGATCGATTTCGAAGATTTGGTTCGACTGGGAGTCGAAAATGGGTACTTCCCTACACTGCAATTTCTACTCTAGCATTTGTTCAGAAATTGGACTTCATAGGTGAATGGATTGACCATGTGTTGACCAATCATGCCGTGACTTTGAACGATGTCGGAATATACTTCGCAGTTCGTGCTATGAAGGGTGCTGCCGTGAAGCTGGATCAGTCCATGCTTCTAAACCTTCTTTCCCGTTACTCGCCTGCGACTCACACGTTCCATTTTGCTGAGTTCGAGGCTGCTCCCACGCTCGAAGATGTGCACATGCTGTACGATTTTTCTCCCGTGGGCGAGGTGGATCCTTTGAGTCCTTAGAGAACGGATGCGGAGATCGCTCTGTACACGCAGATGGAGGCGTGCTTATCAGAGGTGAAGAAAATTTCCACCCGGTGGACTCCTACACAAGTCCTTCCTGACTGGCAGTTGGTTGACACATCTGCGAAGAATACTTGGAACAAGTGGGTCCAGTACTTTTTCCGTGACTATGCGAAAAACAGTATCACCAAGAAGCTTCTGAGTCGAACCCCGAAGGCTAAGAACTATGTGAATGGCAAGGGTTATCACTTGACCCTGTGCGCCTTCCTCTGTGCCTGGTTGTCGAGGTACTTAATCGATGGTCACCCACATGATGGAGTCTTTTACCACGTTCTGCCTCTTGCTGTGAAGTTGGCCCTTGGTCAGAAGGTCGCACTCGGACCCTTAGTCTTGGGCACACTGTACTACAGGTTGGATCAGCTGGTTGTGGCGATGAAGGATTCGCGTGGTCGCCTCGACGTACTGACTTACATTAACATTGCTTTCTTGACAATGTGGTTCTTCGAGCGATGGCCCTCTTATGCCCAGTCGCTTACAAGCCCAACAAATGGTGTCCCCCAGGTACGGAAGAGGAACGTAACAGCGGCAGGGCTGCGAGGTGGTTTGGAACTAACTATCCCAAGTGCGTTTGGAGCCTGATATGCGACAATCGGGAAGAGTTCATAGCTAGGCCCTATGCCATGCGCATTGAGAACGTGCGATGGTTTCCAAAACTGTATCCTTCTAAGGGTGTTGCCTTCTCAGAAGAGCTCCTTTTCGAAGGTGGAGAGCATTTCCACGAGCGCTATCGTGAATTCTTTTGCTGGTGTCTGAGAGGCTCCCTTCCTGCTCTCGCAGAGCATGTTCGCGAGCTCGCGCCGAGGTACGAGAGGATTACCGTGGATTTTGATCCCACTCGCGTTCCAACCCAATTTGGCTTTGATGCAGTGGCACCCTCAATCTGGCCGCAGTCCATCATCAGAGGCTGCTACAAGCGGTTATTGTCGAGGGAGTGTAAAACAATCTTGATGAGCAATCTTCCCTTCGAGCAACCTGCAGGTAACCGTGAAGGCGGCTATTCCAGAAACTGGCTCGCTTACTGGAACGCCCAGCAGACGAGATTCGAGACGCAGTGTCCCCCAGCCAAGTAGAGCTTCTGTGATCAAGAGGAATTCTTTCCCTTTTCGTCCCAATTGTAGCCTGGACGAGTCTGAATATGGCTGCTATTCGTTGCTGGATCGCGAGAATCATCTATGTCCTTCCATCATTCTAGATGAAAAGATCGCGAGATGTAATTGTCGGTGCACTAAAGCACGGTGTGTCAAAAGCTGACATTCGTCGTTGGCTAGTAGGCAAGTGCGGTGAACCTTCAGGTAATCATTTGAGCAATATGTTTGAACTTGGCTTAGCAACCCAAACATAATCATGACTGGTTTCTTCACGCCCCAGGTCATGCTCACCTTAAAGACATGCTTAATGAAGATACATTAATAGGGCAAGGCTCCACGTCCTTAGCATATGACAAGGATGCTGCGATCCCACCTTCGCGTGGAGGTGCTCGCTCTTAGCTTACTAAAGATAATAAAACAATATACGATACAAGTTACCTCACACCATCGTATTTTGTATCGCAGGTAATGTTGACGAGGCCGTGTTGGAGCAAAGGAATCAACCTTCTGCATCCTATGTCCCGGTGCCGAGTTCTCATACTGAGAAGCCCGTCGCAGCTGCCGAATATGCAGGAGAGCCCTTCGAAGACATCATTGAACTCTATGATGATGCCGAAGCTAACACCGTGATGATGGAGGAAGATTCCCATGCCGGTGCTGAGGAAATAAGAACGAACGCTGATGATGCCGTCGCACCTGAAGGTATCCTTCCTCCACCTGCAACTTCTGCTGCCGCCATGTCTCCGGAAATGACTGAGCCTGAAGTGCCTCTTCCTGCGTGGAACTTCTGGGGTTCGCAGGTCGGGGCAGCAATCGCACCTGGTGTAGCTTATACTCTTCCCCCCAACTATGAGGAGTTAAAGCTCGCAGCTGATAAAAGGGCGATGGAGCGAGGACAGTCTTCAACTGCCCCAGCGATGCGCATTCCTTCTCTGCGCCAGATCCTTGAAGGAACAGGTATGTCGTGGTTTACTGTTCGCATCTTGCACTCTTTTCTTGCGAGTTTGTCGGTCTAATCTCGACTTTAACATTGCTTTAGGGTTGAAACAAGCCGACGTGGACTGGCTGATTCGCATGCGTCTCTCCTATCCCCAATCGTTTGTGAGGTCTTTGGAGATAGGCCCCTTTGATAGAAGGCTGTTTCTGACTGAAGCCATCTGGATTCTATAGCAGCTGTCCGCGGCCACACCTGCGACCATTTCTCCTCAAAGCGCGGAATTGCTTTTTGGTATGTGCCATAACCTTCTTGCCAAAGTTGAAGGCAGGCTGGGCTTTGGGTTTCTTGTCAAAAGAGTTACCCTGATTCGCGCGGCCATGACCTTGAAACGCGGCCACCAAAACCTCGCAGCTGAACAGCAGAAGGTAGAGCAACAAAGACAAAAGGTTGAAGAGGTTGTGAAGCTCTTTCATGAGATGAACGCCAAATGCGAGCAATTGAAACAAGAAGTGGAGAAAGTAGAAAATCTGAGCCGTCAATTTACTCCTAACGACTCCTTGATCAAGGGCTTGTTTTGAAAGAGTAACAAATAAGTAGTTGAAACATTACTGTAATGTTGCTAGGGTTTCTCCCCCTTTTTTTTCAAAAAGAATTGAAGTGCCCGTTTTGCCCTTTCCGGGATTTGCTCGAATCTCTCTGTGTATATCAATTCATGACGTCAGCAATTGATACTCTGCCTTGATTTTCGCGCTAATTGCTCATTAGATAAGCACGCCTTCCTTAGGAAGTCCATCCGTATCATGACTATCCGTCATTAATTAGGATACGCAACCGAATCGTCGTAGCCTTTAGTAGGGTAATTGATTGTTACCGCTTTTCAAGGCGTAAGTGATTGACCCTTACCCTCTTTTCAAATTCTGCTGACTCATCTTGGTAACTGAAGAGTCTTCACAAGGTCTATATAAACCCTGGCTTTTGCTATTTGGGTTGTTTATCCCACAATGTGGCTTGCCGTGAGTCCTTACGACTACTGGCTTCAACACTTGTTTTTCGTTGATTCATGGCAACTTCAAGTTGTGAAACCTGAGTTTGCGCTTTGTGCTATAGAAAAAGTTTCCAAGATCCGCTTTATAAGGCTTATTGATCTTTATAACTATCATAGAGAAGATGCAGAAAATACCTCATGTTTGTTCGAAGAATTTTCTTCGTCTATTATGCTTGCAGGTCATGTTTCCGGCCGCCTCCCGGCGAGGTGCAGCGCCGACCCTGCTACCAACTCGTAATGAACGACAGGATCCTCCTCCAGCATGCCCGGAGGTTGATCATTCGCCACCATGTTCGTGAGCTCAGGATGGCGAGCCATAGTGCTCGTCCTTGTGGACAAGGAGCACATTGCCAAAGGAATGACTGCTCCCCTGTTGTGCACAGCTGCATACGCCGGATTAGGTGGTTCCTCAGGAACGTTTCTTAGGCGTAAGACCAAAGAATGGCCTTGTCAGATCCTGGGATCTTGAACATAGCGTCGCATAGCCTTTGTGACGTTTGTAGGACGTTCATTTTATAGCAAGACCCTACTTGCTACAGATCTTTGGTCGCAAGTCTTCGTATCGCATAGCTTTTGTTAGGACCGTTGGGTCGATCCTTTTCCATTTGGGATTTCCCCGACGAGTAACTTCTGTTTACGAGTTACTATTTACATGCATTGTAAGCCATGTTGGCTGCGTAGTTAGCTTGAGCTGAGCTTTTTCCCTTGTAAGTTGTTATCTAGAAAGATAAATTGTAATTCGTTTCGACTCATAATGATAAATCACTTTGTATGATTTGCTGTCCTGTTTCAACAAATTGCGATTTCGCACGTGTGTTGACAAATTTCGCCTTTTGTAGTGCTGTAAAAACACTTTTGCATTGTCGCGTATGATTTGCTATCTGCTGGATAGATTCGCAAATTTGTTTTTAGATTGCGCAGCTGTGCTACCTTGAGTGGTAGGCTTGTGATTTGTTTTAGATTCAAGTGCAGGTGCTATCTTATCAGATGGACCTTTGTGGATCGCTTAAGATCATTTTGCACAATGTTGCTATCATGTCAGATAGGCTTAAGCATCATTTTAAGATCGCATTCGTGTAGTGCTGCTATCGTGACAGATAGGCTTTGAAAGATCATTTGAGATCATATTTGCATGGGCTGCTATCGTTGCAGATAGGCTTAAAAGATCAACTAAGATCATATTCGCATGAGCTGCTATCGTAGCAGATAGGCTTAGAAGATCAGTTGAGATCATGTTTGCATAGGCTGCTATCGTTGCAGATAGGCTTAAAAGATCAGTTAAGATCATTTTCGCATGGGCTGCTATCGTGACAGATAGGCTTAAAAGATCACTTAAGATCGTCCTCGCATGGGCTGCTATCGCTGCAGATAGGCTTAGAAGATCAATTAAGATCGTATTTGCGCAGGCTGCTATCGTGACAGATAGGCTTTGAAAGATCAGTTAAGATCGCATTTGCATGGGCTGCTATCACGGCGGATAGGCTTTTGCTAACAGTGATAATGAACTAAATGAAGCAATAAAGATAGCTAGAAGTATAAAGTTCTTCTCATTTGGGAGAAGTCTTTTATCATAAAACTCTCGTATGGGAGAGATGAGATTACAATTCTCTCATATGGGAGAGAAGATGTGCGAATCACGGCAATACGGAGCATAAAGCAAACGTTGTAATATAACGCATATAACAAGAGAAGTTAAGGATAGTACTTCTTGATCCAGCGCATATTGACTGAGCTTGGGGTTGAGGTCGTGCCATGTAACCTCCGTATGCTACAGTAGCCACTGTCAAAGACTTCCGTGACTTCAAAGGGTCCTTCCCAATTGGATGTGAATTTCGGATGAGCTGCCTCTCGCATGCAATGATCAGATGCGCGTAAGACCAAATCTCCAACTGCGGAATCTCGACGTTGGACTGTTTTTTTGTACGCACGAGCAATCCTTTCTTGGTAGCGCTTATTGGTCCTGTTGGCTTGCTCCCGCTTTTCTTCTAGTAGTACTAAGTCATGATCGCGTTGGTTGTCATATAACGCGTGAAAAGCCAACCTTGCGGAGTTAACCTTCACTTCCGTTGGTACCACAACCTCAGCTCCATAGCACAAAAGGAACGGTGAGACCCCTGTGGGTGTCCTCGGAGAAGTCCGGTAAGCCCATAGGGCTATTCTTAAAGAATCAGCCCACTTCTTGTGGTCATCTGCGACCATTTTGCTCAAAATCCTCAACAGCGTTTTGTTGGTTGCTTCTGCTTGCCCATTCCCTTTCGGATAGTATGGAGTGGAGCATATCTGCCTGATGTTGTATTCTGCTAGCTTTGTGGCCACCTGGCGATTAACAAAAGGAGTGCCATTGTCCGAAAGGATGGTGTTGGGAATTCCGAACGTGCATATGATGCTCTCTTGTAAGAAATGTACCACGGCTAACGCATTTGCTGTCTTCAGTGGTATAGCTTCTACCCACTTGGTGAACAATTCGGTCGCGGTGAAAATGAAGTGGTTCCCGTGCGAGGTCGGTCGAATGGGACCGATGAAATCCAGAGCCCATGTGTGAAACGGCCATGGTGTTCCCAATGCATGTAGATCTATAGCAGGGGCGTGCACTAGATTACCCTTGAATTGACACTCCTGGCAGCGTCTTACTTTGGTGCGGCAATCAGCCTCCATAGTGGGCCAAAAATATCAAATTGAAAGGAGTTTTCTGCATAATTTCGCACCCCCCTGGTGTTCTACCTGATGAGAAAGGTCCATCACTTCTTGTGCTTCTGTGCTGTCTAGGCATCGCAGCAGGTTGCCTTCATGGCCCCTTCGCCAAAGCAGATTTTCTTGCACCACATATCGGGATGCTTTCCTACTTAATTTCTCGGCTTCTTTTCTCGACTCGGGTACAGTACCCTGGGTGAGAAAATCGAAGAGGGGTTTCCTCCAATCCGCATCATCGTCAGTTAGAGAAATGAGTAAAGAGTCCTTGATCAGTGCGCAACTCTCGCACTTTCCTTGAATCAATGTTGCGGCCGTTGACATGTCCGGCCAATGAATGCCATACCTCTGAGCTTTCCGATAGATTGACACCTCACTTTCCCCGCAAGCATGCCGGTGAATCTTTTCTAATAGCAGTTGTCCCTCTTGCTCGGAGACGCATCGCATAAGTATTCCGCCAGGGCCCTTGTAATAGAGGGTGTTGTCATGTATGCAATACCCCTTTGTGGATGCCCAGTTCTCGCTGCTCGTGCCTTCTGCGATGGCCCGTAAGATTGACTTTCTCCAGTCCGTATCGTCCATGCATTCTTCGTCGCACGCGTCTTCTATCAACGTCGAGGACTTTCGTACTTCAATGAAGATCCTCGCGGGACATTTGTCCGCACTGACCTTGGATCTCAGTGTGGCTAAAGCATCAGCATGCCTGTTGTCCGCTCGAGGTTTGTGCTCGTATCTGACGTCGCAGAATTGTTGCACCAATCTCTGCACTAGGGTCCTGTAGGGCAATAAGTTTATTTCCTTCAAACCATACTCGCCCGAGGCTTGTTTGACGATTAGCTTGGAGTCCCCCATAACTGTCAAGTTGCTTACTTCCAAGGCCTTTGCCGTGCGGAGCCCTGCGATGAGAGCTTCATACTCTGCTTTGTTGTTGGTAACTGCGAAGTCAAGCTTTGCGGACATCTGTATGACTTCCCCATCTGGTTTAGTCAAGACTATCCTAATGCCTCCACCTTTCCTTGTGGACGAGCCGTCGAAATGAAGCGTCCAGTAAGGCAACTCAACTGCGTAGATTTCAGGACCCTCCAATTCTTCTTCAATCACGGGCTCGTGGCTGTTATCAGGGAACTGCACCAGTAAATCCGCTACCGCCTGCGATTTGATCGCCCGCGGCCGAACGCATGTGATGTCAAATTGGGAAATGGTCATATACCATTTTGCCAATCTTCCTCCATGAGTAGTGTGAGTCAGCAGATATCGTATGGGATCGTTCTTTGTGACCACCACTACTTTGTGCGAAGCAAAATAGTGTCTCAACTTCTCTATTACGAAGAACAAAGCAAGGCAATGACGTTCGATGTCCGTGTACCTTGATTCTGCCGGCTGCACGATGCGAGAGATATAGTAGATGGGCCTTTCTTGTCCCTCATACTCCTGGGCCAGAAGAGCTCCTATAGACCTCCTTGTTGACGTCAGATACAGCAAAAGCGGTGATCCTAGCTGAGGTGCGATCATCACTTTTGAAGATGTCAGCAGCTCCTTTAGTTTCCCGAACGCAGCTTCGTGCTCCGGAGTCCAGTTGTATACAGCATCTTTCTTGAGAAGATCACTGAAACAGAAAGTAATTTCGGCAATCGCTGGGATGAATCTTCGCAGATACGAAGCTTTCCCAAGAATGTTTTCAAGGCACTCTGGTTATGTGGCGGAGTCATGCCAGTGATGGCTGATACTTTCGCAGGGTCAGGCTCGATTCCTTGGCGATCACCACGCATCCCAAGAACTTTCCTGATGTTACCCCGAATGCGCACTTCATGGGGTTCATCTTCAATTGAAAGTGTCTACATCTGTTGAACACTTTCCGCAAATCCGCCAGATGGTTTTCCTCCTCCTTGGATTTAACAACCAGATCATCCACGTAGAATTCCACTTCTTTGTGCATCATGTCGTGGAACAGAGCCATCATGGCCCGCTGATAAGTCGCACCCGCGTTTTTGAGTCCAAAAGGCATCACCGTATAATTGAATACTCCCACGGGGGTGATGAATGCGGTTTTCCGTGCATCCTCGGGGTCCATCTTGATCTGATTGTACCCACTAAGGCCGTCCATGAAGCTGAACATGCGATGTCCCGCGGTCGAATCGATAAGCAAGTCGATGTTGGGAAGTGGAAATCGTCCTTAGGGCAGAAACGATTGAGATCCCGGAAATCCACACAAATGCGAAGCTGCCCATTCTTCTTTACCACAGGCACATTGTTGGCTAGCCACGTGGGATGGTGATTTGGCTCTATGAATTTGGCATCCAAGAGTTTGACAATCTCCTGCTTTATCTTCACGTTGAGCTCGGGCCTAAAACTTCTTGTGCTCTGCTTTACCGGCTTGGATCCCGGTATCACATCCAACCGGTGCACGGTGATGCTCGTGTCGAGGCCCGGCATTTCGTCGTACTCCCATGCGAATACATCCTTGTACTCGGTCAAGAGATGTAGCAATCTTTCCTCCTATTCGCTCGTGAGGTCCGCACTTAGAAAGACCGACCTTTTCTTTTCTTCGCTCGGGCTTAGGAATACCTCCTTCAGCTCCTGCTTTTGCGGTCTGGGTTTGTCTTCCATGCATTCGGGCGCTTCTTTGAGTTTCTCTTCTAGAGTGCTTGGCTTTGGTTTTTCTGTCTCCGCAACCTGCTCGATTTGGTTGATTTGCTCAGGGATATCCCCATGCCCGCGTGAGGACACCCCCGCGTACCTTCATATGCGATAGCATTTCTTCCCGTTGGCATAGAAACTTTCTATTTCCTTGCCCTCAGGGTCATACTTTGCTATTCTTTTCAGAGTGTACACATTCTTTCGCTGGTAGGCAATCCGCGGCGCTTCTTCTCGCGTGAGCGGCTCTTCCTTGGCATCCTCTCTTGTCACCATCACTCCCGCAGGTGACTGATCTTTGATATCCTCCCATCGGGGCAACGGAGTGGGGTTAAATGGTCCTGGTGTTTGCTCATCGTCCATCTCGGTGAACCACACCGCCTCACTGAGATGGGCTTCGTCCATGTTGAATGGATTCGTCGAAGCTGGTATTTCCACTATTCTGTCATTCCAAATGGCTTTCATTACTTGGTGAGCTGTTGAAGGGACAGCATAAAAGCGATGAATCCAGGATCGACCTATGATCATGTGATACGTAGTGTTCGCATCTATGACATAGAATTTCGCTGAGCACTTGATCTTGCCTATCTGAATTCCCAGGCGGATCCATCCTATCGTCATTCTGGAGTCGCTTCCAAATCCCATTAGCGGAGATGGACGCTTGACAATCTTGTATTCTGGAATTCCCGCTAGCTTCAATGTATGGAGCGAAACAACGTTGACTGCTGCTCCTCCGTCAACGAACGCTCTCTTAAACTCAACGCCATTGATGATAGTCGTCACATACAGAGGCCTCCGGTGGCTCGCATCTGTCCTCTTGTCGCTTGCGGAAAAGGTGATGACCTTCTCTGTAGGGCGAGACGCCCTAACAAATTTACCATTGGAGACTACGAGATCATCCTCGTAATCTTCTGCTATCCTTAAGATCGCTTTTGTCATTTCCATCCGACATTTTTCTGAGAAGTTCATCTCGTCGAAGAACCTGCTGAACCCGTGCGATCCCTTCATCCGGTCGGCGCGTTCGTCCTCCGTGTCAATGCTGTAGTCCTCATCCTGGATCTCGGCAATAATGGGTAGACCATCTTCTGCGACCTCTTCAAGATCCACAATCGAGATCATAGCGACCTCTTTGCCTTTCGATTCTTGCTCCGCATGGGCAGGGAGTGGATTGTTGCGCACATCCTGTCTTTGGTCGCTAACAATCAGTTTGCCATTCTTCATCTTTTGGCTAAACACGATTCTGAGCTTCTTGCAGTCCGCCGTAGGATGCATGACCTTGCCGTGGTATTCGCACCACTTCGGGTCCCTCACCATCTCCTTGGAGGGTGCCCTCTCGAGCGGCGGTAGGAAACCATCCTTACGCCATTGCCTGCAAAGGTCGCTTGCCTCTTCCACCAAACATGGCAGAGGTGGTGCATCAAAGTTCACAATCTTCGCCTGCTTTTGGGGTGAGACCACATTTACTTCAGCCTCGCGCCCCCTCTTGTAGCTGAATCTCCCGATCTTGAAAGTAGTACCACCCGAGGGTCGCTCAGGGGCGTTTCTCTTTTTCTGCCTCTCCACTATAGGCTCGATGTTCTTCGTGCATTCGATTAGTTTTGAAAACGTAGGCGTTTGCAAGTTAATAAGCATACCTTTGTACTCGTCTCGCATGCACTGCAAGCATATCTCCACGAGTCTGCTTTCAAGTATCACATCTTTGCATTCCAAGGACTTGGCCCTGAACTTCTTGATGAAGGTTATTACGTCCTCCTCGCGCTTCTGATACATCCGCGAGAGATGAATCATCGTCACCTTTTCCTCCATCTGGAAGAACTTGGTGTAGAACTTCTGGACCATGTCGTCCCAAGTCTTCACGGATCCGGCTTCCAACGTCCTATACCACTTGTAAGCCACGTTCCCCAGGGATTTCGGGAACTCGCGCATCAGCAGTTTGGGATCAGCTCCATACGGACCCATCACATCAATGAAACGCATGACATGCTCATGGGAGTTCCCATTGACGTCCTCGAACTTATCCCATTTAGGAGCCTTGTACCCAGCAGGGTTAGGCATGAGATAGATCTCTCGTGGGATAGGTGGATCGTTGTCGAGCTTCGGAATGATGGTATCTGCGAACGATTGGTGAGCCAGAATGGTATCTATGCGCCGTTGGAGTGACGTCATACACTCCGGAGTACTTCCCTCGGCAACGGGAGGAGGAGTTGTCGCAGGTGGTGGCGACACATACGCCGCAGGAGGGCTAGGGACGTATTGCGAATTCACGTTACCCCAGATTGCCGTTGGGGGAGGCAAGGGATACTGTGAGGCCGGATTAGGTACCAAAGCCGGAGGCTGAGGAGTGTGAGCGGCGAGAGGCAACATTTGAGTTGTTGACCCCTGAATTGAGGGTAGCTGCGTAGTCACCGGTGGAGTTTGCAGATTAGGGTTGGGTGGTGTGGCTGACACTCCCAATCCTTGAGTGGTAGAGGTTCCTCCTCCCTGAGAGACGACGGTGGCTGGTGCAGGGTTTGGATCAAGAGTCCCTAAGACAGCCATGATCCGTTCTAGCTGCGCAGATTGAGCTTTGAGAGCCTTCGCCTGACTTTGGATGGTGGCGTCCAGGGCTTCTAGCGTCGGAGCTTCACCGGGGGCTGTAGGAGTACGTCGAATCTCCTCTCCTGAGGCGGCCTCCGTGGAAGGCGATCTGTTGCTGACATGATCCTCCTGAGACATGGTTGCTTAAGATGGTAGGTTCACGTCGGGTTCACCAAAATGTGCACAAGAGCATCCGGCGGGGAGCACTCTATGTACACCGTAAGTAGGGGATCGGAAATGGCACAGGAAGAGTTGGGTTGTGTGTAGGGAGAGAGTAAGGCAGTAGTAATGTCTGAGAGAGAGACAGGGGTTTGGCAGAGCTTCCGCGTATGTCTGGTGTGTCCTCCTTTGTATGGAAAGGTTAACGTCCTATATATAACGGAGAATGTGACCGTTGCAGTGTGGTTAATGCGCCCATCAATGGCGGCTTAGTTAGCTTAACCACAATGTCACGTTCGTCCGCATATATAGGGACCGTTACAGCACGTTATGCGCGAATACCGGAACTGTTATGAGGTTGACCGGGTTTGACCGGATTGACCGGGTTTATGGAGCTCGTGCCATAAATCTCTCAAAATCAGTTACTAAAGGTCGCGTGCGGGCTTGGCTCGCACGCGACA
This sequence comes from Linanthus parryae, assembly GCA_023055425.1. Classification (NCBI taxonomy): domain Eukaryota; kingdom Viridiplantae; phylum Streptophyta; class Magnoliopsida; order Ericales; family Polemoniaceae; genus Linanthus; species Linanthus parryae. The sequence goes on along the minus strand of JALGPY010000012.1, from coordinate 20,233,630 downwards.
GGACTTACTCTAGCCTCCAAACCACTAAGTCCCTACAAGTCCCGTGTAGTGGTATGCGATGGCCCTGTCTCGCAGCCCCCTCATGGATCAGCGCGGCTGGTGATCCAGTGTGTGTGGAGCACAATATGGTGTGCTAGATGATTGCCACGTGGCCAAGATCTGTCAGCTCAGAAAGCAGTATCTACACCAGCATTGATTCTGATGAGGTTCTTGGATATGTGTTGAAGAAACAGAAGAAGAAGAAGGTTCCAATAGTTCTTTCTTCAAAAGATTTATTTGATTAGTCTGATGAGGAAGCTGGTGGTGAGGAGACTGCTGAAGGAGGAACTGGGAAGAATACTGCTACAGTCGAAGAGGTGATAGCTGAAAGTTGTTGCTGATGTGGAAGCTGAGAATATGGAAGCACAGGATGAAAATATTGATGAACAAGTTGAAGCTGCAGAAGAGTCAGATAATGAAATAGCTGAGGAAGAGCAGTTGGAGACTAAGAAAAAAGGAAAGGGCAACTGCAAGTGGGAAGAAGACTGCCAAGAAAAGTGCTGGAGCTGGAACCTCAAAGCCTTGAAGCCTTTTCTTTCTGGATCTTTCTTTCTTTCTTCCTAAGTCATGAAGTCTTTTTTTTGTTTTATTTTAAAAACCTACGAACATAATCCTACATTTCTACTACTTCTTTGATGAAAGTAAAAAGGGGGAGAAGGTTTATTTGATTATTTGCTAAGTTTCTGAAGTTTTTGTAATAATTTGGATACTGTAGGATGTTGGTTGATGTTTATATTTATGCAATCAGTTGGTTTAGTTGCTTGTTCTGATATGTGTGTGATATGATTTTATCCAGTTAAGTTTTAAGGGTGACTTTGAGTTGTAGGAAATCTTAGAAAGAAATAATATTTGTTTTATCTTTTATCAATGGGGAGATTGATAGTTCAAAGCTCTTGAGTTTGAATGAATTTACAAACTCAGGGGGAGTTTGTTCCTTGATGATGATAGCCAGAAGTTAATACACTAAGTTTTAAAGCTCCAAACCTTTGAGATATTGTAGTATTCCTGTATTTATACTGTGCCTAATAGTCTTTTGTTTGCATGCTTAGACATTGGATTGGGGTGAGTTTATCATTCACTAATATCTCTTACAAATATTATTGTATAGTTGTTTGGATTGTTTAAGTCTCACAAATTGCAGGATTCAGTTTCAAGCTAACACTTGTAAACTAGCAGTCAAAGCTCCAAAGCTTTGAGATTTTCTTATGCCTATATACTGCTAAGCATAGTTAATTGATCTGTGTATGCAGGAAGACTTAGATGAATTCTGAACTTGATGAAGATTTATTATAACTACTTATCATATGAATTATATTGTTTTATAGTTATATTTATACATGTGAATATAGATACAGAATTTTATCTAAGGCAAAATAGCTAGGGTTCTAAAGTGAACTGTCCGTGTTTTGCAGATCAGATTATGTTGCTTTTTTGTCTAGATGTTGTTTGATCTTTATTGGTGAGTGTGTGCAGGTTTGTTGGACGTTCAAACGTCCATAAACAAACTTGATATCTATTCAACTATAGCTGTTGAAAGAAGCATATCAGGGGAGAGAATTTGTAGGAATTCAGTTCCTAAAATCTCTCAAGTGGTTCGCTGACTGTTGATAAAAAGATGGATTTTGAAATTCAAAGAGACAGACATTGAGAGAAGCTTATCAGCATGAAAATAAGAGGGTTTTAGAATCGTGGGAGATCATACAAACAACTCTTTAATCAATCAAGCTTTCAACATTGAAGGAGAAGAAGATCAATCATCTAGAAAAACTAAAGAACGCTTCCAAGCTTTACTGCTTATTCTCTTATGTGTTGTTCATTCTGTACTTAGTATGTGTTATCATTGTGATTTCTTAAACCTCACAAACTTAGAAGTTTAGTTGTTCAAAAGAACAACAAGAGGTTCTTATTTTTTCAACAGGTTGTAGTTGGTACTAGATAGGTTGGGAACCACAAGCTGTATAAGTGTAAGGTAGCTCACTTAGGCTTGAGATCTAGGGCTAAATCTGGGTGATTAATAAGAAGTGTGTTTAAATCCTTGAGGGACCAGATCTCTCAGGAAGAGACTAGGTCCAATTGTGACTGAAATCTATAAAAATCCTTTTGTTCTTGTACTTTATTTTGTTCTTTTCATTACTGTTAATATTCAGTTCAAAACAAGTAGCTCCAAAGCTTTGGAGAATTTCCATTATCAAAGCTTTGAAGCTTCTGTATTCTGCAGTTACATCTCTAGCTTCTCAAACCTTTTCCAAAGCCTCGAGATTGCAACTGCACATTTGCTAAAGTTTCAAAAGGCAAATTTTTGAGAAAAAAGTTTCCATACTCTATTCAACCCCCTTCTAGAGTATTAGATCCTATTTAATTACTTCCATTACAAACTTTCACGCAACTAGAAGGTGCTCTGCATATTCAAAGAGAACACAAGGTTCAGTAGGCACATGCGTTCCACGGGATCTCTGTCGGGCTCTAAATGAAACCAAGTACCATTAGACGATGAGTTCCATATAAAGTTTGGTGACATGTGTGACCTAGTTCGTAAAGCGCATCTAGCTCACCTGCAGAACTAGCAATGGACCTCACTCTACCAGACGCGATGGAAAAGGCCTTTGCGAGTCTCCCCCGGTCCAGTGCTTCTTGATTTATGGGTAGCATGTTGATCTTTCCTCTGTTCTTGCTTGGCATTGGCCGCTTTATACCTATCATATCCGGAAGATTTCTCAGGAGCTAATCCTGAACCTAAGAGGAATGTAATTAACAAGGCAAGTGACTAACATAAACACCCGCGATGCAAAACGTTTGACAAAAGAATGCCTACAGAGACTGTCGCAGCAAGAACATATTATTTTGGTAATACCAAGACGCAAAATCACATAGTGCAAAGAAACAACTCACCGGGAATACGGATGGGATACTCTTCCACCACGATTTGAGGCCCTACGAGCTCATCAGAAGCATGAAGATCATCGCCTTCGCCCACATCGATGTCCCCTCTTCGCCTCTTTGGAACATCTTCCATATCATCATCATCAAGTGATTCACGGGAAGCAGGACCTCGCTAAACATTTTATGTAGCAATTTCATAGAATTCTGGGTATTGTCCTAATTAAATTTTGTAGCACTATTAGTTGATATCTCGATAGTGTGGTCATTATAGAATTTTGGGAGGTTGATTACAAATGAGTAGGAGTGCTGGGGTAAATATAATTTGTAGAAAATTGAAATCATAAAGCTACACAAAAAGTTTGACTTATTACATTTCAACTCCGCCCATGTGTCTCATGCTTGCTCGAGCACTCGACACCTCACCAAATGAGGTTTCAAGGCCTCACAACTCCTGTATTGACTCATCTCCAACATAACGTTCACTCAACTTTACTAACATTTTGTGTTGCGGTGTATTTTTTATTTCTTAAACACCCCATGTGAGCAATCGTGGGAAAATGGAAAGTAGGCTTGGAATGCTGGCCAGGTTTTTTTTGGGAAGAATGATATGAATATCATAGATGATTCAAACAAAACGCACAACCAAAAAAAAATTGTTCCAACCATTACCTCTCAAGACAACCTAAGACAACCAGAGCTAAGACCAGTACAAAATTAAAATGACAGCAAGTAGAAGACAAAAGATCAAGTCTTGTACACATAGATTTTGAGATAACTACATATGGACCACGAACTCTGCATGGGTGGAGAGGCAGGTAGTTCTACAGCATTGTCTGTTGAGCATTCCTGGGCCGGGTCGGAACCTAGGATGACCTCCTCATCTGTTTCCTATTTGAGTTGTGGTAGGTTGAGTTGGGGAATGGATGGGGATTTTTTTCCAGAGAGTGTTGTTGTCTGATCATGTCCTTCATCTAAATCACATGATGAAAGAAATCTTCATAATCATTATACATGTCAATATGATTAAAAAAAAAAAAAAAAAAAAAAACGGGAGAAGAAGTTTCAAGGCCTCCCCCAAAACTCTTTCCCATAGAAGCTGAGGTTTTTTTATAGCATTGAGTAGTAGTCCTGCTTAAGGAGGGATCTCACATGGGTGCGCACCTACACCTTCTAATTGTTGTGCTATAGAACAAGCATAAGGACTCTTCTATCCGCTGATTGATGATCATAGCCCCTTGAGCCATATTGAGGTATGACAGTTAGCATTGGTGGGAGTGAAGAAATCCACGATATGTGGTGGGCAGTATTATTTATGGTATAAAGATTTTATTGAATATGAGGGTTGGTATTTTTTACTTTTTTATTATTTCTAACATACCAAATGGTCGATAAGGTGACAACAAACCAGATGATCCAGAAGTGATTTCTTTTGAGTCAAGACTTAAGCCATAAAGTAAGGTCATTGGGATGAGATGGAATAGGTATACCTATTGCTTTCCAAAGATGAGTTGAAGAAGAATAGCATTGGAAGAAAATGTGCATTAGAGTTTCTGTATCTGAATTACAGAGACGACTAGAGGAGTTTGAAGACATTGAGTATTGATGTAGTTTCTGGAGTGTAGGGATGGAGTTTTTGAGGATAGACCAAAGATGCAACTTATATCTTTGTGGCAGTTTAGTTTTATAAATTACTTTTCATGGAAAAGAAGCCCATATATGGTCAAGATAGGAGGGGTAAGTAGCAACTGTATTAGGAGCTCTACCCTCAGAGGCAAACAAGGTGTAGGCTGATTTATCAATTTTGAATAGGACCGCAGTGGAGTATCTTCACAACTCTGTTGTTGTAATGGGATAGTACTAATATGGTGACTAAGCCAAGGAGGAAAACATTGATGCATAAGTTCTTGATCTCATTGCCTGGGGGCGCCATCCCAGATTGGATCATAAACTTTCTTAGTATTATCCTCCATGTTTGGGTAGCGAATAAGGGGGGGGGGGGGGGAGTTTAAGATAAGTAATGCCCTCACTCCTTTTATCGTGTGTTTTCGTATCGCATAAGGGAGGGCATAATTTATCTATCCTTACACTGGTGAATTTTTTTTGTGAACAAATCTTTTACCACTTAGTACGAGGTATAAGCTCGGATAAAAAAAATAGAGCATAAGAGACTCTTAGGAAAATAGCAAATATACCCCCCACACAGTACCTATGCCCAACGTTTTTTTGTAAATAAATGTATTCCTAGCTAAATTGTAAAAATAAAATTATAATATTGCATATTTTCAGCATCATCATCCGATCTTCACTTTAGTCCTTCATCTCTCTATAGGCGTAATTTGGAGTTTTCAAATTATATTCCGAATTTTCGTGTGCCTTGTGCAAATAAAAAAACAAGCGCGAGTATGAATGAGTTGTTTTTATAGTAAATTGTCCATGCTCGTAGGCCACTATACAAACAATATATGGAACATATAATAATATTATATTTTAAAGTGAAACAATTACCTATAAGAACCCAATTAATATATGTTTTTGATAAGAAAATAATGTGAAAATCATCACACCATTACATATAATATTCGCTAAAATTAGAATATAGTTATTGTATATTCCTTCCATCAAACTTAATTGATGAAATGAAATGCTCTGAGAATATCATGTTATGCTATTTACTATTTATATATAATTTGTGATTTGTTTTGACTTGATTAAAAAAAGAGTAATGATATGTAGCCCACTCCCGTAGCCAGAACGGTAGCCCGAATATGACGTGGCATGCCACATCAACAAATCGATGAAGGAAAAGAAAAAAAGAATAACAAAAAAAGACAAGAAATCAAAACAAAAGGCATGTAATTGAAAACAACCAAAAAATAATATATTTTTTTCTTCTTTTCCTTCAATTACATGCATTTTCTTTCTAATTTGTTTTGATTTCTTGCCTTTTTTTGTTATTCTTTTTTCTTTTCCTTCATCGATTTGTTGTTGTGGCATGTCACGTCATATTCGGGCTACTGTTCTGGCTACGGGAGTGGGCTACTTATCATTACTCTTAAAAAAAACTCTAATCAAGTTCGGTTGAAGAAATTATACATTTCTACAACAAAATAATGCTCATTCTTTCCTAAATAATACAGTAGTGCACTTTCCTTCCAAAATAATTCATTCCACTTTGTAAATACAATTATACAAACTGACAACAGTGAGGGTATTACAGTTATTTTGGCACATATCCGGCATTATATATGACAGCACTTAAACACAGGCAACCAGCATATCTTATCGGGGCTTATCAGACATCTTTCATATCCTTTCTCGTATACCAACATAATCCTTATCCCTACATATCATATCCTCCACCCGAACAAGGAGAATAGGGACATCTGGAATCCATCAATTGCCTTAAATGAGTAATTGTTCACCCAGCAACTCTGTACCATTTGAGACCTCTAAGAAAAGAGTTTTTTTTCATGAAAAATAGTTTTTCATGCATCTGAGGTAGAAAATATAGGTTAACATTATCAATATGAGTTCTTGATAGGTTGAAAGAAGAGAATTTTGTAATCCCGAATTCTCCAAAAAATCTGGAGAATCAACTGAGCATATTCTAGTATGGTAACATAAGTGGTATTTGATTAAAGTTTTATTGAGGATGCACCTTTGTTTCATTTGACTTCGGTTCATTGTTACTCCTTATTCAGATACTTCGGCATTAGCTGCGGAGGGCATCCTTTCGAGATCTATTGTCTTTCAGGGCTGAAGAATATGAGAATGCAGGGGTAGGAGTTCGTGTATGTACCACCGTTGCAATTTAGTGGTTTGGACATTGGGGGAAATCTTAAGCAAACTTCGACCTAAACCTTGCTAAAAATAATCCCCCCTGCAAAAAATTCCACGGTGGATGCCACAATCAAGACCTTGCAAGAAGCCATGGATGACTTGAAGGATGCCATTGTGTCGTCAGCAAGTAATAAGTTAGACACTGATTTTCGTGCCACAACAAATTTGTTAACAATCCAGATAAGATAAATACGAAGAGAGTGGCTCCTGTGTAGAATAAACACAAAGTTGCCTCAAGCCTGCAAAGATAAGGCATCATGGAATGGAATTCACAAGTTAAATGTCCAAAAACACACTTTAAAGTTCAAACTATCAGCCTGAAAATTGGTATGATAATAATAAAGAACACTTGATAAATAGGACTGAGTCATTTTTTTGGTTACATTGGAATAAAAAAACAGCACAAATTTGATAAACATACCGATGCCCATCATGTCAGTTATGACCAGACCTTTGATGGCATCCGGTATATCATAAAAAACACATAAATCTTTGTCTTGCTCCGTTCCCATATTGGCGAGCTCATCCGCTACTTCATTAGTACATCGAGCGATGACCTTGATAGTACTGTCCTTGTCTCTCATCATCATTATACCAACCTCAATTTGGTTGCTCTTTGATGTCGTTCCTACTCTGATGGCACTGAAAATCTCCACCACATCCATATTATCACTTTCGATATTGACTTTCCAACCTATCTGGTGAGCAATGGTGATACCCCGATATGCTTCCTAGATATCAGCTTCTAAGATCGAGCTTCCATTGACATTACCGAAAAATCGATGGATCCATCCTCCTTTGTCAATCCTGAAAATTCCTCCATAACCAAATTTTGTATTGCTAAATCGCGCACACCCGTCAACATTAAGTTTTATTTCACCTGCATCTGTAAACACCAATGAGAATTAGGATTATGCAGAACAGAGAGATTAAAAGTAGAAAGGTTGGAGAAAGCTCCCTGGATGAGCATGTACATTCTTTCAATCTTTTGAACACATTGTTCCCAACATTCCAACTTTCCATTAAACACCTTATTGTTTCTTCTGAGCCGAATATTCCAAAAAACCACCACAAAGATGATATTATGAGGCACATTCCTCATAATGCTATCCTTGATATGTTAGTTTTGATCCACTCCTTGGTATTGGTGATTCTGCCAACATAATCCCAAGAAGATCCAAACACATGATGCCAAATTTTGTGAATGTCAACACGGTTTCTGAAGGTGTGTTCAATATCTTCCACACCTCTACCGCACAAATTGCAACAGTCAGTAGATGTGAAACCTCTACGTTTTCTGTTCGCATTGGTCATGATCTTATCATGATAAACAGTCCACATAAAGTTGTTGACTTTATTTGGAAGTTCCAACTTCCAAATATTGGTCCACAAACTCACAGTACTAATGTTCACACTTTCCAGCCCCTCAATGTGCTTATAAGCAGTGGCAACAAGTGAAAGTTCCACTGTTAGATTTATTCCAAAATTGGACATCGTCCCCTCTATCAATATGAATAGGAAACACAATACCAAGAATAGTATTCGCAACATTACGAGGGAAAGAACTTTTAATCATATGTTGATTCCAGGTCCCATTCTAATTGATGATACCGTCAACATAGGCCTGAGACGGGGCACTGATATGGGCACATCATCCTTCGATATTAGAAGAGTTAACGTCTTCTAAAAGGTACATAGAGCTTTAAAAAAACAATTAAGATCGAGGGAAGAGCCAGTAGCGCGCCAATAACGCTAGTAAAAAGCACACAGTTCCCTGATTATTTCCACTTCTTAAAAGTCAAAACGGTTGGTTCAAGAAAGTTCTGCTTTCTGAAGATTAAACGTGTGTCTAATTAGAACTTTGTATGTAAAAATAAATCTTCTGTCAATATCTGATTGTGCAGTTTTGCCATCAGCCCTGCAATGCATCTACTCTCTTCTAAACAGATCTACATGGAGGGTTTGGGAGATAAGAGCATTGTCTCTTCTAAGCTTTGGTTTTTTGCCCTTTGAACAAAAAATCCTCTTCTTTAAACAGTGATCCTTGCAGCCACTTTCGGAGTTCACTGCTCTATTTTTTTATTTTTATTTTTTGACCTTTGGATCAACGCCTATTGTTTCTGTCAATTTTATGCTTTTCTTAGACTTCCCAAATCTGGTATAGTCCAGACTCTTTCAACTTATTAACACACAAGAAGTCAGTGCTGTCCCAAACGTAACTCTTACATTCATCGTAAGAATAACCAAAAACCTTTTTAAAAAGGGGGCGTGATGAAAAACATTTTTAGATGAGAAACATAATTTCGTATCATAGAATGCTGATAGAAGCATGTTAATAAATTGAAGAAAATGCAATAATCAGAAGCCTGTTTTAAGTGAAGTTGGCAAGTAATTTCGATTTATTTCATTCAAGAAAACAAAATAAACTTAATAGATTTCCAGCGAAATTTCCCAATCTAGGAACACAATATCAAAACACTTAGAGAAGCATGTTTATAAATCAGACTATACGACATTCTGCAAAGCAAATTGCAAAATTGAAGTTCAAACATAAGTAACAGAAGTTTCAGAAATTGAAGGAAAAACAAAACCGGTCTCAATTCAAATGATCGTCACTCATCACCTTCTGGCAGATAACACACCTGGCATACAATTGCTATCATCGGGTTCCTGAAAGTGCATCGATCGCAAGCCCACGCATCGTCCTGGTACTCCACTTCATCAACCCACCAAGGCGCATTATTTCTATCTCCTTTGACATCTTCTAGTCCATTCTCTAAGGCCTCCACCAGTTTCCCAAAATATTTACACGTGACCCTCGTCAAATCCACAAGTCGCGTACGAAACGTTCCGTACGCAACCTCACTCACTTGATCATCGCCGTCATCTAACAAGAGCTTCTGAAGATCACGCTCAGTAGCTCTATGTAGCCTCTCCAGGCATGCTTCAGCCTCTCCTTGCAAATACTCAAAAAAACTCTTCTTATTCTTTTCATTCTCGGGTAAATAGTACCCGTACGCGTAAGTCCATTTCAAAACCCTGCGACACTCCACTACTTGTTTCCATGCTTCCACTATGAATCCCAGAGCTGTCACCGACTTTGACAGCCTCTTGCTCAGCTCCTCCAGTTTCTCAGTCTCAATCCTCTTTAGATCCTCCCCAGCTCGCTTCCACGCCTTGTGGTTCGCCGCCCACCGCTCGTAGTAATGCGCGTACCTGCAGGAGTTTTCCACAGTGGGGGTTAAACTTCAAAAACATTATATATTAACGAATGCTAATAAATAAGAAGTGTTATTGGGTGGGTTTGGTGTGGGCTTTTGGTGGATTTTAATCCAAAATCCATCTTTTTGCTTTTTGGACTTTTTGTAGAGGTTTGGTATGAACTTTTTTGAGTGGATTTTGGATTTTTAAGTTGTAGTGTAGAATGGGTGGAAGAAAAAAGTTGGGTTTGAGTGGATTTTTTTGTGTCTTTTTTCTCACATCAGGAAAATAACAATAATGTCCTCACTAAACAACAAAACTGTCACATCACTAAATATACAAAAAGGGTATGATGGTAACTTTCACTAAACAACAAAACTGTCACATCACTGACTTTAAACATCACCAACTTTTTCTACCAAACCCATGCATCTTTTTTCTTGAGATTTTGTGTCACAGACTTTTTTCACACCATCTTAAAAGACAGCTAAAAATCCAAAAAGTCCACACCAAACCCACCCATTACCAGCTTCTTTCTAGTTTGACTTTTACCACTATTCACCGGGTCACTTTCTCCCGATGATTTAATTAGCAAAACGATGCGAGAATATGGTAAATTTTTCATGATGATGTTTTTACTCTACATCATCATAAAAAAAATTACAAAAGAATTGCATCTATTTTGTATCCAAATCATCTGTCAAGGTTGACACGATTACGAGTGAAAGTCAAAATAGGAAGATGCTGACGAACAGATGTAGTACGATTTAATTTCAGTGGGGGCTAAATTGAATTTAATGGACATAATATAGGGTCAAATCATGATTTTTGAAAGTTGAGTGGGGGCTATAGGTCCGCCCCCGCGTGTACCTCTCTAACGCCTCCTTTGCTAACCGCCGCCGCCGCTCGTCTTCGTTCAGTCCTCCTATGCCGCCACTTCGGCCACTTTCATAGCCATTGCAAGCGCCGTGGTTAGCCAGACCGCGAAGACAGATCCAGCAGAAGCTGAAATTGCACGGTGGACGACACCGCATGTGCATGCAACCTTGGTTCTTCTCAATCGGCTTCCTGCAGCTAGGACAAGGTTTCGTGTTTGCGATTATCCACGTCGTGTTCTCTGCTTCCGAGTTGTTCTTCCTAATCCACTTGTTCACTGTCTGGCAATCCATGGGGCTGTGTGCTTCCTCTTCGCAGTTCCAGCAGAATCCGTTGGAGCATTCGCAGTAAACGTCGTACCCGACGCCGTCGACTGCGACCGCGTTCTCGCATCCCGGAGCCGGGCACCACTTTGTGGATTTGTTCAGTTCCACGTAAGACCGGACAAGATAATCATCGTACTTCTTCTTGTCATCTTTCTCAGCTAACAAATCAATCATGTCTTGACCGATTGCAGCGCCGCAACCCGGCTCGGGGCATCGCATCATCAGACACCCAAAGCCGTTCTCCACCGTGGCAGCAATATAAGATCTCCAACATTCTTTACAATATTGATGCCCGCAATTCGCGGAGGCGAGATCGTCGAAGGAGTAACTCTCGAAACAGATCCCGCAGTTTGCGATCTCGGCACTAGGCGGCGTAGGAGTTTTCACCAACCCGACAGCCGTACGGACGGCTTCCTCATCGGCGAACCACGCCTGCTGAAGTTTCTCGAGGCTCCAATTGTGATTGAGAAGCAGAATGACGGCGGAGGGTCGGGAAACTGAGAGGAGAGCGCAAACTTCGGAGATGGCGTCCTCTTGATGGCGGCGTACGTCGGCCTCTGTGATAACGACGTAGTCTTTGGTTTCGGTTTCCTCAGGATCCTCCTCGGGTAATTCTCCTATGACGTCGTCTTCGTAGCGGTCGGATCCATCATCGGAGTGGCTGTATTCGTCGTCAAAATCCATAGCTAACAACTTGTTTCCGCTGTGCACGAAACCCTAGTAGAGTTCTCTTGAAACCCTAGTAGTATTAATAAACCCTCGAAGCTCAACTCAAGTAATGAACCCGAAAGCTATAAGTAGTAATAGAGTTAATTGCATTTTAACCCCTATCGTTAATCTTGGGTTTAAAGAGTTGGTGTTTGGGAGTGAATTGGTGGTTTGGTAGAGTGGTGGTCTGGCTGATCAGGGGCTTAATTAATTGTTGTTTGGGTTCCTATAGTCTGTGGGAGAAGGACTATTTGGTATTCGGTCTGCTGGATGTGGTTGTTGAAGAAGACTTCATAGGAGTGTACTTCTGGATTAGGTTTTGTTGATTGGGTGTCTAGGGTTGTTGTCAACGGCATAGTAGAGATGAATTGTGACATTTATTCAGTATTAGGGTTGATATGTGGTTAAAGTTGTTTACATCTCTCTCTCATGCAGACATTGTTTTTTGTTTCAATTGACAATAAATTGCTCCATATTTTCAGTTTACCAAGTTTTTGAGTCTGATTTTCTTTTAGTGCTTGGTCAAGTGAGTGAAATATCTTTGACTAAGAAGGCAGAAGATGAAAGAACAAGGAGGAGGAAATAAAAGTAGAAATAGATATGAAGAATGAAGCTGAAGAAAAACATCTAGAGAAAGAAAGATAGTGAGGAGAGAAAAAGGGAATAGTCATAGAGAGAAAGTGGGAGGAGAAAACAATAAAATTATGATATATGTGAAAGGATACTTAGGTTTTTTTACACAGTTAACAGAAAATTACCTCCCTCCCGCACAAAAACCAAACCATAGTGAGACATTTTGCATCATTTGAGACGTCGGGGGTCTTTCGCACAAACTCTTTGAAATACATCGCTCTCTCACCTATGGATTTATTAGTTATTTATCCAAAATCTATGGTTATGCTATCTTTTTGCATGATAGGAAAAGTTAATATGCAATTGGGAATTCATTTATGCTTTTGAGTTTAACTAATGTGGAGCTAGTGTTACTTGTTAATTAATAGAAGTCGGTGTGTTTTGAAGTTAGTTTGATTAGTACACCTCTCCGAATGAAGGTGCGAGTATTCGAGCAGTACTTGCTAGGAGCTCCCCGGCGAGCTCTATTTACAAGAAAAACGGGACAAATGGAGTGCGGCATCTCGTCTGAAGCCTCGTTCAAGTTGAACCTACGACGTGAACTAACCTTAACAGTAGCATGCCAAACACTAGGAGCGGCTTAATCAAGCCCGAAATGACGACTCACACGATGCGGGTCATAGTTGATGAAAATCACCGCATACTTATTAGGAGACTGCGCTCAACCGTCTGCCAGTGTAAGAAGAGAACCTCACATCAACCACACAAGATAAATTTTGGTGGAATAGAGCTTGCCCTGATGTATTTACAAGGCCTCGATTTCCTTGTCATCAACAGGGTAAAAGTGCTTTCCATAGATTAAACTGGGCAACTTTTTCACATAAGGATGAAATCTAAACTCAGAAACTAAGTCGCAAACAAGCCCAAATTCCTTACACTCGCCTTTGGTCCCATACACCTCCAGGCGCGTGGAGTAGTAGAGAGTTTATTGCCTTGCGTCGGTTCCCCATCCTTAACCACTGTTGGAATATGCCATAGAGGCATTCTTTTTATCGTGACATTTATATGGACTTACTATTCATTGCGTTATCGATATGAAGATATGTTAACATAATGAAGTCCTTAGAGTATAAATGTTATATTCTTAAATATCCGGCTTAATTACTTAATACATATCCACAGTTTGACGAAACTATTACATTGCAACCCCCGGTTCTAGAACTAATTGATTACATTCCCCATTTGCAATAAACATTTCAATTTGAAATTGGTAAAAAAATCATCCAATCACCATCCATTTGAGAAATGTAGAATTGGCAATACATCAGAAAATTAAAAGTAAAATAAAAAAAATAAAATAAACTTGTGAACACGGTAATATAAAAGAAAAAATAAAGAATGTAAAGGTGGAAGAAGATGAGAAAGCTGAAGCGGAGAGGTAACCTATCTATTTCTTTCCTGCCTATCACTTGATCCTCTCTCTCCCACTTAATCTGCATCTCGATCTTTGTTCTCCCTCTATGCATTTTGATTTTATCTCTGGATCAGTGGGTTTCTGGGTTGTGAACCTGCTCAATTGGGTGATGGACTTGTCGGGTGTGCGGTAATTGTGAAGATTTGGGATCTAATTGAACTACCAGGCCTTCCTTCATCACATAATCCAATAGTGAGTGCCCTTGTACAGGTAAAAGGTTGCAGCTTTCCAAAGGAAAATGTATGGAAGGACAAGTTCTTTAGCCCAAAACTTCCAAGATACCGGTCTGTTGACTTCATAGAAATTCCATAGGTTAAATCGACGAATTCGATATTCCAGGGCATCTATGGATGTTCACTGACCTTTTTATTTTCGTATTTAATTAGATAGATTTTGTAACACCCGTGGATTACTGTCCCAACAACTTATTTATCCGTACCACCGGATAAAAATGCATAAGCCTTGAAGGTGCTAGTAGTAATCCACAAGGTTTACCATATACCAGATGTCAAACTCACAAATCTCCAATGTTGGATATGATATCACAATCTCCAAACCATATATACAACTAATCCACAATATCAATCCACAATATCTCGATGACGGGATATTACAATCCCCCCACCTTATATACTCGACGTCCTCGTCGAGTGTGCCCAGTCACGTATCCCCTTGGCTGGCGGCGAACCACCACGGAGCCCTTGCAGGACCAGGGTTGGCTCTGATACCATTTGTAACACATGTGGATTACTGTCCCAACAACTTCTTTTATCCGTACCACCGGATAAAAATGCTTAAGCCTTGAAGGTGCTAGTAGTAATCCATAAGGTTTACCATATACCAGATGCAAACTCACAAATCTCCAATGTGGGATATGATATCACAATCTCCAAACCATATATACAACTAATCCACAATATCTCGATGTGGGACGGGATATTACAGATTTGGTTCGTCAATTTTGTTTAAAAACTCAAACTTTTCTTCGTGTTTCTTTTTCGTGGTCTTCTCAAGTAATTTTTGGATTAGAATATCTCGGACATCTCTTCATTTTGGTGAGTTCACCGGAAACTGGGCTAGTTGTGGCGGCATCAGCAGTCTTGATACTTTTTTCCGAGTAGACGCTTTTACCTCCATTAAAAGAACTTATTTGTCAATTAACAGAATATTCTGTTAAGTAGTGGATGACATTTTTTTACCAGTTTCGAATTGACATGTTTATTGCAAATGGGGGATGCAATCAGCTAGTTTTAGACCAGGGGGTTGCAATGTGATAGTTTCGGCAAACTGGGGGTATGCGTTAAGTAATTAAGCCTAAATATCCATATTCAAAGTATTAGAGTTAATTAGGACGACTGTAATGCATCGAGACTAGTATGTTGGTAGATTGATATGGGGATATAAAGTCTAACACATGGGTACGGATTAGGAGTAATGGCGTGCTAGATTGACCCGCTATGAGATGGCTACATGGGAGTTATGTGAATGTCACAAGTTCTTCTCATAGTGACAATGGTGTTGTGATTCTTCGACTTGAAGTCACTACATTCTCTAGCTGTGAATTATCATGTTTTGATGTCGTCAAGCGTCACGCCGTAACAGGGTGATTATAAAAACGATAACTGGACATGCTATGAAACATGCTGAGATGTGTTAGTGATGTATATAGGATATTTTCCTCATACATAACGGGAGTAAATATCCACGGTCATTCGATGAGTGAGACTTAGGGAAATGCATGGTCATTCTCAAATGAATCAATATGAGATATTGATGGCATCTGTTTGCTAAGTCTACTCAAAGATCGAGAAATTATAGACTGGATATACAAGTGTGACACTCCATTTCTTGTGTCTAATATCGATAGAAGTGATAAAGGGATTACGAAAAGTGGTAACATTGGTCACAGAGGTTAGTCAGATCACTGACATTCCTATGACTTGGGTATCGTTGATGTATTGCTAGATGATAACATTGATGTATTGCTAGATGCAAAGTGGTAACATTGGTCACAGAGGTGAGTAACAGATATGAACAATAAAAATAAATCCCTAAGCTTACAAATAGTAACTAATTTAGCCAAAGTCCCCGGCAACGGCGCCAAAAACTTGACACGGTCCAACTGCAAGTGTACAGTTGTCGATGTAGTAATGATCCGGTTGTAGATAGTGCATTCTGAGTAAACTGATCACCACCACGTGGCGGCCATCCAGCACACCTAACTGTGCTCCATACACACCAGACAACTACATATGCTTGTCCACGTGGGGGCTGCGAGACAGGGCCCTCGCGTACCAACACGGGACTTGTAGGGACTTAGTGGTTTAGAGGCTAGGGTAAGGCTCGTCGGGCGCATGCGAAAACCAAGCTTGTGCGCGACCTCTGGTAACTGACTGAGAGATCCTAGGCTTACGTGTCCCATCAATGCGGCTAATCTCATAACGGTCTCCGATACTTGCGGGCAGATACGTAACGGTTCCTATGTACACGGTCGAACGTGCCGTTGGGGGTCTATCTTTAAGACGCCATTTATGGTGCATTAACCCCTCAACGGTCACTTTCCCACTATATATAGGATCGTTAGCTCTCCGTTGCAACACAAGTCATATGCTGGTCCAATACCATAGCTTACTGTCTCTCTCTCACAAGCAGTTACTAGTGCTTACCCTCTCCCTACACACACCCTACGATTCTCTGTGTTCTTATTCTCTACTTGAGGTGTATACTTGGATATCTCTTGAGGATTTCCTTGTACACATTTTGGTGAACCCGACGTGAAACACCCACCTTTTCTCTTTCTCAACCTGTCCGCAATGTCTTCCGACGCACACGTCCGTGATGGTGATCGGTCCCCCTCTCATGAGGAGACCTCAGGGGAAGAGGGACTTCTCAATACCATTGCCAATCCCAGCGTCCGCATGCAAGTAGCTGCTGGAGGAGGGCCTTCTTTAGAGGCACTTCAAGCCACGATTCAGAATAAAGCTCAGATGATACAGGCCCAGTCCGTCAAATCATGGCAATCTTGGGAAGGATTGCTCAGAACACCACCACAGGGGCTTCAGTCTCAGCCCCGACAGCCCAGCTACCTCTACCGGTGGCAACAACCACATCCATAGTGCACACATATGTTGCCCAATCCTCTTTTCCCAGCGGCCCTGGGCTTCAGGCGCCGGGGCTCCCGTCGAGGTCGTCCCTGATAACGGTAGGAAACCCTACGCCATACTCGGCAGTGCCTTTTCACGCAAGTGGAGCTTTAGGGAGCCATGCACTCTCGCCACCACCTCCCTATGATCCAAGCATGCCCTCATCACGGGCTTTGCAGCTTTGGAACAACGCATAGACAACATCTTCGCGAACCAGAGCTTCGCAGATACCGTAATCCCGAAGGTTGACAGCGCGCCTCCTATTCCGCGGGACATTTACTTAATGCCCAACCCCGCCGGATACCAGGCACCCAAGTGGGAGAATATCGACGAAGTCGGTGGGAATGCGCATGAACACGTGATGCGATTCGTTGACTTGATGGGCCCACATGCAGTTGTCACCAGACTATTGAGGCGCGAATTCCCTAAGTCTCTGGGGGCCGTCGCATACAAATGGTACAGGACCCTGGAAGCAGGATCTGTCAAGACAGGGGAAGACATGGTGGAGAAATTCTACACCAAATTCTTCCAAGCGGAAGAGAAAGTCACCACTATCCACCTCTCCCGCATGTACCAGAGGCATGATGAAGAGGGGGTCGTCTTCATTAAGAGGTTCAGGTCCAAGTCCTTGGAATGCGTCGACAGTGTCTTGGAAAGCCGACTGGTGAAAATATGCCTTCAGGGTATGCGTGATGAATACAAAGGTATGCTAATCAATCTGAACATACCTACTTTCTCCAAGTTGATCGATTGTGCCAGGAACATTGAACCCATTGTGGAGAAGCAAAGGAGGGAGTTCTCACACGATCGCGCACCCGCAAGCTCTGTTTTCAACCCCTTGCCATTTCATTCAGAGAGAGAACCAAAAGGAAGAGAAGTGGCCATTGTATGATCTCGTGACGTCATGGAATTGCGACACTCCCAATTCGATTGACAAGCGATGATCTACTTCAGTGGATCACCTATTGAAGAGGTATTTGTAGGGTTTTGATTCATGGATCGCGCAACGGAAGTATAATCAAACAAATAGCCATGCAAAACCCTCCAAGGATCACAAGTCTAGATGCATAACGATAGTAAAGGTAAGAAATCATAAACACACCTTTGGGTTCTCCTTGATGACTTCAAACGCGAATAGTGTCACGTTCTCTATAGTTGATCCACGCCTAGAGTTGATCCTAGATCTCCCAAACTCCTTGGTGCTAGCCCGGAATAAGAGGAGGGTGAAGGATTCACGCAAAACGAGACAAAAGAGGGGCTTCGGCCCTCTTTTGGCCGACGGGGTGAGGGCGGCGGCAAGGGGGTCGGGTTCGGCCTCCTTGTTGCTTGCTCTCTCTCCTTTGTTCTCTCCCACTCTTGTTATGTTCACTAATGAGCATAAGTTATAAGGAAGGAAGGAAGGAGGGTCCTTTATATAGTCCAACAACTCCTTGTTAACTACCTAAAGGACTTATTCTAGTCCAACTAGAATTCAATTTAGTCCCTTCCTTGCAAATTAGTCCCTACTAAGTTTGCAAGGGTTTGCAAAGTGATCCTTCTAATTAATTAATCCAATTAATTAATTCCAAATCTAGTACAACTCTATATAGCGTGTGACCCCATAGGTTCTATCTAGTTGGTAGCAACTATTTGCTAATATGGAGCGGTTTCTAGCAAAACATCCATTCTAGCCAACTAATAGAATAGTCATCTAGACAACCTTTGTACAAGTAATTGTCTCATCCCTTTGCCTCTATATCCGTATTGGACACGAGACATACAAGTCACACTCGTATATCCAATCCATAGTTTCTCGATCTATGGAATAGCCTTATTCGTGCAAATAACATCAATATCCCATATATTGATTTATTTGAGTCTGGCAAGACATTCTATAAGCACTAACCCTCGAGCGGCCTAGGATATTTGCTCCCGTTATGTGGGAGGGGCAAATCCTCTCTACGTCCACTACGATCTCTAAGCTTGCTTCTCATTGTATCCAGTACACGCCTTTATAACTACCCAGTCACGGTGTAGCGTTTAACGCTACCAAGATCACAATGATCCACAACTAGAATATCTAGTGACTTCAAGTCTAAGGATGACAATACCATTGCACCGCGAGAAGCACTTGTGACTCAACATAACATGTATGTAGCCTTCTCGGTGATGGGTCAATCCAGTGCAACATTCCGTAATGCACACCTATGTGTTGGATCGTGATATCTCCATATCAATCCAACCCCATACTAGTCTATGAATGATTGTCCCATTTAATCATTATACTTGACTAGGGATATTTAAGATAAACAACACGATTGTAAATCTAAGGACTTCATTATATTAAATATCCAATAAATAATAAATGAATTTTCTAGCCATATACAAATTCATACTAAACTAGATTGCCTCTAGGGCATCTATTCCAACAGTCTCCCACTTGCACTAGAGCCAATCTGGCGCATCTCGTATGCCCATACTCCTAGTGTGCCCTTCATGCTTCCACTGCGTGAGAGGCTTCGTAAGCGGGTCTGACAGATTATCATCTGTAGGAATCTTGCATATCCGAACGTCTCCTCTATCGATAATATCTCGAATCAGATGAAACTTCCTGAGCACGTGTTTGGACTTTTGGTGCGATCTGGGTTCCTTTGATTGCGCGATCGCCCCAGTGTTGTCACAGAACAACTCCACTGGATCCGCAATGCTAGGGACCACACCAAGTTCAGAAACAAACTTTCTGATCCAAACAGCCTCCTTTGCTGCGCCATTTGCAGCAATGTACTCAGCCTCTGTTGTAGAATCAGCTACCGTCTCTTGCTTGGAACTCTTCCAGCTCACCGCTGCTCCATTCAGGCAAAACACATATCCTGATTGTGATCTAAAGTCATCTCTGTCGGTTTGGAAGCTTGCATCAGTGTAACCCCTTACACGCAACTCTTCCTCACCGCCAAACATCAAGAAAGCATCCTTAGTTCTTCTCAAGTACTTTAGGATGTTCTTGACAGCAATCCAGTGACTCTCACCCGGATTGGATTGGTATTTGCTTGTCATACTCAAGGCATATGACACATCTGGTCTAGTACATAACATGGCGTACATGATAGATACTATGGCCGAGGCATAGGGAATCCTACTCATGCGTTCCTTCTCAATCTCATTGGAAGGATAACTACTCTTCGAAAGAGTGATTCCATGTGACATGGGCAAGAATCCCTTCTTGGAATCTTGCATGTTGAACCGTTTCAACACCTTGTCAATATATGTACTTTGACTTAGGCCTAGCAACCTCTTAGATCTATCTCTATAGATCTTTATACCGAGTATATAGGCTGCTTCCCCTAAGTCCTTCATTGAGAAACACTTCCCTAGCCAATCTTTCACAGATTGCAGCATGGGAATGTCGTTTCCAATGAGTAGTATGTCATCCATATACAAGACCAGAAAAGCTACAGAGCTCCCACTAACCTTCTTGTAGACACAAGACTCATTTTCGTTTCTGATGAAGCCAAACTCTTTGACTACTTCATCAAAACGTCGATTCCAACTCCTAGAAGCTTGCTTCAATCCATAAATGGATCGTTGCAGCTTACAGACTTTGTTGGCTTGCTTTGGATCCTCAAAACCCTCCGGCTGCATCATATACACGTCCTCGAGGAGATTCCCATAAAGGAATGCTGTTTTGACATCCATCTGCCAAATCTCATAGTCATAGTATGCTGCAATCGCAAGTAAGATTCGGATGGATTTGGTCATAGCTACTGGTGAAAAGGTTTCATCATAGTCAATACCATGAATCTGTCTGAATCCTTTAGCCATCAATCGGCCCTTATAGGTAATCACATTACCATCCATGTCGATATTCTTCTTGAAGACCCACTTGCACCCTATGGGCCGCGCCCCATCGGGTGGTTCCACCAAAGTCCATACTTTGTTGGTATACATGGATTCCATCTCGGATCTCATGGCCTCAAGCCACTTCTGTGAGTCTGGGCCATTCATGGCCTCCTCATAGGTAGTAGGCTCATCATCTATGAGCATCGTGTCACCGGAATCAGTTACGAGAAGTCCGTACCTCTCGGGTTCCTGGCGCACTCTACTAGATCTACGAAGCTCTTGTGTTACCTGAACAGGTGGCTCCACAACTGCTTTTGATTCCTGTTCATGTTCCATAATCGGTCCAGTGATTTGTGGTTCTTGAACTTCTTCAAGTTCTACATTCCTCCCACTTGCTTCTTTAGAGACAAACTCTCTTTCTAGAAACACGCCGGTCCGAGCAACAAACACTTTGTTCTCGGTTGGATTGTAGAAGTAGTATCCCTTAGTTTCCTTAGGGTACCCCACAAATTTACACTTATCCGATTTAGGCCCTAGCTTGTCTGATTGTAAACGTTTTACATAGACATCGCAGCCCCAAATCCTCATGAAGGACAGTGTGGGACGCCTCCCACTCCACATCTCATATGGTGTCTTCATGACTGATTTAGATGGAACACGGTTAATGGTGAAAGCTGCACTTAATAGAGCGTAGCCCCAAAATGATAATGGAAGATCGGTTTGACACATCATAGACCGAACCATATCCAATAGGGTTCGATTCCTCCTCTCGGACACGCCATTCCATTGTGGCGTTCCGGGTGGAGTGAGTTGGGACACGATCCCACACTCTCTAAGATAGTCGTCAAACTCTTGGCTCAAGTATTCTCCTCCACGATCCGATCGTAGAGCCTTGATACTTTTGCCAAGTTGCTTCTCTACTTCATTCTTGAATTCTTTGAACACTTCAAAGGATTCGGATTTTGCCCTCATAAGGTACACAAATCCATATCTACTGTAATCATCAGTAAATGTAATGAAGTAGACATAACCACCCCTGGCTGGCGTGGCAAATGGCCCACACACATCTGTATGTATGAGCGCCAATTGCTCACTAGTCCTCTCACCTTTCTTATTGAAAGGGGACTTTGTCATTTTTCCCAGTAAACAAGCCTCACATGTCTCATATGATTCAAAATCAAATGAGTCTAGTAATCCATCCTTATGGAGTCTAGATACACGTTTCTCATTTATATGGCCTAAACGACAATGCCATAAATAAGCAGGATTTAAATCATTTATTTTAATCCGCTTGGTATTAATGTTGTAGACAGGATTGCTTAGATCAAGGACATAAAGTCCATTAAATAATTGCGCACTAAAATAGTGAATATTATTCAAATAAAAGGAACAACAATTGTTCTTTATAGAAATAATAAAACCTTCCTTGTCCAAACAAGAAATAGAAATAATGTTTCTGCTCATAGCAGGCACAAAATAGCAATTATTTAATTCTAAAACTAATCCTGAAGGCAGAGATAGCTCGCACACGCCTATGGCCAACGCAGCAACCTTTGCTCCATTCCCAACGCGCAGATCTACCTCCCCTTTAGCCAATCTTTTACTTCTCTTTAGATCCTGCATATTTCGACAAATATGAGATCCACATCCAGTATCTAATACCCATGATGGAGAGACAGTTAAATTGACATCTACAACAAAAATACCTGGTGGTGGTGGAATCACTATTCCAAGCCTCTTGTCCTCCAGATATTTTGGGCAGTTCCTCCTCCAGTGTCCAGGCTGACTGCAGTAGTGACACTCACCCTTAGTCACGACCTTGGCAATGCCACCAACAGGCTTAAGGGCTTGTTCCTTGGAATTGGCAACTGACTTGCCCTTTCCCTTGGAGGAAGAGGCAAACCTTTTGCCCTTTCTTCTATGCACCATCATAATGGCCTTGCCCTTACCCTTGTTGATGCTTTGTTCAGCCGTCCTCAACATGTTGAGCAAATCTGGCAGTGGTTTAACGATCTCGTTCATGTTATAGTTCATAATGAACTGTCCATAACTCTCGGGCAACGATTGCAACACGAGATCGGTTGCCAACTCTTGGCCGACTGGGAACCCAAGCCGGGCGAGATTCTCCAAATACCCGATCATTCGGAGTACATGGGGTCCCACTGGGTTCCCTTCTGCCAGATGACATTTGAACAGTGCCTTCGAGACCTCATACCTCTCTACCCTCGCCTGCTCTTGGAAGAGCTGCTTTAGATGTTCGATCATATCGACAGCATTCATGTTCTCGTGTTGCTTCTGAAGCTCAGAGGTCATGGTGCAAAGCATTAGGTAGGCCGCATCATTAGCGTCATCAACACGCTTTTGATACGCCTTTAAGGCAGCAGGTGTCTGATTCTCTGGACCTTCTGGAACATGCTCCTCTATTGCGTACAGTTTCTTCTCTTGCTTGAGAACAATTCTCAAGTTTCTGTACCAATCAAGAAAGTTGGTTCCAGAGAGCTTGTCCTTCTCAAGGACAGATCGTAGGGAATGTTGTGAACTCGATGAGTTGTTTGCCATTTAGAATTCTACAAAAGGAAAATACGCAAGTTTTAGTTTGTGAATTTTTGACTATATTTAATAATGGCTAGTTTATTAAATATAGCTCCCACTATTTTTCTACGGATTAATAACCCTCAAGATATTAATGCAGAAAATATCCTTATATTTTCTAGTGGGCCAAGATCCATCTTTTCATCTCCTTATGAGCTTGCTTTGGCAAGTCACCCATAATTTGACTACTTCTAGGTAGGAACAATTCCAATTGCATCCCATATGCAACTCTTGGTTCAATCGGGCAAATAACTCCTTATTTATCCATCCATATGGATAATCCCAATTGATTGCCTCTAGGTTTCTTAATCAAATTAATAGCCTAGTTGTGTTCAACCTCTTATCTAAACAATTGCACATTGTTACGTGCCATCGCATTCCATCATTATGAACCAAGTCGCCATGCTTTGGCACGCACGAACTTGATAAATAATGATGATAATGAGTGTTTAAATAACGAGAAGGCAAGAACACAATATTTAAAATTTGAGGGATTTTAAATTCTTTTAATTGTTTTGTTGATCAATATCAACTAATCTATCTATTTGAGTTTGGGCACAACTCCAAATAATAGATCCGGGTTGTCTAATTATCTTATTATCCTAATTGCATGCATCATCCATACACCAACCACACAAATAATAAGACAATAAATAAACAACCACATAACAGAAATTAAACGTGATGTGGATATGGCCTTTTCTAGACTAAGATAATTCCAAGCCAATGGAATTATCTATGAAACCTAAAGCAAACACATCTCCATGCGTCTTGATCTTTTGGTCCATCCTCCATAGTCTTGTGGAATGCTCCATGCTCCATCTTTTGTGGCTTCTTTGGCTTTGGGCTTCTTTTCTCCAATCTTGGCTAACAATCTACTTTATCTAGCACTAGCTAATATTTATATTAAATAAAATAAATCTCACAAGTTGAGAAAAAAATGGCACGCAGGCCATAAAACCCTAATTAATTATTACAATTAATTGATCGGCTCGCAGGCCGTAAAACCAAACCACATCCTAAGGCCATATCCAATCACCATGCGATTTGCACATAAACAGTTAAAATCCAATTTTAACGCGCTTGGTCAATTTTAATTGATTTTAGGATTTCTAGGGTTAAAACGGTCCATGGGCCCAACAATCCAATTGCCCGGGCCCATCAAAGTGAACCACAAGGCCCTAGGGCCGGCCCGGCCCAAAACCCGCAAGCTAGGCCCGCGGGTTAGGGCCGCCCGGCCCCTTAGGGCGGCCAAGCTTGGGCGGCAAGCAAGGGGGCGGTCCCCTAGGGGGGCCGATCCTCCTCTTGGGGGTTGTTTCCAAAACAACTCCCTTGCTTGGAGCCCAAGTTTGGTTGTTTCCTTGTTTTGGGAGAACTCCTTCTTCCCCAAGGATGCCCAAACCCTAGATCTAAGATCCTAAAATTTCTTAAACTCACCAATTCATGCATCCAATGCAAAAAAATTGGGTCTTGTTATGATTAATTATTGACAAATTGCATCCCATGCTTGATTTGTCTTGTTTTACGCGATAACAATCAAATTAAGGTGTAAAACAACAAGAATGTAACACATAAACTACGTTTATGCTCTATGACCTGTGGCTCTGATACCACTGTAGGGTTTTGATTCATGGATCGCGCAACGGAAGCATAATCAAACAAATTGCCCTCGCGTACCAACACGGGACTTGTAGGGACTTAGTGGTTTAGAGGCTAGGGTAAGGCTCGTCGGGCGCATGCGAAAACCAAGCTTGTGCGCGACCTCTGGTAACTGACTGAGAGATCCTAGGCTTACGTGTCCCATCAATGCGGCTAATCTCATAACGGTCTCCGATACTTGCGGGCAGATACGTAACGGTTCCTATGTACACGGTCGAACGTGCCGTTGGGGGTCTATCTTTAAGCCGCCATTTATGGTGCATTAACCCCTCAACGGTCACTTTCCCACTATATATAGGATCGTTAGCTCTCCGTTGCAACACAAGTCATATGCTGGTCCAATACCATAGCTTACTGTCTCTCTCTCACAAGCAGTTACTAGTGCTTACCCTCTCCCTACACACACCCTACGATTCTCTGTGTTCTTATTCTCTACTTGAGGTGTATACTTGGATATCTCTTGAGGATTTCCTTGTACACATTTTGGTGAACCCGACGTGAAACACCCACCTTTTCTCTTTCTCAACCTGTCCGCAATGTCTTCCGATGCACACGTCCGTGATGGTGATCGGTCCCCCTCTCATGAGGAGACCTCAGGGGAAGAGGGACTTCTCAATACCATTGCCAATCCCAGCGTCCGCATGCAAGTAGCTGCTGGAGGAGGGCCTTCTTTAGAGGCACTTCAAGCCACGATTCAGAATAAAGCTCAGATGATACAGGCCCAGTCCGTCAAATCATGGCAATCTTGGGAAGGATTGCTCAGAACACCACCACAGGGGCTTCAGTCTCAACCCCGACAGCCCAGCTACCTCTACCGGTGGCAGCAACCACATCCATAGTGCACACATCTGTTGCCCAATCCTCTTTTCCCAGCGGCCCTGGGCTTCAGGCGCCGGGGCTCCCGTCGAGGTCGTCCCTGATAACGGCAGGAAACCCTACGCCATACTCGGCAGTGCCTTTTCACGCAAGTGGAGCTTTAGGGAGCCATGCACTCTCGCCACCACCTCCCTATGATCCAAGCATGCCCTCATCACGGGCTTTGCAGCTTTGGAACAACGCATAGACAACATCTTCGCGAACCAGAGCTTCGCAGATACCGTAATCCCGAAGGTTGACAGCGCGCCTCCTATTCCGCGGGACATTTACTTAATGCCCAACCCCGCCGGATACCAGGCACCCAAGTGGGAGAATATCGACGAAGTCGGTGGGAATGCGCATGAACACGTGATGCGATTCGTTGACTTGATGGGCCCACATGCAGTTGTCACCAGACTATTGAGGCGCGAATTCCCTAAGTCTCTGGGGGCCGTCGCATACAAATGGTACAGGACCCTGGAAGCAGGATCTGTCAAGACAGGGGAAGACATGGTGGAGAAATTCTACACCAAATTCTTCCAAGCGGAAGAGAAAGTCACCACTATCCACCTCTCCCGCATGTACCAGAGGCATGATGAAGAGGGGGTCGTCTTCATTAAGAGGTTCAGGTCCAAGTCCTTGGAATGCGTCGACAGTGTCTTGGAAAGCCGACTGGTGAAAATATGCCTTCAGGGTATGCGTGATGAATACAAAGGTATGCTAATCAATCTGAACATACCTACTTTCTCCAAGTTGATCGATTGTGCCAGGAACATTGAACCCATTGTGGAGAAGCAAAGGAGGGAGTTCT
The DNA here is from genome assembly GCA_023055425.1 of Linanthus parryae. Classification (NCBI taxonomy): domain Eukaryota; kingdom Viridiplantae; phylum Streptophyta; class Magnoliopsida; order Ericales; family Polemoniaceae; genus Linanthus; species Linanthus parryae. The sequence goes on along the minus strand of JALGPY010000012.1, from coordinate 20,206,837 downwards.
CACACGATCGCGCACCCGCAAGCTCTGTTTTCAACCCCTTGCCATTTCATTCAGAGAGAGAACCAAAAGGAAGAGAAGTGGCCATTGTATGATCTCGTGACGTCATGGAATTGCGACACTCCCAATTCGATTGACAAGCGATGATCTACTTCAGTGGATCACCTATTGAAGAGGTATTTGTAGGGTTTTGATTCATGGATCGCGCAACGGAAGTATAATCAAACAAATAGCCATGCAAAACCCTCCAAGGATCACAAGTCTAGATGCATAACGATAGTAAAGGTAAGAAATCATAAACACACCGTTGGGTTCTCCTTGATGACTTCAAACGCGAATAGTGTCACGTTCTCTATAGTTGATCCACGCCTAGAGTTGATCCTAGATCTCCCAAACTCCTTGGTGCTAGCCCGGAATAAGAGGAGGGTGAAGGATTCACGCAAAACGAGACAAAAGAGGGGCTTCGGCCCTCTTTTGGCCGACGTGGTGAGGGCGGCGGCAAGGGGGTCGGGTTCGGCCTCCTTGTTGCTTGCTCTCTCTCCTTTGTTCTCTCCCACTCTTGTTATGTTCACTAATGAGCATAAGTTATAAGGAAGGAAGGAAGGAGGGTCCTTTATATAGTCCAACAACTCCTTGTTAACTACCTAAAGGACTTATTCTAGTCCAACTAGAATTCAATTTAGTCCCTTCCTTGCAAATTAGTCCCTACTAAGTTTGCAAGGGTTTGCAAAGTGATCCTTCTAATTAATTAATCCAATTAATTAATTCCAAATCTAGTACAACTCTATATAGCGTGTGACCCCATAGGTTCTATCTAGTTGGTAGCAACTATTTGCTAATATGGAGCGGTTTCTAGCAAAACATCCATTCTAGCCAACTAATAGAATAGTCATCTAGACAACCTTTGTACAAGTAATTGTCTCATCCCTTTGCCTCTATATCCGTATTGGACACGAGACATACAAGTCACACTCGTATATCCAATCCATAGTTTCTCGATCTATGGAATAGCCTTATTCGTGCAAATAACATCAATATCCCATATATTGATTTATTTGAGTCTGGCAAGACATTCTATAAGCACTAACCCTCGAGCGGCCTAGGATATTTGCTCCCGTTATGTGGGAGGGGCAAATCCTCTCTACGTCCACTACGATCTCTAAGCTTGCTTCTCATTGTATCCAGTACACGCCTTTATAACTACCCAGTCACGGTGTAGCGTTTAACGCTACCAAGATCACAATGATCCACAACTAGAATATCTAGTGACTTCAAGTCTAAGGATGACAATACCATTGCACCGCGAGAAGCACTTGTGACTCAACATAACATGTATGTAGCCTTCTCGGTGATGGGTCAATCCAGTGCAACATTCCGTAATGCACACCTATGTGTTGGATCGTGATATCTCCATATCAATCCAACCCCATACTAGTCTATGAATGATTGTCCCATTTAATCATTATACTTGACTAGGGATATTTAAGATAAACAACACGATTGTAAATCTAAGGACTTCATTATATTAAATATCCAATAAATAATAAATGAATTTTCTAGCCATATACAAATTCATACTAAACTAGATTGCCTCTAGGGCATCTATTCCAACAGTATTGCCCTTAAAATATTTCTTACAATGTAAGCCTATCTCATATGATAGTGATAGCTTGAAAATGGATTAGTCTGGGACATCTTTTTACCATTGGTTTTAACCCTGTGAGAGTTGAGTTTGCCCATTTTCAGCTTATTTTCCACCTGATACGAGGCAGAGATTTATAGAACATGACTGCAAGATTTGAGTAATTTTATGCATACTTTTGTTTGTTGGATATGATCGCGGGTACATGTTATGATGTGCAGGTAACAGGTGTCGAGAAATGCATGAGATTAACTTGGATGGGAGGCAGCGTGTCAGGAATGCTGAGCAGAAAAAAGAGGAAAAAGTCTAAGTTGTGCGTTCAAACGCAGGGCACCTGCGTTCAGACGCACCAGATGGGAGCAGCGGGAAAATGGCGGAAAAGAGGCTAAGGCGTGCGTTCAGACGCACGGCCTGCGTTCAAACGCAGGACTCGACATCATCAGCTGAAAGACCAAGTTGTGCGTTCAAACGCAGGCGAGCTGCGTTCAAACGCACGTGTCCGAGAAGCCAGAAGCCAGAAGCCAGAAGGAAAAGTGGTTAAGGCCTGCGTTCAAACGCAGGATGTGTGCGTTCAGACGCACTGCGTTTGAACGCAGGTGAGTTGCGTTTGAACGCACGGAGGGTTTCCAGAAGCTTCCAGGACGGGTCTTTTTTAGGGTAAAACAGGAATTTCGTGCATCAGTTTTGAAGACTGTGGCAGTATAAAAGGAGGTGTCCCAGCACTGAATTAGGGTAACACATACACATTCACACATCTACAATCATCATCACAGCAGCGAGTTTCAGAGCCATCAGGATTGGAGCAGAGCAGGATTGGAGCAGTTTTTCAGTATTCGGCCAATAACTTGTTTGATCTTTTCTCTCTTTTATGAAACATTGTTTTTCAATAATGCAAGCTAGCTAGACCTTTTTCCTAGGTTCTTGGTGAACCTAGGGTTTATGAATTCAGCAGACTGGTTTGTTTGATTCTCAGATGCATGGCTAGTTTAAGTCTTAATACAGGATGGATTGTTTATTATCTTGTCTTTGATTTTATTTACATACATGAATGGCTTGATCACCCAGGAGTGTTATAGACAGGATCTGGTGCACGAGAGTGACCAGTGAGAGTTAGGAAGAAAAGACAGGATTTAGTACTCTGCCTTGATGGACCGAGAGGTGAAAAGAATCAGGGAACTAGCCCAGAAGCATTAGACCAACTGCTAGACGTTTAGGGGGAGACCGAGAGGAGAACCTGTAACCCTAGCAGACTTAGAACGAACCTGCAGATTTAGGTGGCCGAGAGGACCCGAAAATCTGCAGGAGAGTGACAGGTACATGAGACCGAGAGGAGATTGTACTATTGGTATGCTGGCATAAACAAAACCACCGCGTGTTTCTGAAATCAAATATACCATGAAAGATGGAGAGTAACCCTAGGGGATCCTGGAACCTAGATTCTTAGAATTATCGATTTTTATAACTACCACAATTTATGCAAATTATTTAAAAGAAAAATAAAATAAGCTTTTCTAAATATTGTTTTATTTACTGCAATTTAGTGAGTAGAATCACATCCCAACCTTCCTCCTTTTTACAGAATTTGTGTCTAATTCTAATTCTAATAAGCAAAAACTTAAACTGTTCTCGAGGGTTCGACAACCAGAGTCACAATTACCTACTCTATATTACTTGATCGTACACTTGCGAAAAAGCAGATAGGTTTACGCTGTCAAGTTTTTGGCGCCGTTGCCGGGGAACGGTTACAGTTTTTGTTAAAAAGACATTAGAATAAGTCTCAAAGTTTTTCTTTTCTTTTTACGTTTATTTTCTTTTGACTCATTGCTCTTGAATTCTGATTTTCAGGCTATTCTAGTTTATGTCCAGATTGCCTAGCAAACTGGTATCACCACTTGAAGATCCCGAAAAACTTTTCAGAGAGCAAAGTCGCAGACACCGAGCCGCGATGTCTAAGCACGGAGAAGACACCACAACCGAAACAGGAACACCCACAGGACAGCAGCAACGTACTCCAGCACAGATGGCTCTTTACATTGAAGAGCTGATAGCAGCAGGTTTTGCTGCCAGGAACAATCAGAGGACTTACAACAGGTCTGGAAGGGCGTTAGTCGAAAACTTTGAAGTCCCAACCGGAGGACATCAGCCAGCTATCGTAGTGCCACCCATTACAGCAGAGCACTTCGATCTGAAATCATCCACCATTCTGACTGCCCAGACTCATTGTCCTTTCAATGGGAAGGCAGATGAAGATCCAAACGACTTCCTTGGAAAGTTTGAAGATTACTGCAACAAGATTAAGTATAGAGGAGTCGAAGCGGATACGCTAAAGCTGATTTTATTCCCATACTGCTTGTTCGGAACAGCAAAAGACTGGCTGGAGGCAAGACCACCGAGGTCTATCACTACCTGGGATGGGTGTGTTGCTGATTTTCTAGCAAAATTCTACCCCGCATCCCGCGTTATCAAGCTGCAGAGTGAGATTTTATCTTTCAAACAGCAGATGGGGGAGACGGTGGTGGACGCATGGGACAGGTTGATGAGACTCGTAAAAAAATGCCCCAATCACGGCTTCGGGGACGCAAAAATTCTGCAGGTATTCTACCATGCTCTTGACAGGGAGAATGCTGACAGGATTGATAGGGAAGCTGGGGGTAACTTTTTATACCATGTGGATAAGGATGGAGCATACGAACTGATGAAACAATTAGCCAAACAGGATACTCGCCTGTTTGATGACCGCAGGCTCACAGCGATAGCAGAACCAGTGGTTGATGACAGGATTGACAATCTCACGAAAGTGGTACAGGACTTAGTTAAAAAGGTGTATACAGAGAAGAAGCCTGTGGGTAGACGAACCTGACTTTGACGCAGCAATTCTGGAGCTTCAGACCGAAGATGCCAACTATGTTCAGCAGCAGTGGGATCCTAGTCGCTACAGACCCGGCACACGTGATCATCCAGGGTTTCGCTACGGAAATCCCAATGCAGCAGTATATGCACCAGGATTCCAGCACAGGCCACAGGCACAACAGACAGCCCCAGCTCAGCATGCACCAGCACCACCACCACAGCTAAATTTGTCACAGCAACATTTTGAGTCCTATATGGAGAAATTCAATAAGCAGTGGGAAACTAGATTTGCGCAGATGGAGTCATTAACTGCCGATGTAAGCCAAATGAAAATTGCTATCCGCAACCTGGAGGTACAGAATGGTCAGCTTGCACAGAACCAGGCAGAACGAGCCCCAGGGAATTTACCATCAAATACAGTGAACAATCCACGCGCTCAAATCAATGCTATCACAACTCGCAGTGGAATTGCACTGCAGGATCCGCCGTATCCCAGTCATGCACGTGCAGAAAAGTTAAAGATTATTGAACAGGAAGTGATTGACAGGGAAGACAGTTCAACCGCTAACCCTCAGAAAAGGGGTTCGGTCGGGCAGGAAGCAGAGCAGACTAATGAGGGTAATCCAGAAACATTACCAATTTCTAAGGAGGTTCCTTACCCTCTGAAGACACGTAAGAGAGACGACAGCAAAGACTACGCCAGATTTCTGGAGGTATTCAAGCAATTACAAATAAACATACCTTTTGCCGAAGCACTTGCCAAAATGCCTACTTATGCGAAATTTCTCAAAGACATATTGTACGGGAGAAGGCGAATGAGTGACTTCAAAACAGTGAATCTGACGGCAGAAGCGAGCAGTTGTGTGAAAAATGGTCTACCACTGAAAAAGAAAGACCCTGGCAGCTTTGTTATTCCAGTAACTCTGGGCAGTGCATACACAGGAAAAGCCTTATGCGACTTGGGCGCCACACTTCAAAAGTGTGGGAGTCGGAGAACCACGTCCAACAAGAATTATGCTTCGAATGGCTGACAGATCTGTGAAACCTGCCTATGGAGTAATTGAAGATATCCTGGTAAAAGTAGGAGAGCTTATTTTTCCAGCAGATTTTGTGATACTGGATATGGAGGCCGGAGAGGTCCCGCTAATCCTGGGCAGACCTTTCCTAGCAACTGGTGAAGCCATTATTAACTGCAAAAGTGGAGAGCTGTCCATGCAAATCAATGAAGAAAAAGTGAAATTCAATGTCTTCAAATCTCTCCAGCTTCCTGACCATTATGGGCATGAAAACTGTTTTGCAGTAGAGGTAATTGACGATCTGAAGAATGATGAGATAGAAGATTTATGGGAGGAATTTGAGGACATGTATCCAGAGGAAACAGAGGAGCAACAGGATGAGCAGATCATGGGAACAGAAAGCTGGGTCACGCTATATAGGGATGAAGGAGGCGAGCAGAAAATGACACTGGTCCCATCACTCCAGGAACCACCAGTCCTGGAATTGAAACAGTTGCCAAACCACCTCAGGTACGCTTTTATTGGTGAAAATAATACTTTACCGGTAATTGTTTCGTCTCTTTTATCTCAGGAACAGGAACAAAAGCTGCTGGAGGTACTTCGAGAGCATAAAGAAGCCATCGGATGGACAATTGCGGACCTATAGGGAATCAGTCCTGATTACTGCATGCATAAAATAAGAATTGAAGAAGGAAAGAAGCCAGTCATCCATCCTCAACGGAGACTAAACCCAATTATGAAAGATGTGGTACGTAAGGAGGTCATGAAGTGGCTAGAAGCAGGAATTATATACCCCATATCAGACAGCACCTGGGTCAGTCCTGTCCAGTGTGTACCGAAGAAAGGGGGTATTACAGTAGTACAGTATGCTGATCAGGAACAGATCGCGCAGCGCACTGTCACTGGCTGGCGAATCTGTATGGACTATCGGAAGCTGAATGATGCCACACTAAAAGACCACTTTCCGCTGCCATTCATGGACCAGATGTTGGACAGACTAGCTCACCATGCTTATTACTGCTTTCTTGACGGGTACTCTGGCTACAACAAGATCTATACAAATCCAGAAGATCAAGAAAAGACGACGTTCACCTGCCCTTACGGAACGTTCGCCTTTAGACGAATGCCATTTGGATTGTGCAATGCTCCAGCAACATTTCAAAGATGTATGATGGCTATTTTCTCTGATATGATAGAGAAAAATTTGGAAGTATTCATGGACGATTTTTCGTTATTCGGAGACAGCTTTGAAGACTGCTTATACCATCTGGCCAGAGTTCCGATTCGCTGCAGAAAAACAAACCTGGTACTCAACTGGGAAAAATGCCACTTCATGGTTACTGAAGGAATAGTGCTGGGACACAGGATTTCCAGCAAAGGACTGGAAGTAGACAGGGAAAAAATAGAGGTGATCAAGCAGCTGCCATATCCAACCACAGTGAAGGCAATTAAGAGTTTTTTGGGCCACGCAGGATTTTACAGAAGGTTTATTAAAGATTTCTCAAAAATTACAAAGCCACTATGTAATTTGTTGGGAAAAGATGTGCCCTTTGTATTTGATGAAGCCTGCAAAGAAGCCTTTGACGTGCTTAAAGAAAGGCTGACAACTGCACCCATTATCACAACGCCAGACTGGACCCTCCCATTCGAGCTGATGTGCGACGCCAGTGATTACGCAGTGGGCGCGGTACTGGGACAGCAAAGAGACAAAGTGTGCAGTGTCATCTACTATGCCAGCAGGGTCCTGAATGAGGCACAGATTAATTATGGGACTACAGAGAAGGAGCTGTTGGCAGTTGTTTTTGCTCTGGATAAGTTCAGATCCTACCTGGTAGGTTCAAAAGTCATCATATTCACAGATCACAGTGCGCTGAAATACTTACTGGAGAAGAAGGATGCAAAGCCAAGGCTGCTGCGTTGGATTCTGCTGATGCAGGAATTTGATGTCGAAATCAGGGATAAGAAGGGAGTTGAAAATGTGGTAGCAGATCATCTATCTCTTCTGGAAAACCCTACAGAATAATTGGTGCCAATTCAAGAAAATTTTCCGGATGAACATATTATGAAGATCAAGACCAATAGACGGCCCTGGTACTATGCCATAGCCAATTATTTGGTCAATAGAGCACTCCCTGAAGACATCACCCCTTGGCAGAAAAAGAAGTTTATTTCAGACTGCATGCAATATTTCTGGGACGATCCCTATCTGTTCAAGCAAGGGGCGGATAATATTCTCCGTCGATGCATTCCATGCCACGAGATTCTGGAGGTAATTCAGCACTGCCACTCAGCACACTGTGGGGGACACTTTAGCGGACCAAGAACAGCTCACAAGGTGCTGCAGTCAGGATTTTTCTGGCCAACAGTCTTCAAGGATTGCCATGATTATGCGCAGAGTTGTGATCGCTGCCAAAGGACAGGAAATATTTCCCAGCGAAATGAAATGCCCATGACACTTTGGCAGGAAGTCGAGCCGTTTGACGTTTGGGGTATTGATTTTATGGGTCCATTCCCTTCGTCTCTGGGAAATCTCTACATCTTACTGGCAGTAGATTACGTGTCAAAATGGGTGGAAGCAATAGCCTGTCAGAAGAACGATGCGTCAGTCGTGGAAAGATTCCTCAAACGTAATATCTTTACCAGATTCGGAACACCGAGGGCCATGGTCAGTGATGAAGGTTCTCATTTTATCAATAAGGTCTTTGCCAAGGTTTTAAAGCAATACGGGGTGTCTATCCATAAGGTATCACTGCCTTATCACCCTCAGGCAAACGGGCAAGCAGAGGTGTCCAACAGGGAGATAAAGATCATACTGGAGAAAACTGTGAATCCTGGACGCAAGGACTGGTCATTAAAGCTGGATGATGCGCTCTGGGCATACAGAACTGCTTACAAAACCCCGCTGGGAATGTCCCCATACTAGCTGGTGTTTGGAAAAGCATGTCACTTACCAGTAGAATTGGAGCACAAAGCATACTGGGCAATCAAGCAGCTGAATATGGATCACAGTTTATCGGGAAGCAAACGAAAGATGGCACTCCTTGAACTGGAGGAATTCCGTAAAACTGCATATGAGAGTGCCAAAATTTATAAAGAAAAAACAAAGAAGTGGCATGACAACCGCATTCTACCAAAGAAGATAGAAATCGGGCAGAAGGTTCTCCTCTACAACTCAAGGATGAAATTCTATCCAGGGAAGCTGCGCTCAAGATGGTCTGGACCATTTACTGTGAAGGACATTACATCATGGGAAGTGGTGGAACTGGAGAACCCGAGAGACAATACAGTTTTCAAGGTGAATGGGAACAGAGTCAAGCCATACAGAGATCCTCAGGAAATCATGGAGGTAGAGGCAATCTACCTCGACCTTCCGTGATTACAACAAAGGTAACAAAGTCGGGCTGTCGACTGTAAATCACAAGCGCTGGTTGGGAGGCAACCCAACATAGATTAGTTGTTTTTATATAATTTTTACAATGTTCATAATTTGAGAGAAAAGTGAGAAAGAGGGGTTTAATATTGAATTCAGTGTCTCAGGAATCAGAGGCGTGCGTTCGAACGCAGACACCCTGCGTTCAAACGCAGACCCACCAACAGACCGAAGAAACACTGGAAATGGCTAACACTTATGCGTTCAAACGCAGACCGCCTGCGTTCAAACGCAGATCACACAATGAAGATTTCCAGCCAACAAGTGGTGCGTTCAAACGCACAAGGTGCGTTCAAACGCACGAAGAAAAAGACGGGTTGGAAAAGCCTAAGGCGTGCGTCTAAACGCAGAAGGTGCGTTCGAACGCAAGAACCAATCAGCAGAGAATTTCTAGAGACAAGGCGTGCGTTTAAACGCATATCATGTGCGTTCAAACGCAGCTCATCAGAGACATTGCAGAAGACAAGCATTGCGTTTAAACGCAACTCATGTGCGTTCAAACGCAAATCAACAAGCCCAGAAAATTCATAGACCTGCAGATCAAGGAAATTTCAAAATTCCAGAAAAGTTGAAGCAGTGCGTTCAAACGCAGAAGCTGCGTTCAAACGCACATCCGAGAGGGATCGGAAAATTTTGAAAAAATTTGAAAAAATTTGAATTTCAGGGGCCATTCTGCAATTTCTCAAAGTTCGCCTATATATACTGTACGGATGACAGTGAATCATTTTCACCCAAGTCATCCAGTTTTCAACTCTCTCTCTAGAAATTCTCTCTGCCCTAGCAGCCGCCAGAAGCAGTCAGCCGCCAGCAATCTCCGACGACCACCGCAGGAACACCAGAAAGTCAGGAACAGTGTGGGGGTGGTCCAACTCATCAGATCCAAACAACTTCAAATCCACTTCAGAGAGTAATTTCCAGATCTGTACCCGTAAGATTTACTCCGGGTAGCCAGGTTCTATCTTTTCCTTCTCTTTGAAAATTTTCATTTTTTCTGTTTGAATCTTGAAATGGATGAGGATAGCCCTTACATGAGGCCTGATAGGGCGATTGCACCCTTGAACATCATAGACTGCAGATTGCTTAGGGTTGACCATTTCTGCGACCATAGGTTTGTTAACATGGAGGCTCACCGTTTCTTTCTGCAAGACAAAAAGATTCGGTATGATATACCTGCTGAGAGAACTTTTCCCCGTGACAGAGTGGCAATGGGGGATGAACTGTTCAACTATACTGGGCAGGATCATTTTGGGGATTTGTTTACTGGTTTTACCAATCTGCAAGTCAGTTCTGTGCTGGCTAAGGAGATTTTCAGCAATCTCCAGCAGTGCATGAACAGTGAAGCTCAGTCAATTGACTGGATTTACTGCAGAAAGAGATGGATTCGAATCACCCCAGAGAGTATTCGAGAGAGTCTGGGTCTGGAATTAGTGTTGGATGACTGTCAGTTTCAGAAACTGAGGCGTCATCCCTCTGAACAGCTTAGCGAACAGATCCTGACCACCTTGTGTGCTGGTGTACCGGGCGCTGCTTGGTACTATCCTGAACGGAGTCCTTCCTACCGGAAACTCCCTGCGACCTACCTGATTCGAGAGGCGAGATGGTGGACTGAGTGGGTAAACAACAGAATTGTGGGTATTAAACAATTTACCCGCATTGATTATAACATTGCCCTTTTGGTGTACTGTCTAATGGCCCGAGAGCCTGTGAGCCTCCCGGAGATTATTTGTGAGTTTTTCCGGGAACGAAGAGAGACCCACAGCAAGAAGGGTTTGGGTCTCCTGGGGATGTTAACCAAAATGGCGCAGGATTATAGAGTGGTTATTCCTGGCGACCTGAGAGATATTCGACCAGTGCAGGTACGCAAGTACCGAAACATGAGATGTGCGTTGCATGAGGCTCTGCACGGGCCTCCAGAATTTGTCCAAGTGGACGATGATGATGATGATGCTCCGCCTCAGGGTGGGGGTGCTGGCATGCCACCACCACCTCCTCCCGGTGATGGGGGTTTTCCAGCCTTACCAGGTCCCCTCCGACTGCCGCGTTCTGCCAGTTCCAGTGAACACAGGCAGGCCGAACCCGACTTAGGGCAGTCCAGCAGAGGGGCCAGGCGCAGTTCTTTTGGGCGCCTGGAGAGGACTGAGCATGAGGAATGGGTCAGGAAGAAAATTAAGGCCCAAGAAGAAGTGCAAAACTACCTGGTGAGGACGGTCAAGAAAATGGCCAGGGGTGTTGGAAAGTTGTTCAAGACCCAGAAGCATATTTACCACGCTAACACAGCCGCATTGAGAGCTCATGAGGCGGCACTCGCTGAAATTCAGAGCAACATGCGTGGTAAGAGATTTAACTTCCCGGACCGCTATTCGAGTGATAATTGTCCCAGTTGGACAATGGAGGATAGTCGCCCATATGACAGCTTCTCTGGCCATGACCCCACACCGAGTCCGGAACATGCAGACAGTGTAGGTGACCCTGGCAGACCCGGTACCCAGTACCCACCTAGGAGGCAGCATGTAGACCCAGGGGCCAGCAGTGCCCATCCCGGTGCCAGCCACGCTGGTACCGCTGCCGCAGCACGCCATGCTGCGAGGAAACGCGCCAGAGGGCGAACCCCTTCACCATCTCCAGAGCCGACTGACCAGTCTACTCCGGAGAACACATATTCTAGTTACAGGCCAGATCAGTAGAGTCGCGAGGACGTGCCACCTCTAGTGTGGGGGTGGGGAATCGTGTCCTCCTGCATAGCCATGTCAGCATATTTTTGTCCATTTTATTTTTAATTTTATTTTCATTTTTGAGTCAGCACGTTTTTTATGTTGAGTCTACCCACCAATTTTTCTGACCTTGCATGAAAAAATAAATAAATAAATAAAATAAAAAAAAAAACGGAAAAATATAAATAAATTAAATTTTTTTGAGAAAGGGCAACTTAGGACCTAGAAACTGAAGAGAATCCAATGAAAGAGCTTATGAGAGTAGGAAGCACCGTAGTAGGGATACTTCAAATTTTAGTATTTTGTGCGCAAGTCCCACGACAGGCAGTTCCGGGTGTTCAGGAATGTGGAAAGTAGATAACAGGTATACTTTTGGCTTCTCTAGTGTGCTAGGAGGATTTGGTTTTTTGATAGTCGATTATTCCGTTTCCCGTGGAAACTTGTGGGCTCTTGGAATCTGGGGTGGACCTTCGTGTAGAGTCGGTTTTATGTGGTACAAGTCTTCGGCCTAAGCAAAGTTGGGGAATGTACACCACCATCCCTTAAGGTGGTTCCAAGAGAAAATCCTAAAAAGCCCGCACTCTTAAAGCTCTGTTGCACAGTTGTAAAAAACAGAGGAGGTTTAAAAAAAAAAAAAAAAAAAAAAAAAATCTGAAAAAAACAATCTGAAAAAAAAAAATTATTTGTGCTTAAAGGAGAAACAACATAATGTGCTTCCGCTCACACGGAAAATTTGGATTCAATCCAATTTAGAGCTTAAGAGGGAAATTAAAGTCAAGCCGTATTACACAGGAGTTGTGTCTCCCAGCGATGGGACAATTTGCAAATCAAACGCAATAACGGCTAAGAGGGTCTGAAAACCTCAAATGACTTGGCGAAGAAAAATTATCTAGTGACTTAAGATGCCTGGACCCTCTGAGTCAAAAGACGTGCTTTATCTTGGTTGGTTTGGTGGATGTTTGGGGACACCTTAGTGAGTTTGTGGACAGGATCAGTTTATACCATTTCTTGCTGCGTGTTGTGGAATTTCAAAATGAGCTTGTGAGGATTTGATGATTTCAGTTTATGATAGAGAGGTTGCCCAATCTCAGAGAAAAAATTTTTGTTGTGTCTTGAGTCAGTTTGTATATTCTGTATCTGAGTCAGTAATCTGTTGAGTCTTTTGGTCTGTAGTGTGAATCTGTGATAAAGGGGGAAAGTATGCAAATAAAGTATGCAAAAGAAGGGTCTGCAATGGCAGTATGCAAGGGTCTGCTCGGGACGAGCAGAGTTTAATGTGGGGGTATTTTGATAGCTTGAAAATGGATTAGTCTGGGACATCTTTTTACCATTGGTTTTAACCCTGTGAGAGTTGAGTTTGCCCATTTTCAGCTTATTTTCCACCTGATATGAGGCAGAGATTTATAGAACATGACTGCAAGATTTGAGTAATTTTATGCATACTTTTGTTTGTTGGATATGATCGTGGGTACATGTTATGATGTGCAGGTAACAGGTGCCGAGAAATGCATGAGATTAACTTGGATGGGAGGCAGCGTGTCAGATGAGCAGAAAAAAGAGGAAAAAGTCTAAGTTGTGCGTTCAAACGCAGGGCACCTGCGTTCAGACGCACCAGATGGGAGCAGCGGGAAAATGGCGGAAAAGAGGCTAAGGCGTGCGTTCAGACGCACGGCCTGCGTTCAAACGCAGGACTCGACATCATCAGCAGAAAGACCAAGTTGTGCGTTCAAACGCAGGCGAGCTGCGTTCAAACGCACGTGTCCGAGAAGCCAGAAGCCAGAAGGAAATGTGGTTAAGGCCTGCGGTCAAACGCAGGATGTGTGCGTTCAGACGCACTGCGTTTGAACGCAGGTGAGTTGCGTTTGAACGCACGGAGGGTTTCCAGAAGCTTCCAGGACGGGTCTTTTTGAGGGTAAAACAGGAATTTCGTGCATCAGTTTTGAAGACTGTGGCAGTATAAAAGGAGGTGTCCCAGCACTGAATTAGGGTAACACATACACATTCACACATCTACAATCATCATCACAGCAGCCAGTTTCAGAGCCATCAGGATTGGAGCAGAGCAGGATTGGAGCAGTTTTTCAGTATTCGGCCAATAACTTGTTTGATCTTTTCTCTCTTTTATGAAACATTGTTTTTCAATAATGCAAGCTAGCTAGACCTTTTTCCTAGGTTCTTGGTGAACCTAGGGTTTATGAATTCAGCAGACTGGTTTGTTTGATTCTCAGATGCATGGCTAGTTTAAGTCTTAATACAGGATGGATTTTTTATTATCTTGGCTTTGATTTTATTTACATACATGAATGGCTTGATCACCCAGGAGTGTTATAGACAGGATCTGTGCACGAGAGTGACCAGTGAGAGTTAGGAAGAAAAGACAGGATTTAGTACTCTGCCTTGATGGACCGAGAGGTGAAAAGAATCAGGGAACTAGCCCAGAAGCATTAGACCAACTGCTAGACGTTTAGGGGGATACCGAGAGGAGAACCTGTAACCCTAGCAGACTTAGAACGAACCTGCAGATTTAGGTGGCCCGAGAGGACCCGAAAATCTGCAGGAGAGTGACAGGTACATGAGACCGAGAGGAGATTGTACTATTGGTATGCTGGCATAAACAAAACCACCGTGTGTTTCTGAAATCAAATATACCATGAAAGCTGGAGAGTAACCCTAGGGGATCCTGGAACCTAGATTCTTAGAATTATCGATTTTTATAACTACCACAATTTATGCAAATTATTTAAAAGAAAAATAAATTAAGCTTTTCTAAATATTGTTTTATTTACTGCAATTTAGTGAGTAGAATCACATCCCAACCTTCCTCCTTTTTACAGACTTTGTGTCTAATTCTAATTCTAATAAGCAAAAACTTAAACTGCTCTCGAGGGTTCGACAACCAGAGTCACAATTACCTACTCTATATTACTTGATCGTACACTTGCGAAAAAGCAGATAGGTTTACGCTGTCAGATAGCAGTAATGCAAATTCAAAGCCTATCTCATATGATAGCAGCAATACGCGAACGTAAGCCTATCTCATATGATAGCAGCAATACGCGAACGTAAGCCTATCTCATATGAGAACAGTAATGCAAATTCAAAGACCGTCTCAAATGATAGCAGCAATACGCGAACGTAAGCCTATCTCATATGATTGCAGTAATGCAAATTAAAAGCCTATCTCATATGGTAGCAGCAATACGCGAACAAAAGCCTATCTCATATGATAGCAGTAATGCAAATTCAAAGCCTAGCTCATATGTTAGCAGAAATACGCGAAATTAAGCCTATCTCATATGATAGCAGATATGAAAATTCAAAGACTATCTCATTCAAAGCCTATCTCATATGATAGCAGTAATGCAAATTCAAAGCCTATCTCATATGATAGCAGCAATACAAATTCAAAGCCTATCTCATATGATAGCAGCAATACGCGAACGTAAGCCTATCGCATATGATAGCAGTAATGCAAATTCAAATCTTATCTGTCTAGATAGCAGCCAAACGCGACAAAGCTTATCTGTCTAGATAGCAGCAAATACAAAAGCTTATCTGTCGAGATAGCAGCTAAATGCATAATTCTAAGCCCATCTGTTTAGATGGCATCCAAATGCATGATTCTAAGCCCATCTGTTTAGATGGCAGCCAAATGTATAATTCTAAGCCCATATGTTTTGATGGCAGCCAAATGCGCGATTATAAAGCCGATCTGTATAGATAGCAGCCATGCTCGATATAGTCTATCTGTCTAGATAGCAGCGATGCTCAAAAAGCCTGTTTATTTAGATAGCAGCAAAATTCTCGATAAAGCCTATTTGTCTAGATAGAAGCTATGCTCGATAAAGCCTATCTATCCAGATAGCAGCAATGCTTAATAAGCATATATGTCTGGATAGCAACAAAACTCAATATAAGCCTATCTGTTCAGATAGTAATCACGCTCGACCAGAGGCCTATCTGCCCAGATAGCACCGACGCACGAACTTAAGACTATATGTCTAGAAAGCAGCCATTCTTAATCAAGCATGTCTTCTTGGACAGCAGCAATATGCGGTTGAAAAACTACCTATTTAGATGGCTGCGATATCTGAAAGCATTCTATTTAGACAGTGGCAATACGCGATTGAAAGCTCATCTATTTCGGTAAAAGCAAAAGCGCTTCTTCATAAGCAAATTCAGATGCACATAATTTCGCTTAAGGCCTTACAGAGGTTCAAACTACAAAAGCCACAACGTGATTCAAAATTCATGCATTCAAAAGATTCCAACTACAATCTGTGAGAATTGCAAGGCTAAGCTATCGGTCTTCCTCAAACAAATCCTCTACAACACAACTTAAAAAAATCATTTAAGTCGATGTTGCCGACCTTGGGGGTAGGTTTTTCGAACTCGATTCGAATTGATTCGATAATCTGCATGAAGCCACACACGATTGGTTTTGCGCGTTTACACCACAGCGCGCGTGTTGAACGCACAAAAGGGGGCTAATGTAGATAGTGCATTCTCAGCACACTGATCACCACCACGTGGAGGCCATCCAGCACACCTAGCTGTGCTCCATACACACCAGAAAACTACCTATGCTTGTCCACGTGGGGGCTGCGAGACAGGGCCCTCGCGTACCAACACGGGACTTGTCCGGACTTAGTGGTTTAGAGGCTAGGGTATGGCTCGTCGGGCACATGCAACAACCAAGCTTGTGCGCGACCTCTGGTAACTGACTGAGAGATTCTAGGCTAACGTGTCCCATCAATGAGGCTGATCTCATAACAGTCTCCGATACTTGCGGGCGGATGCGTAACAGTTCCTATATACACGGTCGACGTGCCGTTGGGGGTCTATCTTTAAGACGCCATTTATGGTGCATTAACCCCTCAACGGTCACATTCCCACTATATATAGGATCGTTAGCTCTCCGTTGCGACACAAGTCATATGATGGTCCAATACCATAGCTTACTGTCTCTCTCTCACAAGCAGTTACTAGTGCTTACCCTCTCCCTACACACACCCTACGGTTCTCTGTGTTCTTATTCTCTACTTGAGGTGTATACTTGGATATCTCTTGAGGATTTCCTTGTACACATTTTGGTGAACCCGACGTGAAACACCCACCTTTGCTCTTTCTCAACCTGTCCGCAATGTCTTACGATGCACACGTCCGTGATGGTGATCGGTCCCCCTCTCATGAGGAGACCTCAGGGGAAGAGGGACTTCTCAATACCATTGCCAATCCCAGCGTCCGCACGTAAGTCGCTGCTGGAGGAGGGCCTTCTTTAGAGGCACTTCAAGCCTAGATTCAGAATCAATCTCAGATGATACAGGCCCAGTCCGTCAAATCATGGCAATTTTGGGAAGGATTGCTCAGAACACTACCACGGGGGCTTCAGTCTCAGCCCCGACCGGTGGCAGCAACCACATCCATAGTGCACACATCTGTTACCCAATCCTCTTTTCCCAGCGGCCCTGGGCTTCAGGCGCCGGGGCTCCCGTCGAGGTCATCCCTGATAACGGCAGGAAACCCTACGCCATACTCGGCAGTGCCTTTTCACGCAAGTGGAGCTTTAGGGAGCCATGCACTCTCGCCACCACCTCCCTATGATCCAAGCATGCCCTACATCACGGGCTTTGCCGCTTTGGAACAACGCATAGATAACATCATCGCGAACCATAGCTTCGCATATACCGTCATCCCGAAGGTTGACAGCCCGCCTCCCATTCCGCGGTACATTTACTTAATGCCCAACCCCGCCGGATACAAGGCACCCAAGTGGGAGAAATTCGACGAAGTCGGTGGGAATGCGCACGAACACGTGATGCGATTCGTCGACTTGATGGGCCCACATGGAATTGTCACCAGACTGTTGATGCGCGAATTCCCTAAGTCTCTAGGGGGCCTGTTGGAATTGTGCCCTAGAGGCAATCAATTAATTGTGACATTTATGGATTTATGATTCATTATGTTATCGATATGGAGATATGCTAACATGAATGAAGTCCTTAGAATATAATTGTTATATTCTTAAATATCCCTAGTCAATTATAATGATTAATGGGACAATCATCTATAGACTAGTATGGGGTTGGATTGATGTGGAGATATCATGATCCAACACATGGGTATGCATTAGGAGTAATGGCATACTGGATTGACCCATCTCCGAGAAGGCTACATACACGTTATGTTAAGTCACAAGCGCTTCTCGCGGTGCAATGGTATTGTCATCCTTAGACTTGAAGTCACTAGATTATCTAGTTGTGGATTATTGTGATCTTGGTAGCGTTACACGCTACACCGTAACTGGGTAGTTATAAAGGCGTGTACTGGATACAATGAGAAGCAAGCTTAGAGATCGTAGTGGACGTAGAGAGGATTTTTCCCTCCCACATAACGGGAGAAAATATCCTAGGCCGCTCGAGGGATAGTGCTTATAAAATGTCTGGCCAGACTCAAATAAATCAATATGGGATATTGATGTTATTTGCACGAATAAGGCTATTCCCAGGATCGAGAAACTATGGATTGGATATACGAGTGTGACTTGTATGTCTCGTGTCCAATCCGGATATTGGGACAAAAGGATGAGACAATTACTTGCACAAGGTTTGTCATGATGACTATTCTATTTGTTGGCTAGAATGGATGTCTTGCTAGAGACCGCTCCATATTAGTAAATAGTTACTACCAACTAAATAGAACCTATGGGGTCACACGCCATATAGGGGTGAACTAGACATGGGAAATAATTAATTAATATGATTAATTAATTAAAAAGATCAAATCGCAACAACTTGCTAACTTAGTAGGACTAATATGCAAGTTGGACTAATCCATGTATGGACATGATTAGGATTTGCCAAGGTGGCCTAATTCATGTAGAGACATGATTAGGATTAATTTGCAAAATAGAACTAATCCATGTATTGACATGATAAGGACTATTTTTGCAAAAAGGGACTAATCCGAACTTGAGTAGGATTATGAGGGGTTCTTTATGTAGTAGGACAAGGAGTTGTTGGACTATATAAAGAACACTCCTAGCTTATTTTCTCTCTACACACACCCATCTATTTGATAGAAGAAAGGAGAGAATAAAGCAAGGAGAGTGCAAATCCCAAGCAAGGGCCGAACCCCCTTGGGACCGCCGCCCCCTACCCGTCGGCCTAAAGGGTGCCGCCCCACCTTTGGCACTCCATTGTTGGCGATTTCTTCTTCCTCTTCCATTCTTCCTAGCTAGCACATGGATTTGGAGGATCTAGATCTCACCTCTAGGCGTGGATCAACCGTAGAGACGTGACACTATTCGCGTTTGAAGTCATCAAGGAGAACCCAAAGGTGTGTTTATGATTTCTAACCCTTACCATCGTTATGTCTCTTGACTTGTGATCCTTGGAGGGTTTTGCATGGTTTTATGTTTGTTTATGCTTCCGTTGTGCAATCCATGAATCAAAACCCTACAGTGGTATCAGAGCCACAGGTCGTAGAGCATAAACGTGGTTTATGTGTTACGTTTTAATTGTTTTACACCTTAATTTGATTGTTTATCGCGTAAAACAAGACAAATCAAGCATGGGATGCAATTTGTCAATAATCTTTCATAACAAGATCTAATTTTTTGCATTGGATGCATGAATTAGTGAGTTTGAGAAATTTTAGGATCTTAGATCTAGGGTTTGGGCATCCTTGGGGAAGAAGGAGTTCTTCCAAAACAAGGAAACAACCAAACTTGGGCACCAAGCAAGGGAGTTATTTTGGAAACAACTCCCTATGGAGGTTCGGCCCCCCTAGGGGACCGCCCCTCTTGCTTGCCGCCCAAGTTTGGCCGCCCTAGGGGCCGGACGGCCCTAGCACGCGGCCTAGCCGCGTGGGTTATGGGCCGGGCCGGCCCTAGGGCCTTGTGGTTCATCTTTTTGGGCCCATGCAATTTGATTGTTGGGCCCATGGACCGTTTTAACCCTAGAAATCCTAAAATCAATTAAAATTGACCAAGCCTGTTAAAATTGGATTTTAACTGTTTATGTGCAATTCGCATGGTGATTGGATATGGCCTTAGGATGTGGTTTGATGTGGATGTTTAATTTTGTGGTTTGGTTTTACGGCCTGCGAGCTGATCAATTAATTGTAATAATTAATTAGGGTTTTATGGCCTGCGTGCCATTTTTTTTCTCAACTTGTGAGATTTATTTTATCTAGTATAGAAGTTAGCTAGTGCTAGATAAAAGTAGATTGTTAGCCAAGATTGAAGAAAAGAAGCCCAAAGCCAAAGAAACCACAAAAGATGGAGCATGGAGCATGGAGCATTCCACATGACTATGAAGGATGGACCAAAAGATCAAGACGCATGGAGATGTGTTTGCTTTTAGGGTTCATAGATAATTCCATTGGCTTGGAATTATCTTAGTCTAGAAAAGGCCATATCCACATCACGTTTAATTTCAGCTTTGTGGTTGTTTACTTTATTGTCTTATTATTGTGTGGTTGGTGTATGAATGATGCATGCAATTAGGATAATAAGATAATTAGACAACCCGGATCTATTATTTGGAGTTGTGCCCAAACTCAAATAGATTGATTAGTTGATTTTGATCAACAAAATAATTAAAATTGAATTTAAAATCCCTCAAAATTCAAATATTGTGTTCTTGCCTTCTCGTTGTTTAAACACTCATGATCATCATTATTTATCAAGTTCGTGCGTGCCAAAGCAGGGCGACTTGGTTCATAATGATGGAATGCGATGGCACGTAACAATGTGCAATTGTTTAAATAAGAGGTTGAACACAACTAGGCTATTAATGTGATTAAGAAACCTAGAGGCAATCAATTGGGATTGTCCATAAGGATGGATAAATAAGGAGTTATTTGCCCAATTGAACCAAGAGTTGCATAAGGGATGCAAATGGAATTGTTTCTACCTAAAGTAGTCAAATTATGGGTGACTTGCCAAAGCAAGCTCATAAGGAGATGAAACATGGATCTTGGCCCACTAGAAAATATAAGGATATTTTCCGCATTAATATCTTGAGGGTTATTAATCCGTAGTAAAATAGTGGGAGCTATATTTAACAAATTAAATCATTGTTGAATATAGTCAAAACGTCACAAACCTTGCATAATCCTTTTGGTGTTAAATACCCATGGCATTAAACAAACAAAAACACGACTAGGTGTCCATAAGATGGACGAGTTGTCTGGAATCTAGGTTGGTATAAAACTGAGAATTGTTCTCAAATAAAAGGAAATTGTTGTACTTTGTAGAACATAAAGTTCTCTTCCTACCAACTACCAAAACACACTATAACCTATGAAAGGAACACCAAAGAATGGTTCTTTGGTTATGACTTGCCTCATGCTAGTCGCCATGAACTCTGAGCTTTGGAAGCAAGAAGAGGAACATGGAGAACTATGATATTATCATACATTGAAAGAAGCTCTTTCAAAGGGAGCGAGCTAGACATGAAAGGTTTGAAGTGTTGCTCCACTTTGCGTTATGCAAATAAGCTAATTCAATATGATTGAAACATTAGTGAATGGGCATTATCTATGAGATAGATAAAGAATAAACAGTTATTCACCCAAGTGGACCAAGAATTGCATTGGATGCAATTATAGTTTTGTTTTTAAAGTTGATTTACTCAATATGATTGAAAAATTACTTAAACAAAACACTCATAATGGGCATGGGCAAAGTTGTTAATGGTTAACAACATGGGTAAGGGCAAATTGTTTGCACCGATCCCATGGGTATAAAGCAAGCCTGTTGCTAAAACCAAGTTGCCTTGGAGTCCCATAGGTGGTGGTTTAGAGGAAGAGAGGGTACCCCAAAGTACCTGGAAGTAAGTAATAAAGGAATTATGAAATCCGATATAGGTATTTTGTTATAGAAATCAATGTGTCTATCTCATCATCATAAGTATATGATACTAGATGAGGATCTCACATTTATGGAAGTGTGGAGGATCTCAAGAGATGAAGACAATTGGATAAGGAAGAAATAATCCTACACGTAGGGATATAAAGCAAAGGGTTGCTAAATAAGCCGTAGGGAATTATTTCTACCTTTAAGAAATTGTTCATGAATTAGACAAAAACGATCATGTCCTAGCTATGAGTAGGGACATTATCAAAGTTTCTTGTTTAGACAAGAAAACTCCTTATCATAATAAAGGACAAATGTTGTTCCATTTATTATGATATGCATTATTGTAATGCAATTTTGTCTAAGTGGATTCTATATCCATGATCATGATAATTTCATCTATAACATTAATACCTAGAGGTTTGCATATAATGATATGAACTTCACTTATCTTTAGCATTATCGTGTAGGCCCCATAAATAAGAGATACATATCTAGAAGTCCATGAGGATGGATTTCTGGAACTCATTTGATTATTGAATCATATGAGACATGTAAGACTTATTAGGCTAAGATATGATCTTTTGGGAATCATACATATTGATGTATGAAGGCCGCTAAGCAAAAATGCTAAAGATGGTTTTTTTTTTTTTTAGTACTTCATCATATTTACTGATAGGATCAGAGAAATATGGATTTGTGTATCTTATGAAGAAACAAATCAGAATCCTTTGAATTGTTCAAAGTATTCAGGAATGAAGTAGAGAACCAACTTGGCAAAAGTATTAGGGCTCTACGATTGGATCATAGAGAAGAGTACTTGAGCCAAGAGTTTGACAAGAATCCATGGGAGTGTTGGATATGATCCAAAACTCGCTCCACCTAGCACGCCACATGGGTTTGGCGTGTCTAAGAGGAGATTTCGGACCTTGTAGGACACGGTTCGGTCCATGATGAGTCAAACAAAACTTCCAGTTTACTTTTTGGGCTATGTTCTAATTACAGCAAATTTCGCCCTTAACCTTGTTCCATCAAAACAAATTATGAAAACACCATATGAGATATGGACCAGGAAGTTCCCTAGTATGTCATTTATAAAGGTTTGGGGTTATGAAGTTTATGTAAAGGAGTTTACAAATAAACTTGGACCCAAGTCGGATAAATGTTTTGTGGGATATCCTGAAAAGGATATTATTTCTACAACCCAATCGAGAACAAACTGTTTGTTGCTCGAACTACAGTGTTTCTAGGTAGAGATTGTCTCTAAGAGAAACAGTGGGAGGACAGTAGAACTTGAAAAGTTCAAGAACCACAATAGAACATTGATCCGTTTGATGGAACATGAGCAGGATCACAAGGTGTTGTGGAGTAACCTACTCAGATAATACAAGAACCTCGTAGGTCAGGTAGGATATATCAAGGGACTAGAGAAATATGGATTTCTCATAACCAGTGATATATTGCTCATCGAGATGAGCCTACAACCTATGAGATGGCCACGTGTGGCCATACTCTCAGAAATGGCTTGGAGCCTTGAGATACGAAGTGGAATCTGTGAATACCAACAAAGTATGGACTTTGGTGGAACCACCTAAAAGGTGCAAGTGGGTTATGAGGAAACCAACATGGATGGTAATATGATTACCTTTAAAGGACAATTGGATGGATAAGAATTTCCTGTGAGTTCATAGTACAGACTATGACGAAATCTTTCCCAGTTGTGATGCTTAAATCCATTAGTATCTTGCTTGTAGCAATCTGTTTATAGATTGAATCAAGCTTCTAGGAGTTGGACTCTTCAAATTCATGATGTAATCAAAGGAGTTTGGTTCCATCAAAATTGAAGATGAGACTTGTGTCTACAAGAAGGTTAGTGGGAGCACAGTTATGTTTCTGGTCGTGTATGTGGAGACATACTTAGTCATTGGGAATGTTGCCCCTACTTGGCAGTCTTACGTAGATTGACTAGGGAGTTGACTTTCTAATGGTAGACTTAAGCGAAGCAACTTGTGAAGATCTATTGAGGTAGATCAAGATGGTTGTGTAGCTTAGGTCATAGTACATAAATTGACAAGGTGTTGAAATGGTTCAACGTGAAAAGAATATTGATTCTTACCCATGTCACATGGAATTAGTCTTTGGAAGGCTAATTGTCTTACCAATTAGATTGGGAATGGACCGTATGAATTAGATTCACAAGATACGCCATGAGATGTACTAGGCCAGACGTGTCATATGGTATGACACAAAGATACCAGTCAAATCCGGGTGAGAGTCACTGGATAATTATCAAGATTATCCTTAAGTACTTGAGAAGAACTAAAGGATGAATTTTTGATGAAAGGAGGATACGAAGAGTTTACTGTAAGGGGTTGCAGTGATGCGAACTTCAAATCTGACAACGAAGATTCAGATTATAAGTCGAGTTTTAAGTTTTGCCCTAGTGGGAGCGACTGTGAGCTGGAAAGGTTCCAGCCAAGATTCAGTCACTGATTCTAACATAGAGGACTGAGTAAATTAATGCATAAGATGCATTTACTCAGAATATTCAATCTCAATCAAATTGTTGATGGAGGAGATGTGAATATTTGCAAGGTGCCAGCATATGTCTCGCCCCTGCGCAGCTGGAAGCGTGGAGGGCCGCGCTAGATCAATAGGCATATGATGCAGGAGATTGACTCTAGTGCAAGTGGGAGACTGTTGGAATTGTTCCCTAGAGGCAATCAATTAATTGTGACATTTATGGATTTACGATTCATTATGTTATCGATATGGAGATATGATAACATGAATGAAGTCCTTAGAATATAATTGTTATATTCTTAAATATCCCTAGTCAATTATAATGATTAATGGGACAATCATCTATAGACTAGTATGGGGTTGGATTGATATGGAGATATCATGATCCAACACATGGGTATGCATTAGGAGTAATGGCATACTGGATTGACCCATCTTCGAGAAGGCTACATACACGTTATGTTAAGTCACAAGCGCTTCTCGCGGTGCAATGGTATTGTCATCCTTAGACTTGAAGTCACTAGATTATCTAGTTGTGGATTATTGTGATCTTGGTAGCGTTAAACGCTACACCGTAACTGAGTAGTTATAAAGGCGTGTACTGGATACAATGAGAAGCAAGCTTAGAGATCGTAGTGGACGTAGAGAGGATTTGTCCCTCCCACATAACGGGAGAAAATATCCTAGGCCACTCGAGGGATAGTGCTTATAAAATGTCTGGCCAGACTCAAATAAATCAATATGGGATATTGATGTTATTTGCACGAATAAGGCTATTCCCAGGATCGAGAAACTATGGATTGGATATACGAGTGTGACTTGTATGTCTCGTGTCCAATCCGGATATTGGGACAAAGGGATGAGACAATTACTTGCACAAGATTTGTCATGATGACTATTCTATTTGTTGGCTAGAATGGATGTCTTGCTAGAGACCGCTCCATATTAGTAAATAGTTACTACCAACTAAATAGAACCTATGGGGTCACACGCCATATAGGGGTGAACTAGACATGGGAAATAATCAATTAATATGATTAATTAATTAAAAAGATCAAATCGCAACAACTTGCTAACTTAGTAGGACTAATATGCAAGTTGGACTAATCCATGTATGGACATGATTAGGATTTGCCAAGGTGGCCTAATTCATGTAGAGACATGATTAGGATTAATTTGCAAAATAGAACTAATCCATGTATTGACATGATAAGGACTATTTTTGCAAAAAGGGACTAATCCGAACTTGAGTAGGATTATGAGGGGTTCTTTATGTAGTAGGACAAGGAGTTGTTGGACTATATAAAGAACACTCCTAGCTTATTTTCTCTCTACACACACCCATCTATTTGATAGAAGAAAGGAGAGAATAAATCAAGGAGAGTGCAAATCCCAAGCAAGGGCCGAACCCCCTTGGGACCGCCGCCCCCTACCCGTCGGCCTAAAGGGTGCCGCCCCACCTTTGGCACTCCATTGTTGGCGATTTCTTCTTCCTCTTCCATTCTTCCTAGCTAGCACATGGATTTGGAGGATCTAGATCTCACCTCTAGGCGTGGATCAACCGTAGAGACGTGACACTATTCGCGTTTGAAGTCATCAAGGAGAACCCAAAGGTGTGTTTATGATTTCTAACCCTTACCATCGTTATGTCTCTTGACTTGTGATCCTTGGAGGGTTTTGCATGGTTTTATGTTTGATAATGCTTCCGTTGTGCAATCCATGAATCAAAACCCTACAGGGCCGTCACATACAAATGGTACAGGATCCTGGAAGCAGGATCTGTCAAGACATGGGAAGACATGGTGGAGATATTCTACACCAAATTCTTCCAAGTGGAAGAGAAAGTCACCACTATCCACCTCTCCCGCATGTACCAAAGGCATGATGAAGAGGGGGTCGTCTTCATTAAGAGGTTCAGGGCCAAGTCCTTGGAATGCGTCGACGATGTCTTGGAAAGCGCACTGGTGGAAATATTCCTTCAGGGCATGCGTGATGAATACAAAGGTATGCTAATCAATCTGAACATACCTACTTTCTCCAAGTTGATCGATTGTGCCAGGAACATTGAACCCATTGTGGAGAAGGATAGGAGGGAGTTCTCACACGATTGCGCACCCGCAAGCTCTGGTTTCAACCCCTTTCCATTTCATTCAGAGAGAGAACCAAAAGGAAGAGAAGTGGCTATTGCATGATCTCGTGACGTCATGGAATTGCGACACTCCCAATCCGATTGACAAGCGATGATCTACTTCAGTGGATCACCTATTGAAGAGGTATTGCCCTTAAAATATTTCTTACAACGTAAGCCTATCTCATATGATAGCAGTAATGCAAATTCAAAGCCTATCTCATATGATAGCAGCAATACGCGAACGTAAGCCTATCTCATATTATAGCAGCAATACGCGAACTTATGCCTATCTCATATGATAACATTAATGCAAATTCAAAGCCTATCTCATATGATAGCAGCAATACGCGAACGTAATCCTATGTCATATGATAGCACTAATGCAAATTCAAAGCCTATCTCATATGGTAGCAGCAATACGCGAACGTAAGCCTATCTCATATGATAGAAGTAATGAAAATTCAAAGCCTATCTCATATGGTAGCAGCAATACGTGAACGTAAGCCTATCTCATATGATAGTAGTAATGCAAATTCAAAGCCTATCTCATTCAAAGCCTATCTCATATGATAGCAGTAATGCAAATTCAAAGCCTATCTCATATGATAGCAGCAATGCAAATTCGAAGACTATCTCATATGAAATATGATAGCAGCAATACACGAACGTAAGCCTATCTCATATGATAGCAGTAATGAAAAATTCAAAGCTTATCTGTCTAGATAGCAGCCAAACGCGACAAAGCCTATCTATCTAGATAGCAGCAAATACAAAAAGCCTATCTGTCGAGATAGCAGCTAAATGCATAATTCTAAGCACATCTGCTTAGATGGCAGCCAAATGCATGATTCTAAGCCCGTCTGTTTAGATGGCAGCCAAATGTATAATTCTAAGCCCATCTGTTTTGATGGCAACCAAATGCGCGATTATAAAGCCTATCTGTCTAGATAGCAGCCATGCTCGATATAGTCTATCTGTCTAGATAGCAGCGATGCTCAAAAAGCCGATCTGTTTAGATAGCAGTAAAATTCTCGATAAAGCCTATTTGTCTAGATAGCAGCTATGATCGATAAAGCCTATATGTCCAGATAGCAGCGATGCTTAATAAGCCTATCTGTCTGGATAGCAACAAAACTCAGTATAAGCCTATCTGTTCAGATAGTAATCACGCTCGACCAGAGGCCTATCTGCCCAGATAGCACCGACGCACGAACTTAAGACTATATGTCTAGATAGTAGCCATTCTTAATCAAGCATGTCTTCTTGGACATCAGCAATATGCGGTTGAAAAACTACCTATTTAGATGGCTGCGATATTTGAAAGCATTCTATTTAGACAGTGGCAATACGCGATTGAAAGCTCATCTATTACGGTAAAAGCTAAAGCGCTTCTTCATAAGCAAATTCAGATGCACATAATTTTGCTTAAGGCCTTACAGAGGTTCAAACTACAAAAGCCACAAAGTGATTCAAAATTCATGCATTCAAAAGATTCCAACTACAATCTGCGAGAATTGCAAGGCTAAGCTATCGGTCTTCCTCAAACAAATCCTCTGTAGAACAACTTAAAACCATCATTTAAGTCGATGTTGCCCCCCTAGGGGCTAGGGTTTTCGAACTCGATTCGAATTGATTCGAGAATCTGCGTGAAGCCGCACACGATTTGTTTTACGCGTTTACAGCACAGCGCGCGTGCTGAACGCACAAAAGGGGTCTAATGTAGATAGTGCATTCTGAGCACACTGATCACCACCACGTGGCGGCCATCCAGCACACCTATTTGTGCTCCATACACACCAGACAACTACATATGCTTGTCCACGTGGGGGCTGCAAGACAGGGCCCTCGCGTACCAACACGGGACTTTTGGGGACTTAGTTGTTTGGAGGCTAGGGTAAGGCTCGTCGGGCGCATGCGACAACAAAGCTTGTGCGCGACCTCTAGTAACTGACTGAGAGATCCTAGGATTACGTGTCCCATCAATGCGGCTGATCTCATAACGGTCTCCGATACTTGCGGGGAGATACGTAATGGTTCCTATATACACGGTCGAACGTGCCGTTGGGGGTCTATCTTTAAGCCGCCATTTATGGTGCATTAACCCCTCAACGGTCACTTTCCCACTATATATAGGATCGTTAGCTGTCCGTTGCGACACAAGTCATATGATGGTCCAATACCATAGCTTACTGTCTCTCTCTCACAAGCAGTTACTAGTGCTTACCCTCTCCCTACACACACCCTACGATTCTCTGTGTTCTTATTCTCTACTTGAGGTGTATACTTGGATATCTCTTGAGGATTTCCTTGTACACATTTGGTGAACCCGACGTGAAACATCCACCTTCGCTCTTTCTCAACCTGTCCGCAATGTCTTCCGATGCACACGTCCGTGATGGTGATCGGTCCCCCTCTCATGAGGAGACCTCAGGGGAAGAGGGACTTCTCAATACCATTGCCAATCCCAGCGTCCGTACGCAAGTATCTGCTGGAGGAGGGCCTTCTTTAGAGGCATTTCAAGCCACGATTCAGAATCAAGCTCAGATGATGCAGGCCCAGTCCGTCAAATCATGGAAATCTTGGGAAGGATTGCTGAGAACACCACCACGAGGGCTTCAGTCTCAGCCCCGACAGCCCAGCTACCTCTACCGGTGGCATCAACCACATCCATAGTGCACACATTTGGTTCCCAATCCTCTTTTCCCAGCGGCCCTGGGCTTCAGGCGCCGGGGCTCCCGTCGAGGTCGTCCCTGATAACGGCAGGAAACCCTACGCCATACTCGGCAGTGCCTTTTCATGCAAGTGGAGCTTTAGGGAGCCATGCACTCTCGCCACCACCTCCCTATGATCCAAGCATGCCCTACATCATGGGCTTTGCAGCTTTGGAACAACGCATAGACAACATCATCGCGAACCAGAGCTTCGCAGATACCGTAATCCCGAAGGTTGACAGCGCGCCTCCCATTCTGCGGGACATTTACTTAATGCCCAACCCCGTCGGATACAAGGCACCCAAGTGGGAGAAATTAGACGAAGTCGGTGGGAATGCGCACGAACACGTGATGCGATTCGTTGACTTGATGGGCCCACATGGAATTGTCACTAGACTGTCGATGCGCGAATTCCCTAAGTCTCAAGGGGCCGTCGCATACGAATGGTACAGGACCCTGGAAGCAGGATCTGTCAAGACATGGGAAGACATGGTGGAGAAATTCTACACCAAATTCTTCCAATTGGAAGAGAAAGTCACCACAATCCACCTCTCCTGCATGTACCAGAGGCATGATGAAGAGGGGGTCGTCTTCATTAAGAGGTTCAGGGCCAAGTCCTTGGAATGCGTCGACGATGTCTTGGAAATCAGACTGTTGGAAATATGCCTTCAGGGCATACGTGATGAATTCAAAGGTATGCTAATCAATCGGAACATACCTACTTTCTTCAAGTTGATCGATTGTGCCAGGAACATTGAACCCATTGTGGAGAAGCAAAGTAGGGAGTTCTCACACGATCGCACACCCGCAAGCTCTGGTTTCAACCCCTTGCCATTTCATTCAGAAAGAGAACCAAAAGGAAGAGAAGTGGCTATTGCATGATCTCGTGACATCATGGAATTGCGACACTCCGAATACGATTTACAAGCGATGATCTACTTCAGTGGATCACCTATTGAAGAGATATTGCCCTTAAAATACTTATTACAACGTAAGCCTATCTCATATGATAGCATTAATGCAAATTCAAAGCCTATCTCATATGATAGCAGCAATACGCGAACGTAAGCCTATCTCATATGATAGCAACAATACGCGAACGTATGCCTATCTCATATGATAACAGTAATGCAAATTCAAAGCCTATCTCCTATGATAGCAGCAATACGCAAACGTAAGCCTATCTCATATGATTGAAGTAATGCAAATTCAAAGCCTATCTCATATGGTAGCAGCAATACGCGAACGTAAGACTATCTCATATGATAGCAGTAATGCAAATTCAAAGCCTACCTCATTCAAAGCCTATCTCATATGATAGCAATAATGCAAATTCAAAGCCTATCTCATATGAAACATGATAGCACCAATACGCGAACGTAAGCCTATCTCATATGATAGCAGTAATGCAAATTCAAAGCTTATCTGTCTAGATAGCAGCCAAACGGGACAAAGCCTATCTGTCTAGATAGCAGCAAATACAAAAGCCTATTTGTCGAGATAGCAGCTAAATGCATAATTCTAAGCCCATCTGTTTAGATGGCAGCCAAATGCATGATTCTAAGCCCATCTTTAGATGGCAGCCAAATGTATAATTCTAAGCCCATCTGTTTTGATGGCAGCCAAATGCGCGATTATAAAGCCTATCTTTATAGATAGCAGCCATGCTCGATATTGTCTATCTGTCTAGATAGCAGCGATGCTCAAAAAGCCTATCTGTTTAGATAGGAGCAAAATTCTCGATAAAGCCTATATGTCTAGATAGCAGCTATGCTCGATAAAGCATATCTGTCCAGATAGCAGCGATGCTTAATAAGCCTATCTATCTGGATAGCAACAAAACTCAGTATAAGCCTATCTGTTCAGATAGAAATCACGCTCGATCAGAGGCCTATCTGCCCAGATAGCACCGAGGCACGGACTTAAGACTATCTGTCTAGATAGCAGCCATTCTTAATCAAGCATGTCTTCTTGGACAACAACAATATGCGGTTGAAAAACTACCTATTTAGATGGCTGCGATATCTGAAAGCATTCTACTTAGACAGTGGCAATACGCGATTGAAAGCTCATCTATTTCGGTAAAACCAAAAGCGCTTCTTCATAAGCAAATTCAGATGCACATAATTTTGCTTAAGGCCTTACAGAGGTTCAAACTACCAAAGCCACAAAGTGATCCAAAATTCATGCATTCAAAAGATTCCAACTACAATCTGCGAGAATTGCAAGGCTAAGCTATCGGTCTTCCTCAAACAAATCCTCTGTAGAACAACTTAAAACCATCATTTAAGTCGATGTTGCCCCCCTAGGGGCTAGGGTTTTCGAACTCGATTCGAATTGATTCGAGAATCTGCGTGAAGCCGCACACGATTTGTTTTACGCGTTTACAGCACAGCGCGCGTGCTGAACGCACAAAAGGGGTCTAATGTAGATAGTGCATTCTGAGCACACTGATCACCACCACGTGGCGGCCATCCAGCACACCTATTTTTGCTCCATACACACCAGACAACTACATATGCTTGTCCACGTGGGGGCTGCAAGACAGGGCCCTCGCGTACCAACACGGGACTTTTGGGGACTTAGTGGTTTGGAGGCTAGGGTAAGGCTCGTCGGGCGCATGCGACAACAAAGCTTGTGCGCGACCTCTAGTAACTGACTGAGAGATCCTAGGCTTACGTGTCCCATCAATGCGGCTGATCTCATAACGGTCTCCGATACTTGCGGGGAGATACGTAATGGTTCCTATATACACGGTCGAACGTGCCGTTGGGGGTCTATCTTTAAGCCGCCATTTATGGTGCATTAACCCCTCAACGGTCACTTTCCCACTATATATAGGATCGTTAGCTGTCCGTTGCGACACAAGTCATATGCTGGTCCAATACCATAGCTTACTGTCTCTCTCTCACAAGCAGTTACTAGTGCTTACCCTCTCCCTACACACACCCTACGATTCTCTGTGTTCTTATTCTCTACTTGAGGTGTATACTTGGATATCTCTTGAGGATTTCCTTGTACACACCGGTAATCCTGGTTGTCTAACCCAATATACTTCTTTATAAACTAATTACTAATTCTAAACCTCATGTGGGCAAATCGCGTTGAGTTTGTTTGACTAATTCCACTGAAATTTAAAAGAACAAGTATCCTAATTAATCAGATGAATTACTTCACGATTAACAAAGATTGCTTTTGAGGGGTTCCTTAATAAAGTGACAAATTCAGGATATCTCTACGGGTCCACTAGGGAATTCACACCACTTAGGATTTGTGTTTCGATAACACGAATATGTTTTAATTAGTTAAAGGAGCACAATTATGTTGAAGATTCCTCAACCAACACCTGTATTTGAACCCTCGTATCTGATTCTTCTAGTCTACTCAAGTTAAAATACGCAATATATTCTAGTGTCTCCTCTTAGTTCTTAGCTAACTAGCAAGATTCCTCAACCCTAGATAAAGCTAGTGCATGATCCAAGTTCCGGTAGTGAATATTGATTCCTCTATTATGCAACTGTAGATACTGCTTTCTGACATGGCAGATCTTAGCCACGTGGCAACCATCCAGCACACCATATTGTGCTCCACACACACAGGATCACCAGCCGAGCTGATCCATGTGGGGGCTGCGAGACAGAGCCCTCGCATACCACTGCACGGGACTTGTAGGGACTTTGTGGTTTGGAGGCTAGAGTAAGCCCTGTCGCGTGCGAGCCAAGCCCGCGCGCGACCTTTAGTAACTGTTTTGAGA
The DNA here is from genome assembly GCA_023055425.1 of Linanthus parryae. Lineage (NCBI taxonomy): Eukaryota > Viridiplantae > Streptophyta > Magnoliopsida > Ericales > Polemoniaceae > Linanthus > Linanthus parryae. The sequence continues at coordinate 20,174,210 of JALGPY010000012.1, read as the reverse complement.
GATCTATGGCACGAGCTCCCTAGACCCGGTCAATCCGGTCAAACCCGGTCAACCTCGTAACGGTTCCGGTACTCACGCACCACGTGCTCTAACGGTTCCTATATACTCGGACGAACGTGCCGTTATGGTTAAGCTAATTAAGCCGCCATTAATGGGCGCATTAACCACACTACAACGGTCACGTTCTCCAGTATATATATATCGTCGACCTTTCCATACAAAGGAGGACACACTGCCATACGCGGAAGCTCTGCCAAACCTCTGTCTCTCTCTCAGACATTGCTACTGACTTACTCTCTCCCTACACACACCCCTATTCTTCCTGTGCGATCCCTGATCCACTACGCACGGTGTACACGGAGGTCTCCCTGCCGGAATCTCTTGTGCACATTTTGGTGAACCCGATGTGAAACTTACCAGCAAAAGCAACCATGTCTCAGGAGGACGATGTCAGCAACCGATCGCCTTCCACCGAAACTCCCTCGGGGGACGAAGTCCGCCGTACTCCGACGACTCCCGGCGAGGCACCAACTTTAGAGTCTTTGGACGCCACTGTCCAAAGTCAGGCAAAAGCTCTCAAGTCTCAATCTGCGCAGTTAGAACGGATCTTGGCCGTTCTGGGCACCCTTGCGCCAAATCCTCCACCAGCTACCGCTATCCCTCAGGGAGGAGGAACCCCTACCGCTCCGGGATTGGGAGTGTCAGCCACGCCTCCCAACTCTCATCTGCAAACTCCACCGTCAGCCGCGCAGCTGCCTTCGGTCCAAGGGTCCACGGCGCAAATGCTGCCCCCTGCTGCTCACGCCTCTCAGCCCACGGCTTTGGCGTCCAACCCAACTCTGCAGTACACCCTGCCTCCACCAGCGACGATATGGGGAAACGCGGGCAGTCAATACACTCCCAATCCTCCGGCGGCATATGTGTCGCCACCGCCTACAGCAACCCCTCCGCCAACTACCGAGGGAAGCATTCCAGAATGCATGACGTCTCTGCAGAAGCGCGTGGACTCCATCCTGGCTCATCAGTCGCTCGCGGATACCATCATCCCGAAGCTAGACAACGATCCACCCATTCCACGAGAGATCTATCTCATGCCTAACCCGGCGGGGTACAAGGCTCCCAAATGGGATAAGTTCGAGGACGTCAATGGAAACGCTCATGAGCATGTCATGCGTTTCATTGATGTCATGGGCCCATACGGAGCTGATCCCAAACTGCTGATGCGAGAATTCCCAAAGACTCTTGGGAATGTAGCATACAAATGGTACCGAACATTGGAGGCCGGATCTGTGAAGACTTGGGACGACATGGTCCAGAAGTTCTATACCAAGTTCTTCCAGATGGAAGAAAAGGTGACGATGATCCATCTCTCGCGGATGTACCAGAAACGTGAGGAAGATGGAATCACTTTCATCAAGAAATTCAGAGCGAAATCCTTGGAGTGCAAGGACCCCATGCTCGAAAGCCGGCTCGTAGAGATATGCCTGCAGTGCATGCGAGATGAATACAAAAGCATGCTGATCAATTTGCAAACACCTACCTTTTCAAAGCTCATCGAATGCACAATGAACATCGAGCCTATTGTCGAGAGACAGAGAAAGAAGAGCGCTCCAGAACGACCTGCGAGCGGCACCACCTACAAGATCGGCAGATTTGGCTACAAGCGGGGACGCGAAGCTGAGGTCAATACAGTTTCACCCCAGAAGCAAGCAAAAGTTACAAACTTCGACGCACCGCCTCTGCCATGCTCGGTGGAGGAAGCTAGCGATCTCTGCAGACAGTGGCGCAAGGACGGCGTCCTGCCACCGCTCGAGAAAGCACCCTCCAAGGAGATGACGAGGGACCCTAAGTGGTGTGAATACCACGGCAAGGTCATGCACCCCACAGCTGAGTGCAAGAAGCTCAGATTCGCATTCGATCAGAAGATGAAGAATGGCGAACTCATCGTCAGCGACCACCGGAAGGATGTGCGCAACAACCCGCTACCTGCCCATACAGATTCGGGCTCAAAGGGCAAAGAGGTCGCCATGATCTCGATAGTGGACCTGGAAGAAGTCGCAGAGGATGGTCTACCCATCATTGCTGAAGTCCATGAAGACGAAGACTACAGCATGGACACGGAAGATGAGCGTGCCGACCGCATGAAAGGGTCGCATGGCTTTGACAAATTCTTCAACGAGATGAACTTCTCCGAAAAATGCCGAACGGATATGACAAAAGCAATCTTAAGGATAGCGGAGGACTACGAGGAGGACCTCGTGGTCTCCAACGGGAAAGTCGTCAGGGCGTCCCGTTCCACAGAAAAGATTATGACCTTTTCTGCCAGCGACAAGAAGACAGATGCGAGCCACCAGAGGCCCCTGTATGTGACCGCCATCATCAACGGCGTCGAGTTCAAGCGAGCATTCGTCGATGGAGGAGCAGCGGTCAATGTTGTTCCACTCCACACACTGAAGCTAGCAGGGATCCCCGAGCACAAGGTAGTCAAGCGTCCATCCCCGCTGGTGGGATTCGGAAGCGATTCTAGAATGACGATCGGATGGATCCGCCTAGGCGTTCAAATTGGTAAAATCAAGTGCTCGGCGAAGTTCTATGTCATAGACGCGAACACCACATATCACATGATCATCGGTCGAGCCTGGATTCATCGCTTCGACGCAATCCCTTCGACGGCTCACCAGGTGATGAAAGCTATCTGGAACGACAGGATTGTCGAAATACCGGCCTCAACCAACCCGTTCAACTTGGACGAAGCACATCTCAGCGAGGCGGTGTGGTTCACCGAGATGGCGGACGAGCAAACACCCGGACCATTCAACCCTACTCCTTTACCTCTCTGGGAGGACATCAAGGACCAGTCACCTGCAGGCGTGATGGTAACAAGGGGAGATGCCAAGGAAAAGCCGCCTACGCACGAAGAGGCGCCGCGTATCGCGTATCATCGGAAGAGTGTGTACACTCTAAAGAGGATTGCAAAGCATGACCCCACGGGCAAGGAGATAGAGAGCTTCTACGCCAACGGGAAGAAATGCTATCGCATATGAAGGTGCGCGGGGACGTCCTCACACGGGCATGGGGATGTCCCTGGGCAAATCAATCAAATCGAGCAAGTTGCGCTGACAGAAGAGCCAACACAGATTGTTTCAGACGAGAAACTCAAAGAAGCGCCCGAATGCATGGAAGACAGGCCAAGACCACAAAAGCAAGAGCTAAAGGAAGTGTTCCTCAGCCCGAACGAGGAAAAGAAAAGGCTAGTCTTCCTGAGTGCGGACCTCACAAGCGAAGAGGAACAAGGACTGCTGCAGCTCCTAACTGAATACAAGGACGTGTTCGCATGGGAATATGATGAGATGCCAGGTCTGGACACGAGCATCACCATGCACCGTTTAGACATCATCCCAGGGTCTAAGCCGGTCAAGCAAAGCACCAGAAGTTTCAGGCCAGAGCTCAACGTAAAAATCAAGCAGGAGATTGTCAAACTCCTAGACGCCAAGTTCATAGAGCCAAATCACCATCCCACATGGTTGGCCAACATCGTGCCGGTGGTAAAGAAGAACGGACAGCTCCGCATCTGCGTGGACTTCCGAGATCTCAACCGCTTCTGCCCTAAGGACGATTTCCCACTGCCTAACATCGACTTGCTCATCGATTCAACGGCAGGCCATCGCATGTTCAGTTTCATGGACGGTTTCAGCGGGTACAATCAAATCAAAATGGACCCCGAAGATGCAAGAAAAACTGCATTCATCACTCCCGTGGGGGTATTCAACTACACGGTAATGCCATTCGGTCTTAAGAACGCAGGCGCAACCTATCAGCGGGCCATGATGGCTCTATTCCATGACATGATGCACAAAGAAGTGGAATTCTATGTGGATGACCTGGTAGTCAAATCCAAGCATGAAACAGATCACCTTGTAGACCTGCGAAAGGTATTCAACAGATGCAGGAGCTTTCAACTGAAAATGAACCCCATGAAATGCGCATTCGGCGTGACCTCGGGAAAGTTTTTGGGATGCGTGGTCCATCGCCAAGGGATCGAGCCTGACCCCGCGAAAGTGTCAGCCATCACCAGCATGACGCCACCTCACAACCAAAGTGCCTTGAAAACATTCTTGGGAAAATTGTCATATCTGCGAAGATTCATCCCAGCAATCGCCGAAATCACATGCTGTTTCAGCACTCTTCTCAAGAAGGACGCCGCGTACAACTGGGCTCCCGACCACGAAGCCGCTTTTGAAAAGCTAAAGGAGCTACTCACATCCCCAAAGATAATGATCGCGCCTCAACTGGGATCATCGCTTCTACTATATCTTACATCAACAAGGAGATCTATAGGAGCGCTCTTGGCTCAGGTGTATGAAGGCCAAGAGAGGCCTATCTATTACATCTCTCGCATTGTGCAGCCTGCTGAATCAAGGTACACAGACATCGAACGTCATTGCCTTGCTTTATTCTTTGTGATAGAGAAGTTGAGACACTATTTTGCATCGCACAAAGTAGTGGTGGTCACCAAAAGCGACCCCATAAGATACTTGCTAACTCACACTACTCCGGGCGGGAGATTGGCGAAATGGTACATGACCATCTCTCAATACGATATCACATGCGTGAAACCGAGAGCGATCAAGTCGCAGGCGGTAGCAGATCTGTTGGCACAGTTTCCCGACAACAGCCACGAACCCGTGATCGAGGAAGAGCTCGAAGGCCCTGAAATTTACGCGATCGACGTGCCCTATTGGACCCTCCACTTCGATGGTTCGTCAACCAGAAGAGGCGGAGGCATTGGGATAGTCTTGACAAAGCCGGACGGGGAAGTCATACAGATGTCCGCAAAACTCAACTTCGCAGTCACGAACAACGAGGCGGAATACGAGGCTCTTATCGCGGGACTCCGTGCGGCGAAAGCTTTGGAAGTGAGCAACTTAACGGTCATGGGAGATTCCAAACTGATTGTTAAGCAAGCCTCGGGCGAATATGGTCTAAAGGAGATCAACCTCCTGTCATACCGCACCCTAGTGCAAAAGCTGATGCAGCAATTCTGCGACGTGAAATATGAGCACAAGCCCCGAGCGGACAACAGGCATGCAGACGCCTTAGCAACTCTAGGATCTAAGGTCAGCATAGACAAATGCCCCGCAAGGATTTCCATCGAAGTGCGAACATCGTCGGCATTAACAGAAGATGTGTGCGACGACGAACACATGGATGACGCAGACTGGCGAAAAGCAATTCTGCAAGCTATTGCGAAAGGCACCAGCAGCGAGAGCTGGGCACTCACGAAAGGATACTGCATCCACGACAACACCCTTTACTACAAGGGTCCTGGAGGAATACTCATGCGATGTGTCTCCGAGCAAGAGGGACAACAGCTGCTGGAAAAGATTCACCAACACGCTTGCGGAGAAAGCGAGGTGTCAATCTACAGGAAAGCTCAGAGATATGGCATTCATTGGCCAAGCATGTCAACAGCTGCAGCCTTGATACAAGGGAAGTGCGAAAGTTGCGCACTAATCAAAGATTCTCTACTCATCGCTCTAACCAATGACGATACAGACTGGAGGAAGCCATTGTTCGAATTCCTCACCCAGGGCACCGTACCCGAATCGAGAAAAGAAGCTGACAAATTGAAGAGGAAAGCGTCGCGATATGTGGTTCAGGAAAACCTGCTTTGGCGAAGAGGTCACGAGGGCAACTTGCTGCGATGCCTAGACGGCAAGGAAGCACAAGAAGTCATGGATCTCTCTCATCAGGTGGAGCACCAGGGAGGTGCGAAATTATGCAGACAGCTCCTCTCAATCGGATACTTCTGGCCCACGATGGAAGTTGATTGCCGCGCCAAGGTGCGACGCTGCCAAGAATGCCAATTCAAAGGGAACCTAGTGCACGCTCCCGCTGTGGACCTACATGCATTAGGGACGCCATGGCCATTTCACACGTGGGCTTTGGACTTCATTGGCCCCATCCGACCAACGTCACATGGGAACCATTTCATTCTCACCGCAACTGAGCTGTTCACCAAATGGGTGGAAGCAATACCACTGAAGACGGCAAACGCGCTGGCTGTGGTTAACTTCATCCAGGAAAACATCGTATGCAGGTTCGGAATCCCAAACACCATTCTTTCAGATAACGGTACTCCTTTTGTTAATCGCCAGGTAGCTACGAAACTCGCGGAGTACAATATCAGGCAGATATGCTCTACCCCCTATTATCCAAAGGGAAACGGACAAGCCGAAGCGACTAACAAAACACTGTTGAGAATTCTGAGCAAGATGGTCGCAGATGACCACAAGAAGTGGGCCGACTCTCTTAACATAGCTCTGTGGGCCTACAGGACTTCTCCAAGGACACCCACGGGGGCCTCGCCATTTCTGCTATGCTATGGGGCCGAAGCTGTAGTACCTGCGGAGGTCAGAGTCAATTCGGCAAGGCTGGCCTTCCACGCACTCTATGAAAACCAGCGCGATCATGATTTAGTCTTGCTGGAAGAAAAGCGAGAACAAGCCAAAAGGACTAACAAGCGGTACCAAGAAAGAATCGCTCGCGCCTACAATAAGACAGTCCAGCGACGGGATTTCGCAGTTGGCGATCTGGTCTTGCGCGCATCTGACCACTGCATGCGAGAAGCAACTCATCCAAAGTTCGCTGCTAATTGGGAAGGACCCTTCGAAGTCACAGAAGTCTTCGATAGTGGCTATTGCAGCATACGAAGGTTGCACGGCACAACCTCAACTCCAAGCTCAGTCAACATGCGCTGGATCAAGAAGTACTATCCTTGACTTCTCTTATTTCATACGTTTTATGATAACGTTGCTTAATGTCTCATGTGGCTACGATTGACGCAATCTCCTCTCCCATATGAGAGGATTGTAATCCTATCTCTCCCATATGAGAGTGTTATAATAAAAGAATTCTCCCAAATGAGAAGTTCATATTTCTAGCCGTTTATATTGCTCTATTTTGTTATTACTGTTAACAATGATTTATTGGCTGCAATAGCAATTTATACAACTGCGATCTTAATTGATCATCAAAGCCTATCTCTTACGATAGCAGCAAATACAACTGCGATCCTAAGTGATCATCAAAGCCTATCTCTTACGATAGCAGCAAATATAAACGCGATCTTAACTGATCATCTAAGCCTATCTCTCATGATAGCAGCAAAACACAAATACGATCTCAATCGATCATCTAAAGTCTATCCCTTACGATAGCAGCCAAACGCAAATGCGATCTTAAGTGATCATCAAAGCCTGTCTCTCATGATAGCAACAAAACACAAATACGATCTTAATCGATCATCTAAAGCCTATCTTTTACGATAGCAGCCAAACGCAAATGCGATCCTAAGTGATCATCCAAAGCCTATCTCTTACGATAGCAGCAAATACAACCACGATCCTAATTCATCATCAAGCCTATCTCTTACGATAGCAGCCAATGCGAATGTGATCTTAATTGATCATCTAAAGCCTATCTCTTACGGTAGCAATCAAACGCGAATGTGATCTTAATTGATCATCTAAAGCCTATCTCTTACGGTAGCAATCAAACGCGAATGTGATCTTAATCGATCATCTAAAGCCTACCTCTTACGGTAGCAATCAAATGCAAATGTGATCTTAATTGTTCATCTAAAGCCTATCTCTTACGGTAGCAATCGAATGCAAATGCGATCTTAAGTGATCATCTAAAGCCTATCTTTTACGATAGCAGCCAAGCGCAAATGCGATCTCGAGTGACTGTCGAAGCCCATCTCTCGCGATAGCAGTCCACACAAATGCGATCTTAAGTGATCATCTAAAGCCTATCTTTTACGATAGCAGCCAAACGCAAATGCGATCTTAAATGATCGTCCAAAGCCTATCTTTTACGATAGCAGCGAAATACAAAAACGATCTCAATCGATCATCTAAAGCCTATCTCTCGAGATAGCGGGTTATACAGATGCGATCTTATAATGATCTTCTCAAGCCTATCTGTTACGATAGCAATTTATACGCAAAGTAATTTTGGTTAATCACCCAAGCCCGTCTGTTATGATGGCAGTTTATGCGATAAAAGATCTATCTGCTGTGATAGCAGTTTATGCGATAAACGATCTCAAACAATTCTCTAATAAAGCCTATCTTCTATGATAGCAATTCGCCCCGCTCAATGATCTTAATTGATCTGTGGAAAATTATCTGAAACGATAGCAAAGTTGTGAACGTGATCTCATACGATTTACAACGACCAACTACAAGCCCATCCGTCAAGATGGCACAACTGCGAAATTACGATCTCGAATGATCTAGCGAAACATCTGCGAATTGACATCGCATCTGTGAAATCATTACATGGCATTATGCAAGGCAAAATAAGCCGAAACGCATGCGAAATTGAATTTTGTTGTAACGAGACAGCAGATAATACAAAAGCTATATATCATTATGAGTCAAATGACTTACAATTTATCTATCTAGATAGCAGCTTACAAGCGAAAAGCTCGCATCTAACTACGCAGCCAACATGGCTTACAATACATTCGAAAAATGGCTGACAAGCCAGCAGAGACACGGTACAGAAACCCGGACTGCAAAGAATGAACCGCCCTGGCTTCAAACGCCGGCTACACGATGCCCAGATCTGTGGGTGAACATCTGTAGCAAGGGGGATCTTGCTCTAAAAAGAGCCACATGAAGCCGTACGCTCGACATCCCGCTATCCGACAAGACCGTTGTCAGATATGCTCCCCATAACATTTGCCCAAGGAACCACCGGTTCCAGCGATCAAACTGCAAGCAGAAGCTCCAAAGGGCAAGGGCTCCTTGTAGACGGGGATGAACACAGCGGTTCGCAACCCTGAGTTCAAGAACGGAGAGGCAAGAAATCCTCCTCCAGGGATGCTGGAGGAGAATCACGCCGTTCATTACGAGACGGTAGCACGGTCACTTCGGCGCTGCACCTCGCCACGAGGCGGCCGGAAACATGACCTGCACACATAATACACGAAGAAATTTCTTCGAACACACATGAGGTATTATCTGCATCCTCTTTATGATGGTTATAAACAGCAATAAGCCTCATAAAGTGGATCTTGGAAACTATTTCTATAGCACAAAGCGCAAACTCAGGATTCAAAACTTGAAGTTGCCATGAATCAACGAAAAACAAGCGTTGAAGCCAGCAGTCGTAAGGACTCACGGCAAAGCACATGTTTGGGATGAAGAACCCAAATGGCAAAGACGGGGTTTATATAGACCCTGTGGAGACTCTTCGGTTGCTTAAGATGAGTCAGCAAATTCAAAAAGAGGGTAAGTTCAATCACTTACGCCTTGAAAAGCGGTAACAATCAATTACTCTACTAAAGGCTACGACGATTCAGTTGCGTATCCTAATAAATGACGGATAGTCATGATTCGGATGGACTTCCCAACGGAAGCGTGCTTATCTGCCGGAAAATTAGCGCGAAAATCAAGCAAAGAATCAATTGCTGATGTCATAATTGGATATGCACAGAAGTGTCCAATCAAATCCCGAAAAGGGCAAAACGGGCAAACTCATTGTTTGTTGTTAAAAAAAAAGGGGGAGAAACCCTAGCAACACTACATTAATGTTTCAAAACATTACATTAATGTCTCAGCCATTTTCCTGTTTTCTTTTCAAAATTCGAAAAGTCAAAACAAATTCTTGATTAAGGAGTCTTGGGGCCCGAACTGCTCGCTCAGCTTCTCCACCTGTTTCACTTCTTGCTTCAGTTGCTCGCACTTGGCATTCATTTCGTGATACAGCTGCAAAGCTTCATCAACTTTTTGCTTTTGCTGCTCCACCTTCTGCATCTCAGCTGCGAGATTCTGGTGACCGAGATTCAAAGTTACAGCTGCGCGAATCAGTGTAACTCTATCCTTGAGGAATTTGAAACCAAGTCTGCCTTGGACTTTGAACAGGAGATTTTGGCACATGCCACACAGCAATTCAGCACTCTGGGCCGAAATGGTCGCAGGTGTAGCCGCACACAGCTGCTCCAATATCCAGATGGCTTCAGTAAGGAATAGCCTCCTGTCAAAAGGTCCGATCTCCAGAGATCTCACAAACGATCGGGGGTATCTGAGACGCATTCGAACCACCCAGTCTACATCGGTTTGCTTTAAACCTGAGACATCAAAAGTGGTTATAATGTCAGAACTCGTAAGCAAATAATGCGACGTGCGAACGGTAAATCTTTACTTACCAGTGCCTTCCAGAATTTCATGAAGAGAAGGGATGCGGGCCACTGGGTTGTTCGAAGACTGCCCTCGCTCCATGGCTCTCCTATCAGCCGCGAGCTCCAACCTCTCATAGTCAGGAGGAAGAGTGTAGGCCGCACCAGCTGCGACTGCATTCCCGACCTGCGAGCCCCAAATGCTCCACGCAGGAATAGGTGCTTCTGGCTCAGTCATCGCCGGAGGCGAAGGGACAGCCGAAGTCGCTGGGCGGAGGACACTACCAGATGCGAAAACATTGGCATTACTTGTTCTTTCTTCCTCACCACCGGTACGGACACCTTCGTCCATCGGCGCAGCATCAGCTTCGACATCATCGGAGAGTTCAATGACATCCTCGAGATGCTCACTTGCGTGTCCAGTAGCTGCGAAGGGCTTCTCGGTATGGGAGCTCGAAATTGGAACATGGGATGCAGAAGGCTGACTTCTCTGCTCCAGCTCAGGTTCCTCAGCATGACCTGCGAGACCAAATGCGATGATGTGAGGTAACTTGTGTTATAAGTTATTTCGCTATCTTTACTAAAGCTAAGAATAAGCACCTCCACGCGAAGGTGGGATTGAGGCATCCTCATCGTACACTAGGGACGTGGAACCGTGCCCTATCAGTGTATCCTCACTAAGCAAATCTTTAAAAGAAGCGTGACCTGGGATGCGAGTAAACCAGTCATGATTTTGCCTCAAGTGGCTACAGCCTAGTATGCGCATATCACTCAAAATAACTACCTGAGGGTTCTCCGCATTTGCTTACCAACCAACGGCGAATGTCAGGCTTTGATACACCGTGCTTTAACGCACCCACAATTACATCTCTATAAGTAACTGCGAGATTGAAGATCTCACCTTTATCGCCACCTGCGATCTCTGCGAAGTCCGCTTGGACTTGCTCTAGCTCTGCTGCGTCCTCTCCGGGAACCGCATCTTCCTCCTCCGCATGAGGAGCCACTTCTTCGGGAAGCTCGTCTTCCTCGCCAACTGGACGTACTAAATCGTCAACATGCTGCTCTTCGAGGCTCCGCTGTTTCACACGCTCGAGCTCCTCTTCCTCTCGCTGCCTTCTTCTTTCAGCAGCCTCCGCGGCTGTCCTCCGGGATTCAGCAAGAACATCCTCGCTTATAGGATCATCTGAAATGCCAGAATGGGCATCTCTCTTTTGCCTCTTGGCCACAAGGCCACCAACGGCTTCATCATCATCTGCGAATACATAATTGGTTCAAAGAAAAGAACTGCATAGAAGTCATGATAAAGGACAAGGAAATGCGATGGAAGTACCTCCTGACTCTTCCTCGCGCATTACAACTGTTCCTTCTTCTTCTTCATCACTAGCTTGGGGCTCTTGCCTCTCTTCCTCTTCCTCTTGGTTGAATGGAACGAAAGTCTCAACTGCGAGATCTTTTCGCACTTTGCTGGGCATACGACCCTTGCCTTTGTCTTTGATGGAAAGGGACCTCACTGGGGGCGAAGCTGGAGCACTCCTAGGGGAAGAAATCGTAATTCCCTTTTGCCTAGGTCTTTTCACTCTCGGCGCCACAGTCGCTGGAGGGGACGGGTCATCTCTAGAAGGAGACGGAGCCGGAGGATTGTCTATCAGCGAGTCAGCGAAAGTATTCATGACTGCGCGAACCTTTGTTTCGACCTCAGCATCCATCCTCCATGCTAGCCGATACGACTCCCCCTTCCTTCTGGTGGCAACAATGGTGTCCACCAGCGATTTGGAACGGTCACCAGCTGCGAACCTTCGCACATGACACTGAACAATACAGAACGAAAAGCATCAGCGCAAGGAAAATAAAAAAGGGAGCCTAAAGCATACAAGGAAATTGCTTACCTCAGCAAACGCCTTGCTATATTTGATGACCTGCGTGTCACCCTTCTTGACTGCGTCGACTTGCTCCTTCAGAATGAAATCGGGGCACAAATGGTTCTCGCGGTCCCACAGTGAGTAGCAACCATACTCAGACTCACTCAAACTGCAATTGGGGCGAAATGGAAAAGAGTTTCTCTTTATCAAGGGGGCCCTTCCTGGCTGCGCTGCTGCCTCTGTCTCAATCCTCGTTTGCTGGGCGACCCAGTATGCGAGCCAGTTCTGGGAACAACCACCCTTGCGAGTTCCTGCAGGCTGCTCAAAGGGAAGATTGCTCATGAGGACCGTCTTGCATTCCTTTGTCAGCAAACGCTTGTAGCACCCTCTGATAATAGACTGGGGCCAGATCGATGGGGCCACCGCATCAAAACCAAACTGAGGAGAGACCCGAGTAGGGTCAACATCCACTGTAAGTCTTTCATACCGTGGCGCGAGCTCACGAATATGCTCTGCAAGGGCAGGAAGAGAACCTCGCAGACACCAACAGAAAAAGTCACGATAGCGTTCGTGGAAATGCGGCCCCTTTTCAAAGAGAAGGTCTTCTGACAAAACCATACCTTTGGAGGGGTATAGCTTTGGAAACCACCGCACATTCTCAACACGTGTGGCATAGGGCCTGGCAGTAAACTCCTTTCGTTTGTCGCATATCAAACTCCAAGTACACTTGGTGTTGCTTGCTCCAAACCATCTCGCAGCCCTTCCGCTGTTGCGCGCTTCCGTCTCGCCTGGGGGACACCACTTCTCAAGTGGGAGGGGAGTTGGAGCATAAGACGGCCAGCGCTCGAAAACCCACATTGTCAAAAAGCTGATATTGACAAAGGTCAGAACATCGAGGCGGCCACGCGATTCCCTCATCGCCAGAACCAGCTGATCAAGCCTATAATATAACGTACCCAAGACCAAGGGTCCGAGTGCGACTTTCTGGCCAAGAGCGAGCCTCACGGCAAGTGGCAGCACATGGTAGAAGACCCCGTCATGGGGATGACCATCAATCAGATACCTCGACAGCCAAGCACAGAGAAAGGCACAAAGGGTCAAATGATAACCCTTGCCCTCTACATAATTCTCGGCCTCCGGGTTCTCGCTCAAAAGCTTCTTAGTGATGCTGCTGTTCGCATAGTCTCGGAAGAAGTACTGCAACCACTTGTTCCAGGTATTCTTCGCAGACGTATCCACTAGCTGCCAGTTCGGAAGAGGCTTTGTAGTGGTCCACCGAGTGGAGATTTTCTTTACCTCTGCTAGGCACTCCTCCATCTGCGCGTACAAGGCCATTTCAGCAGATGTCCTCAAGTGACTCAAGGGGTCCACCTCGCCCATGGGGGAAAGCTCATACAGCATTTGAACGTCCTCGAGCGTGGGGGCAGCCTCGAACTCAGCAAAATGAAACGTGTGAGTCGCAGGCGAATAACGGGACAGAAGGTCTAGAAGCATGGACTGATCCAACTTCACGGCAGCACCCTTCATAGCACGGACAGCGAAGAAAATGCCGGCTTCATCAAGAGTTTCGGCGTAATTATCTAACACGTGGTCGATCCACTCATCCATATAGTCCAATTTCTGGACAAACGCCTGAGTAGAAATCGCAGTATATGGGAAATGCCCATTCTCGATCCCCAATCGAACCACATCCTCGGAACCAACCAACTCGAGCAAGGCCGAGTTAACTGGGCGAGTCAGTGTCAACAACCGCTCAACTGGAATAGGATCAGGCATTCTCTTCGCCTTCACCCTCGCGTGATAAAAATCCTTCCCACCCAGAAAGGGGGCTTTTCGCCACAGAGCCTGCGGAAGCTCCGGTATCTCTTCATCTTCCTTGACGGGTCTGGTTACTCTTGTCTTGGCCATTCCTGCGAAAGGGCAAAGAAAAAGGGGGGGAGAAATACCACACTTCAGTTTGAATTTTGGAATTCGAGATCTATGCAAACCAAAGCAAACAGTTCCGGTACCGATCTCAGAAATTGGGGAGTTGATATTTTGCGAAAGATTAAAACGAAGCGGGTTCAAAGATCAAAGCCTCTTCATAAATCTCATGGATTTACAGATTCAACGCAGTTCAAGGCAAACGCTGGTATTTTAAATCAAAAGTAAACGAGGCCAACCTTGTTTCCTTGAAGCTTGCTTGGATATACACAATTGGAGAATACGATTTGCAGTTCTGAACTGGTGATTGATTATCTGGATCTGCTCTCGAAGATCTCCGGGTACCATTCACTTTGAGAGAAAGAAGTGATGCTTTGCAATAATGGGATACAAGGTATTTATCCAAAAGAATGAAGGGTTGCGTCCCTTCAGTAGTCGAATCGCAACCGTCACCGTTGTATCGCGCAATCACAGGACGGGCTGACGTCACGCCTAAAACCCTAAAGGTCAGACGGCACGACTCTAGGGGTTTTAGGTCATAATGACACGCACGGGGGCTGAACTTACCCGTATTTGAATTGGTGCGTGGCGACGACGCGCATGTTGGTTTCCGCGCATGGAAGCCTATACAGCTATGAGCCTTCACGCGCAGAAAGGGGGCTAATGTAGATACTGCTTTCTGACATGGCAGATCTTAGCCACGTGGCAACCATCCAGCACACCATATTGTGCTCCACACACACAGGATCACCAGCCGAGCTGATCCATGTGGGGACTGCGAGACAGAGCCCTCGCATACCACTGCACGGGACTTGTAGGGACTTTGTGGTTTGGAGGCTAGAGTAAGCCCTGTCGCGTGCGAGCCAAGCCCGCGCGCGACCTTTAGTAACTGTTTTGAGAGATCTATGGCACGAGCTCCCTAGACCCGGTCAATCCGGTCAAACCCGGTCAACCTCGTAACGGTTCCGGTACTCACGCACCACGTGCTCTAACGGTTCCTATATACTCGGACGAACGTGCCGTTATGGTTAAGCTAATTAAGCCGCCATTAATGGGCGCATTAACCACACTACAACGGTCACGTTCTCCAGTATATATATATCGTCGACCTTTCCATACAAAGGAGGACACACTGCCATACGCGGAAGCTCTGCCAAACCTCTGTCTCTCTCTCAGACATTGCTACTGACTTACTCTCTCCCTACACACACCCCTATTCTTCCTGTGCGATCCCTGATCCACTACGCACGGTGTACACGGAGGTCTCCCTGCCGGAATCTCTTGTGCACAGCAACCTAAATCAATCATATTACTATGTCTAATAACAAGAAAGATAAATAAAGCTCACAAAACATGTATAACTAAACAAAACATATTCGATTAAGCTCAAAAGCATGAAACCAAATCCATAAAACAAAAAACGTTGTGTTCAAACCCTCATTCCCTACGGGATATCCCGAAATAAAAACTTAGCTATGACCACACATGATCACAATACATAGTTTAGTGATCATAATCCAAAACAAGAGAAAATGAGAAGTTTAGAAAGCAAACGATTGATCCAAAGCTCCACAACCACTCCCAAGCTCCAAGAACACGTTTCGAACTTGCTAGATAGTCATACAATACGACCTAGCCTTCTCTAATACGTTTCCAAAAAGATTAATACACGTTTTGAGTAATTATGAAGAAAACCCCGCGAAAATTTGCTGCTTCTGGCATTTTCATCATGCGAAGGTCTCCGTGCGAAGATCTTCCTATTTTGATACTGAGAGCTGATTCCCCGAAGACTTTTGGACCACTTCTCAAATTTGGCCAAGTCTTTTCTTCGTGCAAACACCTTTTCTCTTCGCACGAAGAGATTGTGTTCTGCACTTCTTTGGCTCTTCTTCTTTGAGTTTCTCGTTTTCGAAGCTCATTTCTTCATTCCCTTTGATCCTCGTATCCTATTTCCTGCCAATCACAACACGGGACAAGGACCTGCAATATTTCTAGGTCCTTGGTCTGTGTTTCCATCTGTTGATCATGGCTTCCATGATTTTGATGCTCAGATCTTTCATCCCAGACATGAAACTCCTTTCATTTGACCTTCTTAGTACTACGATTGAGTTGATCAGCCTGCTCGGCTAATCTCGATTTTTGAGAGTTCATACCATAGAATTTAGCACTCAAATCGAGTTAGAGAGAAAAGTTAGAAAAATAGACTAATGAAAGTAGGCTGTTCAAGGACTATGACAAGTTTGTCCTTAAATTGTTTAGCTAGATTAAAATTTAATTTGAGCAATACTCCATCGCTATTTATTCAACATATTTCATCAGTGTTAATGGCACGGGTCCTTGCTCTAGACACTAAAATAACCACTGGAAGTGTTTTACTTCCACCATTATTATGTTGAATCATTTACAACATTCAATTTTGAGATAAATCAATAGTTGAAAGTTTGGTAGGAGCAAATATATGCATCGGCTGAATAGTTTGTGCGTAAAATTCTAAAGGGACTGAATGCACTTGTAGTAAGCTACGAGCATCCTAAACACACACAATTCATGCTATGATAATTGCGCTAATAGGTGTTAGTTCAGTGATAGAGCGCTTGGAGCCCTAACAAGTCAATGTGGCAATGTGGGTTGACCTTTGGGTCAAAATAGCTCAGCCCGACCCCCGCAACCCCAACCTGGCCCCCAGCCCGCCCCGAGTCTAGTTTGACACACCCTCTAGCACCACCCCGCCCTCGGCCTGGTTCGGCCCGCTCGAAAACAACCTATTTTCTTTATATATTTTATTTTTGATTATTTTTAATTTTTGCCAGGACCCGTGTGGGTCTAAATTCTCCACCCTCCGACATGGCCCATACCCGGCCCCTTTGCTCCGACCCGGCCCAGCCCAGCCCGCTCTCACCTTGGCCGGCAAGAAGTCCCAAGCTTGAACGGGTAAACGTGCAAAATTATCCTTAAAAAAGAAAATTCTATGACAACTTGAGAAACTGAAGCGTGATTTGACTGGACAAAGTCGCGCGCAGTAAACGACAAAACTTCTGCGGAAAGGCAGAACTGTAGCCAATCTCTCTCAAGAGTTGGGCCACCAACTAACTCGTCAAATTTCAAAATTTCACACGGAATCGCCCCTTTTGACACATTCCCAGCAGCACCCCAAAAAGTACCCCATCTCTTCGTCTCAGGAGACTCGGGACTTGAGTTCTACTTCGTCTTCTGCTACAGATCTTCTCAATTCGGCAATGGTTACGCCGAATTGGGAGCTCACGGGCTGTTGCCAGCGCGATCAAAAGGCGTTCCTCGTCACTATCGGTATCTTCACTCTAGTGATCCTCGCTGTACGATTTTCCTCCTACCTTCTCTGATGATTCCATTTACGTTTGCTTTAGATCTAGTCCTGTTGGCCTTCTTTCCTGCTCTGGGCTTTGGGTTTTTGCTCTATTTTCTTTCAATTTCTTTTTTTGTGGGTTTTTAAATTTTTTAGCAATTTTCTGTTTGCTGTGTATATTGATGGGTCTACATAATGTATTCGCTTAGTTATGTAGGATAACTTGATATGCACATGTCGTCTATAATTTTGTACCATGAAGTGGAAATTATAAACTTTGATAAGTATATATTCCGGTTTGTACATTGTGCCATACTTGGGGTTATACCGTGCTGCGGTGGGAGAAAGAGACAACTGAGTAGGATTAATATTTTTTAATTCAAATAGAAATTGTAAGAAATATATAGACATGTGGAAATTAAGCTGAAGTTAATCAAGATATAGACATGTGGAAATTGTAAGAAATATATGTTTTCGAACTTTTGATGATCTAGATGCTTCATGTGATACACAGTCCAAGATGAGAAAAATAACTGAAAATGATTGGTTATCCTCATTCCTATGTTATTAATGACCCTTTTAGTTTTGTAGATTTGACATCCAAACATCTGTCACGAGTTAATTTATAGGATTTGTTGTTGTTAGATACTTTCTGATTAAACATACGCAGATTTCAGTTTACTTCGAACGGTATGCTTCTCTGTATAAGGGAATCACATGCTTTACCATTTGTATGTCTTCGGATTGAACTTATGTCAAATATTGTTCCGCCTCCTTAGATCTCGTCTCTAACATTAGGGAAAAGGATTTCTGACAATTTGAGAAAAATGGCATGGAATATTTTGTCATTTAAAAGTTTAAAGGTTAAAATTTTAAGATTCAAACACGTTACTGTGTCAGACTTGTTCAAATTTTGGTCGTCAGGTTTAGGGTTCCTTTGCAAAAGAAATTGACTAATTTGCTTCTTAGGGCTTCAAATTTGTTGTTGAAAAGAGGATTAGAAAATCCGGTAAATTCAGCACTAGATGTTCCAAAAGCAGTTTTAAAATTAAAGAAACATATTAATGCTTGAGTTTGAATTTCCTGAAGTTAAGCAGCAAGGTGCAGGACATAACATGGGGGTGACGCTGAACTCACTGTACAAAACTACTATGGTAAAATGATGAAGTGACACGATAGGATGAGACCCTCGTATACTCCCTCCTGCCCAATTTAAGTGTCTTATTTTCCTAAAACGGATGTCTCAAAATGAGGTCCTCCTGCCCAAAAGTGACTTTTTCACTTTACTTCCCTCCATACATTTCAGTAAATCTAGCAAGTCAAAAGAAAATTCTTAATCTCCGCCAAAGTCCACCCAGACACTCAATTTGGTAAGGAGGGAGTAATGTCTATTTCCAAACCTATATTTAGAAAATGAATATTATAATATATTATTAAACTTGATCCGTTAATATGTAAAAACAACTTGCATATCGTCTTATTAAAACAAATTATAAGTAGCATTTTCTATGAACTCCCTTCCTAGAAGCCCAGCAGGATACACGTGTCTTTGGCGTGCTGCAGCCCAAGATAATAAATAAATTTTTAAATCTTCATCGTGTGGGTGGTGTAATCTGTGAGATACAAGAAACTAAGTTGGGATATGGATTTAAAAGAGAAAATTTATTGGTTATCAGAGTAGACGTATCCTAATGCGAAGGCCAAAACTCAAAGCAGTCTGGTGGACTGGACAAATATCCAAATACTACTATGCAGGGGCAGATTCAGGATTTTGCCTCAGTGGGGGCTAAATTTTAAAACGATGATATTTTGATAAATAAACTTAAGTAGTGGGGGTTATTACTTAATTTGAGTGGGGGCTAAAATGAATTTGATGAACAAAATATGGGTAAAAACTGTAATTTTAGAGAGTTGAGTGGGGGCTATAGCCCCCACATTTCCCTACTTGCATCCGCCACTGCTGCTATGCAAGTATGATTCTCATGCAATCTTAACTGAGCGGAGTTGTGCAAGTATCTAGGCTCCAGAGCTAATTATTAGTGAACAGATAAAAGTACTTGGCTGGAAATTAGGAGATAATACTACTTGCTGACCTACTAGCTAAAACTTAGGATATAGACAGGATCCAGATCATAAATCTGTGCAGCATGATATAATAGACTCTAAAACTCCCTCAATGCTCTCGCCATGTGTGATTTCATCTGTCCAGTCACCAATCCATCTAATTAAGAAAAATCAGCAACCTGTAATGACTCTTATAATTCATCCGAAAAAGGTCGTGAGAGGAGAGATTCTTTCATTGGGGGAAACATTTCATCGTCTGTTGTGTTGTTGACATCTAGAAACAAGGATGAAACCCTCTTTTAAGAGCTGGTGCTTCTTGCTGAAAGATTTTAAAGTTTGAAGTTAAATCAGTACCATGAGAAGAATATGGTCTTATGTATTGAGGGAGCACAACTGAGAGCCTGGAGGGATAGGAAAAATTTAGATTTTGAGGTTTGAACTTTCTTGATTTGAGCTGGGAGATGTAGATTTGACCACATACGAGTGGTTGGGCTTG
Organism: Linanthus parryae; assembly: GCA_023055425.1. Lineage (NCBI taxonomy): Eukaryota > Viridiplantae > Streptophyta > Magnoliopsida > Ericales > Polemoniaceae > Linanthus > Linanthus parryae. The sequence goes on along the minus strand of JALGPY010000012.1, from coordinate 20,154,357 downwards.
ACCACATACACTGCCCATAAGAAAAGTTTGTGTTGGTGAACATGAGGATAGTGTATATGGTGTTTGATGGACCATTTACTATTAATGCCACTAAATTCGGAAGTTAGTTTTGATAAGAACTCATGAATTTGAACAAAGCTATTAATACCACTAATTTTTTTAATGAAATTAATAATATAGATGTTTAGATGTTGGGTTTATTCCTAATTTTGTGAGTAATAAATCTGATCCACTTTCTTAATTATTTAAACTACAGAGTGTCATAAATGTGATCCACTTTCTTGTCCTTATAGCATCAAGCTAGGTTCTTAAGTTCGAGGAGAATTTATCTTCTACTGAAGAAGGCTTCACCAATTTGCTCCCCTCTAATATTAATACTAGATTACACGGATGGTGGAACACATGATGCTCGTGAGGTCTGGAAAAGATCAGGGATCGTGTGACGCAAAAAGAAATAAAAAATGTGGAGCAATGGAGAAAATTTAGGATACAGAAGAGTAACAGAAAATTTCTTGGAAAGTATGTGTTTTAATTAATTTTAAAAAGTTAATCCTTACATCAGAACCACTAATTTTAATATTTCATGGTGATTTTGGAATTAATAAAGCCTTTACCTGCTTGTGCTCAGCCTTTATATGTTAGTATAGATGTGAATGTGAACAATTTCTTAAAGACATTCCTGCTAAAGATCTTTTCATTCTATTTCCGGAATTCTTGTTTTCTTAATTATTTTGGTTGCACATGTTAATTCTACTACTTGGTACATTCTTTTCTATTTATGTTCTAACAAAATTAAACTCTGGATCTAGAGATTCTAGCTTGCGGCTCACTCCATATGACACCCTAGCTCAAAACCACATTCCAAACTCTGTGTCAAGGAAATGAATGTCTGGCAGGTCTGGATGGGGGCTTTTACTGTTTAACCAAATATTTAGATGATAGTTCTGTATTTGCTCCATATGACACCCAGTTCAAAATCACAATCCAAAATCTGTTTCAAGGAAATGAATCTATTGGGCAGGTCAGGATGTGGCATTTGCAGTTTAACCAAAATTTCGTTAATATATAATTGATGTAAGTTAAGCTACATGTTAAATAATTATTTGAAATGCTCAAATAATTTCAGTGATACTATTGCGCTTAAAATATTGAGGATAAACAATGTTGCTATGGAATGAGCATACATTAAATGACAGTCAGAAGCAGGTCTTGTAGAATAGGGGCCTATTTGTTTGTTCTTGCTTGGTGTAGGATGCGATTGCTAAATCATTTCCTTGTTTGGAGAAACAAAGGCATAGGATATGGACTAAGTGAAGCCCATGAATTGAGCACTACGAAGCCCTCAAACATGAGATTATTAACCCCACCAGGTATCAATTAGGATGAAGCCGAATTTACCACAAAATACCCGAAGTAACAACAACTTCTGCTCCCTCTATCATAAAAAATGGACATTTGGTTTTTTTTTCCCGTTTGTTCCCACAAAATACCCGAAGTACCAACAACTCTCTGTCCAACTCCATCTTATACACTATTTATCACTACCAGTACCATCACTATTAATGTCAGCACTACCAATCCCGATACAGCCAATCCCTCACTCATAAGCCGAAAAGCAAACAAGGCCTAGATACTTGCACATGAAATGAGGTCATGAGGGGCGTCCCAATGAAAGAAGTACCAAGATACATGCACATGAAATGAGAAGAGCTCTAATAATTTGAAGAACATACAGGTCTCTTATTATGACCCAAAATCTTAGCTAACATATGCAGTTTACTTGATTGTGATTTCTACAGTACAAGAAAATTTACAGATTTTCTTTCATCTTTTCCCTGATTCTAGAATTGTATGATTTCTAATCCGTACGTTTTATGACCAAACAGCTATGGAGGACTTTCCTGTTGACACCTTTTAAGCTCATCACTGTATTTCTTCATGAAGCAAGTCATGCAATTGCTTGCAAGCTCACATGTGGTCAGGTATTTTATCGTGCATAATTTTGGTTTATATTGCTTGAAAAGAAACCACGAATCCAGATAATTGATTTTTTATGTAGTGATTGATGTGCCATTATTGGCGTATTTGGTGGAAATCCTCACATTCCTTTGAACTAATTGTAAGACAACAGATGTGGTCTGTACCAAATAACTTTATTGTAATTGTTTTTGTTATGCCACATTATAGTTTATATTGCTGGAAAAGAAACCACGAAATTCAGATAATATCCTTTTGAATCGATGATGCTAACACGTATATTGGCTAAGCGTATGCACACTTAGTCTAATGGTTTGGTCCAAGTTGGGATTTGCAACATGAATCCGGCATATTGTACTTTTGAACATAAATAGCTATGGGCTGGTATTTATGATTTAAGCTATGTTTTAGGCACTTTTTGTTGCAGATACTCATTTTCTAAAGTGTTCAAGTCAGAGCTTTGGGCTCCAGGATAGGTGACTATCTTTTTTATATTTGAACCAAATAAATACCTTTGAAAGTGGATGATTCAGTTGAGGCTTCACTTTCATTTGTGAAGCATTATATTTGAGGGCTGTGCTCTCTGTTACTCCCAAGCATGGTTAATGGGTAGTTAACAGGTGTAACAACGGAAGTACCCGTATGACTCTCATAAGTGAAAAAAAATTACACAGCGGATGAAAAAATGAGAAATAAAAGAAGACCATGCCCATGACTCTCATCACCACCCACATACCCTAAACCATCAGCTAAATTCTCTGATCCAAAATTTCAATCCAAAATTTTCAGAAAGCAAAAGAAAATTTGTGCCTGTGTCCTCTAAGTTATCCAAAAAAAATACAATGTGCATGTTTCCTCTAAACGAGATACCTGCTAAAGAAGATTGCTACTGGCGAAATTGTGGCACATTTTGGTTGGTACTTGAATATATCAGATTGCTTATTTCTCAGCTTTATCAACACCAAGGAAGAACATACAACCCCCACCCCAATTAAATTGACAAAAAGTTGTTATTAGTGATTCTTTATACTGCCCCCAAAATGCAAATGCCACACCAGTGACTTATTAATGGACTGTAGTTTGTAGCTCATCCTCGGCAAGTAATATTAAATTTGAGTTTGAGTGACTCTATAATATATGACCAAAGGCACATCCATGAAAGAGATAGTGGACACATGATGCACCCATAATTAACAATCATGAAAGCTCCACGTGGTTTCTTTTGGCAGATTTAATGAACAGAATATCTTAGGATAACACGTCGCGGAACATTATCTTTCCAGTGGTAAGACCCGACAGATTCATCGTATGAATGTACAAGTATTAAGTACTATAGAAAATGTGGTTCTGTCATTCCTATATCCGAATAGCAAGACCAGCTTACGTAGATGTTAGCATGTGAACCTATGTTGCACGGACACTCCATCAGGGGTGCCGTTCCCGTTTCGGACACTCAGAAACGTGTCCGAAACTCGGACACACCTGAACGATGTTTTGGCAACTCCACCTGGTGTTTCCGAATAAAACTGATAAGAATGTGGCCCGAAATGCCTGGTTCCATATGGGGGAGACGTAGAGAAAGAGAGTTGGACAAAGGTGTTAATCGATTTACCAAACCACATCTGATTATTCTTGCTTCTCTTCCTCTTTGTTTTCTTTGTCAAAGAGATTGTGCGGCTAGGGTTGGTGAAGACAGTTTAAAGATGAAAACATGAGACAGTTCACCTCCACCTCGTGTATTTTTTAAAATTTTGAAAAAACACCCTGATAATTTGTATGTTATGTGTTGCTATCTTTTGGATGCTAAGCTTCATTCGACTCTTGCAATGGATATAGTTTTAAATTTCTCAATTACTTTAAGTTTTGAATTAACACACACACACACACACACATATACTTACATATGCGGCGTGTATATAGATGCAGCGTGTCAGCGTCTCCTGATTTCATAAAATTTGGCGTTTCGGCGTCTCCGTCTCCGTTTCCATGCAACATAGATGTGAACCCATGCCTAAAGGCACTATTTAGATTATTATATGTTTAAACTTTAAATACAATAATATTTGGATATTTGCACATGACTCCGTGCCTTTAACCGACAAGTATTGATATATTTTTTAAATACAATAATATTTTTATGGGAGCTGATTCTTACAGAGAAACTATATAATCTTACAAAGCCACTTACCAATTTTATATATCAAGTGACAAGTTTACCCGTTTATCATTAATTGTCAACCTCCTCATCTTCCTAGTAAATTTTGACTTTCGAAAACACTCCCACCTTTTGTCCTTTCTTTTCGAAACTCTCATTACTACACCCGATGTTTGTCTAACTAGTCGGTTTCCTATTAATGATTTTCAACAAATTCATCCTTCTATCTCTCTGTAACCTTCATAAAAGATCTTCAATATTTTCAGGAAAAAATAATCATCAAGATGCCATGCTTATCTAAAACGCACACATTAACGTCCTTTCTATCTGTAACATCCAGAATTAATAAAAAATCATCGATTAGAGTCTCTTGCAATGCCAAAACTCAATTAATAGACCACCAACACTTACACCAACACCAAGTCACCAGCCGACGGATTATTTTCTTGTCTGATGAGCAACCATTATCACCATCACCACGGCACCTCCAATAGCTCCATTTCCAACAATTAGGTTTCTTACGCTGCCAAAACCCGATTAACAGACCCAACAATCCCATCCCCATCTCGACGATGGTCTTCAAACGGTATAGCGATAAATCTTGTGAAGCAAGGGAGGAAGAACTAAGAGAGTCGATGTGAAAAAGTAACATTAAACATTTTTTTGTCCAATGATGAGAGTAATCTTTTTTAGAAACATAAGTTTGAACCACAGTCAATCATCATATCATATCATATCACCACCAACGAAATTTCAACGTGAACATATGAAATCTCCATTCATTATCAAACAGAGCAAGCTTTTGGGTATGCTTTCATCCTTGATTATTCTTTCTCACCACTTTTTGCATGAGATCGGTATGTCAGTCACGGTATGCAAGCCATGAACAAACCTAGGATAAGGTTGTCAATGACTAGGATGGTCGACTACTTCGAACGGCGCTTTACTCTCACTAAGATTCCGGAAAAACAGAGCAAATATATAGACTTCTCCTCTCTCGTGATAAACTCGAATTCCGCCTTTGAACTAATGACTCTAAGGATTCATGTGTGTCTCTCAGCTGTTAGCAAATGTTGATCTTAAATATAATCGGGAGTAATGATCATAATTCCTTCTTAAGAAAGATTAGACAATCTAGTAACGGGTTCCCGAAGATAAAAACAAGAAGAAAAATAACAGAGGGGAGGTGTTTATGTTTCCATCCAAGTAGGGGTCCATGTTTGACCCCACAAGATTAGGAATAAATAAAGGAGGTAGCTGTGTAAGGCTGTATTTCAACAAATTAGTAAGTGGCTTTGTAAGAATCAACTTCCTACTTTTTAATGCAATAGAGATTGATCAATTTAAAAAATTGATAAGTTATGGAGATAAAACTAGGGAAAAAGTGATAGAGAATGTTGGGTAGTAGTGTAAAATAAAGATGAGAGGAGAAAATGAGTGTATAGGGTCCCACCAATGTGAATGAGTTGAAAATGGGAGCAATCCTAAATGAATGTGGTCCCACAAAACAGTGGCTCCAAATATGTCATTTCAAACTAGGGAAGAAATGGGTTTACTCCCTTGAACTGTTATGCAGCAGAAGAACAAACAAACATCAATATCCGTAATGGTAAACTACTCTCAAAAGAAGAGAAGTCTGAATATCTATATAACAAATTAGGACAGTGTGGTTATCGAGATTCTGAAATTTCTTTTGGGCCTTAAAAAGTATTTTGATCTCACCTATTAATTCATTCAATTATGGAACGTTTAAAAAAGATGTTTGGAGGGAAAATTTTAGGCAATTTCTGAAAATCAATAAATTATATTGCATATGTTTCCCTGAAGTTATGGACCACTTGAGAATTGAATATAAATATCTTTGTGAATATTAGATTAAAAACTAAACCATCACTTGATCTCACACAAGACTTTAAAAGTGAGAATATACTTTTATGTTACAAAATGCTTTACAATATGTAAATCTTAGAATTATTTTTTGTCATACATGTTTGCTACATTATACATATTATTGAAAACTGCAGACACTGGAGTCTGCCATTGTTTTTTTCATTTATGTTCTAAGTTAGATTTGTGTATTGCATTCAAGTACTGATTATATTTGAGAGTTCATTTTGAGTTTCTTATTTTGTTTGGGTAGTGCCCTCGGGCGCGGGCAATTTTCTTGTCATCGAATAATAGGGGAAAAGATGTATTGCTCGAATGCTTTCAATGCTTAAATAGACTTAAAACAATAACATTTCAAAATATGGTAAAAAAGGAATTTTTCCTTATAATATATAATTCTTACAATATGAGATTATTAGAAATCTTCATTTATGGAAATTTGATTTGGACATTCCTACTAAAAGTTATTAAGTAAACAAATGCTGCCAGGAATTGAAAAAATGCTGTTTCGGAGGCCTAGATGCACGAATTTGACAAACTTATGGCATTGCTATTTACGAAGTCACGCGTTAAGCTCAAAACGTTGTGTACACCCAGAACTAGGTGTGGCTCGATCATTAATCAAACGCCTGCCTCTGATTTTGCATACTGAGTGAAACAGTTCTCTCGAAGTGGACGACATTTTACAAGAATTATTCCCTACATCAAACTGTTACTTAGAAGTAAAGAAGTGAACTATCATTCTGGTCAATTTTAACCATGAACAATCATTAGGTCTTCAGAATCGACTCCTTCGTCTACCTAAGTTGTTAATCCTTCCTGCACACATACACACAGACACACACAGACTCCTTTCCAACACAACCCACAAAACCCACCTCCTGCCTGCCATCTATATGTTCTCTTCAATGGTATGCCCGTAACCACAGACCATCAACTCGTCCCCCCTCCACTCTGACCCTCGCTCTCTATTCTCTCTAGCTAGCCACGCCTGAACCAAAGTCCAACTGGAGAGCAAATCCAGATTCAAGACCGAACCGCTGTCTGCATTGATCCGGTTACACTACAATCTGTCATCAGCCATAACCATCGTCCCCGTTGCCTTCCACCCTAATGCCTAGGAAACGGACGACCACACAGCTGGATTCGAGCACCACCGCCAAATCTCACAACCAAACCCTCAAAACTTTTCCAATTATTCTCAACACCAAAACCTCTCCGCCACAAAATTGGCATGGCTAGAGGGGCTGCTGTATTTCAATTGTATCGATTTGTATTCTAGATTTTATGGGGTTTTCGTATATGTACCTTTTCTATCTCTTTGCCCTTGTATGTGCTTTAAATTTGTTAATTTTAGATAGGTGGATTTGGTTGATTCGGAATCGAAGGTTGTGTTTGTTGGTAGATTTGGATTTGAAGGGGGCATTGATTTGTGATTTGGAATTGCGGGTTTGTTAATGTGTGTGTGTGTGGGATGGAAGAAGTCTTTGTTAAATTTCCTATCTCTTCAACAATTCTCCAGTTTCTTGTAAATGGTCCAATTCCTGATGTACTCTGGAACGCAGGTTGAAGGCATCCAGGTTCACGCAAATGAAGGAGGGGTGACACAAACGCGTGGTGGCATATACTGGATTATTCTACCAGCCGGGTGTAAGGGACTCTTTTACTTCCATTTATTCACTGTAGTGAACAACTAAATATGTCAATGTAATTACACTATAGAGAGTACACAAAATCATCAGTGGATAGAACATCTTCTGGAGTCTGTCCTTTAGTCTTTCATTTTACTTTTCCTATTGTCATTGTAAATAAAAACAGAGATTTGCTTCTGCATTCAGACCTTGGTTCATCATTCTGGGGGATGGTTTTCATTCTTTCATCCACAAATCTTCTCACCACAAGAATTGCAGCTGGTTGTTTTGCCGTTGCTCTGCTTATCGTGCTTTTTGTTGCTAAAAATGTAAGTATTATATCAGGCGCATCTTTTTGTTGCTAAAAAGAGTGAAATTCGAATTTTCAATTATTGAAAGTTTCAATTTTATGAATCTCATTTGCTTTATCCTATGTTTCTTGTAGTGGACCCTTCGAGGACTTTGTATTGGTAAGCACTAATTCCTGATAACTTCCGACTTATTAGTATCATTTGATAGCGGGATGTCTTGGCTTCAGATGTAGGTATTGATGCAATTGAACTTTTCAGGGTTTATAATTTTCCTCGCTGCAATTTGGCTTCTCCAGGAATACACAAAAGTTAAAATTCTTCGTTACGTCATTCTTTTCATTGGTACGTTCTTCCACTAACTACCACAACGTTTTACTAGCTTCTGAATTGGGATAACCATGTGTCCTTTGTTCTTGAATGTGTAATATTGTTTAATTACATTTATGTCCATTGATGCTTTTGGAAGTTGCAAGACCTTCTGTGAGGTTATAATTTATTTTTCGGTCAAGAGGTTATTAATTTTTATTGGCTTCCCTTGGTTGACTTATCAAATATTAGAATCAGTGATTGTCAAGTCATAGTTCACTTGCATATTTTCATACTATTGTATGTTTTGGATGGGCATGAAGCTTATCTTTTGTGTAACTCCCATGTCCTAACGGTGTCATGTACCATGATGTATGTTATACTGCCCGAACATCATTGGTTATAGTATTTCAAAACACATTAGCATGCTTCGAGTAGTATATTACAGATAGAAGCCTCATTTAAGAGATAGAGGCCTTATTTGAGATAAAAAGGGTAGAAGACAGAATCTACCCCTGTATGTAAGCAAAAGGACACATAATACCCCCGTGGTTTGGAAAATCTACCCTTACTTTTGCCTAACTTGTGGATACTAAGTACCCTTGACTAATCGAATGGACGGAAAATGAAATGACATCCGTTTCTATTGCGGATCCTGGTTGTGGGGGGTGACAGACCTTGTGTGGATTGAGTTATGAGTTCCTGCAGAAACTCTGGTTGCTCCTTGTTGATTGGATTGGGGCCAACCTCTGTTAGTTTACCCTCACTAGAAACATGATGACCACAGCTTTCTCTTGGTTTACAGTCTGCTGGTTTTCCATGAATCTTCCAACATATCTGCTTAGTGTGACCTGGTTGCTTGCAGTGATTATACGGTCTTCCCTCTTTCTTATGGTGATTGCCATTAAACGATGGAGAGTGGAGTCCTATGGTAAGAGCAGAACCTTTGGGAATGTGTTGGTTGCTTTGCGATCACAACATAACCTTCTTTCTGCTCTCTTCACGACGAACTTCTGTAACTACTTCTCGGATGTTAGGTATTGTTTTAGTTCCCAAAATTCTGCTTCTGAATTCATCATGGCTATGATGCAAGCCCAATAAGATTTCGTAAGCCGCTTCTTTTCCACAATCTTCTTGTAAGTAACAACATAGGTACTACACTCCCGACTTGTAGGTTTCACATAGATCTAACTGCTGCCAATAGCGGTTGAGAAGACTGTAATATTGTGTGACCGGTAAATCGCCTCGAAGCAGATCACGAAGAATTTCTTCTATCCCGAAGTATTAATGTCGTGTCTTCTATGTCCCAGTACCTCTCCTTAACTGCTTCCCATATTTCCTGAGCAGTTTCATAGAGTTAGAAATCCACTCAAACATCATTATTCATGGAATTGATTAACCATGAGATAACCGCTGTTTTCAATCTGCCATTTCTTGAATCTAGGATCATCTTATGCTTGTTGAGTTGTTGGTCCAGTTAGGTAATCATCCTTTCTATTACCTCTCATGAACAACATCACTGAATGAGACCATTGGATATAATTTTGCCTAATCAGCTTGTGTCCTGTAATGGTAAGAGTCGAGCCATCTGATCCACCATTGCTCTTGTTCGAATTGGTCACCCTTTGACCAATAGTGACAGCAGAGGTATCCGATTCATCTGCTACTTATTTTCAGACGACAAGTTAAACTATTGAGCTTGAATGGCGTAGGTATTATCATAGGTTGGCTGACACTTATCCCACATCCAAAAGACAAGTCAAGTGTGCCAATGTAGAAGGATCTTGATGTACTGCACTCATATCCAACAAGTATTGAGTTTGATTGAATATCTTAACAAACTTTACAAGTATGGAACTAGTCACAGTAGCAAGCATGTGCCCTGCTGCTCCTGACTCCATTATCCAGGCATCTATAAGATGCTTTCTACCTTTTGAACTTGTAACCTTTTTGTTGCATAGAATTTCCCCATCGTTATAGGTACTCCTAATATTCCTATGAGGAGATTTTATCCAGGGAGATGTATGTGCTTTCTTCAGAAAATGTCTTCAAGTCCTATTGGTGCCCTTGCCACAATTGTAGCATAGGAGATTTTTCTTACTAAAGGAGAAAAAATAACACAAGAAGGAAATAATCACAATCTCAGCAGATTAGTGTTTTTTATTTGATTCTTAGTTACCTTATTTGTTGATTCTCATGTGGAAAATGTAAATTAACGGTTGATGCTGGCTCGCAATAAAAATGAACTTGAGAAATGTGTGGAAACTTAGGCGCGGTATTAAATGTAAAGCTCAAAAAACATTGATGTAGAAATACTATGACGTAAAAAGACCTACAGATCGGTGGAGGTATTTTTGTGTTCTTAGATGCATTGGTTGGGATGAAGTTTGTGATCCAGTTTACGTGGTGGCCATGGTCACTCGCTCTTGTCTGAAATGAACTGCGATTCGGTGTTGGGGGTTTATTAATTAGACTTCTTGATTGCGAGTCAAATTTTCCACCCAAGGGTGTCAAGGCAATTAGAGAATTCAGCTTAAATATTACAGTTTTACTTCTCTTTATCTAGTTTCTTTCCTGTACGGCTGTTCTTGTGTGGCTTACCTCTTGAAGCCTTTAGTTTTATTTTTCGTACTTATCAACAAATGCAATTGAGAACTGATTATTTCAGTGAATGCAAGGAAACAATGTAAGAAAATAAAAATACTGGAGAAAGTGGGAATGTATCGCATCGTGAAGTGGGTGGTACTTTAGTTAAGAACACATGATAGTCTGGGAATATCCTTAAACATGTATATAAACCTTCCTATATTAGGAATGCTACATACTTTATAAAAAAGGAATGGTACATGAATATTTTATTCACTTTAATGGTGATTCATCAAAGCAGGAAAAGCCCGCCTTATTGTCTCAAATTATGAGGTGTGTCTGTTTATTTTGAGTCAATGTATAGTTTATATGTCATTATACTTCCAAGACCTCAAGAGTAATGACCGCCTAGTTCACTTTCCCTTTATCTCACTTGTGAAATAAATTGTGTATCTTTTAACATTTGATGGCGAATTGTGCAGGTGTGATGAACAGCTTGTTTTCCGTGTACGGTATGATCTATTACCTTTTTTATACAAATCAAGTATCTCTTAACAATCTTGCCTATATGACTTAACTAATGGATGCAGATATATACGACGATCTAATATCGCGAAGAGTCAACTCCAGTGATGCGGAGAAGTTTGCAGAACTTTGCCCTTGTCCCTGTAATGGTGCTGCCTGGGGAGTCATATGGTGAGTTTTCTGATATTAAGTTTATTAGTGATATTCTAGGATTCTGTTCCTAGATGTTATTTTCTAACAGGTCTACTTGGACTCTGCTTGCAGGGGAATGATCTCATTCATATTTCTTTGTGGAGCTATTTATCTTGGACTAGTCATCTTATCTTAAGGTATGTTTCTTCATCTCTTTATATATGCTGTAGGTTGCTGTTAGCCTTATTACCTTATATATGTGGCTGCTGCTTGTTACGATCAGTTTACAACGCACACACAGGTACATATCAGCTCTTTTCAATAGCCACAAACAAGCACTGCTGTAAAAGTAGATACAGGCCACATTTCATATCATTTTTTATCTCTGAGTTCTTCTTGTGTTAGTCTTGCATCCTACAGCAAATTTCCTCCTAAATAATGACACAGCATTTATTTCACTTGAGAGAAATTAGAACGTTCAACTTGTTGCTTTAGACTTAAACACATCTAGCATTGCTTTTGATATAAAAAAAAGCAGCATTCCATAAAGCAAAAGCATTATCAAACGGGGTCTATCTAGGTCGGTTTTGGGGTTCACGGTGTTGATTTATTTGTTGACGTGATTGATTTTTAAAGTAGAAATTAGTTGATTTTTTACAGAGGTTTGTAATTAGAAAAGGGAAGGGTAGGATTATTGGGCTCAAGAAGCTACATGGAGAATTTCAATCTGTAGGATGTGCAGTTAGAAGATTTTGGGCTTTGGCATTATTCGTCGTTTCGGGTAACAGAGGCAGTTTGCTAGTATTTTGTCGAGTGCTTACATCGAAGCCGTTGCAGCTCTGTATTGTGTTTAAACTTTTTATTTTGATTTCAATTTGCCGACTGCATTGCAATTCAAAGTTCTATCTCTGTTTCCATTTATTCTCTTATAATGGGCTTGTTCGGAAACTACTTGTTTTTTGGTGAATTAGTGGTTGACAAAAAATATATTATCTGGGTCTACACCGAAAGAAAACCGGGGAGGGTGAACCTATGGCTCTATGGGCCTGTTCAGAACAGGGAAAATTAATGGGATAGGTAAAAATTTCCCAGAATATTGCTGTTTGTGTGGTTCGTAGTCGAGGAAATTATGAAAATCCTTTTATGAGCGGAAAGGGAAGGAAAGATTTCTACATAACTCACAGCCCTTACGCGACGTCCCTTTGTCTAACCCTCTCTCTCTAACCATCACAGTGCCACCGCTGACAACGACTGTAGAGGGATCCAATTGCTATCAGAGCTTCCATCGACTGATCGAACTTTGATGGGTGGTTATGAAATCTGAAGTTGAATACTGCCTCTTGTTTGCTTCTTGTGTTGGTCGTGGATGTAAAATTCTTTTTGCATCTGATCTGGTGGCACCTTTTTAACGATTCGAGATGTTGCGATCTCCAAGAAGGGGAACTAGGGTTAAGGAGAATAGAGAGAAAAGAGTCAACTGATTAATTTGTTCCTGCGTAATCCCCAAATCTGGCGTAGCAGACCTTTATATAGTGCTTAAACAATAATAATCCTAAAGTACATAAAACCCCCAAAACAACTGATGCTGATTCGCAATAATACTAATTAATAAATTAACGTTTATAATGACGCTGTGGGCGTCTGAACAGCTCGCTCCTGCGCAATGTCACGGCTTGGTCCCGTGCTAGCGGTTCTGGCGTATCCTGCGTGTCTAGACTCCTATCCTCTGGGTTGTGAGAAAAGCTTCGGATGGAAAATTTCAATGGATGGGTGGAAATGGTAGTTCATTTTGTTTCTTCCGAGGTTTTAGGTGGTGGTGTTTGGGGTTTGTTGGTAGTTGGTGGTTGGCAAGCATTTTGTGGTGGTGGAGGTTGAGCGGAGTCTTCTTTGGGTTTATTTTTTCGAGCTACAGGAGGAGCTGTCATGGTGTGAAGGAATTCTTTTGCATTGCACATCTTATCATGGTAATAATAAATAATAAAGGACATCATTCTAAATAAGGCAAAACATAAGGATTTTATTTTCTTAACATTTTAATTTTGTTAGAAAACTTGAAAATTTTGATTTACATTTTTGCAAACATTTTTTCCCCTTTCCTGTGTAGATTCTGAGTTCCAAACATAGCATATAGGTCTTGCTGGATTTCTGTGAGATGTGTCCGAGATGGTCATGTTATTTAATGCAGCGCAGTGATAATTGGTGTGAGGTTTGGAACAATGGGTCGAGTATAGTTATGGGGTTTGGAACATGGACAGAGATGTGTTGAGGATTGGGGTGGTCTGCGAGAGCAAGTCCAGATCCTCTCTCAACTTCGAGGGAACCAACTCCTCCTCCTAATTTGACATCTCAGCCCAAAATGAAACTGACACACAGCATTAAGCCACATCGGTTTCTGAGGTTTGACTAATTTGTTTTGACTTAAAATTATTTTATTTTTTGTTCTCTCTTTAATGTCAGTACCTTTCTCCCTCCACCGTTCACCCAACCCTCTTCTGTTGCTGTATTTAGATTGATGATTCTGAAGTACATGTGCACGGGATGCAGCAATATTGTGATTTAACGACATGGATCAAGATCCACATCTAGTTCCCAGGAAACAGAACCCTTGATTGAGAACAGTTTATTTTCTGGTGCTTGACGTTGAGGTTGTGGAGAAGTTATGAGTCTCACATTGTATTAGAGAGATCTCTTCACCAGAGAGACACGCGTTCTGCTGTTTATTCATCACAAATCAATGAGAATTCATAAATCATGTTCAATTAGTCTGATGTTCTGTAACAGTGAGAGAAAGGAAGAGAGTAAATAATGGTAGTGGAGGTAGTGATGGTTGTTAGAGCATCTCCAACCCATCAGCCCACGGGCCCACCATTTTCCCCTTCTCCCTCCCCCAAACTACTCATCATCGACAACCCATCCCCTCCCCACACCCAATAAATGTTATTTTCAAAATATATTTAATGATTTAAAAATAAATTATTGATCCTAATAAAAAATAAATATAAAATAATACTAATACATACACACACACACACACACAAGACATATATATATGTATGTATATATATATACTAGGGAATTGCCCGTGCCCGAGGGCACTATCCCCAACTTAGATGGGCATATTTTTTAAGTATTGCTCGTGTCTAAAGGCCCGCCGAAAAAAACCATGAAAGAATGTATGTTCACTCTCACAATGATCCATCCAACCAAAAAGAAAATCATAGCAACAGAACATTCATTTACTGCACTATGAGGGAGTAGAACATGGAAAAATATGATATAATTACAACTAAATAACTAATTCTTTTTTGAGGAAAAAATAACCCATTCTTATTAATAGAGGAGACACATAAGTTATTCTTCTAAAATAGAACAAAGACTGAAATTAACGGACAATCCTATAGGATTTGCTGTTATTACATGTTCTCAATTAGTTAAACTTTTGTTTTCGTTCCTGAGAGAAAGTCTTGCTTCAAACATGCTTGTCGAGCTGGGTGTCTTTAGTGACCCTTGTGATATTGTTGTAGTATGTTCGGTTGTCCTCTTTGACCAAACAACTGAAAAATGTAGCAATAATAACAGAAAGACAGTAAATAAAGCCATTGGAAGCTCCATTTCGGAATAATAATGTGTAAAAGATAATATTATTGAAGAGAACAGAACAAATCTTACCAACATGGAATTGATCATTTACCCCTATTATTTATTAATTACAATTAGTAGAAATTGAAGAAACCATGGAAACTAAATACCATGAATACTCAAAAGAATATAGTTTAATTTAAGTGAAGTTATTCATGTTTTGGAAGTTCAGTTGGTAAAGGAGAGTATAACATGCATGGCATGTCAAGTTGTAAGCAACTGTATGCAGGAAAATGTCAACTCCTGAATACACCACCAAATTCTTAGCAAAATCTGATCAAATTTTAAGGTTCTCGAATTTAGAAGTGCAAACTCATTTCTCTGTTCCACCATTCATAGAAAACAATTTCAAATGCATTTAAGGCAGATAATTCTAACAACACTTAAAATTATGCTAATGAAGTCCCGAGCTTAAGTCGTTGAGGGGAATAAGCTGATTTAAGGCTCTAAAAGTTCCCTGATGACAGAAATAGCCTTCATGTGATTTAGCTATGATGGAGTAAGTCTGAGTAATTGTTATTTCTGTATGAAAAAAAATAGCTTCGAGTAACAGGGATGCTAAACAACAACACCACCAATCATCATAAGTGATTCTGATTATGTGTGGATATACAATCAGAGTACTCAAAACAATAAGAATAAACTGAAATAAGCTTGAGAAATGAACAGGTTAAAACAAATTCCAAGTGGCAACGAAATTACGTTCCAAAGTCACAGAATGTGAATATACAACACCACATGAGTAACCGTCAAAACAAAAGAATATTTTGGAATTCATAGAAACGTGTCACTGGTAGGCCATAATCTGCCATCGAAAGCTATACAATGTGTAAAATAGAAAATTCAGCAAAGTGAATACACATTATTTAAAAACTAACTGAGCATCAAGGGAGGGGTTCAATTTTTGCACTGTGGGATTCTAGAGTATACTTTTTGTTTGCTATATGATATACCTGTTGGATACATGATATAACTGCACCAGAGAGAGGGTACATGATATATCTGTTGGATCATATCTGCGAGCTTTGAGGACAGAGGGGGTTATGATCTCTTGGTACAAACAAAGGCATTCAAGAGGGCCTCTCAATGCCTTAGGGGTTGGCCTGTAAAAGAAAACGAAAAAGTGATGCTAATGTCGATTAGCTGAAATACTTTGTTACATGAGTTCCTTCAATCTTTCTAAACTCTTTCGCCCACTGAAACTATCACAAATAAAATTATTTCAGATGAAAGACAAAGAGATAAAATATTGGTTGTTTTAAGAATGGAGAGATAAAGGTATTATGCTGGACCTACATTGATATAACACCAAACAAAGAGGAATTTGATTGTTGGTTAACCCTTTTTTAGTTCCCAACCATACATGAAAGAGGTTAGAGTTCATACAATAGCAAAGAGTTAAACATGACAGTGAAGTTGTATCCAGAATGAGCCATAGCTCCTTATTCACCCAAATGTGTAGTAATACATTGGTGACCACCTTATGAACCAACAACCTCCATCACCATGGCAGCAGGGTCATCAGAAGTTCATACTTCTCAATTATTTTCAGTAAATACCATTCTTTGATTCAAAGTTACATGAAATTTTCGTCAAATCAGACAAAAGAAATACAGTGAATTCGGACAGAGATACATAAAGTTAGTAATTTCAAACTTACAGCGGAGTTACGTACTCTGACCTTGGACTGTGAAAACATGCAATGACCAGTGGCTACCTACTGGTTTCAATTTCATTTTCTTTTCACTGGATCTCAATTAGGAGAATGATGCATTATAAATATTAACTGTACATAAAATTAGTAATTTCAAAATTACAGACATGTGGACCAGAATGGCACAAAACCAAAATCGATGGTTCTCCAGACTCCAAAGTCGCTTGATTTCTGAAAATGAAGAGACGTTTCAAAGTCCTTAATGAAAATTGGCACACTACAGTTGATTACACAAAGACATAAAAATCAGAGAGCATTATGAGGTTTACCGGAACCAAAAAAAAAAAAAAAAACATTAAAATCACCAAAGCAAAGTTCAAAAACAGATAATGGCAACATGTACTTGGGAGAATGCCAGAGGAGCAGAGGACTTGCCGATATTCAGTTCAACAGATTGTGCAACAGTCTCAACTTTATTCAAATTCAAAGAGTAAACCCTAGTGAAATTGAGAAGGAGAGAAATCTAAAATTAAAACAAAAATAAAAATTAAAAATTGCGGACTGACCTGAACAACAAATCGACCCAGCAAAGCCTATTTCAGATCAAGGTCAAAAAATAAAACCAACGCCGAAACAGAATTGACAATTGCAAAAGACAATTGGACTTTGCAAGCCCTAATTGAACCCAGCGAAGGAAAAATCGAAGAGTACAAACCGATTGCGCAGAAACAAAATCAAACCCGGTCACTCCAACTAAGGAAAGAAAACTTTTCTGAAGAAGAGGAAATCGAACAGTATCCAGCCAAGGGGATGCGACGGTCAGACGGTGGATAGCGGCGACGGTCGAAGAAGAGGAATTCTGGAACGTCGTGCTTGTCTTGTGATTTACCAATCCTCCGGTGGTGACCTGTCGTGGGAGTGGGAAGGGAGAGACACGAAGAGAGAGAGAGAGAGAGAGGGGAGAAGGTGGAGATGAGGAGAAGAACGGAAGAGAAGAAAAGCAACAAAACTATCAACAACTGTTCGTAGAGGGAGTGGGCTTCTTCTCCCCAGGTCGTGTGTGATGAGGAGGGTAGTCGTGTGTTTTTGACTTTTTTCCGGTACTTGTTTTGAGGGTTTTGAGGTGGTAGGTGAGATCAAAGGCTAGGGTTGATTTTGATCTAACGGCTGGAAAAGGGTCAACCGTACTGTTTTATAGAATAGATGTATATAAAATTCACAAAAATGATAATAACAAGAATAACTAACAATGCTTTTATTCATCAAAATAACAATTACAAGAACGAGAAAATAAGTCCTTACAACAAAGAGAATTAAAAATTTCTACAGACGACGAGTAGAACGGTAATGAAACACACAAATTTATACAATAAACCAAGTTAACAACGATTACATAAAATGAGTTCTTTCGTTAATCAAAGGGTTTGAAATCTTCTTCACGCACATTGGCGTCTTTTCAACTATGTTGCTCAATTAGAGAAAAACTATTTATTTTTCATAAAAATAATAATTTAAATATACTAATCGGAATTAAAAATACAAATTATAATCATAAAATATTATAAAGTGTAACTAATATACCCAAAACCTGACCGGTATAATAAACGGGTGACCCGATACAAACCGGGTGACCCATTTATTATGGATGGTCTTCAATGTTGTTGATGTTTAATTGTCTTTCACGAACGCGTGTTACCTTTGTTGCATTATTATTGCCGACTATGGATACTCGAATTTGGAAGTTGCCATTCTGGTTAATCAGTGCCACAAACCAAAATGGTAATCATTGCATGTCATCTGATGCTCTCGAAACTTGAATCCAATTGCAGGTCCGTGGACTAAAGTTGGATTGGTGTTGATTGTGAAGAGATTTGCTGCTTATTTTGTTGCCAACCATTTAATGTAATTACTAGAGCTAGCTCGTCAGAGGAAGTTTGATTTCGCTGCACAAATAGGTTATTGATGATTCAGTATTCTTTTAACCATTGTCTGGGTTTCACTTTTCTGATTCATGACAGTCATCATTTGTAAAGCATAGTTCGATTCATGTAATTAAATGATATTTACAATTAAGATAGTTAAATGATTTTGTGTTACTGAAGGAGATCGAACTTGGTTGAGAATGGTAGAAACTTGATGGCACCATGGTTCTTAACATCATTTGTTTGTACTTTCTTAGTATGTTATAGGTTCTTGGAAGGGTAAACTTATTCTAGAATCATGTTGGTTATTTAATTTTCTCGACATGGCAAGGGAATTATTTAAGATCGTTGGAGTATTAAACTACGTAGCAGCAGTGGTGATTCTCTTTAAATCATATGTACCAATTAAGCAAGTTATTAATGGATCTAACTATGTAATTTGTATTTTTTTTTTTTTTTCCAAATGTAATTTGTATTTCAAAATACAGACATTCACCAGTTGCTAGTGTAGCACAATACAGCAGTACTTGAGTAAAGTTTTCCTGAGTGGCAATGTTCAGTAACTCAGACAGAGTTTCCTAGTTAGTTAGGGCCGACCAATGTCATGTCTTGTGTCAAGTTTAGATCCATGTTTCTTGTTATCTTGGGAAGTTTTGACACATCTTGGGTTGAAATTAGCATGCATCTTTTATATTCTTCTCAAACTGCATCTAGGAGTGCTCTAGTAAGAAATTTCTGCTCAAGGTGCACTAATCCATCGATCTATCGTACTTTTGAGTCATGCTTAAAATCAGCTTAACTATAGAAAGAAGGGGGGTTTAGTCCATTTCTTAGATATACGTTTAAGATTTCCTTTGCATATATACCAAGTACTACTAAAGACATGGGAAGAGAATAGTTATTATTCCGTTCCTACAAATTTGTTGAAAGACAGTGAACACTTCTACATTATTGACCTCTTTTCTGTGTGCCCTGTCTTCTGATTGTTGTCAAAATGGGCATATTATGTGCAAATATGCTAGCATAGGGAACAGGAACCCAGTTCTGGTACCGAGAATCGGATGCCCTTCAATGAATGTTCTAATAATAATGCTTCTAGAGCTGCTGGTGTTTGAGGAATCACTTAGAACTACAATGGCCTCGTTTGGCAAAGCTAGATTAAATGATGGATAGAGATTATTGAAAATCTGGTTTTGAAGTTAGATTTTTGCGGGAGACAAACCGGATCCGGGTGGAAACTGGCCGGATCCGGGTGCAAATAAGGTGTATCCGGTGGGAAAAATTATCGACATTGATGTTCTAACCGCACACGTGTTGCCCCGTTGGTTCGCCACTAATAATTTAGTAATGTTCTTAGCCGAATGTGGGTGGGAATTAGCCGGATCCATGTGTGTGCTAGCGGGATCGTGGAATTGTACTGTTCAATAATCTTAAAATAATTATCGGATCCGGTATATTGCCCTACCGGATCCGGCTGACCTAAATTAATCCACGGATAATCTAGCTCGTCCAAAAGGGTTAGATTAAAATTCAAATCCCATTAATCTATCTAATAATTCATCTTTGCAAAATAAGGTCAATATATTATAAAAAGGGTATTAGCTCGCCATGAGAAACAAATCAATTAGTTTCACGTTTTCTTCAACTCGTAGAATAAACATGTGATTATTTATGATTAATACATTTTATCAAACAATGACTTTGTCTCTTGAGTTTTCCTATTTTTCGGTGCGAATCAAGTGTCCTTCAGCTGGTAGCTCTTAGAGGCTAATCCTTCTGACTTTGTCTATCAGTTATGTGAAACCTAGTTGGTTGAGTTTCCCTTTTGATTGTGTTGAATTATGCAAGGACGACTCGGTAAACATTAATGCTTCAGCCATTTCCTAGTCATGTTATCTGAATTGACTTTGAAATAGTGAAATAAAGATTTTGTAAGCAATGTGTTAACTAAATAAATGTCGTGTCCTAGTCATGTTATCTGAATTGACTTTGAAATGGTGAAATGAGGATTTTGTAAGCAATTAACTAAATAAATGCTCAGGTTTAATTTGCACGCCCTTCTTATAGAAAAATGTCTTAACCGTCTTTGTGCAATTCTGTTAAAACTAAAGTGTCCATTGAAATACTCATTTTTACCCCTAACAATAATTATGATATCAGGTGGAGGGTTTTGCTATTTTCTCAGACTACCAGAGGTTAAACTGCAATTACTATTGATAATCATGTAAAAATAAAAAAATAAAAGAAAGAAAGAAAGAAAGAAAGAAAGAAAGAAAGAAGATAAACTGCATGCTATATCCATTCATTACTGCACTTCTTGTCTTGCAACTTGATACCACTCCGTTTCTTCTCTTTAGCCCACTTTCTACTTTTGGACGTTTCTTCTCTTGATACTTATTTCCTTTTTTGACATAGTTTTTGTTACAAACTTCCCAAAATACCCTCATCAAATACCCCCACAACACCCACTTCTTTCTCTAAAAAATCCTACCCACATCCTCATCAGAAACACTTTAACCACATTTGAGGATAGAGAGACACATTATAACCACACAAGTGAGGATAGAGAGAGAGAGAATGAAACGGGAGCGAGAGAGAGAGAGAGAGCTGAACGGGAAGGAGGGCAGATGAAGGGGACGACCACCAGATCCTCGACGGCGGCGGCGGTGGCGAGGCCTTTGCACTCCACACGATGAAGAGTGGCTCCGGCTCCGTTGATTCGCAGAGGGATCTCGACGACGGAGGCGCTCCCGGTGGTTCTCGACGACGGCGCTCGTGGTGGATCCAGATGACAGCGCTCCCAGTGGATCTAGAGACCAGATCGGTGGAACAGAGAAGCAACCGGCGGCGGCGAAATGTGGACGAAATCGTTGCAATTACTTCAACGGCAACATGTCTGATAGCTTAGGTGAAGAATTCGACGTTATCCTCTTCTGAAAATTGTTTCTGAAAATTGTTGCAATCGTTTCTGAAAATTGTTCCAATTGTTTGTGATAGGAATCGTTGCAATTGTTTCTGAAAATTGTGTTTCTGTTTGTTGGATCCATCTTAGATCCATCTTCCTCTTCTTCTTTTATTCTTCGGCAGTGTTGTTGTTGTTGTTGTTGTTGTTACTAACGAGAGAGAAAGAGAGGAGGAGAGAGACGCTCGCGTAACAGAGAGAAGGGGGCAGGGGTAACAGAGTCAAATTGTGCTTTTTCTTAATTACAGTGCCAACCCAAAGTGGGCTAAAGAGAAGAAACGGACTGGTAATTCTGTTATTGAGGACACTTAGGGTGCTTTTGGTAACTTGGTTTATTTTAGTTTATGATTTTTCCATCAAATGGTTTGTTAAAAGTGTTTGTTTCGATTGGTTTAAAAATTAGATTTTAAACCAGTTCTTTTCAACTTTTGGCATGTGAAAAAAAAACATTTTTTTGTAGTTTTTTTTCAGTATATTTTCGAGTTGTTGTATGTACTGTTTTGCCCACACGCTTTTTCTATATTTTCAAGTCACCCTTAGGTCAAACTTATCAGCATTACGATGTGGGTATAACCAATGCACTTTTTCGTCAAATAATTCGCAATCATAACAATAGTTGTTATATTAGATAGAAGTCTCTTATTGTGTTGCTATATTTTTGGTTAATTGTCATACTTTTTAACCACTGCTCATGCTTTAAATTTCATAAAATTCGTTTCGAATTTCGTTGTGATCGAAAAAATGTGCAGTCGTTAACTTTTTATTAAATCCAAGTATGAAAATTATTTTTTTTACGTTAAAATCTTATAACAGTTGTCCATTAATCGTCTGGTATTTATTCTTGTTTTTTTTTAAATAACAACTAATAATTTTGCTGTGATCGAAATACCGTGAATGTTTTCTTCAATTTGTTTCAAGAAATCCTTTGACTCTTTGAAAAATGTTCAACTTTTTGCCTTGAATTTGTTTTTTGTGCATTTGTTAAAAAAAGTACAAATGAAGGGTACATTAGTCATTTAATCTACTACATGTAGTTAAAAACCATTACCAAACACATTTCTTCAGTTTTTAATCTAGATTAAAAACTATCACCAAACACACTGGTTTAAACAGAATCTCTAGAAAAAACCAAAAAAAAAAAAAATCCACCATAATCTAAACACCAGTTTTTCCACCAGAAACAATTCTACCAAACTCACCCTTAGTTTAAATTTTGAAAATCACTCCTTATAACTCCAATGTGATATTGTCCGATTAACAACGTAATAGGATATCTCTAATAGACATGATCAATGTACATTGTTGTTAATTTGTTATGTGTGAGGACAAGGCCAAGGACGCTGTAGGCAATCATCTTATTTTCTTGAGGGTCTAATCCTATATAGATTACATACCCACCCCGTTGATAAGCCGATATATATCGATGTGCTGCGGTCCCGGATTATATGATTACGAAAGCTATAGTGTACTAACTTTATCTGTGAGGATTACTATGGTATAGGGGTGTCGACACTTAAGATCTTTTAACTATGATTTGAGCGAGGGTTGTGATGGACTTCCCTTAACGCTCTGGGTGAAATTAGGTTTCTGATATCCTAGAAAGTATACTTATTTGTGATGATTTCATCGTGACCTCTCTGTTCACATTGAACTTGTTGCGGCTCGTTGGCATACCTCAGCTCAACCAATTGATTTAAATATTAAATCAGTTACATATCACATTTTATTCAGGTCCCTCATTTTTTCCCCTAAACTAATAATTGTAGAGCGCAATCAAGTACGTTGTTACTCAATTTCAATAATTATATTTCAATTGTGTCGTCCTGTAACTCGTGATTCTAAACCACCACAGGTTTATATCATTGGGTATTGCAACAACTCACTAGGCTGAATGTGAGACGAACTTTGATATCTCATAGTAGACATTGAGTTTGTAATGGTTATGTTTGAGATTGTGTACTTCGTTCCTTTTAAATGTATTCTTGCTACGAAATGTATTTATGTTTAAATGTTCTAGTTTCGAATGTCTTGGGTCACACTAAGTCATGGAACCTAAATCCTCACTCCCTTCGCCATAGGGCTCATCACCTCGCGAGGAGGGCACGTACTATAGTTGTGGTTCATCCAAATGAAATTTGGGAATGTTACACCTAATGTTAGTACAACAAACGTCACCACCTCACTTTGAGAAACATATACTACCATAATGAAAGTAGATATAGAGTCCGACATGCTATATGAATGCAACCCAAACCGAGGTGGGTAAAAATGAGGGTAAAACTTAGATAGTTGATGAATGTTGAAGAGGGGGGGGGGGGGGGGGGGGGGGGTCAAACCAGAGAGGGCTGCTACGGTGAGGGAGCCAGGTCGATGAAGGGGCTGGACTAGTGCAAAGGGGGTTGGGTTGGGCTCGAGGGTAGGTGGAGGCCGGACTGGGCCGATGTAGCCCGTGGCCCGGCTCTATTGACACCAAAAACGAGAAATCTTTTAGTGCTCCATTAAAGGCACCATGTGATATCTACAATCAATTATGTAGAACGCCTTATACAAATTGACAGTAAGACACTCATTAGTTATAAAACCCGGTTTGGTGGTCTGTTGGAGCAGTAAAACATTTCTCCCCATTAGCCTCGGAAGGCGTGAAGATATCTATCTGCAGGCAAGGGGTTGGGAATATAGGATCAGGATCATCGAAATTGTGATGGACCCCACAAACCATGAATGAATGAGAAAGCACACAAACCCAAACAAATAACTGTCAACCGCTTACGGTACGTAACCCCAAAAGCAGGGGATCATCACAAACAAACACGTGATCACCGCCCTCCACCCTCTCTCTCTCTGATCCTGCCGCACGAGAAGCGTGGGCCGTCGTCATCAGAACCCTAACAAACTCCAAAAAACAACAAAAACCTCCCCCCATCCCAGTTACGTCTCTCTCAGGGACTTTCCTTCCTCGGTGTCCCCTCTATAAAAAGCCGCCGAATGGAGTTGGACTCTCCTTCCTCGCTGTCGAATCATCATTCTCCGAGGTTTTGTTGTTACCGTCCCACCTCTTCCAGCAATGTTGACGGAGGCTAATAACGGTGGTGAACGGAGGAGTCTTTTGAGGCTCCGATGCGCGGTGAAAAACTACGATTGGGGTCGAGTCGGGGTGGAATCGGGGGTGGCCAGGCTATTCTCCATGAACGCTGGGGAAGAGTTGGTGGATGAGACCAAGCCCTATGCTGAGTTCTGGATGGGGACTCATGATTCTGGACCCTCGTTGCTCGTTCCGGGGACTAGTCAGACTCTCAAGTCGTGGCTTGAGGAAAACCCTAGCTGCCTCGGTGACCGGGTTTTGGAGAGATGGGGTGTTAAGCTTCCGTTTCTCTTCAAGGTAATTGAAATAGTCAATCAACTTTCTCCATGTATCTCTCGTAGTACTACCTCTGCTCCTTCCGTTTCGTTTTCTTGTATCGTTCTGCTAATCAAATTATTGGATTATTGGATCAAAGTGACACAGTGAATAGTGACAAAAAATAAATATGCTAACAGAGAAGAAACAGAGGTAGTAATTGTTTAAAAGCTTAGGGTTTTGAGACTTGTTTGGGGACCCGAATTTTAATCAAATATTGATTAAAATGGGTCATTTTAATGTAATTCCATTTGTTTTACTGTTTTACAGTTTGAGTGAAATCTGTTTTGGACCAATAATTTGCAGATTATTTAATCTCTTATTTTGCATATTCTCTCACATTCTGCAAATTTTAATATTCAGAATTTTTTCAACTACTTATTTTTTCAACTACTTTAGATTTCCAGCCACCTTATTTTCTCCAAATTTTCCAGCTGATTATTTAGATGTTCAGTTGGTGCCGAACAGGTTCTGATTAATGTGATTGGTGTGTGATAGGTGTTATCGGTTGCAAAGGCATTGTCGATTCAGGCACATCCGGACAAGGAATTGGCTGAATTTCTGCATAAGGTGAGGCCTGATGCCTTCAGGGATGATAATCATAAGCCTGAAATGGCTCTGGCCCTGACGGAGTTCGAAGCCCTTTGTGGGTTTGTGAGTCTCCAGGTAAAGAAAAAATCTTCATTTAATCATCATTTGATTTTGATTGACTTGGAGGACTGTTTTGAGTTAATCAAACTTAATCATCTGTGTTGGACCTCTATGATTTGTCACAGTTTCAGATCCTCTATAGTTAGTACTCTTCTGCATGAAAAATATGAGGATTCGGAGAGCAGCTTTCGCCCAACATAGTTTAGAGCTAATGTAAAATACCAATACTCCACTTAATGGGCCTGTTCGGATGGGATTAAATCAAGAGGTAGAGGAGGCCAATAATCCGAGATTTTTCAGTCAAACCTTTCCAAACCCAAACCAACCCGGAAAATTCCTGATTTTTGGTGGAATCCTGAAATTCCGGATTCTTTTTTGGGGGTGATTTCTTGATTTTTTTTGTGTGAAATTCTGGATTCTAAAAAAATTTGAAATTCAAATCTGTTTTTTAACCAATAATCTACAATAATTAAGTTTTTGAGCTCAACCTCTCACTTATTTCAGCTCATCCAAACAGCCCCAATATCACTATCCATAAGCCTGATTTGATCCCTATGGTGAAAATGGGAAGTACACTGTTATTGAAATGAGAACAATTAATTTTAAGGCTCTCCACAGGGATGTGAAATACTCCCTAGTTATTTACCGGCAAATGGCAAGATGAAGATTCCTTCACTTGACAGAAGATTTATATTTTCTTCTTCTTTCGGTTGTTAGGTTCTGTTACTTCTGTATATACTTACGGGTGCAGCTTGGTCACTCTGATAAGGTTAAAAATGTACCTTGCTTTTGAATCCAGGAGCTCAAGGATGTTTTCCAAAATGTTCCTGAGATAACCGAAGTGGTTGACAATGCTTTTGCCAACAAGGTGCTAGACATCAATCAACAAGATGACGAGGAGTATGTAAAAACTATTCTGCAGTCGATATTCACCCAACTTATGTCTGCGAGCAGTGATGTAATCAGAAAAGCAGTATCTAAGTTGAAAATCCGGCTCGGTATGGAGAGGGAGGTAATTTTTTCCTGTTTCCAGGTCTCTGTTTTATACATGGGTTTTAGATGTCTTGATTACCTGCTCACTTAATCTCCATAATTGAGAAGTTGGTTCCTGGGAACAAAACAAGGTAGTTTTCCTTTTCACAGTTTTTCCAGACTTTTTACATAATCTCCACTCTGTTAAAAAGATGCCTCTCCACTCTGATTGCAAACTTAATCCAGTTAGAAACCTCTGCTACATTCCTTCATCTGGGAACTACACTTGCTCCTTATATTCCTTAGAAAAAGAATTTAGCATGTTTTGGGTTATTTTTTAACGAAAAAAAGAAAAAACAAAGTTGTAAAAATACTGGAACCAAACCCTTTGTATATTATACTTATTGTACAGATTTATGAAGTGTTCTTATTGGCAAAAGTTTGTTCATATTAATCTTCTTTGTTCTTATAAATGTGAACATTGTAGTTGTTCCCCAATGTTTGAATTGGTTTTCTCAAAAAACAAATGTTGGGATTTGTTCGCTGTAGTGCCTTTATCTTGAGCTACTTGTCTCCTTGAGCGTGCGATGGGTAAACATATCTTTAATGCAGAGTAGCCTTTTTTTAAAACCAGGATTGCTCTATGTAACCCATGTGACCTTATGGGACTAAACAGCCTCATATTCATCACAATTCAACTTTTGGGTTTCGTTTGAGTCCTAATTATATTCCTCATTATATCAGTTGAGGCAATTGACAGACAAGGAACAACTTGTACTAAGGCTCGAGAAGCAGTATCCAGAAGATGTGGGAGTCCTAGCAACGTTCCTCTTTAATCATGTTAAGCTTAATCCAGGGGAAGCATTGTATTTGGGTGCAAATGAACCTCATGCCTACTTACGTGGAGAGTGTATAGAGTGCATGGCAACTTCAGACAATGTTGTGCGTGCTGGCCTCACTCCAAAGGAGCGGGATGTCCAGATTCTTTGCTCCATGCTCACATACAAGCAGGTGATGATAAATTTGATACTGTTGAAAAGTTTCCTGTTGTTTAGCGATTGTTGGTGACTTTCCAGTCTTTCCTTTCTCCAATGTTTTTAACTTGACTAGGAGTATATAAGTTCACGTCTGGCCATGGATTTGAAAATTGTTGTCCAGCCAAACTGAGTGTGTTGCTTTTTCCAAAATAGCAGAGGGTAGATAACAATCTATTTGAAATATAGATGGAATGTTCTGTAGAGTCAAATGCTCACCTTCACCCAGCTGGGGCGGGATCCTTCCTTTTTCATCACTCAATGCAGTTAGTATTCCAAAAGTTATCACCCACATTTATAGGTTGACTAATACTTAAAGGAATCCTCTCAGATAAATTAATCTTTTGTAAGATGTTCAATTCAGGAAATATCAATGTAGTTAGTTAGACTCAACTAGACAGATGGCTGTTTAATGGTTTAAAACCTTGTCTGTGTTAAACTCATTTTGGTGGTAGATTTATCCTGGTTATCCTGCTTCTCTCTAACAAAAATGACAATTGCCTTGAAGTTGCACCTCAGTTTTGTGATATGTGATAAATAAATTTCTAATTCGGAACAAGTATCTTACTGTGCACCAAGTCTAAGGATCTGTTTTCTGGATTGTGAAATTTATGGGGTCTATCATGGAGTCTCACGATTCTATCATTTGGCCCTTTCTTTTGCAGGGCTTGCCTGAAATTCTTGAAGGAGTCCCCTTAAATGAGTATACAAGAAGATACCGCCCTCCTTTTGACGAGTTTGAAGTTGATCGTTGCATACTACCCCAGGGAGCGACGGTTAATTTCCCAGCAGTCCCTGGTCCATCTATTTTTCTAGTCTTGGCAGGCGAGGGTAGTATGGACGTGACATCTTCCAAAGTTGAAGAACTAGTTAAGGAGGGTGATGTACTGTTTGCACCTGCAAATACAGAGATCAATGTGAGAGCTACATACGAGTTACATATATATAGAGCTGGTGTAAATGGCAGGTTGTTTTAGTGACTATTCTATGCCTGGACTTGAAGGATGAATGCATCCATCCGCAATTGGTTTAAGGACTGTCCATGTTGGTCTTTTTCAGTATCTGATAAAGTTAACAGTAAGAAGAATGTTGCAAAAGGCTCAAAATTTCAAAGACCCTATTTTCGTTTCTGAAGGTTACTCCAGTTATTGTTATCAAGTTTACTATTAATTGCTAGGGACGGTCAAAAACCCGAGAGACCTGCCCAAACCAGCCGGTCTGAGCTAAACCTATCTGGGGTAAATGATTGATTTCGGGTTAATAAAATTTTAACCCACCCATTAGCGATAGACCATGGGTATCAAAATAATTCAGCCGTTTAGGCCCAAACCATCCCCGGCCAACAGAAAAGATGATTTATTTTTAATATACTTGGGAGTATAGAGTTATGATTTCAACACATTTATCATGATAATTAAACCAATCATATAGTGATTCAATACAACTCGGTAATTTGTGATCGCAGTGGTAACATGTCTTTAACCATATTGACATCTAATTCGCAAGTCAGCCTTTAAACATGTAACTTTTTCCATTTTGTAATTTGTAAACTTGTCAGAGGCCCTCTGAATATCCTATGACCACTAATATTAGTCAGCTCGGAAGAAATGTAGTGTATGAGTATACATTAATTTGAATATCTTCTAATCGAGTAAGACTTTTTAATCGATATTCATTCACTGTTTGTCGATGTTCCATATTTTCTTTAAAATAACCGCCAAAATTGAGCTGAACCTAGGTTTGGGTTTATCGATTACTGGCAAGTTTGAGTGAAGATTTTTCCAACCAGAGGTAGTTGGGATGGGTGAGAAATATAGGTTTTACCTGCCCAAACTCCCCAAGCACCCCTATTAATCACTTCTGTAAATTTCATATAGAAGGTGAAGTTTTGGCCCTTAGAGATGCTTTCTGGTTAGCTGAGAACATGGGTTTGAAGATGTTTTCATATTCGTATTAATGACATTAGCATGAAATCAAGATGCACTCGAGAATTGGCCTTTCTATCCATAGCTGTGTATGTGAAAGAGGTGAGTGGGTTTATTCTATATGTTTTACTTGTATCCATCAGAACTTAATCTAGCTTAGGCTAGACGCAACCGGTGGTACTTAATTTTTGTCCAGTAAAAAGGGCCATAGGATGACCACAAAGCCAGAAAATGCACTCTGTGGTTACTCCTTTGTGATCATGTTTAGGACTCTCGTTACTCCTTTGTGATCTTGTTTAGGGATCTCCTTTAGGCACTAGCAAGATTAGTCGAGCCTGGGCTCTAAACAGGGAAATGAAGATAGCGTTGTCTTACTTTTGCACATTTTAAGATGGATGATGAGGACCTCACTGATGAAACGATACAATAACTCCGTATATATATGTTACATACTACCTCCGTTTCTTCTCTATCACACCAGTTTGACTTTTGTCACTATTCACTGCGTCACTTTGACCCGGTGATTTAAATAGCAAAACGATCTAAGTTT
This sequence comes from Linanthus parryae, assembly GCA_023055425.1. Lineage (NCBI taxonomy): Eukaryota > Viridiplantae > Streptophyta > Magnoliopsida > Ericales > Polemoniaceae > Linanthus > Linanthus parryae. The sequence continues at coordinate 20,124,141 of JALGPY010000012.1, read as the reverse complement.
TTGATATTTTTTCCATCGTGTTGTAGAGTAAAAGTTGCTTTATAACACGGTGAAAAAATTATCAAAAAAACTCATCGTTTTGGTATCCAAATCACCCGGTCAAAGTGACCCAGATACGAGTCAAAAAGTCAAACCGGTGTGATAGAGAAGAAACGGAGGTAGTACTATTGTAGAGGAAAAATATGAATAACGGACATTATAAAATGATTAACGGGTTGTTTCTTTTATTAGTGAAATCGCAATGTTATAATACATGAAAAAGATCAAACCAGGCTACTTTTTTTAGGATAGAGGGGAGCCTATGGAAGATCATCTACAACGTTCAGGTAAGCCTCCGCTCCCGTTTTGAAACCATGCTCCGCCACTTTAGGAGGCAAAGCGCGCAAAAATCGCACTTTGAAAGTAACATCGAGGAAGTAACTTGTTGGAGTGCAGATTGTAGTTTCTAAACTTTTGAGGCTTCAGGTGTAAAGAGGCACGGGGCCTTTTATACTTTATTTTTATTGAATCATAATAAACTTTAAAAAAAATAGAGGGAAATGATAGGCTGGAGTCGTGCACACAAATACTGATTTAAGAATTATAAATAAAACTGAATCTGTTTTCCGCAAGTGCACAGTGTCTATTGCAGTTTTCCTAGTAAGTGTCAGGTTTATCGAATCCAAAGACTCGATGTTAGCTAGTCTCTCTAGATAATCGAAGTGAAGGGGGTTGTTTTGTTTGAAATTTCTAACTAATGCTAATCTAATTAACTAAAACTTGCAAACACAGTAAAAGGTGATGATTTAGGATAAAGAAAATTATGGTTCCTCGTTGGCTCCCTAGGGTTACTTCTGCAATGATTTCTTGATACCAATGAAACACCGATCTTATTTTGGTTTCAATCGCAATGATCAAGGATGTCCCAACAATACAAGTTTTGAGGTCTTTTTAGGAGTTAGAATGTCCCACGTAAACATTGGGAGAAAGGAGTTTGCCTTGAGTTTCAGTTCAATTGCCTATCAATCCTATTGGAGTGATTAATTTTCTTGATTAAGCTGCAATCTCAATCAAGAAGACACATTACGAACGTGAACTAAAACATAAGACCAAAACAGACCCTCAATTAAGCCTAGTCGTGACATGAAACAAAATATCCCACGAAAACAATCACATCAAGTATAAAACTTAGGTACCCAACTTCGGCCCTAGTAAATCATCTAGCTACGCATAACAAGTTTAGAAATCAAAAGATTAAATCCCGTGTTTTGATAGATAGAGTAGAGAAGTAGATCAAACTTTAAAACCATGAAGATGAAGTCGTCTTCCTCGTCTTTTTCGCAGACGTAAAATCTGTCTTCAAGCCTTCAACCTTGCTCCAAATCCTCTTTGTAAGCTCCAATCGCTTATCTTCAATTCGCTTCGCCCTGCGCTCCAAGAGGAGCGGGGGCTCTTCTTTTGTTTGTTCTCTCTTCTCTAGTCCCCAATTTCTTTGATGCTTCTCCCTTCTTATTGTGAGTGTTGGGGTGACCTAGGGGGTGTAAAATGCCCAAAAATTAATTCCTCTCACAAACCCATAGCATGTTTGTTTTTCACTGCGGTGGTGTTGCGATGCTTCTGTGTGCTGACTTCGCGGGACTGTAACTTTCTCGTCTGGATTCCGGTTTACCTCTACCATAAATCGTTGGAAACCTTTGGAAGCCAATTTCCATTGTCACTGGTCTGAACCCCAAATTTCAAGTATAACTCTTGTGGTGATCAAAATAGTGTAGATTGTCCGGATTAGCTCATCAACTTTGAGTTTTAGCTCTTCAATCGCAGAGAAAAATACTTAGAGGTTAGCCAACACCCACAAAAGTTGAAGAGTAGGCCTCAACAAAGTAAACCTGATATAAATTAGAACATCGGTCTTCCAAATGCACCTATACAAAGCCCCTGGTTCCGATGGGCTGCCCCCTATCTTTTTCCAAAAATGTCGGGGCATTGTCGACAATGACATTACAGTGGCAGTCCTCTCCTTCCTACATTCTGGTCACCATCTCAAACAGCTTAACCACACGCTCATCACCCTTATCCCTAAAACAAACCACCCCCGCTCTCCCTCTGATTTCAGGCCGATCAGCCTCTGTAACAAAGTCTATAAGGTTATATCAAAGGTCCTGGCTAATCTTCTTAAGCTGATTTTGCCACTACTTATATCTGAAAATCAATTAGCATTCGTCCCAGGACGATCGATTGCTGAAAACACCATTCTGGCAAATGAGCTCTTCACCAAGATAAAATCGCAACGCTCTGGAAGTCACCTAGCAGCTCTAAAATTAGACATGATCAAAGCATTTGATAGAGTCAACTGGGACTTCCTTGATTTTGTCTTGCGTCACATGAACTTCCCGGGTCATTGGATCACTTTGATCCAACAATGTGTAAGAAAAGTATCTTACTCCGTCCTTGTCAATGGCGACCCCTCTGAAAATTTCCTACCCCGAGCGGGATTAAGACAAGGAGATCCCCTATCCCCCTATCTTTTCATCATTTACCTTCAAGCCCTCTACCATTTCCTTACTGCACTGCAACATTCAGGTGAGGTTCCAGGCATACAACTTCACCGTGTAGCTCCGACAGCATCACATCTTTTCCTTGCTGATGACTGCTTACTATTCTTCAAACCGACCCTTAGCTCCTGTAACTCTCTATCTACAGCTGTGGATAGATTCTGCGCAGCTTCAGGGCAGGCTATTAACCAAGATAAGTCCCGTATTTCCTTCAGTCCCAATATCCCTGATGGCCTTAATAAGATCTTTGTGAAATTCTTCGGAAACATAAAGATTGAGAAAGTTGCTACCTATCTAGGCTTACCACTTGCAGAAGGGAGAAATAAGACCCAGGCTTGCGCCTCAATCAACGACAACTACTCAAGTAAACTCTCCTTTTGGAAAGGAAGAATGTTAAACCCTGCAGGCCGACTCCTCCTGGCGAAATATGTATTATCATCCCTCCCAGTTTATTATGCCACTTCTTTCAAATTTCCTGACAACGTCAACACGACGCTCAACAATAGGGCAGTTGGTTTTTGGTACAATAACACTGCGAAGCGTCCTTCGCATCTTGTCCCTACACACCTAATCTGGGCCTCTAAAAGTACTGGCGGGCTCGGACTGCGAAATCAACATTGGTGTAATAAAGCCTACCTTGCGTCAACGGCTTGGAAACTGCTTCGATCACAATCATCGATTGCAAGTAGAGCGATCATAGAAAAATTCTCAAATCTTTTCATCAACTACAACTTTCTTGACTACCCTACAACTACTCGTCGACTTCCTTCCACTACATCGTGGTGCTGCAAAAGTGTGATTGAAGGTCTGGACCTAATCTGTACAGGAGCAGCCTGGAAGATTGGAAATGGTGCATCCATAAACATTGGCAGACACCGTTGGATTCCATCGCTCATGGTGCCACTAAGTACCTTCCTCCAGAGTCCATCGCTTGAATCTTACTCTGTTTCAGATCTTCTTTTAGGATCGCACATGAATCGCAGATGGAACATACAAAGCCTCAAGCAATTACTTCCACCCTTCCTTGTCTCAATGATTCTAGCTATTCAGCTGCCACTTGGAAACCATCCGGATACTCTCATCTGGCCATTTACAAAAACTGGGGAATACACAGCCAAATCAGGCTACTGTTATCTTGCCAATCAGAGCAGGCCAAGCTTTCTCCCGGGTGGTTATTTCTACAATCCACATACCAACACAAAGGTGTGGGGGAAACTTTGGAGCTCACCAATTTGTTGGAATAGATGCCCTAGAGGCAATCGTAGATTTAGTATGAACAATGTTTTGGCTAGAATATTATAATGAAGTCCTTAGATAAATTGTGTTATTTATCTTAAATGTCCCTAGTCCATTATATTGATTAATAAGGACAATCAAATATAGACTAGTATATGGGTAGATTGATATGGAGATATCAAGTCTAACATATGGGTATGCATTAGGAGTAATGGCATACTGGACTGACCAACGACAAAAAGGATACATTAGATTATGTGAAGTCACAATCGCTTTTCGTAGTGCTAATATTATTGCAATCCTTGGACTTGAAGTCACTAGATACTCTAGTTGTGAAATATTGCGCTTTGATGTTATCAAACGTTACACCGTAACTGGGTAATCATAAAGGTGGCTATCGGGCGTGATAGGAAGCAAGCTTAGAGATCGTAGTGATGTAGATAGGATTTGTCCCTCCCACATAATGGGGGTAAATATCCACGGCCACTCGAGGGATGAGGCTTATTGAATGTCTGGCCAGACTCAGATAAATTAATATGGAGATATTAATGTTATCTGCAAGCGTAAGCATATTCCCAGGATCGAGGAACTATGGATTGGATATACGAGTGTGACTATTTATGTCTCGTGTCCAATCCGGATATGGAGACAAAGGGATAATGCAATATGACATATTGGGCACAAAGGTTTGTCGGGATCACTGACTATTTCTATTGGTTGGGTGGCATGGATGTGTTGCTAGACACCGCTCCATGTTAGTAATAGTTACTACCAACTATATAGAAACCTATGGGGTCACACGTCAAATAGAGTAGAGCTAGATTTGGGATTAATTAATATGGATTAATTAATAGAAGGATCATTGTGCAACACCTTGCAAACTTAGTAGGACTAATTTGCAAGGAAGGGAATAGTTCTAGTCCTACTAGAACAAGAAAACTCTTTTATGGAAACAACAAGGAGTTGTTGGAGTATATAAAGGAGGCTCTAGCTTCCTTCCCACAACATGAGTTATTAGTCATAACACACAAAGAGTGGGAGAGAGCAAAAGAGAGAGCAAGACAAGGTGCTAGGGCCGAAACCCTAGCCACCCGTCCGCCCCCCTACCCGACGGCAAAGAGAGGCCGCCCCTCTCTTGTGCTTTTGGTGATTTGTTGCTTTGATCTTCATCCCTCTTCCTCCAAGGTTCAAGCTAGCACTTGATTGAAGGAAGAATCTAGATCTCACCTCTAGACGTGGATCAACCGTAGAGAAGAGGACATCATTCTTCGTGTGATCTCACAAATTAAAAGGTACACATCTTCTATGTCCTTAATCATGTTATGATGTCTCTTCCTGTGATCCTTGGTGGGCTTTGAGTAGGATTTATTTTGTTATTCCGCTGCGTTATCTACGTCAAAACCCAACAGTGGTATCAGAGCCACAGGTCGTAGAGCATAACATGATATAATGTGTTTACGATTTCAGTTCATACACCGTATTATTGTTTATTACGCGAAAACTGAAAAATTGGCATAGTAGATGCAATATTGAATTTGATTCAATCAAACAAGACCCAATTTAACATTGGATGTTAGAATTGGTGAGTTTAATCACATAGGATGTGAATAATTGGGTTCTTGAAAAATTAGGGTTCATGGGCACATGATTGAAAAGGGGTTTTCAATTATGGAAATAAAATTATGGAAATAAATCCATATGGAAACAACCTTGCTTGGGCAACAAGGAAGGAGGAAGGGCACTAGGGCCGAAACCCTAGCCGCCCGCCCCTCCCTTGCGCGCCAAGCAAGGCCGCGGCCTCCTAGGCGTGCGGCGGTCCTAGGGTTCGGGCCACTTGTTGGCTTGGACCCTTTGGACCATTGTGAAACCCTAGTTACCCAATTTCATTAAAATTAAACAAGCGCGTTAAAAGTTGGTTTTAACTGTATTATGTGCTTTATTGCATGGTGGATGGATATGGCCTAGGATTGTGGATGTTTATTGTTTTGTGGTTTGGTTTACGGCCTGCGAGCTGATCAAATTAATGTAATAATTAATTAAGTTTTACGGCCTGCGAGTCGTTATTTTTTATCCTCGACATGTGAGGCTTTTATTATTTATTTATTCTAGATGTTAGGCTAGAATTAGAAATATTTAGATGATAGCCAAGAACATGGAGAAGAAGACCGGAGAACCAAAGGAGCCAAAAGACATCCCTAGGCGCGCAGCTATGGTGGAGCACATGGAGATGAGCTCAGCACTTTAGGGCAATTAGATATTATCATTGGCTTGATAATATCATTAGTCTAGGGGCCATATCCATGCCACGTTTTTTTAATTTTTGTGGATGTTTATTATTCATGCCTTGTTATTTATTTTGTGTGTATGGCGCTACAAGCAAAACGATAACAAGATAATAATAAACAAGGTTGGTCTTTTATTGTGGATGGCCCAATCCAAATAAGTAGACCATGTTGATAAAGATCAACCAAACAAATTAAAAGAAATCCCTAAATTAAATATTGCGTTTTGCCTTCTCTTGCCAAAACACCCTTCATGATCATGGCCTATTAAAATTCGGGCTTGCCAATCGCAAGGCGATTTTAATTTTTCATGATGTGTTGCGGACGACGCAAGCTAGTAATGCGTGTATGTTGAAAGCAAGAGGTTGGACGCAACTAGGAAAGAGTCAATTGGATTGATGAGCTTAGAGGCATGACAATTAGGAGTTATCCAATTGGATAAAGAATAAAAGGAATTTATTCACCTAATTGGACCAAGAGTTGCATGGGATGCAATTGGAATGGTTCCTACCTAAATAACCAATTCTTGGGTGACTTGCCAAAGCAAGCTCAAGAAGAAGTGAAAAAGGGATCTTGGACCCACTAGAAAGTATAAAGATATTTTCCGCTTTAATAGTGAGGGCTATTAATCCGAGAAAAATAGTGGGAGCTATATTTAATGATCTAGTCATTGTTAAATATAGTTGAATTGTTCAAAATACTAAATTGCATATTTCTTGTTTTGTAGAATTCCAAATGGCAAACAACAACGCATCGAGTTCATCCCTACGATCTGTCCTTGAGAAGGATAAATTGTCTGGAACAAATTTCCTTGACTGGTACAGAAACTTGAGGATTGTCCTCAAGCAAGAAAAGAAGCTGTACGTCTTGGACACTCCAATTCCAGACCCACCACAAGATGAGTCTCTATTAGCGGAAGTAAGGGCACGTCAGAAACATATCGATAATTCTAATGACGTGACTTGCCTCATGCTTTGTACCATGACTGGTGAGCTTCAGAAGCAACACGAGAACATGGAAGCCTATGATATGATCAGACACTTGAAACAATTGTTTCAGGAACAGGCAAGGCATGAGCGCTATGAAGTGTCTAAAGCATTGTTCAAAAATAGTCTTGCAGAGGGGAATCCAGTAGGCCCTCATGTACTCCGAATGATCGGGTACATAGAGAACCTTGAGAGACTGGGGTTCCCACTCGGCCAGGACTTGGCGAATGATCTCGTCTTGCAATCGTTGCCTGACAGTTATAATCAGTTCATTATGAACTATAATATGAATGAGATCAACAAGTCTTTGCCAGACCTATTGAACATGCTAAAGACAGCTGAGCAAAGCATCAATAAAGGCAAGGGCAAGACCATAATGATGGTACACAAGAATAAGGGCAAGTCAGTTGCATCTACTTCAAAAGGAAAATGCAAGAAAGTTGCGAAATCCAAGGATGCCCTAAAGCCTAGTGGAGGCGTGGCTAAAGGTGAGTGTCACTACTGCAGCCAGCCGGGTCACTGGAGGAGGAATTGCCCTAAATATCTGGAGGATAAGAAGCTTGGAATAGTGATTCCACCACCACCAGGTATTTATGTTATAGACGTCAATCTCTCTATTTCATCATCCTGGGTATTGGATACCGGATGTGGTTCTCACATTTGTCGTAATGTGCAGGATTTGAAAAGAAGTAGAAGATTGCGAAAAGGGGAGATAGACTTGCGCGTCGGGAATGGAGCAAAGGTTGCTGCATTGGCTGTAGGCGTTTATGAGCTATCTTTGCCTTCTGGACTTATTTTAGAATTGGACAATTGCTTTTATGTGCCTGCTATGAGCAGAAACATTATTTCCGCTTCTTGTTTGGACGAGAAAGGTTTTTCTATTTCAATAAAGGACAAGTGTTGCTCCATTTATTTTGATAGTATGCACTATTGTAGTGCGCATTTGTCTAATGGATTGTATATCCTTGATCTAAATAATCCAATATATAACATAAATACTAAAAGGATTAAAACTAATGATTTAAATCCTACATATCTATGGCACTGTCGTTTAGGCCATATAAATGAGAAACGCATATCTAGACTCCATAAGGATGGACTTCTAGACTCATTTGATTTGGAATCATATGAGACATGTGAATCTTGTTTATTAGGAAAAATGACAAAGTCCCCTTTCAATAAGAAAGGCGAGCGGACTAGTGAGTTATTGGCACTCATACATACTGATGTATGCGGGCCATTCCCCACGCCTGCCAGAGGTGGTTATACCTACTTCATCACATTTACTGATGATTTCAGTAGATATGGATTTGTATACCTTATGAAGGCCAAATCTGAATCCTTTGAATTGTTCAAAGAATTCAAGAGTGAAGTAGAGAAGCAACTTGGCAAGAGTATTAAAGCTCTACGATCGGATCGTGGAGGAGAATACTTAAGCCAAGAGTTTGATGAGTATCTTAGAGAGTGTGGGATAGTATCCCAGCTCACTCCACCCGGAACACCACAATGGAATGGTGTATCTGAGAGGAGGAATCGCACTCTATTAGATATGGTGCGATCTATGATGTCTCAAACAGATCTTCCAATATCCTTTTGGGGACATGCTCTAATGACGGCAGCTTTTACCATTAATCGTGTTCCATCCAAATCAGTCATGAAGACGCCATATGAGATATGGACTGGGAAGCGTCCCATAATGTCGTTTATGAAGATTTGGGGCTGCGACGTTTATGTAAAGCGTTTACAAACAGACAAGCTCGGGCCTAAAGCGGATAAGTGTAAGTTTGTGGGATATCCTAAGGAAACTAAAGGATATTACTTCTATAACCCTACCGAAAACAAAGTGTTTGTTGCTCGGACCGGCGTGTTTCTAGAAAGAGAACTAGTCTCTAAAGAAGCAAGTGGGAGGGTTGTAGAACTTGAAGAAATTCATGAACCACAAACCACTGAACCGATAATGGAACATGAACAGGAACCACAAGAAGTTGTGGAAGAACCTGTTCAGGTAACACAGGAACTCCGTAGATCAGGAAGAGTGCGTCATGAGCCAGAGAGGTATGGACTTCTCGTGACTGAGCCCGATGACGTACCACTCATGGATGATGAGCCTGCAAACTATGGAGAAGCCATGAGTGGCCTTGACTCTAAGAAGTGGCTAGAAGCCATGAGATCCGAAATGGATTCCATGTATACCAACAAAGTATGGACTTTGGTGGAACCACCCGAAGGGGCTCGACCCATAGGGTGCAAGTGGGTCTTCAAGAAGAAGACAGACATGGATGGCAAGGTAGTTGCCTATAAGGGCCGATTGGTGGCCAAAGGTTATAGACAGATTCATGGTATTGACTATGATGAGACCTTTTCACCAGTCGCCATGACTAAATCCATTCGAATCTTACTTGCTATTGCAGCATACTACGACTATGAGATTTGGCAAATGGATGTCAAAACAGCGTTCCTTTATGGGAACCTCCTTGAGGATGTGTACATGACACAACCAGAGGGTTTTGAGGATCCAGAGAATGCCAATAAAGTCTGTAAACTGCAAAGGTCCATTTATGGATTAAAGCAAGCTTCTAGGAGCTGGAATCGACGTTTTGATGACGCGGTCAAAGAGTTTGGCTTCATCAAGAACGAAGATGAGCCTTGTGTTTACAAGAAGGTTAGTGGGAGCTCTATAGTATTTCTGGTCTTGTATGTGGATGACATACTAATCATTGGCAATGATATTCCTACTCTGCAATCTGTTAAAGATTGGCTAGGAAAGTGCTTTGCAATGAAAGACTTAGGAGACGCAGCCTATATACTGGGTATAAAGATATATAGAGATAGTTCTAAAAGGTTGCTTGGCCTAAGTCAGAGTACATATATTGACAAGGTGTTGAAAAGGTTCAACATGCAAGATTCCAAGAAGGGATTCTTGCCCATGTCACATGGAGTCACTCTTTCCAAGAATGACTGTCCCTCCAACGAGATGGAGAAGGACCGCATGAGCAGGATACCCTATGCTTCGGCCATAGGATCCATCATGTACGCCATGCTATGTACTAGACCAGACGTATCATACGCGTTGAGTATGGTGAGCAGATATCAGTCCAATCCGGGTGAGAGTCACTGGATTGCTGTCAAGAACATCCTAAAGTACTTGAGAAGAACTAAGGATGTATTCTTGATATTTGGAGGAATGGAAGAGCTAAGTGTAAAGGGTTACACTGACGCAAGTTTCCAAACCGACAAGGATGATTACAGATCGCAGTCTGGATACGTGTTTTGCCTGAATGGAGGAGCTGTGAGCTGGAAGAGTTCCAAGAAAGGCACAGTTGCTGATTCTACAACAGAAGCTGAGTACATTGCTGCTGCGGAAGCAGCAAAAGAGGCAGTATGGATAAAGAAGTTTATCACTGAGCTCGGTGTGGTCCCTAGCATAGTGGATCCCGTGGAGTTGTACTGTGACAACTCTGGGGCAATCGCACAGGCAAAGGAACCAAGATCGCACCAAAAGTCAAAGCATGTACTTAGGAGATTCCATCTTATTCGTGATATGATCGATCGAGGAGATGTGAAGATATGCAAGATTCCGACAGATGACAACGTGTCAGATCTGCTTACGAAACCTCTTGCGCAGCGAAAGCATGAAGGGCACGCCAGATCTATAGGCATACGAGATGCGCCGGATTGGCTCTAGTGCAAGTGGGAGACTGTTGGAATAGATGCCCTAGAGGCAATCGTAGATTTAGTATGAACAATGTTTTGGCTAGAATATTCATTTATTATTTATGGCGATATTTAATATAATGAAGTCCTTAGATAAATTGTGTTATTTATCTTAAATGTCCCTAGTCCATTATATTGATTAGTAAGGACAATCAAATATAGACTAGTATATGGGTAGATTGATATGGAGATATCAAGTCTAACATATGGGTATGCATTAGGAGTAATGGCATACTGGACTGACCAACGACGAAAAGGATACATTAGATTATGTGAAGTCACAATCGCTTTTCGTAGTGCTAATATTATTGCAATCCTTGGACTTGAAGTCACTAGATACTCTAGTTGTGAAATATTGCGCTTTGATGTTATCAAACGTTACACCGTAACTGGGTAATCATAAAGGTGGCTATCGGGCGTGATAGGAAGCAAGCTTAGAGATCGTAGTGATGTAGATAGGATTTGTCCCTCCCACATAATGGGGGTAAATATCCACGGCCACTCGAGGGATGAGGCTTATTGAATGTCTGGCCAGACTCAGATAAATTAATATGGAGATATTAATGTTATCTGCAAGCGTAAGCATATTCCCAGGATCGAGGAACTATGGATTGGATATACGAGTGTGACTATTTATGTCTCGTGTCCAATCCGGATATGGAGACAAAGGGATAATGCAATATGACATATTGGGCACAAAGGTTTGTCGGGATCACTGACTATTTCTATTGGTTGGGTGGCATGGATGTGTTGCTAGACACCGCTCCATGTTAGTAATAGTTACTACCAACTATATAGAAACCTATGGGGTCACACGTCAAATAGAGTAGAGCTAGATTTGGGATTAATTAATATGGATTAATTAATAGAAGGATCATTGTGCAACACCTTGCAAACTTAGTAGGACTAATTTGCAAGGAAGGGAATAGTTCTAGTCCTACTAGAACAAGAAAACTCTTTTATGGAAACAACAAGGAGTTGTTGGAGTATATAAAGGAGGCTCTAGCTTCCTTCCCACAACATGAGTTATTAGTCATAACACACAAAGAGTGGGAGAGAGCAAAAGAGAGAGCAAGACAAGGTGCTAGGGCCGAAAGCCTAGCCACCCGCCCGCCCCCCTACCCGACGGCAAAGAGAGGCCGCCCCTCTCTTGTGCTTTTGGTGATTTGTTGCTTTGATCTTCATCCCTCTTCCTCCAAGGTTCAAGCTAGCACTTGATTGAAGGAAGAATCTAGATCTCACCTCTAGACGTGGATCAACCGTAGAGAAGAGGACATCATTCTTCGTGTGATCTCACAAATCAAAAGGTACACATCTTCTATGTCCTTAATCATGTTATGATGTCTCTTCCTGTGATCCTTGGTGGGCTTTGAGTAGGATTTATTTTGTTATTCCGCTGCGTTACCTACGTCGAAACCCAACACAATTCCCAAAAAGTTCAAGATGTTCATGTGGAAATGCATGTGGAATTTCCTTCCTTGTAATGCAGTGATTGCTGAGAGGACCCACAGTACCCCTCTACAGTGTCCTGTATGTAAAGGCCCATAACCGGAAACTTTCACGCATCTCTTCTTCCAATTCCCTATGGTGAAACAATTCTGTAATTCAAGGGCAGCTCTCCTATCACCATCCCTTCAGTCTGCCCTCCATGCCCAAGATTGGCTCCAAGACCAACTACAATAGCATATTCCCCACTTCCTGACATTGGTGGCATCTTTATGGGGATTATGGAAAATAAGAAATGACGTGTTCTTCAGACAGGATAATTGGTCTGCCGAGAAAGCCAATTTATACGTTGAAGAAGCTCTAGAACAATTACAGACCTATCAAAACTTGCGATCCGTCTTCAAAAAGAACATAATACATACTGATCCCCCTCAACAAACCACAGCTACTTCTCCCGATTACGTGTTCAAAGCTATGGACAACCCAACACATTTTTTGAGGCAACTATCCAGGTTGATGGAGCATGGAAGCCGACATGCTCAGGAGGTGTTGGCATCTACGTTACGCATTATCACAATCCACCAATCCGATACTGGCGTAAATGCTACGCATATTCAGCCGCTGAGATGGAACTCCTAGCTATTTACTACGCTTTACATATTGCAAGCATTTTCCATTTTAAGCATATCCTCATTTTAACATATAGTCTAATAGCTCTACAATCTTTGCAGACGAATGAGCACTGTTCTTTTCAGGATGCACCAGAAGTACATAACATCAGACATGAGGCGTTGTTTTTGGACACTTGCGTCGTGAGGAAAACACAGCGCAATATGGTAACGGAAGCTCACCAGCTGGAAACCGTGGCACATCGCTAACTGGATGCGTCTAGTTTGTGTTTGAGAATGCTATTTGAGTGTCGGTTGGGTTGTAAAATATGTTTTGCCGTTGTAAAATATGTTTGTTAGCCCGATCCGGAATGGGATTCCAATGTCGAGGCTGGTTTATGTTTGTAGGCTTCCGAGTAGATCCCTATCTAATGGTTTGTAGTTTGTGTCCAAGCCGCACTCCTGTCTATGTTTTGGTGCGCCTGTTAGAACACTTGTAATCTCGTTATCCTATGTATAATATATCCTTGCTTGGTTTGCTAAAAAAAACTTTGAGTTTTAGCTTCATTTCTTGGCAGTCCTTGCCTTCATCTTGCTTTCCCGAGCTTCCTTTATTCATCTATTTTGTATTTCATTGTCTTCTCTTGGTGTCCTCCTCTCGGTGCAAGCTCCTGCAATTGAAATCATCTTTCGTTCTTTGCTTGATCCCTTATTTTGTGCTTTATGCTATCATTTTGATCCCCCGCCGCCATCACATGTTCCTGAAATACACTTAACAAACCTCGTGACATAACGGTGATGGAAAGAAATACGCTAAAATAGTTTAAATGTAGAAAATATTTCATAAAAACACAATAAGTCCATAAAATGCTAAAAATTGGAAATTTTGCTATTTCTATCTCTTCTAAGCCGTTTTCACTCAAAATACCTCACAAAACCATAGAAAACAGGGGATAAAAAAATGCCTAGTTGCGTGTTGTAAGAATCCCCACACTTAAGTTTTGCTCGTCCCGAGCAAATGCCTCATTATTCACTCAAAAAGAACAACAGTCACCCATTTTGTGGACTTGTTCCTATAGCCACGACTCGCTCAAGGACTCAAGACTCATGAAATAAAATACAAATGCAAGTTCAATTTAATGCAGTCTAGACTCTCTAATGCAATTTTCTACCTAAGTAATAAAAAAACTTATATTTACCTTGTTTCGAGATTGAACAATTTCCAGAAGGTTATGTCAATATCATCAAGTTCTTACTACCTTCTTCGAGACGCCGACTTACAGCAATTCAATACTCATTTTGATAGCAAGAGACTATCACACACACAAGAACACTAACACGAACACAAACTAGGGTTTTTCCCCAAATTAATTTTTCTTCATTCATGAATGAAAATCAACGCACATCAAGTATTTTTGTAGAGACTAAAACATGTAAAAGACACTTATCCCCCTAACAAAATGTAAAAGACACTTTAACCCTCCTCCCTTAGATTAACTTATTACGCTACCCTCCCCCCAATAATAATGAAATATATAAAAAGACATAAACTAATTAAAGTAATTGACACTACTTTGTAACATGATCCTTGAGATGAGCCGGAGGGTTTCGTGCTCGACCTCCACGTCTCGTAGCCGTTTCGCCAAGCGGTTGAACAAACGTATCAACTCCCCCCGGATAAAACCCGTCTTGTCCTCAAGGCGAAAGTAGGAGCGGTGCAACCCCCAATGCGGCTTTCGTCAAACCCTGCAAGACCACCCACAAATCCCCATGCTGAACACTCATTGTCATCTTGGCATAATCCGCAATGACTTCGCCGAACTGTTGTAGCCACTGCACCCTCAAAACGACCTGCGATCCTTGGAACTCGAGGAGAAACAATTCAGCCAAAAACGTGTGCCCCTCAAGATCAATAGCAACTTCACCACAAGTAGTATCATAATGGAGACAGTCCCCATTACCCATGACAACCTTGAAACCTGGGTGGCGTGAACCGGTAACTGCAACTTCTCGGCCAACTCAGGATGAATGAAGTTGTGTGTCGCTCCGTTGTCGATAAGAACAGATACCTCACGACCTCCTATGTACCCTAGGAGTCTTAGCGGAGTCATCAGGTCACTGCTGATCAGAGTGAAAATACTAAAGGCACCAGCTGCAATGACATACTCTGTCGGAGGCGGTGGCTCAATGTTGTCGCATCCCAGAAGTAAAAACTTCCCATCACACTTGTGACCGCGATAATACCGCTGATCGCAAGTGTAGCAAAAACCATGTCTCTGTCGTTCCTTTTGTTCAGCCAGTGTGGGTCGCTTGATAGGCGGTGTGGACGCGGCGGAAGGTGACAGTACAGTAGTGGAAAATGGTGTGGTGCGAGGCTCAGTGGCTGGGGAAATGGCCGAAGCGACGGACGGTGATCTGATGGCCTCTAAATCTTGTGCCAAGGTAAATGCTTCGGCTAGTGATGATGGCTGGCGTAGTCCTAATTCGCGTCCTAGCGAAGGCATGAGACACGAAGTAAAGATAGAAATAAGTTGGCGATCGGACGTTGGGCCGCCAAATTTATTCAACAACTTCTCAAACTCTGCCTGATAAGATAGAACATTAGTATGCTGCTTTAATTTGGACAGTTGTCCAAAACAGTCGTGGTAGTAGTTCGGATCAAAGCGAACCGTGAGATCCTCTACAAAAGCGGACTGGGAACGATAACTCGAACTTCGTTGCCAATATCGAAACCAATCGGTGGCTTCTCCGTCCAATAATACGCCCACTAACTGAAGCCAATCATCCGGCAAAATATTGAAATAATGAAAATACTGCCCGACTTTAAACAGCCAAGTGTGAGGATCAATACCTGAAAGATTTGGTGCGTCGATGCGGAACTTGTGGTTGCGGCTATCCGATCCCGAGTAGGTGAGTGGGTGTCCCAGACCGTCAAGCGGATATGCCCGTGTCTGATAATTCATGTTGGTGGTCGTAGCGATCCCATGCATTTGTGACGTAGCTAGTGGGGTGGAAGAACCCGGATTCGGGTTTGTTGTGGGTTTGTGTAGGACCTGGGTATGGGTAACATGTATAATGGGTCGGTCCCAATTAGTGTTGTTCCAAATTGGTACTGTGGCAATTGGAGGGTTTTCGAAATGGGTCGCACGAGCAGAGTTGCGACCTGCAAACTGTTGGGTGTTGATGCGCTGGTCGGGGAGGTTTAGGCGGTCGAGGTCGGCAGCAGAAGGGGCAGCAGTAGGGCGCGCAGTGGGTTGGTGCCAGGACCGGAGGCCGGAAGCAATTCCAGCCGCGATTGCGTACGAGATCTGATGGGTCTGCTCAGCGTCGTGATTCTGATGGGTTTGGGCGATCTGTGCTGGGGGCGGCTTTGGGCTCTGATTCGTCGGTTTTTGGCTGCAGAGTGGAGTGCGCATGTCGGGGATGGTTGTTGCCGGCAAGATTCCCGCTCTCGGTTGTGGCCGCAGAGGTCGTGCGGCTGTCCTCCAAAGCTGTCAAGCGTTCTTTGATGTCGACTTTGAAGGCGGTGAATTGATCCTTGAAACCTTTCAAGTGTTCGTCTAATAATTGCTTGAGCGTTTCTGCAGTAATCGGGGTCGAGTTCGTCATTTCTTCATGAACAAGTTGGATTTTATGGATGAGTGAACTGACCATGTATTGACTCATCATGCCGTCAATCTGACCCAAGCTGAGGTCTATCACGCCATCAGAGCTACGAAGGGTGCTGCTGTGAAACTAGATCAAATCATGCTTGTAAGTCTCTTTTCCAGGTATCCACCAATAACCCATACCTTCCATTTTGCTGAGTTCGAGGCAGCCCCCACCTTGGAAGACGTGCACATGCTGTATGAACTTCCTCCCATGGGCGAGGTTGATCCCTTGGCTGGAATGGAAACTGATGAAGAGATCTCTTTATATGAGCAGATGGTCGAATGCATAGGGAAGGTCAGGAAGATTTCTACCCGTTGGACATCTGCGGAACCCATTCCAAGCTTTCAATTAGTCGATGCATATGCGAAGAATACTTGGAGGAAGTGGGTGCAGTACTTCTTCCGTGATTATGCAAATAGCAAGATCACTAAAGAGCTACTAGATAAGAACACCAAGGCAAAGAATTACATAGAAGGCAAAGGGTAGACCTAGAATTTGTGTGGCTTCCTTTGTATCTGGAATTCACGGCACTTGATTGATGGTCATCCTCGTGATGGGGCCTTCTATCATGTTTTGCCTATTGTTGTTCGCCTATCATTAGGCCAGAACATCGAACTCGGGCCTCTGGTGTTGGGAACTATTTACCATCGGTTAGACCAGGCTGTGGCTGTAGTGGAAGAGTCGCGTGGGCGACTTGATGTTCTGTATTTTGTCAACATTTCCTTCCTCACCATGTGGGCTTTTGAAAGGTGGCCTTTCTATGCTCCTACCCCTTCAAGAGCCATATCATGGAATGATCCTGGTGCTCAGAACGCGCTTCGGTGTGGGAGAGCTTCACGGTGGTATAGGACGAAGGATCCCAAGTGTGTATGGAGTTTCATCTGCGATGATCGAACCAAGTTCGTTGCCAGGCCCTATGCCACTCCCATTGAAGAGGTGCGATTATACTCGCGCATGTACCCGTCTGAAGGTGGCCCCATCTCCAAGGACAACCTTTCCAAAGGGCCTAGCTATTTCAGGGAGTTCGTCTGTTGGTGTTTGAGAGGCTCATTGCCCGCTCTTGCTGAGCATGTCACTGAGATATCCCCCAAGTATGAGCAAATCACAGTTGACTTCGATCCCACTCGTGTATGGCCCCAGCTGGGTTATGACATAGTGTCACCTTCTCTCCGACCTAGTCCAGTGCGTAGAGGTTGCTACAAGCGACTGCTGACATTCAAGTGTAAGTCTACTCTTCTTGCTAGTCTGCCTTTTGATCAACTTTCCGGGAAGCGCGTGGGTCACCCCACCAAAAGTTGGATCTCTTTCTGGAATATTCAACTGGCAAGTCTTTCAAAATCTGCTTCACCGCGTATCAGCAGGGCTCCCTCTGTTAAGAGGAATTCCTTCCCTTTTCAACAAATTTGCAGCTTGAACGCCTCTGCCTATGGGTTTTATTATTTCCTGGACAAGGAAACTCACCTGTGTGCCAGCCTGATCCTTTCTGAGAAGTTGACGGCTGTTAAAGGATGACTTCATAGCATGATGGAGTACAATGAATCCTTTTCTAAGGTAAATACCACCTCCTTTTCTTTCTTGAAATGCATCTGTTTGGGGTGCGGTGTCATACATAAATTTCCTCTTTTCAGTGCTTCTTGAGGAGGTTCGCATCTGGAGACCGCAGTACTAAGCTGGTTCATGCTCTCCTTCATGCAAAGAGAAGTAAAAAGGACATCTATTTGACTGTGGATATGGATTCTAAAGTGGAGACTCTGCTGCGCCAGGAGATGGATGTATTCGCCCGCTCTCTGACAAGCGAGAATGCTGAAGCGGATGCTGATGTTGCTCCAACGGCTAAAAGGCAGAAGCAAAAGTCAATTGTGCTTTCTTCGCCACCTAGGGAAGCTCCGGTTTCGCCGCCCACAGAAGCTCCTGCTCCCAAAGGCAAAGGTAAAGGTCGTCTGCGCAGCAAGTCTCAAAAGGAAACTGCAGTTGAAGACTTTATCCCATACGATCATGAGGAAGAAGAAGAAAGAGAAGAAGAAAGAGAAGAAGAAGGAAGGCAAGAGAGTTCAGAAGGTAATTGAATGAACTCATTTGGCGATAATGATAATGTTTTTTGACGATAATGTTGTTAAAGCAAATACTCTCTTAGCAGATGATGATAATGAGACCATCAGTGGCCTTTTGACCAAGGAACATGGACAAACAAGGGGCTCTTGCCCAGATGCGTCGTGTGAGGCCATAGATGCGCATATAATCAAGGAATCCAAGAGAATGGCTGCTGAGGCGGAAGAAAGTAGAAGGAAACGCGAGGAGGATGATATGGAAATGGTTACAAGAAGGAGTCTGGAAGAACAACATGCTGGCAACATGAGTGTGGCTGCTCTTGAACAAGCGCAAAGTGATTTCGAGGAAATCGCTGGCGGTGAAGAAGGTACGGTTTTTAATCTTGCTATAACTTATCAAGAGGTAATCTTCGGTGCATTAAAGCATGGGGTATCTAAACATGACATTCGTCGGTGGTTAGTGGAAAAGTGTGGCGAACCCTCAGGTAAGTACTTAAACAATGTTTGCAAGTGAACTTAACAAGTCTTTCCGTATTGTAAGGAGTTTTCATGTGACGTCAGGTCATGCACACCTTAAAGATGTGATAAATGAGGGAACACCTGTAGCATATGGTCTCGAAGCTGCAATCCCACATGAGTGTGGAGGTGCTCGCTTTTGATCTAAATATAGAACAGAACATAATGAATAGTTCATAAATCATATTACCTCAGTGACTTATCCACATTCATCTTGCAGGTGGGGCTGCTTTGAATGAGCTTGCTGCTGCGCAAGGCACAATTGCTGATGCTCCTGTTGTGAATCTGACCACTGGTGAGACAGGTGTTGGTATCCCTGCTACTAACTCGGCCACCAACGAGCTTGGCCCCATAAATCCTCAAACTCCTGAAGGCTTAGGCGATTTGGATCCCTATGACCCTTTGCTGTGCGAGATTCAACTCATCTATCCTCCTAGAACTTATGCTAACAGGCGTGGCTTCCTAAGAAGTGTTATTGTTCCTGCTGCTGATGTAATTTCCAGAGTAACTCTGAGGATGTTATGGCGCTTGAAAAAAGGAGTCAATCTCCCAGGGATCACGTTCCAGAGCGAAGTTCATACACGGAGAAGCCCACTATGGCTACAGATTATGCAGGGGAGCCCCTGGAAGATGTGACTGAGGGATCTGAAGATGATGGCCTAGACGCCGAGAAGCGAGAGGGAGGTATTGAAGAGGAATGTGCGAACGAGGGTGGCATGGGCGAAGATATGGAGGCAGAGGGTGCTGGAGCTGAAGTTCACACAAATGAAAAAAGTCTCTGAATTTCCAGGAGCTCATCCAGTCATTCAAGACCAGCTGTCTCATGAGAATGTTGATGCCCCAATAGTGGCTTCTGAGCCAAGGCAATGTTCTGGAAATGAGCAAGTCTCTATACAAACATAAATTGATCAAAATTCTCTCCAGTCTTCGCATGCGAATATGGATGCCCCCATGGAGACTCTTGAGGCAAGGAGGCTTTCTGAAGAAACTGTAATTGCTGATAATAGTGGTGTTCCTCCTCCAACTGTTATTCCTATTGCTGAAGTTAGTGGTGTCAATGCTCCAAAAATCTCTTCAAGTCATGCTGCCTTAGTTGGTGTTTCAAGACCCCCTCAGCAAAATCCTGCTATCCCTTCTCTTGAGATAGACTTCTCTCAAGTACCCAGTGCATGGAGCTTGTGGTGTTCGAAAGCTACAGCGGCTATTGAAGGTGTTGACACTTACGTTATTCAAGCTGACTAAGACGAGCGCAAAGGTTTAGCTGATAATCAAGTGATGCTGCAGGGAAATGTTTCAACATCCCAGGCCATGCGCATCCCCTCATTGCACCAAATTATTGAGGGAACAGTTATGTCGTATTACGATCATATCTCATATTTGTTATATTTCTTTGCTAATGTTCATAAACTGAAGCTGTCATTTCTGTATGCATGAGGCAATCTGACTTGGACTGGCTTATGAAGATGCGCCTCTCGTATCCAAAGTCATTTGCAAGGGCTTTGGAGCTAGGCCCCGTCGATAGGAGAATTTCCCTGACATACACCATCCGCCTTTTGGAGAAGATATATGTAACAACTCCGGTCACCATCTCAACTCAAAATGCGTGATATTTCTTTGAGACATACCAAAGACTTCAAGTTAGTGCCCAGGGCAAGTTGGACTTTGGTTTTCTTCTTCTGAGGCTCAAACAAATCCTCAACTCTGTTATGCTAAAGTATGGCCATCGAAACCTTGTCATTGAAACCAAAAAGTTGAAGGATCAGAAGAAGAAGGCCGACGATGCTGCCAAACTCTTCTAGGAGATGAAAGCTAGTGTCGAGCAGCTGAATCAAGACATTGCCAAGGCAGAGAAGGCTTCGATCTCTTTATCGCCAGAAGATCCTTTAGATAAAGACTTGTTTTAGCGACCGTTCACTGTGATGTAATGTTGTTGCATTTTCTCTTCTTCTTTTTAAAACGTTTGTACACAATATTGGTCTTTGCTATGTGTAATGAATGATCTCTTTTCGCATTTCAACGTTTATGGCCTAATATGCATAAAGCTCTTGCAATTGATTTTACCGCTAAAAAGATAGGCTCATGTGTGATTGTCATTGCTACTGTCTAGGAAGACAAGCTATAGTCTTTGGATCACATAGGATCGTGTTTTTGATATCAATGCTATCTGGGCATATAGGCTTTGGATCACATAGGATCACGTTTTGTTCTCGCTGCTATCTAGCAGATAGGCTTTGGTTCACATAGGATCATGTTTTGTTCTCGCTGCTATCTAGCAGATAGGATTTGGATCACGTAGGATCATGTTTTGTTCTCACTGCTATCTGGCAGATAGGCTTTGGATCACGTAGGATCATGCTTTTGTTATTGCTGCTATCTGGAAGATAGGCTTTGGATCACGTAGGATCATGCTTTTTTTATTACTGCTATCTAGGCAGATAGGCTTAGGATCAATTGTTAGGCATTAGTAATATGAGCACTCAAGTAAATGAAGCAACAAGACCATAATCTGATAAAGTTCTCTCATATGGGAGAGTTATTATTATTAAGAAGACATCCTCATATGGGAGGAACATGAAGACAGATTCCTCATATGGGAGGAAGTAATGCAGAATACATAAGAGTTGGAAAGCAATACACACATGAACTGGAAAGTAATAAATAAAGCTAGGGATAGTACTTCTTAATCCAGCGCATATTGATTGGACTTGGGGTTGTGGCCGTCCCATGAAGCCGTTGAATTGTGCAGTAGCCGCTGTCAAAAACCTCTTTGACTTCGAATGGTCCTTCCCAGTTGGAAGCGAATTTAGGATGAGCTGCTTCTCTCATGCAGTTGTCCGAAGCTCGCAGGACCAAGTCCCCAACTGCGAAATCTCGGTACTGGACAGTCTTGTTGTAGGCGCGAGCGATCCTTTCCTTGTACCTCGTGTTAGCTCTCTTAGCCTCTTTACGCCTTTATTCCAGGAGAATAAGATTGTGATCACGTTGATTTCAGTACAAAGTACTAAAGGCGAGCCTTGCAGAATTAACTTTTATTTCGGTTGGAACAATGACCTCAGCTCCATAGCATAAAAGGAAAGGTGAAACTCTCGTGTGGGTCCTTGGCGATGTGCGATATGCCCACGGAGCGAGACTTAGGGAAATTGCCCATTTCTTGTGATCATCTGCGACCATCTTACTTAGGATCCTGAGTAATGTTTTGTTTGTGGCTTTTGCTTGTCCATTACCCTTTGGATAATAGGGTGTGGATCACACTTGCCTTATATTGTACTCTGCTAATTTCGCAGCCACTTGACGATTAATGAAAGGAGTCCCTTTGTCAGAGAGAATAGAATTGGGGATCCCAAAACGATGTATAATATTCTTCTGAATGAAGTTAACGACTGCTTGTGCATTTGCTGCCTTGAGTGGCACCGCTTCCACCCACTTGGTGAATTGCTCAGTTGCAGTTAGGATGAATTGATTCCCATGCGAGGCTGGGCGGATAGGGCCAATAAAATCCAAAGCCCAAGTTTGGAATGGCCAAGGTGTTCCCAATGCATGCAAGTATACGACAGGAGAGTGTACTAGATTACCTTTAAACTGACATTCTTGGCACCTTTCGACCTTGGTGCGACAGTCTGCTTCCATTGTGGGCCAGAAGTAACCAACAGTGAGGAGTTGCCTACATAACTTTGCGCCTCCTTGGTGCTCCACTTTGTGGGACAAATCCGTTACTTCCTGTGCTTCTTGACTATCCAAACATCTGAGTAGATTCCCCTCATGTCCTCTTCGCCATAGTATGTTTTCTTTTACCACATATCGAGTTGCCTTCCTTTTGAGTTTTTCATCTTCCTTCCCCTGGGCTGGTTCAATTCCTTTCTTCAAATAGTCAAACAGTGGCTTCCTCCAATATGTGTTGTCATCGTTTGCAGCAATTTCTAGTGAATCTTTGACCAATGTGCAATTCTCGCAGTTCCCTTGGATGATTGCATCGTACGTTGATATCTCTGGCCAGTGAATCCCATATCTCTGGGCTTTTCTATGGATGGACACTTCATTGTCTCCACGGGAGTGTTGGTGGATTTTTTCCAATAGCGTCTGCCCTTCCTTATGTGAGACACATCGCATGAGCATTCCTCCTGGTCCCTTATAGTAAATTGAGTTATCATGCACACAGAACCCCTTTGTGGATGCCCAATTCTCTTTGCTTGTCCCTTCAGCAATCGCGTGCAGTATTGGCCTCTTCCAATCTTCAATTTTTGCAGGTTCTTCTTCGCATAACTCTTGTTCTAGAGCCGGGTGGTTCTGACTTCGATCAAAACCCTTGCTGGACATTTTTCGGCATTAATTTTGGTCCCCAAAGTGGCTAAGGCATCTGCATGTCGGTTATCAGCCCTAGGAGTATGCTCATACTTGACATCGTGGAACTGCTGTACTAGCTTCTGAACCATATTCATGTAACTCAACTAGTTGATCTCCTTTAGGCCATACTCTCCTGAAGCTTGATTGACAATAAGCTTCGGGTCTCCCATGAACATTAAGTTGCTTACTTCCAGGGCCTTAGCTGCGAGGAGCCCTGCAGTTAGAGCCTCATATTCTGCCTCGTTGTTAGTGACTGGGAAATCTAACTTAGTCGACGTTTGGATGACTTCCCCGTCTGGATTGGTCAAAACAACACCAATTCCTCATCCTTTTCTTGTTGATAATTCATCGAAATGCAGCTTCCAGTAGAGTGATTCGACCACATAAATTTCAGGTCCTTCTAAATCCTCCTCTGTCATAGGCTCATGATTGTTGTCTGGGAATTGTGCCAATAAATCTGCCATTGCGTGCGAATTAATTGCTTTTGGACGAGCGCACGTGATATCATACTGTGATATGGTCATATATCACTTCGCTAGCCTTCCACAGGGAGAGGAATGACTCAACAGATACCGAATGGGGTCACTCTTTGTGATTACCACAACTTTGTGGGAAGCAAAATGGTTTTTTAACTTTCCTATGACGAAAACTAAAGCAAGACATTGGCGCTCTATGTCAGCGTACCTGGATTCAGCTGGTTGTACCACGCGAGAGATTTAGTGGATTGGTCTTTCTTGTCCTTCATGCCCTTGTGCTAGCAGCGCCCCTATAGACTTCCTGGTCGACGTCAGATATAGCTAAAGTGGTGACCCTAATTGAGGCGCGATCATCGCACGCGGTGATATCAACAGGTCCTTTAGCTTTTCAAACGTGGCCTGATGCTCCTTTGTCCAATTATACATGGCGTCTTTCTTGAGAAGATCACTGAAACAGAAGGTCAGCTCTGCGATTGCCGGTACGAATCTTTGCAAATATGATAATTTTCCCAAGAATGTCTTTAAGGTGCTTTGGTTGTGGGTTGCCATCATGCTAGTGATAGCTGAAATTTTTGCAGGATCGGGCTCAATCCCATGGCGGTGAATCACACACCCCAAGAATTTCCCAAAAATTACCCCAAATGCGCACTTCATTGGGTTCATCTTTAGTTGAAAGTTCCGGCACCTTTCGAACACCTTTCGTAGATCTCCCAAATGATCGATGTAGAACTCAACTTCCTGATGCATCATGTCATGGAAAAGAGCCATCATGGCACGTTGATAAGTTGCACCTGCATTTTTCAATCCAAAGGGCATAACCGTGTAGTGGAAAACTCCAAGTGTCGTGATGAATGCAGTTTTCTTTGCATCTTCAGGGTCCATCTTGATTTGATTATGCCCACTGAAACCATCCATCAAACTAAACATCCGGTGACCTGTAGTAGAGTCGATGAGTAGGTCTATGTTTGGTAGTGAGAAATCGTCCTTGGGGCAAAACCGGTTGAGATCTCTGAAGTCCACACATATGCGAAGCTTTCCATTTTTCTTGGCGGCTGGCACAATATTGGCCAACCAAGTAGGGTGATCAATGAACTTGGCGTTCATTAATTTGACTATTTCTTCTTTGATCTCGATGTTAATCTCTGGCCTGAAAATCCTTGCACTCTGCTTTATTGGTTTGGACCCTGGAACAACATCCAATCTATGCATTGTTACCCCTGTATCAAGGCCAGACATCTCGTCGTACTCCCATGCGAACACATCTTTGTATTCTGTAAGCAGTTTTAGAAATCTTTCTTCCTCGTCGCCCTTGAGATCTGCACTCAAGAACACATGCCTCTTCTTGTCTTCGGATGGACTTAAGAATAATTCCTTTAGCTCCTGATTTTTTGGCTTCTCTTTGTCCTCCATGCATTCGGGCGCTTCCCTTAATTTCTCCTCCGGTGGGTCCGGCTTCGGTTTGTCCTCTCCTGGTGCTCGCTCGAGTTGGTTGATTTGCCCAGGGATATCCCCATACTGAGGTGGGGGTACCCCCACGCGCCTTCATATGCGGTAGCACTTTTTACCATTGGAATAGAAACTTTCTACTTCTTGGCCCTTGCTGTCATGTTTCACTACCCTTTTTAGGGTGTAAACGTTCTTCTTCTGATAAACGGTCTTTGGCACCTCTTCGCACGTAGGCACCTTCTCCTTAGGATTTTACCTTGTTGCCATCACTCCTGAAGGTGACTGATCCTTGATATCTTCCCATCGGGGCAAAGGGGTTGGCTTAAATGGCCCAGGTGTCTTCTCGTCCGCCATTTCGGTGAACCATGCTCCTTCGGTTAAGTGCGCCTCATTCAAGTTGAATGGGTTTATCAAATCTGGTATTTCAACTACTCTGGCATTCCAAATGGACTTCATCACTTGATGGGTTGTTGAGGGTACTGCGTCAAAACGATGGATCCATGTCCGGCCGATGATCATATGGTAAGTGGTGTTCGCATCGATGACATGAAACTTGGCAGAACACTTTTTATCTTTCCTACTTGAAGTCCCAGGTGAATCCACCCCACTGTCATCCTTGATCGCTTCCGAATCCCATTAACGGAGATGGGCGTCTGACAATCTTCCTCTCAGGGATGCGTGCTAACTCCAAGGTATTGAGTGAGACTACGTTGACGGCCGCTCCTCCATCAACAAATGCCCTTTTGAATTCGACGTCATTGATCACCGCCGTGACATACAGGGGCTTCTGATGGCTCGCATCTATCTTCTTATTTGATTCATAGAAAGCCATTATCATCTCAGTCAAGCGAGAGGCCCTTACAACTCTCCCATTAGAGACAACTATGTCCTCCTCAAAGTCTTCTGCCACTCTGAGGATTGCCTTTGTCATCTCCTTGCGGCACCCCTCTGAAAAGTTCATTTCATCAAAGAAACTCCTGAATCTGTGTGATCCCTTCATCCTGTAGGCGCGCGAGTCCTCCGTGTCCATGCTATAGTCTTCCTCATCATGAACTTCAGCTACGACAGGTAGCCCATCATCTGCAATTTCTTCGAGGTCCATAATCGCGATCATGGCCACCTCTGTGTCTTTTGGATCTTGTTCTGAGTGGGATGGTAGGGGATTGTTGTGCACATCCTGCGTCTGTTCACTGATGACCAGCTCCCCTTCCTTCATCTTCCTGTTCACGAGCCACTTGAGCTTCCTGCATTCAGTTGTGGTATGCATGACTCTACCGTGGCATTCACACCACTTTGGATCCCTTAGCTGCTCATTAGTGGGTGACTTTTCGAGATGGGGTAGGATCCCGTCTTTGCGCCACTGTTTGCAGAGTTGAGTTATCTCCCCAATGGAGCATGGTAATGGTGGGGCATCTTTGGTCGAACCCTTTTGCTGTTTGTGCAGTGAGACTGCACTGATTTCAGCCTCGCGTCCCCTCTTGTAGTTAAACCTGTCAATCTTGAAGGTCGATCCTCCAAGGGCTCGCTCAGTGGAATGCTTTTTCCTTTGCCTCTCAACTATGGGCTCGATATTCTTGGCACAATCGATTAACTTAGGAAAAGTAGGCATTTGCAAGTTAATCAGCATACCTTTGTACTCGTCTCGCATTCCTTGGAGACATATCTCGACGAGACGACTTTCAAACACCTCATCAACGCACTCCAATGAATTTGTCCTGAATTTCCTGATAAACGCGAATCCTTCCTCGTCATGCCTTTGATACATGCGTGACCGATGGATCGTTGTGACCCTCTCTTCCATCTGGAAAAACTTAGTATAGAACTTTTTGACCATATCCTCCCATGTCTTTATGGAGCTGGCCTCCAAGGTCCTGTACCACTTGTATGCGACGTGCCCCAAAGACTAATGGAAGTCGCGCATCATTATATTAGGATCAACCCCGTGTGGCCCCATCATGTCGATGAAGCGCATGACATGCTCCTGAGCATTACCATTGACCTCATCGAACTTCTCCCATTTGGGATCTTTGTACCTTGCAGGGTTGGGCATCCGGTAAATCTCGCGCGAAATAGGAGGCGCGTTGTCAACCTTCGGGATAACGGTGTCCGTGAAACATTGATTCGCAAGGAAATTATCCAGGCGCTACTCTAAGGCTGTCATGCTTTCTGGTGCACTTCCTCCCGTAGCAGGAAGAAGGGTTGCATCCGGGGAAGAAACATATGCAGCGCTTTGATTGCGGGCGTAACCAGAGTTGTTTCCAGCTCCAGGCGGGGAAAGCAGGGGGTATTGTGGTTTGACATTAGCGAGAGTGCCAGGTAGCTGAGAAACATGCAACAGCTGATGTTTGAGCAATGTTTCCTTGGGTGAGAGATGGCTGGGCAATTGTTGGTAGGCTTTGTAAGTTAGAGCTAGGAGGTGTGGGTGTTATCCCTGTCCCCTAAGGGAAAGTAGCTCCCAGTGCCGGATTCTGAGCATGGTTTCCTAGAATCGATACGATCTGGGCCATTTGTGCAGATTGAGTTTGGATAACCTTCGCCTGGCTTTGGAGGGTTGCATTTAACATCTCCAGGGTTAGACTACCACCAGCTGTTGCGGAATTAAGGCGGGTTTCCTCCCCTGAAGTTGTCTCTGTTGAGGGAGATCGAGTGCCGGCATCTTCATCGTGGGACATGACTGCTTTCTAAAGTTGGATTCACGTCAGGTTCACCAAATGTATACAGGAGGATCCTTTGAGGAAGATCCAAGTGTACACCGAGGGTAGAGGATGGAAACACGTTGAGTGTAGGTAGTGAGTAGGGAGAGAGCAAGCAGTGATAACTGAGAGAGAAAGAGACAGTATGAAGATGGCCAGAGCTTCAGTGTGATCAGAAGATTGCAGTGAAGGGCTAACGATCCTATATATAGTGGAAATGTGACCATTGTAGTGGGTTAATGCGCCCATTAATGGTGGTTTAATTACCTCAACCATCACGCCACGTTCGACCGCATATATTGGGACCGGCACGCACTTCGCCCGTGTATACCGGAACCATTATGAGGTTGACCAGGTTTATGGGACACGTGGTCATAAATCTCTCAAAGCAGTTGCAGCGCAGGCTTGGTTGTCGCTCGCGCGCGACAGATCTTACTCTAGCCCCCAAACCACTAAGTCCCTACAAGTTCCGTGTGGAATGATATGCGAGCGGCCCTTTCTCGCAGCCCCTATACGGATCAGCATGGGTAGTGCTCGTGTAATACGAAAGATCATCTACAATGTTCAGGTAAGCCTTCACTCCCGCTTTGAAACCATGCTCCGCCACTTTAGGAGGCAAAGCGCGCAAAAATCGCACTTTGAAAGTAACATCGTGGAAGTAACTTGTTGGAGTGCAGACTGTAGTTCCTAAACTTTTGAGGCCTCAGGTGTAAAGAGGCACGGGGCCTTTTATAATTTATTTTTATTGTATCATCATAAAATTTAAAAAAAAAATAGAGGGAAATGATATGCTGGAGTCATGCACACAAATACTGATTTAAGAATTATAAATAAAAGTGAATCTGTTTTTCGCAAGTGCACAGTGTCTATTGCAGTTTTCCTAGTAAGTGTCAGGTTTATCGAATCCAAAGACTCGATGTTAGCTAGTCTCTCTAGATAATCGAAGTGAAGGGGGTTGTTTTGTTTGAAGTTTCTAACTAATGCTAATCTAATTAACTAAAACTTACAAACACAGTAAAAGGTGATGATTTAGGATAAAGAAAATTATGGTTCCTCGTTGGCTCCCTAGGGTTACTTCTGCAAGATTTCTTGAGACCAATGAAACATGGATCTTATTTTGGTTTCAATCGCAATGATCAAGGATGTCCCAACAATACAAGTTTTGAGGTTTTTCTAGGAGTTGGAATGTCCCACGTAAACATTGGGAGAAAGGAGTTTGCCTTGAGTTTCAGTTCAATTGCCTATCAATCCTATTGGAGTGATTAATTTTCTTGATTGAGCTGCAATCTCAATCAAGAACACATTACGAACGTGAACTAAAACATAAGACCAAAACAGACCCTCAATTACGCCTAGTCGTGACATGAAACAAAATATCCCACGAAAACAATCACATCAAGTATAAAACTTAGGTACCCAACTCCGGCCCTAGTAAATCATATAGCTACGCATAAAAAGTTTAGAAATCAAAAGATTAAATCCCGTGTTTTGATAGATAGAGTAGAGAAGTAGATCAAACCTTAAAGCCATGAAGATGAAGCCGTCTTCCTCGTCTTTGTCGCAGCCGTGAAGTCTGTCTTCAAGCCTTCAACCTTGCTCCAAATCCTCTTTGTAAGCTTCAACCGCTTATCTTCAATTCGCTTCGCCCTACGCTCCAAGAGGACCGGGGGCTCTTCTCTGGTTTGTTCTCTCTTATCTAGTCCCCAATTTCTTTGATGCTTCACCCTTCTTATTGTGAGTGTTGGGGTGACCTAGGGGTGTAAAATTCCCAAAAATTAATTCCTCTCACAAACCCATAGCATGTTTGTTTTTCACCGCGGTGGTATTGCGATGCTTCTGTGTGCTGACTTCGCGGGACTGTAACTTTCTCGTCTGGATTCCGGTTTACCTCTACCATAAATCGTTGGAAACCTTTGGAAGTTAATTTCCAATGTCACTGGTCTGAACCCCAAAGTTCAAGTATAACTCTTGTGGTGATCAAAATAGTGTAGATTGTCGGCAATGACATTACAGTGGCAATCCTATCCTTACTACATTCTGGTCACCTTCTCAAACACCTTAACCACACGCTCATCACCCTTATCCCTAAAACAGACCACCCCCGCTCTCCCTCTGATTTCAGGTCGATCAGCCTCTGTAACACAATTTATAAGGTCATATCAAAGGTCCTGGCTAATCGTCTTAAGCTGATTTTGCCACTACTTATATCTGAAAATTAATCAGCATTCGTCCCAGGACGATCGATTGATGACAACACCATTCTGGCAAATGAGCTCTTCATCAAAATAAAATCGCAACGCTCTGGAAGTCACCTAGCAGCTCTAAAAGTAGACATGAGCAAAGCATTTGACAGAGTCAACTGGGACTTCCTTGATTGTTTCATGCGTCACATGAAATTCCCGGGTCATTGGATCACTTTGATCCAACAATGTGTAAGAACAGTATCTTACTATGTCCTTGTCATTGGCGACCCCTCTGAAAAGTTCCTACCCCGAGCGGGATTAAGACAAGGAGATCCCCTATCCCCCTATATTTTCATCATTTACCTTCAATCCCTCTCCCATTGCCTTACTGCGCTGCAACAGTAAGGTGAGGTTCCAGGCATACAACTTCACCGTGTAGCTACGACTGTATCACATCTTTTCTTTGCTGATGACTGCTTACTATTCTTCAATACTATGCTTACTATTGGAAATGGTGCATCCATAAACATTGGAAGACACCGTTGGATTCCATCTCTCATGGTGCCACTAAGTACCTTCCTCCAGAGTCCATCGCTTGAATCTTACTCTGTTTCAGATCTTCTTTTAGGATCGCACATGAATCGCAGATGGAACATTCAACGCCTCAAGCAGTTACTTCCACCCTTCCTTGTCTCAATGGTTCTAGCTATTCAGCTGCCACTTGGAAACCACCCGGATACTCTCATCTGGCCATTTACAAAAACTGGGGAATACACAGCCAAATCAGACGACCGTTATCTTGACAGTCAGAGCAGGCCAAGCTTTCTCCCGGGTGGTTATTTCTACAATCCACATACCAACACAAAGGTGTGGGGGAAAATTTGGAGCTCACCAATTCCCGAAAAGTTCAAGCTGTTCATGTAGAAATGCATGTGGAATCAACTTCCTTGTAATGCATTGATTGCTGAGAGGACCCACAGTACCCCTCTACAGTGTCCTGTATGTAAAGGCCTAGAACTGGAAACTTTAACGCATCTCTTCTTCCGATTCCCTATGGTGAAACAGTTCTAGAATTCAAGGGCAGCTCTCCTATCACCATCCCTTCAGTCTGCCCTCCATGCCCAATACTGGCTCCAAGACCAACTACAACAGCCTATTCCCCACTTCCGGACATTGATGGCATATTTATGGGGATTATGGAAAATAAGAAATGGCGTGTTCTTCAGACATGCTAATTGGTCTGCCGAGAAAGCCAATTTATACGTTGAAGAAGCTCTACAACAATTACAGACCTATCAAAACCTGCGATCCGTCTTCAACAAGCACATAATACATAGTGATCCCCCTCAACAAACCACAACTACTTCTCCCGATTACGTCTTCAAAGATATGGACAACCCACCATTTTTTGAGGCAACTATCCAGGTTGATGGAGAATGGAAGCCGACATGCTCAGGGGGTGTTGGAATCTACGTTACGCATTATCACAATCCACCAATCCGGTACTGGCGTAAATGCTACGCATATTCAGCCGCTCAGATAGAACTCCTAGCTATTTACTAGGCTTTACATGTTGCACGCATTTCACATTTTAAGCATATCCTCATTTTAACAGATATTCTAATAGCTCTACAATATTTGCAGGCGTATGAGCACTGTTCTTTTCAGGATGCACCAGTAGTACATAACATCAGACATGAGGCGTTGTTTTTGGACACTTGCGTCGTGAGGAAAACACAGCGCAATATGGTAACGGAAGCTCACCAGCTGGAAACCGTGGCATATTGCTAATTGGATGCGTCTAGTATGTGTTTGAGAATGTTATTTGAGTGTTAGTTGGGTTGTAACATATGTTTTGCCATTGTAAAATAGGTTTGTTAACCCACTCCGGAATGGGATTCCGATGTCGAGGCTGGTTTGTGTTTGTAGGCTTCCGAGTAGATCCCTATCTAATGGTTTGTAGTTTGTGTCCAAGCGCACTCCCGTCTATGTTTTGGTGCGCCTGTTAGAACGCTTGTAATCTCGTTATCCTTTGTATAATATATCCTTGCCTGGTTTGCTAAAAAAAACTTTGAGTTTTAGCTTCATTTCTTGGCAGTCCTTGCCTTCATCTTGCTTTCTCGAGCTTCCTTTATTCATCTATTTTGTATTTCATTATCTTCTCTTGGTGTCCTCCTCTCGGTGCAAGCTCCTGCAATTAAAATCATCTTTCGTTCTTTGCTTGTTTCCTTATGTTTGTGCTTTATGCTATCATTTTGATCTCGCGCTGCCATCACATGTTCCTGAAATACACTTAACAAACCTTGTGACATAACGGTGATTCGAAATAAATACGCTAAAATAGTTTAAATGTAGAAAATATTTCATAAAAACACAATAAGTCCATAAAATGCTAGCAACTACAAATTTTGCTATTTCTATCTCTTTTAAGCCGTTTTCACTCAAAATTCCTCACAAAACCATAGAAAACAGGGGCTAAAACAATACCTATTTGAGTGTTGTCAGAATCCCCACACTTAAGTTTTGCTCGTCCGGAGCAAATGCCTCATTATTCACTCAAAAAGAACAACACTCACCCATTTTGTGGACTTGTTCCTATAGCCACGACTCGCTCAAGGACTCAAGACTCATGAAATAAAATAAAAATGAAAGTTCAATTTAATGCAGTCTAGACTCTCTAATGCAATTTTCTACCTAAGTAATAAAAAAACTTATATTTACATTGTTTCGAGATCGGACAATTTCCAGAAGGTTATGTCAATATCATCAAGTTCTTACTACCTTCTTCGAGACACCGACTTACAGCAATTCAATACTGATTTTGATAGCAAGAGACTATCACACACACAAGAATTCTAACACGAACACAAACTAGGGTTTTTCCCCAAATTAAGTTTTCTTCATTCATGAATGAAAATCAACGCACAGCAAGTATTTTTGTAGAGACTAAAACATGTAAAAGACACTTATCCCCCTAACAAAATATAAAAGACACTTTAACCCCATCCCTTAGATTAACTTATTTCGCTACCCTCCCCCCAATAATAATGAAATATATAAAAAGACATAAACTAATTAAACTAATTGACACTACTTGCTAACATAATCCTTGAGATGAGCCGGAGGGTTTCGTGCTCGACCTCCAAGTCTCGTAGTCGTGTCGCCAAGCGGTTGAACAACTGTATCAACTCCCCCCCCCCCCCCCCGATAATAACCGTCTTGTCTTCAAGGCGAAAGTAGGAGCGGTGCGCGCCCAATGCGGCTTTTGCCAAACCCTGCAAGACCACCCACGAATCCCCATGCTGAACCCTCATTGTCATCTTGGCATAATCCATAATCACTTCGCCGAACTGTTGTAGCCACTGCACCCTCAAAACGACCTGCGATCCCTGGAACTCGAGGAGGAACAATTCAGTCGAAAATGTGTGCCCCTCAAGATCAATAGCTACTTCACTACAAGTAGTATCATATTGGAGACAGTCCCCACCCATGGCAACTTTGAAAGCTGGGGAGGCGTGAACAGGTAACTGCAACTTCTCGGCCAACTCAGGATGAATGAATTTGTGTGTCGCTCCGTTGTCGATAAGAACAGATAGCTCACGACCTCCTATGTACCCTAGGAGTCGTAGCGAAGTCATCAGGTCACTGCTAATCAGCGTGAAAATACTGGAGGCATCAGCTGCAATGACGTACTCTGTCGAAGGCGGTGGCTCAATGTCGTCGCATCCCAGAAGTAAAAAATTTCCCATCACACTTGTGACAGCGATAATACCGCTGATCGCAATTGTAGCAGAAACCATGTCTATGTCATTCCCGTTGTTCATCCAATGTGGGTCGCTTGATAGGTGGTGTGGACGCGACGAAAGGTGACAGTGCAGTAGTGGACAATGGCGTTGTGCGAGGATCAGTGGCTGGGGAAATGGCCAAAGCGACGGACGGTGATCTGATGGCCTCTAATTCTCGTGCCAAGGTAAATGATTCGGCTAGTGATGATGGCTGGCGTAGTCCAAATTCGCATCCTAGCGAAGGCATGAGACCCGAAGTAAAGATAGAAATAAGCTAGCGATCGGACGTTGGGCCGCCAACTTTATTCAACAACTTCTCAAACTCTGCATGATAAGATAGAACATTAGTATGCTGCTTTGATTTGGACAGTTGTCCAAAATAGTCGTGGTAGTAGTTCGGATCAACGTGAACTGTGAGATCCTCTACGAAAGCAGACCGGGAACGAAAACCCGAACTTCGTTGCCGATATCGAAACCAATCGGTGGCTTCGCCGTCCAATAATACGTCCACTAACTGAACCCGATCATCCGGCGGAATATGGAAATAATGAAAATACTGCTCGAATTTAAATAGCCAAGTGTGAGGTTCAATACCTGAAAATTTAGGTGCTTCGACGTGGAACTTGTGGTTGCAGCTATCCGATCCCGAGTAGTTGAGTGGGTGACCCAGACCGTCAAGCGGATATGTCCGTGTCTGATAATCCTGTTGGTGGTCGTAGCGATCCCTGGAATTTGTGTCGTAGCTAGTGGGGTGGAAGAACCCAGATTCGGGTCTATTGTGGGTTTGTGTAGGACCTGGGTATGGGTCACATGTAAACCGGGTCGTTCCCAATTAGTGTTGTTCCAAATTGGTACTGTGGCAATTGGAGGGTTTGCAAAATGGGTCGCATGAGCAGAGTTGCGACCTGCAAACTGTTCGGTGTTGATGCACTGGTCGGGGAGGTTTAGGCGGTCGGGGTCGGCATTAGGAGGGGCAGCAGTAGGGCGCACAGTGGGTTGGTGCCAGGACCGGAGGCCGGCTGCAATTCCAGCCGCGATTGAGGACGAGATCTGCTGGGTCTGCTCAGCGTCGTGATTCTGCTGGGTTTGGGCGATATGTGCTGGGGGCGGCGTTGAGCTCTCATTCGTCGGTTGTTGGCGGCAGAGTGGAGTGCGCAGGTCGGGGATGGTTGTTTCCGGCAAGATTCCCGCTCTCCGGTGTGGCTGCAGAGGTCGTGCGGCTGTCCTCCAAAGCTGTCAAGCGTGCTTCGACGTCGACTTTGAAGGCGGTGAATTGATCCTTGAAACCTTTCAAGTGTTCGTCTATTAATTGCTTGAGCATTTCCGCAAATCGTGGTCGAGTTCGTCATTTCTTCACCAGATGAGGATGGTGTCTCTCAATGAAAGCACCAATTGATAGCAAGAGACTATCACACACACAAGAACTCTAACACGAACACACAATAGGGTTTTTCCCCAAATTAAGTTTTCTTCATTCATGAATGAAATCAACGCACAACAAGTATTTTTGTAAAACCTAAAACATGTAAAAGACACTTATCCCCCCAACAAAATATAAAAGACAATTTAACCACGTCCCTTAGATTAACTTATTACGCTACCCTTCCCCAATAATAATGAAATATATAAAAAGACATAAACTAATTAAACTAATTGACCCTTGAGATAAGCCGGAGGGTTTCGTGCTCGACCTCCATGTCTCGTAGCCGTGTCGCCAAGCGGTTGAACAACCGTATCACATTTTTCCTGTGTCTAGGCTCGCATTGACGCCATTCAGCCAAGATCAATAACCTTAGAACACGCTGCAGTATCCCAATGCACCATCCGAGCTTGTTCAAGAATTTTAAACTGTTGAATTGACGTCTTAGGGTCAATAAGATAAGTTTGGATTGTGGTGCAATCTTCGCCAATATTTCAATTATTATAAGAAAATTAATGATAAAATTATTGTTTACTTACTGAACAATTTTAATTTTGTCCATCAAAAGAAAACTAGGATTGTGGTGCACCCTCCTTTTTACGAATTGCTTAGTTCAAGTCATTTATCTTTCTCTCGCACCGTCCATCTAATAAAATAATTATTTTAAATATATTTTGAATTTCACGTGCTAAAACTAGTATCATGTATAGGAGCTCGTCCAAAATCTTATTTTTCTTTAGCATTACATTTTTTTTGATTTCATATATCTACATTTTTTTCATTTATGAGAAACACCCACAATTACGAGGAATTCAAAATGCATGAACTGAATTTTGTTGAATGGACGAGGATTAGTCGGTGTGGGAAAGTCTAAGGAAAAAGGGAAAATAAACTTGCACACGAGAGAACGAGGAAAATATGTGTTATAACGTGACAAGAACGACAAACGGATCAAAGATTGAAACACATAATTTAACATGGTTCGTTAACGAATTTGTTAGCTATCTCAACGGACAGAAAACCATATTTTTATTATTAGAGAAGAACAATACTGCTTACACCATACGAAGAAAAAACGTATAACATGTTTGGCCTACATATAGAATGGCTTAAAACCCTAATCTAGCCGCCTCAAACCCGCAGCCCGACCCAGGTGACCGCACGATCAAAATGTGACATGCCAAAACAGAAGTCCTAATTGACATAGGCGGAGAAATAGTTAGAGATTATCAATTCCATTGAAGCAACAAAGGTAGAGGCGAAGATGGACGCTTGGACTAGAAGAAGGAAGCACTTGGGGAAGAGCTTGGAGTTCTTATAGTTCTATAGATATTCAAGTAAAACCTTTTTCTTTTGACTTACCCGAGACTTATTTTAATTTCAGATAAGAAAGTATGTAATGTTAGTTATATGACACAAATATGCATAGGAAAGGAAGAAGATACCTAAATAGGATTACAGATCTTCTGTGAATAATCCATAAATAAAACTTGGATTCCTCAGAGGATTTCAAAACCTAGTTTAACCTAGAGTCCATAGACAACCCTAACCGCTACAACGTTATTGGATTAGTCAGACTTTTGAACAAGTCTTGAAGGACGGCCTGCAACTAAATGAGTATGAAACTTGCAGCTCGTTTGTTCACTCCGATCCATTCCCTATATGTTTACTGCTTTTCTTACTATACTATAAATTGATTTGTGTGGTATCGACTAGACCTGGTAAAACGGGCGAATTTTTCGAGTTCGGTATGGATTATATTTAGTTTGGTCCAAAACAGTTAATGCCCAAATAAGACCATTAGTAAGTGGTCTTTATTGGATTAGGCGTAAAGAGACTACTTTTATGATTTAGTCATTTAAATCTAATTATCATTTACAAGATGGTAAATGACAATTTTACCCCAGACTCTGGGGTATAAATATTTTACTTCCAGATTGTCATTTTACAAGCCAAAAGTGTCTTTTTTCCAAACTAGAAGGGTGAAAATGTCTTTTACCCATAAATTAACCTTATGCACCAGATTCTCCCTCTCGTCCATAAGGCCTTATGCTCTTCCCCACTGACGGATTTCATGGATTATGGTGGCCAATTGGTCCATATCTTCCCAAAATCAATGGAGTTCCGTTAGTACCCTGCACAACTATTCCCAATGGAGCGTTGTCCAGATCAGTCAGGAAGAAGAAGAAGAAGAAGAAGAAGAAGAAGAAGAAGAAGAAGAAGAAGAAGAAGAAGAAGAAGAAGAAGAAGAAGAAGAAGAAGAAGAAGAAGAAGAAGAAGAAGAAGAAGATCGATGCCATTCCTAGGCGATAAAGTGCTAAACCCACAGTCGTTCCTTGGCGGTGGAGTGCCTTCATCCTCATTGCCGCCATTGTTCTCCATTTTCGTTCACCGCCGTGTCCATTACGGTTGTCGCACCTCCCCAATCCCCTTCATGTTCAACTCTACGTCGTCTTCTCTTTCTCAACCATCAGGGTTATTTTTTTTCAAACTTGTATATATATACATATATATATATATATATATAGACTTTGAAATAATAAAAAATGTATGTTTTCTATTATATGTTTTTTGTACTAAGATCCTTTTTTAGGGATATGTATTACAAGATATTTAGATTATTAAAGAATAACATATGCTTGTATGAGAGGGCCTCTGGTCAGTGTATTAACTATGATAAATCAGCACTTTGCTTCATCCCGATGGTACCTGAGGAGAGAAGAATGGAGGTTGCTAGTATTTTGTAGGTGTCTACGGTCTCGAGCCACTCTAAATATCTAGGACTTCCAACTGGTGTGGGGATGGATAAGAAATCTGTATTCGCTCATGTTGAAGACAAAATAACTTGTCGGACAGGTGGTTGGTTGGAGAAGGGGTTTAGTTGAGCTGGGAGGGAAGTTATGATATAGTCGGTTGTGCAGGCGATACCATCTTATGTTATGAGTTGCTTCTTACTCCCTAAATCTATGTGCAATGATTTACAGTCAAAATTAACTGCTTTTCGGTGGGGGGGCACTCCTAAAGCTAGGTAGATGCACTAGTGAAAGTGGGAGAGACTTTGTCTATATAAAGCACAGGGTGGATTGGGTTTCAGGTGCTTTGAGCCGTTTAATTTAGCTTTATTGGCTAAACAAGCCTGGAGAATTCTTTCTTCTCCTAACTCATTGGTGGCTCAGGTGTTGAAAGGGAAGTACTTCAGAGACGACAACTTCATGTCAGCTCACCTTGGTAGTAAACCGTCTTATTTGTGGATAAGCATACTAGCTGGGAGACAGATTATATACAGAGGTGCTAGACATGCAGTGGGGGGTGGTCAAAGTGTTGGAATTGTGCCCTAGAGGCAATCAATTAGTTGTGACAAATATTAGACTTTACGATTCATTACGTTATCGTTATGGAGATATGTTAACATGAATGAAGTCCTTAGAATATAAGTGTTATATTCTTAAATATCTCTAGTCAATTATATTGATTAACGGGACAATCAACTATAGACTAGTATGGGGTTGGATTCATATGGAGATATCACGATCCAACACATGGGTATGCATTAGGAGTAATGGCATACTGGATTGACCCATCTCCGAGAAGGCTACATACAAGTTATGTAAAGTCACATGTGCTTCTCGCGGTGACAACGGTATTATCATCCTTAGACTTGAAGTCACTAGATTATCTAGTTGTGGAATATTGTGTTTTGGTAGCGTCAAACGCTACACCGTGACTCGGTAGTCATAAAGGCATGTATTGGAAACAATAGGAAGCAAGCTTAGATATCGTAGTGATGTAGATAGAATTTGTCTCTCCCACATAACGGGAGCAAATATCCTAGGCCACTCGAGGGATAGTGCTTATAGAATGTCTGGCCAGACTCAAATAAATCAATATAGGATATTGAAGTCATTTGCACGAATAAGGCTATTCCCAGGATTGAGAAACTCTTGATTGGATATACGAGTGTGACTTTTATGTCTCGTGTCCAATCCGGATATTGAGACAAAGGGATGATATAATACTTGCACAAGGTTTGTCATGATGACTATTCTATTTGTTGGCTAGAATGGATGTCTTGGTAGAGGCCACTCCATATTAGTAAATAGTTACTACCGACTAAATAGAACCTACGGGGTCACACGCCATATATGGGTGAACTAGACTTGGGAATTAATTAATTAATATGATTAATTAATTAGAAGGATCGAATCACAACAACTTGCTAACTTAGTAGGACTAATATGCAAGTTGGAATAATTCATGTAGATACATTATTAGAATTTGCCAAGGTGGACTAATTCTTGTAGAGACATTATTATGATTAATTTGCAAAGAGAACTAATCCATGTATGGACATGATTAGGACTAGTTTGCAAAAGGGACTAATCCTTTTTTGAGTAGGATTAGGAGAGGGGTTCTCTATGTAGTAGGACAAGGAGTTTTTGGACTATATAAAGAACACTCCTAGCTTATTTTCTCTACACATATCCACTTACTTGGAGTAGGAGAGAATAAAGCAAGGAGAGAGAAAGCAACATAAGGAGGCCGAACCCCATACGCTGCCCCCTCTACATGTCGGCTACCAAGAGGGTCCGAACCCTCTTCCTTGGTGATTTGTTGCATGATTCCTTCATCCTATTCCATTCTTCCTAGCTAGCACAAGGAGTTGGAGGATCTAGAACTCACCTCTAAGCGTGGATCAACCGTAGAGACGTGACACAATTCACGTGACAAGTCATCACAGGAGACCTCTAAGGTGTGTTACTTGTTTCTTCCCTTACCATCGTTATGATTCTCTTCCTGTGATCCTTGGAGGGTCTTGAATAGATAATTCTTTCTTCTGCTTCGTATTCATGATCAAAACCCCACAGTGGTATCAGAGCCACAGGTCGTAGAACATAGACGTGGTTTATGTGTTACGTTTTGATTGTTTTACACTTTAAATTTGTTGTTTATCGTGTAAAACAGATAAATCAAGCATATTGATGCAATTTGTCAATAATTCAATCAAACAAAAACTAATTTTACATGGGATGTAGGAATTAGTGAATTTGAGAAATTTTAGGATCTTAGATCTAGGATTCTTGGGCATCCTATTGGAAAAAGGGGTTTTTCCAAATAAGGAAACAACCAAACTTGGGCAACAAGGCAAGGAGTTGTTTTGGAAACAAGTCCTAAGGAGGATCGGCCCCCTTAGAAGACCTCCCTGACGCGGATTACTAGTGCGTATTACGCAAGTGCACGGTCAAGTAGTAAGAGTGGAGTATTTTAGGACTCCAGGTTGTCGAACCCTCGAGGAAAATCTCGCAACAAGTTTATACTTAACAATTTAGAGTAGTTCACTACGTAACTGGAGTAAAAAGTGAAGATTTGTGGTGTTGCCACCGCAAAACAAGTTGTTGTAGTAAAGACAGAAATAATAGTAAACTGTAATTAAGAAGAATTCTTAATCAATTAATGGAGAGGACTAGGCAATCTCGTTGATCACCTAGGGTTGTAAACGATTTCCGGATTATCTGAGCAACACGTTAACTATATTTTAACTAAGTCGGGTAACAGCGCTGACTATCTCCTATCAGTCTCAAGTCATTCTACTTCACGTTGGAATCCCTGTAAAAATCAATCTCTCCCCTTAATAAATCATCCCGCATGTATTAATTATTCCCAAATTAGGTTTTAGGAAATAATTAATATGAAACTACGTAGTTTTGAGCCAAAGCTAGCCTATTTTTCTTCCTTCCCCGTTAGTGTAATTTTTCTTAAGGAGATCTCATGATCTGAAATTCCTGATCGTGCGATCTCGGGGTGAGTTGCGTCCAGGTCTTGTTTTTCTTCATCAGATCACACGATCAGCCAAAACCAGATCGTGCGATCTGACTAGCTATTCGCACGATCAGCCACTCGGATCGCATAAGCAGTGGACTTCTCAATTGTGTCGCACAAAAAAATTCTAAGTATCAGACCAGGTCACACGATCTGAAATTCCTGATCATGCGACCTGCTGGCAATTTTCCTTCGCTTCTTTTTTTCTCTTTTTCTCTTGATTCACCTTTGCCTGCTCTGTTTTCTTCTTTCACTTTCTTGAGATTTAGTCGTGTTCCGAAGTTCTTTCTCCTCTCCTCTTAATCGCGCACGTTCCGTTTCCTGTCAAAATAACATGAAAAACACCCGTGCGATCAAACGTGACAAAATAGCATAAATTAACACGAGAAACACCCGGATTAGCAATTTAAAGCTCAAATCTAAACTTACTCAATTTCCTCAAGTTCATAGTGTAAAACTAACATATTCTACCCGGAAATCACACAAAACGATAGCAAATTGTGTAAGAAATATAACTCTAATACAGAGTTATCAAATCCCCCACACTACCTTTTTGCGCATCCCGGGCAAAATTAAAATATCTCCCACACTATGATTTTCAATCCACCGAATTGCATTCCACTCCCCTAGCCGTGTGACACACACAACACACACACCCAATGCAATCTACATGACTACAAACAATGCAACTCGATTATCATACAATGCAAAAATTGAAACAACACAAATATTTTTCTTTTTAGTTAGAGATCGGGGAATCTCAAAAAGTAAACCGGCAAGTCATAAGGCTCTCATATTCCCTCGGAAATTCTATAACTTTGGTGATCGGTAGAACTTGCGGCCAGTTTCGTTAGACAAAACGGGCACGAACACAAAATAAGTTGCTTCCACACACTCGTCAAACATATCCCTAGCACTTACCTTCCGAGAAATTTATCCACGGGTTCACATTGCTGACGGCTTAGGACTGGTAGGATAGGATATTTAGAAGCGCAGTCCTAGACGTCATGATACAACTCACAAAACCCGATTCTCACACTCCCTCACCAAAATCCAAGGAACCACATCGAATCTCACTACTCCGGCCCTCATTCCCTCAATCTTGGTTCAACGCCGTTCTCGCGGCCAAAAATGTGAAGAAGTGATCTCGAACAATAGCTAATCTGCCCGATCTTCAATTTCAAGCTTGCTCCTTCATTTCCTTTCACTCTCAATTTCACTTTCAATTTCTATTTTTCTTTCTATCTTTCTTTTTTCAACAATAACATTAACACGTGGAGCCGACAATACTATAGTAATATCCGAGGAGATCAAATGTCAAAATTAGATAACGTGGGGGTGGAATGTCTCAAATCAGTGATGTAATAAAATAGATGTCGACACCCCCACACTCAATGCAAAGCAAATCACGAACCCAGTAGTCAATGTGTAAACGTGCTTTTCCAACTGATCCTCCTCATCACCTAAGATATAGAGAATATAAATATAGCATAAGCACGACCTCATATAAGATCAACCAACCCCCACCCCATGACGTGCGGAAAAAAATGTAACGCACGGCACTCCACCTGTGATCGTGGTGTAAGGACACGAATCACCGCCACACCTAAGTGTGCTGCCGTCTCTAACTCACCCTCACATCCCCTCAAAAGACGACATGTAAGAGAATCCACGTAAGATGCATCAATTCAGCACACCCTCATCGAACCTCCCTAACTCGACTCCCTCTATCATGACGCATAGGAAAGGGTCATTCTAACAAGTGATGAAAGTCACAATGAAAGGCTTCCTGGGCTAGAGGCTGTGAATAAAGGGGGTAAAAGGATCAAAAGGGGTAACTAGTGGACCTAGGAGATGGAGACGGGACGTGAGGCCCCCATAAAAATCACTCGCACAGTTGTTCTGTTGCCACTACGAGGAGGGTTGACGACTACCTAAGTGACGGTGGTGTAGCGCTAGTAGGATAACTGGTCTGAGAGGAAGCTACTCGTATTTCTAATGTGCATTAGCCCTATAAGTCTTCCTACTCCAGATTCTCGCGTCTACCTCACCTCAGATTTTCATACTCCTAAGGAATTCTATCATTAAGCCCTCTCCACATTCACTCTCTTCGATTGCCCTTTCTCAAAAGTTTTCAATTTTTATGATTTTTGAATTTTTTTTTTCATATTTCCTAAGTCTATATGCTTTTGGCCAACTAGATTAAACACAAGTTTTGGGTAGGGGACTCAATAAAGTAAAAGTGCTAATAAAATGCATAAACTACACAATCCTACCACAAACCAACACAATACGAACACATAACTATATGTAACAAGGCGATGCAAACAAAGACATGGCTAGTGAAAGTAGATACAACCCCCCCCCCCCCACACTTATGCATTTCGTTGTCCTCAACGAATTTAGAGATAATGAAGGAGGACTCATCGCTTAAATGTGTAGGCGGTGGATTTCAACATTTATTGCTCAAAATGTAGATTAGAGAGAGTGTTAGAGGTACCTGGGTGCCCGGACCTACATGGGAACCGTTGCCGCGAAATTGCAACAAGAAGAGGTCTTGTGGACCGTTGACAATTTCCAGAGAAGTCTCTACGCGCCCGGATTCCTATGTGCGTCTAGGACATGAATTGTAGCCCTCTCATGCGTGTGGCACTCAACATATTGGAATTTCTCCTCGACCTCGAGAAATTCTCTATATCTTTTATGCATACTCCTGTGGGGCCTTTTCTTTCCACAATTTCGTGCAATATCTAGCACGCACATAAAGAAGGGGAATCCGGTGCGTCTTCTGTACCTGTGTCCCTGCACACTGATTGGAAAAATAAGTCTACTCTCTCTCACCCATCATAGTCAAATATAACGAACTCATAAATAAATAAAAACAAAAACAAACACATCCTACTCTACATTGGGTTGCCTCCCAAGCAGCGCTTGTAATTTAAGGTCAACGGCACGACCATGTTACCTCTGCCACCTCACGAGGGTGGTCTGGCACATTGT
This sequence comes from Linanthus parryae, assembly GCA_023055425.1. Taxonomy (NCBI): domain Eukaryota; kingdom Viridiplantae; phylum Streptophyta; class Magnoliopsida; order Ericales; family Polemoniaceae; genus Linanthus; species Linanthus parryae. The sequence goes on along the minus strand of JALGPY010000012.1, from coordinate 20,079,962 downwards.
GCCGCTTCAAGCTTAGCTTTCCTATGCTGAATTTGAAACACTGCTTCATGTGCTTGCACAGCTGATGGCTTGTTCCTTTCCCAATAATCAGGTGGATCCCCTTGCAAAAACTCTGGGATTTGGCGCTTCACTGGCACAGAAAAATTGGAACCCCTGGCTGATACTCCCATGAGTATTGGGGCGTCGGTTTGAAGACCCGAAACGTCTCCATGTCATCATTGACCCTCATAATCAGCTCCCCATTCTCTACGTCAATGAGCGTACGACCCGTCGCTAGGAACGGCCTACCCAGAATTATAGACACATCACCTGCTGGCATGTCTAGTATGACAAAATCAGTCGGAACTATCAAGCTGCCAACTCTCGCAAGGACGTCCTGTATCATCCCACAGGCTCTCTTGGATGATTTATCTGCAAAGTGGATAGTGATACAGGTTCTTGGAGGCTCCCCCACACTTAGCTTTTTGAATACCGATAACGGCATCAAATTCACGCTCGCTCCCAGATCACAGAGAGCCCTTCCAGTGTAGGCGTCACCCAAGGTAGCTTCAATCACAAAAATACCTGGATCTTTCTTCTTCTTAGGTAGTCCATGCAAGAAACATGAAATCACATGCTCTTCAACTTCACTGTCTGAAAGTCATCCATAGCTTTTCTCCCAAGGATTGCATCCTTGATAAACCGCGCATACTTAGGCATTTTCTGCAGTGCCTCAATCAACGGAATGTTTATGTGCAGTTTGGAGAAAATACTAAGAAATCGCCTATAGTCCTCAGATTCATCCTTCTTCTTTCTAGTTTTCAATGGAAAATGTATATCTTTAGAAGAAGAGGGTGGTGGTAATACCTCATTGGACTTTTCCTCATCATGTGGAGTCATGCCCTTTGATTGGGGGACCATGACAGGTGTCTTCTCATAATCGAAGACCCCATGCACCTTAGCTTTTGATGCTTCAGCTCTGGCATGGCTCGGGTATGATGGATCAGTCAACGAAACCCCACTGCGAGTGGTAATGGCATTTACCTGGCGCACATTCTCTGTGTCAGACGGTAGAGAACTAGGTGCTCTAGCAGATAATTGCGTTGCAATTTCCCCAACTTGAACCTCTAGTGAACGAAGAGAAGTCCTCGTAGTCTGCAAATCAGAATACATAGCATTAACCGTCGTGGTCATATCATTCATGTTGTTATTAAGATGTGTTAACGCCTTAGTAAGTACAGAAATCTCTGGGTTTGGCGCTACAGCAGCTGGTGGTGGAGCCTGCGAAACTGGTGCTTGTGGCATGTGCTGAAACCCATGTGCGTATATAGCTCCAGACTGATCCCCATACCTGAAACCTGGATGATCTCGTGTGACTGGTCTGTAGTTCCCTTGGTTCCAATTCTGCCGCTGCCCTTGTGCCCCCACAAAGTTCACATCTTCACTTGCAATCTGGGCCAAGGCTGAATCAAATTCGTGCTCCTCTACTCTTGCAACTGGCTTCTTATCCCTATAAACATGCTTGGCTAATTCAGACACCATCTTGCTGATCCCAGTCTTCCATTCATCATCCTTATGTTCAGGCAATGCCGATCATCTCCTGGAATCGTAGAGTTGTGAGCCTTGCTTAGCAAGCTGCTTCATGAGCGCATAAGCTCCTTCTTTGTCAACAGAGTACAAAAATTTGCCACCATCTTCTCTGTTAACCAGCTCCTGATTGTGACGTTCTAGACCATATTAGAAGACCCGCAAAATTTTGTAATCCCCAAAATCATGATTTGGGCATTTCCTGATCAAATGCATAAAACGGTCCCATGCATCCACCACATTTTCATCGGCATGTTGCCGAAAACCTAAAATATCACCCTGTATCTCAATCACCCGCTGAACTGGATAAAACTTGGCCATGAATTCATCCACACACTGAGCCCATGTAGTGATCGAATCAGGAGCTCTTGACTGTAGCCACTTCTCATCTTCACCCTTCAGTCAGTAAGGAAAAGAATTAGCTTCAATGCCTCTACTGTCACATCCTTGTACTTGGTAGTCTTTATGTACGCGTTGAACCTCCCAATAAATTCATTGGGGTCTTCATCCATGTTCCCATAGAAATGGAACTGATTCACCGTCTGAATTGTCGCAGGCTTAAGATCAAAGTGCTCGGCATGTATCTCTGGCAATACAACTGCCAGATTGTGTCCATAGGTGGACGACTTAAACTTCTCCACAATAGCCTGCCCAGACTTGTTGTATGGTGTCTGGGAGTTGCGATCATTTAGCTACTTAGACAGCTCTTCCACCGCTGATTGAGTTGCGCATTGGTTAATTGTTCGCCCATGGTGCTCTGTTTTTGTCTTCTTCTTTGGTCTCTGAACAACTGCTCTGGGTCTTCTAGTGGGGGCACAAGCTCTCTTGGGATCCTGTGCATGCACCGAGTACCTGAAATAGCAAAAAATCAGAAAACAAATGAGAAATCAAAATAGCAAATATAACAGAAAAATAAAAGCAAACTAAACTGATTATTAACTCAAAACTTGTTAATTGTTGTCCCCGGAAACGGCGCCAAAAATTTGACACGGATTACTAGCGCGTATCACGCAAGTGCACGGTCAAGTAGTAAGAGTGGAGTATTTTTAGGACTCCGGGTTGTCGAACCCTCGAGGACAATCTCGCAACAAGTTTATACTTAACAATTTAGAGTAGTTCACTAGGTAACTGGAGTAAAAAGTGAAGATTTGTGGCAAGTGGCTGTAGTAAAGACATAAATAATAGTAAACTGGAATTCAGAAGAATTCTTAATCAATTAATGGAGAGGACTAAGCAATCTCGTTGATCACCTAGGGTTGTAAACGATTTTCGGATTATCTGAGCAACACGTTAACTATATTTTAACTAAGCCGGGTAACAGCACTGACTATCTCCTATCAGTCTCAAATCATTCTACTTCACGTTGATATCCCTGTAAAAATCAATCTCTCCCCTTAATAAATCAGCCCCCATGTATTAATTATTCCCAAATTAAGTTTTAGGAAATAATTAATATGAAAATACGTAGTTTTGAGCCAAAGCTGGCCTATTTTTCTTCCTTCCCCGTCAGTGTAATTTTTCTTAAGGAGATCACATTATCTGAAATTCCTGATCGTGCGATCTCGGGGTAAGTTGCGTCCAGGTCTTGTTTTTCTTCATCAGATCACACGATCAGCCAAAACCAGATCATGCGACTAGCTATTCGCACGATCAGCCACTCAGAACGCATAAGCAGTGGACTTCTCAATTGTGTCGCACAAAAAAATTCTAAGTATCAGACCAGGTCACACGATCTGAAATTCATGATCATGCGACCTGCTGGCAATTTTCCTTCGCTTATTTTTTTTATTTTTCTCTTGATTCCTCTTTGGCTGCTATGTTTTCTTCTTTCACTTTCTTGAGCTCTAGTCGTGTTCTGAAGTTCGTTCCCCTCTCCGCTGAATCGCGCGTGTTCCGTTTCCTGTCAAAATAACACCCGTGCGATCAAACGTGACAAAATATCATAAATTCACACGAGAACGCCCAGATTAGAAATTTAAAGCTCAAATCTAAACTTACTCAATTTCCTCAAGTTCATAATGTAAAACTAACATATTCTACCCGGAAATCACACAAAACGATAGCAAATTGTGTAAGAAATATAACTCTAGTACAGATTTATCACTCCCCTCCTTACTTTCCGCCCAAGCAAGGTTCGTCCTAGGGGTCGGGGCAGCCCTAGCGCACGGCCTAGCCGTGTGGGCTAAGGGTCGGCCGGCCCAAGGCCTTGTGCGGTCCTTTAGGGGTTCGGCCAAGTGTTTGGTTGGGCCTCTTGGACTGTTTTAACCCTAGTAATTCTAAAAAAAATAAAAAATTGACCAAGCGCGTTAAAATATGATTTTAACTGTTTATGTGTAAATCGCATGGTGGTTGGATATGGCCCTTAGGATGTGGTTTGGTGTGATTGTTTAGTTTTGTGGTTTGGTTTACGGCCTGCGAGCCGATCAATTTGATGTAATAATTAATTAGGGTTCACGGTCTGCGAGCCAATTTTTTTTCTCAACTTGTGAGATTTATTTTATTTAGTATAGTTGTTAGCTAGTGCTAGATAGAATAGATTGTTAACCAAGATTGGAGAAAAGAAGCCTGAAGCCAAAGAAGCCACAAAAGATTGAGCATGTAGCATTCCACAAGACTATGAAGGATGGACCAAAAGATGAAGACGCATGGAAACAGGGACGGAACCACAGCATGCATTGCAGGGGCTGTGGCCCCCCCTGAGTTTTTGCATAGAAATAGGTTTATAGGTATAATCCATAGCCATCATCTTCTATACACCCCCCCCCCCCCCCCCCCCCCCGCTTTGAGAGTTTTTTTTTTTTTTCTTTCTTCTTTCATTTTATTTTTGAGGAAGGCTTTGAGAGTTCTATAATAGAGTTTTTGTGACTTAAGTGTTGCGACGTGATAAAATTACCCCTGTTATTGTAACACACAAAATTTTATTGGTCGACGGATGTTGTTTGTTATATCTCATATCACCAACTATGTGTTAGTATAAAAAAATCTCTTAACAGTTTGCATACCAGGCGTCAAATTCGGAATGGAAATATAAACCGATGAGGAAAAATATTAGTTTTATATTGTGTTTACATGAAGGTAATTTCTAATTAGTCTACTTAATTTAATTGACTGTTGTTTTGATAGATGACCAATCGTTAAAAATTAGAAAATTTTCATTAAAAATGGATAAACATAGAGTAGAGACAAGTGACATTATAATTTGTCTTTCAATTCTAAAACTCTACCAATATTATTTTCAAGAAAAGAAAACTACTCTCTGCAGTAGATTACTATCATCAATTTTATAGGTAGTTAATTCTTTCTATCTGAGCCAAAAGGTTAGGTCCTTCTTACAAATTCTTTCATAATAGATTTTTTTTGTAGACGTGTTATTTAATTTAAGTTAATTTTGACTATAATTATCTCATTTTATGAACAATTCGTCATTTTAATGAGAAAATTATGGTCTTATTTGCGATTTATAATAATATCATTTTACATTGGCCCCCTCTATAAAAAAATTCTGGGTCCGTCCCTGCATGGAAATGTGTTTTCTTTTATGGTTCATAGATATTCCCATTGGCTTGGGAATATCTTAGTCTAGAAAAGTCCATATCCATATCACGTTTTATTTTATTTTGTGGTTGTTTATTTTTTTGTCTTATTGTTTTGTGATTGGTGTGTGGATGATGCATGCAATTAGGATAATAAGATAATTAACAATCTGGATCTATTATTTGGAGTTGTGTCCAACTCAAAATAGATAGATCAGTTGATATGGATCAACAAAACATTTAAAATTTAAAATAAAATCCCTCAATTCAAATATTGTGTTTTGCCTTCTCGTTATTTAAACACTCGTCATCATCATGATTTAGCAAGCTCGTGCATGCCAAAACAAGGTGACTTGGTTCATAATGATGTCATGTGATGGCACAAGCAAGTAATGTGCAATTCTTTAAATAAGAGGTTGGACACAACTAGGTTATTAATATGATTAAAATCTAGAGGCAATCAATTGGGATTATCCATAAGGTTGGATAAATAAGGATTTATTTGCCCAATTGAACCAAGAGTTGCATAGGGATGCAATTGGAATTGTTCCTATCTAAATAACTAATTTTAGGTGACTTGCCAAAGCAAGCTCAAAAGAAGTGAAATAGGGATCTTGGCACCCAGTAGAAAATATAATGATATTTTCCGCATTAATATTTGAGGGTTATTAATCCGTAGAAAAATAGTGGGAGCTATGTTTGACAATTTAAATCCTTGTTTAATATAGTTAAACGTCACATACTTTGCATAATCCTTTTGGTGTTGAATACCCATGGCATTAAACAAACGAAACACGACTTTATGTCCATAAGATGGACAAGCTGTCTGGAATCTATTTTCTAGATTGGTATAAAAATCAAGAATTGTTCTCAAATAAAATAAAAATTGTTGTACATCGTAGAAGATTAAGTTCTCTTCCCACCAACTTCCAATACACACTAAAACCTAATGGAAGGAACATCAAAGAATTTTTCTTTGAATGTGACTTGCCTCATGTTAGCTGCCATGAACTCTGAGCTTTGGAAGCAAGATGAGAAACATGGAGGCGTATGATATGATCATACATTAAAAGAAGCTCTTTCAAAGAGCGAGCTAGACATGAAAGGTTTGAAGTGTAGCTCCACTTTTTGTTGTGCAACTAAGCTAATTCAATATGATTGACACATTAGTGAATGGGTGTTACCTATGAGATAGATAAAGAATAAAAATATTCACCCAAGTGGACCAAGAATTGCATTATATGTAATTATAGTTTTTTCCAAAAGGGGTTTACTCAATATGATTGAGAATCGCCAAACAAAGCATTAATATAGGACTAAGGCAAAACACGTTAATAGCTAACAGCATGGGTGAGGGCAAAAGTTTTGCGCCAACCCCATGGGTATAAAGCAAGCTTGTTGCTAAAGCCAAGTTGCCTTAAAGTCCCATAGGTAGTGTTGAGGAAGAGAGACTACCCAAAAGTACCTGGAAGGAAATAATAAGGAATTATGAATTCCAACATAGGTATTTTTGTTATAAAAGTTAATGTGTCTATCTCGTCATCAAAAGTATATGATACTAGATGAGGATCTCACATTTATAGAAGTGTGGATGATCTCAAGAGATGAAGACAATTGGATAAGGAAGAAATAAACCTACACGTGAGGCAAAGAAGCAAAGGGTTGCTGAATTAGCAGTAGGGAATTATTTCTACCTTTATGAAATTATTCATGAATTAGGCAAAAGTGATTATGTCCCTGCTAGGAGTAGGACCATTATGATAGTTTCTTGTTTGGACAAGAAATCTCTCTATCATAATAAAGGACAAATGTTCCATTTATACTGATATGCATTATTGTAATGCAATTTTGTCTAATGGATTGTATATCCTTGACCATGATAATTTCATCTATAACATTAATACCAAGAGGTTTGCATAAAATGATGTGAACCTCACTTATCTTTAGCATTATCGTTTAGGACAAATGAATAAGAGATACATATCTAGAACTCATATGGATGGATTTCAGGATTCATTTGATTTTGAATCATATGAGATATGTAAGACTTATTTATTAGGCAAAGATATGATCTTTTGGGAATCATACATATTGATGTATGTAGGCCGCTAAGCACAAATACTAAAGATGGTTTTCAGTACTTCATCATATTTACTGATGAGATCAGAGAAATATGGATTTGTGAATCTTATGAAAAACAAAACAGAATCATTTAAATTGTTCAAGGAATTCAAGAATGAAGTAGAGAACCAGCTTAACAAAAGTATTAGGGCTCTACGATTGGATCGTAGAGGAGAGTACTTGAGCCAAGAGTTTGACAAGCATCTATGGGAGTGTCGGATATGATCCAAACTTGTTCCACCTAGCACGCCACGTGGGTTTGGCGTGCCTAAGAGTAGAACTCGGACCTTGTTGGACACGGTTCGGTCCATGATGAGTCAAACAGAACTTGCAGTTTACTTTTAGGGGTTATGTTCTAATTACAACAAATTTCTCCCTTAACCTTGTTCCATCTAAATCAATTATGAAAAAAAAACAACATATGAGATATGGACTAAGAAGTTTCCAAGTATGGGTTTTTAGATAAAAGATTGTCTCTAAAAGAAACAGTGGGAAGACAGTAGAACTTGAAGGAGTTCAAGAACCACAACAGAACATTGATCCTTTTGATTGAACATGAGCAGGATCACAAGGTGTTGTGGGGCAACCTACTCAGATAACACAAGAACCTCGTAGGTTAGGTAGGATATATCAAGGGACTAGATAAATAAAGATTTCTCATAACCTCTGATATATTGATCATCGAGATGAGCCTACAACCTATATCAAGGGACTAGAGAAATAAAGATTTCTCATAAGGATGGGTTGGTTTTTGGTTTTTCTAATACTATAATATGAGATGTTTGGTTGTGTATCGTTTCTTCTTATTTTTTTAGAATTTAATTTATTTTTTCTTCATCGGTTTTTGAACTACAAAAACATCGATTTTGGAATTAAGAAAACAAACTTTATATATTATAAAATGCCACAAATTTTTTCAAATCCAAATTATAATTGATACGGCTTTTTGAACGATTTTTATAATTATTGTGAATAAAATCACACCAAAAATTTATTCAAAAAAGAAATTATTGAAAAATTATGAATTTGATTTGTAAAAAGAGACAAAACTACACCAGAGAACCACATAGTTTACTTTAACCGATGGTACTCATAATTTACTTTAACCGAAGACATGACATTGATGATCTCAACTCTGATTTATTCCAGAATGGTGACTTTCACGGCTGAATATGATTTGGTATTTCGTCAAACATGTGGTGTTGTGAGAAAGAAAGAGGGATCGGAGAGTCTTGGTCAGGAATGGGTGAGGAAGGATGAGAGAAATGTCAATTTCTAATGACAAAGGAACAGACCATAAAATGAATGAAGGCACGATCGCAGAAGGCACCCCTCTGAAAAGTTCATTTCATCAAAGAAACTCTTAAATCTGTGTGATCCCTTCATCCTATAGGCGCTGCGAGTCCTCCGTGTCCATGCTATAGTCTTCCTAATCATGAACTCCAGCTACAACCGGTAGCCCATCATCTGCGATTTCTTCGAGGTCCATAATCGCGATCATGTCCACCTCTTTGTCTTTTTGATCTTGTTCTGAGTGGGATGGTAGGGGATTGTTGCGCATATCCTGCCTCTGTTCGCTGATGACCAGCTCCCCTTCCTTAATATTCATTTTCACGAGCCACTTGAGCTTCCTTCATTCAGCTGTGGGATGCATGACTCTACCGTGGCATTCACACCACTTTTCGAGATGGGGTAGGATTCCGTCTTTGCGCCACTGTTTGCAGAGTTGAGTTATCTCCCCAATGGAGCATGGTAATGGTGGGGCATCTTTGGTCGAACCCTTTGCTATTTGTGCAGTGAGACTGCACTGATTTCAGCCTCGCTTCCCCTCTTGTAGTTAAACATGCCAATCCTGAAGGTCGATCCACCTGGGGCTCGCTCAGTGGAATGCTTCTTCCTTTGCCTCTCAACTATGGGCTCGATATTCTTGGTACGATCGATTTACTTAGAAAAGTAGGCATTTGCAAGTTAATCAGCATACCTTTGTACTCGTCTCGCATTCCTTGGAGACATATCTCGACCAGCCGACTTTCAACCACCTCATCTACGCACTCCAATGACTTTGTCTCGACTTTCCTGATAAACGCGACTCCTTCCTCGTCATTCCTTTCATACATGCGTGACAGATGGATCGTTGTGACCCTCTCCTCCATCTGGATAAAAACTTAGTATAGAACTTTTTGACCATATCCTCCCATGTCTTTATGGAGCCGGCCTCCAAGGTCCTGTACCACTTGTATGCGACGTGCCCCAAAAACTTAGGGAACTCGCGCATCATTAGATTAGGATCAACCCCGTGTGGCCCCATCATGTCGATGAAGCGCATGACATGCTCCTGAGCATTCCCATTGACCTCATCGAACTTCTCCCATTTGGGAGCTTTGTACCCTGCAGGGTTGGGCATCAGGTAAATCTCGCGCGAAATAGGAGGCGCGTTGTCAAACTTCGGGATAACGGTGTTCGTGAAACATTGATTCGCAAGGAAATTATCCAGGCGCTGCTCCAAGGCTGTCATGCTTGCTGGTTCACTTCCTTCCGTAGCAGGAAGAAGGATTGCATACGGGGAAGGCACATATGCAGCGCTTGGATTGTGGGCGTAACCAGCATTGTTTCCAGCTGCATGTAGGGAAAGCAGGGGGTGATGTGGTTGGACATTAGCGGGAGTGCCAGGTAGTTGAGAAACGGGAGCAGCAGCTGATGGTTGAGCAATGTGTCCTTGGGTGAGAGATGGCTGGGCAATTGTTAGGCTTTGTAAGTTAGAGCTAGGAGGTGTGGGTGTTATCCCTGTCCCCTGAGGGACAGCAGCTCCCAGTGCCGGATTCTGAGCAAGGTTTCCCAGAATCGATACGATCTGGGCCATTTGTGCAGATTGAGCTTGGATAACCTTCGCCTGGCTTTGGAGGGTTGCATTTAACATCTCAAGGGTTAGACTATCACCAGCTACTGCGGAATTAAGGCGGGTTTCCTCCCCTCAAGTTGTCTCTGTTTAGGGAGATCGAGTGTCGGCATCTTCATCGTGGGACATGGCTGCTTGCTAAAGTTGGATTCACGTCAGGTTCACCAAATGTACACAGGAGGATCCTTTGAGGAAGATCCAAGTGTACACCGAGGTTAGAGGATGGAAACACGTAGAGTGTAGGTCGTGAGTAGGGAGAGAGCAAGCAGTAATAACTGAGATAGAAAGAGACAGTATGAAGACGGCCAGAGCTTCAGTGTGATCAGAAGATTGCTGTGAAGGGTTAACGATCCTATATATAGTGGAAATGTGACTGTTGTAGTGGGTTTATGCGCCCATTAATGGCGGCTTAATTACCTCAACCATAACGGCACGTTCGACCGCATATATAGGGACCGTTACGCACTTCGCCCGTGTATACCGGAACCGTTATGAGGTTAACCGGGTTTATGGGAAACGTGGCCAAAAATCTTTCAAAGCAGTTGCCAAGGGTCGCGCGCGGGCTTGGTTTGTCGCTCGCGCGCGACAGATCTTACTCTAGCCTCCAAACCACTAAGTCCCTACAAGTCCCGTGTGGAATGATATGCGAGGGGCCTGTCTCGCAGCCCCCATACGGATAAGCATGGGTAGTGCTCGTGTAATACGGAAGATCATCTACAACGTTCAGGTACGCCTCCGCTCCCGTTCTGAAACCATGCTCCGCCACTTTAGGAGGCAAAGCGCGCAAAAATCGCACTTTGAAAGTAACATCGTGGAAGTAACTTGTTCGAGTGCAAACTGTAGTTCCTAAACTTTTGAGGCCTCGGGTATAAAGAGGCACGGGGCCTTTTATACTTTATTTTTATTGGATCATAATAAACTTTAAAAAAATAGAGGGAAATGATAGGCTGGAGTCGTGCACACAAATACTAATTTAAGAATTATAAATAAAACTAAATCTGTTTTCCGCAAGTACATAGTGTCTATCGCAGTTTTCCTAGTAAGTGTCAGGTTTACCGAATCCAAAGACTCGATGTTAGCTAGTCTCTCTAGATAATCGAAGTGAAGGGGGTTGTTTTGTTTGAAGTTTCTAACTAATGCTAATCTAATTAACTAAAACTTACAAACACAGTAAACGGTGATGATAAAGAAAATTATGGTTCCTCATTGGCTCCCTAGGGTTACTTCTGCAATGATTTATTGAGACCAATGAAACACCAACCTTATTTTGGTTTCAATCGCAATGATCAAGGATGTCCCAACAATACAAGTTTTGAGGTTTTTATAGGAGTTAGAATGTCCCACGCAAACATTGGGAAAAGGAGTTTGCCTTGAGTTTCAGTTCAATTGCCTATCAATCCTATTGGAGTGATTAATTTTCTTGATTAAGCTGCAATATCAATCAAGAACACACATTAAGAACGTGAACTAAAACATAAGACCAAAACAGACCCTCAATTAAGCCTAGTCGTGACATGAAACAAAATATCCGACGAAAAAAATCACATCAAGTATAATACTTAGGTACCCAACTCCGGCCCTAGTAAATCATCTAGCTACGCATAACAAGTTTAGAAATCAAAAGATTAAATCCCGTGTTTTGATAGATAGAGTAGAGAAGTAGATAAAACTTGAAAGCCATGAAGATGAAGTCGTCTTCCTCGTCTTTGTCGCAGCCATGAAATCTGTCTTCAAGCCTTCAACCTTGCTCCAAATCCTCTTTGTAAGCTCCAACCGCTTATCTTCAATTCGCTTTGCCATGCGCTCCAAGAGGAACGGGGGCTCTTATCTTGTTTGTTCTCTCTTATCTATTCCCCAATTTCTTTGATGCTTCTCCCTTCTTATTGTGAGTGTTGGGTGACCTAGGGGTGTAAAATGCCCAAAAATTAATTCCTCTCACAAACCCATAGCATGTTTTTTTTTCAAGTATAACTCTTGTGGTGATCAAAATAGTGTAGATTGTCCTGATTTGCACATCAACTTTGAGTTTTAGCTTGACAATTGCAGAGACAAATACTTAGAGGTTAGCCAACACCCACAGAAGTTGAAGAGTATGCCTCAACGAAGTAAACCAGATATAAATTAGAACAGCGGTCTTCCAAATGCACCCATACAAAGCCCCTGGTTCCAATGGGCTGCCCCCTATCTTTTTCAAAAAATGTCGGGGCATTCTCGGCAATGACATTACAGCGGCAGTCCTCTCCTTCCTAGATTCTGGTCACCTTCTCAAGCAGCTTAACCACACGCTCATCACCCTTATCCATAAAACAGACCACCCCCACTCTCCCTCTGATTTCAGGCCGATCAGCCTCTGTAACACAGTCTATAAGGTCATATCAAGGGTCCTAGCTAATCGTCTTAAGCTGATTTTGCCACTACTTATATCTGAAAATCAATCAGCATTCGTCCCAGGACGATCGATTGCTGACAACACCATTCTGGCAAATGAGCTCTTCACCAAAATAAAATTGCAATGCTCTTGAAGTCACCTAGATGCTCTAAAATTAGACATGAGCAAAGCATTTGATAGAGTCAACTGTGACTTACTTGATTGTGTCCTGCGTCGCATGAACTTCCCGGGTCATTGGATCACTTTGATCCAACAATGTGTAAGAACAGTATCTTACTCTGTCCTTGTCAATGGCGACCCCTCTGAAAAGTTCCTACCCCGAGCGGGATTAAGACAAGGAGATCCCCTATTCCCCTATATTTTCATCATTTACCTTCAAGCCCTCTCCCATTTCCTTACTGCGCTGCAACAGTCATGTGAGGTTCCAGGCATACAACTTCACCGTGTAGCTCCGGCAGTATCACATCTTTTCTTTGCTGATGACTGCTTACTATTCTTCAAACCGACCCTTAGATCCTGTAACTCTCTAGCTACAGCTCTAGATAGATTCTGCTCAGCTTCACGGCAGGCTATTAACTAAGAGAAGTCCAGTATTTTATTCAGTCCCAATATCCCTGATGGCCTTAACCAAATCTTTGCGAAATTCTTCGGAAACATAAAGGCTGAGAAAGTTGCTACCTATCTAGGCTTACCACTTGCAGAAGGGAGAAATAAGACCCAGGCTTGCGCCTAAATCAACGACAACTACTCAAGTAAACTCTCCTTCTGGCAAGGAAGAATGTTAAACCCTGCACGCCGACTCCTCCCAGCGAAATTTGTATTATCATCCCTCCCAGTTTATTATTCCACTTCTTTCAAATTTTCTGACAACGTCAACATGACGCTCAACAATAGGGCAGTTGGTTTTTGGTACAATAACACTGTGAAGCGTCCTTTGCATCTTGTCCCTACACACCTAATCTGGGCCTATAAAAGTACTGGCGGGCTCGGACTGCGAAATCAACATTGGTGTAATAAAGCCTACCTTGCGTCAACGGCTTGGAAACTGCTTCGATCACAATCATCGATTGCAAGTAGAGCGATCAAGGCAAAATTCTCAAATCTTTTCAGCAACTACAGCTTTATTGACTACCCTACAACTACTCGTCGACTTCCTTACACTACATCGTGGTGCTGCAAAAGTGTGATTGAAGGTCTGGACCTAATCCGTACAGGAGCAGCCTGGAAGATTGGAAATGGTGCATCCATAAACGTTGGCAGACACCGTTGGATTCCATCGCTCGTGGTGCCACTAAGTACCTTCCTCCAGATTCCATCGCTTGAATCTTACTCTGTTTCAGATCTTCTTTTAGGATCGCACATGAATCGCATACAACGCCTCAAGCAGTTACTTCCGCCCTTCCTTGTCTCAATGGTTCTAGCTATTCAGCTGCCACTTGGAAACCACCCGGATACTCTCATATGGCCATTTAAAAAAACTGGGGAATACACAGCCAAATCAGGCTACCTTTATCTTGACAATCAGAGCAGGCCAAGCTTTCTCCCGGGTGGTTATTTCTACAATCCACATACCAAAACAAAGGTGTGGGGGAAACTTTGGAGCTCACCAATTCCCGAAAAGTTCAAGCTGTTCATGTGGAAATGCATGTGGAATCTCCTTCCTTGTAATGCAGTGATTGCTGAGAGGACCCACAGTACCCCTCTACAGTGTCCTGTATGTAAAGGCCCAGAACCGGAAACTTTCACGCATCTCTTCTTCCAATGCCCTATAGTGAAACAGTTCTGGAATTCAAGGGCAGCTCTCCTATCACCATCCCTTCAATCTCCCCTCCATGCCCAAGACTGGCTCCAAGACCAACTACAACAGCCTCTTCCCCACTTCCTGACATTGCTGGCATCTTTATGGGGATTATGGAAAATAAGAAATGACGTGTTCTTCAGACAGGCTAATTGGTCTGCCTAGAAACCCAATTTATACGTTTAAGAAGCTCTACAACAATAACAGACCTATCAAAACCTGTGATCCGTCTTCAACAAGCACATAATACATACTGATCCCCCTCAACAAACCACAGCTACTTCTCCTGATTACGTCTTCAAAGCTATGGATAACCCACCATTTTTTGAGGCAACTATCCAGGTTGATGGAGCATGGAAGCCAACATGCTCAAGGGGTGTTGCCATCTACGTTACGCATTACCACATCGACCAATTCGATACTGGAATAAATGCTACGCATATTCAGCCGCTCAGATGGAACTCCTAGCTATTTACTACGCTTTACATATTTCACACATTTGCATTTTAAGCATATCCTCATTTTAACAGATAGTCTAATAGCTCTACATTATTTGCAGGCGAATGAGCACTGTTCTTTTCGGGATGCACCAGTAGTACATAACATCAGACATGAGGCGTTGTTTTTGGACACTTGCGTCGTGAGGAAAACACAGCGCAATATGGTAACGAAAGCTCACCAGCTGGAAACCGTGGCATATCGCTAATTGGATGAGTCTAGTTTGTGTTTGAGCATGCTATTTGAGTGTCGGTTGGGTTGTAAAATATGTTTTTCCATTGTAAAATATGTTTGTTAGCCCGCTATGGAATGGGATTCCGATGTCGAGGCTGGTTTGTGTTTGTAAGCTTCCGAGTAGATCCCTATCTAATGGTTTGTAGTTTGTGTCCAAGCCGCACTCTTGTCTATGTTTTGGTGCGCCTGTTAGAACGCTTGTATTCTCGTTATCCCATGTATAATATATCCTTGCCTGGTTTGCTAAAAAAACTTTGAGTTTTAGCTTCGTTTCTTGGCATTCCTTTCCTTCATCTTGCTTTCTCGAGCTTCCTTTATTCATCTATTTTGTATTTCATTGTCTTCTCTTGGTGTCCTCCGCTCGGTGCAAGCTCCTGCAATAAAAATCATCTTTCGTTCTTTGCTTGATTCCTTATGTTTGTGCTTTATGCTATCATTTTGATCCCGCGCCGCCATCCCATGTTCCTGAAATACACTTAACAAACCTCGTGACATAACGGTGATGAAAAGAAATACGCTAAAATAGTTTAAATGTAGAAAATATTTCATAAAAACACAATAAGTCCATAAAATGCTAACAACTGCAAATTTTGCTATTTCTATCTCTTTTAAGCCGTTTTCACTCAAAATTCCTCACAAAACCATAGAAAACAGGGGCTAAAACAATACCTAGTTGAGTGTTGTCAGAATCCCCACACTTAAGTTTTGCTCGTCCCGAGCAAATGCCTCATTATTAACTCAAAAAAAACAACACTCGCCCATTTTGTGGACTTATTCCTATAGCCACGACTCGCTCAAGGACTCAAGACTCATGAAATAAAATAAAAATGCAAGTTCAATTTAATGCAGTCTAGACTCTCTAATGCAATTTTCTACCTAAGTAATAAAAAAAAACTTATATTTACCTTGTTTCGAGATCGGACAATTTCCAGAAGGTTATGTCAATATCATCAAGATCTTACTACCTTCTTCGAGAGGCCGACTTACAGCAATTCAATACTCATTTTGATAGCAAGAGACTATCACACACATAAGAACACTAACACGAACACAAACTAGGGTTTTTTACCCAAATTAAGTTTTCTTCATTATGAAAATCAACGCACACCAAGTATTTTTGTAGAGACTAAAACATGTAAAAGACACTTATCCCCCCTAACAAAATGTAAAAGACACTTTTAACACCCCTCCCTTAGATTAACTTATTACGCTACCGTCCCCCCAATAATAATGAAATATATAAAAAGACATAAACTAATTAAACTAATTGACACTACTTGCTAACATAATCCTTGAGATGAGCCGGAGGATTTCGTGCTCGACCTTCACGTCTCGTAGTCGTGTCGCCAAGCGATTGAACAACCGTATCAACTCCCCCCACCTGGATAACAACCGTCTTGTCCTCAAGGCGAAAGTAGGAGCGGTGCGTGCCCAATGCGGCTTTCGCCAAACCCTGCAAGACAACCCACGAATCCCCATGCTGAACCCTCATTGTCATCTTGGCATAATCTGTAGTGACTTCGCCGAACTGTTGTAGCCACTGCACCCCCAAAACGACCTGCGATCCTTGGAACTCGAGGAGGAACAATTCAGCCGAAAACGTGTGCCCGTCAAGGTCAATATCAACTTCACCACAAGTAGTATCATAATGGAGACAGTCCCCATTATCCACGGCAACCTTGAAAGCTGGGGTGGCGTGAACCAGTAACTGCAACTTCTCATCCATCTTAGGATGAATGATGTTGTGTGTGGCTCCGTTGTCGATAAGAACAGATACCACACGACCTCCTATGTACCCTAGGAGTCGTAGCGAAGTCATCTGGTCACTGCTGATCAGCGTGAAAAGACTGGAGGCATCAGCTGCAATGACGTACTCTGTTGGAGGCGGTGGCTCAATGTCGTCGCATCCCAGAAGTAAAAACTTCCCATCACACTTGTGACCGCGATAATACCGCTGATCGCAATTGTAGCAGAACCATATCTCTGTCGTTCCTGTTGTTCAGCCAGTGTGGGTCGTTTGATAGGCCGTGTGGACGCGATGGAAGGTGACGGTGCAGTAGTGGACAATGGCGTGGTGCGAGGATCAGTGGTTGGGGAAATGGCCGAAGCGACGGACGGTGATCTGATGGCCTCTAATTCCCGTGCCAAGGTAAATGCTTCGGCTAGTGATGATGGCTGGCATAGTCATAATTCTCGTCCTAGCGAAGGCATGAGACCCAAAGTAACGATAGAAATAAGCTGGCGATCGGACGTTGGGCCGCCAACTTTATTCAACAACTTCTCAAACTCTGCCTGATAAGATAGAACATTAGTATGCTGCTTTAATTTGGTCAGTTGTCCAAAATAGTCGTGGTAGCAGTTCGGATCAAAGTGAACTGTGAGATCCTCTACGAAAGCGGACCGGGAACGAAAACCCGAACTTCGTTGCCGATATCGAAACCAATCGGAGGCTTCGCCGTCCAATAATACGCCCACTAACCGAAGTCGATCATCCGGCGGAATATAAAAATAATGAAAATACTGCTCGACTTTAAACAGCCAAGTGTGATGATCAATACCTGAAAATTTAGGTGCGTCGACGCGGAACTTGTGGTTGCGGCCATCTGATCCCGAGTAGTTGAGTGGGTGACCCAGAACGTCATGCAGATATGTCCGTGTCTGATAATCATGTTGGTGGTGGAAGCGATCCCTGGCATTTGTGTCGTAGCTAGTGGGGTGGAAGAACCCGGATTCGGGTCTGTTGTGAGTTTGTGTAGGACCTGGGTATGGGTCACATGTATAATGGGTCGGTCCCAATTAGTGTTGTTCCAAATTGGTACTGTGGCAATTGGAGGGTTTGCGAAATGGGTCGCATGATCAGAGTTGCGACCTGCAAACTGTTGGGTGTTGATGCGCTGGTCGGGGAGGTTTAGGCGGCCGGGGTCGGCAGCATGAGGGGCAGCAGTAGGGCGCACGGTGGGTTGGTGCCAGGACCGGAGGCCGGCTGCAATTCCAGCCGCGATTGGGAACGAGATCTGCTGGATCAGCTTAGCGTAGTGATTCTGCTGGGTTTGGGCGATCTGTGCTGGAGGCGGCGTTGAGCTCTGATTCGTCGGTTGTTGGCTGCAGAGTGGAGTGCGCAGGTCGGGTATGGTTGTTGCCGGCAAGATTCCCGCTCTCCGGTGTGGACGCAGAGGTCGTGCGGCTGTCCTCGAAAGCTGTCAAGCGTGCTTTGACGTCGACTTTGAAGGCGGTGAATTGATCCTTGAAACCTTTAAAGTGTTCGTCCAATAATTGCTTGAGCATTTCCGCATTAATCGGGTTCGGGTTCGTCATTTCTTCATCATATGAGGATAGTGTCTCTCAATGAAAGCTCAAATTGATAGCAAGAGACTATCACACACACAAGAACTCTAACACGAACACGCACTAGGGTTTATTCCCAAATTAAGTTTTCTTCATTCATGAATGAAATCAAAGCACAACAAGTATTTTTGTAGAGACTAAAACATGTAAAAGACACTTATCCCCCCCCCCCCAACAAAATATAAAAGACACTTTAACCCCGTCCCTTAGATTAACTTATTACGCTACCCTTCCCCAATAATAATGAAATATATAATACATAAACTAATTAAACTAATTGACACTACTTGCAAACATAACCCTTGAGATAAGCCGGAGGGTTTCGTGCTCGACCTCCATGTCTCTTAGCTGTGTCGCCAAGCGGTTGAACAACCGTATCACATTTGTCACGTGTCTAGGCTTGCGTTGACGCCATTCAGCCAAGATCAATAACCTTAGAACATGCTGCAGTATCCCAATGCACCATCCGAGCTATTTCAAGAATTTTAAACTGTTGAATTGACGTCTTAGGGTCTGTAAGATAAGTTTGGATTGTGGTGCAATCATAGCCAATATTTCAATTATTATAAGAAAATTAATGATAAAATTATTGTTTGCTTACTGAACAATTTTAATTTTATCCATCAAAAGAAAACTAGGATTATGGTGCACCCTCCTTTTACGAGTTGCTTAGTTCAAGTCATTTATCTTTCTCTCTCGCACTGTCCATCTAACAAAATAATGATATTAAATATATTTTGAATTTCACGTGCTAAAACTAGTATCATGTATAAGAGCTCGTCCAAAACCTTATTTTTCTTTAGCATTACATTTTTTGTGATTTCATATATCTACATTTTTTTTCATTTATGAGAAACACCCACAATTACGAGGAATTCAAAATGCATGAACTGAATTTTGTTGAATGGACGAGGACTAGTCGGTGTGGGAAAGTCTAAGAAAAAGGAAAAGGGGAAAATAAACTTGCACACGAGAGAACGAGGAAAATATGTGTTATAACGTGACAAGAACGACAAACGGATCAAAGATTGAAACACATAATTTAACATGGTTCGTTAATGAATTTGTTATCTATCTTAACAGACAGAAAACCATACTTTTATTATTAGAGAGGAACAATACTGCTTACACCATACGAAGAAAAAAGTAAAACATGTTTGGCCTACATATAGAATGGCTTAAAACCCTAATCTAGCCGCCTCAAACCCGCAGCCCGACCCAGGTGACCGCACGATCAAAATATAGTAGGCAACTTTCTAATAATTGCAAATCCCCACCCTTGTAGTATTTTGTTGAGGTTCTCGTTTTCTTTAGATAAATGTCATAATTTAGCTGCTTCGTGGGAATATTTGATTGAAAAATTTTAATTTGTGCCCCCTCTTGACCAATTTCTCGCTCTGCAAGTCTGCTAATTGAGATCGTGCGACCTGCACCTGAGTTCATGCGATCTCCTCCTGTTATCATGCCGTCTTAGTTCCAGACTTGTTTTCTCCGATTGATTTAAGTCACATTCTAACAATTTGGATAAAGAGAATAATATACACTGTAAAGAGATCGATATTTTATTTTCTTTACAGTATAGAATCGATGCTTTTCCATAGGAGATAAGGTAATCAAAGAACAATATCGTCCTTCCTTTAGCATCAAATTCCCAAATCATATTATTGAACCAATTGCCTGGAGACCACGCAAAAAGAATTAATAATGCATACTCCATGTGTATTCCAATCCCACTAAAATAAATAAATAAATAAATAAATAAATAAATAAATAAATAAATAAATAAATAAATAAATAAATAAATAAATAAATAAACCTTCTGTCCTCCCCTACAAATAGAATCTTGAGGTTATTTCTCCTGTTTCATTTGAAGACCCATTTCAAGAAGAAGAAAGAAAGCAGGCCATGTTGATCTAAACTTGTGTCAATGTTTGTTATTAGCGATGGGAACGGGATACAGTTTGTATCCGATCAGCAGAATTCGGTCTCCGAGATTCGCATCAGTTGAAATGCAGATTCAAATTTGTCGAACTTGAATCGAAGTATCCATCAAATTATAGCGAACAATAATTTTAGTTGGTTAAGTAGCCATGAATAAAAATATATAATAATTTACAAATCACAAATAAAAGGATCGTAAATGATATATTGTGATTATATTAATAGATGTATACTATTGAATTTAATTGGGGTATTGGAAAAAATTAATTATTATGGGTATTATCCTTATCGGATCGGATCGGCTCGACTGTTGCGGTTCACAAAACCTGTTATCGTATCCGTTACGTTTTCAAAGCAATCGGAACCAATCCATCATACTCTATTAAAGTCGAACGGCCAGATAAGGTGTCTGTCGAATCAGATTCAATAACCTAATTCGCTGTTAACTTTCTAATTTAGTACTACCTCCGTTTCTTCTCTATAGCACCGGTTTGACTTTTTGACTCGTATTTAAGTCACTTTGACCGGGTGATTTGGATAGCAAAACGATCCGATTTTGTAACAATTTTTTTCTGTGTTATAGAGCAACTTTTACTCTACAACACCATGAAAACATAATCAAAAAATTACATCATTTTGCTATCTAAATCACCGGGTCAAAGTGACCCAGTGAATAGTGGTAAAAGTCAAACCGGTGTGATAGAGAAGAAACGGAGGTAGTAATTTGTAGCCCTCCAACTTTTATTGGAGCAAAATATTCCCACTCACATATTGACAATGCTTTTTATAATATTCACCTTTTCAACAATTAATCTTTTTCCCATCACGTTTTCCCCCTCTATAAATAGTCTCCCAAGTTCATTTTTATAAGTCATCTCAAACCCCATTCAAACAAGAAGAAGTCAGTGTCTTATTCTCGTGTCAAGGTACGATATATCTGATTTTTTTTTTTTTTTGAGTAAATATATCTGATTGATTCTAATACTATTAACTTGATTCCAAAGTACCATTGAAAAATCAAAAAACATTATTAATAAGTTCTTATTGTGTGTGCATGCTGGATCTTTAGATGTTGAATTTCGTAGTTCAGACTTTCACCGGGAATACTTACCCCGTAGCGATGGGTAGTGACTACGTGGTTGCCCACATCAAGGATAAGGTCAACCAGATGGGTGGACCTCCTGCAGACCAGCAGAGGTTGGTCTTTGATGGGAAGGAACTCAATGACTACCGAACTCTTTGCGAGTCCAAAATCCAGCGTGGAGCGACCATCCACCTCCACTACAAGAAATATGGGAATAGCCAGCGGTTTTAATGGCAGCGGTTTAAGCAAACCGCTGGCAGAAGAAAGCTACACCGGCGGTTCCAAGGAACCGCTGCTAAATTTGCCGACCGCTGGTATTGGTTGGAACATATGCCAGCGGTTCCTTTGAAACCGCGGGTAATTCATTTCTCTACCAGCGGTTCTCCAGCCGCTGGTGAAACATACTCTACTCCGGCGATTATCTTCATTGGCAGCGGTTTCTAGGTTGGAAAAAAGTTGGAGTATCAAAGAGGTTTGAACCCAAAACCACCCATAGAATAGGTACAACTTTAACCACCAAACCAATGCCTTTAATATTCGTATCTGACCCATTCTAATTTATTTGTATCTTATTACTATTATATTAGTACAAATTAAATATTCCCCCCTTAGTTATCATTGTTTTTAAAGGAACTTCCAGTATAATATATTTTGTCAAATTACCAATTCAGATAAAGTTTTGTTAAATTTAAATTTGTGTACATTTATTATGCAACATCACAATTATTTTTGTTGCTTAACTACAAATTGACCGAATATGGGTTGTCAAATGTGACTGTATTCTCAATTGAATTGTCTATCCTTTTTTAGGGACTTACATGTTTGTCGTCTACTCGGTTCGAACCCATTAATAGTTGTAGGACTCGTCTTGTAATTACTAGAGGACTAATTTATGTAATTAGTGTTGTAATGACCTATTTAACGGTGTGAATACTCAATGAAAAACCACAGAAGATTTCTCCCACTTTCTTGTAAAAGTGCACCCAGACGAACCGGCTTCGATTCACGCGATTTCACCTCTTCGGCTTCGATCCACGCGCTCGCTCGGCTCAGCGCGTGTTCCAGCTTCATCGGCTCGGTTTCCGGATTCGCGTTCTGTACTCGCCCAAGCTACACCCAACGCCTCTGCTCATCGGCGTCTCTGCTCGGCTTGCTCATCGGCGTCCTTCTCAACTCAGGTGCGGTCGCCTCCAGTCACAATCACCAACCTGCTCGTCTTGAAGATTGAGTTTGTCTCAATCACCAATCTGTACGTTGTGTATTAACCCTCAGTGCCTACTTGAGTTTGGCATCCTTCGAAAGACACGAAAGAAAAAGCTGCCTAATGTTTAGCAATACCATTCAATTAATTAATTGATTAGTCACAAACAGCTGCCTAGTGATTAGCAATACCATTCAATTAATTAATTGACTAGTCTTTGGCCATTTGTTCACTAAGTATTATTTTGGGGCTAGTATCAGATTGTTGATTGTTGATTTTTTTCTTCGATTTGGGGTCCACTAGAAGTGCTAGCAATCATTTGTGGGTAACAATGTCCCAACCTTGCACCCCCGCTGCTCCTCTTTCGACAACGATACAACAGTCAGAGGGTCGTCATTGCCACCGTGGCCGATGTCAGAATTCCCGAAAAGGACAGGGTCGAGCTCAGCAACACCCTGCCCCACTTTCCTCCCCTCACGACAGTTGGGTGTGGTGTCCTGCCCCATCGTCCCTGACTGCTCAATCGTGCCCCTATCACCCGGCACCAGGATGGACACATACAGGACCCTCTCAGCCTACAGTTACGTCAGGTATTCTTGGTCCAGGACCTTCTCAGCAGGGCCTCACAGTCGCTTCTGCCTACCCGTCTGCTACTGATTTGGGGTCTCAGTTCTCTGGCATGACACTCAACGTTCCGGATCAGACTTGGTATCTTGATTCCGGCGCATCTGCTCATCTCACTCCGCAGTCAGGTATACTCTCTTCTCTCTCGTCATCTTGTCCTTTTCCTAACATACTTGTGGGAAACGGCTCTAGCATTCCAGTGAAAGGATCTGACAATCACACCCTTACCACCAACTCCCGTTCCCTTCAACTTCAAAATGTCTTACTCACCCCAAACGTTATCAAAAACCTAGTTTCTGTTCGTCAATTCACTACTGACAACAATGTTTCCGTTGAGTTTGACCCTTTTGGTTTTTCTGTAAATGACCTACAATCGGGAGCTCTTTTACATAGGAGCAACAGTTCGGGTGATCTCTATCCATTCCAGTCTGTCCCACCACCGTCGTCTGCTGTCTCTTTTGCTGCCTTTCCTGCTTCCGTTTGGCACAACCGCCTTGGCCATCCCGGGCGTCTAATTTTAGATTCGCTTCGTAGTAGTCATTTCATTTATTGTAGTAGGCATAATTCAGAAGCTCTTTGTCATGCTTGTCAAATTAGTAAACACGTGCGTTTGCCTTTTTCCCCATCTACTTCTTCTACTTCTAGTCCATTTGACATTGTTCACAGTGATATATGGACATCTCCGGTCTTAAGCAAATCGCACTACAAATACTACCTACTACTATCAGTACGCTGACATCTTCACCAAGGGTCTTCCTCGGCCCTTGTTCCAGCGTTTTCGTTCCAGTCTCAGTGTTAGCACGCCTACAGTTTCGACGGGGGGGGGGGGGGGGAGTAATAGTTGTAGGACTCGTCTTGTAATTACTAGATGACTAATTTATGTAATTAGTGTTGTAATGACCTATTTAACGGTGTGAATACTCAATGAAAAACCACGGAAGATTTCTCCCACTTTCACCCATGACCTCGATTGAACTAATAATTGATGAATTGGCCACATCTGAGTATCAAATGCTACTTAAGTGGACTATTGATCTCTACTATTTCACTAGTAACTACTAATAAATTCACTCGAACTTTCGGATGATCAAATATGACTACCAAATGTGACTCACAGCTCAACTGGACTACCAATCTCTACTATTAAGCTCTTTCTGAAGTGTGACTCACATCTTAAACGAACTTAATATAACTTCTAATCGTGACTCAACGCTCATTCACTACGGATCATTAGTAAATTAATGAAGAATATCGAACCAGTACTTTGACTTAATTGTACTATCAACTAGTATTGCGTGATTAGAGAAGGATTGAAGTTATTTGTATCCAAACTTTATGGGCCTAATTTTTTTTTGATAGAAATGGGCCTAAGATTAAGTACAACATTTCTTAGTGGACTAAAGTTATTGATAATTGCATCACTTAGTTTATTAGACTACAAATTAACGAGAACATAAAAAAAGAAGACTTAAATCAAAGAGTGAAGTAAAATTTCACTCATTCGGCGGCAGAGTGAAAAGAGGGCGGCAAACTTCCCCCCACATCTCAACCCTAATCCAATTTTCCTCTCCCTCCATCACTTAATTCAGAAATCTCTCAACCGAAACACAATCCAAACCACCAGATCTATCACGCCTCTCCCTCTCCCTCTCTGTCCCCTCTCCCTCTCCGTAGCTCGTCTAAAGCTGATTAAACTTCGATAGAGTGTATCTCGCTTCTGCGGCTTCCTGATAGGGATGGAAGCTATCTATAGAAATCGACCAACATATTGTTCCATCTTCACTCTCTCAAGTACTCGGTGCAAATAGGGTTTTCTGGGTGAGGAGGGATTTTTCCCAAACATTAGCAAGGTACAGTTTCGATTTTGATTTTCAAGTATCTCATTCTTTCAAAGCATCGACTTTCAAGATTCCGTTTTCTTCCAAATTAGTAACTACTCGATTTCAAAGATTAGGCGTTCAGAGATTCTACACTCATGAAGCCCTAACAACTTGGTGTTGTTTATGGATAGGTACGTTGTGATTTACATCTTTCTAGCCCTCTCTCTGAGATCCTGTTATTTCTTCTGTTGATTTCTTTTTCTCAAACAGGATTGCTGGAAGTGTAGCAAATAAATAGCCCTGAATTAACTTCTTTCTACTGTAAGTCTCTAAGGACTCTTTATATGCTTATTTTCTCTTACATTCAGTTTTGTGTTAACTAAATATATGTAAATTGAGATCCACATGAATTGTTTCATGAAATTCTTGATAGAGAAGAAGTATAAGTGTTCCTCAAAAAAATAAATAAATAAGAGGTATAAGTAGGCAACATGCTTATTGTTGCTTCTCAGTTATTGCTCTGATTAGAGTAACATGGCTGATGATTGCTCTCGTCTCTGGCCAACTCGATCTGAGATTGATAGTTAACAATTTCAAGTTTTAGGTGCACATCGTGGGAAGTTTTTCTTGATCTTTTCTTAGGATGAGGAATGAGATGATGATGTTATCTATGTTAACTATTCTTTTCAACTGAAAATTAAGGTAATTTAGGAACTGTCCTACAAAGCCTAAATTCTTATATGGTTACCTCATATTACTCACTCACACTCTTGACCTTATGCCTCGTCTCACCGTGGAGTGTGTTTGCATCTGAATGCAAATATGTTGCTATGCTATCTCTTATTACATCTTCTTTTGATGAATTTATTTTACAATTCTTGCTGTCAAGTCATTTTGGGTTCATGTGACAAAGAATATTTGCACTTGTGATTTCCTATGGACAGACTTACATATCAAGAAATGAGATACTTGGGCCATGATGACAGAGAGATCAGGGACAAGGGATATGTAGACCTATGCGTATCAGAGGAGTTGGACGGCAGTCGTGGTGCCTCTTGGGCTCAAACATGTTGAAGGTGCCCCACCGAGTCAAGGTAAAGCAATTTCTTTCCGAACTTTGTTTTTCATATTTTTCTTTCCAAACTTGTTTTTGGTGTTATTGCTTTCCATGGCGTGGCTAAATTTATTTACTTATTTCGAGTTGATGATCAAAAGATTCGAACATTACTTAGTCTCCAATTTTGTCCCACGGAGGTATCGAAAGTTCAAATTTCACATTAGTTTGACACATTTTACGTCTTTTACAGGAACATATTGTTGTCGCCAACCTCCAGTAGTCAAGGAACCGATAAGAATTATATGTACTTTCATCGAAGCTAGGGATCTTGTGATTCACATCTCTGTAGCCCTCACTCTGAAATCCAGTTACTTCTTCTGTTCATTTCTTTTTGTTCAGCAGGATTGCTGGAAATGTAGCAAATAAATCGGCTCAATTTGAATTTTGATTCATCTACCTCCAAAGTCGCTTCTTGCTACTGTAAGTCTCTAAGACTCTTCCTATGCTTCAATTGTATTCAATTTGGTTTTGTGTTCACTAAATATATGTTAAATGAGATGCACTTGAATTGTTTGATGAAATGCTTGATAGAGAAGAGGTATAAGTAAGAAACAAGCTTATCTTTTTATGCTTTTCAGTTATTGCTCTGATTAGAGTAACATGGCTGATGGTGAATCAGCTGTAATTACTATCTGATGTGGTTTTGTTGCCACATTGTGCTATAGTATTTGTCTTTCATGATTTTAGCTTCAGTATGTACACATTAGCATTCAAGAATTCAGGTTGAGGTAGTACACAAAGCATTTCAAAGTGTGAAGCATATATTATTTGCCATGTCATTGGAGGGCCTATTGGATTTTAAGTTTAGTTTAAGACTTATCTGCTCTTTCTTCTCGTATTCTCTTTCTACAGCAACTGGAAGGCAGTCATGTCATGGGTTCACCGAGAGCTGGTGTAGGTGCCTCAAATGGATAGCAACATCTAACTTAAGATTGGCACGTTGAGAAACTGAGGTAACTTGATTTCATCTCTATCATGATGATCTCTACTTATATATAGAATTGAGCCTATATGTATGTTCCTAGCAATGTCCTTACTACAAGTTGCTCCATCACGCCTCGACTGCAAGTTATTACTGCACGTTAAACTAATTGTACTTCCCTCCTATCTGACAGGAATACTAACATTGACGACAATGGCCAACACTCCAAGAAGTCAAAATATGAGCGCTACATATACTTTTGGAAGCCACACTAAAATAGGTTAAGTAGTTTTAATCGATGTACAATATCCCGACAGTAATTTGTTGGATCCATTTGATACCTCAGCAACTTGTAATTGTACTGTTATTGTTATGAGAAGAAGATTTTAGTTCATTCTTCTTTAGATCGAAAGACATTTATAAGATTGAGTGATATTCTGTTCATCATTCTTACATTTCCGTTGTTTTAATGATACTAAAAGCTCCCCCCCCCCCCCAATTTCTCTCTAATTTTGGATTGAATTGATTTTTTCCCCAACAAATCCTGGTAAAATAAGGTATATACCAGCTGTTAGCTTAGCTGCATGTGAAAACCGCTGGAAAATGGGGCCCTTGGCCAGCAGTTTTTGAAACAATACCAACAGTTGCTGAAACCGCCGGTATATAACACCTGCTACAGCGATTCCACAAACCGCTGGCATATGTCTTTACCAGCGGGGATGCGCCAGCGGTTTCCTGTATGCTGCCGGCGATTTGACAAACCGCTGGTAAAATATTTGCCGGCGGTTTTTGGCTCATTTGCCAGCGGTTTCAGCCGCTGGTGTATCCTTTGTTTCCTGTAGTGCTCGTCGCACGTTTGCGATCATGAAAAGTTCGTTGGATTCAGATTGGGCAGTCAATGACGTGTTTCTGTTCAGCGAATTTATAAGAAAATGCATGTTCATGTGGCTTGAAAGACTCATGGCATTTGCTTGTATGTCTGTATTATGAATAATTATGAAATAATCAATAAGTTAAATGTGATGTATAAGTTCTCTCAGTGTCTCTCTTTCGTGCTATATATCTCCAACACGGTCAAAAGAAAGGGAGTGCGGAGGGTGAAGGAAACGGGGAAGGGAAATGATAGTGTAACAGGGATCAGTCTCCAATTGAGTGAGGGGAAAGTGCAGCCTCAATAGAACTATCCATTATATCACTCAGTTCCAAAATTTCAGTAAAGGAGAAGTGCATTTTGATCATTCAACGAGGAACTGCATAGCAATGAAGACTCGTATACAATTTTCAAAAACCATACTAGCTAGAAGCTTACTGGATTCTGAAGATATTTCAGAGAGACTCACTTTTGATCTTCCTCTCTTCTCTGTTCACTTATTTTTCCATCTTCCTATGAATGACCTAAAGGATGACACTTTGATACGTACCAGTATGAGTATCGTACCAGTAGCTTGATAGACTACGAATCTCTACCACGTATTGCTACGGATTCTGAAAAAAAAAAAAAAAAAAAAAAAAAAAAAAAAAAAAAAAAAAATCAATTCTTATTTCCTGGTTAATAATTGAAATAGTACATTGCTTAAATAGATGAACTGTTGAACCCTAAACTAACCTTAGACCTAACGGGTCTGGCCCGGTACACTAACTAATTAAATAATTAAACTAACTAATCAAAGATAGTAACTAACAATTACGTAAATAAATAAATAACACGGTTGACGACGGTACGGTGACCCGTATCAACTTCCCCCCCCCCCCTCCCCCGGTTGAAAAACATATTGTCCTCAAGGTGGATGTGAAAAAAAAAAAATCGTCGAGAAGTCTTGGATTATTTTTTCCCGGATTAAATGGATGGCAAACGAGCTTTAGAGCCTCACTGTGTAGTCTCAAATTAGCACGAAGCCCAAATATTAAATGCCCAAAAGAATTAGGCCTAAATGAAAATGAGGCCAAACTCGTAAACTGGATTGAATGGAAAATGTGGGCCGAAAGGTTTTACGAAGCCCACATGTGATTAAAATGAGCCCAAAGCATGATGTAGGCTCACATGACGAAGCCCTAGCAGCCACCAACGAACAAAAGGTTGTGCTTCCCTCTAGAAGCTGCAAAAAGCAATGATTTTCAACGAAATCCTTTGTAGGTGGTTGGGGTTGCGATGGGATCGGCTGTAACGCTGATGGGTACTGCGCTTGGAGAGAGAACCCGTGCTGGAGTTGTGTTTCTGGGTTGCAAACGCTGGTGCGTAGTGCGACGGCGTGCTGTGGTTCGGGGTTCCGGTTGATGTGGCTCTTTCGGCTGTTGCATTGGCTGCTGCTGGACGTGTGATGGTGGCGCAGGAAGCTCAGTTGAAGCAGAGTCATCGTTCAAGGCGACGAATGGAGTCTCTGGTTTTGCATCATCGTCCTCCTCATCTGTATCCAGTTGGGCATGTTGGGTCACCGACGGCAGTGAGGGGACCAGTTGCTGCTGTTGTGTTTCCTCCGGCGGTGGCGACGAGGGCTGGGTTGGCGTTTCTTGGTGTGTTTGTTGCAGTAGAGGCACCGCCGCCGCTAGCGTCTCTGGTTTTGCGTCGATCTGCTGTTGTTGCACTGTTTCCTTCAATTGGGCGACCAGTTTCTTAAGCACCGAGAGGCCCTTCTGGAACTCAGCTATGCCCGTCATGTATTATGTCTTGAATCTTGATAACTAAAAATATCAATTATACAAATCTTTCCCTATGCAATTTGTCTATATATTTCAGACTTCATTTTTATCAAATCGCAACTAATGGTGAAACTCAATGAAAAAGCCAGTTGACACGTACCAGTATCGTACCAGTAGCTTGAGAGGCTACGAATCTCTACCACGTATTACTACGGATTCTGAATAAACTAAATTTACGAAAAATAAATTCTAAATAAACTAAAAAAACATTTCTTATTTCCTGATTAATAATTGAAAGAGTACATTGCTTAAATAGAGATGAACTGTTGAACCATAAACTAACATTAGACTTAACAGGCCAAGCTCGGTATACTAACTAACTAAATAATTAAATAACTCATCAATAATGGTAACTAATAATTACATAAATAAATAAATAAATAAATAAATAAATAAATAAATAAATAAATAAATAAATAAATAAATAACACGGTTGACGACGATACGGTAACCCGTATCAACTCTCTCGCGGTTGAAAAACACCTTGTCCTCAAGGTGGATGTGGAGAAAAAAAACCTTCCAGAAGTCTTGAATTATTTTTTCCCGGATCAAATGGACGGCAAACGAGCTTTAGAGCCTCACTGTGTAGTCTCAAATTAGCACGAAGCCCAAATATTGGCTGCCCAAAAGAATTAGGCCTAAAAGAAAAATGAGGCCAAAGTCGTCAATTGGGTTGAATGGAAAATGTGGGCCCATAGGTGTTACGAAGCCCACATGTGATAAAAATGAGCCCAAAGCATGATGTAGGCTCACATGACGAAGCCCCAGGAGCCACCAACGAACAAAAGGTTGTGCTGCCCTCTGGAAGCTGCGGTGGTGGGGTTTGCGGTGGGATCGGCTGTAACGATGATGGCTACTGCACCTTGAGAGAGAACCCGTGCTGGAGTTGTGTTTATGGGTTGCAAATGCCGGTGCGGAGTGCAACAACGTGTTGTGGTTCGGGGTTCCGGTTGCTGTGGCTCTTTTGGTTGTTGCTTTGGCTGCTGGTGGACGTGCGATGGTGGCGCAGGAATCTCAGTTGTAGAAGAGTCACCGTTCAAGGCGACGACTAGAGTATCTGGTTTTGCATCATTGTCCTCCTCATCTGTATCCAGTTGGGCCTGTTGGGTCGCCGGCGGCGGTGAGGCGACAAGCTGCTGCTGTGTTTCCTCCGGGGGTGGCGGCGGCGGCTGGGCGTCGGCTGGGTTGGCGTTTCTTGGTGTGTTTGCTGCAATAGAGGCGTCGCCGCCGCAAGCGTCTCTGGTTTTGCGTCGATCTGTTGTTGCTGCACTGTTTCGTTCAATTGGGCGACCTGTTTCTCAAGCACCGAGAGGCCCTTCTGGAACTCAGCTGTGCCCGTCATGTATTCCGTCTTGAATTCAGCCAAATCGTGTCTGAATTCAGCGCCGAATTGTTGAATCAATTCCGACATAATTTCACCAGATGTTGATGGTGAAACTCAATGAAAGCGCTAATTGATACATACCAGTATCGTACCAGTAGCTTGAGAGGCTACGAATCTCTACCAAGTATTACTACGGATTCTAAATAAACTAAATTTACGAAAAATAATTTCAAAATAAACAGGAAAAAAAAAAACAATTCTTATTTCCTGATTAATAATTGAAAGAGTACATTGCTTAAATAGATGAACTGCTGAACCCTAAACTAACCTTAGACCTTTTTTTTAAAAAAGGTAAACTAACCTTAGACCTAACAGACCTGGTCCGGTATACTAACTAATTAAATAATTAAACTAACTAATCAATAATAGTAACTAACTACTAACAATTACGTAAATAAATAAATAACACGGTTGACGACGAACCGTATCACACTGTCTTACCCTAGAGTCTATTACATGAACTTCCTTTCCTTTCCGGCTCCTTTCTTGTTCATCTGTTTATCTATTTATGAAACAACATGTTTAAAGCGTCCAAATTGTTATGTATAATACTAGAGTGTTTTTGAGATAATTTCATGAACTAAGGGAAGTTCTCTGCCTTCTGCCTGAATTATCTGGTATTGCCGTGTTCTCAAATAGAGATGGACTAGGTTCTCATGTATGTTTTAGATTACTTTTTCTCCAACAATGTTATGCAAATAAAAACTTACAGTAGCCAAGCTTAAGTCTTCTACATTCATGTAAGTGTTGGAGAAATAGACTTGTTGCCTCGAATCTGAAGAGGTCGCTTAAGAGCTCACTCTAACAAACATATATTTTAAACTAGGGTAGTTGAGGACTAATTCAACACCTCACTCGTCAAATATTGTCAAGTGATGAATGAAAAATAAGCCGTTCAAATTGAGCATTTCACATTTCCAAAATGTGAAAGTGTCACACATCGAATGAGACGGAAGAGTTGGGATTGCATAACTATCCCAAGTTTGGGCTTCTAGAGCAAGCCCTTTGGGCGTAACAATTTTATTGCGGGGAGGGAACCACCACACACGCGCAGGCGCCGATGCCGTCCTTCAAATTGTTTCTGCTTTTGGTCGGCTTTCAATATGAAAGTCTGTTTTATTATTTTCTGATCTTTTCACTTTCAATTTTCTTCTAATAAGAATGATCAAAATTATTATTTATAAACATCGTAAAACAGTATTAGACTCTTTTCCGTTCTCCTTATTCTGAAAACGGTTAGTGAATTCAATCCATAATATGTCTAAATTTATTTTTTTATTATCTGTATAATTTTATGTAAGATGTGTTCTTTCTAGAAAAAAAAAAAAAAAAAAATTAGTCGCCGTCAGTTTATTTTTTTAATCAGTCCAAATTATGTTTAGTTTTATTATCATAATCTGTTAAATTCATGTCATACTTTTATGTTGTAATCTGCTTCCTTTTTTGTAATTATAAGTCTAAACAATATTTTTGTGTAGCAATGAATGAAGGACTAACCGAAATTGGCATGACAGCCACATACAATGCGGCAGTGCCTGTTAATCTAATTATACCGGTCAACGCTTATCCGGTGAAAAGTTTCATGAAGGATTTCAAACGGTGGAAGCAGAAGATGTACCTCAATTCTTACCAACCCTTAGTCTTGCAAAATTCTTGAAGGTGGATGCGGCTAAGCTTCCTGAAAATCCAGACAAAGAGGCGTTTGTTGTAGCCGATGCTTGGCATCACTCTAATTTTTTTGTTAGAAATTATGTATTAAATTTTCAAGAGAATCAGTTTTATAATGTTATTCTGATGTACGAACCGCTAAAGAACTTTGGCAATCCCTATAGAAAAATATAGAACAAGAGATGCAGGAGCCAAAAAGTTCGTAGTGAAAAATTTCATGAAATTTAGTATGGTAGACAATAAGAACATAATGTCGCAGGTTTAGAAAATCCAATGCCTAATTCATGACACCCAAACTGAGAACATGATTCTTCCTGAAGAGTTCCTCGTTTGAGTCATGATTCACAAATTACCACCGGCTTGGAAAAACTATGAAAATTACTTGAAGCAGAAGAGGAAGGAGATTAGCATGGAAGACCTAATTGTTCGTCTCAGAATTGAAGAAGGCAACCGAATTGTCAACGAAAAGCCTTCGACAAGCAATCAGCCTAAGGTCAATTTTGTGGAGGAAAGTTCAGACAAAAACATTATAAAACGCAAGTCACATTCTCCAACCGAAAAGAAGAAAAGATTCACTGGAAAGTGTCACAATTGTGGAAAAACGGGTCACACGATTAAGGATTTCCGCAAGAAGAGTCCGCAAGAAGAGTCCGCAAGAAGACTTCTATAGAAGCCAGAATTTTACATGACTGAAGCCAGAAGGATCAAAAGCTCAAATTTGTGCTTTGAATTTTGAATCAGTTTTTTTGTTTTTCTAAGTCGATTAGTTTTGATGAGGCTATGTTTAGACAGGTTTTATTAAGTCCTTGGACAAAGCCCAATAGATCCATCAATATGATGGGCTTAAATAGGAAGGACAATTAAGTAAATAGTTATGACCCAACCAGTATCTAAACAAGGTGAGTGGGCTGCTCCAATGATATCTCGTAATTGCCAAGACATTATCTTCGAATATACAGTAGCAGGATCGCAACAACTTTGAGCTACTATGACTGCAGGAAAGAAACGGAAGCGCTAAGCCGTATTTAACCAAAGCAGCCCTAGCCACCAAGTGGTATGCCATGCCACTTCGTTACTTGTACCAAACCATGTCCTCCCTAACTAAAAAAGAACAATTTCAGATATATAGAACACATTTTATCTATGCAGGGACACGAAAAGTGATTTTCACACTGCAGCATTGCTGAACCCAATGATAACACTATAAATTGACGGCAGAAAGGATAACTCTCAATCAAGATAAAGCATAGAAGACGATCACAAATAAAAGAGAGCCATTGGAGTTCTACACTCACTTCTCCAGATTAAATGAGATCATGAATTTAAGGGGAAAAGATTCAACAAGGTCTCATCTGCTTGCATCCAAAAACACTATCAATCCATTTGAAAGTCAAAACTTCACATCCTACCAAACCTTAGTCCAGAAAATACCCTCTAAAATTAAGCCTCAGTGATGGGATATTCAAAGACGACATCTTTCCCAGAAAGCTTCCTGTAAACTCCACTGAATGTCTCCAGCTTGTTCTCAGTGTCGTTGCGAGCCTTGGGATCCAAGTATACCTATTTGTACACATAACCAATTGCTTTCAAGTCATTAAACATGACAAGAACAAGAGGATGGCAACTGAGTAATGCTAGAAACGTGTACAGAAATAGACAATGAACAGTAAATTTCCAGTACTTTGTTTTTCAGAATTACCTTCATGATTTTGGAGCCATCAACTCTGTATCTGGTGCGCTTCCCGACAATCTCGGCGGGAAAAACAACATCCTCAAGAATGGCATCGTGCACAGCTGTAAGAGTGCGAGAGCGGGGTCTCTGGACAGCAGAACCCTTCTTAGGTGGTCGCACAATTCTTCGGGTTGCAATAACAACAACATCCTGAAGAAGAGATAAAATTTAACAGAGGATAATTACATAGCAGAACACCATAGCAATAGATTTGTTTTTTATGCAGGACTACAAAATCTCCTTGCAGTCAAAAGAAATCTACAGATCAATGACATTTCTTAAGAAACCAAACATATAGGCCTAATATCTCTTGATTGGCTTCCACAACTGATCTTCCGTCATACAGAGAGTATCAAAGAAGAATACTAGGAAATGGAGAGGCTATACGTTTTCTTCAACTAGAATACGAAATACTTCAATGAACCATAGAGGGATCACATGTGCTCTGATGTTTCATTCGCACAAAAATTCATGGAAGCTATTTGTCAATTATAACGTTGTATGTAAAGCATAAACAACTCAATACTTGGTTCCACAAAGTGTGGTCGATTCAAGATATATTGCAAGAGAGACTATATTGAGACCATTCAAGTAATCCGAGTAAATCGCACTTCAGACTGAAATAGTTCCCACCATATTCTCAGCTCAGTTGAACTCTAATTGCAGTCTTCTTAAACTACATGATAAGAGACTTATATTCTGCTGTAGATAAGAACCAATTTGCATTAAAAGATAGGTAGGTAAATTAGACAATATTGTGTCGAGTACACCTGGTATTGTAAGATACAAAGATTATATGGAGAACTTGGTTTCAGTTTTTAACACAGTTTAGCAATGAATGTTGATAGGTCTCTTCTAAGAAAATAAATAATGTGACTTACAACCACAGAGCGAAACTGGCATGGAAAAAAAAAGAAACATGAACTAAAAATGCATTGAAATTATATCAGGTATCTATCTTACCTAACTTCATCAGGATAAGAGTGCACAGTGTACTAAATACCAAGATCTTTTAAATGTATGGTCACAAAAAAATAGCAGTACCATGCTGTAGACGCATAAAATATTTTGAATCATTTAGTTAATTCGTTCTTTCGTCTTGAGAAAAATTTTGAAATAATTTCTTTCAGTTGGTCAGGAGAGATGAATTAAACTTCCAAGAACATCAGATTATGTACCAGAGAATAGTCTACTAGCAATACTATGGCACTTATGTATAACAATTACCTTGCCACTCAATTTCTTCTCAAGTTCTCTGACTAGCCTAAGGTGAATTTTGCGGAAAGCTTTCCTCAATCTGTAAGGTACGTGGATGACAACAGCTTTGCGATTTCCAGCGACATCAATGTTACTGCAAAAAGAATATTCAATCATCAAAACCAAGCAAAAATTACTAAATTACAAAAGTATCTACCATGCCTATCAAGAGAACAAAGCACAAAGATTAAATACGTACACTGCAGCATTGATGTACAGGTCTTTCAGGTCACTCTTGAGCTCCTGGTTGGTGTTCTCCAGATCAAACAAGGCCTACATACAATGATCCATAGAAATTGTCAATGTGTCCCATGCATGTTGGAAATTGGCAAAGTATGCAAGGACTTGAACCATAACACAACATCATCAGAAATACCTGTGCAACTGACTCCTCGAACTCAGTAGGTTCAGCATTCTTATCTTTGGAGATCTTTTTCCTTGAAGTGAACATCTTGGCAGCAAACCTTTAATTAATGGCAAACATAGGTCAACTATCAAAACTAAAGAGATTTGCCAATCAACCAACGAATAGGTACTGAAGAAGCTAAAGACATGAAATTGATAAATAGCAATTATTGACACTTCATTGATAAATAGCAATTATTGACACTTCAAATTGCGCACGATAAAAAAACTAGACATCAACTAGTAGAGTTCTAAACAGAGGGAACACAAACCTTCTAATAAAATAGTTCGGTAAGTACATATATAATGCAAGCCATGCATGGAAAATCCAGAGACATTCACAAAATGTCAACTCTGGGTCATAGCTCTTTTTCTCAGTATCTATCTAAGATAATGGAAAATAACACTGATTTGGAACTTCTGTACCAAATAGCCTGTGAGCATATAATCCGAACAATACTGGGCAGCCTATTTCTACGCACTTGAGCTCAGATACATAAAATTTTATATCCTTCTTATTTGTATGATATTGGCAAATACATGTTCGTGTACTTTGATTGCATTATGTCTATATTAAGATGGTAGCATCAGAGTGTATCAGGGCAAATTCTACGACACATCGCCGTACAATCCTGGTGAAAATTCAACTAACATTGAGGTAAATAAACTAAGAAAATTATTTATCCTTACAAGAATCCAGGAGCATGAAAGTGGCTCGATAAGCTTGGCCAGATGAGGCGTAGTCAGGTTACCAGCTTAGACAATTCACACTCCCAATTGTCAAACTGGAATTGTCATTTCGTAAACTCAGATTGTAAGGAAGAAAGGGGATTATAAAATTTGTTTATAAAATGAAATAATTATCAGTCCGGAAAATAAATTAAGGCCTTGGAATCATTTTCATGAACTCATATGCTCATATAAAGTATTTTTGTTCTACTTTCACTGATATCTTCATAGCTTGGCAAAATACTGATATATTCACAGATTAAAATTAAAATGTTTAATTCTTGCAATAAGGAGCAACAAAAGTCCGCAGAATCAATATCTCACACACTGAAACATCAATCAAATGCAAGACAATTGATAAATTGTTTTGAGAAACAGTACAAGAGACAGACAGTCAAAACAGTGAAAGATCAGATATATTCATCAGATAACTAATCGACCCTTCAATCAGTAGAATATTAAGATCATGGCTTATACAAAACAATCCAAGAACACATCAATCCTTCGCTTGACAATCGCAGAGACAAATACTTATAGATTAACCAACACCCACAGAAGTTGCAGAGTAGGCCTCAACGAAGTAAACCAGATAGAAAACCGTAAACAATAGATGAAAACACATTTTGAGAGAAAGCATAACGCGATGATCCGGTAAGCAGAAACACACCTTGAGGTCAAGCAGAGATCGAATATGGCGATGCCGGTTCAAGATCAGCTCCAAAGGTCCGCGAGAGACGATAGTGATGAGCAGAGATGCTATATACCAAACCCTAATGGGCTTTTTACAGTTCAGGCCATGGGTTGTGACCGTTGGATCTGAAATGAGTGAATCGTGTTCGTTGATGTGGAGATAGAGTAAGATGCTTGGTATTTTCCTGATTTTCTACTTTCACTCCTTTTCTTGGGCTAAATTACAATTTGAGGAGGGATTTTGCAAACAATTTTCTTTGACTTAAAAGGGGGTGTTTGGAGGGTTTTTTAAAAAAAAAAAAAAACTATAATATGAGATGTTTGGTTGTGCATCTTTTTTCTTGTTTTTTGATTTGGGCAACTCTGATTGATTCTAAAATGCTGACTTCCGTGGCTAAACTTGATTTGGTATTTCGTCGAACAAGTGGTGGTGCGAGAAAGAAAGAGGGATCGGAGAGTCTCGGTCAGGAATGGGTGAGGAAGGATGAGAGAAATGCCAATTTCATAGACATTTCTAATGAGAAAGGAAGAGACCATAAAATGAATGAAGGCACAATTGCAGAAGGCAATTCTTCTACAATGAAAACATTTTCTTCTTTGTCCCTTTGTCTGCCTCTCTTCATTTTTTTAGTTGATCTTCTTTTATTTTTTTACTTTCAATTTTCACTTCAGTTAGGTTATAGTTCATAATACTCCCACTTAAACGTCACGTTGCTAATTCCATTCAAAAATTTAACAGTTGTTAGTTTTGGGTACTAGTTTAAAGAAAATGAAGTGTGATATCGTGACTACGTCATTTTAAAGTTTGGGTACCGAATCCACAGTTAAAGTAAACTATGGATACCTCCGGTGCAATTTTACCTTAAAAATTGTGAAAATATTACTGATGTGACATTTTTATTAGTTAATGAAACTTACGGGTTTACCCTTTTATATTTATTAATACAACTTTGGTATTTCAAATGACCATTTTACGTTAATTATTATTTTTAAATTTAATTGTGGCAATGTGAATATGCAACAAAAATAATATGGGTAGATTGGTATGTTTATTGTTTAACAGGATTAAATTTCAAAAAAAAATGATGAATCCCAATTTTTGTCAGTTTTATACTAGTAATTAAAATTTAATCAAAACTCTCGCACAAAAAATTTCCATATCAAACACCTAAAAAAAGTTTAAACAAATTAAAAGTCAAAACACAAATCGAGGGTAATATAGCTCAATATTCATATGTTGCATATTTCTTATCTTTTCTAGTGGTCTATAATTCTACTTCTTTATTATATATCGTTGACTATGATGTACTAGTGACTGACTCGTGCTCTCAGAGAACTATCAATCACCAATTAGTACGCTCGATACAATGACAATTCACAGGATGAACGACAATTTTAGGAAAGCGACAACACTACAAACATTAGATAAAGTATTGGATACAATGTGAGACGAGCAAAGACACGATAAGTCAAACCTAGTACACCACATTATAACTAGAGGTGTTCAAAAGTTCGAGCGACCCGCCCAAACCGGCCGACCCAAGCCGAACCTACCCAATATATAAAGAAGATTGGGTTAAACGATTGATTTCGGGTTCATAAAATTTCAACCCGCCCATCTTCGATTGGTTATGGGTATTAAAATAATTTGGCCGTTTAGCCCCAAACCGCCCCGCCCAACAAAATATCCTATTTTTTTTATATATTTGTAGATATAGAGTTGTTATCCAACATATTTATCGTAATAACCAATTATATAATGATTTAATATAACATAATAATCTGTGATCGCAATAGTGATATCTTCGTGCACAAGAAAATCATGAATAAGCCTTTCATCATATCGACATCTAATATGCAAATCACCCTTACACATTTTGCTTTTTCATTTTCTCAAGTCGTCGGATACCCCCAAAATGTCCCATAAACATTAATATTAGGCCGCTTGGAAGAAACGTATTGTTTTAGTAGAAATTATTTTGGATATTATCTAAGCAAGTAAGACTTTTTAATCAATGTTCGTTCATTGTTTGCTCATTATTCTATATGTTCTTAATAAATACCCGCCAAAACCGAGCCGAATCGAGCCGACCCGAAATAGTCGGTTAGGTTTGGGTTTAGCGATTACTTGGGTAGGTTTGGGTAGCGATTTTTTCAACCCGAGGTAGTTGGGTTGGGGGAGAAATTTACATTTTACCCGCCCAAACCGCCCGCGAACACCCTTAATTATAACGATGCATGAACTTGTAAATACAAACATATGAAGTCAAGTCATATTAAATTTTCGCTAATGTGAGTTCATTTTGTTATATTTTGATTCTTAAGTAAGTTTTAATATTCTGATTCATAGTTAACTTTATCAAGGCTTGACGGTAAAAATACATGTTTATAGGGAAATAGACAACTCTTGACTTAGATACATGCTTGTTAATCAACACCATAAGAATATTAAAATAATTAGCTCTATAAGATAAACGGTCATATCATTACTTTCAACAGTATCACTTTTTTATATCAAACACTACACTACAGTTTGTTTTTGTTATATATTTTCTTTCACATCAAAGTCACCATAGACACAGAGGTTGATTGAACTTCACGTTTTACGATATTTTAGTAAAAGAGTAGGTATATGGGTATTTTATATTACTGTTTTAGTTTTATGTCACATCTGATGGTCGGGACTGGTGATACATGGGCTTTAACTAGTGTCAAAGTGTGAAAGTTGATAAAATGGAAGTC
Organism: Linanthus parryae; assembly: GCA_023055425.1. Taxonomy (NCBI): domain Eukaryota; kingdom Viridiplantae; phylum Streptophyta; class Magnoliopsida; order Ericales; family Polemoniaceae; genus Linanthus; species Linanthus parryae. Next base: position 20,039,569 of record JALGPY010000012.1, on the reverse strand, counting down.
GGTGGACAGAAGAGTTAGCAAAGAGGGTAGCGTAGCTTGGGAGTCAATGGTCAACGCATGGTAAACATGAATGACCGGTGGATTGATTCCTTAGCTGAGAGGGCATCAGTTCAGTTGAACCAAGCGCAAGGGTCAGTCATCAGTTCTTTTGAGTATGCATAGAGTGAGTACTCCAGAGATCAGGATGATCAGGAGAGGATGAGTCCGAGTAGATTCACTTCCCCTTGCATTTGAATGTCGAGTCCTCTTGATTGATCTATAAATTTGTTGAGGGAAATGAATCATTCTAGTGTGGATGTTTTTTTACTCAGACTAGCCAAGTTCGTGTCTTGCATCGTCAGTCACATATAGATTAGAATGTCATATTGTGGGTCATTGTCGTACTTCTTGTCAGCGTCGTGCTTTTATTATATTGTCGTATTGTGTTATTTAGTTTAGTTTGTGTTTATGTTGCACTTTTACAATATTGAGTCCAAATAACACTTATCGAGTCGGTCATTTCATGTAGTGTTTAGGAGTTATTAAAAACACAACATATATATATATATATATATAATTTAAAAAAGAAACGAGAAATGGCAAACGTGTGACCTGAATATGGAGAGAACACGGTGATAGTATTCTTGAGAGTTGGAAGAATCGTAGAGAGGAAGCTCTGCGAGAACTATCCAGGGGAGTTTATAGAGTGAATGCACATGAGAAATACAATTAGTTGTCTCTTAAACTTTATATTCAACTAATGCTACACCGTCACTTAGGTAACTGCCAACTCTCCTCGTAGTGGCGAATATAAAACTGTGCGGGTGATATATTTAGGGGCCCCACTGTCCCGTCTCGATCCTTAGGTATACTGCTAAGCTCATTGATCCGTTTACCCCTTTATTCATAGGCACTTAGCCTAGGAAGCCTTTTTTGACTTCCTTAACTTGTTAGATTGACCTTTTTCCTATGCTTCGTAATAGAGGGAGTGAGTTAGGGAGGTCCAATGAGAGTGTTGTGCTTCATTTCATACTTGAGTGATATTCTTATATGCTTACTTCGGGGGGATGCAAGGGTGAATTAGAGGCGACACCGCACTACGGTGCGCGAAGGTGGATCATGACATTACACTGCGGCGAGTCGCGTGTGTGAGACATCTTTCTGCACATAAATGGGTGGGTTTAGGTTGATTGAGCGTAATTGGTGGACATATTGTGTGATTATTTTTACTCTATTCTCGTTGTTACGGAGTATAGGATGATTGAGCATGTATTATATTGTTTTGACTACTTGAGATATTGGTTATATATTGAGTGTGTGGTGTCGACTTTTTATACTAAAGTTATTAGATTTTACGTTTCCCACTCCCACTTGATCCTATGTTTTTTTTTTGTTAGCCGCTCGGACCTATGCTTTAAATTGTATTCGTATTTTCTGCCCCGAATTGAGAAAAGAAAAGAAAAAAATTATATAAAAAAGAAAAAAAGATAAAGAAAAACAAAAACGAAACGGGTGCTTTATTCATTATTTTTCATAAAAGGTCGGGTGGTAGTACTTTTATTTCTATATTTACACTCTTTTCCGTTTGTGGCCGCGTGAACGACATATCCACCAGAATTGAGGGAATGAGGGTCGTAGGTGTGAGATTCAGTTGAGGTTCGTTGCTTTGGTGATGGAGTGTGAGTAATGGGTTTCGGTAAGTATTATGGCGTATAGGAATTTGCTTCTAAAAATCATATCCCACATGTCCTATAGTCATCGACAATTTTACCCGTATGCAATAAAATCTCAGAAGGTGTGTGTTAGGGATATATTTGAGTTGTGTGTGAAAGCAAATTTCGTAGTGCTATTGCTTGTATACACAATCACAGGCTAGTCGTGGTTCCAATCGCTATGTGTTGTATGATCTTGAGAGGGATGTGAGAGCTTGAAGACATGACAATTTGAGTTATGATTTCACAACCTCGCGAAAAGAAGACAAAAATATGTTAATAAATACTTGCACTTAGAATCGTCGAGTTGCTTTGTAGCATTAGTTCATGTAGTTGCATTGCTTGTCCTGTTGAGTCTAGTTTGTGTATTGTGCCTGCTAGTCTTGGTTTATATTCAAATGTGAGTTGAATGAAGCATTGAATTGTCTCACTCGGTCTCGGTAATTTAGTTGGGAGGTTGTGAAAGTGAAGATAGTGTTTGAATAGAGATTTTGCTCGTGACATGCAAAAGGTAGTATGGAGGTATTTGATAACTCCAAATAGGAGTTTTATATTGACTTAGTTTCCTACCATTTTGTGAGTAAAAATTGAGAGTGTAATGCATTTATAAGTGTTTATAAGGTTTATTTCATTATATGATTTTCATATGCAAGCGAGTCGAATGCGGGCATTTTTATGCATTAGTTTAATATTTTAAGTGGATGTGATAATGGATTTTCGTTTCTTGTTATTTTGACAAAAATCCAGAGCTTGGAGGATCGAGATGGAGCATAAAAATGAACTTTGGAAGTTCTGGGAGTTTACGAAGTGAAGTACATGTACGAAAAGTAGAAGAATTTTTGTTGTTGTGCCTAGTGTAGTGGAGCTTAGGAGCAAGGAGATTCGCTTGGAGATCATCATTTACACAATTTTCGTCACATTTGATCTACTCTTCCTCTTTTCTATCATGTTTAATCAAACTTTGTTTATTATATCCGTTAGCACGAGTAGTTAAACGCATTTTACTAAGTTCTATGGAGAACATATGATATTTACTTAGATTTTTTTTTCCTGAATCATGTTTGATTTATGTTTTTGTTGAACTTAATTCTATCTCGACGTTGTAGTTTATATTTGTGTTCTTGTTTATCGTTACATACTGTATGGATTGATCACCCGGGAGTGCTAAATGTTCGGGTTGAGTGTGCGAGTGCGATTTAAACCCAAACGTGTTTAAGAATGCGAATTCATTTTATATTATTTGAACGAGAGGATATAATAATTTAGTGACTATGAGATGGTAGATTCGGTTGACTTAGCAAATTGTTAGTGCATCGATAAATCGAGAGGACCTGGCGAACAGAGTTTGTTAGCCAACTAGAATTTAACGGCATGCATTAGTGGATCGAGAGGACCTACTGACTATTGTTTTATATAATTACATGAGATCGAGAGATAATCGCAGTAGTTGTTACCCAACATTACTGGACCGTGAGTGGTGTGTTTCATCGTGATCCAGAATTATCTAAGGATCCTAGGGGACCTATAGAATACCTAGTAGTATTCATTATCATCTTCTAAAACAATCACAATCAATGGAAATTACCAAAAAAATAGTTAGTTCAGTTATTTCAATACACACCGCTTGTTGGGAGTGGCAAATCGAATAATTAGTTACAGTCTTCATTCGCCACTATAAATACTTTAGAGTAGTTCTTAGTTAGACTATTACAAATTATTCTAATGGGATCGATAATACCCGGTATTTTACATGTACTACTTGACCACCTAGTATACTTGATAGGGTACACATAATTTTTTTGTCAATAAGTCATGAATAGAAGGGTAGGTATGCATGTTTGCATATGGACATGTAAATGATAATGAAGTTACAATGATGGTGCATTTAAATGCATAGGCAGCCGAGTTTGAGTTTTCTTTACTTATATTTTTATTAGTAAATATACATAACTTTGATCTTTTAAACAAGCACCTAGCACCACTTGTTCTCGAGTTATATTCACGAACATGTTTAACGAACGAGTCCACGAGCTCAACTCACGAGTCAAAAAACAATCGAGCAGACGATCGAATATCGAGCGAAGTACCACTGTGCTCAAGCTCGACACATTTATGAAACGAGCTTTGAAATGAAGATCAAGCTTGGCTCGTCAAAAATTTGAGTCGACAGCGAACAAGTTTTGTTCAAACCGAATACCGAGCTCCTCATGAGCGGCTTGGCTCGTTAACATCCTAAGCCAAAATCGTATGGGCATTGCGTCAATCTTAAATCATATCTCGCTATCCATTATGCCTCCATTCATCCCGGAGTGCATAATCAGGTTCACAATCTGACCCACGAACTTACCTGACCGCAATCTAAATCGAACAAAAACTTCAACTTCAGGGGCACTCTATTAGTGTTGTACCTCACATCTGGGCAATCCTCGCCAAACTTGAGCCATAAAGTACCATGTTTACTCGCGTTGTGGTAGCTTTCTCGATCTGACCCTAGAAGACGGGATCCGAAACTTCTAACAATGCCGACAACTTAATTAAACGCATCTTCAATACTATTACAAACTAACAAGTAAAAATAATAGAAACGAATAAGCTAAAGTGTTTCAATTATCAAAGTATTTATGTTATAAATGGGTTTGAAATTTTACGAGTGTTTTTCATAAGTGTTCAATACTTAAACTTTTAAGAGTGTTATTCATGATTTTAGTATTTTGTAATAAGTGTTTGTACACACAAATTTGTTGTTCAAGAAAATAAAGAAGTAAATCTGCGACAAATTCAATTTATGTGAGTAATAAAGCGGGATTACAATATCTGGTATGTATTTTCTTAGATAAGAAAATAAACTCCTTTGATTCTTCTCTCCTTCTTTGATCGAGGGGACTTATCTTCTCCGATTTATGCGGATCTGATCTTCTCCGATTTGAGCGGAGCTGGGTTGTTCTCCGATTTGAGCAGATCTTTGATCTCCGATGTAGGCGGATGTGATTTCTCCGGTTTGGACGGAGTTGAGATTTCTGATGTAGGCGGAGGCGGCAATTTTGAGCAGCGATGAGGTCCTTCGTGCCTGGAATGGCTTGTTCGTCAGAGCTCTGCTACTTCTGAATCTCCAAGTGTGTGTTTCTCCTTGGGGATGGCCCTCTATTTATAGAGGAAATGAGGGATGATGTGGACTTTTCTATATTTATCTCTTAATTTATCTATTTTTAAGAGATAATGTCTAATAACATAAATAATTACTATCTTAATATTTAATTAAAGTGGTAGCAACTTTCAGTTATTTACACAAAAACCATCCCTTTTTGTAGGATATTTTATGTGAATTTCCATTTGTACCGTGCCATAATTTAACACGTGTAAATTAAATTTGTTAAAATTTCCATGTCTACAAATGCCCCCTTCGAGACTGATTCGCCTTGTTTGTAGTTTGTGTAGGCGGATTTGTCTTCAACCCTTCAGATTACTTTGACGACTTGTCTGGACCGGTTTCATGGCTCTTGCGCTTGAGGATCCGCCGTTGGCAAATTTATTTGGGCTCACTGATTTAGTTTACACTTTTTGGATTTAATTCCATAAAGTATACTGAACTTGGACCTTCAAATGGTTGAAATGCCACATGGGCTGTTGTGGTAGTCATTTTTTTTGGTTGCTTGCCATGGTCCGTATATGACCAAGTTACAACGTTTTTATTTACAAACTTTGTAAGTGGACTACTAGCATGAATTGGGTTGTAGGCAGCCCAATTCATTTCTGAATTCACACGTGGTGTTGAGAGAAAGAGAAGACTCTCTCTCGCAAGCCTCTGCTAAGCGATTAGCCGGCCAAAAAAAAGATCGTCCACATACACTCCTCCTTTGCTAACGTTTCTCCTGCTGATAACCAAGCGGATAAGTAGACTTAGAGAATGAGATAAGCTGGTCAATGTTCTACTTTATCACAAACAAAAGTTTTACTCTATATAAAGGAACCTTGTAGTCTCTGTCAAAGCATCTCGAAACACCCAAGCTTGGCACTCGAAGGTGCGATGCGCGTCTTTTGTCTATATTTCATGAAGAGTTATCAAAGACTGTTCTTGGCCACCCTCTGGAGGATGTGTCTGTAACGACCCTATTTTGTATGTGCATGCATTTGCCTGTTAATTGTCTCTTTGTCTAGCTGTGACTTCCAATAAAGACCGCTAAGTCCTAGTACTGCGTTCAAGCTTCGAGGACGAAGCTTAGTCCAAGGAGGGAAGGATGTAACATCCCGTATTTTACTCTAGGGTTATTTTAGTAATTCTTTACGATATATTTATTGTTCGAAAATTCGAGAATCGTATTGTTTGATATTAGTGTTAGTCGTAATAAAACGCTGCATATATTGCGTGTGATTTATGTCGTAGTGATAAACTATGCGATTACAATTATCTTGATAAATTTATATATTCCTATAATGTTATTTAATAATATTGTTTCATTTTAAATAATAAGTTAACTATAAATTTGAAATTAATGGTTTAGTAAATGTTTATTAAAAATAAAACGTTTAAGAGTTTTTCTCAAAATTAATATTTGAACTTTTATTAGAAATATCAGTCGAACTTAATTTCATTTGTCAAATTAATTTTTATTAGGTAAACTACTTTCAACTGTTAAAATTAATTCTGTTAGTAAACGTTCTGTTTTTATTAGTCAACTTTCGTTTTCTAGTCGAACTCTGTTTTGTCGTCAGCCGAACTTAATGTTTTTCAGTCAAATTTATATTTATCAGTCGAAATTATTTTAGTTAGCTAAATTTTAATTACTCAGTCAAAATCCGTGTTTATTTGTTATAGTATTAGTTGTTTATTGGGTGTGAACTTTCGCCGCGTTTTAAAAACATCCGCCGCACGTTAATTTCCCGTCGTGCACCACATTTCGCGTATCGAACCACCGCGTAACCCGTGACTCCGCCACACCCAATAACTTTCTATGATCCATCAACTCCACCTCTTTCTTCCCCTGCTTCAGCCTCCATCCGTACCCCCTTCACCTTCATCTTTTCTCATCTCTTCCCGACAACCCCTCTGTTGCACACCACCCCTACCAGCCGCCCTACTCTCCTTTCTTTCCCATCAATCCATAAATTTCTTCTCCTTCAAACTCCTCTTCTTCTTCTTCTTCTTCTACTTATCCATTCAACACAACAACACCAACACCAACACTCCCTCTGTCTCTCTCCCGAAGCAACCACCAAAGCACCACCATCACCACCACCGTAAACCTCCACCACCACTGCCACCAACACCTCCATCTCCTCCACCTCCTACTTCATGTCATCTCTCTGTTTTTCCAACACCACACCAACCAACAACAACAACAACTCACCCCCAACTCCCTCTTTTGACCCTCTTTTTCACCCAAATAAACCCACTGAAAACAGAGCATAATCACCATCAATCACCACCTCCACCGAACACCATCACCACCGGCACTCCACGACCACCACCACTGCCTCCATCTCTCTGTCTCACCCTCTCTCCTCCTCTGTTCTGCCGAGAAGAAAACCAGCAGAGAACCCCCATCACTGACGGCACCACCATCACCCACGGCACCACCATCACCAACACAACCTCCAATCACCGTCACCACTCACCACCATCACCACCCAGCTCTCCCCACTCCTCCCTCTGCCTCTACAGAAACGACAACAGCAGCAGCGCCGGTAGTAACCCCCGACGCTGCCACTGCCACCCGACCCGAAGGCTCGGCACCACCGCTGCCGCCTCTCTCTACCTCCCTCTCTCCATCTCTCTGTCGTGACCGGACGAAGCCCAGCCAACGGAGTAATCCGGCGACCACGACCCAGAATCCCGACGCCCCCATCACCGTCGGAAGCTCCGGCGAATTTCGACCCGGAGCTCCTCTTCTCCGATTCGACTCAATTCTTGTTTGGGTACGCTCTCAACTCCATATTAGTCCATCCAGCTTCATCAAAAACATGTCTTGCTAGTTCAATTCGTTTTTGGGTGTTTGAATTGCCGTTCGGATAGAGAGAAAGAGGGAGACCTCTCTGTATGTGTGTTCAGGGGGGGTTATGTTGCATTATTTGAAATCTTGAGGGTATAATGTGTTAGGTGTTGAAACTATTAATCTTTTAGTGGGGGAGCTTGCTGTAGTTTGGATAAACTGCAATTAATTTACATTTATATTTATATTTACATTTACCTATTTGTTTAATTTGTTTTTCCAAATAAATTGATGAAAGTAAATATTTTGGCAATGTAAATAAAAATTTGAATATCTATAAATTAGAAAATATTTATAGTTTCAGGATTCACAAATTGTGTTTGTGGAAATAAAGTTAGTCAAATATATATTGTATGTATACGTTTAAGTGATACAATCGATAAGTAATATTATTTTAGATGTTAAATAAATGTCAAATTTGTTTTAAGTAAATAGATAGTGAGTTTTTGAAATGTCTATAAATGTCCACGTTATCATTTTTTTTTGCAAATAAATAGATATGTGTAGTTAAATGTTATTTTTATTTAAACAAGTAAATTGTTTGTACATTTAATTGTAGCTGTGAAATATTAAGAAATAATTTATTTAATTTGGGATATCATTTTTTTTTTAGTTATAAGAATTTCTTATAAAATAGAATTCTGATTTTCTTATTATTTCTAAATATCGTATTTAGAATATTAAATATTTTAATATTCTTAAAATTTATTATTTAATTTCCTAAAATTGTTTTGGAGATTTGTGACTTGGCAGTCGATATACAATTTGCTTTCGTAATATAATTAGGTGGCTATAATTACTTAGAGCTTTCGCTTGCATTCAAATAGGACACGTGCATCGTCATACGTTGTAAACCAAACTTGTTTGTGATTAGGACTATTTGTGTTTGTTTGTAGAGCCTGACTTCGTAGAACCAGGCGTTGTCTACCTGTAGTGCAACTTGCGTATCTTCGGCTCTCACAGTGAGTATTCATGCTTAGTCTCGTGTGCTTATCTCCTTTCGTGTCAAAATGTGATTTTTATTTCACGTCTCAAAATATACATGTGAGATACTTGTTTATTTATAAATAACTGTTGTACTCTGTTATCTTTTTGCTAAACATGCCATACTTGGTTTTAAATTGTCACTTTACTACTTGTGTTGAAATCGGAAAGACTGATTATCCAAATTTCACTAAGTCAGAATTCATTAACAACGTAAAGTGAAAGATCGCATGTACCGGAACCAGTTGGTTGTTACTTGGAATCCCCTTAGTTGGCTTTAATTTTTCTCTCAGATGGCACGACTCTCCGCCTAGTATAGTTTATTATTATAGTGGGGGCGGGAAAGGTTTTCCATAACGCCAGGCACGGAGGAAAGGTTTTCTCTCTTGTTGTCGTCATACATCGGGAAAGGTTTTCCCAAATTGTGACGTCGTTATTATTATAGTGGGGGCGGGAAAGGTTTTCCATAACGCCAGGCACGGAGGAAAGGTTTTCTCTCTCGTTGTCGTCCTACGCTGGGAAGGTTTCCCCGGGAAAGGTTTTCCCAATTCATGATCTTGATATCCGATCTGAGATGATATACTTCACCCTGGTCTCCCCTGGTTACTGCGACATAATAATATGACTTGTTTCACACTCACGTTTGGAAACGTATGAATATCTCGGTAAACGAATCGGCTACTCATAATAGCTATCAGTTTAGAAACAACAACTTTTGGAGAACTCTGACAATCGTGACTTCTACTCGTACTTTATTTCTGAAAATAGTTCAAGTCTTTACTCTGATGTTTATACTTATACTCTGTTACTGTTTAAACTATGTCAAATGTAAACCCGGTAACCTTTCTTAGCCACTCTGTTTTACATGCTAAGGTGTTTATTCACTCAGTTTTTACTGATACTCGAAAAACTGCGTCCTTGTTTCTTTTAAATTCCCCGCAGGTTTATGATTGGTTGCTTGGGGTAACGCACTGGGATCACGAACACGTTCTCTCATGCAAACAGTAGAGCTTAGTAATTAACCAGAGAGCTCACTTTTGATGTAAAATATTTTGTTAGACTTGGTGTCCAGTTTGGAACCAGTCACGAATGTTGTAAACTTTTATCGTAATGAATCAGTAGTTGGATGTTTCCTTTCACTTGTTTTCGGTTACCACTCCTTGTACAAAAGGGTAAAATCCCCTGTACGGAGGGCACCTACCGGTTTCCGGCTCCTCTGGAAATCGGGGGTATTACAGTTGGTATCAGAGCAGTGACATCCAGTAGGACTGTAGGGAGAAAACACTTAAAACTAAGATTTTTGAAAGTAGCTAAAGTTAATTTTGAACTTGAAGTTTAAATCGGTAGGGCAAGACAAGCTGAAAAGTAAAATCTGAATTAGCCGGGGATTTTGGGTTATGTCTCTTGTTTTATCCTCGCATGCCTACCTGATATATGCTACATGTCTTTGTTTACTATTCATTTCAAGCCCCAAATGCTTCTTACTTGTTAGAAGGACCAGTGGCTGACTAGGGTATTTCCCGCCCACCCTCATCCTTGGTTTTGAAATACTATATCCTACACTTATGTGTGTTATTTCTGACACGACTTAAGGGTGTTTTACCTCACTTTTGTGCTGATTTCTGATTGTTCAATCGCACTTCGCTATATGCTTCGAAACTTGTGAAAATTATATTCTCAAATTTCGTGAATTTGGACGAGTCTATTATATGATTAATTGCTATTGCGTATATGTTTATATGATGTCCTCTTGCACGGTTAGAACCTTTCTTGTGCGCATCGATTCATATCCTACCAATTTGCATACCCCTACCCTTCAAATTGATAGACTTTAGTATAAGACGCTTGTCTGATAGGCAATCCTGATACACCACCAAAAGCAATGTTCCAATCGAAATGGAAGGAAGCAACTCAGTGGAATGTCCAAAGGTCAGGCGGATAGATCTTGCGATGAATCTGATAGACGCGGAGGCAACAATCAACTTGGCATGTCTTTCCTGTCCACATTGACCCTACCTTTCAATTGGTATTAGAAACCCATAGAGACTTTTAGAAACTCTTTGAGCTTCGAGGACGAAGCTCAGTCCTAAGTGGGGGAAGATGTAACGACCCTATTTTGTATGTGCATGCATTTGCCTGTTAATTGTCTCTTTGTCTAGCTGTGACTTCCAATAAAGACCGCTAAGTCCTAGTACTGCGTTCAAGCTTCGAGGACGAAGCTTAGTCCAAGGAGGGAAGGATGTAACATCCCGTATTTTATTCTAGGGTTATTTTAGTAATTCTTTACGATATATTTATTGTTCGAAAATTCGAGAATCGTATTGTTTGATATTAGTGTTAGTCGTAATAAAACGCTGCATATATTGCGTGTGATTTATGTCGTAGTGATAAACTATGCGATTACAATTATCTTGATAAATTTATATATTCCTATAATGTTATTTAATAATATTGTTTCGTTTTAAATAATAAGTTAACTATAAATTTGAAATTAATGGTTTAGTAAATGTTTATTAAAAATAAAACGTTTAAGAGTTTTTCTCAAAATTAATATTTGAACTTTTATTAGAAATATCAGTCGAACTTAATTTCATTTGTCAAATTAATTTTTATCAGGTAAACTACTTTCAACTGTTAAAATTAATTCTGTTAGTAAACGTTCTGTTTTTATTAGTCAACTTTCGTTTTCTAGTCGAACTCTGTTTTGTCGTCAGCCGAACTTAATGTTTTTCAGTCAAATTTATATTTATCAGTCGAAATTATTTTTGTTAGCTAAATTTTAATTACTCAGTCAAAATCCGTGTTTATTTGTTATAGTATTAGTTGTTTATTGGGTGTGAACTTTCGTCGCGTTTTAAAAACATCCGCCGCACGTTAATTTCCCGTCGTGCACCACATTTCGCGTATCGAACCACCGCGTAACCCGTGACTCCGCCACACCCAATAACTTTCTCTGATCCATCAACTCCACCTCTGTTCTTCCCCTGCTTCAGCCTCCATCCGTACCCCCTTCACCTTCATCTTTTCTCATCTCTTCCCGACAACCCCTCTGTTGCACACCACCCCTACCAGCCGCCCTACTCTCCTTTCTTTCCCATCAATCCATAAATTTCTTCTCCTTCCAACTCCTCTTCTTCTTCTTCTTCTTCTTCTTCTTCTTCTACTTATCCATTCAACACAACAACACCAACACCAACACTCCCTTTGTCTCTCTCCCGAAGCAACCACCAAAGCACCACCATCACCACCACCGTAAACCTCCACCACCACTGCCACCAACACCTCCATCTCCTCCACCTCCTACTTCATGTCATCTCTCTGTTTTGCCAACACCACACCAACCAACAACAACAACAATTCACCCCCAACTCCCTCTTTTGACCCTCTGTTTTCACCCAAATAAACCCACTGAAAACAGAGCATAATCACCATCAATCACCACCTCCACCGAACACCATCACCACCGGCACTCCACGACCACCACCACTGCCTCCATCTCTCTGTCTCACCCTCTCTCCTCCTCTGTTCTGCCGAGAAGAAAACCAGCAGAGAACCCCCATCACTGACGGCACCACCATCACCCAAGGCACCACCATCACCAACACAACCTCCAATCACCGTCACCACTCACCACCATCACCACCCAGCTCTCCCCACTCCTCCCTCTGCCTCTACAGAAACGACAACAGCAGCAGCGCCGGTAGTAACCCCCGACGCCGCCACTGCCACCCGACCCGAAGGCTCGGCACCACCGCTGCCGCCTCTCTCTACCTCCCTCTCTCCATCTCTCTGTAGTGACCGGACGAAGCCCAGCCAACGGAGTAATCCGGCGACCACGACCCAGAATCCCGACGCCCCCATCACCGTCGGAAGCTCCGGCGAATTTCGACCCGGAGCTCCTCTTCTCCGATTCGACTCAATTCTTGTTTGGGTACGCTCTCAACTCCATATTAGGCCATCCAGCTTCATCAAAAACATGTCTTGCTAGTTCAATTCGTTTTTGGGTGTTTGAATTGCCGTTCGGATAGAGAGAAAGAGGGAGACCTCTCTGTGTGTGTGTTCAGGGGGGGTTATGTTGCATTATTTGAAATCTTGAGGGTATAATGTGTTAGGTGTTGAAACTATTAATCTTTTAGTGGGGGAGCTTGCTGTAGTGTAGATAAACTGTAATTAATTTACATTTATATTTATATTTACATTTACCTATTTGTTTAATTTGTTTTTCCAAATAAATTGATGAAAGTAAATATTTTGGCAATGTAAATAAAAATTTGAATATCAATAAATTAGAAAATATTTATAGTTTCAGGATTCACAAATTGTGTTTGTGGAAATAAAGTTAGTGAAATATATATTGTATGTATACGTTTAAGTGATACAATCGATAAGTAATATTATTTTAGATGTTAAATAAATGTCAAATTTGTTTTAAGTAAATAGATAGTGAGTTTTTGAAATGTCTATAAATGTCCACGTTATCATTTTTTTTTGCAAATAAATAGATATGTGTAGTTAAATGTTATTTTTATTTAAACAAGTAAATTGTTTGTAAATTTAATTGTAGCTGTGAAATATTAAGAAATAATTTATTTAATTTGGGATATCACTTTTTTTTTAGTTATAAGAATTTCTTATGAAATAGAATTCTGATTTTCTTATTATTTCTAAATATCGTATTTAGAATATTAAATATTTTAATATTCTTAAAATTTATTATTTAATTTCCTAAAATTGTTTTGGAGATTTGTGACTTGGCAGTCGATATACAATTTGCTTTCGTAATATAATTAGGTGGCTATAATTACTTAGAGCTTTCGCTTGCATTCAAATAGGACACGTGCATCGTCATACGTTGTAAACCAAACTTGTTTGTGATTAGGACTATTTGTGTTTGTTTGTAGAGTCTGACTTCGTAGAGCCAGGCGTTGTCTACCTGTAGTGCAACTTGCATATCTTCGGCTCTCACGGTGAGTATTCATGCTTAGTCTCGTGTGCTTATCTCCTTTCGTGTCAAAATGTGATTTTTATTTCACGTCTCAAAATATACATGTGAGATACTTGTTTATTTATAAATAACTGTTGTACTCTGTTCTCTTTTTGCTAAACATGCCATACTTGGTTTTAAATTGTCACTTTACTACTTGTCTTGAAATCTGAAAGACTGATTATCAAATTTCACTAAGCCAGAATTCATTAACAACGTAAAGTGAAAGATCGCATGTACCGGAACCAGTTGGTTGTTACTTGGAATCCCCTTAGTTGGCTTTAATTTTTCTCTCAGATGGCACGACTCTCCGCCTAGTATAGTTTATTATTATAGTGGGGGCGGGAAAGGTTTTCCATAACGCCAGGCACGAAGGAAAGGTTTTCTCTCTTGTTGTCGTCCTACATCGGGAAAGGTTTTCCCAAATTGTGACATAGTTATTATTATAGTGGGGGCGGGAAAGGTTTTCCATAACGCCAGGCACGGAGGAAAGGTTTTCTCTCTCGTTGTCGTCCTACGCTGGGAAGGTTTCCCCGGGAAAGGTTTTCCCAATTCATGATCTAGATATCCGATCTGAGATGATATACTTCACCCTGGTCTCCTGATAACCCCGTTTACGGTGTTATATTTACACTTGAAATCTATCGTTTTGCGTAATTCCGGGTCCGATTTGATACATAAATAGCTATGATCTTGAGTTATTTGAGTATTTGAGCTTTGTGTGGTTAATTGACAAGTCCGGGCGTTTTCGTATATATTTGAGCTATAATTGTCGCATTTTACACCCGGTATTTGTAGTTGTTTGATTCTTAGGTACCGGAGGCTCGGAACATAAATTGAAATGGAAGACGAACTTCGGAACAGAGATTAAAGCTCGGAAAATTGGCTAGGAATGCTCGAGAAGAGAACTGAGTTGTTTGGAGCCAAATGTCACTGCCTAGCCTTCACCATTCCTCCTTCAGGACTAACTACCACATAATCAATCACCATTAACCATTTTCTTTAACCCTCATTACATCAGTATCCACCTCAAAGCCTCCTTCATAACCATTACCAAACCATTCACTGTCTGGCACCATTAACTGTGACCTGCAACCTAATCCAAACTAGCCTCTAGTCCTTCAATCTTCAACCAATTTAGACCAACTCACACTGCCACCTCTACTCCAAAATCAACATCACAGTAACAACCTGTTATAACCTACAACAATCACCAACCTAATACCCAACTAAACCATTACCATGAACCACAACCTTCCCTAACACCTCTCTGCTACCACAACCTGGACTTAACTTCAACCCAGCTCACCAATTCCCCTCCAAAACAACCAACTCCAACTACACCTGCTACCTTAACCGTCACCACCAACACAACTGCTACTCAAACACCAGAACTTCACCACAACTCAATCACCACTGCCACCAATTCACCCACCTGCTGCAAACAGCAGCAGCAGCCACCAATAACCCCAACAGAAGCTCAATCACCACCGCTGACGACAGACAAAAAAACTCAGAGCAGAGAAGAGAAAGGCCGCAGAGAGAAGGAGCAGCAGCGAACAAGAAGAAGCAAAACAGGGCAAGCGAAGCAAAACCAAAGCCAGAGGCCGCAAGCAAAGCTAGAGAAGACCAGATCAGAGAGAAGAGAAGCATCGCAAAACAGAGCCAACACCCGAAGCAAAACAGCAGCAAATTAGCCACGGAAGGGAACCCAGAAGAAGCGAACAGAGCATAAATCAAGAAGAAGAAGAGAAGGTTCAGATCGCAAGACCATCCCTCAGGTCGTGCGATCAGAGGAAGAAAGAAAAGAGAGAAAACTCTCTGTTTTGTACGATCAGCAAAGCTGATCGCACGATCAGCTGGATAAGAAAAAAATAAGCGGGTTCGCTCTTCTCACGTGTTTTTGGGTTATTAAATGAAAAACCCTAGCAGCTATTATGTAGGATTCCCACGTTATTGGAGCGACATTAGTGGGGTAAAATTGCAAATAACTGATTTTTACCACCAAGAAAAGGGAGGGGCTGTTTTACATAGACGTGGGCTGTTTTGAAAAAGAGGAGAGATCACTACAAACTATCATTCATCATTGACGAAGAGAAAAGACAAGGACGCAGCAGACAAAAGACGAAGACAAGGAGGACAACGGGGGTCATGCTCGGATTCGCGCCGGAGCTCCGATTTCGCGTTTGATCTCTTTCCCTTCTCTCTTTTTAACAATTTTATGGAGAACTTTGTAGAGCTAAACAAGACTATGTCTAGCTAAGCTTTCATAGCTAGATAGTTTATGGAGAACTAGGGTTTGTTCAGATTTTCCGGATTTGAAGTTTGATTCATGTTTTGAACTTAATTCTTCCTATTGTTCTAGTTAATTCAACAAGTTCTTGTTCTTAACTCTTAGTTTGTTTGGTTTGATCATCCAATACATGCTAGTTGTCTAGGTTTGTTGCACGACAGTGAACATAACCCGGATTTGTGAAGAACTTTGTTGACATTCTTGTAGTTTCTTGAGACCGATAGGAGATAGAGACTTGAATGACCGTGTGTGGGTTGTTTCGGTTAGACTTAGTTAGAATTAGCGTAATCGGTGGACCGACATGACCCGGTGAGCGAACCTGGCTAGCTGACTAGAACGTAACGGTAGACAGAGGTGGACCGACATGACCTGAAGTAGACTAAAACGTAGATTTGCGTGAGATCGACAGAAGATCGTAATGAGTGTGACCCGGTATAACTAGACGTAGGTAGAGTGTTTTAAATCATAGCCCGAAAATATCTAAATGCCCTAGGGACCCTAAAACTATCTAGAGTTCTCCATATTCGTATTAATCAGAAAATTACAAAAATATTAGTTTAGTTCGTTTATTTAATTTTAGTCACTTGTTTGAGGGTGACGAACTCTTAAATCACAACTTTTTCCTCCGGTTACTTCAACTTTAAATTAATCATCTAGCTAAATAATCTCAAGACTGTCCCTGTGGGTTCGACAACCTGAGTTTAAATACTCTATCTTTATTACTTCGACCGTGCACTTGCGTATACACGTAAGAAATCGTGTCAAGTTTTTGGCGCCGTTGCCGGGGACAACGGTAGATTGGTTAGTTAGAAATTAGTTTAGAGTTTTTGTTTTATTTTTATTTTTGTTACTATCTGTTTACCTCACGGGTGTGCTAGTGTTGTTTTCTCAGGTAGCTATGGCGGAAGGCCAAGGGCTGATTAGCCTCACAACGGAGCAGCTGCAAGCTATGGTAGCTTCAGCCGTAGAGAAAGCACTGGCGGCAACATCGAGACCGCACCCGACCTTAATGCCATATAACCGTTCTGGGAAAGCAATAATCCAGGCATTTGAGGCGGATCTTAGAGGAAGGGAGCCAGCAATTTTGGTTCCACCAATTCAGGCAGAAAGCTTCTTTCTAAAGCTGAGCACAATTCAATTCACTCAGGAACAGTGCACATTTGCTGGTACATATGAGGAAGACCCACATGATTTCATTGGGAGATTTCAGAGCCATTGTGGGGTAATCCGATATAGTGGGGTCACATCTGAAGCGCTCAAACTGATGCTCTTCCCCCATTGCCTCAAGGGAGCTGCTATGGATTGGCTGGATTCATTGCCATCCAACTCAATCAAGACATGGGAAGACTGTGCCTCCCAGTTCATGAGTAAATTCTTTCCCATCTCACGCATGATTCAGCTGCAGAACGAGATTTGGTCATTCAGGCAAAAGCAAAATGAATCCATGGTCAAAGCATGGGAGCGTCTCAACTTCTTGCTACGCAAATGCCCTAACCATGGCATTGCAAAAAGCCCGATCATACAGGTCTTCTATGATGCACTTGGAATGCTTGACAAAGACAAGATTGATAGAGAAGCTGGGGGCAATTTCTTGTTCAAATGGGATGTTGACGGTGCATATGAGTTGATGAGACGTGTGGTTGAGCAAGAGGAGAGCTGGGAGTATGAGCACCAACAAAAAGAACCGATGAAGCATAGCTCAGTGGCATATAGCACGGTTCAGGTGAATGCGGTAGAGGTAGTGCATGAAGCAAATGTGTCAGAGATGCATCAGCAGCAGCCAGTACCACCATTAGAGTTGAACCAGATGACAGGGATAATAAAGACGATGGCTCAGCACATGACAGACATGTCCACAAAGGTCATCTCTGTAGCAATTGCACTTCAAGTTGCTCAAGCAGAAATAAAAGATCTAAAGGAACAACTTGAACAAAGGGCACTGGGTAGCATGGTTGACACATCTGAGGGACAGGCTCTAGCCATCACTACTCGTAGCGGTACTGCACTTAAGGACCCTCCTTATCCGAGTCATGCCAGAGCAGAAGCCTCAAAGGCAAAGGAACATGAAGTCTTTGATTCTGAGAAGACACCTGTCGTGGTCCCCCAATCAAAGGGCATGACTCCACCAGACGACGAGGAGCATACTCAGGTACCACTTGCATCTTCTCCTTCTTCTTCAGAACTTCCATACCCATTACGTACTAGGGGGAAGAAGGATGATTCAGAAGAATACAGACGCTTTTTGAATGTATTCTCTAAACTGCATATCAATATCCCATTGATTGAGGCACTTCAAAAGATGCCTAAGTATGCTCGATTTATTAAAGATGCAGTTCTTGGAAAGAAAGGGGTGGATGAATTTCAGAGAGTAAACTTAAATGAACAGGTTAGTTCATGTGTTTTGCATGGGTTACCTAAGAAAAAGAAGGATCCAGGTAGCTTTGTCATTGAGGCTACATTGGGTGATTCCTACACTGGAAGAGCTCTCTGTGATCTCGGAGCGAGCGTGAATTTGATGCCGTTGTCGGTATTCAAAAAGTTAGGTGTGGGGGAGCCCCCGAAAACCTGGATAACTCTCCAATTTGCAGATAAATCGACCAAGAGAGCATGTGGGATGATAAAAGATGTGCTTGTGAGAGTTGGGAGCCTGATAATTCCAGCTGATTTCGTAATACTAGACATGCCAGCGGGTGATGTGCCTATCATTCTGGGCAGGCCATTCTTGGCGACTGGTCGTACTCTCATTGACGTAGAGAATGGAGAACTGATTATGAGGGTACATGATGACATGGAGACTTTTCGGGTCTTCAAACCGTCACCTCAATATTCATGGGAGTATCAGCCAGGGGTTCCATTTGCTGTGCAAGTGAAGCGCCAAATCCCAAAATTGTCGCAAGGGGATCCACCTGACTATTGGGAAAGGAACAAGCCATCAGCGGTGCACGCACAGGAAGCAGTACTTCAGATTCAGCACAGAAAAACTAAGATGGAAGCGGCACAATATGCCAGACCACCCTCGTGAGGTGGCAGAGGTAACATGGTCGGGCCGTCGACCTTAAATTACAAAGCGCTGCTTGGGAGGCAACCCATGTAGAGTAGGATGCTTTCTGGTTTTTATTTATTTATGAGTTCTCTATATTTGACTATGAGGGGTGAGAGAGAGTGGACTTATTTTTTCAATCAGTGTGCAGAGACACAGGTACAGAAGACGCACCACATTCCCCTTCTTGATGTGCATGCTAGAGATTGCACGAAATTTGGGAAAGAAAAAGCCCCACAGGATTATGCATAAAAGAATAGAGAATTGCTCGAGGTCGAGGAGCGATTCCAATATGTTGGTTGCCACACGCATGAGAGGGCTACAATTTATATCTAAGCCGCACATCGGAATCCGGGCGCGTAGAGACTTCTCCGGAAATTGTCAACGGTCCACAAGACCCCTTCTTGTTGCAATTTCGCGGCAACGGTGCCCATGTAGGTCTGGGCATCCAGGTACCTCTAACACTCTCTTTTAAGTCTACGTTTTTGAGCGATGAATGTTGCAATCCACCGCCTACACATTTAAGCGATGAGTCCTCCTTCATTATCTCTAAATTCGTTGAGGACAACAAAACGCTTAAGTGTGGGGGGGTTTGTATCTATGTTCACTAGCCATGTCTTTGTTTGCATCGCCTTGTTACATATAGTGATGTGTTCATATTGTGTTGGTTTGTGGTAGGAGTGTGTAGTTTATGAATTTTGTTAGCACTTTTACATTATTGAGTCCCGTACCCAAAACTTGTGTTTAATTGAGTTGGCCAAAAGCATATAGAGTTAGGAAATATTAAAAAAAAAAAATCATAAAATTTAAATTTTTGAGAAAGGGCAATCGAAGAGAGTGAATGTGGAGAGGGCTTAATGATAGAATTCCTTAGGAGTATGAAAATCTGAGGTGAGGTAGACGCGAGAATCTGGAGTAGGAAGACTTATAGGGCTAATGCACATTAGAACTGCGAGTAGCTGCCTCTCAGACTAGTTATCCTACTAGCGCTACACCACCGTCAATTAGGTAGTCGTCAACCCTCCTCGTAGTGGCAACCGAACAGCTGTGCGAGTGATGTTTATGGGGGCCTCACGTCCCGTCTCCATCTCCTAGGTCCACTAGTTACCCCTATTGATCCGTTTACCCCTTTTATTCACAGCCTCTAGCCTAGGAAGCCTTTCATTGTGACTGTCATCACTTGTTAGAATGGTCCTTTCCTAGGCGTCATGATAGAGGGAGTTGAGTTAGGGAGGTTTGATGAGGGTGAGCTGATTTAATACATCTTACGTGGATTCTCTTACATGTCGTCTTTTGAGGGGATGTGAGGGTGAGTTAGAGACGGTAGCACACTTGGGTGTGGCGGTGAGTCGTGTCCTTACACCACGATCACAGGTGGAGTACCGTAGCGCGTGATATTTTTTCCGCACATCATGGGGTGGGGGTTGGTTGATCTTATAGGAGGCCGTGCTTATGCTTTATTTATATTCTCTATATCTTAGGTGATGAGGAGGATCGGTTGGAAAAGCACGTTTACACATTGACTACTGGGTTCGTGATTTGCTTTGCATCAAGTGTGGGGGTGTCGACATCTATGTTATTATATCACTAATTCGACACATTCCACCCCCATGTTATCTAATTTTGACATTTGATCTCCTCGGGTATTACTATCGTATTGTCGGCTCCATGTGCTTAATGTTATTGTGTGGAAAAAGAAAAAAAAAAAGAGAAAAAAAAGGTATAATAGAAAGTGAAATTGAAAGGGAATAAAGGAGCAAGCTTGAAATTGAAGACCGGGGAGATTAGCTACTGTTCGAGATCACTTCTTCACATTTGTGGCCGCGAGAACGGCGTTGCACCAAGATTGAGGGAATGAGGGCCGGAGTAGTGAGATTCGGTGTGGTTCCTTGGATTTTGGTGAGGGAGTGTGAGAATCGGGTTTTGTGAGTTAGATCATGACGTCTAGGACTACGCTTCTAAATATCCTATCCTACCCGTCCTAAACCGTCAGCAATTTAACCCGTGGCTAAATAGCTCGGAAGGTAAGTGCTAGGTATACGTTTGATGAGTGTGCGGAAGCAACATTTTTTGTGTTCGTGCCCGTTCTGTCTAACGAAACTGGCCGCAAGTTCTACCGATCACCAAAGTTATAGAACTTCCGAGGGAATATGAGAGCCTTATGACTTGCCGGTTTACTTTTTGAGATTGCCCAATCTCTAACTGAAAAAAAAATGGTGTTGTTTCAATTTTTGCATTGTTTGATAATCGAGTTGCATTGTATAGTCATGTAGATTGCATGGGTGTGTGTGTTGTTTGTGTCACATGGCTAGTGAAGTTAAATGCAACCCGGTGGATTGAAAGATCATAGTGTGAGTGATATTGTTTTTGATTTTTGCTCGGGACGCGCAAAAAGGTAGTGTGGGGGTATTTGATAACCCCGTTTACGCTGTTATATTTACACTTGAAATCTATCGTTTTGCGTAATTCCGGGTACGATTTGATACATAAATAGCTATGATCTTGAGTTATTTGAGTATTTGATCTTTGTGTGGTTAATTGACAAGTCCGGGCGTTTTCGTATATATTTGAGCTATAATTGTCGCATTTTACACCCGGTATTTGTAGTTGTTTGATTCTTAGGTACCGGAGGCTCGGAACATAAATTGAAATGGAAGACGAACTTCGGAACAGAGATTAAAGCTCGGAAAATTGGCTAGGAATGCTCGAGAAGAGAACTGAGTTGTTTGGAGCCAAATGTCACTGCCTAGCCTTCACCATTCCTCCTTCAGGACTAACTACCACATAATCAATCACCATTAACCATTTCCTTTAACCCTCATTACATCAGTATCCACCTCAAAGCCTCCTTCATAACCATTACCAAACCATTCACTGTCTGGCACCATTAACCAAACCTGCAACCTAATCCAAACTAGCCTCTAGTCCTTCAATCTTCAACCAATTTAGACCAACTCACCACTGCCACCTCTACTCCAAAATAAACATCACAGTAACAACCTGTTATAACCTACAACAATCACCAACCTAATACCCAACTAAACCATTACCATGAACCACAACCTTCCCTAACACCTCTCTGCTACCACAACCTGGACTTAACTTCAACCCAGCTCACCAATTCCCCTCCAAAACAACCAAATCCAACTACACCTGCTACCTTAACCGTCACCACCAACACAACTGCTACTCAAACACCATAACTTCACCACAACTCAATCACCACTGCCACCAATTCACCCACCTGCTGCAAACAGCAGCAGCAGCCACCAATAACCCCAACAGAAGCTCAATCACCACCGCTGACGACAGACAAAAAAACTCAGAGCAGAGAAGAGAAAGGCCGCAGAGAGAAGGAGCAGCAGCGAACAAGAAGAAGCAAAACAGGGCAAGCGAAGCAAAACCAAAGCCAGAGGCCGCAAGCAAAGCTAGAGAAGACCAGATCAGAGAGAAGAGAAGCATCGCAAAACAGAGCCAACACCCGAAGCAAAACAGCAGCAAATCAGCCACGGAAGGGAACCCAGAAGAAGCGAACAGAGCATAAATCAAGAAGAAGAAGAGAAGGTTCAGATCGCAAGACCATCCCTCAGAACGTGCGATCAGAGGAAGAAAGAAAAGAGAGAAAACTCTCTGTTTTGTACGATCAGCAAAGCTGATCGCACGATCAGCTGGATAAGAAAAAAATAAACGGGTTCGCTCTTCTCACGTTTTTTTGGGTTATTAAATGAAAATCCCTAGCAGCTATTATGTAGGATTCCCACGTTATTGGAGCGACATTAGTGGGGTAAAATTGCAAATAACTGATTTTTACCACCAAGAAAAGGGAGGGGCTGTTTTATATAGACGTGGGCTGTTTTGAAAAAGAGGAGAGATCACTACACACTATCATTCATCATTGACGAAGAGAAAAGACAAGGACGCAGCAGACAAAAGACGAAGACAAGGAGGACAACAGGGGTCATGCTCGGAT
This sequence comes from Linanthus parryae, assembly GCA_023055425.1. Lineage (NCBI taxonomy): Eukaryota > Viridiplantae > Streptophyta > Magnoliopsida > Ericales > Polemoniaceae > Linanthus > Linanthus parryae. The sequence continues at coordinate 20,016,620 of JALGPY010000012.1, read as the reverse complement.
TCGCGCCGGAGCTCCGATTTCGCGTTTGATCTCTTTCCCTTCTCTCTTTTTAACAATTTTATGGAGAACTTTGTAGAGCTAAACAAGACTATGTCTAGCTAAGCTTTCATAGCTAGATAGTTTATGGAGAACTAGGGTTTGTTCAGATTTTCCGGATTTGAAGTTTGATTCATGTTTTGAACTTAATTCTTCCTATTGTTCTAGTTAATTCAACAAGTTCTTGTTCTTAACTCTTAGTTTGTTTGGTTTGATCATCCAATACATGCTAGTTGTCTAGGTTTGTGAAGAACTTTGTTGACATTCTTGTAGTTTCTTGAGACCGATAGGAGATAGAGACTTGAATGACCGTGTGTGGGTTGTTTCGGTTAGACTTAGTTAGGATTAGCGTAATCGGTGGACCGACAGGACCCGGTGAGCGAACCTGGCTAGCTGACTAGAACGTAACGGTAGACAGAGGTGGACCGACAGGACCTGAAGTAGACTAAAACGTAGATTTGCGTGAGATCGACAGAAGATTGTAATGAGTGTGACCCGGTATAAATAGACGTAGGTAGAGTGTTTTAAATCATAGCCCGGAAATATCTAAATGCCCTAGGGACCCTAAAACTATATAGAGTTCTCCATATTCGTATTAATCAGAAAATTACAAAAATATTAGTTTAGTTCGTTTATTTAATTTCAGTCACTTGTTTGAGGGTGACGAACTCTTAAATCACAACTTTTTCCTCCGGTTACTTCAACTTTAAATTAATCATCTAGCTAAATAATCTCAAGACTGTCCCTGAGGGTTCGACAACCTGAGTTTAAATACTCTATCTTTATTACTTCGACCGTGCACTTGCGTATACACGTAAGAAATCGTGTCATCTCCCCTGGTTACTGCGACATAATAATATGACTTGTTTCACACTCACGTTTGGAAACGTATGAATATCTTGGTAAACGAATCGGCTACTCATAATAGCTATCAGTTTAGAAACAACAACTTTTGGAGAACTCTGACAATCGTGACTTCTACTCGTACTTTATTTCTGAAAATAGTTCAAGTCTTTACTCTGATGTTTATACTTATACTCTGTTACTGTTTAAACTATGTCAAATGTAAACCCGATAACCTTTCTTAGCCACTCTGTTTTACATGCTAAGGTGTTTATTCACTCAGTTTTTACAGATAGTCGAAAAACTGCGTCGTTGTTTCTTTTAAATTCCCTGCAGTTTTATGATTGGTTGCTTGGGGTTACGCACTGGGATCACGAACACGTTCTCTCATGCAAACAGTAGAGCTTTGTAATTAACCAGAGAGCTCACTTTTGATGTAAAATATTTTGTTAGACTTGGTGTCCAGTTTGGAACCAGTCACGAATGTTGTAAACTTTTATCGTAATGAATCAGTAGTTGGATGTTTCCTTTCACTTGTTTTCGGTTACCACTCCTTGTACGAAAGGGTAAAATCCCCTGTACGGAGGGCACCTACCGGTTTCCGGCTCCTCTGGAAATCGGGGGTGTTACAGTGTCTCTCATCCAAGACGAAATTGAGACAGCCTTAGAATAAATGAAATCGAAGTTCCCTGTCGAAGCTCGATCCTTGAGTGACAATGGAGGATCTATCTTGATAAAGTAAAGTCTTATAAATCCCATATATCTCATCTTACAGCCTCAGATGGCCAGGCCAGGGGCCAGTTGGAAGCCAAAGAGAAGTCTTGTGCAAAGGGCATAACTGATACTGAATTTGACCATGACAAGTTCACCAAAGGCCCTGAGAAATTGAAGAGGAATTTAACTCTATGGTGACTGAGGAGGCAAATCTTGTTAAGAAACTTGATGATTTGAAGACTAAGAAGGCTCAAAATAGATTTGAAGCCGCCAAGCTAGATGAAGACATATCTGAAGCAACTAGGGTTCTATCCTCACTAAAAAAGGATCATGCCGCCGTTTTGCAGGAAATTGACCTCCACCAAGCAGACCTCCAACATTTGGTTAACGCAAAAGCAACTTTAGAGGATCAGAGGGATAAGCTTTTTCTGGCATAGGTCTCTTTTGAGATTTAGTCACTTTCCTTTCGATGTACTTCCTTATTGCTTTATCGCATGAAATAAATAGTTCATTTATTCATTTTCAGCATTCTTATATATTCCTTGTAAGCTACACATATAAGTGCAACTTCATCCTTGAACAATTAAACTTTGATGACAACCTTTTGTTTTTGCTTTGCAACCCAAGATTCCTCATCCAACAGTAGAAGCTATCTCATGTGGTGCGCAGAAATGCAAAAGAACTCTATCAACGAGGAATGGTTTTTTTTTTTTGGTTGTTTGGACAGGACTTGGAAGAATGTTCCAAGATGCCTACGTACCCACGAGTGGGATCAAGTCGCACGTAGTTCAAAGGGTTTATTTTGTTGGTGCCTTCACAGTTTTAGCTCATGCGGGCCAGGAGCATCATTCAGTTTAGGCTCTTACGATGAGGAGCATAGCAGGAACCTTCAAGGGTAGTAACGCTTCAAGAACTTGCCATTGATGGGGCCAATTCTCAATCCGTCTTCTGCCACGATCTTGTATGCGCCATTTGTGTAGACTTCTTGCACTTTGTAGGGTCCATCCCATTTCGAGGTGAACTTATTCCCCGTTCGATGAGTAGTGATGATGGGCCTCCTGACTGCGAGTACAAGATCCCCTACTTGGAACGAACGGATTCGAACTTTCCTGTTGAACGACTTGCACATGCGAGCTTGGTAACACTCAAGCCGTTGATGTGCTTCAAGCCTTTTCTCATCCAACGCTTCTAGCTCTGACATCCGAAGACGTGCATTATCTTCCTCGGTGAGACCTTCCTGAATAGCAATCCTCAGTGATGGGATTTGACGCTCCAAAGGTAACACTGCTTCTGCTCCATACACCAATGAGTAAGGCGTTGCTTGTGTAGGTGTACGATAGGTAGTCCTATACGCCCCTAGAGCTTCTCCGATCCTTTCATGTCAGTCTCGCTTTGATTTTTCAACCACCTTCTTCAAAATATTTCCATGAGTTTTGTTGAATGCTTCAGCCATACCATTCCCCGGTGCATTATACATTGATGACTTGTACTGCTTGAAGACAAACTGTTCACATAGCTTGTTCATGAGACTATTTTCGAAGGATTTTCCATTGTCGTTGATGATGTATCGTGGCACACCATACCGAAAGATAATGTTGTTCTTGATAAATTGCACGACCGTCTCCTTCTTGACTTCTTTAAATGGTGCAGCTTCAGCCCATTTGGAAAAGTAATCAGTTGCAGCAAGGACGTAAAGATGACCACCGGAAGATTTTGTTAGAGGCCCCATAACGTCAAGACCCCATGCATCAAATGGCCAAGATGATACCGTTGGGTCGAGTAACTCAGGCGGTTGATGTATGAGATTTGCATGAAACTGGCAAGCTTGACATCTCTTTGCAAAATCCATGCAGTCCTTTACCATGGTGGGCCAGTAATAACCCATCCTTTTAATTCTGAAGTGGAGATTTGGCCCTGACTGATGAGCCCCACACACTCCGGAGTGATCTTCTTGTAGCACATTCAAAGATTCATCTTCTCCCACGCAGCGAAGCAACAACCCTTCGAATGAACGACGATAAAATGTATATTTATTAGTAGAGGAAGCGTGGAGCGCGCCTTTAAATTTTGTTCTTCCTCCGTGGATCGTCAGGTAGTTTTTGATTTTGCAAGTAGTCTATCAAAACATCACGTCAATCTTCTTTCTCAACTTCATGCACTGAAATTACGTTTATGTCTTTCCCGTCATCATCGTGATCATCAAACATCGGGGGAACTATCCACCTCCCGCAAATTTGACTGTTTCTTTGTACTCTGGGAATGTCAAAGTTGAAGCAAGCTTGGCGAGTGCGTCTGCTTTTTTATTTTCACCTCTCGACACATGCTCTAATGTGGTGTTTTCCAAGCCATGCTACCATTCGGGCAGCATAGTTGTGATAAGGGATCAATTCAGGCTTCTTCACCTCGTATATTTTGAGGTGTTGATTGATCACGAGCTTTGAATCGCCATATACATGAAGATCCAAGTGCTTGACATCAACTGCCATTTCTAATCCGAGTATGAGAGCTTGGTATTCCGCGACTTTGTTTGAGCAGCTTTCGTTAAGAGTGAACTCGTAAGGCAATACATATCCTTCCGAACGAACACTACACCCGCTCCAGCTCCTTCGCGATGAGAGGCTCCATCAAAATACATCTTCCAAGGGCCTTGTTCTTCCACGGTGAATACTTCATCGTAGGGCAAGCTCTCAGACAACTCCCAGTCCGCAGGTAAGGGATGATCAGCTAGAAAATCTGCCAAAGCTTGTCCTTTGATAGCCTTTTGAGGAACATAAATGATCTCAAATTCCTGGAGAAGAAGGGACCATCTCGCTAGGCGATCCGATAGTATCAGTTTTGACATGATGTACTTGATGGGATTGACCTTTGAAATGAGATGTACAATGTGAGCTTGAAAGTAGTGGCGCAACTTCTTCACAGCAAACACCAAAGCTAGACATATCTTCTCTATTGGCGAGTAGTTTAGCTCATGTGGCATCATCCTCCTGCTCAAGTAATAAAGGGAATTCTCCTTTTCATATTTGTTCTTTTGAGCAAGCAAAGCTCCAATGGAGTGCTCTTGTGCAGAAATGTAAAGGATTATTGGTTGACCATGTATGGGAGCAGCCAAGACAGGAGGTTTCATTAGATAAGCCTTGATCTTCTCAAATGCCTTCCTACAAGACTCATCCCATTGGAATGGGACTCCTTTCTTCATGAGCCGACTAAACGGGTGACATCTTCCAGCTAAGTTTGAAATGAATCGTCTAAGATACGCCAACCGCCCTTGCAAGCTCTTGAGCTCGTGTATGTCCTGAGGTTCTGGCATTTTTTGAATCGCTTCAATCTTAGACTGGTCAATCTCTATACCTCTATGGCGGACGATGAATCCTAAGAACTTTCCAGATGTTACGCCAAAAGCACACTTCAAAGGATTCATTTTGAGTTGATATCGTTGGAGTCGATTAAACACGCTTCTAAGATATTGAAGATGGTCCTTCCTTACTCGTGTCTTTACCACAAGGTCGTCAACATAACATTTAACGTTCTTGTGGAGCATTTCATCAAAGATTTTCTGCATTTCCCTTTGGTAAGTTGCCCCCGCATTTTTCAGGCCGAACGACATCACTTTGTAACAGTAGATGCCTTTTGGCGTGTGAAACGCTGTAAACTCTTCATCTTGGGGTGACATCCGTATTTGATTGTAACCCGAAGATCCATCCATGAAAGATAAGGCTTCATGTCCTGTAGTGGCATCCACCATCAGTTCAGTTATCGGGAGTGCAAAATCGTCTTTAGGGAACGCATTGTTAAGGTCCCTGAAGTCAACGCAGATTCGAGTTTGCCCGTTCTTCATCTTGACAGGTACAATACTTGAGATCCATGTCGGGTATTTGACCTCCCGGATGAATCCAGCTTCGATCAGCTTGTTGACTTCTACCTCAATTTTGGGAATGAGCTCTGGGCGAAATCTCCTTTGTGCTTGTTTCACTGGTCGAGATCCATTCTTCACAGCTAAGTTATGAACTGCAACTCTGGCATTCAATCCAGGCATCTCTTTGTAACTCCATGCAAACACATCTTTGTATTCCATCAGAAGATCGGTGTACTCTTTCTCTTCTTCTGGAGTGAGATTAGCGCTGACGTATGTTAGTCTTGGCTCATCTTCAGTCCCCAAGTTGATCTCTTTCAAGTAATCTACTGTGGAGGTTACGCCTGTTAGGTTGTGACGTAGGTAACACAACGGAATAACAAAAATTTAATTCCTACTCAAAGCCCACCAAGGATCACAGGAAGAGACATCATAACATGACAAGGGACATAGAAGATGTGTACCTTTTGGTTTGGGAGATCACACAAAGAATATTGTCCTCGTCTCTACGGTTGATCCACTTCTAGAAGTGAGATCTTGATTCTTCCTTCTCAAGTGGTATCTTGGACCGGAGGAAGAGGTAAGAATGAATTACGCAACGAGGAACAAGAGAGTATCGGCCCCCTCTATTATGGTCGACGGGTAGGGGCGGCTAAAGGGGGATTCGGCCTTCTTTGGCTTGTCTCTTGATCTCTTGCTTTCTCTCCCACTCACTTATGTTATGAGAATGAACATTTAAGTGGGAAGGAAGCTAGAGCCTCCTTCATATAGACCAACAACACTTGTTAGTTTACATAAAGGCCCCTCTTAGTTCTACATGAACTTGGATTAGTCCCTTCCTTTCAAATTAGTCCTACTACAATTGCTGTAGGGTTTTGATTCATGGATGCGCAACGGAAGCATAAACAAACATAAAACCACGCAAAACCCTCCAAGGATCACAAGTCAAGAGACATAACGATGGTAAGGGTTAGAAATCATAAACACACCTTAGGGTTCTCCTTTGATGACTTCAAACGCGAATTGTGTCACGTTCTCTATGGTTGATCCACGCATAGAGTTGATCCTAGAATCTCCCAAGTCCTTGGTGCTATCCCGGAAGAGGAAGAGGAAGAGGAAGAAGAATCACGCAAAACGAGACCCAAAATGAGGGTCTCGGCCTCCTTTGGCCGAGTGGGACGGGGCGGCGGCAAGGGGGCGGTCGGCTCCCTTGTTACTTGCTCTCTCTCCTTTTGTTCTCTCCCACTCTTTGTTATGTTCACTAATGAGCATAAGTTTTATGGGAAGGAAGGAAGGAAGGTCCTTTATATAGTCCAACAACTCCTTGTTAACTACCTAAAGGACTTATTCTAGTCCTACTAGAATTCAATTTAGTCCCTTCCTTGCAAATTAGTCCCTACTAAGTTTGCAAGGGTTTGCAAAGTGATCCTTCTAATTAATTAATCCAATTAATTAATTCCCAAATCTAGTTCAACTCTATATAGCGTGTGACCCCATAGGTTCTATCTAGTTGGTAGCAACTATTTGCTAATATGGAGCGATCTCTAGCAAAACATCCATTCTAGCCAACTAATAGAATAGTCATCTTGACAACCTTTGTACAAGTAATTGTCTCATCCCTTTGTCTCCATATCCGGATTAGACACGAGACATACAAGTCACACTCGTATATCCAATCCACAGTTTCTCGATCCATAGGAATAGCCTTATTCGTGCAAATAACATCAATATCCCATATTGATTTATTTGAGTCTGGCCAGACATTCTATAAGCACTATCCCTCGAGTGGCCTAGGATATTTGCTCCCGTTATGTGGGAGGGACAAATTCTATCTACGTCCACTACGATCTCTAAGCTTGCTTCTTATTGTATCCAGTACACGACTTTATAACTACTCAGTTACGGTGTAGCGTTTAACGCTACCAAGATCACAATAATCCACAACTAGAATATCTAGTGACTTCAAGTCTTAGGATGAAAATACCATTGTACCGCGAGAAGCGCTTGTGACTCAACATAACGTGTATGTAGCCTTCTCGGAGATGGGTCAATCCAGTGCAACATTACCTAATGCACACCTATGTGTTGGATCGTGATATCTCCATATCAATCCAACCCCATACTAGTCTATAGATGATTGTCCCATTTAATCATTATATTTGACTAGGGATATTTAAGATAAACAACACAATTGTAAATCTAAGGACTTCATTATATTAAATATCCAATAAATAATAAATGAATTTCTAGCCACAAATAATTCATACTAAACTAGATTGCCTCTAGGGCATCTATTCCAACAGTCTCCCACTTGCACTAGAGCCAATCTGGCGCATCTCGTATGCCCATACTCCTAGTGTGCCCTTCATGCTTCCACTGCGTGAGAGGCTTTGTAAGCGGGTCTGACAGATTATCATCTGTAGGAATCTTGCATATCCGAACGTATCCTCTATCGATAATATCTCGAATCAGATAAAACTTCCTGAGCATGTGCTTGGACTTCTGGTGCGACCTGGGTTCCTTTGATTGCGCGTTCGCCCCAGTGTTGTCATAGAACAACTCGACTGGATCCGCAATGCTAGGGACCACACCAAGTTCAGAAACAAACTTTCTGATCCAAACAGCTATCTTTGCTGCGCAATTTGCAGCAATGTACTCAGCCTCTGTTGTAGAATCAGCTACCGTCTCTTGCTTGGAACTCTTCCAGCTCACCGCTGCTCCATTCAGGCAAAACACATATCCCGATTGTGATCTAAAGTCATCTCTGTCGGTTTGGAAGCTTGCATCAGTGTAACCCCTTACACGCAACTCTTCCTCACCGCCAAATATCAAGAAGGCATCCTTAGTTCTTCTCAAGTACTTTAGGATGTTCTTGACTGCAATCCAGTGACTCTCACCCGGATTGGATTGGTATCTGCTTGTCATACTCAAGGCATATGACACATCTGGTCTAGTACATAACATGGCGTACATGATAGATCCTATGGACGAGGCATAGGGGATTCTACTCATGCGTTCCTTCTCAATCTCATTGGAAGGACAACCACTCTTCGAAAGAGTGATTCCATGTGACATGGGCAAGAATCCCTTCTTGGAATCTTGCATGTTGAACCGCTTCAACACCTTGTCAATATATGTACTTTGACTTAGGCCTAGCAACCTTTTAGATCTATCTCTATAGATCTTTATACCGAGTATATAGGCTGCTGCCCCTAAGTCCTTCACTGAGAAACACTTTCCTAACCAATCTTTAACAGATTGCAACATGGGAATGTCGTTTCCAATGAGTAGTATGTCATCCACATACAAGACCAGAAAAGCTACAGAGCTCCCACTAACCTTCTTGTAGACACAAGACTCATCTTCGTTTCTGGTGAAGCCAAACTCTTTTACCACTTCATCAAAACGTCGATTCCAACTCCTAGAAGCTTGCTTCAATCCATAAATGAATCGTTGCAGCTTACAGACTTTGTTGGCTTGCTTTGGATCTTCAAAACCCTCCGGCTGTATCATATACACGTCCTCGAGGAGATTCCCATAAAGGAATGCTGTTTTGACATCCATCTGCCAAATCTCATAGTCGTGGTATGCTCCAATTGCAAGTAGGATTCGGATGGATTTGGTCATAGCGACTGGTGAAAAGGTTTCATCATAGTCAATACCATGAATCTGTCTGAATCCTTTAGCCACCAATCGGCCCTTAGGTAATCACATTACCATCCACTTCGATCTTCTTCTTGAAGACCCACTTGCACCCTATGGGCCGCGCCCCATCGGGTGGTTCCACCAAAGTCCGTACTTTGTTGGTATACATGGATTCCATCTCGGATCTCATGGCTTCCAGCCACTTCTGAGAGTCTGGGCCACTCATGGCCTCCTCATAGGTAGTAGGCGCATCATCTATGAGCATCGTGTCACCGGAATCGGTCACGAGAAGTCCATACCTCTCGGGTTCCTGGCGCACTCTACTAGATCTACGAAGCTCTTGTGTTACCTGAACAGGTTGCTCCACAACTGCTTGTGGTTCCTGTTCATGTTCCGTAATCGGTTCAGTGATTTGTGGTTCTTGAACCCCTTCAAGTTCTACATTCCTCCCACTTGCTTCTTTAGAGACAAATTCTCTTTCTAGAAACACGCCGGTCCGAGCAACAAACACTTTGTTCTCGGTTGGATTGTAGAAGTAGTGACCCTTACTTTCCTTAGGGTACCCCAAAAATTTGCACTTATCCGATTTCGGCCCTAGCTTGTCTGATTATAAACGTTTTACATAGACATCGCAGCCCCAAATCCTCATGAACGACAGTGTGGGACGCCTCCCACTCCACATCTCATATGGTGTCTTCATGACTGATTTAGATGGAACATGGTTAATGGTGAAAGCTGCACTTAATAGAGCGTAGCCCCAAAATGATATGAAAGATCGGTTTGACACATCATAGATCGAACCATATCCAATAGGGTTCGATTCCTCCTCTCGGACAAGCCATTCCATTGTGGCGTTCCGGGTGGAGTGATTTGGGACATGATCCCACACTCTCTAAGATAGTCGTCAAACTCTTGGCTCAAGTATTCTCCTCCACGATCCGATCGTAGAGCCTTGATACTTTTGCCAAGTTGCTTCTCTACTTCATTTTTGAATTCTTTGAACACTTCAAAGGATTCGGACTTTGCCCTCATGAGGTACACAAATCCATATCTACTATAATCATCAGTAAATGTAATGAAGTAGACATAACCACCCCTGGCAGGCGTGGCAAATGGCCCACACACATCGGTATGTATGAGCGCCAATTGCTCACTAGTCCTCTCACCTTTCTTATTGAAAGGGGACTTTGTCATTTTTCCCAATAAACAAGCCTCACATGTCTCATATGATTCAAAATCAAATGAGTCTAGTAATCCATCCTTATGGAGTCTAGATACACGTTTCTCATTTATGTGGCCGAAACGACAGTGCCATAAATAAGCAGGATTTAAATCATTTATTTTAATCCGCTTGGTATTAATGTTGTAGACAGGATTGCTTAGATCAAGGACATAAAGTCCATTAAATAATTGCGCACTAAAATAGTGAATATTATTTAAATAAAAGGAACAACAATTGTTCTTTATTGAAATAATAAAACCATCCTTGTCCAAACAAGAAATAGAAATAATGTTTCTGCTCATAGCAGGCACAAAATAGCAATTATTTAATTCTAAAACTAATCCTGAAGGCAGAGATAGCTCGCACACGCCTATGGCCAACGCACCAACCTTTGCTCCATTCCCAACGCGCAGATCTACCTCCCCTTTAGCCAATCTCCTACTTATCTTTAGATCCTGCATATTTCGACAAATATGAGATCCACATCCAGTATCTAATACCCATGATGTAGAGAAAGTTAAATTGACATCTACAACAAAAATACCTGGTGGTGGTGGAATCACTATTCCAAGCCTCTTGTCCTCCAGATATTTTGGGCAGTTCCTCCTCCAGTGTCCAGGCTGACTGCAGTAGTGACACTCACCTTTAGTCACGCCCTTGGCAATGCCACCAGCAGGCTTAAGGGCAGGTTCCTTGGACTTGGCAACTGACTTGCCTTTGCCCTTGGAGGAAGAGGCAAACCTTTTGCCCTTTCCTTTCTGTACCATCATTATGGCCTTGCCCTTACCCTTGTTGATGCTCTGTTCAGCCGTCCTCAACATATTGAGTAAATTTGGCAGTGGTTTAACGATCTCGTTCATGTTATAGTTCATAATGAACTGTCCATAACTCTCGGGCAACGATTGCAACACGAGATCGGTTGCCAACTCTTGGCCGACCGGGAACCCAAGTCGGGCGAGATTCTCCAAGTACCCGATCATTCGGAGTACATGGGGTCCCACCAGGTTCCCTTCTGCCATATGACATTTGAACAGTGCCTTTGAGACCTCATACCTCTCTACCCTCGCCTGCTCTTGGAAGAGCTGCTTTAGATGTTCGATCATATCGACAACATTCATGTTTTCGTGTTGCTTCTGAAGCTCAGAAGTCATGGTGCAAAGCATAAGGCAGGCCGCATCATTAGCGTCATCAACACGCTTTTGATACGCCTTTAGGGCAGCAGGTGTTTGGTTCTCTGGACCTTCTGGAACATGCTCCTCTATTGCGTACAGTTTCTTCTCTTGCTTGAGAACAATTCTCAAGTTTCTGTACCAATCAAGAAAGTTGGTTCCAGAGAGCTTGTCCTTCTCAAGGACATATCGTAGGGAATGTTGTGAACTCGATGAGTTATTTGCCATTTGGAATTCTACAAAAAGGAAAATACGCAAGTTTTAATATTTGTGAATTTTTGACTATATTCAATAATGGCTAGTTTATTAACTATAACTCCCACTATTTTTCTACGGATTAATAACCCTCAAGATATTAATGCGGAAAATATCCTTATATTTTTTAGTGGGCCAAGATCCATCTTTCATCTCCTTATGAGCTTGCTTTGGCAAGTCACCCATAATTTGACTACTTTAGGTAGGAACAATTCCAATTGCATCCCATATGCAACTCTTGGTTCAATTGGGCAAATAACTCCTTATTTATCCATCCATATGGATAATCCCAATTGATTGCCTCTAGGTTTCTTAATCAAATTAATAGCCTAGTTGTGTTCAACCTCTTATCTAAATAATTGCACATTGTTACGTGCCATCGCATTCCATCATGATGAACCAAGTCGCCATGCTTTGGCACGCACGAGCTTGGTAAATAATGATGATAATGAGTGTTTAAATAACGAGAAGGCAAGAACACAATATTTGAATTTTGAGGGATTTTAAATTCAATTTTTAATTGTTTTGTTGATCAATATCAACTAATCTATCTATTTGAGTTTGGGCACAACTCCAAATAATAGATCCGGGTTGTCTAATTATCTTATTATCCTAATTGCATGCATCATCTATACACCAACCACACAATAATGAGACAATAAAATAAACAACCACAAAACAGAAATTAAACGTGATGTGGATATGGCCTTTTCTAGACTAAGATAATTCCAAGCCAATGGAATTATCTATGAACCCTAAACAAACACATCTCCATGCGTCTTGATCTTTTGGTCCATCCTTCATAGTCATATGGAAAGGCTCCATGCTCCATGCTCCATCTTTTGTGGCTTCTTTTTTCTTCAATCTTGGCTAACAATCTACTTTATCTAGCACTAGCTAATATCTACACTAAATAAAATAAATCTCACAAGTTGAGAAAAAAAATGGCACGCAGGCCATAAAACCCTAATTAATTATTACAATTAATTGATCAGCTCGCAGGCCGTAAAACCAAACCACAAAATTAAACATCCACATCAAACCACATCCTAAGTCCATATCCAATCACCATGCGATTTGCACATAAACAGTTAAAATCCAATTTTAACGCGCTTGGTCAATTTTAATTGATTTTAGGATTTCCAGGGTTAAAACGGTCCATGGGCCCAAAAATCAAATTGCCCGGGCCCAACAAAGTGAACCACAAGGCCCTAGGGCCGGCCCGGCCCAAAACCCACAAGCCTAGGCCCGCGGGTTAGGGCCGCCCGGCCCCTAGGGCGGCCAAGCTTGGGCGGCAAGCAAGGGGGCGGTCCCTAGGGGGGCCGAACCTCCTTGAGGGAGTTGTTTCCAAAACAACTCCCTTGCTTGGTGCCCAAGTTTGGTTGTTTCCTTGTTTTGGGAGAACTCCCTCTTCCCCTAGGATGCCCAAACCCTAGATCTAAGTTCCTAAAATTTCTCAAACTCACCAATTCATGCATCCAATGCAAAAATTGGATCTTGTTATGATTAATTATTGACAAATTGCATCCCATGCTTGATTGGTCTTGTTTTACGTGATAAACAATCAAATTAAGGTGTAAAACAACTAAAACGTAACACTTAAACCACGTTTATTCTCTACGACCTGTGGCTCTGATACCACTGTAGGGTTTTGATTCATGGATGCGCAACGGAAGCATAAAAAAACATAAAACCATGCAAAACCCTCCAAGGATCACAAGTCAAGAGACATAACGATGGTAAGGGTTAGAAATCATAAACACACCTTAGGGTTCTCCTTTGATGACTTCAAACGCGAATTGTGTCACGTTCTCTATGGTTGATCCACGCCTAGAGTTGATCCTAGAATCTCCCAAGTCCTTGGTGCTAGCCCGGAAGAGGAAGAGGAAGAGGAAGAAGAATCACGCAAAACGAGACCCAAAAGGAGGGTCTCGGCCTCCTTTGGCCGAGTGGGACGGAGCGGCGGCAAGGGGGCGGTCGGCTCCCTTGTTGCTTGCTCTCTCTCCTTTTGTTCTCTCCCACTCTTTGTTATGTTCACTAATGAGCATAAGTTTTATGGGAAGGAAGGAAGGAAGGTCCTTTATATAGTCCAACAACTCCTTGTTAACTACCTAAAGGACTTATTCTAGTCCTACTAGAATTCAATTTAGTCCCTTCCTTGCAAATTAGTCCCTACTAAGTTTGCAAGGGTTTGCAAAGTGATCCTTCTAATTAATTAATCCAATTAATTAATTCCCAAATCTAGTTCAACTCTATATAGCGTGTGACCCCATAGGTTCTATCTAGTTGGTAGCAACTATTTGCTAATATGGAGCGGTCTCTAGCAAAAAATCCATTCTAGCCAACTAATAGAATAGTCATCTTGACAACCTTTGTACAAGTAATTGTCTCATCCCTTTGTCTCCATATCCGGATTGGACACGAGACATACAAGTCACACTCGTATATCCAATCCACAGTTTCTCGATCCATGGGAATAGCCTTATTCGTGCAAATAACATCAATATCCCATATTGATTTATTTGAGTCTGGCCAGACATTCTATAAGCACTATCCCTCGAGTGGCCTAGGATATTTGCTCCCGTTATGTGGGAGGGACAAATTCTATCTACGTCCACTACGATCTCTAAGCTTGCTTCTTATTGTATCCAGTACACGCCTTTATAACTACCCAGTTACGGTGTAGCGTTTAACGCTACCAAGATCACAATAATCCACAACTAGAATATCTAGTGACTTCAAGTCTAAGGATGACAATACCATTGTACCGCGAGAAGCGCTTGTGACTCAACATAACGTGTATGTAGCCTTCTCGGAGATGGGTCAATCCAGTGCAACATTCCCTAATGCACACCTATGTGTTATATCGTGATATCTCCATATCAATCCAACCCCATACTAGTCTATAGATGATTGTCCCATTTAATCATTATATTTGACTAGGGATATTTAAGATAAACAACACAATTGTAAATCTAAGGACTTCATTATATTAAATATCCAATAAATAATAAATGAATTTCTAGCCACAAATAATTTATACTAAACTAGATTGCCTCTAGGGCATCTATTCCAACAATTGCAAGGTGTTGCATAGTGATCCTTTTTCAATTAATCATATTAATCAATCCCAAATCTAGTTCAACTCTATTTGACATGTGACCCCATAGGTTTCTACTTAGTTGGTAGTAACTTGTTACTAACATGGCGCGGTGTCTAGCAACACATCCATGCAACCCAACTAATAGAAATAGTTAGTGATCCCGACAAACCTTTTGTGCCCAATATCACATATTGCACTATCCCTTTGTCTTCATATCCGGATTGGACACGAGACATAAATAGTCACACTCGTATATCCAATCCATAGTTCCTCAATCCCGGGAATATGCTTATGCAAGCAGATAACATCTATATCTCCATATTGATTTATTTGAGTCTGGCAAGACATTCAATAAGCCTCATCCCCCGAGTGGCCGTGGATATTTTCTCCCATTATGTGGGAGGGAAAAATCCTCTCTGCATCACTACGATCTCTAAGCTTGCTTCCTATCATGCCCGATATATATCTTTATAGTCACCCAATTACGGTTTAACGTTTGATAACATCAAAGCATGATATTTCACAACTAGAGTATCTAGTGACTTCAAGTATAAGGATTGCAATTATATTAGCACTACGAGAAGCGATTGTGACTTCAACATAATCTAATATATCCTTCTCGTTGTGGGTCAATCCAGTATGCCATTACTCCTAATGCATACCCATGTGTTGGATCGTGATATCTCCATATCAATCCAACCCCATACTAGTCTATAGATGATTGTCCCATTAATCATTATAATTGACTAGGGATATTTAAGAATATAACATTTATATTCTAAGGACTTCATTCATGTTAATATCTTCATATCGATAACATAATGTATCGTAAGTCCATATATATTTGTCACGATAAATTGAATGCCTCTAGGGCACAATTTCAACAGTCTCCCACTTGCACTAGAGTCAATCTCTGACACGATACAACCGCAAGTGTACGGCTGTCGCGTGTAGTAATATCCGGTAATCAGGGTTTATCGAACCCAAAGGACTTGTTGTGAATCAGTTAGGATGATTAACTTCTTGTGGGAAAACAATTTCAGTTTTATAATAACTAAGAAAAATAAATAAAAATGTAATTATTTATAAAGAGAGTAAAGTGATGAGACAAATATCAGGATTTTCTCTAGGTTCACTAAGTTTCCACCGTTAACGAATTAGGTTCTGAGACACAGATGATGATTTAATTTGCCAAACGAGCAATAATTCTAACCGAGTTACCAAGCTAGCTTTCTATGCCTAGGTCAAATTACAAGCGAGTTACCAAGTTCTAATTATCCCTATAACATATAATGACGATCATCTAATTCTACTCAACGTTCACAGTCGGTGGTTGATTTCTCTAACCTATGACTACGTGCTTAATTCAATTATCCGGGTAATTTGTTGCTTTCACTAACCAATTACCTATGATCTTCCTACTGCAACGTCTCACAATAGCAAGATATATTAAAGCATGAATTAAACATAGCAAACAAGAACATCATCAATTAAGTTTAAGCAAAACGTGAATCAAATTCATAATCCGCCAAAACGGCTTCAAACCCTAGATACCATGGAGAAATCCCGATAATGAACTTAGCTACTGAGATTCATGAGTAACAAGATGAATTTTATGTTGTTAATGGTCAAAAACAATGAAAAAGATAGAGAAGAGAGATCAAACGATGGAATCCTCGCTCTCACGACGAAATCCAAGCTCCAAGCCTTCCTCCAATGTGTTCTTCTTTGTCTCCAGCATCCCTCTCTGTCTTTAGGTCCTAAAAATCGTCATGTATAGGGCTGGGCACGATTTTAATGTATTTTGCCCGCATTTGCAATTCGGCCCCTCTAGTTTGCAATTCTCGGACAGATTTCATAAGCTGGTCTTGCACGGGTCTTTTCTCCCTCATCCGGACTCCGTTTTGGGCCTATCTTATATTTTTGGAAAGCCCTGGATGTCTACTTTCTAATGGCATAGTTATTGCTCCAAAATTGTATATGTAACTCCAGATACAGCCCAAATACTGAAGACTGGTCCAGTGAACTTTTCCAGCTCTTCTTCGTTTTTGCGTCATCTTCGGCGGACCATATCTTTCTCGTCCGGCCTTTGATTGAGCTCCGTGACCTACCTTTGGAAATCTAATTGAGTCTACTTTCATTTGGAACCGGTCTCACTATAGAAGGTCTTGTAGAACTCAATATATCATCAAAATAGTGAAGGTTGGTCAATTCTGCTCCTCCAACTTTGCTTCTCTTGCTTCTTCTTGACTTCCGAAGCTCGTTTCTTCTCTCCACTTGCTCTCCTCATGCAATGTTCCTATAAATCACAACATGAACACTACCGAGAAGATAAAATGTAACAAAATCATACAAATCATAAGTAAAACTATTCAAGAAACGCCCGGATTGTACGTTTAAGCTCTAAAACATCATAAAACTCATTTTCTTCTCAAATAAGCCCGAAATTCGTCACTTTGCATCGAAGCGCACACAAATAACAATATAAAGTGTATATAGGATGACTCTTATTAAGGAGTTATCAATCTCCTGTATCATATGCCTATTGATCTAGCGCGGCCCTCATGCTTTTACTGCGCAAGGTAAGAGAGACATCTCTTGGTACTTTGCAAATATTCACATCTCTTCCATCAACAATTTGTTTGAGATTGAATATTATGAGCAAATGCATCTTATGCATTAATATACTCAGTCCTTTGTGATAGAACCGACAACTGAATCTTGTCTGGAACCTTTCCAGCTCACAGTTCCTCCCACTAGTGCAAAAAACATAAAACTTGACTATAATCTGAAATCTTCTTTGTCAAATTTGGAAGTTCGCATCACTGTAGCCCCTTACAGTAAAGTCTTCCCATCCTTCATATATCAAGAATTCATCCTTTATTTCTTCTCAAGTACTTAAGGATAATCTTGATAATTATCCAGTGACTATCACCCAAATTTAACTGGTAACTTTGTGTCATACCATATGACACATCTGGCCTAGTACATAACATGGCGTATCTCATGAATCTTATTCATACGGTCCTTTCCCAATCTAATTGGAAAGACAATTAGTCTTACTAAAGACTAATTCCATGTGACATAGGTTGATCTATCGCCATAGATCTTCATAGGTCGCTTTGCCTAAGTCTATCATTGATTAATTACCTAGTCAATCTACGTAAGATTGCCAAGTAGGGACATCAGTCTCAATGATTAGTATGTCTCCACATACAAGACCAGAAACATAACTATGCTCCCACTAACCTTATTGTAGACACAAGTATCATCTTCAAATTTTGATGGAACCAATTTCCTTTGATTGCATCATAAATTCGAAGAATCTAACTCCAAGAAGCTTGACTCAATCTATAAAATGATTGCTACAAGCAAGATGCGAATGGATTTAAGCATCACAAATGGGAAAAGATTTCGTCATAGTCTATACTATGAACTCACATGAAACACTTTTCAAACCAGTTTGTCCCTTAAAAGTAATCATATTACCATTCATGTTGGTTTCCTCAAAACCCACTTGCACCCTATGGGATCTACCCTTTCAAGTGGTTCCACCAAAGTCCATACTTTGTTGGTATATATGGATTTCATATCGTATATTATGGCTCCAAGCCATTTCTAAGAGTATGGCCCACACGTGGCCATCTCATAGGTTGTAGGCTCAACTCGATGAGCAATATATCACGGGTTATGAGAAATGCTTATTTTTCTAGTTCCTTGACATATCCTACCTAACCTACGAGGTTCTTGTGTTTTCTGGGTAGGTTGCTCCACCACACCTTGTGATCATGCTCATGTTCCATCAAAAGGATCAATGTTCTGTTGTGGTCCTTGAACTCCTCCAAGTTTTACTGTCCTCCCACTGTTTCTTTTAGAGACAATCCCTATCTAGAAACACTGTGGTTAGAGCAACAAACAATTTTCTCTCGATTGGATTATAGAAATAATATCCCCTTCAGGATATCCCACAGACATTTATCCGACTTGGGTCCAAGTTTATCTGTAAAATCTTTACATAAACTTCATAACCCAAAATATTTATGAATGACCTACTATGACACTTCCTAGTCCATATCTCATATGGTGTTTTCATAATTTATTTGGATGGAACAAGGTTAAGGGCGAAATTTGCTGTAATTAGAACATAGCCCCTAAAAGTAAACTGGAAGTTATTGTTTGACACATCATGGAATGAACCGTGTCCAACAAGGTCCGAACTCTCCTTAGACACGCCAAACCCATGTCGCGTGTTATGTGGAGCGAGTTTGGATCATATCTAATACTCCCATAGATGCTTGTCAAGTTCTTGGCTCAAGTACTCTCCTCTACGATCCAATCGTAGAGCCCTAATACTCTTGCCAAGCTGTCTCTCTACTTCAATCTTGAATTCTTTGAACAGTTCAAAGGATTCAGATTTGGCCTTCATAAGTTACACAAATCCAAATTTCTGTGATCCCATCAGTAAATATGATGAAGTACTGAAAACCATATTTAGTGTTTGTGCTTAGCGGAACATCGATATGTATGATTCCCAAAAGATCATATCTTTGCCTAATAAATAAGTCTTACATGTCTCATATGATTCAATAATCATATGAGTTCTAGAAATCCATCCTATGTATCTCTTATTCATGTGGCCTAAACGATAATGCTAAAGATAAGTGAAGTTCATATCATTATATGCAAACTTCTTGGTATTAATGTTATAGATGAAATTATAATGATCAAGGATATACAACCTTTGGACAAAATTGTAGGGTTTTGATTCATGGATGCGCAACGGAAACAATAATTAACCATGCAAAACCCTCCAAGGATCACAAGTCAAGAGACATAACGATGGTAAGGGAAGAAATCAATAACACGCCTTAGGGTTCTCCTTTGATGACTTCAAACGCGAATTGTGTCACGTCTCTATGGTTGATCCACGCCTAGAGGTGAGATCTAGATCTTCCAATCCTTGGTGCTAGCCCGGAAAGAGGAAGAGGAAGAAGAATCACGCAACAATGGAGCACCAAGGTGGGGCGCCACCTCCATGTGAGGCCGACGGGTAGGGGGCGGTCCCATTGGGGGGGTTCGGCCCTCTTTTGGGACTTGCTCTCTCTCCTTGCTCTGTTCTCTCCTACTCTATCATATAGATGTGTGTTGTGTGTAGAGAGAAAAATAAGCTAGGAGTGTTCTTTATATAGTCCAACAACTCCTTGTCCTACTACATAAAGAACCCCTCTCCTAATCCTACTCAAGTTCGGATTAGTCCCATTTTGCAAAATAGTCCTCATCATGTCAATACATGGATTAGTTTCTATTTTCAAATTAATCCTAATCATGTCTCTACATGAATTAGGCCACCTTGGCAAATCCTAATCATGTCTATACATAGATTAGTCCAACTTGCATATTAGTCCTACTAAGTTAGCAAGTTGTTGTGATTTGATCCTTCTAATTAATTAATCATATTAATTAATTATTTCCCAAGTCTAGTTCACCCCTATATGCCGTGTGACCCCATGGGTTCTATTTAGTTGGTAGTAACTATTTACTAATATGGAGCGGCCTCTAGCAAGACATCCATTCTAGCCAACAAATAGAATAGTCATCATGACAAACCTTGTGCAAGTAATTGTCTCATCCCTTTGTCCCAATATCCGGATTGGACACGAGACATACAAGTCACACTCGTATATCCAATCCATAGTTTCTCGATCCTGGGAATAGCCTTATTCGCGCAAATAACATCAATATCCCATATTGATTTATTTGAGTCTGACCAGACATTTTATAAGCACTATCCGTCGAGTGGCCTAGGATATTTGCTCCCGTTATGTGGGAGGGACAAATTCTATCTACGTCCACTACGATCTCTAAGCTTGCTTCTTTATTGTATCCAGTACACGCCTTTATAACTACCCAGTTACGGTGTAGCGTTTGACGCTACCAAGATCACAATAATCCACAACTAGACAATCTAGTGACTTCAAGTCTAAGGATGACAATATCATTGCACCGCGAGAAGCGCTTGTGACTTAAAATAACATGTATGTAGCCTTCTCGGAGATGGGTCAATCCGGTGCGCCATTACCCTTAATGCACACCCATGTGTTGGATCATGATATCTCCATATCAATCCAACCCCATACTAGTGTATAGATGATTGTCCTATTAATCATTATAATCGACTAGGGATATTTAAGAATATAACACTTATATTCTAAGGACTTCATTCATGTTAACATATCTCTATATCGATAACATAATGAATCGTAAATCCATAAATGTCACAATTAATTGATTGCCTCTAGGGCACAATTCCAACAGTCTCCCACTTGCACTAGAGTCAATCTCCTGCATCATATGCCTATTGATCTAGCGCGGCCTTCCACGCTTACACTGCGTAGAGGCGAGACATACGCTGGCACCTTGCAAATATTCACATCTCCTTCATCAACAATTTGATTGAGATTGAATATTCTGAGTACATGCATCTTTATGCATTAATTTACCCAGTCCTCTATGTTAGAATCAGTGACTGAATCTTGCCTGGAACCTTTCCAGCTCACAGTCGCTCCCACTAGGGCAGAACATAAAACTCGACTTATAATCTGAAATCTTCTTTGTCAGATTTGAAGTTCGCATCACCGTAACCCCTTACAGCAAACTCTTCATATCCTCTATTTATAAAAAATTCATCCTTAGTGCTTCTCAAGTACTAAAGGATAATCTTGATAATTTACCCAGTGACTCTCACCCGGGTTTTACTGGTATCTTTGTGTCATACCATATGACACATCTGGCCCAGTACATAACATGGCGTATCTCATGAATCTTATTCATACGGTCCCTTCCCAATCTAATTGGGAAGACAATTAGCCTTCCAAAGACTAATTCCATGTGACATGGGTAAGAATCAATATTCTTTTCAACACCTTTGTCAATTTATGTACTATGACCTAAGCTACACAACCATCTTGATCTACCTCAATAGATCTTCACAAGTTTATTCACTTAAGTCTACCATTAGAAAGTCAACTCCCTAGTCAATCTGCGTAGGACTGCCAAGTAGGGGCAACGTTCGCAATGATTAAGTATGTCTCCAAATGCTCCCACTAACCTTCTTGTAAACACAAGTCTCATCTTCAATTTTGATGGAACCAAAATCCTTTGATTGCATCATCAATTCGAAGAGTCCAACTCCTAGAACCTTGATTCAATCTATAAACAGATTGCTACAAGCAAGATACTAATGGATTTAAGCATCACAACTGGGAAAGATTTCGTCATAGTCTATACTATGAACTCACAGGAAATCCTTACCCAACCAATTGTCCCTTAAAGGTAATCATATTACCATCCATGTTGGTTTCCTCATAACCCACTTGCACCTTTCAGGTGGTTCCACCAAAGTCCATACTTTGTTGGTATACATGGATTCCATTTTGTATCCCATGGCTTCAAGCCATTTCTGTGAGTATGGCCCATTCGTGACCATCTCGTAGGTTGTAGGCTCATCTTTATGAGCAATATATCATGGGTTATGAGAAATCCTTATTTCTCTACTCCCTTGATATATCCTACCTAACTTACGAGGTTCTTGTGTTTTCTGAGTAGGTTACTCCACAACACCTTGTGATCCTGCTCATATTCCATAAAAAAGGATCAATGTTCTGTTGTGGTTCTTGAACTTATTCAAGTTCTACTGCCCTCCCACTGTTTCTCTTAGAGACAATCTCTACCTAGAAACACTGTAGTTCGAGCAACAAACAGTTTGTTCTCGATTGGGTTGTAGAAATAATATCCTTTTCAGGATATCCCACAAAACATTTATCCGACTTGGGTCCAAGTTTATTTGTAAACTCTTATACATAAAATTCATAACCCCAAATCTTTATGAATGACATACTAGGACCCTTTCCTAGTCCATATCTCATATGGTGTTTTTCATAATCTGTTTTGGTGGAACAAGGTTAAGGGCGAAATTTACTGTAATTAGAACATAGCCCCAAAAAGTAAACTGGAAGTTCTGTTTGACTCATCATGGACCGAACCATGTCCTACAAGGTCCGAACTCTCCTCTTAGACACGCCAAACCCATGTCGCGTGCTAGGTGGAGCGAGTTTTGGATCATATCCAACACTCCTATAGATTCTTGTCAAACTCTTGGCTCAAGTACTCTCCTCTATGATCAAATCGTAGAGCCCTAATACTTTTGCCAAGCTGGTTCTCTACTTCATTTCTAAAGACTTTGAACAATTAAAAGGATTCTGATTTGTTTCTTCATAAGATACACAAATCCATTTTTCTCTGATCCTATCAGTAAATATGATGAAGTACTAAAACCATCTTTAGTATTTGTGCTTAGCGGCCTTCATACATCAATATGTATGATTCCCAAAAGATCATATCTTTGCCTAATAAGTCTTACATGTCTCATATGATTCAATAATCAAATGAGTCCCAGAAATCCATCCTCATGGAGTTCTAGATATGTATCTCTTATTTATGGGGCCTAAACGATAATGCTAAAGATAAGTGAAGTTCATATCATTATATGCAAACCTCTAGGTATTAATGTTGTAGATGAAATTATCATGATCATGGATATAGAATCCACTTAGGCAAAATTGTATTACAATAATGCATACCATAATAAATGGAACAACATTTGTCCTTTTATTATGATAAGGAGCTTTCTTGTCCAAACAAGAAACTATGATAATGGTCCTACTCATATCAGGGACATTATCCCTTTTGTCTAATTCATGAACAATTTCTAAAAGGTAGAAATAATTCCCTACGGCTTTTCAGCAACCCTTTGCTTCATAGCCCCACGTGTAGGATTATTTCTTCCTTATCCAATTGTCTTCGGTTCTTGAGATCCTCCACATTTCTATAAATGTGAGATCCTCATCTAGTATCATATACTTATGATGATGAGATAGACACATTGATTTATAAAACAAAAATACTCAAATCGGAATTCATAATTCCTTTATTATTTACTTCCAGGTACTTTGGGTAGTTTCTCTTCCTCTACACCATCTATAGGACTTCAGGACAACTTGGTTTTAGCAACAAGCTTACTTTATACCCATGGGGTTGGCGCAAACTATTTTGCCATTACCCATGTTGTTATACATTAACAACTTTGCCCATGCCCATTATTAGTGTTTTGTTTTAGTGATTTTTCAATCATATTGAGTAAATCAACTTTAAAACAAAACTATAATTGCATCCAATGCAATTCTTGGTCCACTTGGGTGAATAACCTTTTATTCTTTATCTATCTCATAGATAATGTATATTCACTAATATTTCAATCATATTGAATTAGTATATTTTCAGAACCCAAAGTGGAGCAACACTTAAAACCTTTCATGTCTAGCTCCCTCTTTTGAAAGAGCTTCTTTCAATGTATGATCATATCATACTTCTCCATGTCTCTCTTCTTGCTTCCAAAACTTAGAGTTCATGGCCGCTAACATGGGGCAAGTCATAACCAAAGAACCATTCTTTGGTGTTCCTTTCATAGGTTTTAGTGTGTTTTGGTAGTCGGTGGAAGAGAACTTTATGTTCTACGAAGTACAACAAATTCTCTTTTATTTGAGAATAATTCTCAATTTTATACCAGTCTTAAAAAGATAAAGTCGTGTTTTGTTTGTTTAATGCCATGGGTATTCAACACAATAGGATTATGCAAAGTTTGTGACGTTTTAACTATATTTAACAAGGACTTAAATTGTTAAACATAGCTCCCACTATTTTTCTACGGATTAATAACCCTCAAGATAGGGTAAAAGACATTGACCGCCCCTGAGTTTAGGCAAAATTCCACCCCGCTACCCTGTGTTTTGGATAAAGATACTCCGCACCCCGTTAACGGAATATTCTGTGGACAATGACCACCCTTCTGTTAGGTTCCGTTAGCAAAGTGGTTGATTGAATTTTTTCGGACCATATTGCCCCTGTGTCATATTTTTTGTTTGTTGTTCTTAGTGTTCTTGGTGTTAACGAACATCTTCAGGGAGATTCATCAGATCCAAATTCAACAATACCAAACTTACAAACACCACTTGCCCAAAATTACTAGGGGATCAATTGAGGGTTGAAAAATCTAATAATTTTCCCCTTATAATGTTGCAGGACTTTGGTGCTTACAAACATTGTGAAGTCATTTGCCAATTTCTTTCGGCTAAAAGAACTATAAGCTTGTCTTCAACACTTGAGGTTTTCAACACCCTCCATCACCACCATCAACCTACGGCCATCACTGCCAAACCAGAACCCAGTTATTTTGGTTTTCTTGGTGTTACTCTTCACAACCACCTCCACCTCCACCACCACCACGACGCCGCCACCACCAACACCACCAACGCCAACACCAACAACACCAACAACAACAACAAACAAACAAACCAACAACTCTGTTACCACAACCAGATGAATCACCATATGATACACCCTCCATCACCACCATCTAATCTGAACAAAACACCCATACTGCCCAACCCTTGAACCGCCAGAGTCACCATCTCCGACAACCATCACCGCCGGAAAGTAACGAAGCCATCACCGCTGGCCTCCGAAATCACCGCCCATCGCCCATTGATGTTCCAGATCTGAACAGAGATCGATTCCACCTTCCTTCCTCCTCCATCTCCGATTGACTTCCTTCCTCCTCCAACTCCGATTCCACCTTCCTTCCTCCTCCAACTCCGATCTGAACATACATCTGGACGGTTGACTTGGATTTGTATTCACCTCAGGCTTTGGTTGCCGAAACCACCCACACCTCCAATCGAAGAAACCCAGACACGATGTCTTTTCGGCGATTTCGGTGTGAGACAGAGAGTGGTACGGGGAGACAGAGAGTGGGACGGGGGGAGAGAGAGATGATGGTCTCTATTGTCTAAGTTGTTATGGTGGTCTCTATTTGATTGGAGGGGGAGTTGGTTTGCCGATGGTTAAGGGATAAGGTTGGAGATAGAGTGAGAGAAGAGAGGTTGAGAATTTTGGGAAAAATTGATCGGTTAAAACTATTGTGTAGGGGAAGAGAGAAAGAGGGTTAGAAAGAAAGGGATTAGGGTTACAAATGAGGGAGAATGAGAGATGAGGGTAATATATAGGAGGTAATTTTATCACATTTCAGGGGTAAAATGGTCTTTTTCCCCCGTACCGTTAGTCAACTGTTAGCTTCCATCTAAAAAAGGTGCGGAGTGTCTTTATCCAAAACACAGGGTAGTGGGGTGGAATTTTGCCTAAACTCAGGGGTGGTCAGTGTCTTTAACCCCTCAAGATATTAATGCGGAAAATATCCTTATATTTTCTAGTGGGCCAAGATCCATGTTTCATCTCCTTATGAGCTTGCTTTGGCAAGTCACCCATAATTTGACTAATTTAGGTAGGAACAATTCCAATTGCATCCCTTATGCAACTCTTGGTTCAACTGGGCAAATAACTCCTTATTTATCCATCCATATGGATAACCCCAATTGATTGCCTCTAGGTTTCTTAATCATATTAATAGCCCAGTTGTGTTCAACCTCTTATTTAAACAATTGCACATTGTTACGTGCCATCGCATTCCATCATTATGAACCAAGACGCCATGCTTTGGCACGCACGAACTTGATAAATAATGGTGATAGTGAGTGTTTAAATAACGAGAAGGCAAGAACACAATATTTGAATTTTGTGGGATTTTAAATTCAATTTTAATTATTTTGTTGATCAATATCAACTAATCTATCTATTTGAGCTTGGACACAACTCCAAATAATAGATCCGGGTTGTCTAATTATCTTATTATCCTAATTGCATGCATCATCCACACACCAACCACAAAATAATAAGACAATAAAGTAAACAACCACAAAACATAAATTAAACGTGATGTGGATATGGCCTTTTCTAGACTAAGATAATTCCAAGCCAATGGAATTATCTATGAACCCTAAAAGCAAACACATCTCCATGCGTCTTGATCTTTTGGTCCATCCTTCATAGTTATGTGGAATGCTCCATGCTCCATGCTCCATCTTTTGTGGCTTCTTTTGGCTTTGGGCTTCTTTTCTTCAATCTTGGCTAACAACCTACTTTATCTAGCACTAGCTAACTTCTATACTAAATAAAATAAATCTCACGAGTTGAGAAAAAAAAATGGCACGCAGGCCATAAAACCCTAATTAATTATTACAATTAATTGATCAGCTCGCAGGCCGTAAAACCAAACCACAAAATTAAACATCCACATCAAACCACATCCTAAGGCCATATCCAATCACCATGCGAATTGCACACAAACAGTTAAAATCCAATTTTAACGCGCTTGGTCAATTTTAATTGATTTTAGGATTACTAGGGTTAAAACGGTCCATGGGCCCAACAATCAAATTGCCCGGACCCAAAAATATGAACCAAAAGGCCCTAGGGCCGGTCCGGCCCATAACCCACACGCCTAGGCCGCGGGTTAGGGCCGCCCGACACCTAGGGCAGCCAATCTTGGGCAGCAAGCAAGAGGGACGGTCCCTTAGGGGGCCGAACCTCCTTGAGGGAGTTGTTTCCAAAACAACTCCCTTGCTTGGTGCCCAAGTTTGGTTGTTTCCTTGTTTTGGGAGAACTCCTTCTTCCCCAAGGATGCCCAAACCCTAGATCTACGATCCTAAAATTTCTCAAACTCACCAATTCATTCATCCAATGCAAAAATTAGATCTTGTTATGATATATTATTGACAAATTGCATCCCATGCTTGATTTGTCTTGTTTTACGCGATAAACAATCAATTTAAGGTGTAAAACAACTAAAACGTAACACATAAACCACGTTTATGCTCTACGACCTGTGGCTCTGATACCACTGTAGGGTTTTGATTCATGGATGCGCAACGGAAACAATAATTAACCATGCAAAACCCTCCAAGAATCACAAGTCAAGAGACATAACGATGGTAAGGGAAGAAATCAATAACACACCTTAGGGTTCTCCTTTGATGACTTCAAACGCGAATTGTGTCACGTCTCTATGGTTGATCCACGCCTAGAGGTGAGATCTAGATCTTCCAATCCTTGGTGCTAGCCCGAAAAGAGGAAGAGGAAGAAGAATCACACAACAACGGAGCACCAAGGTGGGGCGCCACCTCCATGTGAGGCCAACGGGTAGGGGGCGGTCCCATTGGGGGGTTCGGCCCTCTTTTGGGACTTGCTCTCTCTCCTTGCTCTGTTCTCTCCTACTCTATCATATAGATGTGTGTTGTGTGTAGAGAGAATAATAAGCTAGGAGTGTTCTTTATATAGTCCAACAACTCCTTGTCCTACTACATAAAGAACCTCTCTCCTAATCCTACTCAAGTTCGGATTAGTCCCCTTTTGCAAAATAGTCCTTATCATGTCAATACATGGATTAGTTTCTATTTGCAAATTAATCCTAATCATGTCTCTACATGAATTAGGCCACATTGGCAAATCCTAATCATGTCTATACATAGATTAGTCCAACTTGCATATTAGTCCTACTAATTTAGCAAGTTGTTGCGATTTGATCCTTCTAATTAATTAATCATATTAATTAATTATTTCCCAAGTCTAGTTCACCCCTATATGGCGTGTGACCCTATAGGTTCTATTTAGTTGGTAGTAACTATTTACTAATATGGAGCGGCCTCTAGCAAGACATCCATTCTAGCCAACTAATAGAATAGTCATCTTGACAACCTTTGTACAAGTAATTGTCTCATCCCTTTGTCTCCATATCCGGATTGGACACGAGACATACAAGTCACACTCGTATATCCAATCCACAGTTTCTCGATCCATGGGAATAGCCTTATTCGTGCAAATAACATCAATATCCCATATTGATTTATTTGAGTCTGACCAGACATTTTATAAGCACTATCCCTCGAGTGGCCTAGGATATTTGCTCCCGTTATGTGGGAGGGACAAATTCTATCTACGTCCACTACGATCTCTAAGCTGCTTCTTTATTGTATCCAGTACACGCCTTTATAACTACCCAGTTACGGTGTAGCGTTTGACGCTACCAAGATCACAATAATCCACAACTAGACAATCTAGTGACTTCAAGTCTAAGGATGACAATACCATTGCACTGCGAGAAGCGCTTGTGACTTAACATAACATGTATGTAGCCTTCTCGGAGATGGGTCAATCCGGTGCGCCATTACCCTTAATGCACACCCATGTGTTGGATCATGATATCTCCATATCAATCCAACCCCATACTAGTGTATAGATGATTGTCCTATTAATCATTATAATCGACTAGGGATATTTAAGAATATCACACTTATATTTTAAGGACTTCATTCATGTTAACATATCTCTATATCGATAACATAATGAATCGTAAATCCATAAATGTCACAATTAATTGATTGCCTCTAGGGCACAATTCCAACAAAAATTGCATTACAATAATGCTTATCAGAATAAATGGAAAAACATTTGTCCTTTATTATGATAGAGAGCTTTCTTGTCCAAACAAGAAACTGTGATAATGATCCTACTCATAGCAGTGTCATAATCACTTTTGTCTAATTCATGAACAATTTCATAAATTTAGAAATAATTCCCTACGGCCAATCGAGCAACTCCGTGCTTCATTGCCCTACGTGTAGGTTTATTTATTCCTTATCCAATTGTCCATATCTCTTGAGATTCTCCACACTTCTATAAATGTGAGATCCTCATCAGGTATCATATACTAATGATGATGAGATAGGCACATTGAATTTTATAACAAAATACCCAAATGGGAATTCATAATTCCTTTATTACATACTTCTAGGTACTTTGGGCAGTTTCTCTTCCTTTACACTATCTATGGGAGTTAAAGGAACCTTGGTTTTAGAAACAAGCTTGCTTTATACCCATGGGGTCGGTGCAAACGTTTTGCCCTTACCCATGCTGTTAACCATTAACATGTTTTTCCTTTAGCTCTTTATGAGTGCTTTGTATAGCGATTCTCAATCATATTGATTCAATCACCTTTCAAAACTATAATTGCATCCAATGCAATTCTTGGTCAATTTGGGAGAATAACTATTTATTCTTTATCTATCTCATAGATAACTCCCAATCTCTAAGCTTTCAATCTTATTGAAGTAGCTTAGTTGCGCTTCACGTCTTGCTTCAGCAGTCACACATTACTACTTTGTGTCGCCGCGTCATACCTCGATGAACTAAGTCGCCTTGCTTTGGCAAGCCCGAACTTATTCCATCTTGATCATGACGAGTGCTAAGCAAGAGAGCGCAAAGTGGAGCAACACTTCAAGCCTTTCATGACAAGCTCGCTCTTTGAATGAGCTTCTTTAAATGTATGATCATATCATACGCCTCCATATTTTTTATCTTGCTTCCAAAGATCAGAGTTCATGGGAGCTGACATGAGACAGGTTACATCCAAAGAACCATTCTTTGATGTTCCTTACATGAGACTTTAGTGTGTTTTGGTAGTTGGTGGGAAGAGAACTTTACGTTCTATGATGTACAACAGTTTCTCTTTTATTTGAGAACAATTCTCAATTTTATACCAACCTAGAAAATAGATTCCAGACAGCATGTCCATCTCATGGACATAAAGTCGTGTTTCGTTTGTTTAATGCTATGGGTATTCAACATAATAGGATTATGCAAAGCATTGTCACGTATTTACTATATTCAACAAGGACCTAAATTATTAAATATAGCTCCCACTATTTTCTCGGATTAATAATGCGGAAAATATCTTATATATTTTCTAGTGGGTCCAAGATCTCTTTTCACTTCTTCTTGAGCTTGCTTTGGCAAGTCACCCAAGAATTGGTTATTTAGGTAGGAACCATTCCAATTGTGTAACACCCCTACTTCCCGAGAGAATTCTTAGTGCAATATCAAGAGTTTGGGGGCAAATTTGTAAATATTTTGTCACGGCTTTAAAGTTGTCATTAAGGAGTGTTTGCAATATTTGGGAGTCGTTAGAATGATTTTGGAGCACTAGAGATGTTCGGGATGGTTGTGCAATTATCCGAAAGTAAGTAGGAACCTCTAATTCTAATTGTACCCTAAAGTTTGGAAAAATACACTTTCACCCCCCTTGCATGAATGCCACTTGTCCAACCAACTTGACACATACTAGATGAGAGTCAACACCTACAATTC
Source organism: Linanthus parryae (assembly GCA_023055425.1). NCBI lineage: Eukaryota > Viridiplantae > Streptophyta > Magnoliopsida > Ericales > Polemoniaceae > Linanthus > Linanthus parryae. Next base: position 19,985,631 of record JALGPY010000012.1, on the reverse strand, counting down.
CCTCTTCACCACAATCTGGGAAAAAAAAAATTCTCTCTCTCTCTGTCTCTCATCTTCATCATCTTCATCTTCATCCTACTCAAGAACAACCACCACCACTACCACCCTAGCACCACCACGACTTTGCCATTTCAAAAACTGCTATAGCTGGAGATAGAGGGTGACGGGGGGAGCAAAACGCACAAATCAATTTGAAGTTTCATCGGGTATTGAGAGAGAAAATCGCATTCAAAGGTGAAGAACCCTAACTTTTCAATCCTCAATTCCCTCTCTCTGTTCGTTCTCGGTTGCTAATTCTTATTCCATTGTATTCGTGAGACCTAGGCGCACCAGGAGGACCCCGTTTCTCAACCCAGATCGACGGATTCACCCTCGCCGGATTCTGGGTTCATACCAGTTGGGGGTTCGCCGCCGAACGACGACTTCGTCGTTCTCCTTCATTCGGGGTTGTTCTTCTCCCTCCCGAACGCTTCCCCCGTGACCTATGGACCTCGCAGCAACCTCTTTTCAACCCAGAAGTCGATGGAAGTTCATGGGAGCACCGGAAACCGGATGCACATCGCCAGAATCCGCCATGGCCGCCGGAAAAGCGCCAAACTTGGTACGGCTCCGATTCTTGCCCATTTTGATCGTTTAAAAGCTTGATCTTGCTCCTTATCATGTCCTGAACCTGTTTGAATGATCCAATCATGCCCAGATTGTTGTTTGATCGGTGTTAGTTCATGTTTTCATCGTTTTTTCTACTTGTGAACCTGACCTGTTCTTCGACCTGTAACTTGGCCGTTTCTTGATCTCTTCGCATGATTTTTGACTCTGTGGATCCACTGCATGTAGTACTCCAATTTTCGTGTTGATTTCTTGGTCCAATTTGATCTCTAATCGTGTCTAAATCTGAGCTAAAGTTAGGGGAAAGTGAAGATCTTGAATATGTTCTTGTGTTCATGTGTTTTGGTACAAAAACCTCCCCTGTTCAAATGCTTGTATCTTCTTCGTTTTTAATCCGTTGTGAATGATCTTTAGCTTTCTGGAATCCTTCGAGAATTGGCTACAACTTTCATGTTGATTTCTCGGTCCAATTTCATCTCTAAAGCCTCTGATTTTGGCTCCAAAGTTGCTGCAATGTTATGTTCTTCGCTAGCAAAACAACTCAAAATTTTCTAAGTGTTGAAGTTTGAATTGAAGTAGTCATTTTCAAACGATTATAACTCCCTCAATACTTAAAGAAATATTGTTTTTCTTTCTTCTGTGCGTATATGATACATAATACTTCAAATCATCGTCTCTGGGTCATGTTCAAATTTATAACGGATTGCTCACAAATCGAGCATAAACTTTCTACTTTGAACTTATAATTAACACTTGGAATTTTTCCAAGTGTTGAATCATTATTTTTACCCAACTTTGAACAAGCATAGCTTTTTGTGTATTTTGAATTGTTGGAAGTTCAAATATGTTCTGGAATCTTTGATCTACCATCTTCGAAACCCTATCCTTATATTTCCAAGTATCCCCCTCAATTGATCACAAATCAGCTCTAAAGTTGACTAGTTGAGTCGATTTTCCTCTATTTTTGACTTTTGAATTCGACATTCTAAATGACATTTCTGGCCTTAGCGTTCTTCACGAAACTTGTTCGTATTCATTTTCTGAGTCCAAATATCAAGTTTGACCAAGTTTGACTTTTCGAAAACCCTAGTTTGACTGAACTGTATAGGAGGGGCAAAATAGTAATTTCACTTAAACTTTGAATTGAGATTAGTTTAGTAACTTGGAGTTTGTCAGCATGTCTTGTATGCGTATTTGGAGTACTTGTATATAATTTTGGGCTAGTGTTGACCAAGTCAAATGTTGGGGTATTTTTGCAATTTACCAAACTTTAGGGGCCTAAGTGCAAATTATTGAAAGTTGTAGATTTCGATGCTAAGTACATATGGGAGAGTTTAGAATCATTCTTACATGTTTTTGGGCCAATATGAGTATAATTTGGGGACCGGACAACTAGACAGTTTTGGAGTATGAGGGGCGTTTTAGTCATTTATCTTGCATGACCCGCTTTCCATTGAATTCTTGCATACAACCTCATATAGAGGGTAAATGCTAATAGACTATATACTTGACTTGTGTATATCCAGCCGTTATTAAGGATCGTTCGAAGTAGACGTACGTATTCGTGCTGCTGCATTGACCGTGAGACCCGGATTGATATGAGATGTGCGTTATAGCCGGAGTGCCAGCTTTGATTTTCTCCGTTCTTGGCGCATTGGTAAGTACGTATGTACGACCTTTTTATATCAAAATCCGTGTATGTGCTTGATGTTTCAAATGAATGTTCGTTATATGAAATAGTATGAGAATGCATGTTTTCCACTCGAAAGCTGTTAAACTATTTTATTCATCTCCTTTGAAAACTCTCCGAAATTACTTGTGAAAATTTGATATCCTGATTCTGGTTATGTGAAAGAGAAGAAATAAAATACCTCTAATAGACTTAGGACGATGTACAGAGTACTGTTATTAATGGGAGGCGTCAAGCGATCCTCCATTTTCTTATGGCTAAGACCATTGAAGCAATGCTTCTTATTATTGGATAGAACGTTAATGTTCAAAAATCCGCCCCCGATGAGCCAAAATGTATCAAGATATTGAGGCCAAGGGGTTTATAGATCTATATAGTGCTACTTATACTTGTAAGGGTCACTACGGTATAGGGGTGTCGACACTTAAGGCCTTTTAGCTAATGTTATGAGCGGGGTTGACGAATGGGCTCCCTTAACGCTCGGGTGAAATAGGGTTTGATAGACCCTAGAAGGAACCCTTAGTGATTATTTCGTGATCCCTCTGTCTACATCGATCCTGCTGGTGGCTCTTGACACGCCTCAGCTAAATTAAACTGTTGATTGAAGTCGAAATAAAAAATTGACTACTCCATTGATGTTGTTTGTGGCTCTTGTTTGCCTAATCTAATGAAATGAATTGAAAAGCATATGCTACTCGTGAATTAATATCGTTATCAACTCAAATGGACTTGTTTACTCTGGAGATCTTACTGAATACTTATGGTTTCCTAAAGTTCTTAAACTGAGAGGTTTTGTTATTCGGTTACTTTCAGTTGTTCCAAATTATCCAACATGATAGTTCTACTGTTTAAATATTTTGATTTGTTTCAACTCATGCTCTCGTGCACTCGTTGCTTTACATGTCGTAGTATGTATTTACTCAGTTTTTACTGATCATTCTCTTCAAAACTGCGTCGGTTGTTGCTATTTTAAAACCGCAGGTCATCAATCAAGGTTGGGGAATGGGAACGCGCACCGAGACGAAGACGTTTAGATGGTATCAGAGCATCGGTTCTCCGGTTAAAGTGACTTTTCGATTTCCATTAGTAGATAATAAGAACGGTAAAACGTTTTCAAAATTTTAGTTGAGGAGAAAAACGACTCGCATGCCGTAAAACCTAATTAATTATTACATTAATTTGATCAGCTCGCATGCCGTAAACCAAACCACAAAAACATAAAACATCCACAACGTAGGCCATATTCATCCACCATGAAACAAAGCACATAATACAGTTAAAAACAATTTTTAACGCGCTTGTTCAAATTTAGTTGTTTTGGACATACTAGGGTTAAAACGGTCCAAGAGATTTACCAAGAGAATGGCCAAAATCAACCAAGAAACTGCCACAGTAGGCCCGGGCCGGCCTGCCCTAGCCCACACGTCTAGGCCGTGTGCTAGGGTACGCCGGCCCCTTTGCGGCCGTGTGTTACTTGGGCGGCAATGAGAGAGAGGGGCGGTCCCTTCATGGGGCCACACCTCCTCATGGAATTGTTTCCAAAAACAATTCCTTCCTTGTTGGGTTGTTTCCAAAAACAATTCCTTCCTTGATGCCCAAGTTTAATTGTTTCCATACTTGGAAAACCCCTTTTTCCAAGCATGTGCCCAAACCCTAGTTCTTGATCCAAAATTATTCACATCATATGTGACAAGACTCACTAATTCCTACATCCCATGTAAAATTAGATCTTGTTTATTGCATCTACTATGCCAATTAATTTCAGTTTCGCGTAAAATTAACAATACAGTGTATAAACTGAAATCGTAACACATAAAATCATGTTATGCACTACGACATGTGGATCTGATACCACTGTTGGTTGTGACGTAGGTAACGCAGCAGAATAACAAAAATTTAATTCCTACTCAAAGCCCACCAAGGATCACAGGAAGAGATATCATAACATGATAAGGGACATAGAAGATGTGTACCTTTTGGTTTGGGAGATCACACAAAGAATATTGTCCTCGTCTCTACGGTTGATCCACTTCTAGATGTGAGATCTTGGTTCTTCCTTCTCAAGTCTAGCTTGGACCGGAGGAAGAAGGAAGAACTAATTATGCAACGAGGAACAAGAGAGGATCGGCCTCCTCTCTTACGGTCGACGGGTAGGGGCGGCTAAAGGGGGCTTCGGCCTTCGTTGGCTTGTCTCTTGCTCTCTTGATTTCTCTCCCACTCACTTATGTTATGAGAATGAACATTAAGTGGGAAGGAAGCTAGAACCTCCTTCATATAGACCAACAACACTTGTTAGTTTACATAAAGGCCCCTCTTAGTTCTATATGAACTTGGATTAGTCCCTTCCTTGCAAATTAGTCCTACTACAATTGCAAGGTGTTGCAAAGTGATCCTTCTATTCAATTAATCATATTAATCAATCCCAAATCTAGTTCAACTCTATTTGACGTGTGACCCCATCGGTTTCTACTTAGTTGGTAGTAACTTATTACTAACATGGAGCGGTGTCTAGCAACACATCCATGCAACCCAACTAATTGAAATAGTCAGTGATCCCGACAAACCTTTTGTGCCCAATATCACATATTGCACTATCCCTTTGTCTCCATATCCGGATTGGACACGAGACATAAATAGTCACACTCGTATATCCAATCCATAGTTCCTCGATCCTGGGAATATGCTTATGCAAGCAGATAACATTAATATCTCCATATTGATTTATCTGAGTCTGGCCAGACATTCAATAAGCCTCATCCCTCGAGTGGCTGTGGATATTTGCTCCCATTATGTGGGAGGACAAATCCTCTCTGCATCACTACGATCTCTAAGCTTGCTTCCTATAATGCCCGATATCTATCTTTATAGTCACCCAGTTACGGTGTAACGTTTGATAACATCAAAGCATGATATTTCACAACTAGAGTATCTAGTGACTTCAAGTCTAAGGATTTCAATTATATTAGCACTACGAGAAGCGATTGTGACTTCAACATAATCTGATTTATCCTTCTCGTTGTGGGTCAATCCAGTATGCCATCACCCCAAATGCATACCCATGTGTTGGATCGTGATATATCCATATCAATCCAACCCCATACTAGTCTATAGATGACTGTCCCATTAATCATTATAATTTACTAGGGATATTTAAGAATATAACATTTATATTCTAAGGTCTTCATTCATGTTAATAAATCTTCATATCGATAACATAATGTATCGTAAGTCCATATATATTTGTCACGATAAATTGATTGCCTCTAGGGCACAATTCCAACAACGCCTTCTTCTAACTCAGGTGGAGCATCCCCGACATCTTCTTCAATTTGGACTCGTTCCTCCTGAATGGTGGTGTGGCACGAAGAACCAACACTTTCTACATCAAGGGAGTCATAAAATTCTTGAGTATCAACCACCGTCTTTTGCCACACCGTCAGGACGTCTTTTGATTCCACCACAAGTGTAGTATTTCTCCTCATTCGTGACGGGAACTTGTTGTTGATTTCTTTACTATCATTCAATAAAGACCTTTACCTTTCAGCAAAAGATATTCTTTCATGCTCCCTAGGTGCGCTCAACCTATCATAGACAGATCTTTGCGGAGTTTATTCTTTCATCCTTGCACTTTGTACTCCTAGGCAGTCAAACACAAATCTTCAAGACTTTGGCTTCCCAAGGCGATCGAATACTGATGATTTTGCTTGTGCTTGTGATTCATCATCTTCCACTGTAATGTACTGAATTGATGCTTCCTTGACGATAATTCGCGCAGGAGTGGCGCCAGTTTATCCTAGGCCGGTACGGGGCATGGGTACAGAATAACCGTTTCTCCTAAGCATCTTTTGAGTATGATTAAGGCCATGCACTTGTTCACCAGTCACTTCTTCTGGCAGATCCCCTAAGGTAGCTGGTTGTTGAAGCTTGTACCCTGCCTTTGCTAAGCGCTTGTAAGCATTTGGATCAAAACCTTCAATAGTTCTTCTTGAAGGCAAGTTAACATGCTCCATTGTTGGCCCTTGACTTGGACGTACAAACCCTTGCAAAATTTCTTTATTCCTCTTGAGACGAGTGATCAGAGTATTCAAACCTTCCAACTTTAATTCCTCGCTCTTTATTTCCTTTGGCGTGTAACGTAACACGGTAATATTCTTACCATCATTTTCCTTCTTCGAAACAATTTCCTTGACCGGATCAACAAGTATGGATGGCTCCCCTGCTCCTTCCTTGTCCATGACTTGGGTTCTAGGTGCAACGAATTTCGACTTAACTTCTGCTGGAGCAACATCCTTTGAGTAAAATTTTGAATCAGCGAAGTATTCTTCAGCTTCATTAAAAGGCTTCCCCCCAGCTACAATGGTCTTTACTTCACCATTCTTGCAAAACTTGAGGCATTGATGAAGGGTCGATGGAACTACTCCATATTCATGGATCCACGACCGTCCCAACATCATCTTGTATGATGTATTTGCATTTATCACATGGAAGAACACACTTGGATTCAATTCACCCTGGACCAAGTCTAGACGAATTTCCCCCAATGCTCCTTGGCCTTCTTGATTTAACCCTTGAATCAAAACGCGGATATGTGATATGTCGCTTGAGGAAATCCCGAGTTCCCTTGCTGTTGAGAGAGGCATAATATTGACTGCTGATAATTCGTCAACCAGAATCCTGTTCACCTTTTGTTCCTTCACATAACCACTTATAAAAAGAGGTCGGTTATGATGCGTTGATCCTAGCAACAAATCTTCATCAGAGAACTTGAGGCACTCACTATAACATATGTTTGTGTTTGTTTCGAGATGTGTGGGATCGTGCTCATCGTCTTCGGTTTCCACGCAACAACTGGCGTTGCATGATACTTCTCGAAGAGACGGCCAACATGCATTGCGCAAGGAACTTGGGAGAAAATCCCACAAAGTCACTGCACACCTGGGAGCCTGACCTCTACACCTTGAAAGGAGTCCTTGGGGACGCGTTTGCCTCGTATTTTATTCCATTGTCTTCTTAAAGGTTGTCAGGAAGATGTTATCGAGGGCTCTATTGCAGGCATTACTTGTGGAACTCTTTGTTTCCTCTTCCTTCGCATGACAACTGTCCATCCTTCATCTTCAAGATTTGTCAAAGTTTCGGCCATGTGATTGTTTCTTCCAATGGCGCTAGAAGGATATATTGTCGTTGGTGTTTTGCATCTTTGTTTGGACAGATCGCATGACTTACTGCCAATTTTTGAGCAGGTTACGCTCTCATGAAATTCACACACCTCCACTGGATCGAAGGAACCAAAATCAATGGAGTCGCAATTGGCGATTTCAACATCTTCTTCCGCTTCCAGGGAAAATTTTCCTTCTCTAGCTAGTTGCATTATCTTATCTTTCAATACGAAAAACCTTTGAGTAGGGTGGCTAACCAGGCGATGGTATTTGCAATACTTTGGATCGTTAACCAACGTGGCCTCCTCGGGCCGCTTTGACTCAGGGAGCTCGATGAGTTTAAGGGATAACAATTCCTCGAGCATCCCGGGAACATCAGTGTAATACCCCGTATTTAAGTAAGGGGTTATTTGGTCATTTCAGAAAAATATGTGAAAATTTAGAGAAATTAGTATTTCAAACATATCAATGACTTTTCTTAATTTTAAAGTATAATGGTGTTAATTGACATCTATGATGATATCAAATTTTAATTTGGGGTTATTTTGTAGTTTTTGAAACTTGGATGATACTATACGAAACTTATTTGTATACTTGAGATATACTTGTAGTTTTCTAAAATTTGATTTTAACATTTATATACAAAGTGGTGTATTTGAAATTTTCTGGAAAATTTATTATTTATGAAAATTAACTTATATGTGTGAGCTATTAATCAAAAATTATCTTTTCACCCCTCAAATTTTGGCACTTCTCATTTATACCCCTCCTGCATATGGAATTTTGTAGTCATCTTAAGTTTCTTGTATTTGCATGTCAACCCTCATTCTCTTGGTAATTCAATTCCTACCCCAACTATGGTGTTGGGAGACTTTTTAATTGCATTTCTTTTACCCCTTAATTTTTGGCTATCGATCATTTAGCTTCATCCATCAACTTATGAAATTGATATTTTCATCCTTTAATTTTTGACATCTCTCATTTCTATCCCCATCTAACTTGTTGGGAGATTTTAATTGATCCATAATTCCTCACCCACCAACTTGGTCAACTCCCATTATAATATGGTTTTCATATACATACTCCATCAAACACTCCCATCTCCATCAACCCAATCACTCCCTATCTCCATCACTTCATTTCTTTACATCTTTCCTCCTAATGAACATTCATACAAGCTCTCTTCCCTCTCTTTCAACTTCATCCCGTTTTTTGGTGTTGACCTCATGAAAACACCATCAAAACACCATTTTCTTGCATCCAAAACATGAGAAACTTGAGTCCAAGGGTTGTATCATCATGGAGGGGAGCTCTTTCACCATTCTACTCATGGATTGAAGCCTAATTTCACCATTTTCCTCACAATTTCTTGAATCTTGGGGTAAACTTTCTTCAAGTCTTGAATTCAAGCTTGCATGTCCATCTTTTGCTTTGATTGATGAAATGTCATCTTATTTTTCTCCATTTCCATGTTTGATTCTTCATTTCCATGGTTAGATCATATGTTTGACTTCAAATTTTGACTATTTCATGAAACCCACATTAGAACCCACATGCATGTTGTGAATGTCATCTTCTTTTCATTAGTAACTCAAGAGATTTTTGATCATTTGTGTCAAGAGCATGTAAAGGTCTTAATTAATGCCTAAAATGATGTAATTTTGGGTGAAAATCAAGTCTCCATAAGTTGCATGTGTCATATAATTGATTTGATCATGTTTTAAGTGCTCTAGGTGAAAATTAAACATTTTTACAATCTGACCAGTATGTGCAAAACGTATATTATCTCTAAATTTTGTCTCTGTAGAATTTTTAAATCATTCATATTCTGAAACTAGACTCATATAGGGTCATTTTGAAAGAAAATTCAACTCCATAGCCTTTTTGGTTAGGGAGATATGCTCATTCTAAGTTGCAAGTTTTCTGAAACTCTGTTTTTGGACAAGTTTTACCATTTTTGTTAAAAATCTCATTTCCAGAAACTTATGGCACCAAATATTTCTTGTGATGAAACTAGACACATAAGGGATTCATTCTGGAGAATATGAGCATTTTTACTATTCTCCAAGTAGTAGTAATTGTTCTTCAAAGTAGAAACTTTCTTCCAAACTTGTCTCTGCATAGCAGTCTTTGTTATTTTTGTAACTTGAGTTTTATAATAGCTATGCATGATTTTCTTGATGTTTCTGAAAGTAGACACATATAGGTTCATCATACATTAATTTCAAGATTTTAGGAGATGATTTGATATGGTAAATATGGCTCCAAAGTCAGAGCTACAATTCTGTCCAGAATTGTAGTTTCACATTTTTTAGAAAACTTGAATTTTTGAACTTCTAGGTGTTTTGTTGGAATTTTTTTGATAATTAAACATCTTTATATGTTCATTAGTGACATATAGGACTATGTGACATGTAGGTTTTCATTGTTATTATGCATGTGTAAATTGGTTATAACGAGTACGTCATACGTGTGATTGTAGACATCAACCTCGTAGGAGAGAGCGGTTATCGTCGGAGTGCTAGGCTTAGTTTCTTGCTTTTAATTGTGCTTCATCTCAGTGGTAAGTACATATGTACGACCTTTTCATATCAAAATATGCGTATGTGCTTGATGTTTCAAATGAATGTTTGTTATATGAAATAGTATGAGAATGCATGTTTTCCACTCAAAAGTTGTTAAACTATTTTATTCACCTCCTTTGAGAAATCTCGGAAATTACTTGTGAAATTTTTTATATTCCGATTCTTGTTATGTGAAAGAGAAGAATAAAATACCTCTAATAGACTTAGGACGATGTACAGAGTACTGTTATTAATGGGAGGCGTCAAGCGATCCTCCATTTTCTTATGGCTAAGACCATTGAAGCAATGCTTCTTATTATTGGATAGAACGATAATGTTCACGAATCCGCCCCCGATGAGCTAAAATGTATCAAGATATTGAGGCCAAGGGGTTTATAGAGCTATAGAGTGCTACTTATACTTGTAAGGGTCACTACGGTATAGGGGTGTCGACACTTAAGGCCTTTTAGCTAATGTTATGAGCGGGGTTGACGAATGGGCTCCCTTAACGCTCGGGTGAAATAGGGTTTGATAGACCCTAGAAGGAACCCTTAGTGATTATTTCGTGATCCCTCTGTCTACATCGATCCTGCTGGTGGCTCTAGACACGCCTCAGCTAAACTTAACGGTTAAATTTGGAATTGAAAGAAAGTTTGATTACTCTATTGATGTTGTTTGTGGCTCTTGATTGCCTTATCTAATCAAATGATTTGAAAAGCTTTGGCTACTTGTGATTTAATATCATTATCAGGTCAAATGGACATGTTTACTGTTGATATTCTACTTGTTTAAGAATATGTTGACTACTTGTGGTTTATAAATGTTTTAAAGATGATCGTTCTCGCTACGCGGTTACTCATAAATGTTCCGAATTGTTCCAACTCTTTTACTCATTGATTTTCAAATATCTTTATTGCTTCAACTCATGCTTCCGTGCCACTCGTTGCTTTACATGTTGTAGTGTGTATTTACTCAGTTTTTACTGATCATTTCTTCAAAACTGCGTCGGCTTTTGCCATTTTAAAACCGCAGGTCATCACTCAAGGTGGGGGATGGGAACGCGTATCGAGACAAAGACGTTTAGATTAAGTTAGAGTAGATCACATAGATTATTTCAAACAAATTATATTTGTAATCTTATCTTCTCAAGATTGCTGTATTTATTAAATAAAATGTAATCTTAATAGTATATTTCTACTTTTGGTCGTCGATTGTCTCTTTAACCCTGAACCGAGATCCCGGGTCGTTTCAATCAGAGTCTTGAAAAGGGTACTCTTTAGCCTCTAACTCCTTCAAGGATGGCCTTTGTCTCTCCGCCACAGGGTAGGAGATAGATTTATCATTCTCCTTTTGAGTTGACTTGGATTTCAGCTTCATTGGCGCAGTTGTTACTGCCATAGACTCCTTGTATTCTGTCTTGGTAATGTTCTTGCTGCCCTTTTGAAAGTCTAGCTTAACAATGATCTTTCTGTAGTCTTGAACTGGAGGTCCGTGATTCCCACTAGCAGCGATGCTAAGTTCCATATCATGACCTCGGGTAGCTAACTCCTCAAAATTCCTTGGCTTGATCCCTTGAAGGATGTAGCGTAGCCCCCAGTGCATGCCTTGAATGCACATTTCGATGGCAGAGGTTTCGCTGAGGCGATCTTTGCAATTAAGGCATAGGTTCCTCCATCGATTGATGTAATCAATCACTGGCTCCTCAATCCACTGCCGGCTGTTGGTAAGCTCAGTCATGCTTACCGTCCTACGCGTGGTGTACAAACGGTTCAAGAACTCGTTCTCCATCTGCTCCCAACTATGTATTGTTCTAGGTTCAAGATCACCATACCAATCAAAATCAAAACCATCAAGCGTCCGGACGAACTGTTTTACGAGGAGATCGCCATAAGATCCAGTGTTGTTGCACGTCACCACGAAATGAGCGATGTGTTGTCTTGGATTTCCTTTGCCGTTGAAAAGCTTGAACTTGGGTGGATTATATCCAGCAGGTAACTGTAATAGCTCAATCCTCTCAGGTAAGGTTTCTTGTATCCGGAAAGAGGCATTGGGGGTTCTTCTATATTCTCTTGCCTCTCCTTCATTGCTTCAAGGATAAAGCTCTTCAACTGGTTGACTGGGATTGAAGCCTCAGCGGCAGTGTTTGGATCTTGCATCTTCTCTTTTCCTTTTCGAGCTTCATCTTCATTCCTTGGAGGGCTCTGGATTGCATGACTCGATTCTCCCATAGTCTCCATCTTGTTCATCAAGGCTGCAAACTGGAGGTCACGCTTCTCCATGGCAGTTTTCATCTCGTCCATGTTCTTTGCCAAGATCGAGACTTGATCTTCTAACGCCAAGGCGTTTGTGGTCATCACTGGCATGACGAATCCCTGAGAGGTTGCATGTGTCTCATGTTCACCAGTTTCTGAGTGTTGAGTGCTGGAAGAGCTGATTGAATATGAGTTGTCACCTTCCCTTTCTTTCTCAAGATCCTTGTCTGAAATGCCCTCGGTAGAAATGGAAGGATGATGATGGAGCTTTTGGATCGCTTGATCCACTTCATTTTCTTCCCCTTGCAACAAGTGTTTGTCGTCTTCAACTCGCCTAGACAGATCTGCATCTTCGGGAGGTGACCGCCAAACACTGGGGTTGACTTCGAGATTGTGACCATCGCAAATTCTTCTAGGCCATCGCTTTTGACATGCTTCGAGTTACTCATCCAGAACTTCCTTCGCTTATTCCCAATCTAACTTTTTCGGGGGGTGCAGATCCGGAACTTCTTTTCTTGTCCTCCGAGATCTTGAAGACACCTTTGTTGGAAGACATCACGGACAAGTTTTGAACTATTTGCTGAAGAGAAGATATGAAAGGCAGAGATGTCCCACTGGGCGTACCAGAAATTCGTACACATAAATTTGTTGTTCAAGAAAATAAACAAGTAAATCTGCGACAAATTCAATTTATGTGAGTAATAAAGCGGGATTACAATCTCTGTTATGTATTGTCTTATATAAGAAAATAAACTCCTTTGATTATTCTCTCCTTCTTTGATCGAGGGGACTTATCTTCTACGATTTATGCAGATCTGATCTTCTTCGATTTGAGCGGAGCTGGGTTGTTCTCCGATTTGAGCGGAGCTTTGATCTCCGATGCACGCGGATGTGATTTCTCCGGTTTGGGTGGAGTTGGTATCTCCGATGTAGGCGGAGGCGACAATTCTGAGCAGCGATGAGGTCCTTTGTGCCTGGAATGGCTTGTTTGTCAGAGCTCTGCTACTTCTGAATCTCCAAGTGTGTGTTTCTCCTTGGGGATGGCCCTCTATTTATAGAGGAAATGAGGGATGAGGTGGACTTTTCAATATTTATCTCTTAATCTATCTATTTTTAAGAGATAATATCTAATAACATAAATAATTACTCTCTTAATATTTAATTAAAGAGGTACCAACTTTCAGTTATTTACACAAAACCACCCCTTTTGTAGCATATTTTATGTGAATTTCCATTTGTAGCGTGCCATAATTTAACACGTGAAAATTAAATTTGTTAAAATTTCCATGTCTATAGTGTTGATCCTTAATTGTCCAACTGTATGTGTACAAGTATTTTTAATATTCTTAGGACACGTTGAATAAGCTAACATGTTTGATTATTAAAATCTTAACATATAGAATTGTTACGATTTTTATAAGTATTCAATACTTAACGTTTTGTTTTAGGGTTAAAGACATTTTGCACCCTCGCATTTTGGATTATATACAAAAACAACCCTATTCTTTGGGGATATACAAAAGTCACCCATGTCGAGACAAAAACTACCCATGTCAGTGGGAGGACGTTGGCACCATTATGTTACAATCAATTAGTATGGGGTGCAATATGTCTTTTTATGACCATTTTATCCCTATTTGTATTTTTTGTTTATTTTATTCATATTCTTGATGTTCTTGGTGTTCTTGACCACCTATTTTGATGTTCTTGACCACCACCACCACCACCACCATAAACTTCATCGAAAACCACATCCACCACCCATACGAATTCGAATTCATCTACACCTAAAAATCCTCAGAACCCAGATTTTTAATCATCAGAACACAAATATTCACAAATCAAGAAAATACCCAAACCATCCATTTTCATCACCAAAACAGCCTCTGCAGTTCACTATTGCACCTCCAACTTCCCTAACACCATCACAACCTTCAACAACAAGCATCACCAACCAACACACCACCTCCTAAATCATCAACCTAACTTGCTATCAACCCAACAAGCCACATGCAACAAACCATCATACCATGAATCACCAACACCTAGGCCAATTAACCGACTCAATTCACTATTACACCCAACATTCCACTTACCACCAACTCCTCCCACAAGTAATTAACCGTTCACAATCAAATTACTTCGGCCACCATTACAAACTGCCATCAACAATACCATTCACCACCACTACCAACTGAATTAACCACCTGAATCACCTCCACCATAACCAACACAACCACCACTCACCATTCGCATCACCATAAACTATAGAACCACCCACCTGAGAACTACCACCTGCTCCCTACAGTCCAGAACGCTATCAACTACAGAATCACCCACCAGAGAACTACCACCTGCTCCCTATGAAGTGCGCCCCCCCCCCCCCACCTCCTCCTACAACTCCGACACCGCCACCATCGCCTCTCCGATCCGGTTCCCATCCTCCACATCACCACCATTTTCGTCACCATCACCAATTCCACCTGCATAAGTACTCACCAATTCCATATCTTGAATTGAGAAAGATATGGAGAGAGAGAGAGACCAGATCTGAAATTGGTTTGCCGTCGTTCAGTTCCAGAGGTCGCCGGTGAAATTGATGGCGACATCGCTGTTTCTCTGACCTTCTCTTTCGGTCAAGTTAGTTCGCCATCATTAGGTTCTTCCATGAAAAGGGTGGCGGCCGGAGCCAGTCATCGGCGGAGTCGCTGACTTCTTCACCGATTCCGGCGATGTGGACTTTCTCAGTCGGATCGTACGCCACTTCTTCCTCCTATGTAGTGTCTAATATCATGTACATAAAAAAAGGTCGCTGATATTCTTGGTGGGTCATCGTATTTGTGGTCTCAATTGGGTTTAGAAAAGAAGCAGATAGCGTTAATAGAAGATGGAGATTGTAGAGTGCTTTCTCCAGGGAGGGAAAGAGAGATTGATTCGTTTAAAATATGAAGGAATAGGGTTGAATTTTTGTGTTTATAAAGAGCTATCAGTGATCCCTAACCTCTCTCTCTCAATCTCTCCCAATCTCTCTCTCTCTCTCTCTCTCTCTCTCAATCAGGGAAGAATGACAGAAGAGGGAGGGAGGCTGTGAGAGAGAGAAAAGAGTGAAGGAGTCTAAGGTTAGGAAATGACCAAATAAGGGAGGAGAGTGGGCTTTATAGTGAGGTATATTTGTTGAATTTCAGGGGTATTGTTGTCTTTTCGCACCTCCGTTAATTTACCGTTACCTTCTTTATCTGACATGGGTAGTTTTTGTATATCCCCGAAGAATAGGGTTATTTTTTTATATAATATGAAAGACAGTAATGTAGGTATGAATACATGAACAATACTCTAGAAGGGGGGTTGAATATAGTATGACAACTTTTGCTAAAAGAGTGGTTTCAAAGAAGTTTATGGCAAGCAATGAGTACTTGAAGGCCTTGAAATGAATTTCAAGTCCTTGGAATCAAAACAGATAGTAGAACGAAAGTATAGATTTTTTCAAGGCCTTGAAATGGCTTTCAAGCCCTTGAACTTAAAACTTGTTTTGTGCAGCAAATAAGCTAAGTATAGAACAGATAAATGCAAGGGACACATAGAGTTATAGATTTCAGTCCACTTGGACCTACGTCTCTATCGTAGGGACTTGATACCTGCAGGATTTTCAACTTAGTTCTTATAAATCAAAAGCTAAGCCCTAAATCTCAAGCACAGAGAGTTCCCTTACTCTGTTACAGCTTGTGGTTCCCACTAACCTATCTAGTTCCTGCTCTAGCTAACTGATTCAAAAAGAATTATCTATTGGTCACTTGAACAACTCACGAGAATAAGATGTGAGAAGTATTATATAAATGATATAGAAATATAGATTAGAAAGAAGAACACTAAGAACTGATGAAGCAGTTGAATGTGCAACGATCTTCTTATGAGTGGATTGAGTGAAATGAATCTCCTTCTGAGTTGCTTGTCAATCCTGATAATGTCTGAGTCTTTGTGTTCATGTCTTTTCTTTTATTTCTTCAGTCACTCCCTCTTATGCTGCTAGTTTGAGTTGCAGATCTTCAGGATTTTCTCAAAACAAACTTCCTAAAAATCAGCAGCATATCTTGACTTGTCTAACAACTCTTCCCAACGGCTAGTTGCTCAATATCTTCAAAGATATTAACTTGATCTTGTAGCTTATGTTAGGAAGGTCCAGACATATTTGCACAGTCACAAAATCAAATTGTCAACCCAGTTTCCTTTTCTGCAAGATCACAGTTTAAGTAATAAATCCTGCAAAATAGGTAACTATTTATCCCTGCAAAAACTTATTCAAACAAACATATTGGCAACAGTTTAGAGAATCAAAATGGCTTTTCTTTCATCATGAAATAATACATAATCAAGCATATGGGTTTATGAGTGAGATTAGAATCAAAAGCTCCCCTAAGTTCATGCTGTATACTGCAATGTATATTTCAAACCTTTGAAAACAGTTTCAAGGCCTTGAAGACAAGCCTTTGAAAAAAGTTGAACTTACATAATCCAAAACACAAGGGTGCAAAATGTCTTTAACCCTTTGTTTTATAAGTGTTTTTCATAAGCTTTTTTATTTAATTATTAGTTGATTTTTACATTTTTTAATAAGTGATGATTCTTAATTGTCCAAGTGTATTTGGAAATTTTTTTTTTATAATTAATTATATTCGTCAGTTTAAGTTTTCATTCGTCTAATTAAAGTCTTGATTCGCTTGCTTAATTTTGTCAGACGAATGAGTCAATTTCGAAGCAGACGAGTAGGCAGACAAATGGCTATTGAGTTAGATAAATGACCTAGACGAATGAGTGCCTTACTCATTCTCCCGACTTAATATCCATTCTTCAGGCTAAACCAGACGAGTATAGTTCACATATCCCAATTCTTCATCGTTTGGTATAACTTATTTCAAGATTTTAATTCACTTTGGACTTCTAATCTGTTTTGAACTTTTCTGAAAGGTTTGGTGTGACTTTTTAAGTGCCAGGTTTTGGATTTTGACTTTTTTTTGTGTAAAACTCAATTCTGAAAAGGGTAAAAGACAAAAACCATCCTCCTATTTTAGAATATTTACAAAAATCAACCATATTGTTCGGGGATATACAAAAACCATCCCTGTCAGTAGACAATGACTAACGACAACTAACGAACACCCTAAATACCCATTTTACCCTCAAATGAAAAAAATTTACCCTACTATATACGTATTTTCTTCTCCTTTTCTTTTCACTCTACCATCTCTACTTTCTATCTCTTTATCTTCTCTTCTCTCCTCCGTCCCTCTCTCTCTGACTCTCTCTCGGTTGTTTCCCTTTCTCGCTCTCCTGACGGTGGAAGGACGACGAATGAGGTGCAATAAGAGCACGTCGGCAGCGTTTCTTAGTTCTTCTCTAGATCTGGCAAACCATCTGACACGAGCTATGGAGTCGCTCCTCCGCCGACGACGCCGCATAGAGGTGGATGATGTATGGGTTGTTTTGGTGGTAGAGGGCTAAAAGAGTCACCTTTAGCTTATTGCCATCGCCGGCAGAGCCATATACGAGGTAGGCAAAGCGGGGAGGCGGCGGCGGGATGGAGACCGTCACCGGCCGGAGCGGTACCAGGGGAGGATAGGAATCCCTTCCGGCGATTTCAGTGTCGTGAGAAACATAAGCAAAAGAGTGAACACTGCCCCAATTGATAATGGGGAGATCCATTTCCGTTCCAACGTTTGTGGGTTCCTCATGTGCGAGAAAAAACTCCTAAATTTCTTCATTTTGGGCTAAAAGACATGAAATTGAGAGATGGGTTTGGGAGAGAACGCAATTCTAGAACTGATCTGCAATTGTAAATCACTCGAATTGGGATTGCAACCAAATCACTCAATTCCAATTCACTGCTTGAGCTATGGTTCTGAATCTTTCTCACACTATATGAGCGTTTATAAATTCAATGGTGCTGGGTCTCTCTTGCGATTTGTGATGGGTGAAGTATGGGTTTAAGCTCTGGTTTGTTGCGTGTTGTGGTATAGGACATCCTGGTTTCAGTGGTTGGGAAATTGAGGAACTGGGTTTGGCTTGCAAGATATTAATGGTGGTAGTGGTGTACTAGGTTGTTGGGAGAATTGGGAGTTGTGTTGGGTTGTATGGAATTGGTTGTAATGGTGGTGGTTTTTTAGTTTGGGTCTGGGTTTGAAGTTAAGTTGGAACAAGAGTTTAGATCGGTGTGTGATGGTGGCGGGTAGTTATGCAAGTGGTGGTGGTGGTGGTGGCGGCGGCGGCTGTTGGAATAGATGCCCTAGAGGCAATCTAGTTTAGTATGAACAATAAAGTGGATAGAATATTCATTGTATTATTTATTGGGATATTTAATATAACGAAATCCTTAGATTTACAATTATGTTGTTTATCTTAAATATCCCTAGTCCATTATACTGATTAACAGGACAATCATCTATAGACTAGTATGGGGTTGGATTGATATGGAGATATCACGATCCAACACATGGGTATGCATTAGGAGTAATGGCATACTAGATTGACCCATCTCCGAGAAGGCTACATACATGTTATGTAAAGTCACAAGTGCTTCTCGCGGTGACAATGGTATTGTCATCCTTAGACTTGAAGTCACTAGATCATCTGGTTGTGGAGTATTGTGTTTTGGTAGCTTCAAACGCTACACCGTGACTGGGTCGTCATAAATGCGCGTATCGGACAAAATAGGAAGCAAGCTTAGATATCGTAGTGATGTCGATATAATTTTTCCCTCCCACATAACGGGAGCAAATATCCTAGGCCACTCGAGGGATAGTGCTTATAGAATGTCTTGCAAGATTCAAATGAATCAATATAGGATATTGATGTTATTTGCAGGAATAAGGCTATTCCCAGGATCGAGGAACTATGGATTGGATATACGAGTGTGACATGTATGTCTCGTGTCCAATCCGGATATTGAGACAAATGGATGAGACAATACTTACACAAGGTTTATCGGATGACTATTTCTATTAGTTGGGTAGTATGGATGCCTTGCTAGAGACCGCTCCATATTAGTATATAGTTTCTACCAACTAAGTAGAAACCTATGGGTCACACGCCATATGGATTGAACTAGACTTGGGAATTAATAAATATGATTAATTAATTAGAAGGATCAAATCGCAACAACTTGCTAACTT
This sequence comes from Linanthus parryae, assembly GCA_023055425.1. NCBI lineage: Eukaryota > Viridiplantae > Streptophyta > Magnoliopsida > Ericales > Polemoniaceae > Linanthus > Linanthus parryae. The sequence continues at coordinate 19,966,200 of JALGPY010000012.1, read as the reverse complement.
GGTAGGACTAATATGCAATTTGGACTAATCCGAACTTTAGTAGGATCAGGAGAGGGCCTTTATGTAGTAACAAGGAGTTGTTGGGCTATATAAAGGATGCTTCTATATTCCTTCCCAACATACTAATTCTCAGGTCATAAGTTGAGTAGGAGAGAAGCAAAGAGAGAGAGCAAGCAAGGAGACCCGTCCTCCCCCTTGCCGCCCCCTCTACCCGTCATCCACAACAAGGAGGCAGAAGCCTCCTTTTGGTGCTCCGTTGCATGATTTATTCTTCCTCTTCCATTCTTCCTAGCTAGAATAAGGAGATTTGAGGATCTAGACCTCAATCCTAGGCGTGGATCAACCATAGAGACGTGATACTTTTCGCGTTTTAAGTCATCAAAGGAGACCTACAAGGTACATAACACGAATCATTTGCTATCGTTATGAATTATTCAAGTGATCCTTGGAGGTTCTTGATCTCATAAATTATTGTTTATTCTGCTGCTTATCCATCATCAAAACCCTACAGTGGTATCATAGCCACATGTCGTAGAGTTTTTCACCTATAATTCATAATTATTGCGTTAAAATGACAAATTAAGCCTATTAGATGCATGTTGAATGTGATTCAACCAAACAAGATAAAAAATTTACATTGGATGTATGACTTCGTGAGTTTGAGAAATTTTAGGATCTTAGATATAGGGTTTGGGCACAAATTGGAAAGAAGTTCTAGTTTGGATAGGATTTCGACTTGGGAAAAAAGGAAGGAGTTGTTTTGGAAACAAATCCTAGAGGTTCGGCCCTCCAAGGGAGACATCCCCTCTCTCCTTGCCGCCCAAGCCACCTCGGCCTAAGGCGATTGACCGACCCCACAGGTTGGGCCGACCGGCCTAGGCGGCTCCAAGCGGTTCGGCCACCTTGTTGGTTGGCCTCTTGGAAAATAAATTAAAAATTGACTAAGCACGTTAAAAACGGTTTTAACTGTTTATGTGCAATTTGTATAGTGATTGGATATGGCATTAGATGTGGTTGTGGTGGATGTTTAATTTTTATGGTTTGTTTACGGCCAGCGAGCTGATCAATTTGATGTAATAATTAATTAGGATTTACGGCACGCGAGCCGATTTTTTTTCAACTTGTTAGATTTATTTTCTTTATTTGATTGCCAGCTAGTACTAAATAGAATATATAGCCAAGATTGAAGAAAAGAAGCCCAAAGAATTGAAGGAGCCACAACATGGACCATGGAGCATTCCACAGGGCTATGGAGGATGGACCAAAAGATGGAGGCACATGGAGATGCGCCCGCTATTTTCGGGTTCATAGATATTCTCATTGGCTTGAGAATATCTTAGTCTAGGAGGCCATATCCATATCACGCTAAGTTCCTTTTGTGGATGTTTACTTTATTGTCTTATGTTGTTGTTGGTGTATGGATGATGCATGCAATTTAATAATAAGATAATGTTACAATCCGAATCTTTTATTTGGAGTTTTGCCCAAACTCAAATAAATAGGTCAGTTGATATAAATCAACAAAATAATTAAAATTGAAAAAAATATATCTCAATTTAAATATTGGGTTTTTGCCTTCTCGTTATTTAGACACTCTTCATGATCATGATTATCAAGCTCTTGCGTGCCAAAGCAAGACGACTTGATTAGTCATGATTGTGTTGGGATGGCACAAGCAAGTAATGTGCAACTATTTAAGTAAGAGATTGGACGCAACTAGGTGATTTTAATAAGATTAAAATCCTAGAGGCAAACAATTGGGATTATCCATGGGATGGATAAATAAGGAGTTGTTTGCCCAATTGAACCAAGAATTGCATATGGATGCAATTAGAAATTGTTTCTACCTAATAACTAATTCTGGGTGACTTGCCAAAGCAAGCTCAAAAGAGGTGAAATATGAATCTTGACACCCACTAGAAAATATAATAATGTTTTCCGCATTAATATTTGAGGGTTATTAATCCGTAGAAAAATAGTGGGAGTTGTATTTAATAATCTAGTCATTATTAAATGTAGTTAATGGTTCACAAATACTAAAACTTGCGTATTTCCTTTTTGTAGAATTCCAATGGCAAAAAACTCATCGAGTTCATCACACTCCCTACGCTCTGCCCTTGAGAAGGACAAGCTCTCTGGGACCAATTTTCTAGACTGGTACAGAAACTTGAGAATTGTTCTCAAGAAGGAAAAGAAACTGTACGCTCTAGAGGAGCAAGCTCCTGAAGGCCAGGAAAACAATACTTTGGCAGTCCTAAAGGCATATCAAAAGCGTGTTGATGACGCTAATGATGCGGTCTGCCTAATGCTTTGCACCATGCCCTATGAGCATCAGAAGCAACATGAGAACATGAATGCAGTCGATATGATCGTACACTTGAAGAAGCTATTCCAAGAGCAGGCAAGGGTTGAGAGGTATGAAGTTTCCAAGGCATTGTTCAAATGTCATCTGTCAGAGGGAAATCTGGTGGGGCCGCACGTGTTGCATATGATCGGCTATTTAGAGAGCCTCGTCCGCCTAGGGTTTCCGGTGGGTCAAGACCACCGATCTCATTCTGCAATCGTTGCCTGAGAGTTATGGACAGTTCATCATGAACAATAACATGAATGAGATCGTGAAACCTATGCCAGATTTACTCAATATATTGAGGACAGCTGAAAAAAGCATCAATAAGGGTAAGGGAAGATCCATAAGACTGCCCTTACCTCCACGGGAAAAGGCAAAGAAGTTGCCAAACCTAAGGACACTGCCCTTAAGACTGTTGGTGGCATTGCCAAAGGTGTGACTAAAGGTGAATGTCACTACTGCAGTTAGCTTGGACACTGGAGGAGGAACTACCCAAAGTATCTGGAGGATAAGAGGCTTGGAATAGTGATTCCACCACCACCAGATATTTGTTATAGATGTCAATATTACTTGCTCTTCATCTTGGATATTGGATACTGGATGTGGATCTTACATTTGTCAAAATGTACATGATCTAAAGAGAAGTAGGAAATTGGCCAAAGGAGAGATAGATATGGTTGGGAATGGAGCAAAGGTTGTTTCATTAGCCATAGGATTAGTTTTAGAATAAATAATTGCTATTTTGTGCTTGCTATGAGTAGAAACATTATTTCTATTTCTTGTTTGGACAAGAAAGGTTTTACTATTTCAATAAAGGACAATTATTGCTCCATTTATTTTGATAGTATTCACTATTGTAGTGCACAATTATTTGATGGATTATATATCCTTGATCTAAATAATCCTGTCTATAGCATAAATACCAAGAGGATTAAATAAATGATTTAAATTCTGCTTATCTATGGCACTGTCGTTTAGGCCATATAAACGAGAAACGTGTATATAGACTCCATAAGGATGGATTTCTAGACTCATTTGATTTTGAATCATATGAGACTTATGAGCCTTGTTTATTGGGAAAAATGACAAAGTACCCTTTCAATAAGAAAGGTGAGAGGACTAGTGAGAAATTGGCGCTAGGACATACTGATGTATGTGGGCCATTTGCCACACCTGCCAGGGGTGGTTATGTCTACTTCATCACATTTACTGATGATTTCAGTAGATATGGATTTGTATACCTTATGAAGACCAAATCTGAGTCTTTTGAAAAGTTCAAAGAATTCAAGAATGAAGTAGATAAGCATCTTGGCAAAAAGTATTAAGGCTTTACGATCAAATCGTGGAGGTGAATACTTGAGCCAAGAGTTTGACACTATATTAGAGAGTGTGGGATAATATCCCAACTCACTCCACCCGAAACGCCACAGTGGAATGGCGTGTCCGAGAGGAGGAATCGAACTCTATTGGATATGGTTCGATCTATGATGTGTCAAACTGATATTTCATTATAATTTTGGGGCTATGCTCTATTAAGCTCAGCTTTCACCATTAACTATGTTCCATCTAAGTCATTCATGAAGACACCACATGAGATGTGGAGTGGGAATCGTCCCACAGTGTCGTTCATGAAGATTTGGGCTACGATGTCTATGTAAAATGTTTACGATCAGATAAGCTAGGGCCTAAGTCGAACAAATGCAAGTTTGTGGGATAACCTAAGGAAACTAATGGATATTATTTCTACAATACAAACCGAGAACAAAGTGTTTGTTGCTCAGTCCGGCGTGTTTCTGGAAAGAAAATTTGTCTCTAAAGAAGCAAGTGGGAGGACTGTAGAAGTTGAAGAAGTTCAAGAAGCACAAAGCATTGATCCTACTATGGAACATGAGCAGGAACCACAAGAGGTTGTGGAGCATCCTGTTCAAGTAACACAAGAGCTTCGTAGGTTGAATAGAGTGCCCCAGGAGCCAGAGAGGCATGGACTTCTCGTGACTGAGTCGGGTGACTGATGCGCAAACTAACGTGCTGTCGCAAGTGCACGAATCTTGTAATACCGGGTGCAATTAGACTCGGGTGATCGTTCCCACGAGGACTATTTCGGGTTTACTCACGTTGTCAGTTTCGGTCAACCGAGTGTAGTAACAAGGAGGAGTAGGTTGTGATTGTAGTGACTAAACTAAAAACAGAAATTAAAAACGTAAACGCAAATATTTTTTGTGACGTTTTCTGAAATAAGCTGAATCGGGTGTAACGATAATAGATGAAAACTAGGCTCCAGGATCCCCTAGGGTTTCTACAGATTTCAGTTTTACGTTCGATTATGAAAACACTCAGCAGTTTCGATATCTGTGCAACGTACCAGTTGTGCAGTGACTTTTCAGATTCCACACGTAATCCCGATCCTGCAGACTTTCGGATTTTTGTTAAGCTGCCTAAATCTGCAGTCTCGGTCTAATCCTGTTAGGGTTTCTAACCTGTCCGAATGGCCCGGATCAAATTCTCTAACAGTTGGTCTCACGTTTTTCGATGCTAGCCCTATCTCCCTTTCTCTGGTCGGTCTATCAGGGTAAGGTACTAAATCCTGGTTTTTCTTCCTAACCCTAACTTGAAGTTTTCACCTACAAGCTCGGGTCTGTAGCAATTCTGGGTGATCAATCCTATCATGCATATACGATAACAATCAAAACCAGAATAACAGATATAACGTGCTGAATTAAGATAATCATCATGAATCCATAAACGAAGTAGTCATAAAATCTGAGTACGAAACCCTAGGTTCACCGAGAACCTAGGTGAGAAGTTTAGCTACGACTAGACATAATACAAAACGCAGTTTCTGAATATAAAGAGAGAGAACGAAATCAAACTAAGTCTTCGAATCTCGAATCGCGCTTTCGTGCTCTCCGTGAATGCTCTGACTTGCCCTTTGGTTGTGCTGAGAATTGTGTTGTGTCTCCGTGTCTTCAAAACGATTCTGGACGAGTATTTAAATAGTGCTGTTTTCCCCAAAACGCTTGCGCCCGAAATTACGGAATCTGCCATCGGTCCACCGTCTTTGACCAAAAAGTCAAAACTGGATGCGTATATACGCAGGGTTGCGTATATACGCAACCAGGGCCTATCAACCACCCCCCATCTCCCTCCCTGCCTGCATATATACGCAAGGCTGCGTATATACGCAGGCCTGCGTATATACGCAAGGCTGCGTATATACGCAAGGCTGCGTATATACGCAGGCCTGCGTATATACGCAGGCCTGCGTATATACGCAGGCAGGGGGTGGAGATGTGGGCCCTGCTTGGTCCTTTGGTGGGCCTGGTTGGGTCCCCTGGGTCCCACTCTTCTGCCTGACGCTCCCGGTTTGCCTCCCTTGGTGTTCTCCTGCTTTTCCGTGTTCCCGTCTTGTCCCGGTCTTGTGCACGTTTCCCGAGACGGTCCCGGCTTGGTCCCGGCACGCTTCCCGAACCTGTTCCTGAAAAGGCAACACGAACAAAAACCCGCGATCATATCCAAATATAGCAATAAATAAGCAGAAATCCAGGAAGTACAAATAAACGTCTCGTTCTAGATTCCCGAGGCGTTCTAAGGCATTTTCCGGCAAAAACCGCTATTTCCGACACAAATACTCGTGAAATCAGGCTAAAAGATAACCCGTAATTGGGCGTTATCAAATACCCCCGCACTAAACATTGCTCGTCCCGAGCAATACTGCCAACTCTAGCCTGCATTTCTGTCCTCGTGACTAACTCTGTACATACCCTACCGTTGCATACACTTTCGACCCGAACCTTTCAACCGGACGACTCGATAGAAAAACTGACTAAGATAGAATATACACAGACTCAAACGACTCAAAACAGACTAGTTACAAAAATATTTTTGGTGAGATTGGGCAACCTCAAAAACATAAACAGTGTGTCCTCGTGATCTCATTCTTTTCAGAACGTACTTCCCTGCAAGCGATCGGTAAGTCTGAACACATTTATATGGTGGAATTAAGCACTGGACCGGAGTACTATTACTTTGGTTATCAAACTGAGCAAATCCCTAGCTAACTTACCATCCGAGCTGTTTCCAAAAGGGTTCTATGTCTAATCAGGTAGGATAAGTATGTATCAAGGTACGGCATAATCCTTCTTGTTATGACATTCTCACAATTTACCAAACTCACACCCCTCACCGAGATCCCGAAAAACTGCCCGAAACACCTAAGTTCCTGCTTTCCCAATTCTCCTGTCCCCCGGTGTGTCTTCGCCGTGCTCGCGGCCACAAATGTGAAGCGGTGCAAAACGTCTCGAAAATTGTGCCACTCACTCAGCTTTTTATTTAAATAACAAAAACATAAACAAAATAAAAACTAGATCATAATCTTTCTTTTTTTTTCTTTTCCATTTTTTTTTCTTTTTCTCTTTTTTTTTTCTATTTTTTTTTTAAATTTTTCTTTTTTTTTTTTTTTTATAACACAACTATATATACAAACTTACACAAATATCAACAATACTAAACTGACTAAAGCTGAGTGAGTGAAAATAAATCTCTGCCGTGGGGTACGTAAAATGTCCTCATATGAAGTACCCCCACACTAATCCTGAAGCGCTGATCCTGTAGTCGAGATAATACTGTGCAGTCCCACCGAACCTCCTCATCACCAAAGATGTAGACAAACGGCACAACCACCAATTGACCCTACAACCCCCCGGAACCCTGTTTTGTGCGAAAAGATGCTCGCAGGCGACTAACTCCTCCTGTGGTCACTATGTAGTGAAGTGATCCACCTCCGCAAATTAATGCACTGTCGCCACTAACTCACCCTGTCCTTCCATCGAAAAACGTGTCAATATCGAAACTGTCCAAAACTGATAACTCATGAAGCTCCCCCATCTAAAACCGGCCCCTACTCACTCCCTCCGTCATAACACGTAGAATAGCCAACTATCGACTGATGAGGTCTCAAAGAAGGCTTCATAGGCTAAAGTGGCTACGAAGAAAGAGGGTAAATGGTTTCAAACGGGTTGACTAATTGGACCTAGGGGTAAGAAACAGGACGTGAGGTCCCTTGATAGCCAGTCACTCCACCGAAAAATGCGATGACCGTGACGGCGCCCGTGGGCGGGTTGTCGACTACCTATGTGACGGTGGTGTAGCAACTAATCGGATTTTTTGCTCAGTTGATAATTACTTGCGGATTCCAAAGGTCGCTGGCTCTCACCTATCTACTATACCTCGACGCAAGTTTTCTTCTCTTTCAAAGGATTCAAACTCAATTTCTTCACTGTTTTCGTTATCTCGATTGCCCTTTCTCAAAATTTTCCGATTTTAACTTTTAATTTTTTTTTGAAAAATAATTTATACTTGCTGTTTGCGTATATACGCAGGCCTGCGTATATACCCAACCAGAACATAAAAAAAAATTAATTTTTCATTTTTTTTTAAATTATATACAATGCACGGCCAGAATGTTTGTGGTGGGTTGACTCAAATAAAGAAAATATGCTGACTAAAAAAAAATAAAAATAAAAACTGCAAATAAATACGAAAAAACGTGCAGACCGGGTTAATGCAGACACGACTACCACCCCCACACTAAGAGGTGGCATGCCCTCATGGCACTCACTCGTCCGGAAAAAATGTCGGGTCTGACCCGGTCTCGGACGTACCGGATATGCTACCCGGCGAGCTGCTACCTGAATTAGACCTAAAGACGATCGGCTGACGCGCACGTGTACGGGGCCGGTAATCAGAGGACTGCGACTCGGACCCAGTCCAACTGCTAGGTGGCTGGGATCGCAAAGTCGTCCTGCCACTCGAAGGCTGCTGGGTACGGGACCCAGTCTGACGGCCCGTAGGCTGCCGGGATCGTGTCCCAGGCTGCCGTCTCTCCTGTCGGGCAGGTGGCGGTGATGGCTGAGTCGGGGGAGGTGGCTGGGTCGGAGGTGGCGGAGCGGATGTACACTCACTAGAGTCCCCGTCATCCGACCAACCCTCGGTAAAGCTGCTGGAGTAGGTTGGTGGAAAATACAGCGGAAGTGGCGGTTCTCGGCCTGCGTGCCGAGCCGCATCCCGCTGCACCTCTCGAATACTAGCTAGGGCAGCCTGGGTGTCCTTCGTGACCTTCCCCTGAGTCCGGCGGTTATGCGTCAACGCTCTCCAAAGCTTGCCCACGCTCTCATACACCTTCTCTCCTATGGACTTGCGTCCACCCTGACACCCCTCAAATCTCTCGTCCACTCGGGGCAGTCTACGTAGCGGGGCTGGTCGAGCTCGTGGGGTCGGGTTGGCCCGCGGGGCCGGCTCACCACGCTGTCGGGCTGGCTGGGGCTGGGCATTCCTCTCAGTCCCCTGTCGACTCGACTCGGGACGCTCACTCTCTCTACTAGTACAGCACCGCCGAAGTCCGGCCGATGCCTGGCGACTGGCTGGTCGCTCCTGAGTCGAACGCCTCCTAGGGGCAGGGGCAGGGGTAGGTGCAGGAGCCGGATCCTCCTCCATAATATCGTCATCCTCATCGAGGTCAACGACCGGCTGTGGTGGGCCCGGGTGACGGGCTATGAGCTTCCTATAAGGCCGTGGCCTAGGAGGAAGTAGATCACCCTCGACATCATACATCGGAACCTCAAACTCCCGTGCCAGTTTGGCGATGAGGTTGGCGTACCCCAATCCCTTGTGGCTCCCGGAGCAGTTCCGCTCCTGCATGTACACCCATATGCGACGAGGAATGTCGACCTCTCGTCGAAGAACAAGGCAATAGACTAAGAGTACGTACTCAAAGTCAAGGTAGGTAAAATGCTTAATACCCACTACCCTGTTTACTACCCACTCGGCCCACCAACGTGGCGGGCCGGTAATAAAACGAGAATGCAATTTCTTGCCTATCTCGCCTGGCCCCTCTCTCTCGAAATGGGCCCCCGCGTACCCCCCATTCACAACCCGCAAAAGCTCAGAATCGCTAGGCGGGTAATCTGCACACTCAGCATATGCGCACGAGAAATGGCGCATCGGGATCTGGTACGCTTGGCGGATGGTATCCGCCGTAATCAACAAAAACGTACGCCGAATACACCCACCGGACATCCCCGTTGGCCTCATCCTCCCCCTTGTGCCTGAGGTTTGCGTAAAACTCACGCACCAAGTCAGAACTAGAAACCTCCGGAAATCCCGCTAGGGACGTTCCGAAAATTTCCGGTCGACTCGCATACTCTGCCATCTCTGGCGGCATGTTCATATGGTCGACCTGAAACTGGTAGTCTACGGGAAGGCTATGACCCATTTTGGTTCCGGTCATAAAGTAAAACTGAGCGTTATGGTTGACGAACCTAAAACTGTCAAACCTCCTAGAGGTAATCTCGTCCGCCTCATAGTCAGTAGGGAGGTCGTCACGCTCTGGGTCTAGGATGGGTACATTAAACTCCATAACAGACAAAACCTCGTAAAACGTGCCGACTCGGGAAAATTAAGCAAAAACGTGAAACGTGCACAAAAATAGTGTGTCTCAATAGATAGTCCACCTAAGAGCTACCAGAGGTCCACACGGCAAGTGCCGCTCCAAAAGCAAAAATACCGAAAATAACGGGCCCGGCTACGGACCGTGCCAAAACGGAAAATAAAGCGAGGGATGAGATTTTCGACCTTCCCTAAACAGGGGTGAAGACCGGAGATTCTGCCCGGAAAGTCGCCGGAAAAGTCGCCGGTGATCGCCGGAAAAATCGCCGGAAAACGAAACTGCCCGGAATTGAAATCCGAACCCACCAAATCGAAGCCCTCGATCTCCTCGTTCACGTTCCCTTGTACGGTTTTTGCTAGTTCTTGCTCTAACACCTTCGAATCTGCACTTTTCCTCAAGAACACCTCACTTTTAGATGGAAATTGCCCGCTCGATTTTCGCTTGTTTCTGGATTTTGATGGATGAAACTTGCTCCTTGCGACGAGGGGATTCCAGAAATGTGCCCGGATTTTGATTCTGAGGTCCGATGCAAAATTTGTGTTCTTCAAGTGGGAGAAAATGGAGGAAGAGAGAGAGAGAGGAGGGCAACAATGGTGCTAGCCGCGGCCTCCCCCCCCTCATAAACCCTAAAAATTCAAAATGACCAAAATGCCCTTGGGGTTTTGAAAAAATTACAATTTTTTTTTCTTTCTGTTTGCGTATATACGCAATACTGCGTATATACCCAATCAAAAATCAAAAAGAAAAAACAAAAAAAATAAAAAAAAAAATTGTCTCGGGTTGCGTATATACGCAGGGCTGCGTATATACGCAGCCCGAGGCAATTTTTTTTTTTTTCAAATTTTCTCTCTCCCTCTGTTTTCCCGGTTCTGGCTGTTTTGGATGTTTCTGTATCTGCACATTCTCAAATTCAAAGTCAAAAACCAGCTCATCTCGCCTCTCTCGGAAATTCAGAACTGAACATAATAACGTAATAAACTAATAAAAATAAATAAATAAACGATTAATTTTGGTTTGCCTCCCAAACAGCGCCTTGTGATTTACGGTCGACGGCCCGACCTTGTTACCTCTTACGGATCATCAAAATAGACTGGGTCTATTTTGACGACTTCGGCGGTCTCGAGATACGGCTTGATCCGGTTCCCAGTCACCCTGAAACTGGACTTGTCTTTTGGATTTTCCAGCTCGAATGCCCCCCAGGCAAAAATCTGCTTGATGATGAACGGTCCCGACCAACGAGACCTCAAATTTCCCGGAAAGAATCGCATCCGGGTATTGTAGAGAAGCACTTTGTCTCCTTCGTTAAACTGCTTTGGCGTGATACGGTTATCATGCCACTTCTTTGTCTTCTCTTTGCAAATTTTGGCGCTCTCGAAAGCCGTTCTGCGGAATTCCTCTAATTCCAGCAGCGCCATCTTCCTCTTATCTCCTGCTAGATTCTGGTCCAAGTTGAGCAGTTTGATGGCCCAATACGCCTTGTGCTCCAGTTCCACCGGTAAGTGGCACGCTTTCCCAAAAACGAGCTGGTATGGTGACATTCCAAGCGGTGTTTTGAAAGCAGTCCTGTAGGCCCAAAGCGCATCGTCCAGTCTGACGGACCAATCCTTTCGGCCGAGATTCACTGTTTTCTCGAGTATGCTCTTGATCTCTCGATTCGACACCTCAGCTTGCCCGTTTGTCTGCGGATGGTAGGGTAACGAGACTTTATGAACTAACACGCCGTACTGTTTCAGAACTTTCGCAAAAATTCGATTGATGAAGTGAGAGCCCTCGTCGCTAATCATTGCCCTGGGAGTCCTGAAACGAGTGAAAACGTTACGTTTCAGAAAACGCTCAACGGTAGCTGCATCGTTTTTCTGACATGCGATCGCTTCGATCCACTTTTTCACATAATCTACTGCCAGCAGAATGTAAAGATTTCCCATCGAAGACGGGAACAGACCCATGAAGTCAATCCCCCATACATCAAATGTCTCTACCTCCTGCCACATGGTCATCGGCATCTCGTCCCGGTGTGACGTGTTTCCTGTCCTCTGGCACCTATCACATCCCTGCACATAGTCATGACAGTCTTTGAAGATTGTCGGCCAGAAAAAACCGGACTGCAGTATTTTATGAGCTGTTCGCGTTCCCCCAAAATGACCCCCACACTGTGATGAGTGGCAGTGTCGGATCACGTTCCAGGCCTCGTGGGTCGGGATACACCTTCTCAGGATGTTATCGGCCCCCTGTTTGAATAAGTACGGGTCGTCCCAGAAATACTGTCGACTTTCGGCAATGAACTTTTTCCGCTGCGACGGGGTGAGATCCTCGGGAAGCGTGCCAGTTACCAAGTAATTGGCTATGGCATAGTACCACGGTCTCCCGATTTTTACTGCCATGATGTGCTCGTCCGGGAAGTTTTCCTTGATCGGCATCGGGTCAACCTTCACGTTCTCCAGGCTGGATAGGTGATCCGCTACCACGTTCTCGACTCCCTTCTTGCCCCGGATTTCCACATCGAATTCCTGCATCAGTAGTACCCACCTCAACAGTCTCGGTTTTGCGTCCTTCTTGTCCAGCAGGTATTTCAGGGCACTATGGTCGGTAAAAACGATAACTTTTGACCCGACCAAATAGGTCCTGAATTTGTCCAGGGCATACACCACGGCCAGCAGTTCCTTTTCTGTCGTGCCATAGTTGAGCTGGGCATCGTTGAGTACCCGGCTCGCATAATAAATGACGTGGCATACCTTATCCTTTCGCTGTCCCAAAACTGCCCCGACTGCATAGTCGCTGGCGTCACACATCAGCTCAAACGGGAGTGACCAATCTGGCGTGGTTATAACCGGGGTTGTGGTCAGCTTCTCCTTCAAATGTTCAAAAGTCTGCCGACATGCTGCATCGAAATCAAAGGGTACGTCTTTTCCGAGTAAAGCGCAGAGTGGCTTTGTGATCTTGGAAAAGTCTTTGATGAATCTTCGGTAAAATCCTGCATGTCCCAGAAAACTCTTGATCGCCCTTACGTTTGTCGGGTATGGAAGCTGCTTTATCACCTCGATCTTAGCCCTGTCCACCTCGAGTCCCTTGCTGGAAATTCTGTGACCCAGCACGATCCCCTCGGTGACCATAAAGTGACACTTTTCCCAATTGAGCACCAAATTCGCCTTCTTGCATCGGATCAGAACATGCCCCAAATGGAACAGGCAGTCATCGAAACTGTCCCCGAATAGTGAAAAGTAGTCCATGAAGACCTCCAGATTTTTCTCGATCATGTCGGAAAAAATCGCCATCATACATCTCTGGAACGTGGCAGGAGCATTACACAACCCGAACGGCATGCGCCGAAACGCGAACGTACCATACGGGCAGGTAAACGTCGTCTTTTCCTGATCTTCCGGGGCTATGCAAATCTGGTTGTACCCGGAGTACCCGTCCAGAAAACAGTAATAGGCGTGGTGGGCGAGCCGGTCCAGCATCTGGTCCATGAATGGTAGAGGGAAGTGGTCCTTCAGTGTTGCGTCGTTTAACCTCCGATAGTCCATGCAGATCCGCCAGCCTGTAACGGTACGCTGCGCAATCTGCTCCTGGTCGTTATTCTGCACCACAGTAATACCCCCCTTTTTGGGCACGCACTGGACCGGGCTGATCCACGTGCTGTCCGATATGGGGTATATGATTCCCGCTTCCAGCCACTCCATGACCTCTTTTCGCACAACGTCATTCATGTTCGGATTCAGTCTCCGCTGGGGCTGAATCACCGGTTTCTTGCCTTCTTCAATTCGGATCTTGTGCATGCAGTAGGAGGGGCTGATCCCCTTGATATCTGCAATCGTCCAGGCGATTGCTTCCTTATGCTCTCGCAATACTTCCAGCAGTTTCTGCTCCTGTTCCTGAGATAAGCGAGACGAAACAATTACGGGCAGAGTACTATTTTCACCAATATACGCATACCTGAGATGGCTCGGGAGCGGTTTCAGCTCCAGTGCGGGTGGCTCCTTGAGTGATGGGACCAGAATCATCTTTTGCCCGCCGTCTTCGTCCCGGTGCTAAGTGGTCCAATCCTCGGCTCTCATGGCGTGCTCGCACCGAGTCTTCTCCTTTTCATCCCCGTACATGCTGTCGATCTCTTCCCACAATTGGTCCATCTCCTCGTTTTCCCAGCCTTCGTCCACCACATCTATAGCAAAGATGTCCTCGTGGTCGTAGTAATTTGGCAGTTGCAGATTTTTGAAAACACTGAATTTCACCTTTTCCTCGTTAATCTGCATGGTCAGTTCCCCGCTCTTGCAGTTTATCATTGCTTCGCCTGTGGCCAAAAACGGCCTGCCAAGTATGAGCGGTACCTCCCCTGCCTCCATGTCCAGGATGACGAAATCTGCCGGAAAAATCAGCTCGCCGACCTTGACCAGAATATCCTCGATAACCCCATAAGCCTGTTTTACGGACCTGTCCGCCATCTGCAGCATGATTCTGGTGGGTCGGGGTTCACCGACTTTCAAACTCTTGAAAATCGTTAGCGGCATTAGGTTGATGCTGGCCCCTAGGTCACACAGAGCCTTTCCTGTGTTAGCGTTACCTAGGGTGACCGGTATAACGAAACTGCCAGGATCCTTTCTCTTCCTCGGTAGCCCATTCTTCACACAATTGCTCACTTCTGCCGTCAGGTTTATAGTCTCGAAGTCGCTCATTCGCCTCCTCCCATACAAGATGTCCTTGAGGAATTTGGCGTAAGTGGGCATCTTAGCCAAAGCCTCAGCAAAAGGTATGTTGATCTGCAGCTGCTTGAACATCTCGAGAAACCTGGCGTAGTCCTTGCTGTCATCCCTCTTTCGTGTTCGCAAGGGGTACAAAGACCTCCTTGGAGACGGGTACAGTTTCTGCACCTGTCTCGTTCTGCACTGCATCCTGCTCAACCGAGCCCTTCGGCTGGGGGCGGTCGACTGTGCTGTTATCCTGGCCTGACAAGTTGCGTTCTACTTCTTTCGAATTTTCTGCACGTGCGTCGCTGGGATACGGTGGATCCTGCAGTGCCAATCCACTCCGAGTGGAGATAGCATTGATCTGAGCCCGTGGATTATTTACTGTATTCGAGGGTAGGTTTCCTGGCTGCCTCTCTGTTAGCTGCTGTGCTAACTGCCCAACCTGTACTTCCAAAGCGCGCAGTGACGTTTTGGTTGTCTGCATATCTGCCGTCAGGGTATCCATGTGCTTGAACCGGGACTCCATGGTCTGGAACATGGACTTGATCTCTTTCATCTGAGCATCGTACTGCTGTGCGGATGGGACTGACTGAGCCTGCGGGGCCGGGGCAGCCTGCTGAGCTGGTGGCCTGTGCTGGAATCCCGGTGCATAAACTGATGCGTTCGGGTTTCCGTACCGAAACCCGGGATGGTCTCTCGTACCCGGTCGGTACCGGCTCGGGTCCCACTGCTGCTGTACGTAATTGGTGTCTTCGGTCCTTAGCTCCTCAATGGCTGTGTCCAGATCAGGTTCTTCGACTGCTGCAACAGTCTTCTTATCCGAGTAGACTTTCTTGACCAAGTCGTGAACGATTTTGGCCATGTTGTCTATACGGTCATCCTCTGCAGGTTCGGCTCTAGCCGCCATCCTGCGATCGTCAAACAGTCGGGTGTCCTGCTTGGCCAACTGCTTCATCAGGTCATACGCACCTTCTTTGTCTACATGATACAGGAAGTTTCCTCCGGCCTCTCTGTCAATCCTGTCGGCGTTCTTCCTGTCTAGGGCATGGTAGAAAACCTGCAGGATTTTCGCGTCTCCGAAACCGTGGTTCGGGCACTGTTTGACCAATCTCATGAGCCTGTCCCATGCGTCCACCACCGTCTCCCCCATCTTCTGTCTGAATGACAGGATCTCGCTCTGTAACTGTATGAATCGTGAGGCGGGATAGAACTTTGCCAGAAAATCTGCGACACACTCCTCCCATGTGGTGATGGATCGGGGTGGTCAGGATTCGAGCCAGTCTTTGGCTACTCCATAAAGACAGTATGGAAATAAGATCAACATGAGTGCCTCTGCTTCTACCCCCTTGTATCAAACCTTGTTGCAGTAATCTTCGAATTTCCCGATAAAGTCGTTCGGGTCTTCGTCGGCCCTGCCATGAAACGGGCAGAGAGTTTGTACCGTCTGGATGGTGGATGGTTTGATGTCAAAGTGCTCGGCGGTGATCTCGGGCACCACAATAGCTCGCTCATGCCCCCCGGTGGGGACTTCGAAATTTTCCACCAACGCCTTCCCAGATCGGTTATATGTTCTCTGGTTGCTTCGGGCAGCAAGTCCCGCTGTGACAAGCTCCTCAATGTACCGCGCCATCTGGGCTGGGGTACGTGTCTCTCGTTCCTGTCCACCGGCTTCGGTGTTCTCGGGTGTATCTCTCTGGTTGGTTGCCATCCTGCTTTCTCGGTTTCTGCGGTTCTGTTCGGTATACAGTTTTTCCAGGTTGTCGAGTGGTGACACCAAATCGCGAGGCAATCTGGGCATCAACTAAACAGTCCTGAAAACGCAGATTCAAAAACGCGGTGAGATAAAAAGAAAAATAACAAAACTGGAAATAAACAAAAACTCAGAAAACTAATCCTGACTACTAAATAGACCCTAAAAAGTCCCCGGCAACGGCGCCAAAAACTTGATGCGCAAACTAACGTGCTGTCGCAAGTGTACGAATCTAATACCGGGTGCAATTAGACTCGGGTGATCGTTCCCACGAGGACTATTTCGGGTTTACTCACGTTGTCAGTTTCGGTTAACCGAGTGTAGTAACAAGGAGGAGTAGGTTGTGATTGTAGTGACTAAACTAAAAACAGAAATTAAAAACGTAAACGCAAATATTTTTTGTGACGTTTTCTGAAATAAGCTGAATCGGGTGTAACGATAATAGATGAAAACAAGGCTCCAGGATCCCCTAGGGTTTCTAAAAATTTCAGTTTTACGTTCGATTATGAAAACACTCAGCAGTTTCGATATCTGTGCAACGTACCAGTTGTGCAGTGACTTTTCAGATTCCACACGTAATCCTGATCCTGCAGACTTTCGGATTTTTGTTAAGCTGCCTAAATCTGCAGTCTCGATCTAATCCTGTTAGGGTTTCTAACCTGTCCGAATGGCCCGGGTCAAATTCTCTAACAGTTGGTCTCACGTTTTTCGATGCTAGCCCTATCTCCCTTTCTCTGGTCGGTCTATCAGGGTAAGGTACTAAATCCTGGTTTTTCTTCCTAACCCTAACTTGACGTTTTCACCTACAAGCTCGGGTCTGTAGCAATTCTGGGTGATCAATCCTATCATGCATATACGATAACAATCAAAACCAGAATAACAGATATAACGTGCTGAATTAAGATAATCATCATGAATCCATAAACGAAGTAGTCATAAAATCTGAGTACGAAACCCTAGGTTCACCGAGAACCTAGGTGAGAAGTTTAGCTACGACTAGACATAATACAAAACGCAGTTTCTGAATATAAAGAGAGAGAACGAAATCAAACTAAGTCTTCGAATCTCGAATCGCGCTTTCGTGCTCTCCGTGAATGCTCTGACTTGCCCTTTGGTTGTGCTGAGAATTGTGTTGTGTCTCCGTGCCTTCAAAACGAGTCTGGACGAGTCTTTAAATAGTGCTGTTTTCCCCAAAATGCTTGCGCCCGAAATTACGGAATCTGCCATCGGTCCACCGTCTTTGACCAAAAAGTCAAAACTGGCTGCGTATATACGCAGGGTTGCGTATATACGCAACCAGGGCCTATCAACCACCCCCATCTCCCTCCCTGCCTGCGTATATACGCAGGCAGGGGGTGGAGATGTGGGCCCTGCTTGGTCCTTTGGTGGGCCTGGTTGGGTCCCCTGGGTCCCACTCTTCTGCCTGATGCTCCCAGTTTGCCTCCCTTGGTGTTCTCCTGCTTTCCAGTGTTCCCGTCTTGTCCCGGTCTTGTGCACGTTTCCCGAGACGGTCCCGGCTTGGTCCCGGCACGCTTCCCGAACCTGTTCCTGAAAAGGCAACACGAACGAAAATCTGCGATCATATCCAAATATAGCAATAAATAAGCAGAAATCCAGGAAGTACAAATAAACGTCTCGTTCTAGATTCCCGAGGCGTTCTAAGGCATTTTCCGGCAAAAACCGCTATTTCCGACACAAATACTCGTGAAATCAGGCTAAAAGATAACCCCTAATTGGGCGTTATCAGTGACACGTTGCTCATATATGATGAACCTACTACCTACGGAGAGCCATTATAGGGCTGTACTCTCAGAAGTGGCTTGAGGCCATGAGATCCGAGATGGAATCCATGTATACCAACAAATTATGGACTTTGGTGGAACAACCCGAAGGGGCTCGCCCCATATGGTGCAAATGGGTCTTCAAGAAGAAGATCGACATGGATTGTAATGTGATTACCTATAAGGGCTGATTGGTCGCTAAAGGATTCAGACATATTCATGGTATTGACTATGATGAAACCTTTTCACCAGTCGCAATGACCAAATCCATCTGAATCTTACTTGCTATTGCAGCATACTACGACTATGAGATTTGGCAGATGGATGTCAAAATAGCATTCCTGTATGAGAATCTCCTCGAGGATGTGCACATGACACAACATGAGGGTTTCGAATATCCAAAGCAATCCAACAAAGTATGTAAACTGCAACGATCCATTTATGGATTGAAGCAAGCTTCTAGAAGTTGGAATCGTCGTTTTGATGAAGTGGTCAAAGAGGTTGCTTCATCAGAAACGAAGATGAATCTTGTTGATAACTCCTTAATAAGAGTTATCCTACGTACACTTTACATTGTTATTTATGTGCGTTTTGGTGCAAAGTGACGAGATTTGAGCCAAAGTATAACAAAAATGCACTTTTGGATGTTTTAGCTTTAAAGTACAATTAGGGCGTTTCTTAACAATTTTGAGTATGATTTTGATAATTTATCACATTTGGTCTTCGCGGTAGTGTTCGTGTTGTTGTTAGACAATAATTACGCATGCGGGAATCAAGTGGAGAGAAGAAACGAGCTTCGGAATAGAAGGAAAAGACAAATTTGGCGCGTTTTGGATGTTTTCGCCAGAATTGGGCAATAATTGAGAAAAACGATAAAATCATTCGGAAACGAGAATTACTCTACATGGATGAAGTCTTCATCTTAAAATGAATCCAAAGGTGAAAAAATCACATTTTATCGGAGTCCGGACGAAAAAGTTATGTAAAAAATGATGCTTAAAGAGATAAAACGCAGCCAAAAGCATTCGAAAATACCAAACACGCCTTTCGAAGAGCTAAATTGATGAATGAAGGGTTCCCCTGAATTTGAAATGTCTTATCGCACAAAAAGAGTCTCGAGGTCGAGGAGATACTAAAGGAAGCAAAGGCGCGGGCAAGGAATCGTAAAAGAGTCGAAAAAGGATGTTTTAGGCGTGAAGACTTTACACTTAGCCAAATTTTGAGTTGCTGAAAATGTCTTCCCAAAACAGCTTGCAGTACTTATCTGGGAAAGTCTGTCTCTGAAGAGCAAAAGTCTTCTTACGAAGACTCTTCCTACGAAGAGAAAAAGTCTTCGTACGAAGACTATTCCTATGAAGAGAAAAGTCTTCCTACGAAGAGATCGCCAAAAACAGCAGATTCGTTAGGGATTTTGTGTAATTACTTGTAACTTGTTCTAAAAAATATGGAAACATATTAGAACGGGTTAGGGCATACTTTTTCAGTATCTTTGAGTTGGATACAAGTGCTTGGAGCTACGGAGAGCTTGGGAGACGCTTTGTTTGATCTTTTCTCTTTCCTCTCTCTAGTTTTTGATTTATGATCATGAAACTTTGTATCTTGATCATGTGTAATCGCAGCTAAACCCTTAATTCGGGATATCTCATAGGGAACTAGGGTTTGGACACCACGTTTGGTGATTTATGGATCGTGTTTCAAGCTTTTAGCTTAATTGAATGTGTTTTGCTTAGCAATTCTTGGTTTATGTACTTAATTCTATCGTTTCTATTGTTAGATCTCGCAATAGGATGATTATAGGTAGAGTATGTTAGAGGAATCAATATTTTCTACCCGAAAACTTGAATCAAGCACTAGCCGTATCTAGGGTTGAGACATCTTGCTAGTTAGCTAGGACTAAGAGTAGACCACAAGAACATAATGCTTATTTGAACTTGAGTAGGCTAGAGAAATCAGGTACAAGAGTTTGAATTTAGGCTTTGGTGAGAAATCTTCAAAGCATAGGTGCTCGTTTGGCTAAGTAGAAGACATTCCTATTGCTTGAACATAAATCCGAATTGGTGTGAAATCCCTAGTGAACCCGTAGAGATATCCTGAACTTCTCCTCGTATTAAATAACCCAGTTTTAATAATTAGCTTGTTATTTACTTTCTTATAATATTCCAACAAACTCAAAGCTTTGCCCAAATAAGTTTAAGAAGTCTTAACTAGTTTACAAGAAGTCCTTTGGGTTCGACAAACCCGGATTAACCGGAATTATTACTACACTGACAGCCGTACACTTGCGGTTGGATCGTGTCAAGTTTTTGGCGCCGTTGATGGGGAATTCGGCTAAATTAGTTATAATTCCTAACCATAGGGAATTTTATTTTTCTGTTTATATATATTACTCACCTGCTTTCTTTGTGCTATCTCGGATTTCAGGTTGATTGTCACGGTGCATGACCCATTCTAGAGATAGAAATTTGTACCCCGTACTTGAGGACCCGAAATCCTTATTGCGCACAGGACATAGAGACTCGATGAGAGCAAATTCAGTTCAAATGGACGTGCAAACTAGAGATGAGTTTGAGAGGATCCACAAAGCTATGAAAGAAGCGGAAGTAGCTAGACTTGCAGTTGTGGAAGATTCAGCTAATGGAGCAAGGGAGACTGAGGAACTCAGAGTTCAGTTGACCGAGATGCAGGCTGCAATGGACCGCTTGATCCCCCCAAATCCACAACGACTTCCTGGTGTGGGGGTACAAGAGAGAAACAATGGAGGAGCAAATGGCGGCAACAATGGGGGAACAATGCGCAGAATGTTGCGGCACAAGTGAATGATGCTGAAACTGATGAACGTCCTTTGGTGGACTACTTCAAAACTACGCCGGAAGGTTACCAACCTACTATTGTCAGGCCACAAATCAACGCAGCGCATTTTGAAATACGCCAGCCATTGATAAACATGGTTCGAGATGAGTGCCTATTTACTGGAGCTGCAGGTTATGATCCACATGCTCACTAACTCAACTTCGAGCAATTTACCTCCACTATATATGATCAGAGAGTTCCACTCGAGACGATAAAGATCATGCTTTTTCCTTTCTCCTAATCAGGAAAAGCAAAGACATGGCTTATGGAGCTTCCAGCAGGGTGTATCTCTACATGGGCAGAGTGTTTCCAAGAGTTTCTCAGGAAATATCTTCCACCATCCAAGGTTGCTCAGCCAATGGAGGACATCACAAAGTTCACTCAGCAAGAGGATGATTCCTTGGGAGACACATGGAGGAAATTCAACCAGCTCCTTCGCAGATGTCCTACTCACGGCGAGCCATGGTAAAAAATCTTGCACTACTTTTATAATGCTCTAGACAGGGAGACTGCAATTGAACTAGATATGATGGCTCAAGGAAACTTCATGGGATTAGGAGTGTAGAGATGCCAGGACCTGCTAAACAATGTGGCAAAACGTGAGCCCAAGAGGTCTGAGACTCGTAGGAACTCGAAATCTGATGGGGCACTGGTTAACAAAATTGAAACAATGGTGGAGCAGAAATTTGAACAACAAATGGCAGTCCTAACCTCAGCTTTTAACCGGTATGAATCCATCAGCACGAGTGAAGTCTGTGGGAGAGATGATCGTGGATGAGAATTAAGGATATGGGATTGAAGACGTGAATTACATGGGTCCACCACGACAGCAGCAGTGGCCAAACACTTATCATCCTAACAACCGCAATCACCCAAATTTCAGCTATAGAAACCCAAACAGTGGGTTATATGCACCTGGTCAGCAGCTTAATCCTTCATATCATGCTCCACAGCAGTAGGCTCCGCAGCAAGAGGACCAAGAGACAAACGCTTTATTGAGAAAAATGCTTGCTAATCAAGATAGAATGGAGAGCAAAATTGTCTCCATGGAAGCCACAATGAAGAGCCATGAGAAACAGATTGGGCAAATAGCCAATCAGAATGCTAAATTTCCATAAGTTATGCTTCCTTCTAATACCATTCTTCCTACTGAGCAGCTCAAAGCTATTACTACTCGCAGTGTCACTACTACTCAAGGTCCTCCATATCCTAGGCATGCGAGTGCTGAAGCTACAAAAACTATAGAGAATGAATTGGGTGAAGAATTGCCCAAGACCGTGAGTCCCCAATCAAAGGACACGGCTGAGAAGAAAGAAGAGCCCAAGAACACTATAAATTCGGCTGATTGTGAGCCACAAATACCATATCCGACGGCAATAAAGAGGAATGATGAGGAACACTTTGGGAAATTTTTAAACATGTTAGACAACTGCACATCAACATCCCTCTTGTGGAGGCACTTGCTCAAATTCCCAAGTACAAGAAGTTTTTGAATGAGATCTTATGGGGCAAGAAGAGCATAGACCCTTATGCTACTCTAAAGTTGACAGAGACATGCAGTACAGTTATTCAGAGGGACATTCCAAAGATAAAAGATCCGGGCAATGTCATTTTAGGCTGCTCTCTTGGGGGTGGATATCATACACATGGGCTATGTGATCTGGGCGCGAGTATTAATCTCATACCATTGTCCCTGTTTCAGAGGTTGGGAATTGGTGCGCCAAGCCCAGTGAAGATGGGTCTGCAATTAGCAGAAAATTCTATTGTTACAGCAAATGGGGTGATTGAAAATTTGCTCGTGAAAGTGGGTGCATTTGTCTTTCCATCTTAGTTTTTGATTGTGGACATCAAGAAGGATCGCGATGTTCCACTTATCTTTGGAAGACCACTTTTGAAGACAATGCGCGCAAATGTGGATCTAGAGACAGAGGAGTTGACCATCAAAGCTCTAGATTCATCACTTGTGTTCACGGCATTTTTTCCAGGCAAGGGGAAGAATAAGTTGGCGATGATCAAGTTCATAGAAGAGCGTGTGGATCCTTATCTAGGTTTGCCTACAGTGTTGCACCCCGATCACCCGAATTTGAGGAGAAGCCAAATCTGGTGCGTGCACATGAAGTGGTGCAAAAAATCAAGGGCAAGAAATTTAAGGAGGAGGCACGTCGTGCTAGACTTCCTTAACAGATCTGAGGTAACTGGGTCGGGTCTTCGACCTTAAATTACAAGGCGCTTGTTGCAAGGCAACCCAACCTATTTATTTGCCTTAGATTAGGGAGTGCGTTTTTAATTCAGTTGTGTTGTGTTTCTATTTATTTTATTTGGAGAGATGAGAGAGAGGGGGACTAATGTTTATTTCCTAATGACATACATGAGCAGGTTATGGTAGAATCTACCCTGGTGTGCCATGGCACACATGACCTTCATAGGGATTCTTGCATACGAGTTGGGGATTCTTCAGACGTGGAATTCAGCAGAGGAGGCAGTCGACCCCGGTGTGCGAGCACACACTGACCGTTGAGAGCATGGTGGCGCCACTACTGTGCTTGGGGACTGCTTGGCGTGATTTCTTCCCCACCCTTGAGGTGGTTGTGAGTATATTTTTCTTTTTGCTGGATTTTGTTTCACTTTTAGTGTATATTTCATGCTCCATCTCATCTACTGGTCCTACACATTGATTGGTGAGTCCTATGTATGATCTCTAAATTCGTTGAGGACAACGAAGCATTCAGTGAGGGGGTGGTTTAACAGTCTAATAGCCGAAATGTTTGCATAGCCAGTTACATGTAGGATGTATCTATGTTGTATTGTGTGTAGAGTAAGTGGTTCTTGTTATGTTTTTCTTTATATTGTCGTATTATGTAGGATAGATTTATATTTGGTTTGCACTTTTAAATAATTGAGTACACCCACCAAAAAAAAAAAGTTTGTGTAGAGTCAATTTTTTCTGAGTCTAAGCCTTGCATATAGAGTTAGGATCTTATAAAAAGAATAACAAAAAAAATTGATAAAAACCGAAAAAATTAAGAAAAGGCAATTGAAAGAAGCATATACTTGGTTTATATAGTGAGATGTGAAAACTTTAGGCGTATGGTGTGAATTTTGACCCAGAGTGACATTTTTAGTTCCCCCGAGTAAGTATAGAGAGAATTTCATTACGGTAATGCCTACCTATTTTTGAACTAAATTAGAATTTTAAAAGCTAAAGTGTGTGTTGTTTTTCTCCTAAAAGAGTTGAGCTTGGTATTTGCTAAACAAGCCTAACGTTCATGTTGTCCGTCTTAAGTAGTCGCCAGCCCGCCTCGTAGTGGCACATAGAACAGCTGTGCGAGGATGTGTATTAGAGCACTCACTGCTTTTAGATCTTACCTTGTAGGACCACTAACAAACCCTAATTGATCCTTGAATTCATTGTTAGCCTCTTTGACCTAGGGAGACGATTCTTGGCCTTCATCATATATCGTGTGGAATTACCTTTCTAGAGCGTCACGTGGGAGCAGTAGTTGAGGGGGTTCGTTGAGGGAGTACTTCATTACATATTTTTGTGAGTTCTGCAGATTGCATATGCTTCATTAAATATCTACGAGGGGGTGCGAGGGTGAGTGAGTCGGCTTGCACACTACGGTGTGGCGGTGTTCCATGTCATTACATCGTGGACACAGTAGTGGAGAGCCAGAGTGCGTGACATCTAATCCGCACAAAAATGGGGTTGGTTGTACTTAATTGGTGGAATGTGCTAGGTACTGGATTTCTATAATTTCGGTGTAGGAGGTTTGGTTAGATTAGGCACATGACATATTATTTGCTACTTGAGAGGGGGACGTGACTACACTCTAGTGTGGGGGTGTGGACATTTGACTATGGACATAGAGATTGGGTATTGACGACTCCATCCCCACACACATGCTTTGATGGGCTTGCAGCTTTGTTTGGTGACACCGTGCAT
This sequence comes from Linanthus parryae, assembly GCA_023055425.1. NCBI lineage: Eukaryota > Viridiplantae > Streptophyta > Magnoliopsida > Ericales > Polemoniaceae > Linanthus > Linanthus parryae. Next base: position 19,941,403 of record JALGPY010000012.1, on the reverse strand, counting down.
TTTATTGAGTTAGGAGGAGATGGATTTTATTTGTGATACTCATTTACCGGTTCGTCTATTTCCTCCCCATAACATGATTAATATTGCTTGATTCTTGAAGGAGGATCACTCATATTTATTTAATTGTATTGATATTTTATTGAGAAAAAAAGAAAAGAAAAAAGTATATAGAAACAAAAGAAGATAGAAAAAAGGAGACGAATAAAGAAAGAATACAATTGTGCTTATTGGAAAACGAGTGGTGAAAGTTCCTAATTCCAAATTGAAGACAAATACAAGCTTCTTCATATCATTCGCTTTGATGACCACGAGATTGATATGGTACCGGGGTTTGAGGGGATTGAGGGCCGGAGTCGGTGAGATTCGGGTTGTGGATTCCTATCATGTGAGGGTGTGTGAGGTATGGGGTTTGGTGAGTTTATGCGAAGCTTTAGGATTTTTTGCTTCATACAAGTTATATCCTTTTTGTCCTTGATCCTCATCATATTGGACCATAAGCGGAATAGGAGCTCGGACTATGAATGTGGCTTAGTCTTGGTTAGCCTCTTATTTTTATCAACACACATGAAGAGGTATGTTGTTCTTTATATTAAAGTTAAAGCTTTCTATACTAGCTATGGGGAATTACTTTTTGTCGAGTTTAGTTGCGCTTCACACCTCTTGTCTAACTTTTTCATCATTCATGAGCACCAGTCTATGATATTGAAATTGTATGATATCACAAAAAGAAACAATTTAAAAGCTTTTATGTGTTTAAGATCGAGTCTAGATATGAATTGCATCATGTTGTTGCATTAGTTGTTGTTGGGTTTTGACGTAGGTAACGCAGCGGAATAACAAAAATTAACCCTACTCAAAGCCCACCAAGGATCACAGGAAGAGACATCATAACATGATTAAGGACATAGAAGATGTGTACCTTTTGATTTGTGAGATCACACGAAGAATGATGTCCTCGTCTCTACGGTTGATCCACGTCTAGAGGTGAGATCTAGATTCTTCCTTCAATCAAGTGCTAGCTTGAACCTTGGAGGAGGAGGGATGAAGATCAAAGCAACAAATCACCAAAGCACAAGGGAGGGGGCGGCCCTCTCTTGCCGTCGGGTAAGGGGGCGGACGGGTGGCTAGGGTTTCGGCCCTAGCACCTTGTCTTGCTCTCTCTTTTTGCTCTCTCCCACTCTTTGTGTGTTATGACTAATAAATCATCTTGTGGGAAGGAAGCTAGAGCCTCCTTTATATACTCCAACAACTCCTTGTTGTTTCCATAAAAGAGTTTTCTTGTTCGAGTAGGACTAGAACTATTCCCTTCCTTGCAAATTAGTCCTACTAAGTTTGTAAGGTGTTGCACAATGATCCTTCTATTAATTAATCCATATTAATTAATCCCAAATCTAGCTCTACTCTATTTGACGTGTGACCCCATAGGTTTCTATATAGTTGGTAGTAACTATTACTAACATGGAGCGGTGTCTAGCAACACATCCATGCAACCCAACCAATAGAAATAGTCAGTGATCCCGACAAACCTTTGTGCCCAATATGTCATATTGCATTATCCCTTTGTCTCCATATCCGGATTGGACACGAGACATAAATAGTCACACTCGTATATCCAATCCATAGTTCCTCGATCCTGGGAATATGCTTATGCTTGCAGATAACATTAATATCTCTATATTAATTTATCTGAGTCTGGCCAGACATTCAATAAGCCTCATCCCTCGAGTGGCCGTGGATATTTACCCCCATTATGTGGGAGGGACAAATCCTATCTACATCACTACGATCTCTAAGCTTGCTTCCTATCACGCCCGATAGCCACCTTTATGATTACCCAGTTACGGTGTAACGTTTTGATAACATCAAAGCGCAATATTTCACAACTAGAGTATCTAGTGACTTCAAGTCCAAGGATTGCAATAATATTAGCACTACGAAAAGCGATTGTGACTTCACATAATCTAATGTATCCTTTTCGTCGTGGGTCAATCCAGTATGCCATTACTCCTAATGCATACCCATGTGTTAGACTTGATATCTCCATATCAATCTACCCACATACTAGTCTATATTTGATTGCCCTATTAATCAATATAATGGACTAGGGACATTTAAGATAAATAACACAATTTATCTAAGGACTTCATTATATTAAATATCGCCATAAATAATAAATGAATATTCTAGCCAAAACATTGTTCATACTAAATCTATGATTGCCTCTAGGGCATCTATTCCAACAGTCTCCCACTTGCACTAGAGCCAATCCGGCGCATCTCGTATGCCTATAGATCTGGCGTGCCCTTCATGCTTTCGCTGCGCAAGAGGTTTCGTAAGTGGATCTGACACGTTGTCATCTGTCGGAATCTTGCATATCTTCACATCTCCTCGATCGATCATATCACGAATAAGATGGAATCTCCTAAGTACATGCTTTGACTTTTGGTGCGATCTTGGTTCCTTTGCCTGTGCGATTGCCCCAGAGTTGTCACAGTACAACTCTACGGGATCCACTATGCTAGGGACCACACCGAGCTCAGTGATAAACTTCTTTATCCATACTGCCTCTTTCGCCGCTTCCGCAGCAGCAATGTACTCAGCTTCTGTTGTAGAATCAGCAACTGTGCCTTGCTTGGAACTCTTCCAGCTCACAGCTCCTCCATTCAGGCAAAACACGTATCCAGACTGTGATCTGTAATCATCCTTGTCGGTTTGGAAGCTTGCGTCAGTGTAACCCTTTACACTTAGCTCTTCCATTCCTCCAAATATCAAGAACACATCCTTAGTTCTTCTTAAGTACTTTAGGATTGGACTGATATCTGCTCACCATACTCAACGCGTATGATACGTCTGGTCTAGTACATAGCATGGCGTACATGATGGATCCTATGGCCGAAGCATAGGGTATCCTGCTCATGCGGTCCTTCTCCATCTCGTTGGAGGGACAGTCATTCTTTGAAAGAGTGACTCCATGTGACATGGGCAAGAATCCCTTCTTGGAATCTTGCATGTTGAACCTCTTCAACACCTTGTCAATATATGTACTCTGACTTAGGCCAAGCAACCTTTTAGATCTATCTCTATAGATCTTTATACCCAGTATATAAGCTGCGTCTCCTAAGTCTTTCATTGCAAAGCACTTTCCTAGCCAATCTTTAACAGATTGCAGAGTAGGAATATCATTGCCAATGATTAGTATGTCATCCACATACAAGACCAGAAATACTAAAGAGCTCCCACTAACCTTCTTGTAAACACAAGGCTCATCTTCGTTCTTGATGAAGCCAAACTCTTTGACCGCGTCATCAAAACGTCGATTCCAGCTCCTAGAAGCTTGCTTTAATCCATAAATGGATCTTTGCAGCTTACAGACTTTATTGGCATTCTCTGGATCCTCAAAACCCTCTGGTTGTGTCATGTACACATCCTCAAGGAGGTTCCCATAAAGGAACGCTGTTTTGACATCCATTTGCCAAATCTCATAGTCGTAGTATGCTGCAATAGCAAGCAAGATTCGAATGGATTTAGTCATGGCGACTGGTGAAAAGGTCTCATCATAGTCAATACCATGAATCTGTCTATAACCTTTGGCCACCAATCGTCCTTTATAGGCAACTACCTTGCCATCCATGTCGGTCTTCTTCTTGAAGACCCACTTGCACCCTATGGGTCGAGCCCCTTCGGGTGGTTCCACCAAAGTCCATACTTTGTTGGTGTACATGGAATCCATTTCGGATCTCATGGCTTCTAGCCACTTCTTAGAGTCTGGGCCACTCATGGCTTCTCCATAGTTTGCAAGCTCATCATCCATGAGTGGTACGTCATCGGGCTCAGTCACGAGAAGTCCATACCTCTCTGGCTCATGACGCACTCTTCCTGATCTACGGAGTTCCTGTGTTACTTGAACAGGTTCTTCCACAATTTCTTGTGGTTCCCGTTCATGTTCCATTATCGGTTCAGTGGTTTGTGGTTCATGAATTTCTTCAAGTTCTACAACCCTCCCACTTGCTTCTTTAGAGACTAGTTCTCTTTCTAGAAACACGCCGGTCCGAGCAACAAACACTTTGTTTTCGGTAGGGTTATAGAAGTAATATCCTTTAGTCTCCTTAGGATATCCCACAAACTTACACTTATCCGCTTTAGGCCCGAGCTTGTCTGTTTGTAAACGCTTTACATAAACGTCGCAGCCCCAAATCTTCATAAACGACACTATGGGACGTCTCCCAGTCCATATCTCATATGGCGTCTTCATGACTGATTTGGATGGAACACGGATAATGGTAAAAGCTACCGTCATTAGAGCATGTCCCCAAAAGGATATCGGAAGATCTGTTTGAGACATCATAGATCGCACCATATCTAATAGAGTGCGATTCCTCCTCTCAGATACACCATTCCATTGTGGTGTTCCGGGTGGAGTGAGCTGGGACACTACCCCACACTCTCTAAGATACTCATCAAACTCTTGGCTTAAGTATTCTCCTCCACGATCCGATCGAAGAGCTTTAATACTTTTGCCAAGTTGCTTCTCTACTTCACTCTTGAATTCTTTGAACAATTCAAAGGATTCGGATTTGGCCTTCATAAGGTATACAAATCCATATCTACTGAAATCATCAGTAAATGTGATGAAGTAGGTATAACCACCTCTGGTAGGCGTGGGAAATGGCCCGCATACATCAGTATGTATGAGTGCCAACAACTCACTAGTCCGCTCGCTTTTCTTATTGAAAGGGGACTTTGTCATTTTTCCTAATAAACAAGATTCACATGTCTCATATGATTCCAAATCAAATGAGTCTAGAAGTCCATCCTTATGGAGTCTAGATATGCGTTTCTCATTTATATGGCCTAAACGACAGTGCCATAGATATGTAGGATTTAAATCATTAGTTTTAATCCTTTTAGTATTTATGTTATAGATTGGATTATTTAGATCAAGGATATACAATCCATTAGACAAATGCGCACTACAATAGTGCATACTATCAAAATAAATGGAGCAACACTTGTCCTTTATTGAAATAGAAAAACCTTTCTCGTCCAAACAAGAAGCGGAAATAATGTTTCTGCTCATAGCAGGCACATAAAAGCAATTGTCTAATTCTAAAATAAGTCCAGAAGGCAAAGATAGCTCATAAACGCCTACAGCCAATGCAGCAACCTTTGCTCCATTCCCGACGCGCAAGTCTATCTCTTCTTTTCGCAATCTTCTACTTCTTTTCAAATCCTGCACATTACGACAAATGTGAGATCCACATCCGGTATCTAATACCCAGGATGATGAAATAGAGAGATTAACGTCTATAACATAAATACCTGGTGGTGGTGGAATCACTATTCCAAGCTTCTTATCCTCCAGATATTTAGGGCAATTCCTCCTCCAGTGACCCAGCTGGCTGCAGTAGTGACACTCACCTTTAGCCACGCCTCCACTAGGTTTTAGGGCTTCCTTGGATTTCGCAACTTTCTTGCGTTTTCCTTTTGAAGTAGACGCAACTGACTTGCCCTTCTTCTTGTGTACCATCATTATGGCTTTGCCCTTGCCTTTATTGATGCTTTGCTCAGCTGTCTTTAGCATGTTCAATAGGTCTGGCAAAGACTTGTTGATCTCATTCATATTATAGTTCATAATGAACTGATTATAACTGTCAGGCAACGATTGCAAGACGAGATCAGTCGCCAAGTCCTGGCCGAGTGGGAACCCCAGTCTCTCAAGGTTCTCTATGTACCCGATCATTCGGAGTACATGAGGGCCTACTGGATTCCCCTCTGCAAGACTACTTTTGAACAATGCTTTAGACACTTCATAGCGCTCATGCCTTGCCTGTTCCTGAAACAATTGTTTCAAGTGTCTGATCATATCATAGGCTTCCATGTTCTCGTGTTGCTTCTGAAGCTCACCAGTCATGGTACAAAGCATGAGGCAAGTCACGTCATTAGAATCATCAATATGTTTCTGACGTGCCCTTACTTCCGCTAATAGAGACTCATCTTGTGGTGGGTCTGGAATTGGAGTGTCCAAGACGTACAGCTTCTTTTCTTGCTTGAGGACAATCCTCAAGTTTCTGTACCAGTCAAGGAAATTTGTTCCAGACAATTTATCCTTCTCAAGGACAGATCGTAGGGATGAACTCGATGCGTTGTTGTTTACCATTTGGAATTCTACAAAACAAGAAATATGCAATTTAGTATTTTGAACAATTCAACTATATTTAACAATGGCTAGATCATTAAATATAGCTCCCACTATTTTTCTCGGATTAATAGCCCTCACTATTAAAGCGGAAAATATCTTTATATTTTCTAGTGGGTCCAAGATCCTTATTTCACTTCTTCTTGAGCTTGCTTTGGCAAGTCACCCAAGAATTGGTTATTTAGGTAGGAACCATTCCAATTGCATCCCATGCAACTCTTGGTCCAATTAGGTGAATAAATTCCTTTTATTCTTTATCCAATTGGATAACTCCTAATTGTCATGCCTCTAAGCTCATCAATCCAATTGACTCTTTCCTAGTTGCGTCCAACCTCTTGCTTTCAACATACACGCATTACTAGCTTGCGTCGTCCGCGACACATCATGAAAATTAAAATCGCCTTGCTTTGGCAAGCCCGAATTTTAATAGGCCATGATCATGAAGGGTGTTTTGGCAAGAGAAGGCAAAACGCAATATTTAATTGAGGGATTTCTTTTAATATGTTTGGTTGATCTTATCAACATGGTCTACTTATTTGGATTGGGCCATCCACAATAAAAGACCAACTTTGTTTATTATTATCTTGTTATTATTTTGCTTGTAGCGCCATACACACAAAATAAATAACAAGGCATGAATAATAAACATCCACAAAATAAAAAAAACGTGGCATGGATATGGCCTCTAGACTAATGATATTATCAAGCCAATGATAATATCTAATTGCCCTAAAGTGCCGAGCTCATCTCCATGTGCTCCACCATATCTGCGCGCCTAGGGATGTCTTTTGGCTCCTTTGGTTCTCCAGTGTTCTTCTCCATGCTCTTGGCTATCATCTAAATATTTCTTATTCTAGCCTAACATCTAGAATAAATAAATAACAAAAGACTCACATGTCGAGGAGAAAAAGAACGACTCGCAGGCCGTAAAACTTAATTAATTATTACATTAATTTGATCAGCTCGCAGGCCGTAAACCAAACCACAAAAACAATAAACATCCAAATCCTAGGTCATATCCATCCACCATGCAATAAAGAACATAATACAGTTAAAACCAATTTTTAACGCGCTTGTTTAATTTTAATAAAATTGGGTAACTAGGGTTTCACAACGGTCCAAAGGGTCCAAGCCAACAAGTGGCCCGAACCCTAGGACCGCCGCACGCCTAAGGGGCCGCGGCCTTGCTTGGCGCGCAAGGGAGGGGCGGGCGGCTAGGGTTTCGGCCCTAGTCCCCTTCCTCCTTCCTTGTTGCCCAAGCAAGGTTGTTTCCATATGGATTTATTTCCATAATTTTATTTCCATAATTGAAAACCCCTTTTCAATCATGTGCCCATGAACCCTAATTTTTAAGAACCCAATTATTCACATCCTATGTGATTAAACTCACCAATTCTAACATCCAATGTTAAATTGGGTCTTGTTTGATTGAATCAAATTCAATATTGCATCTACTATGCCTATTTTTTCAGTTTTCGCGTAATAAACAATAATACGGTGTATGAACTGAAATCGTAAACACATAATATCATGTTATGCTCTACGACCTGTGGCTCTGATACCACTGTTGGGTTTTGACGTAGGTAACGCAGCGGAATAACAAAATTAACCCTACTCAAAGCCCACCAAGGATCACAGGAAGAGACATCATAACATGATTAAGGACATAGAAGATGTGTACCTTTTGATTTGTGAGATCACACGAAGAATGATGTCCTCGTCTCTACGGTTGATCCACGTCTAGAGGTGAGATCTAGATTCTTCCTTCAATCAAGTGCTAGCTTGAACCTTGGAGGAGGAGGGATGAAGATCAAAGCAACAAATCACCAAAGCACAAGGGAGGGGGCGTCCCTCTCTTGCCGTCGGGTAAGGGGGCGGACGGGTGGCTAGGGTTTCGGCCCTAGCACCTCGTCTTGCTCTCTCTTTTTGCTCTCTCCCACTCTTTGTGTGTTATGACTAATAACTCATCTTGTGGGAAGGAAGCTAGAGCCTCCTTTATATACTCCAACAACTCCTTGTTGTTTCCATAAAAGAGTTTTCTTGTTCTAGTAGGACTAGAACTATTCCCTTCCTTGCAAATTAGTCCTACTAAGTTTGCAAGGTGTTGCACAATGATCCTTCTATTAATTAATCCATATTAATTAATCCCAAATCTAGCTCTACTCTATTTGACGTGTGACCCCATAGGTTTCTATATAGTTAGTAGTAACTATTACTAACATGGAGCGGTGTCTAGCAACACATCCATGCAACCCAACCAATAGAAATAGTCAGTGATCCCGACAAACCTTTGTGCCCAATATGTCATATTGCATTATCCCTTTGTCTCCATATCCGGATTGGACACGAGACATAAATAGTCACACTCGTATATCCAATCCATAGTTCCTCGATCCTGGGAATATGCTTATGCTTGCAGATAACATTAATATCTCTATATTAATTTATCTGAGTCTGGCCAGACATTCAATAAGCCTCATCCCTCGAGTGGCCGTGGATATTTACCCCCATTATGTGGGAGGGACAAATCCTATCTACATCACTACGATCTCTAAGCTTGCTTCCTATCACGCCCGATAGCCACCTTTATGATTATCCAGTTACGGTGTAACGTTTGATAACATCAAAGCGCAATATTTCACAACTAGAGTATCTAGTGACTTCAAGTCCAAGGATTGCAATAATATTAGCACTACGAAAAGCGATTGTGACTTCACATAATCTAATGTATCCTTTTCGTCGTGGGTCAATCCAGTATGCCATTACTCCTAATGCATACCCATGTGTTAGACTTGATATCTCCATATCAATCTACCCACATACTAGTCTATATTTGATTGCCCTATTAATCAATATAATGGACTAGGGACATTTAAGATAAATAACACAATTTATCTAAGGACTTCATTACATTAAATATCGCCATAAATAATAAATGAATATTCTAGCCAAAACATTGTTCATACTAAATCTACGATTGCCTCTAGGGCATCTATTCCAACAGTTGTTTCGTGAGTCGTTTTAGAGTCGTTTGAGTCTTGCCAGCTAGTAGACAGTTAGATGCAGTAAATGAGACTTTGCTCGGGACGTGCAAATGGCAAGTGCGGGGGTATTTGATAACTCCTTAATAAGAGTTATCCTACGTAAACTTTATATTGTTATTTATGTGCGTTTCGGTTCAAAGTGACGAGATTTGAGCCAAAATATAACAAAAATGCACTTTTGGATGTTTTAGCTTTAAAGTACAATCCGGGCGTTTCTTAACGATTTTGAGTATGATTTTGATAATTTATAACATTTGATCTTCGCGGTAGTGTTCGTGTTATTTTTTGACAGGAATTACGCATGCGGGAATCAAGTGGAGAGAAGAAACGAGCTTCGGAATAGAAGGAAAGACAAATTTGGCGCGTTTTGGATGTTTTCGCCAGAATTGGGCAATAATTGAGAAAAACGAGAAAATCATCCGGAAATGGGAATTTCTCTACATGGATGAAGTCTACATCGCAAAAGGAATCAAAACGTGCAAAAATCACATTTATCCATTCTGGGATTCTCTTCTTGTCAATTATTGGTCGGACTCCGGACGAAAAAGTTATGTAAAAAATAATGCTCAAAGAGATAAAAACGCAGCCAAAAGCATCCGGAAATACCAAACACGCCTTTCGAGAAGCTAAATTGATGAATGAAGGGTTCCCCAAAAATTGGGAATGTTTTATAGCATAAAAGGAGTCTCGAGGTCGAGGAGATACTTAAGGAAGCAAAGGCGCGGACAATAATTCGGAAAAGAGTCAAAAAATGATGTTTTAGGCGTGCCCATGAGTCTTCTAGTACGAAGAAAAAAGTCTTCGTATGAAGACTTAACACTTAGCCAAATTTTGAGTTGCTGAAAATGTCTTCCCAAAACAGCTTGCAGTACTTATCTGGGAAGGTCTTCCTTCGAAGAGAAAAAGTCTTCGTACGAAGACTCTTCCTACGAAGAGAAAAGTCTTCCTACGAAGAGATCGCCAGAAACAGCAGATTCGTTGGGTCTTTTGTGTAATTACTTGTAACTTGTTCTAAACACTATGGAAACATATTAGATCGGGTTAGGGCATAGTTTTTAAGTATCTTTGAGTTGGAGACAAGTGCTTGGAGCTACGGGGAGCTTGGGAGACGCTTTGTTTGATATTTTCTCTTCACTCTCTCTATTTTTTGATTTATGATCATGAAACTTTGTATCTTGATCATGTGTAATCGTAGCTAAACCCTTAATTCGGAATATCTCATAGGGAGCTAGGGTTTGAACACCACATTTGGTGATTTATGGACCGTGTTTCATGCTTTTAGCTTAATTGAATGTGTTTTGCGTAGCTATTCCTGGTTTATGTACTTAATTCTATCGTTTCTATTGTTTGAGCTCGCAATAGGATGATTATAGGTAGAGGATGTTAGAGGAATCAATATTTGCTACCCAGAAACTTGAATCAAGCACTAGCCGTATCTAGGGTTGAGACATCTTGCTAGTTAGCTAGAACTAAGAGTATACCACAAGAACATAATGCTTATTTGAACTTGAGTAGGCTAGAGAAATCAGGTACAAGAGTTTGAATTTAGGCTTTGGTTGAGAAATCTTCAAAGCATTGGTGCTCGTTTGGCTAAGTAGAAGACATTCGTGTTGCTTGAACAGAAATTCGAATTAGTATGAAATCCCTAGTGAACCCGTAGAGATATCTTGAACTTCTCCTCGTATTAAATAACCCAATTTTAATAATTAGCTTGTTATTTAATTTCTTAGAATATTCCAACAAACTCAACGCTTTGCCCAAATAAGGTTAAGAAGTCTTAACTAGTTTACAAGAAGTCCTTTGGGTTCGACAACCCCGAATTTACCGGAATTATTACTACACTGACAGCCGTAAACTTGCGGTTGGATCGTGTCACTTGTGTCTACAAGAAGGTTTGTGGGAGTTCTGTTGCTTTTTCTGGTCTTGTATGTGGATGACATACTACTCATTGGAAACAACATTCCTATGTTGCAATCTGTTAAAGATTGGCTAGGAAAGTGTTTCTCAATGAAAGACTTAGGTGAAGCAGCTTATATACCCGGTATCAAGATCTATTGAGATAGATCTAAGAAGCTGCTCGACCTAAGTCAAAGTACATATATAGACAAGGTGTTGAAGTGGTTCAGCATGCAAGATTGCAAGAAGGGATTCTTGCCCATGTCGCATGGAATCACTCTTTCGAAGAGTGGTTGTCCTTCCAATGAGATTGAGAAGGAAAGCATGAGTAGGGTCCCCTATGCCTCGGCCATATGATCCATCATGTACGCCATGTTGTGTACTAGACCAGATGTGTCATATGCATTAAGTATGACAAGCAGATATCAGTCCAATCCAGGTGAGAGTCACTATATTGCAGTCAAGAACATCCTAAATTACTTAAGAAGAACTAAGGATGCGTTCTTGATATTTGGAGGTGAGGAGGAGCTAGGGTTACACGGATGAAAGCTTCCAAACCGACCGAGATGATTTTAGATCACATTCAGGGTGTGTGTTTTTGCCTGAATAGAGCAGCGATGAGCTGGAAGAGTTCCAAGCAAGAGACGGTGGCTGATTCTACAACAGAGGCTAAGTACATTGCTGCGAGTGGCGCAACAAAGGAGGCTGTTTGGATTAGGAAGTTCATCACTGAGCTTGGTGTGGTTCCTAGCATTGCGGATCCAGTATAGTTGTATTGTGACAACAATGGGGCAGTCGCGCAATCAAAGGAACCCAGGTCGCACCAGAAATCCAATCACGTACTCAGGAAGTTCCATCTTACTCGAGATATAATCGAAAGAGGATACGTTCGGATATGCAAGATTCCTACAGATGAAAATCTATCAGATCCACTTACAAAACCGCGTGTTCAGCGCAAGCATGAAGGGCAGACTAGGAGCATTGTCATACGAGATGCACCAGATTGGCTCTAGTGGAAGTGGAGACTGTAGGAATAGATGCCCTAGAGGCAATCTAGTTAAGTATGAACAATAAATTGGTAAGAATATTCATTGTATTATTTATTGGGATATTTAATATAATGAAGTCCTTAGATTTACAATTGTGTTGTTTATCTTAAATGTCCCTAGTCCATTATAATGATTAACAGGACAATCATCTATAGATTAGTATGGGGTTGGATTGATATGGAGATATCACGATCCAACACATGGGTATGCATTAGGAGTAATGGCATACTAGATTGACCCATCTCTGAGAAGGCTACATACATGTTATGTAAAGTCACAAGTGCTTCTCGCGGTGACAACGGTATTGTCATCCTTAGACTTGAAGTCACTAGATCATCTAGTTGTGGAGTATTGTGTTTTGATAGCGTCAAACGCTACGCCATGACTGGGTAGTCATAAAGGCGCGTATCAGACACAATAGGAAGCAAGCTTAGATTTCGTATTGATGTAGATAGAATTTGTCCCTGCCACATAACGGGAGAAAATATCCCAAACCACTCGAGGGATAGTGCTTATAGAATGTCTGGCCAGACTCAAATGAATCAATATAGGATATTGATGTTATTTGTACGAATAAGGCTATTCCCAGGATCGAGGAACTATGGATTGGATATACGAGTGTGACTTGTATGTCTCGTGTCAAATCCGGATATCGAGACAATACTTGCACAAGGTTTGTCAGATGACTATTCCTAGTAGTTGGGTAGTATGGATGCCTTGCTAGAGACCGCTCCATATTAGTAAACAGTTTCTACCAACTAAGTAGAAACCAATGGGGTCACATGTCATATGAATTGAACTAGACTTGGGAAATTAATATGATTAATTAATTAGATGGATCAAATCGCAACAACTTGCTAACTTAGTAGGACCAATATGTGGACTAATCCGAACTTGAGTAGGATTAGGAGATGGCCTTTATGTAGTAATAAGGAGTTGTTGGACTATATAAAGGATGCTCCTAGATTCCTTCCCTACATACTAATGCTCATGTCATAAGTTGAGTAGGATAGAAGTAAGGAGAGAGATCAAGCAAGGAGTCCCGTCCGCCCCCTTGCCCGCCCCTCTACCCGTCGGCCACAACAAGGAGGCCGAAGCCTCCTTTTGGTGCTCTGTTGCGTGATTTCTTCTTCCTCTTACATTCTTCCTAGCTAGCACAAGGAGATTGGAGGATCTAGAGCTCAAGCCTAGGCGTGGATCAACCGTAGATACGTGATACTTTTCGCGTTTGAAGTCATCAAAGGAGACCTACAAGGTACATAACACGGATCCTTTACTATCTTTATGAATTCTCTTCCTGTGATTTTTGGAGGATCTTGATCGGATAAATTATTGTTTATTCCGCTGCGTATCTGATAACTCCCTAATAAGAGTCATCCTATATACACTTTATATTTTTATTTGTGTGCGTTTCGGTGCAAAGTGACGAATTTCGGGCTTATTTGAGAAGAAAATGAGTTTTATGATGTTTTAGAGCTTAAACGTACAATCCGGGCGTTTCTTGAATAGTTTTACTTATGATTTGTATGATTTAATCACATTTGATCTTCGCGTTAGTGTTCGTTTTGTGATTTATAGGAACATTGCATGAGGAGAGCAATTGGAGAGAAGAAACGAGCTTCGGAAGTCAAAGAGTACGCAAGAGAAGCAAAGTTAGAGGAGCAAATGTGACCATCCTTCACTATTTTGATGATATCCTGAGTTCTACAAAACCTGCTATAATGAGACTGGTGCCAAATGAAATTAAACTCAAAGATCTTTCCAACGGTTGGTCACAGAGCTCAATCAAAGTTCGGACGAGAAAGATATGGTCCGGTGAAGTTGACACAAAAACAAAGAAAAGCTGGTAAAGTTTCACTGGACCAGTGTGCACTCTTCTGGATGTATCTGGAGTTACGTATACAATTTTTGATCAAGGCCTACGCCATTGTAAATTAGAAATTCATGGCTTTCCAAAGATATAAGATGGGCCCAAACCGGAGTCCGGATGAGGAAGAAAAGGCCCACGCAAAGTCAGCTTATGAATTCTGTCCGAGAATTACAAACTGGAGGGGCCGAATTGCAAATTCGGCCAAAATACATTAAAAATCGGGCCCAGGCCTTGAAAAACGAGTTCTTAGACCTAGAAGGCATGTTAGAACAGATGGAGACGCAGAGAAGAAGATTTGAGGAGAAGCTTGGAGCTAGAGTTCGTCTTGGAAGCGAGAATTCATCCGTTTGATCCCTCTACTCTTATCTTTTCATTATTTTTGTACATGATCACACAAACTATTATATTTGTGATCATGAATATGCGTAGCTAAACACTTTTCTCAGGGTATCTCGTAGGGAGCTAGGGTTTGATCACTTTGTTTGGTGATTTATGGATTTGATTTTATGCTTTGAGCTTAATTGACGACTTTTTAGCTAGCTATGTGTATTTTATGCACTTAATTTCACCTTTGCTATCGGTAGACGTATTGATAGGATTGAGTTAGGCTTAGAACATTAGAGACATCAATGTTTCTTGCCCGGAATCTTGAAATACACACTAGCCGTATCTAGGGTTGAGAAATCTTGCTAGTTAGCTAAGAACAAAGAGTAGATTAATGATCTTAATGCATACTTGAACTTGATTAGGCTAGAGAAATCGGCTTTGTTAGTCTAAGTATTGGTGTTGGTTGAGACATCTTCAACACATTCGTGCTCGAATAGTTAGATTAAAGAATTATCGTGTTAACAAAGCATAAATCCGTCAAAGTGTGAAATACCTAGTGACCCGTAGAGATATCATGATACTTATCCCTCGTATTAGTCTCAATTTTAATAATTTATTATTTAAATTATTAGTTTAATAAAACAATCCAATTGCTTGCCCACACGAAGTTAATCATCTTAGTTAATTCTTGACAAGTCCCTTGGGTCCGACAAACCCGGATTACCGGATATTACTACATGCGGCAGCCGTACATTTGCGGTTGGATCGTGTCAAGTTTTTGGCACCGTTGCCGGGGACTTCGCTTGAATTAGTTAGAATTATTTACATTAGAGAATTTTATTTTTGCTTTTGTTTATTTATTTGTTGATCTCACCTGCTTCCTAGCGAATTATTGTGCAGGTATCTTGGTGATCATGTGGGGGCAGAATTACTATGGGCATTCTCCAGTCTACCAACCGTACTACTCCTATGGAGATATGTATACCCCTACTCCTTGCAATCAAGAAGATGAGAATATTAAAGAAGTATTGAAGCTCATGATAGCTAGTACGGACAAAATGGAGGAAGGGATTAATAGGATGGATGAAACTCTCATGCTGAAGGGACAACACTTGGCAAAACTTTCGAGTTCATTGGCATATGCAGATAATGACGATGGGCCAAGCAACATCATTCCTGACTTAGTTGAGGAGTGCGAAGAGGAAGACGAAGAACCCCCAGAGGTCTATGTCTACAATGTTGTTCATCATGAAGTAATAGATCCTCGGGCTGCTTCAGGCTCGGATTCGGACTCACATTGGGATGATATTGTGAAGCCTATACAACTTGTGCCTCGCATAATTCCGGAGTTGTGGCATGTATGGGAGAGTGTGGACATCGCTAGCTTATGGCCCACTGAAGATATTTGCTTTACAGAAATCCATGAAGCTAAGGAATTATTGCATGGAGATGTTTGCAAGGACATGTATCCAAAGATTCTTCCGCCTAATCTATATCTTTTGGAGATCATAAAAATGGGTGAATCACATGAGGAAGACGAAAGACCACATTTTTATGCCATTCATGATTTTCCACCTATGATGCCAAGACAAACAATAGGAAATGAAGCAGTCAAGACAGAACTCCATGTAATTATTGTTCCACTTGAAATTCCATTTCCACATGACCATTCCTCAATGATATTGATTTTGAAGAATTGGAAGAAGAATAAGAAAAAGAAGAGGAAAGGTAAAACAAGGCATGTGGCGGCTAACAACATTTCTTTCTTCTTGCCATTGACTTATGCATGCTTGCTTGAGAAGAGACAAAAAGAGAAGCGATGGTGGAAGAAGAAGAAGTGGAGACAAAAGCTTCCTTAATCATGTTTGAGGTAACTGGGTCGGGTCGTCGACCTTAAATTACAAGGCGCTTGTTGGGAGGTAACCCAACCTATTTATTTGCTTTAGTGTAGTTGTGTTTTTAAATTCAGTTATTTTATTATGTTATTTTGGAGAGATGAGAGAGAGAGGGACTAATGGTGTTTTTCCAAGGGACATATTTGAGCAGATTATGGGAGAATCTACCCCGGTGTGCGACGGGACACATGACCTTCACAGGGTCTTGCATTGACGAGTTGGGGATTCTTCAGACATGGATTTTAGTAGAGGAGGGCAGTCGACCCTGGTGTGCGAGTACACATTGACTGTATAGGAGCATGGTGGCACAACTACTGTGCTTGGGGACTGCTTCGCGTGATTTCGTCCCCACCCTGGAGGTGGTTGTGAGTATCTTTTTCTCTTTCTAAATTTTGTGTTTATTTTATATAAGTATGTCATAGCTCAATCTCATATACTGGCCTTCCGCATTGATTGCTGAGTCCTATGTTTAATCTCTAAATTCGTTGAGGACAACGACGCATTCAGTGTGGGGGTGGTTTAACTGTTTGCTAGCCATATTGTCTTGCATAGCCAGTGACATGTAGGATGTGTTTAGATTGTATTGTGAGTTAGTGTTGTGGTTTATGTTGAGTTTTAATTTATATTGTCGTATTGTGTAGTCTAGTTTATATTCTGTTTGCACTTTTGTATAATTGAGTCTACCCACAATAAATAGTTGAATTGTGTAGTGTCAATTTTCGATTTTCATGTCTAAGCCTTGCATATAGAGTTAGGACTTATGAAAATACAAAAAAAAAAATGAGAAAATAGAAAATCCATAAAAATTAGAATTTTTTTTTTCCAGAACAGGCAATTGAGGATCTTGAAACTGAAGAGAGCTTAGTGAATGAATCCTTTTGAGTAGGAAGTGCCGTAGTAGGGAATCTTTTATTCTTTAATATTTTGTGTAGAGGTTTCACTAAGGATGTCCCGGGAATTTTTGGAAGTTGTGAAAGAATGACATGTAAAGTATACATAAGTTTCCTATAATGTGCTAATTAGATTCAGTTTTGCTTGTAGCTGAATATTCTGTTTTCAAGTGGAAACTTATGGTCTCTTGTTGATCTGGGGTGGACCTTCGTGTAGAGTTGGTTTCATGTGGTATGGTTGCCTCAGCCTAAGTGAAGTTGAGGGGCGTACACCACCATCCCTTACGGTGGTCACAAGAGTTAACCGAAAAAGCCCACGCTCTTTATGCTCTACTGCACGGTTGTAAAAAAACAGAGGAGGAAAGAAAAGAAAATGAGAAAATCTGAATAAAAAGAAAAAAAAATTGTGCATCAAGGAGAAACAACCTTATGTGCTTCCGGTCACACGGAAAATTTGGATTCCATCCAAGTAGAGCTTAGAGAGGAAAACTAGAGTCAAGCCTTATTTCACAGGAGTTGTGACTCCCTTCACTGGGACAATTTGCATTCAAACGCAATAAAGGCTAAGAGGGTCTGAAAACCTCAGATGATTCGGCGAGGAAAGGCTATAGTGAAATTTGAGCTTGATTAGACCCAATGAAGCTTAGGACGTGCTTGTGTCTTGGTTTGCATTGGTGGAGGAAAGTGGACGCCTTAGTGAGCTTTTGCATAGAATCAATTTTATTTCAAATTCTTGCTACGTGTATGTGAATTTCAGAACGAATTAGTGAAACATTGATGATCTTCAGTTAATGACAGGGAGATTGCCTATTCTTGCAAAAAAAAAAATTATTTTGTGTTTAAATACTTGTTTTAAGATCGAGTCTAGATTTGCATTGCATCATTTTGCTGCATGGTTGTATTGAGAGTCGTGTTTGAGTCGTTTGTGTCTCATTGGCTAGTAAGCAGATAGATGCAGTAGATGAGACTTTGCTCGGGACGCGCAAATGGAAAGTGTGGGGGTATTTGATAACTCCTTAATAAGAGTCATCCTATATACACTTTATATTGTTATTTGTGTGCGTTTCGGTGCAAAGTGACGAATTTCGGGCTTATTTGAGAAGAAAATGAGTTTTATGATGTTTTAGAGCTTAAACGTACATTCCAGGCGTTTCTTGAATAGTTTTACTTATGATTTGTATGATTTTGTCACATTTGATCTTCGCGGTAGTGTTCGTGTTGTGATTTATAGGAACATTTCATGGGGAGAGCAATTGGAGAGAAGAAACGAGCTTCGGAAGTCAAAGAGTACGCAAGAGAAGCAAAGTTAGAGGAGCAAAACTGACCATCCTTCACTATTTTGATGATATCCTGAGTTCTACAAAACCTGCTATAGTGAGACCGGTGCCAAATGAAATTAGACTCAAAGATCTTTCCAACGGTTGGTCACGGAGCTCAATCAAAGTTCGGACGAGAAAGATATGGTCCGGCGAAGTTGACACAAAAACAAAGAAAATCTGGTAAAGTTTCACTGGACCAGTGTGCACTCTTCTGGATGTATCTGGAGTTATGTATATAATTTTGGATCAAGGCCTACGTCATTGGACATTATACATTCAGGTATTTCCAACGATATAAGATGGTCCCAAACCGGAGTCCGGATGAGGTAGAAAAGGCCCGCCCAAAGTCAACTTATGAATTCTGTATGAGAATTGCAAACTGGAGGGGCCAAATTGCAAATTTGGCAAAAATACATTAAAAATCGTGCCCAGGCCTTGAAAAACGAGTTCTCAGACCTAGAAGGCAGGTTAGAACAAAGGGAGACGCAGAGAAGAAGATTTGAGAGAAGCTTGGAGTTAGAGTTCGTCGTGGAAGCGAGAATTCATCCGTTTGATCCCTCTACTCTTATCTTTTCATTATTTTTGTACATGGTCACACAAACTATTGTATTTGTGATCATGAATATGCGTAGCTAAACACTTTTCTCAGGGTATCTTGTAGGGAGCTAGGGTTTGATCACTTTTTTTGGTAATTTATGGATTTGATTTCATGCTTTGAGCTTAATTGACGACTTTTTAGCTAGCTATGTGTATTTTATGCGCTTAAATTCACCTTTGCTATCGGTAGACGTATTGATAGGATTGAGTTAGACTTAGAACATTAGAGACATCAATATTTCTTGCCTGGAAGCTTGAAATACACACTAGCCGTATCTAGGGTTGAGAAATCTTGCTAGTTAGCTAAGAACAAAGAGTAAATTAATGATCTTAATGCATACTTGAACTTGATTAGGCTAGAGAAATCGACTTTGTTAGTCTAAGTATTGGTGTTGGTTGAGAAATCTTCAACACATTTGTGCTCGTTTAGTTAGATTAAAGAATCATCGTGTTAACAAAGCATAAATCCGTCAAAGTGTGAAATACCTAGTGACCCGTAGAGATATCATGATACTTATCCCTCGTATTAGTCTCAATTTTAATAATTTGTTATTTAAATTATTAGTTTAATAAAACAATCCAATTACTTGCCCACACGAAGTTAATCATCTTAGTTAATTCACGACAAGTCCCTTCTGTTCGACAAACCCGGATTACCGGATATTACTACACGCGGCAGCCGTACACTTGCGGTTGGATCGTGTACGACTGCCGCATGTAGTAATATCCGGTAATCCGGGTTTGTCGAACCCAAGGGACTTGTCGTGAATTAACTAAGATGATTAACTTCGTGTGGGCAAGCAATTGGATTGTTTTATTAAATTAATAATTTAAATAATAAATTATTAAAATTGAGACTAATACGAGGGATAAGTATCAGGATATCTCTACGGGTCACTAGGTATTTCACACTTTTGACGGATTTAAGCTTTGTTAACACGATGATTCTTTAATCTAACTAAACGAGAACGAATGTGTTGAAGATGTCTCAACCAACACCAATACTTAGACTAACAAAGCCGATTTCTCTAGCCTAATCAAGTTCAAGTATGCATTAAGATCATTAATCTACTCTTTGTTCTGAGCTAACTAGCAAGATTTCTCAACCCTAGATACGGCTAGTGTGTATTTCAAGTTTCCGGACAAGAAACATTGATGTCTCTAATGTTCTAAGTCTAACTCAATCCTATCAATACGTCTACCGATAACAAAGGTGAATTTAAGCGCATAAAATACACATAGCTAGCTAAAAGTCGTCAATTAAGCTCAAAGCATGAAATCAAATCCATAAATCACCAAACAAAGTGATCAAACCCTAGCTCCCTACGAGATACCCTGAGAAAAGTGTTTAGCTACGCATATTCATGATCACAAATACAATAGTTTGTGTGATCATGTACAAAAATAATGAAAAGATAAGAGTAGAGGGATCAAACGGATGAATTCTCGCTTCCACGACGAACTCTAGCTCCAAGCTTATCTCAAATCTTCTTCTCTGCGTCTCCCTTTGTTCTAACCTGCCTTCTAGGTCTAAGAAATCGTTTTTCAAGGCTTGGGCACGATTTTAATTTTATTTTGGCCGAATTTACAATTCGGCCCCTATAGTTTGCAATTCTCGGACAGAATTCATAAGCTGACTTTGCGCGGGCCTTTTCTACCTCATCCGGACTCCGGTTTGGGCCCATCTTATATATTTGGAAAGCCCTGAATGTCTAATTTCCAATGGCGTAGGATTTGATCCAAAATTGTATACATAACTCCAGATACATCCAGAAGAGTGCACACTGGTCCAGTGAAACTTTACCAGCTTTTCTTCGTTTTTGTGTCAACTTCGCCGGACCATATCTTTCTCGTCCGAACTTTGATTGAGCTCCGTGACCTACTGTTGGAAAGATCTTTGAGTCTAATTTCATTTTGCACCGGTCTCAATATAGCAGGTTTTGTAGAACTCAGGATATCATCAAAATAGTGAAGGATGGTCACTTTTGCTCCTCTAACTTTGCTTCTCTTGCTTACTCTTTGACTCCGGAAGCTCGTTTCTTCTCTCCAATTGCTCTCCTCATGCAATGTTCCTGTAAATCACAACACAAACAATACCGCGAAGATAAAATGTGACAAAATCATACAAATCATAAGTAAAACTATTCAAGAAACGCCCGGATTGTACGTTTAAGCTCTAAAACATCATAAAACTCATTTTCTTCTCAAACAATCCCGAAATTCGTCACTTTGCACGGAAACACACACAAATAACAATATAGAGTGTATATATGATGACTCTTATTAAGGACTTATCAGTATCCATGATCAAAACCCTATAGCGGTTGTGGCCAAAAACACCAAGAATAAGAACAAATAGAAACAAAATACAAATAAGGGCAACATGGTCATAAAAAAGATCAGATTGCACCCCTCCTCAACTGACATTAACATAAGGGTGGTATTTGTCCAACGTTCGTCACTGACATAGTTGTTTTTGTCTCTGACATGGGTGATTTTTGTATATCGCCGCAAAATAGGGTTGTTTTTGTATATATTCGAAAATATGAGGGTACAAAATGTCTTTAACCCTTCTGAAAAAAGTTGGGTTTCATGAGTTTTTTGAACTTTTTTCTTCTTAAACAATAAAAATGATCAATTTACTAAGATTTTATTTTGTATTAACATACTATGGCATGTAGTTAGACCTACCATAATTTTATGAGTAAATATAAAAAATGTAAAATGGTAATTTTCACTAACAAACAAAAGTGTTGCGTCACCAACTTTTTATCAGCATAATCTTTTTCAAAAACACATGCATATTTTTTCATGAACTTTTCTGTCATGACATTTTTTCACAACAATTAAAAAGTCAACTTAAAAAGTTCAAGAAGTCATATCAAATCCACCCGGATTCATTCATCTAGAACCAACACATGCTTTTTGCAAGAACACGATTTGTTCATCCTCTTCATATGATTTTTTGTCAGATGACAAAAATTAGGAAAAGAATCATGCGATTTCTAAATTTAGTTTAGAGTTACAGATTGGTAACAAACCCATTGTGGAATATGAACGGTGGTGGTGGAGAAAGTTTGCACGGTAGGGTGGTTTTTGACTACGGGGTGAGGAAGAGAACATAGGACGAAAGTCAATGGAAGACAATGAAGAAACCATGAAGAAGACGAAGCCATTAGTTCTGGAGAATGAAGATGAAGATGAAGACGAAACCATTAGCTCTGGAGAATGAAGACGAAGATGAGATGTTGATGGGAGAGAGAGAGAGTTTGAAGAGAGGGAATTTGAGAGAGTATGAGTATTCGAATTGGAAATTATGTTTTATTCAATTTTTTTATGTTTTTATTTCATTTTGTTTAATTACAATTATTTACCAACTTTTTCTAAAATCAATAGAGCATTGGAAAGACGAATTCACCAGCTGGTAGGGGTGTTCATCATACAACCGAACCGAAGAAACCGAACCTTACCAAACCAAACCGTACCAAACTGTCAATTCTTTTCAATTTTTAATACACCACGGAGTTTTCATTTTTATAAAATCAAACACAGACATTACCGAATCAGACGAAACCAAATAACCGAATAAAAACCAGGCCGGACCAAAATTATATCGTGCACTCAAATTTATAAAATTGTTAGTAGCTTACGTGGTTGAACTTATTAGTTTATGACCAATTCGAGTGTTGGTCACTAGCACATGTTGTCAATTTATCGTCAATCTTTCAAGAGATTACAAATCTTTATTTTAACATTCTAATTTAACATCCAACTTTTCATAAATGTTGCGTTCATAAACACTATGTAAAAATTTAATAATCTACACAAAATGTAGATTTTCAAACATTTTTATAATCATTTTATTATTTGAATTGAGAATCGAGAAAACAAGCACTTTGAAGTTTAGTTTTTTTCTAAGTTCAATGACGTAGCATGTGTAATGACAAACCTCCTGAGGAAACGAGCTCTGATACGAGTTTATTATAATCTGAAATGAGCAAGAAAACGATGACAAACAAAGAACAAGATCACACATGAAGTAACGTGGTTCACTAGTTATTAGCTAGCTACGTCCACTGTTCCAAAAACCCTTGTTTATTCACAGAAACGAATACGAATACAACCACAACGTTTTGACACAACCTATGTACCTTATATAGACATATATGACTGACTTAGTGCTCAAGACATCTCAAAACGACTATAGAACATATAAGAAAACACCCCAGAAACTGCCAAAGATTGCCGCTCCAATTTGTTTCCTAAATCTCTTAGCCGCCTTTGACTTCAAGTCATATTCAACATCATGTTATAGTACTAAAAATCGTAGATATCAGTCGGACCAAACCGACTTATGTCGGTGTGGTTTTGTTTATTTAGTATTTTAAACCGGAGGTATTTCGATTTTAAAAATAGCAAAACCGATCATTTCGGTTGGGCGTCATTTATGGCAAAAAACGAACCGGACCGTAAACAACCCCACCAGCCGGCTCAACCCATTTTTTTTAGTTTTGTACTGATAAGCCCGGCCGAGCTAAGTACAGCTCCTAAACCGCACACCGTAATTCTCACGAAGAACAACGGAGCTATTTCCTTGTGTGACTTGCGAGATTCAACTTCTCATTTGCCGTGAAGCTGCTACTGTAGAAGAACGCAACAGTCTAAGAACAAACATCGAATTCTTCTGCAACAGATTGTGTAATACCTCTGTGTACCCACTCATACTCGCAAATTTCAGCTACTCTTTGATGCATTTCGCATCAGTGTTCTGATAAATCCTGACGGAATCGCCAAGATGATGTCTCCGAAGCCTATTTCAGAAGATCGAGGCTCGTCTAATCCCACTACGTTCAGGTAAACAATGCTCGTATCTTACTTTTCCTCCTAGCCCTAGCCCTAACCCTAGCCCTATCCTTTTTCATCAGAACGTGGCAGATTTCTTGAATCAGGAGTTTGTATGTTTCCGACTGATTGAACTGTTAATGTGTGTGGAGACTCTTTGTTGCATCTCATGATGGTTAATTTGAGCTATTATGTGATGTGTTTTTGCATGCTTATGAGCAATGTTGATGATTTTAGAAATGCACATTCTTTTTGTCTATTTAGTTATGCCCTAGTTCTGTGTTTCTTATGAGAGATGATGAAATTAGGGTAACTCCAAGTTACTTCCTGGACCACCTTGCTTATTAGATTGCACATGCTGTCTATTCTGTTTATTAAACCGAAATCATAAATTTCTTAGTCTTGAAAGGATATAACCTATTTATTAAAGGGGAATTGTAAGATATACTCGGTTTGTGGTAAATGTCAAATTACAACCATGTGGAAGCCAACTGTTACCTTTGTTGGACAGATGAATGAGATGTAAATTGTAACAAAAAGCTGGGAGTAGATGAAATGACAATGCAAAGATAATGACTGCCTAAACTAGGAAAATATATTAGTACTCAAGGGATTTCAGAAGGAAAATCTGGAAATAATTGGAGGCGAAAAAATTGGCAGGGATAATAATGCAAGGTTAAAGTTGAATCAAATACGGAGTACAATATTTATGAGAATTTGGCTTGCGACAAACCAACCAGAAAATGGATCCATGTAGCCAACTCACTGATCAAGAGAACGGCTTCTTCGGTTGATTTGGGTTGGCTTTTCCTTGACTGGTGGGAGTTCTTTGATTCTTTCAAGGCTTCCACGATCATGGTTCCTCTTTTGATAGGTTTTCAGTGGTAACTGGTGACAATATTTTCATGAACGATCTTTGCTTCTTGCTAAAATTTGAAGCTCTTGGAGGGTTAATTGTCACACTTGGTAAAAGCTTAGCTTTAGCAGCTGTTGATGGATCCTAGATGCAGTTGTTAGTTGATGGATTTGTGAATTGATAACCCCAAGGGATAGACCTAGTGGTAATGACCTTAGTATTAGTTAGGAGTGCTGCCCACATGGTCCAAGGTCCAAACTTCACGAATGAGAAAATCATTTGGGAGCACTGGAGTTTTCATGTTCGTTAACTTTAGGGCCCTGTGGGGTTAGTTGAACTGCACCCGAGTTGGCCCGGACATCCCCAGGAAAAAGGATTCGTAAATTATAGATTGAAGGAATGGGCCAAGGTTTACCCGGGAGCTTGACTGAAAAGGAGCATGGTGACATCTATTTAGGGTTTTTTCATGATATTTGTGTAGATTGTTGGGTTAGATAATTTGATGGTTAACTATGCTTTCATGGTGAATGGAGTAAGATTTAGGTTTGTATATTCTGTTAGGGGAATATAATGTGGTGAACCAGTCAACTAGGGGTGAGAGTCGTTTCTCGTCATCGTTATTGAAGACTTGAAAATTGCCCGTGCCCAAGGGCACTACCGCCCAAACAAAATAACAAATTCAAAATCAACTTTCAAAGGCAATTCGTGTTTCAATGTCATACACAAGTTTAACTTTAAAAACTTGTTTGTCTTCCGTACTTTGCAGTAATGAGTAAGCTAAAAGTGTTAGCCACGTGAACTGTTGCAAACGTGGTCCACAAGTATTTCCCCCAACATTTTTTTTCCTAAATTTCCTAAATAAAATGATTTCAATGATTGAGGTTAAAACAATCTTGAAATTGAAAAGATGTTTCAGACTCTCGAAAACCATACCGTCCTAGTTTGTTATATAGATTGGCAGGATGGTCAGGAGAGCTGAGCTTATGAATCTTTGAAGGGTTCTGGGATTGGGAGTTGAGTGTACTTAGATTATGTATCTCACTTGTTCTTGTGAATGATAATCTGTTTAATTTTTGGGATATGACTATCTAAGAAGCATGGAAACGGCTACGAGTGTCGGTTACGATACAGGATACGTCATACGGCTACGAGTGTCGGTTACGATACAGGATACGTCATTTAAAAAAAATGGGAGTACGACATGGAGGGATACGTCAACAAATATCACGGAAAAACATAGATTGACAGATTGAGTGCAAGAATGAGAAGTGAAAAAAGTAGCTTACGCGAGTTCGAGTTTGACGAGATGTGTCTGAAAAGTCTTGAAGTTGTTGTCCATGTGAGAATTTAAATCCTCGCTCGAACTTTTCACTCAATAGGGCGGCCTTTTCATACATCAAGCCATCAATTAATCTTATATCTGCTTTAGCTTGATTATATTTTAATCGATTTGAAGTTCAAATATTTCATAAAACAACCCATGTGGAATTCTAAATGAAACGAAGGTCTACTGTCCTCTCTCATTAAGTGCCCCTAATGTGCCCCCAAATGTCCAGTCCCATAAAATTCTATGAAATACTCGGAGACATCAGCTGGAGTGTCCGATACGTATTTTAGAGTGTCATGTGAGTGTCTGAGTGTCCCAAGTGTCCGACACGGATACGGCTCCTATTTTGGAGTGTCCATGCTTCCTAGATGACTATATGAGGAATGATTTTGGTTATATTATGGGCTTACTTATGTGCTTGAGGCAGTGCAGTGACGTGAGTAAATTTAGAGAAATTCGGCCTGATCCTGTGGGTAATGTCCTGCTTTAACTTAGACATGACTTGAGCTTCACATCAGACGTCTTACAGGATGCTATCTACTTGAAGAGGCTCCAGGAAGACAGTGAAAATAAGTACATTTCCTTCTCGCTGATGTAGTCTTTTGATATATGTTTTCATTTGATGTGGGATATAGTTCATATGAACATTCTCACTGTTAGTCACATGTCTATTTGTTCATTCATATAGGTGAATGCAACAGGACATGAAAATGCCCTAAACTTGAAACATTTTGTACAAAGAAGAAGAACAAGACAGTTGTTGGAACAAACTTACAACTATTGTCATGAGAAGGTGTATCTTGTGAGAATTCTGTTCTCATGTCTTTTGGGTGGTTGTAGGTAGGACGGCCGATGGCCTCTACCAAATTTTTTCTTGTATAGGGACTGAAGGGTTGTTTTGATATTAACCTGTCCCGGGATCTTAACGATTGGCAGGTATACAGTTTTGTTGACTTGCTTGCTTGATTATTATCATTTTTTGTTAGATTCAGATGCTTTTTGTTTACGAGAACCCCCTTGCCTTTGAAGTTTAGTTGGAGTATATGCAGTTAGTACTACCTACATGCATGCATCATAGTGTTTCACATTTTTTGTACTATGCTGTGTTTCTCAAGGCAGATATTCTCCGTTACTGATTATGAGGAGAATGTTTGCCGAGTACTCTGTATAAAAATGTACCTTGTTTCATTTATTCTTCATTATGATGTGAAATGCTCCAGAAGTCTTTGATTGTGCATCTTTCGAAGATGTGGGGTGATCGCTTGTCTATCTGAAAGGATTTCTTTTGGCATTCTGGGAATATTGGACCAAGATGTGGAGTAATAAAAAACTATTGTTTGTTTATTCTCTCTAGCTGGGTTCTGTTTCATTCTGGTTAAGAGGTTAAAACCTTTGCAACAAAGGTAGGATCCTTTACTTCGGTGCTAATACAAACATCTGTATATCATAATAAAAGGGTTTGATTGCTTTTCTTGGGCGACTTCTGACTACAGGATTGTGTTCTTTTCATGCATCTGTCGATAGGGGTTTTCAGGTTGGTAAGAGAAGGTACAATATCTTTTGCAGGATATTGGCGGTGTTTTGAGTTTGACATGCGTTATAATTAAATTTTTATAGTTCATTTGCTTAGGATGTTCCGCTAGTGGTCTACTAGTGATTTGTTTGACTACATATTTATTTCAATGTTCAAACTCCTCGTGGGTTTCTTAGTTGTTTATCTTCTATTATCTAGTTTCTTGTGGAAGTAACAACACCTTTTTTTTTGTTGCACCTCCATTAGGTATTCCGTAGTTAAGATTATCTATTAAAATCTAATGCATTCTCCTTTTCCCTATCTCTATATATATATATATATATATATATATATATATATATATATAATAACTTGGTTTTCTCGGTATCATATGTCCTGAAAAGAATGATTTTCCTTGTAGGCACACTCCCTTACAGATAATACATTTTATCGGCAATTTCATGCGGATATGGTCCATTTACTCCATGTATAACTACTTTGCTCAGTCTGGAGCTTCAGTTGTTCTCTTTATCTTCAGTTGTCTGGTTCCATCATCTATCATATTTTTACTTATTCAAAAGCCTTGGAAGGGAAGACCACTTACAAATACACAGGTAAACTGCAAAGGAGCTGCTATGAATACAAGCTGTATTATAGCGGTGATATCTTCCTTACGTTACTTTTCTTTTGCGTCTCAGGTTGTACCCTCGATTATAAATGGCGTAATAACAGCTTTATACTTCATATTGTGGGGAAAGGGACTAAAATCATGTGGACCTGTCAGGTATTACACCATTATCACGACTAAAGATGATACCTCCAAGTAAATTGATGTGTGCTTGTACGTTTTTTATCTAGTCCTTGAGCGCTTTTAATTTAACTCGCCTTTTACACATTTCACCTTCTCGACGTTCTCCACTCTTGTTTCCAAGTAAATTGGTTTTGCAACTTCTCCTTGTTACTACTCGTTTCTCCTGAAATAGAACTCTTGTCTTTTATATTTGATGTCACAGGAAAATAAGTTCTTACTGAAAAGTCGGAAAGTGTCTAAGTAGACAGGGAAAACAGGTGCTATTCGAGACCTTCCTGTTCACCCTTTCCAACTCTGTATCAAGTTTGCCATAGGAAAGTCTGTAGATATCTAGTGTAGCTGGTAGCTTTTTCTTCTTGCGGCACATTTTTCCTTACAAATAAATTTGGAATGTCAAAGCAATAAGGGTCTCACTGTCTCATTCGCAATTAGAAGAGAAATAAATTACATGTCATGTAGAAGTATTAATTACAGACTTGCTATGCTACTGTTATTCCTAGGGTTTCAGTGGCACCCACAAGTACTATTAGATACTTGTAACCAGATAATGAGTGGTGTTGTTTGAGGTTTTGGATTTCTGTTTTGTTCTCCGAGGCAGTCTATTCTGGTTACATTCACAATTGATCTAGCACTTGATCGCTGTTTGTGTATCGATAACATTGAAAGCTAAGGCCAGTTTTCCTTTGTAACATGTACAATTGTTTATTTTCTTCTTAGAAACCTACCAGTTGTCTGATGTAATATGCTATTATGTCAGGGCAATATTGGCAGAATATTCAGGTGCTGTTCTTGGGGTGCTATCTGCTGCATTGTATGGAAGACGGGGCCATTTCTGGAAAAAGGTAGCTTTTCCGATACTTATTTTCTTAGCACTTTCAGCTTATGTAATAAATCTAGTCTCTTTTCTGATGATGCGTTTCATGACCTTTTACATTTGAAGGTTCTGATCTTTTTTTCTGATGAATTGGCTAATTTTTTTCTTTGATTAGGTGGGAGGACTCCTTGCAATGTTGACATCTTTTTATTTCTTATCGCAAGGGTGGGCCATGGCCACACATTCCCCCTTTTATATCCTTTAATGTATTGAACTACTATTGAGGCATTCCCCTCAGAGTGTTAGATTATAAATATTAATCACTTTGTTTAAAAGATCTTCCTCCTCTATTAAGCTGAGAAAGCACAGATATTATCATTTGGCTTGAACTTAACTGGAAATTACCATTTGACGATAACTCTGAAACTGAGGTTCAGACAGAACAAGCTGTAGGAATGAAGGAAATGGTAATTCCAATCTTAGCTGGGATCTTATCTGCTTTGAGGAGGGTTATTGCGAGGCGCGTTTCACTCAAGGTTTAGAGTGCATCTTGTCCTTTGTTTACCATTTATGCCGATCGACTGATGCTCCTCAGTACTTATCATATTGCATGCATTCCATGCAGAATCAACTTAAAAGGCGGCTCAATGCGATAACCATTGCTGCTGCAACTTGTTTCCTCTTCCCTGTGGCAATGTGGGACATGATTGTAGTATGTATCCTCCAAAACCTTTTAGGACTTTACAATTAAATTACAGTTTGATCTATCTCTGTTTGGTGTTCTATTTGACTTTGTTCCTTGTTTGCTATTCTTTCATATGATCTCTTTATTACTGCAGGGGTCCACTTCTGATGGAAGCCTAGAGCTGCCATTTTCTCTTTGGGCTTTTACGAGTACTATTTTCTTTGGTATCATCTTGATATTCTATATTGACAGTATAGCAGAGGAAAGGTATGCTGAAGATTATATTATGGCGTTGATTTGTTAATGCTTAATAAGTATATATGTGCTGTTTCAAACTTAAATGGGCTGCTTATGCAGTTGCCAAGTAAAGAATTTTCATACAATTGAGATGATTCACAATCCCTTGGTTGTGTACTTATGTTTATTTGCATTTCCAGAGTTTTGATTAACCCAAGTACTACTTTTGAGAACATGAGCTGCCAACGCAGTTGCAGATGTCCTGACCTTCCCACCGCCTGGCTCAAGAAGGAAGGAGTTTGAGCATAAGTCATCTTTTCGACATACTAAGAACCATTCCTAATTCAGCCCTATATATGCAGACACCAAATCAAGATAAGATCCTGAAAATAACCTCTCCCTGGATGGAAATAAGGGCTTTCATCCTCTTAGGGGATTGTTGTACGGAAACCTCTGCATTAGGGTTCTGCACTAATGGATAGACCATTGGCAGATTGCGCTTAAAGTGATCTGCAGTTTTCACCCCATTCACTTCCTCCGTCCTCCCTTCATCATTCACTTTATATTGCATGCACTCTATGATCTGTGCCACTTGGATTCCCTGCCTCACACAATTTGTATATTCTGTCCGATAAGTCTTCACTATGGTCAGATCAGTCTTTTTCTTGCTATTATCTCTCCCATGACAGAAACTCTGCTCGTCTTGATGGGGAGCACAGTTTTCATCACTCTGTACGTTCTGTCCGAATAAGTGTGCACTCGGGTCAGATCAGTCTTTTTCTTGCTAATATCTCCCCCATCACAGAAACTCTGCTTGTCTTGACGGGGAGCACAGTTTTTACCACTCTTCATTGTACGCAAACCAACAATTTTAAAAATCCATCTCCCCTAGTTCCATGAAACTCAACCAACAATTACTTTAATCGGATGATCCACGAATCCACTGGACAACTACTCTCTAATAATAATTAAGCTCACATGAATGGGATATTGAAAATAAATTTTAGATCAAATGACATAAACTATATGCACTTATGTTGTGTAACACAAAACCTCCGACAATTTTAATTTACCAATAAAACCCACCTTCACTTTACTTATTGGTACAAATAACCGTAATTGACTAACGGTGTTACTAGAGTCTAATGGAAACAGGGGTAAAATTGTCTTTCCCACCCACTACCATTGTAATATTCCATCCCACATCGAGATATTGTGGATTAGATGTATATAAGGTGGGAGATTGTAATATCCCGTCCAACATCGGAGATTGTAAGTTCGACATTTGGTATAAAGTACACCTTGTGGATTACTACTAGCACCTTCAAGCTTAAGCATTTTATGCGATGGTACGGGTAAAAAAGTTGTTGGTAACCTGCTCGAGTTGCTACAAATGGTATTAGAGTCTGGTTTGGTCCCGCAAGGGCTCCGTGGTGGTGCGCCGCCAGCCAAGAGATACGTGACTTGGCACACTCGTCGAGGACATCGAGTATATAATTTGGTGTGTGTATGTGTGTGGGGTGGGGGGGGGGGGGTTGGTTGTAATATCCCGTCCCACATTGATATATTGTGGATTAGATGTATACAAGGAGGGTGATTGTAATATTCCTGCCCACATCAGGAGGGTGATTGTAATATTCCCGCCCACATCAGAGATTTGTGAGTTCGACATATATTATATAGTACACCTTGTGGATTACTACTAGCACCTTCATGCTTAAGCATTTAATCCGGTGATACGGATAAAGAAGTTGTTCGACAGTATTCCGCTCGGGTTGTTACAACTGCACTAGCTGCCACCCCTACCCACCTCCTTCCTCTCTTTCTCTCTCCTCTCCACTGCCCGAACGCACCGACCCACCACCACTACTTACTGCCAATAGATCAACTACCACATCCTCCAGCTCTCTCTCTGTTCTCTCTAACCTCCCTCCCCCTCTCTCTCTCTCTCTCTCTCTCTCTCTCTCTCTCTCCTTTCCACTGCCCGAACACACCGACCCACCACCACCATGTTAGGATATTAAGCACCGCGAGAGCGGAGCACCATAGTATGATTTGGGACACCCACTTACCCAAAAGGTCAGCCTTATGAGTTAGGACCCAAATCATACTATATTAACTTTAGACACTCTGTCCACCATCTTAATGTGGGACAATCCGCTCACAACATAATACCTAACAATCTCCCCCTTCATTTAGAGCCCTTCAACATGCTCCCCCTCTCCCGGAAGCATTTGCCGATTTCTTGAAATCACGGAGTGCACCAGACCACCATATGCCAGACCACCAGCTAGAGCAACACAAGAGTTTAATCGTCCGCAGGAACATCTGGTCCCTATTCATGGAAGACTCATCCATGAGAACACCGCACATCTCACCCTTTGATTCACCACGGCAGCGCGCACGAACCATTGGCTCTGATACGGAGATTAAGCACCGCGAGAGAGGAGCACCATCGTATGATTTGGACGCCCACTTACCCTAAAAGTCAACGTTATGAGTTAGGGCCCAATTTTACTATGTTTATTTTAGACATTCTGTCCACCATCCCGTGTGGGACAATCCGCTCACACATGATACCTAACACAACACTGACTGCCATCAGATCCAACAACTGCCCCCTTGTTCCATCACCTGCTCCAGCTCTCTCTCTCTGTTCTCTCTAACCTCCCTCTCTCTCAATCTCTTTCGGTGTTCTCCCTCTCTCGGAATCTCTCCCTCTGTCTGTTCACTCTATCTCATTCTCGTTCTCAATCTTTCCAGTTCAACCAAGCTAAAGACTTTATGTTCAATTGTAACCATAAAAACGCCCACCCAATCTGCAATCCACTCCGTTCACAAATGATTAAGAAAAATTGAAATAAATTAAGAGAACAGAGGGATTGCAGGTTCGATTTGAGGGGATTTGGTGTTTCTAGGTTTTTTTTTCAGAAGGATTCGGGTTCGATTAGAGCGAAATACTCCATTCTATCATCTCTTCTTTCTCATCCCTCCATTGCTCACTTCTTACGAAGGGTCGATGAAGCAGACCGATGGTGGGTCTGTGGTGTTGAGTCATAGTTTCAAACAAATTCCAGCGATTATGGTGGGTTTATCGGGTCTGGATTCAAGCAACTCGTGGTTGGATGATATTTGATTCCGCATCGTAAGGTAGAAAGATAGAGTTTTTTTTGGTGAACTGGCGATCCGGTACGAGTGATTTGTGTTCTGTTCTTCAATTTGATGGTGGAGTTGAGGATTTTAAGCTATAGATATGTATCAACTGCTTTACGAACAAATCAATATTTTTATAAATCTGGTATACAAGTATTACTTACAATTTCTTTAGTTTGGAAGTATCAGACTTGACGATGCACATGATCGGTTGTAGTGGCAATTGAATGCTTGCATTGTATGTGAGCTCTAGAGAATGACTTGCAAAACAGAATTGGGGCTCATCATTTGAGTTTGGTAGTTCGATTAAGAACAGGGAGTGAAGTTTGTGTTAGAGAATGACTTAGAGAAATAGAACTACGAAAAACAGAGAGAGGACAGATCTGGAGACTCTGGGGAGGATGAGGTTTGATGGGAGTGAAAAACATAATTTGAAGATCTGGAAACATAAGTTGGTGGTCGGTGGCGGCGGTGGGGGTCGTGGCTGGTGGTGGTCGTGGGTTGGTGGGGAAATTATCATGTTCCCCTGATTTTTTGTGGGTCAATTGCAACTTCACCCATCAGAAATGGGTGGCCGTTAGTTTATCTTAATGCCGTTTCAGCTATTTGTTTAGCTGAGTGTAGGTGGGTTTTATTAGTAAATTGAATTGTCGGGAGGTTTTGTGTTACAAAGTGCTAAGTGTTTACAGTTTTAGGGTCATCTGTATTAAGTTTAATACAGGAAAGTTCAGAGGTTTATTGATTTTTCAGCACATAATGTTTTGTGAGCTCTGGATAAGGTTGACAGTATCCTACACGGCACGACAACACGAGATGAACTCGACGCAAAGTTAACGGGCCTGGGTAAAGCTAAGGATTGTTTTCTTTCTGGGTTTGTTGTTGAATAAACAGGTCACCAGTGGTGTAAAAATGGATCGAACCCATTTATTGTACAGTTCGGCTTAGTGTTGGCGTTTTCGACACCATTATCGATCTCTTCATTTTAGGGTCGACCTGCTTATGAGCCGAAACGGATTCGACACGATCCGCATATGTACTAGTTGTGGGCATTAGGGTAAAATAAAGGCACTCAGAGGGTAAGACTTGTTATACATTCACTTATAATGAAAGGAGGTGACACGTGGAGAAGTGGAGGCTGGTTTTTAGAAGGATTGGAAAGACACCTGGGTATGCATATTACTAATTAGGTGTTGCTGAGTTCCAATCTATGTATTTGGATTTCTGTCTGAGTTTCAGTCACTGTGGGCCTTCGTCAACGGTATCAGAGCAGTCAGTCTTAGGAATCGAACAAGTGCAACTCGAGCATTGTCTCAGTAATCTTGCAACACAGAAGCCCTCTCTTTCCTGATGGAAGGACCCTTGACCAAACAAGATTTCTCTTCATTCGAAGGAGCATTTTCTGATTTGCATATGGCGGTAAACCAAGTTGCAATTAATATGGGTATCCTCAAAGCTGAGGTGACCCAGTTGAAGAATGAAGTTGAGGGCACAAGCTTGAAGATAAGCTTATATGAATCACGCTCTTTGATAATGTATCTGCTTCATGCGAAAGTGGAAGTCCTTTTGGAAGCCCTGTAATTTCACCTACATAGGATATTTTAGTTCGTCGTCAACATTGTTAAGGTGAATATTCTGTTAGTACTTCCCCCATGACGTAGCCACCTGTTAGACAAATTGGCAGATTGGAGTCTTGAAGTCAACTCCAGTCATTGGGGTTACAGTTTGTAGTTTTCCTTGCCCACTTAAATTAACGGCTAAACAGTCGCAGGAAGATGGTATACATACATATATAAATATGTATATACTACATACTTATATGTATATATGTATATACATATATACATATATGTATGATATATATATGTATATACGATAATACGAGTTTTAGTGTATTTGATTTTCATCATAGTATGGAATATGGGGTTATTTATATGATTCAATATTAGTTTGGAGCCCCCCGGTGCATTATGGTGGCATTTTGTCAATTTTTATAGTAATTATATTAGATATGATTATAGTTCCTTGTAATTGCATTAATTTCTCCCATTTAGTGCTTGTTCATTTTGTATCGAGGCGAGTTTTTAGCTTCTACGCGTTTTCCAGTATGTGTAAGGTGACGGAGGTTTTATGTGATTAGGCTTCCCTCTTCCTATGATAATTGCTACTGGTTGACATCACTACCTTGATGCGATCCTGGAATTATTCATTGTCATAAATTGTTCACTCATTTCAATGTATAAACAGACTGCACATGGTTTTCTCTTCTCCGAGACATTTAATGGTTGCTGGAGGATGTATCATTATCATGGAGATCGTTTACAAAATGGATTTTTCTCTACTTGGATTCGTTGTCTGCTCCGCGATTTTGGGTTTTGGTATGTGTCTTGTCTTCATAACTTTAGTGTGGGGTGCTAAATTTCTGCACATCTTATCAGAGCTATCTGTTATCTCCATTGTTTGGTACCTGCGATATTTGATGATAAGCATTTCACTGGCCCAACAATCTGGTGGCAGTTACAACTGAATAAAGCCTATTGTACAGGTGACTTGGGTGGCTGCTCATATAATTTCATAAATCAATATGCTGGTCAAATATTAAGACAAGGAAATTAGTTATTTCTAATGGAAGGAAGATAGATGGTCTGGCACTGCTCAAATGTTTTGTAAAATAGCAATGTTTTTCTGGAAAATGGGAAATAGAGTTATAACTTACAACATCTACATTGCAGCTTCATTGAAATGAGTTCAAAATATGTTTTTGCCATTCCAGATGAAGTCATTGTAAATAAAAATGCTTGGCTAAAGTTGAAAGATTAATTGACTAGACAAAAAGTCTTTTATTTTTGCACAAAATTGTTCATAACTGCTATCACTTGAAGCTTAAACACATTATGAATGGAGATTCTTTCTTGTATTTTCTATTTTCTGGCTTTATGAACTGTCTATAATATTTTTGATCATTGCTTATGGCAAATAAATATCAAATATGTATTAATCTTAGTCATCGTGGGTTCGATTTTTTGCGACTTAAGATTTGTTCTTCTGTTGTTTAACGTCACTTGGCTTATCGGTAAACTTTGAATGATATCCTGTAGGGATTTATGAAGCGACTGCTTTGGAACGCGGTAAGAAGGACTCATTGCACAATTCAGATCTAGTGGACGGAATATTTGGAGACCAACCTCAAATGTCATCCCTACCAACTTAAAACTGTGAGTTCATGTTTTTGCTACTGTTATTAGTATATAAAACAACTGAACTAGACTTTTTACCAGGTAAATTCGGCTGTTCGTACCAGACAGGTCATTTGTCGCAAATGCTCTCTCTGTGGTCTATGACTTAGAGTAATGATACTTCTGAGACTTCCCATGAAATTATTGTCCTTTTTAGTTGCACATCGTCTCAATCTCAAACTTCTTTCTATCAAAATTTAAGTTATTAACCAGTGTAGTCAATCTTGATTTACGCAGCGCAAATCCTCCCACAAAGTGTCTTACCACCTAGTGGTGTCGATGGGTTTGCATGAATTAACAGCGTCTTCAAATTTAGGGGAATTAAACTTTATCACGCTAGTAATAGATGTCTCTTGTAAAAAATCAACAAAAGAAAGTCTTCCCTCCCAATCTCTCGACTAGAGGTTTCTGCTGACATTTATAATCTTAGAAGTTAGAACAAGTCTTTCGCTTTGTCTCGTTTTTTCAATTCCATTTTACATGCATCTTACAAAACTTTGTTATTGTTGATGCAGGGTTAGTTTGAGGGGTTATCCATATTGCAGCAAATTTTTTATTAGGTTTCATCATACCATCGCCGCCGCGACTGTTGTGAAGGGAAAACAGAAATGTAGGAGACTAGAATCACCACATTGACATATGGAGGAAGTAGCCATTGTTCTCTTTTTATTGTTGTGAACTAATGGGCAGGTGAAAGAGAAATATTTGTACAGACTAACTATACAAGCAGAATGCAGTTATTTTTTCTCGGCCTGTTTCTGGTGCAAAGTGATCAGATGTCTGTCTATGTAAACGCCTTCCTTCAAAATATTTTGTTTCCAGTGAAAACTTGTCTATATATTGTCCGGGTACCACCGGCAACCAAAGCTAGCTCCCCTGGCATCATGCTTTTTTATTTGATCGACTAGATGTGATAACAATGGAGCATAAGAAATGGAAAGGGCAAAGTTACTGCAGACTGTACAGCCCAAATCCGGTGGCTAGGCTGATGTATTTGGTTTCAGGTACTAGTATTGGAGATCTGTTAAATGAGGAAACATGGAGAAATATGCCGATATGTCATCTCATAGAACTATTCAGATAAGCAATGGCCTACAGGAACATACTATTCTGTTTCTTCTATGTCAGCCTACTTCACTCTTTGTTACTATTGAGTAGGTCGCTTTGACCCGGTGATTGGATTAGCAAAACGATACAAAAATTTGGTAATCTTTGCATAATCTGTAGAGTAAACTTTACTCTACAATACCATAGAAAAATTGCCTAAAAATGACATCGTTTGGCTATCTAAATCACCGAATCAAAGTGGCTAAGTTACAGGTTAAAAAGTCAAACCAGGACTATACAAAAGAATCAGAGGTAATACATATTATATCGTATGCATACATTTCCACAGCATACATATTACTCTTTGCGGTCTCTTTGATCTGAAAGAAAGTTTATTTCTGGAACAGGTTTCTGAAGAAAATAACATGAAAGGAATCAAGTGACAAGTCCGAGGTTTCTCTCGGTGGGTCATTGGCATTTCTGGTTTGTCTTAAGTTGTTACCAAGTACTAGTAGCTATTATTTCTAAATTCTAATGCTGCAAAACCTCGAAGAAATCTGTTCGATCCTTCCTCGGTCTTCAACAAAAAAACTTGTAACTAGGGCTCTCGTCTGAAAACTTTCCCTTCTAGTAATCTGGTGATGACGTGAGCAGCTATTCCAATGGGACAGAAGAAGAGGCAGAGAATAACTGAGTGTCGGGTCTCGATATCGTTCTTCACTCCATCGCGATAAACATGTCTGGTTAAATCCCAAAATACGAGGTGTTAGAAACTACTACTACTACTAGAGAGAGAGAGAGAGAGAGAGAGAGAGAGAGAGAGAGAGAGAGAGAGAGAGAGAGGGAGAGAGAGAGAGAGAGAGAGAGAGAGAGAGAGAGAGAGAGAGAGAGAGAGAGAGAGAGAGAGAGAGAGAGAGAGAGGCCTTGCAGCATAGAGATCAATAGCCAACAAATGAATCCAAGCAGAAGCCGTAGTGGTCTCACTGGAGAACATCTTTATTATCCCGGGCAGCTGCAAATAAAACAGCAAGATCAGAGGATTTCTTACCTTGAGAGATGACTTTTCTTTATCAGTTATTATTGTAGTAAAGGATAAATGAAGGAAGAATGAATTATGACTGGTGACCTCTGGCAGCATATATTTACTGGTGAAGAGCAGCTTCATTGTCTCATGCGTCCAAGAGCTACATACAAGACGCGTATACACAAGTCCCAGTATGACATATGGCACATTGCTTTCCATCAACTTCTTAGTCTGCAATTTGATCAAAAGTGAGTTAATCATCTCTTCCATTCAAACCGACACGACTGAATTAAGCACCGACATAAGGTGTTTGGAACACCATAAGGACCAACTCCTTGATATCATCACTTGAAGAAACTGCTAGACAGAAAATCCCCAAACTATGCAGCAGAACTGTGGAGCCACAAGAGTTGCCGATACATGTGCAATGAAGCCAACTCTAAGGAAACCTCGAGCACTCGTAGTATGTATGATTCTAATAAAACTGGACTCAATTCAAAAGGAAAAGGGAGTAGGAATGAAGCAACAGTGTTTACATTAAGTTGAAGGGGAAACCTCTCTATTGATCGTCTAATTTTGCATACAAAGAAATATTGCGGCAGATTACTGAGAGACAGTTATCACAATAGTGTGTAGAAGGTCACCGTATCAGATTTTGGAGCCAAGACCATGAGGACATAAAATGGAAGAACTGCAGCTGTCCCAAGAGTGACAACATTAGAGAATGTTTCAGAGCTTGCCAGACCTGCCAGGCAAAGACACAATAACTTTTGGGATTTTTTTGGGATCATAATAAGCACAGAAAACGGATTAATAATGAACTATCTGTTTTTTGAGAACATCATAAATTTCTAGTAGTGAAATTAGAGCAAGAGACGAGAAGTGATTACATGAAATGTTGGAGCTCTTTCTACAGAGATTTGAGGTTGGGAGGTTCGACTTAGAGATGATGATTTTACCCCCTCTGATGAAACTGCAGGAAACACTAGTTGTCTTGGATCCTGTTACTGAGTTTCCTCTAACATTCAGATCCTCGTTCACGTGTTTGAGAGCAATGGAAAATCTTTGATTGCATAAACGTCTCGCAACCAAGTCTGAGCTGTCAATCTAAAATGAGGAGAGTTAGGAAATGTAACATAACTTTTAGCCTTATCAAGCTTCTATATATGTTTTCTTTATTTCATATTATATAGATTACCCATAGGATATTTGAGAAAACATTACATACAAATTAACAACTAGGAGATTATGAACAAAACTAAATAAACAGATTCGTATCGAAGTGGAACGTAACAAAACAAAGCAAATTTCACTGAGGAGGGCTCACCTAATATAGCTTTGTGTGTATCGATTCTATCATGTATAAAGGGGAAAGTCTAGGGTTGCCTTCAAGCTTGGTATTAACATAAAGTGGGTTAGTGTGAAGCCATCCTTATCACTGACCAGACCAGAACTATAATAAACTACTCGCAATCAAGTGTTCCCACTGAGCTTAGAAACTGGGTAGTAGATGTAACAATTTCTGGGTAGGGGTGATCAATTAAGCAGGATGCAAACCTCTGTGCTAAGGTTTTCTAATAAGAATACATGAACTTTGATCATGTCAATCATTGAGGTTATTGACCAGCTAGTTACTTTTTTTTAGGCCCTTCTGACACTTTTTTCTGATGAAGCAGTTTTTTTTGGACTAATTGAAGCTGTAGTTACAGTTTTATAGGCCAAATCCCTAGTCACTCCTAGACTATGGTGCGCAATACGTAAATGTGATTTCTGCACAATAGCCTGCAAACAACATAGAGAATTTAAACCAACTTAAGTCTCTCATAGTTGACAGAATCATAGCAGAGGTAGGGGAATCAAGCCTTTGACTTCTTTCACCAAGTCTTTTTCTCCCCACTTTTCATAAACTGCAAATACTACTAGTATCAAGTTTCCGGGTACGATAGAAAAGTTACAAAGGGAAAGCAAAGGTTAACAATAACCTCATCAGAACCCCAAAAACAGCGAACAGAAAGTAAACAGAAACATGTATATATCTACCTTAGTTGAAGGGGTCTGAAGATTGAGGAGGCGAAAGGCGAAGGCCATAACTGATCGGAAACCTGATTGTGATTGCAGCAACAAATGGTAGTATTAGTAGGAGTAGTGGTGGTGATCTTCATTGTCATGGGAATCAAGTTTGTTTGTTATTACTTTTTTTTAGTGAGAGTGATGGCAACCATTGGAAGGTAGCCAAAAAAAAGATTGTTAAGTACATCATCGCTACAAAATTTCAGGAGGAACATGGTGGTATCGTCCACGTAATTTCTTGTTGAGGTTGGTCACTATAGTCTACTACTACTATTAAACAGGACATGTGAGCACATGCGGAGAGAGTGAGAGAGTTGGAGAGAGATGTCACGGTCACCGCCAAGGTGCCAACCACTCTAGAGAGATAGGACCGATCCACAATATCAGCAATTGTGGAGACCGGAAGATGAAGTTGCAAAATTACAATTGTACTTATCTACTAAATATCTTAACCATGTAATGGTTACGGGTACTTTCGGAAACACCAAAAGGCAGTCCGTTCATAAAACAAGAAGATTCAGCTTCTTCTTCTTCTTCTTTTTTTTTTTTTTTTTTTTTTTTTTTTGATCCAATTCCTACATCTATGGGGAGGCTGCACGAGTCCAGGATCTAGACCTAAGACTTTACAGACCAACACATATGCTCTTACCATTTATTATTTCGGTTAAAAGACAATTTCATGTCTAAGAGACCGTATTTGTCCCAAAACTTTCTATCAGTGACAGACCCTCATCCCAGACAAATGCGGCACTGCTAGAGAGGGTTATCTTGGAATTTGGTGCACTAAAGGAGTGGAATTGTCATTTTCCAACTGGAAGGGATGAAAGTGTCTTTGCATCAAAATTGAGTAGGCGAAGATGTCTTTTCCCAAATTTATCTCTTAACTTTTTCTTTGATGAATCGTAATAGCATAAATAAAATGAGTGTTAGCAATTGGTGCGCTCATGTGGGGTGCCCAATGCAATTATCATAATCTTATGGGGTTAGTTGCACTAATGCACAACCTAGAGGGGTTAGTAGCTAAGGCTCAAACCCTAGGGGTTTATGTGCAAACCTAGGAGAAGTTTTGCCTATATAAAGAGGTAGCCTCCTACACATTATAAAAGGGCTAATGGCTATTCTATAGAGAAAAGTTACTCTGTCTAGATTCATACTAGTTGTAGAGAACCCTAGTCTCTCTCCAACTTCATCCAAGGAGGTGGAACGTGGTGTGGAACACAGTGTTCGTCCTCGAGATTCACACTAGATTGGTGGGAGCAAGATCAAGGAGGAGGCGCGTGAAAGCAAGCAACACAACAATCATCCGCTGCATTAAGGAGCTTAGGAAGACAAGGTAAACACATGAATCTTCCGCTATAATTCATGTTGTAGATCTGTATGTGATAGATCCTTCCTGCCCTTCATTGGTATCAGAGCCAGGTTTGTTTTTCGTGCCTCGATATGCGTTCTCGAATCTGTATTAAAAATTAAGATTCTGAAATTTCATAACCAGTAGACGAAACCTATATGGTTAGGTAGGGTTTTTCACGAGGATTCCAGAAATATAAATTTTATAATTTTTGGATTTACGATGAATTAGTTATGAATTTTCAAAGATTCGAAACTGTATTAATCTGGACTGCTAGATCCAATCAGTATAACACGTTTTTCAAAAACTTGTTAAGATTGGATTTTGACCACATAATCGGGATCAGGACGAAAAGACGATCCCGGAAAAATTAATTTCGTCGGGAACGAAGCACGGGAAGGCGGCGCGTGGGCTTCACGCGCCACCGACGCCGCCTCCACGCGCGGCCACGCGCCGCACGCGCCAAAGGGCTGGCGGCGGCTGCTGACGTGGCAGATGATGTGGAGGTGCCACGACAGCAAAATGGCTGACGTGGCAATGACGTGGCAGCCACGTGTGGGCTGACGTGGCGATGACGTGGCGGGGTGACACATCAGCTGACGTCATTATAGGTGCTGGCGTGGCATGCCCCGTGGCATGATGACGTGGCACATGGCCGACGTCGGCGCGTGGCGGAGGCGGACGCGCCCACGCGCGGCGGCGCGTGAGGGCGCGTGCGGCCTCCTCCTGTCGTCATTTTTCGTCCGGTTTTTTCCTAGGGACTCCAAATTAAATTTCCTATTTTGTCGATATTTTTTCATAATTTTTGGAGCGACGGAAAGTTTTAGTAATTTCCAGATTAATTAATTAGTGTTTAGCACACTTCCCGAGGCAGTTTGACGACCTTAAACACACTGTTTTGAGCCCATTTTTTCTGGAGACTTAGGTCATTTTTCCCTACGTTTTGCCATAGGTGGTGAGACCCTAAGTGGTAGGGAGCAATTTTCGATCTTTTTAGTTGATTAGATTATTGCTTATTAATTTCCAGTAATTATTGTTTAATTCTGGAAATTTCCAGAAAATTCCAGTATGTTTATTATATTGTTATACATGCTGTTGTGGTTTGAATGGATGTTTTTGGTACATGGATGTGGCATAGATGTTTTATATTTTGGTTTTGGTTTTGGTTTTTGAATATGTAATCAAAATACAGCCTGCGTGTCGTGCCTCTCTATACTCTAGTGTCTTCTCTTCTCATCCACTCGCCTCTATGATGTTACTTCTTATTAGAAATAAGATAGTTAGTAGAGATTGAAGATTGAAGCTTCAAGAGAGCTGGCCAAACCAAAAGCTATGGCGCAAGGTGCATGGAGCAAATAGATGGCCTAAATGAGCCTCAAGCTTGGAGTCCTCAAGTAGGCGAGATGGCATGAGATGGAGTTCAAGACTTGCTCAAGAAGTACTCTCAATAGTGGGAGTGCACCTTAGGGGCCACATCCATTGCATATTTATTTATGCTTATGCTTGTTTTATGTTATAACTGCGTGCGATTGGATATATATGTTTAACCTCGCATGCTAAAGAACTAAAACAAAAGAGCTCACACGATGACATGATTAAAATTGATAGGAAATCACAAGTGATGAGATTTGATTCCTAGGATATACGCTAGGTTTTGGTGGAGTCCTTGTGAGGAACTATTAAGTTTAATCGATGTCACATGTTACTTTGGAGCTAAGTAAATGCTAGTGATTAACTTCCACAATGTCTCTATCAATCGTGTCTAAATCGAAATTGTAAAGGCTAAATGGTGACAACAACGACATGATAAGCCGTCGTACTATGTAACCATTAGTTGGACATAGGTTGTCAGCCACCTACAAACATGGTCGAACCTGTGATGAATAAGTTGTCACAGCAGCACATAGACATTTTCTTTAGGCTCACCAATAGTGGGAGATAGCAGTCAAGATAATGTCATAGAGCATGCTATGAAAAGGTGGGGAAATGACCTCATCAGCATGTTCGAGACCAATTTTAAAATTGTAGGAAGCCAAAGAAGAATCTTGGATCCGTCCTAGCCATTTGCGTACATAAATTGTGAGTAGTGACTCATAAAAT
The DNA here is from genome assembly GCA_023055425.1 of Linanthus parryae. Lineage (NCBI taxonomy): Eukaryota > Viridiplantae > Streptophyta > Magnoliopsida > Ericales > Polemoniaceae > Linanthus > Linanthus parryae. Next base: position 19,897,260 of record JALGPY010000012.1, on the reverse strand, counting down.
CCGCCTTAACTATGAGCTATGGCTCATGTCATAATATTGAGCACTCGACTTTAACGTCTGAGATTGATGCCATATATGATAAAAGAGTTAAGGGCTGTCAGGTACAAGCTATCCGATTTGCATTTTTGTTGCAATCTCTTCCACGTTTCACGAAACGTTAAATGACACAAATTGTAAGTGTCAGGATGTTTGGATTAGACCAAACATCACTCTGTTCTAGGATCTAAGCAAAGGGAGTTTGCTAAGAATACTAGTCCAGCATACTTCGGATGTCTAAGTGATAAATGATTGCTAAAGACTGTTAGAGAAGTATGATCATACTTAGTGAAGTATGATAGGCAGATATAACCCCTAGCCCGGTATTAGGACCAAGGCAACATGTGGGGCAAGGATAAGGGAATTTAGGGGAAATTTTGGTATAAGACCGATTTTACCCAAGACTGGCAAACGCAAAAGGAGCAAAGGAGTTTTTCTAAGACAAGAGAAAGGCCCAAACCTGGCAAATAACTTCTCGTCTAAGGATCCATAGGATTGTCTTTGAGGGAGCAGCCACCAAATTTTGTTTTGGTCACAGTTTTAACTTTGGATATGGTTATATCATGGTGTTTGCGTTCTTAAAGATTCTAGCATGAGTGACGCCTCAGAATTCTTGGATGTCAACTTAAGAGTATGACTTAAGATTCTGATATGTGGCGCGCTAGATTAAGACACACGATGACAGGAAAGGATGTTCAGGCTAGCTAGGGCAGGCCTGCTTGGATTTTGCCCAAGGTACCCTTACCTGTGTGTGGTTCTTGCCGGACAAGAAAGGCGAAACGCAAACCATCCAGTAGAGCATTAAGGACTACTGAGTCTTTGTATATTATTCATTCTGTTGTTGTATTCCATTATTTGTTAGAGCTAAGACATGGTGCTTACTGTTCCATCACATTCGTAGATGATTGTCCGCGTCTCAACTGTGTGTGCTTGGGCCACATAAGTCTAAGGCAAAAGGGTGCTTCAGACAGGTCTCTACAAAAGGTAGAAAACCGTCTGGATAAAAGGATATGTCCTTGGCCAGAATGAGACCAGAAGTATCTATCTTAGCAAGAGCTATGTGATTGAAAGAAATAGTAAGGCAGTTGGCTATCCCCACGCCCCAGCAATATGCTGTAGAGGATAACGGGGAATAGGATACTGTAAGAGATGGTCTGATGTATGATAGAGCGTGCAAAGTACAAGTTCCCTATTCGGAGGAGACACTTTGCTAAAAGGCTATCAACACACTCAACCATAATTCCACCAAGTCTGTAGCCACTACACCCTACGAGATGTGGACCAAAAGGCAACCTATATGAGGTAACCTTAGGCCATGGGGATCGGTAGTTTATGTACTAACTAAATTTCAAGTCAGGAAGAGATTCGTTGAGAAATAAGTCTCTACGAAACAATAGGTTTCACTGGAAGACACCCCATCCCTGAATGATCAACAAGAAATAGTTCCTACGGATCTTCAGGACAGTGGGAGTAACATGCCTAGTGAACAGCCCATCATAGATTATAACTATGTGGAGAAACCCTCTTTGCATAGGAGCGCTCTTTGGAGCGTATCCTGTCGATGAATTGACATCGAAAGGAAGACCATAAGGGTCACCACGCAAGAGAATGATGAACCTAGGATATTGTCCCAGGATCTTTCATCACCTGACAAGGAGGAATTGGAAGTTAGACCCTAGATGGAAGAAACATATCTTCATGGAGTAACGTATCTTCTTATGCTATTTGGAGCAGTCTAGGGGTTGCGTATTTGAAACGCAACAGCCGATAAGTAGCATAACAAAATGGATTCACGAGATATATGATTTCTCATAGGAGATGTCCATAATTAAGGGATATGTTCGTAGAGATGATGATCTCCACGAGCATGGAGGATACCGCTGGAAGATACCCGTTCATTAAATCGATTATGAGGAATTAGTCCCTCAAGGATCCTTCGGACAGTGGGAGTGACTTTCCAAGCAGGATGCTGCATCCATAAGGGATGAGAGCAAATGATGATCCTCCTATGCAAAGGAATTTCTCATAGGAGCATACCCCATCGACTACTTGAGATCGAAGGGATGATCTTAAGGATCACCTTGCATAAACGATAGGATAGAATCCTAGGCCTTATCATTCCCTAATTACGAAGAATATATAGTAAGATTTACAGGATAAATTAGAGTCTATAAGGGGCCAACCGAGTTTAAGGCTAGGTTGACTTTCCGACTGGATGGAAGACTATTGGAGATTAATGGATTTCCAAGGTCAATCAGAGACCCAGACGGAAGCGTGGTAAGGCATACGACTTGCGTAGAAGCGAATAAGTCTACACTCATTCTGAGGATAGACATCGACGAGTTTGAGTCGATCCGACGAATTTGCGTTGGTTCAACGAGGTATCCTTCCCAAGGCTTTGGGTAATAAGGATTACGTTGATTCGCTTGGTAGTATCAATAGTTGTGGATCCATTCTCGATAGACGTGACGACTGAATTTATCAATGGAGAAATCCTAGAGGTGACTAAGGTTAAATGCACAAAACGTGTGCAAGCTCTTTAAGTCCATATGGGATCTTATATAGTCCTCTGGACAGCTGTATTTCATCAGGGATCGTTTACTATATGTTTACGATAACAAATGGAAACCGCTGTGTATCACTCTTACTAGTAGAGAGTTGATGATCAAGTCACTTAATATCGATGACACACTATTTGCTAGTGGAGCTTAAGGATTGTTCGAGTCCCCTAAGGAGTATATGTACTCCTATAGCTCAGCGCAAGACTTCACGAGCCTAGGCATGTGCCCTAAAAGACACCATATAAGAATGACCAGATAACCAGAGTGCCAGATGCATTAGGAGTCTTCTCTACACTATGGTGTATACTCGGACCTAGCGAACGCTGTGCAATCGGAAGAATTAGATTTCAGGATATTCCAATTTAAGACACAAGATTGTAACCTGGATACTCTATACGATAGATCACGTGCTAGGACTATCGAAGATGATGCTTCGACTAGTTAGCTATACATGCTGACTAGGGTGGGGACCTAGATTCACATGGATCCAACTCAGGCTATTGTCCATGTTCGATGATAGACTCGCATGGAACAAATGCAATATAAGTGTTGCATGATTGTATTGGACCGCTCCATTGACCATGGAAGCGAAGCACGATTGCCTGTTCTGCCATAGGGCAGAAATGTGTTTGACCGAAAATGGTTTCTTGTAAGCTTATGAGCTATAAACAAACCTATTACCATGAGTAGTGTTAGCATACGGCTATAACATTGCGGTAAAGACAAACACATAGTCGAGGGTACTATTTCACAAAAGGTGAAATAACTACCTAGAGAGTAATCCTGGAGTGGATCGACTATGGGCCAGGATGTTGGCTCATCCCATTCCTAAACCACATGAGAGTCGTCCTTGTGGATCTCTTTAGAGAATTGGGACTTGGTTTTCGATAACTAGCAATATGATTGATGAGCAAACGAGACATTGATTGACTGGATTTTAATTGGATTTGTTTTAAGCAGCATGTTGTTTTGATACATGTATAATATGTTACATTTCTGGAACTAGCATAGAGCATGTCACGCAGACACAAGGTCGGCTCACTCACACGAGCGACCGCCTTCGCAATATCCTGGATATGTCTGGGTGTGGCGGAAGATGAGACAGAATCCCGATAAGCGCTGAAGGCCTACTATATGATATGAGATGCCTTCTTCATATGAGCATATGGCCTATGATAAAAGCTAGATGTCTATCAGTAGAGCTAGGAGCCTGTCAGACGGATTCAACTGTCGCATTGGAAATAAGTTCCAAGGTGAGACTGGTTATGGCCAATCGAACATGGTTATTACCCCGAACCATGTACAGTCTGTGTAGAGAAAGCTAGATGCGAGAACTGATAATTGTTCGCAATAGTGTGACATGGCAGTACTCGGGCTGGTGGCCATAAGGGCTACCGGATTGTCATCTGCATAGTGGTCCTTTGCAAGGATAAGACATGCGCTCTGATCAGAGTCTAAACACTATGGCGCATATTCCCCCTTGAATAACGCGCGTTTATGAGTGACCATGAGGTGATGAGTAGAATTAGTCCCTGGGATTCCTCATCGTGTGAGCCTCGTCGATCATATAAAGATGATTGACACTGTATACCCTTTGTACTTACGTCTGTGTCATGAGGAGACGGGTCGGTGGTGCTACTTTGGCGTGACACCTTACGGCTATGGATGATTCGGCCTTCCGGACACTGCTGGGAAAGCAGCTGAGCCGAATCTGAGTGACACATGTATGTAAGGAAAGGTTCTCGTTGCATCGCTCTTTATTATCTTCATTGGGCCCACCTGCAAGATCTTATGGGATCATGTAGGATATGAAAATATAAAGGAGATGTTGACTCATTGGATCATGGCCTTCGGGACAAGGCAGGTGCTCATGATCCACGAGATGACAATCGGAGGAATCTGGGGAATACGAGAGTTACGGAGAGCATTATTACCGTTATATGTTTTAAGGGTGCCTTCCTGCGCTGGCTATACGAGTTTGGTATGTGGATCTCCCGAGAGGGTGCCTTCCCATGCTGGCTATACGATTTTGGTGTACGGATCTCCCGAAATGCAGGTACTCTCACCGGTCACACGCCACGGCCACAACAATACTCTTTGTAGATGATAGAAAGTTGGAGATTGATAGAGACTGGATGGATTGTGCAACCCCGCTGTGCGAGTGGGAGATGTTAGCAATTGGTGCGCCCATGTGGGGTGCCCAATGCAATTATCATAACCTTATGGGGTTAGTTGCACTAATGCACAACCTAGAGGGGTTAGTAGCTAAGCCTCAAACTCTAGGGGTTTATGTGCAAACCTAGGAGAAGTTTTGCCTATATAAAGAGGTAGCCTCCTACACATTATAAAAGGGCTAATGGCTATTCCATAGAGAAAAGTTACTCTGTCTAGATTCATACTAGTTGTAGAGAACCCTAGTCTCTCTCCAACTTCATCCAAGGAGGTGGAACTTGGTGTGGAACACAGTGTTTGTCCTCGAGATTCACATTAGATTGGTGGGAGCAAGATCAAGGAGGAGGCGCGTGAAAGCAAGCAACACAACGATCATCCGCTGCATTAAGGAGCTTAGGAAGACAAGGTAAACACATGAATCTTCCGCTATAATTCATGTTGTAGATCTGTATGTGATAGATCCTTCCTGCCCTTCAATGAGGAAATACAAGCAGCCGGAGAAATAAGCTACACAAGTGCAATACCAACTACAACGGATGATAAAACAGCTACTACAACGGATGATTTTCAAACAAAGCATTTTTCGCAGCATTGTGAGCACTAGCCACCTGAACACACGAGACTGTATGAATAGAGCAAAAGGTGAGTCCGTCCAAAGCACCCTCAATTTTGTAAAAAAATGGGTGCATCCTGAAAAGCTGGATTACTCTTCCCTTGAAACAAAGACAAAACAATAGAATTATCAGTAATGATATTAGTAAAGTTAATATTATGATGCAATGCAAAATTAGCCCCATGTTCCACACCAGAAATTCCGCCTGGAGTGCGCTGGACTTATGGACCTTTCTCCCAATCTTCCACTCAAAATTATCCGATAGAGTGATCTCTTAACATGCTAAATAGTAAATTATTCTAAACAGTATTCTACAACATACTATATGTTGTCTCAATGATATACAACCCAATACTAGTTGAGAGATTGCGACCATTTTAGGCACCATCAATATTTATGTCATTTTCTCGAAATGTGAGGAATATTGGCTCCCTTTCACAACACCACCGGCCGAACAATGCACTGACCCATCGTGCTAATGTTTCTGGAGCTGGAGCTTTGACCAATTATGGAGACTTCATTTTTCATAATCCTTTTGATAGTCGTGATAGATAAAATTTTACAGCTAAAGACTTTGCCGTACCTGCCTTTCTAGATAGGCCCAAGGACATGCATACTGGAACGTTTCTTGAGTTGACACGGTCCAACAAGTGATTATCAAATTCTTTCCCTGCTTCTGGTTTGAAACCACACACATTCCATAGCGAGGTTGCAACCTAACAACGGAAGAAAGATGATCTGGAATTTGGAGCTTTGGTTGCACAAGGAACAAAGATTGGTTCCAGTACTAAACCGTTGGTTGAGCATACTTAGAGCTGCGAATCGGTTCAGTTTAACCGGCAATTCCGATTAAAACCGAACCGAATGAACCGGCCAAAGAGAACCGTGGATCGAACCGAGAACCGGGGGACCGAAACCGGACCCGGTAATAATCGGTTACGGTTCGGTTTGTCAATTTCTCAGAACCAGAACCGGGGCCGGAACCGGAACCGATCCGAACCGGAACCGGAACCGACCCGGAACCGAACCGAGAACCGAGTCTAACAGGCGAATTTTTTAAAAAAGTGAACGTTATGTGTTGTCTGTTGGAATAGATGCCCTAGAGACAATCTAGTTTAGTATGAATTTGTATATGGCTAGAAAATTCATTTATTATTTATTGGATATTTAATATAATGAAGTCCTTAGATTTACAATTGTGTTGTTTATCTTAAATATCCCTAGTCCAGTATAATGATCAATGGGACAATCATCTATAGACTAGTATGGGGTTGGATTAATATAGAGATATCATGATCCAACACATAGGTGTGCATTAAGGGTAATGACGCACTGGATTGACCCATCTCCGAGAAAGCTACTGATAACTCCTTAATAAGAGTTATCCTACATACGTTTCACATTGTTATTTGTGTGCGTTTCGGTGCAAAGTGACGAGATTTGAGCCAAAATATGGTGAAAATGCACTTTTGGATGTTTTTGAGCTTAAATGTGCAATCCGGGCGTTTCTTAATGGTTTTGAGTATGATTTTGATAACTTTTCACATTTGATCTTCGCGGTAGTGTTCGTGTTGTCGTTTGACAGGAATTACGCGTGCGGGAATCAAGTGGAGAGAAGAAACGAGCTTCGGAATTGAAGAAAAAGACGAATTTTGACGTTTTGGATGTTTTTAGCTAAAATTGGGCAATAATTGAGAAAAACGAGAAAACGGTCCGGAAACGGGAATTTCTCTACATGGACGAAGTCTACGTCGCGAAAGGAATCCAAAGGTGCAAAAATCACGTTAATCGGAGTTCGGGATCAAAATCCGGATCCTTATTTTCTTTCCCGCACTCTTAAAGTATCCTGAAAATCCTGATTTTAACTAGAAACATCCTGAATCATCTCCCAAGCATCCTTTTAGCTCCAATACAACCAAATACCATGCAATACCTATGGCCTTTACCTATGAAACACAGCAGCCAATAACACGTCACCATCAGACCACCATTTCAATCCAACAACCTCCTTGTCACCATATTCACCAACACCCTTTATACCATTAATCACCACTGTCCTTTTCACCATATTTCCCTAAACTCCATTGCCTTCAACATGACTGACCCAATTCATTACCATTACCCACAACAAAAACCACTAGCCTTCATCCTTTCACCATAGAAACCTACCTGAAACTATAACCTTGCACCTGCTAATTACCTACCTAAGTTTTATCCGGACACCACTCCACTGCCTATTAATTACCAGCAGCTACAAAGATAATTCACAACCTGTAAACCACCATAACAACTACCACCATCATCAACTACAATTCATAACCACCATATTGGCTTCACCTACAACCTGCCTAGCATCCTCATTGGCCACCATCAGACTTCCCCAATTCAAATAAACCAACAACCATAGCTAATTAACTAAACAACACCTACTTGTTACAACCATAACCTGATGCAAAACTACCTCTTACACATCAAACCTTCACCATAATTCCAAACAACCTACAAGAAAGCCTACAACTGAACCTTCAACCTCCAATTTACCACAATTACAATCCATTAAAACTCATAAACACCACTGCCAATTCAATCACCTTCACTACCATGACTAACATCATCTCCAAACAACCAATACAAACCACCCCAATCAAACCTGTAATTAATTACAATCACCAGCAGAATATAGAGCCCAAAACTACCACTGAAACTCGATAACAGTCCTCAACCTTCACCACTGCTGCTAGTTACCAAGCACAGACCTTGCAGCCACCTGAACCATCACAATCACCTTATACCTAACCAAACAACCTGCCACGACAGAACTAAATCACCAGCTTTATTCCACCAGTTTCACCATGAAAACCCACCATTAACAACAACCTGCAATTCCATTCCCTACCACCAGACCACCTAAAAACTACCAGCCACCAAGTGAAACCATCGGCAGAAACCCAGGACTACTTTCATCACCGAAGCAAAACCAGAGGCTGGATCAACCACTGGACAGAGACCAATTCATCTTCAGATCAGAGAACCAGGAGAAGAATCAATAAGAAGAGTGAAGCAGAACAGAGAAGAGAAAGACGAAGAAGTGCGATTCCAGGTGTTGGTCGTAGGAAGAGTAATTTCTTCGTGCGAAGAAGAATTACTTAGCCAATTTCAGAGATTATTCGAAGTCTCTTCGCATATACTGTCTCAGTATCTATCTGCGAACGCCTTCGTACGAAGGGGTCGCAGTCTTCGTGCGAACAGAGTTTTCCAGGCTCTGATTTGGCTTGATTCAGCCTGGGGCTTTTGTGCAATATTGAAAACTTGTTATAACTTGTTCAGAAAATATACAAAAAAGCCCTAGAACGTGATTAGCAGAGGAGGACGGGTCAGAGACAGATCAGAGACGAAACAGAGTACTGTGTGGAGCTCAGAGCACTGTTTGGAGCGTGGAAACGAATCGTTTGAATTCTTTTTCTCCTTTCTCTTTATTTTTGTCTACGATTATGAAAAACATTGCTTTTGTAATCATGAATCGTAGTAGCTAAACACTTTATATCGGGATTTCTCAAACGGTAGCTAGGGCTTGAAGCCGTGTTTGGCGAATTATGAGTTTGATTCATGCTTGATTGAACTTAATAGATGATGAATGTTTTTGCTATGTTTAATTCTCGTTCTTAATCCATCTTTGTGTTGTTTGGCCAGCAGTATAAAGATCATCGGTAGTGTGTTAGTGAAAGCAACAAACTACTCGGATAATTGAATTAAGCACGTAGTCACAGGTTAGAGAAATCAACCACCGACTGTGAACTTTGAGTAGAATTATACGTAATTATATGTTTTAGGGCTAATTAGAACTTGGTAACTCGGTTGTAATTTGCCCTAGGCATAGAAAGCTAGCTTGGTAACTCGGTTAGCATTATTGCTCGTTTGGCACTAAATCATCATCTGTGTTTCAACACGTAATTCGTTAATGGTATTCACCTAGTGATCCTAGAGAAATCCTGATACTTGTCTCTCGTATTAATCTCACTTTTAATAATCAGTTTGTTATTTAAATTATTAGTTTAGTAAAACAATCCAATTGCTTTCCCACACGAAGTTAATCATCCTAGTTAATTCACGACAAGTCCCTTGGGTTCGACTAACCCGGATTACCGGATATTACTACACGCGACAGCCGTACACTTGCGAATGGATCGTGTCAAGTTTTTGGCGCCGTTGCCGGGGACTTCGGTTGAATTAGTTAGAATTATTAACTTTAGGGAATTTTATTTTTGCTTTTGTTTATTTTTTTTTATCTCACCTTCTTCCTAGCGAATTATTGTGCAGGTATCTTGGTGATCATGTGGGGGCAGAATTACTATGGGCATTCTCCAGTCTACCAACCGTACTACTCCTATGGAGATATGTACACCCCTCCTCCTTGCAATCAAGAAGATGAGCATATTAAAGAAGTATTGAAGCTCATGATAGCTAGTATGGACAGAATTGAGGAAGGGATTAATAGGATGGATGAAAGTCTCCAGCTAAAGGGACAACACTTGGCAAAACTTTCGAGTGCATTGGCATATGCAGATAATGACGATGGGCCAAGTAGCATCATTCCTGACTTAGTTGAGGAGTGTGAAGAGGAAGACGAAGAACTCCCAGAGGTCTATGTCTATAATACTGTTCATCATGAAGTAATAGATTCTTGGGCTGCTTCAGATTCAGACTCAAATTGGGATGATATTTTGAAGCCTATACAACTTGTGCCTCGCATAATTCCGGAGCCATGGCATGAATGGGAGAGTGTGGACATCGCGAGCTTATGGACCATTGAAGATATTTGCTGTGAGGAAGAAAGCCATGAAGCTAAGAAATTATTGCATGGAGATGTTCACATGGACATATATCAAGAAATTCATGAGTCTAGTCCATATCTCAAGGAGATCATAAAATGGGATGAGTCACATGAGGAAGACCAAAGACCCTAGTTTTATGCAGTACATGATTTGACACCTGTGATTCCAAGACAAGAGCTAGGGAAGGAAACAGTCAAGACGGCACTCCTTGCCATTACTGTTCCAACTGAGGTTCTATTTCCACATAACCGATCCTCAATGATATTGATTCTGAAGAATTGGAAGAAGAAGAAGAAGAAGAGGAAAGGTACAATGGGTCATGATGTGGTGAATGAATTCTCGAGAAGACCGGTGATCAAGGAGTGGAAGCACAAGAAGAAGAAATTTGCAAAGGCCGTCTTCTACAACTTCTTCTTGCCATATGCGTCTCATGCATGCTCACTTGAGAAGAGACAAAAAGAGAGACGATGGTGGAAGAAGAAAAAGTGGAGAGAAAAATCTCCTTAAACATCTTTTGAGGTAACTGGGTCGGGTCGTCGACCTTAAATTACACGACGCTTGTTGGGAGGCAACCCAACGTATTTTCTGCTTAAGTTAGGGAGTGAGTTTTTAATACAGTTTTTTTCTTTTTAGTTATTTATATGGAGAGATGAGAGAGAGGGGGATTAATGATGTTTTCCTAGTGACATACTTGAGCAGGTTATGGTAGAATCTACCCCGGTGTGCCATGTCACACATGACCTTTACAGGGACTCGTGCATGCGAGTTGGGGATTCTTCAGACATGGATTTTAGTAGAGGAGGGCAGTCGACCCCGGTGTGCGAGTACACATTGACTGTAAAAGGAGCATGGTGGCACCACTACTGTGCTTGGGGACTGCTTGGCGTGATTTCGTCCCCACCCTTGAGGTGGTTGTGAGTATCTTTTTCTCTTGCTAAATTTTGTGTTTATTTTATATAAGTATGTCATAGCTCCATCTCATCTACTGGCCTTCCACATTGATTGATGAGTCCTATACCAAATCTCTAAATTCGTTGAGGACAACGAAGCATTCAAGTGTGGGGGTGGTTTAACTGTTTACTAGCCAATGTGTCTTGCATAGCCAGTTACATGTAGGATGTGTTTAGATTGTATTGTGAGTCAGTTGTGGTTTTTGTTATGTTTTTACTTATATTGTCGTATTGTGTAGAGTAGATTTACATACTGTTTGCACTTTTACATAATTGAGTATACCCACCAAAATTTTAAATTGTGTAGAGTCATTTTTTTCGTGTCAAAGCCTTGCATATAGAGTTAGGATATTATGAAAAATACAAAAAAAAAAAAATGAAAAAAAGAGAAAATTCATAAAAATGGAAAATTGAAAATTTTGAGAAAAAGCAATTGAGAGAAGCATAGACTTGGTTGATTTAGTGAGATGTGAAAACTATAGGCATAGGGCGTGAATTTTGACCGAGAGTGACATTTTTAGTTTCCCTTAGTATGTATAGAGAGAATCTCATTACGGGAATGCCTACCTATTTTTAAACTAAAATTAAATTTTAAAAGCTAAAGTGTGTGTTGTTTTTCTCTAAAAGAGTTGAGCTTGGTGTTTGCTAAACAAGCCGAACGTTCATGTTGTCCGTCGTAGGTAGTCGCCAGCCCGCCTCGTAGTGGCACACAGAACAGCTGTGCGAGGATGTGTATTAGAGCACTCACTGCTTTTAGATCTTACCTTGTAGGACCACTAGATAACCCTAATTGATCCTTGGATTCATTGTTAGCCTCTTTGACCTAGGAAGACGATTCTTGGCCATCATCATATACCGTTTAGAATTACCTGTCTAGAGCGTCACGAGGGAGCAGTCGTTGAGGGGGTTCGATGAGGGAGTGCTTGATTTCACATTTATGTGAGTCCTATTATTCGCATGTGCTTTATTTGATATCTTCGAGGGGATGCGAGGGTGAGTGAGTTGGCTTGCACACTAAGGTGTGGCGGTGTTCCATGTCATTACACTATGGACACAGTAGTGGAGAGCCTGAGTGTGTGACATCTAATCCGCACAAAAATGGGGTTGGTTGTTCTTGATTGGTGGAACGTGCTAGGTACTGGATTCCTATCATCTCGGTGTAGGAGGTTCGGTTGGATTAGGCACGTGACATATATCTTATTTGACTACTTGAGAGAGGGATATGGCTGCAATCTAGTGTGGGGGTGTCGACATTTGACTACGGACATAGAGATTGTGCATTGACGACTCCACCCCCCATACACGCTTTGACTTTGACGGTTTGTGGCATCGCACTTCATGGAGTTAGGGGGAGATGTATTATTGTTGGGATATACATTCATGGGTTTGTTTATTTCCTTTCCCTGACATGATTACTATAGCTTGATTCTTGAAAGAGGACCACTCATATTTATTTGATTGTATTGATGTTTGGATGAGAGAGAGAAAAAAAAAATTAAAAAAATAATAAAAAAAGAGAGAAAAAAAGGAGAGATAAAGAAATAATAGAGTTGTGCTTATTGGAAAACGAGTGGTGAAAGTTCCTAATTCCAGATTGAAGATTGATTGAGATCGCGTACGCTTCGCTTTGATGGCCACGGGATTGACATGGTACCAAGGTTTGCGGGGATTGAGGTCCGGAGTCGGTGAGATTCGGGTTGTGGATTCCTATCATCAAGGTGAGGGTGTGTGAGATATGGGGATTGGTGAGTTTATGTGACGCTTTAGGATTTTTTGCTTCATACAAGTTATATCCTTTTTGTCCCTACGCCTCATCATATTTGACCATTAGCGGAATTGGAGCTCGGACTGTGAATGTGGCTTAGCCTTGGTTAGCCTCTTAATTTTATCAGCATATATGAAGAGGTAGCTTGTTCTTTATAGTAAAGTTAAGCTTTCTATACTAACTATGGGTAATTACTTGTTGTCGAATTTAGTTGTGATTTACACCTCTTTCCTAATTTTTTTCATCATCCATGAGCACCGATCTATGCATATTGAGATTGCCTTATCTTCCAAAAAGAAAGTAATTTGTGTTTTATGTGTTTAAGGTCGAGTCTAGAATTGCATTTGCATCATCTTGCTGCATTGTTTGTGTCTTGAGTCATGTTAGAGTCGTTTGAGTCTTGCCGGCTAATATACAGTTAAATGCAGTAGATGAGACTTTGCTCGGGACGCGCAAATGGCAAGTGTGGGGGTATTTGATAACTCCTTAATAAGAGTTATCCTACATACGTTTCACATTGTTATTTGTGTGCGTTTCGGTGCAAAGTGACGAGATTTGAGCCAAAATATGGTGAAAATGCACTTTTGGATGTTTTTGAGCTTAAATGTGCAATCCGGGCGTTTCTTAATGGTTTTGAGTATGATTTTGATAACTTTTCACATTTGATCTTCGCGGTAGTGTTCGTGTTGTCGTTTGACAGGAATTACGCGTGCGGGAATCAAGTGGAGAGAAGAAACGAGCTTCGGAATTGAAGAAAAAGACGAATTTTGACGTTTTGGATGTTTTTAGCTAAAATTGGGCAATAATTGAGAAAAACGAGAAAACGGTCCGGAAACGGGAATTTCTCTACATGGACGAAGTCTACGTCGCGAAAGGAATCCAAAGGTGCAAAAATCACATTAATCGGAGTTCGGGATCAAAATCCGGATCCTTATTTTCTTTCCCGCACTCTTAAAGTATCCTGAAAATCCTGATTTTAACTAGAAACATCCTGAATCATCTCCCGAGCATCCTTTTAGCTCCAATACAACCAAATACCATGCAATACCTATGGCCTTTACCTATGAAACACAGCAGCCAATAACACGTCACCATCAGACCACCATTTCAATCCAACAACCTCCTTGTCACCATATTCACCAACACCCTTTATACCATTAATCACCACTGTCCTTTTCACCATATTTCCCTAAACTCCATTGCCTTCAACATGACTGACCTAATTCATTACCATTACCCACAACAAAAACCACTAGCCTTCATCCTTTCACCATAGAAACCTACCTGAAACTATAACCTTGCACCTGCTAATTACCTACCTAAGTTTTATCCGGACACCACTCCACTGCCTATTAATTACCAGCAGCTACAAAGATAATTCACAACCTGTAAACCACCATAACAACTACCACCATCATCAACTACAATTCATAACCACCATATTGGCTTCACCTACAACCTGCCTAGCATCCTCATTGGCCACCATCAGACTTCCCCAATTCAAATAAACCAACAACCATAGCTAATTAACTAAACAACACCTACTTGTTACAACCATAACCTGATGCAAAACTACCTCTTACACATCAAACCTTCACCATAATTCCAAACAACCTACAAGAAAGCCTACAACTGAACCTTCAACCTCCAATTTACCACAATTACAATCCATTAAAACTCATAAACACCACTGCCAATTCAATCACCTTCACTACCATGACTAACATCATCTCCAAACAACCAATACAAACCACCCCAATCAAACCTGTAATTAATTACAATCACCAGCAGAATATAGAGCCCAAAACTACCACTGAAACTCGATAACAGTCCTCAACCTTCACCACTGCTGCTAGTTACCAAGCACAGACCTTGCAGCCACCTGAACCATCACAATCACCTTATACCTAACCAAACAACCTGCCACGACAGAACTAAATCACCAGCCTTATTCCACCAGTTTCACCATGAAAACCCACCATTAACAACAACCTGCAATTCCATTCCCTACCACCAGACCACCTAAAAACTACCAGCCACCAAGTGAAACCATCGGCAGAAACCCAGGACTACTTTCATCACCGAAGCAAAACCAGAGGCTGGATCAACCACTGGACAGAGACCAATTCATCTTCAGATCAGAGAACCAGGAGAAGAATCAATAAGAAGAGTGAAGCAGAACAGAGAAGAGAAAGACGAAGAAGTGCGATTCCAGGTGTTGGTCGTAGGAAGAGTAATTTCTTCGTGCGAAGAAGAATTACTTAGCCAATTTCAGAGATTATTCGAAGTCTCTTCGCATATACTGTCTCAGTATCTATCTGCGAACGCCTTCGTACGAAGGGGTCGCAGTCTTCGTGCGAACAGAGTTTTCCAGGCTCTGATTTGGCTTGATTCAGCCTGGGGCTTTTGTGCAATATTGAAAACTTGTTATAACTTGTTCAGAAAATATACAAAAAAGCCCTAGAACGTGATTAGCAGAGGAGGACGGGTCAGAGACAGATCAGAGACGAAACAGAGTACTGTGTGGAGCTCAGAGCACTGTTTGGAGCGTGGAAACGAATCGTTTGAATTCTTTTTCTCCTTTCTCTTTATTTTTGTCTACGATTATGAAAAACATTGCTTTTGTAATCATGAATCGTAGTAGCTAAACACTTTATATCGGGATTTCTCAAACGGTAGCTAGGGCTTGAAGCCGTGTTTGGCGAATTATGAGTTTGATTCATGCTTGATTGAACTTAATAGATGATGAATGTTTTTGCTATGTTTAATTCTCGTTCTTAATCCATCTTTGTGTTGTTTGGCCAGCAGTATAAAGATCATCGGTAGTGTGTTAGTGAAAGCAACAAACTACTCGGATAATTGAATTAAGCACGTAGTCACAGGTTAGAGAAATCAACCACCGACTGTGAACTTTGAGTAGAATTATACGTAATTATATGTTTTAGGGCTAATTAGAACTTGGTAACTCGGTTGTAATTTGCCCTAGGCATAGAAAGCTAGCTTGGTAACTCGGTTAGCATTATTGCTCGTTTGGCACTAAATCATCATCTGTGTTTCAACACGTAATTCGTTAATGGTATTCACCTAGTGATCCTAGAGAAATCCTGATACTTGTCTCTCGTATTAATCTCACTTTTAATAATCAGTTTGTTATTTAAATTATTAGTTTAGTAAAACAATCCAATTGCTTTCCCACACGAAGTTAATCATCCTAGTTAATTCACGACAAGTCCCTTGGGTTCGACTAACCCGGATTACCGGATATTACTACACGCGACAGCCGTACACTTGCGAATGGATCGTGTCAAGTTTTTGGCGCCGTTGCCGGGGACTTCGGTTGAATTAGTTAGAATTATTAACTTTAGGGAATTTTATTTTTGCTTTTGTTTATTTATTTTTTTTATCTCACCTTCTTCCTAGCGAATTATTGTGCAGGTATCTTGGTGATCATGTGGGGGCAGAATTACTATGGGCATTCTCCAGTCTACCAACCGTACTACTCCTATGGAGATATGTACACCCCTCCTCCTTGCAATCAAGAAGATGAGCATATTAAAGAAGTATTGAAGCTCATGATAGCTAGTATGGACAGAATTGAGGAAGGGATTAATAGGATGGATGAAAGTCTCCAGCTAAAGGGACAACAGTTGGCAAAACTTTCGAGTGCATTGGCATATGCAGATAATGACGATGGGCCAAGTAGCATCATTCCTGACTTAGTTGAGGAGTGTGAAGAGGAAGACGAAGAACTCCCAGAGGTCTATGTCTATAATACTGTTCATCATGAAGTAATAGATTCTTGGGCTGCTTCAGATTCAGACTCAAATTGGGATGATATTTTGAAGCCTATACAACTTGTGCCTCGCATAATTCCGGAGCCATGGCATGAATGGGAGAGTGTGGACATCGCGAGCTTATGGCCCATTGAAGATATTTGCTGTGAGGAAGAAAGCCATGAAGCTAAGAAATTATTGCATGGAGATGTTCACATGGACATATATCAAGAAATTCATGAGTCTAGTCCATATCTCAAGGAGATCATAAAATGGGATGAGTCACATGAGGAAGACCAAAGACCCTAGTTTTATGCAGTACATGATTTGACACCTGTGATTCCAAGACAAGAGCTAGGGAAGGAAACAGTCAAGACGGCACTCCTTGCCATTACTGTTCCAACTGAGGTTCTATTTCCACATAACCGATCCTCAATGATATTGATTCTGAAGAATTGGAAGAAGAAGAAGAAGAAGAGGAAAGGTACAATGGGTCATGATGTGGTGAATGAATTCTCGAGAAGACCGGTGATCAAGGAGTGGAAGCACAAGAAGAAGAGACAATTACTTGTACAAAGGTTGTCAAGAAGAGAAACTGTGGATTGGATATACGAGTGTGACTTGTATGTCTCGTGCCCAATCCGGATATAGAGACAAAGGGATGAGACAATTACTTGTACAAAGGTTGTCAAGATGACTATTCTATTAGTTGGCTAGAATGAATGTTTTGCTAGAAACCGCTCCATATTAGCAAATTGTTGTTACCAACTAGATAGAACCTATGGGGTCACACGCTATATAGAGTTGAGCTAGATTTGGGAATTAATTAATTGGATTAATTAATTAGAAAGATCACTTTGCAATACCTTGCAAACTTAGTAAGGACTAATTTGCAAGGAAGGGACTGAATTGAATTCTAGTAGGACTAGAATAAGTTATTTAGGTAGTTGGCAATGATTTGTTGGACTATATAAAGGACACTCCTTCCTTCCTTCCCACACTTATGATTCAATTGATCATAACTTGAGTGGGAGAGAACCAAAAGGAGAGAGAGCAAGCAAGCTAAGGAGCCGCCGCCCCCTAGCTCGGCGCCGTCCGTCCCCGTCGGCCCACAAGGAGGTCGAACACCTCCTTGTTCGTCTCGTTTTGCGTGATTATTCTTCCTCTTCCTCTTTCTGGGCTAGAACCAAGGATTGGAAGATCTAGAAATCAACACTAGGCGTGGATCAACTATAGAGAACGTGACACAATTCGCGTTTGAAGTCATCAAAGGAGAACCCTAAGGTGTGTTAATTGATTTCTTCCTTTACCATCGTTATGTCTCTTGACTTGTGATCCTTGGAGGGTTTTGCATGGTTAATTATTGTTTCCGTTGCGCATCCATGAATCAAAACCCTACAGTGGTATCAGAGCCACATGTCGTAGAGCATAAACGTGGTTTATGTGTTACGTTTTGATAGTTTTACGCCTTAATCTTGTTGTTTATCGCGTAAAACAAGACAAATCAAGCATGTGATGCAATTTGTCAATAATCTATCATAACAAGACCTATTTTTTGCATTGGATGCATGAATTAGTGAGTTTGAGAAATTTTAGGATCTTAGATCTAGGGTTTGGGCATCCTTGGGGAAGAAGGAGTTCTTTCCATACAAGGAAACAACAAAACTTGGGCACCAAACAAGGGAGTTGTTTTGGAAACAACTCCCAAAGGAGGTTCGGCCCCCTAGGGGACCGCCCCTCCTTGCTTGCCGCCCAAGCAAAGCCGGCCTAGGGGCCGGGGCAGCCCTAGGGGCCGGGGCAGCCCTAGCCCGCGGCCTAGCCGCGTGGGCTAGGGGCCGGCCGGCCCTAGGCCCTTGTGGTTCACTTTTTGGGCCCGGACAATTGGATTGTTGGTTCCAATGGACCATTTTAACCCTAGAATATCCTAAAATAAATTAAAATTGACCAAGCGCGTTAAAATTGGATTTTAACTGTTTATGTGCAAATCGCATGGTGATTGGATATGGCCTTAGGATGTGGTTTGATGTGGATGTTTAATTTTGTGGTTTGGTTTACGGCCTGCGAGCTAATCAATTAATTTTAATAATTAATTAGAGTTTTATGGCCTGCGAGCCATTTTATGGCCTGCGAGCAAACTTTCTCTTTCGAACCCCTTTCTTCCCCAAGAGGACCCGACGAAAGGTAGAATACTTGATCCGAAAAGACCCCGTCTGATTTTTATGAGGCTGACAAGATCGTCGAATTTGCCTCATAAACCACACTCTATCCACTTGGATCAAGAAGAGAAACTGTGGATTGGATATACGAGTGTGACTTGTATGTCTCGTGCCCAATCCGGATATAGAGACAAAGGGATGAGACAATTACTTGTACAAAGGTTGTCAAGATGACTATTCTATTAGTTGGCTAGAATGAATGTTTTGCTAGAAACCGCTCCATATTAGCAAATTGTTGTTACCAACTAGATAGAACCTATGGGGTCACACGCTATATAGAGTTGAGCTAGATTTGGGAATTAATTAATTGGATTAATTAATTAGAAAGATCACTTTGCAATACCTTGCAAACTTAGTAAGGACTAATTTGCAAGGAAGGGACTGAATTGAATTCTAGTAGGACTAGAATAAGTTATTTAGGTAGTTGGCAATGATTTGTTGGACTATATAAAGGACACTCCTTCCTTCCTTCCCACACTTATGATTCAATTGATCATAACTTGAGTGGGAGAGAACCAAAAGGAGAGAGAGCAAGCAAGCTAAGGAGCCGCCGCCCCCTAGCTCGGCGCCGTCCGTCCCCGTCGGCCCACAAGGAGGTCGAACACCTCCTTGTTCGTCTCGTTTTGCGTGATTATTCTTCCTCTTCCTCTTTCTGGGCTAGAACCAAGGATTGGAAGATCTAGAAATCAACACTAGGCGTGGATCAACTATAGAGAACGTGACACAATTCGCGTTTGAAGTCATCAAAGGAGAACCCTAAGGTGTGTTAATTGATTTCTTCCTTTACCATCGTTATGTCTCTTGACTTGTGATCCTTGGAGGGTTTTGCATGGTTAATTATTGTTTCCGTTGCGCATCCATGAATCAAAACCCTACAGTGGTATCAGAGCCACATGTCGTAGAGCATAAACGTGGTTTATGTGTTACGTTTTGATAGTTTTACGCCTTAATCTTGTTGTTTATCGCGTAAAACAAGACAAATCAAGCATGTGATGCAATTTGTCAATAATCTATCATAACAAGACCTAGTTTTTGCATTGGATGCATGAATTAGTGAGTTTGAGAAATTTTAGGATCTTAGATCTAGGGTTTGGGCATCCTTGGGGAAGAAGGAGTTCTTTCCATACAAGGAAACAACCAAACTTGGGCACCAAACAAGGGAGTTGTTTTGGAAACAACTTCCAAAGGAGGTTCGGACCCCTAGGGGACCGCCCCTCCTTGCTTGCCGCCCAAGCAAAGCCGGCCTAGGGGCCGGGGCAGCCCTAGGGGCCGGGGCAGCCCTAGCCCGCGGCCTAGCCGCGTGGGCTAGGGGCCGGCCGGCCCTAGGCCCTTGTGGTTCACTTTTTGGGCCCGGACAATTGGATTGTTGGGCCCAATGGACCATTTTAACCCTAGAATATCCTAAAATCAATTAAAATTGACCAAGCGCGTTAAAATTGGATTTTAACTGTTTATGTGAAAATCGCATGGTGATTGGATATGGCCTTAGGATGTGGTTTGATGTGGATGTTTAATTTTGTGGTTTGGTTTACGGCCTGCGAGCTAATCAATTAATTGTAATAATTAATTAGAGTTTTATGGCCTGCGAGCCATTTTTTTTTCTCAACTTGTGAGATTTATTTTATTTAGTATAGTTATTAGCTAGTGCTAGATAAAGTAGATTGTTAGCCAAGATTGAAGAAAAGAAGCCCAAAGCCAAAAGGAGCCACAAAAGATGGAGCATGGAGCATGGAACATTCCACATGACTATGAAGGATGGACCAAAAGATCAAGACGCACGGAGTTTTGTTTGCTTTTAGGGTTCATAGATAATTCCATTGGCTTGGAATTATCTTAGTCTAGAAAAGGCCATATCCACATCAAGTTTTATTTATGTTTGTGGCTGTTTACTTTATTGTCTTATTATTTTGTGGTTGGTGTATGGATGATGCATGCAATTAGGATAATAAGTTAATTAGACAACCCGGATCTATTATTTGGAGTTGTGCCCAAACTCAAATAGATAGATTAGTTGATGATGATCAACAAAACAATTAAAATTGAATTTAAAAATCCCTCAAAATTCAAATATTGTGTTCTTGCCTTCTCGTTATTTAAACACTCATTAACATCATGATTTATCAAGTTCGTGCGTGCCAAAGCATGGCGACTTGGTTCATAATGATGGAATGCGATGGCACGAGCTAGTAATGTGCAATTGTTTAAATAAGAGGTTGAACACAACTAGGCTATTAATGTGTTTAAGAAACCTAGAGGCAATCAATTGGGATTATCCATATGGATGGATAAATAAGGAGTTATTTGCCCAATTGAACCAAGAGTTGCATAAGGGATGCAATTGGAATTGTTCCTACCTAAAGTAGTCAAATTATGGGTGAATTGCCAAAGCAAGCTCATAAGGAGATGAAACATGGATCTTGGCCCACTAGAAAATATAAGGATATTTTCCGCATTAATATCTTGAGGGTTATTAATCCGTAAAAAAATAGTGGGAGCTATATTTGATAAACTAGCCATTATTGAATATAGTCAAAAATTCACAAATACTAAAACTTGCGTATTTTCCTTTTTGTAGAATTCCAAATGGCAAACAACTCATCGAGTTCACAACATTCCCTACGATCTGTCCTTGAGAAGGACAAGCTCTCTGGAACCAACTTCCTTGATTGGTACAGAAACTTGAGATCGTTCTCAAGCAAGAGAAGAAACTGTACGCAATAGATGAGCATGTTCCAGCAGGTCCAGAGAACCAAACACCTGCTGCCCTAAAGGCGTATCAGAAGCGTGTTGATGACGCTAATGATGTGGCCTGCCTTATGCTATGCACCATGACTTCTGAGCTTCAGAAGCAACACGAAAACATGAATGTTGTCGATATGATCGATCATCTGAAGCAACTCTTCCAAGAGCAGGAAAGGGTTGAGAGGTATGAGGTCTCTAAGGCACTTTTCAAGTGTCATCTGGCAGAAGGGAACCCGGTGGGACCCCAAGTGCTCCGTATGATCGGGTACTTGGAGAATCTCGCCCGACTGGGGTTCCCGGTCGGCCAAGAGTTGGCAACCGATCTCGTGTTGCAATCGTTGCCTGAGAGTTATGGACAGTTCATCATGAACTATAACATGAACGAGATCGTGAAACCACTGCCAGATTTACTCAATATTTTGAGTACAGCTGAACAGAGCATCAACAAGGGTAAGGGCAAGGCCATTATAATGGTTCAGAAAGGAAAGGGCAAAAGGTTTGCCTCATCCTCCAAGGGAAAAGGCAAGTCAGTTGCCAAGTCCAAGGAACCTGCCCTTAAGCATGTTGGTGGCATTGCCAAAGGTGTGACTAAAGGTGAGTGTCACTACTGCAGTCAGCCTGGACAATGGAGGAGTAACTGCCCAAAATATCTGGAGGACAAGAGGCTTGGAATAGTGATTCCATCACCACCAGGTATTTTTGTTGTAGATGTCAATTTAACAGTCTCTACATCATGGGTATTAGATACTGGATGTGGATCTCACATTTGTCGAAATGTGCAGGATCTAAAGAGAAGTAGAAGATTGGATAAAGGGGAGATAGATATGCGCGTTGGGAATGGAGAAAAAGTTGCTGCGTTGGCCGTGGGCGTGTGCGAGCTATCTCTGCCTTCAGGATTAGTTTTAGAATTAAATAATTGCTATTTTGTGCCTGCTATGAGCAGAAACATTATTTCTATTTCTTGTTTGGACAAGGATGGTTTTATTATTTCAATAAAGAACAATTGTTGTTCCTTTTATTTGAATAATATTCACTACTTTAGTGCACAATTATTTAATGGATTGTATGTCCTTGATCTAAGCAATCCTGTCTACAACATTAATACCAAGCGGATTAAAATAAATTATTTAAATCCTACTTACTTATAGAACTGTCGTTTAGGCCACATAAACGAGAAACGTGTATCTAGACTCCATAAGGATGGACTACTAGACTCATTTGATTTTGAACCATATGAGACATGTGAGGCTTGTTTATTGGGAAAAGGACAAAGTCCCCTTTCAATAAGAAAGGTGAGAGGACTAGTGAGCAATTGACGCTCATACATACTGATGTGTGTGGGCCATTTGCCACGCCTGTCAGGGGTGGTTACGTCTACTTCATTACATTTACTGATGATTACAGTAGATATGGATTTGTGTACCTCATGAGGGTAAAATCCGAATCCTTTGAAGTGTTCAAAGAATTCAAGAATGAAGTAGAGAATCAACTTAGCAAAAGTATCAAGGCTCTACGATCGGATCGTGGAGGAGAATACTTGAGCCAAGAGTTTGACGACTATCTTAGAGAGTGAGGGATCGTGTCCCAACTCACTCCACCCGGAACGCCACAATGGAATGACGTGTCTGAGAGGAGGAATCGAACCCTATTGAATATGGTTCGATCTATGATGTGTCAAACCGATCTTCCATTATCGTTTTGGGGCCACGGTCTATTGAGTGCAGCTTTCACCATTAATCGTGTTCCATCTAAATCAGTCATGAAGACACCATATGAGATGTGGAGTGGGAGGCGTCCCACACTGTCGTTCATGAGGATTTGGGGCTGCGATGTCTATGTAAAACGTTTACAATCAGACAAGCTAGGGCCTAAATCACATAAGTGTAAATTTGTGGGGTACCCTAAGGAAACTAAGGGTTACTACTTCTACAATCCAACCGAGAACAAATTGTTTGTTGCTCGGACCGACGTGTTTCTAGAAAGAGAGTTTGTCTCTAAAGAAGCAAGTGGGAGGACTGTAGAGCTTGAAGAGGTTCAAGAACCACAAATCACTGAACCGATTATGGAACATGAACAGGAATCACAAACAGTTGTAGAGCAGCCTGTTCAGGTAACACAAGAGCTTCGTAGATCTAGTAGAGTCCGCCAGGAACCTGAGAGGTATGGACTTCTCGTGACCGATTCCGGTGACACAATGCTCATAGATGATGAGCCTACTACCTATGAAGAGGCCATGAAGGGCCCAGACTATCAGAAGTGGCTAGAAGCCATGAGATCCGAGATGGAATCCATGTATACCAACAAAGTATGGACTTTGGTGGAACCACCCGAAGGGGCACGGCCCATAGGGTGCATGAAACAACCCGGGATCTCGGTTCAGGGTTAATGCGACAATCGACTTCAAAAGTAGAATATTATCTTAAGAATATTACAGTTTAGCTAATAAAACTATCTTTGAAAAGAAAAGTTTACAAAAGCAATGTGTGAAATAATCTATATTATCTACTAAGTGATCTAACTTAAACTAAACGTCTTCGTGTCGGTGCGCGTTCCCATTCCCCAACCTTGATTGATGACCTGCGGTTTTAAAATAGCAACAGCCGACGCAGTTTGAAGGGGATGATCAGTATAAACTGAGTAAATACATACTACGACATGTAAAGCAACGAGTGGCACAAAAGCATGAGTTGAAATAAAACAGAAGATTTGAAACAATAATAGTAACATATTGGGGATTTTGGAACAACTGGAAGTAACCGAATAAAAAAACCTCTCTGTTTAATAACTTTAAGAAACCATAAGTATTCTGTGAGATCTCCAGAGTAAACAAGTCCATTTGAGTTGATAACGATATTAATTCACGAGTAGCATATGCTTTTCAATTCATTTCATTAGATTAGACAATCAAGAGCCACAAACAACATCAATAGAGTAGTCAATTTTTAAAATTCGACTTCAATCAACAGTTTAATTTAGCTGAGGCGTGTCAAGAGCCACCAGCAGGATCGATGTAGACAGAGCGATCACGAAATAATCACTAAGGGTTCCTTCTAGGGTCTATCAAACCCTATTTCACCCGAGCGTTAAGGGAGCCCATTCGTCAACCCCGCTCACAACATTAGCTAAAAGGCCTTAAGTGTCGACACCCCTATACCGTAGTGACCCTTACAAGTATAAGTAGCACTCTATAGCTCTATAAACCCATTGGCCTCAATATCTTGATACATTTTGGCTCATTGGGGGCGGATTTGTGAACATTAACGTTCTATCCAATAATAAGAAGCATTGCTTCAATGGTCTTAGCCATAAGAAAATGGAGGATCGCTTGACGCCTCCCATTAATAGCAGTACTCTGTACATCGTCCTAAGTCTATTAGAGGTATTTTATTTCTTCTCATTCACATAACCAGAATCAGAATATCAAAATTTCACAAGTAATTTCCAAGAGTTTTCAAAGGGGATGAATAAAATAGTTTAATAGTTTTGGAGTGAAAAACATGCATTCTCATACTATTTAATATAACAAACATTCATTTGAAACATCAAGCACATACGCAGATTTTGATATAAAAAGGCCGTACATATGTACTTACCTCTGAGATGAAGAACAATCAAAATCAAGAAACTTAGCCTAGCACTCCGACGACAACCGCTCTCTCCTACGGGGTCGATGTCTACAATCACACGTATGACGTACTCGTTATAACCGATTTACACATGCATAATAAAAATGAAAACCTACATGTCACATAGTCCTAAATTTCACTAATGCACATATAATGATGTTTAATTATCAAAACAAGTCCAACAAAACACCTAGAAGTTCAAAAATTCAAGTTTTCTAAAAAATGTGAAACTACAATTCTGGACAGAATTGTAGCTCTGACTTTGGAGCCATATTTACCATATCAAATCATCTCCTAAAATTTTCAAATTAATGTATGATGAACCTATATGTGTCTACTTTCAGAAACATCAAGAAAAATCATGCATACCTATTATAAAACTCAAGTTACAAAAATAACAAACACTTCTATGCAGAGACATGTTTGGAAGAAAGTTTCAACTTTGAAGACCAATTACTACTACTTGGAGAATAGGAAAAATGCTTATATTCTCCAGAATGTCCCTTATGTGTCTAGTTTCATCACAAGAAAGATTGGGTGCCATAAGTTTCTGAAAATGAGATTTTTAACAAAAATGGTAAAACTTGTCCAAAAATAGAGTTTCAGAAAACATGCAACTTAGAATGAGCATATCTCCCTAACAAAAAAGGCTATGGAGTTGAATTTTATTTTAAAATGACCCTCTCTGAGTCTAGTTTCATAATATGAAAGAGTTAAAAATTTTACAGAGACAAAATTTAGATATAATATACGTTTTTCAAAAACTGGTCAGATTGTAAAGACATGCAATTTTCACCAAGAACACTCAAAACATGATCAATCCACTTCCATCATACATGCAACTTGAGAAATATGTTTTTATACTCAAATACAACAAGTTAGACATACAAAAAGAGATCAAACAAGAAATTTGGGGAATCATGTGAAGAATTTGAAAAAAAAAAAGTTTAAAGTCTCCAATTCATGTTCTAGACACACATGCAAGCAAATATCAAGAAGTTTTCTATCATTATGATGAAGGTAACATCAAAATACACAAATTTAAAGAGGAATGAAAACTTACAAATGAGCCTTAAGAGAGACATTTGGGAAAATGATGGTGCTTGGAGAAGCTTGAAGTCCATGAGAGCTTGAAAACCCCTTCAATTGAGGAAATTTTGATGTAAGAGGAATGTGATGATGAAGAAGATGATGATGAAACTAACATCACACAAATGAAAATAGAAAAGAGATGCTTACAAGACCTTGAGGAGCTTAAAATCATGAAGAAGATGAACATAATAGCTCCCCCCATGCATAGTATGACCTTGGACTTGAGTTTTTCATGAATTTGAAGGTGAAAAATGATGTTTTGGAGGTGTTTTTGTGAGGTCAACACTCCAATCCGGGAATGGAGTTTTTTAGAGAGAGAATGGAGCTTTTGAGTGTTCTTCAATGTAGAAAATGAGTGGAGGAGAAGATGATGATGATGCATATGGTGTGAGAGTTAGTGTGGGAGTGTGTATGTGTGTGTGTATGTATAAGAGTAGTCATGAGGACATTATTTTATTGATGTTGACCAAAAGGATGGTAAGAGCACTTGGGGTAAAAATATCATCTACATGAATTGATGGATGGAGTTGAAATAATAAAACCAATAGTAAAGGGTGTAAAAATGTAATTTTCAATTACTAACTATCACATACAAGTTAATTTTATAAATGAGAACATTTCAAACAAGTTACTATGTGTATAAGTATCAAATTCTACATTTACACAACTACATAAATGTCCCAAGTATACCAAATAAATTTTAGATAGTATTACTCAAGTAACCAAAACTACAAAATACTCAAAAATGAACTTTTATAAAATCATAAATGTCAAATGACACCCTTATACTTTGAAACCAATAATAAGTCAAGAACAAGTTTGAAATATAACTTTCTTAAAATTTTCAAGTATTTTTTTCTTTTCGAAATGACCAAATAACCCCTAACTTAAATACGGGGTATTACAGTGCAAGTGGGTCTTCAAGAAGAAGATCGACATGGATGGTAATGTGATTACCTATAAGGGACGATTGGTGGCTAAAGGATTCAGACAGATTCATGGTATTGACTATGACAAAACCTTTTCACCAGTCGCTATGACCAAATCCATCCGAATCCTACTTGCGATTGCAGCATACCATGACTATGAGATTTGGCAGATGGATGTCAAAACAGCATTCCTTCATCAGAACCGAAGATGAGTCTTGTGTCTACAAGAAGGTTAGTGGGAGCACTGTAGCTTTTCTGGTCTTGTATGTGGATGACATTCTACTCATTGGAACGACGTGCCCATGCTGCAATCTGTTAAAGATTGGCTAGGGAAGTGTTTCTCAATGAAGGAATTGGGGGAAGCAGCCTATATACTCGGTATAAAGATCTATAGAGATAGATCTAAGAGACTGCAAGGCCTAAGTCAAAGTACATATATTGAGAAGGTGTTGAAACGGTTCAACATGCAAGATTCCAAGAAGGGATTCTTGCTCATGTCACATTGAATCACTCTTTCGAAGAGTGGTTGTCCTTCCAATGAGATTGAGAAGGAACGGATGAGTAGAATTCCCTATGCCTGGGCCATAGGATCTATCATGTACACCATGTTATGGACTAGACCGGATGTGTCATATGCCTTGAGTATGACAAGCAGATACCAATCCAACCCAAGTGAGAGTCACTGGATTACAGTCAAGAACATCCTAAAGTACTTGAGAAGAACTAAGGATGCTTTCTTGATATTTGGCGGTGAGGAAGAGTTGCGTGTAAGGGGTTACACTGATGCAAGCTTCCAAACTGACAGAGATGACTTTAGATCACAATCGGGATATGTGTTTTGCCTGAACGGAGCAGCGGTGAGCTGGAAGAGTTCCAAGCAAGAGACGGTGGCTGATTCTACAACAGAGGTTGAGTACATTGCTGCAAATGGCGCAGCAAAGGAAGCTGTTTGGATCAGAAAGTTTGTTTCTGAACTTGGTGTGGTTCCTAGCATTGCGGATCCAGTTGAGTTGTACTGTGACAACACTGGGGCGATCGCGCAATCAAAGGAACCCATGTCGCACCAGAAATCCAAGCACGTGCTCAGGAAGTTCCATCTGATTCGAGATATTATCAATAGAGGAGTTGTTCGGATATGCAAGATTCCTACATATGAGAATCTGTCAGACCCGCTTACAAAGCCGCTAACGTAGTGGAAGCATGAAGGGCACACTAGGAGTATGGGCATACGAGATGCGCCAGATTGGCTCTAGTGCAAGTGGGAGACTGTTGGAATAGATGCCCTAGAGACAATCTAGTTTAGTATGAATTTGTATATGGCTAGAAAATTCATTTATTATTTATTGGATATTTAATATAATGAAGTCCTTAGATTTAAAATTGTGTTGTTTATCTTAAAAATCCCTAGTCCAGTATAATGATCAATGGGACAATCATCTATAGACTAGTATGGGGTTGGATTGATATAGAGATATCATGATCCAACACATAGGTGTGCATTAAGGGTAATGACGCACTGGGCTACATACACGTTATGTTAAGTCACAAGCGCTTCTCGCGGTGCAATGGTATTGCCATCCTTAGACTTGAAGTAACTAGATATTGTAGTTGTGGATTATTGTGATTTTGGTAGCGTTAAACGCTACACCGTAACTGGATAGTTATAAAGGGGTGTACCGGATACAATAAGAAGCAAGCTTAGAGATCGTAGTGGACGTAGATAGAATTTGTCCCTCCCACATAACAGGAGCAAATATCCTAGGCCACTCGAGGGATAGTGCTTATAGAATGTCTGGCCAGACTCAAATAAATCAATATGGGATATTGATGTTATTTGCACAAATAATGCTATTCCCATGGATCGAGAAACTGTGGATTGGATATACGAGTGTGACTTGTATGTCTCGTGTCCAATCCGAATATAGAGACAAAGGGATGAGACAATTACTTGTACAAATGTTTTCAAGATGACTATTCTATTAGTTGGCTAGAATGGATGTTTTGCTAGAAACCGCTCCATATTAGCAAATTGTTGTTACCAACTAGATAGAACCTATGGGGTCACACGCTATATAGAGTTGAGCTAGATTTGAGAATTAATTAATTGGATTAATTAATTGGAAGGATCACTTTGCAATACCTTGCAAACTTAGTAGGGACTAATTTGCAAGGAAGGGACTAAACTGAATTCTAGTAGGACTAGAATAAGTCCTTTAGGTAGTTGGCAAGGATTTGTTGGACTATATAAAGGACACTTCTTCCTTCCTTCCCACACTTATGATTCAATTGATCATAACTTGAGTGGGAGAGAACCAAAAGGAGAGAGATCAAGCAAGCTAAGGAGCCGCCGCCCCCCTAGCTCGCCGCCGCCCGTCCCTGTCGGCCCACAAGGAGGCCAAACACCTCCTTGTTCGTCTCGTTTTGCGTGATTCTTCTTCCTCTTCCTCTTTCCGGGCTAGCACCCAGGATTAGTAATCAACTCTAGGCGTGGATCAACTTTAGAGAACGTGACACAATTCGCGTTTGAAGTCATCAAAGGAGAACCCTAAGGTGTGTTAATTGATTTCTTCCTTTACCATCGTTATGTCTCTTGACTTGTGATCCTTGGAGGGTTTTGCATGGTTAATTATTGTTTCCGTTGCGCATCCATGAATCAAAACCCTACATTGTCACCATCACGGTCAGTGACCGTTTGGCAACGGTTTGGCCGGGTTTTTGTGTGTGTGTTTTTATGTGTTTTTTTATTACAATCACCCCCTCTTCCCTCCCTTCAACTCCTATAAATACCCAACCACTTCCACCATTTTTTTCACACTTACTCGTTAAACACTCTCGAATTACTTGATGTTGAAAAATGTTAAAGGTTACGAGACCACAATCACACATTTTTTGAATGAATCAAACAATCCCGTTTCCGTTTCACTTCAAGATTGGAAGGCCGCCATCGTCTTAAGAGATTTTCTTGAACCATTTTATACCGCAAATAATCTTCTTCCGGGTGTTTATTATCCATCTACTAACAACGTTATTCCACAACTAATGTTTTTAAGTGAAGCTTTTAAAGATAATAGGAATAATATAATTTTATCCGACGCAATTGCGGAAATGGAAGAAAACTTTCTCAAATATTTTGAAAAACTCCCTATGGTTTTTTGTTTGGCAAGTATTTTGGACCCAAGGTGTAAGGATGAAACCACAAATTTATGCTAGAAACAATTTCGGAAAACACGAGTACCGATTATAGAAAGGTAGTGATATCACCAACTTTTGAAGAATTTAAACAAACTCTTAATGTTATGTATGAAAAATATGTTGTTAAGTTTGGTATTGGTAATCAAGGTTCTCAAGCACCATCGAGTTCGAGGGATCCGAGGGGTAAGACAAAAATGGGTTCTTTATATAAGAGTAGACAAACCACCCCCACCGGGTCGAATTGCGTCTCGGAATTATTGTTGTACATTAACTAAAATTATTTCTTACAACAAACGGAGGAAGAAATAGAAAATGTAGATGTACTTGCTTGGTGGAAAAATCAAGAAATCAACTATCCGATTGTTTCTAAAATGGCAAGTGGTTTACTAACCCCTCCCGCTTCTACAGTCCTTTCGGAATCCACTTTTAGTGTAGGTAAACGAGTCTTGTCAGAGAAAAGATCGTGTCTAACTTCGGAGATGTTGGAGGTACTCATATGCTCAAAGGATTGGAGCGACGCCAACAAACGCACACAAGACCTACACCCTTTGGACGTGGCCGTGAGCGAACTTTACCAAGAATTGGGAATATGAGAGGACACTCCGCTAGATCTAGACGAATAGTTAGAAAAAATAAGTTCGTATTTCAATAAGTTCATTTCAATAAGTTCGTATGTAAGTTAGAAAAAATGAAAATGATTGGTAGTTGAGTGGGTGCCAACCTAGTTGGGATGTACTTAAACTACAGTGATGCAATTTTTTCGAACATTTTATAATTTAATTAATAATACAAGTTTGTTTCTTTTTTTTTTTAATTATTTGTCTAATTTTATGTTTTAGTTTTTTACATTTATTATTTGCCACAATCAAAAAAAAATAAAGAAAAAAAAAATACAAACTGTCCGGAACCGGTTCGGAACCGGAACCGAACCAGTTAACCCAACCGGTTTCGGTCCACGGTTCCGGTTTGGTTCCGGATATACCCTAATACCGGTTCCAGTTTAACCGAACCGAACATTTCACAATAACCGGCCAACCGGACCGAAACCAACCGGTTTTGCTTCAACCGGTTCGATTCCGGTTCGGTTCGGGAATCGCAGCTCTAAGCATACTCATGGTGGGGAGTTTCTTGTGAGCACATTTCCAAAGAAATCTTTCCTGTCTCGTGGATGCACAATCCCCAAATTTTCTCCCAAGTCTTGTCGTCCAATGGAAGCAGCTCTAGACAGGTTTCTTGCAGAGAACGCTATTGAGGAAGAGAAGAAGAAATTGGTTGCGAAGAGTCAGGTGGATGACAAGCAGGTGGATCCAAATGCAGTGGCTCTCTTCAAGTTCTTGGAAGAGAAATCAGGAAAAAGTGAAATCAACATAGAATTTGGGGGGCTTTCTGTTGGTCTATGATGCTGTGCCATTTCTTTGCTGTCTTGGTTTCTAATCAAGTGATGTAATTTGTGTTGACGGACTTGGAGTCGTTTGTTTGCTTTTGTATTTGTTTTGTGTACTCGTCTATTTCATAGGATGTCTCGTTTAAATGGTTGTACCTAGGGGTGCGATTTCGGTTCAACCGAACCGGAACCGAACCGGTTGTAGCCGAAACCGGTCGGTTTTGGTTCGGTTACACGGGTAGACATGGAGGTTCGGTTCGGTTGAACCGGAACCGGGGAATGTGGTTCAGCTGGAACCGAACCGGAACCGTGAACCGGAACCGGTTGGGTCACCGGTTGGGTTTCGGTTATGAACCGGTCGGTATATCTTTTTTTTTTTTGTGGTGATAGTAATTGTTGTAGTATTAATTAATAATTTAGGGTTAGAGTTCATTAATAAAACTAGGGTTAGGGTTTCATTAATGTTTCTTAATTAATATTTGATTTTTTTTAATATACAAATTTAATGTACTTAAACATTAAATTTTTACATTAAAAAACATCAAATATTTTTGGTAGTATTAGTAAGTGCTAAGTAGTATCTATAATACATTAAATTTGACAAATATTGAAAAAAAAACAACTAAACTTGTATTATTGATTAAAACATCAAATGTTAGAAAAAATTGCATAACTATAGTTTAAGTACATCCCAACTAGGTTGGCACCCACTTAACTAACAATCATTTGCATTTTTTCTAACTTACATACAAACTTATTGAAATGAACAAAAATACCCAATAATAGTCTTCATTTTTCAACGCCTTGTCTTTGGCAATTCGTCTACATCTAGCGGAGTGTCCGGGTCTATTCCCAAATCTTGGTAAAGTTCGGTCACCAAAACGTCCAAAGGGTGTTGGTCTTGTGTGCGTTTGTTGGCGTCGCTCCAATCCTTCGAGCATATGAGTACCTCCAATATCTCCGAGGTTAGGCACGATCTTTTCTCCGACAAAAGTAATTGATGTAATTCGTTGATCAATACCCCACTCTTCAAAAACATCGATTATGGCTTCTCCTATGTTTACACCGTTGTGAGGATATGGAACTTCTTGAAATGCAATAACACGTTTTTGTAAAATCCAATCTGTGTCAATGTAGTGTGTGGTGACGCAAATATATCATTTGTTATTTCTACCCGACCACATATCCGAAGTGCAAGCAACTGTGAAATTAGAATTTAAAAATATTTGCATAATTTCCGCTTTTCTCTCACTATATATTTCCATTATATTTTTCCTAATAGTGTGTCTACTAATATGCTTATAACTCGGGCAAAAAGCGGTTTGTACTAATGTGTCAAACTCTACGTCGTCGGTCAAATTTAGAGGTTTTTCGGTGGCGGTGATATAATGAGATAATGCTTTTATTGCCCTATTTTCATCGTAGACAAAAGTAACTACGTTGCCGTGTGCGTCGAATCCTAGTTGGGTTTGGAGCATCGTGTCGCCTACGGCGGGTGTATCTTTCAAAAGTCCGTGTTTTGTAAATGTTTTCTCATTGATCCTAATCCATCGGTTATATCCAATACAAAACTTTTTTGACAATGTTTGCATTAGGCCTAAATTTTTGTTTACCTTTGTCGTCTAAGCCATCGGGTATTTTATCCATATGTTCCCAAACGGGGCTTATTTTAGTTTTTTCCACCTTACGTGTTCTTTTATTACTACCTAAATTCGGATCATTTTCCTCTATACCGTCAAAAGCATTAGCGGCACCATCGCCAAATAAAATGTCCATTTGATCATCAATAGTCATGTCGTCGATTATGGGTACGTATTGGTTGTTTTGGTCATCAACATTTAAATGAGAAGAAGAAGCCATTTTTTTCTTATAGAAATTTGATGAAAAAAAATAAAGTTTTACAAATAAAGCACAAATAAATGAATAATAACACAATCAAATAGCAAACAACAAAAAATAAAACTTACAAACTCCAAGAATAATTCTTGGAGGTGAAGCGAAACGTCGAAGATTGAATATGCGTTGTTTGTCGAAGATTGAAGAACGTTACTTGTCGAATGTTGAAGATGAGAACTTAGCCGTCGAGAACGAGAACTAAAGGAAGTTGGAGGATTTTTGTAACTTTGAGGGTGTATAAGGATTTTGAGAGAGTAAAGATGATGAAATTTGAGAGAGTATGATGAATTGAGAGTGAAGAATTGTGAGAAATATGATGAGAGTTTGATGAGGAAGTGTAAGAAAAATTGTGGAAGTGATGGGGTATTTATAGGTGATGAAGGGGGGGGGGGGGGGGGGGGGGGGGTTATTGTAAAAAAAAAAAAAAAAAAAAATCAAAAAAAAAAAAAAACAAAAAAAACCATCAGCCCGTTAGCCAAACGGTCACTGGGCATGATGGTGATGGTTCAAAACGGTCGAATTTTTTAAAAAAGTGACCGTTGCCTTAGGTTTCGGACCGGTTCCGGTTAACACCGGTTCCGGTAGATGCCCAAACCGAACCGTACCCGGTATACTACCGGGTCGGTTCGGTTCGGTTCCCATGCTCGCCGGTTCGGTTCTCGGTCTCACCGGGCCGGTTCAAATCCACCGGTTTCGGTTTGGTTCTCGGTTGAACCGAACCGAAATCGCAGCTCTAGTTGTACCTCAATGTCTTTCGTATCTATTGAAGTTCTCTCTTAAAAAAAAAAAAAAAAAATCTCATGACTGAAGGTTCTCCTCCACACTGGAAGAAACCTTAATTCACAATCTTAAGACATATATTGCTCTCTCTCTCTAGGATTGAGGAGCCCCCAACCTTGCTCTCAGAGCCACCCCTTCGTCTTCTGCAGTTTCATTCAACTTTGCTCCATATTTTCTTCTCTTCCTCCTCGTTTCTCAATCCATCTGCTCCATGCATTGGTTGTTCCAGTTGTGCTTTTGATTTGTTTAATCAACTTTGTATGCTTCTAAATCAAAATCATCATCATTCATGCATTGAGACCTACAATTTCTCCACTCCCCACTCCTTCTCCTAATCCATCATCATTTCATTTACATGCATTGGCCAATTTTTGTTGCAAATCATTGCATATTTTCTTTGATATCTTGTGTGATTTGCTGAAGATTGCAGCAACCCTACAGGTCTAATCTGTGTAGCTAGGAGCTCCATTATGCATGGTGTTTCTTCTTTAAATTGTAGCTTGTAAGTGGTATCCTTAGCAATTGTTTATGTGTGCTTGTTGTGAGTGCTATTTCCGTTCCCTTTGCTGTCTTTGTCTCCTCCCATCATCACAAACATGTCCAACCCTTACCAGTTTGATTCCCATAGCCCTTCCTCTAATGATTCCATGGACGAGAGGCTGGATGAAAGAGGGTCTGTTCTACCACTCAATCCCACTAGGGTCTTTGCGTTCAGAGAAATTCTCAAAGACTCTCTGGTGGAAAAATTTCTGGGGAAATCCACTCTTTCGCCTGTAGTCATGCAGAAAGCTATTAGTAAGGCATGGAAAACTTTTAGTTTTGTTTGGATTGAAAAAAAGGGGGCTTTCTATATCTTTCATTTTCAACGAGTTGAAGATAAACAATTTTTCCTAAATGAGTCAGTGATTTCTTTGCATGGACTTACTTTGGTTTTCAAGGAAAGAAAGAACAATCAAGCTTTTAATGAAATTGATTTTACCACAGCGGATCTTTGGTTTCAAGTACCCAATATTTCTCTGGAAGGTTTTGAACATGAAACTGCTGAAAAACTGGGTAATTTGGCGGGTGATCTTTTGGTGGTAGACTGGACCTTTGATAGAGTCCGTAGCATGCAAAGTCTGAGGATTAAATCTAGGGTTCGTCTTGACTACTCGTTAGTTCCTGGTGCTTATGTTGTTGTCCCTGGCGAGGAAGAAAAAAAGTGGGTGTTCTTTAGCTATGAGAGAATCTTTAAGGTGTGCTATAGATGTGGGATTATAGGGCATGACAATCGTCACTGTAATACTAACCTGGTGGAAGTCCTGGAACGATTGGAAGCACGATATTTACAGTCACACCACCTCTCTGCCTACCAGTTTCATGTCAATCCCCAACGAAAACTCTTCACTCATATGTTGAAGTTCCACTCCAAACATGGTCCATATCGGACTATGAAGATTGATTCAAGAATCACCCCAGACTACTCCTTTCATGAGATCCGAGCCCATCTAGATCCTAACCAAGGCCCCCCCATGAAACACCAACCCGTAGATCAATCATCCTCCTCTAATAACACTGATGTTTTTCTCACCCCCCTTCGAGACCACTCACAGATCCCAACTCCAAACGACCTCTTGAAGATGAGCACCAATCTTTTATACCCCCCAGTCATCAATGCACCCACAACTGATTCCTGCACTTAATCCGTTTCCTCTTCCCCAAATGGCTTCACAAGTTTCTCAGATATTCAATGCATGTGCCAGTACAGATGCATTGAACATTCAAACCCCCCAACAGCTACAACCAATCGACTTCTCCTCTATCCAGAACCTCACAGCCCCTTTGAACTGCCCCATTCCTCTTGGAAACCTAACGGATGACTCTTTAATGCAAGAGCTCCGTAAACTCCCCCCATAAACACTATAAATAGACAACACTCCATCGAAAATGAAGGTTTACGCCTTTTGTCCCACCAATCAGCCCCCTCTGTTTTATTGTCCCACCTCTGCACTCCACCAAACATGAGACTCCTACCAACTACATATAAGATGCTCTCCCACTCTGGTTTCTCCATAAAGGCTCCGGACTTCCCTGGATCAGCATCCACAGAGGCTGAACAAGAGATGGCTCAGAGAAACCAGGAGTTGAGAAATTTGGATCATGATACCAAAGATGTTGGCCCATCGATACCAAAGAAAACAAGAGGCAAAAGGGGAGAAGGAAAGAGAGGAAAGCAGCAGAAGAAAGAAGTGGTGAAGCCCAGTAAACCGCAGACAAGGTCCAAATCCCTTCAAATCCCAGCCCTGAGAAACCCCACTAAGAAGAGAGGAACCCCAAGCACTTACTTAGAAGAGCATAAGGAGAAGGGTAAGAAGCCTAGAGCCAAGGGAGTTCCAAAACAGAACAAAGGTACAAACTCAAATTTTAGTGATTTCTTCAATTCCAACTTCAATTTCAACCCTTTTTCTGATTTGTTTTTCAAATTTAAATTCAAAAAACGTTTGAGATGTCTGAATGAGTCTGTTTCATCCCTCCTGCATGTTAACAAGAAAATGTGTCAAGGTCTTAGGGTGGTTGTCCCAAAACAACCCCCAAGAGAGCCATGAACCTTCTAAGCTGGAATTGCAGAGGATTGGGTCATGACTCTGCAATTCGAGAAGTTTTTTCGTTGACCCGTAAACTCAAACCCTCTCTTCTCTTTTTATCTGAAACTAAAATGCAGTCTTCCTCCATCTCTAGAAAGTTTAGGAAACTAGGCTTTGATAAATCAGTGTGTGTCGATCCTAATGGGTCTGCAGGAGGACTTTGGTGTGCCTGGCATTCATCAGCTTTCTCTTGCTCTGTTATTTCATTGTCTACAAATCTTATATTACTTGAAGTTAACACTCATTTAAATTCAAATTGGATCTTAGGATTAGTTTATGGCTCACCAGTTCTAGAACTTAGGTTGGATGTCTGGAAGTTTTTTGATGCTTCTCTCCCACTTCAACGTCCTCTCTGCCTTATTGGGGACTTTAACCAAGTCATCTTTCCACATGACAAAACAGGACCAAATGCAGCCAATCTGAGAGGAGCGGATCTCCTCAAAAACTACCTAAATAAATGGAACTTATTTGAAATTAGGAATTTTGGTCCCTGGTTTACTTGGTCAAATAATCGTTTTGGGACTATGCCTACCTTTGAAAAACTAGATAGAGCTTGGTGTAATGCAGACTTCTTGCATTTATATCCCTCTGTAAATCTTCGAAACTTAGGATTAGGAGTTTCTGATCATTCTCCTATGCAATTAAACCTTTTAAACAACTCTCCTCTAGGATACCCTCCTACTAGAAGATTTGAAATATGGTGGTTAGATAGCCATGGAACCTCAAATCTGTTGGAGTACATATGGAAACTCCCCATTTATGGCTCTCCTTGCTTTAGAGTAGCAAAACTCCTACAAATCACACTCAAAGCCTTCCGAGTTTGGGCTATGTCTAGACCTTCTTTATCTAAGCAAATAGCTAGCATTAAGCAAAATCTAGCTCAAGCCCAAGAACTTCTTCCAGATCCAGAAGCTGCTAAAACGTTTGCTAGGTTGCATGGGGATTTGCAGCGCCTCTTAGAATGTGAGGAAGTGTTCTGGGCTCATAGAGCTAGATGTAAGTGGTTAAAGGAGGGTAATAAAAACACTAAGTTCTTTCATGCCTACACCAAAGTTAGGAAAAACAAAAATACTATCTGGTCTATTACTTTGGATGATGGTTCCTTCATCACAGATCCAAAAGATATAGCACTAGCTTTTGTTTCCTACTTCAAAAATATATACTCCGAACCTGTCCCTAGCCAGGCCTCTCTTTTGAATGAAAATAATGGCATGTATGCCTTCTCACTTCTCTTTAATGTTAACAACTTTCTTAACCCGGATCAACAAGTCTCGTTATCCAGACCTTACACTGCTATGGAAGTGAAGAAAGCTGTTTTTGATATGAATCCCCTCAAGGCTCCTGGCCCTGATGGCTTTCAACCAGCTTTCTTCCAAAAAACGTGGGGTACTATTGCCACTTCTGTTACTTCAGCGGTGTTATCATTCCTAAACTCTGGACATATGCTAAAAGAAATCAATAAGACACATATCATTCTCATACCAAAAAATAACAATCCACAAAAAGTCAATGACTTTAGACCAATCAGTCTATGTAATGTCTTATATCGAATCATAGCTAAGGTTCTAGCAAATAGATTGAAACATGTTCTCCCTTCTCTTATTTCGCCTAATCAAAATGGCTTTGTTCCTCATAGACTAATTCAAGATAACATTTTGATTGCCCAAGACCTTGTCCACACAATACATAAGGCTAATGCTCCACATAAACATAAACTAGGAGCTCTAAAGTTAGACATTTCCAAAGCTTTTGATAGAATTAGGTGGGATTTCCTAGAACATATCTTAGTCCAAATGCATTTCCCCTCCCACTTTATTAGACTTATAATGCAATGTGTTACCACAGTTTCTTACTCCATTCTAATTAATGGCACCCAATCTTCATATTTCACCCCTAAAAGAGGTTTGAGGCAAGGGGACCCCCTTTCCCCATTCCTGTTTACTATATGTGCAGAAGCATTATCCTGCTCACTGCAAATGGCAGAGAGAGATAAGAAACTTTGTGGTATTCCCTATTCTAGACACCATAGTATCACCCACCTTC
The DNA here is from genome assembly GCA_023055425.1 of Linanthus parryae. Taxonomy (NCBI): domain Eukaryota; kingdom Viridiplantae; phylum Streptophyta; class Magnoliopsida; order Ericales; family Polemoniaceae; genus Linanthus; species Linanthus parryae. The sequence continues at coordinate 19,858,034 of JALGPY010000012.1, read as the reverse complement.
AATTTGCAGATGACACTCTGCTTTTCTTCACAATTCATGATCAAACTGCCTCTCAGATCAAGTCTATCCTTGATGAGTTTGCTAAACAAACTGGGCAAGCTATTAATTTAGACAAATCCTCCCTTGTGTTTAGCCCAAACTGCAGTGATAGGGACAAATTCATTTTTGCTACCAATTTAGGAGTTGCTCCTCAGGAGTGTATAGGAAAATATTTAGGGGTCTTTCTAGAAAATAGAGGTTCTAATAAGGATATCATCAAGACAACTAAAGCCAAGATAAATAAAAAATGTTCAGGGTGGAAGGGCTTGCTTCTTAACACTTATGGAAGAGCTACTCTTATTAAAGCAGTCTTAAATAGCTATCTAGTCTACCCAATGTCCATATGCCTCTTTCCTAAAGCTGAGTGTGAAGCAATCCAATCCATGCTCTCAAAATTTTTCTGGTTTGGCAATACAGCTAAAAAAGGTATACTTTGGCTCTCTTGGGATTTTCTATGTAATAAGCCCAATAAAGGGGGATTAGGATTTAAGAACATTCACTGTTTTAATAATGCCTTAATGGCAAAAAACTCTTGGAGAATTTTACATAATAACACAACCCTTTTTAGCAACTATTTCACTTCAAAGTACTGTAAAAGAAAGCCTTTCTTAGGAGGCAAAATTAACTCCAACTCTTCTGGTGCTTGGAAAAGTATTTGCAAGGGGAGAGACACTCTTCAACTGGGGTTATCTTGGAGAGTTGGTGATGGAAGTAGGATTTGGATTAGAGCAGGGGGATGGGTCAAAAATGTTCCAAGTTCTTCCATTGTAGACTGTTTGCAAAGTACTGACAGAAACCAAAACTACAAGTGGATTTCTCAACTAAAACTAGAACCAAATAATCAGTGGAACTTCCCTCTTATTGAGCAGTTATTCCCCAAATGGTTAAGTGATCAGCTCAGACAGGATGTTGCTACTAGTGATCACCAAACAGACACCCCTCTCTGGCAAGCCACCTCCAATGGAATCTACTCTGTTAACTCTGCTTATAACTTGCAAAATTTTAACAACTCTTCACCAAATATTTCCTCCAAAAAAATTACTTTTAAATCCATTTCTTACTCTCCACAGTGGAGAAAGTTTTGGTCCTCAGGTCTCCCAGCAAATATCCAACATCTGTTTTGGAGAATTATTACTGATTCTTTACCTTGTCTTGCTAATATTCATCTTAGAGTTAATTCAATCAACCCTATGTGTCCTGTCTGTATTAATCAACCTGAAACTGAACTCCATATCTTTGTGTCTTGTCATGTGGCTCTGAGAGTTTGGAATATGGCTCCTCTTCCATCATCTTGCAAACCTTCAGGCCATATTCACATACAGACCTGACTTCTTAAATGGGTAAAAAAGAAGAAAGCTTTAACTAATGTTAGTAATTGGCACTGGATTCCTACGATTTTCTGGATTCTCTGGATTACCAGAAACAAACGTTTATTTGAAGATTACAGGCCCCAGGAGTCACAGATTCTCTCGCAAGCTGAGGCCTTGGCAAACTGCATCCTTGCTACCTTGACTAATTAGTTTGTTTGCATCTTTGTCTCCTGTAGCTGATTCTGAGAAATGGGTTGAGGTTGCAGTTCTTCCAGGTGTTTCTAACTGGATCCCAGGTCATGTGCATTCCTCCTCATCAGCTGCACTAGTCCCTGTCTCTGGTGCCTCCCCTCTAGCTGTTTTGCCTCCGGAGTTTGGTCAAAGCTCAGCTGTTTTTTCAGGATCTGACCCTAAGGCAGCCTCCTCTTTCATCCCCCTGGAAAGCTCTTCTGCTGCTGCGTCCAATGATGCCACTGAAGCTTTTGCTGATCAATCCTCACTGCCTCCCATTCCTGGAGATGAGCTCATGTCAGCCATCATTCCCTTCATTGATGGTTGATCTCTCAAGGTTTTTGTGGAAGGGCTCTGCAGCCTTCTGGTGGTGCCTTTGTCCTATGTGGTGGCATTCTATGATTTGCTATGATCTCTAATGTTCTTTAGTACTTCTCTTTTGTAAGTTTGGTCGCTTTGAACGCTATGCTATGAACGCTATGTTTTTTTGGTTTTGGGGTGCTTTTCATTAGCTTGTGCTCAATTCTGCTAGAACATTGAGCATTTAGTTTAGTTAGCTTGTTTAGTTGTTGGTTTAGCTAGCTTAGCTAGCTTAGATTATCTAGAAGCGTTGCTAGTTGGTTTCGTTGTATGGCTTTTAGTACTTTGCCATGTAACTCTTTTCTTATTAATGAAATTCTCCATATTTCCGCAAAAAAAAATTCACAATATTTTCCCCCAAGGGGTGGCAAATGAAATCCTCAAACTTTTTACCCACCAATCAGCAAGAGGAGGATTCATTTTTTGGAAATGGACACGTGATGGCATGTTTACTGTAAATTCTGCTTACCACACTCTGCTAATGGGCAAGTTCTCTCCAAATCTAGCTGCCTCTTACCCAGGTCTTCATACAGATTGGTTGCTTTTTCCATGGAATGATTTTTGGAAATTGAAGATTCCTCCTAAAATCAAAACTCTAATCTGGTCAGCCACCGTAAATGCTATCCCAGTCTATGAAAATCTTAGAAAGATAGGCTTAGACACCCCATTTTCTTAGTCTCTGTCATTTACATCCAGAAACCATGACTCGCCTTTTCATTAATTGTCATGCAGCAAAGAGGCTTTGGACCGTAACTCCCCCTTTCACCCACAGTCAAACCCATTCCACTTTCACCCACAGGTTAAAATTTCTCCTCACCAATTTTATAATAAATCTTTCATTATTTTTCTCTGCTGGACCGTTCTTGTCATTTGGATCATATAGTTATCTAGAAATAGGAAAGTTTTCAACAATGAAGAAATTAGCTACCCTTCTTAGCTTCAGCAAATTCAGCTCCTGATCAACCACTGTATTATGGAGTCTGGGCTTATGACTTATGAGAAAGCAGGCAGAATGCTTCTGGGTTAAGGAAGGAATTGTGCATAATTATGCTATTGTTGGAATTTTCCTTGATCCATATCTTGCTCATTAGAGTATTACAAACCATTTTGGAGAGATAAATTCTAACAGCTCCACCACTCAGATACCATTCCCACCTCTGTGCTTCTCTCACTGCTGCTTATCAAGCCATTTTCTGGGCTACAGAGATAATTTTATGCAACTATATATTTCAACTAATGATCATGTTTTGTATGAGCAGCTGGAAAAGGAGGACATAGAAGCTCAAATCTCACCGGGATGAAGGAGCTGAGGACTAGAGTGGTTGGCCTCATCAAGGGTCTTGCTAGCTGTTTTGTAATGTTCAATCCTGTGTAATTTGAACCCTTTGGTCTTTTGTGTCCTTTTCGCTTTGTTTCTGTTTTCGGACCTTTAGGCCTCCAGTTGGTTTGTCGTGTTCTTCGTAGGCTTGGCCTTCGTTTGTTTTGATGTAATGCAGAACTTTGTACCTTATCATTAATCTGAAAGTTCTCTCTTTGACGGCAAAATAAGTAATACAACTTCAAATTGTCTGATTAAACAAAAAACACTCAATTGTCACTTCAATAGCCAGTAGTTTCACTTCACCGAGGTGGTTGGCTGTTAGTAGTTATTCAATTCTCAACAAATCCTCCCTCCGCTATTACAAAGCAACATATTTTGCCTCCCTGCTCATACTTCATATAGCTTGTTTGATGGATTTGACGTCAATTCTGCAACACAGCCAACAGCGGTCACACTGAACAGGGATACATTAACGACACATAGATATGCTTAAAGACATTAGAGAAATAGAGGTTAGTAATACGACAAGATATTCAACGAATATCTAAGAAGCAATTAGCCGACGACCAACATTCCATAATTCCCCAACTCATTATATGAAACATCTGACTTGCCTCTCCATGTTTGTGAAAATCGGCTTAATATTTGATGAGAATGAGGTTCGTTAAGTAATAAAAATGAATCCTTTCCAAAAGAAAAAAAGAAAGAAAAGGAAAATGGGTACTAAATAATTTATTCAAAATAATTGTATTCTTTGAAATAAGCCTCAGGATAAGCTCATGTTTTAAAGAAGAAATTACTCAACCTTGGCAGTGAAAGTGAGATACTTAACTTGAGATGTAAAATGTCAAACGAAGTAAAGCTCAAGCTAGTTCACCAAACTTCAGCCAGAAAACTATAGTAGTAATCAGGAAAGAAGGGAAGTGGAAGTTTATGCAGGCGAAACCAATGTCATCTATAAATAAAATAATGACTTGCCTTTTCGTCTAACATAAGGGGAAATATTGTTAGCTTCTCATTCTATACCTGGCTTCTTGTCTCTCAAGGGGCACACATGAATATTCGGCACTGTCGAAACACAGAAAATGTAAGATGATTTCGTCCCAATTCTTATCAGCGAAGATACGGAGTGCAGGAGGGATATAATATCTTTTGCCCAATACCTCAATTAGAGGATCCGAGAGATGTACCACTAGATCAATGGAGGAGTTCTACATAATGTCAGTGCCAACAGGATCTATGGAAAAACGAACAGAAAGCACTTTTCTCGCGATAGGTTCGATTTTAGACGTCCATACCTGCTTAATCACATTCAAAGCTGATTCAGATTTCTAGATGGAGAATCTCTTCCTCGAGATCAAAAGACACACAAACAATTATTATATTCAGGGATTTTATTTCTAATAGTAATTTTTAAAGTTCTGTAGTGTTTATCCACATCGCACATGCTCCACAGCATTTTCTGTACAAAAATGTATGGCCGGGGTTAATATTTCCTGAAAAGAAATGACTATTGGTATATTTGGAGTGGTCCCCTAGAACAGTTCTACGATCCTTTCTGCGAAAGAATGTTAAGGTTATTCTCTGTTTAACTAAATTCTTTAGGGGGCGTCCTCAACCATTTTCATATTGAGATGATAATAAAGAAAACCTATTCCACATGTACCATCAATAAACCAGGGCAGGTGGAAGAACAGAGGAAATATAGGAGTCCACACATTCACAAAGCAACCAAAAGTTTTTACTACAGAGTCAACACCGAACAATGAAGCATCCTGTCAAACGTTATTCAAACACTCAACAAAGAAATACCAATGATATAATGGAAAACAGCAAGTAAGCTCCTTACATGGTTGTACTCAGAACTGCTCATGAATATTTGAAGGGCCTCATCTGAAAATGTAAAAAATTATTAGCTACCACTAAAAGAAGAAAGAAAAAAGAAAATGGCAGTCTTTAGAATATTGTAGACGGCACAAGATATCTCACGTGATCGGAATCGTATTACCACCCCATGGGTATATTTGTTGTCGGCTAAGCTGAAGTTCATACCTAAATCCAAGAAAAATTAGGTATAAATAATCTAAAAAAAGATGCTTAGAAGACAAAAAAAACTCAATCGAGGTGATCAGTGTCAACAATGCAAGCTGATATTTCTACTACCAAAACTTGTGCAATAAAGGAGCTGCTAGACAGATAAGGAAAAAAAAAAAATGGTATGACACACAAAGACTAGAAACTGAATGGAATAGTACAATATATCAAATGAAGATTTGCTCGATTTTGTAAGACCTTGAGTAGCTTGGACCACTAAGGATGGAAATTCAATGGCCAAGTTTGCCAAAGAAGCTAAGGCATCTTCTGAAGGCTTGCCATATGCACTCTCAACAAATTCGATGAGAAGGATGAACTCCACGCCGTAGTTGAATTCCTGTCACATAAAACTAACTTTAACAGCCTTCAAAAGTAACCAGTAAACCACAATAGATTCTGAGCAGCGGGGAAAACAGTGACAATTTGTATCCAAACAACACATAGGAGCCAAATCTGGGTGTTAGAGTAAGCAGCATTCCTTTCATCTCAAGGGCTTTTGAAATTGTGATAGAAGTAGAAGAGTTATTTAAACAAAGCCAATTTTCTCTACTTTCTTTGAAGAAATTTAATAGTGAAGACAATAAATCACACTGGCGATAAAAAATTTGGTTAGTAAATTTAAGTGGTGAAAGTGGGCAAAGGAAAGAAAGGAAAATCCACAGATAATATTGGGGAGTAGAGCATCTTTGATGGTTAAACATTTTTGTTGGGAACGCACGATAGTTAACATCGAAGAAAAGAAAGCCAAAGATCACAATAAAAATGATAGACCAGGTTAAAGAAAGTGTCCTCAAACCTCTCCTTTCCGAAATATAGCTAGGATATCATGTTCCACTTCAGATTCGTAGTCAATGTTAATAAAGCCCTGCATGTATGGAAAATGGCAGGCACAGAATCAGGTAGGAATTCCTTCAGCAGGATGTAGAATGGAGAGTTTGATGAAACTAGTTTGGTGTTTACATGCCAGAGCGTACATGGCAATAAGGCAATACGTAATCCTTGAGAACTCCCAGGTAGAAAGGATTCTCGTAAAACTTCTTAAGGTCTTCCTTACTTTGGAAACGCGTGAAGAAAGCATGCGTGAAGTTTTCAAGATTTTGATCAGATATACGGCCTACAATGGTCAGTAGATATGATGAATCAGAATAGATTTTACAATCACCTTGAGGTTGCGGCTGTGCTAGTCAAATTAGTATATGAGCACTTGTCTATACAGATGCAATGAACAATGCTCACTTGGTTTGTGCAAATGTAGAAACCATACTCTCAGGAATTTCATGATCAACATCTTAAACCACACCTATCAGAACTTATAAAATGTCGCAGTCAGAACCCGTTTTTAATTGAAAGAAGCTATATTCTTGGTAAAACAAGCGAGGAAATGCAAGAAAAGAACTACTTATTTGGTTTCCTGATAAAAAGTAGCACACATCATTAAGAGAACTCACAAGATAAAACATGCTCATGTGAACCAAGGTGACTCGATCAGTGGAAAGGTCTACATTTTCTCTCCCGGTATCAACGAGCAATTAATGAGATTTCAAAGTCCTTCAATCAAGCAGCCATGTTGGCAACATGTTTTAATTGTCGTATAAAGTATTGAGGAAAAGCAAAAGCTTACCTACTGACACAGCCAATATGCCTCTCATCTGATATTGGGTTGTGTACAAATAATCCATCATGTCCTTCTCTTGCTCATCATTTATGTTATCCTTTGCTTTCAGCAGACAAACATGTTCAACAACTTTCCTGAGATAAATGTCAATGGCAAGCTTCACACTCTAAAACATAGCAGTGGGGGAGACTTCGCAGACAATGAAAGCAGCAACATAACACAAAACCATGCAAGAAAGAGATACTAGAAGCTAATACCAAGTAACAAAAAGCTACTTTTTGCTTTCGCTACTACAATATACATGAAGTTAAACATACATAACATATCCAGAAAAGATGAACATCAGAACTTAAGATACTTCCACCTGGAAGTAGGCCTCTGATTATTTTCCATCCGAAGTTTTATTATTCAGGACTTCAATGCACATAACAACCTAAGTTACCCGGATAGCGGATCACTGTGGTACAGGAACGCTGAACATGATATGACAATGTACAGTACACTGGGGTAGGCTCCCTTGGAGTGGTCTCTGCAATGAGAGATGGTCTTACCTATGCTTACGTTTTCATAATTACACACATAATTTTCATCAATGTCAACATATTGTTAAAAATACTCAAATGTGTGTGTGTGCGTGCGTGTGTGTGTGTAATGTAGTGCAAGTGCGACTAATTAACCCATATTATTACGACTAGAGGAAGAAACAGCCAACCCAAAGCCGTGAAATAGTTAGGCAAACAAGCTAGAATAGCGCTTTGCGATGATCAAAGGTAAACTATCTTTTTATCCTTATCTTCTTTAAGATTTGGGTTGACGGTATTTACAGTGCAGATCACAAACGTACCTCAGGATCGTGCGACACCTGAACACGGAACGTGTCCAGTTGAGTGTTTCGATCACACAGAACATGACTAGGGATCAACATGATTGTTCTTGCTTCTCGTAGTAGGAGAATCACCCATATTAGTTTCTCTTGTCGCGAGCAATGATCGCTAAGAAGCAAGACACTTCATGGGATTGCTTTCGGCTGCTGCCAACTGTTTATTCCTTCTTTTGAAATCTTGTTTGATTTGGGGTATCAAAGATCCACAAAGAAAATGTCCATTCGCCTACATAACATTCACTATTTCATGTTATAGTTCTAGGTTTTAACTACCTGTCCAACTGTCTCCATTTAGGTAATTTGTTCCACTGTCTTATGTGTCTCTATAACTGAATAGTTGTTCCTTCCATTTCCTCCATTCAGCATGACCGAAAGTTTTCTCTAGTCTTGATTTCTTTTATTTGTAGAAAAATTTAGTATTTCATAGATTCGTTAGGAGGCTCGGACAGAAGAAGAAAATTCTAAAAAAACAGGACATACAAAGCCTAAACTAAACAGGAGGACCAAAGGCAGGCAAAATAGAGTGAAGCGGATCTGCTTTCTTGGTTGATCCGCGGTGCAATGTGCTTAATCAACATATTGACTGATCAAGAAACTTTTTTTCAATCATAGACTGTAAGAGTAAGATAAGATCCCTACACTCTGCAAGCACATTAATGTACATGTAATTGAAGGACAAGCACCAAGATGAAGCACAGAAACTGCAGGGAATTCAGAAGATACCTAGAGTAGAGTGTGCATTGGTCTTGCAACATTCTTTGCACAGGAGTTGTCCAACTGAATAGATGACTGCAAAACCTATGCTGGTAGAACTTGTGTGCTGAGCAAGTACCATCAACTCTGGCGCATATAGGTAGAAAGTCCGGAGGATGGCAATGAAGTAACATAATATGTATGTATTGATACTGGGACCAATCACTATAAATTGCTCTCTGGGGCTCCTATAGAAGAGATGGTTTAATGATTCCTTGTGGAAAGAGTAGATTGTATGGGTAAAGGGAATAGAAGGGAACTTTTTCCAACGTTTTGCTTGTTTCGTGAGATTTGTTAAGAAACTTCCGATAAAACAATTGGAGGCATTAAGGTAGGATCAAGGTGGTTGGCATTTTATGACTTCCAGATTTAGAATGAAACATTCCCGTGAATATATGTCCAAACCACGCTAGGGATATCACAAGCATTGACTCGCAGTGAAGTATCATCATTAGATCGGTGATTTCTTTTATCTTTTGGCACTGCACGGGCCAGTTCCCCTACACGGTCTTACAACTTGGCAAAGACCTTTGTTTTCGGTGATCAGTCCGTCCAATGACTAGCCTTCAGTAAGACACATTTGCTTGAGTAATGGTAGGTGGTTATTGGCGTTTCTAAAAAAAAAAAAAAAAATTGTGAATTTTCTCCTCTCTGGCCATTGAGCATATGTGAAACTTGGTTTGTTTGCAAATTGTGTGGGTTTAACACACATGAGTTCCCAAAGTTTGTAGATTAGCAAAAGGAACTTTGTAACTGAATTACTAAGTGGGCGCGTAAGTAACGTACACCTGTGAGAATGAATACTGCAAATTTCCTGAAAGTCTTAGTTCTTGATTCTCCATGTCATTGGTTAGTGTGAGGTTTAGATATGAAGAATTCGTTATTAGATTTATGGTTTATCCTTTAGAACAATTAGAATTCAGCTATGCACAAAAAAGGAACAAAATTGACAAGGCAGCGAGAAGACGTAGCAGCAGATGATGAGTTTAAGATAATTGTAAATAACTCGAAACATTACCAGCCAGTCAACAATATATTACTTAGAACCATTTACTGGCTCGTTCTTAAGAACATCACTGTGCTTTTTCATAAACAAGTGGTGGTTGGTCGTCCACGCTACCATGTAACATAAGTGTAGGTTAGAGAAGGTCACGGAAGTTAAGCTTTCTCTTCCCTTTCTTTCACTTTGTAACTCAGATTATATTTAATCAGCTTGATTTGTATTCTAGTTATGAATTTACATCAACGAAATGAGAGAACTCTATCCTCATACCGTATCCCTTGTGGAGGCCCGATATGGTAAAGAATAGTACAAAGATTAGTAAATTGAGGAGTAAGTTACATGGAATGCGGATCTTTCCGGTTCGTGGAGCGGGAACGGGAACGGGATCTCGGAATGCCATACCCTATGGAATTCGGTATGCCAAGGGTAGGAGTTTTACCATTTTCCACAAATCATGAAGTATAAAACTACTCTATATATACGATATTTAAAAGTCAATACTCTAAAATAGATGTAACTTAACATATCTAAATTTAATTTTCCCTTCTACACATATACTTTAGATAAAAATAGTGAACAAAACTGGGATCACAAAATTTAGGAGATCTGGATTGCTGGTGTTCCAAGTTTCGGAACATGCGATCCAATTCGCAATTCGCGGGGATACGGGTTAATTGTGGTAACACATCCCTCCCAGTCAAATGCCGATACCAAATATCCCACACTACATTCCCACCGCCCCTCATCTCACCCTCTCCTTCACTAAAGCACTGGCTCACTAGAACCATAGAATCCTGGGCTATACGAAAAAAGAGAAGGAAACTGGCTTGACAAGGACACCTCACCTACCTACTAATGAACCCAAAACCGCACCCTATTTCCTAAACCAATCTTAAACCGGATCCTCTCCTCAAAATGATCCCACATTGGAACACCAACCATTCCTCGTCCAGAACCAACATCAATCACTCTCCTTCAAAGACTCTCATGCTCGAGCCCAAACCTCCACAACTAGATCTCAAATAAAATTGTGATTGGAAAGTACCCATTGTCGTATACCTAGACCTCCACTATCAACCGGAAGACTCACCATACCTAAATCAAACAAATGATACTTAAACTCATAGCCCATCCTTCCCCACAAAAATTCAAGCTCAATTTACTTCAACCACTTAGCCACAGAAGTCGGCATCACAAAAAGAGACATTAGATAAGTAGGGAGGTTCGACGAAGTGCACTTTATATGAGTAGTTCTACGACTCTTTAAGAGATATCGCCTCTTCCAGCCTGCCAAGTGCCAACCTACGCTGATGCCACTCAATTACTTGATCCCACACCTGCGTATCCTTTGACCTTGCCACCAAAGACATCCTTAAATATCTAATCAAAAGTTGAGTGAATCATGGGAACACACAAGAAAGTCGGTCTTTCAGATATTTTCATTCTTACCAATTCTTTTGTGAGTTCTAGGCTTCTGGATATTTAGTTGAGCTTTTCTTTCCCCGGGTAGAATAAGTATAATTCTCCTATCTTCTTTTGCTTGGTGGATGAGAGGTTTAATTGCAAGAATGTACAGATAGATGAAACACATGGTGATTGTATCTATTGCATGCATCACCTTCCAAAGCTTTCCTTGAATCATACCGAACAATATTGCTTCACCATCCATAGCTTTCTTTGTATCCTACCAAACAACATTGCTCGTGCAATATTTCAACATTCGAAAGCATTTTGTCACAAGAGACAAGTTCATCCATGTGACAAAAAAAACTTCAATTCCTCTTGCAATGTTTTACCTCATACATCTAATCCAAGTACCCTTTACTATCTGGTTTATCTACAAACCACACAAGAGAGAATTCCTTTCACCACTAACAATATTCCTAACCAGTGCACCTTTATTCTCATACTGACGCACCAAATGACCTTGAAGCTATGTGACTATATGTATACCCATAAAATTACAGAATCTATTTGATTCAAAGATAAAATTATTCCCCTTGTAAGAATCCATGTGTTTCCACCACAAAACAATGGGGGGTGAGGGGAGTAATCTAGGATCTTATTCAGTGAAGATATATATAGTAAACTTCTGATGTGGGACTTCTCAACACGCCCCTCACGTTTGGTGTTAAGCCTAACACATAGAACTTGCTGTTGGTGACCGTGAGGTGGAAGTAATGTGAGAAACGGGAGTCATTTGACCAAACACTGTCACGTGTGAAATATGAGCCTGAGCTTTGATACCACGTAAGAATCAATGGGGTTCTACCTCAAAACCAATCGGCAATGAGGGGAGAATCGAGGATCTTATTAAGTGAATAATTAGATAATAAACCAATTGGGAATGTGGGACTTCTCAACACCCCTTGCCTTTATTGATATTGTTCTACATTCCTCAACCCATAGGCACTAAATTAAATCACCACACATTTCTAGACATGAGTGCCATTCACCTCCAGAAGACTGTCAAAATATTGAACAATATGTGCATTCAAATTGAGAAAGTCGCTTTAGTCAAAATTTGTACAGCAAATCTATTTTCCAAACACTGCCAACGGAAATCATTCTAGTTTCATGCTCATGAAAGTTTAGTTCACAAATGCCACCAGGAAATAGGAAAAAGAGCTTCAAACCAAACCTTTTCGCCACCCCATTACTACTTGAGTCCTGCCCCACAGAAGCTGAGCAGACAACAGCTCGATTCATCATTTGCCCAAAATTGATTATTGAAGTTCTATCCATCTGATAAACTGGTCATAGAAATAACCCATTTCAGTCCCAATTACATACAAAAATCAACACAAACCATCATTACCAAAAATTGAAGACCCAGTACTACTTTCAAAATGGGTTTTCATAAGTGCAGACCCAATAACGAAAATTCACTTATCAGAGAGAGAGAGGGAGAGAAGATTACCTCTGCGTTTAGAGGAGGAGAATTTCAGGGTTTTGGGTTGAAATGAGGGCTTATCGGAGAGGGAGGCTGAGATTGAGCTGTTGGGTTTTGAGCAGGGGAGGGTGCGATGTGATGACAAGGATAGATAAGAAACGTAAGAAGTAGAATAAGCCATTGGTGGCTGAGCGAAATGTGAAGTGAGATTCTGAGGAAGAAGAAAAAGGACATCGGTTTGTTTGTAAGGGAAAATGGGTGGACAGAAGATTGAAGGTTGTTCTAGCTGATGACAACAAATTGGCATCCAAAAGAACACGTTTCATAAACCATTTTGCTGGAGGAGATGATGAAATAGCGTCGCCGGTAATTTTATATGATATTCATCAAGTTATTTTACACACATTTTGCAAGTTATGTAGATTAATTCGAGAGGGAAGATAAATTTTCAAGTAGTGGGTAGTTGGTAGTTAAGTGGTTGGTAGGTGAGATCTAAGGGCTGAGATTGATTTAATCCAAAAACTGAAAAGACATTTCAAAGTCAGACCATGCTGTTTTATAGAATAGATGACTTCATTAGTTTTTTTTCGAATCGACTTCGTTAATATTCACAAGAATTTTGGCCAGATAACCCCTGGTAGTTTCGTCTTAGTAACACTTAACTACATGCAATATTGGTTTTGCCATTTATTGTCTTTGAAGTTTGCAAACTTGCGATACTTGGATCAAAAAAGATTAACATCGTTAACTTCCGTTAGATAAGTGAATGACATTTTAGTATTTTAATACTTCAAAGGTACAGTGTGATATTTTTTTTTTTTTTCTTTTTAGCTTTTCTCTCTTTCAATTTTCTTCTTCTTCTTCTTTCTACTTCATATTTATCTACTGAAAGTTAACGGTGTTAGTGTATTTTGACCTAAGTGTTGTAATTTTACAAACTGCTGGAATTGTTTATATACAAGGAAGCTATCATCTTCTTAGTGGCGTGGTTAATATCAGATTACTTGTCGATCAAACCCTGCAAGTTGTCTCTTTTCTTAGTGATACACTTTGCTTGTTTCAATTCCCATTCCATTATCATTCCTGAGCTTTCATCTCCATCTACTTGTTGGATTGTGGATCTAGTTGCCTCTAACCTGAACGCAAGTATCTAACCTCATTGGCAACCCACTTCTACATTTGGTGAACCCAACGTGAACCAGTTCTTAACAATCAGACAAGTAGCCCTAGCGACCTGGCATGTTCAAAGATGAACAACAACTTGGGGATGAATCCCAACAAAAAACACCCCATACAAGTCTATCATAAAATTAAAACCTACCAGCTACTACCGATCCTGCAGTGATGGCTATGCAGGAATTTATGCAAGGCCAACTGCAATAGATAAGGCAGGCCATGAACGACATGGAAACTACAAACGCTCAAAAGAGTGATCTGCTGTCTAGAGAAATTCGAGCAATAAAGACCGCTCTAAGTTTGCCAACTTCGAACTCGACTCTACCAACACTGCCCCTCCCCCAGGGGTGCTTCTTTCTCCGGGGGTCAGCATGCAAACAGAGACTGTCCCTGGAAACCTTCAAGGTTTTCAGGCTTCAATCAGGATGAACCCGTCCGAATTCCCCATTGCTAACGCATTCGAGACACTCAGGGGTGCAACTTCGGAGAACTAGGGACACATACCATACCATTCACTCCGACTGCAGACACATATTGTCAACACTCGCTCGTTCAATGAGAGGCTACAAGGACCACATCACCTCTCGCCATGACTACACTAGAGCATAAACTAGAAAGCTTTAAGGCGAGGCACAGTCTGATCCCAACGTATTGCCTTACATTGAATGCATGCCTTTTTTTTTCCATGGAAGTGTATCAGATCCCTAACTCTGGTGGATATAAGTCCCAAGGATGAGAGAAATCTAATGAACCAAGTTGAAATGCACAGGAGCACGTCATGTGGTCCGTCGTATTGCTAGGACCTGATGGCGCGAACAAAATCCTTAGCATGCGATAATTCCTTAAATCATTGGGGACTATACAAGTGGTATAGATCTATGGAGCCAAATTCCGTTCCCACATGGGATGACATGGTGGAGAAATTCTACACCAAGGTTTTCCAGGTGGAGGAGAACAATTGTTCATTTCTCGCGTATGGAGCAGAAAAGAGGATAAAGATGGGATTACCTTCATTAGGAAGTTTCATCTGAAATCAGTGAAGTTCGTAGAGGAATTCCCTCGGCACAGATGTTTGGAAGTTTGCCTCCAAGGAATGCAATTTGAATACAAGGAGATGCTTGTAATACCCCGTTTTTATATGCGTAATTGATGACTTTTTCGTAAATTTTATAAGTTAATTTCCAAATTTCAATGACAAGAGGGGAGGTAATTGGAATTTCTAGAATTTAAAGCTAGTTAAGTAAATACATAGTTGGGGGGTGAAAGTTGTATTTTAAAGAAATATTAAAACCTTATGAGCAATTAATCAAAGAAGAAAAAGAAGAAAAAAAAGAAAACAATCTTTTTTCCACTTTCTCCAACACCCCCGTAACAGCATATGCTTTTTCTCCCACAAAACAAGGAGACTTGTCCTCTTCTCCTTCTTTTTCTACTTAAACTTCTTCCTCCTCTTCTTCGTCTGAGCGTCACCAACATCGGACATGACCTCCACCATCTTAACCACCTCTTCCTCCTCATCTCCCCCTTTCTCTTCATTCTCCCTCTCTGTCCAAAGAAGGAGCAGCATCCCCCGTCAAGGAACTCACCAGCCACCGGAGGCAGACGGCGAAAATCCCCGACAGGAAACCACCGCCACCACCCACCTGCTTCTCTTTCTCTCTTATTGGACCCCCAACCATATTCCTCGCTCTGTTTCAATCCAAGGAGTAAAAATTGCAGCAACTAGCGGCCGAACAACATAAAACCATCACAACCGCCGCCGACAACTCCATAGAAACTGGAAGGAAGCTCCAACCGAGCTATCCGGAGCGACCCACCTCCTCCCGTTGTTTCCAATCAGCTGCTAAGAACACCGAGTTCTTCAGCGTCGATCATCACTGCCGACCACCATATTTGGAGCCGTGACCCGCTCCGTTTCTCCCTCATTTTTTGCAGCTTTTCGCTTGGGTAAACTTTAAAACCTTTGATTAATCATTTTAGATAATCAAAATGCGATCTTGCTAGCTAAAATCGAATTTAGGATGATTGCGTAGAAAAGATCATACGTGTTCATGTTTTTGAATAAAGTATCTTTTCATGAAACTTAGGGGTATAAAATGTTGAAATAGGTGCCCAAGAGGCAATCTAGTTTAGTATGAACAATAATTGGCTAGAATATTCATTGAATTATTTATTGAGATATTTACAATTGTGTTGTTTATCTTAAATATCCCTAGTCCATTATAATGATTAATATGAAAATCATCTATAGACTAGTACGGGGTTGGATTGATATGGAGATATCATGATCCAACACATGGGTATGCATTAGGCGTAATGACATACTGGATTGACTCATATCCAAGAAGGCTACATACACGTTATGTAAAGTCACAAGTGCTTCTCGCGGTGAAAACGGTAATGTCATCCTTAGACTTTAAGTCACTAGATCATCTACTTGTGGAATATTGTGTTTTGATAGCGTCAAATGCTCACCGTGACTGGTTAGTCATAAAGGCGCGTATCGGACATAATAGGAAGCAAGATTAGATATCGTAGCGATGTAGATAGAATTTGTCCCTCCCACATAACGGGAGAAAATATCCACGGCCACTCGAGGGATAGTGCTTATAGAATGTCTGGCCATACTCAAATAAATCAATATGGGATATTGATGTTATTTGCACGAATAAGGCTATTCCCAGGATGGAGGAACTATGGATTAGTTATACGAGTGTGACTTGTATGTCTCATGTCCAATCCGGATATTGAGACAAAGGGATGGGACAATACTTGCACAAGGATTGTCGGATGACTATTTCTATTAGTTGGGTAGTGTGGATGTCTTGCTAGAGACCGCTCCATATTAGTAAATAGTTACTACCAACTAAGTAGAAATATATGGGGTCACACGCCATATGGATTGAACTAGACTTGGGAATTAATTAATATGTTTAATTAATTAGAAGGATCAAAACGTAACAACTTGCTAACTTAGTAGGACTAATATGCAAGTTGGACTAATACGAACTTGAGTAGGATTAGGAGAGGGCCTTTATGTAGTAACAAGGAGTTGTTGGACTATATAAAGAAGCAATGAGAAAGAGCAAGCAAAGAAGCCGTCCGCCCCCTTGCCGCCCCCTCTACCCGTCCGCCACAACAAGGAGGGCGAGCCTCCCTTTGGTCCTTGTTGCGTGATTTCTTCTTCCTCTTCCACTTTTCCTAGCTAGCACAAGGCGTTGGAGGATCTAAATCTCAATCCTAGGTGTGGATCAACCGTAGATACGTGAAAGTATTCACGTTTGAAGTCATCAAAGGAGACCTACAAGATACTTAACACGAATCCTTCATTATCGTTATGAATTCTCTTCCTGTGATCCTTGGAGGGCATTGAATGGATAAATTATTTTTTATTCCGCTGTGTATCCATTATCAAAACCCTACAGTGGTATTAGAGCCACAGGTCGTAGAGCACAACGTAGTTTATGTGTTACGATTTTGTTGTTTTTCCAACTATAATTGTTGATTATTGCGTTAAAACGACAAATTAAGCATATTGGATGCACGTTGAATACGATTCAACCAAACTAGATCTATTTTTTACATTGGATGTATGAATTACTGAGTTTGAGAAATTTTTGGATCTTAGATCTAGGGTTTGGGCACAAATTGAAAACAATTTCTAATTTGGAAACGTTTTGGACTTGGGGAACAAGGAAGGAGTTGTTTTAGAAATAACTCCAAGAGGTTCGCCCCCCCCCCCCTAGGGAGACCGCCCGTCCTCCTTGCCTCCCAAGCCACCTAGGACGAAGGATTAGGCGGTCGGCAGACCCCACCGGTTGGGCCGCCCGACCTAGGCTCGGCCCGGGCAGCTCCAAGGGATTCGACCACCTTGTTGGTTGGGCCTCTTGGACCGTTTTGACCATAGTAATCCTAAAATCAATTAAAAATTGACCAAGCGCGTTAAAAATTAGTTTTAACTGTTTACGTGCTTTTGTATGGTGATTGAATATGGCCTTAGATGTGGTTTGTTGTGAATGTTTAATTTTTGTGGTTTGTTTACGTCCTGCGAGCTGATCAATTTGATGCAATAATTAATTAGGGTTTTTACGGCCTGCGAGCCGATTTTTTTCTCAACTTGTGAGATTTATTTATTTAGTTTAGTTGATAGCTAGTATTAAATAGAATAGGTAGCCAAGATTTAAGAAAAGAAGCCCAAAGACTTAAAGGAGCCACAACATGGAGCATTCCACAAGGCTATGAAGGATGGACCAAGAGATGGAGGCACATGGAGATGTGCTTGCTATTTTTAGGGTTCATAAATATTCTCATTGGCTTGGGAATATCTTAGTCTAGGAGGTCATATCCATATCAAGTTAATTTCTTTTTGTGGAATTTTATTTTATTTTCCTATTATTGTTGTTGGTGTATGGATGATGCATGCAATTTGATAATAAGATAACTAAACAACCCGAATATTTTATTTGGAGTTTTACCCAAACTCAAATAAGTAGATCTGTTGATATGGATCAAAAAAATAATTAAAATTGAAAGAAAAATCCCTCAAAAGTAAATATTACATTATGCCTTCTGTTACTTAAACACTCATCACAAAATCGATTAATCAAGTTCGTGCATGACAAAGCAAGGCGACTTGATTCATCATTATGTGGTGCGATGACACATATAATGTGCAATTGTTGGAGTAAGAGGTTGGACGTAACTAGGTAATTTTAAAAAGGATTAAAAACCTATAGGCACTCAGTTGGGATTATATGTGGGATAGATAAATGAGTTATTTGCCCAATTGAACCAAGTGTTGCATAATATGCAATTGGAATTGTTCCTACCTAAATAACTAACTTTCGGGTGAATTGCCAAAGAAGCTCAAAAGGAAGTGAAATATGGGTCTTGGTGTTGGAATAGATGCCCTAGAGGCAATCTAGTTTAGTATAAATTCATTTATGGCTAGAAAATTCATTGTATTATTTATTGGATATTTAATATAATGAAGTCCTTAGATTTACAATTGTGTTGTTTATCTTAAATATCCCTAGTCCAGTATAATGATTAACATGACAATCATCTATAGACTAGTATGGGGTTGGATTGATATGAAGATATCATGATCCAACACATAGGTGTGCATTAAGGGTAATGACGCACTGGATTGACCCATCTCCGAGAAGACTACATACACGTTATGTTAAGTCACAAGCGCTTGTCGTGGTGCAATTGTATTGTCATCCTTAGACTTGAAGTCGCTAGATATTCTAGTTGTGGATTATTGTGATTTTGGAAAAATGACATGTGAGAGGACTAGTGAGCAATTGGCACTCATACATACTGATGTGTGTGGTCCATTTGCCACGCCTGCCAGGGGTGGTTACGTCCACTTCATTACATTTACTGATGATTACAGTAGATATGGATTTGTGTACCTCATGAGGGCCAAATCCGAGTCCTTTGAAGTGTTCAAAGAATTCAAGAATGAAGTAGAGAAGCAACTTGGCAAAAGTATCAAGGCTCTACGATCGGATCGTGGAGGAGAATACTTGAGCCAAGAGTTTGACGACTATCTTAGAGAGTGTGGGATCGTGTCCCAACTCACTCCACCCGGAACGCCACAATGGAATGGCGTGTCTGAGAGGAGGAATCGAACCCTATTGGACATGGTTCGATCTATGATGTGTCAAACCGATCTTCCATTATCATTTTGGGGCCACGCTCTATTAAGTGCAGCTTTCACCATTAACCGTGTTCCATCTAAATCAGTCATGAAGACACCTCATGAGATGTGGAGTGGGAGGCGTTCCACACTGTCGTTCATGAGGATTTGGGGCTGCGATGTCTATGTAAAACGTTTACAATCAGACAAGCTAGGGCCAAAATCGGATAAGTGTAAGTTTGTGGGGTACCCTAAGGAAACTAAGGGTTACTACTTATACAATCCAACCGAGAACAAAGTGTTTGTTGCTCGGACCGGCGTGTTTCTATAAAGAGAGTTTGTCTCTAAAGAAGCAAGTGGGAGGACTGTAGAACTTGAAGAGACTCAAGAACGACAAATCACTGAACCGTTTATGGAAAATGAACAGGAACCACAAAAAGTTGTGGAGCAGCCTGTTCAGGTAACACAAGAGCTTCGTAGATCTAGTAGAGTGCGCCAGGAACCCGAGAGGTATGTACTTCTCGTGACCGATTCCGGTGACACGATGATCATAGATGATGAGCCTACTACCTATGAAGAGGCCACGAAATTGAAGAGATTCAAGAACGACAAATCACTAGACTTCTCGTGACCGATTCCGGAGGACTGTAGAACTTGAAGAGATTCAAGAACGACAAATCACTGAACCGTTTATGGAACATGAACAGGAACCACAAACAGTTGTGGAGCAGCCTGTTCAGGTAACACAAGAGCTTCGTAGATCTAGTAGAGTGCGCAAGGAACCCGAGAGGTATGGACTTCTCGTGACCGATTCCGGTGACACGATGCTCATAGATGATGAGCCTACTACCTATGAAGAGGCCATGAAAGGCCCAGACTCTCAGAAGTGGCTAGAAGCCTTGAGATCCGAGATGGAATCCATGTATACCAACAAAGTATGGACTTTGGTGGAACCACCCGAAGGGGCGCGGCCCATAGGGTGCAAGTGGGTCTTCAAGAAGAACATCGACATGGATGGTAACGTGATTACTTATAAGGGCCGATTGGTGGCTAAAGGATTCAGACAGATTCATGGTATTGACTATGATGAAACCTTTTCACCAGTCGCCATGACCAAATCCATCCGAATCCTACTTGCGATTGCAGCATACCATGACTATGAGATTTGGCAGATGGATGTCAAAACAGCATCCCTTTATGGGAATCTCCTCGAGGACGTGTAAATGATACAGCCGGAGGGTTTTGAAGATCCAAAACAAGCCAACAAAGTCTGTAAGCTGCAACGATCCATTTATGGATTGAAGCAAGCTTCTAGGAGTTGGAATCGACATTTTGATGAAGTAGTCAAAGAGTTTGGCTTCATCAGAAACGAAGATGAGTCTTGTGTCTACAAGAAGGTTAGTGGGAGCTCTGTAGCTTCTTTGGTCTTGTATGTGGATGACATACTACTCATTGGAAACAACGTTCCCATGCTGCAATCTGTTAAAGATTGGTTAGGGAAGTGTTTCTTAATGAAGGACTTAGGAGAAGCAGCCTATATACTCGGTATAAAGATCTATAGAGATAGATCTAAGAGACTGCTAGGCCTAAGTCAAAGTACATATATTAACAAGGTGTTGAAACGGTTCAACATGCAAGATTCCAAGAAGGGATTCTTGCCCATGTCACATGGAATCAATCTTTCGAAGAGTGGTTGTCCTTCCAATGAGATTGAGAAGGAACGCATGAGTAGAATTCCCTATGCATCGACCATAGGATCTATCATGTACGCCATGTTATGTACTAGACCAGATGTGTCATATGCCTTGAGTATGACAAGCAAATACCAATCCAATCCGGGTGAGAGTCAATGGATTGCAGTCGAGAACATCCTAAATTATTTGAGAAGAACTAAGGATGCTTTCTTGATATTTGGCGGTGAGGAAGAGTTGCGTGTAAGGGGTTACACTGATGCAAGCTTCCAAACCGACAGAGATCACTTTAGATCACAGTCAGGATATGTGTTTTGCCTGAATGGAGCAGCGGTGAGCTGGAAGAGTTCCAAGCAAGAGACGGTGGATGATTCTACAACAGAGGCTGAGTACATTTTTGCAAATGGCGCAGCAAAGGAAGCTGTTTGGATCAGAAAGTTTGTTTCTAAACTTGGTGTGGTTCCTAGCATTGCGGATGCACTTGAGTTGTACTGTGACAACACTGGGGCGATCGCGCAATCAAAGGAGCCTAGGTCGAACCAGAAATCCAAGCACGTGCTCAGGAAGTTTCATCTGATTCGAGATATTATCGATAGAGGAGACGTTCGGATATGCAAGATTCCTACAGATGAGAATCTGTCAGATCCACTTACAAAGCCGCTTTCGCAGTGGAAGAATGAAGGGCACACTAGGAGTATGGGAATACGAGATGCGCCAGATTGGCCCTAGTGAAAGTGGGAGACTGTTGGAATAGATGCCCTAGAGGCAATCTAGTTTAGTATGAATTTATTTATGGCTAGAAAATTCATTGTATTATTTATTGGATATTTAATATAATGAAGTCCTTAGATTTACAATTATGTTGTTTTTCTTAAATATCCCTAGTCCAGTATAATGATTAACAGGACAATCATCTATAGACTAGTATGGAGTTGGATTGATATGGAGATATCATGATCCAACACATAGGTGTGCATTAAGGATAATGACGCACTGGATTGACCCATATCCGAGAAGACTACATACACGTTATGTTAAGTCACAAGCGCTTCTCGTGGTGCAATGGTATTGTCATCTTTAGACTTGAAGTCGCTAGATATTATAGTTGTGGATATTATGATTTTGGTAGCGTTAAACGCTACACCGTAACTGGGTAGTTATAAAGGCGTGTACCGGATACAATAAGAAGCAAGCTTAGAGATCGTAGTGGACGTAGATAGAATTTTTCCCTCCCACATAACGGGAGCAAATATCCTAGGCAACTCGAGGGATAGTGCTTAGAGAATGTCTGGCCAGACTCAAATAAATCAATATGGGATATTGATGTTATTTGCACGAATAAGGCTATTCCCATGGATCGAGAAACTGTGGATTGGATATACGAGTGTGACTTGTATGTCTCGTGTCCAATCCGGATATAGAGACAAAGGGATGAGACAATTACTTGTACAAGGTTTGTCAAGATGACTATTCTATTAGTTGGCTAGAATGAATGTTTTGCTAGAAATCGCTCCATATTAGCAAATTGTTGCTACCAACTACATAGAACCTATGGGGTCACACGCTATATAGAGTTGAACTAGATTTGGGAATTAATTAATTGGATTAATTAATTAGAGGGATCACTTTGCAATACCTTGCAAACTTAGTAGGACTAATTTGCAAGGAAGGGACTAAACCGAATTCTAGTAGGACTAGAATAGGTCCTTTAGGTAGTTGGCAAGGATTTGTTGGACTATATAAAGGACACTCCTTCCTTCCTGCCCACACTTATGACCTTATTGATCATAACCCTACACTTGGCCCACTAGAAAATTTAATGATATTTTCGCATTAATATCTTGAGGGTTATTAATCCGTAGAAAAATAGTGGGAGCTGTATTTAATAATCTAGCCATTATTAAATATAGTTAATCGTTCACAAATACTAAAGCTTGCGTATTTACTTTTGTAGAATTTCAATGGCAAACAAGTCATCGAGCTCATCACACTCCCTACGCTCTGTCCTTGAGAAGGACAAGCTTTCTGGGACAAATTTTCTAGACTGGTACAGAAACTTGAGAATCGTTCTCAAGCAGGAAAAGAAACTGTACGCTCTAGAGGAGCAAGTTCCTGAAGGTCCAGAAAACAACACTCCTGCAGCCCTAAATGCATATCAAAACCGTGTTAATGACACTAATGATGTGGCCTGCCTAATGCTTTGCACCATGTCCTCTGAGATTCGGAACATGAGAATATGAATGCAGTCGATATGATCGCACACTTGAAGCAACTCTTCCAAGAGCAGGCTAGGGTTGAGAGGTATGATATTTCCAAGGCATTATTCATATGTCATCTGTCAGAGGGAAACCCCGTGGGGCCGCACGTGTTGCGCATGATCGGCTATCTAGAGAGCCTCGGCCTAGGTTTTCCGGTGGGTCAAGAGTTGGCCACCGATCTCATCTTGCAATCGTTGCCTGAGAGTTATGGACAGTTCATCATGAATTATAACATGAATGAGATCTTGAAACCCCTGCCAGATCTACTCAATATGTTGAGAACAGCTGAACAAAGCATCAACAAGGGTAAGGGCAAATCCATAATGATGGTGAAGAAAGGAAAGGGCAAAAAGTTTGCCTCTACCTCCAAGGGAAAATGCGAAGCAGTTTTCAAACCCAAGGAATCTGCCCTTAAGCCTGTTGGTGGCATTTCCAAAGGTTTGACTAAAGGTGAGTGTCACTACTGCAGTCAGCCTGGAAACTGGAGGAGGAACTGCCCAAAATATCTGGATGATAAGAGACTTGGAATAGTGATTCCACCACCACCAGGTATTTTTTTTATAGTTGTCAACTAACTGTCTCTTCATCATGGCTATTGGATACTGGATGTGGATCTCACATTTGTCAAAATGTGCGGGACCTAAAGAGAAGTAGAATATTGGCTAAAGGGGAGATAGACCTGCGAGTTGGGAATGGAGCAAGAGTTGCTACATTATCCATAGGTGTGTACGAGCTGTCTCTGCCTTCAGGATTAGTTTTAGAATTGAATAATTGCTATTTTGTGCCTGCTATGAGTAGAAACATTATTTATAGTTCTTGTTTGGACAAGGATGGTTTTACTATTTCAATAAAGAACAATTGTCGTTCCATTTATTTTGATAGTATTCACTATTGTAGTGGGCAATTATTTAATGGATTATATATCCTTGATCTAAGCAATCCTGTCTATAACATTAAAACCAAGATGATTAAAATGAATAATTTAAATCTTGCTTATCTATGGCACTGTCGTTTAGGCCATAAAAACGAGAAACGTGTATCTAGACTCCATAAGGATGGATTCCTAGACTCATTTGATTTTGAATCATATGAGAAATGTGAGGCTTGTTTATTGGGAAAAATGACAAAGTCCCCTTTCAATATGAAGGTGAGAGGACTAGTGAGCAACTGGCGCTAGTACATAATGATGTATGTGGGCCATTTGCCACGCCTGCCAGGGGTGGTTACGTCTACTTCATCACATTTTATTGATGATTTCATTAGATATGAATTTTTACACCTTATGAAGGCCAAATCCGAATCCTTTGAGAAGTTCAAAGAATTCAATAATGACGTAGAAAAGCATCTTGGCAAAAGTATGAAGGCTCTACGATCAGATCGTGGAGGTGAATACTTGAGCCAAGAGTTTGACGACTATCTTAGAGAGTGTGGGA
Source organism: Linanthus parryae (assembly GCA_023055425.1). Taxonomy (NCBI): domain Eukaryota; kingdom Viridiplantae; phylum Streptophyta; class Magnoliopsida; order Ericales; family Polemoniaceae; genus Linanthus; species Linanthus parryae. The sequence continues at coordinate 19,833,327 of JALGPY010000012.1, read as the reverse complement.
TAATATTCCAACTCACTCCACCCGGATTGCCATAATGGAATGGCGTGTCCGAGAGGAGGAACCGAACTCTATTGGATATGGTTAGATCTATGATGTGTCAAACTGATCTTCCAATATCATTTTTGGGCTATGCTCTATTGAGTACAGCGTTCACCATTAACCGTGTTCCATCTAAATCAGTCATAAAAACACCACATGAGATATGGAGTGGGAATCATCCCACAGTGTCGTTCATGAAGATTTGGGGCTGCGATGTCTATGTAAAACGTTTCAATCAGACAAGATAGGGCCTAGTCAGACAAATGCAAGTTTGTGGGATACCCTAAGGAAACTAAGGGATATTATTTCTACAATCCAACTTAGAACAAAGTGTTTGTTGCTCGGTCCAGCGTGTTTCTAGAAAGAGAGTTTGTCTCTAAAGAATCAAGTGGGAGGACTGTAGAATTTGAAGAAGTTTAAGAGCCACAAAGCATTGATCCTAATATAGAACATGATCAGGAACAACAAGAGGTTGTGGATCAACCTGTTCAAGTAATACAAGAGCTTCGTAGATCTAGTAGGGTACGCCAGGAGCCAGAGAGGTATGGACTTCTCGTGACTGAGTTTGGTGACACGTTGCTCATAGACGATGAGCCTACTATCTATGGAGAGGCCATAAAAGGGCCGGAATCTCAGAAGTGGCTTGAGGCCATGAGATCCGAGATGGAATCCATGTATACCAACAAAGTATGGACTTTGGTGTAACCACCCGAAGGGGCTCGGCCCATAGGGTGCAAGTGGGTCTTAAAGAAGAAGATCGACATGTATGGTAATGTGATTACCTATAACATTTGATTGGTGGCTAAAGGATTCAAACAGATTCATGGTATATACTATGTTGAAACCTTTCACCAGTCGCAATGACCAAATCCATCCGAATCTTACTTGCTGTTGCAGCATACTACGACTATGAGATTTGGAAGATAGATCTCATGGAAATCTCATTGGGGATGTGTATATGACACAACCTGAGGGTTTTGAAGATCCAAAGCAAGCCAACAAAGTCTGTAAATTGCACGATCCATTTGTGAATTGAAGCAAGCTTCTAGGAGTTGGAATCGACGTTTTGATGAAGTGGTCAAAGAGTTTGGCTTCATCAGAAACGAAGATGAATCTTGTGTCTACAAGAAGGTTAGCGGGAGCTCTGTTGCTTTTCTTGTCTTGTATGTGGATGACATACTACTCATTGGAAACAACATTTCTATGTTGCATTCTGTTAACGATTTGCTAGGAAAGTGTTTCTCAATGAAACACTTAGGTGAAGCGGCTATAGTCGGTATCAAGATCTATAGAGATAGATCTAATAAGCTGCTCGGCCTAAGTCAGATATATATAGACAAGGTGTTGAAACGGTTCAACATGCAAGATTCCAAGAAGGGATTCTTGCCCATGTCGCATGGAATCACTCTTTTGAAGAGTGTTGTCCTTCCAATGAGATTGAGAAGGAACGCATGAGTAGGGTTCCCTATGGCTCGGCCATAGGATCCAACATCTACGACATCTTAGGTACTAGACCAGCTGTGTTATATGAATTGAGTATGACAAGCATATATCAGTCCAATCCAGGTGAGAGTCACTGGATTCCAGTTAAGAACATCCTAAAGTACTTGAGAAGAACTAAGGATGCGTTCTTGATATTTGGTGTTGAGTAGGAGTTGCGTGTAAGGGGTTACATGGATGCAAGCTTCCAGACCAACATAGATGATTTCAGATCACAGTCGGGGTTTGTGTTTTGTCTGAATGGAGCAGCGCTGAGATGGAAGAGTTCCAAGCAAGAGACGGTGGCTGATTCTACAACAGAGGCTGAGTACATTGCTGTGAATGGCGCAGCAAAGGAGGCTGTTTGGATTAGGAAGTTCATCACTGAGCTTGGTGTGGTTCCTAGTATTGCAGATCCAGTAGAGTTGTATTGTGATAGCACTGGGGCGATCGCGCAATCAACGGAACCCAGGTTGCACCAGATATCTAAGCACGTACTCAGGAAGTTCCATCTTATTCGAGATATTATCGAAAGAGGAGACGTTCGGTTATGCAAGATTCCTACATATGAGAATCTGTCAGATTCACTCACTAAACCGCTTGTTCAGCGCAAGCATGAAGGGCACACTAAGAGCATTGGCATACGAGATACGCTAGATGGGCTCTAGTGTAAGTAGGAGACCGTTGGAATAGGTTCCCTAGATTCAATCTAGTTTAGTATGAACAATAATTGGCGAGAGTATTCATTGTATTATTTATTGAGATATTTAATTTAATGAAGTTCTTATACTTACAATTGTGTTGTTTATCTTAAATATCCCTAGTCCATTATAATGATTAATAAGACAATCATATATAGAATAGTATGGGGTTGGATTGATATTGAGATATCATGATCCAACACATGGGTATGCATTAGGCGTAAGGGCATAGTGGATTGATCCATCTCCGAGACGGCTACATACACGTTATGTAAAGTCACAAGTGCTTCTCGCGGTGACAACGGTATCGTCATCCTTAGAATTGAAGTCACTAGATCATCTAGTTGTGGAATATTGTATTTTGGTAGCGTTAAACGCTACACCGTGACTAGGTAGTCATAAAGGCGCGTATCGGACACAATAGGAAGCAACCTTATATATCGTAGTGATGTAGATATAATTTTTCCCTCCCACATAACGGGAGTAAATATCCACGGCCACTCGAGGGATAGTGCTTATAGAATGTCTGGCCAGACTCAAATAAATAAATATGGGATATTGATGTTATTTACACGAATAAGGCAATTCCCAGGATCGAGGAACTATGGATTGAATATACGAGTGTGAATTTTATGTCTCATGTCCAATCCGGATATTGAGACAAAGGGATGAGACAATACTTGCACAAGGATTGTCGGGTGACTATTTCTATTAGTTGGGTAATATGGATGTCTTGCTAGGGACCGCTCCATATTAATAAATAGTTACTACCAACTAAGTAGAAACCTAGGGGTCACACGCCATATGTATTGAACTAGACTTGGGAATTAATTAATATGATTAATTAATTAGAAGGATCAAAACGCAACAACTTGCTAACTTAGTAGGACTCATATGCAAGTTGGACTAATCCGAACTTGAGTAGGATTAGGAGAGGGCCTTTATGTAGTAACAAGGAGTTGTTGGACTATATAAAGGATGCTCCTACCTTCCTTCCCTCACAACTTATCCCCATAACATAAGTTGAGTAGGAGAGAAGCAGGGAGAGAGAGCAAGTAAAGGAGCCGACGCCCCCTTGCCGCCCCCTCTACCCGCCGGCCACCACAAGGAGGTCGAGCCTCCCTTTGGTCCTCGTTGCGTGATTTAATCTTCCTCTTCCACTCTTCCTAGCTAGCACAAGGAGTTTGAGGTTCTAGATCTCAATCCTATGCGTAGATCAACCGTAGAGACGTGTCAGTATTCGCGTTTGAAGTCATCAAAGGAGACCTACAAGGTACTTAACACGAATCCTTCACTATCGTTATGAATTCTCTTCCTGTGATCCTTGGATGGTATTGAATGGATAAATTATTGTTTATTCCGCTGCTTATCCATTATCAAAATCCTACATAAAATGTATTTTACCTAAACAATTTATAGCGTATTAGTGGGAGGAGCTGATTGTATGTATGGGAACTTGTTAGGTAGCTAGTATCTTTTATTAAAACTACATTGTGAGTGGAAGGGGTCCTTGTTATCTTTAAGTATAACTAAGGGGTACTTACATGTCTTTTACTCAAACATTTTATTTTATGCGAAAATAAAAATGAAAATTTTGGATTATTTTTTTCTTCTAAAAATACTAATTTTCGTTCTCGTTACGGAATAGTATTTCGGGTGTTGATATGTTATACCAAATTTTAGAAAAAAAATTAGCTAGGAACGTTTTATTGAAAATTAAACAAGCTAGAATATGTTTTGCATATTTATTCAATAATCAATATTGGTTTTTTTTAATTTGATAATATTAAAGGATTTTAAATTTACATTCTAAATAATTTGGTTATCTAAATATCGTTTTATAATAAAATAAGTTAGACAGTAATTTGAGAAATATTTATGAATACTTTTTTCATTAATATTTTATCTCTTTCTCGTACATATAAATATGAAAGTTGTATGTAGGTATGCAAATACAGGATCAAATACTCTAGAAGGGGGGAGGGATGAATAGAGTATGGCAACTTTTACCAAAAATGTGGTTTTAAAATAAAGTGTGAAGAGCTAGAATTATTTCAAGGCATTGAACTCAATTTCAAACATTTGAAATCAAAACAAACAGAGAAAAAGAAATTGATAGGTTTCAAGGCATTGAAAAGCCTTTCAAGGCTTTGAACAGAAACCTGTTTTGAAGTTGTTAACAAGACAAGTAAAGAACTGAAATGTCAAGGCAAGAAACACAATAATTTTTTACGAAGTTCGGTCCCAAGTGACCTACTCTCCGCCCGAGGGATCTAAAACCTTAGAATTTCAACAACATCTTATTAATCAAAAGATAAGCCTTAGATCTCAAGCCAAGAGAATTTCCTCACTGTTGTTACAGCTTGTGGTTCTCTCTAACCTATCTAGTACCTTCTCTAGCTAACTGGTTCAATAATAATATCTTGTTGTTCCTCTTGAACAACACACCGAGATAAAGTGATAAATAATATAACAAGATGATATACAAAATGCTCAGATGAAGAACATTTTAACACAGTGAAGCAGTTAAGCTTGAAGTGTTATTCTGGAACTTGGATTGGATGATTTGATCTTCCTTGGTGATGCTTATCAATCCTTGATATTTTCTGAATCTCTGTAATAAAATGTGCTTCGTAATCTCTCTCAAAAGTATTGTTTTTCAGCCAGTTTGATTTGCAGAATATATAGCAACCTTCAAACAAAAATCCCTAAAATATGCAGCATATCTTTGACTCTCAAGAGCTTGATTCCAACGGCTAATTTCTTGTTTTTTCTGACTTGATTTTGATATGATCTTTCATCTACAAGCTTAAGGAATGTCCAGACAACCTTCCTTAACAATAGCACTGAATCTGCAGACATTGATTACCACTTATGCATCTCTGCAAATAAGGAAACTTACTAAGCCTGCATAAACAAAAATAGTTAAAATTCAGTGAAAAATAACTTAGCCGAATAATGAGATCAAGGCATGTTAAGTCACATAATTAATTTTTCTTTCATCATCTAATACAGTATGATCAAGTGAGGGTTTAGAGAAGCATAGGAGTAATAACTCCCCCTTAGTTCATGCTTTTTAGTTTCAAGGCCTTGAAACTAGTTTCAAGCATTTGAAACAAAATGTGAACGTACAATCTCCCCCTTGATGAAAGACAAAACCAATTATTCTGTCTGAACTGTTTCTTTGCAAAAGATAGACATTAGTAGCATAGCAGAAATAGTTATATAAGATTAATAGTCATATAACAATGCCAATGGATATAATGAACTGAATCAAAATCAAACTAAGTACCAAAATCAAAAGAAACTAAGTAGTTTAAAAATAAAAACTCCTATAGATCGAATCCAGATCTCCAAACTACCAAATAAAGTACATAAATTTCTCCCCCCTTTTGACTTTCATAAAAAACAGTGAGAAAAATGTTGGATCAATTAATTTTGAAAACTTAAGTACTGAAATAAAATGTTTGAAATAGGAAGGATGATTTCAAGGCTTTGAAAGTAGTTTCAAGGCTTTGAAAAGAAGAAGGAAAGGCTAGAATCAGGGTTTTAGGTCTTCATCTCCCTTAGGCTCTGCAGCTTCCTCTTGATCACTTTCTTCTTCATCTTCTTCGTCTTCCTCATCCTCTTGCTGTTCTTCTTCTTCTTGTGCAACTTCTTCACCATGCTCATCAGCAACCACATCATTTTCAAACAGTTCTGCTGAAGTAACAATAGCTGGAACCTTTCGCTTTTTCTTTTGTTGTAGGGCATCTCTTACCAGTAACCCTGAGTCAAGTCTGTTCTCATTACCAGGTTCATTGTTTCCAGCAGCCTGTTTCCCATTACCCTTATTCTCAGCAGCTTCATCCTTAGTACTGTGTTCATCAAACATACCAGCGGTAGATCCTGCCTTCTTTGACCCTTCTGGAACTTGTAAAACTTCTTCTTCCACATGGATCAAGTTGATACTTTTGAAGAAACTTTCAAGCATATACATCATCTTTCTGAACACAGTACCCAACTCATATTGACCCTGCCTCAATTCATCCAATTAATTCTCAATGAAGTCTGGCCTTTGAAGAACTAGGGACAGGTCCTGAGATTGAGAGGGTAGGGTTGATTGAGAGGTTAAGGATTTAGGATTTGGGAACTTTTTAGCCTAAAACTCTTCAACAGACAATTTAGAGTAGAGCTTCCATGCTCTCTCACTAGTTTTCACAATTCCAAACCCTTGAAAAGACTTTTCATCAAGCATTCCAAAATCAGTAGTATTGTCTCTTCCCTGTTAACATGTATTTCCAGATGGTGAAAGAAAAGTGAGAGGAGGTTTGCATAGGGTAGAGGATATTTCCTTTGCTTGGAAAATCAATTTCATAACCAAGCATAATCAGATATATCAAATACAACACCCTATCCGAAAACAAATCTTTTGAGTTCTCCTAAGGTAGACCTCATTAGAACGGTAAACAAAATCTAGGCTTCAACAGTTAATAGTGACTGAGTAAACTATTTTTGTAATACTACGTATTTTACATAAGGGGTAATTTAATAATTTGAATCGTGAATTCAAGTGTTGGGTTGCGAGTGGTAATTTGGGAATTTTTCGTAAATTTTACTAGGCGGGAAGCTCGTGTGAGGATTTAGAACGAGACCTAAAATTTTAGCGCGAGTATTTTTATTTTTCTAGACGACCTTGCGATCTCGACCACCGCGTTAACCTATACCTTTACCACACCCTATCCTTCTCTATTAAATATTTTTTTAATAAATCAAAACCCACATTTTCGTTACTTCTTCGTCTTCCTTATTCTTCACGGACAAGAAACAACCACCACCCTCATCTTCACCGCCCTCACCTCACTGCCACCCTCATCACCGCCCTCACAAACATCACTTCACCAAGAAACCTAATGCTATTTAAAACCAAATCCTCCACAGAACCACCAGCAACCACCACCATCACCTCCACCCCCTGTCTCTGTCTCTGTCTCGTCTCTCCCTCCATCTCCCTCTCTGCCTTGCTAAAAACAAGAAGCAACAGCAGCAGCGACGAAGCCCCCCACTGCCGCCACTGCCACCGTCGGGAAAGCAAACCCGAGACCTCCACCATAGCTTCATCTCTCCCTACCACTCTGTTTCATCCTCTTTCCCTTTGTTACGAGACCAGAAGAAGGTGAATAAGCATCTAGAAGCCATCAAACCAGCCGAAGCAAGCCCCATCACAATCTCAAGCGAACTCCATTAATTCTGGCAAAGAAGTGGGTCAAGCACAACCGGTGCTACCCACTCCTCCAAAATAGTTCCAGTCGACAGTTCAATTAGACTCCCAGAAGCATCAAACGGAGATGGAGAATCCATTATCATCGGTGACGAGCTCCACCACCGGCGGAAATTTCAACGACCCGACTGCTTGTTTTCTTGATCAATTCTCGCCATTCTTGGATTGGGTAACTTCTAAACCTCCCTCTAATTTGTTTCCAATAATCAAAATTACACTTTTACGGCTTTGATCCATGTTTTGTTCGAGTTGGTTGAGGGAGGCTTTATGTTATCGTGGGTAGGTATAGGGGGTGCTGGTTGGAGTTTCTGAAAGTAATATGCTTAGTCACTTAAATAAACTGTTTGTGGGGGTAGTATATTGTAGATTATTAAATTAAAGGCGGGGCGGGGGGGGGGGGGTGGGGCGGTGCTATAATTTATGTTATGTGGTTATTTGGTTATTTATCATATTATAGGTGAATAAAAGTAAAATAAATGTCTCTGTAAATGAAAATGTGTTTTAGTAATAGGAAATAATAATATGTTTTTCAAAAATAAGTCATTATAGTATTGTGTGTATTTGAGATAATGTTTGTACTAATTAATTGTCACTTTAGTTTATTTAATCAAGTCCCAAGTTTCAAATATTTATGGTAAATATTTTTATCAATAAATATTATTGTCAAATCAAACATTATGATTTTCAGAAATAGTCTTCAACTATTGCTTGTCGCTTTGATAAATACATATAAGTATCGCCCCAATTATTTGACGTTAAATTTGTTTCTAAGATACTTCTTCATAATAATAAGAATATACTTGGAATCGGGAATTCATTGGGGTTATTAGGATTGACATAGTTCCGACCTAGAAGAACACTAATGCATCTGTTTATTTAGAAGTAGCATCGTGTAACTATAGATTTGTAAATTGTAGGCGACTGATTCGTGGACATCGGCTTCGTCGATCATCTTACGTACTAACTGCCAAGTCGAATAAGGTGAGTTTACATGCTTAGCCTTGTGTGCCTAGCTCCTTTCATGTCAGGTTGTGATTTCTATTTCTTGTCTTAAAGTATACATGCTATTATTTGTTTATACTTGTCAAATGTTAGAATTGTTGGCTACTGTTCTTGAAAACTCTCACGCGATATTTAATAATTCGTTAATAATTTAAAGTGAAAATAATATCGCATGTACCGGAACCAGTTATGTTACTAATTACGGATGATGATTCCCTGGGCTTTGGTCCTTAAAGATATAGCACTACGTGCACCCCGTCTCCTTTCGCCGTAGGCCGCAGTACTGCTTCTAGATACCACTCATTTTATTGACGCTCTTAGGAGGGTGTTGCAACACTTAAAGTCTAGAATGTCTGATGTGGAAACTGGTCTACCCGGGTACTGTGAAACAAGAATAAGTGATAATTCAACTGCCTTGGTTGCTTTATTATTATTGGAGGCCTTTTGTTGGCATTATTATATTCGGTTAATGTGCATAACAATTGGATTATTGATTTCTATATTGGGACATTTCTTAATTTGCACTGTAGTTTAAACTGTTGCAAACTCTGATAAAGTTTTACTTATTATCTGGCACTTTCACTTTATTTAACTTGTGTCCCAGCAGTTTATATTCTCTTTTGTGTTTTGCATGCTAAGATGTATCTCACTCAATATTTATTATTGACTTTAAAAAGTGCGGTTCTTGTTGTTTTCTTCTCCCGTAGGTCTAGGAGCTGGGACTAATGGAATAGGAGGGGCGCGAGACTCGCCTAGACTGTTAACGACACAATTAGTATCTAGTATATTTAAATTATTGTGTAATAATAAGCACCTGTTGTATAAGACTTTAAGTTTAATGTTTAATATTATATGTTTTTGTTGTACATTGTATTGATTTTTTATTTCTGCCACTTCTATTAAGCATCTCCCTCCCGGTATTGTCCCGAGCCGGATAAGGGGGTTGTTGCAGGTGGTATCAGAGCAGTTCTTTCCACTAATGGATTAAAACCTGTAGGGTAACTTAAAATGAAAATATGGTGAGATAAAATACGGAAAAGGTGGGTATCTTGGGAGTTATTATTTACTTTCTCTTGCATGACTAGTTGCTGGTGTTTCTCTGTTTCATGTTGGGGCGCTAGTGCGCAGTTGGATATATGGTTATGACGTCATACTTCTATGACCTTTATGTGGGTTTTCTTTCTCTGTGTATCTCGCTGAGATATATTATGTGATTGAATGATATTGTGTACTTACTGGTTGTGACATGTTACCTGTGTTACCACATGTGTTACGATAAGATATCGTTCAGGATACGTAATTAGCAGAAGCACCGCTACGTCTTTAGAAGCAACAATGGAAGGTGAAGAAGCATTACACCCACATGTGGCTCAACTTATCAACCACATGAGTCAGTTCGTCCAGGCTATGAACAACAACAACCGGAACCACAACACCAACGTCGCTGTTGAATGAGAACCGGACTGGTCTAAGAAGATAGCTCAACGAAACCCGAGTCTATTTTGTGGAAAAGAAGATCTTGTATTGATTGAGAATTGGATCAGGGACTTCGACAAAATTTTCCAGGCCATGGAGTGGCTAGAAGGCCGCAAGATTAACGAAGCGACTTTATACTTTAAAGGAAAAGATGACTACCGGTGGACTGCCAATCGAGCAAGATTCATGGCTCCAGAAGGTTTCAACTGGGAGGCACTGAAGACTGCGATGAGAATTGCCTTTTATCCGGATCATGTTAAGGAACAGAAGTACCAGGAGTTCATTGCACTAAAGCAAGGAAACGATTCGGTTACTGACTACTACGACAAGTTCGTGGAGTTAGCCTGATTTGCGAAGGACATTGTGCCTACTGAAGAGCGCATGGTCACTCGTTTCATAGGAGGCTTGAAGCTTGAAATTCAAATGACCATGATCACAAGAACCTACAGTTCCTTCTCAGAAGCCTATGGGGTAACCGCAAATATCTGGAGAGTCGATCATGTACTAAATCAGCAATTTGGGAAAAGAAAGGTAGAAGGCCAAGGAAGTGGCAACTCAAGCCAAGGAGGAAACAACAATCAGGGATCAGACAAGAGATTCAGGACTGGAATGGAGGAGGTATTCAGAACTGGGGAAATGAATAAAACGGAAACCAGCAACGCAACCCAGGTGTGGCTATAACCATCGAGGCTACACTTGTGAAGACGCCACTTTGACTTGTAGATTTTGTGGTATAAAAGGCCACATAGCTCCGTATTGTAGAAGGAGGATGCATCTAAAAATGATCCAGGGCTGAACGGCCACAAAAAACGTCAGAATCAGAATGGGACAGTTTACCGACAAAAAAATCAAAACGGAGGAAATCAGTTCCGCAGTAATAACAATAACTATGGAGATGGCAACAGAAAGGGAGGACAGAACTGGAATTCAGCTACCAACGGAAACAAGGATGCTGGAAACAATCGAAACGGGAATGGAGGGAATGCAACTCATGGAAAAAACAAGAGGCCGCCAGGACATATCTTTGTAATGAGTGAAATAGAGGCACGGACAATAAATAACAAGGAAGGTAAGTATTCTGATCTTAATCTCTCTGCATATCATTTAGGAAACCTTTGAGACTTTAGTAACCCGTTCAAGCTTCAAAGACGAAGCTTACTCTAAGGGGGGAAGGGTGTAATACTCCCTATTTTACATAAGGAGTAATTTAGTAATTTTACTCGTTAATTTAGTGTTGGGTTGCAAGTGGTAATTTGGGATTTTTTCAAAAAAAATTTATCAGGCAGGAAGCTCGTGTGAGGATTTAGAACGAGACCTAACATTTTAGCGCTGCTCTTTTTATTTTTCTAGACGACCTCGCGATCTCGACCACCGCGTTAACCTATACCTTTACCACACCCTATCCTTTCTATATTAACTATTTGTTTAATAAATCAAAACCAACATTTTCTTTACTTCTTCCTCTTCCTTCTTCTTCACGGAAAAGAAACAACCACTACCCTCATCTTCGCCGCCCTCACCTCACCGCCACCCTCATCACCGCCCTCACCAACATCACTTCCCCAAGAAACCTAATGCTATTTAAACCCAGCTCCTCCACAGAACCACCAAAAACCATCACCATCACCCCCACCCTGTCTCTGCCTCTGTTTGCCCTCCATCTCCCTCTCTGCCTCGCTGGAAGCCAGAAGCAACAGCAGCAGCGACGAAGCCCCTACTGCTGCCAATGCCGCCGTCGGGAAAGAGAACCCGAGACCTCCACCATAGCTTCATCTCTCCCTACCACTATGTTTCAACCTCTTTCCCTTTGTTACGAGTCCAGAAGAAGGCGAATAAGAAGCTAGAAGCCATCAAATCAGCCGTAGCAAGCCCCACCACAATCTCCGACGAACTCCATTAATTTCGGCGAAGAAGTGGGTCTAGCACAACCGGTGCTATCCACTCCTACAAAATAGTTACAATTGACTCATGAGGTCCGCTTAGACTCCCATAAGCATCAAACGGAGCTGGAGAATCCATTATCACCGGCGACGAGCTCCATCATCGGCGACAATCCCGACGACCCGACCCGCTTGTTTTCTTAATCAATTCTCGCCATTCTTGGCTTAAATAACTTCTAAACCTCCCTCTAAGTTGTTTCCATTAATCAAAATTACACTTTTATGGCTTTGATCCATGTTTTGTTTGAGTTGGTTGAGGGAGGCTTTATGTTATCGTGGGTAGGTATAGGGGGTGCTAGTTGGAGTTTCTGAAATTTGGGGGATATGCCTTGTCACTTAGATATACGGTTTGTGGGGGGGGGGGGGTTCTATATTTTAGATTATTAAATTAAAGGTGGTGGTGGTGGTGGTGGGGGGGGGGGGGGGGTTGCTGCTATAGTTTAAGTTATTTGGTTATTTGTTCTTAATCATATTATAGGTGAATAGAAGTAAAATAAATGTCTCGGTAATGAAAATGTGTTTTAGTAATAAGAAATTATAATATTTTCTTAAAAAATAAGTAATAATAGTATTGTGTGTATTTGAGATAATGTTCGTCTAATTAATTTTCAATTTATTTTATTTAATTAAGTCACGAGTTTCACATATTTATAGTAAATATTATTGTCAAATCAAACATTACTATTTTCAGAAATAGTCTTCAACTATTACTTGTCGCTTTGATAAATACTTATAAGTATCGCCCCAATTAATTGACATTAAATTTTTTTCTAAGATACTTCTTCATAATAATAAGAATATAATTGGAATCGGGAATTCATTGGGGTAATTGGGATTGACTTAGTTTCGACCTAGAAGAACACTCATGCATTTGTTTATTTAGAAGTAGCATCGTGTAAATATAGATTTTTAAATCGTGGGCGACGGATTCGTGGACATCGGCTTCATCGATCATCCTACGTACTAACTGCCAAGTCGAATAAGGTGAGTTTACATGCTTAGCCTTTTGTGCCTAGCTCCTTTCGTGTCAGATTGTGATTTCTATTTCCTGTCTCAAACTATACCTGTTATTTTTTGTTTATACTTGTCAGATGTTAGAATTGTTGGCTACTGTTCTTAAAAACTCTCACGCGATATTTAATAATTTGTTAATAATTAAAGTGATAATAATATCCCATGTACCGGAGCCAGTTATGTTACTTATTACGGGTGATAATTCCCTGGGCTTTGGTCTCTAAAGATATGGCACTAGGAGCACCCCGAATTCTATCGCCGTAGCCTGGAGTACTGCTTCTAGATATCACTCCTTTGATTGACGCTTTTAGGAGGGTGTGGCAAAACTTAAGGTCTAGAATGTCTGATGTGATTACTGGTCTACCGGGGTACTGTGAAACACGAATAAGTGATAATTCGACTGCCTTGTTGGCTTTATTATTATTGGAGGCCCTTTGTTAACATTATTATATATGGTTACTGTGCATAACAATTGGATTATTGATTTCTATATTGGGACGTTTCTTAATTTGTACTGTTGTTTACACTGTTGCAAACTCTGATAAAGTTTTACTTATTCTCTGGCACTTTCACTTTATTTAACTTGTGTTCCAACAGTTTATATCCTCTTTCATGTTTTACATCCTAAGGTGTATCTCACTCAATATTTATTGATGACTTTAAAAAATGCGGTTCTTGTTGTTTTCTTCCCACCGCATGTCTAAGAGCTGGGAATAATTTAATAGAAGGGGCGCGAGACTCACCTAGACTACTAACAACACAATTAGTATATAGTATTTTTAAGCTATTGTGTAATAATAAGCACCTATTGTATAAGAATTTAAGTTTAATGTTTAATATTATACGTTTATGTTGTGGATTGTATTGCTTTTGAGTTCCGCCACTTCTATTAAGCATCGCCCTCCCGGTCTTGCCCCATGCCGGATAAGGGGGTTGTTGCAATTTTGAGGTAGTAACTACATTAGGAAAAATGAATTCTTCCTTAACCAACTTTAAAGTATCAACCTTGCGAGGGTGATTGTCTGTATTGTACCTCTTTGGACAACCCAACACATTAGCAAACTCACCATGATCTAATTCCATCTCCTTACTAGCCCCTTTAGAAGAGATAGCTAAACCCCAAGGTATTGTTTTGTTTCATATTCAAATAGAACTGTCTGGTAAGCCTAGGGTATGCAGCTTCAGAGGGGTTAAGAAATTTCCAGAGAGAACTCTGTTTCAATCTCCTAATGCATTCTCGATTCATTTCACTCAACATGCTAGTACTGATCATGCTACAGTAAGCTATAGGAGTAGAAGAAAAACCATCTAACCAGTTCCCTCTTACAGAATGACTGATAAACCACTTGCTAGAAATAGCTTTCTTACCAGAAGGGGATTTCTTCTCGGAGTAGATATGAAGCTCCTTCCCAGTGTCCTTCTCTCATTCCTGAATCTCCTTCCCAATGACATTCTCTTTCCCTTTGTCTGATTTCTGAGGCTTCTTCTACACCTTCTTTGGGCTACCAATTAAAACACCTTTCTGTTTCTCAGAAGCATCTGTTGGATCTGACTTTTTCTTGCTGGAAGTGGAAGTTTGACCCCCTTATCTTTCTTGCTTTTCTTCTTCTTCGGAGAGGGTGGCTGTTCGCGGTAATTCCCAAGTATAGGAATATCATTCTAAGTAGTACCCGGATAAGTCCGGAGTCGAATCCGCAAGGAGAGGAGGGTTCTTATTGAACTGGAATAGAGAGTAGAAAATGACTAACTAAAGCGATAAAGGTAAATTTCTCAATGGCTTTAAAGCTAGACAAGCTATCAAATCCACCACATAATTGATGGAGCAGGTTGAATTTGAGAATTCACTAAACTAAATAACTAAAAAGGAGTGAAATCACAAGTAGAGAGGGGCTAGGGATCATCGGTTTCTATAGTGACCAATCCTCCTATTAGATTCAAGCCTGGTTCTCAAATTACATGTAGCATTTCACAAGACAAGTATGTCAAGAAGAGATTGCTTATTCCACACCAACTGGCCAAAAATGAAGTGTAATCCTAACACGCTAATCAAGCACTAAAGAGGCTATTCAAATGAGATTTCCGAATTTCAAGTGTTTCAAGCATCAACCATGAAGGGGTTTACAGTAGGTAGAAATACAGGATCAATAATTTAGAAGCAGGGTGGGGGGATTGAATAGAGTATGAACTTTAGTAGAGTATGAACTTTTGCTAAAGTTGCGAGAAGAGCGGTTTCAGATAGGATGTAATGAATGAAGAGTGATTCAAGGCCTTGAAATGAGTTTCAAGCCCTTGGAATAAAAACAGTTGTAGTATAAAAAGACAAGTCTATTTCAAGGCCTTGAAATGAGTTTCAAACCCTTGAAATGACACCGTTTTGATTGCTGCAAAAGAAATAAGTATGTATTGAAAAGTGAATGCAAGAGACACAAGATATATAGAGTTCAGTCCACTTGGAACTACGTCTCTATCTAAGGGATCTTATCCCTTCTGGATTTCCAACTCAATTCTTATTAATCAACAACTAAGCCCTAGATCTCAAGAATAGAGAGATGCCTTACCTTGTTACTTCTTGTGGTTCTCACTAACCTATCTAGTATCTGCTCTAGCTATCTGATTAACTAAGAATTCTCTATTTTTCACCTTGAACAATCCTTGAGAATAAGAACTAGAAGTATTATCAGAATGATATACAAATGAAGTTCAGAAAAGAAGAACACTAGAACTGAATCTGCATTGAGTGTGCAGTGTTTTTCAGATGCTTGGATTGAGTGAAATGAATCTGCTTATTTGTTGCTTGTCAATCACTGAATGTGTTTGAGTGTCTCTAGCAATTTTACCATTATAGTGCTTCAACTTTCCCTCTTTTATAGAGCAGTTTGTTGCAGATCTTCAAGATCTTCTCTTAACAAACTTCCCTATTTTAAAGCTTCAGCTTTGACTTCTCTAACAACTTCTCCAACGGATAGTTTCTCAGTATCTTCAAGGATACATATTTGATATTGTGTAAACACATGTTGAGAAGCTTCCAAACACAAAAAATTGATCAAAAAATCAAATCAGTACATAGTTTCCTTTCCTGCAAAACTCAGGCTAGGAAACATATCTTGTAAAATAGGAAATACAATTTCCTTGCAAAACTAAGTCAAATAGATTGATTAGATACTGTTAAATGTGTCAAAAATACTTTGTCTTTCATCATCAAGTAACAAAAAATCAAGCACAGGGGTTTAGGAATTGAATCAATATCAGAGACTCCCCATAAGTTCATGCAAATAAAGCATAGTCAGTTTCAAAGCTTTGAAAGCTTTTTCAAGGCCATGAAGTAGACTAGCTATTTCAAACCTTTGAAATTGAGTTGAACTTACAATCTTCCCCTTGATGAAAGACAAAACCACAATCTGTTTGATACTATGTTTTTGCATAAAATACTCATTAGCAAATAGTACAGTCAATTATAGCAAATGATATCCAAAAAAAATCCAACTTATTAACTTACTGATAAAGTAGCAAATAACATCAAAGACTGAACACTATATGATAAGAATTGAGTTGGAAATCCTGCAGGGAGAAGATTCCTGAGGTAGCAACGTAGATCCAAGTAGACTGAACTCTATATATCGTGTGTCTCTTGCATTCACTTTTCAGTTACGTACTTGGTTCTTTTGTAGCAATCAAAACAGTTTCATTTCAAGGGTTTGAAACTCATTTCAACGCCTTGAAATAGACTTGCTTTTTATACTACAACTGTTTTCATTCCAAGGGCTTGAAACTCATTTAAGGCCTTGAATCACTCTTCACGCAATACATCCTGCTTAAAACCACTCTTCTTGCAAGTTTAGCAAAAGTTGGCATACTCTATTCAACCCCCCCTCTAGAGTGTTGATCCTGTATTTCCACCTACTGTCCACCCCTTATAGTGTCTTTTCTCTTTTCCCTGCAATTCTAACGGATTGAAGTGATTCAAGAAGATTTGTAAACTAGACACATATGAGTTATTTTCAGCTAAATTTGGTAGATAGTTAACGGTTAGATTTCCCAGAAACATTTTTTTAAGTTGGTCATTCAGTTCTGAATTTTTTTGCTCTTGCAGCCGTCTCACAAAAAAAATTATAATTAAATATAGGTAACTCCGAATCAGAAACTGTTTTAGATGGGTATATTATACATGTCTGGGAACCTCTCTGTAAACTTTCATGTTCTTTGAGATTATAGTTTATGATTAATTGAAATTTGAAAGTCCGGGTTATAGTTCTTAATTTTCTGCCAACCAGCCGCACTTTTGGGCTTGTATATCCCGAACCCCTACACTCTTTTCAAAAATATTTTAGATGGTGTAATTAGATATATCTAGTATGCCTCCGACCAAGTTTCGTAATTTTTCACCAAGACATTTAGAAGATATCAAATTTCTTAATCGAACTGTTGAAATTGTCCATTTTCAGCATATTGTTTGTGAATATGGTTACGTTCTCGGGTCGGATCAGTGTTTTTGGAAGAAAAAATGAAAAAATGATCGAAAGACAGAATTTTCAAGACTTTGAAAAGGATTTCAAGGCCTTGAAAAAGAAAATAAAGAGTAGGCAAGAGTTAAGGGTTTTGGTCTTCATCTCCGGCCTGCTCTGCATCTTCTTCCTAAATATTTCCCTCATCATCATCAACATGTTCTTCTTCCTGTTGAGCCACATATATTTCCTCAATGATTGAGCTTATGGTCTAATCACACTGTTGAACATGAAGGTTAACCCTTCTAATGCCTTCCTCCCCTGTTTCAGTTTCTTCTTTACAAAAGACCTTTTCTTAATCACTGAAGAGTTTTTCTTATGGTCTTTTTTTCCAGATTCCATGCTAGATTCTGACTCAGCTTCTTGAATTTCTTTCCTCTTTATGCCCTTTATTGATATAGGATAGGTTTCATATGAACTTGAAGTTGCATCTGAATCTGAGTGTTGAGTATAGATCTTTCCTTTTACTTTTTCCTTGTCTGCTATGTCAGCCTTCTTATTCACCTTCTTAGGGCTACCAATATGAATTCTTTTCTATTTTTATTGAGAAGACTCCACTGTCTTCTTATTTTTGCTGGACACTGGTGTCTGATCTTTCTTTTCCTTCTTCTTGGGAGGAGGAGGTGCCATGCCTTCTGAGTAGGAGTCTTTGAACTTAAATCTCCACTGATGGTCCGAACCTCTTCCACAGTGGCTTTTCTTTTTTCTCTGTGCCATCCTTTGAATCACCATCCATCTTTATTCTGTTAGAGGCTCTTATAGTTCTCATTAGGGTTTGGGAAAAGAAGATAGGGGTAGGATAGATACGAATGAGAGAAAGAAAGAAGAAGATAAATAGCAGAGAGTTTCAGTTTGAAAAGGAAACTAAATACTCTTCCCAATTTTTGAAGATTTTCTGAATCAAAATGATTCAAAATTGTATGTGCCGATGGAAGTAAATAATATAATACTATTTTGGCTAAAAATGAGTATTTGACAATTGAGGGGTAATATGGAGTAATTATCTACAAAGATATCACCCAACATTAAAAGATCTAAATTATTGACTAACTAGTATACAGTCTTATTTTCAAGGCTTTGGAATGGATTTCAAGTCCTTGAAATGCTGTATGGTTTAAAGCACATATACACATAAGCTTTGAAAAGATTTCAAGGCTTTGAAAATCAGTTCAATTCTTTGAAACACATAACCTTGTACTTACCTGATTCTCCCCCTAAACCTATGCTTCTTTATTTAAAATGCCCAATTCCAATCTTAAGGTTGAGAATATTTCATCTGGCAATGGTGTGAAGATATCTGCAAATTGCATGTTAGTAGAAACAAATTGAAGAACAATATCACCTCTCAGCATGATCTCTGATGAAGTGATGTCTAACATCAATATGCTTGTTCTTGAATGCCGGACTGGATTCTTTGTAATTGATATTGCACTTGTGTTGTCACACTTGATAGGTATATCTCTAAAATCAAATCCAATGTCTCTAATTTGTTGTGCTATCCATAACACTTGTGAACAACAAGCTCCAGTTGCTATGTATTCAGCTTCTGCTGTTGATAGTGCAACTGCGTTTTGCTTCTTTGAATGCCAGCTGATTAAAGATGATCCAAGGAATTGACAACATCGTGATGTACTATTTCTATCAACTTCATATCGTGCAAAGTCATCATCTGAATAGCCACACAAAGAGAAGTTAGACTGTTTAGGGTACAATAGCCCTAAGTCTTTGGTACTATTGTGATATCTAAATACTCTCTTAACTGCAGTCAAGTGTGATTCTTTAGAATCAGCTTGAAATCTAGCACACATGCAAACACTGAACATGATATCTGGTCTGCTAGTTGTGAGGTAGAGTAATGATCCAATCACACCTCTATACTCTTTTACATTTACGCTCTTACCAAATTCATCTTTTTCTAAAGATAGTGTAGAACTCATAGGGGTCTTGATATCTTTGGATTGAGACATATTATACTTTTTTAGCAAGTCTCTTGTGTACTTGCTTTGATGTAGGAATATGCCTTTATTCATCTGATGAATTTTAAGTCCAAGAAAGAAGTTCAATTCTCCCATCAAGATCATTTCAAATTCCATGCTCATAATACTTGAGAATTCCTTTGCAAAGCAGATCATTAGTAGCTCCAAATAGAATATCATCATGAATTTGAACTACAAGCATGTCTTTCTCACGAGTCTTTCTGTAAAGGATCGTATATACTAATCCACTTTTGAAATCATTTTCAAGTAGACACTTTGACAATATTTCATACCAAGCCCTTGGAGCTTGTTTCAAACCATAAAGAGCCTTGTCAAGTTTGTAAAAATGATATGGAAACTTGTCATTTTCAAAACCTGGAGGTTGAGCAACACAAAATTCTTGTTTAAAATAGCCATTTAAAATGCACACTTCACATCCATTTGAAAGAGTTTCATGTTCTTGTGAGATGCAAATGCAAATAGAATTCTAATTGCCCTAACCTGGAAACAGGAGCAAAAGTTTCTTCATAGTCAATGCCTTCTTCTTGATTGTAGCCTTGAGCTACCAATCTAGCTTTGTTCCTGATTACCTTTCCATTATCATCTAACTTGTTTCTGAATATCCATCTGGTGCCAATTACAGATTGATTTCTTGGTGGAGGAACTAGATTCCAAACCTTATTCCTTTCAAACTCATTGAGTTCACTTTGCTTAGCTATAATCCAGTCTTCTTATTGTAATGCTTCCTTCACAGTTTTAGGTTTTACAAGAGAGATAAAAGCATTAAAAGCACAAATATTCTTCAACTGTGATCTGGTTTGTGTACCAGTGGTTGGATCAGGAATAATGTTATCAGCATAATGAGATGAGAGATATTTGAATCTCTTCCTTGGTGTCCAAGGTTCAGGCTCTCCAATTTGTTTTCCAAGTCTTTGAGAACTTGAAGTAGTAGCTTGAACTCCTGTATTCTCTGGAGATTCTGTTTCAAGGGTTTGAACCTTAGTTTCAAGGCCTTAAAAATGCATTCTTTGTTCCTGTAAGATTTCCTTTGAACCTTTTGAGGATTCTTCTTCAGCATCTGAATCATGCTTGTTCAGATTAAGATATTCAAAATCATCACTCAAAGAACCATCATAGCTTTCATCAAATATGACATGAATACTTTATTCAACAAGCTTGGTTCTATTATTAAAAACTCTATAGGCTTTGCTTGTCTGTGAATAACCAAGAAAAATACCTTCATCACTTATTTTATCAAACTTACCAAGATTTTCCTCACCATTATTGTGAACAAAGCAGGTACAACCAAATTGTTTGAAGTAAGAAATTTTTGGCTTTCTTCATTTGAACAGCTCATAAGGGGTCTAATTCATAATAGGTCTGATCAAGCACCTGTTAGAATGTAGTTTGCTGTATTCATAGCTTCTGCCCAATAGTGTTTTGGCAATTTGTTTTCCATAAGAATTTTTCTTGACATGTCCTCAAGTCTTGTTCTTTATTTCAACAACTCTATCACGTTGAGGAGTTCTAGGAGCAGAAAAGTTGTGAGAGATACCATGCTTAGAAAAAAAACATCAAACTCAAGTTGATCAAACACTCTACCATGATCACTTCTGATTGAAGCAATACGTAGGTTTTTCAAGGTTTGAAGTTCTCTACAAAGCTTTGAAAATTCAGTGAGAGCTTCAAATTTTTCTCTAAGAAACATAAACCCAGTATATCTAGAAAAATCATCTACAATAACAAGCATGTACTTCTTACCCTTTGGAGTTTGATTTCTCATAGGAACACAGAGATCCATATGCAATAACTCAATGGGTCTAGTAGTACTTACAAAGTTCTTTGGTTTGAATGAGCTTCTAGTTCGCTTGCCGTGCATACTTCTTCATCTTTGAACTTGATAGAGGGTAGGCATCTTACTAAGTTATTGGAAACTAGTTTGTTTAAGGTATGCAAGCTAATTTATCCCAACTTTCTGTCCCAAAGCTTTGCGTCTTCTTTCAAGGCCTTGAGACACTTCAAGTTTTCTTCTGCAACTTTGTTTGTTTGAAAAGTATAAACATTGTTTGACCTAGAAGCTGTGAGGATGTAATTACCAGATTTCTCATTTTGCACCCATCTCTCTTTGTCAAAGATAACCTTATTACCATTATCACACATCTGAGATATACTAAGCAAATTAAATTTCAAGCCATCAACTAGATATACATCAGATATGGAATTTCAGATTATGTACCAACTTTACCAATACCAAATGCTGCATTTACCTTTGTCACCAAGTGTAATCAAAAGTTCAGATTGCTCCTTCAATTCTGAGAATAAGGATCTCTTTCCACTCATGTGTCTTGAGCAACCACTGTCCATAAACCATTTCTGTTATTTGGTCTTGGTGACAACCTGCAAACACCATTCACTGCCTTACCTAGCTGTTAGACAAAGTGTGGAATTTAGATTCATATTCAGGGTAACCATGTTGGGTGGTAACCCCTTTAGGAACCCAAATATGTCTAACCTGTCCTTTGAGTTGAAATGGAAAAGTATTTCACATTATGTGAGGGTCTATTCTTCTAAAAGGACAAGTCACATTAACCCGACAATCTTATTTCAGTAATGGCACTTAGGAGATGTTCTGCTTCCATCTTTCACCAATCTGGTATTATTCTTTTTTGGGAAAATTTAGATTGTATCCATTACCAAATTTGTGTACATACCTTAAGCTGCCTCCAATAATCAAGTTCAAGTTGTGTTCCGAGCCTGCAAGTTTTGTCATAGCTGATTCAGATTCTTGAAGTTTCTGAGTTAGAGTAGTCTTTTTTGATTAACAATACGGTCACCTAGAAGAGAGTTCTCAGTGACTACTTCCTTGACTTGTGTTTTCAAGACTTTGAAACTGGTTTTCAAGGCCTTGAAATCGATGTCAATTTTCTTCTGAGAGATTTCAAGATTCTGATTCAGACAAACAAGATGCAAGTTCTATTTTGCTTGCTCATGAACCTTTTCTTCCAAAACTCTAATTTCTTTCAGATAGTCTTTTTTATTTAAAAGCATTGCTCTAAGATAATCAGAGAGGGCTTCTGTTGGTTTTGAAATCAAGCATTTTACCATTACCTCAATGTTCTTTTCAGAACTTTCATCATGCTTGTCCATAAAGCATAGGTTGGCATGTTCTTCTTCAGATTCAGAATCACTTGAGGTTTCTGAATAACTCCATGAAGCCATCGTAGCTTTCTTTCTTCTATCATGATCTTTCTTCATAAAGTTTTTACTCTTTTTGTGTGGACAGTCTTTGATCAAATGTCCTGCATCACCACACTCACAGCAATTCGTGGTTTTAGGCTTATTACTATGTGAAGAAGATTTACCTTTGTATTATTTACTACTGGAGGATCTGTGTCTGTCTCTGCTGAAGTCCTTGTTTCCAAAGTTCTTCTTCATTTTAGGAATTCTGGTCAAGGCTTTGGAAATCAAAGCAATAGGATCTTCATCATCATCTTCAGCTTCAAGGCTTTGAGATGACTCATTCTCCTTTGCGTTGAGAGCTAGGTTCTTGTAACACCTTCTGGCAATTCTCCATCAACTTCATTCATGGATATTTCATGTGTAAGGAGTTTTCCTTGCAGGTCATCAAGTTGAAGTGATGAAAGATCTTGAGCTTCCGCAATAGCAGTTGTCTTTGGTTCCCATTTTGCCTTTGGAAGACTTCTCAGAATCTTTGTAACCTTTTCTTCATTGAATATGTTTTCCCAATGAATCAAGATTATTGGCAATGTCAGTGAATCTTTTGAACATGTCTCTGATTGACTCATCTCCATTCATCTTGAGTAGCTCATATTGTCTAAGATATATATTGATCTTGGTTTTATTGACTTGGCTGGTTCCTTCAAAGGTCACCACAAGCTTATCCCATTTCTCCTTGGCAGTCTTACAACCTGAGATTCTGTTGAGCTCATTTTCACTCAAAGCACAATATAAGAGATTCATAGCTTTATAATTTTTGGAAAATTGTTCTAACTCAGAACCAGAGAGTGTGTCTTCAGATTTGGGAGTTTTAATCCCATCTTTCTTTGTGTAGAAAGTGTTAGGACCATTCTGAATGATAGTCCAAAGCACTATATCTTGATCAACGATGAACATTTTCA
Source organism: Linanthus parryae (assembly GCA_023055425.1). Lineage (NCBI taxonomy): Eukaryota > Viridiplantae > Streptophyta > Magnoliopsida > Ericales > Polemoniaceae > Linanthus > Linanthus parryae. Next base: position 19,809,799 of record JALGPY010000012.1, on the reverse strand, counting down.
TCAAAGCTTTCAAGTGAATAAAATTGTCTCTACAGAAGAGAGGAGGTCTGTTAGCAGCTCTTGCCCGAGATAAACCACCATCACCTACAGTACTCATAATCACAAGATGGTTAAATATATGCAGTGATACAAGCTCTGATACCAATTGAAGGGGTGTACAGTAGGTAGAAATACATGATCAATACTCTAGAAGGGGGGGGGGGGGGTTGAATAGAGTATGCCAAATTTTTCTAAACTTGCAAGAAGAGTGGTTTCAAATAGGATGTAATGAGTGAAGAGTGATTCAAGTCATTGAAATGAGTTTCAAGCCCTTAGAATGAAAACAGTTGTAGTATAAAAAGACAAGTCTATTTCAAGGCCTTGAAATGAGTTTCAAACCCTTGAAATAAATTTTTTTTGGTTGCTGCAAAAGAACTAAGTATGTAACTAAAATGTGAATGCAAGAGACACAAGATATATAAAGTTCAGTCTACTTGGACTTACGTCTATACCTGAGGGATCTTCTCCCTGCTGGATTTCCAACTCAATTCTTATTAATCAACAGCGAAGCCCTAGATCTCCAGCACAGAGAGATGCCTTACTCTGTTACAGCTTGTGGTTCTCACTAACCTATCTAGTACCCGGTCTAGCTATCTGATTAACTAGGAATTCTCTATTGTCCACTTTGAACAATTCTTGAGAATAAGAACTAAAAGTATTATCATAATGATATAAAAATGAAGTTCTGAAAAGAAGAACACTAGAACTGAATCTTCAGTGTTCTTCAGATGCTTGGATTGAGAAAAATGAATCTGCTTCTTTGTTTCTTGTCAATCACTGAATGTGTTTGAGTGGATATAGAAATTGTCCCGTTGTAGTGATTCAAATTTCCCTCTTTTATGGAGCAGTTTGAATTGCAGATCTTCAAGATCTTCTCATAACAAACTTCCCTATTTTGTTGCTTCAGATTTGACTTCTCTAACAGCTTCTCCAACGGATAGTTGATCAGTATCTTCAAGGATACTAATTTGATATTGTGTAAACACATGTTGAGAAGCTTCCAAACACAGCAAATTGATCACAAAATCAAATCAATACATAGTTTCCTTTCCTGAAAAACTCAGGTTAGGAAACAGATCCTGTAAAATAGGAAATACAATTTCCCTACGAAACTAAGTAAAACAGATGGATTAGACACTGTTAAATGTGTCAAAAATACTTTGTCTTTCAAGTAACAACTAATCAAGCACATGGGTTTAGGAATTGAATCAATATCAGAAACTCCTCTTAAGTTCATGCAAATATAGCATAGTCAGTTTCAAAGCTTTGAAAGCTGTTTCAAGGCCTTGAAATAGACTAGCTATTTCAAGACTTTGAAACCGAGTTGAACTTACAAACCATATGTAAACATATAGGTGTTTCAACATGAAAGATCAAGCAATAAATGAGATTTGTAAATTCTCACTCAAATCACCTATCTAATACTCAATTTCTCAAAGTTAGGATTGACGAGTTACTCTTACTTAAGTGCAACTCCAAATCAAACACGTCAAGCATATTTGTACATCTACCTATTCCATGCATAAAATATGTCAACATGAGAAACCCAAACATTCCACTAAGCATTCAAGTGAACCCAATTCAACCCATTCATCCTTGAAGTTCAACTTGAAACAATAGGCAGATTTAGACACTAGATAGTCCCAAATCACCCAAGCAAAGGAATTAGCTAAGCATGAGTATACATTCAAGAGAGCTAAAGAGAATTATCATTTCATTCACCACACTTGAATCCAACACAAGTTATCACCAACTCTTCCTAAAAACATGATTCAAATACACAAAACTAAGCTACCAATTAATGAAGAAAATGCTAAACTAAACAAAAAATTGAAGAGGCTACTGCTACTGTTTCAATCAGAGAGCATCGATAATAGTATACTCAGTACATCAGCAACAGTAGAAACCCAGAACAGTAGCAGAATGTTGAACAAAATAGCCCAAAATGGCCTTGAATCCGATCTCCTCTCTCCCCCTCTTCATATTTCCGTGTTCTTAGCCTTTAGGTAGCTCAAGAACAACCCAGAGGTGGGCGAAATCAGAGAGAGAGAAAGGATAAATGAAGAAGAAGTTGCTGTGTACTGTGAACCCGATGGTGTAGGAGAGCCCTTCTTCAATCTGCAAACTTGGCTTATAAAGACTTGGTAGATGGATTTCTTAGCCTCCAAGTCTTCATCCTCACCCTCCAATTTGTCTAAGACCCTCTATATCGTCGATTGTTTTAGTCATGAAGAACCCTAGGTGATTTGGGGATTTCTTCTCTTTGTTTTTTGGCCGAATTGAGGGCTTTAGTGGAGAGGGCTTTGACTAAGGAGTGATTTGAGACCAATTTGGGGTTTTTTTGGCTCTTTGGGGGTCCAACGGGGCTGGTTAGAGCTTCAAACAAAGCTTCAATGGCTTCTGATCACTCTGGTGCGTCGTGAGGGAGAAGACTCTTCTGTTACCTGAGTTGATTAGTTGATTTTGCACTTTCACCCCCTATAGTTTGCTAGGGGCTTTAAATGCCCCCATATCTTCTTAAAATGTTTGGTAAATTTTCACCTACACCCCAATTCGTTAAGAATCCTTCAAAAGAGCCATTAAATGTTTAGAAACTCGCACTTTAGCCCATATTCCATTAGTTTCTTCTCTCTTTGACCCTTGAATGTGACTTTAGCCTTCTAACTTGGTCTCTTTGACTCTAGATCTTCATTTTTTGGCTTCTAACTTTCATTTTCTTCTCACTTGGACACATGAATCTTCACTTTGGTTGCACATAGGCCTCTCAAAGCTTCATAATTCTTCATTCAAGCTCCTCCCAACTTGTCTTTTGTGTTCCAAAGCATGTTTTCGCCTACAAAATAATCGAAAACACCAAAACTACAAGAATCGAGCATAAAGCTATAAATTGGGATAAAAGAAGCAAATCACACATGTAAGCAAGTTATGAAGAGATCATTAACCTACTAAAGCATGCAATTTTAGATCATTAACAGTGGACTTGGTGCACTAGGATTTATGGAACTCGATCCATCAATAATTGCTTGAACTTCTTCTTCTGCAGCTTTTCTCTTCATACTTGAGCTTTTCTTTGAGCCTCCATCCATCTTGATTCTCTTAGATGTTCTTTGTGAGTCCACTAGGGTTTTGGGGGTTTATAAGAGAGAGGCAAGAGTGATAGAAACGAGAGAGAAAGAGAGAGAGAGAGAGAGAGAGAGAGAGAGAGAGAGAGAGAGAGAGAGAGAGAGAGAGAGAGAGAGAGAGAGAGAGAGAGAGAGAGAGAGGAGAGAAGATGAGTACTGAGAAGTTTGAGTATGAAAAGGAAACTGAATATTCCCCAAAATTTGAAGAAGGAAGGTTTGAGTGAAATTCAAATTCTGATTTGAAAACGATTTGTTTTAAAAGGTAAAAACAATTTCAGGCAATTATCTACAGAGATAACACCTAGCATTGGTGATCCATTCATTGGCTATATAGTATAAAGATCTATTTTCAAATCTTTGAAAATGATTTCAAGGCCTTGAAAAACTGTAACACTGCAGATATAATTTTCAAGGCTTTGAAAAGCTTTTCAAGGATTTGAAAGACTTTCCAAAATATTGAAACACATTTAAAACACACATGTTGCTCCCCCTAAACCAATGCTTCCTTGTTCAAAATGTCCTGTTCTAATCTCAAGGCTGTGAATCTATCCTCTGACAGTTATTTAGTGAAGATGTCTGCAAATTTCAAGTTAGTAGGCACAAATGATAGAGATACACCACTCTTCTCAGCATGATCTCTGATGAAATGGTGTCTGACGTCTATGTGTTTAGTCCTTGAGTGCTGAACTGGATTATTTGTAATTGAGATAGCACTAGTGTTGTCACATTTGATGGTAATATATACGAAATCAAATCCCAGATCTCTCATCTGTTGAGCTATCCACAACACGTGTGAGCAGGATGCTCCAAGTGCTATGTATTCAGCTTCTGCTGTTGATAAAGCTACTGAATTTTTCTTCTTAGAATGACAGCTTTTTAGGGATGATCCAACGAACTGGAAACACCCTGAAGTGCTTTTTCTATTAACTTTGAATCCTGCAAAATCAGCATCTGAATAGCCACACAAAGAGAAGTTAGACTGTTTAGGATACCAAAGCCCTAAGTCTTTGGCACCATTAAGATATCAGAAGATTCTTATGACAGCAAATAAGTGTGATTATTTAGGATCGACTTGGAATCTAGCACATATACAAACACTAAACATGATGTCTAACCTTCTTATAGTAAGATAGAGCAGTGAGTCAACCATACCTCTGAATTCTTTCTGGTTCACACTCTTACCACTTTGATCCTTGTCTAAGGATAATGTAGAACTCATGAGAGTTTTGGCAACCTTGGATTGAGACATCTTGTATTTGTTCAATAAAACCTTGGTTTACTTACTCTGGTGTAAAAAAATTCCTTTCTTCCATTGATGAACATGAAGTCCAAGAAAAAAATTTAACTCTCCCATCAAGCTCATCTCAAATTCCCTACTCATAAGACTTGGGAAATCCGTGGAAAGAGAATCATTAGTAGTACCAAACAGAATATCGTCAACATATACTTGCACTATTAAAATGTGTTTCTTATGTGTCTTTATGAAAAAAGTTTTATCAACCAAGCCTCTTTTGAAACCATTTTGAAGTAAAAACTTTGACAATCTTTCATACCAAGCTCTTGGAGCCTGTTCAAACCATAAAGAGCTTTGTCAAGTTTATAAACATGATTTCGAAAATCATCATTTTCAAAACCAGCAGGTTGAGCAACATAAACTTTTTCTTGCAGATAACCATTTAGAAATGCACATTTAACATCCATTTGAAAATTTTGATGTTCTTATGTGATGCGAATGCAAGTAACATTCTAACTTCTTCCAACCTGGCCACAGGAACAAAGTTCTCCTCATAATCTATACCTTCTTCCTGATTGTAGCCTTGAGCTAATAATCTTTTGTAATACCCTGCTTTGCGGCTACGGGTATTTTTGTGAATTTAATATAATTTTTGGGGTTAAATATTGTTGTTTAGTTGTTGGGGTTGTTTATGACTTTTACCTAAAACTAGTAGTGTCTTTTACCTAAACTAGGGGGTAGTAAGTGTCTTTAACCTAAACTAGAGTGTAAAAAGTTACTTTTCAGCTAATTTAGGTGTAACTTACACCCAAATCACGCAGGAATGAATTTCCTCATTCAAAACCTACAAGTCACGTCCCCAATTTGAAAAAAACTTATCTGTCAATGCGTAGCTTCTTATTCAATCGATCTTCTTCCAATTCATCATCATCTTCCTAGATTCTCTTCCTCTCTGGCTAACACAATAAGTCAAAATCTCTATCTATCCTTCTTCTCCATATCTCTCTGTCTCTCCGTACTCTATTTGACTGAAGGAACAGCGGAAGAAGCATCAAGCTTCATTCAGTCAGTCCAGTTCACCATGTATCTTCATCTTCATCTTCATCATCATCATCATCATCATCATCATCATGATCATGATCATCATCATCATCATCATCATCATCATCATCATCATCATCATCATCATCTTCTTCTTCTTCTTCTTCTTCTTCTTCTTCTTCTTCTTCTTCTTCTTCTTCTTCTTCTTCTTCTTCTTCTTCTTCTTCTTCTTCTTCTTCTTCTTCTTCTTCTTCTTCTTCTTCTTCTTCTTCTTCTTCTTCTTCTTCTTCTTCTTCTTCTTCTTCTTCTTCTTCTTCTTCTTCTTCTTCTTCTTCTTCTTCTTCACAGGTTTAGATGGGAGCTTGTCTTATCGGGAGCGCGACTCATCACTTAGACATTTAGTATCTTCACTTTAAATAAACAGAACCGTTTTAGATTCATTATTTCAGTAGTTTGTTTATGCCCGTGTTTGTAGCATTACAATAATTTGAATTGTAATAAAGTAATATCTTAAGACTTTATGGATGTTTTGCTCGAATCCACTTTTGAATGTCCTTGTATCCGAGTTTCATCTCGGGTACCATGTGACACCCCCCGGACTTTCGGCTTGGTCTATTTGGGGGTGTTACACGATCCCTCTCTCTTGTCGCAAACCGTAAGCCGACTGCCTTGCTCTTTGGTATCGGACGTAGACCGTCACTATCATGACTACCACCACACCATCAGTGATCCAACTAAATGCCCCAACAAAATTTCCCATCAAACTTTCCTCCGCCAATTTCCTCGCTTGGCATCGAAAAATCGAAGCCACTCTGATTGCTTTCGATCTACTAGGGTTCATCGACGGATCTACCATAGCACCGTCGCGCTACACTGATTCCGCAAAATCAGTATCTAGATGAGACTACTCTATCTGGTATTGTCAAGACCAGATCATTGTCAGTGCCCTCCTCGGTAGTTGCACCGATTCACTTCTCTCGGCCGAGTCATCGCACTCAAGAATAAGCTTGCACGCAATCCGCGCGGCAATCGCTCCATTTTAGAGTTCATCAAGGATATGAAGGACATCACCAATGACTTTGCTCTCGCGTAGAGCCCAGTAACAAAAACTGATCTTCTCATATCCATCATCAACCAACTTGGGGTTGAGTACTCCCCCATTGTTGCAGCTCTTCGAGTTCGCAAAACAGTATTCTCAATAGTTGAACTCAAGGAAGGTCTGGACATCATTCCATAACGGTAGGATAAATCTACAACCTTTAAATGACAAGTACACAACCCAATAAAATAAGGAAACTTGCTGAACCTGTTAGCTAGCAATTATTGCAAAATTACTCAAGCTTATAATGAAATAAATGATCAGATTAGGATTAGTCTTTCATCATGCGACATGCTAAGATCAAGTGTAGAAGATTAAAGAGGGTTTGGATGAGAAACTCCACATTAGTTCATGCTCATATATTTTCAAGGATTTGAGATGAGTTTCAAGACCTTGAAACTCATTGTAATCAACCCGTGAACTTATAAATACAATGAACTTGGAATCTCTCATGTTTTCTAATAAGTGTCAAACTTTTTCTTCCGCAGTGCTAAAATTAAATTACTACGTGACAGGTTGTTTACTTTCCCAAAATGTGCCTCATCATCATTTTACATGATTGGGTGTTAATTGGCTCAGTATTAATTGATGATTTTGGAAATTGTGGCGTTCTCTTTCTTTTTCTTTCATCACAGGTTTAGATGATGGGAGCTTGGCTTAGTGGGGAACGCGTATCACCATCTAGAGTGCTAGAATTCATCTGAACAATTAAACTATCTTTTAGTTGTCATTATATCTTTAGTTTGGTTAATGCCGTGTTTGTGGCACAAATTGAATTGTAATAAGTATTACTTTAAGACTTTATGTTTGTGATGCTTGGATCCGATTTTAAATGTCCTTGTATCCGGGTTTCATCTCGGGTACGGAATGACACCCTCGTGGGTTTCTGGATTGGCCAATTTATGGGTATTACATCTTTCTTTGTTTCTGATAACCTTACCATTTTCATCCAGCTTGTTTCTGAATACCCATCTTGTACCAATTACAGACTGTTCTCTGGGAGGAGGAACTAGATTCCAGACCTTGTTCCTCTCAAATTAGTGAGCTCACTTTGCATTGCAATGATCAAGTTTACTTCTTGTAGTGCTTCCTTCACATTCTTAGGCTCTAAAAGAGATAAAAAAACATTAAAATCACACAAGTTCGTTTATTGAGATCTTGTTTGTGTACCAGTGGATGGATCAGATATGATGTTGTCTACCGGATGTGATGAGAGATATCTGAAATTCTTTCTTGGTGTCCAGGATTCTGGTTCTGCAGGAAGGTTTTCAAGTCTTTGAGAACTTGATGAAGTGGCTTGACCACTCTGTGTTTCTTGAGGTTCTTTTTCAAGGCTTTGATATCCACTTTTAAAGCTTTGAAAATCTCTTCTGTTTTTCTGCATGTTAGACTTAGAGATATCCCTGGATCTGCTTCATCCTCTAACTCGTGCTTGTTCAGATTTAAGTCTCTAAAACCATCACTCAAAGAACCATTATAGCCTTCATAAAAAATAACATGTATACTTTCCTCAACAAGCTTGGTTCTTTTATTGTAAACCCTATATGCTTTGCTAGTCAAGGATAACCAAGAAAAATACTTTCATCACTTCTGACATCAAACTTGACAAGATTACCTTACCATTGTTGTGAACAAAACAAGTACAACAAAAATAAGTGATGTTCGGCTTTCTCCCTTTGAAAATATCATAAGGAGTCTTGTTCAAAATAGGCCTAATCAGGCACATGTCCAAAATATAGGTTGCAGTGTTTACAACATCTACCAAAAAAGATTTTGGCAACTTGTTCTCCAAAAGCATTTTCCTATACATGTCCTCATGAGTTATGTTCTTCCTTTCAACTACACCATTCTGTTGAGGAATTCTAGGAAAAGAAAAGTTGTGAGAGATACCAAACTTGGCACAAAATAAATCAAGCTCTAGTTGATCAAATTCTCTGCCATGATCACTCCTTATTCAAGGAATAGGCAGGTTTTTCAAAGTCTGAAGCTCTTTGGAAAGCTTTGAAAATTCAGATAGAGCCTCAGACTTATCTCTAAGAAACATTACCCAAGTAAATCTAGAGAAATCATCTACAATAACCAGCATGTACCTCTTACCCTTTGGAGTTGGAACTCTCATAGGACCACATAAATCCATATGCTTTTGAAAAACTTTAAAAGCTTTAAAGTGGATATCAAAGCCTTGAAAAGTGAGGATTTCAAAACTTTCCTGTTTTTCCTGCAACACAAGGCTTTGGCCCACTCTCAGTTTCCTGCAAGTTGAGAAACTTTAGACTTTCTCCTGGAAATTTGTTAGTATTCAAAGAATAACATTGTTTGAACTTGAAAAAGTGAGGAGGCAATTGCCTGATTTTTATCTTGCACCACACCCTTCTCCTTGTCAAAAATGACCTTATTACCTTTATCACACATTTGAGATAAACTAAGTAGATTAATTTAAGACCATCTACAAGATAAACATCTGAGATAGAAGATTTAACACCATTACTAACATTACTAATTTCTATGATGTTGCACTTGCCTTTTTCACCAAGTGTGATTTTCCTCCCGATTGTTCTTTGAGTACAGTAGACAAAGAACTCTTCCCACTCATGTGTCCAGAGCAACCTGTTGGAATAGATTCCCTAGAGGCAATCTTATTTAATATGAACATTGTTTTTTGGCTAGAATAAACATTTTATTATTTATGGAGATATTTAATATAATGAAGTCCTTATATTACAAATATGTTTTTTATCTTAAATATCCCTAGTCGATTATATTGATTAACCGGACGATCAACTATAGACTATTATGTGGGTAGATTGATATGGATATATCAAGTATGGCACATGGTTATGCATTAGAGGTAATGGCATACTGGACTGACCCATAACGAGAATGCTACATACAAGTTATGTAAAGTCACAAGTGCTTCTCGTAATGACAATGGTATTGTGGTCCTTAGACTTGAAGTCACTAGATACTCTAGTTGTGAATTATCATGTCCTGATATTATCAAACATTGCGCCTTAACCGGGTAACTATAAAGGTAGTTATCGGGAATGATAGGAAGCAAGCTTAGAGATGGTAGTGATGTAGATGATTTGTCCCTCCCACATAACGGGAGTAAATATTCTTGACCACTCGAGGGGGTAGTGCTTATAGAATGTCGGCCCAGAATCAGATAAATCAATATACGATATTGGTGTTATCGGCATAGATAAGACTATTCCCGGGATCGTGAAACTATGGATTGAATATATGAGTGTGACTTGTATGTATCCTGTCCAATCCGGATATGGAGACAAAGGGATAATGCAATACGGTAATATTGTTCACAAGGTTTTCCGGATTACTGACTATTTCTATTAGTTGGGTTGCATACATGTCTTGCTAGAGGCCGCTCTATGTTAGTAATTGTTACTACCAACTATGTAGAAACCTATGGGGTCACGCTCCCTATGGATTAAACCGGTCTTTGGAATTGTTGAGTTGGACTAATTAAATAGAAGGATCCATACGCAATCACTTGCAAACTTAGTAGGACTAATTTGCAAGGTGAACTAATCCATGTAAGGACATGATTAGTAGAGGGGCTAATATGTAGTTAACAAGGAGTTGTTAGACTATATAAAGAACACTCCTAGCTTATTTTCTCAAGAGAGTGTCATAATTGTTATCACAATTGGAGACAACATGTGTCTTCATCTTTTGGTCCATCCTTCATAGTCATGTGGAATGCTCCATGCTCCATCTTTTGTGGCTCCTTTTGGCTTTGGGATTGTTTTCTTCAATCTTGGCTAACAATCTATTCGATCTAGCACTAGCTAATCAACTATAATAGATAAAATAAATCTCACAAGTTGAGAAAAAAATGGCTCGCAGGCCATAAAACCCTAATTAATTATTACATTAAATTGATCAGCTCGCAGGCCGTAAACCAAACCACAAAATTAAACAATCACACAAAAACACATCCTAAGACCATATCCAACCACCATGCGATTTGCACATAAACAGTTAAAATCCAATTTTAACGGGCTTGGTCAAATTTTAATTGATTTTAGTATTTGTAGGGTTAAAACGATCTAAGGGGCCCACCATACCATGGCCGAACCCTATTGGAGCCGCTGCGGGCCGAGCCTAGGCCGGTTGGCCCAATTCGAGGGGTCGGACGACCGCCTCGGCCTAGGTGGCTTGGGCGGAAAGGAAGGGAGAGGGGCGGTCCCTAGGGGCCGAACCTCCTTAGTTGTTTCCAAAGCAACTACTTCCTTGTTCCCCAAGTCCAAAAAGTTTCCAAATTTGAAACTAGTTTCCAAATTGGTGCCCAAACCCTAGATCTAAGATCATAAAATTTCTCAAACTCACTAATTCATGCATCCAATGCAAGAACTAGGTCTTGTTTTGTTTGATTATTGAAAAATTTCATCATATGCTTGATTTTTCCGTTTTACGCGATAAACAACAAATTTAAAGTGAAAAAGTATCAAAACGTAACACATAAACCACGTCTATGTTCTACGACCTGTGGCTCTGATACCACTGTTGGGTTTTGATAATGGATACGCAGCGGAAAAAGGTAATTTATCCATTCAATACCCTCCAAGGATCACAGGAAGAGAAGCATAACGATGGTAAAGAAAGAATCATGTTACACACCTTGGGGTTTCTCCTGTGATGACTTGTAACGCGAATTGTGTCACGTCTATATGGTTGGTCCACACCTAGAGTTGAGATCTAGATCTTACTTCTCCTTTGTGCTAGCTTGGACCGGAGGAAGAGGAAGAAGAAATCACAAAACACAAGGCAACAAGGATGTTTCGGCCTCCTTTGTTGGTCGACGGGTAGGGGGCGGCGCAAGGGGGTCGGTTCGACCCTCTTGTTGCTTGCTCTCTCTCCTTTTGTTCTCTCCCACTCAAGTTATGAATAATAGATTCGTAAGTGTGGGAAGGAAGGACCATCCTTTATATTCAACTACCTAAAGGTCCTATTCTAGTCCTAATAGAATTCGGTTAAGTCCCTTCATTGCAAATTAGTCCTACTAAGTTTGCAAGGTGTTGCAAAGTGATCCTTCTAATTAATTAATCATATTAATTAATTCCCAAATCTAGTTCAACTCTATCTAGCGTGTGACCCCATAGGTTCTATCTAGTTGGTAGCCACAATTTGCTAATATGGAGCGGTCTCTAGCAAAACATCCATTCTAGCCAACTAATAGAATAGTCATCCGACAAACCTTGTGCAAGTAATTATCACATCCCTTTATCTCCATATCCGGATTGAACACGAGAAATACAAGTCACACTCGTATATCCAATCCATAGTTTCTCGATCCTGCGAATAGCCTTATTCATGCAAAGAACATCAATATCCCATATTGATTTATTTGAATCTGGCCGGACATTCCACAAGCACTATCCCTCGAGTGGCCTTGGATATTTGCTCCCGTTATGTGGGAGGGACAAATTCTATCTACGTCTAATATGATTTCTAAGCTTGCTTCTTATTGTATCCAGTACACGCCTTTATAACTACCCAGTTACGGTGTAGCGTTTCACGCTACCAAAATCACAATAATCCTCAACTAGACAATCTAGTGACTTCAAGTTTAAGGATGACAATACCATTGTCACCACGAGAAGCGCCTCTGACTTATTATAACATGTATGTAGCCTTCTCGGAGATGGTCCAATCCAGTGCGCCATTACCCTTAATTCACACCTATGTGTTGGATCATGATATCTCCATATCAATCCAACCCCATACTAGTCTATAGATGATTGTCCGATTAATCATTATATTGGAAAAGGGATATTTAAGATAAAAAACACGATTGTAAATCTAAGGACTTCATTATATTAAATATCCAATAAATAATACAATGAATGTTCTAGCCAAAAACAAGTTCATTCTAAACTAGATTGCCTCTAGGGAATCTATTCCAACAGTCTCCCACTTGCAGTAGAGCCAATCTGATGCATCCCGTATGCCAATGATCCTAGTGTGCCCTTCATGCTTCCACTGAACAAACGACTTTGTAAGTGGATCTGAAAGATTCTCATCTGTAGGAATCTTGCATATCCGAACGTCTCCTCTATCGATTATATCTCGAATAAGATGAAAGTTCCTGAGCACGTGTTTGGATTTCTGGTGTGATCGGGGCTCCTTTGATTGCGCGACCACCCCAGTGTTGTCACAGTACAACTCTACTGGATCCGCAATGCTAGGAACCACACGAAGCTCAGAAACAAATTTTCTGATCCAAACAGCTTCCTTTGCTGCGCCATTTGCAACAATGTACTCAGCCTCTATTGTAGAATCAGCCACCGTCTCTTGCTTGGAACTTTTCCAGCTCACCGCTGCTCCATTCAGGCAAATCACATATCCCGATTGTGACCTGAAATCATCTCTGTCGGTTTGGAAGCTTGCATCCGTGTAACCCCTTACACGCAACTCTTCCTCCCCGCCAAATATCAAGAAAGCATCCTTAGTTATTCTCAAGTACTTCAATATGTTCTTAACTGCAATCTAGTGACTCTCACCTGGATTGGATTGGTATCTTCTTGTCATACTCAAGGCATATGACACATCTGGTCTAGTACATAACATGGTGTACATGATAGATCCTATGGACGAGGCATATGGAATTCTACTCATGCGTTCCTTCTCAATCTCATTGGAAGGACAACCACTCTTCGAAAGAGTGATTCCATGTGACATGGGCAAGAATTCCGTCTTGGAATCTTGCAGGTTGAACCGTTTCAACACCTTGTAAATATATGTACTCTGAGTTAGGCCTATCAGTCTTTTGGATCTATATCTATAGATCTTTATACCAAGTATATAGGCTGCTTCCCCTAAGTCTTTCATTGAGAAACACTTTCCTAGCCAATCTTTAACAGATTACAGTATGGGAACATCGTTTCCAATGATTAGTATGTCATCTACATACAAGACCAGAAAAGCTACAGAGCTCCAACTAACCTTCTTGTAGACACAAGACTCATCTTCGTTTATGATGAAGCCAAACTCTTTGACTACTTCATCGAAACGTCGATTTTAACTCCTAGAAGCTTGCTTTAATCGATAAATGGATCGTTGCAGCTTACAAACTTTATTGGCTTGCTTTGGATCTTCAAAACCCTCCGGCTGTATCATATACACGTCCTCGAGGAGATTCCCATAGAGGAATGCTGTTTTGACATCCATCTGCCAAATCTCAGAGTCGTAGTATGCTGCAATGGCAATTAGGATTTGGATTGATTTGATCATAACGACTGGTGAAAAGGTTTCATCATAGTCAATACCATGAATCTGTCTGAATCCTTTATCCACCAATCGACCCTTATAGGTAATCACATTACCATCCATGTCGATCTTCTTCTTGAAGACCCACTTGCACCCTATGGGTCGCGCCCCTTCGGGTGGTTCCACAAAATTCCATACTTTGTTGGTATACATGGATTCCATCTCAGATCTCATGGCTTCAAGCCACTTCTGAGAGTCTGGCCCTTTCATGGCCTCTTCATAGGTAGTAGGCTCATCATCTATGAGCATCGTGTGACCAGAGTCTGTTACAAGAAGTCCATACCTCTCGGGTTAGTGGCTCACTCTAATAGATCTACGAAGCTCTTGTGTTACTTGAACAGGCTGTTCCACAACCTCTTGTGGTTCCTGTTCATTTTCCATAGTTGGTTCAGTGATTTTTGGTTCTTGAATTTCTTCAAGTTCTACAGTCCTCCCACTTGCTTCTTTAGAGACAAGCTCTCTTTCTAGAAACACACCAGACCGAGCAACAAACACTTTGTTCTCATTTGGATTGTAAAAGTAGTAACCCTTAGTTTCCTTAGGGTACCCCACAAATTTACACTTATCCGACTTCGGCCCTAGCTTGTCTGATTGTAAACGCTTTACATAGACATCGCAGCCCCGAATATTCATGAACGACAGTGTGGGACGCCTCCTACTCCACATCTCATGTGGTGTCTTCATGACTGATTTAGATGAAACACGGTTAATGGTGAAAGCTGCACTTAATAGAGCATAGCCCCAAAATGATAATGGAAGATCGGTTTGACACATCATAGATCGAACCATATCCAATAGTGTTCGATTACTCCTCTCGGACACGCCATTCCATTGTGGCGTTCCGGGTGGAGTGAGTTGGGAAACTATCCCACACTCTCTAATATAGTCGTCAAACTCTTGAATCAAGTATTCTCCTCCACGATCCGATCGTGGAGCCTTGATACTTTTGCCAAGTTGCTTCTATATTTCACTCTTGAATTCTTTGAACCTTTCAAAGGATTCGGATTTTGCCTTCATAAGGTATACAAATCCATATCTACTGAAATCATCAGTAAATGTGATGAAGTAGACGTAACCACCCCTGGCAGGCGTGGCAAATGGCCCACACACATCAATATGTATGAACGCCATTTTCTCACTAGTCCTTTCTCCTTTCTTATTGAAAGGGGACTTTGCCATTTTCCCAATAAAAAATCCTCACATGTATCATATGATTAAAATTCAAATGAGTCTATAAATCCATCCTTATGGAGTCTAGATAAACGTTTCTCGTTTATGTGGCCTAAACGACAGTGCCATAAGTAAGCAGGATTCAAATAATTTATTATAATCCTCTTAGTATTAATTTTGTAGACATGATTGCTTAGATCGAGGACATACATTCCATTAAATAACTGCGCACTACAATAGTGAATATTATTAAAATAAATTGAACAGCAATTGTCCTTTATTGAAATAATAAAACCTTCCTTGTCCAAACAAGAAATAGAAATAATATTTCTGCTCATAGCAGGCACAAAATAGCAATTATTTAATTCTAAAACTTATCCTGAAGGCAGAGACAACCTGCACACGCCCACGGCCAATGCAGCAACCTCTGCTCCATTCCCAACGCGCAAGTCTATCTCCCCTTTAGCCAATCTTCTACTTCTCTTTAGATCCTGCATATTTCGACAAATGTGAGATCCACATCCAGTATCCAATACCCATTATGTAGAGATAGTTAAATTGACATCTACAACAAAAATACCTGGTGGTGGTGGAATCACTATTCCAAGCCTCTTGTCCTCCAAATATTTTGGGCAGTTCCTCCTCCAGTGTCCAGACTGACTGCAGTAGTAACACTCACCTTTAGTCACACCTTTGGCTATGCCACCAACAGGCTTAAGGACATGTTCCTTGGACTTGGCAACTGACTTGCCTTTGCCTTTGGAGGATGAGGCAAACCTTTTGCCCTTTCCTTTCTGCACCATCATAATGGCCTTACCCTTACCCTTGTTGATGCTTTCACGATATCGTTCATGTTATAGTTCATGATGAACTTTCCATAACTCTAAGGAAACAATTGCAGTACGAGATAGGTGGCCAACTCTTGGCCGACCGGAAACCCTAGTCCCGCGAGATTCTCCAAGTACCCGATCATACGGAGTACGTGAGGTCCCACAGGGTTCCCTTCAGCCAGATGACATTTGAACAATGCCTTAGATACTTCATACCTCTCAACCCTTGCCTGCTCTTGGAAGAGTTGCTTCAAGTGTTCGATCATATCGACAACATTCATGTTCTCGTGTTGCTTCTGAAGCTCAGAGGTCATGGTGCATAGCATAAGGCAGGCCACATCATTAGCGTCACCTACACGCTTCTGATACGCCTTTAGGGCTGCAGGAGTATTGTTCTCTGGATCTGCTGGAACTTGATCCTCTATTACGTACAATTTCTTTTCTTTCTTGAGAACGATTATCAAGTTTCTGTACCAATCAAGGAAGTTGGTTCCAAAGAGCTTGTCCTTCTCAAGGACAGATCGTAGGGAATGTTGTGAACTCGATGAGTTGTTTCCATTTGGAATTCTACAAAAGTAAAATACGCAAGTTTTAGTATTTGTGAACTTTTGACTATATTCAATAATAGCTAGTTTATCAAATATAGCTCCCACTATTTTTCTACGGATTAATAACCCTCAAGATATTAATGCGGAAAATATCCTTATATTTTCTAGTGGGCCAAGATCCATATTTCATCTCCTTTTGAGCTTGCTTTGGCAAGTCACCCAAAATTTGACTACTTTAGGTAGAAACAATTCCAATTGCATCCCATGCAACTCTTGGTTAAATTGGGAAAATAACTCCTTATTTATCCATCCGTATGGATAATCCCAATTGTTTGCCTCTAGGTTTTAATCATATTAATAGCCTAGTTGTGTCCAATCTCTTATTTAAACAATTTCACATTACTTGTTTGTGCCATCGCATTCCATCATTATGAACCACGTCGCCTTGCTTTGGCATGCACGAGCTTGATAAATCATGATGATAATGAGTGTTTAATTAACGAGAAGGCAAATACACAATATTTTAATTTTGACGGATTTTAAAATTCAATTTTAAATTGTTTTGTTGATCCATATCAACTGATCTATGTATTTGAGTTTGGGCTCAACTTCAAAATAATAGATTCGGGTTGTCTAATTATCTTATTATCCTAATTGCATGCATCATCCATACACCAACCACAAAATAATAAGACAATAAAATAAACAACTACAAAATAAAATAAAACGTGATATGGATATGGCCTTTTCTAGACTAAGATATTCCCAAGCCAATGGGAATATCTATGAACCCTAAAAGCAAACACATCTCCATGCGTCTTCAACTTTTGGTCCATCCTTCATAGTCATGTGGAATGCTCCATGCTCCATCTTTTGTGGCTCGTTTTGGCTTTGGGCTTATTTCCTTCAATCTTGGCTAACAATCTATTCTATCTAGCTCTAGCTAATCAACAATACTAAATAAAATAAATCTCACAAGTTAGAGAAAAAAATGGCTCGCAAGCCATAAAACCCTAATTAATTATTACATTAAATTGATCAACTCGCAGGCCGTAAACCAAACCACAAAATTAAACAATCCTACCTAAACACATCCTAAGGCCATATTCAACCACCATGCGATTTGCACATAAACAGTTAAAATCTAATTTTAACGCGCTTGGTCAATTTTTAATTGATTTTAGGATTTCTTGGGTTAAAACGGTCCAAGGGGCCCACCATACCATGACCGAACGCTATTGGAGCCGTCCCAGGCCTAGCCTAGGCCTTTTGTCCCAACCCGAGGGGTCGGACGACCGCCTAGGCCTGCGGCCTCTGTGGATTGGGCGGCATGGAAGGGAGAGGAGCGGTCCCTAGGGGCCGAACCTGCTTAGTTGTTTCCAAAGCAACTCCTTCCTTGTTCCCTAAGTCCAAAAATTTTCCAAATTTGAAACTAGTTTCCAAATTGGATCCCAAATCCTAGATCTAAGATTCTAAAATTTCTCAACTCACTAATTTATGCATCCAATGAAAAAAATAGGTCTTGTTTTGTTTGATTATTGACAAATTTCATCATATGCTTGATTTGTTCGTTTTACGCGATAAACAACAAATTTAAAGTGTAAAACTATCAAAACGTAACACATAAACCACGTCTATGTTCTACGAACCGTGGATCTGATACCATTGTAGGGTTTTGATCATGGATACGCAGCGGAAAAAGATAATTTATCCACTCAATACCCTCCAAGGATCACATGAAGAGAAGCATAACGATGGTAAAGAAAGAATCATGTTACACACCTTGGGGTTTCTCTTGTGATGACTTGTAACGCGAATTGTGTCACGTCTCTACGGTTGGTCCACACCTAGAGTTGAGATCTAGATCTTACTTCTCCTTTGTGCTAGCTTGGACCGGAGGAATAGGAAGAAGAAATCACAAAACACAAGGCAACAAGATGTTTCGGCCTCCTTTGTTGGCCGACGGGTAGGGGGCGGCGCAAGGGGGTCGGTTCGGCCCTCTTGTTGCTTGCTCTCTCTCCTTTTGTTATCTCCTACTCAAGTTATGAATAATAGATTCATAAGTGTGGGAAGTAAGGAAGGAGCATCCTTTATATAGTCCAACAAATTCCTGTCAACTACCTAAAGGCCCTATTCTAGTCCTACTAGCCAACTAATAGAATAGTCATTCGACAAACCTTGTGCAACTTATTGTCACATCCCTTTGTCTCCATATCCAGATTGGACACGAGTCATACAAGTCACACTCGTATATCCAATCCATAGTTTCTCGATCCTGCGAATAGCCTTATTCATGAAAATAACATCAATATCCCATATTGATTTATTTGAGTCTGGCCAGACATTCCATAAGCACTATCCCTCGAGTGGCCTCAGATATATGCTCCCGTTATGTGGGAGGGACAAATTATATCTACGTCTACTATGATTTCTAAGCTTGCTTCTTATTGTATCCGGTACACGCCTTTATAACTACCTAGTTACGGTGTAGCGTTTGACGCTACCAAAATCACAATAATCCACAACTAGACAATCAAGTGACTTCAATTCTAAGGATGACAACACCGTTGTCACCACGAGAAGCGCCTCTGACTTATCATAACATGCATGTAGCCTTCTCGGAGATGGGTCAATCCAGTGCGCCATTACCCTTAATGCACACCTATGTGTTGGATTATGATATCTCCATATCAATCCAACCCCATACTAGTCTATAGATGATTGTCCTATTAATCATTATATTGGACTAGAGATATTTAATATAAACAACATGATTGTAAATCTAAGGACTTCATTATATTAAATATCCAATAAATAATACAATGAACGTTCTAGCAAAAAACAAGTTCATACTACACTAGATTGCCTCTAGGGAATCTATTCCAACACCCAGCCCCTCCCCCCCATGTCCGCCCCTCCTCTTTTCGCCGGCCTAGTGTAGGGGCGACCTTGGGTGCTCGTTTTACGTGATCTTTTTCTTCCTCCTTCTTCCCTAGCTAGCACAAAGGTGTTGAACGATCCGGAGATTAATCCTATTAGCGGAATTTTCATAGAGACGTGGACACTATTTCACGTGAAGTCATTAAGAAGACAAACTAAGGTACTTGATGTTCGCATCCTTTACCATCATTATGAATTCTAGTCCTGTGATCCTTGGAAGGTATTGAACGTGTAAGTTCAGCCTGTTTAAAAGGCTTGAAATAATTTGTCTGTTTCAAGGCCTTGAAACTGTTTTGAAGGGTTTGAGACATTCACTGCAGAATACAACATGAACTTAGGGGGAGCTTTTGATTTCATTCCAACTCCTGATCTCCTATGATTGCTTGTATGTTATTTGATGAGAAAGACAAATCATGTTTCTACTCTATACAGTGATTAATCTATCTGTTTGACTAAGTTTTTGCAGGGATATACAGATACCTATTTTGCAGGGATTTGCTCCTAAACTGTATGATGCAGAAAAGGAAACTGAGCTGGTGATTTGATTCTGTGTTGGCTCAAATCTGATCTGAAATCTCCTAACACATTCTTAAAAAAAGTCAAAGACAGTATCCTTGAAGATACTGAGCAACTAGCCGTTGGAGGAGGTTGTTAGAAGATTCAAGATTTGAAGTTACTTTTTAGAAAAGTTTTTAAAGAAGATCCGGAAGATCTTCAATTGAAACAGGGTGCTTAAGAGAGGAATTGCTGCAGAATTCCGAGGAAACAACAGAGCAAGACACAGAGACATTAAAACATGGAGAGGATAGACAAGCAACCAAGAAGCAGATCAACATCTCTCAATCCAATCATCTGAATAACACTGCATTTTCACTGAAGACTTTGTTCTCGGTGTTCTTCTCTTCTGATCATTATTTATATATCTTTTAGATAATACTTCTAGTTCTTATTCTCGTGAATTATTCAAGGTGAAAAATAGTGAATTCTTGATTAATTAGTTAGCTACATTAGGTACTAGATAGGTTAGTGAGAACCATAAGCTGTAACAGAGTAAGGCATCTCTCTGTGCTTGAGATCTAGGGCTAAGCTTTTGATTAATAATAATTAAGTTGAAAATCCTGCAGGGATTAAGACCCTAAGGTAGAGACGTAGGTCCAAGTCGACTGAACTCTATAAATCATTGTGTCTCTTGAATTTACTTTGCTGTTCTTTACTTAGCCATTACACTGCTGAAAACAGGTTTCAATTCAACGGCTTGAAACTCATTTCAAGGCCTTGAAAACTTTCCGCTTACTTTATACTTTCTGCTTTGATTCCAAGGACTTGAAACTCATTTCAAGTCCTTGAAATACTTCCAGCAATTCATAATCCTCTTTGAAACCACTCTTTTAGCAAAAGTTCCAAAAGTTGCCATACTCTATTCAACCCCCCGGTTCTAGACTATTGATCCTGTATTTATTCCTTTAGTACTGTCCTTCAGAACGGAATATGATTTTGCTATTCCGCGTGTAATCTTTATCAAAACCCTACAGTGGTATTAGAGCCACAGGTCGTAGAGCATAATGTGGTTTATGTGTTATGTTTATGTCAATTTTACACCTTAATTGTTAATTACCGCGTAAACCAAAATTGGCATAAAGATGCAATTTGAATATGATTCAAACAAGAACGAGCTAAATTTACATATTATGTAAAGGTTAGTGAATTTGGATCACGTATGATGTGAAATTTCGGATCTAGAAAACTAGGATTTGGGCACAATTTTAATGGAAATTGAGTTTTCCTTAAACTTGAAACAAGCCAAACTTGGGCGGGAAGGAGGGAAGGAAACAATCTAGGATCAAAAACCTAGCCCCCCCCCTCCTTGGGCGCCAAGGAAGCCACGACCAAGGGCCGGGCCGCCCTAGCGCGCGGCTTGGCCGTGTGGGCTAGAGACTGGCCTGCCCAAAACCGTTATGGCGGCCCATTAGGGGTTCGACCAATGTGTTGGTGGGCCCACTTGGACCGTTTTGGCCCTAGTACATCCAAAATCATCTAAAATTTTCCAAGCGCGTTAAAATTGGATTTTAACTGTATTATGTGCTTTTGCATGGTGATTGGATATGGCCTTAGATGTGGATGTTGTGAATGTTTATTTTTGTGGTTTGGCTTTATTGTAATAATTAATTCATTACGTTTTACGACATGCGAGCCGGTCTTCTCCTCAACTTTTGAGGCCTCGTTATGTAATATGATGCTAGCTAGTATTAGATATAGTATATGATAGTCAAGACTTGGAGAAGAAGCCTAAAGAATTGATGAAACCACAAGGTGGTGGCATTCCACAAGATAACGGAGCATGGACTAAAAGATGGAGGCACATGGATATGAGCTTGCTATTTTTAGGGCTTATAGATATTCTCATTGGCTTGGTAATATCTTAGTCTAGGAGGCCATATCCACATCATGGTTAATTATTGTTTGTGGTTGTTTAAATTATTGTCTTCTTATTTTTTGTTGGTGTATTGATGATGCATGCAAATTGGTAACAAGATAAAAATAACCCGGATCTTTTATTTTGCGATTGCCCAACCCAAATAAGTAGATAAGTTGATATGGATCAACAAAACAATTTAAAATTAAAAGAAAAATCCATAAAATTTAAATATTGCATTTTTGCCTTCTCGTGATCATGATTTATCAAGTTTGGGCTTGCCAAAGCAAGGCGACTTGATTCATCATGATGTGGCGCGATGGCACAAGCTAGTAATGTGCGATTTTTGAAGTAAGATGTTGAACGCAACTAGACTACTTCAATAGGATTGAGAGCCCATAGGCAAACAATTGAGATTATATGTGGGATAGATAAATAAGGAGGTATTTTTTGTTCCTACCTAAATAAATAGTTTTTGGGTGACTTGCCATAGCAAGCTAAAGAAGAAGTGAAATATGGATCTTGGCCCACTAGAAAATATAATGATATTTTCCGCATTAATATGGAGGGTTATTAATCCGAGAAAAATAGTGGGAGCTATGTTTAATAATCTAGCCATTATTAAATGTAGTTATTTGTTCACAACATACTAAAACTTGTATATTTCTCATTTTGTAGAATTCCAATGGCAAACAATTCATCGAATTCATCACAATCTCTACGATCAGTCCTTGAGAATGACAAGCTTTCTGGAACAAACTTTCTAGACTGGTATAGGATCTTGAGAATCGTTCTCAAGCAAGAGAAGAAACTGTACATTCTAGAAGAGCAAGTTCCTGAGGGTCCAGAAAATAATTCTGCTGCAGCCTTAAAGGCATATAAGAAGATCGTTGACGATGCTACTAATGTGGCCTGCCTCATGACTTGCACCATGAACTGTGAGCTTCAAAAGCAACATGAGAACATGTATGCGTTTGATATGATCATACACTTGATGTAGCTCTTTCAGGAGAAGGCAAGGCATTTTACCAATGTCATCTATCAGAGGGAAACCCTGTGGGACCTTACGTACTGCATATGATCGGGTACTTGGAGAATCTCACACGCCTAAGGTTTCCAATAGGTCAAGAGTTGGCCTCTAATCTCATATAGCAAACATTGCTTCATAGTTATGGAAAGTTCATTATGAACTATAACATGAATGAGATCAACAGTCCTCTGCTAGATGTACTCAATATGTTGAGGATAGCTGAACAAAGCATCAAAAAGGGAAAGGGCAAGGCCATGGTGAACAAAGGAAAAGGAAAGCAAGTTGCCTCTACCTCCAAAGGGAAAGGTAAGTCAGTTGCGATCTCCAAGGAAGTTGCCCTTAAACCTGCTGGTAGCGTTGCCGAGGGCGTGACTAAGGTTGAGTGTCACTACTGCAGTTAGCCTGGACACTGGAAGAGGAACTGCCCAAAGTATCTAGAGGATAAAATTCTTGGAATAGTGATTCCTCCACCACCATGTATTTTTGTTATCGATTTCAATTAAACTATCTCTTCATCTTGGGTATTGGATACTGGATGTGGATCTCACATTTGTCGAAATTTGTAGGATCTAAAGAAAAGTAGAAGATTGGCTAAAGGGGGGATAGACCTGCGCGTTGGGAATGGAGAAAAGGTTGTTGCATTGGTCGTGGACGTGTACGAGCTATCTTTACCTTCATGATTAGTTTTAGAATTAGATAATTGCTATTGTGTGCCTGCTGTGAGCCGAAACATTATTTCTATTTCTTATTTGGACAAGAAAGGTTTTACTTTTTCAATAAAGGACAAATTTTGCTCCATTTATTTTGATAATGCATTATTGTAGTGTGCAATTATCTAAAAACGGTTTGTATGTCCTTGATCAAAGTAATCCTATCTATAACATAAATACTAAGAGGATTAAAAATAATGATTTAAATCTACTTAGTTATGGCATTATCGTTTAGGCCATATAAACGAGAAATGCATCTCTAGACTCCATAAGGATGGATTCCTAGACTCATTTGATTATGAATCATATGAGACATGTGAATCTTGTTTATTGAGAAAAATGACAAAATCCCCTTTCAATAAGAAAGGAAATAGGACTAGTGAGCAATTGGCTCTCGTGCATACTTATGTATGTGGGCCATTTGCCATGCCAGCCAAGGGTAGTTATATTTATTATATTACATCTACTGATGATTTCAGTAGATATGGATTTGTATACCTTATGAAGGACAAATTCAAATCCTTTGAAAAGTTCAAAGAATTCAAGAATGAAGTAGAGAAGCAACTTGTCAAGATTATCAAGGCTCTACGATCGGTTCGTGGAGGAGAATACTTAAGCCAATAGCTTGACAAATATCTTAGAGAGTATGGGATCTTTTCCCAACTCACTCCACCCGGAAGTCCACAATGGAATGGCGTGTCCAAGAGGAGGAGCGGAACTCTATTGGACATGGTTCAATCTATGATGTGTCATACTGATCTTTCATTATCCTTTTGGGGGCACACTCTATTATGTGTAGCTTTCACCCTTAACCGTGTTTCATCTAAATCAGTCATGAAGACTCCATATGAGATGTGGAGTGGGAGGTGTCCCACATTGTCGTTCATAAGGATTTGAGGCTGCGATGTGTATTTATAACGTTTACAAACAGAGAAGCTCGGGACCAAGTCAGATAAATGTAAGTTTGTGGGATACCCTAAGGAAACGAAAGGGTATTATTTACAATCCTGCTGAGAACAAAGTATTTGTTGCTCGGATAGGAGTGTCCCTAGAAAGAGAATTTGTCTCTAAAGGAGAACGTGATAGGACAGTAGAACTTGAAGAAATTCAAGAACAAAAAACCATTGATCCTACTATGGAACATTTATAGGAATCGCAAGGTGTTGTGGAGGAACCTGTTCAGGTAACACAAGAATCACGTAGGTCGAGTAGAGTGCGCCAGGAGCCAGAGAGGTATGGAATTCTCGTTACTGAGCCTGTCGACGTGTTTCTCATAGATGATGAGCCTACTACATATGGAGAGGCCATGAAAGGGCCGGTCTCTTAAAAGTGGCATGAAGCCATGAGATCCGAGATGGAATCCTTGTGTACCAACAAATTATAGAATTTGGTGGAACCACCCCAAGGGGCTCGGCCCGTAGGTTACAAGTGGGTCTTCAAGAAGAAGATCGACATGGATGGAAATGTGATTTCCTATAAGGGCCGATTGGTAGAAAAAGGATTCAGACAAATTCATGGTATTGATGAAACCTTTTCCCCAATCGCAATGACCAAATCCATTCGAATCTTACTTGCTATTTCAGCTTATCACAATTATTGGATTTGGCAGATGGATGTCAAAACATCGTTTCTATATGGAAGCCTCCTTGAGGATGTGTACATGACACAGCCAGAGGGTTTTGAGGATCCAGAGTATGCCCAGAAAGTGTTTAAGTTGTAGCCATCCATTTATGGGTTGAAGCAAGCTTCTAGTAGTTGGAATCTACATTTTGATGATGCGGTCAAAGATTTTGGTTTCATCAAGACCGAATAATGAACCTTGTGTCTACAAGAAGGTTAGTGGGAGCTCTATTGTGTTTCTGGTCTTGTATGTGGATGACATACTACTCATTGGAACCGACATTCCTACCTTGCAGTCTGTTATAGATTGGCTTGGGAAGTGTTTCTCAATGAAGGACTTAGGGGATGCAGCTTATATACTAGTACAAGATCTATTGGGATAAATCGAGGAAGCTGCTAGACCTAAGTCAAAGTACATATGTAGACAAGGTGTTGAAACGGTTGAACATGCAAGATTCCAAAAAAGGATTCTTGCCCATGTCGCATGGAATCACCCTTTCGAAGGCTGATTGTCCTTCCAATGAGATTGAGAAGGAACACATGAGTAGGGTTCCCTATGCTTCGGCCATAGGCTCCATCATATACGCCATGTCATGTACTAGACCAGATGTGTCATAAGCGTTAAGTATGACAAGCCCATATCAATCTAATCCAGGCGAGAGTCATTAGATAGTGGTCAAGAATATCCTCAAGTACTTGAAAAGAACTAAGGATGCGTTCTTGATCTATGGAGAGGAGGAAGAGTTGCGTGTAAGGGGTTACACGGACACAAGCTTCCAAACCGACAAAGATGATTTCATATCGCATTTGGGATTCGTATATTGCCTGAATGTAGGAGTTGTGAGCTGGAAAAGTTCCAAGCAAGAGACGATTGTTAATTCTACAACTGAAGCTGAGTACATTGTTGCATCTGGTGCAACAAAGGAGGTTGTTTGGATTAGAAAGTTCATTACTGAGCTTGGTGTGGTTCCTAGTATTGTTGATCCAATAAAGTGTTATTGTGACAACACTGGAACGATCGCACAATTCAAGGAACCCAGGTCACACCAGAAATCCAAACACGTACTCAGAAAGTTCCATCTTATTCGAGAGATCGTCAATTGAGGAGATGTGGAGATATGCAAGATTCGTACATATGATAATCTGTTTGATCCACATACAAAGCCGCTTGTTCAGCGCAAGCATAAAGGACACACTAGATATATAGGCATATGAGATGCACCATATTGCCTCTAGTGCAAGTGGGAGACTGTTGGAATAGATGCTCTAGAGCTAATCTTATTTAGTATGAACATTTTTTTGATAGAATAATCATTGTATTATTTACGGAGATATTTTATATAATGAATTCCTTAGATTCCGAATGTGTTGTTTATCTTAAGTATCCCTACTCGATTATATTGATTAACAGGACGATCAACTATAGACTAGTATGCGGGTATATTTATATAGAGATATCAATTCTAACACATGGGTATGCATTAGGGGTAATGGCATACTGGATTGACCCATAACGAGAAGGCTACATACATGTTATGTAAAGTCACAGGTGCTTCTCGTAGTGACTATGGTATTGTAGTCCTTAGACTTGAAGTCACTAGATACTCTAGTTGTGATATATCATGCTTTGATATTATCAAACGTTGAGCCTTAACCGGGTAACTATAAAGATAGTTATCGGGCATGATAGGAAGCAAGCTTAGAGATGGTAGCGATGTAGAGAGGATTTGGCCCTCCCACATAACGCGAGTAAATATTTGTGGCCACTCGAGGGGGTTGTTCTTATAGAATGTCTATCTAGACTCAGATAAATCAATATAGGATATTGACGTTATCTGCATGGATAAGACTATTCACAGGATCCAGGAACTATGGATTGGATATATGAGTGTGAATCGTGTGTTTCGTGTCCAATCTGTATATGGAGACAGAGGTATAATGCAATACGATAACATTGGTCACAAGGTTTTTCGAATTACTGACTATTTCTATTAGTTGGGTTGCATATATGTCTTGCTAGAGGCAGCTCTATGTTAGTAATTGTTACTACCAACTAAGTAGAAACCTATGGGGTCACACTCCCTATGGATTAAACTGGACTTGGGAATCGATTAGTTGGACTAATTAAATAGAAGGATCAATACCCAACCACTTGCAAACTTAGTTGGACTAAATTTCAAGGTGAACTAATCCATATAAGGACATGATTAGTAGAGGGGCTAATATGTAGTTAACAAGGAGTTTTTAGACTATATAAAGAACACTCCTAGCTTATTTTCTCAAGTGAGTGTCATAATTTTTATCACACTAGGAGAGAACAAAGAAAGGAGAGAGGAAACAAGGAGGGCCGAACCCGACCCCCCCGTCCGCCCCTCCTCTTACCATCAGCCTAGTGTAGGTGCGGCCTTGGGTGCTCGTTTTGCGTGATCTTCTTCTTCCTCCTTCTTCCCTAGCTAGAAAAAAGGTGTTGAAGGATCAGGAGATCAATCCTAGGAGTGGACTTTGCATAGATACGTGGACACTATTTCACGTGAATTCATCAAGTAGACAAACTAAGGTACTTGATGCTCTCATCATTTACCATCGTTATTAATTCTAGTCCTGTGATCCTTGGAAGGTATTGAACGGAATTTTATTTTGTTATTCCGCTGCGTAATCCGTATCAAAACCCTACAGAACCGCTATCTGTAATCCACTTATGTTCTTTTCTCTTGGTGACAACCTGCACCCACCATTCACTTCCTTAAGTTGGAATGGAAAAAGTGTTCCTCATAATGTGAGGTTCTCTTCTTCTGAAGAGACAAGTCATATTAACATGACCAATCTTGCCAAAGTAATGGCACTTTGGAGAATGTCTACTGCCTGCATTCACAAAGCTGGTACTGTTCTTTCTTGGAAATTTGGATTATATCCAATACCAATTTTGTGAACAAAATGCACCTCCAACAATCACGTTGAGATTTTGTTCTTGACACCAAGCTTAGTCATAAATTTCTTAGACTCTTAAATTTTCTTAGTCAAAAGATTCTTTTGTTCCTCCACTGCATCATGCTGATGTCTCAGAACAACAAGTTGTCACTCAAAAAAGAGTTTTCTGTTACAACTTCTTTGACTTGTGTTTTCAAGGCCTTGAAATTGGTTTCGAATAGTTTAAAATATCTGTCAATCTTTGCCTGAGAAATTTCAAGATTCTTGTTTTGGAAAACTAGTTGCAAATTCTCTTTTGCTTGCTCATGAACCTACTCCTTTAAAGACTTGATTTCATTTAAGTAGTCTTCTTCATTCAGAAGCATTGTTTTCAAAATCTCAGAAAGTACACTTGCAGGTTTAGACATTACACTGTTCACCATTACCTCAATGTTCTTTTCTAAGTCTTCATCATACTTGGCCATCCAACATAGGTTAGCTTGATCTTCTTCAGAATATGATTCACTTGAAGAATCAGAGTCACTCCATGAAGCTACCATAGCCTTCCTTCTGTCATGGTTTTGATTTTGAAAGTGTTTGCTTTTCTTGTGAGGGCAGTCTCTGATTAAGTGTCCTCCATCACCACACTCAAAGATATTCATTACTTTATATTTATTTCCATGAGAAGAGGACTTACCTTTATAGTCCGTGCTACTTGAATATTTGGATTTGTCTTTGGTGAAGTCTTTGTTTCCAAGGTTCTTCGTCATTTTGAGAATCCTTGTCAAGCCTTTGGTAATGAGAGAAAAAGAATATTCTTCACAATCTTCTTGTTTTTTTAGGGCTTTGAGTTTTTTCACTCTCTGTAGCCTTGAGTACCATAATCTTGACACTTTGTGGTAATTCTCCATCAGCTTCACTAATGGGGACTCATGTGTGAGTAGTTTTCCCTATAAATCATCAAGTTGGAGAGATGACAAATTATAAGCTTCTTCAATGGAAGTGGTCTTTGGTTCCCATTTGTTTTCTAGAAGACTTCTCAAGATCTTTCTGACTTTCTCTTCATTGGAGAATGATTTCCCCAAGGAATCCAGATTGTTGACAATGTCTGTGAACCTCTTGAACATGTCTTTGATGGATTCATCTCCATTCACTTTGAACAGTTCATACCAACTGAGAAATATGTTGATCTTGGTTTGCTTCACTTGGCAGGTTCCTTCAAAGGTTACCACCAGTTTATCCCATAATTCCTCAGCAGTCTTGCATGTAGATATTCTGTTGAACTCGTCTGCATTCAAAGACAATATAAGAGATTCATAGCTCTATAATTCTTTGAAAGTTGTTCTAATTCAGTTGTAGAGAGAGAGAGAGTCTTCAGATTTGGGAGTTTTAGTCCCATCCCTCTCGTTGTAGAATATATGAGGTCCATTCTCAATAATAGACCAAAGTTCAATGTCCTGATCAATGATGAACATTTTTATCATGGCCTTCCAGTGTACAAAATTGTCTCCACAAAATAGAGGATGTCTGCTAGCAGCTCTTCCTTGTGGGAAACCATCACCACCTACAATACACATGATCACAAGATTTTAGATCTATGCAGTGATACAAGCTCTGATACCAATTGAAATCTGTATGTAGGTATGCAAATACATGATAAAATACTCTAGAAGGGGGGGGGGTTGAATCGAGTATGGCAACTTTTTCAAAAAATGTGGTTTTAAAACAAAGTGTGAAGAGCTAGAAGTATTTCAAGGCCTTGAAATCAGTTTCAAGCCTTTGAAATCAAAATATACAGAGAAAAAATAACTATAGTTTTCAAGGCCTCGAAAAGCCTTTCAAGGCTTTAAACATAAACATGTTTTGAAGTAGTTAACAAGACAAATAAAGAACTGAAATGTAAAGGCACAGAACACAATGATTTTTTACGAAGTTAGGTCCCAAGTGACCTACTCACTGCCTGAGGGATCTAATCCCTCTAGGATTTCAACAACTTCTTATTAATCAATATCTAAGCCTATATCTCAAGACAACAGAATGACCTTACTCTTGTTACAGCTTGTGGTTATCTCTAAACTATCTAGTACCTGCTCCACCTAACTGATTCAATACGAATCTCTTATTATTCCTCTTGAACACCACAACGAGATCAAGTGATAAATAAATATAACAAGATGATATACAAATAATGCTCAGATGAAGAACACTATAATACTGTGAAGCAGTTAAGATTGAAGTGTTCTTCTGGAACTTGGATTTGATCATTTGATCTTCCTCACTGATGTTTATCAATTCTTGAGAGTTTTTTGAATCTCTGTTATACTCTCTGCTTCATAATCTCTCGCACAAGTCTTGTTTTCTACTAGTTTGAACTGCTAAACATATAGCAAGCTTCAAACAAAAATTCCTAAAAATATGCAACATATCTTTGACTCTCAACAGCTAGACTCCAACGGCTAGTTGCTTGCTTTTATGACTTGATTTTGACATGATCTTTCATATGCATGCTTAAGGAATTTCCAAACAACCTTCCTTAACAATAACACTGAATCTGCAGACATTGATTGCCACTTATGCATCTCTGCAAATAAATAAAGTTACTAAACCTGCATACAAACAATTAGTTAACAGTTTATGCAAAATAACTAGGGAAAATAATGTGATCAAGGCATGTTAAGTCACATAATTAATTCTTCTTTCATCATCTAATACAGTATGATCAAGTGCAGGGGTTTAGAGAAGCATAGGAGTAATAACTCCCCCTCAGTTCACACTTCTTAGTTTCAAGGCCTTGAAACCAGTTTCAAGCCTTTGTAACAAACTGTAAACTTACAAAATTGATATGAAATAATACTTGTTTTCTCAAAATGCTTATTTTTATGATATTATGACTTAATTAATATAGTATCTATTTCTTTTATTACACTAACAATAATATATCTCTAATAATTAATTTCGTCAATTAAATAATTTATTTTCTAAAGATAATTCACCCTTAAACGTTAAATATAGTTGTGTAGAATATCAAGAATAATATGTGTTTCTTTATGATGAAGTGTAACCTAATTTTTCTATTGGTAGAGTCTATATAAAAGAAGTTCTAAATCTAAACTTATTTCTCACTATTTAAAGTACATGAGTATTATTTGTGAAATTGAGTAATAACATTAGACAATTATAATTTGAGGGTGTAATTATTATGAACTAGCATACTCTTGAAAAATATAACAGCAAAATGAGATTTGGACTTTGTATTAAATTAAATTGAACTATCTCACGTCTTCACTTGCATATCACGTGCTAGTCGAACTTACTATTAATTAGAAATTATAAATTTGTAGGTGACGAGTTTGTAGACGAGGGAAACGTCTACCTGTAAAAGCTTACGTGCTATTTGTTGTGTTCTTGTGGAGATAAATGATAACTCCGTTTTTGGAGTTATTTTATTACTTACTTTTCTGCGTTTTGTGTGCTCAACATGGAGAATTTGTCGTCTTTTCGAGTAAATTGTGCAATTATTATTGAAACTGAGTTCTCGATCTAATCTTGTTGAATCCGGGGCATTTCTAGTTTAATTTCGAGCTTTTATTGTGATATGATCGCAGGTTGTGTTTTTGTGTCGTGATTCGCAGGAAAATAGGGCTTGGAGATCATGCGGGAGACGGAAACGAGCTTTGGAAATGAGGAACTCAATGAAAAAGCGAAAAGAAAAAAAAATGCAGAATAAAGGTGTCTTCGCAAGAAGACTTTGTACTTGGCCAAATTTTGATGCTGCTGGAAAATTCTTCTTGAAACATGGTACAAAAATTAAATGGGAAGACCTTCGCACATAGAGGATAAAGTCTTAGCATGAAGAATCTTTGCGGAGATAATTTTGTTCGCGCGAAGACAGCGCTGAGAGGAGCAGTTTTGAGTGGGGTTTTTATGCAATTGTTCCAAACTTTGTCATGTTATTTTGGAAACGTATTTAAGCAACTTATGGCGTATTTTCTGGGCATTATCAAGGTTTTACGCGTCATTGGAGAGCTAGGAGCGGTCCTTGGAGCTTTGGAACAATTGTGATCGATTTGTTTGCTTCATAAACTCTTTCTTATTGCTAGTTTTGGTTTATAATCATCAACTTTGTTATTTTGATCATGTGTAGTCGTGGCTAAACCCTTTCTATTGGGGATACTCGTTGAGTAGCTAGGGTTTTGGTATGAACTCGTTGTTTTGGGATTGTGATTCATGTTTAGACTTAATTATGCGTGTTTTTCTATTATCATGGATTGTTTATGAGCTAAAATCTATATTTCTTGCGCCTAGCTAACGTAGGATTGAATTTAATTGACACTCGCGTGGTAACTCCGTGAGAGTTAGTCGGTAAAGTGAACATTCCACCTAGTTGAATCATTACTTGGTAACTCGGTAGTGTTAACTAGGATCGGTATTGTAGAAGCTTGAACTTTAATGCATTCCTAAAGGTGAAATAAGCTTGGTAACTCGGTTTAATTCAGATCCAGGCATATATAACTCATTTGGTAACTCGGCGAGTTGTATATTGCTTGATTGATAATAGAAGACGCGTTAGTCTTTCATGAATCAAAAAATTAGTTCATATCATCCCTAGTGATCCTAGAGAGAATTCCCGGTTTTTTGGAACCATATTAAGTAACTCTTACAATCATTCTCCGTTAATCATGAAATCATTCAATTAAGTGGATTATCTTTTCATTTTAGTATAATTAGCAAACAAACACAACGCGCTTTGCCCACATAAGGGTTAAAATTAGTAGCTAGTTTACATTGAAGTCCCTTGGTTCGATAAACCCGGATTTCCGGATATTAGTACACATGACAGCCATACACTTGTGGTTAGAGCGTGTCCAAGTTTTTGGCGCCGTTGCCGGGGACTTCAGCTAAATTAGTTATTATTTTAAACCTTAGGGATTTACTTTTTTAGTTCATATATGTTACTCACCTACGTTCTTTGTATAATCGCTATTTCAGGTTGAATATCATGGTGCATGGCACGTTCTAGAGACTAGCTCTTGTACCCAGTGCTTGAAGATCCCGAATCTTTATTGCCCACGGAACGCCGAGACACGAGTAACACAAACTCAGCTGCTATAGATGATCAAGATAGAGCTCACTTGGAGAGGCTCCACAAGGAGGCACAAGATGCACAAGCTGCCACAGTCACTGCAAAGACTAATGTGGCAAAGATGGCACGCGAAATTGAAGAGCTTAGAGCTCAAATGGTCGAGATACAAACAGCTCTTGCATGCTAGAATCCCCAAGATCCACCACCACCTGTGGAAGGAGTAGTGCTCGGAAATAATGGAGGCAACAACGGTGGAAACATAAATAATGGGAAAAATCCAGTAGCCGAAGTGGAAATGCTGCTATTGAAGACCGTCCTATGGTGGAATACTTCAGAACTACACCAGATGGCTACCAGCCGACCATTGTGAGCCCACACATCAATGCTCAACATTTTGAGCTGCGCCAATCAATGATCAATATGGTTTGGGATGAGTGCTCATTCTCTGGAGCTCCGTGAGATGATCCTAATGCTCACTTACCCAATTTTTAATCTATCGCCTTGACACTACATGATCATCGTGTCCCAGACCAAACAGTTAAGCTATGCTGGTTTCGTTTTCTTTATCTGGAAAAGCAAAGCAGTGGCTTTTGGAGCTTCCAGCTGGTGGTATCACGACATGGGCAGAGTATTGTCAATAGTTTCTGAGAAAATATCTTCCACCGTCTAAGGTTGCTCAGCAAACGACTGAGATTACAAAGTTCACCCAGGAGGAAGAGAGTTCATTGGGAGATACGTGGAGGAGGTTCATCCAGATTCTTCGTAGGTTCCCTAATCATGGGGATCCATGGCATAAGCTTCTTCATTATTTTTACAGTCCGTTAGACAGGGAAACGGAAAAGGAGCTGGATATGCCACTTAGGGGCAACTTTATGGGGTTAGGAGTACAGCGAGCTCAAGACCTGCTGAACAGTGTGAAAAAGAGAGAGAATAAAAGGTCAGATACTTGTAGATATTCAAGATCCGGGGATGCAGGTCTAGCCAACAAATTTGATTCGACTGAGCGGAAACATGAATCTATGACCTCAGCCTTTCAGAGCATGAATCCTTCAGCACAGGTGAAATGGGAGAGATATTAGCGGATGAGAATCTGGGATATGACGCTGGTGTGGAGGATGTGAATTTTATGAGACAGCAGCAGTGGCCTAACACGTACCATCCCAACAACCGCAACCACCCTAATTTCAGCTATGCAAACCCGTACGGTTGACTATATGCACCCGGTCAGCAGTCCAGTGCTCAGAATCAAGCTCATAGGCAATTCCCACAACAGCAGGGACAACAACAACAAACCAAAGCTAGAAATATATAGCATTCTAGCAAAGACGAATGAGAAGCTAATTTCAATTGAGGCTACCGTGAAAATTCATGAGACGCAAATTGAGCAGATAGCCAATTTGAACACTAGACTTCCACCTCGCATGCTTCCATCTAACACTGTCACTCCGCCAGAACAGCTGAAGGCAATCAGGACTCGTAGTGGAATTACTACAGAGGATCCTCCGTATCCTAGCCACGCGCGAGCTGAAGCAACAAAACTGAGAAGGCATTGAATGAAGAAATTACCGTGACTAATGTGAGTCCACAATCAAAGGACACAGTAAGGAAGTCTGAGCAGAAGCAAAAGCCTTAGGAGTATAGTATGCGTGTGCCATATCCGCAGAGACTGAAGAGCCAAGAGGATGCAAAGCACTTTAAGCAGTTTGTGGATATCTTAAAAAATCTGCATTTCAATATCCCTTTCGCGGAGGCCATCTCACGAATGCCTAAACACGCAAAATTTCTCAAGGACATCCTTTCCAATAGGAGGCGCATGGATGACTTTGAAACCGTGACTCTGAATGAGGAGTGTAGCGCCGTGGTACAAAAGGCGTTGCCAAAGAAGATGAAGGATTTGGGTGGTTACATCATCCCTGTGATATTAGGATATTCTTTTCATGGGAGGGTATTATGTGATCTAGGTGTAAGCATTAATGTGACACCCCACATTCATCCGAGTTCCGCCCCGCACCCGAGATAGCTCCCGGACGCGGGGAGAGAATGGTAACCGAGAAACAAACACCAACATGATTATATATTACAAACTGATAATTGTCGTAACATAATATTTTACATACTATTACACAAGGCAGAATTAAACTAAAAGTTCGGTTTATTTAATACTACTATCAAACATTACGTGATACCACGATTCCCTTACGCTGAGCTCCCTTCTCCTAGACCTGCGGGCGATGAAACATTTACCACATTTTTTCTAAAGTCAGCAAGAGTAAGCAATACCCAAATATGTAAAACGGATAAGAGACATTTTAATTTTTAAACAAGGATAATATTGAAGAGGCAAACGAATATGTTCTCGGTTATGGAAAAAATTACATTTTTCTAACTCTTTATTTCATCTTTTATTTTCGTATTCTAAAATCTCATATATATCCAAGGATCATTCCCAATCCATAATGTTGCCCCATTCAAGGGAAGTCCAAAATCAAATACTCATTTTATTATCCACATTTCAAAATTTATTATTTTGTAGCGGGAAGAACCAACATATCTCATCACATAATATCCCATAAACCAAGCGACCAAGACCTTAAGTGGTTACTCCCTCCTAAAGGATTCTTACGCCCAGAAGGAGTGAGTACAAGGAGCGACCCGGGGCTAATTTCGGCCGAGTTAACCATATAAGTATCCAAAGTGATCAAATAAATGTTCCGCCGCACAACTCTTCCACTTTACGTTATTACGCCTTTTAAATTTCACGTGATTGTTCAAAATCATTCGATGATAAGTAAGCAAGCTTTCAAGTAATAAACATAAAGCAATTGTTTATTTTGAGACAAGATGAAAGAAATCATATTTACGAAACGAATGAAGTTAGGGCGCTAAGTCTTGCATGTTTACTCACCTCTAGTAGTAACATCAAATATCATGAAATAGCTCCTACGGGTAGACGTAGCCTTCGTCTATGAACACGTCGCCTACACATTATAATTTCTAATCAATTCTAATTCAAACACATGCGATGCAAGTTATGCGATAATTGTTCTATTTTTAGTTAACTTATTATTTTAAATTTTCAAGACAACCCGAGCTCCGTATTGTATTTCTTTAAAATAAATATCAAGCAAATTATAAGAAATATTCTATTGTTTGTCAACAAATAAATAGAGTGGTAATTTATAATTAGCTAATGGATTAGAAATGAACTCACATAGTTAGCCATAAACCCTCCTCAAATTGCAAATTTTGGAGTTTACTATTTATAATTATTTCACAGAACAGTTTAGTTATAATAATAGCATATTAATTCCAATAAGACATTAGCTCCTTTACAATACTTAAGAAATATTTGAAAAAATAATTTCTCTTAATATATATTTTAACTGATGCACTTTCCCATGGAATAAATAATAACTATTTAATTGAGACCAAATTTTAAAGTTATAAAAACATCATCTTGCGATTTATATTACTAGAGTAGTTATGCATATTTATTAAAACCCACTATTTTATTACATAGTAGCTAACTATCCGAATCATAAAATATTGATACACATTCTAGTTCTTAACTTTTGCTAATAAAAGGCTTATATATCAATAACATAGCCAAATTGAGACAAATACTATTTTCCTTAAATTATTATTCAATAATATGTGTTTATATGGATATATATGTATATGAGAAATTATAATTACTAATTTTAATTGATTTAAAACAAATAGTAGGTTTATTTATAAAATCAGATTTTGTTAATTATAACAAGACTCCTACGTTTATGAATATGACACTAAGTCACCCTCAATCAACTTAACTAGTTTCTGAATGCACACTTAGCACCCCCAACTTTGAGTTTTATACAAAAGTTACCCCCCTTTCAAGCCCACGTAACCATATTCTTCTTCCCCAAAAATCAAATCATGAACCTCCAATCCAAGGATACCCATGAAATTTTAATGATTCAAAACTCTAATTCAAGTCTCATTGAAAAGATTTAAGCCAAAAATTAACCGATTTGGTTACCAAATGGAGGAGAAATCGATCACCGAAGTTGACCCGGAAACTCGCCGGAAAATATGGCTTCCCGGCGATTGGGGTGGATGTTTTTGGCGTCATGTAGCTCGGTCGAGCCTCTAGGAGGATGAGGGAGCCTCTGGAAGTGGAGGAGAGACTCAGAGGAGGCGCGATGGCCAAGTCCCACCGCTTCTTCTGTTTCCCTTGTTCTGGTGAACAGAGATGAAGGGAGATGTGATGAGAGTGAGACCGAGTGGAGAGAAAGAGAGTGGAAAAGGCGAAGGAGGTGCATGGGGGGTTCCGGTGGTGTTGGTGGCAATGATGGTAGTGAGGTCGAGGGTGATGATGGTGGGGGGTGTTGTTGATGTTGCTGCTGCTATGTGTTGTGTGGGAGAGGGAGAGAACAGAGGTTGAGAGGGACAAAGCAAAGAGGGAGGTGGGAAGAGATAGTGGTGACGGTGGTGGTGTCGATGGTGGAGATGGGGGTGGTTCTGTGGCGGTGTTGGGGGTGTTGTTGCTGCTGGGTTTAGGAGAGACAGAGAAACAGAGGTGGGAGAGAGGTGGAGGCAAAGATTTACGGAGGGGGTGAGGAGGGCACGGTGGTGTTGGTGGTGGGGCCGAAGGTGGTGATGTTGTGGAGGGTGTTTTGTGGAGGTGTTGATGGTGAGAGATGAGGAGGTTGGTGGTGGTGTGGTGAGAAGGGGATGGTGGTTGTGGTGGTGGTTGTGTATTTTACCAAAGGGGGAAGAGGAAGAAGAAGATGGTGATGAAGAAGAAGAAAAGAAGTGTGGGTGATGAAAATGAAGAGGAGGAGGGTTGAATTATCGAGAAATTTGGAGAAGAGGAAGAAGAGCATGATTAAAATATTGAATAAGAAGATGAAGAAGAAGATGATTACAATATTGAAGAAGATGAATTTTGTAAGAGGAATAGGAGGAGGAAGGGAGAGTTGTGCGGGTGTGTATGTGTGTACGGGTGAAGAAAAGAAACAGGAGGAGGAAGAAGAGAAAAAGAAGGAGAGAGGAAGAAAAAGTAATAAATAAATAAAATTACGGGTTGTGGGTCGGGTTATAAATAAAAATACGGGTATGTATAATTATACGGTATATATTACCGGGTTATATTATTTTACGGGTCGGGTTGGATAAAATACAGGTTGAAGAAAATTATACTATACGTATATACATACAACTATTTATCTAAAATACAACTACCTCCCCCACTTTTAATCTATTTAGTTTTTAACTTCTTTAAAGTACAACTACCTTCCTATGCTTCAAATTATCAATTTTATATTCTTGAAAAATACAATTATAACCCCTCAAAATTTTATCCTACTACTTTATAATTTTCTCAAATTACAAATAAAACCACATTCTTTAATTTGATGAGTTTATAAATTTTGTAGATTGCGATTATAACCCCCAAACAATTTTAATTGTCTAATGATATATCCCCAACTTTACTAAAAGTACTAAATTGGCCTCTTATCAAATCGGGGTATTACATCCTCCCCCCTTAAACAGAGCTTCGTCCTCGAAGCTTAAACCAAATACTCACTGCAGAGTTTAGTATCTTTAACCAGTATATAAATATGATGTAGCATGCTATGCAATCTAATATGGTATTAAATCGTGTTACTATTTTATGCGAGGTAATGTGTGAATACTGAGTGTAATGGGTTATGGTACAAAAATTCAAAGGGTTACATCCTCTCCCCCTTAGGAGAGTGACGTCCCCGGAACTCAAATTACCCTGCTAAAAAGGTTTGGATATTTCTTTTGCATATCATCCTCGGCTTCCCAAGTAGCGTCTTCTGTCTGGTGGTTCATCCATAAGACCTTCAACAGTTTAATGCTCTTGGTACGCGTGTCCCTCGTCTTGGTGTCTAGGATCTTGACAGGATGTTCCTCGTACTTCAGAGATGGTTCTAACTCCACTGCTTCAGGATCCAAAACATGGGATGAGTAAGATACATACTTCTTCAGCTGTGACATGTGAAAGAAATTGTGTACACGTCCCAAGTTCGACGGTAGGTCTAGTCGGTACACAACCTCCCCAATTTTCTCCAGGATGTCGTATGGTCCAATAAACTTTGGGCTCAGCTTCCCCTTTGATTGAATCATGTTAATCCTTTTGTTGGAGAAACCTTAAGAAACGCCTTTTCACCTACTTGGAATTCAAACGGTCTTCTTTCTGCATAGAATTTTTGACGGTCTTGAGCTGACTTCATTCGTTGTTGGATAAGCCTCACTTGATCCGTCATCTCCTCGATAATCTGTGGGCCAATAACCACTGTTTCGGTGATGTCACTCCAGCATAAGGGCGTTCGGCACTTCCTTCCATACAAAGCCTCGTGCGGTGCCATGCCAATACTAGCGTGATAGCTGTTGTTGTATGAGAACTCTATCAGCGGCAGTCTGTCGACCCATGATCCTTGTAAGTCCATAACGCAAGCACTAAGCATGTCTCCCAACGTATTTATTGTTCGTTCTATCTGCCCGTCTGTAGCTGGTTGGAAAGCTATACTAAATCTGAGTTGGGTCCCCAATGTTTCTTGTAAGGCCTTCCAAAAATGAGAGAGGAAGTTAGGATCCCTGTCCGAAATGATCGAGCATGGAACCCCATGATATCTCACTATATTCTTGATATACGAGTCTGCTCCCTTCTCCATGTTCCACGTATCCTTCATCGGGATGAACCTTGCTGTCTCGGTCAGTCTACTACCACCCAAATCTAATTGAATCCATACTTCGTCGTTGGCAAGGCAGTCACAAAATCCATCTAAATGGAATCCCACTTCCAAACTGGTCCGACCAAAGGTTGGACTAGGCCTCCCACTCTCTTATGCTCGAACTTCACCTTCTGACATGTCAGACATCGGGCCACGAATTCTGCTACCTCTTTCTTCATGTTGGGCCACCAAAATGTCTTCTTCAAGTCTTTGTAGAGCTTGTCGCCTCCAAGGTGTACTGAGTAAAGTGTGTTGTGTGCTTCACGTATCAAATTCTTCTTCATTTCTGCACATTTTTGTTGAACACACCACCTTCCTTTGTAGCGAATGCTTCCATCCTCATGAATCTGGAACCCCATGGCTTGTCCTGCTGCGATCTTATTTTTGATTCTCTCCAGCTTCACGTCTCCTTCCTGGTTACTTCTTATATCTTCAAAAAATTCCGGTACAACTGTCATACTCCCGAGCAGGTTCTTTACTCCTCCTTGATCCACTACTTCAATTTCGAGTTTTCTGAACTCATGGCATAGCCGGCCTGGCAAAACCATCATTGCGTTGATGGTATGGCTCGATTTCCGGCTCAATGCATCAAATACGACGATCTCCTTTCCTTTGTGATACTAGATACGTAGATCGTAATCCTTAATGACTTCTAGCCATCGTTTTTGCCTATTGTTCACCTCCTTCTGCGTCAAAATGTACTTTAGACTGCGGTGATCCGTATTGCAGACAGCTCTATACAAGTGATGTCTCCATATCTTAAAGGCGAAAACTACACCTGCCAACTCTAAGTCGTGAGCAGCATAGTTTTCCTCTTGGGTTTTCAGCTGCCTTGATGGATAGGCGATCACTCTTCTCTCCTGCATGAGTACACATCCTAGACCTTCTTTGACGCGTCGCTATGCACCTGGAACTCGCCGGAATCGTTTGGAAGAGCCAATACTGGTGTTGTAGTTGACTTCTCCTTCAGAGTCTGGAATGCCTCTTCACAGCTTTCGCTCCACTAGTACTTGACTACTTTCTTTGTCAACACGGTTAATGGCCTAGTAATTTTGGAGAAGTCCTTCACAAAATGCCTGTAGTAACCTGCTAAGCCAAGGAAACTCCTTATCTCAGATACGTTCTTTGTTTTTGGCCAATCCTTGACTGCAAAAATCTTTCCCGGGTCCACTGATATTCCCTCCATTGAGATGATGTGACCCAAAAACGGAACACGATCCAGCCTAAACTCTCACTTGGACAACTTAGCATACAACTGTTCTTCTCTAAGAGTCTGCAAAACTTCTCTCAGATGTTCCTCCAGGTTTTCCTCGCTCTTTGAGTACACAAGGATGTCATCAATGAAGACGACTAAAAATCTGTCCAGAAATGGCCCCATGTTTCGATTCATTAAGTTCATAAACACTGTAGGTGCGTTGGTCAAACCAAAAGGCATCACAGTGAACTCATGATGGCCATATCTCGTTCGAAATGCTGTCTTAGGGATATCCTCGATTACCCGAAGCTGATGGTACCCTGATCTTAAATCAATCTTTGAGAAGACACAAACCCCTTGTAATAGATCAAACAGAACGTCAATCCGAGG
Organism: Linanthus parryae; assembly: GCA_023055425.1. Lineage (NCBI taxonomy): Eukaryota > Viridiplantae > Streptophyta > Magnoliopsida > Ericales > Polemoniaceae > Linanthus > Linanthus parryae. The sequence continues at coordinate 19,768,392 of JALGPY010000012.1, read as the reverse complement.
TAGAGGGTACTTTTTCTTGATGGTTGCACTGTTCAACTCATGGTAGACAATGCATAGCCTCAAGCTTCCATTATTTTTCTTCACGAAAAGGACTGGTGCTCCACAAGGTGAGGCACTTGGTCGTATGTATCCTTTCTCCAGAAGCTCTTGTAACTGTTCTTTCAGCTCCTTCAATTCAGCTGGCGCCATCCGGTATGGTGCTTTCGAGATAGGCGCGGTTCCAGGCGCTAAGTCCAGAGTAAACTCCAATTCTCTTTTAGGTGGCATTACTGGAATCTCATATGGGAATACGTCAGGAAATTATCTCACAAATGGTATCTCTTCCAACACGTTCTCCTTCTTGGATACATCGTGGATGTAACAAAAGTAGGTAGTATTCCCTTTCTTTACTCGGTTGATTATGGTCATTGCTGACACTAGTCTAATGCAGGGCTCCTTCTTGATTCCACGATAAGAGATCTTCTCCCCGTTGGGTACTCTTAACTGAACCTTCTGATCATAAGTCTCAATGACGGCCTGGTATTTAATAATCAAATCCATCCATAGGATGATATCTATGCCTCTAAGATCGAACTTAATCTGCAGAAAAGGTACATGTTAGAATTCTTACTTATACCCCTTCAAATATGGTGTCACATACTGCTATATGGCCAGTGGGTGTCGCTACGGGAGTGGTTATGCTAGATGACTTATTCAATCTCAATATATTAATAGATGATGATGATATGAAAGAGTATGATGCACTTGAATCAAATAACACGAAAGTTCGGTGCCCATGGACAATGAATGTACCCGTGACAACTCCTTGTGTAGCATCAGCCTCGGTCATGGTGCATATTGCAATTTTCATTGCCGTCACATCAGTACTGAGTTCGTTTATCTTTGAGAATCTGGTTTCCCACCTGTCATTGAATTTATTCATGTAGTTCTCAAACTGCTGCATTGATAGCCCTGTCTGGTGGAGGTGCTGGTGCTTGCTGTGCAGGGGCTGCTTGCTGTGCGTGTGGCCTGTGCTGAAAACCTGGTGCATATATTGCAGCATTAGGGTTTCAGTAGCGGAACCCAGGATGGTCCCGTGTGCCTGGTCTATAGCGACTCGGATCTCACTGTTGCTGAACGTAGTTGGCATCCTCAATCTGGAGTTCCTTGATGGCTGCGTCCAAGTCTGGTTCTTCTATTGCTAGAGTCTTCTTTTCCGTGTAGACCTTTTTGATAAGATCTTGCACCACTTTCGTCAGATTGTCAATTCGATTGTCAGCCACTATATCTGCTATTGTCGTGAGCCTGCGGTCATCAAACATGTGAGTATCATGTTTGGCTAGTTGCTTCATCAGCTCTTATGCCCCATCTTTATCCACATGGTACATGAAATTGTTGAGTCAAGATCCCTGAATGTGCTTTGATTGGTAATAGTTTATGAGTGATGAAAGAAAAAAGGCTAAGATATTAGCAGCAAAGGCTTGTTAGTCATCTCAAGGCCTTGAGATTGACAGAAACTTTCAAAGTCTTGAGATTGCTTATTCTGCTGTGTGTTCTAACATCTTTGTGTTGCAGAATTGGATATCTGATTATTCAGATAAGAGGTTTATGGTATATATTTTTGGTTTGTACTATTTATACATCTAACACAAATTGCAGATGATCAGTACAGGAAGAATCAAAGCTATCTGGGTTTAGTTTTGAAATACTGTGAAACAGGTTCAGAGCTCCAAGGCATTGAGATATGCCTTGAGCTACTGACAGTTTTTACAGGACTTGGTTGATTCTTTCTTGCAGGTTATGACTCTTAGTATTGTGATTATTTACTCACTTCTAAGTGTCTTAAACTTGTTTTTCATAACTTATTTGTTCTAGAGTATATGCAGATTATTGTTCTGAGTTTATTAAACAGTTTTACCAGAAACTGTATAACCAAACAGTCTCAGTACTGTTAGTTGTTTGGATTTTGTTGTTGCAGTGATTCTTTGCTGTTGCAAGTTTGTTAAACGTGCAGGAGAAATCTCAACAAACTCTAACGGATATCCACCTGAAAGCTGTTTGAATTTAAGTGGAAAACAGAAGGAGGATTTTTAGGAACTGAGATCCTAAAATCTCTCAATCAGTTGTAGCTGTGGATAAAAAGAGACTGGTTTGAATTTTGAAGATAGAGAGGCTTGCAGAATACTCTGAGAGGTGTGACAAATTCGTGGGAGATCATCCATTCAAACACACAATCATTCAAGCTTCATTTTAGACTTCTGAAGATCAAAACAATCCGGTCATTCTTGAAGAACACTTCCAGACTTCAACAGTCTATCTTTATACTGTGTTCTTCATTTGTACTTCATCTGTGTATCTCTATATTATCTTAAACCTCACTTAACCTAGTGGTTGGTTGTTCAAGTGAACAACAAGAGGTTCTTTTTAGCTCAACATTTAGTAGCTGGAACTAGATAGGTTTGGAACCACAAGCTGTATAGGTGTAAGGGAAATCACTTAGGCTTGTAGATCTAGGGCTGTTTCTGTGTGAGTAATAAGAAGTGTTTGCCCAATCCTGGTGGGATTAGATCCCTCAGGCAGAGATTAGGTCCATTGGTACTGAACTCTGTAAATTGCTTTGTGTTCTTTACCTTTCTGTTTGATTATTATCTACTGCACACAACTCAAATCAAACTAGGGTTTAAAAGCTATTTAGTATTGTTCACAGCTCAAGGCCTTGAAGCATACAATTTTGCCTTAGTGAGTTTCAGACAGTTTACAAAATCTCAAGGCCTTGAGATTTCAAGTTTCACACAAAGCTATCATGTTAAACTTTAAGTTTTGCAAAAAGTTTCCATACTCTATTCAACCCCCCCTTCTAGAGTATTTAGGTCCTGTATTTAGTCTACATTACACACTTTCAATTGGTACCAGAGCTTGTGTCACTGTTTTGAGATCTAACAATCTGGTGACTATGAGTAATGTAGGAGATGGTGGATTCTCACAAGGAAGGGCTGCTAACAGACCTCCATTGTTCTGTGGTGACAATTTCATGCATTGGAAGGCTTTGATGAAAATGTTCATCAAAGATCAAGACATGGAACTATGGTCAATAGTTCAGAATGATCCTCATGAGTATTACACTACAATTGATGGAGTCAGAACTGTCAAGTCTGAGGAAAATCTCTCTGTTACTGAACTGGAAAAGGTATCCAAAAATTATAAAGCTATGAATTTGCTATACTGTGCTTTAAATGCAGATGAGTTCAACAGAGTGTCAAACTGCAAAAGTGCCAAAGAAGTATGGGATAAATTGGTGGTGACATATGAAGGAACCAGCCAGGTTAAGCAGACAAAAATCAACATACTTCTGAGGCAATATGAGTTGTTCAAGATGAATTCAGATGAAACCATCAAGGAAATTTTCAAAAGATTCACTGATGGGATGAACAACCTGGAGTCTTTGGGAAAGAGGTTTCTAAATGAAGATAAGGTCAGAAAGATTCTGAGAAGCTTGCCAAAAGCAAAGTGAGAGCCAAAGACAACTGCCATTGAGGAAGCTCAGGACTTGAGTCTTCTTCAGCTAGATGATCTACAAGGAAAGCTGCTCACTCATGAAATGTCTATGAAGGATGTGGAAGGTGATCTGAGTGAAAATATCAGGAACTTAGCTCTTAAGGAAAAAGACAGTGAAAAATCTCAAAGCCTTGAGACTGAGGAGGAACCTGATGATGAAGAGGCTTTAGCATTGATCTCCAAGGCCTTGGCCAGGATTCTCAGAAAGAAAAGAAACTCTGGTAACAGGGATTACAACAGAGAGAGATCAAGACCCTCAGGCAACAAGGATTACAAAGGTAAATCTTCATCACAGTCACATAAAACTAAAGTAATGAATTGTTTTGAGTGTGGTGATGCAGATCATTTAGTAATGGACTGTCCACAAAAGAAGAAGAACAGAAACTTTCAGAAAAAAGATGGTGACAACAGAAGGAAGAAGGCCATGATGGCTTCCTGGAGTGATTCTGATTCATCAAGTGATTCAGACACAGAAGAAGAGCAAGCAAACTTATGCTTCATGGCAAAGCATAATGAGGAAAGTTCATCAGACAGACATATTGAAGACATGGTAAAAAATTTACTTGCTAGTCCATCTGATGTACTTCCTGAAATTCTCAAAAGTATGTTTTTGAATGAAGAGAGTTATAGAAATGAGATTTCTGCTTTAAAGATTAAAGTTCATGAGCAGGTAAAAGAAAAGCTGGACCTAGTATTTTCAAACAACACTGTTGAAGTTTCTAAGACAAAGGTTGAAAAAGACTTCAAGGCCTTGGACAGCAGGTTCAAAGTCTTGAAGGCACAAATAAAAGAGGTTGTTGATCAAAACACTCTTTTAACTGAAAGATATGCTGATCTAAAAGCTCATTATGAGAATTTAGAACAACAGATCTGTACTTTGACTGAGAAAATTCAAGAATCCAAGAAGGTCCTAGCTAAGTTTACAGGCTTAGAACATAATCTAAATCTCATTCTTGGAGGAAGTCTGAAATCAATGCATAAAAGTGGGATTGGCTATAATCCAAATTTTCCAAAGAACGGCCAAACTAATTTTGTCAAATCTGGTAGAAGACATTCTCCAAAATATCATTACCGTGTAAAAATTGGTCATGTCAGATTAACTTGTCCCTTCAGAAGATCAGAACCTCATATTATGAGGAATACTTATCCTTATCAGCTTAAGGGACATGTTAGGCAGATTTGGGTTCCTAAAGGAATTAGGCCACCTAATATGGCTGATTCTGAGTATGACTCAAAGTTCTGCACTTGGTCTAATAGCCTGTTGAGGCAATGATTTGTTTTTGCAGGATGTCACCAAGGCCTTGAAAGATCAGAAATGGATATTAGACAGTGGTTGTTCCAGACATATGATTGGAAAGAGGTCTCTTTTTACTGAACTTACAAAGAAATCTGGAGGAACAAATACACTTGGTGACAAAGAAAAGTGCAATATCATTGGTATAGGTAGTATTGGTAATGGTTCTACAAATTCTATATCTGATGTTTATTTGGTAGATGGACTTAAGTATAATTTGCTTAGTATCTCTCAGTTATGTGATAATGGTTATAAAGCTGTATTTGACAAGGAGAAATGTGTGGTGCAAGATGAGAAATCTGGTGATTGCATACTCACTGCTCCTAGGTCATATAATCTATACGCTATGAATACTAACAGTGTTGCAGGTGATAAGCTAAAATGCCTCAAGGCCTTGAAGGAAGATTCAAAGCTTTGGCACAGAAAGCTTGGGCATATTAGTATACATACTTTGAATAAGCTCATCTCAAAGGACTTGGTAAGAGGTTTACCATCACAGAAATTTTCAGATGATGAGGTTTGTAAGGCATGTGTACAAGGTAAACAAACCAGAAGCTCTTTCAAGCCAAAGAACTTTGTAAGTACTTCTAGACCCTTAGAATTGCTGCATATGGACTTGGGTGGTCCTATGAGAGTTCAGAACCCAAAAGGTAAGAGGTATATGCTTGTTATAATTGATGATTATTCTAGATTTACTTGGGTGATGTTTATCAGAGACAAAACTGAAGCTTTATCTGAGTTTTCTAAATTGTGAAAAGAACTTCAAACTTTGAAAAACTTACCTGTTGCATCCATTAGAAGTGATCATGGTAGAGAATTTGATCAACTTTACTTTGATTTGTTTTGTGCAAAGCATGGCATTTCACACAACTTTTCTGCACCTAGGACTCCACAGCAAAATGGAGTAGTTGAAAGGAAAAATAGGACACTTGAGGATATGTCCGGAACCATGCCTTGAAAGTAATTTGCCAAAGTTTTTATGGGCAGAAGCTGTTAATACTGCAAATTATGTGCTGAATAGATGCTTGATTAGACCTATTTTGAAAAAGACTCCCTATGAACTGTTTAAAGGAAGAAAGCCTACTGTTTCTTATTTTAAGCCATTTGGTTGTATCTTTTTTGTGCATAATAATGGTAGAGACAATCTTGGTAAGTTTGATGCTAGAAGTGATGAAGGTGTATTTCTTGGATATTCTCAAACTAGCAAAGCTTATAGAGTTTATAATAGAAAAACCAAGATTGTGGAAGAGAGCATTCATGTAATTTTTGATGAAAGTACTAAAGACTCTCTGAGTGAAAGTTTTGCAGAGCTAGATTTGAATAAGCATGAATCAGATGATGATGCTGTGAAAGAAGACAAAATCAAAACTGCTGTACAGAATCAACCATTAGAATCTCAAGGCCTTGAACCTCCTGCTGAACCAAAATCTCAAAGCCTTGAGACAGGAGCTGAAACTTTCTATGATGCTCCCTCTAATGTTTCAAGGACTCAAAGCCTTGAAGGAGAATACTCCTGGGTACCAAGAAAGAAGTTTAAGTACCTTGCAGACCATCCAGGTGACAATATTATATCAGATCCATCAACTGGAACACAGACAAGAGGACAGTTAAAGTAATTGTGTGCTTTCAGTGCATTTGTATCTTTGATTAAGCCTAAGAATACCAAGGAAGCTCTGGAAGATGCAGAATGGATTATTTCAATGCAGAGTGAGATGAATGAGTTTGAAAGGAACAAGGTTTGGAATTTAGTTCCCAGACCTAAAGAGAAGTCAGTTATTGGAACCAGATGGGTATTCAGAAACAAGCTTGATGAGAATGACAAAGTGGTAAGAAATAAAGCAAGACTGGTAGCTCAAGGATATAATCAAGAAGAAGGTATAGATTTTGAGGAGACTTTTGCTCCTGTGGCCAGGTTAGAAGCTATTAGAATACTTCTTGCTTTTGCTTCTCACAATCACATAAAGCTTTATCAAATGGATGTCAAATGTGCTTTTCTAAATGGATATTTACAAGAAGATGTTTTTGTAGCACAACCTCCTGGTTTTGAAGATGAAAAGTTTCCAGATCATGTTTATAAACTGGATAAAGCTCTTTATGGTTTGAAACAAGCTCCAAGGGCTTGGTATGACAGACTTTCAACATTTCTACTTGAAAACAATTTCAGAAGAGGATTAGTAGACAAAACCCTTTTCATTAAACATCAACAAAGTGATTTGTTAGTAGTTCAGATTATGTAGATGATGTATTATTTGGTGCTACTAATGATGCTCTTTCAAAAGAGTTTTCTAGTCTGATGTGCAGGGAGTTTGAGATGAGCCTAATGGGTGAACTAATTTTCTTTCTTGGACTTCATATATTAGAAATGAAAGGAAATTTTGTGCATCGAGGGAAATATACCAAGGACTTATTGAATAAGTACAACATGTCACAGTCCAAGGTGCTTAAGACCCCTATGAGTTCATCACTCTCTTTAGACAAAGATTCAACTGGTAAGAGTGTGAATCAGAAGGAATACAGAGGTATGATTGGATCACTATTGTATTTAACTGCTAGCAGACCTGACATTATGTTTAGTGTCTGTATGTGTGCTAGATTTCAAGAAGATCCTAAGGAAAGTCATCTAAATGCAGTAAAAGAATTTTTAGATATTTGAATGGAAGCAGAGACTTAGGGCTTTGGTATTTAAGAAGATCTAATTTTATGTTGAGTGGCTATTCAGATGCAGATTTTGCAAGTTATAAAGTAGACAGGAAAAGTACTTCTGGATGCTGTCAATTTCTTGGATCTTCATTGATCAGTTGGCATTCCAAAAAGCAAAATTCTGTAGCATTATCAACTGCAGAAGATGAATACATTGCAGCTGGTGCTTGCTGCTCTCAAGTGCTATGGATTGCTCAGCAACTTAGAGATCTTGGCTACAACTTCAGAAATGTGCCAATTCATTGTGATAATACAAGTGCTATTTCAATCTCTAAGAATCCAGTTCAGCACTCAAGGACAAAGCACATAGATGTGAGACATCACTTCCTTAGAGATCATGCAGAACAAGGTGATGTTGTTTTAAATTTTATCTCTACTTCAATGCAAATTGCTGATATTTTCACTAAACCATTGCCAGATGATATGTTTTCATCTCTAAGGCTTGAATTGGGGATGTTAAACAAGGATGCATTGGTTTAGGGGGAGTATTAGTACCTATATGTGTATATGTGTTGGAATCTCAAAGCCTTGAGATTATACTTTCTGAAGCCTTGAAAGTATAGCTCAATCCTTTGAAGTTTCTCAATCTGCAGAAAATCTCAAGGCCTTGAGATTGTTCTCCAGGTCTTGATAATATCTGCAATATTTATTTTTAAAAAAATTGGATCATCAAATATTATATCTTATCTTTTTAGATAACTGTATAATATTTGAATTACTCAGAGAATTTTCTAAAATATCCCAAAAAGATTTTTTAAGATTCTATTTTTGCATGTAGATATTGCAGTCCTTTTATGACTCATCCTCTTAACCTACTTAAGCTGAAAGTCAGGGCTTTTTCTTCACATTCTCTTCCAATTTTGTGCGACTACTCTCTCTCTCTCTCTCAAATCCTCTCAATCACATTCTCTTCTCAAAACCTAAACCCTAAAATGGAGCGCAAATCAGCCAGAATTCAGCAACTGGGGAAGCCCTCTGGCAGATCCAAGAAGAGAGCAAACAAGAAGGAGAATATAGTGATTTCTGATTCAGATTCAGAAAACACTCAAAGTTTGCATCAGGATACTCCTCCTGAAAAGAAGTCAAGGACAGAGAAGGGAGATGAAGGTTCAAGTGTTGATCCACAACAGGAGACTCATGGTGGTAATCAAACTAGGTCAGAGAAGAAGAAAGGGGGAGAAAAGAAAAAGGCTACTGAAGAGGAAAAAGGGAAGTCAACTCAAGAGAGCCAGAAGAAATCAACTGAAGGAGTACAAGAGAAGGCCAAACCCTCTGAGAAGAAGACTAGGGTTAAGCAAGTTGCTGCTGCAACTAAGAAAGGATATCAAGGTAAGAATGTACTTCCAACTGAGTGGTTTATTAGTTCTGAAGTTAGAACAGTTTGGATGCAAGGGTATGCATTATCTAAAGTGGATTTCTGTAGTATGATTTTTGATGAGTTGTTGGATAAACTGGACATAGAATGCATGAGAAAATTGAGGGAAAATGTTGTTTGGAAAGTTTTAAATCCTAGTTCAAAGGCTTATCCTAGGTTAACTAGGTTATTTTATCTGAACTTGGTGTCAGAAGGTAATGAGAAAATGGTTTTAACATCTAAAGTGGCTGGTGTGGATTTGAGATTAGATCATAGGACTTTTGCCAAAGTCTTGGGCATTCCGAGGAAATACAATGTGGGGGATTATCCTGATAGGAAGGAGTGTTTAGATAAGGAAAGGAGATGTTCTTTGTTGATGGTGCTCCCTCTGGTCCAAAACAGTTGACACACTCTGTGCTCAACTGTGAAGCCAAGATTTTATTTACTATTTTGATGAGGAGTGTAGTTCCCAGGGAGAACTCAAGAGAATTGGTAACTGATAAAGTTCTTATTTTGATGTATCTGATATCTCAAGGGTTTGAGATAGACCTGCCTACAGTTGTGATGGAGCATATGATTTATTGTGCAACCAGGACTAGAAACCATCCTCTTCCATATGCCAACCTGTTACCTCTTTTCTTTGAGTATTTTAATGTGCCTGTGAAAGGAGAAGAAAAGATTACTGGAGGTTTTGGGTTGATAGATAAGACCGCACTTCAGAGGATTGGGGTAGTTCAGACTCGGAAAGGGCATTGGAAATTCTATTCTGATTTTTCAAAGGAGGAACTTGCTGAGAAAGAGTTTGTGAAGCCTAATGGGACTGCATCTGGAAAAGGACAAGCCAATGAGGATTACTCTCTGCTGGTTAAGAAATTAGAAAATCAGCAAGTTGAGATTGAGGATCTCAGGCAAAGGTTGTTTGACCTGTCAACTGAATTTCATCAGTTCAAGGGTTTGATGAATACTATGAATGAGAAGTTAGATGTTGTCATCAAGGGCTTGAATCTGGAGAAGATACCTTATGCTACTAGTCATGACACCAGTGTGGATTCAGATGAGAAGCTAGGAGAATTTCTGAAGAAGAAGAAGAAGCCAATTCCAGTGGTGCTAGCTTCAAAAGACTTGTTTGAGCAAACTGATGAGGAAGATGCTGATGAAGACACATGTGTTGATGCATCTACATAGGTAGATTCAGCACAGGCTAAGAAGAAAGTAGATGACATAATCCAAGAAGTGGTCACTGAAGTTGAAGCTGAAGAAGAAGGTAACCAGTCTGTAGAAGAAGCTGCAAGTGAGGAAGAAATTGGGGATGGCTCAGAGAAAGGCCAGAAATCAAAGAAGAAGTGAAGATCAGAGACTGCCAAAGCCTTGACCATCTTTCTCATTCTCTTCTATCTTTTCTGTCTCAAGGACTTGAATTTTTAGCTAGTTTTTGTTTTAAGTTTATTCTTAAACTCTGAGTAATGATCCTACATTTCTTCAACCTTATTTGATGAAAGTAAAAAAGGGGGAGAATGTATTATGTGTTTTGTTTGCAGTATTCAGTGAATAATAAAAGTTGGCCTTTAGTTGCCTTTAGTTATTTTGGTTAATTTTTGGTTATGTGATAATTCTGTGGTATTTTGTAATGTTTACTCTCATGGTTATTTATCTGTTTGGATTTAGTATATATTTCATCTGTAGATTGTGGTTATTTAATTATTTCTTATGAGTGGCAGGAAGATCTATACAAGACTGTAGGTTTTGTCTTTCATCAAGGGGGAGATTTTGAGTCAAGATCCCTGAATGTGCTTTGATTGGTAATTGTTTATGAGTGATGAAAGAAAAAAGGCTAAGATATTAGCATCAAAGGCTTGTTAGTCATCTCAAGGCCTTGAGATTGACAGAAACTTTCAAAGTCTTGAGATTGCTTATTCTGCTGTGTGTTCTAACATCTTTGTGTTGCAATATTGGATATATGATTATTCAAATCAGAGGTTTATGGTATATATTTGTGTTTTGTACTATTTATACATCTAACACAAATTACAGATGATCAGTACAGGAAGAATCAAAGCTATCTGGGTTTAATTTTGAAATAATGTGAAACAGGTTCAGAGCTCCAAGGCCTTGAGATATGCCTTGAGCTACTGACAGTTTTTACAGGACTTGATTGATTCTTTCTTGCAGGTTATGACTCTTAGTATTGTGATTATTTACTCACTTCTAAGTGTCTTAAACTTGTTTTTCATAACTTATTTGTTCTAGAGTATATGCAGATTATTGTTCTGAGTATATTAAACAGTTTTATCAGAAACTGTATAACCAAACAGTCTCAGTACAGTTAGCTGTTTGGATTTTGTTGTTGCAGTGATTCTTTGCTGTTGCAGTTTTGTTAAACGTGCATGAGAAATCTCAACAAACTCCAACGGATATCCACCTGAAAGCTGTTTGAATTTAAGTTGAAAACAGAAGGAGGATTTTTAGGAACTGAGATCCTAAAATCTCTCAGTCAGTTGCAGCTGTGGATAAAAAGAGACTGGTTTGAATTTTGAAGATAGAGAGGCTTGCAGAATACTCTGAGAGGTGTGACAAATTCGTGGGAGATCATCCATTCAAACACACAATCATTCAAGCTTCATTCCAGACTTCTGAAGATCAAAACAATCCAGTCATTTCTGAAAAACACTTCCAGACTTCAACAGTTTATCTTTATACCGTGTTGTTCATTTGTACTTCATCTTTGTATCTCTATATTATCTTAAACCTCACTTAACCTAGTGATTGGTTGTTCAAGTGAACAACAAGAGGTTCTTGTTAGCTCAACAGTTAGTAGCTGGAACTAGATAGGTTTGGAACCACAAGCTGTATAGGTGTAAGGGAAATCACTTAGGCTTGTAGATCTAGGGCTGTTTCTCTGTGAATAATAAGAAGTGTTTGCCCAATCCTGGTGGGATTAGATCCCTCAGGCAGAGATTAGGTCCATTGGGACTGAACTCTGTAAATTGTTTTGTGTTCTTTACCTTTCTGTTTGATTATTATCTGCTGCACACAACTCAAATCAAACTAGGGTTTAAAAGCTATTTAGTATTGTTCACAGCTCAAGGCCTTGAAGCTTACAATATTGCCTTAGTGAGTTTCAGACAGTTTACAAAATCTCAAGGCCTTGAGATTTCAAGTTTCACACAAAGCTATCCTGTTAAACTTTAAGTTTTGCAAAAAGTTTCCATACTCTATTCAAGCCCCCCCTTCTAGAGTATTTAGGTCCTGTATTTAGTCTACATTACACACTTTCTGAAATTACCCCGACTTTCCTATCAATCCTGTCAGCATTCTCCCTATCCAGAGCATGGTAGAATACTTGCAGAATTTTAGGGTCCCCGAAACTGTGATTAGGGCATCTTTGAACTAGCCTCATCAACCTGTCCCATGCGTCCATCACCGTATATCCCATCTTTTGTTTGAAGGATAAGATCTCACTCTGAAGTTTAATAACTCTAGAGGCGGGGTAGAAGTTTGCCAAAAAGTTGGAAACGCACCCTTCCCAAGTTGTGATGGATCTCGGTGGTCTGGCTTCGAGCCAGTCTTTTGTTGTCCCGAACAGGAAGTATGGGAACAAAATCAATTTGAGAGTGTCTGACTCAACTCCCCTGTATTTGATCTTGTTAGAGTAATCTTCAAACTTCCCGATAAAGTCATTCAGGTCTTCATAGGCTCTGCCATTGAACGGTCAGTGAGTCTAGGCAGTTTGAATGGTGGATGATTTCAGATCGAAGTGTTCCGCAGTGATTGGAGGAACTACGATTGCTGGTTCATGCCCCTCGGTGGGGACTTCGAAATTTTCTACCAAAGCCCTCCCAGATCTGTTGCATGTTCTCTGGTTGTTCCGGGCAGCAAAGCCTGCTGCAATCAGTTCCGCAATGTAAAGAGCCATCTGGGCTGGGGTGCGTGTCTCAGGTTCTGTGGGTGTATCCTCTCCGTGTTCAGACTTCTTGGCTCGGTGTATGCGGTTTTGCTCCCTGAAAGTTTTTCTGGATCTTCGAGTGGTGGCACCAGTTCACGAGGCAATCTGGGCATACAGTAGAATGGCCTGAAAATCAGAGTTCAAGAGCAGTAAGATAAGAGAAAATCAAAATAAATATAAAATAAAAAAAAAATCAAAAATAATTCTGATTTCTAAGAAAAACCGTCACCGTCCCCGGCAACGACGCCATTAACTTGACACGTAAATCTAGGTGTGCTTTTCGCAAGTATACGATCAAGTAATATAGAGTAACGTAATTGTGACTCAGATATCTAACCCACAAGAACACTAGTAGTTTTACTTTAGACAATCAGAATTAAAGAACAAAGCTGTAGAAAGGGAGGAATAGTTTTGTGTGATTTACTAGACTAAATTGCAGTAAAATAAAGCAGTAAATAAAGTAACTATTTTTTTGTATGAATTTTTCTGGGAATTTTTCTAAGTCTGAAAACTGATAAATTAAAGATCTAGGCTCCAGTATCCCTTAGGGTTAATATCCAACTTCTATACTTTATTTTGAGTTCAAAAACACACAGCGGTACCGTTTATGCAAGCATACCATCGATACAATCTCCTCTCGGTCTCATGCATCTATCACTCCCTTGCAGATTTTCGAATTTCCTTGGTTCACCTAGATCGGCAGGTTTGTTCTAAGTCTGCTAGGGTCACAAGTTCTCCTCTCCATCTCCCCTAAACGTCTAGCAGTTGGTCTAATTCTTCTGGGCTAGTCCCCTGATTCTCTTTACCTCTCGGTCCATCAAGGCAGAGTACTAAATCCGTCTTCTCTTCCTAGCTCTCACTGGCCACCCTCGCGCACCAGGTCCTCTCTATAGCACTCCTGGGTGATCAGGGCATTCATGCATAAAACTAAAACCGAAGACAGAATAAAAAATAATCCAATACTGTATTAAGACTTCAAAACAGTCATGAATCTGATATTCAAAAACAAACTACGTCATTGAATGCATAAACCATAGGTTCACCGGGAACATAGGTAAAGAGTTTAGCTAACGTAAAATTATTAAAAAGCAGGATTTCATAAAATAAAGAGAAGATAGATCATACGAGATTATTGCTGAAAACTTGAACTGCTTCGTGCTCAGCTCTGATCATGTAATCCGGTTTCGATGATGAATTGTGTGAGTCAAAAATATATATTTTTTCTGTGCTGGGACGCCTCTTATGTATACTACCATAGTTTCCAAAACTGATGCCTAAAATTCCTGTCCTGCCCCTGTCTAAGCCGCCCTGGGAAGCTTCAGGAAATTTTCACGTGCGTCTGAACGCAGGCTGGCTGCGTCGGAGCGCAGCACGCACATCTCCCCCGTCTGGACGCACATACTTGGCCGTTGATCTCCATTGTTTTTTGTTCCCTGCGTTTGAACGCACATGGGTGCGTCAGGACGCAGCCTCCTTTGATCTTTTGGTTGACTTTTCCACCCGATTTGACTTTTCTGCATTGTGACCTTCCTGCGTCTAAATGCAAGATGGCTGCGTCTGAATGCAGCTTCCTTAGCCTCCTCGTTAGTCTTCTGTTCTGTTCTAAATCCTGCATTTGAACACAGAAACCCTGCGTTTGAACGCAAAACACATAGTCTTTTTCCCTGGCCAGTGTTCCTGTCTTCTACTGCTGCTGCTGCACTGTTTGTTTGAACACAAAAATGTGCGTATGAACGCACAAAGCTTACTTTCTGCACTTGTTCTGCTTCGACTCGTTGATACTCTGCTTCCATTCCTGAGCCTCTCTGATGCATTTCTAGTACCTATTTCCTGCACACAACAACAAGTACCCGCGATCATATCCAAATAGACAAAATTATGGATGAAATTACTCAAATATAGAAATTATATGCTCAGCATAATCTTTCCCCTATCAAGTGGAAAAATGACTAGAAGAAAAGTGAAATCAACCTCAACAGGGTCATGACTAATGGTAAAAGACGTCCCAGAATAACTCTATATGAGAGTTAACTAAAGATATTGGCAGCATGCGACAAGAACCAGAACAGTCTACTCACGCCTTTTTTTTTGGCTCAAATGCATATTGCATGGGACCAGTTGGCTCATTCTGAACCCAAATAGAAATTTTCTGATGATGCTTGTCTCTAGTTGACTTACAGGGATCGCTTCCGTCTCATTCCGTTCCTTATGGAACTTAATGATGCATATGAGCGGGTCCGTGCCAATCTCCTTCACAGATACCCGCTTCCTACTCTTGATGGTGTTGTTGCTGAGTTACTCTCTGCAGAGACTCGTCTAGATCTGACCTGTTCACCAGTTTAGCAAGATATGGCATTGGCTATTCCTCGTGCACCACCGTTTCATTCCCGTAAACCTACTTCACATCATTATTGCAAATACTGCCACGAGGAGGGTCACATTATTACTACTTGCCCGGAGCAATATTTTCGTAACTGTACTCAGTATGGACATTTTGATATTGACTGTACTATTACTGCAGCACCAAAGGCGTCTGGCCAAAAACCTAATAGTGGTCCTCGTCGTGGTGGTTCTTCTCGAGGTGGATCTAAGGGCAAAGGATCATCACACTCTGCTGCTGCTGCCTCTAATTCTTCAACCCCCAATAGTTCCCATGCCGCTATCTCCAACGACGATCTTGCTTCCCTCCTCAAACAAGTTATGTCAATTTCCAGTCCTCAACCAACTCTATCAGCTTCCTCAGGTACTCCTTGGTATTTTGATTCAGGTTGTTGCAACCACATGACATCTCATTCATTATTATTCTCATCCAAATCATTTCCTACTCATTACCTACCATTCACACTCCTGATGGTTCTCACATGCATATCACACATCATGGTTCCATATCTACAGAAAATTGTCTCTTTCTAATACTTATTTGATTCTAAAACTCGTATTGAATCTTATTTCTGTGGGTCAACTTTGTAAACTTGGTCTTGATGTCCATTTCTCTCTTAATGGTTGTCATGTACATGACCCTCAGACAAAGGAGCTAATTGGGACCGGCCGTAGGGTTGGAAGATTGTCCGAGCTCACAAACCTTCACCTTCCGCTGCATCTCCTTCATTCTCATCACTCTGTGGACTCTACGGTATATTCTCCATTAAGTTTGTGGCATTCTAGATTAGGGCATAATTCTTTTGGTGTACTGAAAACATTGATATCAAGTGGTCAATAAGGTTCCATTAAATCTGAACATTTGGACTGTTCCTCTTTTTAGTTGGCTAAACAACCTGCTCTACCCTATAATAAGAGTAATTCAGTCTCCTCTGCACCTTTTGATCTTGTCCACTTTCATGTTTGGGGGCCCTCTCCACATGCTACAATGGGTTGTTCTCGATACTTTGATATTCGTTGACTTCACTCGCTACACGTGGCTTTATCTTTTTAAAAATCGCTCTGAGTTGCC
Source organism: Linanthus parryae (assembly GCA_023055425.1). NCBI lineage: Eukaryota > Viridiplantae > Streptophyta > Magnoliopsida > Ericales > Polemoniaceae > Linanthus > Linanthus parryae. Next base: position 19,752,116 of record JALGPY010000012.1, on the reverse strand, counting down.
TCAAATCTACATTGACTTTGCTTCTATGGTTCAAACACAGTTCTCTTTTCATATCAAAGGTTTTTGATCAGATAATGTTGCAGAATATCGAGACAGCCAATTTCTTTCTACTCTTCGCCGCCATGGCACCCTTCCTCATCGCTCTTGTCCCAGAACCTCCCAACAAACTGGTCGTTCTGAACGTAAACATCGTCACATACTTCACACTGTTCGTGCACTTCTCATCTCCTCCTCATGCCCTGAACGCTTTTGGGGTGAAGCTACTTTAACTGCAGGTTATACTATCAACCGTGTACCTACCCCCACCATTCAAAATATGACACAATATGAGAAATTTTATGGAAACCCCCCTGACTATTCATCCCTTTGTGTGTTTGGGTGTGTTTGTTTTGTACTTCTCCAACCACATGAACACAACAAACTAAAACCTCGTTCTCGCATATGCTGCTTCTTGGGGTATGGTATGGAACATAAAGGCTATCTATATTGGGATCCTCTGTCTAAACGTCTTCATGTCTCTCGTCATGTTATCTTTTGGGAACACAAATTATTTTCCACCATCTCTTCGTTTGACTCCTCCACCACCGTAGATCATCCTTCTATGACCAATCCATCATATGATCTCTTCCTGGTGGAATATCCTACTGAATCCCTTGAGCTGTATAAAAGGAGCTCAGTCTTGAATCATTTGATAACACAAATCAACGTGCAAAAATATAGAGACTCTCAAACACATTCAAGGATTGTAAAGAAACAAAGAAGCAGATCAAAATCTCAATCCTATTCTCAGAAGAACACTGCACTCTAACAGAAGCTTCATTTCTTGTGTTCTTCTGCTCTGAACTTTATTTGTATATATTTCATATATTACTCTTGTTTTACATTCTCAAGGATTTTTCAAGGTGAAAAAAGAGAATGCTTAGTTAATCTTATAGCTAGAGAAGGTACTAGATAGGTTAGTGAGAACCACAAGCTGTAACAGATTAAGGTATCTCTTTGTGCTTGAAATCTAGGTCTTAGCTGTTGATTAATAAGAATTGAGTTGAAAATCTTGCAGGGATAAGATCCCTGAGGTAGAGACGTAGGTCCAAGTGGACTGAACTCTATATATCTTGTGTCTCTTGCATTTACTTTTCTGTTACAATCTTAGAACTTTTGCAGCATTCAAAACAATTTTATTCCAAGGGCTTGAAACTCATTTCAAGGCCTTGAATCTCTTTACAATCTTTTTGAAACCACTACTCTTGCAAAGTTTAGCAAAGTCTGCATACTCTATTCAACCCCCCCCCCTTCTCGAGTATTGATCCTGCTTTTCTACCTACTGTACACCCCTTCAATTGGTATCAGAGCTTGTATCACTGCATAGATTTAACCATCTTGTGATTATGAGTACTGTAGGTGAAGGTGGTTTCTCACAGGGAAGAGCTGCTAACTGACCTCCTCTATTCTATGGAGACAATTTTTCCACTGGAAAGCTTTGATGAAAATGTTCATTATTGATCAAGACATGGAACTTGGGAATATCATCCAGAATGGTCCTCATAATTTCTATACAGAGAAGGATGTGATTAGAACTCCGAAATCTGAAGACTCTCTTTCTTCATCTGAGTTAGAGCAATTCTCAAAGAACTATAAAGCTATGAATCTCTTATATTGTGCTTTGAGTGCAGATGAATTTAACAGGATTTCAAGCTGCAAGATTGCCAAAGAGATATGGGATAAGCTTGTGGTGACCTTTGAAGGAACTAGTCAACTGAAGCAAACCAAGATCAATATATATCTCAGGAAATATTAGATATTCAAGATGAACGGAGATGAGTCAATCAGAGACATGTTCAAAAAGTTCACAGACATTGTCAACAACCTTGATTCACTGGGAAAACACATATCCAATGAAGAAAAAGTGGGGAAGATTATGAGAAGTATTCCATAGGCAAAATAGGAACCAAAGACTACTGCTATTGAGGAAGCTCAAGATCTCTCATCCCTCCAACTTGATGACCTGCAAGGAAATCTCCTCACACATGAAATATCCATGAATGAAGTTGATGGATGTAGGGTTTTGATTCATGGATGCGCAACGGAAACAATAATTAACCATGCAAAACCCTCCAAGGATCACAAGTCAAGAGACATAACGATGGTAAAGGAAGAAATCAATAACACACCTTAGGGTTTTCCTTTGATGACTTCAAACGCGAATTGTGTCACGTTGTCTATAGTTAATCCACGCCTAGAGTTGATTTCTAGAACTCCCACTCCATGGTGCTAGCCTGGAAAGAGGAAGAGGAAGAAGAATCACGCAAAACGAGACAAAACCAAGGAGGTTCGGCCTCCTTGGGGCCGACAGGGACAGGCGGCGGGCTAGGGGGCGGCGGCTCCTCTATCTTGCTTGCTCTCTCTCCTTTTGTTCTCTCCCACTGAAGTTATGATCAATTATGAACATAAGTGTGGGAAGGAAGGAAGGAAGGTCCTTTATATAGTCCAACAACTCCTTGCCAACTACCTAAAGGACTTATTCTAGTCCTACTAGAATTAAATTTAGTCCCTTCCTTGCAAATTAGTCCCTACTAAGTTTGGAAGGTTTTGCAAAGTGATCCTTCTAATTAATTAATCCAATTAATTAATTCCCAAATCTAGTTCAACTCTATCTAGCGTGTGACCCCATATGTTCTATCTAGTTGGTAGCAAAACTTTTGCTAATACCGAGCGGTTTCTAGCAAAACATCCATTCTAGCCAACTAATAGAATAGTCATCTTGACAACCTTTGTACAAGTAATTGTGTCATCCCTTTGTCTCTATATCCGGATTGGACACAAGACATACAAGTCACACTCGTATATCCAATCCATAGTTTCTCGATCCATGGGAATAGCCTTATTCGTGCAAATAACATCAATATCCCATATTGATTTATTTGAGTATGGCAAAACATTCTATAAGCACTATCCCTCGAGTGGCCTAGGATATTTGCTCCCGTTATGTGGGAGGGACAAATACTATCTACGTTCACTATGATCTCTAAGCTTGCTTCTTATTGTATCCAGTACACGCCTTGACAACTACCCAGTTACAAGGTAGCGTTTAACGCTACCAAAATCACAATAATCCACAACTAGAATATCTAGTGACTTCAAGTCTAAGGATGACAATACCATTGCACCGCGAGAAGCGCTTGTGACTCAACATAACATGTATGTAGCCTTCTCGGAGATGGGTCAATCCAGTGCGTCATTACCCTTAATGCACACCTATGTGTTGGATCATGATATCTCCATATCAATCCAACCCCATACTAGTCTATAGAAGATTGTCCCATTAATCACTATACTGGACTAGGGATATTTAAGATAAACAACACAATTGTAAATCTATGGACTTCATTATATTAAATATCCAATAAAAAATAAATGAATTTCTAGCCACAAATAAATTCATACTAAACTAGATTGCCTCTAGGGCATCTATTCCAACAGTCTCCCACTTGCACTAGAGCCAATCTGGCGCATCTCGTATGCCCATACTCCTAGTGTGCCCTTCATGCTTCCACTACGTGAGCGGCTTTGTAAGCGGGTCTGACAGATTCACATATGTAGGAATCTTTCATATCATACATCTCCTCTATCGATAATATCTCGAATCAGATGAAACTTCCTGAGCACGTGCTTGGATTTCTGGTGCGACCTGGGTTCCTTTGATTGCGCGATCACCACAGTGTTGTCATAGTACACTCAACTGGATCCGCAATGCTAGGAATCACACCAAGTTCAGAAACAAATTTTCTGATCCAAACAGCTTCCTTTGCTGCGCCATTTGCAGCAATGTACTCAGCCTCTGTTGTAGAATCAGCCACCGTCTCTTGCTTGGAACTCTTCCAGCTCACCGCTGCTCCAATCAGGCAAAACACATATCCCGACTGTGATCTAAAGTCATCTCTGTCGGTTTGGAAGCTTGCATCAGTGTAACCCCTTACACGCAACTCTTCCTCACCGCCAAATATAAAGAAAGCATCGTTAGTTCTTCTCAAGTACTTTAGGATGTTCTTGACTGCAATCTAGTGGCTCTCACCTGGATTGGATTGGTATCTGCTTGTCATACTCAAGGCATATGACACATCTGGTCTAGTACATAACATGGCGTACATGATAGATCCTATGGTCGAGGCATAGGGAATCTTGCATGTTGAACCGTTTAAACACCTTGTCAATATATGTACTTTGACTTAGGCCTAGCAGTCTCTTAGATCTATCTCTATAGATCTTTATACGGAGTATATAGGCTCCTTCTCCTAAGTCCTTCATTGAGAAACACTTCCCTAACCAATCTTTAACAGATTGCAGCATGGGAACGTCGTTTCCAATGAGTAGTATGTCATCCACATACAAGACCAGAAAAGCTACAGAGCTCCCACTAACCTTCTTGTAGACACAAGACTCATCTTCGTTTCTAATGAAGCCAAACTCTTTGACTACTTCATCATAACGTCGATTCCAACTCCTAGAAGCTTGCTTCAATCCATAAATGGATCGTTGCAGCTTACAGACTTTGTTGGCTTGCTTTGGATCTTCAAAACCCTCCGGCTGTATCATATACACGTCCTCGAGGAGATTCCCATAAAGGAATGTTGTTTTGACATCCATCTGCCAAATCTCATAGTCATGGTATGCTGCAATCGCAAGTAGGATTCGGATGGATTTGGTCATAGCGACTGGTGAAATGGTTTCATCATAGTCAATACCATGAATATGTCTGAATCCTTTAGCCACCAATCGGCCCTTATAGGTAATCACATTACCATCCATGTCGATATTCTTCTTGAAGACCCACTTGCAACCTATGGGCCGCGCCCCTTCGGGTGGTTCCACAAAAGTACATACTTTGTTGGTATACATGGATTCCATCTCGGATCTCATGGCTTCTAGCCACTTCTGAGAGTCTGGGCCCTTCATGGCCTCTTCATAGGTTGTAGGCTCATCATCTATGAGCATCGTGTCATCTGAATCGGTCACGAGAATTCCATACCTCTCGGGTTCCTGGCACACTCTACTAGATCTACGAAGCTCTTGTGTTACGTGAACAGGTTGTTCCACAACGGCTTGTGGTTCCTGTTCATGTTCCATAATCGGTTCAGTGATTTGTGGTTCTTGAACCTCTTCAAGCTCTACAGTCCTCCCACCTGCTTCTTTAGAGACAAACTCTCTTTCTAGAAACACGTCGGTCCGAGCAACAAACACTTTGTTCTCGGTTGGATTGTAGAAGTAGTAACCCTTAGTTTCCTTAGGGTACCCCACAGATTTACACTTATCCGATTTTGGCCCTAGCTTGTCTGATTGTAAATGTTTTACATAGACATCGCAGCCCCAAATCGTCATGAACGACAGTGTGGGACGTCTCCCACTCCACATCTCATGTGGTGTCTTCATGACTGATTTAGATGGAACACGGTTAATGGTGAAAGCTGCACTTAATAGAGCGTGCCCCGAAAATGATAATGGAAGATCAGTTTGACACATCATAGATCGAACCATATCCAATAGGGTTCGATTCCTCCTCTCAGACACGCCATTCCATTGTGACGTTCCGGGTGGAGTGAGTTGGGACACGATCCCACACTCTCTAAGATAGTCGTCAAACTCTTGGCTCAAGTATTCTCCTTCACGATCCGATCGTAGAGCCTTGATACTTTTGCCAAGTTGCTTCTCTACTTCATTCTTGAATTCTTTGAACACTTCAAAGGATTCGGATTTTGCCCTCATGAGGTACACAAATCCATATCTACTGTAGTCATCAGTAAATGTAATGAAGTAGACATAACCACCCCTGGAAGGCGTGGCAAATGGCCCACACACATAAGTATGTATGAGCGTCAATTGATCACTAGTCCTCTCACCTTTCTTATTGAAAGGGGACTTTGTTATTTTTCCCAATAAACAAGCCTCACATGTCTCATATGATTCAAAATCAAATGAGTCTAGTAGTCCATCCTTATGGAGGCTAGATACACGTTTCTCGTTTATGTGGCCTAAGCGACAGTGCCATAAATAAGCGGGATTTAAATCATTTATTTTAATCCGCTTTGTATTAATGTTGTAGACAGGATTGCTTAGATCAAGGACATACAATCCGCTTTGTATTCAAATAAAAGGAACAACAATTGTTCTTTATTGAAATAATAAAACCATCCTTGTCCAAAAAAGAAATAGAAATAATGTTTCTGCTCATAGCAGGCAGAAAAAAGCAATTATTTAATTATAAAACTAATCCTGAAGGCAGAGATAGCTCGCACACGCCTATGGCCAACGCAACAACTTTTGCTCCATTCCAAACACGCAGATCTACCTCCCCTTTAGCCAATCTTCTAGTTCTCTTTAGATCCTGCACATTTCGACAAATGTGAGATCCACATCCAGTATCTAATACCCATGATGTAGAGACAGTTAAATTGACATCTACAACAAAAATACTTGGTTGTGGTGGAATCACTATTCCAAGCCTCTTGTCTTCCAGATATTTTGGGCAGTTCCTTCTCCAGTGTCCAGGCTGATTGCAGTAGTGACACTCACCTTTAGTCACACCTTTGGAAATGCCACCAACAGGCTTAAGGGCAGGTTCCTTGGTCTTGGCAACTGACTTGCCTTTGCCCTTGGAGGATGAGGCAAACCTTTTGCCCTTTCCTTTCTGCACCATCATAATGGCCTTGCCCTTACCCTTATTGATGCTCTGTTCAGCTGTCCTCAACATATTGAGCAAATCTGGCAGTGGTTTTACGATCTCGTTCATGTTATAGTTCATGATGATCTGTCCATAACTCTCGGGCAACGATTGCAACACGAGATCTGTTGCCAACTCTTGGCCGACCGGGAACCCAAGCCGGGCGAGATTCTCCAAGTACCCGATCATACGGAGTACATGGGGTCCCACCGGGTTCCCTTCTGCCAGATGACACTTGAACAGTGCCTTAGAGACCTCATACCTCTCAACCCTTGCCTGCTCTTGGAAGAGCTGCTTCAGATGCTCGATCATATCGTCAGAATTCATGTTTTCGTGTTACTTCTGAAGCTCAGAAGTCATGGTGCATAGCATAAGGCAGGCCGCATCATTTGCGTCATCAACATGCTTTTGATACGCCTTTAGGGCAGCAGGTGTTTGGTTCTCTGGACCTTCTGGAACATGCTCCTCTATTGCGCACAATTTCTTCTCTTGCTTGAGAACAATTCTCAAGTTTCTGTACCAATCAAGAAAGTTGGTTCCAGAGAGCTTGTCCTTCTCAAGGATAGATCGTAGGGAATGTTGTGAACTCGATGAGTTGTTTGCCATTTGGAATTCTACAAAAGGAAAAATACGCAAATTTTAGTATTTGTGAATTATTGACTATATTCAATAATGGCTAGTTTATCAAATATAGCTTCCACTATTTTTCTACGGATTAATAACCCTCAAGATATTAATGCGGAAAATATCCTTATATTTTCTAGTGGGCCAAGATCCATGTTTCATCTCCTTATGAGCTTTCTTTGGCAAGTCACCTATAATTTGACTACTTTAGGTAGGAACAATTCCAATTTCATCCCTTATGCAACTATTGGTTCAATCGGGCAAATAACTCCTTATTTATCCATCCATATGGATAATCCCAATTGATTGCCTCTAGGTTTCTTAATCTCATTAATAACCTAGTTGTGTTCAACCTCTTATTTAAACAATTACACATTACTAGCTTGTGCCATCGCATTCCATCATTATGAACCGAGTCGCCATGCTTTGGCACGCACGAACTTGATAAATAATGATGATAATGAGTGTTTAAATAACGAGAAGGCAAGAACACAATATTTGAATTTTGAGGGATTTTAAATTCAATTTTAATTGTTTTGTTGATCAATATCAACTAATCTATCTATTTGAGTTTGGGCACAACTCCAAATAATAGATCCGGGTTGTCTAATTATCTTATTATCCTAATTGCATGCATCATCCATACACCAACCACAAAATAATAAGACAATAAAGTAAACAACCACAAAACAAAAATAAACGTGATGTGGATATGGCCTTTTCTAGACTAAGATAATTCCAAGCCAATGGAATTATCTATGAACCCTAAAAGCAAACACATCTCCATGCGTCTTGATCTTTTGTTCCATCCTTCATATTCATGTGGAATGCTCCATGCTCCATGCTCCATCCTTTGTGGCTCCTTTTGGCTTTGGGCTTCTTTTCTTCAATCTTGGCTAACAATCTACTTTATCTAGCACTAGCTAACTTATATACTAAATAAAATAAATCTTACAAGTTAAGAAAACAAATGGCACGCAGGCCATAAAACCCTAATTAATTATTACAATTAATTGATCAGCTCGCAGGCCGTAAACCAAACCACAAAAATTAAACATCCACATCAAACCACATCCTAAGGCCATATCCAATCACCATGCGATTTGCACATAAACAGTTAAAGTCCAATTTTAACGCGCTTGGTCAATTTTAATTGATTTTAGGATATTCTAGGGTTAAAACGGTCCATGGGCCCAACAATCCAATTGCCCGGGCCCAAAAAGGTGAACCGCAAGGCCCTAGGGCCGGCCCGGCCCCTAGCCCACGCAGCTAGGCCGCGGGCTAGGGATCCCGACCCCTGGGGCGGCCAAGTTTGGGCGGCAAGCAAGAGGGGCGGTCCCTTTAGGGGGGCCGAACCTCTTAGGCAGTTGTTTCCAAAAACAACTCCCTTGCTTGGTGCCCAAGTTTGGTTGTTTCCTTGTTTTGGAAGAACTCCTTCTTCCCCCAAGGATGCCCAAACCCTAGATCTAAGATCCTAAAATTCCTCAAACTCACTAATTCATGCATCCATTGCAAAAAACTAGGTCTTGTTATGATAGATTATTGACAAATTGCATCCCATGCTTGATTTGTCTTGTTTTACGCGATAAACAATCAATTTAAGGTGTAAAACTATCAAAACGTAACACATAAACCACGTTTATGCTCTACGACCTGTGGCTCTAATACCACTGTAGGGTTTTAATTCATGGATGCGCAACGGAAACAATAATTAACCATGAAAAACCCTCCAAGGATCACAAGTCAAGAGACATAACGATGGTAAAGGAAGAAATCAATAGCACACCTTAGGGTTCTCTTTGATGACTTCAAACGCGAATTGTGTCACGCTCTCTATAGTTGATCCACGCCTAGAATTGATTTCTAGATCTCCCACTCCATGGTGCTAGCCCGGAAAGAGGAAGAGGAAGAAGAATCACGCAAAACGAGACCAAACCAAGGAGGTTCGGCCTCCTTGGGGCCGACGGGGAAGGGCGGCGGGCTAGGGAGCGGCGGCTCCTCTAGCTTGCTTGCTCTCTCTCCTTTTGTTTTCTCCCACTCAAGTTATGATCAATTATGGACATAAGTGTGGGAAGGAAGGAAGGAAGGTCCTTTATATAGTCCAACAACTCCTTGTAAACTACCTAAAGGACTTATTGTAGTCCTACTAGAATTCAATTTAGTCCCTTCCTTGCAAATTAGTCCCTAATAAGTTTGCAAGGTTTTGCAAAGTGATCCTTCTAATTAATTAATCCAATTAATTAATTCCCAAATCTAGTTCAACTCTATCTAGCGTGTGACCCCATAGGTTCTATCTAGGTGGTAGCAACAATTTGCTAATATGGAGCGGTTTCTAGCAATACATCCATTCTAGCCAACTAATAGAATAGTCATCTTGACAACCTTTGTACAAGTAATTGTCTCATCCCTTTGCTATCTATATCCGGATTGGACACGAGACATACAAGTCACACTCGTATATCCAATCCATAGTTTCTCGATCCATGGGAATAGCCTTATTCGTGCAAATAACATCAATATCCCATATTGATTTATTTGAGTCTGGCCAGACATTCTATAAGAATTATCCCTCGAGTGGCCCAGGATATTTGCTCCCATTATGTGGGAGGGAAAAATTCTTTCTACGTCCACTACGATCTCTAAGCTTGCTTCTTATTGTATCCAGTACACGCCTTTATAACTACCGAGTTATGGTGTAGCGTTTAACGCTACCAAAATTACAATAATCCACAACTAGAATATCTAGTGACTTCAAGTCTAAGGATGACAATACCATTGCACTGCGAGAAGCGCTTGTTACTCAACATAACATGTATGTAGCCTTCTCGGAGATGGGTCAATCCAGTGCGTCATTACCCTTAATGCACACCTATGTGTTGGATCATGATATCTTCATATCAATCCAACCCCATAATAGTCTATAGATGATTGTCCCATTAATCACTATACTGGACTAGGGATATTTAAGATAAACAATACAATTGTAAATCTAAGGACTTCATTATATTAAATATCCAATAAATAATAAATGAATTTCTAGCCACAAATAAATCCATACTAAACTAGATTGCCTCTAGGGCATCTATTCCAACAATGGAGAGCTACAAGAAGGTGTCAAGAACTTGGCTCTTAAGGCCAAAGAGAATGAGACAATTCAAAGCCTTGAAACTGAGGATGATGATGAAGATCCAATTGCTTTTACTTCCAAAGTCTTGACCAGAATTCTTAAGATGAAGAAAAACTTTGGAAACAATGACTTCAACAGAGAAAGACACAAATCCTCCAGAGCAAAGACTACAAAGGTAAGTCTTCTTCACAAAATAATAAGCCTAAAGTCAAGAATTGCTTTACGTGTGGTGATGCAGTACACTCGATCAGAGACTGTCCACACAAGAAAAGCAAGAAATTTCAGAAGAAAGATCATGATAGAAGAAAGAAAGCTATGATAGCCTCATGGAGTGATTCGGATATCTCAACTGACTCTAAATCTGAAGGAGAACATGCCAACCTATGCTTTATTGCCAATCATGATGAAAGTTCTGAAAAGAACATTGAGGTAATGGTGAATTATTTGAATTCAAAACCAACACTAGCCCTCTCTGATTATCTTAGAACAATGCTTTTAAACGTAGAGGACTATCTGGAAAAAAAAATTAGAGTTTTGAATGAAAAAATTCATGATCAAGTAAAAGAAAATTTGCAACTTGTCTGTCTAAATCAGAATCTTGAAATCTCTTAGAAGAAAACTGACAGTGATTTCAAGGCCTTGAAAACCAGTTTCAAATCCTTGAAAACACAAGTCAAGGAAGTAGTCACTGAGAACTCACTCTTGAGTGACAACCTTGTTAATCTAAGACATAAAGTTGATGAATTAGATAAACAAAAGACTACTCTTACTGAGAAACTTCAAGAATCTGAATTACTCAAAACCAAACTTGCAGGCTGATAAAACAACTTGAACTTTATTCTTGGAGGTAGCTTGAAGTCTGTTCACAAAACTGGTATTGGATCAAATCCAAAATTTCTAAAGAAAAACTGTGACAACCCCGTACTTCGTCATGGGATAAATACGGAAATGCCATCCGCACCTGGGATCGCTCCCGGATGCAAGGAACAATGGTAATCAAAACAAACACCAACATAGTTATTTATATTACAAACCGTAATGTCTTCAAAATGAAACATTTCATACTATTACACAAGGTTAACATTGTCTAGGTGTTCCATTTGTTTAGTACTAGCACAACTAGGTGAGTCCACGATTCCCCTTAAGCCGAGCTTCCTTCACCTAGACCTGCGGGGGAAAGAAACAAAGACCGCTATTTTTCCAAAGTCAGCACAAAAGCTGAGCGAGTAAACACCCCAACATGTAAATAGGAAAGAGGCATATGTTTATTTTAATAAAAGAGGAATAATGAGGAAGTAAACAACAAATTATTTCAAATGACCAAATATAAATTTTCCAACTCATTATTTAGCATTCTCAATCCATTTCCATATTTTCCAAAATATAAATTCCTTCCATTTTCCACATGACAATCCACATTTGTTATTTAGTTGTAGAGGGGAACAAACCAATCCAAAAATATAGAACTAACCATATCCCATGCATCCAAGACCTTAAGTGCCGGCACCCCTCTAAGACTTCTGGCGGCCAGAGAGGTGAGTACATGGAGCAGCCCGGGGCAATTGCAACCGAGCAAAATATCATAACCACAATAAATAATAATCCACATGAGGTTCCACCGCACAACTGTTTCCACTTTACAATATTACGTATTATTAATTCCATGTGATAGTTTCCAAGAGAATCGTTTAGACAAGTATTTGAAATCTCAAGTCTAGCACGTATATCACATGTCACATTTTGAAACAAAAAATCATGAAAATAGTTGGACACGAAAGAAGGACGGGCACACTAGGTTATGAATATTTACTCACCTCAAGTAGCAAAGCAAATAGCACGGAAAATGCTTCTACGGATATACGTAGCCCTTGCTTACAAACTCGCCACCTACAATTTGTAATTCCTAAATTAATTACAAGTTCAATTGTGCAAGTATGTTATGTGAAATTCTCTAATCTCTAACGAGACTCATTTGAGATTACCCCCACTACCCCCATTAATTGTTATTATTAGCATGTAATATTTATAAACTGGTGAAGTAAACAACTTTAGTTTTCTCCTGAAAATACTACCACTTATATAATTACTAATTCGTAAAATTATTGAGTAATAAATCTCGTATTAAGTTTATACACTCTCATATTTAGGAATAGTAATTTATTAGAAAGCCTATCTATTAGTAAATGAAAAAAACAAATTTAATTATAGCTACTTATTTATTAGAAAGTGAATATGCTATAAAAGAATTAAATTCACAAATAAAATTCAAAAAATGTTTTTTCCAATGAAACAAGTCATATATATATATTTATAAATTGATGTTCGAGAGGTAATTTCTACTATCTAGGAAAAATAATCAAATAATCTAAAATAATATGGATCTTTAAATAAAGAGTCTACTTATTAGCCATTTTCTAAATCAACTTCCCAACTTATTTTTCTTTCATCAATATTATCAAAATAAACTATTTTACTCAAAATACTAGTTTACAAGCACTTAAAACTATTTAGTTAAACAAACCAAAATTAAGTGAATAGAACAAAGTAAATTTTATCTTGCTTATTTCCAGTAGAAACAACCATATTTCATACAAACAAATTGGTATACAATTTCAATAGCCAAACTTTTCATATATTATACGAAAATCACATTTTTAATTTCATATATTATAGGAAGTTTATATAAACAACAACTAGATCCCCCAAACTTATCATAAAAGACAATTAGTTACACCCCCACTATAAGCAGTTTCACTTCGTACATAAATCACCCCCAACTTTTCAGAAAGTACACATGCAGTTCAATACTCACCCTCAACTTTTTAGAAAGTACATAAACAACCCCCTTTCATGAACATACGTATAAATTTCTCAACCCAACAAACCCAAATCGATTTTAAGCTATCAAGTTCAAATTTTGATGATTAAAAATGAACTATAGGGTGATTTAGAGTTTACCCATGCGAAAAATCGCGAGAAATGGTCAAGAGACGAAGCGGGTCTCGGCTCCGAAGTTTATGGTCGGCGGTGATGATCGACAACGAACAATCCGACGTTATAGGCTCTCTTTGTTGGTGAATGTAGTCTCCTTGGACCTCCAGGAGCTTTTTGGTACAAAAATTAAAGGGTGGGTGCTCCAGAAACGCAAGGGGGAGCTTCTCGCCAGAAAATATGGTGGCAGCGGTGGTGGTGGCGGTTCTGGGTTTGTTTCTGCAGCTAGTTGCTGCCCCTGTAGGTCCTCCTTGGGTCGAACAAGAGAGGAGAAGATAGATTTGGGGTCAATACGGGAGAAGAGAGAGAGACCAGTGGTGGTGACGGTGGTTTTCGTCGAGGATTTCGCCGGCTACAATGGGTGGCCGGCGGCTTCCTTCGCGGAGCTGCCCAGCTCCTCCTTCGAACAGAGAAGGAGAAGATAGAGTGAGGGAGAGGTGAGGAGGAGGTTGTGGTGGTGGAGTTGGTTTGGAGACACTAAATTCATTTTTGAGATGCCTATTTGGAGTTCTATTATTTAGATCAACTACCCTGAAGATATGGTTATTGATGTGGTCGAAAATTCTCCAGTATGTTTGTGGACTAGTAAGTCTTTGTAAGCTTCCTGGAGTTATGTAATAGAATACAATGTCTCGGTAGCCTAACTTTTCCTTACTTGGGGTACTTACTATTCCCAAAAATCTTAACTGAGGTCTTGTTGTGGTGTAAACTGTTCGTTTAATCGAAGTTTGGCTACGAGGAGTGAATCGCAATAAGTTTCTTGGGAGTTCTCCTTTCGAATCGAGCCTTCTCTAATCATTTGAAATAGTATGATGGGACTCCTGAGTGGCATCGCGGAATTTGGGTCGGTAGCTAGATTTCTAAGATTAAGAAGAACTATTTATTTTAAAGTCTTGCTTGTTATTTTCTTAAGTCCTGTTTGGGACGAATAGAGCGCTTGCGTGTGTAAGATGTTGATAGTTTCTTTGCCGTTGCTGTATGGAGTTTTGTCACTTGAACATCACCAGAGGAGCATAAATTTTGAGTCATGAATTACTGTTGGATTCACGGAAATAGTAGGATTACGTGTTATGTATCAGGGGAAGACATTTTAAGTCCTTTGTTGATTTACATTACGGACTTCTGGTAATATCAAGTACGTACGGAAGGTCACTTTAGTATTTTGTCAAGGCTTGGAGGTTTATTGAAATATTTCAATCACTTGGTTTAATTAGGCTATGTCTATCGAATTATGGTACTAATTCGGACTTCAGATAGTTAGTACGATTCACCAGTGCGAGTGTGCAAATGGGGGTGTTATCACTAAATAGATATTTGGGTTCATGGGATGTTTGTTCTATTATTGACTATTTTTGATCTTATTTGTTTGAGCGAAATGTTATAAATTTTCTTTAACAGACCTTGTGAAACGAGTTATCTAGAGAAATGGGCTAGTTGAGACGATATCTTAGGTGGTATTCGGGTGAAGCAACCTCCGACTTGATGATTATGTATGGGTAGAACGATATAAGTTTCGATAAGAAATAGAAATAGGAAAGAAACTTCTTAATGTCATAGGATCTTGGAGGGTACCTTAATTTCCGTCTCAACCTATTTTGGGAGATAGACATAATTTCCAATAAGGAATGACTCTGGAACAAAAATAATACGATCCACATGCTCCAACTAAAGAAGTATACCCACGAATTGTATTCACCAAGTATGACCATCCATCGTGGCAAATTATATAGAGTTCCGAGGACGTCACTCGTCTAAGGGGGAAAGGATGTAACCCTTCGTTTAGCATACTTCGTTCAGAACTGCTACGTGAGACCGCTACATGATTAGAACCTCAGTATCATTATGTCGGGTCTAGAATTTTCATTTTTATAACTTAAATGATTTATAGCATTACTTGACATTTTATATGCATTTCATATTACAATATGCGAGTAAAATTGGGGGCTTATCGCTTATGAGAGATTTCATGTTTCTAATTTCAAGAATTAGTGTTTGGTTGCGTGGTTTTAGCATCACAAATATTTGTTTGATTTTAGCTTTGAGGACCAAGCTCTCTTTAAGGGGAGAAGGATGTAATACCCCATTTTAATACAAAGGGTAAATTAGTAACTGAGACAAGAAATTCGATTATATTTGTGAATGAAGAGTTTAATAATTTTTTGGGTTCAAAATAGAGTCGGAATGTTTATACAATATTATTATATTTTCTTACAAAATGATATTTTTGTTGTGTATTTGATTTGTTAGCATTTATGTAGTTATTTAAATAAAGTCTAGTTTGTACCCAACCCACTAGATGACTCTACCTATTGGTGCACCAAAAACACTAGATTTATCTAGAAAAGTGCTCCCAACACACTCTAGCACAACCAATACAAAAAAAGGAATAAAGTAATGTTTTGCCGGTGGAGGAAGATGACCTCTCCAAGTAACTCTTCTATTATTTAATTCTCTCTCTCTCTCTCTCTCTCTCTCTCTCTCTCTCTCTCTCTCTCCTTCTTTCTCTCACACAAAAACAAATCATAAAACAATACCCTCTCTCTCTCTCATCAAACCTACGGGACACAAAACCCACACCACCACCGTCGGCCTCCACACCACCAGCGACAACTCCACCACCTTCACCACAAAAACCTCCTCCTCACCTCTCCCTCACTCTATCTTGTCCGTCTCTGTCCGAAGGAGGAGTTGGGCAGCTCCGCGAAGGTAGCCGCTGGCCACCGATGGCAGCCGGCGAAATCCTCGACGGAAACCACCGTCACCACCACTGGTCTCTCTTTCTTCTCCCGTATTGACCCCAAAGCTCTCTTCTCCTCTCTTGTTCGACCCAAGGAGGACCTACAGCGGCAGCAACTAGCTACAGAAACAATCCAGAACCGCCACCATCGCCGCTGACACCATATTTTCCGGCGAGAAGCTCTACCTTGCGTTTCCGGAGCACCCACCCTTTGATTTTGATACCAAACAAATCTTGGAGGTCCAAGGAGTCTAGATTCACCAACAAACATAGCCTATAACGTCGGATTGTTCGTTGTCGATCTTCACCGCCGACCATAAACTTCGGAGCCAAGACCCGCTTCGTCTCTTGACCATTTCTCGCGATATTTCGCATGGGTAAACTCTAAATCACCCTCTAGTTCATTTTAATTATCAAAATCTGAACTTGATAGCTTAAAATCGATTTGGGTTTGTTGGGTTGAGAAATTTATACGTATGTTCATGAAAGGGGGGTTGTTTATGTACTTTATGAAAAGTTGAGGGTGAGTGTGAAACTGCATGTGTACTTTCTGAAAAGTTGGGGGTGATTTATGTACAAAGTGAAACTACTTATAGTGGGGGTGTAACTAATTGTCTTTTATGATAAGTTTGGGGGATCTAGTTGTTGTTTATATAAACTGCATATGATATATGAAATTAAAAATGTGATTTTTGTATTAAAGCTATATCCTAATATTTCTAGATATTAATTTGACTATATAAAAGTAAATTTTGGCTATTGAAATTGTATACAAATTTGCTTGTATAAAATATGGTTGTTATTATTGGAAATAAGCAAGATAAAATATACTTTGTTCTATTCACTTAATTTTGGTTTGTTTAACTAAATAGTTTTAAGTGCTTGTAAACTAGTATTTTGAGTAAAATAGTTTATTTTGATAATTTGATGAAATAAAATAAGTTGGGAAGTTTATTTAGAAAATGGCTAATAAGTAGACTCTTTATTTAAAGATCCATATTATTTTAGATTATTTAATTATTTTTCCTAGATAATAGAAATTACCTCTCGAACATCAATTTATAAATATATACATATGACTTGTTTCATTGGAATAAACATTTTATGAATTTTATTTGTGAATTTAATTCTTTTATAGCGTATATACTTTCTAATAAATAAGTAGCTATAATTAAATTATTTTATTTTAAATTAAATTGTGTAGTCATTTACTAATAAATAGGCTTTCTAATAAATTAATATTTCCTAAATATGAGAGTGTATAAACTTAATACAAAATTTATTACTCAATAATTTTACGAATTAGTAATTATATAATTGGTAGTATTTTCACGAGAAAAATATAGTTGTTTACTTCACCAGTTTATAAATATTACATGCTAACAATAACAATTAATGGGGTAGTGGGGGGTAATCTCAAATGAGTCTCGTTAGAGATTAGAGCATTTCACATATCATACTTGCACAACTGAACTTGTAATTAATTTAGGAATTACAAATTGTAGGTGGCGAGTTCGTAAGCAAGGGCTACGTATACCCGTAGAAGCATTCTATTTGCTTTGCTACTTGAGGTGAGTAAATATGCCTAACCTATTGTGCCCGTCCTTCTTTCGTGTCCTACTTTCATGATTTTATGTTTCAAAATGTGACTTGTGATATACGTGCTCGACTTGAGATTTCAAATACTTGTCTAAACGATTCTTTTGGAAACTATCACATGGAATTAATAATACGTAATAACGTAAAGTGGAAACAGTTGTGCGGTGGAACCACATGCGGATTATTATTTATTGTGGTTATGATATTTTGCTCGGTTGCAATTGCCCCAGGCTGCTACATGTACTCACCTCTCTGGCCGCAAGAAGTCTTAGAGGGGTGCCGACACTTAAGGTCTTGGATGCATGGGATATGGTTGGTTCTATATTTTTGGATTGGTTTGTTCCCCGCTACAACTAAATAATAAATGTGGATTTTAATGTGGAAAATGGAAGGAGTTGATATTTTGGAAAATATGGAAATGGATTGAGAATGCTAAATAATGAGTTGGAAAATTTATATTTGGTCATTTGAAATAATTTGTTGTTTACTTCCTCATTATTCCTCTTTTATTAAAATAAACATATGCCTCTTTCCTATTTACATGTTGGGGTGTTTACTGGCTCAGCTTTTGTGCTGACTTTGGAAAAACTGCGGTCTTTGATTCTTTCCCCCGCACGTCTAGGTGAAGGAAGTTCGGCTTAAGGGGAATCGTGGACTCACCTAGTTGTGCTAGTACTAAACAAATGGAACACCTAGACAATGTTCATCTTGTGTAATAGTATGAAATGTTTCATTTTGAAGACATTACGGTTTGTAATATAAATAACTATGTTGGTGTTTGTTTTGATTACCATTGTTCCTTGCATCCGGTGCGGAGTGGCATTTCTGTATTTCTCCCACGACGAAGTACGGGGTGTCACAAAAACAATACCATATTTGTGAAAGATGGAAGCTAAACATCTCCTAAATGCCATTACTGCAATAAGATTGGTCATGTTAAAATGGCTTGTCCTTTTAGAAGAAGATACCCTCACATAATGAGGAACACTTTTCCCTTCCAACTCAAAGGAAAAGTTAGAAAGATTTTGGTTCCTGAAGGGGTTAGACCACCTAACATGGTTGAACCTGAATATGAATCTAAATTCAGAACTTGGTCTAACAGCTGGGGTAAGGCAGTGAATGGTGTTTGCAGGGTGTCACCAAGATCAAAGAGCAGAAGTGGTTTATGGACAGTGGTTGCTCAAGACACATGAGTGGAAAGAGATCTGTCTTCTCAGAACTAAAAGAGCAATCAGAAGGTTCAATTACACTTGGTGAAAAAGGAAAATGCAACATTCTTGGTATTGGTAAAGTTGGTACAAATTCTGAAAATTCCCTTTCTGATGTCTATCTAGTTGATGGCTTGAAATTTAATTTGCTTACTGTATCCCAACTTTGTGACAATGGCAACAAAGTTATATTTGATAAACAGAAGTGTGTGGTGCAGAATGATAAATCTGTCAATTTCATCCTCACAGCCTCTAGATCAAACAATGTTTATACTTTTCAGACTAACAAAGTTGCAGGTGAAAACGTGAAGAGTCTCAATGCCTTTAAAGAAGATTCAAAGCTTTGGCATAGAAAGTTGGGACATATTAGCTTGCATACCTTGAACAAGTTAGTCTCCAAGAACTTAGTAAGTGGATTATCCTCTATCAAGTTCAAAGATGAAGAATTATGCAAGGCATGTGCACAAGGCAAGAAAACTAGAAGCTCATTCAAGTCTAAGAACTTTGTAAGTACTACTAGACCCATTGGATTGCTGCATATGGATCTCTGTGGTCCTATGAGAACTCCAACTCCAAAGGGTAAGAATTACGTGCTTGTTATTGTTGATGAATTCTCCAGACATACTTGAATAATGTTTCTGAAAGAAAAATCTGAAGCTCTATTTGAATTTTCAAAACTTTGTAGAGAACTTCAAACTTTGAAAAACATACCTATTGCTTCAATCATAAGTGATCATGGTAGAGAATTTGATCAGCTTGAGTTTGATATAGCCTGTTCTAAACATGGCATCTCTCAAAACTTTTATGCTCCTAGAACTCCTCAACAGAATGGAGTTGTTGAAAGAAAAAACAGAACTCTTGAAGATATGTCTAGGACAATGCTTCTGGAAAACAAGCTGCCAAACTATTATTGGGCAGAAGCTATGAATACAGCAAACTATATTCTTAACAGGTGCTTGATTTGTCCTATTCTGAAAAAGACCCCCTATGAGCTGTTCAAAGGAAGAAATCCAAACATCTCTTACTTCAAAAATTTTGGCTGTACATGTTTTGTTCACAATAATGGTAAGGACAATCTTGGTAAGTTTGATGCAAGACGTGAAGAAGGTATCTTTCTTAGTTATTCACAGACAAGCAAAGCCTATAGAGTTTATGATAAGAGAACCAAGTTTGTTGAAGAAAGCATTCATGTTATTTTTGATGAAATATATGATGGTTCTTTGAGTGATGGTTTTGTAGATCTCAATCTGAATAAGCATGATTCAGATACTGAAGAAGAATCCTCAAAAGGATCCAAGGAAATGTCACAGGAACAAGACAGACATTTTCAAGGACTTGAAACAGGATCTCCAGAGAAAACAGGATAACAAGCTACTACTTCAAGTTCTCAAAGACATGAGAAGCAAATTGGAGAGCCTGGACCATGGACACCAAGAAAGATATTCAAATATCTCTCATGTCATACTGCTGATAACAATATTTCTGATCCAACCACTCGTACACAGACCATATCACAGTTGAAAAATCATTGTGCTTTTAATGCTTTTATTTCTCTTGTAGATCCTAAAACTATGAATGAAGCATTACAAGAATCAAACTAGATTATAGCTATGCAAAGTGAAATCAATGAGTTTGAAAAGAACAAGGTCTGGAACCTAGTTCCTCCACCAAGAAATCAGTCTGTCATTGGCACCAGATGGGTATTCAGGAACAAGTTAGATGAGAATGGAAAGGTAATCAGGAACAAAGCTAGATTGGTAGCTCAAGGCTCAAGGCTACAATCAAGAAGAAGGTATTGACTATGAAGAAACTTTTGCTCCTGTTGCCAGGTTAGAAGCAATTAAAATTCTACTTGCATTTGCATCTCACAAAAACATTAAACTATTTCAAATGGATGTGAAGTGTGATTTTCCAAATGGTTATCTGCAAGAAGAAGTTTATGTTGCTCAACCTCCAGGTTTTGAAAATGACATGTTTCCAGATCATGTTTATAAACTTGACAAATCTCTTTATGGTTTAAAACAAGCTCCAAGAGCTTGGTATGAAAGATTGTCAAAGTTTCTATGTGAAAATGATTTCAAAAGAGGATTGGTAGACAATACCCTTTTCATAAAGACTCATGAGAAAGGTATGCTTGTAGTTCAAATTTATGTTGATACTATTCTGTTTGGAGATAATAATGATCTTCTATGAAAGGAATTCTCAATTCTTATGAGCAGGGAGTTTGCAATGAGCTTGATGGTAGAATTGAACTTCTTCCTTGGAATTCAAATTCATCAAATGAAGAAGAGGATTTTCCTACATAAAAGCAAGTACACAAAGGACTTGCTAAGAAAGTTAAATTTGTCTCAATCCAAAGAGATTAAGACTCTCGTGAGTTCTACATTGTCTATAGAAAACGATGAATATGGTAAGAGTGTAAATGTGAAGGAGTAAGATGTATGATTGGATCACTACTCTATATCACAGCTAGTAGACCAGATATCATGTTCAGTGTGTGCTAGATTTCAAGCTGATCCTAATGAATCACACTTGACTGCAGTTAAAAGAATTTTTAGATATCTCAATGGTACAAAAGAGTTATGGCTTTGGTATCCTAAACATTCTAACTTGTTTTTGTGTGGCTATTAAATGCTGATTTTGCAGGATATGAAGTTGATAGAAAGAGTACATCAGGATGCTGTCAATTTCTTGGATGATCTTTAATCAGCTGGCATTCTAAGAAGTAAAATTCAGTTGCATTATCAACAGCTGAAGCTGAATACATAGCAGCTGGAGCTTGTTGTTGTCGAGTACTTTGGATAGCACAACAAACGAGAGATCTTGGATTTGATTTCAGAGATATACCTATCAAGTGTGACAACACAAGTGTAATATCAGTTACAAAGAATCTAGTTCAGCATTCAAGAACAGAGCACATTGATGTTAGACATCACTTCATCAGAGATCATGTAGTGAAATGTGATATTGTTCTCGAATTTGTTGAAACTAACATGCACTTTGCAGATATCTTCACCAAACCATTCCCAGATGAAAGATTCTCAGCCTTAAGATTGGAACTAGGGATGCTAAATAAGGAAGCTTTGGTTTAGGGGGAGGATCAGGTAAGTATTATGTGTTTCAAAGGTTTGAACTGATTTTCAAAGCCTTGAAATCCTTTCAAAGCTTTGAGTATTTGTGCCTTACATGATATAGCTTTTCAAGGGCTTGAAATCCTTTCCAAAGCCTTGAAAGTAAGACTGCATGTTACTTAGTCAATAGTTTTGGATCTTTCAATGTTGAGTGTTATCTCTATAGATAATTGCTCGATGTTGCCACTCAATTTTGAAAAACCCATTTTCAGCCAAAATAGTAATTAAATATTTTATTTCCAACGACACACTCAATTTTTTAATCTTTCTGACTCATCAAGATCTTCAAAGATCAGAGAAAGTATTTAGTTTCCTTTTCAAAATGAAACTCTTTTATGTTTATCTCCTTCCTTCTTTCTCCCCTCGTATATATCCTACTTCCCTCTTCTTATCCAAACCCTAATGAGCACCAGAAGAACCTCAGACATAATCAAAATGGCTAGTGGATCAAAGGCTACAACAGAGAAGAAAAGAAAGGACACTGTGGAAGAGGTTCAAACAATTATTGGGGACTCCAATTCAAATATCCCTACTGCAGAAGATATAGCTCCTCCTCCTCCCAAGAAGAAGGCCTAGAAGGATGAAACCCCAGTGTCTAGAAGGAAGAAGAAGGCAGTGGAGACAGTACCACAGAAAAACAGAAGGGCATTCATATTGATAGCCCAAACTAGTCAAAGAAGAAAGTTGACAAAGCAGACAAGGGCAAAGGAAAGGAAAAAGTTATAGAGGATGAACCAGAAGATGAAGCAGATGAGAACATAGAAAGGGCACTGCAGATCAACTCTGAAAAGAAAACCACTTGTAAGCAATCAGCTCCCGATAGTACATGGTTTGTTACTAATGTTTCTAGAGGTCAATGGCTTTATGGATTTTCCTCTAGACCAGTTGGTTTTTTTTAGCTTGATTAGTATGCCTATGCTACATGGTATGAATCTGGAATGCATCAAAATGTTGAAGAAAAGCTCTCTTTGGTTTATTCTAAATCCTCCAGAGTTAGCCTACCCTAGACTCACCAGATTATTTTACCTAAACCTGAAACAAGTCAAGAAGTCTGCAAATCTTGTGATTCAGACTAAGGTTGCAAGCATTGACATGGAACTAGATCATTCTGAGTTTGCTAATGTTCTAGGTTGCCCTAAGAGATATGACACCAGTAACTACCCTCCTAAGAGTGAAGCCCTAAAACTAGAAAAGGAATAATTCTTTCTACCTAATACCCCTACCACATCAAAGCTATTAACACACTCTGTGCTAACTATTGAAGCCAAAGTTTTGTTCACTATCTTTATGAGATGTGTGGTACCTAGGGAACACTCAAAGGAACTGGTAACTGACATGGTGTTGTACTATATGTACTATGCATGGGTATGAAATTGATCTTCCAAAGCTGGTGATGGAGCACATGTTTTATAGCCAAACCAACCAGAGAAAACACCCTTTTCCTTTTGCCAATCTGCTCACCTTATTCTTCAAACACTTTGAAATTCCAACTGATAATGAAGAATCATTGACTACTGGTTTGGGCATGCTCAATGAGAAGGCATTTGAAAAGATTTGTGAGGTGAAAACAAGTGATGAAGTTTGGAAACTCTACTCAGAGTTGACAGAAGAAGAATTGGGTTCCAAGAAGTTTCTTAAACCCAAATCCGTAACTCCGACTTCCAGCCAAATCTCTCAGTCCCAAGACAACTCCTTGACCCTCAAATTGTTGAAAGAACTTCCGATGGAGATTGATGAGGTAAAGGAGAATCAGCATGGGTTTGACACTGATCTCAGACAAGTGAAGTACATGGTTGAAAACATGTTCAGGAGCATGACACTGTTTGATGTGGCTGAGGAAGTGTCTCAAGCCGAGAAGAGTACCAAAAATGCTGAATCAGCAAAATATCCGTCCAGTGAGAATTCAACTCCAGGTAAGAATGCTCAACAAAAATGAAAAGGCGAACAGGTGGATGTTGAACAAGTGGATGAAAATCAAGAGGAAGACAATCCAGACTCAGGTTTACTGCTCATAAATCTGAAGAAGAAGAAACCTAAGAAGTCTACTGTACTAGAGATTGTGACTGCTGCTGATTTGTTTGAGGGAGAAGGTGAAAAAGGTGATGATCTAGATCAACAAGAAAAAGATCGGGATGATGAGGAAGAAATTCGGGAAGAGGATGCAGAGAACCAAGGAGATGAAGACCCTACCCCTTAACTCTTGCCTACTCTCTATTTTTCTTTTTCAAGGCCTTGAACTCTTTTCCAAAGCCTTGAAATTCTTAACTTTCGAATCTTTCACTTTATGTTTTTCCAAAAACTGCTCCAACATATTCTCATTCTTTTTTTGATGAAAGTCAAAAAGGGGCAGAAAATTTAGGTTGTTTTACATGTTTTTTTTTATTAGAGGACCTAGTTTTGGTTAGTTAGGATTATCTGCACACTTTGTTGGTTTTCAGTTTAATAAGTTGGATGTTTTGGAAAACATATGTTGATTATTTATGCTATGTGCTAATGAGTATTTCTTGCAGAAGTACAATATCAAACAGATTGGAAGACCTTGGTTGTGTCTCTCATCAAGGGGGAGATTGTAAGCTCAAAGCAATTTCAATGTTTGAAAGACTTGAAATAGCTAGCCTATTTCAGAAACAGCTTTCAAAGCCTTGAAACTGATTGAGACTTATAAGCATGATCTTAGGGGGAGTTTCTGTTTCTGTTTGAACTCCTAAACCCCTGTGATTTATCTATTATTACTTGATGATGAAAGAAAATATATTTGGATATGTTTAACACCATCTAATCCATCTGTTTAACTCAGTTTTGCAGGGAATGTTTATTTCCTATTTTGCAGGATTTGTTACCTAACATAAGTTTTGTAGGGAAGGAATTTATGGGTTGATTTGATTCTGCAATCAATCTAATGATCCTAACAGCTTCTCAACATGTTTATGGACAAGATCAGATTAGTATCCCTGAAGATACTGAACAACTATCTGTTGGAAGAAGACTGTTAGAGAAGTCAAAGTTGTTGCTTACAAAATAGGAAAGTCTGTTGATGAAAATCTTGAAGATTTGAAGAACAAATGAGCTGTATAAAAGGAGCTCAGTTTTGAATCATTTGATAACACAAATCAACGGGCAAAAAGCTAGAGACTCTCAAACACAGTCAAGGATTTTCAAGAAACAAAGAAGCAGATCAAAATCTCAATCCTATTCTCAGAAGAACATTGCACTCTCACAAAAGTTTCATTTATTGTGTTCTTCTGTTTTGAACTTTATTTGTATATCTTTCATATATTACTCTTGTTTACATTCACAAGGATTGTTCAAGGTGAACAATAGAGAATTCTTAGTTAATCAGATAGCTAGAGAAGGTACCAGATAGGTTAGTGAGAACCACAAGCTGTAACAAAGTTAGGTATCTCTCTGTGCTTGAGATCTAGGGCTTAGCTGTTGATTAACAAGAATTGAGTTGAAAATACTACAGGGAGAAGATCCCTGAGGTAGAGATGTAGGTCCAAGTGGACTGAAGTCTATATATCTTGTGTCTCTTGCATTTACTTTTCTGTTACAAACTTAGAACTACTGCAGCATTCAAAACAGTTTTATTCCAAGGGCTTGAAACTCATTTCAAGGTCCTGAATCTCTTTACAAATATTTTTTAAACCACTACTCTAGCAAAGTTTAGCAAAATTCTGCATACTCTATTCAACCCCCCCCCCCCTTCTAGAGTATTGATCCTTCTTTTCTATCTAATGTACACCCCTTCAATTTGGCATCATGAGCCTCATTCTTTTCGTGAAGCTAGCACTAACCCTCTATGACAACAAGAAATGAGTAATGAATTAGATGCCGTAGCCAAAACCCAGACATGGAATTTGGTTCCTCTTCCCCCTGGCAAGACACTTGTTGGTTGCAAGAGGGTCTATCAGATCAAGACCCGTTCTGATGGTTCAACTGAGCGATACAAAGCTCGTCTTGTTGCTATAGGCTTTACACAGGGGTATGGAATTGACTGTGAGGAGAGGTTTTCTCCGGTTGCTCGACTTACATCTGTGCGGCCTATCTTAGCAGTAGTGCTCTTTGCCCGTGGTCTCTCTTCCATATGGATGTAAATAATGCGTTTCATAATGGTGACCTTATAGATGAAGTCTACATGAAACCACCTTCGTCCTTCATGTCCCCTATCATATGGTGTGCCTTCTTCGTTGGGCCCTATATGGACTCAAGCAAGCCCCCCCCGTTGTTGGTTTTCCAAGTTCAGCACTAGAGTGACTCAACTTGGCTTTACTTCCAGTCCTTATGATTCTGCTCTCTTTGTACGCCGCACCGCACGTGGAATTATTCTCTTATTGCTTTATGTTAACGATATGATTATCACTGGTGATGATCTTGCAGGCATTAGAGAGCTTAAGGAATCCTTGAGTCGCCACTTAGAGATGAAGGATCTGGGAACTCTCTGTTATTTTCTCGGTCTTGAGGTTACGTCCAGCACCGTTTACTCCCTATATCATAAAAAATACGCTTCACTCATCATTGCTCGAGCAGGAATAACAAAAAAAAAAAGATTGCTACCACCCCTCTGGAGCCCAATCTTAAGCTTACTCCCTGCGATGGAGAACTGCTCAGAGATGCTACCCGATATGGAGAGCTGGTTGGCAATTTGTTTTATTTGACAGTTACTGGTCTTGACATTGCTTTTTGTTCATCAAGTAATCCAATTCATGTCAGCTACGGGATCAACACATTCTTTGTTGTCCTTCGAATTCTCCGGTACATTAAGGGTACTATACTACATGGACTTCACTTCTCATCACACTCCACTTCAGTATTACGAGGTTTTGTCGACGCCGACTGGGATGGTGAGCCCACTGGTTGCCGTTCTACTACAAACTACTGTTTCTTCTTAGGGGATTCACTTATTTCTTGGAGGATCAAGAAACAAATCATTGTTTCTCGTTTTAGTACCGAGGAAGAATATCGAGCATTGGCTGATGCTACTCAAGAACTTATATGGCTCCGATGGATTATAGCCGACATGGGTGCTCCACAGACTTCTGCAACTACAGTTTGTTGTGACAGTCGTAGTGCTATTCAGAATGCCCACAATGACGTGTATCACGAACGCACCAAACATATTGAGATTGATTGCCACTTCGTCAGAAAACATCTCAATGCAGGCAATATTCATCTTCAGCAAATTGGTACTTTGTAACAAACTGCCGATATCCACACAAAGGCTCATCCTCCAGGGCGCTTTCATGACTTAGTCTCCATACTTCACCTTAGCACTTCTCCACCAGCTTCATTTTGAGGAGGGGGGTGTTAATGTGTATATATGCTTTCCATCTTAGATAGTTGACTTACCATGTGTAGATAGAAAATTGATCTTTTCCATTTGTAATATCTTGTATATGTACCCATGATGTATATCCTCCAAGGTTAAGATGAATGAAACAATTATTATTCCCACTTTCAATTGTAACATCCCACATGAGGGCTGGTTGTGCACCGCTGCGGAGTGGCGGCAGTAGATTAGAGAACAGACGCCGGCGTTGCTGGGGATTTAAAGCCTGATTAGGGCGAGCGAATTTGCAAGTCACCGGCGTCGAGGTTGTGGGTTGATGATCGGTTGGAGCACCACAGTTGGATTTGATGAACTCTCGTCGTAGAGAAGCCCCTGCCCGGCAAGACTCAATGAAGCACCAATTTGATACGTGATCAAAGCTGCTCCAGTGAGTTACTGGAGAAAAACCGAACGATAAAGGAAAAAAACGAATGAGAGAGTGAAGGAAAAGGATTAGGGTAAAAAAAATCTTATTGTTTATTTTCAGAAAGTTACACCCTTAAATACTATCTAGACCCTGAAAATCCTACCTCAATACCATC
The DNA here is from genome assembly GCA_023055425.1 of Linanthus parryae. Taxonomy (NCBI): domain Eukaryota; kingdom Viridiplantae; phylum Streptophyta; class Magnoliopsida; order Ericales; family Polemoniaceae; genus Linanthus; species Linanthus parryae. Next base: position 19,724,119 of record JALGPY010000012.1, on the reverse strand, counting down.
CGAGAAAGAACAGTAAAGAAAAGTCGACCTTATAACCCAAAAAAAAACACGACTATCTACTTTCTTGGTTTTAATTAAAATAAAACAACGACTAACGTTCTACATAATCTGATAAATATTTTGGACATCCCACAGTACGCTTCACACGTCCCAACGTTTTGGGCACGTCAGGCGTCCTGACGTGGTCCTCCTTCTCCTCAGCATCTCGTGGCTCATCAATAACCGTGATGTATAAGTTTGGTAAAAAGAGTTGGTGCAATTAAAAAAGTGACTGACGTGACAATTTTGTTGTTTAGTGAAAGTTACCGTTATACTCTTGTAACTAACAAAATTGTGACGTATAATTGAGGAATAATGACAATATTGTCATTTTAATGTTTTGAGGAAAGAAAGACACAAAATCCTATAAACACAAACTTTTTTCTTTTACCAACTCAACACACTTTTTAAGCACTCTCCTTAGAAACACTCCACTAAAATGTGTCACGTGTTCTCATTTTTCTCACCAAAACAACATATTCCTAATTAGTAGGAGAGAACAAGTGGGATGATTCCCACATCCACTTTTAATGCCATTCTCAAATTAGATTTTATTAATTTTTTATCTGACCACATTTGAAATTATAATTAACGTATTATGCCATTGTATATATATTCGGCTCTCTTATTAAATATAACACACATATTATAAATTTACTTATTTTTTTACTTACATACAGTACAAATTTAATTATTCCAACTGCGGCTCCTCATGCACATGACCCACTACCACACAAGTACTTGCAAATTCACCTGCGCCTCCCAACGGCCCAACACCTAATCCTACCTCTGTGCCTGCTACCATACCACCACCTGTGCCAGCACATGCTTCTGTGCCTATCAATGAGGTACCTGCATCACCTCCTGCTCCTGCACAAATGCGCACCCGCCATCCCAATCCGAGATACTCCAATTAGCAGTTTGTCAACACCACCACTGTTCCTCCTGTTCCTCGTACCATTGAACCACAAATAGTGGCTCAGGAACTAAAAGATCCTCTTTTGAAACAAGCTATGGACGATGAAATTGCTGCTCTCGCACGCAATCAAACCTGGGATCAGGTTCCTCGCCATGGCCAACCTATTTTCGGATGTAAATGGGTGTTTCGGGTCAAGCGCAAGGCTGATGGTACTGTTGAAAAATACAAAGCTCGCCTTGTGACAAAAGGCTACTTGCAGGAATTCGGGCGTGATTACTCCGAAACGTTCCTGTTATGAAACCTGTCATTGTTCGCATTATCCTCACTTCGGCACTCGCGCATGGATGGAAGGTGCGTCATCTAGACATCACAATGCGTTTATCAGTGGTCATCTCACAGATACCGTATACTTAGTACAACCTACATGATATGTGGATAGCTCCAATCCCACTCATGTCTGCAAGCTACGATGAGGCCTCTATGGTCTTAAACAAGCTCCCCGGGCATGCTACAATGAACTCATTGCATTTTTGCTCCAGTTTGGGTTCCAACGAACGCGTGCCGACCCATCTTTGTTCTATTTCTTCGCCAAAGGTGTCCGACTATTCTTCCTGGTCTTGTTAACCGGCAACTCCCCATCAAGTTTGTCGCAGTTTGTATCTCGGCTAGCTACTGGCTTCTCTCTCAAGGATTTGGGCTCACTTAGTCAATTCTTGGTGATGAAATTCATCCCTGCTTAAGGTGGGTTCTTTCTCTCGTAAGCTCAATATATCTCGGACATCCTGGGGAAGTTTCATATGGAAGATTTAAAGCCTGTCTCCATTCCCATGTGCTCCATTCTGCCAGCTGATTCTGCGAAAGACGTTAACATTTCTGACTACCGCTGCTTACTTGGTATTCTCCAATATCTCAGCCTCATGTGCCCTGATATCTCGTTCGCGGTTAACAGAATTACTCAATTCCTTCATGCCCCCCTTTTGTTGGAATTGTGCCCTAGAGGCAATCAATTAATTGTGACATTTATGGATTTACGATTCATTATGTTATCAATATAGAGATATGTTAACATGAATGAAGTCCTTAGAATATAAGTGTTATATTCTTAAATATCCCTAGTCGATTATAATGATTAATAGGACAATCATCTATAGACTAGTATGGGGTTGGATTGATATGGAGATATCATGATCCAACACATGGGTGTGCATTAAGGGTAATGGCGCACCGGATTGACCCATCTCCGAGAAGGCTACATACATGTTATTTTAAGTCACAAATGCTTCTCGTGGTGCAATGGTATTGTCATCCTTAAACTTGAAGTCACTAGATTTTCTAGTTGTGGATTATTGTGATCTTGGTAGCGTCAAAGGCTACACCGTAACTGGGTAGCTATAAAGGCGTGTACTGGATACAATAAGAAGCAAGCTTAGAGATCGTAGTAGACGTAGATAGAATTTGTCCCTCCCACATAACGGGAGCAAATATCCTAGGCCACTCGAGGGATAGTGCTTATAAAATGTCTGGCCAGACTCAAATAAATCAATATGGGATATTGATGTTATTTGCACGAATAAGGCTATTCTCGGGATCGAGAAACTACGGATTGGATATACGAGTGTGACTTGTATGTCTCGTGTCCAATCCGAATATTGGGACAAAGGGATGAGACAATTACTTGCACAAGGTTTTTCATGATGACAATTCTATTTGTTGGCTAGAATGGATGTCTTGCTAGAGGCCGCTTCATATTAGTAAATAGTTACTACCAACTAAATAGAACCTATGGGGTCACACGCCATATAGGGGTGAACTAGACTTGGGAATTAATTAACTAATATGATTAATTAATTAAAAGGATCAAATCGCAACAACTTGCTAACTTAGTAGGACTAATATGCAAGTTGGACTAATCCATGTATAGACATGATTAGGATATGCCAAGGTGGCCTAATTCATGTAGAGACATGATTAGGATTAATTTGTAAATATAACTAATCCATGTATTGACATGATAAGGACTATTTTTGCAAAAGGGACTAATCCGAACTTGAGTAGGATTAGGAGAGGGGTTCTTTATGTAGTAGGACAAGGAGTTGTTGGACTATATAAAGAACACTCCTAGCTTATTTTTCTCTCTACACATACACACATCTATATGATAGAGTAGGAGAGAGAAAAGCAATGAGAGAGAGCAAGTCCCAAGCAAGGGCCGAACCCCCCCATGGGACCGCCCCCTACCCGTCGGCCTAAAAGGGAGCCGCCACCTTTGGTGCTCCATTGTTGCGTGATTCTTCTTCCTCTTCCTCTTTCCGGGCTAGCATCAAGGATTGGAAGATCTAGTATTCAACTCTAGGCGTGGATCAACTATAGAGAACGTGACACAATTCGCGTTTGAAGTCATCAAAGGAGAACCCTAAGGTGTGTTATTGATTCCTTCCTTTACCATTGTTATGTCTCTTGACTTGTGATCCTTGGAGGGTTTTGCATGGTTTATGATTGTTTTTGTTTACGTTGCGCATCCATGAATCAAAACCCTACACCCTTGACTCGCACTGGTTGGCGGCTAAACACATTCTTCGCTATCTCAAGGGCACTATCTGTCTTGGTTTTTACATCTGACTGGGGTGCGCATGGATCTCTCCGCTTTCTCTGATGCAGAATGGGTGGGAATTCCACCTTGGGAAGCTCTACCACTGCCTATTTCTTATTCTTGGGCTCCAATGTCATCTCCTGGAAATCCGCACTTCAGAAGTCTGTCTCGGGGTCCTCCAAAGAGGCGGAATATCGTGCCCTTGCTAATGCTACAACTGAATCGCCATGGGCCCAACACTTGCTTCATGAACTTAACATAGCTCTTACTGGATCTCCAACTCTATATTGGGACGATCTCAGTGCCACATATGTTTGCAAGAATCAATTCTTCCACTCTCGCATGAAGCAAGTCGCACTAGACTACTTCTTCGTGCGTGACCTTGTCGCAGCGGCCAAACTTCATGTGCGACATGTCCCCACTCAGCAGCAGATCACAGATACTCTCACCAAGCCACTCGGGTGCACGTCCTTTCTCAATCTACGGTCCAAGATTGTAGTCACTGACAGATCCTTCATCTTGCGGGGGCGTGTTAAGGAATGAGATAATCTCAGATTATCTCTATCCTGATTTATGCTGATTCTCCAATGATTTATGGGATAATTATTATGTTGTAATTATCTCATTTCTATTTTAGATGATTATACGTTGTATGTAAATCACTCCTCTTGTATAAATACGGAATAAGGGTCATTAGAAATATTATTCACTTATTCTACCTTTACAAAGGGCAATAAAAAGCCACAAATCTTAAGTTGCAATCACATCAAGAAGAGATATTGAGACCTAGCTAGTTAATGCTACACCGTGACACGGAGGCTGTTGGGTTGTGACTTGAATTCTAGTCAGCAAGTCAAAGTCAGTTTTTGTTTTCTTTTGGAAACGAAGTTGTTACCAACTTTGTTGTTACCATTCTGTTATGGGGCGGTGATTAATTATTTGGCTTGGGGCCAAAGTTTCCTTACACTTTGTTTCCAAAGTAACCATTGTATTAAGTCACTGCCACTATGACCCTCACATGCCTGTATAAAAGGCATGGATGGCCTTTTGTTACACACAGTACACACACACGCATAACACACGGGTTTAAGAAGAAATAGCGTTGAGAGTTTTGTTGTGTGTGTCCGGGTGGGTGTTTCGGGTCGCCGCCGTGGCCGTTGTGGCCACGGCGTGCATTGAAATCGGGTTCTCTTCTCAATAAAATATCTGGTTCTGGCCGTGGATTAGCTAGCAGGTTCGTTACAAATTCGTTAGTGAACCACGTTAATTATTTGTCTCGTTCTTGTTTTCCTTTCATTTTTCTTGCTCGAATACCCACATGTTATAACAAACTGGTAACGGAGCTCTTAAATAGGAGTTCTGTTACAACAAACTGGTATCAGAGCCAGGTCAGGCGGAACACCAATTTCAACAAACTGGTATCAGAGCCAGGGTTCCAAGATCCGGGTGGAGCCTAGAGCTAGGGTTTCACGTTTTGGTGTAACTCAAAGCTAGGGTTTCGCGATTCAAGTGGAGCAGGGTGTCGGGAGGTTGGGTTTTCGAGATTTCGCCAAGAACGATATCTGGTTTGGCAATCAAGATCGATTTGTTCGTTATAGAGAAGCAGGTACACCCACCATCATAAGTCCCATGGAGCGGGCTATCCGAGCTCCTGTCGGAGATATCTGGCGCGCATCTGAGTAGGCGTGCAAGGGATCTGGAAAATCCAGCACGTATTCCGTACTGGCGCGAATCTGGCGGTTCACGCGCATGTGGCTTTCTGGCGATTGACGTACAGGCGCAATCCAGCTCCCGGCGTGGAGCATCTGGAGTGTGAATTGAATCTGGTTCTGGCTCATGCGTTGCAGGAACTCGTTGGAGTTGGAGCAACGACATGGAGCATCTGGCGCGTGAGATTTCTGGCACGCGCATCTGATTCTGGTTCTCGCGCATTATGCACGAGTTTGTTCTGGCGTGCATCTTGTTTTGCAACGTGTACCATGACACGCACTGAGCTCGCATCTGGCGCGATCTGTTTGTGGCGAGCATCTGGCGCATCTGAGGCTTACGGGGCGCATCGGGCATGACAATTTAGGCACTCGTCATCGGTGCATCTGGTCTGGATGACATTTGGGCATTCTGTCATGGTGCATCTGTCTGGCGCAATTGGGCGCATCTGGAATACATTCGGTCCTGCTTTCTCAGTGAATGTATTCGAGTCTGGTTCTGGGTGGAGCACTTTTTTCTGTTTCCGGAAGTGCAACCACATCGGGCGCATTCGTTGCAGGAATGCATGGTAGTTGGAGCAACGATTAGGCGATTCGGGTTTCGCATACAGCTGCGGAACATCTGTCTGGGGAAGCGTGCTCGTTTCCGGTTTCTGAGAGACGCATCCGGTTCGGATTTTAGAAGAGAAGCATCAGGTTCAAATTTTGGGTTGCTGAGATGATTCAAGTCAAGGTGGAGATTTGTTGGGTTGTGACTAGAATTCTAGTCGGCAAGTCAAAGTCAATGTTTGTTTTGTTTTGGAAACAAAGTTGTTACCAACTTTGTTGTTACCATTCTGTTATGGGGCGGTGATTAATTATTTGGCTTGGGGCCAAAGTTGCCTTACACTTTGTTTCCAAAGTAACCATTGTATTAAGTCACTGCAACTATGACCCTCACATGCCTATATAAAAGGCATGGATGGCCTTTTGTTACAAACAGTACACACACACGCATAAAACACGGGTTTAAGAAGAAATAGCGTTGAGAGTTTTGTTGTGTGTGTCCGGGTGGGTGTTTCGGGTCCCCGCCGTGGCCGTTGTGGCCACGGCGTGCATTGTAATCGGGTTCTCTTTTCAATAAAATATCTGGTTCTAGCCGTGGATTAGCTAGCGGGTTCGTTAAGAATTCTTTAGTCAACCACGTTAAATATCTGTCTCGTTCTTATTTTCCTTTCGTCGTTCTTGCTCGAATACCCACACGTTATAAGAAACTGGTAACGGAGCTCTGAAACAGGATTTCTGTTACAAAAAACTCGTATCAGAGCCAGGTTAGGAGGAACACCAATTTCAACAAACTGGTATCAGAGCCAGGGTTCCAAGATCCGGGTGGAGCCTATAGCTAGGGTTTCACGTTTTGGTGTAACTCAAAGCTAGGGTTTCGCGATTCAGGTGGAGCAGGCTATCGGGAGGTTGGGTTTTCGAGATTCCGCCAAGAACAATATCTGGTTTGGCAATCAAGATCGATCTGTTTGTGAGAGAGAAGCAGGTACACCCACCATCTTAAGTCCCATGGAGCGAGCTATCCGAGCTCCTGTCGGAGCAATCTGGTGCGCATCTGATTAGGCGTGCAAGGGATCTGGCAAATCCAGCACGTATTCCGTACTGGCGCGAATCCGGCGGTTCACGCGCATGTGGCTTTCTGGAGATTGACGTAAAGGCGCAATCCGTTTCCCGGCGCGAAGCATCTGGCGTGTGAATTGAATCTGGTTCTGGCTCATGCGTTGCATGAACTCGTTGGAGTTGGAGCAACGACATGGAGCATCGGGCGCGTGAGATTTCTGGCACGCGCATCTGATTCTTGTTCTGACGCGCATTATGAACGAGTTTGTTCTGGCGTGCATCTGGTTTTGCAGCGTGTACCATGACACGCACTGAGCTTGCATCAGGCGTGATCTGTTTCTGGCGAGCATCTCGCGCATCTGAGGCTTACAGGGCGCATCGGGCATGACAATTTGGGCACTCGTCATCGGTGCATCTGGTCTGGATGACATTTGGGCATTCTGTCATGGTGCATCTGTCTGGCGCAATTGGACGCATCTGGAATACATTTGGTCCTGCTTTCTCAGTGAATGTATTCGAGTATGGTTCGGGGTGGAGCACTTGTTTCTGTTTCCAGAAGTGCAACCACATTGGGCGCATTCGTTGCAGGAATGCATGGTAGTTGGAGCAACGATTTGGCGATTCGGGTTTCGCATACAGCTGCGGAACATCTTTCTGGGGAAGCGTGCTCGTTTCGGGTTTCTAAGAGACGCATCCAGTTCGGGTTTGAGAAGAGAAGCATCAGGTTCAGGTTTCGGGTTGCTGAGATGATTCAAGTCAAGTTGAGATTTGTTGGGTTGTGACTAGAATTCTAGTCGACAAGTCAAAGTCAATGTTTTTTTTCTTTTGGAAACAAAGTTGTTACCAACTTTGTTGTTACCATTCTTTTATGGGGCGGTGATCAATTATTTGGCTTGGGGCCAAAGTTGCCTTACACTTTGTTTCCAAAGTAACCATTGTATTAAGTCACTGCCACTATGACCCTCACATGCCTATATAAAAGGCATGGATGGCCTTTTGTTACACACAGTACACACACACGCATAAAACACGGGTTTAAGAAGAAATAGCGTTGAGAGTTTTGTTGTGTGTGTCCGGGTGGGTGTTTCGGGTCCCCGCCGTGGCCGTTGTGTCCACGGCATGCATTGTAATCGGGTTCTCTTTTCAATAAAATATCTGGTCCTGGCCGTGGATTAGCTAGCGGGTTCGTTAAGAATTCTTTAGTCAACCACGTTAAATATCTGTCTCGTTCTTGTTTTCCTTTCGTCGTTCTTGCTCGAATACCCACACGTTATGAGAAACTGGTAACGGAGCTCTTAAACAGGAGTTCTGTTACAACAAACTAGTATCAGAGCCAGGTGATAACGCCCAATTAGGGGTTATCCTTTAGCCTGATTTCACGAGTATTTGTGTCGGAATTTACGGTTTTTGCCGGAAAATGCCTTAGAATGACTCGGGAATCTAGAACGAGACGTTTATTTGCACTTGCTGGATTTCTGCTTATTTCTTGCTATATTTGGATATGATCGCGGGTTTTCGTTCGTGTTGCCTTTTCAGGAACAGGTTCGGGAGGTGCATCGGGAAGTGTGCCGGGACCAAGCCGGGACCGTCTCGGGAAACGTGCACAAGACCGGGACACGACGGAAACACGGAAAAGCAGGAGAACACCGAAGAGGCAAACCGGGAGCGTCAGGCAAAAGAGTGGGACCCAGGGGACCCAACCTGGCCCACCAAAGGACCAAGTGGGGCTCATATCTCCACCCCCTGCCTGCGTATATACGCAGCCTTGCGTATATACGCAGGCAGGGAGGGAGATGGGGGGTGGTTGATTGGCCCTGGTTGCGTATATACGCAACCCTGCGTATATACGCAGCCAGTTTTGACTTTTTGGTCAAAGGCGGTGGACCGATGGCAGATTCCGTAATTTCGGGCACGAGCGTTTTCGGGAAACAACACTATTTAAAGACTCGTCCAGACTCGTTTTGAAGACACGGAGACACAACACAATTCTCAGCACAACCGAAGGGCAAAGTCAGAGCATTCCCGGAGAGCACGAAAGCGCGATTCGAGATTCGAAGACTTAGTTTGATTTCGTTCTCTCTCTTTATATTTAGAAACTGCGTTTTGTATTATGTCTAGTCGTAGCTAAACTTCTCACCTAGGTTCTCGGTGAACCTAGGGTTTCGTACCCAGATTTTATGACTACTTCGTTTATGGATTCATGATTGTTATCTTAATTCAGCAAGTTATATCTGTTATTCTGGTTTTGATTATTATCGTATATGCATGATAGGATTGATCACCCAGGATTGCTATAGACCCGAGCTTGTAGGTGAAAACGTCAAGTTAGGGTTAGGAAGAAAAACCAGGATTTAGTACCTTACCCTGATAGACCGACCAGAGAAAGGGAGATAGGGCTAGCATCGAAAAACGTAAGACCAACTGTTAGAGAATTTGACCCGGGCCATTCGGACAGGTTAGAAACCCTAACAGGATTAGACCGAGACTGCAGATTTAGGCAGCTTAACAAGAATCTGAAAGTCTGCAGGATCAGGATTACGTGTGGAATCTGAAAAGTCACTGCACAACTGGTACGTTGCACAGATATCGAAACTGCTGAGTGTTTTCATAATCGAACGTAAAACTGAAATCTGTAGAAACCCTAGGGGATCCTGGAACCTAGTCTTCATCTATTATCGTTACACCCGATTCAGCTTATTTCAGAAAACGTCACAAAAATTTTTACGTTTACGTTTTTAATTTCTGTTTTTAGTTTAGTCACTATAATCACAACGTACTCCTCCTTGTTGCTATACTAGGTTAACCGAAACTGACAACGTAAGTAAACCCGAAACAGTCCTCGTGGGAACGATCACCCGAGTCTAATTGCACCCGGTATTACAAGATTCGTACACTTGCGATAGCACGTCAGTTTGCGCACCAAGTTTTTGGCGCCGTTGCCGGGGACTTTTTAGGGTCTATTTAGTAGTCAGGATTAGTTTTCTGAGTTTTTGTTTATTTTCAATTTTGTTATTTTTCTTTTTATCTCACTGCGTTTTTGAATCTGCGTTTTCAGGACTGTTTAGTTGATGCCCAGATTGCCTCGCGATTTGGTGTCACCACTCGACAACCCGGAAAAACTGTATACCGAAGAGAACCGCAGAAACCGAGAAAGCAGGATGGCAACCAACCAGAGAGATCCACCCGAGAACACCAAAGCCGGTGGACAGGAACGAGAGACACGTACCCCAGCCCAGATTGCGCGGTACATTGAGGAGCTTGTCACAGCAGGACTTGCTGCCCGAAGCAACCAGAGAACGTATAACCGATCAGGGAAGGCGTTGGTGGAAAATTTCGAAGTCCCCACCGGGGGGCATGAGCGAGCCATTGTGGTGCCCGAGAAGACCCGAACGATTTTATCGGGAAATTCGAAGATTACTGCAACAAGGTCAGATACAAGGGGGTAGAAGCAGAGGCACTCATGTTGATCTTATTTCCATACTGTCTTTACGGAGTAGCCAAGGACTGGCTCGAATCCCGACCACCCCGATCCATCACCACATGGGAGGAGTGTGTCACGGATTTTCTGGCAAAGTTCTATCCCGCCTCCCGAGTCATACAGTTACAGAGCGAGATCCTGTCATTCAGACAGAAGATGGGGGAGACGGTGGTGGACGCATGGGACAGGCTCATGAGATTGGTCAAACGGTGCCCGAACCACGGTTTTGGAGACGCGAAAATCCTGCAGGTTTTCTACCATGCCCTAGACAGGGAGAACGCCGACAGGATTGACAGAGAGGCCGGGGGAAACTTCCTGTATCACGTAGACAAAGAAGGTGCGTATGACCTGATGAAGCAGTTGGCCAAGCAGGACACCCGACTGTTTGACGATCGCAGGATGGCGGCTAGAGCCAAACCTGCAGAGGATGACCGTATAGACAACCTGGCCAAGATCGTTCACGACTTGGTCAAGAAAGTCTACTCGGATAAGAAGACTGTTGCAGCAGTCGAAGATCCTGATCTGGACACAGCCATTGAGGAGCTAAGGACCGAAGACACCAATTACGTACAGCAGCAGTGGGACCCGAGCCGGTACCGACCGGGTATGAGAGACCATCCCGGGTTTCGGTACGGAAAGCCGAACGCAGCAGTTTATGCACCGGGATTCCAGCACAGGCCACCAGCTCAACAGGCTGCCCCGGCCCAGCAGACTCAGTCAGTCCCATCCACACAGCAGTACGGCGCTCAAATGAAAGAGATCAAGTCCATGTTCCAGACTATGGAGTCCCGGTTCAAGCACATGGACACCTTGACGGCAGATATGCAGACAACCAAAACGTCACTGCGCGCTTTGGAAGTGCAGGTGGGGCAGTTAGCACAACAGCTAACGGAGAGACAGCCAGGAAACCTACCCTCGAATACAGTAAACAATCCACGGGCTCAGATCAATGCTATCTCCACTCGGAGTGGATTGGCACTGCAGGATCCACCGTATCCCAGCCACGCACGTGCAGAAAATTCGAAAGAAGTAGAACGCAACTTGTCGGGCCAGGATAACAGCACAGTCGAACGCCCCCAGCCTAAGGGCTCGGTTGAGCAGGATGCAGTGCAGAACGAGACAGGTGCAGAAACTGTACCCGTCTCCAAGGAGGTCCCGTACCCCTTGCGAACACGAAAGAGGGATGACAGCAAGGACTACGCCAGGTTTCTCGAGATGTTCAAGCAGCTGCAGATTAACATACCTTTTGCCGAGGCTTTGGCTAAGATGCCCACTTACGCCAAATTCCTCAAGGACATCTTGTATGGGAGGAGGCGAATGAGCGGTTTCGAGACCATAAACCTGACGGCAGAAGTGAGCAATTGTGTGAAGAACGGGCTACAGAGGAAGAGAAAGGATCCTGGCACTTTCGTTATACCGGTTACCCTAGGGAACGCTTACACAGGAAAGGCTCTGCGTGACCTAGGGGCCAGCATCAACCTGATGCCGTTGACGATTTTCAAAAGCTTGAAAGTCGGTGAACCCCGACCCACAAGAATCATGTTGCAGATGGCAGACAGGTCCGTAAAACAGGCCTACGGGGTTATCGAGGATATTCTGGTCAAGGTTGGCGAGTTGATTTTTCCAGCAGATTTCGTCATCCTGGACATGGAGGCAGGGGAGGTACCGCTCATACTTGGCAGACCGTTTTTGGCCACGGGCGAAGCAATGATAAACTGCAAGAGCGGGGAGCTGACCATGCAGATTAACGAGGAAAAAGGGAAATTCAACGTTTTCAAAAATCTGCAACTGCCAAACTACTACGACCACGAGGACATCTTTGCTATAGATGTGGTGGACGAAGGCTGGGAAAACGAGGAGATGGACCAATTATGGGAGGAGATTGACAGCATGTACAAGGATGAAAAGGAGAAGACTCGGTGCGAGCACGCCATGAGAGCCGAGGACTGGACCACCTTGCACCGAGACGAAGACGGCGGGCAAAAGATGATTCTGGTCCCGTCACTCAAGGAGCCACCCGCACTGGAGCTGAAACTGCTCCCGAGCCATCTCAGGTATGCTTATATTGGTGAAAATAGTACTCTGCTCGTAATTGTTTCGTCTCGTTTATCTCAGGAACAGGAGCAGAAACTGCTGGAAGTATTGCGAGAGCATAAGGAAGCAATCGCATGGACGATTGCAGATATCAAGGGAATCAGCCCCTCCTACTGCATGCACAAGATCTGAATTGAAGAAGGCAAGAAACCGGTGATTCAGCCCCAGCGGAGACTGAATCCGAACATGAAGGATGTTGTGCGAAAAGAGGTCATGAAGTGGCTGGAAGCGGGAATCATCTACCCCATATCGGACAGCACGTGGATCAGCCCAGTCCAGTGCGTGCCCAAAAAGGGGGGGGGGGTATTACGGTGGTGCAGAATAACGAACAGGAGCAGATTGCGCAGCGTACCGTCACAGGCTGGCGGATCTGCATGGACTATCGGAGGCTAAACGATGCAACACTGAAGGACCACTTCCCGCTGCCATTCATGGACCAGATGCTGGACCGGCTCGCCCACCACGCCTATTACTGTTTTCTGGACGGGTATTCCGGGTACAACCAGATTTGCATAGCCCCGGAAGATCAGGAAAAGACGACGTTTACCTGCCCGTACGGTACGTTTGCGTTTCGGCGCATGCCGTTCGGGTTGTGTAACGCTCCGGCCACGTTCCAGAGATGTATGATGGCGATTTTTTCCGACATGATCGAGAAAAATCTGGAGGTCTTCATGGACGACTTTTCACTCTTCGGGGACAGTTTCGATGACTGCCTGTTCCATTTGGGCCAGGTTCTGATCCGATGCAAGAAGGAAAATTTGGTGCTCAATTGGGAAAAGTGTCACTTTATGGTCACCGAGGGGATCGTGCTGGGTCACAGAATTTCCAGCAAGCGACTCGAGGTGGACAGGGCGAAGATCGAGGTGATAAAGCAGCTTCCATACCCGACGAACGTAAGGGCGATCAAAAGTTTTCTTGGTCATGCAGGATTTTACCGAAGATTCATCAAAGACTTTTCCAAGATCACAAAGCCACTCTGCGCGTTACTTGGAAAAGATGTACCCTTTGATTTCGATGCAGCATGTCGGCAGGCTTTTGACCACTTGAAAGAGAAGCTGACCACAGCCCCGGTTATAACCACGCCAGATTGGTCACTCCCATTTGAGCTGATGTGTGACGCCAGCGACTACGCAGTCGGGGCAGTTTTGGGCCAGCGAAAGGATACGGTATGCCACGTCATTTATTATGCGAGCCGGGTACTCAACGATGCCCAGCTCAACTATGGCACGACAGAAAAGGAACTGCTGGCCGTGGTGTATGCCCTGGATAAATTTAGGCCCTATTTGGTCGGGTCAAAAGTTATCGTTTTTACCGACCATAGTGCCCTGAAGTACCTGCTAGACAAAAAGGACGCAAAACCGAGACTGTTGAGGTGGGTACTACTGATGCAGGAATTCGATGTAGAAATTCGGGACAAGAAGGGAGTTGAGAACGTGGTAGCGGATCACCTATCCAGACTTGAGAACGTGAAGGTGGACCCGGTGCCGATCAAGGAAAACTTCCCGGACGAGCACATCATGGCAGTAAAAATCGGGAGACCGTGGTACTATGCCATAGCCAATTACTTGGTAACTGGCATGCTTCCCGAGGATCTCACCCCATCGCAGCGGAAAAAGTTCATTGCCGAAAGTCGACAGTATTTCTGGGACGACCCGTACTTGTTCAAACAGGGGGCCGACAACATCCTGAGAAGGTGTATCCCGACCCACGAGGCCTGGAACGTGATCCGACACTGCCACTCATCACAGTGTGGGGGTCATTTTGGGGGAACGCGGACAGCTCATAAAATACTGCAGTCCGGTTTTTTCTGGCCGACAATCTTCAAAGACTGTCACGACTATGTGCAGGGATGTGATAGGTGCCAGAGGACAGGAAACACGTCACACCGGGACGAGATGCCGATGACCTTGTGGCAGGAGGTAGAGCCCTTTGATGTATGGGGGATCGACTTCATGGGTCCGTTCCCGTCATCGATGGGAAATCTTTACATTCTGCTGGCAGTAGATTATGTGACAAAGTGGATCGAAGCGATCGCGTGTCAGAAAAACGATGCAGCTACCGTTGAGCGTTTTATGAAACGCAACGTTTTCACTCGTTTCGGGACTCCCAGGGCAATGATTAGCGACGAGGGCTCTCACTTCATCAATCGGGTTTTTGCGAAAGTTCTGAAACAGTACGGCGTGTCAGTTCATAAAGTCTCGTTACCCTACCATCCGCAGACGAACGGGCAGGCCGAGGTGTCGAATCGAGAGATCAAGAGCATACTCGAGAAAACAGTGAATCTCGGCCGAAAGGATTGGTCTGTCAGACTGGACGATGCGCTCTGGGCCTACAGGACAGCTTTCAAAACACCGCTGGGAATGTCACCGTACCAGCTCGTTTTTGGGAAAGTGTGCCACTTACCGGTGGAACTGGAGCACGAGGCGTATTGGGCCATCAAACTGCTGAACTTGGACCAGAATCTAGCAGGAGATAAGAGGAAGATGGCGCTGCTAGAATTAGAGGAATTCCGCAGAACGGCTTTCGAAAGCGCCAAAATTTACAAAGAGAAGACAAAGAAGTGGCATGATAACCGTATCACGCCAAAGCAGTTTAACGAAGGCGACAAAGTGCTTCTCTACAATACCCGGATGCGGTTCTTTCCGGGCAAGTTGAGGTCTCATTGGTCGGCACCGTTCATCATCAAGCAGATTTTTGCCTGGAGGGCATTCGAGCTGGAAAATCCAAAAGACAAGTCCAGTTTCAGGGTGAACGGGAACCGGATCAAGCCGTATCTCGAGACCGCCGAAGTCGTCAAAATAGACCCGGTCTATTTTGATGATCCGTAAGAGGTAACAGGGTCGGGCCGTCGACCGTAAATCACAAGGCGCTGTTTGGGAGGCAACCCAAAATTAATCGTTTATTTATTTATTTTTATTACTTATTACGTTATTATGTTGAGTCTGAATTTTCGAGAGAGGCGAGATGAGCGGGTTTTTGACTTTGAATTTGAGAATGTGCAGATACAGAAACATCCAAAACAGCCAGAACCGGGAAAACAGGGGAAGAGAGATGATTTGAAAAAAAAAAAAAATTGCCTCGGGCTGCGTACCTGCGTGTATATACGCAACCCGAGGGCATAAAGTAATTTTTTTTTGGTTGTTTTCTGGTTGGGTATATACGCAGTACTGCGTATATACGCAAACAGAAAAAAAAAGAAAAAAAAAAATTCGAAATTTTTTCAAAACCCCGGGGGTATTTTGGTCATTTTGACCATTTAGGGTTTAAATGGGAAGAGGGGGGCGGCCACACCATTGTTGGCACCTCTCTTTCTCTCTCTACCTCCATTTCCTCTCACTTGAAGAACACAAATTGTGCATCGGACCTCCAAATCAAAATCCGGGCACATTTCTGGAATCCCCTCGTCGCAAGGATCAAGTTTCATCCATCAATATCCAGAAACAAGCGAAAATCGAGCGGGCAATTTCCATCAAAAAGTGAGGTGTTCTTGAGAAAAAGTGCAGATTCGAAGGTGTTAGAGCAAGAACTAGCAAAAACCGTACAAGGGAACGTGAACGAGGAGGTCGAGGGCTTCGATTTGGTGGGCTCGGATTTCAATTCCAGACAGTTTGGTTTTCCGGCGATTTTTCCGGCGACCGCCGGCGGCTTTCCGGCGACTTTCCGGGCAGAATCTCCGGTCTTCACCCCTGTTTAGGGAAGGTCGAAAATCTCATCCCTCGCTTTATTTTCCGTTTTGGCACGGCCCGTAGCCGGGCCCGTTATTTTCGGTAATTTTGCGTTTTGGAGCGGCACTTGCCGTGTGGACCTCTGGTAGCTCTTAGGTGGACTATCTATTGAGACACACTATTTTTGTGCACGTTTCACGTTTTTGCTTATTTTTCCCGAGTCGGCACGTTTTACGAGGTTTGGTCTGTTATGGAGTTTCATGTACCCGTCCTAGACCCCGAGCGAGATGACATCCCGACTGACTATGAGGCGGATGAGCTTACCTCTAGGCAGTTTGACAGTTTTAGGTTCGTCAACCATCATGCACAGTTTTACTATATGAACGGAACCAAAATGGGTCATAGCCTTCCCGTAGACTACAAGTTTCAGGTAGACCATACGAGCATGCCGCCAGAAATGGCAGAGTATGCGAGTCGACCGGACATTTTCGGAACGTCCCTAGCGGGGTTTCCGGACGTTTCCAGTTCTGACTTGGTGCGTGAGTTCTACGCGAACCTCATGCACAAGGGGGAGGGTGAGGCCAACGTGGATGTCCGATGGGTGTATTTGCGGCGTACGTTTATGCTGATTACGGCGGATACCATCCGCCAGGCGTACCAGATTCCGATGCGCCATTTCACGTGCGCATATGCTGAGTGTGCAGATTACCCGCCTAGCGATGCTGAGCTTTTGCGGGTTGTGACTGGGGGGGGGGGTACCCGGGTGCCCATTTTGAGAGAGAGGGGCCAGGCGAGATAGGCAAGAAACTGCATTCTCATTTTATTACCGGCCCGCCACGGTGGTGGGCCGAGTGGGTAGTGAACAGGGTAGTGGGCATTAAGCATTTTACCTACCTTGACTTTGAGTACGTACTCTTAGTCTATTGCCTTGTTCTTAGACGAGAGGTTGACATTCCTCGTCGGATTTGGGTGTACATGCAGGAGCGGAACTGCTCCGGTAGCCACAAGGGATTGGGGTACGCCAACCTCATTGCCAAACTGGCACGGGAGTTTGAGGTTCCGATGTTTGATGTGGAGGGTGATCTACTTCCTCCTAAGCCACGGCCTTATAGGAAGCTTATCGCTCGTCACCCGGGCCCACCACAGCCAGTCGTTGACCTCGATGAGGATGACGATATCATGGAGGAGGACCCGGCTCCTGCCCCTGCACCTGCCCCTGCCCCTAGGAGGCGTTCGACTCAGGAGCGACCAGTCAGTCGCCAGGCATCGGCAGGACTTCGGCGATGCCGTACTAGTAGAGAGAGTGAGCGCCCCGAGTCGAGTAGACAGGGGACTGAGAGTAATGCCCAGCCTCAGCCTGCCCGACAGAGAGGTGAGCCGACCCCACGGGCCAACCCGGCTCCACGGGCCGACCCGACCCCACGAGCTAGACCAGCCCCGCCACGTAGACTGCCCCGAGTGGACGAGAGATTTGAGGGGTGTCAGGGCGGACACAAGTCCATAGGAGAGAAGGTGTATGAGAGCGTGGGCAAGCTTTGGAGGGCGTTGACGCATAACCGCCAGACTCAGCGGAAGGTCACGAAGGACACCCAGGCTGCCCTAGCTAGTATTCGAGAGGAGCAGCAGGATGCGGCTCGGCACGCAGGCCGAGAACCGCCACTCCCGCTGTATTTTCCACCCACCTACTCCAGCAGCTTTACCGAGGGATGGTCGGATGACGGGGACTCTAGCGAGTGCACGTCTGCTCCACCACCTCCGACCCAGCCACCACCCCGACTCAGCCATCACAGCCACCTGCCCGACAGGAGAGACGGCAGCCCGGGACACGATCCCGGCAGCCTACAGGTCGTCACACTGGGACCCGTACCCAGCAGACTGGGACCCGTACCCAGCAGACTGGGACCCGTACCCAGCAGCCTTCGAGTGGCAGGACGACTTTGCGATCCCAGCCACCTAGCAGTTGGACTGGGTCCGAGTCGCAGTCCTCTGATTACCGGCCCCGTACACGGGCGCGTCAGCCGGTCTTTAGGACTGATTCAGAGAGCAGCTCGCCGGGTAGCATATCCGGTACGTCCGTGACCGGGTTAGACCCGACATTTTTTCCGGACGAGTGAGTGCCATGAGGGCATGCCACCTCTTAGTGTGGGGGTGGTAGTCGTGTCTGCATTTACCCGGTCTGCACGTTTTTTCATATATATTTGCAGTTTTTATTTTTTTTTTATTTTTGAGTCAGCATATTTTCTTTATTTGAGTCAACCCACCATAATCATTCTGGCCATGCATTGTATATAATTAAAAAAAAATGAAAAATTAAAATTTGTTTATGCTGCTGGTTGGGTATATACGCAGACCTGCGTATATACGCAAATAGCAAGTATAAATTATTTTTCAAAAAAAAAAAAGTTTAAAATCAGAAAATTTTGAGAAAGGGCAATCGAGATAACGAAAACAGTGAAGAAGTTTAGTTTGAATCCTTTGAAAGAGCAGAAAAACTTGCACCAAGGTATAGTAGATAGGTGAGAGCCAGAGACCTTTGGAATCCGCAAGTAATTATCAACTGAGCGAAAAATCCGACTAGTTGCTACACCACCGTCACATAGGTAGTCGACAACCCGCCCACGGGCGCCGTCACGGTCATCGCATTTTTCGGTGGAGTGACTGGCTATCAAGGGACCTCACGTCCTGTTTCTTACCCCTAGGTCCAATTAGTCAACCCGTTTGAAGCCATTTACCCTCTTTCTTCGTAGCCACTTTAGCCTAGGCAGCCTTCTTTGAGACCTCATCAGTCGATAGTTGGCTATTCTACGTGTTATGACGGAGGGAGTGAGTAGGGGCAGGTTTTAGATGGGGGAGTTTCATGAGTTATCAGTTTTGGACAGTTTCGATTTTGACACGTTTTTCGAGGGAAGGACAGGGTGAGTTAATGGCGACAGTGCATTAATTTGCGGAGGTTGATCACTTCATTACATAGTGACCACAGGAGGAGTTAGTCGCGTGCGAGCATCTTTTCGCACAAAACGGGGTTCCGGGGGGGGGGGGGGGGGGGTTGTAGGGCCAATTGGTGGTTGTGCCGTTTTTCTACATCTTTGGTGATGAGGAGGTTCGGTGGGACCGCACAGTTTTATCTCGACTACAGGATCAGCGCTTCAGGATTAGTGTGGGGGTACTCCACATGAGGACATTTTACGTACCCCACGACAGAGATTTATTTTCACTCACTCAGCTTAAGTCAGTTTAGTATTGTCAGTATTCGTGTACGTTTGTATATATAGTTGTGTTAAAAAAAAGTATATTATAAAAAAAAAAAAAAGAAAAAAGAAAAAAGAAAAAGGAAAAAAAGAAAAGAAAAATCATGATCTAGTTTTGAGTTTGTTTTGTGTTTTTGTTATTTAAATAAAAAGCTGAGTGAGTGGCACAATTTTCGAGACGTTTTGCACCGCTTCACATTTGTGGCCGCGAGCACGGCGAAGACACACCGGGGGACAGGAGGATTGGGAAAGCAGGAACTTAGGTGTTTCAGGCAGTTTTTCGGGATCTCGGTGAGGGGTGTGAGTTTGGTAAATTTTGAGAATGTCATAACAAGTAGGATTGTGCCGTACCTTGATACATATATTTATCCTACCTGATTAGACATAGATCCTTTCGGAAACAGCTCGGATGGTAAGTTAGCTAGGGATTTGCTCAGTTTGATTACCAAAGTAATAGTACTTCGGTTCAGTGCTTAAATCCACCATATAAATCTGTTCAGACTTACCGATCGCTTGCAGGGAAGTAAATTCTGAAAAGGATGAGATCACGAGGACACACTGTTTATGTTTTTGAGGTTTCCCGATCTCGCCAAAAATATTTTTGTAACTAGTCTGTTTTGAGTCGTTTGAGTCTGTGTATATTCTATCTGAGTCATTTTTTCTATCGAGTCGTCCGGTTGAAAGGTTTGGGTCGAAAGCGTATGCAACAGTAGGGTATGTACAGAGTCAGTCACGAGGACAGAAATGCAGGCTAGAGTTGGCAGGATTGCTCGGGACGAGCAATGTTTAGTGCGGGGGTATTTGATAACGCCCAATTAGGGGTTATCCTTTAGCCTGATTTCACGAGTATTTGTGTCGGAATTAGCGGTTTTTGCCGGAAAATGCCTTAGAATGCCTCGGGAATCTAGAACGAGACGTTTATTTGCACTTGCTGGATTTCTGCTTATTTCTTGCTATATTTGGATATGATCGCTGGTTTTCATTCGTGTTGCCTTTTCCGGAACAGGTTCGGGAGGTGCATCGGGAAGCGTGCCGGGACCAAGCCGGGACCGTCTCGGGAAACGTGCACAAGACCGGGACACGACGGAAACACGGAAAAGCAGGAGAACACCGAAGAGGCAAACCGGGAGCGTCAGGCAGAAGAGTGGGACCCAGGGGACCCAACCTGGCCCACCAAAGGACCAAGTGGGGCCCACATCTCCACCCCCTGCCTGCGTATATACGCAGGCCTGCGTATATACGCAGCCTTGCGTTTATACGCAGGCAGGGAGGGAGATGGGGGGTGGTTGATGGGCCTTGGTTGCGTATATACGCAGCCAGTTTTGACTTTTTGGTCAAAGGCGGTGGACCGATGGCAGATTCCGTAATTTCGGGCACGAGCGTTTTCGGGAAACAGCACTATTTAAAGACTCGTCCAGACTCGTTTTGAAGACAAGGAGACACAACACAATTCTCAGCACAACCGAAGGGCAAAGTCAGAGCATTCCCGGAGAGCACGAAAGCGCGATTCGAGATTCGAAGACTTAGTTTGATTTCGTTCTCTCTCTTTATATTCAGAAACTGCTTTTTGTATTATGTCTAGTCGTAGCTAAACTTCTCACCTAGGTTCTCGGTGAACCTAGGGTTTCGTACCCAGATTTTATGACTACTTCGTTTATGGATTCATGATTGTTATCTTAATTCAGCAAGTTATATATGTTATTCTGGTTTTGATTATTATCGTATATGCATGATAGGATTGATCACCCGGGATTTATATAGAACCGAGCTTGTAGGTGAAATCGTCAAGTTAGGGTTAGGAAGAAAAACCAGGATTTAGTACCTTACCCTGATAGACCGACCAGAGAAAGGGAGATAGGGCTAGCATCGAAAAACGTAAGACCAACTATTAGAGAATTTGACCCGGGCCATTCGGACAGGTTAGAAACCCTAACAGGATTAGACCGAGACTGCAGATTTAGGCAGCTTAACAAGAATCCGAAAGTCTGCAGGATCAGGATTACGTGTGGAATCTGAAAAGTCACTGCACAACTGGTACGTTGCACAGATATCGAAACTGCTGAGTGTTTTCATAATCGAACGTAAAACTGAAATCTGTAGAAACCCTAGGGGATCTTGGAACCTAGTCTTCATCTATTATCGTTACACCCGATCCAGCTTATTTCAGAAAACGTCACAAAAATATTTACGTTTACGTTTTTAATTTCTGTTTTTAGTTTAGTCACTATAATCACAACCTACTCCTCCTTGTTACTACACTCGGTTAACCGAAACTGACAACGTAAGTAAACCCGAAACAGTCCTCGTGGGAACGATCACCCGAGTCTAATTGCACCCGGTATTACAAGATTCGTACACTTGCGATAGCACGTTAGTTTGCGCACCACCAGGTCAGGAGGAACACCAATTTCAACAAACTGGTATCAGAGCCAGGGTTCCAAGATCCGGGTGGAGCCTAGAGCTAGGGTTTCACGTTTTGGTGTAACTCAAAGCTAGGGTTTCGCGATTCAGGTGGAGCAGGCTATCGGGAGGTTGGGTTTTCGAGATTCCGCCAAGAACGATATCTAGTTTGGCAATCAAGATCGATCTGTCTGTGAGAGAGAAGCAGGTACACCCATCATCATAAGTCCCATGGAGCGGGCTATCCGGGCTCCTTTCGGAGCAATCTGGCACGCATCTGATTAGGCGTGCAAGGGATCTGGCAAATCCAGCACGTATTCCGTACTGGCGCGAATCTGGCGGTTCACGCGGATGTGGCTTTCTGGCGATTGCCGTACAGGCGCAATCCGGCTCCCGGCGTTGAGTATCTGGCGTGTGAATTGAATCTGGTTCTGGCTCATGTTTTGCAGGAACTCGTTGGAGTTGGAGCAACCACATGGAGCATCTGGCGCGTGACATTTTTGGCACGCGCATCTGATTCTGGTTCTGGCGCGCATTATGCACGAGTTTGTTCTGGCGGCATCTAGTTTTGCAGCGTGTACCATGACACGCACTGAGCTCGCATCTGGCGCGATCTGTTTTTGGCGAGCATCTGGCGCATCACAGGCTTACAGGGCGCATCGGGCATGACAATTTGGGCACTCGTCATCGGTGCATCTGGTCAGCATGACATTTAGGCATTCTGTAATGGTGCATCTTGTAGGGTTTTGATTCATGGATGCGCAACGGAAACAATAATTAACCATGCAAAACCCTCGAAGGATCACAAGTCAAGAGACATAATGATGGTAAAGGAAGAAATCAATAACACACCTTAGGGTTCTCCTTTGATGACTTCAAACGCGAATTGTGTCACGTTCTCTATAGTTGATCCACGCCTAGAGTTTATTTCTATATCTCCCACTCCTTGGTGCTAGCCCGGAAAGAGGAAGAGGAAGAAGAATCACGCAAAACGAGACCAAACCAAGGAGGTTCGGCCTCCTCGGGGCCGACGAGGACGGGTGGCGGGCTAGGGGGGCGGCGGCTCCTCTAGCTTGCTCGCTCTCTCTCCTTTTGTTCTCTCCCACTCAAGTTTTTATCTATTATGAATATAAGTGTGGGAAGGAAGGAAGGAAGGTCCTTTATATAGTCCGACAACTCCTTGCCAACTACCCAAAGGACTTATTCTAGTCCTACTAGAATTCAATTTAGTCCCTTCCTTGCAAATTAGTCCCTACTAAGTTTGCAAGGTTTTGCAAAGTGATCCTTCTAATTAATTAATCCAATTAATTAATTCCCATTTACGGTATAGTGATCCTTTATAACTACCCAGTTACGGTGTAGCGTTTAACGCTACCAAAATAACAATAATCCACAACTAGAATATCTAGTGACTTCAAGTCTAAGGATGACAATACCATTGCACCGCGAGAACTGCTTGTGACTCAACATAACATGTATGTAGCCTTCTCGGAGATGGGTAAATTCAGTGCGTCATTAACCTTAATGCACACCTATGTGTTGGATCATGATATCTCCGTATCAATCCAACCCCATACTAGTCTATAGATGATTTTCCTATTAATCATTATACTGGACTAGGGATATTTAAGATAAACAACACAATTGTAAATCTAAGGACTTCATTATGTTAAATATCCAATAAATAATAAATGAATTTCTAGCCACAAATAAATTCATACTAAACTAGATTGCCTCTAGGGCATCTATTCCAACAGTCTCCCACTTGCACTAGAGCCAATATGGCGCATCTCGTATGCCCATACTCCTAGTGTGCCCTTCATGCTTCCATTGCGTGAGCGGCTTTGTAAGCGGGTCTGACAGATTCTCATCTGTAGGAATCTTGCATATCCGAACGTCTCCTCTATCGATAATATCTCGAATCAGATGAAACTTCCTGAGCACGTGCTTGGATTTCTGATGCGACCTGGGTTCCTTTGATTGCGCGATCGCCCCAGTGTTGTCACAGTACAACTAAACTGGATCTGCAATGCTAGGAACCACACCAAGTTCAGAAACAAACTTTTTGATCCAAACAGCTTCCTTTGCTGCGCCATTTGCAGCAATGTACTCAGCCTCTGTTTTAGAATCAGCCACCGTCTCTTGCTTGGAACTCTTCCAGCTCACCGCTGCTCCATTCAGGCAAAGCACATATCCCGACTGTGATCTAAAGTCATCTCTGTCGGTTTGGAAGCTTGCATCAGTGTAACCCCTTACACGCAACTCTTCCTCACCGCCAGATATCAAGAAAGCATCCTTAGTTCTTCTCAAGTACTTTAGGATGTTCTTGACTGCAATCCAGTGACTCTCACCTGGATTGGATTGGTATCTCCTTTTCATACTCAAGGCATATGACACATCTGGTCTAGTACATAACATGGTGTACATGATAGATCCTATGGCCAAGGCTTAGGGAATTCTACTCATACTGTCCTTCTCAATCTCATTGGAAGGACAACCACTCTTCGAAAGAGTGATTCCATGTGACATGGGCAAGAATGTAGGGTTTTGATTCATGGATTGCACAACGGAAGCATAAACAAACATAAAACCATGCAAAACCCTCCAAGGATCACAAGTCAAGAGACATAACGATGGTAAGGGTTAGAAATCATAAACACACCTTTGGGTTCTCCTTGATGACTTCAAACGCGAATTGTGTCACGTTCTCTATCGTTGATCAACGCCTAGAGTTGATCCTAGAATCTCCCAAGTCCTTGGTGCTAGCCCGGAAGAGGAAGAGGAAGAAGATCACGCAAAACGAGACCCAATAGGAGGGTTTCGGCCTCCTTTGGCCGACGGGGACGGGGCGGCGGCAAGGGGGCGGTCGGGCCTCCTTGTTGCTTGGTCTCTCTCCTTTTTGTTCTCTCCCACTCTTGTTATGTTCACTTAATGAGCATAAGTTATGTGGGAAGGAAGGAAGGAAGGTCCTTTATATAGTCCAACAACTCCTTGTTAACTACCTAAAGGACTTATTCTAGTCCTACTAGAATTCAATTTAGTCCCTTCCTTGCAAATTAGTCCCTACTAAGTTTGCAAGGGTTTTCAAAGTGATCCTTCTAATTAATTAATCCAATTAATTAATTCCCAAATCTAGTTCAACTCTATGTAGCGTGTGACCCCATAGGTTCTATCTAGTTGGTACCAACTATTTGCTAATATGGAGAGGTCTCTAGCAAAACATCCATTCTAGCCAACTAATAGAATAGTCATCTTGACAACCTTTGTACAAGTAATTGTCTCATCCCTTTGTCTCTATATCCGGATTGGACACGAGACATACAAGTCACACTCGTATATCCAATCCATAGTTTCTCGATCTATGGGAATAGCCTTATTCATGCAAATAACATCAATATCTCATATTGATTTATTTGAGTCTGGCAGACATTCTATAAGCACTATCCCTCGAGTGGCCTAGGATATTTGCTCCCGTTATGTGGGAGGGACAAATTCTATCTACGTCCACTACGATCTCTAAGCTTGCTTCTTATTGTATCCAGTACACGCCTTTATAACTACCCAGTTACGGTGTAGCGTTTAACGCTATTAAGATCACAATAATCCAAAACTAGAATATCTAGTGACTTCAAGTCTAAGGATGACAATACCATTGCACCGCGAGAAGCGCTTGTGACTCAACATAACGTGTATGTAGCCTTCTCGGAGATGGGTCAATCCAGTGCAACATTCCATAATGCACACCTATGTGTTGGATCGTGATATCTCCATATCAATCCAACCCCATACTAGCCTATAGATGATTGTCCCATTAATCATTATATTTGACTAGGGATATTTAAGATAAACAACACAATTGTAAATCTAAGGACTTCATTATATTAAATATCCAATAAACAATAAATGAATTTCTAGCCACAAATAATTCATACTAAACTAGATTGCCTCTAGGGCATCTATTCCAACAGTCTCCCACTTGCACTAGAGCCAATCTGGCGCATCTCGTATGCCCATACTCCTAGTGTTCCCTTGATGCTTCCACTGCGTGAGAGGCTTTGTAAGCGGGTCTGACAGATTATCATCTGTAGGAATCTTGCATATCCGAACGTCTCCTCTATCGATAATATATCGAATCAGATGAAACTTCCTGAGCACGTGCTTGGACTTCTGGTGCGATCTGGGTTCCTTTGATTGCGCGATCGCCCCAATGTTGTCACAGAACAACTCGACTGGATCCGCAATGCTAGGGACCACACCAAGTTCAGAAACAAACTTTCTGATCCAAACAGCCTCCTTTGCTGCGCCATTTGCAGCAATGTACTCAGCCTCTGTTGTAGAATCAGCTACCGTCTCTTGCTTGGAACTCTTCCAGCTCACTGATGCTCCATTCAGGCAAAACACATATCCCGATTGTGATCTAAAGTCATCTCTGTCGGTTTGGAAGCTTGCATCAGTGTAACCCCTTACACGCAACTCTTCCTCACCGCCAAATATCAAGAAAGCATCCTTAGTTCTTCTCAAGTACTTTAGGATGTTCTTGACTGCAATCCAGTGACTCTCACCCGGATTGGATTGGTATCTGCTTGTCATACTCAAGGCATATGACACATCTGGTCTAGTACATAACATGGCGTACATGATAGATCCTATGGCCGAGGCATAGGGGATTCTACTCATGCGTTCCTTCTCAATCTCATTGGAAGGAAAACCGCTCTTTGAAAGAGTTATTCCATGTGACATGGGCAAGAATCCCTTCTAGGAATCTTTCATGTTGAACCGTTTCAACACCTTGTCAATATATGTACTTTGACTTAGGCCTAGCATCCTCTTAGATCTATCTCTATAGATCTTTATACCTAGTATATAGGCTGCTTCCCCTAAGTCCTTCATTGAGAAACACTTTCTTAGCCAATCTTTCACAGATTGCAGCATGGGAATGTCGTTTCCAATGAGTAGTATGTCATCCACATACAAGACCAGAAAAGCTACAGAGCTCCAACTAACCTTCTTGTAAACACAAGATTCATCTTGGTTTCTGATGAAGACAAACTCTTTGACCACTTCATCAAAACGTCGATTCCAACTCCTAGAAGCTTGCTTCAATCCATAAGTGGATCGTTGCAGTTTACAGACTTTGTTGGCTTGCTTTGGATCCTCAAAACCCTCCGGCTGTATCATATACACATCCTCGAGGAGATTCCCATAAAGTAATGCTGTTTTGACATCCATCTGCCAAATCTCATAGTCGTGGTATGCTGCAATTGCAAGTAGGATTCGGATGGATTTGGTCATAGCGACTGGTGAAAAGGTTTCATCATAGTCAATACCATGAATCTGTCTGAATCCTTTAGACACCAATCGGCCCTTATAGGTAATCGCATTACCATCCATGTCGATCTTCTTCTTGAAGACCCACTTGCACCCTATGGGCCGCGCCCCATCGGGTGGTTCCACCAAAGTCCATACTTTGTTGGTATACATGGATTCCATCTCGGATCTCATGGCTTCAAGCCACTTCTGAGAGTCTGGGCCACTCATGGCCTCCTCATAGGTAGTAGGCTCATCATCTATGAGCATGGTGTCACCAGAATCGGTTACGAGAAGTCCATACCTCTCGGGTTCCTGGCGCACTCTACTAGATTTACGAAGCTCTTGTGTTACCTGAACAGGTTGCTCCACAACTGCTTGTGGTTCCTCTTCATGTTCCATAATCGGTTCAGTGATTTGTGGTTCTTGAACCTCTTCAAGTTTTACATTCCTCCCACTTGCTTCTTTAGAGACAAATTCTCTTTCTAGAAACACGCTGGTTCGAGCAACAAACACTTTGTTCTCGGTTGGATTGTAGAAGTAGTAACCCTTAGTTTCCTTAGGGTACCCCACAAATGTACACTTATCCGATTTAGGCCCCAACTTGTTTGATTGTAAACGTTTTACATAGACATCGCAGCCCCAAATTCTCATGAACGACAGTGTGGGACGCCTCCCACTCCATATCTCATATGGTGTCTTCATGACTGATTTAGATGGAACACGGTTAATGGTGAAAGCTGCACTTAATAGAGCGTAGCCCCAAAATGATAATGGAAGATCGGTTTGACACATCATAGATCGAACCATATCCAATAGGGTTCGATTCCTCCTCTCGGACACGCCATTCCATTGTGATGTTCCGGGTGGAGTGAGTTGGGACACGATCCCACACTCTCTAAGATAGTCGTCAAACTCTTGGCTCAAGTATTCTCCTCCACGATCCGATCGTAGAGCTTTTATACTTTTGCCAAGTTGCTTTTCTACTTCATTCTTGAATTCTATGAACACTTCAAAGGATTCGGATTTTTCCCTCATAAGGTACACAAATCCATATCTACTGTAATCATCAGTTAAAGTAATGAAGTAGACATAACCACCCCTGGCAGGCGTGGCAATGGCCCACACACATCGGTATGCACGAGCGCCAATTGCTCACTAGTCCTCTCTCCTTTCTTATTGAAAGGGGACTTTGTCATTTTTCCCAACAAACAAGCCTCACATGTCTCATATGATTCAAAATCAAATGAGTCTAGTAATCCATCCTTATGGAGTCTAGATACACGTTTCTCATTTATGTGGCCTAAACGACAGTGCCATAAATAAGCAGGATTTAAATCATTTATTTTAATCCGCTTGGTATTAATGTCGTAGACAGGATTGCTTAGATCAAGGACATAAAGTCCATTAAATAATTGCGCACTAAAATAGTGAATATTATTTAAATAAAATGAACAACAATTGTTCTTTATTGAAATAATAAAACCATCCTTGTCCAAACAAGAAATAGAAATAATGTTTCTGCTCATAGCAGGCACAAAATAGCAATTATTTAATTCTAAAACTAATCCTGAAGGCAGAGATAGCTCGTACACGCCTATGGCCAACGCAGCAACCTTTGCTCCATTCCCAACGCGCAGTTCTACCTCCCCTTTAGCCAATCTCCTACTTCTCTTTAGATCCTGCATATTTCGACAAATATGAGATCCACATCCAGTATCTAATACCCATGATGTAGAGAAAGTTAAATTGACATCTACAACAAAAATACCTGGTGGTGGTGGAATCACTATTCCAAGCCTCTTGTCCTCCAGATATTTTGGGCAGTTCCTCCTCCAGTGTCCAGGCTGACTGCAGTAGTGACACTCACCTATAGTCACGGCCTTGGCAATGCCACCAACAGGCTTAAGGGCAGGTTCCTTGGATCTGGCAACTGACTTGCTTTTGCCCTTGGAGGAAGAGGCAAACCTTTTGCCCTTTCCTTTCTGTACCATCATTATGGCCTTGCCCTTACCCTTGTTGATGCTCTGTTCAGCCGTCCACAACATGTTGAGTAAATCTGGCAGTGGTTTCACGATCTCGTTCATGTTACAGTTCATAATGAACTGTCCATAAGTCTCGGGCAACGATTGCAACACGAGATCGGTTGCCAACTCTTGGCCGACCGGGAACCCCAGTCGGACGAGATTCTCCAAGAACCCGATCATTCGGAGTACATGGAGTCCCACCGGGTTCCCTTCTGCCAGATGACATTTGAACAGTGCCTTTGAGACCTCATACCTCTCTACCCTCGCCTGCTCTTGGAAGAGCTGCTTTAGATGTTCGATCATATCGACAGCGTTCATGTTTTCGTGTTGCTTCTGAAGCTCAGAAGTCATGGTGCAAAGCATTAGGCAGGCCGCATCATTAGCGTCATTAACACGCTTTTGATACGCCTTTAAGGCATCAGGTGTTTGGTTCTCTGGACCTTTTGGAACATGCTCCTTTATTGCGTACAGTTTCTTCTCTTGCTTGAGAACAATTCTCAAGTTTCTGTACCAATCAAGGAAGTTGGTTCCAGAGAGCTTGTCCTTCTCAAGGACAGATCGTAGGGAATGTTGTGAACTCGATGAGTGATTTGCCATTTGGAATTCTACAAAAAGGAAAATACGCAAGTTTTAGTATTTGTGAATTTTTGACTATATTCAATAATGGCTAGTTTATCAAATATAGATCCCACTATTTTTCTACGGATTAATAACCCTCAAGATATTAATGCGGAAAATATCCTTATATTTTCTAGTGGGCCAATATCCTTCTTTCATCTCCTTATGAGCTTGCTTTGGCAAGTCACCCATAATTTGACTACTTTAGGTAGGAACAATTCCAATTGCATCCGTTATGCAACTCTTGGTTCAATTGGGCAAATAACTCCTTATTTATCCATCCATATGGATAATCCCAATTGATTGCCTCTAGGTTTCTTAATCAAATTAATAGCCTAGTTGTGTTCAACCTCTTATCTAAACAATTGCACATTGTTACGTGCCATCGCATTCCATCATGATGAACCAAGTTGCCATGCTTTGGCACGCACGAACTTGGTAAATAATGATGATAATGAGTGTTTAAATAACGAGAAGGCAAGAACACAATATTTTAATTTTGAGGGATTTTTAAATTTAGTTTTTAATTGTTTTGTTGATCAATATCAACTAATCTATCTATTTGAGTTTGGGCACAACTCCAAATAATAGATCCGGGTTGTCTAATTATCTTATTATTCTAATTTCATGCATCATCCATACATCAACCACACAAATACTAAGACAATAAAATAAACAACCACAAAACAGAAATTTAAACGTGATGTGGATATGGCCTTTTCTAGACTAAGATAATTCCAAGCCAATGGAACTATCTATGAACCCTAAACAAACACATCTCCATGCGTCTTGATCTTTTGGTCCATCCTTCATAGTCTTGTGGAATGCTCCATGCTCCATCTTTTGTGGCTTCTTTGGATTTGGGCTTCTTTTCTTCAATCTTGGCTAACAATCTACTTTATGTAGCACTAGCTAACTTCTATACTAAATAAAATAAATCTCACAAGTTGAGAAAAAAATGGCACGCAGGCTATTAAAACCCTAATTAATTATTACAATTAATTGATCAGCTCGCAGGCCGTAAACCAAACCACAAAATTAAACATCCACATCAAACCACATCCTAAGGCCATATCCAATCACCATGCGATTTGCACATAAACAGTTAAAATCCAATTTTAACGCGCTTTGTCAATTTTAATTGATTTTAGGATTTCTAGGGTTAAAACGGTCCATGGGCCCAACATTCAAATTGCCCGGGCCCAACAAAGTGAACCACAAGGCCCTAGGGCCGGCCCGGCCCAAAACCCACAAGCCTAGGCCTGCGGGTTAGGGCCGCCAGGCCCCTAGGGCGGCCAAGCTTGGGCGGCAAGCAAGGGGGGCGGTCCCTAGGGGGGGCCGAACCTCCTTGTGGGAGTTGTTTCCAAAACAACTCCCTTGCTTGGTGCCCAAGTTTGGTTGTTTCCTTGTTTCGGGAGAACTCCTTCTTCCCCAAGGATGCCCAAACCCTAGATCTAAGATCCAAAAATTTCTCAAACTCACCAATTCATGCATCCAATGCAAAATTGGATCTTGTTATGATTAATTATTGACAAATTGCATCCCATGCTTGATTTGTCTTGTTTTACGCGATAAACAATCAAATTAAGGTGTAAAAAAACTAAAACGTAACACATAAACCACGTTTATGCTCTACGACCTGTGGCTCTGATACCACTGTAGGGTTTTGATTCATGGATTGCACAACGGAAGCATAAACAAACATAAAACCATGCAAAACCCTCCAAGGATCACAAGTCAAGAGACATAACGATGGTAAGGGTTAGAAATCATAAACACACCTTTGGGTTCTCCTTGATGACTTCAAACGCGAATTGTGTCACGTTCTCTATAGTTGATCCACGCCTAGAGTTGATCCTAGAATCTCCCAAGTCCTTTGTGCTAGCCCGGAAGAGGAAGAGGAAGAAGAATCACGCAAAACGAGACCAAAAAGGAGGGTCTCGGCCTCCTTTGGCCGACGGGGACGGGGCGGCGGCAAGGGGGCGGTCGGGCCTCCTTGTTGCTTGCTCTCTCTCCTTTTTGTTCTCTCCCACTCTTTTTATGTTCACTTAATGAGCATAAGTTATGTGGGAAGGAAGGAAGGAAGGTCCTTTATATACTCCAACAACTCCTTGTTAACTACCTAAAGGACTTATTGTAGTCCTACTAGAACTCAATTTAGTCCCTTCCTTGCAAATTAGTCCCTACTAAGTTTGCAAGGGTTTGCAAACTGATCCTTCTAATTAATTAAACCAATTAATTAATTCCAAATCTAGTTCAACTCTATGTAGCGTGTGACCCCATAGGTTCTATCTAGTTGGTAGCAACTATTTGCTAATATGGAGCGGTCTCTAGCAAAACATCCATTCTAGCCAACTAATGGAATAGTCATCTTGACAACCTTTGTACAAGTAATTGTCTCATCCCTTTGTCTATATATCCGGATTGGACATGAGACATACAAGTCAAACTCGTATATCCAATCCATAGTTTCTCGATCTATGGGAATAGCCTTATTCGTGCAAATAACATCAATATCCCATGTTGATTTATTTGAGTCTGGCCAGACATTCTATAAGCACTATCCCTCGGGTGGCCTAGGATATTTGCTCCCGCTATGTGGGAGGGACAAATTCTATCTACGTCCACTACGATCTATAAGCTTGCTTCTTATTGTATCCAGTACACGCCTTTATAACTACCCAGTTACGGTGTAGCGTTTAACGCTACCAAGATCACAATAATCAACAACTAGAATAGCTAGTGACTTCAAGTCTAAGGATGACAATACCATTGCACCGCGAGAAGCGCTTGTGACTCAACATAACGTGTATGTAGCCTTCTCGGAGATGGGTCAATCCAGTGCAACATTCCATAATGCACACCTATGTGTTGGATCGTGATATCTCCATATCAATCCAACCCCATACTAGTCTATAGATGATTGTCCCATTAATCATTATATTTGACTAGGGATATTTAAGATAAACAACACAATTGTAAATCTAAGGACTTCATTATATTAAATATCCAATAAATAATAAATGAATTTCTAGCCACAAATAATTCATACTAAACTAGATTGCCTCTAGGGCATCTATTCCAACAAAGAATCCCTTCTTGGAATCTTGCATGTTGAACCGTTTCAACACCTTGTCAATATATGAACTTTGACTTAGGCCTAGCAGTCTCTTAGATCTATCTCTATAGATATTTATACCGAGTATATAGGCTGCTTCCCCTAAGTCCTTCATTGAGAAACCCCCTAAGTCCTTCATTGAGAAACACTTCCCTAGCCAATATTTAACAGATTGTAGCATGGGAACGTCGTTTCCAATGAGTAGTATGTCATCCACATACAAACCAGAAAAGCTACAGAGCTCCCACTAACCTTCTTGTAGACACAAGACTCATCTTCGTTTCTGATGAAGCCAAACTCTTTGACTACTTCATCAAAAAGTCGATTCCAACTCCTAGAAGCGTGCTTCAATCCATAAATGGATCGTTGCAGCTTACAGACTTTGTTGGATTGCTTTGGTTCTTCAAAACCCTCCGGATCTATCATATACACGTCCTCGAGGAGATTCCCATAAAGGAATGTTGTTTTGACATCCATCTGCCAAATCTCATAGCCGTGGTATGCTGCAATCGCAAGTAGGATTCGGATGGATTTGGTCATAGCGACTGGTAAAAATGTTTCATCATAGTCAATACCATGAATCTGTCTGAATCCTTTAGCCACCAATCGACCTTTATAGCTAATCAAATTAGCATCCATGTCGATCTTCTTCTTGAAGACCCACTTGCATCCTATGGGCCGTGCCCCTTCGGGTGGTTCCACCAAAGTCCATACTTTGTTGGTATACATGGATTCCATCTCGGATCTCATGGCTTCTAGCCACTTCTGAGAGTCTGGGCCCTTCATAGCCACTTCATAGGTAGTAGGCTCATCATCTATGAGCATCGTGTCACCGGAATCGGTCACGAGGAGTCCATACCTCTTGGGTTCCTGGCGCACTCTACTAGATCTACGAAGCTCTTGTGTTACCTGAACAGGTTGTTCCACAACCGCTTGTGGTTCATGTTCATGTTCCATAATCGGTTCAGTGATTTGTGGTTCTTGAACCTCTTCAAGCTCTACAGTCCTCCCACTTGATTCTTTAGAGAGAAACTCTCTTTCTAGAAACACGCCGGTCCAAGCAACAAACACTTTGTTCTCGGTTGGATTGTAGAAGTAGTAACCCTTAGTTTCCTCAGGGTACCCCACAAATTTATAGTTATCCGATTTTGGCCCTAGCTTGTCTGATTGTAAACGTTTTACATAGACATCGCAGCCCCAAATCCTCATGAACGACAGTGTGGGACGCCTCCCACTCCACATCTCATATGGTGTCTTCATGACTGATTTAGATGGAACACGGTTAATGGTGAAAGCTGCACTTAATAAAGCGTGCCCCCAAAATGATAATGGAAGATCGGTTTGACACATCATAGATCGAACCATATCCAATAGGGTTCGATTCCTCCTCTCAGACACGCCATTCCATTGTGGCGTTTCCGGGTGGAGTGAGTTGGGACACGATCCCACACTCTCTAAGATAGTCGTCAAACTCTTGGCTCAAGTATTCTCCTCCACGATCAGATCGTAGAGCCTTGATACTTTTGCCAAGCTGCTTCTCTACTTCATTCTTGAATTCTTTGAACACTTCAAAGGATTCGGATTTTTCCCTCATGAGGTACACAAATCCATATCTACTGTAATCATCAGTAAATATAATGAAGTAGACATAACCACCCCTGGCAGGCGTGGCAAATGGACCACACACATCAGTATGTATGAGCGTCAATTGCTCACTAGTCCTCTCACCTTTATTATTGAAAGGGGACTTTGTCATTTTTCCCAATAAACAAGCCTCACATGTCTCATATGATTCAAAATCAAATGAGTCTAGTAGTCCATCCTTATGGAGTCTAGATACACGTTTCTCGTTTATGTGGCCCAAACGACAGTGCCATAAATAAGCGGGATTTAAATCATTTATTTTAATCCGCTTGGTATTACAGGATTGCGTAGATCAAGGACATACAGTCCATTAAATAATTGCACACTAAAATAGTGAATATTATTCAAATCAAAGAAACAACAATTGTTCTTTATTGAAATAATAAAACCATCCTTGTCGAAACAAGAAATAGAAATAATGTTTCCGCTCATAGCAGGCACAAAATAGCAATTATTTAATTCTAAAACTAATCCTGAAGGCAGAGATAGCTCGCACACGCCTATGGCCAACGCATCAACTTTTGCTCCATTCCCAACGCGCAGATCTACCTCCCCTTTAGCCAATCTTCTACTTCTCTTTAGATCCTGCACATTTCGACAAATGTGAGATCCACATCCAGTATCTAATACCCATGATGTAAAGACAGTTAAATTGACATCTACAACAAAATACCTGGTGGTGGTGGAATCACTATTCCAAGCCTCTTGTCCTA
The DNA here is from genome assembly GCA_023055425.1 of Linanthus parryae. Taxonomy (NCBI): domain Eukaryota; kingdom Viridiplantae; phylum Streptophyta; class Magnoliopsida; order Ericales; family Polemoniaceae; genus Linanthus; species Linanthus parryae. Next base: position 19,688,951 of record JALGPY010000012.1, on the reverse strand, counting down.
AAGATGTTTTGGGCAGTTCCTCTTCCAGTGTCCAGGCAGACTGCAGTAGTGACACTCAACTTTAGTCACACCTTTGGCAATGCCACCAACAGGCTTAAGGGCAGGTTCTTTGGACTTGGCAACTGACTTGCCTTTGCCCTTGGAGGATGAGGCAAACCTTTTGCCCTTTCCTTTCTGTACCATCATAATGGCCTTGCCCTTACCCTTGTTGATGCTCTGTTCAGCTATCCTCAACATATTGAGCAAATCTGGCAGTGGTTTTACGATCTCGTTCATGTTATAGTTCATGATGAACTGTCCATAACTCTCGGGAAACGATTGCAACACGAGATCGGTTGCCAACTCTTGGCCGACCGGGAACCCAAGCCGGGCGAGATTCTCCAAGTACCCGATCATACGGAGTACATGGGGTCCCACCGGGTTCCAATCTGCCAGATGACACTTGAACAGTGCCTTAGAGACTTCATACCTCTCTACCCTTGCCTGCTCTTGGAAGAGCTGCTTCAGATGCTCGATCATATCGACATCATTCATGTTTTCGTGTTGCTTCTGAAGCTCAGAATTCATGGTGCATAGCATAAGGCAGGCCGCATCATTAGCGTCATCAACACGCTTTTGATACGCCTTTAGGGCAGCAGGTGTTTGGTTCTCTGGACTTTCTGGAACATGCTCCTCTATTGCGTACAGTTTCTTCTCTTGCTTGAGAACAATTCTCAAGTTTCTGTACCAATCAAGAAAGTTGGTTCGACAGAGCTTGTCCTTCTCAAGGACAGATCGTAGGGATTGTTGTGAACTCGATGAGTTGTTTGCCATTTGGAATTCTACAAAAGGAAAATACGCAAGTTTTAGTATTTGTGATTTTTTTTTACTATATTCAATAATGGCTAGTTTATCAAATATAGCTCCCACTATTTTTCTACGGATTAATAACCCTCAAGATATTAATGCGGAAAATATACTTATATTTTCTAGTGGTCCAAGATCCATGTTTCATCTCCTTATGAGCTTGCTTTGGCAAGTCACCCATAATTTGACTACTTTAGGTAGGAACAATTCCAATTGCATCCCTTATGCAACTCTTGGTTCAATTGGGCAAATAACTCCTTATTTATCCATCCATATGGATAATCCCAAATGATTGCCTCTAGATTTCTTAATCTCATTAATAACCTAGTTGTGTTCGACCTCTTGTAAAAACAATTGTCAATTACTAGCTTGTGCCATCGCATTCCATCATTATGAACCAAGTCGCCATGCTTTGGCACACACGAACTTGATATATAATGATTATAATGAGTGTTTAAATAAAGAGAAGGCAAGAACACAATATTTGAATTTTGAGGGATTTTTAAATTTAATTTTAATTGTTTTGTTGATCAATATCAACTAATCTATCTATTTGAGTTTGGGCACAACTCCAATTAATAGATCCGGGTTGTCTAATTATCTTATTATCCTAATTGCATGCATCATCCATACACCAACCACAAAATAATAAGATAATAAAGTAAACAACCACAAAACAAAAATAAACGTGATGTGGAAATGGCCTTTTCTAGACTAAGATAATTCCAAGCCAATGGAATTATCTATGAACCCTAAAAGCAAACACATCTCCATGCATCATGATCTTTTGGTCCATCCTTCATAGTCATGTGGAATGCTCCATGCTCCATGCCCTATCTTTTGTGGCTCCTTTTGGCTTTGGGCTTCTTTTCTTCAATCTTGGCTAACAATCTACTTTATCTAGCACTAACTAACTTCTATACTAAATAAAATAAATCTCACAAGTTGAGAAAAAAAAATAGCACGCAGGCCTTAAAAACCTAATTAATTATTACAATTAATTGATCAGCTCGCAGGCCGTAAACCAAACCACAAAAATAAAATATCCACATCAAACCACATCCTAAGGCCATATTCAATCACCATGCGATTTGCACATAAATCGTTAAAATCCAATTTTAACGCGCTTGGTCAATTTTAATTGATTTTAGGATATTCTAGGCTTAAAACGGTCCATGGGCCCAACAATCCAATTGCCCGGGCCCAAAAAGGTGAACCGCAAGGCCCTAGGGCTGGCTCGGCCCCTAGCCCACGCGGCTAGGCCTCGGGCTAGGGATCCCCGTGTTGGAATAGATGCCCTAGAGGCAATCTAGTTTAGTATGAATTATTTTTGGCTAGAAATTCATTTATTATTTATTGGATATTTAATATAATGAACTCCTTAGATTTACAATTGTGTTGTTTATCTTAAATATCCCTAGTCAAATATAATGATTAATGGGACAATCATCTATAGACTAGTATGGGGTTGGATTGATATGGAGATATCACGATCCAACACATAGGTGTGCATTATGGAATGTTGCACTGGATTGACCCATCTCCGAGAAGGCTACATACACGTTATGTTGAGTCACAAGCGCTTATCGCGGTGCAATGGTATTGTCATCCTTAGACTTGAATTCACTAGATATTCTAGTTGTGGATTATTGTGATCTTGGTAGCGTTAAACGCTACACCGTAATTGGGTAGTTATAAAGGCGTGTACTGGATACAATAAGAAGCAAGCTTAGAGATCGTAGTGGACGTAGATAGAATTTGTCCCTCCCACATAACGGGAGCAAATATCCTAGGCCACTCGAGGGATAGTGCTTATAGAATGTCTGGCCAGACTCAAATAAATCAATATGGGATATTGATGTTATTTGCACGAATAAGGCTATTCCCATAGATCGAGAAACTATGGATTGGATATACGAGTGTGACTTGTATGTCTCGTGTCCAATCCGGATATAGAGACAAAGGGATGAGACAATTACTTGTACAAAGGTTGTCAAGATGACTATTTTATTAGTTGGCTAGAATGGATGTTTTGCTAGAGACCGCTCCATATTAGCAAATAGTTGCTACCAACTAGATAGAACCTATGGGGTCACACGCTACATAGAGTTGAACTAGATTTGGGAATTAATTAATTGGATTAATTAATTAGAAGGATCACTTTGCAAACCCTTGCAAACTTAGTAGGGACTAATTTGCAAGGAAGGGACTAAATTGAATTCTAGTAGGACTAGAATAAGTCCTTTAGGTAGTTAACAAGGAGTTGTTGGACTATATAAAGGACCTTCCTTCCTTCCTTCCTTCCCACACATAACTTATGCTCATTAAGTGAACATAACAAGAGTGGGAGAGAACAAAAACGAAGGAGAGCAAGCAACAAGGAGGCCCGACCGCCCCCTTGCCGCCGCCCCGTCCCCGTCGTCCAAAGGAGGCCGAGACCCTCCTTTTGGGTCTCGTTTTGCGTGATTCTTCTTCCTCTTCCTCTTCTGGGCTAGCACCAAGGACTTGGGAGATTATAGGATCAACTCTAGGCGTGGTTCAACTATAGAGAACGTGACACAATTCGCGTTTGAAGTCATCAAGGAGAACCCAAAGATGTATTTATGATTTCTAACCCTTACCATCGTTATGTCTCTTGACTTGTGATCCTTGGAGGGTTTTGCATGGTTTTATGTTTGTTTATGATTCCGTTGTGCAATCCATGAATCAAAACCCTACACCCCGGCCCCTAGGGCGGCCAAGCTTGGGCGGCAAGCAAGAGGGGCGGTCTCTCTAGGGGGCCGAACTCCTTAGGGAGTTGTTTACAAAAACAACTCCCTTGCTTGGTGCCCAAGTTTTGTTGTTTCCTTGTTTTGGAAGAACTCCTTCTTCCCCAAGGATGCCCAAACCCTAGATCTAAGATCTTAAAATTTCTCAAACTCACTAATTCATGCATCCAATGCAAAAACTAGGTTATGATAGATTATTGACAAATTGCATCCCACGCTTGATTTGTCTTGTTTTACGCGATAAACAATCAATTTAAGGTGTAAAACTATCAAAACGTAACATATAAACCACATTTATGCTCTACGACCTGTGGCTCTGATACCACTGTAGGGTTTTGATTCATGGATGCGAAACAGAAACAATAATTAACCATGCAAAACCCTCCAAAAATCACAAGTCAAGAGACATAACGATGGTAAATGAAGAAATCAATAACACACCTTAGGGTTCTCCTTTGATGACTTCAAACGTGAATTGTGTCACGTTCTCTATAGTTGATCCACGCCTAGAGTTGATTTCTAGATCTCCCACTCCTTGATGCTAGCCCCAAAAGAGGAAGAGGAAGAAGAATCACGCAAAACGAGACCAAACCAAGGAGGTTCGGCCTCCTTGGGCCCGACCGGGACGGGCGGCGGGCTAGCGGGGCGGCGGCTCCTCTAGCTTGCTCGCTCTCTCTCCTTTTGTTCTCTCCCACTCAAGTTATGATATATTATGAACATAAGTGTGGGAAGGAAGGAAGGAAGGTCCTTTATATAGTCCAACAACTCCTTGCCAACTACCTAAAGGACTTATTCTAGTCCTACTAGAATTCAATTTAGTCCCTTCCTTGCAAATTAGTCCCTACTAAGTTTGCAAGGTTTTGCAAAGCGATCCTTCTAATTAATTAATTCTCAAATCTAGTTCAACTCTATCTAGCGTGTGACCCCATAGGTTCTATCTAGTTGGTAGCAACAATTTGCTAATATGGAGCGGTTTCTAGCAAAACATCCATTCTAGCCAACTAATAGAATAGTCATCTTGACAACCTTTGTACAAGTAATTGTCTCATCCCTTTGTCTCTATATCCGGATTGGACACGAGACATACAAATCACACTCGTATATCCAATCCATAGTTTCTCGATCCACGGGAATAGCCTTCTTCGTGCAAATAATATCAATATCCCATATTGATTTATTTGAGTCTGGCAAAACATTCTATAAGCACTATCCCTCGAGTGGCCTAGGATATTTGCTCTCGTTATGTGGGAGGGACAAATTCTATCTGCGTCCACTACGATCTCTAAGCTTGCTTCTTATTGTATCTGGTACACGCCCTTATAACTACCCAGTTACGGTGTAGCGTTTAACGCTACCAAAATCACAATAAATTACAACTAGAATATCTAGTGACTTCAAGTCTAAGGATGACTATACCATTGCACCGCGAGAAGCGCTTGTGACTCAACATAACATGTATGTAGCCTTCTCGGAGATGGGTCAATCCAGTGCGTCATTACCCTTAATGCACACCTATGTGTTGGATCATGATATCTCCATATCAATCCAACCCCATACTAGTCTATAGATAATTTTCCTATTAATCATTATACTGGACTAGGGATATTTAAGATAAACAACATAATTGTAAATCTAAAGACTTCATTATATTAAATATCCAATAAATAATAAATGAATTTCTAGCCACAAATAAATTCATACTAAACTAGATTGCCTCTAGGGCATCTATTCCAACACATCTGTCTGGCGCAATTGGGCGCATCTGGAATACATTCGGTCATGCTTTCTCAGTGGATGTATTCGAGTCTGGTTCTGGGTGGAGCACTTGTTTCTGTTTCCGGAAGTGCAACCACATTGGGCTCATTCGTTGCAGGAATGCATGGTAGTTGGAGCAACGATTTGGCGATTCGGGTTTCGCATACAGCTGCGGAGCATCTGTTTGGTGAAGCGTGCTCGTTTCAGGCTTCTGAGAGACGCATCCGGTTCGGGTTTGAGAAGAGAAGCATCAGGTTCAGGTTTCGGGTTGCTGAGATGATTCAAGTCAAGATGGAGATTTGTTGGGTTGTGACTTGAATTCTAGTCGGCAAGTCAAAGTCAGTTTTTGTTTTCTTTACCATTCTGTAATGGGGCGGTGATTAATTATTTGGCTTGGGGCCAAAGTTGCCTTACACTTTGTTTCCAAAGTAACCGTTGTATTAAGTCACTGCCACTATGACCGTCACATGTCTATGTAAAAGGCATGGATGGCCTTTTGTTACACACAGTACACACACACGCATAACACACGGGTTTAAGAGTAAATAACGTTGAGAGTTTTGTTGTGTGTGCCCGGATGGGTGTTTCGGGTCGCCGCCGTGGCCGTTGTGGCCAGGGCGTGCATTGTAATCGGGTTCTCTTCTCAATAAAATATCTGGTTCTTGCCGTGGATTAGCTAGCGGGTTCGTTACGAATTCGTTAGTGAACCACGTTAAATATCTGTCTCGTTCTTGTTTTCCTTTCGTCGTTCTTGCTCGAATACGCACACGTTATAACAAACTGGTAACGGAGCTCTTAAACAGGAGTTCTGTTACAACAGAGGCTTCGGAGGAGGAGCCACAACGATGACCCCAGGCCAACCTGTTCGCCATGACCGCCGCCATAACCGCCGTCGAAATAGCTTCACGCTTCGCATGAGTCCCTCTAACGCTTCTTGCAACCCAGATCCAAAAACTAATAGACTCGCCGCTGCCGGGCCGCGGCAAGCCGAACACGAAACCACTTGACTTCCTTCTAGAGAGAGAACGGAGAGAGAGTAGAGAGAGGTACTATATCAGTGTGCTTTAGAAGCAAAATGTAGAATTTTTATAAAATAGATTAAAATAAGTAAAATCAAAAGCATCTTCACTTCAAAATGTCGTTGGACAGTGAACAAACTTTATAATGAAATGTAACTGTGAATCACACTGGTCCAACGTTAGAATCTTTTCTGTGTGTTTTGTTATGAGTTGAATCTTTTCTGTGTGTTTTGTTATGAGTTGAAGTTTCAGAATCCCGAACCTCTTTTTGACTTCAAGCTTCGAGACAAGATTATCAGGAAGATGTGGTCCTTATCCAAGAATCTTCACTACTACTTCTAATAAGCTTTTTATAGCCACAAGATGATTTCTGCTTCCGTTTCTTCTGTTTCTTCGTGATTTGACTTTTCAGGGTTCTTTTGACTTGATGATTTCGATAATAAAATGATATAATTTTTCAGCAATTTTTCTATGGTGTTTACTTTACAAGACCGTGTAAAAATTACCAAATTCTTGTATTGATTTACTAATCAAATCACCGGATCAAAGTGATCCAATTAATAGTGACAAATAAAGAAACAGAAGAAACATGGGTAGTAGCTAATAAGCAAAGATGTACCTTTTATGCATAAGTTGACATATTCTTACAGAAGAGCATTGGTGGCTTGAAGCCATTATCTCGTCATGTTGGTTCTGTTGATTTCATTCAGACTAGATCTAAACGTTGAAACTCTGTTATTTATCTTTCCCTTTCATTTCCGATGAACCAAATGAAAGGAACTCCCTGCACATCGAAGAAGCTTTCCGGATCTTAGTTACCAATTGCATACTTATAGGTTACAGAGACCCTGACATGCATAAAATACATGGATTCACACAACTGTACACGAACATAGGTACAAGACTTCAGGATTACGGAATCATCAGTCCACAACATATATACATTGATTAGACCATAATATTTCTTAACTGATTGGTCCGGTCCCATCTTATTTTCACACAATGTTTCCCCAAACACTGTCATCAACATTGAAGTCCTCGAGCTCTTCATCAGTGTATGGATACCAGATCCACCCCTTGGTTGCGTCCTTCTCCTCCTCAAATGCAGTCAGAGGACACTGCGGTAATGTAGGGGTCTCCAACCACGTCTCCAGCCACTTCTCGCGGTCAAATTCTTTGGTGGCCTGAGCTTCTTTTATAGGGTTCACGCATTCGTCCCAGAATTCAAGCTGAGCCGTCAGTTCATCAATTGTTTTGCTGTCGAGAAAACTATAGACGCCTTCCAAGGGATCTTTCTCGAGCTCCACCAGTTCTTCTTTGGGTGTCAAAGCCCACTCTCGAATCTCTTCTTTACCTAAAGAGCCCATTATTTCTTCCCCTCAACAAGCTCCGAGAGAGAAAGAGAGTCGGTGGTGGGTTAATGACCAAGGAGAGGGTGCGCCTTACCAGATTTTATTGGCAAAGAAGACGAACGTTACGGTGTGAACTGTTTGCATGTAGATGTCAGCACTATCATTGTGTCACTTTCAAAATACTATTAGCTATTCATGAACTACCGTCTCATTATGGTACTGACGAGTCACGAATCATACATTTCTACAGGTACCATACCATGTTAGGAGCACTGTTAGCACCACAATATTTCTCTTTCAACTTGTATCTCGTTTGTTGAATATTAGCTCAATAAAACGTCTTGTTCATTGGTGGAAAAAGTCGTATGATTTTGTCGGCCAGTGATTATGTATCGGTGAAGATTTCATACGTGGCAAGTTTACTAAGGGTACGTGGAGTTTGGCATGCAGAACCGACCACGCATTTTTTAGTTTTTCTGCATGAGAATAAAACTACATAATCTTCCAAGTGTACATGGAAGAGACAAAGATTTCACGTGGGCAAGAAACTACCACTTTGATTGTTCTCTCACATTATTTGACTTTTTTGACTCGTATTTGGGTCACTTTGACCGGTTGATTTGAATCGCAAAATGATACAATTTTTTAATAATTTTTTCAACATATTATAGAACAATGTTTACTTTACAATACCATGAAAAAATTATGGAAAAATTGCATCATTTAGCTATCAAATCACCGGGTCAAAGTGACGCCGGGTTATTCACCAAGCGAGGGTTCACAGCGGAATCAGCTATGAAAAGGCAAAGAAACTAGGGCACAAAGCTCTCTAAAATTCCGAAATAATAATATTAATCAAAGTCTGCTGAAATATACCCACAAGTCAGGTATAAATAGCTAAAAAAAAACATTATTTTGCCAAAAATAGAAAAAATCTCAAAACAATCCTAAATTAAAGTCCTAAACAAAATAAAGACTCAGCAAAAAGATTCACCCAAATCGGGTTTTATTTGACCTCCTAATTAGTGAAATAAATATTATCAAAAATGAAAAAACGCTGATTTGGACCCCTAAATGACCGAATTTGACCAAATCAGGGTGGTGCCCGTGAGTTTTCACGGGTTCTGTTTAGAACGTCGTTTCCACTCAAACTAATGTATGATTTTTCGCGAATCCGACACCCTTCAATTCAGCCCCTGATTCTGCGTTTTGACTGAAACAGCTTTTCTGAATTTGACGAATTAATTGTCCATTTTTCTCCTGCATCAGTCACCCCCTCTTCAAAAGAACTCGCCCCCGAGTTCAACATAGGCACTTGATCAAATCGCTCCACCAAGAATGGATCACAATAAAACGAAGGCGGCTTGATTGGAAAAATTAAAGACTTATCTAATTCAACTCTAACCTCTTCAACTCCATCTTCTTCTTCAACTTGATAAGAAGTAATTGATTGAGCAATTAATGGATACAAAACTAAAATTACCTCATAACGAATCGGCACATCCGAGGTATACTCGTCATCTTCCACAATCAACTCTTCCTTATCATCTCCGTGGTCATCTTAATCTGGTGGTTTATTCCAGTCCACATAACTATCGATTGAACTTGAAACACACTTATAAAATATTGCATCACCATAAATATGTTCAACTACTAATGTACCGGAATAATCTGACACGTCAGTCTTTAAACTCGCTGTAATACCCCGATAAATTGCTAAGGGTAAATCAGTATTTATACAGCGTTATACAATTTTAATTAAGTAATTGAAACTCAGGTAAAATATTATATTTTTGTAACTAAGAGATTTGTCTAAGATTTTTGAAAAATATCGAATTAGTATGTGAAATTAAATACGCGAGAGTTAATTTTATTTTGAATTTTAACGCGGGTAGAACCACCGCGAAATTAAGTGTGTGAATTGCACTAGATCACAATACCCGTTGGTGTGCCACCCACACCTTAATATTCCCCCCGATTGCTTATCACCTTCAAATTTTTTTCATCTTCTCCAGTAAGAGTTTTGCCTTCATCTTCTTCGGCAAGCTTGCCGCACCAACACCACCGCCTCCACCGTTCACCCAATCTTCCCCCACAAGCCTCCTTCACCACCTATATATGCAGCTCTCTTCCCTCACAAGCTCATCACCATCATCACTTCATCTTCTTCCTCCTCTCCGTCCGCCATAACCACCACCATCGTGACCGACACCACCACCTCTATCACCACTTTCTCTTCACCTCTCTGCCCTCCTACCTCCTCCTGTCTCTCTCTCCTTCTGTGTCACCGGTCCGAACAGAGGCAGCAGCAGCAGCTGCTGACAAACCCAGCCACCAACCGCCGCCGCTACCCCGTCGGGAGGCCACCCGAACTTCCCATCACCTTCTTTGCTCTCCATTTCTCTGTCCTCTCTCAATCTCTCTCTCTATTTCGATCTCTGGACCAGAAAATGGATCAGAAACAGAGGCCATAGCAGCAGCCAGTAGCCGCTGAAATAGCCGCCGCCGAACCCACCATTAACACCGGCGAAAAGCGGGTCAAGCACCACCAGCTCTACCCACCTCTTCAAACCAGTACCTATCGACTCCTAGAGGTCCGATTGAACTCCAGGAATCCTCAGCCTGGGCCAGAACCCACTGTATAGGTGCCGTCAAACTCCATCGCCGGCGACAATTCCGTCGACCTCGACCCGATTGATTTCTTGATCAATTCTTGCGATTCTTGGTGTGGGTAAGCCCTAAATCACCTCCCGATTTGTTTTATGCAATCAAAATCGTGTTTCTATAGCTCGAATCCGTGTTTCGATTTGGTGTGTTTGGGAATTCATCGTTTAGTTTATGCTTGGGGTCGAATTGTAGTTTCCTAAAACTAGTGGTGAGAGATTAGTCCTTTATACAAAACTATTTAGGGGCTGCACTAAAGTAGTTTACATACTTTGTTTTATAAAGTAATCTTAATTAGTTGTTATTAAAACTCTACTTAGTAAAAATTATTATTTGAGCATAGAAAATATTTTGTAAAGCATTATTTCAACATTCATAATTGTTTTCTTGGAAAATAAACTAATAAATTTATATTTTCATAATTTGGAAATATTGTCTTATTGACTAAATAAATTTCTTTTAAACCCAAAAACAAAATGAGATGAGTTCTTAAATATTTACTAATCTTTTATCGAGTATGCTTGCATAAACTATATATTATTTTCTAGCTAAAATAACTCGGTATTAAAGTACTCCTCTCACGATGAAATTATATTTCTTATTATCGACATAATAGCTTACAAATATTACTTATCTACTTTTTGTATAATTATAAGCATATAATTGGAGACGGGATTACATTGGGGATCGTGAGAGATATGATTTGTATACGACCTAACCGAGTAGTTGTATAAGGCTAGTGTATTCGTTTATCCGAAAATAACACCGTTGTGACTAGAGACTTGTTAATTGTAGGAGACGGATTCGTGGACATAGGCTTCATCGACCATCCGACGTACTAGCTGCTTTATCGAATTCAGGTGAGTTCACATGCTTAGCCTTGATCCTTAGCTTCCTTCGTGTCGATGAATGACTTTATAATATGTCTCAAAATATATATGTGAGTTGACATGCTTAGCCTTGAGCCTTAGCTCCTTTCGTGTCAGTATATGATTTTAATTCCGTCTCGGAATATATCCATCTCAGATTATACTCGTGAGTTACTTGATCCATTCGTGTCGAATTGTGCTAATTGTGTTACTTGTCTCGAAATACTTGTGATTTATATGCTTGGCATCATGTGCATGTCCTCTTTGATGTCCTGATGTGATTTCTATTCTCGTTCATAATATACTTTCGAGATACATCCTTAATTCTTGCTTTTCTGGCTTCATTCGTGTCAAATTGTGATCTTATATTCCGTCTCAAGATATGCTTGTGAGTTATACATGCTAAGTCTCGTACGCTTAGCTTCCTATGTGTCACGATATGGCTTCTATGTTCTTCTTCGTGTCGAATGAAACCTCTATACTCGTCGAATATCACTTGTAACGTATCCAGTGGACTATTATTATGATCGGCTCCGGCCGGAAACACCGATACCAGGGAGTTTCCCTTGACTGATTGGGTCATGGATCTTTGTCGGCTCCGGCCGGGAACACAGGCTTTGGAGTTCCCCTTGACTACTTGTTGTGGTCATGGACTAAGTTTAAAGTTGGCTCCGGCCGGAAACACAGACTCTGGAGTTTCCCCTGACTTCGTTGAAGTCTTGGACTTATTGGCTCCGGCCGGAAACACAGATTCGAGAGTTTCCACGTTATGTTTTGTTTGCAAGAGACATTATTTGAGAAGCCCTCCGTTGGCATTTATAGATTTAGTGACTGTCCATTGAAAAAGCTCTTGAAATGTATCTCCTGGTAATTCATTCCTGACTTTGTTGTTCACGCTGTTGCGTCCTCTGATAATTGTTCTCCTCATACTCTTTTACTGTCATTTTCATCTCTTATCTCAGCTGTCTATATATTCTTTCCCGTTTTACACGCTAAGGTGTATCTCACTCAGCACTTCTTGCTGACTTTCAAAACTGCGGTTCTGGTTGTTCTTCCCACCGCAGGTCTAGGAGCTGGGATATGGAATAGAAGGGGCGCGAGACACACCTAGACTCTGATCGTCATCGGTAGACTATCTAATGATATCAGATAACTATTGTGTAATAGTAAGCACCGTTTGTATAAGACTTTAAGTTTGATGTTTAATAATATGAATAAATGTTGTGAAATGTATTGCTTTTGATCTCCGCCGCTTCTATTAAGCATCGCCCTCTCGGTCTTGTCCCGAGCCGGATAAGGGGGTTGTTGAACTCGCTCCTCCATAACGCTCGTTCCAACCACCGGAATCACCGTCGTAGCGGATCTCGAACGCGGGTTGCGAGTCTTGATCAAAGGCCTTGCAATCCTTCAATTCCCGTGCCGCTAAGTGTCGAGTTAAATCTGCAACTTGCTGCTGCAATTACCGCACCGCAAGGCTATGGATTAGGTCTGCAATTTGCCTTTGCAAATCTTGTATCATCATAACGTCTTGGACGTTACGTCTCCGTTGGGGGGCTTCCTTAGCCGAAACCTGCCCGCAACCGCCAGGACGTCCACGCACCATCGTGATGACGATCTTCCTCCCAAGTCGAACTTGCTCTGATACCAAACTGACGTCGGGTAAAAACACCGAGCGAGGGTTCACAGCGGAATCAACTATGAAAAGGCAAAGAAACTAGGGCACAAAGCTCTCTAGAATTCCGAAATAATAATATTAATCAAAGTCTGCTGAAATTTACCCACAAGCCGGGTACAAATAGCTAAAAAAAACATTATTTTGCCAAAAATAGAAAAAATCTTAAAAACAATCCTAAATTAAAGTCCTAAAAAAAATAAAGACTCAGCAAAAAGATTCACCCAAATCGGGTTTTATTTGACCTCCTAATTAGTGAAATAAATATTACCAAAAATGAAAAAACGCTGATTTGGACCCCTAAATGACCAAATTTGACCAAATCAGGGTGGTTCCCGTAATTTATCACGGGTTCTATTTAGAACATCGTTTCTACTCAAAATAATGTATGATTTTGCGCGAATCCGACACCCTTCAATTCTGCCCCTGATTCTGCGTTTTGACTGAAACAGTTTTTCTGAATTTGACGAATTAATTGTCCATTTTTCTCCTGCATCACAAAGTGACCCGGTGAATAGTACAAAAAGTACCCATGATGTAATGAGAAGAATCAGAGTGGTAATAGAAACTTTATAGCAATGTTTTAAAAATAAGGCTGGCCAAATTGAAACCCCGAGCTACTGAGTGGACGTATAACCGGTTGGAATGGCTGTTCAACCAGTGAGCCGCACTTTTTTTTAACAAAATTATTTTATAATACACTGCTTTGTTAAATAAAATTGTGATAAATTTAATCAAATTATGACCTGAACATTTATGTGTGACCAAAATATTGGCCAAATTAGGGATTGTAACATCAACATCTAAAATAGGGCACAACTCCGAATATCGGAGATGCGAAGACGATCTTGCAGTACGACGAGTCCGACGATGGATGCGACTAGGGGTGCGATTTCGGTTCGAACCGAACCGGAACCGAACCGGTTGGAGCCAAACCGATCGTTTTCGGTTCGGTTTTTCGGTTATAGCATGGCTTTCGGTTCGGTTGAACCGGAACCGAGTAATTTGGTTCGGCTGGAACCGAACCGGAACCGTTAACCGAAACCGGTTGGTTGACCGGTTCGGTTTCGGTTCGGTTCCGGTTCAGAACAGAACCGGTCCAAACGGTAAGTTTTTTCAAAAATCCAAACGTTGGTTCGGTTTTCGGGTCGGTTCGGGGCCGGTTCCGGTTCCAACGGTTCCGTTTTCGGTTCCGGTCCCGGTTCCGAAAAAAGGTGAAACCGACCCGTAACCGGGTATACCCCAGGTCCGGTTCGTTTCGGTTCGTTGGTTGTACGGTTCGGTTTCGGCTCCTTTTTTTCGGTTGGTTTCCTGTCGGGTTCGGTTCGGTTCTCGGGTGAACCGAACCGAATTCGCACCTCTAGCTGCGACTAGAGAAGCTCGATCATCGACCCCGTTGATGCATCCAGAGGAGGAAGAAGTTGAGATCTACGATGCTGATTACTGTCGACAGGCGATCCAAAAGCTTGGCCCGTGCCTTATAGGTTCGTTCATCTACACAATCACCTTCAATGTTTATTACCCATGCCCGAGGGCACTATCCCTAAATTGGATAGTTTTTTAATGTAGAGGTGTTTTTTTAAAATGAATTTAGTGGTGTTATTCAAAAATTATTTTTACAAATGTGGTGAAAAAAAAAAACAACTTCCAAGTATGGATGAGCATTATTAATGGACGTGGGAATCACTCACAACTTATCTCCTATAAGTTAGGGATGTTGTTGAGAAAAATATCTCTCTTATTAGTTAGGGATGTCCAAAGAGAGTGAGTAGTTAGGGATGTCCAAGGAGAGGTGGTAGTTAGAGAAGCAATAAGTAGGTGAGATCTAGTGGTGGGAATGGGGTTGATTTAATCTAATAGTTGAAAAATTATAAGTTAGTGAAACCATGCTATTTTATAATATAGAAGTATCCAATAACGAGGTTCAAGATAACCGTTTTGTTATCGAGTTTTGGAACAAAGAATCAATGGATGCCGTGATTTCAGGAGGGCAGTGGATTTTTTATGGGAATCTCCTATTGCTTAAGCCGTGGGAAGCAAGGGAACAGTTTGATTGAGTAGTTTTTGAAGAAATCTGTATTTAGATGCAAATCAAGAACCTACCAATATTTTTGCGCAAGGACGAGGACATCAAGAATGCTGCAAACACGGCAGGTAGGGTTCTTGAGGTTTATCCAACGATTCAGTCCATCGAAGGTGGAGATTACGTTCGGGCCAGAATTGGGATTAAAATCAATAAACCGTTGCTCCGTGATGGTCTTATCAAAGCTCTTGGCGACAAGGTCTGGATTGATTATCCGTACGAAAGGATCCCGAGTGTTTGTGACTAGTGTGCATGCTTCACCCACTACAGAGTGAGCTGGAGAACTATGAAGGCCGAACAGAAATAAAACTCTCTGTCGGGGTACGGCTCATGGCTTACATTCCGTGTCACATCCTCCTCCCGCCGATCCCGATTAGCGATAAATAAAATTTTGCGTTAACGGAAGGAGGGCACGACATGCCGGAGAGTCCTTGCCTCGTCGAGACTAAACGCATTGATTTTAAAAGTCTTGATTATTCGAAAAGCTAAGCGTAAATGAAATATTCACTTGGGGTCGTCATGAAATATATATCTACTTGTAACATAATGAAATATTAGAAAGAAAAAGTTATAACTTGGAAATTATTTACATTTAGCCCTCTCGGCTCATAACGTAAGCAGAGCATAATCCGAAAAATGATCTAGGTATCATACAAGGGCTCAAATAAAGTCTTTTATACATAAATACTTAACTATTACATTCTTAAACAATTTACGAACATGAGTTACATAAAATCTCTAAGCCATCTAGCATATGATCAACATCTAAGAACCTAAGCATCATCAAGCATGTCATGACATATCAACTTAATGCGTTGCTACTACTTCTTGCTTCTTACGAGTTCTTAAAACTTGAAAAAAAGGTAACGTGAAAGGGTGAGCTCAACTAGCTCAGTGAGTTACATCTACGTTCCTCCGTAGGTTTGAAAACTAAGAGGGGCTAACTTTCCCATGGAGCACCATGAACATAAGACATAATCATACATACATATATACTTGTGGAACTTGAAAGATCATGACATTCATAAAACATAACTTGTATCATAAAAAAAGCATAGAGTAAAGAATAACTTGAGTCGTGTGAAATCATATTGTTCCAAATAGGAACCTTGCTTTGTCTCACGTAGAGACCATAACGTACTTGAACATGCTTGCTTATTTTCTTATCTTATGGCCTGTGTAACCTTCATGACTTAACATAACATAACGTAGGGACATGTCCATCGCAACAGCTCGTGAGGCGACGCGTTGCCTGCTTATATTGCTCCGGCAAAAGGGTCGTAGCCTGCCTATACCCGAAAGAGAGTTTCACTCCGGTACCGTAGCCTTTATGAAAACGTCTTTTATCTTATGAATCATCCTGTATTTTTCTTAGCATCCATGGGGCATAAAAATGTTTACTTGATTCGAAAGCATACATACATAATAATAGGGACGACATGAACATACATAAGCTTTTAAAAAACTTGAGGTTAGGTACAAACTTCGGGAGGTAAAGTAATTCACCTTGCGAGCTTAAGTAATTTACTTAATATTCTTTTATTCCAAATTCAATCATCTTTAGGAACATGATCATCAACTCCATTGTCACGTAAATAGCCAAGAAGGCTACAAATCACACATATAATCACTTAGCATAAAATCATTCCAAAATAGCACATAATCTCTTAGCACAACGACACCAATCTTATTAAAGCAAATAAAATAACTTTTCTCACATAGTCATATGCTTGTATAGCCTTAAACATGTTTCTAGATGCATATGAGATGTAAAATGCAGCACATAAGAGCAATATAACATATAATGAACTAAAAGTAACTAACATAAACTAGCATTGAGAAACTTGACAACTTCTTGATTATCCTCATAAATAAAATGTGACTACCATTAGTTCAAAAATTCATAAGTAGATCAAAATAATTATTCGAGACCTAAATTTTTGACATAAAATAGATAAATAGTTAACTCATTACATATAAAAATATTAGAATTATGAAAACTTCTAAGTATTTTTAAACATTAACTTTCAGAGCTGTTTTGGTGTAAAACAGAGGCTAAAAAGCGGTATTGGGAGTAAATTCATAAAATATTCATAGGAATTCCAAAACTTATGAAATTTTAACTGGAAGTAAATAACACCCCTGAAAACAAATTATCGAAATCTGGTATCCATTGGAGTAAAATAAGTACATGAAATGAAGTACAAGTCCACTGTCTATGAAATTTTTGCTGTAGAAACATCACATATAAATACACAAACTCTAAAAAAATTCATCATTTTCTGAAATGTTTAATTAGTTTTCCCGATTTTGTGAAAATATGCTCAATACACGAGCTTTGCGATTTTCCATACTTCAAATCTTGTTGCATGCAAGAAATTATCTACCAAGATCTAAATTTGAACTAAGACAAGATCTAAATCACATACATATAACTATTCACATCATCATCTTTCATGAATCTAGCTACAAACTTGATTTTGATGACATGCATGTATGTTCTAATGTGGGTGCTATGAAATATACAACATCCAAGTATCAATCACATGATATAGCCATGAAAATGATGAAGCATACTTCGAGATGAGGAAGATCAAGTTCAAAATTTACCAATCATATACCAAACTACGCATGCAACTCAAGATCAAGCATTTTCATACCAAGAACATGAACTATCTACAAATTAAGCACATAAAGAAGAAAATAGTGCTAACTTATAACCCTTGAGAGGAATTAGAGAATAATCTTGGATTCTTGGAGGCTGGAAGAACTTGGATTCTTAAGCAAGATGAAGAAAATGCTTCCCCAATGCATAGTATAACATGGGTATTGATTTTTTCATGAATTGAGAGGTAGAAAAGGAATTTTGGGGGTGTTTGTGAGGGTCAACACCCAAAACCGGGCATTGCATTCATGAGGGAGACTTTGAGTGTTGAAGAGAGTGTGAGAGAGCATGAGAGTTATGGAAAGTTCTAGCGAATGACTTGATGGGATATGGGGGGTATACATAACCATACATGAATGAGAGAACACAATATCATATTATAGATGGTTAGTTGGGTGGATGAAGGATCTAGATGTAAAAATTAATTGAAAGACATGCTAGTTGGGGTAAATTATGTAAAATCCAATAATAGATAGGTTGATACATAAAAACTTAAAGTTTAGAAAACATTACAAATTTACATAAAGTTTTGGGGAAATTTAACACTAACAAACAAGTTGACACAAACATAACATTCTTGAAATATTTTCTTTAAAGTCCCGTATTTTTTTAAAATATTAATATTAACACATATATTTAAAAAAAAATCAAATCGCTTAAAAACTAAACGTGCAACACAAATATGAGGGCTACTACATTGCGTTCCCCGTCGAGAAGAAGATTCGCCAGTAGGAATGAAGACAAACCTGAAGACTAAGCCAATCCAAATAGTGCAAAGAAAGGAACAAGAAAAGCTTCGAAAAAGCTTCGGATCAGGGGGATACTTCAGACGAGAACGGGAGTACGTGGGATGACGAGGATATGGATATAGAAGGAGATGATGATGATCCATAAGTTGTGGTAGTGTTCAATAACTCGTTGGGGTCAGAGAAAAGTATCAGTGACCGTTTGGCGAATTTGGCAATGGATAAAGGCAAAGCTTCGTGAATACCAAATCATCTACAATTCTTAGCTCCAAGATAAAGATAAGCGACACCTTTCTTAGTCCAAATCCGAAAGCCAAAACGTGAGATTGCCCAGTCCAATAGAGGGGTACGTGCTCGAGGCAGGGGGAGTGGGAGAGGAAGGGAAGAGGAAATGTGGAAGCTGCGGAATCTGGTGATAATATGGTTTAACATGAAGAGGGTGCCTTAAAGATCCCTAGTGAAATAATCACGGAGGGTGTTGTGCACCCCCGCCAAAGCATAACTGTCTCCTTAGCTGGAACATGTGGTATCGGGAACCCGAGCACGTTCCTGTCGCTTCGGACCTCGTAGGGAGATATAATCCCGAATTGGTTTTTTTGATTGAAAAAAAATCAAGCAATAGTGATATGGAGAGTATTAGATGTAAACTGGGGTATGCAAGTTGTCTCACTGTACAAAGTAGATGCAAGAGTGGTGGTTTACCACTACTGTGGAAGGATGGCATGCAGATCCAACTCAATAGATATAACCATCGATACATTGATGTCACAATAAGGATGTTGATAATTTTACGTGTAGATTCATAGTTTTTTATGGAGATCCAAAAAAAGAAGACATACATCATTCTTGATAGTTTCTTAGACGGATTGCACCAGGACCACTTATTTAATGGGACGGACGAACCGACCATCCTGGAGAATTGGATCTGTGACTTTCACAAGGCACTGATTTCGGATTTCGGTGAATGGCCCATAGGATCGACGCATAGAAGCGGTGGTCTATTATTTTAAGAAAGAAATAGAAAACTGGTGGACTTCTGTATCAACTGACTTGCTCGCCCATGAAGGATTTGGATTGGAGAAGCTAAGGGAAGCTATGCGTGAGCGGTTCTACCTCGACCACATGAAGTCTAAGAAGTTTGATGAGTTCTTGCACTTTAAGAAAAATGGAGATACGTTGACTGAATACTATGACAAATTCATGGAGCTTATGAAGTTCGGGCGAGAAATTGCACCCACAGAGGTACGAAGGGTCCGCAAATTTGTCAAAGGTTTGGACTTTGAAGTGGGCCTACACGTTTTAATTCGCTAATGGAGACTTATGTAGCGACTCAGGATATGCAGCGCATGCTGGATAGTAATATGGAGGCCAACAGGAAAAGAAAGACTAGGGCATCAGCTGTAGCGGGTTTCTAGAATCGCCGTACAGGAAGTAATGGCGGGGATAAAAGGTTTGGTCCCAACCCAGCCCCCACCAACCAATTTGATAACTAAGGCCAAGGAGGACAAGGCCAGATAAGGACGTACTACTGCAAGAGATGCGGCAGAAACCACCCAGGAGTGGACTGCCAAGGCATGAAGGTGACTTGCCTCAATTGTGGTAGCCTAGGCCATCGAAGGTTTGATTGTCTTTCAAATCCATCAGGGAACACGAGCGGTGTAAGCATCAACAACTTTGGAAATAACAATGGGGGAGGATATGGAGGAAACAATGTGAACCGCCAAGGAGGGAATGGTTGATATAACTGTGGAGGTAACAACTATGGTGGGAATAACAACTGTAACTCCCCCAGAATGACCAAGCCGGAAGCCCGGGGGGTGTCACTCCGTACCCGAGCCAAAACCCGGATACAAGGACATTTAAAAGTGGATCCAAACATAAACAACCAAGAAATCTTAAAGTAATATTTTATTACAATTCAAAAGTTTCCTCAAACATGGGCGTTTAACAAACTAGAGCATTATTAAATAATTAAAAGAGTTCTAATTTATTTGATACGATACGACTAAACGTCTAGG
Organism: Linanthus parryae; assembly: GCA_023055425.1. NCBI lineage: Eukaryota > Viridiplantae > Streptophyta > Magnoliopsida > Ericales > Polemoniaceae > Linanthus > Linanthus parryae. Next base: position 19,668,494 of record JALGPY010000012.1, on the reverse strand, counting down.
TGATGATTCACGTTCCCCGCTAAGCCAAACCCCATCATCTAGACCTGTGGTGCAGAAAACAAAAAGAGAACACCTCAATAAAAAATCAGCAATAAATACTGGCAAGCAAACACCCAAGCATGTAAAATGATTATGAGACAATTTATAGAAACAGTAACCAACTTTTCATGTACAAAATTATCTTAAACACAGCGGAAATAAAGTTCGACACTTGTAAGAAAAACATGAGAGTTTCCAATTCCATTGTATTTTCCCAAAACAAGTTCATTATCCAAGATGGGAATCCAAAACCACATATTATTTCATTTTTCCCTTTACATTATCAAATCCAAAACCAACTTGTTGATTTGTTGTGACGGGGAAAGAACCAACCATCTCGCAAGCATCCAGGACCTTAAGTGTTGACACCCCTAAACACTCTTGCGGCCAGAAGGGTGATACAAGAAGCTATCCGGGGCATTGCAACCGGATTAAATAAAACTAATTGGACGCCTGAACGAAGTCAACACGCCAAGCCAAAAGTAACCAAGCAATAACCCCGCACAGCTCTTCCACTTTAGGTTATCATCCATTATTATACTGTTGTGATATTTTCAAGAAAAAATTTAACAAGTAAAATCATATAATTAAATGGCACATAATGCACATAACGCGTAAATTCATTTTGAGACAAGAAGTGAAATAGTCATTTGACACGAAAGGCTGTAGGCACACTAGACCTGGCATGCTTACTCACTTTGAATCTCAAGCAAAAGCAAATCACTTCCTAGTAATACTCGACGTATCCTTCGTCAATGAAATTGTCTCCTACAAATTTAATAATTCACAAATCAAAATACAATACTAAACAAATAGACAATGCCTACTTAACAAGATAGTGACCCTACAAGGTTTAGTTTTTAAGTTTCTAGTTCACCCCTTAATTCATACTTCAAAACACAACCCAAAATCTAGCCCCAATATCCTATAATCTAATCTGCACATAACCTAACATAACTTTACAAATTTATTACTCCAACTTCCCAAACAGATCATGACTCAAAAATAGTTTCATTAGATCCAAAACACTCTGAAAAATAATTCTAGCATCAAACGGATCCGAATTTCGAATCCTGCATAAAAATATATGATTGTTTTAACTTTCTAGTCATACTCCCATTACCCATACGGGAATTATTGATTTTCATATAAACTATCCTCCAAAGCATTTAGTTTATCCCGTATTCAAACAAAATTCAATGCAAAATGATTACCCACTTCAAATCAAGTTACTACCCACATACTACGATCATCAAATCATCAAAATCGATTAATCAAACGTTCCCTCCATAACTAGGGGTTTTCTCATAAACAAAGAACATGATTAATCCCAAAACTTGATTATTAATCCTACGACTTCATAAATGATGAAACTAACAATATAAATCTGAAAATTCGCGATAAAGAACTGAAATTACTAATTTATCAAGATTTACAATTGGAGGAGATGATATGAAACGATTAAGAGGAGGGGGTTGTAGCTTTCTAGCGGAGATGAGGACGACAAATCTGTCGGAATCAATCGGGTCAGAAACGACCCAAAACTTTGATGGAATCCAAGAGGAAAAGAGAAGAAGAAGAAGAAGAAGAAGAAGAAGAAGAAGAAGAAGAAGAAGAAGAAGAAGAAGAAGAAGAAGGATTGAACGAAGAAGAATAAGAGAATAACAAACCTGGACAGAGAGAGAGGCGGCGGCGGCAGCTGGACGCAGCTGTTGCTGCTGCTGGTCGCTGCTTCCGACGATCAGAGGAGCGACAGAGAGAGGTAGAGTGAGATCGTGAGGGAGAGAGAGCTGGTGAGGAGGGTTTCTGACTTCGTGAGCGTGAGAGAAAGAGAGAGTGTCGTGAGAGAGAGATAGGCGGAGGCCGTGAGGAAGATTTGGAAGGAAAAATCCGACGAACAAGAAAGGAATCGTATGAGAAATCCGATTGATGAAGAAATCACGTTTATGTGTGATTTTTGGGTGTCAAAATTATATCAATTTGTTAAATTAGACAATTTCACACCCCTAGTTTAGGGAAAAGACACTTTAACACCCCTAGTTTAGGCAAAAGACCCTAACAACTTTATGTAAAAGTCACAAGAGCCCCAAAAGCTTATTAAAAATAAAAATAAACTCCCAAAACTTGTATTAATAGCACAAAAACACCCTTAGACACGAAGTGGGGTATTTCATTCTTCCCCCCTTAAAGAGAGGTTCGTCCTCCAAGCTTAAACCAAGTCTTCCACAATCACTAAGGTATGAGTCTCCACCCTAGGGTATATCTACTAAATGCAAAATTAAGGCATGTATGATATGCAATATACTATAAGGAGTACAAAAAAAGACGTATTAAAAACCGTAGGGTTACATCCTCTCCCCCTTATAGGAGTGACGTCCTCGGAACTCAAAATACCTCGTCAAAAAGGTGAGGATGCTTCTTCCTCATCACATCCTCAGCTTCCCATGTTGCCTCTTTTGTGAGGTGATTTGTCCATAAGACCTTCACAAGCTTGACATTCTTGTTGTGGGTGTCCCTTGTCTTTGAGTCTAGAATCTTAACATGATGCTCCTCATAACTCAACGAAGGTCAATTCTAATGGTTCGGGGTCCAATACATGGATCGGTATGAAACACTCTTCTTGAGTTGTAACACATGTAACATGTCATGAGATTTCACTAGGGTTTAATGGTTACTTGGTGTTATCCCTATGAGGCTAACGTATATAACTTTAGGTCATGGCACAAGGTATTGTCCAAAATTTCCACTTCACTCTTCAAGACAAAGTCGTACGTGATCACATGATCAGGTGGCGTAGCTATGGGTTAGGGATCGTAGATGATTTTTCCAACACGACTCCTTCAACAATTTCGTGAGTGAAAATGGTGCTCCTGGTAATGTGAAAGACATCCTAGTCCAACAAGTTTCTACCGTTCTCTATTTTCAATTTTTCTTGGTACAATAGTTGTGATGTGGCTAGTTAGTCGCGATTCCTTCACTATCGCCTAATGATCATTTTCTATCTTATCATGCAGCTCTACGAAGATGCAACAATGTCACATATATCATAGAATCTAGATTAGCAACTTGGATCACTATTGACCATTCACAACCAGCTTTTTAAGAATAATTTTGCTCGGAGGCATTTGTTCCCATAGTAGGTCTCACATATATATTAGTGTTCTCCACATAAGAGTATACCCTTATTCCAAGACACGCAACCACAATAATCTGACTCAGATTCAACGTTATTTTACAAATTTATTCGTTCAAGTGTTCCAAGTATAAGTCAATAACGTTAAAGACAAGAAAAAGTTCAAATGCCGATGTGTCTTTTAGTTGTTTGTGCTAGCCATCGATTTACGGTCTTGGGCGACATATAGAAAGCCTTCATTATAATCCCCCTTCCTAACGAGTACAAGCACCCTCTTACAGATGAAATTCGGGTTGACCAACCACTCACTCTAGTACAAGATCCTCTACTCAACAAGAGGTAGAACCCTTAGCAGACCAATAAAAGCATACAACTCTCAGATTAGCTCATCTGTGAAAAACCATTCCATGAACCAAACAATGATTTTGGTGACAGGACTCTAATCATACACATCAAACGATAAAGTTTCTCAATTACATAAAGATTTAGATTTTACCATAACTAGCGAGATCACGGCCACAACCTGATCAGTGCCAAAGAAAGTACCCCCACTGCTTCAGTCATCTACCAAATAACAATTGCTATTGTATCATAAGCTGCTTTCCATGTAGAGTAAGGTCATAAAATCTCCCAAATTTGAAAGTAAGTACTCTTAGTGAACGTGAGCATAAACCAATAAAAGAATCTAGATTATGATCCCTCAACAATGAAAATGCGTCCAAACAAAATATATAAATCTAAGGCCGATACCTAAACAACGAAATATTCCGTTCTCCTAATGGTACAAAACGTCTCATCCAACAAGACAGAGAATCGAAGAGATAGTGTACAATATTCCAAAGTGGCACGGTTCCTACTCTCAGGCACTTAATCATATCCTATGATATTTGATGTTACCCGGTGGTCCCCTTTTCCTTTGCTTTCCTACCGACATCTACTGATAAAATTTGCCTCGAAACTAAGGAAATAAAAATAAATAAACCATGTGTAACCAAAAGAATACGATACTGGGGCACACACTCCAAGAAACTTGTTCATATTGAAAAATAGGTTCTACAATAACGAGAATTACAAACTAATATCCAAATTAACCTTTAGTGATAAATCCTGAAAACCATAACTCTATTCACAAAGCTCCAAATACAGAATCCATGAAGATCACTGCAATTAAGTAGACTCAACTACCCAGGTACACCAACGATTTATATAACTACAAGCAATCCAATATAATTATAAAACTCGACAAGTACTTCAGAGGTGAATAACCATCCCATTGTCCAAACAGTGGTTTAGTGACAATGCTCCAATCATACATGCCTAACGACAATATATGTTAACTACCCCAAACGTGAGACTATACCATAGTAAGTTAGACTGCACCAAAAATTTGTCTGATTGTTGTACTAAGGTAAAAGAAAGCGACCCAAAACCTAAATCAATAACTCAAATGATAACCGCTACAACATCATAAAATGTTTGTCACGAGGAATAAGGTCTTAAGATCTCCCAAGGCTGACCAACGATACTCTTAGTCAGATAAGAATAAAAATTAATTGAACTATATCGCACTTGCACAATGATGATGATACAACCCAATGACTTACGTAACTCGAAGGACAAGGCATGAACAATGAAACGTCTCGTTCCTCAAATAATAGCCAAGTAACAAAGCTCCAACATAAACGTTCAATGCAAACATCAACATTTATAGTGACCCAGAACACCGCATTTGGTGAATCAAAAGCTCTAAAAGATATCAAACAAGACTTAGCCCCTCACCCTCAAACTTCAATTTCACATGGGTGATTCCCACTTTTTCCCTTACTCTTCTACGACCACCTATAGAAGAGAAAGGGAAGAAAAAAGATAGAGAACCTCAACAAATATAGACGAGATAAGATAAGAAGAGACACATGAGCTAGTAAAGCAATGTGATCCATCAAGACTAGGTAACAATACTCCAACCAAAAAAAACGAACCCTCAATATTCTTTGATAGACTATTCCAACTAAAATCCCAAACTTATATTTTTCCGAACAACTCCAAAGTAGGTTCTAAAATAATTTATAATATTCAAAGAAACCAAAAGATACTACTCTCAAAACGCTTCCTAGGCGAGGGTGGGCGGGAAACCGCTATCGTCTGCGCTAAATCTTTAGTCCACCACCTCTCCTGGATCCTCCATAGGTTCCTCCTAACGCTTGTGAGCTAACAACAATGTATACTTCATGAAGTGTGGTGTTATCATCTAATGGCCTTGATGCAAATATTTTTGATTGGTAATGTACCATCCTTCCTCATCAACCAAATCATTATATTGTCTCTTAATCAGAATCCAATGATGCTAATTACGTAAGGACTCCACAATGCAATGGCTCTGAATTAGGATGTTGCTGAATACCCATCCCCCAATAAAATTAAAAACCCAATGCTCACACATATCCAAGATTTCTCTGATAAAATCCCAATTGACATCCCCTCCAAGAAATTTGTTCTTGTTGGGTGGCTCAGCTGAAAATCCTTCACGGTTGGATTCACCAGGTTGACGACCATATCTACAAGACTTAAAGAATACTCTTATTAGACAACAAACATAAAGATTTTTCTTCCATAAGGGTATTCCATGGATGACATCCAAACAACTACACACTTAGCAGTTGCCAACTAAGATTTGCCCAAAAATTATCAAAACTCCGCAACATTTATAAGAGACAGCACAATATTGGAGATCAAACTCTTAAATAATGTATTAAGATCCCAAACATGTTATGCAATGATGAAACACTGAAGCCCGAATCTAAATGAAATATAAATGGTAAAATGCTCAAAACTATAGCCCCGAAAACAAGTCTTTAAATGAGATGTTTGTGACAAGCTGTCATCAATGAGAGAAAATTAAACTTCCCAGGTATATAAACAATTTATAGAACTCCAAGTATAATGCCAACATTTTAGTATTTCCCACCACATGAACTCTCAAAATATCACCATAACAAATTAATATGCCGAAATTTCCAAAGTAGCAAACTCAACAACAATAGAATTCCATATAAATACCCAAGTCTACACTCTGACAAACTAGCTAAGAAGTACCTAAAACCACAAAATTGAACTCTTGTCCCAAACATCTCTCAAACACATTTTTCTTCTAACCTTCGTCTTGAATATAATATAAGTACACTGTGCTCTTCCTTACTCTAACATTATTGCAAAACTCGTCACCAATATAACACGCTAGTCCTTCACAATTCCTCGCTCTGAGGTCCATTCTCATATTTTTCCGCTCGTACAAACTTTTCTTGAATGGTATTTTCTTAACTACTTCGTACCTAAGATTATCTTGGTCCCTCCTTCGTCGGGTTCGACTAGAGTTGTAGCTTTAACCCTCTTTGTGCAAAAACTAATTCTAATGTTGTATGGGTGTGGTCTATTGTCCTATACTGTATAACATATTGTATCATTCATATATTATCATGAATTATAAGAAAAAAAGAAATACATGGCATATAATGAGCCACTAAGAAAATAATATAACACATTGATGATCATCAAACAATTAGTTACACATGCATTTACACACAGGCTTATCACATATTATTCTTCATCGGTCTCTTAAAATCAGAAAATAGTCAATCGGGCAAGTAAAAAAATTATGAGTTTTGGTGTGCGACAACCTCTCTGAGTCTACTTTCATAATAAAGAAGAATCAACTCTAAATAAATTGTAGGACTCAAGTTGTGCAGAGAATACTACAATTGCTGTCACAAACCACAAGAAAAGAAACTTCGGCTTTCCAAGGTCTTAAACTGACATTAAACTCCTCAAAATGGGCTAGGCATTCACTAGATTTAGCCCTATGTGTCTAATAGTTACCATACAAATTTGATAACCATCAAGCTGTGGAAGATAGGTAAACTTAAAAAACGCTACAGCTAGTCACTTGGCAATTCTGCTACTGCACAACGAACTTTGAAACTTTGTATCTAAGTCTCCAAAACTCATCTGAAGCAAAAGAATTATGGAAGATACCTGGGTATGTCTACTTTCTGGGAAAAATTAAGGGAAAAATAACTCGACATTGAAACATGTCTGCTACGCAAAATGCCAACTATTGCACAGATTCAAGCACTAGTAAAATCATTGCTCTCGTGTTCTAACTCCATGAACGCTTTCTATGCACTAATCAAAAATAAAGAAACACAATACAACCTCAATATAAAATTATAATCCAATTCAATAAAACATAAACTTATTGAATTTGAAAACGGATCCTCAATACATGACCATGGTTCTTCATCATGGAAGCAAAATTAACCTAAGCAAATCACCAATAAATCATCTCTAGCCCAATAGTGGCTATGCAAAAATCACATCAAGAAATCTCAAAGCATTGTTTGGCTTCATAGACTAATTTAAACCAACCTCAAAATGCAACAAAAGAAAGACAATCTACATAAGCCTCTTATCCCACAAAGTATAAATCCTAAGACGTACTTGGCTACCATCATGAAATAAGTATATACTCCCAAGACCTCAACATTTTCCATGGTAAGACTCCAAAAACACACTTATACTCTAGAGAATACAATCTCCCAAATTTTTGATCACCCAAACGGTAAACACCTAACCCAAACTCCAATGAAAAGCCTCAAACCCAAATACTTAGCTAATCGGGTAGGCCAAAGCTCTTAGCTAGGAGAGGGTGGGAGGAAACCACTTACTTCCTAAGCCTATTTCTAAAGCTTAAACTCATAATAGACCTATTCAAGGTTACCCAAATCCCAACGGCTTCACCTATTTTAATTTCTTCTTCCTAAGTCCATTTTAAGTTTCCCTACAGGTTTTAGTTCCCTTTTGGATTGCCCACTCTGATACCACCTGTAACACCCCCAAAATGACCAAGCCGGAAGCCCGGAGGGTGTCACTCCGTACCCGAGCTGAAACCCGGATATAAGGACATTTAAAAGTGGATCAAAACATAAACAATCAAGAAATCTTAAAGTGATACTTGATTAAAATTCAAAAGTTGCCTCAAACATGGACGTTCAACAAACTAGATCATTATTAAATAATTAAAAGAGTTCTAATTTATTTAAAACGATACGACTAAACGTCTAGGTGATGATTCACGTTCCCCGCTAAGCCACACTCCCATCATCTAGACTTGTGGTGCAGAAAATAAAAAGAGAACACCACAGTACAAAATGAGCAATAAATACTGGCAAGCAAACACTCAGCATGTAAAATGATTATGAGGCAGTCTATAAAAACAGTAACCAACTTTTCATGTAGTAAATTATCTTAAACACAACGGAAATAAAGTTTGACACTTGTAAGAAAAACATGAGAGTTTCCAATTCCATTGTATTTTCCCAAAACAAGTTCATTATCCAAGATGGGAATCCAAAACCACATATTATTTCATTTTTCCCTTAATATTATCAAATCCAAAACAAACTTGTTAATTTGTTGTGACGGGAGAAGAACCAACCATCTCGCAACCATCCAGGACCTTAAGTGTCGACACCCCCTAAAGACTCTTGCAGTCAGAATGGTGAGTACAAGGAGCTATCTGGGGCATTGCAACCAGATTAAATAAAATTAATTGGACGCGTGAACGAAGTCAACACACCCAAGCCAAAAGTAACCAAGCAATAACCCCACACAACTCTTCCACTTTACGTTATCATTCATTATTATACTTTTTTGATATTTTAAAGAAAAGACTTTAACAAGAAAAATCATATATTTAAATGGCACATAATGCACATAACGCATAAATTCATTTTGAGACAAGAAGTGAAATAATCATTTGAAAAGAAAGGTGGTAGGCACACTAGGTCTGACATGTTTACTCACCTTGAATTTCAAGCAAAAGCAAATTACTTCCTAGTAATACTCGACGTACCTTCGTCAATGAAATAGTCGCCTACAAATTTAATAATTCATAAATCAAAATACAATACTAAAACAAATAGATAGTGCCTACTTAACAAGGTAATGACCCTACAAGGTTTAGTTTTTAAGTTTCTAGTTCACGCCTTAATTCATACTTCAAAACACAACCCGAGATCTTGCCCCAAAATACTATAATCTAATCTGCACATAACCTAACATAACTTTACAAATTTACTACTCCAAATTTCAAAACATATCATGACTCAAAAATAGTCTCATTAGATCCAAAACACTCTGAAAAATAAGTCTAGCATCAAATGGATCCGAATTTCTATTCCCGGATCAAAACATATGTCTGTTTTAACTTTCTAGTCACACTCCCATTACCCATACGGGAATTATTGATTAACTTAATTACTTAATGCATACCTCAAGTTCTTCAAAACTCTCACATTGCAACCCCCACTACTAGAAACTGCTTATTGAACTCTCCATTTGCAAAAAATACATCAATGTGAAACTGGTAAAAAAATTCCGTCTCATACTTAACGGAATGAACAGTTAGTTGACTAACATGTCCTTTTATTTAAGGGTAAAATTGACCATTTATCTTTATATATGAACACTGATAACAACATTACAATCACCACCGGTACCGCCACTATCACTGCCATACAACCTGATTCCGTCCGGACAAACCCAGAAACCGGTGACACAAACCCAAAATCCCGCCACAAAACCCAGTTTCCGGCCACTCTTTTCCCTCAATACTTTTCTTCCTGACCGAACTAATCCACCATTGCAGTCCCAAGAAACCTCCTACACCACCCAAAACGCAATCACCAACTATTACAATTACCACCCATCACCACCAGTCCACTACTAGGAACGCCACCCCACCGCCATTAGTCCGCCATCGATTCTCTGCGAACAGGATTCTACCAAGTCAAAGGGTTCCCCGCCTTACATGATTCGATGTACTCGAATTTGGTCAGATCGGAGAACCCAGTTATTGACAAACACCCATCCAAACACGGGATCCGAATCAAAAGAGAAGAGGGCGAGAGAGAAGGTCAGAGAGACAGTCTTACCTTGATGAGAGAGAGATCGAGTGACGACAGAGAGGGAGCAGAAGAGACGTGAGATAAAATTTCCCCTTCTCTTCAAATCTTCTTCTTCGTAACCATCTTCAGATCTTATCTTGTTTTTCTCATCCATATTTATTTTTCCTTTTGTTTAACACAATCTGCATTTTATCTATTTTACGTTAAACAGTTAACAAGAATCTAGTTTTTACTGACATCTTTACCCTTCTTATGTAGATGGCAATTGGATGATTTTTTTTAACAGTTTCACAGTGACGTATTTTTTTCAAATGGAGAATGCAATCAACTAATTCTAATTCTGGGGGTGGCAATGTGAGAGTTTCGAAGAACTGGGGTATGCATTAAGTAATTAAGACTTATTGATTTTCATATAAACTATCCTCCAAAGCATATAGTTCATCATGTATTCAAACAAAATTCAATGCACAATGAATACCAACTTCAAATCAAGTTACTACCCACATACTACGATCATGAAATCATTCAAATCGATTAATCAAACGTCCCCTCCATAACTAGGGTTTTTCCTATAAACTAAGAACATGATTATTAATCCTACGACTTCGTGAATGATTAAACTAACAATATAAATGTGAAAATTCACGATAAAGAACGAAAATTACTAATTGATCAAGACTCACAATTGGACGAGATGATATGAAACGGTTAATAGGCGGAATTTGATGTTGGAATAGATGCCCTAGAGGCAATCTAGTTTAGTATGAATTTATTTTGGCTAGAAAATTCATTGTATTATTTATTGGATATTTAATATAACGAAGTCCTTAGATTTACAATTGTGTTATTTATCTTAAATAAACTAGTCCAGTACAATGATTAATAGGACAATCATCTATAGACTAGTATGGGGTTGGATTGATATGGAGATATCATGATCCAACACATGGGTGTGCATTAAGGGTAATGACGCACTTGATTGACCCATCTCCGAGAAGCCTAGATACACGTTATGATAAGTCACAAGTGCTTCTCGTGGTGCAATGTTATTGTCATCCTTAGACTTGAAGTCACTAGATATTCTAGTTGTGGATTATTGTGATTTTGGTAGCGTTAAACGCTACACCGTACTGGGTAGTTATAAAGGCGTGTACCGGATACAATAAGAAGCAAGCTTAGAGATCGTAGTGGACGTAGATAGAATTTGTCCCTCCCACATAACGGGAGCAAATATCCTAGGCCACTCGAGGGATAGTGCTTATAGAATGTCTGGCCAGACTCAAATAAATCAATATGGGATATTGATGTTATTTGCATGAATAAGGCTATTCCCATGGATCAAGAAACTATGGATTGGATATACGAGTGTGACTTGTATGTCTCGTGTCCAATCCGGATATAGAGACAAAGGGATGAGACAATTAATTGTACAAGGTTTGTCGGATGACTATTCTATTAGTTGGCTAGAATGGATGTTTTGCTAGAAACCGCTCCATATTAGCAAATTGTTGCTACCAACTAGATAGAACCTATAGGGTCACACGCTATATAGAGTTGAACTAGATTTGGGAGTTAATTAATAGGATTAATTAATTAGAAGGATCACTTTGCAACACCTTGCAAACTTAGTAGGACTAATTTGCAAGGAAGGGAGTAAACCAAATTCTAGTAGGACTAGAATGGGTCCTTTAGGTAGTTGGCAAGGTTTCTTTGGACTATATAAAGGATGCTCCTTCCTTCCTTCCCACACTTATGAGCCTTTAAGATCATAACTTGAGTGGGAGAAAAAAAAAGGAGAGAGCAAGCAAGCAAAGAGGGACCCGTCGCCCCCCTTTGCCGCCGCCCATCCCGTCGGCCTAAACAAGGAGGCCGAACCTCCTTGTTTCCTCGCATTGTGTGATTTCTTCTTCATCTTCCTCCATTCCGGTCTAGAAAAAAGGAGTAGGAAGATCTAGAATTCAACTCTAGGCGTGGATCAACTATAAAGAACGTGACACAATTCACGTTTGAAGTCATCAAAGGAGAAACCCTTAGGTGTGTGAATTGATTTCTTCCTTTACCATCGTTATGTATCTTGACTTGTGATCCTTGGAGGGTATTGCATGGATTATATTTGTTTTTTCTCCGTTGCGCATCCATGATCAAAACCCTACAGTTGAAGCTTGCTAGCGGAGATGACGACGATAAATCTGTCGGAATCAATCGGGTCAGAAACGACCAACACTTTGATGGATTCCAAAAAGAAAAGAAAAGAAAAGAAAAGAAAAGAAGAAGAAGAATTGAAGGAAGAAGAAGTAGAGAATAACAAACCTGGACAGAGAGAGAGAGAGAGGCGGCGGCAGCGGCTGGACGCAGCTGTTGCTGCTGCTGGTCGCTGTTTCCGACGATCAAAGGAGCGGCAGAGAGAGGTATAGTGAGATCGTGAGGGAGAGAGAGCTGGTTAGGAGGGTTTCTGACTTCGTGAGCGTGTGAGAAAGAGAGAGGGTCGTGAGAGAGAGATAAGCGGAGGCCGTAAGTAAGATTTTGAAGGAAAACTCCGACGAAGAAGAAAGGAATCGGATGGGAAATCCGATTGATAAAGGAATCATGTTAATTTGTGATTTTTGGGTGTCAAAATTATATCAATCTGTTGAATAAGACATTTTCACACCCCTAGTTTAGGGAAAAGACACTTTAACACCTCTAGTTTAAGCAAAAGACCCTAACAACTTTATGTAAAAGTCACAAGAACCCCAAAAACTTATTAACAATAAAAATAAACTCCCAAAACTTGTATTAATAGCACAAAACACCCTTAGACACAAAATGGGGTATTTCAACAACGGTTACAACCAGGGGGAAATAACAATCATGGTAACCAGTATGGGGGAAACCAGCGCAACTATCAGCAAGGTGTAGGCTGTGGGAACAACAACAATGCTGGCAACAGTAACAACTATGGAGGAGGCTACAACCGAGGTAAAAACTGGCAGGGAGGAAAGGGTTAAAATAATCGACCCAGTGAAACAAACAATGCTACTTTGGCAACAACAGTAGCAACTGCACTTGCAACCGCAACCACAACCCGTATCTCAACTGGAACCATCAACGTGGTGAATCAGACTCAGGCGACACAGGCCAACGTGGTGACTGGTACATTCCTAATCCATTCCACCCCTGCTTTTGTTTCACTAGATTCTGGAGCAACATTTTGTTTCATATCATCTGCTTTTGCTAAGAAGTTAGACTTACCAACTCCTACTCCAATATCTATTTCCATCTCGGCCCCTAATGGAGCAGTCACATCTTGTAATATCATGTACCCTGGATTCAACCTAGCAACCATAGAGTGTGCCAACCAAAAAGTTAGATTTCGTGGCCCGAAAGGTGAACGTGTATCCTATAGGGGTATAAGCAGTGGACCCATAATCCAAATCGTGTCAGCCTTAACAATTCTCTCTGATGTGAAGAAAAGGCATAGAGCATACCTCTGTACGGTCCATGATCAGGAGAAAGAAGGGGAGAAATTAGAGGATATTCCAGTTGTGAACAAGTTTCCAGATGTCTTTCCAGAAGAGCTTCTAGGAATGCCACCAAAGAGAGTCGTGGACTTTGAGATCGATTTAGTACCACGGACTAGACCAATCTTGACGGCACCATTTAGGATGGCACCAGCCGAGCTAAAGGAGCTTCAAGAGCAACTCAAGGACTTATTGGACAAGGCTTCATCAGGCCTAGTGTTTCACCATGGAGAGCACCAATTTTGTTCGTAACGAAGAATGATGTTAGTCTTAGACTTCGCATTGACTACCGTGAATTGAATGGAGTAACTATTAAGAATAAGTACCCACTTCCTAGGATCGACGACTTGTTCGACAGTTACAAGGAGTGAATACCTTTTCGAAGATTGACTTAAGGTCGGATATCATCAGCTTAGGATAGTTAAACATGATATTCCCAAAATGACATTTAGAACTCGATATGGCCACTACGAGTTTACGGTAATGCCATTCGGTCTCACTAATGCTCCAGCGGCATTTATGGAGTTGATGAACCGTGTTCTTCAGAAATTCCTAGATAATTTTGTTGTCGTTTTCATCGATGACATACTAATCTACTCAAAAGGGAAGGAAGAACATGCACAGCATTTGAGGGAGGTGTTGGAAACCCTAAGAGATAAGAAGTTGTATGGGAAGCTATCGAAGTGTGAATTATGGTTGGATAGAGTGCCTTTCCTAGGGAATATTATAACCAAAGAAAGTGTGTCTGTAAACCCAGGGAATATATCTGCAGTGAAGGACTGGCCCACACCAAAGAGCGTAACGGATATAAGAAACTTCTTAGGATTGGCAGGTTACTACCGAAGGTTTGTGAAGGATTTCTCTAAGATAGCGAAACCCATGCCAACGTTAATGAAGAAGACAAGTAAGTACGTGTGGAACATCAGTTGTGAGGAAGCATTCCAAACCCTAAAGGATAGGTTGACGTCAACACCTGCGTTAACGTTACCTACTGAAGAGGAGAATTTGAAGTCTATAGCGATGCGTCCAAGAATGGGTTAGGATGTGTTTTGATGCAAGATGGAAAAGTGATTGCCTATGCTTCCAGGTAACTAAAGTCTTATGAGGAGAATTACCCTACTCATGATTTGGAGTTGGCAGCTATCATTTTTGCGCTAAAGATATGGAGACATTACCTCTACAGTATGACTTGCAATATCTTTACAGATCACAAGAGCCTGGAGTACATATTCACTCAGAAGGAGTTGAATATGCGACAAAGAGGGTGGCTAGAATTAGTGAAAGATTATGATATCAAGATCCAATACCATGAAGCTAAAGCCAACGTAGTAGCGGATGCATTGAGCCGAAAGATGGATTACACACTAAATGCAATGTGAGTTTTGCCATCTAAGCTTTTTGAAGAGTTTCGAAGGCTGGAGATTGAATTTTGCACGAAGGGAACCATGAGTAACATGTTGTGTAATTTGACGATAGTATCGGACATCTTCGTAGAGATAAAGGAAGCACATAATGAAGAGGCTTTTCTACACTAGATCAAGGAAGATCAACAAAGGCGAAGCACTCGATTTCAAAGTGGAGGAAGATGGTAGCGTGAAATTAAAGGGCAGATGGTGTGTACTAATGAAATACAAGGATGTAAAAGAGAAGATTATGAAGGAAACTCATAACACGCCATATTCAATACACCCAGGAGGAGACAAGTTGTACAAGGAATTGAAGAAGAACTTTTGGTGGAAAGGTATGAAGAAGGAAGTTGCTGATTTTTTATCTCGATGTTTGACGTGTCAAATGGTCCAATAAGAGCACAAGAGACCAGGTGGGATGTTGCAACCATTGGAGATACCGGTATGAAAATGGGTTTCCATCTCAATGGACTTTGTTACGGCGTTACCTGTTTCAACTAATGGGTTGAATCAGATTTGGGTGGTAGTCGAACGACTGATGAAGACGGCAATATTCATTCCCATGAAGGTCACATGGGACATGGAAAAGAGGGCGAACACTTACATCAAGAATGTGGTAAGACTACACGGAGTACCCAGCTTGATTATTTCATATATGGATCCAAACATCTTATCACACTTTTGGAAGGAGCTGCAAAAGGCCATGGGTACCGAGCTAAGGTTCAGCATGCCATTTCACCCAGCTACGGATGGAGAGATTGAAAGGACGATTCAAACGCTGGAAGACATGCTAAGGGCTTGCATTTTGAACTTTGGAGGTTCATAGGTGGACAAGTTACCACTTATCGAATTCCCTTATAACAACAGCTACCATGCTATCATATGGATTATACCCTATGAAGCACTATATGGGAGGTAGTGCAGGACACCACTGTGTTGGAGCGAGATTAGCGACACGATCATTCTTGGACCAAAAATTATCGAGGAGTCGACAAATCGGATTCGGATGATTCCACAAAGGATGAAGGCGCCCTCGGATCGAAAAAAGTCTTGCGCGGATTTGAAGAGAAGGCCATTGGAGTTCAAGGTTGGAGACAAAGTGTTCCTAAGGGTTTCACCTACAAAGGGGGTTATGTGTTATAATCAGAAAGGAAAACTGAGTCCTATGTTCATTGGACCCTATGAAGTACTGGATCTATATGAGAGGTTGTCTATCAATTGAATCTTCCTAACAGCCTAGCTAGAGTCCATAACGTCTTTCATGTGTCCTAACTCAAAGCTTATGTTCCCGACCCGAGGCGCATCCTTTATCCCGAGCCTTTCGAACACGATCCCTCTCTTACCCTTGAACAACAACCAATCAAAATCCTTGACACAAAGAACAGGAACACCCGTACCAAGTCCACCACACTGGTCAAGGTTCTTTGGTCAAACCCCCAGATGGAAGAAGAAACTTCGGGAAGCCGAGGCAGACATGAGGAAACGTTAGCCAGACCTCTTCGACCAAGTATGATTCGAGTGACGGGGACTTCACTCCTTTTAAGGGATATGTGATTTAACAGCCATGCATTTAATTACCCGTATTGTCTTGTTATTCTGTGCGCATCAGAACTGCATACTTGCATCGGAGATTAAATTTACTTTAAGCTTCAGGGACAAAGCTTAGTTTTAAGGGAGATGTGATGTAATACCCAAGTATTTTAGGGGGTATTTTTAGACGTTTAGTGAATATCCCGGGCTATGATTTGAAATTTAAAGTAATTTTCTTTTATAAATAGTTTTTCTATGCATATTATTATTATTATTATTATTATTATTATTATTATTATTATTATTATTATTATTATTATTATAATCAAAAAGTTTTTCTAGGATAACTGTATTTTAGTAGTTAGTTATGTGTCTAATAGTCGGTGAAGTGTAACGTGTCGCGTAATGTTTTTTAACGTGACCAAAACGTGACTCTTATGTAGTTTTACATAGCTAACCACCGCGTGGCCTGGTTCACCCGCCACACGATAACCATCCTCCCATCATCTTCCTCCTCCCCACTAATTTGAGCAGAGAACTCTCTGCTATTTTTCCGGCGACTTCCTCCTAATCAAAACTACAACTTCGACCTCCTCTCAACCCAAATGTTGTCCCGACTCGTTCCGTCACACCCATTGACCAAATCTCTTCCCTCCAAGAAATCAATTTCGCCAATTTACCTTTCCAAATCGAACCCGGAAATTCTCTCGTCCGAAGTCAATTTCCCATCGGGTTATCAATGAAAACCCACACCATATCTCTCTCTCGCCCTCTCTCTCTCTGTATGATTTTCCTAGCAAACCTAGTCGAGAAAACCCGACCGATCCAGCTCCGACAAAGGAGAACCCAGCGCCGCCGACCTTTTTTCCGTGCGCCGTCTCCCTCCGTCATCCTTCCCGTCGCCGCCGTCGCTCTCGTGCTTCCGGTGGCCTCTGATTGGTGCAGCGACCCAGCAGCAACATCGCCGAATTTCATCAATTTCCGCCTCCGTATCTCTCTTCTTTTCCTTCTTCTTTAGAGATAACCAAAGAACCCACAGTTTTTAAGTCCCCGTTCACTACCAGTGCTTCAAATCGTGCCACAATACTCTTGTTCATCGTCAATCTTAAATGGGTCTGGATGTAGTGTTATTACAGTGGGTTGTTGGGGAAGAAATTGGAATGAACCGTCTTTTAAATTGTGGGGTGTCTTTTGCACGATTTAAAACATGAGGGATACTGTTTGTCCTGTATGAATCTGGAGGGGACGCGAATGTCTTTTACGAACGTGGTTTTATATTTATTTTTTTTCCCGAAAACTGAAGCTTTCATTAAAAAGAAGGCTATCACAGCCAATACAAAACCAGAAAATATCTGGTAACCATAAACAGAGTGGTACAACCCACCAACTCTGAAAAGCCATGCTCTAGAAAAGAGCAAAAATGAAAAAGAAAAAGTACACTGATCATTCCAATATATCTTGAAAGTTGAATACCATCATAATTCTGCTTGCAGACTATTAAGTTTCCTGAAACAGAGAAGAGGAAGCAACCAGAAACACCGGAAGCACCTCCGGCCGCTTGTAACATCACCGGAAAAAACTCACTGCAGGAAACCAAGAAAGAACTTCAAAACATCAGAAGCATGGACCTTCAAAGAAATAGCCTCTTGCGGCAACATTCAAACGCCTCCAATAAGGATCTTTTGCTGAAACTTCAGAGATTAAAACTTGTAAAATTAATCCTTAATAGATCTGCTCCAAACATCGTCCACAAAGAAAGCACCAACGATTACAACTAGGGATAGACGCTAGGAATAGACCTAGAAAGACAAGAAAAAAAGAGAAACCCCGATAAAATACACTAACAAACAGATATGGCCTGAGAAAATGGTGAAGGGGTATAGATGCGCCGGAGAGAATGGAGAAGATGGTCACCGCAAGCACCACATCACCTCCGACTGAGAAACATCCCAACCTCCGAAGAAGAGCCCTCACATGAAGCCATAAACCCAGATCTGTAAAGGAAAAACAAAGAACAGAGGAACAAAAACAAAACAGAGGAAAAAGGGAGGGGGGGATCGTCGCCGCCAGGAGAAGCGACGACGGCGAGCCCGGCAACTAATCCAGCGGAAGAAGTGACTGTTGAAGAGAAGATGAAGAAGCTTGTCGTAGCAATTGAAAACCCACAACGGAGTACTCTCTCTCTCTCTAACTTTCTCTCACTAGAGAAAGCAGAGAACTTAAAAAAACGAGAGATAACTGTAATGTCCGAGTTAAGTTACGTGCAACGTGTTTTTCTATTCAGTTCCTTTATATGTTGTAACTGTTATGAACACTCTTTATAAAAATTTAATAAACCAGTTTTTTTAAAATAAATTCTCAACTTATAATCTGTTAAGTTTGTATTTTATGAAAACTACTAGATATAATTTTGTTTATACACTGGTAAACAAACAATAACACTGTTTCATCATTATTGAAAGAAAATGGTTTTCTTGTTTAATAGCATTTTCACGCTAGTAAAAATTAATTTGACTTTCGGCTTTTACTAAAAGCACGCTTTGTATTTTAATCGTTTAATTTAAATAGATACAGTTTATTTACGTAGAATAAATCTATCATCGTTAATCAAAAATTTATTTTTAGCATAATAAATAAAGTTTCCCCTTTTTGAATTGTTGTTTTATATTTATAAAACGCCATTCTCTTACAAAATGTAATTCCCAAACTTTCAATTTTATAGCTAATATATTATAATTTGTTTGGGGGATTATTTGGGGGTTGTTTCATCATCCATACACCAAAAAATAAATAACAAGACAATAAATAAATAAATAAATAAATAAGTAAATAAATAAATAAATAAATAAATAAATAAATAAATAAATAAATAATAAATAAATAAATAAATAAATAAATAAATAAATAAATAAATAAATAAATAAATAAATAAATAAATAAATAAATAAATAAATAAATAAATAAATAAATAAATAAAGCGTGGTATGGATGTGGCCTTTAAAACAAAGATATGCCTAAACCAATGAGAACATCTATAAGCCCTAAAGTAGCAAGCTCTTTTCCAAGTGCCTCCATCTTTAGTCTATGCGTCATAGCTTGTGGGTCTTCATTGTCTTGTGGTTTCTTTAGTATTTGCTCTTCTTCTCCATGCCTTGGCTATGTTCTATCTATGTAATTCTAGCTAGCGTTTACAAATTAAATAGACAGACCTCACAGGCGAGGGAGAAGACGACACGCATACCGTAAGATTAACTACATTAATTAAATCAGAATCAAACCAAAACAAACCACAAAAGTGAACATCCACAAACTATGCCACATCCAACCACCATGCGATAAATCACATAAACAGTTAAATCCAGTTTTATCGCGCCTGGTCAATTTTTAATGAAATTGGGATTTCTATGGTCAAAATAGTCAAAAAGATCGCGCCAATCCTATTTGCCAAACCCGTTTGGACTAGCCAAATCAGGCCAAACAGGTCGGACCAGCCCACACTGTCAAACTGGCGGCTGGCCGAGCCTGTTAGGCCGGTCTACCTTGGGCCACGCGCCAAGGGAAGGGGCGGGTTGGCTAGGATGAACCCTACAGGCAAGTTTAAAAAACATTTTCCCTTCCATGCGAAGAGATTTCTAATTTTGGGACAAAAACACATTTTTCCCAAATTGTGCCCAAACCCTAGTTTTCAAATCACCAAAACATACATCATATGTATACGAAATCAGTCAAACTCTACCCGATATGTAAAACTGCCTTATTTCCTATTGAATCATATTCAAATTGTATCATTATACGAATATCAGTTTTTTGCGAAAGTAAACAATACGGTGTAAAAACTGATAAACCATGTAACACATAAATCATGTTATGCGCCACGACCTGTGGCTCAGATACCACTGTAGGGTTTTGATGCAGGATGCACAGCCGAAATACAATTAAAATTTCCTGATCAAATCCCTCCATGAATCGCAGGTTAAGCCATCATAACTTGATAAAGGAAGAACCGTTTACCTTGTGGGTTTGTGTGATCACAACGAAGAATAGCGTCCTCGTCTCTACAGTATCCACCCCTTAGGATTTTCAACTGGAATATCCTTCACACCTTGTTCTAGCTACGTCAAAGGAAGGATCAAGCAATCACGCAAAACGGGACAACGTGGTTGAGGGGTCTGACGATCTCCTTGTTCCGTCGGGTATGGGGGGTTCGTCCACCTCATTGGCTTCTCTCCTTTCTATGTTATTTCACTCAATGAAAAATCTTGTGAAACAATAGAGGTAGGACTCCCCTTTTATAATCAATAACTCCTTATTGAATACAAATGTGCCCCAATACTAATCCTGTGCATACACGGATTAGTAGACTTTGCAACTTAGTCCAACTAAATTTGCACGTGGTTGCGTTTTGATCCTTGATACATATAATTGTTACTTATTACTACTAATTAACGTCAATATCCAGTTTAATTCCTTTCGGTGTGTGACCTTGTAGGTTTCTATTAAGTTGGCAGTAAAATTACAAACGTTGAGTGGTGTCTAGCAACACATCAATGCCACCGAACAAATAGAAATAGTTAGTGATCCGAAAAACCTTGTGCCCAATGTTACCGTTCTGTATATGTCCCTTTTTCTCTATATCTTGATCGGACACGAGACATAAGTGTCACACTCGTATATTCAATCCATAGTTTATCAATCCTGGAAATAGGCTTATCAGTGCAGATAACATCCATTTCTCAAATTGATTTACATGAGTCTGGCCAGACATTCCATAAGCACTACCCCTCTAGTGGTCGTGGATATTTACTTCCATTTTGTGGGAGGGACAAACCCTCTCTAGGTGACTACCATCTCTCTGCTTTCTTCCTATCATGTGTGATTACCTCCTTTATAGTTACCCAGTTACGGTGTAACGTTAGACAAGATCAAAACACGATACATCACAACTAGAGTATCTAGTGACTTCAAGTCTAAGGATAGAACACCATTGTTACTACGAGAAGCACTTATGACATTCACATAATTTATATGTAGCCTTCTCTTGGTGGGTCAATCCAGTATGACATTACTCCTAATGCATACCCATGTGTTAGACTTGATATGTCCATATCAATCTACCCACATATTGTCTCCATGCATAGTGATCGTCCTATTAAACAATGTACTCGACGAGGGATATTTAAGATAAAAAACAATTGTAATCTAAGGACTTCATTATATTAACTAATGTCTCTACCTAATGTAGGGCCTAGGGAGAATGTACTCGACGAGGGAAGAATTATTTCTACCTAATGTCTCTACCTCCTCTAAACAGCTAACCTACTCTGTGTTAACTGTTGAAGCCAACGTTTTGTTCACAATCTTAATGAGGTGTGTAGGGCCTAGGGAGAATTCAAAAGAACTACTGACTAACAGGGTACATTACTTGATGTATTTGATCATGCATGGGTATGAGATTGATCTTCGAACAATTGTAACAGAACACATGCTCTACTCTCAAACCAAAGAAAGAAAGCACCCTCTACCCGATGATAATTTGCTTTATGCATTATTTCTTTACCTTGACCTTACCTCTGAAAGAGAAGAAACCATTACTACTGGTTTTGGCATGCTTGATGAGAAAGAATTTGAGAGAATTGGTGTTGTGAAAACCAGTGATGGGATATGGAAGTTATACTCTGATCTGTCTGAGAAGGACTTGCAATCCAAGAAGTTTCCTAAACCGAAGGCCTTGACCCCTCCTTCAAACCTACCCTCTCAACCTCAAGACCTTTCCTTGGTGATTCAGACAATTGACTTTTTTGAGAAGTACATGGATGAGGTGAAGGAAAATCAGTATAAGTTTGGCAGTGAATTCGAACAGGTAAAGTATATGGTTGAAAGCATCTTCAAAAGAAGCAATGTACTTCATGTGGAAGAAGTGTCTCAGGCTGCTGAAGGATCAAAGAAGGATGCAGAAGGTTCAACCAGAGATTTGTTCAGTGAGCATACAACTCAGAATGAGGCTACAGGGGTAGTGGACAAGGGCAAAAAGGTAGTTCAAGAACAAGGTAATGAAGAACAGAAACAAGCTGATGCAGACAGTCCAGACTCTGAGATGCTGATCAAAGATCCCAAGAAGAAGAAGAAGAAGAAGAAGAAGAAGAAGAAGAAAGCTAAAATTCCAGAAGTGGTGACTGAAGAACAACTGTTTGAAGAAACTGGTGATGTTGCTGATCAGGAAGAGCAACAAGATGATGAGGATGATGAAGAAGATAGTGGTGAAGAAGATGCTGAGCCCAAGGGAGATGGATAACCAACCCCATAATTTCTTGGATCTTCTTTCCTTATTTTTAATGCCTTGAATTCATCCTCAAAGTCTTGAACTCTTTTCAAAACTGTTTACTTCAATTTTTTTTCCAAACTTTGATCCAACATTTTCTCATTCTTTTTTATGAAAGCCAAAAATGGGGAGAAATATTAGGAAGTTTTTCATATGCTTTTATTATGTTATAGAGATCTGGTTTTGGTCCTTAGGATTATTTGAAACTTTACTATTAACTTAGTTGTTTAATAAGTTGGATTATTTGGATATTCTGTATTTTAGCTTATTTATATAATTATTCTTCTTGTCCTACTGAGTATTTTTTGCAGAAACCTAGTCCTTAATAGATTATGGTTTTGTCTTTCATAAAGGGGGAGATTGTAAGTTCAACCTGGTTTCAAAGGCTTGAAATAGCTAGTCTATTCAAGGCCTTGAAACAGCATTCAAAGCTTTGAAACTAACAGCACAGTTTAAGCATGAACTTCGAGGTAGTTTCTGATTGTATTCAAACTCCTATACTTGATTTTATGTTATTTGATGATGAAAGATAAATTATTTTGACACACTAATCCATGAATAATCCATCTGTTTGACTATGCGTTTG
This sequence comes from Linanthus parryae, assembly GCA_023055425.1. Classification (NCBI taxonomy): domain Eukaryota; kingdom Viridiplantae; phylum Streptophyta; class Magnoliopsida; order Ericales; family Polemoniaceae; genus Linanthus; species Linanthus parryae. The sequence goes on along the minus strand of JALGPY010000012.1, from coordinate 19,645,019 downwards.
CAGAGATATTGTGTTTCTTATTTTGCAGGAAATGCTTCCTGGACTGTATTTTGTAGGAAAGGAGATTGGGTTGATGAATTGATTCTGTGCCAGATCAATCATGTCTGGAGTTGCCAAAAATCTCTCTAACAAATATCAATGCATTATCCTGAGAAATTAGCCATTAGGGAATGCTGTTGAAGAGTCAAGATCCTATGCATATTTTTAGGAAAGTTTGTTACAATGAAGATTCTGAAGATCCTCAATTCAAACAGCTGCATAAAGGTGGGAAGGCTTGAAGAAATAATGACTGGACTTTTACGGAAACTCTCTGGCACTTCACAGAGATTGGAAAGCAACATAGAAGTAGATCAAACCATCTAATCTGATCATCTGAAGAGCATTGCATATTCATTTTCAGACTCAGTTCTAGTGTTCTTCTATTTTCATCTTTATTTGTATATCAATCTGATAATTCTTCTAGTTCTTATTCTCGTGAATTGTTCAAAGTGAACAATAGAGAATTCTTAGTTAATCAGTTAGCTAGAGCACGTACTAGATAGTTTAGTGAGAACCAAAAGTTGTAAGAAAGTAAGGTATCTCTCTGTGCTTGAGATCTAGGGCTTAGCTTTTGATTAATATGAATTGAGTTAAAAATTCTGCAAGGATCAAGTCTTTGAGTTAGAGATGTAATTCCAAGTGGACTGAACTCTATAAATCTTGTGTCTCTTGCATTTACTTTCCAGTTCTATACTTAATCTTTGTCTAGCTGCAAAACAGGTTTCATTTCAAGGGTTTGAAACTCATTTCAAGGCCTTGAAATAGACTTAGTTTTTCTACAACAAGTTGGTTTAGTTCCAAGGACTTGAACTCATTTCAAGGCCTTGAAACACTCTTTACTTATCAGAAATATTTTTTAAACCACTCTTCTTGAAAGTTTAGCAAAAGTTGCCATACTCTATTCAACCTCCCCCCTCTTCTAGAGTATTTATCATGTATAACTGCCTACTGTACTGTCCTTCACTATGGACCATGAAAAGTTGAAATCAGCTTTTTGTTTTGGTAACTATGGAACAATCCTAATGCAGTCATTTTCCACGACAAACACAAGGAAGGCCATCAAATATGCAGAGATTTTTAAGTACCACTTAAAGATGTCGAATACACAGTGAACAGCCTAAGTGAAGTTAGGGAGTGTACACCACCATCCCTTAAGGCGGTTTCAAGAGCTAACCGAAAAAGCCCACACTCAGTTGCTCTAAATGCACGACTGGAAAAATTAGAAGAGAATGAAAAATAAATAAATCAAAATCTTCTGTCGGACTAGATACGGTGAACAGCCTAATGTGTCCCCGTTCGCGCGGGGAATTTTGATTCAAACCAATTAGAGTGTCTAAGGAAAATTAAAATCAAGCCGTATTACACGGAGTTGTGTCTCCCGTCACTGGGACAACTTGCATTCAATTCAATAACGGCTAAGAGGGTCTGAAAACCTCATATGAATTGGCGACGAAAGACTACTATAGGACTAAGGGTGCCTAGACCCTCTGAGCTAAAGGACGTGCCCGAATCTTGGATTGAGTTTGGTGGATGTTTGGGGACCCCTTAGTGAGCTTGTGCATATGATCATTGTATTTTCAATTCCTTATTGCGGTTGTGTGAATTGAAAAAGAGATTTGTGAGAACTTGATGATTTTGGTTAGTGATAGCGACATTGCCCATCTCTTAAGAAAAAGAAAAAAATATGTTGTTTCAATTTTAGCATTGTTCTATAATCGAGTTGCATTGTATAGTCATGTAGATTAAATTGTGTGTGTGCGTTTTGTTTGTGTCACATGGCTAGTAAAGTTTTATGCAATTCGATGGATTTAAAATGTAGTGTAAGGATTGATTTTGCTCGGGACGCGCAAAAAGGTAGTGTGGGGGATTTGATAACTCTGCATTAGATTGATATTTCTTCTACGTTTGTGTACCGTTTTGTGTGAATTTCGGGTAGATTATATTAGAAATACACTATAAACTTGAGGAAATTTGGTAAATGTAGCTTTGAGAGATAACTTGTAAATCCGGGCGTTTCTCGCGTTATTTTATGATATTTTGTCACGTTTGATCGCACGGGTGTGTTTCGTGTTGTTTTGACAGGAAATGTAACTCGGAGACTGAAAGAAGAGGAGAAACGAACTTCGGAAATTGAGACAAAGCTCGTGATTGGAGAGAAGAAGACAAGATCACCAGATCACATGACTTGCAAAACTGAGGTCGTGTGATCTTGGAGCAAGACTTAGAATAAATTTGGAGGAGAAAATTGAGCAACTCACTATTTCCACGACTTGAGTGGCTGATCGTGCGTTCAGCCTAAGAAGATCGCACGATCTGGTTTTGGCTGATTGTGTGATCTGATTGAAGGAAAACAAGTCCTGGACGCAACTCACCCCAGATCGCATGATCAGGAATTTCAGATCATGTGATCTGCTTAAGAAGAAAAAAAACACACGGACTCTCCTAAACCTAATTGGAGATAATTAATACAAAAACAACTACAATTAAAGAGATAAGATTCATTGGGGGAGAGATTGATTTCTAGGAGGACATGAACGTGAGAAAGAAAGGAACGAACGTGAGAAGGAGAGAGAGGACGCACAAGAGGAGGACTCTTCCTCCATTAAAGCTCTAAGTTTGATTTCTTTATCTTCTCTCTCAATCTTTGTATGGAGAAACTTGAAGGTCTTGTTTGGTTGATTATTATTAGCTAGATGTTTTGTTAGGCGTCTCTTTGTGAGCCTAGGGTTCATGTAAACGATGATATTTTTCCGGATTTAATCTTTGCTTCATGATTTCTTGATTTCTTCTTTTGAATCAATTCTAGTTTCTTGTTTATGTTAGTAATCCGAATTGAGTGACACGATTAGGAGATAAAACTAGGGTTCAAGAACTAGGTTTTGTTCAATAGTTGATTCATGCCTAAAGTTAGCAATATTTTAATTCAATTGTTCATGTACTGTGCTTAATACTCAGTGTTAATGTAGTAGCTAACTGGAAACACTGCTTAGTTAGCGAATGCACGATAGTGATTCTAACTAACTAGGATGAGACTAGAACATCAATCCCGTATCACTGAGACTGAGAAGAGACGTGTTAGGATTGGCTAGTGTGGGTAGATTCGGTAGGTGATATTTGACTGTTTCGTGCAACGGTGGACCGACAGGACCCGTTGTCGTGCATGTACTTAGCCTACTAGAACGGACCGGTAGACACAAGAGACCGATAGGAGATTGTAGTCTACCGTGAAGTAGAATGACTTGAGACCGATAGGAGATAGTCAGTGTTGTTACCCAGCTTAGCTAAAATATAGTTAACGTGTTGCTCAGATAATTCGGAAATCGTCTACATCCCTAGGTGATCTAGAGATTGCCTAGTTTCTCCAAACTTGTTTCTTAAATATAAAAATACAAAAATATTAGATTATTTGTTATTTCAATTTCTAAAATCAATCAAATCTTTCCTCCTGCACCGTACTCTTAATTAAGTAACTAATTAGATAATCTAAAGTTTGTCCTCGTGGGATTGATAACTCGGGGTTGAAATACCACACCTATATTACTTGACCGTGCACTTGCGCATACGCGTTAAGAAATCTGCGTCAGTAGTCCCCTTAGGCTTCACAAACTCCTTCTCAGCAAGTTCTTCCTTTGACAAATCTGAATAAAACTTCCAATGTCCTTTCCCAGTATGAACTACTCCAATCCTCTGAAGTGCAGTCTCATCTATCAACCCAAAACCTCCAGTAATCTTTTCCTCTCCTTTCACAGGTACATCAAAATATTCAAATAAAAGAGGTAACAGGTTGGCATATGGAAGAGGATGGTTTCTAGTCCTGGTTGCACAATAAATCATATGCTCCATCACAAATGTTGGCAAGTCTATCTCAAACCCCTTGAGATATCAGATACATCAAAATCAGAACCTTATCAGTCACTAACTCCCTTGAGTTCTCCCTAGGAACTACACTCCTCATCAGAATTGTAAACAAGATTTTGGCTTCACAGTTGAGCATAGAGTGTGTCAACTGCTTTGGACCAGAAGGAACACCTTCAATAAAAAACATCTCCTTTGCCTTACCCAGACACTCCTTCCTATTAGGATAATCTCCAACATTGTATTTTCTAGGAATGCCCAAGACTTTGGCAAAAGTCCTATGATATAACCTCAAATCCACATCAGCCACTTTTGAAGTTAACACCATTTTATCATCACCTTCAGAAACCAAATTCAGATAAAATAACCTAGTTAACCTAGGATAGGCCTTTGAACTAGGATTTAACACCTTCCAAACAGCAGTTTCTCTTAACTTTCTCATGCAGTCTATGTCCAATTTATCCAATAATTCTAAAAAATCATACTACGGAAAGCTACCTTGGATGAAGCATACCCTTGCATCCATACAGTTCTAACCTCTGAACTAACAAACCAGTCTGTAGGAACTACATTCTTACCTTGATATCCTTTCTTAGTTGTAGCAGCAACCTGCTTAACCATATTTTTCTTCTCTGAGGGTTTGGTCTTTTCTTGTCCTCCTTCAGATGGTTTCTTCTGTCTTTCTTGAGTTGATTTCCCCTTTTCCTCTTCACTAGTAATTTTCTTTTCTCCCCCTTTCTTCTTCTCTGACCTAGGTTGATCACCACCCTGTGTCTCTTGTTGTGGATCAATTCTTGAGCCTTCATCTCCCTTCTCGGTTCTGGACTTCTTTGCAGGAGGAGTATCCTCATGCAAGCTCTGAGTTTTTTCTGAATCTGAATCAGAAATCACTATCTTCTACATCTTATTTGCTCTCTTCTTGGATCTGCCAGAGGGCTTTCCCTGTTGCTGAATTATGGCTAATTTGCGCTCCATTTTGGGGTTTCGGGTTTTGAGAAGAGAATGTGATTGAGAGGAACAGAGAGAGAGAGTAGAGTGGTAGAGAATTGAGAGAGAATGAGAAGAAAAAGCCCTGACTTTCAGCTTAAGTAGGTTGAAAAGGATGAGTCATAAAAGGACTCTGCTATATGAACATGCAAAATAGGATCTTGAAAAATATTTTTTGGGATATTTTAGAAAATTCTCTGAGTAATTCAAATATTATACAGTTATCTAAAAAGATAAGATATAATATTTGATGATCCATTTTTTGAAAAAAAGTTAGAGATATTATCAAGACCTGGAGAACAATCTCAATGCCTTGAGATTTTCTGCAGTTTGAGAAACATCAAAGCTTTGAGCTATACTTTCAAGGCTTCAGAAAGTATAATCTCAAGGCTTTGAGATTCCAGCACATAAACACATATAAATACTAATACTCCCCCTAAACCACTGCATCCTTGTTTAACATCCCCAATTCAAGCCTTAGAGATGAAAACCTATCATCTGGCAAAGGTTTAGTGAAAATATCAGCAATCTGCATTGAAGTAGAGATAAAATTTAAAACAACATCACCTTGTTCTTCATGATCTCTAAGGAAGTGATGTCTCACATCTATGTGCTTGGTCCTTGAGTGCTGAACTGGATTCTTAGAGATTGAAATAGCACTTGTGTTGTCACAAGGAATAGGCACATTTCTGAAATTATAGCCAAGATCTATAAGTTGCTGAGCAATCCATAACACTTGTGAACAGCAAGCACCAGCTGCAATATATTCAGCTTCTGCAGTTGATAATGCTACATAATTTTGCTTTTTGGAATGCCAATCGATCAATGAAGATCCAAGAAATTGACAGCATCCAGAAGTACTTTTCCTGTCTACTTTATATCCTGCAAAATCTGCATCTGAATAGCCACTCAACATAAAATTAGATCTTCTTGGATACCAAAGCCCTAAGTCCCTGGTTCCATTCAAATATCTAAAAATTCTTTTGACTTCAGTTAAATGACTTTCCTTAGGATCTGCTTGAAATCTAGCACACATACAGACACTGAACATAATATTAGGTCTGCTAGCAGTTAAATACAATAGTGATCCAATCATACCTCTGTATTCCTTTTGATTCACACTCTTACCATTTAAATCTTTGTCTAAAGAGAGTGATGAACTCATACGGGTCTTAAGCACCTTGGACTGTGACATATTGTACTTATTCAATAAGTCCTTGGTATACTTTCCTTGATGCACAAAAATTCCTTTCTTCATTTGTAAGATATGAAGTCCAAGAAAGGAATTCAGTTCACCCATTAGGCTCATCTCAAACTCCCTTCACATCAGACTAGAAAACTCTTTTGAAAGAGCTTCATTACTAGCACCAAATAATATATCATCTACATAAATCTGAACTACTAAAAGATCACTTTGATGGTGTTTAATGAAAAGAGTTTTGTCAACTAAGCCTCTTTTGAAATTGTTTTCAAGTAGAAATTTTGAAAGTCTGTCATACCAAGCCCTTGGAGCTTGTTTTAAACCATAAAAAGCTTTATCCAGTTTATAAACATGATCAAGAAAATTTTCATCTTCAAAACCTGGAGGTTGTGCTACAAAAACATCTTCTTGTAAATATCCATTCAGAAAAGCACATTTAACATCCATTTGATAAAGCTTTATGTGATTCCAAACCTTGTTTCTTTCAAACTCATTCAGCTCACTCTGCATTGCAATGATCCATTCTGCATCTTCTAGTGCTTCCTTGGTATTCTTAGGCTCAATCAAAGATACAAATGCACTAAAAGCACAAAAGTTCTTCAACTGTCCTCTTGTCTGAGTTCCAGTTGATGGATCTGATATAATGTTATCAGCTTGATGGTCTGCAAAGTACTTAAATTTCTTTCTTGGTACCCAGGAGTATTCTCCCTCAAGGCTTTGAGTCCTTGAAACAGTAGAGGGAGCAACATAGAAAGTTTCAGCTTCTGTCTCAAGGCTTTGAGATTTCGGTTCAGCAGGAGGTTCAAGGCCTTGAGATTCTGCTGATTAATTATGCACATTAGTTTTGCCTTTGTCTTCTTTCACAGCATCATCATCTGATTCATGCTTGTTCAAATCTTGATCTGCAAAACTTTCACTCAGAGAATCCTTAGTAATTTCATCAAAAATTACATGAATGCTCTCTTCCACAATCTTGGTTTTTCTATTATAGACTCTATAGGCTTTGCTAGTTTGAGAATATCCAAGAAATACACCTTCATCACTTATAGCATCAAACTTACCAAGATTGTCTCTACTATTATTATGCACAAAACATATACAACCAAAAGGTTTGAAATAAGAAACAGTAGGCTTTCTACCATTAAACAGTTCATAGGGGGTCTTTTTCAAAATAGGTCTAATCAAGCATCTATTCAGCACATAAGTGGCAGTGTTAACAGCTTCTGCCCATAAAAACTTTGGCAAATTAGTTTCAAGAAGCATGGTTCTGGACATATCCTCAAGTGTTCTATTCTTCCTTTCAACTACTCCATTTTGCTGTGGAGTCCTAGGTGCAGAGAAGTTGTGTGAAATCCCATGTTTTGCACAAAACAAATCAAAGTCAATTTGATCAAAATCCCTACCACGATCACTTCTAATGGATGCAACAGGTAAATTTTTCAAAGTTTGAAGCTCTTTGCACAGTCTAGAAAATTCAGATAAAGCTTCATTTTTGTCTCTAATAAACATCACCCAAGCAAATCTAGAATAATCATCAATTATAACAAGCATATACCTCTTACCTTTTGGGGTTTGAACTCTAATAGGACCACACAAGTCCATATGAAGCAATTCTAAGGGTCTAGAAGTACTTACAAAGTTCTTTGGCTTGAATGAGCTTCTGGTTTGTTTACCTTGTACACATGCCTTGCAACCCTCATCATCTGAAAGTTTCTGTGATGGTAAACCTCTTACCAAGTGTTTTGAGATGAGTTTATTCAAGGTATGTATACTAATATGCCCAAGCTTTCTGTGCCAAAGCTTTGAATCTTCCTTCAAGGCATTGAGGCATTTTAGCTTGTTGTGCACAAGAGATTCCGGCGGGGAGACCTCCGTGTGCACCGTGTGCAGTGGATCAAGGATCGCACAGGAAGAGTAGGGGTGTGTGTAGGGAGAGAGTAATTCAGTAGCAATGTCTGAGAGAGAGACAGAGGTTTGGCAGAGCTTCCGCGTATGGCAAGTGTGTTCTTTTTTTGTATGGAAAGGTTGACGATCTATATATACTGGAGAACGTGACCGTTGTAGTGTGGTTAATGCGCCCATTAATGGCGGCTTAATTAGCTTAACCATAACGGCACGTTCGTTCGAGTATATAGGAACCGTTAGAGCACGTGGTGCGCGAATACCGGAACCGTTACGAGGTTGACCGGGTTTGACCGGTTGACCGGGTCTAGGGAGCTCGTGCCATAGATCTCTCAAAACAGTTACTAAAGGTCGCGTGCGGGCTTGGCTCGCACGCGACAGGGCTTACTCTAGCCTCCAAACCACTAAGTCCCTACAAGTCCCGTGCAGTGGTATGCGAGGGCTCTGTCTCGCAGCCCCCACATGGATCAGCTCGGCTGGTGATCCAGTGTGTATGGAGCACAATATGGTGTGCTGGATGGCTGCCACGTGGCCAAGATCTGTCATGTCAGAAAGCAGTATCTACATTAGCCCCCTTTCTGCGCGTGAAGACTCATAGCCGTATAGACTTCCATGCGCGGAAACCAACATACGCGTCGCCGCCACGCACCAATTCAAATACGGGTAAGTTCAGCCCCCGTGCGTGTCATTATGACCTAAAACCCCTAGAGTCGTGCCGTCTGACCTTTAGGGTTTTAGGCGTGACGTCTGCTTGTCCTGTGATTGCGCGATTCGACGGTGACGGTTGCGATTCGACTATCGAAAGGACGCAACCCTTCATTGTTTTGGATAAATACCTTGTATCCCCCATTATTGCAAAGCATCACTTCTTTCTCTTAAAGTGAATGGTACCCGGAGATCTTCGAGAGCAGATCCAGATAATCAATCACCAGTTCAGAACTGCAAATCGTATTCTTCAATTGTGCATATCCAAGCAGTCTTCAAGAAAACAAGGTTGGCCTCGTTTACTTTTGATTTAAGATACCAGTGTTTGCCTTAAACTGCGTTGAATCTGTAAACCCATGGAATTTGTGAAGAGGTTTTGATCTTTGAACCCGCTTCGTTTTAATCTTTCAACAATATTGGATCTTGCAACTCCCCAATTTCTGAAATTGGTACCGGAACTGTTCGTTTTCCTTCGCATAGATCTTTAATTCCAAAATTCAAACTGAAGTGTGGTATTTCTCCCCCTTTTTTTTCTTGCTCTTTCGCAGGAATGGCCAAGACAAGAGTAACCAGACCCGTCAAGGAAGATGAAGAGATACCCGACCTTCCGCAGGCCTTGTGGCGAAAAGCCCCCTTTTTAGGCGGCAAAGATTTCTACCATGCGAGGGTAAAGGCGAAGAGGATGCCTGATCCTGTTCCAGTTGAGCGATTGCTGACGCTGACTCGCCCAGTTAACTCAGCCTTGCTCGAGTTGGTCGGTTCCGAGGATGTAGTTCGATTGGGGATCGAGAACGGGCACTTCCCATATACTGCGATTTCTACTCAGGCGTTCGTCTAGAAATTGGACTATATGGATGAGTGGATTGACCGCGTGTTGGATCATCACGCCGAGACTCTTAATGAAGCCGGCGTATACTTTGCTATCCGTGCTATGAAGGGTGCTGCCGTGAAGCTGGATCAATTCATGCTTCTAGACCTTCTGTCCCGTTACTCGCCTGCGACCCACACGTTCCATTTTGCTGAGTTCGAGGCTGCCCCCACGCTCGAGGACGTGCAAATGCTGTACGAGCTTTCCCCCATGGGCGAGGTGGATCCTCTGACTCCTTTGAGGACATCTGCGGAGATTGCCTTGTACACGCAGATGGAGGAATGCTTGGCAGAGGTGAAGAAAATCTCCACTCGGTGGACCACTACCAAGCCTCTTCCTAACTGGCAGCTGGTTGATACATCCGCGAAGAATACTTGGAATAAATGGTTGCAGTACTTCTTTCGCGATTATGCGAACAGCAGCATTACTAAGAAACTCCTGAGCGAGGATCCAGAGGCCGAGAATTACGTAGAGGGTAAGGGTTATCACTTGACCCTTTGTGCTTTTCTCTGTGCCTGGCTGTCGAGGTACTTGATTGATGGTCACCCCCATGACGGAGTCTTCTATCATGTGTTGCCACTTGCTGTGAGGATCGCTCTTGGCCAGAGGGTCGCACTCGGACCCTTGGTCTTGGGCACGCTGTACTATAGGCTTGATCAGCTGGTTCTGGCTATGAGGGAGTCGCGTGGCCGCCTCGATGTACTGACCTTTGTCAATATTTCCTTTTTGACAATGTGGGTGTTCGAGCGCTGGCCTTCTTATGCTCCAACTGCTCTCCAACTTGAAAAGTGGTGTCCCCCAGGCGAGACAGAAGCACGCAACAGCGGAAGAGCTGCGAGATGGTTCGGAACAGGCAACCCCAAGTGCGTTTGGAGTTTGATATGCGACAAACGGAAGGAGTTTACTGCCAGGCCCTATGCCACGCGTATCGAGAATGTACGATGGTTTCCAAAGCTATACCCCTCCAAAGGTATGGTCTTCTCAGAAGAACTTCTCTTTGAGAAGGGACCGCATTTCCACGAGCGCTATCGCGAGTTCTTTTGCTGGTGTCTGCGAGGTTCCCTTCCTGCCCTTGCAGAGCATATTCGTGAGCTCGCGCCAAGGTATGAGAAGCTTACAGTGGATGTTGACCCCACTCGGGTTTCTCCTCAGTTTGGTTTTGATGCAGTGGCCCCATCAATCTGGCCCCAGTCTATTATCAGAGGATGCTACAAGCGCTTGCTGGCAAAGGAGTGCAAGACGGTCTTCATGAGCAATCTTCCCTTTGAGCAGCCTGCGGGAACTCGCGAGGGTGGTTGTTCCCAGAACTGGCTCGCATACTGGGTTGCCCAGCAAACGAGGATTGAGACGGAGGCGGCGGCGCAGCCAGGTAGGGCCCCCTTGCTCAAAAGAAACTCTTTTCCGTTTCGCCCCAATTGCAGTTTGAGCGAGTCTGAGTATGGTTGCTACTCACTGTGGGACCGTGAGAACCATTTGTGCCCTGATTTCATTCTGAAGGAGCAAGTCGCCGCAATCAAGAAGGGCGACACGCATGTCGTCAGATATAGCAAAGCGTTTGCTGAGGTAAGCAACTTCCTCGCGTGCGTTAAGCTTTTTTGATTTTCTTACGCTGATACTTTCATTTTGTGCTGTTTTAGTGTCATGTGCGGAGGTTCGCAGCTGGTGATCGCTCCAAATCGCTGGTTAACACCATTGTTGCCACCAGAAGGCAAGGGGAGTCGTTCCGGCTAGCATGGAGAATGGACGCCGAGATCGAAACAAAGGTTCGCGCAGTCATGAAGGCTTTTGCCGACTCGCTGATAGACAATCCTCCGGCTCCGTCTCCTCCTAGAGATGACCCGTCCCCTCCAGCGACTGCGGCGCCGAGAGTGAAGAGACCTAGGCAAAAGGGAATTACGATTTCTTCCCCTAGAAGTGCTCCAGCTTCTCCCCCAGTGAGGTCCCTTTCTATCAAGGACAAAGGCAAAGGTCGTATGCCCAGCAAAGTGCGAAAAGATCTCGCAGTTGAGACTTTTGTTCCATTCAACCAAGAGGAAGAGGAAGAGAGGGGGGAGCCCCAAGCGAGTGATGAAGAAGAAGTAACAGTTGTGATGCATGAGGAAGAATCAGGAGGTACCTCCGTCGCATTTCCTTTCCCGTTATCGTAACTTCTTTGCACTTCTTTTCTTTAAACCAATTGGGTATTCGCAGATGATGATGATGAAACCATTGGTGGCCTTGTGGCCAAGAGACAAAAGAGAGATGCCCATTCTGGCATTTCAGATGAGCCCATAAGCGAGGACGTTCTCGCTGAGTCCCGGAAGACAGCCGCGGAAGCTGCTGAAAGAAGAAGACGGCGAGAGGAAGAGGAGCTCGAGCGTGTGAAACAGCGGAGCCTCGAAGAGCAGCATGTTGACGACTTAGTGCGTCCAGTCGGCGAGGAAGACGAGCTTCCCGAAGAAGTGGCTCCTTATATGGAGGAGGAAGATGAGGTCCCCGGAGAGGATGCAGCAGCACTAGAGCAAGTCCAAGCGGACTTTGAAGAGATCGCAGGAGGCGATAAAGGTGAGATCTTCAATCTCGCAGTAACTTATAGAGATGTTATTGTGGGTGCGTTAAAGCATGGTGTGACAAAGACTGACATTCGCCGTTGGTTAGTAGGCAAATGCGGAGAACCCTCAGGTAATTATTTGAGTGATATGCACGTACTAGGCTTTAGCCACTTGAGGCAGAATCATGACTGGTTTATTCGCACCTCAGGTCACGCTTCTCTTAAGGACCTGCTTAGTGAAGACACACTGATAGGGCATGGTTCCACGTCCTTAGTGTATGACGAGGATACCTCAATCCCACCTTCGCGTGGAGGTGCTTACTCTTAGCTTTAGTAAAGATAGCGAAAATAACTTATAACACAAGTTACCTCATATCATCGCATTTCATGTCGCAGGTCATGCTGAGGAACCTGCGCTGGAGCAGAGAAATCTGTCTTCTGCGTCCTATGTTCCGATTCCGAGCTCCCATACCGAGAAGCCCGTCGCAGCTGCTGACCACACGGGTGAGCCTCGTGAGGACATCATCGAGCTTTCCGACGATGCTGGAGCTGACACTGTGTTGATGGATGAAGATGTCCATGCTAGTGCTGAAGAGATGAGGACAACTTCTGCTAATGCTTCCGCATCTGAGAGTGTCCTTCGACAAGCGACTGCGGCTGCCCCCTCGCCTCCGGCGATGACTGAGCCAGAGGCACCTATTCCTGCGTGGAGCATTTGGGGCTCGCAGGCTGGGAATGCAGTCGCAGCTGGTGCGACCTACACTCTTCCTCCTAACTATTAGAGGTTGGAGCTCGCAGCTGATAGGAGAGTCATGGAGCGAGGGCAGTCTTCGAACAACCCGGCAGCCCGCATTCCTTCTCTTCATGAGATTCTGGAAGGAACTGGTAAGTAGAGCTTTACTGTTCGCACGTCGCATTATTCGCTTGCGAGTTTTGACATCATAACTTATCTTTGACGTCTCCTCAGGTTTGAAGCAAACCGATGTAGACTGGGTGGTTCGAATGCGTCTCAGGTACCCTCGCTCGTTTGTGAGGTCTCTGGAGATCGGGCCTTTTGACAGGAGGCTGTTCCTTACTGAAGCCATTTGGATTTTGGAGCAGCTATCTGCGGCTACGCCTGCGACCATTTCGGTCCAGAGTGCTGAATTGCTATGTGGCATGTGCCAAAACCTCGTGACCAAAGTCCAAGGCAGAATGGGCTTTAAGTTTCTTAAGGACAGAATCACGCTGATTCGCGCGGCCGTAACTTTGAAAATCGGTCACCAGAATCTCGCAGTCGAGATGCAGAAGGTGGAGCAGCAGAAGCAAAAGGTTGATGAAGCTCTGAAGCTGTATCATGAGATGAATGCTATATGCGAGCTACTGAAGCAAGAAGTAGAACAGGTGGAGAAGCTGAGCGAGCAGTTCGAGCCCCAAGACTCTTTAATCAAGAATTTGCTTTGATTTTTCGAATTTTGCAAAAATAGCAAGAAAAATAGCTGAAACATTAATGTAATGTCTTGAACATTAATGTAATGTTTCTAGGGTTTCTACCCCCTTTTTTAACAAGAACAATGAATTTTCCCGTTTTGCCCTTTTCCGGGATTTGATTGGACATTTCTGTGCATATCCAATTATGACCTCAGCGATTGATTCTCTGCTTGATTTTAGCGCTAATTTCTCGGCAGATAAGCACGCTTCCGTTGGGAAGTCCATCCGAATCATGACTATCCGTCATTTATTAGGATACGCAACTGAATCGTCGTAGCCTTTAGTAGGGTAATTGATTGTTACCGCTTTTCAAGGCGTAAGTGATTGAACTTACCCTCTTTTTGAATTTTGCTGACTCATCTTAGGCAACCGAAGAGCCTGTACAGGGTCTATATAAACCCTGTCTTTGCTATTTGGGTTCTTCATCCCAAACATGTGTTTTGCCGTGAGTCTTTACGACTGCTGGCTTCAACGCTTGTTTTTCGTTGATTCATGGCAACTTCAAGTTTTGAATCCTGAGTTTGCGCTTTGTGCTATAGAAATAGTTTCCAAGATCCACTTTATGAGGCTTATTGCTCTTTATAACCATCATAAAGAAAATGCAGATAATATCTCATATGTGTTCGAAGAAGTATCTTCGTGTATTATGTGTGCAGGTCGTGTTTCCGGCCGCCTCGTGGCGAGGTGCAGCGCCGTAGTGACCGTGCTACCGTCTCGTAATGAACGGCGGAATTCTTCTTCAGCATCTCCGAAGAAGAATCCGTCACCTTCACTTTTGTGAGCTCGGGATTACGAACCGTCGCGTTCATCCCCGTCTACAAGGAGCCCTTGCCCTTTGGAGCTCCTGCTTGCCTGTGGATCGCCGGAACCGGTGGTTCCTTGGGCAAATGTTATGGGGTGCATATCTGACAACGGTCTTGTCGGATAGCGGGATCTCGAGCGTATGGCTTCATGTGGCTCTTTTAGAGCAAGATCCCCCCTGCTACAGATGTTCACCCGCAGATCTGGGCGTTGCGTAGCCGGTGTTTGAAACCGGCGGGTTCATCCTTTTCTAGTCGGAATTCCCGTAGTGCTTTCTGCTGGCTTACCAGCCACTTTTCGAATGTATTGTAAGCCATGTTGGCTGCGTAGTTAGATTCGAGCTTTTCGCTTGTAAGCTGCTATCTAGACAGATAAATTGTAAGTCATTTGACTCGTAATGATAAATAGCTTTATGTATTATCTGCTGTCTCTTTACAACAAAATACAATTTTCTTATGCGTTTCGGCTTGTTTTGCCTTGTATAATGCTAATGAATGGTGTCGCATCTGCAACGTCAATTCGCGGATGTTTTGCTAGATCATTCGAGATCATATTTTCGCAACTGTGCCATCTCGGCGGATGGGCTTACAGTTGGCCGTTGTAAATCATTTAAGATCATGTTCACAACATTGCTATCGTAACAGATAGTCTTTAGCAGATCAATTAAGATCGTTAAGTGGTGCGAATTGCTATCACAAAAGATAGGCTTTATTAGCGAACTGCTTGAGATCGTTTCTCGCATAAATTGCTATCGCAACGGATAGACTTTTAGAAGATCCAGTAAGATCATCTTGCGCATGCGTTGCCATCGTAACATAGGCTTGGGTGATCAACTAAAATCACTTTGCATATAAGTTGCTATCGTAAGAGATAGGCTTGAGAAGATCAGGTAAGATCGTTTTGTGTATAAGTTGCTATCGTAACAGATAGGCTTGAGATCGCACTTGTATAGACCGCTATCGTGAGAGATAGGCTTAGATGATCAATTGAGATCGCATTTGCGTTTGGCTGCTATCGTAAGAGATAGGCTTTACATGATCAATTAAGATCGCATTTTCGCTTGGCTGCTATCGTAAGAGATAGGCTTTAGATGATCAATTAAGATCGCATTTGCGTTGGCTGCTATCGTGAGAGATAGGCTTTAGATGATCAATTAAGATCGCATTTGCGCTTGGCTGCTATCGTAAGAGATAGGCTTTAGATGATCAATTAAGATCGCATTTGCGTTGGCTGCTATCGCGAGAGATAGGCTTTAGATGATCAATTAAGATCGCATTTGTGTTGGCTGCTATCGTGAGAGATAGGCTTAGATGATCACTTAAGATCGCATTTGCGTTGGCTGCTATCGCGAGAGATAGGCTTAGATGATCACTTAAGACCGCATTTGCATTGGCTGCTATCGTGAGAGATAGGCTTAGATGATCACTTAAGATCGCATTGCATTGGCTGCTATCGTAAGAGATAGGCTTAGATGATCACTTAAGATCGCGTTTGCATTAGCTGCTATCGTGAGAGATAGGCTTAGATGATCACTTAAGATCGCATTGCATTGGCTGCTATCGTAAGAGATAGGCTTAGATGATCACTTAAGATCGCGTTTGCATTAGTTGCTATCGTAGAGATAGGCTTATATGATCAATTAAGATCGCGGTTTGTATGGATTGCTATTGCAGCGAATAAACCATTGTTAACAGTAATAACAAATTAAATAGAGCAACATAAACAGCTAGAAACATGAACTTCTCATTTGGGAGAATTCTTTTATTATAACGCTCTCATATGGGAGAGATGGGATTACAATCCTCTCATATGGGAGAGGAGATTGCGTAAATCATAGCCACATGAGACATTAAGCACGTTATCATAAAACGTATGAAATGAGAGAAGTCAGGGATAGTACTTCTTGATCCAGCGCATGTTGATTGAACTGGGAGTTGAGGTTGTGCCGTGCAACCTTCGTATGCTGCAGTAGCCACTATCGAAGACTTCTGTGACTTCGAAGGGTCCTTCCCAATTAGCTGCGAACTTTGGGTGAGTTGCTTCTCGCATGCAGTGGTCAGATGCGCGCAAGACCAAGTCTCCGACTGCGAAATCCCTTCGCTGGACTGTCTTGTTGTAGGCGCGAGCGATTCTTTCCTGGTACCGCTTGTTAGTCCTTTCGGCTTGTTCTCGCTTTTCTTCCAGCAAGACTAAGTCATGATCGCGTTGATTTTCATAGAGTGCATGGAAGGCCAGCCTTGCTGAATTGACTCTAACCTCCGCAGGTACCACAGCTTCGGCCCCATAACACAGTAGAAATGGCGAGGCCCTGTGGGTGTCCTTGGAGAAGTTCTGTAGGCCCACAGAGCTATGCTTAGAGAGTCGGCCCACTTCTTGTGGTCGTCTGCGACCATTTTGCTCAATATTCTCAACAGCGTCTTGTTAGTCGCTTCGGCTTGTCCGTTTCCCTTTGGGTAGTAAGGGGTAGAACATATCTGCCTGATATTGTACTCCGCTAATTTCACAGCTACCTGGCGATTAACAAAAGGAGTACCGTTATCTGAAAGAATGGTGTTTGGGATTCCGAACCTGCATACGATGCTTTCTTGGATAAAGTTGACCACAGCCAACGCATTTGCCATCTTTAGTGGTATTGCTTCCACCCACTTGGTGAACAGCTCGGTTGCGGTGAGAATGAAATGATTCCCGTGCGACGTTGGCCGGATGGGACCGATGAAGTCCAGAGCCCATGTGTGAAATGGCCATGGCGTCCCTAGTGCATGTAGATCCACAGCAGGAGCGTGCACTAGGTTCCCTTTGAATTGGCATTCCTGGCAACGTCGCACTTTGGTACGGCAATCGACTTCCATCGTGGGCCAGAAATATCCGATTGAGAGGAGCTGTCTGCATAATTTCGCACCTCCTTGATGCTCCACCTGATGAGAAAGGTCCATGACTTCTTGTGCTTCTCTGCCGTCTAGACATCGCAGCAAGTTGCCCTCGTGACATCTTCGCCAAAGCAGGTTTTCCTGCACCACGTATCGAGACGCTTTCCTTTTCAATTTTTCGGCTTCTTTTCTCGATTCGGGCACGGTGCCCTGGGTGAGGAAATCAAACAGTGGCTTCCTCCAGTCCGTGTCGTCATCGGTTAGGGCGACGAGTAGAGAGTCTTTGATTAGTGCGCAACTTTCGCACTTCCCTTGTATCAGGGTTGCAGCTGTCGACATGTCTGGCCAATGAATGCCATATCTCTGAGCCTTTCTGTAGATTGACACCTCGCTTTCTCCGCAAGCGTGTTGGTGAATCTTTTCTAACAGTTGTTGTCCCTCTTGCTCGGAGACACATCGCATGAGTATTCCCCCAGGACCCTTGTAGTAAAGGGTGTTGTCGTGGATGCAGTATCCTTTTGTGAGTGCCCAGCTTTCGCTGCTGGTGCCTTTCGCAATAGCTTGCAGGATTGGTTTTCGCCAGTCTGCGTCATCCATGCGTTCGTCGTTGCACGCCTCTTCTGTCAATGCCGGCGATGTTCGCACTTCGATGGAAATCGTTGCGGGGCACTTGTCTATGCTGACCTTAGACCCCAGAGTTGCTAAGGCGTCTGCGTGCCTGTTGGCTGCTCGGGGCTTGTGCTCGTACTTCACGTCGCAGAATTGTTGCATCAGTTTCTGTACTATGGTGCGATAAGACAGGAGGTTGATCTCCTTTAAACCATATTCGCCCGAGGCTTGCTTAACAATCAGCTTGGAATCTCCCATGACTGTTAAGTTGCTTACTTCCAAAGCTTTCGCCGCACGGAGTCCCACGATGAGGGCCTCGTATTCCGCCTCGTTATTCGTGACCGCGAAGTTGAGCTTTGCGGACATCTGTATGACTTCCCCGTCTGGCTTTGTCAAGACTATCCCAATGCCTCCGCCTTTTCTGGTTGACGAACCGTCGAAGTGGAGGGTCCAATAGGGCACGTCGATCGCGTAGATTTCAGGGCCTTCGAGCTCTTCTTCGATCACGGGTTCGTGGCTGTTGTCGGGAAACTGTGCCAACAGATCTGCTACCGCCTGCGACTTGATCGCTCTTGGTTTCACGCATGTGATATCGTATTGAGAGATGGTCATGTACCATTTCGCCAATCTCCCGCCCGGAGTAGTGTGAGTTAGCAAATATCTTATGGGGTCGCTCTTGGTGACCACCACTACTTTGTGTGATGCAAAATAGTGTCTCAACTTCTCTATCACAAAGAATAAAGCAAGGCAATGACGTTCGATGTCTGTGTACCTTGATTCAGCAGGCTGCACAATGCGAGAGATATAGTAGATGGGCCTCTCTTGGCCTTCATACTCCTGAGCCAAGAGTGCTCCTATAGATCTCCTTGTTGATGTAAGATATAGCAGAAGCGGTGATCCCAGTTGAGGCGCGATCATTATCTTTGAGGACGTGAGTAGCTCTTTCAGCTTTTCGAACGCGGCTTCGTGGTCCGGAGCCCAGTTGTACGCGGCGTCCTTCTTGAGAAGAGTGCTGAAACAGCATGTGATTTCTGCAATTGCTGGGATGAATCTCCGCAGATATGACAGTTTTCCCAAGAATGTCTTCAAGGTACTTTGGTTGTGGGGTGGCGTCATGCTGGTGATGGCTGACACTTTCGCAGGGTCAGGCTCGATCCCTTGGCGATGGACTATACATCCCAAGAACTTCCCCGAGGTCACGCCGAACGCGCATTTCATGGGGTTCATTTTCAGTTGAAAGCTCCTGCATCTGTTGAACACCTTTCGCAGGTCTGCAAGGTGATCCGCTTCGTGCTTGGATTTAACCACCAGGTCATCCACATAGAATTCCACCTCCTTGTGCATCATGTCGTGGAATAGAGCCATCATGGCACGCTGATAGGTCGCGCCCGCGTTCTTAAGACCGAACGGCATTACCGTGTAATTGAATACCCCCACAGGAGTGATGAATGCAGTTTTCTGCGCATCTTCGGGATCCATCTTGATTTGATTGTACCCGCTGAAACCGTCCATGAAACTGAACATGCGATGGCCTGCTGTTGAATCGATAAGTAAATCGATGTTGGGCAGTGGGAAATCGTCCTTAGGGCAGAAGCGATTGAGATCTCGGAAGTCCACGCAGATGCGGAGCTGTCCGTTCTTCTTCACCACCGGCACGATGTTGGCCAGCCATGTGGGATGATGGTTTGGCTCTATGAACTTGGCATCTAGGAGTTTGACTATCTCCTGCTTGATCTTCACGTTAAGCTCTGGCCTAAAGCTTCTGGTGCTCTGCTTGACCGGTTTAGACCCGGGGATGATGTCTAAACGGTGCATGGTGATGCTTGTATCCACCCTTGACATCTCATCGTACTCCCATGCGAACACGTCCTTGTATTCGGTTAGGAGCTGTAGCAGTCCTTGTTCCTCCTCGCTTGTGAGGTCCGCACTTCAGGAAGACTGGCCTTTTCTTTTCCTCGCTCGGGCTGAGGAACACTTTAGTTCTTGCTTTTGTGGTCTTGGCCTGTCTTCCATGCATTCAGGCGCTTCTTTGAGTTTCTCGTCTGGAGTGCCTTGTGTTGGCTCTTCCGTCAGCGCAACTTGCTCGATTTGATTGATTTGCCCAGGGACATCCCCATGCCCGTGTGAGGACATCCCCGCGCACCTTCATATGCGATAGCATTTCTTCCCATTGGCGTAGAAGCTCTCTATCTCCTTGCCCTCGGGGTCATGCTTTGCGATCCTCTTCAAAGTGTACACATTCTTTCGGTGATATGCGATACGTGGCGCCTCTTCGCGTGTAGGCGGCTTTTCCTTGGCATCTTCCCTTGTCACCATCACGCCCGCAAGTGACTGGTCCTTGATGTCCTCCCAGAGAGGCAAAGGAGTAGGGTTGAAAGGCCCGGGTGTTTGCTCGTCCGCCATCTCAGTGAACCACACCGCCTCGCTGAGATGTGCTTCGTCCAAGTTGAACGGGTTAGTAGAAGCCGGTATCTCGACTATTCTGTCGTTCCAGATAGCTTTCATAACCTGGTGAGCCGTCGAAGGGACTGCGTCGAAGCGATGAATCCAGGCTCGACCTATAATCATGTGGTATGTGGTGTTCGCGTCTATGACATAGAACTTCGCCGAGCACTTGATCTTGCCAATCTGGACGCCCAGGCGGATCCACCCGATCGTCATTCTAGAGTCGCTTCCGAATCCCACCAATGGAGATGGACGTTTGACTACCTTGTGCTCGGGGATCCCTGCTAGCTTCAGTGTGTGGAGTGGAACAACTTTGACCGCTGCTCCTCCATCGACGAATGCTCGCTTGAATTCGACGCCATTGATAATGGCGGTCACGTACAGAGGCCTCTGGTGACTCGCATCCGTTTTCTTGTCGCTGGCAGAAAAGGTCATGATCTTTTCTGTGGAACGAGACGCCCTGATGACTTTCCCGTTGGAGACTACGAGGTCCTCCTCGTAGTCCTCCGCTATCCTTAAGATTGCTTTCGTCATATCAGCCCGGCACCTCTCGGAGAAATTCATCTCGTCGAAGAATTTGTTGAAGCCGTGCGACCCTTTCATGCGGTCGGCACGTTCATCCTCCGTGTCCATGCTATAATCTTCGTCTTGATGGACCTCAGCAATGATGGGTAGACCATCCTCTGCGACTTCCTCCAAGTCTACGATCGAGATCATGGCGACCTCTTTGCCTTTCGAGCCTGACTCTGTATGGGCAGGAAGTGGGTTGTTGCGCACGTCCTTCCTGTTGTCGCTGACGATTAGCTCGCCGTTCTTCATCTTCTGATCGAACGCGAACCTGAGTTTCTTGCACTCGGCGGTGGGATGCATGATCTTGCCGTGGTACTCGCACCACTTAGGGTCCCTTACCATCTCCTTGGAGGGTGTTTTCTCGAGCGGTGGCAGGACGCCGTCCTTGCGCCACTGTTTGCAGAGGTCACTCGCTTCCTCTACCGAGCATGGCAGAGGCGGTACATCGAAGTTCACAACCTTCGCTTGTTTCTGGGGCGAAACTGTATTGACCTCAGCTTCGCGTCCCCGCTTGTAGCTGAACCTTCCGATCTTGTAAGTGGTGGCGCTCGCAGGTCGCTCGGGAGCGTTCTTCTTTTTCTGTCTCTCGACTATGGGCTCGATGTTCTTCGTGCATTCGATTAGTTTTGAAAACGTAGGTGTTTGCAAATTGATGAGCATACCTTTGTATTCATCTCGCATGCACTGTAGGCATATCTCTACGAGCCGGCTTTCGGGCATTGGATCTTTGCACTCCAAGGATTTCGCCCGGAATTTCTTGATGAAGGTGATCCCATCCTCCTCGCGCTTCTGGTACATCCGCGAGAGATGGATCATTGTCACCTTTTCCTCCATTTGAAAGAACTTGGTATAGAGCTTTTGGACCATGTCGTCCCAAGTCTTCACGGATCCGGCCTCCAATGTCCGGTACCATTTGTATGCTACGTTCCCAAGAGATTTTGGGAACTCTCGCATCAGCAGTTTGGGATCGGCTCCGTACGGACCCATGACATCAATGAAACGCATGACATGCTCATGAGCGTTTCCATTGACGTCCTCGAACTTATCCCATTTGGGAGCCTTGTACCCCGCCGGGTTAGGCATGAGATAGATCTCTCGTGGAATAGGTGGATCATTGTCTAACTTCGGGATAATGGTATCCGCGAATGACTGATGAGCCAGGATGGTGTCCACGCGCTTATGCAAAGACGTCATGCATTCTGGAATGCTCCCCTCGGTAGTCGCTGGAGGGGTTGCCGTAGGCGGTGGCGACACATATGCCTCCGGAGGATTGGGAGCATACTGAGTACCCGCGTTTCCCCAGATCATCGTTGGGGGAGGCAAAGGGTACTGCAAAGTTGGTTTGGACGCCAAAGCCGAGGGCTGAGGAGCGTGAGCAGCAGGAGGCAGCATTTGTGCCGTTGATCCTTGAACCGAAGGCAGTTGCGCAGCCGACGGTGGAGTCTGCAGATGAGGGTTGGGAGGTGTGGCTGGCACTCCCAATCCTGGAGCAGTAGGGGTTCCTCCTCCCTGAGGGATAGCGGTGGCTGGCGGAGGATTTGGCGCGAGAGTGCCTAGAACAGCCAAGATTTGTTCTAATTGCGCGGATTGAGACTTGAGAGCTTTCGCCTGACTTTGGACGGTGGCGTCCAAAGACTCTAACGTCGGTGCTTCGCCGGGGGTCGTCGGAGTACGGCGAGTCTCGTCTCCCGAGGGAGTTTCGGTGGAAGGCGACCGGTTGCTGACATCATCCTCCTGAGACATGGTTGCTTTTGCTGGTAAGTTTCACGTCGAGTTCACCAAAATGTGCACAAGAGATTCCGGCGGGGAGACCTCAGTGTGCACCGTGTGCAGTGGATCAAGGATCGCACAGGAGGAGTAGGGGTGTGTGTAGGGAGAGAGTAAGTCAGTAGCAATGTCTGAGAGAGAGACAGAGGTTTGGCAGAGCTTCCGCGTATGGCAAGTGTGTTCTTTTTTTGTATGGAAAGGTTGACGATCTATATATACTGGAGAACGTGACCGTTGTAGTGATATTAATGCGCCCATTAATGGCGGCTTAATTAGCTTAACCATAACGGCACGTTCGTCCGAGTATATAGGAACCGTTAGAGCACGTGGTGCGCGAATACCGGAACCGTTACGAGGTTGACCGGGTTTGACCGGATTGACCGGGTCTAGGGAGCTCGTGCCATAGATCTCTCAAAACAGTTACTAAAGGTCGCGTGCGGGCTTGGCTCGCACGCGACAGGGCTTACTCTAGCCTCCAAACCACTAAGTCCCTACAAGTCCCGTGCAGTGGTATGCGAGGGCTCTGTCTCGCAGCCCCCACATGGATCAGCTCGGCTGGTGATCCAGTGTGTATGGAGCACAATATGGTGTGCTGGATGGCTGCCACGTGGCCAAGATCTGTCATGTCAGAAAGCAGTATCTACACTTGTCACCTGCAACACTGTTAGCATTCATAGCATATAGATTATATGATCTAGGAGCAGTGAGTATGCAATCACCAGGTTTCTCATCTTGCACCACACATTTATCCATGTCAAATATAGCCTTAAAACCTTTATCACATAAATGAGAGATACTAAGCAGATTATACTTAAGTTCATCTACCAGATAAACATCATATATAGAATTTGTAGAACCATTACCAATACTACCTATACCAATGATATTGCATTTTGCTTTGTCACCAAGTGTGATTGTTCCTCCAGATTTTTCTATAAGTTCAGTGAAGAGAGACTTCATTTCACTCATATGTCTGGAAAATCCACTGTCTAATATCCATTTTTGATCTTTCAAGGCCTTGGTGACATCCTGCAAAAAAAAATCATTGCCTCAACAGGCTGTTAGACCAAGTGCAGAACTTTGAGTCATACTCAGAATCAGCCATATTTGGTGGCTAATTCCTTTTGGAACCCAAATCTGCCTTAACATGTCCCTTAAGCTGATAAGGATAAGTATTCCTCATAATATGAGGTTCTGATCTTCTGAAGGGACAAGTTAATCTGACATGACAAAATTTTCCACAGTAATGACATTTTGGAGAATGTCTGCTACCAGATTTGACAAAAGTAGTTTGGCCTTTCTTTGGAAAATTTGGATTATAGCCAATCCCACTTTTATGCATTGATTTAAGACTTCCTCCAAGAATGAGATTCAGATTATGTTCTGAGCCTGTAAACCTAGCTAGGACCTTCTTGGACTCTTGAAGTTTCTCAGTCAAAGAACATATCTGTTGTTCTAAATTCTCAGAATGAGTCTTTAAATCAGCATATCTTTCAGTCAAAAGAGTGTTTTGATCAACAACCTCTTTTATCTGTGCCTTCAAGGCTTTGAACCTGCTGTCTAAGGCCTTGAAGTCCTTTTCAAGCTTTGTCTTAGAAACTTCAACAGTTTTATTTGAAAAAACTAGGTCCAGGTTTCTTTTACCTGCTCATGAATCTTAATCTTTAAAGAAGAAATCTCATTTCTATAACTTTCCTCATTTAAAAACATACTTTTGATAATTTCAGGAAGTACATCAGAAGGACTAGCAACTAAATTTTTTTACCATATCTTCAATATGTCTGTCTGATGACTTTTCCTCATCATGCCATGAAGCATAAGTTTGCTTGCTCTTCTTCTGTGTCTGAGTCACTTGATGAATCAGAATCACTCCAAGAAGCCATCATGGCTTTCTTCCTTCTGTTGTCATTGTCTTTCTTCTGAAAGTTTCTGTTCTTTTTCTTTTGTGGACAGTCCTTTACTAAATGATCTGCATCACCACACTCAAAACAATTCATTACTTTAGTTTTATGTGACTGTGATGAAGGTTTACCTTTGTAGTCCTTGCTTCCTGAGGGTCTTGATCTCTCTCTGTTGTAATCCCTGTTACCAGAGTTTCTTTTCTTTTTGAGAATCCTGGCCAAGGACTTGGAGATCAATGCTAAAGCCTCTTCATCATCAGGCTCATCCTTAGTCTCAAGGCTTTGAAGCTTTTCACTGTCTTTTGCCTTAAGTTCTAGGTTCCTGATGTTTTCACTCAAATCATCTTCCACATCCTTCATAGACATTTCATGAGTGAGCAGCTTTCCTTGTAGATCATCTAGCTGAAGAAGACTCAAGTCCTGAGCTTCCTAAATGGCTGTTTTCTTTGGCTCCCACTTGGCTTTTTGCAAGCTTCTCAGAATCTTTCTAACCTTCTCTTCATTTGAGAACTTCTTTCCCAATGACTCCAGATTGTTCACCACATCATTAAATCTTTTAAACATCTCCTTGATGGTCTCATCTGAGTTCATCTTGAACAACTCATATGCCTCAGAAGTATGCTGATTTCGGTCTGCTTAACCTGGCTAGTTCCTTCATATGTCACCACCAGTTTATCCCGTACTTATTTGGCACTCTTGCAATTTGACACTCTGTTGAACCCATCTGCAATAAGAGCACAGTATAACAGAATTCATAGCCTTGTCATTTTTTGATACCTTTTCCCGTTCAGTAACTGAAAGATTTTCCTCAGACTTGATACATCTGACTCCATCAATTGTAGTGTAGTACTCATGAGGACCATTCTGAACTATTGAACATAGTTCCATGTCTTGATCTATGATGAACATCTTCATCAATGCCTTCCAGTGCATGAAGTTATCACCACAGAACAACGGAGGTCTGTTGGCTGCCCTTCCTTGTGAGAATCCACCATCTCCTACATTACTCATAGTCACCAGATTGTTAGATCTAAAACAGTGACACAAGCTCTGATACCAATTGAAAGTGTGTAATGTAGACTAAATACAGGACATAAATACTCTAGAGGGGGGGGGGGTTGAATAGAGTATGGAAACTTTTTGCAAAATTCAAAGTTTAACAGAATAAGTTTGTGTGAAACTTAAATCTCAAGGCCTTGAGATTTTAGTAAACTGTCTGAAACTTTCAAATTCAAAATAGAAAGCTTCAAGGCCTTGAACTGTAAACAATTCTAAACAGCATTTGAACCCTAGTTTGATTTGAGTTGTGCGCAACAGATAATAATCAAATTGTAAAGTAAAGAACACAAAGCAATTTACAGAGTTCAGTCCCAATGGACCTAATCTCTGCCTTAGGGATCTAATCCCACCAGGATTGGGCAAACACTTCTTATTACTCACACAGAAACAGCCCTAGATCTTCAAGCCTAAGTGATTTCCCTTACACCTATACAGCTTGTGGTTCCAAACCTATCTAGTTCCAGCTACTAACTGTTGAGCTGACAAGAACCTATTGTTGTTCACTTGAACAACCAACCACTAGGTTAAGTGAGGTTTAAGATAATGTAAAGATATATAGATTAAAGTACAAGTGAAGAACACAGTAAAAAGATAAGATGTTGAAGCCTGGATGTGTTCTTCTGGAAAACTGGATTGATTTGATCTTCTTAAGTCAAGATTGAAGCTTGAATGTTTGTGTGTTTGAATGAATAATTTCCCACGAATCTGTCACACCTCTATGTGTATTCTGCAAACCTCTCTATCTTCAAAATTCAAACCAGTCTCTTTTATCCACAGCTGCAACTGAATGAGAGATTTTTGGATCTCATTCCTACAATTCCTCTTTCTGTTTTCACCTGAATTTCAAACAGCTCTAAGTGGATATCCGTTGGAGTTTTTTGAGATTGATCCTGCACGTTTAACAAGCCTGCAACAGCATTGAAACACAACAACAACAAAATCCAGAAAAAAATAGTGCTATGACTGTTTGGTTATCCAGTTTCTGATAAAACTGTTTAACAAATTAGAATAATAACCTGTATAACTTATAATACATATGAATCATGAAAAACAAGTTTAAGAAACTTAGAAGTGAGTAAATAATCAAAATACTAAGAATCACAACCTGCAAGAAAGAATCAACTTAGTTCTGTAAAAACTGTCAGCAGCTCAAGACACATCTCAAGGCCTTGGAGCTCTGAACCTTCTTCACAGATATTCAAAGTTAAACCCAGATAACTTTGATTCTTCATGTTCTGATCATCTGCAATTGTGTTAGATATATAAATAGTGTAATTCATCAGTATATGCAGTAAATCTCTGATCTGTATAATCAGATATCCAATCTGCAACACAGAACTGTTAGAACATATAGCAGAATAGAATAACTCTCAAGGCTTTGAAGTTCAGTCAATATCTCAAGGCCTTGGAGTATCTGAAATGATTTGCTGCTTATGTCTTAGTCTTTGTCTTTCATCACTCAAAACAATTACCAACCAAAACACATTCAAGGGTCTTTGACTCAACATCATGTACCTGCATTACAATCTCAAATTGGTATAAGAGCTTTTATCACTGTACAGGTCTAACAATATTGCTATGAGTAATGTAGGTGAAGGTGATTTTTCGTAGGGAAGAGCTGCTAACAGACATCCTCTGTATTGTGGAGACAATTTTGTATACTAGAAGGCATTGATGGTATTTAATCCTATATTAGATACCTTTATTACAATCTTCACCTTCATTGTGTTCTCCGCCTGAGAAGGATAATAAGGATTAAAACCCCACATGCTAACACCAACAATTTATATACACTGTATTGCACGAAACGTACGTCTAATGCAATATAGATAACGAGTTGTCCCTCGGACCAACTACTCCCCAAACTACCTTTTGCCTACCTAGTTTCTTCAATCTCTCGTGTAGCACCCCACGCCTGAGGCAATCCAAGCCTCGCTTGCATCTAGTCTCTGTTCAGGGTTAAAGAGAAAAACGATAACCAAAACTAGATTATCAACTATTAAGATTACATTTCGGTTAAAGAGCACAATAAATATTTTGATAATAAATACAATTTGAAAAAAATGTGTGTGATATACTAAGTGATCTAACCTATGCTCAACGTCTTCATCTTCGATCCTCCTACACATCCTGACATGCACTAACATGTGGTGGTTTTAAAATAACAAATGCATACACCACATTTTAAAAACAATCAATAAAAATTGAGTAAATACACTCTACGACATGTAAAGCAATGAGTGGCACAAAAGCATAATTTGTAATAAATCAATAAATTTGAAATAATTATTAAGTAATAGATTTGGGAAGAATTTGGAACAATTATAATTAATAGCGTAGCAAGAAACTCGAAACTTTAAAACTTTGTAAACCATGAGTATTCAAGATATTCTTAAACAAGTAAAATATCAACAGTAAACAAGTTATTTTGAACTGATAACGATATTAAGTCACGAGTAGCCAATGCTTTTCAACTCATTTCATTCGATTAGGGCATATCCAGAGCCACAACCAACATCAATAGAGTAGTTAAGTTTCTTTCATGTCCAATTAACCGTTAATTTAGTTGAGGCATGTCCAGATCCACCAGCAGGATCGATGTAGACAGAGCGATCACAAAGTAATCATAAAGGGTTCCTTCTAGGTTCTATCAAACCCTATTTCACCTGAGCGTTAAGGGGGCCCATACGTCAATCCCCTCTCACAATTCATAGCTAAAGGGCCTTAAGTGTCGACACCCCTATACCGTAGTTACCCTTACAAGTATAAGTAGCATTCTATAGCTCTACAAAACCCTTGGCCTCAATAACTTGGTACATTTTGGCTCGTCGGGGGAAGATTTGTGAATATCAATATTCTATCCTATAATATGAAGCATTGATTCGTAGCCATAAGTAATTGTAGGATCGCTTGGCGCTTGCGGCCGGAGTAATAAATAACACTACTATGTACATCGTCTTAAATCTATTAGAAGTGTTTTAATTCTTCTCTTTACCATAATCAAACCAGATTTCAAAATTAATTTTCCAGAGTTCTCACAAAGGATTCATGAATATCCAAACAACTTTCGAGTATAATTCATGATTTTCATACTTTTTCAATCGAAAAAAGAAAATCATTTGAGAAATCACACAAATACTCACATATTGATAAGTAAAGTTAGCACATATGTACTTACCACTTAGATGAATCACAACCAAAATCAAGAATGTAAGCCTAGCACTCCAACGACAACCATTGTCTCCTACGAGGCCGATGTCTACAATCTCACGTATAATGCACTCGTTACAACCAATTTACACATCCATAATCCAGTGTAACCCTACATGCAAAATAGTCCTATATGTAAAAAATTAATATATAATGATGTTCACTCATCAAAATAAATCCAACATAACACTTAGAAATTCAGAGACTCGAGTTTTCTAAAAAACGTGGAACTACAATTTTGGACATAATTGTACATCTGACTTTAGAGCCCCATTTATCATAAAAAAACACTTCCTAAAACTATGAAATTAGTTCAGGAGATAGATAAATGTGTTCACTTTCTAAAACATTAAGAATCTTATAAATAGCTATTATAGAGCTAAATATGGAAAATAGACAACATTGTTGTGCAAAGATAAGTGTGAAAGCATATCTCAACTTTGAAGGACCATTACTACTACTTGGAGAATAGAAATAACGATCATATTCACCTGAATTAATCATAAATGTGTCTAGTTACAACGCAAGAAATATGAGGTGCCCAAAGTTTCTGAAAATGGGGTTTTAATAAAAATGGCAAGGCTGGTCCAGAAACAGAGTTTCAGAAAATATGAAAGTTAAAAGGACCATATTTCCTTAACACGCCTTTTCAAAATATGCAAGATATGAAAATTCTCCAGTAATAAAATTTGGAGGTAATCCATATTTTTCAGAAACTGGTCAGATTGTATCAACACGCTTTTTTTTTCAAAAAAAAAAGAAAGTGTCTACAAGTAAATGAAACTTAAGAAGAGTTAATTTTCACCCAAATAACATCATTATAAGAATGAATTAAAAAAAATAAATTCTTTTGACACAATTTATCAAAATGTTCTTGACATTCAAGTGCAACTATCAAGAAATTCATAAAGTGCGTGTGAGTTCTAGTTTGAGTTTCATGAAATAGTCTAAATTTTGAAATCAAACATATGATCTAACCATGGAAATGAAGAATCAAGCATGGAAATGAAGAAATCTAAGATGAAATTTCATCAATCAAAGGTAAAGATGGACATGCAAGCATCAATTCAAGACTAGAAGAAACTTTATCCCAAGATTCAAGAAGATGGTGAGAAAAGGAGTGAAAATGTTCGTCAATCCTTGAGTATGATGGTGGAAGAACTCCCCCTATGATGATACTCAGGTTCAATAATTTGGAGACTACAAAATGAGTTTTGATGAAGTTTTGAGGAGGTTAAGCTCCAAAAACGGGAAAATGAAATTTGTGGGGAGAGAATAGAGCTAGTATGAGTGTTCTTGAGAGAATGAAGATTCAAGAAATGAGAGTGAGAAAGGTAGAGCATGATGAGTAATTGAAAGGATGAGATGGTGGACTGAATAATTCAACAAGGGATGTACATACAAAAATCATAAGTACTAGTTTTTTTTTTTTTTTAAATGTACTAGTTGTTTAATTTGAGAGTTGACTTGCATGGGGGAGAAGGAGAAGCTTTGAGTGGAACAAAAGTCTCCCAACAAGTTAGTTGGGATAGAAATAGAAAATACCAAAAATTGAGGGGTAAAAATAAAATTTCCAATTAATCTCTAACACATAAAAGTTAAGTTTCATAAATTACTCCAAATAATTTTAAGCAAACCACTTTGTATATAATTATCAAAAATCTAATTCTTAGAAAACTAAGAGTATCTCCCAAATATACAAAATGAGTTTCATATACTATTATCCAATTTTTTAAAACAACAAAATAACCATAAAATAAAATTCTATATAATCATAGATGTCCAATGACACCCCTATACTTAAAAACTAAGAAGTCAAGGACAAGTTTGAAATAGAAATTTCATTATATTCTTAAAAAAAATCTTCCTGAAATTACAAAATAACCTCCAACTAAAATACGTGATATTACAGAACACTAACTCCTCGAGCTGGTGACCTATATATAGGGTGCACCTCGTAAAAGCGTGTACCCTTAGAATTTTCCTCCGGTAGTTCTTCAAGTTAACAACTCTATCTCATTTTAGTTCGTGAGTGAAAAAATCTATCTTATAAAAAACACAATGCACCTGCAGGATGGGAGACTTTAGATGATGCTAAGCGAATCCTAGACCTAATAGATACAAGAGGCAAACCCTAGATAATACTAAGGTTGACTCTACATGTCCCAGTATTGGAAAAACAACTTCATGTATGTCATTATCAATATATAACAGCTCAGGATAACAAATCTGAAAACAATATAGACTTTAGGATGAGTTTGATAGATAAATCCCAGTTTTTCAAACTCAGTGAGATGTGTATAGAGAATAGACAATCTAATACACATATAATACGCGAAACCGAACTAAGAAATAAATCAAAGTACTTGGTTTAATCTATGTAAACAATAAATAGATTCTAGACATGGGTAACTGAAAAGACTTGTTATAGATCAACATAAGAATATTGGTCTAGAGACCGTATAAAAACAAAATCAGAGATTTCAACTCATTTTGATGATGAATCAAAGTTGAATCGTCGGCCAGACGCTCAATGGCCCAACCCTAGAAAACCTCCCTCTCTCTCTCTCTCACACACACACACACGTGTATGGGGCTAACCTAATGTTGTGTCTACTTTTGTTTAATATTCAGCTTAATTTTCTCTCAATTCCAGCTCTATATTATAGAAAATATTACTTGATTTCCAAGCAAGAGAGTTCTAGAGAACATCAATTATACATATGGACTTATAGAAATTAAATTAAATTCAAAATTTTATCCATAGACTAATCAACGACGACTCTCACACATCGTCTCTCTCTCTCTCCATCTCTTCTATTCTCTCCCTCTTTCAATCCTCTCTTTCTCGTCTGTTCTTTTCCCTCTCTGTTAGTCTCTTACTACCTCTTGATGTTGCTTATTCCAACATCTTCATCCTCATCCTCAATCTCACTCCGTATTTTGGATCGATCTTGGTGGCTGTGCGATTGAGGATAAGGAAGGAATTGGGGTTCCTGGAGGTGTTGACTGATGAGCAAGATTCGTTCTCTGGTCTTTGTTTACAGGTCCAGCCCATGCTTGTATGTTACTAAAAGTCTGTAATTAACATAGCAAATCGATTGAGATAGATTATTTTGACAGGGATACTGGGTTTTGACTACAAAATAGTTTCGGCGCCACTGAGATCTGACGTTTCCGGTCTGGTGCTTGTCACCGACGCTCGCAACGCCGGTAGACTCGGCCTATTCGAGCCCCCGATTTGATACTCTCCCACTCTCAGTCTCTTCCTTCCTCACTTTATGCCTTCCTTCTTCTAATTTCTCTAATTAATTTGAATTCGTCAAAATTAGTGGATTTCACTGAAATCGAGTTTCAATTTTCTAGTCTTCCTCTTCTGTTATTCTTTCTCAATTTTTTAATATTTTATATAATGGTGGTTTAATTAGAGGGTAGCTTGAAATTACAAAAAAGTCCATGAGATAACGGTTTTCCGTTAGCTTTTTTAATGGTGTGATCGATTTGGGGTTAATTGTCACTAAACAGCATAATGCGGGGGGTTGTACTGGTAAATTAGAACTCTGGGGGGTTTAGTGTCACAAAGGGCATACTGTAGATAGGTTTAGTGTCAATGACCCCAAAATAATTTACTTACAAAGAAGATTTAATTTCCATAAATAAAAATTCATTCTTAATTCCAATTCTAAATATAGAAAATAATATAACACAATAATATGTTTAGAAAAACAATTTAAATTTACTTAGACTAGAAATTAAGTTGCCAAGTATTCTTCTAAAATAATTATGAAAATAGTATAGATCAATATAAATCAAAATTTCAAAATACATATTCATAAAATACATTAAAAGCAATATCTATTTATGGTCGAAATCTGTAGGAAGACTAACACAGGAATGGCCGAATATTTTCAAGAAAATAACATTACTATATTGATTTCAATTTATACAAAAAAATTATAATTAGCTTTAAATAGAAATCTAATTAAGTTGTAAAAGAATTATAAAAGAATGCATCTTATTGTGATCATCCAAAAATATATTATAAAAGATATATTTGATTCCTAATTAATCTCTCTTTACTTGGAAGACAAGGAAAAAAATCTTAAAGAATCTCTAAGACGAATAACTAGTTAACTTAATGAAATCGCCAAAAGAACTCGACAAAAATTTAAAGAGCCCGCAGAAACCAACCCGGGTCGCCTCTAGGTGATGCATGCTCACCTAGGGACCTATGCAAAACCCTATGCATGCTAGAGGGGGGTTTTGCTGCTCTTTGGCCCTTTACACTTTTGCATCATTGACAGTTTAGTTTAAAGATACATGGATTGATGCTACATGAATAATCTGAAACCTAAGAATGACTCATAAACTTCTAGGAACATACCTGAATCCCAAGGATCACATAATTGATGATTTGTGAAAACTTCTTGCAGAATTTGATTCAAGGAGTTTGAATTGCCTGAAAGAACATTGATTAGCATCACATAGTATCTAAATAAAGAGACTCGGATCATTTATAATATTCCTATACAATGCATTACATGATCTGAGATATTTTTCCTGAATTGACAAACACATCGAAAAAGTGTGTGATCA
Source organism: Linanthus parryae (assembly GCA_023055425.1). Taxonomy (NCBI): domain Eukaryota; kingdom Viridiplantae; phylum Streptophyta; class Magnoliopsida; order Ericales; family Polemoniaceae; genus Linanthus; species Linanthus parryae. The sequence goes on along the minus strand of JALGPY010000012.1, from coordinate 19,611,637 downwards.
TAGATTAAACACATTCTGACTCATTCTGTTTCAGATCTCATCAATACATGATCTTAAAGATCATTGAATCAAATAAAATAAGAGAATAAAAAGAATAAGAGAAGAATAAGATGATTTTTCAAGCAACAAAATGGATGAAGAGAGAGAAAGGATGTTGTCGACGGGGTCGGGCGCGACTTCGAGCTGCTCACTGCTGCCGCTGCTTTGGCAGCTACGGCTCACGTGGTCTGGAGCTGCCTTGGCAGCGGCGGCGGCGCGGTGTGGCGGCTCATTGGAAAAGAGAGAGAGAGAGAGAGCGAGAGAGAGAGAGGGAGGGAGGGAGGGAGAGAGAGAGAGAGAGAGATGGGACGTTAGGGGGAAATAGGCGCGAGGGTTTTTTCTTTGGAGTGTGGAGGAAGAAAAATAATGGTAGGAGATGAGTATAAATACTCTAGGTCAAAAAAGATTTTTAGAATATGGCTTCCTCCCCAAAGATTTTAATAAAATGTATACACCACCCCAACTCTATAAGTTAAATAGTAACCCCTCCTAAATTCCTAATCATCAACAATGTCTAATAACTTCATGAATAAATATTTCGACTATGAAACTAGCCCCGAAATTCCTCCAAATTTACTTTATCTAAGAATTAGTCCCAATACCTATAAATAATTACCAAAAAGCTTGATTCAACAAATCGAGATATTTCAAGTGAATTCTGGCAAATGGAAACTGACCTACCAACTTCTGCAGTCTAAATACATCGACCCGTTGATGGATCTACAGATTCTAATGCAAGTCCTTGCAAATCGGATCTTGTTCGTTGGTGTTGGGTACTTGGTAACGACCATTCAATTGTGACATACATTTCTCGATCTAGAGTTGTCTATCTAGATCAAGCTGCAGTGCTCAATTTTTTGGTGGGTTAGGACTTGTTTGATGTTGTTAAGGTTGAGGAGCTAGGGAATGTGTCTTAAGGGGGTCAAGGCTTTTTCGATGGTATTGATGTAGGGATATCAAGTATGGTCTCTTTATCATAATTCAGATTGTGTTACATCCCTCAAATCTGCTGTCTTTTTTTTTTTTTTTTTTAATTTTCTTGTTTGGGGCTTAATTTTTAATTCAAATGAGTTTGTTTTTTTCTTACCTTGATGATTTAAGGTTTTGAGGCTAGTTTTCATGGATGATTCTTGCTGCGGATTTGTCTTATGCTAAATAGGCAGAGGGCATTGTTGGAAGCATTTTATTCGTATTTTTATTTTGGATTTCAGAAGCTTACACGAACCCAAAATGGTTCTCCAACAAGGTTGTATTCTTGTTTCCGGATTATGGATAATCATAGCGATGATGGTGGAGCAGCAACAACAATAATGGTGCAGGAGTTGGTGGTGGTAGTTGCAGTGGAAAAATATGCTGAAATATGGGCTTGGAGTTGAAGGAGTCGGGATTGGTGGCGGTGATAGTGGAAGACTGGCAGTCGCATTGGTATTTATAATGGTGTCCATATATAAAAGGGAATGGATAATTGTACGCTCGAGAAGGATATGAAAGTCAAATTATTGTTTATTTTGTTAAGTGGTGGACATATTATTTTCATAATTACACATTGACATGTATATTCAAAATTGGATACTCAATCAGTTAGTTTTAAACCAGGAATTTCAATTTTATACTTTAAGAAAATTGGGGCATGCATTGGGTAATTATGCCACAAAATAGTGGGAAAGGGGATGTCAAATCATTTTCCCACCCTTATTCCCTTACCCGAATGGGCCTAAGAGTAATTACCAATGTGATGAGAAGATCTAGAGGTATGGCTGGGGATGACTGTTGCAGTCTCTCTGAGACTGATTATGAGAGTCACAAACATCTGTTACTCACTTTTAGCAAAGTTTCAGGCATTTGGGAGACTGTTTGGGGCAATGCCTGGTTTGTTGACAATATTAATTTATATTTTAAAAGTTGGTTGGATCATAATATTAAAGTCAAATTTTTGATTGGTAATGTTTAGTGTGAGGTTTGTGTACACTTGGATATCATTGGCGGCTTAAAGATAGACCCTCAACGGCACGTTCGACCGTGTATATAGGAAACGTTACGTATCTGCCCGCAAGTATCGGAGACCGTTATGAGATCAGCCGTATTGATGGGACACGTAAGTCTAGGATCTCTCAGTCAGTTACCATAGGTCGCGCGCAAGCTTGGTTGTCGCATGCGCGCGACGGACCTTACTCTAGCCTCTAAACCACTAAGTCCCTACAACTCCCCTGTTATGGTGCGCGGGGCCCTGTCTCGTAGCCCCCACGGGGATCAGCACGGGTGGTGATCCGGTGTGGTTGGAGCACAGCTAGGTGTGCTCGATGGCTGCCATGTGGCAATGATCCGTCTGTCTGGAAAGCAGTATCTACAAGGTTCTTTTTTTCTGTTTCTCTTTGGAACATTTGGCTAAGAAGGAACAATTTGATTTTAAAGGTTCTGGACCCTAATGCTATCTATGTGCAAAAGATCTGGAAGCAAGCTAAGCTCATCCAGGGATCATTTTCGCAACTCCCTAATTCATTTTCATTTCATCTTCATAATCCTCATTCTAAATTGTTGTTCCCTGTGATTGGTACTTTAAAAATTAATGTGGATGATTGTGTTAGGCTCAACAAGGATCATGCTGAATTTGGAGGGGTCTGCAGAGATGACAACGAGAATTAAAAGATTTGGTTCATGGAAAGGCTGAAGAATATTACAAATGTGGAAAGTGAAATATTGGTAATCTACAAGATGTATTACTGTATTTTTCAAGAACAACTAATCAAATGTTGCAATTGAGAGTGACTGGTTGAAAGCTATGGTTATTGTCCAAGGTGTTAAACAAGGTCCTGCTTCTATGAGCTCCCACATCAACAGTGGGATTCCCATTATGAATATGATGAATGGGAGCTTCATTCATGTTACGAGAGATTGCAATGAAGTGGCTAATGCTCTTGCGAATTAGGGAGTTGATCAGAATGAACAGATGATGTTGTTTTATGATATCCTCGAAGTTGTTAAAAGGCTGCTGATCATAGATAGAATGTGGATTGGGATGTTTGTGTAGACCTATGGTTTGGGTCTCATTTTGTTGGTTGTTCATGGTTTTTCCTTTTTTATTGTTGTACTTTGTTTATGAGCTTTATGGTTTTATTCAGAAGTATGACAAAAAAAGAAAAATAAATATTATCTATAAAATAAAAAAGAAGTGGGATAATGTTGTGTTCAGTAGACTCTTTAGCTCAATGGTTGCGCTCTATCTATTTAGACATGTTCTTGATGGTTACCTCCTAAATTCGTAAAAATCAGCTGAAAGAAACATTACAGATATTTCACGTATTATTTAACTATTCATTTAAATAACACGACACAACACATAATAAAATTTGCTTTAGTTGAAATAATCAATTCATAATTAACTTTTAACTAATTGCATTGAAGATTCTAAAAAAAAAGCTACTTGTATTGGAGATGATGCTTTACATGACGAAAAAATAAATTTTTACCTAGAAAGTTTTTGGAATTATCATACCTAGGCCATGTCAACATCACAATAGAACTCACTATTAGCAAGACGAAAAGGCTCCTTAAGAAAGTTGCGTCAAATTAAAACTCAACTTGTAAGGGTTTCAGCCGGATCTGAACTCCGTACTTAGGTTTGATGGTGAGAACGACAATAGGTGCATGACGGTAGTTCTCTGAAATAGTGAAGCTAAAGCGGTTTATCAACATGGCTAAAATGATCTTAGCTTCCATCATGGCAAAGCCCTGTCCAACACAGTTTCTTGGACCCGCGGCGAATGGGATGAACCGGCCTGGCGTAAACGACTTGGAGGTGAACCTTTCAGGGTTGAACTCATTTGCATCCTTGCCCCAAAGTTCTTCACTATGATGGATAGCTAATACTGGGATCCATATTGATAACCCTTTGGGGATGTCTATGTCTCCTAGCTTGATGTCTTCAAAGGCCATTCTAGGAAGTACTGAAGCTGGTGGATATAGCCTCAGCGATTCATTGATCACCATGTTTAACTGCATTGCAAAAAAGGTATCTCGGGTAAGTAAAACTTGATCTAACACCGTATTGACCAGTAAATAAGTTAGAACTTAGAAGGGTTAAAAATAAAATTTAACTCGCTAATTGACTTACCAAGGTGAGTTTAGGGAGATTTTCTGTTGTTGGTGCCCCAGCATTACAAATTTCTTTCACTTCCCGACGAACCCGGTCCTGCCACGTCAGATTGCTAGCCAGGAGCATGACTGTCCACGTCAGCAGAAGCGCAGTGGTCTCATGTCCAGCAAAGAAAAAGGTTTTGCACTCATCCATTATTAGTTGCATGTTTAAGCTAAAACCATTTTCCTTCTTATCTTGCATTGCATTCAACAGCATGCCGAGCAGATCGTTACCGTAGCAACTACTTCGTCCAATTTCGACGCGGTCTTTTCGACTCTGTATTATTTCCATTAGCAGCCTCTCGACTTCAGATTTGAGCGCTTTTATTCCTCGGTTATATTTACTCGGGAAAAACCTGTATGAAAGTGTAAAATTTGAGAACGACTCAAGTTAGCTATATTAGATTAATCGATTGATGTGGATGTTGATATTCTATTCTTTAGTTTGGCAGATTGGTCTGGGGAATGAGACAAAGAATAATAAGGAATAGTGCTTAAATAATTTTCTATGGGGTACATAGTGGTTAGTAAACAATCTTTAATCAGTCTAATTAGGACTATGAAAAACCAAGAAGTCTAGACAATGTTGGAAGGTGGATTCTTGCAACAAAGAATAAAAACAGAACTTGGTCATGCAAAAGGGACATGGCTTTCTGTATAAACAATGCATATTTCTTCAAGTGTCAGTTGTTTTTAAAGGTACTTGGCATTATGTATTCTGAAAACATATGTTGAGTTAAATCGAATTCATCATTAATTTGCAAGCGTTCACAACTGTGTTCGAACTCTGGATCTGATTCAGAGCTTTTAAACGCTCTACACTTGAGCTAACACCGATTTGTCAAACCACTAGTCTTTACAAAAATCTTATTAATATCTTTTGGAAAAAAAATTATTAATTCAACAATGAGCCTCAAAAAATTTCTCACCAAATTGTACATAGATCTCACTCACTCACTCATATACAATTTCTTTTGTGAGAGAATCATATACAATTTTATTGCTACCTACTTAATTATGTCGAAAAGGAAAAACCGAATTAGCGGCAATTAATCTTTACTGAAGAAGAGCACTGACCTGCTTCCAGGAAAGCAGAAGTGGCGACTAGCTTGCGCACATTGATGTTGCAGAAGCGCAAGGAAATGGAACATCTTCTTCCCCTGATCATAACTGCACCCAAACTCTGTCCGAGAAATAATATCAGCAGTCACACCAGTCATGTATTCGCCGATCTCTACCTCACTCTTTCCCAAAATGACCACATTATTTTCCAATGATTCCAGCATCTGCCTAGTACACTCCACCATGTACTCAGCATACCCCTGCGGTTAACCAAAAAACAACCAAAACCGTTCCAATATTTTTCAATTCAAATCAGTGTACCACTACCACTAACACAAATTTAAAACAACAAACATATTAGTGGAAGTCACTAACTATTTAATTCAAGCACTCGTGCGTTTGTTCATATACTACCTTGAGCTTCTCTCCCGTGAAGGCAGGCGCAACAATGTGGCGCTGGTGATGCCACTCATCGCCGTTGGCCATTAACAATCCCCGTCCGATGAAATTCTTCGAACCTTGCCGTTGCTGCCACGACTTGCCAGCTTTCGTGCTGTATCGTGACAGCAACTCCTTGATTAAACCAGTCTCTGTTAGGCACATCCGTGGTTCGACTCCGTTCCAGTAGATGAATCTCGTACCTATATATTAACTAAATCTGTCACTTGAAGGATTTCTTTTTGAACTTTTGACAACAAAAACCCCCTGCAATATCGTATTGCTGACACTTTGCTACTATCAGTATTGATTTTGTTAGACACCCCCTCCCCCCAGTAATTTTACTTTTACTGACATCGCGCACTATTTTACAAATAATGTTGGTAATGAGGTGTCGATATAAGTGAAACTGCAAGGGAAATTTTCTGTTTGAAAATAGTGCGCAAAGTCGACAAAAGTGAAACTGCAGGAGAGTTTTCTGACAAAATCAATACTGTTGATAGCTAAGTGTCAGCGAGACGATATTACACGAGGTTTTCTGTCAAAAGTTCTTTCTTTTTTATTATAAACCATGAAATAATGGGTCAGAAGATGTACCATAGACTTTTGACCAGGAGAGAAAATGAGGCAGAAGGCGTCCGACGATGTCATGGTTGAGAGAATCCATGTCATTGGAGGTCGATTTGGAGACGAGAGAGAGAATTTCGTGGATGTTCCCGACAAGAAACCGCGGTTTCGGTCCACGCACTCCTTGTTTCTCCATAATTTTCTTGATGCGCCTAGGTGTGAGGAAGTAACAACTTATGGTTTCATAAGCAACTACAATGAACAATGAGAAAAACATGACTAGCAGAGTCCAAAACATCACCATGGCCATAGTGAGAGAGCAAGAGAAGAGTTTGTGTTACTCGATGACTCCTAAAAGACCAAATTTATAATTGTAGGACTAAGAGGTCAAGATATGAGAGGTGAAAAAAATTACAAATATAGTTGGTGGGATCTTTGTGATTCATTAATTTAGGTATAAATAGGTGGGTATTGGCCTGCATTTTAAACATACCAAAATGGGGACTTTGGGTGGATCTAAACAATGCCCAGTTGCTTCAAATAATGGCATTAACTTTTTTATGTATTTTACGTGGCTTGAATGGAAATGGGTCACTTATTGTGCCTGGTTAGATAAGATGCATACATAGTTCGTTCCTTAATTTGATAATAACTTGCCTAAGTGACCATCTCTCTAAATATTTCATCATCAATGTGACAACAAAGTATGAGGAAGAAACGCAAACAAACCATCTCAATTAGCCAGTGGCATTAGAAACTTAATATAGAGTTGACCAAATTGGTGAGCTGTAACAATTAGCCAGTGGCATTAGAAACTTAATTTAGAGTTGACCAAATTGGTGACCTGTAACCGTTAAAGTTCTCTGCCTTCTCTCTATTGAGAGAAAGTTTGAGAGAAAAAGTACTCATCCGAGGAGTTCCCCAGTCTTGCTCGCTGCAAATTCTCTTCTTCTCCTCCTTTCCACTAAGTTCCGGTTCTCATCAAGTTATGTCCTTGGTCGTCGCTTGAAGTCTAAGTCGGGCTCGCCGTCGCCGCCTCCTTTAGCGGCGGCGAGCCCTCCGTTTTCTTTGTTTAGTTTTGTTTTTTAATCTTCATTTTACAGATCTGGGCTTCTAGGTCGTGGTTGGAACTCCTAGCATCGGATTAAAGTGACGGTGTTCTCGGGTGATGGTATGTCAGGGCTTAAAGGGGTTTGATTGGATCTTTCTACCAGCTTTCATGGCCCTATTCTTCTTGGCTTGCTCATCCTTGGGCCGGTCAGCCCTCGTGAAGGCTCAGATCTACTCTTGTTCTTGTGTCTTTGTCTGATTTCTCCAGTCGACGATGAGCCCCAGCCGTCTATTCATCCTCCCTGTCTCTGTGATGAAGCTTTGATTTCGATGTGGTGAAGGTGCTGGGGTTAATCGAATCTGTTGCGGCTGTGTTTGAGGATGTTTCGTGGCCATGTTTGGTGCTTTGAAGGCTGAATCGTACTTTTTCGGCGGCTGAGTCTGCATGGTCGGAGCAATCATCATTTTTCCGGCGGTCTTCAATTTTGTCCTGGGAACTCGCAAAGTCATCATGTGGAAGCGGAAATGACTATTTGGAAATTGGTCACTTTTGTTTTCTTTGTCAATGCTTTTTTGTTTTTTGCTCTTTTCTAGAGCATTGTCTCTAAGAGTTGGTGGTCTTTACCGCTCTGTGTTTCAGAGGTTATCTAGTCTTTTTAGTGAAAGCTACAATTTCTGGAAAAAAAACGTTAATAGTTGTTACCTCTATTTCTTCTCTTTCAACTTACTTTACTTTTTGACACTATTCACTAGGTTACTTTTGACCCGATGATTTCGTTAGCAAAACGATACACGAATTTGGTATGCATGATCGTGTGGAGTAAACTTTATTCTACAATACTATGAAAAAAATGTCAAAAAATTACATATGTTTGCTATCCTAATTACCGAGTCAAAGTGACCCAGATACGGGTAAAAAAGTCAACCGCATGGGAAAGAGAAGAAACAGAGGTAGTACTAGAATAAGTCTTAACTTTGAGACCTCCTTCAGCAAGTAACAATAAGATGGAAGAACTTGTTGACTTTTTTTGAAAAACATGAGAGATGCAATAGAAGCACAAAATATATACAACTAGTTCAAACATTAAAATTACACAAACTGAAGCCACCATAGCAGAAACATAGCATAGAAGAGCATCCACAAACTGACTTAGCATGGCATGAGAAGACCTAACCACTACTAACTACTACCAGAGCCAATCTTCATAACTTACTCCATGATGTATGGTATGATTGCATTAGAGGGCACCGAGGGGGGTTCCAAGGGAAGGGGTGCAACAACTCCTTCTGCAGAAGAAGAGCCAAACTCAAAGACATTTCCACCAGAAACCTTAGCAGGATCATCAAGAGGGGGATCAGAGGCAAGGGGAGCCACATCAAGCACTTGCTGAACTTGCTGGGAGCTGAAACTAGCTGCAAACTGATCAGAAGCTTTAACCCAGGAGGGAGCACCATCCACCGAAGCAATCTTGACCATAGCTGAAGAATCTGAGCAGGAAGGAAATTGAATTACTGAACAGATAAAATAATAAAATCCTTCAAATTCTGGGCAAGGTGATAAAGCTGCTCCCATTAGTGTTGATCTTATGAAAGATCATTTGGTTTCTGGAATTCCAAAGAGTACATATGATGGCAGGAATCCAACACCAATGGGGATTGCATTTCCAATATTTATTCTTTCTCATCCAACTCTTAATCCATAAAATGATATCAAGAGAATGGGGGAGAGAGATATGGACATGAGCCTTGAACCAGACTCCTTGAGCCCTTGGACAAAGAAGGAAGAGATGAATATCAGTTTCAGCAGAATCATTACAAAAAGGACAAATAGGATTAATAGAATTGACTTTAGCATGCAACTTATGCAAAGTGGGAAGAGAACTAGTAACAATTCTCCAAATAAGACCGTTAATGTGATTAGGCAATCCACATTTCCATAATAAGGACCAATTAAAATTGCTACTAATAGACTTAAAATGCAGTGGAGAAGAAGAGAGATTAGGAGAGGTATTATTGTAGTTAAGAAGATTGTAAGCAGAGGAGACAGAGAAGATCCCAGAAGGTGTGTCTTTCCAAAAGGGGATGTCTTGCTCTTCAAAGGAACCACAGTTCTGCTCCAATATCTTGTTGGCCAACCATTGGGGGAAAAGCTGAAATACAGTGAGCCTACACCATCTGCCACTTCCATCAATATAAGAGTCAATCAATTGATCAACAGTTGTAAATAAATGACTTGCATCAGTAGACAGTAGACTTTCATGGATGGAGTTAGCAGGGACATCAGGGATCCAGCCAGAAGATCTAATCATGATATGTTTTCCATTACCAATTTTTCAGGCCAAACCTTTAGAAAGAGTGTCCTTTCCTTTACAGATGGTTCTCCAAGCAGTAGAGGAAGAGGTTTCAGGCCTAATGATGCTAAAATGTGTTCTTTTACAATATTTGGTGGTGAAGTATTTAGAGAAAAGAGAGGAATTAGAAGTAAGCACTCTGCATCTGTTTTTAGCAATGAGGGCATTGTTAAAAGAGGTTATGTCTTTAAAACCTAAGCCCCCTCTACTAGTCTTGTTGCAGAGAAATTTCCAGGGAAGCCAGTGAATGCCTTTAGTAGAAGTGTTGCCAAACCATAGAAATTTTGCTAGCATAGAGGAAATGACCTTGAAGGTTTTATTAGGGAACACACTAATAGACATTGGATAGACTGGGAGACTATTAAGCACAGCTTTAATTAGGACACATCTTCTTACAAAGTTCAGCATAAGACCCTTCCAACCAGAGCATTTCTGATAAATTTTACTAACAGTATCAGCTATAAGTTCTCTATTGTTTCCTTTTTCATTGAGGAAGATGCCCATATATTTTCCTAAATGTGGTTTCTCAGTAACAAAGAGATTTTGACAAAGATTATGTTTATCAATGTTAGTACAGTTAGGGCTAAAAACAGTAGAAGATTTGTTTAAGTTGATATTTAAACCTGATTGAGAAGCAAAGGTTGATATTAAATGCTTGATATGTGATCCTACATTAGGTGAAATTTGGAAGAAAATCAGCGTGTCATCTACAAACTGCAGATGAGTGAGCTCTTCAGACCTAGAGTAAGGGATCCTAGCAATGAGTCCCTTTTCATTAGCATGCACCAAAGAAGCAGAGAAAGCCTCAGCACATAGGGAAAATAGGAAGGGGGACAAAGGATACCCTCGCCTTAACCCTCTATGGGGTTTAAAGGGGGTAGAAGCTTTGCCATTAATGATAATTTGGTAAGAAACAGTGGTGACACATTTGTAGGATGAGATGAATGAAGTGAGAAGGAAAATGCATCTGGTGCAGAGTGGCTTCTAGGAAGTCCCATCTAACCCTATCAAAAGCCTTGGAGATGTCCAGCTTCAGAGCTCCCAACTTCTTATGGCTGGAGGAATTGGCTTTATGGATGGTGTAAACGAGGTCTTGAGCTATGAGTAGATTGTCTTGAATTAGTCTTCCTGGAACAAATCCATTTTGATTCCAGGAGACAAGAGAGGGAAGAACAATTTTGAGTCTATTAACTAGGACTTTGGCAATAATCTTGTAGAAGACATTGCATAAACTAATAGGTCTATAGTCATTAGCAGTAGTAGGATTATTAACTTTTGGAAGAAGAACAATAACTGTTTTATTGAGCTTTTTTAGCATGTGGCCAGAGTCAAGAAATGAGAGGATAGCAGAAGTGATCTGCTCTGAAATGATGGGCCAAGCTTTCTGAAAGAAGATGGCTTGCATCCCATCAGGACCAGGGGCTTTAAGAGGCGAGAAAGAGAAAACTGCATGTTTAAATTCAGAGACAGAAAAAGGAGTGGAGAGAAAGGATTGTTGATCTGTTGTTAATGTTTTTTTATATTAAAAAGAAGATCAAAGGCATACAAGTTGTTATTATTAGCAAGGAGTTCATGGTAGGAGGGTGAATGTTCAGAATAAATGTTAATAAAATGTTCAACAAACACCCTATAAATTTGAAGAGGATCAGTTAAGAGAACACCCTGAGGATTTTGGATAGATCTTATTTGTATTAGTTTGTCTTCTAACTTTGGTATAAGCATGGAATAATTTGGTATTTTTATAACCATCACTAAGCCAGGAGCATCTGGCTCTTTGAGCCCAGAAAGTTTCTTCACTTTTAAGTAAAGTAAGAAGTTATGTTTTTTCTTGAAGAAGGCATTTTGGGAAAGTGGAAGATCATTTTGAAGAGAGCAAATTTCTCTTTTGACTTGTTTAATCCTGTTATTAAGACTAGGTTTGTGTTTTGCCCAAGTTCTGAGGGCTTGGAGACAGATGAAGAGCTTCTTAGCAACCCTGTAACTGGGTGAACCAGGGATATGCAAGTTCCAAACAAAGGATATAATTTCAAAGGCAGCATCAAAGTTCAGCCACCAAGCTTGAAATTTGGGATAAGAATATCCAACATATGACGAAGTATTAATAAAGTTAAGTAAAATAGGAGAATGGTCTGATACAGACATACCTAATGTGGAAACATAAAGATCATGGAAAAGGTTAAGAAGACCAAAATTACACCAGGCTCTATCAAGTCTCTCAAAAGTGGGAGTGGATGAGGTTCTGTTGTTGGACCATGTAAACCAAGGACCAAAATTACAAACCTCTAACAAATTCCATAAATTGATAAAATTAAGAAAGTAGTTAGCAACCCTGAGATTAGAGGATCCAGGACCAGCTTTGTCATGCTGGTAAACAACCTGATTAAAATCCCCAATAAGAACCAGAGGCTCATTGGTGGGGAGAACATTGTTAAATTCATTCCACAGAACGTCTCTATCATCATAATAAGGGGAACCGTACACTAAGCCTAGATGCCATTGACCCCTAATGTTGTCAGAGACCTTGAGAAGAATCAGGTTGAGAGAAGAAAAACTAACTGAACAACTCATAGAAGAACTATTCCAAGCACACCAGAGGCCACCCCCTAGATTCATTAGGATCAAACCCAAAAGAGGAATCAACGCCTAGCTTTCGAAATTTCTTATTCATAAAAACAACTTATTTTTTAGTTTCTGACAAGAAGATTAGAGAGGGCTTATGGTTTTTGGCCAATTTGAAAACTTCAGAAACTGTAGAAGCTTGACCAACTCCTCTACAGTTCCAACTTAAAAGCTTCATGGCGATTTGGATGGTTGTTTTGGGACAACCATCCTAAACCACGTTGAGGTCTTGAAAGATTGTTTGGTGGGTTAAAATCAGACGGCAAGATTTCATCTCTGAGTCGTTTTTTGAACTTAAAATTGAGAAAAAGTGGGGAGAAGGGATTAAATACAAAAAACAAAGGGTTACCTTTCTGCATGGCTTTGCTAGTTTTTGTTCTTGGCCTCTTACCCTTGATCAAACGGACTGGAGAACTCATCTGTGAAGAACTGGTATCTCTCTTCTTGATTGGCTTCTGCGCTTTGTCTTCCTTGGATTTTTCTGAGAGAACAGCTTTCTTCTTCACCTGAACTGAGGAACCTTCTCCTTTTTTGATCTTAATGCCCACCACGTCTTTGGATTTTTAAGCTCTGGCTCTTTGTTTCCTCGGCGCCATCTTGTCTTTCTCAGCAATAGCTTTGTCTAGATCTGCAATTTCTCGCTTCCTCTGAGAGGGATCAAACTCGTTCTCTGTGGTGACAGATGGGGTAAGATCAGGGGCTTTCATTACAAATCCAGAGTTTCGAAGCATTTTATATGTGGTGGGAAGGGTACGCATGGTGTTGGGACTGGAAAAACTTTGATGGCGAGTGGTTGAGGCAAAGGAGGCGAAGGAGGGTGGTAAAGTGGTGGGCAAAACGTCTGTAACTGCCGGTTCTTTTCCTTTTGTAGTAATGATGGGAGGCAGTTGAACCAACTCCTGGGGAAGGGAATCATCAGGGAGAACGTTTGCAGTTACTGAGGTATATTGAAAACTTGAGGTTTGAACATGCATTGGGAGGGGTGCTGAATTAAGGGGGAGAGCAAACGGTTCGGTGGTAGTGCATTCATTGAACTGATTCAGATGGTTTGAAAAGGGGGATGGGTGAGTAACTGCTGGGATGTGAACCGGCCAAAGGAATTGATGAGGGATATTAAATGTGGTGCATGCTCGGTTAGTGGAGGTGTTGCCTATAAATTCGGCAAGATTGGGGGGGAGGGGTTTGATTGAATTCTTCACATTGGGTTTGTGAGCATGGTGTGAAGAATGTTTCATCAGGAGATGAAGATCTACTGTCAACAGTGAAGACTAAATTGTGAGGAGCTTCTTGAGTGTGTTCTTGAGAGAGGGGGGTTGTGTTGATGAATTAAAATTGCATATTTTAGTATGTTAACGAACTCTTCTTAACTTGCTAATATGTGTAATTTATCTATTTTATCTCTTTTTCTAGACTTATGCTTGTTTTCGTAGTTTTGGTTGTTTTTATCTTGTTTTGTAGGCAAATACGTGTTTGGAATAGTAGAGGCTAGCTTGGGAGAGCTTAAATGATGGAGTAAAGAGAGTTGGAGGGCTAAGAGACATGAAGAAAGAATTAGAAGCGCCTAACTTGAAGACTTAAGGGCCCAAAGTGAAAAGAAAATGGAAGTTAGATGCCAAGATTGAAGACGAAACAAGTTAGAAGGCAAAAGTTACATCAAAGGGGGCTTGCTTGAAGTCTTTTTAACGGAATTGGGGGCGTAATTGGAGTTTTGCAAAGTTACAAAGAGCTATTTTGAAGGTTTTTAACGGATTGGGGTCAAATTGCCATTTTCAGAAGGTTTTAAGTAAGAGATGGGGTATTTTAAAAGGTTTCAGCAAGCTAGGGGGGAGCCGGGTGCAATTTCACCGAACCAGCTCACCCCAAGCTCATCCTCTCTCTCTCCCCGACGCCACAATGGAGAAACCCACGAAATCCTCCATGGTTGCTTCACCCAAGCTCTTCAAAGCTTCACCCCGACCTCAATTCTTCACCAAATTGGCTCAAATTTGTCCCAAAACGCTCCTAAGACCGAGCTCTACCTATATATCCTCTCAATTCGGCCCAAGACAAAGAAAATCAAAAAGCCCCAATTCGAACTAGGGTTCATGAAGGTTCCAAAAATCAATGATAGAGATGGATTGGGATGAATTGGAGGGTGGGGATTCATCCTTGGAGGCTAAGAAACCCTTCCCAACCGCCTATATAAGCCGAACTTGAAGATTGAAGAACCTCTCTCTCACCTCACGAAATTTCTAAGACAAACCCTTGCCTCTCTCTCTTCTCTCTCGGCCTTGGCCAATTTCTAGGTAGTTCTTGGTGATTCCGTGCTCGTTTTGAGCAAATTCGGAGCCAAGAACACCTAAGGGAAGAGTTGGGTTAGATTCAAGGTTGTTCTTCATAGTGTTCTTCATTGTTCTTAGTTTGTTCTTCATTTTTTGGGTTACTTGGCTACTTTTAGTTGATGATTTTGGGTTACTTGGCTATTAGTAGTTGATTTATTGTAGCTTGGAATCAAATTTAGTAGTTCGAATCACGTATTAGTGACTTTGTTCATCATTTTGAGTTGAAATTGGAGAATAACTTGTGTATTCTTGAGTTGGAACTTGAATTGAATGAAAATGTTCATGAATATGCTTGATATCTCTTGTGTTGCTTGGCTCTTGGATATGAGTAGCTAGACTAATTGTTGGTTGAAGTTGATGAATCTAGGTGTGTTGGGTGTGGATTCAATTGTTAAATCAATGAGTTGAGAAGTTCCTCTTGTGATTCATGACTCAACAAGTGTTGGAATACAAATCCGATTTGTAACTTCATCTTGTATGTGGATTCATGCTTGAATACACATACTTGATAGTTGATACAACTTAGTTTTGGATTCCAATAGTGTTCCTCATGAATCATACTTGGATTTGACATTAGAATCCACACACCTCCTTGTAATATCATTTGGGTGTTGGATTCATGCACAACACTCCTAGATGATTCAACTAAGACCAACTATTCTCTCAATTCTACAAACTTTTTTTCAAGTTTTAGATTCTCTTTAAGTATTTGCTTAGTTTCTTTAAATTGTTCAACAAAACTCTTGCTCCATCACTTGAGTGGTGGATTCAAAGCTTGGCTAGCTCTAAAGCCTTTGAGAAATTCGTTTTGTTAATTTAGTTAGTTGCTTAGTAAGTTTACTAGTTAGCTTAGAGTGTTTAATCTCTTTCCCAATCCTTGTGGAAATCGACCCCGTTCTTACTCGGGTACTACTTAGAACGATATTCCTATACTTGTGAATTATCGCGAACAGGGGTAGGGTGAAATCATAGACTGGGATGACACTGGTGTCAAACTTCATTGTGCGGAAGGGCCATTTTTGGAGTGAGCTTTGAGTAGATTAGTGAAGAGAGGTCTATTTGGGTTCACATAACATGGCAGACTTGAGAGGAAGTGGGATTGGAGATACCTCAATTCCAGCCTTTCCAAGACTTCAACCAGGTTAGATTTACAATCTTTGTTTAAATGTCCAACTATACCACATCGATAACAGACCCTAAACACTCTTTCATAACTGAAATAAACCCATTTGAGGGGCTCATTAGCCAACTTCACATATGTTCCAGGAACCAAAGCTTTATCCAAATTGATCCTAACTTTGATTCTTAAACCATACCAGTTTCTAACCCTTTCATACGACCAATCAATCACTAACAGATTTCCAACAAGGACACCCAAATCATTTGCATGATCAAAATGGAATCCCTCAAGAGGGCAGTCAGGAACTTAAAACCAAAGGTCTGCATGTGAGAAATCAACCTCCATGAGAACTTGATTAGGCATTCTCTCTTTGAAAACAAGGCTTAAACCATGAAAAGTGACCACTGATTCATTTAGAAAATAGTCCTTGTCTTTCTGATTTTGAAAGTGAAACAAATATCTAACATCTTTCCTTGAAAGCTCTTTTCTCTCCACCAAAATATTTCCAAACGTTTTCCAATTCTTTGTGATTTCAGCTTGCATGATTGCAGGAGAGAGGATTCTGGACCCAATGAACATGACTATCAGGGTGTTCTTTGTGAGCTCTCTGAAAGCATAAGCTTTAACAGGGTCAAGAGCAAGAACTGATCCCCTTTCATCTAGCATTTCCTCTCTGGAATCATTAGAAGAGAAGCTATTGAAATCCATGCAGTAAGGGTTAGACATGGAAGTAAAAAAAGAACAACAAGAAGAAGCAAGAGAAGAAGCTTTGAGAGACAAAAATAAGTAAAAGAAGCAGAGTCACTATATACTAATGGATTGAACCTGCAACACAAAGAGATCAAGCAATTGACATTGAAAAAACCCGACTGAATCAAATGAAAAGATTTGCATTACACACGAAACTAGACATGCAAATGATGAGGTCTAAATTAGAAAGAGAGAGATGAAGGGTGATTGGGGAGGGAGATAGGCGTTGACAAAAGAATTAGGGGAGAGGGTTATGATTGAGAGATTGATGGACTCAAGGACCTGTTGTTGATGCTCATGGGGGAGCAGAAGAGGCTCAGAAGAGAGCAAAAAAAGTATGTGTAAAACCACTTTAGTTACTATTACATTACAATTTTGTTTTTTGTTGACTTGTATAAAAAAGTTTATACGGACTGAATTACCGAATTTTTTTTTTCAACAAACTTTTGATTTAAATTTTTTTAGAAGAACTTTTAATTAAACTTATATGCTCTTTACACTAATTAAAATTTTAATTTAATTAGATAAAGAGCATAAAAGTTACAAGAAAGCAAGCCAAGAACCCATAAACAGTTCACAAAACCAATAAATACAAACCAACAAGGAAAAACAAAACGCGGCCAAAAATTATGTGACCAGCGTGCCTCTGGATGTGCTTTCTACCACCATAGACCTAGGAATTAGGAAACTTGTTGACGATACAAAATAGTTCCTGCCTTCCTAATTATTGAAACCACAGGCTCACCTTGGCACGCCACTACTTCAAGTCCGTGCAAGATACTTAATGCTATTCGACAAACCGTATAAATATGAATATAACTAAAACATAAACAGTAAGTAAATATAGGTCCATAATAAATGCCCAGTGGCGGACGTAGGATTTAAGTCGAGCAGGGACCGACTTTTAATATAGTAATTATATAGTGAACTTCTTTGCATTTTTTTCTACATAAATTCATTATTGTTCAGGATAATATTATAATAATTTCACTGAATCTTATAAATCACAAGTAGATATGTCAAGATTTTTTTAGAGTGAGTTATTTTATCTTCTAATCACAAGAATAACCAAGATAAATAGATTGCAATTAGAGAAATTAGAAAGGGTGTAGTTTAGATTTCCAATTTTGAAGGGGCCATTTTCTACTACTCGTACAAAAAGCATGTGGACTCATGGGGGTAATAATGAAATTTTTCAACCTTGCAGGGGCCGCGGCCCCCTCCCGCCCCCGCCTAAGTCTGCCACTGTAAATGCCCATGAGCTTCTCTGAAAGGGGGAGGAGGTAATCAACTGGTATGCGCGGTGTGTAAAATCTTCAATCCTCAATTTTTATCGTATTAATATTATTTAATTATTTAGTTAATTATTAGTTAATGAGTTATTTGTTAGGGTTAATTACATATTACCCACGTCCAGTTAGGGGTAATGATCCACTTGCCACTCCTAGTTTCAAAACTATCTTATTCCTACCTTAAGTTTCTAATTGTTAACAATTAACAACTGGGGTAAATTCTGTAAAACAAGTTCCTTTAGTTAACAGATTCTAAGGGAAAAAAATCAAATGAAAACAAATTGAACACAAATAATACAACCACTACCGCTTCTACAACACCGTCATATCCACCACCATAGCCCAACCCAGAATCCGACAACCCACCACCAACACCACCACCTCCGCCCTTCAACAAAACAATGACCTGTTCAACACCTAGAAAACCCATGCCTTTAATTCGACAAACCAATTTTCAGCGAAAAATTGAGGTAGCGTTTCCAAATCCGGAAAACCAACTCATGCCAACAAAACCCCCAAAATTCCCATTACAAATCGTCTCTGAATTCAACCGATCAAAACTTCCAATCAAAACTCCAAAATTGGAGTTTTCGATTGGTCCTGGGACTAAGACAAAGAAATGGCAGCGAGAGAGATTGAAAGAGAAAGGCATCAAATTCAGCATCTCCTCCTTCTCATCTGCAGATCTGAAGAGAGGCAAAGAGATAGAAGATGCCAATCTGGAGCGCGAGAGAGGGGCTGATCGAGAAAGCCTTTATGAACACAGCCACCGCCATATGATTTGAGCCACCTCCGCTGCCTGCAAAACACCACAGCCATCCACCATGGACACCGGCGACTTGTTTACAGAGAAAGAGTGAGAATACTGAGAGGAAATCGATTGAGAGAAGGAGAGAATAGACTGAGAGATTAGAGAGAGCACATAGAGAGATTGAGAAGACTAAGAGGAAATCAACTTAGAGAGGGAGAGAAGAGACTGAGGCGGACGGTGGCAGAGGACGTGGTGGACGGTGACCTCCTCATCCTCATCCTTCTCCTTCATACTACCTTTGTTTCGCCTATTTCAGCCTACTTCACTTTTTGTCACTATTCACTGGGTTATTTTCATCCGGTGATTTGATTAGCAAAACGATACAAGAATTTGGTAATCTTTGCATGGTGTTATAGAAGAAAGTTTATTCTAAAATACCATCAAAACTTTTTTAAAAAATTACATCGTTTTGGTACCCAAATCACCAAGTCAAAGTGACTCAGTTACGGGTTAAAAAGTCAAACGCAGACGAAACAGACGAAACGGAGATAGTACTCCTTATTTCTTATCCTCCCGTTCTTCCCCTGTTCTTCGTATCTATCTTCTTATTTTTACATTATCAAATATGAAATATAACATGAAGTGGGTGAATTACGAATGGACAAAAATATCCTTTTGTCCGTTAACGTTTTTGGATGGAAAACAACCAAGTTGTTAATTGTTAGCAATTACAAACTTGATGTGGTAATAAGTTAGTTTTGAAACTGGAGGTGGTAAATGGGTTATTTAACTAAACCTATTTTTTATTTAATTATTATTATTATTTATATTTATTGGGTTAGCCCGTAGAGTAGGCCCGTTATGTTTATTAGTTATCTATTTAAGCACTGTAATCTTTCAGTATTATCAGTCAATGAATAAGAATATCAATTCTCTGAGCCTATCTCTCTCTACTCTCTCTTATCAATTTCTTACTCTCATCTTCTTTCGATTTCTCCTCATCCACCAATATCTGTCTATTTCTTCACCTCATCTATCAATTCTTCATTTTATTGATACTTGTACGTATCAATTGATGTTTTCATTGAGTGCGGCGGTCAGATCTTCTCTGCGTCGCTCACCATGAATTGCCTCCACGAACCCGTTGTCGTATTCGAAGATCCCGGAGACCTTGAAAAAATCAATTATCTCACCATGGCAGACGTGGAACAACTCCAAGCGAGTGGGTATCTCGCCATGGTAGATCTGGAAGCCATCAAAGCAAGTGGGGGATGACCTTGAGTTGTTACCGTTGCGAAACTGCGTCGCATCCAGCACATCGTCAGAGATTCCGACCGTCGCAAGAGCAACCGCATATTCATCAAGAACAAACCGAGCAGTTGGAAAACCCCCAAACCCAACAGCCGCCACAACCTCCGATGATCCGATTTCCGACGGAGTTCAGCACAAGGCGGTCCTCGCTGCAAATCCGGCGATCCAGCAGCAGCCACCGTCGCAGGTGGCCATCCTGTTGTCCCCGACCTCGAACGGACAAGCCCATCCCTCTGGCGACCTCAAATCGATCGGCCCCAGTGTCGGCAACTCCACCAGCGACCTCACTGTCGTTTTGCCGCTCCAATCACCGACCTGACATAAAAGTGACTTCCGTCGACCTCCTTCCGGTGATCTCCGGCCTCCAACTACAGCCAACGGCCCCGCATCAACCTCGGACGACCACCGAACTGCCCCATCTGTAATACCCCGTATCTTAGTTGGGGGCTTGGTAATTTCGGAAAAGTATTTGAGAATTTCAATACATTTATATTTCAAACTTGTTCTTGACTTCTTCTTAGTTTTAAGTATAAAGGTACCATTAGATATCTATGGTTATATAAAATTTTGTTTTGAAGTTATATTGTAATTTTTGAAACTTGGATAATACTATATGGAACTTATTTTGTATACTTGGGAAATACTTGTAGTTTTCTAAAAGTGGATTTTGACATTTATATACAAAGTGGTGTATTTGAAATTATTTGGAAATTTTATTATTTATGAAAATTAACTTATATAAATATATTTTCACCCATCAACTTTTAGTTTTCACAAAGAAACCTCTCATTTATCAATATTACACTTTTTTTTACCCCAACTAGCAATCCAACTCTTGTTATTTACATCATATTCCTCTACTCCTATCTTTGGTCAACTCCAATAAAATAAAATTGTCTATCTCTATCAGTCCCATCTCCATTATTTTTTCTCTTCATGACTACTCCTTTAAAATAAGACACTTCATATGTAAATACTACACCTTATGCATACATACCCCCATCATGTTCATCACCAGCACTCTTTTCTCACCTCCACTAACTCTCACATCCTATTCATCATCATCATCATCATCATCATTATCATCATCATCATCATCATCTTGTTCTTCACTCAATTTCTCCATTGAAGAACACTTAATAGCTCTCTTCTCTCTCTCAAAATTCTCTTCCCGTTTTTGGGAGTTGACCTCACATAAACACCATGAAAAATTCATTTCCTAGCATGCAAAGCATGAAAAACTTGATTCTAATCTTTTTACAACTATGAAGGGGAGTCATTTCACCATTCTACTCATGAATTGAAGACCCATTTCACTCTTTTCCTCACCATCATCTTGAATCTTGGGGTAACATTTCTTCTAGTCTTCAATTCACTCATGCATGTTCATGTTTTGCTTTAATTGATGATATTTCATCTTATATTTCTTCCTTTCCATGCTTGATTCTTCATTTCCATTTTTAGATCATGTGTTTGACTCCAAAATTTTGACTATTTCATGAAACCCACACTAGAACCCACATGCATGTTGTGAATGTCATCTTCTCTGCATTGTTACCCAAGACGGTTTTGATAATTTGAGTCAAGAGCATTTAAAAGTCTTAGTTAATGCCTAAAATGATGTTATTTGGGTGAAAATCAAGTCTCCATAAGTTGCATGTATCATTTGAACCAAACTTGTTGCTTTTTAAAAAATTGCATATTTTTACAATCTGACCAGTTTGTGAAAAACGTACATTAAATCTAAATTTTGTCTCTGTGGAATTTTTAAATCTTACATATTCAGAAACTAGACTCAAAGAGGGTCATTTTGAAAAAAAAAATCAACTTCATAGCCTTTCTGGTTTGGGAGATAAACTCATTCTAAGTTGTATGTTTTCTGAAAATCCGTTTCTGGACCACTCTTGCCATTTTTGTTAAAAACTCCATTTTCAGAAACCTATGGCATCTAATATTTATTTTGATTAAAGTAGACACATAGGATATTCATTCTGGAGAAGATGGGAATTTTTCCTATTCTCGAATTAGTAGTAATTGTTCTTCAAATTTGAAACTTTCTGCCAAACTTGTCTCTGCATAGCAGTATTTTTTATTTTCGTAACTTGAGTTTTATAATAGATATGCATGTGTTTCTTGGTGTTTCTGATCTAAGAAACATGTAGGTTGATCCTAAATTAATTTCATGATTTTAAGAGATTTTTTCATATGGTAAATATGGCTCTAAAGTCAGAGCTACAATTCTTTCCAGAATAGTAGTTTCACCGTTTTTAGAAAACTTGAGTTTTTGAAATTTTAAGTGTATTGTTTGATTTATTTTGATAAGTGAACATCATTATATGTGAAATGGTGACATATAAGACTATGTGGCATGTAGGTTTGCATTTGTATAATGCATGTGTAAATTAGTTGTAACGAATATGTTATACGTGTGATTGTAGACATCGACCTTGTAGAAGGGAGCGGTTGTCGTTGGAGTGCTAGGATTAATTTCTTACTTTTCGTTGTATTTATCTCAGTGGTAAGTACATATTTGCGACTCTTACTTATCAAAATTTGAGTGTTTCTGTGATAACTCGAATGAATACTTTGTTAATTGAAAAAATATGCAAAGCATGACTTAATACTCAAAATTGTTTGGATATAAATTGAATCCTCTTTTTAAGTCTTGGAACTTTACTTGCGATAAGTTGATAATCTGATTTTGTCTATTGTAAAGAGAAGAAATAAAATACACATGTGACAACTTTAATTATCACATTGTGCCCATGTGTGTGACGTTTTAAATGAATATCGTCTTATTTGGAAGAGTATGAAAAGCATGATTTATACTGAAAAATTCCGATTATTTATTTATACTGAGAACTCTTGGAAATGACTTGTGAAGATTGTATACCAACTTTGGTTATGAGAAATAAAGGTAATAAGATACCTCTAACAAATTTAGGACGATGTACAGAGTTGTGTTATTAATGGGAGGCGCCAAGCGATCCTCCATTTTCTTATGGCTAAGACCATTGAAACAATGCTTTCTTTTATTGGATAGAACTTAATTGTTCACAAATCCACCCCCGATGAGACAAAACCTAAAAAGTTATTGCGGCCAAGGGGTTTGTAGAGCTATAGAGTGCTACTTATACTTGTAAGGGTCACTACGGTATAGGGACGTCGACACTTAAGGCCTTTTAGCTAATGTTGTGAGCAGGGTTGACGAATGGGATCCCTTAACACTCGGGTGAAATAGGGTTTGATAGACCCTAGAAGGAACCCTTTGTGATTATATCTTTCTGGTGTCAAAATAACTTGTTTATTCTAGAGATTCTACTGATTTAAGAATTCCTTTAATACTCGTGGTTTATTCACGTGTTAAAGTCGAAAAGTTCTCGCTACGTGATTACTTATAATTGTTCATAAATTCCCAACTCTCTTATTTATTGATGTTTCAAATCTCTTGGTTTATTTAAACTATGCTTGCGTGCCACTCATCGGTTTACATGTCGTAGCGTGTATTCACTCAGTTTTTACTGATCATTTTTCTTCAAAACTGCGTCGACTTTTGCCATTTTAAAATCGCATGTCATCAATCAAGGTGGGGATGGGGAACGCGTATCGAGATGAAGTCGTCACTTAGTAGATCACAATATACTTTTCTCTATCCAAATTGTACTCTTTTTCGAAATATTTGTTGTATACATTAAATGAGATGTAATATTAATAGTTAATTTTCGATTTTTGGTTATCGATTGTCACTTTAACCCTGAACCGAGATCCCGGGTCGTTTCACCATCTCTCAGAGTAGCCATCACGACGGGAAGGAGGAGGCACTCAGCTCGATCTAGCCGCCAAGGCATATCCGGCTCAGAAATCGCTCAATTTAGCCACAAAGGGGATGCTGGCTCGCTACCGACTTGATCGAGCCGACTACTAGAGCTCATCTCATCTCAAGATTGGCTTCCTATCAGCTTGAGTTGAAACGTGGGCTCTCAGACGGCTCCAAATGAGCCAGAAACTTCTTTTTGGCCCATTTTTGAGCAGCGGGTCCAAATTTTAAAACCCCAGACTCTTTCCTAGGGTTTTTCGCTCTCCCAAACCCAATTCCGACATCCGTTTTTCGACATTGGGCCTCCAAATTAACTTTCTCAAGCTTGTTCGATGCCAATTCGGCCCGTAAAGAATATGGTTGATTTTTCAACACCCACCTTGAGGGCAAGGTGGTTTTTAAGGGTGGGAGAGTTGATACGGGTCACCGTATCATTATGATTATTTATTTATTAGTTAATTAATAATTAGTATTTAGTGATTCGGTCTTGGCCCTTAGGTCTAGGGTTAGGTTTAGGGTTCCGCAGTTCATCTATTTTAGCAATGTACTCTTTCATTATAATTCAATCAATAAGAATAAAATTCCTTTGAACCCTTATCTCTCTTCCCCTTTTCGTCTATCTCTCTCAATTTCTTCACCTCGTATATCAATTTCTTCATATCTCGATACTTTAACGTATCAATTGGTGCTTTAATTGATAACAGCGGTTAGATCTTCTTTGCGTCGTTCATTTCTCAAGCTTCATCACAATGAACCGTACCTCCGAACCATTTACAATGCCGGATTTCGTGGTTGCCCTGAACGACTGCATCAACAAGATGTGTCGCATCAACAAGGCACTATATGAAGAATAGGCAGCGATTCAACCATTGCCGCCGCCGCATGAATAAAATCAACAGCAAAAACTCTTGCCCTCACACGAATCACCACCCACACAGCCACCACCGTCACTACGGCCTCAAGAACAACAGAAGGTCCAAGAACTCTTGCCATCACACGAATCACTACCCACACATCCGTCCCAGGAGCTACATCAGCTTCATCAAGACCAAACCCATCCGTCAACGCTTCCACAGCCGGTGCAATCGCAGTAAATGCAATTGATTCCTGCGAACCAAGGGCCACCAACGCCGGTCTCCAATCGAAGCCTCTTCTCTCATTGCTACCATCCAAGATCGATGAGGAAGATAAACCTCCCAGGTCGCACAACCACCTGCCACCAACTCAGTACACGCCGTCGCAGCAATTGTCGGCCCCATTTGCTTTGTTTCAGACAACGCCCTCCCAAAGGGCGTCCTCCGGTGAACTCTGACAAACTATTGACTTCTTAATTCCCTTCCAATCGACCTCATACCAGACCTAGAACTTGATTCAGCCGTCGCAACTCCAAAATACAGTCGACGGGATGAACTCTCCAGGAATTTGGCTTGTCTAGCCGTCGAATTGAACATGGCTTGGAAACGGCTCAAATTAGCCATGGGCTTCCATCCGTCTTGGCTTCAGCCGCCCGCTCCAGATCGTGCTCGGCTTGAGCAGCCGACTACCGTACATCTCAGCTTCCTTCCAGCTGCTCTTGAGTCGTCGGTTCCGCCTTGGCTCCAAGTGATCCACAAGTCTATTATGGCTCATTTTTTACCCGCGATGCCATTTTTGGAGCCCTGGGTCTACCCCAAGGGTTTTCGGCCTTCCTATCGCTTTTGTATCAATTTTTCAATATTTGGCTTCCAATGTACTCTTCCGAAGGTCATCCTCCATCCATTTGATCTGGGAAAGAATATTGCGGATATTTCGACACCCACCTTGAGGGCAAGGTGGTTTTTATGGGTGTTAAAGTTGATATGGATAACATATTAATACTATTTAGTTATTTAGATAATTATTAGATAATGAGTTATTTTTTATTTAATTATTATTATTTATTATTTATTTGGTTAGCCCGTAAAGTAGGCCTGTTAGGTTAGGGTTCGGTTTATCAGTTATCTATTTAAGAACAGTAATCTTTTGGTATTATCAGTCAATGAATAAGAATATCAATTCTCTTAACTCTAATCGCTCTCTACTATGTCTCCCTACTCTCTCTTATCAGTTTCTTACTCTCATCTTCTCTAAATTTCTCCTCAACTACCAATCTCTGTCTATTTCTTCACCTCATCTATCAATTCTTCATTTTATCGATACTTTTACGTATCAATTTTCTTCTGGATTCTAAGATTTCCGTCCTTTCAGGCTCAATCGACGACCAGCTGACACCTCGTTTGAATAAATGTCTCAGAAGGGAGGTTTCTTAGATTGAGTGTGAGGTCATATCTCTTGTTCTCTATGGTTTTGGATTTCACGAGGTGCGAATTATAAAGGAAAAGATAAGTTTTGGATCATCGTCGAAGTTATTTTATTGATATATTTTTTTATCTTCAACCGGGTTTGATCCCAGGACCTCATGCAGGGGCTTCTATTGCTCTACAACTTGAGCTACCACCCCAGCTTCCATCGTGGAAGTTTTCCTTGAGTAAAAGGGTGACACTTCCACATTGTGGTTCCTAAAATCCGCGTCATTCTGGGTTATCCATATTTTCAACAGTATGGAGACGACATGTGGCATCAACAAGATGTGTCCCATAAACAAGGCACTAGATGAAGAACAGCCGGCGATTCAACCATCGCAGGAACAAACTCAACAACAAAAACTATTTCCCTCACACGAATCACCACCCACACAGCCACTACCATCACTCATGCCTCAAGAACAACAGAAGGTCCAAGAACTCTTTCCATCACACAAATCACCACCCACACAGCCGTCGCAGGAGCTACATCATCTTCATCAAGAACAAACCCAGTCGTCGACGCTTCCACAACCGATGCAATCGCAACAAATGCAATTGATTCCGGCAAACCAAGTGCCAATAACGCTGGTCTCACAATCAAAGCCTCTGCTCTCATCGCTACCAGCCTTGATCGACGAGGAAGACAAAACTTTCAGGTGGCACAACCACCTGCCACCAACTTGGCACACGCCGTCCAGAGCCCTGTCTGAGTTACAGCCGTCGTCGCAGCACCGTTGGCCCCGTTTGCTTCGTTTCAGACACGGCCTGCCCCAAAGGCGTCATCCCGTGACCTATAACTAACTATTAACGGCATAAGTCCCTACCAATCGACCTCATATCAGACCTAGAACTTGATTCAACTCCAAAACGCAGCCGACAGGATGAACTCTCCAGGTCTTTGGCTCGATCTAGCCGTCGAATTGAACACGGCTTGAAAACGGCTTAAATTAGCCATGGGCTTCCGTCCGTCTTGGATTCAGGCGCCCGCTCCAGATTCGGCTCGGCTTGAGCTGCCTACTACCGTACAGCTCAGCTTCCTTCCGGCTGCTCTTGAGCCGTCGGCTCCGCCTTGGCTCCAAGTGACCCACAAGTCTATTATGCTCAATTTTTACCCGCGATGCAAATTTTGGAGCCATGGGTCTACCCTTTGGGTTTTCGGCCTTTCTAGCCCAATTTTTGTCTCAATTTTTCAATATTTGGCTTCCAAAGTACTGTTCCGAAGGTCATCCTCCATCAATTTTATCCGGGAAAGAATATTGCGGATATTTCGACACCCACCTTGAGGGCAAGGTGGTTTTTAACGATGGGAGAGTTGATACGGATAACGTATTGATACTATTTAGTTATTTAGTTAATTATTAGTTAATGAGTTATTTTTTATTTAAATATTATTATTTAGTATTTATTTGGTGAGCCCGTAAAGTAGGACAATAAGGTTAGGGTTCGGTTTATCAGTTATCTATTTAAGAATAGTAATATTTTTGTATTATCAGTCAATGAATAAGAACATCAATTCTCTTAACTCTAATCTCTCTCTACTCTGTCTCCCTACTCTCTCTTATCAGTTTCTTACTCTCATCTTCTCGAAATTTCTCCTCATCTACCAATATATGTTATTTCTTCACCTCATCTATCAATTCTCCATTTTATCAATACTTTTGCGTATCAATTTTCTTCCGGCTTCTAAGATTTCCCTCCTTTCAGGCTTAATCAACGACTAGCTGACACCTCATTTGAACAAATGTCTCCAAAGGGAGGTTTCTTAGATTGAGTGTGAGGTCGTATCTCTTATTCTCTATGGTTTTGGATTTCACGAGGTGCGGATTTTAAAGGAAAAGATAAGTTTTGGATAATCGTGGAAGTTTATTTATTGATAAATTGTTTCATCTTCAACCAGTTTTGATCCCAGGACCACATGCAGGGGCTTCTAACGCTCTACCACTTGAGCTACCCCCCCCCCCCAGCTTCCATCGTGGAAGTTTTCCTTGAGTACAAGGGTGACACTTCCTCATTATGGTTCCTAAAAGCTGCGTCATTCTAGGTTCTCCATATTTTCAAATGGATGGTGACGACATGTGGCATCAACAAGATGTGTCGCATAAACAAGGCACTAGATGAAGAACAGCCGGCGATTCAACCACCGCCACCGCCGCAGGAACAAACTCAACATCAGAAACTCTTTCCCTCACACGAATCACCACCCACAAAGCCACCACCATCACTGCCGCCTCAATAACAAAAGAAGGTCAAAGAACTCTTGCCATCACACGAATCAACACCCACTCAGCCGTCGCAAGAGCTCTATCAGCTTCATCAAGAACAAAACCAGCCGTCGACGCCTCCACAGCCGATGCAATCACAGCAAATCCAATCGATTCCAGCGAACCAAGTTCCACCAACGCCGGTCTCACAATCGAAGCCTCTGCTCTCATCGCTGCCAGCCAAGATCGACGAGGAAGACAAACCTCCCAGGTCGCACAACGACCTGCCACCAACTCAGCACACGCCGTCCAGAGCCCTGTTCGAGTTACAGCCGCCGTCGCAGCACTGTCGGCCCCGTTTGCTTCGTTTCAGACACCGCGAGCCCCAAAGGCATCCTCCGGTGACCTCTGAATAACTATTGATGTCCTAAGTCCCTTCCAATTGACCTCAAATCATACCTAGAATTGATTCAGCCGTCGCAAATCCAAAATACAACCGACGGGATGAACTCTCCATGCCTTTGGCTCGATCTAGCCGTCGAATTGAACACGGCTTGGAAACGGCTCAAATTAGCCATGAGCTTCCGTCCATCTTGCCTTTAGACTCCCACTCCTGATCCGGCTTGGCTTGAGCCGCCTACTACCGTATAGCTCGGCTTCCTTCTGTCTCCTCTTAAGCCGTCGGCTCTGCCTTGGTTCCAAGTGACCCACAATTCTATTATGGCTCAATTTTTACCAGCGATGCCATTTTTTGAGCCCCGGGTCTACCCCAAGGGTTTTCGGCCTTTTGATCCCGTTTTTTGTCTCAATTTATTAAGATTTGGCTTCCAAAGTACTGTTCTGAAGGTCATCCTCCATCCATTTGATCCGGCCAAGAATATTGCGAATATTTCGACACCCACCTTTAGGGCAAGGTGGTTTTAAGGGTGAGAGAGTTGATACGGATAATGTATTAATACCATTTAGTTATTAGTTAATTATTAGTTCATGTGTTATTTGTTATTTAATTATTATTATTTAGTATGTATTTGGTTAGCCCGTAAAGTAAGCCCGTTAGGTTAGGGTTCGGTTTATCAGTTATCTATTTAAGACCAGTAATCTTTTGGTATTATCAGTCAATGAATAAGAATATCAATTCTCTTAACCCTAATCTTTCTCTACCCTGTCTCCCTACTCTCTCTTATTTGTTTCTTACTCTTACTCTCATCTTCTCTAAATATCTCTTCATCTATCAATCTCTGTCTATTTCTTCACCTGTCATTTTTCTTCTGACTTCTAAGATTTCCGTCCTTTCAGGCTCAATCAACGACCAGCTGACACCTCGTTTGAACAAATGTCTCCAAAGGGAGCTTTTTTATATTGAGTGTGAGGTCATATCTCTTGTTCTCTATGGTTTTGGATTTCACGAGGTGCGGTTTTTTAAGGAAAAGATAAGTTTTGTATCATCGTGAAAGTTATTTTATTGATAAAATTGTTTTATCTTCAACCGGGTTTGATCCCAGGACCTCATGCAGGGGTTTCTAACGCTCTACCACTTGAGCTGCTAGCCCAGCTTCCATTGTTGGAGTTTTCCTTGAGTACAAGGGTGACACTTCCTCATTGTGGTTCGTAAAAAGCTGCGTCATTCTAGGTTCTCCATATTTTCAACAGGATGGAGACGACATGTGGAATGTTTCAATCGTAAGTGAACAGATGGCGATGCCGTAAAAAATTTCCTAGTAAGTATCGGAATGTATTGAACTCAATGAAATTCGGGAGATGAATGAGCTGCTCGAATAATAGAAGTGTATAGAATCGTGATTCGGTTACTAACTACAAATATAAAGCATAATCATAAAAATTTACGCAAAAAAGAAAAAAAATGAAGGATGGGTAAAGAATAAGAAGAAACAAGGTTCCTCGTTGGGATGCCATGGAAACATTCTGAAATTTCCTATGAATAAGGGAACACTAAAATGGACGGTTGCTCAAGGGAGCAATTATAGGATTCGCGGTTTCAACCGATCCTCTTTAGCTAAACTTTCAATCAACACTATCAGTCAGAATTGAATCGGAACTCCTCTACTCTATATTCCTAGATTCACAGCCCGGTTGATCACACAAAGTTGCTTCCTTAGGTATTTCAATTATACATTTTCAGAGTTCAATATGTGTTGCCACAAATGATTTTCTATCTATAATCAAAACCATGAGAGTCACCACGGTATCAATTACTCTATCACGATGGGTTGGTAATGGTTGATTGCACATGTTAATCTAACAGTAATAAAAAACATAGAAGATTCCTATGCGAGAGATTGTATTAACGCGATAAATGAAACATAAACAATCTCCAAATAAATTAAGCATAGTTCACACACGTGAATCAAAGGTTCATGAAGAAATTTAATCCTGAAACTAGCCTTTGATAACCAACTCGGGTCCTAGCAAAATAGGTTTTAGCCACTCATAGTAAAAGAGAGACTAACTATATTCAATAGATTCATAAACCACTCAGATATTGAGAAGAATAGAATCAAACAAGTAATCGTGACGATTGTTTGTGAAATTCATTCTCCGGGTGTGGTTCTCGTCCTTCATGAGGTCTCAAGCCTACAAACGATGAGTGATATCTTATTTTTAGGATCCTATGTCGTTTGCGGATCAAAAATGTGAATAACCATATTATAATTTTCCCCGCTATTTCTGTCGTTCCTCGCTACCGATACCCCGGTAAGCTAAGTACTTGTCGCAGTTAGACCTCTTCTGGAAAAAATATGGACTCTCTAGAATGTTTACCGTGGTAATCTTGTGTTCTTACCGCTATAAGTTCAGTGAGAAACTGTCTCCAACTTCCCGAGGCCAAATCTCCCTCATCCAGAATCTAATTTTGTTGCACATTATATTCTTATAAATCTCTTGTAGTATACTTTCATATGCCGCTGGTCTCTCTCTAAAGTTCTGAGTAAAATTTGAATTATGATAAAAAAGAGTGAAGGCAATGTATTTTACGTTTCCAACTTTTAAGTGTCACTTTGTCTCGCGACAGTGTTATCCTCCTACTTCCCGAGCTTCTCCAAACCTCAACACCCTCATTTATGTAATTATTTTTCATACTCAATGTCAAACAACTTCAGCATGATTATCATCTGTTCTTTGAGTTTCTACCTGAGTTCTAAAGGTTCACGCTCTATTTCATTTCTTTTATTTGTGTGTCTTCATCACTTTACCTAAAATCACTCATCACAACCTTTGATCAGATTTGGGATGGAAACAAATTCACAAAATCATGCAAATTATGGGGAAAACATGGAATAACGTAGTATCTCGGTGAAATTTTCTCAAGCTATGAAATTCACTTAAGTCTCTTGAATTCCGATGCAAAATTTCTCAAAACTCGTCGAAACCCCATCAAAATGAAGCCTAAAAATAACTCAAATTTGGTGGTGTTAACGTAGTTGGAGACTGTGCTATCTTAATATCTGGTGATAATTCAAAGTGATAACCATTCTATGAACGTTCTCCTAGTATTGATCAATTCAGATCAAATGAGGAGTTGTGATGGTGAATTGCCTGCACCATTGGATTTGCCTAAAGATCCTAAACTCATCAATTTGGTTACTGTGAGCTAACAAGAAGATTTACAAGTACCAAGGAATCAATCAGACTACCAAAGAAAAATCTGAGTTTAGTTGCTGAACTATCTTCCCTACAAGTTTGAATTTTGTGAGTTTAGTTTCAAGACTTTTAATTTTATTTCAGCTACATTTCAGCAATGGTTGTTATTTCATTCAGTTTGATTATTGCATAAGATTAGCCTAAGGATGTGGGAATTGTTGGAGCATGAGTTGGACGTACTAGTTCAAACTCAATCTCAACTAACTCCTTTTCTAAAGGGATGGGTACGAGTTAGTGGGTAGTTCAACTAACTCCAATTTCAAAGGGCTGACTGCTAGTTTAGTGAGCAGTTGAGATTTGTATATTGATTTATTGTTAGTTTAATTTCTTTATGCAAAAACTGGTCAGATTCTTGTACTATATAAGTATCTTATGGAATGGAATGAAAAACAAGTTTCATGATCATAATTATTGAGTGACTCAATTCTTATGTTTTCGTAAATTCTGGCCTGAAGTTTCAATTGCACGTTCTATGCTATTTCAACTTGTCTAGTTGAGAGGTGATCTTAGAAAGGTCTAATTTTACTTAGTGGTGTATCTGTACCAAATTAATTTTTTATCCATTTTTTTCCTTTGTCACTAAAAACTAACAAACCCTTGTTAGTTTGCGTTATTTTCCGTAGAAACTGCTCTTGAGGGTTTTATTGCATCATCTTGTATGATTCGGTTTTTCTAGCCCAATTATACAACATATTGGTATCAGATATTTGTTTAGTTCTTGAAGGATCGTTTGATCATCAATCACCGTGACGGAAAGCGATTCAAATCCATAAAATTGGAAAGACATTGTTGCTGCCTTGCACGAAGAAAAGAGAGATATGGAGGAGCAGATGCGGCTTATGAGGGATCAACTGAAGGAATTTTCTTTAAGATTTCAAAGAAAGAGGGGAGATCAAACTCCGTACTTTGAATTAGACAATGGAAATGAAGGAACGTTGATGAATATCAATGTTCGAAGGGGACAGCGGAACAACCAACCATTTCTATCCAATAATGATATCAAGGTTGACATCCCAGAGTATGATGGATGGCTGTATGAATGGATAAGATTTTTTGAGCGAGTGTTTGATTGCAAAAAAAAACAGAAGAAAAGAAGGTCAAGATCGTGGCTTTGAAGCTACGGAAGTATGCTTCAACATGGTGGGAAAGTGTGTGTTCTAAGAGAGAAAGAATGGGCAAATAAAATTTTCGAACGTGGGAGAAGATGAAGAAACACTTAAAGTATATGTTTTTTCCTACATACTACGTTCAATAGAACTTTTCAAAGTTCCATCACCTTGAACAAGGATCAAAAACCATGGAAGAGTATGCCAGGGAGTTCGAAGCTTATGTGATGAAGTGCAGTGTTGCAGAAGATGAACCACAAAATCTGGTTCGTATTCTGGGAGGACTTGACCCTAAGTTCTCTCGAGTTGTTCAGTTGCACCCATATGCCACCCTCGAAGATTTGATTATGCTTTCCCACAAAGTAGAGCTCCAATAGAAAAATTAACCCAATCCTGAAGTTCCCCGCACCTACTCTAGACCATCCTCAAAATCCTAACCCTACTCCTAATCGGTATGCCCCTTTAAACACCCCAAATCCGAACCCACCTACTAACCCACTGTCCCAAACACTAAAGGCTTGAGGAGATGTTTCTGTTTTCAAGGTTTAGGACATATTGCATCTAAATGTCTTAACAATAAGGTCGTTAACTTAGTTGACTTGAAGCTTATTAAGAGGAGTATGAGGACAACTAGTTGGAGGAAAGAAATGTTGAGGATCCAAAAATTCTTTGTCCTGATGAGGGAGAGTGCCTTGTAGTGCGAAGAAGCCTTATTGGAATTGCTAGCCCCAAAGAGCAAATGCAAAGGGAGTCAATTTTCATACCCAATGCACCATAAAGGGAAGGTTTTCTCACTAATAATTGACGGATGGAGCTGCGCTAATGTTGCTTCACAAACTGTGGTGTCTAAGCTCAAGCTAGCTGTTTCACCTCATTCGCAACCTTACGTGACTCAATTTATCAGTCAAGGTAAGGAAATTCAAGTCAATTCTCGTCTTTTGATGTCTTTTAGCATTGGTACTTGTTATGAAGAAGAATTATGGTGTGATGTTATCCCAATGGATGCTTGTCCTGTGTTGTTGGGGAGACCATGAATATTTGACAGGAGAGTGATTTATGATGGCTATAGAAACACCTAATCTTTTACCAAAGATAGAAAACACATCACCCTTACTCCCATTGTACCCAACAGAATCATCCCAACCAAATACCCATCTATATCACCTAAAACTGAAGCAGAATCCATTAATACTATTCTCAAGACAGAGTACCACGAATTAGAGCCTTTCAAGACTTTAATTATTGCAAGCCTTGAAGAAAACACACAAGCCCTAGCTCAAAAAACACACCCCTTATTCACCCTCCCCCCTACATGAAGAATTCTACCATGTGTTCCCTACATAGATAACCCATGCCTACCTCCAAAAAGAGACATCCAACACAAAATATACCTCATTCCCGATAACATCCTACCTAACAAGCCAGCCTACATAACCAATCCTAGAGAAACCGAAGAGACAAGGACGAAAATTGGAGAATTAGAGGAGAAGGGAATGATTAGAGAGTCGTTGAGTCCATGTGATGTACCTAAGCTTTTGGTACCCAAGAATAATGGAGAGTGGAGCATGTGTGTGGACATTATATCTATCAGTAAGATCACTATCAACTATCGTTTTCATATACCTAGGTTGAATGACTTGTTGGATGATTTACACCGTGGAAAGGTGTTTTCCAAGATTGATTTGAGGAGTGGCTATCATCAAATTATAATATTTGAAGGAGATGAATGAATAACATCATTCAAGACAAAGGAAGTATTGTATGAGTCGCTTGTGATGCCATTTGAGATGTCTAATTCACCAAGTACTTTCATGAGGTTGATGAACCACATGCTAAATCCTTTTCTTGGTGTATTTTTTGTGGGTTATTTTGATGATATATTGGAGTACACCAAATCAGAAGAAGAGCATGTAAATCACTTAAAAGGGTATTTGAAGTCTTGGCATGAGAAAAACTCTATGGAAACTTTGAAAAGTGTCATTTCTTCACTTGTTAAGTGATGTTTCTGCGATTCATTGTGTCCAACCAACGGGTAGAAGTTGTTGAGAAGAAATTCCATGCAGTTCGAGAATGTCCTGTTCCAACAAACATACAACAATTCCGAAGATTTCATGGCCTAGCTTCTTTCTATAGAAGGTTTGTTCGAAGCTTCAGCCAATCATGGCAGCTCTCACCGAGTTAACTAAGCTTAAGAAGTTTGAGTGGAATCCTCAAGATCAAATTGCATTTGAAGAGGTAAATAAGCAACTAACAACAACCCCTGTTCTTGCACTTCCAAGATTGAAGATTTGTTTGAGGTTGAGTGTGTTGCATCAGGAGTTGGAATAGGAGCAATTCTATCTCTAAATGGACGCCCCTCGTAGCCTACTTAGTTGAGAATTTGAATGAAGCAAGACACAAGTATTCAACCTATCACAAGGAGTTCTATGATCTTGTACATGCACTAGATCATTGGAGGAATTATCTCATTACTAAGGAGTTCATTTTGCACTCAGACCATGAAGCCTTGAAGTAACTTTAAAGCCAACAACAACTTCAACCACACCATGCACAATGGGATGAACTCCTTCAATCCTTCAACTTTATTATCAAGCAAATATATGGAAAGATTAATAAAGTAGACGATGCTTTGTCCCACAGGTACTTGTTATTGAATTGCTTAGATTCTAACATTATTGGTTTGGAAATGTTGAAGGAAAGCTATGAGGGAGATCATGACTTTGACGAGTTACACTCCAAATGCCAAAAGCAAGTTGTTGGATATTGGTACATATTTGAGGGATTTATTTTTCAAAAGAAATAAATTGTTCATCCCCAAGCATAGTCTTCGAGATTTTTTTATCAAAGAGGTCCATGAAGGCGGATTAGCATGACATTTTGGCATTGAGAAGACTACAACATTGATGGGC
Organism: Linanthus parryae; assembly: GCA_023055425.1. Lineage (NCBI taxonomy): Eukaryota > Viridiplantae > Streptophyta > Magnoliopsida > Ericales > Polemoniaceae > Linanthus > Linanthus parryae. Next base: position 19,575,818 of record JALGPY010000012.1, on the reverse strand, counting down.
GAGCATTTCTGTTCGCATAATACAATGTGTGATGTTGAGTTCGTAATCAAGAGGTTTCCTACTTGTCAAAAAACAAAGAGTCATACTCTTCCGGAAGGCTTGTACATGCCTTTGCCTATTCCTCCAGCCCCATGGGAAGACTTCATTTTGGACTTCATGACGGGATTTCCAAGAACTCAACGCAATAACGACTCAATTATGGTGGTAGTAGACAAATTTTCAAAGATGTCTCATTTCACTCCATTCCATAAAACTTATGATGGAGTCCACACATCAAATTTTTACTTCAATGAAGTAGTTCATTTGCATGGATTTCAAAGGTCCATGGTGAGTGATCGTGACACCAAGTTCCTGAGTCATTTTGGCTGACCCTATGGAGGAAAATGGGAACAAAATTGAAATTTAGCACGTCAATCCATCCACAGATTGATGGGCAAATTGAAGTTACAAACCGGACCGGTGGAACCTTGCTAAGAGATTTAGCCACAAAGAGCCCTTATAAATGAGATGAAATGCTTCCTTATGCTGAGTTTGCATATAATAGGGTGCCTCATAAGACAACTGGGCTTAGTTTATTTGTTATTTTCTATGGAAGTAGTCCTTGAATTCCTATCTATTTAGCTCATTTTGCGACCAATACAAAGTTTAGAAAAGAAGCTGAAGAACGAGCTGTAATCCACACTAAGTCCCCAACTTGAAACTGCACATGTTTCTTCTTCCTATCCATTCTAAATTTCAAGTGCTCATTCATCTTGCAGATTCCTAGATTAGATTGCCAATTCAAATTCCTTGAAAAGATCAATAACAATGCCTACAAGATAGACCGTTTTGCCGTCTTTTTATGAGCTACCTAGTTTGAGTGTTAAATTTTTTCAAGAAGGGGAGGATGATGGCGAATTGCCCGAACCATTGGATTTTCCTAAGGATCCTAAACTCGTCAATTTGGTTGCTATGAGCTAACAAGAAGTCTTACAAGTACCAAGTAATCAATCAGACTACCAAAGGAAAATCAAGTTTAGTTGCTGAACTATCTTCCCTACAAGTTGGAATTTTGTGAATTTAGTTTTCGGACATTTAATTTTATTTTAGCTACATTTAAGCAAGAGTTGTTATTTCAGTCAGTTTGCTTATTTCATAAGATCAGCCTACGGATGTGGGAGCTGTTGGAGCATGAGTTTGACGTACTTGTTCAAACTCAAACTTAACAAATTCCTATTCTAAAGTGCTGAGTATCAGTTAGTGGGTAGTTCAACTAACTCCAATTTTAAAGGGCTGACTACTAGTTTAGTGGGTAGTTGAGATTAGTATGTTGATTTGTTTTTATTGTAATTTCTTTATTTAAAAACAGATCAAATTCTTGTACCACATATGCATCTTACATTATGGAATGAAAAACAAGTTTCATGACCAAAATTATGTAGTGAACTCAATTCTTGTGTTTTTGTAAATTATGGACTGAATTTTCATTTGTGCGTTCTATGCTATTTCAACTTGGCAGGTTGAGAGTTGATCTTAGAAAGCTATAATTATACTTAGTGGTGTATCTGTACCTAATGGAGCAGTTTCCACACACCGAGCTTTAATTTTTCTGGAATGAAGTGCTCTCATAGTTTTTCCCATGTTGGGTTATGAATCAATTCTTCCATATTTTAAAAGTAGCATGACATGAAGAGGACATGACCGATTTTTCTCACAAACATGGTAGACTGACATTGTGAGTATTCGCAAGTTTTGGTAAAGCACAAATATTGTTTTTGTTAATAGGTAGTTTATGTATAGCACATGTGCGGTTGGTATAATATCCCGTCACACATCGAGATAATGTGGATTAGATGTATATATAGTATGGTTGGGGGATGTAATATCCTATCCGACATCGGAGATTTGTGAGTTTGGCATCTGGTATATGGTAAACCTTGTGGATTACTACTATCACCTTCAAGGCTTAAGCATTTTTATCTGACGGTACGGGTAAAGAAATTGCTAGAACAGTAATCCATGCGGGTTGTTACAAATGGTATCAGAGCCAACCCTGGCACCGCAAGGGCTCCGTGGCGGTTTGCCGCCATCCAAGGATACGTGATTGTGCACCGTCGACGAGGATGTCGAGTATTTAAGGTGGGGGATTGTAATATCCCGTCCCACATTGATAAATTGTGGATTAAATGTATATATGTTATGGTTGGGGGTCGTAATATCATGTCCCACATCGGAGATTTGTGAGTTTGACATATGGTATATGGTAAACCTTGCAGATTACTACTATTACCTACATGGCTTAAGCATTTTTATACCCTGGTACGGATAAATAAGTTGTTGGGACAGTAATCCACTTGGGTTGTTACAAATGGTATCGGAGCCAACCTAGAACCCGCAAGAGCTCTGTGGTGGTTCGTCGCCGGCCAAGGAATATGACATGTTCCAACTGCAAGTGCACAACCGTCGTGTGTAGTAATAATTCCGGTAAATCCGGGTTGTCGAACCCAAAGGACTTCTTGTAAACTAGTTAAGACTTGATAGCTGTATGTGGGCAAAGCGCGTTATATTTTTGCTAAATCCTACTAAAAATAAAAGAACAACTATCTCAATTAATCGATTGAATGATCTCACGTTAATAAAGAATGATTACAAAAGTTACTTATGAATGACAAAGTTCAGGAAATCTCTACGGGTTCACTAGGGAATTCACACCACTTAGGATTCATGTTCAAGTAACACAAATGCATTTTATTTAGCTAAACAAGCACAATTAATTTGAAGATTCCTCAACCAAAGATTGTGTTTAAACCCTCATACCTGATTCCTCTAGCCTACCCAAGTTTTAATACGCGTTAAGTTCATGTGATCTACTCTTAGTTCTTAGCCAACTAGCAAGATCCCTCAACCCTAGATACAGGTAGTGCACGATTCAAGTTCCGTAAAATGAATATTGATTCCTCTAACATTTATAACATAAATCAATCATATTGCTACGTCTAACAACGAGAAAGAAGGATTCAGATAATAAATTGTGCATAACTAAACAAAGCACATTCAATTAAGCTTAGAAGCATGAAACCAAGCCCATAAATCACCAATGTGGTGTCAAACCCTAGCTCTTTACGAGATATCCTGAATAAAAGACTTAGCTACGTCTAAACATGAGCAGAGTACAAATTTCAATGATCATCAATCAAAAAATAGAGAGGGATATGAGAAAAGATCAAAGAAAACGTCTCCCAAGTTCCACGATTGATCCTCTAGCTCCCAAGTGTGTAGAATAGATGTCCTCCTCTGAAAAACACGATCTAAAGTCTTTTTATACGTTCCCAAAAAAATTGGAAAAATTCTTGACAATTCACAAGTAAACCCCATTCAAATCTAGCCGAGTCTCCGATGTCTTCGTGCGAAGACTTCTCTTCATGCGAAGACCTTCGTGCGAAGAGATTCAGTCTTCGTACGAAGACCTTCTTATTTCAAGACTGATAGTTGTTTCCCAAAGACTTCTGAAATTTTGGCTAAGTAAAGTCTTCGTGCGAAGACAAATTCTCTTCGTGGGAAGGTCTTCGTGAGAAGATAAATTGTCTTCGTAGGAAGACCCGGTAGCTCGAGGATTCCTTAGTTACTTTTACGTCCTTTTTGTCTTTCTTATATTCAGAAGCTCGTTTCTTCTATCCAATTAATTCCCGCAAGCGTAATTCATGTCAAACAACAACACGAACACTATGGAGAAGATCAAATTTGATAAGTTATCAAAATCATACTCAAAACCATTAAGAAATTCCCGGATTGTACATTTAAGCTCAAAAACATCCAAAAGTGCATTTTTTCTCAAATTAGCCCAAAATCCATCACTTTGCACCGAAACGCACATAAATAAAAATGTGAAAAGTACGAAGGATAACTCTGATTAAGGAGTTATAAAATACCCCCAAACTTGCCATTTGCGCGTCCCGAGCAAAGACTCAACTACTACATCTAACTGTCTACTAGACGACAAGAATCAAACGACTCAACACGACTCATGACACAACACTGCAGCAAGATGATGCAATGTAATTCTATACTCGATCTTAAAACACATCTTTAAAACCGAAATATTCACTTTCTCTCTTTTTGGTAAGATCAGGCAATCTCCCTCTCATCAACTGAATCTCATAAAGCTTCACTAATCCTTTTCAAATTCACATACACATAGCAAGAATTTGAAATAAAATGATTCCATGAATCATCTCACTAAGGCGTCCCCTTTATTCCACCAATTCAAACCAAGACACAAGCACATCCTAAGTTTCATTGTGTCTAATTCAGCTCAAATTTCATTGTAGCCTTTCTTCGCCGAATCTTATGAGGTTTTCAGACCTTCTTAGCCTTTATTGCGTTTGAATGCAAATTATCCCACTGAAGGGAGTTACAACTCCTTTGAAATAAGGCTTGGCTCTAGTTTTCCTTTCTAACTCAGCTCTTGGTTGCTCTCCTTATTCTTGAGCACTTTCTTTCCTTTATGTTTTCAATTAAGCACATATCTTCTCTATTTTTCAACTGTGAGCTAGAGAGTGTGGGCTTTTTCGGTTAACTCTTGTGACCACCGTAAGGGATGGTGGTGTACGCCCCCAACTTCGCTTAGTCTAGGGCAACTGTACCACATAAAACAAACTCAGCACGAATGTCCACCCCAGATCAACAAGAGACCACAGGTTTCCACTTGAAAACAGAATATTCAACTACAACGAAACTCGATCTAATTAGCACAGTATAGGAAACCTAGGTATACTTTAACATGTCATTCTTTCACAACTTCCAAAACTTCCCCGGGACATCCTTTCGTGAAACCTCTACACTGAATTTTAAAAGTAAAAAAGATTGTCCTACTACGACACTTCCTACTCGAAAGGATTCATCCACTAAGCTCTATTCAGTTTCAAGATCTTCAATTGCCTCTTCTGAAATTTTTAATTTTTTCTACTTCTTATGGATTTTCTATGTTTTATTTTTATTTTTTTGTAATTTTCATAATTCCTAACTCTATATGCAAGGCTTTGACTCGAAAAAAAAAAAATTGAAGCTACACAACTCAACTCTTTGGTGGGTATACTCAATTATTTAAAAGTGCAAAAAATATATAAACTAATCTACACAATACGAAAATACAATTAAAAACTCAACATAAACCACAACACCGACTCACATTACATCTAAAAATTCTACATGTAATTGGTTATGCAACACAGAATTGGCTAGTAGACAGTATAATCAACCCCACACTGAATGCTTCGTTGTCTTCAATGAATTTAGAGATTATGCAAGAGAACTCAGCAATCAATGTGAAAGGCCAGTATATGAGTTGGAGCATGACATATAAGAATTAACACAAATCTAGCTAGAGGGAAGAAATACTCACAACCACCTCAAGGGTGGGGAAGAATTCGTGCATAGCAGTCCCCAAGTACAGTGTGGCGCCACCGTGCTCCCCCCTAGGTAAGTTTGTACTCGCACACCGTGGTCGGCTGCTCTCCTCTGTTGAAATTTGTGCCTGAAGAATCCCCAACTCACAACTGCAAGTCCCTGTAAAGGTCACATATGCCATGGCACAACGGGGTCGACTCCCCCATATCCTGCTCAAATAGGAAACTTGGAAACGAATTTCTACCCCCCTCTCTCTCTCAGCTCTCAAAAATAAACAGACAAAACACACACAACTGTATTAAAAACACACTCCCTAATCTAGATCATAAATACGTTGGGTTGGATCCCAACAAGCGCCTTGTAATTTAAGGTCAACGAACCGATCTAGTTACCTAAAAAGATGTAAAGGATGTCTAGCATGACGTGCCTCCTCTTCAATTTCTACCATTGATTTTATGCACCACATCATGTGCACGCACCAGATTTGGCTTCTCCTCAGATTCGGGTGGATCGGGCTGCAAAACTTTAGGCAACCCAAGAGAAGGATCCACATCTTTCTCCCTGAATTGCATCATCTCCAACTTATTCTTCCCCTTTCCTGAAACAAATGTCTTGAACACAAGTTATGAATCTAGAGCTTTGATTGTAAGCTCCTCAGTCTCTAGATCCACATTTGCGCGCATTGTCTTTAACAACGGTCATCCAAAGATGAGTGGAACATCGCGATCCTCCATGATATCCACTATCATAAATTCAGATGGAAAATCAAATGCACCCACTTTGACATGTAAGTTCTCAATCACCCCATTTGTCGTAACAATAGAATTGTCTGCTAGTTGCAGACCCGTCTTCACTGGGGTTGGCGCACCAATGGCCAATCTCTGAAATAGGGACAATGGCATGAGATTAATACTCGCGCCCAGATCGTAGAGCCCATGCGTATGATATCCACCCCCAAGAGTGCGGCCTACAATGACACTGCCCGGATCTCTCATCTTGGGAATGTCCCTCTGAATAACTGTACTGCATGTCTCTGTCAGCTTCACTGTAGCATAAGGTTCTATGCTCTTCTTGCCCCATAAGATCTCCTTCAAGAACTTATTTTACTTGGGCGTCTGAGCAAGTGCTTACACAAGAGGGGTGTTGATGTGCAACTGTCTGAATATCTCCAAAAATCTCTCATAATTATCTTCATCATTCCTCTTTATTGCCGCTGGATATGGAACATCTGGCACATACTTAGCCATATTCAGAGTGTTCTTGGGCTCTTCTTTCTTCTCAACCATGTCCTTTGATTGGGGACTCACGGCCTTCGGCACCTCTTCACCCAATGATGCGCTTTCTAGCGTGCTATTCGCAAGTATACGAATCAAGTAATATAGAGAGTATTTTCGACTCGGATTATCGATCCCACAGGGACTTTGCAGGTTTTTCTAGTAAACAGTTTTAAGTTGCAGAGTGTAAAAAGGAGGAATATTTTGAGAGTTTGTTTGCTAACTAATTACTGAAAGTAAATAACTGAAACGTAAATCTTTTTGTGAGAATTTTCTGAATAATCTTAAGGTTGTAAAACTAGGGTTTGAGATACTAGGTCCCGGGATCCCCTAGGGTTCTTCTGATTTTCGTTCTTTGTTTGACATGAAAACACACAGCAGTCTCGTTATCCGTGCCACGTACCAATTGTGCAGTATCTTTTCTTTTCCTGCACGTTATCACAATCCTGCAGACTGTCGGATTCCTGTTAAGCTGCCTAAGTCTGCAGTCTCGTTCTAAGTCTGCTAGGGTTTCTAACCTGTCCTGATGGCCCGAATCAGATTCTCTAACAGTTGGTCTCAACGATTTCAGGCTAGTCCTAACTCCCCTTCGCTAGTCGGCCCATCGGGGTAAGGTGCTAAATTCTGTCTTCTCTTCCTAACCTTAACCGGACGTTTTCACCTACCGGCTCGGGTCTGTAGCAATTCTGGTTAGCTACTCCGATCATGCATAAATAGTAAAATTCAAAGACAGAATAACTGATAAAAACTGCTGAATTAAGACAGTACGAGCATGAATTCATAGTTAAAACGTAGAACTAATCTCCGAAAACGAAACCCTAGGTTCACCGAGAACCTAGGTAAGAGTTTAGCTACTGAAATTCATAACGTAAATAACACAGTTTTTGAATAAGAGAGAAGAAGAGCAAACGGGTGTCTTGAATCTGGATTTGCGTTTCCGTGCTCTCCGGGGATGCTAAGACTTCTCCGTGGATGTGTTGTTGTCTTTTGATGTCTTTTAAAACGAGTCTGGAAGAGTCTTTATATAGTGCTGGAGACGTTTCTGGAAACTGCCTTTATTTATGAAACTGCCACTACCCGAAACCGCCTCAAATTTTGTGTTGTCTGCGTAAAATACGCAGGATCCTGCGTATAATACGCAGACAGTAGCTTGGCATGTGCTGATTTCTGCGTATTTTCCTCCCTGGCTGCGTATTTTCTTCCCCTGGCTACGTATTTTCTTCCCCTGGTTGCGTATAATACGCAGACAGGGTCAGAAACTAACCAAAAATCCTCCCTCTGGCTTGCTGTCTGCGTATAATACGCAACATCCTGCGTAAAATACGCAGATAGCAAGGAAAACTGCTATTTTCTGCATCGGCCTGCGTTTTGACCAGAAACTTGTCAAAATTACCAAAATACGCCTGGGTCAAAACTGCCCCAAATTATGCCGAATCGTGACTTTGGCCATAGGAAAACTGCTGACTGAATTTGGGAGACAAAATCTGAACTTGACTCCGGAAACCGGGGCCCGGTGCCAAAATGTCCAAAATACCCCTAGGCCAAAACTGTCTCGGAAATCGTCCCGAACATGAAATAGTTGCTCACGACTCCAGACACCGGAAATCGAGATTCTTACTCGGACGTGGCCTGTCTGGGACCCACACTTGTCGGGAGTCGGTTTTTCGGCCGGACTCCGTTTCAGCATTATAACATGTTTTCGGAAAGCCCTTGTCGTCTCCGTTCTTTTGCCCCTGGTTTCACTTCAAAATTCCAAGTCAAGCTCAAGATATTGTCAACCGAGCGCATTCCGGTCATTCTCGGTTTTGGCGTTTTCAGCTTCCTCGGTCGGTTTTCACTGCTCGTTTTTCCTCCAGTCTTTTCGGTTTCCATTCCACTCTAATTTTTACCAGTCTCGTTCAAATCCTGCCCCGGGCATTTTCTGCACGTTTCCCGAGGCGAACCCGGTTCTGTCTCGGCACGCATCCCAATGCGCTTCCCGAACCTGTTCCTGTAAAGACAACATGAACAAACCCGCGATCATATCTAATAAAAGTACGAAACATGCAGAAATTTACGAAGAGCAAATAAACGTCTCGTTCCTAAAACCGAGACTTTCCGAGGTTGAATTCTGGCTAAAACACGTCTTTCCGACACGATGGTACGTCAAATCAGGCTAAAAAGATAACCCCTATTTGGGCGTTATCAAATACCCCCACACTAAACTTTGCTCGTCCCGAGCAAACTCCAGCAATATACTACCAATGCATACTATCCTAAATCAATCCAGAGCGGTGTAACTGCACTTATTTGAGAACAGTAATAGTACTATAAAAACAGTTTATCTTTTTTGGTGAGACTGGGCAATCTCTTCAACTCAAACTGGACATCATTAAGTTCTCATATTCCCCTAGATTTCATAAACTACGGTGATCGGAAGAACTCGCGGCCAGCCTAGGTTAGGAACAAGCACGAACACCACTTACTTCTGCTTTTGCACGCAAACCGAACGTATCCCTAACGCACACCTTCCGTGCTTTTACTCCGGGTGTAATGTAAATCTGCCGGCTTTGGGACGGTAGGATAAGTTATTGTCCTAAACGTCACAGCACACTCACACATACCCCAATCTCACACTCCCTCACCAAGATGACGGAAACTGACCCAAATCACCTAAGATTCTAGACACTCAATTTCCCCACTCCCGGTGTAACTGCCGTTCTCGCGGCCACAATTGTGAACGAATGTGAAACTGTGATAAAAATTGCCGGCCTGGCGTTTTGAAATAAAATCAATCAAGCACCCTGAATTTTCTTCCTTTGATACTCTCTTTTTTTTTCCGTGTTTTTTTTTTCTTTTTTTTTCTCGGTTTCTTTCCGTCGTTTTATTTTCTTTTTTTTTTCTTTTTTTTTGCGGGGCAACACAATAAACAACAATAATATAAGCCATGCCAACTCTATGATAAACCAAAAACGTGGGGTGGCAGAAAAATATTGAAATAAAATCTGAAACGACCACCCCCACACTAATTTCGAACCATGTAGTCACTCTGTAAACTAATCGCGCTTTTCCAACCGATCCTCCTCAATCAAAGGATGTCTAATTAGCACAACGCGTCCTCCTATCAACCCTGTCAACCCAAGTTCCCCATGTCGTGCGGAAAATTTACGCACTATGGCTCTCCTCCTGTGCTCACGGTGTAATGTCGTGAGTCACCGCCACACCGAAGTGTGCTGCCGTCACTATCTCACCCTTACACACCCTCAAATATAAAAATATGACGCTCATCCACTATAAAATATGAAAATTATGCTCTACCCCAGAAAATCCCCCTCAACTCAACTCCCTCGTGCCATGACGCATAGGAAAGGTAAAAATACTAACAATGATGCGAGTATCAAAAAACAGCTTCCTAGGTCAAACCATTACCAAGAAAAGGGTTAATGGATCAACGGGGCTCACTAGTGGACCTAAGGTGCGAGACAGGACGTGAGGTCCCCTATGGCCTATCACTCCACCAAATGATGTGGTGACCGTGATGGCGGGTTGACGACTACCTGGTGACGGTGGTCTGGCAACTAGTCGGATACATGGCTCGGAGGACAGCTACTTGCGTTTTCTGAAGTGCATTGGCTCTATTAACTCCCCTAGACAGATTCTCGCAGCTCTTCCTCACCTAAGTTCGTCCACTTCGGGAAATTTTCTATCATTAAGCTCTCTCCAGTTTTAAGCTAAATCCTTCACCCAGTCTCAAAATTTTCAATTTTTAAAATTTTAATTCTAATTATTTATTTTTTTAATTTTTTTTAAATAGAAAGTAATGCAGTTACAACGCCACCACCCCCACACTGGACGGTGCCATGCCCTCATGGTACTAATCATCAAGCATATAATCTGGATTGGATGAGCTGTCTTGCCTCATCAAATGGAACAACTGGTAGCATATGCAGAAAAAATAATGCGAGAGACAGAAATTGAACCTGTGCACCCAGAGTCAGTTCTTACAGGTGCGGAACTTTTCGCAAATTCCGGTGGAGCAGGACCGTTGACCGGTCGCCAGAAAATTTCTCGAAGGAAGTTGTCAATCTTCTGGGCTCTATATGCGCTCTTCAAATGTGCAATCCCCGAGCAGCCTTGTGTTTGACAATGTGCTCCCATATGGTCGAGTATACTTTCGTACACCGGGGTCGATTGCTCGGTTCTGCAGAAAAACCGTTCCTGAAAAATCCCCAACTCGTACGAGTCCCTGTGACGGTCGAGTGTGCCAGGACACACCGGGGTCGATTCTTCAAGTTTCCGGAAATCTGGATTTTCTTCTATGAAATTTTCTGAATTCACTTCAAGGTCCACGGATCTGTGTATGGAGGTAGAGAGCGAAAAGAGGCCAAAAATGGCTCCAACCCGTCGGCTTAAAAACCCTACTTTTGCCAAAATTACGAAAATGCCCTTCATTTAAAATTTCAAAAACTGAAGTTTTGTGCGTATAATACACATAATGTGCGTATTTTACGCACACAGGGCCATCTGGAGTGAACAAAAATGAAAAAAAAAATTGATGTTTTGCTTGCTGGCTGCGTATAATACGCAAGTTCTGCGTAAAATACGCAGACAGCAGGCAAAATGCCACTTCATTTTATTTTATTTTTTTCAAAAATAAAGTTTTTCCTGCTGGCTGCGTATAATACGCAAAAAGCTGCGTAAAATACGCAGACACCAGCAAAAATATTTTTCATTTTTTTTTTCACCAAAAAAATCATGAAAAATCAGGATTACACTGCTGGTTGCGTATATAGGCAACCAGCAGGTAAAAATATTTTTTCAATTTTTTTTGTTTCAAAATTTTGAAATTTTACTGCTGGCTGCGTATAATACGTAGATTCTGCGTAAAATACGCAGACAGCAGGTAAATCTTTTTTTTTTTGTTTTCAAAATTTTGGCAATCTGAGCTGCGGTGTGCGTAAAATACGCACAATGTGCGTAAAATACGCACACAGCAGCCTAGACATAGATTTTTTCCCCTCTCTCTACCCCCCTGTGTGCGTATTATATGCACAGGATATGCGTAAAATACACACACAGAGTATTTCTGCTCCGTTTTGTTCTCGTTTTCTGCTCTGCTGTATCTGCACATGCTCAATTCAAAGTCAATACCCTCTCATCTTACCTCTCTCAAAATTCAAAACTGAAAATAAAACTGAAATAATTTAAACTAATTTACTACGTTGGGTTGCCTCCCAACCAGCGCTTGTAATTTACGGTCGACGGCCCGACCTAGTTACCTCATGTTTGCTCAAGGGACGTCAAAACCACCTACCTTGACGTCCTCTTCCGGGCCCAAATATGGCTTGACCCAGTTTCCGCTCACCCTGAAAGTTGTACTGTCATGCGAATTCTCCAATTCAACCGCATCCCATGAAAGTACCTCTTTGATGATAAACGATCCTGACCACCGAGATCTCAATTTTCCCATGAAAAGCTGCTTCCGAGACTCGCAGAGAAGTGCTTTCTGCCCTTCTTGAAACTGCTTTGGTTGTGCTGAACTTTGATGGATCGGGAGCGGTTTAAGCTCTCGGGTCGGTGGCTCTTTGAGTGCCGGGACCAGGGCTAATTTCTGCCCACTTTTTCCGTCCAGCTGTAAACTGGTCCGGTTTTCAGCTTGTATGGCCTGCTCCTCCTGGAATCTCTCCTCGTTCTCTCTGTCCACTCTGTCAATCTCTGCCCATAGCTCATCAATCTCCTCATTTTCCCAGCCTTCTTCGACTACATACCTCCACTGCGAAGATGTCTTCATGCTCGTAACAATTCGGTAGTTGCAAATTTTTGAAAACGTTGAACTTCACCTTGTCTTCATTAATCTGCATGGTCAGTTCTCCGCTCTTGCAGTTTATCATGGCTTCTCCAGTGGCCAGAAACGGTCTGCCCAGAATGAGTTGTACGTCTCCTGCCTCCATGTCCAGAATTACAAAATCTGCCGGAAAAATTAATTCTCCGACTTTCACCAGAATGTCTTCAATAACTCCGTAAGCCTGCTTCACGGATCTGTCCGCCATCTGCAGCTTGATTCTGGTGGGCCTGAGTTCACCGATTTTCAAAGTTTTGAACATCGACAACGGCATCAGATTGATACTGGCCCCTATGTCACACAGAGCCTTTCCTGTGTAAGCATTACCTAGGGTCACCGGGATGACAAAACTGCCAGGGTCCTTCCTCTTCCTCGGTAGCCCATTCTTCACACAGTTGCTCACTTATGCCTTCAGATTTATAGTCTCGAAATCGCTCATACGTTTCGTCCATACAAAATATCTTTGAGGAACTTGGCATAAGTGGGCATCTTTGCCAACGCCTCCGCAAAGGGTATGTTGATCTTCAGCTGTTTGAACATCTCGAGAAATCTGGCGTAGTCCTTGCTATCATCCCTCTTCCGTTTATTCGAAGGATACGGCACCTAGATAGGCACCGTTTCAACTTCCTCTTCGTTCTACACTCCATCCTGCTCAACCGAGCCCTTCGGCTGGGGGCGGTCGGCTGAGCTGTTATCCTGGCCAAATACTTTGTGCTCGATTTCCTTGGACTTTTCTGCACGTGCATGGCTAGGATACGGCGGATCCTGTAGTGCTAATCCACTCCGAGTGGTGATGGCATTGACATGAGCACGTGGATTTTTTACTGTATTCGAGGGAAAGTTTCCTGGCTGTCTCTCCGTCAACTGCTGTGCTAACTGCCCTACTTGTACCTCCAAAGCGCGCAGTGACGTTTTGGTCGTCTGCGCGTCGGCTGTCAGGGCGTCCATATGTGCAAACCGGGACTCCATGGTCTGAAACATGGACTCGATTTTCTTCTTCTGAGCATCGTACTGCTGTGCAGATGGGCCCGACTGAACCTGCTGTGCTGGTGCCGCCTGCTGGGCCGGTGGCCTGTGCTGGAATCCCGGTACATAAATTGCAGAATTCGGGTTTCCGTACCGGAACCCGGGATGATCTCTCGTACCCGGTCTGTACCGGCTCGAATCCCATTGCTGATGTACGTAATTGGCATCTTCTTTTCTGAGCCCCTCGATGGCCGCGTCCAAATTTGATTCTCCAACTGCTGCAACAGTTTGCTTTTCTGAGTAAACCTTCTTGACCAAATCTTGAACGATCTTGGCTAGATTGTCTATCCGGTCGTCTTCCACGGGCTCAGCTCGGGCGGTGATCCTGCGATCGTCATACAGTCGAGTGTCCTGCTTGGCTAACTGCTTCATTAGCTCATAGGCACCGTCTTTGTCCACATGGTACAAGAAGTTTCCTCCGGCTTCTCTGTCAATCCTGTTAGCACTTTCCCTGTCTAAAGCATGGTAGAATACCTGCAGGATCTTCGGGTCTCCAAAACCGTGATTAGGGCATCTCTTCACCAATCTCATTAATCTGTCCCATGCGTCTACCACCGTCTCCCCCATCTTCTGTTTGAATGACAGAATCTCGCTTTGTAATTGAATGACCCGGGAAGCGGGGTAAAATTTGGCCAGAAAATCCGTGACACACCCCTCCCATGTAGTGATGGATCTGGGTGGTCGGGATTCGAGCCAATCCTTGGCCACTCCGTATAGGCAGTATGGGAAAAGAATTAGCATAAGTGCCTCGGCTTCAACTCCCTTGTACCGGAACTTGTTGCAATAGTCCTCAAACTTCCCGATGAAGTCGTTCGGGTCTTCGTCAGCTTTTCCATGGAATGGGCAGAGGGTTTGAACAGTCTGGATAGTGGAGGATTTCAGGTCAAAGTGCTCTGCGGTGATCTCGGGCACCACAATAGCTGGCTCATGTCCTCCCGTCGGGACCTCAAAATTTTCCACCAACGCCTTTCCAGACCTGTTGTAAGTCCTCTGGTTGTTCCGGGCAGCGAAACCTGCTGCGATGAGATCTTCGATGTATCGAGCCATCTCGGCTGGAGTACGTGTCTCGGGCAGTTCTGGCGTTCTCTCGGTATTGTCGCCCATCCTGAAAAAGTAGAGATCTCAAGAGCACTGAGATAATAGAAAAATAAAAATAAAAACTATGAAAATTAATTCGGACTACTAAATAAACCCTAAAAAGTCCCCGGCAATGGCAAACTTCATGCGCTTTCTAGCGTGCTATTCGCAAGTATACGAATCAAGTAATATAGAGAGTATTTTCGACTCGGATTATCGATCCCACAGGGACTTTGCAGGTTTTTCTAGTAATCAGTTTTAAGTTGCAGAGTGTAAAAAGGAGGAATATTTTGAGAGTTTGTTTGCTAACTAATTACTGAAAGTAAATAACTGAAACGTAAATCTTTTTGTGAGAATTTTCTGAATAATCTTAAGGTTGTAAAACTAGGGTTTGAGATACTAGGTCCCGGGATCCCCTAGGGTTCTTCAGATTTTCGTTCTTTGTTTGACATGAAAACACACAACAGTCTCGTTATCCGTGCCACGTACCAATTGTGCAGTATCTTTTCTTTTCATGCACGTTATCACAATCCTGCAGACTGTCGGATTCCTGTTAAGCTGCCTAAGTCTGCGGTCTCGTTCTAAGTCTGCTAGGGTTTCTAACCTGTCCTGATGGCCCGGGTCAGATTCTCTAACAGTTGGTCTCAACGATTTCAGGCTAGTCCTAACTCCCCTTTGCTAGTCGGCCAATCGGGGTAAGGTGCTAAATTATGTCTTCTCTTCCTAACTTTAACCGGACGTTTTCACCTACCGGCTCGGGTCTATAGCAATTCTGGTTAGCTACTCCGATCATTCACAAACAGTAAAATTCAAAGACAGAATAACTGATAAAAACTGCTGAATTAAGATAGTACGATCATGAATTCGTAGTCAAAACGTAGAACTAATCTCCGAAAACGAAACCCTAGGTTCACCGAGAACGTAGGTAAAAGTTTAGCTACTGAAATTCATAACGTAAATAACACAGTTTTTGAATAAGAGAGAAGAAGAGCAAACGGGTGTCTTGAATCTGGATTCGCGTTTCAGTGCTCTCCGGGGATGCTAAGACTTCTCCGTGGATGTGTTGTTGTCTTTTGATGTCTTTTAAAACGAGTCTGTACGAGTCTTTATATAGTGCTGGAGACGTTTCTAGAAACTGCCTTTATTTACGAAACTGCCACTACCCGAAACCGCCTCAAATTTTGTGCTGTCTGCGTAAAATACGCAGGATCCTGCGTATAATACGCAGACAGTAGCTTGACATGTGCTGATTTCTGAGTATTTTCCTCCCTGGCTGCGTATTTTCTTCCCCTGGCTGCGTATAATACGCAGACAGGGTCGGAACTGGCCAAAAATTCTCCCTCTGGCTTGCTGTGTGCGTAAAATACGCAGCTTCCTGCGTAAAATACGCAGACAGCAAGGAAAACTGCTCTTTTCTGCATTGGCCTGCGTTTTGACCCGAAACTTGTCAAAATTACCAAAATACCCCTGGGTCAAAACTGCCCCAAATAATGCCAAATCCTGACTCAGGCCATAGGAAAACTGCTTACTGAATTTGGGAGACAAAATCTGAACTTGACTCCGGAAACCCGGGCCCGGTGCCAAAATGACCAAAATACCCCTAGGCCAAAACTGTCCCGGAAATCGTCCCGAACATGAAATAGTTGCTCACGACTCCAGACACCGGAAATCGAGATTCCTTACTCGGACGTGGCCTGTCTGGGACCCACACTTGACGGGAGTCGGTTTTTCGGCCGGACTCCGTTTCAGCATTATAACATGTTTTCGGAAAGCCCTTGACGTCTCCGTTCCTTTGCCCCTGGTTTCACTTCAAAATTCCAAGTCAAGCTCAAGATATTGTCAACTGAGCGCATCCCGGTCATTCTCGGTTTTGGCGTTTTCAGCTTCCTCGGTCGGTTTTCACTGCTCGTTTTTCCGCCAGTCTTTCCGGTTTCCATTCCACTCTATTTTTTACCAGTCTCAGTCAAATCCTGTCCCGGGCATTTTCTGCACGTTTCCCGAGGCGAACCCGGTTCTGTCTCGGCACGCATCCCAATGCGGTTCCCGAATCTGTTCCTGTAAAGACAACATGAACAAACCCGCGATCATATCTAATAAAAGTACGAAACATGCAGAAATTTACGAAGAGCAAATAAACGTCTCGTTCCTAAAACCGAGACTTTCCGAGGCTGAATTCTGGCTAAAACACGTCTTTCCGACACGATGGTACGTCAAATCAGGCTAAAAGATAACCCCTATTTGGGCGTTGTCACCCAATTCCTTCTCTGTGGATTTAGTAGCTTCAGCTCTCGCATGGTTAGGGTATGGGGGATACTGAGTAGTCACACCACTGCGAGTAGTAATATCTTTGAGCTGCTTAGTAGGGACAGTTGTTTTAGAAGGAAGCATACCTGGTGGAAATTTAGCATTCTGATTGGCTATTTGCTCAATATGCGTCTCATGGAGTTTTACAGTAGCCTCAATAGAAACCACCTTCTCATTCATCTTTGATAAGAAGCTGTACAAGTCTGGCTGTTGTTGTGCCTGCTGCTGCGGAAATTGCCTCTGCGCTTGATATTGAGAAGTGGGCTACTATCCAGGCGCATATAACCCACTGTTTGGGTTGGCACAGCTAAAGTTGGAATGGTTGCGGTTGTTAGGGTGGTACGTGTTAGGCCACTTCTGTTGTCTCAAGAAATTCACATCCTCAACACCCCAATCATACCCTTATTCTCATCTGCTAGTAGCTCACCCATGGGTTTTACCTATGATAGAGGATGCATGACGTTAAATGCTGAGGTCATGGATTCAAGCTTCTGCTCCATAGACTCAATTTTGTTGATCAAAGCAGCATCCCCATGTCTCGAATACCTACGAGTATCACACCTCGTAGTCTCTCTCTTGGGCTCTTGGCCACGTTGTTCAGCAGATCCTAAGCTCGCTGTGCCCCCAAGCCCCATAAAGTTACTCCCTACTAGCATATCCAACTGGTCAACCGTCACCTTGTATAATGCACTGTAAAATTAATGGAGGAGCTTGTAACATGGCTACCCATGATTCGGGCATCTAGGAAGAATTTGGCTGAACTTTCTCCATGTGTCTCCCAATGAGCTGTCCTCTTCCTCGGTGAACTTTGTAAACTCGGCCATTTGCTGAGCAACCTTGGACGGTGTCAAATACCTCCTAAGAAATTCATGGCAGCAATTTGCACATGTCACAATGCTCCCAGCTGGAAGCTCCATAAGCCACTGCTTGGCTTTTCCAGACAAAGAGAAAGGAAACAGTAGTAGCTTAACTATTTCATCTGGAACCCTCTGGTCGTGCAAAATAGAAGTAATTTGCTCAAAAATAAGAAGATGGTGGTTGGGATCATCTCCTGGAGCTCTAGTGAATGAGAACTAATCCCGAACCATGTAGATCATGTGCAGGAGCAACTCAAAATGTTGGGCACTGATGTGTGGCCTAACAATGGTGGGTTGATAGCAGGCTAGAGTTGTTCTGAAGTAATCCACCATAGGATGTTATTCGTTCTCAACATTCTCTCCTCGGGCTGCTGGGTTCTACCCATTATTTATGTTTCCCTCACTGTCACCACCATTCGCTCCTTCATTGTTTCCAACAACTACTCCTTCACCAGGTGGTGGTGGATTTTGGGGGTTGTGGCTTGTGAGAGCTGCTTGTATCTCAACCATAGGAGCTCTCAGCTCCTCAGTTTCACGTGCCATCTCGGCCACAGTATTCTCCGCAGTGGCTCTGGAAGCTTGGGCATCTTGTGCCTCCTTGAGGAGCCTCTCCAACTCAGCTCTCTCCTGATCCTCCATAGGAACTGAGTTTGTTTTCCTTAATTCTGTACGTCCTATGCGCAATACGGGTCCTGAAGTACTGGGTACAAAGTTCCGTCTCAAGAACAGGTCATCCACCATAAAAATAAACCTGA
Organism: Linanthus parryae; assembly: GCA_023055425.1. Lineage (NCBI taxonomy): Eukaryota > Viridiplantae > Streptophyta > Magnoliopsida > Ericales > Polemoniaceae > Linanthus > Linanthus parryae. Next base: position 19,557,319 of record JALGPY010000012.1, on the reverse strand, counting down.
AATCACAAATAGCACAAATAAAGTAGATGAGCGACGATTATTAACTGGGAAATAAAATACCTAAGGTTAAAAATAATAACTAATTTAGCCGAAGTCCCCGGCAACGGCGCCAAAAACTTGACACGTTCCAACTGCAAGTGCACAGCTATCGTGTGTAGTAATAATTCCGGTAAATCCGGGTTGTCGAACCCAAATGACTTATTTTAAACTAGTTAAGAATTGTTAACCTTATGTGGGCAAAGCGCGTTGAGTTTTTTCTAAATCCTACAAAAAATTAAAGAGCAACTATCTCAATTAATCGTTGAATGATCTCACAATTAATAAAGAATGATTACGAAAGTTACTTATGAATGACAAAGTTCAGGATATCTCTACGGGTTCACTAGAGAATTCACACCACTTAGGATTAATGTTCAAGTAACACGAATTTTTAGGTAACCGAGCACAATTACTTTGAAGATTCCTCTACCAAAGACTGTATTTAAACCCTCATACCTGATTCCTCTAGCCTACTCAAGTTTAATTACGCGTTAAGTTCATGTGATCTACTCTTAGTTCTTAGCCAACTAGCAAGATCCCTCAACTCTAGATACAGCTAGTGCAAGATTCAAGTTCCAGGAAATGAATAATGATTCCTCTAATATTCATAACCTAAGTCAATCATATTTCTACGTATAAAAACAATAAAGAATGATTAAGAAAATGAATTGCGCATAACTAAACAAAGCACATTCAATTAAACTTAGAATCATGAAACCAAATCCATAAATCAGCAAAACGTGGTGTCAAACCCTAGCTCCGTACGAGATATCCTGAAGAAAAGACTTAACTACGTCTAAACATTATCAGAGTACAAAGTTCAATGATCATCAACCAAAAACTAGAGAGAGAAGAGAAAAGATAAAAAAAACGTCTCCAAAGTTCCACGATCGCTCCTCTACCTCCCAAGTGTGTAGAATAGATGTCCTCCGCTGAAAAAAACGACCTAAGTCTTTTTATAAATTCCCAAAACAATTGGAACAAAGTCTTGATAAATTAGAAGTAAACCCCATTCAAATCTTGCCGAGTCTGCGATGTCTTCGTGCGAAGACTTTTTCTCTTTGTGAAAAGACCTTCGTGCGAAGAGATTCAGTCTTCGTACGAAGACCTTCTTATTTCAAGACTGAGAGCTGTTTCCCGAAGACTTCCGCATTTAAAGTCTTCGTGCGAAGATAAATTCTCTTCGTGCGAAGACAAATTGTCTTCGTAGGAAAACCCTGTAGGTCTAGGATTCCTTAGTTGCTTTTGCATCCTTTTTCGCTTTTCGTCTATTCCGAAGTTTGTTTCTTCTATCCAATTGATTCCCACAAGCGTAATTCATGTCAAACAACAACACGAACACTACCGCGAAGATCAAATGTGATAAATTATCAAAATCATACTCAAAACCATTAAGAAATGTCTGGATTGTACGTTTATGCTAAAAAACATTCAAAAGTGCATTTTCTTCTCAAATTAGCCCAAAATCCATCACTTAGCACCAAAACGCACACAAATAACAATGTGAAACGTACGTAGGATAGCTCTTATTAAGGAGTTATTAGGATACGTGACTGGACACCCTCGATGAGGGCGTCAACGATATAAGGTGGGGGGATTGTAATATCCCGTCCCACATCGAGATATTGTGGATTGGTATTATGGATTACTTGTACATATGCTATGGTTGGTGATGTAATTGTTGGATTAGATGCCCTAGCGGCAATCTTTATTTAGTATGGACATTGTCTTAGCTATAATATTCATTTATATTTTTTCTAGATATTTAATATAATGAAGTCCTTAGACTGCAATAGTTTTTTATCTTAAATATCCGTAGTACATTATATTGTTTAATAGGACGATCACTATAGACTAGTATGTGGGTATATTGATATGGAGATATCAAGTCTAACACATGAGTATTCATTCGGAGTAAAGGCATATTGGATTGACCCACCACTAGAAGACTACGTATAAATTATGTTAATGTAACAATGGTGTTGTAATACTTAGACTTGAAGTCACTAGATACTCTAGTTTTGAAATATCATGTTTTTGATATTATCAAACGTTACACTGTAACTGTGTAACTACAAAGATGGTAATCAGGCATGATAGGAAGCAAGCTGAGATATGTTAGTGATTTAGAGAGGATTTTTCCCTCCTACATAATGGGAGTAAATATCCACAGCCACTCGAGGGGTAGTGCTTATGGAATGTCTAGCCAGACTCAGATAAATCAATATAGGATATTGATGTTATCTGTATTGATAAGCCTATTCCTGAGATCGAGAAACTATGGATTGGATATACGAGTGTGACACTTATGTCTCGCGTCCGATTCGGATATCCACAGCCACTCGAGGGGTAGTGCTTATGGAATCTAGCCAGACTCAGAAAAATCAATATAGGATATTAATGTTATCTGTATTGATAAGCCTATTCTTGAGATCGAGAAACTATGGATTGGATATACGAGTGTGACACTTATGTCTCGCGTCCGATTCGGATATGGAAAAAAAGGGATGTACACAACACGGTAACATTGGGCACATGGTTTGTCGGATCACTGACTATTTCTGTAAGTTGGGTGGCATAGATGTGTTGCTAGACACCGCTCTATATTTGTAATTATACTACCAACTAAGTAGAAACCTACAGGGTCACACACCATATGGATTAAAATATATTTCCATATTAGTTAGTTCCACTAATCAATTAAATGGATCAAAACACAACCACATGCACATTTAGTGGGACTAATTTGCAAAGTGGACTAATCCGTGTATGGTCAGGATTAGTATTGGGGCAAGTCTGTATTTCATAAGGAGGCATTAAATATATAGGGGATACCTAGCTCTATTGTTTCATAAGAGTTGTCATTGAGTGAAATAACAGAGCAAGGAGAGAAAGCCCCAAGGATTCGTCCGCCCCCTACTCATCGCCTCTTATTCGTTTTCTTTGCCTCCCTCTTTGACGTAGCTATAACTAGACGTGAACGGGATTCCAGGTTGCGATACTAGGTGTGGATACTGGTAGAGACGTGTGAGATTTTCTCAAGTGTACGATCAAGTAATATAGAATACGTATTTGTGACTCAGATTATCGAACCCACGAGAACAGGACGATTTTTTAACTTTCGAAAATTAGAACTAATCGCAAAGCTGTAAAATGGAGGAATAGTTGTGTGTGTGATTTACTAAACTAAATTGCAGTAAATAAAATAAGTGAATAAAGAATGTGTTTTTGATGATTTTCTAGGAATTTTTCTAAGTCTGAAAACTGATGAATTAAAGATTTAGGCTCCAGGATCCCCTAGGTTTACTATTCAGCTATTACAGTTTACTTTGATTTCAGAAACACACAGTGGTGTTGTTTATTCCAGCATACCAATGATACAATCTCCTCTCAGTCTCATGCATCTATTACTCTCCTGGAGATTTCGAATCCCCTTGGTTCACCTAGATCTGCAGGTTTGTTCTAAGTCTGCTAGGGTTACAGGTTCTCCTCTCGGTCTCCCCCTAAACTACTAGCAGTTGGTCTAATGCTTTTGGTCTAGTCCCCTGATTCTTTTCACCTCTCAGTCCATCAAGGCAGAGTACTAAATCATGTCTTCTCTTCCTAACTCTCACTGGCCACTCTCGCGCACCAGATCCTGTCTGTAGCACTCTTGGGTGATCCGGCAACTCATGCATGAAAATAAAATCGAATACAGAAAAATAAACAATCCAATGTCGTATTAAGACTTCAAAACAGTCATGAATCTGGTAATCAAAACAAACTACGTCGATGAATGCATAAACCCTAGGTTATCCAAGAACCTAGGTAAAAGGTTTAGCTAGCGTACATTATTGAAAAAAAATTTCATAAAATAAAGAGAAGATAGATCAAACGAGATTATTGCTGAAAACTGATACTGCTCCGTGCTCTGCTCTGCTCCAATACTCCGGTTCTGATGATGAATTATGTGATTCAATATCGTCCATTTTCTGTATTGGGACGCCTCTTATTTATACTACCACATTTTCCCAAACGGATGCTTGAAATTCCTGTCCTGCCCCTGTCTAAATTGCCCTGGGAAGCTTCTGGAAATTGTCACGTGCGTCTGAACGCAGAATGGCTACGTCTGAATGTACCCTGCGTCTGGACGCACATCTCCCGCGTCTGAATGCACATACTTAGCTACTTATTTCCACTGATTTTTCTTTCCTGCGTTTGAACGCACATGGGCTGCATTTGAATGCAGCCTCCGTTTGAACGCAGGAGCCTTGCGTCTGGACTCAGCCTCCCTTGGTCTCCTCGTTGACTTTTCCCCCTGAGTTGACTTTTCTGCATTGTGACCTCCCTGCGTTTGAACGCAGGATGGCTGCGTCTGAACGTAGCTTATGTAGCCTCCTCGTCAGTTTTCTGCTCTGAAATCCTGGGTTTGAACGCAGGTATTTTGGTCTTTTCCTTTGCCAGTTTTCTTGTCTTTTGCTGCTGCTGTACTGTGCGTTTGAACGCTGACATGTGCGTCTGAACGCACAAAGCTTTCTTTCATCACTTTCTCTCCTTTGAGTCCTTGATACTCTTCCTCCATTCCCGAGCTTCTCTCATGTATTTCTGGTACCTGTTTCCTGCACACAACAGCAAGTACCCGTGATCATACCCAAATAAACGAAATTATGCATGAAATTACTCAAATATATCAATTATATGCTCAGCGTTATCGTATCCGTATCAAGTGGAAAACTGCCCAGAAAACAGGTAAAATCAACCTTAAGAGGGTCAGGACTAATGGTATAAGACGTCCCAGAATAACTCTATCTGAGAGTTATCAAAATACCCCCACATTAAACTCTGCTCGTCCCGAGCAGACCCTTGCATACTGCCTTGCAGACCCTGTTTTGCGTACTTCAATTGCATACTTTCTTATCCAACAGATTCAAACATAGACTAGAAGACTCAACTATTTGACTGACTTATACCAAGAATGTACAAAACTAACGTATGACAAAACAAATATTTTTTTGGTCGAGATCGGGCAATATCTAGAATTAAAATTGATGTGTCCTTCGGTGTTCACTCATCCTCCTTGAAGTACCGGTCAACAAGCGATCGGTTAGCCTGTTTGTTTCTAAGGATGGAAAATAAGCACTGGCTTCCCTTACTGTTACTTTCATCTATATCCTGAGCAAATCCCTAGTTATCCTACCTTTCGAGCTATTTATCCATCAGAGGATCCTAAGTCAAAACAGGTAGGATTTTCATACATATCAGGTAAGGCCAATCGTACTTGTTATGACATCTCACTGTTCCCAACTCACACCCCTCACCAAGTCCCTGAAAATTTTCCAGAACAACTAAGTCCCCGAATCTCAATTTCCCTTAAATCCTGGTGCTGAAACGCCGTTCTTGCGGCCACAATTGTGAAGTGGTTTGCAGTCCAAACAGTGTCACCTACTCAGCTTTACTTATTGACTACAACTGAAACTAACTAAACCCAAGAGCTTCTCTTTCTTTTCTTTTTTTTCCTTTCTTCTTTTTTCTTTTTTTTTTAATAAACAAACGTATAATAAACAAATACACACATGATAAATACAGAAACACAAATACAAACTAGCTGAGCTGAGTGGTGTAATAATCCAAATTGTTGGGTGCAAAAATTATCAACTGTCAAAAATATCCCCACATTAGTTGTTACGCGCAGATGCCTGTAGTCCAAAAAATACCGTGCAGTCCCACCAAACCTCCGCATCACCAAAGATGTAGAAATAGGCACGACCACCAACTAAAACTGACAACCCCAGACCCTAAATTTTTACGAAAAAGATATCAAGCACGCGACTACTACTCATGTGACCACTGTGTAGTGTAGTGAATCACCTCATGCAAATTAATGTTGTCGCCTCTAACTCACCCTGTCACACCCTCAACTGTCCAAAACTGATCTGATATGAACTTCTAGTCCATCTGAAACCCTCCCAGACTCACTCCATTTGTCATAACGCGTAGTACTATCCAACAAAACACGTTATGAAAGTCACAAGGAAAGCTTCCTAGGCTACAGTGGCTGTGAATGAAGGGGTAAACGACTGCAAATGGTCTGACTATTTGGACGTAAGGCTGAGAAAAAGGACGTGAGGTCCGTTATAAGCCTAACACTCCACTGAAAAATGCAGCGACCTTTCTGGCGTCCGTAGGCAGGTTGTCGACTACCTAAGTGACGGTGGTGTGGCAATAAGTCGGATTCCTAACTCAAGGTACAGCTACAGGATAATTCGGGATTGCACTGGATCCATCCATCCACAGAAAAATCAAAAACTCCTACATCTCGGTGCCAATTTTCCTTACTGTTGGAGACCTCATCACTGAATTCTCCCTAGTTTTTAGTCCTATTAATTGTCCTTTCTCAGAAATTTTCAGATTTTTTAGTTTTGTAGTTTTTTGTTTTTCTTTTTCATAATAATGCAAGGCCAGAAGATTTAGGTGGGTGGACTAAAAACAACGTGCTGACTCAAAATTTAAAATAAAATGAAAAATAAAATGAAAAAATATGCAGACATGGCGATGCAGGAGGACATGATTCCCCACCCCCACACTAGAGGTGGCGCGTCCCCGCGACTCAACGATCTCGTCTACAGCTCAAATATGTGTTCTCGTGGGTGGACTGGTCTGTCGGCTCCGGAGACGGCTTGGGAGTCTGTATCCCCCTCTGTCTCTTCCTAGCAGCCTGTCTTGACGCTACTACAGTACTAGCATGACTAGCCCCTGGGTGGGCACTGCTGGCTCTTGGGTCTGCATGCTGTTGGGGCGGGTACCGGGTACCGGGTCTGCCAGGGTCAATGCCAGAGAAGTTGTCATAGGGCTGGCTATCCTCCATCGTCCAACTGGGGCAGTTTTCACTAGAGTAGCGGGCCGGGAAGTTGAATTTCTTACCACACACGTTGCTCTGAATTTCATTGAGGGCTGCCTCATGATCTCGGAGAGCGGAAGTGTTCGGTAGACATGCTTCTGGGTGTTAAAAAGTTTTCCTAAACCCCTAGCCATTTTCTTGACCGTCCTTACCAGGTGATTGATTTTCTTGTCCTGGGCCTTAACTTTCTTCCTGACCCATTTCTCATGTTCAGTCCTCTCCAGGCGCCCAAAAGAACTGCGCCTGGCCCCTCTGGTGGACTGCTCGTGGTCGTACTCGGTCGGCCTGGGTTCACTGGAACTGGCTGACCGGGCCAGTCCAGGAGGTCCTGGTAAGGCAGCCCGACCCCTACCTGCCGGAGGCGGTGGCTGCGGCATCCCAGCACCCCCACCATGGGGCAGTGCATCATCATCATCCTTGTCATAATCGTCTACTTGAACATACTCTTGAGGCCCATGAAGAGCCTCCTGTAATGCACATCTCATCTTTCGGTGCTTTCATACCTGAACAGGTTTTGGGTCTCTCAACTCAGCCGGGATCACCACTAGATAGTCCTGGGCTAATTTGGTCAACATACCAATAAGTCCCATCCCCTTCCTACTGCCCCCTCCATCCGCTCTCTAAAATAAGCACAGATAATTTCAAGGAGATCTACGGGTTCCCTCTTCATGAGGCAGTAGACTGATATAGCGACATCATAGACCAACCGGTTCATGTGCTTGATACCCACAATCCAGTTAAGGACCCACTCACTCCACCATCTTGCCTCTCTAATCAGATAGGTAGTGGGAAGCATTCTCTTAGATGGACTCCGGTCGGGATAATACCAAGCATCCCCAAGGACACCCGTACACAAAGTCTCGAGAATCTGAGCACTAAGCTCTTCAGAAGGGTGGTGCTTAAGCTCCTAAAACTGGCAGTCTTCTATCACTAACTCCATCCGGAGACACACACGAATGGACTCTGGGGTGATCCTAACCCATCTTCTGCTACAGTAGATCCACTCAATGGAGGGCGACTCAATGTTCATACATTCTTGGAGATTACTGTAAATCTCCTTGGATATGACAGAACTGGTCTAAAAGCTAGTGAATCCAGTGAATGAATTCCCAAACTTACCTATTTCAGTGTAGTTATAGAGTTCGTCCTGCAAAGACACACGGTCACAGGGAAAGGTCCGCTCAGTTGGGACATCATATCTGATTTTGCGGTCTCGCAGAAAGAACATATGGGCATCATTGTTCACAAACCTATAGTCGCAGAAGTGGTTCTCCCTTAACAACCTAACATCTACAATGTTCAGAGGGGCGATAGCCCGGTCAGGTCGCATAAATGGTTGGTCCAAATCCATAGCTGAAAATGAAAAGACAAAAAATGAAACTTCGAAGAGAGAGAAAAAACAGAACCTGAGTACCCTGAGTAATCTTACGGGCACAGATACGGAAACTCGTCTCAGAAGAAGATCTTGGGCTGCCTGATCTTTCTGTTCTGGTCACCCCCACACTATTTCTGGGCAGTCTGGCGGTCTTGTGGTTGTCGCCGGAGTTGGACTAGCGGCTGGCGATTCTGGCGGCTGACTTGAGCAGAGAGAATTTTTTCTAAAGAGAGAGTTGAAACTGTTTGACTGAAGTGAAAATGTGTCACTTTCAGCCAAACAGTATATATAGGCAAACTTTCAAAAAATGCAGATTGGCCCCTGAAATTCAAAATTATTCAAAAATATTCAAGATTTTCTAATCCCGCTCTTTGTGCATTTGAACACATAGCTTCATTTGTCAGGAATTTTTTTGAGTCTAAATGTTGTGCGTTTGAACGCACATTATCCGTTTGAACGCATAACTTCTAGCTGCTGGAATTTCTGCGCTGGCGATGATGTGCGTTTGAACGCAGTTATTCAGGTTCTGGATATTCTGCTAATCTCTGATGATATGCGTTTGAATGCACAGGCTTCGTTTGAACGCATATCTTCTCTCTAGAAAATTTCTGGAACAAGTCATATGCGTCTGACGCACATCATGCGTTTCGACGCACATTCTTTTCTCTTCAAATTTTCAGTCCAAGTCTTCTGCGTTTCAACGCAGTCTTGTGTTTGGACGCACATCTGGGAATATGAAATTTCTTTCTTCTTTGGCGTGCATTTGAACGCACATCTGCAAGGTTTGAACTCACATGTGTTGGAAAAAATTTTCCTCCTGGAGTTTCTCCGTTTAAACGCGACCCTTCTGTGTTTGAACGCAGGTCTTCTGCGTTTGAACGCACAACTCCTGCTCTGACTGTTCCATTTTTCTGTCAATTTTCGCTGATGTGGCCTCCTTCGTTTGAACGAACGGATATGCGTTTGAACGCACAAATATGCGTTTCAAAGTAGACTCCAATTCCTGCAAAAATTGTTCCTGTTTCACTAAAACACTAAATTCACTATTAGACCCCTCTTCCCACTTTTCTCTCTTTTTATGAACTTTTTATTTAAAAATTAATATTACTGTATGTAAAACCTACTACTCTACGTTGGGTTGCCTCCCAACCAACGCTTGTGATTTATAGTCGACAGCCCGACTTTGTTACCTCATTGGTGATCAGCGTTGTCGAGGGAGATGGCCTCTACCTCTATTATCTCTTGAGTATCTCTGTATGGCTTGATTCTGTTCCCATTCACCTTCAAAATTGTGTTTTCCCTTGGGTTTTCCAGCTTCACTACTCCCCAGGATGTAATGTCCTTCACAATAAATGGTCCAGACCATCGCGAGCGCTGCTTCCCTGGATAGAATTTCATCCTTGAATTGTAAAGGAGAACTTTCTTCTCAATTTCTATCTTCTTTGGTAGAATGCGGTGGTCATGCCATTTCTTTGTTTTTTCCTTGTAGATCTTGGCACTCTCATCTGTTGCTTTGTGGAATTCCTCCAATTCAAGTAGTGCCATCTTCCTCTTATCTCCTGATAAACTGTGATCCGTATTTAGTTGCTTGATTGCCCAATAGGCTCTGTGCTCTAATTCCATTGGTAGGTGACAGGCCTTACCAAACACCTGTTGGTATGGGGACATTCCCAGTGGGGTTTTGTAGGCTGTCATGTATGCCCAGAGTGCATCGTCAAGCTTCAAGGACTAATCTTTACGTCATGGATTCACCTTCTTTTATAATATGCTCTTGATTTCCCTGTTTGACACCTCTGCTTGCCCATTTGCCTGAGGGTGGTAAGGCAGTGATACCATATGGATAGACACCCATACTGTTTTAAAACTTTGGCAAAGACTTTATTAATAAAGTGAGAGCCTTCATTACTGACCATGGCTCTTGGTGTTCCAAACCTGGTAAAAATGTTGCGCTTGAGAAATCACTCCACTATTGCTGCATCATTTTTCTGGCAGGCCATAGCTTCCACCCACTTTGACACATAATAAAATGCCATAAGGATATACAAATTATCCAGGGAAGACATAAAAGGGCCCATGAAATCTATACCCCAAACATCAAAAGGTTCAACCTCTTGCCAAAGTGTCATGGGCATCTCATTCTGTTGGGAAATATTTCATGTGCGCTGGCAGCGATCACAGCTCTGTGCAAAATCGTTGAAATCCTTGAAAACTGTCGACAAGAAGAAACCTGATTGCAGAACTTTGTGGGCTGTCCTGGGTCCGCTGAAGTGACCTTCACACCGTGCTGAGTGACAGTGCTGAATTACCTCCAGAATCTCGTGACACGGAATACACCGTCGTTGGATGATATCAGCGCCCTGTTTGAACAAGAAAGGGTCATCCCATAAATATTGTCTGCATTCTGAGATAAACTTCTTTTTCTATAGAGGGGTGATATCTTCAGGGAGTGCTCCGTTTACCATATAATTGGCTATGGCATAGTACATGGGTTGTTTGTAAGCTTTGACCTTCATTATATGCTTGTAAGGAAAATTTTCTTGAATTCGGGACTGACTCCTCAGTTGGTTTTTCCAAGCGAGATAAATGACCAGACACCACATTCTCAACTCCTTTCTTGTCCCTGATTTCAACATCAAATTCCTGCATCAGCAAAATCCAACACAAAATCTGTGGTTTTGCATCCTTCTTCCCTAGCAGGTACTTCAAGGCGCTGTGATAAGTGAAGATGATAAATTTTGACCCTACGAGATAAGATCTGAATTCGTCCAAGGCAAAAACTACTGCCGGCAGCTCTTTTTCTGTAGTCCCGTAGTTAATTTGTGCTTCGTTCAGAACTCTGCCGGCATCGTAAATTACATGACAGACTTCATATTTTCGCTGCCCCAACACTGCTCCAACTGCATAGTCACTGGCGTCGCACATAAGCTCGAATGGGAGTGACCGATCTGGAGTCCTGATTATTGGTGCAGTGGTCACCCGATCTTTGAGTACGTCAAAGGCTTTTCTGTAGGCTTCGACGAATACAAATGGCACATCCTTCCCCGATAAATTACATAATGGTTTTGTAATTTTGGAAAAGTCTTTGATGAATCTTCCGTAAAACCCTGCATGGCCCAAAAAACTCTTGATCGCCCTTATTTTTGTTGGGTATGGAAGTTGATTTATCACCTCAATCTTTGCTTTGTCTACCTCTAATCCCTTGCTAGAAATCTTGTGTCCCAGTACAATGCCTTTAGTAACCATGAAGTGGCATTTTTCCCAATTCATTACCAGATTGGTTTTCCTGCATCGGATCAGAACTCTGGCCAGATGATACAAGCAGTCTTCAAAACTGTCCCCAAACAGTGAAAAGTCATCCATGAAAACCTCCAGGTTTTTCTCGATCATATCTGAAAATATGGCCATCATGCATCGCTGGAATGTTGCTGGAGCGTTACAGAGACCAAAAGGCATGTGTCTGAAGGCGAACGTACCATATGGTCATGTGAACGTTGTCTTTTATTGAACTTCCGGATTAACGTAGATCTGGTTGTATCCGGAGTACCCGTCAAGAAAAAAATAATAGGCATGGTGAGCCAATCTGTCCAGCATTTGGTCCATGAATGGCAGTGGAAAGTGGTCCTTTAGTGTTGCATCATTCAGCCTCCGGTAATCCATGCAGATTCGCCAGCCTGTAACAGTGCGCTGAGCGATCTGTTCCTGATCAGCATTCAGTACCACTGTCATACCCCTCTTTTTGGCACACATTGGACCGGAATGACCCATGTGCTATCTAATATGGGATATATAATTCCTGCTTTCATCCACTTCATGACCTCTTTACGCACAACATCCTTCATGATCGGATTTAGTCTCCGCTGAAGATGAATTACAGGCTTCTTTCCCTCTTCAATCCTGATCTTGTGCATGCAGTAGGCGGGACTCATTCCCTTGAGATCGGAGACTGTCCATCCAATGGCATCCTTATCCTCCTTCAGCACTTCCAGCAGTTTCTGTTCCTCTTCCATAGATAGAAGAGACGAGACAATTACTGGCAGAGTATTATTTTCACCAATATGCATACATGAGGTGATCCGGGAGTGGCTTCAGTTCCAATATTGAGGATTCCTTAAGTTATGGGACCAGAGCTATTTTCTGCTCGCCTTCTTCGTCTTTATATATAGTGGTCCAATCTCCAGTTCTCATTGCCTGCTCATCCTGGTGCTCCTCCTTGTCCTCTGGGTACATGTCCTCAAGTTCTGCCCACATTTCATCCATCTCTTTGTTTTCCAAGCCTTCATTAATTACTTCCACAGCGAAACAGTTTTCATGACCATACTAATCTGGGAGCTGGAGAGACTTGAAAAAATTGAATTTTACTATTTCTTCATTACTTTGCATAGATAGCTCTCCTCTATTGCAGTTTATGATTGCTTCTCCAATTGCTAGGAATGGTCTGCCCAAATGAGTGGAACCTCCCCTGTCTCCATATCGAAAATCACAAAATCAGCTGGAAAAATAAGTTCTCCAACTTTCACCAAAATGTCTTCAATGACTCCATAAGCAGGTTTTACGGATCTATCGGCCATCTGAAGCATAATTCTGGTTGGCCTGGGGTCCCCGACCCCCAAGATTTTGAAGATGGTTAGCAGCATGAGAGTAATACTGGCCCCTAAGTCACACAGAGCATTTCCCGTGTAAGCACTACATAGGGTTATCGGGATCACAAAACTGCGAGGGTCCTTCTTTTTCAGTTGTAGCCCGTTTTTCACACAACTTCTCGCTTCTGCCGTCAGATTTACTGTCTCGAAGTCACTCATTCGTCTTCTTTCATACAATATGTCCTTGAGAAATTTAGCATAAGTGGGCATTTTAGCTAACGCCTCGTCAAACGGTATATTGATCTGCAACTGCATGAATACTTCGAGAAATCTGGCGTAGTATTTGCTATCATCCCTCTTTCGTGTCTTCAAAGGGTATGGTACCTCCTTGGAAATCGGAACTGTTTCTGGTTTACCCTTATCACTCTGCACTGCATCCTGTCCGACCGGGACCTTTGGCTGGGGGCTGACGGTTGGACTGTCTTCTCGGTCAAAAACTTCGTGTTCGATATTCTCCGACTTTTCTGCACGTGCATGAATGGGATACGGTGGATCCTGTAGTGTAACTCCACTCCGAGTGGTGATGGCATTGATCAGAGCGCGTGGATTTTTCATTGTATTTGACGGTAGATTCCCTGGAGTTCTTTCTGCCTGATTATGTGCAAGCTCACCCTGCTGTACCTCCAAAGTGCGCATTGCAATTTTCATTGCTAACATGTCAGCAGTGAGTGCATCTAGCTGTGAAAATTTGGCTTTCCATCGGTCATTGAATTTACCCATGTAGTTATCAAAATCCTGTGGTTCAGCTGCTGGTTCTCGCTGTGCAGGGGCTGCCTGCATCCAAGTCTGGTTCGTCCACTGCCACTACAGTCTTCTTCTCAGTGTAAACCTTTTTGACCAGATCTTGCACCACTTTCGTTAGATTGCCAATTCGATCATCGGTCACTGGTTCTGCTAATGATGTGAGCATGCGGTCATCAAACAGGCGAGTATCATGTTTGGCTAGTGGCTTCATCAGCTCATAAGCTCCATATTTATCCACATGGTACAGGAAATTACGCCCACCTTCCCTATCAATCCTGTCAGTATTCTCCCTGTCCTGAACATGGTAGAATACTTGCAGAATTTTTGCGTCCCCGAAACCTTGATTAGGGCATCTTTTAACTAGCCTCATCAACCTGTCCCATGCGTCTACCACCATCTCTCCCATCTTTTGTTTGAAAGATAATATTCACTCTAAAGTTTAATAAATCGATAGGCGGGGTAGAATTTTGCCAAATAGTCAGAATTGCACCCTTCCCAAGTTGTGATGGGTCTCGGTGGTCTGGCTTCGAGCCAGTCCTTTGCTGTCCCGAATAAGTAGTAAGAGAACAAGATCAATTTAAGTGTGTCTGGTTCAACTCCCCTGTACTTGATCTTGTTGAAGTAATCCTCAAACTTCCCGATGAAGTCATTCGGATCTTCGTTAGCTTTCCCATTGAACGGGCAATGGGTCTAGGCAGTTTGGATGGTAGAAGATTTCATATCGAAAGTGCTTTGCAGTTATTTGAGGTACCACGATGGCTGGCTCATGCCCTCCAGTAGGGATTTCGAAATTCTCCATCAAAGCCCTGCCAGATCTGTTGTAAGTTCTCTGGTTGTTCCGGCCAGCGAAGCCTACTGCAATCAGATCCTCTATGTAGCGAGCCATCTGGGCTGGTGTGCGCGTCTCAGGTTCTGTGGGTGTATCCTCTCCGTGTTCAGACATATTGGCTCAGTGTCAGCGGTTTTTCTCTCTAAAAATTTTTTCTGGATCTTTGAGTGGTGGCACCAGTTCGCGAGGCAACCTGGGCATACACTAGAATAGCCTGAAAATAAGAGTTTAAGAGCAGTAAGATAAGATAAAATAAAAATAAGAGAAAAAACTTCGAATCGAATTCTGATTTCTAAAGAAGAACTGTTACTGTCCCCGGCAACGGCGCCAAAAACTTGACACATAAATCTAGGTGTGCTTTTTCACAAGTGTACGATCAAGTAATATAGATTACGTATTTGTGACTCTGATTATCGAACCCACAAGAACAGGATGATTTTTAACTTTCGAAAATCAGAACTAATCGCAAAGCTGTAAAAGGGAAGAATAGTTCTGTGTGTGATTTACTAAACTAAATTGCAGTAAATAAAAGAAGTGAATAAAGAAGTTGTTTTGATGATTTTCTGGGAGTTTTTCTAAGTCTGAAAGCGGATGAATTAAAGATCTAGGCTCCAGGATCCCCTAGGGTTACTATTCAGCTATTACTGTTTACTTTGATTTCAGAAACACACAGCGGTGTTGTTTATGCCAGCATACCAATGATACAATCTCCTCTCGTTCTCATGCATCTATCACTCTCCTGCAGCTTTATTGATCCCCTAAGTTCACCTAGATATGCAGGTGTGTTCTAAGTCAGCTAGGGTTACAGGTTCTCCTCTCGGTCTCCCCCTAAACTTCTAGCAGTTGGTCTAATGCTTTTGGGCTAGTCCCCTGATTCTTTTGACCTCTCAGTCCATCAAGGCAGAGTGCTAAATCCTGTCTTCTCTTCCTAACTTGCACAAGCCGCTCTCGCGCGCCAGATCCTGTCTGTAGCACTCCTGGGTGATCAGGCCACTCATGCATGAAAATAAAATCTAAGGAAGAATAATATACAATCCAATACTGTATTAAGACTTGAAAACAATCATGAATCTGATAATCAACGTCGTTGAATGCATAAACCCTGGGTTCACCGAGAACCTAGGTAACAAGTTTAGCTAGCGTACATTATAGAAAAAAAAGTTTCATAAAATAAGAGAAGATAGATCAAACGAGATTATCGCTGAAAACTGAAACTGCTCTGTGCTCTACTTTGCTCCGTGCTCTGCTCTGCTCCAATACTCCGGTTCTGAAGATGAATTCTATGATTCAATATCATCCATTTTCTGTGCTGGGACGCCTCTTATATATACTACAACAGTTTTTTAAAACTGATGCCTGAAATTCTTGTCCTGCCCCTGTCTAAACCGCCTTGGGAAGCTTCTGGAAATTGTCACGTGCGTCTGAATGTAAAATGGCTGCGTCTGAACCCACCTTGCGTCTGGATGCACATCTCACTTGTCTGAACGCACATACATAGCCACTGATTTCCACTTATTTTTCTTTCCTGCGTTTGAACGCACATGGGCTGCGTCTGAACGCAGGAGCCTTGCGTTTGGACGCAGCCTCCCTTGGTCTCCTGGTTGACTTTTCCCCCTGAGTTGACTTTTCTGAATTGTGACCTTCATGCGTCTGAACGCAGGATGGCTACGTCTGAACGCAATTTCCTTAGCCTCCTCGTCAATTTTTTGCTCTGAAATCCTGCGTTGAGACCCTACATTTGAACGCAAGTCTCTTGGTCTTTTCCTTTGCCAGTTTTCCTGTCTTCTGCTGCTGCTGTACTGTGTGTTTGAATACAGACATGTGCGTCTGAACTCACAAAGCTTGCTTTCTGCACTTTCTCTCCTTCGACTCCTTGATACTCTGCCTCCATTCCCGAGACTCTCTCATGCATTTCTGCTACCTATTTCCTGCACACAAGAGCAAGTACCCGTGATCATACCCAAATAAATGAAATTATGCATGAAATTACTCAAATATAGAAATTATCTGCTCAGCGTTATCTTTTCCGTATCAAGTGGAAAAGTCCCCAAAAAACAGGTAATACCAACCTCAACAGGGTCGAGACTAATGGTAAAAGACGTCCCAGAATCACTCTACTTGAGTGTTATCAACATGGACATCATTCTACGTTGTGAACACACAAACAATCAATGTACCCTATCATTTACTTTCTTCATGTTATGAATGCTTGCTTGCGATCCGTGGAGGGATCTTATCAGGAATTTTATTGTTATTCTGTTGTGTTACCTGCATCAAAACCGTACACTGGTATTAGAGCCACATGTCGTAGCGCATAACTTGATTTATGTGTTACCGTTTTATCAGTTTTTACACCGTATCGTTATTTTTAGCAAAAAAACTGATATTGGCGTAATGACGCTAATTGAATATGATTCAATAGGTAATGAGCCAATTTTGCTTATCGTATAAAGTTTGGCAAATTTTGGTGATTTGAAAAGGTTGGGTTTGGGCGCAATTGGGGAAAAATTTGCCTATAATTGGAAATCACCCCACAAGGAAAGGATAAATTTTTTGGTTCTATGGGGTTCGACCAAGATGACTGCCCCCCTTCCTTGCGAGCTGACCTAGCCGGTGGCCGACTGGTCGGGCTGGTCCGATCGGCTTGGGCTAGCCCGCTGGGTACTTGTGGTCCGGACAATTGGATTGGTGCGACCACTTGAACGGTTTTGACCCCAGTAAACTCAAATTCAAGTAAAATTGACAAGGCGTGTTAAAATTTAATTTTAACTTATTATGTGATATATCGCATGGTGGTTGGATATGGCCTAGGTTGTGGGAGTTTACGTTTGTGGTTTGTTTTGGTTTTGTTTTTAAATGTAATTAATTTACGATATGTGTGTCGTCATCTCCCTCGCCTGTGAGGTCTCTCTATTTAGTATAGATATTAGCTGGCATTAGATAAATAGATTATAGACAATGCATGGAGAAGAAGATCAAAAGACTAAAGAAAACACAAGACGATGAAGACCCACAAGCTAGGACGCGTGGACTAAAGATGGAGGCACATGGAGATGAGATTGTCACTTTTGGGCTTATATATATTCTCATTGGCTTGGGAATATCTTAGTCTTAGGGGCCATATCTATACCAGGTTTTAATTTCTTTTACTCCCTCCGTCGCGGAAAGGCAGTCCATATTTGTTTTTTGTCTGTCCCAAAATGGTTGTCCACTTACATTTTCAATGTTAAAAATATAATGAACTTCCAATATTACCCATTCATATTCAATGCACGTAATATTAGATAAAACAAAATCAAGGACAATGGTGGAAATAAAATGTGAACATTTGTAAGTAGAGTGCATTAATTGCATGTCTCCAAAAAACGTTGGGGTTTCAAAAATGGACTGTCTTTGCGGGACGGAGGGAGTATTTAATTATTGTGTTGTTATTAATTTCGGTGTATGGTTGATGCATGCAAAACGTAACAAGATAATATTAAACAAGTTGGATCTTTTATTTAGGATTGCCCAATCCAAATAAGTAGATCATCTGATGGGATCATCAAAACTATTAAAATTGACAAGAAAATCCATCAAACGATAAACATTGTGTTTTGCCTTCTACTACTTTACACCTGTCATTATCAAGGTCTACTATGTTCGGGCTTGCCAAAGCTATGAGACTTGATTTACCATGGTGTGTTGCGGCGGCACAAGCTAGTAATGTGTGACTGTTAAAAGTAAGAGGTTGGACGCAACTAGGTTATTTCAATAAGATTGAAAACTTAGGAAATTAGGAGTTATCTATGGGATAGATAAAGAATAAGGGGTTATTCACCTAATTGAACCAAGAGTTAAATAGGATGCAAATCGAAATAGTTCTTATCTAAATAACTTTTTTATGGGTGACTTGCCAAAGCAAGCTTAAAGTGGAAATGAAATATGAATCTTGGCCCACTAGAAAGTATATGATATTTTCCGCATTAATTAGATGGCTATTAGTTCGACAAAAATAGTTGGATCTATATTTAATAATCTAGTCATTATCAAACGTACATTGTTGTTCTCAAATACTGAAATTTCGTATCAACAAACATCGAAACCATCCATGCGTTCTGTCCTTGAGAATGACAAGTTGTCTGGAACCAATTTTCTAGACTGGTACAGAATCGTGAGTAGTTCTCGAGCAAGAGAACAAGTTTTACATCTTATACAATCATGTTTCAGAGATACCAGCTGAAGATGCTATTCTAGCTACCGTAAGGGCACATTAGAAAATTGTTGATGACAATAATGATGTGACTCATCTCATGCTTTGAACGATGTACTCTGAGCTTCAGAAGCAACATGAGAACGGCGTACGATATGATCATACTTTTGAGGCAGCTCTTTCAAGAGTAGGCAAGGCATGAGCGGTAAAAGTATATAAAGCATTGTTCAAGTACCGTCTTTCAGAGGGGAACCCAGTCAAACCTCATGTACTCCATATGATCGGATACATGGATTGACCCACCACGAGAAGGCTACGTATAAATTATGTTAATGTCACAAGTGATTTTCCTAGTGACAATGATGTTGGAATCCTTAGACTTCAAGTCACTAGATACTATTTTTGTGGAATGTCATGTTTTGAAATTATCAAATGTTACACTGTAACTAGGTAACTATAAAGATCGTAATCGGGCATCATATGAAGCAAGCTGAGATATGGTAGTGATGTAGAGAGGATTTGTCCCTCCTACATAATGGGAGTAAATATCCACGGCCACTTGAGGGGTAGTACTTATGGGATGTCTATACAGACTCAAATAAATCAATATAGGATATTGATGTTATCTGTATTGATAAGCTTATTCCAGGGATCAAGAATCTATGGATTCGATATACGAATGTGAAACTTAGGTCTCATGTCCAATTCGGATATGGAAACAAAGGGATATACTCAACACGGTAACATTGGGAACAAGGTTTGTCGGATCACTGACAATTTCTTTATGTTGGGTGGCATAGATGTGTTGTAAGACACCGCTCTATGTTTGTAATTTTTACTACCAACTAAGTAGAAACCTATGGGGTCAAACCTTATGGATTAAACTAGATTTGGATATTAATTAGTTGGGCTAATTAATTAAAAGGATCAAAATACAACCACATGCACAGTTAGTTGGACTAAGTTGCAAAGTGGACTAATCCGTGTATAGACATGATTAGTATTGGGCCAAGTTTGTATTTAATAAGGAGGTCTTAAATATATAATGGGAGCCCTAGCTCTATTATTTCATAAGAGTTGTCATTGAGTGAAATAAAAGAGCAAGGAGAGAGAGCCCCAATGAGTCGTCCGCCCCCTACTCATCGCCTCTTGTCTGTTCTGCGTGCTTCTTTTGCCCCCCTCTTCGACGTAGCTAGAATTAGACGTGAAGGGCATTTTGGGTTTCAATCCTAGGTGTGTATACCGGTAAAGACGTGGACATCATTCTACATTGTGATCACACAAACAATCAAGGTACCCTATCGTTTATTGTCTTCATGTTATGAATGATTGCTTGCGATCCGTGGAGGGATCTGATCAGAAATTTTATTGTTATTATGTTGTGTTACCTGCATCAAAACCATACAATGTTACCAGAGCCATATATCGTAGCGCATAACTAGATTTATGTGTTACCGTTTTATCAGTTTTTACAGTGTATCGTTACTTTTAGCAAAAAACTGATATTGGCATAATGATGCTAATTGAATATGATTCAATAGGGAATGAGACAATTTTACATATCGTATAAAGTTTGGCGAATTTTTTTCACATATGATGTGAGTTTTGGTGACTTGAAAAGGTTGGGTTTGGGCGCAAATGGGGAAAAATTTGCCTACAATTGGAAATCACCCCACAAGGAAAGGATAGTTTTTTTGGAAATAACTCCTATGGGGTTCGACCAAGCTAACCGCCCCCCTTCCTTGCGCGCTCACGTAGTCGGCGGCCAAGCCCGGGTCGGCCACCCGACTGGTTCGACCGGTCGGGTTGATCCGATCGGCTTGGGCTAGTCTGGCGGGTCCTTGTGGTTCGGCCAATTGGATTGGTGCGACCACTTGGACAGTTTTGACTCCAAAATATCTCAAATTCAACTAAAACTGACCAAGCGCGTTAAAATTTAATTTTAACTGTATTATGTGATTTATCGCATGGTAGTTGGATATGGCCTAGGTTTTCAGTGTTTACTTTTGTGGTTTGTTTTGGTTTTGTTTTTAATGTAAATAATGTAATTAATTTACGACATGAATGTCGTCTTCTCCCTCGCCTATGAGGTCTCTCTATTTAGTATAGATGTTAGCTAGCCTCAGATAAATAGATTATAGCCAATGCATGGAGAAGAATATCAAAAGACAAAAGAACCCGCAAGACGATGAAGACCTACAAGCTAGGACGCGTGGACTAAAGATGGAGGCTCATGGAGATGAGCTTTTCACTTTAGGGCTTACAGATATTCTCATTGTCTTGGAAATATCTTAGTCTTCGGGGCCATATCAATACCACGTTTTAATTTTTTTTTTATTTAATTATTGCCTTGTTATTTATTTTTGGTGTATGGTTGATGCATGCAAAACGTAACAAGATAATATTAAACAAGTTGGACCTTTTATTTGGGATTGCCCAATCCAAATAAGTAGATCACATGATGGGATCATCAAAACAATTAAAATTGACTAGAAATCCCTCAAACGATAAACATTGCGTTTTGCCTTCTCTTGCTTCACACCTGTCATGATAAGGGTCTATTATGTTCGGGCTTGCCAAAGCTACGCGACTTGATTCATCATGGTGTGATGCGGTGGCACAAGCTAGTAATGTGTGACTTTTAAAGTAAGAGGTTGGACGCAACTAGGTTATTACAATAAGATTGAAAACTCAGGCATTTACGAGTTATCTATGAGATAGATAAAGAATAAGGGGTTATTCACATAACTGAACCAAGAGTTGCATAGGATGCAAATCTAAATAGTTCCTACTTAAATAACTTCTTTTCGGGTGACTTGCCAAAGCAAGCCCAAAGAGGAAATGAAATATGAATCTTGGTCCACTAGAAAGTATATGATATTTTCCACATTAATGGTGATGGTTATTAATACGAGAAAAATAGTGGGAGCTATATTTAATAATCTAGTCATTATTAAATGTAGATTATTGTTCACAAATACTGAAATTGCATATCAACAAACATTGAAACCATTTATGTGTTATGTCCTTGTGCATGACAAGTTATCTAGAACAAAGTTTCTAGACTGGTACAGAATCTTGAGAATTTTTCTGAAGCAAGATAACAAGTTGTACATCTTAGACAATCATGTTCCAGAGCCACCGCTGAAGATGCTATTCAAGCTACCGTAAGGGCACATCAAAAAATTGTTGATGACAATAATGATGTGACTTGTCTCATGCTTTGCACCATGAACTCTGAGCTTTAGAAGCAACATGAGAACATGGAGGCGTACGACATGATCGTACATATGAGGCAACTCTTTCAAGAGCAGGCAAGGCATGAGCGGTATGACGCATCTAAAGCACTGTTCAAGTACAGTCAGTCAGAGGGGAACCCAGTCGGACCTCATGTACTCCGTATGATCGGATACATGGAGAATCTCGAGAGGTTAGGCTTCATGTTCGGCCAAGAGTTGGCAAGTGATCTCATCCTGCAATCGGTGTTGCATAGTTTTAGTCAATTCATGATGAACTATAACATGAATGAGATCAACAAACCTCTGCCAAGCCTACTCAATAGTTTAGGACCGCTGAAAAAAGAATTAACAAAGGCAAAGACAAGGCCATAATGATGGTCAGTAAAAGGAAGAGAAAGGGTGTTTCTTTTACCCCCATAGGAAAAAGCAATCAAGTTGCAAAATCCAAGGAAATTGCCTTAAGCCTGTTGGTGGCGTCTCTAAGGGCGCCTGTCACTATTGTAGTCAAACAGGCCACTGGAAGAGGAACTCCCAAAGTATCTGGAAGATAAAAGGCTTGGAATTGTAATTCCACCATAACCAGGTATTTCTGTTATAGATGTCAATTTTTCTATCTCTTCATCTTGGGTATCGGATACTGGATGTGGATCTCACATTTATCGAAATGTGCAGGATTTAAAGAGAAGTGGACGATTGGATAATGGGGAGAAAGACTTGAGCGATGGGAAAGGAGCAAGAGTTGTTGCATTAGCTATAGGCGTTTATGAGTTATTTTTAACTTCAGGACTTATTTTAGAATTATAAAATTGCTATTATGTGCATGCTATGAGCAGAAACATTATTTCTATTTCTTGTTTGGACGAGAAAGGTTTTTCTATTGTTGCTCCATTTATTTTGATAGTATGCACTATTGGACTGCGATTGTGTCTAATGGATTATATATCCTTGATCTAAATAATTCCATCTATAACATAAATACCAAGAGGATTAAAACTAACGATTTAAATCCTACTTATCTATGGCACTAGCTTTTAGGCCATACAAACGAGAAACGCATTTCTGGACTCCATAAGCATGGATTTCTAGACACATTTGATTATGAATCATATGAGACATGTGTATCTTGTTTATTAGGAAAATGACTAAGTCCCCTTTAAATAAGAAAGGTGAGAGGACTAGTGAGTTATTGGCACTCATACATACTGGTGTGTGTGGACCATTTGCCACCCCCGTAAGAGGTTGTTATCTTTATTTCATTACATTTATTGATGACTTCAGTAGATATGGATTTGTGTAACTTATGAAGGCCAAATCTGAAGCCTTTGAAAGGTTCAAATAATTCAAGAATGAAGTAGAGAAGGGACTTGACAAAAGTATTAAGGCTCTACGATCAGATCGTGGAGGAGAATACTTAAGCCAAGATTTTGACGACTATCTTAGAGACTGTGGAATCTTGTCCCAGCTCACTCCACCCGGAACGTCACAATGGAATAGTGTGGTCCGAGAGGAGGAATTACACCCATTTGGACATGGTGCAGTTTATGATGTGTCAAACAAATCTTCTAAAATCGTTTTGGGGACATGCTCAATTGACTGCAGCTTTCAACATTAACCGTGTTTCATCCAAATTAGCCATGATGACACCATATGAGATATGGACTGGGAGGCGTCCCATAGTGTCGTTTATGAAGATTTGGGGTTGGGACGTCTATGTAAAGATTTTACAGACAGACAAGCTCGGACCCGAGTCGGATTAGTGTAAATTTGTGGGATATCGTAAGGAAACGAAAGGATATTATTTCTACAATCTAGTCGAGAACAAAGTGTTTGTTGCTCAGAACGATGTGTTTCTAGGAAGAGAGTTCGTCTCTAAATAAGCCGATCGGAGGACTGTAGAACTTGAAGAAACTCAAGAACCCACAAGCTACTGATCCTACAGTGGAACATGAGCAGGAACCACAAGATGTTGTGGAGCAACCAGCTCAAGTAACACAATAAATTTGTAGATCGAGTAAGGTACGTCAAGCGGCATAGAGGTATGAACTTCTCGTGACTAACCTCGGTGACATACTACTCATGGATGATGAGCCTACTACCTATGGAGAGGCCATGAAAGGGTCGGACTCTAAGAAATGGTTTGAAGCCATGAGATCCGAAATGGAATCCATGTATACCAACAAAGTATGGACTTTGGTGGAACCACCCGAAGAGGCTCGGACCATAGGGTGCAAGTGGGTCTTCAAGAAGAAGATCGACATGGATGGTAATCTAGTAGCCTACAAGGGCCGATTGGTGGCAAAAGGATTCAGACAGATTCATGGTATTGAATATGATGAAATCTTTTCCCCAGTGGCGATGACCAAATACATTCGTATCTTACTTGCTATTGCAGCTTATCGTGACTATGTGATTTGGCTGATGGATCTCAAAATAGCATATATGTATGGAAACCTCCTTGAGGATGCGTACATGACACAGCCAGAGGGTTTTGAGGATCCAAAGCATGCAAATAAATTCCTTAAGTTGCAGCGATCCATTTATGGATTGAACCAAGCTTCAAGGAGTTGGAATCGACATTTTGATGATGCGGTCAAAGAGTTTTGATTCATCAAGAACAAAAATGAGCATTCTGTCTACAAGAAGGTTAGTAGGAGTTCTGTTGTGTTTCTGGTCTTGTATGTGGATGACATACTACTCATTTGAAACGGCATTTCTACCTTGCAAATTGTAAAAGATTGTCTAAGGAAGTGTTTCGCAATGAAGGACTTAGGGGAGGCAGCTTATATACTTGGTATAAAGATCTATAGGGATAGATCAAGGAAGCTTCTCGACCTATGTCAAAAGTAAATATATAGAAAAGGTCTTGAAACGGTTCAACTTGCAAGAATCAAAGAAATATTCTTGCCCATGTCGCATAGAGTCACCCTTACAAAGGCTGACTGTCGTTCCATTCAGATTGAGAAGTACCGAATGAGTAAGATCCCATACGCGTCAGCAATTGGATCTATCTTTTACGCCATGTTATGTACTAGACCAGAGGTGTCATACGCGTGAGTATGGCAAGCAGATACCAGTCCAATCCGGGTGAGAGTCATTGTATTGCTGTGAAGAATATCATTAGGTACTTGAGAAGAACTAAGGATGCATTCTTAATATTTGGAGGGAGGAAGAACTCAGTATAATAGGTTACACTGACGCGAGCTTCCAAACCGACAAGGATAACTACATATCACATCCGCGTAATGTGTTTTGCCTGAATGGAGGAGCTGTGAGCTGAAAGAGTTCCAAGTAAGAGACAGTTGTTGATTCTACAACTGACAATGAGTACATTGTTGCGTCAACGCAACAAAGGAGGTTGTTTGGATTAGGAAGTTCATCACTGAACTGGGTGTGGTTCGTAGCATAGTGGATCCGATTTCGTTGTATTGTGAAAACACTGGGGCGATAACACAAGCCAAGGTCCATGTCACACCAAAAATCTAAGCATGTACTTAAGAGATTCGATCTCATTCGATAAATCATCGAAAGAGGAGATGTGATGATATGGAAGAATCCAACAGAAAATAATAATTATCCACTTACAAAGCCTCTTATTCAACGAAAGCAAGAAGAGCACACTATATCTATAAGCATATGTGATGCACCAGATAGACTCTAGTGCGAGTAAGAAATTGTTGGAGTGGATGCTCTAGAAGCAATCTTTATTTAGTATGAACATTGTTTTGGAAAGAATATTCATTTATTATGTATTGAGATATTTAATAAAATGAAGTCCTTCGATTGGAATTGTTGTTTATCTTAAATATCCCTAGTCCATTATATTGTTTAATAAAACGATTACTATAGACTAGTAGGTGGGTATATTGTTATGGAGATATAAAGTCTAACAAATGGGTTGCATTAGGAGTAATGGCATACTGGATTGATCCACCACGAGAAGGATACGTATAAATTATGTTAATGTCACAAGTGCTTCTCGTAGTTACAATGGTGTTGTAATCCTTAGACTTGAAATCACTAGAAACTTTAGTTGTGAAATATTATGTTTTTGATATTATGAAACGTTACACCGTAACCGATTAACTATAAAGATAGTAATCGGGTTGATAGGAAGCAAGATGATAGATGGTAGTGATGTACAGAGGATTTGTCCCTCCTACATAATTGGAGTAAATATCCACGGCCACCCGAGGGGTAGTGCTTATGGAATGTCTAGCCAGACTCAGATAAATAAATATAGGATATTGATGTTATCTATATAGATAAGCCTATTCACATGATCGAGAAAATATGGATTGGATATACGAGTGTGACCCTTACGTCTCGTGTCCAATCCGGATATGGATACAAAGGGATATGCACAACACGGTAACATTGGGCACATGGTTTGTCAAATCACCGACTATTTGTGTTAGTTGGGTGGCATAGATGTGTTGCTAGACACCGCTCTATGTTTTTAATTTTTACAACCAACTAAGTAGAAACCTACGGGGTCACGCACTTTATGGATTAAAATAGATTTGGATATTAATTAGTTGGACTAATTAATTAAGAAGATCAAAATGCAACCACATGCAAAGTTAGTTGGAATAAGTTCCAAAGTGGACTAATCTCTGTATGGACAGGATTAGTATTGGGGCAAGTATGTTGTTTCTTAAGGAGTTATTAAATACATAAGGGGATTCCTAACTCTAGTATTTCATATGAGTTGTCATTGAGTAAAATAACAGAGCAAGGAGAGAGAGCCCCAAGGAGCCGTATGCCCCCTACTCGTCGGCCTAGGTGGTTTGGCCACCTCTTGTCCGTTTTGCGTAATTTTTTCGCCTCCCTCTTCTACGTAGCTAGCACTAGACATGAAGGGGGCTTCATCCTGCAATCCTTTGTGTGGATACCGGTAGAGACGTGGAAATCATTCTACGTTGTGATCACAAAAACAATCAAGGTACACTATCGTTTACTTTCATCATGTTATGAATGCTTGTCTGCGATCCGTGGAGGGGTTTGATCAGGAATTTTATTTTATTCCGCTAGGCTATTTGCATCAATACTCTACTATAATATCCTGTCCCACATCAGAGATTTGTGATTTTGACATCTGGTATATGGTAAACCTTCTGGATTACTACTATCACCTTCAATGCTTAAGCATTTTTATCTAGTGATACGGGTAAAGAAGTTGTTGGGATGGTAATCCACTTGGGTTGTTACAGTTGGCGATAAAACTGGGGGAGGATTCATTTACCTTGCTAGTGTTCTAGGCTCCATTTGTGAACGATGCAGAAAAATTATCATCAAATGGTCAACTAACTAAAGGTCGCAGTGATAAGAAATGTCTGTAGTGGATGGAGAAAGGCGAGAATCCACCTATATTTCCCAACATTAAAACTATATCCATTACCCACCTTCCTGGAAACACCTTCCTTGATGAATGATCTTCCATATTTGAGACTTTTCCAAGCCCAATAAAGCCTCTTTTAGAGGGGATGGGCTCTTGATGTAGAGTCAATCATGTGCCTAAATTCTTTATGGCCAAGTAATGATTTACATGTTAGAATTTTTGAAGCATTACAGGGTCAAGAGGAACTGGTTAAACCGTTAAAGTTTCGTAGTCCCAGTCTTTTTTCTTAGTTTGGTCTTCAATAATAGTTCGGTCGGGACTAGCTTAAGAGACATCATGGAAGTCAGGTTTATGATGAAGCTTCTAGTTTTCCTACTCAAGTAGCTCTATGAGGATGCATGAGCCTAAAATTTGATTCCATACAAATAGCTGAGTTGATGCTACTCATTAGACCAGGCTAAGATAGCCAACTGCATTGAGGATTGACACGTCTCAACCAAAAGTGCACAGCTGTGGCGTGTAGTAATATCCGGAAATTGAGATTTATCGAACACAAAAGACATGTTATGAATTAATTAGAACTATTAACTCTGTGTGGGAAAATAATCGAGACTTATTTTCTAAACTAACAATTTAAAGGGAAATTAAAATAGTAAATTGATTTTACGATGGGAAACAAGTATCAGGATTGCTCTTGGATCACTAGGTCGGCACCGCTAACGAATTATGTCTTTGAAACACATATGATGAATCTTTTACCAAACGAGCAATATTCTACACTAATTTCTCTAGAAAAACCTATGCCTATGACACGCAAATTGATGTCTCTAACTCACGGTATCAGCAACACGCACTACGATCATCTAATCTACTCAAAGTTCTCAGTCAAATAGGTTCATGTATCTAGCCTAGGTGCGACTAAGTGTTCAATTCACCTATTCGGGTAATTTTTCGATTGTTCTAACATAAATTACCTAAGATCTTTCTACTGCAACGTCTCGCAATAGCAAGATAGAATAAAAGAATGATTTAAATATAGCAAACAGTTCATCATCTATTAAGTTTAAGCAAAAAGTGAATCAAAATCCATAATTTGTCAAAACAGCTTCAAACCCTAGCTACCATAGATAAATCCCGATATAAAAACTTATCTCCTTCTATTCATAATCACAATAGTAAGAATTTGTGTGATCATTTAAAAACAATGGAAAGAAAGAGAAGAGAGATTAACGATGGAATTCTCGCTCTCACGATGCACTCCAAGCTCCAAAATCACCCCTTCTTCTGTCTCCAACTTGTTCTTCTCTGAAAATACGACCTAAACTTGTTTATAAATGTTTCCTAAAAGTATCGGACACTTTAGGAATAATTACGCAAAGCTTCCTTAAATTATGGTCGCCTTCTGCAGTGTCTTCGTTCAAAGAGTCGTTCCCCTCGTTCAAACACTATTTGTGCAAACAACCCCCCCCCCTCCCCCTTAGTACGAACACTCTTCGTACATTGCGCCTGCAAGCTAGTCTGCGAAGACATTATGATCTACTGAAATTTTTTCTAAGTTGGTCGAACACAATTCCTTTTCGTGCGAAGACGACCTAGACTTCTAGGATTCTGGCTATTT
The DNA here is from genome assembly GCA_023055425.1 of Linanthus parryae. Lineage (NCBI taxonomy): Eukaryota > Viridiplantae > Streptophyta > Magnoliopsida > Ericales > Polemoniaceae > Linanthus > Linanthus parryae. The sequence goes on along the minus strand of JALGPY010000012.1, from coordinate 19,528,428 downwards.
AATCTCTTCCTACGAAGAGCCCTTTTCTTTGTGCGAAGACATCCTGCTTATGCACTTGAATCTTCTTTTTGAGTTCTTTGGCTTCCGAAGCTCGTTTCTTCTCTCAAAACGCTCCCCGCATGCAATATTCCTGCAAATCACAACATGAACACTATCGCGAAGATCAAATTTTATAAATTTTCTCAAACCACCTAGACTTTTAGGATTCTGGATATTTACTCTCTTCATGCGAGGAGCCCTTGTCTTTGTGCGAAGACATCCTGCTTTTGCACTTGACTTCTTCTTCTTCTTGAGTTCTTGGCTTCCGAATCTTGTTTCTTCTCTCAAAACGCATCCCGCATGCAATATTCCTGCAAATCACAACATGAACACTACCACGAAGATCAAATTTTATAAATTGTCTCAAACCACACATAAAACCATGCAAGAAACTCCCGGACATCACATTTACGCTCAAAACTCATAAAAAACTTATTTTCTCATTTATTGGCCTAAATCCCATCATGTTTCACCGAAACGCACACAAATAGCAATGTCTTACATACAAAATATAACTCCAACTAAGGAGTTATCAAGGATCCTTGCTTACCAAGTGGAAACACGGGTGCCACCGAGAGAAAATGAGGTTGCATGCATCCATTTTTACCTTTGATTTTCCGCTAGTGGAAGACCAAGGTAAGTAGTGGCTTTATTTTCAAAAGGGATGTCAAAGGAATCTTTATAAAGGTTTCGAAGTGTTGTTTCTACATTGGGGCTAAGGATCAAAGAAGAATTCCACCATTTATTCACAGATCTAAAGCAACAAAAAACATATCCTAAAGGATTCCTATGTTGACATAGTTACCGTATGTCCTAAAGAAAATGAGGAAGTCATTAGTAAAGAATATATGGGATACTGGTATGTTATCTTTGTGGATTATAATTCCAAGTGTGGCTAAAACCCTATTGGAGTAGTTCAATCTATAAGAGTGCCTCGAGAAAAATTGATGAAGAGGTATGGGAGCATATATCCTTGGAATAGGCCTGCAAAAGGATAGAAACGATTTAATATTTCTCCATTAAGAAGAAAATAGTAAGATACTGTGGTGAGGCATTGTGATATCGCACATAGCTACTTTGAGGAGATCGGGGTTGTTTCCAAAGCTTGCGATGTAGATGCGTCTTTTAGAAAGAAATCTGAAGAGTTTATAACTTTTTGCGCAAATTATGTTTTACTTCCTGTGTAACCTTTGTTAAAGGCTCTTTTTGCTAATTTATCGCGAATGGATATATATATATATACTATTTGTAAACCATTGCCTGCGAATAACGGTCTTTTAGTTACTTATTCTTTTAAGGGTTATCATTTCCTTGTGTATTTTTGTTGCCATTACGAGTAACGGGATTTTAAAATGTCATAGTTACTGTAGGCGTCGGGATGCCAACACTGTGAGTGGTGCTATAACTGTGAATGGGCTTTGTAGTGCCATTGTTGCAAATGGGATTTGTGGTGTCATTGCTGCGAAGGGTTTGGGTTTCCATAGTTGTGGATAGGATTTTGCTACCATAGTAAATAGACGTTTCATATTACCATCGCAATGTTATTTTGTCATTGCCATCTCAACATATGGTCTTATCATTTCTATCTCAATAAATGGACTGATCATTGCCATCTCACGATTGATTTTAACATTTCCATCGCGGCAAATTGGCTTTAGCATTGGACTTTGGCATTGCCATCCTGGCAGATGGGTTTTTTTTAGCATTGTCGTCGTGACATATGGGACTTAGCATTTCAATCGTGACAGATGTTTTTTTTTAAAATTTATTAGGAAACCTATGATAGTCGGGAAATGAGTGCCGCATGGAGACAGCCTCTCTTTGATTCTCCCCGCGTAAGAGGGGAAGGGAAACAGTATGAATAACTGCAGGAATTAACGAAAATGAAAAGGAAATTTGGAGGAGTTGTATGAAGGGTACCTCTGTGGTAAGTACTTGTCATCCTCATAAGATGCTATGAGGGTCTCCTTTCCCTTGGGTTCCTCTAGTGCGTGTGAGGGGTGAGGATTGTCCAGCACAATCTTAGTCGATTCTTCGATCGTTAATGCCCCATCCTTTTCCTTGGTGTTGATGAGATTCCGTAACTTTGTGCACTCCAGAGTGGGATGCATGATCATACTCTGGATCTGAAACTATTTTAGGTCTCATGTCAGCTCCACTTTGGGTAGATTTTTGAAAAAGGGGGCCGGACCTGTCGCAACGCCATTCTTTGCACAGATGGATGAGCTGTCGGAGTGGGTAAGGCAGAGGTTTTGTCGGGGCTGGTCTTGTCAGGAATTTCTAAGGGGAGCCTAATTTCTGGTACTTCTCGGGCAAGGATACCACATTAACTTCAACCTCCCTTCCTCTCTTGTTATGATAGTTGTAGTGGTCAAGTCTAAAGGGCATACTGTTGAAGGTTTTGCCAAGCGAATGCTTGTCTTGTGAGTGCACATTCTTTTGCTTCTGGCTGTCTACAATGGGCTCAATATTCCTTCTGCTCTCAATTAGTTTGGAGAATGTGGGGATTTGATGATTGATAAATAATTATTTGTATATGCACATACATTAGAGGCAAATTTTTAGCAACCACTACTCTGTAGCTTCCTACACGCATCCAAAGATTTCTGGTGGAATTTTTTTATGAGTGCACCACAATCCTCGTTCTCCTTTAGGTCCATCCGTAAAAGTTGCATAGTTCTAACCTTCCCCTCGACTTATAAGAATTCTACGTAGAATTTCTTTACCATGCCTTCCCATGTGTGTATGAAGCCTGGCTCGAGTAGCCTGTACTGAAGGGTGTACAGTAGGAAAAAATACAGGATCAATAATCTAGAAGGGGGCGGGTTGAATAGAGTATGCAAATTTTTTCCAAACTTTGCAAGAGTAGTGGTTTCAAAAGATTTGTAAAGTGATTCAAGGCCTTGAAATGAGTATCAATCCCTTGGAATAAAACAGTTAGAGTAAACATAAGAATGAGTCTATTTCAAGGCCCTGAAATGAGTTCCAAACCCTTGAAATGATACCGTTTTGAATGCTGCAAAAGTTCTAAGTATGAAACTGAAAAAGTAAATGCAAGAGACACAAGATATATAGAGTTCAGTCCACTTGGACCTACGTCTCTACCTTAGGGATATTCTTCCTGTAGGATTTTCAACACAACTCTCATTAATCAACAGCTAAGCCCTAGATCTCAAGCACAGAGAGATGCCTTACTCTGTTACAGCTTGTGGTTCTCACTAACCTATCTACTACATGCTCTAGCTATCTGATTAACTAATAATTCTCTATTTTTAACCTTGAACAATCCTTGAGAATGAGAACTAGAAGTATTATTAAAATGATATACAAATGAAGTTCAGAACAAGAAGAACACATGAAATGAAACTGCAATGAGTATGCAGTGTTCTTCTGATGCTTGGATTGAAAGAGATGAATCTGCTTCATTGTTGCTTGTCAATCCTGGAGTGTTTTGAGTTTCTCTTCCAAATGTCTGTTTTGTTCTCTATCAAAATCCTTCAGCTGTTCTCCTTTTAAACACTCAATTTGAATTGAAGATCTTCAGAATCTTCTCAACAAACTTTCCTGAATATTTTCCTCAAATCTTGACTCTTATAACAGCTTCTTCCAACGGCTAGTAGTTCAGTATCTTGCAAGATATTGATTTGATCTTGTTGGAAGTCTGTGAGATTAAATCATATAAGATCAATCACAGAATCGAGTCGTCAATTATTTTCCATTCCTGCAAAACATAAGTTAGGAAACAGATTCCTATAAAATAGGAAACACAATATCCCTGCGTAACTGAGTCAAACAGATGATGTTAGATCCTGTAAAATGTGTAAAAATACTTTTTCTTTCACCATCAAATATCATCTAGTCATGCACAGGGGTTTAGGAGTTGAATCAAGTACAGAAACTCCCCCTAAGTTCATGCATATAAAGCTTAGTCTGTTTCAAGGCTTTGAAAGCTGTTCCAAGACCTTGAAATAGACAAGCTATTTCAAGTCTTGAATCTGCATTGAACTTACAATCTCCCCCTTTATGAAATACAAAACCACAACCTTCCAATCTTTTTTGATATATGTGATTTTGCAACAAATACTCATTAGCACATAGCAATATAAATCATATAATGTCAACACATAATATCCAAAAAATCCAACTTATTAAGCAGACTGAAAACACCAAATAACAGCACATCAGGTATTCCTGCTGACCAAAACCAGGTCATTAATCAAGAAAAGTAAAACTAAATACCCTAAATTTCTCCCCATTTTTGACTTTCATCAAAAAAGAATGAGAATATGTTGGATCAGACTTTGGAAAGATTTTTTTTTTAAAAAAATAAGATGTTTTGAAAGAAATAAAATTTTCAAGGCTTTGGAAAGGAGTTCAAGGCCTTGGAAAGGATAAGAAAGAGTAGGAAAGAGTTAAGGGTTAGGGTCTTTATCTCCTTGCTGCTCTGCATCTTCTTCCTGACTATCTCCCTCATCATCCTTTTCTTCTTCTTGTTGAGCCACATCATCAATGATTTTACTTATTTTCTTGATCACACTGTTGAACAGGAAGGTTAACCCTTCTAATGATTTCCTTCCATGTTTCATTTTCTTCTTTATAAAGGACCTTTTCTTTGTCAAAGAGAAACTTTTCTTCTGATTTTCTCTTTCAGATTCCATGCTGAATTCTTACTCAGCTTCTTGGAGAACTTTCTTCTTGCCATCCCTTTTTGAAATAGAATACACTTCATAGGAACTTGATGTTCCATCCGAATATAAGTCTTAAAGGTGTATCTTCTCTTTTCCTTTTCCATTATAAGTTATTTCATCCTTTTTCTTTGTCTTCTTAGGGCTACGAATCTGAATTCCCTTCTGTTTTTCTGGTGCAGACTCCATTTCCTTCTTCTTCTTCTTGCTGGACACTGTGGTCTCATATTTCTTGGTCTTCTTCTTGGGATGAGGAGGTGCTATGCCTTCTACAGTAGGGGTCTTAGAACTGGAATCCCCACTAATGGTCTGAACCTCTTCCACAGGGGTCTTTCTTTTCTTCTCTGTTGTAGCCTTTGAACCACCAGCCATCTTGATTCTGTCTGAGGCTCTTCTGGTGTTCATTAGGGTTTGGAGAAGAAGAGAGAGGTAGGATAGAGAAGAAGGAGATAAATAGAAGAGAGTTTCAGTTTGAAAAGGAAACTAAATATTTTCTCTGATCTTTGAAGATCTGATAAATCAAAAAGATTCAAAATTGTGTTCCGTTGGAAATAAAAGATATAATACTATTTTGGCTGAAAAGGGGTATTTAAAAAATTGAGGGGAAACATTGAGCAATTATCTACAAAGATAACATCCAACATTGAAAGATTCAGAGTTATTGACTATCTAGCATTCAGTCTTATTTTCAAGGCTTTGGAAAGGATTTGAAGGCCTTGAAAAGTTGTATGATGTAGTGCACATATACTCAAAGTTTTGAAAGGATTTTCAAGGCTTTGAAAATCAGTTCAAACCTTTGAAACGCGTGAACTTACCTCATTATACCCCTAAACCAATGCTTCCTTATTTAGCATGCCCAATTCCAATCTTAAGGCTAACAATCTTTCATCTGGCAATGGTTTATTGAAGATGTCTGAAAATTGCAAGTTATTTGAAACAAATTCAATAACAATATCACCTTTTTCAGCAGGGTAAAAGACAAATTCAACCCTCGTTAGATGGATTTTATACAAAAACAAACCTGTTGTTTGGGGATATACAAAAACCACCCTTATCATGGATGGACGTTAGAAAAAAAGCACCCTATAGTTAAATAAAAAAATTTAGGACTATTATACCCTTGAAAGGGTAAATTTACATAAATGTCCATACTTCATTGTTCTTGGTGTTCTTGGTGTTCTTCAACACCTCCACCTCCACCTCCACCACCACCACCACCACCACCACAACTTAATTTTACAGACTTGCAACAAGGACACAAAAACCTTGGCTTGGAACTCCCTCCGACCAGCTCACATGATGTTAATGTTCTCTGCTAATTTTACAGACTTAAAAAATCTAAAGTTCTAGACGAACTACTACACATTTAGAAAATAGATTAAGAGGGATTATTCCAATAACTTCTCTTCAAGGCCTATTATGCCCCTCTGAGAATGCCTCACTTTTCAATTTGCTCCTCCAATTAAAATGCACAGCCTCAGTCGTCACTTTTATCAAATTTTACAGGCATTTCAACTTCACTTCAGTTCACCAACCTAATCCCCCACCAAGCCCATCAATTAGACCGACTCGCCGGTCTGATGACCAATCGTGAGAACTAATAGATACCCAGAACGAAGAAGGCGGTGAAATTGCAGGGACTATTGGAGATGGAGCGAAATCCATCCTTGATCTGCAATCATAGCCACAACCACATCACCACCCAATGTCGTCACACAAACCGCCCACCGCCAACGCCTGCCAAATCCTTCCCCTACTCCAGATCTGTCAAACAAACCCAATCTAAGAACTAAAACTAGAAAAGGAGAGATGAGACAGAGAGAGATGAGACAGATAGAGGGAGAGGCGAGTTAGGGAGATTCTTACATGGTGGTCATGGAATCAACATATCTGATATGCCTCTTGTACTACTCCAAGGGTTACATCCCCGAAATCACTCGCTCTGATCGGAAACCGCCGTCGTACTTCCCATCGGCAGACGAACAGAGGGAGCTCCTGGAGACTGTAATCGCCTCTCCGCCGTCGAAACTCACCTCCAATTTGGCGGCGACAACGAAGTGTCTGTTCAAATTGCGGTTCGTGAGACCGGTTAGAGATTCGTCTCTCTGGTGGCTGGATTTCTCAGTTTTGTCTCAAAGCAGTGGGAGAGGAGATAGAGATAGAGAGAGAAAAGAAGAGATGGTAATGAAGGGATAAGGAGAGAAAATATTTATATAGTAGGGTAATTTTTTTCATCTGAGGGTAAAATTGGTATTTAATGTGTTCCGTTAGTCGCCGTTAGGTGACACGGGTGGTTTTTGTATATCCCGAAACAATAGGGTTGTTTTTGTATATAAAACATCTAACGACGGTGGATTTTGTCTTTTACCCTTTTCAGCATGATCTCTGATGTAGTGATTTCTAACATCAATATGCTTTGTTCTAGAATGCTGAACTAGATTCTTTGTAATTACTATTGAACTTCTGTTGTCACACTGTATAGGTATATCTTTGAAATCAAATCCAATATCCCTCATTTTTTGTTCTATCCATAACACTTGTGAATAGGAAGCTCCGGCTGCTATGTATTCAGCTTCAATTGTTGATAGTGCAACTGAGTTTTACTTCTTTGAATGCGAGCTGATTAAGGATGATCCAAGAAATTCACAGCATCCTGATGTACTATTTCTATCAACTTTATATCCTGCAAATTCAGCATCTGAATAGCCACACAAAGAGAATTTAGAGTTTTTATGATACCAAAGCCCTAAGTCTTTGGTGCCAGTGAGATATCTAAAAACTCTCTTAACTGCAGTCAAGTGTGATTCTTTAGGATTAGCTTGAAGTCTAGCACACATGCACACAGTGAACATGATATCTGGTCTACAAGCTATGAGGTAGAGTAATGATCCAATCATACCTCTATACTCTTTCACATTCACACTCTTACCAAATTCATCCTTGTCTAAAGACAGTGTAGAACTCATGGGGGTCTTAATCTCTTTGGGCTGATACATATTATACTTGCTTTGAAAGTCCTTAGTATATTTTCTTTGATGTAGGAATATGCCCTTCTCCATCTGATGAGTTTGAAGTCCAAAGAAGAATTTCAATTCTCCCATCAAGCTCATTTCAAATTCCCTGCTCATAAGACTTGAGAATTCCTTGCACAGAAGATCAATAGTAGCTTCAAACAGCATATCATCAACATAAATTTGAACTAAAAGCATATCTTTCTCATGAGTCTTTATGAAAAGGGTCTTGTCTACTAATCCTCTTTTGAAATCATTTTCAAGTAGAAACTTTGACAATCTTTCATACCAAGCTCTTGGAGCTTGTTTCAAACCATAAAGTGCTCTGTCAAGTTTGTAAACATGATCTGGAAAATTGTCATTTTCAAAACCTGGAGGTTGAGAACCATAAACTCTTCTTTCAGATAGCCATTTAGAAAAGCACACTTCACATCCATTTGAAAAAGTTTCATGTTTTTGTGAGATGCAAATGCAAGTAGAATTCTGATTTCTTCTAACCTGGAAACAGGAAAAAAAGTTTCTTCATAGTTAATACCTTCATCTTGATTGTAGCATTGAGCTACCAATCTAGCTTTGTTCCTGATTACCTTGCCATTCTCATCTAACTTGTTTCTAAATAATCTGGTGCCAATGACAGACTGATTTCTTGAAGGAGGAACTAGATTCCAGACCTTGTTCCTTTCAAACTCTTTAAGTTCACTTTGCATTGCTATAATCCAGTCTACTTCCTGTAATGCGTCCTTCATAGTTTTAGGTTCTACAAGAGAAATAAACGCATTAAAAGCACAAAGATTTTTCAACTGTGATCTGGTTTGTGTACCAGTGGTTGGATCAGAAATAATGTTATCAGCGGGATGAGATGAGAGATATTTGAATCTCTTTCTTGGTTTCCATGGTTCAGGCTCTCCAGTTTGCTTCTCAAGTCTCTGAGAACTTGAAGTAGTAGCTTGCTCTGTTGTCTTCTCTTGAGATTATGTTTCAAGGCTTTGAACTATGGTTTCAAGGCCTTGAAAATGCATGTCTTGTTCCTGTGACATTTTCTTGGATCCTTTTCAGGATTCTTGTTCAGTATCTGAATCATGCTTGTTCAGATTGAGATCTTCAAAATCATCTCTCAAAGAACCATCATAGAATTTATCAAAAATAACATGAATGCTTTCTTCAACAAGCTTGGTTCTCTTATTACAAACTCTATAGGATTTTCTTGTCTATGAATAGCCAAGAAATACCTTCTTAACTTCTTGCATTAAACTTACCAAGATTGTCCTTACCATTATTGTGGACAAAACAAGTGAAACCAAATGATTGAAGTAAGAAATGTTTGGCTTTATTCCTTTGAACAGCTCGTAGGGAGTCTTCTTCAGAATAGGTCTGATCAAACACCTGTTAAGAATATAGTTTGCTGTATATACACCTTCTGCCCAATAATCTTTTGGCAACTTGTTTTCAAGAAGCATTGTTCTTTCTTTCAACTACTCCATTCTGTTGACGAGTTCTAGGAGCAGGAAAGTTGTGAGAGATGCCATGCTTATAACAAAATACATCAAACTCAAGTTGATCAAAATCTCTACCATGATCACTTCTTATGGAAGCAATAGGTAGGTTTTTCAATGTTTGAAGTTCTCTACAAGGCTTTGAAAATTCAGTGAGAGCTTCAGATTTTCCTTTAAGAAACATAACCCAAGTATATCTAGAGAAATCATCTACAATAACAAGCACATACTTCTTACCCTTTGGAGTTGGAGTTCTCATAGGACCAAAGAGATCCATATGCAATAGTTCAATGGGTCTAGTAGTACTTACAAAGTTCTTTGGCTTGAATGAGCTTCTAGTTTTCTTGCCTTCTGCACATACTTTGCATACTTCTTCATCTCTGAACTTGATAGAGGGTAGACCTCTTACTAAGTTCTTGGAGACCAACTTGTTCAAGGTATGCAAGCTAACGTGTCCCAACTTTCTCTGCCAAAGCTTTGAATCTTCTTTCAAGGCCTTGAGACACTTCAAGTTTTCACCTGCAACTTTGTTAGTTTGAAAAGTATAAACATTGTTTGATCTAGAGGCTGTGAGGATGCAATTGCCAGATTTCTCATTAACACATTTCTCTTTATCAAAAATAACCTTGTTGCCATTATCACAAAGCTGAGCTACAATAAGAAATTAAATTTCAAGCCATCAACTAGATATACATCAGAAATAGAATTTTCAGAATTTGTATCAACTTTACCAATACCAAGAATGTTGCATTTGCCTTTGTCACTGTAGATAGTGCTTTCTAGACAGGCAGATCATAGCTACATGGCGACCATCCAGCACACCTAGTTGTGCTCCACACACACTGGATCACCACCCGCGCTGATCCACGTGGGGGCTGCGAGACAGGGCCCTCGCATACCACCACACGGGACTTGTAGGGACTTGGTGGTTTGGAGGCTAGAGTAAGTCCTGTCGCGCGCGAGCGAAAACCAAGCCCGCGCGCGACCCCTAGTAACTGCTTTGAGAGATTTATGACACGAGCTCCATAAACCCGGTCAACCTCATAACGGTTCCGGTATATGCGGACGAACGTGCCATAACGGTCCCTATATACGCGGACGAACATGCCGTTGTAGTTAAGCTAAGTAAGCCGCCATTAAAGGGCGCATTAACCACGCTACAACGGTCACATTCTACGTTATATATAGGATCATTAACCCTTCCATACAAGGGCGCATCACCTGAGATACGCGGGAGCTCTGCCAAAATCCTGCCTCTCTCTCATACAGTGCTATTGTCTTACTCTCTCCCTACACACAACCTTACTCTTCCTGTGTTCTTTCTATCCCCTACTCTTGGTGTATACTGAATTCTCTCTGCATGATTCTCTCGTACACATTTGGTGAACCCGACGTGAAACTTACCATTGCAAGCAACCATGTCTCATGAAGATGATGTCAGTAACAGATCGCCCTCCACGGATACCACCTCGGGAGAGGAGACCCGTCACGCTTCTGCGGACGCCGGAGAGACTCCGACGTTGGAGGCTCTGAACGCCACTATTCAGAATCAGGGAGAGGCCCTTCAGGCTCAATCCGCACAGATGGAGCGGATAATGGCCATTCTGGGAACCCTTGCCCCGAACCCTACATGAGGCACTGCCGTCTCTCAGGGAGGAGGAGTTTCCACCACCCAAGGGACTGGAGTGATACCCACGCCACCTAATCCTAATCTGCAAACCCCACCGTCAACGGTGCAGTTGCCCTCGGTCCAGGGGCAAACAGCCCAAATACCGCATTTTACCGCACATATTCCTCAACCATCAACTGTGGCACCCAACCTGTCCTCACAATACCCCTTGCCTTCTCCGCCGGCACTGTTGGGCAACGTGAATTCACAGTACGCTCCTAGCCCGACCACGACATATGTGTCGCCACCGACTACAAAAACCCTTCCTCCTGCTGCTGAAGGGAGTGCACCGGAGTGTATGACATCGCTACGCCGGCGCATGGAAACTTTCTTGGCCAGTCAACCGTTCGCTGACACCATCATTCCAAAGGTGGATAATGATCCGCCCATCCCACGAGAAATTTATCTCATGCCTAACCCCGCAGGGTACAAGGCCCCTAAGTGGGACAAGTTCGAAGACGTCAACGCGAATGCTCACGAGCACGTCATGCGTTTCATTGATGTGATGGGACCATATGGAGCTGATCCCAAGCTACTGATGCGTAAGTTCCCCAAATCTTTGGGAAATGTCGCCTACAAGTGGTACAGAACGTTGGAGGCCGGATCCTTGAAGACCTGGGATGACATGGTTCAGAAGTTTTATACCAAATTCTTCCAGGTGGAAGAGAAGGTGACAATGATTCATCTCTCTCGTATGTACCAGAAGCGCAAGGAAGATGGGGTCACGTTCATTAAGAAATTCAGAGCCAAGTCCTTGGAGTGCAGAGATGAAGTGCTTGAGGGCAGGCTCGTGGAAATATGTCTGCAAGGTATGCGAGACGAGTACAAAGGTATGCTTATTAACCTACAAACTCCTAAATTTTCAAAATTGATGGAGTGAACGAAAAACATAGAGCCTATAGTGGAGAGACAGAAGAAGAAGCACGCCCCTGAACGATCCCCGGGTGGAACTACTTTTAAAATTGGAAGGTTCATCTACAAGAGGGGGCGCGAAGCTGAGGTTAATACAGTCTCGCCGCAAAAGCAGCCCAGGGTTACAAACTTGGATGCGCCACCTCTACCATGCTCGGTAGAGGAAGCGACTGACTTGTGTAAGCAGTGGCTTAAAGACGGTATCTTGCCGCCGCTCGAAAGGATACCCTCCAAGGAGATGATGAGGGACCCAAAGTGGTGTGAATGTCACGGAAAGATCATGCACCCCACGGCTGATTGCAAGAAGCTCAGAAACATGGTAAGCCGAAAAATGAAAGATGGCGAGTTGATTGTCAGCGATCAGAGGCAGGATGTGCGAAAAAATCCACTGCCCGCCCATGCGGAGCAAGAACCGAAAGGCAAAGAGGTGGCCATGATCCCAATTATGGATCTCGAAGAGATTGCGGAAGACGGTCTACCCATCATTGCCGAAGTCTACAATGAGGAGGACTACAGTATAGACACGGAGGACGAACGAGTCGATCGGATGAAAGGGTCGCACAGGTTTAGCAAGTTCTTCGATGAAATGAACTTTTCGGAGAAATGCCGGAAAGAAATGACAAAAGCAATTCTAAGGATAGCAGAGGATTACGAAGAAGACATCGTGGTCTCCAATGGGAAAGGTGTCAGAGCATCTCGTTCCACAGAAAAGGTCATGACCTTCTCTGCAAGCGACAAGAAAACAGATGAGAGCCACCAGAAGCCTTTGTACGTAACGGCAGTAATCAATGGTGTTGAGTTCAAAAGGGCGTTCGTCGACGGAGGAGCGGCAGTTAACGTGGTCTCGCTCAACACTCTAAAGTTGGCGGGAATCCCGGAGCAGAAGATTGTCAGACGTCCATCCCGGCTGATGGGATTTGGAAGCGTTTCCAGGATGACGATAGGATGGATCCGTCTGGGCGTCCAGATAGGCAAAATCAAATGTTCAGCCAAATTCTACGTCATCGATGCGAACACTACGTATCATATAATCATAGGACGAGCTTGGATTCATCGCTTTGATGCAGTCCCCTCGACAGCCCACCAGGTGATGAAAGCTATCTCGAATGACAGAATAGTGGAGATACCAGCTTCGGTAAACCCTTTCAATCTGGATGAGGCGCACCTCACCGAAGCAGTGTGGTTCACCGAAATGGCAGATGAGCAAACGCCAGGGCCGTTTAATCCCACTCCTTTGCCTCGATGGGAGGACATCAAGGATCAATCACCAGCAGGAGTAATGGTGACAAGGGAGGAGGCCCGGGAAAAGTTGTATGTGCAAGAAGAAGCACCGCAGGTCGACTACCAAAGAAAGAATGTGTACACCCTGAAAAGGGTAGTAAAGCACGATCCCGCGGGCAAAGAGATAGAAAGCTTCTACTCTAACAGGAAGAAATGCTATCGCATATGAAGGTGCGCGGGGATACCCCCACATGGGCATGGGGATACCCCTGAGCAAATCAATCAAATCGAACGTGTCATGGGGGTAGACAAGCCGACACCAGACGTTTCGGAAGGTAAGTTAAAAGAAGCGCCTGAATGCATGGATGACAAGCCAAAACTTCAGAAACAGGAGCTGAAGGAAGTATTCCTAAGCCCAGGAGAAGAAAAGAAGAGGCCCGTCTTTTTAAGTGCAGATCTCAAAGCGAGGAAGAAGCAAGGTTGTTGCAACTTCTGACTGAGTACAAAGATGTGTTCGCATGGGAATACGATGACATGCCCAGTCTGGACACAAGCATTACCGTGCACATATTAGATGTAATCCCGGGGTCTAAGCCGGTAAAGCAGAGCACAAGGAGCTTCTGACCGGAGATAAAAGTAAAAATCAAGCAAGAAATTGTCAAGCTGCTGACTGCCAAATTCATCAAGCCCAATCATCATCCCACATGGTTGGCTAATATTGTGCCCGTGGTGAAGAAGAATGGACAGCTTCGCATTTGTGTAGACTTCAGATATCTCAACCACTTTTGCCCTAATGATGATTTTCCGCTGCCCAACATCGATCTGCTCATTGATTCGACTGCGGGTCATCGTATGTTCAGCTTTATGGATGGCTTCAGTGGGTACAACCAGATCAAAATGGACCCTGAAGACGCACGGAAGACCGCATTCATCACGCCAGTGGGAGTCTTCAATTACACGGTTATGCCGTTTGGACTCAAGAACGTAGGCGCGAATTATCAGCGAGCCATGATGGCTCTGTTTCATGACATGATGCACAAAGAAGTGGAATTTTTATGTTGATGACTTGGTTGTCAAGTCCAAGGAAGAAGCGGGCCACTTAGGGGACCTGCGGAAAGTATTTGAAAGATGCATAAGTTTCCAGCTAAAGATGAACCCCATGAAGTGCGCATTCGGAGTGACCTCGGGGAAGTTCTTGGGATGTGTAATACATCGCCAGGGCATCAAGCCTGATCCCGCAAAAGTATCAGCCATCACTAGCATGACGGCGCCGCACAATCAGAGTACTCTGAAAACATTCTTGGGGAAGTTATCTTACCTGCGAAGGTTCATCCCTGCGATCGCGGAAATAACCTTCTGCTTTAGCGATCTCCTCAAGAAGAATGCTGTGTACAATTGGACCATAGAACATGAGGCCGCGTTCGAAAGGCTAAAGGACTTGCTGACGTCACAAAGGGTAATTATCGCACCACAGCTCGGATCACCGCTTTTGCTGTACCTAACATCAACAAAGAGGTCTATAGGGGCACTTTTGGCTCAAGAATATGAAGGGCAAGAAAGGTCGATTTACTATATTTCTCGCATAGTGCAACCAGCAGAATCAAGGTACACAGATATTGAGCGTCATTGCCTTGCTCTATTCTTTGTAATAGAAAAGTTGAAGCACTACTTCGCCTCGCACAAAGTGGTAGTGGTTACAAAGAGTGACCCCATACGGTACCTCTTGACTCACACTTCTCCTGGCGGAAGACTGGCAAAATGGTATATGACCATCTCCCAATACGACATCACGTGCATTCGGCCGAGGGCAATCAAATCGCAAGCAATGGCGGATTTGCTAGCACAGTTCCCTGATAACAGCCACGAGCCCATGATCGAGGAAGAACTAGAGGGACCCGAGATCTATGCAGTTGAATTGCCTTACTGGACGCTTCATTTCGATGAATCGTCAACAAGGAAAGGTGGAGGAATTGGAATAGTTCTGACCAAACCCGATGGAGAGGTCATACAAATGTCCACAAAACTCGATTTCGCAGTCATCAACAACGAATCGGAGTATGAGGCTCTCATTGCAGGTATCCGCGCAGCCAGGGCACTGGAAGTAAGCAATTTGACGGTTATGGGGGATTCCAAGCTAATCGTCAAGCAAGCTTCAGGCGAGTATGGATTAAAAGAGGTAAATCTATTGCCCTACCGGACTTTGGTACAGAGGCTGGTGCAACAATTCTGCGACGTCAGGTACGAGCATACACCTAAAGCAGATAATCGGCATGCTGATGCTTTGGCCACTCTGGGATCTAAGGTTAGTGCGGATAAGTGCCCCGCGAGAATCTCGATTGAAGTACGAGTATCATCGGCGTTGACAGAGGACGCATGCGAGGATGAATGCATGGACGATGCAGACTGGAGGAAGCCAATATTACACGCCATCGCAGAGGGAACGAGTAAAGAAAATCGGGCATCCACTAAGGGGTACTGCATACACGATATTACTCTCTACTACAAAGGCCCAGGTGGAATACTCATGCGATGCGTCTCGCAACAGGAGGGACAAGCGCTGTTAGAAAAGATTCACCAGCATACTTGCGGGGAAAGTGAGGTGTCAATCTATCGGAAAGCCCAAAGGTATGGGATTCACTGGCCGGACATGTCAACGGCTGCAGCGTTAATTCAAGGGAACTGCGAAAGTTGCGCATTGATCAGGGATTCTTTAATAACTTCTCTGATTGATGATGATGCGGATTGGAGGAAGCCGCTCTTCGATTTCCTCACGGAAGGAATCGAGCCTGGGTCCAGAAAAGAAGCCGAAAATCTGAAAAGGAAGGCAGCCCGGTACGTGGTGAAAGAAAACATACTCTGGCGAAGGGGTCACGAGGGTAACCTACTTCGATGCCTAGACAGCAAAGAAGCACACGAGGTGATGGATCTCTCTCATCAAGTAGAGCATCAAGGGGGCGCGAAATTACGCAGACATCTCCTCACAGTTGGCTATTTCTGGCCCACTATGGAGGCAGATTGCCGCGCTAAAGTAAGGAGATGCCAGGAGTGTCAATTCAAAGGAAACCTCGTACATGACCCTGCTGTAGATCTACATGCGCTGGGGACACCATGGCCATTCCACACTTGGGCTCTGGATTTTGTTGGCCCTATTCAACCAGCCTCGCATGGGAACCAGTTTATCCTCACCGCGACCGAGTTGTTCACTAAGTGGGTAGAGGCAATACCGCTGAAGACAGCAAACGCACTTGCTGTGGTCCATTTCGTCCAAGAGAACATCATATATAGGTTCGGTATTCCTAACACAATTCTCTCGGATAATGGTACCCCTTTCGTCAATCGCCAAGTAGCCGCAAAGCTAGCGGAGTACAACATAAGGCAGATATGTTCTACTCCTTATTATCCAAAAGGGAATGGTCAAGCGGAAGCGACCAACAAGACACTGCTAAGAATCCTGAGCAAGATGGTCGCAGACGATCACAAGAAATGGGCCGATTCTTTGAACTTAGCATTGTGGGCAAATCGAACTTCGCCGAGGACCCCCACAGGAGTCTCCCCATTTCTTTTATGCTATGGAGCTGAAGTTGTAGTACCGTCGGAGGTGAAAATCAACTCTGCAAGGTTGGCCTTTCACGCACTATATGACAATCAGCGTGACCATGACCTGATTTTATTGGAAGAAAAGCGAGAGCAAGACAAGCGGACTAATAAACGGTACAAGGAGAGGATCGCCCGCGCGTACAACAAAACAGTCCAACATCGAGACTTCGCGGTTGGGGACCTGGTCTTACGCGCATCGGATCACTGCATGCGGGAGGCGGCTCACCCAAAGTTCGCAGCCAACTGGGAAGGACCATTCGAAGTCAAAGAAGTCTTTGACAGTGGCTACTGCAATATACAGAGGCTACATGGGACGGCGACAACTCCAAGCTCAGTCAACATGCGCTAGATTAAGAAGTATTATCCTTAACTTCTCTCCTTACATGCATCAGATTACAATGCCTATTTACGTCTAGTATTACGATAGACTCATGCGTTGTCTCTCCCACATGAGGGGTTTGTAACCTAGCCTCTCCCATATGAGGGACTTGTAATTTTGCCTCTCAAATATGAGGGTATATTTAATAAAAGACGTCTCCCAAATGGGAAGAATTTTATGACTTTGGCTGTCTTTTATCGCTTCATTTACTTCTCTATTTCGTAACAACAAAGCCTATCTACCGAGATAGCAGCGCTAATCAAATATAATCTTAATTGATCCTCAAGCCTATCTGCCGAGATAGCAGCACAATGCAAATGCGATCTAAAATGACCTTGAAGCCTATCTGCCGAGATAGCAGCACTATGCAAATGTGATCTAAATTGATCCTAAAGCCTATCTGCCGAGATAGCAGCACTATGCAAATGCGATCTAAATTGATCCTAAAGCCTATCTGCAAGGATAGCAGCGATATTAAAATGCGATCTCGAATGATCTAAAAACTTATCTGCGAATCTATCTATCAGATAGCCAGCTAGAGCAGCAACACTATGTGTAAAACAAAGAATTATGCAGGCAAATATCCAAATGCAAAAGGCAAAAGAAACATAACTTGTTTTATAGCCGACTCGCATGCGATATTACAAACTGTTCTATCAAAGCAATGGACAGCAAATACTCAAGTTTCTCATTAAGAGTCAAAATGACTTACAATCTATATGTCTAGATAGCAGCTTACAAGTGAAATCTAATGGTAAGCT
Organism: Linanthus parryae; assembly: GCA_023055425.1. Classification (NCBI taxonomy): domain Eukaryota; kingdom Viridiplantae; phylum Streptophyta; class Magnoliopsida; order Ericales; family Polemoniaceae; genus Linanthus; species Linanthus parryae. The sequence continues at coordinate 19,510,661 of JALGPY010000012.1, read as the reverse complement.
AAATCTTACTATAAAACGAACGGCCTACAAACACTACAAAAGCTATGCGATGCCATCTTCAAAAGCCCGAATCTGCACAAGGCCTCTATCTGGTTTTCTGCCCAAGAGACATGCCAGATGAACCACCTATTCAGGCGGATGCGGCGGTGAAGAACAGGCAGGGAGCAACTCCTGGGGCAGGAAGCTCCTTGTCCACGGAGACGAGCACAATGGCTCGCCACCCCTAGTTCAAGAACGTGGAGGCAAATAGTTCTCCTCTGGGAAAGCTAGAGGAGAAACACTCCGTTCATTATGAGTTGGTAAAAAGGTCACTACAACACTGCACCTCGCAGAAAGGCAGCCGGAAATACAACCTGCAAACATAATAGACGAAGAAAAATCTTCGAACAAACATGAGGTATTACGTGCATCTTCTTTACGATGGTTATGAAGATCAATAAGCTTCGTAAAGAAGATTTTGGAAGCTATTTCTATGGCAAAAAACACAAACTCAGGTTTCACAACTTGAAATTGCCATGAATCAACAAAAGACAAGCGTTGAAGCCAGCAGTCGTAAGGACTCATTGCAAGCCACATTTTGGGATGAAGAACCCAAGCAGCAAGAGGCAGGGTTTATATAGACCCTATGGAGACCCTTCAGCTCCCCAGCTGAGTCAGCAAAGCATGGAAAAGGGGTAAGAATCAATTACTTACGTCTTAAAAGATGTAACATTCAATTACCCTACTAAAGGCTATGACGATTCGGTGGCGTGCCCTAATTAATGACGGAAGGTCATAATACGGATGGACTTCCCAAGGAAAGCGTGCTTATCTAATAAGCAGTTAGCGCGAAAATCAAGGCGAATATGTCACCAGGTGACGTCGTAATTGATACGCATAAAATATTTGAGCAAATCCCAGGAAGGGCAAAACGGGCATTCACGTCTTGAATAAAAAAAAGGGGGGGGGGGGGAAACCCTAGCAACATTACCATAATGTTTTTTTGTGTCAAACAAATAATTGCTATTTTTTTCAAAATAAATCTTTAATCAGGGGGTCATCGGGAGAAAACAAGAGTGATGTATCTCTCACTTGGTCCACCTCTCGCTTTAGCTGCTCGTACTTGGCGCTCATCTCATGGAAGAGTTTGACAGCCTCTTCAGCCTTATGCCTTTGCTCCTCTACCTTTCGCCCCTCAGCTACGAGATTGTGGAAGCCGCGCTTCAAATTCACAGCTGCGCGAATTTGGGTGACCCTGTTGAGAAGATACCCGAAGCCCAGCTTGCCTTGAAATTTGGCTTGAAGGCCTTGGCACATGCTGAAAAGCAGATGCGCACTTTGAGGAGAAATGGTCGCAGGGGTGGCCGCAGATAGCTGCTCCAAAATCCAGATGGCTTCCGTCAAGAACAGTCTTCTGTTAAAAGGCTCTATCTCTATAGACTTCGCAAACGACCGAGGATAGGAGAGACGCATCCGAACTAGCCAATCCACATCAGCTTGCTTCAATCCTAAAAATGTTGATTCAAGTTTAGAGCATGAAACTTGTAAATGAACAGTGCAAAATGCGAAAAATGGTGACATACCGGTTCCTTCAACGATCTCACGCAAAGAAGGAATGCGCGTTGCTGGGAGAGCTGAAGTCTGTCCTCGCTCCATTGCTCGTCTATCAGTTGCGAGCTCTAGCTCCTCATAGTTGTCAGGAAGGGTATAGGCCGCCACAGGTGCGATTGCAGCTCCCACTTGCGAGTTCCAAAAACTCCATGCTTGAGGAACCTCTGGAAGCTCTATCTCTGTTGGAGGAATGGCAACGGTAGTAGCTGTTGCTCCACGAGGAACTCCTTCAGGTGCGAGGGGCTCGTGGGGATCGGGAGCACTCATTTGAACATTCACATTCGCATGTGATGTTATTTCTTCCACAACCTGCTCATCCTCATGAACCTCGGCCCCGGCAGCATCTGTCTCCATTTCATCAGCCGCGACACCAGCATCTTCCTCCATTAGCACGGTGTCAGCTTCCATGTCATCAGAAACTTCAATGACATCCTCCAAGGGCTCTTCTGCATAATCGGCAGCTGCGACAGGCTTCTCGACATGGGAGCTTTGCTTTGGAACATAAGATGCAGGGGGTTGAATTCTCTGTTCTGGCATGGCTTCCTCAGCATCACCTGCGATACAAGACAGGAAAATGTGAGGTAACTTGTATCACACAATGTTTTGCTATTTTGATAAATCAAGAGCGAGCACCTCCACGCGTAGGTGGGATTGTGGCATCTTCATCATATGCTAAAGACGCGACACCGTATCCTACTAGGGTATCTTCATTAAGCACATCTTTAAGATGGGCGTGACCTGGGGTGCGAAGAAACCAGTTATGATGATCATTGGGTTACTAAGCTTAGTTTACAAACACTGCTTGAATGATTACCTGAGGGTTCACCGCACTTACTTACTAGCCATCGTCGGATATCAGCTTTTGACAAGCCATGCTTTAACGCACCCGTAATCACTTCTTGATAAGTCACAGCGAGGTTAAAAATCTCACCTTGTTTATCACCTGCGATTTCCTCAAAATCTGCTTGAGCTTGTTCCAAAGCAGCCGAATCCAAATCATCCGCCGCATCTTCCTCATCAGCTTGCTGCACCAAGTCGTCAACATGTTGCTCTTCCAAACTCCTCTTCTTTATGAGTTCAATCTCATCTTCTTCTCGCTTCTTTCTTCTTTCAGCAGCCTCCGCAGCTGTTCTCCTAGACTCGGCAAGGACGTCCTCGTCTATGGCTTCGCTGGAAACGCCAGAGTGAGAATCCTCTTCTGCCTCTTGGCCAGAAGGCCGCTGATGGTTTCTGCATCATCATCTGCGAAAGAAAAAACTGTTCAATAATGAGTGCGAGAGTTAAAGTAACGAGAAGATAAGTTCGTTCGAGATACCTTCCGAATCTTCCACTTGTATCTCACCTATTTCTTCTTCTTCGTCATCATCTCTTTCTCTCACCTCTCTCCTCTCATCCTCCTCTTCCTCCTGACCAAACGGAACAAAAGTCTCGACTGCGAGCTCTTTCCGCACCTTGCTTGGCATTCGAACTTTGCCTTTGTCCCTAGAAGTAAGGGACTTCGCAGGAGAGGAAGCTGGAGCACTTCTAGGGGAAGAGATTGTGATTCCCTTCTGCCTTGGTCTCTTTTCCCTTGGAGCGGAAACTGCTGGAGGAGATGGAGCGTTCCAGGGAGGAGACAAGGCTGGAGTGTTTTCTATCAGCGAGTCAGCGAATGCATCCATTACCTCGCGAATTCGGGCCTCGATCGCGGGAGCCATTCCCATTGCTAGCAGAATTTGCTCACCCTGCCTTCTCGCAGCAACGATGGTATTGATCAGCGACTTGGAGCGCTCACCAGATGCAAACCTCCTCAGATAGCACTAAAACAGAAAATGGAGCATAAGTTTCGACACATCAAAGTAAAGAAACTTAACACACGCAAAGGAAGTTGTTTACCTTGGCGAAATCTTCGCTGTACTTGATAACATGCAAAGCACCATCCCTAACTGTGGCCATCTTCTCTTCAAGGATGGTGGAGGGGCACAAGTGGTTCTCATGGTCCAGCAAGGCGTAGCAGCCATACTGGGAGTCATCCAAACTGCAGTTAGGACGGAATGGGAAGGAAGTTCTCTTGATCACAGGAGCTCTGCTGGGTTGAGGGGTCGACTGTGTCTCAAATCTAGCCTGCTAGGTAGTCCAGTAAGCAACCCAATTCTTGGAGTAGCGACCTGCGCAGCCACCTGAAGGTTGATCGAAGGGAAGATTGCTCCTCAGGATCGTTTGGAACTCGCCAGACAGTAGCCGCTTGTAGCAGCCTCTTACAATGGATCTAGGCCAAACTGATGGCGCCACCGCATCAAAGCTAAACTGGGGAGAAACGCAAGTGGGATCGACGTCCACTGTGATCCTCTCGTACCTGGGAGTAAGCTCACGAACATACTCTGCAAGAGCAGGAAGATAACCCCTTAGACACCAGCTGAAGAATTCGCGATAGCGCTCATGGAAGCGCTCATGACCCTCGAAAAGAAGCTCTTCCGAGAAGGCAACAGGTTTGGCAGGTACAACTTTGGGAACCATCGCACATTCTCAATGCGCGTGGCATAAGGCCTAGCCGTAAAATTGCTGCGGTCATCGCATATCAGGCTCCAGGTACACTTAGGAAAGTGGGTCCCAAACCATCGAGCAGCTCTTCCACTGGAAAGTTCATCCTCCGCACCTGGGACACACCATTTGCTGGGCTTAGAAGGAACAGGAGCATAGGAGGGCCATCGCTCAAAAACCCACATGGTCAGGAATGCGATGTTAACATAAGTCAACACATCAAGGCGACCGCGAGAGTCCTTGGTCGCTACAACCAGTTGGTCTAATCTATGATACAGGGTGCCCAAGACTAGCGGCCCAAGTGCGACTCTCTGACCAAGGGTTAGTCTCACAACAAGAGGGAGGACATGGTAGAAAACCCCATCATGAGGGTGGCCATCAATTAGGTACCTTGACAACCAGGCGCAGAGAAAGCCACACAAATCCAAATGATAACCTTTCCCATTCACATAATTCTTCGCCTTTGGGTTCTGGCTCAGAAGTTTCTAGGTGATACTGCTACTCGCATAGTCGCGAAAGAAGTACTGCACCCACTTGCCCCAGGTGTTCTTCGCAGATGTATCAACCAACTGCCAGTCGGGAAGAAGTTTGGCAGGTGTCCATCGTGTGTCAATTTTCTTTACCTCCGACAAGCATTCCTCCATTTGCTTGTATAGAGAAAGTTCTGCATCAGTCCTCAAAGGACTCAGAGGATCCACCTCACCAATAGGAGAAAGATCATACAACATGTGTACATCCTCCAGAGTGGGAGCAGCCTCGAACTCAGCAAAATGGAAGGTGTGAGTCGCAGGCGAATAGTGGGAAAGAAGGTTTAGAAGCATGGACTGGTCCAACTTCACGGCAGCACCCTTCATAGCACAGACTGCGAAATAGACGCCGGCATTGTTCAATGCGATGGCATGGTGGGTCAATACATGGTCGATCCACTCATCCATGAAGTCCAATTTCTGAACAAATGTCTCGGTAGAAATTGCAGTATGGGGGAAAACCCCATTTTCAACCCCTAATCGAACCACATCCTTGGAATTGATCAATTCAAGCATGGCTGCGTTAACAGACGGGGTTAATTTCTGCAACTCTCCAGAGGGAACGGGAGTCGGCAGGTTCTTCACCTTAACCCTAGCATGGTAAAAATCTTTTCCGCCCAAATAGGGGGCTTTCCGCCATAAGGTTTGGGGAATATCAGGTATTTTTTCAGCCTCCTTAATGGGTTTAGTTCCTTTTGTCTTTGCCATTCCTGCGGAAAAGCAAGAAAAAAGGGGGGAGAAACACACACACTCAGTTTGAATTTCAGTTTGAAGCAACTATGTTTGTCAAAAGAAGATGAACAGTTCAGGGTAAATTCTTGAATTAGAAGTTCGGAATCGTTTATATTTCTTGGAATTTCAGAAGTCTCACATTCAAAATCCGGTGATTAGATCGGTTATGGGGTTAAGAACAAGGTCTCTTTTTTCAGTTCTCAACGAATGATATGTTTCAAATAGCCACGGGTTTGCAGATCCAATACAGTTCAAAGCATATTTCAGTACATTAAATGAAATTGAGCAAAACCAACCTTGTTTTGGTAAAGCTTGTTTAGATGAAGCAAGTTGAAGGAGACGATTGACAAGGAAGAACTGATGATTGATCACTTGAATCTCCTCTTGAAGGCTTCCGGGTAGCATTCACTTTAAGAGAAAGAAGTGATGCTTTGCAAAAATGGAGAGCACAGAGTATTTATCCAAAAACAATGAGGCGTCGCGTCCTTTCAGTAGTCGAATGGCAACCGTCACCGTCGAATCGCGCAATCACAGGACAAGCTGACGTCATGCCTAAAACCCTAAAAGAGACGGCAGGACTCTAGGGATTTTAGGTCATAATGACATGCATGGGGGCTGAATTTGCGTGTATTTGAATTGATGCGTGGCGGCGACGCGTACATTGGTTCCTGCGCATTGAAGCCTATCCGGCTGTGTGCCTTCACGCGCAAAAAGGGGGCTAATGTAGATAGTTCTTTCTAGACAGGCAGATCTTAGCCACGTGGCGACCATCCAGCACACCTAGCTGTGCTCCACACACACTGGGTCACCACCCGCGCTGATCCACGTGGGGGCTACGAGACAGGGCCCTCGCATACCACCACACGGGACTTGTAGGGACTTAGTGGTTTGGAGGCTAGAGTAAGTCCTGTCGCGCACGAGCGACAACCAAGCCCGCGCGCAACCCCTAGTAACTACTTAGAGAGATTTATGGCACGAGCTCCATAAACCCGGTCAACCTCATAACGGTTCCGGTATATGCGGACGAACGTGCCGTAACGGTCCCTATATACGCGGACGAACGTTCCGTTGTGGTTAAGCTAATTAAGCCGCCATTAAAGGTCGCATTAACCACGCTACAACGGTCACATTATCCGTTATATATAGGATCATTAACCCTTCCATACAAGGGCGAATCACCTGAGATACGCGGGAGCTCTGCCAAAATCCTGTCTCTCTCTCTCATACAGTGCTATTGTCTTACTCTCTCCCTACACACAACCTTACTCTTCCTGTGTTCTTTCTATCCCCTACTCTTGGTGTATATTGAATTCTCTCTGCAAGATTCTTTCGTACACAGTCACCAAGTGTAATTGATCCTTCTGATTGCTCTTTCAGTTCTGAGAATAGAGATATCTTTCCACTCATATGTCTTGAACAACCACTGTCCATAAACCATTTTTGCTCTTTGATCTTGGTGACACCCTACAAACACCATTCACTGCCTTACCCAGCTGTTAGACTAAGTGCTGGATTTAGATTCATATTCTGGGTCAACCATGTTAGGTGGTCTAACCCCTTTAGGAACCTAAATCTCTCTAACTTGTCCTTTGAGTTGGAAGGGAAAAGTTTTCTTCATTATTTGAGGGTCTCTTCTTCTAAAAGGACAAGTCATCTTAACATGACCAATTTTACTGCAGTAATGGCACTTAGGAGATGTTTTGCCTCCAGCTTTGACAAATGTGGTATTGTTCTTCTTTGAAAATTTGGATTGTATCCAATACTAGTTTTGTGAACAGACGTTAAGCTACCTCAAGAATCAAGTTCAAGTTGTGTTCTGAGCCTGCAAGTTTTGCTTTAACCAATTCAGAATCTTGAAGTTTCTCAGTCAGAGTAGTCTTTTTTTTATCCACTTCATCAACTTGATGTCTTAGATTAACAATGTTGTCACTCAAGAGAGAGTTCTCAGTGACTACTTCCTTGACTTGTGTTTTCAAGGCTTTGAAACTGGTTTTCAAGGCCTAGATATCACTGTTAGTTTTCTTCTGAGAGATTTCAAGATTCTGATTCAGGCAAACAAGATGTAAATTCTCTTTTGCTTGCTCATGAAATTTTTCTTTCAAAACTCTAATTTCTTTTAGATAGTCCTCTTCATTTAAAAGCATTGTTCTAAGATAATCAGAGAGGGCTTTTGTTGGTTTTAAATTAAGCAGTTTACCATTACCTCAATGTTCTTTTCAGAACTTTCATCATGCTTGGCCATAAAGCATATGTTGGCATGTTCTTCTTCAGATTCAGAGTCACTTGATGTGTCTGAATCACTCCATGAAGCTATCATAGTTTTCTTTCTTCTATCATGATCTTTCTTATGAAATTTCTTCCTCGTCTTTTGTGGACAATCTCTGATCAAGTGTCCTGCATCACCACACTCAAAGCAATTCATGACTTTAGGCTTATTACCATGTAAAGAAGATTTACCTTTGTAGTCTTTGCTAATGGAGGATCTATGTCTATCACTGTTGAAGTCCTTTTTTCCAAAGCTTTTCTTCATTTTAAGAATCCTGGTCAAGGCTTTGGAAATCAAAGAAATTGGATCTTCATAATCATCCTTAGTTTCAAGGCTTTGAAATGTCTCATTTCCCTTTTCCTTGAGAGCCAAGTTCTTGACACCTTCTGGTAGTTCTCCATCAACTTCATTCGTGGATATCTCATGTGTAAGGAGCTTCCCTTGTAGGTCATCAAGTTGAAGTGATGAGAGATCTTGAGATTCCTCAATAGTAGTAGTCTTTGGTTCCCATTTTTCCTTTGGAAGACTTCTTAGAATCTTCCTCACCTTTTCTTCATTAGAAATATGCCTTCCCAATGAATCAAGGTTGTTGACAATGTCAGTGAATCTTTTGAACATGTCTCTGATTGACTCATCTCCATTCATCTTGAATAGTTCATATTTCCTGAGATATATTTCGATATTGGTTTGCTTGACTTGGCTGGTTCCTTCAAAGGTTACCACAAGTTTATCCCATAACAGACAAGCTATTTCAAGTCTTGAATCTGCATTCAACTTACATGTACCATTTCTATGCAACCTTCCCCATAGACTTTGGACATTCTCGCATCCTAAAGTTTTTATCTATTCTATAGTGTCCCAGTAGGTCAATAAACCTCATCACATCCTACGTGCGTTAACCGTGTCCTCGTCAAATTTTACAAACGTTGATGCCTTGTATGCCCCGGGATTGGTAATCTCATATATTTCCATAGGGATTTGCAGTGGGCACTCAATGTAGAGTATCGTAGGAAGGCTGGGTTTCTGAGTGGCCATGAGGTTGTCAATCTTATGCTCTCGTGTGGCTAGAGCATGTGTTGGCATGGGTGCAGACGGATCGGTCTCTAGGCTTCATGGGGGTCTCTGGGATTGTAGGCTTGCGATGTAGGGGTCTAAGGGTTTGTAAGGTGGGACGCTTTAGTTTCCCTCAACCGCAGATGTGGGACCTCAGAGTCCAAGATTGGCCGAGAAATCAGATAAGTTCCTTCTGAATGGGGAATGTAGGCCTTGAGAGTTTGCAGGGCCATTATCGACAGACGGGCCTACTCGCGGATCCGAAGGTAAGATGGGAAAGTGGTGCCTGGGTTCGACAGCTCTATCACAGCTGGTATGGATACAATTTATTTAGCGAGATGATCGCATTTATGGGTGTTTGTGATCATCACTTCGTCCGTGGATTGTTTCACTTGATTAATGTGATTATGCGGAGTGGTGATTAGGGCATGGATGGCTGCAAGTATATGGTTTTGGGGATTTTTATAGTCTTAATCCTTTGGCTGTAGAGAACCGGAGAGGCTAGTAAGGAGTAGATTCCATGCTGAGTTCGTCGGCGGCCATGATAACTTATTTGGTAACTTGCTGATTGATTGGTTAGCTATCTTTCACGTCAGGTTCACAAAAATCTATATGAGTGAATAGAATGGGTAAAGATGGAGCTTAATTATTTATGCTCGGGTTAAAGGTATTCTAGAGTTAACAATCTAACAAGTACTAGATGGATTAAAGGGCCAATGAGATATAGAGGAAAGGCGTGGAAATAAGTATTACGGTGCTATATAGGATAGACACAACTTGTTGGCAGCAATTCGGCAATTCACAGGGAATAATCACAGTGTAATGTGCCGAAAGGTACCGTCCTATTTATACTAGTCAGACAAGGCAAGCCAATGGGATAAACGTGGTCGTACACACGACCACGACCCATCATGAGGAGGCGTCTCCTAAATCCCTGGAGACTGTCACGGATGACGTCAAACAAGTATGAAGAACACGGTAGAACAAGCCGGCTCCACATCACGTACTGGTTGCATCTGGAACAGATCCCATATGTGACGGGCCTTATTCCAGCCTTTAGACAACTAAAACCCATGGCTCCTATGTGAAGTAGTGAAGTGTGCGGCATGACCTGGTGGTTCTGGAGCACAGTTGTGAAGACACTTGTAGGTTTCTGATGGGTCCACGTGGCACAGGCCTGGTGCTTCATTCTTGACCGCCTACAGTAAGTACTAGAAGTTTGATAAGAAAATACTTATTAATAAAATATCAGATAAATCTTAAAAATATAATCTTGTTAAAATAAGTATTTCATTCCTAACTAAACTATCTCTTTTGGAAGAATAAGATTCAAGTCTTAAGAAATCCGAAAAGAATAATTTATGATTGATTGAACTTCCAAAACTGACAAGAGATGAAGTTCTAAAGAGTCAGAAGGCAGACTAGCGAGTGGCCTCGGGAGGCGCGCCAAGCCATGTGAGCTTGCTATGATAGCCGACACACTTTCCAACACTGCTTCTCTTTGCAGTTTTTTCAGTTTAGTCTCTGAATTTCTAGACTAACGCTACCTGAATACTCATAGATTTAAGAGTATGGCATGACACTATGAGGAGTACATGGGAACCCTAAGAATGATTATACGATCTTTAACTTGCTTCACTGAATTCAAGAGACTTGACTTACTTGCAAGAATTGGGTTAGCATCACAAATATATCTAAATAAGAGTCCTCATATCACTTATATAATTCGTATACATTAATCCACATGATTTGAGATATTTGACCCGGAATCGACAAACATTTAGAAAAATTCGAATTGACACTTCCTGTTGCAGACGTGTGGTAAGAAATAGTCATATTAGTATGAGCTGACACATCATGTTTCATACACCAATGCGTATCGCCCTCAGACTTATGGCCAAAGTGAGAGGTTGAACCAGTACTTGAAAGTTATATGAGGTGCATAGTATGTAACAGGCCTCATAAATGGTCGACTTGGTTGAGCATGGCTTAATGATGCACCAACCACCACACTCCACTACATACTACCCCCTTTGAGGCCTTGTATGGCTATAAACCCTAACCCTCTAACTTTCACCAGCTTTAAAAAAACTATAAATTTTTTTGTTGATACTTTCCACAATGATAGAAATAAGCTGCTACAACTTCTCAAGGATAGTCTTCACAATGCTCAAGAAAGGATGGTACATTATGCTAATATGCACAGAACGTGGAGAGGCTTTGAGGCGGGTGACTGATTTTTCTTAAGCGTCAACCCTACAGACAGACTTCTATGCAGCTTAAGAGCAACTATAAACTCTCGGCAAGATTCTATGGGCCTTCTCAGATCATTCAAAGGGTGGGAAAGATAGCATACATATTACAACTGCCAACAGAATCCAAGGTCCACCCAGTGTTCTGTGTGTCGCAGCTGAAGGAATCCAATGCTAATTACTCTGCATCCACAGTACTCCTTGCAGTTGGACCAAATAGACAGTTTCTTGTTGAGCCTGTAGCCATTTTGAACAGACAATTGGTTAACATGGATCTTCCTCCACTATTAAGGCTGTGGTGTAATGGGGTAATAGTTCTCCTTTGGAAGCTACATGGGAGGACTACTACAAGCTCTAAGCTCAAGTTCCCGCATTTGATGTGTGAGGACATGCTGTCTCAAAAGAGTGGGGATTGTCATGATCACCAAGGTAAAACTCTAAATTCGGCGGTCGGTGTTTTACTAATTAGATCGCCGTCGGATACTGAATATTCGAATTTTCCGGCAATACCCATTTTAATCCGATCCGTGTCATTGAACTTAATACTGCATGGCCGAACGGTATCGTTCGACTAGTATACTAGGCCACCTCAGCTAGACCACGCCATTTCCCTTCTTTTGATATGTCCACCTAGGAGGGGTTCGTTGTCACTTTAGCTAGTTTGGACGGGGTCGTTACTTACTTTGTTTATTTTAATTGTTATCCTATAGTTTCATTAATTAGAATTTAGCCCAACTATATATATATAATTGTGGCAGGTTGCGAACAACATTACGAACTAGTTTCCATCTCATTCTGTGAATTCTCCCCTTTCTCTCTTCTCCCCCAATCTTCATTCAATTCTTCAATTCCGGCCACACACAGGCAGAAATATCAGTCTGGATGTCGCCAGAACCACCAGCTCTTGTCACAGACCATTCCAACAAAAAATGGTTAATACGCACTCGGTCTATGAAACACTATGCTAGCTCAACCGAATTTTCATATTAAAGAATAAATGATCAACTTGTATTTATAACATAGAAATTATTTTAAGATTTAATGTATGCAAGCAAAATATTCAAATATGATGCATGTATGTACTTGTTAGGATCACGAAAAGACTGCTGCTTGAGACGAGCACAACCAAACAAGGCGTGGCCCGAGCTTGTCCGAACTAATTAATATGCACGTTTAGGAATGGTTAAAGAGCAGACAGGTTTTCCACTTCATGATCTTCTGGCATGTTTTGAGTCTTTGAGATCGAATCTCGTACAGGAACATGCTGAATGGTCAAAAGTTGATACTCAGACGGTTAAGTGATCTGTTTCTTTCATTTGTTAGTTTGAATCAGTTTGAAACGAATGACCATGAACGTATCTTCATAGGGATATATCCCATTGACTTAAATGCCCAAAGTAATTAATAGTTGGTGAATATGCCCTCAATTATCATGATGATTTCTTAGCACAATACTACTACCTCTGTCCCAGCTCTTGCCCATCATTGGAAATATTTGACTCGTATATGGGTCACTTTGACCGGGTGATTTCGATGGCAAAATAATGCGATTTTCGATAATTTTTTCACGGTGTTATAGAGCAACTTATACTCTACAACACCATGAAAAAATTATCAAAAATTTTTAATTACTTTGCTATCCAAATCACCGAGTCAAAGTGACCCAGTGAATAGTGATAAAAGTCAAAATGATGGGAAAGAGCTGGGACAGAGTAGTAAATGTTAATTCTAAAGTGGAGATTCGTAGTGCCACTTGATCAATTAATTAAAATTTTCGTTGAATGCAAGAAGTGAGATCCGAATATGTTGAAATAATGCACGATATATTGTTTCACAATTAAAATACGGCATGTTCTCGGTACTCACAATTTTTCTACTTCGCAAATCCAATTTGTATACTCATTTTAGAAGGAATAATATTTTCATAATGACGAACGTTATTTACAGAATGACACCATGTTGTGATCATGGTCTTGTGTAGATGTACAACTACGTACCCGAATGACGAAAACACTAATAGATCCATTTGAACACCCGGACGGTTTTAGAGTCTGATTTTTAGAGTCTGAGAGGGTGACCGGGAAAGTCGATAGTGGAATAGTAGGATCCCTTAAACGTCCGGAATTTCATTAATATAACAAGTAGTACAACACTAAATAATGTTGTATTGAACCTACCAGACAACACAAGACATTGTGTAGCTTATTTTTTTTTTTTCATAGCTTTTCCTTTCCTAAAAAAACTACGCACTCTCGAAAAGAACGTGTACATTATTGATTATATCCATAAAGCATCCAGCAAACAAAGCTTTCAAAGAAAAACAAGAGAAATCGTTGACTCTATTGTGAACAGACAGTCAAAAGGATGGAGGAAATTCATATGTTATGATCATTAGTGCTCCGCATGGAACTCTGTCTTTGATATACACATGGTGGTCCTGTGTCCTAAAACTAAAAGAGTATTGTGTGCGTTTTACAATTTGAAACACACTGTACGAAATGCATTTTGGGAGCCAAACTAGAAGAGTGTATTTGTTTTCTCAAGAGAAAATGTAGAAGATATGTTCCTAATGTAAATGTCACTGGTGAAAGTTCAATAACTGTACACGCCATGAAATTAGCAATAATTCATAACACTCGTAGCTCCCAAAAACATGTCTTATGACACGCCACCTCACGAATAATAAAAGAATAAAGAAGAACACAGAATTTTACGTGGTTCGCTAGCAAAATATTTGCTAACTACCTCCACGGCGGAAAAGCACCCCTTATTTACTTAAGAGGAACAAGATTACAAGAATGTTTTTGCTTACCTAATAATATGACTACTAGATTCTTTATATAGTGCTAGGAAATTCCTAAAGTTTCCGAATCCGATTTGGAAACAAACTTGTTTCCTAACTAATCATCCACCGCCTTTGACTTCCAATGTTCCTAATCAAAGTTGGAAACAAAGAGTTTGGCCGCTTTTGACCAATTCAAGGCACCAACTCAACAAATCTCCACCTTGACTTGAATTGTCTCGTCAACACCAGCTGCTCCTCTTCTCGTATATAAAGTTACGTCTTCTCCGCACCCAATGTCTCTCGTCATAGAGACTCACTGGAACCCTACCGGGTCCGACATGCCTCTAAGGGCTCACTGGCTCAAGATGTTGAGCAATACCAGACAATGCTGGAACTTGCTCTCCGGAACCGGCTTGGTGAACATATCCGCGGGGTTGTCAGCAGTCCCCACCTTCATCACCTTGATCCTGCTTTCACTTCTCAGAAAATGATACCTAACGTCAATATGCTTCGTTCTTTCATGATGAACTTGGTTCTTAGTTAAAAAAATCGCACTCAAGCTATCACAGTAGACTATCGCCTGATCTTGAAGTAGCCATATATCATTGACCATTCCCTTAAGCCAAATTGCCTCCTTTGCTGCTTCCGTTAGAGCCATATACTCCGCCTCCGTGGTGGAAAAAGTCACCATCGGCTGTAGCGTAGCCATCCAACTCACAACAGATGCTCCCAGAGCAAATACATAGCCTTTCATTGATCTTCTACTGTCAATATCCCCTGCATAGTCCGCATCCGAGAAACCATCTACCAAGATGTCTTCACTAGCCCCATAGGATAGGCCAATGTCTGACGTACCCTTAAGGTACCTGAATATGCGCTTCACCGCCTGCCAATGGTCCCTACCCGGATGAGCCATAAAACGACTAACCACACTAACAGTGAATGCTATGTTCGGTCGAGTGCATACCATAGCATACATGAGACTTCCAACTGCGCTAGCATCGGGAACCTTGGACATGTACTCCTTCTCCTCCTCGGTATGAACGGTGTACATTCCTAGCATGCTGTTAGTTGCCATAGGAGTATCTATAGCTTTAGCTGATAATATCCCAATCTTTTCAAGACCTTCTTGATGTATCCCTGCTGTGACAAGAAAAGCTTCTTCTTCTTCCTGTCTCTATAGATCTCAACTCCTAATATCTTCCGAGCAGCTCCCAGATCCTTCATCTCGAATTCCACGCTAAGGGACCTCTCAGTTCTCTAATTTCCTTGATATTTCGAGTTGCAATCAAAATATCATCCACATATAGAACTAGGTAAATACGTGATCCACCATGCAACTCTTTGTGATACACGCAACAATCATACTCGCACTTGTGGTAACCAATCTTCAACATGAAGCTGTCAAATCTCTTGTACCATTGCCTCGGTGACTGCTTAAGTCCGTAGAGAGATCTCTTCAGCTTGCACACGTGGTTCTCTCTTCCGGGAACTTGGAACCCTTCCGGTTGGCTCATGTATATCTCCTCTTCCAACTCTCCATGTAGAAAAGCTGTTTTGACATCCAATTGCTCAAGCTCTAGGTCGTGGTGTGCCACCATTGCTAGTAGCACCCGGAAAGAAATATGTATGACCATACCGTCATCTCTGTATCTCGTCGGAGGCTTTAAGACTCTCTTTGGTCTTCCTTCAGCAATACTTTGATGAACCGGTTCCTCTGGTGTAGACGCATCCTCACTATCAGACTCTTCTTCTTCTTCCTCTCCAGCTTCTGGCGGCGGTGTAGGGATTTCGGAATCCTTAGGATCAGTAGGATCCGACTCTCCCTCCACCTTCTTCTTTGAACCTCCACGCTCCACCTCCACGGAGTTCTTCAACATATGAGTCTCATCAAAGACTACACTTCTGCTAAGTATAATCTTGTTGTCTGCCCATATCTTGTATCCCTTCACACCTGTTCCGAAATCCATGAATACTCCCTTCTTAGCTCTTGGTTCTAGTTTGCCATTATCAACGTGATAATAGGCAACACAACCGAAAACTCTCAAATCCGAGTAATCCACTGCTCTACCGGACCAGACTTCCATAGGAATCTTGCATCCTATACCTGTGTGCCGGCTCTGATTCATAAGATAGCATGCCATGGAAACTGCCTCTCCCCAAAAGCCTCTAGAAAGACCTGCATTCGAAAGCATGCACATTGCTTTTGCCAAAAGTGTCTGATTCATTCTCTCGGCTACACCATTGCGGTGTGTGCCGGACGGTGCAATGGTGTGCTATTCCCTGATCCTTGCAGAATCCATCAAACTCTGATGAACAAAACTCTAAGCCGTTTTCCTGCGCAGCCTCTTCTCCTTCTTTCCCACCTGATTCTCTACTAGCGTCTTCCACTCCTTGCGAAGGCTTCACTCTTGGCTTCATCACGAATATCCAAGTTATCCTGGAGTAATCGTCTATGATGCTCAGAAAATACATGTACCCGCCAATCGCCTCGACTCGAGATGGACCCCAGCAATCCGAGTGGATATAATCAGGAGTACCTTTCGTTCTATGAACCGTCTTAGGGAACTTGCTACGCTGTAGCTTCCCATACACGCAGTGCTCACAAAACCCTAGGCTCTTGGGCGCATGCCCGGTGAGATATCCCTTCTTGTGAAGTTCCTGCATTCCACGTTCACTCATATAACCGAGCCTCATATGCCACAGCATAGTTAGATTAGCTTCCTTAATCTCGGCTGAGACAACTCCAGCAAAACCTGTGATCGTAGAACCTTGCAACATGTACAAAGTCTCATTCTTTACTCCCCTGAGAATCACCTTAGAACCCTTTCAGACTTGTAGATCTCCACCTTCAGCTTTGAAACTGTATCCCTTGCTGTCGAGTAGACTCAAGGAGATCAGGTTCTTCTTAATAAGTGGTACATGCCTGACTTGCTCTAAAGTACATAGCTTCCCTTCATTCGTCTTCAATCTAACTAAGCCGCTCCCAATCACCTTACAGATGGCTCCATTTTCCATGTAGACAGACCCTCCATCCGTTTGGTTGTACGTTGAGAATAGCTCCTTGTTAGAGCAAATATGATAGGAAGCTCTGGAATGAAGGACCACGCATCCTGAGAGTGCGTGAAAACATCCGCCATTAGAACGTAATCATCCTCGGACGAGTTACCTTGTTCTGCTACGGCTGCGGATCCATTTTGCCCCTGTTGTCCTCGTTTCAGGCAATCTCTCTTCCAATGCCCCTTTTCCTTGCACCAAGCACAGACATCCTTGGGCAACTTAGAACCAGAAAACTGCTTTTTCTTGTTCTTCTTACCCTTCTTGCTTACCCACGTCGCCATCACTCCAGAAGCATGGTCTTCTGTACCTGTGTCTGCACCCTTATGGCGCAACTCTCTAGCATGGAGTGCCGATCTGACCTCCTCTAGAGGTAAGTCATCCTTGTTCACAATGAATGACTGCACGAAGTTCTCATGCAATGGAGGTAACGAGATCAACAACAATAGTGCAGCATCCTCATCACCCACCTTCTCGTCAATATTACGCAAATCAAGGAGAATTTTGTTCAATTGATCAAGATGGTCTTTGAGAGTCGTACCTTCGAACATCCGCAAAGTAAAGAGCCTTTGCTTTAGCATCAACTTGCTAGTGAGACTCTTCGTCATGTAGAGACTCTCCAACTTGAGCCAAAGACCTGCTGCTTGCTTCTGATCTGCGACCTCGATGATCACGTCATCCGATAAGCATAACATAATGTTTGAATGTGCCTTCTCCTCCATTGCTTTGAACTCCGCTGATGCAACATTCATGCCTCCCTTGTCCGCGGTCAAAGGTGCCCACAAGCCTTGCGATTTGAGCAGAGCCTAAATCTTTATCTTCCACAGACTGAAGTTGTTCCCTCCTGTGAACCTATCGATCTTCAACATCGATCCGGACATCGTTCTTGGTGGATCTTGAACCCTAGTCGCGTGCTCCACCTAGATCGCAAAACCCTAGCTTTGATTTCACCAAGTTGTGAAACCCTAGATTTGCTCTGCCTTGATCTTGATCTTGAAACACCGTCAACCTTGGCTCTGATACCAGTTTTTTATGACACACCACCTCACGAACAATGAAAGAATAAAGAAGAACACAGAATTTTACGTGGTTCGCTAGCAAAATATTTGCTAACTACCTCCACGGCGGAAAAGCACCTTTATTCACTTAAGAGGAACAAGACTACAAGAATGTTTTTGCATACCTAATAATGTGACTACTAGGTTCTTTATATAGTGCTAGGAAATCCCTAAAGTTTCCAAATCCGATTTGGAAACAAACTTGTTTCCTAACTAATCCTCCACCGCCTTTTACTTCCAATGTTTCCTAATCAAAGTTGGAAACAAAGAGTTTGGCCGCTTTTGACCAATTCAAGGAACCAACTCAACAAGGTGATCTGCATGGGGACAACAACTAAGATGGAAAACATAAAAGCGACTCGAAACAAAAGGAAAATAAAAAAGAACGCCTGTCAGTTGTGAAATTTCTTTTTTCTTATGTGAAAGGTTTTAATCAAAGATTTTCACCAAAACTTTGTGCGTAACCTATTCGTACAAAATCAGTATGGCCAAACTCGTCTTACGGCGTTTGCATGTGTTGGGGGTGAATTAACAGCAAGTTGTTGATTAATAAGATTAATTTGTACTACAAAGATGAAGAAGACGAAGATTTTATAGAGAAAGATGAAGTAGCAAATACACCTCTAATATACACTAAGCTTTATGTTAGCTGTATAACAGAAAGTTAGTGTCTTATGTACACAATAGTCCCTCAACTGTGAACAAACTACACAAAACTACAACTTAAACTAATATTTCAATATTCCCCCCTTAAGTTGGAGCATAGACATTGTTAATCCCTAACTTTGTCAACAGAGAATGGTAAGGCCCATGAGATAGTGGCTTGGTCAAGATATCTGCTAGTTGATGTTGTGACTGCACATGAAGTAACCTTAGCTTCCCATTCTGAATTCGGTCCCTAACCAGATGACAATCCAGCTCAATATGTTTAGTTCTTTCATGAAGAACTGGGTTAGATGCAATGTGAATAGCAGATTTGGCTGTCACAGGAAATTACTGGAACATCAGAAAGAGAAACTTGGAAATCTTGAAGCAGATATTCAATCCATTGTAGCTCACAATTCAGAGAAGCTAAGCTTCTATATTCTGCCTCAGTTGATGATCTAGAGACCACCTTTTGTTTCTTTGATTTCCATGATATAAGAGAATTTCCTGGATAAACAAGAAAACCTATAGTAGATCTTCTTGTATCCGGACAAGAAACCCAATCAGAGTCTGCAAAGGCGTTGAGTTTCAATTCAGAAGAGCTAGAGAAGAAAAGATATTGTCCAGGAGAAGCTTTCAAATACCTCAGAACTTTGTGAGCAGCATTTAAATGTGGACTTCTGGGTGCAGCTAGAAGCTGAGACAATTTATGTACTGCAAAAGACAAGTATGGTCTTGTGTTGCATAAGTACAATAACCTGCCTATTAACCTTCTGTAAGATGAAGCTTCTGATTCTTCTAACAAATCACTTTCTGTAATACTCAGCTTGCAATTAACATTCATTGGTGTTGAAGATGGTTTGCAACCAATGTACCCTGTATCTTTCAGAATTTCAAGTGCACATTTCCTTTGACATAAAGATATACCATCAGTGCTTCTCATAAATTCAAAACCCATAAAGAAACCCAAATTGCCCAGATCTTTGAGTTGAAAGTGGTTGTTGAGAGTAGTCTTGATAGCAGCAAGAAAAGAAAGATTGTCCCCTTCTAGGACAATATCATCTACATAGACAAGTAGGGATGCAAAAGAACCATCTTTGGTAATTGTAAAAAGGGTGCAGTCTGCCTTGGACTGAGTAAAACCCCTTTGAAGCAAAGTGGTTCAAAACTTGTTGAACCATTGTCTGGAGGCCTGTTTGAGGCCATATAAAGATTTGAGAAGGTTGCAAACCACAGGTTGGACTGAATGCTGTAAATGAGTTGGAAGAATAGCTCCAGGTGGCACATGCATATATACATCTTCATGAAGTTCTCCATGAAGAAACGCATTATTTATGTCCATTTAAAGTAAATGCAAGTTCTTAATTGCAGCTATGCCAAGTAGACACTTAACTGTGGTAAGTTTATCCACAGGTGAAAAAGTGTCACCATAATCCGCACCCCCTGTTTTAGTAAAGCCTTTGGAAACTAATCTGGCTTTATGCCTTTCTATAGTGCCACTAGAGTGAAATTTTACTCTATACACCCACCTACACCCATTGCTTTGTGGTCTGGGGGTAAAAAGGTGTAAGTCCATGTGTTATTGTTCTGTAAGGCCTTGAGTTCTGAATCCATAGCTTCTCTCCATTCATGGATTGTAACTGCCTCTTCATAGGTGGAAGGTTCAAATGTGGTGTTAGCAGTAGCTACAAGAGCAAGGTGTTGAGAAGGCAGAGAGGTGTAAGACAAATATTTAGTGATGTTATGAGGAGAATTCATAACATTAAGAGAAGTGTGAGGGGTAATATAGTCTTTTAGGTGGGAAGGTGATCTTTGTGTTTTGGTTGACTTTCTGAGTGGTAAAGGAGATGGAACACTAGTAGGTGGAGAGAAAGAATAAGAGAGAGGAGTGGATTCTGAATGTGTCAAGGAAGGAGTGGGTGGAGGTGATCATGAGGTAGTAGAATGATATCAGTTAAAGGTGAAGGAATGCAAACAGAAGATGATTCAGAAGGTGGTTTAGATTGGTGGTAAGGAAATATTGACTCATGGAATATGACATTTCTAGAAACAATGAAAGAGTGTCTAGAAATGTCATAAACTTTGTAACCCTTAATTCCAAAGGGATATCCAACAAAAACACATTTTTTTTCTCTTGGTGAAAACTTAGTTCTACCATGAGCTAAAGTGGATGCAAAGAAAAGACAACCAAACACTTTCAAGTGTTCATAAGAAGGAGGCTTGTTGTGTAACATTTCATATGGAGTTTTTCCTCCTAATACAGAAGTGGTAATTCTGTTTATGATATAGGTAGCGGTGAGAATGCATTCACCCCAAAGTGAAAGAGGAATATTTTATTGAAATTTTAGGGCTCTAGCAATATTTAAAAGATGTTGATGCTTTCTTTCAACATTTTAATTTTGCTCAGGAGTTTAAACAAAAGAGTGTTGGTGAAGAAGGCCTATTGAAGCAAAAAAAGATAAGAGATCATATTCAGGAGCATGATCAGTTTTGATGATTTTAATAGAAGCATTAAATTGTGTGAGTACCATAGTACAAAAGGTACGGATAAGAGCAATAGCATCACTTTTGGCTTTCATGAGATAGATCCAAGTGGTTTTAGTAAAATCATCTACAATGGTTAAAAAATATCTAAAACCACCATGAGAAGTAATTTTGTAATAGCCCCAAGTGTCAATGTGCAGTAAACGAAAAGGAGTTGTAGTACAAAAGTGAGATGAAGAAAAAGAAAGTCTTCTTTGTTTTGCTAAAGGGCAAATCTCACAACAAGAACCAGAAACATGATTTTTGAAATGTGGAAAAATAGAGTACAGAATAGGATCAAAAAATTGTCCTAGTCTACTGTGCCAAAGTGATTTATCCATGGTAATAGATGCAGCAACAGTAGAAGTAGTAGAACTGGTAATGCGGTGAGAAGACATGTTTGAGGAAGACATGTGAGTAGAGGAGGATAAAGTGTAAAGACCCCCTTGCTTGTGTCCTAGAGCCAGAATGTGACCATTAGAGAGGTCCTGGACACAGCAAGAATCAGAAAGACAGTGGAAAACATAAGTTGAATCATTTGTAAGATTAGAGATAGAAATGAGATTAAATTGAAAAGAAGGAATGCAAAGAACGTTAGTGAGAATGAGGGTGGGAGTGAGATGAACAGTGCTAATGTGAGTGACAGGTATAGTAACACCATTAGGAAGATGTAAAAAATGATCAGAATCATGTTCGGCATTGTGAAATGAAGGTAAAGAGTGGCACGTATGGTCAGTAGCACCAGAGTCAAATATCCAAGTGAAAGCATGATGTGGTGTAGTGACAAGGGCAGTAAAACTACTTGTGTTAATGATACCATCAGCTATATTACCTGAAAATGGAGAATCAGCTATGGAACCATCACAAGATCCAAGAGAAGTAAGTTGTGAAGAGTTTTGAACAACTGATGGTGGCAGTGAACCATCGTGAACTTTGTCAGATAACAAGCTGAGAAGTTGAACACACTGAGAATGTGTGAATGGAAAATTTGCATCACAAGTAGTGCTAACAGATGAAGAAGTTTCAGATAAGCCATTGCCAATACTTCCAAGAGCATTTGATCAGTAGAATAGGGAGGCTTGTAAGATTGAGAAGTAGAAGGTGTAGAGTGTGAAGGCTTGGGTTTGAAGCCAGGAGGATAGCCATGCAATTTGTAGAACTTATATTTAACATGTCCTTGCCATCCACAGTAGGTACGAACTGGTCTGAGCTTCTTATATCCAGAGACTTGATGAGCATACATAAAATCAGTATCAGATTGAGAAGCCATAGCAGAAGCAGGATTTGTCAACAAACATGAAGATCCATGAGAAATCTCTGATTGTCTTTCCTATTGAACAATTTTGCTGAAAAATTTGTTCAAAGGTGGCAAAGGATCAGTGAGAAGGATCTGGTCTCTGACAGAAATGTAAGAATCATTTGAGCCCATCAAGAATTGAATTATACAGTCAGAATTGTAAGTTTACTGGTAGAATTCCAAAATTTGACATGTGTATTTCTTGAGAGCTCCACAGGTACACTCAGGACAACTTTTGAAATTGGATAATTTATCCCAGAGAGATTTCAATTTTGTGTAATAACCAGGAACAGAATGATCATTCTGCTTGAGCATAGAAACTGATTGAGTCAATTGAAAAACCCTAGGCAAATTGGACTGTGAAACGATCCTTAAGATCAACCCAAATGTCTTTGGCAGTTTATTTGTAGAAAATACTTGAAGAAATTTCTCGAGAAACAGAGTTAACAATCTAGGACATGACTTATCACAGCGTAGCCAAAAAGCATGGAGAGGATCATCATGAGAGGGCTCAAGAACAACACCAGTGACAAATCCAACCTTATTTTTAGCACGTAAAGAAAGAATGATAGATCGACTCCAAGTGTTGTAGTTATCACCGAGAAGTAGCTGCGTGACAAGAACAGTACCTGGATTATCAGAAGTACTGAGAAAAACTGGAGAAGCAGCATCAGGAACAGAATTCGCCATGGTCGAGGATGTTGAAGAAAAATCCATTCAGGATTTTCAGAAATTAACAGTGCGAAGCACAAAACGCCTCAAGAAATGAACACCGAAGACATCAAATCCATCAGATCCGGAAGCGGATGAAGCTGCGTGAAAGCCGGAGAAACGTCGAAATTGGAGAAGACGAATCAACGTTGAAGATCATAGAAGATGCGGCGATGAACACGCCGAGAATTGATGAACATCGAGAGAGAGCGAAACCCTAGGTTCAATTTGCTCTGATACCATATTACAAAGATGAAGAAGACGAAGATTTGATAGAGAAAATGATCTGAATTGATTATCAAAGTACCAAATACACCTCTAATATACACTAAGCTTTCTGTTAGTTGTATAACAAAAAGTTAGTGTCTTATTTACACAATAGTCCCTCAACTATGAACATACTACACAAAACTACAACTTAAACTAATATTTCAATAAGTTGTATGCAGAAGTTATCTTAACAGTACAAAATTTTTAATGCCAAACCGTACAAGTACGAGATTATTAATTTACCCTCCTTAATCAAGTAGGCATCCAGCTGCTCACAAGTTACCAACTTACCATCACTGTTTGATTGTATTGCCCCTACGTGTGAAGACTAGTAAAAGGTCAAATTTCTGAGATTGGTTGTTCTTGGACTCATAAGGGAAAAGACAGTCATATTGGACCTAACAAGAAGATGAATGTAAAACTATATATTCAGCCAGTTGGAATGTGAAGAGGCTTGATCTATGAAGATTCGAGATGTGGAGAACTCCAAAAACGTGCTCCATGAAATTAGATCAACGTTCATCCCCAAACACAGGAAGGATTTTGCTACTCCCACCTAGTGTTGCGATTCGGTTCAGTTCAACCGGCGGTTCCGGTTGAAACCGAACCGAATTAACTGGAATTAATTAACCGAGAATCGAACCGATAACCGATGGACTGAAACAGGACCCGGTAGTACTCGGTTACGGTTCGGTTTCTCATTTTATCGGAGCCGGAACCGGAACCGGATCGAACCGGAACCGAGCCGGAACCGGCCAACGGTCAAATTTTTTTGAACGTTATGAGATGTCACATCGGTCAGTAACCGTTTGGCATTGATTTTGGCCGGATTTTTTGAACTTTCCCTTTATTACAATTACACCCCCCCCCCTTCGCTCCCTTCAACACCTATAAATACCCAATCACTTCCACAATTTTTTACACACTTCCTCATCAAACACTCTCCATATTTCTCACACTTCTTCATTCAAAATTCATCATACACTCTCAAATTTCTTCATCTTTCCTCACTAAAAATCATCATACACTCTCAAGTTTACAAAAATCCTCAAACTTCCTTGGTTCTTGACGACAAATTTCTCATCTTCAATCTTCGACAAGCAATGTTTCTTCAATCTTCGGCAAGCAACGCATCTTCAATCTTCGACATTTGACACCTCCAAGAATTATTCTCGGAGTTTGTAAATTTTATTTTTTGTCGTTTACTATTTTATTGTGCTCTTATTTGTGCATTATTTGTTAAACTTTATTTTTTTCATCAAATTTGTCTAAGAAAAACTGGCTTCCTCTTCTCATTTCAATGACCAAAACAACCAAAACGTAGACGTAGACATGACTATTGATGGTGAAATTGACATTTTATTTGGCGAAGGTGCCGCTAATGATTTTGGTGGTTTAGAGGAAAATGAGCTGAATTTAGGTCGTAGTAAAAGAACTCGTAAGGGGGGTGGTAAAAAAAGCAAAGTTTGGGATCATATGAATAAAATACCCGATGGCGTAGACGACAAACGTAAACCAAAATTTAGGGCCATTTGCAAACATTGGCAAGCAAGTTTTGTATATCATTACATCGGTGGATTAGGATCAATGAGAAAACATTTACAAAATAAACACGGACTTTCGAAAGATCCACCCGATGTAGGTGACACGATGGTTCAAACCCAACTAGGATACGACGCACACGGTAACGTAGTTACTTTTGTCTACGATGAACCTAGGGCAATAAAAGCATTAGCTCATTATATGACCGCCACCGAAAAACCTCTTAATATGACCGACGACGTAGAGTTTGACACATTAGTACAAACCGCTTTTTGCCCGAGTTATAAGCATATTATTAGGCACACTATTAGGAAAGATATAATTGATCTATATAGTGAGAGGAAAGCGGAAATTATGCAAAACTTTTTGAATTCTAATATCACAATTGCTTGCACTTCCGATATGTGGTCCGGTAGCAATGATAAAGGGTATATTTGTGTCACTGCACACTACATTGACCCAAATTGGACTTTACAAAAACGTGTTATTGCATTTCGAGAAGTTTCATATCCTCACAACGGTGTAAACATGGGAGAAACCATAGTCGATGTTTTTGAAGAGTGGGGTATTAGTGAACGAATTACATCAATGACTTTTGACAATGCATCGGCATGTGATAGTGCGATAGACCATATGCAAACTTTGATACAAACACCCTTTCACGAAGAATTGACCATGTTCGTTGTGTATGTCACATTATCAATTTAATTGTACAAGAAGGTTTGAAACAACTAGATGAGTATGTTAGTCCTATTCGTGAAGCTATTCTCTTTTTTGCGTCTTCAAATAAAAGAACCAAACTTTTTGCGGAAAATTGTGAGAAAAACGGCAAGGAAAAAAAAAAGTTTGGGGCCGATTGTAGGACAAGATGGAACTCGACATACTTGATGTTGAAAAGTGTTAAAGGTCATGAGACCACAAGCACACGTTTTTTGAATGAAAGTGGCCATCCCGTTTCCATTTCACTTAATGATTGGAAGGCCGCCGTTGTCTTAAGAGATTTTCTTCAACCATTCGCAACTAATCTTTTTTCAGGTGTTTATTATCCTTCTACTAACAACGTTGTTCCACAACTAATGTTTTTAACTGAAGCTTTTAATGAGTATAGGAATAATAGTATTTTATCCGATGCAATTGCGGACATGGAAGAAAAATTTCTCAAATATTTTGAAAGAATCCCTATGATTTTTTGTTTGGCAAGTATTTTGGACCCAAGGCAAAAGGATGCAACCACAAGTTTAATGCTACAAAAAAAATTCGAAAAACATGACTACCGAGTATAAAAAGGTGGTGATATCACCAAGTATTGAAGAAGTTAAACAAACTCTTAATGTTATGTATGAAAAATATGTTGTTAAGTTTGGTATTGGTGATCAAGGTTCTCAAACATCATCGAGTGATCCGAAGGGTAAGGGTTAGGCTAGTAAGGGTAAGAGTAAGTTTGGCATTGGTTCTTTATTTAAGAGTACACAAACCACCCTCACCGGGTCGAATTGCGTCTCGGAATTATTGTTGTACATTAACCAAAATTATTTCTTAAAACTACCGGAGGAAGAAATAGAAAATATAGATTTACTTGCTTGGTGGAAAAATTATAAAATCCAATATCCGATTTTTTATAAAATGGCACGTGATTTACTAACCCCTCCCGCTTCTACAGTCCCTTCGAAATCAACTCTTAGTGCAGGTAAACGAGTTTTTTCGGAGAAAAGATCGTGTCTAACCTCGGAGATGTTGGAGGTACTCATATGCTCAAAGGATTGGAACGACGCCAACAAACGCACACAAGACCTACACCCTTTGGACGTGGACGTGACCGTGACCGGACTTTACAAAGAATTTGGAATAGACGTGGACACTTCGCTAGATCAAGACGAATTGCCTACGGCTAAGCGTTGAAAAATAAAGACTATTATTTTGTATTTTTGTTCATTTCAATAAGTTTGTATGTAAGTTAGAAAAAATACAAATGATTGGTAGTTGACTGGGTGTCAAACTAGTTGGGATGTACTTAAACTATAGTAATGCAATTTTTTCTAACATTTGATATTTTAATTAATAATACAAGTTTGTTTCTTTTCTTCTTTTTTTTTTTTGATTATTTGTCCAATTTTATGTTTTAAATTTATTATTACCACAAAAAAAAAAAAAAAAAAAAAAAAAGTTTGTCCGGACAGGTTGGGAACCGGAACCGAACAGGTTAACCCAACCAGTTTCGGTCCACGGTTCCGGATATACCCAGAAACCGGTTCCGGTTAAAACGAACCGAAAAATTGACTTAAACCGGTCAACCGAACCGAAACCGACTGGTTTTGCATAAATCGGTTCGGTTCCGGTTCGGTTCGAGTAAATCATGAAGTTAAAGGTTAATGGATAAATGGAATATCTACTAAACCCAGATCACTTGTTAAAATGACCCTGTTTAGTTGTTGAAATGAGTTGTTGAGATTAAAACAATGTACACTCTCTCCTTACCTCAACCACTCATTCCAATAATCTACAATCTCATTTAATACAGCTCATCCAAACAAGGCCAATGAATGAATGTTTTCTTCCATCCAGAAGACAATGCTACTAGACATGCATGCCAAGTAAAAGAGCACTGTGCCTCTGTAACATTGCGGCAAACTGAAAACGGTAAGCAATAGGGTACAAAAGATACTTCGCCGACCAAATTGAAGATACAACTCATACACAAAATGCATAAAAGAAGCTTACATAGTCAAACAAAAGGGTGGTGATAATTACAGCACATTATTTTATAGTTACAGCACAATAATATTTTACATGACATTTTTACCCTCTAGTTTTTTATCCATCTTCCTCACTACTCACAGTTCCCTAATTTCAGTCTCTTTCTCTGTCTGGGAGAATTCTACGGCCCCAATTGAGTGGCCAAGGTCGAAGGACGTCGAATTTGAAACCAAAAGAGTCAGTCATTGGTAAATTGAGAAGTCTCCCCCTGTGGCCATGATGCACGGATTGAATTTATCAATTCTTTTTTAGCACTCCTGATGTTTGAGATTATATTGATCTCAATCTCGATATAGTCGGCAATAGTGCTGCGATTTCGGGTCGGTTGACCCGAGAACCGACCCGAACCGAGAGACAGGGAACCGAGGCAGATGGGAACCGGACCCGAACCGGGAACCGCCTACCCGGACCGGACCGAATCCGTGGGTAGGTCGGTTCCGGTTCGGTTTAGGGGTTTTACGGAACCGGGAACCGACCCGGAACCGGAACCGGTGGAACCGGAACCGGAACCGGAACCGGTCCCGACCCGAGAACCGACCAAACGGTCGGAAATTTGAATTTTCTAGCCGTTGGTTTGCAACGGTTTCATGACCGTTCTGATTTTTTTTTTTTTTTTTTATTTTTTCTTTTTTCACTTTCCCTCTTCTTCCTTCTACCTATAAATACCCAACCCACACTACCATTTTTTTCACACTTCATCAACAAACTCTCTCAACACTTCTCACAATTCTTCACTCACAAATCATCCTACACTCTCCAAAATTCATTCTCCAATCTCCATATTCCTCAATCCTCAATTCCATTTCCACACACACACTCTCAAAAATCGTCTTCAACATTCGAAAATTGTCTTCAAAAATCGTCTTCAAAAATCGTCTTCAACATTCTCCAATCTCCAATCTCCATAAGCTCTCGTCTTCAAAATTCGACAAACAAGAGGAACGCATCTTCAATATTCGGCAACGCATCTTCAACATTCGACGTTTCGCTTCACCTCCAAGAATTATTCTTGGAGTTTGTAAGTTTTAATTTTTGTAGTTTTTAATTTGATTGTGTTATTATTTGCGCTTTAGTTGTAAAACTTAATTTTTTTTAATCACATTTCCATAAGAAAAAAATGGCTTCTTCTTCTCGTCCAAATTTTGATGACCAAAACAACCAATACGTACCCATAATCGAAGAAATTGATATTGATGATCAAATGGACATTTTATTTGGCGACCCTCCCGCTAACGCTTTTGACGATATAGAGGAAAATGATCCGAATTTAGGTAGTAATAAAAGAACACGTAATGCGGAAAAACCTAAAAAAAGCCTCGTTTGGGAACATATGGATAAATTACCCGATGGTGTAGACGTCAACGGTAAACCAAAATTTAGGGCTAAATGCAAACATTGTCAAAAAAGTTTTGTGTTGGATAGAACCGGTGGATTAGGATCACTTAGAAAACACTTACAAAATGTACACGGACTTTTGAAAGATACACCCGCCGTAGGCGACGCGATGCTCCAAACCCAACTAGGATTCGACGCACAAGGCAACGTAGTTCCTTTTGTCTACGATGAAACTAGGGCAATAAATGCATTATCTCATTATATCATGGCCACCGAAAAACCCCTAAATATGACCGACGACAAGGAGTGGGACACGTTAGTACAATCCGCTTTTTGTCCGGGTTATAAGCATATTAGTAGACACACTATTAGAAAAAATATAATGGCAACATATAGTGAGAGGAAAGCGGAACTATTGCAAACATTTTTTGATTCTAATTTCATAGTTGGTTTAACTTCGGATATGTGGTCGGGTAGAAATAACAAGGGATATATTTGCGTCACCGCACACTACATTGACACTAATTGGACATTACAAAAACGTGTTATTGCATTTCAAGAAGTTGCATATCCTCACAACGGTGTAAACATAGGAGAAGCCATAATCGATATTGTTGAGGAGTGGGGAATTGATCAACGAATTACATCAATTACTTTTGACAATGCATCGTCATGTGATAGTGCGATAGATCATATTCGAACTTTGATACAAACACCATTTCGCGAAGAAATCGACCATGTTCGTTGTGTATGTCACATTATCAATTTAATTGTGCAAGTTGGATTGAAAAAACTAGAAGAGTATATTTCTCCTATTCGTGAAGCTATTCTCTTTATTGCGTCTTCAAACAAAAGACAAAAACTTTTTATGGATTATTGTGATAAAATAGGCAAGAAAAAAAGAAGGTTTGGGGGAGATTGTAGGACTAGATGGAACTCCACTTATTTGATGTTGAAAAGTGTTGAAGGTTATGAGACCACAATCACACGATTTTTGAATGAAAATGGCAATCCCGGATCCGTTACACAAAATGAATGGAACGCCGCAAGTGTCTTAAGAGAGTTTCTTGAACCATTTTATGAAGCCACTACTATTCTTTCGGGTGTTTACTATCCTACTACTAACAACGTTATTCCACAACTATTGTTTATATCGTCGGCTTTTCAACAGTATAGGATGAATGGAATTTTATACGAAGCAATTAGCGACATGGAAGAAAAATTTCTCAAATATTTTGAAACAATCCCTATGATTTTTTGTTTGTCAAGTATTTTGGACCCAAGACAAAAGGATGCTTCCGTAGGTTTTATGCTAGGCCAAATACAAGAAAACATGACTTATGGGAATAGACCCGTAGTGATATCACCAACTATTGAACAAGTTAAACAAGAACTTAATCTTATGTACGATAAATATCTTGCTAAATTTGGTGTTAGTGGTGGTTCTCAAAAATCATCGAGCGATCCGAAGGGTAAGGGCAAGGGTAAGAGTAAGTACGCTATTGGTTCATTATTTAAGGGTACACAAGCCACACCCACCGGGACTAGTTGCGTCTCGGAATTAACGTTGTTTCTCAACCAACATTATTTCATAAACGTGTCGGAGAGAGACATAGAAAATTTTGATATACTTGATTGGTGGAAAAATTATGAAAGAACTTATCCAATTGTTTCTAAAATGGCACGTGATTTACTAACCCCTCCCGCTTCTACAGTCCCTTCCGAATCTACTTTTAGTGCAGGTAAACGAGTGTTGTCGGAGAAAAGATCGTGCCTAACCTCGGAGATATTGGAGGTACTCATATGCTCGAAGGATTGGAGCGACGCCAACAAACGCACACAAAACCTACACATTTTGGACGTTATGGTCAACGAGCTTTACCAAGAATTGGGAATAGACCCGGACACTCCCCTTGATGTAGACCAATTGCCAACGACGAGGGGTTGAAAAATGAAGACTATTATTGGGTATTTTTGTTAATTTCAATAAATTTGTATGTAAGTTAGAAAAAATGCAAATGATTGTTAGTTAAGTAGGTGCCAACCTAGTTGGGATGTACTTAAACTATAGTGATGCAATTTTTTCTAACATTTGATGTTTTACTTTTAATCAATAATAAAAGTTTACTATGTTTTTTCCACTTATTTGTCAAGTTTTGCCTTTTTTTTTTAAATATTTGTGAAAACATTCCCCATATACATTAATATTAAAAAAGAGTAGTATTAATTAATAACAAATACTAACCCCTAACCTAACCCTAATACTTATTAATTAATGTCTAACACTTTTTAAATAATACCTAACACTTAATTAA
Source organism: Linanthus parryae (assembly GCA_023055425.1). Lineage (NCBI taxonomy): Eukaryota > Viridiplantae > Streptophyta > Magnoliopsida > Ericales > Polemoniaceae > Linanthus > Linanthus parryae. Next base: position 19,479,429 of record JALGPY010000012.1, on the reverse strand, counting down.
TAGCTAACACTTATTAATTAATACCTAACACTTAATTAATACCTAACACTTACAAAAACAAAAAAAAAAAAAAAAAAAAAAATAACCTGACCGGTTCTAGAACCGGACCCGAACCGATAACCGAACCGAAGTAGGACCCGGTTCCGGTTACCGGGTCGGATTCGGTTCTAGTAATATTGTAATTCCGGTTCCGGTTCAACCGAACCGAAACCCGGCAGCGAACCGCCGAACCGAACCGAAACCGACCGGTTCCGGCTTCGGTCGGTTCGGTTCCGGTTCGGTTGAACCGAAATCGCACCTCTAGTCGGCAATTTCGAACGGCGACCACCGACGAAGTGAGTTGTCTTCTCACAAAGAATTGGCTTTTTTGCAGCGACTAGATGTCCGTTGTAGAGGAGGGACTGTAAACCTTACATTGTGGCTTCCACTTCCAAGCTAGTGGTCGGACGGAAAATCGACCGCCGGCAACCTCAGTATCTGTGTTCAAGGTGTTCGAATTCTGAGTTTTTCCAAGTGATGGGTTTGCTTCAAGTCTTTTGATGATTGAGGATTTGACAATGAAATTGCAGATTCAATTTTGCGAATAAATAAACTATCGAGATTGCAAATTCAATTTCGCAATAAGATAAACCATCGAATCAGAGAACAAACTGGAAAACTGAAAGTAAAGATCTGGAAACGAAGGCCAATCTTTTGAGAAAGAGGATTTGATATGGAGGGAGGTTATGCAGTTATGTTATTCTGATAGTGAGAGAAGACACTTAGTTTGTTTGCCGGGGAAGAAGATGTTGACAGTGGAGGAATGAACCCAAACATTATTAGCCAAATCAAACAATAAGTTGCAGTAGCAGTGGGTTGACGACAAATTAGAGAGGAGGCACTTCTGTTAAAACATGGGGGTAAAAATGTCATGTAAATAATTACTGTGCTGTAACTATAAGATGTTGTGCTGTAATTATCACCACCCCAAACAAAAACATGTGACAAGGGAAAATAATCGTCAACGGATCCCCATAGACTAGAACTTCGCCGACCAAATTGACGATACAACTCGAACTCATGTTTCTGTCAAATCTCTTCTAAGGCAGCTAGAGTAACTTCAACACTCAGAAAAATATTACACTAAAACTACAATAATAAATCTATCTAAAACGAGTAATGTGTTGACCATGTATCAAAACAAGAGAGTTAAATTGTTCAGACCTCAAGCCAAATTGCCACCACTTTGTTGCCACAAATTGATGATATCTGTCGCCTGATTGAGAAGAATGATCATCTGCTTCTGAGAGATCCAGGGCTTACTCTCAAGCAATACTTTGACTTCTTCCCAAGCATCTTTTCTAGGCCAAAAGTAATAGGGACTTAGCGGAATTGTGCCATAGCCTGGAATCACTTGGTCAAGTGCAAGACCAATGTTCTTCTCCATCCATATGAACTTCAATACAAGTCTTGGTTTCTCCAATGGCTTCACAACCACTCCAAGCTTCTATTAGCGCATCAAAATAATCTATGATTAAAATTGGGGACTCAAGCAAAATCCGATAAAAAAATAACTTCTTTATGATAAAAGTTGCAAAAATAGGAGGGGGTTAATCTCACAACAAAATTGTGGACAAGGAGATACATAATTTCTTTACTTCACTAGGATTTTGTTTTACTTTGTTTCAAAACGACGCTTAGGTCAAGTGGCTCCTCGAAGCTTGTGCAATAGGCAATAACATCAACACTCCAGTTTCATGTAGATTAATGGATAGCTAAATTTCCAGAGGTCCTTCCTCCTTAGAAGTTAGAAAATACTAGATTCTTAATGATCAACCACCGAGATTCTTGATATAAAGATGATGGTATGATCTTCTGCTACAGCCATGATAATGTTGCACTTTCTTGGGCACAAAGTTCAAAAAGGATCGATAAAACTGCTTCTATAATTGAAAGCAACTCCCTCTTCTAGTCCTAGGGAGAATCCTCTGGTTGTTGATTCTTACTCTATGTCCTTGAGGAAAAAATCTATTTCGCATCATAAGCTGAAAAGATATGGATTTTCACCAGTAAGGATACTCGCTTTCTACCAAATGATTTGATTAAAGAGATATACATCCTATCCAATCCTGTAGTAAACAAGCTGAGCATAACTCAGGATTACCTTCAGAAAAAATAGATTTAAACATTATTTACACGGCAGGAGAAAGCTCAAACTACTTCATTTCAGGGAAGGAAAACAAGACGAAGAAAAGCTTCCATAATGCCAAATGTCACTTTTTGCATGCTTATTCACACTTGATGATGGTTCACACATCCAATATCAGTTAGGAGTAAGCCCAATAAATATGTAAAGTCACCACCAAGGATCAAAGGATGTGATCGAAGTGAGACTCCTTGATAGTTTGATGTGGCCATCAATAACAGTAAGAAAGGCTTGGTTCAACCATTATTTGAGGAGAGAAAGTTCATAATAATTCATGACACTGGATGGAAACCAAAAAGAAGAGCTCCAACAATGCCACAGGTGACAGATTTCAGAACTTATCAAACGAGGATAACAATTCTAGATAGTCTTAACACCATTTGTAAGCAGCATACGGTTGCTAACAGTAACTGAGGATCAAGCATCCTAGGGCTTCTGGTTAGCTCTTGTTAATGGACACGGGTAAGGGCATCGTTCTCAAGGAATTAGGGTTACAAGATTTTACGAATACATGGAGTGGCCAGGACATATGTGTCAAAATAAAGTAACATTTGGACCCTCTTTGGAACCCTAAAAATGTGTAGAAGATAGAACGCAAAAGAAAAAGAGCGGAAACAGAAAATTTTTGGAAATTCTACGATTATTTTTCCTGTTTGGTAGTTTAAGTAAACTTTTATGAAAATGAAATGATATATTTAGTAATATTATAACTTATCCCATGTAAATTTGCTTACTACACATTTTGCTCAAATACCCTGAACAATTTCAAAAAAACCCCTGCAAGTTTTACTAATTCTTTAAACTACACGCTCCCAAATTCAAATCAATTTCCTAGGCAAACACCTCTACAGTCTCACTCTTCAGTAACATCACTCGACCTGCCACCACGATCACCGCCACCATGTCTAGCCCAGCACCACCACCACCACAATCACCCTTATCATGTCTAAACCACCACCACCACCACATTCGGTAACAACAATCAAATGCCACACAACACCATCACCTTCTAGCAATCCACTCAATTGAAAATATCATCCACGACAGACACACACAGCCCCGTGGAGATCTCCTCTGACGCCCAAAAACCACAGCCACCATCACTGTAACATTCAACAGAACCAAGCAAGGAACGGTCCTGGTTATTAATGGAGGTGAGAGCGTTATTGATTGTATGGAGCCAGAGAAAAGAAAACAATAAATAGATGAAGCGATTTTGGCTTGATTTATGACCGTGTTTACTTATTTACTCGTCTAACAAGAAATTTCCCATTTTCCTTCCGCTTTGGAAGGAAATTGATTTTCCTTTTTCCTTCAACATATTTTCTAGCAAATTTCCAATAATTTTCCTTTCATTCCATTTTCCTTCATTACCAGACACAAGAAAATTAATTTACTGGAAACATTTCCTTTTCCAATACCAATAACAATTTCCTTTAGTGGACTAGAAATGCGACATAAGTGTCAGACAACCAAACAGACAAAATCAGATATGGAGGATGACATACTTGAAGGGGGAGAACAAGAGAAGTGCATGATGCTGCTGAGTGCCTATGCTAACCAGGCTCTTCATTTTTGGTGCCACACCTGTGGCAACATGACACTTTGAGGATAAGGGTACAGGATCTGTGTCAGATCTTGCCTCCATCCATCGGATACTCCAAGTTTTTTAACCCGGGTCAAAAGCAAGTTTGTACTTTGGTTCCCCCTCCCCCTCCTCTATTTACTGCTCATTTAATTATCTTCACACTGTTTTAAGGTTACCGTGGGGTCGTCATCGTCTTAATCTTGCTGTTCATTATTTAAACTCACTGACATTGAATTAATACTTGTAAAGCCCCACAAAACGACAATTTCTGTAGAAAGACAGTTTATTTCAAAATGGTATTGACATGATAAAAGGAGATCCTTCAACTGTTTCCTTGTACTAAAATATAAGGATGGAATGCTTGCAGATTACATAAAGACGGGAGCAAAATATAGAGAGTATAGAATATCCCCGCCCTTGTCCACAATTTTGGACACTTTTTAGCCGAGTCCATGAATCCAGAATTTCGGCATGTAAACAAATCGGATTCTTAGATACACACTCGGCATGACACCCACACATGAGTCCAGGTAACCTAGCTGAATGCTATTCCACCGAAGCTTGGTTTGGTTGTTGAATCTTTAGGTTTTGACGGTTTAACCTCAAAATATCTTCGAAGATGTGCATAGCCAACAAAAGCTCTTTTTCTTTTGTTGTTGACCATCCATCTATAATGCCCAAGAACTTTATAGTAATGGTTGATCTTTAATTGTCACAAGACATATGAAATAACATAACCCCACTATCACAGATTATTTTTTTTTTTTATCATTCCACTATCACATATATGATAACAGTTAAGAGCTGAAATAGAATAGCTCGAGATGAGGTAAAAAAAAGATCTTGTATGCTGAAATAGATATGCTAAAAAAAGGGTAGTATTTCATTTCAGAAAAAACCACTTGATTGTTCATCAATGACTTCAGCAAAGACAATCAATAGATGAGTTCAAGCCACTTTGGACTAAAGCATAACTGTGTAAGATATCTGACAAAAAACCTAGAAAACTTGTTACAGGATGACTATTGACTCGTAAGGAAGCGGTTTCTGATAAGTATAATAACAACACAGGAAAAAGAAGAGAAGAGAAAAAAGTGTGATATATCTATGGGTTACACCTGGATTTAGGATAAGGATAAGTGTAGCATAGTATGTCATCATGTATTCGACTATTAGAAGACACGGCCTTTTTTGAAAAGAGTTACCAAAAAGGTAATCTTAAACTGAAACTGGGTTCTAAAAGTTGGTTCTGGATGATCTTTGGCCACATTGAATCCCATTATAGATTAATAAAGGGACCAGATAGATGTCTACCAAAGCAGCTGTTCTCCGGCGCTTCCCAGGGATTTTTTTTTTTTTCATTTTCCACCACCACGCTTCGCATGATTAGTGGGGGTAGGCTAGGCCACATATGCACACATCCAACTCCTGAAAAGTAGCCTTATGCCTCTACAAAAATTATTTTACAATCTTGAAATTACCCACCACGAAACATGTTACCCCCAACCAAATGATATCCAGAAAAATGTCAAATGAGTAAAATATTCCATCCAGTTTGACCGAGGCCTACGCAGACAACCATAGAACCACCATTCAATGTGGCTGAGATTGAGGCCAATACACCATCAACTTGGATGGATACAGATCATTAGCCCAAATTGAGGAACTGGGAGCATTGCAAGGAAAAAGGTCAATGACGGATCCATATGTTTAGCCGTGTATCCAGATCTCAACTTGGAGAACTTGTTCTAGCTCTAATTTTGAAGCCCGGTTAAAATGTTAGGTACGCCAACAGCTCTGAAAAGCTAAAATAAATATGGAACGCTTCTGTTTTAGAAATATTTTGGAGTCTAATTATCTATATTTAGATTTTACTTAGCAAAAAATTAGAAAAGCACCGAGATGAATCAGTCCAAGTAAAATGGAAAAAAAGATATCCCCTAGGAAAATAGGAAGATTGAATCAACATCATCAGTATGCTGACTTCCACTTCCGCCATGCAGTCAAGAGAAAGCTGCCGCCAGAACACAACATGAAGTGGTGAATGTCTAAGGATGAGTGCTCAGACCGCTAGATTTTCAGAACTTTGACCTTAGCTTATCAATCTTCTTTCAACAACGTTAAACTGAAATGGATGAAAAATTGCATCCTATTCCTAAGCATGATTCTCTTCAGGATTTCTTGCCCTCAAGTTTGTACTCCGTACCCTTAGAATTAGATATCTTTTTCATTTTTCCTGCAGGACTGGCTTAGGACCACCTGCAATAATTTTCTTGGTTTTAAAATATTAGAAACAACCAACTCCCACCAAGGGTGCTGTTTCAGTTCTCTTTATCTTTCTGTAAGAAATCTACACCTCACTTGTCGTAGCATGCTGACCTAATTTTTCTGTTCACTTCTATCTTAAGCATGACGATGGTTTCACCATCCTTAGTGGCAAGGTTTTGCATCTCCTCCTAGTGGTGCGGACGGTAGTTATGCATGTTGCGGTATGACAGCTTAGAGCATCTCCAATAGGCCATGCAAAATGCTAAGTTAGCCGAATAAAAGGCAGAATTTCGTAAAATATCAAGCTCCAATAGGTCATGCAAATGATCCTGCATTTTACAAAACATGCATCCTCCCTTCCATATTTAGCCAACTAGAAAGTGGGGAGGAAACTGTATGTGACATGTGTCCATCTCTCTCCTCTCATACATTCCACAATTGCATATTTTAACTTCCTACAACTAAATTGTAATGTGGGAACAAACACTTTAAATTAGCTTCTTTTCACTTCCTAATGCTGGAGATGCTTCCCGTCAGGTTAATTTTAGGTAGTTTCCACCTCTATCAGATAGACGGCACAGCTTTGTCATTCCTTGATGCTGCAAATACCATAACTGGTCCTACTAAACCAGGAGACAAACAATCATCTTATTGTATCCCCATTAAGATTTACATGCGTTAAAGAAGGCGAACAAACATGAAAGTTAAATAGAGGGTGGTCAAATCCTTTTGAATCCTTCTACCTAACTAATCACACCATGTAACTGTCCAACTCGTTGTCCAGTTCATCTGAGTACCACAAGCCTTGGACCGAACAGCCTGATTATGTTTATCAACTCATGGATTTCAGTAATTGGAAGGAAACCCACCACGAAATTCAACCCTGAAACAGTGCGAAGTCATATCGCCATCATGAGGCAGAACCGAAACAATTAATTTGTACCCCCCTAAAATCCATCTTCACTCCAACACAGCAGACAAATCACTCTGAACTATTTGACTACGATCCACCAATCCACCCTAAAAAGTGAAAGTCACAACCTTTAGCTAAGCAGAATATTTGAACCATGAATAGCATCCTCACGCCTATCCTTACAATTATCCATTCAGGGTACGTTTGGTTTTCTAGGATTAGTGAATTAGCTAGGATTGGACTAAATATACTCCAGGGTACGTTTGGTTTTCTAGGATTAGCGAATTAGCTAGGCTTGGACTAAATATACTCCAGGTATTAGTTAATATTGTGTTTGGTTGTTCTGGACTAATTTTAATAGCGGTACTAATTTTGAAAAGATGGTGTTTAATACCCTAAACTAGTCCCCTCTCACATGAGGGTATTAGCAGGACTCACTATTTATATCTCAATGTTGAATTAATACTGCACGAAACCAAACATGTTATTAATTAGAGCTCAGCTAATCCAATTCTATCATATCCGGAAAATTTAGTCAAGTCCAGTCCAATCCGGATAGTCCGGAACACTGATTAGTAACTGAATTTTTAAAAACAATAGTTTCACTTTTGTGAAATACAAATGCAATTCAGTGGGAACATTACAAAGACAAGGAAGCAAAAAACAAAATAGAGAAGCATTTGTGTATATACCACCATCAAAAGATGCAAAATTAATTGTAGATATCAAACCTGTATCTCATCCGTCGGCGTTTCTTCCTCTACTGCTTCGACGGCGGCTGCTGATGAAGCAGAGAGCTTCGTTTCTCTGGTGCAGTTACGACTGAATTTTAGCGCAGAGAATTTGGGTGCTGTAGAGGAGGAAGAAGAATTGGGGGTTGAACAAATTGGGTTGTGGGAAGGTATTCTAGCGAGGGGTTTGAGAGAAGGGTGTGTGAATGCGGAGGGTTTGACGGAACTGGTGAGATTGACGCCTGGTAACATCGTCGACGAGAGCATCTCGGGAAGGTTAGTGAGCAAGGAGGACGGAGAGAGCGAATTTAGGGAGGGAGAGGGTCAGAAAGGATAAGAAGCTGCCGCACGACGTTAGGGATAAAAGAAGGCTTTTTCAGACAAAAATTTAGTTTAGTTGATACAAAGTTCGAGCGCCAATTACATCATTAGCTAGCTAGTAGGGGTGTAACCTGTCCGGTTTAGTCAGATTTAGGTTCGTCCCATATATCAAACCGAATATACCGGTTTGGTGATTCATCGAACCAAAGCAAATCGAATGATATCAAAAACCAAATCAAACCAAACCTTCCACATTTTATATGTTCAATATGTTGGAATAGATGCCCTAGAGGCAATCTAGTTTAGTATGAGTTTATTTTGGCTAAAAAAATTCATTGTATTATTTATTAGATATTTAATTTAATGAAGTCATTAGAGTTACAATTGTGTTGTTTATCTTAAATATCCCTAGTCCAACATAATGATTAATGGGACAATCATCTATAGACTAATGTGGGGTTGGATTGATATAGAGATATCATGATCCAACACATGGGTGTGCGTTAAGGGTAATGGCGCACTGGATTGGCCCATCTCCGAGAAGGCTACATACACGTTATATTAAGTCACAAGCGCTTCTTGCGGTGCAAAGGTATTGTCATCCTTAGACTTGAATTTACTACATATTCTATTTGTGGATTATTGTGATTTTGGTAGCGTCAAACGCTACACCGTAACTGGGTAGTTATAAATACGTGTACCGGATACAATAAGAAGCAAGCTTAGAAATCGTAGTGGACATAGATAGAATTTGTCCCTCCCACATAACGGGAGTAAATATCCTAGGCCACTCGAGCGATAGTGCTTATAGAATGTCTGGCCAGGCTCAAATAAATCAATATAGGATATTGATGTTATTTGCACGAATAAGGCTATTCCCAGGATCGAGAAACTATGGATTGGATATACGAGTGTGACTTGTATGTCTCGTGTCCAATTCGGGTATAGAGACAAAGGGATGTGACAATTACTTGTACAAGGTTTGTCGGATGACTATTCTATTAGTTGGTTAGAATGGATGTTTTGCTAGAAACCGCTCCATATTAGCAAATTGTTGCTACCAACTGGATATAACCTATGGGGTCACACGCTAGATAGAGTTGAACTAGATTTGGGAATTAATTAATTTGATTAATTAATTAGAATGATCACTTTGCAACACCTTGCAAACTTAGTAGGACTAATTTGTAAGGAAGGGACTAAAATTCTAGTAGGACTAGAATAGGTCATTTAGGTAGTTGACAAGGATTTGTTGGACTATATAAAGGATGCTCCTTCCTTCCTTCCCACACTTATGAGCCTTTTTATCATAACTTGAGTGGGAGAGAACAAAAGGAGAGAGAGCAAGCAATAAAGGGCCGAACCCGACCCTTTGTCGCCGCCCCCTACCCTGTCGGCCACCAAGGAGGCCGCCACCTCCTTGCTGCCTCGTGTTGCGTGATTTCTTCGTCCTCTTCCTCCATTCCTAGCTAGCACAAAGGAGAAGAAAGATTTAGATCTCAACTCTAGGCGTGGATCAACCGTAGAGACGTGACACAATTCACGTTACAAGTTATCACAGGAGAAACCCTAAGGTGTGTAACATGATTCTTCCTTTACCATTGTTATGTCTCTTGTCCTGTGATCCTTGGAGGGTATTGAATGGATAAATTATATTTTCCGCTGCGTATCCATGATCAAAACCCTACAGTGGTATCAGAGCCACAGGTCGTAGAGCATAAACGTGATTTATGTGTTACGTTTTGATAGTTTTACACTTTAAATTTATTGTTTATCGCGTAAAACAAGACAAATGAAGCATATGATGCAATTTGTCAATAATCAAATAAAACAAGACCTAGTTTTTGCATTGGATGCATGAATTAGTGAGTTTGAGAAATTTTAAGATATTAGATCTAGGGTTTTGGGCATCCTATTGAAAAAAGAAGTTCTTTTCAAACAAGGAAACAACCAAACTTGGACAACAAGCAAGAGAGTTGTTTTCGAAACAACTCCCAAGAGGTTCGGCCCCCTAAAGGGACCGCCCCTCCTTGCTTGCCGCCCAAGTAAGGAGCGGCCTAGGGGCCGGGGGCAGCCCTAGCGCACGGCCTAGCCGTGTGGGCTAGGGGCCGGCCGGCCCAAGGCCTAGGCGGTCCTTTTTGGGGCTCGGGCAATTAATTTGTTGGGCCCCTTGGACCGTTTTAACCCTAGAAAATTCCTAAAATCAATTTAAATTGACCAAGCGCGTTAAAATTTGATTTTAACTGTTTATGTGCAAATCGCATGGTGATTGGATATGGCCTTAGGATGTGGTTTGGTGTGATTATTTAATTTTGTGGTTTGGTTTACGGCCTGCGAGCTGATCAATTTGTTGTAATAATTAATTAGGGTTTTATGGCCTGCGAGCCATTTTTTTCTCAACTTGTGAGATTTATTTTATTTAGTATAGTTGATTAGCTAGTACAGATAGAATAGATTGTTAGCCAAGATTGAAGAAAAGAGTCTAAAGTCAAGGGAAGCCACAAAAGATGGAGCATGGAGCATTCCACATGACTATGAAGGACGGACCAAAAGATGAAGACGCATGAAGATGTGTTTGCTTTTAGGGTTCATAGATAATTCCATTGGCTTGGAATTATCTTAGTCTAGAAAAGGCCATATCCACATCACGTTTAACTTTATTTTGTGGTTGTTTAATTTATTTTCTTGTTATTTTGTGGTTGGTGTATGGATGATGCATGCAATTAGGATAATAAGATAATTAGACAACCCGGATCTATTATTTGGAGTTGTGCCCAAACTCAAATAGATAGATCAGTTGATATGGATCAACAAAACAATTAAAATTGAATTTGAAAATCCCTCAAAATTCAAATATTGTGTTCTTGCCTTCTCGTTATTTAAACACTCATTATCATCATTATTTATCAAGTTTGTGCATGTCATAGCAAGGCGACTTGGTTCATAATGATGGAATGCGATGGCACAAACAAGTTATGTGCAATTGTTTAAATAAGAGGTTGGACACAACTAGACTATTAATATGATTAAAAACCTCGAGGCAATCAATTGAGATTATCCATGCGGATGGATAAACAAGGAGTTATTTTCCCAATTAAACCAAGAGTTGCATAGGGATGCAATTGGAAATTGTTCCTACCTAAAGTAGTCAAATTATGGGTGACTTGCCAAAACAAGCTCATAAGGAGATGAAACATGGATCTTGGCCCACTAGAAAATATAAGGATATTTTCCGCATTAATATCTTGAGGGTTATTAATCCGAAGAAAAATAGTGGGAGCTATATTTGATAAACTAGCCATTATTGAATATAGTCAAAAATTCACAAATACTAAAACTTGCGTATTTTCCTTTTGTAGAATTCCAAATGGCAAACAACTCATCGAGTTCACAACATTCCCTACGATCTGTCCTTGAGAAGCACAAGCTCTCTGGAACCAACTTCCTTGATTGGTACAAAAATTTAGAATTGTTCTCAAGCAAGAAAAGAAAATGTACGCAATAGAGGAGCAAGTTCCAGCAGGTCCATAGAACAATACCCCTGCAGCCCTAAAGGCGTATCAAAAGCGTGTTGATGACGCTACTGATGCGGCCAGCCTTATAATATGCACCATGACCTCTGAGCTTCAGAAGCAACACGAAAACATGAATGATGTCGATATGATCGAGCATCTGAAGCAGCTCTTCCAAGAGCAGGCAAGGGTTGAGAGGTATGAGGTCTCTAAAGCATTATTCAAGTGTCATCTGGCAAAAGAAAACCCGGTGGGACCCCATGTACTCCGTATGATAGGATACTTGGAGAATCTCGCCCGACTAGGGTTCCCGGTCGGCCAAGAGTTGGCAACCGATCTCGTGTTGCAATCGTTGTCTGAGAGTTATGGACAGTTCATCATGAACTATAACATGAACGAGATCGTGAAACCACTGCCAGATTTACTCAATATATTGAGGACAGCTGAACAAAGCATCAACAAGGGTAAGGGCAAGGCCATTATGATGGTACAAAAAGGAAAGGGAAAAAGGTTTGCCTCATCCTCCAAGGGCAAGGGCAAGTCAGTTGCCAAATCCAAGGAACCTGCCCTTAAGCCTGTTGGTGGCATTGCCAAAGATGTGACTAAAGGTGAGTGTCACTACTGCAGTCAGCTGGGACACTGTAGGAGGAACTGCCCAAAATATTTGGAGGACAAGAGACTTGGAATAGTGATTTCACCACCACCAGGTATTTTTTGTAGATGTCAATTTAACTATCTCTACATCATGGGTATTAGATACTGGATGTGGATCTCACATTTGTCGAAATGTGCAGGATATAAAGAGAAGTAGAAGATTGGCTAAAGGGGAGATAGACCTGCGCGTTGGGAATGGAGCAAAAGTTGATGCGTTGGTCGTGGGCGTGTGCGAGCTATCTCTACCTTCAGGATTAGTTTTTGAATTAAATAATTGCTATTTTGTGTCTGCTATGAGCAGAAACATTATTTCTATTTCTTGATTAGACAAGGAAGGTTTTATTATTTCAATAAAGAACAATTGCTGTTCCTTTTATTTTAATAATATTCACTATTGTAGTGCGCAATTATTTAATGGACTGTATGCCCTTGATCTAAGCAATCCTGTCTACAACATTAATACCAAGAGGATTAAAATACATGATTTAAATCCTGCTTACTTATGGCACTGTCGGTTAGGCCATATAAACGAGAAACGTGTATCTAGACTCCATAAGGATGGACTACTAGACTCATTTGATTTTGAATCATATGAGACATGTGAGGATTGTTTATTGGAAAAAATGTCAAAGTCCCCTTTCAATAAGAAAGGTGAGAGCACTAGTGAGCAATTGGCGCTCATACATACTATGTGTGTGGGCCATTTGCCACGCCCGCCAGGGGTGGATACGTCTACTTCATTACATTTACTGATGATTACAGTAGATATGGATCTGTGTACCTCATGAGGGCCAAATCCGAATCCTTTGAAAGGTTCAAAGAATTCAAAAGTGAAGTAGAGAAGCAACTTGGCAAAAGTATCAAAGCTCTACGATCAGATCGTGGAGGAGAATACTTGAGCCAAGAGTTTGACGACTATCTTAGAGAGTGTGGGATAGTATCCCAACTCACTCCACCCGGAACGCCACAATGGAATGGCGTGTCCGAGAGGAGGAATCGAACCCTATTGGATATGGTTCGATCTATGATGTGTCAAACCGATCTTCCATTATCATTTTGGGGCTATGCTCTATTAAGTGCAGCTTTCACCATTAACCGTGTTCCATCTAAATTATTCATGAAGACACCACATGAGAGGTGGGGTGGGAGGCGTCCCACACTGTCGTTCACGAAGATTTGGGGCTGCGATGTCTATGTAAAGCGTTTACAATCAGACAAGCTAGGGCCAAAGTCGGATAAGTGTAATTTGTTGGGTACCTTAAGGAAACTAAGGGTTACTACTTCTACAATCAAACTGAGAACAAAGTGTTTGTTGCTCGGTCCGACGTGCTTCTAGAAAGGGATTTTGTCTCTAAAGAAGCAAGTGGGAGGACTGTAGAACTTGGAGAGATCCAAGAACCACAAATCACTGAACCGAATATGGAACATGAACAGGAACCAAAAGGGGTTGTGGAACAACCTGTTCAGGTAACACAAGAGCTTCGTAGATCTAGTAGAGTGCGCCAGGAACCCGAGAGGTATGGACTTATCGTGACTGATTCCGGTGACACGATGCTCATAGATGATGAGCCTACTTCCTATGAAGAGGCCATAAAAGGGCCAGACTCTCAGAAATGGCTAGAAGCCATGAGATCCGAGATGGAATCCATGTATGCCAACAAAGTATGGACTTTGGTGGAACCACCCGAAGGGGCGCGACCCATAGGGTGAAAGTGGGTCTTAAGAAGAAGATCGACATGGATGGTAATGTGATTACCTATAAGGGCCTATTGGTTGCTAAAGGATTCAGAAAAATTCATGGTATTGACTATGATGAAACATTTTCACCAGTCGCAATGACCAAATCCATCTGAATCCTACTTGCCATTGCAGCATACTACGACTATGAGATTTGGCAGATGGATGTCAAAACAGCATTCCTTTATGGGAACCTCCTCGAGGACGTGTATATGATACAGCCGGAGGGTTTTGAAGATCCAAAGCAAGCCAACAAAGTTTGTAAGCTGCAACGATCCATTTATGTATTGAAGCAAGCTTCTAGGATTTGGAATCGACGTTTTGATGAAGTAGTCAAAGAGTTTGGCTTCATCAGAAACGAAGATGAGTCTTGTGTCTACAAGAAGGTTAGTGGGAGCTCTGTAGCTTTTCTGGTCTTGTATGTTGATGACAAACTACTCATTGGAAACGAAGTTCCCATGCTGCAATTTGTTAAAGATTGGCTAGGAAAGTGTTTCTCAGTGAAAGACTTAGGGGAAGCAGCCTATATACTTGGTATAAAGATCTATAGAGATAGATCTAAGAGACTTGTAGGCCTAAGTCAAAGTACATATATTGACAAGGTGTTGAAGCGGTTCAACATGCAAGATTCCAAGAAGGGATTCTTGCCCATGTCACATGGAATCACTCTTTCGAAGAGTGGTTGTCCTTCCAATGAGATTGAGAGGGAACGCATGAGTAGAATTCCCTATGCCTCGGCCATAGGATCTATCATGTACGCCGTGTTATGTACTAGACCAGATGTGTCATATGCCTTGAGTATGACAAGCAGATACTAATCCAATCCGGGTGAGAGTCACTGGATTGCAGTCAAGAACATCCTAAAGTACTTGAGAAGAACTAAGGATGCTTTCTTTATATTTGGCGGTGAGGAAGAGTTACGTGTAAGGGGTTACACGGATGCAAGCTTCCAAACCGACAAAGATGACTTTAGATCACAATCGGGATATGTGTTTTGCCTGAATGGAGCATCGGTGAGCTGGAAGAGTTCCAAGCAAGAGACGGTAGCTGATTCTACAACAGAGGCTGAGTACATTGCTGCAAATAGTGCAGCAAAAGAAGCTGTTTGGATCAGAAAGTTTGTTTCTGAACATGTTGTGGTTCCTAGCATTGCGGATCTAGTGGAGTTGTACTGTGACAACACTGGGGCGATGCGCAATCAAAGGAGCCCAGGTCGCACCAGAAATTCAAACACGTGCTCAGGAAGTTCCATCTGATTCGAGATATTATCGATAGAGGAGACGTTTGGATATGCAAGATTCCTACAGATGAGAATCTGACAGATCCACTTACAAAGCCGCTTCTGCAGTGGAAGCATGAAGGGCTGAAAAAACCCGGGATCTCGGTTCAGGGTTAAAGAGACCATCGACAACCAAAAGTAGAAATATACTATTAAGATTACATTTCGCTTAATGTACATAACAAAATTTCGATATTAAGTACAATCTAAAACAAATCGTGTGTGATATACTAAGTGATCTAAGTTAAGCTATACTTCTTCGTCTCGGTGCGCGTTCCCATTCCCCAACCTTGATTGATGACCTGCGGTTTTAAAATAGCAACAGCCGACGCAGTTTTGAAGAGAATGATAAGTAAAAAATGAGTAAATACATACTACGACATGTAAAGCAACGAGTGGCACTGAAGCATGAGTTGAAAAAAATCATAAGATTTAAACAGTAAAACTATCATATTGGAGAATTTGGATCAACTTGAAGTAACCGAGTAACAAAAACCTCTCAATTTAATAACATTGAGAAACCACGAGTAGTTGATAAAATATCCAGAGTAGACAAGTTCATTTGAAATGATAACGATAGTAGTTCATGAGTAGCCAAGATTTAAAATTCATTTCAATCGATTAGGACATATCAAGAGCCACAAACAACATTAACAAGTAGTCAATTTATAACTTTGACTTCAATCAACAGTTTAATTTTGCTGAGGCGTGTCAAGAGCCACCAGCAGGATCGATGTAAACAGAGGGATCACGAAATAATCACTAAGGGTTCCTTCTAGGGTCTATCAAACCCTATTTCACCCGAGCGTTAAAGGAGCCCATTCGTCAACCCCGCTCACAACATTAGCTAAAAGGCCTTAAGTGTCGACACCCCTATACCGTAGTGACCCTTATAAGTATAAGTAGCACTCTATAGCTCTATAAAACCCTTGGCCTCAATATCTTGATACATTTTGGCTCATCGGGGGCGGATTTTTGAACATTGACGTTCTATCCAATAATAAGAAGCATTGCTTCAATGGTCTTAGCCATAAGAAAATGGAGGATCGCTTGACGCCTCCCATTAATAACAGTACTCTGTACATCGTCCTAAGTCTATTAGAGGTATTTTATTTCTTCTCTTTCACATAGTCAGAATCGAATATCAAAATTTCACAAATAATTTCCGAGAGTTCTCAAAGGAGATGAATAAAATAGTTTAACAACTTTTAAGTGGAAAACATGCATTCTCATACTATTTCATATAACAAACATTCATTTGAAACATCGAAAACATACGCACATTTTGATATGAAAAGGCCGTACATATGTACTTACCACTGAGATGAAGCACAATCAAAAGCAAGAAACTAAGCCCAGCACTCCGACGACAACCGCTCTCTCCTACGGGGTCGATGTCTACAATCACACGTATGACGTACTCGTTATAACCAATTTACACATGCATAATAAAAAAGCAAACCTACATGTACATAGTCATAAATTTAACCAATGCACATATAATGATGTTTAAATATCAAAACAAGTCCAACAAAACACCTAGAAGTTCAAAAATTCAAGTTTTCTAAAAAATGTGAAACTACAATTCTGGACATAATTGTAGCTCTGACTTTGGAGACATAATCATCTCCTAAAATTTTGAAATTAATGTATGATAAACCTACATGTGTCTAATTTCAGAAACACCAAGAAAATCATGCATAGCTATTATAAAACTCAAGTTACAAAAATAACAAACACTGCTATGCAGAGACAAGTTTGGAAGAAAGTTTAAACTTTGAAGAACAATTACTACTACTTTAAGAATAGGAAAAATGCCCATATTCTCCAGAATGAATCCCTTATGTGTCTAGTTTCATCACAAGAAAGATTTGGTGCCATAGGTTTCTGGAAATGAGATTTTTAACAAAAATGGTAAAACTTGTCCAAAAACAGAGTTTCAGAAAACTTGCAACTTAGAATGAGCATATCTCCCTGACCAAAAAGGATATGGAGTTGAATTTTCTTTCAAAATGACCCTATCTGAGTCTAGTTTTAGAATATGAAAGAGTTAAAAATTTCACAAAGACAAAACTTGGAGATAACCCATGTTTTTCACAAACTGGTCAGATTGTATAAACATGCATTTTTTTCAAAAATCAACAAGAATGGTTCTAGTAGTACATGCAAGTTAAGAAGACTTAATTTTCACCCAAATAGCACCATTTTAATCATAAAAATAAAATTTTTACATGCTCTTGACACAAATTATCAAAAATCTATTGAGTTAATAGTGAAAAGAATATGACATTCACAACATGCATGTGGGTTCTAATGTGGGTTTCATGAAATAATCTAAAATTTGAGGTCAAACACATGATCTAACCATGGAAATGAAGAACTAAGCATGGAATTGAAGAAATCAAAGATGAAATTTCATCAATCAAAGGTAAAGATGGACATGCAAGCATCAATTAAAGACTAGAAGAAACTTTACCCCAAGATTCAAGAAGATGATGAGGAAAAGAATGCATTTGGCCTTAAATCCCTTAGAATAATTGTGTAAGAACACCCCTCCATGATGATACTAAGGTTGGACTCAAGATTTTCAAAATTTAGAGCCAAGAAATTTGAGTTTTCATGAAGTTTTGTGGAGGTCAACCTCCAAAAACGGGTTTGAAGTTTGGAGAGAAGGAAGAAGAAGCTTCCATGAGTGTTCTTGAGGGAAATGATGGAAAGAAATGAAATGATGGAGAAGGGGTAGGATGGACTTGATGGAGATGGTAGTGTTGGTGGTTCATTGAGTGTAATGAGGATGTAGTGGTGTTATTTTAATAGGAGTAGAAATGAAAATGAATTATTTTATTGGTGTTGACCAAAGTGATGGAGGGGGTAGTTGGTTGTAATTAGAAAAAAAATTAGAAGAGTTGTAAATGGGGCTAAAGTATTGATTGCCAAAAATTAAGGGGTAAAAAAAATACAATTAAAAAGTCTTCCAACACCATAGTTGGGGTAGGAATTGGATTACCAAGAGAATGAGGGTTGACATGCAAACACAAGACATTTAAGATAACTACAAAATTCCATATGCAAGAGGGGTATAAATGAGAAGTTCCAAAAATTGAGGGGTGAAAAGATAATTTTCAATTAATAGCTCACACATATAAGTTAATTTTCATAAATATTAAATTTTCCAAAAAATTTCAAATACACCACTTTGTATATAAATGTTAAAATCAAATTTTAGAAAACTACAAGTATATCTCAAGTAAACAAATAAGTTTCGTGTAGTATCATCCAAGTTTCAAAAACTACAAAATAACCCCAAATTAAAATATCATCATAGATGTCAATTAACACCATTATACTTTAAAAATTAAGAAAAGTCATTGATATGTTTGAAATACTAATTTCTCTAAATTTTCACATATTTTTCCGAAGTGACCTAATAACCCCTTACTTAAATACGGGGTATTACATTATATCCCCCTTAAAATGAAGCTTCGTCCCCGAAGCTTAAGAAATTTTTTGAATGAAATTACGAACATACTTCAAGAGAATGCAAATAATGCACATGAAGCTTGTATGCAATGCTAATACACATGCAACACTTTAATTAACGGGAATCGCGCTCTCGGTCGGTTACATCCCCACTCCCTCGTATTATACTACAGATTCAAATGCAATTAGCTCAAGTAAAAGGTCGGCACCAAATTTTGAAAGGTCTAGACGAACACACAAGTTACCACGTTTAGAAAGCCAATTCGAAAATTTTCTAGCGTTTAAACAAATCTTGAAATTTAAAGACACAAAATACTTTGATCGCAACTAAATGTCATTTTACTTGGCTCATCCGCGTTAAAACTATTGTCTTACCTTTATAGGATAAGATACACCAATCACCTAAAGTGTTCCACGCATACAAGGGAGAAAAGAACACTATGTGTCGTCACACAATGTGTCTATCCATCACAACTCGAATGTGTTTCAAATGTTCCAACTTAGTCTACACAGCGGGTACAACTCTTTGTACCGTCGTACTAAGAGTCACGCCAGCAGACTGCTAAACAAGGTGGTCCACATCACTTGCCATTTGGTATCTCGACACCCAACATTTTTTATTTTCCAAAACTATTTTTTTTTAAAAAAAAAATATTACTTTTTTTTTTTGGTCAAAACTTTCTAATTCTGGAAACGACCAAGTCGAATTAACTCAAAATGAAACAAAATAAGGTATTATCTTAAAAGTCGTCGCCCGTAGGTATGAAAAGAATGGTCTCAGGGTATTTAAGTCAAAAGGTCGTTACTCTCTCGTAGACAAGGTAGGATGACCAAGCAAAGGGACACGGATACGCATCACACGACAATGACAAATTATTTCTATATAGCAAGTAAACATGCTCATAGGATAGCAAACATATAAATAAGCAAGTAGATTCCGCATGAAGCACATACCAATTAGCAAGTAACAGTTAATCAACAAGTACGGTACAAATCGTGTTTAAGAATACGTAAGTACCCCAAAATCCCCCGCGGCTTGCTTACTTTGTTATTACCAAATTGAGATATCCTAATCAATTTTAAAATTTTGGAAACGTGTTATCTTTCTTTTTTATCTACTTAAGGAAATCGAAAGTCTCATTAACCGGAGAACCGATGCTCTGATACCATCTGAAACAACCCGGGATCTCGGTTCAGGGTTAAAGAGACCATCGACAACCAAAAGTAGAAATATACTATTAAGATTACATTTCGCTTAATGTACATAACAAAATTTCGATATTAAGTACAATCTAAAACAAATCGTGTGTGATATACTAAGTGATCTAAGTTAAGCTATACTTCTTCATCTCGGTGCGCGTTCCCATTCCCCAACCTTGATTGATGACCTGCGGTTTTAAAATAGCAACAGCCGACGCAGTTTTGAAGAGAATGATAAGTAAAAACTGAGTAAATACATACTACGACATGTAAAGCAACGAGTGGCACTGAAGCATGAGTTGAAACAAATCATAAGATTTAAACAGTAAAACTATCATATTGGAGAATTTGGATCAACTTGAAGTAACCGAGTAACAAAAACCTCTCAATTTAATAACATTGAGAAACCACGAGTTGTTGATAAAATATCCAGAGTAGACAAGTTCATTTGAAATGATAACGATAGTAGTTCATGAGTAGCCAAGATTTACAATTCATTTCAATCGATTAGGACATATCAAGAGCAACAAACAACATTAACAAGTAGTCAATTTATAACTTTGACTTCAATCAACAGTTTAATTTTGCTGAGGCGTGTCAAGAGCCACCAGCAGGATCGATGTAAACAGAGGGATCACGAAATAATCACTAAGGGTTCCTTCTAGGATCTATCAAACCCTATTTCACCCGAGCGTTAAGGGAGCCCATTCGTCAACCCCGCTCACAACATTAGCTAAAAGGCCTTAAGTGTCGACACCCCTATACCGTAGTGACCCTTACAAGTATAAGTAGCACTCTATAGCTCTATAAAACCCTTGGCCTCAATATCTTGATACATTTTGGCTCATCGGGGGCGGATTTTTGAACATTGACGTTCTATCCAATAATAAGAAGCATTGCTTCAATGGTCTTAGCCATAAGAAAATGGAGGATCGCTTGACGCCTCCCATTTATAACAGTACTCTGTACATCGTCCTAAGTCTATTAGAGGTATTTTATTTCTTCTCTTTCACATAACCAGAATCGGAATATCAAAATTTCACAAGTAATTTCCGAGAGTTCTCAAAGGAGATGAATAAAGTAGTTTAACAACTTTTGAGTGGAAAACATGCATTCTCATACTATTTCATATAACAAACATTCATTTGAAACATCGAACACATACGCACATTTTGATATGAAAAGGCCGTACATATGTACTTACCACTGAGATGAAGCACAATCAAAAGCAAGAAACTAAGCCTAGCACTCCGACGACAACCGCTCTCTCCTACGGGGTCGATGTCTACAATCACACGTATGACGTACTCGTTATAACCAATTTACACATGCATAATAAAAAAGCAAACCTACATGTACATAGTCATAAATTTCACCAATGCACATATAATGATGTTTAAATATCAAAACAAGTCCAACAAAACACCTAGAAGTTCAAAAATTCAAGTTTTCTAAAAAATGTGAAACTACAATTCTGGACAGAATTGTAGCTCTGACTTTGGAGACATAATCATCTCCTAAAATTTTGAAATTAATGTATGATGAACCTACATGTGTCTAATTTCAGAAACACCAAGAAAATCATGCATAGCTATTATAAAACTCAAGTTACAAAAATAACAAACACTGCTATGCAGAGACAAGTTTGGAAGAAAGTTTAAACTTTGAAGAACAATTACTACTACTTTAAGAATAGGAAAAATGCCCATATTCTCCAGAATGAATCCCTTATGTGTCTAGTTTCATCACAAGAAAGATTTGGTGCCATAGGTTTCTGGAAATGAGATATTTAACAAAAATGGTAAAACTTGTCCAAAAACAGAGTTTCAGAAAACTTGCAACTTAGAATGAGCATATCTCCCTGACCAAAAAGGCTATGGAGTTGAATTTTCTTTCAAAATGACCCTCTCTGAGTTTAGTTTTAGAATATGAAAGAGTTAAAAATTTCACAGAGACAAAACTTTGAGATAACCCATGTTTTTCAAGAATGGTTCTAGTAGTACATGCAAGTTAAGAAGACTTAATTTTCACCCAAATAGCACCATTTTAATCATAAAAATAAAACTTTTACATGCTCTTGACACAAATTATCAAAAATCTATTGAGTTAATAGTGAAAATAATATGACATTCACAACATGCATGTGGATTCTAATGTGGGTTTCATGAAATAATCTAAAATTTGAGGTCAAACACATGATCTAACCATGGAGATGAAGAACTAAGCATGGAATTGAAGAAATCAAAGATGAAATTTCATCAATCAAAGGTAAAGATGGACATGCAAGCATCAATTAAAGACTAGAAGAAACTTTACCCCAAGATTCAAGAAGATGATGAGGAAAAGAATGCATTTGGCCTTCAATCCCTTAGAATAATTGTGTAAGAACACCCCTCCATGATGATACTAAGGTTGGACTCAAGATTTTCACAATTTAGAGCCAAGAAATTTGAGTTTTCATGAAGTTTTGTGGAGGTCAACCTCCAAAAACGGGTTTGAAGTTTGGAGAGAAGGAAGAAGAAGCTTCCATGAGTGTTCTTGAGGGAAATGATGTAAAGAAATGAAATGATGGAGAAGGGGTAGGATGGACTTGATGGAGATGGTAGTGTTGGTGGTTCATTGAGTGTAATGAGGATGTAGTGGTGTTATTTTAATAGGAGTAGAAATGAAAATGAATTATTTTATTGGTGTTGACCAAAGTGATGGAGGGGTAGTTGGTTGTAATTAGAAAAAAAATTAGAAGAGTTGTAGATGGGGCTAAAGAATTGATAGCCAAAAATTAAGGGGTAAAAAAAATACAATTAAAAAGTCTCCCAACACCATAGTTGGGGTAGGAATTGGATTACCAAGAGAATGAGGGTTGACATGCAAATACAAGACATTTAAGATAACTACAAAATTCCATATGCAAGAGGGGTATAAATGAGAAGTTCCGAAAATTGAGGGGTGAAAAGATAATTTTCAATTAATAGCTCACACATATAAGTTAATTTTCATAAATATTAAATTTTCCAGAAAATTTCAAATACACCACTTTGTATATAAATGTTAAAATCAAATTTTAGAAAACTACAAGTATATCTCAAGTATACAAATAAGTTTCGTGTAGTATCATCCAAGTTTCAAAAACTACAAAATAACCCCAAATTAAAAATTGATATCATCATAGATGTCAATTAACACCATTATACTTTAAAAATTAAGAAAAGTCATTGATATGTTTGAAATACTAATTTCTCTAAATTTTCACATATTTTTCCGAAATGACCTAATAACCCCTTACTTAAAATACGTGGTATTACAAGGGCACACTAGGAGCACGGGCATACGAGAAGCGTCAGATTGTCTCTAGTGCAAGTGGGAGACTGTTGGAATAGATTCCCTAGAGGCAATCTAGTTTAGTATGAATTTATTTTGGCCAGAAACATTCATTGTATTATTTATTGGACATTTAATATAATGAAGTCCTTTGATTTACAATTGTGTTGTTTATCTCAAATATCCCTAATCCAGTATAATGATTAATGGGACAATCATCTATAGTGGGTTTGGATTGATATAGAGATATCATGATCCAGCACATGGGTGTGCATTAAGGTAATGGCGCACTGGATTGACCCATCTCCGAGAAGGCTACATACACGTTATGTTAACTCACAAGCGCTTCTTGCGGTGCAAAGGTATTGTCATACTTAGACTTGAAGTCACTAGATATTCTAGTTGTGGATTATTGTGATTTTGGTAGCGTCAAACGCTACACCGTAACTGGGTAGTTATAAAGGCGTGTATCGGATACAATAAGAAGCAAGCTTAGAGATCGTAGTGGATGTAGATAGAATTTGTCCCTCCCACATAACGTGAGTAAATATCCTAGGCCACTCGAGGGATAGTGCTTATAGAATGTCTGGCCAGACGCAAATAAATCAATATAGGATATTGATGTTATTTGCACGAACAAGGCTATTCCCAGGATCGAGAAACTATAGATTGGATATACGAGTGTGACTTGTATGCCTCGTGTTCAATCCTAATATAGAGACAAAGGGATGCGACAATTACTTGTACGAGGTTTGTCAGATGACTATTCTATTAGTTGGCTAGAATGGATGTTTTGCTCGAAACCGCTCTATATTAGCAAATTGTTGCTACCAACTGGATAGAACCTATGGGGTCACATGCTAGATAGAGTTGAACTAGATTTGGGAATTCATTAATATGATTAATTAATTAGAAGGATCACTTTGCAACACCTTGCAAACTTAGTAGGACTAATTTGCAAGGAAGGGACTAAATTGAATTCTAGTAGGACTAGAATAGGTCCTTTAGGTAGTTGACAGGGATTTGTTGGACTATATACAGGATGCTCCTTCCTTCCTTCCCACACTTATGAGCCTTTTGATCATAACTTGAGTGGGAGAGAACAAAAGGAGAGAGAGCAAGCAACAAAGGGCCGAACCCGACCCTTTGCCGCCGCCCCCTACCCCGTCGGCCACCAAGGAGGCCGCCACCTACTTGTTGCGTCGTGTTGTGTGATTTCTTCTTCCTCTTCCTCCATTCCTATCTATCACAAAGGATAAGGAAGTTCTAGATCTCAACTCTAGGCGTGGATCAAACGTAGAGATGTGACACAATTCACGTTACAAGTCATCACAGGCGAAACCCTAAGGTGTGTAACATGATTCTTCCTTTACCATCGTTATGTCTCTTGTCCTGTGATCCTTGGAGGGTATTGAATGAATAAATTATATTTTGCTCTACGTATCCATGATCAAAACCCTACACAATACGGTCTAGTTCTGATAGGTTTTTTAACTATCTAGAAAAGTTTATTATTCCATCCTGGCTCTATAAATTGGAACAATAAGTCAAAATAACTAGATAAAATAGTTCAAAAATTTAGAAACAAGGTTGCTGATTATTCAAAGCACTTAAAGAATGTCTTGAAAGAAGACATTATTCAAAAAAAAAACTTGACAGAAACTCTGTTTCAACGCCGCAAATTAAATGCCTGAAGAAAACATTGTCCAAAAGTGAAATAAAATATGTAACCGCATACATAGTTTGGTCCGCTAAGAAAAGCAGCTTCTAATCATCATTAAGAGTGTAGAATTACTGAACAATGCAGCAGCAGCAACAACATTAACCCGACGACCGCACTTCAGGAGACCATGAAAAATGCAGACCCGAAGCATCAAACTAGCTAATAGAAAAAGATACTGATAAAGTTCATATATTTCATTAGTGAGAATATCAATGTTAATGAGTGTTGGTATATGTTCTAAAGTCAATCTTATCGTGACATTTATTTATAATTGTTTTTCATTCATTATGTTATCTATATAGAGATATGTTGACATAATGAAGCCCTTCGAATAAATGTTGTATTCTTAAATATCCCTAGTCTAGTATTATTTTTAATTAGGAAAACTATAATGCATCGAGACTAGTATGTGTGTATATTGATATGGGATATAAAGTCTAGCACATGGATACACATTAGGAGTAATGGCGTATTGTATTGAGCCTCCATGAGAACACTACATGGGTTTTATGCGAGTGTCAAAAGTGCTTCTCATAGTGACAGTGATGTTGTGATCCTATGACTTGAAGTCACTACAATCCCTAAATGTGGAGTGACATGTTTTAATATCGTCTAACATCGCTCTGTGACAAGGGGATTATAAAGGCGGTAATTGGACATGTTATGATACATGCTGAGGGGTGTGAGTGATGTAGATAGGATTGTCCCTCCTACGTAACGGGAGTCAATATCCATGACCACTCGATGTGTGAGACTTAGGAAAATGCATGGTCATGCTCAAATGAATCATATGAGATATTGATGTCATTTGTCTATCTAAGTTTACTCAGGGAATCGAGAAACTATAGATTGCATATACAAGGATGACACTCCATGCCTTGTGTCTAATATGGATGTATAGACAAAGAAATTATACGAAATGGTAACATTGGTGATAGATGTTAGTCCAATCTTTGGCACTCCTATTACTTGGGTAGAATTGATGCATTGCTAGTTCCTGCTCAATGTTTGTAATTGTTACTTCCGGCGTAATTAGGAACCTAAATGAAAGACAATAATGTAGGTAGTAATACATGATCAATACTCTAGAAGGGGGGGGGGGTTGAATAGAGTATGACTTTTTTTGCTAAAAGAGTTGTTTCAAAGAAGTTTGTGGAAAACAGTATGTATTTCAAGTTCTTTAAATGAATTTCAAGTCCTTGGAATCAAAACAGATAGTCGAAAGAATGCTGATACTTTTCAAGGCCTTGAAATGGCTTTCAAGTCCTTGAGCTGAAAACATGTTTTGTGTAGTAAATAAGACAAGTTCAGAACAATAATTTGAATGCTAGGAACACAGAGATTTATAGAGTTCAGTCCACTTGGACCTATGTCATGGTGGCAGCGGACCGTGTCGGGGAGGGCCGGGCCGGGTTAAGGTCGTGACGAGGAGCGGCGGGCTGGGGACGGGCCGTGTCGAGGGGTAGGGCGGGCCTGCCGGGTCGTGCTCAAAAGTTCTAGAAACTCGGCACGTGCCGGGTTGTAGGGGGCGGGCCGTGCACGGGTCGTGTCGGAGGGGCCTTGTTTGTGCGGGTCGTGCACGGCCCGCGAGGGCGGACTGGGCCGTGC
Organism: Linanthus parryae; assembly: GCA_023055425.1. NCBI lineage: Eukaryota > Viridiplantae > Streptophyta > Magnoliopsida > Ericales > Polemoniaceae > Linanthus > Linanthus parryae. Next base: position 19,452,912 of record JALGPY010000012.1, on the reverse strand, counting down.
CGACTAAGGGAGGAACGTGACCCGGCCGTGCCACGGGTTGAGCACGCCTTTGAGCGGGTCGTGCTTGGGGCGTGTTTAGAGCGTGTGGTGCGGGCAGTGCCAAATTGGCACGCGGGTCGGCCCATATTGCCACCATGAGACCTACGTCTCTACCTCAAGGACTTGATCCCTGCAGGATTTTCAACTCAATTCTTATTAATCAAAAGTTAATCCCTAGATCTCAAGCACAGAGAGTTCCCTTACTCTGTAACAGCTTGTGGTTCTCACTAACCTATCTAGTACATGCTCTAGCTAACTGATTCAACAAGAATTCTATATTGTTCTCTTGAACAACTCACTAGAATAAGATATGAGAAGTATTATCTAAATGATATACAAATTAAGATCAGAAAGAAGAACATTGAGAACTGAAGAAGTAGTTGAGTGTGCAGTGATCTACAGATGATTGGATTGGGTAAAATGAATCTCCTTCTGTTTTGCTTGTCAATCCTTGAGAATGTATGAGAGATTTTGTGTGTGTTCTCTGCGAATTTCTTCAGTCATACCCTTTTCTTATGCACCTGGTTTGAATTGCAGATCTTTAGGATCTTCTCAAAACAAACTTTCCAAAAATTCAGCGGCATTTCTTTACTTCTTTAACAGCTCTTCCCAACAGCTAGTTGCTCAGTATCTTCAAGGATACTGAATTGATATTGTAGCTGAGTATGTTAGGAAGGTCCAGACATGTTTTCACAATCACGGAATCAATTTGTCACTCCAATTTCCTTTCCTGCAAAATATACATATAAGGAAACAATTCCTGCAAAATAGGTAACAATTTATCCATGCAAAAACTTGGTCAAACTGATAGATTAGCCATAGTTTAGAGTGCCGAAGAGGTTTGTCTTTCATCATCTAGATATAATCAAGCATAGGAGTGCAGGAGTCATATTAGAATCAAAAGCTCCCCCTAAGTTCATGCTATATACTGCAGTGTATGTTTCAAACCTTTGAAAGTTATTTCAAGGCCTTGACACAAAGATGCTGTTTCAAGCCTCTTAAATAAGCTAAACTTACAATCTTCCCATTGATGAAAGACAAAATTACGATTCTTTTAAGAACTGGTTCTCTGCAAAAACTAGTCATTAGAGCATAGCGGAATAATAATCATGATAATCTCAGATAATAAACTGAATCATAGAATAAATAACATCCAACTTATTAAGCAAAAAAACATCCTACTGATCTAAACCAGATCTCTAAACCTGCAAAAGTACCAAAATAAACACCAAAATTTCTCCCACTTGTTGACTTTCACCAAGAAATAACGAGAAAATGTTGGATCAAAGTTTTTGAAAGCTTAAAATAAAATAGTTTTAAAAGATAGAAATATTCAAGACTTTGAAGAGGAATTCAAGGCCTTGAAAATAAAGAAAGAAGAGGCAAGAATCAGGGAGTTGGTTCTCCATCTCCCTTTGGATCATCATCTTCTTCTCCACTATCTTCCTCATCATCCTAATCTCCCTACTGTTCTTCTTCTTGAGCAGCTTCTTCACCAGCATCAGCAACCACTTATTCCTCGGTCACAATCTCTGGAATGTTTGATATATTTTCATTCTTATTGAGATATTTAATCAACATTCTTGAGTCTGGATTGTCTGATATATCTTCTTCATACCAGGGGATTGTTGTTTCTCTGAATCGATCAGCAGTTCTTTTCCAGTGTTCTTCTCTGGTTCTTCATCTGTAGCCTTCCCTTTTCCTTTGTCAGCTTTTGTAGGCTTATTCTTCTTCACCTTCTTAGGACTAGCAATTTGTTCCTCTGGCTGTTTCACTGGAGAAGACAAATATGGCTTCTTATTCTTGCTAGAAGTTGGAGTCTAATCCTTCTTGATCTTTTTCTTTGGAGGACAAGGGGTCTCTTCTGCACTTAAGGTTCTGGAACTGGAATCATCACTTAGGGTTTGAACCTCTTCTTCAGCAGTCTTCTTCTTTTCAGAACCTTTCTTTGAACCTCCGGCCATCTTGATTCTATCAGAAGTTCATCTTGAGCTCATTAGGGTTTAAAGGGTATAGAAGAGAGAGGAGGAGTGATACGAGAGAGAGAGAGAGAGAGAGAGAGAAAGAGACAGAGAGAGAGATCGAGAGAGAGAGAGAAGAGATAAATACATAATAGTTTGAGTTTGAAAAGGAAACAAAATACTTCCAAATCTTTTAAGATATGCAGAATCAGTTAAATTCAAATTTTGTGTGTGTGTGACGTGGGAAAGGAAATAATATAATACTAATTTTGAAAAAAAGTTAAAACGGTAAAGGCAACATTGAGCAATTATCTACAGAGATAACAACCAACATTGAAGATCCAAATTCTTGACTGTGTAGCATATAGACTTAATTTCAAGGCTTTGTAAAGCATTTCAAGGCCTTGAAAAGCTATACCGCTGAAGCAAATAAAGTCAAAGTTCTGAAAAGATTTCCAATACTTTGAAAATTCATTCAAAAATCTGAAGCATATAATACTTACCTGCTACTTACATGATACTCCCCCTAAACCAATGCTTCCTTATTTAGCATGCCCAATTCTAATCTCAGGGCCGCAAATTTTTCCTCTGGTAGTGGTTTAGTGAAGATATTTTGTAATGGATATTGCACTGGTGTTGTCACATTTAATAGGTATCTCTCTGAAATCAAATCCAAGGTCTCTCATTTGCTGAGCTATCCACAACACTTGTGAGCAGAAAGCTCGAGCTGCTATGTATTCAGCTTCTTCTGTTGATAAAGCTACTGAGTTTTGCTTCTATGAATGCCAGTTCATCAAGGATGATCCAAGAAATTGGCAACACCTTGAAGTGATTTTTTATCAACTTTGTAACCTACAAAGTCAGAATCTGAATAGCCACACAAAGAGAAACTAGATTGTTTAGGATACCAAAGCCCTAAGTCTTTGGTACCATTGAGATATCTGAATATTTTGACAGCAACCAAGTGTGATTCCTTAGGATCAACTTGAAATATAGCACACATACAAACACTAAACATGATATTTGGTGTACTTGCAGTGAGATATAGCAATGAACCAATCATGCCTCTATACTCTTTCACATTTACACTCTTCACAGTTTGATCCTTATCTAAGGATAGTGTAGAGCTCATAGGTTTTTTCTACCTTGGACTGAGACACATTGTACTTTTTTAGAATGTCCTTGGTATGCTTGTTTTGATGCATAAAGATTCCTTTCTTCATCTGATGTACATGAAGTCCAAGAAAGAAATTCAATTCTCCCATCAAGCTCATCTCAAATTCCCTGCTCATAAGACTTGAGAAATCCTTACATAGAGAATCATTAGTAGTTCCAAATAGATTATCATCAACATATACTTGAACTACTAGAATATCTTTCTCATGTGTCTTTATGAAAAGGGTTTTATCTACCAATCCTTTTTTGAAATCATTTTGAAGTAGAAACTTTGACAGTCTTTCATACCAAGCCCTTGGAGCTTGTTTCAAACCATAAAGATCTTTATCTAGTTTATATACATGATCCGGAAACTCATCATTTTCAAAATCAGGAGGTTGAGCAACAAAAACTTTTTATTTAAAGTATCCATTTAGAAAAGCACATTTCACATCCATTTGAAAAAGTTTCATATTTTTTTGAGATGCAAATGAAAGTAACATTCTAATTGCTTCTAACTTTGCAACAGGAGCAAAAGTTTCCTCATAATCATTAACCTTCTTCCTGGTTGTAGCCTTTAGCAACCAGTCTTGCTTTGTTATTGATTACCTTTCCATTCTCATCTAATTTATTTCTGAATACCCATCTGGTACCAATGACAGACAGATCTTTTGGAGGATGAACCAGATTCCAAACCTTGTTCCTTCCAAATTCATTGAGTTCACTTTTCATTGCAATGATCCAGTTTCATTCTTGTAGTGCTTCCTTCACATTCTTAGGTTCTACAAGAGAAACAAAAGCATTAAAAGCACACAAGTTCTTCAATTGAGATATTGTATGTGTACCAGTGGATGGATCAGATATAATGTTATCAACAGGATGAGAAGAAAGATATCTAAATCTCTTTCTTGGTGTCCATGGTTCAGGTACTCCAGGAAGCTTCTCTAGTCTTTGAGAACTTGCTTTAAGTCCTATTTTCAAGGCCTTGAAAATTCCTTCTATTTTCCTGCAAGCTTTTCTTGGAATCATTTGAATGCTCTGCTTCATCTTCTGACTCATGTTTGTTCACATTCAAGTCCGCAAAACTTTCACTCAAAGAACCATCATAGATTTCATCAAAAATAACATGTATACTTTCTTCAACAAGCTTGGTTCTCTTATTATAAATTCTATAAGCTTTGCTAGTCAGTGGATAACCAAGAAAAATACCTTCATCACTCCTGGCATCGAACTCACCAAGATTGTCCTTACCATTGTTGTGAACAAAGCAAGTGCAGCCAAAATGTTTGAAGTAAGAGATGTTTGGCTTTATTCTTTTGAAAAGCTCATAAGGAGTCTTCTTCAAAATACGACTAATCAGTCACATGTTGAGTATATAGTTGGTAGTGTTTACAGCTCCTGCCCAAAACGATTTTGATAACTTGTTCTCCAAAAGCATTGTCCTTGACATATTTTCAAGAGTAATGTTCTTGTAATACCCCGGTATTTTTAGGGGGTATTTTTGGGAGTTTAACGAATTTTCCGGGCCACTGATTGAAATTTATAAAATTAGTCTTTGTTATTAAATAGTTTTGTTTTTTTCAAATTATTATTATTATTATTATTATTATTATTATTATTATTATTATTATTATTGTTATTAGTATTATAGTATTATTGTTATTTTATTTTATTTATTTTTATCAAAAACTTTTTTTTCTACGATGACATCTTTTTTTATTTATTATTGGGCATAATTGTTAGTGAAGAGTAGCGGGTCGTGTAACTTTTAACGTGTCCAAAGCGCACCTTTTATTAGTTATTACGTATCGGACCACCGCGCACCCGCCACACCATAGCCATTCACCATCATCTTCTTACCTAATTCATTTTTTTAGCAGAGATGGTTGCTCTGCAACATTTCCGGCAAACCCCACGGCAACATACCAATTTCGACTTCCATTCTTACAATTTCGTCCCAAATCACACCAATCAAGCCAGAGATCTCACCTTTTAATTCAATTTTGCCAATTTGACATTTCCAAAATCAAACCCGAAATTTCATCTCGCCGGATTCACATTCAATTTGGTTATCACCCAAAAATCTATATAAACCCAATGAAGAACACAGAGAAAGCTCTTCGCCAACACTCCCATCTCTCAATCGAACTCTCTCTCTGTCCTGTTTGTTTTTACCGAGAACACCCAGTCGGAGCTAGGACTGATCGAGCCCGAACCTAGCGCCGCCTCTGCCGCCGTGCGACGCCGCCCTCCTTTCCGTGGCTCTCTCTCTTCCGTCGTCCTTGCTGTCCGACGAAGCAGCAGTAGCAGCAGTAGCACCTAAGCCAAATTACGTCGCCGTCGTCCAGAACCTTCCTGTTTCCCGATCGGTAAATCCTTTCTTCTTCGATTTTTTTTTTCCGTTCTGCAGACATAAATATGTAGAGTTTGTGTTGGGTGAGTCTCTGTGTATGTGCGGGAAAGAGTGTGTGTGTGTGTTGTACGTATGTGTGTGTGTGTGTCAAGGAGTGAGATAGGAAGATGTACATAGAAATGGTTGGGGTGATGTGTGTTGGTCTGATGGTGGTACCGTGGTAGTAGGGCAAGTAGTAATAGTAGTAGTAGATTATAAAATAGTAGTAGTAGTAGTACTAGTAGTAGTATTAAAATATTGTGGTTCTCATCTAGTTATTCTTTATCTAGTGTCCTAGGTATTATGGTAATTGGAGGATTATTAGTTTCTAGTTATTTGGTTATTTATTTTGAATAACTTCTATTTATTTTACTTTTCTCTACTTAATCATTCATTTATTTTAATAAATTAAGAATTTTTGTAAGATATATATATATATATACAAAGTTCCATATTTCAGAAAAAAAAATGTTATTCATAGTAAATAATAACTTTCTTGGGCCATCCGAGTTTAGAGAAGGATATACAAGCTTTTATAATCTTTAACATTTGTATTTTCTAAACATGTATAGTTGTTTATACGAAATGAAATTATGTAATTTTCTAGACTATTATTTATTACAGTTTTAGTGTGTATAAACAATTATTCTCTTTATCAAGTCAATTTATAAATTTATGTCTATAATTGGTATATTTCGTTTTGGGGGAGTATGGGGGTTGCACTTGCAAATCATATACGACACTTTAGTCGTAATTTTGATGTGTGATGTATACATGTTAATATAGAATTATGTGATTGATTATTGTAGATTCAGAATTCGTAGGAGACGAATTCGTTGAGGACCCTACTACTAGCTTACGTACTTGCTTGTGTGTGAATCCCTCTCCATTATCAGGTAAGTACATATGTACAATGTCTTCAACTATCAAAATGTGCTTTGGTGTGAGTTATAATGAATTTTTACATATCGTGCGTTACTCTTCAAAAGTTTACTTCAAAGTTTATGTTTCTGTCAAGAAAATTTTGGAAAGATTGTTTATCCTGGAAATAAATTGTAATGTTGGATTTAATGAACGATAATGGATATGGGGCGATGTACAAAGGATGTGCGTGAAGGCTAATACGGCCAAGGACTCCTATAGGCGATCCTTCATTGGGTTTCATACCCTACCCTATATGGGTTTTATAAGGCGTGGAAACTATAGAGTACTACCTATACTGACGTAGGTCACTGCGGTATAGGGGTGTCGACACTTAAGGTCCTATAGTATGGTTCGAGCGGGGTATGCGTAGGGCTACCTTCTAACGCTCTTGGTGAATTGGGACGGGCGATGTCCCAAGACGTACCTTTTTATATATTGCATCGTGACCTCTCTGTGGACATACGTTACCCGCTGGGTTTTCATGCCTCAGCCAAAATAATAAATGAAAGTGGTACTCTTTTTATATCCGGTTTAAATTCCAAAGTTCTCTCAATCATGTATTTTACACTCGTGTTATTTCAAAGGTTCTTATTATCATGTTTGTTCTAGCCAAAACTCTTGTTTTAATCATTGTAGTATGTTCTTACTCAGTTTTTACTGATAAACGTTTTAGTGCGTCGGCTTTTGCTATTTTAAAACCGCAGGTTATGAGTAAAGGTGGGGGAAACGCGCACACATAGCTGAAGGAAAATAACAAGCTAGGGAGCATCTCGTAATTATTAGTAATGAGAAGTATTTCGATTTTAAAACATTATTATCATTGATTCCTTTTAAATTGTGTTGGAGGTTTCCTCATTTTATTTCAATAAAATATTCTTGGGATTATCGTTAAGTTGTGCTAGCAGGAACCGTAGGATCCGGGTTGTTTCAGTTCTCTTTCAACAGCATCATTTTGTTTAGGAGTTATTGGAGCAGAAAAGTTGTGAGAGATGTCATGCTTAGCACAAAATAAATCAAACTCAATTTGATCAAATTCTCTACCATGATCACTTCTAATAGAAGCAATAGGTATGTTTTTCAAGGTTTGAAGTTCTTACCAGTCTTCGAAAATTCAGTTAAAGCTTCAGATTTTTCTCTAAGAAACATTACCCAAGTAAATCTAGAGAAATCATCTACAATGACTAACATGTACTTCTTACCCTTTGGAGTTGGAGTTCTCATTGGACCAGAGAGATCCATATATACAGTAATTCAATGGGTCAAGTTGTACTTACAAAGTTCTTTGGCTTGAACGAACTTCTTGTCTGTTTACCTTGAGCACAAGCTTTGCATACCTCTTCATATTTGAACTTGATAGAGGGCATACCTTTTACTGGATCTTTAGAAACTAACTTGTTCAAAGTGTGCAAGCTTAAGTGTGCAAGTTTTATGTGCCAAAGATTTGAATCTTCTTTCAAGGCCTTGAGACACTTCAGACTCTCTCCTGCAAATGTGTTAGTGTGCAAGGTATAAACATTGTTTGAACAGATTTCTCATTTTGCACCACACATTTCTCTTTGGCAAATATAACCGTATTGCCATTGTCACATAATTGAGATACACTAAGAAAATTGAATTTCATGCCATCAACTATTTAAACATCAGAAATAGAATATTTAGAATCTGTACCAAATTTACGAATATCTATTATGTTGCATTTGCCTTTATCACCAAGTGTAATTGATCCGTCAGATTGCTCTTTTAACTCTGAGAATAATGATCTCTTTCCACTCATGTGTTGGAGCAACCCCTGTCCATAAACCATTTATGTTCTTGTTCTTGGTGACAGCCTGCAAACACCATTCACTGCCTTACCCATCTGTTAGACCAAGTGTTGAATCTAGATTCATATTCAGGGTCAACCATGTTAGGTGGTCTAACCCCTTTACGAACCCAAATCTTTCTAACTTGTCCCTTGAGTTGAACTGGAAATGTATTCCTCATTATGTGAGGGTATCTTCTTCTAAAGGGACAAGTCATCTTAACATGACCAATTCTGTTGTAGTAATGGCACTTAGGAGAATTTCTGTTACTAGCCTTCACAAATATGGTGTTGGTTTTTCTAGGAAAATTTGGATTGTAACCAATACCAGTTTTGTGAACAGATTTCCTCCAAGAATCAGGTTTATATTGTGTTCTGAGCCAGCAAGTTTGGTCATAACTTTCTTAGATTCTTGAATTTTCTCAGGTAGAATAGTTCTGTGTTCCTCTAATTCATCAAATTGATGTCTTACAACAATAATATTGTCACTCGAAAGAGAGTTCTCAGTGAATACTTATTTGACTTGAGTATTCAAGGCTTTATAACTGGTTTCCAAGGCCTTGATATCTCTGTCAGATTTCTTCTGAGAAATTCAAGATTCTGATTTTGACAAACAAGTTGCAAGTTTTATTTTGCTTGCTCATGAACCTTTTCTTTCAAAATCCCGATTTCTTTCAGATTGTGATCTTCATTTAATAGCATTGTTCTAAGATAATCAGAGAAAACATTTGTTTGTTTTGAAATCAAACAATTTACCATTACCTCAATGTTCTTTTCAGAACATTCATCATGCTTGGCCATAAGGCAGAGGTTGGCTTGTTCTTCCTCAGATTCAGAATCACTAGAAGTTTCAGAATCCCTCTAAGAAGCTATAATAGCCTTCTTTCTTTTTTCATGGTCTTTCTTCTAAAAGTGTTTTCTTTTCTTGTGTGGACAGTCTCTAATCAAATGTACTGCATCACCACACTCAAAGATATTCATTACTTTAGACTTATTACCATGAGACTAAGTTTCAACTTTGAAGTCTGTGCTACTGGAGGATTTGTGTTTATTCCTGCCGAAGTCATTGTTTCCAATGTTCTTTTTCATCTTGAGAATTCTGGTCAAGGCTTTGGGAATGAGGGAAAAGGGATATTCATCATTATCTTCTTCATTTTCAAGACTCTAAGATGGCTCATTCTCTTTAGCCTCGAGAACCATGTTCTTGACACTTTCTGGCAGTTCTCCATCAACTTCATTCATGGAGATCCCATGTGTAAGCAGTATTCTCTGCAAGTCATCAAGTTGAGGAGATGATAGATCTTGAGCTTCTTCAATAGCAGTAGTCTTTGGTTCCCATTTGGCTTTGGGAAGACTACTTAAGATCTTTCTGACTTTCTCCTCATTGGTAAAAGATTTTCCCAAGGATTCTAGATTGTTGACTATGTCAGTGAACCTTTTGAACATGTCCTTGATGGACTCATCACCATTTATTTTAAACAGTTCATACTGTCTAAGAAATATGTTGACCTTTGTGTGCTTGACTTGGCAGGTTCCATCAAAGGTTACCACCAGTTTGTCCCATATTTCTTTAGCAGTCTTGCAGCCCGAGATCGTGTTAAATTCATCTGCACCCAAAGCACAATATAAGAGATTCATAGCTCTGTAATTTCTAGAAAATTGTTCTAACTCAGAAGCAGAAAGTGAATCCTCATTTTTGGGAGTTCTAATCCCATCTCTTTCTGTGTAGAATGTATGAGGACCATTCTGTATGATAGTCCAGAACACTATATCTTGATCAATGATGAACACCTTCATCAAGGCTTTCCAATGCACAAAGTTGTCACCACATAATAGAGGAGGTCTATTAGCTGTTCTTCGCTGAGAGAAGCCACCATCACTACAGTACTCATAATTACAAGATGGTTAAATCTATGTAGTAATACAAGCTCTGATACCAATTGAAAGACAATAATGTAGGTAGTAATACACGATCAATACTCTTGAAGGGGGGTTGAATAGGGTATGGCAATTTTTGCTAAAAGAGTGTTTCAAAGAAGTTTGGGGAAACCAATATGTATTTCAAGGCCTTGAAATTAATTTCATGTCATTGGAATCAAAACAGATAGTAGAAAGAATGTTGATAGTTTTCAAGGCCTTGAAATGGCTTTCAATTCCTTGAGCTGAATACCCGTTCGACAAAATCCCAAGTATAGGATATCGTATCAAGTAATATAATCCGGTACGTCCGGAGTCGAATCCACAAGGAGAGGAGGTTTAGATAATGACTTACTATCACTAGAGTAAACAACTAACTAAACGATAAAAGCAACTTCTCAATGGCTTTAGAGCCTGCCAAGCTATCAAATCCACCACTTGTGATGGAGCAAGTTTGAGAATGCGAGTAAAAACCAAAAAAACGACTACTAATACTACTACGATTCAAGAGAATGGAGTTGGGTCAATTGATTCCGCTAGAAAACTTGCAAGTGAAGTCCAACACCCAAACTTTGTATGAAACGACGAAACATGGATTCAAAAGCAAACGGAATCGTCTAGCTCACAAATTCAAGAGCGAAATCCAAAATTGAGTTATGTCAAGCATCAAGGATATGTACTCATCTAAGTGAGTCCACATACAAGATCAAGCCACAATTTGGATTTGTCTTTCGACACAAGAATTCAACGAATTCGACATCCAAACTTGTGAAACTTTGAAGAATAATTGAAACTTCACAACAAGTCATCCAACTTCATCAAGTAACCCAACAATTAAACTAGCTAGACATTAGAGTGAAATCAAGAGAAGTTAAGAGAAATGATATTTTCATTAGCAACACTTTGATTCATACACTAGATATCACCAATCCAACCTCTAAGCTTGATTCAAACTACAAACATGAAGAACAAACCATCCACTTGAATCAAACTACACAAAACTAGAGCAAAACCACCCAAAATTCACTACTAAGCTATCAATATGATGATAAAATAACCAAAGCTGCTGCTGCTGCTGATGATGATGAACACAGCAAGAACACAGCAGCAGCAACAACCCAGCGTCACAACAAAACTAAGCTCTAACAGTGACCAAAAACAGAGCAATGCAATAGCACAAAACAGCCCAGAAATGGCTTCAATCCCAACCTCCTCTCTCCCTATCGTCCTCTTTCTACGTTCTAGCTCAATAACAACCCAAAGCTGGGCGAAATCGGAGAGAGAGAGAGGAGAAACAGAGACCCAAAACAGAGGCGTTCCTTAGCCGACGGGTCAGAGAAGAGACCCAAAAAGTCTTCACCATATGTTTATATAGGCAGCAGGAGAGGGTTTCGTAGCCTCCAAGCCTTCATCTACGCCCTCCAATTCGTCTCCCACCCTCTGCATCGTCGATTTCAAACCCGTTCACATAAACCCTAGATTTTGGGTTTTCTTTGTTGGGTCGTTCTTGGGCCAAATTGAGGTTGTATACGTTTAGGAATGGGCTGGGGATCGTTTTGGGGTTGAAATTGAGTGAAGAGATGGCGATTTGGGGCTGGGTCGAAGCTTCGGAGAAGCTCCTGCGTGCTTCCATGGAGGTCTCTGGTCCGTGCGTCGCGAGGAAGAAGAAAATACGTCTGTGCTGCTGATCTGTTATGAGAAAATTTCACTTTCCCCCTTGATTCTGCTGATTTGTTTTAAAATACCCCCGCACATTTAAAAAGGTTTTGGGAAAATGAACAAACACCCCTAATCCGTTAAGGAGCCTTCAAACAAGCCATTAAAACGTTTAGAAAACTGCACTAAGCTCCCCAAATCCGTTAATTGGTTTTCAAACAAACCCTTGGATGCAACTTTGGCCTTGAAAATTAGTCTCTTGACTTCTTGAACTTCACTTTTTTGCCTCTATCCTCCCTTGTTTTTTCATTGAACCCGTTGCAAGTTCATTTTGCATGCACTTTAGCCATAAAAACTTCAAATATTCTTCAAATTAAGTCTTCAAATTCCTTCTTCGTGTCTATTGGCCCTCCTAAGCTCACTTGAACCGCCTCTTGAGTCTTGTGGAGAATTTCCTTGATTTCCAAAGCGCAATATTTCCTACAAAATAAGGAAATTGCACACAAACTAAAAGAAAAAACCATAAGTCTAGAAATAGGGATATAATACATAAATTACACATAAAAGCAAGGTATCAAGTGTTCAATAACCTACTAAAACATGCAATTCTAAGTACTTAACACACCCCCCAACTAGCATTTTGCTCGTCCTCGAGCAAAGAGAGCGATACAAGAAGAAAACTAGTTAAGAACCAATCATGAGACACACACACTCAACTAGACAAGGCTTGACTCAATTCTGAACTAGATTCAAATATTTACAAACACACACACACACATTATCTATCCTAAGTGAGAACCCAAAGAAAATAAAATACTAAGAGTTACTAGCTAATTTTAATTTTTTTTGGTGGGAAAAAAAAAGAAGAATGCACAAATGTCTCCTCAAATAAATTCTCAAAGTCCACAAAGATTGAGAGAGAAGCCTATGGACGTCTAAGCATATACTCATACAAATGTGGGCGGTGTTTGGTAGAAGGTGACTCATGCGATTCACAAAACTTGTTAATTAAGTCCAATTTGCGAGAAAGTATGCCTTAAAAAATAAGGATCCCATGAAACTAGACATTCTCATACTTATTCAAAAGCACCCATGTAGGATGGACCTCCAAAGCTTTGAACAAAAACGAGTTTTAGAATGGAGGATGTGGTTGTGGGCTTGTATGATCCTTTTGTGGATTGGGAGGTGGTGCGAATTATAATGTTTTTTTTTCGAGATTTATAGCATTAACATTTTTTTTCCACCTCCAATCCAAGGCTCTCCAAGACCCACAACAAAATAGAGGAATATACAAGCGAGTGGGCTTTTTAAGCTAAACCAAGGGAGCTATCTAGGTGGTGACGTAACATTATCCCCGGACACCCCTCTATTTCTTAGACATCGCATGGGGTGTCATTGGTAAACACCACTCCAATGGGCTACAAGTTTCCACCGCAAAAACGATTAGAGTAAAATCTTTTTGTGAAGTTCAAATAGCTTTAGAAAAAGCACCCTTTATCAAAAGTAGAAGACGTCAAAGTTTATGTGATCAACTTAGCTTGAAGGACTTAAACATGAAACATAAATTTTGTGTGTCGCTTTGTGAGAACGCATGATGTCGCGGAATGTGGGATATTGATGTATATGTATTGAGTATAAGCAAAGAATTCTTTTCTAAAATAAAAATAAAAAGAACATGGACTAAGAGATTTCATTATTTGAAAACATTTAGCTTCCTAAAATTCTCCCTTTTCACTTTTTCTCATTTTTTTTTCAATTTTCATTTTTTTTTTCTTTTTTCAAAATAAGTGACTCAACTATAACTTCCTAAGACTCAATAAAGCTATCAAATAAGAAAATAAAATCTAGACTCAAGATGAAAGGTTAAAATAAATAAAACTACCAAAGAAAGAACAAAAAAAAAAACTATGGTTTGACAATGGGAAAGAGTGATGCTTCTCATGAAAGGTTCACACACATTTTTTTAAAAAAATTTCAATTTTTAAATTTTTAATATTTTTTTCAAATTTTTCATTTTTTTTTTGTAATTTTCATGTAAATCACTAATGAAAGAAAAATCATGCTAGTAACCATTTAAGCCAAGTAATATGTCTACTTCCCACCCCCCAACTAAAATGTCACATTGTCCTCAATGTGTGAGAGCAATGGAAGAGCATACAAGTTCATATATAAGAGATGAGGGATAGATAAACCTCAATTTAGCTTTCTTAGCCACCAAACACAAGTCCTCCACCAAGAGCAACCTACAAAATGTTCATAGAAAAGAGAAAAAAAATGCAAGAAATAGAGTTAAACTAATTTATTTATTTACAACTAGGGTTGTGGAACAAAGGAAATGATGCTATCCCACCCCCAATCTCGGAAATTTCGTTCCATGCCATGCCCCTACTTCATTCTTAGAAAAGTACTTCTCCTTTAAAAAGTTTGATTCCTCAATTAGAATAGAAAGGAGAAGTAGGGGCAAGACATAAAAGATGAATAAGAGATGCAAGCAAAATCTAACAATAAAGTTAGAGCAGTTGTTATATCATGCATCAGCTTAAGAAAAGGATTTGAAATCCTCAAACTAATTGAATCATAGAATGGGTCTTCATAAGTTGCCAAATTTTTACTTGAAATCAAAACTTGAGAGATGGTGGCAACTTGTGAATCCTCAATCTCATCACTTTTAAATAAGTCATATGGATTTGGGGATGGGGCTTCACAAGTGGGAGTTAAAATAATTTGAAAACTTGAAGCCTCATCCAAACCCTTAGGCACATCTTCCATAATGATAGAAACCAAGGGAGCATTCAAGTAAAATTCAATTTCTTCACAAATACGAGCATAGCTCCCCTGATCTTCATTAGGCATATCAATACTAACCGGAGTACCTCCCAATAAAACTTCAATTTCGTCACAATCAAGATCATAGGAACTCCGGTAAGTACTAGGCTCTTCTAGAGCACAAGACAAGTCTAAATTCCCTTCACTAGTGGTAGCATCAAATTTGACCTCTAACTCATCACATGAGTGATTTTCATTTTGCGACTCCTCCTCACAAGTGTCACTATGTGAGTCATCCAAAATGGCTTCACTCATGTCATGGGTTGAAGAGTCATCATCAAAAATATCAATCTCACTACCAATATCACTATCACATGCTTCTTTAGATTGTGCAAATGAGAAATGAATACAATCATCTATCCTAGTGGCAACAAGTCATCATCAAAAAAATCATCCAAAATTTGATCTTGAGCAAGCTCGTGATGTGTGTGAATAGGAACTTGAGACTCATATGATGGCGAGTCTTGTGAAAAGTGAGTACTATATTCAAGAGACTCATCATCTTGAGATTGTGAATTTAAGGATTCAACTTTGTCAACCAAGTGAGAAAATGATTCTACTTCTCTAAATGATCCTTCAAGTTTAATTTGTGATTCTCTTAGTTCTCTTATTGAATCTCTTAGTTCTTTTGCGCCTTGGAGATATTTTTGAAATGTCTCCTCTAGATTATCACTTATAGGCCTCTCTAGTTCCTCATTCACAAGTGATTCCGTCTCAAAATGATTAACTTCTCTTGATTCACACATCATATCATTATATTGATAAGTGCGAGAATCATGAGAGTTCAAAAACATGTAAGTGTTTGAGGGAGGTGATTGTGCACAAGAAGCATGAGATGTGTAATCTAGTGTCCTACTATCATGCCAAGAATAATCATTCTGAGGAAAATAATCACCATTTTTAATAGCACGTTCACGTATGGAACGCATTGATTCCTTAGAATGATTTCCATGACTAGTAAATGCATAGTAGTAAGGAACATTAGGCCTCTCACCAAGTCCAAAATGTTCATGAGACATTTTTTTTCAAGCAAGTAGATGATAGGTACTTGACGAATTTCACAAGCCCTCTTGAATCTCACAAGCTTTAAGTAACCAAAAGCAACTAGAGAAAATGTCAAGAAAAATACTAAGAAAGTAAAGCAAATCAAATCTAAAGCCTAGCCTCTCCCCGGCAACGGCGCCAAAAACTTGTTCGACAAAATCCCAAGTATAGGATATCGTCTCAAGTAATATAATCCGGTAAGTCCGGAGTCGAATCCACAAGGAGAGGAGGTTTAGATAATGACTTACTATCACTAGATTAAACAACTAACTAAACGATAAAAGCAACTTCTCAATGGCTTTAGAGCTTGCCAAGCTATCAAATCCACCACTAGTGATGGAGCAAGTTTGAGAATGCGAGTAAAAACCAAAAGAAACGACTACTAATACTACTACGATTCAAGAGAATGGAGTTGGGTCAATTTATTCCGCTAGAAAACTTGCAAGTGAAGTCCAACACCCAAACTTTGTATGAAACGACGAAACATGGATTCTAAAGCAAACGGAATCGTCTAGCTCGCAAATTCAAGAGCGAAACCCAAAATCGAGTTATGTCAAGAATCAAGGATATGTACTCATCTAAGTGAGTCCACATACAAGATCAAGCCACAATTAGGATTTGTCTTTCGACACAAGAATTCAACGAATTCGACATCCATACTTGTGAAACTTTGAAGCATAATTGAAACTTCACAACAAGTCATCCAACTTCATCAAGTAACCCAACAATTAAACTAGCTAGACATTACAGTGAAATAAGGAGAAGTTAAGAGAAATGATATTTTCATTAGCAACACTTTGATTCATACACTAGATATCACCAATCCAACCTCTAAGCTTGATTCAAACTACAAACATGAAGAACAAACCATCCAATTGAATCAAACTACACACAACTAGAGCAAAACAACCCAAAATTCACTATTAAGCTATCAATATGATGAGAAAATAACCAGAGCTGCTGCTGCTGATGATGATGATGAACACAGCAAGAACACAGCAGCAGCAACAACCCAGCGTCACAGCAAAACAGAGCTCTAACAGTGACCAAAAACAGAGCAATGCAATAGCACAAAACAGCCCAGAAATGGCCCAACCTCCTCTCTCCCTCTCGTCCTCTTTCTACGTTCGAGCTCAATAACAACCCAAATCTGGGCGAAATCGGAGAGAGAGAGAGAGAGGAGAAACAGAGACCCAAAACATAGGCGTTCCTTAGCCGACGGGTCAGAGAAGACACCCGAAAAGTCTTCACCATCTGTTTATATAGGCTGCAGGAGAGGGTTTCGTAGCCTCCAAGCCTTCATCTACGCCCTCCAATTCGTCTCCCACCCTCTGCATCGTCGATTTCAAACCCGTTCACATAAACCCTAGATTTTGGGTTTTCTTTGTTGGGTCGTTCTTGGGCCAAATTGAGGTTGTATACGTTTAGGAATGGGCTGGGGATCGTTTTGGGGTTGAAATTGAGTGAAGAGATGGCGATTTGGGGCTAGGTCGATGCTTCGGAGAAGCTCCTGCGTGCTTCCATGGAGGTCTCTGGTCCGTGCGTCGCGAGGAAGAAGAAAATACGTCTGTGCTGCTGATCTGTTATGAGAAAATTTCACTTTCCCCCTTGATTCTGCTGATTTGTTTTAAAATACCCCCGCACGTTTAAAAAGGTTTTGGGAAAATGAACAAACACCCCTAATCCGTTAAGGAGCCTTCAAACAAGCCATTAAAACGTTTAGAAAACTGCACTAAGCTCCCCAAATCCGTTAATTGGTTTTCAAATAAACCCTTGGATGCAACTTTGGCGTTGAAAATTAGTCTCTTGACTTCTTGAACTTCACTTTTTGGCCTCTATCCTCCCTTGTTTTTTCATTTAACCCCTTGCAAGTTCATTTTGCATGCACTTTAGCCATAAAAACTTCAAATATTCTTCAAAATAAGTCTTCAAATTCCTTCTTCGTGTCTATTGGCCCTCCTAAGCTCACTTGAACCGCCTCTTGAGTCTTGTGGAGAATTTCCTTGATTTCCAAAGTGCAATATTTCCTACAAAATAAGGAAATTCCACACAAACTAAAAGAAAAAACCATAAGTCTAGAAATAGGGATATAATACATAAATTACACATAAAAGCAAGTTATCAAGTGTTCAATAACCTACTAAAACATGCAATTCTAAGTACTTAATACACCCCCAACTAGCCTTTTGCTCGTCCTCGAGCAAAGAGAGCGATACAAGAAGAAAACTAGTTAAGAACCAATCATGAGACACACACACTCAACTAGACAAGGCTTGACTCAATTCTAAACTAGATTCAAATATTTACAAACACACACACACATTATCCATCCTAAGTGAGAACCCAAAGAAAATAAAATACTAAGAGTTACTAGCTAATTTTAATTTTTTTTGGTGGGGAAAAAAAAAGAAGAATGCACAAATGTCTCCTCAAATAAATTCTCAAAGTCCACAAAGATTGAGAAAGAAGCCTATGGACGTCTAAGCATATACTCATACAAATGTGGGCGGTGTTTGGTAGAAGGTGACTCATGCGATTCACAAAACTTGTTAATTAAGTCCAATTTGCGAGAAAGTATGCCTTAAAAAATAAGGATCCCATGAAACTAGACATTCTCATACTTATTCAAAAGCACCCATGTAGGATGGACCTCCAAAGCTTTGAACAAAAACGAGTTTTAGAATGGAGGATGTGGTTGTAGACTTGTATGATCCTTTTGTGGATTGGGAGGTGGTGCGAATTATCATGTTTTTTTTCGAGATTTATAGCATTAACATTTTTTTTCGAGATTTATAGCATTAACATTTTTTTTTTCCACCTCCAATCCAAGGCTCTCCACCCACAACAAAATAGAGGAATATACAAGCGAGTGGGCTTTTTAAGCTAAACCAAGGGAGCTATCTAGGTGGTGACGTAACATTATCCCCGGACACCCCTCTATTTCTTAGACATCGCATGGGGTGTCATTGGTAACCACCACTCCAATGGGCTACAAGTTTCCACCGCAAAAACGATTAGAGTAAAATCTTTTTGTGAAGTTCAAATAGCTTTAGAAAAAGCACCATTTATCAAAAGTAGAAGACGTCAAAGTTTATGTGATCAACTTAGCTTGAAGGACTTAAACATGAAACGTAAATTTAGTGTGTCGCTTTGTGAGAACGCATGATGTCGCGGAATGTGGGATATTGGTGTATATGTATTGAGTATAAGCAAAGAATTCTTTTCTAAAATAAAAATAAAAAGAACATGGACTAAGAGATTTCATTATTTGAAAACATTTAGCTTCCTAAAATTCTCCCTTTTCACTTTTTCTCATTTTTTTTTTCAATTTTCATTTTTTTTTTCTTTTTTCAAAATAAGTGACTCAACTATAACTTCCTAAGACTCAATAAAGCTATCAAATAAGAAAATAAAATCTAGACTCAAGATGAAAGGTTAAAATAAATAAAACTACCAAAGAAAGAACAAAAAAAAAACTATGGTTTGACAATGGGAAAGAGTGATGCTTCTCATGAAAGGTTCACACACATTTTTTTTAAAAAAATTTCAATTTTTAAATTTTTAATATTTTTTTCAAATTTTTCATTTTTTTTTTGTAATTTTCATGTAAATCACTAATGAAAGAAAAATCATGCTAGTAACCATTTAAGCCAAGTAATATGTCTACTTCCCACCCCCCAACTAAAATGTCACATTGTCCTCAATGTGTGAGAGCAATGGAAGAGCATACAAGTTCATATAAGAGATGAGGGATAGATAAACCTCAATTTAGCTTTCTTGGCCACCAAACACAAGTCCTCCACCAAGAGCAACCTACAAAATGTTCATAGAAAAGAGAAAAAAAATGCAAGAAATAGAGTTAAACTAATTTATTTATTTACAACTAGGGTTGTGGAACAAAGGAAATGATGCTATCCCACCCCCAATCTCGGAAATTTCGTTCCATGCCATGCCCCTACTTCATTCTTAGAAAAGTACTTCTCCTTTAAAAAGTTTGATTCCTTAATTAGAATAGAAAGGAGAAGTAGGGGCAAGACATAAAAGATGAATAAGAGATGCAAGCAAAATCTAACAATAAAGTTAGAGCAAGTTGTTATATCATGCATCAACTTAAGAAAAGGGTTTGAAATCCTCAAACTAATTGAATCATAGAATGGGTCTTCATAAGTTGCCAAATTTTTACTTGAAATCAAAACTTGAGAGATGGTGGCAACTTGTGAATCCTCAATCTCATCACTTTTAAATAAGTCATATGGATTTGGGGATGGGGCTTCACAAGTGGGAGTTAAAATAATTTGAAAACTTGAAGCCTCATCCAAACCCTTAGGCACATCTTCCATAATGATAGAAACCAAGGGAGCATTCAAGTAAAATTCAATTTCTTCACAAATACGAGCATAGCTCCCCTGATCTTCATTAGGCATATCAATACTAACAGGAGTACCTCCCAATAAAACTTCAATTTCGTCACAATCAAGATCATAGGAACTCCGGTAAGTACTAGGCTCTTCTAGAGCACAAGACAAGTCTAAATTCCCTTCACTAGTGGTAGCATCAAATTTGACCTCTAACTCATCACATGAGTGATTTTCATTTTGCGACTCCTCCTCACAAGTGTCACTATGTGAGTCATCCAAAATGGCTTCACTCATGTCATGGGTTGAAGAGTCATCATCAAAAATATCAATCTCACTACCAATATCACTATCACATGCTTCTTTAGATTGTGCAAATGAGAAATGAATACAATCACCTATCCTAGTGGCAACAACTCATCATCAAAAAAATCATCCAAAATTTGATCTTGAGCAAGCTCGTGATGTGTGTAAATAGGAACTTGAGACTCATATGATGGCGAGTCTTGTGAAAAGTGAGTACTATATTCAAGAGACTCATCATCTTGAGATTGTGAATTTAAGGATTCAACTTTGTCAACCAAGTGAGAAAATGATTCTACTTCTCTAAATGATCCTTCAAGTTTAATTTGTGATTCTCTTAGTTCTCTTATTGAATCTCTTAGTTCTTTTGCGCCTTGGAGATATTTTTGAAATGTCTCCTCTAGATTATCACTTATAGGCCTCTCTAGTTCCTCATTCACAAGTGATTCCGTCTCAAAATGATTAACTTCTCTTGATTCACACATCATATCATTATATTGATAAGTGCGAGAATCATGAGAGTTCAAAAACATGTAAGTGTTTGAGGGAGGTGATTGTGCACAAGAAGCATGAGATGTGTAATCTAGTGTCCTACTATCATGTCAAGAATAATCATTCTTAGGAAAATAATCACCATTTTTAATAGCACGTTCACGTATGGAACACATTGATTCCTTAGAATGATTTCCATGACTAGTAAATGCATAGTAGTAAGGAACATTAGGCCCTTCACCAAGTCCAAAATGTTCATGAGACATTTTTTTTCAAGCAAGTAGATGAGAGGTTCTTGACGAATTTCACAAGCCCTCTTGAATCTCACAAGCTTTAAGTAACCAAAAGCAACTAGAGAAAATGTCAAGAAAAATACTAAGAAAGTAAAGCAAATCAAATCTAAAGCCTAGCCTCTCCCCGGCAACGGCGCCAAAAACTTGTTCGACAAAATCCCAAGTATAGGATATCGTCTCAAGTAATATAATCCGGTAAGTCCGGAGTCGAATCCACAAGGAGAGGAGGTTTAGATAATGACTTACTATCACTAGAGTTAACAACTAACTAAACGATAAAAGCAACTTCTCAATGGCTTTAGAGCTTGCCAAACTATCAAATCCACCACTAGTGATGGAGCAAGTTTGAGAATGCGAGTAAAAACCAAAAGAAACGACTACTAATACTACTACGATTCAAGAGAATGGAGTTGGGTCAATTTATTCCGCTAGAAAACTTGCAAGTGAAGTCCAACACCCAATTTTTGTATGAAACGACGAAACATGGATTCTAAAGCAAACGGAATCGTCTAGCTCACAAATTCAAGAGCGAAACCCAAAATCGAGTTATGTCAAGCATCAAGGATATGTACTCATCTAAGTGAGTCCACATACAAGATCAAGCCACAATTAGGATTTGTCTTTCGATCCAAGAATTCAACAAATTCGACATCCAAACTTGTGAAACTTTGAAGCATAATAGAAACTTCACAACAAGTCATCCAACTTCATCAAGTAACCCAACAATTAAACTAGCTAGACATTACAGTGAAATAAGGAGAAGTTAAGAGAAATGATATTTTCATTAGCAACACTTTGATTCATACACTAGATATCACCAATCCAACCTCTAAGCTTGATTCAAACTACAAACATGAAGAACAAACCATCCAATTGAATCAAACTACACACAACTAGAGCAAAACAACCCAAAATTCACTATTAAGCTATCAATATGATGAGAAAATAACCAAAGCTGCTGCTGCTGATGATGATGATGAACACAGCAAGAACACAGCAGCAGCAACAACCCAGCGTCACAGCAAAACAGAGCTCTAACAGTGACCAAAAACAGAGCAATGCAATAGCACAAAACAGCCCAGAAATGGCCCAACCTCCTCTCTCCCTCTCGTCCTCTTTCTACGTTCTAGCTCAATAACAACCCAAATCTGGGCGAAATCGGAGAGAGAGAGAGAGTAGAAACAGAGACCCAAAACAGAGGCGTTCCTTAGCCGACGGGTCAGAGAAGTGACCCGAAAAGTCTTCACCATCTGTTTATATAGGCTGCAGGAGAGGTTTCGTAGCCTCCAAGCCTTCATCTACGCCCTCCAATTCGTCTCCCACCCTCTGCATCGTCGATTTCAAACCCGTTCACATAAACCCTAGATTTTGGGTTTTCTTTGTTGGGTCGTTCTTGGGCCAAATTGATGTTGTATACGGTAAGGAATGGGCTGGGGATCGTTTTGGGGTTGAAATTGAGTGAAGAGATGGCGATTTGGGGCTGGGTCGAAGCTTCGGAGAAGCTCATGCGTGCTTCCATGGAGGTCTCTGGTCCGTGCGTCGCGAGGAAGAAGAAAATACGTCTGTGCTGCTGATCTGTTATGAGAAAATTTCACTTTCCCCCCCTTGATTCTGCTGATTTGTTTTAAAATACCCCCGAACGTTTTAAAAGGTTTTTGGAAAATGCACAAACACCCCTAATCCGTTAAGGAGCCTTAAAACAAGCCATTAAAACGTTTAGAAAACTGCACTAAGCTCCCCAAATCCGTTAATTGGTTTTCAAACAAACCCTTGGATGCAACTTTGGCCTTGAAAATTAGTCTCTTGACTTCTTGAACTTCACTTTTTGGCCTCTATCCTCCCTTGTTTTTTCATTGAACCCCTTGCAAGTTCATTTTGCATGCACTTTAGCCTTAAAAACTTCAAATATTCTTCAAATTAAGTCTTCAATTTCCTTCTTCGTGTCTCTTGGCCCTCCTAAGCTCACTTGAACCGCCTCTTGAGTCTTGTGGAGAATTTCCTTGATTTCCAAAGCGCAATATTTCCTACAAAATAAGGAAATTCCACACAAACTAAAAGAAACAAGCATAAGTCTAGAAATAGGGATATAATACATAAATTACACATAAAAGCAAGTTATCAAGTGTTCAATAACCTACTAAAACATGCAATTCTAAGTACTTAACACCCCCCCCCCCCAACTAGCCTTTTGCTCGTCCTCGAGCAAAGAGAGCGATACAAGAAGAAAACTAGTTAAGAACCAATCATGAGAGACACACACTCAACTAGACAAGGCTTGACTCAATTCTAAACTAGATTCAAATATATACAAACACACACACACATTATCTATCCTAAGTGAGAACCCAAAGAAAATAAAATACTAAGAGTTACTAGCTAATTTTAATTTTTTTTGGTGGAGAAAAAAAAAAGAATGCACAAATGTCTCTTCAAATACATTCTCAAAGTCCACAAAGATTGAGAAAGAAGCCTATGGACGTCTAAGCATATACTCATACAAATGTGGGCGGTGTTTGGTAGAAGGTGACTCATGCGATTCACAAAACTTGTTAATTAAGTCCAATTTGCGAGAAAGTATGCCTTCAAAAATAAGGATCCCATGAAACTAGACATTCTCATACTTATTCAAAAGCACCAATGTAGGATGTACCTCCAAAGCTTTGAACAAAAACGAGTTTTAGAATGGGGGATGTGGTTGTGGGCTTGTATGATCCTATTGTGGATTGGGAGGTGGTGCGAATTATCATGTTTCTTTTTCGAGATTTATAGCATTAACATTTTTTTTCCGAGATTTATAGCATTAATATTTTTATTTTCCACCTCCAATCCAAGGCTCTCCAAGACCCACAACAAAATAGAGGAATATACAAGCGAGTGGGCTTTTTAAGCTAAACCAAGGGAGCTATCTAGGTGGTGACGTAACATTATCCCCGGACACCCCTCTATTTCTTAGACATCGCATGGGGTGTCATTGGTAACCACCACTCCAATGGGCTACAAGTTTCCACCGCAAAAACGATTAGAGTAAAATCTTTTTGTGAAGTTCAAATAGCTTTAGAAAATGCACCCTTTATCAAAAGTAGAAGACGTCAAAGTTTATGTGATCAACTTAGCTTGAAGGACTTAAACATGAAACGTAAATTTAGTGTGTTGCTTTCTGAGAACGCATGATGTCGCGAAATGTGGGATATTGGTGTATATGTATTGAGTATAAGCAAAGAATTCCTTTCTAAAATAAAAAAAAAAAGAACATGGACTAAGAGATTTCAATATTTGAAAACATTTTGCTTCCTAAAATTCCCCCTTTTCACTTTTTCTCATTTTTTTTTTCATTTCATTTTTTTTTCTTTTTTCAATATAAGTGACTCAACTATAACTTCCTAAGAATCAATAAAGCTATCAAATAAGAAAATAAAATCTAGACTCAAGATGAAAGGTTAAAATAAATAAAACTACCAAAGAAAGAACAAAAAAAAAACTATGGTTTGACAAGGGGAAAGAGTGATGCTTCTCATGAAAGGTTCACACACTTTTTTTTTTTTTTTTTTAAATTTCAATTTTTAAATTTTTATGATTCGTTTCAAATTTTTCATTTTTTTTTTGTATTTTTCATGTAAATCACTAATGAAAGAAAAATCATGCTAGTAACCATTTAAGCCAAGTAATATGTCTACTTCCCACCCCCAATCTTTGAAATTTCTTTCCATGCCATGCCCCTACTTCATTCTTAGAAAAGTACTTCTCCTTTAAAAATTTTGATTCATCAATTAGAATAGAAAGGAGAAGTAGGGGCAAGACACAAAAGATGAATAAGAGATGGAAGCAAAATCTAACAATAAAGTTAGAGCAAGTTGTTATATCATGCATCAACTTAAGAAAAGGGTTTGAAATCCTCAAACTAATTGAATCATAGAATAGGTCTTCATAAGTTGCCAAATTTTTACTTGAAATCAAAACTTGAGAGATGGTGGCAACTTGTGAATCCTCAATCTCATCACTTTTAAATTAGTCATATGGATTTGGGGATGGGGCTTCACAAGTGGGAGTTAAAATAATTTGAGAACTTGAAGCCTCATCCAAACCCTTAGGCAAATCTTCCATAATGATAGAATCCAAGGGAGCATTCAAGTAAAATTCAATTTCTTCACAAATACGAGCATAGCTCCCCTGATCTTCATTAGGCATATCAATACTAACCGGAGTACCTACCAATAAAACTTCAATTTCGTCACAATCAAGATCATAGGAACTCCGGTAAGTACTAGGCTCTTCTAGAGCACAAGACAAGTCTACATTTCCTTCACTAGTGGTAGCATCAAATTTGACCTCTAACTCATCACATGAGTGATTTTCATTTTGCGACTCCTCCTCACAAGTGTCACTATGTGAGTCATCCAAAATGGCTTCACTCATGTCATGGGTTGAAGAGTCATCATCAAAAATATCAATCTCACTACCAATATCACTATCACATGCTTCTTTAGATTGCGCAAATGAGAAATGAATACAATTACCTATCCTAGTGGCAACAACTCCATCATCAAACACATCATCCAAATTTTGATCTTGAGCAAGCTCGTGATGTGTGTGAATAGGAACTTGAGACTCATATGATGGCGAGTCTTGTGAAAAGTGAGTACTATATTCAAGAGACTCATCATCTTGAGATTGTGAATTTAAGGATTCAACTTTGTCAACCAAGTGAGAAAATGATTCTACTTCTCTAAATGATCCTTCAAGTTTACTTTGTGATTCTCTTAGTTCTCTTATTGAATCTCTTAGTTCTTTTGCGCCTTGGAGATATTTTTGAAATGTCTCCTCTAGAGAATCACTTATAGGCCTCTCTAGTTCCTCATTCACAAGTGATTCCCTCTCAAAATGATTAAATTCTCTTGATTCACACATCATATCATTATATTGATAAGTGCGAGAATCATGAGAGTTCAAAAACATGTAAGTGTTTGAGGGAGGTGATTGTGCACAAGAAGCATGAGATGTGTAATCTAGTGTCCTACTATCATGCCAAGAATAATCATTCTTAGGAAAATAATCACCATTTTTAATAGCACGTTCACGTATGGAACGCATTGATTCCTTAAGATGATTTCCATGACTAGTAAATGCATAGTAGTAAGGAACATTAGGCCTCTCACCAAGTCCAAAATGTTCATGAGACATTTTTTTTCAAGCAAGTAGATGAGAGGTACTTGATGAATTTCACAAGCCCTCTTGAATCTCACAAGCTTTAAGTAACCAAAAGCAACTAGAGAAAATGTCAAGAAAAATACTAAAAAAGTAAAGCAAATCAAATCTAAAGCCTAGCCTCTCCCCGGCAACGGCGCCAAAAACTTGTTCGACAAAATCCCAAGTATAGGATATCGTCTCAAGTAATATAACTCGGTAAGTCCGGAGTCGAATCCACAAGGAGAGGAGGTTTAGATAATGACTTACTATCACTAGAGTAAACAACTAACTAAACGATAAAAGCAACTTCTCAATGGCTTTAGAGCTTGCAAAGCTATCAAATCCACCACTAGTGATGGAGCAAGTTTGAGAATGCGAGTAAAAACCAAAATAAACGACTAATAATACTACTACGATTCAAGAGAATGGAGTTGGGTCAATTGATTCCTCTAGAAAACTTGCAAGTGAAGTCCAACACCCAACTTTGTATGAAACGACGAAACATGGATTCTAAAGCAAACGGAATCGTCTAGCTCACAAATTCAAGAGCGAAACCCAAAATCGAGTTATGTCAAGCATCAAGGATATGTACTCATCTAAGTGAGTCCACATACAAGATCAAGCCACAATTCGGATTTGTCTTTCGACACAAGAATTCAACAAATTCGACATCCAAACTTGTGAAACTTTGAAGAATAATTGAAACTTCACAACAAGTCATCCAACTTCATCAAGTAACCCAACAATTAAACTAGCTAGACATTAGAGTGAAATCAAGAGAAGTTAAGAGAAATAATATTTTCATCAGTAACACTTTGATCCATACACTAGATATCACCAATCCAACCTCTAAGCTTGATTCAAACTACAAACATGAAGAACAAACCATCCACTTGAATCAAACTACACAAAATTACAGCAAAACCACCCAAAATTCACTACTAAGCTATCAATATGATGAGAAAATAACCAAAGTTGCTGCTGCTGCTGCTGATGATGAACACAGCAAGAACACAGCAGCAGCAAAACCCAGCGTCACAGCAAAACAGAGCTCTAACAGTGACAAAAAACAGAGCACTGTAATAGCACAAAACCGCCCAGAAATGGCTTCAATCCCCACCTCCTCTCTCCCTCTCGTCCTCTTTCTACGTTCTAGCTCAATAACAACCCAAATCTGGGCGAAATCGGAGAGAGAGAGAGAGGAGAAACAGAGACCCAAAACAGAGGCATTCCTTAGCCGACGGGTTAGAGAAGTGACCCGAAAAGTCTTCACCATCTGTTTATATAGACTGCAGGAGAGGGTTTCGTAGCCTCCAAGCCTTCCACGCCCTCCAATTCGTCTCCCACCCTCTGCATCGTCAATTTCAAACCCGTTCACATAAACCCTAAATTTTGGGTTTTTTTTTGTTGGGTCGTTCTTGGGCCAAATTGAGGTTGTATACGGTTAGGAATGGGATGGGGATCGTTTTGGGGTTGAAATTGAGTGAAGAGATGGCGATTTGGGGCTGGGTCGAAGCTTCAGAGAAGCTCCTGCGTGCTTCCATGGACGTCTCTGTTCCATGCGTCGCGAGGAAGAAGAAATTACGTCTGTGCTGCTGATCTGTTATGAGAAAATTTCACTTTCCCCCCTTGATTCTGCTGATTTGTTTTAAAATACCCCCGCACGTTTTAAAAGGTTTTGGGAAAATGCAGAAACACCCCTAATCCGTTAAGGAGCCTTCAAACAAGCCATTAAAACGTTTAGAAAACTGCACTAAGCTCCCCAAATCCGTTAATTGGTTTTCAAACAAACTCTTGGATGCAACTTTGGCCTTGCAAATTAGTCTCTTGACTTCTTGAACTTCACTTTTTGGCCTCTATCCTCCCTTGTTTGTTCATTTAACCCCTTGCAACTTCATGTTGCTTGCACTTTAGCCATAAAAACTTCAAATATCCTTCAAATTAAGTCTTCAAATTCCTTCTTCGTGTCTCTTGGCCCTCCTAAGCTCACTTGAACCGCTTCTTGAGTCTTGTGGAGAATTTCCTTGATTTCCAAAGCGCAATATTTCCTACAAAATAAGGAAATTCCACACAAACTAAAAGAAACAAGCATAAGTCTAGAAATAGGGATATAATACATAAATTACACATAAAAGCAAGTTATCAAGTGTTCAATAACCTACTAAAACATGCAATTCTAAGTACTTAACACCCCCCCCCCCCAACTAGCCTTTTGCTCGTCCTCGAGCAAAGAGAGCGATACAAGAAGAAAACTAGTTAAGAACCAATCATGAGAGACACACACTCAACTAGACAAGGCTTGACTCAATTCTAAACTAGATTCAAATATTTACAAACACACACACACACATTATCTATCCTAAGTGAGAACCCAAAGAAAATAAAATACTAAGAGTTACTAGCTAATTTTAATTTTTTGGTGGGGAAAAAAAAGAAGAATGCACAAATGTCTCCTCAAATAAATTCTCAAAGTCCACAAAGATTGAGAAAGAAGCCTATGGACGTCTAAGCATATACTCATACAAATGTGGGCGGTGTTTGGTAGAAGGTGACTCATGCGATTCACAAAACTTGTTAGTTAAGTCCAATTTGCGAGAAAGTATGCCTTCAAAAATAAGGATCCCATGAAACTAGACATTCTCATACTTATTCAAAAGCACTTATGTAGGATGTACCTCCAAAGCTTTGAACAAAAACGAGTTTTAGAATGGGGGATGTGGTTGTGGGCTTGTATGATCCTTTTGTGGATTAGGAGGTGGTGCGAATTATCATGTTTTTTTTCCGAGATTTATAGCATTAACATTTTTTTTCGAGATTTATAGCATTAACATTTTTTTTCCACCTCCAATCCAAGGCTCTCCAAGACCCACAACAAAATAGAGGAATATACAAGCGAGTGGGCTTTTTAAGCTTATCCAAGGGAGCTATCTAGGTGGTGACGTAACATTATCCCCGGACACCCCTCTATTTCTTAGACATCGCATGGGGTGTCATTGGTAATCACCACTCCAATGGACTACAAGTTTCCACCGCAAAAACGATTAGAGTAAAATCTTTTTGTGAAGTTCAGATAGCTTTAGAAAATGCACCCTTTATCAAAAGTAGAAGACGTCAAAGTTTATGTGATCAACTTAGCTTGAAGGACTTAAATATGAAACGTAAATTTAGTGTGTTGCTTTGTGAGAACGCATGATGTCGCGGAATGTGGGATATTGGTGTATATGTATTGAGTATAAGCAAAGAATTGCTTCCTAAAATAAAAATAAAAAGAACATGGACTAAGAGATTTCAATATTTGAAAACATTTAGCTTGCTAAAATTCCCCCTTTTCACTTTTTCTCATTTTTTTTTCATTTTTTATTTTTTTTTTCTTTTTTCAAAATAAGTGACTCAACTGTACTTCCTAAGACTCAATAAAGCTATCAAATAAGAAAATAAAATCTAGACTCAAGATGAAAGGTTAAAATAAATAAAACTACCAAAGAAAGAACAAAAAAAAACTATGGTTTGACAAGGGGAAAGAGTGATGCTTCTCATGAAAGGTTCACACACATTTTTTTTTTTAAATTTCAATTTTTGAATTTTATGATTTTTTCAAATTTTTCATTTTCTTTTTTGTATTTTTCATGTAAATCACTAATGAAAGAAAAATCATGCTAGTAACCATTTAAGCCAAGTAATATGTCTACTTCCCACCCCCCCCCCCCCCCAACTAAAATGTCACATTGTCCTCAATGTGTGAGAGCAATGGAAGAGCATACAAGTTCATATAAGAGATAAGGAATAGATAAACCTCAATTTAGCTTTCTTAGCCACCAAACACAAGTCCTCCCCCAAGAGCAACCTACAAAATGTTCATAGAAAAGAGAAAAAAAATGCAAGAAATAGAGTTAAACTAATTTATTTATTTACAACTAGGGAGGTGGAACAAAGGAAATGATGCTATCCCACCCCCAATCTTGGAAATTTCTTTCCATGCCATGCCCCTACTTCATTCTTAGAAAAGTACTTCTCCTTTTAAAAGTTTGATTCATCAATTAGAATAGAAAGGAGAACTAGGGGCAAGACACAAAGGATGAATAAGAGATGCAAGCAAAATCTAACAATAAAGTTAGAGCAAGTTGTTATATCATGCATCAACTTAAGAAAAGGGTTTGAAATCCTCAAACTAATTGAATCATAGAATGGGTCTTCATAAGTTGCCAAATTTTTACTTGAAATCAAAACTTGAGAGATGGTGGCAACTTGTGAATCCTCAATCTCATCACTTTTAAATAAGTCATATGGATTTGGGGATGGGGCTTCACAAGTGGGAGTTAAAATAATTTGAGAACTTGAAGCCTCATCCAAACCCTTAGGAAAATCTTCCATAATGATAGAATCCAAGGGAGCATTCAAGTAAAATTCAATTTCTTCACGAATACGAGCATAGCTCCCCTGATCTTCATTAGGCATATCAATACTAACCGGAGTACCTCCCAATAAAACTTCAATTTCGTCACAATCAAGATCATAGGAACTCCGGTAAGTACTAGGCTCTTCTAGAGAGAAGACAAGTCTACATTCCCTTCACTAGTGGTAGCATCAAATTTGACCTCTAACTCATCATGAGTGATTTTCATTTTGCGACTCCTCCTCACAAGTGTCACTATGTGAGTCATCCAAAATGGCTTCACTCATGTCATGGGTTGAAGAGTCATCATCAAAAATATCAATCTCACTACCAATATCACTATCACATGCTTCTTTAGATTGTGAAAATGAGAAATGAATACAATCGCCTATCCTAGTGGCAACAACTCCATCATCAAACACATCATCCAAATTTTGATCTTGAGCAAGCTCGTGATGTGTGTGAATAGGAACTTGAGACTCATATGATGGCGAGTCTTGTGAAAAGTGAGTACTATATTCAAGAGACTCATCATCTTGAGATTGTGAATTTAAGGATTCAACTTTGTCAACCAAGTGAGAAAATGATTCTACTTCTCTAAATGATCCTTCAAGTTTACTTTGTGATTCTCTTAGTTCTCTTATTGAATCTCTTAGTTCTTTTGCGCCTTGGAGATATTTTTGAAATGTCTCCTCTAGAGAATCAGATTCCTACAAAATATGAAACAGAATTCCCTGCAATTCTGAATCAAGTAAATGATGTTAGATCCTAAAAACTATATAAAACACTTTGTCTTTCATCATCAAATAACATCTAATCATGCACACGGGTATAGGAGTTGAATCAAGTACAGAAGCTCCCCCTAAGTTCATGCATATAAGGCTCAGTCAGTTTCAAGGGTTTGAAAGCTGTTTCAAGATCTTGAAATAGACTAGCTATTTCATGTCTTAAACCTGCATTGAACTTACAATATTCCCCTTGATGAAAGACAAAACCATAGTCTTCCAATCAGTTTGACACTATTCATTCTGCAAAAAATACTCATTAGTTCATAGCAGAATCAATCATATAATATCAACACATAATGTCCAAAATATCCAACTTATTAAACTGAAGCAAGAAAGTAACATCAATGTTTCAGATAATCCTACTGACCAAAACCAGGTCACTTAAAAGAAAATAAATAAAAAATTAAAAACCTAAATTAGTCCCCTTTTTTTACTTTCATCAAAAAAGTATGAGAATATGTTGGATCAGTGTTTGGAAAGATTTAAGAGAAATGTTTTGAAAGATAAAATTTCCAAGGCTTGGGAAAGGAGTTCAAGGCCTTGAAAAGGAGAAGAAAGAGTAGGCAAGAGTTATGGGTTAGGATCTTCATCTCCTTGCTGCTCTGCATCTTCATCCTGACTATCTTCCTCATCATCCTGTTCTTCTTCTTGTTGAGCCACATCATCACCTTTGTCACCTTCTCCCTCAAACAAATCAGCAGAAGTCACAATTTCTGGAATGACTACCTTCTTTGATTTCTTCTTCTTGAGTTCTATAAGCAGTGCTCCTGAATCTGGAGTGTCTTCCTCTTGATCTTTATCCACCTATTCATCAACCACCTTCTTTCCTTTATCATTTACCTGAGAAGCCTCATCCTGAGTTGAATGTTCACTTTGCAGATCCTTGGCTGAATCAACCTTTTTGGTACTCTTTGCAGCTTGAGACACTTCTTCAGGTACATCAAATACTGTCATGCATCTGAACATGTTTTCAACCATGTACTTCACCTGCCTGAGATTAGTGTCAAATCCATGTTGGTTCTCCTTCACTTCATCATTTTCCATC
Source organism: Linanthus parryae (assembly GCA_023055425.1). NCBI lineage: Eukaryota > Viridiplantae > Streptophyta > Magnoliopsida > Ericales > Polemoniaceae > Linanthus > Linanthus parryae. The sequence continues at coordinate 19,420,344 of JALGPY010000012.1, read as the reverse complement.
TGAATTCCATTTAACAATTGAAGAACCAAGGAATTGTCTTGAGGCTGAGAGGTTAGGCTTGAAGTGGGGGTCAAGGTCTTAGGTTTGAGTAATTTCTCGGAGCTCAATTCTTCCTCTGTATGATCTGAGTATAGCTTCCAAATTTTAGCATTGGTTTTCACCACACCAATATTCTCAAAAGCCTTCTCATTAAGCATACCAAAACCAGTAGTCACTGATTCTTCTCTATAAGTTGGAATTTCAAAGTGTTGAAAGAATAAGGTGAGGAAGTTGGCATATGGAAAAGGGTGTTTCTTCTGGTTAGTTTGGATGTATAGAATGTGTTCCATCACAAGCTTTGGAAGATCAATTTCATAACCATGCATAACCAATTACATTAAGTGCAACACCCTATCAGTTACCAGTTGTAACACCCCCAAATTCCCAAGCCGGAGGCCCGGGGATGTAACTCCGTACCCGAGATTAAACCCGGATACAAGGAGATTTTATAACATGGTTATCAAGAAAAATCATCCATAAAACTATTTAAAACTATCCATTATTACAATCCAACTGTTCTAGCCACAAACCGGGCGTAAAGCAAACTAAAGTATTTAAAGAGTTATAATTTAAAATGAAAACACTAATGATCCAAATGATGAAACGCGTCCCCTTCTACGCCAGATAACCATCCTCTAAACCTGTGGTGCGTAATCAAAAAGAAACACCACGTTACAAAATCAGCATAAAATACTTGTAGGAAAACACCCAAGCATGTAAAATGATGATAGGATAGTTATAAAACAATAACTCATTTACAAGTAGGAGTTTTTCTCAAACACAACAGAAATAAAGTTTTGACTCTTGTAATAAAACAAGTGAGTTCCCAATTCCATAAAATTTCAAACCAATTCAATAATCTTTAGGAAATCCAAAATCACATATTAGTTCTTTTTCCATTAGCAAAACCAAAATCCATCATTAATAGTTTGTTGTGACGGGGGAAACCAACCATCTCGCAAGCATCCAAGACCTTAAGTGTCGACACCCCCCAAAGACTCTAGCGGCCAGAGGAGTGAGTACAGGGAGCTATCCGGGGACTTGTAACCGGATTAAATAAAAATAAATTGAACGGAAGACCGAAGTCAACACGCCCAATGCCAATAGTAACCAATAATAAATGTCCCCGCACAACTCTTCCACTTTACGTATTAATTCATTGTTATTATCATGGTGATATTTTCACGACACATTTAACAAGTAAAAAAAATCACATATTACATGTCACATCACATAAACACATTTTGAGACGTAAAGAAATACTAGAATTCATTTGACACGAAGGAGTTAGGCACACTAGGCCTAGCATGTTTACTTACCTCAAAGCAAATCAATTATCGGAAATCAGTCGACGTACTCGATGTACTCGTCGTCGATGAACTCGTCACCTACACGTAACAATACCCTAATTAACATAATACTCTAGCAATATAATTTCTATACTATCTACATAAATATGACACTCGACGATTTAGGTTCCTAACACCAACCCATCATTCCCAATTACACTATTTTATTCTAACTAAGGAGATCACTAACTAACTAGGTTCACTTTACACTAGTCACAACTCACAAATTCACCCCAACACATGTACTTAGGTTCAAGACTTGAAAAAAAGTGTTAAAACTCCCAAAATCCAACAAATTTCCATGACCAAACACTATACAATAAACCCACCGGCATTACTGACAAATTCAACATCTTTAGACGACTAAAAACAGCCCTATAGCGACAAATTCCAACCTTTTAACGACCGGAAAGATTGTATATTAATCCTAGAACATCAAACTAAGTGTCCAACGGTCATGATTTCGACTCCAATTCAGTTAACCGGTGATTCCCATTCACCTAACCAACCCAACACATCAAACAAGTGATGACTTCCAATTAAACTTATCGTTTTGGCTTGATTTTACCTCTTACATAAACTATGGTTTATGGGTTACTATGAACATGAATGTTTATGATGATTTGAGATGAATAGCTTGAGATCAAACCAAGTAAAAGATGATAGTAAATCTGAAATTTAACGATTACATGCTACATACAAGAATTGTAGGCAAGAGATCAAGAGAACAAGAGAAAAAAAAAGAAAACAAGACCAAACCGCCGCCCATGGAGGGTCGGACGGAGAGAGAGAGAGAAGAAAAAGATAGAGAGAGATAGAGAGAGACAGATACCTGAACGGAGAGAGAGGGACGGCGGCGGCGGTGATGATGCCGCTGCTGCTCCTGGCTTCGGGGAAGAGAGAGATCGAGAGAGTGAGAGAGAGGGACGGGTGAGAGAGAGAGACGTGGGGGAGAGAGAGAAATGAGAGAGAGAGGGTTTTTATTAGAGTTGGAAAAAAATCAACTTCACAAGGAAGGAAACCCTCTTAAATTAGGAAACTTTACGTAGGAAGAAAAATTGGGTCAAAATAATACCAATCTTTGGTAAAAGACACTTTTCCCCCTTAGTTTAGCCAAAAAACAACTACCTCCCCCAAACTCAATTAAAAGACACTAAAACTTTTAGATTAAAGTCACAAAGATCCCCCAAACTCTAACAACCATTATAATTAACTCTCGACAATTAAATTAACTCTCCAACACTTATAATAATATCACAAAATACTCATAGTCAAAAAATGGGGTATTTCATCCTTCCCTCCTTAAAGAGAGCTTCGTCCTCGAATCTTAAACCAAATCCTCGACCATAATAAGGTATGAACCTCCACTCAAGGGTACAACTCCTAAATGCAAACCTATGGTCATGAATGATATGCAATATACTATAAGGAATACTGTATTAGAAACTGAAGGATTACATCCTCTCCCCCTTAGAGGAGTGACGTCCTCGGAACTCAAAGTACCTCGTCAAAAAGGTGAGGGTACTTCTTCCTCATATCATCTTCTGCTTCCCAAGTTGCCTCTTCAGTGAGGTGATTTGTCCATAAGACCTTTACAATCTTGACACTCTTGTTGTGGGTGTCCCTTGTCTTGGTGTCTAGAATCTTAACAGGATGTTCCTCATAACTCAAAGATGGATCCAGTTCTATTGGTTCGGGATCCAACACATGATATGGGTCAGGCACGTACTTCTTCAGCTGAGATACGTGGAATACATTGTGAACACGACCCAAATTCGATGGTAGATCCAATCGATAAGCCACTTCTCCAATCTTCTCTATGACATCATATGGTCCAATGAATTTCCGGCTTAACTTCCCTTTCTGATTGAACCTCATGACTCCATTAGTAGGCGAACTTTAAGAAATTCTTTTTCTCCAATTTAAAATTCCAATGGTCTCCTCTTCTGATCAGCGTATGACTTCTGTCTATCCTGAGCTGCCTTCATTCGTTGCTGGATAAGTCTCACCTGGTCTGTCATCTCTTCGATTAGCTGTGGACCAATTACTATTGTCTCGCTTATGTCATTCCAACACAGTGGTGTTCTACACTTTTTCCACGTAACGCTTCGTGCGGTGCCATTCCAATGCTGGCGTGGTAACTGTTGTGGTTGGAAAATTCTATCAAAGGTAACCTATCAACCCATGAACCTTGAAAATCCATAACACACGACCTTGGCATATCTTCCAACGTCTGAATCGTTCTTTCGATTTTTCCATCCGTAGCAGGATGGAATGCCGTGCTGAATTTCAACTGTGTTCCCAATGCCTCCTGGAATGCTTTTCAGAAGTGAAAGTTAGAATCCCTGTCGGAAACTATAGAGCTTCGAACTCCATGGTACCTGACAATGTTCTTCATATACGCATCGGCTTTTTGTTCCATATTCTATGTATCTTTCATCAGAATGAACCTTGTTGTCTTGGTCAATCTGTCAACTACGACCCAAATCTGATTCAGTCCATTCTTCGATATCGGTAAAGCAGTTACAAAATTCATCGAAATTGAATCCCACTTCCAAACTGGGACATCTAATGTTTGAACTGAGACTCCCATTCTCTTATGTTCAAACTTCACCTTTTGACAAGTCAGACATCTTGCCGCAAATTCTGCTACTTCACTTTTCATGTTGGGCCACCAAAATGTCTTCTTCAGATCCTTATAGAGTTTGTCACCCCCTGGATGTACAGAGTACGGTGTGTTGTACGCTTCACGCATCAACTTTTCCTTAGTTTTTGTACACTTGTATGGTACACACCATCTTTCCTTATAGCGGATACTTCCATCTTCATGGATTTTGAAATCCTTTGCTTGACCTTTTGCAATCTTCTCCTTTATCCTTTCCAGCTTCACATCTACTGGCTGGTTACTCCTTATCTCTTATAATACATGTGGTACAACTGACATATTCCCAAGGATACTCTTTACTCCACCTTGTTCCACTACTTCAATCTCGAGCTTTCGGAACTCATGGCATAGCCGGTCTGGCAAAACTAGCATAGTATCCAAAGTGTGGCTCGATTTTTGGCTAAACGCATCAGCTACAACGTTTGCCTTCCCTTCGTGGTATTGGATACGCAAGTCATAATCCTTTGTGATCTCTAGCCAACGTCTTTGCCTGTTGTTTAGCTCTTTCTGAGTGAAGATGTATTTGAGATTGCTGTGGTCAGTATACAATCTACACACTGATCCATATAGGTGATGTCACCATATCTTCAGTGCGAAAAATATTGCTGCAAGCTCTAAATCATGCGCAGCATAGTTCTCTTCATGAGTTTTCAGTTGTCTCGAAGCATAGGCAATAACCCTTCTTTCCTGCATAAGCACGCATCCTAAACCCTTCTTCGATGCGTCGCTGTAAACGTCATACTCGCCAGAATCATTGGGTAAAGCTAACACAGGTGCTGTAGTCAACTTTTCCTTCAATGTCTGGAATGCTTCTTCACAATCCTTGCTCCACTGATACTTTACCGTCTTCTTGGTTAGCGTAGTCAGCGGTCTAGCGATCTTCGAGAAATCTTTTACAAAACGCCTGTAATATCCTGCTAATCCCAGAAAACTTCTTTTTTCTGACACATTCTTCAGAGTCGGCCAATCTTTAACTGCTGAAATCTTTCCTGGATCCACGAATATCCCTTCCTTTGAGATTATTTGACCTAGAAATGGAACTTGATATAGCCAAAACTCACATTTCGAGAGCTTAGCATACAACTTCTCATGTCTCAAAGTTTCTAACACTTACTTGAGATGTTCTTCATGATCTTCCTTGCTCTTCGAGTAAACGAGGATGTCATATATAAAGACGACTACGAAACGATATAGAAACGTCCTCATAACACGATTCATTAGATCCATAAATACTGCGGGAGCATTTGTTAAACCTAAAGGCATAACCGTAAACTCATAGTGGCCATACCTTGTTCTAAAGGCTGTCTTCGGGATGTCCTTCTCGGCTACCCGAAGTTGGTGATACCCTGATCTCAAGTCTATCTTTGAGAAAACGCTTGCCCCTTGCAACTGATGGAACAAGTCGTCGATTCGGGGTAAAGGGTATTTTTTCTTGATCGTTGCGATGTTCAACTCTCTATAGTCGATGCACAATCTCAAGCTTCCATCTTTCTTCTTCACAAACAATACTGGTGCTCCCCAAGGGGACACACTTGGCCTTATGTTACCCTTTTGAAGTAGCTCTTGCAACTGATCCTTTAGTTCTTTCAACTCTACTGGTGCCATTCTGTACGGCGCCTTTGAAATTGGAGCTGTTCCAAGTGCTAAGTCCATAGTGAACTCAATCTCCCTTCTAGGTGGCATTCCTGGAATCTCATCCGGGAACACATCGGGAAAGTCTTTGACTATCGGAATCTCTTCTAGCACACTCTCCTTCTTAGACACGTATTGTTCATAAAACAAATAAGCACTACTCCCCTTCTTCACTTGGTTGACTATGGTCAAAGCTGACACTAGTCGGATACATGGTTCCTTCGTGATGCCACGGTAAGAAACCTTTTCTCCCTTTGGACCTTTAAGCCTGATCTTCTGATCATGAAAGTCTATAACTACTCGATATTTACCCAGCCATTCCATTCCCAGTATAACATCTATCTCCCCAAGATCAAATCTTATCAGATTCGCCGGTAAGGTACTAGCTGAAATCTTAACTTTTACCCCTTCAAAAATGGTGTCACACACTGTTACATGATCATTTGGGGTAGCTCCAGGTATGGATATTCTAGACGGCTTATTGAGACTCAATTTTTCCACAAATGATGACGAAATAAATGAATACGATGCCCCACAATCAAATAGAGTAAATGCTGGTTGATCATGGACAAGAAATGTACCAGTGACTACTCAATTTGCTGCTTCTGCCTCAGTCCTGTTCATCACAGCAATCCGTGCAAGATTCTCGTTCGGCGCTGTGTTTCCTACTGTACCAGAACCATTGTTGTTGTTGGTATTAGCTGGAGCGTTGTTGTTCCTATTACCCTTTTGAACTCCATTGTTTCTTCCATTACCTTGGTTGTTCACCTGCTGCCTGCCATAATTGTTACCCCCATTATCCTGGTTGTTGCGGTTCCCATAGTTCCTGTTTCCGTCCTTATTGTTGTTGTTGAACTGCCGGTTTCCTTGATAATTTCCTCCTTGGTTCCCTTGCTGGTTTCCAGTTGGTCGCAACCGACACTCAAAAGCACAGTGACCTTTCTTGCCGCAGTTGTGGCAATTGATAAGGTTTCCTTGGCAGTCCTTTCCAGGTTGATTCTGCTGACACTTCTTGCAGATGTAGTGGAGAGGTGGTTCGTCTCCATTGTTCTGCTTGTTACCACTGTACTGACCCTGGTTACCTCCTCCCTGGTTAGGCTTGAACCTCTTGTCTTGACTACTCTGGTGGTTCCTACCCTGATTGTTGCCATAGTATCCAGCGCTCTCAATCTTGCGCTTTCCTCGCTTCTCATCTTGCACCTCTTGAATGCGCCAAACAGCTGGAGCTCTATCATATGCCTCCTGAAGAGTATCATACGTTCTGCACATCAAGTCTTTCTGCAGATGAAGTTCGAGACCAGACATGAACTTCCTAACCTTAGTCGCCTCATCAGGCATCAGTTGACCTGCGAATCGGGATAGTTCCATGAACTACTTAAAGTACTCGGTCACAGAACCGTTCCCTTGTGTCAGATTCACAAAGTCGATGTACTTCTGATCCTGGAAATTATCCAGATAGAAGTGAGAGCAAAGTGCAGTCTGAAGAGCCTCCCAATCGAAATTGGGTTGAGCCAAAAACTTCTGATGTGTGCTCCTCCACCATATATTAGCTTCATTCTTCAGGTAGAATGCCGCGCAAACAACTTTTCGGTTTTCAGGGCACTCAACCAACTCAAGGATCTCATCCATCTCATCGATCCAGTTTTCGAGCTCAACTGGATCCTCATTGCCTGTAAAGTTCCCAGGCTTCATGTCAGCCACTTTCTTAGCCCAGTTAGCTGCATTCGGTTATCCTTGGTTCATGTTCTGAGCCATTTGAGCAAATTGAGCAAAGAATTGCTCCATGTTGTTGTTGTTGTTGTTGTTGTTGTTGTTGTTGTTGTTGTTGTTGTTGTTGTTGTTGTTGTTGTTGTTGTTGTTGTTGTTGTTGTTGTTGTTGTTGTTTGGTGTTGCCATAGGTACTTGACGATTTCTCCTAGTGTAGTATTGATGTGGTCTATCAGTCATAATCCCTACACTATAGCCTATTGTATTATTCATAAAGTATCATTAATTACAAGTAAACATGAATACATGGGATGTAACGCACAATTAAACAAGTAATGTCACACATTGATCATCATTTAAATCAAGGGTAAAAGACACTGACCACCCCTGAGTTTAGGACTAATTCCACTCCGCCGCCATGTGTTTTGGAAAAAGACAATTTGCACCCACTTAACGGAATATTCCGTGGACATAAATGACCCTCTGCTATGTTCTGTTAGAAAAGTGGGTTATTAAACGTTTTAGGGCCATATCGCCTTGTATATTTTCAGGAATTTTTTGCCCATTTTATCATCAAGAACATCAACCAAGAACATCAAGAACACCGCCAAACATCAAGAACATCAAGAACACCACCAAACATCTAAGAACATGAACACCAAAAAACTATGAATAAATCAGAATACTAGAAACATTATACCAAAACTTGTTTATAAATACTAGAAACATGAATTCAAAATAAAAATTTATATTTAAACAATGATGAACAACAAAATTCAATAACATCAATAACAAAAAAAATCAATGAATTCACTGCAATGTACCAATTCTAACCAATTTCATTTCAAGGACAACATCAACTACAACAAGTGATTTCAAAACAACAGTTACCAATTCTAACCAATTTCATTTCAACAACAAGAATAACATCAACTTCAACAAGTGATTTAAAAAAACAACAGTTACCATTGACGAAAACCACAAAAATAGATCACGACAACACCCCCATTGCAACTGAAACTTAAATTGAAACTCAGAAACACACGAATATGCAAGGAGAAAAACCCACGAAGGCCAACACAGAAACCCGAATTAAAACCCAGAAACTCAATATCAGAGAATGGAGGACTCTGACTTCCTCCCTCCTCCTTTACAACCGACCTCCACGGCCTTCGATTTGAACCCTCGATTGAAACCTAGAAACTTGAAGAAGAGGAAGAAAAGGAAGAAACTTTTTAAAAACAGTACTCACCACCGCCGTCGGTCTCGTTCATCGCCCTCATTGCCGCCGACATAGGTCTTGGGTTTGGAAGATCTTCCCTATCTGGGAGAGCTCTGAACCTCTGTTTGATTGGACGTCGTTCCTGCCCTCACCATCGGATTCTTCTAGAGATAGAAACGGAGATCAATTGGCCGCCTCACCATGGACTTTGCCCAATTGGACATCAATGCAATTGGCCTTTCCTCCATCTGGTACATCGCCCAATTTCGGTCGTTCAGTTCTTAACATCCGCTCCTCTGGCCAAGTCCATTCCATGGAATCCCCCCCCCCCTCGAAGCCAATCCCCAAGAACTCAAGCTCCAATTGTTCCAGCGTCAAATAGCCGACCGCCTTCACGACCTGACGGCGGTGGGTTCCGACGAGGTACTCTCCCTCTCGTGGATTCGAAATTCCTTGACGTTTTCCTCTACTGCGAGGAAGATTTGAAGGAAAAGAAGGAGATGGAAAGGAAGAGGCTAATGTGTTTCTGATGAGGGATAGAGGGGGAAAATAGAAAGAGAAATTAGGGTTAAATGAGGGAGAGAGGGGTTAAGGTTAATAAATAGAGTGTAATTTTATAAATTCTAGGGGTAAAATGGTATTTGTCCTCGTGCTGTTAGTCAACCACCAGCCTCCCTTCAAAAAAAGGTGCAGACTGTCTTTTTCCAAAACACAGGGTAGCTGAGTGGAATTAATCCTAAACTCAGGGGTGGTCAGTGTCTTTTACCCTTAAATCAATCACACATGCTTTCCACACAGGCTGATCACATCTCAACTTTTCATCTTCTTCAAAAATTTGGAAAAAGATTAGTCGGACAAGAAAAAATTATGAATTTTGGTGTGCAATAACCTCTCTGAGTCTACTTTCATATCAGAAGAGTCAAATCAAAATAAATTATAGAACTCAAGATACACAGAAAGTACTACAACTGCTGTCACAGACTACCAGAGCATAAACTCTGACTTTCAAAGGTCTTAAACTGACTTTAAAATTCTCAAAATGAGCTAGGACTTCACCCAGAATCAGCCACACGTGTCTACTAGCTGCCATAAAAATTTGAGAACAAAAAAAGGTCTGGAAGATAGGTAAACATCAAAAATGCTACAGCTAGTCACTTTGCAATTCTGCTACTATACTACCAAATTTGAAAATTCGTAACTAATTCTCCAGAACTGATATCGGGCTGAATTTTTGTTGGGAGACGCCTGGGTATGTCTCCGTTCTGGGAAAAATTCAGGGAAAAATAACTCAAACATTAAATGCGTCTGCTACAACAAAAACCCACTGCTGTGCAGAATCAAACTACACCAAAATCAAAGTTTTCGCGTTCTAACTTCATGAGCACTTTCTATGCACCTAATCTCTGATAACAAAACACAAGAAAATCTTAATTCATCAAATCATACTACAAAATCAGAAACTAAATTTATTAAACTCCCAAATCGGGTCCTCAAAACATAAGCATTATTCATCATCCTTAAATCAAAACGCTAAGAATGTAACTCTAGCCCAAAAGTGGCTATTCAAAAATTATTCAAGAAGCTTCAAGTCTTGCTTGGCATCATAGCCTTATTCAAACCAATAATAAAATTAAAAATGCATCAAGTCTAGGTATCTAAAGGATTCTAACAAGCTTAATCCTCGTCTTCATCGCTTTCATCCAACTCTTCCTCTTCATCGGCATCATACTCGAGCTCTTCACCACCACTTGGGTCTTCATCACTCCCATCGTATTCCATGGGGTCTTCCTCAACTTCATCATCTTCCATTGGATCCTCTTCGACTTCCTCATCATCGCTAGAGTCTATAACGATCACCTCTTCATCATCACTAGAGTCTATAAATATCACCTTTTCTTCATTACTAGAGTCTATGTTGATCACCTCCTTGACTTCAATAGGATTCACTTTAATAACCGTGTAGCCTTGCCACTTCGCGTGAACCTCCATCAACAACTTGCATATGAAGTCGGCGCTCACCCTCCATTCACCTTGGTAGAGATAATCCTTAGAGTTCATTCGGTTTAAATTGTCCATAAGATCGCTATACTTTGCTATTATATCTCCAAACATAGGTCCCATAGGAAGTGCCTTCACCATACAATAAGCCTGAAAAGCTGGGTTACGGTACCGAGGAAACTCCAATGCAACGAACTTTTGCTCACAATACTAAACGACGCGATCACGAAACGCCGTGAGATCCTCACCCTCGACCCAAGGCGTCACAACCGGGTGCTTCTCAACAGGCAACAGACGTTTCCTAGCGGTTGTTTTGGTTACGGCCATCTACAAAAGAAAACAACTCCATAAGTCTCTTACTCCACAAATATATAGTGTAAAAAAAATGACTATTCTTTGTAAACTAATAAATATTCCCAAGACTGCGAATTTATAATCACAAGACTCTTGAAACAATCTCCCAACGAAACGCCTAAAAAGGGTTGGGTGATCAAAGGTTTCTAACCCGAACTCCAAAAAAACGCTTCAAAACCCAATTACATAGTATCTCGGATAGGCCAAGGCTCTTAGTTAGGAGTGGGTGGGTGGTTATATTTGCTTTCTAACCTATTTTCTAAACACTTACACATGCAGTAGTCCTATCCATACTATCCGAATCCCCAACGGCTTCTCAAATTTTAGTTACTTTTCCTATATTCATTTTAGTTTCCCTAACAAGTTTCGATTTCCTTTTTGGAATGTCGGCTTTGATACCACCTGTAACACCCCCAAATGCCCAAGCCGGGGGCCCGGGGATGTCACTCCGTACCCGAGATTAAACCCGGATACAAGGAGAATTTATAACATGATTCTCAAGCAAAAACATCTATAAAACTTTTAAAAATATCCATTATTACAATCCAACTGTTCTAGCCACAAACCGGGCATAAAGCAAACTAAAGTATTTAAAGAGTTCTAATTTAAAATGAAAATATAATGATCCAAATGATGAAACACTTCCCCTTCTACGCCAGATAACAATCCTCTAAACCTGTGGTGCAGAATCAAAAAGAAACACCACAGTACAAAATCAGCATAAAATACTGGTAAGAAAACACCCAAGCATGTAAAATGATGATAGGATAGTTATAAAAAAATGACTCATTTAAAAGTATGAGTTTTTCTCAAACACAACGGAAATAAAGTTTTGACTCTTGTAATAAAACAAGTGAGTTCCCAATTCAATAATATTTCCAAACCAATTCCACAATCTTTAGGAAATCCAATATCACATATTAGTTCTTTTTCCATTAGCAAAACCAAAATCCATCTTTAATAGTTTGACGGGGGAAACCAACCATCTCGCAAGCATCCAAGACCTTAAGTGTCGACACCCCCCCCCCCAAAGACTCTAGCGGCCAGAGGAGTGAGTACAGGGAGCTATCCGGGGACTTGCAACCGGATTAAATAAAAATAAATTGAACGGAAGACCGAAGTCAACACGCCCAATGCCAATAGTAACCAATAATAAATGTCCCCGCACAACTCTTCCACTTTACGTATTAATTCATTGTTATTATCATGGTGATATTCACGAAACATTTAACAAGTAAAAAAAATCACATATTACATGTCACATCACATAAACACATTTTGAGACGTAAAGAAATACAAGAATTCATTTGACACGAAGGAGTTAGGCACACTAGGCCTGGCATGTTTACTTACCTCAAAGCAAATCAATTATCGAAATCAGTCGACGTACTCGATGAACTCGTCGCCTACACGTAACAATACCCTAATTAACATAATACTCTAGCAATATAATTGCTATACTATCTACATGCATATGACACTCGACGGTTTAGGTTCCTAACACAAAACCATCATTCCCAATTACACTATTTAATTCTAACTAAGGAGATCACTAACTAACTAGATTCACTTTACACTAGTCACAACTCACAAATTCATCCCAACACATGTACTTAGGTTCAAGACTTCAAAACAAGTGTTAAAACTCCCCAAATCCAACTAATTTCCATGATTAGACACTATACAATAAACCCACCAGCATTAATGACAAATTCAGCATCTTTAAACGACTAAAAACAGTCCTATAGCTACAAATTCCAACCTTTTAACGACCGGACATATTGTATATTAATCCTAGAACATCAAACTAAGTGTCCAACTGTCACGATTTTGACTCCAATTCAATTAACCGGTGATTGCCATTCACCTAACCAACCCAACACATCAAACAAGTGATGACTTCCAATTAAACATATTGTTTTGGCTTGATTTTACCTCTTACATAAACTAGGGTTTATGGGTTACTATGAACATGAATGTTTATGATGATTTGAGATGAATAGCATGAGATCAAACCATGTAAAATATGATAATAAATCTGAAATTTAACGATTACATGCTACATACAAGAATTTTAGGCAAGATATCAAGAGAACAAGAGAAACAAAAGAAAACAAGACCAAACGGCCGCCGATGGAGGGTCGGACGGAGAGAGAGAGATAGAAGAAAAAGGGAGAGAGTTAGAGAGAGAGAGACATACCGGAACGGAGAGAGAGAGGGACGGTGGCGGCGGTGATGATGCCGTTGCTGCTCCTAGCGTCGGGGAAGAGAGAGAGCGAGAGAGTGAGAGAGAGGGACGGGTGAGAGAGAGACGTGAGGGAGAGAGAGAAAAGATAGAGAGGGTTTTATGAGAGTTGGAAAAAAATCAACTTCATAAGGAAGGAAACCCTCTTGAATTAGGAAACTTTACATAGCAAGAAAAATTGGGTCAAAATAATACCAATTTGTGGTAAAAGACACTTTACCCCCCTTAGTTTAGCTAAAAAGACAACTACCTCCCCCAAACTCAATTAAAAGACACTAAAACTTTTAGATTAAAGTCACAAAGATCCCCCAAACTCTAGCAACCATTATATTTAACTCTCGACAATTAAATTAACTCCCCAACACTTATAAAAATTTCACAAAATACCCATAGTCACAAAACGGGGTCTTTCACCAGTTCCTTTGAGTGTTCCCTAGGTATCACACATCTCATCATTATAGTAAAAAAAACTTTGGATTCAACAGTTAGCACAGAGTGTGTTAACTGCTTGGATAAGGTAGGGGTATTTAGTAGAAAGAACTCTTCTTTTGCTAGTTTCATGGCTTCACTCTTAGGAGGGTAGTTACTGGTGTCATATCTCTTGGGACAACCCAAAACATTTTTAAACTCACCATGATATAGTTCCATATCAATGCTAGCAACCTTAGTCTGAATCACTAGATTTGCAGTCTTTCTGAGTTATTTCATGTTTAGGTAAAAGATTCTGGTTAGTCTAGGGTAAGCTAACTCTGGTGGGTTTAGAATAAACTAAAGAGATCTTTTCTTCAACATTTTGATGCACTCCAGATTCATACCATGTAACATAGACATACTAACCAAACTACAGAAATCAACTGGTCTAGAAGCAAATCCATCAACCCACTGACCTCTAGCGACATTAGTAATGAACCATGTAATGTCAGGGGGTAATTTCTTACCAGCGGATTTCTTCTTCTCTGAATAGATCTGCAGTGCCTTCTCTATGTTATCATCTGGTTCATCTTCTAGTTCATCCTCTGTAACATTTTCCTTTCCTTTTCCCTTGTCTGCTTTGTTAGCCTTCTTCTTTGTCTTCTTGGGGCTGCCAATCTGAATATCCTTCTGTTTTTCTGGTGCAGACTCCACTGCCTTCTTCTTCTTCTTGCTGGACACTGGGGTCTCATATTTCTTGGACTTCTTCTTGGGAGGAGGAGGAGCTATGTCTATTGCAGTTGGGGTTTTTGAATTGGAATCCCCACTAATGGTCTGAACCTCTTCCACACTGGTCTTTCTTTACTTCTCTGTTGTAGCCTTTGAACCACCAGCCATCTTGATTCTGTCTGAGGCTCTTCTGGTGCTCATTAGGGTTTGGAGAAGAATGAGAGAGAGGTAGGATAGATACGAAGGAGATAAAGAAAGAAGGAGATAAATAGAAGAGAGTTTCAGTTTGAAAAGGAAACTAAATATTTTATCAGATCTTTGAAGATATGATAAATAAAAAAGATCCAAAATTGTGTGTTATTGACCTCTAGCGACATTCTAAAAGATATAATACTATTTTGGTTGAAAAGGAGTTTTTCAAAATTGAGGGGAAACATTGAGAAATTATCTACAAAGATAACACCCAACAAATAAAGATCCAGAATTATTGACTAATTAACGTGCAGTTTTGTTTTCAAGGCTTTGGAAAATGTTTCAAGGCCTTGAATAGTTGTATGATGTAAAGCACATATACACAAAGCTTTGAAATCAGTTCAAACCTTTGAAACACGTAAAACTTACCTGATTCTCCCCCTAAACCAAAGCTTCCTTATTTAGCATGCCTAATTCCAATCTTAAGGCTGAGAATCTTTCATCTAGCAATGGTTTAGTGAAGATGTCTGGAAACTAACTTTCAAGGCCTTGAGACACTTCAAGTTTTCTCCTGTAACTTTGTTAGTTTGAAAAGTATAAACATTGTTTGATCTAGAGGCTGTGAGAATGCGATTTCCAGATTTCTCATTATGCACCAGACATTTCTCTTTATCAAAGATAACCTTGTTGTCATTGTTAAAAAGCTGAGATACACTAAGAAAGTTAAATTTCAAGCCATCAACTAGATATACATCAGAAATAGAATTTTCAGAATTTTTACCAACTTTACCAATACCAAGAATGTTGCATTTTCCTTTGTCACCAAGTGTAATTGATCCTTCTGATTGCTATTTCAGTCCTGAGAATAGATATCTCTTTCCACTCATGTGTCTTGAGTAACCACTGTCCATAAACCATTTTTGCTCTTTGATCTTGGTGATACCTTGCAAACACCATCCACTGCCTTACCCAGCTGTTAGACCAAGTGTTGAATTTATATTCATATTTAGGGTCAACCATGTTAGGTGGTCTAACCTCTTTAGTAACCCATATCTGTCTAACTTGTCCTTTGAGTTGGAAGGGAAAAGTGTTTCTCATTTTGTGAGGATCTCTTCTTCTAAAGGACAAGTCATCTTAACATGTCCAATCTTATTACAGTAATGGCACGTGGGAGATATTTTGATTCTAGCTTTCATAAATCTGGTAGTGTTCTTCTTTAGAAAATTTGGATTGTATCCGATACCAGTTTTGTGAACAGACTTTAAGCTACCTCCAAGAATCAAGTTCAAGTTGTGTTCTGAACCTGCAAGTTTTTCTTTGACCAATTCAGATTCTTGAAGTTTTTTAGTCAGAGTAGTCTTTTGTTTATCTAATTCATCAACTTGATGTCTTCGATTAAAAATGATGTCACTCAAGAGAGAGTTATCAGTGACTACTTCCTTGACTTGTGTTTTCTAGGCTTTGAAACTGGTTTTCAAGTCCTTGAAATCACTGTCAGTTTTCTTCTAAGAGATTTCAAGATTCTGATTCAGGCAAACAAGATGTAAATTTTCTTTTACTTGCTCATGAATTTTTTCTTTCAAAACTCTAATTTCTTTCAGATAGTCCTCTTCATTTTAAAGCATTATTCTAAGATAATCAGAGAGGGCTTCTGTTGGTTTTGAAATCAAGCAGTTTACCATTATCTCAATGTTCTTTTCAGAACGTTCATCACGCTTGGCCATAAATCATAGGTTGGCATGTTCTTCTTCGGATTCAGAGTCACTTGATGTGTCTAAATCACTCCATGAAGCTATCATAGCGTTCTTTCTTCTGTCACAATCTTTCTTCTGAAAGTTCTTGCTTTTCTTGTGTGGACAGTCTCTGATCAAGTGTCATGCATCACCACACTCAAAGCAATTCATGACTTTAGGCTTATTACCATGTGGAGAAGATTCACCTTTGCAGTCTTTGCTACAGGAGGATCTATGTCTATCTCTGCTGAAGTCCTTGTTTCAAAAGCTTTTCTTCATTTTAAGAATTCTGGTCAAGGATTTGGAAATGAAAGCAATTGGATCTTCATCATCATCCTCATTTTCAAGGCTTTGAAATGTCTTATTCTCCTTGGCCTTGAGAGCCAAGTTCGTGACACCTTCTGGTAGTTCTCCATCAACTTCATTCATGGATATCTCATGTAAGGAGCTTTCTTTGTGGGTCATTAAGTTGGAGTGATGAGAGATCTTGAGGTTCCTCAATAGCAGTAGTCTTTGGTTCCCATTTTGCCTTTGGAAGACGTATTAGAATCTTCCTCACCTTTTCTTCATTGCAAATATGATTTCCCAAAGAATCAAGGTTATTGACAATGTCAGTGAATCTTTTGAACATGTCTCTGATTGACTCATCTCCATTAATCTTGAATAGCTCATATTTCCTAACTTATATGTTGATTGGTTTGCTTGACTTGGGTGGTTCCTTCAAAGGTTACCACAAGCTAAACCATATCTCCTTGGCAGTTTTGCAACTTGAGATCATGTTAAATTCATTTACACTCAAAGCACGATATAAGAGATTCATATCTTTATAATATTTTGAAAATTTCTCTAACTCATATGAAGAAAGAGAGTCTTCAGATTTGGGAGTTCTAATCCCATCCTTTTCTTTGTAGAAAGTATGAGGACCATTTTGGATGACAGTCCAGAGTTTCATATCTTGATCAATAATGAACATTTTCATCAAAGCTTTTCAGTGGACAAAATTGTCTCCATCGAAGAGAGGAGGTCTATTAGCAGCTCTTCCCTGTGAGAAACCACCATCACCTACAGTTCTCATAATCAAAAGATGGTTAAATCTATGCAGTGATACAAGCTCTGATACCAATTGAATGGGTGTACAGTAGGTAGAAATACAGGATCAATACTCTAGAAGGGGAGGGGGTGAACAAAGTATGCAGACTTTTTGCTAAACTTTGCAAGAATAGTGGTTTCAAAATATTTTTAAAGAGGTTCAAGGCCTTGAAATGAGTTTCAAGCACTTTGAATAAAACAGTTAGAGTAAACAGAAGAGTAAGTCTATTTCAAGGCCTTGAAATGAGTTTCAAACCCTTGATGAAACTGTTTTGAATGCTGCAAAAGTTCTAAGTGTGAAACTGAAAAGTGAATGCAAGAGACACAAGATATATAGAGCTCAGTCCACTTGGACCTACGTCTCTACCTCAGGGATCTTCTCCCTGTAGGATTTTCAACACAATTCTTATTAATCAACAGCTAAGCCCTAGATCTCAAGCACAGAGAGATGCCTTACTCTATTACAACTTGTGGTTCTCACTAACCTATCTAGTACTTGCTCTAGCTATCTGATTAACTAAGGATTCTCTATTGTTCACCTTGAACAATACTTGAGAACGAGAACTAGAAGTATTATCAACATTATATACAAATGAAGTTCAGAACAAGATGAACACAGTAAATGAAACTGCAGTGAGTATGCAGTGTTCTTCTTATGCTTTTGATTGAAAGATGAATCTAAGGCTCCCCCTAAGTTCATGCATATAAGGCTCAGTCAGTTTCAAGGCTTTGAAAGTTGTTTCAAGGCCTTGAAATAGACTAGCTATTTCAAGTCTTGAACCTACATTGAACTTACATTTCCCTTCTCTTATGCAGCTGGTTTGAATTGCAGATTTTCAGGATCTTCTCAAAACAAATTTTACGAAAATTCGGCAGCATATCTTGACTTCTTTAACAGCTCTTCCCAACGGCTAGTTGCTCAGTATCTTCAAGTATACTGACTTGATCTTGTAACTGAGTGTTGGGAAGGTCCAGACATGTTTGCACAATCACAGAATCAATTTTTCACTCCAATTTCCTTTCCTGCAAAACATACAGATAAGGAAATAATTCCTTCAAAATAGGTAAGAATTTATTCCTGCAAAAACTAAGTCAAACAGATAGATTAGCCACCGTTAGATATAATCAAGTTAGATATAATCGAGCATAGGAGATGAGGAGTCAGAATAGAATCAAAAGAACCCCCTAAGTTCATGCTATATATTGTAGTGTATGTTTCAAACCTTTGAAAGCTATTTCAAGGCCTTGAAACATAGCTACTGTTTCAAGCTTTTGAAACAAGCTAAACTTACACTAAAGGGTAACATATAATTATGGATTAAACTAAAACTAAATGCTCATTGGTTGGACTAAAGAGAAATTGTTGATTTCGGAATTAAGTGTAATCTAGTCCTAAATGTTAGGATTAAAGAGTAGGTCAAATTCTCTCATCATTATAAATACCCTAGCATTGTGGCTATTTTTCACATGCTTCATACCACTTATCGTATCAGATATAGAATAGTTAGGTTTTGAGAGGAGTCGTCCGATACCAGCAAGATTTTGTGAGACAAAATTGTTCGTCTTCCTCCAGCAGGCTAGCACCAGCGAAGAGAGAGTACAGAGCTGACCCGTTAGTGTGGATATCATAGAGGCCCTGGTTTTTTAGTGTTCGTGATAGTCACCAGTCAGTGCGACTGAGGTAAATTTCTAAACATCATACTGTGCTCCTACACAATCGGTCCTTGGTGGGTTTTTTGGCAGAAATTTGTTTTGTATTTCCGCTGCGTTTGATTTCCCAAAACCCAAAAGTGGTATCAGAGCCTGGTAGTGAAACCATAATCTGTGAATGTGTTTCTTTTAGTTATTCATACATTGGTATGTTTAACTGTTAGATACTTAGATCGTATGAGATGCGGTGGAATCATGATCTGTATGTGACACGGTCATGGAGTTGTATATGATACAAGATGGGTAATATTGTTAGGGTTCTGCCGTAAAGTTGATATTCAAGTAATTCATTCCGCGCGGACCGTTTGTGTAGTTGGATTAACACTGCAACAACCAATGGAAAATATGTTTTCCTAAAAACTCAGGGGGCTGCGCCAAACCCCGCGAGGGCCCCTGCCCCTCGATCCAGCACGCCGACGGTGGGACCTCGCTAGAGGGGGCGACGTCCCCTCTACCCTTGGAAGTAGGGTGATATGAATTACCCGTTAAGAAACCGCGCAGTTAAAACTGTATGTTTTCTATGCTTTAATTGATGTTTAATTGCATGGTATGTGGATGTAGCCTAGTAAATGATTGGCTTGTTGAGGTTAGGTTGTGGATGTAATTGATGTAATTAAAATATGGCATGTGTGTCGTGCCTCTCTACTCATTCTGATTGTACTTCTCTTCTCATGTCATTCCCTCGTATGCGAGCTTTTTCTACATATATATAGTTAGATAGATAGGTAGAGATTATCTATTCCATTGAAGTTACGAATGTGGAGGCACTTGAAGAAGAGCTTGGAGCTCTTATGGTTCAATATATATTCTCATTGGCTTGAGAATTTCATATTTCTTAGAGGCCACAGTCACATTATATTTTACGTCTTGTTTATGTTGATGGACGTGATGCACAATTGAATGTTAAGCAATATAATAATTAACACTGACCTTTCAATCATATTGCCCAATTCTTTTGGAGAGATCAGTTGATGAGATAAACTAAAAGGAATAAATCCTTCAAACTTAAAAGTATTAAGTTATTGCGTTCCTTTGCTTGACACTCGTCAATACCTTGATCAATTAAGTGTAGGCTTGTCATAGCAATGTGTCTTTATTTATCATGGTAAGACGTGATGGCATAAGAAAGTAATATGAAATTTGTTGAGCAAACGGACTAACTTAATTAAGCTACTTCAATATGATTGAAATAAAGAGTCTATGAGATAGATTTAAATTAGGAGTTATTCACCCAATTGAACAAAGAGTTGCAAGAGATGTAATTGGAAAACGTTTCCTACCTAATTAACAGAATTTTAGGTGTTCAACCAAAGTTGACTCAAAAGGAAGTGAAACATGGATATTGGCCAACCAAAAAGATATGTGATATTTTTCCGTGTTAATTGGTGAGGGTCATCAATTCTATTAAAAATAGCAGGAGCTATATTTGATAAAAGTCCTTGTTAAACATAGCATTATATCAAGATATTGATACTAGCATATTTCTTTCTGTGATAGATATCGATGGCATCAAACTCACAAAACTCAACTTTATCGCTACAATCCGTCCTTAAAAAGGACAAGTTGTCTAGAACCAATTTTCCGGACTGGTACAGAAATCTGAGAATCATTCTCAAATAAGAGAAAAAAGGTGTATGTCATAAAACATGCTATTCCTTCTCCACCAGCTGCTAATGTCACTCGAGCTGAAAATGATGCACATAAGAAGAATACCGATGATGCTTTGGATGTTACATGCCTCATGTTAGCTACCATGAACTATGAGCTTCAAAAGCAACATGAGAACATGGAGGCGTATGAAGAGAGGCTCTTTCAAGAGAAAGCCAGACAAGAAAGGTTCAAAGTGTCAAGAGATTTATTCAAAATCAATTTGCCAGATGGAAACCCACTAAGACCTCATGTTCTCAAAATGATAGGGTACATTGTGAATCTCAAGTGATTGGGATTCCCATTAGGCCAAGAGTTGATTATGGATCTTAGTCTGCAATCGTTGACGCCTTGCTGGATAGATATAGTCAATTCATCATAAACTACGACGTGAATAAGTATCACAAGACTCTGCAAAATTTACTCAATATGTTGAGAACCGCGGAACAAAGCATCAATAATGGTAAATGAAAGACATAATGATGGTTGGTAATAAAGGAAAGGAAAAAAAAGTTTTCCAAGAACTCCAAGGATAAAGACAAGTATGTTGCTAAACCCAATGAGGTTACTTAAAGCGAAAAGGTGGTGTTGCTAGGAAGGCACAATCAACCGGTGGGATTGGTCGTTAGGAAAGGAACTGTCCAAAGTACCTGGACAGTTCATTGGATTTTTTGGAAACTTTGATATTTTATCAGGGTTAAGATGTAGTTTTTGAATTAAATTATATGAAATTACCGGGTGTTCTAATAAAATTCCAGGACCTTCCCCTGCAGGCCCAATCCCTAGGTCCGCTACTGAGTAGATGAGTCATTGATTGTTTAAGAATTTGCAGACTCTGAAGTACGAAGAATATGCTCGAGAAATCCGTGGAGAATCGCACTTGTTGGTTTGAATTCTAGCCATCAGTGAATCCCTGCAAATCAGCCTCAATCTCTTCTCACCGCACCTGTCTCTCCCTCTACGCCCATTTTCTTCTCATATCGCACATTTCTCTCTCCTCTTACACGATATTCAAACCCGATGCCCTGTTTTACCGAGAGAACACCACCACCACCGCTGTTTGTTTTGGCCGAAGCACCACCACTTCGTCATCCTCTCCGGCGAAACCCACAGCTCCAACCGCCTCTATCATCGCCACCTACCTCCTTCCTCTCTCTCGGTTGCGAAATTTCCAAAAACAGGCCGGTTTTTGGCTGACCGGTTCACCGGTTTGACCACAAAACCGGCCGGTTTTTGACCGGGTATGACCGGTTTTTGCATTTGCGGTCTAATGATCGGAGCGAACCGGTCACCAGCCGGTTCACCGGTCTGACCGGTCAGACCGGCCGTTCCGATTTTAAAAACAATGGGTTTATGTTTGTTTTTATGTATGTTCCATTCCCAATGATCGACTAAAGACTCTCTTGAAGGAATTCTTGTCCCCCATCGATGATGCTTTTAGATCGCGGAATCAGAGTCCTCCTTTAGTTAGTTTGCTTAGAATTTCCTACTTTGCCCTAACGATTTTCGATTATTCCCATTAGACCATAAGAATTTGCAAATAATCTGGCGTGCAATTTCTCAAGAAAAACTTTCCAGTGTATGAAAACTGAGAAGTATCTCCCAATAGACAAATTTTGAAGCGGCAGGGTGTAATCTTCAACTAAAAAATAATTCTAAACAAATTGAATTTTAGACAGAATTTCTACTTTTAGTAATTTTGATTAGGTGACAATTTTTCTTAAGAGTTTAATACTTCAATTGTAGTGTTTTGCTTTTATTAATTACATTAAGAAATTATGTATGTATTTATGTCTAAAATTCTATCTGTGTTGCATTATTCTCTAATTAATCAAATAAATACTTTTTAAAAATCAAATATATACTTTTAAACCACATTTTTAAAATAAAATACTTCTTTATTCAATGAAACTATGGGTCAGGGCTTTTTTACACCCACGAAGGATGGTATAGCATTATTACGTAATAACTCTCTCTGTACCAAGGGGACACACTTAAGAACTTATTAAGACAAAACAGATTAATGACTTCAAATTTCAAATAAGAAAGAAACTATGGGTTAAGGTGACCCTGTACATCATTGGAGCTTTAAATTCGGCCAGATGGACGAGGCAACCCACCTTTTTGCAAACTCGTGAGCGACACGATTGCTTGTGTGTCCGTTTTACCAAACGATGATTTTGCCAAAAGCTCTAGATAGGGACCAATTGTATTCCAAAATTGTTCATAACTTTTGAGATATAATTTTT
Source organism: Linanthus parryae (assembly GCA_023055425.1). Classification (NCBI taxonomy): domain Eukaryota; kingdom Viridiplantae; phylum Streptophyta; class Magnoliopsida; order Ericales; family Polemoniaceae; genus Linanthus; species Linanthus parryae. Next base: position 19,397,373 of record JALGPY010000012.1, on the reverse strand, counting down.
CTCATACTTTTCTCAACTCTTCATTTTTTTTTGCTTCGTCAGTAATTACAGCAACACACAACCATCAAGAAAACAAAAAACTACATCGCCAATGATATCCCTAATAAGCAGGTTGGCAATCTGGGTTAGGGGTTCCTCCAAGATGATAGTTAGCTCATCATGATTTCTCCCCATCTTCGTAAGAGCATCGGAGACTTCATTCGACTCCCCAGGGATGTGATGGGTATTCCATTGACATCCTCTCAGTAGAATTCGAATATGCAAAATATTACTTTCAAAGGGAAAGTTTATGGGAATATCACCATTTATAGCACTGATAGCCTCTTGGGAGTCTGTCTCAATGGCGACTTCTTTGAGGTTCTCCTCCTGGATGACGACCAGTCCACAATGAATCCCCCAAAGCTCGGCCTCAAACACTGAGTTGCGACCAATCTGACCAATAAAGCTTTTAATAAAGCTGCAATCACAATCCCTCAGCACCCCTTTGTAACCAGCAATGTCGTGGTCCCCAACATGCTACTATCGGTATTGGGCATAAGCTTTCATACACAAGGAGGGCACCAATTAGATCCTGTAAGTACCATTTATTCATGTCACTATCAGTAAGCCACGGAATACATTAGATATGATAGGTGCTCTATAAAGCACCATGGCATTCTATCTGTTTACCACAATCCCTCAGCACCCCTTTGTAACCAGCAATGTCGCGGTTGCCAACATGCTACTATCGGTATTGAGCATAAGCTTTCCTACACAAGGAGGGCACCAATTAGATCCTGTAAGTACAATTTATTCATGTGACTATCAGTAAGCCACGGAATACAACGTGTATCCACTTGGTGCTCTATAAAGCACCATGGCATTCTATCTGTTTACACATATGTGAAGGGTTATGAGGCAGGGTCCTTCGCATATGTGTCTCGCGCTAACGGGACTTGGGGGTGCGAGTGGCCTGCAGGCTAGAGCAGGGATCGTCGCATGTGAAGCGCGAGTCTCGCATGTGACCTTCATATGTTATCCAGACATCAGTGTGTTGGTGTAGTCCACCTCATTGTGGGTGCGACACACCGAATAATTGCTCAATTAGAGTAATTAATAAAACAAAAAGAAAAAGAAACAAAAAAAAGAAATTCAAAATATGCTCCCAGTGGTGTAAACCCGTAGGTGGGTATTTGTGTGCACATGTGTGTGCAAGTGTGTGGCTCTTGTGATGGCCACATGGACCAATGGGTGGTTTTTGTTACTCACATGATAAGTGAGTGGGTGTTGGTGAAAAATCAACAGGAGTGAGAGGTGAAAGCTTCGGAAGAAAGTAAAAGGCATAGAGGGTTGCAAGGTTTTTTGAAGCTCCGACCAGCGGCATTGCCGGAAAAATCCAACGGTGATTTCTTCTTGGATTGAGCTGAAATTTTAGGAGCTTTCTCCTGGGTAGGTAAGTCAACTATCTACCGGTTGGATTTTGATTTAGAGCTTTCTAAGTTCCTCCTCTAGTTTAGCCTAGATTTTATTATCTAGATGTATTTGTAAGCAAAGAAATTAGCTTTCTTGTTGCTTGGATGATCCTCTAGCTTGCTAGAGATGTATGAGTGGTGATCCTACTATTGATTATAGTGGAAGTTTTGAGTCGAGAGTGGCTCCGTGGTTTTTCCCGATTTCGGGTTTTCCACGTTAAAAATTGTCTTGTCTCGTTTTTAGCTTATTGTCTACTTGCAATTGTGGTGCTCTCCGTTTAGTTGCATATCCGTGGGGAAAGTTTGATTCTTTGGGTTACTTGCTTCCGCTACGACTTGGTTGATTTAGTCGTGTTTTGAGCCCGGATTCCCCAACAAGTGGTATCAGAGCCAGGTTGATTGTTGTTGGCTCGGTTGTAGCGTTGACTAAAATGGATGAGCATAGTGTTGGTGGCACGATGATAAAATTGACTTCGTCAAATTATTCAATTTGGAAGCCAAGGATGGAGGATCTCTTGTTTTGTAAGGACTTGTATGATCCTGTCGAAGGTGATGCTTCGAAGCCGGCCACCATGACAGACAAAGCATGGGACACATTGCATAGGAAGACTGTGGCCACTATCAGACAGTGGATTGATCAAAGCGTTTTTCACAACGTCGCCAAAGAGACAAGAGCGGACGTATTGTTGAAAAAGCTTGAATCTTTGTATGAGAGACAGACAGTTCAGAACAAGATGCACCTCATGAAGCGGCTTGTGAATTTGAGGTACAGGGATGGCCAAAGTGTGTCTGAGCATATGAGCAGGTTTCAGGAGCTCATGAATCAGCTGACGGCGATGTGGATTGTGTTTGATGATGAGATTCAGGCGTTGTTCCTTCTCAGTAGCTTGCCGGATAGTTGGGAAACTTTGACAGTGGCTCTCAGCAATTCAGCTCCGGATGGAAAGTTGACCAATGACATGGTCAAGGATAGCTTGTTGAATGAAGAAGCTAGACGGTCCGAGTCAGGCATGAACTCGAAGGCTGAGGCACTAGTTTCAGAAAAGAAACAGGATAGAGGGAGAAGTCACAGCAGGGGTCCTAAGAAAAACAGGAACAACTCGAGAGACCAGTCGAGTGATTGGAAGAAAAGTGTGAAATGCTACCATTGTGGGGGTATGGGACATTTCAAGAAAGAGTGCAGGAAGCTGAAGAACAAGGGACAGAATGGGTAAGACAACAAGAATGAGAAGAAAGTTGCTACGACGACTAAGGATGATACTCTCATTGTCTGTGAGGAGAATGTTGTCAGTATAGCTTGTCAGAGAAGCAGCTGGGTTATTGATAACGGGGCATCCATTCATGTTACCTCCAGGAGGGAGTTCTTCTCATCTTACAGACCAGGTGACTATGGTGTTGTGAAGATGGGGAATGATGGTGTGTCAAAGATCATTGGCATGGGTGATGTATTCTTGGAGGCTAACACTGGAAGCAAGCTTGTTCTCAGGGATGTCAGACATGTTCCAGATATTCGGCTGAATTTGATGTCTGCAGGGAAGCTTGATGAAGACGGGTATATCAATCATTTCGGTGATGGGAAATGGAGACTTACTCGGGGCTCGGTGGTTGTTGCTAGAGGGATGAAGGAGTGTTCGCTGTATGTGATGCACGCGAAGCTTACCAGTCCAGTGGTAAATGCAGTTGATGATTCCTCTACAGATTTGTGGCACAAGAGGCTGGGTCACATGAGTCAGAAAGGACTTGATGTCCTAACCAAGCGAGAGCAGATCCCTGGCATTAAAGGTAATCCTTTGAAGCATTGTACTCATTGCTTAGCTGGAAAACAACACAGATTGAGTTTTCAGCATTCTTATGGTTCTAGAAAGTCTGCTATTCTAGAACTGGTACATTCTGATGTTTGTGGACCCATGAAGACTGGAACACTTGGTGGTGCGAGATACTTTGTCACTTTCATTGATGATCATTCAAGGAAAGTGTGGGCATACACTCTTCGGAGTAAGGACCAAGTGACTGATGTGTTTAAGGAGTTTCATGCTAGTGTTGAGAGGGAAACTGGAAAGCCATTGAAGTGCATCAGGACTGACAATGGCGGTGAGTACAAGGGTTCCTTTCACTGGTATTGCAGGAACCATGGGATTAAGCATCAGAGGACACCTCCCAAGACCCCACAGCATAATGGTGTAGCAGAAAGGATGAACAGGACCATGATTGAGAAGATCAAATGTATGTTGTCACAGGCAAAGCTGCCAAGAACCTTTTGGGGTGAGGCAATGAGAACAGCTGTGGATTTGATCAATCTCTCTCCTTCAGTTCCTTTGGAGACAGATATACCTGACAGAGTTTGGACAGGTAGAGATGTGTCTTACGATCACTTGAGAGTGTTCGGGTGTCGGGCATTTGTACATATCCCGAAAGATGAGAGATCGAAGCTTGATGACAAATCCAAGCAGTGTATCTTTCTGGGTTATGGCCATGAAGAGTTTGGATACAGGTTATGGGATCCTGTTACCAAGAATATTGTCAGGAGCCGATATGTGGTATTTCTCGAAGATCAGACTATTGAGGACATCGGGAGATGTGATAAGCCTCAGGTTGATGGTGATGATTTGGTGGACATGAGTCCAGTTCCTACTCCAGCTGAGCTTGGTGATGAGATAGTGCAGGATGATCAGGGTGATGCAGGTGATGTTGATCCACCTCTAGTTGATGATCAGACAGATGCACAGGATGAGGTGGTACCTACAGAGCCACCAGCTCCAGCTGTTACAGAGTTGAGGAGATCTAGCAGAGATCGGCAACCCTATCGGAAGTATTCTCCGTATGAGTATGTGACACTCACGGATGAGGGGGAGCCAGAGAGCTATGATGAGGCCATGACAGTTGACAAGAAAGAGAAATGGCAGAAAGCCATGGAATCTGAGATGCGGTCCTTAAATGAGAACAACACCTATGAGTTGGTAAAGTTGCCTAAGGGTAAGAGAGCACTCAAGAACAGATGGGTCTACAGGTTGAAGTATGAGAACTCGGAACCAAGGTATAATGAAAGATTGGTTGTCAAAGGGTTCAGGCAGAAGAAAGGAGTAGACTACAAGGAGATATTCTCACCGGTGGTGAAGATGTCGTTTATCCGGGTTGTTCTAGGTATAGCTGCCAGCAGAGACTGGGAGATTGAGCAGCTTGATGTCAAGACTGCGTTCCTTCATGGTGATTTGGAGGAGGAGATCTACATGGAACAGCCGGAGGGTTTCAGAGTTCAGGGAAAGGAGAATCTGGTGTGCAAGCTGAAGAAGAGTCTGTATGGCTTGAAGCAGGCACCGCGACAATGGTATAGGAAGTTTGACTCGTTCATGGGGGAGCATGGATACAAGAAGACAACTTCAGATTATTGTGTGTTTGTGAAGAATTTCTCTGATGGTGATTCGATCATTCTTCTTCAGTATGTCGATGACATGTTGATCGTTGGTCGTGACGCCAGCAAGATTGCGAGATTGAAGAAGGAGTTGGGCAAATCCTTTGCTATGAAGGATTTGGGGTCCGCGGAGCAAATTCTGGGCATGAGAATTTCGCGAGACCGGAAAGCCAAGAGGCTTTGGTTATCTCAGGAGTCCTACATTGAGAAGGTCCTGAAGAGGTTCAATATGGACAAGGCGAAGCCAGTTAGTACACCTCTTGCGGGTCATTTCAAGTTGAGTTCAAAGCAGAGTCCCAAGACAGAGGCAGAGAAGGAAGACATGATGTCGGTTCCGTATGCTTCAGCACTGGGTAGTTTGATGTACGCCATGGTGTGTACAAGACCGGACATAGCTCATGCGGTTGGTGTTGTCAGTCGGTTTCTCTCCAATCCTGGTAGAGAGCATTGGTCTGCGATTAAGTGGATATTCAGGTATCTCAGGGGTACTTCTCAGTTGTGTATTTGCTTTGGAAATGGTGATCCTACTCTTGTTAGTTTCACGGATGCTGACATGGCTGGGGATATCGATTCGAGGAAGTCTACGTCTGGGTATCTGAACACTTTTGCAGGGGGAGCAGTGTCGTGGCAGTCTAGGTTGCAGAAATGCGTTGCATTGTCTACTACTGAGGCTGAGTTTATTGCAGCTACTGAGGGTTGCAAGGAGTTGCTTTGGATGAAGAAGCTGTTACAACAGGTGGGTTTGAAGCAAGAGAAGTATACTCTGTACTGTGACAGTCAGAGTGCGATCCATCTCAGCAAGAACTCGAGTTTTCACTCGAGATCCAAGCACATCGATGTGAGGTATCATTGGATATGGGATGTGTTGGATGGGAGGTCGGTTGAACTTGTCAAGATACATACCGACGACAATGGTGCTGATATGATGACGAAGTCCGTACCGGTCGCGAAGCTTGAAGTGTGTAGAAGCATCGCGGGTATGGAGTCCTCCATATGAGGTGGAGGGGGAGATTGTTGGTGTAGTCCACCTCATTGTGGGTGCGACACACCAAATAATTGCTCAATTAGAGTAATTAATAAAACAAAAAGAAAAAGAAACAAAAAAAGAAATTCAAAATATGCTCCCAGTGGTGTAAACCCGTAGGTGGGTATTTGTGTGCACATGTGTGTGCAAGTGTGTGGCTCTTGTGATGGCCACATGGACCAATGGGTGGTTTTTGTTACTCACATGATAAGTGAGTGGGTGTTCGTGAAAAATCAACAGGAGTGAGAGGTGAAAGCTTCGGAAGAAAGTAAAAGGCAGAGAGGGTTGCTGGGTTTTTTGAAGCTCCGACCAGCGGCATTGCCAGAAAAATCCATCGGTGATTTCTGCTTGGATTGAGCTGAAATATTAGGAGCCTGGGTAGGTAAGTCAACTATCTACCGGTTGGATTTTGATTTAGAGCTTTCTAAGTTCCTCCTCTAGTTTAGCCTAGATTTTATTATCTAGATGTATTTGTAAGCAAAGAAATTAGCTTTCTTGTTGCTTGGATGATATTCTAGCTTGCTAGATATGTATGAGTGGTGATACTACTATTGATTATAGTGGAAATTTTGAGTCGAGAGTGGCTCCGTGGTTTTTCCCGATTTCGGGTTTTCCACGTTAAAAATTGTCTTGTCTCGTTTTTAGCTTATTGTCTACTTGCAATTGTGGTGCTCTCCGTTTAGCTGCATATCCGTGGGGAAAGTTTGATTCTTTGGGTTACTTGCTTCCGCTACGACTTGGTTGATTTAGTCGTGTTTTGAGCCCGGATTCCCCAACACAGTGATCAGGCCGTTCACGTCCCTGAGTTTGCACACCAGAATTCCTATATGTATGGACTGCAAGACATCTACTCAGGCGAACGTTGCGCCATGTGTGGTAATCACCATCGTTGATGTTTACCCATGTCCGCCCTCTCAGTCCTGTATATATAAGAGGTTTGTTCCATTGGTATGGGTCTCATATAATTGGCAAAGAAGGCTCAAGCAATTACTGTGTGATCTCTAGATAGCATATGTTGTTTGCTCTTACCCCAAAACCTACCCTCACTCTTAAGTCAAAAACAGATTAACTGGTTTCGTTTGTTTTGTCTTCTACTTGCACAACACAAGCCGATTGCTCTAGATCCATCCCCCTTGTCTACAGATCCATAGGTATTAGAGGAGACCTTGGAGTTAATAGATCATGTAGCATTAACATTCTCAAGGGCGTAGCAATGAATCATATTCACCACTTCCAGAGTACTAGGAACAATATTAGAGAAGATGGTATTGTTCATGCATTTCCAAATATACGACATAGCGACCAAGAAAGTGGTGGACATGATCCTGTTACACGAGGTCGAGACAGTGAAACTAATTATGAGACACTCCAAGAAGGAGTTGGTGCTACACGCTCTGTTAAACCAGCGAGTCCTCCAAATAGAGATCCAAATATTCATTTGCGTTAGGAAAAGTTAGAAAAAGATCACCAAGGCTTTCTGGAGTCCTCGGACAACGATGGCAACTGTTATCCTGTGTCAAACCTCTAATATATCTTTGAGCTTTAGTTAACAATTTCTTGTGATTAATATTCCAAATGAAAAGTAACAATTTGGGCGGCCAAATCTAGTCCCGAGAAGAACTGCTAGCATGGTGGTGACTAGTGATTCTATCATAAGCCGACTTTGCTGAAAAGGATCCATTTGAATTGAACTTCTAGTGAAGAGATTCTTTAGTAGTTTCATCTCTAGGGATGGGTTTGGAAAATATGGTATTAGATATATCACTTCTAATGATCCCATTAAGGATACTCGAATCCCAAGTTTTATTATGAGTGATCATAATTAAGGGTAGAATCAAACTGCACATATGAAAGAATGGTCCCCGATCCACCTTTCAGACCAAATTGATATATCTTTTTCGTTACCAGTAGTCCATTTAGCCCCTTCCTGCACCAACTCACGAGTATTTATGATACCCTTCCTGAATCGATTGGAAGGTCTATAAGGGGGGAAATTCATAAATTTATGATTCCTGAGGTATTTATTATTGAGTGTCTTTACCCACAGAGAATTCTGGTTTGAGAAGATTTTTCATCCCAGTGACACGATTTTTTTATGTGTATACACAAGTGCACGGTCAAAGTAATAAAACGGAGTATTGAAATTCCAGGTTGCCAAACCCACGAGGATAATCTGTATTTATTTAACTAAGAATCACTCTAAAGTATTTGTAATAACCAAGGTGGAATGTAGTTGATTATTTGTTTTGTCTCACCCAGACAAGCAACGTGTATTCAAATAACTGAAATAACTAATGTTTTCGGTAATTTTTGAATAGTTGTGACTTGTTTTACAAGATGATGATGATGATGATATGAGATACTAGGTAGTCATTAGGTCCCATAGGGTCCTTAGACAATTTCAGGTCATGATGAAATACACTACTCAATGTCTAGTAAATTTGGGTAATAGCTACTACGATTATCTCTCGCTCTCACGTAGTTCTACCTAACAATAGTGACCAAGTCCTCTCGATCTAATAACCAATTCTATTCTAGTTGGTTAACAAACTCCGTTCACTAGGTCCTGTCGATCCACCGATGCACTAATAACTCGCTAAATCAGCCAAATCTACGCTCTCATAGCCATTCAGACTCTTATCTCCTCGCGGTCTTAAACACGTTTAGGTTTAAGTTGCTCTCGTGCAGTCAACCAAAACAACTAACACTTCAAGGTGCGCAATCCATCCATGCATAAAATGATAAGGAAGAGTGCGAATATAAATTATAGCATCAATATAGTATTAAGTTCAGAAAAACGTGAATCAAACATGATTCCGAAAAATATCTACGTAAATACCCTAGGTTCTCCATTGAACCTAGTGAAATATGTTTAGCTACTCATTATAACGTAGAGAATATATGAAGTTTGAATAAACCTAATTGAAGTGTGTAAGTAGGTAATGATACAGGATCAAATATACTCTAGAAGGGGGGGTCGCATAAAGTATGGAAACTATTGCTAAAATGGTGATTTGAAATAAAAACAAAGAGTTTGTGAAGTTTCCAAAAGCTTTGAAAATAGTTTCAAAGCTCAAAACAGACATTTTGAAACCACAGAAGATTTTCAAGGATTTGAATTTGAAAATTTCCTTCTCTAAAACAGTTTGCTAGCAGATAAAGTACTGGAAAGAAAAGAGCAAGGCACAAGTATTTGTTACGAACTTCGGTCTCTAAAAGGCCTACTCTTTGCCTGAGGGATCTGATCCCTCTAGGATTTGAATAGCCTTATTTATAAATAGCTAAGCCCTAGATCAGGCCTAAGAGAATTGCCTTACTCTTATATAGTTTATGGTTCTCTCTAACCTATCTAGTTACAACTTCAACTACTTGATACAATAAGATTCTCTTGTTGTTCCTCTTGAACAACTCAATGAGAAAAGATGTAAAAAGGCTTAGCACAAATTCTAATGAATAAACAAGTTAAGCACAAATGAAGAACACTGTGATAACAATAAAGCTGTAGAAGCTTGGATGTTCTTCTGGAATGAATGGATTGAGTGATGAGTGTTGATCTTCTTCTTTGATGCTCTCTCAATCTGGACATATTTCTCATAGTGTATAATTCCTTCTGTATCCCTAGTCTCTTAAAACCTCAATTCAAATTGAACTTACATAGAAATACTGCAACAGAAATCCCTAAAAATTAGACAACTAAATCTTGACTCTCAACAGCTCTTTTCCAACGGTTGTGAGCTTTATTTTATCAACTGATTTTGAGTATAATAATCTACTGCAAAGCTTAAGACATGATCTGGACATATCCCATAAAGTTAGCTAAGAAAATATTGATCTGTTTGGCAAGCCTACAATTAGACCCTTATACTAGATACTCAGAGTATTTCAAAGCTTTGAAAAGCTTTGAAAAGCTTTGAGCCTGCAAAACAAAGTTAGAACAATTTCTGCTAACATTAAACCTGTTCAGAACATGAACACTTTTTAGTTGTCCTGCATTAAGATAGTTAAGCAAATATCCTGCAAAACATAACTTTAGCAAACACAGATAATTTGTCTTTCATCACACATAGAAGTATAGCTCAAGACATATGAGACAAACTCCCCCTCATTTCAACACTTGTCATCTGAAAGTTTTCAAGGCTATGAAACCAATTTTAAGCCTTTGAAACAAGAGTTGAGTTAACAATCTCCCCCTTGATGAAAGAAAAAACAAATAATTTGTTAGACTGTATATTAGCACTGAAAATCAAAATCATTAGCAATATAGGAGATACATTCATATGAAATCAAAGTTAAAAACCAGGAAAAAATTACCACAACGTATCTAAACTCAAAACAATAATGTCCCGAGCAAAAAGTTAAACACAAACAAACCATCCTGCCATCCAGCATACCACATCACATCAGAGTCTTCTAATTTTCTCCCCCTTTTTGACTTTCATCAAAAGATGTAGAAAGAATGTTGGATGTTAGTTCAAACCGTTTTAAAAGATGAAAAAAATAGAAACATAAAAAGAGAATCCTCAGGGCTTTGACAAGGGTAGAAAGAAAAGTCAAGATTCAAGGGTTTGAAGTGTGATCATCATCATCTGTCTCAGACCCTTAAGTATCCTCTACGGCATCATCTCCTTCAGCATCCTCTGCATCCTCTTGATCACCCTCCTCTGCCAATGATTTTTCATTGTCTGCAGCCACTTCCTCTTTTTCTTTCTCAATATGCTCTTGTTCAGAATCCACCTCAGCACCTTCATCTTCTTCCTCAAACAGTTCTTCATAAGTCACAATCTCTGGAATAAATTTCTTCTTCAGCTTCTTCTGCTTCAGAACATCCCCAATGAGAAACCCTGAGTCAATGCTACCATCCTTCCATGTTCCTTTATCTCCAATAGCTTCTACATCAGTTCATACTCATCAAAGAGTTCCCTTCTAGAATCTGAATTCTTATAACCCTTTTGAACATGTGCAGTCTCTTCTTGCACATCCATCAGGTTCAAAATACTGAATACTTTGGAGATCTTGTCATTCAAAGTGGAAACCAGGTACTTCATCTTCTCGAATTCAGTACACAGTTCAAACTGACCCACTTTCACATCATCTAGGTAATTCTCAATAGTATCCTGCTTCTGTAAGACCTGAGATTGGTCTGGAGAGCTAGAAGGCAAAGCTAGAGGTGTGGTTATGGCTTTTGGCTTAGAAAACTTCTTGGATTTCAGCTCACTCTCAGAAAGGTCAGAATAAAACTTCCATTCTCCCTTAGCAGTCTGCACAATTCCAATTCCTTAGCAACAAGAATTTCAAAGTATTGAAAGAAGAGAGGTAGGAGATTAGCATAGGGTAGGGCATGATTTCTGTTCTTGGTACTGCAATACAGCATGTGCTCCATCACAATGCTAGACAAATCAATTTCAAATACATTACCAAATACATCAAGTAAAAAACCCTATCAGTGAGAAACTCCTTTGAATTATCCCTAGGCACCACACACCTCATCAGGATAGTAAAGAGAATTTTGTCTTCAACATTCAACATAGAGTGTGTTACCTGCTTTGAGGTTGAGAGTGTGTTAGGTATAAAGAAATTCACTTTATCCAACCTTATTGCCTCCTTATTAGTAGGACTACTATCAACATCATATACCTCAAGGCAGCCTAAAAACTTTGAAAATACCTCATGATTCAACTATATATCTATCCCAGCAATCTTAGAAGATAAAATTATCTCTTTATTAGGCACTTGTTGCAGTTTAAGATAAGCCTTGTAAATCTTGGGTATGCATCAGTAGAAGGGTTCATGATTTTCCAAATAGAAGTCTCTTTTAACATGTTAATTCACTTTAAATCCATCTTTTCCAACATCTTAGTGCAAATTATGCTGCAGAAAGCTACTGGGGTTGATGTCTATCCATCTAACCAAAGTCCTTGAGATTTAAAATTGATGAACAAATGCTTTGATATAGAAGACTTACCAGAACAAGATTTCTTCTCCCCTTTGGGTTTTTCTGATTTCCAAACCTCCTTACCTTTAACCTCCTTCTCTTTCACAACTACCAGATCTTTGCTCACCTTCTTTGGACTGTCTTACTGAACACCTTTTCCTTTGTCAGCTTTAGCCTTGTGATCTGATTTTCCCTTGCTAGGGCTAGCTTTCTCCACATCCTTAAGCTTCTTGATCTTCTTCTTCGGTGGAGGAGATGGAAAATGCGTGCTCTCAGTCTCAGAACTGGAGCCTACAACCTGAATTTCCTCTTTAGGGGTAGCAATTCTTTTTTGTGCTTGGATCTTCTTCCTCATGTTGTCTGCCCACTGATTCAATTGAATTCTCAGAGATCTTCTTGATTCCATTCGAGAGAGGGATAAGGTTTAGATAGAGAGAGGCAGGTGAGAGAGAGAAAAGATATGCTAGTAGAGTTGGATCGGAAGAAGGAAATTGAATCAAATCAAAATCTTTGAAATTATGTTCTTGAAATTTAAAAAAAAAAATCATAATTAAAAAATTAAATATTTATTTAAGGAGTGAAAATATTTGATTAAATATTTAAAATGTAATGCCAAACAATTATCTACAGAGATAACACTCAGCACTAATTGATCCATAGTAACTTTCATGTAGTATGCAGATTTATATTAAATGCTTTGATAATTATTTCAAGGCCTTGAAACACTGTTATACTTCAAACAAATTCTCAAAGCTTTGAAAAAAACTTTTGAAGGTTTTGAAAAGTTTTTCAAGGCTTTGAAAAAAACAACATACCCGATACCCCCCCCCCCCTACATTAATGCATCCTAGGTTACCACACCAAGTTCCAATCTCAATGCTGCAAATCTATCCTTAGGAAATGGCTTAGTGAAAATATCAGTAATTTTCAAACTAGTAGGCACAAATGATAAGGACACATCACCTTTCTCCACAAGATCTCTAATAAAATTATGTCTAACATCAATGTGCTTAGTTCTTGAATGATGTACTGGATTTTTTGTAATTGAGATTGCATTAGTGTTGTCACACTTGATTGGAGTATCGCTGAAATCAAATCAGAGATCTCTCATTATTGAGATATCCATTGCACTTGTGAGCAACATGCTTCAGCTACAATATATTAAGCTTCTGCTGCTGAAAGTGTTACTGAGTTTTGCTTCTTCGAATGCCAGCTTATCAAGGATGAGCCTAAGAATTGACAACATCCTGAAGTGTTTTTTCTATCCACTTTGTATCCTGCAAAATCAGCATATGAATACCCACAAAGAAAGAAATTAGACCACTTTAGATACCAAAGACCTAAGTATTTAGTATCATTGAGATATCTGAAGATTCTTTTGACAGTCACTAAGTGAGACTCCTTTGGATCAGCTTGAAATCTAGCACACATACAAACACTAAACATAATATATGGCCTAATAGCAACGAGATACAGTAGTGAACCAATCATACCTCTGAATTCTTTTTGGTTCACACTCTTACCACTCTGATCCTTATCTAAGGGTAAAGTAGAACTCATTGGAGTTTTAGTAACCTTGTATTGAGACATATTGTACTTGTTCAACAAATCCTCGGTATACTTTTCCTGATGTAGGAAGATTCTTTTCTTCATTTGATGAAAATGAAGTCCATGAAAGAAATTCAACTCTCCCATTAATCTCATTTGAAACTCCATGCACATAATACTTGAGAACTCTTTGGATAGAGCATCATTAGTAGCACCAAACAAGATATTATTAACATAAATATGTAATACTAAGATAAATTTCTCATGAGTTTTGATAAACAAGGTTTCATCAACCAAGTCTCTTTTGAAACCTTTTTCAAGGAGATATTAAGACAATATTTCTTACCAAGCCCGTGGAGCTTGTTTAACTACATAAAGAGTTTTATCAAGTTTCAAAAAATGATTAAGAATATCATCACTTTCAAAATCAGGAGATTGAGCACATAAACTTCTTCTTGCAAATATCCATTCAGGAAAGCACATTTGACATCCATTTGAAAAAGTTTAATGTTCTTGTAAGAAAAAATGCAATTAACATTCTAATGGCTTCTAACCTGGCTACATGAGTAAAATTCGCCTCATAATCAATAACTTCTTCTTGATTGTAGCCTTGATCCACAAGTCTGGCTTTGTTTCTGATTACCTTGTTATTTTCATCCAGCTTGTTTCTGAATACCCATTTGGTACCAATCACATACTGGTTCTTGGGAGAAGGAACTAAATTTCATACTTTTTTCCTCTCAGACTCATTTAACTAACTTTCCATAGCGATAATCCAGTCTGCTTCTTATAATGCATCTTTCATATTTTTGGTTCTACAAGAGAAACAAAGGCATTAAAAGCACACAAGTTCTTTAATTGAGATCTAGTCTGTGTAACAGTAGTTGCATCATAAATGATGTATCCACTCGATGAGCTGATGAATGTCTGAACTTTTTCCTTTGAGTCCATGGTTCTGGTTCTCCAGGAAGTTTTTCAAGGCCTTGAGAAGTTCATGCATTAGCTGATCTACCCTGTGTTCTTTGAGAACCTGTTTCAAGGCTTTGAGAACCTGTTTCAAGGATTTGAGAACCACCATTTTCAAGTCTTTGAAAATCCCTTCTATGTTTCTGTAAGTCAGTCTTGCTACCATTTTGTGTATCAGCTTCATCATCTGAATCATGCTTGTTCAAATTCAAATCTGCAAAACCTTCACTCAAAGAACCATCATTGCTTTCATCAAAGATAACATGAATACTTTCATCAACACCTATGGTTCTCTTATTAAGAACTCTATTGGCTTTGCTAGTCAAATAGTAACCTAGAAAAATACCTTCATCACTTCTGGCATCAAACTTGCCAAGATTATCTTTGCCATTATTCTGAACAAAACAAGTGCAGCCAAAATGTTTGAAATAATAATTATTTGGCTTTCTACCTTTAAACAACTCATAAGAAGTCTTCTTCAAGATACGTCCGATCAAGCACATATTCAAAATATAATTGGCAGTATTGACAGCTTCTGCCCAGAAATACTTTGGCAAATGATTTTCCAATAGCATTGTCCTACACATGTCCTCAAGAGTTAAGTTTTCCTTTCCACTACACCATTCTATTGAGGAGTTCTAGGAGCTGAAAAATTGTGAGAAATACCATGATTTGCACACATAAATCAAAATCTAGTTGATCAAATTCTCTACCATGATCACTCCTGATAAAGCAACAGGTAGGTTTTTAGAAGTCTGTAAATCTTTACAAAGCTTTGAAAATTCAGATAAAGCTTCAGACTTTTCTCTAAGAAACATAACCCAAGTATATCTAGAAATGTCATCAACAATAACCAGCATGTACTGCTTACCCTTCGGATTTTTAACTCTCATAGGACCACAAAAGTCCATATGAAGCAGTTCAATAGGTCCAGAAGTACTTACAAAGTTATTTGGCTTAAAAGAGCTCATGGTCTGTTTACCTTGAGCACAAGTCTTGCATACCTCTTCATCCTTGAACTTTATGGATGGCAATCCTCTGACAAAGTCTGTAGAAACTAGTTTATTCAGGCTGCGTATGCTGATATGCCCAAGCTTCCAGCGCCAAAGGTTTGAATCATCTTTCAAGACTTTGAGACACTTTAGACTTTTTCCTGCAACATTGTTAGTATTCAAGGAATATACATTGTTTGACGTAGGAGTGGTGAGGACGCAATCACCAGATTTTTCATCTTGCACCACACATTTATCCTTGTCAAATATTACCCTGTTGCCTTTGTCACAAAGTTGAGAAACACTAATCAAATTAAACTTCAAACTATCAACTAAGTAGAAATCATAAATAGAATATGCAGATTTAGAAATAACTTTACCAATGCCAACAATATTTCACTTCCCTTTGTCACCAAGTTTGATTGTTCCTCCAGATTGCTATTCTAGTTCAGAGAACAAAGAACTCTTACCACTCATGTGTCTGGAAAAACCACTGTCCATAATCCACTTATGATCCTTATTATTGGTGACAACCTGCATATACCAATCAATGTCTTACCCAACTTTTATACCGGGTGACATATTTGAAATCATACTCAGGATCAACCATGTTAGGAAGTCTGGCCCATTTCGGAACCCAGACTTGCCTTACCTGTCTCTTAAGATGAAATGGAAAAGTATTCCTCATGAGGTTATGTTCTTATGAAGGGACAAGTCAATTTAACATGACCAAATTTACAATAGTAAAAGCATGTAGGGTTTTGATCATGGATACGCAGTGAAATAAACAAATAATCATCCATTCAATACCCTCCAAGGATCACAGGAACAGAATCATAACGATAGTAAGGGAATTATGTTACACACCTTAACAAAGTTGTCATTTCAAAGAGATTTTTCAGCTACAACTTCTCTGACCTGAGTTTTCAAAGCTTTGTAATCTTTGCGAGATTTTTCCTGAGAAACTGTAAGAGTTTTGTTTTGACAAAACAAGTCCAAACTTTCTTTTGCTTTCTCATGCACCTTTACCTTCAAAGAGTTTATCTCATTTCTTTAGATATCTTCATTCATGGGCATGCTTTTCAAAATCTCAGACAATACATCAGTAGAACTAGACATTAAATTCTTTACCATTATCTCAATATGTTTTTCTGATCTTTCCTTTTCATCATGCTCAGCCATAAGACACATGTTAGCTTGATCCTCTTTAGAATCTGAGTCACTTGTGGAATCAGAATCCCTCCATGATGCAACCATGGCTTCTTTACTTTGACTTTTTCCTTCTTTGGATAGTTCTTGTTCGTCTTTTCAAGGCAATCTCTGACTAAATTATCTGTATCTCCACATTCAAAGCAGTTTATTCCTTTAGGTTTATTTGAATGGGAGGAGGACATACATTTGTATTCATTGCTGCTTGATGATCTAGATCTATCTCTGTTATAGTCCTTGTTTCCAAAGTTTTTCTTCATCTTGAGGATTCTGGTCAAGGCTTTGGAAACCAGTGCAAAAGGATTTTCATCATCGTCTTCCTTTTACAGGCTTTAAATCTGCTTACTCTATTTAGCTTGGAGTGCCAGATTGTTAACACCTTCAGATAGTTCTCCATCCACTTCATTCATGGAGATTTCATGAGTGAGGAGCTTTCCCTGCAAGTCATCCAGCTGAAGAGCACTTAAATCTTGAGCCTCTTCAATTGATGTTTTTTTTTGCTCCCATTTGGCTTTAGGAAGACTTCTCAGTATCTTCATGACTTTCTCGTCATTTGAGAATGACTTTACAAAGGACTCCAGGCTTTTGACAATGTCTGTAAATCTCTTGAACATGTCCTTAATTGAATCACATGTATTCATCTTGAATAGCTCATATTGCCTCAGAAAGATGTTAATATTTGTCTTCTTGACTTGGCTTGTTCCTTCAAATGTCACCACCAATTTATCCCGTATTTCCTTTCCAGTGCATATCCCGTTAAACTCATCTGCATTTAAAGCACAATAAAGTAAATCCATAGCTTTATAGTTTTTAGAAACCTTATCTAATTCAGTAGAAGAAAGAGAGTCTTCAGATTTGAGAGTTTTAACACTGGAAAGCCCTGATGAAAATGTTCGTAGTTGATCAAGACATAGAGCTATGGACCATTATTCAGAATGGACCTCACACTTTCTACACACAAAAATATGGGATCAAAACTCCCAAATTTGAATACTCTCTTTTTTCATATGAATTAGAACAATTCTCTAAAAATTACAAAGCTATTAACATCTTGTATTGTGCTTTGAGTACAGATGAATTAAACAGGATTTCAGGCTGCAAGACTGCCAAAGAGATATGGGATAAGCTTGTGGTAACATTTGAAGGAACCAGTCAAGTCAAGCAAACCAAGATCAACATCTATCTCAGGCAATATGAGCTATTCAAGATGAATGAAGATGAGTCAATCAGAGAAGTGTTCAAAAGGTTCACAGACATAGTAAATAACCTTGATTCACTTGGAAAACATATTTCCAATGAAGAAAAGGTAAGGAAGATTCTAAGAAGTCTACCAAAGGAAAACAGGGAACGAAGACTACTGCAATTGAGGAAGCTCAAGATCTCTCATCACTACAACTTGATGACCTACAAGGGAAGCTCCTGACACATGAAATATCCATGAATGAAGCGATGGAGAGCTACCAGAAGGTTTCAAGAACTTAGCACTCAATGCAAAAGAGAATGACAAAATTCTAAGCCTTGAAATTGAAGAGGATGATGAAGATCCATTTTCTTTGATTTCCAAAGCCTTGACCAAAATCCTCAAGATGAAGAAAAACATTGGAAACAGAGACTTCAAAAGAGAAACACACAGATCATCCAGTGGTAAGGAATAAAAAGGTAAGTCTTCCTCACAAAGTAAAAAAAAAAATCATGAACTGCTTTGAGTGTGGTGATGCAGGACACTTGATAAGATATTTTCCACACAAGAAAAGCAAGAACATTCAGAAGAATAATCATGACAGGAGAAAGAAAGCAATGATAGCTTCATGGAGTGATTCAGATACCTCAAGTGACTCTGAATCTGAAGATGAACATGCCAACCTATGCTTCATGGCCAAGCATGATGAAAGTTCTGAGAAGAACATTGAGGTAATGGTAAAATGTTTGATTTCAAAACCAAAATAAGCTCTCTCAGATTACCTCAGAACAATGCTTTTGTATGAAGAGGACTATCTGAAAGAGATTAGAGTTTTGAAAGAAAAAGTTCATGAGCAAGAGAGAATTCACAACTTGTTTGTCTGAATCAGAATCTTGAAATCTCTCAAAAGAAAACTGACAGTGATTTCAGGGCCTTGAAAACCAATTTCAAAGCCTTGAAAACACAAATCAATGAAGTAGTCACTGAGAACTCCTTACTTTGTAACAGCCTTGTTAATCTGAAACATCAAGTTGATGAATTAGATAAACAAAAGACTACACTTACTGAGAAACTTCAAGAATATGAATTAGTCAAAGTCAATCTTGCAGGCTCAGAACACATGTTGAACCTGATTCTTGGAGAAAGCTCAAAGTCTATTCACAAAACTGGTATTGGATACAATCTAAATTTTCCAAGAAAGAACAATACAAAGATTTGTGAAAGCTAGAAACAAAACTTCTCCTAAGTGTCATTTTTGCAATGAAATTGGTCATGTTAAGATGACTTGTCCTTTCAGAGGAAGAGACCCTCACATAATGAGGAACACTTTTCCATTTCAACTCAAGGGACAAGTCAGACAATTTGGGTTCCTAAAGGGGTCAGACCACCTAACATTGTTGATCTTGAGTATGAGTCCAAATTACACACTTGGTCTAACAGGTGCGTAAGGCAGTGATTGGTGCTTGCAGGTTGTCACCAATGTCAAAGAACAGAAGTGGTTTATGGACAGTGGTTGCACAAGACACATGAGTGGAAAGAGATCTCCATTCTCAGAATTGAAAGAGCAATATGAAGGTTCAATTACCCTTGGTGACAAAGGAAAATGCAACATTCTTGGTATTGGTAAAGTTGGTACAGATTCTGAAAACTCTATTTCTGATGTATATCTAGTTGATGGCTTGAAATTTAACTTGCTTAGTGTATCTCAGCTTTGTGACAATGCGAATAAGGTTATCTTTGATAAAGAGAAGTGTGTGGTGCAAAATGAGAAATCAGGTAATTGCATTCTCACAGCCTCTAGATCAAACAATGTTTATACTTTTCAGACTAACAAAGTTTCAGGTAAAAGCTTGAAGTGTCTCAAGGCCTTGAAAGATGATTCAAAGCTTTGACACAGAAAGCTTGGTCACATTAGCTTGCATACCTTGAACAAGTTGATCTCCAAAGATCTGGTAAGAGGATTACCATCTATCAAGTTCAAAGATGATGAAGTATGCAAAGTTTGTGCTCAGGGTAAGCAGACCAGAAGCTCATTCAAGCCAAAGAAATACGTAGTACTACTAGACCTATTGAATTACTTCATATGGATCTCTATAGTAATATTTGAACTCCAAATCCAAAAGGTAAGAGGTATATGCTAGTTATTGTAGATGATTATTCTAGCTATACTTGGGTTATGTTTCTAAAAGAAAAATCTGAAGCCCTCTCTAAATTTTCAAAGCTTTGCAGAGAACTTCAAACCTTGAAAATCGTACATATTGCTTCAATCAGAAGTGATCATGGTAGAGAGTTCGATCAATTAGAATTTGAGTTGTTTTGTGTTAAGCATGGTATCTCTCACAATTTATCTGCTCCTAGAACTCCTCAACAGAATGGATTTGTTGAAAGAAAGAACATGACTCTTGAAGATATGTCAAGAACAATGCTTCTAGAAAACAAGCTGCCAAAACACTATTAGGTAGAAGCTGTGAATACAGCAAATTATATTTTGAACAGGTTCTTGATCAGACCTATCTTGAAGAAGATCCCCTATGAACTTTTCAAAGGGAGGAAGCCAAACATTTCATACTTCAAACCCTTTGGGTGCACATGTTTTGTCCACAACAATGGTAAGGACAACTTGGGTAAGTTTGATGCAAGAAGTGATGAAGGTATCTTTATGGGCTACTCCCTTACTAGAAAAGCCTATAGAGTTTACAAATAAATAACCAAGCTGGTTGATGAAACTATTCATGTTATTTTTGATGAAATCTATGATGGTTCTTTGAGTGAAAGTTTTGCAGAATTGAATCAGAACAAGCATGAATCAGAAGAAGAAGCTGAGAACTCACTTGGATTCAAGAAAGGTTCAGTAGGAAAAAGAAGCCATTTTCAAGACCTTGAAACTAGGTCTCAAGGCCTTGAAAATAGAGATCAAATCCTTTAAAAGAATGATCAGAAAGATATAAGTGATCAGGCTACAACTTCAAGACCAGATAAGCAATATGGAGAACGTGAACCCTGGTCTCCAATAAAGAGATTCAAATATCTTTCAGCTCATCCAGCTGACAACCTCATCTCTGATCCAACCACTGAACCCAAAACTGTGAAGGAAACATTACAAGAAGCAGACTGGATCATAGCTATGCAGACTGAACTCAATGAGTTTGAAAGAAACAAGGTGTGGAATCTAGTTCCCCTACCAACAAACCAGTCTGTCATTGGTACCAGATGGGTGTTCTGAAAAAAATTGGATGAGAATGGCAAAGTGATCAGAAACAAAGCAAGAGAATTTGAAATGATGGGAGAGTTGAACTTCTTCCGGACTTCAAATACATCAGTTGAAGAAAGGCATCTTTCTGCATCAAATCAAGTACACTAGGGAGTTTTTGAACAAGTATAGTATGTCTCAATCCAAAGAAATCAAGACTCTTATGAGTTCTACACTGTCCCTAGATAAGGATGAATCTGGTAAGAGTGTCAATGTGAAAGAGTACAGAGTTATGATTGGATCACTACTATACCTTACTGCTAGCAGACCAGATATCATGTTAGTGTATGTATGTGTGCAAAATTTCAAGATGATCCAAAGGAATCACACTTAAGTGATGTGAAGGGAATATTCAGATATCTCAATGGTACCAAATACTTAGGGCTTTGGTATCCAAGACATTCTAACTTTTCTTTGCATGGATTTTCATATGCTGAATTTACATGTTACAAAGTTGATAGGAAAAGCACTTCTGGAACTTGCCGAATCATTAGATCCTCCTTGATCAGTTAGCATTCCAAGAAGCAGAACTCAGTAGCTTTATCAACAGCTGAAGCTGAATATATATCTGCTGGAGCATGTTGTTCACAAATATTGTGGATTGCTCAACAATTGAGGGATCTTGGATTTGATTTCAGAAGTATACCAATCAAATGTGACAATACCAGCGCAATATCAATTACAAAGAATCCAGTGCAGCATTCAAGAACCAAGCATATTGATGCCAGACACCATTTCATCAGAGATCATGCTGAGAAATGTGATATTGTTCTTGAATTTGTTTCTACTAACATGCAACTTGCATATATCTTCACTAAACCATTGCCATATGAATGATTTTCAGCTCTAAGACTGGAATTAGGGATGCTAAATAAAGATGCATTGGTTTATAGGGAGTACAAGGTAAGGAAGGTAAGTTATTATGTGTTTCAAAGATTTGAACTGATTTTGAAACCTATCAAAGCTTTGATTTTACTTGTTTCAGTATAGCAGACCTTGAAACTATTTTCAAAGCCTTGAAAATAAGTCTTATAACTGGTTAGTGAATAATTCTTGGATCATTCAGTACTAGGTTCTATCTTTGTAGATATTTGCTCAATATTGCCCCTACCTTTTTCAAAATTCTTTTTCAGCCAAATATAGTATTAAATTATTTATTTCCAACGGCTTCAAAGATTTGAATCTTCTCTGATTATTACAAATCTTTTGAGATCAGAAAAATATTCCAGTTTCCTTTTCAAACACAGACTCTTTCAGTATTTATCTTCTTCTCTTCTCCCTCACTACGTATCATTCCTACCTCTCTCTATTCTTCTCCCAAAATCTAATGAACTAGAAGAGCCTCAGATAGAATGAAGATGGTCGGAGGTTCAAAACCTAGCTCTGAGAAGAAGATAAAGACAATTGAGGATGAAGTTGAGACAATCAGTGGGGACTCAAGCTCTAGAACTCCCAGTGCAGAAGCTATTGAAGAACTTCCTCCACCAAAGAAGAAGACTAAGAAGTATGTGATACCATCTTCAGACAAGAAGAATAATAAGAAAGAGAAGGCTGCTGCAGAAAAGCAACCAGAAATAGAGATCTCAAGCCCCAAGAAGTTGAAGAAAAGAAGAAAGCCTCTCAAGCTAAAGGTGACAGAGGAAGAACCAGAAGACAATGTGGAGAGAGCCTTGAAGATCTACTTAAAGAACACTGCTCCTAATGAATCTTGGTTCATCTCAAATACTTTCAAAGGTCAGTGGTTTGATGGTTTTGCATCTTGGAAAATTGCTTTTTGTAGCTTGATCAGTATGCCTATGTTGACTGGAATGAATTTGAATTGCATTACCATGTCGAAGAAAAGCTCTATGTGATTCATGCTAAACCCTCCTGAGCTAGCCTATCCAAGACTTACCAGACTCTTTTATCTCAACATGAAGCAACTTAAGAACTCTCCACACTTAGTTATCAAGACTAGAGTTGCTGGTGTTACTATGGAATTAGATCATGCTGAGTTTGCATCTGTCCTAGGCTGTCCTAAGAGATATGATACACAGAACCATCCTCCCAAAAATGAAGTTTTGAAGTTGGCCAGAGAAGAATTCTTTCTACCCAATGTTCTCGCCTCATCCAACAGTTAACACACTCTTTGTTAAATGTTGAAGCCAAAGTCTTATTCACTATCTTGATGAGATGTATCTTTCAAAGAGAACATTCCAAGAAGTTGGTCACTGAGAGAGTTCTATACATTATGTATTTGATTATGCATGGCTATGACATTGATATTCAGAAGCATGTAATAGAACACATGCTGTTTAGCCAAATAGATCAGAGAAAGCATCATTTTCCTTATGCAAACTTGCTCACTCTGTTCTTCCAACACCTTGAGATTCCTACTGCTGGTGAAGAGTCTATCACCTCTGGGATTGGTATGCTTAACGAGAAATCTTTTGAGAAGATTGGACTGGTAAAGACCAAGGCAAAAATTTGGAAGTTGTATTCAGATTTGACAGAAGAAGAGCTGAATGAAAATAATTTTGTTAGTCCCAATACCTTGACCCCTACTTCAAGCCAGACCTCTCAGCCTTCTGATTTGTCTTCAATCCTTCAGAGACTTGATGGTCTAGAGATGGAAAATAGTGAAATCAAAGAGACTGATCTCAGGAAGGTGAAGTACATGGTGGAGACCATCTTTAGGAGCATAACTGTGTTTGATGTCCCTGAGGATGAAGAAGGCGTCAAGAAGGGTGATTCTAACAAGAACTTACCCAGTAAACACTCCAACCAGGAAGAAGTTGCTCAAGTCAAAGATAAAGGAAAGCAGGTGGTAGTTGAACAAGCTGCTCAAGAGGGAGATGAAGTAGACAGTCCTGATTCAGATTCGTTGTTGATAAACCTGAAGAAGAAGAAGAAGAAGAAGAAGAAGAAGAAGAAGAAGAAGAAGAAGAAGAAGAAGAAGAAGAAGAAGAAGAAGAAGAAGAAGAAGAAGAAGAAGAAGAAGAAGAAGAAGAAGAAGAAGAAGAAGAAGAAGAAGAAGAAGAAGAAGAAGAAGAAGAAGAAGAAGAAGAAGAAGAAGAAGAAGAAGAAGAAGAAGAAGAAGAAGAAGAAGAAGAAGAAGAAGAAGAAGAAGAAGAAGAAGAAGAAGAAGAAGAAGAAGAAATCTCAGTGAGGAATAGGAAGAAGATCAGGATGGAGATGATGACCCAACCCCATAAACTCTTGCCTATTCTTTCTTTCCCACTTCTCTTTTTAAGTTTATTTTCAAAATTTTCCAAAGACTCTAATCCAACATCTTCTCATTCTTTTTGATGAAAGCCAAAAAGAGGGAGAAATCTTAGGCTTTTATGTTTATGTTTTGGTGACCTATCTTTTTGGTCAGTAGGATTTATTTGGACTTACGTGTTTTTATGTTTATCATTGAATAAGTTGGATCTTTTGGAATCAATGTGTTACTACTATTTGAACTGTGTACTAATCAGTATTTTTTGCAAAAAACTAAGATTCAAACAGTCTAAGGTTTTGTATTTCATCAAATGGAGATTGTAAGTTCACAGGTTTCACAGGCTTGAAATAGCTGTTATTTCAAGGCCTTGAATCAGTTTTCAAGGCCTTGAAATTGGATTCAAAGCCTTGAAATTGTCTGACCTGTACGCACATACTTAGGGGGAGTTTTTCTGAACTCTTCTAATCTGATTCTAACTCTCTCACCCCTATGCTTGATCTGTTGTTATTTGATGATGAAAGAAAAACGATTTTGTTATATCTAAAACCATTTAATCCATCTGTTTGACTCAGTTTTGTAGGGAAATATTATTTTCCCGATTTGCAGGATTGGTTTCCTAATCTGGATTTTGGAGGAAAGGAAACTTGGAGATAATGTGATTGTGTGATCAATCAGACACTCATGACAGCTTCTCAATTTGTTTAAATACAAGATCAGATCAATATCTCAAAATATTATGATCAACTATCCATTGGAGAAAGCTGTTTGAAGAGTAAAATTTGTTGCCTACAAAACAGGAAGTTGTTGCTAAAAATCTGGGAAGATTTGCAGAGCTTCAAGTTGTATAAATAGAGCTCATTTTGAAGCAACAAGATAAAACACTCAACGCGCAAAAGGAGAGACACATTTCAGGATGGACAAGCATCAAATAAGCACATCATTCTCACAATCCAACTCACAGAAGATCACTGCATTCTTCACTGCGGTTTTACACTTCCAATGTTGTTCTGAATTGCACTTCATTTGTATACCATTCTTATACTACTTCTTTCTCTCATTCTCAAGGATTTTTTAAAGTGAAGAATAGAGAATTATTAGGTAATTAGTTAGCTAGAGCAGGTACTAGATAGGTTAGAGAGAACCACAAGCTGTAACAGAGTAAGGCATATATCTGTGCTTGAGATCTAGGGCTTAGCTTTTGATTAATAAGAATTGTGTTGAAAATCTTGCAGGTAGAAGATCCATGAGGTACAGACGTAGTTCCAAGTGGGCTGAACTCTATAAATCCCTTGTCTCTTGCATTTACAGTTTGTTTACATAGTTTTTGCAGCATTCAAAACTAGTCTGTTTTCAAGGGTTTGAAACTCTTTTCAAGGCCTTGAAAAAGACTTGTCTGTTTTCTTTCAAACTGTATTTCTTTCCAAAGGCTTGAAACAGTTTTGAAGGCCCTGCCCTGCATTGCTATTTAACAGAAACTCTTCTCTTTTACTAGTTTTGCAAAAAGTTGGCATACTCTATTCAACCCCCCCCCCCCCCACCCCCCTTCTAGAGTATCTGTGTTGCATAACTACCAGCATACTCCCCCTTTCAGTAGTGATGTACAAAAAGAATTTGTCCCTCCCACATAAAGAGAGAAAATATCCTAAGCCACTCGAGGGATAGTGCTTATAGAATGTCTGGCCAGACTCAAATAAATCAATATGGCATACTGATGTTATTTGCACGAATAAGGCTATTCCCAGGATAGAGGAACTATGGATTGGATATATGAGTGTGAGTTGTATGTCTCGTGTCCAATCCGGATATTGAGACAAAGGGATGACACAATGCTTGCACAAGGTTTGTCATGATGACTATTTCTATTTGTTGGCTAGAATGGATGTCTTGCTAGAGCCCGCTCCATATTAGTAAATAGTTACTACCAACTAAATAGAACCTATGCGGTCACACGCCATGTAGAGGTGAACTAGACTTGGGAAATAATAAATTAATATGATTAATTAATTAGGAAGGATCAAATCTCAACAACTTGCTAACTTAGTAGGACTAATATGCAAGTTGGACTAATCCGAACTTGAGTATGATTTGGAGGGGGCCTTTATGTATTAACAAGGAGTTGTTGGACTATATAAACGATGCTCCTAGCTTCCTTCCCTACAACTTATGCCTGTAACATAAAGAGATTAGGATAGAAGGAAAGAGAGAGCAAGACAAACAAGAGGGCCGAACCCCTTTGTCCGTCCGCCCCTACCCGTCGGCCACAAGAGAGGGCCGCCCCCTCTCTTTGGTGCTCCGTTGCGTGATTTCTTCGTCCTCTTCCATTCCTCCTAGCTAGCACAAGGCGTTTGAAAGACCTAGATCTCACCTCTAGGCGTGGATTAACAGTAGAGACGTGATAATTTTCTCGTTAGAAGTCATCAAGGATGCCTCAAAGGTACAAAACACTTTTCTCTTACCATCGTCATGATTTCTCTTCCTGTGATCCTTGGAGGGTCTTGATTGGATGAATTTATTATCTTTTCGCTGCGTATCCAAGATCAAAACCCTATAATTCGATCGGCCATGAAATTTAGGGTGTTATATTTACTCCTCCCACCCAAGAGTCGTGTGTGTGAGATTTTTTTCTCGTGTAGCATTACATGCAGTGTTTAGTTTTATTGAAAAAATTAAAAAATATCAAAATCCTAAAATCCTAAAAAAATAAAATTAAAATCTTGGAAATGGTACTTGAGAGTAGTTAAGACCCGAGAGAGCTCGATGATAAGATTTCTCCGAGAGTTGGAAAAATCTTAGTGCGGAAGCGCAAGAGATTTGTCTTGGGGACCATATAGAGCGAATGTGCTAAGAAAACACAAGTAGCTGTCTCCTGAACTTAATATCCTACAAACGATAGACCGTCATCATCAAGTAGTCGTCATCCCGCCTTCACAGTCACCATATCATTCAGTTGACATAATGGCTAAAGGCCCCATCAGCATTTCTATATCCTCTAGGCCCATTAGTGAGTCCCATTGATCCTTTACCCTTTCTTGATAACGAATTAATCATGTGAGATCCATTCAGAAGACTACATCCGTGCATAGAACGATGACATTCCCCATACGTTATGGCATGAGGGAGTCGAGTTAAGGGGAATTCTTGGTTTTATGCTTATTTCATATTCGTAGAGTGGATTTTGCTTCATTTATATCTCTGAGGGTGCGAGAGGGTGAGTTAGAGGTGACAACAAACTTCGCATCTTTCCGCACAAATGGGGACCTTGGTTGATGGGATTTAATAGGTTGGCGTGCTATATTTTTCATCCTTTGTGTTGTGGAGCATAGGTTGGAAAAAAACACGAGTTTCACGTTATTATGCCACATGGTTCGAACTGAGTGTGGGGTGTCAAATTTGACACCATTGTACGTTATTGATGTTCCACACTTCCACTTTCACCCCACGGTATTTTTATTGAAATAAGGCCCCCAATTTATTTCATTTTATAGTTTTACGCCCCGCATTGATAAAGAATAAAGAAAAATAAAGGAAAAATAAAAATAAAATGAGAGAATAAAGAATATCATATGCGTGTATATTTCTTCAAGTAGGGCCGAAAATCCAGTTGAAAAAATTTCACGATCTTTCATATTTGTGACCGCCAGAAAGCCAGTGTTACATCAAAAACGAGGGAGTCGAGTGTCTGGATTCTTAGGTGAGTCGGGTCGATTTCTATTTTTGCGATGATGGATTGTGAGGCTGGGTGAAGTGAGTTTTGTTCCGTGAAGGTTATAACTTTGCTTCTAAATTGACAAATCATACCATACTAAAACTTCATAATTTCATTACACCCTGTGGATAAACGCTCGGAAGGTGTATGTTAGGGATATTTTTGGCATATGCGTGTATATTTTGGGCCGAAAATTCAGTTAAAATAAGTTCACGATCTTTCATATTCGTGGCCACCAGAAAGGCAGTGTAACATAAAAATCGAGGGAGTCGAGTGTCTGGATTCTTAGGTGAGTCGGTTCGATTTCTATTTTTCCGGTGATGGATTATGAGGCTGGGTGAAGTGAGTTTTGTTCCGTGAAGGTTATAGATTTGGTTCTAAATTGACAAATCATACCATCCTAAACCTTCATAATTTCATTACACCCTGTTGATAAACGCTCGGAAGGTGTATGTTAGGGATATTTTTGGTTGCGTGTGCAAGAACAGTATTGGCATTAGTGCTCATTTCCGAAATCTTGGACTTAACCTTCGTTATTCGCCAATGGTATGTGTTATAGAATCTTAGGGGAACGTGAGAGCTTGATGATTTTTGGTTTACTCTAGAAGATTGTCTGATCTAGTTAAAAAAAAAAAATTATATATCTTTGAGTAGTTATGTTGTGTAGTGTAATCGAGTTTCATGAGCATCATCTTGCTGCATAGTTGTTGTGGGTCGTGTCATGTATCGATTCGGTTAGTTAAGGTTCGTATGTAACTTTGGTGGATTCAGGTTTCGTCCCGATATAGTGTGGAGATTGCTCAGGACGAGCAAAAGATAGTGTGGGGAATTTGATAGCTCCTATTAGGAGTTATAATCTAGATGCATTTATCTACCTATTTGGATGATATTATAGTGAATTTGAAGGGGCATTAGTTCACTGGAAATGAGTAGAATGAGCTTTATTGATAGTCTGAGCGCTTTTATGCATTTTTCAATGTTAATTGTCAAATATGATCTATTGGTATTGTTGTTCATGTTGTCTTGACATGATTGGAGGCTTAGAGGCTGCAAGAAGGCATGGAACGAACATCAGAAACAAATAAAGCTCAAGCCGAGTGAAGAGAAGTAAAGTTGGAAAAAAAAAGTGATATTTTTTTTTCTATTTTGGCCATATCTTGAGTTATACTCAGGTTTTTGGGTTGAAATCGGTGGCAAATGAAATTAGACTAAAATATATTTCCATAGATAGTCCACGGAGCTAAATCCTTACGATAATATCTTTTAGTTAGGAGTCATTTCGAGAATAATTCATACGAATTTAAGTTGGCCCTATGCGTATTCGTACGAAAGAGGCTATTTTCGTAAGGAATATCGGATATGGGACGGCTAAATTGGGGAAGTATGCAATTTGCATACTTATACATGGAATTGATGCCTAATCAATAAGGAACGACATAGGGACAAGAAGAATTCAGTTTTTGGCGTCTTGGAGCGGAGAAGAACGCACATGAGCGAAGAAGAAGACTATGATTCATCAAACGCGAGGATTCAATCGTTTGATTATCTTCTTCTCTTCTCTGTATCTTTTAGCATGAAAAACTTTATGTCTAATAAAACGATTTGCTAGGCTCCTCCTGGGGAACCTAGGGTTATATTTTAGATTTTGGATTTGTTGATTCGATTCTTGTGAACTTATTATAGTTTAATGATCTATCTATTTCCTTGTGTCTATGCTTAATTGAATAAATGTTTTGATTCGCGACCCAAGCATGTTAGCAATCTATGTTATTGATCGAGAGACACCAGCCAGGCTATGAACAAGAGACAAGAAATAACCCTCTATCTTGAAGAACCGAGAGGAGACATGACTAGGGTTAGTTGTTAAGTATGATTCTTTCATTGAGAGTGAACCATTAGATGAGCGATGACTTAGTGTTATACCATTGTGTGACATGTGTGGTAGACCGATAGAAACCCGATTACCGATGGAATCATTGAACGGACTAGAATAAACATGTCGGTAGCGGTGGACCGAGATGCCTTGTTAGCCATGGGAAAGTATGTTGTGAGTTACCGAGATGGATTCATATCAACTAATAGCGCGACATAGATAGACTCATAAACTTAGTGTATTCAAACATAATTCTGAAGATTCCAGATACCCTAGGGGATCGCGGATCCCTAGGCGACCTAGTATCCATCTCCATTGTGTTATTTAACAATTTTACAATACTTGTTCTTGCGTTTTATTTATTTAGAATTAGAAAGTCGCAACTCAAACCATACTCCTGTCATTAATTTTTCCCAGCATATTAGATCGGAGTGCTTTATGACTCTTAGTTTAGTTTCTATCCAAACGGCTACTGTTTACCCTCGTGAGTTCGACAACTTGGGTTGAAATGCACCCCCACTTTTACTACTAGTCGATCTAGTCGACTTGCTAGACTACTGCTTAGTTTTGAGGTCATTTGACCCCCCCCCCCCCCCAAAAAAAATTCTAGCACGATAATTCCAACCTTTTTCATAACCGACTAGGTAATTTAAAGTGGTTCATTGTATAAACTGGCGTATAGACTTAACTACTTCTTTTATGAGAAGTTCCCTTCCTAATGTATTGCGATGTTTGCTTCCAATTTTTCATTTATCTTGATCATTTCTCGATTAAATTACCAAATATGGCCATCTTGTTTTTTGCCAACTGCAACAGGAAGACCTAAGTATTTCTCAAGGCTAGGTGAGGGTTGGACACCAGTTCTTGGCTGATGGAAATCTTCACATACATATCTACATTCAAAAAGGAGTACAACAAATGACTTGGATATATTTACATTTTTTCCAGATGCGATCTCGTAGTCTTGTAATATTAAAAAATTGTAATCTCCTCGTTCTTCGTCTTTGTAAAAAATCATGTTGTCATCAGCAAATAACATGTGAGAGATTGCTGAACCGCAAGAAGAAGCAGATAGCCCATTCTCTGGTGAGAAGCAGCCAAAAGATCACTGAAAAGAGATTAGCCACATAGAATAAATGAATAAGGGGAAAGCGAACAGCCCTGCCGCTATATCCTTTCAGGTATGACCCTCCCTTAACATTTGTCTTTGATTGAGAGAGAAATGTAGTTGTTGAAACGCAATAAAGTATAAGTGAAATTCAACTTTTACTAAAACCGATCTTGATCATTGTTGCTTTTATGAATGATTGATCATTTAATCTGGTCATAAGTTATAGCCACATCAAGCTCGACCGCCATATATCCCGTCTTGTCTTTCTTTTCGTGTGTGTGTTGTGTGTAATAATCCGATTTCCAATAAAATATTATTGGTGATGAGCCAGCCTCGTACGAATGTGCTCTCAAACTCAAATAGAGTATTTTCCAACACTATATTTAGTATGTTAGCTAAAAATTTCGTAACTAATTTATATATAACAGACAAGACTAATTGGACGTAAGTCACTTGGCATACACATTCGTTTAAATTTGGAAGCAATGCAATAATTATATGGTTGAAACCGACTGTACTCTTTTTCGTGAAGGATATCTAGAACACCTTTTATGTATGGGTAAAAGACAAAAACCACCCATTGAGTATGGGGTATATACAAAAAAACCCCTCGTGTTCGGAGATATACAAAGACCACCCCTGTCGAGACAAAAACCACCCCTGTCGGTGGATGGACGTTAGACAAAAAACACCCTTCTGTTACAATCAGTAACTATGGGGGTGCAATATGACCTTTTAATGACCATTTTTCCCTTATTTGTGTTTTATTTTTTTTCTTGTTTTTGGTGTTCTAAGTGTTCTTGGCCACCACCCCCCACCACCACCACCACCACCACCACCACCACCGCCACCACAACCACAACCACAACTACACCACCAACAACGACAACAACAACAACTACATCACCACCTTCCCCACAACCTGCACTCATTACACAGTACCGCCACACCCACCGCAATCTCCAACCGTCACTACCACAATCACCGCCACAACAATCCGCCATCACCGCCACAGCCACCTAAAAAACCCAGATTCCAACAACATATACCACCAAACACAGCAACAAAAAGGGTATCACCGCCATCTCTGCCACTACTACTACTACAATCATCGCCACAAAAAAAATCTCAAATAAAATTCATCTTCTTCCCTCTAAACACACACCCGTCTGCTCACCTCTGTTATTTTAGACCAATCAAGCCGCATAACCACATTCAGACTGCAACCCCCATAATCACAACTGCAACCCCCGAACACTGCCACGCAGCCCAGATTCCGGCGAGTGAAACCCAGATTCCGGCGACCGAATGAAATTACATGAGAAAAGGCCAGGAAATTGAACCAAATCCACAAAATGAATAGATGGAGAGGAAGAGGGAAAAGACCTAAACTGTTCTAACCTCGGTCACCCTACTCACTGCATCCGACCCCAACCTCATCCAACCACAACCTCAGTACTACCACCAATAAATCAAATGAGGCATATGCCTTCAACAAGCCAAATACCTAACTCACCAGAAACCAAAACCTCATAACCACTGCCACCATCATCGCCATATAACCTGTAATCAGCCCACTTATACCCAGATTCAGGCGACTCATATCCTGATCTGCCACTATTTCTGCCACCTCCACCCCCTCCTCCACCCACAATTTCTTTGCAATACAGAATGGACCCAGAAGAAGCCGACGTGAAGACGACGACGAGCTTCTCGCCAGCGGCCTCAACACCAGAATCCTCTTCTTCTTCTCGTACTCGAACCCACAACTCTGCCGAGCCCAATTCCCCAATTCATCGCCTCCACGGCTGTCTCCCAACTCCAATCTCTCGAATCTGAATATGAACAGAGCATACTCATCTTCGTGATCGTCCTCGAGAACCCAATTGCACACGTCCGAGATCTGAACATAAACCCCATCGACGGCGACCCTCTGGTTGTCTCTGAACCCTCTTCCGATCGACGCTGAAACAGATCCTCGGGTCGTCGCCGGAGGCTCTGCAATCGATCGTGATTTCTCTCTCCACGCCGTCGATGGGTTCTGGTCGAGCTTCTGTGGTCGGAACCGCCAGTAGATGCGGTGATTTCTGGGTCCGATTTCATGGCTGAAACGAGAGAGGGTGAAGAACAGAAGAGGAAGAGGAGTAGAGAGAGAGAGAGAAAGGGGGCTGTTATTAGGGTTAGAAATGAGGGGTGGGGAGAGGAAAGATTTTATAGTTGTGTAATTTTTTGAGGGTATATAAATCTTTTTGCTCCTCCGTTAGTTTCCGTTAGTCGCCGTTAACTGACAGGGGTGGTCTTTGTATATCCCCGAACACGAGGGGTTTTTTTGTATATACCCCATACTCAAGGGGTGGTTTTTGTCTTTTACCCTTTATGTATTTGTCCTTTGGGTAAAAGACACTTTCCCAGTTTGACACAAGTACACTTTCACCCCTTCCAGTTTGGTTAAGGACACTTCAACCCCTTACTTCAAGACAGGCCCCTGTTTCTCCACTCACTTCAATGTCATTCCTTCTTCTAAGAGGGCAAATTTGGCCCAAACCTACTGCAGTTACAGATCCTACCCTGATTCATTGGGTGCAGCCTGGTTTGTGGGCGACCCGTTTTTATGAACCCACCCGGTTCATGGTAAAGGAGACATGATTCGTGGAGTGAAGGCTTAGGTAGGCCCAAGACTTCGCTCCACGAACTCACGGGAGTGAGCACCCGAAAGAAATATGGTGACCCGAATTGACCCGTTTGGACTTGAATCCAGCCCTGTTTAATACGTCAGCTATTTATAGAGTTCTCAGGGTTCGTAGCAAGTAAGCTGAGCGTTTCTGATTTCGCTTGTAATTCTCTCTGGTGTATATTGGCTGTTTTGCGGAACCACGTAAATCTTTGTGTTTAGTTCTTTCTTTCTGCCTCTTTCGTTTTTCCACAACATTGCAGGAGTGAAAATATCTTTTCGAAATTGGAGGGGGTGAAAGTGTATTTTATTCTTGTCCTTTTGGTAAAGGTAAATCAATGATGCTAGCCAAATATTTTCATAACCAAGGTACCGGTAACCCTTCGAGTACAATGTACTCTTCAAAAATGAAGAAAAGTTGGAAATAAACCAGCAACACTTGGCCATTTCAACTTCACCAAATCACCATAACAGTATGTCAAAATTCCTAATTGCAAGGAGCAATTACAGAAACTACAAAAACGATAGGATACAATAATCGTGCAGAGAAGCACAAGAACTTTGGAGTTGAGAATCCAAGTGCTTTGTACGTGAGGGCGGTCAGACTCAATATCTTATAATATCTTATATGCTCATCGGTTCTCTTCAGAATCGTTATATGGTAACCTAACTGTGTTGCTGGGTTAATTCATGAAAAATGTGTCTCATTTCCTCCTATATCAATCAAGCCCATCCTTTTGAGACCCATCAATGGCAAAGAAAGCTGGTGATCTGGTTTCCTTAGACTAAACTGTCACTTGAGATTGAATCTCAAGACCAAGCTTCAACATGGTACTTACCGGCTTTTTCAAGAGCTCGAAGCCAATTTGCAGCAGATTCTTTCGCAACCCCAGTTTCTTTACATATAACATCCTCGAAGGCTGACACAACATCTGCAGGCATTTTGGTTGAAGAACCTGCAACATAGACTGCAGCGCCTTCGCTTAGCAAACTCCACACTCTTTTGCTATGTTCCCGAATCTTATGCTGCACATAAACCTTGCTAGGCTGATCCCTAGAGAAAGCAACGTAAAAGCCGCCACCCTTTTCTTCTGAAAGCACACCACCATCTTGTGAATGAGACAACCAAAAGTCTCTGTATAGGAAGTCATTTTTCTCGTTACAACAGCCAAAGAAGAAAATAACAGGAGCTGTTTGACCAGATTTACATTGTAATGCTCTTTCCTCTATAAAGCCTCGAAAGGGTGCACAACCAGTACCAGGACCAACAAGAATGAGAGGAAGTGATGGATCTGGAGGAGGGAGTGAACCCTTGCAGAACCATACTGGTATATGTACCCCTGTGAGAGATAATAAGATACATCATGGTTAATTCAAATTTACTGGAACGGGTATGATGATTACACTAGCTTATTGAAATCACTTTTACAAATATATGCAACCTCGTGTCATACGAATAAACATATTAGGGTGAAGAGAAACTCATCTCTTTTTGTACATACCTGTATTTTTACTAGGATCAATTCCAGCTAGCCACGACGAGCAAAGACCAATTCGCTGCCTCTTGAAAGGTGTTGTCCAGGAAACAACACTGACAGTCAAGTGCACCTCATTGGGATGTGTGGAGTACGACGAAGAAATTGAGAATGGCCTTGTTTTCAGTGGAGGAACCAGCTGTACAAGCCATTCAAATGGTAAATGCACCGAAGGAAAATCCTCTAATACCTGAAGCAGAAAGAAAATCATAGCCATGCACATGGCCTCATCAGATAAAAGAGAAATTTATTTACTGCATTATATAACTGAGTATACACACAGGTAGATTTGTCTACAGCCATAACAATGCCTACTTTGAGTTTAGAAAGCACAGCCACATACATAAATGTGCATTAATAATGAAAACTTTGAACTAAAAACTACTCCCACCATCCCACACAAATGCTTTGTCCTCAAATTGGCTGCCCAAATACTCACTTTGAAGGTTTGAACGTTATAGAATGATAATATGATTCAACAAAAGGTTATTATAATAGTCAGAAAATAGAGAGATAGGAGATAGTCGTGTACATAACATCACAAAGGTTGAATATGATCACATTTATGACATGTAGGCTTAAAGAAGCTAGGGATCCAAAAATGAATCATCTTGTGGGACGGAGGGAGGAGAAAGATGACACGAGCAAGAAAATCATACGCAAATATATACCTCTAGAACAGTTCTCCTTTCCTTCTGATTATATTGATATAAATCATCTCGTCCTTCAGCTGAGGCAAAATATTGAAGCCGCTCCTTCTCATGCTCAGCAGTGGCAAAATTACTCATGACCTGACAATACCAGAATGATTCCAATAACTAACATTCACAGTTCCATGAGAAAAATGAAGTGCAACACGCATGACATGGAAGTCTTTGTAACGGGAATCCGACTCGTAGGCATGAAAAGTACACATTTTGGCGAAAGATAATTCTTTTTCTCAGGAAAACAAATTCGTGATATGCATACCAAACCTCAGAAAGGAGAGAATATACACAGGCCCTTATAGTAAAGGCTCAGTACAGTATTCGTAAACGATTATTCTATCGAATTATTTTATCAATTTTCTGCCCACAAAATAGATAACACTTCACATTCTCACATAGTTGTCAAGGCGGTCGCCTAGGCGCCTCAGGTAGGATCATTCGCTTAGGCAATGCCCACCTGAACCTTAGCCATTAGGTGGTTGCCTAGGTGTCGCCCGGGCTTCAGCTTCATAATTTCATCATTTTCTTGCGATTTACCGTATTAAATATACTAATATTTTTTAATTAGTAACAATGTATTAATCAAACTCCAATTCAATAAAAAGAATTAATAATCACACAAAATTAAATTGGAAATTACGCACTGTCTTTTTAGGTTTTTTAACATGATTTTGGTTTAAAATTAAATATACAATTTTAATTTTTTATTCCTCATTCAAAATACTCGTGATTTTTTCTTATGACAATATTATGTGCAAGCTCTTTTTTTATACATGTAACAATATTATAGGTAAGTAACAATATGTTCATCTGTAATAATAATAAAATTGTGTATTTATTATTGAATTATCTTTTTATTATTGCTGGGCTATCGCCTAGGCGCCTCAGCTTTTGGCTGGGCAGTTGGACGTCTTCATCGCTCAGGTCGCCAGGTATATTAACCACACAGTTGAAGGGGAGCTTTGGCGCAAGTGTAAAGTTGTCGGCGTGTGACCAGGAGATCAGGGGTTCAAGTCATGGAAACAGCTTGCAAAAATGAAAGGTCAGGCCGCATACTATAGACCCCAAAGTGGGTCCAACCTTTCCCCGGACTCCGAGCATAGCGGGAGCTTTGTGCACCGGGCTGCCCTTTAAATTAACCAGAGTTCATCTACAGCAGTCTTTCTCTTCTTTCTTTTGTTCTCTCTGTTCGTGACTTCCATGGTTCATAACAAAATTTGTGTATTATGTCCTCCCAACTAAAAACTTCCAGACCGTGCCGCAGCCGCCTAGCACCCCGGGGCGTGTGAACCATTGCTTCCTAGTTTGTAAACCATTCAATCCAGCTAATTGCTCTAAGCCTCTAATCTTCAACCAATCCGTCATATCCATTTCATTAGAAAACTATGTCTAACCAGGATTCAGATAATCTTGGAAAATTAATGTTGAAAAATATCATATATGCATCTATTTTGGCAAGAGTAACATCCACTTCACACAGATGCACATAATGAAAATCATATACTTTTAATCATGTCAGAATACATGTAATACACTAGCGGCGAACTCACATTATTCAAAGTGTAGTGTGAATGTGTTTATGCAACGCAGAGCCCACTCTTAGCATAGGAAATAAAAATGGATTCAATCATTGTCAAAACAGCCATATACTTCAACAATGGGATCATTTACCTCAAATAGATACCGTCTTGGGGAAGCTGATGAGACATCCATTGTCCATTCTACAAAAGTTTTTAGCTTAATAGGAACCTTCAAATCAAGATGCTCACTCTCTGCACCCCTTGGATGAACCTGAAATATGTTTATGCAGATTTATATTTAGGTAAAAATAGGCCTGATCATCACTAATAAAGTAAAGAAGAACAATCACTCATTCCGTGTTCAGTATCTGGAGTCAATTATACATATTGGAGATATTGTCTTCTATAGAAAAAGACATTATCCCAGTCACAATTTTAAAGGTTGGTTGATCCAAGCACAAGAGATCTATTGAAAATGTCGGGGATCATGCATGATTATGCCATTGCCACCAGACTGCTGAGCAGATAAGAGAAAACGCACCCACAAAATATGCAGTTGAAATTAGAGAGGATTGTAAAGAACAGGTGTATCTAGCTCAGATATTATGCCAAATAAGTTAATGGGGAGAACTTAGAAGCTCAACTGGTTGATGACAACATTTGGACAATTCCATTTTCATTTCGATAAACACTCAAGGGGACCTTGACAAGCACTTATGAGCTTTCATCCATATTGAAAAGAAATGAAGAAACATCAGGGAGAGCATGGAGGAAGCAACTTAAGCTTAACCAATGATGACACTAAGATAAACTACATGAGCAGTGAGCACAGAAAGGGCTTGCTGATTAAAAATGGAACTTCATGGTACCTAGTAGGCTATAATAGATTAGCATAAATTCAATAGAGAACATGGAAGATAAGACCAAATCAGATGAATACAATTGTATATTTCCGCACGCCTTCAATAACTAATTATTTCAGTGAAGGGAGGTTTAGAAAGAGTACTTCATTTTCTTTAATTAAACATAGCATTCGCCAACCTTGAAAATCAAAACTACAGACTTACAACCATGATTAATGGTTGTCGAAATGGCAATTAAAAATTATGTATCCTAGAAGATGACATCTAAAACCCATATCAGATCGAAGGAAGCTGGTACAGTTTGCTGCAAAATTTTACATGATCAACCATCAGATGGATGTAAGTGATCATGACTTGTAATGAAAGTACGAATATGAAATTTCATATCCAATAGGTCTAGGGTTTTATAGTGGTGTTATTAGTTTATTGGCTAGAGATTGATGGACTTATTTAGTTGCTTCAATAGGGTGCTTAGTCTATAATATCACTTTAATTAGTCAGGCAAGGATAAACCAGTCATGCATGCATCTTAGGAACATAGGGAGGAAGAAGCAAAATAAATTATTATTGCAAAGAAATGCAGAAATGCTACATACTGAGATGAATGCTTCGGGATTTAAATTGCAGCGGTGGATGAAAGCATCAACTGCAGCCGGACTTTGACTAGGGAGAACTTCAAGAACATCACCAACTTCATAATCAATAATCTGAATGGCATAGATTCAAAATCAAAGAACCAGGGCTCAAACGTTAAGTTACTATGAATGAATTGACTGGTGTACAATAAAAACAAGCAAAGCATGCAGAAGATTACTGAGGAGACGGGCTCAAATTCAAAATGGCGGACATCTTTTCCAGAGTCTGCTACACTTAACCGGAAATTTTTTATCTGTATCATTAAGAAACAAGAATTATTAGCAATTAGATGTGTGTAGCAAGCACTAAAATATACAGAAGGACCACTCTTTACAGCTTCTGTAAACAATTTTGAACCAAGCAAGCTCACTCACACAAACAAAACTAATATGCATAGCGGGAGAATCTCATAAAGAAGTTGTATTTTTTTTAATTCCGAAAGTAGTTTATAATCATCACCTACTGCCAATTTGCCACAACTTCTTTAGACAGGATGACATACTAGACTCAATCTAATCACACGAAATATTGCTTCTTTTTTGTTTTGCTGATAATCACAATAAATATTGCTTTATCTAAATGAGCAATTACCAGAGTTTGACTTGGCTGTGTACGTAAATGCAACTTTAGCTCCTATAAGAATGTAGAGGAGGACAAACTAACAACGGTGAACGAGCCGTGCCAACATGGGTCAATCTTGGGTCAATTATACCCATGATAAGGAAATAGACGATGATGTTAATCAATGGATATAGAGCAAGGTGGACGAAGAGGAGTGTATCTGGATGGTTGTGTGACTGCAGGGTCCCGACGATTCTGAAGGGAAAGTTCATAGAATCCTGTATCATTTGATGTATGGGACTGAGTGTTGGGTGATTAAGAAAAATAGAGTTAAAAAACGGGAACCCAGAATTTTCGGTATGCAAACCTAGTTTTTAGCAAGTCCGGCCAGTCAACAAGCCACGAGCAGTTCATATCGAACAGGTAGGAAGGACAAGGTGAAACAAACTCTTCATCATCCAATATACCTACTACATGAACCTCTTCTAATGTAGATACCAACCAAATATTTCGAACAAATCAAAAATCGTGTCGAATTTTTTGCAAAGAATATGATTCAGGTAACATCAAGAACTGGTGGTGACTTATTTTGATATTTGAAACAATGGAAGTAAACCAACTTAGTCCTTCAGATAAGTATGGAAGTAAAACAGTTTTGAGACATAACTCTTAAAATTTATATTCAAATTTGAAACAATGGAAGTAAACCAACTAGCCCTTCAGATAAGTATGGAGGTCAAACAGCTTTGAGGCATAACTCGTAAAAGCGGGCCTCACTGGCCTCGGTTGGACACTGGTTAGTGGACCTTGCCATGCTCCGTTGTGTAGTTGAAAATGATGTCTTATTGAACCATCCGGATAGTGGTTGAATAGCCGTTTTTTTTCTAGTGTACGAGTGACCCAGACCAGACTGTTGGACCAGCCTCTTCAGCTGCCACTTGGGACAGAATCAGAACCTGATCTGTTGGACGCAGAAAGTGCTATGACCACTAAACCAATTTATTATCTTTGCGTAGGTCCCTCTTGAAATGTATAGAATCTCGACCCCTCACTCTAGGCACAGCTTTTATCTTATTTATCATTTTAGTTTACTGTGATATTAATAATTCCAAACGATCAACTTCTCAGTAGACTACAAAATTAAAGTAATTGCAATTATTTTACACTGGCATTAACTTAAAATTCCCTCACATATTTTTATGACAATCTATATTTAACTAAATAATAATAGTCCTTAATTCAACCTAGTCACTCAACTGATTTTGCGTCCAGTCAGGTTCTGAAATCTTAGGTTCCATGATGCAAACAAACTATATTAACATCCATCACCACTATCAACATGCAGTAAATGAATTTTTTCACTACCATTTTCAGAAAGCAGTCAGGCTCATTCTTGTCATGAAAAGATTTCCCAGGTGACATTGAGCGGGCCCTCTTAATTTGCATTTGAGTAGATTTCAAATCTGAGACAATAACGGCAGAGAATACTTGTAAGTAAAGGAAGTAACAAACATAATTACACGGATCCAGAAGTGAACATTTTAACTCCAAACTCAATAACTAGTTTCCTAATGCTGATTCATAGTTATTAAAGTTTGATAGGTATCGTGTATCAATAATAGTATTTTACATATCGTGTATCGTATCGCATCACATATACGGGCACCATTTTTAAAACAACTTAAAAAAAAATATACTGACCGTTACATTAAGAATTTATGGATTGTAACTAATATTACTCTCATATGTTTGGTCAGGTAGCTAACAGCAGGTAAAACATGTTATGCATTTTATTTTACACTGCTCATCTTTTTGATGTAGCTAAAGTTTTTACTCGGATATGGATTGTAACTAAGATTTGCTCTCATATGTTGGTCAAACAAGTAATAACATGTTATGTATAACAAATATTACTACTATTATAAAACTGGAATACTAGAATTATTGATTTGTCATCAGTCCCCACTCTCCATGATTAGCACAATAGTAATTACACCCACTACTAGTACTTACACAGCATTATTCCACTTTTGTCTGGTAAATAGAACAATTTGTCTTGAATCTGGTATCTTCTGCAGTCTTTTTCCCCTCAATTACAAAGGATTCAAAACAGTGAAGTTAAGGCAAACCTGGAGAAATAGGACAATCTAACAAAATCTTCTTATAATCTATATAATACAAAGTTCTCTATCAATCGGGTGGCGAACCCGACCCAAATTAAGGTCCCAAATGTATCATGCGTATACGACAAGTATCGTATCGGATGCGTATCGCTCAATACAGTTCGATATACATTCATTTGCGATACAGACCCTGATACGTAACGGTGATAGACTTCATCAATCATCGATACGTATGGAGTATCGAACCATTCTGACAACAGATATTGCTGATGAATATAAACAGCAAAGTAGTTCCATTTAAAAGCATCTAAAAGATCTTTCGGAACCGCAAAACGATGATGGCACATCAGGGGCCTCATCAAAGCGGCTAATTGGTACAAACTTCGGAGGACCTTTAACATGACCATAGAGGAAACCTTCTGTTATAAAGCAAGATTGAGACTCCCATCCATAAAATGGCTGGAAGCCTGTTCTCTTATCATCAATATAATTTTCGAACATTTGGGGGAGAGAGAGAGAGAGAGAGATCTGGAACGGTATGAGTTAGTCACGTATGTTGCATCTGACCAACAATAAATGATTCCGTACAGTTAGATATCATCATACTTACACCCCTATTGTGGCTTGAGGATTCGCAAAGACGAGAATAATAGAAAATTGTTTCCGTGCGGTGAAGTGGTTTATCGCGCGAGAGAGACATAACTGAGTTTTTAACTGTGCTGAATGGTCATTCTTCCACTTCATATGGTTGATGGAGAAGATATGGCATCAATACGGTTATTGAGGTGGCTGATTCTTTACAGGCAATTCTTTTTAATTATTCGAAATGGTAGTGTTGATCTTTTCAGTTTTTCTTCGAGGGGACAAGTTAAATTTACTTTCCTCTGTAAGAAGACACTTGATAATCTTATACGCGTCAAAAATCTATCAACGAGAGTAGTCCCATGAAATATGAGCCCTTATGTGTCTTCTCTACAAAAAAATTGTGTATCGATCTATTTGAAAGCATGCAACTTAATAGTTAGCTGTATTCAAAATTGAAATTTTTGCTTGAACAACTTTGCTGAGTGTTCAAGATCCAGATAGAAGATTCTGGAGCTTAAGCAAGTTGATGGTGAACCTGAGTACCCCCCCCCCCCCCCCCCCCCCTCTTTTGACGATACAGGCAATAGACCTGGCCCCTTCGGGCTATGAGTTGGACAGTGTTTACTTAAGAAAGTTTGGATGTGAGAACTGGGTTGTTTTATAATTTTACTGTGTTCTATACTGTACCAGTTGATCCAAAATAGCTAGACAGAAACTATTTTCAAACTTTTATAAGTTCATTAGAAATAGAAGGCACAAATCTGGCATCACGGTTAAAGAAGTAAAACTAGAATACACAAAACTAAAGCACATGATCCTGTTATCAGAACTTGCAGATGTTCAACTACTTAACCCCCTTTCATACTTGGTTTCGAAAGCTTTGACACATTCACATGCTACCGATTGGCAGGATTTCAATATATTGAATAAATCTTCCAGCTTCCACTCCCAGGCATCTAAAGTCAACTCAAAAGAAGCCCTGAAGTCCATCTTAGTAATCCTGGATGGGGCAGACTAGCTTAAGGCTTATACATATGTTCAACCTAGTCCCACACCTTTCATCTGCATGCTTTAGAAATAATTCGAATAGCAATTTCATAGGACGCAATACCTTGTTTTCACAACATTGTCGTGTTTTATCGAGTTATATTAGCATAACGTGCTAAATTTATGAGGGACGATCTGGAAACACATACATGTGATAAGACTATGGTCCAGAAAGCATACATATAATAAATCAAAATAAAATTGCATCAGTCCATGATTTCGCAACTTTTTACCAAAAATACATGATAAGCGGTCCTATGCGCAATTAGATTCAATAAATCACACTAACTCATGTAGAACCAGTAGCAAGAACACAAACAGGTAATAAAGTTACCTCAGACCTGAATTTTATTCAATTCATCAAAAAAAATGCCTTTAAAAGCTTGTCTATTTTTAACATGAGAGAAAAGATTAGACAAAGAAACAATACATCAATGCTCTACTAGTTTATCTTCAAAAAAAATCGGAAAAAAACGATACCAGAAAGCACATTTCTTTGGTTCGTCTTGCTACATAATGAACTCATCTGTTTTACAGACTGTTTCACTACAAAAACTATATTTACTATTTTGTACCATTACCAACCATTTAAATTAGCAAAAGTCGGGAGCTGCAATGTGCCCGTACTTATTTCTTCCATTTAGCTTGAATGCAGCCAACAACAATAAAACCTCATTCTCAATTGATCCTGACACCAACAACCGCCACCTCAACTGCTCATCACCACATTTCTTCCACAACCGCCCCACCTCACACCCTCCTTACATTTTGATAATTAAGTAAATTGACTGATGTACTTGTCAAATATTATTTTTTAAATGTACATAATGTATGATATTTGATAGTAGCTGTAATTTTACTCCCTTCCTGTTGATTTGAAAATGCATGAATGTATCTCGACAAGCTTCGGGTCCTACACGAGATATTTGGTATGCCACGGACACTTCTAGAATTTCACTTGGTTTCATTTCCACATAGTCCAAAGGGATCTTAATAAAACATCTGACTTCTACAAGTAAAAACTTCACCTTGCAAGGGATATCAACTCTTTGGGTTTATTAAAACCTATTGAGCTTTCTCAAAAAGCGAAATAGAAGTGTAGTATAGTCCAAATTTTGGGTGGACTGTTCTCATCAGAGTTAATTTAAGCTCTGCTAACTAAAACGGCAGATACTAGATATCCTTCATGAATTTCTTCCCGTCTTCTTGAATCCCTTAAGAATATGAAGAAGAATCTTTCAATTGACATAATTTTATACTTCCAACCATCTTGGATGTTCCAGTGACTTAGTTCAATAGCCAAAGTTGAAACAGTTCTTCCCATCTTCTTGACCCCCTTGAAATTATGAAGAATACTTGAATTGCAATAATTTTTTAACTTTACAGCACAAGGAATGTTCATGTATCATGATTAAATGCCCATCGAAGCATATAAAGAATGTTTTGAGAATAATGATGTACTAAGGAAAGGAAGCATATACTTAAACTACAGATGTCATAAATGATCTGAAACAAGTTTAATTAATCACATTACCTGCATTTTTCTGGAACTCAGAAGCATAGTGGTCAGCATC
Source organism: Linanthus parryae (assembly GCA_023055425.1). Classification (NCBI taxonomy): domain Eukaryota; kingdom Viridiplantae; phylum Streptophyta; class Magnoliopsida; order Ericales; family Polemoniaceae; genus Linanthus; species Linanthus parryae. The sequence continues at coordinate 19,352,698 of JALGPY010000012.1, read as the reverse complement.
ATGGTAAACTATTTGAAATTTTGGTTGATCTATGAATTTCGTATCTGGCATCATATTGGGACCTCCTGGAAACAATTTCGGATACTTGAGATAAAGTTTATTCCACAAAGAGGACATCCAAGGATCCAGAGAGCCTTCATACCTACGAAAGAGATGAAATGCATGTCAATGCAATAAAAGCCCAAGCAACTTGGAAGAAGAGCATTTAAATACATTCAGGCACATACGAAAAACTATCTCGTGAATCAGACCAGGGAAGAAAGGGTGAAAGAAAGATCACGTAGTACTTTTTTTTTCTTGAGAAATATAAGAAGAGGGAATAAAGGTCTGTCGCACACTAACGTACAGAAATGTCAGAACAAGAATTTTTACTTTGCTCAGTGGTTAATGCCAGAAAGAAGAATGAAGAAGCACCTGCACAGTTTTAGCAAACAATACTCGCTAACCAAACAAGCAGGCCAGTACTACAGTAAAAACACACAGTTGCTCTTATCTGGTAAAAGCATAATGCAAAATAGTGACAGTGCTCATAGGATCAAGAGTTGACTCCATCTCACTGAAGGTGCTGCATACAAAACAAATACACAAAAAAGCACACACATTCATAGATAAATTTTTAATATCAAACTTTAGTATACTACAAACCACATCATGAACAATATTCAACGAGCATAATCTAGGATCTATATGTCGGATCATGTGGCAATTCGGAAATAGTTTTTAAGCATACCCTGAAGGGTGTTGATCATCTCCTAGACCTTTTTCGACTAAAGCTGTTGCTCCAAGATCTGATAGTCTTTTATCAAGCTTCTTCGCAACAAACTGCAGAGACAAAAATACTATCTATAAATACTTGTGAAAAAGTCTAAAAATTGAGTGGGCACCTAATTTCCATGGCTGACATATGAATGCTCGAGACTTGCAACAATCTTTAGCATTTATCAATTTTCCAAATGCAATCTTAATACAGCTGTTATACATGATATAGTCAAAACAACATGAAAAAGGACCAATCAAAGCTGAAATTCTCAAGAATGAACAAGTATTAACTCAGAGATGAACACAACTCTCACCACTTAAGTAATACAGCATGATCATTCACCGGAAATTAGTATTTCATTGTTAGCCACGTCTTAGCTGAAATGAAATAACGAGCATCACCACTAACCCTGAACCAAATTAGTTGATTTTTACTTCGATTTTTTATCTTTAAAGTTAGTAGCTCTATATTTTTCGACATGACTAGTTTATTGTTCACCATCATGCACGTTAGTGCGTGGTTGAGAGCATGAATAGTCAAGTGAAAAATTATAGTGAAGAAAATAAAAAGTTGAAAGATTAATACAATAGGAAAAAGTTGTAATGTTAACAAAACTAAAGCTGATTAAATGCTAGGGTTCAAACTTCAGAACTACGATGAAGATATTTACATATATAGATATGCTAAATAAAACAGGGGACCTTAGGTTTATTTATTCTATGATCTTTTGGGATTGAGAGGTGAAATCAGTTAGAACTACAATCTCGTAAAATCACTTACAAAGGACTTACTTGTTCATGCAAATATAACAAACTTGGAGAAATCAGTAAAAAGATTACACAAAAGTAGTTGTAAAGCTTCTCTGGCAGACGTACGCTACACTTATCTGAGGGAATACATATCTGGATCTAGTCATATCTTTGAATTCTAAGCCCGCAGGGTAGGTAAAATTTGGCAATTTGAAAGGGTACAACCGAATCATTCAGTACTGGGTCATGGCAAGGGAAAAAGTGTTGCTCCTATGTTGAGAAGTCCTACATGGGACATGCAAAAGAACGAGAAAAAGAATTAATGAGTGTCCTGGACTACTCCACTCGTTGCTAACTGATTTTGAGGTGGAACCCTATGGATTCTTACATCCTAATTTTTACATGACAGGGAAGAGAAGTATAATGTTATCCTCCAGTAAAACCACTTAAAAGTACAGGAATAGTTTCAGTAGTTTGTTATAAGAGAACAGTAATAGTCGTTTGTCTAGAGGAAAAGAAGTACCACAATTATAAACACAACGGCAAGACATTACATTAAACTTCTGGTAACCTGAATCACCCAATCCAAATACAGCATAGTCAACTCCTTGCAGCCAATGCTGGCTGAGATTTCTTTGCAAAAGCTTCCTCCAGAATGCCTACGACATAGAAACTTCAACTTCAGACAAAGTGAACTATAGTCTAAATCTTACATAAAATGATATCCATGAAATGAATTAGCAAACCTTCATGGAATCCGGAGCATCTCCTTGCCCAGTGGTGGAAACAACGAAAATCACTACCTTCTCGTCTGGCAACGAACTCTACAACAACAACAACACAAGTAAAATGCAAATAAGATTATGATCAAGCTATTAAAAGAAGAATTCATAACACAGTGAATGCAGTGCCAGTATCAATTACAATTATCACTAATCAAAGCTATAATGCATATACTTCATCTTCTCCTGTACTGATTGGGTCTTTTGTATTAGGGTCTGCTGATACAGAATATAAAGAAACCAGTGAATTTTATTTATTTTATTGAAGGGTTAAGACTTACAGCTTCAAATTCATCCATTGAAAGGACTGAGACGGGGCAATCTCTGCGCTCAGCTTCGCGACCTAAACGTTCGGCTGCGTCCAGTGCATTCCCTGTTTGGGATGCGTATAGAATCAATAGCTTTAGCTTTTGCTTATCCTCTCCTCCCATCGCGCTTCTCTACTGCTTCGTCTTCGTTCTATCTCCGCCAAATTCCGCCGTATCAATCTTTCTCAACTTCCGTGGTCAGAACACCAAATTACCTGATTTCACACCAAAATTAACGGAGGGAAAACAACGACTTTGATCGATGAAACTTCACAGAGAGATGGAAACGGCGGGGATTGACTTGTCTGACGGCGGCGGCAACTTTCGTCGGCCGGCGAGAATATCTCCTTGAACAGAAGACGAAGGATGGTAAAGATTTTGGGTTTGATGAACGTGAGCCAAGGAGATCAGAGTAGGGGGGAGACGGAACTTGACGATAGTAGTCCATACGCAGCGTTGAAACTTAGAATGATGTGCCATGTTTGGAGAAAATGACAATTTGACCCCTCCAACTTAGAAAAAAGACATTAATATCCCTCTGAGTGGGAAGTACTTGGATCCGGATCTTCTCCAGCCTGCAGCCTCTGCAGCGGAGGATCCGGACCGTCCGTTTGTGTGGTTCTCTCAGATCATGACACCTGGCAGTTGATTCATCTAACGGGATAATGGCGGAACGGCGTTAAACTCTGAGACTAACGGCGTATTTCTTCAAACTGTATCAGAGTAATTTCAGACGAGGAGATTTAACATCACTCTGCTTGATGTCGATCCCAAAGCTTAAGCCACGCTCGTTCTCGCAGTTGAAGGTTCACTGAACAATCGGAGGTAAAGCAGAATCTGTTTTCGTCTCTTAGCACGGAAAGGGTGCCGACGAGATCCCTAAGAAAGTTTGAGAAGGGGCTAATCAATCAGAGTCACCAAATTCGCCTCTGCCACGGAATCTCGCCCGACCACGGAAACTCATCGCCGGTTACATCTTCGGTGTTCTTCTGCAACTCCACCTCAATGGGTGTCACTGGTGGCGGTTGCGTCGGCACTTCGGCCCAAGTAGAGGAGAGACAAGAAGGTTTTTGCACAGAAAGTGATTGTTGATGATGTAGTCGTATGAGGATGAACATGGAAGATTTTTTGGGTGCTGATGATGAATAAAATGAGAGCAAACTTTTCTGATTGATTAGCCCCTTCTCAAACTTGTTCAATTTTGTGAGTTTTGTGTTCTGGATTCATTAGTTTTCATAATTGTAAGGTTTTATAATTGGTGTTTTCATGTTTCAGTTGTGGTTGTGTCTAAACTGTTGATGAATACCTCTAGCATCTACCATTCTTGTTTTCTTGTTTGCTGCGAATACACATTCCTGATCAGACACTAATTAGTGATCAAACTAATAAATCGTAATGTGATTTGTGTCAGAGAACATGAAAATAAATATTAGTTTTTACCATTTTGAGAATTTTATAGTCATTGTGAAGTTTCCTCTTAACAGATTCAAGCTTCGTGATGCTTCGTCTTGAACTAGTTATTTGACGTCCGCCTTTGGCCTCTTTCAACCCTGAAGACCTGTTGCAGTTGTTCCGAGCGACATTACTTTGTTTGCCTACTGATCATGATTTTTCTTTCTTATGATATCTTATATGAATTTGCTGTTCCATTGGTTGCAATTGCAAGGACGAGATAGTGTGTCCGCAGAATCTTGTAACATTCTTGGATTCTTCAAATAGTGTAACTGCATCACTCTGGTTTCATGTTTCGTTATTGTAACCCCGTTCTTTTGAATTGTTCCTCTTCTTTGTTGCAGTGTACTGTCTGTGATGTTTGCTTCGCTATCGTGGCTATTGCTTGTTCTTTCTTCTTCATAAGGAGATGCAGAAGATGTACCCGACTCAGTAATTCTTGTGCAGTACTGAAGTTATGCGGTTCTTTTGTGCATCCAGGCTACGCTCTCTGCTCCTAGCGCTGTCTTGCCACTTAAAGAAACATGCTTGGTACATAAAGAACTGCTCAAATCCTTCATCAGCTCTATACTTACAGAAGCAACATAGGAGCTTTGTCGAACGATCTCATACATGGAATTGAAGGCTCTAAATGGAACCATGAGATGAACTGGATTAATTTCTTAAAACCGGAGTAATGTACCATCAAGGATAGATCGATAAATGTATTTATCAATTTATAATGTTGCTATAGTAAATAGACAGTTTACGTATTGTAGGATTCTTCACTAGTGTACCTTACCACAACAATTGTTTGAGAATATATATCAGTCTAATCTTGTTATTATTCTCAGTGCTAAACTTTTTTTTCTTCTCCAGAATTGTAGTGCATTCATGAAAGGGTAAGACAACCTGAAATGATTACAACCATTCCAGCATTACAATGAGGCAAATCACTATGAGTTGTAGGGATGAAAAATAATACGAAAACAACATGATAACTGCCATGACTTCAAGAACCAAAGGCATTGTGACTCCTTGAATTGGCAAAACTCCCAAATTATTGCAAAACTTCATATATTGCTCTTCATTCAAACTGTATCATCTATGAATATTCAGTCCATCGAAAAACTCATTATTCATGATGATAAAGGAAGGGTGCAGAGGCTTAAAGGGGAATATCATTCATATCTCCAGATAATGGATATGCTGACATCCAATCTTGAAAGGGAATAAATATATGGGATTCCCATAAACAACTGACCCAACCATTAAAGGAACATAACTTGACTGTATTTCAATTTTCTATCAGAAGAGAACTATTACCCTATTGCAAAGGGATATTAGAGGTCAGTCACTTTTACTAGTACTCATCCAAGCAAAAATCAAAATAGCCTGTTTCATTTAGAGTTGGAAAACCAATGCCAAATAAACCTTAACATCTTTCTGAAAAGCAAATATAACTGATAAAAAAATGATATTGTTGTACTCATCAGAGAGTTACATATCGACTCACTTCTAACTACATAGTTGTGAAATTGTCGAAGACCTCATTCAGATCGAATTTGTTCCTTCCATTCATCAAACTTGTATCATCCGATAGTTGAACATGCGGACTGCCATCATGAAGCGCAGATCGGTCAACGGGCCAATTTTCGTTGTCGTTCAAATGTACTTGAGAGCTCTGACGTTGTAGTGCTCCAGTCATTTGACTTGCCTACAGAACAAAAAAAAAAGAAAAATATGATTAAATATGATCTAACCAGAACAAGTTAGGAGGTAACACTAGTAAATCTCTATTACCTGTGACAAATTTTGTTCAGGTGTACAAGAGTATAATAGAAAATTTTCAGATGGAGTCCATTGTAAATCATACCATTGTAATTCCTATGAAAAATAAGATTAACTATGAGAACATCTGAAAAAACTAAAAGTTTCTACAACAATATCTCGATTTTACCTTTTCTAAGGTTAGATTGGGTGTACAAGTGTATGGTATGCATCCTTCATCTTGAGTTCCCTGTAAACGAGGATCAAGACATATTTTGATTAAATATGAGCTAATAAGCAAAATCTTAAAGTTTCACAACTGTAACTCAATTCTACCTGTGCTAAACTAAGGTCAGGTTCCCTATTGTATGGTATGCTTCGTCCATATGGAGCCCCCTGTAGATGAGGCCATTGTGAATTATAAGAATTTTTTTGATTAAATATGAGGCAGTAAACCAAAAAAGTAAAAGGTTATACCAACAATATATTGATTCTACCTGTTCCAAGGTTAGATTGGGTGTACAATTGTATGGTATGCATCCTTCATCTTGAGTTCCCTGTAAACGAAGATCAAGACAAATTTTGATAAAATATGAGCTAATAAGCAAATCTTAATTTTTCACAACTGTAACTCTACCTGTGCTAAACTAAGGTCAGGTGTACTATTGTCTGGTATGCTTCTTCCATCTACAGCCCCCTGTAGATGAAGACATTGTGAATTATAACAAGAATTTTTTGATTAAAAATGAGGTAGCAAACCAAAAAACTACAAGGTTCCACCAACAACTAAAATATTTTCCTTACTTGTCTGCCGATCTTTCTCCTCTTGGAAACCAATGCTTTCTCCAAAGAACCTATAATTCTTCTTCTCCCACGAGGCCCTGAATGTGGCTTCTTCTTAAGTCCCTTGGCGTGAACCACATTCTCTCTACTTTCTTCAGCTACTTCTTCTCGGTGTGGCTGCACTTTTTCATTATATGTGAAGGAGTGCAATACCTCTTCGACATCTTTTGAAGCCTCCTTTGCCATTTTTCGCAGTATATCACTTGTAATTTCAGTCTCGCAAGCTCTACCAGCTAACTTTATTAGCTTTGTGGCTAATTCTTTAAACCGTGTATTGCGGGCTAACTTGGGGTCAACATCTATTTCTCGTCCAGTCCAATCTGTAACTATTTCAGCCCTTGCTTTCTTCGTCCATCTCTTTAGAATGTAGTGATCAGGAAGTTGAAGGAGACACAACTCATCCCTAAGGACCTTTAATAAATGCATACACACTACACCTCTCATCTCAAACAGCCTACATTCACAACGGAGAACATCTTGTTCTTCTCTTATGACTTTTCGAGGTTTGGAATGTAGAGGTGATGTAACAGTATACATAGAAAGTCCATTACGTTCATGGCGTTCACTCACATGTAACTGAATAGACGATTCAAACTCTTCTTGAAACTCATTAAATATCGTAGTGGTATATAACTCACCAGTTTGCACCAGCATCTGAATCGATTTCATCTTGAGCTTCGGCAATTTGTAAGCTAACGAAAATGCAGCATCTTTTTCATTGTAGCGGATGTTTTCGAGCGCTCTGTCAAAGTGAGTGAAAAATTGCCCCAAGTTGTAGTCAGATCTTAAATAATCTTTCAGCGTTGAATTCAGACTTTCACTGAGTTGAGTACTTTTCATTCCTGCAGACCATGACCACCTAACATAGGGTCTTCCCCATTTTATTCTCAAGTCAAATATACTACGCAACCACGAGTTGTTTTCAAGAGAATGATTTGCCAATAAGGTTTCCCATGCCTTAACAAATTCAAGTTCATCCTCATAATCATCGAAAAAAGGTGCCAGAGTACCTCTTACTCCATCTGGACCTTTAAAAATGGAACCCACATGCTTAAAAGCATTTTGCATCATATGCCACCTACAAAGTCTATGATAAGTGTTGGGCATGAAAAATGATATAGCTTTCGCCATGGCTGCATCTTGATCTGTGAATATTGTCTTAGGATGTTTGTTGGACATCGCTTTCAAGAATGTTTGAAATAGCCATTTGAATGAATCAGCTGTTTCGTCGTACATAAGGGCTGCCCCAAATACAATAGTCTCCCGGTGGTTGTTAAAGCCAACGAAAACTGCAAACGGACGATTTTCGCTATTGATCTTGTATGTCGTATCAAAACTAACAGAATCCCCAAAATTCTGATAATCACTTATCATGGAGGCATCGGCCCAAAAGATATTTGTTATTCTCTCCTCATTATCCAGTTGCATATCATGATAAAATGATGGATTTTCTTGTCTCTTCTCCAGGAAGTAATTTGATATAATCCCAACTTCACCGAAAGCCAACATTTTTTGTCTTCGAGTTCGTAAATAATTTTTATGATCACGTTTCAAGAACCCAATGCATTCTCTCCCACCTGATTCCTTGCCAATCAACTCATGTGCCAATCTGAGATCTATTCCAGAATCAGCTGCCAATTCAATTTCAGTAGCTCTTGCCTGTGATATCTTTCTATGTGAAGGAAGCATATGAGATAGCACATTTTCCAATAGAGGATGGTTGTTATGGACTGCCACAAAATCATAAATCTCATACTTCGTGGTGTCTTTATTCAACCTGACCCTTAGGAGTGCTCGACAACCAATTCTCGTTTCTGCTGTAGGGTTCTGGACCATATGATCTCGCTTATCTGGCTTTCGATAACCTTCTTTCCCGCAAACGTAAGTCCTTGACAAAATTATTTTGTCACCTTTGGTTCTCTTGGTATATTGTATTCTTGTAGAGAAACCAATGATTTGAGCATACATGTTGTAGAAATTGTGAACTTCTTCTTCTGTATCAAATGTCTTCCCAATTTTGGGCACATACGAAAGATCTTCTTCCTCCGCTGGACCACCGACATTAGCTGTTGTATGAGATTCTTCCATTCCAATTTATCTAAAATGAAAATTTAGATAGGTTATACACATATGAGAGCAAAATTATAAATCAACTTTTTAATTATAAATCAACTTTTTCACAATGTATCAGCCTGTGAGATGAGTCCATTGCTAGAATGTGAACAAATTGAATCAACTGATATATGCTCTCAACAAATAAGTGAATGTAGATTGTAATCAATTTTAGTTTTGTAGCTTAAACTTCGATTTCCTCTTCGGTACAATTACATATAAATGTTCAAATAAAAATTTCCTCTCCAGTACAATTTCATTCACAACAACAACAACAATAAAAATTATACTGTGCAAATTTTATATCACTTGATTCAATTTGTCAACAATTGATTAAACATATCTGTTAATAATAAAATTTCATGTAGAATTGATTAAACATATCTGTTAACAACAATCTGTCAACAATTGATTAAACATTTTTCTTGTGATGGGAAGCAAACTGGTTTGTCAACAATTGATTAAACATATCTGTTATTTTCTTTTTTATTTTTTTTTAAAAAAACATGACTGAAGCCATCAGAAATATCCCACCGGAATGATATAATTATATGCTCTGTGAACATACCTTTACTGCTGGAGGTGAGGGATATTGCCAGAGTTGGAGATTTCTTAGCGAAATCGTCACAAGGCCTCTCGAACTCTATTATAGACTTTCTGAGTAATATTACTCCATTGATTTCACCAACAAAACTCCCCCCAAACCACTGTAATGGAGATACAAAAGAGTATGCTGAGGAGACGTGGAGTTGTGGATATAATTTTGATTTGCGCGGGAAATCGACTTCTCTGAAATAACGGAAACGGATCATGTTCAACCTCCGATTGTTTAGCGAACCTTGAACTGTGAGTACGATCTTATCATGTGGATCGACATCAAGCAGATTGTATTTATCTGCAGTATTTTTCTTCTGCTTGAAACGACGAAATACGCCGTTAGTCTCAGAGTTTAACGCCGTTCCGCCGTTTTCCCGTTAGATGAATCAACTGCCAGTTGTCATGATCTGAGAGAACCACACAAACGGACGGTCCGGATCCTCCGCTGCAGAGGCTGCAGGCTGGAGAAGATCCAGATCCGAAGTACTTCAACTGACAAACTTGTGGACACTGAAACCCTGCGGGGGTCTTTAGTGACTTTAGGATCATGAGAAAAATCTACTATGCCCTTGAATCATCACAAATTACATAACAACCCTTGCCCCCATTTATCAAGAACAATGTCGAAAGCATGTGCACCAGATTACTAATAGAAACTTGACAGCAAGCAATCGAATAGGTCAAGTATTCAAGCAGCTTGGTGATGAGTTTGGCTGTCCTGGAACTGTTTCGTCATGCTTACGCCGTACAGCTTGGTACACAAAAAGACAACTCCATGAATCTCTCCTCCCAACTCCGCTGCGCATATTCTAGGATCAGACTCTTAATTAGAAATAAACGCTAGATTTACCCGAATAGGCAAGAGAATCAACAAGAGAGAAATTCTCTGTCCCGATACACGTGGATCTAATCGATGGCCCCCAATTTTGAGTTATATAGACGGTTATTTCGGAGGATTTTGTGATGGGTTTTGAGTGAAAAACGACATATATATTCTTTGTCCATTTGCCATTATTTGAGCTTGGTAGCATTTTATGGATTTAACTATGTGGCAACTCCGTATTCCCGCCGGGGAGAAAATACAAGAACGCCACTCCACACACGGGATTACGCCCAGATGCTAGGAACAATGATAACTGAAACAAACACCAACATTTTTTTATATATTACAACTCCTAAATTGTCTTATCACACTATTCCAAATACTATTACACATGGTAATATTAACTAAGGATTCGCCTTATTTAAACTACTACTAGACATCTCATGATACGATGACTCCCTTACGCCGAGCTCCCTTCTCCTAGACCTGCGGGGGAATAACTTTAGATTTGGGTACCTTGGATTATATTTCTTGGTAGATGAAGAGAATTTGATTCATGTCATGGTTTGACGTAATTGATTCTTGTAATTGCCCGTGCTTAATTCATGTTCTTCATTTAGAACTACTTATGGTTTTGACAGTAATGAAAAATCGGATTTCAAAGCTGGAACCAGGATATGCGTGACAACGCTCAATTTAGATTTTTTTTATTACCATTCTTAGGTAGTTTTTCCCTTGATACCACGAGTGAGGAATCTTATTATCTAAGTAAATAGGATAGTAGATAAAATCTAATATGAATTTAGACTTTTAAAAAAGTTAAATTCTAGTCAAACTCTCAATTAAAGATAAAAAGAGTTTTACTAAAAATACTAGATTCATACTTGATATCGAATTCTAAATAAAGAAATCTAATTAAAGAAGAAAAACTCGTATTTTCAAAAGCTCTAGTTTAGAAAAAGATATTAAGCTGCAAAAAAAATACAAAAATGTTCAATCACCATATTTTTCCAATATAAAATCTATATATACTATTTGAAAATGTCCTCTCAAATTTTGCGTGAGAAAATGCCACGTGAAAAATACAATTAATTAATTAATGTAAAAGTGTTGCTTCAAAATTTAAATTTAAATTACATCTTCAGAGTTTGAACCGAAAATGAAAAAATTGGCACCTTTTAATTCAAAATCTGCAAAGTTTGAACTGAAATGAAAAAAAAAGGGCGCCAATGGGTAAATTTAATTCAGCTCGTTTAATGTTTAGTTTGTAACGAAACTTCCTAATATGGCGAAGGAACTCATAATTTCAGTTGACGAAATTATGATTGAATTCCATAATTTTCGTCTCCAAAATGGACGGTGAAATTTCAAAATACACGTGAATTTGGAAGGGAATAATCATGCCATATAAAATGACCTCTATTATATGGCATTCATTGTGACGTTATCAAAGAGGTACCAAAATGAATCTTCTGTTTTGATGGTGAATTCCACACATTTCCTTCTCCAAAATGGCTAGGTATCTCAATGATATAATGGCGGTATCACTCTTCCATTCGTGATTTTATTTTTTTGAAAAAAAAATTGTGTTTGGTGTTTTGAGGTATGATTCCTCCATTCAATCTGTGTTTGATGTTTACATTTTATCCGATATTTCACTTCCCCACTACATTCTCTTTTTTCTCCCATTCATGGACGAAAATGAGGAGCGGAGAAAACAATGTAGGTTAGCTTGCTTGGCGCGCAAGAGAAAATTAGATGAGAAAAGACAAACCCGCATGTCCGGTGAGTTTGTCCTTCATAATTTATAGTAGTAAGCTCTGTCTATGTACATTATTCATGACAGAATCGATGCTTTGTATATTTAAAATTCTCATGGCCGCTGCCGAAGGAATGCACTTGCGCGAAAGAGTCACTCGCCATCCCCATATGGGTAATACTAAGAAGATTGATTGGTCTGTTATGTTCTTTTTCTTTCCCCTGGGTTGTTTAGTTGTTACTTACATCGTTTCTTTGGTGTGTGTAGGTGAAGATGTTCATCACGTGGAATCTTCTGTTTTGATGGACACAGTTAAACACAATTGTATGTACCTTTCTCATAGATAATATCTAAGAAAAGTTGTAGGCTTTCTTTTGTATTATTTATTTTAAGTGATTGTTTCTTTTTCATATCCATATGATGGAAGCTTAGATTTAACTCAACTCATGGCGAGTGATGAACTGTGTCCCGGGCCTCAAAGTAAAAAAAGTAAAAAACTTATTATAATAATATTGACTTCAAATCAAAGGTTACTTATTTTTTAATAATCTAAAATCGGTGAGTTATTCAAATCTTGGTTGGAAACTGATAAGTTAAAAAGGTATGAAAATGGTTGACATTTATAAAATTGATTGATTAAAAAAGATACAAAAATGGTTGATTGCGTACAAATTGAGGAAATATTGGAATCTATAACTGATTTCATGTTAATTTCGATTGCCAATAAACGAAAAGCGATTGGAGTCATAGTGAAGTCAAAATGTGCCAGTAAACTACCAATAAAAAAAAAATTGCTAGTAGTTAAATTGGAATTTGTAACTTCAAATTAATAATGATACAATAAACAAGATTTTACTTTAACTTACTGTTTTAATCTATATACTTAAAAAACAAAAAGTATTAATTTTTAATAATCTGAAATCGGTGAGTTATTCAAATCTTGGTTGGAAACTGATATATTAAAAATGTATGAAAATGTTGACATTTATAAAATTGATTGATTAAAAAATGTACGAAAATGATCGATTGCCTACAAATTGAGGAAATATTGGAATATATGACTGATTACATGTTAATTTCGATTGCCCATAAACGGAAAGCGATTAAAGTCATAGTGAAGTCAAAATGTGCCAGTAAACGACCAACAAAAAAATTTGCCAGTAATTTATCCAAATTGGAATATGTGATGCAGGACTACCTACAATGTGATTGGTTCGATTTCTCTTTCAGTTTCACTTATTATGTTATTCACTACTTTTGGTTATTTTTTTTGGATATAGCATTTGAAATGCGTAAGACATCAACTGCTTAAGTGACATCAATTTTGTTTTCGAATTTAAATTTCGATGTGCATCGCACGGGTTAAAAACTAGTTTGATCTATATTGAAAAACTTCCAATCTATTTTACTTAAAAAAATAATTAAAATAATTGCTCAAAAAGAACTAATTAAAATAGTGAATTATGAATTGATTATTGATAGAGGTGGGAAAGAGGCGGAGAGGGAGAAGAAGAGGATGGAAGGAAAGACCGGGCTTCTAATCTTCGCCCACTAACTCTCATCTTCTTCATTGCATGTTTTTTTATTAACTATTTAGAAAATTCCACATTTACCCTAACATATGGATAGCGTTGGCTGAATTTTTTTTACTAATTGCAATGCGTATAATTTATTGCCAATGGGTAGAGCTGCGAATCGATTCGGTTTAACCGGCGGTTTCGGTTAAAACCGAACCGAATTAACCGGTATTACCGAACCGAGCACTGAATCGGGAACCGGCGGGCCGGAACCGGACCCGAAACCGGTAATATTCGGTCTCGGTTTGGTTTGACGGATCTGCGGTAACCGGAACCGTCGATGAACCGAACCGGAACCGGCCCGGAACCGAACCGAGAACCGTTTTTTTTTTCAAATTTTTTTCCGTTAATGATGGGTCACATCAACTCGATAGCCGTCCCCCCCCCCCCCCCCCCCCCCAGTGACCTTTTTTTTCCAGAATTTACTTTTCAGAAATTACATTTACCCCCCCCCCCCCTTCAACTCCTATAAATACCCAACCACTTCCACCATTTTTTCACACTTCCTCATCAAACACTCTACATATTTCTCACACTTCTTCACTCAAAAATCATCAAACACTCTCCAACTTCTTCATCTTTCCTCACTAAAAATCATCAAACACTCTCGAGTTTCTTCAATTCCTCTAAGTTCCTTGGTTTTCGACGGCGAATTTTTCACATTCCTCCTCGACAAGCAACGCATCTTCAGTCTTCGACATTTCTCCTCCAAGAATTATTCTTGGAGTTTTTAAGTTTTATTTTTTGTTTGTTTACTATTTGATTGTGCTCTTATTTGTGCATTATTTGTTAAACTTAATTTTTTTCATCCAATTTTTCTAAGAAAAAATGACTTCCTCTTCTCATTATCAAAACGTTAACGTAGACATGGCTATTGATGACGAAATTGATGAATTATTTGGCGAATGTGCCACTAATGATTTTGGTGGTTTAGAGGAAAATGATCCGACTTTAGGTGCTAAAAAAAAGAACTCGTAAGGAAAATAAAAATAAAAGAAGCCTCATTTGGGATCATATGGAAAAAATACCCGATGGTTTAGACGAAAAAGGTGGACCAAAATTTAGGGCCGTTTGCAATCATTGTAAAAAATCATTTGTATATCATCACACCGGTGGATTAGGATCATTGAGAAAACATTTACAAAATAACACACGGACTTTTGAAAGATACACCCGTCGTAGGTGACACGATGGTCCAAACCCAACTAGGATATGACGCACACGGTAACGAAGTTACTTTTGTCTACAATGAACCTAGGGAAAGAAAAGCATTAGCTCATTATATCACCGCCACCGAAAAACCTATCAATATGAACGACGACGTAGAGTTTGACACATTAATACAAACCGCGTTTTGTCCTAGTTATAGGCATATTAGTAGACATACTACTAGTAAAGATATAATTGATCTATATGGTGAGAGGAAAGCGGAAATTATGCAAAAAATTTAAATTCTAATTTTACAATTGCTTCCCCTTCCGATATGTGGTCCGGTAGAAAGATAAGGGGTATATTTGTGTCACCGCACACTACATTGACCAAAGTTGGACTTTACTAAAACGTGTAATTGGATTTTGAGAAGTTCCATATCCTCACAACAGTGTAAACATGGGAGAAGCTATAGTCGATGTTTTTGAAGAGTGGGGTATTAGTGAACGAATTACATCAATGACTTTTGACAATGCATCGGCATGTGATCAGAGCGATAGACCATATGCAAACTTTGATACAAACACCCTTTCACGAAGAAATTTACCATGTTCGTTGTGTATGTCACATTATCAATTTAATTGTACAAGATGGTTTGAAACAACTAGATGAGCATATTAGTCCCATTCGTGATGCTATTCTCTTTATTGCGTCTTCAAATAAAAGAACCAAATAATTTGCGGATTATTGTGTTCAAAACGGCAAGAAAAAAAAAAGAAAGTTTGGGGGAGATTGTAGGACAAGATGGAACTCGACTTACTTGATGTTGAAAAGTGTTAAAGGTTACGAGACCACAATGACACGTTTTTTGAATGAATCAAACCATCCCATTTCCGTTTCACTTCAAGATTGGAAGGCCGCCATCGTCTTAAGAGATTTTCTTGAACCATTTGATACCGCAACTAATCTTCTTTTGGGTGTTTATTATCCATCTACTAACAACGTTATTCCACAACTAATGTTTATAAGTGAAGCTTTTAAAAATAATATGAATAATGTAATTTTATACGACGCAATTGCGGAAATGGAAGAAAAATTTCTCAAATATTTTGAAAAAATCCCTATGGTTTTTTGTTTGGCAAGTATTTTGGGCCCAATGTGTAAGGATGAAACCGCAAAATTTATGCTAGAAACAATTTCAGAAAACATGAGTACCGATTATAGAAAAGTAGTGATATCACCAACTTTTGAAGAAATTAAAAAAAACTCTTAATGATATGTATGAAAAATATGTTGTTAAGTTTGGTATTGGTAATAAAGGCTCTCAAGCACCATCGAGTTCGAGGGATCCAAGGGGTAAGGTAAAAATGGGTTCTTTATATAAGAGTAGACAAACCACCCCCACCGGGTCGAGTTGCGTCTCGGAATTATTGTTGTACATTAACCAAAATTATTTCTTACAACAAACGGAGGAAGAAATAGAAAATGTAGATGTACTTGCTTGGTGGAAAGATCAAGAACGTATCTATCCGATTGTTTCTAAAAGGCACGTGATTTACTAACCCCTCCCGCTTCTACAGTCCCTTCGGAATCAACTTTTAGTGCAGGTAAACGAGTATTGTCAGAGAAAAGATCGTGTCTAACTCCGGAGATGTTGGAGGTACTCATATGCTCAAAGTATTGGAGGGACGCCAACAAACGCACACAAGACCTACACCCTTTGGACGTGGCTGTGAGCAAACTTTACCAAGAATTGGGATTAGGCGAGGACACTCCGTTAGATCTAGACGAATAGTTAGAAAAAATAAGTTCTTATTTCAATAAGTTCATTTCAATAAGTTTTTATGTAAGTGTGCACAAGGATTTCCTGAGGAGAGAACCCAAGTGTGCACCTCAAACAGGGAATGAAGGCTAAAACACAGAGAAGTTGTAAGGTGTGTGTAGGGAGAGGGTAAACACTGGTAACTGCTTGTGAGAGAGAGACAGTATATGGGCAGAGCTTCAGTGTCGTTAGATGATTGCAATGAAGGGTTAACGCTCCTATATATAGTGGGGAATGTGACCGTTGTAGTGGGTTAATGCGCCCATTAATGGCGGCTTAATTACCTCAACCATAACGGCACGTTCGACCGCATATATAGGGACTGTTACGCACTTCGTCCGTGTATACCGGAACGGTTATGAGGTTGACCACGTTTATGGGACATGTGGCCATAAATCTCTCAAAGCAGTTATCAAGGGTCGCGCGCGGGCTTTGTTGTCTCACGCGTGCGACGGGCCTTACCCTAGCCTCCAAACCACTAAGTCCCTACAAGTCTCGTGTTATGGTGCGCGGGGGCCCTGTCTCGTAGCCCCCACGTGGTTCAACACGGGTTGTGATCCGGTGTGTATGGAGCACAACCAGGTGTGTTGGATGGCTGCCACGTGGCGATGATCCGTCTGTCTGGAAAGTAGTATCTACAATAGCCCCATTTTGCGCGATTGTCACGCGCACATCTGTTGTGCAGTCGCGCAAAATCAGCCGTGCGTGAAGTTCACGCAGATCCTTTGAATTTGAATTCGAATCCCTCATAGCCCCCAGTCATAGCCATGATTGTCTAGGGTTTGGGAAGTGCCGTTTAGCCTCTGATGAAGCGTGGCCTTTGTCGAGTTATTCAAACATCATCCAATTTTGCCTATTTTCGAGGTGAGGATAGCTGATCAAACGTCAAATCTTTCGGATTCCGAAGCGTTGCTTGACTCATCAAACGTCAACCGCCGTGACTCTTCAAGGGTTTATTTAAACCCCTCTATGCCTCTGATTGGAAATTTTCCGTTTTGCTCTCTCAAGTAAAACAAGCATTCAAGCGTCAGCAAGGCTAGTGAGTTTGCATTTTACAATTTTGCAGGTACTCTTCTCCCCTTTTTCCTTTTCCTCACAAACTGTTGGGATCTTATTGATTTTTGTTTGTAGCAATGGTTCCTAGGAAGGCAGCTGAAGTTCCAGAACTGCCTAGCGAGTTGTGGTACAAAGCCCCCTACCTTGGGGGTGATGATTTTTATGCAGCCACCATTATGGCATCCCCTCTCCAAGCATCCCCATTGAAAGATGCCTTACAACTTGTTCCCGAACCAATGAGGTCTGATTGGGACGTGGTTAATGATGGGTGATGCGCAATTTAGCGTGCTATTCGCAAGTATACGAATCAAGTAATATAGAGAGTATTTTCGACTCGGATTATCGATCCTACAGGGACTTTGTAGGTTTTTTCTAGTAATTAGTTATATATTGCAGAGTGTAAAAAGGAGGAATATTTTGAGAGTTTGTTTGCTAACTAAGTACTGAAAGTAAATAACTGAAACGTAAATATTCTTATGAGAATTTTCTGAATAATCTTAAGGTTCTAAAACTAGGGTTTGAGATATTAGGTCCCGGGATCCCCTAGGGTTCTTCAGATTTTCGTTCTTTGTTTGACATGAAAACAGAGAGCAGTCTCGTTATCCGTGCCACGTACCAATTGTGCAGTATCTTTTCTTTTCCTGCACGTTATCACAATCCTGCAGACTGTCGGATTCTTATTAAGCTGCCTAAATCTGCAGTCTCGTTCTAAGGCTGCTAGGGTTTCTAACCTGTCCTGATGGCCCGGGTCAGATTCTCTAACAGTTGGTCTCAAAGATTTCAGGCTAGTCCTAACTCCCCTTCGCTAGTCGGCCCATCGGGGTAAGGTGCTAAATTCTGTCTTCTCTTCCTAACCCTAATCGGACGTTTTCACCTACCGGCTCTGAAACAACCCGGAACCTACGGTTCCTTGCTAGTACAACTTAACGATATCCAAGAGTGCTTTATTAACATAAAAGTAAAGGAGAAACCCTCCTTACAAAGTTTTAAAGGAAACAACGACGACAAAGTTTGAATTTTTCAAATACGACTGAATGTTAACAAATTAACTAGGTGATTCCTAGCTTCTTATTCGCCTTCAATTGCGTGTGCGCGTTCCCCCACCTTTATTCATAACCTGCGGGTTTTCAAATGGCAAAAGCCGACGCAGAAAAACATTTGTCAGTGAAAACTGAGTAAGTATATACCACAATATGTAAAACAGAGTTTTGGCTGAAAGAATGAAAAGAATGTAACTGAAGAGATTCCACAATTTAAATTATTAGTTGAGCTGAGGCGTATTAGAGCCCAGCGGGTAACGATTGCCCACAGAGAGGTCACGATGCAATAATATCATCACACAGGTACCTCTTGGGATATCACAGTCCATCCCAATTCACCCAGGGCGTTTGTAGGTAGCCCGACACTACCCCGCCCATCACATAGCTAAAGGACCTTAAGTGTCGACACCCCTATACAGTCATGACCTAAACATGTATAGGTAGTACTCTATAGCTTTCACAATTTTATAAACCCGTATAGGGTAGGGTATGAAACCCTAGGAGGTCGTCTCACGTGCGCCTCCGGCCATAGCCTTCACACACATCCTCTGTACATCGCCCCATATCATTTATGGTTCATTTATATTCCACAAGATCATTTTAGAACATCGGTTCGAAATTCAGAAGTAACCACATATCTTTCAAAAAGAATATTTGCAAGAGAGATTGTCAAAATTTGAGACTTAAAAGTAGTTGTTCGGAACACAACACACGCCAAGACATATTTTGATAGTTAAAGTATTGTGCGCATAAACTTACCTGGAATGGGGTGAGAACTTCACACACACAAGCTAGCACTGAACTAGTAGTAGGGGTCCTCGATGAACTCGCCTCCTACGAACTCGGTATCTACAATAATCACATAATCCTATATTAACACATATACATCACACAACAAATTGCAATTAAATTGTCCTATATGAAATGCAAGTGAAATCCCCAATTAATTCCCCAAACAAAATATATTACACTAGCTATAATTTTACGTTTAGAATTAAAATAAGAAAAATAGTGACTTATAATTATAAAAGTAATATTTGAGGTAAAGAAAACTTTATTAGATGTTCTAGAATATTTATTTAAATTACTAAGGTGAAATTATATACACAAAGATAGCTATAATAATTTAAAGTTTAGATAAATGAAAATGGGAGCTTAAACTAAAGCTAAAGCTTAACTATTTTTATTATAAAGTTATATTTGCGAAAACCATGTTATAAGTGAAAAAATTTATTTTGCGATAAACCGAAAACATTACTATTTAGTTGTTTAAGAAAAATATAGTATAAATAATATACACATATAAAAAAAAAAAAAAACTATTTTAATTTGGTTATAAAGTTGCATATTTATTTTTTTGAAAAGGATAATTAACTTACAATTGATAAAATATATATACAAATAAGAAATACTAATTTATATTATGATAAAGAATAACTTAAATTACAATTTGTTGATATACAATCAGCCCCCTAAACAGTTTCGCTTCATACAAAAGCCTACCCCCATTTTTGTAAAAAGACACTTTCACACCCCCCCTGATTCACAAACAAACACACCCAGTTTCTTCTTCAACAAAACCCATCTGCAACAATTTTTTTTTTTCTCCACAATCGCTCCACAACTCACATGAACAACCAAGAATTCAATTGATAGTAGCAAAACATTTGGCTGGTGTTTACCGATTGAAAAGCACGGAGGGGAAAAGTGGCGGCGGCGGTGATTTGTTCCTGCCGCTGCTTGGGGTTCGCCGGGACAGAGAGGCGAGCGGACGGTGGTGGTGATGGCGGCGAAACAGGGGACGACGACGCCGGGTGGTTCGGCGACGCAGAGGGACGACGGCGCAGCGGGCGGCGGCGGGCGGTTCGGCGACGCAGAGGGGCGACGGCGTCGGGCGGTTCTGGGCTTCGGCCTGGGTCTTCGCTCGGCGCCAACAGGGAGAAGAGGGAGATGGCGAGGGAGAGAGACAGAGGTGAGGGGGAGATGGTGGCGAGAGAGGGAGACTGAGGGAGAGAAAGAGACAGAGCGTGAGAGAGAGACGATGGAGAGCAAGAGGTTGAGATTGGGTGTACTGTAAACCCAATCGGAAGATTTGGTGTTCAATTAGTGCAATTGATGCAAGATTTCATCTTTGACTTTGATTGGCGGAAATCATGGCGGGGATTAGGAGAGGGGAGGTCAAAATATTGGCTCTTGCCATGGTGGTCGCCGGAAATTGGGGAAGAACACCACTGGTTACCAAATGCAGGTTTGGGGAAGATGAAGGAGAAGTGTTATGGTGTGGCGGGTATACCATTCTACGCGGTGGTTGGTTACGTAAAAGTTATTAAAAGATATGTTTTGGTCACGCTACAACGTTACACGACCCACTACACTTCACCCACTAATTTACACCCAACTAACTAAAAAAAACATCTTAAAAATATAAAAAACAACTTTTGATAAAATATAAATAATAATAATAATAACAATAATAATAATAATAATAATAATAATAATAATAATGAAAAACAACTTTTAGTGCACGAAAACAACTTTTGTAACTTCAAATAAGGACCCGAAAAATTCGTTAAACTCCCTAAAATACCCCCTAAAATATCGGGGTATTACATCACATCTCCCTTAAAACAAAGCTTCGTCCCCGAAGCTTAAAGTAAATCGAATCTCCCAATGCAAGTATGTGGTATGCAGTTCTAATGTGCACATAATAACAAGACAAGACAGGTAATTAAATATACGGCTGTTAAATCACATCTCCCTTAAAAGGAGTGACGTCCCCGTCACTCGGCTCATACCTGGTCGAAGAGGTGTGGGTAACGTTTCCTCATGTCTGCCTCGGCTTCCCAAGTTTCCTCTTCCGTTTGGTGTTTTGACCAAAGAACCTTGACCAGCGTGGTGGACTTGGTACGGGTGTTCCTGGTCTTTGTATCGAGGATTTTTATTGGTTGTTGTTCAAAGGTAAGAGAGGGATCAAGTTCAACAGGCTCGGGATCAATGATATGGCTCGGGTCGGGTACATAAGCTTTGAGTTGGGACACATGAAAGACGTTATGGACTCTACCTAGGCTGTTAGGAAGATTCAGGCGATAGGCAACCTCTCCTATACGATCCAGTACTTCGTAGGGTCCAATGAACTTGGGACTCAATTTTCCTTTCTGATTGAAACGCATAACCCCCTTTGTAGGTGAAACTCTTAAGAACACTTTGTCACCAACTTTGAATTCCAATGGCCTTCTCTTCAAATCCGCGTAAGACTTTTGTCGATCCTGGGCCGCCTTCATCCTTTGCTGAATCATTCGAATCTGGTTTGTCGAGTCCTCGATCATTTGTGGTCCAAGAATGATAGTCTCGCTGATGTCACTCCAACACAGTGGTGTCCTGCACTTCCTCCCATACAGTGCTTCGTAGGGTGCCATCCCTATGCTAGCATGGTAGCTGTTGTTATAAGAGAATTCGATAAGTGGTAACTTGTCCACCCATGAACCTCCAAAGTCCAAAATGCAAGCCCTTAGCATGTCCTCCAGTGTTTGAATCGTTCTCTCAGTCTGGCCATCCGTAGCTGGGTGAAATGTTGTGCTGAACCTAAGCTCAGTGCCCATGGCCTTTTGTAGTTCCTTCCAGAAATGAGATAAGAAGTTTGGATCTCTATCAGAAATTATCGAGCTAGGTACTCCATGTAGTCGTACTACATTCTTGATGTATGCATCCGCCCTCTTTTCCATGTCCCATGTGTCCTTCATGGGGATGAATCTTGCCGTCTTGGTCAATCGATCGACTACCACCCAAATCTGGTTCAACCCATTAGTCGAAACAGGCAAGGCCGTGACAAAGTCCATTGAGATGGAATCCCATTTCCATACCGGTATCTCCAATGGTTGCAACATCCCACCTGGTCTCTTGTGCTCGAACTTAACCTTTTGACACGTCAAACATCGAGATACGAAATCAGCTACTTCCTTCTTCATACCTTTCCACCAGAAGTTCTTCTTCAAATCCTTGTACAACTTGTCTCTTCCTGGATGTACCGAATAAGGTGTGTTATGAGCTTCCCTCATAATCTTCTCCTTTACCTCCGCGCATTTTATTGGTACACACCATCTTCCCTTGAATTTCACGCTTCCGTCTTCCTCCACTTTGAAATCGGGTGCTTCGCCTTTGTTGATCTTCTCCTTAATCTTTTGTAGGAAAGCGTCTTCTTTCTGTGCTTCTTTTATTTCTTCGAAGATGTCCGGTACTATCGTCATATTACACAACATGTTCGTTGTTCCCTTCGTGCAGACTTCAATCTCGAGTCTTCGAAACTCTTCGCAAAGCTTAGGTGGTAAAACCCACATTGCATTTACCGTATGCTCCGTCTTTCGGCTCAATGCATCCGCTACTACGTTGGCTTTCCCTTCATGGTATTGAATTTTTATATCATAATCTTTCACCAATTCTAGCCACCTTCTTTGTCGCATATTCAGCTCCTTTTGAGTGAATATGTACTTTAGGCTTTTGTGATCGGTAAAGATCTTGCACGTCGTACCGTAAAGATAATGCCTCCATATCTTTAATGCAAATACTATGGCCGCCAACTCCAAATCGTGAGTGGGGTAATTCTCCTCGTAGGACTTTAGTTGCCTTGAAGCATACGCAATCACTTTGCCATCTTGCATCAAAACACATCCTAACCCGTGCTTAGACGCATCACTGTAGACTTCAAATTCTCCTCCTTCAGTAGGTAACGTTAGCACCGGTGCCGACGTTAACCTATCCTTTAGGGTTTGGAATGCTTCCTCGCAATCCTTGTCCCATACGTACTTGCTTGTCTTCTTCATTAACGTTGTCATGGGTTTCGCGATCTTGGAGAAATCCTTCACGAATCGTCGATAGTAACCCGCCAATCCTAGGAAGCTTCTTATCTCCGTTACGCTCTTTGGTGTGGGCCAGTCTCTTACTGCAGATATCTTCCCTGGGTCCACTGACACACCTTCCTTCGATATAATGTGCCCTAGAAAAGGCACTCTATCCAACCAAAACTCGCACTTGGACAATTTTCCATACAACTTCTCTTCCCTTAGTGTTTCCAACACCTCCCTCAAATGCTGTTCATGTTCTTCTTTCCCTTTTGAGTAGATTAGTATGTCATCAATGAAAACGACAACAAACTTATCTAGGTACTTCTGGAGAACGCGATTCATCAACTCCATGAATGCTGCTGGAGCATTAGTGAGACCGAATGGCATTACCGTAAACTCGTAGTGGCCATAGCGAGTTCGAAATGCCGTTTTAGGAATATCCTTTTCAGCTATCCTAAGCTGATGATATCCAGACCTTAAATCGATCTTCGAAAAGGTATCGGCTCCTTGTAGCTGGTCGAATAAGTCATCAATCCTTGGAATTGGGTACTTATTCTTAACGGTTACTCCATTCAATTCACGGTAGTCAATGCAAAGTCTTAGGCTACCATCCTTCTTCTTCACGAACAAAACAGGTGCTCCCCATGGTGAAACACTAGGTCTAATGAAACCCTTGTCCAATAACTCCTTCAGTTGTTCCTGAAGCTCTTTTAACTCGGCTGGTGCCATCCTATATGGTGCCTTCGAGATTGGTCCAGTACCTGGTACTAAGTCTATCGCAAAGTCCACGGCTCTCTTAGGTGGCATTCCTGGAAGGTCTTCGGGAAAGACATCTGGGAATTCATTCACAACTGGGATGTCCTCTAATTTCTCCCCTTCTTTCTCCTGATCATGGATCGTACAGAGGTATGCCCTATGCCCTTTCTTCACATCGGGGAGGATGGTTAAGGCTGACACGATTTGGATTTTGGGTTCTCTAGTTATACCCCTATAGGATAGGCGCTCGCCTTTTGGTCCACGAAACCTAACCTTTTGGGTGGCACACTCTATGGTTGCTTTGTATTTGCTAAGCCAATCCATACCTAAGATGACATCTAGGTTGCCGAGATCAAAAGGAATCAGGTCAGAAGGTAGCTTGGCTCCTAATATTTCTAGGTTGACTCCAGGGTACATGGTATTGCAGGGTGTGACTTCTCCAGTAGGGGTAAAGATGGATATAGATATTGGGGTAGGATTTGGTAAGTCTAATTTCTTAGCAAAAGTAGATGATATGAAAGAAAATGTGGCTCCAGAATCAAATAACACAAAAGCAGGGGTAGAATGGATTAGGAATGTACCAGTCACCACGTTGGCCTGTGCTGCCTGAGTCTGATTCATCACATTGATAGTTCCAGCTGCGCTGCGTGCTGTGGCTGCGGGTGCAGGTGCGCCTGCTACTGTGGTTGCTGAAGTAGCATTGTTGTTTCCTTGGGGTCGGTTGTTGTAACCATTTCCTCCCTGCCAGTTGTTACCTCGGTTATAGCCTCCTCCATTGTTGTTTCTGTTGCCGGCATTGTTGTTGTTTCCCCCCATACTGATTTCCACGGTTGTTATTGCCTCCCTGATTATAACCGCTGTTATTCCCTCCGTAGTTGTTTCCTCCACGGTTGTATCCTCCATTTCCCCCTTGGCGGTTCACATTGTTTCCTCCATATCCTCCACCATTGTTATTCCCGAAGTTATTGAAGTTGTTGTTGTTGAAGCTTCCACCGCTGTTGTTCCCTGAGGGCCTTGAACGACATTCAAACCTTCGATGGCCTAGCTTACCACAATTGAGGCAGTTAACTTTGTTCCCCCGACAGTCCACTCCTGGATGGTTCATGCCGCATTGCTTGCAGTTGTAGATTCGTACCTGGCCTTGGTTTCCAAATTGATTGGTGGGGGCTGGGTTGGGACGAAACCTTTTATCTCCGTTATTGTTCCCCGAACCACGATTCTGGAAACCTGTCCCTGCCAGTGCCTCAGACTTCCTCTTCTTAATTTCTTCATTATTCTCATCAATCAAATTCTGGGCGTCTTGAGCTGCCCCATAAGCGTCCATAAGGGTGTCAAATCGGGTCGCAATCAAGGCCATTCGGAGTTGGAAGTTTAAACCTCCTATAAACCTCTTGATCTTCTTTGCCTCACTCGGCACCAGTTCCCTTCCAAACCTCATCAACTCCATGTATTTCTGATGATAATCATAAGGGTTGTCACTTCCCTGTTTCAAGTTCATGAATTCCTTGAACTTCCTATCCTTGACATGTTCAGGATAGAAACGTTCACGTAGCGCTGCTTTCAGCTGTTCCCAGCCAAATCCCTGCTGGGCGAGAAGTTCTTCTCCCTTGGCTGACCACCAGTTGTCAGCCTCCTTCTTGAAGTAGTAGAGGGCTACTTCGACACGCTGATCTTCAGGGCAGCGCGCAGATACTAGGACTTTTCCAAAGTCCCTAATCCAGTTTTCCAAGGTGGTGGGGTCATCCGTCCCATAAAAGAAGTCAGGGCGGAGTTCAGCTACCCTACTCATAACATTCCCCCCTCCGTTGTGGGTGTTTTGTAGAATTTGGGTGAGAGCTAGAGTTGCCTGACGCATCTCCTGAAATTCAATGGGGTCGACGGGTGGAACTTGGCCGCCATGGGTTTGCTGACCTCCCTGGTTCATTGTTCCTACTTCTCTTGCACGTCTCCTGGTATAATATTGCATTGTACCTTTGTTTAAATATATAACCTTACTTAATATAGGTCGGAAGGAATTATACTTCTAGTTCACATACATGCAGCCTATAAGTTTCAAAATTTAAGCATATATTTATCCATCCATCAAATAATCCACATAAACATTTAAATGGTAAGGAGCTACTCAATTCTATAAAGTAAATAGTAACTCCTAAAGTAAGCTAAACGTTCGCTCTCGTGATAAAAGAAATGCAGTAGATGACAATCCTAAGGGTGGGATGGGTGTGGAACTACTCTTCGTCATCAGTGGGGAGCATGAGCTCGCTATCAGCAGCGTCGATCTAATCTCTTCCGCCTCATTGTTTCCTTCATGTTCCTTCTCGTCAGTCTCATCGATCTCATCCATATCGGCATCCCAATCTATAAGCTCCTCCTATGCGTCCTCATCTTGGTTTTCAACTTGGTCTTGCCCATATCCTTGGTCCTCGTCCAAGTCCATGTTCAGAAAGGAGAGAAAAGGAGTCTCGGAAGTGTACTAGACCGCGTATACACTCATAATCTCAACGGAACTAATTTCAAATAATCTAAGTAATCAAGAACTCACATGCGTAGAACAATTATCCAGTAATGACACACATTGAGGTATACATGTAGCACATAACAATTTTCACATCCAAGTAGCAAAGGAATCACAAATAACAAGGAACCCTATTGTACTATCCCACAACCCCGGCTTGTTCAAATTTTATTTCCGGTTTTAGTTATCCTATATCCATTTTAAATTTTTGAAAAGCTTCCAGTTATTTTGAATCTTTATTTAATGGAAATCGAGAAGTCGTACTAGCGTTGGAACCGTCGGCTCTGATACCAACTGAAACAACCCGGAACCTACGGTTCCTTGCTAGTACAACTTAACGATATCCAAGAGTGCTTTATTAACATAAAAGTAAAGGAGAAACCCTCCTTACAAAGTTTTAAAGGAAACAACGACGACAAAGTTTGAATTTTTCAAATACGACTGAATGTTAACAAATTAACTAGGTGATTCCTAGCTTCTTATTCGCCTTCAATTGCGTGTGCGCGTTCCCCCACCTTTATTCATAACCTGCGGGTTTTCAAATGGCAAAAGCCGACGCAGAAAAACATTTGTCAGTGAAAACTGAGTAAGTATATACCACAATATGTAAAACAGAGTTTTGGCTGAAAGAATGAAAAGAATGTAACTGAAGAGATTCCACAATTTAAATTATTAGTTGAGCTGAGGCGTATTAGAGCCCAGCGGGTAACGATTGCCCACAGAGAGGTCACGATGCAATAATATCATCACACAGGTACCTCTTGGGATATCACAGTCCATCCCAATTCACCCAGGGCGTTTGTAGGTAGCCCGACACTACCCCGCCCATCACATAGCTAAAGGACCTTAAGTGTCGACACCCCTATACAGTCATGACCTAAACATGTATAGGTAGTACTCTATAGCTTTCACAATTTTATAAACCCGTATAGGGTAGGGTATGAAACCCTAGGAGGTCGTCTCACGTGCGCCTCCGGCCATAGCCTTCACACACATCCTCTGTACATCGCCCCATATCATTTATGGTTCATTTATATTCCACAAGATCATTTTAGAACATCGGTTCGAAATTCAGAAGTAACCACATATCTTTCAAAAAGAATATTTGCAAGAGAGATTGTCAAAATTTGAGACTTAAAAGTAGTTGTTCGGAACACAACACACGCCAAGACATATTTTGATAGTTAAAGTATTGTGCGCATAAACTTACCTGGAATGGGGTGAGAACTTCACACACACAAGCTAGCACTGAACTAGTAGTAGGGGTCCTCGATGAACTCGCCTCCTACGAACTCGGTATCTACAATAATCACATAATCCTATATTAACACATATACATCACACAACAAATTGCAATTAAATTGTCCTATATGAAATGCAAGTGAAATCCCCAATTAATTCCCCAAACAAAATATATTACACTAGCTATAATTTTACGTTTAGAATTAAAATAAGAAAAATAGTGACTTATAATTATAAAAGTAATATTTGAGGTAAAGAAAACTTTATTAGATGTTCTAGAATATTTATTTAAATTACTAAGGTGAAATTATATACACAAAGATAGCTATAATAATTTAAAGTTTAGATAAATGAAAATGGGAGCTTAAACTAAAGCTAAAGCTTAACTATTTTTATTATAAAGTTATATTTGCGAAAACCATGTTATAAGTGAAAAAATTTATTTTGCGATAAACCGAAAACATTACTATTTAGTTGTTTAAGAAAAAATATAGTATAAATAATATACACATATAAAAAAAAAAAAAAACTATTTTAATTTGGTTATAAAGTTGCATATTTTTTTTTTTGAAAAGGATAATTAACTTACAATTGATAAAATATATATACAAATAAGAAATACTAATTTATATTATGATAAAGAATAACTTAAATTACAATTTGTTGATATACAATCAGCCCCCTAAACAGTTTCGCTTCATACAAAAGCCTACCCCCATTTTTGTAAAAAGACACTTTCACACCCCCCCTGATTCACAAACAAACACACCCAGTTTCTTCTTCAACAAAACCCATCTGCAACAATTTTTTTTTTCTCCACAATCGCTCCACAACTCACATGAACAACCAAGAATTCAATTGATAGTAGCAAAACATTTGGCTGGTGTTTACCGATTGAAAAGCACGGAGGGGAAAAGTGGCGGCGGCGGTGATTTGTTCCTGCCGCTGCTTGGGGTTCGCCGGGACAGAGAGGCGAGCGGACGGTGGTGGTGATGGCGGCGAAACAGGGGACGACGACGCCGGGTGGTTCGGCGACGCAGAGGGACGACGGCGCAGCGGGCGGCGGCGGGCGGTTCGGCGACGCAGAGGGGCGACGGCGTCGGGCGGTTCTGGGCTTCGGCCTGGGTCTTCGCTCGGCGCCAACAGGGAGAAGAGGGAGATGGCAAGGGAGAGAGACAGAGGTGAGGGGGAGATGGTGGCGAGAGAGGGAGACTGAGGGAGAGAAAGAGACAGAGCGTGAGAGAGAGACGATGGAGAGCAAGAGGTTGAGATTGGGTGTACTGTAAACCCAATCGGAAGATTTGGTGTTCAATTAGTGCAATTGATGCAAGATTTCATCTTTGACTTTGATTGGCGGAAATCATGGCGGGGATTAGGAGAGGGGAGGTCAAAATATTGGCTCTTGCCATGGTGGTCGCCGGAAATTGGGGAAGAACACCACTGGTTACCAAATGCAGGTTTGGGGAAGATGAAGGAGAAGTGTTATGGTGTGGCGGGTATACCATTCTACGCGGTGGTTGGTTACGTAAAAGTTATTAAAAGATATGTTTTGGTCACGCTACAACGTTACACGACCCACTACACTTCACCCACTAATTTACACCCAACTAACTAAAAAAAACATCTTAAAAATATAAAAAACAACTTTTGATAAAATATAAATAATAATAATAATAACAATAATAATAATAATAATAATAATAATAATAATAATAATAATAATGAAAAACAACTTTTAGTGCACGAAAACAACTTTTGTAACTTCAAATAAGGACCCGAAAAATTCGTTAAACTCCCTAAAATACCCCCTAAAATATCGGGGTATTACATCACATCTCCCTTAAAACAAAGCTTCGTCCCCGAAGCTTAAAGTAAATCGAATCTCCCAATGCAAGTATGTGGTATGCAGTTCTAATGTGCACATAATAACAAGACAAGACAGGTAATTAAATATACGGCTGTTAAATCACATCTCCCTTAAAACAACCCGGAACCTACGGTTCCTTGCTAGTACAACTTAACGATATCCAAGAGTGCTTTATTAACATAAAAGTAAAGGAGAAACCCTCCTTACAAAGTTTTAAAGGAAACAACGACGACAAAGTTTGAATTTTTCAAATACGACTGAATGTTAACAAATTAACTAGGTGATTCCTAGCTTCTTATTCGCCTTCAATTGCGTGTGCGCGTTCCCCCACCTTTATTCATAACCTGCGGGTTTTCAAATGGCAAAAGCCGACGCAGAAAAACATTTGTCAGTGAAAACTGAGTAAGTATATACCACAATATGTAAAACAGAGTTTTGGCTGAAAGAATGAAAAGAATGTAACTGAAGAGATTCCACAATTTAAATTATTAGTTGAGCTGAGGCGTATTAGAGCCCAGCGGGTAACGATTGCCCACAGAGAGGTCACGATGCAATAATATCATCACACAGGTACCTCTTGGGATATCACAGTCCATCCCAATTCACCCAGGGCGTTTGTAGGTAGCCCGACACTACCCCGCCCATCACATAGCTAAAGGACCTTAAGTGTCGACACCCCTATACAGTCATGACCTAAACATGTATAGGTAGTACTCTATAGCTTTCACAATTTTATAAACCCGTATAGGGTAGGGTATGAAACCCTAGGAGGTCGTCTCACGTGCGCCTCCGGCCATAGCCTTCACACACATCCTCTGTACATCGCCCCATATCATTTATGGTTCATTTATATTCCACAAGATCATTTTAGAACATCGGTTCGAAATTCAGAAGTAACCACATATCTTTCAAAAAGAATATTTGCAAGAGAGATTGTCAAAATTTGAGACTTAAAAGTAGTTGTTCGGAACACAACACACGCCAAGACATATTTTGATAGTTAAAGTATTGTGCGCATAAACTTACCTGGAATGGGGTGAGAACTTCACACACACAAGCTAGCACTGAACTAGTAGTAGGGGTCCTCGATGAACTCGCCTCCTACGAACTCGGTATCTACAATAATCACATAATCCTATATTAACACATATACATCACACAACAAATTGCAATTAAATTGTCCTATATGAAATGCAAGTGAAATCCCCAATTAATTCCCCAAACAAAATATATTACACTAGCTATAATTTTACGTTTAGAATTAAAATAAGAAAAATAGTGACTTATAATTATAAAAGTAATATTTGAGGTAAAGAAAACTTTATTAGATGTTCTAGAATATTTATTTAAATTACTAAGGTGAAATTATATACACAAAGATAGCTATAATAATTTAAAGTTTAGATAAATGAAAATGGGAGCTTAAACTAAAGCTAAAGCTTAACTATTTTTATTATAAAGTTATATTTGCGAAAACCATGTTATAAGTGAAAAAATTTATTTTGCGATAAACCGAAAACATTACTATTTAGTTGTTTAAGAAAAAATATAGTATAAATAATATACACATATAAAAAAAAAAAAACTATTTTAATTTGGTTATAAAGTTGCATATTTATTTTTTTGAAAAGGATAATTAACTTACAATTGATAAAATATATATACAAATAAGAAATACTAATTTATATTATGATAAAGAATAACTTAAATTACAATTTGTTGATATACAATCAGCCCCCTAAACAGTTTCGCTTCATACAAAAGCCTACCCCCATTTTTGTAAAAAGACACTTTCACACCCCCCCTGATTCACAAACAAACACACCCAGTTTCTTCTTCAACAAAACCCATCTGCAACAATTTTTTTTTTTCTCCACAATCGCTCCACAACTCACATGAACAACCAAGAATTCAATTGATAGTAGCAAAACATTTGGCTGGTGTTTACCGATTGAAAAGCACGGAGGGGAAAAGTGGCGGCGGCGGTGATTTGTTCCTGCCGCTGCTTGGGGTTCGCCGGGACAGAGAGGCGAGCGGACGGTGGTGGTGATGGCGGCGAAACAGGGGACGACGACGCCGGGTGGTTCGGCGACGCAGAGGGACGACGGCGCAGCGGGCGGCGGCGGGCGGTTCGGCGACGCAGAGGGGCGACGGCGTCGGGCGGTTCTGGGCTTCGGCCTGGGTCTTCGCTCGGCGCCAACAGGGAGAAGAGGGAGATGGCGAGGGAGAGAGACAGAGGTGAGGGGGAGATGGTGGCGAGAGAGGGAGACTGAGGGAGAGAAAGAGACAGAGCGTGAGAGAGAGACGATGGAGAGCAAGAGGTTGAGATTGGGTGTACTGTAAACCCAATCGGAAGATTTGGTGTTCAATTAGTGCAATTGATGCAAGATTTCATCTTTGACTTTGATTGGCGGAAATCATGGCGGGGATTAGGAGAGGGGAGGTCAAAATATTGGCTCTTGCCATGGTGGTCGCCGGAAATTGGGGAAGAACACCACTGGTTACCAAATGCAGGTTTGGGGAAGATGAAGGAGAAGTGTTATGGTGTGGCGGGTATACCATTCTACGCGGTGGTTGGTTACGTAAAAGTTATTAAAAGATATGTTTTGGTCACGCTACAACGTTACACGACCCACTACACTTCACCCACTAATTTACACCCAACTAACTAAAAAAAACATCTTAAAAATATAAAAAACAACTTTTGATAAAATATAAATAATAATAATAATAACAATAATAATAATAATAATAATAATAATAATAATAATAATAATAATAATAATGAAAAACAACTTTTAGTGCACGAAAACAACTTTTGTAACTTCAAATAAGGACCCGAAAAATTCGTTAAACTCCCTAAAATACCCCCTAAAATATCGGGGTATTACAGGCTCGGGTCTGTAGCAATTCTGGTTCGCGACTCCGATCATGCATAAACGAATATAATCAAAGACAGAATAACTGATAAAAAGTGCTGAATTAAGATAGTACGATCATGAATTCATAGTCAAAACGTAGAACCAATCTCTGAAAACGAAACCCTAGGTTCACCGAGAACCTAGGTAAAAGTTTAGCTACTGAAATTCATAACGAAAATAACGCAGTTTTTGAATGAGAGAGAAGAAGAGCAAACGGGTGTCTTGAATCTGGATTCACGTTTCCGTGCTCTCCAGGAATGCTCTTACTTCTCCTTCGGTTGTGCTGTCTTGTGTTTTCCCCCTCAAAACGAGTCTGGACGAGTCTTTAAATAGTGCTGTTTTTCCCGAAACGCTCGTGCCAGAAATTACGAAAACTGCCATCGGTCCACCGACTCGGGAAAAAAGTCAACATGGCTGCGTATATACGCAAGGGTTGCGTATATACGCAACCAGGGCCCATAAATCAGCATCCCCCACCTCCTGCCTGCGTATATCCGCAGCAGCTGCGTATATACGTAGCCCCTGCGTATATACGCAGGCAGGGGCTGTGTCCTGGCCCGACTTGGTCCTCTGCGGGGCCCGGTTGGGTCTCCTAGGTCCCACACTTCTGCCTGAAATCTCCAATTTGCCTTCCTGGGTGTCTTCCTGCTCTTTTCTGCCTCGGCCTGCGTTTTGACCCGAAACTTGTCAAAATTACCAAAATACCCCTGGGTCAAAACTGCTCCAAATTCTGCCCAATCCTGACTCTGCCCATAGGAAAACTGCTGACTGAATTTGGGAGACAAAATCAGAACTTGACTCCAGAAACCCGGGCCCGGTGCCAAAATGACCAAAATACCCCTAGGCCAAAACTGTCCCGGAAATCGTCACGAACATGAAATAGTTGCTCCTGACTCTGGACATCGGGAACCGGGACTCCTTACTCGAACGTGGCCTGTCTGGGACCCACACTTGACGGGAGTCGGTTTTTCTGCCGGACTCCGTTTCAACATTATAACCTGTTTTCGGAAAGCCCTTGACGTCTCTGTTCTTTTGCCCCCGGTTTCACTTCAAAATTCCAAGTCAAGCTCAAGATATTTTCAACCGAGCGCATCCCGGTGATTCTCGATTTTAGCGTTTTCAGCTTCCTCGGTCGGTTTTCATTGCTCGTTTTTCCTCCAGTCTTTCCGTTTTCCATTCCGCTCTCCCTTTTACCAGTCTCGGTCAAATCCTGCTCCGAGTATTTTCTGCACGTTTCCCGAGGCAATCCCGGTTCTGTCTCGGCACGCATCCCAATGCACTTCCCGAACCTGTTCCTGTAAAGATTACACGAACAAACCCGCGATCATATCTCGAAATGCGCAAAATAAGCAGAAATTCATGATGAGCTAATAAACATCTCGTTCCTAAAACCGATCCTTTCCAAGGGTGAATTCTTGCTAAAACGCGGTTTTCTAGCACAAAGGCACGTCAAATCAGTCTAAACGATAACCCCTATTTGGGCGTTATCAAATACCCCCACACTAAACTTTGCTCGTCCGAGCAAACTCTAGCTATATACTACCAATGCATACTATCCGGAATCAATCCAGAGCGGTGTAACTGCAGTTATTTAAAAACAATATTAATATTATAAAAACAGTTTATCTTTTTGGTGAGACTGGACAATCTCTTCAACTCAAACGGGACATCATTAAGTTCTCATATTCCCCTAGATTTCAGAAACTGCGGTGATCGGAAGAACTTGCGGCCAGCCTAGGTTAGGAACAAGCACGAACACTACTTACTTATGCTTTTGCACGCAAACCGAACGTATCCCTAACGCACACCTTCCGTGCTTTTACTCCGGGTGTAATGTAAATCTGATGGATTTGGGACGGTAGGATAAGTCATTTAGAAGCGATGTCCTAAACGTCACAACACACTCACACATACCCCAATCTCACACTCCCTCACCAAGATGACGGAAACTGACCCAAATCACCTAAGATTCTAGACACTAAAATTTCCCCAGTCCCGGTGTAACTACCGTTCTTGCACAACTGTGAACGTATGTGAAACTGCTAAAAAAATTGTCGGCCTGGCGTTTTGAAATAAAATCAATCAAGCACCCTGAATTTTCTGCCTTTGATACTTTTTTTTTCGTTTTTTTGGTTGTTTTTTTTTTTACTTGGGGCAACACAATAAACAACAATAATATAAACCAGGCCAACTCTATGATAAACCAAAAACGTGATGTGGCAGAAAAATAGTGAAATAAAATTTGAAACGACCACCCCCACACTAATTTCGAACCATGTAGTCAATCTGTAAAATAATCGCGCTCTTCCAACCGATCCTCCTCACTCCAAGGATGTCTAAGTAGCTCAGCGCGTCCTCTAAATAACCTTGTCAACCCCAAGTTTCCCATGTCGTGCGGAAAATTTACGCACTACGGCTCTCCACCTGTGCTCACGGTGTAATGTCGCGAGTCACCGCCACACCGAAGTGTGTTGCCGTCACTATCTCACCCTTACACACCCTCAAATATACAAATGAAGCTCATCCACTTTCAAATATGATAAATCTGCTCTACCCCAGAAAATCCCCCTCAACTCAACTCCCTCGTGCTATGACGCGTAGGAAAGGTAAAAATACTAACAATGATGCGAGTATCAAAAAACTGTAGGGTTTTGATTCATGGATCGCGCAAACGGAAGCATAATCAAACAAATAACCATGCAAAACCCTCCAAGGATCACAAGTCTAGATGCATAACGATAGTGAAGGTAAGAAATCATAAACACACCTTTGGGTTCTCCTTGATGACTTCAAACGCGAATAGTGTCACGTTCTCTATAGTTGATCCACGCCTAGAGTTGCTCCTAGATCTCCCAAACTCCTTGGTGCTAGCCCGGAATAAGAGGAGGGTGAAGGAATCACGCAAAACGAGACAAAAGAGGGGGTTTCGGCCCTCTTTTGGCCGACGGGGACGAGGGCGGCGGCAATGGGGGGCGTCGGCCTCCTTTGTTGCTTGCTCTCTCTCCTTTGTTCTCTCCTACTCTTGTTATGATCACTAATGAGCATAAGTTATGAGGAAGGTAGGAAGGAGGGTCCTTTATATAGTCCAACAACTCCTTGTTAACTACCTAAAGGACTTATTCTAGTCCTACTAGAATTCAATTTAGTCCCTTCCTTGCAAATTAGTCCCTACTAAGTTTGCAAGGGTTTGCAAAGTGATCCTTCTAATGAATTAATCCAATTAATTAATTCCCAAATCTAGTACAACTCTATATAGCGTGTGACCCCATAGGTTCTATCTAGTTGGTAGCAACTATTTGCTAATATGGAGCGGTTTCTAGCAAAACATCCATTCTAGCCAACTAATAGAATAGTCATCTAGACAACCTTGTACAAGTAATTGTCTCATCCCCTTGCCTCCATATCCGGATTGGACACGAGACATACAAGTCACACTCGTATATCCAATCCATAGTTTCTCGATCTATGGGAATAGCCT
Organism: Linanthus parryae; assembly: GCA_023055425.1. Taxonomy (NCBI): domain Eukaryota; kingdom Viridiplantae; phylum Streptophyta; class Magnoliopsida; order Ericales; family Polemoniaceae; genus Linanthus; species Linanthus parryae. The sequence continues at coordinate 19,316,503 of JALGPY010000012.1, read as the reverse complement.
TATTCGTGCAAATAACATCAATATCCCATATATTGATTTATTTGAGTCTGGCCAGACATTCTATAAGCACTATCCCTCGAGTGGCCTAGGATATCTACTCCCGTTATGTGGGAGGGGCAAATCCTCTCTACGTCCACTACGATCTCTAAGCTTGCTTCTCATTGTATCCAGTACACGCCTTTATAACTACCCAGTTACGGTGTAGCGTTTAACGCTACCAAGATCACAATGATCCACAACTAGAATATCTAGTGACTTCAAGTCTAAGGATGACAATACCATTGCACCCCGAGAAGCACTTGTGACTCAACATAACATGTATGTAGCCTTCTCGGTGATGGGTCAATCCAGTGCAACATTCCGTAATGCACACCTATGTGTTGGATCGTGATATCTCCATATCAATCCAACCCCATACTAGTCTATAGATGATTGTCCCATTTAATCATTATACTTGACTAGGGATATTTAAGATAAACAACACGTTTGTAAATCTAAGGACTTCATTATATTAAATATCCAATAAATAATAAATGAATTTTCTAGCCATATTCCAATTTATACTAAACTAGATTGCCTCTAGCGCATCTATTCCAACAGTCTCCCACTTGCACTAGAGCCAATCTGGCGCATCTCGTATGCCCATACTCCTAGTGTGCCCTTCATGCTTCCATTGCGTGAGAGGCTTCGTAAGCGGGTCTGACAGATTATCATCTGTAGGAATCTTGCATATCCGAACGTTTCCTCTATCGATAATATCTCGAATCAGATGGAACTTCCTGAGCACGTGCTTGGACTTCTGGTGCGATCTGGGTTCCTTTGATTGCGCGATCGCCCCAGTGTTGTCACAGAACTACTCCACTGGATCCGCAATGCTAGGGACCACACCAAGTTCAGAAACAAACTTTCTGATCCAAACAGCCTCCATTGCTGCGCCATTTGCAGCAATGTACTCAGCCTCTGTTGTAGAATCAGCTACCGTTCTTGCTTGGAACTCTTCCAGCTCACCGCTGCTCCATTCAGGCAAAACACATATCCCGACTGTGATCTAAAGTCATCTCTGTCGGTTTGGAAGCTTGCATCAGTGTAACCCCTTACACGCAACTCTTCCTCACCGCCAAATATCAAGAAAGCATCCTTAGTTCTTCTCAAGTACTTTAGGATGTTCTTGACAGCAATCCAGTGACTCTCACCTGGATTGGATTGGTATCTGCTTGTCATACTCAAGGCATATGACACATCTGGTCTAGTACATAACATGGCGTACATGATAGATCCTATGGCCGAGGCATAGGGAATCCTACTCATGCGTTCCTTCTCAATCTCATTGGAAGGACAACCACTCTTCGAAAGAGTGATTCCATGTGACATGGGCAAGAATCCCTTCTTGGAATCTTGCATGTTGAACCGTTTCAACACCTTGTCAATATATGTACTTTGACTTAGGCCTAGCATCCTCTTAGATCTATCTCTATAGATCTTTATACCGAGTATATAGGCTGCTTCCCCTAAGTCTTTCATTGAGAAACACTTTCCTAGCCAATCTTTCACAGATTGCAGCATGGGAATGTCGTTTCCAATGAGTAGTATGTCATCCACATACAAGACCAGAAAAGCTACAGAGCTCCCACTAACCTTCTTGTAGACACAAGACTCATCTTCGTTTCTGATGAAGCCAAACTCTTTGACCACTTCATCAAAACGTCGATTCCAAATCCTAGAAGCTTGCTTCAATCCATAAATGGATCGTTGGAGCTTACAGACTTTGTTGGCTTGCTTTAGATCCTCAAAACCCTCCGGCTGTATCATATACACGTCCTCGAGGAGATTCCCATACAGGAATGCTGTTTTGACATCCATCTGCCAAATCTCATAGTCGTAGTATGCTGCAATTGCAAGTAGGATTCGGATGGATTTGGTCATAGCGACTGGTGAAAAGGTTTCATCATAGTCAATACCATGAATCTGTCTGAATCCTTTAGCCACCAATCGGCCCTTATAGGTAATCACATTACCATCCATGTCGATATTCTTCTTGAAGACCCACTTGCACCCTATGGGCCGTGCCCCATCAGGTGGTTCCACCAAAGTCCATACTTTGTTGGTATACATGGATTCCATCTCGGATCTCATGGCCTCAAGCCACTTCTGAGAGTCTGGGCCACTCATGGCCTCCTCATAGGTAGTAGGCTCATCATCTATGAGCATCGTGTCACCGGAATCAGTCACGAGAAGTCCGTACCTCTCGGGTTCCTGGCGCACTCTACTAGATCTACGAAGCTCTTGTGTTACCTGAACAAGTGGCTCCACAACTGCTTGTGGTTCCTGTTCATGTTCCATAATCGGTTTAGTGATTTGTGATTCTTAAACCTCTTCAAGTTCTACATTCCTCCCACTTGCTTCTTTAGAGACAAACTCTCTTTCTAGAAACACGCCGGTCCGAGCAACAAACACTTTGTTCTCGGTTGGATTGTAGAAGTAGTATCCCTTAGTTTCCTTAGGGTACCCCACAAATTTACACTTATCCGATTTAGGCCCTAACTTGTCTGATTCTAAACGTTTTACATAGACATCGCAGCCCCAAATCCTCATGAACGACAGTGTGGGACGCCTCCCACTCCACATCTCATATGGTGTCTTCATGACTGATTTAGATGGAACACGGTTAATGGTGAAAGCTGCACTTAATAGAGCGTAGCCCCAAAATGATAATGGAAGATCGGTTTGACACATCATAGACCGAACCATATCCAATAGGGTTCGATTCCTCCTCTCGGACACGCCATTCCATTGTGGCGTTCCGGGAGGAGTGAGTTGGGACACGATCCCACACTCTCTAAGATAGTCGTCAAACTCTTGGCTCAAGTATTCTCCTCCACGATCCGATCGTAGAGCCTTGATACTTTTGCCAAGTTGCTTCTCTACTTCATTCTTGAATTCTTTGAACACTTCAAAGGATTCGAATTTTGCCCTCATAAGGTACACAAATCCATATCTACTGTAATCATCAGTAAATGTAATGAAGTAGACATAACCACCCCTGGCAGGCGTGGCAAATGGCCCACACACATCGGTATGTATGAGCGCCAATTGCTCACTAGTCCTCTCACCTTTCTTATTGAAAGGGAACTTTGTCCATTTTCCCAATAAACAAGCCTCACATGTCTCATATGATTCACAATCAAATGAGTCTAGTAATCCATCCTTATGAAGTCTAGATACACGTTTCTCATTTATATGGCCTAAACGACAATGCCATAAATAAGCAGGATTTAAATCATTTGTTTTAATCCGCTTGGTATTAATGTTGTAGACATGATTGCTTAGATCAAGGACATAAAGTCCATTAAATAATTGCGCACTAAAATAGTGAATATTATTCAAATAAAAGGAACAACAATTGTTCTTTATTGAAATAATAAAACCATCCTTGTCCAAACAAGAAATAGAAATAATGTTTTTGCTCATAGCAGGCACAAAATAGCAATTATTTAATTCTAAAACTAATCCTGAAGGCAGAGATAGCTCGCACACGCCTATGGCCAACGCAGCAACCTTTGCTCCATTCCCAACGCGCAGATCTACCTCCCCTTTAGCCAATCTTTTACTTCTCTTTAGATCCTGCATATTTCGACAAATATGAGATCCACATCCAGTATCTAATACCCATGATGTAGAGACAGTTAAATTGACATCTACAACAAAAATACCTGGTGGTGGTGGAATCACTATTCCAAGCCTCTTGTCCTCCAGATATTTTGGGCAGTTCCTCCTCCAGTGTCCAGGTTGACTGCAGTAGTGACACTCACCCTTAGTCACGACCTTGGCAATGCCACCAACAGGCTTAAGGGCTTGTTCCTTGGATTTGGCAACTGACTTGCCTTTACCCTTGGAGGAAGAGGCAAACTTTTTGCCCTTTCCTTTATGCACCATCATAATGGCCTTGCCCTTACCCTTGTTGATGCTCTGTTCAGCCGTCCTCAACATGTTGAGCAAATCTGGCAGTGGTTTAACGATCTCGTTCATGTTATAGTTCATAATGAACTGTCCATAACTCTCGGGCAACGATTGCAACACAAGATCGGTTGCCAACTCTTGGCCGACCGGGAACCCAAGCCGGGCGAGATTCTCCAAGTACCCGATCATTCGGAGTACATGGGGTCCCACCGGGTTCCCTTCTGCCAGATGACATTTGAACAGTGCCTTTGAGACCTCATACCTCTCTACCCTCGCCTGCTCTTGGAAGAGCTGCTTTAGATGTTCGATCATATCGACAGCATTCATGTTCTCGTGTTGCTTCTGAAGCTCAGAGGTCATGGTGCCAAGCATTAGGCAGGCCGCATCATTAGCGTCATCAACACGCTTTTGATACGCCTTTAAGGCAACAGGTGTCTGGTTCTCTGGACCTTCTGGAACATGCTCCTCTATTGCGTACAGTTTCTTCTCTTGCTTGAGAACAATTCTCAAGTTTCTGTACCAATCAAGAAAGTTGGTTCCAGAGAGCTTGTCCTTCTCAAGGACAGATCGTAGGGAATGTTGTGCCATTTGGAATTCTACAAAAGGAAAATACGCAAGTTTTAGTATTTGTGAATTTTTGACTATATTTAATAATGGCTAGTTTATTAAATATAGCTCCCACTATTTTTCTACGGATTAATAACCCTCAAGATATTAATGCGGAAAATATCATTATATTTTCTAGTGGGCCAAGATCCATCTTTTCATCTCCTTATGAGCTTGCTTTGGCAAGTCACCCATAATTTGACTACTTTTAGGTAGGAACAATTCCAATTGCATCCCATATGCAACTCTTGGTTCAATCGGGCAAATAACTCCTTATTTATCCATCCATATGGATAATCCCAATTGATTGCCTCTAGGTTTCTTAATCAAATTAATAGCCTAGTTGTGTTCAACCTCTTATCTAAACAATTGCACATTGTTACGTGCCATCGCATTCCATCATTATGAACCAAGCCGCCATGCTTTGGCACGCACGAACTTGATAAATAATGATGATAATGAGTGTTTAAATAACGAGAAGGCAAGAACACAATATTTAAAATTTGAGGGATTTTGAACTCAATTTTTAATTGTTTTGTTGATCAATATCAACTAATCTATCTATTTGAGTTTGGGCACAACTCCAAATAATAGATCCGGGTTGTCTAATTATCTTATTATCCTAATTGCATGCATCATCCATACACCAACCACACAAATAATAAGACAATAAATAAACAACCACAAAACAGAAAATTAAACGTGATGTGGATATGGCCTTTTCTAGACTAAGATAATTCCAAGCCAATTGAATTATCTATGAACCCTAAGCAAACACATCTCCATGCGTCTTGATCTTTTGGTCCATCCTTCATAGTCATGTGGTATGCTCCATGCTCCATGCTCCATCTTTTGTGGCTCCTTTGGCTTTGGGCTTCTTTTTCTCCAATCTTGGCTAACAATCTACTTTATCTAGCACTAACTAATATCTATACTAAATAAAATAAATCTCACAAGTTGAGAAAAAAAATGGCACGCAGGCCATAAAACCCTAATTAATTATTACAATTAATTGATCAGCTCGCAGGCCGTAAAAACAAACCACAAAATTAAACATCCACATCAAACCACATCCTAAGGCCATATCCAATCACCATGCGATTTGCACATAAACAGTTAAAATCCAATTTTAACGCGCTTGGTCAATTTTAATTGATTTTAGGATTTCTAGGGTTAAAACGGTCCATGGGCCCAACAATCCAATTGCCCGGACCCATCAAAGTGAACCACAAAGGCCCTAGGGCCGGCCCGGCCCAAAACCCGCAAGCTAGGCCCGCGGGTTAGGGCTGCCCGGCCCCTTAGGGCGGCCAAGCTTGGGCGGCAAGCAAGGGGGCGGTCCCCTAGGGGGCCGAACCTCCTCTTGGGAGTTGTTTCCAAAACAACTCCCTTGCTTGGAGCCCAAGTTTAGTTGTTTCCTTGTTTTGGGAGAACTCCTTCTTCCCCAAGGATGCCCAAACCCTAGATCTATGATCCTAAAATTTCTCAAACTCACCAATTCATGCATCCAATGCAAAAATTGGGTCTTGTTATGATTAATTGTTGACAAATTGCATCCCATGCTTGATTTGTCTTGTTTTACGCGATAAACAACAAATTAAGGTGTAAAACAACAAGAATGTAACACATAAACTACGTTTATGCTCTATGACCTGTGGCTCTGATACCACTGTAGGGTTTTGATTCATGGATCGCGCAAACGGAAGCATAATCAAACAAATAACCATGCAAAACCCTCCAAGGATCACAAGTCTAGATGCATAACGATAGTGAAGGTAAGAAATCATAAACACACCTTTGGGTTCTCCTTGATGACTTCAAACGCGAATAGTGTCACGTTCTCTATAGTTGATCCACGCCTAGAGTTGCTCCTAGATCTCCCAAACTCCTTGGTGCTAGCCCGGAATAAGAGGAGGGTGAAGGAATCACGCAAAACGAGACAAAAGAGGGGGTTTCGGCCCTCTTTTGGCCGACGGGGACGAGGGCGGCGGCAATGGGGGGCGTCGGCCTCCTTTGTTGCTTGCTCTCTCTCCTTTGTTCTCTCCTACTCTTGTTATGATCACTAATGAGCATAAGTTATGAGGAAGGTAGGAAGGAGGGTCCTTTATATAGTCCAACAACTCCTTGTTAACTACCTAAAGGACTTATTCTAGTCCTACTAGAATTCAATTTAGTCCCTTCCTTGCAAATTAGTCCCTACTAAGTTTGCAAGGGTTTGCAAAGTGATCCTTCTAATGAATTAATCCAATTAATTAATTCCCAAATCTAGTACAACTCTATATAGCGTGTGACCCCATAGGTTCTATCTAGTTGGTAGCAACTATTTGCTAATATGGAGCGGTTTCTAGCAAAACATCCATTCTAGCCAACTAATAGAATAGTCATCTAGACAACCTTGTACAAGTAATTGTCTCATCCCCTTGCCTCCATATCCGGATTGGACACGAGACATACAAGTCACACTCGTATATCCAATCCATAGTTTCTCGATCTATGGGAATAGCCTTATTCGTGCAAATAACATCAATATCCCATATATTGATTTATTTGAGTCTGGACAGACATTCTATAAGCACTATCCCTCGAGTGGCCTAGGATATCTACTCCCGTTATGTGGGAGGGGCAAATCCTCTCTACGTCCACTACGATCTCTAAGCTTGCTTCTCATTGTATCCAGTACACGCCTTTATAACTACCCAGTTACGGTGTAGCGTTTAACGCTACCAAGATCACAATGATCCACAACTAGAATATCTAGTGACTTCAAGTCTAAGGATGACAATACCATTGCACCCCGAGAAGCACTTGTGACTCAACATAACATGTATGTAGCCTTCTCGGTGATGGGTCAATCCAGTGCAACATTCCGTAATGCACACCTATGTGTTGGATCGTGATATCTCCATATCAATCCAACCCCATACTAGTCTATAGATGATTGTCCCATTTAATCATTATACTTGACTAGGGATATTTAAGATAAACAACACGTTTGTAAATCTAAGGACTTCATTATATTAAATATCCAATAAATAATAAATGAATTTTCTAGCCATATACAAATTCATACTAAACTAGATTGGCTCTAGGGCATCTATTCCAACAAAAACATCTTCCTAGGTCAAATGGTTACCAAGAAAAGGGTTAATGGATCAACATGGCTCACTAGTGGACCTAAGGCGCAAGACAGGACGTGAGGTCCCCTATGGCCTATCACTCCACCAAATGATGTGGTGACCGTGATGGCAGGTTGACGACTACCTGGTGACGGTGGTCTGGCAGCTAGTCGAATACATGCTCGGGAGACAGCTACTTGCGTTTTTCTGAAGTGCATTGGCTCTATTAACTCCCCTAGACAGATTCTCGCAGCCCTTCCTCACCGAAGTTCGTCCACTTCGGGAAATTTTCTATCATTAAGCTCTCTCCAGTTTTAAGCTAAATCCTTCGCCCAGTCTCAAAATTTTCAATTTTCAACCATTTATTTTTTATTTTTTAAATTAATTTTTAATTTTTTTCAAATAAAAAATAATGCAGTTACAAAGCCACCACCCCCACACTGGATGGTGCCATGCCCTCATGGTACTATTCATCAGGCATATAATCTGGATTGGATGAGCTGGCTTGCCTCATCGAATGGGAACAAACTGGTAGCATATGCAGAAAAATAAAGCGAGAGACAGAAATTGAACCTGTGCACCCATAGTCAGTTCTTACAGGTGCGAAATTTTACGCAGATTCCGGTGGAGCAGGACCGTTGACCGGTCGCCAGAAAATTTCTCGACGGAAGTTGTAAACCTTCCGGGCTGTATATGCGCTCTGCGAATGTGCAATCCCCGAGGACCATTGTGTGTGACAATGTGCTCCCATATGGTCGAGTATACTTTCGTACACCGGGGTCGATTGCTCGTTTCTGCAGAAAAACGGTTCCTGAAAAATCCCCAACTCGTACGAGTCCCTGTGATGGTCGAGTGTGCCGGAGCGCACCGGGGTCGATTCTTCAAGATTTTGAAAATCTGTCTGTCCTTCTACGAATTTTTCTGAATTCACTTTAAACGCCACGGATCTGTGTATTGAGGTAGAGAGAGAAAAATGGGGCAAAAATGTGCTGCTGTCCGAAAAATATATTTTTTCCTTCTTCTGCCTGCGTATATACGCAGACAGGGAGCATTTTGAAAAAGTTTTTTTATTTTTTTAATCCATATTTTCACTGCTGGCTGCGTATATACGCAAGGTCTGCGTATATACGCAGGCAGCAGGTAAAAAAATAATTGTTTTTTTTTTTTTTTGTTTTTGTTTTTGTTTTTGTTTTTTTTTGTTTTTGTTTTTTTTTTTTTTTTTCTGCATGCGTGTATACGCAACACCTGCGTATATACGCAAACAGGGAACATTTTAACAACGAAAAAAAATCTTTTTTCTTTTTGTATTTTCAAAATCCAGATTTTCACTATTGGCTGCGTATATACGCAGGGTCTGCGTATGTACGCATGCAGCAGCAAAAATAATTTTTCAATTTCTTTTTTTTTTTTTCAAAATTCTGAAATTTTCGCTGCTGGCTGCGTATATACGCAAACAGGGAACATTTTGACAACGAGAAAAAATCTTTTTTTTTTTTTTTTTTTTTTTTTTTTTTTTAAATTCCAGATTTTCACTGCTGGCTGCGTACATACGCAGGAGGCAGCAGCAAAAATAATTTTTCATTTTTTTCTTCAAAATTCTGAAATTTTCGCTGCTGGCTGCGTATATACGCTGGCAACAGCATAATTTCAATTTTTCAAAATTTTTTCTCTCTCTCTCTACCCCCTGTGTGCGTATTATACGCATAGAATGGGCGTAAAATACACACACAGAGTATTTCTGCTCCGTTTCGTTCTCGTTTTCTGCTCTGCTGTATCTGCACATGCTCAATTCAAAGTCAATACCCACTCATCTTACCTCTCTCAAAATTCAAGACTGAAAATAAAACTGAAATAATTTAAACTAACTTACTACGTTGGGTTGCCTCCCAACCAGCGCTTGTAATTTACGGTCGACGGCCCGACCCAGTTACCTCATGTTTTCTCAAGGGACGTCAAAATAGTCCACCTTCATGTCCGCTTCCGGGCCCAAATATGCTTGACCCGGGTTCCGCTCACCCTGAAAGTTGTACTGTCATGCAGATTCTCTAATTCAACCACATCCCATGAAAGTACCTCTTTGATGATAAACGGTCCTGGCCACCGAGGTCTCAATTTTCCCGGGAAAAACAGCTTCCGAGAATCGCAGATAAGTACTTTCTGACCTACTTGAATCTGCTTTGGCTGTGCTGAAGTTTGATGGCTCGGGGGCGGTCTAACCTCTCGGGTCGGTGGCTCCTTGAGTGACAGGACCAGGGCCAATTTCTGTCCACCTTTTTTGTCTAGCTGTAAACTGGTCCGGTTTTCAGCTTGCATGGCCTGCTCCTCCTGGAATCTCTTCTCGTTTTCTATGTCCATTCTGTCAATCTCAGCCCATAGCTCGTCCATCTCCTCGTTTTCCCAACCTTCTTCGACTACCTCCACTACGATAATGTCTTCATGCTCGTAATAATTCGGTAGTTGCAGATTTTTGAAAACGTTGAAATTCGCCTTGTCTTCATTAATCTGCATAGTCAATTCTCCGCTCTTGCAGTTTATCATGGCTTCTCCAGTGGCCAGAAATGGTCTGCCCAGAATGAGTGGTACGTCTCCTGCCTCCATGTCCAGAATTACAAAATCTGCTAGAAAAATCAATTCTCTGACTTTCACCAGAATATCTTCAATAACTCCGTAAGCCTGCTTCATGGATCTGACCGCCATCTGCAGCTTGATTCTGGTGGGCCTGATTTCACCGATTTTCAAAGTTTTGAAAATTGATAACGGCATCAGATTGATACTGGCCCCTAGGTCACACAGAGCCTTTCCTGTGTAAGCATTACCTAGGGTCACCGGGATGACAAAACTGCCAGGGTCATTCCTCTTCCTCGGTAGCCCATTCTTCACACAATTGCTCACTTCTTCCATCAGATTTATTGTCTCGAAATCGCTCATAAGTTTTCGTCCATACAAAATATCTTTGAGGAACTTGGCATAAGTGGGCATCTTTGCCAACGCCTCCGCAAAGGGTATGTTGATCTTCAGCTGTTTGAAAATCTCGAGAAATCTGGCGTAGTCCTTGATATCATCCCTCTTTCGTGTCTTCAAAGGATACGGCACCTCCTTGGAGACAGGTACCGTTTCTGCTTCCTTCTCTTCGTTTTCCACTTCATCCTGCTCAACCGAGCCCTTCGGCTGGGGGCCTACGGCTGAACTGTTACCCTGGCAAAAGACTTCGTGTTCGACTTCTTTTTACTTTTCTGCACGTGCATGGCTAGGATACGGCGGATCCTGTAGTACTAATCCACTCCGAGTGGTGATGGCATTGACCTGAGCACGTGGATTGTTAACTGTATTCGAGGGCAAGTTTCCTGGCTGTCTCTCTGTTAACTGCTTTGCTAACTGCCCTACTTGTACCTCCAAAGCGCGCAGTGAAGTTTTGGTTGACTGCACATCGGCTGTCAGGGTATCCATATGCGCGAACCGGGACTCTATGGTTTGAAACATGGACTCGATTTTCTTCATCTGAGCATCGTACTGCTGTGCAGATGGGCCCGGCTGAACCTGCGGTGTCGGTGCAGCCTGCTGAGCCGGTGGCCTGTGCTGGAATCCCGGTGCATAAACTGCAGAATTCGGGTTTCCATACAAGAACCCGGGATGATCTCTCGTGCCCGGTCTGTACCGGCTCGGATCCCACTGCTGCTGTACGTAATTGGCATCCTCAGTCCTCAGCCCCCCAATGTCTGTGTCCAAATTTGGCCCGTCCACCCCTGCAACAGTCTTCTCGTCTGAGTAAACCTTCTTGACCAAATCTTGAACGATCTTGTCCAGATTATCTATCCGGTCATCTTCCACTGGTTCGGCTCGGGCCGTGATTCTGCGATCGTCAAATAGTCGAGTGTCCTGCTTGGCTAACTGCTTCATCAGCTCATAGGCCCCGTCTTTGTCCACATGGTAGAGAAAATTTCCTCCGGCTTCTCTGTCAATCCTGTCAGCGCTTTCCCTGTCTAAAGCATGGTAGAATACCTGCAGGATCTTCGGGTCTCCTAAAATGTTGTTTGGGCACCTCTTCACTAATCTCATCAATCTGTCCCATGCGTCTACCACCGTTTCTCCCATCTTTTGCTTGAATGACAGGATCTCGCTTTGTAGCTGAATGACCCGGGAAGCGGGATAAAATTTGGCCAGAAAATCTGTGACACATACTTCCCATGTAGTGATGGATCTGGGTGGTCGGGCTTCGATCCAGTCGTTGGCCACTCCGTACAGGCAGTATGGAAAGAGTATTAGCATGAGCGCCTCGGCTCCAACTCCCTTATACCGGACTTTGTTGCAGTAGTCCTCGAATTTCCCGATGAAGTCGTTCGGGGTCTTCGTCAGCTTTGCCATGGAATGGACAGAGGGTCTGAACCGTCTGGATGGTGGAGGGTTTGATGTCAAAGTGTTCTGCGGTGATCTCGGGCACCACAATAGCTCGCTCATGCCCCCCCATGGGGACTTCGAAATTCTCCACCAACGCCTTCCCAGATCGATTGTACGTCCTCTGGTTGCTCCGGGCAGCGAATCCTGCTGCGATCAGATCCTCGATGTACCGAGCCATCTCGGCTGAGTACGTGTCTCGGGCAGTTATGGCGTTCTCTTGGTATTGTCGCCCATCCTGAAGAAGTAGAGATCTCAAGAGCAGTGAGATAACAGAAAAATAAAAATAAAAAATAAAATAAAATAAAAATAAGAACTCTGCAAATTAATTAGGACTACTAAATAAACCCTGAAAAGTTTCCCGACAACGGCGCCAAAAACTTGATGCGCAATTTAGCGTGCTATTCGCAAGTATACGAATCAAGTAATATAGAGAGTATTTTCGACTCGGATTATCGATCCCACAGGGACTTTGCAGGTTTTTTCTAGTAATCAGTTTTAAATTGCAGAGTGTAAAAAGGAGGAATATTTTGAGAGTTTGTTTGCTAACTAAGTACTGAAAGTAAATAACTGAAACGTAAATATTTTTTTGAGAATTTTCTGAATAATCTTAAGGTTCTAAAACTAGGGTTTGAGATACTAGGTCCCGGGATCCCTAGGGTTCTTCAGATTTTCGTTCTTTGTTTGACATGAAAACACACAGCAGTCTCGTTATCCGTGCCACGTACCAATTGTGCAGTATCTTTTCTTTTCCTGCACGTTATCACAATCCTGCAGACTGTCGGATTCTTATTAAGCTGCCTAAATCTGCAGTCTCGGTCTAAGGCTGCTAGGGTTTCTAACCTGTCCTGATGGCCCGGGTCAGATTCTCTAACAGTTGGTCTCAACGATTTCAGGCTAGTCCTAACTCCCCTTCGCTAGTCGGCCCATCAGGGTAAGGTGCTAAATTCTGTCTTCTCTTCCTAACCCTAACAGGACGTTTTCACCTACCGGCTTGGGTCTGTAGCAATTCTGGTTCGCGACTCCGATCATGCATAAAGGAATATAATCAAAGACAGAATAATTGATAAAAACTGCTGAATTAAGATAGTACGATCATGAATTCATAGTCAAAACGTAGAACTAATCTCTGAAAACGAAACCCTAGGTTCACCGAGAACCTAGGTAAAAGTTTAGCTACTGAAATTCATAACGAAAATAACACAGTTTTTGAATGAGAGAGAAGAAGAGCAAACGGGTGTCTTGAATCTGGATTCACGTTTCCGTGCTCTCCAGGAATGCTCCGACTTCTCCTTCGGTTGTGCTGTCTTGTGTTTTCGCCCTCAAAACGAGTCTGCACGAGTCTTTAAATAGTGCTGTTTTTCCCGAAACGCTCGTGCCAGAAATTACGAAAATTGCCATCGGTCCAACGACTCGGGAAAAAATTCAACCTGGCTGCGTATATACGCAAGGGTTGCATATATACGCAACCAAGGCCCATAAATAAGAATCCCCCACCTCCTGCCTGCATATATACGCAGGCAGGGGTTGTGTCCTGGCCCGGCTTGGTCCTCTGCTGGGCCCGGTTGGGTCTCCTGGGTCCCACACTTCTGCCTGAAATCTCCAATTTGCCTTCCTGAGTGTCTTCCTGCTCTTTTCTGCCTCGGCCTGCGTTTTGACCCAAAATTTGTCAAAATTACCAAAATACCCCTGGGTCAAAACCGCTCCAAATTCTACCCAATCCTGACTCTGGCCATAGGAAAACTGCTGACTGAATTTGGGAGACAAAATCTGAACTTAACTCCAGAAACCCGGGCTCGGTGCCAAAATGACCAAAATACCCCTAGGCCAAAACTGTCTCGGAAATCATCACGAACATGAAATAGTTGCTCCTGACTCTGGACATCGGGAACCGTGACTCCTTACTCGAACGTGGCCTGTCTGGGACCCACACTTGACGGGAGTCAATTTTTCGGCCGGACTCTGTTTCAACATTTTAACTTGTTTTCGGAAAACCCTTGACGTCTCCGTTCTTTTGCCCCTGGTTTCACTTCAAAATTCCAAGTCAAGCTCAAGATATTGTCAACCGAGCGCATCACGGTGATTCTCGGTTTTAGCGTTTTCAGCTTCCTCGGTCGGTTTTCACTGCTCGTTTTTCCTCCAGTCTTTCCGTTTTCCATTGCGCTCTCCCTTTTACCAGTCTCGGTCAAATCCTGCTCCGAGCATTTTCTGCACGTTTCCCGAGGCAATCCTGGTTCTGTCTCGGCACGCATCCCAATGCACTTCCCGAACCTGTTCTTGTAAAGACAACACGAACAAACCCGCGATCATATCTCGAAATGCGCAAAATAAGCAGAAATTCATGATGAGCTAATAAACATCTCGTTCCTAAAACCGACCCTTTCCGAGGGTGAATTCTTGCTAAAACGCGGTTTTCCAGCACAAAGGCACGTCAAATCAGGCTAAAAGATAACCCCTGTTTGGGCGTTATCACTGGGGATGTGCAGCGCCTTGGCGTTGAGGCTGGCTTGTATGGCTTCACTAACATTCTTCCACAGGTTTTCATGGAGGGTTTTGACTGGATGGAGGAGTGGACGGAATACATCCTTCGCCATTACGCGCCAGACCTGAATCGTGCTAATATTTTTCACCCCGTTTGTGCAACCAAAGGTCTCCATATCTGGTATGATAGTACCATGCTACAGACACTATTTTCCAGGTATTCCAGAAAAACCCGTACTTTTCATCTCTCTTATCTTGAAGTTGCTCCTACCTTGGAGGACGTGGAGGTCTTGCTGAACCTCCCAAGCATGGGAATCATTGATCCCTTAGCACCTTTGACCGACCCAGACGAGATCCAATTGTTTGAAGATATGAAGGTCCTTATAGCGGATATGGGAAGAACTGGCTCGAAATGGATGCCCGATGCGACCAAACCTTGTGGGGAATTCCCTCGTACATCCTCCGGCCGAAAGAACAGTTGGTCAAAATGGCTAATGTACTTCTTTAAAGACTTTGTTGATCCCTCCGTGGCTCACGAGTGGCGGGAAAAGACCCAGAGGCGGTCATCAGTGTTGCAGGAAAAGGTTTTCATTTTACCGTTTGCGGCTATATTTGCGTGTGGTTGTCACGCTACTTGATAGATGGGTTTCCCCGTGACAGAGTTTTTATGCACGTGCTTCCGATCGCAGTGAGGTTATCACTTAGACAAAAGGTATCCCTAGGCCCACTCGTGTTGGGCTCTTTGTATCACCGCCTTGACTTGGCCACTGCTCATGCCGAACAGTCGCGGGGAAGATTCAATGTTTGTACCTTCGTTAATACTGCTTTATTGTCCCTGTGGGCTTTTGAAAGATGGCCTGGATATGCCCCTATCCCTTTGAAGGTGGGGATTTGGAATACTCCTAGCGTTCTGATGGTTTTCCAGAGTCCTCGAGCGTGGCGCTGGTATGATACGAATGCCCCACAACGGACATTTGCCTTGATAGTCGACGATGCTCTCTTCTTTGCGCGTCGACCCTACGCTACCCATTTGAAGGATGAGAATATAGATTTCTGGGAGGACTTATATCCCGAGCAAGATATCACTCTTTCTGCTGAGCACATAACTAAACGTGATTGGTCTTTCAGTAGGTTTGTGAACTGGGTTCGAAGAGGATTTCTTCCCGCGCTACCTGAATACGTGTTGGATACCGAGTTTTTCGGCGATTATGAACAGGTTACCGTGTCGTATGACCCTGTTCGCGTCAGTGCCCAATTTGGGTATGACGCTGTTGCTCCTCCACTGTGGCCTGAACCCGTTGACAGGGGCTGCTATGACAGTCTCTTGTGTTGCAAGGGTGTGTCCTCCCTTCTTGCCGAGCTTCCTTTGATCCAACCTTCGCGCGAAAGGAGGGGCCCGTCTCCTGCTCAACTTTCATGATATCCCTTCTCCTAACAGGATGCCTATATTTTCAACCAACGAGTATCCTTATGAGGCATTCCGTAATCGTGATGATTTCAGTTATGTCTACTTTTTCCTGTTGGCTAAAGATCGGCATTTAAGCGCCCAGCTAATTCTTGACGAAAAGATCGAAATTGTTAAGCGTAAATCCTTCATGGCTAGGGCCAAGTATTACCATTCTTTTGTTTACGTATGCTCATGCTTCTTTGTTCACTTTATGTACAAACGCGCTTGCCTTCTCTTTTTTAACTGGTATCTTGATTTTAGTGTTGTCTGAGGCGTTTCGCGTCTGGAGATCGAAGCGCGAGTTTTGCTGCTCGCATACGGGAGGAAAGAGCAGCCTTGCAAGGATCATCCATTCTTGACAACCGTGTTGAGCCAGCAATGCCTATGTATCCCGAATTTCAGTTACTGGTTTCTGATGCACTAGTAGCTTTCCTGGTTCCTAATGGGAATTGCTCCTTGAGAAAGAGACTTTCTTATGAAACTCATTCCATTGAGATACTCATGCGGGAACCAAAGCGCCCTCGCGTTGGGACGACCGGCCAAGCAGGCTCCAGATCCACAGCACGTAAGGGACATACCTGTTTTCTTGGTAACCATGTATGTCGATTGTGTGGAGCTCTTATTCTTATTTTGTGGCAGGTGAAACTCCTGGAAAAGGGGAGGTAGAGGAGGCCGTGGAAAGCAAGCGTGTTGCTGACGACAGACGCCTTGAGTGTATCGAGGGTCAGGATGAAGAGGACTGTCAAGAGCCATCTATACTCGTCTCTTAAGATGAAGAAGATATTACACGAGACTCACGCGGTGTGTCTCCTGTGAACGATGTTCCCCCTGCCACCGCCGAGGGAATCGGCGCGACTGAACTAGATCAGGGTGGCCCCTCTTCCACGCCGAGTCCTCCAAGGGTTTCCAATTTTCCGGGTGATTTTGTTTTGGATTTGGATGTTCTTTCCTCCGAGAATCCACTTGAGATATGGGGCTCGCAAACCGCTTCTCCTGTTGCTGTGAGGAGGGGCTTGGTGATTCATGAGGTATATTTCGCGCGTGAGAATAGAGCAGATTAGAAACGGACCGTCATAGCTAGTGCTAGCTCGCAGGCGACATTGCCCATCGCTCCCCTTCAGAAAATTGTCGAAGGAATTGGTAAGCCCAACCTTATCTTTGCTCATAATACACTGATTTTTAAACCCACACTTTGCTGAGTATTTTATCGTGCTTGTGTATGTAGATATTGATCTAGCCTGCCTGGAGTGGCTGATGAAAGTTCGTGTGTCTTTCCCTGCTGCATTTGCGTGAGTGCTAGAGCTGTCTCCAGAAGACAGAGGGAAAACATTCAAAGAGATGGCTGCTTTTTTAGGAGAGCTGTATCAGGCCACTCCTGCGAGTACCACACCGGCTAGAGCCCAAGAGTTCCTTGCAAGCGTGCAGAAGCTGTAACAACTTGCGGCAGGACGATTGGACTTGGGCTTCCTCGTACAGTGGTTGACAAGGATCCATAACTCTGCCAATTTTGGAAATGAGCTTGCCACTTTTAAAGAGGAGACATCAGCTCTTACCGCGTGCAGGTAAGAGTTTGAGCGCCAAACCAAGGAATTTAATGAGGCAGTGAAGCATCATGAAGCCAGCAAAGCCAGTATTGCAGAGCTCGCTGCTAACTCCCTCAAGCTGTCGGTGCGAGATTCTTTGCTGAAGGATTTCTTCGAAGAATGAGGCTGTCTTGACAAGAAAACATTTTCCTTGTCCTGCTTTTGCTTTGTGCCCTGTGTGGCTGTAACGCTGGGAGAATGTGGACGTACATATATATATATATATATGTACATCTATTGTCCATGCCTCGAGTTGATTTGTGCTTTATTTGCATTCATAAGTACTAAATGCTTGGCTATATGGTTGTCCTTCGAGGGCAAGTGTTGTTTGTGCCACTTTGTAGGTAAACACACTATTAAGCAAATGCTCTTTCTGCAAGTTATAACTTGACAGGCTTTTATTGCTACCGTATGAGATAGGCTTGTATTGCTATCCTGTGAGATAGGCTTTTGCCATTATCATGTGAGATAGGCCTATATTGCTACCGTATGAGGTAGGCTTTTGCTGCTATCATGTAAGATAGGCTTATGTTGCTATCGTAAGAGATAGGCTTTTGTTGTTATCATGTGAGATAGGCTTATGTTGCTTTCTTTTGAGATAGGCTTCATCCTGCTACTATCATAGGAGATAGGCTTTGGAGTTTGCTATCGTGTGAGATAGGCTTAGAATGCTATCTTATGAGATAGACTCATGTCTTGGTATTGTGGTCGGCTGGGGACCCATAAGCCAGAGAGGCAAGATGATAATTTTGATAAAATAGCCCTCATATGGGAGAGGTATTATCAATAATTCGATCCTCATATGGGAGGATTAAAGAAAGGATATTGCAAGCAAATAAACAGAGGGGGCTAAGGATAGTACTTTTTTAGCCATCGCATGTTGATTGGTTGTGAAGTGGTGGCAACTCTGTGGAAGCGCATAATGTTGCAATATCCACTCGAAGACTTCCTTTACCTCGAAGGGTCCTTCCCAATTAGCCGCAAACTTGGGGTGGGCTGCTTCGCGCATGCAATGATCGGAGGCTCGCAGCACGAGGTCACCTGCTGTAAAGTCCTTATGTTGGACCGTCTTGTTTTATGCATGCACGATTCTTTCTTTGTACTTAAGGTTTGCTCTTGTGGATTTCTCGCGTTTTTCTTCCAGGAGGATCAGATCATGGTCACGCTCGTTGTTGTACAAGGCACTGAAAGCACATCTTGCTGAGTTTACATTGACTTCGGAGGGGACAATCGCTTCTGCTCTGTAGCATAGCAGGAAGGGGGAAGTCCCAGTGGGAGTCCTTGGCGATGTTCGATATGCCCAAAGTGCCGTCCCTAATGAATCTGCCCATTTCCTGTGATCGGCTGTGACCATCTTACTTAGTATTCGCAGCAATGTCTTGTTGGTCGCCTCTGCTTGTCCATTTCCCTTCGGGTAGTAGGGCGTGGAGCACACCTGTCTGATGTTGTATTCCATTAGTTTCTCGGCTACCTGGCGGTTGACGAAGGGAGTTCCATTGTCGGACAAAATAGAGTTGGGAATGCCAAAGCGGTGATGATGTTATCCTGGATGAAATTGACCACTGCCGCCGCATTTGCTGTCTTGAGTGGGATTGCTTCTACCCACTTGGTGAACTGCTCCGTTCCTGAAAGGATGTATTCATTCCCCCTCGAGGTGGGTCGTATTGGTCCAATGAAATCCACTGACCAAGTATGAAATGGCCATGGGGTCCCTAGCGCATGTAGGTCAACCGCGGGAGCATGTACTAGATTGCCATGAAATTGGCATTGCTGGCACCTTCTGACCTTTGCGCGGCAGTCGGCCTCCATGGTTGGCCAGAAGTACCCCACCGTCAAGAGTTGTCGGCATAACTTCGCACCCCCTTGGTGTTTCACTTGTTGCGACATTTCCATGACTTCTTGGGCTTCTTGTCCGTGCAGGCATTTGAGAAAATTTCCGTTAAGCCCCTTTCGCCACAGTATGTTTCTTGGAAATTGGCCTTTCTTTTGAGCTTTTCGGCTTCCTTTCTGCTGGCGGGCACAATCCCCTCTTGAAGGTAATTGATTATTGGTTGTCTCCAATCGTCCTCTATTGCAGCAATCTCCATGTTGGCTTTGATTAAAGCACACCTCTCGCAGTTGTTTTGTATGATGGCAGCGAAATATGACACCTGCGGCCAGTATATTCCATACCTTTGGGCCTTCCTGTAGATGGAGATCTCTTTGTCCCCGCAAGAATTTTGATGAATCTTGTCCATGGTTGCTTGGCCTTCCTTTTCGGTTACACATCTCATGAGGATACCCCCAGGGCCCTTGTGATAAAGCAAACCATCGTGTATGCAAAATCCCTTGATATAAACCCATGTTTCCTTGCTGGTTCTGTCAGCCATCGCGCGCAGAATGGGCTGCCTCCAGTCCGCTTCTTCCGGAGGTCCTTCTTCACATAGGTCTTTTACCAATGACGGGGTTGTCTTGACCTCAATTGATATTTTCGCAGGGCATTTATCTGAGCTGATATTTGACCCTAAAGTAGCCAGTGCATCTGCATGACGATTGTCAGATCTGGGAGTGTGCTCGTACTTGACAGACTCGAAACTCTTAACCAGCTTCTGCACAATTGACCGATATTTGAGCATATTTATCTCCTTTATAGCATATTCTCCCGAGGTCTGTTTGACAATTAACTTTGAGTCTCCCATGATGATGAGATTCTTAACTTCCAAGACTCTAGCTGCAAGGAGTCCCGCGATCAGGGCCTCATATTCGGCCTCGTTGTTAGTTACCGCAAAGTCCAGCTTCGTTGACATCTGGATAACCTCTTGGTCAGCTTGATGAGTACTACTCCAATTCCTCCCCCTGATCTTGTAGAAGATCCATGTAACACCCCCAAATGGCCCAAGCCGGAAGCCCGGGGATGTCACTCCGTACCGGAGATTAAACCCGAATACAAGGAGATTTTATAACAGAAAATCCAAATCAAATCCTTAAAATAAATAATTAAAACTTTGAAATTTGTCTCGCCACAAACATGGGCATTATTCCAATCTAGAGATTCTCTAAGTCTAACTGAAGTTCTAAAGTAAATAAATGTGATCTACTAAACTTTTCCTATGTATGTCGAGTCGCGCTCCCGTTACTCCAAGCTTCCACCAAAACCTGTGGTGCAGAAATAAAAAGAAACACCACAGTTTCCAAAGTCAGCGGAAAATACTGAGTAAGCAACATCCAGAAATGTAAACAGATTATGAAGCAGTTTAAAAATGACACATGAGTTTGAAGAGTAAAGAATTCGAGTAAGAGTATAAGTATGAAATAAGAGTTTTTCCTTTTTGCATTTCACGTGGGGAAACATTCCCAAAATCTTCCTCATTTGTCCAATCGGGACTTTCAATTCTCAATCATAAATGTCCATCATTCAGAAAACATATATTACCATGTTGACACGGGGAGAAACCAAGTCACACAACGAGGTGCGAACCAATACCACACTCACAAGACCATAAGTGTCGACACCCCCACTAAGACTTCGTGCGGTCAGAGGAGTAAGTACGAGGAGCAACCCGGGGCTTGTGGCGGTCGAGCAACCAAATAAAAGTGGGTTGCGTGAACGTAGTCACAACAACCAATACCATAATAATAAAGTGTTCCCCGGTACAACTCTTTCACTTTACGTTATTACTTCTTATTAATCATGTGATACTTGTGATAGAATCACTTTTATAAAATCAGTAAACTTTCTCAAAGAAACAGTTCAAGTAGATATTCAAATTTTGAGACAATAAATCACAAAAGCAGTTTGACACGACAGAAGCTATGGGCACTAGGCCTGGCATGTGTACTTACCACAAACAAGTATCAATTACAGCGAACTAGTCGTAGTATTCGACGTAACCTTCGTCAGAGAACTCGTTGCCTACAATTAGATAATATTCTAATTAAAACATAATACTAAAACAATTAGACAATGCCTACTTAAGTTCTTAGGTCATCCATTTCAATCCATAACCCAAACACAACCAACACACTACCCAATACTCCCATAATTCATTGTGCTCATAACCTCACATAAGTCTATTAATTTATTAATCCACCTTCCTAAACATATCATGGCTAAAAAGTGGTCTCATTAGACCCGAAACATTCTGAAAAATAAGTTTAGCCTCAAAAGGATCCGAATTTCGATTCCCGAGTCAAAAGATATGCTTGTTTTAACTTTCCAATCTCACTCATAATACCCATACGGGAATCATGTATTTTCCCACAAATTACCCTTCAACACATCTAGGGTTTCTTCTTTAACCATGAACATGCATAATCCCCACTTAACACATCTAGGGTTCGGTAAAAGAGAAAGAAGATTACAATAAAATATTGGTTTAAGAATTACCGGAAAGAATCAAAAGAAAGGAGACGGCGCACGGTGGCGGCTGCGTCGGTGTGAGGCGGCGGCTAGGGCACGGCGGTGGCGGACAGGTAGGAGAGAGAGAGAGAGAGCTTTCAGATTTTTTGAGAGCTCTTTGATTTGATGTGGAACAAAATTATGAGATGGAGGTGGGTTTATATAGGCTTTGAGTGTAAGAGTTTAAGGAAAACTAGGATTGTTTCCAAGTTGTCCTAGATCTTGAATTGGGACACTAATATGAGACAAATTAGGTTTCTTGTTGCTAAAGTTTAGGTCTTTAACCAATTAATACCTAATTAGGATTGAGTTTGATTCAAAAAAGGAAACAAATCAAAGAAGGAGAAAGAGAGAGATTTGGCCGTTCATGGCAATAATTCGGTCATGAGAGAAAAATTAGGAAGAGAGATTTTTGGCCATGCAAGGAAAATATGATAAAGTTTTGGCCTAAAAACAATTTCCCCCCAAGGTTCTAGTTAAAATACAAACACAACCCCCCCTCCCTAATTTAATTAAAAGGCACTAAATAATTTTACTAAAAGACATAAAACTCCCAAGCCTTTAGTAATAATAAAAATAACTCCCAAATAATAAAAACTAATACCCAACACTTATAATAATATTATATTAACACCCAATAGTTATTGTAATATTATAAAATACCCGTATCCACAAAACGGGGTATTTCAATCAATCTAATTGTAGCTTCCAGTACTCTTGGCTGATTGCATATATCTAGGGCCCCTCGAGCCCCTCTGGCACGGGCTCGTGCTTCTCATCCGGGAATCGTGCGAGCAGATCTGCCAATGCTTGTGATATGATGGCCTTAGGTCGCGTGCATGTGATATCATACTGGGAGATGGTCATGTACCATTTTGCAAGTCTGCCTGAGGGAGGTGAATGTCCCAGTAGATAACGTATGGGATCGTTCTTCGTTACAACCACCACTTTGTGGGAAGCAAATTAATGCTTTAACTTCTCAATTGCGAAAAACAAAACCAGACAATGCCGCTCTATGTCTGTGTATCTTGATTCTGTTGATTGGATCAGGCGGGAGATGTAATACACCGGCCTTTCTTGTCCCTCAAAATCTTGGGCCCGTAGTGCTCCAATCGACCTTTCGGTTGAAGTGAGGTACAATAGCAGGGCTGCTCCCAACTGCGGTGCGATCATGACCCTCGGGGATGTTAGCAGTCTCTTCAGCTTCTCGAATGCAGCTTGATGCCCTACTGTCCAGAGGAACGTTGCGTTCTTTTTTAGCAGATTGCTAAAGCACAAGGTCAATTCCGCAATTGCCGGTATAAACCTCCGTAAGTAAGACAATTTTCCTAGAAATGCCTTCAATGCAGTTTGGGATTGCGTTCGGACAGATTTGTAATTGCCGAGATCTTGGCAGGGTCAGGCTCGATCCCATGCCTGTGGATTACGCAGCCTAGGAATTTACCAGAGGTTACCCCAAATGCACACTTCATGGGGTTCATCTTTAACTGAAATGTGCGGCATCTGTCGAAAACCTTTCTTAGATTTTTCAAATGATTTTCCTTCTTCTTTGACTTAACCACTAGATCGTCCACATAGAATTCAGCTTCTTGGTGCATCATGTTGTGAATTAGTTGCATCATTGCGCGTTGGTATGTGGCTCCTGCGTTCTTCAAACCGAAGGGCATGACCGTGTAATTGAAGACCCCTACCGGTGTTATGAACGCCGTTTTCTTCGCGTCCGCAGGGTCCATCTTGATATGTTTGTAGCCACTGAATCCGTCCATAAAGCTGAACATCTCGTGGCCTGCAGTGGAGTCAATCAAGAGATCTATGTTCGGCAAAGGGAAGTCATCCTTCGGGCAGAATTTGTTCAGATCTCTGAAATCTACGCATACGCGAAGTCTTCCATTTTACCTTAACACGGGCACTATGTTTGCCAGCCAGGTGGGATGGTGGTTGGGTTCTATGAATTTGACGTTTAGCAGTTTGACCATCTCCTCCATGATCTTGACATTGATCTCAAGACGGAAGTTCCTCGCGCTCTGCTTGATTGGCTTTGAACCTGGGATGCCATCCAGGCGATGCATAGTGATGCCCTGGTCCAATCATGGCATTTCATCGTAATCCCATGCGAACACGTCCTTGTACTCTTTTAGTAGCTGGACCAGCTTTTGCTCTTCCGTATTGCTGAGGTCTGCGCTCAGGAAGACGGGTCTTTGCTTTTCCTCATCAAGGCTGAGGAATACCTCCTTGAGCTCCTGCTTCTGCGGCTTTGGGAGGTCTTCCATGCACCCAGGTGCCTCTTTGACTTCCTCAACTAGCGGGTTTCCTTCACTCATACAAGGAGCCTCTGATAGCTTGAAAATTTGCCTGGGAACACCCTCGACGCGATAGCACTTCTTCCTTTTGGATTAGCAGCTACCCACTCGTCTGCTATCTTCACCATGCTCCATGACATTCTTCAAGGTGTAGATGTTTTTGGCTGTTCTAAGGGCGTCCTTCCTCGCGGGCTGTTCTTCCTTCGACTCCTCCCGTGTCACTATTGCTCCAGCTGGTGACTGATCCTGGATGTCCTCCCATCTGGGCAAAGGAGTTGGCCGAAACGGGGCCGGAAGCGGCCTTTCCTCCATCTCCGTGAACCATACCGTCTCAGGTAAGTGTGCCTCCTCCAGATTGAAAGGATTCACCGAAGCGGGTATTGTGACCACCCTTTCTTTCCAGATGGCCTTCATCACCTGGTGAGCTGTTGAAGGTACAAAATCAAAGCGGTGAATCCATGCTCGCCCAATAATCATGTGTTAAGTAGTTTCGCCCTCGATGACATAGAATTTGGCGGAGCAGTTTATTTGCCCGATCTGGACTCCCAAACGGATCCAGCCTAGAGTCATTCTAGAGCCACTTCCAAACCCCGTCAAGGATGAGGGCTTCTTGACAATCTTATGCCTGGGAATCCCTGCCATCTCTAGGGTGCCCAAGGGAATGAAGTTTACCGCAGCTACACCATCGACGAAGGCTATTTTGAATTCGACGTGGTTGATCGCGGCCGTTACATATAACGGCCTTTGGTGGTTGGCGTCAGTTCTTCTGTCCGATTCGTCGAACGTCATGATTTAGTCTTTGTGGTCTAAAGGCTCTGATGACTTTTCCATTCGTGGTGACTAATTCTTCTCCGTACTCCTCTGCCACCCTCAACATTGCTTTTATCATCTCATGTCTGCAGCCCTCTGAAAAGTTCAACTCATCAAAGAATCTGGTGAATTTGGTAGAGCCCTTCATTCGCTCAGCGCGGTAGTCTTCGGTATCAGCGCCATACTCTTTGTCCTCATAGAGTTCTGCAACCACAGGGGCTGCTGCTTCCGCCACCTCTTTGACGTCTGTGATCGAGATCATGGCGACCTCTTTCCCCTTGGATTCTCGTCGCGTATGAGGTGGCAGAGGGTTGCTTCGTACATATTTAGTTGATTCTTCAACAACCAACTGACCTTCCCTTATTTTCCTGTCCACCATCCACCTGAGTTTCCTGCATTCATTGGTTGGATGGGAGATTTTCCCATGGTATTCGCACCATTTTGGGTCCCGAAATTGTTCTCCCGTAGGCCTGTGTTCAAATGCCGGCAGGATTCCATCTTGTCGTCATTTCCTGCAAAGTTCGATGGCGTCCCTGACCGAGATGGGCAGGGGTGGCGAAGCTTGAGCTGCAGGTCGCCGTTGCTTGTTGGGCCAGGATATCGCGTGCATGTTGGCGTCTCGTGGTCATTTGTAGTTGAATCCCCCAATCCCGAGGTTGGGGGTGGTTGGCGTGCGCTCGTTGGCATGTTTCTTCTTCATTCTTTCCACCAGGGGTTCGACATTCCTGGTGCAGTCAATCAATTTCGAAAAAGTAGGCGCGTTCAAGTTGATCAGCATACATTTGTTTTCGTCTCGCATGCCCTGCAGGCATATCTCTACCAGACGTCCTTCCGAGACCTCATCGATGCATTCTAAAGCTCTGACCCAGAATTTCTTGATAAACGAAACTCCCTCTTCATCATGTTTCTGATACATGCGAGACAAATGAATGGTAGTAACTTTTTCGTCAACTTGGAAGAATTTGGTGTAGAATTTCTTCACCATGTCCTCCCATGTCTTAACGGATCATGCTTCCAAGGTCCGGTACCATTTTTACGCGACAGTTCCTAAAGATTTAGGGAACTCCCGCATAAGAAATCTGGTGTCCGCTCCATGTGGGCCCATCAGGTCGACGAACCTCATTACGTGTTCATGAGCATTCCCACTAACCTCATCAAACTTTTCCCACTTGGGTGCTTTGTACCTAGTAGGTTTGGGCATCAAATAGATATCCTTCGAGATGGGAGGCACACTGTCAACTTTAGGGATGACAGTATCTGTGAAGCTTTGGTTGGCGACGATGTTCTCAAGCTTCTGTTCGAGGACAACCATGCTGGCAGGTGTGGGTTCGCCACAAGCTAATGATGTCGGCCCAAAACCCGGGATATAGGGCATATTTGGGTTGTAAGGAGGCGGCGGCGGGGGTGCATGACTCCCTACGGCTCCATTTGCATACACCGGGAGCACCAAATATGGCGTAGGGCTCCCTGCCGTTACCAAGGATGAACTCAAAGGGAGTCCCGGCGTTCCAGAGCCATTGGGGAAGGAGGTTTGGGCAACAGATGTGTGGACTATAGAAGCGGATGCTGTCCCTTGTGGAGCCAGCTGAGCCGTCGGCGGTGAGACCGAAGCCTCAGTGTTTTGGGCGAGCTTTTTCCGAAATTGCCATGATCCGAGTGATCTGAGCAGATTGAGCCTGAATTTGAATTGTGTCTTGAAGCGCTCCCAAAGAGAGCCCATCCCCGGTGGCTGTCCGGGTGCGGGTATTAGGATCGGTGTCCGTACGACGTAGCCCTTCCTTCCCTGAGGTTTCTTCATAGGAGGGGGACTGATCATCATCACGAATGGTTCTGGGCGAGGAAGACATTTCTGGGATTTTTATTGAGGTGTTGGAGTGTTGGAAGTGAGTGTTCACGTCCGGTTCACCAAATTGTGCACACGGATTTTCTGAGGAGAGAATCCAGGTGTGCACCTCAAACAGGGAACGAAGGCTAAATCACAGAGAAGTTGTAAGGTGTGTGTAGGGAGAGGGTATGCAACACCCCACCAAACCACACGGCCGGCCGAACCGCATGTTTGGTAGAGATGTCTCCGCCCGAGGTGATGAGCCTCATTGGGAACGGATAAGGATCGTCGCTTCACAGTTAGTACAACCATCGATAATCCAAATATAACTTATAATACATTCATAAAACCAGTGACATTGTCTGAAAGAAATAATTACATTAATTTACAAAATGAAAAATGCTAGGTGAATTACTGCGTAGCTTAATATCCTAGCCAGCGGCGTCGTGAGCGTTCCCCACCTTTCTCATAACCTGCGGGTTTTGAAATAGCACAAGCCGACCGCAGGAAAATTTTTAATCTGTAAAAACTGATTAAATTCATACTGCAATATGTAAAACGAGTTTTTGGCACAAAGCATTTATAGACACGTGATATGTAGCAGAAATCCACAGTAGTTGTTATCGTAATTCAATTTTTCCGTTCTCGTCATTAATTTGGCTGAGGCGTATTAGAGCCCAGCGGGTAACGAATGTCCACAGAGGGGTCAAGATGCAATATATATATATATATATATCACAATAGGGTGCCTCTCGGGATAACGTGATTCCCAATTCACCCGAGCGTTATGGGAGCCCCTACGTCAATCCCCGCTCGTAATCATAACTATGAGACCTTAAGTGTCGACACCCCTATAATCTCGTAGGATTAGCACCCTAGGAGGATCGACTCACATGCGCCTCCGGCCTTAGCCTCCACACACATCCTCTGTACATCGCCCAAATTATGTTATAGTGCATTATTCAACCGTCGTTTCATAATAATCACGACTGGTTCCAAACCATCGTTTCTCAAGAGTATCACTTCTTTTCCAACTTGTCATTATAAAAATATCATTGGTTCAAAATTCATAATTTCCAACCGAATATTCGAAAGAGGATTCTCAAAACTCAATTCACAACATTTGTTCAATTCCGAGTATCGGGAGTTATAACGAGATCATATCTTCTACGCACACAAAATCACATTTGATAGTTAAAGTATTGCACATATGAACTTACCGATGATAAGGAGGCCGATATATCTATTGCAACGGAGTCTTAGCACTTGTACTCAACAACAACTCGTCGTCTACAAAACCTTGGCCTACAATTTATAATTTCTAAATTAATTTCAAAATGCATCTAGCATGTGAAATGCAATTATGCGATGCATGGTGTAATTCTTGGATGATTCCCTTCTTTATTTCAATACAACCCTTACTCCCCGATTGATTGCTAAAATATTTTTGAAACAAATTTAATGTTCCTTGTGAAAATTGATGTTCTCGTAAATATATGTTTAAAAGTATTCAACGTGGGATTAAAATTTCACAAATGAGTCAATATTCGTTAGAGACATTTAATAATGCTAGTTTATATTTATAAATTCACAAGACTAATCCGAATATAACTTTCAATGATAGTGTTAGTGCTTTTACTTTGCCAAAAATATTTAATCAACCATAAGCTCCTCAAATTATAAAATTTCTGATAATAATATTCAATAAGATATACTTAATAGACTTCAAAATAGTGAAAATGTATTTATTTCAAGAAAATATTAACCTTGTCCTTATTCAGATTAGTTCAATACTCAGGAAATTTCAATTTTTTTTCTCTTAAAATACGTTTCTAGTCCATAGATTTCCAAGGAACAAAATATAGCTACTTAATTTTGGCTATAATTCCAAGTCATACAAATACTATCTTTAATTAGTCTTACTAGAGTAACTATTTATAAAATTACCACTTAGGAGCTTACAAAATCTCATTTAAGAAATATACATATCATAATCCTTCAAAAGATGATAATATCATAGCCAAGCTTTCATAAATATTCTTTTCTTAAAATATTATACAAAAGTATTTACTTATTTAGACAATTGGGTTATAAATATGTAATTATAAATACTAAAACTAATATTAAGTTTATTAAAAATTCGGTTTGTGTAATTTGCAACCAGATCCTCAATACATTTGTGAATAATATAATCAATCACCCCCTCTTACTTTATTATTTTCGGATTTGACAACTAGCACGCCCAAAATTTCCGTTGAATATCAAAGTCACGTGAAACAATAATTCTTGCAATTGTAAAAGAAAGGTTCAAAGAAATTATTTCTAATTTGCTTCATTTCATGAAAATAATATCTAATTTTACGAGACTATGAAATAATCATGAATATTTAGAAACTTTCTATAAATTAGAGTTATATTTAGTTAAAACATTTTCTTCTTTATTGATTATACAAAATTTATCTTTTGTTGACTATATTTTCAAGAAAATGAATTACAATATTAACTATAAGTAATTTTCATCTTATAGAAACTTAAGTTTTTTTATTTTATTAAAATAGCTAATTAGTTGACATTAAGTATAAATAAATATTATTATATAATCAATATAGTTTAGGTAAAAGACAAGGGACTCCCCAAGGTTCTATTAAACAGTTTTAGTTAAAAGACGAATACCCCCCCATAGTTTCTGAAAATGACAAGAAGTTCCCCCCTTCATCATCTTCTTCATAAATCAACAACCCAAATCTTGAATTTGATTCTCCTTTCATACCCATACGGTTTTGATGCAATATAACTCGAATTCATGTTGAAAATCCATGATTTAAGCCAAAAGTTATTGAAATTGGTTACCAATTGATAGAGAATCGGATCCGGGTTTTGGGTCGACTTTCTCGCCGGAAAGTATGGAGCTCCGGCTGTTGGGTCGCCGGACTTGGAGCGTTCTGAGTTCAGTCGGACCCATAGGGTCGTGGGTAAGTCGCCGGAAGGGAAGAAACCGAGAGGGGAAGGCCGGCAGCTGGGTTCCGTCGGGTCGGGTCTCCGGGTCCGATTCGACGGTGGCCTTTGCCGCCGCTGTAACTGCTGCTTCTCCTGATGTCTCTCGCGACCAGGGAGGACGATACAGGGACGACCAAACAGAGGAGAGGCCGAGACAGAGAGAGGAGGGTCTGGAGGTGGCGGCGATGGAAGCGCCGACGGTGATGGCGGGAGTGGTGGAGCTGGTGTCGGGGGTGGTGTGTTGGCGTTTGTTCCTGCTGCTGTGGGTGTCTCAGTCGAACAGAGAGAGGGAGATGTGAGGTTGAGAGGGAGGGCACAGCTTGGTGGTGATGGTGGTGGTTGTGATGGAGGAGGTGGCGGTGGTGTTGGTGCGGCAGTGGGGTGGTGTTGGTGTTGTTGCTGCCTCTGTTTTGGCAGAGTAAAGATAGGGATGGAGGTGGAGATTGTCTTGGTGGTGGGGGGAGAATAGAGGTGGCAGTGGTGGTGTTGGTTGATGATGGCCTCGTTGGTTGTGGTGGTGGTTGTTTGTTCCACCGAAGAAGAAGAAGGAGGAGGAGATGATGGTGGTTTTGTTGTTTCGTTTTTGTGATGAGGATGAAGGAGTAAGGGGGTTTTTTATAGAGAAAGGGGGTGGTGATTTGAGGGAGATGTGAGTGAGGGTGAGTGGTTTTTTTGTGTTTTGCTGTGAGAGAAAACAAGGGAGAGAGAGAGTGAGGGAGAGAGAGAGACGGTAGAGTGTTGTGAGGGGGTTTGGGTTTTTTGTGTGTTGTCGTGAGGGTGAGGAGAAAATGAGAGAGAGAGAGAGAGAGAGAGAGAGAGAAAGGGAGGAAGTGTTTTGTGTTGAAAAAAATTTGAGAGTGTGTGTGTGTGTCAGCCGAGAGAGAGAAGTAGTTGGGGAGTTGTTTGTGAGAGGAGAAAAAGATGGGAAGGGGGATGGTGATGTAGGAGTATTATTTTAATATTGGTATTATTATTACTATTATTATTATTATTATTATTATTATTATTATTATTATTATTATTATTATTGTTTTACTATTATTTTATTATAGTATTATACGTATATAAGTCTCGTATTATACAAGTATAGGAATACGGTATTATTATACAGTATAAATACACTATTTTTTATATTTGTTTATGTAAAAGACAACTACTCCCCCCTTAGTTTCTAAAATGCATGTTTTAGCCCCCGTATTTATAATAAACGTTTTAGAGAAATTGCACAATCACCCTCATTAGATAAATTCGGGTATTTCATCTTACCACCCTTAGAAAAGAGCTTCGTCCCCGAATCTATAACCGTGATATGTTATGGGACTATATCGATCTAAGGACGCGTCTAAAGTCTCAGAAGTCTCAAAAAAAATCTTAGAAGGTTTCTAAGTCCACGTGCAACACTCCTTGGTTCGACAAAATAAACAAGTAATAATGAACACTAAAATCACAAATAAGCACATAATAGCAAATAGCTCTTTTAGTCCACAGTACTCAAAACTTAGTATAGCTTGCAAAAAAGAGGCAAATAAGGATAAAGCTACCCTGCAATTCCCCGGCTAGTTCAATTTTATTACCGGTTTCTGTTGTCCTATATCAATTTTAATTTTGAAAAATCTTTTTTTTGATCTTAGTTTAGTGGAAACCGATGAGCCGTACTAACTTAGAACCGTCGGCTCTGATACCATCTGCAACACCCCACCAAACCACACGGCCGGCCGAACCGCATGTTTGGTAGAGATGTCTCCGCCCGAGGTGATGAGCCTCATTGGGAACGGATAAGGATCGTCGGTTCACTGTTAGTACAACCATCGATAATCCGAATATAACTTATTATACATTCATAAAACCAGTGACATTGTCTGAAAGAAATAATTACATTAATTTACAAAATGAAAAATGCTAGGTGAATTACTGAGTAGCTTAATATCCTAGTCAGCGGCGTCGTGAGCGTCCCCCACCTTTCTCATAACCTGCGGGTTTTGAAATAGCACAAGCCGACCGCAGGAAAATTTTTAATCAGTAAAAACTGAGTAAATTCATACTGTAATATGTAAAACGAGTTTTTGGCACAAAGCATTTATAGACACGTGATATGTAGCAGAAATCCACAGTAGTTGTTATCGTAATTCAATTTTTCCGTTCTCGTCATTAATTTGGCTGAGGCGTATTAGAGCCCAGCGGGTAACGAATGTCCACAGAGGGGTCAAGATGCAATATATATATATCACAATAGGGTGCCTCTCGGGATAACGTGGTTCCCAATTCACCCGAGCGTTATGGGAGCCCCTACGTCAATCCCCGCTCGTAATCATAACTATGAGACCTTAAGTGTCGACACCCCTATACCGTAATGACCCGTACTAGTATAAGTAGTACTCCATAGTTTTCACACATAAATAAAAATCCGGGTGCACGCAGGCTAACCACGGAGTAGGGTATGTAATCTCGTAGGATTAGCACCCTAGGAGGATCGACTCACATGCGCCTCCGGCCTTAGCCTCCACACACATCCTCTGTACATCGCCCCAATTATGTTATAGTGCATTATTCAACCGTCGTTTCATAATAATCACGGCTGGTTCCAAACCATCGTTTCTCAAGAGTATCACTTTATTTCCAACTTGTCATTATAAAAATATCATTGGTTCAAGATTCATAATTTCCAACCGAATATTCGAAAGAGGATTCTCAAAACTCAATTCACAACATTTGTTCAATTCCAAGTATCGGGAATTATAACGAGATCATATCTTCTACGCACACAAAATCACATTTGATAGTTAAAGTATTGCACATATGAACTTACCGATGATAAGGAGGCCGATATATCTATGGCAACGGAGTCTTAGCACTCGTACTCAACAACAACTCGTCGTCTACAAAACCTTGGCCTACAATTTATAATTTCTAAATTAATTTCAAAATGCATCTAGCATGTGAAATGCAATTATGCGATGCATGGTGTAATTCTTGGATGATTCCCTTCTTTATTTCAATACAACCCTTACTCCCCGATTGATTGCCAAAATATTTTTGAAACAAATTTAATGTTCCTTGTGAAAATTGATGTTCTCGTAAATATATGTTTAAAAGTATTCAACGTGGGATTAAAATTTCACAAATGAGTCAATATTCGTTAGAGACATTTAATAATGCTAGTTTATATTTATAAATTCACAAGACTAATCCGAATATAACTTTCAATGATAGTGTTAATGCTTTTACTTTGCCAAAATATTTAATCAACCATAACCTCCTCAAATTATAAAATTTCTGATAATAATATTCAATAAGATATACTTAATAGACTTCAAAATAGTGAAAATGTATTTAGTTCAAGAAAATATTAACCTTGTCCTTATTTAGATTAGTTCAATACTCAGGAAATTCCAATTTTTTTTTCTCTTAAAATACGTTTCTAGTCCATAGATTTCCAAGGAACAAAATATAGCTACTTAATTTTGGCTATAATTCCAAGTCATACAAATACTATCTTTATTTAGTCTTACTAGAGTAACTATTTATAAAATTACCACTTAGGAGCTTACAAAATCTCATTTAAGAAATATACATATCATAATCCATCAAAAGATGATAATATCATAGCCAAGCTTTCATAAATATTCTTTTCTTAAAATATTATACAAAGGTATTTACTTATTTAGACAATTGGGTTATAAATATGTAATTATAAATACTAAAACTAATATTAAGTTTATTAAAAATTCGGTTTGTGTAATTTACAACTAGATCCCCAATACATTTTTGAATAACATAATCAATCACCCCTTCTTACTTTATTACTTTCGGATTTGACAACTAGCACCCCCAAAATTTCCGTTGAATATCAAAGTCACGTGAAACAATAATTCTTGCAATTGTAAAAGTAAGGTTCAAAGAAATTATTTCTAATTTGCTTCATTTCATGAAAATAATATCTAATTTTACGAGACTATGAAATAATCATGAATATTTAGAAACTTGCTATAAATTAGAGTTATATTTAGTTAAAACATTTTCTTCTTGTATACAAAATTTATCTTTTGTCGACTATATTTTCAAGAAAATGAATTACAATATTAACTATAAGTAATTTTCATCTTATAGAAACTTAAGTTTTTTATTTTATTAAAATAGCTAATTAGTTGACATTAAGTATAAACAAATATTATTATATAATCAATATAGTTTAGGTAAAAGACAAGGGACTCCCCAAGGTGCTATTAAACAGTTTAAGTTAAAAGACGAATACCCCCCCCCCATAGTTTCTGAAAATGACAAGAAGTCCCCCCTTCATCATCTTCATAAATCAACAACCCAAATCTTGAATTTGATTCTCCTTTCATACCCATACGGTTTTGATGAAATATAACTCGAATTCATGTTGAAAATCCATGATTTAAGCCAAAAGTTATTGAAATTGGTTACCAATTGATAGAGAATCGGATCCGGGTTTTGGGTCGACTTTCTCGCCGGAAAGTATGGAGCTCCGGCTGTTGGGTCGCCGGACTTGGAGCGTTCTGAGTTCAGTCGGACCCATAGGGTCGTGGGTAAGTCGCCGGAAGGGAAGAAACCGAGAGGGGAAGGCCGGCAGCTGGGTTCCGTCGGGTCGGGTCTCCGGGTCCGATTCGACGGTGGCCTTTGCCGCCGCTGTAACTGCTGCTTCTCCTGATGTCTCTCGCGACCAGGGAGGACGATACAGGGACGACCAAACAGAGGAGTGGCCGAGACAGAGAGAGGAGGGTCTGGAGGTGGCGGCGATGGAAGCGCCGACGGTGATGGCGGGAGTGGTGGAGCTGGTGTCGAGGGTGGTGTGTTGGCGTTTGTTGCTGCTGCTGTGGGTGTCTCAGTCGAACAGAGAGAGGGAGATGTGAGGTTTAGAGGGAGGGCACAACTTGGAGGTGATGGTGGTGGTTGTGATGGAGGAGGTGGCGGTGGTGTTGGTGCGGCAATGGGGTGGTGTTGGTGTTGTTGCTGCCTCTGTTTTGGCAGAGTAAAGATAGGGATGGAGGTGGAGATTGTCTTGGTGGTGGGGGAGAAGAGAGGTGGCAGTGGTGGTGTTGGTTGATGATGGCCTCGTTGGTTGTGGTGGTGGTTGTTTGTTCCACCGAAGAAGAAGAAGGAGGAGGAGATGATGGTGGTTTTGTTGTTTCGTTTTTGTGATGAGGATGAAGGAGTAAGGGGGTTTTTTATAGAGAAAGGGGGTGGTGATTTGAGGGAGATGTGAGTGAGGGTGAGTGGTTTTTTTGTGTTTTGCTGTGAGAGAAAACAAGGGAGAGAGAGAGTGAGGGAGAGAGAGAGACGGGAGAGTGTTGTGAGGGGGTTTGGGTTTTTTGTGTGTTGCAGTGAGGGTGAGGAGAAAATGAGAGAGAGAGAGAGAGAGAGAGAGATAGAGAGAGAGAGAGAGAAAGAAAGAAAAAGGGAGGAAGTGTTTTGTGTTGAAAAAAAATTGAGAGAGTGTGTGTGTGTCTGCCGAGAGAGAGAAGTAGTTGGGGAGTTGTTTGTGAGAGGAGAAAAAGATGGGAAGGGGGATGGTGATGTAGGAGTATTATTTTAATATTGGTATTATTATCATTATTATTATTATTATTATTATTATTGTTTTACTATTATTTTATTATAGTATTATACGTATATAAGTCTCGTATTATACAAGTATAGGAATACGGTATTATTATACAGTACAAATACACTATTTTTTTATATTTATTTATGTAAAAGACAACTACTCCCCCCCTTAGTTTCTAAAATGCATGTTTTAGCCCCCGTATTTATAATAAACGTTTTAGAGAAATTGCACAATCACCCCCATTAGATAAATTCGGGTATTTCATCTTACCACCCTTAGAAAAGAGCTTCGTCTCCGAAGCTATAACCGTGATATGTTATGGGACTATATCGATCTAAGGACGCGTCTAAAGTCTCAGAAGTCTCAAAAAAATATCTTAGAAGGTTTCTAAGTCCACGTGCAACACTCCTTGGTTCGACAAAATAAATAAGTAATAATGAACACTAAAATCACAAATAAGCACATAATAGCAAATATCTCTTTTAGTCCACAGTACTCAAAACTTAGTATAGCTTGCAGAAAAGAGGCAAATAAGGATAAAGCTACCCTGCAATTCCCCGGCTAGTTCAATTTTATTACCGGTTTCTGTTGTCCTATATCAATTTTAATTTTGAAAAATCTTTTTTTTGATCTTAGTTTAGTGGAAACCGATGAGCCGTACTAACTTAGAACCGTCGGCTCTGATACCATCTGCAACACCCCACCAAACCACACGGCCGGCCGAACCGCATGTTTGGTAGAGATGTCTCCGCCCGAGGTGATGAGCCTCATTAAGAAAGGATAAGGATCGTCGGTTCACAGTTAGTACAACCATCGATAATCCAAATATAACTTATTATACATTCATAAAACCAGTGACATTGTCTGAAAGAAATAATTACATTAATTTACAAAATGAAAAATGCTAGGTGAATTACTGAGTAGCTTAATATCCTAGCCAGCGGCGTCGTGAGCGTTCCCCACCTTTCTCATAACCTGCGGGTTTTGAAATAGCACAAGCCGACCGCAGGAAAATTTTTAATCAGTAAAAACTGAGTAAATTCATACTGCAATATGTAAAACGAGTTTTTGGCACAAAGCATTTATAGACACGTGATATGTAGCAGAAATCCACAGTAGTTGTTATCGTAATTCAATTTTTCCGTTCTCGTCATTAATTTGGCTGAGGCGTATTAGAGCCCAGCAGGTAACGAATGTCCACAGAGGGGTCAAGATGCAATATATATATCACAATAGGGTGCCTCTCTGGATAACGTGATTCCAAATTCACTCGAGCGTTATGGGAGCCCCTACATCAATCCCCGCTCGTAATCATAACTATGAGACCTTAAGTGTCGACACCCCTATACCGTAATGACCCGTACTGGTATAAGTAGTACTCCATAGTTTTCACACATAAATAAAAATCCGGGTGCACGCAAGCTAACCACGGAGTAGGGTATGTAATCTCGTAGGATTAGCACCCTAGGAGGAACGACTCACATGCGCCTCCGGCCTTAGCCTCCACACACATCCTCTGTACATCGCCCCAATTATGTTATAGTTCATTATTCAACCGTCATTTCATAATAATCACGAATGGTTCCAAACCATCGTTTCTCAAGAGTATCACTTTATTTCCAACTTGTCATTATAAAAATATCATTGGTTCAAGATTCATAATTTCCAACCGAATATTCAAAAGAGGATTCTCAAAACTCAATTCACAACATTTGTTCAATTCCAAGTATCGGGAGTTATAACGAGATCATATCTTCTACGCACACAAAATCACATTTGATAGTTAAAGTATTGCACATATGAACTTACTGATGATAAGGAGGCCGATATATCTATGGAAACGGAGTCTTAGCACTCGTACTCAACAACAACTCGTCGTCTACAAAACCTTGGCCTACAATTTATAATTTCTAAATTAATTTCAAAATGCATCTAGCATGTGAAATGCAATTATGCGATGCATGGTGTAATTCTTGGATGATTCCCTTCTTTATTTCAATACAACCCTTACTCCCCGATTGATTGCTAAAATATTTTTGAAACAAATTTAATGTTCCTTGTGAAAATTGATGTTCTCGTAAATATATGTTTAAAAGTATTCAACGTGGGATTAAAATTTCACAAATGAGTCAATATTCGTTAGAGTCATTTAATAATGCTAGTTTATATTTATAAATTCACAAGACTAATCCGAATATAACTTTCAATGATAGTGTTAATGCTTTTACGTTGCCAAAATATTTAATCAACCATAACCTCCTCAAATTATAAAATTTCTGATAATAATATTCAATAAGATATACTTAATAGACTTCAAAATAGTGAAAATGTATTTATTTCAAGAAAATATTAACCTTGTCCTTATTTAGATTAGTTCAATACACAGGAAATTCCAATAATATTTTTTTTCCTCTTAAAATACGTTTCTAGTCCATAGATTTCCAAGGAACAAAATATAGCTACTTAATTTTGACTATAATTCCGAGTCATACAAATACTATCTTTAATTAGTCTTACTAGAGTAACTATTTATAAAATTACCACTTAGGAGCTTATAAAATCTCATTTAAGAAATATACATATCATAATCCATCAAAAGATGATAATATCATAGCCAAGCTTTCATAAATATTCTTTTCTTAAAATATTATACAAAAGTATTTACTTATTTAGAAAATTGGGTTATAAATATGTAATTATAAATACTAAAACTAATATTAAGTTTATTAAAAATTTGGTTTGTGTAATTTACAACTAGATCCCCAATACATTTGTGAATAACATAATCAATCACCCCCTCTTACTTTATTACTTTCGGATTTGACAACTAGCACCCCCAAAATTTCCGTTTAATATCAAAGTCACGTGAAACAATAATTCTTGCAATTGTAAAAGTAAGGTTCAAAGAAATTATTTCTAATTTGCTTCATTTCATGAAAATAATATCTAATTTTAAGAGACTATGAAATAATCATGAATATTTAGAAACTTGCTATAAATTAGAGTTATATTTAGTTAAAACATTTTCTTCTTTATTGATTATACAAAATTTATCTTTTGTTGACTATATTTTCGAGAAAGAATTACAATATTAACTATAAGTAATTTTCATCTTATAGAAACTTAAGTTTTTTTATTTTATTAAAATAGCTAATTAGTTGACATTAAGTATAAACAAATATTATTATATAATCAATATAGTTTAGGTAAAAGACAAGGGACTCCCCAAGTTGCTATTAAACAGTTTTAGTTAAAAGACGAATACCCCCCCATAGTTTCTGAAAATGACAAGAAGTTCCCCCCTTCATCATCTTCTTCATAAATTAACAACCCAAATCTTGAATTTGATTCTCCTTTCATACCCATACGGTTTTGATGCAATATAACTCGAATTCATGTTGAAAATCCATTATTTAAGCCAAAAGTTATTGAAATTGGTTACCAATTGATAGAGAAACGGATCCGGGTTTTGGGTCGACTTTCTTGCCGGAAAGTATGGAGCTCCGGCTGTTGGGTCGCCGGACTTGGTGTGTAATATCCCGTCCCACATCGAAAAATTGTGGTTTGGTATTGTGGATTAGATGTATATATGGTTGAGGGATTGTGATATTATGTCCCACATTGGAGATTTGTGAGTTTGAAATCTGGTATATAGTAAACCTTGTGGATTACTACTAGCACCTTCGAGGCTTAAGCATTTTTAGCCGGTGGTACGGGTAAAGAAGTTGTTGGGACAGTAATCCACGGGTGTTACAAATGCTATCAGAGCCAACCCTGGTCCCGCAAGGGCTCCGTGGCGGTTCGCCGTCAGCCAAGGGGATACGTGACTGGGCACCCTCGACGAGGACGTCGAGTATATAAGGTGGGGGGATTGTAATATCCCGTCCCACATCGAAAAATTGTGGTTTGGTATTGTGGATTAGATGTATATATGGTTGAGGGATTGTGATATTATGTCCCACATTGGAGATTTGTGAGTTTGAAATCTGGTATATAGTAAACCTTGTGGATTACTACTAGCACCTTCGAGGCTTAAGCATTTTTAGCCGGTGGTACGGGTAAAGAAGTTGTTGGGACAGTAATCCACGGGTGTTACAAATGCTATCAGAGCCAACCCTGGTCCCGCAAGGGCTCCGTGGCGGTTCGCCGTCAGCCAAGGGGATACGTGACTGGGCACCCTCGACGAGGACGTCGAGTATATAAGGTGGGGGGATTGTAATATCCCGTCCCACATCGAAAAATTGTGGTTTGGTATTGTGGATTAGATGTATATATGGTTGAGGGATTGTGATATTATGTCCCACATTGGAGATTTGTGAGTTTGAAATCTGGTATATAGTAAACCTTGTGGATTACTACTAGCACCTTCGAGGCTTAAGCATTTTTACCCGGTGGTACGGGTAAAGAAGTTGTTGGGACAGTAATCCACGGGTGTTACATGGAGCGTTCTGAGTTCAGTCGGACCCATAGGGTCGTGGGTAAGTCGCCGGAAGGGAAGAAACCGAGAGGGGAAGGCCGGCAGCTGGGTTCCGTCGGGTCGGGTCTCCGGGTCCGATTCGACGGTGGCCTTTGCCGCCGCTGTAACTGCTGCTTCTCCTGATGTCTCTCGCGACCAGGGAGGACGAGACAGGGAAGACCAAACAGAGGAGTGGCCGAGACAGAGAGAGGAGGGTCTGGAGGTGGCGGCGATGGATGCGCCGACGGTGATGGCGGGAGTGGTGGAGCTGGTGTCGGGGGTGGTGTGTTGGCGTTTGTTGCTGCTGCTGTGGGTGTCTCAGTCGAACAGAGAGATGGAGATGTGAGGTTGAGAGGGAGGGCACAGCTTGGTGGTGACGGTGGTGGTTGTGATGGAGGAGGTGGCGGTGGTGTTGGTGCGGCAGTGGGGTGGTGTTGGTGTTGTTGCTGCCTCTGTTTTGGCAGAGTAAAGATAGGGATGGAGGTGGAGATTGTCTTGGTTGTGGGGGGAGAAGAGAGGTGGCAGTGGTGGTGTTGGTTTATGATGGCCTCGTTGGTTGTGGTGGTGGTTGTTTGTTCCACCGAAGAAGAAGAAGGAGGAGGAGATGATGGTGGTTTTGTTGTTTTGTTTTTGTGATGAGGAGGAAGGAGTAAGGGGGTTTTTTATAGAGAAAGGGGGTGGTGATTTGAGG
The DNA here is from genome assembly GCA_023055425.1 of Linanthus parryae. NCBI lineage: Eukaryota > Viridiplantae > Streptophyta > Magnoliopsida > Ericales > Polemoniaceae > Linanthus > Linanthus parryae. The sequence continues at coordinate 19,275,898 of JALGPY010000012.1, read as the reverse complement.
GAGATGTGAGTGAGGGTGAGTGGTTTTTTTGTGTTTTGCTGTGAGAGAAAACAAGGGAGAGAGAGAGTGAAGGAGAGAGAGAGAGACGGGAGAGTGTTGTGAGGGGGTTTGGGTTTTTTGTGTGTTGCCGTGAGGGTGAGGAGAAAATGAGAGAGAGAGAGAGAGAGAGAGAGAGAGAGAGAGAGAGAGAGAGAGAGAAAGAAAGGGAGGAAGTGTTTTGTGTTGAAAAAAATTTGAGAGAGTGTGTGTGTGTCAGCCGAGAGAGAGAAGTAGTTGGGGAGTTGTTTGTGAGAGGAGAAAAAGATGGGAAGGGGGATGGTGATGTAGGAGTATTATTTTAATATTTGTATTATTATTATTATTATTATTATTATTATTATTATTATTATTATTATTATTATTATTATTATTATTATTATTATTATTATTATTATTATAGTATTATACGTATATAAGTCTCGTATTATACAAGTATAGGAATACGATATTATTATACAGTATAAATACACTATTTTTTATATTTGTTTATGTAAAAGACAACTACTCCCCCCTTAGTTTCTAAAATGCATGTTTTAGCCCCCGTATTTATAATAAACGTTTTAGAGGAATTGCACAATCACCCCCATTAGATAAATTCGGGTATTTCAGGGTAAGCACTGGTAACTGCTTGTGAGAGAGAGACAGTATATGGGCAGAGCTTCAGTGTCGTTAGATGATGAAGGGTTAACGCTCCTATATATAGTGGGGAATGTGACCGCTGTAGTGGGTTCATGCGCCCATTAATGGCGGCTTAATTACCTCAACCATAACGGCACGTTCAACCGCATATATAGGGACCGTTACGCACTTCGTCCGTGTATACCAGAACCGTTATGAGGTTGACCGGGTTTATGGGACACGTGGCCATAAATATCCCAAAGCAGTTATCAAGGGTCGCGCGCGAGCTTGGTTGTCGCACGCGCGCGACGGGCCTTACCCCAGCCTCCAAACCACTAAGTCCCTACAAATCCCGTGTTATGGTGCGCGGGGGGCCTGTCTCGTAGCCCCCACGTGGATCAGCATGGGTTGTGATCCGGTGTGTATGGAGCACAACTAGGTGTTCTGGATGGCTGCCACGTGGCGATGATCCGTCTGTCTGGAAACTAGTATCTACAGTAAGTTAGAAAAAATGCAAATGATTGGTAGTTGAGTGGGTGTCAACTTAGTTGGGATGTACTTAAACTATAGTGATGCAATTTTTTCTAACATTTATATTTCAATTAATAATACAAGTTTGTGTCTTTTTTTTGATTATTTGTCTAATTTTATGTTTTACATTAATTATTTGCCACAAACAAAAAAATAATGAAGAAAAAAAATACAAACTGTCCGGAACCGGTTAGGAACCGGAACCGTACGGGTAAACCCAATAGGTTTCGGTCCACGGTTCCGGGCCGCTTCCGGATATACCCTTATACCGGTTCCGGTTTAACCGAACCGAAAACTGCAAAATAACCGGCCAACCGAACCGAAACCGACCGGTTTTGCTTCAACCGGTTTGGTTTCAGTTCGGTTCTAACCGAAATCGAAGCTCTACAAATGGGGGATGCAATAAGCATCTTCTTCTTGTTTTATGTTGTCTTTGTTTTTATGTTTATGTTATATTTTAAAGATAACAATTATAATTTTCTCAAAAAAAGATAAAAATTATAATTATGTTGAACTTCGGATGAATTAAAGGTAAATGTGTCTTTTCAACACAAACATGCCCGTTAGGGTTGGATTTTATTTGCAACAATTTCAAAGTATGGTACTTGGATGATGCAATTCAAACTATGAGTATCAAATCTACGTGAAAAGAAAACTATGAGTACCTTTAATGCAATTTTGCCAAAGTTTTATGTACTTCTCGGTAGTTGTTAATGTGTTACTCAGTTTTTATCGACTTTCCAAACTTTGGCGACAAGTTGAAGCGTCAAGCTAGCTAGAGAGTTAACTAGCGATCACTTGTCCAGGTCTTACAAATACTTGTGACACCTCCAACTATGTTATGTACTATATGGAAGCGCTACATTTTTAATTTCCCGATCCACAATGCTACTCGGTGCACAACTTGGCCATAATAGCCCGGGAAGTATCTCCTCAAACATGAATATATAAAAATCAACTAGTAATTACCTAAAAAAAATCAACTAGTAATTGGGAACAAGTCAAGTGCACAATGTCATGACTATTAATTAGTAAAGCCATGCCTCGTAGTTAGTACAGTAACTTAGTATAGCCGCAACCCCAGACATGAATACTTCCTTCACACCATGTTCATGTAAATGTACTCCTTGTACAGAGCCACATGGTCTTTATTGCAGCAAGGTTCGAACAAAGCACTCAACCTCTACACTAAAAATATAATAATTATCAGTGTCACTGACTACTTCCTTTCATCAACCATCCATCTATGGAAATAATCCTAAACCTTCACAGAATTTGGTATTACTAGCAGGTTCTCCATGTTTCAGCTGTTTGTTTTGTTTTGGTCCTCGTCTTGTTCTGTATTTGAATCGCGCTTAATATCATCCCCTGCGCCGTTCCTCGTCCGAAGTAGCTTCCGGATGCAAATCACCTGAACTCTCTGGGGAAATATTTTCTGTGCCTGTGCTCTGGCTCTGCTGCTCATCATCCCCTACTAAATTGGGTTGGTAGGCATCATTTGACAAACCAATATCAACACTGTTATCAGATGTTACTCTTTCATCTGTACCTTGATGGCCCTCGCCAACAGTCTCAATTTGCGGTATAGAATCATTGGATTGGTGTTTAGGGACTAGGTCAATTTCACCAGTTACAGCTTCTTGACTGTTCTCATAGTCATCATTATAAGGCTCGGCGGTGTTTGTTTCTTCAATCCCGTGAGACTGCAAATCAAGTGACTGTTGCTTTTCAATCTCTCTAGATGTCTGACCCGCCTCCTCAATGTTACTGATACATGGCTCAGTGATTTTCTCTTCAACTTCAGTAGCTTGCTGGTCAGATATTGTTTCCCTATCATAGCTTGAAATCACTCCAACCCTCTCCTGATAATGATCACCATCAGATTTCTCAGCTTCGGAGATATCTTGGGAAACATGGGGTTCTTCGTTTTGATTTCTCTGATCAACTGTATCTGATGCAGTTCCCACGGCACTGGCCTTTTTGTCTGCATCATCGTCATCTTCTTCAATGTTTCTTGCAGTATAGGAATCATCATTTTCTTCAACGTCAAAATATTCACCATATACGTCAAACTTATCAACATGGGGTTCTTCGTTTTGATTTCTCTGATCAACTGCATCTGATGCAGTTCCCACTGCACTAGCCTTTTTGTCTGAATCGTCATCATCTTCTTCAATGTTTGTTGCAGTATAGGAATCATCATTTTCTTCAACGTCAAACTTTTCAGCATATATGTCTGAAGTTGAAGACTTCTCAATGATTTCAGGTTCCTCAACATCATCTTTTCCAGCATTTGCAGTGGCTACGGCCTCACTTGTCGAGGCAGGGAAAGACTGGAAAGTATCCCAATCATCATCATCATCATCGTCGTCGTCATCATCCTCTCCTGCTTCTTCTTCTTTTTCTCCCCCTTCGTCTTCGTCTTTCTTATTTTCTTCCACACGCCTATAGTCAGAGTTCTGTGCCGGGATTGATTTAGCGAGACCCTGATCTCTAGTTTCCTCAGTTTGGAGGGGTAACTTAATCACCAAAGATGGGGTTGGAGATTTTGTTTCCGTAGCAGTATGTTCTTGTGGTGCAGAGGCACGTATGATGCCCTGAAAGAACATGCGACAAACAAAGTCAGGATGGAGGATAAACAGGAAAATGATTACACACACAAAACCAGAAAGTGTTTCGTCTTTCTCCATTCATCCAATTAAATTAAGATCTCTATCGAATATGGCATGATATTTCAATTTATCATATATTACTGAATTGTTTTGCATCTCTATCTGAATCTTCATTGACAGTACTCAGCCTTAATGTTATGAACAACAAAATGAATTGGTTCTGTCAAACCTAAAATGAAATTCTAAATCAATCTTTGGCAGTAGTCCATTATCAGGAAGAAAATTCATGAAAAGATCAAGGTCTGCCAGTGGCCAGAAAAGGGGTACGGTCCACAGATTATTTGCATAGTTTTTCCTTCGCAAGAAACGACAATTTGCATAGTTAGTGTACTATAATTGGTAATAGAGAACAAGGTGCAGCCCCAAGGAACACGGAAATATTTCGGAAGAGGTAGAGAGAGAGTCTCACACTCCGACTCCATTTTTACTTTACAGATCAAATTTGCAAATACTTCTCTTCTGTAGTATCTTTCTTGAAGCTTAGAGTGATATGGCCCCTCTTGTTCAGAGGAAAGGAAATACTGAAAGGCGTGCGCTAACGTATGGCAGTAATTTGAACAAACTTATGGATGTAAGCAATGGCGGATCTACATGGCTCTATATGGGGGCTATAGCCCCCACTCGACTCTTTGAAATTGAAAATTAACCCTTTTTTGTCTAGATTTTTCAGTTTAGCCCTACAAATTGCACTCCAGCCCCCACCCAACTTTACAGAATTTAAGTTTTACGCTTATTTTGTTTAATTTTTCCAATTTAGCTCCCACTGCAACAAATTCCTGGATCCCCCCCCCCCCCCGGAAATGTAAGTAACAAAGAAGAGCGTGATTCATCCTTGTTCGTATAACCCACTACCCAAGAAATTGATTCGTGGAGAAAGTCACCTGAAGTTGCAGCCTGTTTTCCACTGGCATTGCTAGTAAGGCATCCTTTAAGAAGACTACTGACGAAGGAATTTGCGCCAGTTGAGAAATGAGATGTCCAGCTGTTTTTCTTAACTCGTCCAGACCCTGCCATCAAATGCAAAATCCAATTACCCAGGCAAAAGAAGAAACGCAATGATATGTGAACTATTGAAGTCTATTTATTACCTGAGAACGGTCATCCGGTACTGAAAAGATAAAAACGATGGCTTGCAAAAGAAGATTCATTAAACTTTTGCGAGATTCATGTACTTTTGATAATGTTTGCAGAATCACCAATATTCTCAAACACTCGCTGGCAATAGCAACTTTCTCTCTGTTTACGGGACTCTGTCATAAAAAATATGTGAAACTCCTTCAGAGAGAAATACAGATTTCATTTGGTAGATAACTTTCCAGCACGCAGTTATGCTACGAGTTTCCGGCAAACAATGACCTTTTGCGAGATGACTACCTTTAACATTGCAACAATGGTGGTGAAAATATATTCGAGAAGCTCCCCTGTAATAAACAGGACAAAAGAGTTGTGTCCAGAGTTGGTGCTCCTCTGTACCATGTTTTTCAGGACTTGAAAGCCAATTGTTTGAATCTGCACATGAGAAATTTTCAAAAGTTGTCTACTTTTGCATGCATATACTTTTAAATTCGTTACCTGTATATTGGAGTTGCAAAGTACAGTCCGGATACATTCAGTTGAATGTTGAATCACAGTGAAGAAAAGGGAATTATTCTCCCTAGTCTCCCGCAGACATTCACAAGCCAGCTTCGCCAACAAAAACATTTCTTTGAGGGCAAAGGCAAGCTTCAATTTCGGAAGCTTGGAAGAGTCGGACCTTTTCTGTTCTGATAGATAAATGCTCTCAGTGCATTCCTTTGTTACATTAGAAACCATGCTTAGACAAGCTCCAACTATGGTATTGAAGAGGCAAATGTCATCATCGTGTAATTCAAATTTATCTGCAACATATTAGTAATTTAGTACCCCCACCAAGCATTAACAGCTGAAACAGGAGCAAACATGTAGGATATGCTGACGGAAAAGTAAATTAACAAAGGATGTAATCTACTAATTATTGTGTTCATAACAGAAACCGTCCGTCTTACAAGATGTATTTTTCTATGTAAGGATACTGAACATATAGAACAAACATACGGAAATGATAAATTTAGACTGCATTATATAAATCAGAGTATTGGAGTTCATCAGTTTCTTGGCAAAATTGCACCAGTGGTATCCAAGTTTAGACCTTTTTTACAGTTTGGTACCGACCTTTCAAATTTTGTCACAGGTGGTACCCACATTTTGTTTTTGGTGCAATGTTGGTACCCGAGGACCATTATGCCCTTAAATTCTCTCATTCTTGCCCGTACTTATCTTCTATTATGTTCTATCTCCAAAATGCTTGACGTGATTTAAATCACACAAGTTAACACCACCATCCTCACCACCACCACAAACATCCATCAGCACCCCCACAACCCCACTGATTTCACCGCCAGGTTCACCAACCAAAGCCGCCTCAACAACACATTATAATCAATAACACCAACACCACCATCCTCACCAGATAAGGGTTGTTGTAGGTTAAAACCCAAGACTCTTCAAATTTAACCCTCAAAAAATTGATTCAAACTGAGAACAATCTGGCACTGCCAATGCCGGCCCGGTCACCACAAACTACAACTGCTATATATTCCAACCAATCGAAGCTTTCTACCATCTTTTTGTTCAAAGAAGAAATACACAACCCACCCAGACCCAAATAGAAAACCATCAACCATCGCCGACAATGACCGGTGATTGGGGTCACGGTGGTTAGATTGGACAAACATATTAGTAACCCAGCATATTCTTCAGTCAAATTTCAAAAGTAAACTGAGAGTAAGTTGTGATGAAAAATAAGTTAGGCAACAGTTTTATCTCCAATATTCAACCAGGTACCACTGCTGTCGTTTACTGGTCACCACCAATCTACTTAATAACAATGTCAACTGAAAGCCTTTGTGTTGATCATATACACATTCCAAAACGCAGCTGGTGGCCATACTGAACTAGACAGTGATGTCAAGTAATGGCTACAAAATAGAACAGGAGGAACTGAGATTTTTGCCAGCTGGTGAGACGAAATAATAGAAATTATCGAGCAGCAAGTACATTTAGGTTCAGTATCCTGAACCTAAATTTGATTGATTAAAGGACTCCAAAATTTTTGAACATACGATAAACGAAGACTCAGATTCATCATTCTAATACTGTAGGGATTTGATGGTCAAGACAATTCAGATATCTATGTCTGTTAGTAGGTACAACCTGAACTTAGTTGTAGCAAGCAGTTCGAAGTTAAAAAAGATATCTGAATACAAAGATGCATACTGCTGCAGATGTCTAAAATCAAATAAATCTACATTTTGCTTGAGTCTTACCGTCAAGGTAAGTCTTCAATAATGGCATTATACCCTGGATAAGGTTTATAGATTTTGAAATGCAAACTTCTGTTGAAGCTGCTTCAAGGCATCTGTAACCAGTCAACAGAAATCCCAAAATGGCATTTACATGCTTCTGCATCAACAAAACATACCTCATATAATTAGTGTACATCATATCAAATGAGAGCGATTAGTAACATGTAAACAGGTCAAATAGATACAGGAAATACACTATTGAAGACCAGTTAAAATACCTCAGATCTCAAGCGTTCTAATACTGTAGCTGCTGTTGTAAATGACAAAGATATCATATTCTCGTGTTCTGAATTATCTGACGAAGATGAGGTACTGGCAGAAGTTCATAGCAAGATTATTAAATTGCAGCAGAAAAAGTATCAATCAGAAATTTCTAGACGTTCGTAGATGAGTGAACATGCAAGACTAGCAGAAAGAAACAGGGCAATTTAAAGCAGGTATTACCTCCGGAAAAGTTTAAGAAGGTAAGCCAAAGAGAGTTCGACTACCAAAGATGAAAAATTGTCAGCTTCAAAGAAATCATTCGGGCAGTTCTGCACAACCTGTTACAAAAGGAGATTATTATATAATCTAATGTCATGGACTTGTTAAAAGGCCTCAACCACTCAAGCTTATAATTATATCACATTAGAATGGCCCAGAACGCCAAAAAAAAAACAAAAAAAACAAAAAAAAAATGTAATAGAAACATATGAAATTGTGCATAAGGATCTAATATTGCCTTATGTAACTATTATAGAGAAGAAAAAGGAAATGGAAGCATAGGGAAGTATATAGATCTCACATCCAAAGAAACATTTCAATTAAGGAGATTCAAAAGAAAAGATCAGAAAAATAGTCGCTCCATCATCAAATCTCTAAGACATGATAATAGTTAACCAGTTTCCAAAAGCATGTGCAGACATTTACCTGTAATAGAACGGAAATGGCAAGACTATCCCATGTATCGTCCATGCAGATAAAATATGAAAACACCTGTATCCACAAAGTAAAATACAATACTTCAAATTTTGCAGTGCGGCGGGCATGATGAAGATACTACAAATTTTGTGAACGCACATCGGGGGCAAGGCATTTATCATTCACAACTACAGACTCGGCTGCATCCATCCCATGACTGTCAAGTATTTTCATAATACAACCCATAAAAGTGGTATCATGTGCGGGAGAAACATAAGGCTATATAGTAATAACTGATACCATAACTGACGCCATGATCAGAAACCTAATTCCTTTACGCTAATTACACCAATTCCCTTGGTAGTTTATCAAATTCTTCATACTTAAAAACCAGCACTGGCATTACTCAAAAGAACGTAAGAAACAACAGAAAACATGTGACCTACCAAACTTAAAATCCGTTTTTAAGCTATTTCAATTAATATGCATTAGATCAGAGATAACTTCCTTCACTCTGAGATGGTCTTGAACGCTTTTGACCATGAAGTGTTAATGGAAAAGTAAATGAAACAAAACCATGGTGTCTACTTCCGTTCAAAGAATTGATTCATTTAAACCTGTCCAATGCATTGAAAAAATTAAGTCATCAACAGTTGGACTAATGAGTAGACCAGGCATGAATGGTTGTAACAGAGCAGTTATGAACATGTTTTTCTCTGACTTAGAACACAGATAACCTAGGTACTAAAGCGGTTTCTTTGGTATGAACTTCTCTATGGATATCAAAAGAATTGGTTTCCAAGTCAATGAGAACCAGAGCGTTCTAAAGTCCTGGCCATATGTGAGCTGCAAAATCTAGTTAAGATCGTCCAATGCTACATACGAGATGGATATTGGCTAATGAATATATATATATATATATATATTGATTTTTCTTTTCAACTTTTGACAATGGTTTTGCTTGGCGTAATGAAAGTACATCGGAGAGAATAAAAGAAAACCACTCATAGCAGTTTATCTTTTGAAGTAACCATGCAACATATGACAACTATAAAAATGTGCTGACTAATAGATGATTCTCAAATAGTTTCCTAGTCCAATGTTCTCCATAAGAAAGTTTTGTGCGTCGATTTCAAAAGACTAAAAGTCACTTTGCTTTATCATTTCTTAATATAAAGAAACATCAACCCATATATGAAAAGTTGACGGGAAGTAATGATGACAAACTGGTGAATCAGCTAAAATTGAATATAGTCAGTCATAAAATTCACTAATTACGATACGATCGTGTGAAAAGCAAATGGGCATAGACCACCACCTGAAGCATTTCTCTACAAATGTCTGCAGTAAGAAATCCCATGATGAAAAATCTTTTTGCAGAAAGAAACTGGAAAACTGGTAAGACAATCTCATATATGTTTAAAGCTTGAGGACTTGCATCTCCAACTGGAGATCCTACACCACATTTGGGTTTAGCAGAACCCAGTGGAATCAAACGTCCGTTACAGCTTGCATCTTCTCCCTGAAAAAGTACAAAGAGAGCAAATCCCCAAAGAAATCGGAAATCTTCGGATTTCAACTGAACCATACTGTATCCAGATATAAAGATGCCTGTATTCATATTCTCTTGTTCGGTAGAAAGATTTGAGCCAAAATTAGCAGGCAATGCGTCCAATGCCACTGCTTGAAAGATGACAGGCCAGACTTCCTGTAAACATGGCTGCAACTTGGCTGAAACCAGAGGTGATTTGATGTCTTCCAGGAATGATTTCCACTGCAAAGAAAAGGCAAAATAAAAGTAGGAAGCACACACAAGACAGAACAGTGAAATACTTTTATGTCTTAGGTATGCATTTAGAAGATGCGAAAGCAAAGGCAGACGAGAATGCTGACAAATATAGACAAGCTTACATTTTGTTTGAGATGCAGCCTCAAGCAGATGTAAGTGAAGTCTTTCAACATTGAAACCCAGTGCGTACCCAGAATACTAGAACTTTCAGAAAAAAGGGGCAATAAAGCTAGATATTCATCTGACTCCGTGGCATGTTGTTTCCTCAGGAAAGCATATGTATAACATTTCAAAGAGGCATGGGCGGCAAGAAGTCTTATTTTGATCTGCAGGAAAAAGGCATTTGTGTCAGCAAAACAAATTATCCCACTACTATAACAAATAGATGCACTGAAAGTTAATAATACAACGAAGTTACAAGAACACGTATAGTAGGACCTTGAACCTGCATATATGACGGCTACAAGTACAGACTCAGAAAATCATGTTTCACACTAGAAAATTGGAGAACAGTGAAGATGAGACACCTTGCATGACACCCATTCAGCAAAGGATGGATAATAGAGGTCCGTGAAGTTGTTCAGGGGTCGTGAGATTAATGAAAAAATACGCCTTACTGCAACTTGATCTCCCGAAAGAATTCCATATGTCAAAATCTAAATGATAACAAGTCACCAAATCTGTAAGTGCACCTGAGTAATCATGGACAAAGAGGAAAAAGTGCACAGAATTTTTTATTATTAACCTTTGTAGCTAGCTGTAAGCCTGCTTCCAAGAGAATAGGCCCAGAAGATGCATCTAATGCAGTGCGGACGGCAGATACTAGTTGTGCCTACAACCAAATAAAACATAATTTGCAGGTACAAATAATCATTATGAATATATTTACCACATAACCAAAATAAGACTTGAGAAATAGAAATTCGATTCTTGAAATGAAAGAGAAAGTGATGAAAGTTTAATAAAAGTTCAACCAACCTGATATTGTTCAAGTAGAAGGTGTCCTGGAAGATCAGGATCCGGTACCGACTCAAACTGCATACACAAACACAGGATAAAGATTAACTTCACAATACTTAAGGAATTTAAATCACCAGTTGCTAAAAACAAATAGAAGGGACAACATATTTCAAAGAACTAAATCACACGGACTACTCCCTCAGTTAAGCCATCATCTAAATAAAAGTAAACAAGTCAACAAACATATTTGTAATAGCGACAGCATTCTTAGTTTAAGGACTAAAGTGTAATTAGTATTGTATTAGTTTTGTATATACTGCTAATCAATAGAGAAGTCCGGTTAAGGACAATTTGACCATCGATCATGGTATCAGAGCTACCCTAGCCGCCGCTGCACCTGTCGCACATCCTCTTCCCGTGCACTGCCGCCGCCGCCCAAGTGCTCCGATCTCTCTCTCTCTCTCTCTCTCTCTCTCCTGCTCATTCCGCCGCAATCCGCAGCGGAGATCTCCCACTCTGTCGCAAACCCAGTCGGTGAAAAACCAACCGGATTCGCCGCACCGAAGCACCGCACTTGGTCCTCTGGCGTTGCTTCGCCTGGTCAGATCGATCTCCAGGTCCGCCTGTGTCTCCGATCGTCATCACCACCGCACGCCTACGCCGTCCTCTGCGCCGTCACACCAGATAGCCAACGCTGCAGGTCACTGCTCCGTTTGGTGAGCCTCTCCGTTCCGTTTGATCTCCCATCAACCGGCTGCTTCACCTTCCCCCTTCTAATGGCTGATAAGGAACCACTTCAACCGGTCTTCCTCGTCACTAATATCGAACAAAAAAATCAGATTTATTCTTGACAATGAAAAGGTTCAGTATGATCACTGGGTCACTTTCTTCTGTCTCTAGACAGACTCTTATGGTGTAACTGATCACCTTGTTAAGGATGGTACTCCTGATCAGAAGAAAGAGCCTCTCTCGAAGTCCATTGATGCGGTGATTTTCCCTTGGATCTACGTCTGATGACCTTGTTCTTGCCATTCTCACGCCGGATCAGTCAGCTCGTGAGGCGTGGGTCAAGCTAGAATCGATGTTCAGGGACAACAAGTCTGCTCGCCTTGCTGAACTCGAGATTGAGTTTATCTCCCTTCGCCAGGACTATTGCTCGTCTCTTGATGACTATTGCAACCGCCTGAAGACCCTTGCTGATCGTATGGGTAATGTGGGATCTCCTGTTAGTGCCACACAACTGATCATTCAGCTCACAAACGGCCTCACTCCTGCTCTCGGTCACGTCACCATGCTCATCCAGCAGACGTCTCCTCCACCCACCTATCTCGCAGCTGAGTCTATGCTTCGTCTGGAAGAACGTCGTCTAGCACGACAGAATATGACTCTCTCTGCTGCTCATCAGGCCATCATGGCAGCCCCCATTGTTCAGTCAGTTCGGCCCACGGAGCGTGGTCAGAACGGTCAGAATCGTGGTCAGAACGGGTCCAAGAATGGGACCAGGAACGGAAACTGTGGTCAGAACGGTAACCTTGGTCGCTCTCAGCAGGCTCCTGCACCCACAGCCGCCCTCCCCTCACGTTAGCTGGTGTGGTGCCCCTATCCATCACCCTGCACGTACCCAACTGCCTCGGGGTGGGCGCCCCCTCCGTCTCGCCCTCCCTACTGCAGGTGTCTTTGGTGCTGGACCAGGACCTCGACCACAGGCCTTTGCTGCTACATCTGGGTCGTATCCTAAGCCTACTGACCTCAGCACTGACTTCTCCAGTTTGTCTCTGACTGCTCCAGACTCGACATGGTACATGCACTCAGGTGCATCTGCGCATCTCACATCTCAGACAGGTAACTTGTCATCTATTTCTGCCAAATCACCTGTTTCTCATATGATGGTTGGTGATGGCTCCAGTATTCCAGTATGTGGGTCCGGTACCCAAACCATCCAAACCAATACCCATCCCCTGCACCTTAAGCATGTTCTTCTCACTCCCACTATAGTTAAAAACCTCGTGTCTGTTCGTCAATGTACCACTGATAATCGTGTTTCTATTGAGCTTGACCCGTCTGGTTTTTTTATGAAGGATCTTCACACGAGGAGTCTTTTGCTCAGGAGTAATTGCTCGGGGGGGGGGGGGGGGGGGGGGTGCTATATCCACTTCCGTCTCGTCAGTCTGTCACGTCTGCTCAGTCATTTGTTGTCCTTCCTGCACCAGTTTGGCACAATCATCTAGGTCATGCAGGCGCTCAAGTCTTAGATTCACTTAGTTCTCGTCAGTTTATTTCACCAGGTTGGCAAACATGTTCGTCTTCTTTTTTCATCTTCCACTTCGTGTATTGTGCTCCTTTTGACATTATTCATAGTGATATTTGGACATCTCTTGCTGCTAGCAAATCTAATTTCAAGTATTATCTTCTCCTGCTTGGTGATTACTCGCATTATCTATGGGTTTTTCCTCTAAAACTAAAAAATCGGATTCCTTCACTCACTTCAAACACTTCCACGCGTACGTGCGTACTCAGTTCTATAGGGTAATTAAGTGTTTTCAGTGCGATCTTGTGGGGGAATTCGACAACTCTGCTCTTCATGCGTTTGCCAAGTCCAATGGTCATGTTTTTCGGTTTGCATGTCCACAAAAATCCTCTCAGAACGGCAAGGCCGAACGTATGATACGTCGTATCAATGACATATCTCGTACTCTTCTCTCTCAGGCCTCCATGCCTCCTCGCTTCTGGGTTGAGTCTTCCGTCTACCTCCACAACATCCTTCCCGCAAAAGCCCTACACGCAGACATGGCAATTCAGGTAAGGATTTTCGGGTAAGCCCGGTACCCGAATTTTTTCGGGTAAATCGAGTACATATAAAATTGGGTTCGGGTGTGGGTAGACATAAAACCCGTTCGGGTATAGGGTCCCCGTAGTACCCGATGTCTACCCGTTCACTTCCAGTCACCTACAATATCTCAAACTCTGCTCAGTTACTCTAACATTTGCCTCAAATCCAAACCCTTCTCTCTCTCTCCTTATCTTCTCCGTCAGTCACTCCAATCTTCCTCAAAACCCTTCCCTCTCTCCTCTTATCTCTTCAATTTCTATGATTAACTCTCGCCCATCCCTCTGTAAAGTAACCTCTATCAATTTCACTGAAAATATTTCCAACACCGTAGAGGAGAGACCGACGAGTACGAAAGATCGGAGCGTTCCTCTCGCCATCGGGATCTCGCCGCCTCGTTCGTCGATGTATTCACGGTCGGTCCACCAGTTGGCTAGACGGCAACGGCGCCGCCGTTTGTTTTTCACTTCTTCGCGTGTGCTACGAAAAATCAAAGTCCCTTCATCTTCTTCTTACCTTCAACGTCAATCCAAGTTTGAGAAATCAAGGGTTGTTCGGTTCGAATGGCAATGAGGAATCGGGTGGGTTCGGGTAGGGTCGGGTTTCGGGTAGCTTCGGGCAAACATTATTCGGGTATGGGACGGGTTCGGGTATTAGTTTTTGGGTGTAATCAGGGTATCGGGTTTTTCAAGTTTGCTATCGGGTCGGGTTTTCGTAAATTAACCCCATACCCGCCCGATTTCCATCCCTACCAACACGGTGATATACCCACCACTATCCTCTATCATCGTCTACCCACATATGATCATCTTCGTACCTTTGGGTGTCTGTGTTATCCCAACCTGACTGCTGTGTCACCCCACAAGCTTGCTCCTCGGACCACTCGGTGTGTGTTCTTGGCTACCCTCCAGATCATTGTGGCTATCGGTGTCTAGATCTCTCCACGGGCCGTATTCACTTCTCTCGTCATGTCACATTTGATGAACATGTCTTTTCCTTTGCCACCCCGAGTTCTGTTTCTCTTTCCGGGCACACTGTCTCTGACCTTGATGATGTCCTTCCCCCCCCTTCCATCAATCTGTCTGGTCATGCCCACAACCCGCCACCTCCCTCTCGGCTGAACCGTCCCTTTCCTCTCCACTACACACGTCGTCAGGCTACACCTCCTACTGCCGCCCGACACCACCTCAGGCTCCGGCCTCCCCCCCCCCCCCACCCCCCTCGCCGTGGTCTCTCCTAAACCACCGACCCCACCCCTCTCTCCTCAAATGACAACCCGGCCCAGCACAATATCCATAAACCAATCTCTCGTCTCACCTTTCATGCCCAACTTCCCCTTACTGTCTCTCCATTGCCCAAATCTAATGTGTGTGCCCTATCGGACCCACACTGGAAAGCTGCGATGGATGATGAGTTTGAGTCTATGATCATGAATCGGACTTGGGAGTTGGTACCTCGCCCGTCTGGGGCCAATGTTCTTCGGGCTATCTGGTTATTTCGTCACAAGTTTCGGGCCGATGGTACTCTTCAGCGGTACAAAGCCCGCCTCGTGGCCAATGGCAAATCTCAATTAGTGGGGGTTGATTGTGATGAGACTTTTAGTGCTGTCGTCAAACCACCATTCGCACTGTTCTCATTCTTGTTGTATCGCATGCTTGGCCCATCCGTCGATGTCAAGAATGCCTAGTATATATGCATCCCACAGGGCTATCGGGATCTTCGTCGTCCGAATCATGTCTGCCTACTACGCAAGGCCCTCTATGGGCTGAAACAGGCCCTTCGCGCGTGGTTTCAGCGCTTTGCTACTTTTCTCGACTGAGTTTGCTATGACCGATCTTGGACCCCTGCATCATTTTCTAGGCATTGCAGTCACTCGGACTGAATCTGGTATGGTTCTCTCTCAGCGTCGTATGCATCTGAGATCCTACATTGTGCTTCGATGGTGTGCTGTAAGCACGTAAGCACCGCGGTTGAGACTGGCTCCAAACTCACCGATAGTTCAGGTACTCCAGTTGATGATCCCACTCTCTACCGCAGTTTAGCCGGTGCTCTTCAGTACCTCACTTTTACACGTCCTGACATCTCCTATGCCGTTCAGCATATCTGCCTCTTCATGCACGATCCTCGAGAGCATCATTTTCGCGCTTGGAAACGCGTGCTCCGCTATGTGAGTGGCACTCTTGATCTCGGGTTCCACATCTCTGCTACTATCTCTGCAGGTCTCATGGCATATACGGATGCGGATTGGGCTGGTTGCCCGGACACGCGTCGCTCGACCTCTGATTTCTGCACTTTCTTCGGAGATAACCTTCTCAGCTGGTCGTCCAAACGACAAGCTACTGTCTCTCGTTCTAGCGCCGAGGCTGAGTACCGTGGCGTGGTCAACGCTGTTGCAGAGCTCTATTGGCATCGCAATCTTCTTCTTGAGCTTAAGGTTCGTCCTCCGAAGGTCTCACTCTGCTATTGTGACATTGTTAGTGCAGTATACTTATCGGGTAATCCGGTTTAGCATCAACACACGAAACATATTGAGATCGATATTCACTTTGTCCGGGAAAAAGTTAGTCTCGGCCAACTACGGGTTCTTCACATACCCGCTGGTTTTCAGTATGCGGATATCTTCACCAAAGGTCTACCTCGACAGTTATTTGAAAGGTTCCGCTCCAGTCTGAACGTTCATCATTCTCCCGCTCCGACTGCAGGGGTGTAATAGCGATAGCATACTTAGTTTAAGGACTAAAGTGTAATTAGTATTGTATTAGTTTTGTATATACTGCTAATCAATAGAGAAGTCGGGTTAAGGACAATTTGACCATCATTCACACCCATGTCGGATCGTATCGACATGGGTACGGCGGAGATTTAGAAGAGTCCGGGTAACATAGGTGATGCCTACTAATTGAGCCTCTAAAACCAAATAAGAAATGTGGAATAAATTGTGAACTAGGAAAAAGGAAATGTTGATACATCTACATAAGGTAATCCCACAAAAGAGGTTCAATTTACAGCTGTAAATACCGGTATGAAAGTTCTTCTAAACACGTAAGCAATCATGAGTATTTCCGTTGTGTCGAAGTTCAAATTTGAAGTAAGAAAGTAAGATGTGAAGTTCTAGTTCGAAATCAAATGTGTCATTATAATTCATTTGTAAACTAACACATATTTAAGTATCGACATGGGTACGGCGGAGATTTAGAAGAGTCCGGGTAGCATAGGTGATGCCTGCTAATTGAGCCTCTAAAACCAAATAAGAAATGAGGAATAAATTGTGAATCAGGAAAAAGGAAATGTAGATACATCTACATAAGGTAATCCCACAAAAGAGGTTCAAATTACAACTGTAAATGCCGGTATGAAAGTTCTTCGAAACACGTAAGCAATCATGAGTATTTCCGTTGTGTCCAAGTTCAAATTTGAAGTAAGAAAGTAAGATATGAAGTTCTAGTTCGAAATCAAATGTGTCGTTATAATTCATTTGTAAACTAACACATATTTAAGGGTTGAACAGATCAAGATAATAATGCTGGATTCTTCGAGATGGAAACTATGTCCCTGCTTCTGTGATGATTGTGAATCCAACCATTTGAGGGGAAAAGGACCAACTCACAGGAATATGGTTCATGAATAAAGAACAAAAAGACCATCGTCTAACAAAAAAGACAGTACCCTCAAGCGAACACTAATGAAGGTGCATACAGCGGATGAGAACTTTCTGTCATAGGAGAAATACCATCACTGCAATGAAAATCTTCAAACTATAGCGTCCTAAGACAAGGAGGCAGTAAGCTACATAGAAAAATATAGCAGGGAGTTGGTCCTTTTAAGAGATTTTCCACAATAAAGAAGAACAGTGGAATTACACAGCTTAAGCTTGAGTGCCAAACACTTGAAAAATGGCCAAAATTACGCATGGCTTATCTTCTATCCTACAAAGGCCCTTACTAATAACACAAGTAGTGAACCAGTCATGAATTAACAAAATTGTAAAAGACAAACAGTGAAAAAGCATTGGAAGCAATAGGACTGCAATATGCCATTAAATGGTAATTAAAATCCTACAAGACTTTCGGTAATTGAACTTTTGGAAGATGGTTACCTTGTCCATAATGGTACTGAGAAGTCCCACTCCGATGGGTTGCATGTTCTCGAAATGAATCGTGCTTATCTATAAGAATTGATAAATGAGCTTCACATACTATTTCACAGGGAAAACAATTCAAAACAAACCGTACCTGATAAGCAAGTGATATTAGTTCTTGCACATGGAGGACCAACCAATCACCAGATATTTTTTCGTTGGCACATTGGTTTCTTGCCAAAGAGAGATCAAAATGGGCAGGACCCTTCCCAACAGCAGAAGGTAAAAGACTCAAACATCTACAAAATATACTCACTGTAAGTACATCATGACAACAAGAGTGGGTGAACAGAGAAATTAGTGCACAAATCTAACAATGGAAACCACTTGCAATAAAACTCCACACAAGAGAAGGAGAATGTCAAATAATCCAACAATACCTTTCAAATCAGTATATACATTATTTCTAATAGACTGTACAAAGAAACGAAAACCTGTTCCACCATTTTCATGCAGACAATATTTTAACCAGCAACTTTATTCATATAAAGAAACCACAATATATTGTTGATCCTGAGCAGAGAATTATGGTAAATAACATCATGATAAAGATTACTCACCAACTATCAAATGGTGAGAACCTATGGAGCAATCCAAAGGAATACTTTCGTAACAAAGTTACCAGCATGATAATGATATCATGATTGTTGAAATATAATTAACATCATGATAAAGCCTATGAAACAAATATTTTATGATTTTCAACCAAAGGTTGTAGTTTCTGGAGCATAATAGTGTGTGAATTGTTCATATTTAAGTTGGTATACTGCTATGCCCGATCAGTAATTCACCCTGTAGCTTCTTTAAGCTCTTGAGCTTGTATCCAATTTGACGTTTCAAGTAAAGGGAAGAACTGAACTAAAATCCAAAGGAATACTATCATAACAAAGTTACGGACCATCCTAATAAGAACACGACAAAGTTTTATGAACAGATCTAAAAGTTCTGATTTAGAAACAGATGAGTTTAAAACAACAAAAAACAGAGGCTTCGTAAAACAACACAGAACATAGCTATGTTCTAAATGGCCACCGGGAGATGCTAGAACACAAATCTGACAGCAAGAAAAATACAGATCTTGAACAGTGAACAAAGATTTTTGACATCGAAGAACAGAGATGAAACTCAGTTGCGAGGATTTGGAAAAACTAAAACCTGGAAGTTATTGTGGTAGCAATTATATTTATCGATCACTCATCAGAACTAATACTAATGTGTTATGGGTGACGGGAGTGGTGGTGGAGGCAGTGACTGGGTGGTGGCAGCGAGAAGAAGATGATGGTGGAGATGGGATAGGAGAAGCAAATGGTGCAGGGGAGTGGAGACTGGAGAGAGAACTGTTTTTTTTTTTTCTTTTTTCTTTCCAAAAAATTTTGTTAATTTTGAGGGGTATAACAGATATTTAATAGTGTTTAAAAAAAAGGGATTTAAAAAAAATAAACTCAAGTGAAGCACATAGATGAAAATAAAAGATCGGGTTAAAAGGGGTCCATTTGCCTGCTCATTCAAGAACGGAATGAAACAGGATGGGCAATATTCGCCCATTTGTTTAAACGGGCGGGTTTCAAACCGTTAAAGGCTGCAGGCAAACGGGCTGAGTTGTTCTTCACGGCTCTACTCTTGCAGAAGAAACCCTGCTTCCTAGGTTAAACAACTATACAAGTTCTACCAAAACTGTTTTTCATATAGGACGGGCAATTTACACATACACTACTTACAGGGTAAACACCTCACCAAAAGAGGAACTAGATGAATTATACAATTGCAGTTTATCATTCCTGGCGAGGATTTAAACAGTTTACCATGAAAAGAGAATTGTACAACTAATTGTTGATAAAACTATTGGCAACCTGCCAAACATAGTAAAATATATTCGATCTCCAAATATCAACAACCAATATAAGTTTAAATTTAAGCTAAGCAACTTCTCAAGATTAGCTATTAATTTTAGAAAAATATTCTCATTACAACAGTGAAACTCTAGTTTGTTTGACCGCTCGACTTAGAATCATTTGACTTTCAATTCATATGCAAAGAATGGAGCCTCATTTCCGGCTTCATATTTTCGAAGAAACTATCACAGATACTGCACTACTTAAGACATATGTACTCTATTTTCTCAAAAGTACCTCCAAAATATGACTACAAATATGTTTTGTACATTTGGCAGACTGTTAGATACATCGCAGAAACCAACCAAAAATAGTACGCACAACAGACCCCCATATGTAATATCACATCAATTGAGAGAGTATCTAGAATATCTTCAATGCCTTATATTAGTGAAAAGAACGGTCAACTTACTCAGCAGCAAAAAGTCGGGTTCTGTATCGCAGATGCTTATCTCTTCTACTGTTCATGCTGGTTGACACATATGCATAAGCTTGAGAAGGTGAAGTGTTGAAACCAGACACCATGTTTTCATCATCTCCAAAATTTGATCTTGTCTCACCATCATACCCATTGACAGAATCATTTTCTCTGTTATCACCCGTCTTGAGATCTCTTCCCGAAGATGTTGCAAGAACCTGGATGACACCTTTAGAGTTTATTTCCATGAGGATAATTTATATTCAACAACAATTCAGTGACCTAAAAAGAAACAGGCAAAGATTGAGCCAAAAATGTATTCACGTTTGTTATGGATAGGTAATACAAGTTTTCTTGAAAATAGAACTTCATAAAAGGGTAAATCAAAAGAATAACTAACCAGACTAAATGCTCTAACTAACTATATGCTTACACCACAATTCGGAGATTAGGATCTTTATTTAATTTTCTGCGCGATTTGGGCAGTGTAACCTTTCCACAGTTGCACATTCCTTACCGGTGCTTCACTCATCTTCAATAGCCTGAAAACCCCTTCTAGCATCCTGCTTCGGGCCATGATAAGACAGCACCAAAATTTCCTGACCTCTTACATTTTATCACCTCTGGAAGGAGGCATAATAGCAAAAGGACTAATCTTAACAACAACCAACTGGTTGCTACTCATGCAGCTCTGGAACGGCAATTGAGACACTCCCTTACCTCCTCTTGTTCCACCATCACCCATCGCCTAATACAGCAAGGTCTATAAAACGGAAGCAGCTGACTTATCGTTCACGGATGTTTTCTCCTTTTCCGATTTCCCCGACACGAAACGGCCGTTTTTCTCGTTTTCCCCATTTTCCAGACAAGAAACAGTCGTTTTGCCTGTTACCGACGCCAAACGGCCGTTTTTGTGTGAATAAAATTCACACGACACCGTAACGGGAAAAACGGTGGCGCCCTCTGCCGATTGCGTTACAAAACGGCCGCTCCGCACCGCTTTTACCCCTTTTCAAAACCCCGTATTACAGTAAATGACCTCACTGTAACTCCGTACTCACAGGACTAGGTCAATCGCATCACCAACTTGCTCGCCTGAATTGTGCAAGCTAGAATCGTTGTCTCCCGTATCTCTTTAACCACTGCATGATAAATTTAGTCGGTGCTCAAATCCGTGAATTTAACTGGAGGCCGATTTTTTTTAATAGAAGCTCTTCAACTTTACTCAAACAAGCCAATTCAGTTTATTCGGGGTCGGCTACATGAATCAAATGCCTCCAACTCCATTGGCCCAAAATCATCCGCTTATTACAGTCGAATTTGATTAAGTCTTGTCATATTGTTTCCACCCAGGTTCATCTAGGCTTTCCTCCCCCTAGTCTAGCACCATTGATGCACATAGTCAAACCATCTCATACGATCTCATTTTGTCCTCTAATAGTAAGATGTTTAAATTCTTTGTAATTGTATCATTGCATATCATAACTTTCTTTGTTACCCCACCCATCATCTCAAAATTCTCGTTTCTGCTACACTCATTTACTGATCACATGTCTTCTTAATTGCCCATCACTCAGTCCCATACATCAAAGGGGTTTATAGAGGTCATATGAAACTTACCCTTAAGCCCAGCTGGGACTCTACAGTCGCACAACAGCCCAGTGCACTCCTCCATTTCGCCCATGATGATCCGATTATATATATGACATCATCATCTATCTCTCTGTCACTGTGTACATCGCATATACTATGACTTTGTCCAACGAATCCTTAAACCTTAAAATTCTAAATTGTCCCTCCATAACTCTAGCCTACCATTTTGTCACTTATATCATCAAGAAAATAATAACGTCCACCATGATATCTCATCTTGGATACTCCTTGTAACCCCATCCATTACCAATGCGACCATGTAAAGACGTAACGCTGACTGATAAAAACCTATCGTCATGAGAAACTCTCTTGTTTCTCCTCCCAAGCCCTCACACTAGTACGTTCCCCTCAAACATGTCCTTAACCATCTCGATATACCGAATAGGTACCCTCTTTTACTCCCAACACTTTCCACATTAGCTCTGTAGGAAGTTGTCATTGCTTTTTCTAAATCTATCAACACTAAATGAAGGTCTCTCATATTTTCCCTACACTTTTACATTCAGCTTTAAAGAATATGGCCTCCATAGTCAGCAAAACCAAACTGATTTTCGGTGACTAACTTCTCATATCTTAACCAGCCGGGTTTCTTTTCAATAACACGCTCCAAACTTTTTTGTGTGCAACTCAAAAGCTGGATTATCTAAGTAATTAGAGAAACTCTTCCAGCATTTTCTGAAACCTCAAAAGATGGAACCCTTGAAAAGATAATAACAATGTAACTGTATATGGGTTACGTCTTGAGAATCAGATTAAATATAAGGGAACTTTTTTTTTTTTGGGTAAACGAAGAGGGCTGAAGCCCATTACAGAATCATTCTAACTACTCCTCTACCTAACTTATCATTTTCTAAGAAGCTAGAAATGTAAGCAGGGCAATCAAACAAAACAAATCTAGTAAAGGTAAGATTGCAGCAGTTCTTAACTAAACTATCTGCAACCAGATTAGCTTCCCTCCACACTTTAGCGATAGAGCAATAAAGGCATACCAGAAGCTGTTTTATGGCCACCACAATTTGCCAGAAAGGCTGATTTTCATTACCATTTTGCAGCAGAAAGAGAGCATCACTACTATCAGTTTCAATAACCACATTACCTCTTCCTCGAGCCTTAAGCAGCTGCAAACACTCCAATATAGCCTAGAGCTTACCATTTAACACAGTGACCTTCCCAATTCATTTTTGAACACCCCACACCCAATCACCATTATGATATCTACACACTGCACCAATAGTCAAACCAGAAGAGTTCTCCATTCCAGCACAGTCAACATTGACTTTCAGATAACCAGAAGGAGGCTTTGACCAACAAATCCATTTGGGCTTCTGAGGGATATTATTAATCTAACTTCAGAAAATCTCTAAGTTGACCAGCCATTCTTAAAAATTGAAATTTTAGATTTGCAGGCATAATAAAAGATTCATCATAAGTTCTTTTATTATGCCACATCCACACATAAGAGAGAGCAGTGATGAAAATAAGAGGCCAATACAGTCTACCATTTGCAGCCCAGTTCTTACCTTTCAAATTGATATCCACCCAAGCAGCAGCTGAAACAGAGAAGAAGCCACTCCAGAACTCCATCTTCACCAAACTCTTCCAAATCTCAGAAACCCAGCAACAATCTCTTATAGCATGAGTAATTGTCTCTAACTGACAAGCACAGAAAGGACACCCAGCTGTAGTGATAATGCCCCTATTCACTTTAAGAGACTGAGTATACAGCTTCTCATGCCTCAAAAGCCAAACAAGAGACCTAGCTCTCTGCGGCCCTTTTAATTTTCAGACCTCTTTCCAACCTCTATCAATCACTGGAGAGATCCCTGCTTGTCAAATCATAGCCAGAAGCCACAATATAAGTCTCATACATAGAATGCAACCAAACCGTCCTGTCCTCTTCTTCCACATCAGATTGAAGAGTCACAGCAGCAATGAATTGATCATCCCTTCAGGCAGCAAATCTTCAAAAAGCTCCATTCTCCAACAAAACTCTCATTCCAGTAATAGCTCACAGGCCACATAAGCTCATCCTCATTAATGGTGGTTAGTGCCATGTCAGCAAGCTTAAACTATCCCAACCAACAATCTAACCAGAACAAAGTGTCTCTCCCATTTCTGATATTCTTTCCCATACCAGCTCTAGTAGCTTTTGCTGCATTGAACAAATGCCTCCAAACCCTAGAATGGTAGGCTCTAAGTGGCTTACCACCATACTTTTGCTTAAAAACCCTACTACACAAAGAGTTTGCATCATGGTCCATTATCCAAGCAGCTTTCCCCACTAAAGCCAAGTGAAACATGGCCAAATTCTTAAAACCTAACCCACCCTCCTGTTTTGGAAGAGTAACTGTATCCCAACCAACTAAAGACATTTTAGCTTTGTCTTCAGCGACTCCCCAAAGAAACTTCCTGCAAGATTAACAAGGCAAAGCCTCAAGAACAGATTGCACAACTGTAGTTCTTCCAGCAAGAGACAACTGAGCTGCAATCAAACCAGTGAGTTTCTTTCTAACATTATCAGTTAAGTATTGAAACTTAGCTTTATTGAAAGAAGAGTGAATAAGATGAATACCAAGGTGCACACCCAAATCCTCAGTCAACCCTATACCAATTAATTGACTTGCTCAAAGAATTGAAGAGAAGGTGCTGAATGGCGAGTGGAAGGGTGTGAAGTGTTCTAGAGGAGGTAAGGGGAAATTGGATCTCCTTGCCTCACCCCTCTCTGAGGATGGAAACTCTGCTTTCCCCCACTTCAAAGAACTCTAAAGGAGTTAGAACTTAGTGTGTCCATAATAAGAGAGAACCAATTTCTAGGCAGCCCCATCTGAGATAGGATAGCACCAAGCACATTCCACCTAACTTTTTCAAAAGCCTTGGCTAAGTATAGCCAAACAACCCTTCTTACTCTTCATGAGCTGCATACTGTAAATCATTTAATGAGCAAGAAGAACATTGTCACAAGCCATCCTTCCCCCCAAAAAAAATGAACTGATTTGGGTGCACAATCCTCTGAAGGATAGGCCTCAGCCTCTGAGTTAAGACTTTAGTGATAATCTTTAATGTCACATTACACTGGCTTACGGGCTTGAAGTGACTAAAACTGCTAGGGTTCTCAGTTTTAGGGATGAGCACAATTATTGTGTCATAAATCCCCTGAGGAAGTTTCCCACTGACTGTATCTGACCAATGATCAATCTAAGCACCAACCATTTTCCTACTTTACTAGCTGAAATAAAATCATGCCATCTCATTGAACTCGGCTTTTGTGCAGCACATAAAATGTGAAATGAAAATTCCTGCCTATGTTCGATTTAAATGTTTAACTGAAACAGCATTAGGTAAGCCACTGTGGAGGGGATGATTATTGTATCTTTGGCAATGAACCAGGCATACCAAGCTCTTACGCCAAGGAACTGACAATATGTTCAACTGAGAGGTTTCAGGACTTGGCTAATTATTCCATCAATTATTATGTTATAAGATGACAATGAGATAATATAACGGAGGAAAAACTGTGACACTTCTCTCTTCTGATGTACACAAACAAGAGAAAACTACATGAACTTGATAGAAAGACGACATTTGAAATTGCTAGTTAAAAGGAAATATAAACGTATAAGTTAATTAAATTTACCATTGTCGAATTGGAAGCATTGTTCATTTGTTATCAAGGAACACAAGCAATGATCAGGCAGGTAAATAGAAGATTTTGGTGGTGCAAAAGGATAGGGAAAGAACAACAAAAGAGCAGAGAAGTTGCGAGCAACGTGGCATTTCAATGGTGGGTGTCGAATTTCATTTCCATTGTTAGGGTTGAAACAAGTTCCAAGTTGTGCTCCCTCCATTCCACAAAAATAGTCCGGCCCTGGAGATTTGTGTTTTAGAGGGGACATACTTTAATTGCACACATTTTATCACGTCCAAGATGCAATTTACAAACATATCCGTATTTCTTACTTTCTTTTTTTTTTTTTTGAGAGGAAGTGTGTGCAATATCCCTATCTCTTACTTTCCATTACAATATTGTGTGTGTGTGTGTGTGTGTGCGTGTGTGTGTGTGTGTGTGTGTGTGTGTGTGTATATATCTGTGTGTGTGTACATACACACATATAATGGACAGTGTTTAATCTATTATATTGAAGACATTTGAAAGAAAAGCGGTGAAACTATTTGAGATACCCTAAAATAGAGATATTTATAAATTTTGAGAATATTAGCTACATGTTTCCATAACAATCCAGCATAGCGGTACGCTGAAAGAAGATGTTTAAGGGCAGACCAAGCCCATATCTGTAACCCCCCAGTAAGGAAGCCATGAAACATGTAGGATCTAAACTATATTGTCCTTGGCATCCGTTTAAATCTAAAACTCTATTGTCTTTGCATTGCCTTGCTCTAAAAAAACACTTTTAATCAATTAGCTATCAGTATCTAGATAAGATTCTAAGATAACAAGTTTACCCTGCTCACAATTCAGCAACCTACCATGCAGAGTTGAGAAAAACAGCACTGTGGCAAATAGAGAAAGGGAAAAGAAAGACAGTTCTAGTGTAGTCAACACAGAGATATGTATCACATGGTTAATACTTATATGAACCAAATTTGAGATAACTGATGTCCTGAAGAAAACAGGAAAATTATATTGGCATCACATTACCAGACGGAACCAAGAAGTCATATCAGGATGCATACCATGGCGCGGAGAATTGACAGCCAATGAGACAGGCATTTAGGAGATGCTGCATAGAGCAGACGCTTTATTGTCGTGCGCACTAAGTTGACAATCCTAATAGAAGACAAAGAACAAAATTAAGAATCATGGACAGACAATGAAAAAGACTATTAGTGAAGAAACAAGGATTGGGTAATAAATTATAAAACCCGGCCAAATATCACTGGCGAAGCTGATAAAAAAATAGGCACAACTCCGGGACGCTTATAATAAAAATAAAATAAAATAAATAAATGACGCTAGCAAAATTACAGTATGACGACCACTTGACCAGTTTGCTAGAGTACACAATTAAAACAGAAGCACAAGATAAAGAGATGGATTTATGGATCATTTGTACAGATGCTCCTGAGTTGGAGTTATTGGGCCATACAAACTACTTACTCAAGACATTACCCCGCATAAGAACTTTTCATTTGAACGAAATGATGACCAAGTTAAAGCAACTTAAAGAAAAAAGTTGGGGAAAATCTCAAAATGACAAATAAGCAGAAGATCGGAGATTAGAGAAGGAATTACAGAAGGAACATGATGCCGGCGTCTTTTTAAATCAATTCAATAAACAAGATTACCCCATTACAAAGATTGAAGAAGAGATAAACTCTAACCCTAACAAACTTGCATACTGAGGCGCCCCTCCCAAACCTTAATCCAAAATGAAATGGGGATCCCTATCAAAAATGAAGGCTGCTTCTCCGGCTTCAGCGGTGTCCAATTCGCAAAGATGGAAACAGGGGAGTTGGCTGATAAAGATGGACCGCCCAGGGGACGTCGGAAGGAGAACAATGTCGGGGAGTCCAATTTGAAGCATTCTTTCCTTGCGGACTAAGAGTCCTAGTATCATAGGCGACCGAACGGCATTATTGTATTGAATATTGAATGAGGGATGGAAAGTGTTAGCTCATTTCCCGGTAAAGGAAAAGTAAATTCTTCCTGCGTCGCTCTCTGTTTCCTCTCTTTTTATGCATAACACAATCGTAATCACCTGTCTAATCCCTCTAATTTCATTAATTTCACTTAAGTCCCCAACAGCGGAGCCTCCTTTACACATCGAACTCTGTAACTACGCCGCATCGGAATGCATGACAGTAATTGCCTTCTTTGACATCAAGTATTGTTACACCACGCTTTCAGGATCAATGAATGAGCAGCAGGTGAGAGAGCATTCTCTGGGTGGGGGATACTAGTGCTACAACGGGCCAGCAAATTATCCCCTTTCTACAAACACAGGATTCTTTTATTGACCTTGCATTTTGAGCCATTGGCATCCCCAAGTAAATATCAAGTGTGGTGTACCGTGTTTAATTAAAGACCAACCAATTCGAATTTCTTACACTAAAATGAAAACTAAAATAACCTCTTACCTGATGTTGTCTTGGAGCACTTACAATTCGAAAATACACACACACAAGTTCTCAAAGAGACGTAATAACAGAAATGTGGTTTATAGGGGCGAGTACATAGCACAAGAGAATGTGATGTCCAATTATATTATTTGGCAACGCCTTGATATAGTTTATGATATAAACTAAAAAAAACATAACCATTAACCATGAGGCAGTAAAACAGTGATAATCAAAATATCCAACTAAAATGGGACAAAAAAGAGATGCAAACATAACAGAAACATGAAGGAGATAACAGCTTACTCGGGGTCAGTTTCTTCATCTAGCATGTGAAACAAGGTGTCTTCTATTTTCTCGTAGATAATTGAATCCTTGAACAAGATGGAAAATAATGTCAACGATAGATCTGATTAAGTTGTGGATTGAAGATAGATATACATTTACCAAGAAACAAGCATCTAATCACTATAACAAAGATGTATACACAATCCCTCCAAAAAAAGATGCATACACAAAAAAGACTCATATATTCTGATGTATGAAGTCACAGATGTTTGTGGTTGCATTTAGATGGAAGGTATTTCTGTCAGAATTTGCATGTCATAGAAGAAAATATATTAGAATATCTAAACTTCAACGTGTAAAGTCATCTACCTCCCAATATCTAATGTTACAATCGCAAGCTTGGTCCTTTTAACTGGCCCTTTCTTTTACATTCGTCAAGCCAGCTACTTGAAGGGTTGAGTACAGAAAAGACCCATTCAGTTTGGCACTAAACACCACCACAGTTCTAGAATTCGGGTCAATGTACTCGAGACCGTTGACTACGTCACTCATTTCGGTCGAAAAAGGGACAAAGTTAGTCGGTGAAATCGGCTGTGAAAAGATCTTAATGTCCATCATGTGCATGTGTCTCTTTTCCGTGGAGGAGTCATGTAATCTGGGATATGGGGCCCCATTGAGCCAATTCATGATCTGTGTGTGTTTGGGGGGGGGGGGGGGGGGGGGGGGGGGGGAGATGGGTCTTGTGTCCAAATTGATACAGCAAGGGGATAAGTGGGACAAGTGCCAAACTACAGGTTAGGTTTCCATACATAACTCGCTAAATTTTTCTATTTAAAATTGATCACCTTCATTACATCCACCTCTTTGATCATCAGATACCCATTAAAATATGAGATCCATATCCAGTCCATTGTCTCTGTCATTTTTCAGCCTAAATTTGCTGACGTTGCCAAGAGTTTAACATATACATAGTTGTGATAGTTTGGCCACAGATTGTTATCCTAGTCTTACTACCTCTTTTGTAGGCTGTTTATCCAGTTATGTGCTGATGTCTTCTCGCCCTATATGGGCATTTTTCCAGTTTAGGCATTTTCTTAAGTCAACAAAACTTTCCACGTTTAAACCTATGGTGGGCTACATGGATAAACTCCTCCAGTTCTGTCTTTCCAAAGCCAATCGATCCAGATTCACCTTGATGTCGTTCGTCTGTTGTCTACTACTTTGGTTCTAACAACTCACCATGGGCATATGATGCAATGATCAAACCATCTCAATTTTCTCTCATTCTGTCTACTATTAGTGTCACGGCTAGGCTCTTCCTAATTATTTCATATCTTATTGTATCATTTCTAGTTACATAGCTTAGCATTCCCATTTCCTGATTAAATATTTTCTGAATCAACAATAAGTCATGTTACATAAAGCAGGTCTTACAGCAGTTTTAACAAACTTGCCATTTCCAATCTCGGACCCTGAAGTCACAAAAAAGATGCATTCAATTTCATCCAGCCAGCTCTTATTTATTTTATGAAAAACCTCATCCTCCATCTCTCCATCATATATCTAATTGACTACCAAGATATCTAAACTGACCCTTCTTTGCAACCTCTTGCCCTTCAATTGTTACGGCTTCCAATGGTGCACTCAAGTATTTTGCCTTTGTCATGCTAATCCTAGATATCGTAGATTCTAGTTTATCCATCCATAAGGTTAACCTACATCTTAACCCACCTAGAATTCATCCATCAAAATTATCAAATATGCACCATGGGATCCCATCTGCATCTATAGAAGACTTTCTTGCAACTACAGATTCCAGTTCCATCACCATGTCACTTTAGATGGTGGTTCACTTCACGGCTCATCTAAAATGTTTGTTGCTACCCTTCTAATACATTGAGACACCCCTCAACTACAGACAATCAATATCTTCTCTTATACGGTCATATCGCATGCCCTTCTCAGACATCAGATCTCTAAAAGCTTGCAAGTCCATATATTTTGAATTCCACCACTTAGTATGTGCACACCTAGTTCCTCAACTTCTATACCATACATCTTCCAGTACAAATATCTAGAACTACATGACTATGTAAGGTAGTCAGACTATCCCCCACTGTAATTTAAAATGCTTGCTTATATTCACCTCTCCTAGTAAAAAAATGAATGAATAGCGTCATTCCACTTTCAAAAGTAAAATCGAAGTGTTTATCTCTCTTCTAAAAGAAGTACTGGTTACTACTAGACCACCGCCAAAGCAATATCCAAGATATCACTCCCCACATTATCACTCTCCAAAATCAAAACCATCCAGGTATTCTGTCATACTTGGTCTAATTGATCTGGTCTGCCCTTGTTATTCATTTGTCCAGTTTGAAAGATTAGCAGTAAGATTGCTTTGTTATACATGTCCAACAGGTACAAACTAGTTGTCACGACTTATCAATCTTACTCAACTATGCTCGGTTTTTCTCCAGACCATTTCAAGTTGGCTCCGCAACAGAACATGCCTATAACACGACTGCCCTTAAATTAGTGTTTTTCCCCAGGTAGAAGGAATGTTGTGGTTAGGCTACGTAAGATGCCATCCCCCTTCCGCGTTCCCTAACGCGAAGAAATGTGAGTTCAATTCAAAGAACTGCACTTAGTTTTTTTATCGTGGAAAGATGGAACATCAAGGGGAGGGACGCTACCCCAACCCAGCGTGAGGGGAGAAATTGGCTTCTTTAGTAAGGCTGATAATAGAATTACAAACCGAATGCCAGAGAGAAACTGTTGAGACCAAGACCTACTGAGCCTGGAGCTAGGAAGGAGAACCTTGCAAACTTAACCACAAAAAACTGTCACGCGGGCGCACCCAATGGCCTATGTTGGACAAGGATAAACCAGCCCAAACCAATTTCCACGTTTCTCCCCACTCCGCAGAAGAGAAATCATACGTTAATTCTCTTTCACTACATTAATAATCAGAATTGGATTTCAGAAGCAAGATAAAGTGGGTTGAGTTTTGCCGGATTCTTACAAATAAATTATCCTTACTGTTTGTATTAGATAATTAGTTCACCATTCTTCTCAATACTGAAATAGTACGTCTATTGTTGATACAAACGTGCAGGTTATCCATATAAATTGAAGGTGACACTCTTGTATAAACAAATCTTAATATACTGAGGCTCTAAAAAATTTGGTGGTAAAAGTTATTTTGCAGTAAAATATTTTGCAGCAAATTGTCTTTCCAACTTTTAATGTTTGTTCCGCATATTGTTTCAGTAAACATTTTAACCAAGCAAATTAGTTTCAAGCAGATTTAAAATCCATGATAAACATTCCCGAAATATCTAGCAACGTGGCCCCGGCACCCCGCCCACAACCACCAACTCCTCCCAGTCTCGCACCCTCACAGCCCCCACCACCATTCTGCTGTCACCGACCCCAGCCACCGGAAAACACCACCTGTCTCCATTGTCAGCCACATTCTAGTCTTGGTGATCACTACCATCTTCACTACTAAAATTAGAAAAAAAAAGTAGAAAGGTTCAAAATTTGAAGACTCAAGCCGAAGACTTAATCGTTCATAATCACAATAAAAGTTGAATGATTTTTAAAGGGCCATCAAACAGATTTAAGTTTCTCATTGCAATTTTTTTTCATAGATGATGCGTGTAAAATACTTTGCAAGTGTCAGAAAATACTAAAAATTATTGTGAGAAAATATTTTTCATGCAAAATATTTTACAGGTAACATATTATACTTGGTAAAACAGTTTGCTACCAAACAAACAGAGCCTAGCTGCCACATCCAAATAGACAATGAACCTGTAAAAGAGATAAGACGATAAAAAGTGGGAATCCTAATGGCATGCACTATTCATGCCGATATGGAAGCATCATAATTAAACAAGGTAAAAGAAAGTATCACGATATAGATATTAAACTAACCCCACTTACATACCGAGTCTTTTTCTATAAGATGTCGCAGAGTGGACACAGCCAGGTGTCTCAAACTTGGCTATGAAGATTAAAAAAATGATAATTATTAGTCAGGTATGAACAAAAAAAAAAAAAAAAAAAAGAAACTGATTAAGGAGCCTATACCTGTCCTGAAGACAGAGTTGGGAGGAGAGTTTGCACATGGGAGTGCACAGTAACGGCTTGAGGAGCAAAAAGCACAAGTTGTTGCGTAAACCGAACACTCCTGAAGAAGAAGAAGAAGAAGAAGGTGTTGAAATATTCAAAACAAAACAAAAACAGAAAAAAACAATGAAAAAAAAATGAAATCAAGTTGTCGCGTATGCACTTTGACTAAGCCTGACTAATAAAACAAGTAGACCTCCTTTGAAACAGTTATAACATAATGAGAGACGTACTCAAGAAGTGTAGCTGCTTCTTCCTGACAGCTGATTTCTGCAACAACCGACTGAAAATAAATGCAACATTAGAATCGTGTGAAAACAATGTTACTCAGAACAAGAGTTGATCAAAGAAAATGTAAGCCAGATTTCAGCAGTGTGGTGGTCTTCAGTATTTACACAGACTAATAACAACATAATCTGATTTCCTCTATCAACTTTATACTCCGTTGAGCTGATGATAACTCGTAAACAATAAGTCGCCACAAATTCTCTTCTCAGCAAAACAATATCTTCAGAAAGTGTGTCATTGAACAACTATAGAAGCAGCTCACTACACTAAAAGTTAAGCTGATTACCTTCCTTGAAATTAAGATAACGAATACACGAAGGCATGTTTGGGTGGGGGAGAAGAGAGGTGAGATTTTATCTGGTAACCCATGGGGTTGAAATCACGTGTTTGGGACGGGATACGATAACCTGCTTCTTTTTTTCTGAATTTTGCTTTAGATTGTGCAATTCTTGTATTTAAGTGATTTTAACATTAACTTTTCTAGTTGGTCCACTCTTTTGCAGTTTCGCTGTGTCAGTTGGTATCAGAACGAGGACCGGATCCGGGGAAGAATTGAAAGGTTCAAAGGACACAGCAGAAAGGCAAGAGAATCGACCAAAAGCTACATAAGTTTGAAAGTGATATAATCACTTTAAACAAGAAGTGATCAAACTGAAAATGAAATTCAGAAAACATATTTGTTGTCAGGGATCCACACAATCTGCCTCAGGCATTAAGACATCCTTAAATTCAAGCTTCCTATGATATACCGGAAATTACTACCTTTGACTTAGAGGTAGGCTTAGAGTTTCTACCCTTACCCAAACCTTTTCAAGCTTTCCATGATATACTGGTAATTACTACCTTTGACTTGGCCAAGACTGGAAGAACTAGTCAAACCGTCAAATTAAGAACTAGCCCTAAATTTTGTTAATTTTCCTAGAAAGTTACTCGAGCCCTAATTACCTGGTGCAAATCCTCCCCAATCACATAGTTCTTCACCAATTTAGACATTAAGGTGCTCCTGGAGAAAGGTAAATATTACTTAGCTGGAAACTAACTCTTGCATGACAGTTCAATTTCCCATGTATACGACAACATGATAGTTCAAGTTTCCTGAACGTTCAACTTGACTCTGGTTCAGATCATAAGGAATTACTTCCCAGTAATTTGAGACACAGTGTCATCCTCAAATGGGATCGAGTTGTCTGATGAGAAAATGATGAACTGTAACAGAAAACTCAAGAGCTAGTCTTTTACTTTGACTTCTGAAATTGTTACTCAGATGTTTAGATGAACTGTAACAGAAAACTCAAGAGCAAGAAAACTGTAACAGGGACCTTAGATGAAGAATCTTCATGAAGATTGTTTTCTCATTGTTCATCTTTATGCCATAAATTGGGACTTTCTAGTTTAGCATCAATAAATAGTTGGATTACAGCCATTGATTTTCCCAACTTTTGATTTAACAACTTTTATGTGCGATTCCACTCGGTAATTTTGAGTAGGGTTATGCATTGAAACTGTCAACCAGCCCAAACCGCTTAACCAATTAGAGTGGTTTCCCAAAATTTCGTTTGATTATGGTTTATGATTTCCTGGAACCGATCCTATGGTTTGGTTCATGGTTTTTACTACTAAAAAAACCAACAACACCGAAGTCCCAAACCAACCCGAGTTTTCTTGTATGCACATACGTTATGAATATGTGTAGTATGCATATATTTAAGTACTTCAAATACGCGCAAAAATATTTACCAGTGGATTAACCCATGGCTGAAGCGACTATTCATAAAATATAGAATAGAATATTGTATTGAATAATAATACTGACAGATTACATCTGTTTATATAGAGTACTGAGAAGCTACTAGAAGCTAGGTCAAAACTAATTGCTTATTTAGTCCCTATAGTTCCTATACGCCCCCGCAATATGGAGGGTCGAGACAGACTCCAATCTTGGTCTTCAATGTAGCGCGGAAGAGCAAAGTGGTCTTGGTATGGTTACCGGCTATGTTGCACCGACACTCCAAATATTTTCTGGTTCGCGTTTCAGACACTCCGACACGCGGAAACGTCTCCGACGCGCCAGGTGGCGTTTCGGTTCAAAAAACAGAAAAAAATGGCGTGTCTAGCTGTCCGACACGCGGGAGACACACGTGTCTTAAACCGGAGACACACGTGTCTGGAATTTTTTAAAATTTATCGGGGTTCGTGTTGTGATATATTAAAAATTAGAGGGACTGTTCTGAAATTGTCAAGTATCATCTTCTCAATACATAGATCTTTAACCCTAGCCGCACACTATCTCAAATACTCCTCAGGGTTGCGAAACAAAGAGAAAAACCCAAAGAGGCGAACACGAAAGAAGAGAAGAATCGAAGACCTACCTGTAGTTTTTGAAATTATTTATGCTTTGATCTATTTGTACTTGGTAGTGACTAAAATTGTTATTGCTTTAATGCCTTTGTTGTAGTGCCTTATGACTTTACCTATATATATATATATACATATATATACATATATACATACATACATACACATACGTATGTATCCCGTGTCCGCGTTTCCCGATTTTTAAAAAAAATGCCGTGTCGGCGTCTCCGTGTCTTGCCGTACCCGTTTCCGTGCAACGTAGGTTACCGGCAACATGTTTTTGCCGATTAAGAGGGAACGAGCTTCGATCCTCTTCGGTAGCGGACGACAACCATGCAGGGGCTTTGCTTTTTCCAACGCCGATTTTGGAGACGGCGACTAAGAACTGGGGTTTATTGAATAGAAAAAGAAAAGCGGATGGGAGGCACTGCTTGGATTGACGGCGATAGCATCTGTTGAATGGAGGGAACGAGAGATCGATCCTCTTGAGCGGTAACAGTTCCGGTGTCCGACTGGTAAAAGCACCGTAGAAGCTGAGAGAAACCGTACTGGAAAACGGCTCGGTTGGAGCCACACAGAAGCCGGCTGGTAGGTTGGCTCGGTTGGAGCAGATTTGGAATAGCCGAAGCGGCGCCAGACTGGTGACGCAGTGGCGACGAACCAGTGTGAAGTTTCTGGCAATGGAGGGAACGATCTGGTCGATCCTATGGAACGGCGGAGAATCTGGAAACAACGTGTGTTGCTGGTGGTCCTGCTGCGTTGTGGGGTCGGTGGTTGAGGCGGCGGTGATGAAGACCGACTGGGAGGAAGCCGGCGATCTGTGACGGAACGGCGTTGCAAAAACGAGATGAACAAACGAGAAGCTAACAATTCCAGCGGGCGGCTTGCGGTGGTGCCGCCCGCCAGAGGCGGAAGCAAGAATTAGGTCACCAAGAGCGTAGCCGCTCTGATACCATATAGAATAGAATATTGTATTGAATAATAATACTGACAGATTACATCTGTTTATAAAGAATACTGAGAAGCTACTAGAAGCTAGGTCAAAACTAAGCTTTGAATTCACGATCTCAAAAATTCTGATCAAAAGAAAAAAATTCCCACACAATTTACTGTTATCGGATAATGAACATTCAGTGGGGACGTAATTGTAAATTTGGTAGAGTCAAATTGAAGTTCGGTCATTGTTAGAAAACCATACAAAATATTTAAGAATATTTAGGACTAGAGCTTAAATAAATAACAGATTGGAGTGGGTGGTAGAGAGAGCAAAAGATGGACTCATGGGGAGTCAGAATATGTGGAGTTCCAAATCATAATTATTCATTTTAAAGTGATCCAACAGTATTGAAGTTGGAAAAAAATACATCAATGAACAGGAAAACATCAAGCTGGCATAGTATATACTGGTGTAAGACCCGTCCTTTCCAAATCTCACAAAACAGGAAACTAGTCAAACTCTGAGCTAAAAGAAATATTAATAATAATAACAATGTAAATAATCATAATAATAATAATAATAACAATGATATTTAACAAAATAAATTAAAGTTAGTGCCAAAATATGAAGATCATTAAGTTAATAGGTAAACTGGGGTAGTAGTTGTTTAACCGTGTCCAGTTGACGTGGTAGAGAAAGAGTATGTTTTGGTTTTTTTTACACATGGGGGTCACCAATCATTAGATATAAATGGTGAGGGAGAAAAGTTGGGAATAGTTTGCAAATAGTTGAATCTGGACCATTCATTTTAGAACTATCAGACGGTGTAAACATTGGACAGTAGCACATTAATTAATAGTAAAATGCCCTTCTCCCTCAGTATATAGATGTATAGATATTGCCCATAGAAATGTTCACCTTATAAAACATTTTTCGTTTGTTCTTTTCACAAGACATATATGATACACCGTGACTCATAACACTATTACTTTCTCGGAATGAAAAATTACTATCCATTCTACGTTTAACAGTATTTTTATTTGTTCTGGATACGATTTTAGGTAGAGGTAACTACGACAATAAGTATTCTTTCTACATCATATCAAAAAAAAAAAAAAAAAAAAAAAAAAGTATTCATTCTACATCTCCCCTGTTTTGCTAACCAATTGTTAAGTGTTTTGCTATTTGGAGAGATCTCAATCAAATTGATGCGCTGTAATGCAACTCGACAAACCGAACCAAATCAAACCATTTGAGATTGTTTGGGTGGTTATCATAGGTATATGCTTTTGTTATGGTTTCATTTTTTCCAAATCCAAGGTTGCAGTTTGGTTTCTAAAATGTTCCAAAACAGACCCATTTGCACTGCCACTCTTCATTTTGAGTGTTCAAGTGATAGTTGAGTTTAATCGGTATTGTGTACTGCACCATTACACTTCCACCGCGTAGAGGAGAACTCAGAACAGTCTGAGAGAAGGAGATGAGAATCCATGATCGTAACTCATCTGCTATTTCTAATCAAAACCTAATGAGCAGTCATTCCCTAGTATATTCTTTTCTTTTGGCACAAAGGTGAGGGGACCCTTTTACAATAATGAACTAACTACCACAGAGGTGTTGGGCTCCCCACGAGAATTCACAAGGAGAACCACTGAAATGCGGAGATAACGGTAGACATACACCAGCGATATCCACCACTCATTTACTACCAAACCCACTCAGTAAAGCAGTCCAGTCAATGTCATCTTGCAAAACATGTAGCAAAGCAATCAGACTGAAAAATTGGTGGTTGAGTTGTGTGTTAAGTAAAAGCAACATCTCCCCTCTTTCAAATAACTAGAGCAGTCAGCTGATTATCTTTCAAATAACTTGACAATCAAAAGAACTAAAAAAAGCAGTATAAAAAAGACCTTGCAGCGTGAAAAGAAAATGCTTCCAGGTGCAAGTTCAGGGCCAAGAACAGCAACAATGGCATTTATAAGTCTTCCCACTCCCTGCTGAAGGTTAACCCAGGCATTCTCCTCAGACAAGAGAATATCCAGAGCAAGGCCAAGTGTTGCCTTCAAGAGAAGAATAAATATGTAATTATCAATAACAAATTCCATAGTGTCCATAAAGAAAGCAACTAAACAGTTAGAAATAATTATAACAAGTAACATATACTAAAATATTAGCTAGAAGTATAAAACCAATCATGATTTCTCATGAGACACCGTCTACAAAATAAAAACTAACCAAAGCATCCAATGAAGTGATAAAAAAAATATAAACACTTCTTCTGATGGAAAAAATCATGTCTAAAAATAAACTACACCGTCTTCATTAAGTTGTTCGCATATTATTGTCAAGGGCTGAAAGCTGATCCAAATATTACATGCTAATAAAGGTTGGGGAAAGACATGGTAGAACAAGGATGACCTGAGAAGAAATAGTTTCCAATATGCCAATTGATATTTGTTACCACAAATAGTTAGTAATAAACATCAAACTATCTCCTTGGCTAATTTAAGAAAGTTCTCTGCCATTTACCATGACTAGAGGTAATGTCCACTCAAACTGCAGGCTGGCTTTCTTAATACTTTTATTGGAAATAATGTATTACAAGATTTTTATTATGGAAAAAGATAGTGGATACATAAAAATTATTTTGTTTGCCGATTCCAGGAAGAAAAGAGATCGTGGAGAACTAGAGGTTATCACATTTGTAAGTCTTTGGTCAAATCACTGCATTATCGTCACACAAAGATAACATGTACAGTTAATGTGAAGGGTAGCTCGTAGTATAGATGCTAGTTGTGGACCAGGAATAAGAATATACCTGAACTTGGGATACATAAGACAAACCAGCAGCTTCAATTGTGGAAAGAAGACCATGCAAAGACCAGACCTGTAAACCTGCGACTGAGCTCTTAGCTAGCAGAGAGAGACAGTTCACAGTTGAAGGAACTAAACTTGATAAAGCCATTCCTCCTGCACTGCATAGAAGATAGATAATTACACCTTCAGTTGCTAACTATCAAAAATACACAATTTTCATGTGCACACATCGACTGGTCGATAAGCACCTTGTAGAAGCAAATATATTGTTTACGAATTTTAAGGAGACACTACCTGCGATGGATACAGCCAAGTGCAAAAGCAATTGACCCGGCAAAGCATGAATCAGCTGTCCCAGTGACATCGCCAAGAAGTAATCTCGCCTGTTCATCCATAGATCAAGTTCAAGTAAATATACCAAGAGTATACCCAACATGCAAAAGCACACACACAGAGAAACAGAGACTTGGTAACATGAGAAAATGAGCATTTTGCAATAGTGTTTACGTTAATGTGTCCCGGGACTGTGTAGGGCCATTCATCTTATGCGTCTGGACACCACCTCTAGCCGTGGTAAATGGCAGCTAGATTACCTTGGGGAGGGTCTGACCCTGTTAAATTATCTAAGAAGATTGTTTGACGTTTATTACTCACTGTTTGCAGTTACATATATCAATATGCTTGTTGTGTACTGTTTCTTCTTAGCTTATCCTTTTCCTTTAATTTCTTTTTGTCAAAGGAGTATTCTTTTTCCACTAGTTGGAATAGGCTCTTCACCTAAGAAATTCCTTGTGAGCAGATAGTAAGTGTTATAAAGCAGTTAAAGATTTATTCATCTTTGCAAAAGCATTTGCCAGCAGGAAAACTGTATACAGTAATACAGGTACCTAAAATGAACATCACGTGATAGCTGAACAAGCTGTTTGTATAATTGATGATACAAGTATCTAACATACAGGGATCAGAATGCCACAGTGGAAGTTTACGTTGCATCTCTAGGAATGTTCTTGCTTTTTCTTATAGAAAACAAACAGGAAACTATTATCAAAACGATCTTGAAATTATTGTAATAAAATTTGTATATCTTCTCATTACCTTACACCGATAACGAACTTCTCATTTTATTTTATTTTTTTGCGACACAGCGGAACCATCCACCTACCAAATGAACTTACAAGCTCCGGCCTCAAGAAACCCTGATCAGATTACGACTTACGGAAAAGCTGATAAGGATTACTATTACATATTTCCCCTCTATGAATATTATTGAACTTCCAATATGGTTGAGCTATAATTATCAATCTATAATTAAGAAGAGTCGTCTATAAACTGAAGTTTCTGAAACTTTAGGAATTTTGTTATGGAAACACATCACTTAAAGGAACTGAGTAGGATGCTACACTAGTTTTATCAAGTTTCCTGGTTTGAACATAAGTCGAGGATAATGAAGACTTCTATTCGATATTACTTTGCCAGCGAACTCTCTTGATTCTTCACAAAAGGTTTTAGATGATACTTTTTAAGACACCAAGAAACTTGTGTAACTTTCCAATGTCTGATTCGATAGAAAATTAACAATGACTAAGCTCTCAATCACTGCAAGACTATACGTAGTGAAAGACCTGCAAAACTTCAACTTACTCGTGCGACTTGAAATACAATTGAGGCTTGGTGGAGCAGAGAAATGCAGATTATTGTTTTGTGGCTTCTTTGGTGAAAATTAGATAAACAACGGCAGTGCTACCAAGTTATGAGAGGCAGAAATAGTGAACTAACCAATCTCGCAGTAAAGATATCATTTCCAAGCCGAGCTAACAATCCAAGACCTTCAGATGCTGCTCTACGTTGTGCTGGGCAGATGTCTCCTTCTGACAGAATACTCTGACAAATAGTTAAAGTAAAGTACATTACAGCATAAACCTTGCTGATGGTCAGATATTGATAAACTCAAACTAGGTAG
Source organism: Linanthus parryae (assembly GCA_023055425.1). NCBI lineage: Eukaryota > Viridiplantae > Streptophyta > Magnoliopsida > Ericales > Polemoniaceae > Linanthus > Linanthus parryae. Next base: position 19,235,224 of record JALGPY010000012.1, on the reverse strand, counting down.
AAAACAAGCAGAGGATCAGAACCAGAAAGATAGTCTGCGCCAAACTTAATATCTCTGATCCCAACGGTTGAGGTCGTAAAGCAAGCAGAGCCTGAAGGAGTCAACAAGACCAACAGTAAACTTTACGAGGAAATTTTACAGCATGTCTACCGAAGGAAGAAATATGTGATGAGAACCTTCAATCCAGCTAGCAGTCCCACACATATATTCGTGACACTGGCAGCATGCCAAGATTGTTTTTTCCCAGCTTTAAAGCACTGGTCAATCGTGCCAAGAAGTGACAACATCCCACCACTATCCTGGGATGATAAAAAAGATAACAAAAGCATCAATCCAATTGAGCATCAGTAAAGCCTTAAGCATCAAACTAGACCAAAAGCCATAAAAGGCATCAGCTACCTGTGAAGAGAACAAAGTCCCAAAGCACAGAAGCTTCTGATTCACCAACATATTGCTGATATTCTCGGGCTTCACATCATGAACCAGAACATTAGCAACGAGTTTGGGACAATAAATCTTATAGAAGAACACCAAAATCTTCAGAGGATAAAAAAATATTTTTTCTCAATTACCTAACCATAAAGTTTCTTGAAAGACTTCCCGTAATAAAGTTAATTTTTTTATCTCATTTCAAATCTCTTAAACGAAGAGACAAAATAAATGCACTTAATGCGTGGAAGATACCAGTTCTTTTTTTCATACAGTAAAGGCAGATCAATGTAATGAAGGTGAGAACTTGATAAGTGTCTACTTTGGTATGCCATGTGTCAAGTGATAGAAATAAATAAACATAAGATGATGAACCATGACATCAACAAGGGAAAGTGAGCAGTGTATATTCTTCATACCATAGTTTTAAAAACGGACCGGTCATCGAACCGGCGAGACCCCGATCAGTGGTTCAACCGGTCCAACTGGTGGTCCAACCGGTTTAATCGCATGTTTATATAATAATATAAAAAAATATTTCAGACTATTTAACATATTTATTGTTACATAAAATAAAATTTTATATGAAAATATACCAAAAATTTATCCCCTTCCCTCAATTATCTTAAAGCTGGTGAGATATATTAGGAAGTTATAAATAATCAAACATATTTTTTCAAATTCAAAGCATTAAAAGAAAAGTCAAAAGATAATGTTTTGTTATACCAGTATTACCTTTTATGATTGGGGTTTGAAAAGTCAAAACAAACAATTCCTAAATTAAATACGGTAGTGGAACGGATAACTACTTCTCCCCATTATCTTTTCCATTATCTCTGCCTCTCTCCCTACGTTTCTTTTTTGTCTCTGCAATCGTCTCTCTCTCTCTGCAATCTATCCATCATCGTCCTCTCCCTCACTAAATCTGCACGAATCAGGTTCTATCTCTGCGAGTTCTTCTCCTTCCCTCAAGGTTTTGTCCTCTCCCCTTATTTTTTCCGTCGACCTTGAAGCTACGGCATAAATCTCAGCCGATGACACAGGTACAGGCGAGCCCGAATTTGATTCCTTGAAAACCGGCCGGTTTATTCCCGACCGGTTCACCAGTTGAACCATAAAACCGGCCGGTTTTTGACCGAGTTTGACGGGTTCTTGCATACACGGTCCGATAGCCAAACCGGACCGGTCAAGTGCCGGTTCGCCGGTCCGACCGGTCGAACCGGCCGGTCCGGTCCAGTCCGGTTTTTAAAACTATGCTTCATACACCACGTGTCAAATTTTGTTCGCTGTGGTTGTACCATGTGTTATCCCAAGTGTGACATGGGGTGTACATGACAGAAGATGAAAGAAAACCATGACATCTACAAGTGCCAAATTTGCAATCATTGAACTCTTAGAAATGATACAACATTTACAATATTGGTCATTGCACAAAGACAGCCCATAAATTAATTAGTTAAAACATTCCTTTTCTTTCATAATAATAATGCAAGACCGTGATTTTCCAAGTTAATGAAGTAGATATTGCAGTAACAAGTATCTTTTTCAAGCTATGGCTGTAGGACACTGAATTTGATTCTCTTCCATTCTCGTCATTTAATTCAGAGGATAATGCAGAGTGTTAGTCATTTTAATATATTTAACTGAATTACCAATTTCTTTAACTCGCCCTATCATTTTTCTCAAAATTTGCATCACAGAAGCAAATATTAAGAGTGAAGATGTTTTGGCAAGCAGCAAAGTGGGTTGTTTCGATTTTTACTGCCTGGGGATATTAAATTGCAAGGTCCTAAATGCTACAATGCTGTATTATCTTAGCTGACTGAATAAGAGTCAGAATACTTAAGGAAATATTGATGTAGTTCGGGTTTTTCAGCTCCTTTTTCTGCTGTAGATAGGATTTTTCTTAGACTTGCCTATTAAATCCCTGGGCCGTGAAGGCGACTGGATCATATAGATTCCTGTACTGCAGTCTGTTTTCTCCTTGTTTATTCACATCAAGTAGTATCTAACAATCATGACTTCTATGGTTCTGGACATCTACAGATAAAGGAAACAGCTCCATTGGACATCTACGGATAAAGGAAACAGCTCCATTGATAAGAACAGAGGAACCAGAGAAGTAGCATAAGCAACAGACTGCTCACCTACTTACAAAGTTAGAAGAGGTCTAAATTTTCATCCTTCTATTTAACAACTGAAAGACCAAAATATATAGGAAACTCCAACATCATCAATGGGCCACACAATCAACCAAAAGATTATTCCTTTCCTTCAAAGCGCCTCAGTTCATTCCCAGTAATCACCCGCATAACAACCAGATCAATCTACCTCCGGGCGCTCTACCAGTTTTCCACAAACAGAAAATCAACCAAGCCGCCAGAAAAGCAGTGACTTCAAAAGAAGAAAACCAACTAATACCAAATATATCGAAGTCAAGATCCATGGAGAAAAGAAAACTGAAGAATTCAAAATACAACCAGGTACAGATTCACCGTACACTGTACACATCAAAAAGTGGATTATATAGGGACCTCTTCCACAAACAGGACATTCCAACTGAGAGAAAAAATGATTCAACAGTGGACATAGTAGGTTAGTGAACCCTGCCAGGAGACGATAAAATTTACAAAATCTAATGATTCCTGCACTACGAGCCCTAAAAAACACTAAACGTTCTAGCACACTTTTGGCCGATGAAACCTATCAAAATAATAAACAAAGGTCTGTCCTCAAACGTGTTAGGCCAGAATACACCAGGTGCCCGCTCTCCACTGTAGACCTTAAAATAGCAACTACAAAAAGGGGAAATGATGCTATCCCATTCCCGGGTAATACCAATACAGTAGCTACACCTATACAAAATGGCACTTTCACCACTACACCTTCCTATTGCCGTCATGTATGGTCACCATTTCCACAGACCAAAAGCCTTGATTGACAAGAAAAATAACGATTATGCGCTGTACATTAACTGAGACACGTACTGTACTGTTTCAAGCTTAGACAAGACTATAAGAAAGGTGCAAGTTCTTTAAATCAGGAAACCAACCAAGCCATTGGTACTTCAACCCCTCTCCCCCTCCTCTCCTCAGAAAAAGTTACAAATAACTCTTACACATCAGAGTTAGTAACACCATGAGATTAACCCTCAATTGATAAGATATGCAATATCACTTGCTCATAGTGCAAAATGAGTAGTACTATTACCTGAGGAAAACTAGAAAGCTCAGCCTCCCAAACACAGGGTAAATCACCGTCTTTTCCCCCTTGAAACGCGCGTAGCTCATCTTCAAGCCAGTCCCTATAGTAACAACGTAGAAAAAAAATCTCTAAAAGGTCGAAGAATTGCAACAAATTGACTTTGGCCTAGAAACCACTAGATATAATATAACACAGTGAATTCTTGTCATGGATAATATGGAAGTAAGTCAATCATTCCGAAGTATAAAGTAAAGATAAATAAAAGTATTGAACAGAAGGAATCCTTAATGTAAATGCCATACCTTCCAGGAATCCAAGGACCTAACCATGCATCCCTCTTATCTAACAAAATCCTCAAACATGAACTTTCCTCGCATACAGAAGCATCCCTGTTGTTCCAGTCATTTACAATAAAGAGTATTGAAAAGCCAAAGTTAATTTAGCAAATATCAATCACGATAAAAGTATTCAATGACTTTTCTCAATATACGAAGCAATTAAGACAGCAAGAAATAATTAATCCGAAAGCTGACCTAAATGGAGTAGTGCATATCTGTAAAATCTGAGAATGATCACCCTTGTATGCCATCGGATCAGAGAGGGACGAGTAAGCTATCAATGTTCTGATGGTGAACAAATCCAACGCTGATTTCACATTTTTCTGTTCTTTGGCCGCAATAGATGATATACATGACAGAGCTCTGCATTCCACCACATACTTTGCTTGTGATATCCATAAAATAAGTCTCCTTGTGACGTTATGCATATTGTTACGTAAAAGCAGGACGGAAAGTAACATCAATCTACATAACCAATAGCTTCCACAAGAGTAACACCAGAAACTTAGATACAAAAGAATGAGAATCCAGTGACCAACAACCATACCTGCTGAGATATAATAAAACTGGTTGAAGTAAAATCCCCTTATTAACAGAATTGGTAGTAATGAAACATCTTATAAATTCTGCAAGAGCATCCATTGCAGCAGACCACACGCTACAAAAAAGGGAAATGATTTCATGTCTCAATATACTGAATTCCAAAAGACAATTATGAAAATTGTTAGAGTCATTCTTATCCTATCTGTACGACAGCTATGATTATTAAGAACATCAAAACACCTACAAAGAGACTAACAAAATATTTAAGGTTCTCGTAAGTTTAAGCTTCAAAAAAATGTACACTTCATTGAGTCGTGCAACCAATAGATCCAGTGCGAGTCTACTATCAGAAAATATATACAATTTACTAGAATTTGCTGTGAAAATAAGGTATCAATGTGATTTCGATGAAACATTTGAAATATAGGCAAGAACTAATTTGCCCAGTGTCTAGGTTTCTCTCTTCTCTCTGCCTTAAACATATTTTCTTACCTCTAAATCCTATATATCATACAGATGCTGAAGAAAGATAGACTATCAGAGGACTTGGAAGCACCAAAGTCCAGTAAAAGTTGGCCTAGTACAAGCAGAGTATAAGAATAATGTCACTACCGTGACGAAATGCCAAATGAATCCCCTATATCTAATTTACATTAGGAAAAAAAATTATCAGTCCATGATTCCAGTAGCATTTTCATCTAGTACTTTATGATGACTAGACGGTAAAATATACTTTTATAACCAGAAGATCTATAGACAGTGTTAAGAAAAGTGAAAATGCAGACGAGAAAGAATCAATACACGGATATACGTGGTTCAGCCAAGAACTGCTTACATCCACAAAGTAGATGAGATTTCACTATTCAGAAAAGTCTAGAAAGAATTACAAGTGAAATTGAGAAACACTCAACATAACCACTATGAAGCCTAACTACTGAATAAGTACATGAATCATAAATCTGAGCCGGATCCATGTCCAAAATCGTTCGTAGCCAAAATATGTACCGGCTGGGTACATAAATGGGTCCCTAAAACCAGCCTCTGCCGAGCAATCAATACATGCTTATCATTCAAGTGAAAAGGGGTCATATAACTTGGAGGCATAATAAACAGGTGTGTCATTACCGAATTTCCTTAACTTCGTTATTCTGGAAACCTCGTCATACAAGCGTGAACTTTCTAACAAAATTAACCGCATGGAGGTTAAAATAGCTCTAGGCCTCATTCTCATAACCAACGGATCTACCTAACAGAGCCGTGCTTGGGGGTTCCTACTATTTCCATATTCGGGCGGTACTCGTAAGAGCCAGTTGTCTTTAAAGTTGTACGTTTCTTGTCCATCTTCATAGTGAGACAGCAGTGTGACACCCAAAATATAATTAGAAAGATACCTGTAGATTTCTCAACTTGTGACAGTATGAGCTGTTTGGCCACAATTCTTAAATACAATTATTAGCTGGAAGAGAGGAAAGAGGAATAGATTCGAAGATGCTAGCCTATACAGCCACTCGGTGCATGGGCAACAAATTGCTTACCGTATCATAAATGTGAGATCTTCAGATTGTTTAACCTTATTGTCTAAATTTCCAGTAAACAACGCAGCCCATAATGAAAGAATATCAAACACCTGATCTTCAAGCTCCTACAAACATCATAATCACACGTCAACAAATAAAGAAAAACTTATGCCAGGTGGATAATTTAGGTCATAATACCTCCTTCGCCATGGAGGCCAAAAGAGATGAAACCAGTAACCAGCCAGCTTCTTTTTCAGCAGTTGCAGCTACTGGGTTACCACCACATGATTCCATCAACATCTTCTTAGAGACTTCAAGCACTGATTTGGGCAACCTATGCGTAATAATATTAAAATTACCGTGCAAGCCCACCATCAAAAAAGTTATTGAAGTTGTTTAACTCCAACATAAACAGCTACACTCTAACAACTACATACAACACAGAGAACAAAGTAGAAATTTGTATACTTGATTGTACAAAGACGCTCTAAAGGTTAATTAATAAAAATGAAATTTCCAAAAAGCTACAACTTTCATACAACGTCTGGGAGATATAATGCCCTTTGCCATCCCAAGTATTCATTAATAAACTATTCTTACTTGCTCAGTCTAGATTTCAGATGTACTCTAACAGTTCACCAGATATGATCATGGCCTAATTTCAGAAAAGTCAAAAAAAAAGTTCAAAAGGTATCCTCGAACATCTGGAGTGAACACTATGTAATCTGTATCGCCCAGAGAGATATATGTAAGAGCAAAACTTTTACGGTTATAGTTATCGTATAAATCATAGATATATGATATATCAACTCTATGAAAGTTGAAGCAATAGTGAGTATCAATGTTCATAGAGTTGATATACCGTACATATATCAGCTGTGCAAACATGTTCTCGGTCTACTAAATGATGTGGTCCGCGAATCTTTACAATTCATGAGTCGATTAAATTCACAATTCAGTAAAATGGAATTCTGATTTACAATCCGAATCTCGATATAATAACTAAGCCACCTAATATCTACACTCTGAACAAATACTTGCTAACGGTCATTGAGTGGTCATTCTTTTCATTATTCCAGATGCTTAGAAACCTACCAAAACCACTATCTGAAGAGCAAGAATGAATCCACATCATTAGAACCATCATTTCAAGGCCCCATATGGCAGTTTTAAATTTCAGTCAGGAACTTCCATTTCTATGAAATATCCTAAATTTGAAACTTCAGCTGTGATCTAGGCGGTCTAATAATAAGAAACACGAACACAATTATCCTCCAGGAGGGGTGCCAGTGTTAAAACAAAAGGGTAAAATGCGGACAAAACATACCTGGCCGGATAACCAAGATGTAACTTTGGCAGAATAGACACCAATGCTGCTAAGACTGTAGACTGCCCGTGCAAAGAATCGAGTTCAGTTTGCAAGTTGCTTCCCTACAATAAAGATCAAGAACAGATTGGGATAGATTCAGACCTATGCTATATGATGCTAATGCTCTCAACGGCAAAATCTAAAGTAAGGCTGTCAAGCAAGACATGGAAATAGCATATTATACAGTTACGCCGGTTATATACTGGCTTACTTCCTCAATTTTGTCAACAAATTTTGACGTGCCACTCAATGTTGCTCTCTTAATCACTGTTATCAAACCACTGCCAATACACTACTATTATTGGAATTCCTAACTTGGCAACTAAAGATCCACTAGAAAGGTTAGACGGGGGCAGTCCCTACTGTTCAACTTCGTTAACTGGACCTCTGTACGGTGGTCAACGGTACAACCTTCCATCAATCAATCCTGGAAAGAACTGTCTATGTATTCTGACTCCAGAACATCTCGAGCAGTTACACAATTGATGTAAGTGGATGACTAGTAAAATCTTAAATGAATAGGAAAGTGTTGATTGACAAAGCTTAACTCTTCTTTTGTGTTAGGCAATAATGATTCCTTTCTCTCTTTTCCTTTCTGTGGAGAGGAGGGATCGCACAAATGACCTCTGAACATCAAGCTAACCCTGAAGGATATATAGTTTTATCTCTTATTCAAAGATTTAAAATTTTCCAGAAAAGAAGGTGAATTTCATAAAAGTTGATTTTTATGATCATGTATATGTTCAATTGTAAGGAAGATACATTCAGGTCGTGGGGCTTTAGCTCAAAGTACGATTCCACGACTTTTTTGGGAACTCAGGTACACAGAGGTCATCCTAAAGTTTATCGACTTGCATTCATTACTTACTCCTGTAGGTAGCATTTTTTATATTTTTTGAATTTTGTTTTTGCGGGAAGGTTGAAGACCATCTAAGTCACTAGACCTCATCACCGGGGATGGCACTAATACACAAATTTAGAAATCAGATAACAGTTTCTCGTGTACTCATCATTGTGGACTTGATCAAGTACCTCCATTCAGGTTTACTTCTGGAATATATAAATTAAAACGAGGTGAGAGGTATTAATTGTTTCTTCATCCTCGGTAAAAAGGTTTGAATTTGTTAGAATTTGCCTTTGGCCCATTCATTACCACTTTAAGGTTTTACATTCCCCTACTACTCCCTCTGTCCCACTTTAAGTGTGTCTCTTAACATTCTAGGAGTCCCAAAATAAGTGTCCTAGTTTTAAGAAGCTACATACTTTTTCTTTATGCTTCCCTTCATACCCATGTTAAAATTCTTACTTTTCCACTTCCTCAGAAGAGTTCCAAATAAGACAAAGGACATATCAGTAAATCAACTAAGTCAAACCATATTCTAAAATTAAGTGCAAGTCCACCATAGCACTTATTTTGCGGAGGGGGTGTTATTTCTTTGACTCGTGCCTTCCTATCAAACCTCCCTCACAATGTGTAATCTTTGGGAATCTTGTGAAAGTATCCATGTACCAAAGCATGGGAGAGTGAGCTATGAAGGCCTAACACTGCAAACAGGTGCTATAGACTTGCCAACACTCAGGATGACATGCCTGGCAAGAAACAAGAGACATTATTTGGTAAAATGAAAATGCCCAGGAGCAATGATCAACATAACAAAATTAGTATATTCCGTAAGCCTACTACTATCCTACTATTACTACATGTGTTAGACAATAAAAATAATGCTACATGTATGAAGTGACTATGTGATACAGATGTGTGTCTATCAAGTATCCCAGGTCCGTCAAGCTTAATACAAATTTCCAAAGAGTAGACTCGGGGAGAAGTGTGAGCCACACAATTAGGGGAGAATCTGGTATCAGACACAGCATGTACCTAAGACTACAAGTGCTTTCTACCATCGTCGTCATAAGGACCAGGCGACATGAGGAGATGGAGTCATCCAACCCAGGCAATAGCCCAGCAGTAATAATAATTTTAAATTAGTAACAGACTTATTATTACACAAATTAACATATTATAACTTGCATAAACGTAAGAAAGAGCCTGCATATAATATTTGGTGTAATCACAATTTCGAATGAGGGATTAAAAATTAAAGTTGTATATTAATTATAACCAAAATCATCTTAATAGATACGTTAAGAAGACAGTATGTGACTTCTGATATAGTTTTTTTGTTAATATTATTTCTGTTTGTCGATTTGGAGTTCACTTGATACATTGTTACTAAATTCAAAAACATTGAATTTCCCTAGTAAAATAGAAAATTATATCAGTGCAGATATGTTTGCTTGATTACTATATTTAATATGATATATTGCACTTAAACGAAGAAAGTATGTAACTGAAATTAGGCGACCGTCCATGCAAATCAAGCAATCGGAAGACGCCTAGGCGACCGGGCGATGCCTAAGCGACTGCCTTTGACAACTATGCTTTCTAGGATCCACTTGGTAGAGTAGATTATTTTTTTATGGATCAAAAACCAAATGGTTTACTGAAAGTGTTTGTTTGCAGTGGTTTAAAAAGCAGCTTTTAATCTAGTTCTTTTTTTTTTTTCATTTTGCCTTAGTGAAAAAGAACTGACTTTTGGCGGGCTTTCTTTGGATTAATTCTACAACACACAGAGACAATATTGTCCTCACACTGTCTTCGTATTAAGTTAGAAATGGTCTTCATATTTCATAGTTGTTTGTTCTATAGTTCTGTAGGACATTAAAAACACATAGATCTTTTTTTCCTATGCTTTTCCAATGATTTTTTTTTACGAAACCCAATTCTCACATATTTCGGACTATCTTTTATGTGTGATGTTCTTAGTATATAGAATCAACCATTTCTGTGGTGCTCTTTTCTTAGTTGATTATACTTTACTATCCGTCATCCAGGACATTAAAAATATTGTATACCTTTTTTATATACTTCTCCAAAATTTTCTTTACATATTTTATGTGTCATGTTCTTATTATTTAGAATCAACAATTTTTGTGGTGCTCTTTTCTTAGTTGATTATATTTTTACTATTTGTTATTCATTATTGTATCAAAAGGACTATACTTTGATCAATGTTGCTAGTTTGTGGGTCTATTAGCATTAATTTTACAAGCATTGATTACATAATGTACAATTTTTGTGGTGCTCTTTTCTTAGTTGATTATATTTTTACTATTTGTTACTCATTATTGTATCAAAAGGACTATACTTTGATCAATGTTGCTAGTTTGTGGGTCTATTAGTATTACTTTTACAAGCATTGATTACATAATGTACACGAGGACAGACATGGCATCCCATGAATTGCATCTAGTTTAGAAACTACCAAGGAACACATTTCTTCAGCTTTTTAAACCAGTTTTTCCACCAAAAACCATTTTACCAAACCCACCCTTACATAACAAAAGTAAGCAAAGAAAAGCGTTCCCTCCGTCACACTTTAAGTATCTTCCTTTCCTGAAATGGTAGTCCCAAAATAAGCGCCCTAGTCCTACTACTAAAAAGGTACTCTATCACTTTACATCCATCAACACCCTTTTCAAATTCCTACTTTTTCCACTTCCCAAGAAAAAATCCTACTTAAAACAAACGATATTCTAGTTACCATATCAAGTCAAAAACACATTCTAAAACTCCATGAAAGGTCTACCCCAACACTTCCTTTTGGGACAGAGGGAGTAACTATCAAGCCAGATATCAAGAATCGACCAAATATTACCTTCTCAAACTTAACATTTTCTCTAAGTGCACTCAATGTCGTGATTCCGTAAGAAATTAGACCACCAACGCATGTGGGTTCAACCTCAGCCAGTGTTCGCAAAGTCAAAGCAGCTTCAACCCGTACCTAACAGAATTGTGTTTTGTTAGCAACATGGGAGTTAAACAAATTCACAACGATGATAAAACTCCTGAGGCCAAATTCCTTTCAAGAAATTTATCATGAGCCTAAAGCCCTAAAGAATATGGTGGTTAAACAAAATCATGAAAATGATAGATCTCCTGGAGGAAAAATCATATAAATACCATACAATAATTCTCAAGAATCTAAAGAATATGGTGGTTAAACAAAATCATGAAAATGATAAATTTCCTGGAGGAAAAATCCTATAAATACCATAAAACAATTCTCAAGAATCTAAAGATAAGTTTTCATATTGTAATAGTTCGCCAGAAATATGATCTAACGTATAAAAAGTACAAAATGTGAACGTCAAAGAGAACATGAAATCAAGCCATGGATAATCTAGAAGACATATCAAGTTCAACTAAACTTCAAGAACTCTCCCAAAAGTGAAATAGGATTTAGACCGGAGAGGCATGTACTCCTTCAACGCAGGCTTCCTAGTCTCCTTGACACAATATCAAAAAAGTAAACCATGTTTACTTTGATTACAGCTTCAGTCTCTCACCAGGAAACAGTCCGAATGTCTGATGGTGGGTCTTAGAGTAGTTATAACAATGAGACAGCAATCCTCTTCCAGTTTTTAATTTGTTTATAGTTATACATTAGGAGGTGAAGCAAATACAAATCCGTATTCATAAGGTACTTATTCATCAGTCCTACTAAGCTCGAGGAGCATTGAAGAGAAGAGTGGACCGTGAAAGACTGGGAGGTTGAGATGTTAGAGGATTCTACTATTTTGATTTTGGTTTAAAAGCTAGGAGAGAGGAGGTTATTGAGTGGATGAGTAATTCCAAAGGCATATACGGAGCAAGTCTCGTTCTCAACCGATGATTGATCAAATTTATCATTGACCTTCAAAATCATTTCAAAAGTAGGTACCCAAGCAGATGTTTTTGGACTGAATGACCGTGATTATATTATAACTGAAATCTTATTATCATCTTATATATAAAATACATGATAAAAGCATAATACAAGCATATATATCTTTAGATACAGGTTATAGGCTGCTCCCGTTTTGGCCAATTCATTGTGAGGTGTATGCCCAAGGAGCATAAACAAAATATTAAAACCACGTCTGACGAACTATTAAATAATTTCATGTACTTTCCAGAAAATAAGGAGCTTCTATACTGCCTAATGGAGGAACAACAAGCCTATCTAACATCGCTTGTCTAGAACTCTAGATATCAAATCCAAACAAGCTGCTATGTGTATGCAGAAAACATAGAGAACCAAAGAAAACCAAATAACTAAAGACACGGAAATCATAAGCAGTGTAGAAGATTTCTCACAAGCGGTGTAGAGTGAGACAGTGCTGCAACAATGGTGCTATCCAGAACTTCTTTAAATTCAAGTGGGACCTTCAGTGAAACAAATCAAAGCACTGAACTATAAAAGGCCAAATACTGCTCAGCAATAATGGGCCTCAAAACTAACAGTCCCTTAAGGGAGGGAAAACCTGAATAAACTTATAACTATATGCCATGAAAAATAATAACAGTCCATCCAAGAAAGGAAATAAAATTCAAAATCCTACCTCTCCAAGTGTTTTAAGAGCATAAGACAATGTGCGAAAAGCAGCAATTTTCATTGAAGAACTAGTATCTGAAGACTGAAGCTGGATAATTTGGCCATGTCGTTTACCGGAAAACAATACAGAAAAAAATGAGTCGGACATGAGACCAGCACCGCAGACATTTAAAATATGAACACCCTGAATTGAAGTTCGTCAAACCTGCTTTCCGAGAAAAACTAGAAAGCTCCTCTGAGTAGGTTCTGTCATCTGATCAGTTACACCAACCCGAAGAACATAAAGGACACATGCCTTCAAACAACCACAACATACAACAGAAAGAACTTAATTATGTGATAAGGGAATAATAGACATGCTAATAAGTAACATAAATAGCACGTATAACAAAATAAATACTCGTAAAAGTACAGTGTGGGCATAAGAAGATGGTAAACCAGAAATTGTCACCATTTTGTCTCAGGAGACATGAGTAAGAAGCACATCATTAACAGACAAGATATGCATAAATGCTGGGCCAAATCAATATAGAAAAGCATAAAATAAAAATAAATAAATAAATAAATAAATAAATAAATAAATAAATAAATAAATAAATAAATAAATAAATAAATAAGTAAATAAATAAATAGACGCATGAGGAAGTTGATAGCACAAAAGTCAGGCAAGTATGCCGAAGTGTTTCTATCTCCCGAATGGGGGCAGGAGAAAGCACCTTCTTAACTACGATCTGACTCATTATATATCATACATATATATGTGTGTTTGTACATATAATAACTATGTATTTGTATATATGTATGTTTTATGTAAATAGCAAGCACATTCTACGTATTAATATTTAATAACAAGTGAAGGGCCATGTTTCTTCAGCCCAGAGTTCCAATTGTTATTACTAGCAAAAATTTCGAAGTAACTAATCAATTGTTAACAAACCCACTTTAGGGACATGGTGAACCCGTGACGACTTGGAATAAAATGTCATCAAGAAGCACTCAGGGCTGTTATTGCCTTAATCAAGCAATTATAGTCCTAATCTCACAGAGTCACAGGATATAGTGTTTGCGGGATAGCAATATTTTATTAATTCCCAAGACCATGGTTCTAAGAAGCACGGAATTCTACAATTGGGGCCGTGGCTATGTCGGACACTCGGATGACACTCCAAAGTACATGTCAGACACTCCAACTGGCATGTAGGGTATTTTAGAGAATTTTAATAGACTGGACACTTGGGGACACGTAGTGAGACACGGAAGCCAATCCTTAGGCATATCCACCAACGCCATCTAGCCTTGGCACCACCTGACCCCTGCCCTCCATAACCCAATTTTCTCCCTATTCATCCCTCCACCAACCAATTATTGCCAAGGCTAGAATTGCCCCAAGGCAAGACCGGGTAATTTAAGCGCATTCCCTTGCCCTCTAGCCTCCTAGCAAACGAGATTTTCCACCCAATGTTTAGTACTCTCAATTGCTAGTTTGTATAATTTTGCACATGGATAAAAGTTCCATAGCTTTGTACAAAGTAGAAACACAAGTTAGTTAGTTAATCAAAAAAGATATTAAAATATAAAAAAATAAAACACAAGTTTGTCCATAGTTTTTCCAATTCAAAAAGGCACGCAGGTTTGACGCACAAGGATATGTGTCAAAATTTTAGAATTTTGCAATCTTACATGCAGATATTTTTATAAGAAGAATTCCCATAATTATTACTCTTAAATGAATGTATATTATAGTTTTTAAAACTTTCATATATATATATATATTAAGGGTAAATTACGGTTAGCTAACCTGTGGTTTCAAAAGTTCACTCAGGTAACGCATGCGATTCCGTCCATATTTCCGTTTATAAATAAAATATAAATGACACCTTATATGTTTTGGTGTAATGTCAGTTTGTAGCCTCAATTTTTTGCAAATCATAATTGTGGCCTTCTTGTTTAGTTTTTTTGGATTATTATAAGTAAGGCATAAAAGTTAAAATTATTTACTACTAAGGCAGGAAAGAAAAAATAATTATTAAATGAAGAGCTTTCAGCAAACTATTTACTAACAAGGCAATAACTTATAATTTTGTAATTTGAATGGCAAATATACCCTTTTAGTGAAAAAATTACAATATTGTAGTTAATTTCTCCATCGATCTTGAATCCTCCCCTCCCCCCAACTGACGTGTTCCTGCACTCTCGGAAAAGACCTAAGCAGCTCCTCCATGGGTTTGTTGATTTTTTCAATGACGCAACTTTGATTATTTGAAACATGTAAATCTCAGTCTCAATCACCCTCCCTCTCTCTTCGTAGATTTTAGTTCATCTTAAACTGGGATAAAATATCTGAAAGCTGGATTTCAAACCCTAGCATGATACTCTGTAGATTGTGTCTTCTTCAGATTACTATTGGTATTGGTGTTCTAGGTCGTTGAAGAGATTTGAACTTTGGAGAACAAACTAGATCAAATGTGAACTTTGGAGAACAAACTTGATCAAATTCTGAGCTTTGACAAAATTGACGAACAAACACACGGGTATCGTAATCTAAATATTAATCTTTCACTCTCTCTCAATCTCTCCTTCTCATTCTCAATCATAATCTCTCCATCTTCCAATCTAAACCTAAATCTCTCAAGCATGCGAATCTCAATATTTATTTAGTTTAAATCTTACGAAATCCAATCTTAGGATTGCTAAAACTATACTCACTTCACAAAAAACACAAACACCCATGATTTCCCTGATTTTTTCATGACGAATCGTTATATGCGAAATTGTATGTTTCAAAGTTTGCTAATGATGTGTACTGCGAAGAAATTTTTCAGAACTAGTTAATGTATACTCATGAATTTGATTCATTATAGCTACAGAGAAGGGTGAAAGTATTACTACGTACTAATTTTTATTTGTTAAATAACGGGCATAATTGTCATTTATAGTACAATATTATAAGTTATTGCCTTGTTAGAAAATACTTCTTCAAATGTTCGTGTTTTAATAATTACTTTTCTTTCTCTTCCTTAATAGTAAGAGTAATGATAGGTAGCCCACCCCCGTAGCCAGAACGGTAGCCAGAATGTGATGTGGCATGGCATCAACACATTGAGAGAGAAAAAGAAGAAAAATAATTCATCATTTTTTCGTTTGTTTTAATTACATGCCTTTTCTTTCTAATTTGTTTTGATTTCTTGCATTTTCTTTCTAATTTGTTTTGATGTCTGGTCTCTTCCGGCCTTCCCCTTATACTTTTTTTTTATCGGTAAAGGAAATTTTATGCAACAAAAAACAGGGTAAACAAAACCGAGATCAACTTAGGTGTTGAACAAATCTAGAAAGCTTAACAGTGCATAGGGAGAGTTGGAATAAGTTCTGTCAAACCAAAATTGTGAAGTCCGTACGAACTGGGCCTTTAATGGGTGAGCAGACATCTCTTGTCCATCGAAAATGCGACCATTCCTCACCCTCCAGACTTGCCAAATTATACACAATGGAGCAACTCGCCAAATCTTCCTTATACTAGAACCTTTGCAACCAGCCGACCAGCACTGTAGTTGGGTCATTAAGTCAGCTGATTGGACCCACTGAATGCTGAACTAACCCCAAATAGCTTCCCAAAGAGCCCTAGCAACTGAACAGTGTAGCAACAAATGTGACGCCGTTTCTTCTGAGCATTTGCACAAAACACACCGATTAGGCAGTCTGAACCTAGGTTACCCAAATTCGCTTAACAGGTAGCGATTCACGAACTAGATCGCCCGATCCGATTCGCGGGTCGTTCGCGATCTAGATCGCTACTTTGAGCGATCTGGAAGTAAGCAAAGAACAGAGCACATACGAGTATGAATGAAACCACAAATGGATGATGCACTTACACGTCACCGTGAAGAGAAGTTCCGCCATCGGTAATTGAAGACGAGACACGTACTGGTATTGAAACTCAATTGAAACTCAACGAAACTCGAACAGGAAGAAGCACGGTCGACAGAGGAAGAAGAAGAAGCGCTCCAGTGGAAGAAGAAGAGACGCGTTTGACCGAGGAGGAAGAAGAAGATGTTGACTAATTTTTATGGGAGGCGACGTGCGTTGTTTTTCTATTAGTGGAGTAATTGCACAATTAGTGGGATTCTAGTAATTAATTTTCAGTAGTTCAAAAAAAAGTTACATAACATATGGTAAATTCTAGTCATCTTATAATAAGATAATATTTTCTTTACCAATTTTTTAAAAGGTAAGAAATCTGGGCAGGATAATTGAAAATTGAAATCAATGAAAATTGATATATAACATTTGGAAGAATTGAAATAAAAATGGTAAGAGTACTAAGATTAATGGTAACTTATTATCAATTTGATAAATTATGTTCAACATAATAATAAGCCAATATAAACAAGTTACATGATTGTTAAGATTACTACACACATATATATAAAAGAAAACGTTCCTAACAATCGTTCCGCGAACTGGACAAGCGAATTTCAATTCACATAAGCGATCCGAAGAAGCCTACCCCCACCGTACCGCGATCCGGTCACCTTAGCGTACCGCGAACCACAGCGAACTACGATCCTGGTAACCTTGGTCTGAACCCTTCGTTGTAGGTTGGCCAACGTTAGAATATCATTTCAGAGCCTACCATGCAAAGAAACTTACTTTCAAGGGACTGCCTCATTACCAAATTGCTTAAAATGGAAAAAGATTTCCAAATTGCACTGTAAATTAGGAAAATTAGTAAATCTCCATCTTCTTCTTTAACTCGTCAAGAAGAACCCTCAAACACCACCATTACCACTGCCAATGTGTCCAGATCTCATCGCCGTCCTCAATTTATCAAATTGAAGGCCCGACTGAGACCCAGGATTTATCTGAGTAGCTGGATTTTATGAGTAGATGGATTTGATGCGGGGACTGGTTGGTCGATTGGGTCGTGGTGTTGGTGAAATCGGTGTAGATTTGGGTTGTGTCTCGCCAGTTACGATAGGCGATGGTGAAAGACAACGAAGTTGATAACACAGAGCACAGGATTGAAGACGATGGTTGCTGTAATTTGGCGTGTACGATTCTCTTTTCTTTGACGGCGTTCAAGGCAGCGTTCGAGTTGTTCGAGAGAGGGATAAAGTTTTCCGGTCGATGTTTCGATATCAAGTCGAGTGAGTATGGTTGTGGTGGCTTTTCCAGATCCGGCGTTTCAAGACAAGAAAGAGTGGGTGGGTGGTGTGTTGCTCGCAGTTCCCTTTGTCTTCCTCATCATCTTCTTATCCTTCTTTTTCTCCCGGATTGAACTCTTGATTTTTTCTTCCTTTTTCCTTTTTGAGAGATATCTTTTTCTTCTTTTCTTTCTTATTATAATTTATTTTTTCCTAATGTTATTTTATTTGGTATTATACTAAGATATATGTAGAATAAACATTTTAATCCACGGAGGAGGTAAATGCAAATATGCATTTTATTTATAAACAGAAATATTGACGGAATTGCTATGTGTAACACAGAGCAAATCAAAGGTCACCTAAGTGAAACTTTTGAAACCACAGATTAGCTAAGAGAACCGAGCCTAAACCACAAGCCAGTTAACCGTATTTTACTCTTATATTAATATAAGCACAAAGAGCTATACAAAATTGTATTTTAAATATTTTTTACACTAGCTGTAGCAATTGAAACATAAAATTTCAATACTTCACAAGTACAAATATTACTACAACACAAAATACAGTATTTTACAATTTTTTAATAATGAACAGTGTCTTGCCTCACCCCCTGCCCCCAACGGGTGGAAACAGACTACAAAAAGCAGTGAACAGTGTCTTCCTCCAGTGCCCCTTGCCTACTGCCTTTGTAATACCCCGTCTATTTGTGAAGGGTAAATTGGGTAATTGGGAAATATAAAATTTAATTTTTATTTATAAGTGACGAGTTGGGTTATTTTGGGTTGAAAATACAATCGGGAAGTTCGTATAATAGTTTTATAGAAAACGGTATTTTTATTGTGTATTTATTTAGCATTTTATGCGATTTATTTGAATATATCCAAGTGTGTACCCAACCCACTAGATGACACACCCATTTGGTACTCCCTAAACATTCTAGCAAAGCTAACTAGTAGGCAAAAAAAAAAAGACAAGGTCGGTTGGAGGAAACCAACCTCTCCAAGCATCATTTTATTATTTAATGCCCTCTCTCATTTGTCTCTCTCACACCAAAAAGCCTCACCAGTAAACAAAACCAACACTCATCTCTCTCTCATCAACCCACGGGACCAAAAACCCACCACCACCACCGCACCTCCATCACCACCACCCGAACCACCTTCATCACCAGCAGTCACCTCTTCTCTCCCTCTCCTCTCCCTCTCTGCTACTCACCACCACCACCAGCAGCAGCTGCTCCCGCCAACGCCACCCGCCACCCTTTCCGGCGACCCACCCGGCGGGAAAGCCACCACCGATCTCAGCCTCTCTCTTCCCCTCACTGCTTCGAACGCCTGAGACCTCCTCCTCCCTCTGCATCGACCCACGGACGAACAGAGCAGCAGCAGCGCGGCCGAGAAGGCCGCCTAGCAGCTCCGGCGAACCAACCCGACGGCGAAACCCGCCGTCACTTCTCTGCCTTCTCACTCCCTCACTGTTTTGAGCTCCTCAAGCCCTCACCCTCTCTGTTTCTCGGCAAAGAGGAGTTTTTGCAACAGCAACTCGCTGCAGTGCACCACAGCCACCAAACTCGCCGCCGGTCACCATATTTTCCGGCGAGAAGCTCACCCGAGCTAACCGGAGCGACCCACTTACTCCCGTTGGTACCATTCAACCCCTGGAGGTCCGAGGAGCACTTTAGCAACCTCAAACAGCGGCCATAACGTCGGATTCATCGCCGGTGTTCATCACCGCCGACCGCCACCTTCGGAGACGTGACCCGTTCCGTTTCTTGACCATTTCTCGCGATTTTTCGCGTAGGTGAGTCCTAAATCACTCTCTAGTTCATTTCCAATCATCAAAATCACATTTTGTTAGCTCTAACACGAATCGGGTATGTTGGGTTGAAGATGTATGCTTGTGTTCATAAAGGGGGTAGTTTATGTAATTTCTGAAAAGTTGAGGGCAAGGTGTTAACTGCATGTTTAGTTTCTCAAAGATTGGGGGTGATTTGTGTATATTATCAAACTGCATATTTATATAAACTTTAAAGTGTTATTTTTGGATTAATGATATAAGCTAATAATTATATATATTATTTTGACTAAATAAAAGTAAATAAGTTGTTAAAATTACATAGAGTTATATTTATATGAAATATTGTTGTTATATAAGCAAGATAAAAGTGTGTGATTTGGTTTGATTATATAATTTCGGGTTGTTTAACTAAATATTTGAAGTGTTTGTAAATTAGTATTTTGATTTAAAATAGACTATTTTGTTAATATTGTTAAAAATAAATAAGTTGGAAGTTAGTTTGTGAAATAATTAATAAAGTAGACTTTTTAAATAAAAATCCATATTACTATTATTTGATATTACTTTAATATTTTTCATGGATATTAGAAATTATTTATTTAACATAAGTTTATAATTATATAGGACTTGTTTTATTGAAATAAGCATTTTTGTGAATTTTGTTTGAGTATTTAATTATTATAAAGTATATATATTTTCTAATAAATAAATAGCTATAATTGAATTAGTTTGAATTAAATTTTATAGTTACTTATGAATAAATAGTTTGTTTATTAAATTGTTATTTTCTATAAAATAAGAAGTAAACTTAATATTGGAATTATTTTTTCAATGACTTTACAATTTTTGTATTTGTATAAGCTATAATATTTTTACGAGGAAAATATAAGTGTTAATTAAATAATTATTTTAAGCTTAAAATTAATGGGGTTAAGGGGGATAATTTCAAATGAGAAATTAGGAGATATAGCATTTTTGCATACTTGCATAATTAGACTTGTAATTAATTTAGGAATTATAAATTGTAGGTGAAGAATTCGTAGACGAGGGCTACGTGTATCTGTAGGAGCTATCGTGATATTTGTCGTGCTACTCGAGGTGAGTAAATATGCCTAACCTAGTGTGCCCGTCTTTCTTTCGTGTCCAATTATTTTTATGATTTTTACGTCTCAAAATGTGATTTGTGATATACGTGCTTGACTTGAGATTTCAAATACTTGTCTAAATGATTCTTTTGGAAAATATCACATGGAATTAATAATACGTAATAACGTAAAGTGGAAACAGTTGTGCGGTGGAACCATATGCGGATTCTTATTTATTGTGGTTATGATATTTTGCTCGGTTGCAATTGCCCCGAGCTGCTCCATGTACTCACCTCTCTGGCCGCAAGAAGTCTTAGAGGGGTGCCGGCACTTAAGGTCTTGGATGCATGGGATATGGCTGGTTCTATATTTTTGGATTGTTTTGTTCCCCGCTACAACTAAATAATAAATGTGGTTTTTTTTTCATATGGATGATGGAGGGACTGGATTTATTTTGGAAAATATGGAAATGGATTGGGAATATTTAATGATGAGTTGGTTAATTCATATTGGTCATTTGAAATAATATGTGTTTACTTCTTATTATTCCTCTTTTATTTAAAATAAAATATGCCTCTTTCCGATTTACATGTTGGGGTGTTTACTTACTCAGCAATTTTGTGCTGACTTTGGAAAAACTGCGGTCTTGTTTCTTTCCCCCGCAGGTCTAGGTGAAGGAAGCTCGGCTTAAGGGGATATCGCGGACTCACCTAGTTTATCTAGTATTTAAATAATTGAAACACCTAGGCAATGTTTCATCTTGTTTAATAGTATGTATAATTTCACTTTGGAAGACTTCTGGTCTGTAATAAATAAATATGCGATGTTTGTTTTGTTTACCATTCGTTCCCCTTGCACCCGGGAGCAATCTCGGGCGCGGGACGGCATTCCCGTATTTCTCCCACGAAGAAATATGGGGGTGTCGCAGCCTTGGTGCCCCAAAGGGTGGACATGCCTTTAGTGTTTATTAGACCTTCACATGGGGTCTTTTATGAAATATATATACATTTAGAAACTCTACATATATTAATGCTCATGTGACCACCAAACTTTATTAATTAAAGGGATATTAATTAATTGATAAGTCATAATTAGTTTATATATTAATTAATATTTTATTAATTTATAATGAAATGCCCAATCTACAAACACACTTCAATCTTCCACTTCATTAATGTTCAATGCATTTATATCAAATGAAGTGCCCAATTTGAAGGCACCATTTAGGGTGGGTTTGGTATGACTTTTTAAACTTTTAAGTCGACTTTTTTGTTGTTGTGAAAAAAGTTCATGACAAATAAGTTCATCAAAAAAGATGCATGTGTTTGGTGAAAAAAGTTGTGCTGTTAAAAAGTTGGTGATGCAACACTTTTGTTTGTTAGTTAAAATTACCACTTTACATTGTTTTTATTTACTAATAAAATTATAGTATGTCTAATTAGATGTCGTAGTATGTTAATACAAAAAAAGTAGGGGTAAATTGATCATTTTCATTGTTTAAGAAGAAAAAAGTCGAAAAAAAGTTCATGAAACCCAACTTTTTTGAGAATTCAGTTTTACACTACAAAGTCAAAAGCCAAAATCCAAAAGCTGACACAGAAAAGTCATACCAAACCTTTCAGAAAAGTTCAAAACAGATTAAAAGTCCAAAGTTGATTAAAAGCTGGAAATAAGTCATACCAAACCCACCCTTAATCTCCCACCTAATTATACTTCCTGTGTTCAATGAATCACGTTATGGACATTCGAAAGTTATTTTCTATAAATACAAGATTAAAATATGCGACCATAAACAAATCATACACACAAAACGGCTGAAACTGATAAAGATTCAAGGTGAAATTGATTTCAACAGATCAAAAAAAAAAAAAAAAAAAAAAAAAAAAAAAAAATGATAATCGAGTCATTATTCATAAAACCTTCATAGATCATTCATGTAGCATGTATGCTACTTCCATTCCTCTTAATCTTATACTTATCTAGGATTTTCTGTGAAATTTAAGCTATAAATGTTAAAGAAGCTGGACCCGGTCATCTTGTCATCCGTTAGTATAAAGTTCATATATATATATATATATATATATATATATATATATATATATATATATATATATATAATTATTCATTACCTTTTATCAAATTCTTACTTTTTCATTTCCCAACAAAAAGTGCAATAAAGTAAGGGATGTGTAAATCTACCAAGTCAAATCATTTCCTATAACTCAGTGAAAAGTCAAACAAGACACATGAAATGGGACTGAGGAAGTATTAAGCATAACTAAGACTCCTCGGGAACTTAAAGGAAAGGGTACAAAAAAGCATGTAATCCGTTTTAGAAGAAAAGGAATACCAATGCCTGTGCATCAGAAGAAGAGTCCATTCGAAGCATTTCCATAACCTGCAAAGCATAACTCTGAAGCTCACTATCTGGATGCAGATACTTCAGACGGATGGCCTGCAAAATGCAAACAAAAGAAATGAACAAATTACAGCCAAAGCACTAACAATGGCTATTTTACGATATATTACAAAAAAATAATGGAGTAACAAGCAGCACCCAATAGCAATGCAAAACAAAAAACAACTTACACTGTATCCATCAACAAAACAAAGTGAAAAGAAGCATGTCTTCATATGGTTCCAAACCTCTCCTACATAGTGCTACTGCCCTCCGACCACCCATTTTCCTTAACCATTGCAGGGCAGCCCGGTGCACGAAGCTACTGCCACACACGGGGTCCGGGGAGGGTGGGACCACATTAGGGCCTGTTGTACGCAGCCTTACTTTGCATTTCTGCAAGAGTCTATTTCCACGACTCAAATCCATGACCTCCTGGTCACAAGGTGATAACTTTACAGCTGCGCCAAGGCTCACCTTCATCCTTAAACATTGAAGCCAATTACAAATTACCAAAGTCCGCAACTGTCTTTCACTTAATTTTGTCCTCCCACCCATTCTAGGGGAATGATCTTACATCTGTAGCCTCTATGTACTCAACTCAAAATATATCTAATTCCACAGTTGATGCCCTCTCTAAACAAAAGTGATAGTGAATTCAGCAATCACTAGGCGAAGTCAAGATCAGCATTCATGAAACCAGGAAGCAACTTAGGAAATCAGCAAAGCCATAACTTCCGAGCAATTTAAACTTCAATTACATTTTATAGACACTTCACTATAACATCCTTACGAACCTTGACACTATCGTTGTTTTACCCCATGGGACTTGGTTGAGGATGGTTTGTGGTAAACTAGTCGATGCTCTTAATTCGGCAAGTCAATAATCTTTAATTATACTCGGTGTTTTATTTCGAACTCTTTTAATCACGGAATTATGAATAGTTATTTCCAGCAAGTACTTAACTTCTAGAATCAGCTTAGTTTAGGATTTAGGGATTCTCTTTCCTTGATGTTAGCTTCCCTATTTTGCTAGTTATCTCTTTAAAAAAGTAAAAGTCTATAGCAGTAAAATTATTGTCGCCAATATACGAGATTTGAATCTAACTGTGAACTAGTCCTAAGGTTCTTGCTCCCAATAGAGAGCTTGATTCAGTTATCGCCATCATAGGCCGTTCCGAGAATCATAACAAGGGAAAAGATCTTCTCTTGTTAACCAATTCCACTATCAATTGCCCTGTAACATGATCATTATCGCCTGACCATAACAGCTTGGTATCTGAGCCGCACACCAGCGACATCGACAATTACAAAGTTGAAGTCTCTTATCCTAGAATTGCAAGCAGCCAGTGAGAAGAAAGTGTCGGGCAGAATTCCGAATGGCAACTAAGATTGAGCAGTTGTGGTCAAAAGGGAAAAGTTGTCCCTCAAACTACCGGAACTTTTTACAAGTTTCCACTGGACACGAGATGGGGGAATGGGCGTGCTTGCTGTTAGTAGTAATAAGCGCGGGAGACAACCGCAAAGAACAGAGAACCAACCACAAGGAAACGTGATGGTGGCGTGATATACCAAGCTGGACTTTCCAACCTTGGACGGGACAGAGGATCCGCTTATATGTCTTTAACAATGCGAAAAAATATATGCCAGTTAGCGAACTACTGCTGCTGCCGACGAAGTTGGTTGGGCAGGTTGAAAAACAATTATGGTATTACCAGATTGAACAACACGAACCGGATCTAACATGGGGGATACTTATGGTAACATGAGATTTGGCCCGCCACTGTGGACCAATCCTGTAGGGTAGTTGGTGAACTTGAAACAAATCAGAGCAGTGCAGATTTATCAGCGAGCTTTTCAAGGATTTTTGGCTCACATGAAATCGGTACTGGAAGAACAGTGAGTAGTTTATTCACTGCAGGGTGGATTCAATCAGGATTTATGTTAAGATGCAAAAGGCAACACCCCCCGCCCCCCAGTGTGGCTCAAGCAATGAGCTTGGCTTGAGACTTTGAAAAGCAGTAATTGTCAAATTTGACCCCATAGGAGTGGACCTTCGCAAAATAATGGGAACGACAACACCTCAATTACATCTCCAGCTGTGAGAAACAAATAGCAAAAAGTTGGACTAGCAAGGGAATCATCAAGTACGGGTAGTACTGCTTCTTTCATTAAGAAATTGTCCAGAGAAGAAACGACATAGCGTAGAGCGGAAGGATTGTGCTACAAACACAATTGTTGAGAACAATACTCAGCAGGCCCTTGTAGTGACCTCCGAAATGTTCCTTCATGCAATCACAAGGAAGCAAGATGCATGTACTATGCAATTTCCAGCTTTGGAATAAGCTTTTTCTCCACAGGGGGAAAATGTTCCGGATGGTTTGTGGAAAATTAATTGATTCTCTTAATTCTGCAGGGTCAATAATCTATAATTTTAGTAAGCTCTCTTTTTTAATTTGAAAATTCAATGATGGGATTAGGAATTGTTAGTTCACGATTTAGGAATTAGGGACTTTCCCCCTTGATGTTAGCTTCCCAATATCCCTTGTTATTGTGAAAAGAGAACATCTACAGCAATGAAAAGCAAGCAGAATTATTGTCAACAAAATATAGATTTAGGTCTCTCCACGAGTTCTAAGGTTCTCGCTCCCTTTGATGATCTTGATTCATTTATCATCATCATAGGCTGTTCCAAGAATCGTAACAAGTCAAAAGATCTTCTCTTGTTAACCGATTCCGTCATCGATCGCCCTGCTACACGATCCTGATCGCTTGACCATAACACAGCTCTTCATGGTAGAAGAGATTTCATGAGTTGGATGTCTGGACTATGGAATTTCGGGCAAGCACATACATGGCTAGTTTGAGTCTCCACTTATGTGCACACATCTTCAATTTTCCAAATAAAAATATATCAAGTACTCTCAAGCTTTGCCGGTACTCTATAGTTGGCACGGCCGCACAGATCATATTTTGGTCCATGGAAGTGATGAACAAGATCTTCTGTTTGCTCTAAAAGCTTTGAAGACCCGATAAGAGTTGCATGTTTGACTGGGTCATAGTTCTATAAATACATGTACACCTCTGTTTTTTCTAACATAAGAAATATCTTTATGTTATTGTATTTTCTGGGATAACGCCTTGCAAGAATGGAGTAGTTCTTCAACCTCTATACAGCTCATCATTCACACCTACCACTCTAATCATCTAAACACTTGTCATATCGATAATTCATAAATGAGAAACATTTCCCTTACCTTTTGGACATCAAAATAATCATTTAACATTGCTTTACAGAGATCTTCCTAAGAAAACTCATTAAGTAAAACCTGCAATAGATCCCCTATAACCCTTTCCTTGATGTTTACTGAGCCCAAAAATTATATGTCTTCCTTGTAAACCCTAGCCCTAGACAAACTCCACAGATGGTGGCTTTGGACCAAGATGCTGAGATTGTAATACCCCACCCTACTTTACCCGGACTCTTCTAAATCACCACCGTACCCGTGTCGATACGATCCGACATGGGTGTGGGTATGGGATGTGTGGCGGGTGTGGCTGGATTCCTCCGGACGCTTTGACTGCGGGCCGCTTACTCAAAACACTGCACTGGGCCAAGGGTTTAGTTATATTTCAGTTATTTTCAGCAGACCTTCGAAAGAAGAATCAGTTTTTGCACTTAATTTCAATGTATTCCTTGTAGTGTAGCTATATAATAGTTTTATACACTAAAACTTGCCTAAACATATTACAATTTGGTATTTTCTGCATTCTCATGTATGACATTTAAAAAATATATCTTGAACCAATCATTTTTCTACCATATCCCCGCACCCGTGTCCAAAAGCTGGATACGTTTTAGCCGAGTCGATGTATCCTACTTTTAAATAAATTTGCGAATCCGAACTCCGGATTCGTATCAGATCCGACATCCGCACCCAAGTCCATGTAACATTGACCCCACCAAGCTACGTAAGTTTTGTTAGGACTCTTATTTGTGGTAGCAAGGAAAGCTTGAACAATTAAGCTCTCAAATAAGCAAGATGGCAGTCAGAAGAAAAATGGAGGTTAAAGTCCTCCGTAGAAAATCAGGGCCAGCACAGTCATATATAGTGTTTGCAGCAATAACTGTCGGGAAATAGAGTAGCAAATGCGAGAGAATTTTAAAATGTCATATAAGTACAATAAAAAACAGTGGTCATCACAGCTATGTACAAAGATAAGGCTCAACCAAGCATACATCTTATGCCCGCGCAATTCTGCAAATCCGCAGATATGAAATAAGCATGCAAGACATATAACCAATAAGTCACTTCAGGCCTAACAACTTATCATATAGTAAAGCAATAATAACAGATAAACAATGGCTATGGCGGAATCAATTAAATGTTGTTCAAATATTACCCCCAAGCAGATAGCATGAAAATGAAGAAGTTGGAAAATAGATTTCTAGAATTTACCTGCAAAAAGAAGACCCATGATAAAGTAAGGCCAACTCTAATGTCCCTTGACCGAAAGCCACTAGCTGCAAAGTAATAACTTGTTAGAACTAGGCATATATGAAGAACAATCAACACAGCAATACAGCTGAAAGGCCAATAGTAAATGGAGGCTCAAAATATCAGTAAAAGGTGGCTCCCATCGAAATATTTTCATGGCTTACCACTTAACTCATGATTTCCCATTCAGAACGAAAAAGATAAAAAAGAACTATCCAAATGCAACTACCTCTCATGAAAGGCAAGACTAAATGCTTTTGCAACCCCCCTTCAAATTTCTTTGGTGCAATTTGAGCTTTCCCCCTTGGTTTCACCTAGTTAGGGAAAAGAAACATGAGAAATGAATAAGGGGAACTGTAATGGAATAACTTTAACGGAGAGGCACCTGAGCTTCAGGATTCATTCCAAGAGCGAGCACCGCACCTAAAGCTTCGGCAAAGGCATCCCGGACAGATGGAATAGGATCTTCAAGGGCCTAGTATGCAACCTCAAATATTGTTACGATAATTTCTGGAAATGCCAGCGAGTGAGAAAGACCTACCTTCACACAGTGATTAGCAGAATTTTCAAGCTCCCCAGCTCCCAAACCTGGTCCACCAATATTCGCAAATGCCTTGAGACATTTTGCAGCAGCTATTCTTACAATAAATGATTTATCCCCAACAGCTAATCGCATGACGAGACGGTAGGCATCTGTATATGCTGAAGAGGCAGCGCTACCACCAGAGCCTTCCAAAGCATTTTGAAGCATGTGCAAGGCTTCTTGTCTCACAAAATCCTGATTATGCCAGTGATTGAATAATAAACTTAACAAAAAAACAAGCACCAGAATCGGGTATAATTAATTGAATCCATATAGCATGTGTGCAACGAAAATCAGTCCCAATGCAAGAAAGTGTCTGATTCAGCATAACCATCAGTCATTGCCGGTGGACCAAGAGAAGGCATCTCTAGAGTAACCCTTTCTGGACCCCTCACACAACAAACGCACACTAGAAATCACTTAAAATCAAAAGTATAAAACACTTTATGATCTTGATATGCCCTTCAACATGTTTTTCTCTAAGAAAAGGATTTAATTTACTCTTCAATGGGGTGACTGAAATCAGATTCAGGACTATTATCACTTCTACTTTATTCAAAATAATACTAATACAATTTTCTCCAGACCTTTCCTTTTAAACATCAACTGGTCCTTTCAACAGATCTCTGCTCAGTTTAGCTATCCCCCCCCCCCAGATACTAAATATAAGATAATGCTACCAAACAACTGACTAAGCATATCGAAAAAAAATATCAATAACCAGTACGTGCAATTGGTTAGAATGTTACCTCATTAAATTTCATCAATTTCGTGACGATAATGGTTGTTTCACGTAGACCAGAAGTAATTCTTCTTCCAAAAAAGCGATACAATTCTCCCAGACATTGTGCAGCACCTACCAATTTATATGTCATCATACACGATTGTCAAACATAAAATTACATGAAACAAGCCAAAGTTACAAAAAAAAAAAGTAATTAGATCTAAACCACTACAAGGATAGGCGAGAGCTGAATCTTATTGGACTCCTTGGGTTCTGATTTACTTCTTAAGAGACAGAATTACAATTTTTAAGGCAATTCTTTGCTACTAATGTTTGTATCAGGGGTACCCAGTGATACATTATTCACCAACTAAGGGCTGCACTTTCACCAAAGATTTCCTTTTTACAGTTCAAGACATTTGGTTGCCCTTTAAATTATGAATAGTTGTTGTGTCATTGAGTAACGACGTAACATATTGTGGATAAGATCATTTGAACAGTGACATTGAATTGGGATACCTAATGTTTAGCTCATTGTCTACTTGCCCTGATGGGTGCTGCTAATGCGATCCTTGATTCACTTTCTCCATTTTAGGCATTCTTGGAGGGGTCATGGAGTTATAATGAAATGGAGAATGTTCTGGAAGACTTGTATTTGACGTGATTTACAGACAGCGACAAATAAAAGGGCATATGGAAACAGGCACTTGAAAGACTTTGCTGGGGGAAGAGCGGTGACAATGAAGTTTTTGAGACCCTGACTGTTCATCTCTTAGAAACTTGCTCCATGTATTCTGTTTTAGTTCCCTGTATGATTGTAGAGCAGAATTCTGGTCGGAAGAATTAGGTGGCTAAGACTAGGAGCAAAAACAAGACGACCATTCAACAAAGCTTAATAACTAATCCAAATCCCGCTATATGCTTCAGTTGGAATTCGGAATAAACTTAGTTTGAGTTTGATTATTGTTTAGATCTTTACAAGTCCCAGACTATTCAGATGACATCCAAACCTTATATGCTTATTATAAGGATATATTTCCATTATTTTCTGTAACTTGACTGGATTAGAAGTTATATGAAGGGGTATAGCCAAATCTTCTATGTGTAAACATTTTTCATTCATTGAATTACATGGCTACTGGTATTTTGCACCTCTGTGTCACATCTAAAATGCCAAACACACAATGATACGATTGGGCATGAATTTTAATGACTATTTCTGCCAATTGTTTGTTAACTTGATTACTTAGTTCAAGCTTTGCTTTATAAGTGGATGTTGTTTGTTTGATCATAAGAACCGTTCATATTATTTGAACACGTTATTGGCCAAATAGTCTTATCATCAATGCTTTCTTATCTCTTGGGGGGATAAATTTGCAGTTTGAAACTGAAAGAGAAGGAAAGTTTCACAGTTCAGTTTCTCTTAGTCATGGTTCTATACGGCTTCAACAATTGCCAACACGACCGTCGCACTCTGTGTTTTGACCCCAAACTGAACCAATCTAGAGCTTAATTAGCGGTAGTTCTGAACCTTACTCGATTAAGTTATCAACAGTCAAATCTCTCTCAATACATGAGACACCAAAGGCCACAACAGGAGCCCCTTGAACCCGTGGCTTCTCTAGTGACTGAAGATTAAAAAAAATTAAAAAAATAAATATCCATCTAGTGACTGAGGATTAAAAAATAATAATAATAATAATAATAATAATAATAATAATAATAATAATAATAATAATAAATACATACATACATACATACATGCATACATGCATACATGCAGACATGCAGACATACATACATACATACATACATACATACATACATACATACATACATACATACAGACAGACATACAGACATACATACATACATACAGACAGACATACAGACATACATGCATACATGCATACATGCATACATACATACATACATACGCACACGCAGACGCAGACGCAGACGCAGACGCAGACGCAGACGCAGACGCAGACGCAGACGCACACGCACACGCACACGCACACGCACACGCACACGCACACACACACACACACACACACACATAAATAAATAAATAAATAAATAAATAAATAAATAAATAAATAAATAAATAAATAAATAAATAAATAAAGGGCCTTTTCACGATATGTCACCATGAATACTGTTACATTTTCTTTGAACACTGATGTTCGAGTAGGCACTCTTCAATTTATTCTATGTTAGTAAATATTACAGATTCAACTCAGACCAGGGCATTCGATTGCTTCTACTTATCTATAACCCGGTTTAATATATTGGTCAGGCCCTACATAACCAATTCTCAGATTCTTGATTGAAGTCAGGGGCCCATCCCTCAGTTGCAGCCACACCCATCTTTTGACAAGTACATTCATCAACATGCACCTACAAAAGGTATCATACTGGAGTTGAAAACATGTTTCTCTCTATTTTTCAGCCAACCATGTATTCTAATTACATTTGATCAACAGCAATATTGTCATCAAACATAGCACCTAACATCCATCGTAGATCTTTTGAATGAGTCTGGTTCATTCTTATCACTAATCATTAATGTGAACTTGCGGCTTGTCTAATTCCCCATATTCTTTTGGGGCTTTCTCGCATGCATCGGGGAACTTAAGGTACACAGAAACGACCAAAACATCTACCACTGTTGAGCATGTATCTACCTCCACGTGCATAATCAAAAAGGGAATCCCAAAAGCATCAAACATAAGAAATCATGGCTACTTCATTTATGCAACTAAATTCTGTAAGTGATGTTGACCTACCAGCAACTCGCAGGGGCTCGCTCCTCTTCCCATCAGAGAGGAAACCCTGGAGGCTGCTAGCTCTTGAGTAAATAGAAATGCCATCTCCCTTGGCTATAACCCTTGCCATTGCCACAGATGCCAGATGACGCACGGGCCGACGAGCGCCAAGAACAAGCAAATTGTAAAGTGCATCCTCACATTTCCTTTGCCACAAAAGTAAAGATTCCTGAAGCATCCAAATCACCAGTTTGAGAATAAACTTTGCCATAATTGTTTAGAAAAAAAAAACAACGACAACAAATAGAAAACCGCCTAAAATTGTTCATGTAATGCTTATACTTCCTAGAAAGTAACCTAAAATCCATCTTTATCATTTTATTCTCTGTGACATGAACATTGTCTAGTTTCCCCTCCAAAGACACGAATATCTTAAATGTTAGCTTAAAAAGAACTTTAAGAGCAGAGCATTGTCCAATTGCATTCACCAACTACCGACATCAACAACTTAGCTTCATTTACACAATAATGTACTTGGATGATCAAGGTGAAACAAGCAACATTGTCTTTTTCTGAAAGATTCCAACAGCCCTACATAAGTTATAAGGTAGATGCTAGGGGAAAAAGAGAGAGACCTTTGGCTCATCATCAATGGCAGAAACGAGATCGGAGAGGAGATCGAAGCAGAGGAGAGCATCTGGCGGTTTATGAGCTGCAGAGGCAACAATGGATTCCAACTGCGCCACCAATACACCGAATCTAGAGAGTGGAACTATCTCTCTCATGAAGTTATTCGCCATGAAAGTAGCAGCAGAGTGACAGTGTCCCAATTTCAGTTCCAATCTGGAGAACTACTGGTGGAGAGAAGGTTCACGTTATTGATAGGGATCTCCAAGCTAGAACCTTCACGTTTCTATACTTTCGCAATCAGAGTTCTTGGTGAGATGGGGGGTTTGGGTTTGGCGGTATTGAAGAAGACGCCGGTGAGCGGAATGTGATTTGGGGCTTGGCGGTGGTGGTGAGTGTGGGAGGTTGTGTCTGATTGTGCTCGGTGGTGGTCGATCAGGGCGTGGGTCTGGATTATTCGGACGGAGAGAACTGAGGAAAATTCGGTTCAGTACCCAGGTCCGAAAAGCTAGTGTACATACCAAAATGTGTAATATTTACTCTTTAAAAGAAAAAGAATTTTAATGTGTTCGGAAGAGTGTTTATTACAAAAAAACCTCTATAAATTTGTTTGTTACAAGCCTTTCGGCTCTCTCTGTGATATTCATACTTGCTCTAAGTTTGAGTATCATCAATCATAGGGGCTCGCTGCCGGCGAGGCCCCTGGTCTTTTTCGTGTTATCACTGATTTTATTTTATTTTTGTATTTCAGTTTCTGCCGTCTAAGAACGGTTCCGTCAAATGGCGGCCAACTACCGAATGGGAGCAGTTCTCTTCCGCCAAGGGGCGGCCAACTACCGTCTAGGAGCGGTTCTCTTCCGCCAAGGAGCGGCTAACTACCGCCTAGGAGCGGTTTTCTTCCGCCAAGGAGCGGCCAACTACCGCCTACGAGCGGTTCTTTTCCGCCATAGGGCGGCCACACTAATGTACTAATCTACCACATTAGTGTGGCGTTATGTGTCACAGGGTCTTGCAGTTACGCTATGAATTTCTTGTGGAGCCCGAATTCTACTATCGTGATAGACCGATTATTTTCTTCACCCATCCCGTTGCTCCGGATGGAGCAGAAAAAACACTTAAGTCAATTGGTGGTGATGTTGGAGCGTCAAAAATTCAGGGATCGTTTGAAGTGATAGTTACCGCTTTGTTCTTCTTAGAAATTGACAAATTATGTAGGCAGGATTATGAAATGTGTAATATTAACTTGTATTTCATCGTTTCATCCATCGTAATTGTGATTGTATGATGAATGAAAATGTTGAATTCATTTAAAAAAAAATTGTTACAAAAGTCCCTCAACAAATTCATTTCAGAGCTACTTGGGAAGATAAAGTCTTAATACAA
Source organism: Linanthus parryae (assembly GCA_023055425.1). Taxonomy (NCBI): domain Eukaryota; kingdom Viridiplantae; phylum Streptophyta; class Magnoliopsida; order Ericales; family Polemoniaceae; genus Linanthus; species Linanthus parryae. Next base: position 19,201,381 of record JALGPY010000012.1, on the reverse strand, counting down.
CACACAAAACAAAACACAAACTGAAAAGAACATTCCAACACCCAGACAGTCGGCGATGAGGAGCCCTTTGATGTTGTCTGGGGCCTCGTCAAGAATCTTCAGCTGATCCACATGCTCAACTCCCATGTTGGCGAGTGCAATGGCAAACTCGTTCGCATCCCTCCCAACGTACTTGATTCTTCCCACAATCCTACTAAGCAGAACCTTCCCATCGTTCACTTGGGCGCTCATGGAGTTCGGACCATTGATGTTTCCTTGAAAGATATTCACCGCCTCATGCAGTTTCTCTCATCTCAAGGTTGATCCAGCTTTTGTTGTAGGCCACCGTGAGGCCCCTGTAGATGCTCCAAATTTCGTTTTTCCAGGGTAGTGTAGCCTCTAATCTTGCCGATGAAGCCTAACTTCCAGTCACCATTGATGTTCCTAAAAACTCCTCCAATACCAGCCTTGTCATTATCCATCCTCACACAGCCATCCACATTGAGCTTTGATTGACCTATCATAGGAATGCACCAATTAGAACTGACAGCTGGTAAATTAAAGTAAAAGAACTTAGGTTTAGAAATGAAGGCTCCATGTGTGAGCTGAGACTGCTTTTTTGATAATCTGCACATAAACCAAGTCAGTCTCGATAGAATTATTAAAAATAAAATTGCTCATTCTAAGCCAGATATTCCAACGAGTAATGACAAACAAAGTACGATCAACTCCTTCAACCGAAACTTTCCTTTTAATGTTAGAAAGAATCCATTCATATAAGGGAATATTCTCCTAGCAATTCTCCAGTTCTGGCCCCAAATATGGTTCCAAATGCCCACGACTTTAGAATACTCTCTGAAAATGTGATTTTGGTCTTCCCTATCAAGGACACACAGATTACATGTGTCAATCTCTGTCGTGCCTCTGTGTTTTTTACTTGCATTGGTCAGAAGTTTACCATGGATCAACGTCCAAATGAAATGGATAAGTTTGTTTTGAACTCTAAGTTTCCAAAACCTTATCCAGTCTCCACTATCCACACCAATAGTTTGATCGCAGTCAACACGTATGGCTTCATAAGCGGCATAAACGCTGAAGTTTCCAGAATTGGAACCTTTCCAGAAAAGGTAATCCTCCGTTGAGCTTAACCAAGGAATGATCGTGTTGATGATGTTGCATTTAGTCATATCATCAATACCAAGAGCGATGGGGTCGATGTTCCAGCAATTGTTACTGGTGATAATATCAGAGACTTTCATGTGGAGGAGGCTTTGTGATAACTTTGCATTAGAGTTATTAGTTTGTATAATTTCCTATCGTTTTGCGTGCGAAAATGGAGAATTTAGAGTCGTCTCGAGTCGTTTTGAGCGAGAATTGATCATGTGAGCGTTTTGTGCATTACTTGTGAAGTCCGGGCATTTCCTATCTCGTTTTACGTGTTATTTATCATATCTTGTCACATTTGATCTTCCTGGGGGTGTTCGTGTTTTGTTTTATAGGAACGGAGCACGCGAGGAGCAAGTGGAAAGAGGAAACGTACTTCGGAAGGTTGTGACGCGCTCAAGAAGTGATGAGGTGATGCTTGGGAGACGATTCGGTGGCCAAAGATGCAAGTGGAAGCATTGTGTAAGGTGGCCAAGCACAAGGCAAGTCGCTGGACCTCACAAGGGAGGTCGCAGGACCTGATAGAAGCTACACAGGAGGCTCTGAGAAGGTGCAGAGGTTGCATGACCTCAAAAGGAGGTCACAGGACCTGGTGGAAACTTGCCAGAGGTCGTACGACCTCATTCACAAGTCGCACGACCTGGGGTCAGAAATCAGGGAGCATTCAACAGGTCTTGGGGTTCTGCAAGACCTGGATTTGAGGTCATACGACCTCCTGTCCCTTTTCCAGAGGTCGTACGACCTGGGTAGGGAGGTCGTACGACCTGGGTGGGGAAGTCGTACGACCTGGGTCTGGCCATAATTTTCTCAAACTTTGGGGGAACATTTTATAATTAATTCTAATGAGTCCCAAACACTTGGGAACGTATTTTAGACTTGGTTAGGTCGTTTGTGAGGGGAGAGACGGGACAACAACGTTCTTGGAGCTTTGGGGGAGCTTGGAGCGATCTGGAGTCATTCATTTGCTTTCTCTACTCTCCCTTCTTCGTAGTTTTGTGTTCATGATCATGAAATTTGCTAGTGTGATCATGATTTGTAGTAGCTAAGTACTTATTTGCTGGGGATTATTGTTGGAAAGCTAGGGTTTGCTTGAATGAATGTTTTGATACTTTTATTCGACCTTGGATTAAAATTATGCGTTCTCCTCTTATTATGATCATCTTGTGCTTGATTATTCAATGTTCTTGCCAGTAGCTAACGTATGAGCAAACTTAATTAGAACTTGTGCGGTAACTCCATGAGATCTAGTCGGTAAATCAAGATAATCACCTAGTCGTATCATTATCTCGTAACTAGGTAGTGTTAATTAGGATCAAAGAGTAGATTAAAGCACAATAATGCATGCTTATAATTGAATTAGGCTTGGTAACTCGGTCTAAATTGATCATAGGTGTAGGTAAATTGCTTGGTAACTCGGTAGTTTGTAGGGTGCTCGATTGATAAGAGTAGCGTATTTGCGTTCCAAAGATCAAGACACCATTCATAGCGTCCCTAGTGGTCCACAAGTAGAATTCCCAGCACTCGTCTCTCTTATAAGAAAACCCCTTGCAATTCTTGTCTTCGTTAATTGTGAAGAAACTCATAATTAATTGAGATATTTGTTCTTTCATTTTAATAGACTTAGGAAAATCACTCAACTTTGCGACTTGCCCACATAAGGTTAGACATTATAACTGATTTAACAAAGTCCTTTGGGTTCGACAATCCGGATTTCCGGATTATTACTACACACGATGACCGTACACTTGCGGAGATCGTGCCAAGTTTTTGGCGCCGTTGCCGGGGACTTCAGATAAATTAGTTATAATTCCTAGCCTTAGGGATTTTATTTTTCTGCTTATATCTGTTACTCACCTGCTTTCTTTGTGCTATATGTGATTTGAGGTCGATTGTCATGGTGCATGACCCGTTCTCGTGACGGAAATTTAAACCCAGTACTTGAGGACACGGAATTCTTATTGCGCATAAGACGTAGAGACTCGAGGAAGACAGACTCAGCTCCTATGGACTACCAAGAAAGGACTGAGTTAGAAAGGTTTCGTAAAGCTGCGCAAGAGGCAGAGACAGCCAGACTAGCAGTTGTAGAAGAGGCAACCACTAGAGCGCAAGAAACTGAGCAGCTTAGAGCTCGAGTGGCTGAGATGGAAGCAGCAATGGCATGCCTCAATCCACCACGGGTTGAAGGCGTAGTCATTAGAAACAATGGTGGTAACAGTAGGAAAAATACTGAGGCCCAAGTAAACATATTGTTAATCAGGATGAACGTCCATTAGTGGATTATTTTAGAACCCCACCGGATGGATACCAGCCCACTATTGTAAGGCCACCAATCAATGCAGCTCATTTTGAATTGTGTCATCCGCAGATCAATATGGTTCGTGATGAGTGTTTGTTCACTGGAGCTCCAGGGGATGATCCAAACGCCCACTTGCTTAACTTCAACCAGGTTACGTCCACAATTCATGATCAGAGGGTGCCAGATGAAACTGTTAAGCTAATGCTCTTTCCCTTTTCTTTATCGTGGAAAGCGAAAACATGGCTCATGGAGCTTCCCGCAGGTTGCGTTACTACATGGGCTGAGTGTTGCCAAGAGTTCCTCAGGAAATATCTTCCACCGTCCAAGGTTGCGCAGAGAATGGCAGACATCACAAAATTTACTCAGCAGGAGGATGATTCCTTGGGAGACACATGGAGAAAATTTAATCAACTCCTTCGCAGATGTCCTACTCATGGAGAACCATGGTACAAATTCTTACACTACTTCTATAATTCTCTAGATAGGGAGACGGCGAATGAACTACATATGATGGCCCAGGGCAATTTTATGGGTTTACGAGTGCAGAGATGCCAGGATTTGCTCAACAGTGTGGCGAAGCGTGAATCTACGAGGACTGAGACTCGTAGGAACTCAAAATCTGATGGGGCATTGGTCAGCAAAATTGAGTCGATGGTGGAGCAGAAATTTGAACAGCAAATGGCAGTCATGACCTCGGCTTTTAACAATATGAATCCATCAGCACGACTATAGTCTGTGGGAGAGATGATCGCGGATGAGAATCAATGATATGGGATTGAAGACGTGAATTACATGGTTCAACCATGACAACAGCAGTGGTCCAACACTTATCAGCCTAATAACCGCAATCACCCCAACTTTAGCTATGACAACCCAAACAGTGGGTTATACGCACCGGGTCAACAGCCAAATCCTCCATACCAGACTCAGAGACAAGAACCGCTTCAGCAGGCTCCGCAACACGAGGACCAAGATAAAAAAGTTTTATTGAGAAAGCTTCTCGCTAATGAAGATAGATTGGAGAGCAAAATTGTCTCCATGGAAGCCACAATGAAGAGCCATGAGACGCAGATTGGGCAAATAGCCAATCCGAATGCTAAATTGCCACCGGATATGCTTCCTTCTAACACCATCCTCCCTATTGAGCAGCTCAAGGCAATTACTACTCGTAGTGGCATTACTACTCAGGAGTCTCCATATCCTTGCTATGCGAGAGCTGAAGCTACAAAGGCCACAGAGAAGGAATTGGGTGAAGAGTTTCCCAAGGCCGTGATTCCCCAATCGGAGGACACGGTAGAGAAGAAAGAAGAGCCCAAGAGCACTTTAAATCCGGCTCAGTATGTGCCAGATGTGCCATATTCGGCGGCAATAAAGAGGAATGATGAAGAACACTTTGGGAAATTTATGAAATATTCAAACAACTGCATATAAACATTCCTCTTGTGGAAGCACTTGCTCATATGCCCAAGTACAAGAAGTTCTTGAGTGAAATTCTATGGGGCAAGAAGAGCATAGACCCTTATGCTACGGTGAAGCTGACAGAGACGTGTAGTACTGTAATACAGAGGGACATTCTCAAGATGAGAGATCCAGGCAGTGTCATTCTAGCCTGCACTCTTGGGGGTGGATATCATACGCATGGTCTTTGTAATTTTTAAGCGCGAGTATCAATCTCATGCCATTGTCCCTATTCCAGAGATTAGGAATTGGTGCGTCAACCCCAGTGAAGATGGGTCTGCAACTGGCAGAGAATTCTATTTTTACAGCAAATGGGGTGATTGAGAACTTGCTTGTCAAAGTAGGTGCATTTGTCTTTCCAGCTGACTTTGTGATAGTGGATATCAAGGAGGATCGCGATGTTCCACTCATATTTGGAAGACCGCTTTTGAAGACAATGCGCACAAATGTGGATCTAGAGACTGAGGAGCTTACTATCAAGGCTTTAGATTCATCACTGGTGTTCAAGGCATTTGTTCCAGGAAAGGGGAAGAATAGATTGGCAATGATCAAATTTAGAGAAAAAGGTGTGGATCTTACCCCTGGATTGTCTACAATTTTGCAACCTGATCCACCTGAATCTGAGATGAAGCGAAATGTGGTGAGTGCACATGATGTGGTGCAGAAAATCAAGGTTAAGAAGTTGAAGGAGGAGGCACGTCGTGCTAGACCTCCTTAAAATATTTTGAGGTAACGGGGTCGGGTCGTCGACCTTAAATTACAAGGCGCTTGTTGGGAGGCAACCCAACCTATTTGCATTAGATTACAGAGTGCGTTTAATTTTCAGTTGTGTTGTGTTTCTATTTGTTTTATCTTGAGATATGAGAGAGAGAGAGGGACTAATGACATTTGCAGGTTATGGTAGAATCTACCCCGGTGTGCCATGGCACACGTGACCTCCACGGGGACTCATGCACATATTTTTGCAGGTTAGGAACGGAGCACGCGAGGAGCAAGTGGAAGAGGAAACGAACTTCGGAAGGTTGTGACACACTCAAGAAGTGATGAGGTGATGCTTGGGAGACGATTCAGTGGCCAAAGATGCAAGTGGAAGCATTGTGGAAGTTGGCCAAGCACAAGGCAAGTCACTGGACCTCACAAGGGAGGTCGCAGGACCTGATAGAAGCTACACAGGAGGCTCTGAGAAGGTGCAGAGGTCGCACGACCTCAAAAGGAAGTCACAGGACCTAGTGGAAACTTGCCAGAGGTCGTACGACCTCATTCACAAGTCGCACGACATGGGGTCAGATATCAGGGAGCATTCAACAGGTCTTGGGGTTCTGCAAGACCTGGATTTGAGGTCATACGACCTCCTGTACCTTTTCCAGAGGTCGTACGACCTGGGTAGGGAGGTCGTACGACCTGGGTCCTGCCAGAATTTTCTCAAACTTTGCGGGAACTTTTTATAATTAATTCCAATGAGTCCCAAACACTTGGGAACGTATTTTAGACTTGGTTAGATCGTTTTAGATGTGAGAGACGGGGGAGCTTTGGGGGAGCTTGGAGCGATCTGGAGTCATTCGTTTGCTTTCTCTACTCTCTCTTCTTCGTAGTTTTGTGTTCATGATCATGAAATTTGCTAGTGTGATCATGATTTGTAGTAGCTAAGTACTTATTTGTTGGGGATTCATTGTTGGAAAGCTAGGGTTTGCTTGAATGAATGTTTTGATACTTTGATTCGTTCTTTGGATTAAAATTATGCGTTCTCCTCTTATTATGATCATCTTGTGCTTGATTATTCAATGTTCTTGCCAGTCGCTAACGTAGGAGCAAAATTAATTAGAACTGGTGCGGTAAATCCATGAGATCTAGTCGGTAAATCAAGATAAGCACCTAGTCGTATCATCATCTCGTAACTGGGTAGTGTTAATTAGGATCAAAGAGTAGATTAAAGCACAATAACGCATGCTTATAATTGAATTAGGCTTGGTAACTCGGTGTAAATTGATCATAGGTGTAGGCAAATTGCTTGGTAACTCGGTAGTTTGTAGGGTGCTCGATTGATAAGAGTAGCGTATTCGCGTTCCAAAGATCAAGACAACATTCATAGCGTCCCTAGTGGTCCACAAGTTGAATTCCCAACACTCGTCTCTCTTATAAGAAAACCCCTCGCAATTCTTGTTTTCGTTAATTGTGAAGAAACTCATAATTAATTGAGATATTTGTTCTTTCATTTTAGTAGACTTAGGAAAATCACTCAACTTTGAGACTTGTCCACATAAGGTTAGACATAATAACTGATTTAACAAATTCCTTTGGGTTCGACAACTCGGATTTCGGGATTATTACTACACGTGACGACCGTACACTTGCGGAGATCGTGGCACTTTGGTAAAGAGTAGGACCAATAGCCTTCTCCCCACACCACTACTCGTTCCAGATCGAGACTTTATCACCCTTGCCAATGCTCCATTTGAGGTTATATCTGATGTACTTTTTTGGTACTAATAATGCTCTTACAAATGGGGGAAGAACTCGCATTCTTCTTTATACTATCAAAAAGGTTGTTCCTGAGATATTTCTTTCTCAAGATCTAACACCAAATATTGTTATCAAAGCAAACACCCCCCATCCAATGTTAGTAATGAGAGCATCATTCTTGTGTTTAGCTTTCTTGATACCCAACCCACAGTTTTCCTTGGGGAGACAAAGAGTATCCCACTTGATAAGGTGGATTTTCTTTTTATCAATTGTGTCCTTCGAATGAAGTCTCTACAAATTTTGTCAATCTTGTTGCAAATAATAATGGGAAGGGGAAGGACCTACATGGTGTAGGACGGGAGGGCAGCCCGGACACTGTTACACAAAGTCACTCTAGCCAGACATTTTCTTGTTCATTTTAGTCAGAATGTCAGCGACACTGTTAAATCTACCATGCACCAGGTTAATACCAAGATACTTACCTAGATCACTAGTGACTCCAACTGTCCCCGAGAAAAAAACGATTTTATTTGTCAATTGACTCCTCCAACTGACGCAACTCTTCAACCACTAGAGATCCCTATAGACTAACTCATTTCTCTCTTGTCAATTGCTCGTTCCGCCTTTTCGTCTATCGCCTTCACATTCGACAGTCACTGCTGCAAGACGCCGTTGTCTCCGTGTCTCAGTTAGGTGCACGTGCGTTGCACATGATTTTTTTTAATTTTGCGCTATCTAAGTAGGCTAGCATTTTAATTAATTATGAAATGAAGGAGTTGAATAGATGTTGTAGGAATTTGCATCACATACAGTTAAAAGTTACATCCATACAAATCATTATGTATCCATGCAACTCATAATATTTTTTATCCTTTATCAAGCTATATTGGAAATTATACCCCAAAAAACAAATATAATGGCATATATTAAAGAGGTACGGAATTTTTTATGTGGACAAAAAATGAAAAGTACATATTTTTTAATGTCAAAACAGCAACCAAATCTGCAATATAATGTGATTCACACTTCATACTGTGAGATTTTCTTCTTCGTGAATCAATCATCATCTTTAGCGTTGATAGCTCTTAAAAAGATAGTTGAGTGCTCCTCTACTATCCGTAATTGTCTCTTCTGTGATGTTGGAATTATCGGTTGTACTTCTGATCGGTACTTTATCACAGTGTCGACGATAATTGGGATAACATCGCTACATTAATAATGTGATCCAATGGATACAACCAGATCGAATAGGACGTATAAGAGGATTGTTGATCACTGCAAATAAGTAACTTACATATCGGAAGTAACTCGGTGAAATGATTATGCGATATATCTTATTTTCATATACAACACACCATCTCGGCCACTTCCATTATGTAGATGTATCGAAATCTGATAACAAATTGATTTGATTAATACTTTTGCTTAGAGCATGAAACTTTTAAAATAGTGGAACATTTTATCAGTCATAACTACATGTGGGTAAAGTGCGTATCAGTTACCTTTTGTGTAAAGTAATAATCAAATCTTTTATTTTGGTAGCATATATGGTGGCAGATCAGTGTATATGTCTCCGTTACTGCATTATTGAAGTTATTCTAATAAAATATAGGAAAAATAAAGTTGATAAATTGAAATTATGCAAGAGTATATATAAGACAAATTTTTAACTAACCACAGTTAGTTTGGATTTTGAAGCATCTGAATTCTCCAATGGAGATGGCTCGACTTGTTATCCGTAAGGGTTGTTCATCTTGACATCCACTTCGATCGCCATTGTAGTGTTTAGGGGTAGAAAATTTGTGTGGAGACATTGTAAGGTTGTGTTATTGATGATAAATATTCCCATCGAAATTAGTATATGTAATAAGGGACGATGCGAAGAAGTCTGATTTGTGGCTTATGAGAATTGAAAAAGACCAGCCTTGAAGTAGTTGCGATTTTCAAAATATGAAGTCTGAAATATATAGACAAATTGCGTAGGGGAAGATTTTCATAATTGATATTTGTAGTTATCAGCTAGACAAATTGCGTAGGGGAAGATTTGCATAATTGATATTTGTAGTTATCAGCGCTTAAATATCCATATGTACTATCTATTTTAGTTGTTATCCGATACATGTTTCCTTATAATAATTATCCGATGATTTATTTTTTGCTTATTTTTATGGAGTAGCTATGAAAAATAAAACCACTGAGAGTCCATTGACATTAATACTTATTCAAACAAAATAGCATTTAACATTTTCTCAAACGAAATAGCATTTAATGTTGAAATATATACTCTAATTGGTATGTGACAAAATAATAATTCCAAGGAGTTCAGCATATATGTGCGGAAGCCTTTTGCACTTAAAAAATCACACAAGGAAATGGGGATCTCATGAATGAGCAAAACGGCAGCACTAATTGAGAGTTGTGATACAACAAAGATATCGGAGCTGCTCAATACACTTCGAAAATCATCAGCTATAATGAAAGTGAAGAGCGGGATAAGAACCCTTTAAAACAACATCTCACATCTCATTTGGTGCATGCTCATGAGAAAAAAACTCGCGAAGCGAAATTGAATCACATCTTTGGTAATGGCAAGGGAGGTTTAGTTTACCTGAGCGATAAAAAAACTTTGTTGGAATTTTCGAAGGACAGGTTCCCGGCTACATGGGAAGCATTTTCCGGCTTGGTCAAGTTCTGGAGTAATTACTGCTTGCTCCAAGAAAAAGTTGAAATCAACTACTGGACTTCTTCCTGATGGTTAGGGAATATACCTATTATTCTTATTTTGGGGAGGGTCCAATTCAGACTACAGTGACACCGCCATGGGTGCAACAGCGAGATACGTGTCTCTCTCTGATTTGCCAAGCCAAGATACGAGTCGAATCCTTAGCCTGAATTTTAAACTCTAGAAATCTATCATCACAGGGAATAAGCAATTTCTTTACTTTTGTAAGAATCACTACACTTTAGATCTTGATCACGAATTCAAATGCTTGTATGCCATAGAGTTAAGGGTTGTTGATCACAATTCGGAAATCTCAGGCTCCAAAACAATGGCAGAGGACTTCAATCAGCCATTGAAAACATTTAATCTCCAAGAGCAACGAAAATACACTTTCACCACCTGAAGTTTGACACAAGTACACTTTCATTCCTTCCAGCTTGGAAAAAAACATGCCCCCCTTCAATGTGCCAAAAAGTTATGACACTTTCATTGTTTCCCTACTCTTTTGTTGCACACATCACACCATGATTTTTCAACATTATCAACACGGGCAATCTTGGCTCTAAAAGAGCAATACTCGTCATGTAAATTTAAGCAATGTGATGGTTTAATTTTTATAGATATCAATGAACAATGTGCATACACGTTAGATAAGAATATGATCTTACATTAAATTCATATAAATAACGCTTCATTAGTTCTGTTAGTGTAACCATTTCAACAACATCCATTATTGATATGCAACGTTCATTTCCATCGACTTTGCTTTCTTTAATAGTACTACGAGATAAATACCTTTTAGCATCATTCATTATCGATTTTTGGTAGTCATTTGAGTCAACTCTGCTTTCTTTCATCATACTAAGCGAAAATTGAGCATATCACTCAAACTTTGTTATAGTCATAGAAGCGTATAAAAATATGTCGATATAATATAAGTACAAATCATCATCAGGTACAATAGATGTACACGAGGAACTATTATAGTACGTAATTAATATATACTTTTATGTATCTAGTCTTGAAGGTATTAGCTCCAGGTAATGGTAGATTGATATGTATAGTCGATGTTCCTATTGTGGATAAACTTATCTCCACTGTAAAATTGAAAAACAAATGCCATGACAATGTTCAGGATTTCACTCAATAAATGTAGAATTTAACTATTTAAGTCGAAAAGATGACTTGTTTACCTTAAAAACTCCAATGCCAAGCTTTTTATCTTCAATTTCTTGTAGTTCAGCTCCTTCAATTTTCGCTATCTCCCCCATAAAAGTAAGGAAATTTATGAAGAACTGAATAAACTATGCCGCCAATATTCACATATCTTATTTTATTGGTCCAATATTTCAGTCTTTTCCCAAAAGCATGCTGCCCAAGCTCTGTGTACCTATCAAAACGCTTTCCTGGAATATCCTCGTGCAACTCCACCATTTGCCAGAACATATAAAATGTTACCAGCCAAGATATTGACAACACAAGTATACAAGACACCCTGCGCATAAAGGGCATTTACATAAATTTTTAAACTTGTTGAATTTCTTCAATTCATTATCATAATATTTTTGCTGTTTAAATTGAGATATTAGATTCTACGACCTTACAAAAATATAACAACAATATGAAGGATATAAATAGATATGTATACCAGCCAATTTGAGACATGGCAAAGGGCAAACGAAGGACATCATCACCAACCACTGCAGTGACATTGTGAACAGCTGAGTACCACTATTTTGCCTTACGCGAAGCCATTATGGGTAGACAATCGTTCATGTCCGTCAGCCGTTGCTCTTCTTTTGATTTCTACTCTCATCTGGCCGAGTTCTTCAATTCAATCTGCTTGTCTTCCTGGTCATCACAAAATACAAACACATGTTAAAATAACGGTGTTAGTGTGTTTTTCTGTGTTCTTAATGACACTTACCATGGTGGTGATCATGCTCGCTATAGCTTAAGATTGGGGAGTCTCCTTGGAATTGAGTGGAGGATAGATAGGTTGTGGTTTGTTTAATGAAGTGAGAATAATATATTAGATATATAGTAGGTCCTATAATATTGGAGTGAGACAAGATAGATATTTTGATATGTATCTGTAGATACGCTACTTTGAATCTATTGATAAGGTCAAAATGTAGATTTCAACGGCTGACTGCTGATATTTATCATTTTCTAACGTCAATAACCTATCATGACCAGGAGTCTATTTTCCAACAAATTTCGTATCTTTTGTTACCTAAAAAAAAGATTTTGTATCTCCCTCCCAAACTACGACTCTCTCTTTCTCTCAACCGATCCGATCTCATTAATATTGAAAATAAATATAAATCACTCAATAAAAATAAGATGAGTCTCTCACCTCTTGGGTATAGGACAATAGAGAAAATTTAGAATTATTAAATATCAATACATGCTTCAATTTTCAGATTAAAAAATTCTCAAAAAGAAATTCAGATCACAAACTCGCAAATCATTTTATAACTCTTCTTTAAATATACTAGTTTTACACCCGCGCGCGATGCACGTGTTGTAGATCAGAATTTTAGCGTGGTAATTTCACAGAGATTTGGTATATAGCAGTGTTTATACTAATTGTTATGATGTTTGTGATATTTGATTTGAAACGGTTTCAAAAGAGAGATGTAGATAAATGTTAGGAAAATATATGGCCAACTGTATTGCGAAGATTGTGCAAATCAACCATGTCACAATAACAGTGTAATAAATGTATATTATAAGAAGAAAACAGAAGAGTTTCTGGATAAAAAACTTTGGAATTAAAAACATAAAATGCAAGTGTCGTAGACCAACTGCATTTTTAGACTTCACAAAACGGTTAAGTGTTACTCAAGATGAACATTTTATTGAATATTCGATACAATGGTGGACATTTAAACATGTTGCAAGATGGAGATGCATTGTTGAAGGTTTGACTGAGTGACTTGTTGTCATGCGTCCTCTACCCGTCTTACACTCCACTTCTTTATTCAGTGATTGTGCGGAGCGGTGCAGGGAATAAGGCGGATGTAGAACTTTTTTTACGGACATGTTAAATTTGCATGGACTAGAACATGTTCGTGTTCCTGAGGTTTAAGAAATCAAACTTGTGAGGAAATAGTATTAAATTATTAAAAATGGCAACGAATATTAATCAAATTATATGTTATTGTAGTTCAAAGAAATTATGCAGCACTTCTATAGTCATTGTAGCTAGCGTAAGTGCATTTTCCTTCAGTACGGTTTTCACAGCCTTGTCAAAAAGTATGATGTCCGGTATGCCAGTGTCATCCTGGAGCTGTACACACAGTCGGCCCCTACAAACATGAACTGATTGTCTTTGAATTTTGCACCTGCGTTTGTGTAGACTTCTAAAGAGAGCAATTGCCTTTTTAATTGTGTATAGGTAGACATTATTTCTTAGCTTGACTTAGCAGTGCAGTCAACATTCCGACAATATGGGAAATGAGATTGTTGGTTGCTGAAAGGGTTTGTTATATGGTTCCAAACGTTGCATGCATAGTACCATTGACACTGGTTGGTGGGTAGAGCAAGAACATGCACTTTTATCCAGACTTTATTTCATGAAAACTGTGAAAGCAAAACAAAAAGAAGACATTACATTATGATGTGAAATGATTGTATTCCCATAGTATGAGCTAGCGTAGGACACACATTAGATGACAATATATATGAGGTTATTAACAGGAATTGAGCACAGCTAAAATTTTCCCATAATGCAGGAAGGTCCACAATATTGAAAGATGTCATTTTTATGTAATTTGTGCGTTGAAGATTTACATGAGCATATAGCTGGGAAAATTTGATGGGATTTAGCAGCGTTCGATTTGTAATCTGCAGAGCTATAATTAGTCAATTCTGATCTTTTTTGTGGAAATTGAATAAAAGAAAATCCATGCTTGTAGAAGATACTCTTACCAGTTGTATATGCTGGATGGATGAATGCTGTCAGTTTATAGATACGAGTTTACATAGAAGTGTTTTTGGTCTTCATTGAATATTTTTTTTTACTGTTTGATCACATGTATTGCTGATTTCCCGAGTCCCGTCGTCTGACAGCAAAACTGGGCAGCGCTGTTTCAGCCTTGGTTTTCTGTGATTGTTGTTTGAATGACACACATTTCAACAATATTGGGATGATGTTGCATGTATCGTATACAACCAGACAGCGACAATGTGACATGCTATGACATACAATTTTCTTGAAAATTTACGGAGTTAATGTTATATTTGCATGCATTGTTTTTAGATTCCTAGTAGAATATTTTTTCCTGGATTTTTTTTGAGTCAATTTTGTGTTGTAGTATTGTTTAGATGGAGTGTAGTGATATCTGCAATTGAAAGATAAAAATTGATTATGAAGATTGTTCTGCAAATTCAAAGAGGCATACATTGCGTGCCAATTTTTAATTCCCATATTCTGATGTTTGAAATATCACTACTTGCAATGTTAAAAAGATGACATTTGTAGAATAATGATGTGTGATGCAAGTGATACCAGAAATATAGAAAATGTTCCATTCATTACAATAACCCACAAGCTGAAATGGCGAAGATCGTTCTTAGATTGGTCGCCAAGTAAGTTGGATGTTGCATGCTTATATTATGAATTGGGATATGTATGTTCTGTTGTGAAACATGAATTGATATTCTAATAGTGATATCTTTTCAGTGATGTATATAATGGTATGGTATTATACATATTACATAAGATGTAGATGTATTGTTAGAATGTTACTTGTTTGTAGTAGTTCAACATAAAATTCTCACGCAATAAATGGTGGAGAAACGCAAAGTATGAAATAGAAGCAGGTCCCATGACATAGCCTAGTAGACGACATAACACACTGCGTTCAATAGATATGTTTGAATGAAATACTCATGTTCTGAAGCATTGTTTGTCCTCACTTCGTGGTTGTGAGTATCAGAAGTTCGATATTATCAAACATAACTGGGAATTAAAGCGCACGTGAATGTTATTCAGTGGGTAGAAGGAGTGGAAGCAACCACGAACATTGGTTATTGCAGAAAAACAATTATAATGTGTTAAAATATCAACCAAGCTATTTTTTGTCCGACAATGCAAGTAGGAGCATACGTAGAAATTGAACATGAGAAAAGATGAAAGGTATACCCGTTTCTCTTAGTGTTTTTTCCTATCATTCTCATGGTTGTAATGAAATCGGTTGCTGGGAAGATATGCTAGCATAGGAGACAACGAAATATAGGATAATGAAATGTTTATTAACCATAAATGGCTGAGCAGAGCTGCTAACGAAACATTGGTTGTTAAAACTGCATTTTTCATGCATATTCAATTTGGAGCACACACCATCTGGCTATCCGGCGATTGTTTTGTCTGGTTCATTTTACAAAATTGATGTAGAACCTTGTGGTAGCGCTGTTTATATTTGCCTGGATCAGTACATCCTCCTGCCCCTGAGATTCATAATGTAGCAGTTGTAGAAGGACAATTTTAAGTTTACAGTAAAACTAAGTAAGCGATAGCATATCATCTTATGTTGTAATTGAAGGCATTTAGGCAATACCTGTAAAGTCATTGTAGCCAGCATTATATTTTACCTTGGGTTAGCATTGCAGTGAGGATTCGAAAATCAGAGTAGGGAAATATTTCGGCGCTGCAATGATTTGCAAGACACTTGCAAGTATTACATGCGGTGTACCATGGACGATGGTTGGTTGGTACAGTGAGAACAAATACTTTGACCCGAACTTCGTTCTCCGCAGACTATTGCAAGAGAATAAGTACAAGGTGTTAGAGGCTTATGGTAAATTATGGATTTTGCTAAATATCTACTAAGCCGTGGCATTTCCTGTATGAAAATGTATATAGGAGTATACACATAAATTGAGCATGAGAAAAAAGTACAGGTAACGTGGAAAGATCTATGATCTTGTCGAGCGTCATTTTCATGCTATTTCAAATCTGTAAAGGTCGCTGCAGTAGCGTGCTAAGTTGCTAGTTGGATTGAGTGGCATATGATGATAGTTGTCCATGGTACATAACTGTTTTATATATTTGTATGAGTTTTATATAAATGTCGTTAGTGCTTGTTGATTAGTACCTTAGTTTATTGTCTTTCTTCCTACTTTGACTTCTAGCATAGCAATACAAGAGGAGAAGAGTCAGATTGAATCGTCTAATTCGATTATGTACAAATCAAAAACACCAACTGTCGCTTATAGATTTTCATTATTTGCTTTATTACTTCATGTATATGAACATTGTTTAACTAAGCATACAAATAGCGTTGAAGCATTCGTTTTTTTTATAAAACAACGCACTAACAGTATAACCTTGGTAAGCGGTATGAAGCGGTAAAATATGCATATTTTTATTTATCCGAGTTGTAGTACAGTCTACAACACTAAGAAAAATGACTAAAAAATGACATTGTCTTGCTATCCAGATGATCACGCCTAATTGACATGGTTACGGATGGGAAAAGTTGAAACTGAAAGAAAGAGAAGAAATATATCAAGTATATATGAAAATTTTGGGGTGTGATGCTATGTAGTGTTGATTCCCTAAATTTTGTCAGGTAAAAGTGAGGCCAATGAATATTGTTTCACCTTTACCTTTTTGTGAATATTATTTAAACTTGGCACACATTTCAATAATATTGGGATTCAATTTTCTTATTTTCTGGCTGTAACTAAATGTTGATGTATTTGTCACGGAGAAGCAGCCAAGTTCTTTGTCAGATGTCCCAGTTTGCAATTTCCTAATGTAATTTCAGGGGGTGTTATTGTTGCAGTATTTATTTACCTCTATTTTGCACTTTCTACAACAAGAAATATAAAGACTTTTGTAATACCCCGATATTTTTAAGGGGTATTTTGAGAGTTTAGCGAATATTTTGGGTCACGGTTTGAAATTATAAAAGTGTTTGTCCATTTATTTAATAGTTTTCTTCTATTATTATTATTACTATTATTATTATTATTATTATTATTATTATTATTATTATTATTATAATTATTATTATTATTATTATTTTCATCAAGAAGTATTTGTTTTAAGATGACAATATATTTTTTTATAGTTAGTGTGTTTAAATTAGTGGGTGGAGTGTAATGCGTCGTGTAACGTTTTTAGCGTGTCCAAACGTGTAGTTTTTAATTAAATAATACCTCGCGAACCACCGCGTTGAATGGTATGCCTGCCACACCATAACCTTACACCTTCATCTTCCCTTATGTTGCCATTCTTGAGCTGCGGCAGTTCCGGCAAACACCCCCCTCCCCCAAACGACAAGCTGAGATTTTGACCTTCTCTTCATTCGATTTCCATCCCGATTCATTACAATCGCACAAAGGATAAAAAATTTAATCTCAATAAAACCAATTCCGCTATTTTGACATTCGCCTTCAATTTCCGATCGGGTACAAACCCATCTCTCCTCTATCTCTTTCAGTTTCTCTCTCACACACTCTCTCTCTCGCACCCTGTTTCTCTCTCTCTCTCTGTGTTGTCGGCGAAGAAAACCGAACCCAGGCCCGGAAAGAAACCGAACCCAGGTCGGCCCTCTGCGCTGTCGTCGTCGTCCCTCCCCGTCGCCGTCGCCGCCCCTCTGCGACGTCGCCTCCTCTGCTCCGTCCCGCCTCGTGACGCCACCACCGCCTCTCTCCCGTTTCCTCTCTGTTCGGCGTTTAGCACCAGCAATAGCGCCACCGTTGCCGTCGTCTTCACTCTCCGTCCACCCGTTCGGTAATCACCAAACTTCTTTGATTTTGATTTTTAGTCTTCAATTGTTGCCTATGTTTCGCGATTAGTTTTGTTAGTCGATTGATTTTGGTAAAGTTGGGTTGTGTTGCAAGTTGTTGCAGTGGGTTGATTTGAGGAAGAAAATGGTTTGAAACTTGTTGCTAACTGTGGGGGTATTTGTTGTACTTTCTGGAAACGTGGAGGTGGACTCTGTACGATCTAAAACTAGAGGGGGGACTGGTTGTTTGATAAGGGAACTGTGGGTATATTATTGTCTTTAGACCAATATGTTTTCTTAAGTAATAACAAAGTGTTTTTTTTTAAAGTTGTTTTAGCATAATGAAACTAGTATTCTTGATTTTTTTATTAATAAATAGATTTTTTACCTTTTTTTCTAAGAAATGTATTTACAATTTTATAACTAAAATAGTGTTTATAAATGTATATTATCTATACTATCTTTCGTAACAACTATTTCGCCATGTTTTGTATATGCCGGAAATTGAATTATTTTCACTTAATATTATTGTATTAGTCAATATAACTTTTATGATAAACATAGTCGACTTTTAGCTTAATTAAAATAGCTATCTTTTATATTTATAAATATTAGCACTATAAATATTCTATAATACTAAGTAAAATTTCTTCACCACAATTATTATTTTGTATTTATACGCCACTATTTTTTAATAAATGTATATTCGAAACGTGCAACTCTTAGCTAGTCAAATTTATCGAGTTTGGGGAATTACTTGGGGAATTACATTTGCATTCATGTAGGACATTTTATTGTAACTTGTTGTGTGATGTATATGTCTTAATATAGGATTATGTGATATTGTAGATTCTGAGTTCATAGGAGGCGAGTTCGTTGAGGGCCCCTACTACTAAGTTTCGTGCTGCGTGTGTTTGAAGTTCTCTCTCAACTTTCCAAGTAAGTACATATATACAATGTCTTCAACTATCAAAATATGCTTTGGTATGAGTTATCATGGATTTTGTTATATCGTGCGTTGCTCTTCAAAAGTTTATTTCAAAGTTTATGGATTCTGTCAAGGCAATTTTTGGAAACAATGCTTATCTTGGAAACATTTGAAATTTGACTTAATGAATGATAATGTAAATGGGGCGATGTACAGAGGATGACGTGTGGGCGGGGCGCTTATAGGTGACCCCTCGGGTGATAATACATCGGATATTACATACCTGACCCCCGTGGTTTATCGACATGCACCGAGGTGATGCAGTTGCGGGGTTTTATAAGGCGTGGAAGATATAGAGTACAACCTATGCTGACGTAGGTCACTGCGGTATAGGGGTGTCGACACTTAAGGTCCTATAGTATGGTTCGAGCGGGGTAAGCATTGGGCTACCTTCTAACGCTCTTGGTGAATTGGGACGGGCGATGTCCCAAGACGTACCTTTTATATATTGCATCGTGACCTCTCTGTGGACATACGTTACCTGGTGTGTTTTCATGCCTCAGCCAAACTAATAAGTTAAGGTAGAAACTTCTTTACATCTGATTTAACTCGAGAGTTCTTTTACTTCTTTTACCTCGCGTTATTTCAAAGGTTCTTATAATCATGTTTGTTCTAGCAAAAACTCTTGTTTACTCATTGTAGTACGTTCATACTCAGTTTTTTACTGATAAACGTTTTTCTGCGTCAACGTTTGCCATTTTAAAACCGCATGTTATGAATAAGCTAGCTGGGGTGGAAACGTGTACAAGCTAAGGATTAGGATCATAGCTAGCAAACACTCTTTAGTAGTTGTTTCATTTGGTTCAAGAAAATGTTTATCTTTCTGTTAAAAATCTAAGGAGGGTTTCCCCTTCACTTTTGTAATACTCTTGGTTATCGTTAAGTTGTACTAGCAAGGAACCGTAGGTTCCGGGTTATTTCAGCTTTAATGGAAAGTGTGCTGTTGTTTTTCAAAAACACATATGACATTGCAAATGTTGATTATTATTTAGTCTTGTAATTAACAAGAATAACTTACAAAACTGTTACTGCAGTAGATGTGTGAAGTGCTTTGTAAGGAAAATATTTATCAGCAGTAGGACAGAAACAACTACAATAAAACAACACGATATACAAAAGCGTTCATGGAGAATTGTTTGATATAAAAAACAATTACATGTTTGGTTGTCACATTTTGATTCAGAGTAGGTTGTGATGAGAATTCTACCCTCGGAACACTGTCACCCTAAATTTTGGTATGTTAGGATCACTCAACTCAATGACACAGGGGTCATTGATAGCAATTCTGGTGTGTTGCACAAATGGATGCCAACAGATACGTCGCTTCAGTCGATTCTCCCGAGAAGTGAAGCTGCAGCGAATCCTCCAAGTCATGTTGCCGCCCTCTGTGGTTTCAAGATAAATGTATTTTGGGGTGTCTGTCATGAACTGCCTTGCAAATAGAGTAAGTACATTCTGTAGTATTTGAAAACAATTAATATGGAGCAAGGTTAATTGTTCATATTTCGCACAAAAATGAAAGAGTATAGGTATAAATATTTACCGCTCCACCATTTAGAATTATGTGAGAATGAATGATCTGAAAGCTAAAAGACAGATTCATTATTGGGAAAGCATCAGCTTGAGCTAGAGCATCTTGTTGTTGTCTGGTCGTTGAAATACTCTGAGGATTATAGCTGTAAATGATTTCTGTTGCGCTTAAGTCTATTATCCGAACTTTGAAATTCACATTACCCTCGTATTTGAACAGGAGAAAATACTGAGCACCAATAGAGTATTGTTTACTAAACTCTTTCCATCCTTTACAAAATACATGTTGTGATCAGATTTTGTAATGTCGATAATATTTTTAGGGCGGGAAGGAACTCTGAGTTGGATAATGTCACTGATGTCTCTGCAATGTTGGCGCACAAAATTGGGTGAAAGTTTATGTGTTACAAGAATTTTTGTGAGATGAAGGTTCATGGTGAAAGAGAAATTGTGAAAACTACAATTAAATAAATGCATGTGTGACTTAATATATCCATGTGAATTGTGACACATATTTCTATGAATATAAACGAATTATTCTATTTTTGTTATTGCTTTCTAATAACAGTAGAATCAATAGCGAACAGAAAAAAAGATGTGCTGCCCGAATACTCTTGACGGACCAATCAAATAACTCATCATGCGAGAATTTTTATAGGTCAGTATATATTGACTGTAGGTATACATAGAAATATATTTAAATACATTGATTAGAAAGTAGTCTTACCAGTCTATGATGTCCGGTGGAGAAGGGATCATTGATCTTGAAGAAGTGCATCGGTGTTTTTTGATTTGCAGAAGATGGATTGAGTGTCGTGGAGACATTGGGTTTCGCTACAGCATATTACTCTTGTTTGATTGCTGAAATATTTGGAGGATTGCGGCGATATTTGATTTCAATGGCACCTGGATCCATTATCTTCACTGTGAAACTGTGATTGCCATCAAATTTGAAATAGAAAAAATATCCCACGGTAATTGAGTAGTATGTCACAAACTCCTTCCATCCATTAGCTAAGTACAAATTCTCATCTGATCGAGCGATTTTAACATTCCATGCTGCTCCGTTCAGAACTGTAAGCCGAACATTGTTACCTATGACTTCACTGTGTTCATCAAAAAAATTTGGAGGAAGCGCCTGTGTCAGAACAATTTTTGTGTGAGAGAGGGTTATATATTCAATGTGAAAGGTGTGAGCAAAGATTTTAGTCGTAAAATATTTATACATAATCATTATCAATAATCTAAGCGGGATAGTCTTACCAGTGTATGATTTTCAGCACAAGTAGGAGCAATGAATTTGAAGAAGTGCATTGTTCTTGTTGCGGAAAAATATCCGTTTATGAACCAAAATGAAATGGTAAAATGAATATTTGATGTAATAACTAAAAGGTTCAATAACCTTAGTTCTCTGTTGAGAGAAATTGGACATGTATAGGTGTACAAGTTATACTGAAGTTGTAAGTAACACATCTGATATGTAGTAAAGACAGCGACATTTGTTAACATTGAAATTGTCGAACCTGTAAGTAACACATCTGGTATCTAATAAAAACAACATGGTCTTTTGACTATGTATTGTGAATGAACAACGATGGGTTCGGTTTGATGAACCTAATACTAACCTAACTATTAATCAAATTTGTGATTATTTATGTACTGGTATAAATATGATGAAGGAATTTATGTTGCTCACCTATTTATGTACTCATTCAAATAATCTAACAATAAGGAAAATGTAGGAAGAGTTAATGTGCAGACAACGGAGACCAGGAGTGGTGTAGCTAAAAAAGTACTCAATGAACAACTGAAACTATGAAATATATAGGAAATTATGTTGGTCATCTACGTAGGTATTAATTCACGTAAGGTCGGAATAAGGTTAAGGTAAAAGCACCAGAATATATTCTTTGATTATTATAGTAACTGAGGTACAGAATGCAGGATTTGTGAATATTGAGATGACCCAAGTGCAGTAATCTTGCTATATGAAGGTGCACATTAGCACATAAGATGCATGTGAACTAACAATAGTATATGTGAAGCCTGAAGGTGTAACACCCTCCTCATTCCGGCTCGGGAGAGACCGGGAGGGTGCTACTCATAGAGAAACGGCAGAATCCTGAACAAAACATTCCATACTTAAATATATTACAAACGATGATTGTCTTCAACATGAAACATACTATTACACAAGAGGAGATTAGTCTACTATTAAACAAGATAAGATTATGCTAAGAGTTGATTTTAATAAGTACTGCTAGATACTAGGTGAGTCCACGATCCCCTTACGCCCATCTCCCAGCTCCTAGACCTGCGGGGGAATGAAAACAAAGACCGCATTTTTTTGAAAATCAGCATGAAATACTGAGTGAGATACACCTTAGCATGTAAAAACAGGAAGACGAGAAACATCACAGTGTTACGCGTTTGAACAGACTATGAGTAAAAGTAACCCAAAATCTGGGTTTGCAGCGTCATAAACAACAGTGTTAGCCAAATTACGATTGGCAATATCCAGCTTCAAACATTTCCAATTAAAACCTTCACAAGTGCCAGTTTCCAAATAGAATAAGAATCCAATTATCACTTTCCAAATATAGAATCAAATGAGCCAATTATTAAGCACAGGACCGGAAACAGTAATGGTCAACAAAGGACCTCCTTAATGGTCAACAAAGGACCTCCCAACCGCCAGACTAGACCTTAAGTGTTGCAACACCCCCTTAAGAAGCAAAAGGCCAGAAGGGTGAGTACTAGCTGGGACTCTAGCCAACAAGGCGAAGAGCCATGGCCAACAAAGGGCCTCCCAAATAATAATGGTCAACAAAGGACCTCCCAAATAGTAACAGAGTCCGGTACGTGCGATTCCACTTTACGTTATTAACGTGTTATTATTTTCGTGTGACAGTTTCAAAGCAATCATTTCAAAACGTAACCAATAACAAGTAAAACATGTATATCACAAAAACACATTTTGAGACGTATTATAAAATCATGTAATGACACGAAGGAAGCTAGGTCAGCTAGGCTAAGCATATAACTCACCTGATGTTGACTCAGCAGTTAGTACGTAGGATGGTCGACAAAGCCTATGTCCACAAATCCGTCGCCTACAATTTATCAATCATCTAGTCACAAGGGTAGTACATCAAAACAAATAATGCACTAATTCTATAAGTTATCGGCTAGGATGAAGTGCTAAACTCGATCCTCACAATCTCTTGAAATAATAAATTTAATAAGTTATATTATTTAATTAGACTTGGCTTTATCTCAATAGAATAAGACATTAGCTTTTCATTTATATGAATATGATTATTTAGGAAAATAAGGCGGCTACTAATTAATACTTCAAATTATTGTTAAAGTGAACAAGTATTATTTGGCAACTAATTATTATTTTAATAAAGAATACTACTAAGTATCAAATGCATAAAAATTATATAATTGTAAAAGTGGTATTTTTGGCTAAATAAATCATTTGTTAATATTTTCCAATTTACAACTAATTCATTCTATTTTAAGAAAATAATATTTTACTTTAACAATTTCACTTTTTGGTAAGGAGATTATTAAATTCTAATAATTATTTGCAAACTTATTATTTGTTTAAAAGTGACATTTAGTTAATAGTGAAGATTATTATTATTGATTACATAAAAATGAAATATTTATTTATTTTCAAGAAATCGCTTGTAATATTAGTAATAACAAATTTACAATTTAACTCTTATTTTCATTACACACACACACACGATTGTCTTTCATGGAAACCAACTTATAAATATTGTCTAGTATCAATTTTTGTAAATATGATATTCTTTAGTTTATATCACAAAAGTATATCTTTTCATTCATTTAGAGTATATAATTAGTTAACTTTAAACAAGTTAAGCAAAATGGATAAATAAAATTCAGAATATACAATCTAAATATTACAACTAGCTACCCCCTATTCAAATTGACATTTTCAGCATAAGTCACTTCTTGCCCCCAAATTTCTAAAAATATAATTTTGACCCCCAAACAAGAACACACCCAAAATCTCCGATCAAAACATGGATTGAAGTCCTAAAAACATGATTTTGATTACAAATAACGACTTAGGGGGGAATTTAGAGCATACCCAGTCCAAATAATGCGAAGAATGGTCAAGAAATTAGCAGGGTTGAGATCGCGACTGGGGTAGCCGGCGGCTTGCTCGACGGCAACTCCACGAGAGATTCTATGAGCGATTAAGGAGCTACACGTGCTCCTTGGGTGCTCAAGATCGTACAAAGACCGGATTTGGAGGATGGGTACCTCCGGTTTGCTCGGCCCGAAATTTTTCGCCGGCAACAATGGAGTTTTCCGGTGATAGTGGGTCACTACTTGCTGTGCTGCAACTTACTTGTCTTCTGATCTATTTCCTCTGGTCAGAACTGAGAGAGATAGATATAGATAGAGAGAGAGAGAGATGAAGAACAGAAGGGATGGAGGAGAGAACGGGGTGGCCTTCGGTGGTATACTCCGGCGGGAAAGTGGCGGCAGCTGGTGGCTTAGCCGTTGCTTCCAGCTGCTGCTTCTTGCTGCTCTGTTTTTCAGAGAGACAGAGAGGGAGAGAGGAACGAGAGGCAGAGAGATGGAGGGCAGTGGGGGGAGGTGGCGATTGTGGTGGTTTCGGTGGTGATGGTGGAAGTGATGGTGATGGTGTTGTTGGGTCTGATTCTGGGTATTGCAGAGAGGAGGTGAGAGTGAGACAGAGTGGTGGGGAGATGGAGGTGATGAGATTGTGGTGATGGTGGTGTCGGGGAGTGAGGAGGAAGGAGGAGAAGGGGAGGTTTAAGAAGAACAGAAGGAGAAGAAAAGGACAAAAAGTCTTGTTTTTTTGAGAAAACTCAATTGTATTGCCGTGAGGTTGGGAGAAACTCATCCCATGTTTTTTTTTCTAATATTTAATTAACTTTTACTAATTTATCTATTAGGTTTTATAACTTCTTAAAAATCCAACCACAACCCCCCATATTAGCTAGTTTATATCTTACCGAAACTACAAATACCTCCTCGTTTGACAGATATTTAACTGAACTTAACAAAATTTTAGCAGTTATGCCAATAATGACAACCGGATATTACAGAAGGAGTGAAGGCGTAATAATTTATGAATTCTATCATATTCATCCACATCAGAGAGAAGCATTACAGCACGAAAGGTAAGCGATAAATTTCAAATAATGCCTAAACATTACTGTAAAGAAGCTATAGAATGAAGAAATTTGTTGTAAGAAGATGGTGTTAACGATTTAGAATGGGTCTAGATGCAATTGAGGAAGAACTAAAATGCAAAATTTCTAACCATCGCCGGCCGTTCCGTGGAGAAGAAGGAGATAAAGAATACATACCGATGGGGTGATTTGTAGGAGTGAGGTAACCCTGGAAGGCGAAATATGAGGAGTAAAAACAATACAAATCTGTGTCGAAGATTAACAAACATAAGAGGAAAGCGATTCAAATGATTGAACATGAAAAGTAAGATTATGAAGAGTAGGTAGAGGAATTATAAGAGGAAGATGAGAGAGAACAAATTTTACCCGGCGATAGCAGTGTAGGAGCTCTTAGTATTTGGATTGCACATTCGCACACAAAACACATGTGATTCTCAAAGCCTTTTGAACCAAAAAATACGGCTATTACAAAAATACCAAGGAACCAAAAGCTTCCGACCTTGAAAACAGGAAAAGGGCATGAATTTCAATTTGCAACGAAGACCTCATCCTAGTTGGCTAATCCCTACGGGTACACGTAGGACAAACTGTTCATGTGGCACAAAATCATTGGCTAGCCTGAATTCAAATGAGGCACTGTTATCCACCACTTGTTGTGTTGTCGCTAAGTGTTTTTTTTTGTATAGAAATCGAACAATTAGTATTAGCTTATGGGCTTACAATTTCTTAATTAACTTAATAAAACTCAAAATCGTTAAGACTGTCCGATATATTCAGAATTGGGAATCATAGTCTTATTAGAGAAGAAAATTATGTATAGATTCAGAATATAAATAGGGAGTGAACTTAGAAGGAGCATATTATTCAGTTTGTGGAGAGCCGATAGGTTAATGAACATATATGTCCACGATCTGCAATTCGTGACCTGAACAAGTAATGCACAATCAAATTGACAGATCCCAATGACCTAATTATTCCACATGTTTTTTGGTATTTGTCTCACCTTTGTATCTACATTTTATCATATCCATCATTTCTATTTACAACATTTCTGAGAATTAGTTCAGCATTTGATTCAGCAATATAATACATCTGTATACTTTTGGGTTGCTTATTTGCTATCTAGTTATATCTTATACCATATAAGTTTCAACATAAATGAGTACAAGAATAGGCTCCATTTGAGTTGAGCCACATAAAACATCAACCATACATCTTGCACCTGTAACTCTAGCCTCCGACAATAACTTAACCTTACTTGTGCTCTTGTCGTACTTGTACAATTTGCTGGATTATTTAAAACACATATCAACTTTCGAATGGCACAGGAAATCATACTTTAAAACAGAATTTATATATCAGTAGCCTACCTGTTTCCGAAGTGCTCTTCCCCATGTTCTTGACCAACCTAGAAAAAATCAGAAAAGTCTATCGTCAGTTCCACAAATGAGAAATAAATTTTGGCAGAAGACCAGTTAAACATTAACATAATGCTTAAAAATCTCATGCTTGTTAGAAATCGACCAGTATGGTCATTGATATGTCTGAAATGAAAAAGATGAGGATATTCTCATAACAGTGCATCATTAAATCGTGTATGTTTACTCAGCCCAAACAGATTTGTATCGTACCTCAAAGGGTATCCTAATATGTGTATCCGATATTACTTAACCAACTAAAATACTTGAATGGCTTTACGAATATTAAAAAATTATAGACTAGAAAAAATAAATGGATACTGCCACTTTTGTTTAAACAAAATCATAGTTCTCCACTGTAACTTCATATTTTTTTACCTTAGTAGAGTTAAATTTCATCACGACTTAATCAATTTGGCAGGGCATGGAAATTACAACCACATAGGAAGGTGTGGCTTCCCCTTACAATTGGCAGAGTAATCCTTTCAACAGTACCAATAATGCTGCATTTTAAAATGACTTAACCAAATGGAGTAAGTGGAGCTATGTGAGCCGCTTTAAACACGATATTCATCCGCCTTGTTAAAATATAATTTTTTCTTGCATAAATTAGTATACATATAATTGTTTACCTAATTTTTAATTATTCTAAATAATATTTTAAATTCTTGAGAAATTATTTGTTTGATAGCATAATGAATCAATACATAATTATTTATCTGCAATTTAAGATTACTTTATTACAACAATAGATTTCCTAGAGATATTTGAAACCACTGTTTGTTTTTGTATTATTTTTTTTCTTGTTGCCTTACTATTTTGCTTCGTAAAGTAATAGGAGTCTAATTTTTTGTGTAATGTTCATAGTTGTTGTTGTTGTTGTTGTTGTTGTTGTTGTTGGTGTTGCTGCTGCTGCTGCTGCTGCTGTTGCTGTTGTTGTTGTTGTTGTTGTTGTTGTTGTTGTTGTTGTTGTTGTTGTTGTTGTTGTTGTTGTTGTTGTTGTTGTTGTTGTTGTTGTTGTTGTTGTTGTTGTTGTTGTTGTTGTTGTTGTTGTTGTTGTTGTTGTTGTTGTTGTTGTTGTTCATTTTTTCTCCCGCTTGATTGTTTGTGCGTTATGTTTTTTTGGCGACAAGGAACAACAAGATAGAATAGAGAAACATAGTTACGGCATAGTGAAATAAATCTCTTATTGATTCTTATTATTTACCAGTGATATTAAATTATTATTGTGCTACCTTTCCAATCAACTCTGTGAAGACAACGCAATAAGTTGGGATCCAGATAATGTGACATAAAGCTCACCATGCGGAAAAAATAGATATATGGAGTCAATGATATAAGCTAATGATGTGCATGATATTGATTTTCATATGACCCTATGAATAGAGTTATATATTGTCGAATTTAAAAAAAAAAATACATACAACCATATTCAAAAGAACAGTGTTGGCTTATTGAGATAATATGTTACTGTAAGTTCATAGGTTTCACAGGCTTGGAATACAGAGCTATTTCAAGGCCTTGAAACAATGTTCAAAGCCTTGAAACTGTTCGACCTGTATGCATATCTAAGGGGGAGTTTTTCTAAGTTCTTCTGATCTTATTCTAACTCTCTCACCCCTATATATGATCTTTTATTACTTGATAATGAAAAACAAAAGCTTATAATTCACATGGACCTCACTTGTTTAACCTGTTTGACTTAGTTTTGTAGGAAAATTTTATTTCCCAGTTTGCAGAATTGGATTTTGCAGGAAAGGAAACATGGAGAGAATGTGATTCTGTGATCGATCAGACACTCTTGACAGCTTCTCAATCTGTTTAAAGACAAGATCAGAACAATATCTCTAAAGATTATGATCAACTATCCGTTGGAGAAGGCTGTTAAAAGAGTCAAAGTAGTTGCCTACAAAACAAGAAGTTTGTTGATGAAAATCAGGGAAGATTTGCAGAGCATCTGAGCTATATAAATAGAGCTTATTTTGAAGCAACAAAAACAACACTCAACGGGCAAAAGGAGAGACACATTTTAGGATTGACAAGCATCAAAGAAGCACATCATTCTCACAATACATCTCACAGAAGATCACTGCATTCTTCACTGCAGTTTTACACTTCCAATGTTCTTCTGACTTGTACTCAATTTGTATATAATTCTTATAGTACTTCTACCTCTCATTCTTAAGGATTGTTCAAAGTGAACAATATAGAATTATTAGTTAATCAGTTAGCTAGAGCATGTACTAGATAGGTTAGAGAGAACAACAAGCTGTAACAGAGTAAGGCAAATCTCTGTGCTTGATATCTAGGGCATAACTTTTGATTAATAAGAATTGTGTTGAAAATGCCGCAGGGAGAAGATCCCTGAGGTAGAGACGTATGTCCAAGTGGACTGCACTCTATATATCCTGTGTCTCTTGCATTTACATTTTCATTCTCATACTTAGTTTTTTACAGCATTCAAACTAGTCTGTTTTCAAGGGTTTGAAACTCTTTTCAAGGCCTTGAAAAAGACTTGTCTATTATCACTTAAACTGTATTTCATTTCAAAGGCTTGAAATTGTTTTCAAGGCCTTGAAATTCATTTCTCTTCACAAGAACTCTTATCTTTGCAAGTTTTATAAAAAGTTGGCATACTCTATTCACCGCCCTCCAGAGTATCTGTGTTTCATTTCTACCTGTTTACTCTCCTTTCAATTGGTATCAGATCTTGTATCACTATATAGATATAACCATCTGGTGATCATGAGCACTGCAGGTGATGGTGGTTTCACACAGGGAAGAGCTGCTAACAGACCTCCTCTATTTTGTGGAGATAATTTTGCTCATTGGAAAGCCTTGAAGAAAATTTTCATCATTGACCAAGACATAGAGCTATGGACCATTATTCAGAATGGACCTCACACTTTCTATACAAAGAAAGATGGGATTAAAACTCCCAAATCTGAAGACCAACTTTCTTCATCTGAATTAGAAAAATTCTGTAAGAATTACAAAGCTATTAACATCTTGTATTGTGCTTTGAGTATAGATGAATTCAACAGGTTTTCAGGCTGTAGGACTGCCAAGGAGATCTGGGATAAGATTGTGGGGACATCTGAAGGAACCAGCCAAGTCAAGCAAACCAAGATCAACATCTATCTCAGACAATACGAGCTATTCAAGATGAATGCAGATTAGTCAATCAAAGACATGTTCAAGAGGTTCACATGCATCGTCAGTAACCTTGATTCACTGGGAAAACATATTTCCAATAAAGAAAAGGTGAGCAAGATTCTAAGAAGTCTACCAAAGGCAAAATGGGAACCAAAGACTAATGCAATTAGGGAAGCTAAATATCTCTCATCAGTACAACTTGATGACCCACAAGGGAAGCTTCTGACACATGAAATATCCATGAATAAAGCTGATAAAGAGCTGCCAGAAGGTATCAAGAACTTATCACTCAAGGCCAAAGAGAATGAGAAAATTCAAAGCCTTGAAACTGAGGGTGATGATGAAGATCCATTTGCTATGATATCCAAATCCTTGACCAAAATCCTCAAGATGAAGAAAAACTTTGGAAACAAAGACTTCAATAGAGAAAGACACAGATCATCCAATAGCAAGGACTACGAAGGACACTTGATACGAGATTTCCCACACAAGAAAAGCAAGAACTTTCATAAGAAAGACCAGGACATGAGAAAGAAATCTATGATAGCTTCATGGAGTGATTCAGATACCTAAAGTGTCTCTGAATCTGAATAAGAACATGCAAACCTATGCTTCATGGCCAAGCATGATGAAATTTCTGAAAATAACATTGAGGTAATGGTAAACTGTTTAATTTCAAAACCAAAAGAAGCCCTCTCAGATTATCTTAGAACAATGCTTTTAAATGAAGAGGACTATCTGAAAGAGATTAGAGTTTTGAAAGAAAAAGTTCATGAGCAAGCAAAAGAGAATTTACAACTTGTTTGTCTGAATCAGAATCTTGAAATCTCTCAGAAGAAAACTAACAGTGATTTCAAGGCCTTGAAAACCATTTTCAAAGCCTTGAAAACACAAGTCAAGGAAGTAGTCACTGAGAACTCTCTACTAAGTAATAGCCTTGTTAATCTGAGACATCAAGTTGATGAATTAGATAAGCATAAGACTACTCTTACTGAGAAACTTCAAGAATCTGAATTAGTCAAAGCCAAGCTTGCAGGCTCAGAACACAAGTTGAACTTGATTCTTGGAGAAAGTTCAAAGTCTGTTCACAAAACTGGTATTGGATACAATTCAAATTTTCCAAGAAAGAACAATACCAAATTAGTGAAAACTGGAAACAAAACTTCTCCTAAGTGTCATTTTTGCAATAAAATTGGTCATGTTGAGATGACTTGTCCTTTCAGAAGAAGAGACCCTCACACAATGAGGAACACATTTCCATTTCAACTCAAGGAACAAGTCAGAAAGATTTGGGTTGCTAAAGGGGTTAGACAACCCAACATGGTTGATCCTGTGTATGAGTCCAAATTCCACACTTGGTCTAACAGCTGGGTAAGGCAGTGATTGGTGTTTGCAGGTTGTCACCAATGTCAAAGAACAGAAACGATTTATGGACAGTGGTTGCTCAACACACATGAGTGGAAAGAGATCTCTATTCTCATAATTTAAAGAGCAATCAGAAGTTTCAATTAAACTTGGTGACAAAGGCAAATGCAACATTCTTGGTATTGGTAAAGTTGGTACATATTTTGAAAATTAAATTTCTGATGTATATCTAGTTGATGGCTTGAAATTTAACATGGTTAGTGTATCTCAGCTTTGTGACAATGGCAATAAGGTTATCTTTGATAAAGAGAAGTGTGTGGTGCAAAATGTGAAATCAGGCAATTTCATTCTCACAGCCTCTAGATCAAACAATTTTTATACTTTTCAGACTAACAAAGTTGCCGATAAAAGCTTGAAGTGTCTCAAGGCCTTGAAAGAGGATTCAAAGCTTTGGAAAAGATTGCTTGGTCACATTAGCTTGCATACCTTGAACAAGTTGATCTCCAAAGATCTGGTAAGAGGATTACCATCTATCAAGTTCAAAGATGATGAAGTATGCAAAGCTTGTGCTCAGGGTAAGCACACCAGAAGCTCATTCAAGCCAAAGAAATTTGTAAGTACTACTAGACCTTTTGAGTTACTTCACATGGATCTTTTTGGTCCTATGAGGACACTAACTCCAAAAGAACTCCTCAACAGAATGGAGTTGTTGAAAGAAAGAACAAGACTATGAAGATATGTCAAGAAGAATGCTTCTAGAAAATAAGCTGCCAAAACACTATTGAGCAGAGACTGTGAATACATCAAATTACATTTTGAACAGGTGCTTGATCAGAGACGCGATTTACTAACGCGTATGCGCAAGTGCACGGTCAAGTAATATAGGATAGTATTTCAACCCCGAGTTATCGATCCCACGAGGACAAGCTTGAGATTATTTAATTAGTTATTAGCCTAGAATACGGTACAAGGAGGAAAGAATGGTGATTAAGATGTTGTCACCCTCAAAAAAGTGACGAATATGAAATTACAACTAAACTAATATTTTTGGATTTTTATTTTATTAAAACAATTATGGAGAAACTAGGCATTCTCTAGATCACCAAGGGCTGTAGACGATTTCCGGATCAGCTATGTAACACATTAACTCTATTCTAACTAAGTCGAGTAATAGCATTGACAATCTCCTATCGGTCTCATGTCGTCCTACGTCACAGTTAAATTGGTGTCCTGTCGGTCCACCTACGTCTACCGGTCCGTTCTAGTAGGCTAACGACAGTGCATGGAATGATGTCCTCTCAGACCACCACCAAACGAACACCTCACTATCTCATACCGAATCTACCCACTAAGGCCAATCCTACACACTTCTCTTCTCAGTCTCAGTTGTAATACCCCGTTTTAATACGAGGGTAAATTGGTAATTTGTGCGATGAATTTGATTTTATTTGCGAGTTACGAAATTGGGAAATTTTAGGGTTCAAATTATAGTCGAGACGCTTAATTTATATTCCTAGACAACGATATTATTATTGAGCAATTGTTTTTAGCAATATATTATTTTATACTCAGTAATAATGCCTAGCCTAGTGGTGTGCCCGACACACTAGAATTCTCTAACAAATCGTACCCCAGACACACCATAGCATAACTAATACCAATTAAATAAAATAAAATTTTAAAATATTAAAATTCTTTAGGAAACAACAATCTGCAGGTTTGTTTTGGGGAAACTCATCTCCTGCAGACTCTTTCTCCTCTTCTCATACTCCTTCTTCTTCATCTGCTTCACACCACCACCACTACCGTACATCACCACCTCCATCACCGGCAGCACCACCACCTGCACCACCATCACTTCTCCCCTCTTCCTCCTCCACCTCTGAGCCTCACTTTGTCTCACTCTCTCTCTCTCTGCCTCTGTTTCTCTCGACGAAAACAGAGCAGCGGCTTGGTGCCGCTGCCTTCCCCGACGGCAACCAAGATGCCACCACGACCACAGCTCTCTCTATCCCTCCGTTTTGACCTTATCTCTCACCTCCTCTCTATCTCGACTTGAAAGGAGGCAGCAGCAGCAACAAGTTGCTGCAGAAACCACCCGGAGCCGCCACGACCGCCGACGACTCCATTAACGCGGGCGTAAGCTCGGCCCGAGCCTCTCGACGTGACCCACCCCTCCAATCGGTCCTAATCAACTCCTAGAAGCTCGAGGATGCCGTAATCGCTGCCAATCGGAGCTAACAACGCCTCAATCGCCGGAATCGGTCATCACCGCCGGCTACCATCGACGGCGAACCCAACCGGACCCAAATCTTGACTGTTTCTCGCGATATTTCGCTTGGGTAACTCCTAAATCACCCTCTGATTCATTAGTGATCATCGAAACCTTATTTTAATAGCTCTAGATCGGATCGGGTTGTTGGATTTATGCTTGTTCATGTTGGGGGTAGTTCTTGTATTTTCAGAAAAGTTAGGGGTGGCTAGTGTAGCATGTTGAAGCTGTGTTTGTTATTGGGAGGCTATTTCATGTCATTAATGAAAAGTTGGGGATCTATTTAGTATTTACATAAACTGCAAATAAAATGTAAAACTGAAAATACAATTTTTTAGTAGAATTAATTTCTAATATTTCTAGTTATTGTTAATTATATAAAAGATGTTTTTGTTATTTAAGTCATATGTGTATTATTTAATATGAAATATTATTATATTCTTGAAAAATAAGCAAGATAAATTATATAGTTGATTTCATCATATAATTTAGTGTGTTAAATAAATATTTCAAGTACTTAAAAATTAGTGTTTTGAGTAAATATGTTATTTTCTTAATATTGATAAAATCAAATAAGTTAAATAGGAATAATAACTTTTACGAAAAATTTCTCTATTTCTAAATATTTAAAGCTTGATTATTATTTGTAGATATTATAAATTATTACTCCAAAATTAAGTTATAAATTATGTGAGACTAAACACTTTTTTTATTTGAATAAACAATTTTGGGAGTTTTATTTACGAATTTAATTCTTTAATAGTATATATACATTTTTTATAATAGATAATTAGCAATAATTAAATAGTTGGAATTAAATTTTTGTAGTCACTTACAAATAAATATGTTGTATAGTAAATTATTATTTTCTAAAAATATTAGAGTGTATAAATTTAATATACGATTTCTTACTTAATAATTTTAAGAGTTAGTTTTTATATATTGTCTACGTCGTCGGATTATCATATAAATTTGACACGCTAGTAATTTATGGGGTAATGAGGGGTAAATTCAATTGAGACTTAGAGGAAATTTTGCATAACATACTTGCACACTTTGGACTTGTAATTAATTTCGAAATTATAAATTGTAGGTGACGAGTTCGTAGACGAGGGCTTCGTTTATCCGTAGAGGCTTTGTTGTGCTAATTGTCTTGCTACTCGAGGTGAGTAAATATGCCTTATCTAATGTGCTTGTCCTCCATTCGTGTCTAAATATTTTTATGATTTTATGTCTCAAAATGTGATTTGTGATATACGTGCTTGATTTGAGATTTCAAATACTTGTCGAAATGATTATTTGGAAACTATCACATGAAATTAATAACACGTAATAACGTAAAGTGGAAACAGTTGTGCGGCGGAACCTTATATACATTGTGGTTACGATTATTGGGATGGCACGGCCACCCGGCCTATTATGATATTTTGCTCGGTTGCGATTTGCCCCGGGCTGCTCCCTGTACTCACCTCTCTGGCCGCAAGAGTCTTAGGGGGGTGCCGACACTTAAGTTCTTGGATGCATGCGAGATGGTTGTTTCTATATTATTGGATTGGTTCGTTCCCCGCTACAACTAAAATAATAAATGTGGATTTTTCATATGAGAAATAAAAGCAACTGTTAATTTGGAATTGTGGAATGATTTGAGAATTCTAAGTAAAGAGTTGGAATATTCATATCTACGCTTTCGCAATAACAAGATGGTTTACTTACATTTTATTCCTCTTTTTTTAAAAAGTAAAAATATGCCTCTTTCCTGTTTACACGTTTGGGTGTTTACTTGCTCAGCATTTTGTGCTGACTTTGGAAAAACTGCGGTCTTGTTTCTTTCCCCCGCAGGTCTAGGTGAAGGAAGCTCAGCTTAAGGGAAACGCGGACTCACCTAGTTATGTTATTGTTAAATAAATGATCCACCTAGACAATGATCATCATGTTTAATAGTATGTCATGTATCGTGTTGAGACAATCATGTTTATGTAATATATTAAGTATGAGATGTTTTGTTCACGATTTCCGCCAATTCATTTATTTGAATAGCACCCTCCCGAGCTCTCCGATCCGGAACGGAAGGCCCGAAATTAGGGGGTGTGACAGGTGGTATCAGAGCAGGCAATCCAAAAAGGAATTAAAACCTGTAGGGTAATTTAAAATGAATGTAGGATAATAAATATTAAAATTTGATAAGCCGCTTGGGGTTATGGGTAGTATAATTTTTACTAAGTCCCACCCACCCACGTCATTTTCCTATTCGGAATGAAGTTTTGAGCATTATGATATCAGAGTTGGTTGATTTGGAATATGAGATACATGTGTTAATACAGTTTCACATGATTATGTGGAGAATATTTATATGTTTTGGCTGTTATGTGTGATCCTTGTCCTATTTGAATATGATATATCTGTGTTTCATGAGATAATTCATCTTAATCATTTATTTTTGATAGAATAGGCAATAATACAATTGGTGATAGTGTAGGAATATGACTGATAGACCACTACGATACTACACCAGGAGAGTCAACCGAGAGCAAATGGCAGCTGAAGGAAACAACCAACCACCAATGGAACAACTAGTTGCACAGATGGCACAGATGACGCAACTCATGGATCGAGTGGTTGGCAATGAGGAGCGTGGAAGGCAAAGCTATGCTAAGCAGATAGCTGATTTGAACCCTCGCCAATTCACCGGCAAGGAGGATCCCGTTGAACTGGAGAACTGTATAAGGCATTTTGAGAAGCTACTCAAGGTTGTGCATTGCCCTGACGATGAGAAGATCAACTGCGCCATCATCCATCTGGCAGAAGACGCAGATGATTGGTGGACAACCAGCCAAGAAGCCTTGCTAGCTCGACCCAATTTCACTTGGGAAGCCTTTAAGACCGCTCTAAGGACTCGGTTCTATCCAGCTCATGTTAAGAGAGGGAAGTGCAATGAGTTCAACAACTTGACACAAGGGAACGACTCAGTGACAAACTACTTCAAGAAATTCGTGGAGCTACTTGCAGGCCACACGATACCTGGTGAGGATGATAAGATCAACAAGTTCATTTCGGGACTACACTTCCAGTTGCAGAAGATCATGCGTTGTAGGACTTACGACACTTTGCACAAGGCATATGATCGAGCAGCTGACATGTGTCAAGTTCAGGAGGTACAAGATGAGTTTCGTGGGAAGCGCAAGGCACTTGAGGGAGGAGGAAGTAGCAGCAACAGGAAATTGAAGCCAAACAATGGAGGAAACAACCAGAACCAGCAGAATCAGGTAGCGCAGCCAGCTCATCGCTACAACTACAACCGTTGTCAGCAGAACCACCCTGGAAGAGACTGCATGGGAAACCTGGTCGTGTGCCACAACTGTGGTAGAAAGGGGCATCGTGCTTATGAATGTAGAGCTCGACCGACCGGGAACCAGCAGGTGTACCGTGGAGGAAATTATAAGGGGCAACCGCAGAACCACTGCTTATGGAGTTGACATGGGTACTTTCCTTATCCATGAACAACCAACTTTTATATTATTCGATTCTGGTGAATCATACTCATTCATATCATCATCATTTGCTGAGAAATTGAGTTTGGATAAGTGTACTAAGAAATCTATCCCGGTAGCAACTCCCACTGGCCAAATAACAGTATGTGACACCGTATTCGAAGGGGTAGGAGTGAAAATCCTAGCATGAACCTTTCATGCAGACTTGATTAAGTTTGATCTTAGAGGTCTAGATGTCATCCTAGGGATGGATTGACTTAGTAAATATCGAGCCGTCATTGATTGTCATGATCAGGAGGTTCGACTAAGAGGACCCAACGGTGAGAGAATCTCTTACCGTGGAATCACAAAGGAGCCTTGTATTAGACTAGTGTCAGCACTGCCCATAGTCAACCAAGTGAAGAAATGGAACTCTGCCTACTTGTGGTACATCCAGGATGTGTCCAAGAAGGAGAATGTGCTAGAAGAGATACGAGTTGTAAAGGAGTTTCCTGACGTATTCCCAGACGAGATTCCAGGAATGCCACCAAGAAGAGAATTGGAGTTTACTCTAGACTTAGCTCCTGGAACCGCGCCGATCTGAAAAGCGCCATACCGGATGGCACCAGCAGAACTGAAGGAG
Organism: Linanthus parryae; assembly: GCA_023055425.1. Lineage (NCBI taxonomy): Eukaryota > Viridiplantae > Streptophyta > Magnoliopsida > Ericales > Polemoniaceae > Linanthus > Linanthus parryae. Next base: position 19,163,511 of record JALGPY010000012.1, on the reverse strand, counting down.
CTAAAGGAGCAATTACAAGAACTCCTAGATAAGGGGTACATACGACCAAGTGTATCACCCTGGGGAGCACCCGTGCTTTTTGTGAAGAAGAAATATGGAAGCTTAAGTCTATGCATTGACTACCGCGACTTGAACAGTGCAACCATCAAGAATAAGTACCCTTTACCCCGTATTGATGATCTTTTCGATCAATTACAAGGGGCTAGTGTCTTCTCTAAGATTGATTTGAGATCAGGGTACCATCAACTTCGGGTAGCCGAGCAAGATATCCCGAAGACAGCCTTTAGAACGAGATATGGACACGATGAGTTCACTGTGATGCCTTTTGGGTTGACCAATGCACCTGCAGTATTCATGGATTTGATGAATCGAGTAATGAGGCCATTTCTAGATCGATTTGTCGTCGTATTTTTTGATGATATCCTTGTGTACTCGAAGAGCGAGGAATATCACGAGGAGCATCTCAGAGAAGTGTTGCAGACTTTGAGACAAGAACGATTGTATGCTAAGCTGTCAAAGTGCGAGGTTTGGTTGGATCGTGTTCCATTTCTGGGTCACATCATCTTGAAGGAAGGAATATCAGTGGACCCAGGAAAGATTTCAGCAGTCAAAGATTGGCCAACACCGAAGAATGTTTCCGACATAAGGAGTTTTCTTGGCTTAGCAGGTTACTACAGGCGTTTTGTGAAGGACTTTTCCACGATTGCCAGGCCGCTGACAGCACTAACAAAGAAGGCAGTAAAATATCAGTGGAACGAGGACTGTGAAGAATCATTTTAGATACTAAAAGAGAAGCTAACTACATCACCGGTTTTGGCTCTACCGAATGATCCAGGCGAGTTCGAGATATACAGCGATGCATCATAGAAGGGGCTAGGATGCGTACTCATGCAAGACAGAAGGGTGATTGCATATGCATCAAGACAGCTTAAGCCCCATGAAGAGAACTATGCTACTCACGACTTGGAGTTGGCATCAATTGTTTTTGCGCTAAAGATATGGAGACATCACCTGTACGGAGCAGTTTGTAAGCTTTACACAGATCACCGCAGCCTAAAGTATTTCTTTACGCAGAAGGAGCTGAACAACCGACAAAGGAGATGGCTAGAAATCATCAAGGACTACGACTTGCGTATCCAGTACCACGAAGGGAAGGAAAACGTAGTTGCTGACGCATTGAGTTGAAATGCGAGCCATGCCTTGAACGCAATGATAATTTTGCCAGAATGGTTATGCCATGAATTCAGAAAGCTCGAGATCAAAGTTGTGGATCAAGGAGGAGTACAGAACTTAATTGGCAGTATGACACCAGTACCAGATTTCTTTGAGGAAATAAGGAGTAATCAAACAGGAAATGTCAAACAGGAGAGAATTAAGAAGAAGATTGCAGAAGGACAAGCCACAGACTTCCAGATTCACGAAGATGGGAGCATACGCTACAAAGGAAGATGGTGTGTACCGCAGAAGTGTGCAGAAACCAAGGAGAAATTGAAGCGTGAAGCGCACAACACGCCTTACTCAGTACACCCTGGTGGCGATAAGCTCTACAAAGATGTGAAGAAGACATTTTGGTGGACCAAACATGAAGAAGGAAGTAGCAGAATTCGTGGCCCGATGTTTAACGTGCCAGAAAGTGAAGTTTGAACACAAGCGGATGGGAGGCCTAGTTCAGCCTTTGGACGTACCAGTTTGGAAGTGGGATTCCGTTTCCATGGATTTTGTGACGGCACTTCGAACGTCAAAGAACGGACTTAATCAGATTTGGGTAGTAGTAGACCGATTGACCAAGACAGCAAGGTTCATTCCGATGAAGGATACGTGGAACATGGAGCAGAGCGCAGACGCGTATGTCAAAAACATAGTGAGATATCATGGAGTTCCAAGCTCGATAATTTGTGACAGAGACCCTAACTTTCTCTCTCATTTATGGAAAGCGCTTCAGGAAACAATGGGGACCAATTACGATTCAGTACGGCATTCCACCCAGCCACAGATGGACAAACAGAAAGAACGATTCAAACATTGGAGGACATGCTAAGGGCTTGTGTCATGGACTTTCAAGGTTCATGGTTTGACAAGCTACCACTGATAGAGTTCTCATACAACAACAGCCACCACGCCAGCCTCGGCATGGAACCACACGAGGCTTTGTATGGGAGGAAGTGTCGAACACCTCTATGTTGGAGTGACATCAGCGAGACAGTGGTTATAGGCCCACAGATGATCGAAGAAATGACCGACCAGGTGAGACTTATCCAGCAGAGAATGAGGGCAGCACAAGACAGACATAAGTCCTATGCAGATCAGAAAAGGAGGCCATTAGAGTTCCAAGTGGGTTAAAAAGCGTTTCTAAAAGTTTCACCTACGAAGGGAGTGACAAGATTTAATCAGAAAGGGAATCTGAGCCCAAAGTTTATCGGCCCATATGACATTCTGGAGAGAATTGGAGAAGTTTCTTATCCACTGGACTTACCTTTGAATTTGGGACGTGTACACGTCTTTCACGTTTCACAACTCAAGAAGTACGTACCTGACTCATCCCACATTTTGGATCCAGAACCAATTGAGTTAGACCCATCTTTGACTTACGAGGAGCACGCTGTCAAGACTCTGGATACTAAGACAAGAGACACGCGTACCAAGAGTATTAAGCTAGTGAAATTTTTATGGACGAACAACCAGACGGAAGAGGCTACTTGGGAAGCAGAAGATGACATGAGAAAGAAGTACCCTCATCTGTTTAATGAGGTAAATTGAGTTCCGGTGACGTCACTCTCCTAAGGGGGAGAGGATGTAACCTTTCGCTTTAATATTTAGTACCCTTACGATCCTAAAATAAATCTTGACCTTTCCTGTTATCTCTGGTTAGTTTCATAATAAATTTTATGCATCTTCATATAGATATACCCTTGCATCATATAGAAACTATTTGCTCTTTTAGTAGCTTTAGCTTCGAGGACGAAGCTCTCTTTAAGGGGGGGAAGAATGTAATACCCCGTTTTAATGCGAGGGTAAATTGGTAATTTGTGCGATGAATTTGATTTTATTTACGAGTTACGAAATTGGGAAATTTTAGGGTTCAAATTATAGTTTAGACGCTTAATTTATATTCCTAGACAACGATATATTATTTTATACTCAGTAATAATGCCTAGCCTAGTGGTGTGCCCGACACACTAGAATTCTCTAACAAATTGTACTCCAGACACACCATAGCATAACTAATACCAATTAAATAAAATAAAATTTTACAATATTAAAATTCTTTAGGAAACAACAAGCTGCAGGTTTGTTTTGGGGAAACTCATCTCATGTAGACTCTTTTCTCCTCTTCTTATACTCCTTCTTCTTCATCTGCTTCACACCACCACCACCACCGTACATCACCACCTCCATCACCGGCAGCACCACCACCTGCACCACCATCACTTTTCCCCTCTTCCTCCTCCACCTCCGAGCCTCCCTCTGTCTCAGTCTCTCTCTCTCTGCCTCTGTTTCTCCCGACGAAAACAGAGCAGCGGCTTGGTGCCGCTGCCTTCCCCGACGGCAAGCAAGCCGCCACCACGACCACAGCTCTCTCTATCCCTCTGTTTCGACCTTCTCTCTCACCTCCTCTCTCTATCTCGACCTGAAAGGAGGCATCAGCAGCAACAAGTTGCTGCAGAAACCACCCGGAGCCGCCACGACCGCCGGCGACTCCATTAACGCCGGCGTAAGCTCGGTCCGAGCCTCTCGACGTGGCCCACCCCCTCCAATCGGTCCTAATCAACTCCTAGAAGCTCGAGGATGCCGTAATTGATGCCAATCGGAGCTAACAACGCCTCAATCGCCGGAATCGTTCATCACCGTCGGCTACCATCGACGGCGAACCCAACCGGACCCAAATCTTGACCGTTTCTTGCGATATTTCGCTTGGGTAACTCCTAAATCACCCTCTGATTCATTTGTGATCATCGATACCTGATTTTAATAGCTCTAGATCGAATCGGGTTGTTGGATTTATGCTTGTTCATGTTGGGGGTAGTTCTTGTATTTTCAGAAAAGTTAGGGGTGGCTAGTGTAGCATGTTGAAGCTGTTTTTGTTACTGGGAGGTTATTTCATGTCATTAATGAAAAGTTGGGGATCTATTTAGTATTTACATAAACTGCAAATAAAATGTAAAATTGAAAATACAATTTTTTAGTAGAATTAATTTCTAATATTTCTAGTTATTGTTAATTATATAAAAGATGTTTTTGTTATTAAAGTCATAAGTGTATTATTTAATATGAAATATTATTATATTCTTGAAAAATAAGTAAGATAAATTATATAGTTGATTTCATCATATAATTTAGTGTGTTAAATAAATATTTCAAGTACTTAAAAATTAGTGTTTTGAGTAAATATGTTATTTTCTTAATATTGATAAAATCAAATAAGTTAAATAGGAATAAAAACTTTTACGAAAAATTTCTCTATTTCTAAATATTTAAAGCTTGATTATTATTTGTAGATATTAGAAATTATTACTCCAAAATTAAGTTATAAATTATGTGAGACTAAACACTTGTTTTATTTGAATAAACAATTTTGTGAGTTTTATTTACGAATTTAATTCTTTAATAGTATATATACATTTTTTATAATAAATAATTAGAAATAATTAAATAGTTGGAATTAAATTTTTGTAGTCACTTACAAATAAATATGTTGTATAGTAAATTATTATTTTATAAAAATATTAGAGTGTATAAATTTAATATACGATTTCTTACTTAATAATTTTAAGAGTTAGTTTTTATATATTGTCTACGTCGTCGGATTATCATATAAATTTGACACGCTAGTAATTTATGGGGTAATGAGGGGTAAATTCAACTGAGACTTAGAGGAAATTTTGCATAACATACTTGCACACTTTGGACTTGTAATTAATTTCGAAATTATAAATTGTAGGTGACGAGTTCGTAGACGAGGGCTTCGTTTATCCGTAGAGGCTTTGTTGTGCTAATTGTCTTGCTACTCGAGGTGAGTAAATATGCCTTACCTAATGTGCTTGTCCTCCATTCGTGTCTAAATATTTTTATGATTTTATGTCTCAAAATGTGATTTGTGATATACGTGCTTGATTTGAGATTCAAATACTTGTCGAAATGATTATTTGGAAACTATCACATGAAATTAATAACACGTAATAACGTAAAGTGGAAACAGTTGTGCGGTGGAACCTTATATACATTGTGGCTACGATTATTGGGATGGCACGGCCACCCGGACTATTATGATATTTTGCTCGGTTGCGATTTGGCCCGGGCTGCTCCCTGTACTCACCTCTCTGGCCGCAAGAGTCTTAGGGGGGTGCCGGCACTTAAGTTCTTGGATGCATGCAAGATGGTTGGTTCTATATTATTAGATTGGTTCGTTCCCCGCTACAACTAAAATAATAAATGTGGATTTTTCATATGAGAAATAAAAGCAACTGTTAATTTGAAATTGTGGAATGATTTGAGAATGCTAAGTAAAGAGTTGGAATATTCATATCTACGCCTTCGCAATAACAAGATGGTTTACTTCCATATTATTCCTCTTTATTTAAAAAGTAAAAATATGCCTCTTTCCTGTTTACACGTTTGGGTGTTTACTTGCTCAGCATTTTGTGCTGACTTTGGAAAAACTGCGGACTTGTTTCTTTCCCCCGCAGGTCTAGGTGAAGGAAGCTCGGCTTAAGGAAAACGCGGACTCACCTAGTTATGTTATTGTTAAATAAATGATCCACCTAGACAATGATCATCATGTTTAATAGTATGTCATGTATCGTGTTGAGACAATCATGTTTATGTAATATATTAAGTATGAGATGTTTTGTTCACGATTTCCGCCAATTCATTTATTTGAATAGCACCCTCCCGAGCTCTCCGATCCGGAACGGAAGGCCCGGAATTAGGGGGTGTGACAGGTGGTATCAGAGCAGGCAATCCAAAAAGGAATTAAAACCTGTAGGGTAATTTAAAATGAATGTAGGATAATAAATATTAAAATTTGATAAGCCGCTTGGGGTTATGGGTAGTATAATTTTTACTAAGTCCCACCCACCCACGTCATTTTCCTCTTCGGAATGAAGTTTTGAGCATTATGATATCAGAGTTGGTTGATTTGGAATATGAGATACATGTGTTAATACAGTTTCACATGATTATGTGGAGAATATTTATATGTTTTGGCTGTTATGTGTGATCCTTGTCCTATTTGAATATGATATATCTGTGTTTCATGAGATAATTCATCTTAATCATTTATTTTTGATAGAATAGGCAATAATACAATTGGTGATAGTGTAGGAATATGACTGATAGACCACTACGATACTACACCAGGAGAGTCAACCGAGAGCAAATGGCAGCTGAAGGAAACAACCAACCACCAATGGAACAACTAGTTGCACAGATGGCACAGATGACGCAACTCATGGATCGAGTGGTTGGCAATGAGGAGCGTGGAAGGCAAAGCTATGCTAAGCAGATAGCTGATTTGAACCCTCGCCAATTCACCGGCAAGGAGGATCCCGTTGAACTGGAGAACTGTATAAGGCATTTTGAGAAGCTACTCAAGGTTGTGCATTGCCCTGACGATGAGAAGATCAACTGCGCCATCATCCATCTGGCAGAAGACGCAGATGATTGGTGGACAACCAGCCAAGAAGCCTTGCTAGCTCGACCCAATTTCACTTGGGAAGCCTTTAAGACCGCTCTAAGGACTCGGTTCTATCCAGCTCATGTTAAGAGAGGGAAGTGCAATGAGTTCAACAACTTGACACAAGGGAACGACTCAGTGACAAACTACTTCAAGAAATTCGTGGAGCTACTTGCAGGCCACACGATACCTGGTGAGGATGATAAGATCAACAAGTTCATTTCGGGACTACACTTCCAGCTGCAGAAGATCATGCGTTGTAGGACTTACGACACTTTGCACAAGGCATATGATCGAGCAGCTGACATGTGTCAAGTTCAGGAGGTACAAGATGAGTTTCGTGGGAAGCGCAAGGCACTTGAGGGAGGAGGAAGTAGCAGCAACAGGAAATTGAAGCCAAACAATGGAGGAAACAACCAGAACCAGCAGAATCAGGTAGCGCAGCCAGCTCGTCGCTACAACTACAACCGTTGTCAGCAGAACCACTCTGGAAGAGACTGCATGGGAAACCTGGTCGTGTGCCACAACTGTGGTAGGAAGGGGCATCGTGCTTATGAATGTAGAGCTCGACCGACCGGGAACCAGCAGGTGTACCGTGGAGGAAATTATCAGGGGCAACCGCAGAACCACTATTTGGGAAACCACCCACAGTATGTGAACCAGCAACATGCGATCCTGCAGCTCGAATATGGGAACAGGAACCCTGGAACCGCAACAACCAGAGAGGAGGCTATGGAAGGCAGCCGAACTACAACCAGGGGAATGCTGGACAACATGGAGCCCAGAACCGCAACAACAATGCTGGTCATGGAGGCAACAACAACAATGTAGCTGGGGCTGGAGGATCTGGAGCTCAGAATGTGGGAAGGATTGCTATCATGACTAAGGCAGAGGCTGATGCTGCTTATGGAGTTGTCATGGGTTCTTTCCTTATCCATGAACAACCAACTTTTATATTATTCGATTCTGGTGAATCATACTCATTCATATCATCATCATTTGCTGAGAAATTGAGTTTGGATAAGTGTACTAAGAAATCTATCCCGGTAGCAACTCCCACTGGCCAAATAACAGTATGTGACACCGTATTCGAAGGGGTAGGAGTGAAAATCCTAGCATGAACCTTTCATGCAGACTTGATTAAGTTTGATCTTAGAGGTCTAGATGTCATCCTAGGTATGGATTGACTTAGTAAATATCGAGCCGTCATTGATTGTCATGATCAGGAGGTTCGACTAAGAGGACCCAACGGTGAGAGAATCTCTTACCGTGGAATCACAAAGGAGCCTTGTATTAGACTAGTGTCAGCACTGCCCATAGTCAACCAAGTGAAGAAATGGAACTCTGCCTACTTGTGGTACATCCAGGATGTGTCCAAGAAGGATAATGTGCTAGAAGAGATACGAGTTGTAAAGGAGTTTCCTGACGTATTCCCAGACGAGATTCCAGGAATGCCACCAAGAAGTGAATTGGAGTTTACTCTAGACTTAGCTCCTGGAACCGCGCCGATCTGAAAAGCGCCATACCGGATGGCACCAGCACAACTGAAGGAGCTAAAGGAGCAATTACAAGAACTCCTAGATAAGGGGTACATACGACCAAGTGTATCACCCTGGGGAGCACCAGTGCTTTTTGTGAAGAAGAAATATGGAAGCTTAAGTCTATGCATTGACTACCGCGACTTGAACAGTGCAACCATCAAGAATAAGTACCCTTTACCCCGGATTGATGATCTTTTCGATCAATTACAAGGGGCTAGTGTCTTCTCTAAGATTGATTTGAGATCAGGGTACCATCAACTTCGGGTAGCCGAGCAAGATATCCCGAAGACAGCCTTTAGAACGAGATATGGACACGATGAGTTCACTGTGATGCCTTTTGGGTAGACCAATGCACCTGCAGTATTCATGGATTTGATGAATCGAGTAATGAGGCCATTTCTAGATCGATTTGTCGTCGTCTTTTTTGATGATATCCTTGTGTACTCGAAGAGCGAGGAATATCACGAGGAGCATCTCAGAGAAGTGTTGCAGACTTTGAGACAAGAACGATTGTATGCTAAGCTGTCAAAGTGCGAGGTTTGGTTGGATCGTGTTCCATTTCTGGGTCACATCATCTTGAAGGAAGGAATATCAGTGGACCCAGGAAAGATTTCAGCAGTCAAAGATTGGCCAACACCGAAGAATGTTTCCGACATAAGGAGTTTTCTTGGCTTAGCAGGTTACTACAGGCGTTTTGTGAAGGACTTTTCCACGATTGCCAGGCCGCTGACAGCACTAACAAAGAAGGCAGTAAAATATCAGTGGAACGAGGACTGTGAAGAATCATTTTAGATACTAAAAGAGAAGCTAACTACATCACCGGTTTTGGCTCTACCGAATGATCCAGGCGAGTTCGAGATATACATCGATGCATCAAAGAAGGGGCTAGGATGCGTACTCATGCAAGACAGAAGGGTGATTGCATATGCATCAAGACAGCTTAAGCCCCATGAAGAGAACTATGCTACTCACGACTTGGAGTTGGCATCAATTGTTTTTGCGCTAAAGATATGGAGACATCACCTGTACGGAGCAGTTTGTAAGCTTTACACAGATCACCGCAGCCTAAAGTATTTCTTTACGCAGAAGGAGCTGAACAACCGACAAAGGAGATGGCTAGAAATCATCAAGGACTACGACTTGCGTATCCAGTACCACGAAGGGAAGGAAAACGTAGTTGCTGACGCATTGAGTTGAAATGCGAGCCATGCCTTGAATGCAATGATAATTTTGCCAGAATGGTTATGCCATGAATTCAGAAAGCTCGAGATCAAAGTTGTGGATCAAGGAGGAGTACAGAACTTAATTGGCAGTATGACACCAGTACCAGATTTCTTTGAGGAAATAAGGAGTAATCAAACAGGAAATGTCAAACAGGAGAGAATTAAGAAGAAGATTGCAGAAGGACAAGCCACAGACTTCCAGATTCACGAAGATGGGAGCATACGCTACAAAGGAAGATGGTGTGTACCGCAGAAGTGTGCAGAAACCAAGGAGAAATTGAAGCGTGAAGCGCACAACACGCCTTACTCAGTACACCCTGGTGGCGATAAACTCTACAAAGATTTGAAGAAGACATTTTGGTGGACCAAGCATGAAGAAGGAAGTAGCAGAATTTGTGGCCCGATGTTTAACGTGCCAGAAAGTGAAGTTTGAACACAAGCGGATGGGAGGCCTAGTTCAGCCTTTGGACGTACCAGTTTGGAAGTGGGATTTCGTTTCCATGGATTTTGTGACGGCACTTCGAACGTCAAAGAACGGACTTAATCAGATTTGGGTAGTAGTAGACCGATTAACCAAGACAGCAAGGTTCATTCCGATGAAGGATACGTGGAACATGGAGCAGAGCGCAGACGCGTATGTCAAAAACATAGTGAGATATCATGGAGTTCCAAGCTCGATAATTTGTGACAGAGACCCTAACTTTCTCTCTCATTTATGGAAAGCGCTTCAGGAAACAATGGGGACCAATTACGATTCAGTACGGCATTCCACCCAGCCACAGATGGACAAACAGAAAGAACGATTCAAACATTGGAGGACATGCTAAGGGCTTGTGTCATGGACTTTCAAGGTTCATGGTTTGACAAGCTACCACTGATAGAGTTCTCATACAACAACAGCCACCACGCCAGCATCGGCATGGAACCACACGAGGCTTTGTATGGGAGGAAGTGTCGAACACCTCTATGTTGGAGTGACATCAGCGAGACAGTGGTTATAGGCCCACAGATGATCGAAGAAATGACCGACCAGGTGAGACGTATCCAGCAGAGAATGAGGGCAGCACAAGACAGACATAAGTCCTATGCAGATCAGAAAAGGAGGCCATTAGAGTTCCAAGTGGGTGAAAAAGCGTTTCTAAAAGTTTCACCTACGAAGGGAGTGACAAGATTTAATCAGAAAGGGAATCTGAGCCCAAAGTTTATCGGCCCATATGACATTCTGGAGAGAATTGGAGAAGTTGCTTATCCACTGGACTTACCTTTGAATTTGGGACGTGTACACGTCTTTCACGTTTCACAACTCAAGAAGTACGTACCTGACTCATCCCACATTTTGGATCCAGAACCAATTGAGTTAGACCCATCTTTGGCTTACGAGGAGCACGCTGTCAAGATTCTGGATACTAAGACAAGAGACACGCGTACCAAGAGTATTAAGCTAGTGAAATTTTTATGGACGAACAACCAGACGGAAGAGGCTACTTGGGAAGCAGAAGATGACATGAGAAAGAAGTACCCTCATCTGTTTAATGAGGTAAATTGAGTTCCGGTGACGTCACTCTCCTAAGGGGGAGAGGATGTAACCTTTCGCTTTAGTATTTAGTACCCTTACGATCCTAAAATAAATCTTGACCTTTCCTGTTATCTCTGGTTAGTTTCATAATAAATTTTATGCATCTTCATATAGATATACCCTTGCATCATATAGAAACTATTTGCTCTTTTAGTAGCTTTAGCTTCGAGGACGAAGCTCTCTTTAAGGGGGGGAAGAATGTAATACCCCGTTTTAATGCGAGGGTAAATTGGTAATTTGTGCGATGAATTTGATTTTATTTACGAGTTACGAAATTGGGAAATTTTAGGGTTCAAATTATAGTTTAGACGCTTAATTTATATTCCTAGACAACGATATATTATTTTATACTCAGTAATAATGCCTAGCCTAGTGGTGTGCCCGACACACTAGAATTCTCTAACAAATTGTACTCCAGACACACCATAGCATAACTAATACCAATTAAATAAAATAAAATTTTACAATATTAAAGTTCTTTAGGAAACAACAAGCTGCAGGTTTGTTTTGGGGAAACTCATCTCATGTAGACTCTTTTCTCCTCTTCTTATACTCCTTCTTCTTCATCTGCTTCACACCACCACCACCACCGTACATCACCACCTCCATCACCGGCAGCACAACCACCTGCACCACCATCACTTTTCCCCTCTTCCTCCTCCACCTCCGAGCCTCCCTCTGTCTCAGTCTCTCTCTCTCTGCCTCTGTTTCTCCCGACGAAAACAGAGCAGCAGCTTGGTGCCGCTGCCTTCCCCGACGGCAAGCAAGCCGCCACCACGACCACAGCTCTCTCTATCCCTCTGTTTCGACCTTCTCTCCCACCTCCTCTCTCTATCTCGACCTGAAAGGAGGCATCAGCAGCAACAAGTTGCTACAGAAACCACCCGGAGCCGCCACGACCGCCGGCGACTCCATTAACGCCGGCGTAAGCTCGGTCCGAGCCTCTCGACGTGACCCACCCCCTCCAATCGGTCCTAATCAACTCCTAGAAGCTCGAGGATGCCGTAATCGATGCCAATCGGAGCTAACAACGCCTCAATCACCGGAATCGTTCATCACCGCCGGCTACCATCGACGGCGAACCCAACCGGACCCAAATCTTGACCGTTTCTTGCGATATTTCGCTTGGGTAACTCCTAAATCACCCTCTGATTCATTTGTGATCATCGATGCCTGATTTTAATAGCTCTAGATCGAATCGGGTTGTTGGATTTATGCTTGTTCATGTTGGGGGTAGTTCTTGTATTTTCAGAAAAGTTAGGGGTGGCTAGTGTAGCATGTTGAAGCTGTTTTTGTTACTGGGAGGTTATTTCATGTCATTAATGAAAAGTTGGGGATCTATTTAGTATTTACATAAACTGCAAATAAAATGTAAAATTGAAAATACAATTTTTTAGTAGAATTAATTTCTAATATTTCTAGTTATTGTTAATTATATAAAAGATGTTTTTGTTATTAAAGTCATAAGTGTATTATTTAATATGAAATATTATTATATTCTTGAAAAATAAGTAAGATAAATTATATAGTTGATTTCATCATATAATTTAGTGTGTTAAATAAATATTTCAAGTACTTAAAAATTAGTGTTTTGAGTAAATATGTTATTTTCTTAATATTGATAAAATCAAATAAGTTAAATAGGAATAATAACTTTTACGAAAAATTTCTCTATTTCTAAATATTTAAAGCTTGATTATTATTTGTAGATATTAGAAATTATTACTCCAAAATTAAGTTATAAATTATGTGAGACCAAACACTTGTTTTATTTGAATAAACAATTTTGTGAGTTTTATTTACGAATTTAATTCTTTAATAGTATATATACATTTTTTATAATAAATAATTAGCTATATTTAAATAGTTGGAATTAAATTTTTGTAGTCACTTACAAATAAATATGTTGTATAGTAAATTATTATTTTCTAAAAATATTAGAGTGTATAAATTTAATATACGATTTCTTACTTAATAATTTTAAGAGTTAGTTTTTATATATTGTCTACGTCGTCGGATTATCATATAAATTTGGCACGCTAGTAATTTATGGGGTAATGAGGGGTAAATTCAATTGAGACTTAGAGGAAATTTTGCATAACATACTTGCACACTTTGGACTTGTAATTAATTTCGAAATTATAAATTGTAGGTGACGAGTTCGTAGACGAGGGCTTCGTTTATCCGTAGAGGCTTTGTTGTGCTAATTGTCTTGCTACTCGAGGTGAGTAAATATGCCTTACCTAATGTGCTTGTCCTCCATTCGTGTCTAAATATTTTTATGATTTTATGTCTCAAAATGTGATTTGTGATATACGTGCTTGATTTGAGATTTCAAATACTTGTCGAAATGATTATTTGGAAACTATCACATGAAATTAATAACACGTAATAACGTAAAGTGGAAACAGTTGTGCGGCGGAACCTTATATACATTGTGGTTACGATTATTGGGATGGCACGGCCACCCGGCCTATTATGATATTTTGCTCAGTTGCGATTTGCCCCGGGCTGCTCGCTGTACTCACCTCTCTGGCCGCAAGAGTCTTAGGGGGGTGCCGGCACTTAAGTTCTTGGATGCATGCGAGATGGTTGGTTCTATATTATTGGATTGGTTCGTTCCCCGCTACAACTAAAATAATAAATGTGGATTTTTCATATGAGAAATAAAAGCAACTGTTAATTTGAAATTGTGGAATGATTTGAGAATGCTAAGTAAAGAGTTGGAATATTCATATCTACGCTTTCGCAATAACAAGATGGTTTACTTCCATATTATTCCTCTTTATTTAAAAAGTAAAAATATGCCTCTTTCCTGTTTACACGTTTGGGTGTTTACTTGCTCAGCATTTTGTGCTGACTTTGGAAAAACTGCGGTCTTGTTTCTTTCCCCCGCAGGTCTAGGTGAAGGAAGCTCGGCTTAAGGGAAACGCGGACTCACCTAGTTATGTTATTTTAAATAAATGATCCACCTAGACAATGATCATCATGTTTAATTGTATGTCATGTATCGTGTTGAGACAATCATGTTTATGTAATATATTAAGTATGTGATGTTTTGTTCACGATTTCCGCAAATTCATTTATTTGAATAGCACCCTCCCGAGCTCTCCGATTCGGAACGGAAGGCCCGGAATTAGGGGGTGTGACAGGTGGTATCAGAGCAGGCAATTGCAAAAAGGAATTAAAACCTGTAGGGTAATTTAAAATGAATGTAGGATAATAAATATTAAAATTTGATAAACCGCTTGGGGTTATGGGTAGTATAATTTTTACTAAGTCCCACCCACCCACGTCATTTTCCTCTTCGGAATGAAGTTTTGAGCATTATGATATCAGAGTTGGTTGATTTGGAATATGAGATACATGTGTTAATACAGTTTCACATGATTATGTGGAGAATAGTTATATGTTTTGGCTGTTATGTGTGATCCTTGTCCTATTTGAATATGATATATCTGTGTTTCATGAGATAATTCATCTTAATCATTTATTTTTGATAGAATAGGCAATAATACAATTGGTGATAGTGTAGGAATATGACTGATAGACCACTACGATACTACACCAGGAGAGTCAACCGAGAGCAAATGGCAGCTGAAGGAAACAACCAACCACCAATGGAACAACTAGTTGCACAGATGGCACAGATGACGCAACTCATGGATCGAGTGGTTGGCAATGAGGAGCGTGGAAGGCAAAGCTATGCTAAGCAGATAGCTGATTTGAACCCTCGCCAATTCACCGGCAAGGAGGATCCCGTTGAACTGGAGAACTGTATAAGGCATTTTGAGAAGCTACTCAAGGTTGTGCATTGCCCTGACGATGAGAAGATCAACTGCGCCATCATCCATCTGGCAGAAGACGCAGATGATTGGTGGACAACCAGCCAAGAAGCCTTGCTAGCTCGACCCAATTTCACTTGGGAAGCCTTTAAGACCGCTCTAAGGACTCGGTTCTATCCAGCTCATGTTAAGAGAGGGAAGTGCAATGAGTTCAACAACTTGACACAAGGGAACGACTCAGTGACAAACTACTTCAAGAAATTCGTGGAGCTACTTGCAGGCCACACGATACCTGGTGAGGATGATAAGATCAACAAGTTCATTTCGGGACTACACTTCCAGCTGCAGAAGATCATGCGTTGTAGGACTTACGACACTTTGCACAAGGCATATGATCGAGCAGCTGACATGTGTCAAGTTCAGGAGGTACAAGATGAGTTTCGTGGGAAGCGCAAGGCACTTGAGGGAGGAGGAAGTAGCAGCAACAGGAAATTGAAGCCAAACAATGGAGGAAACAACCAGAACCAGCAGAATCAGGTAGCGCAGCCAGCTCGTCGCTACAACTACAACCGTTGTCAGCAGAACCACCCTGGAAGAGACTACATGGGAAACCTAGTCGTGTGCCACAACTGTGGTAGAAAGGGGCATCGTGCTTATGAATGTAGAGCTCGACCGACCGGGAACCAGCAGGTGTACCGTGGAGGAAATTATCAGGGGCAACCGCAGAACCACTATCTGGGAAACCACCCACAGTATGTGAACCAGCAACATGCGATCCTGCAGCTCGAATATGGGAACAGGAACCCTGGAACCGCAACAACCAGAGAGGAGGCTATGGAAGGCAGCCGAACTACAACCAGGGGAATGCTGGACAACATGGAGCCCAGAACCGCAACAACAATGCTGGTCATGGAGGCAACAACAACAATGTAGCTGGGGCTGGAGGATCTGGAGCTCAGAATGTGGGAAGGATTGCTGTCATGACTAAGGCAGAGGCTGATGCTGCTGATGGAGTTGTCATGGGTTCTTTCCTTATCCATGAACAACCAACTTTTATATTATTCGATTCTGGTGAATCATACTCATTCATATCATCATCATTTGCTGAGAAATTGAGTTTGGATAAGTGTACTAAGAAATCTATCCCGGTAGCAACTCCCACTGGCCAAATAACAGTATGTGACACCGTATTCGAAGGGGTAGGAGTGAAAATCCTAGCATGAACCTTTCATGCAGACTTGATTAAGTTTGATCTTAGAGGTCTAGATGTCATCCTAGGGATGGATTGACTTAGTAAATATCGAGCCGTCATTGATTGTCATGATCAGGAGGTTCGACTAAGAGGACCCAACGGTGAGAGAATCTCTTACCGTGGAATCACAAAGGAGCCTTGTATTAGACTAGTGTCAGCACTGCCCATAGTCAACCAAGTGAAGAAATGGAACTCTGCCTACTTGTGGTACATCCAGGATGTGTCCAAGAAGGAGAATGTGCTAGAAGAGATACGAGTTGTAAAGGAGTTTCCTGACGTATTCCCAGACGAGATTCCAGGAATGCCACCAAGAAGAGAATTGGAGTTTACTCTAGACTTAGCTCCTGGAACCGCGCCGATCTGAAAAGTGCCATACCGGATGGCACCAGCAGAACTGAAGGAGCTAAAGGAGCAATTACAAGAACTCCTAGATAAGGGGTACATACGACCAAGTGTATCACCCTGGGGAGCACCAGTGCTTTTTGTGAAGAAGAAATATGGAAGCTTAAGTCTATGCATTGACTACCGCGACTTGAACAGTGCAACCATTAAGAATAAGTACCCTTTACCCCTGATTGATGATCTTTTTGATCAATTACAAGGGGCTAGTGTCTTCTCTAAGATTGATTTGAGATCAGGGTACCATCAACTTCGGGTAGCCGAGCAAGATATCCCGAAGACAGCCTTTAGAACGAGATATGGACACGATGAGTTCACTGTGATGCCTTTTGGGTTGACCAATGCACCTGCAGTATTCATGGATTTGATGAATCGAGTAATGAGGCCATTTCTAGATCGATTTGTCGTCGTCTTTTTTGATGATATCCTTGTGTACTCGAAGAGCGAGGAAGATCACGAGGAGCATCTCAGAGAAGTGTTGCAGACTTTGAGACAAGAACGATTGTATGCTAAGCTGTCAAAGTGCGAGGTTTGGTTGGATCGTGTTCCATTTCTGGGTCACATCATCTTGAAGGAAGGAATATCAGTGGACCCAGGAAAGATTTCAGCAGTCAAAGATTGGCCAACACCGAAGAATGTTTCCGACATAAGGAGTTTTCTTGGCTTAGCAGGTTACTACAGGCGTTTTGTGAAGGACTTTTCCACGATTGCCAGGCCGCTGACAGCACTAACAAAGAAGGCAGTAAAATATCAGTGGAACGAGGACTGTGAAGAATCATTTTAGATACTAAAAGAGAAGCTAACTACATCACCGGTTTTGGCTCTACCGAATGATCCAGGCGAGTTCGAGACATACAGCGATGCATCAAAGAAGGGGCTAGGATGCGTACTCATGCAAGACAGAAGGGTGATTGCATATGCATCAAGACAGCTTAAGCCCCATGAAGAGAACTATGCTACTCACGACTTGGAGTTGGCATCAATTGTTTTCGCGCTAAAGATATGGAGACATCACCTGTACGGAGCAGTTTGTAAGCTTTACACAGATCACCGCAGCCTAAAGTATTTCTTTACGCAGAAGGAGCTGAACAACCGACAAAGGAGATGGCTAGAAATCATCAAGGACTACGACTTGCGTATCCAGTACCACGAATGGAAGGAAAACGTAGTTGCTGACGCATTGAGTTGAAATGCGAGCCGTGCCTTGAACGCAATGATAATTTTGACAGAATGGTTATGCCATGAATTCAGAAAGCTCGAGATCAAAGTTGTGGATCAAGGAGGAGTACAGAACTTAATTGGCAGTATGACACCAGTACCAGATTTCTTTGAGGAAATAAGGAGTAATCAAACAGGAAATGTCAAACAGGAGAGAATTAAGAAGAAGATTTCAGAAGGACAAGCCAAAGACTTCCAGATTCACGAAGATGGGAGCATACGCTACAAAGGAAGATGGTGTGTACCGCAGAAGTGTGCAGAAACCAAGGAGAAATTGAAGCGTGAAGCGCGCAACACGCCTTACTCAGTACACCCTGGTGGCGATAAACTCTACAAAGATTTGAAGAAGACATTTTGGTGGACCAAACATGAAGAAGGAAGTAGCAGAATTCGTGGCCCGATGTTTAACGTGCCAGAAAGTGAAGTTTGAACACAAGCGGATGGGAGGCCTAGTTCAGCCTTTGGACGTACCAGTTTGGAAGTGGGATTTGTTTCCATGGATTTTGTGACGGCACTTCGAACGTCAAAGAACGGACTTAATCAGATTTGGGTAGTAGTAGACCGATTGACCAAGACAGCAAGGTTCATTCCGATGAAGGATACGTGGAACATGGAGCAGAGCGCAGACGCGTATGTCAAAAACATAGTGAGATATCATGGAGTTCCAAGCTCGATAATTTGTGACAGAGACCCTAACTTTCTCTCTCATTTCTGGAAAGCGCTTCAGGAAACAATGGGGACCAATTACGATTCAGTACGGCATTCCACCCAGCCACAGATGGACAGACAGAAAGAACGATTCAAACATTGGAGGACATGCTAAGGGCTTGTGTCATGGACTTTCAAGGTTCATGGTTTGACAAGCTACCACTTATAGAGTTCTCATACAACAACAGCCACCACGCCAGCACCGGCATGGAACCACACGAGGCTTTGTATGGGAGGAAGTGTCGAACACCTCTATGTTGGAGTGACATCAGCGAGACAGTGGTTATAGGCCCACAGATGATCGAAGAAATGACCGACCAGGTGAGACTTATCCAGCAGAGAATGAGGGCAGCACAAGACAGACATAAGTCCTATGCAGATCAGAAAAGGAGGTCATTAGAGTTCCAAGTGGGTGAAAAAGCGTTTCTAAAAGTTTCACCTACGAAGGGAGTGACAAGATTTAATCAGAAAGGGAATCTGAGCCCAAAGTTTATCGGCCCATATGACATTCTGGAGAGAATTGGAGAAGTTGCTTATCCACTGGACTTACCTTTGAATTTGGGACGTGTACACGTCTTTCACGTTTCACAACTCAAGAAGTACGTACCTGACTCATCCCACGTTTTGGATCCAGAACCAATTGAGTTAGACCCATCTTTGACTTACGAGGAGCACGCTGTCAAGATTCTGGATACTAAGACAAGAGACACGCGTACCAAGAGTATTAAGCTAGTGAAATTTTTATGGACGAACAACCAGACGGAAGAGGCTACTTGGGAAGCAGAAGATGACATGAGAAAGAAGTACCCTCATCTGTTTAATGAGGTAAATTGAGTTCCGGTGACGTCACTCTCCTAAGGGGGAGAGGATGTAACCTTTCGCTTTAGTATTTAGTACCCTTACGATCCTAAAATAAATCTTGACCTTTCCTGTTATCTCTGGTTAGTTTCATAATAAATTTTATGCATCTTCATATAGATATACCCTTGCATCATATAGAAACTATCTGCTCTTTTAGTAGCTTTAGCTTCGAGGACGAAGCTCTCTTTAAGGGGGGGAAGAATGTAATACCCCGTTTTAATGCGAGGGTAAATTGGTAATTTGTGCGATGAATTTGATTTTATTTACGAGTTACGAAATTGGGAAATTTTAGGGTTCAAATTATAGTTTAGACGCTTAATTTATATTCCTAGACAACGATATATTATTTTATACTCAGTAATAATGCCTAGCCTAGTGGTGTGCCCGACACACTAGAATTCTCTAACAAATTGTACTCCAGACACACCATAGCATAATTAATACCAATTAAATAAAATAAAATTTTACAATATTAAAGTTCTTTAGGAAACAACAAGCTGCAGGTTTGTTTTGGGGAAACTCATCTCATGTAGACTCTTTTCTCCTCTTCTTATACTCCTTCTTCTTCATCTGCTTCACACCACCACCACCACCGTACATCACCACCTCCATCACCGGTAGCACCACCACCTGCACCACCATCACTTTTCCCCTCTTCCTCCTCCACCTCCGAGCCTCCCTCTGTCTCAGTCTCTCTCTCTCTGCCTCTGTTTCTCCCGAAGAAAACAGAGCAGCGGCTTGGTGCCGCTGCCTTCCCCGACGGCAAGCAAGCCGCCACCACGACCACAGCTCTCTCTATCCCTCTGTTTCGACCTTCTCTCTCACCTCCTCTCTCTATCTCGACCTAAAAGGAGGCATCAGCAGCAACAAGTTGCTGCAGAAACCACCCGGAGCCGCCACGACCGCCGGCGACTCCATTAACGCCGGCGTAAGCTCGGTCCGAGCCTCTCGACGTGACCCACCCCCTCCAATCGGTCCTAATCAACTCCTAGAAGCTCGAGGATGCCGTAATCGATGCCAATCGGAGCTAACAACGCCTCAATCGCCGGAATCGTTCATCACTGCCGGCTACCATCGACGACGAACCCAACCGGACCCAAATCTTGACCGTTTCTTGCGATATTTCGCTTGGGTAACTCCTAAATCACCCTCTTATTCATTTGTGATCATCGATACCTGATTTTAATAGCTCTAGATCGAATCGGGTTGTTGGATTTATGCTTGTTCATGTTGGGGGTAGTTCTTGTATTTTCAGAAAAGTTAGGGGTGGCTAGTGTAGCATGTTGAAGCTGTTTTTGTTACTGGGAGGTTATTTTATGTCATTAATGAAAAGTTGGGGATCTATTTAGTATTTACATAAACTGCAAATAAAATGTAAAATTGAAAATACAATTTTTTAGTAGAATTAATTTCTAATATTTCTAGTTATTGTTAATTATATAAAAGATGTTTTTGTTATTAAAGTCATATGTGTACTATTTAATATGAAATATTATTATATTCTTGAAAATAAGTAAGATAAATTATATAGTTGATTTCATCATTTAATTTAGTGTGTTAAATAAATATTTCAAGTACTTAAAAATTAGTGTTTTGAGTAAATATGTTATTTTCTTAATATTGATAAAATCAAATAAGTTAAATAGGAATAATAACTTTTACGAAAAATTTCTCTATTTCTAAATATTTAAAGCTTGATTATTATTTGTAGATATTAGAAATTATTACTCCAAAATTAAGTTATAAATTATGTGAGACTAAACACTTGTTTTATTTGAATAAACAATTTTGTGAGTTTTATTTACGAATTTAATTCTTTAATAGTATATATATTTTATAATAAATAATTAGCAATAATTAAATAGTTGTAATTAAATTTTTGTAGTCACTTACAAATAATATAGTAAATTATTATTTTCTAAAAATAATAGAGTGTATAAATTTAATATACGATTTCTTACTTAATAATTTTAAGAGTTAGTATTTATATAAATTGTGATTTTTATGAGAAAAATACAATTGTCTACGTCGTCGGATTATCATATAAATTTGACACGCTAGTAATTTATGGGGTAATGAGGGGTAAATTCAATTGAGACTTAGAGTAAATTTTGCATAACATACTTGCACACTTTGGAATTGTAATTAATTTAGGAAGTATAAATTGCATGTGACGAGTTCATAGACGAGGGCTTCGTTTATCCGTAGAGGCTTTGTTGTGCTAATTGTCTTGCTACTCGAGGTGAGTAAATATGCCTTACCTAATGTGCTTGTCCTCCATTCGTGTCTAAATATTTTTATGATTTTATGTCTCAAAATGTGATTTGTGATATACGTGCTCGATTTGAGATTTCAAATACTTGTCGAAATGATTATTTGGAAACTATCATATGAAATTAATAACACGTAATAACGTAAAGTGGAAATAGTTTTGCGGCGGAACCTTATATACATTGTGGTTACGATTATTGGGATAGCACGGCCACCCGGCCTATTATGATATTTTGCTCGGTTGCGATTTGCCCCGGGCTGCTCCCTGTACTCACCTCTCTGGCCGCAAGAGTCTTAGGGGGTGCCGGCACTTAAGGTCTTGGATGCATGCGAGATGGTTGGTTCTATATTATTGGATTGGTTCGTTCCCCGCTACAACTAAAATAATAAATGTGGATTTTTCATATGAGAAATAAAAACAACTGTTGCTTTGAAATTGTGGAATGATTTGAGAATGCTAAGTAAAGAGTTGGAATATACATATCTACGCTTTCGCAATAACAAGATGGTTTACTTCCATATTATTCCTCTTTATTTAAAAAGTGAAAATATGCCTCTTTCCTGTTTACACGTTTGGGTGTTTACTTGCTCAGCATTTTGTACTGACTTTGGAAAAACTGCGGTCTTGTTTCTTTCCCCCGCAGGTCTAGGTGAAGGAAGCTCGGCTTAAGGGAAATGCGGACTCACCTAGTTATGTTATTGTTAAATAAATGATCCACCTAGAAAATGATCATCATGTTTAATAGTATGTCATGTATCGTGTTGAGACAATCATGTTTATCTAATATATTAAGTATGGGATGTTTTGTTCACGATTTCCGCCAATTCATATTTTTGAATAACACCCTCCCGAGCTCTCCGGTCAGGAACGGAAGGCTCGGAATTAGGGGGTGTGACATCAGTGATACATGATTGTTGTTCATATCTCATCACAACTAGGTCTAAGTCGCTCTCACGCACTCGCTAGCTAATTAACAAGTCCGGTTAATTACTCTATTCTTGCGAAGGATTACGCATAGCATATGAACACACAACTAGGTCTAAGTCGCTCTCACGCACTCGCTAGCTCATTAACAAGTCCGGTTAATTACTCTATTCTTGCGAAGGATTACGCATAGCATATGAACATTTAGCTAAAACAAATATTAACTTTAAGCAAGAAATTGATTTACGAATAAACCCTAAGTATCATGATTATCAAATCATAATCTAGCCGTGTCAATAGACTAGATTTAATAACAATATCAAGAAACTAAACATCAATTTGATAGAATCAAACTCATACGCATGAAACAAGTCTAAAAATCCGGTAAACAAATCGTCTACATAAAACCCTAGCCTCTCTAGAGAAGCCTAGCAAAACGTTTAGTTACTAATTGAAATCATAGCAACACAACAACGTTTCTCCATAAAAGTGATTAAAAGAGGGAAGAAGAGATCAAACGTTGAACCGGAGCTTCCGCGTCGTCCCCTTCGTCCTCCTCCTTGTTCTTGGCGCTCTCTATGCGTGAAAACTCCTCCTACTAGGTCTTTATCACGTTTTTTAACCAGCTGGGCGAGTTTTTTAATGTACTTTTCCGAAATTGCATTTCAGCCCCTCTAGTTTGTAACTCCCGGACAAAATTGTAAGTTGATCTTGCGCAGGCCATTACTCTCTCATCCGGACTCCGATTAAGCTCCGTGACCTATCGTTGGAAAGCCCTTTGAGTCTACTTTCATTTTGCACCAATGTCACTTCAAAATTAATTGTAGATCTTTAGATATCTTTATATTAGTGAAGACTGGTCATTCTAGCTCCTCCAACTTGGCTTCTCTTCATTCCACTTGAGCTCCCATTGTTTCCGAAGTTCGCTTCATTCCTCCTATCAACCGATTAGCATCCGTTCCTGTCAAGAAATCATGAACAAACATACCAAGCGATTGTATTTGACAAATAACAATGAAATATGCATAGAAATGCCCGGACTAACAATAAAAGGCATGTGAAGCCTCAAGTGATAAAACGATTCAAATTCTCTAACATTAAGCTCAAATCACTCGTGATAATGTGGTAAAATGGAGGTACTAGATAGCTTCTAAAAGGCGCTATCAAATTCCCCCACACTACCTTCTTGCTCGTCCCGAGCAACACTTGCTTCCGAGATTCACATATATCTTTACTTTGCCTTAGACACAACGACTCAAACGCTGGACTATGCAATCTACATGACTTTAAGCAATGAAACTCGAGTATGTGCAATGCAAGTATTTAAAGAACATATTTTTTTTCCTTTTTAGTTAGAGATTGGGCAATCTCGCTATCACTAACCAAAATCATCAAGCTCTCATAAGTCTCTTTCGAAATTTCACGACCGATAGCAAGAAAATGAGAAAAAACGATCTTACGCACAAGCTCACTAAGGGGTCCCCAAACATCAACCATAAACAATCCAAGAATCGGGCACATCCTTTCTCTCAAAGGGTCTAGGCATCCTCAATCCTATGGTAGTCTTTCATCGCCAAGTCATTTGAGGTTTTCAGACCCTCTTAGCCGTTGTTGCATTTGAATGCAAATTGTCCCAGTGATGGGAGACACAACTCCGTATAATACGACTTGACTTTAATTTTCCTTAGACGCTCTAATTGGATTGAATCCAAATTCCCCGCGTGAACGGAGGCACATTGGGTTGTTCACCGTATTTAGTCCAAGAGAAGATTTTAATTTATTTTGTTTTTCATTCTCTTCTATTTTTTTTTTCAACCGTGCATTAAGAGCAACTAAGTGTGGGCTTTTCCGGTTAGCTCTTGCAACCACCTTAAGGGATTGTGGTGTACACCCCCCGACTTCACTTAGGACGAGGCAAACGTACCACATGGAACCGACTCAACACGAAGGTCCACCCCATATTTTCAAGAGGCCACAAGTTTCCACTCGAAAACAGACTATTCAACTCCTCATGACTAAATCCTCCTAGCACAATAAAGGAACTAAAGGTATGCCCTCATCTACTTTCCACATTTCCTTGAATACCCGGGACATACTTTCGTGAAACCAATGCGCAAGTTACTAAGAATTAAATACATTCCTACTACGGCACTTCCTATTCTCAGATACTCTTTCACTGAACTCTCTTCGGTTTCTAGCTTCATCAACCTTATTCTAAAAAAAAATCAATTTTTAGGATTTTTGAATTTTTCTCTTTGTTTTAAGTTGAGTTTTTCCAACACTATATTCTTGGGCCAACTCGATTAACAACACATATTGGTAGGTTGACTCAATAAGTGAAAGTGCAAACAATATATACAATTCAATATAAACGTGCACATGCAATCCTAACTCTGACACCTACGTGCAAACTGACTCACTAAACTACATATAACAAGGTTATGCAAGTTAAGGCAAGCAAATATATGTAAACCCCCCCACACTTGAGATAACCATTGTCCTTAATGAATTTAGAGTGTCCCCCCAAATGATATGATCTCAAAGTGTAAGGATTAAATAGCACAAATTACAATTGTTGCAGGGCACTTCGCATAGAGTGACTAGACAAGAATTTTAAAGCGAGAGAAAGAATATGGTACCTACGGCCCCGGAGTACCGTTCATACGGGACCGGTTTCGCAAAAAATTGGTCAAGAAAGGACCGAATTAGTCGACTGAATTTTCAGAAAACTCGAGCAAGTCGAAGCAAGACTACATTGTTATGCTCCTCGGTGTCTCCGTTTCAAGTCCTTGGAGCTTTGGCCGAATCCCCCTCCAAAGCGATGAATTGGAAAATTTAAGCTCTTGGAGTTCTTCCTAATTGAAAGCCCCCACACTCAATCCGCTCACTATCTCAAAAGATCAAGAGTTACGCTCGTAGTTGGGTTTGCAAGGAGCAAAACCCACAAAAAAAAAAAAAAAATCAATTTGGTTGAGTTTTGGATGTTGGGTGTATGGGTGTATGGGTGTTCTTGAAGGTTTGGAGAGGAAGAAGATGAAGTTGGGAGGTGTTTGGATCCGAATTTGTGGTGTTAGGAGGCTTGTTGGTCGGTTTTAGGCCTTTAAAGAACCCCCAAAGTACTAAAAATACCCACCATAAGTGAGCAGCCCAGCTGATTTCTGCCTCCATTTCGGCCCGACATGGAGCCCGAAATCACTGATTTCGGCCCCCATTTCGGCCCGAAATGGGGCCCGTAATCACTAGGCAAAATCAAAGCAGACGGCATGATTTAATTCGGGCCGAAATAGCTTGATTTCAGCCCGAAATGGGTGCCGAAATCACTGAATCTTGCCCACTTTGTTTTTGCTCTATCTTCTTCATCCGGTATCCGATTGGCAACGATTCTTGAACCGTTGGACTCCAACCTCGACGATGAATCCATTTTTGACTGAAAGAATTTTTTGTTTCTTCCCAAATGTTCTCTCCTTGTGCAAGAATCTCGCCTCCAAAAGCTCTTGAACTTTCTTCACTCCGGATTCCGATGCGCGCAACCCCGATACTCTAACTTGCTACCATAATACTCATGAATAATTTTTTAATCCTCGACCTCGAGTAGCTTCTTTATCAAGATTAATGATCCCGGTTAGCTCGTTGTTCCTCGTTTTGAGTGCAACATTGCGCACATGCATCAAGAAAGGGAAATTAGAGGATTCTTCGGTACCTATGTCTTTTACACTCATTGAAAATATTAAACCACTCTCTCTCACCCCTCAAAAATCAAGTATGGAGAACTAAATTCAAAAATAAAATAACAAATATCCTAATCTACATTGGGTTGCCTCCCAAGAAGCGCTTGTAATTTAAGGTTGATGACCCGACCCGGTTACCTCAACCGTCTAGGATAGTGGATGTTGCTTTAACTCTCCACTTCTTCTTCTTCCACAATCTTTTCTCAATGACTTTCTTCGAACGAAGTGCACCCATGTGCAAAGAAGATGGTGAACAATTGTAGAAGTCGACCCATTTCATCTTACACTTTTTCGTCTTGATCAACTTCCATAGAGTACCACTAGGCTCAAACGAATCTCTCTCCAAGAAATCATTTCAGTAATACTCCTTTGGTGCTTGATGCTCCTCAGTCAACGTATGCATTTCACTCACACCCCCACACTCGACGATTTCCAACTCCTTGACTATGACATATAAATTGTCAATAGGATAGCTAATAGAACAAGAAATTGGAAGTTTCCCATCACGTTCTTCCCCAAAAGACTCTCCATACACAAGTCTTTTCAACTCATTGCGGAATTGATTTATACGAGATATGGAAAATTCTTCAAAAATCTGAGTAGGGGCCTTTACCTCTATAGCACTGGGCTCAAGTGTTTCATCAGCTTCATCGTCCCCACACCACATGTTTCCCATGTTGGTGTCTTCCCATTCATGCCAAGGTTGTGAGATAAGTGGAGGTTCCCTTGCACAAAGCATCGCCTTTCCACGTGTTGGACACAGAAGTCCACCCCAGTCTGAATTAGAGTCTGAGTCCTCATAAGTCGCAAAGTCCACAACTG
This sequence comes from Linanthus parryae, assembly GCA_023055425.1. Lineage (NCBI taxonomy): Eukaryota > Viridiplantae > Streptophyta > Magnoliopsida > Ericales > Polemoniaceae > Linanthus > Linanthus parryae. The sequence continues at coordinate 19,136,529 of JALGPY010000012.1, read as the reverse complement.
GCTCTTGGACAATGCACTATTCGCTCGGCTCAGGTACCTCTTCTTCCACAACTGCAGCTTGAGATGCGGATTCTCGTTCTTGCTCCATCTTAGCTATCATCTTCCTTTGCATCTCTTAGACAGATGGTAGCCAATGAGGTTCATGGTGACCATAAGGGCTCAATTAGAGGCTCACTGTGTGGCAGAGGGTCCTCTTGAGGCTCTTTTGTAGCCAGGGACATCCTTGTGGCACACTCTTGGATTTCCCTCAAAATGCTCCACAAGTCTTCCATACTGGCTGGTGAGCCCTCTTCGTGGTTTTGAAGCTGTGGTGGATCAAATATGCACACTTATTTATAATTGTGATCCTTCTTACATTTGTAGCACCATATTATTGAACATGAGTCATCTGTATTCCAAACTCTACATTTAACACAGTAGTAGAGGTAACCCGAGATCCCCTCATAATCCTCGTCGCTCCACATGCTCATTACGTCTCCTACTTCCTGTGTCCCTGCGAAAACAAACTCACAAGATACCCGTGAAGCACAAAGATAGAAAGAAATAAAACAAAACTAATTGAAGTACTCTAAACTAACTCCTAACTAATAATCTACCGTTGTGCCCGGCAACGGCGCCAAAAACTTGACCCGATTTCTTACGCGTATGCGCAAGTGCACGGTTAAGTAATATAGGGTAGTATTTCAACCCTGAGTTATCGATCCCACGAGGACAAGCTTGAGATTATTTAATAAGTTATTAGCCTAGAATACAATACAAGGAGGAATGAATGGTGATTAAGATGTTGTCACCCTCAAACAAGTGACGACTATGAAATTATAACTAAACTAATATTTTTGGATTTTTATTTTCTTAAAACAATTATGGAGAAACTAGGCATTCTCTAGATCACCTAGGGCTGTAGACGATTTCCAGATCAGCTATGTAACACATTAACTCTATTCTAACTAAGCCGGGTAATAGCATTGACAATCTCCTATCGGTCTCATGTCGTTCTACGTCACAGTTAACTTGGTGTCCTGTCGGTCCACCTACGTCTACCGGTCCATTCTAGTAGACCAACGACAGTGCACGAAATGATGTCCTCTCAGACCACCACCACACGAACACCTCACTATCTCCTACCGAATCTACCCACTAAGGCCAATCGTACACACTTCTCTTCTCAGTCTCAGTGATACATGATTGTTGTTCATATCTCATCACAACTAGGTCTAAGTCGCTCTCACGCACACTCTAGCTAATTAACAAGTCCGGTTAATTACTCCATTCTTGCCAAGGATTACGCATAGCATATGGACAATTAGCTAAAACAAATATTAACTTTAAACAAGAAATTGATTTACGAATAAACCCTAAGTCTCATGATTATCAAATCATAATCTAACTGTGTCAATAGACTAGATTCAATAACAATATCAAGAAACTAAACATCAATTTGATAGAATCAAACTCATACGCATGAAACAAGTCTAAAAATCCGGAAAACAAATCGTCTACATAGAACCCTAGGCTCTCTAGAGAAGCCTAGCAAAACGTTTAGTTACTAATTGAAATTGTAGCAACACAACAAAGTTTCCCCTTCGTCCTCCTCGTTCTTGGCTCTCTCTATGTGTGAAAACTCCTCCTCCTAGGTCTTTATCACGTTTTTTAACCAGCTGGGCGAGTTTTTTAATGTACTTTTCCGAAATTGCATTTCAGCCCCTCCAGTTTGTAATTCCCGGACAGAATTGTAAGCTGATCTTGCGCAGGCCATTACTCTCTCATCCGGACTCCGATTAAGCTCCGTGACCTATAGTTGGAAAGCCCTTTGAGTCTAGTTTGATTTGGCACTGGTCTCACTCAAAAATTAATTGTATATCTTAAGATTTAATCAGATTAGTGAAGACTGGTCATTCTAGCTCCTCAAACTTGGCTTCTCTTCATTCCACTTGATCTCCCATTGTTTCCAAAGTTCGTTCTATGCCTCCTATCAACCGATTAGCATCCGTTCCTGTCAAGACAACATGAGCAAACATACCAAGCGATTATATCCGACAAATAACAACGAAATATGTATAGAAACGCATGAACTAACAATAAAAGGCATGTGAAGCCTCAAGTGATAAAACGACTCAAATTCTCTAACATTAAGGTCAAATAACTGGTGATAATGTGGTAAAATGGAGGTACTAGATAGATCCTAAAAGGCGCTATCAATCAGACCTATCTTAAAGAAGACCCCCTATGAACTTTTCAAACGGAGAAAGCCAAACATTTCATACTTCAAACCCTTTGGTTGCACATGATTTGTCCACAACAATGGAAAGGAAAACTTGGACTGAACAAGCATGAATCAGAAGAAGAAGCTGAAAACTCACTTGGTTTCAAGAAAGGTTCAGAAGGAAACAAAATCCATTTTCAAGACCTTGAAAACAGGTCTCAAGGCCTTGAAAATAGAGATCAAAGCCTTGACAAGGATAATCAGAAAGACACGAGGGATCAGGCTACTACTTCAAGACCAGAGAAGCAATATGGAGAACCTGAGCCCTGGTCTCCAAGAAAGAGATTCAAATATCTTTCAACTAATCCAGCTGACAACATCTCTGATCCAAACACTGGTACACAAAGAAGAACACAGTTGGAGAATCTTTGTGCTTTTAATGCTTTTATTTCTCTTGTAGAAACCAAAACTGTGAAGGAAGCATTACAAGAAGCATACTGGATTATAGCTATGCAAAGTGAAGTCAATGAGTTTTAAGGAAATAAGGTGTGGAACCTAGTTCCCCCCCACAACCAAACCAGTCTGTCATTGGTACCAGATGGGTGTTCAGAAACAAACTGGATGAAAATGACAAAGTGATCAGAAACAAAGCAAGGTTGGTTGCTCAAGGTTACAACCAAGAAGAAGGTATTGATTATGAGAATTTTTTTTCTCCTGTGGCCAGGTTAGAAGCAATTAGAATTTTACTTGCTTTTTCATCTTACAAGAACATGAAACTATTTCAAATGGATGTGAAGTGTGCATTTTTGAATGGTTACTTGCAAGAGGAAGTTTATGTTGCACAACCTCCTGGTTTTGAAAATGATAAGTTTCCAGATTATGTTTACAAACTTGACAAAGCTGTTTATGGTTTGAAACAAGCTCCAAGAGTTTGGTATGAAAGATTGTCATAATGTTTGCTTGAAAATGATTTCAAAAGAGGATTGGTAGACAAGACCCTTTTCATAAAGACTCGTGAGAAAGATTTACTTGTAGTTCAGATTGTTGTTGATGATATTTTATTTGGAGCTACTAATGATCTATTATGCAAAGAATTATCAAGTCTTATGAGCAGGGAATTTGAAATGAGCATGATGGGAGAGTTGAACTTCTTCATTGGACTTCAAATACATCAGCTGAAGAAAGGCATCTTCCTACATCAAATCAAGTACACTAGGGACTTGTTGAACAAGTACAGTATGTCTCAATCCAAAGAAATCAAGACTCCTATGAGTTCTACACTGTCCTTAGATAAGGATGAATCTGGTAAGAGTGTCAATGTGAAAGAGTATAGAGGTATGATTGGATCATTACTATACCTTACTGCTAGTTGAACATATATCATGTTCAGTGTATGCATGTGTGCAAGATTTCAGGCTGATCCAAAGGAATCACTTGAGTGCTGTGAAGAGAATATTCAGATATCTCAATGGTACCAAAGACTTAGGAATTTGGTATACAAGACATTCTAATTTTTCTTTGCATGGATTTTCTGATGCTGACTTTGCAAGTTACAAAGTTAATAGGAAATGCACTTCAGGAACTTGCCAATTTATTGGATCCTCCTTGATTATTTGGCACTCCAAGAAACAAAACGCAGTTGCTTTATCAACACCTGAAGCTGAATATATAGTTGCTGGAGCCTGTTGCTCACAAGTCTTATGGATTGCTCAGCAGTTGAGGGATCTTAGATTTGATTTCAGAAGTATACCTATCAAATGTGATAACACTAGTGCAATATCAATCACAAAGAATCCAGTTTAGCATTCAAGAACCAAGCATATTGATGTCAGACACCATTTCATCAGAGATCATGCTGGGAAAGGTGATATTGTTCTTGAATTTGTTTCTACTAACATGAAACTTGCAGATATCTTCACTAAACCACTGCCAGATGAAAGATATTCAACTCTAAGGATGGAATTAGGCATGCTAAATAAAGATGCATTGATTTAGGGGGAGCATCAGGTCAGGAAGGTAAGTTATTATGTGTTTCAATGGTTTGAACAGATTTTCAAAGCCTTGAAAATCTTTTCAAAGCTTTGATTTTATTTGTTTCAGTATAGCACCGTTTCAAGACCTTGAAATTACTTTCAAAGCCTTGATAATAAGTCTGATAACTGGTTAGTCAATAATTCTTGGATCATTCAGTAGATATTTGCTCAATATTGCCCCTACCTTTTTCAAAATCTTTTTTTCAACCAAGTATAGTATTAAATTAGTTATTTCCAACGGCTTAAAAGGTTAGAATCTTCTCTGATCATTACAAATCTTTTGAGATCAGAAAGATATTGCAGTTTCCTTTTTAAACTCAAACACTTTCAGTATTTATCTTCTTCTCTTCTCCTTCACTCCGTATCATTCCTGCCTCTCTCTATTCTTCTCCCAAACCATAATGAGCACTAGAAGAGCCTCTGACATAATCAAGATGGCCGGTGGTTCAAAGCCTAGTACAGAGAAGAAGAGAAAGATAGTTGAGGATGAAGTTCAAACAATCACTGGGGATTCAAGTTCTAGGACTCCCAGTACAGAAGCTATTGCACAACTTCCTCCACCAAAGAATAAATCTAAGACAGATGTGACACTATCTTCAGAAAAGAAACCAGAAACACAAATCTCAAGCCCCAAGAAGCTGAATAAAAATAAGAAAGTATCTCAAGCTGAAAAGGGAAAAGAAAAGGTGACAGTGGAAGAGCCAGAAGACAATGTAGAAAAAGCCTTGCAGATCTAATCAAAGAACTCTACTCCTAATGAAACTTGGTTCATCTCAAACACTTCCTAAGGTCAGTGGTTGGATGGTTTTGCCTCTAGGCCTATTGCTTTATGTAGCTTGATCAGTCTTCCTATGTTGCTTGGAATGAATATGAATTGCCTTACTATGTTAAAGAAAATCTCTTTGTGGTTCATGCTAAACCCTCCCGAGCTAGCCTACCAAAGACTTACCAGATTCTTCTATCTCAACTTGAAGCAACTTAAGAACTCTCCACACTTAGTAATCAAGACTAGAGTTGCTGGTGTTAATATGGAACAAGATCATGCTGAGTTTGCATCTGTCCTAGGCTGTCGTAAGAGGTATGACACACATAACCATCCTCCCAAAAGTGAAGTTTTGAAGTTGGCCAAATAAGATTTTTTTCTACCCAACATCCCTACCTCATCCAAACAGTTAACACACTCTGTGTTAAATGTTGAAGCCAAAGTTCTATTCACTATCTTGATGAGATGTATTTTTCCAAGGGAACATTCCAAGGAGTTGATCACTGAGAGAGTTCTATACATTATGTATCTGATTATGCATGGGTATGACATTGACCTTCAAAATCTTGTAATGGAACACATGTTGTTTAGCCAAACAGATCAAAGGAAGCATCCTTTGCCTTATGCAAATTTGCTCACTCTTTTCTTCCAACACCTTGACATTCCAACTGCTGGTGAAGAGTCTATCACTTTTGGGTTTGATTTGCTTAATGAGAAAGCTTTTGAGAAGATTGGAGTGGTGAAGAGCAAGGCAAAAATTTGGAAGTTGTATTCAGATTTGTCATAAGAAGAATTGGGTGCAAAGAAGTTTCTTAAGCCCAAGACCTTGACTCCTACTTCAAGCCGGACCTCTCAGCCTCCCGACTTGTCTTCAATTCTTCAGAGACTTGATGGTTTAGAGATGGTCTCTAGTGAAATCAAAGGAAATCAGCATGGGTTTGAGGCTGATCTCAAGAAGGTAAAGTACGTGGTGGAGACCATCTTTAGAAGCATGACTGTGTTTGATGTCCTTGAGGATGAAGAAGGTATCAAGAAAAATGGTTCTGGAAAGAACTTGACCAACACTCAAACCAGGAAGAGGCTTCTCAAGACAAGGACAAAGGAAAGCAGGTGTTAGTTGAACAAGCTGCTCAAGAGGGAAATGAATTAGACAGTCCTGATTCAGATGTATTGCTGATAAACATCGAGAAGAAGAAGAAATCTCCAAAGCCAATCATTCCAGAACCTTAATATGAGGCTGAAGAAGAGACTGCTGGTGGGAATGAAGAGGTTGCATAAGACCAGGCTAATGATGAAGACAGTGAGGAAGAAGAAGGAGATCAGGATGGAGATGAAGACCCAACCCCATAAACTCTTGCCTACTCTTTCTTTCCCACTTCATTTAAGTTTCTTTTCAAAATTTTCCAAAGACTCTGATCCAAATTTTTTTCTCTCATTATTTTTGATGAAAGTCAAAAAGGAGGAGAAATCTTAGGTTGTTTTTATGCTTTTAGTGACCTGTCTTTTGGTCAGTAGGATTATTTGAGACTTATGTGTTTTTCTGATTAAGTTTGTTATTGAATAAGGTGGATCTTTTTGGAACTTATGTGCTACTGTTTGTGCTATGTGCTAATCAGTTCTTTTTTGCAGAAACTAAGATTCAAACAGATTGAGCTTTTGTCTTTCATCAAGGGAGAGATTGTAAGTTCACAGGTTTCAAAATCTTGAAATACAGAGCTATTTCAAGGCCTTGAACCAGTTTTCAAAGCCTTGAATCAGGTTTCACAGGCTTAAAATAGCAAGGCCTTGAAACAATGTTCAAAGCCTTGAAACTGTCTGCCCTGTATGCATATTCTGTGGGAGAGTTTTTCTAAGTTCTTCTGATCTTATTCTAACTCTCTCACCCCTATATGTGATTTGTTATTACTTGATGATGAAAAACAGAAGCTTATAATTCACATGGACCTCATTTGTTTAACCTGTTTGATTTAGTTTTGCAGGGAAATTTTATTTCATAGTTTGCAGGATTGGTTTCCTAATCTGGATTTTGCAGGAAAGGAAACATGGAGAGATTGTGATTCTGTGATCGATCAGACACTCTTGACAGCTTCTCAATCTGTTTAAAGACAAGATCAAAACAATATATCTGAATATTATGATCAGCTATCTGTTGGAGAAGGCTGTTAAGAGAGTCAAAGTTGTTGCCTACAAAACAGGAAGTCTGTTGCTGAAAATGAGGGACGATTTGCAGAGCATCTGAGCTGTATAAATAGAGCCTATTTTGAAGCAAAAAACACAGCACTCAACGGGAAAAAGGAGAGACACATTTCAGGATTGACAAGCATCAAAGCAGCACATCATTCTCACATTCCATCTCACAGATGATCATTGCATTCTTCACTGCAGTTTTACACTTCCGGTGTTCTTCTGACTTGTACTCAATTTGAATATCATTCTTATACTACTTCTATCTCTCATTCTCAAGGATTGTTCAAAGTGAACAATAGACAATTCTTAGTTAATCAGTTAGCTAGAGCATGGACTAGATAGGTAGAGGGAACCACAAGCTCTAACAGAGTAAGGCAAATCTCTGTGCTTGATATCTAGGGCTTAGCTTTTGATTAATAAGAATTGTTTTGGAAATCCTGCAGGGAGAAGATCCCTGAGGTAGAGACGTAGGTCCAAGTGGACTGCACTCTATATATCCTGTGTCTCTTGCATTTCCATTTTCATTCCCATACTTAGTTTTTAAAGCATTCAAACTAGTCTGTTTTCAAGGCCGTCAAAAAGACTCGTCTGTTTTCACTTAAACTGTATTTCATTTCAAAGGCTTGAAACTGTTTTCAAGGCCCTGAACTTCTTTGCTCTTTACAAGAACTCTTATCTTTGTAAGTTTACAAAAGTTGACATACTCTATTCAACCCCCCGCCCCCTTCTAGAGTATCTGTGCTACATTTCTACCTGCTTACTCCCCTTTCATTACCTAATAACATCCTTCAAATTGTATACTACCATTAATGATAAAGCAAGTAGAAGAAAATTAATATTGAAGACGATTAAAGTAACATATTGCGCTATGAATTGCGTAATTATGTAAATATGGAAAAATAAATTATACTAAGTTCAATAACCAACACATTCTACAGAATTACCAAACTGATTGGACGTGCAAAAAAAAGATTTAACAGTACAAAATATCATAAAACAGTGATAGAAAATTAGCAACCATTGATAGATGCGTAGACCCATTCATCGTATCCTTTTCTAGTAGCAACAACTTCAACAGATTGTGCAATTGGAGGTTGGATAATGATGTTTATTTTTCTTGTTTTGAAACCCAGTTAAATGCCACATTCTTCGCCATTTGGTTCCACATCATGTGTGCTCAAGAATCCAAGATTATTGAAAAATGGATTTTTCCTGATTGGAAAAGTGATATTCTTGTTTGAGAAGAGCGATAATGTCAGGGTCGTGGTCATTGACTAAAGTAGTAAAATTTGACTCAAAGTTATTTTTACTATTAAGATGGAAATTCCAAATCAGGATACGCATAGATGTACGATTGGAGAAAAGTGGTACCACTGCATTGGTGTCCCATTGCAGGATTTCGCTCACAATTGCGTTGTTTGTTGCATGTGACTTTGTAGAAGACACAATAACTTTGTGTATTGGAAATCCTGTGAACTCGGAACGGCCTAAGCGCGTGTAGAACCTGATTTGTTCAATTGTCCAGTTGATCAAGATATTTTGAGAGTTCGATCGTCATCACTCATCTGTAGGTGTATATGTATAACGAAGATCATGTCTATCGATATCAATATCATCCATTGCAATAAACACCTGCAATGTCGAGAATGTTAGAAAAGAGAAAAAGGAACAATTAGACTATTGCAGACAGACCTCAAATAGTACAACGAAATGAATTGAACAGAAAAGAACTTACAAGCTCGAGTATGCAAAGGTGTTATATAAATGGAAAAATCTCATCCTCAATTTATTGATCTTTTCTTTGGTTCAAACCCGTGACCTGTGCTAGCAAGTCACATGCCTGATTTTGGCTATAAACCCATGTTGGAATAGGTTCCCTAGATGCAATATTTTTAGTATGGATATTGTTTTTGGCTAGAAACATTCATTGTATTATTTATGCGGATATTTAATATTATAAAGTCCTTAGATTGAAAATATGTTGTTTATCCTAAATATCCCTAGTCAATTATATTGATTAACAGGACGATCAACTATAGACTAGTATGGGGTTATATTGATATTGAGATATCACGATCCAATAAACGGGTATGCATTAGGTGTAATAACATACTGGATTGACGCATAACAAGAAGGCTACATACGGGTTATGTGAAGTCACAAGTGCTTCTTGTAGTGACAACGGTATTGTCATCCTTAGACTTGAAGTCACTAGATCCTCTAGTTGTGGATTATTGTGTTTTGACATCGTCAAACGCTATACCGTAACAATAAGGCGTTAGTCGGATACAATAAGGAAGAAAGCTAAGCGATGGTAATGACGTAGATAAAAATTTTCCCTCCCACATAGAGGGAGTAAATATCCATGGGCCACTCGAGGGATGGTTCTCATAGAATGTCTGGCTAGACTCAGATAACTCTAAATGGGATATTGGTGTCATCTGCATGGATGAGACTATTCCCAGGATCGAGAAACTATTGATTGGATATACGAGTGTGACTTGAATGTCTCGTTTCCAATCCGGATATAGAGACAAAGGGACGAGACAATACTTGCACAAGGTATGTCGGGTGACTATTTCTATTAGTTGGGTGGCATGGATGTCTTGCTAGAGGCCGCTCCATTTAGTAAATTGTTACTACCAACTAAGTAGAAACCTATGGGGTCACACTCCCTATGTATTAGACCGGAATAGGGAAGTAATTAATATGATTAATTAATAAGAAGGATCAATACGTAACTACTTGCAAACTTAGTATGACTAATTTTCAAGTTGGACTAATCCGTGTATGGACTTGATTAGGATAGGGGCTTTTATGCAGTCAACAAAGAGTTGTTGGACTATATAAAGACACTCCTAGCTTCCTTCCCACAACTAATTCTCATAACACATTGAGTGAGAGAGAAAATCAAGGAGAGAGAGAGAGCAAATCCCAAAGGACAGAGCCGGCCCAACCCTAAAGCAGTTGGTGCTGCTGCTTTAGGCCCACCACCCACAAAGGCCCAATACAAAAGTAATATATTAAAGGGGGGCAGATTTGTCTTTTTAGATAAAGGGAAGGTGAATTATTGCCACATTTCTGGTCTGAATTCCATGCACAGGAGACACATTTAGACTAGTAGACTATACTACCCTTGTCTTGGCACCCAGTACAATACTCCTTGTTAAAAAAAATTACTATTTTATTCTACTTTAAAATAATCCAAATAGTTTCCCTAAAAAAAAAATCCAAATAGTTTTTGTGCTCACTAACTTGTACCACTGTTCTTTTGTTTTGGGAATTGTTCAATTAAGTTAATGAATTATTCTTGAGCACATGTAACTTGTGTATTTTCTAGTATTAAAAACAATTTCACACACTGTCTATTGTAACTAGACTTAAAAGTTTTTTTATCTAAATTTTAAGTATGAGTTTATGTTACCCTTTTAACAGCTATCTTAAATTAAATAATTAACAAAATTTGTAAAAAAGTATATGTATACATTTTTTAGATGATCTTTTCTAAAGAACGTATTCCTTTTTACATAAAAATGAAATATTAGTATCACATTTCCTCAAAAACATTAATAGTAAAGAAAAGTCGTAATAATATATCATATAAAATATATTAAAATTGTGGGCCTTATTTTTTGTACTTGCTTTAGGCCCCGGAGCACGTCGGGCCGGCCCTGCCAAAGGAGGCCGAACCCCCCTTGGGACCGCCCAACCCCGTTGGGATCCTTGGAGGGTGTTGAACTGATTAATTTATGTGTATTCCGCTGCGTATCTGTCATCAAAACCCTACAGTGCTATCAGAGCCACATGTCGTAGATCACAACTCAGTTTATGTGTTACGATTTATGTTGTTTTTTAAACTTTAAATTGTTGTTTATCGCGTAAAATGGACAAATCAAGCATATTGATGCATTTTTTCAATGATTCAATCAAATAAGATCTAATACTACATGGCATGTAAGGATTATTGAATTTGAATCACATAGGATGTGAATTTTTGGATCTTGGTGGCTAGGGTTTGGGCACATGCTTGGAAAAGGGTTTTTTTTCAAACATGGAAACAGCTATACTTGGGCAACAAGGAGTAGGAGTTGTTTTGGAAACAACTCCCACATGAGGTTCGCCCCCCTATGGGACCGTCCCCCTTCCTTGCCGCCCAAGCCAATGGCCAGGGGCCTAGGGCCTAACCAGATTAGGCGCGCACGGTCGACCGTGCGGCCTAGGGCCGGCCGACCCCTAGGTCTTGTGGCACTCCTTTAGGGTTTCGTCCAAAGCCATAGAGAACCCTATTGGACTCTTTTAACCCTAGTACATCAAAATTGGATTTTAACTGTTTATGTTCTTATTGCATGGTGATTGGATATGACCTTAGGTTGTGGTTTGTTGTGGATGTTTATTTTGTGGTTTGCTTTATGGCCTGCGAACTGATCAAATTAATGTAATCGTTAATTAAGCTTTACGGTCTGCGAACCGATATTTTTTCTCAACTTGTGAGATCTTTTTATTTAGTCTAGGTGATATCTAGAATTATATAAAATAGATAATAGTCAAGACATGGAGAAAAAGGAAGCCTAAAGAAACGAAGGACCACAAGAAGGCGACAATCCACAAGAGCTATGGATCATGGACCAAAAGATGGAGGCACATGGATATGAGTTTGCTATTTTTTAGGGTTCGTAGATATTCTCATTGGCTTGAGAATATCTTAGTTTAGAGGCCATATCCATATCACGTTAATTTTTCTTTTGTGATTTTTTATTTTATTGTCTTATTATTTATTGTTGGTGTATAGATGATGCATGAAAAATTGATAATAAGATAATTAACAACCCGGATCTTTTATTTGTGAGTTGGCCCAACTCAAAATAAGTAGATCAGTTGATATGGATCAACAAAACAAATTGAAAATTGAAAAAGAAAAATCCCACAATTAAAATATTGTGTTTTTGCCTTCTCGTTAGTTAAGCACTCTTCGTGATCATGATTATCAAGCTCATGCGTGCCAAATCAGGGCGACTTGATTTGTCATGATTGTGTTGCGATGGAACAAGAAAGTAATGTGCAAATGTTTAAGTAAGAGGTTGGACGCAACTTGGTGATTTTAATGAGATTAAAAGCCTAGAGATAACCAAATGGGATTATCCATTGGATGAATAACTAAAGAGTTATTTGCCCAATTTTACCAAGAGTTGCATAAGGATGCAACTGGAAATTGTTCTTACCTAAAAACTGATTTTGGGTGACTTGACAAAGCAAGCTCAAAAGAAGTGAAATATGGATCTTGACACCCACTAGAAATTATAATGATATTTTCCGCATTAATATTTGAGGGTTATTAATCCGAGAAAAATAGTGGGAGCTATGTTTAATAATCTAGCCATTATTAAATATAGTTATTAATTCACTTAATACTAATACTTGTATATTTCTCATTTTGTATAATTCCAATAGCAAACAAATCATCGAGTTCATCACCCTCCCTACGCTCTGTCCTTGAGAAGGACAAGCTTTCTGGAACCAACTTCTTAGACTGGTACATGAACTTGAGAATCGTTCTCAAGCAGGAAAAGAAACTGTACACTCTAGAGGAAGAAGTTCCTCAGGCTCCACATAACAATACCGCTACATCCCTAAAGACGCATCAAAATTTCTTTGATGATGCTAATGATGGGCCCTGCCTGATGCTTTGCACCATGGCCTCTGAGCTCCAGAAGCAACATGAGAACATGGTTGCGTTCGATATGATCGCACACTTGAAGCAGATCTTCCAAGAGCAGGCTAGGGTTGAGAGGTATGTAGTCTCCAAGGCATTGTTCAAATTTCATCTGTCAGAGGGAAACCCGGTGGTACCTCATGTACTCTGAATGATCGGGTACTTGGAGAATCTCGCACGTCTAGAGTTTCTGGTGGGTCAAGACGTTGCCACATGTCTCGTTTTGCCATCGTTGTTCGAGAGTTATGGACAGTTCATCATGAACTATAACATGAACGAGATCGTGAAACCTCTGCCAAGATCTGCTCAATATGTTGAGGACAGCTGAACAAAACATCAACAAGGGAAAGGGCAAGGCCATAATAATGGTTCACAAATGGAAGGGCAAAAGGTTCGCCTCTACCTCCAAAGGAAAAGGCAAGGTAGTTAATAAATCCAAGGAAGTTTCTCTTAAACATGTTGGTGGCGTTGCCAAGGGCGTGACTAAGGGTGATTGTTACTACTGCAGTCAGCCTGGACACTGGAAGAGGAACTGCCCAAAGTATCTGGAGGATAAAAGGCTTGGAATAGTGATTCCACCACCACCAGGTATTTTTGTTATAGATGTCAATATTACTTACTCTTCATCTTGAGTATTGGATACATGATAAGGATCTCACATTAGTCGAAATGTGCAGGATCTAAAGAGAAGTAGAAGATTGGCTAAAGGAGAGACAGATTTGCGCGTTGTGAATGAAGAAAAGGTTTCTGCATTGGCTGTAGGCGTGTACGAGCTGTCTCTACCTTCAGGATTAGTTTTAGAATTAAATAATTGCTATTTTGTGCCTGCTATGAGCATAAACATTATTTCTATTTCTTGTTTGGACAAGGAAGGTTTTACTATTTCAATAAAGGACAATTTTTGCTCTATTTATTTTGATAGTATTCACTATTGTAGTGCGCATTATTTGATGGATTATATATCATTGATATAAATAATCCTATCTATAACGTAAACACCAAGAGGATTAAAGTGAGTGATTTAAATCCTGCTTATCCATGGCAATGTCGTTTAGGCCATATAAACGAAAAAATTGTATCTAGACTCCATAAGGATGGATTTCTAGACTCATTTGATTTTGAGTCATATGAGACATGTGAGGCTTGTTTATTAGGAAAATGACAAATTCCCCTTTAAATAAGAAAGGTGAGAGGACTAGTGAGAAATTGGCGCTCGTGCATACTGATGTATGTGGGCCATTTGCCACGCCTGCAAGGGGTGGTTATGTCTACTTCATTACGTTTACTGATACTTTCAGTAGATATGGATTTGTATACCTTATAAAGGCCAAATCCGAATCCTTTGATAATTTCAAAGAATTCAAGAATGAAGTAGAGAAGCAACTTGGCAAAATTATCAAGGCTCTACGATCGGATCGTGGAGGAGAATACTTGAGCCAAGAGTTTGATGACTATCTTCCAGAGTGTGGGATAATATCCCAACTCACTCCACCCGGAATGCCACAATGGAATGGCGTGTCCGAGAGGAGGAATCGAACACTGTTGGACATGGTTCGATCTATGATGTGTCAAACTAATCTTCCATTATCCTTTTGGGGCTACGCTCTATTGTGTACAGATTTCACCATTAATCGTGTTCCATCTAAATTAGTCATGAAGACACCACATGAGATGTGGAGTGGGAGGCGCCCCACATTGTTGTTCATGAATATTTGGGGCTGCGATGTCTATGTAAAACGTTTTCAGTCAGACAAACTCGGACCTAATTCAGATCAGTGTAAGTTTGTGGGATACCCTAAGGAAACTAAAGGGTATTACTTCTAGAATCCAACTGAGAACAAAGTGTTTGTTGCTCGGTCTGGCGTGTTTCTAGAAAGAGAATTTGTCTCTAAGGAAGCAAGTGGGAGGACTGTAGAACTTGAAGAAATTCAAGAACCACAAGCTACCTATCCTACTTAGGAACATGAAAAGGAACCAAAAAATGTTGTGGAGGAACCTGTTCAAGTAACACAAGAACTTCGTAGGTCGAGTAGAGTGCGCCAGGAACCAGAGAGGTATGAACTTCTCGTGACTGAGTCTAGTGACACGTTACTCATAAATGATGAGCCTACTACCTATGGAAAGGCCATGAAAGGTCATGACTCTCAGAAGTGGCGAAAATCCATGGAATTGGAGATGGAATCCATGTATACCACCAAAGTATGGACTTTGGCAGAACCATCCCAAGGGGTGCGGCCCATAGGGTGCAAGTGGGTCTTCAAGAAGAAGACCGACTTGGATGGTAATGTGATTACCTATAATGGACGATTGGTGGCAAAAGGATTCAGACACATTCATGGTATAGACTATGATCAAACCTTTTCACCAGTCGCAATGACCAAATCCATTTGAATCCTACTTGCTGTTGCAGCTTACTACGACTACGAGATTTGGCAGATGGATGTCAAAACAGCGTTTCTGTATGGAAACATCCTCGAGGATGTGTACATGACACAACCTTAGGGTTTTGTAGATCAAGAGCATGCAAATAAAGTCTGTAAGCTATAACGATCCATTTATGGATTAAAGAAAGTTTCTAGGAGTTGGAATCGACATTTTGATGAAGCAGTCAAAGAGTTTGACTTCATCAAGAACAAAGATGAGTCTTTTTTCTACAAGAAGGTTAGTGGGAGCTCTGTTAATTTTTTGGTCTTATATGTGGATGGCATATTACTCATTGAAAGCGACATTCCTATGCTGCAATCTGTGAAAGATTGGATAGAAAAGTGTTTCTAAATGAAAGACTTAGGGGAAGCAGCTTATGTACTTGGTATCAAGATCTATAAGGATAGATTGAGGAAGCTTCTAGGCCTAAGTCAAAGTACATTTATAGACAATGTCGTGAATCGGTTCAACATGCAAGATTCCAAGAAGGGATTCTTGCCCATGTCACATGGAATCACTCTTTCGAAGAGCGATTGTCCTTCCAATGAGATTGAGAAGGAGCGCATGAGTAGGATACCCTATTCCTCGACCATATGATCCATTATGTACGCCATGTTATGTACTAGACCAGATGTGTCATACGCGTTGAGTATGACAAGCAAAATATCAGTCTAATCCGGGTTAAAGTCACTAGATAGCAGTCAAGAACATCCTAAAGTACTTGAGAAGAACTAAGGATGCTTTCTTGATCTATGGAGGGGAGGAAGAGTTGCGTGTAAGGGGTTACACGGATGCAAGCGTTTCGGGATTGACTTCAGATCACAGTGCGTGTAAGGGGTTACACGGATCCAAACCGAAAGAGATGATTTCAGATCACAGTCGGGATTCGTGTATTGCCTGAATGGATGTGCTGTGAGCTGGAAGAGTTCCAAGCAAGAGACGGTTGGTAATTGATAACGCCCAATTAGGGGTTATCTTTTAGCCTGATTTCACGAGCATTTGTGTTAGAAAACAGCGTCTTTTGTCGGGATTTGCCTTAGAATGCCTCGGGAAGTTAGAACGAGACGGTTATTTGTACTTTCTGGATTCCTTCTTATTTATTGCTTTTATTGGATATGATCGCGGGTTCTGTTCATGTTGCCTTTTCAGGAACAGGTTCGGGCTAAGACGGGAACACGGAAAAGCAGGAGAACACCGAGAGAGGCAAACTGGGGACTTCAGGCAGAAGAGTGGGACCCAGGAGAACACCGAAACAGGGGCTGCGTATATACACAAGCCTTGCGTATATACGCAGGCAGGGGGTGGTGGTGGTTGGTGTGTGGGCCCCTGGTTGCGTATATACGCAACCCTTGGGTATATACGCAACCAGTTTGACTTTTTTCCAAAGTCGGTGGACTGATGGCAGTTTTCGTAATTTTTGGCGCAAGCGTTTCGGGAAAAAACAGCACTATTTAAAGACTCGTCCAGACTCGTTTTGAGAGACACAATACACAGCACAACCGAAGGACAAGTCAGAGCATCCCCGGAGAGCACGGAAGAGCGATTCGAGATTCGAAGACTTAGTTTGATTTCATTCTCTCTCTTTATATTCAGAAACTGTGTTTAGTATTATGTCTATTCGTAGCTAAACTTCTTACCTAGGTTCTCGGTGAATCTAGGGTTTCGTATCCAGATTTTATGACTACTTTGATTATGGATTCATGATTGTTATCTTAATTCAGCAAGTTGTATCTGTTATTCTGGCTTTGATTATTATCGTATATGCATGATAGGATTGATCACCCAGGATTGCTATAGACCCGAGCCTGTAGGTGAAAATGTCAGGTTAGGGTTAGGAAGAAAAGTCAGGATTTAGTACCTTACCCTGATAGACCGACCAGAGAAAGGGAGATAGGGCTAGCACCGAAAAACGTGAGACTGATTGTAAGAGAATTTGACCCGGGCCATCTGGACAGGTTAGAAACCATAGCAGGATTAGATCGAGACTGCACACTTAGGCAGCTTAACAGGAATCCGAAAGTCTGCAGGATCGGGATTTTGTGTGGAAGCTGAAAGGTCACTGCACAACGGTACGTTGCACAGATAACGAAACTGCTGAGTGTTTTCATAATCAAACTTAAAACTAAAATATGTAGAAACCCTAGGGGATCCTGGAGCCTAGTTCCCATCCATTATAGTAACAACCAATTCAGCGCATTTCAGAAAAACGTCACAAAAATATTTGCGTTTATGTTTTAATTCCTGTTTTTAGGTTAGTAAACTGCAACCACAACCAACTCCTCCTCGTTAATACACTCGGTTAACTAAAACTGATTACGTGAGAAAACCCGAAACAATCTCTGTGGGATCGAAAACCCGAGTTGAAATACACCCGATATTACTTGATTTCGTATACTTGCAAATAGCCTGTATTCTGCGCATCAGTAATTCTACAACTGAGGGTGAGTACATTGCTTCAAGTGGCGCAACAAAGGAAGCTGTTTGGATTAGGAAGTTAATCACTGAGCTTGGTGTGGTTCCTAGAATTGTCGATCCAGTAGAGTTGTATTGTGAGAACACTGGGGCGATCGCACAATCAAAGCAACGCAGGTCACACCAGAAATCCAAACACGTACTCAGAAAGTTCCATCGTATTCGAGATATCATCGATAGAGGATCAGGTGTGAAGATACGCAAGATTCATACATATGAGGATCTCTCAGATCCACTTACAAACCAGCTTGTTCAACACAAGCATGAAGGGAACACTAGATCAATGGGCATACGGGATGCACTAGATTGGCTCTAGTGCAAGTGGGAGACTGTTGGAATAGGTGCCCTAGAGGCAATCTTTTTAGTATGAATAGTGTTTTTGGCTAGAAACATTCATTGTATTATTTATGCGGATATGTAATATAATGAAGTCCTTAAATTGCAAATATTTTGTTTATCCTTAATATCCCTAGTCAATTATATTGATTAACAGGACGATCAACTATAGACTAGTATGGGGTTGGATTGATATGGAGATATTACGATCCAACACATGGGTATGCATTAGGAGTAATAACATACTGGATTGACCCATAACGAGAAGGCTACATACAAGTTATGTAAAGTCATAAGCGCTTCTTGTAGTGACAACGGCACTGTCATCCTTAGATTTGAAGTCACTAGATCCTCTATTTGTGGATTGTTGTGTTTCGACATCGTCAAACGCTACACCGTAACTGGTTAGTAATAAAGGCGTTAGTTGGATACAATAAGGAAGAAATCTTAGCGGTGGTAATGACGTTGATAGAATTTTTCCTCCCACATAACTGGAGTTAATATCCACGGGCAGGGATGGTTCTCATAGAATGTCTGGCTAGACTCAGATAACTCAATATGGGATATTGGTGTTATCTGCATGGATGAGACTATTCCCCGGATCGAGAAACTATGGATTGGATATACGAGTGTGACTTGTATGTCTCGTTTCCAATACGGATATAGAGACAAAGGGATGAGACAATACTTGCACAAGGTATGTCGGATGACTATTTCTATTAGTTGGGTGGCATTAATGTATTACTAGAGACCGCTACGTATTAGTAAATTGTTACTACCAACTAAGTAGAAACCTATGGGGTCACACTCCCTATGGATTAGACCGGACAAGGGAAACAATTAATATGATTAATTAATAATAAGTATCAATACGCAACTACTTGCAAACTTAGTAGGACTTATTTTGCAAGTTGGACTAATCCGTGTATGGACATGATTAGGATAGGGGCTTTTATGCAGTCAACAAAGAGTTGTTGGACTATATAAAGACACTCCTAGCTTCCTTCCCACAACTACTTTTGATAACACATTGAGTGGGAGAAAAAATCAAGGAGAGAGAGAAAATCTTAAAGGAGGCCGAACCCCCCTTGGGACCGCCCCTAACCCGTTGGCCACAAGAGGTGCCGCCCACATCTTTGATCTGTTTTGCATGATCGTGATCTTCTTCCTCTTCTTCCTTCAATCCTAGCTAGAATAAAGGCTTGAAGGATCCGGTTTCAATCCTAGGAGCGGACTAGCCATAGAGACATGAATACAATTTCACGTGTGAAGTCATCAAAGGAGATCCAAAAGGTACTTTGACACTAATCCCTTACTATCGTTATGTTGCCTCTTCCTGTGATCCTTGGAGGGTTTTGAACGGATTAATTTATGTTTATTCCGCTGCGTATCCGTATCAAAACCCTACAACCCAACATTGCTTGTGATTACTGTGTGTTTAAGGTTGGGGCTTAAATAACTGATGACTATTTGATGCATTCATAATTACGGTATTTTTCTTATAAAATCATATGACTACTCTTTTAACTCCTCATATTGTGAAAGAATATTTATCAATTATCATTGAATTCCGTAGTTATGTTGCAACACTTTTACCTGCATGTTTAATTATGATTTTCTAAACATGGTCCATCTTTCCATCTTTCTGTATATATCAGTTTACCTGTTTTTTGGCATTTTTAATAGGTTCGCTGTGAATAGTGATCGCTAGTTTCAAATTGATAGATACAATGTATCGTGGAAATGATAGAGAGTCAAATGTAACATTGCCAAAGTTCGAGAGACAGGAATCGCTAATAAATAAGGGAAGTAAAAAAAAAAACAGTAACTTCTTTTTTAATGTGTGGTTATGATGAAGAGAGAGATAAGTAATCTTGACAAAGTTTGGAATTCATATCTCTTAACATGAGTGGTATCTTCGAGCTATAGATTTTAAGTAGTAACGAGGAAAAATGAAAATCATGTGCACTGGTATTTTCTCAACTTTCAATTTGAAGATACACTATATTGTACGTGTTGGTGCCTTTGTAAGTGAAATACCCCGTTTTGTGTCTACGGGTGTTTTTGTACTATGAGTATAAGTCTTGGGAGTTTATTTTTATTGTTAATAAGCTTTTAGAGTTTTTGTGACTTTTACCTAAAGTTGTTAGTGCCCTTTACCTAAACTAGGGGTTTTAAAGTGTCTTTTCACTAAACTAGGGGTGTGAAAGTGTCTTTTTCAACAGATTGATATCAATTTTACACCCAAAATCATACTACCGTGATTTCTTCCCCAAATTCACGTATGTGAATTGGAAAAAAAAAATCTCCTGTCGATCGGATTGTTGCCTTCTTCGTCAAAAATTGTTTCAACCTCTTCCTTTCTTAGTTGGTTATATGCCAAATCACCTTCTCCATCTATCTACTCTCACGATCCTCTCTCTCTCTCTCCCTCCCTCTCTTGGTCCTTCCGGCAGAAGAAGAAGAGCAGCGGCAGCGGCAGTCCGCCACCACCGTCGCTCCACCCTCTCTATCAAATCCTTTATGTCCTCTTTCGTTACATTGTTCAGATTGAACGGTTCTGGCATGATTGGCTCCATCAGATTCATCGTCGTCATCTCCTACGTGTGTCGCCTCCATCTCCTCCAAAAAAGTTCGTTTGCGCGTCGGAATTCCCCAATTCTCTCTTCCTTGCACTCGTGAGAATCGATTCACTCATTAATTTCAGAATTTTCTTGCTTTGATTCTCATGTTTAATCACATGTTTCATCTTGAATTGCCGTGGTTCGATAACGTTCATGTTATACCATTAAACCCTAGGTGTATAGGTGGTTAAAATCAATCCGTAACAAGAGGCTGTGTATCGAGTTGCTAGGGTGAGTTGTAATCGTCGGGTAATAGAATTGAATTTGAAATCGAGACAATTAACTCATAATTGGGTGTCCTAGAGTTTTTGAACAATCTGTTCGGTCGCCAAAGGGTTTGAATTCGTCGCTTTAGGGCTGTTTTTAGTCGGCGAAAGTTGCTGAAATTGTCATTAATGCTGATGGGTTCAAATTGAAGTGTTTAGACGTTGAAACTAGTTGGAATATGGGAGTTTTAACACTCATTTTGTGATCTTGACACTAAATACATATGTTTAAGAGAATTTGCGAGTTACTTCTGACAAAATATAAGTCTAAGTTAATTAGTAATCTCCTTGTGTAAAAATTAAATAGTCTAGTTGGGTATAAGAAATGGACCGGCGAATAGAACCGTGTCACTAGCATAGAACCACTCGTCCTACTCAAGTGCGTATCGGGTTTACTTGGGAATGTTGGGTTGGTGTTAGAACCTAAACCGTTGAGCGTCATGTGCATGTAGTATAGTTCAGCTCTTATATTACTAAAATATTATAATTAATTAGAATATTGTTAACTTGTAGGCGGCGAGTTCTCGGACGACGGGGTACGTTGAGTACTACGACTGAGTCGCTATAGTTGCTTGCATTTGAGGTGAGTAAACATGTCAGGCCTAGTGTGCCTACCGCCTTTCGTGTAGAATGATTATTTCACTTCTTGTCTCAAAATGAATTTACGTGTTATGTGCATTACATGCCATTTAAATATATGATTTTACTTGTTAAATGTTTTTCTTGAAAATATCAGAAAAATATAATAATGGATGATAACGTAAAGTGGAAGAGTTGTGCGGGGTTGTTGCTTGGTTACTATTGGCTTGGGCGTGTTGACTACGTTCACGCGTCCAATTAATTTTATTTAATCCGGTTTCAATGCCCCGGATAGCTCCTTGTACTCACCATTCTGGCCGCAAGAGTATTAAGGGGGTGTCGACACTTAAGGTCCTGGATGCTTGCGAGATGGTTGGTTCTTTCCCCGTTACAACAAATTAACAAGTTGGTTTTGAATTTGATATTATTAATGGAAAATGAATTAATATGCGGTTTTGGATTCCCATCTTGGATAATAAACTGGTTTTGGGAAAATACAGTGGAATTGGAAACTCTCATTCCTTTCTTACAAGTGTCAAACTTTATTTCCGCCGTGTTTAAGATGAAGTACTACATGAAAAGTTGGTTACTGCTTTATAAATTGCATCATAATCATTTTACATGCTTGGGTGTTTATTTGCTCAGTATTTATTGCTGATTTTGGAACTGTGGTGTTCCCTTTCTGTTTTCTGCACACAGGTTTAGATGGGAGTTTGGCATAGCGGGGAACGTGAATCATCACCATCTTGACTGCTAGACCTTCCATTTTAATAAATAAAACTTCCTTAAGTTTCATTGTGCTCCATTAGAATGGTTAATGCCCGTTTTCAGGCAAAATAATTTTGATTGTAATAAAGTATTCTTTTAAGAATTTTATTTTAGTTTGCTTGGTATCCAATTTAAAACGTCCTTGTATCTGCGTTTCATCTCGGGTACGGAGTGACACCCCCAGGCTTTCGGCTTGGTCATTCTGGGGGTGTTATAGTAAAAACGTAGTAGTAGTTTATTTTTTATAGGATCGTCATATACGCAAACAGCAGAAGCGGCTGCTTTATACAATATCCTTATTTAGATATGTGTAGATTATATGTGTTTCTCGTGCACAACTTTTGAGTAGGCATACAGAAGGAACCTCAGGAATGCAATTTAAACTTGGTCATTAAGTAGTTCTATGCAGTCTTATGTCCTGAGATTAACACTAAGATCCAGATTATATGTCATGAGATTAACACTCAGATCCGAATTATAACACTGGTCCACAAAATGCAAATTGTATGAGCAGATGATAAACACCGTTTACACCTCAGTTATGATATGAGTGATCTAGAACTATTCTTTTCAAATATAGCTGACAGATGAGTATGCCTACGCAGGTATATCATGGAACATGTTATATACAAGTGTTACGTCAGCAATAACCCTATTTCTAATTGTACAAAACAAACTAAATTTGTATAGATTTTTTTTTGTTTTTCCCGTTTTCATATTATATGAGTTCAGTTATATGCGGGAAGAAATGCGTCACACAATGCATAAGGTACTCAATCATGCATCATTTCATAAATGAGTGCGTAAATCCTCGGTTCTGGGTTAATGCATGGAGACAGGTATCTGAGTTGTTAATGTTGCCAAATGGAAATAAAAAAGGAAGTATTTCTTTTGTTTAGCTAAAGCTAGCTTCTTTGGTTCTAATTCATTCTTTTTAATTTGTTAAATTTGAATCTCTGCATTCTAACAAAGGTTAAGAAGACATAATGGAGATAAGCTAAGATTTTCCTTACCAATGATTGAAAGAGTACACGACAATTTGTGCCGAAGAATAGCACTTCACGTGCCAAATCCTTCAATCACATGTATAAAAAGAAGCTAGCAGGGATCAAATTTACATCAAAGCCTTCAATCAACTGTATAAAAAGAAGTATGTAGGGGTCAATATACATCAAAGCTTAGAGAACCCAACTAAGCCAAACATATAATATTGAAGTATTGAAGGCTGGAGGACTGAATTGAAATGCAAAATTTACTGTTCATTTGGTATCTGAATTACCAAATGAACAGTACTCTTCTGAGAAGCAGCTACCGTTGGATTAGGGAAGGAGGAGCTTCAGCAGCCGTTGATCATCAACGTTCTTCTGTTTTAAATTAGTTCTAGTAGAACGCTGGCGTTTTGTGCCTAACCGTTAGTTTATGTTTTTAATTAGTAGTTAATCCTTTCATTAGCTGAGTCATCTATTAGGACGCGTGGCACGTCCTGATTGGCTGGTTCACTTCTGAATGATGTGTTTTTCATTTTGGGTATTTAGGGTCTGTATCTCATCTTCGGAGACTATGATTTTGAATTCAATCGAAGAAGTGTTATCCATTTCTCTGAAATTCAATATGGTATCAGAGCCTGGTTTGATTTCGCCGTCGCCATTGCTAGGGTTGCTCTCGGATTGCACCGATCTAGCTGTTTCTTCTCACCATGGTTTTACCAGAAGCAGAACACTCTTCTTCTGGTTCTGGATCTCGCGCTATGGATGGATCTTCACCTTCTTTCCTTCATAATTCAGACTCACCTGGTATGATCTTAGTCTCTCAAGTTCTTACTGGCGATAATTTCAATTTATGGTATCGTTCCATGATTGTTGCTCTTGAAGCTAAGAACAAGTTAGATTCTGTTACCGGAGTGATTGTTGAGCCTGATAGGACTTCTGAGATCTATTCCTTGTGGAAGCGTTGTGATCGCATGGTTATTTCCTGGTTATTGAATTCAGTTAGCAAAGAAATTGCTTCTAGTGTTGTTTATTACTCCACAGCCAAAGATATTTGGTCTGATATTGTTGAAAGGTTTTCTCAAAAGAACTTGCCTAAGATTTTTCAGCTTAGCAGTGCTATTGTCAATTTGAAGCAAGGTAGTCTTAGTGTTACTGCCTATTACACTAGGCTAAAGTCTTTATGGGATGAACTTGATAACTACACATAGATGCCTAGATGCACTTGTGGAGCTCTACACTCTTGCACTTGTAATGTATTAGGGATGATGCATAACAAGGTTCAACAGGAACATGTTATGCAATTTTTGATGGGACTTATTTCTGGTTACTCTTCTGTTAGAGACCAGGTTTTACTCATGGATCCCTTACCAAGTTTGAATAGAGTGTTTGCTAAAATTGTACAGCAAGAGATGCAGGGAGCTATCTCTGAGTCCTCTTCTGTTTCTGTGCCTTCTATGGCTATGTAATCATCTCCATTTCATAATGGCCACACCTATGATGGACCACCTCATGGAGATTCTCCTTCCCATAATGGACCTCCAAAATCTAAACTCACTTGCACACATTGTGGGGGGACTGGTCATGTTAAAGCCAAATGCTGGAAGTTACATGGCTACCCTGCTAATTTCAAAAGCAAACACAAATCACAAGCACACAATGTGTCAAGTGAAACATATAATCCTGATAGCAAAAGTGTTTTTCCTTTCACACAAATTCAGTGTCAACAAATGATGCAGTACATCAACACACAAATGCAGAGCTCTTCTTCTCAATCTCCTGGTGCAATAAGTGATGCTGGTTCTGTATCTCCATCTCACAGTAGTCACTCACTAGAGAGCCCTGTTCATCAGTATCAGAAAGGAGACTTTTCTTATGCTCAGCACTTTATGGGAAGTGCGATGCATTCTTTGTGTTTTAACACTTCTCTTATGAAAGACAGTGGTGACAAGCATTTTTGGATCATTGACAGTGGAGCCACTGATCATATGTGTTCCTCTTTGAGTGTTTTGTTGAATCCTGTTGAGATGAGAGATGTTTATGTCTATTTACCTAATGGGAAGACGGTGAAGGCTTCCCATACAGGTTCTGTTCAGGTCACTCCTACTTTAGAGCTGAAAGGGGTTCTATATATACCTGATTTTCAATTAAATTTGTTGTCTATGACACAATTGGCTAAGCAGCAAGGATGTGTATTTCTGTGTGATTTATAGAAGTGCCAGATCCTTCATTCTGATACAAAAGTGGTTTTGGGAGAAGGAAATCCAATGGATTGTATCTTCTCCAAACAAACAAAGCAACAATTTGTCAAACTTCTGCAAGTGTAGTTGTTTCAAATGACATCTGGCATAAAAGACTTGGGCATTTATCTGATACAAAGCTGAAATGGATCCAGAAAGTTTTAAATGTTGAGTCAGCAATTGATAATTCTTTGTGTGAAGTTTGTCCTCAAGCAAAACAAATAAAGCTTCCATATCCCAGTATTGGTAAAATGGAAACTTCTCCTTTTTCTCTTATTCATTGTGTTATCTGGGGACCTTACAAAACTCCTACATATGCTGGCTACAGATACTTTCTTACCTTGGTAGATGATGCCACAAGAATGACTTGGGTGTATCTTCTTGTTCATAAATGAGAAGCTCAAACAGTTATTCCTCAGTTTTATCAGTTGATTGAGACTCAGTTTAAGAGCAAGATACAGAAGTTTAGAAGTGATAATGCCAAGGAACTGGCTTTGGTAGATTTCATGCTCTCCAAAGGCATTGTGCATCAGTTAAGTTGTGTTGAAGCTCACCAGCAGAATTCAGTAGTTGAGAGAAAACATCAGCACTTATTGAATGTTGGGAGAGCTCTCATGTTCCAATCTTTCTTACCTCAGAAGTTTTGGGGTGATAGCATTATGACAGCTGCTTATTTGATTAATAGAGTTCCTACAGCTGTATTGAATCATTAATCCCCTTTTGAGTGTTTATATGGCATCACTCCTGACTATGATTCACTTAGAGTGTTTGGGTGCTTATGTTACAGCTCTACTCTCATGCAGGGGAGGACTAAATTTGATCCTAGAGCTGTTCCTTGTGTATTTCTTGGATATGTCTTTGGAGTGAAAGGTTACAGACTCTACAATTTGAAAGAATGCACTTTTTTGGTTTCTAGAAATGTTACATTTCATGAAACAGTGTTTCCTTTCTCTAATTCATCTTTGTGGCCCAAGATTACAGATGATATAGTGCTGCCTACAATCTGTGAGAACACTCTCAATTATGGAAATGATGTACACAGAATCTCTGAGCCTATCAATGATACAAACACTGTTCTTCAACAAACTCAAAGTTCACAACCCAGAAGAAGTGCCATAGAGACAAGAACTCCAGGTTATCTAAGGGATTATATTGTAAACAAGCCAAGAATGGTGTCAGCTTGTTTGTCTCCAGTCATTTTTGATCCATCTCCAGGTAACACATCTGTATACTCACAATATATGAACACCATCAGTTCTATTTGTGAACTTGACACTTACCAAGAAGCTTGCAAAGATCCCAAATGGGTTGAGGCAATGCAGACAAAATTAAAGGCTCTAGAGCTTAATAATACTTGGCAAGTGGTTGTTTTGCCTCCAGGACATGATCCTGTTGGATGTAAATGGGTCTATAAGGTTAAACTCAACTCTAATGGCACAGTTGAGAGATATAAAGCTAGGCTTGTTGCAAAAGGGTATACACAAACAGAAGGGATAGACTATAATGAGACCTTTTCTCCTGTTGCTAAATTGCCAACATTGAAATGTTTATTAGCTCTTGCTGCAATAAAAGGTTGGCACTTATTGCAACTTGATGTGAATAATGCCTTTTTGCATGGAGAACTTGAGGAAGAAGTTTATATGACATTGCCTTTGGGGTATGATCCCCCTGCTTGTTTGTCTTCTCAAAGAAATGGAAATATAGTGTGTCACTTGCAGAAGTCTCTCTATGGTTTGAAACAGGCATCAAGACAGTGGTATAGCAAATTTTCTGCAACTCTTATAGATTTGGGTTTTGAACAATGTAAGACTGATTACACACTTTTTGTGAGGAAGTCTTCTGATTCTTTCATTTGCATTCTGGTATATGTTGATGATATAGTTCTAGGAGGAACTCACTTGTCAAAACTGCAAGATCTCAAGACTGCTCTAAATAACTAGTTTCAGTTGAAGGATTTGGGGTTTCTCAGGTACTTTCTTGGTTTTGAAATAGCAAGAACTGATCATGGTATTAGTCTGTGCCAGAGAAAATTTGCAATGGAGATTTTGGAAGAATATGGATACAGTAAGTGCAAGACAGCTTCTGTACCTATGGATCCACTTTTGAAGCTTACTGCTGCAAGTGGTGATATACTCTCTAATGTTGACAGTGTGAAATACAGAAAGCTAGTTGGTAAGCTACTGTACTTATGCAATTCAAGACCAGATATGTGCTTTGCTGTGCACAAATTATCTCAGTACATTTCTAAACCTACATCCATCCATCTCAAAGCAGCACATCATGTCTTGAGATATCTCAGCAATGCTCCCTCTCAAGGTTTGTATTTTGCAGCATCTTCATCCATTGATCTTGTGGGCTATTCTGATGCAGACTGGGCAGGGTGTTTAGACACCAGAAAGTCCACCTCTGGTTTTCTGATATACATAGGAGACTCTTTAGTCTCTTGGAAGTCAAGAAAGCAAACAGTCATTTCAAGAAGCTCAACTGAATCTGAGTATAGAGCACTTGCTACAATATCTTGTGAGGTAAAATGGTTTTTATACCTACTTTCTGATTTTGGCATTTCTTTGAGCAAGAAACCAATTGTTTTCTGTGATAGCAACTCAGCTCTTCAATTAGCTGCAAATCATGTGTTTCATGACAAAACCAAGCATATT
The DNA here is from genome assembly GCA_023055425.1 of Linanthus parryae. Classification (NCBI taxonomy): domain Eukaryota; kingdom Viridiplantae; phylum Streptophyta; class Magnoliopsida; order Ericales; family Polemoniaceae; genus Linanthus; species Linanthus parryae. Next base: position 19,108,281 of record JALGPY010000012.1, on the reverse strand, counting down.
GACATTGATTGTCACTTGGTAAGAGATCTAGTAAAGAAAGGAGTGTTTTGTTTGAAGCACATTCACACTTCTTTTCAGTTGGCAGATATTCTCACCAAGGCTTTGCATCCAGCTGTTTTTGGTTTTCTGCTATCCAAGTTGGGAGTTAGACTTGTTCACTCACCAACTTGAGGAGGGGTATTGAAGTATTGAAGGCTGGAGGACTGAATTGAAATGCAAAAGTTACTGTTCATTTGGTATCTGAGTTACCAAATGAACAGTACTCTTCTGAGAAGCAGCTACCGTTGAATTAGGGAAGGAGGAGCTTCAGCAGCCGTTGATCATCAACGTTCTTCTGTTTTAAATTAGTTCTAGTAGAACGGTGGCGTTTTGTGCCTAACCGTTAGTTTATGTTTTTAATTAGTAGTTAATCCGTTCATTAGCTGAGTCATCTAATAGGATGTGTGGCACGTCCTGATTGGCTAGTTCACTTCTGAATGATGTGTTTTTCATTTTGGGTATTTAGGGCTTGTATCTCATCTTCGGAGACTATGATTTTGAATTCAATCGAAGAAGTTTTTTCCAATTCTCTGAAATTCAATATATAAAACATAGATTGTTGTCATTACATCACTTTGCAACAACTCCACATTTGCAGCATGGCTATAATGTGCTGTTGACCTAGCTGTTCCATGAACCCACATGTACGACATAATTTGAGACAATGTTCTTCTGAAGAAGCCATTCTTCCGGTAAGTTAAGAGTTCCCTCTTATCTTACTTAGTTCTTATTGTTTGATGAATTGCAAAGTATTAAATGATTTCAATTAGCAAAATAGATTACTTTTATGCTATAATCATTCATGATAAGCTTTAGTTTTCAGAAAATACCACTCACCCATATTGTGTTTTGCATCTCGAAAAAGAAAAACGGCATAATAAAATCACTTCCCCTGTGTCCTGGCTTAAGCAGGGTATTATAGACACAATGAATACGACTCGGGCGAAAATTGAAACGTACACTTAAGATGATGACTGACAGAGAGGGCCTAAACAAAACAGATGTAGACAGCTGGACTTCGATTAACTTTGCTCCTTTTAAAAACATTGATGCTGAAATAAGAGTGATGGAGGTGCAACACAAAAGCAGGAATGTCGATCGAACCTACTATATTCCAGCACAACTCTTAAAATTTGTTTCAAACAGGTTGTTTTTTAAATATGGATTTACGCTACTCATTATACGAACGTGCTTATTGAAGTCAGTGGAATGAACATTTGAACAAGAAAATGAATTCACACAAGGAAAAACCTTTCACATACAACTTGAAATGCACATCCTTAAAAATCAAATTGAATTGCGATAAACGCAATTTATACTTCTCTACTTGGCCCCATGGTTTTGTCAGGAAGAACATGCAGATGAAAGCATGGATAAAGAACAATAGCCACACATTCAGTGATTACTAAAGTGTATGATATGCCGAAAAAATTGAGCAAACTATCTTAATTGACAATTTAGATGATGGGTATGCTTGCCAGAACCACTGAGTCAGGTGCTGAAATTCTTGTAACTTCACCTATGCAAGAAGTGACAAACATTTTCACCTCATCATCCTGAGTGCCTAAACAATTCTGTTATGATGAGACCCTGCATTACAGGAATCAGTGCCTCATGGATTGGTGTAGCAGGAGCTTGCTCCACTGTAGATAAAACTTTTGCTGTTTTTTATACCAAAAAAACCAAGGACTAAGAGGCACAAAAAAAAATGGAAGGCAATAAAGTTGAAATTTCTTGTTTTAGCAAGAGGTAACAACTACTACATGGTAAATAAATAAATAACAGCATGGCTCAGACAGAAATTAAACTTATCTTAAGGGATGGAATACCTAGTTAAATTGAAGCCGTAACATTTAAATGTATCATAAAAATCTAGCTTCAGCAATAATCTAATTAACTGCATTTTATCATTGAGAAATCCCTTCCAATGCTAAGGAGCTTATGCATGTCAAAAATGGACAACCACGACTTTTGGTTATGGCTTTAGAAGTAACAAAAAACAAAGAAAATGAAGACATTGAGCGTAATATTGATTATAAGCCCGATATCCGCACATTTCTCACCCCCCACAAAGGTTGCTACACCAGTTACCAAATCTTTTGGAGCACTGAATTTATAAAAGCAAATTTTGTTTTTGGAGAGGGAGAGCGAAGCCAACAGTGGAAATCACTTTAGTGATTGTCACTATTACATGAGCGGAATATATGTCAGTGGCCCCTATATAGGTACCATGAGAAACACGACAACGAAAACTCGTGCTCTTACTTCTCTCTCGAATTTCTCCTTCTTTCTCACCGAATGTTTAGAATGCATAAATAAATCACAGCACTAACAACACCAAAAAGTGGCATGTACTTGATAGAAACATTTGGGTGGCGCTTATAGATCTCAGCTTTTTCACGGTCTGATGTGGGATACCTACCTACCTTGTCAATTAGAAATATAATATTTCAAAAAAAAAAAAAAATTGTAGCCAAAATCAAAACAGTTTTTTGTGAAACCATCACTAACAGTTGCAGCTATGTGCTACGAACTGCTCTTCAGTCCGGCACTGGATTATAATTCCATGACAGGCTCCAGCTTATTTTATCTCTGCTAATCTCTCTTCTACTTCAGTACGACTATTTTTTTGTGTTTGAAAGTACCATTCTTGCTTCATCAATCCGTTTTTTATCACCAACCAACAAAGAGACTCAGGGATGATGCACAGAGCACAGACGATGAAAACCGAAGGTAGGATACCAACACCAAGAGCATCACCAAGGAAGTAACAGCAGTGGAGGCTGTCGTTTTTCTCCATTGAACCCAATCCCCTATTAGTAGAATAGCACAATCTACTATAAAGACATATACTACTCAGACTGAAATATACAAATTGATTTGAAGGACATAGATGGTAAAACAACCTTTACCTTCTATCTCATTCTCTCTCTCACCCTCTCACTCATGCGACCAAAAAGAAGAAATAAGGAAGCAACAGCAGCTGAGGCTGCCTTTTTTTTTCCATTGCAACCAATCCACCATTAGCAGAATAGTACAATCTAGTATGAAGGCATATCAACGATACCCACTACCAACTCATGCCATTATTTCACTTACAGGAAGAGTTCATGGTCGTCGAAGTATACATGCTTAGAAGCTTTACCCAAAGCAGAACTCACAACCTTACGATGCTATGCGACATCAGAAGAATTTATAGTTGGGTCTCAATCAGGTGCAATGCCTTCACCCCTCAGTAATGATAAATTCAAAGCGGTGGCAGTGATGGTACAATGGCATGTAAAGATTTGCACTAGCTAAGATGTGACGCAGATATGTATATGCTATTATTTGTAGAGCCTCAGATCGGTGAATGCGATCAGCCTATGATGACACCGCCATGGCTGCAACAACAACGAGAAGTGATGCTCGCTATGATTACCCTGCCAAGATGCGGGTCAGTATCGTAGTCTAAATTGCAAGCTATATAAATTTATCATCACAGCCTCTCAGCGATGTAAGATGATCTGACAATGTTACCTAGGCTGCACACTGCAAAGGTAAAATGCTGAAGCCATTCCCTCCTTTTTTTGGGGTAAAACACGACCTAAAACAAAAACTAAGACAAAATCAGCCTAAAACAACCAGCACCCTGACTATCGGCTATAAGAAAAGAATTACAGTACTGAGAAGCCATCCTCAAGAGTTGCTTCTGGGTAAAAGAAGAGCAAGCTTTGGCAAGAAAATCTGCAGTCTGATTTGCTTCCCTCCAGATCTTGTGGACTTCACTCCTTGTCATAGCCAGCAACTTTCTGATTTCACTGATCATCAACCATAAAACTGGGCTTTGATTACCTTGTAAGTTCAACTGCACAGCCTCTCCGGAGTCAGATTCAGAGATGGTATTCTTCCCTCCATTTTCTTGCAACAACATTAAACCTTTATGGATAGCCCAAAGCTCAGCATCTAAAACTGACTATCCCACAAACTGATGATAACCCCAAATCCAATTTCCATCATTGCCTCTGCACACAAGGCCAATAGCCATTCCTTGATGAGAATTAACTTCGGCACAGTCTACATTAACCTTCAATTGATGCACTTCAGGCATTGTCTAGCACACCCAAATAGCTTTCTTAAACACTTTGTTTATATCCAACCCCGAATGGAATCAATCTGCTTTGTATAATGTTGAATAATTCTCACAGCATCACAAGGAAACAGAAAGGTTTCTACATGCACTTTCTCGTTATGCCACATCCAAATGAGAGAGACAGCTGACAAGAAGAGTGTTTGCCAGGGAATATTTGCAGGAATGCCCCGATTCTTCTGCTTAATATTAGTATCCACCCAATCTTCTAGGTTCATATAAAAAACACCCTCCAACAATGACTTTTAACCAGCAATTTCCATATATGAGTTACCCAAGGGAAATCTCTCGAGACATGTAATGTGGTCTCTCACACATTATCACAGAGAAGACATGTAGCAGAAGATATAATACCTCCTATGAGCTTTGAGATATTGAGTGCACAATTTGTCTTGCCTGATCAGCCAAATCAGAGTTTTCCACCTTTGAGGGCCTTTTATCCTCCAAGTCTCTATCCAGTACTTGAACCGATCCACATTCAAGTCTGACTTGGTCAAAATTTTGTAAGCAGAAGCAACTGTATATTGACCATTACTTGAGGCCATCCAAATATCCTTATCATCAGCCACTTCATCATTTTGAACTTCAACACATATAACTAACTCCAACATAGAATCTGACAAACAATACTCAAGTCGATTCAATCTCCAACCCTGATTAGAAACCCAGTAATCAGCCACTGTCATATGAAGCATATCATATGTCACATCTCCAATAGCAAAATCCACCAATTTAAATTCTCCCAACCAGGATTCAAGCCAGAAGAGAGTGTTCCTTCCATTACCAATCTTCTTACCAATACCATTTTTAACAACTTTTATAGCTGTAAACAAGTGTTTCCACACTCTAGAATGATGAGAACTTAGAGTTTTAGCACCATACTTCTGAGTGAAAATTTTAGAAGAAATAGAATTCTCATACCTCATTCTCCATCTAGTCTTTACAAACATAGCTAGATTGAAGGATGCAGGGTTCTTAAAACCTAAGCCACCCAGCTCTTTAGGAGTTCTAGCTTTATCCCATCCAATTAAAGGTAGTTTGGCTCTTTCAGAAATTCCACCCACAAGAATTTCTTGCAAGCCTTATCAACCTCATTAATGATTGTTTGAGGGAGCAATGTAGACTGCATGGCATAGCAAGGAAGAGCCTGCAAAATAGTTATTATAACTGTCACTCTACCAGCAAGAGAGAGCTGACTAGCCATCCAGCCACTAAGTTTAACTCTGACTTTATCCACCAAGAATTGAAAAGTGGCTGCATTAAATTTCTTATGAATTAAAGGCATGCCTAAATGAGCTCCCAGATTATCAGTAAGCCCAATCCCCCAGAATATGACTTCGTTCAGAAGCCTTTTCTCTATTAACCCCAGTAGACACAAATAGCTTTGACTTGTCAAAATTAATTGACTGTACTGTCTCTTCACCGAACTCCAGAAGCACTCTTCTCATTCTTCTAATCTGCTTGGGTGTAGCTTCACCAAAAAACAACAAGTCATCTGCAAAAAACAGATGTGTTACTGCTTGCCCACCCCTAGCACAACAAACACCTTTCCACTTTCCTTGTGCAACAGCAGCTTCAATTTTTTGCGCCAGAATTTCCATAGTTAGTAAGAAGAGATAAGGAGATATTGGATCTCCTTGTCTCACACCCCTCTCATGACTAATCCATCTTTGTTTCTCACCATTCCACAAGACACTAAATCTGTTAGATGTCACAGAATCCATGATGAGAGCAACCCAATTTTGTGGCAACCCCATTTGCTGTAGAATAGACTGAATCACCTTTCATTTGAACTTGTCATAGGCCTTAGGCAAGATCAATTTTAATTGAAACCCCACCCTTCTTAATCTTCATGTGATTGAGTGTATGTAAAACCTCTCGAGCTATAAGAATATTTTCACAAGCATGTCTGCCAGGAAGAAAACTAAACTGGGCTGGATGAATAACTCTTTGAAAAATTGGTCTCAATCTATGAGTAACCAATTTAGTAATGACTTTCAGAACTACATTACATAATCTTATTGGTCTAAATTGACCAAAAGTTTCATGTTGATCAATATTTGGAATTAGCACCAAAAGAGTGTCATTTATACCTTTGGGGAGCTGACCTTGGCAGATAGCCTCCTGCACCATCTTTATAAGAGAATTACCCACAATACTCTATTGATGTTGATAGAAGTAAGGTATAACTCCATCTATCCCTGGGCTCTTATAACTCCCCATAGAGAGCAGAACCTTATGTACTTCAGCTGCAGTGATTGGCTTCATTAGCTCCCCATACTCAGCATCATTTAGAACACACCCTTTCCAAGCAAAGTTTTGCAAATCAGGGCTAGCATCAGCATGAAGAGATTAAAAATGAAGAGAGACACCTTCTTTAAGAGCCACCTCATCATTACACCAATCCACTCCATTGAACTTAAGCATAGTAATCTTATTCTTTTTTCCTTCTTACCACAGTGGTAAGATGGAAGAATCTAGAGTTTTTATCACCCAGCAGAACTTTATCCACTCTAGACTTCTGAAACCAAAATAAATTCTTCTTGAGCTAACACTTTATTAAACTGATCTTGCAGCTCTACCTCTAACTATCTCAGAAAATTGCAGTCCCTTGTAGCAAGAGCTTTCTGGATACCCATCAAACGAGCTACCAAATTCCTTTTCCTACTAAAAATGTTACCAAAATAAGACACATTCCAATCTTTCATCTTACTAGTGATGAAATTCACAGCTTCTGCAATTGGCAACTCACTCCTCCAATGCTTCTGAATCAAATCAGCAAAACTATCCTCTGTGAACCATGCCAATTCCATTCTAAAAGGCTTTGAGCTTTGAGATGGAGGAGGTCCATCACACATACTTATCAGAAGGGGGTGGTGATCAGAATTCACCCTAATCAGATGTTTAACTCCAGCTTCAGGGTACATTAGCCTCCATTTCTGGTTACATAGATCCATGTCCAACCTTTGTTTAACGTGAGCTCTACAACCCTGAGAGTTTGACCAAGTGAACCTAGGTACTTCAAAACCAATATCCACCAAATTACAAGAGTTAATGAACTCTAACATCCTTTCACATCTTTGAGAATTAACAGGGTTGCCCCCTCTCTTCTCCTCAGAAGAAACTACCTGATTGAAATCTCCATCTATCAACCATGCTAAGTCACGACTCTTAGCTAAATCATTTAGGTAATTCCATAAATCCTCCCTAAAATAGGGAGTTGGACTATCATATAGTGCAGAAAACAACCAACATTCCTCATTAGATCTCTTGATGAGACTAGTAATTACCTGATTAGTTTTAAAGATGACTTCAACCTCCACAGCTCCACTATTCCAGAATAGCCAAATTCCCCCAGCAAAACCCTGGTCCTCCACCACAGTAACCTGATCAAATGCAGTTCTTCTGCAAATCTTCTCAGTTGCCTTACTAGCAACTCTTTGTTCAACAATAACCATCACATCTGGATTAACCATTCTACACAGTTCCACAACTGCGCGAACTGTCTCATCATTCCCCACTCCCCTATAATTCCAAGAAAGGATCCGCATTGGATTATTGAGCTTGATGATGCCGTTCCTTTGGCTGATTGAGCCCCCCAGTGAAACCGCCGGCCAAACCTGTTCCAAAAGACGAACTATAATTCTTTCCCGCAGTGGAAGAGATAGTCTCATCTCGATTGACCCCTCCGAATCCAAAAGCGAACTGCAGAATTTCTGCAGGGAAAATTCCACCACGTCAACCCCCGGCCCTGTCACTGTATTGACTGGTTGGTGCCATCCACTGCCGATTATTATCTCCACTTCGTCGTGAAGAAGAAGCTTTTCCAGTACTCCTGTTTTCCTGAGCCATCCGACCATCTCTCTCAGCCTTTCCAGAGAAATGATTCCTATCAACACCTCCTCTATTCTGATCAATTTCCCCCAACGGACGACGAAAACTAGGGTTTACACGATCCCCTTTCAACAGCCCTAACTTCAATAGGTTCAGAACGTCAGCGATATTATTGACCTTCTCCATGCCACGTGCCTCCTTCCCATTGGATTCGTTAGCCGCGGTAACCGTTTGTGGCTGCGATCCAGTGCGGCCAGGCGTAACATTACTCTGCTGACGTGGCAAGGATCCACTACTTGAAGCCATGCCCCTTTCTCCTTGCTTTGTCAACAATAACACAAAGATAGGACAACAGTCTTCAACAAATGTCTCCCAAAAGAAAGAGTAGCAACGCAGTCGTAAAAGAGTTAAAATGTCTCGGGTGCTGGTTGCACTAGAGCGATGACCAAGGTAACATCCATTATGTGAACCATCTGTCTCATGTACTTCATAATCTGAACCAACCCTGTTGATATTTCATCCATGAAAAATGCGTTTGCAAGCCTAACCAACAACTCTCCTGCATATCAGAAAGCGTAAACCGTAACTATCACGATACTTAAAACCATGGGAACATATCCAAAGGGTAACTCAAACTGCGTATAGGTTTAGTGTTGAAGACACTAATCTAAACCTAAAAAACTCATGATAGTAGTTTAACTCATACCTGTAGTAACACGTTTCCTTTTTCCACCAGAAATGCCTCCTCATGTCATCACCCACATAAATATCGGCACAAATATCCAACCGGAGGATCTATCAAAGGATAATAATATGTTAAGCAATGTCCGAGTAAAGGAACACAGAAACTCGCACTGGCACTGACAAATATCTAATTTTTTTGAGTGCAGCTAACCTTGAGAACATAGTCTGCAATGAAGCCGGTTTTTTGGCCACCCATTGTGGTTGCCTTCATGAAAGCACCAATCTGAGGGTCTGGCTTAATGCCCGATTCCTTCTCTCTTCTTGAAAATTCTAGCAGCACATCATATCTGGTTCCTAAATTCTGGAAAGAAAATACTAGCTATTTTTTGACAATTTTTTATGAATGAACTGTTTATCAATCCAAGTGAAGCTTGATTTATTCTCTAACAATCTAGTATTCCATTTTTACCAAGAATTTTATTTTTTTTATTGTGGCGCATCCTCATTTGTACCAAAAAGACACAATAGGTAATCAATATTGCTGGTTGCTAGTTTCAGTAAAAATTAAAGAAAATCAACAGCGGAAGCCCAATACCTCTGAACTTGATTACTCTGAATAAAGTTTGCTTGCAAGTTCCGAAAAAACCTAACAGCACCCATGAATCTAGGCATGTCAATGGGCCGGGTCCCAACCCGGACCCGACCCAAACCCATTAAATGCCCGACCCACTTACAATAGACCCGGACCCGCCCCGATGATAGGTGACCCATTTTCGAGCAGACCCTGAGCCGCCCCAGACCCGATGGGTCTGACCCGACCCTTCGTATTAATAATTTTTTTTTTGGAAAAAAGTATTAATAGTTTTTTTTCACGCAAACTATGTTCTTTTCTCTAATAAAAAAATCCTTATACTTTATTGGGTAAAAGACAAAAACCACCCCTTGTGTTTGGGGTATATACAAAAACAACCTCCGTGTTCGGGGATATACAAAAACCACCCTTGTCGTGACAAAAACCACCCCTGTCAGTGGATGGACGTTAGACGAAAAGCACCCTTCTGTTCATGTCAGTTAGTAGAGGGGTGCAATATGACTTTTTAATGACCATTTTGCCCTTATTTGTGTTATTTGTGTTTATTTTGTTTTTGTTCTTGGTGTTCTTGACCACCACCACCTCCACCACCCTACTAGCAACACCAACACCGCCACCTCCCTAGCACCAACACCATCACCAAATCCCCACTACAACCAATACCAACACAACAACAACCACTACTACCTTGCCTAGCGAATTCGAACCACCAACCACTACAACCTTTCCCAGCCACTAAAACCTCTTAACAACCACCTACTTCCATCAAGAACAGAATTGAGAGGGAGTAGATCAAGAAATACTCCCAGAAGCAATTGGTTTTCTGATAGAGAGGGAGAAGAACCAAATTGAAGAAACTCTGAAGCAAATATCACTCCATCCCGAAAAAAGGCCATCACAAACCCAAATGAAATCAAGAACCCATATTACACCAAAAACCCAAGATGAAATTCTTGCTGCAAACAAACCCGATTTGGAGTCATCTGTTTTGCTTTTCTGACAAGTGGGTTTACTCCAAGTTTGAACCTTCACGGCTCTCTTTTCATCAATTGAAACACAATGAAGAGAAAGAACAGAAAAGAAAAGAAAATCAGAGGAGATAGAGATTGGTGAGTGCCATGAACAGATCTGTAGCCCAAAATTGCCATCTTCAACAATCGGAGGTGGCTCTGTCGATTTGGAGAGAGGCGAAACCAGATTAAGGGATAGATGGTCTGGGTTTCTCTTCCGACCCTCCCCTGGTACCGCTCCGGCTCCGCCGGCTCCGTATTCGTCGAATCGCAGCTCCGGCCGGTGACAATCCCACCGCCGACGCCGACGCCTCTAGAGTTCGCGAAGCTTCTTCAATGGCGAGTCGGAAATTGTATCCAGAAGCACCTACTATCCTCTCGACCGCAAACACCGCCGCTTCTCTCTCCCTCCGCCTCCTCGTCTCTCCCTCCCTCCGCCGCCTCCGGTGGCGGAATCGCCGGAGCTGGCGAATTCAACTCATCGGAAACGAAATTGCAGAGGTCGGAAGGAAGTGAGTTCGGAGCCGAGTCGACTCAGAGGAAATTGGAACCCTAGGTTGGAAGACCGAGAGAAGTTTCAGAAGATGAGACAGAGTAATCGCGGATGTGTGGGTTGTGTTTGTCTAGGGAGAGAAAATGGGAGGAAGAGATAGAAAGGAAAGGGATAAGGTAGGGTTAGAAAATGAGGGGAGAATGGAAGGAAGTGGGCTATATAGTGAGGTGATTTTTTAAAATTTCAGGGGTATCTTTGTCTTTTCACCCGTCCGTTAATTCGCATTTATCTCCGTTAACTGACAGGGGTAGTTTTTGTATATCCCCGAACACGGAGGTTGTTTTTGTATATACCCCAAACACAAGGGGTGGTTTTTGTCTTTTACCCTACTTTATTTTGTGCAAACATGCTTGTTTTAAGGGATTGCATTCTTTCTAAATAAATAAAAAGAGGATTAATGTCTTCTAGATAATTATTTCGTTAATTATTTTTCTTAATTTCTCCTAAAATACTTGATTTCCTTCCCTCTCATCTTCCGTAATTCTCTCCCATTTCCACTCTTACACGGTCAGTAATAATGTCAAACTTATCTCTCTCTTTTTTATAGAAATCAAACTTATCTCTTCCTTCTTAATAGAAATCAAACTTATCTCTCCCACTATTGATAATTTCTTTCCCATTTTACCTCTCTCTTTCCCCTTAAGGTCTCTCTCACTTTGACTGGAGTTGATCTCTCCCTCCCATTAAACTCTCTGTTTCTCAGCTTTCCCTAAGTTTTAATCTTTTCAAAGCGTGGAAAGGAGTGGCTCTGGAAGGGTCTGGGTTTGTAAAGAGGTCTCGAGGGTCGGGTCGGGCCTGGGTCAGTTTTCATGGGTCTTAATTGGTTCGGGTAAGATGGGTCACCAACAGGTTTGGGTTTAATCTGGCCGGGTTTAGGCGGGTCGGGTCAGGGTCGGGTTTGGGTCTGACCCGGCCCATTGACAGGCCTACATGAATCCCTTTAACCGGATTCTGGTTTTTTTTTCTATTATAGGGGTAGTGGTTAACCCTAGTGGGACATGTGTCAGTTAATGAATGATGTGGAGCACCGAGTGTCGTGCTTACGTAGTGCTCTTGGAGTATCTAAAAATTTCTCTCCTCGATACCCTGAGTCATTTGTTGTTAGAACCGTTTGCTTTCAACCAACAGAAGCATGGATATCTTTCACGGCACCTTACCAGTCAAGACCATGGAGCAGATGTTCCGCCCCGGCAACATCTAGAGCAACCTTTCCCCGATATAAACTGCATTAGTAAGAAATGCCATTGACCGTTCAACAGAAGCAGAACACTTTTTCTCACAAGTCCAACACAAATCACAGAGAGATCTTACTCGGATATAAGTGTTTTGTAGCCTGAGTCAAATTGAGAAATCTTCGAAGCGTGGTTTTTTATCTCGAAATCAAGACCCCAACCACTCCTGAAGAACCACGATCCCATGAGCATCTTCTTTCCCGTCGATGTAGGCATTAAAGGCACTGTTAAAGGTTAACACAAAAATAATAAGAAATAGAGAAAATTAGTAGTATTTTCGAAATTCAATCCTCTTAATGATGAAGGAGGAGACTATATTTTGGTTTCCTTAAAACTCCCGATTTAGAAGCAAACACTTCGGACCTAAAGCATTCCTTGGTAAGAGATGGGAACTTTTTGATCTTCCAAGTGTAAGTAGCATACACCGTCGTCACAGAATCACAGAGTCTACTGTGCGGTGAAAGAACTCCGTGCCTCTGTAATTTTCAACAACTACTTCTGCTCTGAATTAGCATTTGTCGCATACGAGGTACCCATTACCAGCATACAAGAAGCTACAAAGTGGGAGGAATGTAGCAAAACCGAACGCAGTTTTCTTCACATCAAACCTTCTTGATGTTGCATTTGCCTCTGAGGATTAAAACAGAAAAAACACTGGATTAATGACTGTATCATTATCCTCAAGTAGCTTGGAAACATAAGCAGGAAATTGTAACATGAGAAACTCTACCTTGTACTGTCAAGTACTAGTTCTTGAAGCGGTCATACACGAAAAAATTGAGGTTAGCTACGACCTCCAAGTGCTGAGGTAAGTCATGTGGATCTATTATTACCAAGTAAATAGAGATGTAACCAGGTATGGCCATACTCAGTAGGTAATAAGAATATTACATGAATAGAAAACAAACCTTGTTGTGGATAGTATGCAAGCAAAGAATGCTTGAGGAGCCTCCAGGAATATAATGCCTGAAGAATAGGCAGTGCACAAGCTTCAGCTTTACCAGAACCTGTTTGACCAAGCCCAATCAAGTCCTTCCCTGGAAGCGAATTCCAAGAATACAAACATTATGTAAAATGTTACAAAAGTAGCAGTTTCGCTGCAAAGCATTGAAGTGCTACTAAGATGATGGAGGCAAAAGAGCAAATGCATCAAACACAACCCAAGATCATGAGGAATCGCACTTGAGCTGAAGTGATTATCCAATTTATAATAGCTACTGGATTGAGTTACTCCCCGAGTAGAGAAAATAATAGGAGATAGATCACTGTAATAATACACCCCCAGTAAAGAAAACTTTAGGAGAATGATCACTGTAACAATACAAGAAAATAGAAAACATTGCTCCAAAAATGCTAACCAAGGAACATGAATACGTGAAATTATGAAAACTTGTGAGCATGATTCTGACCTTTAACTTCTCGTGTAGCGTTTCAGGATTCTTGATTTTGCCTGATACTCAGAAGAAGCTGTTTCATTCCACATCTAACTGTCCAACATAGTCCTCAGACAGCTCACTTCCAAAGCAAAGTCCAGAAACAGTAGTGGGATCGAGCATGGTGTCCCTGAGGGGGAAAATATAATAAGTACCCTTTATGAATAAGTCATCCGCAAACTAATGTCCTAGTTTTGAAAGTCTTCTATGTCAACTGTGATTTAGCAAATATTCTTGTCTTGAAAGTCATTAATAAAGATGGTTTAAACATTCAATTTACAAATGTCTGCATTCAAAAGGATGACGCATAGCATTCCTGAATACTATCTGACCTACTCTAGTCTATCTGAGAAGACGGAGCACTCCTTGGTAGGAACCTTGGTGGTGAACTTGGTTTTGAGTCTCTTTACCACATGGATTAAGTAACTTGTTCAATACAACACTTCAATGAATTGTAATCATGTAGAAGTAGAACATATGTTATGGCAACATATTCTCACATTCAGTTCATCCATTCTGGGTCTGCAACCCTTGTAGTCTTGTTTTTCTTCTAAGACCTCTACCCACAATCTCTGCTAACAATCATCTTCCTCCTGTAAAAAGCTCTATTGCAGGTGTTCGTGGCATACAAGGTGTAGCGACCTCGGTGATCATTGTTGATGCACATTGGACATGAAAATTGGTTACACTAAATCTTTCTTGGAGCATTCGAAAGGTACTTGAATCCATGGGTTCTGCACTACTTTCCCAAATAGAAAATGCAAAATTGGCCTTCAAAAGGGTCTCATTCTCATCTTACTCATTTCAACTGAAGTCTGTGTCTCACTCCCATTTTCATCTCCAGTCCTTCGCCACATACTGGCTGTACTTGTCGATTATGTATTATGTGTTAGTTTTACTTTAGCTGCTTTTGTGATTGAGAGGAAGACTTATGGGATGCTGCAACCTGTTTGCTTCAAAGCCACAATGATAAGTAGTACCATTTTGCTGGTTAGAATCGAGCATCAGTTGTATATTTTCTGCTATCAACTTACGAAACCACCAGGCTCAATCATATGGAATACTCCATTTAGGTAACTGTGGTTTATGTCAGATCGATGTAGTTTTTCATCCCACTAGCTTCTTTTTCGTGAAATTTATCTCTTTTGAAGGGATGCCGAACATGTCATTTTATGGTTTTGTCATTTGTGGCTCACTTTACACTATCAGCTGTATTAACAGACTACAGAACAAACTCGAGCTTCAAAAAGATAAAATAAAAATTTAAAATTGGCAAGTGTATTTATACAAGTTACGATATCTTCTCAGTTATACAACGAAATAAGGTTACACGCGTTTGGTTGGAACACAACAAAAGACGGACAAGGGTGATTTCTTCAAACTGCAGCTGCTTGTGGGAGTCAGGATTCTCTATATGATGAAGGCGACAATGACGGTGATGTCGTCCACCTTCCCACCTGTGTGTTCGAATCCTGCGTCCCTTGCATTCAAGGAAAACGGAGTGTCTGCAATCTTGTCAAATGAGTTGTACAATGCCAGATTTGCTATGAACAAGGCCAACTCCTCAGGTCCATATTGCCGTATACCTTGACCGATGATTTCCTCAATCTCAGATGCAAACATATTGTCCAACAGACCATCTGTACCGGCCACAATCATGTCCCCAACCTCGACTTCAACTTCCAACTCTTGTGCAATTCCAGGGCTGTCTCTTGTAACACCCAGCTGATAAGGGCAATTGAATCTCCACTGCTGCGTGGGCGATAGGTAGACGGCTCTACCGTGCCTGAATATCATGAATCCACTGTCTCCTACATTGGCTGCTCGAAGGGTGCGACCGCGGAGAGTAACCAAACAAGCAGTTGAGGACCCTTGTGAAGTTGTGTTATCATAAGCTAGTTGTAGCACTTGTTTTGGATCCACCTGATGATGATTATGATCAAGAGCGATAACGCAATTCGTCATCAACTCCCGGGCATACTCACCTGCGTCTATGCCCTTTTTCCTCCAGCCGCCCACGCCATCTGCAACTCCGAAAATCTGTCTTTCCATACTAACAAAGTGGCTGTCTTCTCCCAGTGGCCTCTCGGAGTCTTCTTTGGGGAGGTACATGGAACCAGCAACCATCTTCAAGGTAGTAATGGGGAAGGTTGGTCTAAGAGAGTTGAGGATTATACAGAAATCATCCTCGTCATCGTCGTCGTCATAAGGTGGTGGTACTCTTGGGCGTTGTGTTTGATTAGGGTTCTTGAGATGTCGCGTGTAACTGTTGTTGTGTGTGATTAGGGCGGCGGAAACATGGCCACTCTGATTCTCCACCTTCATGCACCTCATAACCCTTTGGTTCCCCCACTTCAACGGCGGCATCGTGAAATTGTGCAGCCGCTTCGATCTATCCGAACCCACATTCATAGCCTTCTTCACCATTGATCCTCACAATGCCCAGCTCTCTCCGAATCACAATACTCTGTTTTCTAATGTAAGAAATTTCTGGGAAACAGAGCGCCGTCGAAGGTCTCTCAAGCCTGCACCAAAGTGCGCCAGGGGTAACGTGCGCACACAGCTTGGGGGTGATTTCGCTGGTTACGCACGTTTGTTGCTGCTAATCACTTCTGATCGGCAGGAGAAGAAGATAATGCTTGCTGCTAGTAGAGAGAGAGATAGAGAGGAAGGAGATTGATACAGAAGGGGAGATGGTAGAGGTGTTTCCATATATAAAAACAGATTTGAACGGTGATTGTCTATTTTAATTGGGGCTCAAGTAATTAGTGGGTTCGGTTTAATTAATGTTTAGCCCGTATACCTGAGGAAGACCCATTTTGGGAGCTTTAATACTATCTTTAGTCACTCTTATTCTTCTCTTATAAGTACATTTCATTTTGAAAACTAAATTTACTAAATTTTAGTGGGGCTCAAGTAACTAGTGGGTTATGTTTAATTAACTTCGTTGAATACTAAATTTTACTGTACAACACCATGAAAAGATTATCAAACATTTATATCATTTAGCCATCCAAATCACCCGGTCAAATTGACCCAATGATTAGTGGTAAAAGTTTGAAGGGGAGAAAGAAAAGAATCATAGTGGTACTTGGAGTTTATGAAATTACATGGAAAGGGGATAGTTGAGAAAACAAAACAGGAAGAATTGTGATTTCTTCTACCACTCCGTCCCACCTCTAACGCATCATTTGGGCTTTTATCACTATTCACTGGGTCACTTTGACCAGATGACTTGGATAGCAAAACTTTACGATTTTAAAATGATTTTTTTGTAGTGTTGTAGAGTAGATATTATTCTAGAAGACCATAAAAAAATTCTCAAAAAATTAAATCGTTTTGCGATCCAAATCACCGGGTCAAGGTGACCCAGTTACGGGTGAATAAAGTCTAAATGGTGCGTTAGAGGTGAGACGGAGTGGTAGAAAGGATGTAGTTTGATTAAAAATTTGATAAATCGTCACACCCTTTGTTGGTTGTGATTTCCCTCTCGTTCTATCCATTTTGTCATTTTTGGACGTTCCCTTTATTTCTATTCATTTCCTCTTTTGGCAAGTTTATTGAGGGTCAATTACCTAACTACCCTCAGCAAAAGTACCCCCACCACAATATTTTACTATTTATTTCACCCACTGACCCTAACCTAGCCCGGATGCAACTCACCCTCACCCACTATCTGATTTCACCACAGCCTCTCTCTCTCACCACCTCCCTCTCTTGTTCATGATGAAGAAGCAGAACCAATCTTGAAGGCTTTCATCTGTTTTCTCCCCCAACTACCGAGAGAGAGAGAGAGGCATTTCATCTGCTTTTCTCCCCCATTTTTTACTCACCCCCAACAACCATTTTATCCACTCTCCCTATTTGTCTCATTTCACACTACTCAGAACATAGAGAAAGAGAGAAAGAGAAGATAAAGTAAGTGAAAGAGAGCAAGAGAAAGAAGCACGACGGAGAAGAAGATATGTTCCATGGCCGACGAAGCCTCTTCCATGGAGGCGGCGCCGGCTAGGAGGCGATGACGAAGCGGCTGGAGAGGCACCAGTGCTCTCTAGATATGTTATTTCTCTCTTCTTCTTCCTCTTCTTTTTGCTCTTTCCCTCTGAATATCTATTCGGTCTGATGTTCTTTTTATTCTCCCTCTGTAGATCCATGATAACTCCCATTTAGGATTTATCTGTGAGCTTATATTGGAGTATTTTATGGGCGATTAATCATAAGTTTAAGCACGTTTTAGCAAACAAAATTTGCGTATTCTGAAAAAGATGAATTTGAGCTTAATTGTGAAATTCGGGCGTTTTCAGGCGTAAGTTGATGTTATTTGGCAAATATATGGTATGGTTTTTCATGTTGTTTTGACAGGGATGGATGCTTAGCGGTTGATTTGAGGCATGAAACGAACTTCAGAAGGGACGGAAATTCTCAAGTGGAGTAAAGAGACAAAAAGTTGGAGAAGCTAGAAAATGACCAGTCTCCACTATTTTGATCATATCTGAAAATCTACAAGTAATTTTGGAGTGAGAATAGTTGCAAATGAAAGTAGACTTCAAGAGATTTCCAACGATAGGTCACAGAGCCAAAACAGAGTCCGGATGAGAGATATATGGCCAGCCACGCAGGCAGAGAGCAGAAAATGGATTTTTTGACCACTTTTGAAGAAAAACAGCCACTGTTTGCATAGCTACGCAGGTACCCACACAGACAGAGAGCAAAAAGTGCAAAAAATGGCTGTTGCATGGCCCCAGAGGCCACTGTATGCGTAGCTATGCAGGATCATGACTTGTGCAAGAGCCGGGAATGAAGCATAACGTGAATTGTGTTATGTGGATTGACGATTCATTATGTTATCTACATCACTAGAAAATATGCATTAATATCTTGAGGGTTATTAATCCGTAGAAAAATAGTGGAAGCTGTGTTTGACAACTTAAAACCTTGTTGAATATAGTTATACGTCACAATACATTGCATAAACCTATTGTGTTGAATACCCATGGCATTAAACAAACAAAACACGACCTTATGTCCATAATATGGACAAGCTATCTGGAATCTATTTTCTAGATTGGTATAAAATTGAGAATATATCTCAAATAAAAGAAAAATTACTGTACATTGTAGAACATAAAGTTCTCTTCCCACCAACTACCAAGACACACTGAAACCTTATCGAAGGAACATCAAATAATGATTCTTTGGATGTGACTTGATTCATGTTAGTTGTCATGAACTCTAAGTTTTGGAAGCAAGAGGAGAGCATGGAGGCGTGTGATATGATCATATATTAAAGGAGCTCTTTTAAAAGAGCGAGCTAGACATGAAGAAGGTTTTAAGTGTTATTCACGTTGCATTCTCTTTCTTAGCACTCGTCATGATCGAGATTAATCAAGCTCGTGTGTTCCAAAGCAAGGCGACTTGATTTATCAAGATAAGACGGGGCGACACTGGCTAGTAGTATGTGACTGATGAAGCAAAAGGTAAAACGCAACTAAGTTGTTTCAATAGGATTGAAAGCTTAGATTTTGAGAGTTATCTATGATATAGATAAAGAATAAACAGTTATTCACCCAAGGTGGACCAAGAATTGCATTGGATGCAATTATAGTTTTGTTCAAAGTTGATTTATTCAATATGATTGAGAGTCACTAAACAAAGCACTCATAAAGGGCATAAGAAAAACTGTTAATGGTAAACATCATCGGTAAGGGCAAAAGGTTTGCACTGACCCCATGGGTATAAAGCAATCTTGTTGCTAAAACCAAGTTTCCTTAAAGTCCCATAGGTGATGCTGAAGAAGAGAGACTACCCAAAGTACCTGTAAGTAAGTAATAAAGGAATTATGAATTCCAATTTAGGTACTTTTAATATACAAATCAATGTGTCCATCTCATCATCATGAGTATATGATACTAGATGAGGATATCACATTTATAGAAGTGTGGAGGATCTCAAGAGATGAAGACAATTGGATAAGGAAGAAATAAACCTACACGTGGGGCAATGAAGCAAGGGGTTGCTGAATTAGCCGTAGGGAATTATCTCTACCTTTATGAAATTGTTCATGAATTAGACAAAAGTGATCATGTCCCTGCTATGAGTAGGTTCATTATCATAGTTTCTAGATTGGACAAGAAAGCTCTCTATCATAATAAAGAATAAATGTTATTCCATGAATTTTGATAGGCATTATTGTAATGCAATTTTGTCTAATGGACTGTATATCCATGATCATGATAATTTCATCCATAACATTAATACCCAGAGGTTTGCATATAATGATATGAACTTCACTTATCTTTAGCATTATCGTTTAGGCCACATGAATAAGAGATACCTGTCTAGAACTCCATTCTGGACTCATTTGATTTTGAATCATATGAGATATGTAAGACTTGTTTAAAGGGAAAAATATGATCTTTGGGGATCATACATGTTGATGTATGTAGACCACTAAGAACAAATACTTACTTCATCATATTTACTGATGGATCAGAGAAATATGGATTTGTGTATCTTATGAAGAAACAAATCATAATTCTTTGAAGAGTTCAAGGAATTCAAGAATGAATTAGAGAGCCAGCCTGGAAAAAGTATCATGTCTCTACGATTGGATCATGGAGGAGAATACTTAAGCCAATAGTTTGAACATATAAATAGAGTATGGGTTGTGATCCCAACTCACTCCACCTAGAACACCATTATGGAATGGCGTGTCTAAGAAGAGAAATCGGACCTTTTTGGACACGGTTCGGTCCATGATGTGTCAAACTGAACTTCGAATTTAATTTTAGGGGCTATGTTCTAATTACAGCAAATTTCGCCCTTAACCTTGTTCCGTCAAAAAAAGATTATGAAAAACACCATTTGAGATATAGACTAGGAAGTGTCCTAGTATGTCATTCATAAAGATTTGGGGTTATGAAGTTTATGTAAAAGATTTTACGGATAAACTTGGACCCAATTCAAATAAATGTTTTTGTGAGATACCCTGAAAAGAATATTATCTCTACAACCCAATCGAGAACAAATTGTTTGTTGCTCGAACCGCGGTGTTTCTAGATAGAGATTGTCTCTAAAAGAAACAGTGGGAGGAAAATAGAACTTGAAGGAGTTCAAGAACCACAACAGAACATTGATCCTTTTGATGAAACATGAGCAGGATGACAAGGTGTTGTGGAGCAACCTACTCAGGTAACACACGAACCTCGTAGGTTAAAAACGTCAAAAGGCTAGAGAAATGTGGATTTCTCATAGCACGTTGATGTGTTGCTCACGGATATGAGCTTACAACCTATGAGATGGCCACGTGTGGGCCATACTCTCATAAATGACTTGGAGCCATGAGATAGAACATGGAATCCATGTATACCAACAAAGTATGGACTTTGGTGGAACTAGGTGAAAGGGTATGACCCATAGGGTGCAAGTGGGTTATGAGTAAACCAACATGGATGGTAATGAGATTAATTTTAAGGGACATTTGGTTGGAAAAGGGTTTCATGTGAGTTCATAGTATAGACTATGACGAAATCTTTTCACAATTGTGATGCTTAAATCCATTCGCATCTTGCTTGTAGCAATCTGTCTGTAGATTGAGTTAAGCTTCTTGGAGTTGGATTCTTCGAATTGATGATGCAATCAAAGGAGTTTGGTTCCATAAAAATTGAAGATGATACTTGTGTTTACAATAAGGTTAGTGGGAGCACAGTTATGTTTCTTGTCTTTTATGTGGAGACATACTAATCATTGGGAATGATGTCCCTACTTGGCAATCTTACGTAGATTGACTAGGGGATTAAATCTTCAATGATAGACTTAAGCAAAGAAACCTAAGAAGATCTATGGAGATAGATCAAGATGGTTGTGCAGCTTAGTTCATAGTACATAAATTGAAAAAGGTGTTAAAGTGGTTCAACATGAAAAAGAATATGGATTCTTACCCATGTCACATGAAATTAGTCTTTAGAAGACTATATGTCTTTTCAATTGAATTGTGAAGGACCGTGTGAATAAGATTCACGAGATACGCCATGTTATGTACTAGGCCAGATGTGTCATATGGCATGACACAAATATACAAGTTAAATCCAGGTGATAATCACTGGATAATTATCAAGATTACCATTACGTACTTGAGAAGAACTAACGGATGAATTCTTGATAAATGGAGGATATGAAGAGTCTATTGTAAGAGGTTACATTGATGCGAACTTCCAATATGACAAAGAAGATTTCAGATTATAGTCAAGTTTTATGTTTTGCACTAGTGGGTGGGACTATGAGCTGGAAACGTTCCAGGCAAGATCCAGTTGCCGATTCTATCACACAGGACTGAGTATATTAATGCATTGGATGCACTAACTCAGAATATTCAATCTCAATCAAATTGTTGATATAAGAGATGTGAATATTTGCAAGGTACCAGTAGATGTCTCGCCTACCATACCCCTACGCAGCGTAAGCATGGAGGGTCGCGCTATATCAATAGGCATATGATGCAGGAGATTGACTCTGGTGCAAGTGGGAGACTGTTGGAATTGTTCCCTAGAGGCAATCAATTTATTGTGACAAATATATGAATTTACGATTCATTATGTTATCGATATAGAGATATGTTAACTTGAATGAAGTCCGTAGAATATAAATGTTATATTCTTAAATATCCTTAGTCGATTATATTGATTAACAGGACAATTAACTATACACTAGTATGGGGTTGGATTGAATGGAGATATCTCGATCCAACACATGGGTATGCATTAGGAGTAATGGCATACTGGATTGACCCATCTCCGAGAAGGCTACATACAAGTTATGTAAAATCAAAAGTGCTTCTAGTGGTGACAACGGTATTGTCATCCTTAGACTTGAAGTCACTAGATCATCTAGTTGTGGAGTATTGTGTTTAGGTAGCGTCAAACGCTACAACGTGATGGAGTAGTCATAAAGGCACGTATCGGACACAATAGGAAGCAAGCTTAGATATCGTAGTGATAGATAGAATGTGTCCCTCCCACATAACGAGAGCAAATATCCTATGCCGCTCGAGGGATAGTGCTTATAGAATGTCTGGCCAGACTCAAATAAGTCAATATAGGATATTGATGTTATTTGCACGAATAAGACTATTCCCGGGATCGAGGAACTATGGATTGAATATACGAGTGTGACTTTTATGTTTCGTGTCCAATCCGGATATTGAGATAAAAGGATGAGACAATACTTGCACAAGGTTTGTCGGATGACTATTTCTATTAGTTGGGTAGTATGGATGCCTTGCTAGAGACCGCTCCATATTAGTAAATAGTTACTACCGCCTAAGTAGAAACCTATGGGGTCACACGCCATATAGGATTGAACTAGACTTGGGAATTAATTAACATGATTAATTAATAGAAGGATCGAATCGCAACAACTAGCTAACTTAGTAGGCCTAATATGCAAGTTGGACTAATCCGAACTTGAGTATGATTAGGAGAGGGCATTTATGTAGTAACAAGGAGTTGTTGGACTATATAAAGGATGCTCCTAGCTTCCTTCCAAAAAAACTAATTCTCATAACATAAGTTGAGTAGGAGAGAGAGTAAGCAAGGAGTCCGTCCGCCCCCTTGCCGCCCCCTCTACCCATCGGCAACACAAAGAGAGGTCGCCCCTTTCTTTGGTCCTCCGTTGCGTGATTTATTCTTCCTCTTCCATTCATCCTAGCTAGCACAAGGAGAATGGAAGATCTAGATCTCAATTCTAGGCGTGAATCAACTGTAGAGACGTGATACTTTTTGCGTTTGAAGTCATCAAAGGAGACCTACAAGGTACATAACACGAATCCTTTACTATCGTTATTAATTCTCTTCATGTGATCCTTGGAGGGTCTTGATCGGATAAATTATGGTTTATTCTGCTGCGTATCCATGATCAAAATCCTACAGGATTGCAGGGGCAAGAGCCAACAAAGCTGAAAACATCAGAACCGAGGATGACCAGGATACACTCGGTTGACAATATCTTGAGTTCTACTTGGAGTTTGGAAGTAAAACCAGCGGTAGAAGAAAGAAGACGTCAAGGGCTTTCCGAAAATAGGTCATAATGATGAAACGCAGTCCAGCCAAAAACCGACCCCCGCCCAAGCGTGGGTCCCAGGCAGGCCACACCCAAGTATTGCTCTCGGCTCCCGGTGTCCGGAGTCATGATCAGTTATTCCTTGTTCAAATCAATTTCCGGGACAGTTTTGACCCATGGGTATTTTTGTAATTTTGAAAAGTTGTGGGTTAAAACATAGCCCGAGCAGACAAGGTTCAGAAACAGGCCAGAATGAAGACGGGAAGCTGCTGTCTGCGTGGCTAGCTGCCAGCCACGCAGGCCGAGAGCAAGAGGAGA
This sequence comes from Linanthus parryae, assembly GCA_023055425.1. Taxonomy (NCBI): domain Eukaryota; kingdom Viridiplantae; phylum Streptophyta; class Magnoliopsida; order Ericales; family Polemoniaceae; genus Linanthus; species Linanthus parryae. The sequence continues at coordinate 19,084,401 of JALGPY010000012.1, read as the reverse complement.
GAGAAAATTGCAGAAATCCAAGCCAGGCACCTCTGTCTGCGTGGCTAGCTACCAGCCACGCCCGCAGGCAGAAAAGATAGAGATTTTGAGGTGCCAGAAGACCCTGTCTGCGTGGCTAATTGCCAGCCACGCATGCAGGGGGCTAGGGAGAGATTTTTGGAGCAGACAACGCCTATTTCTAAGGCGGTTTTGGCGAGTGGCAGCTTTGTAATTTTAGGCAGTTTTTTGGAAGCTTCTCCGCACTATATAAAAGAACGTCCAGAGCTCGTTTTGGAGACACAATTCGCCCAAGGAGAATTTGGAGTACCCTCGGAGAGAACGGAAGCAAAGAGCCAGATTCCAAGACACTCGTTTGATTTCACTCTCTCTTTTATTTCAGAACATTGTCGTTTAATTATGTCTCGTAGTAGATAAACTTTTTACCTAGGTTCTCGGTGAACCTAGGGTTTCATATTTAGTATCTAGTTCTGTTTTCGACTATGGACTCATGATCTCAGGATCTTAATATCAGTAATTTTTATTTGTTATTATGTCTTTGATTTTACTGTTTATGCATGATCGGAGTAGCTAACCAGGATTGCTACATACTCGACCCGGTAGGTGAAAACAGCTGGTTAGGGTTAGGAAGAGAAGAAAGAATTTAGCACCTTACCCCGATAGACCGAACAGAAAAGGGGAGATAAAACTATCCTAAAAACGTTAGACCAACTATTATGGTTTTTGACGGAGGCCTTTAGGACAGGTTAGAAACCCTAGCAGACTTAGAATGAGACTGGAGATTTATGTAGCTTAACAGGATCCAAAAATCTGCAGAATTGTGATAACGTGCAGGAAAAGAAAAAGATACTGCACAATTGGTACATGGCACGGATAAGTGACTGTTATGTGTTTTCATATCGAAAAAAGAACGAAAAACTGAAGAGACCCTTGGGGATCCCGGGACCTAGTACCTTAAACCCTAGATTTACAACACTCGAAATTATTCAAAAAATTCACATAAAAAAAGATTTGTGTTTTTAGTATTTACTTTAGTACTTAGTTCGTAGTCGAAATCTCAAACCACTCCTCCCTTTTACACTTTGTTAGTTAAAACTGATTACTCGAAAAAACCTGTCATAGTCCTCGTGGGAACGAGTAGAAATACACCCGGTACTACTTGATTCGTATACTTGCGACTAGCACGGTAATTTGCGCATCAAGTTTTTGGCGCCGTTGTCGGGGAATTTTTAACGGTTTATTTAGTAATCATAATTAATTTTCGGAGTTTTTTAATTTTAATTTTATTTTTCTTTTATCTCACCGCTCTTGAGATCTCTGTGTTTTTCAGGGATGGCCGAAGTGCCCGCCCCAATAGAGCGTACTCCAGCTCAGCTGGCGCAGTACATCGAGGAGCTGATCGCAGCAGGCTTTGCTGCCCAGAACAACCAAAGGACATATAACAGATCTGGAAAAGCTGTAGTGGAGAACTTTGAAGTCCCTACGGGAGGACACGAGCCAGAAATCATAGTGCTGGAAATCACTATTGAGCACTTCGAATTAAAACCCTTCATCGTCCAGACTGAATTTTTAGAATATGGGAAATTATATGAAATTGAATATTTTCGTGTTATTTGTTAAATTAAAATCATGTGAAATATTTGATCTTATATGCTAACATGATTATCTTAATTAGTTGGATAAATATCACGTTGTTGATTTGTATGAAATATATGTTGTTATTATCATTAACTTGTGTTTTTATAAAATAAAAGCTTTCTTAGTGCTGAAGTAGTTTTCTTTGTGATGTTAAATAATTTAGTAGTTGGTATGAGTTGTAACCAATCATGTAGGTCAGCTTGTTTGTTGCGTCACACTCCAAACATGAGGTGGCAGGTTCGAGTACTGCCACCGGCAGTTTTTCTTTTAATTGGTAGACAGCGTATTTACACTACCTATAAGTAGGGGTGTCCAGCCCCTTAAGAAAATACACCACCTCCCCTCTTCATTACTACTTCATATTTTGTCCGTTTCTAATCCGAATTGAGTTCCGTTTCGAAGTACCTATTACTTTTATTAGATGTTAGAGTCCCGATAGTGAGATTCTAGCTATGTTAAGGCCCTTTTTGGCGATACCAATTATATCTACCTCGCCGGTATTGAGGTAGGGGGTTATGCACTTTGCAATATTATTATCGCTTACGGTTTATGAGCATGCTTCGTGTTAAATATATGTCGATCCGTATATTGTTGTTATTATCGACTCGCATGCTATTGGGTGCTAAATGATTATTACATGATATTGTGTGTAACCTGCCGTAATCATATTGTTTATTGCATATCACCCTACTGTTGCGGTGAACGACCTACTGGGCGCGAGCTCACCCCCTAACAGTGTTTGCAGGTTACGACGGATATATCGGACGGTAGAATCGGAGTGATAGCTTATTAGATTTGATTAAAGCTTGTAATTTGAATTATTGTAACGGTTTAACTGTAAATACTTCTTTTGTATATTAATATTTTGATCCAAGTCACGTATCGGCATAAATGATTTTATTAATAAATGAACAAGTGTTTATCGAGATACGATATTGTCTTTGGTACCCGAGCTGGTGGCTCAGACGGTACCTGTTTGGCAGACGAGTCTTTGTGTCGGTACCCGCGATGTTGATCCGCAGGTGGTAGCCGATTGGATTGTCGAGTCTGATTGTTTATTATTTCCTAAAATAAGCCCCTGGGTTTCGGGTCTTTACAGGCCGGACCCTGGCAGTTTTGTCATCCTGGTGACCCTAGGTTATTCTTACGCGGGAAAGGCTCTGTGTGACCTAGGGGCCAGTATCAATCTGATGCCCTTGTCGATTTTCAAAATTTTGAAAGTCGGTGAACTCAGGCCTACCAGAATCATGCTTCAGATGGCGGACAGGTCCGTAAAACAATCATATCGAGTCATTGAAGATCTTCTGGTGAAAGTCGAAGAGTTGATTTTTCCGCCAGATTTTGTAATTCTGGACATGGAGGCAGGAGATGTATCACTCATTCTGGGCAGATCGTTTCTGTCCACTAGAGAGGCCATGATAAACTGCAAGAGCGGAGAAATCACCATGCAGATTAATGAGGACGAGGTGAAATTCAACTTCTTCAAATCTTTCCAACTTCCAAATTATTACGAACATGAAGACATCTACGCTATGGAGGTAGTCGATGATGACCTAGAAAATGAGGAGTTGGACGAGCTATGGGCAGAGATTGACAAAGTGGACAGAGAGAACGAGGATTAGTCCCAGGAGGAGCAGGCCATGCAAGCATAAAACAGAACCACTTTACATCTGGACAAAGAAAGTGGGCAGAAATTGGCTCTGGCCCCGTCACTCAAGTAGGGAAGAAAGTACTTCCCTACGATTCTCATATTCATTTTTTCCCGGGAAATTGGGATCCAAGTCGTCAGGACCATTCATCATCAAAGAGATATTGTCATGGGATGCAGTGGAAGTGGAGAATTCGCTAGACAATACAACTTGGAGGATGAGCGGAAACCAGATTAAGCCACATTTGGACCCAGAATCATTCATCAAGGTAGATTGTTTTGACGTCCCTTAACCAAGCATGAGGTAACTGGGTCGGGCCGTCGAACTTAAATTACAAGCGCTTGTTGGGAGGCAACCCAACTTAGGAGTAGATTAAATTAGTTGTTTTTGTCTAAATTAAAGATATGTGAGATGAGTGTGATCTAATATTTAAGCCATAATGTGCAGACAGCATGAGAATTTGCAGGAAAAAATTGGTCGAAAGGTTGCTGTCTGCGTGGCTGACTGGCAGCCACGCAACCCGAGAGGAGTTGCAAAAAAAATGGTGACCAAATATCTGCTATCTGCGTGGTTGGCTGGTAGCCACGCAGACAGAGGAAGAAATTGTGTAGCCACGCATCCGGGGAGTGCTGAAACGCAGTCCAGGAGTGCAGAAACGCAGTCAGGGAATGCAGAAACGTAGCCAGAGAGCTAGCCACGCAGGCTGAGAGATCAGCCACACAGGCAGAACCCCAGCCACGCAGCCAGGGGGCTCAGCCACGCAGGCAGAGACTCAGCCACGCAGCCAGGAATCTAGCCACGCAGGTTGAACTCGAGCCACGCAGGTCGAGGGGTAGCCATGCAGAAATCATGAGATTTTTGCAATTTTTTACGGTGTGCGTGGCTATCTGTGTAGCAACGCATACAGGTGAAGGTGTTTGGGTGTGAAAAAAATGGAGCACAAACGTTTCTGTCAATGTAGCTACGCAGCGGCTACGCAGGTAGAAACGCGTACAATACGCAGTACATGACGATTTCCGGAATCTTGAAGAATCGACCCCGGTGTGCTCTGGCACACTCGACCATCACAGGAACTCATACGAGTTGGGGATTCTTCAAGTACAGCTTTCAGCAGAAATAGAGCAATCGACCCTGATGTACGAAAATACGCTCGACCATATGGGAGCACATTGTCACACACAAAGGTGATGTGGGATTGCACACTTGAAGAGCGCATGCAGAGCCCGGGAGGTTGACAACTTCTGTCGAGAAGTTTTCCGGCGACCGGTCAACGGTCCTTCTCTACAGGAATTTACAGGAAGTTCAGCACCCGTAAGACTTGCTCCGGGTGCCAAGGCCCACATTCCCTTCCTTTGCTTTATTTTGCATTTTAGGCACAAACCCGTACCCGGGTCGAGATTTTTCTACGTTTTTCTCGGTTTCCGTGCCGATTGTGGTAGAATCCCTTGTAATTTTAGGAGATTATTTGCTGAGACGCACACATCATGGCACGTAATTTAGCGTAATTTCTGCACAATTTTTTCTGCTTTATTTTTTGGCCTCATGGTGACCTGACCGAGAACAGCGGCCGTTCTACCAGTAGCTTATTCGGTTCTTCTGATTCAGTTTCATACCCAACTTTTGTGCCAGATTAGTTTGTGCCATGAGGTCATGCCACATCTTACTGTGGGGTTGGTAGTCGTGTCTGCATTCACCAGGTCTGCATGTTTTTCAACTTTATTTGTAGTTTTATTTTTATTTTTGAGTCTGCATATTTTTTTTTTATTTTGAGTCAACCCACCACAAATTTCTGACCTTGCATTGTAGATAGTTATTAAAAAAATTAAAAAATAGAAAATCCCGAAAAAATCCTAAAAATTAAAAAAAAAATAAAAAATCCTTAAAAATTGAAAAATCTAAAAATTTGAGAAAGGGAAATTAAGATAACAAAAATTGGGGAGAGACCAATGATTGTCTTCTGACAGGGAAGAAAAAGTCGCACCGAGGTGTAGTAGAATAGTGAGATCCAGCGCGCCTCAGAATCCGCAAATAGTTATCTCCTGAGCTAGAAATCCTACTAGTTGTCACATCACCGTCACTTAGGTAGTTGACAACCCGCCTACGAGCGCCATCACTGTCATCGCATTTTCCAGTGGAGTGATTGGCTCATAACGGGCCCACTGTCCTGTTTCTTAACCCTAGGTCCATTTAGTTAACCCGTTTGAAGCCGTTTACCCCTTTTATTCATAGCCATTGTAGCTTAGGGAGCCTTCTTTGTGACTTTCATCACTCGCTAGTTGGCTATTTCTACGCGTTATGACAGAGGGAGTGAGTTAGGGAGGGTTTTTCGACGGGATAGCTTCATTACAGATTATTGTTGGACATGTCGACATTTTCACATTTTCGAGAGTTGGACAGGGTGAGTTAGAGGTGACTACATTGATTTGCGGAGGTGAGTCACTGCACTACATAGTGGTCACATGTGGAGAAGTCGTGTGTTCCGCACAAAACTTGGTACCGGGGGTTGTGGAGTTAATTGGTGTCATGCTAATTCTTACATATTTGGTGATGAGGAGGTTCGGTAGGACTGCATGTTTTACCTTCCGACTACAGGATCGACGCTTCAGGATTAGTGCGGGGGTACTGCAGATGAGGACATTTTTCGTACCCCGCGACATTGGATTATTTCTGCACCACTCAAATTATATCAGTTTGTTTACTTACGTTATTGTATTTGTACAAAAAAAGAAAAAAATGAGAAAAAAATGAAATAAATGAGAAAAAACAAAAAAAAAAAAAAAAATGTTCTATTTTTGGCAGTTTTTCAGTTATTTAGTTATTTAGTTTCAAAGCTGATTTGGTGGAACTGTTTTCTAAATTCGACGCCGCTTAACATTTTTGGCCTCGAGAATGGCAAAGACACACCGGGAGCTGGGGAAAGTGAGTTAGCAGAAATTTAGGTAGTTCAACCAGTTTTTTCGCGAACTCAGTGAGGGGTGTGAGTTGGGGAACAGTGAGAATGTCATAACAAGTAGGATCATGTCGTACCCTGTTACATATATATCCTGCCTGTTAGACTTAGGATCTCGGATTCCGAAATAGCTCGGATGGTCGGTTAGCTAGGGATTTGCTCATGTTGAGTACGGAAGTAACAGTATGAAGTTCCAGTGCTTATTTTCCACTCTTAAATCTGGCATACTCGCCGATCGCTTGCGGATTAGTACTTCCTGGAATGAGGGTGAGGTCTTGATGACACATTGGTTCGCGTTGTTAAGGTTGCCTGATCTCGCCAAAAAGAAAATTTTGTCATTTAACTTTTCGAGTTCGTGTCTATTGAGTCCTTGTATATTCTCTCTGATTCAGTCGTATAGTCGAGTCATCTGGTACTTAAGTCTGGGTCAGCAGGTCAGTATGCAAAGGGTTTGCTCGGGACGAGCAAAGTTTAGTGTGGGGGTATTTGATAACTCCAATTTAGGAGTTATCTTTGAGTTTATATTGGAGTGTTTTCTGGGTGATTAATCATAATTTGAGAACGTTTAAGCCAACAAAATTTGTGTATTCTGCAAAAGATGAATTTCAGGTTAATTGTGAAATTCAGGCGTTTTCATGCGTAAGCTTATGTTATTTGGTAAATATAATCGCTTGGTATGGTTGTTCATGTTGTTTTGACAGGAATGGATGCTTAGCGGTTGATTTGACGCATGAAACGAACTTCAGAAGCGACGGAAACGCTCAAGCTGAGTAAAGAGACGAAAAGTTGGAGAAGCTAGAATGACCAGTCTCCACTATTTTGATCATATCTGGAATATAAAAGGGATTTTGGAGTGAGAATATTGGCAAATGAAATTAGACTTCGAGAGTTTTCAAACGATAGGCCACAGAGCCAAAACAGAGTCCGGAATAGAGAGATATGGCCTTGTAAAGTTGAAACAGTTTGCTGTCTGAGTGGCTAGTTTGCTGTCTGCATGGCTGTCTGCACAACCACGCAGGTAGAGAAAAGAAAGTGGATTTTTTTACCACTACTGAAGAACAACAGCCACTGTCTGCGTAGCTACGCAGTTACCCACGCAAACAGAGAACAAAAAGTGCAAAAAATGGTTGTTGCGTGGCCCTAGAGGCCATTGTGTGCGTAGCTATGCAGGATCATGACTTGTGCAAGAGCCGGGAATGAAGCACGATTGCAAGGGGAAGAGCCGAGAAAGCTGAAATGTCAGAATCGAGGATGATCAGTATACACTCGGTTGACAATATCTTGAGTTCTACTTGGAGTTTTGAAGTGAAACATGCGGCAGAAGAAAGAATACGCCAAGGGCTTTCCGAAAACAGGTCATAATGCTGAAACGGAGTCCGGCCTAAAAACCAACCCCCGCCCAAGCGTGGGTCCTAGATAGGCCACGCCCAAGTAGTGGTCTCGCGTCCCGGTTTCCGGAGTCATGATCAGTTATTTCTTGTTCAGATCGATTTCCGGGACATTTTTGACCCAGAGGTATATTGGTAATTTTGATAAGTTGCGGGTCAAAACGCAGCCCAAGCAGACAGGTTCAAAAACAGGCCAGAATGAAGATGGGAAGCTGCTACCTGCGTGCCTAGCTGCCAGCCACGCAGGCCGAGAGCAAGAGGAGAGAAAAAACTGCAGAAATCCAAGCTAGAAACCCCTATCTCCGTGGCTAGCTGCCAGCCACGCAGGCAGGGAGGAAAGATAGAGATTTTGAGGTACCAGAAGACCCTGTTTGCGTGACTAACCAGCCACGCAGGCAGGGGGCTAGGTAGAGATTTTGGGAGAAGACAACACCTATTTCTGAGGCGGTTTTGGCCAGTGGCAGTTTTATAATTTCAGACAGTTTTTCGGAAGCTTCTCAGCACTATATAAAAGAACATCCAGTTCTCGTTTTGGAGACACAATATGCTCAAGGAGAATTCGGAGCACCCTTGGAGAGCACGGAAGCACAGAGCCAGATTCCAAGACACTCGTTTGATTTCACTCTCTCTTTTATTTCAGATTATTGTCGTTTAATTATATCTCGTAGTAGCTAAACTTCTTACCTAGGTTCTCGGTGAACCTAGGGTTTCATATTCAGTATCTAGTTCTGTTTTCGACTATGGATTCATGATCTCAGGATCTTATTTTCAGTAGTTTTTATTCGTTATTATGTCTTTGATTTTACTGTTTATGCATGATCAGAGTAGCTAACCAATAATGCTACAGACTCGACCCGGTAGGTGAAAACGGTTGGTTAGGGTTAGGAAGAGGAGAAAGAATTTAGTACCTTAACCCGATAGACTGAACAGAGAACGGGAGATAGGACTGGCCTAAAAATGTTAGACCAACTATTACAGTTTTTGAACGAGGCCTTTAGGACATGTTAGAAACCCTAACAGACTTAGAACGACACTGCAGATTTAGGTAGCTTAAGAGGAACCGAAAATCTGCAGACTTGTGATAACGTGCAGGAAAAGAAAAGATACTGCACAATTGGTACGTGGCACGGAAAAGTTGTTACTATGTGTTTTCATATGGAAAATAACGAAAAACTGAAGAGACCCTTGGGGATTCCGGGACCTAGTACCTTAAACCGTAGATTTACAACACTCAAATTATTTTAAAAGTTCACATAAAAAGATTTGCGTTCTTAGAACTTACTTTTAGTACTTAGTTTGTAGTCAAAATATCAAATCACTCCTCCCTTTTACACTTTGTTTGTTAAAATTGATTACTCGAAAAACCCGCAATAGTCCTCGTGGAAACGATAACCCGTCCATGGAGGTAGTGTGGGCAGGCATAGATGGCCAGCCGACGACGGCGATGCGGATTTTTTGCTCTTCATGCTCCGATTGTGCTCGCATGAATTCATCAATCTCTCTCTCTCTCTCTCTCTCGTGATTCTTCCCTCTGTAAAGCCTCTTCTTCTTCTTATGCTGCTGATCTTGTAAGTGGTTTCTTCCTGTTGATGTTGATGATTTTGGGTATGAACCCAGAAGAAAGATGTTCATTTTTATATAGAACTATTATTTTTAGGGTAAATCTGTCAATTTTATGTGATGGTTTTGGATATTTGAGCTATCGCTGGTTGTACTTTGTTTGGATATGTGAACTATTGTGACCTTCGAACTGTATTTTGTTTGGATATTTATTTTGTTCATGGTTTTATTAAATTTGTGGCGGTGGTGTAGTGGTGGTGGAGGTGGACCGGGGGTGGTTGTGTTCTTGTTTAGTTGGAAGCAGAGAGAGAAAGGGTAAAGGAGGAGTTATAGTTATAATGTAGGGGCAAAAAAGGAAAAAAGAGTCACCTTTCTTAATCCATGTGCAATTTTGCAATGGATGGAAGAAAGGGAACAGAGTTGTACAAAGAACAAGGAGATACATCCACTTCAAATATCTGTCAACAAAATTATAATAGCATGACATTAAATGCTTCAAGAGCAAGACGTTTGGTAATACCATGAAATGCTTGTCCCAACCTTCCAATTTTTCTCTGAGATTAGTCCATATAAAGAATGTGAACACATCATCTTTAGATGCTAACAAAAAAAATCGCGGAAAAAAAAGTCACTTAAAACATACTTGTAGCCCATGCATGAGGTCACTAGCAGTATGCTATATTATAATTTTTCTTTTTTACAAATTTATATAATAATATATAAAAGCGGAAAAGTGTCGTGTTATAACGAGGGTATGGAAAATCAGAACGAATCATGAATTAAATGTGGTTCACGAACGCATCCGTTAGCTACCTCCACAGAAAAGAAAACAACTTTTATTTATGAAAGAATACAGCTCGATACATCCACACTGATATAAGCTACCTCCAGGATCTTATATAGTGCTCTAGAATTCCTAAACCAACGCGGAAAAAACATATTCCAGACTGGATAGAACGTTACTTTCGGGCTCCTTCTTGCCCCCCTATTGGTCACTCACCTGGCTAGGGGTGTCTCTAATCATGCCCTTTGTCGTACTCTCTCCAGGTGACTCAGACTCGGGTATCTCAATTTAAGTTTCATAAGATGCGGACCTTTCATTCAGCTTTTCTGGGCTTTGTTCATCATCAAAGGCAGGTGGATGTGGGTACTAACCCGATGGTGAAGCTTGCCTACGAGCTAAAATTCCTTCGAGGTCAGCTTCGCGTTGAATTTGGAGGATTTTGGGCATGTGACAAAACTGGTTTGACTTCAAGAGGAAGACTGACATGGATGGCAATGTGATTTCCTATAAGGGCCGATTGGTACGTGGCAAAGGATTCAGACAGATTCATGGTATTGACTATGATGAAAGCTTTTTCCTAATCACGATGATCAAATCCATTCGAATCTTACTTGCTATTGCAACAAGGAGATCATTCAACCATTAAATCCATTCCAAATTCCTGAAGAACAATTCAAGCTTTCTTGATTCAATATCTTCACAGTGTTCTTCTTCGAGAGCTTTATTTGTATATCATTCTGTTATAGTACTTAAATCAACTGTTAAGAGTCAAGTTGTTCAAGAGGTACAATTAGTATTCTTATTGTATGAGTTAGCTAGAACTATTACTAGATAGGTTAGGAAGAACCATAGGCTGGAAAGAGTGAGGCAATTATCTTGGCCTAAGATCTAGGGCTTAGCTTTTAACTTGCCTTTTGAAGGATGAAATGCATAAAAATAAGCTAAAAGGGGTTAAGCTGCAAGAGGTTGTCCACCTATCTCACACTTGCTGTTTGCAAACGACAGTGTTCTTTTTGAAAAGCAACTGTCCAAGAGGCAACAGAATTTCAGAGTATTCTATCTATTTATGAAAAGGCTTCAGGTCAGTGTGTAAATTATAATAAATCAGCTCTTTGTTTCCGTCCAAAAGTTCCAGCAGAAAGAAAGGAAGAAATTGCTCAAATTTTACAGATTAATACTATTTTATGCCATTCTAAATATCTAGGTCTACCTACCTGGGTGGGTAAGGATAAAAGGTATCTGTTTGCCCATGTTACTGAAAGGGTAGTTAGTATTATGTCCACACCAGCCCCCTAGAGGTAAACACATCATTCTCCTGTTGCACAAGATTCAGGTAAAACAATCTAGTAAACTAGGGCAAGCCAAAGTACTAGGGTTTAGAATCTTCCAAACAGATGAATCTCTCTAAGTTTTCTCTTGCATTCTATATCCAATTTATCCAATAAATATTTAGAGATCATACTGCAATAGGCTATCGTAGAATATGCATAACCATCCATCCAAACATCTTTAACCTCAGAATTTATGAACCAAGATTCAGGAAGTAAATTCTTACCAAAACCTGATTTCTTATTCTTCAAGGCAATGTGCTTGACTCTTGTTTTCCTCACAGGTGTCTGAACATCCTTCTTCTCTTCTAACTTCTTCTTTTTCTGGTCATCTTTCTTCTCCACCTCTTGCTTCTTCTTCTTATTCTGATCCCCTTCTTCCTTCTTGCTGTCTCTCTTATCTTTCTCGTTTCCCCTTGTTCTTTTCCAGAACTATATCGTTTTTTCTTTACATACTTCTCCTTTTTGACTTTCTTAGATGGAGGAGAAGTCTCTTTCATGCTTGGAGTTCGTAAAGCCTTGAAAATAAGAAGATGACGAAGAATATCCTTTTTCTATCATTTCCAAAGCCTTGATAAGGATTCTCAAGATGAAGAAGAACTTTGGAAACAAAGACGTTAGCAGAGACAAATTCAGATCTTCAAGTAGCAAGGACTACAAAGGCAAGTCTTCTTCCCATGTAAATAAATCTAAAGGACTTAATTGCTTTGAGTGTGGTGATGCATGACATATAATCAGAGATTTCCATCACAAGAAAAGCAAGAAGTTTCAAAAGAAGGACAATGACAGAAGAAAGAAGGCCATGGTAGCTTCATGGAGTGGCTCTGATTCTTCAAGTGAATCACATTCTGAAGAAGATCAAGCCAACATGTGTCTTATGGGCAAGCATGATGAAAACTGAGAAAATAACATTGAGGTAATGGTGAATAGTTAAATGTCTAAACCTGCAAATGTGCTTTCCTAGATTTTGAAAACAATGTTCTGAGTGAAGAAGATTACTTAAATGAAATTAAGTCTTTATAGGAAAGTTCATGATAAAGCAAAAGAGAATTTGCAATTAGTCTGCCAGATCAGGCAAAGACTGACAAAGATTTTGAAGCTTTGGAAACCAATTTCAAAGCCTTGAAAACTCAAGTCAAAGAAGTTGTAACAGAGAACTGTCTTTTGAGTGACAACCTTGTTGCTATAATGCATATGCACGATAAATAGAGGAACAAAAGACTCTTTTGACCGAGAAACTTCAAGACTCTAAGAATGTTATGACAAAATTTGCTGTCTCTGAATATAATCTCAACTTGATTATTGGAGGAAGCTTGCATTCTTTCCACAAAAATGGTATTGTATATAATCCAAACTATCAAAGAAAGAACAATACCATCTTTGTGAAAGCAGGTAGATGACATTCTCCAACAAAAAAATTATGTGGCAAGATTGGTCATGTTAAGTTGACATGTCCCTTTAGAAGAACAGAACCTCACATCATGAGGAATAGTTTACATTCTATCTTAAGGGTTAGACAAATTTGGGTTGGTTTTACATGACCTAAAGGTATCAGACCACCTAACATGATTGATCCATAATATGACTCCAAATATTACACTTGGTCTAACAACTGGGTAAGGCAATGAGTGGTGTTTGCAGGTTGTCATCAAGAGCAAAGAGCAGAAGTGGATTATGGATAGTGGTTTCTCAAGGCACATGATGTAATACCCCGTTTTTATTATAGGGGTAATTGTTGACTTTTCGTATAGTTTAGATGTTAATTATATGACGAGAGGGGAGGTAGTTGTCGTTTCAAGAAGTATAAACTAGTTAATTAAATACTTAAGTTGGGGGTAGAAGTTGTAGTTTTAAAGTACTCTAAACCCTTATGAGAAATTAAATAAAAGAAATAAAATAAAACAAAAACAAATGTTTTTTTCACATCCTACAAAACAAACCTGCAACACATTTCCCAGTGATTTTTTTTCTTCTCCTTCCGCTTCTTCTTATAAGCCTTCTTCTTCTTCTACTTCGGCAACACAAACTGCCACCACCATCAATCCACCATCTCTCTCTCTCTCTATCTCTCTCTCTCTACATCTCTCTCTCCCTCCCACTTGGTCAAACAGAATCAGAAGCAGCAGCGGCAATGGCCGTAGGCCACGCCACTACAGCCACTGCAAAGCCCGACGGGAACACCACGCACCACCACCACTGCTCTGTTTCTCTCTCACTCAGCCTCGATTCCCTCTACCTCTCGTCCTCTCTCTCTCTCTCGGACTACCACAAAGGAAGAAGACCCATAGGAGGCAGCAACCACCACCACCATCGCTAGCCAAATCCATTAACGCCCGCAAAGAGCTCGGACCCAGCGAATCCGACGCTACCCATCCTCCAAGCTCTCTCCCACTGGTCTACTGAAGGCCCAAGGAGACCCCCAGAGGTCCAATTCAGAGCCAAGGATGTGGGCTTCGTCGCCGACGAGCACCACCACGACCTCCACCGACGGCAAACTCGAATCGACCCATTTCACGACCGTTTTTCACCATTCATGGCTTGGGTAAACTCTAAATCACATAATTTTACGTTTTAGTCAATCAAAATCATGCTTTGTAGCTTGAATACTTGCTTATGTAGATCAATTTGATAGTTCATGTAAGGGGGTGAAAGTATCTTTTACATAAACTAGGTGTAACGGTAAAACTGTCGTTTCAAAAACTTTAAGGGTGTATGTTGGGTTTTGACGTAGGTAACGCAGCGGAATAACAAAAATTAATCCTACTCAAAGCCCACCAAGGATCACAGGAAGAGATATCATAACATGATTAGGGTCATAGAAGATGTGTACCTTTTGATTTGTGAGATCACACGAAGAATGATGTCCTCGTCTCTACGGTTGATCCACGTCTAAAGGTGAGATCTAGATTCTTCCTTCAAACAAGTGCTAGCTTGAACCCGGAGGAAGAGGGAAGAAGATCAAAGCAACAAAGGGAACCAAGGAGGTTCGGCCCTCCTTGTGCCGTCGGGTAGAGGGGCGGACGGCTAGGGGGTTTTGGCCCTCTAGTTTGTCTTGCTCTCTCTTTTGCTCTCTCCCACTCTTTATGTTATGTCTAATAACAATCTTGTGGGAAGGAAGCTAGAGACTCTTATATATATACTCCAACAACTCCTTGTTGTTTCCATATTATAGTTTTCTTGTTCTAGTAGGACTAGAACTATTCCCTTCCTTGCAAATTAGTCCCACTAAGTTTGCAAGGTGTTGCACAATGATCCTTCTATTAATTAATCTATATTAATTAATCTATATTAATTAATCCCAAATCTAGCTCTACTCTATTTGACGTGTGACCCCATAGGTTTCTATATAGTTGGTAGTAACTATTACTAACATGGAGCGGTGTCTAGCAACACATCCATGCTACCCAACCCATAGAAATAGTCAGTGATCCCGACAAACCTTTGTGCCCAATATGACATATTGAATTATCCCTTTGTCTCCATATCCGGATTGGATACGAGACATAAATAGTCACACTCGTATATCCAATCCATAGTTCCTCGATCCTGGGAATATGCTTATACTTGCAGATAACATTAATATCTCTATATTAATTTATCTGAGTTTGGCCAGACATTCAATAAGCCTCATCCCTTGAGTGGCCATGGATATTTACCCCCATTATGTGGGAGGGACAAATCCTATCTACATCACTACGATCTCTAAGCTTGCTTCCTATCACGCCCGATAGCCACCTTTATGATTACCCAGTTACGGTGTAACGTTTGATAACATCAAAGCGCAATATTTCACAACTAGAGTATCTAGTGACTTCAATTCCAAGGATTGCAATAATATTAGCACTACGAAAAGCGATTGTGACTTCACATAATCTAATGTATCCTTTTCGTCGTGGGTCAATCCAGTATGCCATTACTCCTAATGCATACCCATGTGTTTAGACTTGATATCCCCATATCAATATATCCACATACTAGTCTATATTTGATTCCTATTAATCAATATAATGGACTAGGGATATTTAAGATAAACAACACATTTTATCTAAGGACTTCATTATATTAAATATCACCATAAATAATAAATGAATATTCTAGCCAAAATATTGTTCATACTAAATCTACGATTGCCTCTAGGGCATCTATTCCAACAGTCTCCCACTTGCACTAGAGCCAATCTGGCGCATCTCGTATGCCTATAGATCTGGCGTGCCCTTCATGCTTTCGCTGCGCAAGAGGTTTCGTGAGCGGATCTGACACGTTGTCATCCGTCGGAATCTTGCACATCTTCACATCTCCTCGATCGATCATATCACGAATAAGATGGAATCTCCTAAGTACATGCTTTGAATTTTGGTGCGATCTTGGTTCCTTCGCCTGTGCGATTGCCCCAGAGTTGTCACAGTACAACTCTATGGAATCCACTATGCTAGGGACCATACCGAGCTCAGCGATAAAATTCTTTATCCATACTGCCTCTTTTGCCGCTTCCGCAGCAGCAATGTACTCAGCTTCTGTTGTAGAATCAGCAACTGTGCCTTGCTTGGAACTCTTCTAGCTTACAGCTCCTCCATTCAGGCAAAACACGTATCCAGACTGCGATCTGTAATCATCCTTGTTGGTTTGAAAGCTCGCGTCAGTGTAACCCTTTACACTTACCTCTTCCATACCTCCAAATATCAAGAATACATCCTTAGTTCTTCTCAAGTACTTTAGGATGTTCTTGACAGCAATCCAGTGACTCTCACCCGGATTGGACTGGTATTTGCTCACCATACTCAACGCGTATGATACGTCTGGTCTAGTACATAGCATGGCGTACATGATGGATCCTATGGCCGAAGCATAGGGTATCCTGCTCATGCGGTCCTTCTCCATCTCATTGGAGGGACAGTCATTCTTGGAAAGAGTGACTCCATGTGACATGGGCAAGAATCCTTTCTTGGAATCTTGCATGTTGAACCTCTTCAACACCTTGTCAATATATCTACTCTGACTTAGCCCAAGCAACCTTTTAGATCTATCTCTATAGATCTTTATACCAAGTATATAGGCTGCATCTCCTAAGTCTTTCATCGCAAAGCACTTTCCTAGCCAATCTTTAACAGATTGCAGAGTAGGAATATCATTGCCAATGATTAGTATGTCATCTACATACAAGACCAGAAATACTATAGAGCTCCCACTAACCTTCTTGTAAACACAAGGCTCATCTTCGTTCTTGATGAAGCCAAACTCTTTGACCGCGTCATCAAAACGTCGATTCCAGCTCCTAGAAGCTTGCTTTAATCCATAAATGGACCTTTGCAGCTTACAGACTTTATTGGCATTCTCTGGATCCTCAAAACCCTCTGGTTGTGTCATGTACACATCCTCAAGGAGGTTCCCATAAAGGAACGCTGTTTTGACATCCATTTTCCAAATCTCATAGTCGTAGTATGCTGCAATAGCAAGTAAGATTCGAATGGATTTAGTCATGGCGACTGGTGAAAAGGTTTCATCATAGTCAATACCATGAATTTTTCTATAACCTTTGGCCACCAATCGGCCCTTATAGGCAACTACTTTGCCATCCATGTCGGTCTTCTTCTTGAAGACCCACTTGCACCCTATGGGTCGAGCCCCTTCGGGTGGTTCCACCAAAGTCCATACTTTGTTGGCGTACATGGAGTCCATTTCGGATCTCATGGCTTTTAGCCACTTCTTAGAGTCTGGGCCACTCATGACTTCTCCATAGGTTGCAGGCTCATCTTCCATGAGTGGTACTTCATCGGGCTCAGTCACGAGAAGTCCGTACCTCTCTGGCTCATGACGCACTCTTCCTGATCTACGGAGTTCCTGTGTTACCTGAACAGGTTCTTCCACAACTTCTTGTGGTTCTTGTTCACGTTCCATTATCGGTTCAGTGGTTTGTGGTTCATGAATTTCTTCAAGTTCTACAACCCTCCCACTTGCTTCTTTAGAGACTAATTCTCTTTCTAGAAACACGCCGGTCCGAGCAACGAACACTTTGTTCTCGGTAGGGTTATAGAAGTAATATCCTTTAGTCTCCTTAGGATATCCCACAAACTTACACTTATCCGCTTTAGGCCCGAGCTTGTCTGTTTGTAAACGCTTTACATAGACGTCGCAGCCCCAAATGTTCATAAACGACACTATGGGATGCTTCCCAGTCCATATCTCATATGGCGTCTTCATGACTGATTTGGATGGAACACGGTTAATGGTAAAAGCTGCCGTCATTAGAGCATGTCCCCAAAAGGATATCGGAAGATCTGTTTGAGACATCATAGATCGCACCATATCTAATAGAGTGCGATTCCTCCTCTCAGATACACCATTCCATTGTGGTGTTCCGGGTGGAGTGAGCTGGGATACTATCCCACACTCTCTAAGATACTCATCAAACTCTTGGCTTAAGTATTCTCCTCCACGATCCGATTGTAGAGCTTTAATACTCTTGCCAAGTTGCTTCTCTACTTCATTCTTGAATTCCTTGAACAATTCAAAGGATTAAGATTTGGCCTTCATAAGGTATACAAATCCATATCTACTGAAATCATCAGTAAATGTGATGAAGTAGGTATAACCACCTCTGGCAGGCGTGGGGAATGGTCCGCATACATCAGTATGTATGAGTGCCAATAACTCACTAGTCCGCTCGCCTTTCTTATTGAAAGGGTACTTTGTCATTTTTCCTAATAAACAAGATTCACATGTCTCATATGATTCCAAATCAAATGAGTCTAGAATTCCATCCTTATGGAGTCTAGATATGCGTTTCTCATTTATATGGCCTAAACGACAGTGCCATAGATATGTAGGATTTAAATCATTAGTTTTAATCCTTTTAGTATTTATGTTATAGATTGGATTATTTAGATCAAGGATATACAATCCATTAAACAAATGCGCACTACAATAGTGCATACTATCAAAATAAATGGAGCAACACTTGTCCTTTATTGAAATAGAAAAACCTTTCTCGTCCAAACAAGAAACGGAAATAATGTTTCTGCTCATAGCAGGCACATAAAAGCAATTGTCTAATTCTAAAATAAGTCCAGAAGGCAAAGATAGCTCATAAATGCCTACAGCTAATGCAGCAACCTTTGCTCCATTCCCGACGCGCAAGTCTATCTCCCCTTTTTGCATTCTGCTACTTCTTTTCAAATCCTGCACATTACGACAAATGTGAGAACCACATCCGGTATCCAATACCCAGGATGATAAAATAGAGAGATTGACGTATATAACATAAATACCTGGTGGTGGTGGAATCACTATTCCAAGCTTCTTATCCTCCAGATATTTAGGGCAATTCCTCCTCCAGTGACCCGGCTGGCTGCAGTAGTGACACTCACCTTTAGCCACGCCTCCACTAGGCTTTAGGGCTTCCTTGGATTTTGCAACTTTCTTGCGTTTTCCTTTTGAAGTAGATGCAACTGACTTGCCCTTCTTCTTGTGTACCATCATTATGGCTTTGCCCTTGCCTTTATTGATGCTCTGCTCAGCTGTCTTCAGCATGTTCAATAGGTCTGGCAAAGACTTGTTGATCTCATTCATATTATAGTTCATAATGAACTGATTATAACTGTCAGGCAACGATTGCAAGACGAGATCAGTCGCCAAGTCCTGCCCGAGTGGGAACCCCAGTCTCTCAAGGTTCTCTATGTACCCGATCATTCGGAGTGCATGAGGGCCTACTGGATTCCCCTCTGCAAGACTGCTTTTGAACAGTGCTTTAGACACCTCATAGCGCTCATGCCTTGCCTGTTCCTGAAACAATTGTTTCAAGTGTCTGATCATATCATAGGCTTCCATGTTCTCGTGTTGCTTCTGAAGCTCACGCAAAGCATGAGGCAAGTCACGTCATTAGAATCATCAATATGTTTCTGACGTGCCCTTACTTCCGCTAGTAGAGACTCATCTTGTGGTGGGTCTGGAATTTGAGTGTCCAAGACGTACAGCTTCTTTTCTTGCTTGAGGACAATCCTCAAATTTCTGTACCAGTCAAGGAAATTTGTTCCAGACAATTTATCCTTCTCAAGGACAGATCGTAGGTGTAGGGTTTTGATTCATGGATCGCACAACGGAAGCATAATCAAACATAAACCATGCAAAACCCTCCAAGGATCACAAGTCTAGAGACATAACGATAGTAAGGGTTAGAAATCATAAACACACCTTTGGGTTCTCCTTGATGACTTCAAACGCGAATAATGTCACGTTCTCTATAGTTGATCCACGCCTAGAGTTGATCCTAGATCTCCCAAACTCCTTGGTGCTAGCCCGGATTAGGAAGAGAAAGAACGAATCACGCAAAACGAGACCCAAAAGAGGGCTTCGGCCTCTTTTCGCCGACGGGGACGAGGGCGGCGGCAAGGGGCGGCGTCGGGCTCCTTGTTGCTTGCTCTCTCTCCTTTGTTCTCTCCCACTCTTGTTATGTTCACTAATGAGCATCAGTTATGAGGAAGGAAGGAAGGAGGGTCCTTTATATAGTCCAACAACTCCTTGTTAACTACCTAAAGGACTTATTCTAGTCCAACTAGAATTCAATTTAGTCCCTTCCTTGCAAATTAGTCCCTACTAAGTTTGCAAGGGTTTGCAAAGTGATCCTTCTAATTAATTAATCCAATTAATTAATTCCCAAATCTAGTTCAACTCTATATAGCGTGTGACCCCATAGGTTCTATCTAGTTGGTAGCAACTATTTGCTAATATGGAGCGGTTTCTAGCAAAACATCCATTCTAGCCAACTAATAGAATAGTCATCTTGACAACCTTTGTACAAGTAATTGTCTCATCCCTTTGCCTCCATATCCGGATTGAACACGAGACATACAAGTCACACTCGTGTATCCAATCCATAGTTTCTCGATCCATGGGAATAGCCTTATTCGTACAAATAACATCAATATCCTATATTGATTTATTTGAGTCTGGCCAGACATTCTATAAGCACTATCCCTCGAGTGGCCTAGGATATTTGCTCCCGTTATGTGGGAGGGACAAATCCTCTCTACGTCCACTACGATCTCTAAGCTTGCTTCTCATTGTATCCAGTACACGCCTTTATAACTACCCAGTTACGGTGTAGCGTTTAACGCTACCAAGATCACAATGATCCACAACTAGAATATCTAGTGACTTCAAGTCTAAGGATGACAATACCATTGCACCGCGAGAAGCGCTTGTGACTCAACATAACATGTATGTAGCCTTCTCGGAGATGGGTCAATCCAGTGCAACATTCCGTAATGCACACCTATGTGTTGGATCATGATATCTCCATATCAATCCAACCCCATACTAGTCTATAAATGATTGTCCTTCTAATCATTATTCTTGACTAGGGATATTTAAGATAAACAACACATTTATAAATCTAAGGACTTCATTATATTAAATATCCAATAAATAATAAATGAATTTTCTAGCCATATACAAATTCATACTAAACTAGATTACCTCTAGGGCATCTATTCCAACAGTCTCCCACTTGCACTAGAGCCAATCTGGCGCATCTCGTATGCCCATACTCCTAGTGTGCCCTTCATGCTTCCACTGCGTGAGAGGCTTCGTAAGCGGGTCTGACAGATTATCATCTGTAGGAATCTTGCATATCCGAACATCTCCTCTATCGATAATATCTCGAATCAGATGAAACTTCCTGAGCACGTGCTTGGACTTCTGGTGTGATCTGGGTTCCTTTGATTGCGCGATCGCCCCAGTGTTGTCACAGAACAACTCCACTGGATCGTCAATGCTAGGGACCACACCAAGTTCAGAAACAAACTTTATGATCCAAACAGCCTCCTTTGCTGCGCCATTTGCAGCAATGTACTCAGCCTCTGTTGTAGAATCAGCTACCGTCTCTTGCTTGGAACTCTTCCAGCTCACTGCTGCTCCATTCAGGCAAAACACATATCTCGATTGTGATCTAAAGTCACCTCTGTCGGTTTGGAAGCTTGCATCAGTGTAACCCCTTACACGCAACTCTTCCTCACCGCCAAATATCAAGAAGGCATCCTTAGTTCTTCTCAAGTACTTTAGGATGTTCTTGACTGCAATCCAGTTACTCTCACCTGGATTGGATTGGTATCTGCTTGTCATACTCAAGGCATATGACACATCTGGTCTAGTACATAACATGGCGTACATGATAGATCCTATGGCCGAGGCATAGGGAATCCTACTCATGCGTTCCTTCTCAATCTCATTGGAAGGACAACCACTCTTCGAAAGAGTGATTCCATGTGACATGGGCAAGAATCCCTTCTTGGAATCTTGCATGTTGAACCGCTTCAACACCTTGTCAATATATGTACTTTGACTTAGGCCTAGCAACCTCGTAGATCTATCTCTATAGATCTTTATACCGAGTATATAGGCTGCTTCCCCTAAGTCCTTCATTGAGAAACACTTTCCTAGCCAATCTTTCACAGATTGCAGCATGGGAATGTCGTTTCCAATGAGTAGTATGTCATCCACATACAAGACCAGAAAAGCTACAGAGCTCCCACTAACCTTCTTGTAGACACAAGACTCATCTTCGTTTCTGATGAAGCCAAACTCTTTGACCACTTCATCAAAACGTCGATTCCAACTCCTAGAAGCTTGCTTTAATCCATAAATGGACCGTTGCAGCTTACAGACTTTGTTGGCTTGCTTTGGATCCTCAAAACCCTCCGGTTGTATCATATACACGTCCTCGAGGAGATTCCCATAAAGGAATGCTGTTTTGACATCCATCTGCCAAATCTCATAGTCGTGGTATGCTGCAATCGCAAGTAGGATTCGGATGGATTTGGTCATAGCGACTGGTGAAAAGGTTTCATCATAGTCAATACCATGAATCTGTCTGAATCCTTTAGCCACCAATCGGCCCTTATAGGTAATCACATTACCATCCATGTCGATCTTCTTCTTGAAGACCCACTTGCACCATATGGGCCGCGCCCCATCGGGTGGTTCCACCAAAGTCTATACTTTGTTGGTATACATGGATTCCATCTCGGATCTCATGGCTTCCAGCCACTTCTGAGAGTCTGGGCCACTCATGGCCTCCTCATAGGTAGTAGGCTCATCATCTATGAGCATCGTGTCACCGGAATCGGTTACGAGAAGTCCATACCTCTCGGGTTCCTGGCGCACTCTACTAGATCTACGAAGCTCTTGTGCTACCTGAACAGGTGGCTCCACAACTGCTTGTGTTTCCTGTTCATGTTCCATAATCGGATCAGTGATTTGTGGTTCTTGAACTTCTTCAAGTTCTACATTCCTCCCACTTGCTTATTTAGAGACAAACTCTCTTTCTAGAAACACGCCGGTCCGAGCAACAAACACTTTGTTTTCGGTTGGATTGTAGAAGTAGTATCCCTTAGTTTCCTTAGGGTACCCCACAAACTTACACTTATCCGATTTAGGCCCTAGCTTGTCTGATTGTAAACGTTTTACATAGACATCGCATCCCCAAATCCTCATGAACGACAGTGTGGGACGCCTCCCACTCCACATCTCATATGGTGTCTTCATGACTGATTTAGATGGAACACGGTTAATGGTGAAAGCTGCACTTAATAGAGCGTAGCCCCAAAATGATAATGGAAGATCGGTTTGACACATCATAGATCGAACCATATCCAATAGGGTTCGATTCCTCCTCTCGGACACGCCATTCCATTGCGGCGTTCCGGGTGGAGTGAGGTGGGACACGATCCCACACTCTCTAAGATAGTCGTCAAACTCTTGGCTCAAGTATTCTTCTCCACGATCCGATCGTAGAGCCTTGATACTTTTGCCAAGTTGCTTCTCTACTTCATTCTTGAATTCTTTGAACACTTCAAAGGATTCGGATTTTGCCCTCATAAGGTACACAAATCCATATCTACTGTAATCATCAGTAAACGTAATGAAGTAGACATAACCACCCCTGGCAGGCGTGGCAAATGGTCCACACGCATCAGTATGTATGAGTGCCAATTGCTCACTAGTCCTCTCACCTTTCTTATTGAAAGGGGACTTTGTCATTTTTCCCAATAAACAAGCCTCACATGTCTCATATGATTCAAAATAAAATGAGTCCAGTAATCCATCCTTATGGAGTCTGGATACACGTTCCTCATTTATGTGGCCTAAACGACAGTGCCATAAATAAGCAGGATTTAAATCATTTATTTTAATCCGCTTGGTATTAATGTTGTAGACAGTATTGCTTAGATCAAGGACATAAAGTCCATTAAATAATTGCGCACTAAAATAGTGAATATTATTCAAATAAAAGGAACAACAATTGTTCTTTATTGAAATAATAAAACCATCCTTGTCCAGACAAGAAATAGAAATAATGTTTCTGCTCATAGCAGGCACAAAATAGCAATTATTTAATTCTAAAACTAATCCTGAAGGCAGAGATAGCTCGCACACGCCTATGGCCAACGCAGCAACCTTTGCTCCATTCCCAACGCGCAGATCTACCTCCCCTTTAGCCAATCTTTTACTTCTCTTTAGATCCTGCATATTTTGACAAATATGAGATCCACATCCAGTATCTAATACCCATGATGTAGAGACAGTTAAATTGACATCTACAACAAAAATACCTGGTGGTGGTGGAATCACTATTCCAAGCCTCTTGTCCTCCAGATATTTTGGGCAGTTCCTCCTCCAGTGTCCAGGCTGACTGCAGTAGTGACACTCACCTTTAGTCACGACCTTGGAAATGCCACCAACAGGCTTAAGGGCAGGTTCCTTGGACTTGGCAACTGACTTGCCTTTGCCCTTGGAGGAAGAGGCAAACCTTTTGCCATTTCCTTTCTGTACCATCATTATGGCCTTGCCCTTACCCTTGTTGATGCTCTGTTCAGCCGTCCTCAACATGTTGAGCAAATCTGGCAGTGGTTTAACGATCTCGTTCATGTTATAGTTCATAATGAATTGTCCATAACTCTCGGGCAACGATTGCAACACGAGATCGGTTGCCAACTCTTGGCCGACCGGGAACCCTAGTCGGGCGAGATTCTCCAAGTACCCGATCATTCGGAGTACATGGGGTCCCACCGGGTTCCCTTCTGCCAGATGACATTTGAACAGTGCCTTTGAGACCTCATACCTCTCTACCCTCGCCTGCTCTTGGAAGAGCTTCTTTAGATGTTCGATCATATCGACAGCATTCATGTTTTCGTGTTGCTTCTGAAGCTCAGAAGTCATGGTGCAAAGCATTAGGCAGGCCGCATCATTAGCGTCTTCAACACGCTTTTGATACGCTTCTCTGGACCTTCTGGAACATGCTCCTCTATTGCGTACAGTTTCTTCTCTTGCTTGAGAACAATTCTCAAGTTTCTGTACCAATCAAGAAAGTTGGTTCCAGAGAGCTTGTCCTTCTCAAGGACAGATCGTAGGGAATGTTGTGAACTCGATGAGTTGTTTGCCATTTGGAATTCTACAAAAAGGAAAATACGCAAGTTTTAGTATTTGTGAATTTTTGACTATATTTAATAATGGCTAGTTTATTAAATATAGCTCCCACTATTTTTCTACGGATTAATAACCCTCAAGATATTAATGCGGAAAATATCCTTATATTTTCTAGTGGGCCAAGATCCATCTTTCATCTCCTTATGAGCTTGCTTTGGCAAGTCACCCATAATTTGACTACTTTAGGTAGGAACAATTCCAATTGCATCCCATATGCAACTCTTGGTTCAATCGGGCAAATAACTCCTTATTTATCCATCCATATGGATAATCCCAATTGATTGCCTCTAGGTTTCTTAATCAAATTAATAGCCTAGTTGTGTTCAACCTCTTATCTAAACAATTGCACATCGTTACGTGCCATCGCATTCCATCATTATGAACCAAGTCGCCATGCTTTGGCACGCACGAACTTGATAAATAATGATGATAATGAGTGTTTAAATAACGAGAAGGCAAGAACACAATATTGAATTTTGAGGGATTTTAAATTCAATTTTTAATTGTTTTGTTGATCAATATCAACTAATATATCTATTTGAGTTTGGGCACAACTCCAAATAATAGATCCGGGTTGTCTAATTATCTTATTATCCTAATTGCATGCATCATTCATACACCAACCACACAAATAATAAGACAATAAATAAACAACCACAAAATAGAAATTAAACGTGATGTGGATATGGCCTTTTTCTAGACTAAGATAATTCCAAGCCAATGGAATTATCTATGAACCATAAGCAAACACATCTCCATGCGTCTTGACCTTTTGGTCCATCCTTCATAGTCTTGTGGATTGCTCCATGCTCCATGCTCCATCTTTTGTGGCTTCTTTGGCTTTGGGCTTCTTTTCTCCAATCATGGCTAACAATCTACTTTATCTAGCACTAGCTAATATCTATACTAAATATAATAAATCTCACAATTTGAGAAAAAAAATGGCACGCAGGCCATAAAACCCTAATTAATTATTACAATTAATTGATCAGCTCGCAGGCCGTAAAACCAAACCACAAAATTAAACATCCACATCAAACCACATCCTAAGGCCATATCCAATCACCATGCGATTTGCACATAAACAGTTAAAATCCAATTTTAACGCGCTTGTTCAATTTTAATTGATTTTAGGATTTCTAGGGTTAAAACGGTCCATGGGCCCAACAATCCAATTGCCCGGGCCTACTAAGTGAACCACAAGGCCCTAGGGCCGGCCCGGCCCAAAACTCGCAAGCTAGGCCCGCGGGTTAGGGCCGCCCGGCCCCTTAGGGCGGCCAAGCTTGGGCGGCAAGCAAGGGGGCGGTCCCTAGGGGGGCCGAACCTCCTTATGGGAGTTGTTTCCAAAACAACTCCCTTGCTTGGTGCCCAAGTTTGGTTGTTTCCTTGTTTTGGGAGAACTCCTTCTTCCCCAAGGATGCCCAAACCCTAGATCTTAGATCCTAAAATTTTTCAAACTCACCAATTCATGCATCCAATGCAAAAATTGGATCTTGTTATGATTAATTATTGACAAATTGCATCCCATGCTTGATTTGTCTTGTTTTACGCGATAAACAATCAAATTAAGGTGTAAAACAACTAAAACGTAACACATAAACCACGTTTATGCTCTACGACCTGTGGCTCTGATACCACTGTAGGGTTTTGATTCATGGATCGCACAACGGAAGCATAATCAAACATAAACCATGCAAAACCCTCCAAGGATCACAAGTCTAGAGACATAACGATAGTAAGGGTTAGAAATCATAAACACACCTTTGGGTTCTCCTTGATGACTTCAAACGCGAATAATGTCACGTTCTCTATAGTTGATCCACGCCTAGAGTTGATCCTAGATCTCCCAAACTCCTTGGTGCTAGCCCGGATTAGGAAGAGAAAGAACGAATCACGCAAAACGAGACCCAAAAGAGGGCTTCGGCCTCTTTTCGCCGACGGGGACGAGGGCGGCGGCAAGGGGCGGCGTCGGGCTCCTTGTTGCTTGCTCTCTCTCCTTTGTTCTCTCCCACTCTTGTTATGTTCACTAATGAGCATCAGTTATGAGGAAGGAAGGAAGGAGGGTCCTTTATATAGTCCAACAACTCCTTGTTAACTACCTAAAGGACTTATTCTAGTCCAACTAGAATTCAATTTAGTCCCTTCCTTGCAAATTAGTCCCTACTAAGTTTGCAAGGGTTTGCAAAGTGATCCTTCTAATTAATTAATCCAATTAATTAATTCCCAAATCTAGTTCAACTCTATATAGCGTGTGACCCCATAGGTTCTATCTAGTTGGTAGCAACTATTTGCTAATATGGAGCGGTTTCTAGCAAAACATCCATTCTAGCCAACTAATAGAATAGTCATCTTGACAACCTTTGTACAAGTAATTGTCTCATCCCTTTGCCTCCATATCCGGATTGAACACGAGACATACAAGTCACACTCGTGTATCCAATCCATAGTTTCTCGATCCATGGGAATAGCCTTATTCGTACAAATAACATCAATATCCTATATTGATTTATTTGAGTCTGGCCAGACATTCTATAAGCACTATCCCTCGAGTGGCCTAGGATATTTGCTCCCGTTATGTGGGAGGGACAAATCCTCTCTACGTCCACTACGATCTCTAAGCTTGCTTCTCATTGTATCCAGTACACGCCTTTATAACTACCCAGTTACGGTGTAGCGTTTAACGCTACCAAGATCACAATGATCCACAACTAGAATATCTAGTGACTTCAAGTCTAAGGATGACAATACCATTGCACCGCGAGAAGCGCTTGTGACTCAACATAACATGTATGTAGCCTTCTCGGAGATGGGTCAATCCAGTGCAACATTCCGTAATGCACACCTATGTGTTGGATCATGATATCTCCATATCAATCCAACCCCATACTAGTTTATAAATGATTGTCCTTCTAATCATTATACTTGACTAGGGATATTTAAGATAAACAACACATTTGTAAATCTAAGGACTTCATTATATTAAATATCCAATAAATAATAAATGAATTTTCTAGCCATATACAAATTCATACTAAACTAGATTGCCTCTAGGGCATCTATTCCAACAGTAGGGATGAACTCGATGCATTGTTGTTTGCCATTTGAAATTCTACAAAACGAGAAATATGCAATATAGTATTTTGAACAATTTGACTATATTTAACAATGGCTAGATCATTAAATATAGCTCCCACTATTTTCTTTCGGATTAATAGCCCTCACTATTAAAGCGGAAAATATCTTTATACTTTCTAGTGGGTCCAAGATTCCTTTTTCACCTTTTCTTGAGCTTGCTTTGGCAAGTCACCCAAGAATTGGTTATTTAGGTAGGAACCATTCCAATTGCATCCCATGCAACTCTTGGTCCAATTAGGTGAATAAATTCCTTTTATTCTTTATCCAATGGATAACTCCTAATTGTCATGCCTCTAGGCTCATCAATCTAATTGACTCTTGCCTAGTTGCGTCCAACCTCTTGCTTTCAACATACACGCATTACTAGCTTGCGTCGTCCGCAACACATCATGAAAAATTAGAATCGCCTTGCTTTGGCAAGCCCGAATTTTAATAGGCCATGATCATGAAGGGTGTTTTGGCAAGAGAAGGCAAAACGCAATATTTATTTGAGGGATTTCTTTTAAGTTGTTTGGTTGATCTTATCAACATGGTCTACTTATTTGGATTGGGCCATCCACAATAAAATACCAAACTTGTTTATTATTATCTTGTTATCGTTTTGCTAGTAGCGTCATACACACAAAATAAATAACAAGGCATGAATAATAAACATCCACAAAAACAAAAAAACGTGGCATGGATATGGCCCCTAGACTAATGATATTATCAAGCCAATGATAATATCTAATTGCCCTAAAGTGCCGAGCTCATCTCCATGTGCTCCACCATAGCTGCGCGCCTAGGGATGTCTTTTGGCTCCTTTGGTTCTCCGGTCTTCTTCTCCACGGTCTTGGCTATCATCTAAATATTTCTAATTCTAGCTAAACATCTAGAATAAATAAATAACAAAAGCCACACATGTCGAGGAGAAAAAGACGACTCGCAGGCCGTAAAACTTAATTATTTATTACATTAATTTGATCAGCTCGCAGGCCGTAAACCAAACCACAAAACAATAAACATCCACAATCCTAGGCCATATCCATCCACCATGCAATAAAGCACATAATACAGTTAAAATCAATTTTAACGCGCTTGTTTAATTTTAATGAAATTGGGTAACTAGGGTTTCACAACGGTCCAAAGGGCCCAAGCCAACAAGTGGCCCGAACCCTAGGACCGCCGCACGCCTAGAGGCCCGCGGCCTTGCTTGGCGCGCAAGGGAGGGGGCGGGCGGCTAGGGTTTCGGCCCTAGTCACGTTCCCTCTTCCTTGTTTCCCAAGCAAGGTTGTTTCCTTATGGATTTATTTCCATAACTTTGTTTCCATAATTGAAAACCCCTTTTCAATCATGTGCCCATGAACCCTAATTTTTCAAGAACCCAATTATTCACATCCTATGTGATTAAACTCACCAATTCTAACATCCAATGTTAAATTGGGTCTTGTTTGATTGAATCAAATTCAATGTTGCATCTACTATGCCAATTTTTCAGTTTTTCGCGTAATAAACAATAATACGGTGTATGAACTGAAATCGTAAACACATAAGATCATGTTATGTTCTACGACCTGTGGCTCTGATACCACTGTTGGTTTGACGTATGTAACGCAGCAGAATAACAAAAATTAATCCTACTCAAATCCCACCAAGGATCACAGGAAGAGATATCATAACATGATTAGGGTCATAGAAGATGTGTACCTTTTGATTTGTGAGATCACACGAAGAATGATGTCCTCGTCTCTACGGTTGATCCACGTCTAGATGTGAGATCTAGATTCTTCCTTCAAACAAGTGCTAGCTTGAACCCGGAGGAAGAGGGAAGAAGATCAAAGCAACAAAGGGAACCAAGGAGGTTCGACCCTCCTTGTGCCGTCGGGTAGAGGGGCGGACGGCTAGGGGGTTTCGGCCCTCTAGTTTGTCTTGCTCTCTCTTTTGCTCTCTCCCACTCTTTATGTTATGTCTAATAACAATCTTGTGGAAAGGAAGCTAGAGCCTCTTATATATATAATCCAACAACTCGTTGTTTCCATATTAGAGTTTTCTTGTTCTAGTAGGACTAGAACTATTCCCTTCCTTGCAAATTAGTCCCACTAAGTTTGCAAGGTGTTGCACAATGATCCTTCTATTAATTAATCTATATTAATTAATCCCAAATCTAGCTCTACTCTATTTGACGTGTGACCCCATAGGTTTCTATATAGTTGGTAGTAACTATTACTAACATGGAGCGGTGTCTAGCAACACATCCATGCTACCCAACCCATAAAAATAGTCAGTGATCCCGACAAACCTTTGTGCCCAATATGACATATTGCATTATCTCTTTTTCTCCATATCCGGATTGGACACGAGACATAAATAGTCACACTCGTATATCCAATCCATAGTTCCTCGATCCTGGGAATATGCTTATACTTGCAGTTAACATTAATATCTCTATATTAATTTATCCGAGTCTGGCCAGACATTCAATAAGTCTCATCCCTCGAGTGGCCATGTATATTTACCCCCATTATGTGGGAGGGACAAATCCTATCTACATCACTACGATCTCTAAGCTTGCTTCCTATCACGCCCGATAGCCACCTTTATGATTACCCAGTTACGGTGTAACGTTTGATAACATCAAAGCGCAATATTTCACAACTAGAGTATCTAGTGACTTCAAGTCCAAGGATTGCAATAATATTAGCACTACGAAAAGCGATTGTGACTTCACATAATCTAATGTATCCTTTTCGTCGTGGGTCAATCCAGTATGCCATTACTCCTAATGCATACCCATGTGTTTAGACTTGATATCCCCATATCAATCTATCCACATACTAGTCTATATTTGATTATCCTATTAATCAATATAATGGACTAGGGATATTTAAGATAAACAGCACATTTTATCTAAGGACTTCATTATATTAAATATCACCATAAATAATAAATGAATATTCTAGCCAAAACATTGTTCATACTAAATCTACGATTGCCTCTAGGGCATCTATTCCAACAGTGTAAGTGTATTTTATATAATCTGTATTGTGAGTAGGAGGGGGTACTGATTGTTTTTTAATATAACTTAATGGGAGATTCTTGTTGTTTACATAAATGATACGTTTTACGTAAAAATAAAAATGAAAATGTTGGATTCAAAATATTTTCGAAAAGTACTAGTTAGCGACCTCGTTCCAAAAATGTAACTCGGTATTGAAATAGTGTACGGAATGTCTATTTAAATATTAAAATATAAATATTTTCTTAATACTAAACGAATCTTGTTTTTAATCACGTAACCCTAGGTTTTGTTTGTTTAAATACTTGTAAAAATGATATTTGCTAGTTTATAATCATCGTTACGTCGTGCTGAGTATTTAGAAATAGTTTTCTTAGAAACTCACTACTCTTAAATATCGTATAATCTTTATATTTTCGATAACCGTTTCTTCCACTAATTTTGTATAAATATATAAGATAACATTTGTTTACTCTCTAATTTCGCTATAATTACATTTTTCTTTTAATATAAAAATTTATCTTAGAATAGCCTCTTTTAGAAATAGTAAATAAATTGAGAAGTTGTTTAGGAACAAAATTTCGTTTGTAATAAATGAATTTATAAGTATGCTTTCGTAAATGGTAATTGTGTGACTTGTAATCAAAACGCATATTCAAACTCCTAGAAGCTTGCTTCAACCCATAAATGGATCGCTGCAACCTACACACTTTATGGGCATGCTCTGGATCCTCAAAACTCTATGGTTGTGTCATGTACACATCCTCAAGGAGGTTTCCATACAGAAATGCTGTTTTGACATCCATCTGTCAAATCTCATAATCGTGATAAGCTGCAATAGCAAGTAAGATTAGAATGGATTTGGTCATTGCGACTTGGGAAAAGGTTTCATCATAGTCAATACCATGAATCTGTCTTAATTCTTTTTCCAACAATCGGCCCTTATAGGCAATCACAATACCATCCATGTCAGTCTTCTTCTTGAAGACCCACTTGCACCCTATGGGTCGAGCCCCCTGGGGGGGTTCCACCAAAGTCCATATGTTTTTGGTGTACATGGATTCCATTTTGGATCTCATGGCCTCAAGCCACTTTTGAGAGTCCGGTCCTTTAATGGCCTCTCCATAGGTAGTAGGCTCATCATCAATGAGTAGTGTGTCACCCGGCTCAGTAACGAGAAGTCCATACCTCTCTGGCTCCTAACACACCCTACTCGATCTATGAAGTTCTTGTTTTACTTGAACATGTTCCTCCACAACATCTTGCGGTTCCAGTTCATGTTCCATAGTAGGATTAGTGGTTTGTGATTCTTGAATTTCTTCAAGTTCTAATGTCCTCCCGCTGGCTTCTTTAGAGATGAATTCACTATCTAGAAACACACCAATCCGTAATATCCCTTCATTTCCTTAGGATATCCCACAAACTTACACTTATCCGACTTTGGTCTGAACTTTTTTGTTTGTAAACGCTTTACATAGACATCGCAATCCCAAATCTACATAAAAGACACTGTGAGGCTCCTCCCACTCCACATCTTATATGGAGTCTTCATGACAGATTTGGACGGAACACGGTCAAGGATAAAAGCTACACATAATAGAGTGTGTCCCCCAAAAGATAATGGAAGACCAGTTTGACACATCATAGATCGAACCATGTCCAGCAGAGTCCGATTCCTCCTCTCGGACACGCTATTCCAATGTCGCGTTCCGGGTGGAGTGAGTTGGGACAAGATCCCACACTCTCTAAGATAGTCATCAAACTCTTGGCTCAAGTATTCTCCTCCACAATGCGATCGTAGAGCCTTAATACTCTTGCCAAGCTGCTTCTCTACTTTATTCTTGAATTCTTTGAAATTTGCAAAGGATTCGGATTCGGCCTTCATAAGGTACACAAATCCATATCTATTGAAGTCATCAGTAAATGTAATGAAATAAAGGTAACCACCTCTGGTTGGCGTGGCAAATGGCCCACAGACATCAGTATGCACGAGAGCTAATTTCTCACTAGTCCTCTCACCTTTCTTCTTGAAAGGGACTTCGTCAGCTTTCAAAATAAACAAGTCTCACATGTCTCATATGATTCATAATGAAATGATTCCAGGAATCCATCTTTACGGAGTCTAGAGATTCGATTTTTGTTTATGTGGCCTAAACGACAATGCCATAAATAAGTAGGATTTAAATCATTAATTTTAATCCTCTTAGTATTAATGTTATAGACCAAGTTATCTAGATCAAGGATATATAATCTATTAGACAATAAAACATTACAATAATGCAAACCATCAAAATAAATGGAGTAACACTTGTCCTTTATTTTAACAGAAAAATCTTTCTTGTACAAATAAGAAACAGAAACAATGTTTATGCGGGTACAAAATAACAATTGTCTAATTCTAAAATAAGTCCTGAAGGTAAAGATAACTCATAAAATCATACGGCTAATGCAACAACTCTAGCTCTATTCCCCACGCGCAAGTTTATCTCTCCTTTAGCCAGACGTCTGTTTATCTTTAGATCCTGCACATTTCGACAATTGTGAGACCCACATCCAGTATCCAATACCCAAGATGAAGAGACAAAAAGATTGACATTTATAACAATAATACCTGGTGGTGGTGGAATAACTATTCCAAGCCTTTTATCTTCCAGATATTTTGGGCAGTTCCTTTTCCAGTTACCGGGCTGACTGCAGTAGTGACACTCACCCTTAGTCACGTCCACAGAGGGCTTTAAGGCAATTTCCTTGGATTTTGTGACTTTCTTGCTCTTTCCTTTGGACTTTGATGCAACTCGCTTGCTCTTCCCTTTATTGACCATCATTATGGCCTTGCCTTTCCCTCTGTTGATGCTTTCCTCAGCTGTCTTCAACATATTGAGAAAATCTGACACATGCTTACTGGTCTCATTCATGTTATAGTTCATGATGAACTGGCTATAAGTATGAGGCAACGATTTCAAGGTGAGATCAGTGGCCAACTCTTGACCCACCGGAAACCCCAGACGCGTGAGACTCTCCAATTATCCGATCATGCACTGTACATGAGGCCCCACCGGGTTTCCCTCTGACATATGACACTTGAAAAATGCTTTAGATACTTCATACCACTCATGCCTTTCCTTCTCTTGGAAGAGTTGCCTAAAATGTATTATCATATCATACGCCTCCATATTCTCATGTTACTTCTGAAGCTTAGAGTTCATGGTGCAAAGCATCAGGCAAGTCACATCATTAGAATCGTCAAC
Source organism: Linanthus parryae (assembly GCA_023055425.1). Lineage (NCBI taxonomy): Eukaryota > Viridiplantae > Streptophyta > Magnoliopsida > Ericales > Polemoniaceae > Linanthus > Linanthus parryae. Next base: position 19,050,250 of record JALGPY010000012.1, on the reverse strand, counting down.
AATCTTCTGATGTGCCTTGATGGTGGCAACAATATTATTTTCTAGTCCTTCAGGACTGTATCTTTTAGAATGTACAGTTTCTTTTCTTGCTTGAGAACAATTCTCAGGTTTCTTTACCAGTTCAGAAAATTAATTCCATAAAGTGTGTCCTTCTCAAGGACTGATCGTAGAGATTTTGATGAAGTAGATGGATTGTTTTCCATTGGAATTCCACAAAATGAGAAATATAGAAGTTTTAGTATTTTGTGAACAAATGACTACATTTAATAATGACTAGATTATTAAACATACCTCCCACTATTTTTCTCGAATTAATAACCCTCTCCATAAATGCGGAAAAATATCATGTATATTTTTTAGTGGGCCAAGATCCATATTTCACCTTTTCTTGAGCTTCCTTTGTCAAGTCACCCAAGAACTAGTTATTTAGGTAGGAACAATTTCAAATTGCATCATATGCAACTCTTGGTTCAATTGGGAAAATAACTCCTTATTATCTATCATAGATAATCCCAAATGTCTTGCCTCTAGGATTTCAATCCTATTATAATAGCCTAGTACGCCCAACCTCTTACTTCAACAATTGCACATTACTTGTTTGTGCCATCGCGTGATCCTATGAAGAATCAAATCGCCTTGCTTTGGAAAGCCCGAATTTGATACATTATAATTTTGAAGAGTGTTAAGTAACGAGAAGGCAAAAACACAATATTTGAATTGAGGATTGTTTTTCTTTTAATTTTAATTGTTTTGTTGATCTATATCAACTGATCTACTTATTGGATTGGGCGAATCCAAAATAAAAGATCCGGATTTTAATTATTCTTGTTACAATTTGCATGCATCAGCCATACACCAAAAACATATAAAAAGACAATAAATAAACAACCACAAACAATGAGTAAACCTGATGAGTATGTGGCCTCATAAAACTAAGATATTCCCAAGCCAATGAGAATATCTATAAGCCCTAAAAAGAGCAAGCTCATTTCATGTGCCTCCATCTTTAGTCCATGCCTCTTAGCTTGTGGAATGTCGCCTTCTTGTGGTTTCTTTAAGCTTTAAGCTTCTTCTTCATGTCTCGACTATCATATAACTATCTAATACTAGCTAGCACCTATACTAAATAGAGAGACCTCAAAAGTTGAGGAGAATACGACACACATGTTGTAATACTTAATTAATTACAATAAAATAAACCACAAAAAATAAACATCCACATCATCCACATTTAAGGCCACATCCAATCACCATGCAAAAGCTTAATGCAGTTAAAATCTAATTTTAACACGCCTAATCAATTTTAAGTTGAATTTTGGATTTTTTTAGGGTCAAAACGGTCAAAGGGCCCCACCAAATTTATTTGGCCGAACCCAAGGACCGTCGCAAGCCGCCGGGCCGGTCGACCCTGGCCAGCGCGATCAATTCGTTAGCTAGGCCGACCCGGACCTTGGCTGCAGCTTACTTAACGCGCAAGGAGGGAGGCGGACGGCCCTAGGGTCAAACCCTAGGGTTGTTTTCTTCCTTCCTTCCCTTGTGTGCTTGTTTCCAAAAAAAAAAAAAAAAAAAAAAAAAAAAAAAAACTTTTTCCCAATTTTACCAAAACCCTAGCTTTTCAAAACCCCAAAAGACACATCATATGTGAACGAAATTCACTAATTTTTACACGATATGAAAATTAGATCATTTTCTACCGAATCATATTCAGTTTGCATCATTATGCCAATTTCAATTTTATGCGAAAAATAACATTTATAGTGTAAAACTGACTGAAAAGTAACACATAAAACCGCATTATGCGCTAAGACACCAGAGTCTGATACCATTGTAGGGTTTTGATACGGATTACGCAGCAGAAAATGATAAATTAATTATGTTCAAGACCCTCCATGAATCGCGGGACAAGCCATCATAACATGGTAAGGGTAGAAACATTGTGTACCTTGTTTGTCTGAAAGATCACTCTACGTAAAATGCTATCCACGTCTCTATGAATATATTGCACTAGAGTCCTTCCAACTTCTATGTGCTAGCAACAGGAGGAAGAAGATGATCACGCACAACAAGGACCAAAGAGGCCGCGCCTCTTTGTGGCCGACGAGCAGGGGCGGGCGGACGGCTAGGGTTGCGGCCCTAGTCTCTTGCTCTCTCCTTGATTTGTTCTCTCACTCAATGATAATATACTTGTGAGAAAATAAGGTAGGAGGGACCTTATATAGTTAATAACTCCTAATTTATTACATATTTTCCCCAATACTAATCATGTCCATACACAGATTAGTCCACTTTGCAAATTAGTCATACTAAGTTTGCTTGTGGATGCGTATTGATCCTTATATTTAATTAGTCTCACTAATTAATTCCAAAGTCCATTTTAATCCATAGGGCGTGTGACCCCATAAGTTTCTACTTAGTTGGTTGTAACAATTACTCACATCGAGCGGTGTCTAGCAACACATCTATGTCACCCAACTAATACAAATAGTCATTGATCCGACAAACCTTGTTACCATATTGTATCATCCCTTTGTCTCTATATCCGGATTGGAAACAAGACATATAAGTCACACTCGTATATCCAATCCATAGTTTCTCGATCCTGAGAATAGGCTTATCCGTGTAGATAACATTAATATCCCATATTGATTTATTTGAGTCTGACCAGACATTCTATAAGCACTACCACTCGAGTGGCCGTGGATATTTTCTCCCGTTATGTGGGAGGGAAAAATCCTCTCTACATCACTTGTAACACCCCGTGTGATTCCCGATCTTTCCGTTCCGGACCGGAGAGACCAGGAGGGTGCTACTTAAAATGAAGCGGTGGAAATCGTGAACAAAACATTCCATAATTATTTATATTACATCTCATAATTGTCTCAACATGATATACTGTTACACAAGATGATATTATACTAGAAGTTAGACTAAATAAAATTACTACCACTACTAGATAAGTTCGCGGTCCCTTCTAAGCCGAGCTCCCCTTGTCTAAACCTGCGGGAGAAAGAAACAAAGACCGCAATTTTTCCAAAGTCAGCAAGAAATGCTGAGTGAGAATACATCATAGCATGTAAAGCAGGAAGGCTAAGAAAGGCAATGGGATTACATGCTTAAAAAAAAGTTCAGGAGTAACAGCGAATGAGTATAACATCGTAAACTCAAGGACAAGTAACAATGTCATCAAATAATTTTAATTTCCCGTATAACAATTTTGTTTACCACGATACGTCATAAGTATCTAATAAAATCTCTCACCAATGATATGTCAATTCAACACACGACTCACGAATAACTGTTCCCATACAAAGCAGTCGAATTATCAATTCTCGCACGGTGCCCGGATAGACCAGTGACCACAATCAGACATTCTAGACCTTAAGTATTGCAACACCCTCCTAAAAGCGTCAATCAAAGGAGTGGTACCTAGATGCTGGACCTTAGCCAAAAGACGAAGAGCCGGGGCACACAAAGTCCCGCATTTTAGGGACCAAAACCCAAGGGATCGAAACATGAGGGGCACACGAAGTCCCGCATTTTAGGGACCTGAGCCCAAGGGATCGAAATCTGATATAAGTAACATAACTGGTTGCGGTACATGCGAACCTTTTCACTTTACGTAGTTAATGAATTCTGATCAAGAGTAACAAGCTTCCCAAGTTCGAATAAAATTTTGACGATTGTAAAGCAAGTAAACCACATTTATCAATTGGGGGATGAAATACGACGACTATTTTCAATTAAACACGTAGTGGACGCAGATTAAGCTGGCACGCAAGGCTAAGCATGTAAGACTCACCTGATGCCGACTCAGCAGTTAGTACGTAGGATGATCGACAAAACCTATGTCCACAAATCCGTCGCCTACAATTTGTCAATTATCACACGAGTAGTACTTCCAAACAAACAAATGCGCAAACAGATATGAATGCTTAGCTAGAATAAAATCTAAATACCACCCCCTTACCCTCAAAGTAACAATTTTAAGAAGACTTACTTATATAGTTAAATAGTGATTTAACTTATTTATTAATAAAAAGTTAATGTTTCATTTACTTAAGAAAATAAGGAGGTTACTAATAATTCAATCAACACTTTGAAATATTGTTAAAATTTTATTTGACAATTATTTATTATTTTCATAAGATGAACTACTACTTATAAGAAAATTATCATTTTCCGTTAAGTCATATAAAACAATAATTATTATAATTGTAAAAGAGATCATTTCCAAACTAAGATTTTATTTCATGAAAACAATATACAATTTTAACAATTCGCTTGATCGTAAAGAGATTAATAAATGTTTCTAATTATTTAAAAACTTACTATTTGATCAAATAGAATTCAAGTGTCATTTAATTAATAAAAATGTTATTACCTAGTGATTGTGTATGTATATATACAAAAATGATCTTTTGTTGAATTATTTTTCAAGGCAAGGAATGGTAATATTTAATCATAGACAATATCCATCTTATGGAAATTTAAGCTTTTATTTTTATTGCAAACTTATTCATTTCATTTATTTACTTAAAATAGCTAATTAGTTAGTATTTAATAGTAATGAAAACAAATGAGACAAAATTGTTATTATATAAATAACAAAGTTTTGGAAAAAGACAGGTGGCTCCCCTAAAGTTTCAGATTCAACACTTTATACCCTTAAAGTTTTTGAAATGATAAAATCACCCCATTTATCTCCTTCACATCTTCACCTTCCTCCCCAACCCAAAATGTGAAATCTTCGTACGTTCCTACCCATACAAATTTGATGTTACCAAACTCTAATTCAGGTTAAAATGGGTAGAGTAGTGCCAAGAATCGATCAAATTGATTACCGAATGGCCGAGAATTCGATCGCCGAAGTTTTGCCGGAAAATGACCGGAAACGATGGCGCTCCGGAGACTGGGGTGGCTGTTTCTGGCTACCTGGAGTCCGGTCGAGCTTCTAAGGTGGTGGGTGCAAGTGAGGAGAGCGATGGAAGAAGCCTTGCTCGTCGGGTCGGGGTACGAGTCGATGGTTTCGGCGGTGGCTTCGGCCACAGTTGCCGTCGCCGCTGTTGGCTCTAGCTCCGTCAAGCAGAGAGGGAGAGGAAACGAAGGGATAGGGAGAGAAAGAGGGAGATAATGAAGGGGGAGGATATGAGAGATAGGGAGGGGGTATCGCCGGTGATAATGGCGACAGAGGTGGTGGCTAGGTGATGTTGGTGACGGTGGTGATGTTGCTGCTGTTATTGGGTTCGTGAGTGAGAGGGAGAAACATAGGTGGGAGAGAGAGATAGAGGCAGGGAGAAGGTGGTGATGGTGGTGGTGCTGAAGGGTGGAGATGGTGGTGGTGCCAAAGGGTGGAGATGGTGGTGGTGTTGGTGTCGGCAGTGGGGGTTGTGATGGTGATGGAGATGGTGGTTGTGGGTGTTGTTGATGTCCCTGCTGGGTTTTTGAGAGAGAGAGAACAGAGGTGGGGGAAGGTGGAGGCAGAAAGGTGACAGAAGAGAGGGTGGTGACAATTTTGGTGTCGCTGGTGGAGATGGGGGTGGTGATGGTGGATGGTGGATGGTGTTGGGTGTTGATGGTGGCAGTGGGGGTGTTGTTGGTGGTTGTGTTGGTGTCGGCAGTGGGGGTGGTGATGGTGATGGAGATGGTGGTTGTGGGTGTTGTTGATGTCCCTGCTGGGTTTTTGAGAGAGAGAGAGAGAGAGAGAACAGAGGTGGGGGAAGGTGTTATGTGTCTTGTGTGAGTGTATGGGTGTGTGTTTGAGGGAGGGAGTTATGTGAGGGAGAGTGTGTTGTGTGAGGGTGTGTGTGTGTCATGAGGGAGGTGGAGAAATAAGGGGAAGGGGGAATGAATTCTCTTCATGTGAGGGGGAGGTGATGATGTAAGGGAGGAGTAACATGAGGAAGAGGGGATGAATTTGGTTGGTAGAGAAGGAGGGGGAGTTGAGAGGTTTTGGAGAGATTTTGAGGGAGATGGAGATGTGTGAGGGAGGAGGGAGGGGGAGTTGTCTCCCGGTGAAGGAAAGACAGAGAGAGAGAGAGATAAACTAAAGAGAGGGAGAGAAAAGAAAATGGTGATAATAAATTAAAAATACGAGTTTCGGGTCGGGTTATAACAAAAAATACGGGTTTGTATAATTATACGGTATATATTACCGGGTTATACGAATATACAGGTCGGGTTATGTAAAATACGGGTTGCGTATAAGTATTTAATACATATATACATACAACTATTTATCTAAAGTACAATTAGCTCCCCAACCTTTTAGTTACATTAATTATTAACTTCTTTAAACTACAACTACCTCCCTATTCTTCAAATTAACAACTTTATATTTTTGAAAACTACAATTATAACCCTCCAAATTTTATCCAACTACTTTATAACTTTCTCAAATCTATAATTTCGACCACAATTTTCAGTTTAGTTAATTTATAACTTCTACAAAACACAATATAATCACCCAACCTCTATCAAAATTACTAAACTTCTTTCTTATATAAAATCGGGGTATTACATCACTACCATCTCTAAGCTTGCTTCCTATCATGCTCGATAATTATCTTTACAGTTATCTGGTTAAGACGCAACATTTGATAATATCAAAGCATGATATTTCACCACTAGAGTATCTACCGATTTCAAGTCTGAGGACCACAATACCATTGTCACTACGAGAAGCACTTGTGACTTTTACATAACTTATATGTAGCCTTCTCGTGGTGGGTCATTCTAGTATGTCATTACCCATAATGCATACCCATGTGCTAGACTTGATATCTCCATATCAATCTACCCACGTACTATTCTTTAGTTGATCGTCCTATTAATCAATATAAATGAGTAGGGATATTTAAGATAAACAACAAATGTAATTCAATACTTCATTATATTAAATATCTCCATAAATAATACCGTGATTATTCTAGCTAAAATAGTGTTCATACTAAATAAGATTGCCTCTAGGACATCTATTCCAACACTTGGCGCATGCACGCGTTTTATATATTTAAGTGCCAACAACGACCATGCATCATAAGCTTAACTACCTTTGCATACAAACCATAATACGTTTCTGGATGAGGAATTTTTGCACAAACATACTTGTCAAACTGTCCAACCGTCATGATCTTAAAGTTTCGGTGCATAATTATTAGCATGTGAACATGTAGAAGACCTCTTTTCCGTAACTCTATAACGTGAACATGGGTGACAACTTCACAAAAAAGACGTTTTTTAATAGTTGGTCCTTTAGATTATGTACTTTTGCACGAAATACCGTTGCAGTTAAGTCTGGTCTATCTTGAGGTACTTGGCCATCTTCCAATACATCTGTGATTTCTTTCCATACGAGATTACATGTCATGATAATGAACATGTCGAATTTTCCAAACCTCTGAACTAAAGAAATAGCATCAAGATACCTCCTGCGCATGTCTCTTGGTGTTTGCAGTGAAGGTGGATTGGCAGCCACGACAGTGTCTGTGGGGACAACAACGGTGGAGGGAGTGCTGGTGGTGATGAGAGTTGTGTTGATTGATGCTGCCATGAAGGATAATGAATACGCCACGAGAGAGTTCGCAAGAGAAAGATAGAGCAGTAAAATATCATCTGATAGAGTGAGTATGATAGATAGAGAATGAGTGTAATTACAAACCGACTTGTTTTGAAAAGATGAATTAATTTTGATGTAATTTTAGATCGACCCACAAACGAAGTCAATCACTAAGGCTCTGTTTGGTTCATAGTAAAATGTCTTACAAGGGAAATATTATACTAGTAAATATTTTGTATGAAAAAGTTTTCCTTACAAGTATGTTCTTGTGTTTGGTTGACACTTACCAAAACAGTGGGCCGTGACAGCAGTGGCAGTGATGGGTCGTTGTGGAGGTAGGTGGTAGTACTGGTTATTGGTGGTCGAGATGTCAACATGAGTTTTTGTTGTGATCCATCACATTTCGGAAATTGGCTTACGAATTTGAAATATGAAAATTAATTTAGGGGATTGATTCTTACAAAGCAGAAAATGATTATTACAAAGCCACTAACATAATTTATGCATCTAATGACCAATGAAATTACACAAATGATTATAGTGGCTTTGTAAAAATCATTTTCTGTCTTGTAAGAATTATTACCCTTATTTTATATCATTTGAGAGAAAATATTTTAACTCCAACGGAACTGCACAAAAACGCTTTAAAAAAAAACAGCACAAAAACATCAAAACAAGGAAAAAAACTATCACCAATCAAACGGAGGCTAAAAGAAAAGTCAGCCGGGGTTGGCGTGGTTTCTTCCCCAATTTTGTATACGGTGTGAGAAATAGAGAGAATTCGGATAAAAAAACCGAGAGCCGTCCTCGGCAAGGCCAGTATCAAGCCCGTTCAGGCTCTGTGAAGCCACACGTCCCCCTCCTTGTGCAGATGGCGTTAACGTCGACAGCCTCCAGACCTTCGAGCTTAGTCAACCATGGCAGCTTCCTTTCCAAACAGTTTCAGATAAACCACTCTCAATTGCTTCCAATTTCATCCACGGCTCACGATTGTAGAAGACCATCCTTGTCCGTGAAAGCCTCCTCATCTCAGAAGAGCAGCAGCTTCTCGACCAGGAGAAACACGCTTTCCCACAACTGGGATGTCTCTACTAACTACTCCGCTCCTGCTTGGCTTCCCAGATTCGAAGAGCTTGACACAACCAATATGCTTCTTCGCCAACGAATTATCTTCTTGGGTTCTCAGGTTTCCAATTCAATTCAATTCAATTCAAGTCTCTCTCTTAAAATTAGGCTTTTCTTTGAATCTTCGTTTTAGCTGCTTTTGTGGGTTCAGCGATTGTCGATGGGTTCAGCAATTATGTGTAGGATGTGGGTTCAGCAATTTGTGGTGTAGCAATTATGGGTTAGGCAATTTGTTGCTGATTTTGTGTGAAGAACTTGTTTGTTTGACATGAACAATAATCTGCGTGAACAATCTAGCTGAATTCAAAATCCAAAACCTGAAAACTAGGATTTGGATTCATGGATAAACACAAATCATGCTATGCCAGAAACACTTAATAAGAGCATTTTCGGGGATACTCAGCTTCAAATCTATTTTTTTTTTTTTTTTTTTTTTTTTTTTTTTTTAAACATTCTCACTGCCTTGAATTTGGCTAAGTTGCGTAAGTCAGCTATTCTATATCGGCACTGCAAAATGTGATCGTCTCATCCAAATTGGTTATAATGTTGGATGGCAAGCACCCAATTAACTGCCTGCATTGCAATTTTAATTGGGAGTTTCATCTATACTGTCAGAATTAGCTGATTTTAGCACTTTTCTGATGATTTAAGCTAGTTCACCATCTTTTTCATTATCGTGTGGTATCATAAAACTTCATTGTATCTTTTATTTATCTGAAATCTTGCGGTGATGACAGGTAGACGATGTTACAGCAGATTTTATCATTAGTCAACTTCTTTTTCTGGATGCCGAAGACCAGACCAAAGACATCAAATTGCTCATAAATTCCCCTGGTGGCTCTGTAACTGCAGGTATCAGTTGGCTTGCCTACATATTCATTTGATCTAATTCCTGCATCTACAGTTCTTCTCCTTCAACTTATATTAGATTTATAGGTAGAAGGTTGACATCTTGTTCTGTATGTTCCTTTTACTCGCTAGTTCCATTGCTTTTCCGAATCATCTGTAGTTTCCGTTAGTTATCTGAACCATGTTGTTATGCATGGATCATTAAAGAAACTGAGGAAGTGGGTTAGGGACAAGAAGGGGGTCTTGCAGATGTTAAGAAGTATAGTAATCTGACTTTCATGAGTTATTGAATGCTGACTAGTTAACTTGATCTGAGCTGCTAATTTGATGGGGACATGATAAAATTTCTTATTGGGACATCGTCAATATGCACAAACTAGGGGATACCCAGTGCCCTCAGGGCAATATCCCAAGCAAACTAAGATTTACGACACACATGCACTCGTCTAGTCTTTCCGAATTTAACAGTCTATCACACATCAACAACACCATATCTATCAAGGCGAATACAATCTTTCTGGAGTTTGATCAGGAGCAAGAAATCTTGGTCACAGAGACGAAAGGTGGATGTCCACTTTCTGACCCCTGCGAATATACAGGAATAGATGATTAGTTGCACATAATCTGAATCACAAAATAGCATAAACCATACTCGAGTAAAACGAAAAGATAACCTGCAACATGAATAAGAAGTCCCCAAAGATACTAATATTTAGCTAATAGTAGAAGTGTAGAACTTATCAATATTCATTCATGAATTTAATCAAATGCTTCCGGGTTTAAGCAAAGTGCGTTTGCAATATCCAAAAAGTTCAGTAGACAAACCAGCTCTGTTTTGGTTCTCCAATTTAATACGCCACTGGGATTACAAATCACATTGGGTTGAAGGATACGACTTCTTTTAGTACATAATATAATATACCATATTTTTTAAAATTTCATAGACTTTTTATCCAATAGTTTCTAACAATCATCCATCAGAAAAATCGTTTCCCTTATCCGTGGAGAAGAGATGAGAAGTTAACTGAAAGCATCCAAGACAAAGGACATATATCAGGAGATGGGGTGAAAAAGAAGCTATGTGCCGTGTGAACCTCACACCTCATAACCATGCCTTTAGAGGTAATATTCTTAATATATGTAAGTGGAAAGTCAGAGCAAGAGAAAAATAATGCGCACAAGGATGCCAATTTTCAATACTGTTAATCTGTGGACATAGCAAAAGAACAAACCCAATGCACACTTTCACAGTTTTGACAGAGAAATCTATTAGTTAATTTTCTCCAGACAGCACACAAATCAAATAACAGAGGAAGGAAGAAATTAATAAATAATCTGTGAAGGTAGCAGAAAAAGCAGTTGAGTTGGCAAAGAGTGTGAGAGATTGACTTGTTAAAACAAAAGAAAATTAATTGATTAAAATGGATAGGTTTAAGGCATCATCCCCGTTCTGATCAGCTTGGATAGCCCACCTAAAATTTCTCACAAAAATTGTTCACTAACGTTTACCTATCAAATTACATGGAGAAAAAAAAAACGGAACTTAAACAATTCAAATAAAACAACGGATTATGTCTAGCTAAGTACAGCAATATAACCTGGTTGAAGCTCACACATATATGACTGACCAAGTTTCTAAGCTTCTCGACATTTTGTGGCCTCAACGAACGTAAAGGACATGACTGATTCAATAGCAAATTCTCAAGTGACGAGTTAAGTTTTGTAGGATTAACATGCATCATTTGCAATCTTATAATTAAGAGAAATCAGGTAAAATCGACAGCCTTCCTTAAAGAAAGGAAAACCCAGATTCATAGTCATCATACACACAAATGAGGAACCACTGTAACTGAAAATAGGATCCGGGCCAATATCTGTCATTGTCTTGTCTTTAGAGAAACTATCACATGCACATAAAAAACTTGGAGAGTTGAAACTTTCATGATTGGGGGACATTCTCTATCAGGCATGGGTACGTATCATGAAACAATCAGGTTCAATCATGCAAAAATAATAATTTTACTTTATTTTCCATTTGACTCTCTAGTTCCAGCCCACAGCGACCCACAAGTAAAAAGATAAGGATTTGTTACAAATTAAGATAAACTGAATGGAAAATGATTTGTTAGCTTCAAAGGTGAAGTTAACCTGCTCCAGCAGTGGTGCTGGTTCGATACAGAAAGCTCGATCGAAGTAACCGCTAGAGTCTTGGCTGTCACTGCAGGCCGAGCAAAGTTGAAAAGAAGGAACATATCCTCAGCCCTATGGAGCAGGAATATGAGTTAGAGAATGGACAAACAACTTTTTTATTACGGGCTTTTTATTTTGAACACGGATTCATGTAACTCCAGAAAGAGAAACATAAATGAGAGATATAGTAAAATTATGTATATTTTTGCACAAACATATATTGAGAGAAAGTAAGAGATGCAGGGCATGTTTCAGATTCAACAAAACTGATGAGTTATCATATAATAACATGAAAAAGAGTAATTGTAGTAACAAATGAAGCAAATAAAGTGACATTTCAGATTTCTTAGAGTGATTGTCGCTAGCACCACAATCCACGTCATCTCCGAAGTCCACTGCTGCTACTTAAACTCGATGAAGCAACCAAGACTATCAAATAGCCCAAATTACCCAGACCCATCATCCCTCCTCCTCAACTTCGAAAACTTGCCCATGGGGAGAGCAAATGTGGGCTAGCAATTACGGGGAGAGAAAAAAGGAGAATGAACCTGAGAGAAGAAGATAAAAGGGGGGAAAGACAACCCAATGAATTTACTTTCTCGACCGTCTATTTTTTTTCTAAACTCGAACAGTTACCATCTTCTTTTGATTGAGCGGCTGTGATTGATTGGCTTTGATTGATTAAATCAGAAGGCTGAGAAGACAGAGTGGAGAGGCAAAGGGTTATTTTATATGCAGATTGCAAAGCAATGCATTGCAATACCCATGAAGAAAGAAATTTAATGCACTCCAGGATCATGAAAACAAAGCAATGCACTCCAGGATCAACCACGACGTATAAGAAAAGGGGGGAACGGAAAGAGTGAAATTACATTAATTCCCTTCCCTGCAACCGAAGTTCGCAAAGTTCCAATCGACCACAATTGCACCTGGAACATCCAATGTCACGAATCCAACATTGCCTAAGGTAAGACAGGCAACTGACTGAAAATGCTTGAGAGCAAATCCAACCAGCTATCTATACCGAGGTTTTAAAAAACGGAAGCGGCTGACGTATCGGTCGCGGTCGCGTGTAACGGGATCGGACTATATCGGAGGGACTGTAACGGAAAACGGGGATCGAATGTGTGAATTTTAGAAAACATTCACGGACGTTTTCTCCGTTTTTCCCGTTTTTCCAACACTAATCAGCCGTTTTTCCCGCTTTCCCCTTTTTTTCCAACGTAAAACGGCCGTTTTTCCCATTACCGCCGCGAAACAGCCGTTTTTTGTGTGAATAAAATTCACACGACGTGTAACGGGAAAAATGGTCACGCTCTCTGCCGTTTCCGTTACAACACGGCCGCTCCGCGCCGCTTTTGCCGTTTTTTGAAACCCTGATCTATACAGCAAGTAATGATATATGACAGCAGAAAATTGACGATTTAAATATAGTATATTTTCAGAACCAGCTTTCTATATGATAAAGTGCTGCATTTCTCTAGTGGTTTAGGCTTAAATTCTTGGGGGCATGATATTTATAAGTAACCGGTGATTAGTTGCATTAAAACAAAAGCGGGCTATATTGGCAATTCTTCACATTTCAGTTCGATCATGGCCACTCCAATCAGCTTCAATTAGATGTGGAAGGATAAAGAATATCAACATAAAAAAGTTAACAAAACCCTAATCAACAGATGAAAGTAGTTAGAGAATCATTACCCGGACAACAGCAGCAATGTGACGGAGTGGTGTTCTTGGATACCAAAAAGGTAAAACCGTAAAACACTACCAGAAGCCGGACTCTAGCTCTTGAGCATCCACGAACCACTTCTTCTGGAACAACCGTCTAGATCGATCACAATCGCACCTTGTTCCCTACAATCAAAGGTCGCAGAGCGAGAGAGGAGAAAGAGTGGTGAGAGAAAGAGCGAGTTAGAGAGGAAGAGGGAAGATACCTTAATCACACTTGGTTCCATACATTCAAAGGTCACAGAGCTTTAATCAACAACCAACTCTCTCTAAAATTTCTGTATACGAGTAAGAGAGGCGAAAGGAGAGCGCATGAGAGTGGAGAATGGATGGTGAGAGAAAGAGCGAGTGAGAGAAGAGAAGAGGCGGCCAGGTGTTGGGGTTGGGTAGTTAGGTTGGATTATTGAATTTCAATCTCCGTGGTACTCTTCCCGACGGCTGTGGAGACAAAGAAAGCAAACACCTAGCGAAACTGTATGTATATACAGACTTAGTAGTTGACAAAGTTTATATTTTTTGTCCAGTAAGCACTCCCATATCTGTTGATGCAAGTGCTTCACTTGGTTCAATTTGTATAGAGACTATTAATGATGGCCTCTTCGTCTTATAACAATACCGCTCTTATCTTTGCTCAAAAAAAAAAAAAAAAAATACCGCTCTTATCCATTTACACTGCTGTGAAGGAATGGGAATCTATGATGCTATGAAGATGTGCAAAGCAGATGTTTCTACCGTTTGCATGGGTCTTGCTGCCTCCATGGGTGCGTTTTTGCTTGCTTCTGGTAGCAAAGGAAAAAGGTATTGCATGCCCAATTCAAGGGTGATGATTCACCAGCCGCTTGGAACTGCTGGGGGAAAAGTAAGTTTCTTTTGAGGTTTCTATTGGTGATTTTATTCGAATTTATGAATTTTATAATTGCACCGACGATGTGTTTTTCTAAGGATGATAGTGTACCTTGTGTACTATTAAGAGGATCGAAGTAAATAATAATTACTTTCACATGGGGCCATGTTGTTGAAAGAATCTCTTAAGAAGCATTCATGTTAGATATGCTGAGTATGTCTGGCACTTCATGGTGTCTCAAAAGATCTAACACTTCTAGTTGTCTATTTGAAAGTTCTTCATGGTCCAAATACGCCAATCATTGCAGTTAGGGTGAAAGACACTTGCACCCTCTTAAGTTTAACTTGAAGTCACGTTCACCCCCTTCCAGTTTGGTAAAAGACCTGTTCACCCCTTTAGTGTGCCAAACTTTAGGACGATTATACTCCCTTGATTGTGTCATACCATACTTTAAGAGGCCAAGTTTGTCCCAAAGTTTACTTCCAGTGATGGACCCTGCATTCGGGCCAACGGCGTCACTATTGGGAGTGTAGATGTCTTGATATTCAGCACATTGAAGGGGTGAAAGTGTCTTTGCATCAAACTTTAGGGTATGACGGTGTCTGTACCCTTGCAGTTAATAACGTGATTTGCGACCATAGTAATGTTGCTTCATTGACATGAAAATACCAAAACACAAATAGTTACCCGACATAACATTTATGAAAATAAATGGCCAGAAGATTAATTTTAGAAATTCTAAATTGATATCAGTCAAATATTCTCCATTTAAATTTATTCTCTATTGTATTTACCAGTCTGGAGCCTTAAAAGGAGTTGTAACAGGCTATGTAGTAGACTTCCCCTTGAAGGGAAATTGTCTTTAGATTGGCTCACAATTGGGCACTTTCACGTAATATGCTATGTGATCAACATTTCCTTTTTATGACTGCACATCTAAGTAAAGAAGAATATAGTTAACACATCGTTTTCCACTAAAATATAAGTCATAAAAGTTGAAGAGAAATCTTCCTAGGCCAATGGATTTTGTTTCTTCCACCAACAATAATTTGCCTCTTACGAGGAGAATTGGTACTTAACCCAAACTCCATAAGAACCAATGATTTGATATAACACAACCCCTTAACGTTTTCAGGTTATTGGGGAAGGCTTGTGTGTATGTCGAGCAAACCTAGGCACAGGAACAGCATTAGGTTAACTTAGGCATAGGAACAGCAGTTAAGTACACGGACTTGGGTGCGGGTACCGGATATGATATGGATCCGGAGATCGGATTCACAAACTTGCTTAAAACTAGGATAAGTGGACTCAGCTAAAAAGTATCCAACTTCTGGACACTGGTGCGAGGATATGGTAGAAAACTAATTGTTTCTAAATATATTATTAAAATGTCATACATGATAATGCAGAAAATCAAGAAATGCACTTTGTTTAAGCAAGTTTAAGTGTATTTAACTGTAATATAGCTAAACTACAAGTACTATAATTTGTTTAGTGTATTTAAGGGCAGGGATGCGACAAAGTCTTTGTCGGAACCACATGTCGCTTTAGTCAACCATGTCCGGTGAGATCCAGCCACACATCCCATACCCACACCAGTGTCATATCGTATCGACACGGGTACAGCGGCGATTTAGAAGAGTCCGGGTAACATAGATCTTAAGTATAGGAACAACAATTAAGTTAAAATAGTGGATGTATTTATCTTTCACAAATTCTCATCTCATGACAATGCTAATAAATTGAGTGGAAGAAGGGTAGAAAACCCTCGCCGACTCACCACTAATTTTTGTTTTCTTGAATGTTGTCTAAGGTATTTATAATTTCGCTTCTTAAATACTCCTTCTGTCCCAAAATAAGTGCTCATTTTTCTTCAATCATTTTGAGGAGGCCTACTGTCATAGTGTTGTTAACTCTACATGTTATGAAAACATTAACAAGTTCTTGTATCATTTGGCTAGCCAAATTGTCTCCTTAAAATGCATGAAAAATATGCAGGACATTTAGTTTGAGACAAAGGGTGTATCTATTAAGTATCTCTCATCCTAAAAGAAGAGGAGTTGTCATTTGGTAATTCTTTCTATCTTCTCCATGTTATTGACTGACCATCCAATAATCATCCATGGAGTCTAATGCAATATATTACCCTACAGAAGCCGAGGGACCGAATAATGTAACGATGTAAACTTGCTTCTCTTAGGGTCAAGAAACAAGTAAGACTGGGCTTTTCCATTTCACACCTTATAATATTTTCATATTTTCCGTGTTGTGAATTAATCTTCAAAACCTTCTACATGTATCTTGCTTTGTGTGTTTTTTCTTAGGAAACTAATGAACTGCGTGTCACACGGGTTAATCTCCAAAAGAACAGGCAACTTTGCCTCTAATTTTCACACTCTATCAGTAATATGTGATGTTTTTTCTTCGAAAGACAGCCTGTCTTGATGTTACTAGTGGTGGGGTGGTTTGTACTCCATAGACCTTCCAGCAACAAACAATAATAGGATTCTGAAACGTTGGAAGTTGAAAATGAGTTTAGATGAGCCTTCTATTAAAGAAACTGTGTGATAGTGAAATTATTAGTCGTTCAAGGTCCGGGGATTCCTATAGCCCAAGTTGGTGTTCCAACAGATTAAACAATAACAAATGTGTTTGTTCTCAAATAATCGAAAGCAGTTAGTTCAATACCCCATTTCATTACTTGAAGCCTTATTTTGAATTCATAGTTCCGGAACGCCCTTTTCCCCCCAAAAGCAACTGTAAGAGAGTGTTGTCATTTCTTAGTGGAAAATGTTGAAAGAGTGACCTGACTTGTGGTTCCAATAGATCAATAAGAAAGAATAATTTGTTCCCTGATAATTTTTGTCTGAGTACCAGGTTTGGTAAGTTAGTATTTCTGTCCTATTTATCTTGAATGGCAATTGATGTTACAAAATTACAGTTGGCGCAAAGAAAAATGTTTTTGTATATTCAGGTCTAAATTGTCTCTAACCTTTGTGCTTTTAAATTTGAAAATTGAATAATCTAGTTTTCGCCCCTATATTGATTTTGGTGCCAGAGAATTAATTAATTTACTATGCAGATGGATCATGGATGATAACTAAAAATAAAGTCTGGGTTGTATACGCAAGTGTTGACTCTTAATATAATTTGACATACAAGGATGGCATTTTCACACAGTTGCCTATAAATGTATTATTAGAGAATAACACTTCTTTTCACCAAAATAGAAGTAAAAGAGAGTAAGACTCCGTCAGAACCCCATGGCTCTAAATCATTAATTTCAAGCAAGAGTGAGCGGGTCGGAGAGATATATGCTTATAATGGTATCCATTGTTTGGTTATCCAGTAATGGGTTCCCCAGGTGGATATAATCCATCTCTCATGACCTACTTTGGCAATCTGATGAAGGACAATACACTTTGTAATGTGCCATGGAAACTACTGTCCCGAACTGAACTTATAATTATCTTTTTATTTGCCTGAAATTGTATTATACTGTATAATGTTTTTAGGGGGCAAGTACCAAACTGGCCCTTTTGGGGCCTTAGATAACTACAAGCCCACCAACTACACCAAAAAAAACGGATGTGCCATTCCCGTGAAATCATTTTGTGGAATCGAAATCACGTGTTCCGGGTTTGAAACCCTGTGACTGTTACATGGTAACTTCAGAGGTTGCAGTGACCATATCACGAATTTGACAATTGCATCCCCTCTCTCCTCTGTCCTCTCTCGTGAGTCTTGATTGCCCATATCATCTTCAAAGTTCAACCTCAAACCTTACCCATCCGCAACACCCAAATCACCAGCCGCTGATCATAAAAATCAACCTCAATTCATAAAACACTGCCACCATCGTCAGTGGCACAAATCACATTCTTGGTTCTTGCCGGTCCTCAGACCCCAAACTGATTGACAGCCGCCGGAGCTAACCACCACCATCACCACCACCACCAACACCAACACATCATTACCGATCCAAATGATAGTTCATGGAGACAAAGGGGAGAGAAGAAACTGCAACGGGGTGTTGGAAAAGATGAAACCGCAAGAAATTGTTTGAGGAGAGAGAAAGAAGCAGGGATAGGTAAAAACCTTGTTATCATCTAATAGTAGAAGGGTTAATTACCTCGTGACAAGTATGACGATCACACAAAGGGGCGCTTCTGTTTTTCTTGCCAGCTTATAGGTATGGAAGTACTATGAAGTCCAAAGAAGGCCAGCTTGGCAGTTGGTCACATGTTTTAGTATATTCTACAATTTGATGATGCGATATTGTTTACTAATAATAAGGTTATTGTATCCTTTTGCTAAATTTTTGGTAGATTGTTGTTGATAATCTAAAGAGAAATCTCGCTACTTGCATGAAGCAAATAATGGATCATTAAGCGAACTTGTTAGATCTTGGAATGGAATTGTTAAGTTCGATTTATATATTTATTTGCTTGAAAAGGATCCGAAATTACTCTTTCGGACCTTATTACAATGTTTGTCTGTCTATAAGTAGTGCCCTCTCTTTGAACATTCTTGTGCATAATAAGGATCAACAATACTGTGAAATGAAAACTTCTGACTCAATTTGTCAACTGTGGTGACATAAATTTCCAGGCTACAGATATGAGCATACGGATTAGAGAAATGGTATACCATAAGGTTAAGCTGAACAAAATACTATCAAGAGTTACAGGGAAGCCAGAGCACCAGGTTTGAGTATTTCTTGTATCTCATCTTTTGGTAACAGACTACCTTTTTTTTATCCACTACTTAAGTGTGTCTGCTAATGATGTTTTTACAGATAGAAGAGGATACGGATCGTGACAACTTCATGAATCCTTGGGAGGCAAAAGAATACGGGTTGGTGGATGCAGTTATTGATGATGGCAAGCCAGGATTGGTTGCACCCACTGCGGAGGCAACGGCTCCTCCTAAAACAAAGGTCTGGGATCAATGGAAAGTCGAAGGGAGCAGGAAAGCGAGAAAGAATTTACCTTCAGAGGAGAAGATTTTACAAAATGGATATGGTGGTGGTTCAGGGAATGATGACAAAGGTACAGAACAAGAAAAAGAGCCATCTCCAGTATGAAAGAAGACACGGTAATGCTTAAATGGAGTCATTACATGCAAGCAAACTGCGAATTGTTTGATACGTAGGAGGGAATGGCAAAGGAGTTTTCAGTCCTTGATTACAACACCTGCTGGAAATGTTCTTCTCTATGCTGCTCTTCTAGTTAAAACTGGTAGTATTCTACACAGAGAATTGTAGTATTAGTAGTTCAAGCCCAACTTTTAAGGGGGTTGTGTATTTCTAAAGAGTATTTATTCTGTCGGTGTACACATTTTGAAGTTGATGATACTTCCTTCCTTTAACCAGACGTTCAGGTAAACATCTCTTTAGCAGCCGTTTTGTATTTCTCGCGTCTAACTTATGGTGTTCAGTTGTTCACAAACTAACTGGGTGGGGGTGCTCTGTTTTTGGAACAGGAGACGTGATAAGTTATTTCAGCATATGAAATTATCTATATTTTCATATGTCTCATCATCCGTTAAGTTATTGAAAGCCAGCATTGAGCTGAGAGGTTTACGAAGCAAGTAAAAGAAGGCAATCATAAATTCATTTTGTTTGGGAGGGAGGTAGTACATCTTGTATTGTATGAATAAAAATAAAATGTGATATCTAATTGTGTTTTAAAAACTTAATTTATCTCCAACGGTTTCAATTTATAAAATAAAATGTGATATCACACTCGCACAGTAATATTCATGTCCAGGGACGGATTGACTAAGGGCTAGTTTGGGAATGCTGTGGCGATGGTAGAAAGCTGCTGTGTGAAAACACTGTAGAAAGCTGTTGTGAGTTCTTTGATAAAATCTTGTTTGGTAAATATTACTTAGAAGCTGTTGTGAAATATTGATATAGTAATTTTGTGTTTGGTAAAATCAACTGTGAAGTTGATGTGAGATGGTAAAATGACAAAAATATATGACACGTGTCATTTTCGAAAAGATAACTATTAATATTTCAAAAAATTGTAAGGTCAAAATCGGTTGTAGAAAAATTAATCAAAAGCACTTTCTGGAAAAGCATCTCCCCCCTTGCTTCCTGAAAACTGCTGTGGGACAGCAGAAACTGTCCGGAAAAGCAGAAATTTTATTTTTACCAAACACACTAAAACTGCTTCTGCTGTGGAAAAGCAACTGTGCTGGCAGCAGAAGCATTCCCAAACTCACCC
Organism: Linanthus parryae; assembly: GCA_023055425.1. NCBI lineage: Eukaryota > Viridiplantae > Streptophyta > Magnoliopsida > Ericales > Polemoniaceae > Linanthus > Linanthus parryae. The sequence goes on along the minus strand of JALGPY010000012.1, from coordinate 19,029,723 downwards.
TAAGACCTTTAAGAAAATACATAAATGTTCCGGTTGATATTAAAATTTTCTACCGCATCTTGCCCCGTTGGGTCGGTTTCCGGATTCCGCCGCTCATGTCAGTATTTTTTGAAGTTCTTCTCGTGTTTGTCCAAATGACGTAACTTACCATTAAGAATAGTTAGTATGATATGAAACAATAACAAGACATTTTATGCGGATGTTTGCATTTTCTTTAAAACAAACACAATAAATGTATATAATAAGTTTGATAATATTGAAATATATATCGCAGTTGACACCTAACATTGACTTGGTATATAGATTATCATCGCTTAACTCGTTTTTTTACAATTGTGAAATATGATTTTACAGGAGAAACAAAATCACTTCAGGGATTTCCACGCCCGGTTACTAACTTAGTACACAAGAGCATTTGTGATTTTCGAATATTGAATTGTTTCCTGTGCGTGTATAGAAAATGACTTTGTTTGAAGACACAACCTATTTCAGTGATCTCTATGTCTTAGCACGATTCATGATTAGCTGTGACTGTCGGCTGGAAGACACTGCCTGATTCATACAGAAAATATATTAGCGTGAGATAAAAATAAATTAGCGTGAGATAGAAATAAAATATCCGTGTATATGTGTGTGTCTATATATATCATACTACCTATAATAAAAGGAGATATGGCCACTTTGCCAGCTAGGCGTTTTGCACACCGTGGACCATTGATTGGCTTGCATGTGGGTTTGCCGCCATTTACCTCCAACGGTGTTTTTCCACGTCCTTCTTCGTCACTCTTTGCAATTTATTTCAGATTGAAATGTCTGTGTTGTCCTCCTGCGGACCGGTATTTTACTGAGGCCATAATGGCATCATTATGTAATTATGTTTTCTGGTCTGGACCCATGCGTAAATTCGATGAAAAAAATAAAGTTTGATAACTTCCGGTTCTGCCCCTGCTATTTGTCATTTACTGGTTGCTTTCAATGGATTTAGTGGTTGTAATTTTGGTGCAGTCGTTGGATATAGATGTAAATTTGTTGAAAAAAATAGATTCAGTTAACTTCCAGTTCTGTCCCTGCTGTTGTCTCTTTATTACCTATCCTGAATAGAGTTGGTGGCTGTAATTTCGTGTTGTGCTTCGGATCGATACGTAAATTCGATGAAAAAATTAACTTTTGATAACTTCCGGTTGTGCCCCTGCTATTTGTCATTTACTGTTTTTTTTCCATAGATTTACTGGTTGTAATTTTGGTGCAGTGGTTGGATTTAGATGTAAATTTGTTGGAAAAAATAGATTCAGTTAACTTCCAGTTCTGCCCCTGCTGTGGTCTCTTTATTAGGTATCCTGAATAGAGTCTGTGGCTGTAATTTCGTGGTGTGCTTTGGATACACATGTAAATTCGATGAAAAAAATAGAATCTATTAACTTCCGGTTCTGCCCCTCGTGTTTCTGCTTTATGGGATGCCCTCAATACATTTCGTTGCTGTAAATTGGTTGTGTGACTTGGATGTAGATGTAAAGTTGTTGGAAAAAATAGCTTCAAATTGTTCATTACATGCCAATTTCTCTTAATTTCTATCTACGCCCTTGCTACTCGCTGTATTTCAGATGATAAAGTATTTCGTTAGAGGGTTATTTCAACCATGGTTTTTGCAAATGTTTCGGTGTGGGTTTCAAATTGTTCATTACATGCCAATTTCTCTTAATTTCTATCTACGCCCTTGCTACTCGCTGTATTTCAGATGATAAAGTATTTTGTGTGAGGGTTATTTCAACCATGGTTTTTGCAAATGTTTCGGTGTGGGTTTCATATTTGGTGGCCGTAATATTGTCTACTTAGTTGGATGCAGATGTGAAATTGATAGGAAAAAATAGCTTATGTTAGGTTCTTTTGTAATAAGTTATTTCAGGCGCACCTTTAAATTGGTCATTACATGCCAATTTCTCTTAATTTCTATCTACGCCCTTGCTACTCGCTGTATTTCAGACGATAAAGTATTTCGTTGGAGGGTTATTTCATCTTAAGCCTGTTTTCCTCTACATGAGAGAGATGCTTATTCTTCATTAGAGGATCAGAAGAAATATGCGACGTTTAGGGTTGTGTCGGTTAGATGTTTAGGGTTGCGTCGCTTGGCGACGTACGCACTGTGGAGTCAGAGAATGATCACAAGTTGAAGATTGAGCTGTCTAAATTTAGCAGAGGTACTTTTGCAATTAACAATTTTAGGTAGGTACTTTCGTAGTAAGTGATTTTAGGCGCAGTTTTAAATTATTCAATATACTCTATTTTGGTTAAAGGGTTATTTCATCTTGACCATGCTTCCTTCCATAATGACCATTTCAACCATGGTATTTCCATATGTTTTGGTGTGGGTTTCATATTTGGTGGCCGTAATATTGTCTGCTTAGTTGGATGCACATGTGAAATTGATAGGAAAAAAAATAGCTTTTGTTAGATTCATGGAGATGTCATCAAATTGATGCAGAAATTTTTTATTTGTTATCAGTCGATTTTGCCCTTGCTCATTCAAGCTTTCTACAACGGCGATTATAGTCAGTGGTTGAGGTAATTTGATCGTCTTCTCCCTCAGAACATTGCCCTCACTCTGTGTCGGTGCTCATTGGTGGGATTAGCACCGCCTTCTGTTGCTTGGAGCCCAAGTACATGTACTGTTGCAGCCACTATTCTGACGTGAGCTGCTGTTACACAGCTTACACGTGTCGCAACATTCTCGTGGGTTTAATGAGAGGATGTCTCCGTTCTCCCACTGTCTACTCTCTTCGATCTCTTTCCTGGTATGTGCAAAGCTCTCTCCCTGTTTTGGGATGAATTTATCCCCTGTTTTTTTTTTTTCCTTTTAAATTCTATCCTTTCTCTTCTTCTTCATTTTTCTGCTTCAAAGGTTCACTGTTGGGGTTGCATGTATGAATTTTGATGTAAGATGTGTGTGCAATGGTTTGTCTCTGTTTCTGGATAGTTCTTCCTTGTCTTATTAAATTGTTCACTTATATTTTCGCAGCATTTTACTCACTGTTTAATTTATTTTCCGTTCGGAGGTTGAGTGGAGGAGTTGCATGTTCAGACTGGGTACAGTTTCTGGTTGTGGGATAAAATGTGTGTAGTTTGTGGTCAGATTGGGTTTGGTATGGTGGTCTGGTGTTATTAAATGCTGATGATTTGGTTTATTCTATGTACATAGGTGTTCCACTACAGTTGCATGTCCAGATCCATTGCAGTTTGTAGGTCCCCTATTAAATGTTTATGGTTTGGTGTAATACGGCGTTGGATGTGGGAGTTGGGTGTTATTAAATACCAATGATTTGGTAATTAACCGACTGTATGGTGTCCTGCTATTCAGCAGCTTGTAGATCGTATATCATAACAAAATTGCCCTGTTTGTGATCAACTTTTGTATCTATTCTTTGATGTATTTCGTGCTAGGAACAAAATTTGGTTAGGCAGTTGTTTGTTTGATTCACTGTCTTTGAATATCCCATGTTTAATTGCATTACGTTATCTGTTCCAGCTGGTTTGTGGGGTTACAGATGTGTTGCTGGTTGTGACGAGTTCATTGGACCGCATTGTCAACTGTTTTCCTGGTAAGATGTTCAAATGAATGGTTTGTTCCATGGCATGATTGAAATCCAGGGATGATCTAAATTTTCCTCCCTTTTTTTTCTTAAAATTTTCCTTTTCAATTTGTTTTCTGGGTTTATCTGGTTTTTCAGCAACGTTGAAGGAGCTATTGAGCTGAGTGGTTGCTGTATTGGCATTGCTGTTTGCATATCACAGGTTCTTCTCTGCAATTTCTGAAATGATGCGGGTACTGTCGTTCAAAATGCTGGCCATAGCTTGTTTTATTAGTGATGTGTGAACTTTATACGTTGTTATGTGGTCGTAATTCTATTGGATGGTTAAAATTCTACGAGTGCATATTTGTTTGTGTGATTTGTACAATATGATCCTTAATATGATATAATATGGGATGTATGTTAAAAAGATAAATGTCATTACTGGTGATGAATATGTTATGTTAGAACATGTGCGTCACTTAAATTTTGTCAGTGAATAAGTAAATTTTGAAGTAGTTTGAATTGAGTTAAGTGTGTATTCACTAACGGCAGCAGACCGTTGCAGAATGAGGTAGATGGAAGTTTAGAACAAAAGTCCCAAAATATGGGAAAAAGTCGACCATTCGGTGCATCACAAAAATTCTTCGATTGTAGATTTGTTGTGGTCTGTCCTGAGTAATGATTTACAATATAGGTATGTCTGCTACTAATACACACAAGACTCCACCGGTCACTGAATCGGAAGCATTGCAAGCTTCTGGACTGCGCGGAAATTCCCTGGGTGAGGGAGAGATTGAATGTCCCGGCGTTCTGACATCACATCCGCCAGCTCTTATCAGTACTGCATGTGATACTACAAATGGTCAGTCTTGCAGATTGCCTCCAGTTGATCAACTAAGCAGTGGTAGAATTGCAAGCTCTGGTGCTCGTGGCCGCGGCGGAAGAGGGCGGCCTCGAAAAAATGCAGTTGTCGTAACCTCACACGGTGCATGCAATAGCCATCAGGCAACGCCAGAGTTAGTTAACACAGGGAAACTTGCATTACCTGCTGAATCAGAATCATTGCAGGATTCTGGAGTGAGTAGGAATTTAGTTCCTGGTGGAGATGATGTATCACCATTGACTGTTATCCATCCTGTATATGCTGGCACTACTGATGCATCATTCGCACTGCCTGATGGTGATAATGTAGGCGGTGGACGAACTGTGGACTGTAGTGGTCGTGGCCGTGGTAGAAGAGGGCGTCCTCGCAAAAATGCTGCTGGTGCAACAATATCTGATCTTACTGCGACTGTGCGGAATCAATTTTTCCGTGAACACGTAGAGGGCACTGCTGTTGCTGCACCGGTTCCCATAGCCTCTGCTGGGGGTAGTTCCTCAGTCACTCCTACAGCAACTCCCCCTTCCGTAAAACAGCAGGTTAGTGATGTTATTAGCGGAAATTCATGTGCTGATGTTAATTGTTCCGCTATTATGCAATCTATGTGTTCCGATGCAATGATTCAGGTTTTCGGAGAAGGAGGTGAAGTCCCAGCCAATGATGTTCGTCACTGTGCTGCTACTGAATCATGTAGAGGTGTAGTTACTGGAGTTAATGCGGTAGATTGTTTTGAAATTGCAAATGCTGTCGATGCAACATCTGCTTCAGAGATTTCAGGGGGGGTCGTCGTGGACGTGGTAGAAGAGGAAGACCCCGGAAAGCCGAAGCTGATTTGACTTCGCATAAGGTCAATGATGGAGTTGGAGGAAGGACGGAGCGAGACAACAATCCAAAAGTATTTGATAATGTCGCGCGTGCCTGCAACCATTTTTTCCGTGATCAAATAGAAATAGCTGGTGTGTCCAAGCTGGTGCACAATCCTTCCACTGGGGGTGGTTCATCCAATACTGTTATATCGTCTCCCTCAAATGTAACACAGCAGTCCATTCCCGTGTCTCCCGTGATTGAAATACGGGAGGTTTCTGATGTTAGTTCTCAAAGTTCATTGGCTGATGTTGTGGGTTGCCATACCAGGCAAGTTACACCGTCCGAATCATGTAGTGTTGCAATGACTGTCGTTGCTGGTAGGGATGGTTCCGAGGTTGAAAATGTTGAATGTGGGATATCTGCTCAAGAACTATCATGCAGGACTGGGCGTGGACGCGGTAGAAGAGGAAGACCTCGGAAAAATGAAGCTGGTGCAATTTCAGAGAGGCTAACTGTCCGGCCTGGACATAGGCTGGAGCGAGAGAACGGTGCCTCAATGTGTGATGTTAATGCGGTAGTGCGGAATCAATTTTTCCGTGAACACGTAGAATCCACTGCTGTAACTGCACCGTCTGACACGGCCTGTGCCGGAGATAGCACATCAGCTACTCCTAAAGCACCTCCCCCCTCTGAAAAACTGCAGGTCGCCAATGTTATTAGCGGAAATTCATGTGTTGCTGCTGACTGTTGCGATGTCTTGCAATCTATGTGTTCTGATGCATTGAATCAGGTATTGCGAGGACGAATTGATTCTTCTTCTGTAACTCCAACTGCTGACCGCAGGTGTTGTGGTGAAGTTGCAGGCAATGATGTTCGCCACCGTGCTGCAACTGAACCAGCGAGTAAGATTGACGTCGGTGATTGTCTGATCACTGGAAATGATGTCACAGGGATAACTGCTGTGCATATTTCACCTGGGGCTCGTCGTGAATGTGGCATAAGAGGAAGACCTCGGAAGAATGGATCGAGTGCAACTTCACACAATGACCCCAGTGGTGTTCAGAAAAAATTGCAGGGAACCAAAGACTCAACAGTTCCAAACAGCTCGAAGGTTGTCGCTAATCATTTTTTCCGTGATCAAGTAAATTCATTCACCATATCAACAAAAGGTTGCTATAGCTGTGAGAGGGAAGATTCGTCCGCTGCTCATGAGGCTGATCCTGTGATTGTGACAGAAGAGGTTGCAGACATCGTTCGTGGAGAATCATCGGTCGACATTGTGCATTCCTCTGGTTCACAATTTACTTATTCGGAAGCAGTAACTCATCGGCCAACTTTGTTGCCTGGAAGCGGTGGTAAAGAAGTACATAATGAACAAGAACAGACGCCTAGAGCTGTTGTTCGTGATGGAAAAGACGTAGGCTGTAATGTTGCTAATGCAGACAAGGCAGCGAGTAGCGTGGCAACTTCAGGAAACTGTCGGAAGAGAGGTAGACCGTCAAAAGTTGATTCAAGTGCTTCTCCAGTATGTGAAAACAGAAGCAGTGTGAGTCCAAACAATAGTCGAGAATGCAGAGGAGAGGAGCAAACTGTTGTGCCTCGGGCTAAATGTGATTCGCAACGAAAGCACAGTGGAACGGGGAAAGTTTCGTCTCAGAGATTACGTAAACGTGGTATTGCATGTCTCCCGGCAAAACATTGCCCTGCAGCCTCAACAAATGTAGTCGGTACCTCAGTGCCTCCGTCCACAGCAACTGCACAGCTAACGCCACATTCCAGATCTTCCCGGATTGTTGTCCGTCATGGTTTCTGTGTCACTGCTCTGGATGTGTACAACGGTCAGCAGAATCATGGACTGGCATTTGCTCCTTCTAGCGTCACTACTGCTCCGTGTTCTCGCACAGCGCATGATTCATTTCCACCTCCCTTATTTCGATATGCTGCAACTCAGTCATCATCTGACATTCCTGCATCATCGGAGACTATTGGTGAAGGTGGTTCATCATGCTCATTGTCAGGTGAGTCCAGCAAGCATCCTCCCGGTACTTCCACTGGCGCTAAACCATCGAGTGAGTATTATACTACTGCTGATTTCATGATATTCCCCCTCTTGTCTGTTCACAGTATTGATTATTATTTTCAATGTGTCTGTCTTGCAGAGAAGAAGCGTAGAAAGAAGTGGCAACGTGATCCCCCCTCTCCTCCCACTGAACCGAGCCGGCTACCCCAGCCAAGGATATGTCCTCATTGCCAGGCCAAACTGTTTGCGTATGAACCAGATGGATTTTGCTGCAGTTCGGGCCGAGTTGTTCTTGCTGCACATGAAATTCCTGATACACTGGCTGCATTGCTACTGTCGGATAATGCAACAAGCCAGGAATTCAGAACTTCGATTCGTGCATACAACAGTTTATTTTCTTTCACATCCATGGGTGTGAAGAATGATCGTGAAATCCTCAAGAACAGCAAAGGAATTTATACATTCAGGGTTCAGGGTCAAATATATCATTACATCAATAACCTCGACCCCGGTGAGGAGACACCTCGATATCTGCAGTTATATTTTTACGATCCTGCTTATCAATTACATTGTCGATCTCAGACGTTCAGCAATGTTGATCCGTCTATTATTGCTTACCTGACTGACATCCTGAAATCAAATCCCTATAATGAAAAATTCCAATCAATGTCTGAAACCCCTGATCTCATGGACTGTGATATACGTATTCAGTGTGATCCCGGATTGGATCAGAGAACCCATAACATGCCTACTTCAGATCAGGTTGCCGGCATTTGGATAGATGATGAATATCGTGCAGGCAAGTATTCGCGTGATATCTTGGTGCAGCGAAAGAAGGGTGGGCCAGAACCAATCAAGTACCACTTGGGTTGCTACGACCCACTACAGTACCCGATTATGTTCCCTTATGGTCAACCTGGTTGGCATACTGGTATTGAGAAGAAACCTGCAAAGAATAATGCCGCAAAAGGGCCAAAGAAGAAGAAGCGACGTTCAGGTTTGCACATGCCCAATGTTCTTGAATGACAGAATCTTCTCTTCTATGCAGACATATTTACATCATGTTGTAACTGTTATTTTGGTCGATGCAGGTAAAGAGGATGCAGAGTCAGAGATTCCAACTGTGACCTGTCGGCAGTACTACTGCTATCGTTTGCAAATTCGAAGCATGCGGCATTCCTCGATTTTATTTTTCGGTCGTTTGCTTCAACAATATATTGTTGACATGTACATCAAATTGGAAACAAGTCGACTTGACTATGTGCGCTTCAACCAGGATGATATTCGCGCAGAACTTTATCGAGGTATAATTGATAGTCTGGCAGCAGGAGAAACGAATCCTGAGAACATTGGTCGTCATGTTGTTCTACCGCCTTCATTTGTTGGGGGACCACGAGATATGAAGCGTCGTTATCAAGATGCAATGGCCCTCGTGCGTCAGTTTGGAAAGCCTGATTACTTTGTGACGATGACTTGCAATCCTAGATGGTCTGAAATCCAAGATGAGCTCCTGCCTCATGAGGAAGCATCGAATCGACCGGATTTAGTAGCTCGCATTTTCCGTGCGAAGGTAGTTGAGCTGAAACGTGATTTAGTTGAACGAGAAATTCTTGGCCCGATTGCAGCTTATACGTATGTCATCGAGTATCAGAAACGTGGTCTTCCACATGTGCATTTCCTGCTGATTCTCAAAAAGTTTGCGAAATTGATGCAACCTGATGAGTATGACAGGTATATCTCAGCTGAAATTCCTGATCCTGAGGTCAATCCTCATCTCTACAATGCCGTTGTCAGGCATATGATGCACGGTCCTTGTGGTGAACACAACAAGAACAATGTATGTATGCGGCCTCGTACTGGATGCAAGAACAGATATCCCCGGGATTTTTGCAATGCCACAAGAACTGGTGATAATTCGTTTGCTATTTATCGCCGACAGCGCAACGGTCGCACTGTTGAGGTTCGCGGAGCCACTCTTGATAATAGATGGGTCGTGCCTTACAATCCATATTTGCTGGCGAAATATGACTGCCACATAAATGTCGAGATTTGCTCAACAATCAAGGCAGTTAAATATCTGTACAAGTATATTTACAAAGGGCACGATAAAATTGCATTCCAGCTTGTGTCAAATCAAACAAGTGGTATTGATGAAATTGCAGCCTTTCAGTCTGCCAGGTGGATTTCACCTCCGGAGGCTGCATGGCGTCTTTACAGTTTCCCGCTCAACGAGATGTATCCTTCTGTAACTGCACTTCCACTTCACCTTCCCGGCATGCAATCTATTTCCTTCGACAAATATACGAAGCTTCCATACATTGCCGCGGATAAGAAGTACGCAAAAACAATGTTGACGGAATATTTCGAAACAAATAAGCGTGACGAAAGTGCAAAGCGTTGGTTGTATAGTGAATTTCCACAACATTACGTGTGGAATAAGACAAATTTATGCTGGGAGCCTCGGAAGAAGGGCTACAGTATTGGACGTATTGTTGCTGCTAATCCTTCGGAGGGAGACCGCTTTTTCCTCCGATTATTACTGACTCATGTCCGAGGTGCTGAATCATACGAGCAGCTGCGGACAGTGAGGAATCACATATGTGAATCATACCGTGAGGCATGTGAGAAACTCGGTCTGCTGGAAAAAGACACAGCACTTGAAGATTGTTTAGAAGAAGCTGCGACTTTTCAAATGCCGCAGACATTGCGGCGTTTATTTGCCACTATCCTTGTGTACTGCCAGCCAGGCAATCCACGGTCTTTGTGGGATCGGATGTATATGAATCTGTCTGAAGATTTCCGGAAAGAGGGGAGATTGAATGAAGCTCAAATTCTATTCAGAACTGTTAAAGGAGTGAATATATTTCTAGAGGCAATGGGGAGACAATTGATTGATTTCATTACTTCGTTACCAGTTAGTCAGAGTGAGGAAATGAGTTCCGTGAATCGGGAAATTGAAGAGGAATTGGCAGTGCCGATTCCAGCCGAAGACGTGGCTGCCATCGACCAGCTAAATAACGCGCAATCAGCAGCTTACAAAATAATCACAAATCACATCGACGAACTGAAAGGTGGATGTTTCTTCGTCGACGGACCTGGTGGCACGGGGAAAACTTTCCTGTACAGAGCTCTGCTGGCATATGTCCGCAGTAGTGGAGGGATTGCTCTGGCTACTGCTAGCACTGGTATTGCAGCCTCAAACTTGCCTGGTGGAAGAACTGCGCACTCTCGCTTCAAGCTCCCCTTGGATACCACGGATAAGAATACCTGCAACATTGGAAAACAGACAGCTCTTGCTCACCTTATTCGTGAGGCCAAAGTTATCATATGGGATGAGGTGACGATGGCGAAGAAGCAGAATATAGAGGCTTTTGAATGTATGCTACGCGATATATGTTCCAATGAATCGCTATTTGGGGGTAAGGTCGTGGTCTTTGGAGGTGATTTCAGGCAGGTGCTGCCTGTGACGGTGCGTGCTACTAAGGAGGAATGTATCTCCAACAGCATTGTTGACTCACCTCTATGGGCCAGTATGCATTTGCTTTATCTTACGGAAAATATGCGTGCTGTTGACGATCCTACCTTCTGCCAATTTCTCTTGTCGATTGGAAATGGTAGTGTGCAAGATGTTGATGAAGCGACAATAGATTTGCCAAAATCGATGATTGTGCCATTTATTGATGAAAGCATGTCAATAGATTTGTTTATTAAAGCTGTATACTGCAATTTCCAATCTGACTGTTTGGACCCGCGGTACCTTACCGAAAGAGCAATTCTGACTCCTCGGAATGACTGCGTAGACCGAGTCAATGAAATTTTGCTGAGTAGATTTCCAGGGCAGTCTCATACATATAATAGCTTCGATCGATCTCTGCCAGAGAATCAGTGAACTCATCCAGTAGAATTCCTGCATACACTAACTCCCAATGGGATCCCACCTCACCACTTAGAATTGAAGCCAGGTTGTCCACTAATGTTGCTACGCAACCTTGACCCGTCGTCTGGATTGTCAAATGGTGTCAAACTTATTTGCAAGGAGTTGTTGCCTAATGTAATATATGTTGAGATTGCAGTCGGTCCAAATAAGGGGAAATCCGTGTTCATTCCTCGGATCCCGCTCAGACCGTCCCAAACAGATCACTATCCCATAGAATTTGAGCGTAAACAATTTCCAGTTCGACTATGCTTCGCTATGACCATCAACAAGTCGCAGGGCCAAACTCTGAAACGTGTTGGTGTTTACCTACCGCAACCTGTATTCTCGCATGGTCAACTGTATGTGGCATTATCCAGAGCCAAGTTAGGGTCTGCAGTTAAAGTGTTAATCGAACCAATTGACGGCATTCAATTTAATTGCACAACTCGAAATGTTGTGTACAAAGATCTGTTGCATAGAGCAACACGCGTACACAGCACATTTTAAATTCCATTCATGGTTAGTGCTTGCCGGTTTCATCATGCGGAGATGCCACTCATGTGGTGTGCAGTAATATAATATAATGTCACCTGAAACAGACTTGATCATTAGTTGAAAATCTTGATATCTTATATACTAACACTATTCAAATGCCTTTTGTAGGAATTCATTGAAATCATGGAAGGTAAAACTTTAAAGTTGTCTGGATTGACGGACGAATGCAAAGAATGGAAACTCCGACTGCGGGTGGCCGAGAAATCACGAATATTGACAGGAAAGGCTTCCAACACAAAGTACCAGCGTTTTGTGCTCTGTGACAGTGAGGTTGTAATTAAATTTATGCAAAGATATTGGTCAAATAATCTGACTGTTTGTCTCTTTTATTTTGCAAATGTAGTGTGCTTTTGCTGCTGTGCTCACAATTGTTATTCTCAATCTTTCGGTTTCCATGTTCAATAAATTTTTATTCAAGTTGCAGGGCAAACAGATCCAAGCAACATCATTTGATGCAGATATACCCAACTTTGACAACAAGTTACAGGTCTATCATTCGTACTGGTTTAGCAATGGTGTTGTGCGACCTGTCAACCCCAAGTACCGTTACATAGATCATGATTTCTCCCTTGTCCTTAACAAAGAAATGGAGGTAACCGCAGTTGAAGATAAGGTGGACGAAGGCTGTGGCAGCAACTATAATTTGAAAAGTCTGGAAGAAGCTCGCACTCTTGTGAATTCCCGTGAGAAATTTGGTAGGTCATATGCACTGCTTTGCATAATTTCTACATAGATATTTCATATTAATATAAAGTGTTAAATGTTTCCCCATAATAAATACACACTTCTATTTGTATTGTTTGTATTTCACTATGATCATAGATGTTGCTGTCATCATCATTGCTGTTATGTCCACGAAGACAGTACCCCGAAAAGATTCAGCAGGTCGTGCTCGAGTGAGGGATGTCATTGTTCTGGACGACTCGTAAGTACCCTGCCTCTGAGCATTGTTTTGTATTACGTAGTGTTCAACTGTTGCTTCTCGGTGCGTGCAATTATTGAAGGTTATATTTACATATATGATTTCAGCGGTGTCCCAGTTTGTTTATCCTTATGGGACGATGCAACCACAGCAGAAGGAGATAAACTAAATATACTGGCCAGTGCTCATCCAGTTGTAATTGCAACGAATGTGTGTTCAACAACATATCTGGGTAACTTTCCCTTAACATCAGTATTAATGAGTATGGAATTACAAGATTATGGACGGAATGGAAATATGACTGCATTATATGAAAACATAGCTTGCACAACATTATATTCATGTAATTGCTGTACATGTGTTTGTAGATTTTTCTCTGAGGACAACAATGTCCACTATGTTCCTGCACAATATCGAGGATCCAAGAGTTGACGAGTTGATTGACTGGTATATGAATACAACTATTTATACAGTTTCCAATTGCGACAACATGATATATTTCCCACATTTAATCTCATATCTGTTTCTCTCGTGTAGGCGTGATGCAAATTATCAGAAGATTGATAAACTCAGGAATCCTGAATTATTGTTGGCACAGAAGAATCCTAAGACAAAGAACACTGAATTCAAGTTGTCAAAGATTGCAGACCTTCCAGAAAAACCGGTATTTTCTCCACCATAGTTATATCGTATTGTTGGGAATTTATTGTTATGTCCGGTTGACAGTTCTCTATATATCTCCTGCAGTCTGCAGACACTGATGTGTGGGTGAAAGTTTCAGTTCTTGCCTTACCTGAAACACAGAGACCGTGGTATCATTCTTGCAATATGTGTACTCGTGCAACGAGCTATGTAACTGGAGAAAAATTCAACTGTTCTGGTTGCCACAATTCTGATTGCACTTCTGTACCATGGTAATTTGATATAATTCTCTTCTATCCAACTTAAGCTGTATATTCAATCTGCAGTGACCAAATATAGAAGAGCAAATATGAAACAGAAGAATGGGAAAAAAACAAAAAGAGGAAATTTTTTTTTTTTTTAAAAAAAAACAGATAGAAAAAAAGTTTTGAATACATTCATTTTTGCTTTGTAGGGGTCGTCTAGAAGTCCAAATTGGAGATGACACTGGAGAGCTGAATGTTGTCGTTTTCGGACATGGTGTCGAGGCTGTCCTGAAGAAAAGTGCTGTTATATTGTCAGCAATGACAGGAGATGTATGCATGCTACACTTACGGCTTGATTCCATAGTTTATTAATGTTATGGTTCATATGTTAGTGTGCTTTGTGAACAGAGTGCTAACTACAAGACATTGATTCATTTCAGGAACACAAGGAGCTATTACTTAAAGCTAATGAGTCAAGTGTTAAGAACATGTTCTATTTTCGACTTGCTGGATCCACAAGCACGAACCGCAGAAGGGTCAACAAATGGAATGTTCGCCAAGTGGAGACGGCATAGTTGCACACAATGCCAGCATATGCGCCCAACTGCAGATCAAGTATGCAACCACATGTGTACATAGAAGCATTACTACAATAGAAGCTCTGCTGTGATCCACTAGCACTACAACTTTTGTTCACCTGGAAAAAATACAAGGAGATAACATCATGGTAATGTTCCATTGTTATCTCCCTGCCTTTTGCCCCCCCCCCCCTTCTTTCCCAAAAACTATTGCATCTTCGAACAGATTCGTCCTCTGCCTTCCGTTTAATATTAATCTATATTAAGTTCTCCATGTTTACAATTGCAGTCAATTAAACTGATATTCCATATTACAACAAGTTACAGTTGCAGGGATATAATACTAATACATATGTATAATATAATAGCTTGTACACAGAATAAAAACAATAAACGATCCTTGGAAATTTGGGTGAGGAAGAGAGAAAGAGGAAAAAAGAAAAGGGAAAAAACAAAAAAAAAAGAGTTCCATCAGTTATTAGATTTCATAACCAACACAAAATATTCTTGTCTACATTTAATACACATGCTTCGAGATGACTTCAAATACCTGCACTTTCTAGGTCTCCTATATAATGTTACAAGATTGACTGTAAGCATTTCATGAACTATTTCTCAATCTATTCACCATGTCAGGCTACAATTCTGATGAAGAGCATTCTTGCTGGAATTTAACCACCTTGCTAACAGACCTTCCCACCACTGAAATAAGCATCCCAGCTGGGAGCTATGTTCACATCTTCTCACCCACCAACACAGTGCAGCCTAACATGAGCTCACCCTATCATCCAATGACTGGAAACACAATGTATGATGCCGGAAATCACCAATTTCACGTTATTCACAGCCCGACATCACCAATTTTCCGTGCATCGCCTCCCAGTGGCAACGAATTTTTGCATGCAGCTTACGGTGTCGGTGTAGGACTTTCTCACAGTCCGCAAAATTGTCACTGGAACAGTCCCCCAATGCGAAGTCCAGGGTCACCAGTCTTCTATGCATCGCCGCCTACTTGTACAGATTTCCTCCATGGCTCATACAATACAGGTATTCCCCTACCAAATTCCCCTCCGCAATATAATTATTACAACTCCATTGCATCTCCCCAGTATCAGTACTCCCCTCTTTCGTCAAATATTCACCCACAATCACATTCATACTCAGCCTCACCACAGAATTATGGTTCACCAATTCCAATACCAGACCATCAAGTATTAATACCTTTACATTTCCCTACCCACACATCAGATTTCCTTCCGCAAATCACCGAGCAACCTTTGGTATACCAAAGTGATCTGCAATCACCCTATGCTTCAGACAATGCTGATGATGAATGTATATTCTTCCTCGAAAACTTGCCTCCTCCGAGACAACAGAATCCATATTTGACTTGTACACCAGGTCATCATACTTTTACGAACCCAGGTAAAGGCAATGAAACTGGATCCTCTTCTTCAACTAGCAAGAAGATCCGCTCCCCATCTACGTCATCTCTTAGAATCCACTGGTCTCCTCCTGCAAAACATATCATCAAACTAAATTTCGATGGGGGATTCTACTGCGACTACAAACGTCCAACCTGGCCAACCATAGTTCGTGCTGGTCTATATCGGAATTGTACAGGAGATTGTGTGTCTGCCTTCGCTGAAATTGAGCATGAGAAGAACTCTGACTTTGCAGAGGCATCTGCACTGTGCAAAGGTTTGAAGTATGCATTAGATCGGAACTGGCTTGATATATGGGCAGAGGGCGATGCTAAAAACATTATTGACCACATAACTGGTGTGTGTTCTCATGTTTTCCCAGAAGACGTTTGTGCCGAAATCGAAGAAATTAAAGAACTACAAAAAAAATTCAAATCATGTTTGATAACATTCATCCATCGTGAAGGTAACTCTGCGGCAGATGCACTCTGTGTAGCTTTCAAACATCACGATGGATGTTATGCATTCGAAACAACGGGTCTACCTGAACGTGTTCAGGATATTGTCGAGCAAGAAAAAAAAGGGAAGACATACCGTAGAGCGTAGTAACCGGTTCTAGCATTTGTACCTGGTTCATTTTGTAACACTAGCATCATGAATAATTTGTGTAATGTAATGTTGTTAATTTCGGCGAATTCAGATACTCTTACCAATCCACGTTGACATTGGATTTTGGTTAAGTAGTGTTCACTCACCAAAAAGGAAATTACAAGAAAAGAAAAAAAAAAAATAAAAAATAAAAAAAAAGGTCTTTTATAATACTCCGTCCAATATTTACACGGATCTACTTATTTACACAATGAGTTCATCTGGGAATGGAGCTGTATATAAACTGAAGTACTATCCCAGACAAATCAGTTGTTGCTGTGTATAATATAATATACATTTAATTACATATATTAAGACATATGCACAAAAATCAATTTATTTTGTTATCTCTACTACACTTTCGAATGAATACGCCCACAAATCATCAGAAATGCAACGTATCAAATTTATAGCTACATTCCACGAAATTACAATAATACTATGACTAATATTTCCTATATTAATTAGAATATGTGGTAATTTATGGCTTCTAGCCAGAAAGTAGGAAACAGTTGGAAAGAATAGACATCCCTACTGCTATTGAAATGAATGCAGCACATTGTGATAGAAAATTCAAGGCAATGTGAGTAAGCCATTACATGAGGCAACAGCACAGGTTGCATGCATGCCACACATGTGGCTGCTAAAATCTGCTTGACAATCATGACTTTGTACGAACCAATGCATCAGCTCACCCATTACACCTATACTGTAATTGGTATTCCTAAAAAGTAAAAGATTTGGTTGACGACACTTGTCAACAGAATTCTGAAATTTCTTGGAGACCAAGTTGAAAGAACAGATATAAATTAGTATTCCACAATTTCAACTATTTGCCGAGCAACACTTCAAGGTAACCATTATATACTAGCATAAATTGAAGATATTGTTTCCACATACACAAATCTAACAAACTTACTTTAAAATGTGCATATAAATAAGAGAAGTATAATCTGGATGCAAGGGTAGTATCCACTTCTGTATTGCCAGGTCAACGACGTGTGTTGTGCTCATAATCCACGTTAGTAAGTTATATACTGCAACAACTCACCATTACAAAATATATACCTTATTTCGGTTTGTAATTATCGAAATTACGACAGATATATTTCAATGGAAAGCTGCCGTAACACTGCAACTGAGCAAAACGTAACCGAGGAAACACGCAGCATTCCAAGAGGAAGGGCCGAGGGAGCAGCTATCTGTCGCAAAATATTCAACAGTGGTAAAAATGTTGATGAAATGATCACAGATACTGAAAAGGAAATTCAACGAGTGGAGCGACAAATACAAATACTGGGAAAAGTAACCTTTCTCAAGCAACAGCAGCTCGAGATCCAGAGGCAATTTCTCCAAAAACTGCAGCGAATGAGCATTGCCAGTAGGCGGTCGGTAACATCCAGCACGTCATCATCGGGATCCAAGCGAAAACGGTCTCCAACAACCGCAGGAGAGGATTAGTAGAAAATGAATCTGTTAACATATTCTTGATGTTTGAGTTTAAATGTTGTCTTTACAGTACTCTTGCAATTTCACGTTGCAGCCGTTTCGTAGTAACTTATGCCTCATAATTTTGGGATGTCAACAACTTGTAACATCTCTTTCCTTTTTTCTTTCTTTTTTTCCCCTATCTTTTTTCCACTCTTCTTTTTTTTTGTATTTTTCTTTTCCCCCTTCTTTCTTCTTCTTCTTTTTCCGTTTTGATGTGCATCTTTTTTTCTTTCCAACAACTTCCATTTGAACTAGATAAAATTCATTACTTCAGAACATTAAAAAATAACGTCAGTAAGCAAAAACCTTGATCAAGATTATTACACATGACAATCAATATAGTGTCTATGGACACCCAATTTGTGAAATACAATGAAAAATAACATTATAAAAATTTATCACTGATACCTCAAAAGCAGAGATAACTTTATGATTTGAAAAAACAACATCCACATCCTACATTTACAACTACCCAACTTCGTTGTGCTGGTAAGAAGACCTTTCAACTTCATCCTCCCAGCCAAATCTTCCCTGATTTCTAACTTTTCTCTAACAGGTATTACAACTTATCTCGCAATGATAATTTCGAACAGGTACTGGATATCATACCGTATTTGTAACAGCGATCTACTTATTCACAGTATTTCGTGATTGTTTAGGTCGGGAATTCTCCAACTCGATTCATCAGATCTCAGCAAGTCACAGGTTCTAATATCATCACTCTACAGGTACCTGATTCCAAATAGCATCTTCTTTATCTGTATAATCGCTCACAGGAAGAAATCTACATTACTCATATTCAGTCCCTTTTGTGAACAAATGATTGGCATTTATCGGGTGCTACTGTTTTCATATGTTATATTAGTGATTTCTATTCCAGATCTGCTACCAATGTCTTGATCTATAAATAGTACACTCCACATAGCGACGAAATCTGTCTGATTGGTACACAATGGAAATAGATATATTTGTTGATAAGAAGTTCATCTTTAGTTTCAATTGAAGACACACATTGGTATATTTGGCTGGATAATGAGAGAAAAAAAAAAAAAAAAAAAGAAATTAAAAAAAAAATGATCAGGAAAAAAAATGTTGTGAAATTGTAAGTACAAGATTCATGAATTTAATGTTGTTAATCTGACTAATAGATTAAATTGTAGTCATGTGGAATGTGATTATACCAATAATTGTAAGTACAAGATTCATGGATCTACTGTTGTTAATCTCACTAATAGATTAAATTGTAGTCATATGGAACGTGCAGCTTCGAAAGACAGCCTTTGCAGATATATACAATTAAGCTTATGCGTAAAATAGCAACCATACTTTACCCAATTATGGATATTATACCA
This sequence comes from Linanthus parryae, assembly GCA_023055425.1. Classification (NCBI taxonomy): domain Eukaryota; kingdom Viridiplantae; phylum Streptophyta; class Magnoliopsida; order Ericales; family Polemoniaceae; genus Linanthus; species Linanthus parryae. The sequence continues at coordinate 19,010,677 of JALGPY010000012.1, read as the reverse complement.
ATATATATAGGCCACCGAGTCATATGGAACGTGATTATACCAATATATATAGGCCCCCCACTACTCAAATACTGATTATTTATTACAAATTTACAGTAGTCCAGATATCTCAATTTTGGGAACATACCAGGTCACTAAACACAAAACTTATTGGTCTAACTCCTTAAACCAAAAACGGTGCATATTGAATCATGTTAGGTACAATTAATTTCTACCAGATAGTTTCGACTGAATATTGTTATTTTACGTACGAAGAGTTATAAAGAAATAGCATCAGTCTGTGAATTCATTACGATGTGGCTGAGAAAATATCTCGTGCAAATTAACTCACACGGACATTAATCATTCATAGTTTCAGTAAATAATCATACATGTATTTCAACCCCCATATCGCAACTTCTGCCCAACCGATTACTGATGTAGCATAAATGAAGAGAACGCATTAACATGCATATGTTTTAGATCGTCTCCTCTGTGCCACATTCAGTAATACAGATTACTATATTCCTCTTGCAGCTATCTGGAAATGAAATTCTTCCGAGTTATCACGGATCGAGATGAAGACAACAACAACTTGGTAGGCCTTATGTCGCATATATATGTGTGTATATATACACATGTATATGTGTGCTTTTTAGAAAGAAATTGGATTGAATAACACTAATATTAATTGTAATAAGAGATGGATTTATTAAAGATTTCAAGCATCTATTCACTGCAGCGACTGCCAGATGACTTTGTGCAACATCATCGATCCAATCTTGGAATTAATGCAGAGCTTGTAGTCCCAGATGGCCGAGTGTGGGAGATAAAAATGAAAAGTAGAGGTAACGACATATATTTGACAACAGGGTGGAAGGAATTTGCAGCTCATTATTCGCTCTCATATGGGGACATGCTGACTTTCAAGTACGAGGGACATTCGAAATTCAAAGTGACAATCTATGGTCTCACTACATCAGAGCTAGATTACAGTGCTGGAGCTTCTATCCTGAATGCAAGAAAGTGTGCAGCTACTCGTGCATTGAATAAGGCTGATTCCTACAAGGCTCACTGCAACAAGCCATGTTTCGCTGTTCAAATACAGAAGTCCCATTTGGAATCTTCCGGCGGACTGGTAAACTTTCAATGTTAAATTTCATTTACAACGGCATTGTATTCAATTGCAACGATAGCGACTGACAATCTCATGTTTGCATTACAGAATATACCAATTCAGTTCAGCAGGGCATACTTGAAAGAGCGGACAACACTTGTGTACATTACAGGGACTTCTGGTAATACAACTTGGACTTGCCGTTGTAAATACCCAGGTGGAGAGAACAGCGACAAGAGACGAGTGTCTTGGTATCAATTTGCCAGAAGCGCTAATGTACGTACTGGAGATGCATGTGCCGTGGAATTAGTTGATTCGAGCATGCCAAAATTTCGGGTGAAAGTGTTTCCAGCATAGCCTCACCGTATGAAAGTACTCTGTACTAAGAATATCCAGACATTTCTTTAGATATTGTCATTCTGTCAACCTGTTCCAGTATTATTCTATGTTATTATCTTTGCAAAAACATAACAACCTAATGTTGCAATGTAACTATTACTTTGATGACATGCATCATGTAGCGTGTAACTCAAAGCTCTGTCTATGGTTTGCTTAATATCTAATGCATTAAGTTACATTATGTTTCATATATATTGTGACATATCAAAGTAACAATCTCTGTTCCCTTTTATTTCAAGTGAACTTGGCATGTTCAGTCACAACCTACCTTAACAATTCCAGCTGCAGTAATAATAAAGGCAAATCTTGCACACAAGTAACAACAGTATTTCAATTGTCGAATTGGATTGAATACTATCAGACTATAACACTCACATGCTGTTGTACAATTCAATGCCTCGAGATTCCACACATGCAAACTTCAAATAATGCATTGGTTGCAATATCTACCACATCATGAACAGGAACTACACCTGCTCACATACTGAATCTGCACACACAAAGTCACAGATATTGAACGGTTGGCAGAGGTCTCTACAGAGCATCTCTTTTCAATTTCAGATGCAAATAGGTAAGAAGCTTCCAAATAGCTCATTGATATATGAACCCTCTTGGAATGCACTTGCTGATCAAATAGTGCAGAAGTAATTGCAATCATGTGACCATCTCTGCAAATTGCACAATAAATTAACTACGAATGTGAATTGTCAATTCAAGACATGATCAACACATATGAAATAACAGGATGAAAATTCAACTTGCAATGGTTACATCGAATTTAGAAATTACATTAATTATATATTGCAGAATATTTGACCACAGGTATGGAAGACCTCACTATATAAGAACTGCTTCCCATGTCTACAATCAGTATCAAATTGCAAGCAATACAATTGAGATTCAGAAGTTGTATCAATATACAACTAACAAATCCGTTGTATACTGAAGATGATGCCGTCCAAGATTGCAGATATTCGTGCGTCACTGGTAAAGTTAGAAAACCTCAAATTATTGTTATCACAGAATGGGTGAAATTCCAGGATATCCATCTATGTGATAATATTTTTGATCTGCATATACTTTCGTCTTCTGAATTTACAATAAGTATTTTGTACGTACAATCTTTAACGGAATTCTTCTTCTTGCATATACCTGCCCTTTGCTTTTCAATCTCTCCTCTTAATCATAATTTAACTTCATTCAAGCTTCTTTATTTCATAATCCATCGTTCTGATTTCTGTTTCTCCGGCTTCATCAAACGCTGAGAAGCCTATGTATGAAGAAGCCTGGCTTAGGGTATCAACACGTATCTTTCCGACCAGTCAAACCACTTGGTTCAATGCATGTAACCGTTGCAATCGTGAACGTCGACGTCCATACTGTCCCGTATGTAATGACATACAATGCGACACAAGCCCCAGGTTAATTATTTCACACCTGATGAATACATTAAAATTAACAAAATCCATTGGCTACAATTGGACACTACCAGTTCACACATGACAGGTACATTCGTGTATAATATGATTACATACCATTTTCACAGATGCCGCCTTATAGTGGAACTGCGAGATGACACTGGAATAATGGATGTGATGATTTTCGGCCAGGCTGCGGAGACCCTTCTCCGAAACACAGCTGAAAATCTGGCAGCAATGACACCACAGGTATTACCTAATTTGCTCCGAACAACTACAACCACAGTGCGGTACTTACTCATATGAAATATACAGCTGCTCATAGTTATGTAATACACAAATAACGGCATTATTTTCTCAGAAACAAGAAGCTCTACTGGTTGGCTTGAACATGGAAAATGCAAATGAAAATGTGTATGTTCGCGTGTTCAAATGCACGCCGCCAAACAACCACAGGGTAACTAAATGGGTTGTGAAAGAAGTTCAGTATGCATGGTAAACAAATTGATATTCCATGCACAGTCGAAGACAATGCTGCTCAGCATATGAAGAGAAAGACCACCAAATGTTTGCCACATTGCTGCTACAATGCATTCCACTGTTCAGAATGATGTTTCCTCTTTGTTCTGTTATGTTATAAATTGTACCGCTTTCTTCTTTTACCGCAAGTAATAATAAAACGATATGAAGAAATCATATCTGCCGTTATAGTGTTACAACGTCCTCAATGAATTCAATATTTACACAATTTCTTTCGTCCATAACCGAATATAATCTGCACATGTAATATAGTACACCTGTTAATGAAAAACTGCAGTAACTTAAGTGTTTTGGATATGGCGCCAGTTCGCACATATTAGATAGCGTTTACACAGAGAGTCAGCATCCTATATACACATATTCATACCACTTATAATAAAAACCCTCTGTCATACATGTGAACAATGACAGTGTAGTTTACGGAACTCTTGTTGTTCATACGCACATTCATACCACATATGAATCCAATGACAGTGAGTGAGTGGTGAATGTATAAACAGTCAAATTAAAAGAAACAAATTGCCTGACAAAGTCACGGACCAATTGTCCAGTTTTATCTGGCATTATCTGCCATGCATTTCACCTCACCTCTTCTATAAGAAACCTATAGATCCATTATTCAAGATAACAAGGAGCATAAACTATCTATTCGTAGAATAAACAGCTACAATGTCAAGACACAGAAGAGCAGTCTCTGAGGAAGAAGTAAGCAGTAATGAAACTATTGCAAGTTCCTCAGCTTCAAGTCCATCACTCTCGCAGTTTGTTACTGCAGCAACTCGATTTCAAGAAACACCTCCGCCTCCCATTTTGACTCCTCGCAGTAAGTTTCCTACCATGTTTTGCTATCTACGGTACTTTCAAAATGTAATGCGGCCACAATATTGTACGATATTAGTTAGCCAACGACATATCATATTTCCTGCTACATTAATTGAAATATAAACCTGATATATATCTTAATACTCATTTCTCTACCTTGAAGGAGTGATAAGGATAAGTGTGCATGGTTTTATCTCACCGATAACCAATACCGGTGGAATCGGTGGTGTCTGCCGCGATGACAATGAAAACTGGCAGCTTGGTTTCATAGGAAGAATTGATGGGGTCTCTCAATTGGAAAGTGAGCTATGGGCAATTTATCAAGGTATTCATTCAGCTTATGAAAATGACTGGAAAGAAATCAAGATTGAGACCTCCAACTATGAGGCCAGCAAAATCTTTCATCTGCAGACTACTGCTCCACTATCGATGAGGCGCGAGATCCGTGATGGATATGCATTGCTCAGACGCATGAAAATAGCCTTGATCCCTATCGAAAAACTGGACAACAGCGTTGCACAGCAGCTTGCATCTATGGGATCTCAACAAAGTGATCGTTTCAAAATATTGTATGATGCTCCAGATATTATTCAAGATCTAATTGTTGAGGACAAATTAGAAAGTTGTAAGCGTTACACCTCCTCAACTGACACAGACTAATGCAATCTCATCTGTACGACAATTACGTCACTCTCTCCGTCGTATTCTGTAATTCTCATCTTCAACTAAATAACAGCTATGTCAAGAGTTTATATTTCACTTACCGTTGTTAGTTCACTTCATTTATTTATATTATAACATTGATATGAATCTAATGACCTGATTCCTGGTCAATTCAAGCCCCAAAACCCATATGTCAACTAATATACGTCGCGTGATCGAACGGCGCATTATTAGGTCACGATGAAATAGTTCTACTAATTCACAGTGCATTGCTTGCATTATCCGTCATATGTCTGATGTCTAAAACATCAACTAATATACATTGTAGCACCAGTGGTATGAACTGATGACGTAAAATGAATACCAGTGAACTCCATTTAACATAATAAAACATGTGACTTATCAATGAAGGCGATGTTAAAAACAAGGGAGAGGGAAAAGAACAAAACCAACCAACACAGATTAATGCAGTCTGATCTCCCGACAATCTTCAGTCATGACAAAGTGATCATTACAAAATATTATTTGATGCTCCAAATATTATTCAAGATCTAATTGCCGAGGACAAGTTAGAAATTTGTAAGCATTACACCTCCTCTCACGACACAGACTAATGCAATCTCATCTGTACAGCAATTACGTCCCTCCATGCATGTTATTTTGTGATTTTGATGTTCAAATAAATAATAGCTATGTGAAGAGTTTATAATTCACTCACTTAAGAGCTGTTATTTCATTTCATTTATCCATATGAGAAGATTGCTATCCAGTCGTATTTTCGAGTTCTCTTGCACTGAACTCACAGCGAACGACGAATACCGGTGAGCTTCGTTAAACATGGTTAAATGGATAACTTATTGACAAAGGGGATGTTTAAAAAAATGAAAAAAAAAGAAACAAAAAGGGTCAGCAAAGCTGTAAATATAATCTTGCGAATACATTGTACTGTATATCTACGCTTGCCTCCGAACATATTAATAATTAACACATCAAATTTACGATCACTAAATCTATTGAAAATAGCCTATTTCTTGCATCAAATGTACGTATTGGTCCAGACCGGATAACACAATTACATAATCATGCCATTGTAGCCTCAGTAAAACTGCTTTCTAATTTATAACGTTCCGCTCAATCCATCATTAGAAATGCTTAAAACTGCTATGATTCCATATTCTGATTTGTGATTCATCTAATATGCTATAATTAATCCGATACAATAAATTGGTTGATGTCATATACAAACTGTTAAATGATGCGTGCTTCAGATTGGACAACAAACCAATGTGAACAAACATTAAATTAACTGAAATTAAAAACTGCATTCATAGACAAAATATTCTCCACGATTACATAGTTTTGCATAACTAATCCAAACTAGAAATAACCCAACTTCATGACACTCATCATAAAACCTAACATCAAACTACACTTGACTGGAACAGAATACCAGAAGATGCAAGACCTTCTACACCTTCGGTTTCTTCTGGGACGAATCCACAACGCTATCATCTCTCTTCTTCCTCTTCCCGCCCTGATCTTCTGTACCATCCGGTGGACAATTCGCTTTCTTCCTCCGCGAACCTTCAATGCCTTTGCCTTTAACTTTCTTCTTCTTCTTTGTACCGGGATGGTAAGTACAGGTCCAATTATTTGGAAAAGAGGAAGCTGTGTCAACCCGCCAGAGTTCATCTTTGTCCGATGCATCTGAATATATAGTTGACTCCGACCCCTTCCCAACCACATACGAATTATCATGCCAACTCTCCCACGAAGATATACCCTCTGACAACTCCAACTCACTATCATATTTCTGACTTTTCTTCGTCTTCTTCTTCATGCTCTTCTTGGCAACCTTCCTCACCTTACTATCACTACTTTCTTTACCAGAATCCATTGCTGTACTCTATGTTATTACCACAGCAAATTGGTTGTGCTTATATACAATTTATGAATATGAATGTGAAAAGACCGTTGCAACTGTTCACGTCCATTCAAAGAACTTATTACCATGCATCTTCTAAGAGACACGTCTGTATTAAATGCACACTTTGAATCAATGAGAAGATATTGCAAACCCCACTAAATCTACCGGCGAAATCTTCAACACACACGAAACGATAGATCTTAATGATGAAACGTATATCAAAAGGAATCAGAGGGTGACTTATTGGAGAGGAAACTAGGCGTTGACAATAGATTAGGGTTTCAGGTTATAATTGTGTTTTCCTGGTGGTAGCGGAGCAATTAAGACCTCTGTAAGAGCAGCAGAGTATAATTATGAGAATCAATTTTAAAGAAGTATTTTCTATGATATCTATTTTAAAACCAAGAAAATAGAGTTCGAAGTTATTGTATCACAAACACACGTTTGTAAATATAATTATTTTTTCTTTTAAGGAAAATATGTGCGATCAAATACACGTTCACTGACATTAGTAAATGTCAATATCAATTTCCTTGAGTGTGATTAATACACGTAATATCAATTTGTTGAATCAAACCATAGATTTTGATGTCATCTTCTTAGAAAAAATTAAAAAACAATTTGTACTATGATGTCCTCTTCTTAGAAAAAATTTAAAACAATTTGTACTATACTCTTTATGCGACACATGAATTCCAATTACACGTACGGTGAGACAATTGTCAACTTCCAAACCGAACGACAACGCCCGGTGCAATGGCACGCCGCGCGCAACGCGCGCGGAGTGAACCTAGTATATATATATATATATATATATATATATATATATATATATATATATATATATATATATATATATATATATATAAAAGGAATAAAAATGTCACTTTAATTAGAAAAAATAAAATTAGTATTTTTTTTGAAAAAAAAAAAATTAGTCATTTCTGATTTTCTGTTATAGTAGTAATAAAATGCATCCCATTTTAATCTGAATGGTTCGGGGGCTCGTTTTCTGCCAGTGAACCACACTGTCAACGCCGTCCTTAAACCCCTCCGTTTTCTCTCCGCTTTGTCTACAGTATGGCGTTAGTTCGAATCCTCAAACCCCACCCCATCAAATCTCTCCGACGTCTCTCCACTTCCCTCACCACCACCACCACCGACGACGCCCCCCGTGGGTCGGACCACCACAAATTCCTCCAACGAAATGATTACCTCAACAGCTGGAAGCCTCCCAGGAACCCAAAAGAAGCCGAGGCCAGGCTCGCCCAGCTGAGGCGCGACTACGCCAAGAACGTGAAGGCGTTCCGCAAGGAGTACATTGAGGAAGTGGAGTTGCTGAGGCTGGAGAAGCAGAGCAAGGACGAGGTTAAGAGGGAGGCTATGCGGATCGCTACCGAAGAGCGTAGGGCTGCCAAAGCCGTTGCCAAGAAGGCTAAAGCTGCCGAGAGGGAGATCGCCGATCAGGAGTTCCGGGAGATGCTGGTATGCACTGTCTTCATTATCGCTTGGTTGTATTATGAATGTGAAAAACACTAGATAGACTATAGCTTATGTAATTAGCAATTAGTTCTTCCATCGATTTGAACTCTTAAAATGAGCAATGTTAATGTATTGATCATGTAAATGTTATTCTAAGGATGAGATTTATGAATAAGATAAGATGTCCTGGCCATGATGACAAGTATTCAAGTCATGGTGGCCGCGGGCCGGCCGGGCCGGGTTTAGAGCGTGTCGAGGCTAGGCGGGCTGGGGGCGGGCCGTGCCCGGGTCAAAAATTTTAGAAACTTGGCACGTGCCAGGTTGTAGGGGGGTGGGCCGTGAACGGGTCGTGTCGGAGGGGCCATGTTTGTGAGGGGTTGTGCACGGCCCGGGGGGGGGGGTTTGGCTAGGGGAGGATCATGACCCGTGCGTGCCACGGGCTAGGCACACCTTTGAGCGGGTCTTGCCGTGTCAGAGGGTGGACCGGGCCGTGCTTGGGGCGTGTTTAGGCCGGTTCGGGGGGGGGGGGGGGGGGGGGGGGGGCGTGCCAAATTGGCACGCGGGTCGGCTCATCTTGCCACCATGATTTATAAGTAGGCAGACTTGGTAATAGGGGGAATTTGTGACTTTATTTTTATGCGCTTTCTATATGAGAGTCTGCTACTTTGATTTATTTCTTGGTGGGTTAATTCCAAAGGCCGACACTAGAAAGAGTGTTGTATTATCTTCTACCCAAAATTATATAGTGAATGAAAGGTAAATGGAGTAGTTCGTTTATAGGCCAGGGGGAAGAGACATAAATGGTTTGCCGTTAAAATGAGCTATGTTAATCTATTGTTCATGAAAATGTTACTCTGAAGAATTATTTATAGGAACAAGATGTCCCAAAAATTCTGTTGCTATTTTTATGCACTTTTCTTATATGAGAGCTTGAGACGGACCTTTTTCTTGGTGGCAAGTGCCAAAGATTGACGCTTAAAGATCGTAGTGAAAGAAAGGTAAATGGAGCAACTCATTTATAGGTTAGGGGGAGAACGTTAATGGTTTGTCTTATACAGATATAATTTCTTCTGATAAATAATACCACTCTTTTGTGTTAATGGAATCGGTACTTTATCAAAAAATAAATAAATACTAAAAGTAATAGGCAGATCTAAGAGATGTTTGGACTTGAGAGGATTCACCCAACCATGATTAAGGAAGGGAGATCGTGAGCATGAGTTTGAGAGATGTTGGCATGTCTACCTTTGTGTCCTTTGTTCTATGAACTCAACACAATGAAATGGAGATCACACGTGGTCATTGTTAGTTTGATTTCTGGATTCTTACTCTTAAAGTCTGTGTATGGTTCCCACATTTATTAGTTTGGAATTCTCACTGCAACTAAGTACAGGAATAAGATGCCTCCACGAAGATAAGGAAGAATTAGTATTCGGGTAGGAGGGAAAGGAAGGTTAATAGATGTGACAAAGGTGTGGGGTTTTTTATAGTATTTATGCAAGTTGATTAAAATGAAACCATGGATATGCGAGTTGCACTCATACCTAACCACGGATGTGAGTTTTTAAACTCAACCCAAAAACATAAAAGAGGTGACGTGAATTATACTAGATGAGAGTTCTTTCTTCAATACATGTTACTCAGCCTTAATTTTCTATTCTATTTTCATGATCATTGCATAAATTATTTTGGATCTCCTTGCCACCAGAAATTTCTGGATGCACCAGGAGCTCTGCATCATCACTTAACATGGACTGCTCTAGGGTATTTCTGCTTGGCCTTTAACAAAGAGAAAAGGGGAGGAACAGTTGATTGATAGAACTAAATTTTGTTTGATAAAAAACCTAATCATGAGCATGTAAAATTAGTTTCTCCATCCCACACATGCATGCTCAGATTATGATGTAGGCCAGTGTAGTTTTGCTAGGTGGCCACCCTAATACAAGCTCTAAACTTGCCGAGGGTGGCTGTCAACCCAGTGGAAAAGTACGAGGGGCGCTATTTCAGTAGGGGATTACAGGGGGACGAAGAAGAGCCCCTAAAAGTATCCGCCTGTGGACAGCTATCCCAGTACCCTCCTTCTTGCCTATGTACGTGATGCGGCGTGTTGCCCAGCTATCAAAATAGATGGGAAGCTGCTTGATTTGCTCGATACAGGAGATAAGTGCTTGTTCACACAGGACAAAAAATGTGTGTAATTGACGAAGCCAAAGGCACCTGTCAGGCTGGCTCAAACGACAGCCAAGGGAAGAGAGCTCTGTTGATGCTAGTGCGCGAGCCTGATTCCGATAAGATTACATAAGCTGTGCTACATATTCTTCTCGGCCAGTTAGCGAGCAGAGAAGGAAGGAAGGAAGCTAGAGAGTGACGGTGATTTCATGATGCATAGAACGTGGTAAGGGATGATAGATACATCCAATTAGATGGACTAACTCCTACTACATGAACTTGATTATCACAAAGGTACAGCTTTTGTAGTTTGGATATGAGTTACAGATCTCAAAATAAATGTTATCTTCCATCATGTTTATGCTCTCACAAGGACAACAAGACCAGAGCAACTTTTTGTATTTGCTAGGAATTTGTCCAGTAATTGATTTTTGTACTGCTAACGACTTGAAATTTTCTCAAGTGGCTGATTTTGGGGGAATTTGATGACTCAAACTGTTGTAATGCAACTGTAGGCACCTCAGAGAGCTCAAATTTGACGTGTGATGGAATTGGACCCTTCTGTCCCAGATTATCTAGCTTTAAGATAGTGACCATGTGATGGGAATGGCAGCCACATGTAACACAAAGCCACTGATAGAAGTTTAATTGGTCTTTGACCTAGATCCCCAATAGGATCACTGATAATTCCATTCCTGAATGCGATTAATGCTTGATGATCAGTCTGATTTCCGAGAGCTTCTGATTCAACAAAAGAACCACTTGTATCTGCTTACAATTTCAATGATTCTTGCGCAACATCCTTGCAGATGAATCTATAAATATCTCCATGAACTAATATCCTGTCACTAATATCCAATGATATTATGGACTGTGAAAATTATCTAACTTAGTACCAATGGTGATTTTTTTCTTGAAAAAAGAACTTATGGCATATATAATTTGCACCTGCGCAGTACAACTTTAATGGTAATCCTATCCTCATATAATAATGTTATAGTTACAAAACTAACTAACGCTAAGTTTTAGAGGGTTCCATGTTTAGTAGATCCTTTAAAATTGATCATCTATGTAATCCACCAACCAACAAGAAGAAAATGTATATAAGCCTACAATGATTTATCAAAAAAAAAATATAAGCCTACAATGTACCCAAAGTGTTATTTATACCTGCATTAAAATTTTCTTCTTCTCCAAAGTCCAAAGGCCACACTTCTTCGTTGTTCTTCTTCTTAAATTGTTTCTTCTTCAGTAGTACTTGCAAGCTCCATTCCCATGATTAATGACTCTAGTATGCTCAATCCGCCATACATCGCATCCTATAGCAGGGTAATCGCGAAGCTCAAGATAACAGTGTGGGCCAGCTTATTGAAAAACCTATCTATGTATGTGCACCGTGAAAAGCCCCTGGAATTGAAAAATTAAATCTTCATGTTAGGCATGAGCTTGTCAAATGTGAATGTTGAGTTTTGATTTCTTCTGGAAGCGGCCCGAGTTGCTTGTGACATTTTTATGATTGAGAGGAGGGGGAGGGGGGGGGGGGGGGGGGTGTGCTTTGAGACCACAAAGCCAATCCTTCTTGAGAGGAGGAGGGGGGTGTGCTTTGAGACCACAAAGCCAATCCTTCTTGAAGATAAAATAAATGAAGACTTCGCCAGTCTTCCTTCTTAGGTCTAATTTTGAGGTTCTAAAATCTATGAAACCCTAGTGGCGTAATGCCGACACAAAAAAATTCTTTTTCCTTGAGATCTAGCTTGATGCAAGTCAAGTTGGGTTTCTCGAGAGAGAGTTTGGGCGAATGGACGATAAATCTGGTTTAATTAAATTAAAGATGCTTCAGAATATGCCAAATTGAATAATAATGAGCTACCAACGTTTTGTCTTTCTTGGGGACCAATATTTACTGAGATGCAGTGATTTATCTTGTATTCTGGCTTCACAATGCACAGAAAAAGCAGATACGTCATGAAAAATACTGTGGTTATGGCTTCGCAATGTCGAAAAAAAGAGCAGAGGGGCCTGTAAAATACTGTGATTATAAACTGAAGATCTCTGACTGTAAGAAGAGGATAGTTAAGGAGGTGCACATGACGAATGGAGAATAGGACTAACAAGAAAGAGAATGGTTCTTTCTATCTCTCATTTAACCACTGTTAACACCGTTTAAAACACAAGTAAACTAGGTGTTAGTTGCACAATGATAGGTAAGGTAAGTACAATTCAGTCAAAACTCCAGATTGGTTAACTGTTACCTGCACAATTAAATATAGTTTTTATATTAGTGCTAGTGTTAACGTGGCATTTTAAATGGTGAAAGTTATACAATATGAAACAAAAAGAAGTTAAAACCAAAAAATTTGAAGCTTGAGATGTAATATTATTGGGTAATGTGTGTACGAAAAAGCTTGCTTAGTTCAATGAGCCACCTTCTCCTACAAGAAGAAATAATGTTCTCGCTGATACTAATCTGACCTTAATACATATCTCTCCTAATTTCATTAGGCTAACCAACGGTTCATAATTCTTCTGTTCCTTCTTGGAATCATATAGAGTATGCTCTGCAAGTCTAGCATACAGTATATACAAATGCTATCCAAATACTAGATGATCCAACATGACGGTTACTGCTAGTTGGATAATAATTCCCTCAGTCAGTGGGATGTATTTTATCATCACTACTCACTTCCAAAAAGCATGTTTCACGACGCTTCATCTGCATCTGTTATGCCTATAGTATACTTTCTCGTTCAAGAGAATGTATATTTGGCTTTAAGCATAATATTTTACAATCTACCAAGGGTTGATACTAGCGAGGACAAGGTATGGTGTATCTAAAACAGGCACTCTGTCCACATTTTTTGACATTAGTTGGACTGGGCACCAGTTGTTTAGCTGATGTTTCTTCATGTTGTTTGTATCTATGTTTTATAGAATCAAACGTGTTCTAGGAAAGTTGAAGAGTTGAACGAGATTTGTACATCAAGTAGGCGGCCTAAACATGTCTTGGTTAATGCGGGTATCTATGATTTAGTGGAACTTCAATGCTGCAAGTTTTGCATTTTCGTGGGCCATATTATATGACTAAGGTTTCATCTAATGAATGGCTTGGTATATATGCCAAATTAGAATCATTTTACAGTTTTTTATTTTCTTTGAATGTCTTGGTATATATGTCAGTGCTAATTAGAATCGTGTAGCAGTTTTCTTTTCCTTCCTCTTTTGTATGCCTTAGTATATCTGATATGACAGACTTAATTCATGGCTAGCCAGTCCCATGTGAATCATGACTTGTGAACATTGCGAATGGTCCTATGCCGGGCCTTCAGTTGCAATTCATCTGTTTTTTTTCCAGTTTGCTTTCGATGTTTTGACACCATTTTGCTTCCACCTTCTCTGTATTGCTCCTTCATCTTTATTTCAAATCATATGTAATGTGATGTAATTTCAATCTGCAGTTAAAAGAGAGAGAGCAGAGAAGCTTGAATATTGGACTATGAGACAGAAGAAAATTCAAGAAAAGAAGAAGAAAAAGAAGGAACTTCTGCATCAGCAAAGTTCCTTGTGGATTGACGAGAAGGAACTGGAGAGCAAGATTCTTGCAGCCATAACCGATGTCATTCCGCTATAAGTACCTCTTTTTCGTGCTACACTTGGATTTTGATACTAGTACTGTTGCCTTCGTATAAATAGTGTCGTCCGAGTCAATCATCAGTCCTCTGCGAGACTACAAACTGGTGGCTTTTTTTGCTAGTGAAATGTGATGTTTTCTAATGGCGAGATGACCAGAGTAAAACACATGTTCAGCAGCTGACATCATTTTCTGTAGTTTCATAACAGCCTCATTTGCGGACTTGTAATCCATGAGATTCAAATAACTTGGTTGATTGTTGGGTGATGATGACACAATGGCGCATCCTTTGGCTTTACATGCACCTTCTTGTCTTAGTGCATGATCGCTTTTGTTTAAAAACACTGTTTTTTCGAGAAACTCATTTGAAAGTGCTGTTTTTGTCTGCTCAAAAATAAAAACATACTGAAAAATAGTTGTTTGATAAACAGCAATATTAGTGTTTTTTGATTGTTTTTTTTTCCATATTTTTCGTGGGTAAAGTCATTTCAACCCTTACTCGATTCATATTGTAACAAATATATGTCCATATTGTACGTAAACATGATATTACTATATTAGAGTAAATTAACATTAAAATTTAGTAATTTTTTCAAATATATTTTTGGTTTTAAACACTGTTTTTCAGCACATACCAAACAATTTTTTGATACTGTTTTTAACCGTGTTTTTCGGCATATGTTTTTCGCTCATGATCTTGTTTTTAAACGGATACCAAACATGCATTATTATGTGTTTACGGTTTGTTATATGTTTTGAGGAAATAGTACAAGGTTCTAATTTTATAGGCTTTCCAGATTGTACAAGGTCCTGGTTTCATAATCTGTCTGCCCCATTTATGGTGTTCTTCCTGCCATTGGGCTTATCCATGGTGTCTGGCATTGTTTCTGCCAGTTCGTATGTTGTGTTTGGTAGTGAGAAATCTTTTGTGAGTAGCACGTATTGTCTTATACTCTGATAGCATTTATGACACGTTTGGTTTCTTCGATTAGACGGACTGGATTGGGTAGCTCACGTTTGGCTTTGTGGGTGGGGTGGCCAGTTAGTAGCAATGTCGGCTGGGTCAAGCATTTGTCAAGATAAATATTTTTGTGGCTCTTGTAGATGATGTTAAAGTTCTGATGGTCTCTAACTACTAGAATGTACTACCTCCGTTTCGTCTGTTTCGTCTGCGTTTGACTTTTTAACCCGTAACTGAGTCACTTTGACTTAGTGATTTGGGTACCAAAACGATGTAATTTTTTAACAATTTTTTCATGGTATTTTAGAATAAACTTTCCTCTATAACACCATGCAAAGATTATCAAATTTTTGTATCGTTTTGCTAATCAAATCACCGGATGAAAGTAACCCAGTGAATAGTGACAAAAAGTGAAGTATGCTGAAACAGGCGAAACAGAGGTAGTATGTATCATTTTATCAGAATCTGTAGATCTGAAAATACATTTGCAGTTCTTATGCATGATCTCATTAACATCTAGAGGAATAGAAGTTTTTGTGGATATTCCATTTTCTATTGTGTACCATAGTAACAGGAAAATCTCAGGAGTTAATGTTACTTTTACATGCAAACTAGCTCATTTTTGTTCGGGATTAGATATTTGTTAATTTTTTAGGTAAAATGTGTTCAAGCTTAGCAGCTTGTTGCTGTGCGTTCCAAGGATGATATAATAATTGAAGCTCCTGAATTTTCGATATACCTTGTTGTTGGTAGAAAGTTCATTCTAGCTGCAACAAAAAATTCTTGGCGCCGCATAATTATTTGATTTTCTCTTTGGTGATTTTATTTGGTTTTCTATAGGTTACTGATGCTCTGGAAATCCATTCCAATGGGTTTCACGTGAAATTTGATGCAAGTGGTGCTCAATTTGGTTTTGTGTTTGCAACTGTTAGTCCTCCTTGTGATGTGAAGTTGTTCCAGAGGCTGGCTTTTGGTAGTAAAGAAATGTGGATACCCAATTTTGGAATACCTGCATTGTTCTCCCTCTTAGATCAAATTTTGCTGAGGGCCATTGTATCTTTGTTTTCAGATTTTCACCATCATTAATGCTGTTTCTACATCGCCTCCTGTATGTGTGTGTGCTTTTTTTTTTTTTTTTTTTTTTTTTTTTTTTTTTTTTTGAGAAATGCCTTCAGTGTATTCGATTTAGGAATGCGCTTGACAGTTCACTGATTATCTTGAGAAAAGAAATAGTGGGAAATGGCATAGTAAAAATTTCCACATACAAAGAAATTAACATGATTTGTAGCCTCTCAATAGCTAAGTTGATACCATAAAATGGCATAGTAAAAATTTCCACATACAAAGAAATTAACATGGTTTGTAGCCTCTCAATAGCTAAGTTGATACCATTCGCTCTGATGTTCACACCGCCGAAATATAGTTAGCATTTTACTATGAAAGAATAAGAAAATGGGGTTTATGCGCCACTTTTGAAACAACAGCGGGTGTTTTGCTTTTCTCCCTCTTAAAAGATAAGAACTCAAATTCATTGTTCAAGGTGATTTTGTTCTTCCTTCATCTAGAGAAGTTGATGGGATAGTCCTTGGAGTTAATTGTAATAATGGACAGGTGACACTTCATGCTCATTGATGATGGATATATGGAAAACGGCACTAGGGGATGTAAGAGATTTTTTTCAAAAGTTGGGGTATAATGAAGAATCAGGGAAACTTATATTTTATGACAATTTCCACTTTTGCCCAACATTTAGGATATTCGATAAGTGACCCTCAACTTCCAATATTCTCATGTGGTCAGGTTTAAATCAGAAATTCTGGTTTTAGGAAATTATAATTATGCCCCAAATTTCTCAATAATTGCATAATTGCCCAAATTTGAATTCACATTCTCAATATTCGTTATTATACTGATGTTAGCAACACTGCTGAAGTGCTGATCAAGAAATTTATACATCCAAGTCCAAAGTTAAATTTATTACAATTTAATCCCTATAAAATTTTATGGTGTTACATATAGTCTTGCAGGGAAGAACCCACTCCATATTATTTCCGTCCATCAGCAAGCACTTGGACATGCGTAATTTAGAAATAATCAACAGGGGAAGACTTGAAAAAAATCCATTCACTTCTCCTCAAGCGGAACAAAGCTCATGAAAGGTGAGAAAGGATTTCCACTAAGACGGGGAATGGCGCAAAACGACTTCTCTGAATCAACAAACAAATGAGGACACTTTGATGTAGACCCGAGTACGTACCAAATTCCTTGAGACAGTCCATGAGAATCTGAACCGATGGGGCGTCTCCTCGAGACAAGAGCATAACATCATCGGCAAATGCTAAGTGAGTAATCTTGAGTTGGGCGCATTTCGGGTGGAAATTGAACTCTGAATCCGTTGTCTCTCTTTTAGATACGGAGAGAGCGGATCTCTTTGTCGAAGCCCTTGGCGTCCCTTGAAAAACCCTTCTAAATTGCCATTAATAGAGAGGGAGTAGGTTGTAGTAGACACACATTCCATGATAAGAGTTACAAAGGCATTCGGGAACTCGTGGCCAAGCAAAACGTGTTGGAGAAAACCCCAACTTATGGTGTCGTAGGCCTTCCTTAAGTCGATCTTAATGATGCACCGAGGGGAGACACGCTTCCTATTGTAGCCTCTAATCAACTCTTGCATCAAGAAAATATTGTCCGACATCACTCGCCCCGGCACAAAGGCTGCTTGTGATTTGTCAACTATAACATCAAGAAGAGGGGAGAGCCTAGCCGCGAGGACTTTTGAAGCCGCTTTGTACACCACATTGCAGGAAATAGGCCAAAAATCGCCAACCGAGCTAGCATGGTTAGACTTCGGAATGAGAACTACCGTGGTGTGATTCAGTTGCTTCAGTAACTTACCCGTCGAAAAGAACTCTGTAACAACCCCAACCACTGAAGAGCCAATCAAGTTCCATTACTTTTTAAAGAAACGGGCAGAGTACCCGTCGGGGCCTGGGGATTTATCTTCACCAATATCAAAAAACGCAGCACAAATTTCGTCCTCAGAAACTGGAGTAAGGAGGATCTGCCTTTGTTCATCATTCAAATTCGGCCCCCAATCAAGAACATGAGGGTCTGGGCAGTGACAATGCTTTCCGAACCAAGGAGAGACTTGTAGTATTCCACAAACACATTTGCAACATGCTCCACTGAATTTGTGACAGTTCCATCTTCCAAGGTAATTGCTGCAATATAATTTCTCTTTGCATTTTTCTTAACAACAGAATGGAAAATTTTTGTGCATTTGTCACCCTCGAGTAGATACTTCTGATGCGCAAACTAACATGCTATTCGCAAGTGTACGAATCGAGTAATACCGGGTGTATTTCAACTCGGGTTATCGTTCCCACGAGGAAGATTTCAGGTCTTTTCTAGCAGTCGGGCTTAACTTGCAGAGTATAAAAGGAGAAGTGATTCGAGAGTGTGATTACTAACTACGTACTGAAAATAAACAACTAAAACGTAAATATTGTTTGTGTCGCTTTTCTGAAGAAATCTCGAATGTTGTAAAATCTAGGGCTTCAAATACTAGGTCCCGGGATCCCCTAGGGTCTCTTCAGTTTCTCGTTCTTTTCGATATGAAAACACACATCAGTCACTTATCCGTGCCACGTACCAATTGTGCAGTATCTTTTCTTTTCCTGCACGTTATCACAATTCTGTAGATTTTCGGATCCTGTTAAGCTACCTAAATCTGCAGTCTCGTTCTAAGTCTGTTAGGGTTTCTAACCTGTCCTAAAGGCCTCGGTCAAAATCCGTAACAGTTGGTCTAACTATTTTAGGCTAGTCCTATCTCCCCTTCTCTGGTCGGTCCATCGGGGTAAGGTGCTGAATTCGGTCTTCTCTTCCTAACCCTATCCAGACGTTTTCATCTACCGGGTCGGGTCTGTAGCAATTCTGGATGATCAAGCCGAGCATGCATGACAGTAAAATCAAAGACAGAATAACGAATAAAACTGTTGATATTAAGATCCTAAGATCATGAATCCATAGTCGAGAATTGAACTAGATACTGAATACGAAACCCTTGGTTCACCGAGAACCTAGGTAAAGAGTTTAGCTACTAAACGACATAACTAAATAACAATATTCTTAAATATAAGATAGAAGTGAGATTAAACAAGTGTTCTTGAAATCCGGATTCGTGCTTCCGTGCTCTCCGGGGGTACTCCGAATTCTCATTGGGTGTATTGTATGTAAAATGATTCCTGAACAAGTCTTTATATAGTGCTGGAGACGTTTCTGGAAACTGCCCGTATTTACAAAACTGTCACTGGCCAAAACCGCCTCGGAAAACGTGCTGTATGTGTGTCTGCAGCGTGGCTGCAGCGTAGCTGCTGCCCCAGCCTCCTGCATCCCTGCCTCTTGTCCTAGCAATACTGGTGACTGAATCTGGGCGCCGAAATCCCAATTTGACTTCCAAAAACCCGGTCCTGGTGCCAAATGACCAAAATACCCCTGGGTCAGAACTGCCCCAGAAATCATCACGAACATGAAATAGTTTCTCCCCGCTTCTGGACACCGTGAACTGAGACTTCTTACTTGGGTGTAGCCTGTCCGAGACCTCCACTTGACGGGAGTCAGTTTTTCGGCCGGACTCCGTTTCAGCATTATAAGCTATTTTCGGAAAGCCCTTGACGTCTTCATTCTTCTGACCCTAGTTTCACTTCAAAATTCCAAGTCATGATCCAGATATTGTCAACCGAGAGCATCCCGGTCATTCTCGGTTTTGGCGTTTTCAGCTTCCTCGGTTCTCGCTCCTGCAATCCTGCTTCATTCCCGGCTCCTGCACAAGTCTTGTTCCTACATAGACAAAACGAACAAGAACCCGTGATCATATCTTGAAATACGTGAAATAAGTTGAAATTTACGAAGAGCAAATAAACATCTCGTTCCTAAAACTGACGCTGTCCGAGGGTGAATTCTGTCTAAAACACAGTTTTCCGACACAATGACACGTCAACTCAGGCTAAAAGATAACCCCTATTTGGGCGTTATCAAATACCCCCGTACTATCCTTTGCTCGTCCCGAGCAAACCTCTTGCATACTGTCCCGATTGCATACTTTTCTGACCCGAACTTAAAACCATACGACTCAATAGAAAACCGACTCAGAAAAGAATGTATTGACTCAACAAACACAGACTCAATTATTCACAAAACAAATATTTTTCTGGGTGAGATCGGGCAATCTCCTTAACGCAAAACGGTACATCAACCAAACCTCGCCTTCTCACCAGGAAGTACATATCCACACAGGATCGGTGAGCCTAACAGATTATACGAGTGGATATATAGCACTGGCACATAGTACTGTTACACCCGTGACCAACTTGGGAAAATCCCTAGTATACCTACCATCCGAGCTGTTTCCGAATTCGGGATCCTAAGTCTAACAGGCGGGATGTATAAGTGTATCTCAAGGTATGGCATGTTCCCACTTGTTACGACATCTCACAGTTTCCCAACTCACACCCCTCACCGAGTCCCGAAAAACTGACCGAAACACCTAAGTTTCTGCTCACTCAATTCCCCTGTTCCCGGTGTGTCTTCGCCGTTCTCGCGGCCACGAATGTGAAGCGGTGCAAAATCCAAAAACCCGTGCCACCAACTCAGCTTTAAAACTATCTAATTAAATAACTGAAACAGTAAATAAATAAAACATTTTTTTTTGCGTTCCTAACCTAAGGACTGTGTGGCTATTTTTCTGGCTGCGTGGCAATTTTTTTTTATACAATAACGTAAGTAAACAAACAGATATAAGCTGAGTGGTGCAGAAATAATCCAATGTTGCGGGGTACGAAAAATATCCTCGTTTTGTGGTACCCCTGCACTAGTCATGAAGCGTAGATCCTGTAGTCGTAGTCAAAATACGTGCAGTCCTACCGAACCTCCTCATCACCAAAGATGTAGAAAAATGGCACGACCACCAATTAACCCAACAACCCCCGGTACCCGGCTGTGCGAAACGATGCTCGCACACGACTCCTCTACTTGTGATCACTATGTAGTGCAGTGAATCACCTCCGCAAATCAATGCAGTCGCCTCTAACTCAGCCTGTCTAACCCTCGAAAAACATGCAAATGTCAAACTGTCCATCATAATCTGTCATGAAGCTCTCCCTGTCAGAAACCCTCCTTAACTCACTCCCTCCGTCATAACGCGCAGGAACAGCCGACTATACGAGTGATGTAGGTCACCAAGAAGGCTTCCTCGACTACAGGGGCTATGAATAAAAGGGGTAAACGGCTTCAAAAGGGGTTACTAAGTGGACCTAGGGTTAATAAACAGGACGTGAGGTCCGTTATGAGACAATAAGTCCACTGAAAGATGCGGTGACCGTGATGGCGCCCGTAGGCGGGTTGTCGACTACCTAAGTGAAGACGGTGTGGAAACTAGTCGGATTTTTCGTCCAAGTGATAACTACTCGCGGATTCCTAGGCACACAAGCTCTCACTCAATCTACTACACCTCGGTGTGGTTTTTCCTTCCTGTTCAAAGACTATCATCGGTTTCTGCCCAGCCTCTTGTTAATTCAATTGCCCTTTCTCAAAATTTTCTGCTTTTTCAATTTTTTTATTATTTACAATGCACGGTTAGAAATTTGTGGTGGGTTGAATCAAATAAAGAAAACGTGCAGACTCAAGAAATAAAAATAAAAACGTAAATAAGGTTGAAAAAACGTGCAGCCCCGGTAAATGCAGACATGACCTCCTACCCCCAAACTAAGAGGTGGCATGCCCTCATGGAACAAACTGATCTGGCACAAATGTCGGGTCTGATCTAGTTTCGGAAGAACCGGACAGATTGTTGGTGGTACTTGTCTGGTCACCATGAGGCAGAAAAATAAAGAAGACAAAATGTGGAGAAATTACGTGCCCGTGATGCGTGCGTCTCAGCAACTAACCTCCTAAAACTATGAGGGGTTCTACCACAGTAGGCACGAAAATTGAGAAAAATGCAGAAAAATATCGACCCGGGTACGGGCTCGTGCCTAAAACGCAAAATAAGGAGAAGGAAGGGAATGTGGACCTGAGCACCCGGAGCAAGTCTACATGTGCAGTTCGCAGCTTCCGGCAAGATGGACCCCGACGGTCGCCGGAAAATATTGCCGGAAAAGTTGTCGGGAAAATTCAGAACCGGTCAAGGTGTAACTCCTCACCCCCACACTTGCTCGTTGCGAACTTTTGAACTTTCAGGGTTGTGTACGTGCTTTTGAAATATGCAATCCCCAAGCACCATTGCGTATGACAATGTGCTCCCATACGGTCGAGTGTATTGTCGTACACCGGGGTTGATTGCTCCGGTCTGCTTGAAAACTGTTCCTGAAGAATCCCCAACTCGTATGAGTCCCTGCGATGGTCGAGTGTGCTAGAGCACACCGGGGTCGATTCTTCAAGATTGAAAATCTGCATGTTATGCGCACTGTACATATTGCTGCCTCCGTAGTGGCTGCGTAGCTACATTGAAAACAACTTTTTTTCTCCATTTTTTCACGTCCAAAAACCTTCTCCTATCTGCGTTGTTACACAGATAGCCACGCACACTGTAAAAATTTGCCAAAAATCTCTCGATTTCTGCATGGCTAACCTCTCAGCATGCGTGGCTAGAGTTCCACCTGCGTGGCTAAGGTTCTGCCTACGTGGCTAATCTCTCAGTCTGCATGGCTAGCTCCTTGGCTGCATTTTTGCACTTCCTGGATGCGTGGCTGCTACGTGGCTACCAGCTAGCCACGCAGACAACAACTTTCTGACCCGTTTTCCTGCACTTTTCTCGGTTGTTGTCTGAACATTCTTGCGTAAATATTAGATCACACTCATCTCACCTCTCTAAATTTCAACATAGATAACTAAATTAACTTAAACTCCTAAGTTTGGTTGCCTCCCAACCAGCGCTTGTAATTTAAGGTCGACGGCCGACCCAGTTACCTCATGCCTGCTCAAGGGACGTCAAAGTCACCAGAATCTACCTTGACGACTGTTGTCGGGTCCAGATATGGCTTAACCCGGTTTCCGCTCACCCTGAAAGTTGAATTGTCTTGCGAATTCTTCAATTCAACCGCATCCCATGAAAGTACCTCTTTAATGATAAACGGTCATGACCACCGAGATCTCAATTTTCCTGGGAAAAACAGCTTCCGAGAATCACAGAGACGTACTTTCTGCCCTACTTGAAACTGCTTTGGCTGTGCTGAACTTTGATGGCTTGGGAGCAGTTTCAGCTCCAGAGTTGGTGGCTCCTCGAGTGACGGGACCAGGGCCAATCTGTCCACCTTTTTCGTCCAGCTGTAAACTGGTCAGGTTTTCAGCTTGCATGGCCTGCTCCTCATGGAATCTTTCCTCGTTCTTTCTGTCCACTCTGTCAATCTCTGCCCATAGCTCGTCCATCTCCTCGTTTTCCCAGCCTTCTTCGGCTACCTCCACAGTGAAGATGTCTCCATGATCGTAGTAATTCGGCAGTTGCAGATTATTGAAAACGTTGAACTTTACCTTGTCTTAATTAATCTGCATGGTCAGTTCTCCACTTGTAGTTTATCATGGCTTCTTCGGTAGCCACAAACGGTCTGCCTAGAATGAGGGGTACCTCCCCTGCCTCCATGGCCAGAATTACGAAATCTGCCGGAAAAATCAATTCTCCGAATTTCACCAGAATGTCTTCAATAACTCCGTAAGCCTGCTTCACAAATCTATCCGCCATCTGCAGCTTGATTCTGGTGGGAATGAGTTCACCGATTTTCGAAGTTTTGAAAATCGATAACGGCATCAGATTGATACTGGTCCCTAGGTCACATAGAGCCTTTCATGTGTAAGCATTACCTAGGGTCATCGGGATGAAAAAACTGCCAGGATCCTTCCTCTTCCTCGGTAGCCCATTCTTCACACAGTTGCTCACTTCTTCCGTCAGATTTATCTCCTCGAAATCGCTCATACGCCTCCTTCCATACAGAATGTCTTTGAGGAACTTGGCATAAGTGGGCATCTTTACCAATGCCCCAGCAAACGGTATGTTGATCTGCAGCTGTTTGAAAACCTCGAGAAATCTGGCGTAGTCCTTGCTATCATCCCTCTTCCGTTTCTTCAAAGGATATGACACCTCCTTGGAGACAGACGCCGTTTCAGCTTCCTTCTCATTCGGCACTGCATCCTGCTCAACCAAGCCCTTTGGCTGGGGGCCTACGGCTGAACTGTTATCCTGGCCTAAGACTTCGTGTTCGATTTCCGTCGACTTTTCTGCACGTGCGTAGCTAGGAAACTGCGGATCCTGTAGTGCTAATTAACTCCGAGTGGTGATGGCATTGATTTGAGCACGTGGATTGTTTACTGTATTTGAAGGCAAGTTTCCTGAATGTCTCTCCGTTAGCTGCTGTGCTAACTGCCCTACTTGTACCTCCAAAGCGCGCAGTGACGTTTTGGTCGTCTGCACGTCGCCTGTCAGGGCGTCCATATGTGCAAATTGGGACTCCATCGTCTGAAACATGGACTCGATTTTCTTCATCTGAGCATCGTACTATTGTGCGGAGGGTCCTTGCAGAACCTGCGGTGTCGGTGCGGCCTGCTGAGCCGGTGGCATGTGCTGGAATCCCGGTGCATAAATTGCAGAATTCGGGTTTCCGTACCGGAACGCGGGATGATCTCTCGTACCCGGTCTGTACCGGCTCGGATCCCACTGCTGCTGTACGTAATTGGCATCTTCGTTTCTGAGCCCCTCGATGGCTGTGTCCAAATCCGGTTCTCCTACTGCTGCAACAACCTTCTTGTCCGAGTAAACTCTCTTAACCAATTCATGCACGATCTTGGCCAGATTATCGATCCGGTCGTCTTCCACTGGCTTGTCTCGGGCCGTGATCCTGCGATCATCAAATAGGTGGGTATCCTATTTGGCTAACTACTTCATCAGCTCATAGACACCGTCTTTTTCCACATGGTAGAGAAAGTTTCCTCCGGCTTCTCTGTCAATCCTGTCAGCACTCTCCCTATCTAGGGCATGGTAGAATACCTGCATGATCTTCGGGTCTCCAAAACCATGGTTCAGGCATCTTTTCACCAATCTCATTAATCTGTCCCATGTGTCTACCACTGTCTCCCCCATATTCTGTTTGAATGACAGATCTCGCTTTGTAGCTGAATGACCCGGGATGCGGGGTAAAATTTGGCCAGAAAATCCGTGACACACCCCTCCCATGTAGTGATGGATCAGGGTGGTCGGGATTCGAGCTAGTCTTTGGCCAATCCGTATAGGCCGTATGGGAAGAGAATTAGCATGAGTGCCTCTGCGTCGACTTCCTTATACCGGACTTTGTTGCAGTAGTCCTCGAATTTCCCGATGAAGTCGTTCGGGTCTTCGTTAGCTTTGCCATGGAACGGGTAGCGGGTCTGAACAGTCTGGATGGTGGAAGGTTTTATGTCGAAGTGCTCTGCGGTGATCTCGGGCACCACAATAGTTGGCACATGTCCTCCTGTAGGGACCTCAAAGTTTTCCACCAACGCCTTTCCAGACCTGCTGTACGTCCTCTGGCTGTTCCGGGAAGTAAAGCCTGCTGCGGTAAGCTCTTCGATGTACCGAGCCATCTGGGTTGGGGTACGTGTCTCTGGTTCCTCTTGGCCGGTTGCTGGATTTACAGGATGGTCTCCTTTGTTGTGGGCCATTCTGATTTCTCGGTTTTTGCAGTTCTGGTCTGTGTAGAGTTTTTCTGGGTTTTCGAGCAGCTGCACCAAATCGCGAGGCAATCTGGGCATTCACTTAAAGTTCCTTAAAAACGAGGTCTCGAGAGCAGTGAGATAACAAAAAATAAAAGGGTAAAAGAAAAAAACCACCCTTCGAGTATGGGTTATATACAAAAACAACCCTCGTGTTCGGGGATATACAAAAACCACCCTTGTCAGAAGACGGAAGTAACTGTGAATTAACGGAGGGTCGAAAAGATAGAAATACCCCTGAACATTTATGAAATTACCTTCCTATAAAGCCCCTCCCCTCCATTCCCTTCTCTCCTCATTTCTTAACCCTAGCCTCTCCTTCACTCTTGTCTCTCTCTCTTACAACCCTCCCTCCCTCTTCCGTCGGCCGATCTCGAGGAGTGGAAACAAATCCTCCTCCCTCTCCTTCAATACCCAGATCCGCAAATTCCGCACCATCGTCGTCGGGGCTGCTCTTGTTTGGGCTTCGGCGTCGTCCTCCAAACCACCACCGCCATCTTCCCGTCACTGCCGCTCCTTTAAGCCTCCTTCTCCTTCTCCACCTCTCTCTCTCTATGTCTGATAACTCTCTATTAGAGTTATATTTCTAGCACGTTTTATATCGTTTTGCGTACTTTCCGGGTTGATAATCTTAGTTTTACACTTTGATTAGAGAGAAAACGTAGAATCTTAGCTCTAGGCATTATATTGTTAATCCAGGCGTTTCTCGCATTATTTTATGTATTTTTTGTCACGTTTGATCACACGGGTTGTGTTTCGTGTTGTTTTGACAGAAACGGAGCTTGAGGAGATGAAGCGGAGAGGGGAAACAAGCTTTGAAAATTTTTCGGGAGCTTAAACGAAGAAGAAATCGTAAAGAAACAGTGAAAATACATAAAGAGGGGAGGCAAATGCAACTTAATGAAGTTTCTGTAATGACACTTTGACCCCTAGATGAAAAATGGCCAAACACTTAGTGAAATTTTTATGGCCAACATGAGAGCAACTCACTGGAAGTGTAGGATCACAAAAGGTGACCCTACAATCACAAGATCACCCGCATGACCACAATGTGATCCTAGGATCAAAAAAGGTGATCACAAGATCAAGTGCAAGACCAGATCTAGGATCAAACGTGATCCTACAACCACAATGTGATCCTATGATCAAAAAAGGTGATCACAAGATCACAATACTTAAAAAAAATAAATCGAGGCTATTTTATTAAGAGGACGAACGGAAGAAAGAAAGAAAAAAAAGGAAAAAAAATACTCACGCAAGGAGAAAGAAAGAAGACTCACGCAAGGACAAAGAAAGAAGACTCACGCATGGAGAAGGAAGATGAGGCTAGGGTTCAAGAGGAGGGCTCCTCCATTGAAGATCTAGGTTTTTCTTTCTTCTTCTCCTCTCTCAATCTTGTTATGGAGAAACTTGTTAATCTTGTTTGGTTGATTACTATTAGCTAAACTCCATTGCTAGGCTTCTCTAGAGAGCCTAGGGTTTATGTAGCCGAAAGATTTTCCGGGTTTAGACTTTTTCTCATGCGTTTAAACTTTGATCTATTGAATGAATATTTAGTTTCTTGAACTTGTTAGTGAGTCTCGCCTATTGACACGGCGTGATCATGATTTAATCGTCATGAAAACTAGGGTTTGTTCATAGTTCATCGTTTTGCTTAATGTTAATGTTTAATTTAGTTACATGTTCTTGTTCTATACTTAATCTTTAGTGTGAAAGGAGTGATCAACCGGACGCGCTAGCTAATTAGATGAGTGCACGACAGTGACTTAGCCTAATTGTGATGAGAACTTGAACACAATCCCGAATCACCGAGACCGAAAAGGAGACGTGTTAGGATTGGCCTTAGTGTGGGTAGATTCGGTAAGATTATTTAGCTGTTCCGTGAAACGGTGGGCCGAAAGGACCCGTTATCGTACCAGTAGATGACCTGCTAGAACGGACCGGTAGACAACATGAGACCGAGAGGAGATTGTAGTTAACCGAGACGTAAAATGACATGAGACCGACAGGATATTGTCATAGCGTATTACCCGGCTGAACTAAAATAGGATTGACGTGTTACATAGCTGAACCGAAATTCGTCTACAGCCCTAGGTGATCTAGAGATCGCCTAGTTTCTCCATATCTATTTATTAAAAATAAAAAAATAAAAAAATATTAGATTAGTTGTTATTTCAATTCTTAAATCAATTAACTTTTTCCTCCTGCACCGTACTCTAAATTAAATAACTAATTAAATAATCTTAAGCATGTCCTCGTGGGATCGATAACTCGGGGTTGAAATATCACCCCTATATTACTTGACCGTGCACTTGCGTATACACGTAAGAAATCGTGTCAAGTTTTTGGCGCCGTTGCCGGGGACAGCGGTAAATTTTTTAGTTAGGAGTTAGTTTAGAGTATTTCTTTCAGTTTTTTTTTTCTTATCTCTGTGCTTTACGGGTATCTTGTGAGTTTGTTTTTGTAGGGACACAGGAAGCAAGAGACATAATGAGCATGTCGAGCGAGGATGATTATGAGGGGATCTCGGATTACCCCTACTATTGTGCTAGATGCAGAGTTTGGCACACAGATGACTGCTCAGTTATTTGGTGCTATAAATGCAAGAAGGATCACAAGTATAAAGACGCATGCATTTTTGATCCACCACAGTTTCATCAGCACCAAGAAGACTCACCAGCGATTATGGCAGAACGACGCAGTATTATGGAGGACATCCATGTGTGCTCCAATTTTTTATCTGTGGCTAAACAATTTCCACAAGACGATTCAGCCATAGGTATGGAATACGTGAGGGAGATGATGAAGAGGATAATGGCACGAGTAGAGAAACTGTCAGTGACAGGGGAATCAAGTATTCAAGAGCCACAAGAGGAGCCCTTGCCACATGACAGTGAGCCTAAAACTGAACTTCATCATCACCGCCACAAGTGGAAGAAGAGATACATGAGCCGAGCGAAGGCTGCAGTATCCAGGAACCATTGGTGGACTCTGCCATTTATGAGGACTCAGACTCTGATTTAGACCAGGGTGGACCTGTGTGTCCAAGATGGGAGGACTTGCCGTATTGCGAGCCAAAACCGCAGGCGCCCGCACATCCTTGGCATGAATGGGAAGACACCGACATTGGAAGCTTATGGTGTGCTGATGATAATGAAGATGATGGAACACTTGTGCTCAGTGCTACTGAGTTTTCAAATTCTTGTTCTATGGGCCATTTTGATGATGATATACATGTCATAGTCAAGGAGTATAAAACCAACAAGTGTGGGGGTGAATTGCATGGTTCACTATAAGAGCATATGGCACCAGAGAGGTACTACTGGGATGACATTATTGAGAAAGATGCATTTGATCCCATTAGTACTTCATGGAAGTTGATCAAGAAGAAAAATTGCAAGATGAAAGGGGTTAGCTTCCATAACTCGCCACCATCCACACAGCACAAGGGTGCACTTGAAGTTCTGGAGAAGAGATGGTGGAAGAAGAAGAAGTGGAGGGTTAAAGCATCCTCCACTATCCTAGACGGTTGAGGTAATGTTAGCGAAGAATCTACCCCAGTGTGCCATGGAACATTTGACCCACATGGGGACTCTTGAGAGAGTTGGGGATTTTTCGTGCATTTTCAGGATGGAGCAATCTACCCCGGTGTGCGAGGCACACGTGACCTTAGGGGAGTTACATTATAGCATGGTGTAGCTTGGGGGTTGCTTAGATGATCGTCGTGAGCGGGGAACTATCGACGGTCCAATGACCCCTTCTTGTTGCAGTTTCGCGGACACGGTGCCCATGTAGGTCCGGGCACCTCAGGTATCTCTTACTCTCTCAGTGTCTAAGTTTTGAGTTATACTTGTAAAAATCCACCGCCTACACATTTAAGCGAGGAGACCTCCAACTTTATCTCTAAATTCGTTGAGGACAACGAAATGCTTAAGTGTGTGTGTGTGGGGGGGGGGGGGTTGTGTATATTTTTGCTAGCCATGTCTGTTTTGCATAGCCTTGTTACATGTAGATTGTGTTAGTATTGTGAGTAGTGTGGTTAGTAGTGTATTATTATATTGTCGCATTGTGTTAGATTGTGTATGTTATGCATTGTTAGCACTTTTACACTATTGAGTCACCCTACCCAATGTTATGTGATTAGTCGAGTTGGCCAATGCATGTAGAGTCTAGGAAAATATGAGAAAGTTGAGAAAAAAATAGAAAAGAGAAAAATCCATAAAAATTAAAAATTTTGAGAATATGGGCAATTGATGAAGCTTGAAACCAGAGAGAGTTCAATGAAAGAGTCTCAATGAATAGGAAGCACCGTAGTGGGGAAAACCTTAATTTTTAGTATCATGCGCACTAGTTTCACGAAAGGAAGTCCCGGGTATTCAGGGAAAAGTGGAAAGAAGACGAGGCATACCTTTAGTTCCTTTATTGTGCTAGGAGGATTTAGTCCTAAGGAGTTTAATAGTATGTTTTTGAGTGGAAACTTGTTGCCTCTTGTAAATCTGGGGTGGACCTTCGTGTAGAGTCGGTTCCATGTGGTACATTTCTCTAGCCTAAGTGAAGTTAGGGAGTGTACACCACCATCCCTTAAGGCGGTTTCAAGAGCTAACCGAAAAAGCCTACACTTATTTTCTCTAAATGCACGGCTGAAATAAATTGAAAGAGAATGAAAAAAAATCTTCTCTTGGACTAGATACGGTGAACAGCGTAGTGTGCCCCCGTTCGCGCGGGGAATTTGGATTCAAAACAATTATAGCGTCTAAGGAAAATTAAAGTTAAGTCGTATTACACGGAGTTGTGTCTCCCGTCACTGGGACAACTTACATTCATTGCAATAACGGCTAAGAGGGTCTGAAAACCTCATATGACTTGGCGACGAAAGACTATTATAGGACTAAGGAATCCTGGACCCTCTGAGCTAAAGGACGTGGCCGGATCTTGGATTGAGTTTGGTGGATGTTTGGGGACCCCTTAGTGAGCTTGTGCGTAGGATCATTGTATTTTGAATTCCGTATTGCGGTTGTGTGAACTGCGAAAGAGACTTGTGAGAACTTGATGATTTTGTTTAGTGATAGCGAGATTGCCCGTCTCTTAAGAAAAAGAAAAAAAAAGTATGTTGTTTCAATTTTTGCATTTGTGTAAAATCCAGTTGCATTGTCTATAGTCATGTAGATTTCATTGTGTGTGTGAGTTGTTTGTGTCACATGGCTAGTAAAGTAGTATGCAATTCGGTGGATTAAAACGTAGTGTAAGGTTTATTTTGCTCGGGACACGCAAAAAGGTAGTGTGAGGGATTTGATAACTCTCTATTAGAGTTATATTTCTTGCACGTTTTATATCGTTTTGCGTACTTTCCGCGTTGATAATCTTAGTTTTACACTTTGATTAGAGAGAAAACGTAGAATCTTAGCTCTAGGCATTATATTGTTAATCCAGGCGTTTCTCGCATTATTTTATGTATTTTTTTTCACGTTTGATCGCACGGGTTGTGTTTCGTGTTGTTTTGACAGGAACGGAGCTTGAGGAGATGAAGCGGAGAGGGGAAACAAGCTTTGAAAATTTTTTGGGAGCTTAAACGAAGAAGAAATCGTGAAGAAACAGTGAAAATACATGATGAGGGGAGGCAAATGCAACTTAATGAAGTTTCTGTAATGGCACTTTGACCCCCTAGATGAAAAATGGCCAAACACTTAGTGAAATTTTTAGGGCCAACATGAGAGCAACTCACTGGAAGTGTACAATCACAAGATCACCCGCAAGACCACAATGTGATCCTAGGATCAAAAAAGGTGATCACAAGATCAAGTGCAAGACCAGATCTAAGATCAAACGTGATCCTACAACCACAATATGATCCTATGATCACAAAAGGTGATCACAATATCACAATACTTAAAAAAATAAAAGAACGGGGCTATTTTATTAAGAGGACGAACGAAAGAAAAAAAAGGAAAAAAAAAACACTCACGCAAGGAGAAAGAAAGAAGACTCACGCATGGAGAAAGAAAGAATACTCACGCAAGGATAAGGAAGATGAGGCTAGGGTTCAAGAGGAGGGCTCCTCCATTGAAGATCTAGGTTTTTCTTTCTTCTTCTCCTCTCTCAATCTTGTTATAAAGAAACTTGTTAATCTTGTTTGGTTGATTACTATTAGCTAAACTCCATTGCTAGGATTCTCTAGAGAGCCTAGGGTTTATGTAGCCGAATTATTTTCCGGGTTTAGACTTTGTCTCATGCATTTAAACTTTGATCTATTGAATGAATATTTAGTTTCTTGAACTTGTTAGTGAGTCTCGCCTATTGACACGGCGTGATCATGATTTAATCTTCATGAAAACTAGGGTTTGTTCATAGTTCATCGTTTTGCTTAATGTTAATGTTTATTTTAGTTACATGTTCTTGTTCTATACTTAATCTTTAGTGTGAAAGGAGTGATCAACCGGACGCGCTAGCTAATTAAATGAGTGCACGACAGTGACTTAGCCTAATTGTGATGAGAACTTGAACATAATCCCGAATCACCGAGACCGAAAAGGAGACGTGTTAGGATTGGCCTTAGTGTGGGTAGATTCGGTAGGATTATTTAGCCGTTCCGTGAAACGGTGGGCCGAAAGGACCCGTTATCGTACCAGTAGATGACCTGCTAGAACGGACCGGTAGACAACATGAGACCAAGAGGAGATTGTAGTTAACCGAGACGTAAAATGACATGAGACCGACATGATATTGTCATAGTGTATTACCCGGCTGAACTAAAATAGGATTGACGTGTTACATAGCTGAACCGAAATTCGTCTACAGCCCTAGGTGATCTAGAGATCGCCTAGTTTCTCCATATCTATTTATTAAAAATGAAAAATACAAAAATATTAGATTAGTTGTTATTTCAATTCTTAAATCAATTAACTCTTTCCTCCTGCACCGTACTCTAAATTAAATAACTAATTAAATAATCTTAAGCATGTCCTCGTGGGATCGATAACTCGGGGTTGAAATATCACCCCTATATTACTTGACCGTGCACTTGCGTATACACGTAAGAAATCGTGTCAATGTCTCTCTGACCTCCATCACTATCGAGAGAACCCAACCACTGTTTGGGTGGTTGGTAGCGGGTGTTAATGGAGGCGGTAGCTAAAGGTTCGAATTAGTGGATTTGGGTGGTTGTGTTTGGTGGGTTACCAAATATCACACGAACCCAGAAAACCCTAACCCATCTGGTGGAGTTGGGTATCGATCTAGTGAAGAGGCCTTGGTGTTGATGATTGATGATGGAAGAGGAGAGACAGAGAGGTGTTGGGTGGTGTTAGTGTAATGAGGAAGATGGAGCAGAGGTGGTGATTTGAAGCAAATGAATTGAAGCAGGTAACTTTGAGAAGGAGGATAGTGCCGTCTCCAACCCACAGACCAGAAACATCGCCAACACGGTCGCCGCAAAGCCATCCAACCCTTCGGATCTGTTCACGATATTGAAGCCCCTTGGTTTGTACTCCCTTAAGCAATCATCCTTCTTAGTTTTGAGGATTTTATCAGTTCGCTACATGAATGATTTGAATTTGAATTTTGATTTGAATTTGTAGGTTACATTGGAGAATTTGAGTTTGTTGATGCAAAGTGACTGGGAAATGGAGTTTCACTGGAATGCAGCTGCTAATAGGATCAGAAGAAGGCTAGGGTGGAATTGGTATTGTTGCTGTTTTGAATTCCCTGTCTATTGAAGAAGTTGTTGTTCCAGTGCCTCTTACTCTCAATCCCTTAATTCTTGAGAGCATGGCTATTTGAAGAGCCTTGTTGTTTGCTGCAGAGAAGGGATACAAGAAGATTAAAGTGCAATCAGATTCAAACATTGCAATAGACTTCATCAATTCAAAGTTTGGTCCTTCACTGATGCCTACCCAGTACTAATATATTGTAAGCATTTTGCTCTCACTTTTGAGGTTTGTGTTTTTCATTTTGTTGAGACAGATTGTAGTTGGCTTTCTCACTATTTTGCTAAGAGAGTTGTTATCTGCCTGATTGTGGGGGCAGTGATAGCCTTTAATCGTATGAGCTTCAGTTAGATAGAAAAGAGTGCTCTTTTATTAATCGAGGCAAGTTTCAGTGTTTTAAGATTAGTGATACTCATTTTAATCAGTGGTCTATTTATGACTTTGGGAATATTTCCGGGTGGCGGCGGCGGTGGCAATGGTCAAGAACACCAAGAACATCAAGAATATAAACAAAATCACACAAAAATACAAATAGGGGCAAAATGGTCATAAAAAAGATAGATTGCACCCCTATACTAATTAATTGTAACAGAAGGGTGCTTTTCGTCTAACGTCCATCAACTGACAAGGGTGGTTTTGTCTCGACAGGGGTGGTTGTTGTAAATCCCCAAACACGAGGGTTGTTTTTGTATATAACCCATACTCGAGGGGTGGTTTTGTCTTTTACCCAAAATAAAAATAAAAAATAAAAGGATAAACTCTGAAAATTAAGTCTAACTACTAAATAAACCCTAAAAAGTCCCCGGCAACGGCGCCAAAAACTTGATGCGCAAACTAACGTGTTATTCGCAAGTGTACGAATCGAGTAATACCGGGTGTATTTCAACTCGGGTTATCGTTCCCACGGGGACGATTTTAGGTCTTTTCTAGCAGTCGGGCTTAACTTGCAGAGTATAAAAGGAGGAGTGATTTGAGAGTGTGATTACTAACTACGTACTGAAAATAAACAACTAAAACGTAAATATTTTTTGTGTCGTTTTTCTGAAGAAATCTCGAATGTTTTAAAATCTAGGGCTTCAAATACTAGATCCCGGGATCCCCTGGGGTCTCTTCATTTTCTCGTTCTTTTCGATATGAAAACACACAGAAGTCACTTATCCGTGCCACGTACCAATTGTGCAATATCTTTTCTTTTCCTGCACGTTATCACAATTCTGCAGATTTTCGGATCCTGTTAAGCTACCTAAATCTGTAGTCTCGTTCTAAGTTTGTTAGGGTTTCTAACCTGTCCTAAAGGCCTCGGTCAAAATCCGTAACAGTTGGTCTAACATTTTTAGGCTAGTCTATCTCCCCTTCTCTGGTCGGTCCATCGGGGTAAGGTGCTGAATTCTGTCTTCTCTTCCTAACCCTGTCCAGATGTTTTCACCTACCGGGTCGGGTTTGTAGCAATTCTGGGTGATCAAGCCGAGCATGCATGACAGTAAAATCAAAGACAAAATAACGAATAAAACTGCTGATATTAAGATCCTAAGATCATGAATCCATAGTCGAGAATAGAACTATATACTGAATACGAAACCCTAGGTTCACCGAGAACCTAGGTAAAGAGTTTAGCTACTAAACGACATAACTAAATAACAATATTCTGAAATAAAAGAGCGAAGTGAGATTAAACGAGTGTTCTTGAAATCTGGATTCGTGCTTCCGTGCTCTCCAGGGGTACTCCGAATTCTCCTTGGGTGCATTGTATGTAAAAAAGAGTCCTGAACAAGTCTTTATAGTGCTGGAGACGTTTTTGGAAACTGGCTGTATTTACGAAACTGCCATTGGCCAAAACCGCCTCGGAAAACGTGCTGTTTGTGTGGCTGCAGCGTAGCTGCTGCCCCAGCCTCTTGCATCCCTGCCTCTGGTCCTTGCAAGACTGGTGACTGAATCTGGGCGCCAAAATCCCAACTTGACTTCCGAAAACCCGGTCCCGGTGCCAAATGACCAAAATACCCCTGGGTCAGAACTGCCCCGAAAATTATCACGAACATGAAATAGTTGCTCCTCGCTTTCGGACACCATGAACTGAGACTTCTTACTTGGGCTTAGCCTGTCCTAGACCCCCACTTGACGGGAGTCGGTTTTTCGACCAGAATTTGTTTCAGCATTATAACCTGTTTTCGGAAAGCCCTTGACGCCTTCGTTCTTCTGACCCTGGTATCACTTCAAAATTCCTAGTCATGCTCCAGATATTGTTAAGCGAGCGCATCCCGGTCATTCTCGGTTTTGGCGTTTTCAGCTTCCTCGGTTCTCGCTCCTTCAATCCTGCTTCATTCATGGCTCCTGCACAAGTCCTGTTCCTGCATAGACAAAACGAACAAGAACTCGTGATCATATCTCGAAATACGTGAAATAATCAAAAATTTACGAAGAGCAAATAAACATCTCGTTCCTAAAACCGAGGCTGTCCGAGGGTGAATTCTGGCTAAAACACAGTTTTCCGACACAATGGCACGTCAAATCAGGCTAAAAGATAACCCCTATTTGGGCGTTATCAACTTCTTCTTGGATTTTTGGTGAAAGAAACTCAATTCAGCTTTTCTTAACTCCATGGATTTTTTCCTCAGATTAGCAAGAGAGTCCAGCAACTGAAAATTGGAAGGATCAACTTGAAGTTGAAGTTGGACCTGCTTGAGATTTTCATTTGCCCTTGATGCTCTGGTGGATATGTCCCCAAAATGCTTCACATTGAGGTCTTTCAAAAGTGGTTTAATAAGTTTAAGTTTGCTTCATAACACATACTGTTTTTTCCCCTCCAAAGCCATATTCCACACATTTTCCACAATAGCATTGTATTCCTCAGTCCACATGTTGTAAAACCTGAACGGCGATTTCCCTCGCCCTTGCAGCGATAAAACAGTACAAACACAAGGTGAATGGTCTGAAAGACTACCCATCGGCTGGAAGTTTGCTAGCAAGTATAAAGCAGCTGCATACCACTGATCATTAACCATGGATCTGTCAATTTTTTCCAGAACACGATTGTCACTCCAAGTAAAATAGCAGCCAATAGAGTTCGCGTCCTGGACAGCCAACTCAAGACACACATCATTGAAATCTTTGATCTCGTACGGAGTAACTTCAGCACCATTGCCTTTTCCTCCGCATACAACACTTTATTGAAGTCGCATAACAAAATCCAGGGGCTAGAATGACGCTGACTTAATTCCCTGAGATTCATCCATAAATCACGCCTCTTAACAATGGAAGCGAAAGCATAGATGAAACTTACCCGGAAGGTCACTGTCCTTGTTTTGCAAGTAACAAGGCAGTGCATAACCTGGGCATGGGACTCTTCAACTACAAGAATAACTTTGGCCGGATTCCACAAAACAAGAATGCGACCGTGATTAGCTAAGTCGAAGTTATTTACTTCCTAAAAGAACCCGTTAGGGTTTGATAGAGAGAAGATGAAGAAACGGCTGAAGATGTATATATCTCACACAGTGTATTTACAGAGATAGAGAGACTATATATAGTCTCCATCTAACGATAGGAAATGTACGAAAACAAATCAACTGTAGGAAACCCATTAGGGTTTTACGTAGTCATGAAAAAGACAGTTATACCCTTATAATGAATGAGTTTTTGCATAATGTAGTCTTGTCTTGTGGGCTTCAGTTTGGTCTTGTAGAGAGGCCCAACACGTCCAAAGGAGAGATCTAGTTATTAGGGCCCCTTAAACGGATGGGGAGATGGGCGAACCATCAGTTTATCTCGGAAAGCTTCAAAAGGAGCAGCAGGAAGCGATTTGGTGAAACGATTAGCAACTTGATCTGCACTTCGAATAAAGCCAAAAGTTAAGTGTTTTAGAATAGCTTATTCACGCACGTAGTGATAGTCAATTTCGATGTATTTAGTTCGTGCGTGAACAATAGGATTATTAGTAAGTGAAATAGCAGAAATGCTGTCCGTGTGCAATAATTGTGGTTGTGGTAAGAAAAAGTGTAAATCATGAAACAGTTGACGAAACCAAGAGATATCTGCCATTCCCGTGGATAAGGCACGGTACTCTGCCTCGGTAGAAGACCGTGAGACTGTGGGCTGCTTTTTAGCAGACCAGTACACTAGGTTTGGGCCCAAAAAGACTACTAGCCCAGTAGTGCTGCGGCGATCCGTTGGATCGCCGGCCCAATCGGCGTGAGTGTAAATTTTTAAGGGGAGGTGTCCTTTTGTATAAAGATCCCATGTGCCTTGGTTCCTTGTAAATAACATAAAACTGTTTGAGCACCACTAAGATGAACATTAGTAGGAGCATGCATGAATTGACAAAGGTGGTTTACAGCAAATGCAATATCAAGACGTGTAAAAGTTAAATATTGTAATCCTCCAAGAAGTCGTCTATAAATAGACAGATTAGATAAAGGTAAGCCCTGATTGAAATGAAATTTAATGCCACCAGCCAAAGGAGTGGTACTGGGCTTGCATTTTGACATGTTAAATATTGTAAGTAAATGTGCGCAAGGAAATCCTTCGGAGAGATCCAAATGTGCACCTCAAGTAGAGAATGAGAACACAGAGAGATGTAGGGTTGTGTGTAGGGAGAGGGTAAGCAATGGTAAATGTGAGAGAGAGAGACAGCTTAATGGCAGAGCTTCGGTAAGTCTAGAAGAACGCTTTTTAAACCAATCTGTCACTCGTGTGTCGCAACGGAGGGCTAACGATCCTATATATAGTGGGGAAGTGACCGTTGTGAGGGGGTTAATGCACCATAAATGGCGGCTTAATGGTAGCCCCGTAACGGCACGTTCGACCGTGTATATAGGAACCGCCAGGCACCTGACCGTACATACCAGAGAACGTTATGAGGTCAAGACGGGTTTATAGGACTTGGCCATTAAGTCTCTCAAAGAAGTAACAAAGGGTCGCACGCGATCTCGGTTGTCGCACGCACGCGACGGGCCTTTCCCTAGCCTCCAAACCACTAAGTCCCTACAAGTCCCGTGTTGGAACGCGAGGGCCCTGTCTCGCAGCCCCCACGTGGATACGCATAGGTAGTTATCCGGTGTATATGGAGCATAGCTGGGTGTGCTGGATGGCCGCCACGTGGATGTGATCTGTCTGTATGGAAAGCACCATCTACATTAGCCCCCTTTTACGCGAATGTCACACGCGTGTCCGTTGTGTAGTCGCGTAAAATCAGCCGTGCGTGGGCTTCACGCAGATTTTTGAATTTTGAATTCAGATTCAAATCCCTAGACCCCGGTCATAGCCATGATTGCCTAGGGTTTAGAAGCGCCATTTGTTTTCTGACGAAGCGTGACCACTGTGAAGCTAATCAGAGGCCATCCACAATTTTCGCCTAGTTTCGAGGCAAGAACAACTCAGAAGGATTAGATGGGTCGTCAATCTCGCCGGATACCGAAGCGTTGCTGACTCAGTTGACGTCAGCTGTCGCGACTCTTCAGTCTGAGAGCTATTTAAACCCTTTGCTTCCTCCAATTAGAACTTTTTCCATTGTTGTTGCTTCTGAGTTCGTATGAAACAGAGAGACAATCCTCATCAAGAAGCAGAAACCTTCGACCGGGTTCTTGATCAGATTGTCAACACATTCTCCCAAGCAGTCCAAGCGTTCAATCGTCAATGAGGTGAGTGATTAGCTGTTGATTTTGAAATTTGTAGTCGAATTTTGCAGATACTCTTCTCCCCCCTTTTTTTATTTCCTTATGCATGGAACCATATTGTAATCTGTTGTCCCTGTGTTTACAACAATGGACCCGAAGAAGTCGAACAAGAAGACTGTCGAAGCGCCAGAACTTCCCATGGAGCTTTGGTACAAGGCTCCATATCTGGGTGGTGATGAATTTTATTTGGCTACAATCCGGGGAGATGCTCCCCAATCATCTCCTCCAGGTGCCGCTCTTCAGTTGAAGCCCGAACCAAACAGGGAAGGCTGGGATTTAGCAGACTCCCAAGATGTACAAAGGCTTGGTATCGAAGTTGGTCTGTTCCCATTCAATGATGTCTTCTTTCTGTCCTTCCTGGAAAAACTAGATGGGATGGATGAATGGATTGCGTTCATCCTTAACACTCTCGAGGAGGTGCTAATGCAAGCCGACATCTATAATGCTATCTGCGCGGCCAAGGGCTTCAAACTCAAAGCCGACCAGGATATGCTAAGGGTCCTGTTTTTGCGTTACTCAAGAAAAAACCCATTCGTTCCTTTTTCTTCCTTCGAGGCCGCACCCACACTTGAAGATGTAGAAAATATGTTGATGCTTCCGAGCATGGGAGCCTTCGACCCTTTGGACGTTTTAGAGTCTGATGAAGAGCTTACCCTCTTCGCGCAGATGCAGGAGTGTATTACAACTCTGAAGAAAGACGCCACGCGGTGGGCACCTGACGAAATTGAACCCTGCGAGACCTTCATGTCCGTTTCTGCTAGCGCGAAAACAATATGGTCCAAATGGCTTATGTTTTTCTTCTAAGTCTACGCCAAACCTGCCATTATCCAGAAGTTTCTCTAGGGTAACCCAAAGCAGTGATTTATACCGATGGATAAGGGCTTCCGTGGTCGTTATGTGGCTTCCTGTGTGTGTGGTTGTCTCGCTATCTCATAGACGGGAGCCCGCGCGACAGAGTCTTTATCCACGTGCTTCCACTTGCAGTAAAGCTTGCACTTGGTCAAAAGATTGCTCTGGGGCCCCTTGTCTTGGGTTCTTTGTACTACCGTCTTGATTTAGCCGTGACCCATGTTAAGCAATCGCGGGGTAGGGTTGATGTCATTTCTTTTGTTAATGTTGGTTTCTTAACCATGTGGGTTTTCAAACGCTGGCCCGCATATGCTTCGATTCCTTCGGCCGTCGACCTGTAGAATGTACAAAACTCCAAAGGTGTACACTTATGTCCTCGCTCGTGGCGTTGGTTCAAAACCAAGGGTACTCGTCGTAACTTTTCTTTGGTGTGCGACGATGCCAGTCTCTTTGAGGCCTGGCCATAGGTAGTAGAAATGGATAACATCATGTTTCTTGAAGACATGTATCATGAGGTTGATATGCCTTTTTAGGAGAAGCACATTACCCGAGGGTCTCGGCGCTATGGAAGGTACGTGAACTGGTGCAAAAGGGGTTATCTGCCTGCTTTGGTTGAACACGCGCTCGGGGCTGAATCCTGCAACTATGAACGCATAGTGGTCCACTTCGATCCTCTCCGTATGGTCCTTCAACTGGTTTATGATGCTACCGCGCCTCCCTTGCGCTCCAACTCCATTACCAAAGGTTTCTATTATGGATTTTTTATGTTAAAATCCACGAATTGCTCATTGCATTGCTTCCCCTCATTCAGCCTTCTAGAGGAAGACAAGGAAGGATTACAGCAGGTTGGGTGGCTTTCTGGAATACACAGGCTCGCCTTCTTAAAAAATCCCCAGACTCAGCTCCAAGTTAGCAAGGCCCTTGCGCCTTTTGTGGAAGGATTATCCCTTTAGATCAACTCTTACCCGAGGCACGACCTTCTATAGTTATTATTCACTGTTGGCTGCAGATCACCATCTATGTCTGCAATTAATTCCGAATGAGAAGACTGTCATTGTCCAACAAGTCTCTCTCAACGCGAGGACTCATTACGCGAGGGATTTCCAACCGGTATTACCTAAACTTCCTCATCTTTCTTTCCTTTTGTTTACCTCATTTGAAAATATTGTTCTGTTTCATAATAGTGCTGCTTGAGATGCTTCGCCTCGAGGGATTGCAGCAGGGGTCTGATTGATCTTTGTCGTTCAAAGAAAAGCAAGCCCCACGATGTCATTCTTCCAGAGATGCATATGGACGAAGGAATCTAGAAAAAGAATTCGGATGAGCTTGAATTTTTCCTTGCCCCGCACATCAAAGGGTTGAAGAAAAGAAGCGCGGTTCCTCCTTCGACTGATGCTCTAGCGACGCAGCAATTGAAGCGTCCACGAAGTGAGCCAGCAGCGAAGAAATCTTCTTCCGCAAAGAGGACATCTCCATCGAAGAAAAGGATAGCCTCATAGCCAGAGGCAGGCTTTGCTGGCAGGGAGGAGGAGGAAGAAGGTAGGATACAGTGATCATCTGTTTATTAGGATAAGTAATTATGCCAATGCTCATTACTTGTTCCCCTGTTGTAGATGGTGATAGTCCCTTAAAAGGAACGGTGATCATGAACGAGGAAGAGGTCATCGAAGAATCGAGACATATGGCCGAAGATAGATCTCTGCAAGACAAGCTGTCCGAGGAGGAACGATTTGAGATAGCTAAGAAGAAAAGTCTCGAGGAGATAACTAAGGAGGGTTCCGAGGAACGAAGACCACGCGTGTGATCAACACGTTCACGTCAACCTCCAACTGTGACAACTGCGAATGAACTGCATCGAGCCCAATTAGCTTTCCACGAGCTTTTCGACAACGAAGATGAAGAAGGTACAATTTTTAAGTTTTATTTATCCAACCATGAAATTTTGATTGGCGCACTGTACCACGGTGTGCCTATACGTGATATCTGTAAATGGATAAGGGATCAGTGCCGGGAATCTTCAGGTAACTTCTTTTGGCAACGTGATGTCCCCTGTTACTTTTCACGTGCGAGGTTTTAATGTGTTGATCATAAGCAGGTCATGCTAGGCTAAGAAGTGTTGATGATAATCTGCATCATGTTTGTCGCGTGGACGCCCCATTTAAGTGGGGAGATGCCGCTTCAAATACCGGTAGAGCCTTGATTTTTATCCTCTTTATCGCGAGAGTAACATACTTGTTTTTGCAGAGCCTAACCCCTGCCCCTTAGACCTCGTTGCCCCCGCAGTGACGTAGTGATTCCTGAGCGTGAAATTTCTATTTCAGGAATTTCACAGCAAGGTCCAGTGGAGGAAGGCCCAACAGTGGAAGGTGATGCTGATGCGGAACGTTTGGAGTTCATTTCTGCGCAGGAGGAAGAGGACCGTCAAATACAGGAGGAGGACAATGTTGCTCCCATTACTCAAACAATACCCATTTCCTCAGACGAAGAAGAAGCTAGGCGGCGAACAAGTGTTGAGCAGTCTCCTGCAATTGTGGGCTCTGAATGTGACGCTTCCCCTGAGGGAGTTACGATAGAGGTTGAGCAGAATGCTGGGTTAGATGTGTGTGGCACTCCGGTTGAGAAAAGCGCCACCGAAGTTGCTTTGGTTGAGCACAACGCCCCTTATGATAAGCATACTGTAGATACTGAGTCATCCAGGCGCGACGCACCTCCTACGCTGAGCGTATTGGGAAGTACTGCCTTTGCAGGGGGCTTCGATTTGGATTTGGATGACCTTTTCTCTGAGAATCCGTTTGAGGTATGGGGATCGCAGCCTGCAAACCTTGTCGTGGCTGAGAGGGACTTTGTAATCCCTGAGGCATACTTCTCGCGGGAGGTTCGGGCAGATCGGAGGCTGGCCAAAGCAGCTGGTTCCAATTCGCAGGCAGTAGTGCCCATTGCCCCTCTTCAGCAGATTGTTGAAGGGACTGGTAAAGACATTCCCCTATTGTTTATGATATTTTGGTCATTGAACTCACGTTTTTGCTGAGTGTTCTTCTTTTACTTTCGCCCGTGAAGGTATTGATCAAGCTTGCCTCGAGTGGCTGATGAAGGTGCGCTTGACCTTCACAACCGCATTCGCTAGAATGTTGGAGCTGGCCCCAAAAGACAGAGGAGAAATCTTCAGAAAGATGGTC
The DNA here is from genome assembly GCA_023055425.1 of Linanthus parryae. NCBI lineage: Eukaryota > Viridiplantae > Streptophyta > Magnoliopsida > Ericales > Polemoniaceae > Linanthus > Linanthus parryae. Next base: position 18,967,441 of record JALGPY010000012.1, on the reverse strand, counting down.
TCTCTTTTGGAGAGAGTTCATGCAACTACCCCTGAGAGCACTACAGTTGACAGCGCTCAAGACCTTCTTTCCAATACGGAAAAGCTTCAGCAGGTTGCGGCAGGGCGATTAGATTTGGAACTCCTTGTGCAGAGATTGACTAAAATTCGTAATTCTGCGCAACTCAAGTCTGAGTATGCCGCTTATAGGGAGGGGAAGGCTGCTCTTGACACACAGAAGGCAGAATTGGAGCAGATGACCAAGGAATTTGAGGCAGCCACCAAACGTCATGCGAATAACAAGACCCGCCTGTAGAAGCTGACTTCTAATAGCATCAGGTTGTCAGCAGGAGATTCTCTCTTGAAGGATTTCTTTGAGGACTGAATTTTCGAGTATTTGCAAGAACTGCTTTTTCGAACTCCTTTTTAATGTAACCTTTGGTGCCCTTTGTGGCCGCGATCTTTGGATCGCTTGATCATCTGTCCCGTTATTGCGCGCGTTAGTTTTGCGCATTTTGAAATGTCTTTTGATTGGTTCATGTTTTTGCTACATGAATGCGAGGCTTTTATGTGCTTGATCCTTGTAGGTAAATAGCGTCGCCATTAGGCTTAGGTATTTTGTGAGCTTATGGTTATCTAGACAGATAGGCTCGCGCATAACTGCGCACTGGTTGCTATCATATGACACAGTCTTACGCTCGTGTCCCGTTGCTACCTAGGCAAGTAGGCTTACACTTTGACTTAATGATCTTGGCCGCTATCATAGACAGATAGGCTTACGCGCTTATATCCCGCTTCGCTGCAGTTAGTTCTGACTGACTCTAGACCCTTTGGTGAGTCCTGAATATTTTAATGTTTTTCGAGTAAGCTAGGGTCTGTGGTAGTTTTAGGTTGGTTGGTGGCAGTGGTTATTGGGGATTGAATGGTGTTTAGGAACAGGTCGCAATGGTTGAGGTGGATGTTTAGGTGAATAGGCAGAGTGTGGTGAATGTAATTGAGGTAGTGTAAAGGGTCGGTGGTGTAATTGAGGTGATTATTTTGGTTATGGTTCAGGTCTAGGAGATTGGTGAATTGGTGTTGAAGACGTAATATGGGTTGAAGGTTTGTGTAATGGTGGATTGGTGTTAATGGTCAAGTCCCCATGAGCCACTATCATTGTCTGAACTGTTGTGCCATTGTGGATTTTAAATAAGGTGTGCCCGTCACACAGTAACCCAAGCCCTCATCATTGCCTAGGGCTACTATATCGTCGTAGGATTTTAATAGGGCCATTGATTCTTGCCCATTTTTGAGGTGTTGCTGACTCCGCTGGGAACTGAAGAGTCTTCTATGATAAACCCCCTTCACCGCCAATTTGTTCTTCATCTGGGTTCCTGCAATTGACAAAATTCCACTTCTCCTGAGTCCTCTCCATTCTTTTCATTGCTTTTTACCCATTTTCAATCCGTATCAGCTCTGGTCCTCCAATCTTGAACTTGTGCGTTGTGCTGCAGAATGGCTCCCAAGGAACTCAAAGAAGAGGCCCCTGATTTGCCTGGTCTTTTCGAAGACCAGTGGTGTAAGTTCTTATGTTGGAACGAAGACATCTTTTCCCCCGTCATGTTTGCAGGTATTATCTCCGGTGGACCTCTGGAGAAGAGTAATCTTGCACCAATTCTTAAACCAGCAAGTAATGAGCGGTGTGCATCTCCGTTGGTTTTCCGGCGGAGAACTATTTGCCACCATTGTTCCAGCCAGGGAGTAACAAGTGGGGGTGCTTCCTTCTTAGGCACAATCAGCTTTCTAACCCATGAGTTGTTCTCCCACTTGTTCTTCACATCAGTAGCCTTCAAGGCTTGAAGTTCATCTGGCAGCTTGCCATGCCAGGGGTATGAACAAGAGCTCTGTTCTGGTCGAGGACATCGACGACAGCGTCAAGTAAGTTTCCTAGTTTTAGAGTCCTATGTAGGAACGTTCCTTGAGAACACTTATATTTTTTCTTGAAAGCTTTTTCTCGTTGTAAGCTTCGCTTCAAGCTGTTATCTAATCAGATAAGCTGTAAATCGCATTTGACTGTTATGAAAGTACGCTTTGCATTTGCTGTTTTGTCTACTAGGATAGACTTTAACTTGCATATTAACTGCTATTCGATCGAACAGGCTTTGTATTTTGCTTCCATAAGATGGATGGACTTTAATCGCATTTGGCTTCTATCTAGACAGATAGGCTTTGAATGGGTTGCTATCTAAACAGACATGCTTTGTGTTTTTGCTGCTATCTAGACATATAGGCTTTAGTCGCATTTGGCTGCTATCTAAACATATAGGCTTTTTGTTTTTGCTGTTATCTAAATAGATAGGCTTTAGTTGCTTTTGGCTGCTATCTAAACAGATAGGCTTTTTATTTTTGCTGCTGTAGATACTGCTTTATGACATGGCTAATCTTAGCCACGTGGCGACCATCCAGCACACCATATTGTGCTCCACACACACAGGATCACCAGCCGAGCTGATCCATGTGGGGGCTGCGAGACAGAGCCCTCGCATACCACTGCACGGGACTTGTAGGGATTTGTGGTTTGGAGGCTAGGGTAAGCCCTGTCGCGTGCGAGCCAAGCCCGCGCGCGACCTTTAGTAACTGTTTTGAGAGATCTATGGCACGAGCTCCCTAGACCCGGTCAATCCGGTCAAACCCGGTCAACCTCGTAACGGTTCCGGTACTCGCGCACCACGTGCTCTAACGGTTCCTATATACTCGGACGAACGTGCCGTTACGGTTAAGCTAATTAAGCCGCCATTAATGGGCGCATTAACTACACTACAACGGCCACGTTCTCCAGTATATATATCGTTACTCTTTCCATACAAAGAAGAACGACACTGCCATACGCGGAAGCTCTGCCAAACCTCTGTCTCTCTCTCAGACATTGCTACTGACTTACTCTCTCCCTACACACACCCCTATTCTTCCTGTGCGATCTCTGATCCACTACGTACGGTGTACACGGAGGTCTCCCTGCCGGAATCTCTTGTGCACATTTTGGTGAACCCGACGTGAACTTACCAGCAAAAGCAACCATGTCTCAGGAGGACGATGTCAGCAACCGATCGCCTTCCGCCGAAACTCCCTCAGGAGAAGAAGTTCGCCGTACTCCGACGACACCCGGCGAGGCACCGACTTTAGAGTCTTTGGACACCACTGTCCAAAGTCAGGCAAAAACTCTCAAGTCTCAATCTGCGCAATTGGAGCGGATCTTGGCCATTCTGGGCACCCTTGCGCCAAATCCTCCACCAGGTACCGCCACCCCTCAGGGAGGAGGAACCCCTACTGCTCCAGGATTGGGAGTATCGGCCACGCCTCCCAACCCTCATCTGCAGACTCCACCGTCGGCCGCGCAGCTGCCTTCGATCCAAGGATCAACAGCGCAAATGCTACCCCCTGCCGCTCACGCCTCTCAGCCCACGGCTTTGGCGTCTAACCCAACTTTGCAGTACGCTCTGCCTCCACCGGCGACCATATGGGGAAACGCGGGCAGTCAATACACTCCCAATCCTCCGGCGGCATATGTGTCGCCACCGCCTACGGCAACCCCTCCGCCAGCTACAGAGGGGAGCATTCCAGAATGCATGACGTCCTTGCAGAAGCGCGTGGACTCCATCTTGGCTCATCAGTCGCTCGCGGATACCATCATCCCGAAGCTAGACAACGACCCGCCCATTCCACGGGAGATCTATCTCATGCCTAACCCGGTGGGGTACAAGGCTCCCAAATGGGACAAGTTCGAAGACGTCAATGGAAACGCCCATGAGCATGTCATGCGTTTCATCGATGTCATGGGTCCATACGGAGCTGATCCCAAACTGCTGATGCGAGAGTTTCCAAAGACTCTTGGGAATGTAGCATACAAATGGTACCGGACGTTGGAGCCCGGATCCGTGAAGACCTGGGACGACATGGTCCAGAAGTTCTACACTAAGTTCTTCCAGATGGAGGAGAAGGTGACGATGATCCATCTCTCGCGGATGTATCAGAAACGCGAGGAGGATGGGATCACTTTCATCAAGAAATTCAGAGCGAAATCTCTGGAGTGCAAGGATCCCATGCTTGAAAGCCGACTCGTAGAGATATGCCTGCAGTGCATGCGAGATGAGTACAAGAGCATGCTAATCAATTTGCAAACGCCCACGTTCTCAAAGCTCATCGAGTGCACGATGAACATCGAGCCCATCGTCGAGAGACAGAGAAAGAAGAGCGCTCCAGAACGACCTGCGAGCGGCACCACCTACAAGATCGGCAGATGCGGCTACAAGCGAGGACGCGAAGCTGAGGTCAACGCGGTTTCGCCTCAGAAACAAGCAAAAGCCGGAAACTTCGATGCACCGCCTCTGCCATGCTCGGTGGAGGAAGCAAGCGATCTCTGTAGACAGTGGCGTAAAGACGGCATCCTGCCACCGCTAGAGCAAAAACCCTCCAAGGAGATGACGAGGGACCCCAAGTGGTGCGAATACCACGGCAAGGTCATGCACCCCACGGCCGAGTGCAAGAAGCTCAGATTCGCGTTCGACCAGAAGATGAAGAACGGCGAACTCATCGTCAGCGACCACCGGAAGGACGTGCGCAACAACCCACTGCCTGCTCATACAGATTCGGGCTCAAAGGGTAAGGAAGTCGCCATGATCTCAATAGTGGACTTGGAAGAAGTCGCAGAGGATGGTCTACCCATCATCGCTGAAGTCCATGAAGAGGAAGACTACAGCATGGACACGGAGGATGAGCGTGCCGACCGCATGAAAGGGTCGCACGGCTTTAACAAATTCTTCGACGAAATGAACTTCTCCGAAAAATGCCGATCGGATATGACAAAGGCAATCTTAAGGATAGCGGAGGACTACGAAGAGGAACTCGTAGTCTCCAACGGGAAGGTCATCAGGGCGTCCCGTTCCACAGAAAAGATTATGACCTTTTCTGCCAGCGACAAGAAGACAGATGCGAGCCATCAGAGGCCCCTGTACGTGACCGCCATCATCAACGGCGTCGAATTCAAGCGAGCATTCGTCGATGGAGGAGCAGCGGTCAATGTTGTTCCACTCCACACACTGAAGCTAGCAGGGATCCCCGAGCACAAAGTGGTCAAACGTCCATCCCCGCTGGTGGGATTCGGAAGCGACTCTAGAATGACGATCGGATGGATCCGCCTCGGCGTTCAGATTGGTAAGATCAAGTGTTCGGCGAAGTTCTATGTCATAGATGCGAACACCACATATCACATGATCATCGGTCGAGCCTGGATTCATCGCTTCGACGCAATCCCTTCGACGGCTCACCAGGTGATGAAAGCCATCTGGAACGACAGGATTGTCGAGATACCGGCCTCAACTAACCCGTTCAACTTGGACGAAGCACATCTCAGCGAGGCGGTGTGGTTCACCGAGATGGCGGACGAGCAAACACCCGGACCATTCAACCCTACTCCTTTACCTCTCTGGGAGGACATCAAGGACCAGTCACCTGCAGGCGTGATGGTGACAAGGGGAGACACCGAAGAAAAGCCGCCTACCCACGAAGAGGCGCCGCGCATCGCATATCATCGCAAGAGTGTCTACACTCTGAAGAGGATCGCAAAGCACGACCCCGAGGGCAAGGAGATAGAAAGCTTCTACGCCAACGGAAAGAAATGCTATCGCATATGAAGGTGCGCGGGGACGTCCTCACACGGGCATGAGGATGTCCCTGGGCAAATCAATCAAATCGAGCAAGTTGCGCTGACAGAAGAGCCAACACAGGTCGTTTCGGACGAGAAACTCAAAGAAGCACCCGAATGCATGGAAGACAGGCCGCGACCACAAAAGCAAGAGCTAAAGGAGGTGTTCCTCAGCCCGAACGAGGAAAAGAAAAGGCCAGTCTTCCTGAGTGCGGACCTCACAAGCGACGAGGAACAAGGGCTGCTACAGCTTCTAACTGAATACAAGGACGTATTCGCATGGGAATACGATGAAATGCCAGGTCTGGACACGAGCATCACCATGCACCGTTTAGACATTATCCCAGGGTCTAAACCGGTCAAGCAAAGCACCAGAAGTTTCAGGCCAGAGCTCAACGTCAAGATCAAGCAGGAGATTGTCAAACTCCTAGACGCCAAGTTCATAGAGCCAAATCACCATCCCACATGGTTGGCCAACATCGTGCCGGTAGTGAAGAAGAACGGACAGCTCCGCATCTGCGTGGACTTCCGCGATCTCAATCGCTTCTGCCCTAAGGACGATTTCCCACTGCCTAACATCGACTTACTCATCGATTCGACGGCAGGCCATCGCATGTTCAGTTTCATGGACGGTTTCAGCGGATACAATCAAATTAAAATGGATCCCGAAGATGCGAGGAAAACTGCATTCATCACTCCCGTGGGGGTATTTAACTACACGGTAATGCCGTTCGGTCTTAAGAACGCAGGGGCAACCTATCAGCGGGCTATGATGGCCCTATTCCACGACATGATGCACAAAGAGGTGGAATTCTATGTGGATGACTTGGTAGTCAAATCCAAGCACGAAGCAGATCACCTGGCAGACCTGCGAAAGGTGTTCAACAGATGCAGAAGCTTTCAACTAAAAATGAACCCCATGAAATGCGCATTCGGCGTAACTTCGGGAAAGTTTTTGGGATGCGTGGTTCATCGCCAAGGGATCGAGCCTGACCCTGCGAAAGTGTCAGCCATCACCAGCATGACGCCACCTCACAACCAAAGCGCCTTGAAAACATTCTTGGGAAAATTGTCATATCTGCGGAGATTCATCCCAGCAATCGCCGAAATCACATGCTGTTTCAGCACTCTTCTCAAGAAGGACGCCGCGTACAACTGGGCTCCTGACCATGAAGCCGCATTCGAAAAGCTAAAGGAGATACTTACATCCCCAAAGATCATGATCGCGCCCCAACTGGGATCACCGCTGCTGCTATATCTTACATCAACAAGGAGATCTATAGGAGCACTTTTGGCTCAGGTGTATGAGGGCCAAGAGAGGCCTATCTATTACATCTCTCGCATCGTACAGCCTGCTGAGTCAAGGTACACAGACATCGAACGTCACTGCCTTGCCTTATTCTTTGTGATAGAGAAGTTGAGACACTATTTTGCATCGCACAAAGTAGTGGTGGTGACCAAAAGCGACCCCATAAGATACTTGCTAACTCACACTACTCCGGGCGGGAGATTGGCGAAATGGTACATGACCATCTCTCAATACGATATCACATGCGTGAAGCCAAGGGCGATCAAGTCGCAGGCGGTAGCAGATCTGCTGGCACAGTTTCCCGACAACAGCCACGAACCTGTGATCGAAGAAGAGCTCGAAGGCCCTGAAATCTACGCGATCGACGTGCCCTATTGGACCCTCCACTTCGACGGTTCGTCAACCAGAAAAGGTGGAGGCATTGGGATAGTCTTGACAAAGCCCGATGGGGAAGTCATACAGATGTCTGCGAAACTCAACTTCGCAGTCACGAACAACGAGGCGGAATACGAAGCTCTCATCGCGGGGCTCCGTGCAGCGAAAGCTCTGGAAGTGAGCAACTTAACAGTCATGGGAGACTCCAAGCTGATTGTTAAGCAAGCCTCGGGCGAGTATGGTCTGAAGGAAATCAACCTCCTGTCATACCGCACTCTAGTGCAAAAGCTGATGCAGCAATTCTGCGACGTGAAATACGAGCACAAGCCCCGAGCGGACAACAGACATGCAGACGCCTTAGCAACTCTGGGATCTAGGGTCAGCATAGACAAATGCCCCGCGAGGATTTCCATCGAAGTGCGAACATCGTCGGCATTAACAGAAGATGCGTGCGACGACGAACACATAGATGACGCAGATTGGCGAAAAACAATCCTGCAAGCTATTGCGAAAGGCACCAGCAGCGAGAGCTGGGCACTCACGAAAGGATACTGCATCCACGACAATACCCTTTACTACAAGGGTCCTGGAGGGATACTCATGCGATGTGTCTCCGAGCAAGAGGGACAACAGCTGTTAGAAAGGATTCACCAACACGCTTGCGGAGAAAGCGAGGTGTCAATCTACAGGAAAGCTCAGAGATATGGCATTCATTGGCCAGGCATGTCAACAGCTGCAGCCCTGATACAAGGGAAGTGCGAGAGTTGCGCACTAATCAAAGATTCTCTACTTGTCGCTCTAATCGATGACGACACAGACTGGAGGAAGCCATTGTTCGAATTCCTCACCCAGGGTACCGTACCCGAATCGAGAAAAGAGGCCGACAAATTGAGAAGGAAAGCTTCTCGATACGTGGTTCAGGAAAACCTGCTTTGGCGAAAAGGCCACGAGGGCAACTTGCTGCGATGCCTAGACGATAGGGAAGCACAAGAAGTCATGGACCTCTCTCATCAGGTGGAACACCAGGGAGGTGCGAAATTGTGCAGACAGCTCCTCTCAATCGGATACTTCTGGCCCACGATGGAAGCCGATTGCCGCACCAAGGTGCGACGCTGCCAAGAATGTCAATTCAAAGGGAACCTAGTGCACGCTCCCGCCGTGGATCTACATGCATTAGGGACGCCATGGCCATTTCACACATGGGCTTTGGATTTCATTGGCCCCATCCGACCAACGTCACATGGGAATCATTTCATTCTCACCGCAACTGAGCTGTTCACCAAATGGGTGGAAGCAATACCACTAAAGACGGCAAACGCGCTGGCTGTGGTCAACTTCATCCAGGAAAACATCGTATGCAGGTTCGGAATCCCGAATACTATTCTTTCAGATAACGGTACTCCTTTTGTTAATCGTCAGGTAGCCACGAAACTTGCGGAGTACAATATCAGGCAAATATGCTCTACGCCCTATTATCCAAAGGGAAACGGACAAGCCGAGGCGACTAACAAAACGCTGCTGAGAATTCTGAGCAAGATGGTCGCAGATGACCACAAGAAGTGGGCCGATTCTCTTAACATAGCTCTGTGGGCCTACAGGACCTCTCCAAGAACACCCACAGGGGCTTCGCCATTTCTATTATGTTATGGGGCCGAAGCTGTAGTACCTGCGGAGGTCAGAGTCAATTCGGCACGGCTGGCCTTCCATGCGCTCTATGAAAATCAACGCGATCACGATTTAGTCTTGCTAGAAGAAAAGCGAGAACAAGCCAAAAAGACTAACAAGCGGTACCAAGAAAGAATCGCTCGCGCCTACAACAAGACAGTTCAGCGGCGAGATTTCGCAGTTGGGGACCTGGTCTTGCGCGCGTCCGACCACTGCATGCGAGAAGCGACTCATCCGAAGTTCGCAGCCAACTGGGAAGGTCCCTTCGAAGTCACAGAAGTCTTCGATAGTGGCTACTGCAGCATACGAAGGTTGCACGGCTCAGCCTCAACTCCGAGCTCAGTCAACATGCGCTGGATCAAGAAGTACTATCCTTGACTCCTCTTATTTCATACGTTTTATGATAACGTTGCTTAATATCTCATGTGGCTACGATTAATGCAATCTCCTCTCCCATATGAGAGGATTGTAATTCTACCTCTCCCATATGAGAGCGATGTAATAAAAGAATTCTCCCAAATGAGAAGTTCATATTTCTAGCCGCTTATGTTGCTCTATTTTATTTAAATATCTCCGTTAACAATGATTCATTCGCTGCAAATAGCAATTCATGCAAATGTGGTCTTAATTGATCATCAAAGCCTATCCCCGCGATAGCAGCAAACGCAAGCACGATCTTAATTGATCATCAAAAGCCTATCTCTACGATAGCAGCAAACACAAACACGATCTTAACTGATCATCAAAAGCCTATCTCTATGATAGCAGCAAACACGAATGCGATCTTTATTGATCATCAAAGCCTATCTCACACGATAGCAAACGCGATCTTAACTGATCATCAAAGCCTATCTCACACGATAGCAAACGCGATCTTAACTGATCATCAAAGCCTATCTCATACGATAGCAAACGCGATCTCAAGCGATCATCAAAGCCTATCTCATACGATAGCAAACGCGATCTCAATCGACCATCTAAAGCCTATCTCTTACGATAGCAGCTACACGCGAGTGCGATCTTAAGTGATCATCTAAAGCCCATCTCCTACGATGGCAGCCAATGCAAACGCGATCTCAAGCGATCATCAAAGCCTATCTCATACGATAGCAAACGCGATCTCAAGCGATCATCAAAGCCTATCTCATACGATAGCAAACGCGATCTCAATCGATCATCAAAGCCTATCTCTTACGATAGCAGCTACACGCGAGTGCGATCTTAAGTGATCATCTAAAGCCCATCTCCTACGATGGCAGCCAATGCAAATGCGATCTTCAGTGATCATCTAAAGCCTGTCTCTCATGGTAGCAATCAAATGCAAATGCGATCTTAAGTGATCATCTAAAGCCTATCCCCCACGGTAGCAATCAAATGCAAATGCGATCTTCAGTGATCATTAAAGCCTATTTCTCATGGTAGCAATCAAACGCAAATGCGATCCTAAGTGATCATTAAAGCCTATCTCTTGCGATAGCAACCAAACGAAAATGCGATCTTAAATGATCATCCAAAGCCTATCCTTTGCGACAGCAGCGAAATACAAAATGATCTCAATCGATCATCTAAAGCCTATCTATAGAAGATAGCAGGTTCTACAGATGCGATCTTATAATGGTCTTCTTAAGCCTATCTATTACGATAGCAATTTCTACGCAAAGTAATTTTGGTTAATTACCCAAGCCCGCCTGTTATGATGGCAACGTACGTGCAGAATCATTTTATTAGATCTTCCAAAGATCTATCTGCTGTGATAGCAGTTTATGCGAGAAACGATCTCAAACAAAGCCTATTTTCTATGATAGCAATTTGCGTGGCTCAATGATCTTGATTAATCTCTGGAAAATTATCCGGAACGATAGCAACGTTGTGAACGTGATCTCATACGATTTACAACGACCAACTACAAGCCCATCCGTCAAGATGGCACAGCTGCTAAATTACGATCTTAAATGATCTAGCGAAACGTCTGCGAATTGACATCGCATATGAGAAATCATTACATGGAATTATGCAAGGCAAAACAAGCCGAAACGCATGCGAAATTGTATTTTGTTGCAAAGAACAGATGATACAAGAGCTATTTATCATTATGAGTCAAACGACTTACAATTTATCTATCTAGATAGCAGCTTACAAGCGAAAAGCTCGCATCTAACTACACAGCCAACATGGCTTACAATACATTCGAAAAATGGCTGATAAGCCAGAGAGGCGCCAAGGGAACTCTCGACTAAGAAAAGAGAGAATCCACCGGTCTTGACACCGGCAGCACAGTACGCAGATCTGAGGCCAAAGATCTATAGCAAAAGGGATGCTGCCGCGAAGAGATCAACTTGTCATTCGCCACATCCCTAACAGCAAGGTCAGGGATATGATACACCCAAGACCCCAAGGAATGACAAAAGCCTCTGTCTGACCAAGATAGGCGCCGGAGGAGCTTCCTGTGCCGACAAAGGATACTCCGCGCAACAGGCGAAGCAGTCATTCCTCTGGTGATGGATTCCTTGTCATGTTGGACAAGGGCATTGACGAACACCCCGACCTCACAAATGTGAGGACAACGGATTCTTCTTCGGAGATGCTGAAGAAGAATCACGCCGTTCATTACGAGACGGTAGCACGGTCACTACGGCGCTGCACCTCGCCACGAGGCGGCCGGAAACATGACCTGCACACATAATACACGAAGAAATTTCTTCGAACACACATGAGGTATCATCTGCATCCTCTTTATGACGGTTATAAACGGCAATGAGCCTCATAAAGTGGATCTTGGAAACTATTTCTATGGCACAAAGCGCAAACTCAGGATTCAAAGCCTGAAGTTGCCATGAATCAACGAAAAACAAGCGTTGAAGCCAGCAGTCGTAAAGACTCACGGCAAAGCACATGTTTGGGATGAAGAACCCAAATGACAAAGGCAGGGTTTATATAGGCCCTGTGGAGACTCTTCGGTTGCTTAAGATGAGTCAGCAAATTCAAAAAGAGGGTAAGTTCAATCACTTACGCCTTGAAAAGCGGTAACAATCAATTACCCTACTAAAGGCTACGACGATTCGGTTGCGTATCCTAATAAATGACGGATAGTCATGATTCGGATGGACTTCCCAACGGAAGCGTGCTTATCTGCCGAGAAATTAGCGCGAAAATCAAGCAAAGAATCAATTGCTGATGTCATAATTGGATATGCACAGAAAATGTCCAATCAAATCCCGAAAAGGGCAAAACGGGCAAACTCATTGTTTGTTGTCAAAAAAGAGGGGGGAGAAACCCTAGCAACATTACATTAATGTTTCAAAGCATTACATTAATGTCTCAGCCATTTTCCTTTCTTTTCAAAAAAAAAAAAAAACGAAAAGTCAAAACAAATTTTTGACTAAGGAGTCCTGGGGCTCGAACTGCTCGATCAGCCTCTCCACTTGTTGCACTTCTTGCTTTAGCTGCTCGCACTTGGCATTCATTTCGTCATACAGCTTCAAAGCTTCATCAACCTTTTGCTTCTGCTGCTCCACCTTCTGCATCTCCGCTGCGAGATTCTGGTGCCCGAGATTCAAGGTTACAGCTGCGCGAATCAGTGTAACCCTATCCTTGAGGAATTTCAAACCAAGTCTGCCTTGGACTTTGAGTACGAGATTTTGGCACATGCCACACAGCAATTCAGCACTCTGGGCCGAGATGGTCGCAGGTGTAGCCGCACACAGCTGTTCCAGTATCCAAATGGCTTCAGTAAGGAATAGCCTCCTGTCAAAAGGAACGATCTCCAGACACCTCACGAACGAGCGGGGGTATCTGAGGCGCATTCGAACCACCCAGTCTACATCGGTTTGCTTCAAACCTGAGACATCAAAAAAGAGTTGTAATGTCAGAACTCGCAAGCAAATAATACGACGTGCGAATGGTAAATCTCTACTTACCGGTGCCTTCCAGAATTTGGTGAATAGAGGGAATGCGAGTCACCGGGTTGTTCGAAGACTGCCCTCGCTCCATGGCTCTCCTATCAGCTGCGAGCTCCAACCTCTCATAGTCAGGAGGAAGAGTGTAGGCCGCACCAGCTGCGACTACGTTCCTAACCTGCGAGCCCCAAATGCTCCACGCAGGAATAGGTGCTTCCGGCTCAGTTATTGACGGAGGCACAGGAACAGCCGAAGTCGTTGGGCGAAAGACATTCTCAGGTGCGAAAACATTAGCATCACTTGTCCTTTCTTCCCCACCACCGGTACGGACACCTTCGTCCATCGGCACAGCATCAGCTTCGACATCATCGGAGAGCTCGATGACATCCTCGAGATGCTCACTTGCGTGTCCAGCAGCTGCGACGGGCTTCTCGGTATGGGAGCTCGAAATTGGAACATGGGATGCAGAAGGCTGACTTCTCTGCTCCAGCTCAGGTTCCTCAGCATGGCCTGCGATACCAAATGCGACAATATGAGGTAACTTGTGTTATAAGTTATTTCACTATCTTTGCTAAAGCTAAGAATAAGCACCTCCACGCGAAGGTGGGATTAAGGTATCCTCATCGTACACTAGGGACGTGGAACCGTGCCCTATCAGTGTATCTTCACTAAGCAAATCTTTAAGAGAAGCGTGACCGGGGACGCAAGTAAACTAGTCATGATTTTGCCTCAAGTGGCTACAGCCTAGCATGCGCGTATTACTCAAAACAATTACCTGAGGGTTCTCCGCATTTGCTTACCAACCAACGGCGAATGTCAGGCTTTGACACACCGTGCTTTAACGCACCCACAATTACATCTCTATAAGTAACTGCGAGATTGAAGATCTCACCTTTATCGCCACCTGCGATCTCTGCGAAGTCCGCTTGGACTTGCCCTAGCTCTGCTGTGTCCTCTTCAGGAACCTCATCTTCCTCCTCCACATGAGGAGCCACTTCTTCAGGAACCTCGTCTTCCTCGCCAGTTGGACGCGCTAAGTCGTCAACATGCCGCTCCTCGAGGCTCCGCTGTTTCACAAGCTCGAGCTCCTCTTCCTCTCGCTGCCTTCTTCTCGCAGCAGCCTCCGCGGCTGTCTTCCGGGATTCAGCAAGAACATCCTCGCTTATGGGATCATCTGAAACGCCAGCATGGGCATTTCTCTTTTGCCTCTTGGCCACAAGGCCACCAACGGCTTCATCATCATCACCTGCGAATATACAATTGGTTCAAAGAAAAGAACTGCATAGAAGTCATGATAAAGGACAAGAAAATGCGGCGGAAGTACCTCCTGACTCTTCCTCGCGCATTACAACTGTTCCTTCTTCTTCTCCGTTACTTGCCTGGGGCTCCTGCCTCTCTTCCTCTTCCTCTTGGTTGAATGGAACGAAGGTTTCAACTGCGAGATCTTTTCGCACCTTGCCGGGCATACGACCCTTACCTTTGTCCTTGACAGAAAGGGACCTCGCTGGGGGCGAAGCTGGAGCGCTCCTAGGGGAAGAAATCGTAATCCCCTTTTGCCTAGGCCTCTTCGCTCTCGGCGCCGCAGTCGCTGGAGGGGACGGGTCATCTCTAGGAGGAGACGGAGCCGGAGGGTTGTCTATCAGCGAGTCAGCAAAAGTATTCATGACCCTGCGAACTTTTGTTTCGACCTCGGCATCCATCCTCCATGCCAGCCGATACGGCTCCCCCCTTCTCCTGGTCGCAACAATGGTATCCACCAGCGATTTGGAACGGTCACCAGCTGCGAACCTCCGCACATGACACTAAACAATACAGAACAAAAAGCATCAGTGCAAGCAAATCAAAGAGCTCAAAGCACACAAGGAAACTGCTTACCTCAGCAAACGCCTTGCTATATTTGATGACCTGCGTGTCACCTTTCCTGATGGCATCGACTTGCTCCTTCAGAATGAAATCCGGGCACAAATGGTTCTCGCGGTCCAACAACGAGTAGTAGCCGTACTCAGACTCGCTCAAACTGCAATTGGGGCGAAACGGAAAAGAGTTTCTCTTGATCAAGGGGGCCCTTCCTGGCTGCGCCGCCGCCTCCGTCTCCATCCTCGTATGCTGGGCAATCCAGTATGCGATCCAATTCTGGGAACAACCACCCCTGCGAGTTCCCGCAGGCTGCTCAAAGGGAAGATTGCTCATAAGGACCGTCTTGCATTCCTTTGTCAGCAAGCGCTTGTAGCACCCTCTAACGATAGACTGGGGCCAGATTGATGGGGCCACCGCATCGAAACCAAACTGAGGAGAGACCCGAGTGGGGTCAACATCCACTGTAAGCCTTTCATATCGTGGCGCGAGCTCACGAATATGCTCTGCAAGTGCAGGAAGAGAACCTCGCAGACACCAGCAAAAGAACTCACGATAGCGCTCGTGGAAATGCGATCCCTTCTCAAAGAGAAGGTCTTCTGACAAGACCATACCCTCGGAGGGGTATAGCTTCGGAAACCACCGCACATTCTCGATACGTGTGGCGTAAGGCCTGGCAGTGAACTCCCTTCGCTTGTCGCATATCAAGCTCCAAGTACACTTGGTGTTGCTTGCACCAAACCATCTCGCAGCCCTTCCGCTGTTGAGCGCTTTCGTCTCGCCTGGGGGACACCACTTCTCAAGTGGGAGGGGAGTTGGAGCATAAGACGGCCAACGCTCGAAAACCCACATTGTCAAAAAGCTGATATTGACAAAGGTCAGAACATCGAGGCGGCCACGCGATTCCCTCATCGCCAGAACCAGCTGATCCAGCCTGTAATATAGCGTGCCCAAGACCAAGGGTCCAAGTGCAACTCTCTGGCCAAGAGCGAGCCTCACCGCAAGTGGCAGCACATGGTAGAAGACCCCATCATGGGGGTGACCATCAATCAGAAATCTCGACAGCCAAGCACAAAGAAAGGCGCAAAGGGTCAAATGATAACCCTTGCCCTCTACGTAATTCTCGGCCTCCGGGTCCTCGCTCAAAAGCTTCTTAGTAATGCTGCTGCCCGCATAGTCTCGGAAGAAGTACTGCAACCATTTGTTCCAGGTATTCTTCGCAGACGTATCAACCAGCTGCCAGTTCGGAAGAGGTTTTGTACTGGTCCACCGAGTGGAGATTTTCTTCACCTCTGCTAAGCACTCCTCCATCTGCGCGTACAAGGCTAATTCCGCAGATGTCCTTAAGTGACTCAAGGGGTCCACCTCGCCCATGGGGGAAAGCTCATACAGCATCTGAACGTCCTCGAGCGTGGGGGCAGCCTCGAACTCAGCAAAGTGAAACGTGTGAGTCGCAGGCGAATAGCGGGACAGAAGGTCTAGAAGCATGGACTGATCCAACTTCACGGCAGCACCCTTCATAGCACGAACAGCGAAGAAAATGCCGGCTTCATCAAGAGTTTCGGCGTAATTACCCAACACGTGGTCAGTCCACTCATCCATATAGTCCAACTTCTGGACAAACGCCTGAGTAGAAATCGCAGTGTATGGGAAGTGCCCGTTCTCGATTCCCAATCGAACCACATCCTCGGAGCCAACTAACTCGAGCAAGGCTGAGTTAACTGGGCGAGTCAGTGTTAACAACTGCTCAACGGGAACAGGATCAGGCATCCTCTTCGCCTTCACCCTCGCGTGGTAAAAATCTTTCCCACCCAGAAAGGGGGCTTTTCGCCACAGAGACTGCGGAAGCTCCGGCATCTCTTCATCTTCCTTGACGGGTCTGGTTACCCTTGTTTTGGCCATTCCTGCGAAAGGGCAAAAAAAAAAGGGGGGAGAAATACCACACCAGTCAGTTTGAATTTTGAATTCGAGACTTATGCAAAGGAATGCAAACAGTTCCGGTGCCGATTTCAGAAATTGGGTAATTGCAAGATCCAATATCGTCGAAAGAGTAAAGCGAAGCGGGATTAAAGATCAAAACCCCTTCACAGATTCCATGGGTTTACAGATTCAACGCAGTTCAAGGCAAACGCCGGTACTTTAAAATCAAAAAGTAAACGAGGCCAACCTTGTTTCCTTGAAGCTTGCTTGGATATGCACAGTTGAAGAATACGATTTGCAGTTCTGAACTGATGGTTAATGATCTGGATTTGCTCTCGAAGATCTCCGGGTACCATTCACTTTAAGAGAAAGAAGTGATGCTCTGCAATAATGGGATACAAGGTATTTATCCAAAAGAATGAGGGGTTGCGTCCCTTCAGTAGTCGAATCGCAACCGTCACCGTCGTGTCGCGCAATCACAGGACGGGCTGACGTCACGCCTAAAACCCTAAAGGTCAGACGGCACGACTCTAGGGGTTTTAGGTCATAATTACACGCACGGGGGCTGAACTTACCCGTATTTGAATTGGTGCGTGACGACGACGCGCATGTTGGTTTCCGCGCATGGAAGCCTATACAGCTACAAGCCTTCACGCGCAGAAAGGGGGCTAATGTAGATACTGCTTTATGACATGGCTAATCTTAGCCACGTGGCGACCATCCAGCACACCATATTGTGCTCCACACACACAGGATCACCAGCCGAGCTGATCCATGTGGGGGCTGCGAGACAGAGCCCTCGCATACCACTGCACGGGACTTGTAGGGATTTGTGGTTTGGAGGCTAGGGTAAGCCCTGTCGCGTGCGAGCCAAGCCCGCGCGCGACCTTTAGTAACTGTTTTGAGAGATCTATGGCACGAGCTCCCTAGACCCGGTCAATCCGGTCAAACCCGGTCAACCTCGTAACGGTTCCGGTACTCGCGCACCACGTGCTCTAACGGTTCCTATATACTCGGACGAACGTGCCGTTACGGTTAAGCTAATTAAGCCGCCATTAATGGGCGCATTAACTACACTACAACGGCCACGTTCTCCAGTATATATATCGTTACTCTTTCCATACAAAGAAGAACGACACTGCCATACGCGGAAGCTCTGCCAAACCTCTGTCTCTCTCTCAGACATTGCTACTGACTTACTCTCTCCCTACACACACCCCTATTCTTCCTGTGCGATCTCTGATCCACTACGTACGGTGTACACGGAGGTCTCCCTGCCGGAATCTCTTGTGCACAGCTGCTATCTTAATAGATAGGCTTTAGTCGCGTTTGGCTGCTATCTAAACAAATAGGCTTTTTTATTTTTGCTACTATCTAAACAGATAGGCTTTTTAGATTTGCTGCTATCTAAACAGATAGGCTTTAGTCGTGTTTGGCTGCTATCTAAATAGATAGGCTTTTTATTCTTTCTGCTATCTAAACAGATAAACTTATGCTCGAGTATTGATGTAAAGTGGTAAAATGAGTCTGGCGATTGAAAAAAGAGCTCCCTTAGGGGAGGGTTATCATCATTAATGGAACCCTCATATGGGAAAATCCAGGAGTGTACGGTGTTAACTGCAAAGCATAGTAAAGAGAATGCTAAGAATAGTACCGTCACATATTGGTTGGTGTTGGACTGGTGGTAGTCCTGTGGCATCTTTCAGATGCGGTAACACTTCTTGCCATTGGAGTAGAAACTTCCTACCTGCTTGCCCTCACTGTCATGCTCGATGACCCTCTTCAGTGTATAAACACTCTTGTTGCAGGTAACCCTTGGAATTTCTTCCCGTGCGGATTTCTTCCCCTTAGGCTCCTCTTGCATCACCATTACTCCGGCTGGTGACTAGCCTTTGACGTCTTCCCACTGAGGTAGGGGAGTTGACCGAAACGGAGCTGGAGTAGCTTCATCTTCCATCTCTATAAACCATACAGCCTCGGACAGATGTGCTTCCTCTAGATTGAAGGGGTTCACCGTGGCGGGAATTGCGACCACCCTGTCTTTCCAGATAGATTTCATTACTTGGTGATTCGTAGGAGGTACGACGTCAAAGCAATGAATCCATGCTCGACCGATGATCACGTGGTAAGTCATGTCGGCATCAATGACGTGGAACTTGGCAGAACAGCTAATCTCCCCAATCTGGATCCCCAAGCGGATCCATCCTACGGTCATTCTGGAGTCACTTCCAAAGCCCATCAATGGAGAAGGCCTCTTAACGATATTGTTTTGTGAGATTCCTGCCAGCTCCAGGGTGCTAAGTGGAATCACGTCCACCGCGACTCCACCATCGACAAAGGCTCTCTTGAACTCTATGTGGTTGATAGTGGATGTTACGTATAGTGGCCTCTGATGATTGGCATCAGTCTTTTTGTCTGATTCGTCGAACGTCAGGACCAGACCACTTGATCGCGTGGCCCTAACGACTTTCTCATTGGAGATGAATAATTCTTCCCCTTACTCCTTAACCACTCTTAATATTGCTTTCATCAGCTCGTGTCTACAACCGTTCGAGAAACTCATCTCATCGAAGAATTTAACAAACTTGGCAGAGTTCTTTATCCGCTCAGCAAGCGAATCTTCTGTGTCGACGACGTAATCCTCATCCTCATAGATTTCTGCGATCACCAACGCCTCTGCATCCGCGACCTCCTCAAGGTCTGTAATCTAGATCATATCTATCTCCTTTCCTTTAGGCTCCTGCCTCGTGTGAGACGACAGGGGGTTGTTGCGCACATCCTTGGTTGGCTCATCAACAACCAACTGACCCTCCTTTATCTTACTGTCTACTAACCACATGAGCATTTTGCACTCCCTGGTTGGGTGCAGCACCTGCCCATGGCATTCGCATCACCTTAGATCCTGCAGATGGTCTCTTGTGGGTTTGTTCTCCAGGGCTGGTAGGATCCCATCCTTGCGCCATCTTTTGCAAAGATCTATGGCATCTTCAATCGAACAAGGCTAGGGTGGTGCCTCCTGGGGCGCGGGCCGCTATTGTTTATTGGGGGATGATACTGCATTAAATTGACGTCTCGCGTTCGCTTCCGCTTGTAATTGAAATTTCCCACCTTGAAGCTGGGACTCGCCTGTGTTCGCTCACTGGCGTATCTCTATTTCATTCTATCCACTAACGGCTCAACATTCCTGGTGCTTTAAATCAACCATGAAAAAGTGGGCATATTCAAATTGATTAGCATACCTTTATACTCATCACGCATGCCCTGAAGACATATTTCCACCAGCCGTCTTTCCAAGACATCGTCGACGCATTCCAAGGACTTGGCCCTGAACCTCTTGATAAAGACGACTCCTTCTTCGTCATGCCTCTGGTACATGCGGGAGAGGTGGATGGTGGTGACCTTTTCTTCTACTTGGAAGAATTTGGTGTAGAACTTCTTCACCATGTCTTCCCACGTCTTGACGGATCCTGCTTCCAAGGTCCTGTACCACTTGTATGCGACAGCCCCCAGAGACTTAGGAAATTCGCGCATCAACAGTCTGGTGTCAAATCCATGTGGGCCCATCATGTCAACGAATCGCATCACGTGTTCGTGCATTCCCACTAACTTCATCGAATTTCTCCCACTTGGGTGCCTTGTACCCGACAGGGTTGGGAATCAAGTAAATGTCTCGCGGAATGGGAGGCACGCTGTCAAACTTCGGGATGACGGTATCTGCGAAGCTCTGGTTCGCGATGATGTTGTCTATCCGTTGTTCCAAAGCTGCGAAGCCCGGGATGTAGGGCATTCTTGGATCATAGGGAGGTGGTGGCGGGGGCGCATGGCTCCCTAGGGCTCTATTTGCATGGAAAGGCAATGCAAAGTATGGAGTAGGGTTTCCTATCATCATTAGGGGCGAACTCAACGGGAGACCCAGTGTCTGGAGCACATGGCCGCTGGAAGGAAAGGATTGGGCGATAGACGTGTGCACTATGGATTTGGTCGCGGCCCCTGGTGGAGGAAACTGGGCTGTCATGGTGGGACTGAAACCCCTAGAATAGTGTTTTGCGCAAATCTTCCCAGGATTGCCATGATTTGGGTGATCTGGGTAGACTGAGCCTGCATAACCTGGTCTTGACTCTGGATTGTGGCTTGGAGTGCCTCCACAGATGGTCCATTTCCAGCCGTTTGAGCACGAGCATCGGTGTTAACATTGGTGTTAAGTGTTCCTTCTTCCCTTGAGGTCTCCTCGTTGGAAGGGGACTGTTCACCGTCACGAATGTTTCCGTCGGAAGACATTTTTGCAGGTTTCGAAGAATTGAAGCTGTGAAAGTGAGTGTTTCATGTCGGGTTCACCAAATTGTGCGCAAGGAAATACTTCAAAGAGATCCAAGAGTGCACCTCAAGTAGAGAATGAGAACACAGAGAGATGTAGGGTTGTGTGTAGGGAGAGGGTAAGAAATGGTAACTGTGTGAGAGGGAGAGATGACTTAATGGCAGAGCTTCGGTAAGTCCAGAAGAAATCTTGTTGAACCAGTCTGTCACTCGTGTATAGCAACGGAGGGCTAACGATCCTATATATAGTGGGGAAGTGAACGTTGTGAGGGGGTTAATGCACCATAAATGGAGGCTTAATGGTAGCCCCCGTGACGGCACGTTCGACCGTGTATATAGGAACCGTTAGGCACTTTACCGTACATACCGGAGACCGTTATGAGGTCACGCCGGGTTTATAGGATTTGTCCATTAAGTCTCTCAAAGCAGTTACAAAGGGTCGCGCGCGAGCTTGTTAGTCGCACGCGCGCGAGCTTGTTAGTCGCACGCGCGCGACGGCCCTTACCCTAGCCTCCAAACCACTAGGTCCCTACAAGTCCCGTGTTGGTACGCGAGGGCCCTGTCTCGCATCCCCCAGGTGGATACGCATAGGTAGTTATCCGGTGTATATGGAGCACGGCTGGGTGTGCTGGATGGCTGCCACGTGGCTGTGATCTGTCTGTCTGGAAAGCACCATCTACAGTAAATCAGTGGTGTATTTTTCTTGTGTTATAGAAATACCATTTTGTGTTCGTGCAATTTGAAGACCTAAAAAATATGTTAATTGACCAAGATTGGTCATTTGAAATTCAGTACTAAGATGTTGTAAGAGAGAAGTGATATAGATTGTGTCATTTCCGGTGACAATTATGTTATCAACATATAATAAAAGTAAAGTTATTATGTTGTTGCAGTGTCGTATAAAAAGAGAATAATCAGCAAAGGAAGCAAGGAAACCAAGAGAACTTAGAAAATATGTGAAACGCTTAAACCAAGCTCGGGGAGCTTGTTTGAGCCCATATATGAACTTATGTAACAAGCAAACATGTTTAGGTTTTGTTTGATCAATGAAACCAGTGGGTTGTTTCATGTATACAGTTTCTCGTATAAAGCCATGTAAAAAAGCATTTTTGATGTCTAATTGTTGAAGAGGCCAAGAAAAAGTAGCTGCTAGAGCCAATATAGTACGAACTTTTGCATGTTTCACAGCAGGACTAAAGATTTACTCATAATCTGGACCTTGAGTTTGATGGAAACCTTTTGCTACCAAACGAGCTTTTAATTAGAAATAGAACCATCTTGATTATATTTAGTACGAAAAACCCACTTGTTTCCTATAATGTTTACTTGTGGAGGTGCAGGCACCAAAGTTCACGTTTGTTCTTCCAAAAGACTGTTAACCTCATTTGACATAGCTTGGCGCCAGTGAGGGGTTTAACAGCTTCTGTGTATGTTGTAGAATCCAACATTGTGTTAGGTGTATTAGTAAGAGCAGAAAAACCAACACAAGTAGAGGGATTCACATAATAAACCAGTTTCTTTTTTATGGTACCATATTTACTACGAGTTTGCATTGGATGTGTAGAAAGGGAAGAAGAGGGAGGGAGGTGGGAGTTCATCATAGGGTCACCTTGTTCTGCCACGCCACTACTGGAAGTAGGGAGATGTTGTGATTCAACTGAAGTGGCAGAGAGAGTAGTATCTGTTTCAAGTGTAGTAGGAGTTCTGCAATTGGCACGTGGAGTTGAATCAGCAGGCATACCCACCCCAGGGGACTGCAGAGGATCATATCCCTCAGAAGGGGTGGTTTCTGGTATAGAAACAGATGTGTGGCCAGTTGGAGACTGGGTAATAGACTGTGGAACAGTACTTTGTGAGGAACCTGAAACAGAGACATCAACATGTGAGCAAGGAGGAGATATAGTAGAAGCCGTATTAGAAAAAGGAAAAGTAAATTCATCAAAAATCACAACTCTGCTAATATAGAACTTCTTATTATGATGATCATAACAAAGATAACCTTTGTAACCATAAGCATAACCAAGAAAAGTGCATTTTTTGTCTTAGAATCCAATTTAGATGAATTGTAATTAGTTAATCTTGGATAACAGCTGCAGCCAAATACTTTTAAGTTCTTGTAATCTGGTTTAGATTTAAACAAAATATAATATGGTGATTTACCAAAAAGTTGTTTTACTAGGCATTCTATTTATTAAGTACACAACAGTAGCAACATCATGATACCAAAATAGTTTAGGAAAAGAAGCATTATGTAACAATGTGACTGCAGTTTCTATTATGTGTCTGTGTTTCCTCTCAGCCACACCTTTTGTTGTGGTGTATAGGGACATGACTTTCGATGCAGAATGCCATGTTCTTGAAGAAGTTTTTGAAATGTAAAAGCAATAAATTCTCCACCACCATCTGATCTAATAATTTTAATAGAGTAGCCTAACAATTTTTCAATGAATAACTTAATGTAGCAAAGACAGAAGATACTCCAGATTTCAATTTTAGAGGAAATAGCCATGTAAACCTAGAACAGTCATCTATAAACAGAACATAGTATTTAAAACCATCAAATGAAATAGTGGAAGCAGGTCCCCAAACATCACTAGGAAGTAAATGTAAAGGTGTTTTGGAAACAGACTTAGATAGAGTGTAAGGCAGTCTAGACATTTTTCCAGCAATACAAGATTCACACATAGCAGCATTGTTTGAAGATAACTTAACAGAAGGAGATAAAAATTTAACACATTTAGACAAAACTGAAGAAGAGGGATGGCCAAGTGTTGAGTGCCACAAATGTGATTTACTCTTTGACCAAAAAATGCTTGAGGTTTTGATGGAGCCAACAGAGAAGACAGAGGATAAAGCCCGTTTTTACTAGGTCCCTGAAAAGAATTTGACCCGTGGATATGTCCTGGACATGAAACGAATCCTTATCAAAAACAAAACGTGTGTTGTGATCACAACAAAACTTGTGAACAGATAGCAAATTCAAAGATAAACCAGGGAATGCAGTGTATTAGAAAGCACATAAGATTTATTTGATGTAGAGAGATAGGCAGTACCAGAGTTCTGAATAGGGATAAAGGAACCGTTACCGATGGTGACAGAATCGTTTCCAGAATATGGTTCAGCAAGAGAAAAATTTTGAAAATCAGCAGTTAAGTGATTTGATGCACCTGTGTCTGTGAGCCAGAGATAAGAACTTGGAGGCTGGTCATGTTGAGAAGAGGTTGAAGCAGCCTTTGCAGAGAGTTGCTCTGGTGGATGCTTACTTTTATTAGCATAATCCATTATGTGGTAGCAATCGATTGCAGAGTGGTAATCATAGACACAAATTTGGCAGTTGATAGGGTTTGAACCTCGACCCAAACCGCCTCTGCCTCGGTAGCCGGAGCGACCCGAAACGCGACCCGAACCGCGACCCGAACCGGTATTTGAACTGTTACCATACCCGGATCCGGATCCGCCTCCATATTCGGATCCTTGATTCGGGTTTGAGCCAGATCCAGAAAAGGTACAACCTCCTCCACAACCTTGGTGACCAAAGCGACCACTACCTCCGCTGCCTCTCTGATTGTGAGGATTCCGGCCGCCGCCACCGCCATCGGATTGGAAAGATCGGCCACCGGAATCTGAGATGCATGCATCTGCTCTTCTGCCTTGAGTAGAACATGGAGTTCCTCAAAGGGGATCGGTTCTGAATGGATACGCAGAGAGGAGTGGAAGGATTTGTACTCCGTTGGGAGTCCTTTGAGGGCGTAGAGAAGAAGGTCCTCGTCGGCGGTAAGGACGCCGACTACCGCAAGTCTTTCTCTGATGGATTTGAGACGCTGCATGTACAGATCTATGGAATCAGAACCTTTTCGGAGGTTGTGAAAATCTGCTCTAGAGTGATAGAATGTTAAATCTGATGAGGGAGGCATAGCGGCGTTCAAAAACAAGCCAAGCATCGCGAGAAGTGAGAGATCCAATGACTAGGGTTAGTGATTCTTGGGAAAGAGTTGCATTTAAAATGGTTAAAACTGCCTGATCTTAAAGCTGCCAGGCTGTGTATGCCGAATTTGTAACCGGAGCACCATCGGTGGTAATAATGGACGGATGACAAGGTATGGATCCATCAAGGTATCCGTATAGAGTATGTGTGGGAAATATGGAAGTGATTTGATGCTTCCATAGGACAAAGTTTGAAGAATCATGTCTGAGAGGAAGCAAATTGTGTATATTAGAGAGTAGATACAGAGGCTGTGAGGCTTGTGTAGTGTTGGCGAGAGCCATGGAGAGACTCTGATACCATGAAAGAACCCGTTAGAGTTTGATAGAGAGAATATGAAGAAACGGCTGAAGATGTATATATCTCACACAGTGTATTTACAGAGATGGAGAGACTATATATAGTCTCCATCTAACGGTAGGAAATGTACAGAAACAAATCAACGGTAGGAAACCCACCGTAGTCATGAAAAAGACAGTTATACCCTTATAATGAATGGGTATTTACAAAGTAAAGAGTGGGCTTCATTTTCATAATGTAGTCTTGTCTTATGGGCTTCAGTTTGGGCTTGTAGAGAGGCCCAACACGTCCAAAGGAGAAATCCAATTACTACCTCCTTCCAATTAGGCATCCTATACCGCAGAAACTTTCCAACCACATACCGATTGGTTTTGGTTTCTAAAATACCAATGATATCTATGTTGTTGACGCGAATGAGACGAACAATCCCATTCTGTTTAAAGTGCATATTGAATCCCCTTATATTCCAACTAGCAATAATCATGTGGCGGTTGAGGGGTTGTCCCCTTTACCTCTATCTCTTTGCTTCGTGTTTTGATTCTTTCTCTTTTTAAACATCTGGCTGTTTTTGTCCCTTCACAACTGACACATTTGTAGTTGATTGCGGACTCTTTCCCGAGGTTAAGGCTGTAGCAGTAACAGCTCCATAGAATTGGGACTGCTTGCTTAGTCGTCCCTCTAGTGATGTTCTTTCTACTAGGAACCTTGAAAGGCTCCTCTTCATTATCCTCATCTGGGTTTTGAAGTTTTACTTGATCCTGTAATGTGATGATATTAGCAAAGTTACTTGGTTTATCATTTGAGATTCGTGAACTGGTAAAAAACATTATTTAATGCTTGTTCCTTCTTGTATGAACCACCTGGACGTGGATAAGGATTAGCACTGATCGTGCTTATTTAGGTGAGAATACATGAGTGATTATAGGTCACTTTTGGTTTTCCGGACTAGCCGGACTGGATTGTACTGGACTGGACTAGGTCGGATAGGATTGGACTGGATTAGCTGTACTATATCTAATACTGTGTTTGGTTATGTACCGTACACAATATTATGAATAGTTGTTGGTGTAATTAATGTTCATTCCAACTATACTGAATAGTCCAATACTGTTAATACTCTCATGGGGGAGGGGATTAAAATAGAGTATTAAACCCATGTTTTTCACTATTTAGTACCGGTATTAAATTTAATCCTGAACAAACCAAACAAAATATTAATAATCACAGTACTATAATTAGTCCAATGCTAGTTAATACCACTAATACTAGAAAACCAAACATGCCAATAGGGATTTATGACTATAACTTGTACAACTCTTTTTTAAAACTAGTAGGGTTACTATAATTTGTTTGATATTATGAGACCCTAAAAATTAGTGGCCCTAAGCAGGCACCAAAACTAGTAAATTACTATAATTGGAGGGTGAACATCACATCTTTTTGGTAATACATAACAATTTTGTATACATACATGCAATAAAATTAGTTAAACAATAAGGGTAAAAGACACTGTCATCCCCTCTAGTTTCATTTAAGGATACCTTCACCCCCTCGAGTTTGGAAAAGGACACTTCCACGCCTTCTGGCACCAAAAACAATTTTAGAAACAAATTTGACCACCATGTCGTATAATAATAATAATAATAATAATAATAATAATAATAATAATAATAATAATAATAATAATAATAATAATAATAATAATAATAATAATAATAATAATAATAATCTACTGTTGTAATCCCTACAATTTCATAACATGGGGACAAATTTGTCCCCATTATTTTTTATTGATAGTTCCGAATTCCAACTACGGGGTATAAGTTTTTTGAAATTCGACACACTCCTTCAAATAAGTGCTGGGGGGTATCTTTTACCCAAACAAAGACCTGAAATTTCTTTCAAAAAGAATGTGTATCAACATTGGAAGTCTTGGAAGTATCTATGTTTTGACATCAAACAAGGTGACTTGGTTTCTGGAATATTGCGCATCATAACCAAGCGTTACTTGCCAAAACAGCGTTCAACCTTCTCACCAAGCCTCACACCCTTCGTGCCCAACTCCTTAAGAGCCGCTACTTTCCGAATAGCAATTTCATGGATGCTAAGGAACCAACGTCTTCTTCTTGGGGCTGGCGCAGCATCTGCTGGGGTAGAAATCTAACACTTCGTGGAACCCAATGGCTGATTGGTAATGGCATCAACACGCACCCACTTATCCATCCTTGGATCCCAGGGGAAAAATATCCTCCCAATCCCCCGGACATCTATCGAAAACTTTACCTTCACTTGCGGGTAAGTCAGTTCATCAATCAAGATCAGCTCACTTGGAACAAAACGCTTCTCAGGAGTTTCTTTTCGGACAATCAAGTTGCCCGCATATGTACCATTCCGATCTTTGGACCATCTTACCAAGACACAATTATATGGAAGGAAACATCATCGGGTTTTTTCTCTGTCGCATCCGCCCATCGCCTTGCAATAACTGTCTTCGGTCCAGGTATATCGGTATCGTCGGCGGTTCCGCCCATAATATCCAGGCTACACAAGTTATCACTTCAACCGAAGATCTTTTTCTTTGCTTGGAAGTCTATTGTTGGCGCCCTGCCTGTTAAAGCACATCTTCGACGTCGGCATGTTCTGCTTACTTCAGAAATCTGTGATTTATGCCAACAGCACCAGGAAACGACGCTGCACTGTCTAGTCCTTTGCCCCCATGCCCGTGCGCTTGGTTTGGCTCTCGACTTGGTTATTGTATTCCCCAACCTCCCCCAACATCCTTCCCAACCTTCCTAAATGACCTTCTCCAATCCCTACAACACAAAGACGACATAATTTACGCAATTCTTGTCCTTAGGCAAATTTGGCTCGCCAGGAACTCGTTGACCATGACGCACCGTGTCATTCCAGCAGCAACTTCACTCATAGCCATATCCGCTTCAGTTGCAAGTCACAATCTCCGTTCCCAGGTTTCTTCAACAACCATCCCCACCCCTTCAGACTCCAACGCCAAGCCTTCCATTACTTTTATGGATGGCCACATCGCTTCCACACAAGATCAGCCTCGAGACTTATCTACTTTTGCGGTGGATGCTACTTTGACACAAGGACAGACTTCGGCTGCAGCTTGGGTTCACACTTCTGATCACTCCATTCGTGGTTACAACATCTTTCCAGCATCGTCTGCCCTTCATGCTGAAGCTCGGGGTGTCTCTCAAGCTCTCAAATGGCTTCTTTTCCACGGTTACACCAATATTCGCTTGCAAACCGACTGTCAGCTATTGGTACAAGCGCTTCGGAAACCTACCAGCAACTTGCATATTCAGATGGCGACATCGTCAATCCTCCAGGATATGAGTTTGTTTAAATACTGCACAATTTCTTACGTTTCCCGTTTTGTAGTTCAACCTGCTCATGACTACGCTACTAGCTGTGCCAGAGCATTACCGCTTGTAATTCCTTGAACTTTTATTAATACACCACCCTTTCAAAAAAAAATTTCTAAAGACGAAAAAAAAAGTCTCAAGGTAAAACATCAAGTAAATATTTTTTTCTCAAAAAATAAAAATAAAATAATAGTAATAAAATCCAGTAAATAATGTGGCATTAAATATATCAAAATCCCACCTGACTCACGATTTGTGGTTCAGTTACCATTTTTTGTTCCTATCACTCTAACTTTTCTCTTCTCATCTCAAACACTAGGGGATTGCCCGTGTCCGAGGGCACTACCAAAAAAACACGCTTCATAAACGATTTTGTTGGAGGAGAAGATAAAATTGGCGTCCCCAATAATTTTATATGATATCCATCAAGTCATGTTCTTACACACTTGGTAAGTTACGTAAATTAATACGAGAGAGAGGGTAAATATTCAAGTAGTGGGTAGTTAAGTGGATGGTAGGTGAGATCTAAGGGCTGAAGTTGATTTAATCCAAAGGCTGAAAAGAGAATTCAAAGTCAAACCATGTTGTTTTATAGAATAGAAGATTATCTCCTCCCGACCTTATCTCCGAAACAGCTACCAAAAAATGAAACGTCAGTTAGAATTTTGCCACGTCATCGATATCAATTGAAATTGGGTTTTAATTAACAATTCCGGATAAAACAAAATCGACGACGGGTTCGGAATGGTCAATTGAGGAATGGGGCGATGGTGGTGGAAGACTGGTTGCGGCTGGAGATTTTGTTCGACAATAATAGAGAGAGGTAGTGGTTTTAGTATACCCTGCTTTCAACTTATGTTCGTGTTTGGATGAGATGCAAAAATAGTTGTCGGCCATCGAAATTGAAATTGTTGTTGGCCATGGGAGATACCTTTTATCTCTTATTGTCTTTTGAGGGGATGCAATCTTCATCGGCGGATAGAGAATGGCAACCACGCTCAGGAACATCAACCAGCTGATGAGAGAGGTCCGTGTATCTATTTTACAAATGGGACAATTATAGCAATAGTTAAAAGTCCCGGTGCCATTTTAAGACCCAACAAATAGGATACCAAAGAAGCAATTAAAATAATAAAAAAAACTCAGATGCGAGAGTCGTCTTCCTCCTCCCTCGCACCTAGGGATGGCAACGGGTCGGATCCGGATAGGATCAGGCTAGATACGATCCAGATCCGACTAGGAGAAATGGGATCCAGATCCGATCCAGATCCGTTCGGATCATCACCGGATTCGGATCAGATCGGATCGGGTTTCATCGAGCTGATCCAAATCCGATCCGTAGATCCATATAATACAAGGTCGGATCGGATTCGGTTCGGATCCGACTTGGGTTTGCAATAAAATACAAAAAATAACATAAGAAATAAACACTATTTCATGCGCTAAGGCATGTTTGCAAGTTATGAAGCCTAAAACACAGCTTTGTAGGTTGGAATTATTATTGTATTCCTCTTGGAAGTGAAAGTGAAGAGATATATGAATATATTTGTAAAGCACACATATACGTCGGATCGGATCGGGTCGGAACCCGGTGGATCTGCCCTTAGATCCAAATCCAGATCCAAATCCGATCGGATCTGGCTTTCCAGATCCAAATCCGATCCATTTTTAATTGGATCGGATTCGGATCCGATCCATTCGGCCCGGATCGCTCGGATCACAGATCGGATCGGACCATATTGCCATCCCTACTCGCACCATAACGACGGAACTCCATGGTTGCCGCCTCCAAGCTCGCATCAGCCCCAAAACTCACCGGAAATTGACCAAAAGTGTCTCAAATTAATCCTCAAACCATTACCAACCTATTAATACCCTCAATTCGGCCAAATAGCGAAGCAAGAAGAAGTACCCAAATGCTAGGGCTCCGCCTCCTTCGTCATCGAAAATACTCCGTTGAGTGCTCCCCATCGTCCCCACCTAGCTCGTCTCCCGAGAACAGCAGCAGCAAAAACAACGGTGGTGACGAAGACGACGCCGGCGAAGATGAAGCAAGAAGAGAACGACAACCACCCTCAGGACCATTGATATCTCTCTCGCTCTCTTGTTGAATCTGAGTCTGAACTCCGTCCGTTTCTAGATTTTGAACTCTGATTTCTCTCTAGTGGAGTTAGGTGGGTGTGGCGGAGTGATGCCCACAAACCCATATTTTGTATTTCAATTCCTCAGGAACATCAACATCTCTCTCGCTTTCTCCTTGAATCTGGATTTTGAACATGTCCATTTCAGAGTTTTGATTCGAACTCTCGTCGTGAGGAGTGATGGACAGAGTGGTTAGAAGGAGAACAGTACGGGAGGAGAGAGAGAGAGGAGTAATGTGGTTACTTTAACCCGAAACCCATATTCTGCACTTCATAGTGTCTATCACCTTCACGTCATGACAAATCCATCTCTTGCATGGATTTTAAATCATTTCCCATTACCCGATGGGTCACTATCCCACCCGTCTTGTCAGCAACTTGTCATTACCCTTCTCGGTCAAAGTCTTTTATCTTATGCAGGTTTTTTTCCGTAAATAAGCCCCTGACCCGTGGCTTTTTTGTCAAAGCCGGACAAAATACAAAACCCTCAGTTTATTTTATTTTTAAACTTACCTATAATAAATGACTAGGGTCACCGCGCGCGGTGTGGCATTAACTCGAGCTTTGCTTTTTGACCGCACAGAAGCCTTTCCCTAAATTATAATCTTTGGGCTATTAATGTTGAACTTTTGTAATTCAGTTTCCACTTATCATTTATTACTTCAGACCATTATGTATTTTTTCTACTCATTAAAAAAAAATTGTATATTAAGAAAAAGAAAATTCATTGTCGTTGTATCTATAATTGCCTCTGTACTCCTACCTGCTTCGTCTTTGTTGCCTTTTTTGGAGTAATATGATGCATGGATGTGCTGGAGTGTAGGACCATCTTTGGCGTATTTTTTTCGTCGCCTATGTCGAGCAGAACAACACTAGCACAAATTTTTGAAATGTACGCAGAGTTGCAAGTGCAAGGTGCGGAATTGCGAGGATGTTGTGTACCGAGAGTATCTACCCATTTTTTTGGTACAATACTACAATCATGCATGCGCCAGCAGTGCAAAGAAGAATTAAACAATTCCTTTGTATGTTTTTGACAAAAACAAAATCAAATTCATCCATATTGCAAAAACAAATCTGAGCCCAATTTCATAGAAAAAAATTCCTCCATGAAAAGATACACGAAAAAATAATAAAAGTCGTATAATAGTTTCGCCACAAGATTACATTGTATCTTGATGTAAAAAACACATCTCATAATATGAAACTAGAGATTTGAGTAAAAATTATACGAATCATTTAAAAAGGAGTTTCAAACTACTTTGTGAGCCCTCTCGACAGCGTCATATATTGAGACCAAATTCCTCGAGCCATTTGCATTGAGATTGAAAATAAAATTAATATGCATCAGTAAATTGATCATTGTGCGAAAAAGTTACACACAAGTAGGCATTAATTTCACTTACCACTCATACAATGTGCGATTAGGTGATCCAAGCGCAACATTTAGGTCAATCTCCTCAGAAAAAGTCTCATTCGTCGGAAGTTTTTTCCGGCAAGTCCGACTATTATGACCAACACCTTCACACTTGCTACACTTTTGAGTTGCCGCCTTAATTTCGAAGGCTGAAGCATTCCGTTTTATAGAAGACGCACTCTAGTTCTTTGACGTTACTGGACGTCCTATATGAATATGAACATTTGGCTCCATAAGTTACACTGACGATGGAGGTATAAAATGAGAAAGTGCATCTTGAACATGTTCCTTTTGAGCTTCAGGTAACTCTTTACATTGATCTTCTAAATCACCTAACCATTTCTTTATAGTATCTCCGACATCTACTTTCTCTTTCTCTAAGAAAGTGGTAGATCTCACATCTATCCTCCACTGGGAATGAATAATATCTAAAGGTAGTGGCTTACCTTTTTGAGACATCATCATATGTGCACAAGAAAGATCCATGCTCCTATAGAAATTTCCGATGCATGATGGTTGAATATTACCGTCCTTTATCATGTCATATTGCTTAAGTAGCTCTCCCATCGCAAACATCAATACATTAGTAACAAGGTCCTTCAAAAGTGGAATATTACACTTGTGCGGAGCTCGAATTTTTCACTTGAGAGTAGCGTCGTGATCTCTTTAAATTCATTTGAAATGACTAGAGTAATCTTGTTCTTCACTTTGAGGAGATTACTTGTTGATACTTGGAGATACCTCTTAAGTTTCGCATGTGCACCTTCCGCTCTCGATGTGACACGATACTCCAAATGAGTATATCTATCTGTCCATGCCTTTACAAATTGGCCTTTGAAGGGGAGACAAACTTTTCTCAAGTAAGAAAAAATCTTCTCCTTCTTTTCATATGAAAAATCAATAATTTTCCAATTTCTCTCATATGTAGGCTCATCTTGAGATTCTATCAGTTGATTTCACATACCCAAAAAAGCATTACAATCTTCTTGTGTCTGAAATGAAGATTTTCAATTGGTCAATATGTTCTTCTCAATGTGCCATACACACAATAAAATTTTAGTTGTAGGAGTGAAAGTGTGTAATGTAGACTAAATACAGGACCTAAATACTCTAGAAGGGGGGGGGGGGGTGAATAGAGTATGGAAACTTTTTGCAAAACTCAAAGTGTAACAGAAAGACTTTGTGTGAAACTCAAATCTCAAGGCCTTGAGATTTTAGTAAACTGTCTGAAACTCACAAAGGCTAAATAGTAAGCTTCAAGGCCTTGAACTGTAAACAATTCTAAACAGTTTTTGAACCCTAGTTTGATTTGAGTTGTGTGCAGCAGATAATAATCAAACTGTAAAGTAAAGAACACAAAGCAATTTACAGAGTTCAGTCCCAATGGACCTAATCTCTGCCTGAGGGATCTAAGCCCACCAGGATTGGGCAAACACTTCTTATTACTCACACAGAAACATCCCTAGATCTTCAAGCCTAAGTGATTTCCCTTACACCTATACAGCTTGTGGTTCCAAACCTATCTAGTTCCAGCTACTAACTGTTGAGCTAATAAGAACCTCTTGTTGTTCACTTGAACAACCAACCACTAGGTTAAGTGAGGTTTAAGATAATCTAAAGATACACAGATAGAAGTACAAGTGAAGAACACAGTATGAAGATAAGCTATTGAAGCCTGGATGTGTTCTTCTGGAAAACTGGGTTGATTTGATCTTCAGGAATCTGGAATGAAGCTTGAATGATTGTGTGTTTGAATGAATGATCTCCCACGATTTTGTCACACCTCTCTGAGTATTCTGCATGCCTCTCTACTCTTCAAAATTCAAACCAGTCTCTTTTATCCACAGCTGCAACTGATTAAGAGATTTTAGGATCTCAGTTCCTACAAATCCTCTTTCTGTTTTCAATTGAAATTCAAACAGCTTCAAGTGGATATCCGTTGGAGTTTGTTGAGATTGCTCCTGCACGTTTAACAACCCTGCAACAGCATTGGAACACAACAATAACAAAATCCAGAAAGATAACAGTGCTATGACTGTTTGGTTATCCAGTTTCTGATAAAACTGTTTAACAGACTAGAACAATAACCTGTATATCTTCTAAAACATATGAATCAAGAAAAACAAGTTTAAGAAACTTAGTTGTGAATAAATAATCACAATACTAAGAATCACAACATGCAAGAAAGAATCAACTAAGTTCTGTAAAAACTGTCAGCAGCTCAAGGCCCTTCTCAAGGCCCTGGAGCTCTAAACCTGCTTCACAGAATTTCAAAGTTAAACCCAGATAACTTTGATTCTTTCTGTTTTGATCATCTGCAATTGTGTTAGATATTTAAATAGTGTAATCCATAAGTATATGCAGTAAACCACTTATTTGTATAATCAGATATCCAATCTGCAATACAGAATTGTTAGAACATATAGCAGAATATAATAACTCTCAAGGCTTTGAAGTTCAGTCAATATCTCAAGGCCTTAGGATAACTGAGATGCTTTGCTGCTTATGTCTCAGTCTTTCTCTTTCATCACTCAAAACAATTACCAACCAAAACACACTCAGGCGTCTTTGACTCAACAATCTACCCCTTGATGAAAGACAAAACCTACAGTCTTGTATAGATTTTCTTGCCACTCATATTCAAAATTAGATAACCACAATTTCCAGATACAATATACAATAATGCCAAACAGATAACCAGTAAGGATAAAAATTCCAAATTACCACATAAATATAAACACACAACTGATTAAACCACAAATCAAAACTAGGCATTATTATTATTTCAAACACTGCAAACACAAAAATACAGAAGAACCACATAAATTCTCACCCTTTTTGACTTTCATCAAATAAGGTTGAATAAATGTTGGATCATTACTCAAAGTCTAAAAATAAACTTAAAACAAAATTTAGCTAAAAAGTCAAGGTCTTGAGAACAGAAAAGATAGAAGAGAAAGAAATAGAGGGTCAAGGCTTTGGCAATCTCTGATCTTCACTTCTTCTTTGATGTCTGGCCTTTCTCTGAGCCTTCTCCAATTTCTTCTTCACATGTAGCATCTTCAGCAGACTGATTACCTTCTTGTTCAGCTTCCACTTCAGCAACCACTTCTTGGATTATCTCATCCACTTTCTTCTTATCCTGTACTGAATCCACCTATGTAGCTGCATCAACACCTGTGTCTTCACCAGCATCTTCTTCATTAGTTTGCTCATACAAATATTTTGAAGTTAGCACCACTGGAATTGGCTTCTTCTTTTTCTTCAGAAAATCTCCCAGCTTCTCTTCTGAATCCACACTGGTTTCATGACTAGTAGCAGAAGGTATCTTCTCCAGATTCAAGCCCTTGATGACAACATCCAGCTTCCCATTCATAACAATCATCAAGCCCTTGAACTGGTTGAATTCAATTGACAGGTCAAATAACCTTTGTCTGAGATCTTCAATCTCAACCTGCTGATCTTCTAACTTCTCAACCAGCAGAGAGTAATCCTCATTGGCTTGTCCTTTCCCAGATGTAGTCCCTTTAGGCTTCACAAACTCCTTCACAGCAAGTTCTTCCTTTGACAAATCAGAATAAAACTTCCAATGCCCTTTCCCAGTCTGAACTACTCCAATCCTCTGAAGTTCAATATCATCTACCAACCCAAAACCTCGAGTAATCTTTTCTTCACCTTTCACAGGTACATCAAAATATTCAAAGAAAAGAGGTAACAGGTTGGCATATGGAAGAGGATGGTTTCTAGTCCTGGTTGCACAATAAATCATATGCTCCATAAAAATTGTTGGCAAATCTATCTCAAACCCTTGAGATATCAGATACATCAAAATCAGAACCTTATCAGTTACTAACTCCCTTGAGTTTTCCCTAGGAAATACACTCCTCATCATAATTGTAAACAAGATTTTGGCTTCACAGTTGAGCACAGAGTGTGTCAACTGCTTTGGACCAGAGGGAACACATTCAATAAAAAACATCTCCTTTGCCTTATCCAGACACTCCTTCCTATCAGGATAATCTCCAACATTGTATTTCTTAGGAATGCCCAAGACTTTGGCAAAAGTCCTATGATCTAACCTCAAATCCACACCAGCCACTTTTGAAGTTAACACCATTTTATCATCACCTTCAGAAACCAAGTTTAGATAAAATAACCTAGTTAACCTAGGATAGGCCTTTGAACTAGGATTTAACACCTTCCAAACAGCAGTTTCTCTTAACTTTCTTATGCAGTCTATGTCCAATTTATCCAATAATTCATCAGAAATCATGCTACAGAAAGCTACCTTAGATGAAGCATACCCTTGCATCCAAACAGTTCTAACCTCATAAATAACAAACCATTCTGTAGGAAGTACATTCTTACCTTGAAATAGCAGGAGGGTTATCCTGATGCAAACTTTGAGTGTTTTCTGAATCTGAATCAGAAATCACTATCTTCTCCTTCTTATTTGCTCTCTTCTTGGATCTGCCAGAGGGCTTTCCCTGTTGCTGAATTCTGGCTGATTTGCGCTCCATTTTAGGGTTTAGGG
The DNA here is from genome assembly GCA_023055425.1 of Linanthus parryae. Lineage (NCBI taxonomy): Eukaryota > Viridiplantae > Streptophyta > Magnoliopsida > Ericales > Polemoniaceae > Linanthus > Linanthus parryae. The sequence goes on along the minus strand of JALGPY010000012.1, from coordinate 18,930,690 downwards.
TTTTGAGAAGAGAATGTGATTGAGAGGAATTGAGAGAGAGAGAGAGTAGAGTCGCAGAAAATTGGAAGAGAATGAGAAGAAAAAGCCCTGACTTTCAGCTTAAGTAGGTTGAAAAGGATGAGTCATAAAAGGACTCTGCTATATCAACATGCAAAATAGGATATTGAAAAATATTTTTGGGATATTTTAGAAAATTCTCTGAGTAATTCAAATATTATACAGTTATCTAAAAAGATAAGATATAATATTTGATGATCCATTTAAAAAAAAAAGATAAATACATATATTATCAAGACCTGGAGAACAATCTCAAGGCCTTGAGATTTTCTGCAGTTTGAGAAACTTCAAAGCTTTGAGTTATACTTTCAAGGCTTCAGAAAGTATAATCTCAAGGCTTTGAGATTCCAGCACATAAACACATATAAGTACTAATACTCCCCCTAAACCAATGCATCCTTGTTTAACATCCCCAATTCAAGCCTTAGAGATGAAAACCTATCATCTGGCAAAGGTTTAGTGAAAATATCAGCAACCTGCATTGAAGTAGAGATAAAATTTAAAACATCACCTTGTTCTGCATGATCTCTAAGGAAATGATGTCTCACATCTATGTGCTTTGTCCTTGAGTGCTGAACCGGATTCTTAGAGATTGAAATAGCACTTGTGTTGTCACAATGAATAGGCACATTTCTGAAGTTATAGCCAAGATCTCTAAGTTGCTGAGCAATCCATAACACTTGTGAACAGCAAACACCAGCTGCAATATATTCAGCTTCTGCAGTTGATAATGCTACAGAATTTTGCTTTTTGGAATGCCAACTGATCAATGAAGATCCAAGAAATTGACAGCATCCAGAAGTACTTTTCCTGTCTACTTTATATCCTGCAAAATCTGCATCTGAATAGCCACTCAACATAAATTAGATCTTCTTGGATACCAAAGCCCTAAGTCTCTGGTTCCATTCAAATATCTAAAAATTCTTTTAACTGCAGTTAAATGACTTTCCTTAGGATCTGCTTGAAATCTAGCACACATACAGACACTGAACATAATATCAGGTCTGCTAGCAGTTAAATACAATAGTGATCCAATCATACCTCTGTATTCCTTCTGATTCACACTCTTACCATTTGAATCTTTGTCTAAAGAGAGTGATGAACTCATAGGGGTCTTAAGCATCTTGGAATGTGACATATTGTACTTATTCAATAAGTCCTTGGTATATTTTCCTTGATGCACAAAAATTCCTTTCTTCATTTGTAATATATGAAGTCCAAGAAAGAAATCAGTTCACCCATTAGGCTTATCTCAAACTCCCTGCACATCAGACTAGAAAACTCTTTTGAAAGAGAATCATCAGTAGCATTAAATAATATATCATCTACATAAATCTGAACTACTAACAAATCACTTTGTTGATGTTTAATGAAAAGAGTTTTTTCAACTAAGCCTCTTTTGAAATTGTTTTCAAGTAGAAATTTTGAAAGTCTGTCATACCAAGCCCTTGGAGCTTGTTTTAAACCATAGAGAGCTTTATCCAGTTTATAAACATGATCAGGAAAATTTTCATCTTCAAAACCAGGAGGTTGTGCTACAAAAACATCTTCTTATAAATATCCATTCAGAAAAGCACATTTAACATCCATTTGATAAAGCTTTATGTGATTGTGAGATGCAAATGCAAGAAGTATTCTAATAGCTTCTAACCTGGCAACAAGAGCAAAAGTCTCCTCATAATTTATACCTTCTTCCTGATTATATCCTTGAGCTACCAGTCTGGCTTTATTTCTATCACTTTCCATTTTCATCAAGCTTGTTTCTGAATACCCATCTGGTTCCAATAACTGATTTCTCTTTAGGTCTGGGGACCAGATTCCAAACCTTGTTCCTTTCAAACTCATTCAGCTCACTCTGCATTGCAATGATCCATTCTGCATCTTCAAGAGCTTCCTTGGTATTCTTAGGCTCAATCAAAGATACAAATGCACTAAAAGCACACAAGTTCTTTAACTGTCCTCTTGTCCGAGTTCCAGTTGATGGATCTGATATAATGTTATTAGCTGGATGGTCTGCAAGGTACTTAAACTTCTTTCTTGGTACCCAGGAGTATTCTCCTTCAAGGCTTTGAGTCCTTGAAACAGTAGAGGGAGCATCATAGAAAGTTTCAGCTTCTGTCTCAAGGCTTTGATATTTTGGTTCAGCAGGAGGTTCAAGGCCTTGAGATTCGGCACATTAGTTTTGCCTTTGTCTTCTTTCACAACATCATCATCTGATTCATGCTTGTTCAAATCTAGATCTGCAAAACTTTCACTCAGAGAATCCTTAGTACTTTCATCAAAAATTACATGAATGCTCTCTTCCACAATCTTGGTGTTTCTATTATAAACTCTATAAGCTTTGCTAGTTTGAGAATATCCAAGAAATACACCTTCATCACTTCTAGCATCAAACTTACCAAGATTGTCTCTACCATTATTATGCACAAAACAGATACAACCAAAGGGTTTGAAATAAGAAACAGTAGGCTTTCTACCTTTATAGGGGGTCTTTTTCAAAATAGGGCTAATCAAGCATCTATTCAGCACATAACTGGCAGTGTTAACAGCTTCTGCCCATAAAAACTTTGGCAAATTACTTTCAAGAAGCATGGTTCTGGACATATCCTCAAGTGTCATATTTTTCCTTTCAACTACTCCATTTTGCTGTGGAGTTCTAGGTGCAGAAAAGTTGTGTGAAATGTCATGCTTTGCACAAAACAAATCAAAGTCAAGTTGATCAAACTCCCTACCATGATCACTTCTAATGGATGCAACAGGTAAATTTATCAAAGTTTGAAGCTCTTTACATAATCTAGAAAATTCAGATAAAGCTTCAGTTTTGTCTCTAATAAACATCACCCAAGTAAATCTAGAATAATCATCAATTATAACAAGCATCTACCTCTTACCTTTTGGAGTCTCAACTCTCATAGGACCACATAAGTCCATATGAATCAATTCTAAGGGTCTAGAAGTACTTACAAAGTTCTTTGGCTTGAATGAGCTTCTGGTCTGTTCACTTTGTACACATGCCTTGCAAACCTCATCATCTGAAAATTTCTGTGATGGTAAACCTCTTACCAAGTCTTTTGAGATGAGTTTATTCAAAGTATGTATACTAATATGCCCGAGCTTTCTGTGCCAAATCTTTGAATCTTCCTTCAAGGCCTTGAGACATTTTAGCTTGTCACCTGCAACCCTGTTAGTATTCATGGCATATAGATTATATGATCTAGGAGCAGTGAGTATGGAATCACCAGATTTCTCATCTTGCACCACACATTTCTCCTTGTCAAATATAGCTTTATAACCTTTATCACATAACTGAGAGATACTAAGCAGATTATACTTAAGTCCATCTACCAGATAAACATCAGATATAGAATTTGTAAAACCATTACCAATACTACCTATACCAATGATATTGCATTTCGCTTTGTCACCAAGTGTGATTGTTCCTCCAGATTTTTCTGTAAGTTCAGTAAAGAGAGACTTCTTTCCGCTCATATGTCTGGAACATCCACTGTCTAAAATTCATTTTTGATCTTTCAAGGCCTTGGTGACATCCTGCAAAAACAAATCATTGCCTCAACAGGCTGTTAGACCAAGTGCAGAACTTTGAGTCATACTCAGAATCAGCCATATTTGGTGGCCTAATTCCTTTTGGAACCCAAATCTGCCTAACATGTCCATTAAGCTGATAAGGATAAGTATTCCTCATAATATGAGGTTCTGATCTTCTGAAGGGACAAGTTAATCTGGCATGACCAATTTTTCCACAGTATTGACATTTTGGAGAATGTCTGCTACCAGATTTGACAAAAGTAGTTTGGCCTTTCATTGGAAAATTTGGATTATAGCCAATCCCACTTTTATGCATTGATTTCAGACTTCCTCCAAGAATGAGATTCAGATTATGTTCTGAGATTGTAAACCTAGCTAGGACCTTCTTGGACTCTTGAAGTTTCTCAGTCAAAGAGCAGATCTGTTGTTCTAAATTCTCAAAATGAGTCTTTACATCATCATATATTTCAGTTAAAAGAGTGTTTTGATCAACAACCTCTTTTATCTGTTCCTTTAAGACTTTGAACCTGCTGTCCAAGGCCTTGAAGTCTTTTTCCAGCTTTGTCTTAGAAACTTCAACAGTTTTGTTTGAAAACACTAGGTCCAGGTTTTCTTTTACCTGCTCATGAATCTTAATCTTTAAAGCAGAGATAGCAAGTAAATTTTTTACCATGTCTTCAATGTGTCTGTCTGATGAATTTTCCTCATCATGCTTTGCCATGAAGCATAGGTTAGCTTTCTGTTCTTCTGTATCTGAGTCACTTGATGAATCAGAATCACTCCAAGAAGCCATCATGGCTTTCTTCCTTCTGTTGTCACTCTCTTTCTTCTGAAAGTTCATGTTCTTCTTCTTTTGTGGACAGTCCCTGACTAAATGATCTGCATCACCACACTCAAAACAATTCATTACTTTAGTTTTATGTGACTGTGATGAAGATTTACCTTTGTAATCCTTGCTGCCTGAGGGTCTTGATCTCTCTCTGTTGTAATCCCTGTTACCAGAGTTTCTTTTCTTTTTGAGAATCCTGGCCAAGGCCTTGGAGATCAATGCTAAAGCCTCTTCATCATCAGGCTCATCCTCAGTCTCAAGGCTTTGAGACTTTTCACTGTATTTTGCCTTAAGTGCTAGGTTCCTGATATTTTCACTCAAATCACCTTCCACATCCTTCATAGACATTTCATGTGTGAGCAGCTTTCCTTGTAGATCATCTAGCTGAAAAACACTCAAGTCCTGAGCTTCCTCAATGGCTGTTGTCTTTGGCTCCCTCTTGGCTTTTGGCAAGCTTCTCAGAATCTTTCTGACCTTCTCTTCATTTGAGAACTTCTTTCCCAGTGACTCCAGATTGTTCACCACATCAGTGAATCTTTTGAACATCTCCTTGATGGTCTCATCTGAATTCATCTTGAACAACTCATATTGCCTCAGAAGTAAATTGATTTTTTCTGCTTAACATGGCTGGTTCCTTCATATGTCACCACCAGTTTATCCCATACTTCTTTGGCACTCTTGCAGTTTGACACTCTGTTGAACTCATCTGCATTTAAAGCACAGTATAACAGATTCATGGCCTTGTAATCTTTTGATACCTTCTCCAGTTCAGTGACTGAAAGATTTTCCTCAGACTTGATACATCTGACTCCATCAATTGTAGTGTTGTACTCATAAGGACCATTCTAAACTATTGACGATAGTTCCATGTCTTGATCTATGATGAACATCTTCATCAATGCCTTCCAGTGCATGAAGTTATCACCACAGAACAATGGAGGTCTGTTGGCTGCCCTTCCTTGTGAGAATCCACCATCTCCTACATTACTCATAGTCACCAGATTGTTAGATCTAAAACAGTGACACACGCTCTGATACCAATTGAAAGTGTGTAATGTAGACTAAATACAGGACCTAAATACTCTAGAAGGGGGGGGGGTTGAATAGAGTATGGAAACTTTTTGCAAAACTCAAAGTTTAACAGAAAGACTTTGTGCGAAACTCAAATCTTAAGGTCTTGAGATTTTAGTAAACTGTCTGAAACTCACAAAGGCTAAATAGTAAGCTTCAAGGCCTTGAACTGTAAACAATTCTAAACAGTTTTTGAACCCTAGTTTGATTTGAGTTGTGTGCAGCAGATAATAATCAAACTGTAAAGTAAAGAACACAAAGCAATTTACAGAGTTCAGTCCCAATGGACCTAATCTCTTCCTGAGGGATCTAATCCCACCAGGATTGGGCAAACACTTCTTATTACTCACACAGAAACAGCCCTAGATCTTCAAGCCTAAGTGATTTCCCTTAAACCTATACAGCTTGTGGTTCCAAACCTATCTAGTTCCAGCTACTAACTGTTGAGCTAACAAGAACCTCTTGTTGTTCACTTGAACAACCAACCACTAGGTTAAGTGAGGTTTAAGATAATCTAAAGATACACAAATAGAAGTATAAGTGAAGAACACAGTATGAAGATAAGCTGTTGAAGCCTGGATGTGTTCTTCTGTAAAACTGGATTGATTTGATCTTCAGGAATCTGGAATGAAGCTTGAATGATTGTGTGTTTGAATGAATGATCTCCCACGATTTTGTCACACCTCTCTGAGTATTCTACAAGCTTCTCTACTCTTCAAAATTCAAACCAGTCTCTTTTATCCACAGCTGCAACTGATTGAGAGATTTTATGATCTCAGTTCCTACATATCCTCTTTCTGTTTTCAACTGAAATTCAAACAGCTTCAAGTGGATATCCGTTGGAGTTTGTTGAGATTTCTCCTGCACGTTTAACAACCCTGCAACAACATTGAAACACAACAACAACAAAATCCAGAAAGATAACAGTGCTATGACTGTTTGGTTATCCAGTTTCTGATAAAACTGTTTAACATACTAGAACAATAACCTGTATATCTTCTAAAACATATGAATCAAGAAAAACAAGTTTAAGACACTTAGTTGTGAATAAATAATCACAATACTAAGAATCACAACCTGCAAGAAAGAATCAACTAAGTTCTGTAAAAACTGTCAGCAGCTCAAGGCACATCTCAAGGCCTTGGAGCTCTGAACCTGCTTCAAAGAATTTTAAATTTAAATCCAGATAACTTTGATTCTTTCTATTCTGATCATCTGCAATTGTGTTAGATATATAAATAGTGTAATCCATAAGTATATGCAGTAAACCACTGATTTGTATAATCAGATATCCAATCTGCAACACAGAATTGTTAGAACATATAGCAGAATAGAATAACTCTCAAGGCTTTGAAGTTCAGTCAATATCTCAAGACCTTGGGATAACTGAGATGCTTTGCTGCTTATGTCTCAGTCTTTGTCTTTCATCACTCAAAACAATTACCAACCAAAACACACTCAGGGGTCTTTGACTCAACAGGGAGCACAACTTCTATGGCACTCATGAGAGCCAATTCTCTGTCTGAAACAGTTACTGAAGGTTGACGATCAAGGCCCAACATCTTTTCAAACATTTTCGGAGGCCACGTGTAATTTTCTTCACCTTCTTTCTCCAAAAATGCAAAACATGAGTAAAATGAAGTATTAAAGCTTGAAACTCCAACAATCTCTAGTAGCAGCATCTTATACTTGTTGGTCTTATAAGTGCAATCCATCACAAAAACATTTGAATAATTTTGGGCCAATGTGGTTGAAGAAGGATGTGCAAAAACTAAATTTGTCAGACGCCTATCAAGATCATGCACAACATCAAAGACAAAGTCACCTTGACGAAGCTCTTCAAGTAGTTCTTGGATCAAACTACGTCCATCTATGTTGTACTTTTGTAGTTTAGCTTTCATATTATAGATAGTCTGTGACACTGCTTGGAGGTTTGGATTTCTCAGCCTCAGTGTTGATAGAATTTGCCGTGGTGGAATCCCCGATTTGGGGGTTTCGTAATATGAGTTTTTGCAAATTGATCTTTCGATTTTTCAGTTGATTGAGGGCTTATTGAATCGTGAGGATATGACTGAAAGGGAGGAAGAAGCTTCACTCAACTTCTTGTTGGTGATGGGAGTAAAGCGCTGATTAGCGCATTTCTCGTTCTTTTGAGAGCTAGGAGAGTATATGAAGTAGTATGTGATTCATATTCTCTTACATTTCCGTGCACTAAACACAATGAATACTTGTTTTTGGAACTGACACGAAAATATCAAGCTAATGTTTCATTTTGTAAGACGAAATCTATGGTCACCATTAGGGCTGTAAGGAAAACTGAAAAAACCGGTCAAACCGACCGAACCAAACCGAATGTCGTGGATTTGGATGGTTTTTATGGATGTTCGGTTTACAAACAGTTCAATTTTTACAAACCGGTCTAATCGGTTTGGTTTCGGTTTGTAAAAAAATCACACCGCACCAAATCGAACCGAACCGATACGTACTTCTATGAAATATATATTATGTAAAGTATAGAAAATAATCTATCAAATGATAAACATAAGTAGATAAATTCAATTAAGATGATCTTACTGATCTTAAACTTCTTCATTTCTCTCATATTCCATCATAGTTTCTCTAAAACGATAATTGTGCAAGGCTTTTACGCCTACTTAATTTCGTTCTTACTTAAAATTTGAAATTTGTTGACATGTTAGTATTATAACATTCATACAAGAATGTTTAAGAAAAACTGACCGAACCAAACCGAACCAAACCGAACCAAACTGAAGTTTTTCGGTTTGGTTTGATTTGGTTCATACATTCAAATGGTTTGGTTTGGTTACAAAATTAGTAAATCGATATTTTCGATTTGGTTTATGGTTTTAGCACAAACCGCACCAAACCGAATCGCTTACACCCCTAGTCACCATACATGCATATCGTGTGGCAGCTGCCAATGGAGAGGCCTCAGTTTATTCAAAATGTTAAGATAAATGTAGCTTAAACATAATTCTCATGAACTTGAAAGGAGCATTGCTCTTGTAATTTCGCAAAACAATCGCAGATAATAACAGAGTCAGTATACCATTAAGGCCCTGCTTTCTTTACCTAATATATGAACTTTTTAGTTCTTTTTAGAAAAAGATCAAAAAGTTGCTTACTTTGATATTGTTACGTTTTTTCAAAAAGTTGTAGGTAACTTTTTTAGAAAAATGTTACTTACTTATGTTCTATTTTAGCTCCTAAAAATAAATTTTAGGAGTAAAAAGTAAGAAAAGTTAAAGTTAGAAAAAAATAACTTTTTTTAGTCTTATAAAAAGGTAAAAAAGTTACCTAACATAAATTGTAACGAAAATGAGTAAATTAGAACTTTTTTTTATGACTTAAAAAAAGGTTAAAAGCCACCTAATATTAGGTAAAGAAAGCATGGCCTAAGTGGCTAAGAGTTTATGTCACAATTGTTTTTCTTCTTCTGATTGATTGTATGACTAGCGCGGGCAATGATCAAATGCTGCAAAAAGGTTGAAGGGCTGGACAACGCGGTTGACATTGTAGGAAAAGTCGCGGAAACCGATTTTGGCTGACGTATCGGTAACGGTATCGGAAAACCGATTTTGTCCCGTATCAGAGAAATCATAATGGGAATCGGAAACCAAACACGTGAATGCTAAATAATCATCAAAATATGTAAAAGAATATTTTTAAGACAATATTTTGTATATCAAATATATAATACATTTACAGTTGTTTTTAAATTGTTTAGACTAAGTCTAATTGATTTTTAGATAAATAAGAAAAACATAAACAAACGCAACATCTACAATAGAATAGGCATTTCACCATTTTATTTAAAATTTGGATAAGGTAGAGAAATTTTAGGCTCCAACATCTCCAACGGATTAGGTAAAGGAGATATTTTAGGCAAAAAATAGCGAATCCGTGAAAAACTATCATTCCAACGGATTCGGCATGATCTTATCCAAAATATCAAATCGGCATCATTATCGCCAAAGTTGGCGATTGAAATTATATTCGCCATGTTAATCGTGGCCCTGATTTTTAGGCAAAAAAAATCTGAAACTAATATTTCTTGATGATTTTATTGAAATAAATCTTTTGTAGTGATGGAGAATAATTGACAACGGGAGGGTGCTTTTTCCTATTGGAGCCGAAGATTTTATTGAAATAAATCTTCTGATTCTTTTTCCCGCGAAAGAAGCAGCAAGAGAGGAACAATTTTTCTTCTTCTATCTGTTGTTTCTGGTACTCTGCTATGGAGTATGGACAGATTCACTTTCGTTGGTATTGTTGATGCCTATTTGAGAGAAAAAATATGGAGCAGGAAATATTTGTTTGATTTCTTATACTAACTTGATCCTGTATGTCTTTTGTAATTTGATGAATTTTTATGAAAAAAAAAACTAAAATGGATTTGCCTATTTTGTTGCTCGTACCATTGTAGTGAAGGGCTCAACTCACCGTTATGTAATATGCAAAATTGTGATTTTTATGTAAAATTTGCCTAAATTTTACATAACAGCATTTGAATAGGCGACATTCTCGGTCTTTAGAGATATGCTTCGGCATCTCTCTAAAGATTTATGTACAACTTACACGTGTCCTAATGAAATATAACATCTACCTAATTAATTAAAAATGTTAAATTTAATTATTTTCTCACTTACGGGTTAAGCTACATTATTTTCGTTGTCATCTAATATTTTAAAAGTTCAAGTTGCCTAACTTTTTTTGCCTAACTTTTTTTTTAGAAGAAAGTTGCCTAACTTTTAGAATATGTTGTTGGAGTCCAACGAAAAGAACTTCCTGCATAAAATGCAAATTCGTATTTTTAGGCAAATAATACATTATTTTTGGATGATACTATTTGGAGATGCCCTGGGTGCGGTTGACTTTTTTACTTGTACTTGGGTCACTTTAACTCGGTGATTTGAATAGCAAAACGATATAATTTTTTGACAATGTTTTCATAGAATTGTAGAGTAGACTTTACTCTACAAGATCATGCAAAAATTACCAAATTTGTGTATCATTTTGCTAACCAAATCACCAGGTCAAAGTGACTCAATGAATTGTGTCAAAAAGTGAAGTAAGCTGAAAGAGAAGAAACATAGGTAGTATACATATATACTAAACGAGGACATGTTTTTACTGTACCAAAATGTAGTTGTGGCATAACATCAGCCTTTGGATTTGGAAAAAATCAATGGTGAGAGATTGAATCCACATTCTCTCACTGATTGAACAACAATTGTTGTTTTGACATGACAGGGACAAGACACGGGCTGAGTTACTAGTATAAGGTGAAACAGAGAGAAACATGAGAAACAACCGATTGATTTCTAGGTTTTGGTTTGGAACTATAGAGAGAGAGAGACACACGACAGGAAGAGATAGAGAGAGAGAAACACGACATCTGTAGGAGGACATGGTTTTACTGTACCAAAATGTAGTTGTGGCATAACATCAGCCTTTGGATTTGGAAAAAATCAATGGTGAGAGATTGAATCCATTAAACTCATTCTCTGACTGATTGAACAACAATTGTTGGTTTCACATGACAGGGACAAGACAGTGGCCTTAGGCCACGGGCTGAGTTACATGAGAAACAACCGATCGATTTCTAGGTTTTGGTTTGGAACTATAGTGAGAGAGAGACACACGACAGAGAGAGATAGAGAGAGAGAGAAACACGACAGAGAGAGATAGAGAGAGAGACACGACAGAGAGAGATAGGGAGAGAGAGAGCGACGGAACCGAATGAACGAGATATATAAGGAGAAACAGAGAGAAACATGAGAAACAACCGATCGATTTCTGGGGTTTTGAATTGGAACTCAAAGGTACGTCCCTGCCTGTGATTCTGCCTCTGTCTCCCTTCTTTTTCTGAGACACAACATTTCTCTTCCGATAGTAAATCCAACTGGTGATCAATTGCATGTGTTGCAAGTGGGTTTGGGTTTGCTTCTTTGCTCATGCCCTCAACTTTGTTTAAGCGATCTGTTCTTTCTTGGTACGGTTTCGTATAAATCTTGTACCTTTTTGGAACATCGGAAAACGACCGCCAAGAATACATATTATTTTCTGAGGAAAGTGTGACATATTTAAATGGACGGGGAAGACACAAACACACGGCGGCAGCAGCAGCAGAAGAGAAATGGCTCGTTCATGTCCATCTTCATGCACGCAGACGCTTTGGATTGGTTACTGATGATTCTCGGTTTCTTGGGAGCTGTCGGCGACGGTTTCTCCCGGCCAGCCTTATTCCTCGTCATGAGCAAGGCGATGAACAGTATCGGCAAACCGGCTTCTTCCGGCGCCGGTGCATTTAGTACCCACGAAATTAACAAGGTTCTCTTGGTCCTCTAATCTAACTTACATTCATCATTCTCTAGCTATTATTAGTTATGTCTTGCGTTGCAACATGATCTGGAGTATATAACATAGATTTCTCATGGAGCAAACAAAATTTCCTCCCATGGGAGTCTTAGCTTACTAATTAGAATAAGCTAATTGAGTTTACTCCAAATCAGAAAAAGCTAATTGAGTTTTCTTTTTCTTTTTTTGAGTAGAGGAAGCTAAATAATTGAGTTGAGTGTGTTTTCAAAAACCTGTATTTGCCAAGTCCAGATTGTTTTGGTATTTTATGCAAAAGATTATTACAGTTTCCTTAAAAAAAGATTGTTTCAGTTGCAGAAGATTATTTTAGCTAATGCATTGAATTTCATTTGCTTCTTATATGTGAGAACATTCAGAGACACTTGTTCTATGCTCAAATGATAGCAAGATGCTATCGTTCGGGTACACGCACAACACAAAACACACACTAAAGACATTAAAACACGACACAACTTTGATATATTTTATTTAAAGAATCACTTTGATATTTTTCTTGATTGATTCCCTCAATAATGCGAACTTGTTTAAATAGACAATAATAACCCTAGACAGTACGATCTAACGGGCCGGGAAAGACCGAAAAAAAACCCGGTAAACTATTTAACTATTAAATAATTAATAATTAAACATAGAAATACTTATTAACTAGTTAAATAAATATTTATTAAATAATTATTAAATAATTTATAATAATTATTATCTTTAAAAAAAGCATAAAAATACTTATTAACTAATTAAATAAATATTTTAGCTAACGACTATTTAACCACAATGATACGGTTGACCACATCTTAAAACTTTATAACGAAGTAATGTAGAAATTTTAGTTTTTTTTTTTTTTTTTTTTTTTTTTTTTTTTTTTTTGTAAAGGAGTTTATTTGCTACTAGTTCTATATTTATTTAATAAGTTTGGCGAAACTAATGTAGAAAATTGTATTTGCTTCTACGTTCATTTATGAAGAAAATAGAGAATTTCTAATATTTTTACATTCGTTTGGCTATATTTGATATTAACAAACTACTTGCTAGGGAACTCACAAATATCTCCCACTAATCTCACACCTTCCTTCTACACATATGCAATCATGCCGAATGAGTAAACATATTTTTGCATTTAGGTGGGAGATAAGTGGGAGATATTTTTTTTTCTGTGGCATTTCTCTAGCCATATATTGAACAACCTAACTGAACTTATCAACTCCATCCATTGCCTTGAAAAAAAATATGAATAAAATAAATAAAAATAAAAATAATATTAATAATACTAACAGTATTAGAGATAATAGTACGTAAAATTAATAATCAACAATTTTTTACTCTAATTAGTAAACTATATAACAAATTAAGACGGCTAGTCTATCGAGATTTTGAAATATTCTTACGACCGTACATTTTTTTTATTTCAACCATCAAATTCATTTCATTATGGATTTTTTTTTAAAACTGTTGGAGAAAAGAAATTAGAAAAATTCTAAAAATCAATCATCTTATTTGAGAATGACGTCATTTCATTTCATTTCATTATGGATTTTTTTTTTAAAACTGTTGGATAAAAAAACATAGAAAAATTCTAAAAATCAATCATCTTACATTGCATTTGTTTTAGCTAAAATGTAGACCATTTAAAAATTAAATGAGTGCTAGCTTAGTGGTAGAGCGTATGAAACCCCGAATCCAGCTAAATGACGTCATTCTCAAATATATATATATATATATATATATATATATATATATATATATATATATATATATATATATATATATATATATATACATACAAACACACACACACACACACACTTTAAATTACATGTAAAATTGTCATAATTTATTTTCGAATAATATTTTATTCTCGAGTTTAAACACGAGATCTTATACAGGGATCTTAAATGCTCTAGCACTGAACTAACACCCATTTGCAAATGTTATTAAGTTTGTAATGACATTTGTGTCATTAAGTTCATAATATTTGACCTCATACAAGTTTTGCCGTCGGGACAGTCTTTCTCGTTTAGGAACACCAATCTCATGACCGTTCAATTCCTTCGCGGGTCATCGCATACCTTTTCGGTCATATCTCTTATTTCCAACGGGTCCTAATTGAGTCTTCACTTGATATTTTAAAACATAAAATAAAACCAGTATGAAAATTTAAATGAACTGAAAAATTGATACCATCTACTGACACTACTATCTATTTGTACGATAACCATTATCGAATGAATTTCAAACCACTAATTTGGCTAACATATCAATTTTTATTAGGGGTATGTAGGAACGAAACACCAGACCTGCCATCTCTAGGTATAACTTTAATTCATAAAATTATTAAATCCGTTTCTCTAGAATTCTCCTAATGCTAACTTTAATTCATAAAAACTATTACATCGTTTCTCTAGAATTCTCCTAATGCATTATACCTCATATCAAAGTAGCCAAATGATGAAAGATTTTGTAACCAACTCACTAGATCAAGGTGACCTTCAAAATTCAACTGAAAAGATTTAGGAGAAACAAAGATAGTGTTACTAAAAAAAAGGAAAAAAAAAGGAAAAAAAAAATAGTGATAACTTTAATTTGATTTCATAGACAAGTTCACATTAGTGTTTAGTCTTTACCAAATATTAAATAGTTTTTCCCACACCTTGTCTTTTATGTACAAATATAACACTGGATAAACAGTCCTCATAACTTCTTATACTTTTATTTTGGCTTCCTTCTTTTGTTAGAATGTGGTGGCATTTCTTTATTTGGCTTGGGCGCAATGGTTGACTTGTTTTCTTGGTAAGTTTTCATTGTATCATCTCGTTCGTTTTAAAATAGAATTTCATGTTACATTTATGTACAAATGTATTTAATTTGTGTTGTTTTTCTTTAAAAATAATTGGGTTGTTTTTAATTGGTGACATGATAGAGGGATATTGTTGGACGAGAACTGGAGAGAGACAAACTTCAACGTTAAGAGCTAAATATTTAAAAGCAGTACTCAGGCAAGATGTTGGTTTCTTCGATATGAACGTAACAAGTACGACAGAAGTGATTACTAGTGTTTCTAGCGACAGCCTTGTCATCCAAGATGTTATAAGTGAGAAGGTTAGTCAATTCATCTTCCGTTGTCCTTTTTTTTCCAATTTTCATTATTGAATTCAGATTTAAATTGGATGTTAAAGTTCAAAACGTATAATATTGTAGCATCAATATAACAGTTTTGAGATCTTTCATTGCTGGTGAAATATGTTTAAACATTAATTTTGTGAACTTGTCAAATAATAGACCAGCAGATATTACTATATAGGTTAAACTTGATTCTCTCATTGTGATTATAGGTACCGGTGTTCCTGATGAACGTGGCGACATTTATCGGTTCATACATAATGGCATTTGTGATGGAATGGAGGTTGGCCCTAGTTGGGTTTCCATTTGTGATACTCCTAGTCGTACCGGGCTTAATGTATGGGAGGACCTTAATGATAATAGCTAGAAAGATGAAGGATGAATACAACAAAGCCAATACAGTTGTAGAACAAGCGGTTTCTTCCATCAGAACCGTCTATTCCTTCGTTGGAGAGAGCAAAGCCATATCAGAGTACTCGTCGGCGCTTGAAGGGACTGTGAAGTTGGGTCTCAGGCAAGGTTTAGCTAAAGGATTGGCAATCGGCAGCAATGGGATTGTCTTCGCGATTTACTCCTTCACGTCTTTCTACGGCAGCCGATTGGTCATGTACCATGGTTCTCTCGGAGGCACTGTTTTCGCGTCATCGATCGCTCTCACCGTGGGCGGATTGTAATCTTTCTGAACCTTCTCTTTAAATGATTTGAATTGTGAATGACGAGGAATTAAAATACCCACTGATGATTCAGATCTCTGGGTACTGCTTTATCCAATCTGACGTACTTCTCGGAAGCATTGGTGGCCGGAGAGAGAATGATGGAGGTGATAAACAGAGTGCCCAAAATCGATTTAGAGAACCCAGAAGGCCAGATCATCGAAAGAGTTTATGGGGAAATCGAATTCAAAAACATCAAATTCGCGTACCCGTCAAGACCTGAAACCTTAATCTTTGAGGACTTCAATCTGAGAATTCCATCGGGGAAGACGGTGGCTCTGGTCGGAGGAAGTGGTTCTGGGAAATCGACGGTGGTGGCACTGTTGCAGAGGTTTTATGACCCAATTGAGGGTCAGGTGCTTCTTGATGGGGTCGCCATTGATAAGCTTCACCTGAAATGGCTTAGGTCACAGATGGCTCTGGTGAGTCAAGAGCCCGCGCTTTTTGCTACAACCATAAAAGAGAACATACTATTTGGGAAGGAAGATGCAACAATGGAGGAGGTTATTGCTGCTGCTAAAGCATCTAATGTTCATAGCTTCATCTCCCAGTTACCTCAGGGATATGATACCCAGGTTTGCACCCCATCTCCATTTACATTTCGTCTATTTTAAAATCTTTTCAAAGTCAATCTATTTCAAATCTGTATGTATATGATGAATTAAGTTGGTCACTCAATCACCCAGTTCTATCTAGGCCAGTGATAGTTACAGAATTGGAATTTAAATTCAGCTTGTATTAAATCGGAGTACTTGCAAGTGTGGGTACTAGTAGATCGGGTATCTAAAATGGGACTATTCTTATTGAATCATGCTTTTAGTTTGTCAGTAGATTATGCTAATTACCCCTAGAATGATTTACATGCCCCAACTTTTTCAATGATATTTGTGGACAAGTCCACACATTTGGAATCTAACAATCCACAACGCGCGGCTACCGGCGTTCTCGCTATTACTCACTCTAGGTAGCTTTCACTCGGAGGTCTTTTGCCCTAGGACTCGACCTTGCCAAAAAAAAAGAAAAAGAAAAAAGGATTCGACCTGTCATTGCCAATGACTACCCCCCCCATTTTGATTTGAATATGTTCTCAAAGACGACTTCTAGGTCATTTTTTTATGCCTTCACGTAGTCTTTTTAAGTTACTGATGAGAAAATAACCTCACATTTTGATAGGTAGGGGAGAAAGGAGTCCAAATGTCTGGTGGGCAGAAGCAAAGAATCGCAATTGCACGAGCTATAATCAAAGCACCACGCATACTTATCCTAGATGAGGCAACCAGTGCGCTGGACTCTGAATCTGAACGAATCGTGCAAGAAGCGCTGGACCAAGCCACCATAGGCCGGACCACTGTAGTCATTGCCCACCGCCTCTCCACAATTCGCAATGCTGACCTCATCGCTGTTGTCCAGCAAGGCCATGTAATGGAAATTGGACCACACGAGGACCTAATCCAAAATGACAATGGCTTGTACACATCACTAATCCGCCTGCAACAAACACAAAACTCCAATGACCACACATCTGCTCCAACATGTTCTTCTAGTGTCCTTGACAAGATATATATAAACAGCCCAAGCAGTCGCAGAATGTCATTGATGAACAGGTCCAGCTCCACAAAATCACAGGGACCAAGCCCCCGGATGGAGGCTGGGGCTGGGGCTGCTATTC
Source organism: Linanthus parryae (assembly GCA_023055425.1). Lineage (NCBI taxonomy): Eukaryota > Viridiplantae > Streptophyta > Magnoliopsida > Ericales > Polemoniaceae > Linanthus > Linanthus parryae. Next base: position 18,913,289 of record JALGPY010000012.1, on the reverse strand, counting down.
TATCAGAAGAAACTCTTCCCGTGCCGTCATTCCGCAGACTTCTAGCTATGAATTCACCTGAGTGGAGGCAAGCAGTTATGGGTTGCACAAGTGCAGCTCTGTTTGGGTCCATTCAGCCCCTTTACGCGTTTGCAATGGGGTCGGTGATATCAGTGTATTTTTTGCCTAGTCATATTGAGATAAAAGAGAACATAAGAACTTACGCTCCGTGCTTTGTTGGGTTGGCGGTGTTTTCACTCTTGACCAATCTTTGTCAGCATTATAACTTTGCTTACATGGGGGTATACTTGACGAAAAGGATCAGAGAGACAATGTTGTCAAAGATACTCACTTTTGAAGTTGGGTGGTTTGACCGGGATGAGAACGCTAGTGGCGCTGTTTGCTCTCGCCTTGCCAGTGATGCTAATGTGGTATGTTCAAACTTCTACTTCTCACATACAGGTACTAGTCTAGTCCATCACTACAACATATTAACGTGCATAATTTGTAAGCATCCTGATATGGCTTATCTCAGTGGTGGAATTTTGAGAGTTATGAAGTATTGGACTAACATACATTTTCATCCACTAAACACATTTCCTTACATACATTGAGTTACAGCGATAACCTAATACTCTATAAGTGGAATAAAAAGGTTTAAACATAGCATTGTGGCTTGTTATATTAACCGTCTATCCATTCATGTTCATGCATGAGAAATTAGTTGTTTTTTACAGACTACTCAGTAACCACTAACCATATTTCGTTATTTTAAGACTGCCTTAAAGAATTTCCATTTATGGAACAGTTTTGGCATCCAAGATAGTTTAATATAGTGCAATCCACGGATCAGTTTCTCTCACAATTCCTTACATCAGTAGATCCTACCATCAACAAGCTATTGCGACTCTTACAGTGGCAAGCGACATTATTCAGTCAAAGTAGTTCTGAGTTTTGACCAAGTTAAGAAAAAAAAGGCCAAAGTTTGATCTGTTATTGTTAGCGAATAAATATGCTACTTTCTACAGAAGTAATTGTAATTTTGTGACCTCACTAACCTGTTTTGCCATTTGTATTTCCAAACTATTATTTGAACCTGAAAATTGTCTGACACTTGGTTTCTAATTTGCATTGTCATTAACTAGTGGAAAGCATGTCATATACTTCTCTCACTGTTTGCATGTGTGGAGTTCAACATGATACACAATCATAAGACTGACTCTATCAAATCTGATATTTGATGAGAATTCTTAAAACCGAACTCAATCACTTAACACGCTCAATTGTTTAACCCTTGTGCAGGTGAGATCTTTGGTGGGTGATAGAAGTGCACTTATTATCCAGACCGTCTCAGCAATACTGATAGCTTTTACCATGGGCCTGATTATCGCTTGGAGGCTCGCCGTCGTCATGATAGCGGTCCAACCCCTCACTATCCTTTGTTTCTATTGGAGGAAAGTAATGCTGAAGAACATGTCGAGCAAAGCAATAAGGTGCCAAGACGAAAGCAGCAAGCTCGCTGCTGAAGCGGTTTCCAATCTTAGGACTGTAACAGCCTTCTCTTCCCAGGCCAGGATTCTCCAAATGCTCGAGAAATCTCAAGAAGGCCCACGGAGAGAAAGCATTCGTCAATCGTGGATTGCAGGAATCGGGCTTGGTACATCCCAAAGTCTAATGTCATGCACTTGGGCCCTGGACTTCTGGTATGGTAGTAAACTCATAGCCCAAGGCTACATTGGAGCTAAACAACTCTTTCAGACCTTCATGATTCTAGTGAATACCGGTCGGGTCATTGCAGATGCTGGAACCATGACAAATGACCTTGCCAAGGGATCTAAATCTATCAAGTCAGTCTTTTATGTGCTAGATCGCAATACACTTATAGAGACTGAGGACTCAGAAGGTAGCAAGCCCCATAAACTAACAGGCTTAGTGGAGCTCCACAATATTGAATTTGCATATCCTGCCAGACCTGACGTGATGATCTTTAATGGCTTCTCCATCCAAATCGAAGCAGGTAAATCAACTGCGTTGGTGGGTCAAAGTGGGTCTGGGAAGTCAACCATAATCGGACTGATCGAACGATTCTACGACCCACTCAGCGGTGTAGTGAAAATAGATGGCAGAGACATACGATCCTACTGTCTAAGGTCATTAAGGCGACACATTGCTCTCGTTAGCCAAGAGCCTACATTATTTGCTGGGACCATCCGCGAAAACATCACTTATGGAGCATCAGACACAGTTGACGAAGCAGAAATCATTGGTTCAGCGAAGGCAGCGAATGCTCATGATTTCATTGCTGGTTTGAAAGATGGCTATGAAACATGGTGTGGAGACAGAGGAGTGCAGCTATCTGGTGGGCAGAAGCAGCGTATTGCAATTGCTAGAGCTATACTGAAGAACCCAACAATCTTATTGCTGGACGAAGCCACGAGTGCACTTGATAGCCAGTCTGAGAAGGTTGTTCAAGATGCGTTGGAGCGCGTGATGGTGGGGAGGACTAGCGTGGTGGTGGCTCACCGGCTGAGCACGATACAGAAGTGTGATATGATTGCAGTGCTTGAGAAAGGGAAGGTAGTTGAAAACGGAACTCATTCCTCTTTATTAGCCAAGGGACCAACTGGAACTTATTATGGTCTCGTTAGCCTGCAGAGAATGCACGGCGACACACCCACATAGTAAAATGAGGTACAAAATGGTAATAAAGAGTGAGCTGAATGATTATTTGCTGTTAAAAGAATTTTCTTGTAACACCCATTTTCGTACTTAATATAGAACATGTCTTCATTTTATTTTAATTCCATAAACATGTTTCTCTGGTTTATTATTTTCCGAGTATTTGGATTAGAGGATACCATCTGTTTGTTAAACCATGAAGTTTCTTGGGCTCAGTTGAAGCCAAAGCCTAAAGACCTTAAAGATTGCAGGCCCATTTATTTTCAGCCTAAATGATGTTAACCTTAAAGCTGTAGCAGTATTCCCATCTCACCATATATTTTCCTAACCTATCTTAGTAACTACAGTTGTGTTTAGCTGTGAATCCTAACTGTGGATTACACATGACCGTTCGGTGCTATCCATACGTTACATGCTCTATATTTTGTCTCTCTCTAGAACATTCTCATCAATGAATTGATTGCTGCATTTTCATCTTCTTTCTCTTTCATTATCTATAACCTATATATAAAGAGCGTAAGCGAATTAAGGAACGACTTTTCTTCGACGTGGCCCAATCAGGTGCTGTTTTCGACTCCAAATGGCAATTACCATGTTGCTCCTGCGTCTTCCGTTAAGCGCTGCCGTGGCCAACTCCAATGGTGGAGGTCTCCCCCACCCCTAAACTCCCCATGACCCCACTTTTTAACTTCTTAATATTCACAATTCTGCCATTTATGCTCCAACAAGATAGGTCTCCCCCACCCCCTCCATCCACCATTAACTATTATTTTATTCAACTATTTCTATTACATTATTGTTTTATATTTTAATAATTCATTAATTATTTTTATGAAGTTATAAAAATATGATTATTAATTTCCCTCAAAAAAATACATGATTATTAATTCGTAAAAGATTATTACTGTTTCTCAAAAAAAAAAAAAATTATTACTAACACAACAAATCTTATCAACTGGACATGAAAAAGAAATAAAAAATTAAGATTAAACAAAAAAAAGTCGGCAGTAAACTTTCCTAAATTTCTCCAACCTCGTTCTTTTGTTTTGTTTTGAAAATTATATACGGTGCTTAATTTTGTTTTGAAAATTACACGGATATTTTCATCAATTCTCCTCAGTCTTAGTTTATTTTGTGAAAAAAAGAAACAGATTTCCTCCATCTTCTCCTAACTTTTCTCAATTAGTTACTATCTTGAATACACCGAAAAAACCTCTAAAAAAAAGAATACACCAGAAAAGAAACCAAATAAACAAAGATAATAAAAAAGGAAAAAAAATAGTTTATCCATAAGAAAGGAAAAAGTTGGCAGTAGCATAAGAAACAAAATAAATCAGGTTGTAACCATAGTTATTAAACCCGGACCGGTGGTTGACCGGCCAAAGATGCCGGGTCACTGGGTCACCGGTCCAACTGGCGGGTCACTGGTCGGACCGGTGGTTCAATAATAAATTATAAATAATATATTATAGTACATACTTATAGTGAAATATAATAGCTCAAATTTAATTTTATGTGTTGTTTAACACGTTTTGACATTTATGATGAATGAAATCACACAAATGTTCAATAAAATGTTTAAACAAGCATTTTAATTTATTTTTTAATGCTTAAAACATGTAAACCCCGGACCGGTTCAACTCAATTAACCCGGACCGGGTCACCGGGTAGATCACAAACCCGCCGAGTTTGACCGGGTTTGGACGGGTTTGGCCGGGTCAGTGACATATACGAACTGAGTAGTGACCCGGACCGGTTCCGGGTCCGGTCCACCGGGTCACCGTTCGGACCGGCCGGGTCGGTCCGGGTTTAATAACTATGGTTGTAACTTCACCTAGTATCTTCTAATTTTTCTCCTAATATTCCTCTCCTACTACTATTGTTCAACAAACAACAATTAAAAAGGAAAAGAAAAAGAAAAAAGATATAAACGGTGGAAAGAGAAGGAGGCGAGAAAGCAGGGGGAGCTTCGCCACGACTGACAACGACTCCAACGGCGGGGCAAGCCCGTGCGCGCCGAACCCGCCACCACCCCATTTCTCCCTGATTAACTGGCTCCCAACCACCGCCCTTTCCGTTGGGTTTTCTAATCACCCACCCAAGCTCAACCACCACTACCGTTGGAGTTGGTCTGAGTTCACTCAGCTCCGTGAATTTGTGTTTCTTCTTTGTGGGAGGTCAACAATGGGGGAAGTCTTTGCCGCCTCAGATTGCCTTGGTGACCGAGCACGGGAAAGCATGTGCTCTGCGGGGTAAGGCCAACTCCAATGGTGGAGGTCCACCCCACCACCTAACCCCACTGTTTAACTTCTTAATATTTACAAGAATGCCATTTACCCTCTGACAGTGGAGGTCTCCCCACCCCCTCCACCCACCATCATTTATTATTTTATACAACTACTTCAATTACATTATTATTTTTTATTTTTTAATTCATTAATTAGTTATATTCAGTTATTAATATATAATTATGAATTATTTTTTGTCCAAAATATAATTATGAATTCGCAATAATTAAATTATTTTTAATACGATAATTAAAAAACATATTAATATTAAAAAATATATTTTTTTTAATTTGTAACAATTAATAATTATGATAAAAAATTTGACTTACTTCTTGCACGCACAATAATTGATTAAAAAATAAAAATACATGAACAAACGTTCAAAAAAATAGCACACGAAAATACTCAAAAACATAATAAACTAAAATAAATAAAAATATCTATATAAAATTCATCTAATTAAATTATCAATGATATCTCCATAATTTTTTCCTAACTTTTCTCATCATTTCCTACTTCAAATATAAAAATAAATAAATAAATATAAATCAAAATAACAACTCTTAATTTTTTGAAATTTCTTAATAAAAAGCTAGATCATTACGAATCTCACGGATCCCATTCAACATTCAAACCTATATCCCATAAGTTTCTCCTAATTTTCCTCTCCCATATCCCATATCCATCCCACTACAAACCGAATTAAAAAAATGAAAAGAAACCAACAGAACAGAGGAGAGAGGGAGATGAGATTGGTGGGCCACGCACGTCTCGCCTGCATGCTCGCCGCCCCCGCCCCTGCGGATTAACCGCCTTCGTCGCCACAGCCACCTCCTTGTTGGAGTTGCTAATCCACCCAAAAGTCTTGCCTCTCACCACCATTGGAGATGGCCTAACACTTCAAAGACAACGAAGAAAGAGAGAGACTGCGAGGAGGAGGCGGTGGTGGCGGCTAGGGCTTCCCACAGATCAAAGGAACAGGGAGATTCAGGGTCCTATTGGAGGATCTCCAAGTAACAGACGAACGTGGAATGGCGTCTACGCAGCGAGAACTCGAGGAACATCTCGCGAAAGATGAAGAGAACATCCTGGAACTGGACTGTGAACTCCTCTTTTTGTTTGATGTAAGGTCTCCGAGCTCTCTCTCTCTCCCAGTTTGGACGTTATGCTCATGTGATTGTCCTTAATCTTTTTCTTTGTATTTTCAGGCTAAATTATGTACGACTTTTTATGCAAGCCGGTGTGTTTCTCTAAGTTCCTCTTCTCTCTTCCTTTTGTTGAAGATAGCTTGTAAAAATGTTGAAGAAATTTGTCCCACATCTTAGAAAATAGAGTTATTGTGCACATTATATATGGAAACCCATTAATGACATTTAATTGAGTTACCATATAGAGTGTTTATCCTCTACAACTCGCACACGTGCGCAAGGCGCAATGTGGCGCTTTTGTAGGCGCACTTAGGTACTTTGGCGACGTGGCACGTGCGCGTGTGGCGCATCGCGAGTTAGTTTAGACAATAACTGTTTTTCATTTTTATTTTTTCTGACGGTTATGGCGGTTATTTCGGTTGATGAAAGGATGTGTTGTTATAAACATACACAATTGTTATGAACAAACACACCCCTTCATTCATGTTCTTTCGTGTACTATAAATAAGCCAAACATCCAGAAAGTTATCTATCGTTTTTAATCACATTTTCAAAGAGAATTCTATAGAACTTCTGCAGATTGCTGACTGTAGAACCGACATGACTTGTCGTATCCTGGAGGGGACTCACCAGAACCCGGCAGCAAAGTGGGGCGATTTATCCCTTAAAGTAAACGTTCATCGTGCCTCAAGTCCTGTTTTCTTCCATCATTCATTATACTAGGCGTAAAAAATTTAAGGGATAAATCGTACAACAATGGAGAGAGGAGGAAATACTGCAACTTTCAAGATGATGAATCAAGACTTCGTCAAACTGGACCGGTTTGATGGCACCAATTTCACCCGTTGGCAAGACAAGTTGATTTTTCTACTCACTGCATTGAAGGTGGCATACGTTGTGGTAAAAAATTTGCAGCCATACCAAAACCAAAGGACGACGAAACTGACGAATTAAAGGCGCATCAAAAGAAGAGGGAGGAGGACGAACTGGTTTGCAGAGGACACATTCTCAACACACTGTCGGATCATTTATACGATCTATTCACATCAGAGAAGTCACCAAGCAAAATATGGAAGACGTTGGAGAACAAATACAAGGCTGAAAAGCAAGGACCAGATAAGTTTCTTATTAAGAAATTCTTTGATTTTACTATGGACGATAGTTCTCCCATTCTAGACCAGGTTTACAAATTCTCGCTAATAAACTTCGGGATCTCAAGAATGTTGTTTCTAATGAGTTGTTAGTTGGGGATATTATTGCCAAACTTCCTGAAAGTTGGCATAAATACACGAAGGAACTTCTTCACACAACAGAAGACTTCAACCTTGAACAACTTCAGAAACATCTCCGAATCGAAGAAGAAACTCGAAACCGGAAAAGAAACCTGGCGGGTCCTTCTAGTTCTAAAGTGAACTTCGTGGATGACCAAGGTAGAGCGGCAAAGAAGAGGAAGTTCGATGAAACCGGTTCCGATCCAAACGGTGCTACCAAGAAGAACAAGAATAATATGAAATGTTACAATTGCGGCAAGAAGGGACACATCAAAAAGGAAAGCAACAAGCCTAAGGTTAAGAATGGGAATTCCAAAGACAAGCCTAACGGAAATTCCAAACAGGCTAATGTCATTGAGAGTTCAGTTTGTGAATTAGTCGCCATGGTTTCCGACATGCATTTTGGCATGAATATGGAGTTGAACATGGCATCTGATGATGCTTCTCATGATTGGTGGTATTGTTGGGTTTTGACGTAGGTAACGCAACAGAATAACAAAAATTTAATTCCTACTCAAAGCCCACCATGTAATACCCCATAATTTTGGGGGTATTTTTAGGAGATTATTGAATAGTTTGGGGTGTTAGTAGGAATTTTAAAAGTAGATTTATTATTTTTCATGAGTTATATATTATATATATATGTATATATAGTTATATGTTTAAAGAAAAATAATAATTAACTTATATTTATATATTATTTGTGTGAAAGTTAGATAAGTTTTTAGTTATTAAAGGTTGTGGGTCGTATAACATTTTTATCGTGTCCAAACGTTACGTTTTTATTAACTTTTACGTACCCAACCACCGCGGTACTTTGTGAGCATGACACACCTGATTTTTCCTCGCGTCATCTCCTACCTTCACTCACGCACATGAGAGTTTTATTCTCTGGCGATTTCTCCGCCAAGCCGACTCCCTCTCCGCTTCCAACGCCAGCACCACGGCCTCCTCTTCACCAATTTGCGTCCCAATTCAATCCCAACTTTCTAGAGCCCGATTCTTCCTCACCAAGATACCGAATTTGTTCCAAAATCACAACACGATTCGAAATCGGAAAACCCGGCGAAGGTCTCCTACTCTCGCCTGAATCATCAATCAGCGCCTATATAAACCCACACTAAAAGCTTGAGAATTCCCACACCCAACTCACAGTTTCTCTCCCTCGCTCTCCCGTCGATTTTTTGAGCTCAACCCAGCCGGCGAAATTGACCGGAGCCCAGCCCGACGAAGCCGAAGCCATCTCCGGCCTACGCCGTCGTTTCAACGCCCCCTTTTTCTCCCTCTTTGCCCGACGAACCCAGACCAGGTGGAAGCACAGCTCCGCCTCTGTTTCGTCGCTGCCCCGTCGCCGCTCTCTCCGTCACCGCCATCGCCGCCGTCTTCCTCGCCCTTCGCCGTCGCGCCGTCGTCCCCTCCTTGTGCCGGTAAAGCCCTGAACTCGGTTTTGATTCGATTTGGCATTGTTTCCGTTGTTTTTTTTGTTTGGGTCTCGTCAAAACTAAGTAACAGTGGGTGTTGTTGGGTGAAGTGGAAATTAGAGAAGAGGGATGTGGGTTTTCTAATAGTACTAGCAACAATACTTTAATATAGTAATAGTAGTAGTAGTAGTAGTAGTAGTAGTAGTAGTATAATAGTATACTATAATGATAGTAATACTTGTAATATCAACATGTTATTGTAATATTAGTAGTTATAATACTTATCTAATGTCTTATAATATTAAGGTAATAGGAAGATTATTAAATCCTATTTATTTTATTTTTCTTATTTAATATTTCTTATTTTGTATATATATTACATATATAAATATCATCTTTTAAGGTTTGATATTTCAGAAATAAAATGATGTTTCTCGTAAATAATAACTTTTCGGGTCAACCCAGTTTAGAGAAGAATACACGAGCTTTTATAATTTTGAATATTTATTCTCCAAATATGTATATTTGTTTAATTCAGATATTTATTTTCATATATTAAAATTAAGTTATTTTTTATAATATTAAATAAAGATTTCTTTTTTTATTGCAGTTTTAGTGTTTACATTTATAAACAATCGTTCTCTTAATCAAATTAATTCCTAAACTTATGTTTATAGCTAATATATTTCGGTTTTGGGAATATTTCGGGGGTTTATGTTTGCATTGCATATAGGAATTTATATGTGTGTTAGCAATATATTGATTAGTACTACTTGTTATTGTAGACACCGAGTTCGTAGACGGAGAATTTGTGGAGGGTCCGTATTACTAGGACTTCTTCTTCTTTCGTGTGACGAGCTCTCTTCATTTCAGGTAAGTTCAGGCGTGCAACACCTTTAACTGTCAAAATGTGGTTTTTGTGTGTGTTATTTCCTAAATTTTCAACTGCTATATCTTTCAATGCTCAAAATATTTTACTGTTGGATCAAATGTGAATCGTGATTTGGAGAATGTATTTTACTCAGCCTTTTGAATCAAATATTACTCTTGTGAAATTGTGAAAGAATAATGAACGATAATGGAAATGGGGCGATGTACAGAGGATGTGCGTGGAGGCTACGGCCGGGGACATATGAGTGATTCCCCTCGGGTGCTAATCCAAACGAGATTACATACCCGACCCTCGTGATTGACATATACTGCTATGATACGATCGCGGGGTTATATTTAAGGTGTGAAAGCAATTGAGTACTACTTATGCCTGTGTAGGTCACTACGGTATAGGGGTGTCGACACTAAAAGTCTCATAGTTGTCTAGGGAGAATTGGGACTGTGATATCCCGAAAGGTACCCTATTTATTATTATTGCATCGTGACCTCTCTGTGGGCATTCGTTACCCGCTGGGCTATGATATTCCTTAGGTAAACAAATGATTAATGTGTTGAATCAGCTGCTATTTACAATTCATCTGAGTTATTTAATATCTACTGTTTATATTTCGTTAGCCAAAACACTTGCTTTACATGTTGTGGTTTGAGCTTACACAGTTTTTACTGATAAACGTTTTCTGAGGTCGACTTTTGCTATTTTAAAACCCGCAGGTTATCAATAAGGTGGGGTAACGCGCACACATGAGCTGGAGACTAGGAATCGCTGCTGGATATTTCTCATTTATCTAGGAAGCATTTTATTCACAATTTAGATTTGAACAATTGTCAATTTTATTTCTTTCAAAACTACTGTTGGAGGATTTCTTCGATTACTATTAAATAAATGCTCTTTTGGATTATCGTTTGGTTGTGCTAGCAAGGAACCGGGGTTCCGGGGTTGTTTCAGTTGGTATCAGAGCCTGGTTCCGGCGCTAGTGCGACCTTTCGATTTCCATTAAATAAAGATAAAATATAAATTAAAACCTTTCGAAATTTTAAATGGACATAGGCTATCTAAAATTGAAAATAAAACAAAACAAGCCGGGAGTTCCGGGATAGCGTAGTCATTTTCCCTACTTGTCTTTTACCTGCTACGAAGTGGAGTTCTCATTGGCTATTAGGATATTTTACTCTATTTTGTGCCCACCTTGTTACATGCCTCATGTGTTGGTTATCGTTGTCATATTGTTGGTAATATGTGATCACTGCCATGTTACAATTTATTATATTTTACTTTTGTCGAATCAATGAGTGGCATGGCCATACCTAGTACCTATTCTGAGGCATCCATCTCTTTCTTTCGCTTTCTTGCACTGCAAGATGGCCATACGTGCTGTCCCAAACACGTCTAGGGTTACGAAGAAGGATTGTCTGCTGTTTATGGAGGACATAGAGGATAAAGAGATTGTTACAGAGTACTGAAGGGGCATAGTTGTTCGTTGCAAGGCATGGAGTCGATCTCAGTTCGGCGACCTTCTTCCAAAGCACTGTAAAAATAACGCCGACGTAGTTGAACGAATGGAAAGAGCAACCCATCAAAATACTATATAGGAAAACCAGGAACACTCGTACCTAGTCGACCACGCTAGTAAATATAGTTTGGTCGAACGATCTTTAAAAGGAAGCGACTTGCGAATCAAAATCCAACCGCATAAAACGTTTATCAGTAAAAACTGAGTAAGCTCAAACCACAACATGTAAAGCAAGAGTTTTGGCTAACGAAATATAAACAGTAGATATTAAATAACCCAGATGAATTGTAAATAGCAGCTAATTCAACACATTAATCATTTGTTTAGCTGAGGCATATCATAGCCCAGCGGGTAACGAATGCCCACAGAGAGGTCACGATGCAATAATAATAAATACGGTACCTTTCGGGATATCACTGTCCCAATTCTCCCTAGACAACTATGAGACCTTTAGTGTCGACACCCCTATACCGTAGTGACCTACACAGGCATAAGTAGTACTCAATAGCTTTCATGCCTTTTATATGACCCCGTGATCGTATCATAGCAGTATATGTCAATCACGAGGGTCGGGTATGTAATCTCGTTTGGATTAGCACCCGAGGGGAATCACTCACGTGTCCCCGGCCGTAGCCTCCACGCACATCCTCTGTACATCGCCCCATTTCCATTATCGTTCATTATTCTTTCACAATTTCACAATAGTAATATTTGATTCAAAAGGATGAGTACAATACATTCTGCAAATCACGATTCACATTTGATCCAGCAGTAAAATATTTTGAGCATTGAAAGATATAGCCGGTGAAAATTTAGGAAATAACTCACACAAAAACCACATTTTTATAGTTAAAGGTGTTGCACGCCTGAACTTACCTGATATGAAGAGAGCTCGTCACACGAAAGAAGAAGAAGTCCTAGTAATACAGACCCTCCACGAATTCGCCGTCTACAAACTCGGTGTCTACAATAACAAGTAGTCTTAATCAATATATTGCTAACACACATACAAATTCCTATATGCAATGCAAACGTAAACCCCCGAAATATTCCCAAAACCGAAATATATTAGCTATAAACATAAGTTTAGGAATTAATTTGATTAAGAGAACGATTGTTTATAAATGTAAACACTAAAACTGCAATAAAAAGAAATATTTATTTAATATTACAGAAAATAACTTAATTTTAATATATGAAAATAAATATATGAATTAAAAAAACATACATATTTGGAGAATAAATATTCAAAATTATAAAAGCTCATGTATTCTTTTCTAAACTGGGTTGACCCGAAAAGTTATTATTTACGAGAAACATCATTTTATTTCAGAAATCTCAATCCTTAAAAGATGATATTTATATATGTAATATATATACAAAATAAGAAATATTAAATAAGAAAAATAAAATAAATAGAATTTAATAATCTTCCTATTACCTTAATCTTATAAGACATTAGATAAGTATTATTACTACTAATATTACAATAACATTTTGATATTACAAGTATTACTATCATTATAGTATACTATTATACTACTACTACTACTGCTACTACTACTACTACGACTACTATATTAAAATATTGTTACTAGTACTATTATAAAATTCACATCCCTCTTCTCTAATTTCCACTTCGCCCAACAACACCCACTGTTACTTAGTTTTGACGAGACCCAAACCAAAAAAACAACGACAACAATGCCAAATCGAACCAAACCGAGTTCGGGGCTTTACCGGCACAAGGAGGGGACGACGGCGCGACGGCGAAGGGGGAAGAAGACGGCGGCGATGGCGGTGACGGAGAGAACGGCGACGGGGCAGTGACGAAACAGAGGAGGAGATGTTCTTCCGCCTGGTCTAAGTTCGTCGGGCAGAGAGGGCGACAAAGGGGGCGGTGAAACGACGACGAGGGCCGGAGCTGGCTTCGGCTTCGTCGGGCTGGGCTCCGGTCAATTTCGCCTAGCTCGACAAATCGACGGGAGAGCGAGGGAGAGAAATTGTGAGTTGGGTGTGGGAATTCTCAAGCTTTTAGTGTGGGTTTATATAGGCGGTGATTGATGATTCCAGCGAGAGTAGGAGACCTTCGTCGGGTTTTCCGATTTCGAATCGGGTTGTGATTTTGGAACAAATTCGGTATCTTGGTGAGGAAGAATCAGGCTCTAGCAAGTTGGGATTGAATTGGGACGCAAATTGGTGAAGAGGAGGCCGTGGTGGTGGCGTTGGAAGCGGAGAGGGAGTCGTCTTGGCGGAGAAATCGCCGGAGAATAAAACTCTCCTGTGCGTGAGTGAAGGTAGGAGATGACGCGAGGAAAAATCAGGTGTGTCATGCTCACAAAGTACCGCGGTGGTTGGGTACGTAAAAGTTAATAAAAACGTAACGTTTGGACACGATAAAAATGTTATACGACCCACAACTTTTAATAACTAAAAACTTATCTAACTTTCACACAAATAATATATAAATATAAAAAGTTAATTGTTATTTTTCTTTTAACATATAACTATATATACATATTGATTTTTATCGGGCTGCCGGTGCCGTCGTCCCCTCCTTGTGCCGGTAAAGCCCCGAACTCGGTTTTGATTCGATTTGGCATTGTTGCCATTGTTTTTTTGGTTTGGGTCTCGTCAAAACTAAGTAACAGTGGGTGTTGTTGGGAGAAGTGGAAATTAGAGAAGAGGGATGTGGGTTTTCCAATAGTACAAGTAACAATATTTTAATATAGTAATAGTAGTAGTAGTAGTAGTAGTATAATAGTATACTATAATGATAGTAATACTTGTAATATCAAAATGTTATTGTAATATTAGTAGTAATAATACTTATCTAATGTCTAATAATATTAAGTTAATAGGAAGATTATTAAGTTCTATTTATTTTATTTTTCTTATTTAATATTCTTATTTTGTATATATATTACATATATAAATATCATCTTTTAAGATTTGAGATTTCAGAAATAAATTGATGTTTCTCGTAAATAATAACTTTTCGGGTCAACCCAGTTTAGAGAAGAATACATGAGCTTTTATAATTTTGAATATTTATTCTCCAAATATGTATATTTGTTTAATTCAGATATTTATTTTCATATATTAAAATTAAGTTATTTTCTATAATATTAAATAAAGATTTCTTTTTATTGCAGTTTTAGTGTTTACATTTATAAACAATCGTTCTCTTAATCAAATTAATTCCTAAACTTATGTTTATAGCTAATATATTTCGGTTTTTGGAATATTTCGGGGGTTTACGTTTGCATTGCATATAGGAATTTGTATGTGTGTTAGCAATATATTTATTATGACTACTTGTTATTGTAGACACCGAGTTCGTAGACGACGAATTTGTGGAGGGTCCGTATTACTAGGACTTCTTCTTCTTTCGTGTGACGAGCTCTCTTCATTTCAGGTAAGTTCAGGCGTGCAACACCTTTAACTGTCAAAATTTGGGTTTTGCGTGAGTTATTTCCTAAATTTTCAACTGCTATATCTTTCAATGCTCAAAATATTTTACTGATGGATCAAATGTGAATCGTGATTTGGAGAATGTATTTTACTCAGCCTTTTGAATCAAATATTACTCTTGTGAAATTGTGAAAGAATAATGAACGATAATGGAAATGGGGCGATGTACAGAGGATGTGCGTGGAGGCTACGGCCGGGGACACATGAGTGATTCCCCTCGGGTGCTAATCCAAAAGAGATTACATACCCGACCCTCGTGACTGACATATACTGCTATGATACGATCGCGGGGTTATATAAAAGGCGTGAAAGTTATTGAGTACTACTTATGCCTGTGTAGGTCACTACGGTATAGGGGTGTCGACACTAAAGGTCTCAGAGTTGTCTAGGGAGAATCGGGACTGTGATATCCCGAAAGGTACCCTATTTATTATTATTGCATCGTGACCTCTCTGTGGGCATTCGTTATCCGCTGGGCTATGATATGCCTCAGCTAAACAAATGATTAATGTGTTGAATCAGCTGCTATTATAATTTATCTGGGTTATTTAATATCTACTGTTTATATTTCGTTAGCCAAAACCCTTGCTTTACATGTTGTGGTTTGAGCTTACTCAGTTTTTACTGATAAACGTTTTCTGCGGTTGGCTTTTGCTATTTTAAAACCCGCAGGTTATTAATAAGGTGGGGTAACGCGCACACATGCGCTGGAGACTAGGAATCGCTGCTAGGATATTTTTCATTTATCTAGGAAGCATTTTATTCACAATTTATATTTGAACAATTGTCAATTTTATTTCTTTCAAAACTATTGTTGGAGGATTTCTCCGATTTCTATTAAATAAATGCGTTTTTGGATTATCGTTTGGTTGTGCTAACAAGGAACCGGGGTTTCGGGGTTGTTTCACACCAAGGATCACAGGAAGAGACATCATAACATGATAAGGGAATTAGTAGTTGTGTATCTTTTGGTTCGAGAGATCACACGTAGAAAATTTTCCTCGTCTCTACTGTTGATCCACGTCTAGAGGTGAGATCTCGATTCTTCCTTCTAAAGTTCTAGTTTGGACCGGAGGAAGAGGGAAGAAAGGAATCAAGCAACCAAGGAAGGAGATAGGGGTTTCGGCCCTCTCTTTTGACGACGGGAAGGGGGTGGACGCAATAGGGGTTCGGCCCCTCTGTGTTTTAGTTCTCTCTCTTGATTTCTCTCCCACTCCTTTGTGTTATGTCTAATAACATTAGTGGGAAAGAAGCTAGTGCCTCCTTTTTATAGTCCAACAACTCCTTGTTAACTACATAAAGGTCCCTCCTAGTTCTACTGAACTTGAATTAGTCTGTTCCTTGCACATTAGTCCTACTAAGTTTGCAAGGTGTTGCACAATGATCCTTCTTATTAATTAATCCAAAATCTAGTTCTACTCTATTTGACGTGTGACCACATAGGTTTCTACTTAGTTGGTAGTAACTTATTACTAAAATGGAGCGGTTTCTAGCAACACATCCATGCAACCCAACTAATAGAAATAATCAGTGATCCCGACAAACCTTTGTGCCCAATATCTCATATTGCACTATCCCTTTGTCTACATATCCGGATTGGACACGAGACATAAATACTCACACTCGTATATCCAATCCATAGTTCCTCGATCCTGGGAATATGCTTATGCAAGCATATAACATCAATATCTGCATATTGATTTATCTGAGTCTGGCCAGACATTCAATAAGCCTCATCCCACGAGTGGCCGTGGATATTTACTCCCATTATGTGGGAGGGAAAAATCCTCTCTACATCACTACAATCTCTAAGGTTGCTTCCTATCATGCCCGATAACTACCTTTATAGTTATCCAGTTATGGTGTAATGTTTGATAACATCAAAGCACGATATTTCACAACTAGAGTATCTAGTGACTTCAAGTCTAAGGATTGCAATTATATTAGCACTACGAGAAGCGATTGTGACTTTAACATAATCTAATGTATCATTCTCGTTGTGGGTCAATCCAGTATGCCATTTCTCCTAATGCATACCCATGTGTTAGACTTGATATCTCCATATCAATCTACACACATACTAGTCTATATTTAATCGTCCCATTAATCAATATAGTGGACTAGGGATATTTAAGATAAACAATACTTTGTATCTAAGGACTTCATTATATTAAATATCACAATATATAATAAATGAATATTCTAGCTGTGTACGAGAGAATCATGCAGAGAGAATTCAATATACACCAAGAGCAGAGGATAGAAAGAACACAGGAAGAGTTGGGTTGTGTGTAGGGAGAGAGTAAGACAATAGCTCTGTATGAGAGAGAGACAGAATTTTGGCAGAGCTTCCGCGTATCTCAGGTGATTCGTCATTGTATGGAAGGGTTAACGATCCTATATATAACGGAGAATGTGACCGTTGTAGTGGGTTAATGCGCCCATTAATGGCGGCTTAATTAGCTTAACCACAACGACACGTTCGTACGGGTATATAGGAACCGTTACGCACGTCGTCCGCGTATACCGGAACCGTTATGAGGTTGACCGGGTTTATGGAGCTCGTGCCATAAATCTCTCAAAACAGTTACCAAGGTCGCGCGCGGGCTTAGTGTTGGAATAGTTGCCCTAGAGGCAATCTAGTTTAGTATGAATTTATTTATGGCTTGAAATTCATTTATTATTTATTGGATATTTAATATAATGAAGTCCTTAGATTTACAATTGTGTTGTTTATCTTAAATATCCCTAGTCCAGTATAATGATTAATGGGACAATCATTTATAGACTAGTATGGGGTTGGATTGATATGGAGATATCATGATCCAACACATAGGTGTGCATTAAGGGTAATGACGCACTGGATTGACCCATCTCCGAGAAGGCTACATACACGTTATGTTGACTCACAAGCGCTTCTCGCGGTGCAATGGTATTGTCATCCTTAGACTTGAAGTCACTAGATATTCTAGTTGTGGATTATTGTGATTTTGGTAGCGTTAAACGTAACTGGGTAGTTATAAAGGCGTGTACCGGATACAATAAGAAGCAAGCTTAGAGATCGTAGTGGACGTAGATAGAATTTGTCCCTCCCACATAACGGGAGCAAATATCCTAGGCCACTCGAGGGATAGTTCTTATAGAATGTCTGGCCAGACTCAAATAAATCAATATGGGATATTGATGTTATTTGCACGAATATGGCTATTCCCATGGATCGAGAAACTGTGGATTGGATATACGAGTGTGACTTGTATGTATCGTGTCCAATCCGGATATAGAGACAAAGGGATGAGACAATTACTTGTACAAAGGTTGTCAAGATGACTATTCTATTAGTTGGCTAGAATGGATGTTTTACTAGAAACCGCTCCATATTAGCAAATTTTTGCTACCAACTAGATAGAACCTATGAGGTCACACGCTAGATAGAGTTGAACTGGATTTGGGAATTAATTAATTAGATTAATTAATTAGAAGGATCACTTTGCAAAACCTTGCAAACTTAGTAGGGACTAATTTACAAGGAAGGGACTAAATTGGATTCTAGTAGGACTAGAATAAGTCCATTAGGTAGTTGGCAAGGATTTGTTGGACTATATAAAGGACACTCCTTCCTTCCTTCCCACACTTATGATTCATTAGATCATAACTTGAGTGGGAGAGAACAAAAAGGAGAGAGAGCAAGCAAGCTAAGGAGCTCGCTGCCCCTAGCTCTTCGCCGCCCGTCCCCGTCGGCCACAAGGAGGCCGAGACCTCCCTTGTTGGTCTCGTTTTGCGTGATTCTTCTTCCTCTTCCTCTTTCCGGGCTAGCACCAAGGAGTGGGAGATCTAGAAATCAACTCTAGGCGTGGATCAACTATAGAGAACGGGACACAATTCGCGTTTGAAGTCATCAAAGGAGAACCCTAAGGTGTGTTAATTGATTTCTTCCTTTACCATCGTTATGTCTCTTGACTTGTGATCCTTGGAGGGTTTTGCATGGTTAATTATTGTTTACATTGCGCATCCTTGAATCAAAACCCTACAGTGGTATCAGAGCCACAGGTCGTAGAGCATAAACGTTGTTTATGTGTTACGTTTTGATAGTTTTACACCTTAAATTGATTGTTTATCGCGTAAAACAAAGACAAATCAAGCATGTGATGCAATTTGTCAATAATCTATCATAACAAGATCTAATTTTTGCATTGGATGCATGAATTAGTGAGTTTGAGAAATTTTAGGATCTTAGATCTAGGGTTTGGGCATCCTTAAGGAAGAAGGAGTTCTTCCCAAACAAGGAAACAACCAAACTTGGGCACCAAGCAAGGGAGTTGTTTTGGAAACGACTCCCTAAGAGGTTCGGCCCCCCTAAAGGGACCGCCCCTCTTGCTTGCCGCCCAAGCTAGGCCGCCCTAGGGGTCGGGGCAGCCCTTGCCCGCGGCCTAGCCGCGTGGGCTAGGGGCCGACTGGCCCTAGGGCCTTGTGGTTCACCTTTTTGGGCTCGGGCAATTGGATTGTTGGGCCCAATGGACCGTTTTAACCCTAGAATATCCTAAAATCAATTAAAATTGACCAAGCGCGTTGAAATTGGATTTTAACTGTTTATGTGCAATTCGAATGGTGATTGGATATGGCCTTAGGATGTGGTTTGATGTGGATATTTAATTTTGTGGTTTGGTTTACGGCCTGCGAGCTGATCAATTAATTGTAATAATTAATTAGAGTTTTATGGCCTGCGAGCCATTTTTTCCCTCAACTTGTGAGATTTATTTTATTCAGTATAGAAGTTAGCTAGTGCTAGATACAGTAGATTGTTAGCCAAGATTGAAGAAAAGAAGCCCAAAGCCAAAAGGAGCCACAAAAGATGGAGCATGGAGCATGGAGTATTCCACATGACTATCAAGGATGGACCAAAAGATCAAGACGCATGGAGATGTGTTTGCTTTTAGGGTTCACAGATAATTCCATTGGCTTGGAATTATATTAGTCTAGAAAAGGCCATATCCACATCACGTTTATTTTTGTTTTGTGGTTGTTTACTTTATTGTCTTATTATTTTGTGGTTGGTGTATGGATGATGCATGCAATTAGGATAATAAGATAATTAGACAACCCAGATCTATTGTTTGGAGTTGTGCCCAAACTCAAATAGATAGATTAGTTGATATTGATCAACAAAACAATTAAAAATTGAATTTAAAATCCCTCAAAATTCAAATATTGTGTTCTTGCCTTCTCGTTATTTAAACACTCATTATCATCATGATTTATCAAGTTCGTGCGTGCCAAAGCATGACGACTTGGTTCATAATGATGGAATGCAATGGCACAAGCAAGTAATGTGCAACTGTTTAAATAAGAGGTTGAACACAACTAGGCTATTAATGAGATTAAGAAACCTAGAGGCAATAAATTGGGATTATCCATATGGATGGATAAATAAGGAGTCATTTGCCCAATTGAACCAAAAGTTGCATAAGGGATGCAATTGGAATTGTTCCTCCCTAAAGTAGTCAAATTATGGGTGACTTGCCAAAGCAAGCTCATAAGGAGATGAAGCATGGATCTTGGCCCACTAGAAAATGTAAGGATATTTTCCGCAATAATATCTTGAGGGTTATTAATCCGTAGAAAAATAGTGGGAGCTATATTTGATAAACTAGCCATTATTGAATATAGTCAAAAATTCACAAATACTAAAACTTGCGTATTTTCTTTTTGTAGAATTCCAAATGGCAAACAACTCATCGAGTTCACAACAGTCCCTACGATCTGTCCTTGAGAAGGACAAGCTCTCTGGAACCAATTTCCTTGATTGGTACAGAAACTTGAGAATTGTTCTCAAGCAAGAGAAGAAACTGTACGCAATAGAGGAGCATGTTCCAGCAGGTGCAGAGAACCAAACACATGCAGCCCTAAAGGCGTATCAAAAGCGTGTTGATGACGCTAATGATGCGGCCTGCCTTATGCTATGCACCATGACTTCTGAGCTTCAGAAGCAACACGAAAACATGACTGCTGTCGATATGATCGAGCATCTGAAGCAGCTCTTCCATGAGCAGGCAAGGGTTGAGAGGTATGAGGTCTCTAAGGCACTGTTCAAGTGTCATCTGGCAGAAGGGAACCCGGTGGGACCCCACGTACTCCGTATGATCGGTTACTTGGAGAATCTCGCCCGGATGGGGTTCCCGGTCGGCCAAGAGTTGGCAACCGATATCGTGTTGCAATCGTTGCCCGAGAGTTATGGACAGTTCATCATGAACTATAACATGAACGAGATCGTGAAACCACTGCTAGATTTACTCAATATGTTGAGGACAGCTGAGCAGAGCATCAACAAGGGTAAGGGCAAGGCCATTATGATGGTACAAAAAGGAAAGGGAAAAAGGTTTGCTTCATCCTCCAAGGGCAAAGGCAAGTCAGTTGCCAAGTCCAAGGAACATGCCCTTAAGCCTGTTGGTGGCATTGCCAAAGGTGTGACTAAAGGTGAGTGTCACTACTGCAGTCAGCCTGGACACTGGAGGAGGAACTGCCCAAAATATTTGGAGGACAAGAGGCTTGGAATAGTGATTCCACCACCACCAGGTATTTTTGTTGTAGATGTCAATTTAACTGTCTCTACATCATGGGTATTAGATACTGGATGTGGATCTCACATTTGTCGAAATGTGCAAGATCTAAAGAGAAGTAGAAGATTGGCTAAAGGGGAGATAGACCTGCGCGTTGGGAATGGAGCAAAAGTTGCTGCGTTGGCCGTGGGCGTGTGCGAGCTATCTTTGCCTTCAGGATTAGTTTTAGAATTAAATAATTGCTATTTTGTGCCTGCTATGAGCAGAAACATTATTTCTATTTATTGTTTGGACAAGGATGGTTTTATTATTTCAATAAAGAACAATTGTTGTTCCTTTTATTTGAATAATATTCACTATTTTAGTGCGCAATTATTTAATGGACTGTATGTCCTTGATCTAAGTAATCCCGTCTACAACATTAATACCAAGCGGATTAAATGAATGATTTAAATCCTGCTTATTTATGGCACTGTCGTTTAGGCCACATAAACGAGAAACGTGTATCTAGACTCCATAAGGATGGACTACTAGACTCATTTGATTTTGAATCATATCAGACATGTGAGGCTTGTTTATTGGGAAAAATGACAAAGTCCCCTTTCAATAAGAAAGGTGAGAGGACTAGTGAGAAATTGACGCTCATACATACTGATGTATGAGGGCCATTTGCCACGCCTGTCAGGGGTGGTTACGTCTACTTCATTACATTTACTGATGATTACAGTAGATATGGATTTGTGTACCTCATGAGGGCAAAATACGAATCCTTTGAAGTGTTCAAAGAATTCAATAATGAAGTAGAGAAGCAACTTGGCAAAAGTATCAAGGCTCTATGATCAGATCGTGGAGGAGAATACTTAAGCCAAGAGTTTGACGACTATCTTAGAGAGTGTGGGATCGTGTCCCAACTCACTCCACCCGGAACGCCACAATGGGATGGCGTGTCTGAGAGGAGGAATCGAACCCTATTGGATATGGTTCGATCTATGATGTGTCAAACCAATCTTCCATTATCATTTTGGGGCCACGCTCTATTAAGTGCAGCTTTCACCATTAACCGTGTTCCATCTAAATCAGTCATGAAGACACCATATGAGATGTGGAGTGGGAGGCGTCCCACACTGTCGTTCATGAGGATTTGGGGCTGCGATGTCTATGTAAAACATTTATAATTAGACAAGCTAGGGCCAAAATCGGATAAGTGTAAATTTGTGGGGTACCCTAAGGAAACTAAGGGTTACTATTTCTACAATCCAACCGAGAACAAAGTGTTTGTTGCTCGGACCGGCGTGTTTCTAGAAAGAGAGTTTGTCTCTAAAGAAGAAAGTGGGAGGACTGTAGAACTTGAAGAGGTTCAAGAACCACAAATCACTCAACCGATTATGGAACATGAACAGGAACCACAAGCAGTTGTGGAGCAGCCTGTTCAGGTAACACAAGAGCTTCGTAGATCTAGTAGAGTGCGCCAGGAACCCGAGAGGTATGGACTTCTCGTGACCGATTCCGGTGACACGATGCTCATAGATGATGAGCCTACTTCCTATGAAGAGGCCGTGAAGGGCCCAGACTCTCAGAAGTGGCTAGAAGCCACGAGATCCGAGATGGAATCCATGTAAACCAACAAGGTATGGACTTTGGTGGAACCACCCGAAGGGGCGCGGCCCATAGGGTGCAAGTGGGTCTTCAAGAAGAAGATCGACATGGATGGTAATGTGATTACCTATAAGGGCCGATAGGTGGCTAAAGGATTCAGACAGATTCTTGGTATTGACTATGATGAAACCTTTTCACCAGTCGCTATGACCAAATCCATCCGAATCCTACTTGCAATTGAAACATACCACGACTATGAGATTTGGTAGATGGATGTCAAAACAGCATACCTTTATGGGAATCTCCTCGAGGACGTGTATATGATACAGCCAGAGGGTTTTGAGGATCCAAAGCAAGCCAACAAAGTCTGTAAGCTGCAACGATCCATTTATGGATTGAAGCAAGCTTCTAAGAGTTGGAATCGGCGTTTTGATGAAGTAGTCAAAGAGTTTGGCTTCATCAGGAACGAAGATGAGTCTTGTGTCTACAAGAAGGTTAGTGGGAGCTTTGTTGCTTTTCTGGTCTTGTATGTGGATGACATACTACTCATTGGAAACGACATCCCCATGCGGAAATCTGTTAAAGATTGGCTAGGGAAGTGTTTCTCAATGAAGGACTTAGGGGAAGCAGCCTATATACTCGGTATAAAGATCTATAGAGATAGACCTAAGAGACTGCTAGGCCTAAGTCAAAGTACATATATTGACAAGGTGTTGAAACGGTTCAACATGCAAGATTCCAAGAAGGGATTCTTGCCCATGTCACATGGAATCACTCTTTCGAAGAGTGGTTGTCCTTCCAATGAGATTGAGAAGGAACGCATGAGTAGAATTCCCTATGCCTCGGCCATAGGATCTATCATGTACGCCATGTTATGTACTAGACCAGATGTGTCATATGCCTTGAGTATGACAAGAAGATACCAATCCAATCCAGGTGAGAGTCACTGGATTGCAGTTAAGAACATCCTAAAGTACTTGAGAAGAACTAAGGATGCTCTCTTGATATTTGGTGGTGAGGAAGATTTACGTGTAAGGGGTTACACGGATGCAAGCTTCCAAACCGACAGAGATGACTTTATATCACAGTCGGGATATGTGTTTTGCCTGAATGGAGCAGCGGTGAGCTGGAAGAGTTCCAAATAAAAGACGGTGGCTGATTCTACAACAGAGGCTGAGTACATTGCTGCAAATGGCGCAGCAAAGGAAGCTGTTTGGATCTGAAAGTTTGTTTCTGAACTTGGTGTGGTTCCTAGCATTGCGGATCCAGTTGAGTTGTACTGTGACAACACTGGGGCGATCGCGCAATCAAAGGAACCCAGGTCGCACCAGAAATCCAAGCACGTGCTCAGGAAGTTTCATCTGATTCGAGATATTATCGATAGAGGAGACGTTCCGATATGCAAGAATCCTAGAGATGAGAATCTGTCAGACCCGCTTACAAAGCCGCTTGCGCAGTGGAAGCATGAAGGGCACACTAGGAGTATGGGCATACGAGATGCGCCAGATTGGCTCTAGTTCAAGTGGGAGACTGTTGGAATAGATGCCCTAGAGGCAATCTAGTTTAGTATGAATTTATTTATGGTTAGAAATTCATTTATTACTTATTGGATATTCAATATAATGAATTCCTTAGATTTACAATTGTGTTGTTTATCTTAAATATCCCTAGTCCAGTATAATGATTAATGGGAAAATCATCTATAGACTAGTATGTGGTTGGATTGATATGGAGATATAATGATCCAACACATAGGTGTGCATTAAGGGTAATGACGCAATGGATTGACCCATCTCCGAGAAGGCTACATACACGTTATGTTGAGTCACAAGCGCTTCTCGCGGTGCAATGGTGTTGTCATCCTTAGACTTGAAGTCACTAGATATTCTAGTTGTGGATTATTGTGATTTTGGTAGCATTAAACGCTACACCGTAACTGGGAAGTTATAAAGGCGTGTACCGGATACAATAAGAAGCAAGCTTAGAGATTGTAGTAGATAGAATTTGTCCCTCCCACATAACGGGAGCAAATATCCTAGGCCACTCGAGGGATAGTGCTTATAGAATGTCTGGCCAGACTCAAATAAATCAATATGGGATATTGATGTTATTTGCACGAATAAGGCTATTCCCATGGATCGAGAAACTGTGGATTGGATATACGAGTGTGAATTTTGTGTCTCGTGTCCAATCCGGATATAGAGACAAAGGGATGAGACAATTACTTGTACAAAGGTTGTCAAGATGACTATTCTATTAGTTGGCTAGAATGGATATTTTGCTAGAAACCGCTCCATATTAGCAAATTGTTGCTACCAACTAGATAGAACCTATGGGGTCACTCGCTAGATAGAGTTGAACTAGAATTGGGAATTAATTAATTAGATTAATTAATTAGAAGGATCACTTTTCAAAACCTTGCAAACTTAGTAGGAACTAATTTGCAAGGAAGGGACTAAATTTGATTCTAGTAGGACTAGAATAAGTCCTTTAGGTAGTTGGCAACGATTTCTTGGACTATATAAAGGACACTCTTCCTTCCTTCCCACACTTATGATTCATTAGATCATAACTTGAGTGGGAGAGAACAAAAAGGAGAGAGAGCAAGCAAGCTAAGGAGCTCGCCGCCGCCTGTCCCCGTCGGCCACAAGGAGGCCGAGACCTCCCTTGTTGGTCTCGTTTTGCGTGATTCTTCTTCCTATTCCTCTTTCCGGGCTAGAACCAAGGAGCGGGAGATCTAGAAATCAACTCTAGGCGTGGATCAACTATAGAGAACGTGACACAATTCGCGTTTGAAGTCATCAAAGGAGAACCCTAAGGTGTGTTAATTGATTTCTTCCTTTACCATCGTTATGTCTCTTGACTTGTGATCCTTGGAGGGTTTTGCATGGTTAATTATTGTTTCCGTTGCGCATCCATGAATCAAAACCCTACACTTGGTTGTCGCTCGCGCGCGACAGGACTTACTCTAGCCTCCAAACCACTAAGTCTCTACAAGTCCCGTGTGGTGGTATGCGAGGGCCCTGTCTCGCAGCCCCCACATAGATTAGCGAGGGTGGTGATTCGGTGTGTGTGGAGCACAGCTAGGTGTGCTCGATGATCGTCACGTGGCTAAGATCTGCCTGTCTAGAAAGCACTATCTACATTAGCCCCCTTTTGCGCGTGAAGGCACATAGCCGGATAGGCTTCGATGCGCAGGAACCAATGCACGCGTCGCTGCCACGCACCAATTCAAATACACGCAAAATCAGCCCCCGTGCGTGACATTATGACCTAGAATCCCTAGATTCGTGCCGCCTGTTCTTTTAGGGTTTTAGGCGTGACGTCAGCTTGTTCTGTGATTGCGCGATTTGACGGTGACAGTTGCGGTTCGACTACTGAAAGGACGCGACTCCTCATTGTTTTGGATAAATACTCTGTGCTCTCCATTGTTGCAAAGCATCACTTCTCTCTCTAAAGTGAATGATACCCGGAAGCCTTCAAGAAAAAATTCAAGTGATCAATCATCAGTTCTTCCTTGTCAATCGTCTTCTTCAACTTGCTTCATCAAAACAAGCTTTACCAAAACAAGGTTGGCTTTGCTCAATTGCATTTAATGTACTCAAATATTCTTTGAACTGTCTTGGATCTGTAAACCCATAGTTATTTGGGATATGTCGTTCATTGAGAACTGCAAAAGAGGCTCTTTTCTTAAACCCAGAACTGATCCAATCACCAGATCGTGAAGATTTTGAATGTAGAACTTCTGAAATTCTGAGCAGTATAGACGAATTCTGAACTTCTAAACCCAGAATTGACCCCGGACTGTTCATCTTCTTTGACAAAACATAATTGCTTCCTGAAATTCAAACTGAAAGTGTGTATATTTCTCCCCCCTTTTTTCTTGCTCTTCTGCAGGAATGGCCAAGACAAAAGGATCCAAACCCATTAAAGAGGCCAAAGAAATACATGATCTTCCCCAGACCTTGTGGCGAAAAGCCCCCTATTTGGGTGGAAAAGATTTCTATCATGCGGGGGTTAAGGTGAAGAATCTACCGGCTCCTGTCTCCTCCGGAGAATTGCGCGCCTGTCAATGCAGCCATGCTAGAGTTAATCGACTCCAAGGATGTGATTAGGTTAGGATTTGAAAATGGGTTTTTCCCCCATACTGCAATTTCTACCCAGGCGTTTGTCCAAAAATTCGACTTTATGGATGAGTGGATGACCATGTATTAACCCACCATGCCATCGCATTGAAAAATGCTGGTATTTATTTTGCATTTCGTGCTATGAAGGGTGCTGCCGTGAAGTTCGATCCGTCCATGCTTCTAAACCTTCTTTCTCGCTATTCATCTGCGACTCATACTTTCCACTTTGCTGAGTTTGTGGCTGCTCCCACTTTGGAGGATGTGCACATGTTGTATGACCTTTCTCCATTTGGTGAAGTGGATCCTCTGAGCCCTTTGAGGACTAATCCATAACTTGCTCTATACAAGCAGATGGAGGAGTGCTTGTCCGAGGTAAAGAAGATCTCCACTCGTTGGACATCTGCGAAAGTTCTTCTTGACTGGCAGCTTGTTGATACTTCTGCGAAGAACACCTGGGGCAAATGGGTGCAACACTTCTTTCGCGACTATGCGAATAGTAATATCACCAAGAAACTTCTGGACAAGAACCCAAATGCGAAAAATTATGTAAATGGGAAAGGATACCACCTAACCTTGTGCGGCTTCCTCTGTGCCTGGCTATCAAGGTATCTGATCGATGGTCACCCTCATGATGGTGTTTTCTATCATGTCCTTCCCCTTGCTGTCAAGTTGGCCCTCGGCCAGAGAGTCGCACTTGGGCCTCTGGTCTTGGGCACTCTATATCACAGGTTGGACCAGTTGGTAGTGGCGATCAAGGACTCTCGCGGTCGTCTTGATGTGTTGACCTATGTCAACATCGCATTCCTGACCATGTGGGTTTTTGAGCGATGGCCCTCCTATACTCCTGTGCCCTCTAGGCCCAACAAGTGGTGTGTCCCAGGTGCGGAGGATGAACTTTCTAGTGGGAGAGCTGCTCAATGGCCTAGAACCAATCCTCCCAAGTGCACATGGAGCCTGATATGCGATGACCGGAGCAAGTTTACGGCTAGGCCCTATGCCACACGTATTGAGAATGTGCAATGGTTCCCGAAGCTGTATCCCACCAAATCTCTTGCTTTTTCAGAAGAGCTCCTTTTTGAAGGTCATGAGCGCTTTCATGAGCGCTATCGCGAATTCTTCTGCTGGTGTTTAAGGGGTTCTCTCCCTGCTCTTGCTGAGTATGTTCCTGAACTTACTCCCCGGTATGAAAGGATCACAGTCGATGTTGATCCAACTCGTGTTTCTCCCCAGTTTGGCTTTGATGCAGTGGCGCCTTCCGTTTGGCCTAGATCAATTGTAAGAGGCTGCTACAAGCGACTGTTGTCTGGAAAGTGCCAAACAATATTCCGGAGCAACTTGCCCTTCGTTCAACCCACAGGTGGCCGTGTAGGTCGCCTCTCCAAAAATTGGGTTGCTTACTGTATTACTCAGCAGGCCAGGCTCGAGATGCAGTCGGCTCCTCAGCCCAGCAGAGCTCCTATAACCAAGAGGAATTCCTTCCCATTCCGTCCTAACTGCAGCTTGGATGACTCCCTGTATGGCTGCTACTCCTTGCTGGATCTTGACAATCACTTGTGCCCATCCACCATTCTTGAGGAGAAGATGACCGCTGTTAGGGATGGTGCTTCGCATGTTATTAAGTACAGCGAAGATTTTGCCAAGTTAAACAATTCCCTTTATGCATGCTAAGCTCCTTTTTTCTTGTTGCATTGAAACTTATTCCCCATTTTCTGTTTTAGTGCTATCTGAGGAGGTTCGCATCTGGAGAGCTCTCCAAATCGTTGATCAACACTATCGTTACCGCGAGAAGGCAGGGCGAGAAAATTTTGTTAACAATGGGAATGGCACCCCCAGTAGAGGCTCGGATTCGCGAGGTAATGGATGCATTCGCTGACTCGCTGATAGACAATACCCCGACTCTGTCTCCTCCCAGGAATGATCCGTCTCCTCCAGCAGATGTTGCCCCGAGGGCCAAGAGACAAAAGCAAAAGGGTATTACCATCTCTTCTCCTCCTAGGAGTGCCCCGACTTCATCTCCTGCGAAGTCTCTTGCTTCTAAGGACAAAGGCAAAGGTCGCATGCCAAGCAAAGTGCGGAAAGAATTCGCAGTTGAGTCTTTCATTCCTTTTGGTCAGGAATAGGAGGAAGAGGAAGTCGAGGAAAGAGAAGTAAGGGGAAGAGATGATGAAGAAGAAAGAGGCGAAAGCGAAAGAGAAGAAGAAAGAGGTGAGATACAAGAGGAAGATTTGGAAGGTATCTCAAACAAACTTATCTTCTCAGTACTTTAGCTCTTGCAATATTTGTTGAACAGTTTGTTCTTTCGCAGATGATTACACAGAAACCATCAGCGGCCTCCTGGCCAAGAAACAGAAGAAAACCATGGGTTCTCACTCTGGCGTTCCCAGCGAAGCCATAGACAAAGACATCCTTGCTGAGTCTGAAAGAAAAGCTGCGGAAGCTTCATAGAGAAGGAGGAAGCGAGAAGAAGATGAGATCGAGCTCATAAAGAGGAGAAGTTTGGAAGAACAACATGTTGATGACTTGATGCAGCAAGCTGATGATTTAGATGCGGCTGCCTTGGAGCAAGCTCAAGAGGACTTTGAGGAGATCTCAGGTGGCAAAGAAGGTGATATTTTTAACCTTGCTGTGACTTACCAAGAAGTGATTATTGGTGCGTTAAATCATGGCTTATCAAAAGCTGATATTCGCCGATGGCTAGTAGGCAAGTGTGGTGAACCCTCAGGTAATCGTTCAATCAATGTTTGTAAACTAGGCTTAGTAACCCAATCATCATCGTAACAAGTTTCTTTGCACCCCAGGTCACCCTCACCTTAAAGATGTGCTTAATGAAGATACCCTAGTAGGATATGGTGTCGCATCTTTAGAATACGATGAAGGTGCTGCAATCCCACCTAAGTGTGGAGGTGCCCGCTTTTTTATTTATTAAAATAACAGAACACTGTACAATACAAGTTACATCAACATTTTCCTGTCTTGTATCGCAGGCGTTGCTGGTGAGGTTGTGCCGGAACAAAGAGGTCAGTTCCCTGCACCTTATGCTCCAGAGCGAAGCTCTTACATTGATAAGCATGTCGCAGCTACTGAGTATGCAGGAGAGCCTTTGGAGGATGTCATCGAGGTTTCTGATGATATCGAAGCTGACACCGTGCTAATAGAAGAAGATGCTGATGCTGCAGTTGAGGAAATGGAAACAGATGATGCTGGAGCCTAAGTTCATGAAAATGAGCAGGTCGTGGAAGACATAGCATCACATGCAAATGTTGATGTTCAAATGAATGCTCCTGAGCCACAAGAGCCCCTCGCAGCCGAAGAAGTTCCTGGTCGAGCAGCAGCCACTACTGTTGCCATTCCTTCAATAGAGGTAGAGCTTCCAGAGGTTCCCCAAGCATGGAGTTTTTGGAGCTGCTGTCGCACCTGTTGTGGCCTATACTCTCCCTGCCAACTATGATGAGCTCGAGCTCGCAGCTGACAGACGAGCCATGCAGCAAGGCCATGCTTCGGCTTTTTCCAGCAGTGCTCATTCCTTCGTTGCGTGAGATCCTTGAGGGGACTAGTATGTTATCTTCTTTTGCATTCTACACCTTTGTTTTAAATTTTTTATGCTCTGAACTTGAATCAACTTTATCAGGATTGAAGCAAGCTGATGTGGACTGGTTGGTTCGGATGCGCCTCTCATACCCCTGGTCATTCGCGAGATCTCTAGAGATAGAGCCGTATGACAGGAGGCTTTTCTTGACCGAAGCCATCTGGATCCTGGAGCAACTTTCTTTGGCTACTCCTGCGACCATTTCTCCTCATAGTGCGCAACTGCTTTTCAGCACATGCAAGGGGCTTCAAGCTAAATTTGAAGGCAAGCTAGGCTTTGGGTACCTTCTCAACATGATCACCCAAATTCTCGCAGGTGTGAATCTGAAACGCGGCTTCCACAACCTCGCAGCTAAGAGACGGCAGGTAGATGAACAAAGGCAAAAGGCTGAAGAAGCTGTCAACCTCTTCCATGCGATGAACGCCAAGTACAAGCAGCTGAAGCGAGAAGTGGACCAAGTAAGAGAGACACCACTCTCGTTTTCTCCAGAAGACCCTTTGATCAAGGATTTGTTTTAGAAACAAGAATATCTGTTTAAAACAAAACATTATTGTAATGCTAGGGTTTTCTCCCCCACCCCTTTTTTTTTTTTTTTTTTTTTTTTTTTTTCTGGAACCGTATGTCCCGTTTTGCCCTTTTTGGTATTTGCACGAATATCTTTGATGCGTATCAATTATGACGTCACATAATGACGTACCTGCCTTGATTTTCGAGCGAATGATTTATTAGATAAGCACGATTTCCTTGGGAAGCCCATCCTTATTATGACCTTCCGTCATTAATTAGGGCGTGCCACTGAATCGTCATAGCCTTTAGGAGGGTAATTGAATTTTACCTCTTTTGAGACGTAAGTAATTGATTCTTACCCGTTTTCCAAGTTTTGCTGACTCAGCTAGGGAACTGAAGATTCCTCGTAGAGTCTATATAAACCCTGCCTCTTGCTATTTGGGTTCTTCATCCCCAGATGTGGCTTTCCATGAGTCCTTACGACTGCTGGCTTCAATGCTTGTCTTTTGTTGATTCATGGCAATTTCAAGTTGCGAAATCTGAGTTTGTGCCTTGTGCCATAGAAATAGCTCCCAAGATCTTCTTTACAAAGCTTACTGATCTTCATGCCCACTGTGAAGAAGATATACATAATACCTCATGTTTGTACGAAGATTCTTCTTCGTCTATTATGTTTGCAGGTCGTATCTCCGGCTGCCTTCCGGCGAGGTGCAATTCCATACTGACCTTTTTACCAACTCGTAATGAATGGAGTTTTTCTCCTCTAGCTTTCCTGGAGGAGAACTATTTGCCTCCACGTTCTTGAACAAGGGGTGACGAGCCTTGACGCTCGTCTCCGTGGACAATAAGCTTTCTGCCCCAGGAGTTGTTCTCCACTTGTTCTTCACCGCCGCATCTGCCTGGACATGGGGTTCATCTGGCACATCTCTTGGGCAGAAGACCAGTCAAGAGCCTTGTTCAGATCTAGGACCTCGACGCTAGCGTCGCATAGCTTTTTGTTAGCATTTGTAGGCCGTTCATTTTATAGTAGGAATTTTCTTACTATGAACTTTTGCTTGTAAGCTGTTATCTAGACAGATAAATTGTAAGTCATTTTGACTATTAATGAAGTGTACTTTAGCGTTTGTCGTTCTTGTTTGATACGACAAATTGTAATATCGCATGCGTGTTGGCTACAAAAAAATTTATGTTTCTTTCGCCTTTTGCATTCGGATATTTGCCTGAATAATTGCTTTTCTCAAGCTGATAAGTTTTGCGTCACATGGGACATTAGCGCTGTAGCTTATTATGAAACAGATAGGCTTATAGATCAATTAAGATCATTTCTGCCATCTTGGCAGACGGGCTTTGGATCGCATGGGATAGTGTATTATGGCTGCTATCTAGCCAGATAGGCTTTGAGATCACTTAAGATCGTATTTGAAGATTGCTGCTATCTCGGAAGATAGGCTTTGGATCGCATAGGATCATACATTATGGCTGCTATCTAGGCGGATAGGCTTTTAGATCACTTAAGATCGTATTTGAACATTGCTGCTATCTCGGCAGATAGGCTTTGGATCGCATAGGATCATACATTACGGCTGCTATCTAGGCAGATAGGCTTTTAGATCTCTTAAGATCGTATTTGAAAATTGCTGCTATCTCGGCAGATAGGCTTTGGATCGCATAGGATCATACATTATGGCTGCTATCTAGGCAGATAGGCTTTTAGATCACTTAAGATCGTATTTGAACATTGCTGCTATCTCGGCAGATAGGCTTTGGATCGCATAGAATCATACATTATGGCTGCTATCTAGGCAGATAGGCTTTTGTTGTAAATAAGCAGATAAGTAAATAAAATGATAAGGGACAACTAAAGTAATAAAATTCTTCTCATATGGGAGAATTATTTTATTATTATTACCCTCATATGGGAGAGGAAAAATTACAAGTCCCTCATATGGGAGAGGCAAGCTTACAAGTTCCTCATATGGGAGGAAACAACGCATGAGTGTATCAGAGTACTAGACGTAAATAGACATTGTAATATGATGTATGTAAAGAGAGAGGTTAAGTATAATACTTTTCAATCCAGCGCATATTGATCGGACTTGGGGTTGTGGCAGTCCCATGAAGCCTCTGTATTGTGCAGTAACAACTGTCAAAGACTTCTTTAACTTCGAATGGTCCTTCCCAGTTAGCTGCGAACTTTGGATGGGCCGCCTCCCGCATGCAATGATCTGATGCACGCAAGACCAAGTCCCCGACCGCGAAATCTCGATGTTGGACTGTTTTGTTGTACGCGCGAGCGATCCTCTCCTTGTACCGCTTGTTAGCCCGCTTGGCTTGCTCTCGCTTTTCCTCCAATAAGATCAAGTCATGGTCACGTTGATTGTCATATATTGCATGGAAGGCCAATCTCGCAGAGTTGACTTTCACCTCCGCTGGTACAACAGCTTCAGCTCCATAGCATAGAAGGAAAGGGGAGACTCCTGTGGGAGTCCTCGACGAAGTTCGATATGCCCATAATGCTATGTTCAAAGAATCGGCCCACTTCTTGTGATTGTCTGCGACCGTCTTGCTCAGAATTCTTAGCAGTGTCTTGTTGGTCGCTTCTGCTTGACCATTCCCTTTTGGATAATAAGGAGTGGAACAGGCCTGCCTTATGTTGTATTCCGCTAGCTTTGCGGCTACTTGACGATTTACAAAAGGTGTGCCATTCTCCGAAAGGATTGTGTTGGGGATTCCAAACCTGTATATGATATTTTCTTGTACGAAATTGACCACCGCGAGCGCATTAGCTGTCTTGAGCAGTATTGCCTCCACCCACTTAGTAAATAGCTCGGTCGCGGTGAGGATAAACTGGTTCCCGTGTGAGGCTGGTCGAATGGGGCCAACGAAATCTAGAGCTCAAGTGTGGAATGGCCATGGCGTCCCCAGTGCGTGCAGGTCTACGGCAGGAGCATGTACGAGGTTGCCCTTGAATTGGCAATCCTGGCATCTCCTTAATTTGGTGCGACAATCTGCCTCCATGGTGGGCCAGAAATAACCAACTATGAGGAGCTGTCTGCATAGCTTCGCACCCCCTTTATGCTCTACTTGGGGAGAGAGATCCATCACCTCTTGCGCTTCTTTGCTATCTAGGCATCAAAGTAGATTACCTTCATGACCCCTTCGCCAGAGTATGTTTTCCTGTAGCACATATCGAGCTGCCTTTCTTTTCAGTTTCTCGGTTTCCTTTCTTTGTTCAGGCTCAATTCCTTCTGTGAGAAAATCGAAGAGTGGCTTCTTCCAGTCCGTGTCATCATCAACCAAAGTGATTGTTAGAGAATCTTTGATTAATGCGCAGCTTTCACAATTGCCTTGAATTATCGCAACAGCCGTTGACATGTCCGGTCAATGAATCCCATACCTTTGGGCTTTTCAATAAATCGACACCTCACCTTCTCCGCACGTGTGCTGGTGTATCTTCTCTAATAACGCTTGCCCCTCCTGCTGCGAGACGCATCGCATGAGTATTCCTCCTGGACCTTTGTAGTAGAGAGCATTATCATGTATGCAGTACCCCTTGGTGGATTCTCAGTTTTCTTTGCTCGTTCCCTCAGAGATCGCATGCAATATCGGTTTTCTCCAGTCTTCATCATTCATGGATTCATCCTCGCGTATGTCCTCTATTAATGCCGGTGACATTCGGACTTCGATCGAGATTCTCGCAGGGCACTTGTCTGTACTCACTTGAGATCCCAAAGTGGCTAAAGCATCATCATGCCTATTATCAGCTCTAGGCGTGTGCTCATACCTAACATCACAAAATTGTTGTACCAGCTTCTGCACCAAAGTCCGGTAGGGCAACAGATTTACCTCCTTCAAGCCGTATTCGCCCGAAGCTTGTTTGACGATCAACTTAGAATCCTCCATAACTGTCAGATTGCTTACTTCCAATGTCCTGGCTGCACGGAGGCCTGCGATGAGAGCCTCATACTCCGCTTCATTGTTGGTTACCGGGAAATCGAGTTTCGTGGACATTTGGATGACCTCCCCATCTGGTTTAGTCAAAACGATTCCAATTCCTCAACCTTTCCTCGTTGACGATCCATCAAAATGAAGTGTCCAGTAAGGTAACTCGACTGTGTAGATCTCGGAAATTCTAGTTCCTCCTCGATCATGGGCTCATAACTTTTATCCGGGAACTGTGCCAGAAGATCTGCCACTGCTTGTGATTTGATTGCTCGTGGCCGAACACACGTGATATCATACTGCGAAATGGTCATATACCATTTTTCTAATCTTCCGCCGGGAGAGGGGTGAGTCAAGAGATACCGTATGGGGTAGCTCTTTGTAACCACCACAACTTTGTGCGAGGTGAAGTAGTGTTTTAACTTTTCTATTAGAAGAATAGGGCAAGGCAATGGCGTTCGATATCTGTGTACCTTGATTCGGCTGGTTGCACTATGCGAGAAATGTAATAAATCGGCCTTTCTTACCCTTCATATTCTTGAGCCAAAAGTGCCCCTATAGACCTCTTTGTCGACGTCAGATACAGCAAAAGCGGCGATCCAAGCTGCGGTGTGATTATTACCCTTGGCGACGTCAGCAGGTCTTTTAGCCTCCCAAATGCGGCCTCATGTTCCTCTGTCCAATTGTACACAGCAGTCTTCTTGAGGAGATCGCTGAAGCAGAAGGTTATTTCTGCGATTGCTGGGATGAACCTCCGCAGGTAAGATAATTTCCCCAAGAATGTTTTCAGAGCCCTTTGATTGTGTGGCGCCGTAATGCTTGTGATAGCCGATACCTTCGCGGGGTCAGGCTCGATGCCCTGGCGATGTATTACGCATCCCAAGAATTTCCCTGAAGTCACTCCGAATGCACACTTCATGGGATTCATCTTTAGCTGGAAGCTTCTGCATATTTCAAATACTTTCCGCAGGTCCCCCAAGTGTTCCGCTTCCTCTTTGGACTTGACAACCAACTCATCAACATAGAACTCCACTTCTTTGTGCATCATGTCATGAAATAGAGCCATCATTGCTCGCTGGTAAGTCGCGCCCGCGTTCTTGAGCCCAAACGGCATCACTGTGTAATTAAAGACTCCCACCGGTGTGATGAACGTGATTTTCCGTGCATCTTCAGGATCCATTTTGATCTGGTTGTATCCACTGAAACCATCCATGAAGCTGAACATACAATGACCCGCAGTAGAATCGATGAGCAGATCGATGTTGGGCAGCGGAAAATAGTCCTTAGGGCAGAAGCGGTTGAGATCTCTGAAATCTACACAAATGCGAAGCTGCCCATTCTTCTTCACCACATGCACAATGTTAGCCAACCATGTGGGATGATGATTTGGCTCGATGAACCTGGCAGTCAGTATTTTGACAATTTCTTGCTTGATTTTCACATTTATCTCCGGCCTGAAGCTCTTGTGCTTTGTTTTACCGGTTTAGATCCTGGTATTACATCTAACCTGTGC
The DNA here is from genome assembly GCA_023055425.1 of Linanthus parryae. Lineage (NCBI taxonomy): Eukaryota > Viridiplantae > Streptophyta > Magnoliopsida > Ericales > Polemoniaceae > Linanthus > Linanthus parryae. Next base: position 18,876,802 of record JALGPY010000012.1, on the reverse strand, counting down.
ATAGTGATGCTGGTGTCCAAACCAGGCATTTCATAATATTCCCAGGAAAACACGTCTTTGTATTCAGTCAGTAGCTGCAGCAATCTTGCTTCTTCCTCGCTTGTGAGGTCCGCACTCACAAAGACGGGCCTCTTCTTTTCTTCGCCTGGGCTTAGGAACACTTCCTTCATCTCCTTCTTCTGAGGTTTCGACTTATCCTCCATGCATTCAGGCGCTTCTTTCAGCTTTTCTTTTAAAACCTCTGATGTTGGTTTGACCTGCTCAACTTGATTGATTTGCCTTGGGATATCCCCATGCTCGAATGAGGGTACCCCCGTGCACCTTCATATGCGGTAGAACTTCTTCCCATTGGAGTAGAAGCTTTCTATCTCTTTTCCTGCGAGATCATGTTTCACCACTCTTTTCAGAGTATACACGTTCTTCCTTTGGTAGGTGACCGGCGGTGCCTCTTCGCGTGTGGACAACGTTTCCTTAGCTTCCTCCCTTGTTACCATTACTCCCGCTGGCGATTGATCCTTGATGTCTTTCCATCGAGGAAAAGGAATCGGATTAAACGGCCCTGGAGTTTGCTCGTCCGCCATTTCGGTAAACCACACTGCTTCAGTGAGATGCGCCTCATCTAGATTGAAAGGGTTTACCGAAGCCGGTATCTCCACCACCCTGTCGTTCCAGATAGCCTTCATCACTTGGTGAGCTGTCGAGGGGACTGCATCGAAGCGATGAATCCAAGCTCGCCCTATGATCATGTGATACGTAGTATTCGCATCAATGACGTAGAATTTGGCTGAACATTTGATTTTTCCTATCTGGACGCCCAGACGAATCCATCCTATCGTCATTCTGGAATCACTCCCGAATCCCATCAGCGGGGATGGGCGTCTGACAATCTTCTTCTCCGGGATTCCTGCCAACTTTAAAGTCTTCAGCGAGACCACATTCACGGCTGCTCCTCCATCAAAAAATGCCCTCTTGAATTCGACATCATTAATCACCGCCGTTACGTACAAGGGCTTCTGGTGGCTCGAGTCCGTCCTCTTGTCACTTGCGGAGAAGGTCATAACCTTTTCCGTAGAGCGAGACTCCCTAACAACTTTCACATTAGAGACCACGATGTCTTCTTCGAAGTCTTCTGCTACCCTTAGAATCGCCTTTGTCATTTCTTTCAGGCACTTCTCCGAAAAGTTCATTTCGTCGAAGAACTTGCTGAACCCGTGCGACCCCTTCATTCGATCGGCACAATCGTCCTCCGTGTCTATACTGTAGTCCTCATCATTGTAAACTTCGGCAATGATAGGCAGGCCGTCTTCCGCGATCTCTTCAAGATCCATAATCGCGATCATGGCTACCTCTTTGCCTTTCGGCTCTTGCTCCGCATGAGCTGGCAGTGGATTGCTTCGCACGTCCTGCCTCTGATCGCTGACAATCAACTCGCCTTCCTTCATTTTCCGGCTTACCATGTTCCCGAGTTTCTTGCAATCAGCTGTGGGGGGCATAATTTTCCCGTGGCATTCGCACCACTTCGGGTCCCTCATCATCTCCTTGGAGGGTATCATTTCGAGTGGAGGCAGGATTCCATCTTTACGCCACTGCTTACATAAGTCAGTCACTTCCTCTATCGAGCATTGTAGAGGTGGCGCGTCCGAGTTTGTAACCCAGGGCTGCTTTTGCGGCAAAACTGTATTAACCTCAGCTTCACGCCCCTCCTGTAACTAAACCTTCCAATCTTGAGAGTGGTTCTACCTGAGGGTCATTCAGGGGCGTGCTTATTCTTCTGCCTCTCCACTATAGGCTCTATGTTTTTCGTGCATTCCATCAATTTTGAAAAGGTAGGAGTCTGTAGGTTGATCAGCATACCTTTGTACTCATCTCGCATGCCTTGTAGACATATCTCCACGAGCCTGCCCTCAAGCACCTCGTCTCTGCATTCCAAGGATTTAGCCCTGAATTTCTTGATGAAAGTGACTCCATCTTCCTCGCGCTTCAGATACATGCGGGAGAGATGAATCATGGTAACCTTCTCTTCCACCTGGAAGAATTTCATGTAGAACTTCTGAACCATTTCGTCCCAATTTTTGACAGATCCGGCTTCCAACGTTCTATACCATTTGTAGGCCACATTTCCCAAAGATTTCGGGAACTCCCGCATCAGCAGCTTGGGATCAGCCCCATATGGTCCCATCACATCGATGAAACACTTGACATGCTCGTGGGCATTCCCGTTGATGTCTTCGAACTTGTCCCACTTAGGAGCCTTATACCCGGCGGGGTTAGGCATGAGGTAGATCTCGCGTGGGATAGGCGGATCGTTATCAACCTTCGGGATAATGGTGTCTGCAAATGGTTGATTGGCCAAGAATGTCTCTATGCGCCGCCGCAGCGACGTCATACATTCTGGTGCGCTTTCTCCGGCAGCAGGAGGAAGGGTTGTAGCCGCCGAGGACACATATGCTGCGGTCGGGCTAGGGGTGTAGGTCACATTGCCCAGCAATGCCGACGGAGGAGGCAAGGGCTATTGCGAAGAGAGGTTGGGTGCCACAGTTGGTGGTTGAGGAATGTGTGTGGTATGGGGCGGTATTTGTGCCGTTTCCCCCTGAACAGAGGGTAACTGCACCAGTGTTGGTGGAGTTTGCAAATTAGGGTTAGGTGGTGTGGGTACCACTCCAGTCCCCTGAGTGGTAGAGGTTCCCCCTCCCTGAGAGACGACAATTCCCGATGTAGGATTCGGAGCAAGGGTTCCCAGGATGGCCATTATCCGTTCCATTTGTGCGGATTGAGCCTGAAGGGCCTTTCCCTGATGCTGAATGGTGGCGTTTAGAGCCTCCAATGTTGGAGTCTCACTGGCGGCCGCAGAGGTGTGACGGGTCTCCTTTCCTGAGGTGGTCGATCTGTTACTGGCATCATCTTCATGAGACATGGTTGCTTGCAATGGTAAGTTTCACGTCGGGTTCACCAAATGTGTACGAGAGAATCCTGCAGAGAGAATTCAATATACACCAAGAGCAGAGGATAGAAAGAACACAGGAAGAGTAGGGTTGTGTGTAGGGAGAGAGTAAGACAATAGCACTGTATAAGAGAGAGAGACATAATTTTTGCAGAGCTTCCGCGTATCTCAGGTGATTCGTCCTTGTATGGAAGGGTTAACGATCCTATAAATAACGGAGAATGTGACCGTTGTAGTGGGTTAATGCGCCCATTAATAGCGGCTTAATTAGCTTAACCACAACGGCATGTTCCTCCGCGTATATAGAAACCGTTACGCACGTCGTGCGCGTATACCGGAACCGTTATGAGGTTGACCGGGTTTATGGAGCTGGTGCCATAAATCTCTCAAAACAGTTACCAAGGTCGCGCGCGGGCTTGGTTGTCGCTCGCGCGCGACAGGACTTACTCTATCCTCCAAACCACTAAGTCCCTACAAGTCCCATGTGGTGGTATACGAGGGCTCTGTCTCGCAGCCTCCACATGGATCAGCGCGGGTGGTGATCCGGTGTGTGTGTAGCACAGCTAGGTGTGCTGGATGATCGCCACGTGGCTAAGATCTGCCTGTCTAGAAAGCACTATCTACACTAGCCAATAACATTGTTCATACTAAATAATAGATTGCCTCTAGGGCACCTATTTCAACAGTCTCCCACTTGCACTAGAGCCAATCTGGCGCATCTCGTATGCCTATAGATCTGGCGTGCCCTTCATGCTTCCGCTGCACAAGAGGTTTTTGTGAGCGGATCTGAAAGATTATCATCTATTGGAATCTTGCACATCTTCACATCTCCTCGATCGATCATATCACGAATAAGATGGAATCTCCTAAGTACATGCTTTGGTTTCTGGTGTGATCTTGGTTCCTTGGCCTGTGCGATCGCCTCGGAGTTGTCACAATACAAATCTATGGGATCCACGATTCTAGGGACCACACCGATCTCAGTGATAAACTTCTTTATCCAAACTGCCTCTTTTGCTGCTTCCTCAGCAACAATGTACTCAACTTCTGTTGTAGAATCACCAACTGTCCCTTGCTTGAAACTCTTCCAGCTCACAGCTCCTCCTTTCAGGCAAAACACGTATCCAGACTGCGATCTGTAGTCATCTTTGTCGGTTTGGAAGCTTGCAACAGTATAACCAATTATACTTAGCTCTTCCTTACCTACGAATATCAAGAAGGCATCCTTAGTTCTTCTCAAGTACTTTAGGATGTTCTTGACAGCAATCCAGTGACTCTCACCCGGATTTTACTGATATCTGCTCACCATACTCAACACGTATGATACGTCTGGTCTAGTACACAACATGGCGTACATGATGGATCCTATGGCCGAAGCATAGGGTATCCTACTCATGCGGTCCTTCTCAATCTCATTGGAGGGACAGTCATTCTTGGAAAGAGTGACTCCATGCGACATGGGAAAGAACCCCTTCTTGGAATCTTGCATGTTGAACCTCTTCAACACCTTGTCTATATGTACTTTGACTTAGGCCGAGCAACTTTCTAGATCTATCCCTATAGATCTTTATACCAAGTATATAGGCTGCATCTCCTAAGTCCTTCATTGCGAAACACTTTCCTAGCCAATCTTTAACAGATTTCAAAGCAGGAATATCGTTTCCAATGATTAGTATGTCATCCACATACAAGACAAGAAATACTACAGAGCTCCCACTAACCTTCTTGTAAACACAAGGATCATCTTCGTTCTTGATGAAGCCAAACTCTTTGACCGCGTCATCAAAACGTCGATTCCAGATCCTGAAGCTTGCTTTAATCCATAAATGGATCTTTGCAGCTTACATACTTTATTGGCATTCTCTGGATCCTCAAAACCCTCCGGTTGTGTCATGTACACATCCTCGAGGAGGTTCCCATAAAGGAACGCTGACATCCATTTGAAAAATCTCATAGTCGCAGTATGCTGCAATAGCAAGTAGGATTCGAATGGATTTAGTCATGGCGACTGGTGAAAAGGTCTCATCATAGCCAATACCATGAATCTGTCTATACCCTTTGGCTACCAATCACCCCTTATAGGCAACTACTTTGCCATCCATGTCGGTCTTCTTCTTGAAGACCCACTTGCACCCTATGGGTCGAGCCCCTTCGGGTGGTTCCACCAGAATCCATACTTTGTTGGTGTACATGGAATCCATTTCGGATCTCATGGCTTCTAGCCACTTATTGGAGTCTGGGCCTTTCATGGCCTCTCCGTAAGTTGCAGGCTCATCATCCATGAGTGGTACGTCATCGGGCTCAGTCACGAGAAGTCCGTACCTCTCTGGCTCACTACGTACTCTCCTGATCTACGGAGTTCCTGTGTTACCTGAACAGGTTCTTCCACAACAGCTTGCGGTTCCTGCTCATGTTCTATCATCGGTTCAGTGATTTCTGGTTCTTGAATCTCTTCAAGTTCTACAGTCCTCCCACTTGCTTCTTTAGAGACAAATTCTCTTTATAGAAACACGCCGGTCCGAGCAACAAAAACTTTGTTCTCAGTGGGATTGTAGAAATAATATCCTTTAGTTTCCTTAATATATCCCACAAATTTACACTTATCTGCTTTGGGCCCGAGCTTGTCTGTTTGTAAACGCTTTACATAGACATCACATCCCCAAATCCTCATAAACGAAACTATGGGACGCTTCCCAGTCCATATCTCATATATCGTCTTCATGACTGATTTGGATGGAACACGGTTAATGGTAAAGTTGTTGTCATTAGAGCATGTCCCCAAAATGATATCGGAAGATCTGTTTGAGACATCATAGATCGCACCATATCTAATAGTGTGCGATTCCGCCTTTCGGACACGCCATTCCATTGTGGCATTCCTGGTGGAGTGAGGTGGGATACTATCCCACACTCTCTAAGATACTCATCAAACTCTTGGCTTAAGTATTATCCTCCACGATTCGATCGTAGAGCCTTGATACTTTTACCAAGTTGCTTCTCTACTTCATTCTTAAATTCTTTGAACAATTCAAAGGATTCGAATTTAAATGTAATGAAGTAGGTGTAACCACCTCTGGCAGGCGTGGGGAATGTCCCACATACATTAGTATGTATGAGCGCCAATAACTCACTAGTCCTCTCACCTTTCTTATTGAAAGGGAACTTTGTCATTTTTCCTAATAAACAAGATTCACATGTCTCATATGATTCCAAATCAAATGAGTCTAGAAGTCCATCCTCATGGAGTCTAGATATGCGTTTCTCATTTCGACAAATGTGAGAACCACATCCAGTATCCAATACCCAAGATGAAGAAATAGAAAGATTGACGTATATATCATAAATACTTGGTGGTGGTGTAATCACTATTCCAAGCTTCTTATCCTCCCGATATTTAGGGCAATTCCTCCTCCAGTGACCTGGCTAGCTGCAGTAGTGACATTCACCTTTAGCCACGCCTCCACTAGGCTTTAGGGCCTCCTTGGATTCCGCAACTTTCTTGTGCTTTCCTTTGTAAGTAGAGGCAACTCCTTTGCGCTTCTTCTTATGCACCATCATTATGGCCTTGCCCTTGCCTTTGTTGACGCTCTGTTCAACTGTCTTTAGCATGTTCAACAATTCTGGCAGAGTCTTAATGATCTCGTTCATATTATAGTTCATGATGAACTGATAATAACTGTCAGGCAACGATTGAAAGATAAGATCAGTGGCCAAATCTTGACCAAGTGGGAATCCGATTCTCTCAAGGTTCTCAATGTACCCTTCATTCGGAGTACATGAGGCCCTACTGGATTCCCTTCTGCAAGACTACTCTTGAATAAAGCTTTGGACACCTCATAGCGTTCATGCCTTGCCTGTTCCTGAAACAATTGTTTCAAGTTTATGATCATATCATACGTCTCCATGTTCTCGTGCTGCTTCTGAAGCAAAACAGTCATGGTGCAAAGCATGAGACAAGTCACGTCATTAGAATCATCAATATGTTTCTAACGTTCCCTTACTTCCGCTAGAACAGACTCATCTTGTGGTGGTTCTGGAATCGGAGTGTCCAAGACGTAAAACTTCTTTTCTTGCTTAAGGACAATCCTTAAGTTCCTGTACTAGTCAAGGAAATTTATTCCAGACAGTTTATCCTTCTCAAGGACAGATCATAGGGATGAAGTCGTTGCGTTGTTGTTTGCCATTTGGAATTCTACAAAACGAGAAATGTGCAATTTTAGTATTTTGAACAATTTAACTATATTCAACAATGTCTAGATCATCAAATATAGCTCCCACTATTTTTCTCGGATTAATAGCCCTCACAATTATTGCGGAAAATATCATTATATTTTCTAGTAGGTCCAAGATCCCTTTTTCACTTCTTCTTGAGCTTGCTTTGGCAAGTCACCCAAGAATAGGTTATTTAGGTAGGAACCATTCCAATTACATCCCATGCCACTCTTGGTCCAATTAGGTGAATAACTCTTTTATTCTTTATCCCATGGATAACTCCTAATTGCCATGCCTCTAGGTTCATCAATCCAATTGAGTCTTACCCAGTTGCGTCCAACGTCTTGCTTCAACATACAAACATTACTAGCTTGTGTCGTCCGCAACACACCATGGTAAATTAAAATCGCTTGTTTTGGCAAGCCCGAATTTTAATAAACCCTGATCATGAAGGGTGTTTTGGCAAGAGAAGGCAAAACACAATATTTAATTGAGGGATTTAATCATTTCTAATTTGTTTGGTTGATCCAATCAACATGATCTACTTATTTGGATTGGGAAATCCACAACGAAAGATCACCTTTGTTTATTATTATCTTGTTAACGTTTTCCTAGTATCGCCATACACACAAAAATAAATAACAAGACACAAATAATAAACATCCACAAAATAAAAAAAAGCGTGGCATGTATATGGCCCCTAGACTAAGATATTATCAAGCCAATGATAATATCTAATTTCCCTAAAGTGACAAGCTCATCTCCATGTGCTCCACCATAGCCGCGCGCCTAGGGGGTGTCTTCTTCGTCTTTCGGCTTCTTTGGTTATCCGGTCCTCTTCTCCATGCTCTTGGCTATCATCTAAATATTTCTAATTCTATCCTAATATCTAGATTAAATAAATAATAAAAGCCTCACATGTCGAGGAGAAAAGACGACTCGCAGGCCGTAAAACCTAATTAATTATTACATTAATTTGATCAGCTCGCAGGCCGTAAACCAAACCACAAAGCAATAAACATCCACAACCTAGGCCATACCCATCCACCATGCAACAAAGCACATGATACAGTTAAAACCAATTTTTAACGTGCTTGTTCAATTTTAATTGAATTGGGTAATTAGGGTTACAACGGTCCAAGGGGTCCAACCTAAGTCTAGGCCGAACCCCAAGGCCGGTCGCCCTAGTGACCCGCGGCCTTGCTTGGCGCGCAAGGAGAGAGGGGCGGACGACTAGGGTTTCGGCCCTAGTCTCCTTCCCTTCCTTCCTTGTTTCCCAAGCTTGGTTGTTTCGTTATGGATGTTTCCATAAAATTGTTTCCATAATTGAAAAACTCCTTTTCCAACTATGTGCCCATGAACCCTAATTTTCAAGAACCCAATAATTCACATCCTATGTGATTAAACTCACCAATTCTAACATCCAATGTTAAATTAGATCTTGTTCATGTTGAATCAAATTCAATATGCATCTACTATGCCAATTAAGTTCTGTTTTCGCGTAATATGAATATAACGGTGTATATGCTGAAATCGTAACACATAAAACCATGTTATGCACTACAACCAGGCTTTGATACCACTGTTGGGTTTTGACGTAGGTAACGCAGAGGAATAACAAAAAATTTAATTCCTGCTCAAATCCCACCAAGGATCACAGGTCAAGACATCATAACATGATAAGGGACATAGTAGTTGTGTACCTTTTGGTTCGGGAGATCACACGGAGCATATTGTCCTCGTCTCTACGGTTGATCCACGTCTAGAGGTGAGATCTAGATTCTTCCTTCTCAAGTGCTAGCATGGACGGGAGGAAGAGGGAAGGAAGGAATCAAGCAACCAACGAAGGAGAGAGGGGTTTCGGCCCTCTCTTTTTCCAACGGGAAGGGGGCGGACGCAATAGGGGTTCGGCCCCTTTGTATTTTAGGTCTCTCTCTTGCTTTCTCTCCCACTTAGTTGTGTTATGTCTAATAACATTAGTGGGAAAGAAGCTAGAGCTTCCTTTATATAGTCCAACAACTCCTTGTTAACTACGTAAAGGCCCCTCCTAGTTCTACATGAACTTGGATTAGTCCCTTCCTTGCACATTAGTCCTACTAAGTTTGCAAGGTGTTGCACAATGATCCTTCTTATTAATTAATCATATTAATTAATCCCAAATCTAGTTCTACTCTGTTTAACGTGTGACCCCATATGTTTCTACTTAGTTGGTAGTAACTTATTACTAACATGGAGTGGTGTCTAGCAACACATCCATGCAACCCAACAAATAGAAATAGTCAGTGATCGCGACAAACCTTTGTGCCCAATATCTCATATTGCACTATCCCTTTCTCTCCATATTCGGATTGGACACGAGACATAAATAGTCACACTCGTATATCCAATCCATAGTTCCTCGATCCTGGAAATATACTTATGCAATCAGATAACATCAATATCTCCATATTGACTTATCTGAGTCCAGCCAGACATTCAATAAGCCTCATCCCTAGAGTGGCCGTGGATATTTACTCACATTATGTGGGAGGGAAAAATCCTCTCTACATCACTACGATCTCTAAGCTTGCTTCCTATCATGCCCGATAACTACCTTTATAGTTACCCAGTTACGGTGTAACGTTTGATAACATCAAATCACGATATTTCACAACTACAGTATCTAGTGACTTCAAGTCTAAGGATTGCAATTATATTAGCGCTACGAGAAGCGATTGTGACTTTAACATAATCTAATGTATCCTTCTCATTGTGGGTCAATCCAGTATGCCATTACTCCTAATGCATACCCATGTGTTAGACTTGATATCTCCATATCAATCTACACACATACTAGTCTATATTTGATCGTCCCATTAATCAATATAGTGGACTAGGAATATTTAAGATAAACAACACTTTATATCTAAAACTTCAATATATTAAATATCACAATATATAATAAATGAATATTCTAGCCAATAACATTGTTCATGCTAAATAATAGATTTCCTCTAGGGCACCTATTCCAACATGTATGATTCTGGTTCTACTGTCCATGTTTGTAACGACATGTCACTTTTTGTGCATTATGAAGTGACTCCCAACGAATGTGAAGTTCTTATGGGAAATCCCAATGCAGCCAAGGTTCTCGGAAAGGGGAATATCCAAATAAAATTCACTTCCGGGAAGAAATTGACCATGTAGAATGTTCTCTATGTTCCTGAAATTAAGAAGAATTTGGTGTCGGCTAATCTTCTTTGTAAGAACGACTTTAAGGCTGTGATTGAGGCAGACAATGTAATTTTATCTAAGGGTGGCATGTTTGTTGGAAAGGGCTATGCTTTTAATGGGATGTTTAAGCTATCTATTAATGATATAAATGCTAGTTCTATCTACATAATTGACTCTATTTCTTTATGGCATTATCGTTTGGCGCATTTAAATTTTAGATCGTTGAAATTCATGCGAAAAGATGGTTTGATATCTTGCACTAGTAATCACGACTCTAAATGTGAAATTTGCATACAAGCAAAAATGACTAAGAAATCCTTCCCAAGTGTGGAAAGAAAATCCCAACTTCTAGAACTTGTGCATTCTGATATTTGTGAATTTAATGGCAGAGTTACCAGAGGTGGTAATAGGTATTTCATAATATTTATTGAGGATTGTTCTAGATATACTTATATTTATTTGATGAAAACTAAGGATGAGGCTTTTGACAAATTTAAGTGTTATAAGGCTGAAGTTGAGAATCTCATGGAAAGGAAAATCAAAACTCTTCGTAGCGATAGAGGTGGTGAATATTTTCCTCATGAATTTTCAGTGTTTTGTGAAGAGCATGGTATTGTACATCAAACTAGTGCACCATACACGCCACAATAAAATGGTTTGGCTGAGAGGAAGAATAGGATGCTAGTAGATATGGCCAATTCTATGCTCTTGAAAGCGAAATTAAAATCCTCTTTGTGGGGTGAAGCATTACTTACCGCCTGTTATTTGCATAATAGAATTCCTTCACAGAAATCAAAAGTTTCACCTTACGAAGTATGGATAGCCAGGAAACCAAACTTGAAGTACCTTAGGGTATGGGGATGCATGGCCTTTTATCGCGTTACAGACCCTAAGAGAACAAAATTAGGGCCAAGAGCTCTCAAGAGCGTGTTTGTTGGATATGCCGAAAACTCAAAGGCATATAGGTGATTGGATTTAGAATCCAATGTGATAGTGGAATCAAGGGACGTAGAATTTATTGAAAATAAATTTATCGATGATTCCAAATCGTCAAATCGTACTCCAACAATGAATCTCGAAAGGCTTCCGATGATATTGAACCTCAACGGAGAAGTCAAAGGGCACGGAAGGAAAAAGGATCGGGCCCTGATTTTGTCTCACCAGATTCTCTTATCTTTCTTAATGAAGGAGATAGAGAAATTTTCCTGAAGAAAATTCCTATTGCACTCGATACGGAAGATGATCCAAAAACATTCTCTGAAGCTATGGCTTCTAGAGGTTCAGGTTTCTGGAAAGAGGCTATAAACGACAAAATGGACTTGATATTATTGAACAATACTTGGACATTAGTCGATTTACCTCCGGGTTCAAAACCTATTGGGTGCAAATGGGTGTTTAGGAGAAAGTATAAATCAGATGGGTCTCTACAAATATTTAAGGCTAGATTGGTAGCAAAATGTTTTAAACAGAAATAGGGTATTGATTATTTCGATACTTATGCACCCGTGGCTAGAATAACATCCATTAGAGTGTTGATGGCACTTGCCTCCATTTTTAATTTACATGTACACCAAATGGATGTTAAAACCGCCTTCCCAAATGGTGAATTAGACGAAGAAGTCTATATGGAACAACCAGAAGGCTTTGTGATGCCAAATAACGAAAAGAAGGTTTGCAAACTTGTTATGTCCTTGTATGGGTTAAAGCAGGCAGCGAAACAATGGCATGAAAAGTTCGATGCCGTTATTTTATCCCATAGATTTAAGCATAACCATGCAGAAAACTGCATATATTCAACTTTACGGATCTTTATGGTGTTATTATTTGTCTATATGTGGACGATATGCTTATTTTTTGGCTAACATGGAAGGGATTTCAGAAACTAAGAAGTATTTGACCTCCCAATTTAAGATGAAAGATCTTAATGAGGTTGACGCTATCTTAGGTGTCTAGGTGAAGAAACATAGTGGGGGTTACGCTTTATGTCAATCTCATTACATATAGAAGTTGCTTCTTAAATTCAAACATTTAGGATTTAAAGAAGCTAAATCACCTTGTGATTCTTCGGAAAATTGACTGAAAATGATGGAAGAGTGGTTGCTCAATTAGAGTATGCTAGTGTCATTGGGAGTTTGATGTATGCAATGCATTGCACTCGACCTGATATTTCCTTCGCAGTTTGTAAACTCGCAAGATACACAAGTAATCCTAGTGCCATGCATTGGAAAGCTGTTGGAAGAATTATCGGTTATCTTAAAAGGACTTCCAACTTGTAATTATTTTATAATAAGTTCCCAGCGGTATTAGAGGGTTACACAGACGCTAGTTGGATAACTAGCGCGGGTGAAGATAAGGCAACTTCTGGCTGGATCTTTATGATTGGAGGAGGAGCAGTCTCTTGGGATTCCAAGAAAAAGACATGTATCTCCCATTCAACGATGGAGTCAGAATTTATAGCCTTAGCGGCTGCAGGTAAAGAAGCACGATGGCTGAGAAATTTGCTATTGGATATAAAGTTGTGGTCACAACCGATGTCGTCTATTTCTTTGTTTTGCGATAGTCAAGCTACAATGTCTAGAGCATATAATAAAGTTTATAATGGAAAATCTAGACATATTAGATTCTGACATGAATATGTAAGATAGTTAATTTGTGATGGTATTATTACCATAGTTTATGTTCGGTCAAGTGAAAATTCGGATGATCCGTTTACTAAGGGTCTTTGCAGAGACTTAGTGAGGAAAACATCTAGTGGAATGGGATTAAAACCTTACGATCACATGTAGCGGGATCCCAACCTTATGCTTAATTGCTAAACAAGGTTTAATGGGTAAAAACAAGTTTCATTATGATCGGGAAAACACTGATAATTTATGTATTCATTCTAGGATGATCAGTGTAATATTTACGAGGTTGTGTTAAGAATCTTAATGAAGTTCATATCTTCGAGGTAACATAGATACCAAGAAGATGAAACTTCATCTATATAAACATGAGAAGTTTAGCCGCTTCTAACAAAAAGTTTTAAAGCTTTACTTTCGTAAATGTTTATGAATCCAGGATCGAGCACATGGCCTAAGGTGCTAAAATAATGTGAATTACTCACCGGAACTTGATAGATTTATGTGTGTGATACTTCCGCTTCTGATTCTAGAGTTTTTGTTTAATCTGCGGACACCAAATACTTTATTAGAAGTTTGAAGTATTTACACTAATTGGGGTTTAAGTCGAGAGACACCTTCTTGTATGCATAAATCTATCACGATTGAACTGGAATTTACAAGCTAAGTGGGGGATTGTTGAAGATAGCTTGTAAATATGTTGAAGAAATTTGTCCCAAATCATAGAAAATAGAGTTATTGTGCACTTTATATATGGAAACCCATTAATGACATTCAATTGAGTTACCATATAGAGTGGTTATCCTCTACAACTCGCACACGCGCGCGCGCAAGGCTTAATGTGGCGCTTTCGTAGGCGCACTTAGGCACTTTGGCGACGTGGCGTGTGTGGCGCGACGCAAGTTAGTTTAAACAATAACTGTTTTTCATTTTTATTTTTTCTGACGGTTATGGCGGTTATTTCGGTTGATGAAAGGATGTGTTGTTATAAACAGACACAACTGTTATGAACAAACACACCCCTTCATTCATGTTCTTTCGTGTACTATAAATAAGCCAAACATCCAGAAAGTTATCTATCAGTTTCAATCACAGTTTCACAGAGAATTCTACAGAACTTCTGCAGATTGCAAGCTGTAGAACCGACGCGACTTGTTGTATCCTGGAGGGGAATCGCCAGAACCCGGCAGCATAGTGGGGCGATTTATCCCTTAAAGAAAACGTTCATCGTGCCTCAAGTCCTGTTTTCTTCCATCATCCATTATACTCGGCATAACACCTTTTCTCTTTGTTGTTTTGGTGTTCTTTGTCTCTGGGATCTGCTTTCGTATTTGTATTCTTCGATTTTGTTGTTTGCCCCTCTTCTGCTCTTCTTCAGTCTCTCCAATGTGTAACTCTATAGAAGACTGTCCTCCTCCTCCTCCTCCTCCTCCTCCTTGTTCAGAGTTCTTTTCCACCTTCTGGGTGTCTCTGACTTTAGGGTTCTCGCTTTGGGTTTTGATTTCTGATACAGGTTTCTTTGTGTTTATTTCATCTTATTTCAGTGTCTGTGTAATTCTTATGGTGCTAATGTACTAACTGATAATTTGACCCCAATGGATCCTCCAATACATTAGTTCTCTTCCATGGTTTCGTCTTTGTACATGTTCTCAGATTGCAATGTTGATTTGGACAGTTTCTTATCAATTTCTTTACGGTAATTCTCTTTGTTGGTATTTTAAGTTCGGGGTTGATTGAATTGGCGGGAAATTGGTAACTGCTGAATAAGAATATACGATAGGTTTCCTTTAGCTTCTATTTTTCTTGAAAAATGATACTTCTATGGTTTAGGAACTTATCCTCCAATCATTTGCTCATTTTGTTTTTTGTTTCTCAAATATGTTCCATTCGTCTCTTCTTGCTTTGAAAATTTTGTCTGAAATTTGCTGGTCTAGCCAGTTTTAATCAATCTGTGTTCTATCTTCACTGAAGAAAACTCCGCACTTATTTAGCATATCTGCATCATGCCCTAATCTTTGTAACATTATCTGGTTGGAGTACTGGCTGGGTTGATCTTCACAAAGAATTCAGACTTGTTCACTCAAGTAGCCGTCTCTCTCCAACATTCACGCATTCGTTTGCTGGATTTTATATTATTTTGTTTTTATTTAAATATCTAGATTCACTATATCTTGAATTGAGGATTCAACTGAAAATTTAATAAACTTTTGCTGTTTTGATGAGACAGAAGAAGGAGCTGAATGAGTTCGTTTAAGGTTGCTGTTAGTCAGACCAAGGTGCCTATTGGTAATAATTCTCCTCCTTCCTGAATTCTGATGCTTTTGTTATATTCTCGTGTTGAACAAAGTGAATTAAACTTTGTTAAGTGTTGATCCCAAGTCGATATTATGTGAGTTTTTTTTTTTTTTTTTTAAAGTGGGGCAGTGTCTAAGGGGTCTAGGTGCAAGTTCTCGCACAGTTTGAATGTTCAAAGGAAATGCGAGAAGAGCAGTATCTATGGTCATCAGCGTGATGAAGGTTGGTTGTTTGGTTGCGAATTTACTAGATAATGTTTGTTTCTTATGTATGGTTTGATCTCAAACTTAATTTTTTCTATTCTTAATTTTATTTTGCTAACCCTGTTTGTATAAAACGGGGAAAATTATACTATGGCCTATTCATTTTAGTCGCCCTTCAACTCTTCCGTCCTCCCCGTTTCTCCTATCTTGGCCATACCTGTTTTCTGGCTCTCTACTTTTTTTGACTTACAACCCATATGCAAGTATGCCACCATCACTGTGGCCGTCAATTCCACCAGCAGTGAGTAACAAAGAAGCCACCACCGCGCCACTAAACCACTACCAAAGCTGCCGCCGCTACTTCCTCATCTTAAACTGCCACTATTAGCATAAAACCATATCTCAACGAATCATCGGAGAGGCGGATGGGTATGCGAGATGAGTAAAAAAAAAGCGATCAGCATAAAAACAGCTCTTTTAGGTGAAAGAACGAGTACCCAGTGTCGATTTGACACGAAATGTCACACCCAAAATTGATGAATTTAAAGCAACTGGATGAACTTAAAGCTTATAACAAAATTGAAGAGCCTACCGCTTTTCCTTTATGTATTTTGCTCTTCCTATTTTATTTTTGGGATTTTATAGAAGTTGTTTCATTGCTTAACAGCGCAGATGGCCTGTTAAAAGTGTCTTTAATCACAGGTTTTGATGGCCACAAATCGCATTGACATCCTGGATTAGGCGCTTTTGAGGCCTGGAAGAATAGACTGGAAGATAGAGTTCCCCAATCCCAATGAAGATGTATGTTTCTTTCCCTCAAAATAGCTTATATTGGTCTTGTTGCAGTCGATTGATTTGGAAACCTGATAATGTGTTTTTTTTTGTTTGCTAATCAACTAGCTCCTAGTTTGATTGTGGACCATCGTTCATGGTAATGATGATTCTGAAGTTGGACTATAGTTTTGGTCCTTCTGCAAATTAGTGTGCTTGACGAAGTTTAATTGTAAAACAGTTTTCACTAATATGTTTTATTTTCCCACGTCGTGGTGGTAAATCCTCATCTGCTTGTCCTTGTAACTTGCAGTCTCGCTGTGATATTTTGGAGATTCAATGAAGGATAATGAACTTAATGCGAGGGATTGATTTGAGGAAAATAGCTTAGAAGATGAATGGTGCTTCTGGTCAGTTAAGTTTCTCTTCTCAGCCCAGCTTTATGTCATTTTGTGTGTGTATATAGTGCATAGATAAAGAACTTTACAAGAATACAACCATTTTCTCTAGCAAAATGATTAAATTCTAATTACAAATTTACTTCAATTTACAGTTAAGGTAATAGGCGGTGTAATTAAATCATACAGAAGATATTAATAATTTTCAAATTCATCCAAAGTTAAAACTTAAAAAATTTATAAGAAAAAGAAATATGCTGCAGATGAGGTGAGAAGCAGCATAGTTATTGATTTTTTTTGAGCACATACCAATATTTAATGAGTAAAATACTCTTATTTGGACCTTCTTTGTGATGATGCACCAACCGTAAATTACTAAAAGCATGTACGAATACATCGGAATGTTTAGAGATTCTTTTAGACATCAGTTCTTTAAATAATTAATTCGGAGCTTCGTTTTAGTTGTCAACATGCAACAATTACTTTGTTTCCTAACTTTCGAAAAAATCAAAATTTCTTAATTTACTATCAGCATCAGAAAAGTTAGCAAGTGATCCAAATTAAGCTGGATTTATTCACTGTAATTTTTTATAAGGCCTGAGGCCAAAAAGATGCCTTTGGTGCTGAAATTTGAATGGTCATTGGAAGTCTCCCTTGGTCCAGTTGTAGATTTAGAGTTGTCTGGTCTTCTGAATTCTTTGGGAAGATGCTGTCATTTCCATATCCTAGTTTGTGATTTGGGAATTTTGTCTTTGTTTCTTGCTCTGAAGCTGCGTTGTGGTATTCTCTGGCTCTCTGCTTCATTCGACTCTACATTTTAGCCAACTTCATGTTCTTCAATTTTGATCTTTTGGGTTGTAGCTTAATACTTTTCTAAAAACAAAAGATAATAAATATTGACCATGTATAGATATTGCTGTCAAAGTTCTCATCTTTACCTTTGTCGGTGGCAGAAAAGAACCATTCTTTGCATTTTCTGGAGTTGGGACTAATGCAGCTTGGTAATCTGATAGTATTGATTACTTGATCAGGCCATAATGACGTAAGAACTAGAGAGTTTTAATTTGTTCATTGTGTCGACTATTCATGGTTTCTTCAATTAATTGTCGTGGCTTAGATGAGACTGCGAAGTTGTCTCCGTCCTCTCACTAACGAACTTTAGTTGTAAGTATCCTCATCCTTGGAAATCTGAAAATACATTCGGGATGTTAAGAAATGTGTCTCTTCCTGTCTCTCGATTGAGACAGCCCAAACCGTAAATGAAATCCACTGTACAATTCACTTACGATTAGTATTGCATAAGAAAAGGCAAGAGCGCAACTTAGTTGCATTCATCTTATGCTTGCATCTTGATTGTCTTCATCCATTTTTTTCTTATTGCAAGAGTACTAAAACTCTTTGTCCAGTTAGAAAGGTAAAGAAAATGGAATGTGATTGATATTGAAGAGTTTAGCAGGTATATTATAAAATCGAGTCACTATTTTCGCCTAACGCTACGGTTAGTGAAATATGGTCTTTATATCAGAATAGTACTGCTAAATATTCTCAAATTATGACGGAAGTTCCATAGACTAAAAGTAACAATAGCACCAGTTATGTGTAGGTGCTTTACAGAGAATTAGTACCCACAAGACTTCTATTTTTCTTTTCCGTATGTGAAGTTAGCATTCTTCATTGAATTCAAGATCTGAATCGACGTTCCGTCGGTGATTTATTCACATTACATTACATTCTCCCAAAGCTCTTATATTACTTGACACTGCATTATTCATATGCTTTGTTTCAGTGAAAACACATCTCTGATGGAGCTTAGTTGAATTAGCTACTGAATGATGCAGGAGGCTTTATAAGTGGTCCATAAAAATCAGGTTTGCAGGCATCAGATTCATGATTTCCAGTATACTTGTACGTATTTGATATTGCGGTGGCCAACCCTTCTTCAAATATCATGTTCCATTCCGCAATCTCACTACTTACATTATCACATGCCATCTTTGAACAAGAATAATCCCAGGCATTGGACCTCTGGCAGACAGCTCTAGCGTCAGTCATTCAGCAGCCAAAGCTCATAATGTTGAACGTTCGATACTTTCGATTACCCAATGCAACTCAAACAACCTTTTAATAAAATCTATCCTTTAAGAATACAGTGTTGGGCACAAGAGATTCCGGCAGGGAGACCTCCGTGTACACCGTACGTAGTGGATCAGGGATCGCACAGGAAGAATAGGGGTGTGTGTAGGGAGAGAGTAAGTCAGTAGCAATGTCTGAGAGAGAGACAGAGGTTTGGCAGAGCTTCCGCGTATGGCAGTGTTGTCCTCTTTGTATGGAAAGAGTAACGATGTATATATACTGGAGAACATGACCGTTGTAGCGTGGTTAATGCGCCCATTAATGGCGGCTTAATTGGCTTAACCATAACGGCACGTTCGTCCGAGTATATAGGAACCGTTAGAGCACGTGGTGCGCGAGTACCGGAACCGTTACGAGGTTGACCGGGTTTGACCGGATTGACCGGGTCTAAGGAGCTCGTGCCAAAGATCTCTCAAAACAGTTACTAAAGGTCGCGCGCGGGCTTGGCTCGCACGCGACAGGGCTTACCCTAGCCTCCAAACCACAAGTCCCTACAAGTCCCGTGCAGTGGTATGCGAGGGCTCTGTCTCGCAGCCCCCACATGGATCAGCTCGGCTGGTGATCCTGTGTGTGTGGAGCACAATATGGTGTGCTGGATGGTCGCCACGTGGCCTAGATCTGCCATGTCATAAAGCAGTATCTACATTAGCCCCCTTTCTGCGCGTGAAGGCTCGTAGCTGTATAGGCTTCCATGCGCGGAAACCAACATGCGCGTCGTCGCCACGCACCAATTCAAATACGGGTAAGTTCAGCCCCCGTGCGTGTCATTATGACCTAAAACCCCTAGAGTCGTGCCGTCTGACCTTTAGGGTTTTAGGCGTGACGTCAGCCCGTCCTGTGATTGCGCGATACGACGGTGACGGTTGCGATTCGACTACTGAAGGGACGCAACCCTTCATTCTTTTGGATAAATACCTTGTATCCCATTATTGCAAAGCATCACTTCTTTCTCTTAAAGTGAATGGTACCCGGAGATCTTCGAGAGCAGATCCAGATAATCAATCACCAGTTCAGAACTGCAATTCGTATTCTTCAATTGTGCATATCCAAGCAGGCTTCAAGGAAACAAGGTTGGCCTCGTTTACTTTTTGATTTTAAAATACCGGCGTTTGCCTTGAACTGCGTTGAATCTGTAAACCCATGAAGTCTGTGAAGAGGCTTTGATTTTTGAACCTGCTTCGTTTTAATCTTTCAACGATATTGGGTCTTGCAAATCCCCAATTTCTGAAATCGGCACCGGAACTGTTTGCTTTCCTTTGCATAGATCTCGAATTCCAAAATTCAAACTGAAGTGTGGTATTTCTCCCCCCCTTTTTTGCCCTTTCGCAGGAATGGCCAAAACAAGAGTAACCAGACCCTTCAAGGAAGATGAAGAGATGCCGGAGCTTCCGCAGGCTCTGTGGCGAAAAGCCCCCTTTCTGGGTGGGAAGGATTTTTACCACGCAAGGGTGAAGGCGAAGAGGATGCCTGATCCTGTTCCAGTTGAGCGGTTGTTAACACTGACTCGCCCAGTTAACTCAGCCTTGCTCGAGTTAGTTGGCTCCGAGGATGTGGTTCGATTGGGAATCGAGAATGGGCACTTCCCATACACTGCAATTTCTACTCAGGCGTTTGTCCAGAAGTTGGACTATATGGATGAGTGGACTGACCACGTGTTGGGTAATTACGCCGAAACTCTCGATGAAGCCGGCATTTTCTTCGCTGTCCGTGCTATGAAGGGTGCTGCCGTGAAGTTGGATCAGTCCATGCTTCTAGACCTTCTGTCCCGCTATTCGCCTGCGACTCACACGTTTCACTTTGCTGAGTTCGAGGCTGCCCCCACGCTCGAGGACGTTCAAATGCTGTATGAGCTTTCCCCCATGGGCGAGGTGGACCCTTTGAGTCACCTAAGAACATCTGCGGAATTGGCCTTGTACGCGCAGATGGAGGAGTGCCTAGCAGAGGTGAAGAAAATCTCCACCCGGTGGACCAGTACAAAACCTCTTCCGAACTGGCAGCTGGTTGATACATCTGCGAAGAATACCTGGAACAAGTGGTTGCAGTACTTCTTCCGAGACTATGCGAGCAGCAGCATTACTAAGAAGCTTTTGAGCGGAAACCCGAAGGCCGAGAATTACGTAGAGGGCAAGGGTTATCATTTGACCCTTTGCGCCTTTCTTTGTGCTTGGCTGTCGAGGTATCTGATTGATGGTCACCCCCATGACGGGGTCTTTTACCATGTGCTGCCACTTGCGGTGAGGCTCGCTCTTGGCCAGAGGGTCGCACTTGGACCCTTGGTCTTGGGTACGTTGTATTATAGGCTGGACCAGCTGGTTCTGGCGATGAGGGAATCGCGCGGCCGTCTCGATGTTCTGACCTTTGTCAATATCAGCTTTTTGACAATGTGGGTTTTTGAGCGCTGGCCGTCTTATGCTCCAACTCCCCTCCCACTTGAGAAGTGGTGTCCCCCAGGCGAGACGGAAGCGTTCAACAGCGGGAGAGCTGCGAGATGGTTTGGAGCAAGCAACACCAAGTGTACTTGGAGCTTGATATGCGACAAACGAAAGGAGTTCACTGCCAGGCCCTACACCACACGTGTTGAGAATGTGCGGTGGTTTCCAAAGCTATACCCTTCCAAAGGTATGGTCATGTCAGAAGACCTTCTCTTTGAAAAGGGGCCCCATTTCCACGAGCGCTATCGTGAGTTCTTTTGCTGGTGTCTGCGAGGTTCTCTTCCTGCACTTGCAGAGCATATTCGTGAGCTCGTGCCACGATATGAAAGGCTTACAGTGGATGTTGACCCCACTCGGGTCTCTCCTCAGTTTGGTTTCGATGCGGTGGCCCCATCAATCTGGCCCCAGTCTATCGTCAGAGGGTGCTACAAGCGCTTGCTGACAAAGGAGTGCAAGACGGTCCTCATGAGCAATCTTCCCTTCGAGCAGCCTGCGGGAACTCGCAAGGGTGGTTGTTCCCAGAACTGGATCGCATACTGGATTGCCCAGCAGACGAGGATGGAGACGGAGGCGGCGAAGCAGCCAGGAAGGGCCCCCTTGATCAAGAGAAACTCTTTTCCGTTTCGCCCCAATTGCAGTTTGAGCGAGTCTGAGTACGGTTGCTACTCGTTGTTGGACCGCGAGAACCACTTGTGCCCCGATTTCATTCTGAAGGAGCAGGTCGATGCAATCAAGAAGGGTGACACGCAGGTCATCAAATATAGCAAGGCGTTTGCTGAGGTAAGCAGTTTCCTTGCATGCTTTTAAGCTCTTTGATTTGCTTGCACTGATGCTTTTCGTCCTGTATTGTTCAGTGTCATGTGCGGAGGTTCGTAGCTGGTGACCGCTCCAAATCGCTGGTGGACACTATTGTTGCCACCAGAAAGAGGGGAGAATCGTACCGGCTAGCATGGAGGATGGATGCCGAGGTCGAGACAAGGGTTTGCGCAGTCATGAATACTTTTGCTGACTCGCTGATAGACAACCCTCCGGCTCCGTCTCCTCCTAGAGATGACCCGTCCCCTCCAGCGACTGCGGCGCCAAGAGTGAAAAGACCTAGGCAAAAGGGAATTACGATTTCTTCCCCTAGGAGCGCTCCAGCTTCGCCCCCAGTGAGGTCCCTTTCTGTCAAGGACAAAGGTAAGGGTCGTATGCCCGGCAAGGTGCGAAAAGATCTCGCAGTTGAAACCTTCGTTCCATTCAAGTAATGAAGAAGAAGAAGAAGGAACAGTTGTGATGCGCGAGGAAGAGTCAGGAGGTACTTCCGTCGCATTTCCTTGTCCTTTATCATGACTTCTATGCAGTTCTTTTCTTTGAACCGATTGTATATTCGCAGATGATGATGATGAAGCCGTTGGTGGCCTCGTGGCCAAGAGGCAAAAGAGAGATGCCCACTCTGGCGTTTCAGATGATCCCATAAGCGAGGATGTTCTTGCTGAGTCCCGGAGGACAGCCGCAGAGGTTGCTGAAAGAAGAAGGCAGCGAGAGGAAGAGGAGCTCGAGCGTGTGAAGCAACGGAGCCTCGAAGAGCAGCATGTTGACGACTTAGTGCGTCTAGTTGGCGAGGAAGACGAGCTTCCCGAAGAAGTGGCTCCCCATGTGGAGGAAGAAGATGAGGTTCCCGAAGGGGATGCAGCGGAGCTAGAGCAAGTCCAAGCAGACTTCGCAGAGATCGCGGGTGGCGATAAAGGTGAGATCTTCAATCTCGCAGTTACTTATAGAGATGTAATTGTGGGTGCGTTGAAGCACGGTGTGTCAAAGCCTGACATTCGTCGTTGGTTGGTAAGCAAATGCGGAGAACCCTCAGGTAATCATTTTGAGTGATATGCACGTACTAGGCTGTAACCATTTGAGACAAAGTCATGACTGGTTTAATCGCATCCCAGGTCACGCCTTTCTTAAAGATTTGCTTAGTGAGGATACACTGATAGGGCACGGTTCCACGTCCCTAGTGTATGATGAGGATACCTCAATCCCACCTTCGCGTGGAGGTGCTTATTCTTAGCTTTAGCAAAGATAACGAAATAACTTATAACACAAGTTACCTCACGTTATCACATTCGGTATCGCAGGTCATGCTGAGGAACCTGAGCTGGAGCAGAGAAGCCAGACTTCTGCATCCCATGTTCCAATTTCGAGCTCCCATACTGAGAAGCCCGTCGCAGCTGCTGGACACGCAAGTGAGCATCTCGAGGATGTCATTGAACTCTCCGATGACGTCGAAGCTGATGCCGTGCCGATGGACGAAGGTGTCCGTACCGGTGGTGAGGAGGAAAGGACAAGTGATGCCAACCTTTTCGCATCTGATAGTGTCTTCCGTCCAGCGACTTCGGTTGTGCCTCCGGCGATGACTGAGCCAGGAGCACCTATTCCTGCGTGGAGCATTTGGGGCTCGCAGGTTGGGAATGTAATCGCAGCTGGTGCAGCCTACACTCTTCCTCCTAACTATGAGAGTTTGGAGCTCGCAGCTGATAGGAGAGCCATGGAGCGAGGGCAGTCTTCGAACAACCCGGTGGCTCGCATTCCCTCTATTCATGAAATTCTAGAAGGCACTGGTAAGCAGAGATTTACCATTCGCACGTCGCATTATTTGCTTGCGAGTTTTGATATCATGACTTGTTTTTGATGTCTCAGGTTTGAAGCAAACCGATGTAGACTGGGTGGTTCGAATGCGCCTCAGATACCCCCGATCGTTTGTGAGGTGTCTGGAGATCAGTCCTTTTGACAGGAGGCTATTCCTTACTGAAGCCATCTGGATACTAGAGCAGCTGTGTGCGGCTACACCTGCGACCATTTCGGCCCAGAGTGCCGAATTGCTGTGTGGCATGTGCCAAAATCTCGTGCTCAAAGTCCAAGGCAGACTTGGTTTCAAATTTCTCAAGGACAGAGTTACACTGATTCGCGCAGCTGTAACTTTGAATCTCGGGCACCAGAATCTCGCAGCTGAGATGCAGAAGGTGGAGCAGCAGAAGCAAAAGGTTGATGAAGCTTTGAAGCTGTATCAGGAAATGAATGCCAAGTGCGAGCAACTAAAGCAAGAAGTGCAACAAGTGGAGAGGCTGATCGAGCAGTTCGAGCCCCAGGACTCCTTAGTCAAAAATTTGTTTTGACTTTTCGAATTTTGAAAAGAAAACAGGAAAATGGTTGAGACATTAATGTAATATTTTGAAACATTAATGTAATGTTGCTAGGGTTTCTCCCCCTTCTTTTTTAACAACAAACAATGAGTTTGCCCGTTTTGCCCCTTTCGGGATTTGATTGGACATTTCTGTGCATATCCAATTATGACATCAGCAATTGATTCTTTGCTTGATTTTCGCGCTAATTTCTCGGCAGATAAGCACGCTTCCGTTGGGAAGTCCATCCGAATCATGACTATCCGTCATTTATTAGGATACGCAACCGAATCGTCGTAGCCTTTAGTAGGGTAATTGATTGTTACCGCTTTTCAAGGCGTAAGTGATTGAACTTACCCTCTTTTTGAATTTGCTGACTCATCTTTAAGCAACCGAAGAGTCTCCACAGGGCCTATATAAACCCCGTCTTTGCCATTTGGGCTCTTTCATCCCAAACATGTGCTTTGCCGTGAGTCCTTGCGACTGCTGGCTTCAACGCTTGTTTTTCGTTGATTCATGGCAACTTCAAGTTTTGAATCCTGAGTTTGCGCTTTGTGCTATAGAAATAGTTTCCAAGATCCACTTTATGAGGCTTATTGCTGTTTATAACCATCATAAAGAGGATGCAGATAATACCTCATGTGTGTTCGAAGAAATTTCTTCGTGTATTATGTGTGCAGGTCATGTTTCCGGCCGCCTCGTGGCGAGGTGCAACGCCGTAGTGACCGTGCTACCGTCTCGTAATGAACGGCGTGATTCTCCTCCAGCATCCCTGGAGGAGAGTTTCTTGCCTCTTCGTTCTTGAACTCAGGAGGCTCGCCAATGCCCTTGTCGATCAGGACAAGGAACCTAGTACCAGAGGAATGACGGCTTCCCCTGTTTTGTACGACTGCATACACCGGAACAGGTGGTTCCTCTGGTACACATCTTAATCAGACAGGGGTCTCGTCAAATCCGTAGATTTGCGTACTGTGCTGCCGGTGTCAGAACCGGTGGATTCTCTCTTTTCTTAGCCGAGAGTTTCCTTGGTGCATATCCGGCTTACCAGCCATTTTTCGAATGTATTGTAAGCCATGCTGGCTGTGTAGTTAGATGCGAGCTTGTCGCTTGTAAGCTGCTATCTAGATAGATAAATTGTAAGTCATTTGACTCATAATGATAAATAGTATTTGTATCATCTGTTCTTTGCAATAAAATACAATTTCGCATGCGTTTCGGCTTGTTTTGCCTTGCATGATGACATGTTATGATTTCACATATGCGATGTCAATTTACAGATATTTCGCTAGATCATTCGAGATCGTAATTTCGCAGCTGTGCCATCTTGACGGATGGGCTTGTAGTTGGTCGTTGTAAATCGTATGAGATCACGTTCACAACGTTGTTATTGTTCCAGATAATTTTCCAGAGATCAATCAAGATCGTTGAGCTGTGCAAATTGCTATCATAGAAGATAGGCTTTGTTTGAGATCGTTTCTCGCATAAACTGCTATCACAGCAGACAGATCTTTAGAAGATCAAATAAGATGATTCTGCACTCGCGTTGCCATCATATCAGACGGGCTTGGATAATTAACAAAAATTGCTATCGTAACAGATAGGCTTGAGAAGATCATTATAAGATCGACTCGTCATTCTCAAGAGATAGGCGTTAGATGATCGATTGAGATCGCTTTTGTATTTCGCTGCTATCGCCAAAGATAGGCTTTGGATAATCATGTAAGATCGTATTTTCGTTTGGGTGCTATCGTAAGAGATAGGCTTTAATGATCACTTAAGATCGCATTCGTATTTGATTGCTACCATGAGAGATAGGCTTTAGATGATCACTCAAGATCGCATTTGCGTTTGGCTGCTATCGTAAGAGATAGGCTTTAATGATCACTTAAGACCGCATTCGTATTTGATTGCTACCGTGAGAGATAGGCTTTAGATGATCACTTAAGATCGCATTTGCGTTTGGCTGCTATCGTAAGAGATAGGCTTTAAATGATCACTTAAGATCGCATTTGCATTTGATTGCTACCATGAGAGATAGGCTTTAAATGATCACTTAAGATCGCATTTGTGTTTGTTGCTATCGTAGAGATAGGCTTTAGATGATCAACTAAGATCGCATTTGTGTTTGTTGCTATCGTAGAGATAGGCTTTAGATGATCAATTAAGATCACATTCGTATTGGCTGCCATCGTAGGAGATGGGCTTTAGATGATCTCTTAAGATCGCATTCGCGTGTAACTGCTATCGTAAGAGATAGGCTTTAGATGATCGATTAAGATCACATTTGTAGTGGCTGCCATCGTAGGAGATGGGCTTTAGATGATCACTTAAGATCGCGTTCGCGTGTAGCTGCTATCGTAAGAGATAGGCTTTAGATGATCGATTAAGATCACATTTGTATTGGCTGCCATCGTAGGAGATGGGCTTTAGATGATCACTTAAGATCGCATTTATATCTAGTTGCTATCGTAAGAGATAGGCTTTAGATGATCGATTAAGATCACATTTGTATTGGCTGCCATCGTAGGAGATGGGCTTTAGATGATCACTTAAGATCGCATTTGTATCTAGTTGCTATCGTAAGAGATAGGCTTTAGATGATCGATTAAGATCACATTTGTATTGGCTGCCATCGTAGGAGATGGGCTTTAGATGATCACTTAAGATCGCATTTGTATTTAGTTGCTATCGTAAGAGATAGGCTTTGATGATCAGTTAGGATCACGTTTGCATTTGCTGCTATCGTAAGAGATAGGCTTTGATGATCGATTAGGATCACGTTTGCGTTTGCTGCTATCGTGGGAGATAGGCTTTGAATGATCGATTGAGATCGCATTTGCTATCGTAAGAGATAGGCTTTAATGATCAATTAAGATCGCGTTTGTATTTGCTGATATTGCAGCGAATAAATCTTTGTTAACAGCAATAACAAATTAAATAGAACGATATAAACAGCTAGATATATGAACTTCTCATTTGGGAGAATTCTTTTATTATAGCATTCTCATATGGGAGAGATAGGATTACAATCCTCTCATATGGGAGAGGAGATTGCGAATATCGTAGCCACATGAGACATTAAGCAGCGTTATCATAAAATGTATGAAATAAGAGAAGTCAAGGATAGTACTTCTTGATCCAGCGCATGTTGACTGAGCTTGGAGTTGAGGTTGTGCCGTGCAACCTTCGTATGCTGCAGTAGCCGCTATCGAAGACTTCTGTGACTTCGAAGGGTCCTTCCCAATTAGCTGCGAACTTTGGGTGAGTTGCTTCTCGCATGCAGTGGTCAGATGCGCGCAAGACCAGGTCGCCAACTGCGAAATCCCGTCGCTGGACTGTCTTGTTATAGGCGCGAGCGATTCTTTCTTGGTACCGCTTGTTAGTCCTTTTGGCTTGTTCTCGCTTTTCTTCCAGCAAGACTAAATCATGATCGCGTTGGTTTTCGTAGAGTGCGTGGAAGGCCAGCCTTGCCGAATTGACTCTGACCTCCGCAGGTACCACAGCTTCGGTCCCATAACATAGTAGAAATGGCGAGGCCCCTGTGGGTGTCCTTGGAGAAGTTCTGTAGGCCCACAGAGCTGTGTTAAGAGAGTCGGCCCACTTCTTGTGGTCATCTGCGACCATCTTGCTCAGAATTCTCAGCAGCGTTTTGTTAGTCGCCTCGGCTTGCCCGTTTCCCTTTGGATAATAGGGGTAGAGCATATCTGCCTGATATTGTACTCCGCAAGTTTTGTAGCTACCTGACGATTAACAAAAGGAGTACCGTTATCTGAAAGAATAGTATTCGGGATTCCGAACCTGCATACGATGTTTTCCTGGATGAAGTTGACCACAGCCAGCGCGTTTGCCGACTTCAGTGGTATTGCTTCCACCCATTTGGTGAACAGCTCAGTTGCGGTAAGAATGAAATGGTTCCCATGTGACGTTGGTCGGATGGGGCCAATGAAGTCCAAAGCCCACGTGTGAAATGGCCATGGCGTTCCTAGTGCATGTAGGTCCACGGCGGGAGCGTGCACTAGGTTCCCTTTGAATTGACATTCTTGGCAGCGTCGCACCTTGGTGCGGCAATCGACTTCCATCGTGGGCCAGAAGTATCCGATTGAGAGGAGCTGTCTGCATAATTTCGCACCTCCCTGGTGTTCCACCTGATGGGAGAGATCCATGACTTCTTGTGCTTCCCTATCGTCTAGGCATCGCAGCAAGTTGCCCTCATGACCTCTTCGCCAAAGCAGATTTTCCTGAACCACATATCGCGACGCTTTCCTCTTCAATTTGTCGGCTTCTTTTCTCGATTCGGGTACGGCGCCCTGGGTGAGGAATTCAAACAATGGCTTCCTCCAGTCTGTGTCGTCATCGGTTAGAGCGATGAGCAGAGAATCTTTGATTAGTGCGCAACTTTCGCACTTCCCTTGTATCAGGGCTGCAACTGTTGACATGCTTGGCCAATAAATGCCATATCTCTGAGCTTTTCTGTAGATTGACACCTCGCTTTCTCCGCAAGCGTGTTGGTGAATCTTTTCCAGCAGCTGTTGTCCCTCTTGCTCGGAGACACATCGCATGAGTATTCCTCCGGGACCTTTGTAGTAAAGGGTGTTGTCGTGGATACAGTATCCTTTCGTGAGTGCCCAGCTCTCGCTGCTGGTGCCTTTCGCAATAGCTTGCAGAATTGCTTTTCGCCAGTCTGCGTCATCCATGTGTTCGTCGTCGCACGCATCTTCTGTTAATGCCGACGATGTTCGCACTTCGATGGAAATCCTCGCGGGGCATTTGTCTATGCTGACCTTGGATCCTAGGGTTTCTAAGGCGTCTGCATGCCTGTTGTCCGCTCGGGGCTTGTGCTCGTATTTCACGTCGCAGAATTACTGCATCAGCTTTTGCACCAGAGTGCGGTATGACAGGAGGTTGATTTCCTTTAAACCATATTCGCCCGAGGCTTGCTTAACAATCAGTTTGGAATCTCCCATGACCGTTAAGTTGCTCACTTCCAAAGCTTTCGCCGCACGGAGTCCCGCGATAAGAGCCTCGTATTCCGCCTCGTTGTTCGTGACTGCGAAATTGAGTTTTGCGGACATCTGTATGACTTCCCCGTCCGGCTTTGTCAAGACTATCCCAATGCCTCCACCTTTTCTGGTTGACGAACCATCAAAGTGGAGGGTCCAATAGGGCACGTCGATTGCGTAGATTTCAGGGCCTTCGAGCTCTTCCTCGATCACGGGTTCGTGACTGTTGTCGGGAAACTGTGCCAACAGATCTGCTACCGCCTGCGACTTGATCGCTCTTGGCTTCACGCACGTGATGTCGTATTGAGAGATGGTCATATACCATTTCGCCAATCTCCCGCCCGGAGTAGTGTGAGTTAGCAAGTATCTTATGGGGTCGCTTTTGGTGACCACCACTACTTTGTGCGATGCAAAATAGTGTCTCAACTTCTCTATCACAAAAAATAAGGCAAGGCAATGACGTTCGATGTCTGTGTACCTTGATTCAGCAGGCTGCAGGATGCGAGAGATGTAATAGATAGGCCTCTCTTGGCCCTCATACACCTGAGCCAAGAGTGCTCCTATAGATCTCCTTGTTGATGTAAGATATAGCAGCAGCGGTGATCCCAGTTGAGGCGCGATCATAATCTTTGGGGATGTAAGTATTCCCTTTAGTTTTTCAAATGCGGCTTCGTGGTCAGGAGCCCAGTTGTACGCGGCGTCCTTCTTGAGAAGAGTGCTGAAACAGCATGTGATTTCGGCGATTGCTGGGATGAATCTCCGCAGATATGACAATTTTCCCAAGAATGTTTTCAAGGCACTTTGGTTGTGAGGTGGCGTCATGCCGGTGATGGCTGACACTTTCGCAGGGTCAGGCTCGATCCCTTGGCGATGAACCACGCACCCCAAAAACTTCCCCGAGGTCACGCCGAATGCGCATTTCATAGGGTTCATTTTCAGTTGAAAGCTCCTGCATCTGTTGAACACTTTTCGCAGGTCTGCAAGGTGATCTGCTTCATGCCTGGATTTGACTACCAGGTCATCCACATAGAATTCCACTTCTTTGTGCATCATGTCATGGAATAGAGCCATCATGGCTCGCTGATAGGTTGCGCCTGCGTTCTTGAGACCGAATGGCATTACCGTGTAGTTGAATACTCCCACGGGAGTGATGAATGCAGTTTTCTGTGCATCTTCGGGGTCCATCTTGATTTGATTGTACCCACTGAAACCGTCCATGAAGCTGAACATGCGATGGCCTGCCGTCGAATCGATGAGTAAATCGATGTTAGGCAGTGGGAAATCGTCCTTAGGGCAGAAGCGGTTGAGATCGCGGAAGTCCACGCAGATGCGGAGCTGTCCGTTCTTCTTTACCACCGGCACGATGTTGGCCAACCACGTGGGATGGTGATTTGGCTCTATGAACTTGGCGTCTAGGAGTTTGACAATCTCCTGTTTGATCTTCACGTTGAGCTCTGGCCTGAAGCTTCTGGTGCTTTGCTTGACCGGTTTAGACCCTGGGATGATGTCTAAACGGTGCATGGTGATGCTCGTGTCCAGACCTGGCATCTCATCGTATTCCCATGCGAATACATCCTTGTACTCAGTTAGGAGCTGCAGCAGCCCTTGTTCCTCTTCGCTTGTGAGGTCCGCACTCAGGAAGACTGGCCTCCTCTTTTCCTCGTTCGGGCTGAGGAACACTTCCTTTAGCTCTTGCTTTTGTGGTCTTGGCCTGTCTTCCATGCATTCGGGCGCTTCTTTGAGTTTCTCGTCTGAAACGATCTGTGTTGGCTCTTCTGTCAGCGCAACTTGTTTGATTCGATTGATTTGCCCAGGGACACCCCCATGCCCGTGTGAGGACGTCCCCGCGCACCTTCATATGCGATAGCATTTCTTCCCGTTGGCGTAGAAGCTCTCTATCTCCTTACCCTCGGGGTCGTGCTTTGCAATCCTCTTCAGGGTATACACATTTTTCCGATGATATGCGATACGCGGCGCCTCTTCGCATGTAGGCGGCTTTTCGTTTGCATCTCCCCTTGTTACCATCACGCCTGCAGGTGACTGGTCCTTGATGTCCTCCCAAAGAGGTAAAGGAGTAGGGTTGAATGGTCCAGGTGTTTGCTCGTCGGCCATCTCGGTGAACCACACCGCCTCGCTGAGATGTGCTTCGTCCAAGTTGAATGGGTTGGTTGAGGCCGGTATTTCGACAATCCTGTCGTTCCAGATAGCTTTCATCATCTGGTGAGCCGTGGAAGGGATTGCGTCGAAGCGATGAATCCAGGCTCGACCGATGATCATGTGATATGTGGTGTTCGCATCTATGACGTAGAACTTCGCCGAACACTTGATCTTACCAATCTGAACGCCTAGGCGGATCCATCCGATCGTCATCCTAGAGTCGCTCCCGAATCCCACCAGCGGGGATGGACGCTTGACCACCTTGTGCTCGGGGATCCCTGCTAGCTTCAGTGTGTGGAGTGGAACAACATTGACCGCTGCTCCTCCATCGACGAATGCTCGCTTAAATTCGACGCCGTTGATGATGGCGGTCACGTACAGGGGCCTCTGGTGGCTCGCATCTGTCTTCTTGTCGCTGGCAGAAAAGGTCATGATCTTTTCTGTAGGACGGGACGCCCTGATGACTTTCCCGTTGGAGACCACGAGCTCCTCTTCGTAGTCCTCCGCTATCCTTAAGATTGCTTTCGTCATATCCGATCGGCATTTTTCTGAGAAGTTCATCTCATCGAAGAATTTGCTGAAGCCGTGCGACCCTTTCATGCGATCGGCACGCTCATCCTCTGTGTCCATGCTGTAGTCTTCCTCTTCATGGACTTCAGCGATGATCGGTAGACCATCCTCTGCGACTTCTTCCAAGTCCACTATTGAGATCATGGCGACCTCTTTGCCCTTTGAGCCCGAATCTGTATGGGCAGGCAGCGGGTTGCTGCGCACGTCCTTCCGGTGGTCGCTGACGATGAGTTCGCCGTTCTTCATCTTCTGGTCGAACGCGAATCTGAGCTTCTTGCACTCGGCTGTAGGATGCATGACTTTGCCGTGATATTCACACCACTTGGGGTCCCTCGTCATCTCCTTGGAGGGTGCTTTCTCAAGCGGCGGCAGGATGCCGTCCTTGCGCCACTGTCTGCAGAGATCGCTCGCTTCCTCCACCGAGCATGGCAGAGGCGGTGCGTCGAAGTTTGTAACTTTTGCTTGCTTCTGGGGCGAAACTGCATTGACCTCAGCTTCGCGTCCTCGCTTGTAGCCGAATCTGCCGATCTTGTAGGTGGTGCCGCTCGCAGGTCGTTCTGGAGCGCTCTTCTTTCTCTGTCTCTCGACGATGGGCTCGATGTTCATCGTGCACTCGATGAGCTTTGAAAACGTGGGTGTTTGCAAATTGATTAGCATGCTCTTGTACTCATCTCGCATGCACTGCAGGCATATCTCTACGAGCCGGCTTTCGAGCATGGGATCCTTGCACTCCAAGGATTTCGCTCTGAATTTCTTGATTAAAGTGATTCCATCTTCCTCGCGTTTCTGATACATCCGCGAGAGGTGGATCATCGTCACCTTCTCTTCCATCTGGAAGAACTTGGTGTAGAACTTCTGGACCATGTCGTCCCAAGTCTTCACAGATCCGGGCTCCAACGTCCGGTACCATTTGTATGCTACATTCCCAAGAGTCTTTGGGAACTCTCGCATCAGCAGTTCGGATCAGCTCCGTATGGACCCATGACGTCAATGAAACGCATGACATGCTCATGAGCGTTCCCGTTGACGTCCTCGAACTTATCCCATTTGGGAGCCTTGTACCCCGCCGGGTTAGGCATGAGATAGATTTCTCGTGGAATGGGTGGATCGTTGTCTAGCTTCGGGATGATGGTATCCGCGAGCAATTGATGAGCTAGGATGGAGTCCACGCGCTTCTGCAAGGACGTCATGCATTCTGGGAGGCTTCCCTCGGTAGCTGCCGGAGGGGTTGCCGTAGGCGGTGGCGACACATATGCCGCCGGAGGATTGGGAGTGTATTGACTGCCCGCGTTTCCCCAAATCGTCGCTGGTGGAGGCAGAGTGTACTGTAAAGTTGGGTTAGATGCCAAAGCCGTGGGCTGAGAGGCGTGAGCAGCAGGGGGTAGCATTTGCGCCGTTGACCCTTGGACCGAAGGCAGCTGCGCGGCTGATGGTGGAGTTTGCAGATGAGGGTTGGGAGGTGTGGCTGACACTCCCAATCCTAGAGCAGTAGGGGTTCCTCCTCCCTGAGGGATAGCGGTAACTGGTGGAGGATTTGGCGCAAGGGTGCCCAGAACGGCCAAGATCCGCTCCAACTGCGCAGATTGAGATTTGAGAGCTTTTGCCTGACTTTGGACAGTGGCGTCCAAAGACTCCAAAGTTGGTGCCTCGCCGGGAGTCGTCGGAGTACGGCGGACTTCTTCTCCCGAGGGAGTTTCGGTGGAAGGCGACCGGTTGCTGACATCGTCCTCCTGAGACATGGTTGCTTTTGCTGGTAAGTTCACGTCGGGTTCACCAAAATGGGCACAAGAGATTCCGGCAGGGAGACCTCCGTGTACACCGTACGTAGTGGATCAGGGATCGCACAGGAAGAATAGGGGTGTGTGTAGGGAGAGAGTAAGTCAGTAGCAATGTCTGAGAGAGAGACAGAGGTTTGGCAGAGCTTCCGCGTATGGCAGTGTTGTCCTCCTTGTATGGAAAGAGTAACGATGTATATATACTGGAGAACATGACCGTTGTAGCGTGGTTAATGCGCCCATTAATGGCGGCTTAATTGGCTTAACCATAACGGCACGTTCGTCCGAGTATATAGGAACCGTTAGAGCACGTGGTGCGCGAGTACCGGAACCGTTACGAGGTTGACCGGGTTTGACCGGATTGACCGGGTCTAAGGAGCTCGTGCCAAAGATCTCTCAAAACAGTTACTAAAGGTCGCGCGCGGGCTTGGCTCGCACGCGACAGGGCTTACCCTAGCCTCCAAACCACAAGTCCCTACAAGTCCCGTGCAGTGGTATGCGAGGGCTCTGTCTCGCAGCCCCCACATGGATCAGCTCGGCTGGTGATCCTGTGTGTGTGGAGCACAATATGGTGTGCTGGATGGTCGCCACGTGGCCTAGATCTGCCATGTCATAAAGCAGTATCTACAAGTGTAATGCGACCAATTTTCTATGCAATTATCTCAGTCGATCGTTTATCATGCTCAGTGTGTTTTGTATCACGTTTCACGATATCAGAACAACCCTTGTTATGCTCTATACTAATTGAAAGGGGAGTAAGGAGGTAGAAATGCAGTACAGATACTCTAGAAGGGGAGTTTGAATAGAGTATGCTAACTTTTTGTTGAACTTGCAAAGATGAGAGTTTATGTGAAGTGTACTGAAGTTGAAGGCCTTGAAAATAGTTTCAAGCCCTAGAAGTGAAATATAGTTTAAGTAAAATCAAACAAGTCTTTTTCAAGGCCTTGAAAAGAGTTTCAAACCCTTGAAAGCAGACTAGTTTGAATGCTATGTAAAACAAGTATAAGAATGAAAATATAAATGCAAGAGGCACAAGATTTATAGAGTTCAGTCCACTTGGACCTACATCTCTACCTCAGGGATCTTGTCCCTGCAGGATTTTCAACACAATTCTTATTAATCAAAAGCTAAGCCCTAGATCTCAAGCACAGAGATGTGCCTTACTCTGTCACAGCTCGAGGTTCTCACTAACCTATCTTTTACCTGCTCTAGCTAACTGATTAACTAAGAATTATCTATTGTTCACTTTGAAAAATCATTGAGAATGAGAGTTAGAAGTAATAGAAGAATGATATACAAATTAGGTACATAATAGAATAACACTGGAAGTGGAACTGCACTGAAAAATGCAGTGATCTTATGTGAGATGGATTGAGAGAATGATGTGCTTCTTTGATGCTTGTCAATCCCGAAATGTGTCTCTCTTTTTGCTCGTTGATTGTTGTATCAAATGATTCAAATTGAGCTCCATTTATACTGCTCAA
This sequence comes from Linanthus parryae, assembly GCA_023055425.1. Taxonomy (NCBI): domain Eukaryota; kingdom Viridiplantae; phylum Streptophyta; class Magnoliopsida; order Ericales; family Polemoniaceae; genus Linanthus; species Linanthus parryae. Next base: position 18,841,442 of record JALGPY010000012.1, on the reverse strand, counting down.
AAGATCAGCAAATCTTCCTGATTTTCAGCAACAAACTTCCTGTTTATTAGGCAACAATCTTTGACTTCTCCAACAGTCTTCCCAACGGATAGTTGATCAGAATCTTCAAAGATAATAAGTTGATCTTGTCTTTAAGCGTATTGAGAAGTTGTCACGAGTGTCTGATTGATAACGGAATCACATTCTCTCAATATTTCCTTTCTTGCAAAACCTAGGTTAGGAAACCAATCCTGCAAAATAGGAAATGAATTTTTCCTGCAAAACTAAGTCAAACAGGTTAATTAGATGAAGTCTAAGTGAATCAAAAGCTTTTGTATTTCATCAAGTAATAACAGATCAAATATAGGGCTGAGAGAGTTAGAATAAGATCAGAAAGGCTTATAAAAATTCCCCCTTAGAATATAGATACATGTCAGACAATTTCAAGGCTTTGAACATTGTTTCAAGGCCTTGTGAAACCTGTGATTCAAGGCTTTGAAAGCTGTTTCAAGGACTTGAAATAGCTCTGTATTTCAAGCCTGTGAAACTTGTGAACTTACAATCTCCCCCCTTGATGAAAGACAAAACCACAATCTGTTTGAACATTAGTTTCTGCAAAAAATACTTATTAGCACACAGTACAAAGAGTAATAACACATAAGTTCCAAAAAGATCCAAATTATTCAATAACAAACTTAAGCAGAAAACAAATAAGTATCATATAATTCCTGCTGAACAAAAAGATAGGTCACTAAAAACATAAAAACAACATAAGATTTCTCCCCCTTTCTTACTTTCATCAAAAAGAATGAGAAAATGTTAGATCAGAGTCTTTGGAAAAATTTGAAAATAAATTGAAGAAAAGAGTGGGCAAGAAAGAGTAGGCAAGAGTTTATGGGGTTGGGTCTTCATATCCTTCATGTTCTCCTTCTTCTTCCTCACTGTCTTCATCATTAGCCTGTTCTTCTGCAGCTTCTTCATTAACTCCATCAGTTTCTTCTGCAGCCTGATTTCAGTAGTAGCTTCTGGAATGATTGGATTTTAAGATTTCTTCTTCTTCTTCTTCTTCTTCTTCTTCTTCTTCTTCTTCTTCTTCTTCTTCTTCTTCTTCTTCTTCTTCTTCTTCTTCTTCTTCTTCTTCTTCTTCTTCTTCTTCTTCTTCTTCTTCTTCTTCTTCTTCTTCTTCTTCTTCTTCTTCTTCTTCTTCTTCTTCTTCTTCTTCTTGATGTTTATCAGCAATGCACCTGAACCAGGACTGTCTACTTCTTCTCCCTCTTGATCAACTTGTTAATCTATCACATGCTTTCCTTTATCCTTGTCTTGAGCAGCCTCTTCCTAGTTTGAGTGTTCACTTGGAAATTTCTTGTCAGAACAATCCTCCTTGAGACCTTATCCATCTTTAAAGACATCCTCTGGGACATCACACACAGTCATGCTTCTGAAGATGGTTTCAACCATGTACTTTACCTGCCTGAGATCAGTCTCAAACCCATGCTGATTTTCTTTGATTTCACCAGTGTCTGTTTCCAAACCATCAAGTCTCTGAACAATTGAAGACAAATTCGGAGGCTGTGAGGTCTTGCTTGAAGTAGGATTCAAGGTCTTGGGCTTAAGAAACTTCTTTGCACACAATTCTTCTTCTGTCAACTCTGAATACAACTTCCAAGTTTTTGCTTTGGTCTTCACCACTCCAATCATCTCAAATGCTTTCTCATTAAGCAAACCAAACCCAAAAGTGATAGTCTCTTCACCAGCAGTTGGAATCTCAAGGTTGGAAGAAAAGAGTGAGCAAGTTTGCATAAGGTAAAGGATGCTTTCTATGATTTGTTTGGCTAAACAACATGTGTTCCATTCCATTCTTTGGAAGATCAATGTGATACCCATGCATAAACAGATACATAATATATAGCACCCTATCAGTGATCAACTCCTTGAAATTTTCCCTTGGAAAAATACATCTCATCAAGATAGTGAATAAGACCTTGACTTCAACATTTAACACAGACTGTGTTAACTGTTTGGATGAGGTAGGGGTGTTGGGAAGAAAGAACTCTTCTTTGGCTAACTTCAAAGCTTCACTCTTAGGAGGGTGATTGGTTGTGTCATACCTCTTAGGACAACCTAAAAAAATGCAAACTCAGCATGATCTAGCTCCATACTAAAACCAGCAACTTTGGTTTGAAGAAATAGATGAGCAGTGCTCTTAAGTTGCTTCATGTTAAGGTAGAAGAATCTGGTAAGTCTTGGATATGCTATCTCAGGAGGGTTTAACATGAACAACATAGAGATTTTCTCTAAAATTGTGATGCAAAAGATTCATTCCAAGAAACATAGGAAGACTGATCAAGCTACAGAAAGCAATAGGTCTAGAGGCAAAACAATACAACCACTGACCTTTGGAAGTGTTTGTGATGAACCAAGTTTCATCAGGAGTTGAGTTCTCTGAGTAGATATGCAAGGCTCTTTCCACATTGTCTGCTGGTTCTTCCACTGTCACCTTTTCTTTTTTTCAGCTTGAGAGGCCTTCTTTTTATTCAGCTTCTTGGGACTTGAGATTTGTGTTTCTGATTACTTTTCTGTAGTAATTTTCTGTTTCTTCTTCTTCTTTTCCGAAGATGGTGTCACATCCTTCTTAGCTTTATTCTTTGGTGGAGGAGGTTCTGCAACTGTTTCTGCACTGGGAGTTCTAGAAATTGAATCCCCACTAATTGTTTGAACTTCATTCTCGGCTGTCTTTCTTTTCTTCTCTGCACTAGGCTTTGAACCACCAGCCATCTTGATTCTGTCGGAGGCTCTTCTTGTGCTCTTTAGGGTTTTGAGAAGAATAGAGAGAAGTAGGATTTGATAAGTATGAAGCTCTTAGACATCATGTTGTCAATATACAGGCAGAGAGAGCTTTGGCTCCTTGATGATGAAAGCCAGAAACACAAGCAGAATATATTGCTAAGTACCAAAGCCTCAAAGCTTTGAGTTACTGTAGCAATGCCTATATGTTGATTTATATAATTGTTTTTGTGGAGGTTTTGGTTGTGATGAAATTTAATTATATGAATGCATTAGTAATCTATGTTCTAAGCTATAATTATTTCAGGACTGAGTTGGATTGAAAATCGAAGTTCACTCTGGTGAATTAGCATGCGAAGATTAAAAGCTTTGAGATATTCTGGTTGTTCTTTACTGCTAAGTTCACTTGATTATTTTTGTGAGTGCAGGTGAATTCTGTGAGACTTAGAACTTGATGTGAACTGACTATTGTCTATTATTGTGTTTTCTATATTAGTTACTTGATATATTCATTAGGTTGAATATATTTTTTAACTCAGAACTGTCAGCAGACAAATCTAGCCTAGTTTTCTCATGAACTGTTTGCCGTTGCGTTAAAATATCTTGTTGCTATATTGTCTTGTTATTTGTTTGATCTTGTTTGCTGAGTATATGCAAGTTTGTTGGATGCTCCAACGTCCATAAACAGATCAGCAATCCATTCAAATATAGCTGTTGATTGGAGCTTATCAGAAAGGAGATAATATAGGAATTCTGTTCCTGGATTTTCTCAGTTGGTTGCAGACTGTTACTTAAGTGATCAGCACTTTAAATTTGAACTAAAGAGAGCCAGAAAATAGAGACAGAGATCGTGGTTTTGAAGAGAGCAACAAACTGGAAAGATCAAGTCACACATCTCTTCAATTCATTTAAGAAAATCAACTCTCTAGCAGACTGAAGATCACTCAATTATGAAGAACTCTTCCAGGCTTAAATAGCTTATCTATTCTGAGTTATTCTTCTTGTACTTAATTGTATCATTCATTCTTCATTTCTGAAACCTCACTAAACTTAGTAGTTTGGTTGTTCAAGTGAACAACAAGAGGTTCTTATTGTTTCAACAGGTTGTAGCATGTAACTAGATAGATTGGGAACCACAAGCTGTATAAGTGTAAGGTAGTTCACTTAGGCTTGAGATCTAGGGCTAAATCTGGGTGATTAATAAGAAGTTGTGTTTGAATCCTAGAGGGATTAGATCCCTCAGGAAGAGACTAGGACCAATTGTGACTGAACTCTGTAAAATCTCTGTGTCTCTGCTATTTACTTTTGTTGTCTTTACTTTCAGTTTATATTGGAAGTTTCAAAGCTTTGGAGCTTTTCCAAATCTCAAAGCTTTGAAGTCTTCATAATCTGCCGCTATATCTTTATGATTCTCAAATCTTTTTCAAAGCTTTGAGATATCAACAGTTTGCATCACTTAAGTTTCAAAAAGTTGTGTTTTAGAAAAAGTTAGCATACTCTATTCAACCCCCCCCCCCTTCTAGAGTATTTAGATACTGGTTTACTCCTACATTACACACTTTCAGGATTGATACGGAGAGAAGGAGAAGAGAAGAGGATAAATACTAAAAGAGTTTGAGTTTGAAAAGGAAACTGCAATTTCTCTCCGATCTCAAAAGATTTGTAATGATCAGAGAAGATTCAAATCTTTGAAGCCGTTGGAAACAAATATTTTAATACTATACTTGGCTGAAAAAATATTTGAAAAAGGTAGGGGCAATATTGAGAAAATATCTACAAAGATAGCATCCAATATTGAATGATCCAAGAGTTATTGACTATATAGTTATCAGACTTATTTTCAAGTCTTTGAAAAGAAGTTCAAAGTCTTGAAACGCTGTTTTACTGAAACAAATAAAATCAAAGCGTTGAAAAGATTTTCAAGTCTTTGAAAATCAGTTCAAATCTTTGATACACATAGTAACTTACCTTCCTTACCTGACACTCCCCCTAAACCAATGCATTTTTATTTAGCATGCCCAATTCCAGCCTTAGAGCTAAAAAAATTTCATGTAGCAATGGTTTAGTGAAGATATCTGCAAGTTGCATGTTAGTAGAAACAAATTCAAGAACAATATCACCTTTCTCAGCATGATCTCTGATGAAATGGTGTCTGACATCAATATGCTTGGTTCTTGAACGCTGAACTGGATTCTCTGTGATTGATATTGCACTAGTGTAGAACTCATAGGGGTCTTGATTTCTTTGGATTGAGACATATAGTACTTGTTCAACAAGTCCCTAGTGTACTTGCTTTGATGTAGAAAGATGCCCTTTTTCATCTGACGTATTTGAAGTCCAAGGAAGAAGTTCAGCTCTCCCTTGCATAATAGATCATTAGTAGCTCCAAATAAAATATCATCAACATACATATGAACTACAAGTAAATCTTTCTCATTAGTCTTTATCAAAAGGTTCTTGTCTACTAATGCTCTTTTGAATTCATTTTCAAGCAAAAATATTGACAATCTTTCATACCAAGCTCTTGGAGCTTGTTTCAAACCATAACGAGCTTTGTCAAGTTTTTAAACATGATCTGAAAACTTGTCATTTTCAAATCTAGGAGGTTGTGAAACATAAACTTATTCTTGAAAGTATCCATTAAAAAATACACATTTCACATCCTTCTGAAACAGTTTCATGTTCTTGTAGGATGCAAAGGCAATTAAAATTCTAATTGCTTCTAACCTGGAAACAGGAGTAAAAGTTTCCTCACAATCAATACCTTCTTCTTGGTTGTAGCCTTGAGCAACTAACCTTGCTTTGTTTCTGATCACTTTCATCCAATTTGTTTCTGTACACCCATCTGGTACCAATGACAGCCTCGTTTGCTGGTGGGGGAACTAGGTTCCACACCTTATTTCTTTCAAACTCATTGAGTTCACTTTGCATAGCTATAATCCTGTCTGCTTCTTGTAGTACTTCCTTCACAGTTTTAGGTTCTACAAAAGAAATAAAAGCATTAAAAGAACAAAGTTTCTTCAACTGTGATCTTGTTTGTGTACCAGTGGTTGGATCAGAGATGATGTTGTCAACTGGATGAGATGAAAGATATTTGAATCTCTTTCTTGGAGACAAGGGTTCAGGCTCTCCATATTGCTTCTCTGGTCTTGAAGTAGTAGCCTGATCACTCATGTCTTTCTGATTATCCTTATCAAGGCTTTGATCTCTATTTTCAAAGTGTTGAAAATGGCTTCTGTTTCCTTCTGAACCTTTCTTGAAGCTAAGTGAGTTTTCAGCTTCTTCTTCTGATTCAAGCTTGTTCATATTCAAGTCTGCAAAACTTTCTCTCAAAGAACCATCATAGCTTCCATAAAAAATAACATGAATACTTTCTTCAACCAGCTTGGTTCTTTTATTATAAATTCTATAAGCTTTTCTAGTCAGAGAGTAACCAAGAAAGATACCTTCATCACTTCTTGCATCAAACTTACCCGAGTTGTCCTTTCCATTGTTCTGGACAAAACATCTGCATCCAAAGGGCTTGAAATATGAAATGTTTGGCTTTCTCCCATTGAATAGTTCATAGGGGGTCTTCTTCATGATAGGTCTGATCAAGCACCTGTTCAAAATATAGTTTGCTTTATTCACAGCTTCTGCCCAATAGTATTTTGGCTGCTTGTTTTCTAAAAGCATTGTTCTTGACATATCTTCAAGAGTCTAGTTCTTTCTTTCAAGAACTCTATTCTGTTGAGGAGTTCTAGGAGCAGAGAAATTGTGAGAGATACCATGCTTAACACAGAATAAATCAAATTCTGATTGATCAAACTCTCTACCATGATCACTTCTGATTGAAGCAATAGGTATGTATTTGAAGGTTTGAAGTTCTCTGCAAAGCTTTTAAATTCATAAAGGGCTTCAGATTTTTCTTTAAGAAACATAATCCAAGTAAATCTAGAATATTCATCTACAATAAGCATATACTTCTTACCATTTGGAGTCCTCATAGGAACACCGAGATCCATGTGAAGTAATTCAATAGGTCTAGTAGTACTTACAAACTTCTTTGGCTTGAATGAGCTCCTGTTCTGCTTACCCTGAGCACAGGCTTTGCATACTTCATCATCTTTGAACTTAAGGAATGGTAATCCTCTTACCATATCTTTGGAGATCAATTTTTTCAAGGTATGCAAGCTAATGTGTCCAAGCTTTAAGTGCCAAAGCTTTGAATCCTCTTTCAAGGCCTTGAGGCACTTCAAGCTTTCACCTGCAACTTTGTTAGTCTGAAAAGTATAAACATTGTTTGATCCAGAGGCTGGGAGAATGCAATTTCCAGATTTCTCATTCTGCACCACACACTTCTCAATACCAAGAATGTTGCATTTGCCTTTGTCACCAAGTGTAATTGATCCTTCTGATTGCTCTTTCAATTTTGAGAATAGAGATCTCTTTCCACTCATGTGTCTTGAGAGACCAATGTCCATAAACCACTTCTGTTCTTTGACATTGGTGACAATCTGCAAACACCAATCATTGCCTTACCCAGCTGTTAGCCCAAGTGTGGAATTTGGACTCATACTCAGGATCAACCATGTTAGGTCGTTTGACCCCTTTAGGTGTAGGGTTTTGATTCATGGATGCGCAAAAGAAACAAATATAACCATGCAAAACCCTCCAAGGATCACAGGTCAAGAGACATAACGATGGTAAAGGAAGAAATCAATAACACACCTTAGGGTTCTCCTTTGATGACTTCAAACGCAAATTGTGTCACGTTCTCTATGGTTGATCCACGCCTAGAGTTGATCCTAGATCTCCCAAGTCCTTGGTGCTAGCCCGGAAAGAGGACGAGGAAGAAAGATCACGCAAAACGAGACCAAAAAGGGGCTCTCGGCCTCCTCGTGGCCGACGGGGACGGGCGGCGGGCTAGGGGGCGTTCGGCTCCTCTAGATTGTTTCTCTCTCTCCTTTTTGTTCTCTCCCACTCTTGTTATGTTCAATTATGAGCATAAGTTGTCGGAAGGAAGGAAGGAAGGTCCTTTATATAGTCCAACAACTCCTTGCCAACTACCTAAATGACTTATTCTAGTCCTACTAGAATTCAATTTAGTCCCTTCCTTGCAAATTAGTCCCTACTGTGACCCCATAGGTTCTATCTAGTTGGTAGCAACTATTTGCTAATATGGAGCGGTTTCTAGCAAAACATCCATTCTAGCCAACTAATAGAATAGTCATCTTGACAACCTTTGTACAAGTAATTGTCTCATCCCTTTGTCTCTATATCCGGATTGGACACGAGACATACAAGTCACACTCGTATATCCAATCGATAGTTTCTCGATCCGTGGGAATAGCCTTATTCGTGCAAATAACATCAATATCCCATATTGATTTATTTGAGTCTGGACAGACATTCTATAAGCACTATCCCTCGAGTGGCCTAGGATATTTGCTCCCGTTATGTGGGAGGGACAAATTCTATCTACGTCCACTACGATCTCTAAGCTTGCTTCTTATTGTATCCAGTACACGCCTTTATAACTACCCAGTTACGGTGTAGCGTTTAACGCTACCAAAATCACAATAATCCACAACTAGAATATCTAGTGACTTGAAGTCTAAGGACGACAATACCATTGCACCGCGAGAAGAGCTAGTGACTCAACATAACGTGTATGTAGCCTTCTCGGAGATGGGTCAATCCAGTGCAACATTACCCCTAATGCACACCTATGTGTTGGATCGTGATATCTCCATATCAATCCAACCCCATACTAGTCTATAGATGATTGTCCCATTAATCATTATACTGGACTAGGGATATTTAAGATAAACAACACAATTGTAAAACTAAGGACTTAATTATATTAAATATCCAATAAATAATAAATGAATTCATACTAAACTAGATTGCCTCTAGGGAATCTATTCCAACAGTCTCCCACTTGCACTAGAGCCAATCTGGCGCATCTCGTATGCCCATACTCCTAGTGTGCCCTTCATGCTTCCACTGCATGAGCGGCTTTGTAAGCGGATCTGACAGATTCTCATCTGTAGGAATCTTGCATATCCAAACGTCTCCTCTATCGATAATATCTCGAATCAGATGAAACTTCCTGAGCACGTGCTTGGACTTCTGGTGCGACCTGGGTTCCTTCGATTGCGCGATCGACCCAGTGTTGTCACAGAACAACTCGACTGGATCCACAATGCTAGGGACCACACCAAGTTCAGAAACAAACTTTCTGATCCAAACAGCTTCCTTTGCTGCGCCATTTGCAGCAATGTACTCAGCCTCTGTTGTAGAATCAGCTACCGTCTCTTGCTTGGAACTCTTCCAGCTCACCGCTGCTCCATTCAGGCAAAACACATATCCCGACTGTGATCTAAAGTCATCTCTGTCGGTTTGGAAGCTTGCATCAGTGTAACCCCTTACACGCAACTCTTCCTCACCGCCAAATATCAAGAAAGCTGTTGGAATTGTGCCCTAGAGGCAATCAATTAATTGTGACAAATATATGGATTTACGATTCATTATGTTATCGATATGGAGATATGCTAACATGAATGAAGTCCTTAGAATATAAGGTGTTATATTCTTAAATATCCCTAGTCAATTATAATGATTAATGGGACAATCATCTATAGACTAGTATGGGGTTGGATTGATATGGAGATATCACGATCCAACACATGGGTATGCATTAGGAGTAATGGCATACTGGATTGACCCACGACGAAAAGGATACATTAGATTATGTGAAGTCACAATCGCTTTTCGTAGTGCTAATATTATTGCAATCCTTGGACTTGAAGTCACTAGATACTCTAGTTGTGAAATATTGCGCTTTGATGTTATCAAACGTTACACCGTAACTGGGTAATCATAAAGGTGGCTATCGGGCGTGATAGGAAGCAAGCTTAGAGATCGTAGTGATGTAGATAGGATTTGTCCCTCCCACATAATGGGGGTAAATATCCACGGCCACTCGAGGGATGAGGCTTATTGAATGTCTGGCCAGACTCAGATAAATTAATATAGAGATATTAATGTTATCTGCAAGCATAAGCAAATTCCCAGGATCGAGGAACTATGGATTGGATATACGAGTGTGACTATTTATGTCTCGTGTCCAATCCGGATATGGAGACAAAGGGATAATGCAATATGATATATTGGGCACAGAGGTTTGTCGGGATCACTGACTATTTCTATTGGTTGGGTGGCATGGATGTGTTGCTAGACACCGCTCCATGTTAGTAATAGTTACTACCAACTATATAGAAACCTATGGGGTCACACGTCAAATAGAGTAGAGCTAGATTTGGGATTAATTAATAAAGATTAATTAATAGAAGGATCATTGTGCAACACCTTGCAAACTTAGTAGGACTAATTTGCAAGGAAGGGAATAATTCTAGTTCATCTAGAATTAGGAAACTCTTTTATGGAAACAACAAGGAGTTGTTGGAGTATATAAAGGAGGCTCTAGCTTCCTTCCCACTACATGAGTTATTATTAGTCATAACACAAAAGTGGGAGAGAGAAAAAGAGAGAGCAAGACAAGGAGCTAGGGCCGAAACCCTAGCCACCCGTCCGCCCCTCTACCCGACGGCAAAGAGAGGCCGCCCCTCTCTTGTGCCCTTGGTGATTTGTTGCTTTGATCTTCATCCCTCTTCCTCCAAGGTTCAAGCTAGCACTTGATTGAAGGAAGAATCTAGATCTCACCTCTAGACGTGGATCAACCGTAGAGACGAGGACATCATTCTTCGTGTGATCTCACAAATCAAAAGGTACACATCTTCTATGTCCTTGATCATGTTATGATGTCTCTTCCTGTGATCCTTGGTGGGCTTTGAGTAGGATTAATTTTTTGTTATTCCGCTGCGTTACCTACGTCAAAACCCAACAGTGGTATCAGAGCCACAGGTCGTAGAGCATAACATGATATTATGTGTTTACGATTTCAGTTCATACACCGTATTATTGTTTATTACGCGAAAACTGAAAAAAATTGGCATAGTAGATGCAATATTGAATTTGATTCAATCAAACAAGACCCAATTTAACATTGGATGTTAGAATTGGTGAGTTTAATCACATAGGATGTGAATAATTGGGTTCTTGAAAATTAGGGTTCATGGGCACATGATTGAAAAGGGGTTTTCAATTATGGAAAAAAAATTATGGAATTAAATCCATAAGGAAACAACCTTGCTTGGGCAACAAGGAAGGAGGAAGGGGACTAGGGCCGAAACCCTAGCCGCCCGCCCCTCCCTTGCGCGCCAAGCAAGGCCGCGGCCTCCTAGGCGTGCGGCGGTCCTAGGGTTCGGGCCACTTGTTGGCTTGGACCCTTTGGACCGTTGTGAAACCCTAGTTGCCCAATTTCATTAAAATTAAACAAGCGCGTTAAAAATTGGTTTTAACTGTATTATGTGCTTTATTACATGGTGGATGGATATGGCCTAAGATTTGGATGTTTATTGTTTTGTGGTTTGGTTTACGGCCTGCGAGCTGATCAAATTAATGTAATAATTAATTAGGTTTTACGGCCTGCGAGTCGTTCTTTTTCTCCTCGACATGTGAGGCTTTTATTATTTATTTATTCTAGATGTTAGGCTAGAATTAGAAATATTTAGATGATAGCCAAGAACATGGAGAAGAAGACTGGAGAACCAAAGGAGCCAAAAGACATCCCTAGGCGCGCAGCTATGGTGGAGCACATGGAGATGAGCTCGGCACTTTAGGGCAATTAGATATTATCATTGGCTTGATAATATCATTAGTCTAGAGGCCATATCCATGCCACGTTTTTTATTTTGTGGATGTTTATTATTCATGCCTTGTTATTTATTTTGTGTGTATGGCGATACTAGCAAAACGTTAACAAGATAATAATAAACAAGGTTGGTCTTTTATTGTGGATGGCCCAATCCAAATAAGTAGACCATGTTGATAAGATCAACCAAACAACTTAAAAGAAATCCCTCAATTAAATATTGCGTTTTGCCTTCTCTTGCCAAAACACCCTTCATGATCATGGCCTATTAAAATTCGGGCTTGCCAAAGCAAGGCGATTTTAATTTTTCATGATGTGTTGCGGACGACGCAAGCTAGTAATGCGTGTATGTTGAAAGAAAGAGGTTGGACGCAACTAGGCAAGAGTCAATTGGATTGATGAGCTTAGAGGCATGACAATTAGGTGTTATCTAAAGGATAAAGAATAAAGAGTTATTCACCTAATTGGACCAAGAGTTGCATGGGATGCAATTGGAATGGTTCCTACCTAATAACCAATTCTTGGGTGACTTGCCAAAGCAAGCTCAAGAAGAAGTGAAAAGGGATCTTGGACCCACTAGAAAATAAAATATTTTCCGCATTAATGGTGAGGGCTATTAATCCGAGAAAAATAGTGGGAGCTATATTTAATAATTTAAATCCTTGTTGAATATAGTTATACGTCACAATGCTTTGCATAATCCTATAAGTGTTGAATACCCATCGCATTAAACAAACAAACACGACTTTATGTCCATGAGATGGACAAGATATCTAGAATCTATTTTCTAGATTGGTATAAAATCGATAATTGTTTCAAGTAAAGGAAATATGTTGTACATTGTAGAGCATAAAATTTCTCTTCCCACCAACTACCAAAATGCACTAAAGCCTTATGGAAGGAACATCAAAGAATGGTTCTTTGGATGTAACTTGTCTCATGTCAAGCTCCCATGGACTCTGAGCGTTGGAAGCAAGATGAGAAATTTGGAGGCATATGATATGATCATACGAGCTTGTCATGAAGGCTTAAGGAGTTGCTCCACTTTGCAATCTCTTGCTTAGCACTCGTCATGGTCAAGATGGAATAAGTTCGGGTTTGCCAAAGCAAGGCGACTTACTTCATCGAGATATGACGCGACGACACAAGTTAGTAATGTGTGGCTGCTGAAGCAAGAGGTGAAGCGCAAACTAAACTAACTCAATAGGATTGAAAGCTTAGATATTGGGAGTTATCTATAAGATAGATAAAGAATATATAGTTATTCTCCCAAGTGGACCAAGAATTGCATTGGATGCAGTTACAGTTTTGTTTTAAAGTTGATTTACTCAATATGATTGAAAAATCACTAAACAAAACACTCATAATGGGCATGGGCAAAAACTGTTAATAGTTAACAGCATGGGTAAGGGAAAATGGTTTGCGCCGAACCCATGAGTATAAAGCAAGCATGTTGCTAAAACCAAGTTGCCTCAAAGTCCCATAGGTGGTGTAGAGGAAGAGAGACTACCCAAAGTACATGGAAGTAAATAATAAAGGAATTGTGGATTCCGACTTGGGTATTTTATTATAAAATTCAATGTGTCTATCTCATCATCAAGAGTATATGATACTAGATGAGGATCTCACATTTATAGAAATGTGTAGGATCTCAAGAGACAAAGACAATTGGATAAGGAAGAAATGATCCTACACGTGGGGCTATGAAGCAAAGGGTTGCTGAAAAGCCGTAGGGAATTATTTCTACCTTTCAGAAATTGTTCATGAATTAGACAAAAGGGATAATGTCCCTGCTATGAGTAGGACCATTATCATAGTTTCTTGTTTGAACAAGAAAGCTCCTTATCATAATAAAAGGACAAATGTTGTTCCATTTATTATGGTATGCATTATTGTAATGCAATTTTGTCTAAGTGGATTCTATATCCATGATCATGATAATTTCATCTATAACATTAATACCTAGAGGTTTGCATATAATGATATGAACTTCACTTATCTTTAGCATTATCGTTTAGGCCCATAAATAAGAGATACATATCTAGAACTCCATTAGGATGGATTTCTGGGACTCATTTGATTATTGAATCATATGAGACATGTAAGACTTATTAGGCAAAGATATGATCTTTTGGGAATCATACATATTGATGTATGAAGGCCACTAAGCACAAATACTAAAGATGGTTTTAGTACTTCATCATATTTACTGATAGGATCAGAGAAATATGGATTTGTGTATCTTATGAAGAAACAAATCAGAATCCTTTGAATTGTTCAAAGTATTCAGGAATGAAGTCGAGAACCAACTTGGCAAACGTATTTAGACTCTACGATTGGATCATAGAAGAAAAATACTTGAGCAAAGAGTTTTTGGGAGTATTGGATATGATCCAAAACTCGCTCCACCTAGCACGCCACATGGGTTTTGGCGTGTCTAAAAGGAGAGTTCGAACCTTGTAGGACACGGTTCGGACCATGATAAGTCAAACAGAACTTCCAGTTTACTTTTAGGGGCTATGTTCTAATTACAGCAAATTTCGCCCTTAACCTTGTTCCATCAAAAACGGATTATGAAGAACACCATATGAGATATGGACTAGGAAGTGTCCTAGTATGTCATTCATAAATATTTGGGGTTATGAGGTTTATGTAAAAGACTTTACAAATAAACTTGGACCCAAGTCGGATAAATGTTTTGTGGGATATCCTGAAAAGGATATTATTTCTACAACCTAATCGAGAACAAACTGTTTGTTTCTCGAACCACAGTGTTTCTAGGAAGAGATTGTCTCTAAAAGAAACAGTGGGAGGACAGTAGAAATTGAAAAGTTCAAGAACCACAATAGAACATTAATCCGTTTGATGGAACATGAGCAGGATCACAAGGTGTTGTGGAGCAACCTACTCAGATAACACAAGAACCTCGTGGGACAGGTAGGATATGTCAAGGGACTAGAGAAATAAAGATTTCTCATAACCCGTGATATATTGCTCATCGAGATGAGCCTACAACCTATGAGAAGGCCACGTGTGGGCCATACTCTCAGAAATGGCTTGGAGCCATAGGATACGATATGGAATCCATGTATACCAACAAAGTATGGACTTTGGTGGAACCACCTGAATGGGTAGGAACCATAGGGTGCAAGTAGGTTATGAGGAAACCAACATGGATGGTAATATGATTACTTTTAAGGGACAATTGGTTGGGTAAGGATTTCATGTGAGTTCATAGTATAGACTATGACGAAATCTTTCCCAGTTGTGATGCTTAAATCCATTCGTATCCTGCTTGTAGCAATCTGTTTAGATTGAATCAAGCTTCTAGGAGTTGGACTCTTCAAATTAATGATGCAATCAAAGGAGTTTGGTTCCATCAAAATTGAAGATGATACTTGTGTCTACAAGAAGGTTAGTGGGAGCACAGTTATTTTTCTGGTCTTGTATGTGGAGACATACTTAATCATTGGGAATGTTGCCCCTACTTAGCAGTCTTACGTAGATTGACTAGGGAGTTGACTTTCTAATGGTAGACTTAAGCGAAGCAACTTGTGAAAATCTATTGAGCTAGATCAAGATGGTTGTATAGCTCAAGTCATAGTACACAAATTGACAAAGGTGTTGAAATGGTTCAACGTGAAAAGAATATTGATTCTTACCCATGTCACATGGAATTAGTCTTTGGAAGGCTAATTGTCTTGCCAATTAGATTGGGAATGGACCGTATGAATTAGATTCACGAGATACGCCATGAGATGTACTAGGCCAGACGTGTCATAAAGCATGACACAAAGATACCAATCAAATCCAAGTGAGGTGTCACTTGATAATTATCAAGATTATCCTTTAGTACTTGAGAAGCACTAAGGATGAATTATTGATAAATAGATAATATGAAGAGTTTGCTGTAAGGGATTACAGTGATGCGAACTTCAGATCTGACAAAGAAGATTTCAGATTATAAGTCAAGTTTCGAGTTTTGCCCTAGTGGGAGTGACTGTGAGCTGGAAAGGTTCCAGGCAAGATTCAGTCACTGATTCTAACATAGAGGTCTGAGTAAATTAATGCATAAGATGCATTTATTCAGAATATTCAATCTCAATCAAATTGTTGATGGAGGAGATGTGAATATTTGCAAGGTGCCAGCATATGTCTCGCCCCTACGCAGTGTAAGCGTGGAGGACCGCGCTAGATCAATAGGCATATGATGCAGGAGATTGACTCTAGTGCAAGTGGGAGACTGTTGGAATTGTGCCCTAGAGGCAATCAATTAATTGTGACAAATATATGGATTTACGATTCATTATGTTATCGATATGGAGATATGCTAACATGAATGAAGTCCTTAGAATATAAGGTGTTATATTCTTAAATATCCCTAGTCAATTATAATGATTAATGGGACAATCATCTATAGACTAGTATGGGGTTGGATTGATATGGAGATATCACGATCCAACACATGGGTATGCATTAGGAGTAATGGCATACTGGATTGACCCACGACGAAAAGGATACATTAGATTATGTGAAGTCACAATCGCTTTTCGTAGTGCTAATATTATTGCAATCCTTGGACTTGAAGTCACTAGATACTCTAGTTGTGAAATATTGCGCTTTGATGTTATCAAACGTTACACCGTAACTGGGTAATCATAAAGGTGGCTATCGGGCGTGATAGGAAGCAAGCTTAGAGATCGTAGTGATGTAGATAGGATTTGTCCCTCCCACATAATGGGGGTAAATATCCACGGCCACTCGAGGGATGAGGCTTATTGAATGTCTGGCCAGACTCAGATAAATTAATATAGAGATATTAATGTTATCTGCAAGCATAAGCAAATTCCCAGGATCGAGGAACTATGGATTGGATATACGAGTGTGACTATTTATGTCTCGTGTCCAATCCGGATATGGAGACAAAGGGATAATGCAATATGATATATTGGGCACAGAGGTTTGTCGGGATCACTGACTATTTCTATTGGTTGGGTGGCATGGATGTGTTGCTAGACACCGCTCCATGTTAGTAATAGTTACTACCAACTATATAGAAACCTATGGGGTCACACGTCAAATAGAGTAGAGCTAGATTTGGGATTAATTAATAAAGATTAATTAATAGAAGGATCATTGTGCAACACCTTGCAAACTTAGTAGGACTAATTTGCAAGGAAGGGAATAATTCTAGTTCATCTAGAATTAGGAAACTCTTTTATGGAAACAACAAGGAGTTGTTGGAGTATATAAAGGAGGCTCTAGCTTCCTTCCCACTACATGAGTTATTATTAGTCATAACACAAAAGTGGGAGAGAGAAAAAGAGAGAGCAAGACAAGGAGCTAGGGCCGAAACCCTAGCCACCCGTCCGCCCCTCTACCCGACGGCAAAGAGAGGCCGCCCCTCTCTTGTGCCCTTGGTGATTTGTTGCTTTGATCTTCATCCCTCTTCCTCCAAGGTTCAAGCTAGCACTTGATTGAAGGAAGAATCTAGATCTCACCTCTAGACGTGGATCAACCGTAGAGACGAGGACATCATTCTTCGTGTGATCTCACAAATCAAAAGGTATACATCTTCTATGTCCTTGATCATGTTATGATGTCTCTTCCTGTGATCCTTGGTGGGCTTTGAGTAGGATTAATTTTTTGTTATTCCGCTGCGTTACCTACGTCAAAACCCAACAGTGGTATCAGAGCCACAGGTCGTAGAGCATAACATGATATTATGTGTTTACGATTTCAGTTCATACACCGTATTATTGTTTATTACGCGAAAACTGAAAAAAATTGGCATAGTAGATGCAATATTGAATTTGATTCAATCAAACAAGACCCAATTTAACATTGGATGTTAGAATTGGTGAGTTTAATCACATAGGATGTGAATAATTGGGTTCTTGAAAATTAGGGTTCATGGGCACATGATTAAAAAGGGGTTTTCAATTATGGAAAAAAAATTATGGAATTAAATCCATAAGGAAACAACCTTGCTTGGGCAACAAGGAAGGAGGAAGGGGACTAGGGCCGAAACCCTAGCCGCCCGCCCCTCCCTTGCGCGCCAAGCAAGGCCGCGGCCTCCTAGGCGTGCGGCGGTCCTAGGGTTCGGGCCACTTGTTGGCTTGGACCCTTTGGACCGTTGTGAAACCCTAGTTGCCCAATTTCATTAAAATTAAACAAGCGCGTTAAAAATTGGTTTTAACTGTATTATGTGCTTTATTGCATGGTGGATGGATATGGCCTAAGATTTGGATGTTTATTGTTTTGTGGTTTGGTTTACGGCCTGCGAGCTGATCAAATTAATGTAATAATTAATTAGGTTTTACGGCCTGCGAGTCGTTCTTTTTCTCCTCGACATGTGAGGCTTTTATTATTTATTTATTCTAGATGTTAGGCTAGAATTAGAAATATTTAGATGATAGCCAAGAACATGGAGAAGAAGACTGGAGAACCAAAGGAGCCAAAAGACATCCCTAGGCGCGCAGTTATGGTGGAGCACATGGAGATGAGCTCGGCACTTTAGGGCAATTAGATATTATCATTGGCTTGATAATATCATTAGTCTAGAGGCCATATCCATGCCACGTTTTTTATTTTGTGGATGTTTATTATTCATGCCTTGTTATTTATTTTGTGTGTATGGCGATACTAGCAAAACGTTAACAAGATAATAATAAACAAGGTTGGTCTTTTATTGTGGATGGCCCAATCCAAATAAGTAGACCATGTTGATAAGATCAACCAAACAACTTAAAAGAAATCCCTCAATTAAATATTGCGTTTTGCCTTCTCTTGCCAAAACACCCTTCATGATCATGGCCTATTAAAATTCGGGCTTGCCAAAGCAAGGCGATTTTAATTTTTCATGATGTGTTGCGGACGACGCAAGCTAGTAATGCGTGTATGTTGAAAGCAAGAGGTTGGACGCAACTAGGCCAGAGTCAATTGGATTGATGAGCTTAGAGGCATGACAATTAGGTGTTATCTAAAGGATAAAGAATAAAGAGTTATTCACCTAATTGGACCAAGAGTTGCATGGGATGCAATTGGAATGGTTCCTACCTAATAACCAATTCTTGGGTGACTTGCCAAAGCAAGCTCAAGAAGAAGTGAAAAGGGATCTTGGACCCACTAAAAAATAAAATATTTTCCGCATTAATGGTGAGGGCTATTAATCCGAGAAAAACAGTGGGAGCTATATTTAATAATTTAAATCCTTGTTGAATATAGTTATACGTCACAATGCTTTGCATAATCCTATAAGTGTTGAATACCCATCGCATTAAACAAACAAACACGACTTTATGTCCATGAGATGGACAAGATATCTGGAATCTATTTTCTAGATTGGTATAAAATCGATAATTGTTCTCAAGTAAAGGAAATATGTTGTACATTGTAGAGCATAAAATTTCTCTTCCCACCAACTACCAAAACGCACTAAAGCGTTATGGAAGGAACATCAAAGAATGGTTCTTTGGATGTAACTTGTCTCATGTCAAGCTCCCATGGACTCTGAGATTTGGAAGCAAGATGAGAAATTTGGAGGCATATGATATGATCATACGAGCTTGTCATGAAAGGCTTAAGGAGTTGCTCCACTTTGCAATCTCTTGCTTAGCACTCGTCATGGTCAAGATGGAATAAGTTCGGGTTTGCCAAAGCAAGGCGACTTACTTCATCGAGATATGACGCGACGACACAAGTTAGTAATGTGTGGCTGCTGAAGCAAGAGGTGAAGCGCAAACTAAACTAACTCAATAGGATTGAAAGCTTAGATATTGGGAGTTATCTATAAGATAGATAAAGAATATATAGTTATTCTCCCAAGTGGACCAAGAATTGCATTGGATGCAATTACAGTTTTGTTTTAAAGTTGATTTACTCAATATGATTGAAAAATCACTAAACAAAACACTCATAATGGGCATGGGCAAAAACTGTTAATAGTTAACAGCATGGGTAAGGGAAAATGGTTTGCGCCGAACCCATGAGTATAAAGCAAGCATGTTGCTAAAACCAAGTTGCCTCAAAGTCCCATAGGTGGTGTAGAGGAAGAGAGACTACCCAAAGTACATGGAAGTAAATAATAAAGGAATTGTGGATTCCGACTTGGGTATTTTATTATAAAATTCAATGTGTCTATCTCATCATCAAGAGTATATGATACTAGATGAGGATCTCACATTTATAGAAATGTGTAGGATCTCAAGAGACAAAGACAATTGGATAAGGAAGAAATGATCCTACACGTGGGGCTATGAAGCAAAGGGTTGCTGAAAAGCCGTAGGGAATTATTTCTACCTTTCAGAAATTGTTCATGAATTAGACAAAAGGGATAATGTCCCTGCTATGAGTAGGACCATTATCATAGTTTCTTGTTTGAACAAGAAAGCTCCTTATCATAATAAAGGGACAAATGTTGTTCCATTTATTATGGTATGCATTATTGTAATGCAATTTTGTCTAAGTGGATTCTATATCCATGATCATGATAATTTCATCTATAAAATTATTACCTAGAGGTTTGCATATAATGATATGAACTTCACTTATCTTTAGCATTATCGTTTAGGCCCATAAATAAGAGATACATATCTAGAACTCCATTAGGATGGATTTCTGGGACTCATTTGATTATTGAATCATATGAGACATGTAAGACTTATTAGGCAAAGATATGATCTTTTGGGAATCATACATATTGATGTATGAAGGCCACTAAGCACAAATACTAAAGATGGTTTTAGTACTTCATCATATTTACTGATAGGATCAGAGAAATATGGATTTGTGTATCTTATGAAGAAACAAATCAGAATCCTTTGAATTGTTCAAAGTATTCAGGAATGAAGTCGAGAACCAACTTGGCAAACGTATTTAGACTCTACGATTGGATCATAGAAGAAAAATACTTGAGCCAAGAGTTTTTGGGAGTATTGGATATGATCCAAAACTCGCTCCACCTAGCACGCCACATGGGTTTTGGCGTGTCTAAAAGGAGAGTTCGAACCTTGTAGGACACGGTTCGGACCATGATAAGTCAAACAGAACTTCCAGTTTACTTTTAGGGGCTATGTTCTAATTACAGCAAATTTCGCCCTTAACCTTGTTCCATCAAAAACGGATTATGAAGAACACCATATGAGATATGGACTAGGAAGTGTCCTAGTATGTCATTCATAAATATTTGGGGTTATGAGGTTTATGTAAAAGACTTTACAAATAAACTTGGACCCAAGTCGGATAAATGTTTTGTGGGATATCCTGAAAAGGATATTATTTCTACAACCTAATCGAGAACAAACTGTTTGTTTCTCGAACCACAGTGTTTCTAGGAAGAGATTGTCTCTAAAAGAAACAGTGGGAGGACAGTAGAAATTGAAAAGTTCAAGAACCACAATAGAACATTAATCCGTTTGATGGAACATGAGCAGGATCACAAGGTGTTGTGGAGCAACCTACTCAGATAACACAAGAACCTCGTGGGACAGGTAGGATATGTCAAGGGACTAGAGAAATAAAGATTTCTCATAACCCGTGATATATTGCTCATCGAGATGAGCCTACAACCTATGAGAAGGCCACGTGTGGGCCATACTCTCAGAAATGGCTTGGAGCCATAGGATACGATATGGAATCCATGTATACCAACAAAGTATGGACTTTGGTGGAACCACCTGAATGGGTAGGAACCATAGGGTGCAAGTAGGTTATGAGGAAACCAACATGGATGGTAATATGATTACTTTTAAGGGACAATTGGTTGGGTAAGGATTTCATGTGAGTTCATAGTATAGACTATGACGAAATCTTTCCCAGTTGTGATGCTTAAATCCATTCGTATCCTGCTTGTAGCAATCTGTTTAGATTGAATCAAGCTTCTAGGAGTTGGACTCTTCAAATTAATGATGCAATCAAAGGAGTTTGGTTCCATCAAAATTGAAGATGATACTTGTGTCTACAAGAAGGTTAGTGGGAGCACAGTTATTTTTCTGGTCTTGTATGTGGAGACATACTTAATCATTGGGAATGTTGCCCCTACTTAGCAGTCTTACGTAGATTGACTAGGGAGTTGACTTTCTAATGGTAGACTTAAGCGAAGCAACTTGTGAAAATCTATTGAGCTAGATCAAGATGGTTGTATAGCTCAAGTCATAGTACACAAATTGACAAAGGTGTTGAAATGGTTCAACGTGAAAAGAATATTGATTCTTACCCATGTCACATGGAATTAGTCTTTGGAAGGCTAATTGTCTTACCAATTAGATTGGGAATGGACCGTATGAATTAGATTCACGAGATACGCCATGAGATGTACTAGGCCAGACGTGTCATAAAGCATGACACAAAGATACCAATCAAATCCAAGTGAGGTGTCACTTGATAATTATCAAGATTATCCTTTAGTACTTGAGAAGCACTAAGGATGAATTATTGATAAATAGATAATATGAAGAGTTTGCTGTAAGGGATTACAGTGATGCGAACTTCAGATCTGACAAAGAAGATTTCAGATTATAAGTCAAGTTTTGAGTTTTGCCTAGTGGGAGTGACTGTGAGCTGGAAAGGTTCCAGGCAAGATTCAGTCACTGATTCTAACATAGAGGTCTGAGTAAATTAATGCATAAGATGCATTTATTCAGAATATTCAATCTCAATCAAATTGTTGATGGAGGAGATGTGAATATTTGCAAGGTGCCAGCATATGTCTCGCCCCTACGCAGTGTAAGCGTGGAGGACCGCGCTAGATCAATAGGCATATGATGCAGGAGATTGACTCTAGTGCAAGTGGGAGACTGTTGGAATTGTGCCCTAGAGGCAATCAATTAATTGTGACAAATATATGGATTTACGATTCATTATGTTATCGATATGGAGATATGCTAACATGAATGAAGTCCTTAGAATATAAGGTGTTATATTCTTAAATATCCCTAGTCAATTATAATGATTAATGGGACAATCATCTATAGACTAGTATGGGGTTGGATTGATATGGAGATATCACGATCCAACACATGGGTATGCATTAGGAGTAATGGCATACTGGATTGACCCACGACGAAAAGGATACATTAGATTATGTGAAGTCACAATCGCTTTTCGTAGTGCTAATATTATTGCAATCCTTGGACTTGAAGTCACTAGATACTCTAGTTGTGAAATATTGCGCTTTGATGTTATCAAACGTTACACCGTAACTGGGTAATCATAAAGGTGGCTATCGGGCGTGATAGGAAGCAAGCTTAGAGATCGTAGTGATGTAGATAGGATTTGTCCCTCCCACATAATGGGGGTAAATATCCACGGCCACTCGAGGGATGAGGCTTATTGAATGTCTGGCCAGACTCAGATAAATTAATATAGAGATATTAATGTTATCTGCAAGCATAAGCAAATTCCCAGGATCGAGGAACTATGGATTGGATATACGAGTGTGACTATTTATGTCTCGTGTCCAATCCGGATATGGAGACAAAGGGATAATGCAATATGATATATTGGGCACAGAGGTTTGTCGGGATCACTGACTATTTCTATTGGTTGGGTGGCATGGATGTGTTGCTAGACACCGCTCCATGTTAGTAATAGTTACTACCAACTATATAGAAACCTATGGGGTCACACGTCAAATAGAGTAGAGCTAGATTTGGGATTAATTAATAAAGATTAATTAATAGAAGGATCATTGTGCAACACCTTGCAAACTTAGTAGGACTAATTTGCAAGGAAGGAAATAATTCTAGTTCATCTAGAATTAGGAAACTCTTTTATGGAAACAACAAGGAGTTGTTGGAGTATATAAAGGAGGCTCTAGCTTCCTTCCCACTACATGAGTTATTATTAGTCATAACACAAAAGTGGGAGAGAGAAAAAGAGAGAGCAAGACAAGGAGCTAGGGCCGAAACCCTAGCCACCCGTCCGCCCCTCTACCCGACGGCAAAGAGAGGCCGCCCCTCTCTTGTGCCCTTGGTGATTTGTTGCTTTGATCTTCATCCCTCTTCCTCCAAGGTTCAAGCTAGCACTTGATTGGAGGAAGAATCTAGATCTCACCTCTAGACGTGGATCAACCGTAGAGACGAGGACATCATTCTTCGTGTGATCTCACAAATCAAAAGGTACACATCTTCTATGTCCTTGATCATGTTATGATGTCTCTTCCTGTGATCCTTGGTGGGCTTTGAGTAGGATTAATTTTTTGTTATTCCGCTGCGTTACCTACGTCAAAAACCAACAGTGGTATCAGAGCCACAGGTCGTAGAGCATAACATGATATTATGTGTTTACGATTTCAGTTCATACACCGTATTATTGTTTATTACGCGAAAACTGAAAAAAATTGGCATAGTAGATGCAATATTGAATTTGATTCAATCAAACAAGACCCAATTTAACATTGGATGTTAGAATTGGTGAGTTTAATCACACAGGATGTGAATAATTGGGTTCTTGAAAATTAGGGTTCATGGGCACATGATTGAAAAGGGGTTTTCAATTATGGAAAAAAAATTATGGAATTAAATCCATAAGGAAACAACCTTGCTTGGGCAACAAGGAAGGAGGAAGGGGACTACGGCCGAAACCCTAGCCGCCCGCCCCTCCCTTGCGCGCCAAGCAAGGCCGCGGCCTCCTAGGCGTGCGGCGGTCCTAGGGTTCGGGCCACTTGTTGGCTTGGACCCTTTGGACTGTTGTGAAACCCTAGTTGCCCAATTTCATTAAAATTAAACAAGCGCGTTAAAAATTGATTTTAACTGTATTATGTGCTTTATTGCATGGTGGATGGATATGGCCTAAGATTTGGATGTTTATTGTTTTGTGGTTTGGTTTACGGCCTGCGAGCTGATCAAATTAATGTAATAATTAATTAGGTTTTACGGCCTGCGAGTCGTTCTTTTTCTCCTCGACATGTGAGGCTTTTATTATTTATTTATTCTAGATGTTAGGCTAGAATTAGAAATATTTAGATGATAGCCAAGAACATGGAGAAGAAGACTGGAGAACCAAAGGAGCCAAAAGACATCCCTAGGCGCGCAGCTATGGTGGAGCACATGGAGATGAGCTCGGCACTTTAGGGCAATTAGATATTATCATTGGCTTGATAATATCATTAGTCTAGAGGCCATATCCATGCCACGTTTTTTATTTTGTGGATGTTTATTATTCATGCCTTGTTATTTATTTTGTGTGTATGGCGATACTAGCAAAACGTTAACAAGATAATAATAAACAAGGTTGGTCTTTTATTGTGGATGGCCCAATCCAAATAAGTAGACCATGTTGATAAGATCAACCAAACAACTTAAAAGAAATCCCTCAATTAAATATTGCGTTTTGCCTTCTCTTGCCAAAACACCCTTCATGATCATGGCCTATTAAAATTCGGGCTTGCCAAAGCAAGGCGATTTTAATTTTTCATGATGTGTTGCGGACGACGCAAGCTAGTAATGCGTGTATGTTGAAAGCAAGAGGTTGGACGCAACTAGGCAAGAGTCAATTGGATTGATGAGCTTAGAGGCATGACAATTAGGTGTTATCTAAAGGATAAAGAATAAAGAGTTATTCACCTAATTGGACCAAGAGTTGCATGGGATGCAATTGGAATGGTTCCTACCTAATAACCAATTCTTGGGTGACTTGCCAAAGCAAGCTCAAGAAGAAGTGAAAAGGGATCTTGGACCCACTAGAAAATAAAATATTTTCCGCATTAATGGTGAGGGCTATTAATCCGAGAAAAACAGTGGGAGCTATATTTAATAATTTAAATCCTTGTTGAATATAGTTATACGTCACAATGCTTTGCATAATCCTATAAGTGTTGAATACCCATCGCATTAAACAAACAAACACGACTTTATGTCCATGAGATGGACAAGATATCTGGAATCTATTTTCTAGATTGGTATAAAATCGATAATTGTTCTCAAGTAAAGGAAATATGTTGTACATTGTAGAGCATAAAATTTCTCTTCCCACCAACTACCAAAACGCACTAAAGCGTTATGGAAGGAACATCAAAGAATGGTTCTTTGGATGTAACTTGTCTCATGTCAAGCTCCCATGGACTCTGAGCTTTGGAAGCAAGATGAGAAATTTGGAGGCATATGATATGATCATACGAGCTTGTCATGAAAGGCTTAAGGAGTTGCTCCACTTTGCAATCTCTTGCTTAGCACTCGTCATGGTCAAGATGGAATAAGTTCGGGTTTGCCAAAGCAAGGCGACTTACTTCATCGAGATATGACGCGACGACACAAGTTAGTAATGTGTGGCTGCTGAAGCAAGAGGTGAAGCGCAAACTAAACTAACTCAATAGGATTGAAAGCTTAGATATTGGGAGTTATCTATAAGATAGATAAAGAATATATAGTTATTATCCCAAGTGGACCAAGAATTGCATTGGATGCAATTACAGTTTTGTTTTAAAGTTGATTTACTCAATATGATTGAAAAATCACTAAACAAAACACTCATAATGGGCATGGGCAAAAACTGTTAATAGTTAACAGCATGGGTAAGGGAAAATGGTTTGCGCCGAACCCATGAGTATAAAGCAAGCATGTTGCTAAAACCAAGTTGCCTCAAAGTCCCATAGGTGGTGTAGAGGAAGAGAGACTACCCAAAGTACATGGAAGTAAATAATAAAGGAATTGTGGATTCCGACTTGGGTATTTTATTATAAAATTCAATGTGTCTATCTCATCATCAAGAGTATATGATACTAGATGAGGATCTCACATTTATAGAAATGTGTAGGATCTCAAGAGACAAAGACAATTGGATAAGGAAGAAATGATCCTACACGTGGGGCTATGAAGCAAAGGGTTGCTGAAAAGCCGTAGGGAATTATTTCTACCTTTCAGAAATTGTTCATGAATTAGACAAAAGGGATAATGTCCCTGCTATGAGTAGGACCATTATCATAGTTTCTTGTTTGAACAAGAAAGCTCCTTATCATAATAAAAGGACAAATGTTGTTCCATTTATTATGGTATGCATTATTGTAATGCAATTTTGTCTAAGTGGATTCTATATCCATGATCATGATAATTTCATCTATAACATTAATACCTAGAGGTTTGCATATAATGATATGAACTTCACTTATCTTTAGCATTATCGTTTAGGCCCATAAATAAGAGATACATATCTAGAACTCCATTAGGATGGATTTCTGGGACTCATTTGATTATTGAATCATATGAGACATGTAAGACTTATTAGGCAAAGATATGATCTTTTGGGAATCATACATATTGATGTATGAAGGCCACTAAGCACAAATACTAAAGATGGTTTTAGTACTTCATCATATTTACTGATAGGATCAGAGAAATATGGATTTGTGTATCTTATGAAGAAACAAATCAGAATCCTTTGAATTGTTCAAAGTATTCAGGAATGAAGTCGAGAACCAACTTGGCAAACGTATTTAGACTCTACGATTGTATCATAGAAGAAAAATACATGAGCCAAGAGTTTTTGGGAGTATTGGATATGATCCAAAACTCGCTCCACCTAGCACGCAACATGGGTTTTGGCGTGTCTAAAAGGAGAGTTCGAACCTTGTAGGACACGGTTCGGACCATGATAAGTCAAACAGAACTTCCAGTTTACTTTTAGGGGCTATGTTCTAATTACAGCAAATTTCGCCCTTAACCTTGTTCCATCAAAAACGGATTATGAAGAACACCATATGAGATATGGACTAGGAAGTGTCCTAGTATGTCATTCATAAATATTTGGGGTTATGAGGTTTATGTAAAAGACTTTACAAATAAACTTGGACCCAAGTCGGATAAATGTTTTGTGGGATATCCTGAAAAGGATATTATTTCTACAACCTAATCGAGAACAAACTGTTTGTTTCTCGAACCACAGTGTTTCTAGATTAGATTGTCTCTAAAAGAAACAGTGGGAGGACAGTAGAAATTGAAAAGTTCAAGAACCACAATAGAACATTAATCCGTTTGATGGAACATGAGCAGGATCACAAGGTGTTGTGGAGCAACCTACTCAGATAACACAAGAACCTCGTGGGACAGGTAGGATATGTCAAGGGACTAGAGAAATAAAGATTTCTCATAACCCGTGATATATTGCTCATCGAGATGAGCCTACAACCTATGAGAAGGCCACGTGTGGGCCATACTCTCAGAAATGGCTTGGAGCCATAGGATACGATATGGAATCCATGTATACCAACAAAGTATGGACTTTGGAGGAACCACCTGAATGGGTAGGAACCATAGGGTGCAAGTAGGTTATGAGGAAACCAACATGGATGGTAATATGATTACTTTTAAGGGACAATTGGTTGGGTAAGGATTTCATGTGAGTTCATAGTATAGACTATGACGAAATCTTTCCCAGTTGTGATGCTTAAATCCATTCGTATCCTGCTTGTAGCAATCTGTTTAGATTGAATCAAGCTTCTAGGAGTTGGACTCTTCAAATTAATGATGCAATCAAAGGAGTTTGGTTCCATCAAAATTGAAGATGATACTTGTGTCTACAAGAAGGTTAGTGGGAGCACAGTTATTTTTCTGGTCTTGTATGTGGAGACATACTTAATCATTGGGAATGTTGCCCCTACTTAGCAGTCTTACGTAGATTGACTAGGGAGTTGACTTTCTAATGGTAGACTTAAGCGAAGCAACTTGTGAAAATCTATTGAGCTAGATCAAGATGGTTGTATAGCTCAAGTCATAGTACACAAATTGACAAAGGTGTTGAAATGGTTCAACGTGAAAAGAATATTGATTCTTACCCATGTCACATGGAATTAGTCTTTGGAAGGCTAATTGTCTTACCAATTAGATTGGGAATGGACCGTATGAATTAGATTCACGAGATACGCCATGAGATGTACTAGGCCAGACGTGTCATAAAGCATGACACAAAGATACCAATCAAATCCAAGTGAGGTGTCACTTGATAATTATCAAGATTATCCTTTAGTACTTGAGAAGCACTAAGGATGAATTATTGATAAATAGATAATATGAAGAGTTTGCTGTAAGGGATTACAGTGATGCGAACTTCAGATCTGACAAAGAAGATTTCAGATTATAAGTCAAGTTTTGAGTTTTGCCCTAGTGGGAGTGACTGTGAGCTGGAAAGGTTCCAGGCAAGATTCAGTCACTGATTCTAACATAGAGGTCTGAGTAAATTAATGCATAAGATGCATTTATTCAGAATATTCAATCTCAATCAAATTGTTGATGGAGGAGATGTGAATATTTGCAAGGTGCCAGCATATGTCTCGCCCCTACGCAGTGTAAGCGTGGAGGACCGCGCTAGATCAATAGGCATATGATGCAGGAGATTGACTCTAGTTCAAGTGGGAGACTGTTGGAATTGTGCCCTAGAGGCAATCAATTAATTGTGACAAATATATGGATTTACGATTCATTATGTTATCGATATGGAGATATGCTAACATGAATGAAGTCCTTAGAATATAAGGTGTTATATTCTTAAATATCCCTAGTCAATTATAATGATTAATGGGACAATCATCTATAGACTAGTATGGGGTTGGATTGATATGGAGATATCACGATCCAACACATGGGTATGCATTAGGAGTAATGGCATACTGGATTGACCCACGACGAAAAGGATACATTAGATTATGTGAAGTCACAATCGCTTTTCGTAGTGCTAATATTATTGCAATCCTTGGACTTGAAGTCACTAGATACTCTAGTTGTGAAATATTGCGCTTTGATGTTATCAAAAGTTACACCGTAACTGGGTAATCATAAAGGTGGCTATCGGGCGTGATAGGAAGCAAGCTTAGAGATCGTAGTGATGTAGATAGGATTTGTCCCTCCCACATAATGGGGGTAAATATCCACGGCCACTCGAGGGATGAGGCTTATTGAATGTCTGGCCAGACTCAGATAAATTAATATAGAGATATTAATGTTATCTGCAAGCATAAGCAAATTCCCAGGATCGAGGAACTATGGATTGGATATACGAGTGTGACTATTTATGTCTCGTGTCCAATCCGGATATGGAGACAAAGGGATAATGCAATATGATATATTGGGCACAGAGGTTTGTCGGGATCACTGACTATTTCTATTGGTTGGGTGGCATGGATGTGTTGCTAGACACCGCTCCATGTTAGTAATAGTTACTACCAACTATATAGAAACCTATGGGGTCACACGTCAAATAGAGTAGAGCTAGATTTGGGATTAATTAATAAAGATTAATTAATAGAAGGATCATTGTGCAACACCTTGCAAACTTAGTAGGACTAATTTGCAAGGAAGGGAATAATTCTAGTTCATCTAGAATTAGGAAACTCTTTTATGGAAACAACAAGGAGTTGTTGGAGTATATAAAGGAGGCTCTAGCTTCCTTCCCACTAAATGAGTTATTATTAGTCATAACACAAAAGTGGGAGAGAGAAAAAGAGAGAGCAAGACAAGGAGCTAGGGCCGAAACCCTAGCCACCCGTCCGCCCCTCTACCCGACAGCAAAGAGAGGCCGCCCCTCTCTTGTGCCCTTGGTGATTTGTTGCTTTGATCTTCATCCCTCTTCCTCCAAGGTTCAAGCTAGCACTTGATTGAAGGAAGAATCTAGATCTCACCTCTAGACGTGGATCAACCGTAGAGACGAGGACATCATTCTTCGTGTGATCTCACAAATCAAAAGGTACACATCTTCTATGTCCTTGATCATGTTATGATGTCTTTTCCTGTGATCCTTGGTGGGCTTTGAGTAGGATTAATTTTTTGTTATTCCGCTGCGTTACCTACGTCAAAACCCAACAGTGGTATCAGAGCCACAGGTCGTAGAGCATAACATGATATTATGTGTTTACGATTTCAGTTCATACACCGTATTATTGTTTATTACGCGAAAACTGAAAAAAATTGGCATAGTAGATGCAATATTGAATTTGATTCAACCAAACAAGACCCAATTTAACATTGGATGTTAGAATTGGTGAGTTTAATCACATAGGATGTGAATAATTGGGTTCTTGAAAATTAGGGTTCATGGGCACATGATTGAAAAGGGGTTTTCAATTATGGAAAAAAAATTATGGAATTAAATCCATAAGGAAACAACCTTGCTTGGGCAACAAGGAAGGAGGAAGGGTACTAGGGCCGAAACCCTAGCCGCCCGCCCCTCCCTTGCGCGCCAAGCAAGGCCGCGGCCTCCTAGGCGTGCGGCGGTCCTAGGGTTCGGGCCACTTGTTGGCTTGGACCCTTTGGACCGTTGTGAAACCCTAGTTGCCCAATTTCATTAAAATTAAACAAGCGCGTTAAAAATTGGTTTTAACTGTATTATGTGCTTTATTGCATGGTGGATGGATATGGCCTAAGATTTGGATGTTTATTGTTTTGTGGTTTGGTTTACGGCCTGCGAGCTGATCAAATTAATGTAATAATTAATTAGGTTTTACGGCCTGCGAGTCGTTCTTTTTCTCCTCGACATGTGAGGCTTTTATTATTTATTTATTCTAGATGTTAGGCTAGAATTAGAAATATTTAGATGATAGCCAAGAACATGGAGAAGAAGACTGGAGAACCAAAGGAGCCAAAAGACATCCCTAGGTGCGCAGCTATGGTGGAGCACATGGAGATGAGCTCGGCACTTTAGGGCAATTAGATATTATCATTGGCTTGATAATATCATTAGTCTAGAGGCCATATCCATGCCACGTTTTTTATTTTGTGGATGTTTATTATTCATGCCTTGTTATTTATTTTGTGTGTATGGCGATACTAGCAAAACGTTAACAAGATAATAATAAACAAGGTTGGTCTTTTATTGTGGATGGCCCAATCCAAATAAGTAGACCATGTTGATAAGATCAACCAAACAACTTAAAAGAAATCCCTCAATTAAATATTGAGTTTTGCCTTCTCTTGCCAAAACACCCTTCATGATCATGGCCTATTAAAATTCGGGCTTGCCAAAGCAAGGCGATTTTAATTTTTCATGATGTGTTGCGGACGACGCAAGCTAGTAATGCGTGTATGTTGAAAGCAAGAGGATGGACGCAACTAGGCAAGAGTCAATTGGATTGATGAGCTTAGAGGCATGACAATTAGGTGTTATCTAAAGGATAAAGAATAAAGAGTTATTCACCTAATTGGACCAAGAGTTGCATGGGATGCAATTGGAATGGTTCCTACCTAGTAACCAATTCTTGGGTGACTTGCCAAAGCAAGCTCAAGAAGAAGTGAAAAGGGATCTTGGACCCACTAGAAAATAAAATATTTTCCGCATTAATGGTGAGGGCTATTAATCCGAGAAAAATAGTGCGAGCTATATTTAATAATTTAAATCCTTGTTGAATATAGTTATACGTCACAATGCTTTGCATAATCCTATAAGTGTTGAATACCCATCGCATTAAACAAACAAACACGACTTTATGTCCATGAGATGGACAAGATATCTGGAATCTATTTTCTAGATTGGTATAAAATCGAGAATTGTTCTCAAGTAAAGGAAATATGTTGTACATTGTAGAGCATAAAATTTCTCTTCCCACCAACTACCAAAACGCACTAAAGCCTTATGGAAGGAACATCAAAGAATGGTTCTTTGGATGTAACTTGTCTCATGTCAAGCTCCCATGGACTCTGAGCTTTGGAAGCAAGATGAGAAATTTGGAGGCATATGATATGATCATACGAGCTTGTCATGAAAGGCTTAAGGAGTTGCTCAACTTTGCAATCTCTTGCTTAGCACTCGTCATGGTCAAGATGGAATAAGTTCAGGTTTGCCAAAGCAAGGCGACTTACTTCATCGAGATATGACGCGACGACACAAGTTAGTAATGTGTGGCTGCTGAAGCAAGAGGTGAAGCGCAAACTAAACTAACTCAATAGGATTGAAAGCTTAGATATTGGGAGTTATCTATAAGATAGATAAAGAATATATAGTTATTCTCCCAAGTGGACCAAGAATTGCATTGGATGCAATTACAGTTTTGTTTTAAAGTTGATTTACTCAATATGATTGAAAAATCACTAAACAAAACACTCATAATGGGCATGGGCAAAAACTGTTAATAGTTAACAGCATGGGTAAGGGAAAATGGTTTGCGCCGAACCCATGAGTATAAAGCAAGCATGTTGCTAAAACCAAGTTGCCTCAAAGTCCCATAGGTGGTGTAGAGGAAGAGAGACTACCCAAAGTACATGGAAGTAAATAATAAAGGAATTGTGGATTCCGACTTGGGTATTTTATTATAAAATTCAATGTGTCTATCTCATCATCAAGAGTATATGATACTAGATGAGGATCTCACATTTATAGAAATGTGTAGGATCTCAAGAGACAAAGACAATTGGATAAGGAAGAAATGATCCTACACGTGGGGCTATGAAGCAAAGGGTTGCTGAAAAGCCGTAGGGAATTATTTCTACCTTTCAAAAATTGTTCATGAATTAGACAAAAGGGATAATGTCCCTGCTATGAGTAGGACCATTATCATAGTTTCTTGTTTGAACAAGAAAGCTCCTTATCATAATAAAAGGACAAATGTTGTTCCATTTATTATGGTATGCATTATTGTAATGCAATTTTGTCTAAGTGGATTCTATATCCATGATCATGATAATTTCATCTATAACATTAATACCTAGAGGTTTGCATATAATGATATGAACTTCACTTATCTTTAGCATTATCGTTTAGGCCCATAAATAAGAGATACATATCTAGAACTCCATTAGGATGGATTTCTGGGACTCATTTGATTATTGAATCATATGAGACATGTAAGACTTATTAGGCAAAGATATGATCTTTTGGGAATCATACATATTGATGTATGAAGGCCACTAAGCACAAATACTAAAGATGGTTTTAGTACTTCATCATATTTACTGATAGGATCAGAGAAATATGGATTTGTGTATCTTATGAAGAAACAAATCAGAATCCTTTGAATTGTTCAAAGTATTCAGGAATGAAGTCGAGAACCAACTTGGCAAACGTATTTAGACTCTACGATTGTATCATAGAAGAAAAATACATGAGCCAAGAGTTTTTGGGAGTATTGGATATGATCCAAAACTCGCTCCACCTAGCACGCAACATGGGTTTTGGCGTGTCTAAAAGGAGAGTTCGAACCTTGTAGGACACGGTTCGGACCATGATAAGTCAAACAGAACTTCCAGTTTACTTTTAGGGGCTATGTTCTAATTACAGCAAATTTCGCCCTTAACCTTGTTCCATCAAAAACGGATTATGAAGAACACCATATGAGATATGGACTAGGAAGTGTCCTAGTATGTCATTCATAAATATTTGGGGTTATGAGGTTTATGTAAAAGACTTTACAAATAAACTTGGACCCAAGTCGGATAAATGTTTTGTGGGATATCCTGAAAATGATATTATTTCTACAACCTAATCGAGAACAAACTGTTTGTTTCTCGAACCACAGTGTTTCTAGGAAGAGATTGTCTCTAAAAGAAACAGTGGGAGGACAGTAGAAATTGAAAAGTTCAAGAACCACAATAGAACATTAATCCGTTTGATGGAACATGAGCAGGATCACAAGGTGTTGTGGAGCAACCTACTCAGATAACACAAGAACCTCGTGGGACAGGTAGGATATGTCAAGGGACTAGAGAAATAAAGATTTCTCATAACCCGTGATATATTGCTCATCGAGATGAGCCTACAACCTATGAGAAGGCCACGTGTGGGCCATACTCTCAGAAATGGCTTGGAGCCATAGGATACGATATGGAATCCATGTATACCAACAAAGTATGGACTTTGGTGGAACCACCTGAATGGGTAGGAACCATAGGGTGCAAGTTGGTTATGAGGAAACCAACATGGATGGTAATATGATTACTTTTAAGGGACAATTGGTTGGGTAAGGATTTCATGTGAGTTCATAGTATAGACTATGACGAAATCTTTCCCAGTTGTGATGCTTAAATCCATTCGTATCCTGCTTGTAGCAATCTGTTTAGATTGAATCAAGCTTCTAGGAGTTGGACTCTTCAAATTAATGATGCAATCAAAGGAGTTTGGTTCCATCAAAATTGAAGATGATACTTGTGTCTACAAGAAGGTTAGTGGGAGCACAGTTATTTTTCTGGTCTTGTATGTGGAGACATACTTAATCATTGGGAATGTTGCCCCTACTTAGCAGTCTTACGTAGATTGACTAGGGAGTTGACTTTCTAATGGTAGACTTAAGCGAAGCAACTTGTGAAAATCTATTGAGCTAGATCAAGATGGTTGTATAGCTCAAGTCATAGTACACAAATTGACAAAGGTGTTGAAATGGTTCAACGTGAAAAGAATATTGATTCTTACCCATGTCACATGGAATTAGTCTTTGGAAGGCTAATTGTCTTACCAATTAGATTGGGAATGGACCGTATGAATTAGATTCACGAGATACGCCATGAGATGTACTAGGCCAGACGTGTCATAAAGCATGACACAAAGATACCAATCAAATCCAAGTGAGGTGTCACTTGATAATTATCAAGATTATCCTTTAGTACTTGAGAAGCACTAAGGATGAATTATTGATAAATAGATAATATGAAGAGTTTGCTGTAAGGGATTACAGTGATGCGAACTTCAGATCTGACAAAGAAGATTTCAGATTATAAGTCAAGTTTTGAGTTTTGCCCTAGTGGGAGTGACTGTGAGCTGGAAAGGTTCCAGGCAAGATTCAGTCACTGATTCTAACATAGAGGTCTGAGTAAATTAATGCATAAGATGCATTTATTCAGAATATTCAATCTCAATCAAATTGTTGATGGAGGAGATGTGAATATTTGCAAGGTGCCAGCATATGTCTCGCCCCTACGCAGTGTAAGCGTGGAGGACCGCGCTAGATCAATAGGCATATGATGCAGGAGATTGACTCTAGTGCAAGTGGGAGACTGTTGGAATTGTGCCCTAGAGGCAATCAATTAATTGTGACAAATATATGGATTTACGATTCATTATGTTATCGATATGGAGATATGCTAACATGAATGAAGTCCTTAGAATATAAGGTGTTATATTCTTAAATATCCCTAGTCAATTATAATGATTAATGGGACAATCATCTATAGACTAGTATGGGGTTGGATTGATATGGAGATATCACGATCCAACACATGGGTATGCATTAGGAGTAATGGCATACTGGATTGACCCACGACGAAAAGGATACATTAGATTATGTGAAGTCACAATCGCTTTTCGTAGTGCTAATATTATTGCAATCCTTGGACTTGAAGTCACTAGATACTCTAGTTGTGAAATATTGCGCTTTGATGTTATCAAACGTTACACCGTAACTGGGGAATCATAAAGGTGGCTATCGGGCGTGATAGGAAGCAAGCTTAGAGATCGTAGTGATGTAGATAGGATTTGTCCCTCCCACATAATGGGGGTAAATATCCACGGCCACTCGAGGGATGAGGCTTATTGAATGTCTGGCCAGACTCAGATAAATTAATATAGAGATATTAATGTTATCTGCAAGCATAAGCAAATTCCCAGGATCGAGGAACTATGGATTGGATATACGAGTGTGACTATTTATGTCTCGTGTCCAATCCGGATATGGAGACAAAGGGATAATGCAATATGATATATTGGGCACAGAGGTTTGTCGGGATCACTGACTATTTCTATTGGTTGGGTGGCATGGATGTGTTGATAGACACCGCTCCATGTTAGTAATAGTTACTACCAACTATATAGAAACCTATGGGGTCACACCTCAAATAGAGTAGAGCTAGATTTGGGATTAATTAATAAAGATTAATTAATAGAAGGATCATTGTGCAACACCTTGCAAACTTAGTAGGACTAATTTGCAAGGAAGGGAATAATTCTAGTTCATCTAGAATTAGGAAACTCTTTTATGGAAACAACAAGGAGTTGTTGGAGTATATAAAGGAGGCTCTAGCTTCCTTCCCACTACATGAGTTATTATTAGTCATAACACAAAAGTGGGAGAGAGAAAAAGAGAGAGCAAGACAAGGAGCTAGGGCCGAAACCCTAGCCACCCGTCCGCCCCTCTACCCGACGGCAAAGAGAGGCCGCCCCTCTCTTGTGCCCTTGGTGATTTGTTGCTTTGATCTTCATCCCTCTTCCTCCAAGGTTCAAGCTAGCACTTGATTGAAGGAAGAATCTAGATCTCACCTCTAGACGTGGATCAACCGTAGAGACGAGGACATCATTCTTCGTGTGATCTCACAAATCAAAAGGTACACATCTTCTATGTCCTTGATCATGTTATGATGTCTCTTCCTGTGATCCTTGGTGGGCTTTGAGTAGGATTAATTTTTTGTTATTCCGCTGCGTTACCTAAGTCAAAACCCAACAAAAGCATCCTTAGTTCTTCTCAAGTACTTTAGGATGTTCTTGACTGCAATCCAGTGACTCTCACCCGGATTGGATTGGTATCTTCTTGTCATACTCAAGGCATATGACACATCTGGTCTAGTACATAACATGGCGTACATGATAGATCCTATGGACGAGGCATAGGGTATTATACTCATGCGTTCCTTCTCAATCTCATTGGAAGGACAACCACTCTTCGAAAGATTGATTCCATGTGACATGGGCAAGAATCCCTTCTTGGAATCTTGCATGTTGAACCGTTTCAACACCTTGTCAATATATGTACTTTGACTTAGGCCTAGCAACCTCTTAGATCTATCTCTATAGATCTTTATACCTAGTATATAGGCTGCTTCCCCTAAGTCTTTCATTGAGAAACACTTCCCTAGCAAATCTTTAACAGATTGCAGCATGGGAACGTCGTTTCCAATGAGTAGTATGTCATCTACATACAAGACCAGAAAAACTACAGAGCTCCCACTAACCTTCTTGTAGACACAAGACTCATCTTCGTTTCTGATGAAGCCAAACTCTTTGACCACTTCATCAAACGTCGATTCCAACTCCTAGAAGCTTGCTTCAATCCATAAATGGATCGTTGCAGCTTACAGACTTTGTTGGCTTGATTTGGATCCTCAAAACCCTCCGGCTGTATCATATACACGTCCTCGAAGAGATTCCCATAAAGGAATGCTGTTTTGACATCCATCTGCCAAATCTCATAGTCGTGGTATGCTGCAATCGCAAGTAGGATTCGGATGGATTTGGTCATAGCGACTGGTGAAAAGGTTTCATCATAGTCAATGCCATGAATCTGTCTGAATCCTTTAGCCACCAATCGGCCCTTATAGGTAATCACATTACCATCCATGTCGATCATCTTCTTGAAGACCCACTTGCACCCTATGGGGCGCGCCCCTTCGGGTGGTTCCACCAAAGTCCATACTTTGTTGGTGTACATGGATTCCATCTCGGATCTCATGGCTTCTAGCCACTTCTGAGAGTCTGGGCCATTCATGGCCTCCTCATAGGTAGTAGGCTCATCATCTATGAGCATCGTGTCACCGGAGTCGGTCACGAGAAGTCCATACCTCTCGGGTTCCTGGCGCACTCTACTAGATCTACGAAGCTCTTGTGTTACCTGAACAGGTTGTTCCACAACTACTTGTGGTTCCTGTTCATGTTCCATAATCGGTTCAGTGATTTGTGTTACTTGAACCTCTTCAAGTCCTACAGTCCTCCCACTTGCTTCTTTAGAGACAAACTCTCTTTCTAGAAACACGCCGGTCCGAGCAACAAACACTTTGTTCTCGGTTGGATTGTAGAAGTAGTATCCCTTAGTTTCCTTAGGGTACCCCACAAATTTGCATTTATCCGATTTCGGCCCTAGCTTGTCTGATTGTAAACGTTTTACATAGACATCGCAGCCCCAAATCCTCCTGAACGATAGTGTGGGACGCCTCCCACTCCACATCTCATATGGTGTCTTCATGACTGATTTAGATGGAACACGGTTAATGGTGAAAGCTACACTTAATAGAGCGTAGCCCCAAAATGATAACGGAAGATCATTTTGAAACATCATAGATCGAACCATATCCAATAGGGTTCGATTCCTCCTCTCGGACACGCCATTCCATTGTGGCGTTCCGGGTGGAGTGAGTTGGGACACAATCCCACACTCTCTAAGATAGTCGTCAAACTCTTGGCTTAAGTATTCTCCTCCACGATCCGATCGTAGAGCCTTGATACTTTTTCCAAGTTGCTTCTCTACTTCATTCTTGAATTCTTTGAACACTTCAAAGGATTCGGATTTTTCCCTCATAAGGTACACAAATCCATATCTATTGTAATCATCAGTAAATGTAATGAAGTAGACATAACCACCCCTGGAAGGCGTGACAAATGGCCCACACACATCAGTATGTATGAGCGCTAATTGCTCACTAGTCCTCTCATCTTTCTTATTGAAAGGGGACTTTGTCATTTTTCCCAATAAACAAGCCTCACATGTCTCATATGATTCAAAATCAAATGAGTCTAGTAATCCATCCTCATGGAGTCTAGATACACGTTTCTCATTTGTGTGGCCTAAACGACAGTGCCATAAATAAGAGGGATTTAAATCATTTATTTTAATCTGCTTGGTATTAATGTTATAGACAGGATTGCTTAGATCAAGGACATAAAGTCCATCAAATAATTGCGCACTAAAATAATGAATATTATTTAAATAAAATGAACAAAAATTGTTCTTTATTGAAATAATAAAACCATCCGTGTCCAAAAAAGAAATAGAAATAATGTTTCTGCTCATAGCAGGCACAAAATAGCAATTATTTAATTCTAAAACTAATCCTGAAGGCAGAGATAGCTCGCACACGCCTATGGCCAACGCAGCAACCTTTGCTCCATTCCCAACGCGCAGATCTACCTCCCCTTTAGCCAATCTTTACTTCTCTTTAGATCCTGCATATTTCGACAAATATGAGATCCACATCAAGTATCTAATACCCATGATGTAGAGACAGTTAAATTGACATCTACAACAAAAATACCTGGTGGTGATGGAATCACTATTCCAAGCCTCTTGTCCTCCAGATATTTTGGGCAGTTCCTCCTCCAGTGTCCAGGCTGACTGCAGTAGTGACACTCACCTTTAGTCACACCTTTGGCAATGCCACCAACAGGCTTAAGGGCAGGTTCCTTGGACTTGGCAACTGACTTGCCTTTGCCGTTGGAGGATGAGGTAAACCTTTTGCCCTTTCCTTTCTGCAACATCATAATGGCCTTGCCCTTACTCTTGTTGATGCTCTGTTCAGCTGTCCTCAACATATTGAGTAAATCTGGCAGTGGTTTCACGATCTCGTTCATGTTATAGTTCATGATGAACTGTCCATAACTCTCGGGAAACGATTGCAACACGAGACCGGTTGCCAACTCTTGGCCGACCGGGAACCCCAGTCGGGCAAGATTATTCAAGTACCCGATCATACGGAGTACATGGGGTCCCACCGGGTTCCCTTCTTCCAGATGACACTTGAACAGTGCCTTAGAGACCTCATCCCTCTCTACCCTTGCCTGCTCTTGGAAGAGCTGCTTCAGATGCTCGATCATATCGACAGCATTCATGTTTTCGTGTTGCTTCTGAAGCTCAGAAGTCATGGTGCATAGCATAAGACAAGCCGCATCATTAGCGTCATCAACACGCTTTTGATACGCCTTTATGGCAGCAGGTGTTTGGTTCTCTGGACCTGCAGGAACATGCTCCTCTATTGCGTACAGTTTCTTCTCTTGCTTGAGAACAATTCTCAAGTTTCTGTACCAATCAAGGAAGTTGGTTCCAGAGAGCTTGTCCTTCTCAAGGACAGATCGTATGGAATGTTGTAAACTCGATGAGTTGTTTGCCATTTGGAATTCTACAAAAGGAAAATACGCAAGTTTTAGTATTTGTGAATTTTTGACTATATTCAATAATAACTAGTTTATCAAATATAGCTCCCACTATTTTTCTACGGATTAATAACCCTCAAGATATTAATGCGGAAAATATCCTTATATTTTACTA
This sequence comes from Linanthus parryae, assembly GCA_023055425.1. Taxonomy (NCBI): domain Eukaryota; kingdom Viridiplantae; phylum Streptophyta; class Magnoliopsida; order Ericales; family Polemoniaceae; genus Linanthus; species Linanthus parryae. Next base: position 18,800,988 of record JALGPY010000012.1, on the reverse strand, counting down.
GTGGGACAAGATCCATGTTTCACCTCCTTATGAGCTTGCTTTGGCAAGTCACCCATAATTCGACTACTTTAGGTAGGAACAATTCCAATTGCATCCCATATGCAACTCTTGGTTCAATTGGGCAAATAACTCCTTATTTATCCATCCATATGGATAATCCCAATTGATTGCCTCTAGGTTTCTTAATCATATTAATTGCCTAGTTGTGTTCAACCTCTTATTTAAACAATTGCACACGAGGTGTGCCATCGCATTCCATCATTATGAACCAAGTCGCCCTGCTTTGGCACACACGATCTTGATAAATAATGATGATAATGAGTGTCTAAATAACGGAAGGCAAGAACACAATATTTGAATTTTGAGGTATTTTTAAATTCAATTTTTTTTTTAATTGTTTTGTTGATCAAAATCAACTAATCTATCTATTTGAGTTTGGGCACAACTCCAAATAATAGATCCGGGTTGTCCAATTATTTTATTATCCTAATTGCATGCATCATCCATACACCAACCACACAATAATAAGATAATAAAGTAAACAACCACAAAACAGAAATTAAACGTGATGTGGATATGGCCCTTTTCTAGACTAAGATAATTCCAAGCCAAATAGAATTATCTATGAACCCTAAAAGCAAACACATCTCCATGCGTCTTGATCTTTTGGTCCATCCTTCATAGTCATGTGGAATGCTCCATGCGCCATGCTCCATCTTTTGTGGCTATTTTTGGCTTTGGGCTCCTTTTCTTCAATCTTGACTAACAATCTACTTTATCTAGCATTAGCTAACTTCTATACTAAATAAAGTAAATCTCACAAGTTGAGAAAAAATGGCACGCAGGCCATAAAACCCTAATTAATTATAACAATTAATTGATCAGCTCGCAGGCCGTAAAACCAAACCACAAAATTAAACATCCACATCAAACCACATCCTAAGGCCATATCCAATCACCATGCGAATTGCACATAAACAGTTAAAATAGAATTTTAACGCGCTTGGTCAATTTTAATTGATTTTAGGATTTCTAGGGTTAAAACGGTCCATGGGCACAACAATCAAATTTCCCGGGCCCAAAAAGGTGAACCACAAGGCCCTAGGGCCGGCCCGGCCCATAACCCACACGCCTAGGCCGCGGGTTAGGGCCGCCCGACCCCTAGGGCGACCAATCTCTGGCGTCAAGCAAGAGGGGCGGTCCCCTAGGGGGCCGAACCTCCTTGAGGGAGTTGTTTCCAAAACCACTCCCTTGCTTTGTGCCCAAGTTTGGTTGTTTACTTGTTTTGGGATAACTCCTTCTTCCCCAAGGATGCCCAAACCCTAGATCTAAGATCCTAAAATTTCTCAAACTCACCAATTCATGCATCTAATGCAAAAATTAGATCTTGTTATGATAGATTATTGACAAATTGCATCCCATGCTTGATTTGTCTTGTTTTACGCGATAAACAATCAATTTAAGGTGTAAAACAACTAAAACGTAACACATAAACCACGTTTATGCTCTACAACCAGGCTCTGATACCACTGTAGGGTTTTGATTCATGGATGCGCAACAGAAACAAATATAACCATGCAAAACCCTCCAAGGATCACAAGTCAAGAGACATAACGATGGTAAAGGAAGAAATCAATAACACACCTTAGGGTTCTCCTTTGATGACTTCAAACGCAAATTGTGTCACGTTGTCTATGGTTGATCCACGCCTAGAGTTGATCCTAGATCTCCCAAATCCTTGGTGCTAGCCCGGAAAGAGGAAGAAAGATCACGCAAAACGAGACCAAAAAGGGGCTCTCGGCCTCCTTGAGGCCGACGGGGACGGGCGGCGGGCTAGGGAGCGTTCGGCTACTCTAGCTTGTTGCTCTCTCTCCTTTTTGTTCTCTCCCACTCTTTTTATGTTCAATTATGAGCATAAGTTGTGGGAAGGAAGGAAGGAAGGTCCTTTATATAGTCCAACAACTCCTTGCCAACTACCTAAAGGACTTATTCTAGTCCTACTAGAATTCAATTTAGTCCCTTCCTTGCAAATTAGTCCCTACAAAGTTTGCAAGGTTTTGCAAAGTGATCCTTCTAATTAATTAATCCAATTAATTAATTCCCAAATCTAGTTCAACTCTATATAGCGTGTGACCCCATAGGTTCTATCTAGTTGGTAGCAACTATTTGCTAATATGGAGCGGTTTCTAGCAAAACATCCATTCTAGCCAACTAATAGAATAGTCATCTTGACAACCTTTGTACAAGTAATTGTCTCATCCCTTTGTCTCTATATCCGGATTGGACACGAGACATACAAGTCACACTCGTATATCCAATCCATAGTTTCTCGATCCATGGGAATAGCCTTATTCGTGCAAATAACATCAATATCCCATATTGATTTATTTGAGTCTGGCCAGACATTCTATAAACACTATCCCTCGAGTGGCCTAGGATATTTGCTCCCGTTATGTGGGAGGGAATTCTATCTACGTACACTACGATCTCTAAGCTTGCTTCTTATTGTATCCAGTACACGCCTTTATAACTACCCAGTTACGGTGTAGCGTTTAACGCTACCAAAATCACAATAATCCACAACTAGAATATCTAGTGACTTCAAGTCTAAGGATGACAATACCATTGCAACGCGAGAAGCGCTTGTGACTCAACATAACGTGTATGTAGCCTTCTCGGAGATGGGTCAATCCAGTGCAACATTACCCCTAATGCACACCTATGTGTTGGATCGTGATATCTCCATATCAATCCAACCCCATACTAGTCTATCGATGATTGTCCCATTAATCATTATACTGGCCTAGGGATATTTAAGATAAACAACACAATTGTAAACCTAAGGACTTCATTTTATTAAATATCTAATAAATAATAAATGAATTTCTAGCCACAAATGAATTCATACTAAACTAGATTGCCTCTAGGGCATCTATTCCAACATTAGGAACCCAAATTTGTTTGACTTGTCCTTTGAGTTGAAATGGGAATGTGTTTCTCATTATGTGTGGGTCTCTTCTTCTGAAAGGACAAGTCATATTAACATGACCAATTTTATTGCATAAATGACACTTAGGAGAAGTTTTTGAAAGTGTGTAATGTAGACTAAATACAGGGCCTAAATACTCTAGAAGGGGGGGGGGGGGGGTGAATAGAGTATGGAAACTTTTTACAAAACTCAAGACTTAACAGATTAAGTTTGTGTGAAACTCAAATCTCAAGGCCTTGAGATTTTAGAAAATAGTCTGAAACTTTCAAATGCAAAATAAAAAGCTTCAAGGCCTTGAACTATTACCAGTTCTAAACAGCTTATGAACCCTAGTTTGATTTGAGTTGTATGCAGCAGATAATAATCAAACTGTAAAGTAAAGAACACAAAGCAATTTACAGAGTTCAGTCCCAATGGACCTAATCTCTGCCTAAGGGATCTAATCCCACCAGGATTGGGCAAACACTTCTTATTACTCACACATAAACAGCCCTAGATCTTCAAGCCTAAGTGATTTCCCTTACACCTATACAGCTTGTGGTTCCAAACCTATCTAGTTGCAGCTACTAACTGTTGAATTGTTAACTTGAACAACCAACCACTAGGTTAAGTGAGGTTTAATAAAATTAAAAGATACACAGATTACAAAATAGGTGAAGAACGCAGTAGAAGAGATAAGCTATTGAAGCCTGGATGTGTTCTTCTGGAAACTTGATTGATTTGATCTTCTGAAATCTTGATTGAAGCTTGAATCCTTGTGTGTGTTTGAATGAATGATCTCCCACAAATTTTCACACCTCTCTGAGTATTCTGCAAGCCTCTCTCCCTTCAAAATTCAAACCAGTCTCTTTTATCCACAGCTGCAACTGATTGAGAGATTTTAGGATCTCAGTTCCTACAAATCCTCATTCTGTTTTCAACTGAAATTCAAACAGATCTAAGTGGATATCCGTTGGAGTTTTTTGAGATTTCTTTTGCACGTTTAAAAAACCTGCAACAACATTAAAACACAGAACAACAAAATCCAGAATGATAACAGTACTATGACTGTTTGGTTATCCAGTTTCTGATAAAACTGGTTAAAAGATTAGAGTAGTAATCTGTTTAACTTCTGACACATATAAATCATGAAAAACAAGTTTAAGACTCTTAGAAGTCAATGAATAATCAAAATAATAAGAATCACAACCTGCAAGAAAGAATCAACTTAGTTCTGTAAAAATTGTCAGCAGCTCAAGGCACATCTCAAGGCCTTGGAGCTCTGAACCTGCTTCACAGATTTTCAAAGTTAAATCCAGAAAACTTTGGTTCTATCTATTTTGATCATCCGCAATTGTGTTAGATATGTGGATAATGTAAAACAATAATATATTCAGCAAAATCCTGATCTGCATGATCAGATATCCAATCTGCAACACAAAACTGTTAAAACATTTAGCAGGATAAGAACAACTCTTAAGGCTTTGAAACTCTGTCAGTATCTCAAGGCCTTGGAATATCTGAAATGCTTTGCTGCTTATGTCTTTGTCTTTGTCTTTGTCTTTCATCACTCAAAACAATTACCATCCAAAACACATTCAAGGGTCTTTGAATCAACAATCTCCCCCTTGATGAAAGACAAAACCTACAGTCTTGTGTAGATTTTCTTGCCACTTGTTATAAAAATTAGATATCCACATATTGCAGATATAATAGAAAATGATACCAGATAATCAGTAAACAACAGGTAATCAGTAATATTTACATATAAACACAGTAATATAAGAACACAACTGATTAAACAAAACAACTGATTATTATTCAAATACTGCAAGTAACACAAAAACACATAATTTCTCCCCCTTTTTGACTTTCATCAAATAAGGATGAAGAAATGTTGGATCATTACTCAGAGTCTTAAAAAAAACTTAAAACAAAATTATTGCTAAAAAGTCAAGGCCTTGAGAACAGAAAAGAAGAAGAGAAAGAAATAGAAGGTCAAGGCTTTGGTCTCTTCTGATCTTCAATTCTTCTTTGATGTCTGGCCTTTCTCTGAGCCTTCTCGAACTTCTTCTTCACTTGCAGCATCTTCAGCAGACTGATTACCTTCTTGTTCAGCTTCCACTTCTGCAACAACTTCTTGAATTATCTCATCCACTTTCTTCTTAACCTGCACTGGATCCCCCTCTGTAGCTGCAACAGCACCTGCGTCTTCACCAGCATCTTCTTCATCAGTTTGTTCATACAAATCTTTTGAAGTAAGCACCACTGGAATTGGCTTTTTTTTCATCTTCAGAAAATCTCCCATTCTTTCATCTGAATCCACACTGGTTTCATGACTAGTAGCAGAAGGTATCTTCTCGAGGTTCAAACCCTTGATGACAACATCTAGCTTTCCCTTCATAACATTCATCAAGCCCTTGAACTGGTTAAATTCAGTGACAGGTCAAATAACATTTGTCTGAGATCTTCAATCTCAACCTGCTAATCTTCAAACTTCTCAACCAACAAAGAATAATCCTCATTGGCTTGTCCTTTTCCTGATGTAGTCCCCGTTGGCTTCACAAACTCTTTCTCTCCAAGTTCCTCCTTTGACAAATCTGAATAGAACTTCCAATGTCCTTTCCCTGTTTGAACTACCCCAATCCTCTGAAGTGCAGTCTCATCAATCAACCCAAAACCTCCAGTAATATTTTCCTCTCCTTTCACAGGTACATCCAAAAAATCAAAGAAAAGAGGTAATAGTTTGGCATATGGAAGAGGATGGTTTCTAGTTCTGGTTGAAAAATAAATCATATGCTGCATAACAACTGTTGGCAAGTCTATCTCAAACCCTTGAGATATCATATACATCAAAATAAGAACCTTATCAGTCACCAACTCCCTTGAGTTCTCCCTAGGAACGACACTTTTCATCAGAATTGTAAACAGGATTTTGGCTTCACAGTTGAACACAGAGTGTTGCAACTGCTTGGACCAGAGGGTACACCATCAATGAAAAACATCTCCTTTGCCTTATCCAGACACTCCTACCTATCAGGGTAATCTCCAACATTATACTTCCTAGGAATGCCCAAGACTTTGGCGAAAGTCCTATGATCTAACCTCAAATCTATTCCACCCACTTTTGAATTTAACACCATCTAAGCATCACGTTCAGAAACCAAATTTAGATAAAACAACCTAGTTAACCTAGGACAGGCCTTTGAACTAGGATTTAACACCTTCCAAACAGCAGTTTCTCTTAATTTTCTCATACAATCAATATCCAATTTGTCCAACAACTCCTCAGAAACCATACTACAGAAAGCTACCTTAGATGAAGCATAACCTTGCATCCATACAGTTCTAACCTCAGAACTGACAAACCAATCTGTAGGAAGTACATTCTTACCTTGATAACCTTTCTTGGTTGCAGCAGCAACCTGCTTAACCCTAGTTTTCTTCTCTGAGGGTTTGCTCTTCTCTTGTTCTCCTTCAGATGGTTTCTTCTTGCTTTCTTGAGCAGATGTCCCCTTTTCTTCTTCTCTAACCTAGGTTGATCACCACCCTGAGCGACTGTCTCCTTCTGTGGATCAATGCTTGAACCTTCATCTCCCATATCTGTTCTGGACTTCTTTGCAGGAGGAGTGTCGTCCTGCAAGCTCTGAGTGTTTTCTGAATCTGAATCAGAAATCACTATCTTCTCCTTCTTATTTGCCTTCTTCTTGGATCTGCCAGAAGGATTTCCCTGTTGCTGAATTCTGGCTGATTTGCGCTCCATTTTCGGGTTTAGGGTTTTGAGAAGAGAATCTGATTGAGAGAAATTGAGAGAGAGAGAAAGAGGAGAGTCGTAGAGAATTTAGAGAGAATGAGAGGAAAAAGCCTTGACTTTCAGCTTAAGTAGGTTGAAAAGGATGAGTCATAAAAGGACTGCTAAATCAACATGCAAAATAGAATCTTGAAAAAATATTTTTGGATATTTTAGAAAATTCTCTGAGTAATTCAAATATTATACAGTTATCTAAAAAGATAAGATATAATATTTGATGATCCATTAAAAAAATAATAATAATACAGATGTTTTCAAGACCTGGAGAACAATCTCAAGGCCTTGAGATTTTCTGCAGTTTGAGAAACTTCAAAGATTTGAGCTATACTTTCAAGGCTTTGGAAAGTATAATCTCAAGGCTTTGAGATTTCAACACATAATCACATATAAGTACTGATACTCCCCCTAAACCAATGCATCCTTGTTTAGCATCCCCAAATCAAGCCTCAGAGATGAAAACCTATCATCTGGCAAAGGTTTAGTGAAAATATCAGCAATCTGCATAGAAGTAGAAATAAAATTTAAAACAACATCACCTTGTTCTGCATGATCTCTAAGGAAATGATGTCTCACATCTATGTGCTTGGTTCTTGAGTGCTGGACTGGATTCTTAGAGATTTATATAGCCCTTGTGTTGTCACAATGAATAGGTACATTTCTGAAATTGTAGCCATGATCTCTAAGTTGCTGAGCAATCCATAACACTTGTGAACAGCAAGCTCCAGCTGCAATGTATTCAGCTTCTGCAGTTGATAATGCTACAAAATTTTGCTTTTTGGAATGCCAACTGATCAATGAAGATCCAAGAAATTGATAGCATCCAGAAGTACTTTTCCTGTATACTTTATATCCTGTAAAATCTGCATCTGAGTAGCCACTCAACATAAACTAGATCTTCTTGGATACCAAAGCCCTAAGTCTATGGTTCCATTCAAATATCTAAAAATTCTTTTGACTGCAGTTAAATGACTTTCCTTAGGATCTGCTTGGAATCTAGCACACATACAGACACTGAAAAACATAATATCAGGTTTTACTAGCAGTTAAATACAACAGTGATCCAATCATACCTCTGTATTCCTTTTGATTCACACTCTTACCATTTGAATCTTTGTCTAAAGAGAGTGATGAACTCATAGGGGTTTTAAGCACCTTGAACTGTGACAAATTGTACTTGTTCAATAAGTCCATGGTATACTTTCCTTGATGTACAAAAATTCCTTTCTTCATTTGTAAGATATGAAGTCCAAGAAAGAAATTCAGTTCACCCATTAAGCTCATCTGAAACTCCATGCACATCAAACTAGAAAACTCTTTTGAAAGAGCATCATTAGTAGCACCAAATAGAATATCATCTACATAGATCTGAACTACTAACAAATCACTTTGATGATGTTTAATGAAAAGAGTTTTATCAACTAGGCCTCTTTTGAAATTATTTTCAAGTAGAAATTTTGAAAGCCTGTCATACCAAGCCCTTGGAGCTTGTTTTAACCCATAAAGAGCTTTGTCCAGTTTGTAAACATGATCAGGAAAGTTTTCATCTTCAAAACCAGGTGGTTGTGCTACAAAAACATCTTCTTGTAAATGGTCATTCAGAAAAGCACATTTAACATCCATTTGATAAAGCTTTATGTGATTGTGAGATGCAAATGCAAGAAGTATTCTAATAGCTTCTAACCTGACAACAGGAGCAAAAAGTCTCCTCATAATCTATACCTTCTTCCTGATTATATCCTTGAGCTTTTATTTCTTACCACTTTGCCATTATCATCAAGCTTGTTTCTGAATACCCCTCTGGTTCCAATAACTGATTTCTCTTTAGGTCTAGGAACCAGATTCCATACCTTGTTTATTTCAAACTCATTCAGCTCACTCTGCATTGCAATGATCCAGTATCCATCTTCTAGTTCTTCCTTGGTATTTTTAGGCTCAATCAAAGATATTAATGCACTAAAAGCACACAAGTTCTTCAACTCTCCTCTTTTCTGAGTTCCAGTTGTTGGATCTGATATGATGTTATCAGCTGGATGATCTGCAAAGTACTTTAACTTCTTTCTTGGTATCCAGGAATATTCCTTCAAGACTTTGAGTTCTTGAAACATTAGAGGGAGCATCATAGAAAGTTTCAGCTTATATCTCAAGGCTTTGAGATTTTGGTTCTGCAAGAGGTTCAAGGCCTTGAGATTCTGCTGATTGATTCTGCACATTAGTTTTGCCTTTGTCTTCTTTCACATCATCATCATCTGATTCATGCTTGTTCAAATCTAGATCTGCAAAACTTTCACTCAGAGAGTCCTTAGTACTTTCATCAAAAGTTACATGAATACTCTCTTCTACAATCTTGGTTTTTCTATTGTAAACTCTATAAGCTTTGCTAGTTTGAGAATATCCAAGAAATACACCTTCATCACTTCTAGTATCAAACTTACCAAGATTGTCTCTACCATTATTATGCACAAAACAGATACAACCAAAAGGTTTAAAATAAGAAACAGTAGGCTTTCTACCTTTAAACAGTTCATAAGGGGTCTTTTTCAAATAAGGTCTAATCAAGCATCTATTCAGCACATAATTGGCAGTGTTAACAGCTTCTGCCCATAAGAACTTTGGCAAATTACTTTAAAGAAGCATGGTTCTAGACATATCCTCAAGTGTCCTATTCTTCCTTTCAACTACTCCATTTTGCTGTGGAGTTCTAGGTGCAGAAAAGTTGTGTGATATGCCATGCTTTGCACAAAACAAATCAAAGTCAAGTTGATCAAATTCCCTACCATGATCAATTCTAATAGATGCAAACAGGTAAATTTTTCAAAGTTTGAAGCTCTTTGCACAATCTAGAAAATTCAAATAAAGCTTCAGTTTGTCTCTAATAAACATCACCCAAGTAAATCTAGAATAATCATCTATTATAACAAGCATATACCTCTTACCTTTTGGGGTCTGAACTCTCATAGGACCACACAAGTCCATATGGAACAGTTCTAAGGGTCTAGAAGTACTTACAAAGTTCTTTGGCTTGAATGAGCTTCTGGTTTGCTTACCTTGTACACATTCCTTGCAAACTTCATCATCTGAAAATTTCTGTGATGGTAAAACTCTTACCAAATCATTTGATATGAGTTTATTCAAGGTATGTATACTAATATGCCCAAGCTTTCTGTGCCAAAGCTTTGAATCTTCCTTCAAGGCCTTGAGGCATTTTAGCTTGTCACCTGCAACACTATTAGTACTCATAGCATATAGATAATATGATCTAGGAGCAGTGAGTATGCAATCACCAGATTTCTCATCTTGCACCACACATTTCTCCTTGTCAAATATAGCTTTATAACCTTTATGACATAACTGAGAGATACTAAGCATATTATACTTAAGTCCATCTACTAGATAAACATCAGATAAAGAAGAACCATTACCAATGCTACCTACACCAATGATATTGTATTTTGCTTTGTCACCAAGTGTGATTGTTCCTCCAGATTTTTCTGTAAGTTCAGTAAAGAGAGACTTCTTTCCACTCATATGTCTGGAACATCCACTGTCTAATATCCATTTTTGATCTTTCAAGGCCTTGGTGACATCCTGCAAAAAACAAATCATTGCCTCAACAGGCTGTTAGACCAAGTGCAGAACTTTGAGTCATACTCAGAATCAGCCATGTTTGGTGGCCTAATTCCTTTTGGAACCCAAATCTACCTAACATGTCCCTTAAGCTGATAAGGATAAGTATTCCTCATCATGTGAGGTTCTGATCTTCTGAAGGGACAAGTTAATGTGACATGACCAATTTTCCACAGTAATGACATTTTGGAGAATGTCTGCTACCAGATTTGACAAAAATAGTTTGGCTTTTCTTTGGAATTTTTGGATTATAGCCAATCCCACTTTTATGCATTGATTTCATAATTCCTCCAAGAATGAGATTCAGATTATGTTATGAGCCTGTAAACCTATATAGGACCTTCTTAGAATCTTGAAGTTTCTCAGTCAAAGAACAGATTTGTTGTTCTAAATTCTCGGAATGAGTCTTTAGATCAGCATATCTTTCAGTCAAAAGAGTGTTTTGATCAACAACCTCTTTTATCTGTGCCTTCAAGGCTTTGAACCCGCTGTCCAAGGCCTTGAACTCCTTTTCAAGCTTTGTCTTAGAAACTTCAACAGTTTTGTTTGTAAAAACTAGGTCCAGTTTTTATTTTACCTGCTCATGAATCTTAATCTTTAAAGCAGAAATCTCTTTTCTATAAATTTCCTCATTTAAAAACATATACTTTTGAGAATTTCAGGAAGCACATCAGAAGGACTAGCAAGTAGATTTTTTTACCATATCTTCAATATGTCTGTGTGATGATTTTTCCTCATCATGCTTTGCCATGAAGCATAAGTTTGCTTGATCTTCTTCTGTGTCTGAGTCACTTGATGAATCAGAATCACTCCATGAAGCAATCATGGCTTTCTTCCTTCTGTTTTCACTGTCTTTCTTCTGAAATTTCCTGTTCTTCTTCTTTTGTGGATAGTCCCTTGCTACATGATCTGCATCACCACACTCAAAACAATTCATTAATTTAGTTTTATAACTGTGATGAAGGTTTACCTTTGTAGTCCTTGCTGCCTGAAGGTCTTGATCTCTCTCTGTTGTAATCCCTGTTACCAGAGTTTCTTTACTTCTTGAGAATCCTGGCCAAGGCCTTGGAGATCAATGCTAAAGCCTCTTCATCATCATGCTCATCTTCAGTCTCAAGGCTTTGAGACTTTTCACTGTCTTTTGCCTTAAGTGCTAAGTTCTTGATGTTTTCATTCAAATCTCCTTCCACATCCTTCATAGAAATTTCATGAGTGAGCAGCTTTCCTTGTAGATCATATAGCTGAAGAAGACTTAAATCCTGAGCTTCCTCAATGGCTGTTGTCTTTGGCTCCCGCTTGGCTTTTGGAAAGCTTCTCAGAATCTTTCGGACCTTCTCCTCATTTGAGAACTTCTTTCCCAATGAATCCAGATTGTTCACCACATCAGTGAATCTTTTGAACATCTCCTTGATGGTCTCATTTTATTCATCTTGAACAACTCATACTGTCTCAGAAGTATGTTGATTTTGGTCTGCTTAACGTGGCTAGTTCCTTCATATGTCACCACCAGTTTATCCCATACTTCTCTGGAACTTTTGCAATTTGACACTCTGTTGAACTCATCTGCATTAAGAGCACAGTATAACAGATTCATAGCCTTGTAATTTTTTGATACCTTTTCCAGTTCAGTAACTGAAAGATTTTCCTCAGACTTGATACATCTGACTCAATCAATTGTAGTATAGTACGCATGAGGACCATTCTGAACTATTGACCATAGTTCCATGTCTTGATCTATGATGAACATCTTCATCAATGCCTTCCAATGCATGAAGTTATCACCACAGAACAATGGAGGTCTGTTGGCAGCAGTTCCTTGTGAGAATCCATCATCTCCTACATTACTCATAGTCACCAGATTGTTAGATCTATATCAGTGACATAAGCTCTGATACCAATTGAAAGTGTGTAATGTAGACTCAATACAGGACCTAAATACTCTAAAAGGGGGGGGGGTTGAATAGAGTATGGAAACTTTTTGAAAAACTCAAGACTTAATAGATTAGCTTTGTGTGAAACACAAAATCTCAAGGCCTTGAGAGTTTAGAAAACTGTCTGAAACATTCAAAGGAAAAATAGAAACCTTCAAGGCCTTGAACTATTACCAGTTCTATACAGCTTATGAACCATAGTTTGATTTCAGTTGTATGCAGCAGATAATAATCAAACTGTAAAGTAAAGAACACAAAGCAATTTACAGAGTTCAGTCCCAATGGACCTAATCTCTGCCTGAGGGATCTAATCCCACCAGGATTGGGCAAACACTTCTTATTACTCACACAGAAGCAGCCCTAGATCTTCAAGCCTAAGTGATTTCCTTTACACCTATAAAACTTGTGGTTCCAAACCTATCTAGTTCCAGCTACTAACTGTTGAGCTAACAAGAACCTCTTGTTGTTCACTTGAACAACCAACCACTACGTTAAGTGAGGTTTAAGATAATTAAAAGATACATAGATTAAAAAATAAGTGAAGAACACAATAGAAGAGATAAGCTATTGAAGCCCTGATGTGTTCTTCTGGAAACTGGATTGATCTGATCTTCTGAAATCTGGATTGAAGCTTGAATCCTTGTGTGTGTTTGAATGAATGATCTCCCAAGAATTTGTCACACCTCTCTGAGTATTCTGAAAGCCTCTCTCCCTTCAAAATTCAAACCAGTCTCTTTTATCCACAGCTTCAACTGATTGAGAGATTTTAGGATCTCAGCTCCTACAAATCCTCCTTCTGTTTTCAACTGAAATTCAAACAGCTCTAAGTGGATATCCGTTGGAGTTTGTTGAGATTGCTTTTGCACGTTTAACAAACCTGCAACAACATTAAAACACAGAAACAACAAAATCCAGAAAGATAACAGTACTATGACTTTTGGTTATCCAGTTTCTGATAAAACTAGTTAAAAGATTAGAACAGTAATCTTATTAACTTCTGACACATATAAATCATGAAAAACAAGTTTGAGACTCTTAGAAGTCAATGAATAATCACAATAATAAGATTCACAACCTGCAAGAAAGAATCAACTTAGTTCTCTAAAAATTGACAGCAGCTCAAGGCACATCTCAAGGCCTTGGAGCTCTGAACCTGCTTCACAGATTTTAAAAGTTAAATCCAGAAAACTTTGATTCTCTCTGTTTTGATCATCAGCAATTTTGTTAGATATGTGGATAATTTAAAAAAATAATATATTCAGCAAAACCCTGATCGACATGATCAGATATCCAATCTGCAACACAAAACTGTTAAAACATCTAGCAGGATAAGAACAACTCTCAAGGCTTCGAAGCTCTGTCAGTATCTCAAGGCCTTGGAATATCTAAAATGCTTTGTTTCTTATGTATTTGTCTTTGTATTTGTCTTTCATCACTCAAAACAATTACCATCCAAAACACATTCAAGGGTCTTTAAATCAACAATCTCTCCCTTGATGAAAGACAAAACCTACAGTCTTGTGTACATTTTCCTGCCACTTGTTATAGAAATTAGATAACCACATATTGCAGATACAATAGACAATGATACCAGATAATCAGTAAACCACAAATAATCAGCAATATTTACATATAAACACAGTAATATAAGAACACAACTGATTAAACAAAACAACTGATTATTATTCAAATACTGCAAGTAACACAAAAACACATAATTTCTCCCCCTTTTTGACTTTCATCAAATAAGGATGAACAAATGTTGGATCATTACTCAGAGTCTTAAAAAAAAACTTAAAACAAAATTATTGCTAAAAAGTCAAGGCCTTGAGAACAGAAAAGAAGAAGAGAAAGACATAGAAGGTCAAGGCTTTGGTCTTCTTCTGATCTTCAATTCTTCTTTGATGTCTGGCCTTTCTCTGAGCCTTCTCGAACTTCTTCTTCACTTGCAGCATCTTCAGCAGACTGATTACCTTCTTGTTCAGCTTCCACTTCTGCAACAACTTCTTGAATTATCTCATCCACTTTCTTCTTAACCTGCACTGGATCCCCCTCTGTAGCTGCATCAACACCTGTTTCTTCACCAGCATCTTCTTCATCAGTTTGTTCATACAAATCTTTTGAAGTAAGCACCACTGGAATTGGCTTTTTTTTCATCTTCAGAAAATCTCCCAACCTTTCATCTGAATCCACACTGGTTTCATGACTAGTAGCAGAAGGTATCTTCTCCAAGTTCAAACCCTTGATGACAACATCTAGCTTTCCCTTCATAACATTCATCAAGCCCTTGAACTGGTTAAATTCAGCTGACAGGTCAAATAACCTTTGTCTGAGATCTTCAATCTCAACCTGCTGATCTTCAAACTTCTCAACCAACAAAGAATAATCCTCATTGGCTTGTCCTTTTCCTGATGTAGTCCCCTTTGGCTTCACAAACTCTTTCTCTCCAAGTTCCTCCTTTGACAAATCTGAATAGAACTTCCATTGTCCTTTCCCTGTTTGAACTACCCCAATCCTCTGAAGTGCAGTCTCATCAATCAACCCAAAAACTCGAGTAATATTTTCCTCTCCTTTCACAGGTACATCAAAATAATCAAAGAAAAGAGGTAACAGATTGGCATATGGAAGAGGATGGTTTCTAGTTCTGGTTGCACAATAAATCATATGCTCCATAACAACTGTTGGCAAGTCTATCTCAAACCCTTGAGATATCAGATACATCAAAATAAGAACCTTATCAGTCACCAACTCCCTTGAGTTCTCCCTAGGAACTACACTTCTCATCAGAATTGTAAACAGGATTTTGGCTTCAGAGTTGAGCACAGAGTGTGTCAACTGCTTTGGACCAGAGGGTACACCATCAATGAAAAGCATCTCTTTTGCCTTATCCAGACACTCCTTCCTATCAGGGTAATCTCCAACATTATACTTCCTAGGAATGCCCATGATCTAACCTCAAATCTATTCCAGCCACTTTTGAAGTTAACACCATCTTATCTTCACCTTCAGAAACCGAATTTAGATAAAACAACCTAGTTAACCTAGGATAGGCCTTTGAACTAGGATTTAACACCTTCCAAACAGCAGTTTCTCTTAATTTTCTCAGACAATCAATATCCAATTTGTCCAACAACTCCTCAGAAACCATACTACAGAAAGCTACCTTAGATGAAGGATAACCTTGCATCCATACAGTTCTAACCTCAGAACTAACAAACCAATCTATAGGAAGTACATTCTTACCTTGATAACCTTTCTTGGTTGCAGCAGCAACCTGCTTAACCCTAGTTTTCTTCTATGAGGGTTTGCTCTTCTCTTGTTCTCCTTCAGATGGTTTGTTCTTGCTTTCTTGAGCCGATTTCCCCTTTTCCTCTTCTCCGGTATTTTTATTCTCTCCCCCTTTCTTCTTCTCTGACCTAGGCTGATCACTGCCCTGAGCCTCTTTCTCCTTCTGTGGATCAATGCTTGAACCTTCATCTCCCTTCTTTGTTCAGGACTTCTTTACAGGAGGAGTGTCCTCATGCAAGCTCTGAGTGTTTTCTGAACCTGAATCAGAAATCACTATCTTCTCCTTCTCATTTTCCCTCTTCTTGGATCTGCCAGAAGGCTTTCCCTGTTGCTGAATTCTGGCTGATTTGCGCTCCATTTTGGGGTTTAGGGTTTTGAGAATAGAATGTGATTGAGAGAAATTGAGAGAGAGAGAGAGAGAGGAGAGTCGTAGATAATTGAGAGAGAATGAGAGGAAAAAGCCCTGACTTTCAGCTTAAGTAGGTTGAAAAGGATGAGTCATAAAAGGACTCTGCTAAATCAACATGCAAAATAGAATTTTGAAAAATTATTTTTGGATATTTTAGAAAATTATCTGAGTAATTCAAATATTATACAATTATCTAAAAAGATAAGATATAATATTTGATGATCCATTTAAAAAAAATACAGATGTTTTCAAGACCTGGAGAACAATCTCAAGGTCTTGAGATTTTCTACAGTTTGAGAAACTTCAAAGCTTTGAGCTATACTTTCAAGGCTTTAGAAAGTATAATCTCAAGGCTTTGAGATTTCAACACATAATCACATATAAGTACTGATACTCCCCCTAAACCAATGCATCCTTGTTTAACATCCCCAATTCAAGCCTTAGAGATGAAAACCTATCATCTGGCGAAGGTTTAGTGAAAATATCAGCAATCTGCATAGAAGTTGTAGATAGTGCTTTATGAGCTGACAGATCTTGGCCACGTGGCAACCATCCAGCACACCATATTGTGCTCCACACACACTGGATCACCAGCCGCGCTGATCCATGTGAGGGCTGCGAGACAGGGCCCTCGCATACCACTGCACGGGACTTGTAGGGACTTAGTGGTTTGGAGGCTAGACTAAGTCCTGTCGCGTGCGAGCTAAGCCCCCGCGCGACCTTTAGTAAATGCTTTTGAGAGATTTATGGAAGAGCTCCATAAACCCGGTCAATCCGGTCAAACCCGGTCAACCCCATAACAGTTCCGGTATTCGCGCATAACGTGCTGTAACGGTCCCTATATACGCGGACGAACGTGCCGTTGTGGTTAAGCTAATTAAGCCGCCATTGATGGGCGCATTAACCACACTGCAACGGTCACATTCTCCGTTATATATAGGACGTTAACCTTTCCATACAGAGGAGGACACACTATCCATACGTGGAAGCTCTGCTAAACCTCTGTCTCTCTCTGAGACATTACTACTGCCTTACTCTCTCCCTACACACAACCCAACTCTTCTTGTGCCATCTCTGATCCTCTACTTACGGTGTACACGGAGTTCTCCCCGCCGGAATCTCTTGTGCACATTTTGGTGAACCCGACGTGAACTTACCATCAAAAGCAACCATGTCTCAGGAGGATGATGTCAGTAAAAGATCACCCTCTACCAAGGCCGCCTCAGGAGAGGAGATCCGCCGCACTCCTACGACCACCGGTGAAGCCCCGACGCTAGAGGCCTTGGACGCTACCATCCAGAGTCAGGCGAAGGCCCTCAAAGCTCAATCTGCGCAGTTAGAACGGATCATGGCTGTCTTGGGGACTCTTGCACCAAACCCTGCACCAGCCACCGCCGTTTCTCAGGGAGGAGGAGCCCCTACCGCTCAAGGACTGGGAGTGTCAACCACACCCCCCAACCCTAATCTGCAGACTCCACCGGCGACTACGCAGCTACCCTCAATTCAAGGGTCAACAGCTCAAATGTTGCCCCTCACTGCTCATACTCCTCAGCCTCCGACTTTGGTACCTAACCCGGCTTCGCTGTATCGCTTGCCTCCTCCAACGGCAATCTGGGGCAATGTGAACGCCCAATATGTTCTCAATCCTCCTGCGGCATATGTGTCGCCTCCGCCTGCGCCAACCCCTCCTCCTGCTACCGAGGGAAACACTCCAGAGTGTATGACGTCTCTGCAGAAGCGCATAGACACTATTCTGGCTCAGCAATCATTCGCGGATACCATCATCCCGAAGCTAGACAACGATCCACCTATCCCCCGAGAGATCTATCTCATGCATAACCCAGTTGGGTAAAAGGCTCCTAAATGGGACAAGTTCGAAGATGTCAATGGAAACGCTCATGAACATGTCATGCGTTTCATCGATGTCATGGGGCCGTATGGAGCCGATCCCAAACTGCTGATGCGAGACTTCCCGAAATTCTTGGGGAACGTAGCGTACAAGTGGTACAGGACGTTGGAAGCTGGGTCCGTAAAGACCTGGGACAACATGGTCCAAAATTTCTACACCAATTTCTTCCAGATGGAGGAAAAGGTGACGATGATCCCCCTCTCGCGGATGTATCAGAAGCGCGAGGAGGACGGAATAACTTTCATCAAGAAGTTCAGGGCGAAGTCCTTGGAATGCAAAGATCCGATGCTCGAAAGTAGGCTCGTAGAGATATGCCTGCAGTGCATGCGAGATGAATACAAAGGTATGCTCATCAACCTGCAAACGCCTACGTTTTGAAAACTAATCGAATGTACGAAGAACATCGAGCCTCTAGTGGAGAGGCAGAAAAATAGAAGCGCCCTGGAGCGATCCTCGGGCGGTACTACTTTCAAAATCGGGAGATTCAGCTATAAGCGGGGACCCGAAGCTGAAGTCAATACAGTTTCACCCCAGAAGCAGGCGAAGATTGTGAACTTTGATGCACCACCTCTGCCGTGTTCGGTGAAGAAGCAAGCGACCTCTGCAGACAATGGCGCAAGGACGGTGTCCTACCACCGCTCGAGAGGGCACCCTCCAAGGAGATGGTGAGGGACCCGAAGTGGTGCGAGTACCACGGCAAGGTCATGCATCCCACAGCGGACTGTAAGAAGCTCAGGATTGTGTTCAGCCAAAAGATGAAGAATGGCGAGCTGATCGTCGGCGATCACAGGCAGGATGTACACAACAATCCACTTCCTGTCCATGCGGAGCAAGAATCTAAAGGTAAAGAGGTCGCTATGATCTCGATTGTTGACCTGGAAGAGGGCGCAGAGGATGGTCTACCCATCATTGCCGAAGTCCATGACGATGAAGACTACAGCGTAGAAACGGAGGACGAACGTGCCGACCGGATGAAGGGTTCGCACGGCTTCAGCAGATTCTCCGACGAGATGAACTTCTCAGAGAGATGCCGGACAGAAATGACGAAGGTGATCTTAAGGGTAGCAGAAGACTACGAGGAGGATCTCGTAGTCTCCAATGGGAGAGTCATCAGGGCGTCTCGCTCTACAGAAAAGGTTATGACCTTTTCCGCCAGCGACAAAAAGACAGATGCGAGCCACCAGAGGCCTCTTTATGTCACGACCATCATCAATGGCGTCGAGTTCAAAAGAGAATTCGTCGACGGAGGAGCAGCGGTTAATGTTGTTTCGCTCCACACACTGAAGCTAGCAGGGATCCCCGAGTACAAGATTGTCATACGTCCATCCCCGTTGATGGGATTCGGAAGTGACTCCAGAATGACGATAGGATGGATCCGCCTGGGCGTCCAGATCGGCAAAATCAAGTTCTCAGCGAAGTTCTATGTCATAGATGCGAACACTACGTATCACATGATCATAGGTCAGCCTGGATTCATCGCTTTGATGCTGTCCCTTCAACAGCTCACCAAGTGATGAAAGCAATTTGGAACGACAGAATAGTCGAGATACCGGCTTCAACGAATCCATTCAACATGGATGAAGCACATCTCAGCGAGGCGGTGTGGTTCACCGATATGGCGGATGAGCAAACACCGGGACCATTCAACCCTACTCCTTTACCCCTATGGGAAGATATCAAGGATCAGTCACCTGCGGGAGTGATGGTGACAAGGGAGGATGCCATGGAAAAGCCGCCCACGCGGGAAGAGGCGCCGCGGATCGCCTACCAGCGAAAGAACGTGTATACTCTGAAGAGAATAGCAAAACATGACCCTGAAGGCAAGGAGATAGAGAGTTTCTACGCCAACGGGAAGAAGTGCTATCGCATATGAAGGTGCACGGGGGTGTCCTCACGCGGGCATGGGGATATCCCTTAGCGAATCAACCAAATCGAGCAGGTTGCGGTGACGGAAAAACCAATACAGAGCACTCGAGACGAAAAGCTCAAAGAAGCACCCGAATGCATGGAAGACAAACCCAGACCACAAAAGCAAGAGCTAAAGGAGGTGTTCCTAAGCCCGAATGAAGAAAAGAAAAGGCCAGTCTTTCTCAGTGCGGACCTCACAAGCAAAGAGGAGAAAGGACTTCTACAGCTCCTGACTGAATACAAGGACGTGTTCGCATGGGAGTATGATGAGATGCCCGGTCTAGACACAAGTATCACTATGCACCGTTTAGACATCATTCCGGGGTCTAAGCCGGTAAAGCAGAGCACAAGAAGCTTCAGGCCGGATCTTAACGTGAAGATTAAGCAGGAGATTGTCAAACTCCTGGACGCCAAGTTCATAGAGCCGACCCATCATCCCACATGGCTGGCCAACATTGTACCAGTGGTAAAGAAGAACGGACAGCTTCGCATCTGCGTGAATTTCCGGGATCTCAATCGTTTCTGCCCTAAGGACGATTTTCCACCCCCCAACATTGATCTGCTTATTGATTCGACAGCGGGTCATCGCATGTTCATGTTTCATGGACGGCTTCAGCGGGTACAATCAGATCAAGATGGACCCTGAAGATGCGCGGAAAACCGCATTTATCACTCCAGTGGGGGTATTCAACTACACGGTGATGCCGTTCGGTCTAAAAAACGCAGGTGCAATTTATCAGCGGGCCATGATGGCCCTGTTCCACGACATGATGCACAAGGAAGTGGAATTTTATGTGGACGACCTGGTGGTTAAATCCAAGCAGGAGGCAGATCACCTGGCAGATTTACGGAAAGTGTTCAATAGATGCAGACGCTTTCAACTGAAGATGAATCCCATGAAGTGCGCATTCGGAGTAACATCAGGGAAGTTCTTGGGATGCGTAGTGCATCGCCAAGGAATCGAGCCTGATCCTGCGAAAATATCAGCCATCACCGGCATGACTCCACCACATAACCAAAGTGCCTTGAAGACGTTTTTTGGGAAAGCTATCATATCTGCGGAGATTCATCCCAGCGATTGCCGAAATCACCTGCTGTTTTAGTGCCCTCCTCAAGAAAGATGCCGTATACAGCTGGATTCCAGAGCACGAAGCTGCGTTCGGAAAACTAAAGGATCTGCTGACGTCTTCAAAAATAATGATCGCGCCTCAATTAGGATCGCCGCTTTTGCTGTATCTGACGTCAACGAGGAAGTCCATAGGAGCACTCTTGGCTCAGGAGTACGAGGGCCAAGAAAGGCCTATCTACTACATCTCTCGCATCGTGCAGCCTGCCGAATCAAGGTACACGGACATCGAGCGTCATTGCCTTGCCCTATTCTTCGTAATAGAGAAGTTGAGACACTACTTTGCGTCGCACAAAGTGGTGGTGGTCACGAAAAGTGATCCCATACGGTATCTTCTGACTCACACCACTCCTGGGGGAAGATTGGCAAAATGGTATATGACCATCTCTCAATATGATATTACATGCGTGAAACCGCGATCGATCAAGTCGCAGGCAGTAGCGGATTTGCTGGCACAATTTCTTGATAACAGTCACGAGCCGGTGATTGAAGAAGAATTTGAAAGACCTGAAATCTATGCAGTCGATGTACCCTATTGGACGCTCCATTTCGACGGTTCGTCAATAAGGAAATGTGGAGGCATTGGGATAGTCCTGACCAAGCCAGATGGGGAGGTCATACAGATGTCCGCAAAGCTTGATTTCGCAGTCACCAACAACGAGGCAGAATATGAAGCTCTCATTGCGGGACTTCGAGCGGCGAGAGCTTTGGAAGTAAGCAACCTGACGGTCATGGGGGACTCCAAGCTAATCGTAAAGAAAGCCTCGGGCGAGTACGATTTGAAAGAGATAAACCTTCTGTCCTACCGGACTTTAGTACAAAAACTGGTGCAACAATTCTGCGACGTCAGGTACGAGAACAAGCCCCGAACGGATAACAGACATGCAGACGCTTTGGCCACCTTGGGATCCAAGGTTAGCACAGACAAATGTCCTGCAAAAATCTCGATCGAAGTGCGAAAATCGTCAGCGTTAACAGAAGACGCATGCGACGATGAATACATGGATGATGCTGACTGGAGAAAGGCAATCTTGCGGGCCATCGCAGAAGGCACAAGCAACGAAAATTGGGCACTCACAAAGGGGTATTGCATACATGACAACACCCTTTACTACAAGGGCCCTGGCGGAATACTCATGCGATGTGTTTCCGAGCAAGAAGGAGAACTGCTGTTAGAGAAGATTCACCAACATGCTTGCGGAGAAAGCGAAGTGTCAATCTATCGGACAGCTCAAAGATATGGCATTCACTGGCCGGACATGTCAACGGCCGCGGCACTGATACAAGGAAAGTGCGAGAGTTGCGCACTGATCAAAGATTCTTTACTCATTGCTCTGACCGATGATGATGCGGATTGGAGGAAACCACTCTTTGATTATCTCACCCAGAGCACCGTACCTGAATCGAGAAAAGAAGCTGAGAAATTGAGGAGGAAAGCATCCCGATACATGGTACAAGAAAACCTGCTTTGGCGAAGAGGCCATGAGGGCAACTTGCTGCGATGTCTAGACAGCAGGGAAGCACAAGAAGTGATGGACCTTTCTCATCAGGTGGAACACCAGGGGGTGCGAAATTATGCAGGCAACTCCTCTCAATTGGATATTTCTGGCCCACGATGGAGGCTGATTGCCGCGCCAAAGTACGACGCTGCCAAGAGTGTCAATTTAAAGGAAACCTAGTGCACGCTCCTGCAGTAGATCTACATGCATTGGGAACACCTTGGCCGTTTCACACATGGGCTTTGGATTTTATTGGTCCCATTCGACCAACCTCGCATGGGAATCACTTCATTCTCACCGCAACTGAGTTGTTCACCAAATGGGTAGAAGCGATACCACTGAAGACGGCAAATGCGTTAGCTGTGGTCCATTTCGTCCAAGAAAACATCATATGCAGGTTCGGGATTCCCAACACCATCCTTTCAGATAATGGCACTCCTTTTGTTAATCGCCAGGTGGCTGCGAAGCTAGCAGAGTACAACATCAGGCAGATATGCTCCACCCTCTACTACCCGAAAGGGAATGGGCAAGCAGAAGCGACCAACAAGACCCTGTTGAGGATCTTGAGCAATATGGTCGCAGATGACCACAAGAGGTGGGCCGATTCCTTAAGCATAGCCCTGTGGGCTTACCGGACTTCTCCAAGGACACCCACATGGGTCTCACCATTCCTCCTATGCTATGGGGCTGAGGCTGTGGTACCTGCGGAGGTGAAAGTTAACTCAGCAAGATTGGCTTTCCACGCATTGTACGACAATCAACGCGATCATGACTTAGTCTTGCTAGAGGAAAAGCGAGAGCAAGCTAAAAGGACCAATAAACGGTATCAAGAAAGAATTGCTCGTGCGTACAATAAAACAGTCCAACGGAGAGATTTCGCAGTTGGAGATTTGGTCTTGCGCGCATCTGACCATTGCATGCGAGAGGCGGCTCACCCGAAGTTTGCAGCCAATTGGGAAGGGCCCTTTGAGGTCACAGAAGTCTTTGACAGTGGTTACTGCAGCATACGGAGATTGCATGGAACAGCCTCAACTCCAAGCTCAGTCAACATGCGCTGGATTAAGAAGTACTATCCCTGACTAATCTCATTTTATGCGTTTTATTACAACGTTGCCTTATGCTCTGTATAGCTATGATGCGCACATCTTCTCTCCCATATGAGAGAATTGTAATCTCATCTCTCCCATATGAGAGTTCTATAATAAAAGACTTCTCCCAAATGAGAAGAACTTTATGCTTCTAGATGTCTTCATTGTTAAATTTAGTTCATTATTACTGTTAGCAAAAGCCTATCCGCCGTGATAGCAACTTACTCGAATACGATCTCAACTGATCTTCTAAGCCTATCTGCCACGATAGCAGCTCATGTAAATACGATCTTAATTGATCTCTTAAAGCCTATCTGCCACGATAGCAGCCTATGCGAAAATGGTCTTAATTGATCTTCTAAGCCTATCTGCCACGATAGCAACTCATGCGAAAATGATCTTAATTGATCTCTTAAGCCTATCTGCCACGATAGCAGCTCATGCGAAAATGATCTTAATGGATCTTCTAAGCCTATCTGTCACGATAGCAGCCTATGCGAAAATGGTCTTAATGGATCTTCTAAGCCTTTCTGTCACGATAGCAACTTATGCGAAAACGATCTTAATTGATCTTCTAAGCCTATCTGTTACGATAGCAGCTCATGCGAAAATGATCTTAATTGATCTTTTAAGCCTATCTGCCACGATAGCAACTCAGGTGAACATGATCTTAAATGATCTTTTAAGCCTATATGTAATGATAGAAGCATATGCGAGTACGATCCCAAGTAATCTTTCAAGCCTATCTGCTATGATAGCAGCTCATGCGAACATGATCGTGAATGATCTTCCAAAGCCTATCTGTGGCGATAGCAGCATTATGCAGTTGCGATTTAAAAATCGTTCTTAAGTCTATCTGTTGTGATAGCAGCATTATGAAAAATGATCTTAATCGATCTACAAAGGCCTATCTGATGAGATAGCACTTGCACCTTAATCTGAAACAAACCACAAGCCTATCTGCCAAGGTAGCAAAGCTATGCAAACGCGATTTCAAATTATCTAAGATCATATCTGCGATTTATACAGCAGATAGCAAATACAAAGTGTGTATTTAGCACTACAGAAGGCGAAATTTGCCGATACGCATGCGAAATTGTAATTTGTTGTAACAAGACAGCAAATCATGCAAAGCAATTTATCATTACGAGTCAAAAGGACTTACAATTTATCTGTCTAGATAACAGCTTACAAGCGGAAAAGCTTAAATCAAGCTAACTGCGCAGCCGACATGGCTTACAATGCATCTAAAAAGTAACTTACAAGCAAGAAGTTACACATCGGGGGAATCCTAATTGAAAAAGGATGAACCTAACGGTCCTAACACCAGTTATGCGATACAAAGATCTGCGACCAAAGATCCGTAGCAAGTAGGGCCTTGCTATAAAATGAACATCCTAAAAACGCCACAAAGGCTATGCGACGATACGCCCAAGATCCCAGGATCTGACAAGGCCTCTGTCTGATCAAGATATGTACCAGAGGAATCACCTCTTCCGGCGTATGCAGCCGTGCAAAACAGGGGAGCAGTCATTCCTCGGGCAATGGGATCCTTGTCCAAATAGACGAGCTCATTGGCTCGCCACCTTGAGTTCAAGAACGAGGAGGCAAGAAATTCTCTTCCGGGCATGCTGGAGGAGAATCCCGCCATTCATTACGAGTCGGTAGCAAGGTCAGTACGGCGCTGCACCTCGCCGAGAGGCGGCCGAAAACATGACCTGCAAACATAATAGACGAAGAAAATTCTTCGAACAAACATGAGGTATTATCTCCATATTCTTTATGATGGTTATAAAGATCAATAAGCCTTATGAAGCGGATCTTGGAAGCTATTTCTATAGCACAAAGCACAAACTCAGGCTTCACAACTTGAAGTTGCCATGAATCAACGAAAAATAAACGTTGAAACCAGCAGTCGTAAGGACTCACGGCAGAGCACATTTTTGGGATGAAGAACCCAAATGGCAAAAGGCAGGGTTTATATAGACCTTGTGGAGACTCTTCAGTTGCCAAGATGAGTCAGCAGAATTTGAAAAGAGGGTAAGGATAAATCACTTATGCCTTGAAAAGCGGTAACAATCAATTACCCTACTAAAGGCTACGACGATTCGGTTGCGTATCCTAATTAATGACGGATGGTCATGATTCGGATGGACTTCCCAAGGAAAGCGTGCTTATCTAATGAGCAATTAGCGCGAAAATCAAGGCGGAATATCAGTTGATGACGTCATAATTGGATATGCACAGAGATATTCCAGCAAATCCCAGAAAGGGCAAAACGGGCATTTCGATTCTTCTTTTTGAAAAAAAAAGGGGGAGAAACCCTAGCAACATTACAATAATGTTTCAGCTATTTATTTGCTACTTTTCAAAAATCAAAATAAACCCTTGATCAAGGAGTCATGAGGGGTAAACTGACGGCTCAGATTTTCCACTTGCTCCACTTCTTGCTTCAATTGCTCGCATTTGGCATTCATCTCATGATAGAGCTTCATAGTCTCTTCAACCTTTTGCTTTTGTTGCTCTACCTTATGCTTTTCAGCTGCGAGGTTTTGGTGGCCGCGTTTCAAAGTTACGGCCGCGCGAATCAGGGTAACTCTTTTGATAAGAAACTTGAAGCCCAGCCTGCCTTGAACTTTGGCGAGAAGATTTTGGCACATGCCAAAAAGCAATTCGGCACTCTGAGGAGAAATGGTCGCAGGTGTGGCCGCGGAAAGCTGCTCCAAAATACAGATGGCTTCGGAAAGATTTAGCCTCCTGTCAAAGGGCCCTATCTCCAGAGACCTCGCAAATGACTGGGGGTAGGTGAGGCGCATCCGAACTAGCCAGTCCACATCGGCTTGCTTCAAACCTGAAGCGATGTCAAAACCAAGTTATACTATCAAATTAAAATGCGAGATGCGAACAGCAAATCATGACATACCAGTTCCTTCAAGGATCTCGCGCAGAGAAGGAATGCGCATTGGTGGGGTGGTTGAAGACTGCCTTCGCTCCATTGCCCTCCTATCAGCTGCGAGCTCTAACTCCTCATAGTTGGGGGGAAGAGTATAAGCCGCACCAGGTGCGATCGCAGCCCCGACATGCGAGACCCAAAAGCTCCACGGAGGAAGAGGTACCGCCGACTCAGTCATCGCTGGAGGCGTGGTGGCAGCCGAAGTTGCTTGGCGAGGGATACCTTCAGATGCGATAGCATCAACAACATTTGTTCTTATTTCCTCAGCACCAGCATGGACATCTTCCTCCATTAGCACAGTGTTAGCCTCGACATCATCAGAAAGTTTGATAATGTCCTCAAGAGGCTCTCCTGCATATTCGGCAGCTGCGAGGGGCTTCTCGGTATGAGAACTCGGAACCGGAAAATAGGACGCAGAAGGCTGACTCCTTTGCTCCAACACGGGTTCATCAGCATTTCCTGCGATACAAAATGAAATGGTGTGAGGAAACTTGTATCGTATGTTATTTTATTATCTTTGCTAAGCTAAGAGCAAGCACCTCCACGCGAAGGTGGGATTGCAGTATCCTCGTCATACGCTAAGGACGTGGAACCTTGCCCTATTAATGTGTCTTCATTAAGCATGTCTTTAAGATGAGCGTGACCTGGGGCGCGAAGAAACCAGTCAAGATTATGTTTTGAGTTGCTAAGCCTAGTTCATGCATATCATTCAAGTGATTACCTGAGGGTTCACCGCACTTGCCTACTAGCCAACGGCGAATGTCAGCTTTTGACACACCATGCTTTAATGCACCAACAATAACATCTCGATAAGTTACTGCGAGATTAAAAATCTCACCTTCATTGCCGCCTGCGATTTCTTCAAAATCTGCATGGGCTTGCTCTAAGGCTGCCGCATCCTCTTCTGGAGCCGCATCCTCCTCTTCCGCTTGAGGAGCCATCTCTTCTGGAAGCACGTCTTCCTCGTCAGTTGGACGCACTAGGTCGTCGACATGTTGTTCTTCAAGGCTCCTCTGCCTCACACGCTCGAGCTCCTCCTCTTCTCGCTTTCTTCTCCTTTCAGCAGCTTCCGCAGCTGTCTTCCTTGACTCGGCGAGAATATCCTCGCTTATCGGTTCATCAGAAATGCCATAATGAGCACCTCTATTTTGCCTCTTGGCCAAAATGCCACTGATGGTCTCATCATCATCATCATCTGCGAAGGAACGATTGATTCAAAATCAAGTTGCAAAAGAGTTAAGATAATGAGAAGGGAAACGCGATTGAGATACCTCCTGATTCTTCCTCATGTATCACATTTTCCTCTCTGACTCTGACATCTTCGACTCTTTCTTCTTCTTCTTCATCTCCTTCTCTTGGCTCCCGCCTCTCCTCTTCTTCCTCCTTGCCGAATGGAACAAAGGTCTCCACTGCGAGCTCCTTCCGTGTTTTACTGGTCATGCGACCTTTTCCTTTTTCCTTGGCGGAAAGGGACCTCGCAGGAGGGGAAGTTGGAGCGCTTCTAGGGGAAGAAATTGTAATTCCTCTTTGCCTGGGTCTCTTCGCTCTTGGCGCGACAGTCGCTGGAGGAGACAGATCATCTCTAGGGGGAGACAAGGCCGGAGCATTGTCTATTAGCGATTCAGCAAAAGCATTCATGATCTCGCGAATCCTGGCCTCGACCTCGGGATCCATCCTCGATGCTAGCCGAAACGGCTGTCCTTGCCTTCTTGTAGTGACAATGGTGTTAACCAGCGATTTGGAACGCTCACCAGATGCAAACCTCCGCGCATGGCACTACAGCAAGAAGCGTAAAAATAAAGAGGTCAATATATGAGAGTAAAGAAGCTTAGCGCATGCAAAAGAAGTTGCTTACCTTAGCAAAAGTTTCGCTATATCTGATGACATGTGAGTCGCCATTTCTAACTGCGGCGATCTTTTCATCTAGAATGATGGTGGGACACAGATGGTTCTCGCGATCTAGCAATGAGTAGCAACCATATTCAGACTAGTCTAGGCTGCAATTGGGACGAAACGGCAAAGAATTACTTTTGATCACAGGAGCTCTGCTTGGCTGGGGAACCGACTGCGTCTCGAATCTTGTCTGCTGGGCGTTCCAGTATGCGAGCCAGTTTTTGGAACAACCGCCTTCACGGTTACCTGCAGGTTGCTCAAAGGGAAGATTGCTCAGCAAGACTGTTTTGCACTCCTTTGTCAGCAAACGCCTATAGCCGCCTCTGATAATAGACTGTGGCCAGATTGATGGTGCCACTGAATCAAAGCCGAATAGGGGAGAAACGCGAGTGGGGTCCACATCCACAGTAATCCTCTCATACCTCGACGCGAGCTCACGAATATGCTCTGCGAGAGCAGGAAGGGAACCTCGCAAGCACCAGCAAAAGAATTCGCGATAGCGCTCATGGAAATGCTCTCCATCTTCGAAGAGAAGCTCTTCTGAAAACACAACACCCTTAGAAGGATACAGCTTTGGAAGCAATCACACGTTTTCAATACGCATGGCATAGGGCCTGGCTATGAACTCTTGCCGATTGTCGCATATCAGACTCCAAACGCACTTGGGGTTATTTGTTCCGAACCACCTTGCAGCTCTGCCGCTGTTAAGCTCCTCCACCGCGCCTTGGGGACACCACTTGTTGGGCTTAGAAGCAACGGGGGCATAGGAAGGCCATCGCTCAAAGACCCACATTGTCAACAAGGCAATGTTAACAAAAGTCAGTATGTCCAGGCGACCACGTGGTTCCTTCATGGCCACAACCAGCTGATCCAGTCTGTAGTACAGCGTGCCCAAGACCAAGGGTCCGAGTGCGACTTTCTGAACGAGGGCCAGTTTCACAGCAAGGGACAGAACGTGATAGAAGACCCCATCGTGCGGGTGACCATCGATTAAGTACCTCGACAACCAGGCGCAGAGGAAAGCACAAAGGGTCAAGTGATAACCCTTACCCTCCACATAGTTCTTGGCCTCCGGGTTTTGACTCAGAAGCTTCTTGGTGATGCTGCTGTTCGCATAATCACGGAAAAAGTACTGCACCCATTTGTTCCAAGTATTCTTCGCAGATGTGTCAACCAACTGCCAGTCAGGAAGGGCTTTTGCAGTGGTCCACCGGGTGGAGATTTTCTTTACCTCTGACAAGCACTCCTCCATCTGCGTGTACAAAGCAATCTCCGCATCCGTCCTTAAGGGACTCAAAGGATCCACCTCACCCATGGGAGACAGATCATACAGCATGTGCACATCCTCGAGCGTGGGGGCAGCCTCGAACTCAGCAAAGTGAAAAGTGTGAGTCGCAGGCGAGTAGCGGGAAAGAAGGTTTAGAAGCATGGACTGGTCCAGCTTCACGGCAGCACCCTTCATAGCACGAACGGCGAAGTATACGCCGGCCTCATTTAAAGTCATGGCGTGATGAGTCAACACATGTTCAATCCATTCATCCATGTAGTCCAATTTCTGAACAAAATCTTGGGTGGAAATCGCAGCGTACGGGAAGTACCCATTTTCGATTCCCAATCGAACCACGTCTTCGCAGCCAGTCAATTCGAGCAAAGCCGAACTAACTGGAGGGGTTAATGTTTGCAATCCCTCGTTGGGGACAGAAGTAAGCAGTTTCTTTGCCTTAACCCTAGCATGGTAGAAGTCTTTGCCACCCAGATAGGGGGCTTTTCGCCATAGAGCTTGCGGAAGATCAGGTATTTCTTCGTCTTCCTTGGTGGGTCTAGTTCCTTTTGTCTTTGCCATTCCTGCGGAAAAGCAAGAAAAAAGGGGGAGAAATATGCACACTTCAGTTTGAATTTCGAGATTCAAGATCTATGGGAAGAAAGATGAACAGTCTGGTACCAATTTCAGAAATTGGAGATTGGAATTGTTTGCATTATCAGGGATTTCAAAACCCTACATTCAAGGTCTTTATCATTGGGGAACTGAATCGAAACTGGATTCAGAGATTGTGAGTTTCTCCACAAGTTCTCAGCAGAAAATATGTCATGGGTTTGCAGATCCAACGCAGTTCAAAGCATATGTTAGCATATTAAATCGAAATTGAACAAGGCCAACCTTGTTTCTGTAAAGCTTGCTTGGATGCAGACAGTTGAAGAAGACGATTTGCAATCTTGAACTGGTGATTGATTATCTGAATCTGCTCTTGAAGACTTCCGGGTATCATTCACTTTAAGAGAAAGAAGTGATGCTTTGCAACAATGGAGAGTACAAAGTATTTATCCAAAAACAATGAAGGGTTGCGTCCTTTCAGTAGTCGAATCGCAACCGTCACAGTCGAATCGCGCAATCACATGACAAGCTGACGTCACGCCTAAAACCCTAAAGGCCAGGCGGCACGACTCTAGGGGTTTTAGGTCATAATGGCACGCACGGGGGCTGAATTTACTCATATTTGAATTGGTGCGTGGCGGCGACGCGTATGTTGGTTTCCGCGCATGGAAGTCTATCCAGCTATGAGTCTTCACGCGCAGAAAGGGGGCTAATGTAGATAGTGCTTTCTGAGCTGACAGATCTTGGCCACGTGGCAACCATCCAGCACACCATATTGTGCTCCACACACACTGGATCACCAGCCGCGCTGATCCATGTGGGGGCTGCGAGACAGGGCCCTCGCATACCACTGCACGGGACTTGTAGGGACTTAGTGGTTTGGAGGCTAGAGTAAGTCTTGTCGCGTGCGAGCCAAGCCCGCGCGCGACCTTTAGTAACTGCTTTTGAGAGATTTATGGCACGATCTCCATAAACCCGGTCAATCCGGTCAAACCCGGTCAACCCCATAACGGTTTCGGTATTCGCGCATAACGTGCTGTAACGGTCCCTATATACGCGGACGAACGTGCCGTTGTGGTTAAGCTAATTAAGCCGCCATTGATGGGCGCATTAACCACACTGTAACGGTCAC
Source organism: Linanthus parryae (assembly GCA_023055425.1). Lineage (NCBI taxonomy): Eukaryota > Viridiplantae > Streptophyta > Magnoliopsida > Ericales > Polemoniaceae > Linanthus > Linanthus parryae. The sequence goes on along the minus strand of JALGPY010000012.1, from coordinate 18,769,576 downwards.
ATTCTCCGTTATATATAGGACGTTAACATTTCCATACAGAGGAGGACACACTAGCCATACGTGGAAGCTCTGCCAAACCTCCGTCTCTCTCTCAGACATTACTACTGCCTTACTCTCTCCCTACACACAACCCAACTCTTCCTGTGCCATCTCTGATCCTCTACTTACGGTGTACACGGAGTTCTCCCCGCCGGAATCTCTTGTGCACAGAAGTAGAAGTAAAATTTAAAACAATATCACCTTGTTCTGCATGATCTCTAAGGAAATGATGTCTCACATCTATGTGCTTGGTTCTTGAGTGCTGGACTGGATTCTTAGAGATTGAGATAGCACTTGTGTTGTCACAATGAATAGGCACATTTCTGAAATTGTAGCCAAGAACTCTAAGTTGCTAAGCAATCCATAACACTTGTGAACAGCAAGCTCCAGCTGCAATGTATTCAGCTTCTGCAGTTGATAATGCTACAGAATTTTGCTTTTTGGAATGCCAACCGATCAATGAAGATCCAAGAAATAGATAGCATCCAGAAGTACTTTTCCTATCTACTTTATATCCTGCAAAATCTGCATCTGAATAGCCACACAACATAAAATTAGATCTTCTTGGATACCAAATCCCTAAGTCTCTGGTTCCATTAAAATATCTAAAAATTATTTTGATTGCAGTTAAATGACTTTCCTTAGGATCTGCTTGGAATCTAGCACACATACAGACAGTGAACATAATATCATGTCAAATAGCAGTTAAATACAACAGTGATCCAATCATACCTCTGTATTCCTTTTGATTCACACTCTTACCATTTGAATCTTTGTCTAAAGAGAGTGATGAACTCATAGGGGTTTTAAGCACCTTGGACTGTGACAAATTGTACTTGTTAAATAATTCCTTGGTATACTTTCCTTGATGTACAAAAATTCCTTTCTTCATTTGTAAGATATGAAGTCGAAGAAAGAAATTCAGTTCACCCATTAAGCTCATCTCAAACTCCCTGCACATCAAACTAGGAAACTCTTTTGAAATAGCATCATTAGTAGCACCAAATAGAATATCATCTACATAGATCTGAACTACTAACAAATCACTTTGATGATGTTTAATGAATTTTTTTTATCAACTAGGCCTCTTTTGAAATTATTTTCAAGTAGAAATTTTGAAAGCCTGTCATACCAAGCCCTTGGAGCTTGTTTTAACCCATAAAGAGCTTTGTCCAGTTTGTAAACATGATCAGGAAAGTTTTCATCTTCAAAACCAGGTGGTTGTGCTACAAAAACATCTTCTTGTAAATGACCATTCAGAAAAGCACATTTAACATCCATTTGATAAAGCTTTATGTGATTGTGAGATGCAAATGCAAGAAGTATTCTAATAGCTTCTAACCTGGCAACAGGAGCAAAAGTCTCCTCATAATCTATACCTTCTTCCTAATTATATCCTTGAAATACCTGTCTGGTTCCAATAACTGATTTTTCTTTAGGTCTGGAAACCAGATTCCATACCTTGTTTCTTTCAAACTCATTCAGCTCACTCTGCATTGCAATGATCCAGTCTGCATCTTCTAGTGCTTCCTTGGTATTTTTAGGCTCAATCAAAGATACAAATGCACTAAAAGCACACAAGTTCTTCAACTGTCCTCTTGTCTGAGTTCCAGTTGTTGGATCTGATATGATGTTATCAGCTGGATGATTTGCAAGGTACTTAAACTTCTTTCTTGTATCCAGGAATATTCTCCTTCAAGACTTTGAGTTCTTGAAACAGTAGAGGGAGCATCATAGAAAGTTTCAGCTTATGTCTCAAGGCTTTGAGATTTTGGTTCTGCAGGAGGTTCAAGGCCTTTGGATTCTGCTGATTGAGTCTGCACATTATTTTTGCCTTTGTCTTCTTTCACATCATCATCATCTGATTCATGATTGTTCAAATCTAGATCTGCAAAACTTTCACTCAGAGAGTCCTTAGTACTTTCATCAAAAATTACATGAATACTCTCTTCTACAATCTTGGTTTTTCTATTGTAAACTCTATAAGCTTTGCTAGTTTGAGAATATCCAAGAAATACACCTTCATCACTTCTAGTATCAAACTTACCAAGATTGTCTCTACCATTATTATGCACAAAACAGATACAACCAAAAGGTTTAAAATAAGAAACAGTAGGCTTTCTACCTTTAAACAGTTCATAAGGGGTCTTTTTCAAAATAGGTATAATCAAGCATCTATTCAGCACATAATTGGCAGTGTTAACATTCTGCCCTTAAGAACTTTGGCAAATTACTTTCAAGAAGCATGGTTTCAGACATATCCTCAAGTGTCCTATTCTTCCTTTCAACTACTCCATTTTGCTGTGTTGTTCTAGGTGCAGAAAAGTTGTGTGATATGTCATGCTTTGCACAAAACAAATCAAAGTCAAGTTGATCAAATTCCCTACCATGATCACTTCTAATAGATGCAATAGGTAAATTTTTCAAAGTTTGAAGCTCTTTGCACAATCTAGAAAAATCAAATAAAGCTTCAGTTTTGTCTCTAATAAACATCACCCAAGTAAATCTAGAATAATCATCTACTATAACAAGCATATACCTCTTACCTTTTGGGGTCTGAACTCTCATAGGACCACACAAGTCCATATGCAACAGTTCTAAGGGTCTAGAAGTACTTACAAAGTTCTTTGGCTTTAATGAGCTTCTGGTTTGCTTACCTTGTACACCTGCCTTGCAAACTTCATCATCTGAAAATTTCTGTGATGGTAAACCTCTTACCAAATCCTTTGATATGAGCAGTGAGTATGCGAACCCCATATTTCTCATCTTGCACCACACATTTCTCCTTGTCAAATATAGCATTATAACCTTTATCACATAACTGAGAGATACTAAGCAGATTATACTTAAAGTCCATCTACTAGATAAACATCATATATAGAATTAGTAGGACCATTACCGATGCTACATATACCAATGATATTGCATTTTGCTTTGTCACCAAGTGTGATTGTTCCTCTAGATTTTTCTGTAAGTTCAGTAAAGAGAGACTTCTTTCCACTCATATGTCTGGAACATCCACTGTCTAATATCCATTTATGATCTTTCAAGGCCTTGGTGACATCCTGCAAAAAACAAATCATTGCCTCAACAGGCTGTTAGACCAAGTGCAAAACTTTGAGTCATACTCATAATCAGCCATGTTTGGTGGCCTAATTCCTTTTGGAACCCAAATCTACCTAACCTGTCCCTTAAGCTGATAAGGATAAGTATTCCTCATAATGTGAGGTTCTGATCTTATGAAGGGACAAGTTAATCTGACATGACCAATTTTTCCACAGTAATGACATTTTGGAGAATGTCTTCTACCAGATTTGACAAAAGTAGTTTGGCTTTTCCTTGGAAAATTTGGATTATAGCCAATCCCACTTTTATGCATTGATTTCAGACTTACTCCAAGAATGAGATTCAGATTATGTTCTGAGCCTGTAAACCTAGCTAGGACCTTCTTAGAATCTTGATGTTTCTCAGTCAAAGAACAGATTTGTTGTTCTAAATTCTCAGAATGAGTCTTTATATCAGCATATCTTTCAGTCAAAAGAGTGTTTTGATCAACAACCTCTTTTATCTGTGCCTTCAAGGCTTTGAACCTGCTGTCCAAGGCCTTGAAGTCCTTTTCAAGCTTTGTCTTAGAAACTTCAATAGTTTTGTTTGTAAAAACTAGGTCCAGGTTTTCTTTTACCTGCTCATGAATCTTAATCTTTAAAGCAGATATCTCATTTTTATAACTTTCCTCTTTTAAAAACATGCTTTTGAGAATTTAGGAAGCACATCAGAAGGACTAGCAAGTAGATTTTTTACCATATCTTCAATATGTATGTCTGATGATTTTTCCTCATCATGCTTTGCCATGAAGCATAAATTTGCTTGATATTCTTCTGTGTCTGAGTCACTTGTTGAATCAGAATCACTCCAGGAAGCCATCATGGCTTTCTTCCTTCTGTTGTCACTGTCTTTCTTCTGAAAGTTCCCATTCTTCTTCTTTTGTGGACAGTCCCTTGCTAAATGATTTCCATCACCACACTAAAACAATTCATTACTTTAGTTTTATGTGACTGTGATGAAGGTTTACCTTTTTAGTCCTTGCTTCCTGAAGGTCTTGATGACTCTCTGTTGTAATCCATGTTACCAGAGTTTCATTTCTTCTTGAGAATCTTGGCCAAGGCCTTGGAGATCAATGCTAAAGCCTCTTCATCATCATGCTCATCTTCAGTCTCAAGGCTTTGAGACTTTTCACTGTCTTTTGCCTTAAGTGCTAAGTTCTTGATGTTTTCATTCAAATCACCTTCCACATCCTTCATAGAAATTTCATGAGTGAGCAGCTTTCCTTGTAGATCATCTAGCTGAAGAAGACTTAAATCCTGAGCTTCCACAATGGTTGTTGTCTTTGGCTTCCACTTGGGTTTCGGCAAGCTTCTCAGAATCTTTCTGACCTTCTCCTCATTTGAGAACTTCTTTCCCAATGAATCCAGATTTTTCACCACATCAGTGAATCTTTTGAAGATCTCCTTGATGGTCTCATCTGAATTCATCTTGAACAACTCATATTGCCTCAAAAGTATGTTGATTTTGGTCTGCTTAACCTGGCTAGTTCCTTCATATGTCACCACCAGTTTATCCCATACTTCTCTGGCACTTTTGCAATTTGACACTCTGTTGAACTCATCTGCATTAAGAGCACAGTATAACAGATTCATAGCCTTGTAATTTTTTGATACCTTTTCCAGTTCAGTAACTGAAAGATTTTCCTCAGACTTGATACATCTGACTCCATCAATTGTAGTATAGTACTCATGAGGACCATTCTGAACTATTGACCACAGTTCCATGTCTTGATCTATGATGAACATCTTCATCAATGCCTTCCAGTGCATGAAGTTATCACCACATAACAATGGAGGTCTGTTGGCAGCCGTTCCTTGTGAGAATCCACCATCTCCTACATTAATCATAGTCACCAGATTGTTAGATCTATATCAGTGACATAAGCTCTGATACCAATTGAAAGTGTGTAATGTAGACTAAATACAGGACCTAAATACTCAAGAAGGGGGGGGGGTTGAATAGAGTATGGAAACTTTTTGCAAAACTCAAGACTTAACACATTAGCTTTGTGTGAAACTCAAATCTCAAGGCCTTGGGATTTTAGAAAACTGTCTGAAACTTTCAAAGGCAAAATAGAAAGCTTCAGGGCCTTGAACTATTACCAGTTCTAAACAGCTTATGAACCCTAGTTTGATTTGAGTTGTATGCAGCAGATAATAATCAAACTGTAAAGTAAAGAACACAAAGCAATTTACAGAGTTCAGTCCCAATGGACCTAATCTCTGCCTGAGGGATCTAATCCCACCAGGATTGGGCAAACACTTCTTATTACTCACACAGAAACAGCCCTAGATCTTCAAGCCTAAGTGATTTCCCTTACACCTATACACCTTGTGGTTCCAAACCTATCTAGTTCCAGCTACTAACTGTTGAGCTAACAAGAACCTCTTGTTGTTCACTTGAACAACCAAATACTAGGTTAAGTGAGGTTTAAGATAATTAAAAGATACACAGATTAAAAAATAAGTGAAGAACACAGTAGAAGAGATAACCTATTGAAGCCTGGATGTGTTCTTCTGGAAACTGGATTGATCTGATCTTCTGAAATCTGGATTGAAGCTTGAATCCTTGTGTGTGTTTGAATGAATGATCTCCCACTAATTTGTCACACCTCTCTGAGTATTCTGCAAGCCTCTCTCCCTTCAAAATTCAAACCAGTCTCTTTTATCCACAGCTGCAACTGATTGAGAGATTTTATGATCTCAGTTCCTACAAATCCTCCTTCTGTTTTCAACTGAAATTTAAACAGCTCTAAGTGGATATCCGTTGGAGTTTGTTGAGATTGCTTTTGCACGTTTAACAAACCTGCAACAACATTAAAACACAGCAACAACAAAATCCAGAAAGATAACAGTACTATGACTGTTTGGTTATCCAGTTTCTGATAAAACTGGTTAAAAGATTAGAACAGTAATCTGTTTAACTTCTGACACATATAAATCATGAAAAACAAGTTTAAGACTCTTAGAAGTCAATGAATAATCACAATAATAAGAATCACAACCTGCAAGAAAGAATCAACTTAGTTCTGTAAAAATTGTCAGGAGCTCAAGGCACATCTCAAGGCCTTGGAGCTCTGAACCTGCTTCACAGATTTTCAAAGTTAAATCCAGGAAACTTTGATTCTCTCTGTTCTGATCATCTGCAATTGTGTTAGATATGTGGATAATGTAAAACAATAATATATACTGCAAAACCCTGATTTGCATGATCTGATATCCAATCTGCAACACCAAACTGTTAAAACATTTAGCAGGATAAGAACAACTCTCAAGGCTTTAAAGCTCTATCAGTATCTCAAGGCCTTGGAATATCCGAAATGCTTTGCTGCTTATGTCTTTGTCTTTGTCTTTGTCTTTCATCACTCAAAACAATTACCATCCAAAACACATTAAAGGGTCTTTGAATCAACAGTTTTATTTCCAGCTTTCACAAATCTGGTATTATTCTTTCTTGGAAAATTTGGATTGTATCCAATACCATTTTTGTGAATTGACATTGAACTTTCTCCAAGCATCAAGTTCAAATTGTGTTCTGAGCCTGCAAGCTTGATTTTGACTAATTCTGACTCTTGAAGTTTCTCAGTAAGAGTAGTCTTTTTTTTATCTAATTCATCAACTTGATGTCTCATATTAACAAGGCTATAACTCAATAGAGAGTTCTCAGGGACTAATTCCTTGACTTTTGTTTTCAAGGCTTTGAAACTGGTTTTCAAGGCCTTGAAATCACTGTCAGTTTTCTTCTGAGGGATTTCAAGATTCAGATTCAGAAAAAGAAGATGTAAATTCTCTTTTGCTTGCTCATGAACTTTTTCTTTCAAAACTCTAATCTCTTTCAGATAGTCCTCTTCATTTAAAAGCATTGTTTTGAGATAATCTGAGAGGAATTCTTTTGGTTTTGAAATCAAAAAATTTACCATTACCTCAATGTTCTTTTCAGAATTTTCATCATGCTTGGCCATGAAGCATAGGTTGGCATGTTCTTCTTAAGATTGAGAGTCACTTGAGGTATCTATATCACTTCATGAAGCTATCATAGCTTTCTTTCTTCTGTCATGATCTTTCTTCTGGAAGTTCTTGATTTTCTTCTGTGGACAGTCTCTAATCAAGTTTCCTGCTTCACCACACTCAAAGCAATTCATGACTTTTTATTTTTTATTTTGTGAAGAAAACTTACATTTGTAGTCCTTGCTACTGGATGATCTGTGTCTTTCTCTGTTGTAGTCTTTGTTTCCAAAGTTTTTCTACATCTTAAGGATTTTGGTCAAGGCTTTGGAAATCAAAGCAAATGAATCTTCATCATAATCCTCAGTTTCAAGGCTTTGAATTTTCTCATTCTCTTTGGCCTTGAGTGTTAAGTTCTTGACACCTTCTAGTAGCTCTCCATCAGCTTCATTCATGGATATTTCATGTGTTAGAAGCTTCCCTTGTAGGTCATCAAGTTGGATTGATGAGAGATCTTAACCTTCCTCAATAGCAGTAGTCTTTGGTTCCCATTTTGCCTTTGGAAGACTTCTCAGAATCTTCCTCACCTTTTCTTCATTGGAAATATGCTTTCCTAGTGAACCAAGGTTATTGAAATTGTCTGTGAAGCTTTTGAACATGTCTTTGATTGAATCATCTGCATTCATCTTGAATAACTCATATTGTTTGAGGTAGATGTTGATCTTGGTTTGCTTGACTTGACTGGTTCCTTCAAATGTCACCACAAGCTTATCCCAGATCTCCTTAGCAGTCTTACAGCCTGAAATCCTGTTGAGTTCATCGGTACCCAAAACAAAATACAAGATATTAAATTTTTAGAGAATTGTTCTAATTCAGATGAAGAGAGAGAGAGAGAGTCTTCAGATTTGGGAGTTTTAATCCCATATTTCTCTGTGTAGAAAGTGTGTGGTCCATTCTGAATAATGGTCCATAGCTCTATTTCTATATCAATGATGAACATTTTCATCAGGGCTTTCTAGTGAGCAAAATGATCTCCACAAAATAGAGGAGGTATGTTAGCAGCCCTTCCCTGTGAGAAACCATCATCACTTGCAGTACTCATGATCACCAGATGGTTGAATCTATACAGTGATACAAGCTCCGATACCAATTGAAACGGGAGTAAGCAGGTAGAAATGCAGTACATATACTCTACAATGGGGGGGTTGAATAGAGTATGCAAACTTTTTGTAAAACTTGCAAAGATGAGAGTTTTTGTGAAGTGTACTGAAGTTCAAGTCCTTGAAAATAGCTTCAAGCCTTTGAAGTGAAATACAGTTTGAGTAAAAAACACACAAGTATTTTTCAAGGCCTTGAAAAGAGTTTCAAACCCTTGAAAACAGACTAGTTTGAATGCTGTGTAAAACAAGTATAAGAATGAAAATATAAATGCAAGAGACACATGATTTATAAAGTTCAGTCCAGTTGGACCTACGTCTCTACCTCATGGATCTTCTCCCTGCAGGATTTTCAACACAATTCTTATTAATCAAAAGCTAAGCCCTAGATTTCAAGCACAAGGATATGCCTTACTCTGTTACAGCTTGTGGTTCATGTAGGGTTTTGATTCATGGATGCGCAACGGAAAAAATATTTAACCATGCAAAACCCTCCAAGGATCACAAGTCAAGAGACATAACGATGTTAAAGGAAGAAATCAATAACACACTTTAGGGTTCTCCTTTGATGACTTCAAATGCGAATTGTGTAACATTCTCTATAGTTGATCCATGCCTAGAGTTGATTTATAGATCTCCTACTCCTTGGTGCTAGCCCGGAAAGAGGAAGAGGAAGAAGAATCACGCAAAACGGGACGAACAAGGAGGTGTTCGGCCTCCTTGTGGCCGACGGGGACGGGCGGCGGGCTAGGGGGGCGGCGGCTCCTCTAGCTTGCTTGCTCTCTCCCCTTTTGTTCCCTCCCACTCAATTTATGATCAATTATGAGCATAAGTAAGGGAAGGAAGGAAGGTCCTTTGTATAGTCCAACAACTCCTTGCCAACTACTTAAAGGACTTATTCTAGTCCTACTAGAATTCAATTTAGTCCCTTCCTTGCGAATTAGTCCCTACTAAGTTTGCAAGGTATTGAAAAGTGATCCTTCTAATTAATTAATCCAATTAATTAATTCCCAAATCTAGTTCAACTCTATCTAGCGTGTGACCCCATAGGTTCTATCTAGTTGGTAGCAACTATTTGCTAATATGGAGCGGTTTCTAGCAAAACATCCATTCTAGCCAACTAATAGAATAGTCATCTTGGCAACCTTTGTACAAGTAATTGTCTCATCCCTTTGTCTCTATATCCGGATTGGACACGAGACATACAAGTCACACTCGTATATCCAAGCCACATATTCTCGATCCATGGGAATAGCCTTATTCGTGCAAATAACATCAATATCCCATATTGATTTATTTGAGTCTGGCCAGACATTCTATAAGCACTATCCCTCGAGTGGCCTAGGATATTTTCTCCCGTTATGTGGGAGGGAAAAATTCTATCTACGTCCACTACGATCTCTAAGCTTGCTTCTTATTTTATCCAGTACACGCCTTTATAACTACCCAGTTACGGTGTAGCGTTTAACGCTACCAAAATCACAATAATCCACAACTAGAATATCTAGTGACTTCAAGTCTAAGGATGACAATACCAATGCACCGTGAGAAGCGCTTGTGACTCAATATAACGTGTATGTAGCCTTCTCGGAGATGGGTCAATCCAGTGCGACACACCTATGTGTTGGATCATGATATCTCCATATCAATCCAACCCCATACTAGTCTATAGATGATTGTCCCATTAATCATTATACTTGAATAGGGATATTTAAGATAAACAACACAATTGTAAATCTAAGGACTTCATTATATTAAATATCCAATAAATAATAAATGAATTTCTAGCCACAAATAAATTCATACTAAACTAGATTGCCTCTAGGGCATCTATTCCAACAGTCTCCCACTTGCACTAGAGCCAATCTGGCGCATCTCGTATGCCCATACTCCTAGTGTGCCCTTCATGCTTCCACTGCGTGAGCGGCTTTGTAAGCGGTTCTGACAAATTCTCATATGTAGGAATCTTGCATATCCGAACGTCTCCTCTATCGATAATATCTCGAATCAGATGAAACTTCCTGTGCACGTGCTTGGATTTCTGGTGCGACCTGGGTTCCTTTGATTGCGCGATCGCCCCAGTGTTGTCACAGTACAAATCAACTGGATCCGCAATGCTAGGAACCACACCAAGTTCAGAAACAAACTTTCTGATCCAAACAGCTTCCTTTGCTGCGCCATTTGCAGCAATGTACTCAGCCTCTGTTGTAGAATCAGCCACCGTCTCTTGCTTGGAACTCTTCCAGCTCACCGCTGCTCCATTCACGCAAAACACATATCCCGACTGTGATCTAAATTCATCTCTGTCGGTTTCGAAGATTGCATCAGTGTAACCCATTACACGCAACTCTTCCTCACCGCCAAATATCAAGAAAGCATCCTTAGTTCTTCTCAAGTACTTTAGGATGTTCTTGACTGCAATCCAGTGATTCTCACCTGGATTTGATTGGTATCTGCTTGTCGTACTCAAGGCATATGACACATCTGGTCTAGTACATAACATGGCGAACATGATAGATCCTATGGTCGAGGCATAGGGAATTCTACTCATGTGTTCCTTCTCAATCTCATTGGAAGGAAAACCACTCTTCGAAAGAGTGATTCCATGTGACATGGGCAAGAATCCCTTCTTGGAATCTTGCATGTTGAACCGTTTCAACACCTTGTCAATATATGTACTTTGACTTAGGCCTAGCAGTCTCTTAGATCTATCTCTATAGATCTTTATACCGAGTATATAGGCTGCTTCCCCTAAGTCCTTCATTGAGAAACACTTCCCTATAAAATCTTTAACAGATTGCAGCATGGGAACGTCGTTTCCAATGAGTAGTATGTCATCCACATACAAGACCAGAAAAGCTACAGAGCTCCCACTAACCTTCTTGTAGACACAAGACTCATCTTCGTTTCTGATGAAGCCAAACTCTTTGACTACTTCATCAAAACGCCGATCCCAACTCCTAGAAGCTTGCTTCAATCCATAAATGGATCGTTGTAGCTTACAGACTTTGTTGGCTTGCTTTGGATCCTAAAAACCCTCAGGCTGTATCATATACACGTCCTCGAGGAGATACCCATAAAGGAATGTTGTTTTGACATCCATCTGCCAAATCTCATAGTCATGATATGATGCAATCGCAAGTAGGATTCAGATGGATTTGGTCATAGCGACTGGTGAAAAGGTTTCATCATAGTCAATATCATGAATCTGTCTGAATCCTTTAGCCATCAATCGGCCCTTATAGGTAATAACATTACCATCCATGTCGATCTTCTTCTTGAAGATCCACTTGCACCCTATGGGCCGCGCCCCTTCGGGTGGTTCCACCAAAGTCCATACTTTGTTGGTATACATGGATTCCATCACGGATCTCATGGCTTCTAGCCACTTCTGAGAGTCAGGGCCCTTCATGGCCTCTTCATAGGTAGTAGGCTCATCATCTATGAGCATCGTGTCACCGGAATCGGTCACGAGAAGTCCATACCTCTCGGGTTCCTGGCACACTCTACTAGATCTACGAAGCTCTTGTGTTACCTGAGCAGGCTGCTCCACAACTGCTTGTGGTTCCTGTTCCTGTTCCATAATCGGTTCAGTGATTTGTGGTTCTTGAACCTCTTCAAGTTCTATAGTCCTCCCACTTGATTCTTTAGAGACAAACTCTCTTTCTAGAAACACGCCGGTTCGAGCAACAAACACTTTGTTCTCGGTTGGATTGTAGAAGTAGTAACCCTTAGTTTCCTTCGGGTACCCCACAAACTTACACTTATCTGATTTCGGCCCTAGCTTGTCTGATTGTAAACGTTTTACATAGACATCGCAGCCCCAAATCCTCGTGAACGACAGTGTGGGACACCTCCCACTCCACATCTCATATGGTGTCTTCATGACTGATTTAGATGTAACACGGTTAATGGTGAAAGCTGCACTTAATAGAGCGTGGCCCCAAAACGATAATGGAAGATCGGTTTGACACATCATAGATCGAACCATATCCAATAGGGTTCGATTCCTCCTCTCAGACACGCCATTCCATTGTGGCGTTCCGGGTGGAGTGAGTTGGGACACGATCCCACACTCTCTAAGATAGTCGTCAAACTCTTGGCTCAAGTATTCTCCTCCAAAATCCAATCGTAGAGCCTTGATACTTTTGCCAAGTTGCTTCTCTACTTCATTCTTGAATTCTCTGAACACTTCAAAGGATTCGGATTTTGCCCTCATGAGGTACACAAATCCATATCTACTGTAATCATCAGTAAATGTAATGAAGTAGACATAACCACCCCTGGCAGGCGTGGCAATTGGCCCACACATATCAGTATGTATGAGCGCCAATTGCTCACTAGTCCTCTCACCTTTCTTATTGAAAGGGGACTTTGTCATTTTTCCCAATAAACAAGCCTCACATGTCTCATATGATTCAAAATCAAATGAGTCTAGGAGTCCATCCTTATGGAGTCTAGATACACGTTTCTCGTTTATGTGGCCTAAACGACAGTTCCATAAATAAGCAGGATTTAAATCATTTATTTTAATCCGCTTGGTTTTAATGTTGTAGACAGGATTGCTTAGATCAAGGACATACAGTCCATTAAATATTTGCGCACTAAAATAGTGAATATTATTCAAATAAAAGGAACAACAATTGTTCTTTATTGAAATAATAAAACCATCCTTGTCCAAACAAGAAATAGAAATAATGTTTCTGCTCATAACAGGCACAAAATAGCAATTATTTAATTCTAAAACTAATCCTGAAAGCAGAGATAGCTCGCACACGCCTATGGCCAACGCAACAACTTTTGCTCCATTTTCAACGCGCAGATCTACCTTCCCTTTAGCCAATCTTTTACTTTTCTTTAGATCCTGCACATTTCGAAAAATGTGAGATCCACATCCAGTATCTAATACCCATGATGTAGAGACAGTTAAATTGACATCTACAACAAAAATACCTGGTGGTGGTGGAATCACTATTCCAAGCCTCTTGTCCTCCAGATATTTTGGGCAGTTCCTCCTCCAGTGTCCAGGCTGACTGCAGTAGTGACACTCACCTTTAGTCACACCTTTGGCAATGCCACCAACAAGCTTAAGGGATGGTTCCTTGGACTTGGCAACTGACTTGCCTTTTCCCTTGGAGGATGAGGCAAACCTTTTGCCCTTTCCTTTCTGCACCATCATAATGGCCTTGCCCGTACCCTTGTTGATGCTCTTTTCAGCTGTCCTCAACATGTTGAGTAAATCTGGCAGTGGTTTCATGATCTCGTTCATGTTATAGTTCATGATGAATTGTCCATAACTCTCGGGCAACGATTGCAACACGAGATCGGTTGCCAACTCTTGGCCGACCGGGAACCCTAGTCGGGCGAGATTCTCCAAGTACCCGATCATACGGAGTACATGGGGTCCCATCGGGTTCCCTTCTTCCAGATGACACTTGAACAGTGCCTTAGAGACCTCATACCTCTCTACCCTTGCCTGCTCCTGGAAGAGCTGCTTAAGATGCTCGATCATATCGACAGCATTCATGTTTTCGTGTTGCTTCTGAAGCTCAGAAGTCATGGTGCATAGCATAAGGCAGGCCGCATCATTAGCGTCATCAACACGCTTTTGATACGCCTTTAGGGCAGCAGGTGTTTGGTTCTCTGGACCTTCTAGAACGTGCTCCTCTATTGCGTACAGTTTCTTCTCTTGCTTGAGAACAATTCTCAAGTTTCTGTACCAATCAAGAAAGTTGGTTCCAGAGAGCTTGTCCTTCTCAAGGACAAATCGTAGGGAATGTTGTGAACTCGATGAGTTGTTTGCCATTTAGAATTCTACAGAAGGTAAATACGCAAGTTTTAGTATGTGTGAATTTTTTACTATATTCAATAATGGCTAGTTTATCAAATATAGCTCCCACTATTTTTCTACGGATTAATAACCCTCAAGATATTAATGCGGAAAATATCCTTATATTTTCTAGTGGGCCAAGATCCATGTTTCATCTCCTTATGAGCTTGCTTTGGAAAGTCTCCCATAATTTGACTACTTTAGGTAGGAACAATTACAATTGCATCCCTTATGCAACTCTTGGTTCAATTGGGCAAATAACTCCTTATTTATCCATCCATATGGATAATCCCAATTGATTGCCTCTAGGTTTCTTAATCACATTAATAGCCTAGTTGTGTTCAACCTCTTATTTATACAGTTGCACATTACTAGCTTGTGCCATCGCATTCCATCATTATGAACCAAGTTGCCATGCTTTGGCACGCACGAACTTGATAAATAATGATGATAATGAGTGTTTAAATAACGAGAAGGCAAGAACACAATATTTGAATTTTGAGGGATTTTAAATTCAATTTTAATTGTTTTTGTTGATCAATATCAACTAATCTATCTATTTGAGTTTGGGCACAACTCCAAATAATAGATCCGGGTTGTCTAATTATCTTATTATCCGAATTGCATGCACCATCCATACACCAACCACAAAATAATAAGACAATAAAGTAAACAACCACAAAGCATAAATAAACATGATGTGGATATTGCCTTTTCTAGACTAAGATAATTCCAAGCCAATGGAATTATCTATGAACCCTAAAAGCAAACACATCTCCATGCGTCTTGTTCTTTTGGTCCATCCTTCATAGTCATGTGGAATGCTCCATGCTCCATCTTTTGTGACTCCTTTTGGCTTTGGGCTCCTTTTATTCAATCTTGGCTAACAATCTACTTTATCTAGCACTAGCTAACTTCTATACTAAATAAAATAAATCTCACAAGTTGAGAAAAAAATGGCACGCAGGCCATAAAACCCTAATTAGTTATTACAATTAATTGATCAGCTCGCAGGCCGTAAACCAAACCAAAAAAATTAAACATCCACATCAAACCACATCCTAAGGCCATATCCAATCACCATGCGATTTGCACATAAACAGTTAAAATCCAATTTTAACGCGCTTGGTCAATTTTAATTGATTTTAGGAATTCTAGGGTTAAAACGGTCCATGGGCCCAACAATCCAATTTCCCAGGCCCAAAAAGGTGAACCGAAGGGCCCTAGGGCCGGCCCGGCCCCTCGCCCACGCGGCAAGGCCGCGGGCTAGGGCTGCCCGGCCCCAAGGGTGGCTAAGACTTGGGCGGCAACCAAGAGGGGCGGTCCCTCTAGGGGGGCCGAACCTCTATAGGGAGTTGTTTCCAAAACAACTCCCTTGCTTGGTGCCCATGTTTTGTTGTTTCCTTGTTTTGGAAGAACTCCTACTTCCCTAAGGATGCCCAAACCCTAGATCTAAGATCCTAAAATTTCTCAAACTCACTAATTCATGCATTCAATGCAAAAGCTAGATCTTGTTATGATAGATTATTGACAAATTGCATCCCATGCTTGATTTGTCTTGTTTACGCGATAAACAATCAATTTAAGGTGTAAAACTATCACAACGTAACACATAAACCACGTTTATGCTCTACGATATGTGGCTCTAATACCACTGTAGGGTTTTGATTCATGTATGCGCAACGGAAACAATATTTAACCATGCAAAACCCCCCAAGGATCACAAGTCAAGAGACATAACGATGGTAAAGGAAGAAATCAATAACACACCTTAGGGTTCTCCTCTGATGACTTCAAACGCGAATTGTGTCATGTTCTCTATAGTTGATCCACGCCTAGAGTTGATTTCTATATCTCCCACTCCTTGGTGCTAGCCCGGAAAGAGGAAGAGGAAGAATAATCACGCAAAACGAGACGAACAAGGAGGTGTTCGGCCTCCTTGTGGCCGACAGGGACGGGCGGCGGGCTAGGGGGCGGCGGCTCCTCTAGCTTGCTTTAACTCTCTCCTTTTGTTCTCTCCCAATCAAGTGATGATCAATTATGAGCATAAGCATGGGAAGGAAGGAAAGTCCTTTATATAGTCCAACAACTCCTTGCCAACTACCTAAAGGACTTATTCTAGTCCTACTAGAATTCAATTTAGTCCCTTCCTTGCAAATTAGTCCCTACTAAGTTTGCAAGGTTTTGCAAAGTGATCCTTCTAATTAATTAATCCAATTAATTAATTCCCAAATCTAGTTCAACTCTATCTAGCGTGTGACCCCATAGGTTCTATCTAGTTGGTAGCAACTATTTGCTAATATGGAGCGGTTTCTAGCAAAACATCCATTCTAGCCAACTAATAGAATAGTCATCTTGACAACCTTTGTACAAATAATTGTCTCATCCCTTTGTCTCTATATCCGGATTGGACACGAGACATACAAGTCACACTCGTATATCCAATCCATAGTTTCTCGATCCATGGGAATAGCCTTATTCGTGCAAATAACATCAATATCCCATATTGATTTATTTGAGTCTGGCCAGACATTCTATAAGCACTATCCCTCGAGTGGCCTCGAATATTTGCTCCCGTTATGTGGGAGGGACAAATTCTACCTATGTCCACTACGATCTCTAAGCTTGCTTCTTATTGTATCCAGTACATGCCTTTATAACTACCCAGTTACGGTGTAGCGTTTAACGCTACCAAAATCACAATAATCCACAACTAGAATATCTAGTGACTTCAAGTGTAAATATGACAATACCATTGCACCGCGAGAAGAGCTTGTGACTCAACATAACGTGTATGTAGCCTTCTCGGAGATGGGTCAATCCAGTGCAACATTACCCTTAATGCACACCTATGTGTTGGATCATGATATCTCCATATCAATCCAACCCCATACTAGTCTATAGATGATTGTCCCATTAATCATTATACTTGACTAGGGATATTTAAGATAAACAACACAATTGTAAATCTAAGGACTTCATTATATTAAATATCCAATAAATAATAAATGAATTTCTAGCCACAAATAAACTCATACTAAACTAGATTGCCTCTAGGGCATCTATTCCAACAGTTCTCACTAACCTATCTAGTACCTGCTCTTGATAACTGATTAACTAAGAATTCTCTTTTGTTCACTTTGAAAAATCTTTGAGAATGAGAGCTAGAAGTAATACAAGAATAAGATACAAATTAAGTACATAATAGAAGAACACTAGAAGTGGAACTGCAGTGATAAATGTCGTGATCTTCTATGAGATGAATTGTGAGAATGATGTGCTTCTTTGATGCTTGTCAATCCTGAAATGTGTCTCTCTTTTTTCCCGTTGAGTGGTTTATCAAATGCTTCAAATTTCCCTTTATACTGCTCAAGAGATCAGCTAATCTTCCTGATTTTAGCAACAAACTTCATGTTTATTAGGCAACAATCTTTGACTTCTCCAACAGTCTTTCCAACGGATAGTTGATCAGAATCTTCAAAGATAATAATTTGATCTTGTCTTTAAGCGTATTGAGAAGTTGTCATGAGTGTCTGATTGATCACAGAATCACATTCTCTCAATATTTCCTTTCCTGCAAAACCCAGGTTACGAAACCAATCCTGCAAAATAGGAAATGAATTTTTCCTGTAAAACTAAGTCAAACAGGTTAATTAGATGAAGTCTAATTGAATCAAAAGCTTTTGTATTTCATCATCAAGTAATAACATATCAAATATAGGGGTGATAGAGTTAGAATAAGATCAGAAAGGCTTATAAAAACTCCCCCTTAGAATATAGATACAGGTGAGACAATTTCAAGGCTTTGAACAATCTTTCAAGGCCTCTTCTATTTCAAGCTTGTGAAACCTGTGATTCAAAGCTTTGAAAAATGTTTCAAGGCCTTGAAATAGCTCTGTATTTTAAGCATGTGAAACCTGTGAACTTACAGTATTTTAATGTCTTCTACACAGCCCAATAATCTTGCTCTCTTGTCCAATATACATAATCTTATGCCTCTCAAGCTTGATGGTCTCAACCTTGATGGTACTAACAGTGTTCCCTAGCTTCATCAACTGACTTCGATGCTCAAGACCCATTCCCCGTTTGGGTATCTTGATGGCTCTCTACCGCCGCCGCCGCCGCAGTTTCTCTCTGATGATGATGGTTCTGTCACAGTGACAGGCAACCCAAGATCATGCTATACTAACTCTGATTAACTCTAAGCTTTCTTCCGAGGCTCTGTCTCTTGTTATTGGTGAGATCGATTCTAGATCTGTTTGGTCAACTCTTGAGTCGCCTTATGCTTTTTTTTATCTCATTCTCATATTTTACAACTCAAATCAGATCTCCAAAACTTGAAAAAGAAATCTGAATCAATTGATTTATACATGCAAAAATTCAAAGTTCTCCGTGAAAAACTATGTGCTTCTTCTGTAAAGATTGATGATGAGGATATGTTACTTTATGATCTTAATACTCTTCCACTTGAATATAATGCATTTAGTTCTTCTCTTCGTCCTCACACTTCACCGATAAGTTTTATTGATTTGCATGTTCACTTAAAGGCTGAAGATTAAATGATTTAGTCTCAACAGTTCTCTTCTGTTTCAGAGAACGTACGACAACACGTCCACATAGTAAAATGAGGTACATAATGGTAATAAAGAGTGAGCAAAGTGATTATTTACGTTTAAAAATAATTTTCATGTAACACCTGGTTTCGTACTTAATATAGAACATGTCTTGATTTTATTTTAATTCGATAAACATATTTCTCTCGTTTATTTTCTGAGTTTTTTCAGAGTATTTGGATTAGAGCTAACATCTGTTCACCCACACGGATTTGGAGGTGAATTGACCCTCAAGGAACTCCTTTTTTCATATCCTGTGGCGATTTCCTAGTGGTGAATGTCTCCTAGGCGTAGCACAATTGGTACTCGGTGGAGCAGATTTGTTTCAATGTGCAAGATTCGAATAATGGCAGTCGTAGTGTAGGAAAGTCTCATATCAGTGTCTCCGGGAGATGATGTTCCACTTTAAGTGATTAGTTATAGTAACCCTCATATTTATGTTGAACCTTTATGTTTTAAGTGATATTAGTATTTTCTAAATTTATGTGTTAAGATTAATATTTTAATGAGTATGCTAGACTTTAAAGAAAATATTTCAAGAATGTTATGTGTGTGCCTACTTGTTAATTAGTATTAAATACATGGTTTTCCCAAAACTTTATGTAAATTTGTAATTGTATTCCCAACTTTATGTTTTATGCACTAACCTCTCAATTATTGAATTTTACATCATTTATCCCGAACTAGCATGTCTTCCAAATGATATTTACATCTCAAACATTCTTCCACTTAACTACTTATATATAATATGAATCGTTCACTCATTTCATATATGGCTCTTTATGTGTTCCATCAAGTCACTCTCCATGACTCGCATAGTCTCTCTCATTCTCTTCCACACTCAAAACTCATCCTCAAGAACACCATTACCGGTTTTGAGTGTTGACCCTCACAAAACACCCTCAAAACCCCATTTTCTAGCTCTCAATTCATGAAAAACTCAAGCCCAATGTTATACTATTCATTAGGATGTCTTTTCCTTGATATTTCTTATGAATTCAAGCTCTTCTAATCTCCAAGAATCCAAGATCATTTCCTAATTAGTAAGCACTATTTTCTTCTTTATGTGTTCAATTTGTAGATAGTTCATGTTCTTGGTATGAAAAGTGCTTGATCTTTAGTTGCATGTTATTGATTCATCATTTTAAGACAAAATTTTAGCATTTATCATCTCATTTATATGAAAGCATGGTTGATTCATGATTGCATGTTCTTGATCATCATCATCTTTATGATCTTCATACATGCATGTGCAAAAGTTATTTTGTTGGGTAAAAACTCTTTGATTCATGTAAGAATATGATATGAGTAGTGATATGTATGTGATTTAGAGCTTGTGGTGGTGTAATTTCATATTTTAATAGAGCAATTCTTTCATGCAATAAGTTTTGAAGTATAGAAAACTATAAAGTTAATGTTTTGTACTTACTTTCATGAAATTGAGAAAAATAGTTAAACATTTCAAAAAATTATGAAAAATTCATGGTTTGTGTATATTCATATGCTACTTCTACCGTAAATATTTGAGAGTCATTAGACTTATATTTAATTTTAAAGTGCCCAAAAATCTTGGCTGTTTTAACAATCTGTCCAACACCAGACCAGATAAGTTTTTCATCGATTCCATGCACTAATTCTTCTCCAAATATTACAAAATTTGGATTTTTTGTTCCCTGGGGTGTTATCTACTTCTACTTAAAATTCATAAGTTTTGAAATTTCTATGATAAGTTTATGAATTTACTCCCAAGACCGCTTTTCATCCTCTGTTGTACACATAAACAGCTCAGAAAGTTAATGTTTAAAAATACTTCATAGTTTTTATAATTTTTGATATTTTTATTTTTTATGGATAAACTCTTTATCTATGTTATGTCAAAATTTTAGGTCCCAAATAATCATTTTGAGTCACCTATGAATATTTTTACTAGCGAGTTACACTTTTCTTATAAGCATAATTTAAAATGTTGTCAAGTTTCTTAATTCTAGTTTATGTAAGTTACTTTTAGTTCATTGTATGTCATATTTGCTATTATGTGCTGAATTAGACACTTAATATGCATATAATATGATGTTTAAGACTCTATAAGTATATGAATATGGGTAGAGTTAGTTCATGTTGCATTCATAAGGCTTGTATCATTTAGCTAAGTGATTTATGCATGCTCTATGTTTGGAATGATTTCATGCTAAGTGACTATGCGCTATGTCTGAATTGACTTCATGCTAAGTGATTATGTGGTATGTTTGGAATGACTTTCTGCTAAGTGGTTATATGTATGATTTGTAGCCTTCTTTGCTACTTACGTGACAACGGAGTTGTTGCGCATATGCCTAAAGATTGTTGAATTGAACTAAGGAATGTTAATTAAATGGGTTAAGCTCGCAAGGTGAGTTACCCTACCTCCCGAAGTTTGTAGCTACCCTCAAGTTACTTAAACGCTTATGTATGTTTTCGCTATTATGTATGTATGTATGTATGTATGTATGTATGTATGTATGTATGTATGTATGTATGTATGTATGTATGCTTTCTAATCAAGTGAACTTTTTATGCCCCATGGATGCTAAGAAAAATAAAGGATGATCCATAAAATAAAACACGTTTTCAGAAAGGCCACGCGACCGGAGTGAAACCCCCTTTCGGGTATAGATAGGCTACGATCCTTTTGCCGGGGCAATATAAGCAGTCAACGCGTCGCCTCACGAGCCGTCGCGATGGACATGTCCCTACGTTATGTTATGTTAAGTCACAAAGGTTACATGGTCCATAAGATAAGATACTAAACAAACATATTCAAGTACGTTATGGTCTCTACGTGAGACAAAGCCAGGTTCCTACTTGGAACAATACGATTTCACACAACTCAAGTTATGCTTTACGTTACGCTTTCTTTATGACACAAGTTAGCTTTATGAATGTCATGATCTTTCAAGTTCCACAAGTATATGTACGTATGACTATGCCTTATGTTCATGACGCTCCATGGGAAAGTTAGCCTTTTTTGGTTTTCAAACATACGGAGGGGCGTAGATGTAACTTACTGAGCTAGTTGAGCTCAACCTTTATAATTACATTTTTTCAGGTTTTAAGGTCACGTAAGAATCAAGACGTAGCAAGGTGTTATGTTGATATGTGACAACGTGCTTGATGGTGCTTACGTGCTTAGATGTTGCGTATATGCTAAACGACTTGGAGATTTTATGGAATGCATGTTCCCTAATTGTTATAAGAATGTAAGATTTATCTAATTATGTATGTAAGACTTTGTATGAGCCATTGTATTATACCTAGAACCATTTCCGAGATATGTTGTGTTTATGTTATGAGTCGAGAGGAATAAATGATATTGATTTTCAAGTTCTAACTTTATTTTCTTTACAATACAAATTGTTTATCAAGACGACCCCAAGTAATTTGTCATTTACTCTTCCGCAAAGTTATTTTTTTAGAAACTTTTATCACAATTTTTATAAATAACTTATTTTGTCTCTCGACGAGTCAAGGCCTCACTGGCATGTCGCGCCCTCTTCCCGTTATCTCAAAGTTTTATTAATCGCTAATCGGGGTCGGAGGGAGGGGGATGTGACATTAGTAGCTTAAGCATTCTGAAAAATCTCATTATTATTATTTTCAAAATCTTATTTTCAAGTAGTGGAAACCATTTTTTCTCGAGTTACAAGTTTTGAATTTTCGATACGTGAAAGTAGCGAGTTCAATTAAACACAAATCGCAAGTACAAGTTATTAGTTTAGTAAGCGTATATAATGTGCTCAAAACATATAATATTCAACAAGAAAGTCAAAGAATAATTTGTTACACACACACACACACACGTAGGTATAGACATTATAATCAAACACGCATTTTGATAATTGTAAGGGTTGAGCCTACGAACTGAAACACGCATCTTGACGTTCGGTGTATACCATTAGAGTATAAATGAAAGTGTGAAATAAATTAATATTAATAGAAATATAAAAGGTATGAAAATAATTTCTTATGTACTATTGTGACAAACGGTGCAAAAAATACTAATTGTGGAAGTGACGCTAGTTTTATTTTAAATTTCAAATTTTGCAGTACATGCACGGATTAAATGCTAGTTCTGGCTCCCTAGTAGGAAAACCCCACGTGATCTTTTTGTTCCCGGAACGAACAAGTTAGATGAGGAGTGTCACGTGATAATCGGCTGGTCTTTTATCCTCCTTTTAACCTAACAATCCACCACCCGCAGTCTTCTATTAATCTAGGAAGTCCAGTCCAGTCCATATCATTCTTCTCGGAATCCAGCAATCTTTCTCTCTCTCAGTGTGTCCAGCCAGCGCAGTGAGAACCAACTGGAATCTTGGCTCTTCTACCAACGCAATGTAAGTTATTTAAGTTACTTAAAAGTGCAAACACAGTAAATATATCGACAGGGGCAGCTATACTTGCTGCGGCATGTGGTGCCCAAGTTGCAAAGGTAAATTTTTATTCTTCTGATTGATGGAATATTGGGATGTACCATTGTGGTTCATGTGCCATTTTGTTACAATTGGCACAACATCAACTGTACAGCAAGGAAATCGTTCAAGCTCTTCTGCTTGTGGAAGCACGGATGTATTTGAAGCGTTGGGGGTGGTCATTGACTTGGAACTTGAGGTTAGTGAACTCAACTTGTTAAGCTTGTAATAGACAGACAGAAGGAATCATGTTCATTGAGAGACTTAATTTTATATTTTTATTTTTTTCTAATCTTGGTTACTGAGGAATCATGGCGAGCTGAATGAAATATTTACTTCACTTGAAAAACCGTGTGATCTTAACATTTTTAGTTCATCATATGTAATAACACCATTATCTAAATTTTCCAAACTTTCTGATAAACTTTTTCTTCTTGTATTTCAAGCTACTTCTTGTTTTTGGGGGGTGGGGGGAGAACATGTCATAAATGTTACACTTTTCGAGTAGGATATGAAGTTGATTTGGAAATTAGTATCATTATCGTAAACCACTACACAATTATCTGCGGTCATTGTCTAAAGATGATGATTGTTCTCTATGAGGCAGGGAGTCAAGACTTGTGTGAAAGAAGTGGGAATCGGTTTTATGATGTCCTCCAAATACCGTCCTGCAATGAAGAGAGTTGCACCTATGAGAAAGGTGTTGGGTGTGAAGACAATATTTAATGTTTTAGGCCCAATGTTGAATCCAGCGTGCGTGCCTTTTGTAGTCGTTGGTGTATATAAGGAAGACATTGTATGTTTCCTATCTATCTTTTTTCTTTTTTCTTTATATTTCATCCTATAAAATATCACTGGAGGAATGTTGTGTCTTATGCTATCAAGTACGAGTAATAGGATTGAGTTTAATATTCGCTACTGGACTTTTATGTCTAAAATTCAGACGACTTTGTCAAAATAAGGCCTCGGAATGTGTTGAGAAGTCTACTTTAGACCACCTTGAACTCTATTACAAGTATCTGTTTCATTCAAGAGAAATACACCAACTTCTGATTTAAGCATTCATGCGGTTGAAGTAGGATCCCTAGCAAACTAGTACACGGGGTTAACCCCATTTGTTGGGAATTGCGATAGTCAGGTTAGAAGCAATTAACATATATTGTTGCTTCTTCCGAATTTTGGGAGAGGGACATTTTGTGGGAAAGGCAAATGGTTAGTCTGTGATTATCTGTTATTCCAACTCCTAAGTCATGAATTTCCTCCTTGCCATAATCCTCTCCCTGTATTACAAGGTTGTATTGACCTTTCCCAGATGACGACACTCGTGACTGCCCACAAAAAATAAATAAATCTCCCTTTGTACTACTTGTTGTTCAAATATATTGTCTGTAGTGACATTAAATCATCTCATGACTCTACACAGTGTCTAATGTATACGCTATGTTGTTCATAGGTCAAGAAAACGGCCAAGGCACAACAAAGGTATGGGATGAAAAGAACACTAGTTGTTCACTCTGTGGGCTTAGATGAAATGAGTCTCCTAGGTAAGATCCAAGCATACCCTTATATTTTCAAGTATGTCATCCTCTGGGTCTATCAGAATCAGTTCCTGTTGGGTCTTTAGGTTTATTCCAACAAAAACTATGGAGATTTGTTAGAGTTGTGATCCAATCACAATTCAGTGAAGTGGAAAATTCCTATTTTGACTTTGCAATTGAAGCTAGCAAGGAACATTGTACTTGGGCGGCTGCTTTGTACTTAGACGGCAGATTTGTTTCCATATTGTACCAGAAATGTTCTTTGTGTTTCTTGGGGGCCAAGTTAGACTCTAGTATAAATAAAGATGCTAAAGGTAGTGGTTATTCATTTTGATCCATAGTGTGCTTGTAATTGGTTTGGCTTCTCATCAATAAATTGATTTGGTCTGGCCTTGGAGGTAGCTAGTCTCAAAACTAGTGAACCACGTAATTCTTTTGTTATTGATCTTGATTTTGTTTTCCAGCTTTCTCTTGTCTCTCACGTATTGGAATCCTAACAGTGGTATTAGAGCCAGGTTTGTTGAGTCTCAAGAGACGCAATGGCGAGTTCGATGATCAAGATTGGTCGGTTCGATGGGAAGAATAGTTTTAGTCTCTCGAAAATCAAGATACGTGCTCTCCTGAAGCAACAAGATTTGTGGTTTCCATTGGCTAAAAAGGAGGACACGGATACAAGCACTCCTTCGTTTGTGAAGATGGAGGAGAAGGTGCACGCGACGATCATATTGTGCCTCGCGGACGATATGATCACTGGTGTTGCAGATCAGGATACCGCAGCTGGATTGTGGGAAAATTTGGAGGATCTCTATGCAAATAATTATGTGGCCAATAAATTGATGTTGAAGCAGCGGCTATTCAGTATTCAGATGGTTGAAGGTACGCGTATTGGTGATCACCTAGACAATCTTAACACTATATTGCTTGAATTGTGCAATGGTGATGAGATTGTGAGTGATGTTAACGCGGCATTGATTTTATTGGTTTCCTTTCCACCATATTTTGAGGGTCTCGTTCAATCTTTCATTATTGGGAAAGAACCGATACCCCTATAGGAAGTTAGGTCATCCCTTCATACGAGAGAATTGAGGCACAAGGCGGTTGGGAAGGACAATCATGCTACTGGAGCGTTGATTGTTAGGGGAGGAAAAGGTAAAGGATATGGGCGACGTGGATCCGACTTACCTTCGGACGTATGTGCTTTTTGCAGGCAGAAAAGTCATTGGAAGAGGGAGTGTCCCAAGAATCGGACGTTTGTAGCTATTGCTTCAGGGGGAGGAGGAGGGACAACACCCAAAGACGATGATGCTCTCTAGGCCCATTGGGGGCGGTTGGGGCTCCTGGCATGGATCATGGGAGTGTGTTATGGGGAACGCGAATTAATGGTGTGTTATTGTGCACGCATCGGTTGGTGGCGCGATTGGATCTTGGAATGACGCGCTTCGGTTATTGTTTCGCGCATTGGTGCGGGTGGCGGCGCAAATTGGCATGACATTGTTTGATAGGCACTTTTGTCACTAAGTGTCATTGTAGTGACATTGGGGTATGCATTAGTCATGGTGCATTGAAGAGGAGTTTGTTGGGACGCAATGGGAGTGTGTTCAATTCCGCAAATTAAAAATACACTCGGATTGGGTTTGTTGGATTGATGAGAAGAATTGGTTTAGAGTTTGAATCAAGGGGGAGGTTTGTTGGGTCTTTAGGTTGATTCAAACAAAAGCTATGGAAATTTGTTAGAATTGTGATCCAATCACAATTCATTGAAGTGGCAAAGTCCTACTTTGACTTTGCAATTGAAGCTAGCAAGGAACATTGTACTTGGACGGCTGGTTGTACCAAGACGGTAGATTTGTTTCCATATGGTACTAGGAATCTTCTTTTTGTTTCTTGGGGGCCAAGTTAGACTCTAGTATAAATATGTGCTAGGGGTTTTGGTTATTCATTGTGAGCCATGGTGTGCTTGTAATTGGTTTGGCTTCTCATCAAAAAGTTGATTTGGTCTTGCCGTGGAGGTAGCTAGTCTCAAAATTAGTGAACCACGTAATTCTTGTGTTCTTGATCTTGCTTTTGTTTTCTTGCTTTCTCTTGTCTCTCACGTATTGAAATCCTAAAAGTCCCTTGGTTGTAATAAAGGTTCCATTTCCATTCAGTACTATAATAAGTACTAAAGGTTCCATATTTTACAGGTCTTTGAGTTGTTTTGGATATTACACCTGACAAGATAGAGAAATTTGCATTTGATCCATGTCAGCAATTAATTCTCTCTCGTAATCGCGTTGTTATTGCTTCTCTAGCTCCAACCTTGTAGTTTGGTTGGATCATGCGGCTACCTTTGATTGTGGCTACACTATTCCAACCACGGAAACATATCCGGGTTAACTTTTGAAAAAAGTATCTCATTTTGCCATTTGCATAGAGCATGTAGTTTTGTAATTTAACCAAACACCTCATCCCTGATCATGATGTGCTCATATGTAACACAAATGACTTTAGGCATGTTTGGCAACGTCTTCTTGGTTAGGTCATTGAAACGTTGGAATCCTATTCTCATTATTATTAATGTGTGTAATGTGTTTTTCATTTTTCCAGCGGATTTTGCCATTCATAGTTGCACTTTTGGAGGACTTGAGGAAAGGAGACCCAGTATACAACGTGAATGTTCTAAGACGCAGTGGCGGAGCAAGATTTCATCGAAGGGGGAGGGCACAACTTAGGCTGTGACGGTGCCATTCTTCGTACTGATGATTTGGATATGTTTAAAATTTAGGAGAAACTTTTTTTTCTTGGTTAAGTTTGTATGAACCCTAATATTTTATGTGAAATCCCCAATTTCTCAATTTTATTTTTGTTTCTCATTTTCATTTTTGTTTGATTTGATAACAAGTTTCAATAGAAGAAATAGAAAAAAAGATTAGATTTATATAAAATCTGACTCCCAATTCGATGACTATATTTGTTAAACCATGTGGGGTACTTTTGTATTTTAACATCTTACGTTTAGTAAAGCATATGGGGAAAACAAATCACCAGCGTAAGGACTTGGGGAAGTGAAACAATGCAACTTTGTCGATTTGTTGAAGTTTTAATATTGCTTGTCTAATTACATGAACTAAATTAATACTAATGAGTAATAAATTTTTTTTTTTTTTTTGCTGAATCCACAAGTGAAAATTTGAATTTGGTGACATTTGTTGTATACATGCGGTTGGATACATGATGGAAGAGAGACCCACATCCTGGGTTTGGAGATGGAATTTGTCACTGTTTGATACAAAAATGTACTCATCCTAGTTCAGTTTCTGTCCCACACTGTCCTTTTAGTGAGCATTAACATGAATTTTGCTTATAAAAAGCTTTGGCTCAGTTCCCATTTGTTTTCCAATTTTGCACTGCTAAGAAAGTGGGCATATCAACACTTTTGAAAGTGAGCTGGCATAAAGACTTCTTTTACAGAAAGACCGCGAATTTTGTGGCTATTTCAAAATAGCGCTTCATAAGAACGCCCATTGATAGTACGCCATTGATAGTTTACGACTCTCGATTGCCAATTTTTTGAGTTTTCTCTCTCTAGAAAATTGTCTCTGCAATTTCATGGAGGTGAGCTTTTTCTGGGATTTTTTTTCATATCCCTCGTCTCCTATTTAATTAGGTTTTCTTTCCACTTCTTCCCTTTGGTACGAAAGTAAATTCCTCTTTTTAGTGCTAGACCCTCATATCCACTGCCGGAATATGGGTGTATTTGGATCAGAGGAAGTAGAGCGGAAGGACATTGTCAAAAATCTGAATAATCAGTTAAATAATCTCCAAATATTCCGGAATTCTGAAAATGGAGGAGTCCGGATTTCTTTTGACCCGGAATACCGGATAGGGGGCGGATTTCCGAAAATTTCAAATTATTCTAGAATTGTTGTTGGTAAGGGCTAATTTTTGGCACATGTTCGTCCCATTTAAGCCAACATTAGTGACCGTACACGTTTCGTACAGTGAGTGGCTCACCTGACCAATGTTATCAGAACCATAAAACAAAACATTTTTCTTTGATATTATATTATTAATCATACTAGAAAACTACAATATTCTAATTTAATCTACCCTATTCAAACACTCCGGATAAAAGTAGATCTTTAGCCAAATCGCTCACTTACTTCCGCTCATCCAAACAGGCCCAATGACTCAAGCTAAACCATTCACGCTAGATTTGGATGATGATCCAATGGCGCTTTTACAGCTCCAAAACTACAACCTAATAGGCAAACTTCTCGCTACGAAAATAATCTCTCCAAAAACAATGGGAAACATCATTCGAGGAATCTTGAAACCCAGAGGTGAGATTATGGTGGATACGACAACAACAAATTCGTCTTCCACTTTGAAGATACATAGGACTTTGAAAGGGCTTAGAAAAAACGTCCATGGCTAATCGGAACCAGACTACTGGTACTCTCCAAATGAAAAATGGGGAAAGCACTCAACCTCATAGATTTCAAGACGTGTCCCTTCTGGATCCAAATTTGTGGGTTGCCGCAAGAAAGATCTCCAGACTCAACGCCAAAAGATTAGGAGGACGAATTGGGAAGTTCCTATAAATTGACGAAGACGGCGACCGTTCCCTCTACCAGAGACTGCTACTCAGGATACGAGTGGAATCAATATTCAAGAACCAATCCCAAGTGGCCTTTTCCTCAAAAGACCTGGTGAAAATGATGGATGGATTAAGTTCCGTTATTAGGATAGTATTGTTATTGATGTGATCGGATAGGTCATATTGATTTTCAATGCAAAGAGGTAACAAGAGATGAGGCGATGGCAGCGAAGAAAACACCGAATCTCAGGGAAAATTTCAACATCGCTGATGAACGCCGGAAACAAATGAAGGAGGTCTCCAGAAAATCTAGTGCGGCTACACTGGATCACAACCCTACGAGCGCAGGGGTGAACCCGTGCTCCGATGAACATGTGGAGTCTTAGAATAGGCCATGGACGACACAGCGTACAACGGGTACAAACGCGTACAATAACGCATCGGAGGGAGGACAAGCTGAACACGTGGATGACCAAGATGCAGCCGCAAGAAGGCTGATAAAAGGGAAAGCAATTGCAAACCCTAGTAGTGACGACCTTATCAGGTCGGATGAGTATTTTGTGGAGGAACCACCAGAAAGTCCAACTGAGTCGAGTGGATCCAACCCGGGCCGAACCGAAAAGAAATCAAATATAGTTGAACTTGGCCATGTAGTATGGGATAACCTGGGCCAACAATGTAAAAGTCTTAAGCCCATTGCTACAGCAAGCTACGAGACCCAGCTAAGGCCCATGATTACTAACCCAATATCACAGCCCATTGATGATCTGTCCCCAACAAAAATTAATCCATACAGAGATATCCACATTACAACAATTTTCAAATAATTCTTCTCAATGAAGAGAAAGAGGGATGAAGATGAAAGCGAAACAGAAAACCTAGAATAGAAGAGAAAGAAATCAGAGGAAGGGAAAGAACCGGTAGTGCATCAGACGATCACAACAGGCGAGATGAAGGATAGAGGGGATCAGGAAATTGCGCACAACACCTGATACATTGAAGCAGTCCGGAAAGCACAATGTGAGAGGCATCAAGAAAAAGGAAAGCTCTCAGAAGCTCGAAAGGGGATGATTAGGTTCTGTTCCCGTCGGCAGAAGCCTTGGAATTTGAGAAGAAATTGAATCAAATTCGTCGAAGGTATGGCAAACTTGGGTAACTCTATCTCTGAAGAAATGGGTGTGGTGGAAGACCCTAAACAGCCACAACCCTCATAGTAGTAACTACTTGGAACTGTCAGGGATTGGGGAGACTCCTGACAGTCCAGCAATTACGAGGGTTGTGTTCAACCCATCGCCCTAGTTTCATGTATGTCATGGAGTTTAAGAATAAAAAGATATATATGGAAAAAGTTAGAAGAAGTTTTAGATTTCCGAATGCTAGCTATGTGGATCCTAAAGGGCGTTCAGGAGGACTCTGCATTTGGTGGGTTAATGGGATTGAGGTGGAAATTCTTTACAAAAGCAATTCTTTGATTGACACAAAAGTATATTATGATGAAAAAGAAAGTTTTGGACCTTTATTTATATGAAACCAAAAGAGAGTGCCAAGAAACAAGCTAGAGAAGAAGTTCAGATTTTCAGCAGAGACATCAAAGGCCCATGGTGCCTCATTGGTTACTATAATGAAATTAGCAACTCAAAAGATAAATAGGGGGTCCCTGCTCAACATTGGAGGATACAAAGATTCCAAAATTTCTTAAACACTTTGGGAATTCTAGAAATTCATTTTGAGGGCCTTGCATTTACATGGTGTAACCACAGAACCTCCAAAATTTTAAAAGAAAGGATTGATAAATCTATCTACAATGTTGACTGGTTAAATGCCCACCCTAATGTTAGCCTGTCTCATGAACTAGAAACGGCCTCAGATCACTATCCCCTAGTGCTCAATACCAATAGAGAAGTGAAGAGAAGGAACACTAGATTCAGATTTGCAGAGGCTTGGCTGTAAACTCAAGATTGCAGTAAGATAGTTACTAATAGTTGGATATCATTATCAGGTGCTGAAAAATGTTTTAGCTGGATGGGAAACTAAAGAATACAAGAGAAAAATTGTAAATTTGGAGGAGGCAAAGATTTGGAATCTCTAAGAAGAATATTGAAATCATACAAGCCAAGCTCAAAGAAATTCAAATGTCACAAAGTGCTGATCATAATGAGGAGGAAAGAAGAGGTCTTCTAAGTCAACTGGAAACTTTGTGGAATAGATAAGAGGCTTATTGGAGGCAAAGAGCTAGGACTAAAAAGAACACAAAATTTTTCCATAGCACAACAAGCCAAAGGAGACACAGAAACAAGATCAGTAAGCTTCAGAAAGAATATGGAAGCTCGACTAGAGATGGAGAGGAAGTTCAACAAATAATCACAAAGTTCTTCAACCAAATTTACAGAGGGAGGATCAGGTGGATAATTTCAGTACCCTGGAGTGCTTGCAGCCTAGTATCACAGAGGAGATGAACAAAGAACTTACCAAGCTACCAACTGAGGAGGAAGTCAAAACAGCTGTCTTTCAATTAGGTAAATGGAAGGCTCCTGGAATGGATAGCTTCTAAGGAGGCTTCTTTCAGCACCACTGGGACACTACTGGTATGGATCTTTATCTAGCAGTTAAAAACTTCTTCACTACTGGCTTTCTACTTAAAAGCTTCAATCTCACAAGGATAACCCTATTACCTAAAGTCAAACCTCCTGAGCTTCCTAACCATTTTAGACCAATTGGTCTCTGTACTTTCAAGTACAAAGTGATATCTAAAGTCCTAGAAAATAGGCTCAAACCATGTCTTGCTAACCTCATTTCTCCTACCCAATAAGCTTTCATCCCCAATAGATCCATACATGATAATGTAATGATTGCTATCTCTCTTATCCACCATATTCAAAAAGCCAAGGCAAAAGATACTAGTCATGTGGTCCTTAAATCAGATCTTAAGAAAGCATATGACATGCTTGACTGGAGCTTCCTGCTAAAAGTGTTACAAAAAATGGGCTTCATCAGTTAGTGGTGCAAGATGATAGAACAAGGTATCACTATAGTGAGATACAAGTTGAGCCTGAATGGGAAGGATAATGCTGATATTTAACCAAAAATAGGTTTAAGGCAAGGGGACCCTTTGTCCCCTTACCTTTTTGTCATTTCTATGTATGTATTGACTAAAAACATTGAGTCTTCTACAGATAATGGCTTGTTCTCTGGAGTCTCCACCCCCCATAATGGCTCTGTCATCATCTTAGCTTTGCAGATGACATAATTTTCTTTCTAAAAGCTGAGTCTCAAGGAGCAAGGAACTTCATGGACTGATTAATAGTTTTGGGAAGGAATCTGGGTTGAAGATCAATACTCAAAATGCAGGCTTCATGCTATCCCCAAACATAACAATTGTGCTGTAAAAGGAGCTCGAATTAAATTTCAACATTCCAATACTGAAAGAAGATGCAATCTACCTTGGGATTCCTATGGTTTGGGGAAAAACAGAAGGAAGTCCACTAACACATGTTGGAATAGGTTACCTATAGGCAATCTATATTTAGTATAAACAATGTTTTTGGCTAGAATATTCATTTATTAATTATTGTGATATTTAATATAATGAATTCCTTAGATACAATGTGTTTTTTATCTTAAATACCCTTAGTTCATTATATTGGTTAATAGGACGATCAAATATAGACTAGTATGTGTTCAGATTGAAATGGAGATATCAAGTCTAACACATGGGTATGCATTAGGAGTAATGGCATACTGGATTGAACCACTACGAGAAGGATACATTAGATTATGTCAAAGTCACAATCGCTTCTCGTAGTGCCAATAATATTATAATCCTTAGACTTGAAATCACTAGATAGTCTACTTGTTGAATATCATGCTTTGATGTTATCCAACGTTGCGCCTTAACCGGGCAACTATAAAGATAGCTATCGAGCATGATAGGAAGCAAGCTTAGAGATCATAGTGACACAGAGAGGATTTTTCCTTCCCACATAATGGGAGAAAATATCCGTGACCACTCGAGGGATTGTTCTTATTGAATGTCTGGCCAGACTCAGATAAATCAGTATGGAGATATTGATGTTATTTGCTTGCATAAGCATATTCCCAGGATCTAGAAACTATGGATTGGATATACGAGTGTCAATATTATGTCTCGTGTCCAATCCGGATATGGAGACAAAGGGATAACACAATACATTAACATTGGGCCCAAGGTTTGTCGGATCACTGACTTATTTATATTAGTTGGGTGGCATGGATGTGTTGCTAGACACCGCTCCATGTTAGTAAGTAGTTACTACCAACTAAGTAGAAACCTATGGGGTCACACACCGGATGGATTAAATTGGATATAGGTACTAATTAGTTGGACTAATTAATAAAAGGATCATAATGCAACCACAAGCAAACTTAGTAGGACTAATTTTCAAGTGCGCTAATCCATATAAGGACATGATTAGTATTGGGGCCGTTATGTAGTTAATAAAGAGTTATGACTATAAAGGAACTCTAGCTTGTTATTTCTCTACATAAGTCATTAATTAAGAGAACATAACAAATCAAGATAGAGCGACAAAGAAAGAGGCCGAAACCTCTCACCCGTCTGCCCCCTTTGTCGTCGTCCACACCAAGGCGAGGCCTTGGTGCTCCGTTTTGCGTGATCATCCTCCTCCTTCTTCCGCTGCTAGCACATCGCGGTGAGAAGGAATCCAATCAAGATCCAAGGTGTGGATATGCATAGAGACGAAGACACTATTCTTCGTGTGATCTCCCAAACCAAGGTACACATCTACTATGCTCTTATCATGCTATGATAACTCTTCCTGTGATCCTTGGTGGGCTTTGAGTAGGAACTTTTATTATTCCGCTGCGTTACCTACGTCAAAACCCAACAGTGGTATCAAAGCCACGGGTCGTAGTGCATAACATGATTTTATGTGTTACAATTTCAATTTATACACCGTTTTATTCATATTACGCGAAACTTAAATTAATTGGCATAGTTGATGCAAATTGAATTTGATTCAAGATAAAAAAGATCTAATTTAACATTGGATGTGTAAATTGGTCGGTTTGATCACATAGGATGTGAATAATTGGGTTCTTGAAACATTAGGGTTCTTGGGCACATAATTGGGAAAAAGGGGTTTTTCAATTATGGAAACTGAAAGGGGAGTATGCAGATAGAAATGCAAAACATATACTCTAGAAGGTTGGGGGGTTGAATAGAGTATTCAAACTTTTCTCAAAACTTGTAGAAGATAAGAATTTTAGTTAAAGAGAAATGGAGTTCAAGGCCTTGAAAAAACTTTCAAGCCTTTGGAATGAAATATAGTTTGAAATAAAAAAGAGACAAGTCTTTTTCAAGGCCTTGAAAAGAGTTTCAAACTCTTGAAAACAGACCAGTTTGAATGCTGCAAAAACTAAGTAAGCAAATGAAACAATAAATGCAAGAGACATAGGATTTATAGAGTTCAGTCCACTTGGACCTACGTCTCTACCCCATGGATCTTCTCCATGTAGGATTTTCAACTCAATTCTTATTAATCAAAAGCTAAGCCATAGATCTCAAGCACAGAGAATTGCCTTACTCTGTTACAGCTTGTGGTTCTCTCTAACATATCTAGTACCTGCTCTGGCTAACTGATTAACTAAGAATTCTCTATTGTTCACCTTGAAAAATCCATGAGAATGTAAGATTAGAAATAGTACAAGAATGATCTACAAATAAAGTACAAGTCAGAAAAACACTGAAGTATAGAACTGCAGTGAAGAATGCAGTGATCTTCAGTGAGATGGATTGTGATAATGATGTGCTTCTTTGATGCTTGTCAATCCTGAGATGTGTCTCTCTTTTTTCCCGTTGAGTGTTGTTTCTTGTTGCTTCAAAATGAGCTCTATTTATATAGCTCAAGGCTCTGCAAATCTTCCATGATTTTCAGCAACAACCTTCCTTTTTTGTAGGCAACAGCTTTGACTCTCTTAACAGCCTTCTCCAACGGATAGTTGATATGATCTTCTGAGATATTGATCTGATCTTGTCTTTAAAAAATTTGAGAAGCTGTCAAGAGTGTCTGATTGGTCACAGAATCACATTCTCTCCAAGTTTCCTGTCCTGCAAAATCCAGATTAGGAAACCAATCCTGTAAACTAAGAAATAATATTTCCCTGCAAAACTGAGTCAAACAGATGGATAAAATGATGTTAATTATATCAAAACAGTTTGCCTTTCATCATAAAATAATAGTAGATCAAGAATAGGGGTGAGAGAGATAGAATCAAATCAGAAGAGTTAGGAAAAACTCCCCCTAATTATATGCATATAGGTCAGACAGTTTCAAGGCTTTGAATCCAGTTTCAAGGCCTTGAAATAGCTCTGCTATTTCAAACCTGTGAAACCTGATTCAAGGCTTTGAAAACTGGTTCAAGGCCTTGAAATAGCTATTTCAAGCCTATGCAACCTGTGAACTTACAATCTCCCCCTCAATGAAAGACAAAACCTCAATCTGTTTAAATCTTTGTTTCTGCAAAAAATACTGATTAGCATACAATTTAAATAGTAATAACACATAGGTTCCAAAAAGATCCAACTTATTCCATAGCATACTTAACCATAAAAACACATAAGTTCAACTAATCCTAATGACCAAAAAGATAAAAAAAAAAAAAAACTAAAGATTTCTCCCCCTTTTTTACTTTCATCAAAAAGAATGAGAAAATGTTTGATCAAAGTCTTTGGAAAATTTAGAAAATAAGCTCAAAAAGAGAGGTGGGAAAGAAAGAATAGGCAGGAGTTTATGGGGTAGGGTCTTCTTCTCCATCCTGATCTTCTTCTTCTTCCTCACCGTCTCCATCATTGTCTTGGACTTCTGCAGTTACCACATCAATTTCTTCAATAAAGGAACTAATCTTCTCTATAACACTGTTGAACAAGAAGGTGAGTCCTTCTAAACCTTTTCTTCCATGCTTCAGTTTCTTCTTCACATCAACCCTTTTATGTTGTGCAGAGGAGATTTTGTGATGATCTTTCTTTCCAGTTTTTGAAACGGTCTCAGTTTCAGGAAGATCCTTCTCAAGTTTTCTTCTTTTGGACACAGAATACACTCTACAGGAACCTGAAGTATTATCTGAATCTGAGTCTGGAATGAGGATTTCCTTTCATTTTCCCTTGATCCATGTGTCTTCCTTTTTCTTGTCCCTCTTCGGAATTCCAATATGGATTCCCTTCTGCTTCTCTTGTGCAGTCGCCGTGGTCTTTTTCTTCTGGCCTATTACTGGAAATTGGTCCTTCTTTACCATCTTCTTGGGAGGTAAAGACTCTAGTTCTTCATCAGTAGACTCCTTTGGTTCTGAGTCTTCACTGATATCTTGAATATTATCCTCTGTTGTCTTTCTCTTCTTCTCTGTACTAGGCTTAGAACCACCGGCCATCTTGATTCTGTCAGAGGATCTTCTAGTGCTCATTAGAGTTTGGGAGAAGAATAGAGATAGGCTGGAGTGATACTGAGTAAAGGAGAAGAGAAGAAGCTAAATACTAAAAGAGTTTGAGTTTGAAAAGGAAACTGCAATCTCTCTGATCTCAAAAGATTTGTAATGATCAGAGAGGATTCAAATCTTTGAGTCCGTTGGAAATAAAATAATTTAATACTATACTTGGCTAAAAACAATTTTGAAAAATGTAGGGGTAATATTGAGAAAATATCTACAAATATAGCACCCAATTGTATGATCCAGAAGTTATTGACTAACCAGTTATCATGCTTATTTTCAAGGCTTTGAAAATAATTTCAAGGTCTTGAAACGCTTCTAAACTGAAAAACATAAAATCAAAGCTTTGAAAAGATTTTCAAGGCTTTGAAAATCAGTTCAAGTCTTTGAAACACATAATAGCTTACCTTTATTACCTGATGCTCCCCATAAACCAATGCATCTTTATTTAACATGCCCGATTCCAGTCTTAGAGCTAAAAATCTTTTATTTGGCAATGGTTTAGTGAAGATATCTGAAATTTGCATGTTAGTAGAAACAAATTCAAGAACAATATCACCTTTCTCAGCATGATCTCTGATGAAATGGTGTCTGACGTCAATGTGCTTGGTTCTTGAATGCTGAACTGGATTCTTTTTAATTGATATTGCACTAGTGTTGTCACACTTGATAGGTATGCTTCTGAAATCAAATCCAAGATCTCTCAATTGTTGAGCAACCCATAAAACTTGTGAACAACATGCTCCAGCAGATATATATTCAGCTTCAGCTGTTGATAAAGCAACTGAGTTTTTTTTCTTGGAGTGCCAACTGATCAAGGAGGATCCAATGAACTGGCAAGTTCCTGAAGTACTTTTTCTATCAACTTTGTAACCTGCAAAGTCAGCATCTGAAAATCCATGCAAAGAGAAGTTAGAATGTCTTGGATACCAAATCCCTAAGTCTTTGGTACCATTGAGATATCTGAATATTCTCTTCACAGCAGTCAAGTGTGATTCCTTTGGATCAGCTTGAAATCTTGCACACATACAAACACTGAACATGATATCTGGTCTACTTGCAGTAAGATATAGCAATGATCCAATCATACCTCTATACTCTTTCACATTTACACACTTACCAGATTCATCTTTATCTAAGGAAAGTGTAGAACTCATGGGAGTCTTGATCTCTTTGGATTGAGACATGCTGTACTTGTTCAACAAGTCCCTAGTGTACTTGCTTTGATGTAGAAAGATGTCCTTCTTCAACTGATGTATTTGAAGTCCAAGGAAGAAGTTCAACTCTCCCATCATGCTCATTTCAAATTCCCTGCTCATAAGACTTGAGAATTCTTTGCATTAAAGATCATTAGTAGCTCCAAATGAGATATAATCAACATAAATCTGAACTACAAGTAAATCTTTCTCATGAGTCTTTATGAAAAGGGTCTTGTCTACGAATCCTCTTTTGAAATCATTTTCAAGCAAAAAAATTGATGATGTTTCATAGCAAACTCTTAGAGCTTGTTTCAAACAATAAAGAGCTTTGTCAAACTTGTAAACATGATCTGGAAACTTATCACTTTCAAATCCAAGAGGTTGTGAAACATATACTTCCACTTGCAAGTAGCCATTCAAAAATGCATACTTCACAT
Source organism: Linanthus parryae (assembly GCA_023055425.1). Classification (NCBI taxonomy): domain Eukaryota; kingdom Viridiplantae; phylum Streptophyta; class Magnoliopsida; order Ericales; family Polemoniaceae; genus Linanthus; species Linanthus parryae. The sequence goes on along the minus strand of JALGPY010000012.1, from coordinate 18,731,211 downwards.
CCATTTGAAATAGTTCCATGCTTTTGTAAGATGCAAAATCAAGTAGGAATCTAATTGCTTCTAACATGGAAACTGGAGAAAAAGTTTCCTCATATCAATACCTTCCTCTTGGTTGTAACCTTGAGCAACTAACCTTGCTCTGTTTCTGATCACCTTGCCATTCTCATCTAGTTTGTTTCTTACCACTCCGTCCCAACTCTTTCTACCCATTTCCTTTTTTGTTTGTCCCAACTCTTTCTACCCATTTCCTTTTTTGGTAACCTTAATTTGTTTGAAATGTCAATTTTACCCTCTTCATTAATACTCCACCTGCTTTTTTCTATTCCCAACCCCACCCACTTACATCAAATCTTATCCTCTCATTCTCACTCAGAACACCACAGCTTAGATAGAGAAAGAGAGGGAGAGAAATAGACACTGGTAGATGGAGAAAGAGAGGGTGAGGACGCCGGAGAAAGAGAGGGTGAGGACACTGGTAGAGATGGCGACGCAGGTGAGGACGCCGGTCTGTGGTAGTGGTGAGGCGACGGACGACGGCGGCAGCGGCGGCAGTGGAGGCGACCCAGTACCAGATCTGTTCTCTCTCTCTCTCTCTCTCTCTCTCTCTCTCTCTCTCTCTCTCTCTCTCTCTCTCTCTCTCTCTCTCTCTCGATCTGTTACTGGGTCGTTGCGGCGATGGTTATGGTGGAAGAGGGCGAAGAGACGACGGGCTCGTTACTGGTTGAAGATGACGGCAAGGACGCCGGTGTTTGGCGGTGAGAACGACGGCGGCGACAGCTGTGGAGGGCGACCCAGTTCCAGATCTGTCCTCTCTCTCTCTTCTTCTTCATCTTCTTTTCTACACCCTCTTGTAACATTTCTGAGATCTGTAAATTTTTAGTCTAGATCTGTATTTTTTGGTACATAATTGGTTAAATTTGATGTGTTTGGTTGTGTTTTTGTTTCTGGTGGCATAAAGGTGGTGGCTGGTAGGTGGTGGTGGTGGTGGTGGTGGTGGCTGGTAGGTGGTGGTGGTGGTGGTGACAGAGTTGTAGGTGGTGGTTGGTAGGTGATAGTGGCAGTTGTAATTCACAAACCAGGGTAGGGGTAAAATAGACCTTTCGCCCCAGCTCTTAAAACCCGTGCCCAGCCGCAATGGGTAGTAAGAGCTGGGACGGAGTGGTAAGACCCATCTCTTACCAATGACAGACTGGTTTGTTAGTGGAGGAACTAGTTTCCACACCTTGTTTCTTTCAAACTCAATGAGTTCACTTTGCATAGCTATAATCCAGTCTGCTTCTTCTAATGCTTCCTTCACAGTTTTTGGTTCTACAAGAGAAATAAAAGCATTAAAAGCACAAAGATTCTTCAACTGTGATCTTGTTTGTGTACCAGTGGTTGGATCAGAGATGATGTTTCAGCTGGATGAGATGAAATATATTTCAATCTATTTCTTGGAGACCAGGGTTCAGGCTCTCCATATTGCTTCTCAGGTCTTGAAGTAGTTGCATGATCATTCATATCTTTCTGATCATCTTTATAAAGGCTTTGATCTTTGTTTTCAATGCCTTGAGTCTTTTTTCAAGGTCTTGAAAATGACTTATGTTTCCTTCTGTACCGTTCTTGAAACCAAGTGATTTCTCAGCTTCTTCTTCAGATTCATGCTTGTTCAGATTCAAGTCAGCAAAACTTTCACTCAAAGAACCATCATAGCTTTCATCAAAGATAAAATGAATAATTTCTTCAACAGGTCTGGTTCTTTTATTATAAACTCTATAAGCTTTGCTAGTAAGAGAGAAACCAGGAAATATACCTTCATCACTTCTTGCATCAAACTTACCAAAGTTTTCCTTACCATTGTTGTGGACAAAACAAGTGCAACCAAAGGGTTTGACGTATGAAATGTTTGGCTTTCTCCCTTTGAAGAGTTCATAGGGGGTCTTCTTCAAGATAGATCTGATCAAGCACCCGTTCAGAATGTATTTGGTTGTATTCACAGCTTCTGCCCTATAGTTTTTTGGCAGCTTGTTTTCTAGAAGCATTGTTCTTGACATATCTTCAAGAGTCCTGTTCTTTCTTTCAACAACTCCATTCTATTGAGGAGATCTAGGAGCCGAGAAATTGTGAGAGATACCATTCTAAACACATAATAAATCAAATTCTAATTGATCAAACTCTCTACCATGATCACTTCTGATTGAAGCAATAAGTAGGTATTTCATGGTTTGAAGTTCTCTGCAAAGCTTTGAAAATTCAAAAAGGGCTTCAGATTTTTCTTTGAGAAACATAACCCAGGTAATCATCTACAATAACTAGCATATATCTCTTACCTTTTGGGGTTGGTAACCTCATAGGACCACATAGATCCATATGAAGTAATTCAATAGGTCTAGTAGTACTTACAAGTTTCTTTGGCTTGAATGAGCTTCTGGTTTGCTTACCCTGAGCACAAGCTTTGCATACTTCATCATCTTTGAAATTGATAGATGGTAATCCTCTTACCAGATCTTTGGAGATCAACTTGTTCAAGGTATGCAAGCTAATATGACCAAGCTTTTTGTATCAAAGCTTTGAATCCTCTTTCAAGTCCTTGAGACACTTCAAGCTTTCACCTGCAACTTTGTTAGTCTAAAAACTATAAACATTTTTTTTATCTAGAGGCTGTGAGAATGCAATTGCCTATTTCTGATTTTGCACCACACAATTCTGTTTGTCAAAGATAACCATATTGCCATTGTCACAAAGCTGAGATACAATAAGCAAGTTAAATTTCAAATCATCAACTCGATATACACCAGAAATTAAAATTTCAGAATCTGTACCAACTTTACCAATACCAAGAATGTTGCATTTGACTTTGTTACCAAGTGTAATTGAACCTTCAGATTGCTCTTTCAATTCTGAGAATAGAGATCTCTTTCCACTCATGTGTCTTGAGCAACCATTGTCCATAAACTACTTCTGTTCTTTGACATTGGTGACAACCTAAAAATATCCAATCACTGCCTTACCCAGCTGTTAGACCAAGTGTGGAATTTAGACTCATACTCAGGATCAACCATGTTAGGTGGTCTGACCCCTTTAGGAACCCAAATATGTCGGACTTGTCCTTTAAGTTGAAATGGGAAGGTGTTCCTCATTATGTGAGGGTCTCTTCGTCTGAAAGGACAAGTCATCTTAATATGACCAATCTTGTTGCAAAACGACACTTAGGAGAAGTTTTGTTTTCAGATTTCACAAATCTGGTATTGTTCTTTCTTGGAAAACTTGGATTGTATCAAATACCAGTTTTGGAACTAACTTTGAACTTCCTCCAAGAATCAAGTTCAACTTGTGTTCTGAGCCTGCAAGCTTGACGTTGAATAATTTAGATTCTTTAAGTTTCTCAATAAGAGTAGTCTTTTGTTTATCTAATTCATCAACTTGATGTCAGATTAACAAGGCTATCACTCAGTGAGGAGTTCTCGGTGACTACTTCCTTGACTTGTGTTTTCAAGGCTTTGAAACTGGTTTTCAAGGCCTTGAAATCACTGTCATTTTTCTTCTGAGAGATTTCAAGATTCTGATTCAGACAAACAAGATGTAAATTCTCTTTTGCTTGCTCATGAACTTTTTCTTTCAAAACTCTAATCTCTTTCAGATAATCTTCTTCATTTAAAAGCATTGTTCTAAGATAATCTGAGAGAGCTTCTTTTGGTTTCCAGATCAAACAGTTTACCATTATCGTAGTGTTCTTTTCAGAACTATCATCATGCTTGGCCATGAAGCATAGGTTGGCATGTTCTTCTTCAGATTCAGATTCACTTGAGCTATTTGAGTCGCTCCATGAAGCTATCATAGCTTTCTTTCTCCTGTCATGGTCTTTCTTCTGAAATTTCTTGCTTTCTTGTGTGGACAATCTCTTATCAAGTGTCCTGCATCACCACACTCAAAGCAGTTCATGACTTTTGATTTATTTTGTGAAGAAAACTTACCTTTGTAGTCCTTGCTACTGGATGATCTGTATCTTTCTCTGTTGAAGTCTTTGAATCCAAAGTTTTTCTTCATCCTCATCATCTTTAGTTTCAAGGCTTTGAATTTTCTCATTTTTTTTGCCTTGAGTGCTATGTTCTTGACACTTTCTGGTAGCTCTCCATCAGCCTCATTCATGGATATTTCATGTGTCAGGAACTTTCCTTATAGGTCATCAAGTTCTAGTGATGATAGATCTTGAGCTTCTTCAATAGTTGTAGTCTTTGGTTCCCATTTAGCCTATGGAAGACTTCTCAGTATCTTCCTTACCTTTTCTTCATTAGAAATATGCTTTCCCAGTGAATCAAGGTTGTTGACAATGTCTGTGAACCTCTTGAACATGTATCTGATTGAATCATCTGTATTCATCTTGAATAGCTCATATTGCCTGAGATAGATGTTGATCTTGGTTTGCTTGACTTGACTTGTTCCTTCAAATGTCAACACAAGCTTATCCCATATCTCTTTGGCAGTCTTACAATCTGAGATCCTGTTGAATTTATCTGTACTCAAAGCACAATACAAGATGTTAATAGCTTTGAAATTCTTAGAAAATTGCTCTATTTCAGAAGAGGAGAGTGAGTCTTCATATTTGGGGGTTTTAATCCCATCTTTTTCTGAGTAGAAAGTGTGAGGTCCATTCTAAATACTGGTCCAAAGCTCTATGTCTTGATGAATGATGAGCAAAGTTGTCTCCACAAAATAGAGGAGGTCTGTTAGCAGGTCTTCGCTGTGAGAAACCACCGTCACGTGCAGTACTCATGATCACCAGATGGTTAAATCTTATACAGTGATACAAGCTCTGATACCAATTGAAATGGGAGTATGCAGATAGAAAGGCAGTACAGATACTCTAGAAGGGGGGTTGAATAGAGTATGCAACTTATTTCAAAACTTATTGAAGAGAAGAATTTTAGTTAAAGAGCAATGGAGTTCAAGGCCTTGAAAACAGTTTCAAGCCTTTGGAGTGAAATACATTTTGAAATAAAACAAAAAAGTATTTTTCAAGGCCTTGAAAAGAGTTTCAAACCCTTGAAAACATACCAGTTTGAATGCTGCAAAAACTAAGTATGCAAATGAAACTGTAAATGCAAGAGACACGGGATTTATAGGTTCAGTCCACTTGGACCTACGTCTGTACCTCATTGATCTTCTCCCTGTAGGATTTTCAAAACAATTCTTATTAATCAAAACTTAATCCCTAGATCTCAAGCACAGAGAATTGCCTTACTCTGTTACAGCTTGTGGTTCTCTCTAACCTATCTAGTACCTGTTTTAGCTAACTGATTAATTAAAAATTCTCTATTTTTCACCGTGAACAATCCTTGAGAATGAAAGATTAGAAGTAGTAAAAGAATGATCTACAAATAAAGTACAAGTCAGAAGAACACTGAAGTGTAGAACTGCAGTGAAGAATGCAGTGATCTTCTGTGAGATGGATTGTGAGAATGATGTGCTTCTTTGCTGCTTGTCAATCCTGAGATGTGTCTCTCTTTTTTCCCGTTGAGTGTTGTGTCTTGTTTCTTCAAAAGGAGCTCTATTTATATAGCTCAAGGCTCTGCAAATCTTCCCTGATTTTCAGCAACAACCTTCCTTTTTTGTAGCCAACAGCTTTGACTCTCTTAACAGCTTTCTCCAACGGATAGTTGATCATGATCTTCTGAGATATTGATCTGATCTTATCTTTAAACAATTTGAGAAGCTGTCAAGAGTGTCTATTGGAGGAAAGATCATCACGTCATGACGTCATGATCTCTATGCTTGGGCAACAAGGAAAGTATTTGTTTGGCTGGAGAAGCCATTAAAGATCATCACGTCATGATCTCACTGTTTGCATGTGTGGAGTTCAACATGATACAGAATCATAAGACTGACTCTATCAAATCTGATATTTGATGAGAATTCTTAAAACCGAACTCAATCACTTAACACGCTCAATCGTTTAACTCTTGTGCAGGTGAGATCTTTGGTGGGTGATAGAAGTGCACTTATTATCCAGACCGTCTCAGCAATACTGATAGCTTTTACCATGGGCCTGATTATCGCTTGGAGGCTCGCCGTCGTCATGATAGCGGTCCAACCCCTCACTATCCTTTGTTTCTATTGGAGGAAAGTAATGCTGAAGAACATGTCGAGCAAAGCAATAACGTGCCAAGACGAAAGCAGCAAGCTCGCTGCTGAAGCGGTTTCCAATCTTAGGACTGTAACAGCCTTCTCTTCCCAGGCCAGGATTCTCCAAATGCTCGAGAAAGCTCAAGAAGGCCCACGGAGAGAAAGCATTCGCCAATCTTGGATTGCAGGAATCGGGCTTCGTACATCCTAAAGTCTAATGTCATGCACTTGGGCCCTGGATTTCTGGTATGGTAGTAAACTCATAGCCCAAGGCTACATTGGAGCTAAACAACTCTTTCAGACCTTCATGATTCTAGTGATACCGGTCGGGTCATTGCAGATGCTGGAACCATGACAAATGACCTTGCCAAGGGATCTAACTCTATCAAGTCAGTATTTTATGTGCTAGATCGCAATACACTTATAGAGACTGAGGACTCAGAAGGTAGCAAGCCCCAGAAACTAACAGGCCTAGCGGAGCTCAACAATATTGAATTTGCATATCCTGCCAGACCTGACGTGATGATCTTTAATGGCTTCTCCATCCAAATCGAAGCAGGTAAATCAACTGCGTTGGTGGGTCAAAGTGGGTCTGGGAAGTCAACCATAATCGGACTGATCGAACGATTATGCGACCCACTCAGCGGTGTAGTGAAAATAGATGGCAGAGACATACGATCCTATTGTCTAAGGTCATTAAGGCGACACATTGCTCTCGTTAGCCAAGAGCCAACATTATTTGCTATGACCATCCGCGAAAACATCACTTATGGAGAATCAACACAGTTGACGAAGCAGAAATCATTGGTGCAGCGAAGGCAGCGAATGCTCATGATTTCATTGCTGGTTTGAAAGATGGCTATGAAACATGGTGTGGAGACAGAGGAGTGCAGCTATCTGGTTGGCAGAAGCAGCGTATTGCAATTGCTAGAGCAATTCTGAAGAACCCAACAATCTTATTACTGGACGAAGCCACGAGTGCACTTGATAGCCAGTCTGATAAGGTTGTTCAAGATGCGTTGGAGCGCGTGATGGTGGGGAGGACTAGCGTGGTGGTGGCTCACCGGCTGAGCATGATACAGAAGTGTGATATGATTGCAGTGCTTGAGAAAGGGAAGGTAGTTGAAAACGGAACTTATTCCTCTTTATTAGCCAAGGGACCAACTGGAACTTATTATGGTCTCGTTAGCCTGCAGAGAATGCACGGCGACACACCCACATAGTAAAATGAGGTACAAAATGGTAATAAAGAGTGAGCTGAATGATTATTTACTGTTAAAAGAATTTTCTTGTAACACCCATTTTCGTACTTAATATAGAACATGTCTTCATTTTATTTTAATTCCATAAACATGTTTCTCTGGTTTATTTTCTGAGTATTTGGATTAGAGGATACCATCTGTTTGTTAAACCATGAAGTCTCTTGGGCTCAGTTGAAGCCAAAGCCTAAAGACCTTAAAGATTGCAGGCCCATTTATTTTCAGCCCAAATTATGTTAACCTTAAAGCTGTAGCAGTATTCCCATCTCACCATATATTTTCCTAACCTATCTTAGTGAATACAGTTGTGTTTAGCTGTGAATCCTAACTGTGGACTACACATGACCGTTCGGTGCTATCCATACGTTACATGCTCTATATTTAGTATCTCTCTAGATTATTCTCATCAATGAATTGATTGCTGCATTTTCATCTTCTTTCTCTTTCATTATCCATAACCTATATATAAAGAGCGTAAGCAAATTAAGGAACGACGTTTCTTCGACGTGGCCCAATCAGGTGCTGTTTTCGACTCCAAATGGCAATTACCATGTTGCTCCTGCGTCTTCCGTTAAGCGCTGCCGTGGCCAACTCCAATGGTGGAGGTCTCCCCCACCCCTAAACTCCCCATGACCCCACTTTTTAACTTCTTAATATTCACAATTCTGCCATTTATGCTCCAACAAGAGAGGTCTCCCCCACCCCCTCCATCCACCATTAATTATTATTTTATTCAACTATTTCTATTATATTATTGTTTTATATTTTAATAATTCATTAATTATTTTATGAAGTTATAAATATATGATTATTAATTTCCCTCAAAAAAATACATGATTATTAATTCGTAAAAGATTATTACTGTTTCTCAAAAAAATATATTACTAACACAACAAATCTTATCAACTGAACATGAAAAAGAAATAAAAAATTAAGATTAAACAAAAAAAGGTTGGCAGTAAACTTTCCTAAATTTTCTCCAACCTCGTTCTTTTGTTTTGTTTTGAAAATTATATACGGTGCTTCATTTTGGTTTGAAAATTACATGGATATTTTCATCAATTCTCCTCAGTCTTAGTTTATTTTGTGAAAAAAAAAATAGATTTCCTCCATCTTCTCCTAACTTTTCTCAATTAGTTACTATCTTGAATACACTAAAAAAAACCTCTAAAAAAAAGAATACACCAGAAAAGAAACGAAATAAACCAAGATAATAAAAAAGGAAAAAAATAGTGTATCCATAAGAAAGGAAAAAGTTGGCAGTAGCATAAGAAACGAAATAATCAGGTTGTAACCATAGTTATTAAACCCGGACCGGTGGTTGACCGGACAAAGATGTCGGGTCACTGGGTCACCGGTCCAAATCGCGGGTCACTGGTCGGACCGGTGGTTCAATAATAAGTTATAAATAATATATTATAGTACATACTTATAGTGAAATATAATAGCTCAAATTTAATTTTATGTGTTGTTTAACACTTTTTGACATTTATTATGAATGAAATCACACAAATGTTCAATAAAATGTTTAAACAAGCATTTTAATTTATTTTTTTAATGCTTAAAACATGTAAAACCCGAACCGGTTCAACCCAATTAACCCGGACCGGGTCACCGGGTAGATCACAAACCCGCCGAGTTTGATCGGGTTTGGACGGGTTTGGCCGGGTCAGTGACATATACGAACTGAGTAGTGACCCGGACCGGTTCCGGGTCCAGTTCACCGGGTCACCGGTCGGACCGGCCGGGTCGGTCCGGGTTTAATAGCTATGGTTGTAACTTCACCTAGTATCTCCTAATTTTTCTCATAATTTTTCTCCTAGTATTCCTCTCCTACTACTATTAATTAACAACCAACAATTAAAAAGTAAAAGAAAAAAGATATAAACGGTGGAAAGAGAAGGAGGCGAGAAAGCAGGGGGAGCTTCGCCACGACCGACGACGAATCCAACGGCGGGGCAAGCCCGTGCGTGCCGAACCCGCAACCACCCCATTTCTCCCTCATTAACTTGCCTCCCAACCACCACCCCTTCCCGTTGGGTTTTCTAATCACCCACCCAAGCTCCACCACCACTACCGTTGGAGTTGGCCTGAGTTCACTCAGCTCCGTGAATTTGTGTTCTTCTTTATGGGAGGTCAACAATGGGGGAAGTCTTTGCCGCCTCAGATTGCCTTGGTGACCGAGCACGGGAAAGCATGTGCTCTGCGGGGTAAGGCCAACTCCAATGATGGAGGTCTCCCCCACCACTTGACCCCACTGTTTAACTTCTTAATATTTACAAGAATTCCATTTACCCTGTGACAGTGGAGGTCTCCCCCACCCCCTTCACCCATCATCATTTATTATTTTATACAACTACTTCAATTACATTATTATTTTATATTTTTTAATTCATTAATTAGTTATATTCAGTTATTAATATATAATTATGAATTATTTTTGTCCAAAATATAATTATGAATTCGCATTAATTAAATTATTTTTAATACGATAATTAAAAAACATATTAATATTAAAAAATAACTTGTTTAATTTGTAACAATCAATAATTATGATAAAAAATTTGACTTAATTCTTGCACGCACAATAATTGATTAACAAATAAAAATACATGAAAAACCGTTCAAAGAAATAGCACACCAAAATACTCAAAAACATAATTAATTAAAAGAAATAAAAATAAATCAAAATAACTATATACAATTCATCTAATGAAATTATTAATGATATCTCCATAATTTTTTCCTAAATTTTCTTATCATTTCCTACTTCAAATATAAAATATATATATATATATATATATATATATATATATATATATATATATATATATATATATATATATATATATATATATATCAAAATAACAGCTCTTAATTTTTTGAAATTTCTTAATAAAAAACTAGATCATTATGAATATCACGGATATCCCATTCAACATTCAAACCTATATCCCATAAATTTCTCCTAATCTCCCATATCCCATATCCATCCCACTACAAACCGAATTAAAAAAAATGAAAAGAAACCAACGGAACAGAGGAGAGAGGGAGACGAGATTGGTGGGCCACGCACGTCTTGCCTGCGTGCTCGCCGCCCCCGCCCCTGCGGATTAACGGCCTTCGTCGCCACTGCCACCTCCTTGTTGGAGGTGCTAATCCACCCAAAAGTCTTGCCTCTCACCACCATTGGAGATGGCCTAACACTTCAAAGACAGCGAAGAAAGAGAGAGACTGCGAGGAGGAGGCGGTGGTGGCGGCTAGGGCTTCCCACAGATCTAAGGAACAGGGAGATTCCGGGTCCGATTGGAGGATCTCCAAGTAACAGACGAACGTGGAATGGCGTATACGCAGCAAGAACTCGAGGAACATCTCGCGAAAGATGAAGAGAACATCCTGGAACTGGACGGTCAACTCCTCTTTTTGTTTGATGTAAGGTCGCCAAGCTCTCTCTCTCTCTCAGTTTGGAGGTTATGCTCATGTGATTGTCCTTAATCTTTTGCTTTGGCTTTTCAGGCTAAATTATGTACAATTTTTTATGCAAGCCGGTCTGTTTCTCTAGGTTCCTCTTCTCTCTTCCTTTTGTTGAAGATAGCTTTTAAAAGTTTGTCCCACATCTTAGAAAATAGAGTTATTGTGCACATTATATATGGAAACCCATTAATGAAATTTAATTGAGTTACCATATAGAGTGGTTATCCTCTACAACTCGCACACGCGCGCGCGCAAGGCGCAATGTGGCGCTTTAGTGGCGCTTTTGTAGGCGCACTTAGGTACTTTGGCGACGTGGCACGTGCGCGTGTGGCGCAGCGCGAGTTAGTTTAAACAATAACTGTTTTTCATTTTTATTTTTTCTGACGATTATGGCGGTTATTTCGGTTGATGAAAGGATATGTTGTTATAAACAGATACAACTGTTATGAACAAACACACCCCTTCATTCATGTTCTTTCGTGTACTATAAATAAGCCAAACATCCAGAAAGTTATCTATCGGTTTCAATCACAGTTTCACAGAGAATTCTATAGAACTTCTGCAGATTGCTGGCTGTAGAACCGACGTGACTTGTCGTATCCTGGAGGGGACTCACCAGAACCCGGCAGCAAAGTGGGGGGCGATTTATCCCTTAAAGTAAATGTTCATCATTCCTCAAGTCCTATTTTCTTCCATCATCCATTATACTCGGCGTAACAATTTTAAGGGATAAATCGTACAACAATGGAGAGTGGAGGAAAGACTGCAACTTTCAAGATGATGAATCAAGACTTCGTCAAACTGGACCGGTTTGATGGCACCAATTTCACCCGTTGGCAAGACAAGTTGATTTTTCTACTCATTGCATTGAAGGTGGCATACGTTATGGAAAAAATTTTGCAGCCAATACCAAAACCAAAGGACAACGAAACTGACGAATTAAAGGCGCAGCGAAAGAAGAGGAAGGAGGACTAACTGGTTTGTAGAGGACACATTCTCAACACACTGTCAGATCGTTTATACGATCTATTCACATCATAGAAGTCACCAAGAAAAATATGGAAGACGTTGGAGAACAAATACAAGGCTGAAAAGCAAGGATCAGATAAGTTTCTTATTAAGAAATTCTTTGATTTTACTTTGGACGATAGTTCTCCCATTCTAGACCAGGTTTAAGAATTCCAAATTCTCGCTAATATACTTCGGGATCTCGAGATTGTTGTTTCTAATGAGTTGTTAGTGGGGGCTATTATTGCCAAACTTCCTGAAAGTTGGCATAAATACATGAAGGAACTTCTTCACACAACAGAAGACTTCAAGCTTGAACAACTTCAGAAACATCTCTGAATCGAAGAAGAAACTCGAATCCGGAAAAGAAACCTGGCGGGTCCTTCTAGTTCTAAAGTGAACTTCGTGGATGACCAAGGTAGAGCGGGAAAGAAGAGGAAGTTCGATGAAACCGGTTCCAATCCAAACGGTGCTACCAAGAAGAACAAGAATAATATGAAATGTTACAATTGCGGCAAGAAGGGACACATCAAAAAGGAAAGCAACAAGCCTAAGGTTAAGAATGGGAATTCCAAAGACAAGCCTAACGGAAATTCCAAACAGGCTAATGTCACTGAGAGTTCAGTTTCTGAATTAGTCGCCATGGTTTCCGACATGCATATTGCCATGATTATGGAGTTGAACATGGCGTCTGATGATACTTCTCATGATTGGTGGTATTGTTGGGTTTTGACGTAGGTAACGCAACGGAATAACAAAAATTTAATTCCTACTCAAAGCCCACCAAGGATCACAAGAAGAGACATCATAACATGATAAGGGACATAGTAGTTGTGTACCTTTTGGTTCGGGAGATCACACGAAGAAAATTGTCTTCGTCTCTACTGTTGATCCACGTCTAGAGGTGATATCTAGATTCTTCCTTCTCAAGTGCTAGCTTGGACCGGAGGAAGAGGGAAGAAAGGTATCAAGCAACCAAGGAAGGAGATAGGGGTTTCGGCCCTCTCTTTTGCCGACGGGAAGGGGCGGACGCAATAGGGGTTCGGCCCCTCTATGTTTTAGCTCTCTCTCTTAATTTCTCTCCCACTCACTTGTGTTAAGTCTAATAAAATTAGTAAGAAAGAAGCTAGAGCCTCCTTTATATAGTCCAACAACTCCTTATTAACTACATAAAGGTCCCTCCTAGTTCTACTAAACTTGAATTAGTCCGTTCCTTGCACATTAGTCCTACTAAGTTTGCAAGGTGTTGCACAATGATCCTTCTTATTAATTAATCATATTAATTAATCCCAAATCTAGTTATACTCTATTTGACGTGTGACCCCATATGTTTCTACTTAGTTGGTAGTAACTTATTACTAACATGGAGCGGTTTCTAGCAACACATCCATGCAACCCAACTAATAGAAATAATCAGTGATCCCGGCAAACCTTTGTGCCCAATATCTCATATTGCACTATCCCATTGTCTCCATATTCGGATTGGACACGAGACATATATAGTCACACTCGTATATCCAATTCTTAGTTCCTTGATCCTGGGAATATGCTTATGCAAGCAGATAACATCAATATTTCCATACTGATTTATCCGAGTCTTGCAAGAAATTCAATAAGCCTCATCCCTCGAGTGGTCGTGGATATTTACTCCCATTATACGGGAGGGAAAAATCCTCTCTACATCACTACGATCTCTAAGCTTGCTTCCTATCATGCCCGATAACTACCTTTACAGTTATCCATTTACCGTGTAATGTTTGATAACATCAAAGCACGATATTTCACAACTAGAGTATCTAGTGACTTCAAGTCTAAGGATTACAATTATATTAGCACTACGAGAAGAGATTGTGACTTTAACATAATCTAATGTATCCTTCTCGTTGTGGGTCAATCCAGTATGCCATTACTCCTAATGCATACCCATGTGTTAGACTTGATATCTCCATATCAATCTACACACATACTAGTCTATATTTGATCGTCTCATTAATCAATATAGTGGACTAGGGATATTTAAGATAAACAACACTTTGTATCTAAGGACTTCATTATATTAAATATCAGAATATATAATAAATGAATATTCTAGCCAATAAAATTGTTCATACTATATAATAGATTTCCTCTAGGGCACCTATTCCAACAGTCTCCCACTTGCACTAGAGTCAATCTGGCGCATCTCGTATGCCTATTGATCTGGCGTGCCCTTCATGCTTCCGCTGCGCAAGAGGTTTTTGTGAGCGGATCTGAAAGATTATCATCCGTTGGAATCTTGCACATCTTCACATCTCCTCGATCCATCATATCACGAATAAGATGGAATCTCCTAAGTACATGCTTTGGTTTCTGGTGTGATCTTGGTTCCTTGGCCTGTGCGATCGCCCCGGAGTTGTCACAATACAACTCTATGGGATCCACGATTCTAGGGACCACACCGAGCTCAGTGATAAACTTCTTTATCCAAACTGCCTCTTTTGCTGCTTCCGCAGCAGCAATGTACTCAGCTTCTGTTTTAGAATCAGCAACTGTCCCTTGCTTGGAACTCTTCCAGCTCACAGCTCCTCCGTTCAGGAAAAACACGTATCCACACTGCGATCTGTAGTCATCTTTGTCGGTTTGGAAGCTTGCATCAGTATAACCAATTACACTTAGCTCTTCCTTACCTCCAAATATCAAGAAGGCATCCTTAGTTCTTCTCAAGTACTTTAGGATGTTCTTGACAGCAATTCAGTGACTCTCACCCGGATTGGACTGATATCTGCTCACCATACTTAACGCGTATGATACGTATGGTCTAGTACACAACATGGCATACATGATGGATCCTATGGCCGAAGCATAGGGTATCCTACTCATGCGGTCCTTCTCAGTCTCATTGGAGGGACAGTCATTCTTGGAAAGAGTGACTCCATGCGACATGGGCAAGAATCCCTTCTTGGAATCTTGCATGTTGAACCTCTTCAACACCTTGTCTATAAATGTACTTTGACTTAGGCCGAGCAACTTTCTAGATCTATCCCTATAGATCTTTATACCAAGTATATAGGCTGCATTTCCTAATTCCTTCATTGCGAAACACTTTCCTAGCCAATCTTTAACAGATTGCAAAGTAGGAATATCGTTTCCAATGATTAGTATGTCATCCACATACAAGACAAGAAATACTACAGAGCTCCCACTAACCTTCTTGTAAACACAAGGCTCATCTTCATTCTTGATGAAGCCAAACACTTTGACCGCGTCATCAAAACGTCGATTCCAGATCCTAGCAGCTTGCTTTAATCCATAAATGGATCTTTGCAGCTTACAGACTTTATTGGCATTCTCTGGATCCTCAAAACCCTCCAGTTGTGTCATGTACACATCCTCGAGGAGGTTCCCATAAAGGAACGATGTTTTGACATCCATTTGACAAATCTCATAGTCGTAGTATGCTGCAATAGCAAGTAGGATTTGAATGGATTTAGTCATGGCGACTGGTGAAAAGGTCTCATCATAGTCAATACCATGAATATGTCTATACCCTTTGGTTACCAATCGCCCCTTATAGGAAACTACTTTGCCATCCATGTCGGTCTTCTTCTTGAAGACCCACTTGCACCCTATGGGTCGAGCCCCTTCGGGTGGTTCCACCAAAGTCCATACTTTGTTGGTGTACATGGAATCCATTTCGGATCTCATGGCTTCTAGCCACTTCTTGGAGTCTGGGCCTTTCATGTCCTCTCCGTAGGTTGCAGGCTCATCATCCATGAGTGGTACGTCAATGGGCTCAGTCACGAGAAGTCCGTACCTCTCTGGCTCATGACGTACTCTCTTGATCTATGGAGTTCATGTGTTACCTGAACAGGTTCTTCCACAACAGCTTGCGTTTCCTGCTCATGTTCCATCATCGGTTCAGTGATTTATGGTTCTTAAATCTCTTCAAGTTATACAGTCCTCCCACTTGCTTCTTTAGAGACAAATTCTCTTTCTAGAAACACGCCGGTCCGAGAACCAAAAACTTTGTTCTCAGTGGGATTGTATAAATAATATCCTTTAGTTTCCTTAGGATATCCCACAAATTTACACTTATAGGCTTTGGGCCCGAGCTTGTCTGTTTGTAAATGCTTTACATAGACATCGCAGCCCCAAATCCTCATAAACGACACTATGGGACGCTTCCCAGTCCATATCTCATATAAAATCTTCATGACTGATTTGGATGGAACACGGATAATGGTAAGAGTTTCTGTCATTAGAGCATGTCCCCAAAATGATATCGGAAGATCTGTTTGAGACATCATAGATCGCACCATATCTAATAGTGTGCGATTACTCCTTTCGAACACGTCATTCTATTGTGGCGTTCCTGGTGGAGTGAGGTGGGATACTATCCCACACTCTCTAAGATACTCATCAAACTCTTGTCTTAAGTATTCTCCTCCACGATTCGATCGTAGAGCCTTGATACTTTTACCAAGTTGCTCCTCTACTTCATTCTTAAATTCTTTGAACAATTCAAAGGATTCGGAATTGGCCTTCATAAGGTATACAAATCCATATCTACTGAAATCATCATTAAATGTAATGAAGTAGGTGTAACCACCTCTGGCAGGCGTGGGGAATGGCCCACATACATTAGTATGTATGAGCGCCAATAACTCACTAGTCCTCTCACCTTTCTTATTGAAAGGGAACTTTGTCATTTTTCCTAATAAACAAGATTCACATGTCTCATTTGATTCCAAATCAAATGAGTCTAGAAGTCCATCCTTATGGAGTCTAGATATGCGTTTCTTATTTATATGGCCTAAACGACAGTGCCATAGATTTGTAGGATTTAAATCGTTAGTTTTAATCCTTTTAGTATTTATGTTATACATTGGACTATCTAGATCACGGATATACAATCCATTAGACAAATGCGCACTGCAATAGTGCATATTATCAAAATAAATGGAGCAACACTTGTCCTTTATTGAAATAGAAAACCCCTTCTAGTCCAAACAAGAAATGGAAATAATGTTTCTGCTCATAGCAGACACATAAAAGCAATTGTGTAATTCTAAAATAAGTCCAGAAGGAAAAGATAGCTCATAAACGCCTACAGCTAATGCAGCAACTCTTTCTCCATTCCCGACGCGCAGATCTATCTCCCCTTTAGCCAATCTTCTGCTTCTTTTCAAATCCTGCACATTTCGACAAATGTGAGAACCACATCCAGTATCCAATACCCAAGATGAAGAAATAGAAAGATTGACGTATATATCATAAATACTTGGTGGTGGTGGAATCACTATTCCAAGCTTCTTATCCTCCAGATATTTAGGGCAATTCCTCCTCCAGTGACCTGGCTAGGTGCAGTAGTGACATTTACCTTTAGCCACGCCTCCACTAGGCTTTAGGGCCTCCTTGGATTCCGCAACTTTCTTGTGCTTTCCTTTGGAAGTAGACGCAACTCCTTTGCCCTTCTTCTTATGCACCATCATTATGGCCTTGCCCTTGCCTTTGTTGACGCTCTGTTCAGCTGTCTTTAGCATGTTCAACAAGTCTGGCAGAGTCTTGCTGATCTCGTTCATATTATAGTTCATGATGAACTGATTATAACTGCCAGGCAACGATTGCAAGACAAGATCAGTTTCCAAATCTTGACCAAGTGGGAATCCGATTCTCTCAAGGTTCTTAATGTACCTGATCATTCGGAGTACATGAGGCCCTACTGGATTCCCTTCTGCAAGACTACTCTTGAATAATGCTTTGGACACCTCATAGCGTTCATGCCTTGCCTGTTCCTGAAACAATTGTTTCAAGTTTATGATCATATCATAAGTCTCCATGTTCTCGTGCTGCTTCTGAAGCACAGCAGTCATGGTGCAAAGCATGAGGCAAGTCACGTCATTAGAATTATCAATATGTTTCTAACGTGCCCTTACTTCCGCTAGAACAGACTCATCTTGTGGTGGTTCTAGAATCGGAGTGTCCAAGAAGTACAGCTTCTTTTCTTGCTTAAGGACAATCCTTAAGTTCCTGTACCAGTCAAGGAAATTTGTTCCAGACAGTTTATCCTTCTCAAGGACCGATCGTAGGGATGAAGTCGTTAGGTTGTTGTTTGGAATTTGGAATTCTACAAAACGAGAAATGTGTAGTTTTAGTATTTTGAACAATTTAACTATATTCAACAATGGCTAGATCATCAAATATAGCTCCCACTATTTTTCTCGGATTAATAGCCCTCACAATTAATGCGGAAAATATCATTATATTTTCTAGTAGGTCCAAGATCCCTTTTTCACTTCTTCTTGAGCTTGCTTTGGCAAGTCACCCAAGAATAGGTTATTTTGGTAGGAACCATTCCAATTGCATCCCATGCCACTCTCGGTCAAATTAGGTGAATAACTCTTTTTTTCTTTATCCCATGGATAACTCCTAATTGCCATGCCTCTAGGTTCATCAATCCAATTGAGTCTTACCCAGTTGCGTCCAACCTCTTGCTTCAACATACAGACATTACTAGCTTGTGTCGTCCGCAACACACCATGGTAAATTAAAATCGCTTGCTTTGGCAAGCCCAGATTTTAATAAACCCTGATCATGAATGGTGTTTTGGCAAGAGAAGGCAAAACGCAATGTTTAATTGAGGGATTTAATCATTCTTAATTTGTTTGGTTGATCCAATCAACATGATCTACTTATTTGGATTGAGAAATCTACAATAAAAGATCACATTTGTTTATTATTATCTTGTTAACGTTTTGCTAGTATCGCCATACACACAAAAATAAATAACAAGACATAAATAATAAACATCCACAAAAAAAAGAAAAAGAAGTGGCATGGATATGGCCCCTAGACTAAGATATTATCAATCCAATGATAATATCTAATTTCCCTAAAGTGACAAGCTCATCTCCATGTGCTCCACCATAGCCGCGCGCCTAGGGGGTGTCTTCTTCATCTTTTGGCTTCATTGGTTATCCGGTCTTCTTCTCCATGCTCTTGGCTATCATCTAAATATTTCTAATTCTATCCTAACATCTAAAATAAATAAATAATAAAAGCCTCACATGTCGAGGAGAAAAGACGACTCGCAGGCCGTAAAACCTAATTAATTATTACATTAATTTGATCAACTCGCAGGCCGTAAACCAAACCACAAAGCAATAAACATCCACAACCTAGGCCATATCCATCCACCACGCAACAAAGCACATAATACAGTTAAAACCAATTTTTAATGCGCTTGTTCAATTTTAATTGAATTGGGTAATTAGGGTTACAACGGTCCAAGGGGTCCAGCCTAAGCCTAGGCCGAACCCCAAGGTCGGTCGCCCTAGTGACCCGCGGCCTTGCTTGGCGCGCAAGGAGAGAGGGGCGGATGGCTAGGGTTTCGGCCCTAGTCTCCTTCCCTTCCTTCCTTGTTGCCCAAGCTTGGTTGTTTCCTTATGGATGTTTCCATAAAATTGTTTCCATAATTGAAAAACTGCTTTTCCAACTATGTGCCCATGAACCCTAATTTTCAAGAACCCAATAATTCACATTCTATATGGTTAAACTCACCAATTCTAACATCCAATGTTAAATTAGATCTTGTTCATGTTGAATCAAATTCAATTTGCATCTACTATGCCAATTAATTTCTGTTTTCACGTAATATGAATATAACGGTGTATAAGCTGAAATCGTAACACGTAAAACCATGTTATGCACTACAACCAGGCTCTGATACCACTGTTGAGTTTTGGCGTAGGTAACGCAGGGGAATAAAAAAAATTTAATTCCTACTCAAAGCCCACCAAGGATCACAGGAAGAGACATCATAACATGATAAGGGACATAGTAGTTGTGTACCTTTTGGTTCGGGAGATCACACGAATCATATTGTCCTCGTCTCTACGGTTGATCCACGTCTAGAGGTGAGATCTAGATTCTTCCTTCTCAAGTGCTAGCATGGACCGGAGAAGAGGGAAGAAAGTAATCAAGCAACCAAGGAAGGAGAGAGGGGTTTCGGCCCTCTCTTTTGAGAACGGGAAGAGGGCGGACGCAATAGGGGTTCGGCCCCTCTGTGTTTTAGCTCTCTCTATTGCTTTCTGTCCCACTCACTTGTGTTATGTCTAATAACATAGTGGGAAAGAAGCTATAGCCTCCTTTATATAGTCCAACAACTCCTTGTTAACTATATAAAGGTCCCTCCTAGTTCTACATTAACTTGGATTAGTCCATTCCTTTCATATTAGTCCTACTAAGTTTGCAAGGTGTTGCACAATAATCCTTCGTATTAATTATTCATATTAATTAATCCCAAATCTAGTTCTACTCTATTTGACGTGTGACCCCATATGTTTCTACTTAGTTGGTAGTAACTTATTACTAACATGGAGCGGTGTCTAGCAACACATCCATGCAACCCAACTAATAGAAATATTCAGTAATTCCGACAAAATTTTGTGCCCAATATCTCATATTGCACTATCTCTTTGTCTCCATATCCGGATTGGACACGAGACATAAATAGTCACACTCGTATATCCAATCCATAGTTCCTCGATTCTGGGAATATGCTTATGCAAGCAGATAACATCAATATCTCCATATTAATTTATCTGAGTCTGGCCAGACATTCAATAAGCCTCATCCCTCGAGTGGCTGTGGATATTTACTCACATTATGTGGGAGGGAAAAATCCTCTCTACATCACTACGATCTCTAAGCTTGCTTCCTATCATGCCCGATTACTACCTTTATAGTTACCCGGTTACGGTGTAACGTTTGATAACATCAAAGCACGATATTTCACAACTAGAGTATCTAGTGACTTCAAGTCTAAGGATTGCAATTATATTAGCACTACGAGAAGCGATTGTGACTTTAACATAATCTAATGTATTTTTCTCGGTGTAGGTCAATCCAGTATGCCATTACTCCTAATGCATACCCATATGTTAGACTTGATATCTCCATATCAATCTACACACATACTAGTCTATATTTGATCTTCCCATTAATCAATATAGTGGACTAGGGATATTTAAGATAAACATCAATTTGTATCTAAAGACTTCATTATATTAAATATCACAATATATAATAAATGAATATTCTATCCAATAACATTGTTCATACTAAATAATAGATTGCCTCTAGGGCACCTATTCCAACAGGTATGATTCTGGTGCCACTGCCCATGTTTGTAACAACATGTCGCTTTTTGTGCATTATGAAGTGACTCCCAACGAACGTGAAGTTCTTATGGGAAATCACAATGCAGCCAAGGTTCTCGGAAAGGGGAATATCCAAATAAAATTCACTTCCGGGAAGAAATTGACCATGAAGAATGTTCTCTATGTTCCTGAAATTAAGAAGAATTTGGTGTCGGCTAATCTTCTTTGTAAGAACGACTTTAAGGCTGTGATTGAGGCTGAAAATGTAATTTTATCTAAGGGTGGCATGTTTGTTGGAAAGGGCTATGCTTGTAATGGGATGTTTAAGCTATCTATTAATGATATAAATGCTAGTTCTATCTACATGATTGACTCTATTTCTTTATGGCATTCTCGTTTGGCGCATTTAAATTTTAGATCTTTGAAATTCATGTTAAAAGAACGTTTGATATCTTGCACTAGTAATCACGACTCTAAATGTGAAATTTGCATACAAGCAAAAGTGACTAAGAAATCCTTCCCAAGTGTGGAAAGAAAATCCCAACTTCTAGAACTTGTGCATTCTAATATTTGTGCATTAAATGGCATAGTTACTAGAGGTGGTAATAGGTATTTCATAACATTTATTGATGATTGTTCTAGATATACCTATGTTTATTTGATGAAAACTAAGGATGAGGCTTTTGACAAATTTAAGTGTTATAAGGCTGAAGTTGAGAATCTCATGGAAAGGAAAATCAAAACTCTTCGTAGCGATAGAGGTGGTGAATATTTTCCTCATGAATTTTCAGCGTTTTGTGAAGAGCATGGTATTGTACATCAAACTAGTGCACCATACACGCCACAACAAAATGGTTTGGCTGAGAGGAAGAATAGGACGCTAGTAGATATGGCCAATTATATGCTCTTGAAAGCGAAATTAAAATCCTCTTTGTGGGGTGAAGCATTACTTACCGCCTGTTATTTGCATAATAGAATTCCTTCACAGAAATCAAAAGTTTCACCTTACGAAGTATGGAAATCAAGGAAACCAAACTTGAAGTACCATAGGGTATGGGGATGCATGGCCTTTTATCGCGTTACAGACCCTAAGAGAACAAAATTAGGGCCAAGAGCTCTCAAGAGCGTGTTTGTTGGATATGCCGAAAACTCAAAGGCATATAGGTTATTGGATTTAGAATCCAATGTGATAGTGGAATCAAGGGACGTAGAATTTATTGAAAATAAATTTATCGATGATTCCAACTCGTCAAAACCTACTCCAACAATGAATTCTGAAAGGCTTCCGATGATATTGAACCTCAACGGAGAAGTCAAAGGGCACGGAAGGAAAAAGGATCGGGCCCTGATTTTGTCTCACCAGATTCTCTTGTCTTTCTTATGGAAGGAGATAGAGAAATAGTCCTGAAGAAAATTCCTATTGCACTCGATACGGAAGATGATCCAAAAACATTATCTGAAGCTATGGCTTCTAGAGGTTCAGGTTTCTGGAAAGAGGCTATAAACAACAAAATGGACTCGATATTATCGAACAATACTTGGACATTAGTCGATTTGCCTCCGGGTTCAAAACCTATTGGGTGCAAATGGGTGTTTAGGATAAAGTATAATTCAAATGGGTCTCTACAAATATTTAAGGCTAGATTGGTAGCAAAATGTTTTAAACAGAATAGGGTATTGATTATTTCGATACTTATGCACCCGTGGCTAGAATAACATCCATTAGAGTGTTGATGGCACTTGCCTCCATTTTTAATTTACGTGTACACCAAATGGATGTTAAAACAGCCTTCCCAAATGGTGAATTAGATGAAGAAGTCTATATGGAACAACCAGAATGATTCGTGATGCCAAATAACGAAAAGAAGGTTTGCAAACTTGTTTAGTCCTTGTATGGGTTAAAGCAGGCATCGAAACAATGGAATGAAAAGTTCGATGCCATTATTTTATCCCATGAATTTAAGCATAACCATGCAGACAACTTCATATATTCAAAATTTACGAATCTTTATGGTGTTATTATTTGTCTATATGTGGATGATATGCTTATTTTTTGGCTAACATGGAAGGGATTTCAGAAACTAAGAAGTATTTGACCTCCCAATTTAAGATGAAAGATGTTAATGAGGTTGACACTATCTTAGGTGTCAAAGTGAAGAAACATAGTGAGGTTTAAGCGTTATGTCAATCTCATTATATATAAAATTTGCTTCTTAAATTCAAACATTTAGGATTTAAAGAAGCTAACTCACCTTGTGATTCTTCGGTAAAATTGACTGAAAATGATGGCAGAGCGGTTGCTCAATTAGAGTATGCTAGTGTCATTGGGAGTTTGATGTATGCAATGCATTGCACTCGACCTGATATTTCCTTCGCAGTTTGTAAACTCGCAAGATACACAAGTAATCCTAGTGCCATGCATTGGAAAGTTGTTGGAAGAATTATCGGTTATCTTAAAAGGACTTCCAACTTGGAATTATTTTATAATAAGTTACCAGCGGTATTAGAGGGTTACACATACGCTAGTTGGATAACTAGCGCGGGTGAAGATAAGGCAACTTGTGGTTGGATCTTTATGATTGGAGGAGGAGCAGTCTCTTGGGGTTCCAAGAAAAAGACATGTATCTCCCATTCAACGATGGAGTCAGAATTTATAGCCTTAGCGGCTGCAGACAAAGAAGCACGATGGCTGAGAAATTTTCTATTGGATATAAAGTTGTTGCCACAACCGATGCCGTCTATTTATTTGTTTTGCGATAGTCAAGCTACAATGTCTAGAGCATATAATAAAGTTTATAATGGAAAATCTAGACATATTAGCTTCCGACATAATATGTAAGACAGTTAATCTGTGATGGTATTATTACCATAGTTTATGTTCGGTCAAGTGAAAACTCGGATGATCCGTTTACTAAGGGTCTTTGCAGAGACTTAGTGAGGAAAACATCTAGTGGAATGGGATTAAAAC
This sequence comes from Linanthus parryae, assembly GCA_023055425.1. Taxonomy (NCBI): domain Eukaryota; kingdom Viridiplantae; phylum Streptophyta; class Magnoliopsida; order Ericales; family Polemoniaceae; genus Linanthus; species Linanthus parryae. Next base: position 18,707,260 of record JALGPY010000012.1, on the reverse strand, counting down.
CTTACGATCACGTGTAGCGGGAACCCAACCTTATGCTTAATTTCTAAAAAAGGTTTAATGGGTAAAAACAAGTTGCATTATGATCGGTAAAACACTGATAATTTATGTATTCATTCTAAGATGATCACTGTAATATTTACGAGGTTGAGTTAAGACTCTTAATGAAATTCATATCTTCGAGGTAACATAGACACAAAGAAGATGAAACTTCACCTATATAAACATGAGAAGTTTAGCCGCTTCTAACAAAAAGTTTTAAAGGTTTACTTTTGTAAATGTTTATGAATCCAGGATCGAGCACATGGACTAAGGTGCTAAAATAATGTGACTTACTCACCAAAACTGGATAGATTTATGTGTGATATACTTCCGCTTCTGATTCTAGATTTTTTGTTTAATTTGCGGAAACCAAATAGTTTATTAGAAGTTTGAAGTATTTACACTAATTGGGGTTTAAGTCAAGAGACACCTTCTTGTATGCATAAATCTATCACGATTGAACTGGAATTTACAAGCTAAGTGGGGGATTGTTGAAGATAGCTTGTAAAAATGTTGAAGAAATTTGTCCCAAATCTTAGAAAATAGAGTTATTGTGCACTTTATATATGGAAACCCACTAATGACATTTAATTGAGTTACCATATAGAGTGGTTATCCTCTACAACTCGCACACGGGCGCGCGCAAGGCGTAATGTGGCGCTTTAGTGGCGCTTTCGTAGGCGCACTTAGGCACTTTGTCGACGTGGCGTGTGTGGCGCGGCGCAAGTTAGTTTAAACAATAACTGTTTTTCATTTTTATTTTTTCTGACGTATGGCGGTTATTCGGTTGATGAAAGGATGTGTTGTTACAAACAGACACAACTGTTATGAACAAACACACCCCTTCATTCATGTTCTTTCGTGTACTATAAATAAGCCAAACATCCAGAAAGTTATCTATCGGTTTCAATCACAGTTTCACAGAGAGTTCTACAGAACTTCTGCAGATTGCTGGCTGTAGAACCGACGCGACTTGTTGTATCCTGGAGGGGAATTGCAAGAACCCGGAGGCATAGTGGGGCGATTTATCCCTTAAAGAAAACGTTCATCATGCCTCAAGTCCTGTTTTCTTCCATCTTCGATTATACTCGGCATAACACCTTTGCTCTTTGTTGTTTTGTTGTTCTTTGTCTTTGGGATCAGCTTCCGTATTTGTATTCTTCGATTTTGCTGTTTGCCCCTCTTCTGCTCTTCTTCAGTCTCTCCAATGCGTAACTCTATAGAAGACTGTCCTCCTCCTCCTTGTTCAGAGTTCTTTCCCACCTTCTGGGTGTCTCTAATTTTTGGGTTTTCACTTTGGGTTTTGATTTCTGATACAGGTTTCTTTGTGTTTATTTCATCTTATTTCAGTGTCTGTGTAATTCTTATGGTGCTAATGTACTAACTGATAATTTGACCCCAATGGATCCTCCAATACATTAGTTCTCTTCCATGGTTTCATCTTTGTACATGTTCTCAGATTGCAATGTTGATTTGGACAGTTTCTTATCAATTTCCTTACGGTAATTCTCTTTGTTGGTATTTTAAGTTCGAGGTTGATTGAATTGGCGGGAAATTGGTAACTGTTGAATAAGAATATACGATAGGTTTCCTTTAGCTTCTATTTTTCTTGAAAAATGATACTTATATGGTTTAGGAACATATCCTCCAATAATTTGCTCATTTTGTTTTTTGTTTCTCAAATATGTTCGATTCGTCTCTTCTTGCTTTGAAAATTTTGTCTGAAATTTGCTGGTCTAGCAAGTTTTAATCAATCAGTGTTCTATCTTCACTGAAGAAAACTCCGCACTTATTTAGCATATCTGCATCATACCCTAATGTTTGTAACGTTATCTGGTTGGAGTACTGGCTGGGTTGATCTTCACAAAGAATTCAGACTTGTTCATGTGAAAACCCGTTTGGGTTGTTAAACTGAGAACAGAAAAGAAGAAGAAGACATCAGAGATGCAGCAAAGCTCTCAAACTAGAGAGAGAAAGATGATGTCGATTATGAGGAAAAATGGGGCTTAAATACATGTGAAGAGTAAGAGTCAGCCGTTGGATTGGATGCCCTAATATTAATGGGTATGATCTAGATCTGCTAGAGTTATTTTTATATAGGTCCTTGACCTTACAATTAATAATACTAGTGCCCATGATATATGTACTGGACTACAAAGAAGGATTGGGCTGCAGTATTGAATGTGGCCTTGTGCAAATAAGTTGGCCCATTGGGCTGAGTCTCGTACTTGTCTTAATACTCCCCCTCAAACTGATGGGGCTGGGTGGACCATCAGTTTGTCCTTCAAAGTCTGAAACTGGCTTGTGGACAACCCTTTAGTGAATATATCTGCAAGTTGATCCGAACTGTTGACAAAAGAAACAGACAAATCGTGAGTGAGGACTTTTTCACGAATATAATGATAATCAATTTCTATATGTTTCGTTCTAGCATGTAAAACGGGATTGGCAGTTATAGCTATAGCAGACAAGTTGTCACACCAAATTCTAGGTTTATGTGAAATAAAAATATTTAAATCGCGAAAAAGAATCTTAAGCCAGGCGAGTTCGGCTGCCGTGGAAGCTAGAGCTCGATATTCAGCCTGAGTCGATGAGCGTGCGACCGTGGGCTGTTTCTTAGCGCCCCAGTGGATAGGTTTAGGGCCTAGGAACACAACGAAACCAGTGTGCTTCATCTGTCTGTCGGATTTTCGGCCCAGTCAGCGTCCGAGAAGTCCTGGATGGGTAATATGCCTTTTTGATAAAAGAGACCATGATGCTTAGATCCCTGCAAGTAACGAAGAATACGTTTAGCACCTATTAAATGATTTTCAGTTGGTTTGTGCATGAATTGGAACAAATGATTGTCTGCGAAAGAAATATCCGGACGACTAAAAGTTAAATATTGAAGGGCGCCAAGTAATTGGCGATAAGGAGTAGAGTAAGAAAAGGGTTTCCCATCAAATAAATGAAATTTGGTGCCACTAGAGATAGGTGTAGGAGCGGGCTTACAGTTTGACATGTGAAAGCGCGATAAAAGATCAGAAATATACTTTTCTTGGTGGATGTAAATACCGTCGTGCGTGCGTTTGATCTCGACGACCAAGAAGTAAGTCAAGGGCCCAAGATTCGTCATGGCAAATTCAGAATTGAGTTTTTGGTTGAGAAATTGAATAAACTGCGAGTCACCACCTGTTAAGATGATATCATCTACATACAAAAGTAGAATAGTACTTTGTCCATTATGATTGCGTATAAATAAAGATGAATCAGCATAGGACGCAATAAAGCCAAGTGAATATAGATAAGACGTAAAACGTTCAAACCAAGCCCGTGGGGCTTGTTGTAAACCATATATGGACTTATTTAATTTACAAACATAATGAGGGAACTTTTAATTTTTGAAGCCTTGTGGTTGAGCCATGTAAACTGTTTCGCGAAGTAAACCATGCAAAAAGGCATTTTTAACATCCAATTGTTGGAGAGGCCAGTTAAAGTGTGCAGCTAAAGCAAGAATAGTCCGAACAGTGGAATGTTTTACGATGGGACTGAAAGTTTCGTCGTAGTCAATTCCGGGGTTTTGGTGAAAGCCTTTAGCAACTAAGCGTGCTTTATAACGAGAAATAGAGCCGTCCGGATTATATTTGGTGCGAAAAACCCATTTGTTCCCAATTATGTTTGCGTTTGGTAGCGGAGGCACCAAGGTCCACGTATTTTGTTATGAGACTAGCGTACTCTTCAGTCATTGCATTTCTCCACTGAGAGTATTTGCTAGCCTCACTATAAGAAGACGGATCAGGAGAAGTAAGAGCAGTATTAAAACCAGATTTACGTTTACTAATACCAGATTTGCTTCGAGTCCGCATTGGGTGGGTGGCTGTGGGCATCTCAAAAGTGGTTGGAGGAGGCACAGCCGCAGGGGAGGGTGCCAAGCCAGTGCTGGAAGGTGGGTGCACTGTTTCAGAAACATTGCACGGAACAGGACTGGTAGATGGAACAGAGATGCTCAACGGAACAATGCTGCTCAGAACAGGAACACTTACTGTTCCAGTAGGCTGCACCCCCCCTGGGACAGTGGGTTCCTCATTTATTAGCTGCAGTCCACTCATCACTGATGTCGGGTTAATAGGCTGTGACATAGGTGCAGCATTTGGAGCAGTAAATGTGCCATCAGCTGAAATAGTGGAAGTACAATCTGCTGGAACAGGGGATGTACAATCTGCTGGAACAGTGGATGTACCAGCTGCTGGAACAGCTGGTATGCCAGCTGCTGTACCTGAAACACCAGGTAAAAGTATTTCATGAGAATGATTAATAGGCATAGAACAAGCAGTAGGATCAGCAGCAGTAGGATCAGCAGTAATAGTGGTGCTGTAAGGAAACATAGTTTCATCGAAGAGCACATCACGACTTATATAGATGCGATTAGTTGACTTGTCTAAGCAAAGATACCCTTTGTAGTCATCGGCGTAGCCGATAAAAACACACATTCTGGTTTTGGCGTCAAGTTTGGAATTGTTATAGGGCCTGAGATCGGGAAAACAAGCACATCCGAAATTTTTTAATTTTGAGTAATCAGGAACAGTACCAAACAAAAGCTGAAAAGGGGATTTATTTTGTGTATTAGCACTAGGCATTCTATTAATCAAAAATGTTGCAGCAGCCACAGCATGAAACCATAAGTAGTTAGGTAAAGAAGCACGTTTAAGTAAAGTAACCGCAGTTTCCATAATGTGCCGATGCTTGCGCTCGGCAACGCCATTTTGTTGTGGCGTGTAGGGGCAGGATTTTTGGTGGGTAATCCCACTGTTACTAAGAATTTTCTGAAATATAAACGACATATATTCACCACCACCGTCACTTCTCAAGATACGAATAGCATGATTCAAAAGTTTTTCAATCTGAGTTTTGAACTTCGTAAAAACAGTAGGCATGTCAGATTTATTGTGTAACGGAAAAACCCAAGTGTAGCGAGAATAATCGTCAATAAAAAGAACATAATACCGATAACCATGATACGATTTAGAGCTCGAAGGCCCCCATACATCACTATGCAGCATGTTCAAAGGAGAAGTATATTTGGAAGTGGCAGAAGTATAAGGGAGGCGATGCATTTTGCCTTCTAAAAAAGAGTGACACAAACCATTATTGTGTCCCATTCTAGGGACAATTTTATTCAAGACAGCGTCTGAAGGATGACCCAAACGGTCATGCCAAGTCTGCACATTAACTTTATTAGCAACTAATGCAGTAGGATTTTTGTTAAAAGAAATAGATTCAATAGGGTAAAGTCCTCCTTTACTCAATCCTTGGTAAAGAATCGCTCCCTTAGTTTTGTCCTGAATGGAAAAGGATGAAGAATCAAAAATAAAACGACAATTATGTTCTTTACAGAATTTATTAACGGATAAAAGATTGGTGTGAAGATCAGGAACATGAAGAGTATTGCGTAAAGAAATAATTTTAGAGCAAGTAGAAAGTAGGGCAGTACCCGAATGTTGTATGGGTAGAGACTGACCATTTCCAACAGTGACCTGGTCAGTACCCATATAAGTGTCCGAAGTGCTCAAATTGTGAAAATTATGTGTCATGTGGTTTGTTGCACCAGTTTCGGATAACCAAAAATTGGACTGTGGATCTGGTTGAGTAGATGCAGCTAGGGCAGTGAGAGTTTCAGGGGGTTGCCTCCCCTGATAAGCATAATTCATTCTGTGAATACAGTCTAATGCAGAGTGGTAATCTTGTCCACAGATCTGACAAGTGATGTTCCTAGAAAAATGACCAGAACCAAAACCAGGTGAAGTACGGCCTCTGTTATTACCAGAAAAGTCACCACGGCCGCCACGATAGCCGTTTCCTCTACCGGAATTGTAACCATTACCATAGAATCTACCACGATTGTTTCCACCATAACCATTTCCTCTACCATAGCCACCATGACCACCCCGATTATTGGCATTGTTTCTGCCATATTGGTTTCTCCCCCTTCCCCTATTGGGTTGGGTATTGTGAGAAGCATAATTATTAGCAACAGTGTTAAGAGCCAGATTTTGATTCTGAGAAATAGCAAGGTTTTGAGTCTCAATCATTTGCTCTTCAGACTTCAACAATACATGTAAGTCCTCTAAAGAGATGGGCGCAGATCTGGTTCGAAGAGATGATCTAAAAGTGTTAAAATCAGCAGAAAGGCCATTCAAAACATACAATATCATGTCCTCTTCATCGACATTTACACCAGCAACATTCAACTTATCTTGAATAGCTTTAATTTTATGCATATAAGAATCAATTGAATCAGAATTTTTGCGAATCATTTGAAGCTCGGATTTCAATTGCATGATATTATCCCGAGTGAGTGAAGCATACCTCTTTTCCAGAGAGATCCAGAGAGATCTAGAAGAGGAAGACTGACCGATGACTTGACTGAGCGTTTCTTGGCTCAGTGTTGCATTTAGAATCGTGATCAAGGCTTGATCTTGCTGTTGCCAAGCTAGGTATTCAGGATTGATTGTTTCATCGGCAGATTCACCAGATACCATGTAAGAATCCATGGGGTTCCACCTCAAAACCAATTGGCAATGAGGGGAGTAGCCCAGGACACTTATTAATTATATTTATTCTTCTTAACTGTCCGATGTGGGACTTCTCAACACGCCCCCTCACGTGTGGCATTATTTGGCCTACACGTGGATCTTTTGTCTGCGGGTGGCGGTGAGCACGTGGGCTGTTAGACCATTCACGTGTGTGAGCCGAGGCTCTGATACCATGTGAAAACCCGTTTGGGTTGTTAAACTGAGAACAGAAAAGAAGAAGAAGACATCAGAGATGCAGCAAAGCTCTCAAACTAGAGAGAGAAAGATGATGTCGATTATGAGGAAAAATGGGGCTTAAATACATGTGAAGAGTAAGAGTCAGCCGTTGGATTGGATGCCCTAATATTAACGGGTATGATCTAGATCTGCTAGAGTTATTTGTATATAGGTCCTTGACCTTACAATTAATAATACTAGTGCCCATGATATATGTACTCGACTACAAAGAAGGATTGGGCTGCAGTATTGAATGTGGCCTTGTGCAAATAAGTTGGCCCATTGGGCTGAGTCTCGTACTTGTCTTAATAGTTCACTCAAGTAGCCGTCTCTCTCCGACATTCACGCATTCGTTTGCTGTATTTTATATTGTTTTGTTTTTATTTGAATATCTAGATTCACTATATCTTGAATTGAGGATTCAACTGAAAATTTAATAAACTTTTGCTGATTTGATGAGACAGAAGAAGGAGCTGAATGAGTTCGTTTAAGGTTGCTGTTAGTCAGACCAAGGTGCCTATTGGTAATAATTCTCCTCCTTCCTGAATTCTGATGCTTTTGTTATATTCTCGTGTTGAACAAAGTGAATTAAACTTTGTTAAGTGTTGATCCCAAGTCGATATTATGTGAGTTTTTTTTTGTAAAGTGGGGCAGTGTCTAAGGGGTCCAGGTGCAAGTTCTCGCACAGTTTGAACGTTCAAAGGAAATGCGAGAAGAGCAGTATCTATAGTCATCAGCGTGATGAAGGTTGGTTGGTTGGTTGCGAATTTACTAGATAATGTTTGTTTCTTATGTATGGTTTGATCTCAAACTTAATTTTTGCTATGCTTAATTTTATTTTGCTAACCCTGTTTGTATAAAATGGGAAAAATTATACTATGGCCTATTCATTTTAGTCGCCCTTCAACTCTTCCGTCCTCCCCGTTTCTCCTATCTTGGCCATACCTGTTTTCTGGCTCTCTACTTTTTTTGACTTACAACCCATATGCAAGTATGCCACCATCACTGTGGCCTTCAATTCCTCCAGCAGTGAGTAACAAAGAAGCCACCACCGCGCCACTAAACCACTACCAAAGCTGCCGCCGCTACTTCCTCCGCTTAAACTGCCACTATTAGCATAAAACCATATCTCAACGAATCATCGGAGAGGCGGATGGGTATGCGAGATGAGTAAAAAAAGAAGCGATCAGCATAAAAACAGCTCTTTTAGGTGAAAGAACGAGTACCCAGTATCGATTTGATACGAAATGTCACACCCAAAATTGATGAATTTAAAGCAACTGGATGAACTTAAAGCTTATAACAAAATTGAAGGGCCTACCGCTTTTCCTTTATGTATTTTGCTCTTCCTATTTTATTTTTGGGATTTTATAGATGTTGTTTCATTGCTTAACAGCGCAAATGGCCTGTTAAAAGTGTCTTTAATCACAGGTTTTGATGGCCACAAATCGCATTGACATCCTGGATTAGGCGCTTTTGAGGCCTGGAAGATAGAGTTCCCCAATCCCAATGAAGATGTATGTTTCTTTCCCTCAAAATAGCTTATATTGGTCTTGTTGCAGCCGATTGATTTGGAAACCTGATAATGGTTTTTTTTTTGTTGGCTAATCAACTAACTCCTAGTTTGATTGTGGACCATCGTTCATGGTAATGATGATTCTGAAGTTGGACTATAGTTTTGGTCCTTTTGGAAATTAGTGTGCTTGACGAAGTTTAATTGTAAAACAGTTTTCACTAATATGTTTTTTTTCCCACGTCGTGGTGGTAAATCCTCATCTGCTTGTCCTTGTAACTTGCAGTCTCGCTGTGATATTTTGGAGATTCAATGAAGGATAATGAACTTAATGCGAGGGATTGATTTGAGGAAAATAGCTTAGAAGATGAATGGTGCTTCTGGTCAGTTAAGTTTCTCTTCTCAGCCCAGCTTTATGTGATTTTGTGTGTGTATATAGTGCGTAGATAAAGAACTTTACAAGAATACAACCATTTTCTCTAGCAAAAGGATTAAATTCTAATTACAACTTTACTTCAATTTACAGTTAAGGTAATAGGCGGTGTAATTAAATCATACAGAAGATATTAATAATTTTCAAATTCATCCAAAGTTAAAACTTAAATATTTATAAGAAAAAGAAATATGCTGCAGATGAGGTGAGAAGCAGCATAGTTTTATTGATTTTTTTTAGCACATACCAATATTTAATGAGTAAAACACTCTTATTTGGACCTTCTTTGTGATGATGCACCAACCGTAAATTACTAAAAGCATGTACGAATACATCGGAATGTTTAGAGATTCTTTTAGACATCAGTTTTTTAAATAATTAATTCGGAGCTTCGTTTTAGTTGTCAACATGCAACAATTACTTTGTTTCCTAACTTTCGAAAAAATCAAAATTTCTTAATTTACTATCAGCATCAGAAAAGTTAGCAAGTGATCCAATTTAAGCTGGATTTATTCACTGTTATTTTTTATAAGGCCTGAGGCCAAAAAAGATGCCTTTGGTGCTGAAATTTGAATGGTCATTGCAAGTCTCCCTTGGTCCAGTTGTAGATTTAGAGTTGTCTGGTCTTCTGAATTCTTTGGAAGATGCTGTCATTTCCATATCCTAGTTTGTGATTTGGGAATTTTGTCTTTGTTTCTTGCTCTGAAGCTGCGTTGTGGTATTCTCTGGCTCTCTGCTTCATTCGACTTTCATTTTAGCCAACTTCATGTTCTTCAATTTTGATCTTTTGGGTTGTAGCTTAATACTTTTCTGAAAACAAAAGATAATAAATATTGACCATGTATAGATATTTTGCTGTCAAAGTTCTCATCTTTACCTTTGTCGGTGCCAGAAAAGAACCATTCTTTGCATTTTCTGGAGTTGGGACTAATGCAGCTTGGTAATCTGATAGTATTGATTACTTGATCAGGCCATAATCACGTAAGAACTAGAGAGTTTTAATTTGTTCATTGTGTCGACTATTCATGGTTGCTTCAATTAATTGTCGTGGCTTAGATGAGACTGCGAAGTTGTCTCCGTCCTCTCACTAACGAACTTTAGTTGTAAGTATCCTCATCCTTGAAAATCTGAAAATACATTCGGGATGTTAAGAAATGTGTCTCTTCCTGTCTCTCGATTGAGACAGCCCAAACCGTATATGAAATCCACTGTACAATTCACTTACGATTAGTATTGCATAAGAAAAGGCAAGAGCGCAACTTAGTTGCATTCATCTTATGCTTGCATCTTGATTGTCTTCATCCATTTTTTTTATTGCAAGAGTACTAAAACTATTTGTCCAGTTAGAAAGGTAAAGAAAATGGAATGTAATTGATATTGAAGAGTTTAGCAGGTACTACCTCCGTTTCGTCTGTTTCGTCTGCGTTTGACTTTTTAACCCGTAACTGAGTCACTTTGACTTGGTGATTTGGGTACCAAAACGATGTAATTTTTTAACAATTTTTTCATGGTATTTTAGATTAAACTTTCTTCTATAACACCATGCAAAGATTACCAAATTCTTATATCGTTTTGCTAATCAAATCACCGGATGAAAGTAACCCAGTGAATAGTGACAAAAAGTGAAGTAAGCTGAAACAGGCGAAACAGAGGTAGTATATTATAAAATCGAGTCACTATTTTCGCCTAACGCTATGGTTAGTGAATTATGGTCTTTATATCAGAATAGTACTGCTAAATATTCTCAAATTATGACGGAAGTTCCAGAGACTAAAAGTAACAATAGCACCAGGGTAACAACCCATATTTTACGCTAAGTTTATTTTAGTAATTTTTGTACGATGTAGTTATTATTCGAAAATGTTAGAATCATGTTGTTTGATTTAGTGTTAGTCGTAATAAGACGTTGCATATATTATGCGCGTTTGTGTAGTGATTTACTACTCGTAATTTGAAGTTAGTTTGTTTGTATAATTATTTTTAAGAAATGTTCGGTTACAATAAATAATAATCTTATTACATGTTTCAATTAATATTTTTGACAATTTTGTTAAATAAATATCTATGAATGACCTATTGTTTCAATATATTATTTTCTAAAATATATTAGTTAATGTTCTCTCTCTATATATATATACATATATATATATATATTTAAAGTTATTTATAAATTTTCAATTAACTTGTTAAATTATAATCATTCGGTTTTTATAATTGTATCGTTAAAGCTACGATTTATATGTACTAGAACAAAACATGTATTTTGTATTCTAAAATATTTTTCCCAAATCATGGTCATAATTTTGTTAGCGGAGTTCTAAAAATTTTAATCGAGACTAGTTTTCTTTATTCGTAATTGTATTTATATTTATTGCGTATTATTTTTTTCGTCGCGTCTAAATTTATTATCGCGTGTTATTATTTTTATTTTGCAACATTTATTATGTATAGTGGCGTTTTATTAGTTTTGTCGCGTTTTGGCTACTCGTCGTGTACCCGAACCATCGTTTCACCCCGCGCTCCAACTACACCTAATAACTCCAATGCTTACATCACATTTTGACTTGCTTACATCACCATCTTTCACTCACTGACCTTAAGTTGTTCTTCTCCCTTCGCTTCGGCAACACACACCCTCAACAACAGACCCACCCATCACCATCACCATCACCATCACCATCACCATCACCATCACCACCAGACATCACCGCCTACGACACCACCTCCAGCTCCAACTTCACCTCCCCCTTTCTCCTCCACCACTGCCCAACCTCCATCTCTCTCAACCCTCTCTTCTCTGCCCCGAAACAACCCACCCTCTGCTCTGTTTTGCCAAGAACAAACCCGGCAAAACAGTGCCAATTCACCGCGAAACCCCACCTCCAATCACCACCACCACGCACCACCATCATCGCCCCCATCTCCCCCTCTCACTCTCGGCCTCACTCCCTCTCTGACTCGTGGAAACACCAGCAGAAACAACAGCGATGGCAGCAGCGACAACAGAGGCGGCGAGCCCCGACGCCGCCACTGCCACCTGAACCGAAGACCCGACATCACCACCGTCGCCTTCCTCTCTCCGGCTCTCTTCTGCGATTTCGACGAACCCAGCCGCCGGACACAACTCAGACGAAGCAATTCCGACCACCGTGACACCGTTTCGCCGGAAAATTTTCGATTCGTTCTCCTCCTCTTTTTTCCTGTAAATTGAATTCTCTCTTGTCGATTCCTAAGATATAATGGTACTTTGATCATGTTTAATTGCTTGTATGTGTGTGAGTGTGTTTGTGTATGGATTGTTGGAAGATATCATTTGGAGAAGTTGGCAGTTTTGAAAAGAATTGAGTTGCAGAGGGGTTTTTATGTACAAAATGAAATGTTGAGGGTATAAAGTGTTAATTACCAGAACTGTTAATATCATAGTGGGGTGCTTGCTGTATTTTTTTCAAAAACTGCATTTTGTTTGAATTTCATTTTGTTTATGTAGTATTTTAATTATTAACTATAAGCTAATTAAATTAGTTTCTTGACAAATTAGTGAAAATAAATGTCTTTGTAATGTAGTTACAAAATAGAAAGTTTATGTAAAATTGGAGATTAGTATTTATTCAATATTTAATATTGTTTTCATGAAGAATAAGTAAACGGAAATATTTATAAAATCAATATGTATAACGTGTTATTTACTAAATAAATTTCAGTTTCTTTGTGCTTAAATTAATAGTGAGTTTCTCTAAATAGTTATAAGTACCAATACCATTCTTTTTCTTAACAAATTAAAATTGTTTATTCACAAATTGTTACTTTTAAAAGCAAAGTAAATTATATAGAAAATACATAGGAATTTTGATATGTTAACTAACAGCTTATTTTATTGGAAATAACAATTTCTACAACCATAGGAATTAGTACTTTAAATTCTATAATTGAAAATTATATTTTTCTTAGAATTTATTATAATTATAGTTAGTATTAAATAGTTTTACACTCTTAAAATTTATCATATAATTTCTTAAAAATCATTTTCGGGTTTCCTAACTTATTGGCAACCTAGGATATATTTATCTAACTATTGATTGGGCGTTTATAATTATTTGAGTTGTCATTTTGCATATCGTGTAGGACACGTGCATTGTCTTACGCTTTGTCAATCAAACTTGTTTGTGATTAGGACTATCTATGTTTGTTTGTAGAGTCTGTCTTCGACGTACCAGTAGGCCAGGACGTTATTCCCGAGTAGTTCTCGCGGTGAGTATTCATGCTTAGCGTTGCGTACTTGTCTTCTTTCGTGTCAAAACATGATTTATGTCTTGTCTCAAAATATACATGTGAGTATACATGCTTAGTTTTGCGAGCCCAAGTTTTTCATGTGATCTACTTGTTAATTTGAAAATAACAGCTGTACTTTACTCTCTACTTGTCAAATGTGCCATACTTGTTTTTGAACCATCACTTTACTACTCGTCTTCAAATGGGAAACTCTTTATTCAAATGTCACTAAGTCAGAATCCATTAACAACGTAAAGTGAAAGAATCGCATGTACTGGAACCAGTGGACTGTTATTATGTTGGCTCCGGCCGGAATTACCGATTCGGCAGCTTCCCTTGACTACCTATACTTGTTGGAGTCTTGGACTTATGGTTGGTTCCGACCGGAAGTATCGATTCGACAGCTTCCCTTGACTGCCTATTGGAGTCTTGGACCCGTTACTACTTTGGGACTCCGAGTGCCCCGACTCTTATCGCTATAGGCTAGAGTCTAGCATCTAGTACTACTCTTCTGACTTACAATCTTAAGGGGGTGTCAACACTTAAGGTCTAGTTGGCTATTTGTATGATGACTAGCGGGACGGGGGATCCGATCCATAACGCTTGGTAGAGAGGTTGGGTTTTAACACCCCCTATACACCAGTATCATCTGTAACTATTTATCCTGGTCTCCCTTGTTTACTGCGAATTGTTAATATGACTGATCTATCTCTAAATCTGGAAACAATTATTTATAAGCCGTGTTCTGCATAGACACGCCACTTGAGATAAGATACTTGTAATGGAAACACTGAACAATTGGGAATCTTATTATTACTGCAAACTCTGATCTTTAAACTTATAGTCCGTCACTCTTTAAACTGTTCCAAATACAAACCCCGTAACCTTTCTTAGCCACTCTGTTTTACATGCTAAGTTGTTTATTCACTCAGTTTTTACTGATACTCGAAAAACTGTGTCCTTGTGTTTCTTTTAATTCCCCGCAGGTTTATGATTGGTTGCTTGGGGTAACGCGCTGGAATCACGACTCGTTTTCACTTGCGAGCAGTAACACTTAGTAATTAACCGGAGAGTTCTTTTTTTGTAAAATGTATTTTGTTAGGCTTTGTTCCCAGTTTGGAACTAGTCACCAATGTTGTAAACTTTTATCGTAATTAATCAGTAGTTGGATGTTTCTTTTCACTTTCTTATCGTTACTACTCCTTGTACGAAAGGGTAAAATCCCCTGTACGGAGGGCACCATCCCGGTCTCCAGCACCTTTGGAAATCGGGGGTGTTACAGTTGGTATCAGAGCAGTGACATCCATTAGGACTGTAGGGAGAAAACATTTAAAAACTAAGATTTTTGAAATTTACTACAACCGAGTGTGAACTTGATTAGGGCAACGTAAAAGCTAAGTAAAATGAAGAAAAGCCGGGTGTATGGGTGTTCACTTTTACTTAGTCTGACATGCTAAATTGTTATATGTTATATGCTTCATGCTGCTATGATGCTTTATATGCGCTTTAGTTTCTTTACGTACTCCTAGGATGATTTACCTTAAGAGAACCTTTAAGTGAACGAAGTATAGGACTGATAGACTGTTTCTCTTACCTTCTAGATGGTTGTACGAATCCGTACCCCGACTCGTGGTGAACTTAGAGACAACTATCCTGCTAGTACCCAGCGAAGGTCTGAAGAGACAATCACCCAATTCTGCAATACGGTAGAAGCGCGATGTGAGCTATGGGCCTTTAAGTACCACCGGACCGATAATTTCTTCCATAACCTGGTGAATGTGCACTCCATCCTAGCATCTCTGCCAAGTGTTGAGCCTTACCTGGCCCTTAAGCACGAGTATCGCGGCATTGCGAACCAATCTTTGAGGCCCCAGCCTACTGGCTACCGTCATGACAGTGGATGGAAAGTAACCTCAGAGTCCCTTTGTGCCCGTTTGGTGCAGGCCGAGATGCATTGGGCTGACCCAAACTGTAACACCCCTATTTCTCAAGCGAGCTCTAAGTGCAATATCAAGACTTTGGGGGCGAATTTGTAAATGGTATTGCACGGCTTTAAAGTTAGAATTTTGGAGTGGTGGCGATATTCGAAAGTTGTTAGAATGATTTTGAGGCACTAGAAATATTGGGGGTGGTTCTGCAATTCTTTGAAATTAAATAGAAGCTCTAATTCTAGTTGTACCCAAAAGTTTGGAAAACTACACTTTTACCCCCTATGCATGTGTACCACTTGGCAACCTCATTTTGAAACCTCAATTGCTAGGTGGAAGCAATACTCTCCCCTCCCACTTCACCATCTACTGAGAGAGAAAGAGAGAAAGAGAGAGAGACCTCATCACCTTCATCATCTTCTTCTTCTTCTTCCCTCAAGAACAACCACCACAACTACCACCCTAGCACCACCACCACTTTTCCATTTCAAAAACTGTTATAGCTGGAGATAGAGGGTGACAGGGGGAGCAAAACGCACAAATCAATTCAAAGTTTGATCGGGTATCGAGAGAGAAAATCCAATTCAAAGGTGAAGAACCCTAACTTTTCAATCCTCAAATTCTCTCTCTTTGTTGATTCTCAGTTGTTAATTCTTTCTCCGTTGTATTCATGAGACCAAGGCGAGCTCGGGAAGCATAAGAACATGCCCTAACTCGCCGGATTTCGCTCGCCGGATTCTGGGCTTCAAACCCGTCGGAAACCGCTGCTAGACGCTGGACTTTGGCGTTCTCTCTGTTCCTGGCCAATTCTTCCCTCCACGCGGTTGCTCTGAGGTCTCTGGGCGTCCTGGACAACTCAGACGAACCCAATAGACCTAGAAAAGGCCGAAGACCCGTCGATTTTGGAGATGGCGCCGGAAACTGGGTTTCGTCGCCGGAAACGGCCGCGACATTAGAAGCTCGGTAATCCTTGTTCTTGGTTGCTGATTTTCACTCCTTCTTGCTCCCTTGAGGCCTGTGACTAACCTAGACCCATCTAGCAGGCTCAAACATAACTGAATATCCGGGTTTTTCGGAGACTCTCGCCGGATTCCGCCATTGTAGCCGGAGACGCGTAGCTCGCCGGAATCAGCGGTATCTCCCTTGTTTCTAGCTATTTTTCATTGCATCTTGCATATTCATGACCCTTAGAACATTTACAACACTCCTATGCCCTGCAAACACACCCAGAATCGTGATTCAGCTGAGTTTGATCCGTGGTTGGGTCGTTTTTCCAAAACATGAACTGACCATGTTCTAGGGTCTTTATCTTGCTCGTTACTTAATGAATTATAGTGATTATTGGATCTGTTAACTCCCGGTTCATCCCTCTACATGTTTCATGTTAATATCTTGATCCAATTCGATCTCTAATCGTGTCTAAATCTGAGCTAAAGTTAGGGGAACGTGAAGTTCATGAATGTGTTCTTGGTGTTCTTCGTTTGTGATCCGTTTTGAATGATCTTTAGCTTTCTGGAATCCTTGGAGAATTGGCTACAACTTTTGTGTTGATTTCTTGGTCCAATTTTAACTCTAAACCCTCTGTTTTTGGCTCCAAAGTTGCTGCAATGTTATGTTCTTCGCTAGCAAAACAACTCAAAATTTTCTAAGTGTTGAAGTTTGAGTTGAAGCAGTCATTCCGAAACGATTACAACTCCCTCAAAACTTAATGAAATCTTGTCTTTCTTTCTTTTGTGTGTAGATGATGTATAATACTTCATTTTATCCTCTCTGGGTCATTTTCAATTTCGTAACAGATTTCTCACAAATCAAGCCTAAAGTTGTTGCTTTGAACGCGTGTAGATCTCTTAAATTTTCGAAGTGTTGGAATCTAAATTTTCATCCCACTTTGACTAGCGATATCTCTTTGTATACTTAGAGTTTCTAGGAGCTCAAATATGTTCTGGAATCCTTGAACTTTCATCTTCAAAACCATATTTCCATTTTCTTAAAATTCCTTCTCAATTGATCAGACATCAGTCGCAAAGTTGACTACTTGAAACGACTTTTCGCTATCTTTGATATTCGGTTCTGACAATTTGAATGACATTTCTGGCCTTAGCGTTCTTCACGAAACTTGTTTGTATTCATATTCTGGGTCTAAATATCAAGTTTGACCAAGTTTGACTTATCAAAAACCCTAATTTGACTTAACTGTATATGAGGGGCAAAATAGTAATTTCACTTAGATTTGAATTGGGTTTCGTTTAGTAACTTGGAGTTTGTCAGCATGTCTTGTATGCGTATTTGGAGTACTCGTATATAATTCTGGGGTAGTGTTGACGAAGTCAAATGTTGGGGTCTTTTTGCAATTTTACTAAACTTTAGGGGCCTAAGTGAAATTTATTGAAAGTTGTAGATTTCAATGCTAAGTTCATATGGACGAGTTAAAAGTCATTCTTGGATGTTTTGGGCCAGTATGAGTGTAATTTGGGGTCCGGGCAACTAGACAGTTTTGAAGTATCAGGGGCGTTTTGGGCAGTTAGCTTGCATAACCTACATTTCACTGCATTCTTGCATACAACCTCATATAGAGGGTAAATGCTAATAGAATGTATATTTGACTTGTGTATAACCAGCCGGTGTTGAGGACCGCTCCACGATAAACGTATGTGCTCGTACTGCCGCATTGTCTATACGACCCGAATTCATATGAGACGAGCGTTGTAGGAGTGCTAGCTTTGCTTTGCGCCTTTCATGGCCCAGAGGTAAGTACATATGTACGGCCTTTTCATATCAAAATGTGCGTTTGTGTTTGATGTTTCAAATGAATGTTTGCTATATGAAATAGTATGAGAATGCATGTTTTCCACTCAAAAGTTGTTACACTATTTTATTCATCTCCTTTGAGAACTCTCGGAAATTACTTGTGAAATTTTGATATTCCGATTCTGGTTATGTGAAAGAGAAGAAATAAAATACCTCTAATAGACTTAGGACGATGTACAGAGTACTGTTATTAATGGGAGGCGTCAAGCGATCCTCCATTTTCTTATGGCTAAGACCATTGAAGCAATGCTTCTTATTATTGGATAGAACGTCAATGTTCAAAAATCCGCCCCCGATGAGCCAAAATGTATCAAGATATTGAGGCCAAGGGGTTTATAGAGCTATAGAGTGCTACTTATACTTGTAAGGGTCACTACGGTATAGGGGTGTCGACACTTAAGGCCTTTTAGCTAATGTTGTGAGCGGGGTTGACGAATGGGCTCCCTTAACGCTCGGGTGAAATAGGGTTTGATAGACCCTAGAAGGAACCCTTAGTGATTATTTCGTGATCCCTCTGCTTACATCGATCCTGCTGGTGGCTCTTGACACGCCTCAGCTAAATTAAACTGTTGATTGAAGTCGAAATTAAAAATTGACTACTTATTAATGTTGTTTGTGGCTCTTGATATGCCCTAATCGATTGAAATGAATTGTAAATCTTGGCTACTCATGAACTACTATCGTTATAAGTTCAAATGAACTTGTTTACTCTGAATATTTTACCAACTACTCGTGGTTTCTCAATGTTATTAAATTGAGAGGTTTTTGTTACTCGGTTACTTCAAGTTGATCCAAATTCTCCAATATGATAGTTTTACTGTTTGAATCTTCTGATTTGTTTCAACTCATGCTTCCGTGCCACTCGTTGCTTTACATGTCGTAGTGTGTACCTACTCAGTTTTTACTGATCAATTTCTTCAAAACTGCGTCGGCTTTTGCCATTTTAAAACCGCAGGTCGTCAATCAAAGTGGGGGATGGGAACGCTGGAACGAAACGAAGAAGTATAGCTTAACTTAGATCACTTAGTAGATCACACACGATTTGTTTTAGATTGTACTTAATATCGAAATTTTGTTATGTACATTAAGCGAAATGTAATCTTAATAGTATATTTCTACTTTTGGTTGTCGATTCTCTCTTTAACCCTGAACCGAGATCCCGGGTTGTTTCACAAACAACCCTAGGTCGGAGATTGAGATCACCGAATACGAGACTTTCGAAGACTAGCTAGTAGGGAGCCCCACCCTCCCACTCCTTTAAAAAGGACCCTTTTGTTAGTCCGGGCTCTCATGCCAACAGGACTTTTCCTTCCATGCTTGTAAATTATGTAGGTCGTGTACTTGTTTGGGGATGGTTGTATTCCCCCTATTCTGAACTTATGTGTGTGTTTGTAGGGATTGAGGGTGGTATACCCTCACTTTTGGTAATGTATGATATGCAATCCCGCTTTGGTTAATTCCTACTTGTGATAGATCTATATCTCGAATTGCACGTATCTCTGTGATATAATTTAAGTGATTAACTGTCATTGCATGCTTGTTTACATTGTGTTGTATGTGATTAGAACCTGTATAGACTTTTAGAAACTCTTTCGAGCTTCGAGGACGAAGCTCGCTCCCAAGTGGGGGAACATGTAACAACCCCGTTTTGTCCTTGCATTTCATTTGCTTGTTTATTGTCTTTTCTCTAGTTGTGACTTCCAATAGAGACCCGAAAGCCCTAGTTCCGCTTTCAAGCTTCGAGGACGAAGCTTAGTCCAAGGGGGGAAGGATGTAACAACTCGTATTTTACGCTAAGGTTATTTTAGTAATTTTTGTACGATGTAGTTATTATTCAAAAATGTTAGAATCATGTTGTTTGATATTAGTGTTAGTCGTAATAAGACGTTGCATATATTATGCGTGTTTGTGTAGTGATTTACTACTCGTAATTTGAAGTTAGTTTGTTTGTATAATTATTTTTAAGAAATGTTCTGTTACAATAAATAATAATCTTATTACATGATTAATATTTTTGACAATTTTGTTAAATAAATATCTATGAATGACCTATTGTTTCAATATATTATTTTCCAAAATATATTAGTTGATGTTCTCTCTCTATATATATATATATACATATATATATATATATATTTAAAGTTATTTATAAATTTTCAATTAACTTGTTAAATTATAATCATTGGGTTTTTATAATTGTATCGTTAAAGCTACGATTTATATGTACTAGAACAAAATATGTATTTTGTATTCTAAAATATTTTTCCCAAATCATGGTCACAATTTTGTTAGCGGAGTTCTAAAAATTTTAATCGAGACTAGTTTTCTTTATTCGTAATTGTATTCATATTTATTGCGTATTATTTTTTTTCGTCGCGTCTAAATTTATTATCGCGTGTTATTATTTTTAATTTGCAACATTTTATTATGTATAGTTGTGTTTTATTAGTTTTGTCGCGTTTTGGCTACTCGTCGTGTACCCAAACCATCGTCTCACCCCGCGCTCCAACTACACCTAATAACTCCAATGCTTACATCACATTTTGACTTGCTTACATCACCATCTTTCTCTCACTGACCTTAAGTTGTTCTTCTCCCTTCACTTCGGCAACACACACCCTCAACAACAGACCCACCCATCACCATCACCATCACCACCGTCGCCTTCCTCTCTCCAGCTCTCTTCTGGGATTTCGACGAACCCAGCCGCCGGAACAACTCAGATGAAGCCATTCTGACCACCGTGACACCGTTTCGCCGGGAAATTTTCGATTCGTTCTCCTCCTCTGTTTTCCGGTAAATTGAATTCTCTCTTGTCGATTCCTAAGATATAATGGTACTTTGATCATGTTTAATTGCTTGTATGTGTGTGGGTGTGTTTGTGTATGGATTGTTGGAAGATATCATTTGGAGAAGTTGGCGGTTTTGAAAAGAATTGAGTTGCAGAGGGGTTTTTAAGTACAAAATGAAATGTTGAGGGTATAAAGAGTTAATTACCAGAACTGTTAATATCATAGTGGGGTGCTTGCTGTATTTTTTTCAAAAACTGCATTTTTTTTAATTTCATTTTGTTTATGTAGTTTTAATTATTAACTATAAGCTAATTAAATTAGTTTCTTGACAAATTAGTGAAAATAAATGTCTTTGTAATGTAGTTACAAAATAGAAAGTTTATGTAAAATTGGAGATTAGTATTTATTCAATATTTAATATTGTTTTCATGAAGAATAAGTAAACGGAAATATATATAAAATCAATATGTATAATGTGTTATTTACTAAATAAATTTCAGATTCTTTGTGCTTAAATTAATAGTGAGTTTCTCTAAATAGTTATAAGTACCAATATCATTCTTTTTCTTAATAAATTAAAATTGTTTATTTACAAATTGTTACTTTTAAAGCAAAGTAAATTATATTGAAAGTACATAGTAATTTTGATATGTTAACTAACAGCTTATTTTATTGGAAATAACAATTTCTACAACCATAGGAATTAGTACTTTAAATTCTATAATTGAAAATTATATTTTTCTTAGAATTTATTATAATTATAGTTAGTATTAAATAGTTTTACACTCTTAAAATTTATTATATAATTTCTTAAAAATCATTTTCGGGTTTCCTAACTTATTGGCAACCTAGGATATATTTATCTAACTATTGATTGGGCGTTTATAATTATTAGAGTTGTCATTTTGCATATCGTGTAGGACACGTGCATTGTCTTACGCTTTGTCAATCAAACTTGTTTGTTATTAGGACTATCTATGTTTGTTTGTAGAGTCTGTCTTCGACGTACCAGTAGGCCAGGACGTTATTCCCGAGTAGTTGACTAGCTAGCACTCTACGGCTCTCGCGGTGAGTATTCATGCTTAGCGTTGCGTACTTGTCTTCTTTCGTGTCAAAACATGATTTATGTCTTGTCTCAAAATATACATGTGAGTATACATGCTTAGTTTTGCGAGCCCAAGTTTTTCATGTGATCTACTTGTAAATTTGAAAATAACAGCTGTACTTTACTCTCTACTTGTCAAATGTGCCATACTTGTTTTTGAACCATCACTTTACTACTCGTCTTCAAAAATCGGAAACTCTTTATTCAAATGTCACTAAGTCAGAATCCATTAACAACGTAAAGTGAAAGAATCGCATGTACTGGAACCAGTGGACTGTTATTATGTTGGCTCCGGCCGGAAGTACCGATTCGGAAGCTTCCCTTGACTACATATACTTGTTGGAGTCTTGGACTTATGGTTGGTTCCGACCGGAAGTATCGATTCGACAGCTTCCCTTGACTGCCTATTGGAGTCTTGGACCCGTTACTACTTTGGGACTCCGAGTGCCCCGACTCTTATCGCCATAGGCTAGAGTCTAGCATCTCGTACGTATTTGATATTGCGGTGGCTAACCCTTATTCAAATATCATGTTCCATTCCGCAATCTCACTACTTACATTATCACTGGCCATCTTTGAACAAGAATAATCCCATGCATTGGACCTCTGGCAGACAGCTCTAGCGTCAGTCATTCAGCAGCCAAAGCTCATAATGTTGAACGTTCGATACTTTCGATTACCCAATGCAACTCAAACAACCATTAATAAAATATATCCTTTAAGAATACAGTGTAATGAGACCAATTTTCTATGGAATTATCTCAGTTGATCGTTTATCATGCTCAATGAGTTTTGTATCATGTTTCACGATATCAGAGCAACCCTTGTTATGCTCTATACTAATTGAAAGGGGAGTAAGCAGGTAGAAATGCAGTACAGATACTCTAGAAGGGGGGTTTGAATAGAGTATGCCAACTTTTTGTAAAACTTGCAAAGATGAGAGTTTATGTGAAGTGTACTGAAGTTCAAGGCCTTGAAAATAGTAATCTGTTGATTTATATAACTGTTTTTGTGCAGGTTTTGGTTGTGATGAAATTTAATTATATGAATGCATTAGTAATCTGTGTTCTAAGCTGCAATTATTGCAGGATTGAGTTGGATTGAAAATCCAAGTTCACTGTGGTGAATTAGCAGGCGAAGCTTCAAAGCTTTGAGATATTCTGGTTGTTCTTTACCGCTAAGTTCACTTGATTATTTTTGTGAGTGCAGGTGAATTCTGTGAGACTTAGAACTTGATGTGAACTGACTATTTTCTATTATTGTGTGTTCTATATTAGTTACTTGATATATTCATGAGGTTGAACATATTTGTTAACTCCGAACTGTCAGCAGACAGATCTAGCCTAGTTTTCTCATGAACTGTTTGTTGTTGCTTAAAAACATCTTGTTGCTAGATTTTCTTGTTATTTGTTTGATCTTGTTTGCTGAGTATATGCAGGTTTGTTGGATGCTCCAACGTCCATAAACAGATCAGCAATCCATTCAAATATAGCTGTTGATTGGAGCTTATCAGAAAGGAGATAATATAGGAATTCTGTTCCTGGATTTTCTCAGTTGGTTGCAGACTGTTACTTAAGTGATCAGCACTTTAAATTTGAACTAAAGAGAGCCAGAAAATAGAGACAGAGATCGTGGTTTTGAAGAGAGCAACAAAGTGGAATGATCAAGTCACACATCTCTTCAATTCATTCAAGAAAATCAACTCTCCAGCATACTGAAGATCACTCAATTAAGAAGAACTCTTCCAGACTTAAATAGCTTATCTATTCTGAGTTCTTCTTATTGTACTTAATTCTATCATTCATTCTTCAGTTTTGAAACCTCACTAAACTTAGTAGTTTGGTTGTTCAACTGAACAACAAGAGGTTCTTATTGTTTCAACAGGTTGTAGCCTGTAACTAGATAGGTTGGGAACCACAAGCTGTATAAGTGTAAGGTAGTTCACTTAGGCTTGAGATCTAGGGCTAAATATGGGTGATTAATAAGAAGTTGTGTTTGAATCCTAGAGGGATTAGATCCCTCAGGGAGAGACTAGGACCAATTGTGACTGAACTCTGTAAAATCTCTGTGTCTCTGCTATTTACTTTTGTTGTCTTTACTTTCAGTTTATATTGGAAGTTTCAAAGCTTTGGAGCTTTTCCAAATCTCAAAGCTTTGAAGTCTTCATAATATGCCGTTATATCTTTATGCTTCTCAAATCTTTTTCAAAGCTTTGAGATATCAACAGTTTGCATTACTTAAGTTTCAAAAGGTTGTGTTTTAGCAAAAGTTAGCATACTCTATTCAACCCTCCCCCCCCCCTTCTAGAGTATTTAGATACTGGTTTATTCCTACATTACACACTTTCAGGATTGATATACGGAGAGAAGGAGAAGAGAAGAGGATAAATACTAAAAGAGTTTGAGTTTGAAAAGGAAACTGCAATTTCTCTCTGATCTCAAAAGATTTGTAACGATCAGAGAAGATTCAAATCTTTGAAGCCGTTGGAAACAAATATTTTAATACTATACTTGGCTGAAAAAAGATTTGAAAAAGGTAGGGGCAATATTGAGAAAATATCTACAAAGATAGCACCCAATATTGAATGATCCAAGAGCTATTGAATAAAAAGTTATCAGACTTATTTTCAAGTCTTTGAAAAGAATTTCAAAGTCATGAAACGCTGTTTTACTGAAACAAATAAAATCAAAGCTTTGAAAATATTTTCAAGTCTTTGAAAATCAGTTCAAATATTTGATACACATAGTAACTTACCTTCCTTACCTGACACTCCCCCTAAACCAATGCATTTTTATTTAGCATGCCCAATTCCAGCCGTAGAGCTAAAAATCTTTCACCTGGTAATGGTTTAGTGAAGATATATGCAAGTTGCATGTTAGTAGAAACAAATTCAAGAACAATATCACCTTTCTCAGCATGATCTCTGATGAAATGGTGTCTGACATCAATATGCTTGGTTCTTGAATGCTGAGCAACAGGCTCCAACAGCTATGTATTCAGCTTCAGTTTTTGATAAAGCAACTGAGTTTTGTTTCTTGGAGTGCCAACTGATCAAGGAGGATACAATGAATTGACAAGTTCCTGAAGTGCTTTTTCTATCAACTTTGTAACCTGCAAAGTCAGCATCTGTATATCCATACAAATAAAAGTTAGAATGTCTTGGATACCAAAGCCCTAAGTCTTTGGTACCATTCAGATATTTGGAGATTCTTTTCACAGCACTTAAGTGTGATTCCTTTGGATCAGCTTGAAATCTTGCACACATACATACAATGAACATGATATCTGGTCTACTAGCAGTAAGGTATAGTAATGATCCAATCATACCTCTATACTCTTTCACATTGACACTCTTACCAGATTCATCCTTATCTAAAGACAGTGTAGAACTCATAGGGTTCTTGATTTCTTTGGATTGAGACATATTGTACTTGTTCAAAAAGTACCTAGTGTACTTGCTTTGATGTAGAAAGATGACCTTTTTCGTCTGACGTATTGGAAATCCAAGGAAGAAGTTCAGCTCTCCCTTGCATAATAGATCATTAGTAGCTCCAAATAAAATATCATCAACATACATCTGAACTACAAGTAAATCTTTGTCATGAGTCTTTATCAAAAGGTTCTTGTCTACTAATGCTCTTTTGAAATCATTTTCAAGCAAAAATATTGACAATCTTTCATACCAAGCTCTTGGAGCTTGTTTCAAACCATAAAGAGCTTTGTCAAGTTTCTAAACATGATCTGAAAACTTGTCATTTTCAAAACCAGTAGGTTGTGAAACATAAACTTCTTCTTGAAAGTATCCATTCAAAAATGCACATTTCACATCCTTCTGAAACAGTTTCATGTTCTTGTAGGATGCAAAGGCAAGTAAAATTCTAATTGCTTATAATCTGGAAACAGGAGTAAAAGTTTCCTCATAATCAATACCTTCTTCTTGGTTGTAGCCTTGAGCAACTAACCTTGCTTTGTTTCTGATCACTTTGACACTTTCATCCAATTTTTTTCTGTACACCCATCTGGTACCAATGACAGCCTGGTTTGCTGGTGGGGGAACTAGGTTCCACACCTTATTTCTTTCAAACTCATTGAGTTCACTTTGCATAGATGTAATCATGTCTGCTTCTTGTAGTACTTCCTTCACAGTTTTAGTTTCTACAAAAGAAATAAAAGCATTAAAAGCACAAAGGTTCTTCAACTGTGATCTTGTTTGTGTACCAATGGTTGGATCAGAGATGATGTTGTCAACTAGATGAGATGAAAGATATTTGAATCTCTTTCTTGGAGACCAGGGTCCAAGCTCTCCATATTGCTTCTCTGGTCTTGAAGTAGTACTCTGATCACTCA
This sequence comes from Linanthus parryae, assembly GCA_023055425.1. NCBI lineage: Eukaryota > Viridiplantae > Streptophyta > Magnoliopsida > Ericales > Polemoniaceae > Linanthus > Linanthus parryae. The sequence continues at coordinate 18,681,238 of JALGPY010000012.1, read as the reverse complement.
TGTCTTTCTGATTATGCTTATCAAGGCTTTGATCTCTATTTTCAAGGTCTTGAAAATAGCTTATGTTTCCTTCTGAACATTTCTTGAAGCTAAGTGAGTTTTCAGCTTCTTCTTCTGATTCAAGCTTGTTCATATTCAAGTCTGCAAAACTTTCACTGAAAGAACCATCATAGCTTTCATAAAAAATAACATGAATACTTTCTTCAACCATCTTGGTTATTTTATTATAAACTCTATAAGCTTTGCTAGTCATAGAGTAACCAAGAAAGATACCTTCATCACTTCTTGCATCAAACTTACCCAAGTTGTCCTTTCCATTGTTGTGGACAAAATATGTGCATCCAAAGGGCTTGAAATATGAAATGTTTGGCTTTCTCCCATTGAATAGTTCATAGGGGGTCTTCTTCAGGATAGGTTTGATCAAGCACTTGTTCAAAATATAGTTTTCTTTATTCACAGCTTCTGCCCAATAGCATTTTGGCAGCTTGTTTTCTAAAAGCATTGTTCTTGACATATCTTCAAGAGTCATGTTCTTTCTTTCAACAACTCCATTCTGTTGAGGAGTTATAGGAACAGAGAAATTGTGAGAGATACCATGCTTAACACAGAATAAATAAAATTCTAATTGATCAAATTCTCTACCATGATATCTTCTGATTGAAGCAATAGGTAGGTTTTTCAAGGTTTGAAGTTCTCTGCAAAGCTTTTAAATTCAGAAAGGGCTTCAAATTTTTCTTTAAGAAACATAATCCAAGTAAATCTAGAATATTCATCTACAATAACTAGCATATACTTCTTACCATTTGGAGTTGGAGTCCTCATAGGAACACAGAGACCTATGTGAAGTAATTCAATAGGTCTAGTAGTACTTACAAACTTCTTTGGCTTGAATGAGCTTCTGTTCTGCTTACCCTGAGCACAGGCTTTGCATACTTCATCATATTTGAACTTGACGGATGGTAATCCTCTTACCATATCTTTGGAGATCAGTTTGTTCAAGGTATGCAAGCTAATGTGTCCAAGCTTTCTGTGCCAAAGCTTTGAATCCTCTTTCAAGGCCTTGAGGAACTTCAAGCTTTCACCTGCAACTTTGTTAGTCTGAAAAGTATAAACATTGTTTGATCTAGAGGCTGGGAGAATGCAATTTCCAGATTTCTCATTCTGCACCACACACTTCTCAATACCAAGAATGTTGCATTTGCCTTTGTCACCAAGTGTAATTGATCCTTCCGATTGCTCTTTCAATTATGAGAATATAGATCTCTTTCCACTCATGTGTCTTCAGAAACCACTGTCCATAAACCACTTATGTTCTTTGACATTGGTGACAACCTGCAAACACCAATCACTGCCTTACCCAGCTGTTAGCCCAAGTGTGGAATTTGGACTCATACTCAGGATCAACCATGTTAGGTCGTCTGACCTCTTTAGGAACCCAAATGTGTTTGACTTGTACTTTGAGTTGAAATGGGAATGTGTTTCTCATTATGTGTGGGTCTCTTCTTCTGAAAGGACAATTCATCTTAACATGACCAATTTTATTGCAGAAATGACACTTAGGAGAAGTTTATTTCCAGCTTTCACAAATCTGGTATTATTCTTTCTTGGAAAATTTGGATTGTATCCAATACCAGTTTTGTGAATTGACTTTGAACTTTCTACAAGCATCAAGTTCAAATTTTGTTCTGAGCCTGCAAGCTTGATTTTGACTAACTCAGACTCTTGAAGTTTCTCAGTAAGAGTAGTCTTTTTTCTTATCTAATTCATCAACTTGATGTCTCCGATTAACAAGGCTATAACTCAATAGAGAGTTCTCAGTGACTACTTCCTTGACTTCTGTTTTCAAGGCTTTGAAACTGGTTTTCAAGGCCTTGAAATCACTGTCTGTTTTCTTCTGAGAGATTTCAAGATTCTGATTCAGACAAAGAAGATGTAAATTCTCTTTTGCTTGCTCATGAACTTTTTCTTTCAAAACTCTAATCTCTTTCAGATAGTCCTCTTCATTTAAAAGCATTGTTCCGGGATGATCTGAGAGGAATTCTTTTGGTTTTGAAATCAAAAAATTTACCATTACCTCAATGTTCTTTTCAGAATTTTCATCATGCTTGCCCATGAAGCATAGGTTGGCATGTTCTTCTGTCATGATCTTTCTTCTGGAAGTTCTTGCTTTTCGTATGTGGACAATCTCTAATCAAGTGTCCTGCTTCACCACACTCAAAAAAATTCATGAATTTTTATTTTTTATTTTGTGAAGAAGACTTACATTTGTAGTCCTTGCTACTGGGTGATCTGTGTCTTTCTCTATTGAAGTCTTTGTTTCCAAAGTTTTTCTACATCTTAAGGATTTTGGTCAAGGCTTTGGAAATCAAAGAAAATGAATCTTCATCATCATCCGCAGTTTCAAGGCTTTGAATTTTCTCATTTTCTTTGGCCTTGAGTGCTATGTTCTTGACACCTTCTGGTAGCTCACCATCAGCTTCATTCATGGATATTTCATGTGTTAGAAGCTTCCCTTGTAGGTCATCAAGTTGGAGTGATGGGAGATCTTAACCTTCCTCAATAGCAGTAGTCTTTGGTTCCCATTTTGCCATTGGAAGACTTCTCATAATCTTCCTCCCCTTTTCTTCATTGGAAATATGCTTTCCTAGTGAACCAAGGTTATTGACAATGTCTGTGAACCTTTTGAACATGTCTCTGATTGACTCATCTGCATTCATCTTGAATAACTCATATTGTTTGAGGTAGATGTTGATCTTCGTTTGCTTGACTTGACTGGTTCCTTCAAATGTCACAACAAGCTTATCCCAGATCTCCTTGGCAGTCTTACAGCCTGAATTCCTGTTGAATTCATCTGTACTCAAAGCAAAATACAAGATATTAACAGCTTTGAAATTTTTAGAGAATTGTTCTAATTCAGATGAAGAGAGAGAGTCTTCAGATTTGGGAGTTTTAATCCCATATTTCTCTGTGTAGAAAGTGTGAGGTCCATTCTGAATAATGGTCCATAGATCTATTTCTATATCAATGATGAACATTTTCATTAGGGCTTTCCAGTGAGCAAAATGATCTCCACAAAATAGAGGAGGTATGTTAGCAGCCCAACCCTGTGAGAAACCACCATCACCTGCAGTACTCATGATCACCAGATGGTTAAATATATACAGTGATACAAGCTCTGATACCAATTGAAATGGGAGTAAGCAGGTAGAAATGCAGTACATATACTCTAGAATGGGGGGGGTTGAATAGAGTATGCCAACTTTTTGTAAAACTTGCAAAGACGAGAGTTTTTGTGAAGTGTACTGAAGTTCAAGGCCTTGAAAATAGTTTCAAGCCTTTGAAGTGAAATACAGTTTGAGTAAAAAACACACAAGTCTTTTTCAAGGCCTTAAAAAGAGTTTCAAACCCTTGAAGCAGACTAGTTTGAATGATGTGTAAAACAAGTATAAGAATGAAAATATAAATGCAAGAGACACAGGATTTATGAGTTCAGTCCAGTTGGACCTACGTCTCTACCTCATGGATCTTCTCCCTGCAGGATTTTCAACACAATTCTTATTAATCAAAAGCTAAGCCCTAGATCTCAAGCACAGAGATGTGCCTTACTCTGTTACAGCTTGTGGTTCTCACTAACCTATCTAGTACCTGATTAGCTAACTGATTAACTAAGAATTATCTATTGTTCACTTTGAACAATCCTTGAGAATGTGAGTTAGAAGTAACAGAAGAATGATATACAAAGTAAGTACAGAATAGAATAACACTGGAAGTGGAACCGCACTGAAAAATGCAGTGATCTTATGTGAGATGGATTGAGAGAATGATTTGCTTCTTTGATGCTTGTCAATCCTGAAATGTGTCTCTCTTTTTGCTCGTTGAGTGTTGTATCAAATGCTTCAAATTGAGCTCAATTTATGTTGCTCAAAATATCAGCAAATCTTCCTGATTTTCAGCAACAAACTTCCTGTTTATTAGGCAACAATCTTTGACTTCTCCAACAGTCTTCCCAAGGGATAGTTGATAAGAATCTTCAAAGATAATAAGTTGATCTTGTCTTTAAGTGTATTGAGAAGTTGTCACGAGTGTCTGATTGATAACAGAATCACATTCTCTCAATATTCCTTTCATGCAAAACCTAGGTTAGGAAACCAATCCTGCAAAATAGGACATGAATTTTTCCTGCAAAACTAAGTCAAACAGGTTAATTAGATGAAGTCTAAGTGAATCAAAAGCTTTTTTATTTCATCATCAAGTAATAAAAGATTAAATATAGGGGTGAGAGAGTTAGAATAAGATCAGAAGGGCTTATAAAAACTCCCCCTTAGAATATAGATACAGGTCAGACAATTTCAAGGCTTTGAACATTGTTTCAAGGCCTTGTGAAACCTGTGATTCAAGGCTTTGAAAACAGTTTCAAGGACTTGAAATAGCTCTGTATTTCAATCCTGTGAAACTTGTGAACTTACAATCTTCCCCTTGATGAAAGACAAAACCACAATCTGTTTGAACATTAGTTTCTGCAAAAAATACTTATTAGCACACAGTGCAAAGAGTAATAACACATAAGTTCCAAAAAGATCCAAATTATTCAATAACAAACTTAAGCAGAAAACAAATAAGTCTAATATAATTCCTGCTGACCAAAAAGATAGGTCACTAAAAACATAAAAACAACATAAGATTTCTCCCCCTTTTTTACTTTCATCAAAAAGAATGAGAAAATGTTGGATCAGAGTCTTTGGAAAATTTTGAAAGGAAATTGAAGAAAAGAGTGGGCAAGAAAGAGTAGTCAAGAGTTTATGGGGTTGGGTCTTCATCTCCTTCCTGTTCTCCTTCTTCTTCCTCACTGTATTCATCATTATCATGTTCTTCTGCAGCCTCTTAATTCACCCCAGCAGTTTCTTCGTCAGCCTGATTTCAGTAGTAGCTTCTGGAATGATTGGCTTTTGATATATCTTCTTCTTCTTCTTCTTGATGTTTATCAGCAATGCACCTGAACCAGGACTGTCTACTTCTTCTCCCTCTTGATCAACTTGTTAATCTATCACATTCTTTCCTTTATCCTTGTCTTCAGCAGCCTCTTCCTAGTTTGAGTGTTCACTGGGCAATTTCTGAAGATGGTCTCAACCATGTACTTTACCTGCCTGAGATCAGTCTCAAACCCATGCTGATTTTCTTTGATTTCACCAGTGTCTATTTCCAAACCATCAAGTTTCTGAACAATTGAAGACAAATCCGGAGGCTGTGAGGTCTTGCTTGAAGTAGGAGTCAAGGTCTTGGTCTTAAGAAACTTCTTTGCACATAATTTTTTCTTCTGTCAACTCTGAATACAACTTCCAAGTTTTTGCTTTGGTCTTCACCACTCCAATCATCTCAAATGCTTTCTCATTAAGCAAACCAAACCCAAAAGTGATAGTCTCTTCACCAGCAGTTGGAATATCAAGGTGTTGGAAGAAAAGAGTGGGCAAGTTTGCATAAGGTAAAGGATGCTTTCTCTGATTTGTTTGGCTAAACAGCATGTGTTCCATTCCATTCTTTGGAAGATCAATGTCATACCCATGCATAACCAGATACATAATATATAGAACCCTCTTATTGATCAACTCCTTGAAATTTTCCCTTGGAAAAATACATCTCTTCAAGATAGTGAATAAGACCTTGGCTTCAACATTTAACACATAGTGTGTTAACTGTTTGGATGAGGTAGGGGTGTTGGGAAGAAAGAACTCTTCTTTAGCTAACTTCAAAGCTTCACTCTTAGGAGGGTGATTGGTTGTGTCATACCTCGTAGGACAACCTAAAACAAATGCAATCTCAGCATGATCTAGCTCCATACTGACACCAGCAACTCTGGTTTGAACAAAGAGATGAGCAGTGTTCTTAAGTTGCTTCATGTTAAGGTAGAAGAACCTGGTAAGTCTTGGATATGCTAGCTCATGAGGGTTTAACATGAACCACATAGAGATTTTCTTTAAAATTGTGATGCAATAGATTCATTCCAAGCAACATAGGAAGACTGATCAAGCTATAGAAAGCAATAGGCCTAGAGGCAAAACCATACAACCACTGACCTTTGGAAGTGTTTTTGATGAACCAAGTTTCATCAGGAGCTGAGTTCTTTGAGTAGATATGCAAGGCTCTTTCCACATTGTTTTCTTGTTCTTCCACTGTCACCTTTTCTTTTCCCTTGTCAGCTTGAGAGGCCTTCTTTTTCTTCAGCTTCTTGGGACTTGAGATCTGTGTTTCTGATTGCTTTTCTGTAGTACTTTTCTCTTTCTTCTTCTTCTTGTCCGAAGATTTTGTCACATCCTTCTTAGCTTTATTCTTTGGGAGCTATATTTAATAAGCTAGCCATCGTTGAATATAGTTAAAATGTTCAATATACTAAAATTGCATATTTCTCGTTTTGTAGAATTCCAAATGGCAAATAATCACGCATCAACTTCATTCCTGCGATCTGTCCTGTCCTTGAGAAGGACAAACTGTCTGGAACAAATTTGCTTGACTGGTACCTAAACTTAAGGATTCTCCTTAAGAAAGAAAAGAAGTTGTACGTCATAGACAATCCCATTCCAGAACGACCCCGGGATGAGTCTGTTCTACCTGACGTAAGAGCTTGTCGGAAACATGTAGATGATTCTAATGATGTGCCTTGCCTCATGCTCTGCACCATGACTTCTGAGCTTCAAAAGCAACACGAGAACATGGAAGCCTATGATATGATCATACACTTGAAACAGTTGTTTCAGGAACAGGCTAGGCATGAGCGGTATGAAGTGTCCAAAGAACTCTTCAAGAGCAGTCTCGCAGAAGGGAACCCAGTTGGGCCTCATGTACTCCGAATGATCGGTTACATTGAGAACCTCACGAGGCTGGGATTCCCACTCGGCCAAGAGTTGGCTACTGATCTTGTCCTGCAATCGTTGCCTGCAAGTTATAACCAGTTCATCACGAACTATAACATGAACGAGATCAGTAAGACTCTTCCAGACTTGTTGAACATGCTAAACAGAGCATCAACAAAGGAAAGGGCAAGGCCATAATGATGGTGAATAAGAGGAAGGACAAGGGAGTTGCCTCTACTTCCAAAGGAAAGTGAAAGAAAGTTGCAAAGTCCAAGGAAGCGCTAAAGCCTAGTGGGGGCGTGGCTAAAGGTTATTGTCACTACTGTAGCCAGTCGGGTCACTGGAGGAGGAATTGTTCCAAGTATCTGGAGGATAAGAAGCTTGGAATAGTGATTCCACCACCACCAGGTATTTTTGTTATAGACGTCAATCCATCTATTTCTTCATCTTGGGTATTGGATACTGGATGTGGTTCTCACATTTGTCCAAATGTGCAGGATTTCAAAAGAAGTAGAAGATTGGCCAAAGGGGAGATAGATCTTCGCGTCGGGAATGGAGAAAAAGTTGATGCATTAGCTATAGGTGTTTATGAACTATCTATGCCTTCTGGACTTATTTTAGAATTAGACAATTACTAATATGTGCCTGCTATGAGCAGAAACATTATTTCCGTTTCTTGTTTGGACGAGAAGGGTTTTTCTATTTCAATAAAGGACAAGTGTTGCTCCATTTATTTTGATAATATGCACTATTGTAGTGCGCATTTGTCTAATGGATTGTATATCCTTGATCTAAATAATTCCATCTATAACATAAATACTAAAAAGATTAAAACTAATGATTTAAATCCTACATATATATGGCATTGTCGTTTAGGCCATATAAACGAGAAACACATATCTAAGACTCCATAAGGATGGACTTCTAGACTCATTTGATTTGGAATCATATGAGACGTGCGAATCTTGTTAATTAGGAAAAATGACAAAGTCCCCTTTCAATAAGAAAGGTGATAGGACTAGTGAGTTACTAGCACTCATACATACCGATGTATGTGGGCCGTTTCCCACGCCTGCCAGAGGTGGTTACACCTACTTCATTATGTTTACTGATGATTTCAGTAGATATGGATTTGTGTACCTTATGAAGTCCAAATCTGAGTCCTTTGAATTGTTCAAAGAATTCAAGAATGAAGTAGAGAAGAAACTTGGTAAAAGTATTAAGGCTTTGCGATCGGATCGTGGAGGAGAATACTTGAGCCAAGATTTTGACGATTATCTTAGAGAGTGTGTGATAGTATCCCAACTCACTCCACCAGGAACGCCACAATTGAATGGCGTGTCTGAGAGGAGGAAACACACACTATTGGATATGGTGCGATCTATGATGTGTCAAACGGATCTTCCAATATCATTTTGGGGACATGCTCTATTGACTGCAACTTTTACCATTAACCGTGTTCCATCCAAATCAGTCATGAAGACACCATATGAGATATGGACTGGGAGCGTCCCATAGTGTCATTTATGAAGATCTAGGGCTGCGAATGTCTATGTAAAGCGTTTACAAACAAACAAGCTCGGGCCCAAAGCGGATAAGTGTAAGTTTGTGGGATATCCTAAGGAAACTAAAGGATATTATTTCTACAATCCAACCGAGAACAAAGTGTTTGTAGCTTGGACCGGCGTGTTTCTAGAAAGAAAGCTAGTCTCTAAAGAAGCAAGTGGGAGGACTGTAGAACTTGAAGAAGTTCAAGAACCGCAAATTACTGAACCAATGATGGAACATGAGCAGGAATCGTAAGTTGTTGTGGAAGAACCTATTCAGTTAACACAATAACTTCGTAGGTCAGGAAGGGTACGTCATGGGCCAGAGAGGTACGGACTTCTCGTGACTGAGCCCGATGACATACCACTCATGGATGATGAGCCTGAAACCTACAGGGAAGCCATGAAAGGCCCAGACTCCAAGAAGTGTCTAGAAGCCATGAGATCCGAAATGGATTCCATGTATACCAACAAAGTATGGACTTTGGTGGAACCACCTGAAGGGGCTCGGCCCATAGGGGTAAAGTGGGTCTTCAAGAAGAAGACCGACATGGATGGCAAGGTAGTTGCCTACAAGGGGCGATTGGTGGCTAAAGGTTATAGACAGATTCATGGTATTGACTATGACGAGACCTTGTCACCAGTCTCCATGACTAAATCCATTCGAATCGTACTTGCTATTGCAGCCTACTATGTCTACGAGATTTGGCAAATGGATGTCAAAACAACGCTCCTTTATGGGAACCTCCTCGAGGATGTGTATATGACACAACAAGAGGGTTTTGAGGATCCAAATAATGCCAATAAAGTTTGTAAGCTACAAAATCCATTTATGGATTGAAGCAAGCTTCTAGGACTTGGAATCGACGTTTTGATGACGCGGTCAAAGAGTTTGGCTTCATCAAGAACGAAGATGAACCCTAGGTTTACCAGAAGGTTCATGGGAGCTCTGTAGTGTTTCTGGTCTTGTATGTGGATGACATACTTCTCATTGGAAACTATATTCCTACTTTGCGATGTGTTAAAGATTGGCTAGGAACGTGTTTCGCAATGAAGGACTTAGGAGATGCAGCTTACATACTTGGTATCAAGATCTATAGGGATAGATCTAGAAAGCTGCTCGGCCTAAGTCAAAGTACATATATAGACAAGGTATTGAAAAGGTTCATTATGCAAGATTCCAAGAAGGGACTCTTGCCCATGTCGCATGGAGTCACACTCTCTAAGACTGACTGTCTTTCCAATGAGATTGAGAAGGAACACATGAATAGAATACCCTATGCTGCGGCCATAGGATTTATCATGTACGCCATGTTGGGTACTAGACCAGACGTATCATACGCGTAGAGTATGGTAAGCAGATATCAGTCCAATCCGGGTGAGAGTAACTGGATTGCTGTCAAGAACATCCTAAAGTAATTGAGAAGAACTAAGGGTGCGTTCTTCATATTTGGAGGTGAGGAAGAATTGAGTGTAATTGGTTACACTGATGCAAGCTTCCAAACAGACAAAGATGAGTACAGATCGAAGTCGGGATACGTGTTTTTCCTGAATGGAGGAGGTATGAGATGGAAGAGTTCCAAGAAAGGGACAATTGCTGATTCTACAACTGAAGCTGAGTACATTGCTGCTGCGGAAGCAGCAAAAGAGGCAGTTTTGATAAAGAAGTTTATCACTGAGCTCGATGTGGTCCCTAGCATCGTGGATCCCATGGAGTTGTATTGCGACAACTCCGGAGCGATCGCACAAGAAAAGGAACCAAGATCACACCAGAAATCTAAGCATGTCGTTAGGAGATTCCATCTTATTCGTGATATGATCGATAGAGGAGATGTGAAGTGACGCGATTTCTTAACGCGTATGCGCAAGTTCACGGTCAAGTAATATAGGGGTGGTATTTTGACCCTGATTTATCGATCCCACGAGGATAGACTCGAGATTATTTAATTAGTTACTTAATTTAGAGTATGATACAGGAGGAAATATTTGATTGATTTAAGAACTGAAATAAAAATTAAGCTAATATTTTTGTATTTTTCATTTAGGAAATCAGATATGGTGAAACTAGGCGATCTCTAGATCACCTAGGGGTGTAGACGAATTCTGGTTCAGCTATGTAACACGTCAATCTTATTCTAGTTCAGACGGGTAATAGGCTATGACAATATCATGTTGGTCTCTTGTCATTTTACGTCTCGGTTAACTACAATATCCTCTCGGTCTCATGTTGTCTACCGGTCCGTTCTAGCAGGTCATCTACTGGTACAATAACGGGTCCTGTCAATCCACCATTTCACGGAACAGCTGAATAGCCCTACCGAATCTACCTACACTAAGGCCAATCCTAACAATTCTCCATTTCGGTCTCCGTGATTCGGGATGGTTACTCATATCTCATCAAAACTAGTTAGAGTCACTGTCGCGCACTCGCTAGCCAAATAGTAGTTCCGGGTCATGACTCCATTCCTACTAAGTTTTAAGTGCAGCATATGAACAGTTAACAAGAATGAAATTAACATAAAGCAAGATTTACTCTATGAAGAAAACCTAGTTTTCATGAATATAAATCCTAAACTAGTTGTGTCAATATACTAGATTCATCAACAAGTTCATGAAACCAAAATCCACTCAATAGAAATCAATTCCCAAAGCATGAAACAAAGTCTTCACCCGGAAAAGTAACTGTCTACATAAACCCTAGGCTCCATAGAGACGCCTAGCAAATAGTCTAGCTACGAATAACAATCGTAGCAAAACAAGTGAGTTTCTCCATAGAAAAGATTAAGAGAGTAAGAAGAAGTAGAAGAACTCAAACCCTAGACCTCCAATGGCGATCTTGAAGTCTCCACCTTCGTCTCCTTCGTTCCTCTTCTTTTTCCCAACGTGTCCTTGATGTGCGTGTATCCTATTTGATCCCCCCTAGGTCGTTTTTAGATGTCCCAGAGTTAATCTCCCGTCATCCATTCTTCCAAACAGCGTTCTGGCCCCAAAACTTTATTTTTTTAATTCTGCTTCTAATTCGTGGGAATTGGATTCCAATTCCTGCGAATTACTTTAACTCTTGCGCGCTGCTATTCCAACCCCTGTGAATTACTTTCCAATTCCTGCGAGTTACAGTGCAATTCGTGAGAATTACAGTCCAATTTGTGGGAATTGCTTTTGACTTGAATCTGCATTATGCAACTCCATTCTAATTCGTGGGAATTACATTGCAATTCCTAGGAATTACAGTCCACACACATCTGCAATCTGCAATTCCATCCTAATTCGTGTGAATTACAATTCAATTCCCAGGAATTACAATCCAGTTCCCAGGAGTTACAGTTCAATGCAATTCGTGAGAATTACAGTCCAATTTGTGGGAATTGCTTTTGACTTGAATCTGCATTATGCAACTCCATTCTAATTCGTGGGAATTACATTGCAATTCCTAGGAATTACAGTCCACACACATCTGCAATCTGCAATTCCATCCTAATTCGTGTGAATTACAATTCAATTCCCAGGAATTACAATCCAGTTCCCAGGAGTTACAGTTCAATTCCCAGGAATTACATCTGCCTCTAGCTTCTTCACATCTCTTTCCTTTGCTATTTCGTCATGCTCCTCCATTTTCGAAGCTCGTTTCCGGTCTCTGATCTTCACCTGAGCCTCCGGTACTTTCAACTCAGAACACGAGCACACACCGGCATCATATATGACAATAAAATAGCTCAAAATAGTACGAAAACGCCTGGATTTACAATTAAAAGCTCAAAATTGAACTTCAATGTTTCCACCACTTTCATAGTGCAAAACTCAGAATATTAACCCGGGAACGGTATAAACGTGCAAGAAATATAACTCTAATAAAGAGTTATCAAATCCCCCACACTACCTTTTTGCGCGTCCCGAGCAAAATCAAGTCTCACACCACATTTCAATCCACCAAATTGCATAGAACTCTGTTGAGTCAAGATCTCTGAATGTGCTTTGACTGGTAATTGTTTTGAGTGATGAAAGACAAAAGGCTAAGACATTAGCAGCAAAGGCATTTCAGTTATCTCAAGGCCTTGAGATTCACTGAGCTTCAAAGCCTTGAGTTATCTTATCCTGATATGTGTTCTAACATTTTTGTGTTGCAGAATTGGATATCTGATTATGCAAATCAGTGGTTTATAGTATATACTTGTGGTTTATACTATTTATATATCTAACACAATTACAGATGGTCAAAACAGAAAGAATCAAAGTTATCTGGGTTTAACTTTGAAATTCTGTGAAGCAGGTTCAGAACTTCAAGGCCTTGAGATATGCCTTGAGCTGCTGCCAGTTTTTTTACAGAACTTAATTGATTCTTTCTTGCAGGTTATGATTCTTAGTACTGTGATTATATAATCACTTCTAAGTGTCTTAAAACTTGTTTTTCATGGTTTATTTGTTTTAGAGGATATGCAGGTTATTGTTCTAAGTTTATTAAACAGTTTTATCAGAAATTGTATAACCAAACAGTCTTAGTGCTGTTAGCTGTCTGGATTTTGTTGTTGCAGTGTTTCTATGCTGTTGCAGCGTTGTTAAACGTGCAGGAGAAATCTCAACAAACTCCAACGGATATCCACTTGAAGCTGTTTGAATATAAGTTGAAAACAGAAGGAGGATTTGTGGGAACTGAGATCCTAAAATCTCTCAATCAGTTGCAGCTGTGGATAAAAGAGACTGGTTTGAATTTTGAAGAGAGAGAGGCTTGCAGAATACTCTGAGAGGTGTGACAAATTCGTGGGAGATCATCCATTCAAACACACAATCATTCAAGCTTCATTCCAGACTTCTGAAGATCAAATCAATCCAGTTTTCCAGAAGAACACTTCCAGGCTTCATCACCTTATGTTTATACTGTGTTCTTCATCTGTACTTCCATCTGTGTATCTCTATATTATCTTAAACATCACTTAACCTAGTGGTTGGTTGTTCAAGCGAACAACAGGAGGTTCTTGTTAGCTCAACAGTTAGTAGCTGGAACTAGATAGGTTTGGAACCACAAGTTGTATAGGTGTAAGGGAAATCACGTAGGCTTGAAGATCTAGGGTTGTTTCTGTGTGAGTAATAAGAAGTATTTTCCCAATCCTGGTGGGATTAGATCCCTGAGGCAGAGATTAGGTCCATTGGGACTGAACTCCGTAAATTGCTTTGTGTTCTTTACCTTTTTGTTTGATTATTATCTGCTGCACACAACTCAAATCAAACTAGGGTTTAAAAGCTGTTTAGAATTGTTCACAGCTCAAGGCCTTGAAGCTTAAAATTTTGCCTTAGTGAGTTTCAGACAGTTTACAAAATCTCAAGGCCTTGAGATTTGAGTTTCACACAAAGCTTTCCTGTTAAACTTTAAGTTTTGCAAAAAGTTTCCATACTCTATTCAACCCCCCCCCCCCCTTATAGAGTATTTAGGTCCTGTATTTAGTCTACATTACACACTTTCAATTGGTATCAGAGCTTGTGTCACTGTTTTTAGATCTAACAATCTGGTGACTATGAGTAATGTAGGAGATGGTGGATTCTCACAAGGAAGGGCAGCCAACAGACCTCCATTGTTATGTGGTGACAACTTCATGCATTGGAAGGCATTGATGAAGATGTTCATCATATATCAAGACATGGAACTATGGTCAATAGTTCAGAATGGTCCTCATGAGTACTACACTACAATTGATGGAGTTAGAACTGTTAAGTCTGAGGAAAATCTCTCAGTTACTGAACTGGAAAAGGTATCCAAAAATTACAAAGCTATGAATTTGCTATATTGTGCTTTAAATGCAAATGAGTTCAACAGAGTGTCAAACTGCAAGAGTGCCAAAGAAGTGTGGGATAAACTGGTGGTGACATATGAAGGAACCAGCCAGGTTAAGCAGACAAAAATCAACATACTTATGAGGCAATATGAGTTGTTCAAGATGAATTCAGATGAGACCATCAAGGAAATGTACAAAAGATTCACAGATGTGGTGAACAACCTGGAGTCATTGGGAAATAAGTTCTCAAATGAAGAAAAGGTCAGAAATATTCTGAGAAGTTTGCCAAAAGCAAAGTGGGAGCCAAAGACAGCAGCCATTGACGAAGCTCAGGACTTGAGTCTTCTTCAGCTAGATGATCTACAAGGAAAGCTGCTCACTCATGAAATGTCTATGAAGGATGTGGAAGGTGATCTGAGTGAAAATATCAGGAACCTAGGTCTTAAGGCTAAAGATAGTGAAAAATCTCAAAGCCTTGAGACTGAGGAGGAACCTGATGATGAAGAGGCTTTAGAATTGATCTCCAAGGCCTTGGCCAGGATTCTCAAAAAGAAAAGAAACTCTGGTAACAGGGATTACAACAGAGAGAGATCAAGACCCTCAGGCAGCAAGGATTACAAAGGTAAATCTTCATCACAGTCACATAAAACTAAAGTAATGAATTGTTTTGAGTGTGGTGATGCTGATCATTTAGTAAGGGACTGTCCACAAAAGAAGAAGAACATGAACTTTCAGAGAAATGATGGTGATAACAAAAGGAAGAAATCCATGATGGCTTCTTGGAGTGATTCTGATTCATCAAGTGACTCAGACACAGAAGAAGAGCAAGCAAACTTATGCTTCATGGCAAAGCATAACGAGGAAAGTTCATCAGACACACACATTGAAGACATGGTAAAAAATTACTTGCTAGTCCTTCTGATGTACTTCCTGAAATTCTCAAAAGTATGTTTTTGAATGAGGAAAGTTATATAAATGAGATTTCTGCTTTAAAGATTAAGATTCATGAGCAGGTAAAAGAAAACCTGGACCTAGTATTTTCAAACAAAACTATTGAAGTTTTTAAGACAAAGCTGGAAAAAGACTTCAAGACATTGGACAGCAGGTTCAAAGTCTTGAAGGTACAGATAAAAGACTTGATCAAAACACTCTTTTAACTGAAAGATATGCTGATCTAAAGGCTCATTCTGAGAATTTAGAACAACAGATATGTACTTTGACTGAGAAACTTCAAGAGTCCAAGAAGGTCCTAGCTAAGTTTACAGGCTCAGAACATAATCTAAATCTCATTCTTGGAGGAAGTCTGAAATCAATGCATAAAAGTCGGATTGGCTATAATCCAAATTTTCCAAAGAAAGGCCAAACTACTTTTGTCAAATCTGGTAGCAAACATTCTCCAAAATGTCATTACTGTGTAAAAATTGGTCATGTCAGATTAACTTGTCCCTTCAGAAGATCAGAACCTCATATTATGAGGAATACATATCCATATAAGCTTAAGGGACAGGTTAGGCAGATTTGGGTTCCAAAAGGAATTAGGCCACCAAATATGGCTGATTCTGAGTATGACTCAAAGTTCTACACTTGGTCTAACAGCCTGTTGAGGCAATGATTTGTTTTTGCAGGATGTCACCAAGGCCTTGAAAGATCAGAAATGGATATTAGACTGTGAATGTTCCAGACATATGAGTGGAAAGAGGTCTCTCATTACTGAACTTACAGAAAAATCTGGAGGAACAACCACACTTGGTGACAAAGCAAAGTGCAATATCATTGGTATAGGTAGTATTGGTAATGGTTCTACAAATTCTATATTTGATGTTTATCTGGTAGATGGAATTAAGTATAATTTGCTTAGTATCTCTCAGTTATGTGATAAAGGCTATAAAGCTGTATTTGACAAGGAGAAATGTGTGGTGTAAGATGAGAAATCTGGTGATTGCATACTCACTGATCCTAGATCATATAATCTATATGCTATGAATACTAACAGTGTTGCAGGTGACAAGCTAAAATGCCTCAAGGCCTTGAAGGAAGATTCAAATCTTTGGCACAGAAAGCTTGGGCATATTAGTATACATACTTTGAATAAACTCATCTCAAAGGACTTGGTAAGAGGTTTACCATCACAGAAATTTTCAGATGATGATGTTTGCAAGGCATGTGTACAAGGTAAACAGACCATAAGCTCTTTTAAGCCAAAGAACTTTGTAAGTACTTCTAGACCCTTAGAATTGCTGCATATGGACTTGTGTGGTCCTATGAGAGTTCATACCCCAAAAGGTAAGAGGTATATGCTTGTTATAATTGATGATTATTCTAGATTTACTTGGGTGATGTTTATTAGAGACAAAACTGAAGCTTTATCTGAGTTTTCTAGATTGTGCAAAGAGCTTCAAACTTTGAAAAACTTACCTGTTGCATCCATTAGAAGTGATCATGGTAGAGAGTTTGATAAACTTGACTTTGATTTGTTTTGTGCAAAGCATGGCATTTCACACAACTTTTCTGCACCTAGAACTCCACAGCAAAATGGAGTAGTTGAAAGGAAAAATAGGACACTTGAGGATATGTCCAGAAACATGCTGCTTAAAAGTAATTTGCCAAAGTTTTTATGGGCAGAAGTTGTTAATACTGTCAATTATGTGCTGAATAGATGCTTGATCAGACCTATTTTGAAAAAGACTCCCTATGAACTGTTTAAAGGGAGAAAGCCTACTGTTTCTTATTTTAAGCCATTTGGTTGTATCTGTTTTGTGCATAATAATGGTAGAGACAATCTTGGTAAGTTTGATGCTAGAAGTGATGAAGGTGTATTTCTTGGATATTCTCAAACTAGCAAAGCTTATAGAGTTTATAATAGAAAAACCAAGATTGTGGAAGAGAGCATTCATGTAATTTTTGATGAAAGTACTAAGGATTCTCTGAGTGAAAGTTTTGCAGGTCTAGATTTGAACAAGCATGAATAAGATGATGATGCTGTAAAAGAAGACAAAGGCAAAACTGTTGTACAGAATCAACCAGCAGAATCTCAAGGCCTTGAACCTCCTGCTGAACCAAAATCTCAAAGCCTTGAGGCAGAAGCTGAAACTTTCTATGATGCTCCCTCTACTGTTTCAAGGACTCAAAGCCTTGAAGGAGAATACTCCTGGGTACCAAGAAAGAAGTTAAAGTATCTTGCAGACTATCCAGCTGACAACATTATATCATATACATCAACTGGAACACAGACAAGAGGACAGTTAAAGAACTTGTGTGCTTTATGTGCATTTGTATCTTTGATTGAGCCTAAGAATACCAAGGAAGCTCTGGAAGATGCAGAATGGATTATTGCAATGCAGAGTGAGCTAAATGAGTTTGAAAGGAACAAGGTTTGGAATCTGGTCCCCAGACCTAAAGAGAAGTCAGTTATTGGAACCAGATGGGTATTCAGAAACAAGCTTGATGAGAATGGCAAAGTGGTAAGAAATAAATCCAGACTGGTAGCTCAAGGATATAATCAGGAAGAAGGTATAGACTATGAGGAGACTTTTTCTCCTGTTGCGAGGTTAGAATCTATTAGAATACTTCTTGCATTTGCATCTCACAATCACATAAAGCTTTATCAAATGGATGTTAAATGTGCTTTTCTAAATGGATATTTACAAGAAGATGTTTTTGTAGCACAACCTCCTGGTTTTGAAGATGAAAATTTTCCTGATCATGTTTATAAACTGGATAAAGCTCTTTATGGTTTAAAACAAGCTCCAAGGGCTTGGTATGACAGACATTCAAAATTTCTGCTTGAAAACAATTTCAGAAGAGGCTTAGTTAACAAAACTATTTTCATTAAACACCAACAAAGTGATTTGTTAGTAGTTCATATTTATGTAGATGATATATTATTTGGTGCTACTAATGATGCTCTTTCAAAAGAGTTTTCTAGTCTGATGTGCAGGGAGTTTGAGATGAGCCTAATGGGTGAACTAAATTTCTTTCTTGGACTTCATATATTACAAATGAAGAAAGGAATTTTTGTGCATCAAGGAAAATATACCAAGGACTTACTGAATACGTACAATATGTCACAGTCCAAGGTGCTTAAGACCCCTATGAGTTCATCACTCTCTTTAGACAAAGATTCAACTGGTAAGAGTGTGAATCAGAAGGAATACAGAGGTATGATTGGATCACTATTATATTTAACTTCTAGCAGACCTGACATTATGTTCAGTGTCTGTATGTGTGCTAGATTTCAAGCAGATCATAAGGAAAGTCATCTAACTGCAGTTAAAAGAATTTTTAGATATTTGAATGGAACCAGAGACTTAGGGCTTTGGTATCCAAGAAGATCTAATTTTATGCTGAGTGACTATTAAGATGCAGATTTTGCAAGTTATAAAGTAGACAGGAAAAGTACTTCTGGATGCTGTCAATTTCTTGGATCTTCATTGATCAGTTGGCATTCCAAAAAGCAAAATTCTGTAGCATTATCAACTGCAGAAGCTGAATACATTGCAGCTGGTGCTTGCTGTTCACATGTGCTATAGATTGCTCAGCAACTTAGAGATCTTGGCTACAAATTCAGAAATGTGCCAATTCATTGTGACAATACAAGTGCTATTTCAATCTCTAAGAATCCAGTTCAGCACTCAAGGACAAAGCACATAGATGTGAGACATCATTTCTATAGAGATCAAGCAGAACAAGGTGATGTTGTTTTAAATTTTATCTCTACTTCAATGCAGATTGCTGATATTTACACTAAACCTTTGCCAGATGATAGGTTTTCATTTCTAAGGCTTGAATTGGGGATGTTAAACAAGGATGCATTGGTTTAGGGGGAGTATTAGTACCTATATGTGTATATGTTCTGGAATCTCAAAGCCTTGAGATTATACTTTCTGAATCCTTGAAATTATAGCTCAAAGCTTTGAAGTTTCTCAAACTGCAGAAAATCTCAAGGCCTTGAGATTGTTCTCCAGGTCTTGATAATATCTGTAATTTTAAAAAAAAAAATGGATCATCAAATATTATATCTTATTTTTTAGATAACTGTATAATATTTGAATTACTCAGAGAATTTTCTAAAATATCCCAAAAAGATTTTTCAAGATTCTATTTTTGCATGTAGATATTGCAGAGTCCTTTTACGACTCATCCTTTTCAACCTACTTAAGCTGAAAGTCAGAGCTTTTTCTTCTCATTCTCTTCCAATTTTCTGCGACTACTCTCTCTCTCTCTCTCTCTCTCTCTCTCTCAATTCCTCTCAATCACATTCTCATCTCAAAACCCTAAACCCTAAAATGGAGCGCAAATAAGCCAGAATTCAGCAACAGGGGAAGCCCTCTGGCAGATCCAAGAAGAGAGCAAACAAGAAGGAGAAGATAGTGATTTCTGATTCAGATTCAGAAAACACTCAAAGCTTGCATGAGGATACCCCTCCTGCAAAGAAGTCAAGGACAGAGAAGGGAGATGAAGGCTCAAGTGTTGATCCACAACAGGAGACTCAGGGTGGTGATCAACCTAGGTCAGAGAAGAAGAAAGGGGGAGAAAAGAAAAAGGCTACTGAAGAGGAAAAAGGGAAGTCAACTCAAGAGAGCCAGAAGAAATCAACTGAAGGAGTACAAGAAAAGACCAAACCCTCTGAGAAAAAGACTAGGGTTAAGCAAGTTGCTGCTGCAACTAAGAAAGGATATCAAGGTAAGAATGTACTTCCAAATGAGTGGTTTATTAGTTCTGAAGTTAGAACAGTTTGGATGCAAGGGTATGCATCATTTAAAGTGGCTTTCTGTAGCATGATTTCTGATGAGTTGTTGGATAAACTGGACATAGAATGCCTGAGAAAATTGAGGGAAACTGCTGTTTGGAAAGTTCTGAATCCCAGTTCAAAGGCTTATCCTAGGTTAACTAGGTTATTTTATCTGAACTTGGTGTCTCAAGGTGATGATAGAATGGTTTTAACTTGTAAAGTGGCTGGTGTGGATTTGAAGTTAGATCATAGGACTTTTGCCAAAGTCTTGGTCATTCCTAGGAAATACAATGTTGGAGATTATCCTGATAGGAAGGAGTGTTTGGATAAGGCAAATGAGATGTTCTTTGTTGAAGGTGTTCCCTCTGGTCCAAAGTAGTTGACACACTCTGTGCTCAACTGTGAAGCCAAGATTTTGTTTACTATTTTGATGAGGAGTGTAGTTCCCATGGAGAACTCAAGAGAGTTGGTAACTGATAAAGTTCTGATTTTGATGTATCTAATATCTCAAGGGTTTGAGATAGATTTGCCAACAGTTGTTATGGAGCATATGATTTATTGTGCAACCAGGACTAGAAACCATCCTCTTCCATATGCCAACTTGTTACCTCTTTTCTTTGAATATTTTGATGTACCTATGAAAGGAGAAGAAAAGATTACTGGAGGTTTTGGGTTGATAGACGAGACTGCACTTCAGAGGATTGGGGTAGTTCAGACTGGGAAAGGGCATTGGAAATTTTATTCTGATTTGTCAAAGGAGGAACTTGCTGAGAAGGAGTTTGTGAATCCTAAGGGGACTGCATCTGGGAAAGGGCAAGCCAATGAGGATTACTCTCTGCTGGTTGAGAAGTTAGAAGATCAGCAGGTTGGGATTGAAGATCTCAGACAAAGGTTGTTTGACCTGTCAACTGAATTAACCCAGTTCAAGGGCTTGATGAATACTATGAATGGGAAGTTGGATGTTGTCATCAAGGGTTTGAATTTGGAGAAGATACTTTCTGCTACTAGTCATGACACCACTGTGGATTCAAAAGAGAAGCTAGGAGAATATCTGAAGAAGAAGAAGAAGCCAATTCCAGTGGTGCTAGCTTCAAAAGACTTGTTTGAACAAACTGGTGAAGAAGATGCTGATGAAGATACAGGTGTTGATGCAGCTACAAAGGTAGATTCAGTACAGGCTAAGAAGAAAGTGGATGAGATAATCCAAGAAGTGGTTGCTGAAGTTGAAGCTAACAAGAAGGTAATCAGTCTGTAGAAGAAGCTGCAAGTGAGGAAGAAATTGGAGAAGGCTCAGAGAAAGGCCAGACATCAAAGAAGAAGTGAAGATCAGAGACTGCCAAAGCCTTGACGTTCTATCTCATTCTCTTCTATCTTTTTCTGTCTCAAGGCCTTGACTTTTTAGCTAGTATTTGTTTTAAGTTTATTTTCAAACTCTGAGTAATGATCCTACATTTCTTAAACCTTTTTTGATGAAAGTGAGAGTTAATGTGGTTTTCTGTTTCCTTTTTGGACTAGTAATAATAAGCATTGCATAGTTATTTTGGTGAATTTTTGTTTATGTGGTAATTTGTAATATTTATTCTCACTGGTTATCTGTTTGGGTTCAGTATATATTTTGTATCTGCAAATTGTGGTTATTTGATTTTTGAATATGAGTGGCAGGAAGATCTAAGCAAGACTGTAGGTTTTGTCTTTCATCAAGGGGGAGATTGTTGAGTCAAGATCCCTGAATGTGCTTTGACTGGTAATTGTTTGGAGTGATGAAAGACAAAAGGCTAAGACATTAGCAGCAAAGGCATTTCAGTTATCTCAAGGCCTTGAGATTCACTGAACTTCAAAGCCTTGAGTTATCTTATCCTGATATGTGTTCTAACATTTTTGTGTTGCAGAATTGGATATCTGATTATGCAAATCAGTGGTTTATAGTATATACTTGTGGTTTATACTATTTATATATCTAACACAATTGCAGATGGTCAGAACAGAAAGAATCAAAGTTATATGGGTTTAACTTTGAAATTCTGTGAAGCAGGTTTAGAGCTTCAAGGCCTTGAGATATGCCTTGAGCTGCTGACAGTTTTTTTACAGAACATAATTGATTCTTTCTTGCAGGTTATGATTCTTAGTACTGTGATTACTTACTCACTTCTAAGTGTCTTAAACTTGTTTTTTCATGGTTTATTTGTTTTAGAGGATATGCAGGTTATTGTTCTAAGTTTATTAAACAGTTTTATCAGAAACTGTATAACCAAACAGTCTTAGTACTGTTAGCTGTCTGGATTTTGTTGTTGCAGTGTTTCTATGCTGTTGCAGGGTTTTTAAACGTGCAGGAGAAATCTCAACAAACTCCAACGGATATCCACTTGAAGATGTTTGAATTTAAGTTGAAAACAGAAGGAGGATTTGTAGGAACTGAGATCCTAAAATCTCTCAATCAGTTGCAGCTGTGGATAAAAGAGACTGGTTTGAATTTTGAAGAGAGAGAGGCTTGCAGAATACTCTGAGAGGTGTGACAAATTCGTGGGAGATCATCCACTCAAACACACAATCATTCAAGCTTCATTCCAGACTTCTGAAGATCAAATCAATCCAGTTTTCCAGAAGAACACTTCCAGGCTTCATCAGCTTATCTTTATATTGTGTTCTTCATCTGTACTTCCATTTGTATATCTCTATATTATCTTAAACCTCACTTAACCTAGTGGTTGGTTGTTCAAGTGAACAACAAGAGGTTCTTGTTAGCTCAACAGTTAGTAGCTGGAACTAGATAGGTTTGGAACCACAAGTTGTATAGTTGTAAGGGAAATCACTTAGGCTTGAAGATCTAGGGCTGTTTCTGTGTGAGTAATAAGAAGTATTTGCCCAATCCTGGTGGGATTAGATCCCTCAGGCAGAGATTAGGTCCATTGGGACTGAACTCTGTAAATTGCTTTGTGTTCTTTACCTTTTTGTTTGATTATTATCTGCTGCACACAACTCAAATCAAACTAGGGTTTAAAAGCTGTTTAGAATTGTTCACAGCTCAAGGCCTTGAAGCTTAAAATTTTGCCTTAGTGAGTTTCAGACAGTTTACAAAATCTCAAGGCCTTGAGATTTGAGTTTCACACAAAGCTTTCCTGTTAAACTTTTAAGTTTTGCAAAAAGTTTCCATACTCTATTCAACCCCCCCCCCCTTCGAGAGTATTTAGGTCCTGTATTTAGTCTACATTACACACTTTCAAACTCTACTAGCCATGTGACACAAACGACTCACACACACACGACTATGCAATCTACATGCTATAGACAATGCAACCCGATTATTAACAATTCAAATCTCTACACGACACAAATATTTTTTTCTTTTCTTTAGAGATTGGGAAATCTCGCTATCACTAACCAAAATCATCAAGCTCTCACAAGTCTGTTTCAAAATCTCACAACCGCAACAAGGAATTGGAAATACGATGACCCTACGCACAAGCTCACTATGGAGTCCCCAAACATCCAAGATCCGGGCATGTCCATTAGCTGGGGGGGTCTAACTGCGGTCTTATGGTAGTCTTTTTGTCGCCAAGTCATATGAGGTTTTCAGACCCTCTTAGCCGTTATTGCATTGAATGCAAATTTTCCCAGTGACGGGAGACACAACTCCGTGTAATACGGCTTGAGTTTAATTTTTCTTAGACACTCTAATTGGTTTGAATCTAAATTCCCCGCGTAAACGGGGACAAATTAGGCTATTCACCGTATCTAGTCCAAGAGAAGATTTTGATTCATTTTGTTTTTTTTCATTCTCTTCTTTTTTATTTCAGCTGTGCATTTAGAGAAACTAAGTGTGGGCTTTTTCGGTTAGCTCTTGAAACCGCCGTAAGGGATGGTGGTGTACGCCATCCCCCCCCCCCCGACTTCACTTAGGCCGAGGCAACCGTACCACATGAAACAAACTCTACACGAAGGTTGATAGCTCCTTAATAAGAGCTATCCTAGGTACACCTTATATTGTTATTTGTGTGCGTTTCAGTGCAAAGTGCCGAGATTTGAGCCAAAATAAGAATAAAATACACTTTTGGATGTTTTTGAGCTTTAAAGTACAATCCGGGCGTTTCTAATTGATTTAGAGTATGATTTTGATAATTTATCACATTTGATCTTCGCGGTAGTGTTTGTGTTGTTCTTTGACAGGATTACGTATGCGGGAGTCAAGGGATAGAAGAAACAAGCTTCGGAATAGAAGAAATAGGCGTTTCAGATGTTTTCGCCAAGTTTGGGCAATAATGGAGAAAAAATAGAAAATGGTCCGGAAACGGAGATTTCTCTACATGGGTGAATTCTACATCGCAAAAGGAATCAAAAGGTGCAAAAATCTCATTCATCGGAGTTCGGGATCAAAATTCGGGTCCTTGTTTGCTTTTTAAACAGCTTAGTTGCTTTTTCAGGATGTTTTAGAGCAAATTAAGGATGTTTTGAGGATATCTTGCATTCTACAATGAAGATGGAGGTGAGACCGGTGGCAATTGAAAGTAGACTCGAAGTTTCCAACGGCAGGTCACGGAGCTCAAACGGAATTCGGACGAGAAATTTATGGCACGGAGAAAATCGGAGAAAAAAAGTTGAAAATTGGCTAAGGCAAACAAGTCGCACGACTAGTTAACAGAGATCGCACGACCTGATGAGAGGAGGACATAATGCTGGAAATATTACAATAAGTCGCACGACTTGTTATCAGAGGTCGCACGGCTTGTAGAGATATGCTGAAATTTTCTAAGTGTTGGTAACAAGTCGCACGACTTGTTCAAACGGGTCGCACGACTTGTCCGTCAGCAGCAGATTTTGGAAACGTTTTGGGGTTACTTTCTAATTAGTCCTAACTTATTCTAAACACTTGGAGAACGTATTAGACCTGGTTATGGCTCGTTTTTGGGGGAGAAGACATTGTTTTGGACGTGCTTGGAGCTTGGAGAACTTGCGTGGAGCTTTTGGATCATTCGTTTGGCTTCTCAAACTCTATTTCTACTATAGTTTTGCTATTTTGATCATGAAAATTTGTATTGTGATCATGTTTTGGAGTAGCTAAACTCTTTTATCAGGGTATCTCGTATGGATTTAGGTTTGGATCACTTTGTTGTCGATTTATGGATTTGCTTTCATGCTTTAGAGCTTAATTGATGGTTTATTATCTAGTTATGTGTGTTTTATGCGTTTAATTCATCTTTTCTATTAGTAGACGTATTGATAGGATTGAGTTAGGTCGTGAACGATAGAGAAATCTAAATTTATTGCCTGGAATCTTGAAAACACACTAGCTCTATCTAGGGTTGAGAAATCTTGCTAGTTAGCTAAGAACAAAGAGTAGACTAATGATCATAACGCGTATTTAAACTTGATTAGACTAGAGAAATCAGCTTTGATAGTTTGAATATAGGTGTTGGTTGAGACATCTTTAACATAAACGTGCTCGTTTAGCTAGATAAAGAATCATCATGTTAGTAGAACATAAATCCAACCTCGTGTGACATACCTAGAGACCCGTAGAGATATCCTGACTTCATAAAACTTTGAGAAAACCCAAATCAATTTGTCTTTATTAATCGTGAATTAATCCAATCGATTAATTGAGATTCCTATTGTCTTTAATTTAGTAGAATTAGTAAAAACAACAACTGCGCTTGACCCACATAAAGATTTGAATTATTAACTAATTTACAAATAAGTCTCTAGGGTTCGACAACCCGGATTTCCGGAATTTTATCACTACACCGACAACTGTACACTTGCAGTTGGATCGTGTCAAAGGTCCACACTAGATTTCATGAGACCAGAAGTTTCCAAAAAAAACAGACTTTTGGACTACCCCAAGACCAAATCCTCCTAGCACACTATAGGAACTAAAGACCAAATCCTCCTAGCACACTATAGGAACTAAAGGTATGCCCTCGTCTACTTTCCACTTTTCCCAGAATACCCGGGACTTCCTTTCGTGAAGCTGGTGCGAAGGATACTAAAAATTAAGGTTTTCCCCACTACGGTGCTTCATGTTCATTGAGACTCTTTCACTGAACTCTCTCTCGTTTCAAGCTTCATCAAGTTCCCAACTCAAATTTTTTTAATTTTTATGGATTTTCACTTTTCCATTTTTTTTCATTTCTCATATTTTCCTAGACTCTACATGCTTTTGGCCAACTCGATTAACCACATGTTTTGGGGGGTAGGAGGACTCAATAATGTAAAAGTGCTAACAATGCAAAATTAAAAATCTAGCACAATACGACAATGTATTAAACACTACACTAACCACACAACTCACAATACTACATAAACTACATGTAACAAGGCTATGCAAGACAAAAACATGGGTAGTGAAATTATATACAACCCTCCCACACTTAAGCGTTTCGTTGTCCTCAACGAATTTAGAGATATACGAGGAGGACTCATCGCTTAAATATGTTGGCGGTGGATCTACACAATTATTGCTCAAAACGTAGAACAGAGAGAGTTAGAGATACCTGTGGTGCCCTGACCTACATGGGCACCGTGTCCGCGAAACCGCAACAAGAACGGGTCTTGCGGACCGTTGACAGTTTCCGGAAAAGTCTCACCTGCGTCCGGATTCCGATGCGCCTACTCAACATTCTCTATCGCAAGCTTCAAGAAGGGGAACCCGGAGCGTCTTTTGTACATGTGTCTCTGCACACTGATTGGAAGAATTAACACAACTCTCTTTCACCCCTCAAAATTAAATATGGAGAACTAAAAAAACAGTAATAAATAGCATCCTACTCTACATTGGGTTGCCTCCCAAGCAGAGCTTGTAATTTAAGGTCGACAACCCGAACCAGTTACCTCAACCGAAAAGGATGGTGGAGGATGCTTTATCCCTCCAATTCTTCTTCTTCCACCATCTCTTCTCCATAACTTCAAGTTCACCCTGTGCTGCAAAGACGGTGGGGAAGTGTAGAAGGTGACTTTTTTCATCTTTCAATTTATCTTCTTTATCAGCTTCCACCAAGTACCACTAGCCTCAAATGCGTCGCTCTCCATAAATTCATCCCAGTAATACCTCTTTGGTGCTAGATGCTCTTCAGTGAACTCATGCAATTCCACACCCCCACACTTGCTGACTTCCAACTCCTTGACTATGGCATATGGATCATCAATGGAATCGCCCATAGAACAAGAGATTGAAAGTTGCTCATCACTTTCTTCCCCATAAGAATCTCCATACAGTAATTGTTCCAGCTCTTCAAAGACTTGTGTGACATAGGATATGGAGATTTCATCATTAATCAAAGTTGGGGCTTTTACCTCAATAGCACTGAGCACAAGTGTTTCACTAGCTTCATCTTCAGCACTCCACAGGCTTCCAATGTCGGTGTCTTCCCATTCATGCCAAGGAAGTGAGGGCGCCTGCGGTTCTGGCTCGCAATACGACAGGTCCTCCCACCTTGGGCACTTAGGTCCACCCCAGTCTGAATCAGATTATGAGTCCTCATAAATGGCAGAGTCCACCAATGGTTCCTGGACATTGCAGTCTTAGCTCGGCTCAGGTATCTCTTCTTCCACTTGTGGTGGTGATGATGAAGGTTCAATATGAGGCTCACTGTCATGTGAAAGGTCTCCTCTTGTGGCTATTGAATACTAGATTCCCCTATTGTTGACAGTTTTTCTACTCGTTTCTTTATCATCTCCATCATCTCCCTCACGTATTCCCTACCTATGGCTGAATCCTCTTGTGGTAATTGTGCAGCTATGGAAAAAAAATTGGAGCATACTTGGATGTCCTCCATAATACTGCGTCGTTCTTCCATACTCGCTGATGAATCCTCTTGATGCTGATGAAGCTGGGGTGGATGGGCTCGACATTGGTCCCTATTTTCATGATAAATGTCGCATCGATAGCACCAAGCTATGCATGCGTCTTCTTCTTCATGATTACCCCTGCAGTAGAAACAGTAGGGGGGACCAGAATAATAATCTTCCCTCCACATGCTTAGAACAACTCCTACTTCATACGTTCCTGAAAAAAAATATACTCAC
Source organism: Linanthus parryae (assembly GCA_023055425.1). NCBI lineage: Eukaryota > Viridiplantae > Streptophyta > Magnoliopsida > Ericales > Polemoniaceae > Linanthus > Linanthus parryae. The sequence goes on along the minus strand of JALGPY010000012.1, from coordinate 18,653,331 downwards.
AAGACCCGTGAAGCACAGAGATAGACGCGATTTCTTATCGCGTATGCGCAAGTGCACGGTCAAGTAATATAGGGGTGGTATTTCAACCCCGAGTTCTCGATCCCACGAGAATAGACTCGAGATTATTTAATTAGTTACTTAATATAGAGTACGATACAGGAGGAAAGATTTGATTGATTTAATAATTGAGATAACAACTAAGCTATTATTTTGTATTTTTTATTTAGGAAAACAAATATGGAGAAACTAGGCAATCTCTAGATCACCTAGGGTTGTAGACGGATTTCGGATCAGCTATGTAACACGTCAATCTTATTCTAATTCAGTCGGGTAATAGGCTATGACAATATCATGTTGGTCTTATGTCATTTTACGTCTCCATTAAATCTCCTCTCGGTCTGATATTGTCTACCGGTCCGTTCTAGCAGGTCATCAACTGGTACGATAGCGGGTCCTATCGGTCCACCGTTTCATGGAACAGCTGAATAGTCCTACCGAATCTACCCACACTAAGGCCAATCCTAACAATTCTCCTTTTCGGTCTCGGTGATTCGGGATTGTTGCTCATATCTCATCAAAACTAGTTAGAGTCACTATCGCGCACTCGCTAGCCAAATAGTAATTTCGGGTCATGACTCCATTCCTACTAAGTTTTAAGTGCAGCATATAAACAGTTAACAAAAATAAATTAATATTAAGCAAGATTTACTCTATGTAGAAACCTTAGTTTTCATGAATATCAAATCCTAAACTAGCTGTGTCAATAGACTAGATTCATTAACAAGTTCTTGAAACCAAAATCCATTCAATAGAAATCAATTCCCAAAGCATGAAACAAACTCTTCACTCGGAAAAGTAACTGTCTACATAAACCATAGGCTCCCATAGAGACGTCTAGCAAATAGTCTAGCTACGAATAACAATCGTAGCAAAACAAGTGAGTTTCTCCATAGAAAAGATTAAGAGAGTAAGAAGAAGTAGAAGAACTCAAACCCTAGACCTCCAATGGCGATCTTGAAGTCTCCACCTTCGTCTCCTTCGTTCCTCTTCTTTTTCCCAACGTGTCCTTGATGTGCGTCCCCCTTTCCTTGATGTGCGTATATCCTATTTGATCCCCCTAGGTCGTTTTTATATGTCCCAGAGTTAATTTCCCGTCATCCATTCTTCCAAATTGCGTTCTGGCCCCAAAACTTTATTTTTTAATTCTGCTTCTAATTCGGGGGAATTGTATTCCAATTCCTGCGAATTACTTTAACTCTTGCAAGATGTTGTTCCAACTCTTGTGAATTACTTTCCAATTCATGCGAGTTACAGGGCAATTCGTGAGAATTACAGTCCAATTCGTGGGAATTGCTTTTGACTTGAATCTGCACTCTGCAACTCCATTCTAATTCGTGGGAATTACATTGCAATTCCTACGAATTACAGTCTACACACATCTGCAATCTGTAATTCCATCCTAATTCGTGTGAATTACAATTCAATTCCCAGGAATTACAGTCCAGTTCCCAGGAGTTACCGTTCAATTCCCAGGAATTACTTCTGCCTGCAGCTTCTTCACATCTCTTTCCTTGGCCATTTCTTCATGCTCCTCCATTTCCGAAGCTCGTTTCCGCTCTCCGATCTTCACCTGAGCCTCCGGTACCTGCAACTGACAACACGAGCACACACCGACATCATATATGACTATAAAATAGCTCAAAATAGTACGAAAATGCCCGGATTTACAATTAAATGCTCAAAACTGAACTTCAATGTTTCCACCACTTTCATAGTGCAAAACTCAGAATATTAATCCGGGAATCACACAAAACGGTATAAACGTGCAAGAAATATAACTCTAATAGAGAGTTATCATGAAGATGTGCAAGATTCCAACGGATGACAATCTCTCAGATCCGATCACAAAGCCACTTGCGCAGCGAACACGGCACGCTAGATCTATAGGCATACGAGATGCACCAGATTGGCTCTAGTGCAAGTGGGAGACTGTTGGAATATGTTCCCTAGAGGCAATCTATATTTAGTATGAACGATATTTTTGGATAGAATATTCATTGATTAATTATTGTGATATTTAATATTATGAAGTACTTAGATACAATGTATTGTTTATCTTAAATATCCCTAGTCGATTATATTGGTTATTAGGATGATCAAATATAGACTAGTATGTGTGTAGATTGATATGGAGATATCGAGTCTAACACATGGGTATGCATTAGGAGAAATGGCATACTGGATTGACCCACGACGAGAAGGATACATTAGATTATGTCAAAGTCACAATCGCTTCTCGTAGTCCTAATAATATTGTAATCCTTAGACTTGAAGTCACTGGATACTCTAGTTGTGGAATATCATGCTTTGATGTTATCCAACGTTGCGCCTTAATCGGTCAACTATAAAGATAGCTATCGGGCGTGATAAGAAGCAAGCTTAGAGATCGTAGTGACGTAGAGAGGATTTGTCCCTCCCACATAATAGGAGCAAATATCCATGGCCACTCGAGGGATGGTGCTTATTGAATGTCTGGCCAGACTCAAATAAATCAATATGGAGATATTGATGTTATCTGCTTGCATAAGCATATTCCAAGGATCGAGAAACTATGGACTGGATATACGAGTGTGACTATTATGTCTCATGTCCAATCCGGATATGGAGACAAATGGATAATACAAAATGAGATATTTCTATTACTTGGGTGGCATGGATGTGTTGCTAGACACCGCTCCATGTTAGTAAGTAGTTACTACCAACTAAGTAGAAACCTATGGGGTCACACACCGGATGGATTAAAGTGGATATAGGTATTAATTAGTTGTACTAATTAATAAAAGGATCATAACGCAACCACACGCAACTTAGTAGGACTAATTTGCAAGTGGGCTAATCCATGTAAGGACATGATTAGTATTGGGGCCTTTATGTAGTTAATAAAGAGTTATGACTATATAAAAGAACTCTAGCTTGTTATTTCTCTACACAAGTCATTAATTGAGAGAACATAACAAAGCAAGAGAGAGAGATAAAGCAAGAGGTCGAAAACCTCTCACCCGTCTGCCCCCTTTGCCGTCGGCCACACCAAGGCGAGGCCTTGTTGCTCCGTTTTGCGTGATCATCCTCCTCCTTCTTCCGTTGCTAGCACATCGCGGTGAGAAGGAATCCAATCAAGACCCAAGGTGTGGATATTCATAGAGACAAAGACAATATTCGTCGTGTGATCTACCAAACCAAGGTACACATCTTCTATGCTCTTATCATGCTATGATAACTCTTCCTGTGATCCTTGGTGGGCTTTGAGTAGGATTTTTTTTGTTATTTCGCTGCGTTACCTACGTCAAAACCCAACACGTGCTACATAGGTTTAGATCTTATTACTTTGATAATTATGTATTCTGTTAAAAAAAACAAGATTGATCTGTTGGTTCGACATGTTAAGTATTATTGCGTTGTGCGAATTGTTGGTATAGATAAGTGAACACACTCATACTCGTGAGTTATATCTTCCACAAGCCTCTATATCCATTCTCAATGGTGCGAGATCAGCTCTTACGAGCAGCCCCACTAGCTCGTGGCAACCCGTACGAGCTCTAAAGATAGAAAAAACTCCAACAACTAGATCGTATGAGCTAATTACCCCTTATACATTTTTCATGAGTTGTACCAGCTCAGCTTGTACGAGCTACCTAAAGGCTAAACGGGTTATTTGGTGGCGGTTATGTACTTCTTTAAGAGTTTTGACTACTGTAGATACTGCTTTCTGACATGACAGATCTTGGCCACGTGGCAACCATCCAGCACACCATATTGTGCTCCACACACACAGGATCACCAGCCGAGCTGATCCATGTGGGGGCTGCGAGACAGAGCCCTCGCATACCACTGCACGGGACCTGTAGGGACTTAGTGGTTTGGAGGCTAGAGTAAGCCCTGTCGCGTGCGAGCCAAGCCCGCGCGCGACCTTTAGTAACTGTTTTGAGAGATCTATGGCACGAGCTCCCTAGACCCGGTCAATCCGGTCAAACCCGGTCAACCTCGTAACGGTTCCGGTATTCGCGCACCACGTGCTATAACGGTTCCTATATACTCGGACGAACGTGCCATTATGGTTAAGCTAATTAAGCCGCTATTCATGGGCGCATTAACCACACTACAACGGTCATGTTCTCCAGTATATATATCGTTAACCTTTCCATACAAAGGAGAACACACTGCCATACGCGGAAGCTCTGCCAAACCTCTGTCTCTCTCTCAGACATTGCTACTGACTTACTCTCTCCCTACACACACCCCTACTCTTCCTGTGCGATCCCTGATCCACTACGTACGGTGTACACGGAGGTCTCCCTGCCGGAATCTCTTGTGCACATTTTGGTGAACCCGACGTGAACTTACCAACAAAAAGCAACCATGTCTCAGGAGGATGATGTCAGCAACCGATCGCCTTCCACCGAAACTCTTTCGGGAGACGAGACCCGCCATACTCCGACGACTCCCGGCGAAGCACCGACGTTAGAGTCTTTGGACGCCACTGTCCAAAGTCAGGCGAAAGCTCTCAAGTCTCAAACTGCGCAATTAGAACGAATCTTGGCCGTTCTGGGCACCCTTGCGCCAAATCCTCCACCAGCCACCGCTATCCCTCAAGGAGGAGGAACCCCTACCGCTCCAGGATTGGGAGTGTCAGCCACACCTCCCAACCCTCATCTGCAGACTCCACCGTCGGCTACGCAGCTGCCCTCAGTTCAGGGGTCAACGGCACAGATGCTGCCTCCTGCTGCTCACGCTCCTCAGCCCTCGGCTTTGGCGTCCAACCCAACTTTGCAGTACACTCTGCCTCCACCAGCGACGATCTGGGGAAATGCGGGTAGTCAGTATGCCCCCAATCCTCCGGCGGCGTACGTGTCGCCACCGCCTACGGCAACCCCTCCGGCAACTACCGAGGGGAGCATTCCAGAATGCATGACGTCTTTGCAGAAGCGCGTGGACACCATCCTGGCTCATCAGTCATTCGCGGATACCATTATCCCGAAGTTAGACAACGATCCGGCCATTCCACGAGAGATCTATCTCATGCCTAACCCGGCGGGGTACAAGGCTCCCAAATGGGATAAGTTCGAAGACGTCAATGGAAACGCTCATGAGCATGTCATGCGTTTCATTGATGTCATGGGTCCGTACGGAGCCGATCCCAAGCTGTTGATGCGAGAATTCCCAAAATCTCTTGGGAACGTAGCATACAAATGGTATCGAACATTGGAGGCCGGATCCGTGAAGACTTGGGACGACATGGTCCAGAAGTTCTATACCAAGTTCTTCCAAATGGAAGAAAAGGTGACAATGATCCATCTCTCACGGATGTACCAGAAGCGCGAGGAGGATGGGATCACCTTCATCAAGAAATTCCGGGCGAAATCCTTGGAGTGCAAAAATCCAATGCCCGAAAGCCGGCTCGTGGAGATATGCCTGCAGTGCATGCGAGATGAATACAAAGGTATGCTCATCAATCTGCAAACACCTATGTTTTCAAAGCTAATCGAATGCACGAAGAACATCGAGCCCATAGTCGAGAGACAGAAAAAGAAGAGCGCTCCAGAACGACCTGCGAGCGGCACCACCTACAAGATCGGCAGATTTAGCTACAAGCGAGGACGCGAAGCTGAGGTCAATACAGTTTCGCCCCAGAAACAAGCAAGGGTTGCGAACTTCGATGTACCGCCTCTGCCCTGCTCGGTAGAGGAAGCAAGTGACCTCTACAAACAGTGGCGCAAGGACGGCGTCCTGCCACCGCTCGAGAAAACACCCTCCAAGGAGATGGTGAGGGACCCTAAGTGGTGCGAGTACCACGGCAAGATCATGCACCCCACAGCGGAATGCAAGAATCTCAGGTTCGCGTTCGACCAGAAGATGAAGAACGGCGAGCTCATCGTCAGCGATAACAGGAAGGACGTGCGCAGCAACCCACTTCCTGCCCATACAGAGTCGGGCTTGAAAGGCAAATAGGTCGCCATGATCTCGATAGTAGACTTGGAGGAAGTCGCAGAGGATGGTCTACCCATCATTGCTGAGGTCCATGAAGACGAAGATTATAGCATGGACACAGAAGATGAACGTGCCGACCGCATGAAAGGGTCGCACGGCTTCAACAAATTCTTCGACGAGATGAATTTCTCCGAGAAGTGCCGGGCTGATATGACGAAAGCAATCTTAAGGATAGCGGAGGACTACGAAGAAGACCTCGTGGTCTCCAACGGGAAAGTCATCAGGGCGCTCGCTCCACAGAAAAGATCATGACCTTTTCTGCCAGCGACAAGAAGACTGATGCGAGCCACCAGAGGCCCCTGTACGTGACCGCCATCATCAACGGCGTCGAATTCAAGCGAGCATTCGTCGATGGGGGAGCAGCGGTCAATGTTGTTCCACTCCACACACTGAAACTAGCAGGAATCCCCGAGCACAAGGTAGTCAAGCGTCCATCTCCACTGGTGGGATTCGGAAGCGACTCTAGAATGACGATCGGATGGATCCGCCTGGGCGTCCAGATTGGCAAGATCAAGTACTCGGCGAAGTTCTATGTCATAGACGCGAACACCACATACCACATGATTATAGGTCGAGCCTGGATTCATCGCTTCGACGCAGTCCCTTCGACGGCTCACCAGGTTATGAAAGCTACCTGGAACGACAGAATAGTCGAGATACCGGCTTCGATTAACCCATTCAACTTGGACGAAGCACATCTCAGCGAGGCGGTGTGGTTCACTGAGATGGCGGACGAGCAAACACCCGGGCCATTCAACCCTACTCCTTTGCCTCTCTGGGAGGACATCAAGGACCAGTCACCTGCGGGTGTGATGGTAACAAGGGAAGATGCCAAAGAAAAGCCGCCTACACACGAAGAGGCGCCTCGTATCGCATATCATCGAAAGAATGTGTATACTCTGAAGAGGATCGCAAAGCATGACCCAGAGGGCAAGGAGATAGAGAGCTTCTACGCCAATGGGAAGAAATGCTATCGCATATGAAGGTGCGCGGGGATGTCCTCACACGGGCATGGGGATGTCCATGGGCAAATCAATCAAATCGAGCAAGTTGCGCTGACGGAAGAGCCAACACAAGGCACTCCAGACGAGAAACTCAAAGAAGCGCCCGAATGCATGGAAGATAGGCCAAGACCACAAAAGCAAGAGCTAAAGGAAGTGTTCCTCAGCCCGAACGAGGAAAAGAAAAGGCCAGTCTTCCTGAGTGCGGACCTCACAAGCGAAGAGGAACAAGGACTGCTACAGCTCCTAACTGAATACAAGGACGTGTTCGCATGGGAGTACGATGAGATGCCAGGCCTGGATACAAGCATCACCATGCACCGTTTAGACATCATCCCAGGGTCTAAACCGGTCAAGCAAAGCACCAGGAGCTTCAGGTCGGAGCTCAACGTGAAGATCAAGCAGGAGATTATCAAACTCCTAGATGCCAAGTTCATAGAGCCGAATCATCATCCCACATGGCTGGCCAACATCGTGCCGGTGGTGAAGAAGAACGGACAGCTCCGCATCTGCGTGGACTTCCGAGATCTCAATCGTTTCTGCCCTAAGGACGACTTCCCACTACCCAACATCGATTTGCTTATCGATTCAACGGCAGGCCATCGCATGTTCAGTTTCATGGACGGTTTCAGCGGGTACAATCAAATCAAAATGGATCTCGAGGATGCGCGGAAAACTGCATTCATCACTCCTGTGGGGGTATTCAACTACACGGTGATGCCGTTCGGTCTTAAGAACGCGGGCGCGACCTATCAACGGGCCATGATGGCTCTATTCCACGACATGATGCACAAAGAAGTGGAATTCTACGTGGACGACCTGGTGGTTAAATCCAAGCACGAAGCGGATCACCTTGCAGACCTGCGAAAGGTGTTCAACAGATGCAGGAGCTTCCAACTGAAGATGAACCCCATGAAATGCGCGTTCGGCGTGACCTCGGGGAAATTCTTGGGATGTGTAGTCCATCGCCAAGGGATCGAGCCTGACCCTGCGAAAGTGTCAGCCATCACCAGCATGACGCCACCCCACAACAAAAGTACCTTGAAGACATTCTTGGGAAAACTGTCATATCTGCGGAGATTCATCCCAGCAATTGCAGAAATCACATGCTGTTTCAGCACTCTTCTCAAGAAGGACGCCGCGTACAACTGGGCTCCGGACCACGAAGCCGCATTCGAAAAGCTGAAAAAGCTACTCACATCCTCAAAGATAATGATCGCGCCTCAACTGGGATCACCGCTTCTGCTATATCTTACATCAACAAGGAGATCTATAGGAGCACTCTTGGCTCAGGAATACGAAGGCCAAGAGAGGCCCATCTACTATATCTCTCGCATTGTGCAGCCTGCTGAATCAAGGTACACAGACATCGAACGTCATTGCCTTGCCTTATTCTTTGTGATAGAAAAGTTGAGACACTATTTTGCATCACACAAAGTAGTGGTGGTCACCAAGAGCGACCCCATAAGATATTTGCTAACTCACACTACTCCGGGCGGGAGATTGGCGAAATGGTACATGACCATCTCTCAATACGATATCACATGCGTGAAACCAAGAGTGATCAAGTCGCAAGCGGTAGCAGATCTGTTGGCACAGTTTCCTGACAACAGCCACGAACCAGTGATCGAAGAAGAGCTCGAAGGCCCTGAAATCTACGCGATCGACGTGCCCTATTGGACCCTCCACTTCGACGGTTCGTCAACCAGAAAAGGCGGAGGCATTGGGATAGTCTTGACAAAGCCAGACGGGGAAGTCATACAGATGTCCGCAAAGCTCAACTTCGCAGTCACAAACAACGAAGCGGAATACGAGGCTCTCATCGCGGGGCTACGTGCGGCGAAAGCTTTGGAAGTGAGCAACTTAACAGTCATGGGAGATTCCAAACTGATCGTTAAGCAAGCCTCGGGCGAATATGGTTTAAAGGAGATCAACCTCCTGTCATACCGCACCCTAGTACAAAAGCTGATGCAGCAATTCTGCGATGTGAAATACGTGCACAAGCCCCGAGCGGACAACAGGCACGCAGACGCCTTAGCAACCTTGGGATCTAAAGTCAGCATAGACAAATGTCCCGCAAGGATTTCCATTGAAGTGCGAACATCGTCGGCATTAACAGAAGATGCATGCGACGACGAACACATGGATGACGCAGACTGGCGGAAAGCAATCCTGCAAGCTATTGCAAAAGGCACCAGCAGCGAAAGCTGGGCACTCACAAAAGGATACTGCATCCACGACAACACGCTTTACTACAAGGGTCCCGGAGGAATACTCATGCGATGTGTCTCCGAGCAAGAGGGACAACAGCTGTTAGAAAAGATTCACCAACACGCTTGCGGAGAAAGCGAGGTGTCAATCTACAGAAAGGCTCAGAGATATGGCATTCATTGGCCAGGCATGTCAACAGCTGCAGCCCTGATACAAGGGAAGTGCGAAAGTTGCGCACTAATCAAAGATTCTCTACTCGTCGCCCTAACCGATGACGACACGGACTGGAGGAAGCCACTGTTTGACTTCCTCACCCAGGGCACCGTGCCCGAATCGAGAAAAGAAGCCGAAAAATTGAAAAGGAAAGCGTCTCGATATGTGGTACAAGAAAACCTGCTTTGGCGAAGAGGTCACGAGGGCAACTTGCTGCGATGTCTAGACGACAGAGAAGCACAAGAAGTCATGGACCTTTCTCATCAGGTGGAACACCAAGGAGGTGCGAAATTATGCAGACAGCTCCTCTCAATCGGATACTTCTGGCCCACGATGGAAGTCGATTGCCGCACCAAAGTGCGACGCTGCCAAGAATGCCAATTCAAAGGGAACCTAGTGCACGCTCCCGCCGTGGATCTACATGCATTAGGGACGCCATGGCCATTTCACACATGGGCTCTGGACTTCATCGGTCCCATCCGACCCACGTCGCATGGGAATCATTTTATTCTCACCGCAACCGAGCTGTTCACCAAATAGGTGGAAGCAATACCACTGAAGACGGCGAACGCGCTGGCTGTGGTCAACTTCATCCAGGAAAGCATCGTATGCAGGTTCGGAATCCCAAATACTATTCTTTCAGATAACGGTACTCCTTTTGTTAATCGCCAGGTAGCTGCAAAACTAGCGGAGTACAATATCAGGCAGATATGCTCTACCCCCTATTACCCAAAGGGAAACGGACAAGCCGAAGCGACTAACAAAACGCTGTTGAGAATTCTGAGCAAGATGGTCGCAGATGACCACAAGAAGTGGGCCGACTCCCTAAGCATAGCTCTATGGGCCTACAGAACTTCTCCAAGGACGCCCACAGGGGCCTCGCCATTTCTATTATGCTATGGGGCCGAAGCTGTAGTACCTACGGAGGTCAAGGTCAATTCGGCAAGGCTGGCCTTCCATGCACTCTATGAAAATCAACGCGATCATGACTTAGTCTTGCTGGAAGAAAAGCGTGAACAAGCCAAAATAACCAACAAGCGGTACCAGGAAAGAATCGCTCGCGCCTACAATAAGACAGTCCAGCGAAGAGATTTCGCAGTCGGAGACCTGGTCTTGCGCGCATCTGACCACTGTATGCGAGAAGCAACTCACCCAAAGTTCGCAGCTAATTGGGAAGGACCCTTCGAAGTCACAGAAGTCTTCGATAGTGGCTACTGCAGTATACGAAGGTTGCACGGCACAACCTCGACTCCAAGTTCAGTCAACATGCGCTGGATTAAGAAGTACTATCCCTGACTTCTCTCATTTCATACGTTTTGTGATAACGTGCTTAATGTCTCATGTGGCTATGATTTACGCAATCTCCTCTCCCATATGAGAGGATTGTAATCCCATCTCTCCCATATGAGAGCGTTATAATAAAAGAATTCTCCCAAATGAGAAGTTCATATTTCTAGCCGTTTATGTTGCTCTATTTAATTTGTTATTACTGTTAACAATGGTTTAGTCGCTGCAATAGCAATACATACAAATGCGATCTTAAGTGATCATAAAAGCCTATCTCATACGATAGCAGCCAATGCAAATGCGATCTTAAGTGATCATAAAAGCCTATCTCATACGATAGCAGCCAATGCAAATGCGATCTTAAGTGATCATCTAAGCCTATCTCTACGATAGCAGCTAATGCAAATGCGATCTTAAGTGATCATAAAAGCCTATCTCATACGATAGCAGCCAATGCAAATGCGATCTTAAGCGATCATAAAAGCCTATCTCTTACGATAGCAGCCAATGCAAATGCGATCTTAAGTGATCATCTAAGCCTATCTCTACGATAGCAGCCAATGCAAATGCGATCTTAAGTGATCATAAAAGCCTATCTCATACGATAGCAGCCAATGCAAATGCGATCTTAAGTAATCATAAAAGCCTATCTCATACGATAGCAGCCAATGCAAATGCGATCTTAATTGATCATCTAAAGCCTATCTCTCACGATAGCAGCCAACGCAAATGCGATCTTAATTGATCATCTAAAGCCTATCTCTCACGATAGCAGCCAACGCAAATGCGATCTGAATTGATTGTAAGAGCCTATCTGTTACGATAGCAACCTATACAAATACGATCTTGATCGATCATCTAAGCCTATAGCGGTCTATACAAGTGCGATCTTAATTGATCACCTAAGCCTATCTATTACGATAGCAACTTATACGCAAAACGAGCTTACATGATCTTCTCAAGCCCATCTGTTACGATAGAAACTTATACGCAAAGTGATTTTAGTGATCACCCAAGCCTTTGTTACGATGGCAACGCATGCGCAAAATGATCTTATTGGATCTTCTAAAAAGCCCATCTGTTGCGATAGCAGTTTATGCGAGAAATGATCTCAAGCAATTCTCTAATAAAGCCTATCTGTTGTGATAGCAATCCGCACCACTTAACAATCTGAATTGATCTGTTAAGGACTATCTGCTACGATAGCAATGTTGTGAAAATGATCTCAAATGATCCACAACGGCCAACCACAAGCCCATCCGCCGAGATGGCACAGCTGCGAAAATATGATCTCGAACGATCTAGCAAAACATCCGCGAATTGATATTGCAGATGCGAAACCATTACATAGCATCATGCAAAGCAAAATAAGCCAAAACGCGTGCCAAATTGTATTTTGTTGCAAAGAGACAGCAGATAATACAAAAGCTATATATCATTATGAGTCAAATGACTTACAATTTATCTATCTAGATAGCAGCTTACAAGCGAAAAGCTCGAATCTAACTACGCAGCCAACACGGCTTACAATACATTCGAAAAGTGGCTGGTAAGCCAGCAGAGACACAGTACGGAAACCCGGACTGCAAATGATAAGCTCACCGGTTCTAACACCGGCTATACAATACGTTCACAAATCTGCGGGTGAACATCTGTCGCAACTGGGATCTTGCTCCAGAGAGCCACATGAAGCCATACGTTCAAGATCCCAGTATTTGACAAGACCCTTGTCAGATCTGCTCCCCATAACATTTGCCCAAGGAACCACCGGTTCCGGCGATCAACATGCAAGCAGAAGCTCCAAAGGGGAAGGGCTCCTTGTAGACGGGGATGAACACAGCGGTTCGCAACCCTGAGTTCAAGAACGAAGAGGCAAGAAATCCTCCTCCAGGGATGCTGGAGGAGAATTCCGCCGTTCATTACGAGACGGTAGCACGGTCACTTCGGCGCTGCACCTTGCCACGAGGCGGCCGGAAACATGACCTGCACACATAATACACGAAGAAATTTCTTCGAACCCACATGAGATGTTACCTCCATCCTCTTTATGATGGTTATAAAGAGAAATAAGCCTCATAAAGTGGATCTTGGAAACTATTTCTATAGCACAAAGCGCAAACTCAGGATTCAAAACTTGAAGTTGCCATGAATCAACGAAAAACAAGCGTTGAAGCCAGCAGTCGTAAGGACTCACGGCAAAGCACATGTTTGGGATGAAGAACCCAAATAACAAAGACAGGGTTTATATAGACCCTGTACAGACTCTTCGGTTGCCTAAGATGAGTCAGCAAAATTCAAAAAGAGGGTAAGTTCAATCACTTACGCCTTGAAAAGCGGTAACAATCAATTACCCTACTAAAGGCTACGACGATTCAGTTGCGTATCCTAATAAATGACGGATAGTCATGATTCGGATGGACTTCCCAACAAAAGCGTGCTTATCTGCCGAGAAATTAGCGCGAAAATCAAGCAAAGTATCAATTGCTGACGTCATGATTGGATATGCACAAAGATATCCTGTCAAGTCCCGAAAAGGGCAAAACGGGCAAACTCATTGTTTGTTGTTAAAAAAAGGGGGGGAGAAACCCTAGCAACATTACATTAATGTTTCAAGACATTACATTAATGTTTCAGCTATTTCTTTGTGTTCTTTTCAAAAATTCGAAAAGTCAAAACAAATTCTTGATTAAGGAGTCCTGGGGCTCGAACTGCTCGCTCAGCTTCTCCACTTGTTTCACTTCTTGCTTCAGTAGCTCGCACCTGGCATTCATTTCGTGATACAGCTTCAAAGCTTCATCAACCTTTTGCTTTTGCTGCTCCACCTTCAGCATCTCAGCTGCGAGATTCTGGTGGCCGAGTTTCAAAGTTACAGCTGCGCGAATCAGTGTGACTCTGTCCTTGAGGAATTTGAAACCAAGTCTGCCCTGGACTTTGATCAGGAGATTTTGGCACATGCCACACAGCAATTCAGCACTCTGGACCGAAATAGTCGCAGGTGTAGCCGCAGACAGCTGCTCCAATATCCAAATGGCTTCAGTAAGGAATAGCCTCCTGTCAAAAGGCCCTATCTCCAGAGATCTCACAAACGATCGGGGGTACCTGAGACGCATTCGAACCACCCAGTCTACATCGGTTTGCTTCAAACCTGAGGAGACGTCAAAAATAAGTTATGATGTCAAAACTCGCAAGCAAATAATGCGATGTGCGAACGGTAAAGCTTTACTCACCAGTTCCTTCCAGAATCTCATGAAGAGAAGGGATGCGAGCCACCGGGTTGTTCGAAGACTGCCCTCGCTCCATGGCTCTCCTATCAGCTGCGAGCTCCAACCTCTCATAGTCGGGAGGAAGAGTGTAGGCCGCACCAGCTGCGACTGCATTCCCAACCTGCGAGCCCCAAATGCTCCACGCAGGAATAGGTGCTTCTAGCTCAGTCATCACCGGAGGCGAGGGGACAGCCGAAGTCGCTGGGCGAAGGACGCTCTCAGATGCGAAAACATTAGCAGCACCTGTCCTTTCTTCCTCACCACCGGTACGGACACCTTCGTCCATTGGCACAGCATCAGCTTCGACATCATCGGAAAGTTCGATGACATCCTCGAGAGGCTCACTTGTGTGTCCAGCAGCTGCGACGGGCTTCTCGGTATGGGAGCTCGGAATTGGAACATAGGATGCAGAAGGCTGACTCCTCTGCTCTAGCTCAGGTTCCTCAGCATGACCTGCGACATTAAATGCGATGATATGAGGTAACTTGTGCGATAAGTTATTTCGTTATCTGTACTAAAGCTAAGAGCAAGCACCTCCACGCGAAGGTGGGATTGAGGTATCCTCATCATACAGTAGGGACGTGGAACCGTGCCCTATCAGTGTGTCCTCACTAAGCAAATCTTTAAGAGAAGCGTGACCTGGGATGCGAGTAAACCAGTCATGATTCTGCCTCAAGTGGCTACAGCCTAGTATGTGCATATCACTCAAATAATTACATGAGGGTTCTCCGCATTTGCCTACCAACCAACGGCGAATGTCAGGCTTTGACACACCGTGCTTTAACGCACCCACAATTACATCTCTATAAGTTACTGCGAGATTGAAGATCTCACCTTTGTCGCCGCCCGCGATCTCTTCGAAGTCCGCTTGGACTTGCTCTAGTGCTGCTGCATCCTCTCCAGGAACCTCATCTTCCTCCTCCACATGAGGAGCCACTTCTTCGGGAAGCTCGTCTTCCTCGCCAACTGGACGCACTAAGTCGTCGACATGCTGCTCTTCGAGGCTCCGCTGTTTCACACGCTCGAGCTCATCTTCCTCTCGCTGCCTTCTTCTTTCAGCAGCCTCCGCGGCTGTCTTCCGGGACTCAGCAAGAACATCCTCGCTTATGGGATCATCTGAAATGCTAGAATGGGCATCTCTCTTTTGCCTCTTGGCCACAAGGCCACCAACGGCTTCATCATCATCATCTGCGAATACACAATTGGTTCAAAGAAAAGAATTGCAAAGAAGTTATGATAACGGGCAAGGAGATGCGACGGAAGTACCTCCTGATTCTTCCTCATGCATCACAACTGTTGCTTCTTCTTCTTCATCACTTGCCTGGGGCTCCTGCCTCTCTTCCTCTTCCTCTTGGTTGAATGGAACGAAAGTCTCAACTGCGAGATCTTTTCGCACTTTGCTGGGCATGCGACCCTTGCCTTTGTCCTTGATAGAAAGGGACCTCACTGGGGGAGAAGCTGGAGCACTCCTAGGGGAAGAAATCGTAATTCCCTTTTGCCTAGGTCTCTTCACTCTCGGCGCCGCAGTCGCTGGAGGGGACGAGTCATCT
The DNA here is from genome assembly GCA_023055425.1 of Linanthus parryae. Lineage (NCBI taxonomy): Eukaryota > Viridiplantae > Streptophyta > Magnoliopsida > Ericales > Polemoniaceae > Linanthus > Linanthus parryae. Next base: position 18,637,761 of record JALGPY010000012.1, on the reverse strand, counting down.
CTAGGAGGAGACGGAGCCGGAGGATTGTCTATCAGCGAGTCAGCAAAAGTATTCATGACTGCGCGAACCTTTATTTCGACCTCGGCGTCCATTTTCCATGCTTGCCGGAAGGACTGCCCTTGTCTTCTGGTGGCAACAATGGTGTTCACCAGCGATTTGGAGCGATCACCAGCTGCGAACCTCCGCACATGACACTAAAACAGTACAGGACGAAAGCATAAGCGCAAGGAAATCAAGAAGCTTAACGCACACGAAGAAATTGCTTACCTCAGCAAACGCCTTGCTATATTTGACGACATGCGTGTCGCCCTTCTTGATTGCGTCGACTTGCTCCTTCAGAATGAAATCAGGGCACAAATGGTTCTCACGGTCCCACAGCGAGTAGCAACCATACTCAGACTCGCTCAAACTGCAATTGGGGCGAAACGGAAAAGAGTTTCTTTTGATCAAGGGGGCCCTACCTGGCTGCGCCGCCGCCTCTGTCTCAATCCTCGTTTGCTGGGCAACCCAGTATGCGAGCCAGTTCTGGGAACAACCACCCTCGCGAGTTCCCGCAGGCTGCTCAAAGGGAAGATTGTTCATGAAGACCGTCTTGCACTCCTTTGTCAGCAAGCGCTTGTAGCACCCTCTGATAATAGACTGGGGCCAGATTGATGGGGCCACCGCATCAAAACCAAACTGAGGAGAAACCCGAGTGGGGTCAACATCCACTGTAAGCTTTTCATACCTTGGCGCGAGCTCACGAATATGCTCTGCAAGGGCAGGAAGAGAACCTCGCAGACACCAGCAAAAGAACTCACGATAGCGCTCGTGGAAATGCGGTCCCTTTTCAAAGAGAAGTTCTTCTGAGAAGACCATACCTTTAGAGGGGTATAGCTTTGGAAACCATCGCACATTCTCGATACGCGTGGCATAGGGCCTGGCAGTAAACTCCTTTCGTTTGTCGCATATCAAACTCCAAGCGCACTTGGTGTTGCTTGCTCCAAACCATCTCGCAGCTCTTCCGCTGTTGCGCGCTTCTGTCTCACCTGGGGGACACCACTTATCTAGCTTAAGAGCAGTCGGAGCATAAGACGGCCATCGCTCGAAAACCCACATTGTCAAAAAGGAAATATTGACAAAGGTCAGAACATCGAGGCGGCCACGCGACTCCCTCATAGCCAGAACCAGCTAATCGAGCCTATAGTACAGCGTGCCCAAGACCAAGGGTCCGAGTGCGACTCTCTGGCCAAGAGCGAGCCTCACAGAAAGTGGCAGCACATGGTAGAAGACCCCGTCATGGGGGTGACCATCAATCAGGTACCTCGACAACCAGGCACAGAGAAAGGCACAAAGGGTCAAATGATAACCCTTGCCTTCTACGTAATTCTCGGCCTCCGGGTCCTCGCTCAGAAGCTTTTTAGTAATGCTGCTGTTCGCATAGTCTCGGAAGAAGTACTGCAACCATTTTTTCCAGGTATTCTTCGTAGACGTGTCAACCAGCTGCCAGTTCGGAAGGGGCTTTGTAGTGGTCCACCGAGTGGAGATTTTCTTTACCTCTGCTAGGCACTCCTCCATCTGCGTGTACAAGGCAATTTCCGCAGAGGTTCTCAAGGGACTTAGAGGGTCCACCTCGCCCATGGGGGAAAGCTCGTACAGCATTTGAACGTCCTCGAGCGTGGGGGCAGCCTCGAACTCAGCAAAATGGAACGTGTGAGTCGCAGGCGAGTAACGGGACAGAAGGTCTAGAAGCATGGACTGATCCAACTTCACGGCAGCACCCTTCATAGCACGGATAGCAAAGTATACGCCGGCTTCATTAAGAGTCTCGGCGTGATGATCCAGCACGTGGTCAATCCACTCATCCATATAGTCCAATTTCTGGACGAACGCCTTAGTAGAAATCGCAGTATATGGGAAGTGCCCATTCTCGATCCCCAATCGAACTACATCCTCGGAGCCAACCAACTCGAGCAAGGCCGAGTTAACTGGGCGAGTCAGCGTCAGCAATCGCTCAACTGGAACAGGATCAGGCATCCTCTTCGCCTTCACCCTCGCATGATAGAAATCTTTCCCACCCAGAAAGGGGGCTTTTCGCCACAATGCCTGCGGAAGTTCGGGTATCTCTTCATCTTCCTTGATGGGTCTGGTAACTCTTGTCTTGGCCATTCCTGCGGAAGAGCAAAAAAAAAAGGGGGGAGAAATACCACACTTCAGTTTGAATTTTGGAAATCGAGATCTATGCAAAGGAAAACGAACAGTTCCGGTACCGATTTCAGAAATCGGGGAGTTGCAAGATCCAATATTGTTGAAAGATTAAAACGAAGCGGGTTCAAAGATCAAAGCCTCTTCACAAATCTCATGGGTTTACAGATTCAAAGCGGTTCAAGCAAACACTGGTATCTTAAGTCAAAAGTAAACGAGGCCAACCTTGTTTTCTTGAAGCCTGCTTGGATATGCACAATTGAAGAATACGATTTGCAGTTCTGAACTGGTGATTGATTATCTGGATCTGCTCTCGAAGATCTCCGGGTACCATTCACTTTATGAGAAAGAAGTGATGCCTTGCAATAATGGGCATACAAGGTATTTATCCAAAAGAATGAAGGGCTGCGTCTCTTCAGTAGTCGAATCGCAACCGTCACCGTCGAATCGCGCAATCACAGGACAAGCTGACGTCACGCCTAAAACCCTAAAGGTCAGACGGCACGACTCTAGGGGTTTTAGGTCATAATGACACTCACGGGGGCTGAATCTACCCGTGTTTGAATTGGTGCGTGGCGGCGACGCGCATGTTGGTTTCCGCGCATGGAAGTCTATACGGCTATGAGCCTTCACGCGCAGAAAGGGGGCTAATGTAGATACTGCTTTCTGACATGACAGATCTTGGCCACGTGGCAACCATCCAGCACACCATATTGTGCTCCACAAACACAGGATCACCAGCCGAGCTGATCCATGTGGGGGCTGCGAGACAGAGCCCTCGCATACCACTGCACGGGACCTGTAGGGACTTAGTGGTTTGGAGGCTAGAGTAAGCCCTGTCGCGTGCGAGCCAAGCCCGCGCGCGACCTTTAGTAACTGTTTTGAGAGATCTATGGCACGAGCTCCCTAGACCCGGTCAATCCGGTCAAACCCGGTCAACCTCGTAACGGTTCCGGTATTCGCGCACCACGTGCTATAACGGTTCCTATATACTCGGACGAACGTGCCGTTATGGTTAAGCTAATTAAGCCGCTATTCATGGGCGCATTAACCACACTACAACGGTCATGTTCTCCAGTATATATATCGTTAACCTTTCCATACAAAGGAGAACACACTGCCATACGCGGAAGCTCTGCCAAACCTATGTCTCTCTCTCAGACATTGCTACTGACTTACTCTCTCCCTACACACACCCCTACTCTTCCTGTGCGATCCCTGATCCACTACGTACGGTGTACACGGAGGTCTCCCTGCCGGAATCTCTTGTGCACAACTACACAACATCGTTGGAAACAAAGAAAAATAACCTAGAGAGCTAAAAAAACGATTCAGTTACGTAGGGGTGCAACGAAGAGTAGCTTGGGAGCGGCTTTGAAGATCAGATTTGTTGGGACTTTGAAGGTTTCTATGTTTGAACACTCTCTTTTTTATTTCAATTCTCGTATGGGAACCATGTCATTTGCAATGATAAATATGATGTCTAATTAAGTTATTTCAAGGTTCCATGGTGAACCTACGACACGTTTACTAGTTTTTCGGATTTTCATTCGATAAGTTCACAATCGTTTCATGATCTAATAGTATTGTTTCTTTTATCTATTTTCTCGATTCCGCTTCATTATATTGCTTGGAATGATTGGCTTCCCGAAAATGCTAGTGATCTAGGAGGGTGGGCGAGAGCCACTTTTCTCGAATTTGAAAGAAAAGAGAGAATAACCCTGTAGTGTGAAGAACATAGAGGTGACACATTAAGATTAGCCAATTAACGGTTGAATCGATCGTTAGAACGACTTGTTCGGTGAGCGATGGACCGAGAGGACCTAATCATTGGCAGGATGCTGAAGGGACTAGAACAAAGTCGTTAGCTATCGGTGGATTGATAGGCACGATATCGGCTATAACGTAACGATGTGAGGTACTAAGAGGTATTTGCACTAACTAATTACATAGAAACGGTAAAAGGCTTGCTTAGTGTTGTTAACGAGAATTTCTAAAAATCAAACGTGCCTTAAGGGATCCATTGGATGACTAGTATATTCCCAAATCGTTAAAGCCAACAAAAATATATAAGAAAATATGTCTGTCACTTAATTACTTTTAGTCATTAGTTACGGAACTATACAAAACTCACCTCCTCTAGCCTTTTCACTCAAACTCGCAACTTTAGTACTAATAAAAGAATAACCATCGACAACCCGTGGTTGAAATAAACCCGTTTTATTACTTGACTGTTGGGAAATTGCGAGATTTTCAACCTCGTTCTAATTTGTGGAACCTCTTGAATGTGAAGTGGTCAAAAATTTCCATATTGGTATCTATGAAGGAACTCCGAGTTCCATCCGCACTAGTCATTGGTTTTGGCTTCTCATTGATTTGGATGCTAGTTTGAGGAGTTTCCCCAAAGAATCGATTGACTTTTCCACCGGTGGTTATGGGTGTCACCTATAGTTCCCATTTTTTCGCGAAGTCGTTGATATTTTTGGGCAAAGCTGAAGTGCTTCCTCTTCTTCACCATCATTCTCTTATCTTATCTTCTTCTTCAATAAAAAAATAACGAGAGAAGGAAGTAGAGACTGGAGTCTGCGGAGGGGAGAGGGAGGGATAAGATGAAGATAGGAAAGTAAATAGATGAGGGTTATATGAAGATTGTATTTTTATACTATGTCCAATTTTATATTTCTTGAGGGTATAATGATCTTTTCATATGCACTAGTCTCTGTTAAGTTCTGTCACAGAAGAGGTGTATGTGAACGATCTACGGACAAAAAGGGGTGTAAGTGAAAATCTTTCTAAACTAAGGGAGTGAAGTAAAATTTACCACCATTTAGCAGTGTGAAAATGATCCATAAAAAAAAAGTAATGTTGAAAATAGGGGTGCACACGAATCCGTCAATCCGCACCGATCCGCAAATCCGTCTGATCCGTGACGGATCGGATCCGGACCGATCCGTGACGTATCGGACTAGGATCAAGAAATATAAATCCGATCCGATCCGTTAATCCGTTCGATCCGTTTATATTTATTATTATGTTACTTTTACTAGTTTGATCCATATGATTTGTTCTAATGCTAACTTTAACTTACCAATGTCACTACTTATCAATGTTGTGTTGAATAATTTTGATTTTTGATGACAGAAAAAGGAAGATATTTTCTACGTTAATTAAAAATCTTACTACCTATATAAAAGAAGTTAAGGCCACATTGCGTGGCAGGGGTGGCCCAATCATGTGCTGCCAATTCGGACAAAGTGCCAGCGAAATAGTGATGTAATAGTGACGTGTAGAAAAGGTCGGTTATGCCCTTGCTGACATGGAACAGGTAAGCTGTGGTTGAAGGGCGTTGTGGTCATTTTGGCTCTTCTTTGCCTGGTTTGATATCATAAGGCTTCTGAGAGAAGCCAGCTTCAACCAGAAGCTTCGTTCTTCTCTCTCATCTCTTTCTGTTCTCACTTCCACAGCACCGTGTCTCTTTCTCTCTCTCTCTCTCTCTCTCTCTCTTCGCTTGAAAATTTTGCCCGTCACTTCCGAGAGAAGCTCCTACTGGTGCATGTCCAGATCCGCTTCTCGTGGCTCTGGGGTGTTGCCTATTGCGGTGGTAACTCGCCTGCGGAGGTTGCGATTGTCACTGGCCTCTGGCGGCGGTGACTAGCGGTGGTGATGGTGAGTGGCATAAGATTTTCCCTCTTTCTCTCTCTCTGGTTCTTCCCATTCCAGATGGCTCTCGCACTTCTCTGATCTCTCTCTCACTCCTCTTTTCTCTCTCTTTCGCCGGTGTCCATCATCGAGAGAACCACCGTCGTGGTGTTTGTCGCGGCTCCAATCTGTGCGGTTGGACCTCCGTTGTCGCTCCCAAAACTCAGGTAACAACTCCGATTTGCCGCTGTCAGCTCTTAAAGCAATTAGGGTTTTTTAGATTTGGATGAGTTTTGCCTGTTCTGGGGGATTTGGGTTTTGTTTAAAATTCTATTTTTTATGGTGTTTTCTTCAAATTACAATTTAGGTCATTACATAATTTCCGAACTGTTTTGATGTTTACCTAAGATTGATAATTTGAGTTCGATATTGTTGAGAACATTATACTATTACGTGTTTTCAATTTCAGTCAAAAGGTACTGAGTGAGTTCTTTAATCTTCTGTTTTGATGATTTTGTTTCTAGGTAAAATCCCAAATTTTAGCTGAATTGGAAGGAGTTTTGTGTTTGGGGATTAGATTTTGTGGACACCCAGATTGTGATTTGGGTCAATTTAGCTGAATTGAAAGGAGTTATGTACTTGGGGATCAGATTTTGTGGGTGATTTGGGTCAATTTCAATTTTTCAAAAGTTTCTTTGTAGTTGTGATGTTAGATTGAGTTTTAATGCTGTTTTTTGGTTGGTTGATTTTAGTAGGTACATGCAATCATGGGGAAGAATGGTTCTGGGAAGAGCACTTTTGCAAAGGTTGGTGCCAAATTGTTTGTGTGAAACTTTCAGAAAGTTGATGTACTCATCAGTGTAGGACTCCGTTTACTGTGAATGGTCTAATGTTTTCATGCATCCAATTTTAATCATAGACTTCGGGACAATTAACTGATTTGTATGAAGTTAAATTTGTTGTTTATGCTGGTTTCTCCGATTATTTGGTATGTAATCACATTTTTTTTACTCTGGGTATTGGTATGGACTTCAGTATTTGGTATTCCAGTTTGTCCCACTTCGACTGTGATCCATTAGGTTTCTACATTGGCTGTGATGATATGTTTCTCAGTTTGTATAATCAATTTGTGAACTTCTTTTGGATTTTTCTTTTTCTTTCTGTTGTTGCAGGTTAAGTGTCGTGTGAAGCAGTTAGAAGCTGGTATCTCCAAGGATGTTCAAGCCTGTGAGAACGCTCTGCTTGCGTTCATTGTTGGTGTGAAGCAAATGATCTGTTGTTTTAGCGAGGTAAAGTGAATCTATTTTGGTTGGTTTTACATCTATTGTGAAGATTTAAAACATACATTTGTGCATATCTTGCAGGGGGAAGCTTGTTCTAAAATAACTGAAGAAGATCAAAAACATCTAATTTCTGCACACACAGGAACAGAAAGATCTACTAGCAAGCTACAATGCACAACATCTAAAGAAACAGTGCATCATCCTTATGGCCCCTGCAGTTACCAAGGATCAGCATTGGTAATATCATGTGTACATTGAGGATTCCTTGGAGTCTAAATCCACCTTTGGGGTTCAATCTGCCACGAGGACTGTTCAGGTCCATTTCAATGCCCATTTGTGAACTATATTGTTTCAATTGATCTCATATTGTCTATCTTCGATTATTTGAGGACTTCAACGAGTTTTTGTAGCTGTTAATTCTGATTTGTATCATTGGGCTTGTCGGTAGAGCTTATGGGTGAACCAATGATCTGGATGGTATATGCAGTGAATATGTAAGAAGTGACATGGAAAAATGATAATTGAAATATGAGTTAACATGAATAATTTTACAGAGACTTCAGAGGGATATATAGTATCTTCCTTTAGTGTGGTTGCTTTCCAACTATAGCCGCATTGTGGTTGATTTTAGGATTTTATGGAAATGATAGCTAAGGTGTCCCTCTTATCAGAGAAACATAGGATCCTGTTTGAGTAAAAGAGGAGGGGCTTTGTTTATATCTTGTGTTAATGGAAAAGGTTATACATGTCGTGGTAGAAAGTCAATGCCCTTAGAAGATCTTGACATCAAGAACATCTATCGTAATCTTATGAGACTCGACAGATAGGTTCGCCGACGAGGATGAACCTAAGAAGACATTGTTGGATGATCCCTTAAGATTCCTCGGAGATATTCGAATTGGTAATGCAACTATTTTTTTTATTCTCTTTCTTCACTATAATATTGCTGATTTTTAATATTACTGAATTTCTTAATAAATATAGTTAGCGAAGTAATGTTCTTTGGTAAAGTACAGAAGTGCCTTATCATCCCAGTGAACTTATCTCGTGCTCTGTGCCTTTTCTATCAGATCTTGGTTGCCAGGGTTTTGTGATGCACATTTTCATTTGATTTTTCTGAATATTTTTTTGATGTGTTATCATCTGGATAATGAAATCGGGGAACTTTTCCTGCTTAGGGTTTGCCATTATCGAGTATATTACATATAAGCAACATGATTTAGCTGTGCTACTATTTGGAGCATCTTAGGTGCTGCTTTTGGGTTTCAAAGGGAAAAAAGGTGTTCAATTGTATGTCAAGTTTTTTTAGTACAAACTCTGACTTCATTGGCTTTGCGGACTTGCTAAACTTGCTTCCCACTTTTACTGCTAAACTTGCATCCTACATTTACGATACAATTGTTTGAATTGATCGGCAACAAGTGAATAATTCTCGAATGCTCTGCCATAAATGCTTCGTTGCGTTTCCAGTGCTTCAGTTTCAGTTTATGAAATGTGATTTCTTTGGAGGCGGTTTTTTGTGAACTGTGATCAACATCTCGCTATTTTTTACCCTTCCCAAATGTAGCTTATGTTGTTGTGAGAGGCTGTGACGATAGGTTTCTAGAGTTGCAATTCAGACTACGATTCGACTCTTATCTTGGCGGGGTGATTTGTAGGGATCCTCATCTCTCCCTGTTGCAGCCATGGTTGTGTCACCGCAGTCTGATTGCATTCACAGATCTGAGCCTCTTTTCATGGTCAGTATGCAAGATGCTTCAAAGAACAGTGATTGGTCAACACCCAAATCTGCTTCTTTATTATTAGCCGAAATTTCAAGTTGTGAATCATTCTATTTTCCTTTCAAGACTTCCTGCACCCATTCTCTTAAATCATTTCGATTCGACAAGGTTTGTTGTTATCAATTGTTAACCAGTCGAAGACTTTCTGAGTTTGGTTTGGTTGGATTTGGATTTATCAGGTGCTATGTTCTTGATACAAGTAAAACCAGTGAGGGACGCCATTCTGCAGGCTTTATTGTTGGAATAGATGCCCTAGAGGCAATCTAGTTTAGTATGAATTTGTAATTGGCTAGAAAATTCATTTATTATTTATTGGATATTTAATATAATGAAGTCCTTAGATTTACAATCGTGTTGTTTATCTTAAATATCCCTAGTCAAGTATAATGATTAAATGGGACAATCATCTATAGACTAGTATGGGGTTGGATTGATATGGAGATATCACGATCCAACACATAGGTGTGCATTACGGAATGTTGTACTGGATTGACCCATTACCGAGAAGGCTACATACACGTTATGTTGAGTCACAAGTGCTTCTCGGGTACAATGGTATTGTCATCCTTAGACTTGAAGTCATTAGATATTCTAGTTGTGGATCATTGTGATCTTGGTAGCGTTAAACGCTACACCGTAATTGGGTAGTTATAAAGGCGTGTACTGGATACAATGAGAAGCAAGCTTAGAGATCGTAGTGGACGTAGAGAGGATTTGCCCCTCCCACATAACGGGAGCAAATATCCAAGGCCACTCGAAGGATAGTGCTTATAGAATGTCTGGCCAGACTCAAATAAATCAATATATGGGATATTGATGTTATTTGCACGAATAAGGCTATTCCATGGATCGAGAAACTAGGGATTGGATATACGAGTGTGACTTGTATGTCTCGTGTCCAATCCGGATATGGAGGCAAAGGGATGAGACAATTACTTGTACAAGGTTGTCTAGATGACTATTCTATTAGTTGGCTAGAATGGATGTTTTGCTAGAAACCGCTCCATATTAGCAAATAGTTGCTACCAACTAGATAGAACCTATGGGGTCACACGCTATATAGAGTTGTACTAGATTTGGGAATTAATTAATTGGATTAATTAATTAGAAGGATCACTTTGCAAACCCTTGCAAACTTAGTAGGGACTAATTTGCAAGGAAGGGACTAAATTGAATTCTAGTAGGACTAGAATAAGTCCTTTAGGTAGTTAACAAGGAGTTGTTGGACTATATAAAGGACCCTCCTTCCTTCCTTCCCTACACAACTTATGCTCTAAAGAGAACATAACAAGAGTAGGAGAGAACAAAGGAGAGAGAGAGCAAGCAACAAGAGGGACGCCGCCCCCTTGCCGCCGCCCACTCGTCCCCGACGCCACAAGAGGGTCGAGCCCCCTTTTGTGCCTCGTTTTGCGTGATTCCTTCACCCTCCTTTCATTCCGGGCTAGCACCAAGGAGATTGGAGATCTAGGATCAACTCTAGGCGTGGATCAACTATAGAGAACGTGACACTATTCGCGTTTGAAGTCATCAAGGAGAACCCAAAGGTGTGTTTATGATTTCTTACCTTTACTATCGTTATGCATCTAGACTTGTGATCCGTGGAGGGTTTTGCATGGTTGTTTGTTTGATTATGCTTCCGTTTGCGCGATCCATGAATCAAAACCCTACAGTGGTATCAGAGCCACATGTCATAGAGCATAAACGTAGTTTATGTGTTACATTCTTGTTGTTTTACACCTTAATTTGTTGTTTATCGCGTAAAACAAGACAAATCAAGCATTGGATGCAATTTGTCAAATAACTAATCATAACAAGACCCAATTATTGCATTGGATGCATGAATTGGTGAGTTTGAGAAATTTTAGGATCTTAGATCTAGGGTTTGGGCATCCTTGGGGAAGAAGGAGTTCTCCCACAACAAGGAAACAACCAAACTTGGGCTCCAAGCAAGGAGGTTGTTTTGGAAACAACCTCCACAAGGAGGTTCGGCCCCCTAGGGGACCGCCCCCTTGCTTGCCGCCCAAGCTTGGAGCCCTAAGGGGCCGGGCGGCCCTAACCCGCGGGCCTAGCTTGCGGGTTTTGGGCCGGGCCGGCCCTAGGGCTTTATGGTTCACTTTGTTTGGGCCCGGGCAATTGGATTGTTGGGCCCATGGACCGTTTTAACCCTAAAAATCCTAAAATCAATTAAAATTGACCAAGCGCGTTAAAATTGGATTTTAACTGTTTATGTGCAAATCGCATGGTGATTGGATATGGCCTTAGGATGTGGTTTGATGTGGATGTTTAATTTTGTGGTTTGGTTTTACGGCCTGCGAGCTGATCAATTAATTGTAATAATTAATTAGGGTTTTATGGCCTGCGTGCCAATTTTTTTTTCTCAACTTGTGAGATTTATTTTATTTAGTATAGATATTAGCTAGTGCTAGATAAAGTAGATTGTTAGCCAAGATTGGAGAAAAGAAGCCCAAAGCCAAAGGAGCCACAAAAGATGGAGCATGGAGCATGGAGCACACCACATGACTATGAAGGATGGACCAAAAGATCAAGACGCATGGAGATGTGTTTGTTTAGGGTTCATAGATAATTCCATTGGCTTGGAATTATCTTAGTCTAGAAAAGGCCATATCCACATCACGTTTAATTTCTGTTTTGTGGTTGTTTATTTATTGTCTTATTATTTGTGTGTTTGGTGTATGGATGATGCATGCAATTAGGATAATAAGATAATTAGACAACCCGGATCTATTATTTGGAGTTGTGCCCAAACTCAAATAGATAGATTAGTTGATATTGATCAACAAAATAATTAAAATTGAAAAATCCCTCAAATTTTAAAATATTGTGTTCTTGCCTTCTCGTTATTTAAACACTCATTATCATCATTATTTATCAAGTTCGTGCGTGCCAAAGCATGGCGACTTGGTTCATAATGATGGAATGCGATGGCACATAACAATGTGCAATTGTTTAGATAAGAGGTTGAACACAACTAGGCTATTAATTTGATTAAGAAACCTAGAGGCAATCAATTGGGATTATCCATATGGATGGATAAATAAGTAGTTATTTGCCCGATTGAACCAAGAGTTGCATATGGGATGCAATTGGAATCGTTCCTACCTAAGAAGTAATCGAATTATGGGTGACTTGCCAAAGCAAGCTCATAAGGAGATGAAAAAGATGGATCTTGGCCCACTAGAAAATATAAGGATATTTTCCGCATTAATATCTTGAGGGTTATTAATCCGTAGTAAAATAGTGGGAGCTATATTTAATAAACTAGCCATTATTAAATATAGTCAAAAATTCACAAATACTAAAACTTGCGTATTTTCCTTTTTGTAGAATTCCAAATGGCAAACAACTCATCGAGTTCACAACATTCCCTACGATCTGTCCTTGAGAAGGACAAGCTCTCTGGAACCAACTTTCTCGACTGGTACAGAAACTTGAGAATTGTTCTCAAGCAAGAGAAGAAGCTGTACGCAATAGAGGAGCATGTTCCAGAAGGTCCAGAGAATCAGACACCTGCTGCCTTAAAGGCGTATCAAAAGCGTGTTGATGACGCTAATGATGCGGCCTGCCTAATGCTTTGCACCATGACCTCTGAGCTTCAGAAGCAACATGAGAACATGAATGCTGTCGATATGATCGAACATCTAAAGCAGCTCTTCCAAGAGCAGGCGAGGGTAGAGAGGTATGAGGTCTCAAAGGCACTGTTCAAATGTCATCTGGCAGAAGGGAACCCGGTGGGACCCCATGTACTCCGAATGATCGGGTACTTGGAGAATCTCGCCCGGCTTGGGTTCCCGGTCGGCCAAGAGTTGGCAACCGATCTCGTGTTGCAATCGTTGCCCGAGAGTTATGGACAGTTCATTATGAACTATAACATGAACGAGATCGTTAAACCACTGCCAGATTTGCTCAACATGTTGAGGACGGCTGAACAGAGCATCAACAAGGGTAAGGGCAAGGCCATTATGATGGTGCATAAAGGAAAGGGCAAAAAGTTTGCATCTTCCTCCAAGGGCAAAGGCAAGTCAGTTGCAAAGTCCAAGGAACAAGCCCTTAAGCCTATTGGTGCCATTGCCAAGGTCGTGACTAAGGGTGAATGTCACTACTGTAGTCAACCTGGACACTGGAGGAGGAACTGCCCAAAATATCTGGAGGACAAGAGGCTTGGAATAGTGATTCCACCACCACCAGGTATTTTTGTTGTAGATGTCAATTTAACTGTCTCTACATCATGGGTATTAGATACTGGATGTGGATCTCATATTTGTCGAAATATGCAGGATCTAAAGAGAAGTAAAAGATTGGCTAAAGGGGAGGTAGATCTGCGCGTTGGGAATGGAGCAAAGGTTGCTGCGTTGGCCATAGGCGTGTGCGAGCTATCTCTGCCTTCAGGATTAGTTTTAGAATTAAATAATTGCTATTTTGTGCCTGCTATGAGCAGAAACATTATTTCTATTTCTTGTTTGGACAAGGAAGGTTTTATTATTTCAATAAAGAACAATTGTTGTTCCTTTTATTTGAATAATATTCACTATTTTAGTGCGCAATTATTTAATGGACTTTATGTCCTTGATCTAAGCAATCCTATCTACAACATTAATACCAAGCGGATTAAAATAAATGATTTAAATCCTGCTTATTTATGGCATTGTCGTTTAGGCCACATAAATGAGAAACGTGTATCTAGACTCCATAAGGATGGATTACTAGACTCATTTGATTTTGAATCATATGAGACATGTGAGGCTTGTTTATTGGGAAAAATGACAAAGTCCCCTTTCAATAAGAAAGGTGACTAGTGAGCAATTGGCGCTCATACATACCGATGTGTGTGGGCCATTTGCCACGCCTGCCAGGGGTGGTTATGTCTACTTCATTACATTTACTGATGATTACAGTAGATATGGATTTGTGTACCTTATGAGGGTAAAATCCGAATCCTTTGAAGTGTTCAAAGAATTCAAGAATGAAGTAGAGAAGCAACTTGGCAAAAGTATCAAGGCTCTACGATCGGATCGTGGAGGGGAATACTTAAGCCAAGAGTTTGACGACTATCTTAGAGAGTGTGGGATCGTGTCCCAACTCACTCCACCCGGAACACCACAATGGAATGGCGTGTCCGAGAGGAGGAATCGAACCCTATTGGATATGGTTCGGTCTATGATGTGTCAAACCGATCTTCCATTATCATTTTGGGGCTACGCTCTATTAAGTGCAGCTTTCACCATTAACCGTGTTCCATCTAAATCAGTCATGAAGACACCATATGAGATGTGGAGTGGGAGGCGTCCCACATTGTCGTTCATGAGGATTTGGGGCTGCGATGTCTATGTAAAACGTTTACAATCAGACAAGCTAGGGCCTAAATCGGATAAGTGTAAATTTGTGGGGTACCCTAAGGAAACTAAGGGATACTACTTCTACAATCCAACCGAGAACAAAGTGTTTGTTGCTCGGACCGGCGTGTTTCTAGAAAGAGAGTTTGTCTCTAAAGAAGCAAATGGGAGGAATGTAGAACTTGAAGAATTTCAAGAACCACAAATCACAGAACCGATTATGGAACATGAACAGGAATCACAAAGCAGTTGTGGAGCCACCTGTTCAGGTAACACAAGAGCTTCGTAGATCTAGTAGAGTGCGCCAGGAACCCGAGAGGTACGGACTTCTCGTAACTGATTCCGGTGACACGATGCTCATAGATGATGAGCCTACTACCTATGAGGAGGCCATGAATGGCCCAGACTCGCAGAAGTGGCTTGAAGCCATGAGATCCGAGATGGAATCCATGTATACCAACAAAGTATGGACTTTGGTGGAACCACCTGATGGGGCGCGACCCATAGGGTGCAAGTGGGTCTTCAAGAAGAAGATCGACATGGATGGTAATGTGATTACCTATAAGGGCCGATTGGTGGCTAAAGGATTCAGACAGATTCATGGTATTGACTATGATGAAACCTTTTCACCAGTCGCTATGACCAAATCCATCCGAATCCTACTTGCGATTGCAGCGTACTACGACTATGAGATTTGGCAGATGGATGTCAAAACAGCATTCCTTTATGGGAATCTCCTCGAGGACGTGTATATGATACAGCCGGAGGGTTTTGAGGATCCAAAGCAAGCCAACAAAGTCTATAAGCTGCAACGATCCATTTATGGATTGAAGCAAGCTTCTAGGAGTTGGAATCGACGTTTTGATGAAGGGGTCAAAGAGTTTGGCTTCATCAGAAACGAAGATGAGTCTTGTGTCTACAAGAAGGTTAGTGGGAGCTCTGTAGCTTTTCTGGTCTTGTATGTGGATGACATACTACTCATTGGAAACGACATTCCCATGCTGCAATCTGTGAAAGATTGGCTAGGAAAGTGTTTCTCAATGAAGGACTTAGGGGAAGCAGCCTATATACTCGGTATAAAGATCTATAGAGATAGATCTAAGAGGTTGCTAGGCCTAAGTCAAAGTACATATATTGACAAGGTGTTGAAACGGTTCAACATGCAAGATTCCAAGAAGGGATTCTTGCCCATGTCACATGGAATCACTCTTTCGAAGAGTGGATGTCCTTCCAATGAGATTGAGAAGGAACACATGAGTAGGATTCCCTATGCCTCGGCCATAGGATCTATCATGTACGCCATGTTATGTACTAGACCAGATGTGTCATATGCCATGAGTATGACAAGCAGATACCAATCCAATCCGGGTGAGAGTCACTGGATTGCTGTCAAGAACATCCTAAAGTACTTGAGAAGAACTAAGGATGCTTTCTTGATGTTTGGCGGTGAGGAAGAGTTGCGTGTAAGGGGTTACACTGATGCAAGCTTCCAAACCGATAGAGATGACTTTAGATCACAGTCGGGATATGTGTTTTGCCTGAATGGAGCAGCGGTGAGCTGGAAGAGTTCCAAGCAAGAGACGGTAGCTGATTCTACAACAGAGGCTGAGTACATTGCTGCAAATGGCGCAGCAAAGGAGGCTGTTTGGATCAGAAAGTTTGTTTCTGAACTTGGTGTGGTCCCTAGCATTGCGGATCCAGTGGAGTTGTTCTGTGACAACACTGGGGCGACCGCGCAATCAAAGGAACCCAGATCGCACCAGAAGTCCAAGCATGTGCTCAGGAAGTTTCATCTGATTCGAGATATTATCGATAGAGGAGACGTTCGGATATGCAAGATTCCTACAGATGATAATCTGTCAGACCCGCTTACGAAGCCTCTCACGCAGTGGAAGCATGAAGGGCACACTAGGAGTATGGGCATACGAGATGCGCCAGATTGGCTCTAGTGCAAGTGGGAGACTGTTGGAATAGATGCCCTAGAGGCAATCTAGTTTAGTATGAATTTGTAATTGGCTAGAAAATTCATTTATTATTTATTGGATATTTAATATAATGAAGTCCTTAGATTTACAATCGTGTTGTTTATCTTAAATATCCCTAGTCAAGTATAATGATTAAATGGGACAATCATCTATAGACTAGTATGGGGTTGGATTGATATGGAGATATCACGATCCAACACATAGGTGTGCATTACGGAATGTTGCACTGGATTGACCCATTACCGAGAAGGCTACATACACGTTATGTTGAGTCACAAGTGCTTCTCGGGTACAATGGTATTGTCATCCTTAGACTTGAAGTCACTAGATATTCTAGTTGTGGATCATTGTGATCTTGGTAGCGTTAAACGCTACACCGTAATTGGGTAGTTATAAAGGCGTGTACTGGATACAATGAGAAGCAAGCTTAGAGATCGTAGTGGACGTAGAGAGGATTTGCCCCTCCCACATAACGGGAGCAAATATCCAAGGCCACTCGAAGGATAGTGCTTATAGAATGTCTGGCCAGACTCAAATAAATCAATATATGGGATATTGATGTTATTTGCACGAATAAGGCTATTCCATGGATCGAGAAACTAGGGATTGGATATACGAGTGTGACTTGTATGTCTCGTGTCCAATCCGGATATGGAGGCAAAGGGATGAGACAATTACTTGTACAAGGTTGTCTAGATGACTATTCTATTAGTTGGCTAGAATGGATGTTTTGCTAGAAACCGCTCCATATTAGCAAATAGTTGCTACCAACTAGATAGAACCTATGGGGTCACACGCTATATAGAGTTGTACTAGATTTGGGAATTAGTTAATTGGATTAATTAATTAGAAGGATCACTTTGCAAACCCTTGCAAACTTAGTAGGGACTAATTTGCAAGGAAGGGACTAAATTGAATTCTAGTAGGACTAGAATAAGTCCTTTAGGTAGTTAACAAGGAGTTGTTGGACTATATAAAGGACCCTCCTTCCTTCCTTCCCTACACAACTTATGCTCTAAAGAGAACATAACAAGAGTAGGAGAGAACAAAGGAGAGAGAGAGCAAGCAACAAGAGGGACGCCGCCCCCTTGCCGCCGCCCACTCGTCCCCGACGCCACAAGAGGGCCGAGCCCCCTTTTGTGCCTCGTTTTGCGTGATTCCTTCACCCTCCTTTCATTCTGGGCTAGCACCAAGGAGATTGGAGATCTAGGATCAACTCTAGGCGTGGATCAACTATAGAGAACGTGACACTATTCGCGTTTGAAGTCATCAAGGAGAACCCAAAGGTGTGTTTATGATTTCTTACCTTTACTATCGTTATGCATCTAGACTTGTGATCCGTGGAGGGTTTTGCATGGTTGTTTGTTTGATTATGCTTCCGTTTGCGCGATCCATGAATCAAAACCCTACATTTATATCTTTAAAGAAGCGTTCCAGAAGTTGATACAACAGAACCATCAGAAGCTGGATCTTCTATAAAAGGTCTGGTGGCTGACTTTCTATCAACATGGCTTATTCAGAAGTCGTGTTGTGACTCTCTGCAAGAAGGTGCATTTTATTTTGAGGACATACTCATTGGGTTAACCAAATTTTCGTCGTCTTGATTTAAGCAAGGGCACCTTCATTTGGCGAAGTGTTTACTGATAATCTTAGTTCAAAATGTACATACCAGTCTTTGCAGTGGGTGATAATTAGAAGTAATATTGATTATGTATCCGAGAAACACATTGATTTGATATTCCCCCCCCCCCCCTTCAGAACAAAGGATTGACAGGAATTCAGAAGTCCGTGACTGAAACTTCGCCATCAGATTATTATTTTTGTTTACCTTTTATGGCTGATTACTTGACGGCAACCATTTTTTACCCCTAACTTTCTGGTTCTTGCAATAGTTTCAGACAATTTAATTCCATATTATCTTAGGTTTTGAACAATGCAGGTAACAACTAATCAAGAATTTGTGTGTTTCAGATGTTCAATTATAGTCTCTATCTATGTTCGAACCTATTTCGATTTACCTTCTTTTGCATGTTGATTTTTGTGTAGTTTGGAGCTTTATTAGTTCTGAAAACCCTAATTCTGTTCATTTGTGTTGATTTCCAGATCTCTCGGCACATGAAGCTCCCTGCAACGTAGCAATACGATTGTATCCGAAAAACAGGCGATGCAGTGCATGATCTACAGAAAGATACAAAGCTGAAGATGAGGGAAAATATAGAATTCAAACGCGCAGCCTCAACTGACTGTAACCCCGTAGTTGGCAACCCAAAGTTGCTTCAGATGTAGAAGGCGGCGATTCGGCTTCACGGACCAGCCAAACTTCAGGTTTCTTTTGCATTTATTTTATTATCAAATTATCCTGATTTGTGGGTTCTTTGTAATATTCATGTGTATTTCCCGATACGAGATAATTGACTCAATTGTTCCTCTGTGCTAGATTTTGCGCTAGAGTTCATGTATATATTTAGGCAGGATGGCCTATGGCTTAGAGGAGTGTAGAATCAGCTGCCATTGGCTAGGAATTGTTAGATTGGACCACTATCAACTAAAGCGTAAAATCTAAAAACTTTTTAGTACATCTTCACACGCAAGAGGACAGCTTGCTAGGAAAATAATGGAAAATTATTCACCAATATTCTTGTGTTGTTGGCAACAAGCTATAGAATAGATGGCTTTAAGACTTGAAGCTTTGAACTCGTTATTAATTCAGGTTTAGGGTAAAGGGGCTGAGGGCAAGTTTGGGAATGCTGTGGCGGTGGTATTTTAGTTGATTAACTATAATGAGGCCAGCCGAATTATTGATGGTAACTTCGACGGTAAGGTGTATTTTTAGTTGACGAAAATGAAGTTTGTTTGAATTTTTTTGTTGCATTCATATCCTTCAGATTGTATCTTCTTAATTCTTCCGTTCGGACATGAATTCTTAATACATTTGATTGGTGGGCTCGGGTACTAATCAATTTTCTTGGACTTCATAAACACTCTCCCCTTCAGAAGTTGTTGAAATACTGAAAGGGTAAGGGTTAGGAATTAGGATACATCTATTACCACTCCAATCAGGTGAAACGTTAAGGGTATGTCATATTGGTATGATGTTGATGTACTTGCAAAAGAAGCTCAATCTTTCTGATACATTACTCAGGTCTGCAAGATGGAGAAATCTGAGCCGAGAATTGTGAGAATAAGATTCAGTTGTAGTTAGTTTTTCATTAATTGATGACGGCTCAGACAGCTCTATAATATCAGCGCCCATAGAAGGGGTAAATGTTTCTGTTTCCAGCATATTTTTATGAATAGAATGTTGTAAAGATGAACTTTTTCCACCTAGATTTGAAAACCAGTAGTGTAGAAGGAATATTGGAATCTGGAGAGGAGGTGCAACAAGATATTAATAAGCTTGTGTTCTTAAATTTGAATTGGTTGTGCGTTTGATTGGTTGTAATACATGATTTCATGATAGCAACAGCATATCACTCCATCCAACTGTAGGGTGTTGGCACATTTTTTTCCTTTTACCTGCTGTACGTCTTCTAAATGAACAACTTTTGTGAAAATAAAGTTTGGGACATTACCTATTATCATGGTAAAGCTCAACCTCACTTGCTCATGTCTGTTGCACATTTTCATGCATATTTGTGGTATCTGTATAGTAGCAAGAGTTTCACTGATTGCTGTATTTCATATATAAGGTTACGAGTCTCCTATTCACAGTGTCAAGAAATCAGGTTCTGGATGTTTTTGTTTGATGTTTATGGTTCCGGGTTTAGGGTGAATTTTGGTTTGTTTTGAAGTTTGTGGTTCTGGGTTGGTAATGAATATGGGGTTGGAGTCTCATTTAGCGTTGACCAATCCAGCTCTGGACTCATTTAATTCGACGTCGGTGTTCTAAAGAAGCAATTCTCTCTTTCCTACTTTCAGACTCTGAGGGACTGCACAGCCAGCAATCCAGTTTCGCCCTCAATTGATTTTTCGCCAATCAGTAAGGATAGAAGCGATCATGTTAAGATCAAATTGTTCTATGTTAATTATATTTCATTCTTAAATTGAGTACTCATGTAAAAAATTAGTAGCTATGATAGATAATTGCCTTTGTTTTGATGGATTGTGGAATCGGCATTAACCATTTTCACCTGCAAGTTAGATTCTGGGATAGAACTGAGGAATATGTTTCACCCATGCTTCCAATACTAAAACTCTTTGGTGTATGTTTAGCACACAATTCGTGTGACCTGTTTAAGTTTCACTTGGAGTATCTGCGGTAGGAAAATATCTATATGGAAGACAAATCGCTTTAGGTAGATGGACAGATCAACACACTCGGATTATTAGGGAATTTGAGGAGGCTAGAGGTTAGAGGATTGTTATAGTTTAGCTGCAATTATTTATCTCTCTGTCATGTTTTATTTTTTCTTTTCTGTGGTACGAACGAGGTTCGAGCTAAATTGAAGTTCTGGTATGCATTCTAATATGGTTGTGGTTCGATTTTATGCATACTAGCAATGATTTGAATTGATAGATTATGTGTGAAGATTATTTTTTTCCCTCTGACTCATTAAGTGTGGAGATTGTTTTTTTCTGTAAATGGTCAGGGGTTTTTCAGTTTCTTATTTGCTGGTACTCCTTTAGGAAGCTTAAGAAGGTTAAGAGGAGTAATGCTCAGATGCTTGCCATCAATAAGGTAAGCTTTCTTGCAACTTGTGTTTGGTACAATAATTTGTAGTTGCTGAATTGAGTTGTTTAAAGGTTACATATGCTGCTATGTTGTGTTATTGCATTTGCTTAGATCATAGGCATTGATATATTATTGCACATTTGATTTTGTAGATTAGTTCATTCCATTGTGATGCCTTACTTGCCTCACCGTGAGATTTTCTGATGCATTGAAGTCTGATATGCGTGATTTCTCTGAGTTTAATTCTTCGTTGATTTGCAGGGAAGAAGATGGCCATGTCGAGCTTCGACCAGATCAGGGTAATTCATTTACTCTTGTCAACTGCCTTAGTTTCTTATCTCTTTGGATATCAAATGGATGTTTCATAGTTTATGCAATATTATGCACTCTCTAAAATTTAAAGCTATAACATGATCTGTTTGAGGTACAATTCCACTATGTTAGCATCTTAGCAGAAACTACACAAGGAAACCGTATCACAATTGCCAATGTCAAGATATCTGGGCTAGATGTTTTAATTGGTTCTTTCTTCTTTGTTTTAGAATGAAATAGAGTTGGAAACTTATATTCTGAAACAACAAGCTACTGCTATAGGAAGTAGAGTTTTTGATACCTTTGATTTAGTTGTTACTAATAGCACCTGTAAGCAGTTTGGTAGGAACCCTACTTTGCTCAAACCTACAAAACAGGCTCTTTTGACACATGTACTGCAATACCTCTAAGCAGACTTAAGCTCAGTTATAAGTTTACGTCAAAAAAGTCTACGACCAAAAAATGAAGAAAAAAGATGTGCATGTTTGGTGTAAAAGTTGTTACGTCCAAAAATTCTAGAAAAGATTAAGAAATCCAACTTTTTCTTAAAATCATTTCACACTATGAACTTATTAATCAAATTCAAACGTTCGGCTTATAAGTCACACACCAAACACTACTTATAAGTTGTCTTCAACTTATAATCCATAACTGACTTATAAGCAGCTTATAAGTCCTACCAAACTCCCCTTATATCATCAAACCATTGATGCTGTAATGAAATAAAAATAAACTCCATAGCATGCAAGTATGTAATACTTCTAAGTTTCACCAGTATTGTAAGGTTTATGCTTCAGTTTCTAACGAACGTATTCACTTAATTACACAACAGTTGAGCAAATTGTTGGCGGGCCCTAAAAGTTGTGGCTACATATGACGTGACTTCATATTGGAATCCCTTTATAATGCTTTCTTCTTCTTTAGATTCACCATTACATAGTTTAGATTTCTCAGTCCTCTTTCTAACATTTCGTCAACTTCATTTTCAGAAACAAGAACCACCTTCAGAATTTGCTGAACAAGCTCCCAGAACAAGGATTTCAGCTCATAATGGCTGCTCTGATGGCTTAGATTCAAGAGATAATCAAGCACGAAGCCCTGATTCTGTTCTTATTAGTAACCACTCTAGCTCAGGTGAAAAGGACATATGAAATATATCTGAAGATCTCATACCTCCTGAGCCTTACTCTTCACAGTCCCGCGATTCTTCCCAGACGATCAAAACGCTGGCTTCTAAACTAGTATGTTGCTCTTTTAACTATCCTGCTTTTTTATATCCCTGAAACGGTGGTATGTCTTAGCGAATAACAACCACAAAAGAAGAAGAAAATGAAATTTTCCAAGGTGTCAGATACTGGAAAGGTGCCACTTCGTTCCTCACAACATACAAAATGCTCTTGCTGTGATGCGACAGAGACCATAGAATGGAAGGAGGGACCTTTTGGACCAGAGATTCTTTGCAATTCATGTGGAATTCAATACAAGTAAGCAAAGTGTGTGAGCCATTGTTTGCACTCACTGGTTAACTCCACGCCTGAAGAGATTTTTTGGGGGGGGGGGGGGTTAATCGCAGAAGGGTCGCATGTTTAGAAATGTTCTTTTAGCCTACACGGTTTATATTTTCCATCCATGTTCTTAGGAGGTGAACATTTTTCTGTGCATTGTACAGAAGATGAAGTGAGTATAGAGAAAGATAATGCTATTTTATTGCTGTTTAGAGTATATTTTTCTCAGTCGTTTAAGTTTCTCCTGTTGTATGCTTAGGTGTCCGTTCACACCATCCGACTGCCAAAGCAAAGCACTGTGGCCGACGTTATTAATGAACTGAAAACAAAGGTATAATCTTGTTTGCCCCTGTGCTTTACATTTGCATTTGCCTTGGGTATAATCTGGTGTATTTGCTTTCGCCTTTCTAGATTCAAATTGTTATATGGTTTCCCGCTCATTTGGTAAACATGTTTGACCTTTTTCTTTCAAATCATCTGCCATTCTTGAATATGTCGATTTGTCTCATCCACATGCTGAGCTTACATTGCTTGACGTTTTCTACCATCAGATATAGAAGGTATCTTGGTTCAATTTGTTTCATCCACAAGCTTGTGGGTTAATTATCGAGAGAATGATACGTTCTAATTTGGCTCTGTTGTACGCAGATATTTCGTTCCTGTGAAAAGATTGAGAACATTAATGATCAATATTGGACATTACAGGCAGAGGCTTTTGACATATTACATTGTTAGAGATTCAATAAATTATTTAAAAAAATGCACTTAAAAATGTTACATGCATCATGTTTGCCACTTGAAGGTTGAGGGTTCGATTACATTTGCCAAAGGGTTATGGGTGAAAACTGTGGCTGGTTGTGCGAATGAGACATCGATGACTGGTATTCACAGTGACTGTTTGGCCTTCTAATTGCCAGGTTTTGTCTCCTCTGCTGGTCTTTTATGACATGAATGTTATGTGTGGTTGTTTTTGTTGATTAAATTTTATTTCTTTCTACCATGATATGGACTGTTTTTGTCTGATACGCTGGCCTTCTAATGATCTGATACATGTGTGGTGTTTGTGTTTTTTGCAGATTAAATTTGAGTTTTTCTTAGCATGATATGTACTGTTTTGGTTTCATATGCTGGCATTTTAATGTTATGAATGGTATATGCACCACCCATATGCTCCGTAACAGGAAAAAAATGAGTACTTCAACTGAGTTGGATGGAGAAGTAGCACACTAATGAAACAACGATAGAAATATTCAATATTTTGTTATTCTTTATCCATCTCTTGCAAAGTAAATTTGTTTTCCATGAATCGTCTATTTAAAGCAATACTTTTCCTGTTTTTCTTAGATTGTTTCTCTATGAAATTGTTTCTTTAGGTTTGGGCTTGTGCAATCTGCTCCTTCTGATGAGGAGGCAAAAAAGAAAGCTCGGCTTGACAGATTTGGAGTAGTCCCTACGGCTGGTCTGCGGGAGGAAGAGAAAAAGAAAGCAAGGGTATTGAGGTCAGATTGGTTCCGACTCCCAACAATACGTGACACCCTTTCTTTTGATTGCTAATTTCGAATGAGATACATTATTCTTTGTAATGGTTTCTAGGTTTGCGCAAGCTACTCCTGGTACTCTATCGCAAGTGAATGGAAAAGGAACTGATGTTGAAACGGTAGGCTCATACTAATTGGTTCCTCTGAATGGTTCTATGGACTAGACGTGTTCCCTATTGAGGGGAACACTGGTGGTGAGACTTGAATGCTCTAACTTTATTTATCTGACAGCAAGGTACTTCTCTTGAGCAGTCCTGTTTCTATGCTATTTTAGCTTGGTTGCGACCAAGTTTCTCGGATTGGATTACTAACCTTTGTAGCTGTCTTCATCTCATCTAATTGCAGGCAGGTTAAGGATTTTGACATTTTGACAGCGGCGGCAGCAGCTTCAGATCTCATGTATGAATAACTAAATGCAGCTATTTTCTTCTCTTGGACAATTATACATATATTAAACCTAGCATGGCCAGGGTGACAACCACCTTTTTAGTGTAAATCCATGAAGTTACTAGACTGAAAATACCAAAATTATTACCCGGGAAAGTCTTCACCCTCATCCCTAAGTCCTTTTTGGTTTTATTAGAGTCTTTATCATCATGTCTCTCTTTATCTGATGATCATTCACAATTCTCTTTTTTCCGTATAAAAGTATTATGTCCTGGTAGGATTAGTTGCTATAGTTTGAGTTAGTAGGTTACACACCATATGGTTTTGAGTCATAAAAACAATCACCACAAAACTACATTTCCCTGTCTGGAAACCAAAAGCTTATATAGATTTGCGTATTATTATCATTTTTAGTTATCTTAGGTACATGCAGAGTCTGTGAGTTTGCCAAAATTGTGTTTTCGGAGCATCAATTTCGTAGAACTGTGATTAACATCATTCTTTTAATCAAGCGTCAAATTTGTCTAGCTATGTTTAACATTATTCTCTTATATATTTTTAGAATTCTCAGCTGCGTCTTTCATGTTGACCTCTCAGTATTTTAGTTATTTATAGCTTTAGTTTCCACCCATGATTGGGACTTACCCAAGATAGCTCTCAACTGGCTTTGTATGATTTTTCGTAAAATGGTTCTTCTGTAGTTTAATTTCCTGTCCTGATTCTCTAAGGTTATCACAGTTCTTGATATTGAGTTATATTTTTCTTTGGTAGAGTGATCTTAGCTTCATCCAATATTTTGCGTCTGGCTTGCTTCAATAAGAGGAACAGAGGTGGCGGAGAGTGATTATGAGCAGGCTCTGTTGGTGGCTGCTGATCAAACAGGGAGTTGCTCAGAAGGTAAGTTTCATCGTTTACTTGCTTGAGCTGCTAATCGAAATTGGGAGAATTGACTACAACATGATACATGTTTTTTTGATTAAAAAGGAATTCGTCAGTCATCGAAGCTGCTACTGCTGATCAAACAGGGAATTGCTCAGTCACCGAAGCATCCACTGCTGATCAAACTGACGGTAATTTAGCTACTTGACGGTACCGTGTGCTGTATTTGATTTATTCAGACAGGATGGACCAACCTGTAATATGCAGGCTGTTCTCATAATATTACATGTATTATGCAGTGGACTAGGGGAATCCCAATTCATCATCACCAATAATTCATTCATTCAAAATTCATTGTGCTGGCTGCTAAAATATTATTCACAATTTTGATTATTTTCGTTTCATGGATATTTGTGTGGGCTTCATGAAATGATGGATTCCTCTGAATATGTGTATAGATTGAAGACATATAATTTAAGTTGGTAGCTAAAGTGGTTTTCACTCTTGTCCTTCATGTACAAAATATCCCATTTTAGTCTCCCAGTCACCTGATAGTTGTATGGTTAAATTTCTTTCACATCTAGATCGTCCAGAACATATCTATTGGTGGTCCAGAACATATCTATTGGTGGTAATATCATTCTGTTTCCTATCGTTATGAAACAAACAAATTATTAGACTCTTCGGTGTTTATTTATTTTCTTATTGTACACTAGACCTTTGAGACATATTGCTGGTCCACTTTTTTAAAGAGGGATTACATAATCCACAGTGACGTTAAGACCACAATTTTACTTGCACAATGTTCACATACCACTTTGAACACCCCATGAATGGTTGAAGGCAGTCTACCAAAAAGTCTGAAACTGCTGAAATCCATCGATAATTTTAGGAAAATCATCAACCACGCCCGCAAATCAATCCAATGGTGGTGTTAAGTAGAGGTGTACGGGAGGTTTGGAAGTAGCAGGTGGCTCTCTACGGATGTTGGACACAGAGGGTGTCGGTTAGTAGGTGGAGGGGTGATTTTTATACAGAGTTATGGTGAGGATGGGTTTTGAATCCAAGGAAGAAAAAGAAAGAGGGATAAAGGGAGTGAGTTCTGGTGATGGAGAACGTGGTTGTCAATCGAAGCTGGGGCTGTATGACGCTATGGAGTTCGTTTGGTTCTTATTTGGGGCAGGTTGAGAATTCGTGGGTATTCTTGGTCAATAAAAAGACAAGTCGATGTTCTGGAAGGCCTTGTTGGTGGTGGCGGTTTAGGAAGATGGAAGGACTGAGGAGTGGCTTCAATGGTGTTTACGTCAGAGTAGGGAGAATATCTTGGTTTGGTTTGGTTATGTATTTAGCTGGGACCCATGGTGTGGAGAGCCATTTTGGGGTTATTACAGCTGCGGGAAAGGAACAGTGGCTATGGTGGTGGAATTCAATCTGGGTATCTTTATTCTTGATCTGACAGTGTCAGATACTAAGGGGTATGAGGGTTGCAACTCTGTGTTACAACGCCCGGGGTGAAATAGAAAGTGACGTTAGAGTCAACTGTATTTCTACCCACAATATGGCATCTGAACTACTGTATAAAAAGTAATGTAAACATAACTATATAGCCTTCTGTTGTCCACTTGGGTTTTGTGTTACTCTTGATTTCAAAAATGGTCCATATAATTCTTACTGCCTTTTGCTCATGCAGATTGTTGACTTGTATCATCCAGTGTGTATTATGTCAAATAGGAGTGCTTTCCACCCAATCGCTAAAGTTTAAAACCCAAATTTTGTTATTGAATTGAAAATATTGTGACTGTTTGATGAAATTGTTTGGGCTTTTGACTTTATCATCATGTATGACTTGAAAGTTAAGACATGTCTTAATTTTCTTTTCCTTCTCTGTTGTAGCTTCTTATTTTTCCGTATATGCCTTTGATTATCTGTAAGTTATTTTCTCTTTGAAACTTAAGTTTCTGTCTAACTGCGTGATTGATTTTTTTTTTTTTTTTTTTATAATGAATCTCCATAGTTAGTATTAGTGGAAGCAACTATAACACGCCTATATTGCCATCAACAATGAAGATGACATTCCAAGTTAAAGAACCATGTAATCTTTGCACAAAAAAGCCACAATGTAAACTACGTCCCAGGCTAATAAATGTGTTGGCAAGCCTTGTGTTTGGGGAGAAACCTGACCTGTAATAAGTTTTCATAGAATAGCAGTCCCGCTATTAAATTATCATGTATATATGTTTTATGAATGAACATGTGCATTTTTCCAGATTGGTCGTAAGGGGGATGCCCTTTGACCATTCCCTTTTTATGTAGGGTATGATTGCTGGTTTAACGTATCTGTGCTTGTCGGAATAATTTGCAGCCCAATTATTAGTTTTTTATGTGCCTGATTGCTTGATTTCCCGTTCCTCAGTCACAGAGCAAACACTTCTTCTATATACTTGGTAAAAATTGTATTCGTTTATGGTTGCATTCATGTGCTACGACTGAGCAATGGTACTGTATGTCTGTCTTCCAGGTCTGTCTTCCAACATTAGCATACAACTATGAATCATGTTTGGAGGATGTTCATGAGGAGTCAAGGTTGTAACTGAGGCTGATGCAATGAAAGGTACTTCATATTCATGCTTTAATTTTTCGGTTTTGGAAAATTCACTTTGCTTGTTCATAATTGAGGAAGCTATACCGGGTATTGTGATGATGTGCAGCAATTAAGCAGAGAATGGCGAAAGATATTGCTCAGGTTGAGAGAGTTGCCCATTTCCTCGAAGCAAATATTGAGGATCTTATAACAATTGTACACTCAATCATACGTGTGCGAGCACATTTCAGAACAGGTTGAATGCAGGAGCACTGTTCGATGAAATGCCTAGGAGAGATTAATGCCTCGTGGTACAAAAGAGTTATGCTGAGTCTGTGGTTTTGATACATTTCATTTTGATTAGCCATCATCTTTTTTATCAGAGTCTCTTGTATTAGATGATCCACCAGATCCTGAGTCGAAAAAGGAAATTGATTCAATTCATACGTACGCATGTATATTCATTTTGATCAGCCATCATCTTTTTAATCAGAGTCTCTTGTTTTAGATGATCCACCAGATCCTGAGTGGAGAAAGGAACTTGATTCAATTCATTCGCATGAATATTACGCAGATCACGGATGAAAAAATTCCCGTGTTCCAGCTCGATGGGAGAAAGAGTTGGGACAAAGTGGTAGCAAACAACTTTATAAAATTCTAAACAATTTCCATGGGCTCGTGGTATCATGAGGCCTCGTAGGATATTCTCACTACATCCAAAAATGAGGGGGGTCTAGGATTTTAAAGGTCTGCGTTGAATAACAAAGCCCATTTAATGAACTTTTATTGGATTATAGTTACGATAAACAATGTTTGGTGGGTTCCCTTTTCAAATAAAAACAATTTTCTGCTTACCACCCCCCCCAGGGCGGATTAGCCCCCACTCAACTTTTAAAAATTGCATTTTTTCAACTGTTTTGTCAATTTTTTCAATTTACTTTTTTAAAATTTAGAGTTTATCCTTATTTTATTTAATTTTTCTAATTTAGCCCCCACTGAAACGAATTCATGGATTCGCCCCTGCCATCCACCTTCTTTAGAAATTCTTTTATGGATATAAATTCAGAAATTCTGGATGTGGTTTCTAAAATAACATTGATCTCAAAATTGAAGAAGACGATGACACATATAACCAATCTAAATCAGAAAACAACTTTAATTTTGTCCCAAGCTCTGACAACCAGTATGTCGTAGACTGTATTGACATAATTTCGTACAACATGAATTTTACAACTTTTTTTAAAGAGGATATGAATTCTAGACACCAAATGTTATTTATGTTGTTTTTCCCAGGGGGCGTGTAACCGTGCAGCTTCATGACGGTAGTGCTGAACTCGAGGTACGCATCTTCGGACAGTCAGTTGACACTGTATTAGGGATAAATGCAACAACCATGTCATCAATGTCAACTGAGGTATGAAACACAATTTCTCGATACAAAATTATACTCCATACCCAACTAGCTCATTGTCTTCACCACTGTAATTATTTCCAGGAACAACAGAGCGTGCTCGAGACCGTGCACATGAACAATAGCACAAGAAGATTTTACTTCCTCGTTTCCCGGCGCAACAATGGGAATGGGTTCCCAATCAATAGTTGGACTGTACGCTACGTAGTTGAACTTGATGCATGCTTACAAATCCAAATATATTCTCGTAGACGAAATAAATAAAATAATATGCCAAATTCGTCCTGTATGTTCTTGTAATCAAAGCTTTGTTATCGGTGGATGTCCGCAATATATTGTAATTTAGTCTGCATAATACGATGTCCCAACTACATTTTAAATAATTCAACGCTACCTCCGTTAATCAGATACTGTTACAACATGTGTACTGCAGTAGACACACCGAACGTATAAATAATGCCAGAATACCTCCGGGCGAGTACCACATCAACGCAACTGCAAACACCAATTAACGACGTCACTAATTCATAATTGCATATCCCGCAAGAAAGTACAATACTTGCAGTATTAAATCCTCATCTCCCGTCACCTTCTTTCTCCACCATTTTAATGGTTTAATTGACACTTGCTAATCCCCAGATGCTCACCGATTTCTGCTCTTCCTTGTCCCAAAATGTCATTTCAAATTATGTGGGTTCGCCGTTAATCGGCATCAGATACAGTAGTTTTGCTAATATGGCCAAATAAAAAAAAACAAACACACACAATTTCAAACCATATACATATCGTAAGCAAACAACTTACGCACCGTGCCAATAATCTACCATATGTACTTGCGATTTAATTTTCAGCACTAACAGTTGATATACAACATACTGGGCAGTTTATCAATGTACTAAAAATTGTGTGCCAACATATGCATTGTTCCAGCCTTACTGATTCTGCTGCTTCCAATACTAACATTGACATTTGCTGCTCCTACTTCACAGCTCAATATCACGAGTTGCAACCATGCAAAATTCTGATCTAACATGCAATACAAACACTTGGCATACAACAACCTTTTGTCCCAACATTTGTCATCAACAACACACCACGTACTGATCACCTGATTGATAACACAACACCCATGCCTGCATTCACTCCAAATCTCAGCAGTTTTGTAACATCCAAGATACCCCATTTGATCATGGTAAATATTCAATAAGCGTTCAAGTGTATGCCATTTTATGAGTCACAACATAATTAACAGAGTACACAGTACATAAGGCACTATATAAACAGTTCACTGATGAGGCAAAAAATTGCATAACTGCACAGAAGAAATACAGCAGCTTGCAATGCAGGTCAACAATATATCAGATGCAAGACGAACGATGGTAAGACAGTTGTTCCATTCACTTACACATTTACAATTGTGATACTTGCAACTGAAATACAATATACTCATTCTTGTAACAGCGGCTGTATGCTGAGACATGGTTACGAGTATCGATACGTGCAATACCGACAACTCAACAGCCGTGGTTCAATGCTTGCCCACATTGCAAACGTGAACGCATCTGTCAAACCTGTAGAAACTGTGGCAATGCTGATTGCAACACAGTATCGTGGTTAGCTAAAAAACCCAACATCCATTATATACAACATTTTTGCTACTGCACAGCATATCCACTACATATAGCTACATCCACATGTCCTATGACAGGAAAACAAGTACATGCACGCTAACAGAAACTGGAACCTAACTGCAGTGGTCGCTTGTATGTGGAGCTTCGAGATGAAACTGGAATTATGGATGCTACAATATTTGGGCTCCCTGTGAAAACCTTTTTGGAGACCACACTTGCCGCAATGTCAACAATGACTGAACAAGTATTATGATTGCCTAATCTACACAATCCCTAAAACAGCAACACGCACTAACTACAGCTACATTGATTGATTTGTTTCCTTATCAGGATCAACAAAATCTCATAACATCAGCAAATGCAAAGAGCCCAACGACAAAATTCTACGTCCGCGTGATTAGGTGCACACAAAACAGGAATCCTCGATTAACAAGGTGGGTGGTTCGCCGTATCCAGAACACCTAACAAAAGGACATCAGTGGAGCAATGCAACCCCATCATACTCCACCCACCAACAATCAAGGCAAATGAAGCTGCAAATCATGTACCGGTTCTATCCCGCTCTGATGTTTCTACTACTGTCATCTTGTATTTCTGAATTCCGAATTTTCATTGCTGCAATAACGTGCCTCCTATTGTAATCCTTCACTAAACTCTTCTGTAAATATTTACATACTGCACTACGCATTTTATTTTTAAGTGCAAAATCAATTATGCAATAACATGTCTCACATGGCTTTTGATAACAACTGGAATAACATAGATATACACACTTCATATTACGAAGCGGTTCAAGTCTTCCACCATGTGAAAAATTATCCTCCATCTATGAAAGATGAAATCAATAGAGGGCACAACCTGCTACGAGACATGCATCTAGAATTAAATCACATTGATACTATTGAAAACTATGGGAGCAGAGCAACAAGAGAAATACATAATATTATATAAAGCCCCAGAAATAATACTGGATTTAATTATGGAAGACAAATTACAAGCTTCTAAACGTTACATCTCACCGAGTGATACGGACTAGCAAACTAACAAAAAACACGTGCTAAGATGAACAAAAACACAACCCTTCACTACAGCTGCCACGTCTATGGCCAGCTACAAGATGAAACTGAAATCATGGATGCCATAATATTTGGTCTACCTATTGAAACTGTCTTAGACAGCACTCTTGTGACAATGTTAACAATGACTGAACAGACACTATTATGGGGAAAAAAATGAACTTTGGTTGTTTTTATTTTGGTTTCTTTCTATGATGCACAAAGACGATGTTATCCTCACATCTTAGACTAAAATTTTTCCACCACAATCTAAAAACCATTTTTCCTACCAAAATCCACTGTACCAAATTCACGCAGAGTCATAAAAAAGCTTTATGAGTACCGAAAAAAGAACATTTTCTGGTTATAATAGCCAAACATTTATTTTTCACACTTCAGTCCATATTGAGTTTCCTATGGTCACTTGACACTGGTACTCTTTCATATCATACAGATGGTTGCTTTCAACAATTATTTGATGCATGCCTATTAAAGAAAGCAAATGAATTCTTCTCTTTCATTTTCTTGTCACACATCTCCAGACTATTTACAGTATTATTCTGATCAAATAATATCGAAACGCGATGCATATACCGGTTTGCCTGTTCTGAATTCTGGAACAACAGCAACAACAAGAACAATGAAATCAACACTAGAATCTTCTACCAGAATCAATACAAAGCTTTATTATATTTGTTACATTAAAATCCAGGAACAGCTTGCCGAATAAGGAAATTAGTCGTATCAGTTTATATACAAGAAAAAAAAAGGAAAAAAAAATGAAAAAATATTACTCGTTTGATCAACCAAACACAATTTGTATCGATCCATGAATAACATAGTATTAATACATCATTCTAAACGAATATTCAATTATCAAAAAATCAAAAGCTGCATTGATAGAAAAAATTTAAACCAAGATGACATCAGTTCATAACCCCATTCCAAAGTAAACATAACCAAACTCAACATTACTGCTCATAAGGCGTAACATGAAACTACAATTCACCATAACATAACACAAAAAAACCTATACACTCTAGAATCTTGGTTTCTTCTTGCACGACTCTTGAACATCTTCCTCGGTGTTCTTCCTCTTGCTGCCCTTATCTGGTGTCGCATCCATCGGAGCAATTGATTTCTTCTTTTTCGAATCTTCGCTACCTTTGGCTGTCACTTTTTCCTTCTTCTTTCTACTTGAACTGGAAGAACAAGAGACAGAATGCTTCCACTTCAGCGGATACGAGGAAGCCGTATCAGTTCCCCAGAAGTCATCTTTTTCCTCCGCGCCTGAGTACACTGTAGTTTCCGAGCCCTTCCCGACCACATAACAATGTTCAGGCCAACTCTCCCACTCAGACTCACTCTCTGTGAATTCTTCCTCACTCTGATATTTTTTACTTTTCCTCATCTTCTTCTTTCTCTTCTTCTTAGCAGTCCTCCTTCATTTGTCATCGGTATTTTCCTTACCAGAATCCATTGAGTCACAGTATGTTGTGACTGAGGCCAACTGCTTATGCTCTTATACTAGAAGTAAGGAGGGAGGTCAAAAGACCATAGAAACTGTTCATGTCCTTTCATTAAACTGGTTAACGTGATTACTCAGACAAACACATCTTCAGTAAATGTAATCTGCAAGACAGGTCAATCAAGCACCAGATACTGCAAGCCCTACTCAATTTACTTGAGAAATCTTCAATTCACATCAAGCAATGCATCTAAATGATAAAACCTAAATTAGAAGGAGAGAGATGGTGGCTGATTGGGGAAGATAATAGGCGTTGACAATGGACTAGGTTATACATGAACTGGTAATACATAGCATCTGTTCATGTCCTTTCATTAAACTGATTGACATGCATATTCAAACAGACACATCTTCAATAAATGCAATCTGCAGGAGAGATGAATCAAGCACAAGATACTGCAAACCCCACTCAATCTACTGAATAAATCTTCAATTTACATCAAATAGTGCATCTAAATGATGAAACCCAAATCAGAAGGAGAGAAATGGTGGGTGGTTGGGGAAGGTAACAGGCGTTGACCATGGATAAGGTTAATAGGTTATGAGTATGATTTTGTTAGGCTCAAAGAGCTCATGATGCTCATAAGGGAGCAGAATATGCTAATTATAGATATCAATTAAAGAGACAAAGAAAATTTTCAACACCTATTTAAAAAACATTGAATATCTGAATGCACTACATTATACCAACTATACATGGACTGGTAATACTCTATCAAAAGTATACCCAATGAACATTACTTACCATTTCCTATGTAAGGCTGTTGAATGTTTCAAAATCAACACACAAAGACAGCAGCATTGTGTCATGTACAAAACATCACTAATAACCCATTCAAATATAAGAGGATAATTAATAACTCTAAATCAATCAAATCAGCCGCTAGAAGTTTCCCAATTTTGACTGAAAAACCTATGTATTACGTAATTACAGGCCGAGAATAAGAAATATTGACAAACTATACCATTGCTTCGAAAACAAAGAAGTTAGGAAAGATGAACTATGTTAAATCAACCACTTCTGAGTAGTGCGAATAGAATGTCATTGTAAAACATAGTACTCGATATATGTTGCCAAAATAACACAGGTATGAATTGCAATGACAGTCAGACAATTATCAAGTTCAGAGCAAGAAGACAACACCTGATTCAAAGGCAGGTGCAACCAATATCTATATAGCCAATTGAAGTTGCCATCAATGACACACATATCTACTACTCCTGTACTACCTGACTACGATGCTGAAATACCCTATGTCTACTATATTGTTCTTCCAATCTCGTGTCTATGCAATGTACTATCTACCAGTTTTAGTGTCTTAAATTCATAAAAAGACAATTGCCAGCGGCGAATCCAATTACTACAAATGTGATGCACTCACAGATGTTGAGGCTATTTACAGTATAATTCTGATAAAATAACATCCAAACGCAGTACATAATAATCCTACAATAGCAAATGTATATCTCCGCCCATCAGACAAGCAAACATGCCAAGGCCACACCGCGCGCAACGCGCGCGGGGTGGAACCTAGTTATACTAAATGATAACTGTATATTAGTGTTTACTTTGTAAGTTGATCGTATTCGGAAATATTTTGAAATATTTGCGATTCGCGGATTAATCCGGTCCGATCCGCAAAACCGTGGATCCGATTGGATCCGATCCGTTTCGATCCGCAAACCGACGGATCGGATTAACCCAACCTCAATCCGGACCGATCCGATCCGATCCGTGTGCACCCCTAGTTGAAAATGCTTGGGAAATCAATAAAGTTCTACTCCACCATGAGCCCCCAACCCAATAGTGTTCCTCACATTTTCCGTGTTCAGTATAAACCCTCAATTTATTATTTCTTTATTACTTTTATTAGTGCGAAAAAAAGTATAAACCCTTTTCGATAATCTCGTTATGAGCTAAAACCCTCAATTTATTATTTCTGTCCTCTATCTCTGCTGAATCGTATTCGCACTAAGAACAGTAGCTCACTCCATATAAATCACTGTCTTCCACCGGCATCACAATCATCGCTTCTCAGCACCAATGGCTTCCAAAACCGCCGTCATAGCATGGTTTGTACTCATTCTTTTAACTTATGGGTATTTTCTTATGAGCATTGTTCTGGGTTAGGGTTGTTATTTTGATTAATCTGTTGCTATATCAGGGGTTCTGGAGAAGATGGACAGTTGGGTATTGGTAACTACGAGGAGCGAGAATGGGTTTGCGCTATCGAAGCTCTCCAGTCCGAGACTTCTAGTGTCCGCTCTGTTGTCGCTGGAAGTCGAAACTCGCTTGCCATTTTTGAGGACGGCAAGGTCTGTTCTCGTGTTCTTTCAGTATATGTACTGATTGTGGCTTAAAAAATTTCTGGGTTCCACTTCTTTGCTGTTGAATTTAAGAACCCTTTTGTAGAATTTGATCTTATGGCTGTTCTGTTGTGTTGGCTCTTCAATATATGTACTGCTTGGGGCCTTAAAATTTCTGGGTTCCACTTATTTGCTGTTGAATTTCGAAACCCTTTTGTAGAATTTGATCTTGTGGCTGTTCTGTTGTGTTGGCTCAGTTGTTTACTTGGGGTTGGAACCAAAGAGCAACTTTGGGGCATCCAGCTGAGAGCAAAACTGAGAATGTCCCTAGTCATGTTAAAGCTCTTTCAGACGTCAAAATTGTACAGGTGAGCTGCTATATCTGAGTTTGGTTTTGATGAATTTTGAGATACTGTTGATCAGGAGATGAAATTTAGGGTTTCTGTTTCAGGCTGCTATTGGAGGGTGGCATTGCTTAGCTGTGGATGATCAAGGCAAAGCTTATGCTTGGGGTACATGAATATTTCAATTCCCATTCTTTATGTGTTTCGGTCAATTTATTTCAACACTGCAATCGGTGCAATTAATTTTAAAAAATATCTTGTTTGACCTTTGATACACTTAAATTCCCCATGAGTTTGCAATTTTACATTAGTGAAGCCAGCAACTATATCAGATTTGTGTTAGTTCGGAAACTTGCACATAGAGGACACAATTCATAAATTTGATGGAGCAGTAGAAGTTCGGGAAGGACCAAGAAAGTGGAAAAATAAGATAACTATTTTGTTTACCGATGCATTGTTGTTTAGTCGTATAACTAGAGCAGTGACCCGTGCCGTTGGCACTAATAAATTTTAGAAAAAAGTGATTCTTAAGCCCTTTATAAAATATGTTGAAGAAGTATTGATGGAGTAAACAAACGAATAATCTAGCTAAACATCTTTTGAAACAACTCAAAGACACAACTCAAAGACAAAGTTGTCAACTTTGAAACAACTCATGGGATTTGGAATCTTTCATGGTAGCCCCCTAATCTGGTAGTGAAAATAAGTTGGACATCAGATTCAATCTCAACCCTTTATTTTGAATCAATCCAAAGGCATAGAAGAGATACACATCTCCTTCATGAATAGGAAAACACAAACCTCTAATAGTGTATAGACGTGTATCCTTCATCATGATAGTACCAAATGTTCGTGTCTGCGACTATGCAGTGTATGTAGTCGATGTGGACACTGAGTGTTATTTTCTAAAAATTATGATTATTGTAGGAGTTTAAACTCGGTTCTTTCTAATGCAGT
This sequence comes from Linanthus parryae, assembly GCA_023055425.1. Taxonomy (NCBI): domain Eukaryota; kingdom Viridiplantae; phylum Streptophyta; class Magnoliopsida; order Ericales; family Polemoniaceae; genus Linanthus; species Linanthus parryae. Next base: position 18,600,431 of record JALGPY010000012.1, on the reverse strand, counting down.
GTCTACAGGAACCACAAAACTTTATTTTCAGAGTTTGTTATCACATACAAAAATGTATGGGAGGGTGTATCTTGAGACTGTGAATTATGTTTTATGCAGGTGGGAACGAGTATGGCCAGTGTGGTGAAGAACCTAAAAGAAAAGAAGACCCTAGTAGGCCTGGGTGGTCTGGCCAGTGTGATATTGTAATTCCACAGAGATGTGCATCAAAGCTGTCAGTTCGTCAGGTAATGAATTGGATAATCTGATGAATTGGGTGGACAATGTAGCTTTCATGTGATATTGCTCGATTAATGTAGTCTTTTCCTTCGTTTGGCCCTTTTGATTTCCTAAGCTATAAGACCGCATTAAATCTTTTGACTCTAACTTCATAATTTTCTGAACATGGTACCCATATCGAGTAGTAAGAGCACTTGGTTGGTTCATGAGGTCTAGTGTTCAAACCTTGGGCTCGTTCCCCCACCCCCATAGATGTACGGAATACAAATGATGTTCTTGTATTGATCAAAATTAAATAAAAAGAACTTGGTAGGAAATTTCAGGTTCAATCATTACTTCTCATTTGATTATTTGACGATAGTACTTATTGATTCTCCAAAACTTTTCATTTGATTATTTCACGATAGTACTTTTTGATTCTCTAAATCTATCTTATTTGTTGGTCTTCATGTTCTTTGTTGTTGGTATGAAGAAAGCAAGAGGATTAGCTGTATGTTTAAGAATTGACCGCACACTCTTACATATCGATTTTTGCAAATGCCGCATTTTGAATGCCACATTTACTCACTTGTCTGACCCTTTACTGCCGCTCAACTTAAAAATATTTTCTGTGCTTCTAGGTAGCTGCTGGAGGTACACACTCTGTGGTGCTGACACGTGAGGGACATGTATGGACCTGGGGTCAACCATGGCCTCCTGGAGACATGTATACTTCTGCTGCTATCTATTTGTGAAAGTCGTTTTGTGTATAGCATCTATACCTGATCTTGTAATTCATCATTCCTTTTTTTTTCTTCGTAGAAAACAAATTTCTACACCAGTAAGAGTGCAAGGTCTTGAAAGGGTGAAATTGATTGCCGTTGGGGCTTTTCACAATTTGGCTCTGCTTGAGGATGGAAGTTTGTACGCATGGGGGAATAACGAATATGGACAACTAGGAACAGGTGATACCCAACCAAGATCTCAACCTATAGCTGTCCAAGGACTTGCTGGCCTTACTTTGGTATGTTCAACCATCCTTCACGGCTTCACCTTTACTGATTTCTTTATCACTTCTTAAAATTTATTGGGAGATAAGTGTTAACACGGGAAGAGCTTAGTTTCATTTTACTGTGGACTGTTGGCATTTCCTCTCTAATCATGTTGAGCAACTTTAAGTTTTTCTTTTGGAGATTGTGTATAATTTTGTTCAGGGATTCGACATTACTGGGCTTGATGCATAACTGGGTGTGAGTTGATAAATCGTGGTCCTTGTGCAATTGTGTCGTCAAATACAAACTGCACACCCTAAATGCATAAAATTGTTAAATATAGGGCCATCTTCTGCCGACGAGGGAATGATGATATTGTTATTCAGTTCCAATCAGGGTCATTTTGCTTTACAGCTGTTAGTTGTTTCTGTTGGGTGAAGCCTGGTTTTGGCGACCCGTATGATGTAACCACCCAGAACTTGTTTTTGATACAACCCGAATGGAGGAAAAAGAATACATTTTGACCCGTTTTGGACTTGGATCCGGTCTGGTTTAGCGAGTCATGAGTTAGGGTTCTTAGCAGAAGGTTGAGCATTTTTTTTTTTTAAATTTCGGTTGGAATTCTCGCTGAAACCTTTTTGCCTGATTATCGAAGTCTCTGCAACTCCATGGATGTAGGCTGTTCTTGGCCGAACCATGTAAATCCATGTGTTATTTTTTTGTTTAATATCGTTTTTCATGACAGTTTCGCTGGTGACTTAATCCGTTTATTGCTAGGAAGAAGCTTAAATTAGGTGTTAGATAGTTGAATTACAAGAATGTAGTTTGAGTCCGTAACCATTCTCCTTTTTCTGGCCTTTGATATAATCATCACTTCTTGTCTTCTTACCCTATCAACGTATATCCTTGATTAGTATTTTGCATTTTCCTTCGGCAACTAACTGTTATATTTCAAAGAATGATACCAAAATATTTGGACTATCAACGCTTAAGCATCCTCAGCATGACTGCGACTTTCATTTTTTGATTATGGTATTTTTTTTCTTGATATGATTAGCAGAATCGTAACATAATGGCTGAAATATCACGTAGTTACAGTACACTTTACATGTTTGTTTACATAAGTTTGTTCACATGGCTTCTAATGTCACTGAATTTTCCATTTTCGACCCAACTCAGCCCCTCAAGTGAACTTTGTATGCAAATTTGGGCATAAACTCATTGATGGTGCAGAACTATAATAGAGGGTACACTTCTTTTTGGCAAGTCATAACTTTTCTTTTGCGTAACCCAATACATTTTCGGTCATTGCATTCTGTCCCTTTGATGCAATGACAAACGAAAACGGAGACGATCTTTGTCAATCTCCGGAAGGACAAACAAACTCTCAAACCAGAGAAGTCTGAATATTATTCAATAATAGAGAAAAAGATAAATAGCCCAAAGGCTTACAATGCTTAAATAAATTAATGATGAAAATTTTTCTACTCTTACCGAATTCTGAAAGTATGAGAGAGTATAAGAAACCTCCAATTACGGAATTTGATTTGGACATTCCTACTATAAGTTATTTAATACAAATATTTCGTAAAATAGCATAACTCCTAATTTGACGGTCAACATGACCAAATATGACAATACGGGGGCGGTGCTATTGACAAAGTTGCTATGCTTAAAATGCCGTTCCACTCGACGAGAGGTGTAGCTTGACATTGATCCTCAAGCCAATCCAGCCCCTGATTCTGCGTTTAGCCTTAAACAGTCTTCTGATATAAATATATTTTCCCCAAATTCTTCCCTACATCACCCTTCTTTGACACACTAGCATATGCCATTGGTGCACCTCTCATCTTCAATTCTGTGTCAACTTCCTCTAATCAAAACTTGGGCATACTGAATCACTTTCCGTCTCTTTCCAATCTAATTCCAAGAGAGAACCATTTGGATAACCTTCATAAAAAAAAAAGAACAGGAAGCTGTTCAAATTCTCTTCTCATGGTTCAAGTGAAGTTTTTGTCTTCAGTTCAAACACAACTCTTAGTTTCTTTCCTTTGTTGAAGCTTGCCCATTTTAGTCTTTTACATGAGCTATTCATGGAGTTTACTAGTCAATTCATTTCTGTTCAGCTTGGCCAAAATGTGTACATATCTGTCTTTGCAGCTGTTACAATTGGAGTTGACTGTAATGGATGCGATTTGTGCCCCACAACTCAAAACTTGTTGCTAGCAACAACCCAGATCTGGCAATTTAAGCAATCAAATCCAATTTTCTAAGTTTCTAGCTACCATGGTTGATGGAAACATAAAGGAGAAGCTCCTCTAGAAAGCCTATGACAGCCCTTCCCACTGCCCACCAGCTTTGGGCCATTGATTTCCGAAATTGGATGCTCTGACATCCACTGTTCTCTGATTGCGCCTTGCATTCCTAGGGTTGTCACCCATGGAAACATAAAGGAGAAGCTCCTCTAGAAAGCCTATGACAGCCCTTCCCACTGCCCACCAGCTTTCGGCCATTGATTTCAGAAATTGGATGGTCTGACATCCACTGTTCTCTGATTGCGTCTTGTGTTCCCAGGGTTGTGTAAGAAGGGTAGAATGGTGAGGAGAAAGGGCAATAGAGATGTCACGAGTGAGTGCAGGGTAGTTCAGGCCATGCACCTAAGACTTGTTTGTTAATACTATTTACAAGCTATTGGATAAGATTGATAGTGAGGCCCATGTTTGTTTGAGAAAAAGGCAGGCTTATGGGAGCTTAGGGGACCACTTTTAATTCCATCTGCAAGGCACTATTCGTAGCTCCGCTCCTTTGGTATTCATGATCCCATTGTTCAAAAATGACAGAAGTTCCCCTTCCCAGCCCTCATCTCTTCCAAGTGCCACCTCTCTGAACTGCATCAAGGAAACAAACCAGCATCACAGTGCCTCTTCATGCATAAATTTTGTCCGTCGGCCGGTTGTGGATTCATAGACACAGCATGGTATATTTGTCCTCTTTCTCTAGAACACATAGTTCATCATGTACTATCAAATTGGAACAAACATTTATTATTGGAAATTATAACAAGAGGTGTAAATAGTAGTAGTTTAAGAAGTATGGAAATGCAGCCCAAACAAGAAAGCAAAAGAAATAAGAAAGTTAACATATGATTCAGTTTTTCATAGAAGGTACGACTCGACTTTGGTTGTTGAAGCCTCCTGCACCAGGCAGTTAACCTACATGTGTATGGGTTTATTATTGGAAATTATAACAAGAGGTGTAAATAGTAGTAGTCTAAGAAGTATGGAAATGCAGCCCAAACAAGAAAGCAAAAGAAATAAGAAAGTTAACATATGATTCAGTTTTTCATAGAAGGTACGACTCGACTTTGGTTGTTGAAGCCTCCTGCACCAGGCAGTTAACCTACATGTGTATGGGTTTAGTTAAAAATGATTTGACAAAAACAAAAAAAAAGTTCATGTTTAAGGAAGCATACTTTAGAGTATCACATTTCATTCAAAGTAGTGAATAAATACACAATCCACATTCCATAAGGAAGTTTTGGACGATAATCAGGACATGTTACTGTGTCTGGTCCTTAGGCACTTACAGCACTTGGGCATGTCCTAAAAAATCTTGAGAGAATTGGGATGTGGTGGAAGGTGTATTCGATGATGTGTTTGGGAGTTTCCATGGTGTCAAATAGTCGTAGTCTGACACAACATCTTGTTAGACGTCTCACTGCAACTGCGGTTCTGCCTTGTCTAATTTTGCTGTTATAAAATGTTTGTCCATCAAATCACCTGTTTTGTAGTGTCTAAACCATGAACACACATGTCGATTAAGTGTGTAAAACTTACAAAAAGATCTTGTCACCAAAATTTCATGATTTGAGGCACGTCTGACTTGTCTTGAAGAAATTCGCTGAGTGTTCATATGCTGGAAACAATGCCTCGTTAGACGAGAGCCACCTTCCTAGGTACTTTTTCTTATCTGACATTTATACATCAGGCCCATGCACGTTTTTATATGACAAAATGTTGGTTCTTGTTCTTGCAATGCTCACTTCAGTACCTCAACCTTCCTTTTGAAGCAACAATGCAAATGAAAATCATGAGGCTGATGGGCATATTTGCTCTGGTCATAATTGCTCTAAGTTTATTTAAAAAATCACATGTGGGGTTTCTGATGAAGTAATCATTGTAGACTATGTAAGACATATTATTGAAGACTTTAAGTATGGATTTCATGAATGTATTCTCTGTGGTGGAAAACACCCCTTATGGTTGCTCAGTAAGAAATACAGATGTCAGTGAAATCTTTGTTTATGTGCAGGTTGATATTGCTGCTGGAGGGTGGCATTCAACCACCTTGACAGATGAAGGAGAGGTATTATTTTTATTTTTATTTTTATTTTATTTGTTTTGGGTTATTAGTAGTTGTAGCAGTTAAGACTTAAGACATGTTCTGATGTTCTATGTGAATTCTGTTTATGTGTGAGTTGTCTTAATATAGTAGATTGCACTAGCATGCTTTTGCCTTTCTAGCATTTTTGGTGGGTGCAAATAATGCTTTAACTCTTAGGTATTCTTGTAGTAAATAAAAAAGCAAGTCATTGATCCAATTCACTTGTGGTAACAACTAACCTAGGTGTTCCTTTGCAAACTAAAGTCTAGGTTTTGTTGTGTTGTCATTTGTGTTCGCCCAATGCATCGCATGGTTTTATTTATTGGCAAGACTTGCTTCCATGATCTCGATCGTTAATCTTCTATTATTCATTATCTATGCTAGAGCTTTTAATGGAGATCTATGCTCTTTAACTTTTTATTCGCATACACTTTGGTACTCCAATTTTTGGTGGAGAAGGAAAAATGACAGTAATGAGGTCCGCATTTATGTTAGCTAGTTGTACAATTGAAAAATGACAGTAATGAGGTCCGCATTTATGTTAGCTAGTTGTACAATTGAAAAATGACAAGGGAAATGGAAAAAGAATCTGCAAGACCGAATGTCAAATTCCAGCCCCAAAACCAGGTTCTGTTTATGATCATTCTCCTTCTGACGTGAATGTCACAATATATAGGTTCAATAAATATATTTAGGAACTTGCCTTGCACGTATTTATTATTCATTTAAAACGCATACACAAAACGACCTGTAGATTGATTCATAACTCTTACAGTTCCAAGAAGGCCCGGTTAAGGCTCCTTCTTTTGACCTAGTTTCTAGCTATCCATCTTGGTTATTTTACTATCAGGAGAAGAGAAATAGAATGATTTAAGGAAATAAATGATATTTAGAAGTAAGTAGAGGTTTTAGTAGTTCAATAATACGGCCTTGTGTCTTTTCTGCATCTAACTAAAGAACTAAACACTAGCATACTGAAGACATGTAGGCTTACTGTTAGTTCCCCCACTCAATACTTGTGTACCACATACTTATTACTGGAACAACTAAGAGCCATTCTATGCCATGTAGTAGTATTTGTAGTTTGTGTTTCCCCCATCTACAAGCACAGTTTTTTTTTTTGGGTGAAACAGCACAGAGGTGGTATTTAAATGTTACAAAAATTGCATGTTTAATCTATCTTTTTTCTGTTTCAAAAAACTTTCTGTGAGAGGTATACAATACATATAGCCTAGTTGAGGCACAAAATAAGTCTCCAGTTCTTACAGAAGAGAAACAAGAATCACAAAGTTGATTAATTGCTATTTTATTTTCACGATTTCTCTTGTGCATTCTGAATGTTAACTGCTTTCTTGGGAAATGGAAAGCTTTTTACATGATTGAAGTTGTTTGATGGGAATTTACTTTCGTGATTGATAGCATGTTTATATGTATTTGTCACTTGCAGGTCTATGGTTGGGGTAGAGGAGAACACGGAAGGCTTGGCTTTGGAGATGACAAGAGCAGTAAAATGGTCCCTCAGAGGGTTCAACTTCTTGTTGGGGAGGACATTGTTCAGGTTTCATTTACATTACAAATTTACATTACTAGCTATTTCCTTACAGAGGCTTGACTTCTCAAAAAGTAAGCTTTAGACTGCTTAATTGGATTAGTGCATGCTATTCGATCATTGAATAATTTTTTAGTCCTGGTGTCTTTTATACACTAAAGTTGAGATAGTTATACCTAATGCTGGATTAGGAAGCTGAACAAAACAGCAGAAAGGAAAATACTTAGCTAGGAGCAGACTGATGGCTTTTTTTTTTTTTTTTTTTTTTTTTTTTTTTTTTTTTCTGGCTTCAGTGATGTTTGTCCCCCCTTTGGAGACTGGAAGTACAAGTAGCCACTCTCCCTCTGTCTCTTGCTCTCTGTAATAGGTAGTTAGTGGTAAAAATCTAAATTGATTGGTAGAATTTCTATTTCCTCTTCCTTGCCATCTACATGTTTATTTTCTTAATTCACAGCCCCGACTTCTGACCATGTTGTGCTTCATACGAAGACTCGAAACACAAACATACAATCGCTGGAAGTTTCTTTAAAGGGAGGGGTGAGAGATTTCTAGCAATGGTCGGGGAATATACCGACGATATAGAATGAGTAGCTTAAAAAAATGTTAGTAATCTTCGCTTGCACACCAATAGCATGACATGAAATGAATGCCACAATAATAGGGGACGACTGATGGAGGAGCAGCTCCCATTTTCCCAAGATTTTCTGTAGACCATTATCCCATTCCTTTTTCTTGAGACACTCTCCATTCCTTTTCAGCTTCAAGCTTCCCACGTTAATCACAATAAACTGCCTGTGCAAGTATGAGTACTAGTATTTGAATCTCTTGAAGGCCGGTTCAGATTCAGTCTCCAGCAGTGTATGAATCAAATGAAGTTTACAAAAATATGCCTGCTTCCTTTGTGTTCAGAGAGAGAGAGATTGAAGTGTTAGCTTTTAAATAAAGGAATAGGGAGGGCATTAGAGTCTTCTAAAGTCTGATATAAGTTTTAGCTCGAAACACATTTCTTGCAGTAGATTAAAATCTATTGAAGTTACTACTGATATGTGAACATACATATTGACTGAAGTTGTTATTTCAGACACAAGTGAAATGTAAAGGGTAAGTAGATAAAATACAAACATAAGGGCCCTTTTTGATTATGACCCCAAATGTTAAGGAGTGTAAAATGATTCTCGGCCTTGGATTATGTTATCAAAGATGAAAACTGAAACAAAAATACCGATATGTTTAGCCAATAAGAAACTAGAGATATTCCTGCCATCTTTAGGGCTTATGAAAACAAAAAGTCTTGTTATGTTATTACTTAAACAGGAGCTTTGTTACTTCAAATTGCATCATTTAAAGTTCATTTCTCTTGTCCTATGTAGGTGTCTTGTGGAGGAACCCATTCTGTGGCATTAACTCGCGACGGCCGCGTGTTTTCAGTAAGTGCAGTCATGTTTTTGCAATTTTATGGCATCACAATCTGAAATAGTTCACACCGCTGCAAACTCTTGCTACATCACAAAATAGAACCATAAAAGTTCACATGTTTCTTTTCTTTGTTACACACCTGCTAGCTCAACAAATCTTTATGCTGCAACTTTGACAGTAGCACTGAAATGTCTCAATTTGCTCTGGTCAAATCTTAGCTTTTTTTTAATAATCCCATTGATGCACATGTTTGGGTGTGTTTTAAAATGTAATGATTTAACTTTTGCATTGGCAGTATGGCCGAGGTGATCATGGACGATTAGGATATGGTAAAAAAGTGACTACTGGTCATCCTGATGAGGTGCCTATAAAACTCCCATCTCCTGATGGTCTATCTGGGAGTGAGGCTGGTGGACATTGGGGCGCAAAGCTTGTCGCTTGCGGTGGCCGACACACGTTAGCAGTGGTAGAATGGCGTTCTTCAAATGAACGCTAAAACTGTGTGATCCTACCAAATCATCTTCTTGTGCCCTAATCGATATACATTCGTCTTTAAACGGAAGATTTCACGATGAGTTTGTGTAATTTATCTTAGAAAGGAACCTGTTTGATGAACTGTAGGTGCCATTAATGAGAACAGCTGAGGAAGACTCCTTAGAAACGGCTTTGCTTCTTTTGTGGGATTTGATTTGCCAACTTCCACTGCCAGGGTAAAAGTCCAGTTTCAATTTGTTTGATCTTCAGTTTCAGTGGTTACATTGGGGAAACTAACATCACTGATGCTGAGATCTACAGAGGACTTGGACTTGTCTATTCTTAGACTATCTCCAACCGTGGGCTTCCCCACCCCTCCCTGTCCCATATTTATCCCACTATTGTGTTTTTTTTTTTTTTTTTTTTTTTTTTTTTTTTTTTTTTTTTTTTTTACAATCTTACCTTAAGACTTCCAGAAAACACCCGCTTCCCCTCTTATTAATGTGAATACAGTGTTTTATGCTTCTAGAATTAAATAATAAACTTAGTTCCCCCTATTTTTAGGCAAAAAAACACTTGGACCCGTTATCAATTAAATACACTTGAACCCCTCCATTTTATGTAATAAGTACAAAGCCAAACAACAAAGTAGGAGAAGTAGCAAATTAGTAGATGTAACAGACTACTAGATGACGAGTTTACTTGTAAGCTAAAATGGCTTAGAACTACAATTGTAGTTTACAACACCACCGAAGGGGTGTTTTTATAGGTTACCTAAAAAAACTGTACACCAAAATTCATCAAGGTGTACTCTGATTCTCAAAAAATAATAAAAAATCATCAAGTGGTCTTGTTGTAATGAAGAAAAACAAACACCCAGTTCAACGTCAAACAAAACAAAGAAGAAAAACTAAAACCCTCTGCACCATGTGGGCCAGGCGGGCAAGCCTGGGTGCTTCACTGCCCCCTCCAACTACGGATTAGCGTAGCCCCCTCCCCCGCCTTGCTAGCTGCAGTGCGTTCCAGGAGAGCCCTCCTTTCGATTGGAGATAGTCTTACAAATTAGTGATATGAAGAATTTTCTTATGCTGACTGACAGTGTGATCATTTACATCCATGGTGAACCTAACCAATGTGCTGACTTTTAGGCAAAGATTAGGAGCTCACTAACCTCCTGATCTACTGGGGTATAACTTGTCACATAATTTTTTATTTTTTTTGAAAAGGGTACTAGAATGTTGCCCGTGCCTAAATAAGAAGTTTAAATGAACTCTCAAGAGGTACCATGTATTTGAATGTAGTATTTAACGAAGTAAAAAGCTAAAAAATGAGAGTCCAATAAGGTTATTTCTTGTGTTAAATACCACTATGTCTCAGCTCTTCCTCCTCATACTGACTATTTGACTCGTATTTAGGTCACTTTGACCGGGTGATTCTGATAGCAAATGATGCGTTTTTTTGATAATTTTTTTGCCGTGTTGTAGAGCAACTTTTACTCTACAACACCATGAAAAAATTATTCAAAAAGTGCATCATCTCATTATCCAAATCACCTTGTCAAAGTGACCCAATGAATAGTGGTGAAAGTCAATATGGGGAGGAAGATGTGAGACAGTGATAAAATACAAGTGCTAAAAAGCTAGCATTGTGAGCCTTGAAAGGTCTTGTGTACATTTTCTAATCCATTTTTTTTTCCGACAAACATAGGTTACCTTTTCTAAATCTATGAACACTCTTTCTTATTTCTCCATTAATTGTTTTTGATCTAGTTCTCTCCAATGCTCGGACATCTTCTCGTGTGATCTTGATTTTGGTAACATATGAACTTGATAGAACATATGGGGTACTAGTGTAAAGAAATATTTCAATCAATGTTCCATGGCATACGATACAATATGGAAATACTCAAATGCTCTTAACACGTTGGATTTATTTTGAGTTTGGGAAGAGGGCAAACGAGTACCTTGCTGTGACATCAATGGAGGGTCCATGTAGAAACATGCATGCCACGTGAAGGGCCAACTGGTAGGTCATCATCATCCCTAAGAATATGTAAGAACAAAATATAACATCACAAGTACAAACCAATTGACAACATGCTTGATGTTGATATGCTAGCTTTCACCATTCGTACATTCATCATCATAGTAAGAGTCTAAGAGAGAGACATTATAAAGTTATATAGACAAGGCCTTATTCGATTTCTTAAATACCAGGTAGATAGCTAATTAATCAGCTAGCTAAGCAATTGTTAGTCCTTGCCTTCTGTTTGTCTCTCCCATGCCTGTTTCTCATCCACAAGCTCTTCCATGATAGTAAGAAACACCCACCTTGCTTGCACATGCACATCCTACTGGCTTTCGATTCCTGATCATCTTCATCATCATCGACATCTATCACCTCAATTTTTGTTTCTTCTACCTTATCTCTTGTTTCTTCCTACATTGTTCAAAATTGCAAAAAATCAATATCGGCAATCCCTAGCAACTTATGAAGTTTCTCAGACTAACAATCATTATAGAGAAAAATCATGCAAGCCTGGTATTACTGAACTTTGTTAGTGCAGTTCACTGACAAGATAATGAGTATTTTGTACTTTGTACAGAATAAAATCAGGAGTATATCTGAAACTCATTCCGATCCATAAGGTAAAAGACAGAGGACCACAAAAGCACCACACAAAAAACCTTCTGTTTTGCTCTGAAATGAGAGAGGTCCACGAGCACCACAGTTCCACACACACAAAAAAGCAAAAAAAAATAAGAAAAAGCTGCGGATGCAAATTTGAAGATGAGCTGTAGCCTATAGTTTTCATTTTTTCCAACCTAACTTCAAGGACCCGTCCAATTCATTACACCAATTATGATATTCTATGATTGGTCACGTTGTTTTCTTAATAATGCATATGCATGCATGTTTTTGGCTATAGCCTTATCCCAAAGTGGCTATATCAATTTTGAGCCTTTGAGATTAAAATCATGCAAATGCTCTTACTGCAACCCTCATTTCCGATAAAATAGCCAATGTTCAACTTGTAAAAAAAATCGCCTATAATTAGGTCGAAAACTGAACTTTGACTAGCTAGCTTGTTAAAAAAATTTGGGTTGCAATAAGAGTACTTAGAAAGTGATGATTAAACATGTGACAGTTTCACCACGTTATATAGGGTATGTAATTTGTAACTAAGCATATTTAATTTTGAAATTAAATTTTATTCATAAAGAAGTGAAAGAATTGCTCACCTTATCCATAAACTTGGTGTTTTCAGTGTTATTGGACGAGGGAGAGTCTTGTTCCTCTATTTCTCGCTTCGTGATAGACCTGTCCTTGATTGGAGGAGTAGGAGGACTGGTTGTAGCACTAGTACTCGTACTCGCGCTAAGCTCATGCATTGTGCTCTGTATTCCCACATCTCTGGTCGCTGTACCACGTCGCTTCTCTGAAAGAAGTACACAAATATAGGGGGTTCAACATGAATCATAACAAAAATTTAACCAAAAAAAGAACTATTGACGGAACACCCCCTGCAGTATCGTCTCGCAGACACTTAGCTACTAGCAGTATTGATTTTGTCAGAAAACCTCGCGCGGTTTAACTTTTACCGATATCGCACACAATATTTCAAACAGAAACGCCCTTGCAGTTTCACTTTTACCGACACTTAAAGTGAGAAAATTAAATTACCTTGAATTGAGGTAGGGTTGCGGTGCTGGTGGGGAGAAGGTTTGGTGTTGGTGGGGAGGACATGATTGTTGATTCTAGAGTGGGGAGGAGGGTAAATGAGAGGAGCAGACATGGTGACTCTTCCAGCACCAGGAATGATGTGCCTGAAGGACCTTCCACTGCTAAGAAGTGTTTTTGCAGACAAACACTCTAATGGCACTTGTCCAGAGAGTGGATTACATATGTACTTCTCAGCTTCATTCCACTTTGAATGTAGAGTGTACCCTCCTTGATATGGGGATAAGCAATCCCAATTATAGCCTGATGATCTTGCCTGCAATGCTGCATTTCAATTGCAAAAGTCACTATAATTTCGACTGAAAGCCGTTTGAAATGACTAGAAAACAAAAATATAACACTGACGCTCTTAAATCATTTCCTTATCCTTGGAATTGCTATTATATCATCTAGAATATATTCAACAAAATTTAGATCTTGACAATTAACATTGTGTCAGGTTATTTTCAGTTGATTTTTTTTAATTATATGATGCCGTAGATTGTATTCCAGTACATAATTATGATACAGTAGTCTCTCTCCTCACCTCAACAACTCATTTCCATAAGCTGATATAAATTCATCTGATTTAAGCTCATCGAAACACAACCAAGCAAACTAATTACCTTTGATGGCAGTGGTGAATGAGTATGTAGAAGGATCAATTTCGCCTGCAATTCAATGAAAAGAATTGACATGAGAACTGAAACAATAATCTGTGTGTGTGTGTGTGTGTGTGTGTGTGTGAGAGAGAGAGAGAGAGAGAGAGAGAGAGAGAGAGAGAGACCTCTAAAGGAGCAGCCTGGAGAAGAAGCAGTACTGGAAACGGTGGTGGTTATGCTTGACCTAAAAGACCTTGCTGCTGTTAAAGCATCTTCTCTGAAACTGGTATTGCTGGTAACATATGATGCTGAAAACCTTCTTGAATTGGTGTTTACGCGGCTCACCATTTGAGCCTTCACTGCCCATTCTCTTAAACTGAACTCCTTGTCATTAGTGCCGGCAGAGGCGGAGGCGGTTAGTTCTTGACGGCGGTGTTCCATGGTACAGCTAGGTAGGTAGCTAGTAGTAGAGCCAGAGCTATAACGTCATTCTCATTCTTCTTCTTCCTGTTTGCATGGTACCTACCTAGCTTTAGCTACATTTTATTTACTTGGTGGTGTTTCTATTGCTGAAAGATCTTTTCAAGTGCTGTCAACCACTGATTTTGTAATTTCATGCCACGATGTTTCTTTCTCCTTCTCCCCATTTGACTTTAGGGGTCAGCTTTTTAACTAAATTAATTAGTTTGTCAATTTAACCCCTAAAGTGAAATGAGAAAAAAGAGTTTAACCCTAAAGTGAAATGAAAAGAAAGAGAAGAAACAGAGTGGTACAACTGTATGATTGAAACCTAAGTCACATAGAACTAGGTCTATAAGAAAAATCGAATAAACCCGATAAACCGACCGAACCAAACCGAATATGATGATTTTGAACGGTTTTTATAGATGTTCGATGTATGAGAGGTTCAATTTTTTCACAAACCGGTCCAATCGGTTTGATTTCGGTTTACAAAAAAATCACACCGCACCAAACTGAACCGAATCAATATGTGCCTCATGTACTTTTATTAAAAAATATATATATTGTGTTAAGTATATAAAATATTAGAAGAGAAACAAAAGTATATAAGTTCAATTATAATTATCTTTCTGATCTTTAATCTTCTTCATTTCTCTCACATTCCATCACAATTTTCTCTACAACGATGACCGTGTACGTTTTCCACGTGTAAATCATTTATTTCTTACTTAAAACTTGACATCTTTTGTCATATTAGTATTATAATATCATTACAAATATGTTTAGGCAAACCGACCGAACCGAACCAAACCAAACCTAAAATTTTCGGTTTGGTTTGGTTCGGTTCATCCTTTGAAATGGTTGGTTTTGTTAAAAAAGTAGTAAACCGAAGTGTTCGGTTTAGTTTATGGTTTACGTACAAACTGCACTAAACCGAAGCGCGTACACCCCTACCGAGAACGTGAAGGCGACAAATTATAAAAGATTTGTATTTGAGAGTTTAATGAGAGTGCATATATAAATTATATATTTAGGCCATGCTTTCTTTGCATAATTTTAGGCGACTTTCTACATTTTTAAAGTCATAAGAAAAGTTCTAATTAGCTCTTTTTCGTCACAATTTATTTTAGGTAATTCTTTTTACCTTTTTATAAGACTAAAAAAAGTTAGTTGTTTCTAACCTTCAACTTTTCTTAATTTTTACTCCTAAAATTAACTTTTGAGGAGCTAAAATAGAACATAAGTAAGCAACATATTCCTTTGAAATTGTATCTAATACTTTTTAGAAAATTTAACAATGCCAAAGTACGCAACTTTTTTTTTTTCTTTCTAAAAAGTCGCCTACATTAGGTAAACATATATAGATAGAAATCTTATGTAGACGACCCTGCTTTCTTTGACTAATTCGAGTGAATTTTTAGTTTTTTTTAGAAAAAGATAAAAAAGTTGCTTACTTTAGCATTGTTAAATTTTTTTGAAAAGTTTTAGGCACATTTTAAAAAAAGGTTGCTTACTTACGTCCTATTTTAGCTCCTAAAATGTAATTTTTACGAGTAAGAAGTAAGAAAAGTTGAAGTTAGAAAAAACTAATAACGCAATATGGTTCGTGAATCCCAACTCAGCCCATTGAAGAATTTGGAGGTGAGGAAGAGCTGAGTGTAATTGGTTACACTGATGCGGGCTTCCAAACCGACAAAGATGACTACGGATCACAGTCAGGATACGTGTTTTGCCTGAATGGAGGTACTGTGAGCTGGAAGAATTCCAAGCAAGGGACAGTTGCTGATTCTACAACTGAAGCTGAGTACATTGCTGCTGCGGAAGCAGCAAAAGAGGCAGTATGGATAAAGAAGTTTATCACTGAGCTCGGTGTGGTCCCTAGCATCGTGGATCCCATAGAGTTGTACCGTGACAACTCTGGAGCGATCGCACAAGACAAGGAACGAAGATCACACCAGAATTCGAAGCATGTACTTAGGAGATTCCATCTTATATGTGATATGATCGATCGAGGAGATTTGAAGATGTGCAAGATACCAACGGATGACAATCTTTCAGATCCACTCACAAAGCCAGTTGCGCAGCGAAAGCATGAAGGGCATGCAAGATCTGCAGGCATACGAGATGCACCGGATTCGCTCTACTGCAAGTGGGAGACTGTTGTAATAAGTTACTACCAACTAAGTAGAACCTATGGGGTCACACGTCTAATAGTTGAAATAGAATTGGGAATTAATTAATAAGATTAATTAATTAGAAGGATCACTTTGCAACACCTTGCAAACTTAGTAGGACTAATATGCAAGGAAGGGACTAATCCAAGATCATGTAGGATTAGGAAGGGCCTTTATGTAGTTAACAAGGAGTTGTTGGACTATATAAAGGATGATCCTAGCTTCCTTCCCACAACTAATGCTCATAACATAAGTGAGTGGGAGAAAAAGAAAGAGAGAGAGCAAGACAACAAGGAGGCCGAAGCCCCCTTGCGTCCGCCCCTACCCGTCGGCCACAAGATATATGTATGTGTGAGTGTACACACACACACACACACACACACACATATAGTAGAGAAGGCCCGTTGACCGGTCGCCGGAAATTTTCTCGACGGAAGTTGTCAACCTTCCGGGCTCTGTTGCGTTATTCAAGTGTGCAATCCCCAAGCACCATCGTCTGTGACAATATGCTCCCATATGGTCGAGTGTATTTTCATACACCGGGGTCGATTGCTCCTTTCCTGCTGAAAATTGTTTCTGAAAAATCCCCAACTCATACGAGTCCCTGTGAAGGTCGAGTGCATCCTGTGCACCGGGGTCGATTCTTCAGGATTTTTCCAATATGCCTTTTTCTGGCAGGCTGCCACTGAACGTCAGTCTGCATCTGGATGCTGACAGCAAGCCAGTTTCTGTACTTCAGCTTCCTGTAACCTGTTTCCTGAAATTTTTCTGCAAATAAATATTAGCTCACCCTCATCTCCCCTCTCAAAATTTATTAAACAGTCAACAAATTATCAATTTAATCCTACTCCTAAGTTGGGTTACCTCCCAATAAGTGCTTGTAATTTAAGGTCGACAGCCCGACCCATTTACCTCAACCTTTGAGAAATTTGGAGGCTTCTTTATCTCTCCACTTCTTCTTCTTCTTCCACCATCTTTTTCTCAATGATCCTCATCTCACGTGAACAGTCATGAGGTGAAAAGTTGTTGATGATGATATCTTTGATTTTGCACTTTTTCTTCTTGATCAGCTTCCACCCATCATTCATCGAATTGTCTGCGATTATTTTTACAAAATCCTGCCGATGAACTTCATCCCTGGATGTTTGCGTAAGACCCTGGAATTTCAGCTCATACCCAGTTGACTCTTGATGCTGAACAACCCGTGCAGGCAGCTTATCAGTACCCCCACACTGTGTAATTTCCAATCCCTTTTCTATGTTCTGTGCAATGTCAGGAGAACAGTCCACAGAACAAGGGTTTGGGGAATGGCCATGGTCAACTTCTGTGTCAGAATCTCCAAACAGCAGTCTCTCCAACTCATCACATACTTGATCAACATAAGACTTGGAGAATTCTTCAATAGGCTGAGTTGGGATTCCTCCCTCAAATTCATCCATATGAGTGGACACATTCTCCAACACAATTTCCTCATCAGTACACCCCGAGTGCTCAATATCAGTGTCTTTCAAATCATGCCTAGAATTTGAAATTGTTTGAGGTTCCATCCACGCAGGCACTATTTCCTCCAAATCTGAATCCGAATCTGATTATGATTCCTCATCAGAATCAAATATCAGAATTGGCTCCTGAATATTGCACACTTCTCTGGGCTCGGACACCTCTTCTTCCATGACAGCAACTTGTGACGCAACTTCTTGTTGTTCCTGCGCCATCTTTGCGAATAAGCCTTTCTGCATCTCCAGCACTGCTTGAAGCCAGTGAGGAATATATGAGTCTGTTTCCTGTTTTTCGAGTACTGGATCAATTTCTGGCTCAACTGGACCTGATGATGTCACAGTCTGCACTTCTTCAATTTCTGGTGGCATGAAATCTGTTTCTAGTTCCTGTGTATCCGGTGAGATCCATGACTGAGAAAGTTCCCGAGACTTGTTTTCCAATCGCAATATGTCACTGTTGAGTTCTCTCATCTCCTCTGCAATCTGGTCAAGGCGTGCTGAAAAAAATATCTCCAGCATGCCCTCCAATTTAGACATCCATGAGAAGAAAACTTCTTGAGTGAGCGGTTCAAAAGGTGGCAGAGGTACAAATTGAGGTGGCTCTGGATAATACAGAGCAGTCTCGGGAATCGCCTCTACTTGGCAGTGCTGAAAGCTCCAGGGTTGATAAGTTCTGCATGCCCCAGCCCCGCAACCACCCCACACTGGATGCAGTTGGGGTAATAGTTTTGATGAAGCTGGGGTGAGTGAAATATGCACGCCTCTTCATACTCATGATACTTCTTGCACTGAAAGCAATAAACTGGACAGTGTGCATCCTCTTTTCTGTGCCAATTGTGGCAGTATTCACAGTAGGGGGGACTCAGGAACTGAGTTGGCCCTGACTCAAGATTGCCTCTCCACATGCCTATAATTCTTCTGGCTCCTTGCGTTCCTGAGAAAACAAAACTCCAGAAATACCCGTGAGGTAACTAGGTATAACAATATATATATATATTTCATTTTTTTTGACTTTCTGAACTAATTTCCAGTTAACAATAAACCACTGTCCTCGGCAACGGCGCCAAAAACTTGACACGATTTCTTACGTGTTACCGCAAGTGCACGGTTCAAGTAATATAGGGCTGGTATTTCAACCCCGAGTTATCGATCCCACGAGGACAGTGTTACTGCTTAATCAGAAACTATGCTTAAAGAGTAAAAAACGTAAAAAGTAGAAGGAGGAATTTCTAGTTGATTTATCTAAACTAAGTACTGAACGTAATAACAAAATTAAACGATCTTTTTGGTAATTTTATGGAAATATATTGAAGTAGGAAACTGATAAATTAACTATCTAAGCTCCAGGATCCCCTAGGGTTACTATTCAGCTTTTCAGTTTTTCTGATTCAGAAACACACAACAGTTTTGTTTATGCCAGCATACCAATGATACAATCTCCTCCCGGTCTCATGCATCTATCACTCTCCTGCAGATTTTCGGATCCCCTTGGTTCACCTAGATCTGCAGGTATGTTCTAAGGCTGCTAGGGTTACAGGTTCTCCTCTCGGTCTCCCCCTAAACTTCTAGCAGTTGGTCTAATTCTTCTGGGCTAGTCCCCTGGTTCTCTTCACCTCTCGGTCTATCAAGGCAGAGTACTAAATCCTGTCTTCTCTTCCTAACTCTCACTGGCCACTCTCGCGCACCAGATCTTGTATGTAGCAATCCAGGTTCATGACTCCGTTCATGCATAAACAGTAAAAAACAAAGATAGAATAATAAACAAAACCTCTACTATATTAAGACTTAACAAGTCATGAATATGAAATCAAGATCTGAAGTATTGAAATCATAAACCCTAGGTTCACCGAGAACCTAGGTAAATTGTCTAGTTACTAAAAACTAACATAAAGAAGAGAAGAGAATCAAACAGGTTCCGGAAAATCTGGCGATTTCCCGGACTGCTCCGGTGCTCCCCGTCTCTGCTCTGTCTGATTCTGATTCTGTGTCTGTGTCTGTCTATCCTGTGTTGTCTGTGCTGTAATTCCGTTTCTGCCCCTGTTTAAACCGCCCTGGGAAGCTTCTGGAAATCCTGTCCTGCGTCTGAACGCACATACCTGCGTCTGAACGCACATTCTGAGAGTTGACTTTTTGGCTTCCGTTGACTTTCTGGGTTGTGCGTTTGAACGCACAATGTGCGTTTGAACGCACATACTTGGTCTTCTGATTGACTTCTGCCTGATTCTGACCTTTCTGAAATTTGAAGTTTCCTGCGTCTGAACGCAGGATGTGCGTTTGAACGCACAACACTTAGTCATTTTCTGGCCAGTTTTCCCTGTCTTCTGCTACTGCATTGTTCTGTGCGTCTGAACGCACATACTTTGTCTTTTTTCTGCACTTTCTGCGTTTAGCCAACTTTCGCCCTTTTTCGGCCTCCGGGACACAGTTTTTGCGTTTGGCCACCAATCGTGCATGCGGACATAAGTTGGTTTTGACATCGGGGCTGCGTTTGAACGTACAATGTGCGTTTGAACGCACATGTGCGGCTGAACGCACATCAGTTACAGCTCCAATTTCAAAACTTCGTAACTTCTTCGTCTGATCTCCGATTTAGCTCTGTGACCTATCGTTGGAAGGATCTTGAAGTATACTTTCACTTGCCGCCGGTCTCACTCCAAAATTTGTTGTAGAACTCAAGATATGATGAAAATAGTGGAGACTGGTCATTCTAGCTTCTCCAAATTTGCGTCTCTTTACTCCGCTTTAGTTCCCGTTGCTTCCGAAGTTCCTTTCATGCCTCAAATCAACCACTAAGCATCCGTTCCTGTCAAAACAACATGAAAAACTATACCAAGCGATTATATATGTCATTTAATATCTATTTATGCATGAAAACGCCCGGATTTCACAATTAAGCTCAAACTCATCTTTTTCACGTTACGGAGGCTTTGTCGGCTTAAACGTGCTCAATCTCATGGAAACTCAACTAATTAAATTATAAGATAAGCTCACAGATAACTCATAATGGGAGTTATCAGCATTCTGGAGAGACGCTTATTCTTCATGAAATTCTATACGCACCTGATGCACGCAAGAACCTAATTTAGTTTCTAAGCTTCTAGATTTGGATTATAAACTTGTTTTTTAGGGTAGAGTTGCCAAACTATTTCTTGGCAATTCGTGTTTTGGTACAGGTAAAATTTCTCGTGGTTTATTTTATTTAGACATTGTGGGTTCTAGCATTGGTAATTTTTATGATTTTTTTTTTGTTCATTACATCTTCTAGTGATGAAAATAAATTCACTAGATGACATGCTAGATTGGGATACATAGGACAAGATAGGAAGAACATGCTAGAAATGGCAGGCTTACTTGGAAAGATTTTCAATATCTCCTTACCTATATGTGAGTCTTGCCTTGCAGGAAAGGCCAAACGCAAACCGTTCCATAAAGCAGTAAGGGCTACTGAGCCTTTAAAACTCATTGATTATGATGTTTGCGTTCCATTAAATGTTAGAACTAGACATGGCTCACTATTTTATCACATTCATATATGATCATACACGTTTTGGATATGTGTACTTGATGTCACATAAATCTAGGGCACTAGAGTGCTTCAAAAAGTTCCTACTAGAGGTAGAGAACCAACTGGACAAGTGAGTGAAATCTATTAGGACAGACCGAGGAGGTGAGTATCTATCTAAGCAGTTCAAGGAACTCTGGGAGCAAAAGGTATGTGAGGCAGTTGATCATTCCTTTCACACCGCAACAAAATGGTATAGCGGAAAGAAGGACTAAGACACTGTTAGAGATGGTTCATAGTACGATGGTAAATGCTAATATGTCAGTCTCCTATTGGGGATACGCATTGATGACTGCCCCTCAACCATGTGCCCACCAAGTCTGTAGCCACAACCCCTTATGATATGTGGACAAAAAGGCAACCTTAATTAGTACACCTTTGGCCATGGGGATCGTCAGCCTATGTAAGTAACAACTCCCATATCTATGGGAAATTGGGTGCTAGAGGAAAGAAGTGCATAGCGCAACAGCCACGTATTCATAGCGCAACAGCCTGATGGCAACCCAATAGAAATGGAGTCGCGAGACGTCAAATTTCTCAAAGGGATTTTCCTAGTTAGGGAGAGGTACGTGGAGATGGAATTCTCTACAAAGAAAAGGAACCATTTCATGACACTCAGTTCCCCACTAACCAAGAGGAAGTAGTTCATATGGATCTTCATAACAGTGGGAGTGACTTGCCTAGTGAACAACCCATCATAGATGATGATTGTGCTGAAGAACCCTCTTTGTGTAGGAGCGCCCGTGGGAGCATACCCCGTCAACGATTTGACATTGAAGGGGAGGATACTATGGTCACCAGAAAGACGATGATGAACCCAGGAAATTTTCCCAGGCTCTTTCGTCACCTGACAAGAAAGAATGGGAAGTTTCCTCACAAGAAGAACTAGAGTCAATGCAGACCAACCATGTTTGGGACTTGGTTGATTTGCCACTTGGACGCAGGGCCATTGGAAAAAAATGGGGTTTTAAGGTCAAGCGAAAGGCTGACGAAAATGTGGAAAGGCATAAGGCCCGCCTGGTGGCCAAAGGCTACACCCAACAACAAAGTGTGGACTATGAGAAAATATTCTCACCAGTAGAGAGATTTGTTGCAATAGGCGCCCTAGAGGCAATCTAATATTTAGTATGAACAATGTTATTGGCTAGAATAATTCATTTATTTTTTATTGTGATATTTAATATAATGAAGTCCTTAGATACAATGTGTTGCTGATAACTCCGTAATTGGAGTTATATTCTATTGTGATCACTTGTTGTTTCGCGTATTTTCCGATGCATTTACGTGTGTTTTAGGCCGAGTTTTGATAGTTTTGAGAAAACTTGAGTATTTGGACTTCATGGTGCAATCCCGGCGTTTTATGCATGTTTTATGCTTTATTTGTCGCATTTGATCTTCCAGTATTTGTTCGTGTTGAGCGTGGAGTGCGGATTTTGGAGCGGAAGCGAACTTCGGAAAGAAAGAAACTCAAGGAATGCATGAGAGAATAGAAGAAGAGTGAAAAGAAGCAAACTCACATGGAAGATCATTGTGATCCTACAAAG
The DNA here is from genome assembly GCA_023055425.1 of Linanthus parryae. Classification (NCBI taxonomy): domain Eukaryota; kingdom Viridiplantae; phylum Streptophyta; class Magnoliopsida; order Ericales; family Polemoniaceae; genus Linanthus; species Linanthus parryae. The sequence continues at coordinate 18,577,856 of JALGPY010000012.1, read as the reverse complement.
GTGATCCTATGATCACAAGATCAAAGTGCAAGACCACATAGAAGAGTAACGTGACTCTACAACTACAAAAGGTGATCCTAGGATCACAAATTGTGATCACAAGATCACATATTGGATCTGACGTGATTAGAAGAGGGGTAAAAGTGTTATTTTTAAAAACTTACAAGGAAGGAACGTGTTTAACTAGAAGGAACTACCTAGGGCTTAGATTCATTCATCATTCTACGCCATTGGAGAGCAAGGAGCACTCTTGGGAGCTTGGAGACCATCGTTTGATTCTCTATCTTCTTCCCCTCTCTAGTTTTTGTTTATGATCATTGAAACTTTGTACTTTGATCATGTGTTTTAGTAGCTAAACCCTCTATTCGGGATATCTCATTGGGAACTAGGGTTTATGGTGATTTATGGATTATGCTTCATGTTTATTGACTTAATTGGATGTTTACGCTTAGTTATGCTTGATTCATACGCGTAATTCTATCTTTCATATTGTTTGATCTCACAATAAGATTGATCTAGGTGATAATTATTAGAGGAATCAATAGTTATTGCTTGATCTTGAATCTTGCACTAGTCGAATCTAGGGTTGAGGAATCTTGCTAGTTAACTAGAACAAAGAGTTGATATCAAGATCATAATGCATATTTAAACTTAAGTAGGCTAGATGAATCAGGTACAAGAGTTTAAATATAGACTTTGGTTGAGGAATCTTCAAAGTAAAATTGCTCGTTTGGCTAAGTAGAAAATATCCGTGTCGTATGAACGTAAATCACAAGTGGTGTGAATTACCTAGTGAACCCGTAGAGATATCCTGAACTTGTCCACTTGTTAAGTAACTTAAAAATCATTCTTCGTTAATCGTGAAGCTTTTCACCTGATTAATTGAGATCTTTGTCTTTTAATTACAGTAGAATTAGTAGAACAAACCACTGCGCTTTGCCCACATAGGGTTAAGAAATATCAATTAATTTATAATAAGTCCTTTGGGTTCGACAAACCCGGATTTACCGGATTATTACTACACTGACAACTGTGCACTTGCAGTTGGAACTTGTCGGTTGTTTATCTTAAATATCCCTAGTCCAGTATATTGATTAATCGGACGATCAAATATAGACTATTATGGGGTTGGATTGATATAGAGATATTCTGATCCAACACATGAGTATGCATTAGGAGTAATGGCATACTGGATTGACCCACAACGAGGAGGATACATTAGATTTTGTTAAAGTCACAATCGCTTCTCGTAGTTCTAATATTATTGCAATCCTTAGACTTGAAGTCACTAGATACTCTAGTTGTGAAATATCGTGCTTTAATGTTATCAAACGCCGTAACTGGGTAATCATAAAGGTAGTTATCGGGCATGATAGGAAGCAAGCTTAAAGATCGAAGTGATGTAGAGAGGATGTGTCCCTCCCACTTAATGGGAGTAAATATCCACGACCACTCGAGGGATGAGGCTCATTGAATGTCTGGCCAGACTCAGATAAATCAATATGGAGATATTGATGTTATCTGCTTTCATAAGCATATTCCCAGGATCGAGGAACTCTGGATTGGATACACGAGTGTGACTATTTATATCTCGTGTCCAATCCGGATATAGAGACAAAGGGATAGTGCAATATGTGATATTGGGCACAAAAAGGTTTGTCGGGATCACTGACTTATTTCTATTAGTTGGGTGGATGGATGTGTTGCTAGACACAGCTACATGTTAGTAATAGGTTACTGCCAACTAAGTAGAAACCTATGGGGTAACACGTCAAATAGAGTAGAACTAGATTTGTGATTAAATAATATGATTAATTAATGAGAATGTTCATTTTCCAACACCTTGCAAACTTAGTAGGACTAATATGCAAGGAAGGGACTAATCCAAGTTCATGTAGAACTAGGAGGGGCCTTTATGTAAACTAACAAGAGTTGTTGGTCTATATAAAGGAGGCTCTAGCTTCCTTCCCACAAATTTTAATGCACATCACACAAGTGAGTGGGAGAGAAAGCAAGAAATAGAGAAAGAGAACAAGGGCCGAAACCCCTTGCGTCCGCCCCCGGTCCCGTCGGCTCAAAGAGAGGTCCGAAACCCTCTTTGCCTCCTTGGTTGCTTGATTCCTTCTTCCCTCTTCCTCCGGTCCAAGCTAGCACTTGAGAAGGAAGAATCTAGATCTCACCTCTAGACTTGGATCAACCATAGAGACGAGGACAGTATTCTTCGTGTGATCTCCCAAACTAAAAGGTACACATCTTCTATGTCCCTTATCATGTTTATGATGTCTCTTCCCGTGATCCTTGGTGGGCTTTGAGTAGGAATTAAATTTTTGTTATTCCGTTGCGTTACCTACGTCAAAACCCAACAGTGGTATTAGAGTCACATGTCGTAGTGCATAACATGATTTTATGTGTTACGATTTCAATTTATACACCGTATTGTTAATTTTACGCAAAACTGAAATTAATTGGCATAGTAGATGTAAAATTGAATTTGATTTTTCCCTCAAAAAAAAAATTGAATTTGATTCAATATAACCATGATCTAATTTAACATTGGATGTTAGAATTGGTGAGTTTAATCACATAGGATGTGAATTATTGGGTTCTCGAAAATTAGGGTTCAAGGGCACATAGTTGAAAAATGAGTTTACAATTATGGAAACAATTATATGGAAACATCCATATGAAAACAACCAAGCTTGGGCAACAAGGAAGGAAGGGAAGGAAATTAGGGCTGAAACCCTAGCCGTCTGCCCCTCCTCCTTGCGTGCCAAGCAAGGCCACAGGTCACTAGGGTGTCTGGCCTTGGGCCGGGCCACGTGGCGGGCGGCGGTCCTCTTGGGGTTCGGCCCATGCATGGGTTGGACCCCTTGGACCGTTGTAACCCTAATGACCCAATTCAATTAAAATTGAACAAGCGCGTTAAAAAATGGTTTTAACTGTATTATGTGCTTTGTTGCATGGTGGATGGATATGGCATAGGTTGTGGATGTTTATTGTTTTGTGGTTTGGTTTACGGCCTGCGAGCTGATCAAATTAATGTAATAATTAATTAAGTTTTATGGCCTGCGAGTCGTCTTTTCTCCTCGACATGTGAGGCTTTTATTATTTATTTATTCTAGATTTTAGGCTAGAATTAAAAATATTTAGATGATGGCCAAGAGCATGGAGAAGAAGACCGGAGAACCAAAGAAGCCAAAAGACGAATAAGACACCCTACCCTAGGCGCGCGGCTATGGTGGAGCACATGGATATGAGCTTGTCACTTTAGGACAATTAGATATTATCATTGGCTTGATAATATCTTAGTCTAGGCGCCATATTCATGCCACATTTTTTTTATTTTGTGGATGTTTATTATTTTTGTTTTGTTATTTATTTTTGTGTGTATGGCAATACTAGCAAAATGTTAACAAGATAATAATAAACAAAGATGGTCTTTTATTGTGGATTGCTCAATCCAAATAAGTAGATCATGTTTATTGGATCAACCAAACAAATTAAGAATGATTAAATCCCTCAAATAAAATATTGCGTTTTTCCTTCTCTTACCAAACACCCTTCATGATCAGGGTTTATTAAAATTCGGGCTTGCCAAAGCAAGGCGATTTTAATTTACCATGGTGTGTTGGGGACGATAAAAGCTAGTAATGTGTGTATGTTGAAGCAAGAGGTTGGACGCAACTGGGTAAGACTGATTGGATTGGTGAACCTAGAGGCATGACAACTAGGCGTTATCTAAAGGATAAAGAATAAAAAGTTATTCACCTAATTGGACCACGAGTTTCATGGGATGCAAGTGGAATGTTTCCTACCTAAATAAGCTATTCTTGGGTGACTTGCCAAAGCAAGCTAAAGAATAAGTGAAAAAGGGATCTTGGACCTACTAGAAAATATAATGATATTTTTTGCATTAATGGTGAGGGCTATTAATCCGAGAAAAATAGTGGGAGCTATATTTAATGACCTAGCCATTGTTGAATATAGTTAAATTGTTCAAGATACTAAAATTGCACATTTCTCGTTTTGTAGAATTCCAAATGGCAAACAACAACGCATCGACTTCATCCCTACGATCTGTCCTTGAGAAGGTTAAACTGTCTAGAACAAATTTCCTTGACTGGTACAGAAACTTAAGGATTGTCCTTAAGTAAGAAAAAAAGTTGTACGTTTTGGACACTCCAATTCCACCCCCACCACAAGATTAGTCTGTTCTAGCGGAAGTAAGGGAACGTCAGAAACATATTGATGATTCTAATGATGTGACTTGCCTCATGCTTTGTACCATTACTGTTGAGCTTCATAAGCAGCACGAGAATATGGAGGCCTATGATATGATCATACAGTTGAAACAATTGTTCAGGAACAGGCAAGACATGAACGCTATGAGGTGTCCAAAGCATTGTTCAAGAGTAGTCTCGAAGAAGGGAATCCAGTAGGGCCTCATGTACCCCGAATGATCGGGTACATTGAGAACCTTGAGAGACTAGGATTCCTGCTTGGCCAAGATTTGGCAACTGATCTTGTCTTGCAATCGTTGCCTGACGGTTATAATCAGTTCATCATGAACTATAATATGAACGAGATCAGTAAAACTCTGCCAGACTTGATGAACATGCTAAAGATAGCTGAACAGAGCGTCAACAAAGGCAAGGCCAAGGCCATAATGATGGTGCATAAGAAGAAGGGCAAAGGAGTTGCCTCTACTTCCAAAGGAAAGCGCAAGAAAGTTGCGAAATCCAAGGAAGCCACAAAGCCTAGTGGAGGCGTGGCTAAAGGTGAATGTCACTACTGCACCCAGCCGGGTCACTGGAGGAGGAATTGCCCTATATATCTGGAGGATAAGAAGCTTGGAATAGTGATTCCACCACCACCAGGTATTTATGTTATAGACGTCAATCTTTCTATTTCTTCATCCTGGGTATTGGATATTGGATGTGGTTCTCACATTTGACGAAATGTGCAGGATTTGAAAAGAAGTAGAAGATTGGCTAAAGGGGAGATAGATCTGCGCATCGGGAATGGAGCAAGAGTTGTTGCATTTGCTGTAGGCGTTTATGAGCTATCTTTGCCTTCTGGACTTATTTTAGAATTAGACAATTGCTTTTATGTGCCTGCTATGAGCAGAAACATTATTTCTATTTCTTTTTTGGACGAGAAGGGTTTTTCTATTTCAATAAAGGACAAGTGTTGTTCCATTTATTTTGATAGTATGCACTATTGTAGTGCGCATTCGTCTAAAGGATTGTATGTCCTTGATCTAAATAGTCCAATCTATAACATAAATACTAAAAGGATTAAAACTAACGACTTAAATCCTACATATCTATGGCATTGTCGTTTAGGCCATATAAATGAGAAACACATATCTAGACTCCATAAGGATGGATTTCTAGACTCATTTTGATTTGGAATCATATGAGACATGTGAATCTTGTTTATTAGGAAAAATGACAAAGTCCCCTTTCAATAAGAAAGGTGAGAGGAATAGTGAGTTATTGGCACTCATACATACTGATGTATGTGGGCCGTTTCCCACGCTTGCCAGAGGTGGTTACACCTACTTCGTTACGTTTACTGATGATTTCAGTAGATATGGATTTGTATACCTTATGAAGGCCAAATCTGAATCCTTTGAATTGTTCAAGGAATTCAAGAATGAAGTAGAGAAGCAACTTGGTAAAAGTATTAAGGCTCTACGATCGGATCGTGGAGGAGAATACATAAGCCAATAGTTTGATGAGTATCTTAGAGAGTGTCGGATAGTATCCCACCTCACTCCACCCGGAACACCACAATGGAATGGCGTATCCGAGAGGAGGAATCGCACACTATTAGATATGGTGCGATCTATGATGTCTTGAACAGATCTTCCGATATCATTTTGGGGACATGCTTAATGACGGGAGCTTTTACCATTAACCGTGTTCCATCCAAATCAGTCATGAAGACACCATATGAGATATGGACTGGGAAGCTTCCTATAGTGTCGTTTATGAGGATTTGGGGCTCCGATGTTTATGTAAATCATTTACAAACAGACAAGCTCGGGCCCAAAGCGGATAAGTGTAAATTTGTGGGATATCCTAAGAAAACTAAAGAATATTATTTCTACAATCCCACCGAGAACAAAGTGTTTGTTGCTCGGATCGGCGTGTTTTTAGAAAGAGAGTTTGTCTCTAAAGAAGCAAGTGGGAGGGTTGTAGAACTTGAAGAGATTCAAGAACCACAAATCACTGGACCAATGATGGAACATGAGCAGGAACCGCAAGTTGTTGTGGAAGAACCTGTTCAGGTAACACAGGAACTCCGTAGGTCAGGAAGAGTGCGTCATGAGCCAGAGAGTTACGGAATTCTCGTGACTGAGCCCGATGACGTACCACTCATGGATGATGAGCTTGCAACCTACAGGGAGGCCATGAAAGGCCCAGACTCCAAGAAGTGGCTGGAAGCCATGAGATCTGAAATGGATTCCATGTACACCAACAAAGTATGTACTTTGGTGGAACCACCCGAAGGGGCTCGGCCCATAGGGTGCAAATGGGTCTTCAAGAAGAAGACCGACATGGATTGCAAGGTGGTTTCCTATTAGTGGCGATTGGTAGCTAAAGGGTATAGACAGATTCATGGTATTGACTATGATGAGACCTTTTCACCAGTCGCCATGACTAAATCCATTCGAATCCTACTTGCTATTGCAGCATACTACGACTATGAGATTTGGCATATGGATGTCAAAACAGCGTTCCTCTATGGGAACCTCCTCGAGGATGTGTACATGACACAACCTGAGGGTTTTGAGGATCCATAGAATGCCAATAAAGTCTGAAAGCTGAAAAGATCCATTTATGGATTAAAGCAAGCTTCTAGGAGCTGGAATTTGATGACGCGGTCAAAGAGTTTGGCTTCATCAAGAATGAAGGTGAGCCTTGTGTTTACAGGAAGTTTAGTGGGAGCTCTGTAGTATTTTGGTCTTGTATGTGGATGACATACCAATCATTGGAAACGACATTCCTACTTTGTAATCTTTTAAAGATTGGCTAGGAAAATGTTTTGCAATGAAGGACTTAGGATATGCAGCATATATACTTGGTATAAAGATCTATAGGGATAGGTCTTGAAAGCTGCTCGGCCTAAGTCAAGGTACATATATAGATAAGGTGTTGAAGAGGTTCATCATGCAAGATTCGAAGAAGGGATTCTTTGCCCATGTCGCATGGAGTCACTCTTTCAAAGAATGTCTGTCCCTCCAATGAGATTGAGAAGGACCGCATGAGTAGGATACCCTATGCTTCAGCTATAGGATCCATCATGTACGCCATGTTGTGTACTAGACCAGACGTATCATACGCGTTGAGTATGGTGAGCAGATATTAGTCCAATCCGGGTTAGAGTCACTGGATTGCTGTCAAGAACATCCTAAAGTACTTGAGAAGAACTAAGGACGCGTTCTTGATATTTGGAGGTAAGGAAGAGCTAAGTGTAATTGGTTACACTGATGCGAGCTTCTAATCCGACAAAGATGACTAGAGATCGCAGTCTGGATACATGTTTTGCCTAAATGGAGGAGCTGTGAGCTGGAAGAGTTCCAAGCAAGGGACAGTTGCTGATTCTACAACAGAAGCTGAGTACATTGCTTCTGCGGAAGCTGCAAAAGAGGCAGTTTGGATAAAGAATTTTATCACTGAGCTCGGTGTGGTCCCTAGCATCAAGGATCCCATAGAGTTGTACTGTGACAACTCCTGGGCGATCGCACAAGCCAAGGAACCAAGATCACACCAGAAATCAAAGCATGTACTCAGGGGATTCCATCTTATTCGTGATATGATCGATCGAGGAGATGTGAAGATGTGCAAGATTCCAACGGATGACAATCTTTCAGATCCGCTCACAAAACCTCTTGCGCAGCGAAAGCATGAAGGGCACACCAGATCTATAGGCATATGAGATGCACTAGATTGGCTCTAGTGCAAGTGGGAGACGGTAGGAATAGGTGCCCTAGAGGCAATCTAATATTTAGTATGAACAATGTTATTGGCTAGAACATTCGTTTATTATTTATTGTGATATTTAATATAATGAAGTCCTTAGATACAATGTGTTATTTATCTTAAATATCCCTAGTCCAGTATATTGATTAATAGGACGATCAAATATAGACTAGTATCGGGTTGGATTAATATGGATATATCATGATCCAACACATGGGTATGCATTAGGAGTAATGGCATACTGGATTGACCCACAGCGAGAAGGATACATTAGATTATGTTAAAGTCACAATAGCTTCTCGTAGTGCTAATATAATTGCAATCCTCAGACTTGAAGTCACTAGATACTCTAGTTGTGAAATATCGTGCTTTGATGTTATCACACGTTACACCGTAACTGGGTAATCATAAAGGTTGTTATCGGGCATGATAGGAAGCAAGCTTAGAGATCGTAGTGATGTAGAGAGGATTTGCCCCTCCCACATAATGGGAGTAAATATCCACGACCACTCGAGTGATGAGGCTTATTGAATGTCTGGCCAGACTTAGATAAATTAATATGGAGATATTGATGTTATCTGCTTGCATAAGCATATTCCCAGGATCGGGGAACTATGGATTGGATATACTAGTGTGACTATTTATGTCTCGTTTCCAATTCGGATATAGAGACAAAGGGATAGTGTAATATGTGATATTGGGCACAAAAAGGTTTGTCAGTATCACTGACTTATTTCTATTAGTTGGGTGCATGGATGTATTGCTAGACACTGCTCCATGTTAGTAATAGGTTACTACCAGCTAAGTAGAAACCAATGGGGTCACACGTCAAATAGAGTAGAGCTAGATTTGGGATTAATTAATATGATTAATTAATGAGAATGATCATTTTGCAACACATTGAAAACTTAGTCGGACTAATATGCAAGGAAGGGACTAATCCAAGTTCATGTAGAACTAGGAGGGGCCTTTATGTAAACTAACAAGAGTTGTTGGTCTATATAAAGGAGGCTCTAGCTTCCTTCCCACAAATGTTAATGCACATAACATAAGTGAGTGGGAGAGAAAGCAAGAAAGAGAGCAAGAGCACAAGGGCCGAAACACCTTGCGTCCGCCCCCCGTCCCGTCGGCTCAAAGAGAGGGCCGAAACCCTCTTTTTCTCCTTGGTTGCTTGATTCCTTCTTCCCTCTTCCTCCGGTCCAAGCTAGAACTTGAGAAGGAAGAATCTAGATCTCACCTCTAGACGTGGATCAACCGTAGAGACGAGGACAATATTCTTCGTGTGATCTCCCAAACCAAAAGGTACACATCTTCTATGTCCCTTATCATGTTATGATGTCTCTTACTGTGATCCTTGGTGGGCTTTAAGTAGGAATTAAATTTTTGTTATTCCATTGCGTTACCTATATCAAAACCTAACAAGAATTGGGTCAATTCGTCTCATATTGGCAATAGTAGCAAGCATGAGCTTAGAGCTACATCAAATGGATGTCAATACAACTTTTCTCAATGGAGAACTAGACGAGGAGATCTATATGAATCAGCCGGAAGGCTTCGAGACAAAGGGTCAGGAGTAGAAATGCGCAAACTGGTTAAGTCCATATATGGGCTTAAACAGTCCTCAAGACACGGTATTTAAAGTGTCATCAGCACATTGTGACATGTGGGTTTACAATGGTTGATGAGGACCACTGCGTGTATGTTAAATATTCACAACATAAGTTCATTATTCTCTCTCTATATGTAGATGACATACTATCGGCCATCAATGACATAGGATTACTCAAGACCACTAAGGGGTGGTCATCCCCTCTTTTTTCGATGAAGGATATTGGTGAGGCTAGTTACATTCTCTGGATAATGATCCTAAGAGATCGTTCCAAGAGACTTCTAGGATTGTCGCAAGAGGCATACATCAAGAAGATACTTGAACAGTTTCATATGGGATAAGCAAAACCACTTGATACTCATATTGCTCATGGGGAGAAGCCCAACCTTGAGTTGTTTCCAAATAATCAACATGAGAAAGACCAAATGACCAAAGTACCCTACGCAAGTGCAGTCGGAAGCCTAATGTACGCTATGATGTGTACTGGACCCAAAATTTGTCACGTTGTTAGTTTAGTTAGCAGATACTAGTCGAATCCCGGTATGGGACATTGGAAAGCAGTCAAAAGAATACTCCGATATCCCAAAGGTTCAAATGATTACGTGTTGTGCTATCGAGGCCCGATGTAGTACTCTGTATTTAAAAAAAGCGCAATTTAGTAATTTTAGACGTGATAATTAAATTTTGGGTTGCGAGTGGTGATTCGGTTATTTTTCGGGGATTTCAGTAGATGAGAACCAGGGTGAGAATTTTAATTTTTGCGTGATTATTTTTATTTTTCTAGACATTTCCGCGATAACGACCACCGCGTAAGCCTATACACCCACCACACCATATCATTCTCTGTTAACCATTTATTTGAATAAATGAAAACCCAATTTTTTTTCTTCTCAGCATTTTTCTTTCTTCTTCCTTCTCCTACACGCCCACGGAACTCCCTCACCGCCCTCACCATCGCCGCCACTCTCATCACCTCCCTCACCAACATCACCTCTCCAAGTAACCTCCCCCTATAAATGCCCATCATCACCTTCCCCTGCACCCATCAGCCACCACCACTCAGTCTCAACTCTCTCTCTCTCCTCTTACACTACTTCGGCAATCAACCACCAACAACCACCGAGACCCTATCACCCCCACACCACTGTCACGGTCTTGTCTCTCCCTCCATCCCTCTCTCTGCCTCTCTGCAAATCAGAAACAGCAGTAGCAACAGCAGCGGCGGAGAAGCCACCCACTGCCGCCACTGCCACCGCCGGGGAACACCTGAAGCTTCCACCACCACCGTTTTCTCTTCCTCCGCCATCTCTGCCTTATCCTCTCAGGCTCTATATCTCTGTAACGACCCCAGAAGACGAAGAGATTGGAAACAGAGGCAAGCCCCGCAGCAAGAACACCGCGACGCCGCCGTTCCTCCATAATTTTCGGCGACGTTTTGGTCCAGCGAATCCAGGGCAACTCAGCTCTTTCCATCCATCTCTCTCGATCCCAGAAGGTCCGACCAGCCTCTAGCAGGTCCTATACGCGTCCAGAAGCAACCGGAGCGCCACCGTCGAGCTCCATCGCCGGCGGGAATTACGGCGACCCGACCCGCCTTGTTTCTTGATCTTTTTCCGCGAATTTTGCGACGGGTAACTCATAAACTTCTATATAATTCATTTACATTAATCAAAATTAGGTTTTTATGAGTTCGATCCATGTTTTGATCGAGTGGTTGAGGGGGGTTTTTATGTCTCGTGCGTAGGTATGAGAGGGGGATGCTAATTGTTGTTTATGAAAGTTGGGGGGTATCCCCAGTCACTTACATAAACTGTAATATTAGTGGGGGTAGCAAGTTGTAGATTACTAGACATTATTACTCTTTGGCTATAAGTTATTAACCACACTTTAGGTAAATAAAAAGTAAAATAAATGTTTTGTTAATTTGTTTTAGCAATAATAAATAATAATATTTTCTTCAAAAATGAGTCATAATAACAATATGTATATTTGAGATAATTTGTTCTAAAAAATTGTCACTCTAGTTATTTAAACAAGTCGTAAATTTCAATTATTTATACTAAATATTTTTATCAATAAATTATTAGCAAATGAAATAGTTTTGTTTTAGAAATAATATTTAAATGTTACTTGTCCGCTTTGATAAATATTTACAAGTTTTGATTTAATTACTAAATGTTAGATTTGTTTCTAAAATATTTCTTTATAATAATAATAATATAGTTGGAAACGGGAATTCGTTGGGGTTATTGGGGCAAATTTAGATCCAACCTAGATTAACACACTCAAGCAGCTGTTTACTTAGAAGTAGCATTGTATAATTAAATATTTGTGAATTGTAGGAGACGGATTCGTGAACATCGGCTTCATCGATCATCCTACGTACTAACTGCCAAGTCAAATAAGGTGAGACTACATGCTTAGCCTAGCGTGCCTAGCTCTTTTCGTGTCAGATTGTGATTTCCATTTTCTGTCTCAAAATATAATTGTTATTATTTGTTTATTCTTGTCAAATATTTGAACTGTTGGCTACTGTTCTTGATAACTTTCACGCAAGAATTACTAATCCGTTGATGATGTAAAGTGGAAAGGATTCGCATGTACCGGAACCAGTTCTGGTTTAATCCCATGGGCGCAGGTCCCTAAAATTCATTACGGGTGATGATTCCCTGGGCTTTGGTCCCTAAAGATATGGCACTACGTGCACCCCGACTCATTTCGCCGTGGGCTGGAGTACTGCTTCTAGATACCACTCCTTTGATTGACGCTCTTAGGAGGGTGTTGCAACACTTAAGGTCTAGAATGTCTGATTGTGGTCACTGGTCTACCCGGGTACTGTGAAATGAATATGTGATGATTCGACTACCTTGTTGACTTTATTATTATTGTGATGGCCCTTTTGTCGGCATTATTATATTCGGTTAACGCTTGCATTATTGATTTATACTTTTGTTTATACCGTTGTGAACTCTGAAACTGTTTTCATTCCTACTATGTCACTTTTACTATATTCAAATTGTGTCCAGCAGCTATATTATCTTTCCTGTTTTACATGCTAAGGTGTAGCTCACTCAGTATTTATTGCTGACTTTGAAAACTGCGGTTCCTGTTGTTTTCTTCCCACCGCAGGTCTAGGAGCTGGAACTTAAGGAATAGAAGAGGCGCGAGACTCACCTAGACTGATAATGTCATAATTAGTTTCTAGTTTAGTTAAGTTGTTTTGTAATAATAAGCACCTTTTGTATAAGACTCTTATAATAATATAAGTTCTTGTTGTGGAGAATATATTGCTTTTGATCTCCGCCACTTCTATTAAGCATCGCCTTGCCGGTCTTGTCCCGAGCCGGATAAGGGGTTTGTTGCACCCAGAGCTTCGATTTGTTGGCTATAGTGGCGCTGACTGGGGTGGGGACCTAGACGCACGCAAATCAACCTCATGCTACGTCTTCATGCTTGGTGGAGGAGCCATCACATGGAACAGTAGCAACTAGACTTGCACTGCCCTATCGACCATGGAAGTAGAGTACGTTGCCTCCTCCGCTGCAGCGCATGAGCGTGTGTGGCTGAAGAGGTTTCTGGTCAGCTTAGGAGTGATTGACGAACCAAGACCAGTTACCCAATGCTGTGACAATATGGCGGCTATAGCTTAGGCTCAGGATCCGAAGTACCACAGTAAAGCCAACCACATAGAGATAACATATCACTTCATCAGTGATGTGGTAGCTAAAGGACATATTGCTCCAGAACATATTCCTACGAATGAGATGTTAGATGGTCCTATGACCAATCCCTTATTAAGGAAGGTTTTCATTGGTCATATTAGAAATATGGGACTAGGTAAATGGTGAGATATTTCTAGATTTCAGACTGAAAAGTTATTGAGACATTGATGATTAGATTTAATTTAATTGGATTTGTTTTGATTATGCTCATGTTGATTGACACGTGCATGACATGTTGCATTTCCTATACTAGCATAGAGCATGTCGTGCAGACAAAATATCGGCTCACTCACACGAGAGATCGCCTTTTCGATATCCTAGATAGTCTAGGTAAGCGAAAGAAGAGACAAATCCCTGATAAGAGCTAGACGGATATGATATGAGTATGACGCCTATCATAAGAGCAAAAGGCCTATGATAAGATCTAGAAACCTATCATGAGAGCAATACGCCTGTCATACGGAGTCAAATTGTCACATTGAATAGGTTCCAAAGTGAGATTGGTATATGTGCCATTCAAACATGGTTAATACCCCAAACCATGTATAGTCTGCGTAAAGAAAGCCAGATGCGAGAACTAATTTATGTACGCGAATAGTGTGACATCTCAGCACTCGGGTTAGTAGCATACAAGGATACTAGACTAAGATCTGCATAGTGGTCCTTATGATATAAGACATGCGCTTCGATCAGAGTTTAAACACTATGACGTGTATTTCCCAATAACACGTGCTAATTGATGGCGAGAGGTGGTGAGTAAGTCCCTATGATTCCTCACTGTGTGAGCCTCCTCGATCATACAAATATGATTGACACCGTATACCCTTAGTACTTTTGTCTGTGTCGCAAGTAGACGGATTGGTAGTGCTAATTTAGCGTGACACCTCACGGCTATGGATGATTCGACCTTCCGGACATTGCAGGGAAAGCAGCTGAGCTGAATCCAAGCAGCACATTTATAGAAGGAAGATTCTCATTGCATCACTCTTAGTTATTTTCATTGGGACCACCTACAAGATCCATTGGGGTCTTGCAGGATATGAATATAATAAATTAAATGTGGACGCATTAGAGCACGACCTATGGGACTAGGCAACTCATGGTCTACAAGATGACAATTCGATCGAATCTAGGGGATAAGAGAGTTATAGTGTGCGTTATCTTTTTTCGAAAGGGTAGAGAGCACCTACTGCTGGCTCATCTTTTGTGAGTTTAGAGTATGGATCTCCCTAAATGCATGAATTCTCAATAGTCACACGCCACGGCCACAAAATACTTTGTAGGTGATCAGTTGGAGATTGGGAGAGACTACAGGAGCTATGCGCAGCCGCACTGTACTAGTGGGAGATGCAAGAAAATTACGTGTAGCGCCCAGTGGGGTGCACATGTAATTAGTAATAAAATCTAAGGGGTTAACTGATATGACACAAAGCCTTAGGGTGTCAGCTGTAATAAGCTATAATTCTGTCTATATAAGGAGACATCCTCCTACATATTTAAATGCTGAAATATAATCAGTAGTCGGGAGATCATGTGCTGATCACAATAGAAAAATAATTAGATTATTCTCTATAAACCCTACTCTCTCTCTCTTCAACTTCCATCCATTGGTGGAACGTGGTGTGAATCAGAGCGTTCGTCCAAGAGATTCGCGGCGGACTGCTGGGATCAAGACAGGCGCGTGAGAACAAGCACAACAACGATTATCCACTGCGTATGAGCTTAGGAGAAAGGGTAAACGAGTGAATCTTCCGTTTTAATCTCGCGTTTAGATCTATATTTGTTTAAATCCGTTCTCCCTTCAATATATATGTATATACATGGGTGTGTTAGGAGCAAGTGTGATTAAATATTATTGAACCTGTCCATTAGACGAGTCTTATCCTCGATTTTCCATTACTCCGTGTAGTATGTCTAATGACATATTAGACGAGTCTTATCCTCGATTTTCCATTACTCCGTGTAGTATGTCTAATGACATGTTTGTAGACTCAAAGAACTGTCTTAATTACTGCGGATTTGCATATCTCTCTGTACATGAACATAAAGATTAATTGCGTAACAAAGAAATTAACCTACTTAATTCATGTCTTATTCTTCTTTCATCAAGTCTTATTAGATTGTTAAAGCAGCGATACGAAGCTGACCTTATCCATTGAATTGAAGAATTCGGCGTGAGGTAATTAATAAACTATAAACAAACAAAGATTTGACGGGGTTTAACCAAGTAGATCTCTCTCAATTAAATATATCCATGCAATAGTTCAGTTACGATACAGGAAGTTGCCTATAGAAACAGGAGTAACATGAACAACAACCACAATTCTAGGATAAGCTGTATAATAAATATAGTTTAGCCAGTGTTTATGTCCCTCACGAGACTGTCACGTGCTGACATGTCTGCATTGTTTTGTACAACCTTGTCTTTGGGATACATTGTTTATCAAGCCAGCTTGAGAGACATCTAACCAAAATTGTCCCACCAGTTCTTGATATGTTGTGTCCGGGGGTTTAAATTAGGGTAAATTATGTCTCAGTTATGTGCACGTATAAACAAATTGACAAAATCCCATAAATGACTGATGTGCCATATAGTAACTGGAGGGGATGAACTCACTTCAGTGAGATCTTGGCACTCAGATATTCTAGGTCACTAATTTGTTTGTCCTATGCAAAATGAGATGCCAGATAGTTTTACCTAGGTATGATCTGTATAGCCAATTGTTCCAGAGAAAGTGACAAAACAAAGATACACGGCATAGCCCCATTACAACCAGATTGCCCATTACATTCAGCTAATACATGGCACTTTAACATATGTATGTGTGTGCGTCTGTGTTGGTGTCTTCGTTGTAAAATGAGTCCTACATCACGTAATAATAGCGCTATTAGCTCCTGTATCAAGTCTCCCAGTTGACATATTTGTTTTCTTCCAACAACATGAGCATCTTTGTGGTTAGCATACGAAGGTTGTGTTGTGTATACCGTTTTGTGTGTGGAATGTGTATGCCGCTAATTTAGTACGACCATTCTTTTCATCAGAATAAGTTCACTATATATTTTATCAAACAACATAATTACTTATTAATTTCTCAAGACAGATTGTACATAATTTTTTACGAAATAATATCCATTCTTCAAAACCAGAAAAAGATACTGTTTGGGCTTTGTACTACAATATAGAATCAATTTTATCTTGAAAGTAGGTTAATCTATCCTTCCCTCTCTCCTCTCATTTCGTAAAAAGCGACGGAATTCTGCAGTCAGAAGAAATGGAGGAGCACAAGACAAGACAAGCTTTGATCATCTTAAACAATGAAGTAGCTGTTCTTGTACTCCAGTTTTGCCTGGAATTAAGACACTAACATATCTTGATGCAATTTTTCGGACTTGTTGCAGTGCCTAATATTTTACAAGTTCGGAGATTCTCTTGTCGTCCGAATGAAACTTCTGAAGCTAGTAATTACTAGTATTGCTATTCATACTTGTAAAAAAAGATGATTTTGTTTTCCGTTGACCAGAAAAGAAATGGACCACTTATAAAGGATACGTAGACTACCAAATATTACTAGACCAACAATTAAATTGGTCAACGAGTAGCTAACTAATGCCAATAACACCTTTGACTGATTTCCATACACACGGACTATAACATGTTGGTAAGTCCGGCCCTCTGATATAAATAATCTCTCAAACTATCATTCACGAGTTTTTACTATAACTGATGAATCATTGACATGTTACACACCCTTTCATATTTTTGATATACCGATCACCGCATCACTCATTCTCGCGATTACTAAGCTGTTGTTATCCCTGGAGTCTCTTTCAGAGCTATGTTAGTGTCGACCTGATCAAGCTTTAAGGTAAAGTTTTAATAGTTATGAGACTACAGAATAAACAAGACACAAATATGAATTGTCATAGAGAAAAAAAATCAGTCCAGAAATAGAAGTGATGTAATCTACTCGTGAGTTTTGTTGGGGGTTGTCGTAGTGATTCCATTCAGATGGAACTATCCTAGTTGGTTCACAAGTATAAATATACTAAAAACGGGTACTATAAACAAATCAACAACAGCAAAATAGTTTGAACTTGTCCAAAATTAGATGCTGGGTCCTCATTTATGGCCGACCAATTGTTGGGATAAGTGGCATCTCCATAGAGAGAGAGAGATTCCAACGTGCAGGTGTTGCCGGGGACCCCTCGTGGGATTGTCGTTTTTAACATTGGACCACCTGTGTTCACTTCACTTCCTCTCTAGCTAGATCTCCTTCTGTCTATTTAAGCAGAACTTTGAAAGTCAAAACGGCAAGTGCAATCTGCAAACAGAGCTCCATCTTGAGTCCTGATCACCTTCAACTCTCTCTCTCTCTCTATCGGAAATCTTAAGATGGGTAGCATTGAAGTTACAAAGAAGAAGAAATTGTCAAGCAAAAGATTAGGAAGGTTTGTGAACCAGCAAAGGGCAAGGCTCTATATCATGAGGAGATGTGTGACCATGCTCCTTTGCTGGCATGACTAGGTAGAGAACAGGTTTTTCTTTCTCAATTGTACATACCAATGACTGCAATCGTGGTTTAGTTAGGGCAAGTTAGAGGTAGGCAGCAAGTGCTCGGGATATCGGAATATGGAGTTGAATTTTTTGTGTTGTATGAATACTTGCTCTCTTGAGCTTTTTTCCTCGTACATGGAAATTGAACGTTTTACTGATTTGTTTGATTTCTTGAATGCTGCACTAGTCAATACTCATGATAGGCAAAATAGTGAACATTTGGTGTTTGGTTTAGTCCATGAGAAAAGCTCCCAGCAGTCATATATATATATGTATGCATTTTTTTGTTATAACCAGAATATCGAGAACGAAACGATGAATGAAAATCAAGAACAAGAACGCAAATTTAGCGTGATCCACTAGTTGTGAAACTAGCTACCTTCAAAACTCGATGTTTATTGAGAGAAATCACCCGATTACAGCGCACACACCTAATAGCCACAAACTACACCCATATATATAGACCTAGACTACTGCCTTGTGCCCAAAGCAACTCCAAAACAGATTAGGAAAGAACCCAAACCAAGGACCTGGTCGTACGACCAGCTTGTTCATGCTGCTACTGCTTGCTTCCTTGTCTCCCCGCTTTGTTCCTTTACCGAGTTCGCTATATTTGAATTATCCTAGCAAATCTCTACCTTAATTCAAATGCCCTAGCGACCGGAAAAATGAACCGATGCTTCTCGCGATGAACCAGAACGGATGCGTCTCCATAGTCAGAAACAAACATGTCTCCACTTGAACAGTTGCACTTCCAAGAACCGAATCAAGTGCGCCACCCATAACAAAACGCGAATACATTCACCAAGAGACATGAACGAATGTATTCGTGGTGTGCCCAATTGTGCCAAACAGATGTACCACGACGGAGTGTCAGATGTCATTATTTGCCAGAACCGATGCACCTAATGACAAGTGTCCACCGATGCACCTAATGACAAGTGTCCATATAGATTTGTCACGCCGGATGCGCCCTGTATGCCTCAGATGCGCCAGGAAACCTAGTGCGCGCCATAACCAGATCGATGTTCAATAAGTCTCACACGCCATATGCTCCATGCCAGGGGCCCAGACTAGAGAACTAGGTCGCATCGGAGGTCCCTCTACCTAGAACTAGATATGCTGATGGTCAGTTATTCTTGGGAAATTCCCTCTTCCAGTGACATTTCTCCTTACATTAGGCTTAGACATCATGTGGTAAGCTGGATCATGAAAACCTCTTGTATCCCTTACCTTTGCATCCCTTGACCAGGAAAGCGCCAGAATCATGGTCGCGATTGCATACAGCCTTGTGCCTCTGATTCCTGGTGTGAAGAGTTAATCTAATCTCTTATAGGGTTATCGTTATTTCCCACCAATGAAAGATTGAACGAAACCATCGTACGATGGGGGTAGTGACACCAACAGAATTAAGGCTGCATCCTCATCACTATTGTGCATCTCAAGCAGAATAGTGTTAAGGACATCTAAGTGATCACTGATTTGTGTTCCTTCAGACATTATCACACTGAACAATTTCTGCTCTAAGATCAACGTGTTGGCTACCGATTTGGTCATGTAAATCTTCTCCAACATTGAACATAAGCCAGCAACAGTCTCCTGCTCTGCGCCTGCTCTGCGACTCCGGTGATCACGTATTTTTTTAGACACAATTTGATTATTGTGTTCGTCTTCTCCTCCATCTTAGATACGCCGGGATTGTTGTATCCATCTTTCCCTTGTTGGCCACCAGAGGCAGCCAAAGATCGTCACATTTCAACAACGCCTTCATCTTGATCATCCACATACTGAAATGGTTCCTCCCATTGAACTCCTCGATCTTTTTATTAACCTGACATCGTTCATCTCAAAATGCTAACCAGGCTCTCATACCAGTTTGTTATAACCTGAGTATCGAGAACAAAACGATGAATGTAAAGCAAGAACGAGAACGCAAATTTAACGGGGTTCACTAGTTGTGAAACTAGCTACCTCCACAATAAAAACCATATGTTCATTAAGAGAAATTAGTTGACTACAACGCACACACCTAGTAGCCACAAACTACACCCATATATATACCTAGACTACTGACTTGTGCCCAAAGCAAACCCCAAAACATTGCCAAAATATATTAGGAAAGAACCCAAACTAGGTCATGCCTCGACGTAGTCGTACGACCAGCCCCTTTAGTCGTACGACCAGCAGATTGGTCGTGCTGCTGCTTGCTTCCTTGTCTTCCCTGCTTTGTTCATTCATCGAGTTCGCTAGATTTGAATTATCCCAACATTTTTCTTTTCAAGGATTAAGTTTCCTCATGAGTAGTAGGGACTGTGTATGCAGTAACGAAACAAGTTGAAAGCGTTCTGGACACTAGTGAGACAATACCTCTCGTCATAGCTTATCATGGAATACGGATTAAGGTTTATGTTCACCTATGTTGATCTAACCGAATTGATCTAACCTCTCGTCATAGCTTATCATGGAATACGGATTAAGGTTTATGTTCAATAGCCAAGGATACATGCTCAGCGGAATACAAAACGACTTGACCACCAATGTAACCCAGTTCTGTTCGCCACCCGGCCACTGCGCCGCACACCGATTTGGTCATAAATCTTCACAACTGTCAACAAGTCCTACTACAAGTCCTCATGCATTAAGGCATGTGTGACTAATCGTAGTATGTTCGCAACTATCAGTGCAGCAGGATCTGGTCACCTTATTTTACCAACAATCAAACAAATAGTTATAATAATACAAGACCAAAACACGTGAGCTAAAAGATATTCTTAGCAGGAACCCCTCGACACTTCAAAATCTCATTTCTAACCACTTGTGATGGATACATCGGTCCATGTGGTCAATTGGCTACCCTCAAATACTCAATGAACCTCATCAACTGCTCGTCAAACTTCATGGAAAGGATCTCTTAAACTTTGTTTCCACGGGTGCTAGATAATGGTATAATTGTCTTCCTATGCACATCATGCTCAGCTACAACCAACTTGCCAACATGTACGCAGCCTTGTCTACACTCTTTAATTATATGTCCTTGTTTTCCCTCTCATGAGTGAGCTAGGAAGTTTTCCCAATTCCCGTGGCCTTAGCCAATAGCACCAGTGACTAACATTCTCTTTGGCCAACATCTTTCTAGCCAGTGTAAACAAACAATTAAACCTCATTTCTCACAATCACAAAGCCTCATTGGGCAGGCGCAAAATCAGTCATTTGTCTATTACCAACTTCACATAGGGTTTCTTTATGAGCATTTTCCTTCCGTTCACCCCACCAAACTCGCTACACTCCGTTCGACTCTTATACACAAACTACATGAGAAGACCATTAAAGGGATTATATAGCTGTGCGGCCTCTTCTTAATCTCCTGCTACTTACACTAAAAAAATCAATTTTTTACACACAAAAATCGTCGTTAGAGTGAAAGAACGACGAATTTATATTGTCGCTTTGCTGTCAGAATAGCTCTGTAGTTAGTTCGAACCGGGTGACAAAAAATCCACTGGTGGGTGGTAACTATTTACCGACAAATTATCCAGACAAAATTGATTCGTAGTTGCTCTTTTGCCGACCACTTCCCGACCACTAAATATAGTGCACACATTTTTTGCCGGCGAATGTATCGACTAACTATTTTCGTCGTTGATCTTTTAAAACTTAAGCCGACAACTATTTAGTCGTCTTTTTATCTTATTTTAGTCGAAAACTATTTTTTAGACGACAAATATGGTCATCGTTAATTTTTTTATGACAAACATGCTCCTCGTGTCTATATTTTGGAATTCTTCTTATAGTAGCCTATATTACACATCTAACAATTCTCTACTCAAATACCCTGTTGAACCTGTGCAATTTCTATTACCAATTCTAACATAATGCACAACAAAAAATAGAGATTCATACATATAATTTGGGTAAAACCCAGAACATGTTACACAACGTATATATATATACCAAAAAGAACAGTGCGGGGCACAACACGGCCAAAAGAGTACAGTATTCAACATATATAATTAAACCTCCCATAATATAACGGTTCACTCATTTTTTTGTTATAATATTCCTATAACTTACTAATTTGATGATTATCACATATTGTTCCTCCAAAGTGGCCGTAGAACTGTGTGCATTGTCAATTTGAATTCAAAATGGATCAACGGGAGCTCCACGCACACTTGCTGTACTGCAACAGGTTAAAAGAAAAACATATTTAGACAGATATTTGATGTGAAACTGTTGGATCACTAATTAAGATGAATGATAGCATGTGTACCTTTGGTCAAAGTCCAAATAGTGTACTGCATATGGACGTACTTATACTATCAATGTTCTATAACATGAAAATTGTACTTGTAACAGGTGATTGCAAAAAAAGTTATAATTTTGTAATGTTGCCATCCCTAATCAATGAGGTGGTTCATGAGCCTATACCTACTGATATGCACTAATCTTTAAAAAACAACAATAATATCTTTGAAACCACATCTTTAAACCAAGAAATGATTTCTCTGAACACATCTTTAAACCAACATTTATTAAAATCCATTACCCCCCATCTTCTGCATACTCTCCATCTTCTCCTAACCCCTAGGTTCCCCACTGTGTATAAAACCAGAGCCTACAGCTTTGTACATTTCACTACACATTTCATCCACCTAGATAAAGTTTTGATTGTGGGAAAGCATGTTCATGTCAACAATCTCCTTCGACGTTGATTTCGTTATATTCTAGTTGTCTTGATGCAGCATTGTGATGCATGGAATTATCAGAAAGATGCTGCTTCGGTGGTCAGAACATAGCGATGCCAACCTCTGTTTGTCGTAGCACAACTGCTCATCAAGGATGAACGGTTAATAGGGTTGTGTAACGGATTAAGCAGCGGGACAATAATGATTAAGAACCGCACAAGACCCTCCATGGATCACAGGATGAGACATCATAACGATAGTAACAATTACCTTGTTTGTCTCCTTGGATGACTTCAAACGCAAAATAGTGTCCGCGTCTCTATGGCTAGTACACGCCTAGGATCAAGCTCTAGATTCCTCCACGTCTTGCGCTAGCAACCGGTGGAAGAAGGAAGAAGAAGAATCACGCGAAGCGAACCAAGAGAAGGTCGCGCCTCTCTTTGGTGGCCGACGGGTAGGGGCGGCACTAGGGGGTTTCAGCCCTCTAGTGTTTGCTCTAACCTTGCTTTATTCTCTCTCTCACTCAATGTGTGTTATGAGCATTAGTGAGAAAATAAGCTAGGAGTGTCATTTTTATAGTCCAACAACTTCTTATTAACTACATAAAGGCCCCTCTACAAATCATGTTCTTACATGAATTAGTTCACCTTGCAATTTAGTCCTACTAAGTTTGCATGTTCTTGTGTATTGATCATTCTATTTAATTAATCATATTAATTAATTTCCAAGTCTAGTTTAATCCATATGGCGTGTGACCCCATAGGTTTCCACTTAGTTGGTAGTAATTACTAACATGGAGCGGTGTCTAGCAACACATCCATGCCACCCAACTAATAGAAATAGTTAGTACTCCGACAAACCTTGTGACTGTATTGTCTCATCCCTTTGTCTCCATATCCGGATTGGACACGAGACATAAAAGTCACACTCGTATATCCAATCCATAGTTTCTCGATCCTGGGAATAGTCTTATCCATGCAGATAACATCAATATCCCATATTGATTTATCTGAGTCTGGCCAGACATTCTATAAGCACTAACCCTCGAGTGGCCACGGATATTTTCTCCCGTTATGTGGGAGGGACAAATTCTATCTACATCACTAGCATCTCTAAGCTTGCTTCCTGTTGTGTCTGATTAACACATTTATTACTAGCCAGTTACGGTGTAGCATTCGAAGATGTCAAAAACACAATACTCCACAATTAGATAATTTAGTGACTTCAAGTCTAAGGATCAAAATATCATTGTGATTGCGAGAAGCACTTGTGACTTTACATAACTTTTATGTAGCCTTATCGTAAGTGGGTCAATCCAGTATGACATTACTCCTGATGCATACCCATGTGTTGGATCGTGATATCTCAATATCAATCCAACCCCATACTAGTCTATATTTGATCGTCCAATTAATCAGTATAATTGACTAGAGATATTTAAGAATATAACTTTTATATTATAAGGACTTCATTCATGTCAACAACATAATGAATAGTAAATCCATATAAATGTCACAAGAAATAGATTGCCTCTAGGGCATTCTCCAACAGTCTCCCACTTGCACTAGAGTCAATCATGGTGCATCATATGCCTATTCATCTAGCACAGTCATCATGCTATCGCTGCGCAAGGGGCGTGGTAGGCGAGACCTCTGCTGGTACTTTTGCATATATCCACATCTCCTCTGTCAACAATTGATTGAGATTAAATATTCTGAGTAAATGCATCCCTTGCAGTAATATACTCAGTCCTCTGTGGTAGAATCGACAACTGAATCTTGCATGGAATCCCTTCCAGCTCAAAGTTCTTCCCACTAAGGCAAAACACAAAACTTAACCATTACCTGAAATCATCTTTGTTGGATTGAAATTTTGCATTAGTGTAACCCTTTACAGTGAACTCTTCCTATCCTCCATATACCAAGAATCATCATAAGTGCTTCTCAAGTACTTTAAGGATATTCTAATAATTATCTAGTGACACTCACCCGGATTTGACTGGTATCTTTATGTCATAGCATATGACATGTCTGGCCTAGTACATAACATGGCGTATCTCGCTAATCTTATTCATAGTCCTTTTTCAATCTAATTGAAAGACAATTTAGTCTTCCAAAGACTAATTCCATGTGACATGGGAAAGAATCCATATTCTTGCATGTTGAACCATTTCAACACCTTGTCAATATATGTACCATGACTTCAGTCGAACAACTATCTTGATCTATCTCCATAGATCTTTATAGATTATCTCGCCTAAGTCTTTCATTGAAAATCAATTAATCTCTACAAGATTGCCGTGTAGGGACATAATTCTCAATGATTAGTATGTCTCTACATACAAGACCAGAAATATAACTGTGCTCCCACTAACCTTCTTGTAAACACAAGATACATCTTCATTCTTGATGTAACCAAAATCTTTGATTGTATCATTGAATTGAAGATTCCAACTCTAAAATCTTGCTTCAATATTTAGACAGATCGCTGTAACATACACACCTTTGGGCATGCTCTAGATCGAAAAATCCTTTAGGTGTGTCATACACATCCTGAAGGAGGTTTCTATATCCATCTGCCAGATTGTGTAAGCTACAATTTCAAGCAAGATGCGAATGGATTTAAGCATCGCAACTGGAGAAAGAGTTTCGTCATAGTCTATACTATGAACTTGCATGAAACTTTTGTCCACCAATCGTCCCTTAGAAGCAATCTCATTACCATCCATGTTAGTTTCCTCATAACCCACTTGCACCTTATGGATCCTACCCTTTCAGGTGGTTCCACCAAAGTCCATACTTTGTTGGTATACATGGACTCCATTTCGTATCTCATGGATCCAATCCATTTTTAGAGTATGGCTCACTCGTGACCTACTCATACGTTGTAGGCTCATCTTCATGAGCAACACATCAACGAGTTATGAGAAATCCAAATTTCTCTAGCCCCTTGACATATTTAACCTACAAGGTTCTTGTGTTACCAGATGTAGGTTTCTCCACAACACCTTGTGATCCTTCTCATGTTCCATCGAAATGAATAATGTTCTGTTGTGGTTCTTGAACTCCTTGAAGTTCTACTGTCCTCCCACTGTTTTTTTAGAGACAATCTCTATCTAGGAACATAACGGTTCGAGAAATAAACAATTTATTCTCGATTGGATTCTAAAAATAATATCCTTTGTTACCGCAGGATATTCCACATAGTACATTTATCCGACTTGGGTCCAAGTTTATCTGTAAAAAATTTACATAAACTTCATAACCCAATTTTTTTATGAATGACGTACTAGGAAACTTCCTAGTCCATAACTCATATGGTGCTTTCATAATTGATTTAGATGGAACAAGTTTTAGGGAGAAATTTGCTGTAATTAGAACATAGCCCCTAAAGAAAACTGAAAGTTCTGTTTGACGCATCATGGACCGAACCGTGTCCTAACAAGGTTCGATCTCTCCTATTAGACACGACATATCCATGTGGCGTTCTTGGTTGAGCGAGTTTGGATCATATCCAACACTCCCATAGATACTTTTCAGACTCTAGGCTTAAGTATTCTCCTCCACAATTCAATCGTAGAGCCATAATACTTTTACCCAAGCTGACTCTCTACTTCATTCTTGAATTCCTTGAACTCTTCAAAGTATTTTAATTTGTTTTTTCATAAGATACACAAATCCATATTCACTGAAGCCATCAGTAAATATGATGAAGTACTGAAAACCACCTTCAGCATTAGTGCTTAGCAGCTTATACACATCAATATGTATGATTCCAAAAGATCATATCTTGCCCATTAAACAAGTCTTACATGTCTTACATGTCTTACATGATTCAAAATCAAATGAGTCCAGAAATCCATTCATATGGAGCCTAGATATGTATCTCTTATTCATGTGGCCTAAACAACAATGCCAAAGATAAGTGAGGTTCATACCATTATATGAAAACATTTTGGTAGTAATGTTATAGAGGAATTTATCATGATCAAGGATATATAATCCATTAGACAAAAGTGCATTAAAATAATGCATTTTATCAAAATAAATGGAGCAACATCTGTCCATTGTTTTAATAAAATAATTTTCTTGTCCAAACAAGAAACTGTGATACTGTCCCTACTCAAAGCAGTGTCATAATCGTATTTGTCTAATTCATGGATAATTTCAAAAAGGTATAGATAATTCCCTGCGGCTAATTCAGCAACCTCTTGCTTCATTGCCCCACGTGTAGGTTTATTTCTTCCTCATCCAATTGTCAACATCTCTTCAGATCCTTCACATTTCTATAAACGTGAGACCCTTATCTAGTATCATATACTCATGATGATGAGATAGACATATTGTCTTCTATAACAAAATACCTAAATTGGAATTCATAATTCCTTTAAATTTCCTTCCAAGTACTTTGGGCAGTCTCTCTTCCTTTACACCACCTATGGGACTTTAAGGAAATTTGGTTTTAGCAACAAGTTTGCTTTATACCCATGGGGTTGGCGCAAACCTTTTTTCTCTTACCCATGTTGTTAACCATTAACATGTTTTACCTTAGCCCTTTATGAGTTCTTTGTTTAGCAATTCTCAATCATATTGAGTAAATCACCTTTGAAAAAAACTATAACCAATGCAATTCTGGGTCCAATTGGGCGAATAACTACTTATTTTTTATCTATCTCATAGATAACTCCCAGTCTCTAAGCTTTCAATCCCATTGAAGCAGCTTAGTTGCGCTTGACCTCTTGCTTCAGCAGTCACGCATTACTAGCTTGTGTTATCGCGTCATATCTCGATGAATCAAGTCGCCTTGCATTGGCAAGCCCGAACTCATTCCATCTTGATCATGACGAGTGCTAAGCAAGAGAGCACAAAAGGGAGCAACACTTCAAACCTTTCATGTCTAGCTCGCTCTTTGAAAGAGCTTCTTTTAATGTATGATCATATCATACGCCTCCATGTTTTTTTATCTTGCTTCCAAAGCTCAGAGTTCATGGCAGCTAACACGAGGCAAGTGACATCCAAAGAACCCTTTTTTAATGTTCCTTCTATTAGGATTTTAGTGTTATTGGCAGTTGGTGGAAGGAGAACTTTATGCTCTATATACAACATTTTTCATTTGTTTGGTTTGACAACAATTCTCAATTTTATACCAGTATAGAAAACTGATTCCAGACAACTTATCCTTATCAAGGTCATAAGTCGCGTTTTATTTGTTTAATGCCATAGGTATTCTAAACAGAAAAATTATGCAAAGTTTGTGACGTTTTACTATACTTAATATCATTATATTTTCTAGTGGGCCAAGATCTATATTTCACTTCTTCTTGAGCTTGCTTTGGCAAGTCACACAAGAATTAGTTATTTAGGTAGGAACAATTTCAATTGCATCCCATGCAACTCTTGGTTCAATTGGGCAAATAACTCCTTATTTATCCATCCCATGGATAACCCCAATTGTTTGCCTCTAGGCTTTTAATCTTATTAAAATCACTCAGTTGCGTCCAACCTCTAACTCAAACAGTTGCACATTACTTGCTTGTGCCATCGCAACACATCATGAGGAACCAATTCGCCCTGCTTTGGCATGCACGAGCTTGGTAAAGCATGATCATGATGAGTGTTTAAGTAACGAGAAGGCAAACACACAATATTTAAATTTGAGGAATTTGTTTTTTCAATTTTAATTGTTTTGTTGATCCATATCAACTTTTTCTAATTATTTGGGTTGGGCAATCCGAAAATAGAAGATCCGGGTTGTTAATTATCTTATTATCAATTTTCCATGCATCGTCCATACACCAACTGTAAATAATAAGACAATAAATAAACAAGCACAAAAAAAACGTTATATGGATATGGTCGCCTACACTAAGATATTCCCAAGCCAATGAGAATATCTAAGAATCCTAAAACAGCAAGCTCATCTCCATGTGCCTCCATCTTTTGTTTCATGCTCCATCACTTGTGGAATGCACCATGCTCCTAAGCCTTGTGGAATGCTCCTTCATGTGGTCCTTTAATTCTTTGGGGTTCTTCTTCTCCATATCTTGACTATCATCTATTCTATCTAATACTAGCTAGCATCTATACTAAATAAAAATATCTCACAAATTGAGAAGAAGACCGGCTCGCAGGTCGTGAAAACAAACAACAAAAATTAAACATTAACAACATTCACATCTAAAGCGATATTCTATAACCATGCGAATATCACGTAAACAGTTAAAATCCAATTTTAACGTGCTTGGTCAATTTTAGTTGATTTTGGACATATGAGGGTCAAAACGGTCCAAGAGGGCCCACCATCACTATGGCAGAACCCCTAAAGGTCCGCCACAAGCCTTGGGTCGGCCGGCCCCAAGCCCACACGGATAGGCCATGCGCTACGGAGGCCCGGACCCTAGGCCTCCTCTTCCTTGGGGGCGGTCCCCTAGGGGGGCCAAACCTCTTGGGAGTTGTTTCCAAAACAACTCCTTTCTTGTTGCCCAAGTTTAGTTGTTTTAAAATTGGAAAACCCCTTTTTCCAATTTGTGCCCAAACCCTAGTTTTCTAGATCCAAAATTTCACATCCTATGTGATCCAAATTCACTAATTTCTACATCTTATGTAAAATTAGGTCTTGTTTGATTGAATGATATTCAAATTGCATCAATTATGCTTGATTTGTCTGTTTTACGCGGTAAACAATAATTAAAGTGTAAAATAGATATAATCGTAACACATAAACTACGTTATGCTCTACGACCTGTGGCTCTGATACCACTGTAGGGTTTTGTGACGGATTGCAAAGCGGGAAAACAATAATTAAGATCCGCACAAGACCCTCAAAGGATCACAGGAAGAGATATCATAACGATAGTAAAGGATTTAGTAACAATTACCTTGTTTGTCTCCTTGGGTGACTTCAAACGCAAAATAGTATTCGCGTCTCTATGGCTAGTCCACGCCTAGAATCAAGCTCTAGATTCCTCCACGTCTTATGCTAGCAACCGGTGGAAGAAGGAAGAATAAGAATCACGCCAAGCGAACCAAGAGAAGACCGCACCTCTCTTTGGTGGCCGATGAGTAGGGGCGGCACTACAGGGTTTCAGCCCTCTAGTGTTTGCTCTCTCCTTGATTTATTCTCTCTCTCTCTCTCTCACTCAATGTGTGTTATGAGAATTAGTGAGAAAATGAGTTAGGAGTGTCCTTTA
This sequence comes from Linanthus parryae, assembly GCA_023055425.1. Lineage (NCBI taxonomy): Eukaryota > Viridiplantae > Streptophyta > Magnoliopsida > Ericales > Polemoniaceae > Linanthus > Linanthus parryae. Next base: position 18,548,105 of record JALGPY010000012.1, on the reverse strand, counting down.
TATAGTCCAACAACTTCTTGTTAACTACATAAAGGCCCCTCTACTAATCATGCCCATACATGGATTAGCTCACCTTGAAATTTAGTCCTACTAAGTTTGCATGTGCTTGTGTATTGATCCTTCTATTTAATAAATCATATTAATTAATTTCCAAGTCTATTTTAATCCATATGGTGTGTGATCCCATAGGTTTCTACTTGGTAGAAACGATTACTAACATGGAGAGGTGTCTACAACACATCCATGCCACCCAACTAATAAAAATAGTTAATAATCCGACAAACCTTGTGACTGTATTGTCTCATCCCTTTGTCTCCATAAACGGATTGTACACGAGACATACAAGTCACACTCGTATATTCAATACATAGTTTCCCGATCCTGGTAATAGTCTTATCCATGCAGATAACATCAATTTCCCATACTGATTTATCTGAGTCTGGCTAGACATTCTTTAAGCACTAACCCTCGAGTGGCCGCGGATATTTTCTCCCGTTATGTGGGAGGGGAAAATTCTATCTACATCACTAGCATCTCTAAGCTTGCTTCATATTGTGTCCGATTAGCGCCTTTATTACTGGCCAGTTACGGTGTTGCGTTTGACGATGTCAAAACAAAATACTCCACAACTAGAGGATCTTGTGACTTCAAGTCTAAGGATGACAATACCGTTGTCACTACGAGAAGCACTTGTGACTTTACATAACTTGTATGTAGCCTTCTCGTAAGTGGGTCAATCTAGTATACCATTACTCCTAATGCATACCCATGTGTAGGATCGTGATACCTGCATATCAATCCAATTCCATACTAGTCTACATTTGATCGTCCAATTAATCAGTATAATTGACTAGGGATATTTAAGAATATAGCATTTATATTCTAAGGAATCCATTCATGTCAACATCATAATGAATATTAAATCCATATAAATTTCACAAGAAATAGATTGCCTCTAGGGCATTATCCAACACGGTTGTGCTATGGAAACCAGGGGTTGTCTTTTAGCAAATGTTTAGTCGATTTCAAAAGTCCATTATTTTCCTGGCCCCTTGCTGCAGCATTTTGATGCATGGAATGATCACAAAGAAGCTAGTCGCTGGAGCTGGCAGCTTCTTTGTTCTTGTTCCACGCATCACAATGAGATATTCAGAAGGCAAGTACACAAGGTTTCTTCCAAAAGGGAATATCAACATCAAGAATAGATTGGAGGAAATGAAAGAGGAAACCAAAAGTTTTTTTACCTCTGACGAAGTCCAAACAGTGCCTACTATAGTACGTATATGTACGCATAATATCGATTAATGTTCTGTAACCTGGAAATGTTAACTCCAACGGGTGATAGGAAATACAGTATTTAGTTTTCTTCATACATTTTACGTTGATGTGAAAATTATGGATCAACAAGATAAAAGAAACAATGTTAAAACTATTTTTCAGAATATTACCACCCCTAATCAATGAGGTTCATCATTAACCTATACCTAGTGACATGCACTACTGTTTAAACCAGCAGTAATTTTGATATGAAACCACATCTTTAAAGCAGCATTTATTAAACTTCATTAACCCCTTACCCACCTATCCATCTTATAACTCACCATCTAACCCTCCAGATTCTAAACTGTGTATAAAAGCAAAGCCTACAGCCATGTCCATTTCACTCCACCTTTCGTCCATACAGATAAAGTTTAGATTTTGGGAAAGCATGTCAATGGCAATTCCGTTCAGCAGCATTGTGATGCTGGAACAATCATAAATAAGCTGCTGGAGGTGGCACTAGCTTTGTTATGATTTTTTCTAGCAACACAATGAGATATTCAGAATCTCATCTACCACCACTGGGGCACGGAGAATCATCACAGATTAAGCTGGCATGGCGGTCTAAAATCTATTGGGTTGCTGCGTCTATGGTTCCTCTACCATAGTACGCCCCAACCCAATATGTTGCTGTATTCGATGGTCGATGAACCACACTATGCAGTAACCCCAAAGGTTTTGGACTTCCAACCTAGCTTTCTTGTGATGCATGGAATAACCACAAATAAGCTGTTGGATTTTAGTGCTATTACTTCACATGTTTTTCTTTCTACTCGCTCTAAATTTTCTCACGGGTCACAACTAATGCATCTATATAGTAGTTACTCTAAAAGCTATGTTGCGTGATCATAGGACAAGATTTCCCTCCAAACGGGAATATTAACATCAAGAAGAGAGTGGGCTTAATGGAAATGAAATTGGGCACCAAAAGATATTTACATTTGGCGAAAGTCCAAACAGTGCCCACTCATACTATCGATTAATGTTCTGTAACCTGGAAATGTTACCTGTAGTAGGTGATAGGAAATATAGTAGTTATTTTTCTTTATACATTTTAGGTTGATGTGAAAATTATGGATCAACAAGATAAAACAAACAATGTTAAATCAGCAGTAATTTTGATATGAAACCACATCTTTAAACCAGCATTTATTAAACTCCAAACCCCCCAGATTCCATACTGTGTATAAAATCAGAGCCTACAGCCATGTCCATTTCACTCCACCTTTCATCCATACAGATAGTGTTTAGATTTTGGGCAAGCATGTCGACGACAATTTTGTTCGGTAGCATTGTGATGCTGGAACAATCATAAAGAAGCTGCAAGAGGTGGCATCTAGCTTTTTTATGATTGTTTCTAGCAACACAATGAGATATTCAGAATCTTGTCTACCAACACCCGGGCACGGAGAATCATCACAGATGAAGCTGGCATGGCAGTCTAAAATCTATTGGGTTTTTGCGTCTATGGTTCATCTACCATAGTACACACCAACCCAATACGTTGTTGTATTTGATGGTCGATGAACCATACTATGCAGTAACCCCATAGATTTTGGACGTCCAACCCAGCTTTCTTGTGATGCATGGAATAACAACAAAGAAGCTGCTGGATTTTAGTGCTATTACTTCACATGTCTTTCTTTTTACTCGCTCTAAATTTTCTCACAGTTCACAACTAATGCATCCAGGCAGTAGTTACTCTAAAATCTATGTTGCGCGGTAATAAGACAAGGTTTCTCTCCAAATGGGAATATCAACATCAAGAAGAGAGTGGACTTAAAGGAAATGAAAGGCGGCACCAAAAAATATTTATCTCTGGCGAAAGTCCAAACCAGTGCCCATTATACAATCGATTAATGTTTTGTAACCTGAAAATGTTACCTGCAACAGGTGATAGGAAATACAGTATTTAGTTTTCTTTATTCATTTTACGTTGGTGTTAAAATTAGGGATCAAAAAGATAAAAGAAACAATGTTTTGTTGGAATAGATGCCCTAGAGGCAATCTAGTTTAGTATGAATTTATTTTGGCAAGAACATTCATTGTATTATTTATTGGATATTTAATATAATGAAGTCCTTAGATTTATAATTGTGTTGTTTATCTTAAATATCCCTACTCCAGTATAATGATTAATGGGAAAATCATCTATAGACTAGTATGGGGTTGGATTCATATAGAGATATCATGATCCAACACATGGGTGTGCATTAAGGGTAATGGCGCACTGGATTGACCCATCTCCGAGAAGGCTACATACATGTTATGTAAAGTCACAAGCGCTTTTCGCGGTGCAATGGTATTGTCATCCTTATACATGAAGTCACTAGATATTCTAGTTGTGGATTACTGTGATTTTGGTAGCGTCAAACGCTACACCGTAACTGGGTAGTTATAAAGGCGTGTACCGGATACAATAAGAAGCAAGCTTAGAGATCGTAGTGGACGTAGATAGAATTGGTCCCTCGCACATAACGGGAGCAAATATCCTAGGCCACTCGAGGGATAGTGCTTAAAGAATGTCTGGCCAGACTCAAATAAATCAATATGGGATATTTATGTTATTTGCACGAATAAGGCTATTCCCAGGATCGAGAAACTATGGATTGGATATACAAGTGTGACTTGTATGTCTCGTGTCCAATCCGGATATGGATACAAAGGGATGTGACAATTAATTGTACATGGTTTGTCGGATGACTATTCTATTAGTTGGCTAAAATGGATGTTTTGCTAGAAACCGCTCCATATTAGCAAATTGTTGCTACCAACTAGATATAACCTATGGGGTCACACGTTATATAGAGTTGAAATAGATTTGAGAATTAATTAATATGATTAATTAATTAGAAAAATCACTTTGCAACACCTTGCAAACTTAGTAGGACTAATTTGCAAGGAAGGGACTAAATTGAATTCTAGCAGGACTAGAATAGGTCATTTAGGTAGTTGACAGGGATTTGTTGGACTATATAAAGGATGCTCCTTCCTTCCTTCCCATACTTATGAGCCTTTTTTTATCATAATTTGAGTTTGAGAGATCAAAAGGAGAGAGAGCAAGCAACAAAGGGCCGAACCCGACCCTTTGCCGCCGCCCCCTACCCCGTCGGCCACCAAGGAGGCCGCCACCTCCTTGTTGCCTCGTGTTGCGTGATTTCTTCTTCCTCTTCCTCCATTCCTAGATAGCACAAAGGAGAAGGAAGATATAGATTTCAACTCTAGGCGTGGATCAACCGTAGAGACGTGACACAATTCACGTTACAAGTCATCACAGGAGAAACCCTAAGGTGTGTAACATGATTCTTCCTTTACCATCGTTATGTCTCTTGTCCTGTGATCCTTGGAAGGTATTGAATGGATAAATTATTTTTTTCCCGCTGCATATTCATTATCAAAACCCTACAGTGGTATCAGAGCCACAGGTCGTAGAGCATAAACGTGGTTTATGTGTTACGTTTTGGTAGTTTTACACATTAAATTTATTGTTTATCGCATAAAACAAGACAAATCAAGCATATGATGCAATTTGTCAATAATCAAACAAAACAAGACCTAGTTTTTGCATTGGATGCATAAAATTAGTGAGTTTGAGAAATTTTAGGATCTTAGATCTAGGATTTGGGCATCCTATGGAAAGAAGGAGTTCTTTTCAAACAAGGAAACAACCAAACTTGGGCAACAAGCAAGGGAGTTGTTTTGGAAACAACTCCCTAAGAGGTTCGGCCCCCCTAAGGGCACCGCCCCTCCTTGCTTGCCGCCCAAATAAGGGACGGCCTAGGGTCGGGAGCAGCCCTAGCACACAGCCTAGCCGTGTGGGCTAGTGGTCTACTAGCCCAAAGCCTTGGCCATCCTCCTTGGAGTTCGGGCAATAAGTTTGTTGGGCCCTTTGGACCGTTTTAATACTAGAAAATTCCTAAAATCAGTTAAAATTGACCAAGCGCGTTAAAATTGAATTTTAACTGTTTATGTGCAAATCGCATGGTGGTTGGATATGGCCTTAGGATGTGGTTTGATTTGATTTTTTAAATTTGTGGTTTGGTTTACGGCCTGCGAGCTGATCAATTTGTTGTAATAATTAATTAGGGTTTTATGGCCTGCGAGCCATTTTTTTCTCAACTTGTGAGATTTATTTTATTTAGTATAGTTGTTAACTAGTGCTAGATAGAATAGATTGTTAGCCAAGATTGAAGAAAAGAATCCCAAAGGAAAAGGAAGCCACAAAAGATGGAGCATGGAGCATTCCACGAGACTATGAAGGATGGACCAAAAGATGAAGACGCATGGAGATGTGTTTGCTTTTAGGGTTCATAGATAATTCCATTGGCTTGGAATTATCTTAGTCTATAAAAAGGCCATATCCACATCATGTTTTATTTTATTTTTTGGTTGTTTAATTTTATTGTCTTATTATTTTGTGGTTGGTGTATGGATTGTTGAGTCAAGATCCCTGAATGTGCTTTGACTGGTAATTGTTTTGAGTGATGAAAGACAAAAGGTAAAAACATAAGAAGCAAAGGCATTTCAGTTATCTCAAGGCCTTGAGATATGCCTTGAGCTGCTGACAGTTCTTACAGAACTTAATTGATTCTTTCTTGCATGTTATGATTCTTATTATTGTGATTATTTACTCACTTCTAAGTGTCTTAAACTTGTTTTTCATGATTCATATATTTTAGAAGATATACAGGTTATTGTTCTAAGTTTGTTAAACAGTTATATCAGAAACTGTATAACCAAACAGTCATAGTACTGTTAGCTTTCTGGATTTTGTTGTTGCTTTGTTTCAATGCTGTTGCAGGGTTGTTAAACGTGCAGGAGAAATCTCAACAAACCCCAACGGATATCCACTTGAAGCTGTTTGAATTTAAGTTGAAAGCAGAAGGAGGATTTGTAGGAACTCAGATCCTAAAATCTCTCAATCAGTTGCAGCTGTGGATAAAAGAGACTGGTTTGAATTTTGAAGGTGGTAGAAGCTTGCAGAATACTCTGAGAGGTGTGACAAATTCGTGGGAGATTATCCACTCAAACACACAATCATTCAAGCTTCATTCCAGACTTCTGAAGATCAAATCAATCCAGTTTTTCCAGAAGAACACTTCCAGGCTTCAACAGCTTATCTTCATACTGTGTTCTTCACTTGTATTTCCATCTGTGTATCTCTATATTATCTTAAACCTCACTTAACCTAGTGGTTGGTTGTTCAAGTGAAAAACAAGAGGTTCTTGTTAGCTCAACAGTTAGTAGCTGGATCTAGATAGGTTTGGAACCACAAGCTGTATAGGTGTAAGGGAAATCACTTGGGCTTGAAGATCTAGGGCTGTTTCTGTGTGAGTAATAAGAAGTGTTTGCCCAATCCTGGTGGGATTAGATCCCTCAGGAAGAGATTACGTCCATTGGGACTGAACTCTGTAAATTACTTTGTGTTCTTTACTTTTCTGTTTGATTATTATCTGTTGCACACAACTCAAATCAAAGTAGGGTTTAAAAGCTGTTTAGTTTTGTTCACATCTCAAGGCCTTGAAGCTTACAATTTTGCCTTAGTGAGTTTCAGACAGTTTACAAAATCTCAAGGCCTTGAGATTTGAGTTTCACATAAAGCTTTTCTGTTAAACTTTAAGTTTTGCAAAAAGTTTCCATACTCTATTCAACCCTCCCTCCCTCTTCTAGAGTATTTAGGTCTTGTATTTAGTCCACATTACACACTTTCAATTGGTATCAGAGCCTGTGTAACTATTTTTAGATCTAACAATCTGGTGACTATGAGTAATGTAGGAGATGGTGGATTCTCACAACGAAGGGCAGCCAACAGACCTCCATTGTTCTGTGGTGACAACTTCATGCATTGGAAGGCATTGATGAAGATGTTCATCATAGATCAAGACATGGAACTATGGTCAATAGTTCAGAATGGTCCTCATGAGTACTACACTACAATTGATGGAGTCAGAACTGTCAAGTCTGAGAAAAATCTCTCAGTTACTGAACTGGAAAAGGTATCCAAAAATTACAAGGCTATGAATTTGCTATATTGTGATTTAAATGCATATGAGTTCAACAGAGTGTCAAACTGCAAGAGTGCCAAAGAAGTGTGGGATAAATTGGTGGTGACATACGAATGAACCAGCAAGGTTAAGCAGACAAAAATCAACATCCTTCTGAGGCAATATGAGTTGTTCAATATGAATTCAGATGAGACCATCAAGGAAATGTTCAAAAGATTCACTGATGTGGTGAACAACCTGGAGTCATTGGGAAAGAAGTTCTCAAATGAAGAGAAGTTCAGAAAGATTCTGAGAAGTTTGCCAAAAGCAAAGTGGGAGACAAAGACAACAGCCATTGAGGAAGCTCAGGACTTGAGCCTTCTTCAGCTAGATGATCTCCAAGGAAAGCTGCTCACTCATGAAATGTCTATGAAGGATATGGAAGGTGATCTGAGTGAAAATATCAGGAACCTAGTTCTTAAGGCAAAAGACAGTGAAAAATCTCCAAGCCTTGAGACTGAGGAGGAACCTGATGATGAAGAGGCTTTAGCATTGATCTCCAAGGCCTTGGCCAGGATTCTCAAAAAGAAAAGAAACTCTGGTAACAGGGATTACAACAGAGAGAGATCAAGACCCTCAGGCAGCAAGGATTACAAAGGTAAATCTTCATCACAGTCACATAAAACTAAAGTAATGAATTGTTTTGAGTGTGGTGATGCAGATCATTTAGTAAGGGACTGTCCACAAAAGAATAAGAACAGGAACTTTCAGAAGAAGGATGGTGACAACAGAAGGAAGAAAGCCATGATGGCTTCTTGGAGTGATTCTGATTCATCAAGTGACTCAGACACAGAAGAAGAGCAAGCAAACTCATGCTTCATGGCAAAGCATAATGAGGAAAGTTCATCAGACAGACACATTGAAGACATGGTAAAAAATTTACTTGCTAGTCCTTCTGATGTACTTCCTGAAATTCTTAAAAGTATGTTTTTAAATGAGGAAAGTTATAGAAATGAGATTTCTGCTTTAAAGATTAAGATTCATGAGCAGGTAAAAGAAAACCTGGACCTAGTATTTTCAAACAAAACTGTTGAAGTTTCTAAGACAAAGTTGGAAAAAGACTTCAAGGCCTTGGACAGCAGGTTCAAAGTCTTGAAAGCACAGATAAAAGAGATTGTTGATCAAAACACTCTTTTAACTGAAAGATATGCTGATCTAAAGACTCATTTTGAGAATTTAGAACAACAGATCTGCTCTTTGACTGAGAAACTTCAAGAGTCAAAGAAGGTCCTAGCTAAGTTTACAGGCTCAGAACATAATTTGAATCTCATTCTTGGAGGAAGTCTGAAATCAATGCATAAAAGTAGGATTGGCTATAATCCAAATTTTCCAAAGAAATGCCAAACTACTTTTGTCAAATCTGGTAGCAGACATTCTCCAAAATGTCATTACTGTGGAAAACTTGGTCATGTCAGATTAACTTGTCCCTTCACAAGATCAGAACCTCACATTATGAGGAATACATATCCTTATCAGCTTAAGGGACAGGTTAGGCCGATTTGGGTTCCAAAAGGAATTAGGCCACCAAATATGGCTGATTCTGAGTATAACTCAAAGTTCTGCACTTGGTCTAACAGCCTGTTGAGGCAATGATTTGTTTTTGCAGGATGTCACCAAGGCCTTGAAAGATCAGAAATGGATATTAGACAGTGGATGTTCCAGACATATGAGTGTAAAGAGGTCTCTCTTTACTGAACTTACAGAAAATATGGAGGAACAATCACACTTGGTGACAAAGAAAAATGCAATATCATTGGTATAGGTAGTATTGGTAATGGTTCTACAAATTCTATATCTGATGTTTATCTGGTAGATGGACTTAAGTATAATTTGCTTAGTATCTCTCAGTTATGTGATAAAGGTTATAAAGCTGTATTTGACAAGGAGAAATGTGTGGTGCAAGATGAGAAATCTGGTTATTGCATACTCACTGCTCCTAGGTCATATAATCTATATGCTATGAATACTAACAGTGTTGCAGGTGACAAGCTAAAATGCCTCAAGGCCTTGAAGGAAGATTCAAAGCTTTGGCACAGAAAGCTTGGGCATATTAGTATACATACTTTGAATAAACTCATCTCAAAGGACTTGGTAAGAGGTTTGCCATCACAGAAATTTTCAGATGATGAGGTTTGCAAGGCATGTGTACAAGGTAAACAGACCAGAAGCTCTTTCAAGCCAAAGAACTTTGTAAGTACTTGTAGACCCTTAGAATTGATGCATATGGACTTGTGTGGTCCTATGAGAGTTCAGACCCCAAAAGGTAAGAGGTATATGCTTGTTATAATTGATGATTATTCTAGATTTACTTGGGTGATGTTTATTAGAGACAAAACTGAAGCTTTATCTGAGTTTTCTAGATTGTGCAAAGAGCTTCAAACTTTGAAAAACTTACATTTTGCATCCATTAGAAGTGATCATGGTAGAGAGATTGATCGACTTGACTTTGATTTGTTTTGTGAAACTTTTCTGCACCTAGAACTCCACAGCAAAATGGAGTAGTTGAAAGGAAAAATAGGACACTTGAAGATATGCCCAAAACCATGCTGCTTGAAAGTAATTTGCCAAAGTTTTTATGGGCAGAAGCTGTTAACACTGCCAATTATGTGCTGAATAGATGCTTGATCAGACCTATTTTGAAAAAGACTCCCTATGAACTATTTAAAGGGATAAAGCCTACTGTTTCTTATTTTAAGCCATTTGGTTGTATCTGATTTGTGCATAATAATGGTAGAGACAATCTTGGTAAGTTTGATGTTAGAAGTGATGAAGGTGTATTTCTTGGATATTCTCTAACTAGCAAAGCTTATAGAGTTTATAATAGAAAAACCAAGATTGTGGAAGAGAGCATTCATGTAATTTTTGATGAAAGTACTAAGGATTCTCTGAGTGAAAGTTTTGCAGATCTAGATTTGAACAAGCATGAATCAGATGATGATGCTATGAAAGAAGACAAAGGCAAAACTAATGTACAGAATCAACCAGCAGAATCTCAAGGCCTTGAACATCCTGCTGAACCAAAATCTCAAAGCCTTGAGACAGAAGCTGAAACTTTCTATGACGCTCCCTCTACTGTTTCAAGGACTCAAAGCCTTGAAGGAGTACTCCTAGGTACCAAGAAAGAAGTTTAAGTATCTTGCAGACCATCCAGCTGACAACATTATATCAGATCCATCAACTGGAACACAGACAAGAGGACAGTTAAAGAACTTGTGTGCTTTCAGTGCATTTGTATCTTTGATTGAGCCTAAGAATACCAAGGAAGCTCTGGAAGATGTAGAATGGATTATTACAATGCAGAGTGAGCTGAATGAGTTTGAAAGGAACAAGGTTTGGAATCTGGTCCCAAGACCTAAAGAGAAATCAGTTATTGGAACCTGATGGGTATTCACAAACAAGCTTGATGAGAATGGCAAAGTGGTAAGAAATAAAGCCAGACTGGTAGCTCAAGGATATAATCAGGAAGAAGGTATAGATTATGAGGAGACTTTTGCTCCTGTTTCCAGGTTAGAAGCTATTAGAATAATTCTTGCGTTTGCATCTCACAATCACATAAAGCTTTTATCAAATGGATGTTAAATGTGCTTTTCTAAATGGATATTTACAAGAAGATGTTTTTGTAGCACAACCTCCTGGTTTTGAAGATGAAAATTTTCCTGATCATGTTTATAAACTGGATAAAGCTCTTTATGGTTTAAAACAAGCTCCAAAGGCTTGGTATGACATACTTTCAAAATTTCTACTTGAAAACAATTTCAGAAGAGGATTAGTTGACAAAACTCTTTTCATTAAACACCAACAAAGTGATCTGTGAGTAGTTCAGATTTATGTAGATGATATATTGTTTGGTGCTACTAATGATGCTCTTTAAAAAGAATTTTCTAGTCTGATGTGCAGGGAGTTTGAGATGAGCCTAATGGGTGAACCGAATTTCTTTCTTGGACTTCATATACTACAAATGAAGAAAGGAATTTTTTTGCATCAAGGAAAATATACCAAGGACTTATTGAATAAGTACAACATGTCACAGTCCAAGGTGCTTAAGACCCCTATGAGTTCATCACTCTCTTTAGACAAAGATTCAACTGGTAAGAGTGTGAATCAGAAAGAATACAGAGGTATGATTGGATCGCTATTATATTTAACTGTTAGCAGACCTGACATTATGTTCAGTGCCTGTATGTGTGCTAGATTTCAAGCAGATCCTAAGGAAAGTCATCTAACTGCAGTTAAAATAATTTTTAGATATTTGAATGGAACCAGAGACTTAGGTCTTTGGTATCCAAGAAGATCTAATTTTATGTTGAGTGGCTATTCAGATGCAGATTTTGCAGGTTATAAAGTAGACAGGAAAAGTACTTCTGGATGCTGTCAATTTCTTGGATCTTCATTAATCAGTTGGCATTCCAAAAAGCAAAATTCTGTAGCATTATCAACTGCAGAAGCTGAATATATTGCAGCTGGTGCTTGTTGTTCACAAGTGTTATGGATTGCTCAGCAACTTAGAGATCTTGGCTACAAATTCATAAATGTGCCAATTCATTGTGACAATACAAGTGTTATTTCAATCTCTAAGAATTCAGTTCAGCACTCAAGGACAAAGCACATAGATGTGAGACATCATTTTCTTAGAGATCATGCAGAACAAGGTGATGTTGTTTTAAATTTTATCTCTACTTCAATGCAGATTGCTGATATTTTCACTAAACCTTTGCCAGATGATAGGTTTTCATCTCTAAGGCTTGAATTGGGGATGTTAAACAAGAATGCATTGGTTTAGGGGGAGTATTAGTACCTATATGTGTATATGTGCTGGAATCTCAAAGCCTTGAGATTATACTTTCTGAAGCCTTGAAAGTATAGCTCAAAGCTTTGAAGTTTCTCAAACCGCAGAAAATCTCAAGGCCTTGAGATTGTTCTCCAGGTCTTGATAATATCTGTATTTTTTTTAAAAAAAAATGGATCATCAAATATTATATCTTATCTTTTTAGATAACTGTATAATATTTGAATTACTTAGAGATTTTCTAAAATATTCCAAAAATATTTTACAAGATTCTATTTTTGCATGTAGATATTGCAGAGTCCTTTTATGACTCATTCTTTTCAACCTACTTAAGCTGAAAGTCAGGGCTTTTTCTTCTCATTCTCTTCCAATTTTCTGCGACTACTCTCTCTCTCTCTCTCTCAATTCCTCTCAATCACATTCTCTTCTCAAAACCCTAAACCCTAAAATGGAGCGCAAATCAGCCAGAATTCAGCAACAGGGAAATCCCTCTGGCAGATCCAAGAAGAGAGCAAACAAGAAGGAGAAGATAGTGATTTCTGATTCAGATTCAGAAAATACTCAAAGCTTGCATGAGGATACTTCTCCTGCAAAGAAGTCAAGGACTGAGAAGGGAGATGAAGGCTCAAGTGTTGATCCACAACAGGAGACTCAGGGTGGTGATCAACCTAGGTCAGTGAAGAAGAAAGGGGGAGAAAAGAAAAAGGCTACTGAAGAGGAAAAAGGGAAATCAACTCAGGAAAGCCAGAAGAAACCAACTGAAAAAGGACAAGAAAAGACCAAACCCTCTGAGAAGAAGACTAGGGTTAAGCAAGTTGCTGCTGCAACTAAGAAAGGATATCAACGTAAGAATGTTCTTCCAACTGGGTGGTTTGTTAGTTCTGAAGTTAGAACAGTTTGGATGCAAGGGTATGCTTCATCTAAGGTAGCTTTCTGTAGCATGAATTCTGATGAGTTATTGGATAAACTGGACATAGAATGCATGAGAAAATTAAGGGAAACTGCTGTTTGGAAAGTTCTAATCCCAGTTCAAAGGCTTATCCTAGGTTAACTAGGTTATTTTATCTGAACTTGGTGTCTGAAGGTGATGATAGAATGGTATTAACTTCTAAGGTGGCTGGTGTGGATTTGAGGTTAGATCATAGGACTTTTGCCAAAGTCTTGGGCATTCCTAGAAAATACAATGTTGGAGATTATCCTGATAGGAAGGAGTGTATGGATAAGTCAAAGGAGATGTTCTTTATTGAAGGTGTTCCCTCTGGTCCAAAGCAGTTGACACACTCTGTGCTCAACTGTGAAGCCAAAATTTTGTTTACTATTTTGATGAGGAGTGTAGTTCCCAGGGAGAACTCAAGAGAGTTGGTAACTGATAAAGTTCTGATTTTGATGTATCTGATATCTCAAGGGTTTGAGATAGATTTGCCAACAGTTGTTATGGAGCATATTATTTATTGTGCAACCAGGACTAGAAACCATCCTTTTCCATATGCCAACCTGTTACCTCTTTTCTTTGAATATTTTGATGTGCATGTGAAAGGAGAAGAAAAGATTACTGGTGGTTTTGGGTTGATAGATGAGACTGCACTTCAGAGGATTGGGGTAGTTCAGACTGGGAAAGGGCATTGGAAATTTTATTCTGATTTGTCAAAGGAAGAACTTGCTGAGAAGGAGTTTGTGAAGCCTAAGGGGACTGCATCAGGGAAAGGACAAGTCAATGAGGATTACTCTCTGCAGCTTGAGAAGTTAGAAGATCAGCAGGTTGAGATTGAAGATCTCAGACAAAGGTTGTTTGACCTGTCAACTGAATTCAACCAGTTCAAGGGCTTGATGAAAACTATGAATGGGAAATTGGATGTTGTCATCAAGGGCTTGAATCTGGAGAAGATACCTTCTGCTACTAGTCATGACACCAGTGTGGATTCAGAAGAGAAGCTAGGAGATTTTCTGAAGAAGAAGAAGAAGCCAATTCCAGTAGTGCTAGCTTCAAAAGACTTGTTTGAACAAACTGATGAAGAAGATGATGGTGAAGACACATGTGTTGATGCAGCTACAGAGGCAGATTCAGAACAGGCTAAGAAGAAAGTGGATGAGATAATCCAAGAAATGGTTGCTGAAGTTGAAGCTGAACAAGAAGGTAATCCGTCTGCAGAAGATGCTGCAAGTGATGAAGAATTTGGGGAAGGCTCAGAGAAAGGCCAGACATCAAAGAAGAAGTGAAGATCAGAGACTGCCAAAGCCTTGACCCTCTATCTCATTCTCTTCTATCTTTTCTGTCTCAAGGCCTTGACTTTTTAGCTAGTTTTTTTGTTTTAAGTTTTTTTTCAGACTCTGAGTAATGATCCTACATTTCTTAAACCTTATTTGATGAAAGTCAAAAAGGGGGAGAGGTAATGTGGTATTTGTGTTCTGTTTGCAGTATTTGGACTAGTAATAATAAGAATGCCATGTTTTTGGTGAATTTTTGTTTCTGTGGTAATTTGTAATATTTATTCTCACTGGTTATCTGTTTGGGTTCAGTAGATATATATTGTATCTGCAAATTGTGGTTATTTAATGTTTGGTTATGAGTGGCAGGAAGATCTATACAAGACTGTAGGTTTTGTCTTTCATCAAGGGGGAGATTGTTGAGTCAAGATCCCTGAATGTGCTGTGACTGGTAATTGTTTTGAGTGATGAAAGACAAAAGGCAAAAACATAAGCAGCAAAGGCATTTAAGTTATCTCAAGGCCTTGAGATTAACTGAACTTCAAAGGCTTGAATTATCTTATTATGATGTGTGTTCTAACAATTCTGTGTTGCATAATTGGATATCTGATTATGCAAATCAGTGGTTTACTGCATATACTTTTGATTTATACTATTTATATATCCAACACAATTGCAGATGATCAGAACAGGAAGAATCAAAGTTATCTGGGTTTAACTTTGAAATTCTGTAAAGCAGGATCAGAGCTCCAAGGCCTTGAGATATGCCTTGAGCTGCTGACAGTTCTTACAGAACTTAATTGATTCTTTCTTGCAGGTTATGATTCTTAGTATTGTGATTATTTACTCACTTCTAAGTGTCTTAAACTTGTTTTTCATGATTCATATATCTTATAAGATATACAGGTTATTGTTCTAAGTTTGTTAAACAGTTATATCAGAAACTGTATAACCAAACAGTCATAGTACTGTTAGCTTTCTGGATTTTGTTGTTGCAGTGTTTCAATGCTGTTGCAGGGTTGTTAAACGTGCAGGAGAAATCTCAACAAACCCCAACGGATATCCACTTGAAGCTGTTTGAATTTAAGTTGAAAGCAGAAGGAGGATTTGTAGGAACTGAGATCCTAAAATCTCTCAATCAGTTTCAGCTGTGGATAAAAGAGACTGGTTTGAATTTTGAAGGTGGTAGAGGCTTGCAGAATACTCTGAGAGGTGTGACAAATTCGTGGGAGATTATCCATTCAAACACACAATCATTTTAGCTTCATTCCAGACTTCTGAAGATCAAATCAATCCAGTTTTTCCAGAAGAACACTTCCAGGCTTCAACTGCTTATCTTCATACTGTGTTCTTCACTTGTATTTCCATCTGTGTATCTCTATATTATATTAAACCTCATTTAACCTAGTGGTTGGTTGTTCAAGTGAACAACAAGAGGTTCTTGTTAGATCAACAGTTAGTAGCTGGATCTAGATAGGTTTGGAACCACAAGCTGTATAGGTGTAAGGGAAATCACTTAGGCTTGAACATCTAGGGATGTTTCTGTGTGAGTAATAAGAAGTGTTTGTCCAATCCTGGTGGGGTTAGATCCCTCAGGCAGAGATTACGTCCATTGGGACTGAACTCTATAAATTACTTTGTGTTCTTTACTTTTCTGTTTGATTATTATCTGCTGCACACAACTCAAATCAAACTAGGGTTTAAAGCTGTTTAGTTTTGTTCACAGCTCAAGGCCTTGAAGCTTACAATTTTGCCTTAGTGAGTTTCAGACAGTTTACAAAATCTCAAGGCCTTGAGATTTGAGTTTCACAGAAAGCTTTCCTGTTAAACTTTAAGTTTTGCAAAAAGTTTCCATACTCTATTCAACCCCCCCCCCCTCTTCTAGAGTATTTAGGTCCTGTATTTAGTCTACATTACGCACTTTCATGGATGATGCATGCAATTAGGATAATAAGATAATTAGACAGCCCGAATCTATTATTTGGAGTTGTGCCCAAACTCAAATAGATAGATCAGTTGATATGGATCAACAAAACAATTAAAATTGAATTTGAAAAATCCCTCAAAATTCAAATATTGTGTTTTTGCCTTCTCGTTATTTAAACACTCATTATCATCATGATTTGTCAAGATCGTGCATGCCAAAGCAAGGCGACTTGGTTCATAATGATGGAATGCGATGGCACAAACAAGTAATGTGCAATTGTTTAAATAAGAGGTTGAACACAACTAGGATATTAATATGATTAAAAACCTAGAGGGAAACAATTGGGATTATCCATAAGGATGGATAAATAAGGAGTTATTTGCCCAATTGAACCAAGATTTGCATAGGGATGCAATTGGAAATTGTTCCTACCTAAAGTAGTCAACTTATGGGTGACTTGCCAAAGCAAGCTCATAAGGAGATGAAACATGGATCTTGGCCCACTAGAAAATATAAGGATATTTGCCGCATTAATATCTTGAGGGTTATTAATCCGTAGAAAAATAGTGAAAGCTATATTTGATAAACTAGCCATTATTGAATATAGTCAAAAATTCACAAATACTAAAACTTGCGTATTTTCCTTTTGTAGAATTCTAAATGGCAAAAAACTCATCGAGTACACAACATTCCCTACGATCTGTCCTTGATAAGGACAAGCTCTCTGGAACCAACTTCCTTGATTGGTACAGGAAATTGAGAATTGTTCTCAAGCAAGAGAAGAAATTGTACGCAATAGAGGAGCAAGTTCCAGCAGGTCCAGAGAACAATACCTCTGCATCCCTAAAGGCGTATCAAAAGCGTGTTGATGACGCTAATGATGCGGCCTGCCTTATGCTATGCACCATGACTTATGAGCTTCAGAAGCAACACGAAAACATGAATGTTGTCGATATGATCGAGCATCTGAAGAAGCTATTCCAAGAGCAGGCAAGGGTTGAGAGGTATGAGGTCTCTAAGGCATTGTTCAAGTGTTATCTGGCTGAAGGAAACCCGGTGGGACCCCATGTACTCCGTATGATTGAATACTTGGAGAATCTCGCGCGACTAGGGTTTTCGGTCGGCCAAGAGTTGGCAACCGATCTCGTGTTGCAATCGTTGTCTGAGAGTTATGGACAGTTCATCATGAACTATAACATCAACGAGATCGTGAAACCACTGCCAGATTTACTCAATATGTTGAGGACAGCTGAACAAAGCATCAACAAGGGTAAGGGCTAGGCCATTATGATGGTACAGAAAGGAAAGGGCAAAAGGTTTGCCTCATCCTCCAGGGGCAAAGGCAAGTCAGTTGCCACGTCCAAGGAACCTTCCCTTAAGCCTGTTGGTGGCATTTCCAAAGGTGTGACTAAAGGTGAGTGTCACTACTGCAGTCAGCCTGGACACTGGAGGAGGAATCGCCCAAAATATCTGGAGGACAAGAGGCTTGGAATAGTGATTCCACCACCACCAGGTATTTTTGTTGTAGATGTCAATTTAACTGTCTCTACATCATGGGTATTAGATACTGGATGTGGATCTCACATTTGTCGAAATGTGCAGGATCTGAAGAGAAGTAGAAGATTGGCTAAAGGGGAGATAGACCTGCGCGTTGGGAATGGAGCAAAAGTTAATGCGTTGGCCGTGGGCGTGTGCGAGCTATCTCTACCTTCAGGATTAGTTTTAGAATTAAAAATTGCTATTTTGTGCCTGCTATGAGCAGAAACATTATTTCTATTTCTTGTTTGGACAAGGAAGGTTTTATTATTTCAATAAAAAACAATTGTTGTTCCTTTTTTTTAATAATGTTCACTATTGTAGTGCACAATTATTTAATGGATTGTATGTCCTTGATCTAAGCAATCCTGTCTACAACATTAATACCAAGAGGATTAAAATACATGATTTAAATCCTGCTTATTTATGGCACTGTCGTTTAGGCCATATAAACGAGAAACGTGTATCTAGGCTCCATAAGGATGGATTCCTAGACTCATTTGATTTTGAATCATATGAGACATGTGAGGCTTGTTTATCGGGAAAATGATAAAGTCCCCTTTCAATAAGAAAAGTGAGAGGACTAGTGAGCAATTGGCACTCTTACATACTGATGTGTGTGGATCATTTGCCACGCCTGCCAGGGGTGGTTACGTCTACTTCATTACATTTACTGATGATTACAGTAGATATGGATTTGTGTACCTTATGAGGGCCAAATCTGAATCCTTTGAAAGGTTCAAAGAATTCAAGAGTGAAGTAGAGAAGCAACTTGGAAAAAGTATCAAGGCTCTACGATCGGATCGTGGAGGAGAATACTTGAGCCAAGAGTTTGACGACTATCTTAGAGAGTGTGGGATTGTGTCCCAACTCACTCCACCCGGAACGCCACAATGGAATGAATGGCATGTCCGAGAGGAGGAATCGACCCCTATTGGATATGGTTCGGTCTATGATCTGTCAAACCGATCTTCCATTATCATTTTGGGGCTATGCTCTATTAAGTGCAGCTTTCACCATTAACCGTGTTCCATCAAAATCAGTCATGAAGACACCACATGAGATGTGGAGTGGGAGGCGTCCCACACTGTCGTTCATGAAGATTTGGGGCTGCGATGTCTATGTAAAACGCTTACAATCATACAAGCAGGGGCCAAAGTCGGATAAGTGTAAATTTTTGGGGTACCTGAAGGAAACTAAAGGTTACTACTTCTACAATCCAACTGAGAACAAAGTGTTTGTTGCTCGGTCCGGCGTGTTTCTAGAAAGAGAGTTTGTCTCTAAAGAAGCAAGTGGTAGGACTGTAGAAATTGAAGAGATTCAAGAACCACAAATCACTGAACCGATTATGGAACATGAACAGGATCCACAAGGAGTTGTTGTTCAAGTAACACAAGAGCTTCGTAGATCTAGTAGAGTGCGCCTGGAACCCGAGAGGTATGGACTTCTCGTGACTGATTCTGGTGACACGATGCTCATAGATGATGAGCCTACTACCTATGAAGAGGCCATGAAAGGGCCAGTCTCTCAGAAGTGGCTATAAGCCATGAGATCCGAGATGGAATCCATGTATACCAACAAAGTATGGACTTTGGTGGAACCACCCGAAGGGGCGCGGCCCATAGGGTGCAAGTGGGTCTTCAAGAAGAAGATCGACATGGATGGTAATGTGATTACCTATAAGGGCCGATTGGTTGCTAAAGGATTCAGATAGATTCATGGTATTGACTATGATGAAACCTTTTCACCAGTCGCTATGACCAAGTTCATCCGAATCCTACTTTCCATTGCAGCATACTACGACTATGAGATTTGGCAGATGGATGTCAAAACAGCATTCCTTTATGGGAATCTCCTCGAGGACGTGTATATGATACAGTCGGAGGGTTTTGAAGATCCAAAGCAAGCCAACAAAGTCTGTAAGCTGCAACGATCCATTTATGGATTGAAGCAAGCTTCTAGGAGTTGGAATCGACGTTTTGATGAAGTAGTCAACGAGTTTGGCTTCATCAGAAACGAAGATGAGTCTTGTGTCTACAAGAAGGTTAGTGGGAGCTCTGTAGCTTTTCTGGTCTTGTATGTGGACGACATACTACTCATTGGAAAAGACATGCCCATGCTGCCATCTGTTAAAGATTGGCTAGGAAAGTGTTTCTCAATGAAGGACTTAGGGGAAGCAGCCAATATACTTGGTATAAATATCTATAGAGATAGATCTAAGAGACTGCAATTCCTAAGTCAAAGTACATATATCGACAAAGTGTTGAAGCGGTTCAACATGCAAGATTCCAAGAAGGGATTCTTGCCCATGTCACATGGAATCACTCTTTCGAAGAGTGGTTGTCCTTCCAATGAGATTGAGAAGGAACGCATGAGTAGAATTCCCTATGCCTCGTCCATAGGATCTATCATGTATGCCATGTTATGTACTAGACCAGATGTGTCATATGCCTTGAGTATGACAAGTAGATACCAATCCAATTCAGGTGAGAGTCACTAGATTGCTGTCAAGAACATCCTAAAGTACTTGAGAAGAACTAAGGATGCTTTCTTGATATTTGGCGGTGAGGAAGAGTTGCGTGTAAGGGGTTACACGGATGCAAGCTTCCAAACCGACAGAGATGACTTTAGATCACAATCGGGATATGTGTTTTGCCTGAATGGAGCAGTGGTGAGCTGGAAGAGTTCCAAACAAGAGACGGTAGCTGATTCTACAACAGAGGTTGAGTACATTGCTGCAAATGGTGCAGCAAAGGAAGCTGTTTGGATCAGAAAGTTTGTTTCTGAACTTGGTGTGGTTCCTGGCATTGCGGATCCAGTTGAGATGTACTGTGTCAACACTGGGGCGATCACGCAATCAAAGGAACCCAGGTCGCACCAGAAATCCAAGCATGTGCTCAGGAAGTTCCACCTGATTCGAGATATTATCGATAAGGGAGACGTTCGGATATGCAAGATTCCTACAGATGAGAATCTGTGAGATCCACTTACAAAACCGCTTGTGTAGTGGAAGCATGAAGGGCACACTAGGAGCATGGGCATACGATATGCGTCAGATTGGCTCTAGTGCAAGTGGGAGAATGATGGAATAGATGCCCTAGAGGCAATCTAGTTTAGTATGAATTTGTTTTGGCTAGAACATTCATTGTATTATTTATTGGATATTTAATATAATGAAGTCCTTAGATTTACAATTGTGTTGTTTATCATAAATATCCCTAGTCCAGTATAATGATTAATGGGACAATCATCTATAGACTAGTATGGGGTTGGATTTATATAGAGATATCATGATCCAACACATGGGTGTGCATTAAGGGTAATAGCGCACTGGATTGACCCATCTCCGAGAAGGCTACATACACATTATCTTAAGTAACAAGCGCTTCTCGCGGTGCAATGGTATTGTCTGTAGGGTTTTGATTCATGGATGCGCAACGGAAACAATAATTAACCATGCGAAACCCTCCAAGGATCACAAGTCAAGAGACATAACGATGGTAAAGGAAGAAATCAATTAACACACCTTAGGGTTCTCCTTTGATGACTTCAAACGCGAATTGTGTCACGTTCACTATAGTTGATCCACGCCTAAAGTTGATTTCTAGATCTCCCACTCCTTGGTGCTAGCCCGGAAAGAGGAAGAGGAAGAAGAATCACGCAAAACGAGACGAACCAAAGGAGGTTCGGTCTCCTTTGGGGCCGACGGGGACGGGGCGGCGAGCAAGGGGGCGGCGACTCCTTCTTGCTTGCTTGCTCTCTCCTTTTGTTCTCTCCCACTCAAGTTATGATCAATTATGAACATAAGTGTGGGAAGGAAGGAAGGAAGGTCCTTTATATAGTCCAACAAATCCTTGCCAACTACCTAAAGGACTTATTCTAGCCCTACTAGAATTCAATTTAGTCCCTTCCTTGCAAATTAGTCCCTACTAAGTTTGCAAGGTTTTGCAAAGTGATCCTTCTAATTAATTAATACAATTAATTAATTCCCAAATCTATTTCAACTCTATCTAGTGTGTGACCCCATAGGTTCTATCTAGTTGGTAGCAACTATTTGCTAATATGGATCGGTTTCTAGCAAAACATCCATTCTAGCCAACTAATAGAATTGTCATCTTGACAACCTTTGTACAAGTAATTGTCTCATCCCTTTGTCTCTATATCCGGATTGGACACGAGACATACAAGTCACACTCGTATATCCAATCCACGGTTTCTTGATTCATGGGAATAGCCTTATTCGTGCAAATAACATCAATATCCCATATTGATTTATTTGAGTCTGGCCAGACATTCTATAAGCACTATCCCTCGAGTGGCCTAGGATATTTTCTCCCGTTATGTGGGAGGGACAAATTCTATCTACGTCCACTACGATCTCTAAGCTTGCTTCTTATTGTATCCGGTACACGCCTTTATAACTACCCAGTTACGTTGTAGCGTTTAACGCTACCAAAATCACAATAATCCACAGCTAGAATATCTGGTGACTTCAAGTCTAAGGATGACAATACCATTGCACCGCGAGAAGCGCTTGTGACTCAACATAACGTGTATGTAGCCTTCTCGGAGATGGGTCAATCAAGTGCGCCATTACCCCTAATGCACACCTATGTGTTGGATCATGATATCTCCATATCAATCCAACCCCATACTAGTCTATAGATGATTGTCCCATTAATCATTATATTGGACTAGGGATATTTAAGATAAACAACACAATTGTAAATCTAAGGACTTCATTATATTAAATATCCAATAAATAATAAATGAATTTATAGCCACAAATAAACTCATACTAAACTAGATTGCCTCTAGGGCATCTATTCCAACAGTCTCCCACTTGAACTAGAGCCAATCTGGCGCATCTCGTATGCCCATACTCTTAGTGTGCCCTTCATGCTTCCACTGCGTGAGCGGCTTTTTAAGCGGGTCTGACAGATTCTCATCTGTAGGAATCTTGCATATCCGAACGTCTCCTCTATCGATGATATCTCGAATCAGATGATACTTCCTGAGCACGTTCTTGGATTTCTGGTGCGACCTGGGTTCCTTTGATTGCGCGATCGCCCTAGTGTTGTCACAGTACAACTCAACTGGATACGCAATGCTAGGAACCACACCAAGTTCAGAAACAAACTTTCTGATCCAAACGGCTTCCTTTGCTGCGCCGTTTGCAGCAATGTACTCAGCCTCTGTTGTAGAATCAGCCACCGTCTCTTGCTTGGAACTCTTCCAGCTCACCGCTGCTCCATTCAGGCAAAACACATATCCCGACTGTTATCTAAAGTCATCTCTGTCGGTTTGGAAGCTTGCATCAGTGTAACCCCTTACACGCAACTCTTCCTCACCGCCAAATATCAAGAAAGCATCCTTAGTTCTTCTCAAGTACTTTAGGATGTTCTTGACTGCAATCCAGTGACTCTCACCCGGATTAGATTGGTATCTGCTTGTCATACTCAAGGCATATGACACATCTGGTCTAGTACATAATATGGCGTACATGATAGATCCTATGGCCGAGGCATAGGGAATTCTACTCATGTGTTCCTTCTCAATCTCATTGGAAGGACAACCACTCTTCGAAATAGTGATTCCATGTGACATGGGAAAGAATCCCTTCTTGGAATCATGCATGTTGAACTATTTCAACACCTTGTCAATATATGTACTTTGACTTAGGCCTGACAGTCTCTTAGATCTATCTCTATAGATCTTTATACCGAGTATATTGGCTGCTTCCCCTAAGTCTTTCATTGAGAAACACTTCCCTATCCAATCATTGACAGATTGCCGCATGGGAACGTCGTTTCCAATGAGTAGTATGTCATCCACATACAAGACCAGAAAAGCTACAGAGCTCCCACTAACCTTCTTGTAGACACAAAACTCATCTTCGTTCCTGATGAAGCCAAACTCTTTGACTACTTCATCAAAATGTCGATTCCAACTCCTAGAAGCTTGTTTCAATCCATAAATGGATCGTTGCAGTTTACAGACTTTGTTGGCTTGCTTTGGATCCTCAAAACCCTCCGGCTATATCATATACACGTCCTCGAGGAGATTCCCATAAAGGAATGCTGTTTTAACATCCATTTGCCAAATCTCATAGTCGTGGTATGCTGCAATTGCAAGTAGGATTCAGATGGATTTGGTCATAGCGACTAGTGAAAAAGTTTCATCATAGTCAATACCATGAATCTGTCTGAATCCTTTAGTACTTGAGAAGCACTAAGGACGAATTTTTGATAAATGGAGGATACAGAGAGTTTACTGTAAGGGGTTACAGTGATACGAACTTCAAATCTAACAAAGAAGATTCAGATTATAAGTCGAGTTTTGAGATTTGCCCTAGTGGGAGCAACTGTGAGCTGGAAAGGTTCCAGGCAAGATTCAGTCACTGACTCCAACATAGAGGACTGAGTAAATTAATGCATAAAATGCATTTACTCAGAATATTCAATCTCAATCAAATTGTTGATGGAGGAGATGTGAATATTTGCAAGGTGCCAGCATATGTCTCGCCCCTACGTAGCGTAAGCGTGGAGGGCCACGCTAGATCAATAGGCATATGATGCAGGAGATTGACTCTAGTGCAAGTGGGAGACTGTTGGAATTGTGCCCTAGAGGCAATCAATTAATTGTGACATTTATGGATTTACGATTAATTATGTTATCGATATAGAGATATGATAACATGAATAAAGTCCTTAGAATATAAGTGTTATATTCTTAAATATCCCTAGTCAATTATAATGATTAATAGGACAATCATCTATAGACTAGTATGGGGTTGGATTGATATGGAGATATCATGATCCAACACATGGGTATGCATTAGGAGTAATGGCATACTGGATTGACCCATCTCGGAGAAGGCTACATACATGTTATGTTAAGTCACAAGTGCTTCTCGTGGTGCAATGGTATTGTCATCCTTAGACTTGAAGTCACTAGATTATCTAGTTGTGGATTATTGTGATCTTGGTAGCGTCAAACGCTACACCGTAACTGGGTAGTTATAAAGGCGTGTACTGGATACAATAAGAAGCAAGCTTAGAGATCGTAGTGGACGTAGATAGAATTTGTCCCTCCAACATAATGGGAGCAAATATCCTAGGCCACTCGAGGGATAGTGCTTATAAAATGTCTGGCCAGACTCAAATAAATCAATATGGGATATTGATGTTATTTGCACAAATAAGGCTATTCCCAGGATCGAGAAACAATGGATTGGATATACGAGTGTGACTTGTATGTCTCGTGTCCAATCCGGATATTGAGACAAAGGGATGAGACAATTACTTGCACAAGGTTTGTCATGATGACTATTCTATTTGTTGGCTAGAATGGATGTCTTGCTAGAGGCCGCTCCATATTAGTAAATTGTTACTACCAACTAAATAGAACCTATGGGGTCACTCGCCATATAGGGGTGAACTAGACATGGGAAATAATTAATTAATATGATTAATTAATTAAAAGGATCAAATCGCAACAACTTGCTAACTTAGTAGGACTAATATGCAAGTTGGACTAATCCATGTATAGACATGATTAGGATTTGCCAAGGTGGCCTAATACATGTAGAGACATGATTAGGATTAATTGCAAATAGAATTAATCCATGTATTGAAATGATAAGGACTATTTTGCTAAAGGGACTAACCCGAACTTGAGTAGGATTAGGAGAGGGGTTCTTTATGTAGTAGGACAAGGAGTTGATGGACTATATAAAGAACACTCCTAGCTTATTTTTCTCTCTACACACCACACATCTATATGATAGAGTAGGAGAGAACAAAGCAAGGAGAGAGAGCAAATCCCACAAAGGGCCGAAACCCCTTGGGATTGCCGTCCCACCCGTCGGCCTACATGGAGGTGCCGCCCACCTTGGCTTGCCTCGTTTTGCGTGATGCTTCTTCCTCTTCCTCTTTCTGGGCTAGCACCAAGGATTGGAAGATCTAGATCTCACCTCTAGGCGTGGATCAACCGTAGAGACGTGAAACAATTCGCGTTTGAAGTCATCAAAGGAGAACCCTAAGGTGTGTTGTTGATTTCTTCCTTTACCATCGTTATGTCTCTTGACTTGTGATCCTTGGAGGGTTTTGCATGGTTATTTTTGTTTCCGTTGCGCATCCATGAATCAAAACCCTACAGTGGTATCAGAGCCACAGGTCGTAGAGCATAAACGTGGTTTATGTGTTACGTTTTGTTGTTTTACACCTTAATTTGATTGTTTATCGCGTAAAACAAGACAAATCAAGCATGGGATGCAATTTGTCAATAATCTTTCATAACAAGATCCCATTTTTGCATTAGATGCATGAATTGGTGAGTTTGAGAAATTTTAGGATCTTAGATCTAGGGTCTGGGCATCCTTGGGGAAGAAGGAGTTCTCCCAAAACAAGGAAACAACCAAACTTGGGCACCAAGCAAGGGAGTTGTTTTGGAAACAACTCCCTCAAGGAGGTTCGGCCCCCTAGGGGACCGCCACTCTTGCTCGCCGCCCAAGATTGGTCGCTCTAGGGGCCCGGCGGCCCTAACCCACGGCCTAGGCGTGTGGGTTATGGGCCGGGACGGCCCTAGGGCCTTGTGGTTCACCTTTTTGGGCCCGGGCAATTTGATTGTTGGGCCCATGGACCGTTTTAACCCTAGAAATCCTAAAATCAATTAAAAATTGACCAAGCGCGTTAAAATTGGATTTTAACTGTTTATGTGCAATTCGCATGGTGATTGGATATGGCCTTAGGATGTGGTTTGATGTGGATGTTTAATTTTGTGGTTTGGTTTTACGGCCTGCGAGCTGATCAATTAATTGTAATAATTAATTAGGGTTTTTATGGCCTGCGTGCCAATTTTTTTCTCAACTTGTGAGATTTATTTTATTTAGTATAGAAGTTAGCTAGTGCTAGA
Organism: Linanthus parryae; assembly: GCA_023055425.1. Classification (NCBI taxonomy): domain Eukaryota; kingdom Viridiplantae; phylum Streptophyta; class Magnoliopsida; order Ericales; family Polemoniaceae; genus Linanthus; species Linanthus parryae. Next base: position 18,521,371 of record JALGPY010000012.1, on the reverse strand, counting down.
TAAAGTAGATTGTTAGCCAAGATTGAAGAAAGGAAGCCCAAAGCCAAAGGAGCCACAAAAGATGGAGCATGGAGCATGGAGCATTCCACAAGACTATGAAGGATGGACCAAAAGATCAAGACGCATGGAGATGTGTTTGCTTTAGGGTTCATAGATAATTCCATTGGCTTGGAATTATCTTAGTCTAGAAAAGGCCATATCCACATCACGTTTAATTTCTGTTTTGTGGTTTTTTACTTTATTGTCTTATTATTGTGTGGTTGGTGTATGGATGATGCATGCAATTAGGATAATAAGATAATTAGACAACCCGGATCTATTATTTGGAGTTGTGTCCAAACTCAAATAGATAGATTAGTTGATATTGATCAACAAAACAATTAAAAAATTGAATTTAAAATCCCTCAAAATTCAAATATTGTGTTCTTGCCTTCTCGTTATTTAAACACTCATTATCATCATTATTTATCAAGTTCGTGCGTGCCAAAGCATGGCGACTTGGTTCATAATGATGGAATGTGATGGCACGTAACAATGTGCAATTGTTTAAATAAGAGGTTGAACACAACTGGGCTATTAATATGATTAAGAAACCTAGAGGCAATCAATTGGGATTATCCATATGGATGGATAAATAAGGAGTTATTTGCCCGATTGAACCAAGAGTTGCATATGGAATGCAATTGGAATTGTTCATACCTAAAGTAGTCGAATTATGGGTGACTTGCCAAAGCAAGCTCATAAGGAGATGAAACATGGATCTTGGCCCACTAGAAAATATAAAGATATTTTCCGCATTAATATCTTGAGGGTTATTAATCCGTAAAAAAATAGTGGGAGCTATGTTTAACAATTTAAATCCTTGTTAAATATAGTTAAACGTCACAAAATTTGCATAATCCTATTGTGTTGAATACCCATGGCACTAAACAAACAAAACACGACTTTATCTTTTTCTAGACTGGTATAAAATTGAGAATTGTTCTCAAATAAAAGAGAAATTGTTGTACATGGTTCTTTGAATGTGACTTGCCTCATGTTAGCTGCCATGAAATCTGAGCTCTAGAGGCAAGAAGAGAGACATGGAGAAATATGATATGATCATACATTGAAAGAAGCTCTTTCAAAAGAAGGAGCTAGACATGAAAGGTTTGAAGTGTTGCTCCACTTTGGGTTATGCAAATAAGCTAATTCAATATTATTGAAACATTAGTGAATGGGCATTATCTATGAGATAGATAAAGAATAAACGGTTATTCACCCAAGTGGACCAAGAATTGCATTGGATGCAATTATAGTTTTGTTTTAAAGTTGATTTACTCAATATGATTGAAAAAATCACTAAACAAAACACTGATAATGGGCATGGGCAAAGTTGTTAAACGTTAACAACATGGGTAAGGGCAAATGGTTTGCGCCGACCCCATGGGTATAAAGCAAGCCTGTTGCTGAAGCCAAGTTGCCTTAAAGTCCCACAGGTAGTGTAAAGGAAGAGAAACTACCCAAAGTACATGGAAGTAAGTAATAATGGAATTGTGAATTCCAATTTAGGTATTCTTGTTATAAAATTCGATGTGTCTATCTCATCATCAAGAGTATATGATACTAGATGAGGATCTCACATTTATATAAATGTGGAGGATCTCAAGAGACAAAGACAATTGGATAAGGAAGAAATAATCCTACACGTGGGGCTATGAAGCAAACGGTTGCTAAATAAGCCATAGGGAATTATTCCTACCTTTATGAAATTGTTCATGAATTAGACAAAAGAGATTATGTCCCTGCTATGAGTAGGACCATTATCATAGTTTCTTGTTTGGACAAGAAAGCTCCTTATCATAATAAAGGACAAATGTTGTTCCATTTATTATGATATGCATTATTGTAATGCAATTTTGTCTAAGTGGATTGTATATCCTCGATCATGATAATTTCATCTATAACATTAATACCAAGAGGTTTGCATATAATGATATGAACTTCATTTATCTTTAGCATTATTGTTTAGGCCTCATAAATAAGAGTTACATATCTAGAACTCCATGAGGATGGATTTCTGGAACTCATTTGATTATTGAATCATATGAGACATGTAATACTTATTAGGCAAAGATATTATCTTTTGGGAATCATACATATTGATGTATGAAGGCCGCCAAGCACAAATGCTAAAGATTGTTTTCAGTACTTCATCATATTTACTGATGGGATCAGGGCAATATGGATTTGTGTACCTTAGGAAGAAACAAATCAGAATCCTTTGAATTGTTCAAAGTATTCAGGAATGAAGTAGAGAACCAGCTTGGAAAAAGTATTAGGGCTCTACGATTGGATCGTAGAGGAGAGTACTTGAGCCAAGAGTTTGACAAGAATCTATGGGAGTGTTGGATATGATCCAAAACTCGCTCCACCTAGCACGCCACATGTGTTTGGCGTGTCTAAGAGGAGAGTTCGGACCTTGTAGGACATGGTTCGATCCATGATGAGTCAAACAGAACTTCCAGTTTACTTTTTGGGGCTATGTTCTAACTACAGCTAATTTCGCCCTTAACCTTGTTCCATCAAAACAGATTATGAAAAACACCATATGAGATATGGACTAGGAAGTTTCCTAGTATGCCATTCATAAAAGATTTGGAGTTATGAAGTTTATGTAAAGGAGTTTACAAATAAACTTGGACCCAAGTCGGATAAATGTTATGTGGGATATCCTGAAACGGATATTATTTCTTCAACCCAATCGAGAACAAACTGTTTTTTGCTTGAACCACAATGTTTCTAAGGTAGAGATTGTCTCTAAAAGAAACAGTGGGAGGACAGTAGAACTTGAAGAAGTTCAAAAACCACAACAAAACATTGATCCTTTTGATGGAACATGAGCGGAATCACAAGGTGTTGTGGAGTAACCTACTCAGAAAACACAAGAACCTCGTAGGTTAGGTAGGATATATCAAGGGACTAGAGAAATAAGGATTTCTCATAAACCCTGATATATTGCTCATCAAGATGAGCCTACAACCTATGAGATGGCCACGTGTGGCCATACTCTACGAAATGGCTTGGAGCCATGGGATACAGAATGGAATCCATGTATACCAACAAAGTATGGAATTTGGTGGAACCACCTGAAAGGTGCAAGTGGGTGATGAGGAAACCAACATGGATGGTAATATGATTACTTTTGAGGGACAATTGGTTGGGTAAGGATTTCCTGTGAGTTCATAGTATAGACTATGACGAAATCTTTCCCAGTTCTGATGCTTAAATCCATTAGTATCTTGCTTGTAGCAATCTGTTTATAGATTGAATCAAGCTTCTAGGAGTTGGAATCTTCGAATTGATGATACAATCAAAGGAGTTTGGTTCCATCAAAATTGAAGATGAGACTTGTGTTTACAAGAAGGTTATTGGGAGCATAATTATATTTCTGGTCTTGTATGTGGAGACATACTTAATCATTGGGAATTTTGCCCCTACTTGGCAGTCTTATGCAGATTGACTAGGGAGTTGACTTTCTAATGGTAGACTTAAGCGAAGCAACTTGTGAAGATCTATTGAGGTAGATCAAGATGGTTGTATAGCTTATGTCAAAGTACATAAATTAACAAAGGTGTTGAAATGGTTCAACATGTATAGAATATGGATTCTACCTATGTCACATGGAATTGGTCTTTTGAAGACTAATTATCTTTCCAATTAGATTGGGAAGGGACCGTATGAATAAGATTCATGATATACGACATGTTATGTACTAGGCCAGATGTGTCATATGGTATGACACAAAGATACCAGTCATATCCGGGTGAGGGTCACTGGATAAATTATCAAGATTATCCTTTAGTACTTGAGAAGCACTAAGGATGAATTTTTGATAAATGGAGGATACGGAGAGTTTACTGTAAGGGGTTAAAGTGATGCGAACTTCAAATCTAACGAAGAAGATTCAGATTATAAGTCGAGTTTTGAGTTTTGCCCTAGTGGGAGCAACTGTGAGCTGGAAAGGTTCCAGGCAAGATTCAGTCACTGATTCCAACATAGAGGACTGAGTAAATTAATTCATAAAATGCATTTACTCAGAATATTCAATCTCAATCAAATTGTTGATGGAGGAGATGTGAATATTTGCAAGGTGCCAGCATATGTCTCGCCCCTACATAGCGTAAGCGTGGAGGGCCACGCTAGATCAATAGGCATATGATGCAGGAGATTGACTCTAGTGCAAGTGGGAGACTGTTGGAATTGTGCCCTAGAGGCAATCAGTTAATTGTGACATTTATGGATTTACGATTCATTATGTTATCGATATAGAGATATGATAACATGAATGAAGTCCTTAGAATATAAGTGTTATATTCTTAAATATCCCTAGTCAATTATAATGATTAATAGGACAATCATCTATAGACTAGTATGGGGTTGGATTGATATGAAGATATCATGATCCAACACATGGGTATGCATTAGGAGTAATGGCATACTGGATTGACCCATCTCCGAGAAGGCTACATACATGTTATGTTAAGTCACAAGTGCTTCTCGTGGTGCAATGGTATTGTCATCCTTAGACTTGAAGTCACCAGATTATCTAGTTGTGGATTATTGTGATCTTGGTAGTGTCAAACGCTACACCGTAACTGGGTAGTTATAAAGGCGTGTACTGGATACAATAAGAAGCAAGCTTAGAGATCGTAGTGGACGTAGATAGAATTTGTCCCTCCCACATAACGAGAGCAAATATCCTAGGCCACTCGAGGGATAGTGCTTATAAAATGTCTGGCCAGAATCAAATAAATCAATATGGGATATTGATGTTATTTGCAGGAATAAGGCTATTCCCAGGATCGAGAAACTATGGATTGGATATACGAGTGTGACTTGTATGTCTCGTGTCCAATCCGGATATTGAGACAAAGGGATAAGACAATTACTTGCACAAGGTTTGTCATGATGACTATTCTATTTGTTGGCTAGAATGGATGTCTTGCTAGAGGCCGCTCCATATTAGTAAATTGTTACTACCAACTAAATAGAACCTATGGGGTCACACGCCATATAGGGGTGAACTAGACATGGGAAATAATTAATTAATATGATTAATTAATTAAAAGGATCAAATCGCAACAACTTTCTAACTTAGTAGGACTAATATGCAAGTTGGACTAATCCATGTATAGACATGATTAGGATTTGCCAAGGTGGCCTAATTCATGTAGATACATGATTAGGATTAATTGCAAATAGAATTAATCCATTTATTGACATGATAAGGACTATTTTGCTAAAGGGACTAATCCGAACTTGAGTAGGATTAGGAGAGGGGTTCTTTATGTAGTAGGACAAGGAGTTGTTGGACTATATAAAGAACACTCCTAGCTTATTTTTCTCTCTACACACCACACATCTATATGATAGAGTAGGAGAGAACAAAGCAAGGAGAGAGAGAGCAAATCCCACAAAGGGCCGAAACCCCTTGGGATTGTCGCCCCACCCGTCGGCCTACATGGAGGTGTCGCCCACCTTGGCTTGCCTCGTTTTGCATGATTCTTCTTCCTCTTCCTCTTTCCCGGCTAGCACCAAGGATTGGAAAATCTAGATCTCACCTCTAGGTGTGGATCAACCGTAGAGACGTGACACAATTCGCGTTTGAAGTCATCAAAGTAGAACCCTAAGGTGTGTTGTTGATTTCTTCCTTTACCATCGTTATGTCTCTTGACTTGTGATCCTTAGAGGGTTTTGCATGGTTATTTTTGTTTCCGTTGCGCATCCATGAATCAAAACCCTACAGTAATCACATTACCATCCATGTCGATCTTCTTCTTGAAGACCCACTTGCACCCTATGGGTCGCGCCCCTTCGGGTGGTTCCACCAAAGTCCATACTTTGTTGGTATACATGGATTCCATCTCGGATCTCATGGCTTCTAGCCACTTCTGAGAGTCTGGGCCCTTCATGGCCTCTTCATAGGTAGTAGGCTCATCGTCTATGAGCATCGTGTCACCGGAATCGGTCACGAGAAGTCCATACCTCTCGGGTTCCTGGCACACTCTACTAGATCTACGAAGCTCTTGTGTTACCTAAATAGGTTGCTCCACAACCGCTTGTGGTTCCTGTTCATGTTCCATAATCGGTTCAGTGATTTGTGGTTCTTGAACCTCTTCAAGTTCTACAGTCCTCCCACTTGCTTCTTTAGAGACAAACTCTCTTTCTAGAAACACGCCGGTCCGAGCAACAAACACTTTGTTCTCGGTTGGATTGTAGAAGTAGTAACCCTTAGTTTCCTTAGGGTACCCCACAAACTTACACTTATCCGATTTCGGCCGTAGCTTGTCTGATTGTAAACGTTTTACATAGACATCGCAGCCCCAAATCCTCATGAACGACAGTGTGGGACGCCTCCCACTCCACATCTCATATGGTGTCTTCATGACTGATTTAGATGGAACACGGTTAATGGTGAAAGCTGCACTTAATAGAGCGTGGCCCCAAAATGATAATGGAAGATCGGTTTGAAACATCATAGATCGAACCATATCCAATAGGGTTCGATTCCTCCTATAAGAAACGCCATTCCATTGTGGCGTTCCGGGTGGAGTGAGTTGGGACACGATCCCACACTCTTTAAGATAGTCGTCAAACTCTTGGTTCAAGTATTCTCCTCCACGATCCGATCGTAGAGCCTTGATACTTTTGCCAAGTTGCTTCTCTGCTTCATTCTTGAATTCTTTGAACACTTCAAAGGGTTCGGATTTTGCCCTCATGAGGTACACAAATCCATATCTATTGTAATCATCAGTAAATGTAATGAAGTAGACGTAACCACCCCTGGCAGGCGTGGCAAATGGCCAAAACATCAGTATGTATGAGCGCCAGTTGCTCACTAGTCCTCTCACATTTCTTATTGAAAGGGGACTTTGTCATTTTTCCCAATAAACAAGCCTCACATGTCTCATATGATTCAAAACCAAATGAGTCTAGTAGTCCATCCTTATGGAGTCTAGATACACGTTTCTCGTTTATGTGGCCTAAACGACAGTGCCACAAATAAGCGGGATTTAAATCATTTATTTTAATCCGTTTGGTATTAATGTTGTAGACAGGATTGCTTAGATCAAGGACATACAGTCCATTAAATAATTGCGCACTAAAATAGTGAATATTATTCAAATAAAAGGAACAACAATTGTTTTTATTGAAATAATAAAACCATCCTTGTCCAAACAAGAAATAGAAATAATGTTTCTGCTCATAGCAGGCACAAAATAGCAATTATTTAATTCTAAAACTAATCCTGAAGGCAGAGATACCTCGCACACGCCCACGGCCAACGCAACAACTTTTGCTCCTTTCCCAACGCGCAAATCTATCTCCCCTTTAGCCAATCTCCTACTTCTCTTTAGATCCAGCACATTTTGACAAATGTGAGATCCACATCCAGTATCTAATACCCATGATGTAGAGACAGTTAAATTGACATCTACAATAAAAATACCTGGTGGTGGTGGAATCACTATTCCAAGCCTCTTGTCCTCCAGATATTTTGGGCAGTTCATCCTCCAGTGTCCAGGCTGACTGCAGTAGTGACACTCAACTTTAGTCACACCTTTGGCAATGCCACCAACAGGCTTAAGGGCAGGTTCCTTAGACTTGGCAACTGACTTGCCTTTGCCCTTGGAGGATGAGGCAAACCTTTTGCCCTTTCCTTTCTGCACCATCATAATGGCCTTGCCCTTACCCTTGATGATGCTCTGTTCAGCTGTCCTCAACATATTGAGTAAATCTGGCAGTGGTTTCACGATATCGTTCATGTTATAGTTCATGATGAACTGTCCATAACTCTCAGGCAACGATTGCAACACGAGATCGATTGCCAACTCTTGGCCGACCGGGAACCCCATTCGGGCGAGATTCTCCAAGTACCCGATCATACGGAGTACATGGGGTCCCACCGGGTTCCCTTCTGCCAGATGAAACTTGAACAGTGCCTTAGAGACGTCATACCTCTCAACCCTTGCCTGCTCTTGGAAGAGCTGCTTCAGATGCGCGATCATATCGACATCATTCATGTTTTCGTGTTGCTTCTGAAGCTCAGAAGTCATGGTGCATAGCATAAGGCAGACCGCATCATTGGCGTCATCAACATGCTTTTGATACGCCTTTAGGGCTGCAGGTGTTTGGTTCTCTAGACCTTCTGGAACATGCTCCTCGATTGCGTACAGTTTCTTCTCTTGCTTGAGAACGATTCTCAAGTTTCTATACCAATCAAGGAAGTTGGTTCCAGAGAGCTTGTCCTTCTCAAGGACAGATCATAGGGAATGTTGTGAACTCGATGAGTTGTTTGCCATTTGGAATTCTAGAAAAGGAAAATACGCAAGTTTTAGTATTTGTGAATTTTTGACTATATTCAATAATGGCTAGTTTATCAAATATAGCTCCCACTATTTTTCTACGGATTAATAACCCTCAAGATATTAATGCGGAAAATATCCTTATATTTTCTAGTGGGCCAAGATCCATGTTTCATCTCCTTATGAGCTTGCTTTGGCAAGTCACCCATAATTTGACTACTTTAGGTAGGAACAATTCCAAATGCATCCCTTATGCAACTCTTGGTTCAATTGGGCAAATAACTCCTTATTTATCCATCCTTATGGATAATCCCAATTGATTGCCTCTAGGTTTCTTAATCACATTAATAGCCTACTTGTGTTCAACCTCTTATTTAAACTGTTGCACATTACTATCTTGTGCCATCGCATTCCATCATTATGAACCTAGTCGTCATGCTTTGGCACGCACGAGCTTGATAAATCGTGACGATAATGAGTGTTTAAATAACGAGAAGGCAAGAACACAATATTTGAATTTTTAGGGATTTTAAATTCAATTTTTAATTGTTTTGTTGATCAATATCAACTAATCTATCTATTTTAGTTTGGGCACAACTCCAAATAATAGATCCGGGTTCTCTAATTATCTTATTATCCTAATTGCATGCATCATCCATACGCCAACCACAAAATAATAAGACAATAAAGTAAACAACCATAAAACATAAATAAAACGTGATGTGGATATGGCCTTTTCTAGACTAAGATAATTCCAAGCCAATGGAATTATCTATAAACCCTAAAAGCAAACACATCTCCATGCGTCTTGATCTTTTGGTCCATCCTTCATAGTCATGTGGAATGCTCCATGCTCCATGCTCCATCTTTTGTGGCTCCTTTTGGCTTTGGGCTTCTTTTCTTCAATCTTGGCTAACAATCTACTGTAGATAGTGCTTTCTGGACAAGCAGATCTTGGCCACGTGGCGATCATCCAGCACACCATACTGTGCTCCACACACACTGGATCACCAGCCGCGCTGATCCACGTGGGGGCTGCGAGACGGGGCCCTCGCATACCACCGCACGGGACTTGTAGGGACTTAGTGGTTTGGAGGCTAGAGTAAGTCCTGTCGCGCGCGAGCGACAACCAAGCCCGCGCGCGACCCCTAGTAACTGCTTTTGAGAGATTTATGGCACGAGCTCCATAAACCCGGTCAACCTCGTAACGGTTCCGGTATACGCGGATAACGTGCTGTAACGGTCCCTATATACGCGGACGAACGTGCCGTTGTGGTTAAGCTAATTAAGACGCCATTGATGGGCGCATTAACCACACTGCAACGGTCACATTTTCCGTTATATATAGGATCGTTAACCCTTCCATACAGGGAAGAACACACCTGAGATACGCGGAAGCTCTGCCAAACTCCTGTCTCTCTCTCTCTCGTACAGTGCTATTGCCTTACTCTCTCCCTACACACAACCCCACACTTCCTGTGTCTTTTCTATCCTCTGCTCTTGGTGTATATTGAATTCTCCCTGCAGGATTCTCTCGTACACATTTGGTGAACCCGACGTGAACTTACCATTGCAAGCAACCATGTCTCATGAAGATGATGTCAGTAACAGATCGCCTTCCACAGAGACCACCTCGGGAGAGGAGACCCGCCGTACTCCTACAGCCCCCGGTGAAGCTCCGACACTAGAAGCCTTGGATGCTACCATCCAGAACCAGGCGAAGGCTCTCAAAGCTCAGTCTGCGCAGCTGGAACGGATAATGACCATTCTGGGGACTCTCGCCCCAAATCCTGCATCAGCTACCACCGTCTCTCAGGGAGGAGGAGCTTCCACCACTCAAGGATTGGGAGTATCTACCACACCACCTAATCCTAACCTTCAAACTCCACCGGAAACGGCGCAGTTACCCTCAGTTCAGGGGCAAACAGCTCAAATATTGCCCCTTTCCACTCACACTCCTCAACCTCCAACTCTGGTACCCAATCCGACCTCACAATACCCCTTGCCTCCTCCATCGGCAACGTGGGGAAACGTGAATTAACATACTTTAGTTCGAATTTCAAGATTCAGTTTGAAGCAACAAGGCTTTATCAGAAGAAAGATGAACAGTTCAGTGTCAATTTTGGGGTTTGAAAGTTCAGAATCGTTTGCATTATTGGGAATTTCAGAAACCCTACATTCAAAACCCTTACAATCTGGGGATTAAATCAAGTCTGAGTTTAAAGAGCAAGGTCTCCTTTGCAGTTTCCAATGGATGGTATGTTTCAGATAGTCATGGGTTTGCAAATCCAATACAGTTCAAAGCATATATCGATATGTTAAATAAAATTGAACAAGGCCAACCTTGTTTTGGTAAAGCTTGCTTGGATGCGGACAGTTGAAGAAGACGATTGACAAGAAAGAATTGATGATTGATTATTTGAATCTGCTCTTGAAGGCTTCCGGGTATCATTCACTTTAAGAGAAAGAAGTGATGCTTTGCAACAATGGAGAGCACAGAGTATTTATCCAAAAATAATGAAGGGTTGCGTCCTTTCAGTAGTCGAATCGCAACCGTCACCGTCGAATCGCGCAATCACAGGACAAGCTGACGTCATGCCTAAAACCCTAAAAGACCAGACGGCACGACTCTAGGGATTTTAGGTCATAATGACACGCACGGGGGCTGAATTTGCGTGCATTTGAATTGGTGCGTGGCGGCGACGCGTACATTGGTTCCTGCGCATGGAAGCCTATCCGGCTATGCGTATTCACGCGCAGAAAGGGGGCTAATGTAGATAGTGCTTTCTGGACAAGCAGATCTTGGCCACGTGGCGATCATCCAGCACACCATACTGTGCTCCACACACACTGGATCACCAGCCGCGCTAATCCACGTGGGGGCTGCGAGACAGGGCCCTCGCATACCACCGCACGGGACTTGTAGGGACTTTGTGGTTTGGAGTCTAGAGTAAGTCCTGTCGCGCGCGAGCGACAACCAAGCCCGCGCGCGACCCCTAGTAACTTCTTTTGAGAGATTTATGGCACGAGCTCCATAAACCCGGTCAACCCGGTCAAACCCGGTCAACCTCGTCACGGTTCCGGTATACGGGGATAACGTGTTGTAACGGTCCCTATATACGTGGATGAACGTGCCGTTGTGGTTAAGCTAATTAAGCAGCCATTGATGGGCGCATTAACCACACTGCAACGATCACATTCTCCGTTATATATAGGATCGTTAACCCTTCCATACAGGGAAGAACACACCTGAGATACGCGGAAGCTCTGCCAAACTCCTGTCTCTCTCTCATACAGTGCTATTGCCTTACTCTCTCCCTGCACACAACCCCACACTTCATGTGTCTTTTCTATCCTCTGCTCTTGGTGTATATTGAATTCTCCCTGCAGGATTCTCTCGTACACATCTACTTTATCTAGCACTAGCTAACTTCTATACTAAATAAAATAAATTTCACAAGTTGAGAAAAAAGTGGCTCACAGGCCATAAAACCCTAATTAATTATTACAATTAATTGATCAGCTCGCATGCCGTAAAACCAAACCACAAAATTAAACATCCACATCAAACCACATCCTAAGGCAATATCCAATAACCATGCGAATTGCACATAAACAGTTAAAATCCAATTTTAACGCGCTTGGTCAATTTTAATTGACTTTAGGATATTCTAGGGTCAAAACGGTCCATGGGCCCAACAATCCAATTTCCCGGGCCCAAAAGGTGAACCGCAAGGCCCTAGGGCCGGGCCGGACCCTAGCCCACGCGGCTAGGCCGCGGGCTAGGGCTGCCCCGGCCCCTAGGGCGGCCTAGCTTGGGCGGCAAGCAAGAGGGGATGGTCGCTTTAGGGGGGCCGAACCTCCTAGGGAGTTGTTTCCTAAAACAACTCGCTTGCTTGGTGCCCAAGTTTGGTTGTTTCCTTGTTTTGGAAGAACTCCTTCTTCCCCAAGGATGCCCAAACCCTAGATCTAATATCCTAAAATTTCTCAAACTCACTAATTCATGCATCCAATGCAAAAACTAGATCTTGTTATGATATATTATTGACAAATTGCATCCCATGCTTGATTTGTCTTGTTTTACGCGATAAACAATCAATTTAAGGTGTAAAACTATCAAAACGTAACACATAAACCACGTGTATGCTCTACGACCTGTGGCTCTGATACCACTGTAGGGTTTTGATTCATGGATGCGCAACGGAAACAATAATTAACCATGCAAAACCCTCCAAGGATCACAAGTCAAGAGAGATAACGATGGTAAAGGAAGAAATCAATTAACACACCTTAGGGTTATCCTTTGATGACTTCAAACGCGAATTGTGTCACGTTCTCTATAGTTGATCCACGCCTAGAGTTGATTTATAGATCTCCCACTCCTTGGTGCTAGCCCGGAAAGAGGAAGAGGAAGAAAAATCACGCAAAACGAGACGAACCAAAGGAGGTTCGGCCTCCTTTGGGGCCGACGGGGACGGGGCGGCGAGCAAGGGGGCGGCGGCTCCTTCTTGCTTGCTTGCTCTCTCCTTTTGTTCTCTCCCACTCAAGTTATGATCAATTATGAACATAAGTGTGGGAAGGAAGGAAGGAAGGTCCTTTATATAGTCCAACAAATCCTTGCCAACTACCTACAGGACTTATTCTAGTCCTACTAGAATTCAATTTAGTACCTTCCTTGCAAATTAGTCCCCACTAAGTTTGCAAGGTTTTGCAAAGTGATCCTTCTAATTAATTAATCCAATTAATTAATTCTCAAATCTAGTTTAACTCTATCTAGCGTGTGACCCCATAGGTTCTATCTAGTTGGTAGCAACTATTTGCTAATATGGAGCGGTTTCTAGCAAAACATCCATTCTAGCCAACTAATAGAATTGTCATCTTGACAACCTTTTGTACAAGTAATTGTCTCATCCCTTTGTCTCTATATCTGGATTGGACACGAGACATACAAGTCACACTCGTATATCCAATCCACAGTTTCTCGATCCATGGGAATATCCCATATTGATTTATTTGAGTCTGGCCAGACATTCTATAAGAACTATCCCTCGAGTGGCCTAGGATATTTGCTCCCGTTATGTGGGAGGGACAAATTCTATCCACCTCCACTACGATCTCTAAGCTTGCTTCTTATTGTATCTCGTACACGCCTTTATAACTACCCAGTTACGGTGTAGCGTTTAACGCTACCAAAATCACAGTAATCCACAACTAGAATATCTAGTGACTTCAAGTCTAAGGATGACAATACCATTGCACCGCGAGAAGCGCTTGTGACTCAACATAACGTGTATGTAGCCTTCTCGGAGATGGGTCAATCCAGTGCGCCATTACCCCTAATTCACACCTATGTGTTGGATCATGATATGTCCATATCAATCCAACCCCATACTAGTCGATAGATGATTGTCCCATTAATCATTATACTGGACTAGGGATATTTAAGATAAACAACACAATTGTAAATCTAAGGACTTCATTATATTAAATATCCAATAAATAATAAATGAATTTCTAGCCACAAATAAATTCATACTAAACTAGATTGCTTCTAGGGCATCTATTCCAACATTGTCATCCTTAGACTTGAAGTCACTAGATATTCTAGTTGTGGATTATTTGTGATTTTGGTAGCGTCAAACGCTACACCGTAACTGGGTAGTTATAAAGGCGTGTACCGGATACAATAAGAAGGAAGCTCAGATATCATAGTGGACGTAGATAGAATTTGTCCCTCCCACATAACGGGAGCAAATATCCTAGGCCACTCTAGGGATAGTGCTTATAGAATGTCTGGCCAGATTCAAATAAATCAATATGGGACATTGATGTTATTTGCACGAATAAGGCTATTCCCAGGATCGAGAAACTATGGATTGGATATACGAGTGTGACTTGTATGTCTCGTGTCAAATCCGGATGTAGAGAAAAAGGATATGACAATTACTTGTACAAGGTTTGTCGGATGACTATTCTATTAGTTGGCTAGAATGGATGTTTTGCTAGAAACCGCTCCAAATTAGCAAATTGTTGCTACCAACTAGATAGAACCTATGGGGTCACACGCTATATAGAGTTTAACTAGATTTGGTAATTAATTAATATGATTAATTAATTATAAGGATCACTTTGCAACACATTGCAAACTTAGTAGGACTAATTTGCAAGGAAGGGACTAAATTAAATTCTAGTAGGACTAGAATAGGTCCTTTAGGTAGTTGACAAGGATTTGTTGGACTATATAAAGGATTATCCTTCCTTACTTCCCATACTTATGAGCCTTTTTGATCATAACTTGAGTGGGAGAGAACAAAAGGAAAGAGAGCAAGCAACAAAGAGCCGAACCCGACCCTTTGTCGCCGCCCCCTACCCCGTCGGCCACCAAGGAGGCCGCCACCTCCATGTTGCCTCGTGTTGCGTGTTTCTTATTCCTCTTCCTCCATTCCTAGCTAGCACAAAGGAGAAGGAAGATCTAGATCTCAACTCTAGGCATGGATCAACCGTAGAGACGTGACACAATTCACGTAACAAGTCATCACAGGAAAAACCCTAAGGTGTGTAACATGATTCTTCCTTTACCATCGTTATGTCTCTTTTCATGTGATCCTTGGAGGGTATTGAATGGATAAATTATCTTTTTCCCGCTGCGTATCCATGATCAAAACCCTACATGTTTACCACTGCCGAAATTCCACACAGTGCACAACCATTATCGAAAATGAACGTGAGAGTAAAAATGAAGTAATTTGGACCTGGACATTGATAATACACGAGAATTCAATAGTAAAATCCACAGTGTAAATAGTAATGATTAATTGGGGATCATTAGAGCGCAAACAGTTAGCATGAAATAGATTATAATTATCATGAAGAGGTCAAGTTCGGTACTACATGGAAACAAGAAGCGAGCATGAAGGACATCATAATAAACCCTATAAACCACTAATCATCATGACCATGCACAAAAAAATTATGAAGTAACTGTTCAAATTCCCCAAACTACCACATTCAACAACATTATTATACAGGCATCCAATTAATCAATTAATTGCGCGTTCAATGAGGGGGAAAAAGAGAGAAAACGACAGCTGATTAACTATATCTAATCTCATACATCCATTCCAAAATAGTCACAGAAAATTAAATCACTTCTCCAAGACTCTATCAAAGTCCAGTTCGCAAAATCCCATTACCATGAAACTCATTTGCAAACGCCTGCGTCAAGAGGAGTAGGTCACCAATCCTTTCACAAGGCTGCTAGGGTCCATTAAAAATGCTCCAGTTTTCATCTATGATTCATCGGATGTAGATTCAAGGAACAAGGACTCCCCTTCAGTGAGGTTGTATAAGAAGAGGCAAAATGCATTGGAGGAAAGCCGGCGGAAAATAAAAGAGACTGAATGGAGAATCCAGTTAATTGAGCAGATGAAGATTGAAAATCATAAGTTGATTGTGCCTGTCGAATTCTATGAAGGAACCGGTGAATCTGTTTTCCCAATCAAAAAGAGATACAAGGGGGATACCGGGCGAAAGGTTTCACACAAGCATGAACCAGCAAAGGCCCCGACAGATGAACAACTCAAATAGGACAATGCGAACTAGACTTTTGTTTCTGGAATTTTTCTCTTATCTTTCTCTTATTCTTGCTAATATTTTTTTTTCTATATATGTATGGACGGCTGTCTTTATTAATGTATAATTTATTTTGAAATATTTAGGCTTATTAATGAAATAAATTTCATTGGTAATTGTGTATATTAAAAAGGTGGTTCTCCTTAAAAAAAAGGTGGTGTTTTTTTGTCCAAAAACATGCTACTACCAAGAATTGAACTTTGTGCCTATGTTTCACAAATCAAACTCTTAACCACTAGACCACAGTACTAATTGTGTTATTTATGGGGGCACATGCATATATTTAATACAGAAAGAGGCTCAGATCTGTACTCATGAAAATCATATAAGAGATCGATGATCACAGGCTTCAAAAGGATTTTGCCTTGCCATGCATACCATGACACTCTATCGGCTACAAAGAGTGAATTCGGTAGATCGAAATCATCTTGAATAGGCTCCGATCTATACTCATTGAAACAAATAAGAGATGATCACAGCAGGCAGAAAAAATAATTTTGTCTCGCCATGCATTATACACTCTAACAGCTTGAATGAGTGAATTCGATATATCGATATCATCACGGCCTCACGGTGTCAAAATAATTACCATATGCATCATTCATAATTTTCCAAGCAGTTGATTCATTAATTTGATTCATCATTGAAATTAAACATGTTGCAGAGATAACATTGCCACTCCTAATCAATGAGGTGGTTCATGAACCTATACCTAGTAAGCTGCATTAATCTTGAAACCATGCATCACATATTTCTCTGAAACCACATCTCTAAACCAGTATTTATTATCCTCCACTAACTCCCAACCTCTCCATCTTATAACTCTAAATCTTTTCCTAACCCCCCAGATTCCAAACTATGTATAAAAGCAGAGCCTACAGCCATGTCCATTTCACTCCACCTTTCATAGATACAGACAATCATCACAAATAAAGCTGTCTTGGCAGTCTTAAAGTCTACTGGATGTTGCGCTCGATGGCTTATATACCATAGTATGCAGCGACCAAATAGGTCGCTGCATTATATGGTTCATCCACCATCGATTGCAGCAATCCCATAGGTTTTGGACTTCCAACCCAGCTATCTTGTGATGCACACAAAGAAGTTGCTAAAGTTTAGTGCTATTACTTCACATGTTTTTCTTTTGAGTATCTCTAAATTTTCTTAGAGGTCACAACTAATGCATTCACTGAAGAAAATAGAAGCTATAGAGTGTGGATACTGGGTGGAGAATGAGTGGGGAGAAACGAATCCATGTGTCATTTTCTTTAATTGATTCCCCTCCAAACTTATTTTGATTCAATGTATTTTCGTCCCAATATTTGGATGTAATTGTGTTCCCCTCCACTACAAATATTTTCGTAAATTATACTTTCCTCCCAAATTTTCATTGTAATGGAATTTCCCTTCCCTGCAAATGTACTTTCTTCATTGGTTTTTTTTTTTTCCGGGAGTTTCAAACAAATTTCATTTTTCTTTACAAACCAACATGGACATTGTTCGTGGAATATGCAGGTTATAAGACAATAGAAACATCGGTTCTAAATAATTAAGGTAACAATCGATAATGCTACATATTATACGGTAGGATTGACTTGTGAGCTCGCCTTTAACTGTGTAGAATTGACCTTTTATTTCACAGTAAGTTGACTTATTTGTCCGAAACTATATGTTTGACTAAGTGGAAACCGAGAATTTGGCCGTTAATCACTTCATAGTTGGATTCTTACCTCAATACGAGGGATTTAGGGGTTTAGGGTCTAGCACATATATAGTACGTATACCATGCATTGACTATACAGTTGACTAGCTTGTGAGCTCAAATTTGACTGTGGAGCTGACTTTTTCTTTTACCGTTGATATTCTTTGTCTGAGCCTATTAGTCTGACTAAGTAGAGACCGAAAACTTGAACTTTCACTACACAGTTGACTTAGTAACCTCAAAAATCAGGTTTAGGGTTTAGGGTTTACAATCATGCATATTGACTAGTTGACTTATGAGCTCACCTTTGACTGTAAAGTTGACCTTCTCCTTTACCGTTGACTTCATTTGTCGAATCCTATATGGTTGACCAAGTGGAGCCCGAAAAGTTGACCGTTCACTGCGTATAGAGTTGAGCGAACCTTCTGGACCAACTTTCATAGTAGAGTTGACTTTTCCGTTCAGGTTTGACCTTATTACAATCAGCTTTTTAAACGATAATTCGTAAAGAGGCCCGCCCCTATAGTTAGGCAGCCGAGGTGGCGGCTTCAGGCCCCCGACCCCGCGAGGCCCCGTTTCCATTAACAGTAATTTTTTGTAAAGAAAGCTCTATAGTAATCCTAATTACATGTTTTGATGCAGTTTCATCAATAATTGTATATATATATATATATATATATATATATATATATATATATATATATATATATATATTAGTTTGGAGGTAGTTCCAATTTTTGACACAAATTTCTTACCCGACAAATTACATTATTTTTTTACTTAAAAAGTAACTATTTTTGTGATTTTTTTTTCTTTAAATAGGGCCCTCAAATTTCTTACTCGCCCAGGGAACCTTGGGCCGTCCAATCACAAATTTCACACCGACAGTAATAAATATATGAAATACTTTCAAATTTAAACACACCAGGATCACCAGTCACACAGCCAGATAGAACATGTCATGACATTCTGCAAATGGTAGTGTTCCAGGAATAGTTACATCTGTTACAAAGTATGTTTCAGGAATATTTACAGGCCAGACGCATTTACATATATAACAGAAAATAACCAAAACGCACAGCAAAGATAGCATGAAACATCTAGCTTAACCTTCGGGTTCCTTTGCCTTTGCCCCCCAAATCTTATGTTCTGTAATTGACAGCTTCTAACGTCCCTTCCACTAACTCCACAGGCACTTCAACAATTTTGTTGCCTTCAAACTTGACATTCTTCATGCATTCCTGGAATACAGTCAGTTTCGGTGTGTCATCTTTTTCATCATCTGAATTAGAGATGACCACTGGAGCATTCAAATACATTGGAGGCCATCATGTTAGAGCACTGGTGACCTCGTCCTCTTTAAAGGGTGGGGATTTTGATGTCCTTACTGACACACATGGAATAGAGTATATATATATATATATATATATATATATATATATATATCATAACAGTTTCATACGGTGACCAAGCACTTATCAAGCAATGACCATGAAGGGCAACATCATAAAGAGCAACACTAGGCTCATATCAGTACTGCACAGGAAAAAAATGAGCATTCCGGGTAAACAAGCATTTCAGAACAAAACAAGTACAAATTAATAGTGTATCCTGCAGTGTTAATCACAAAAGAGGCTCAGATCAGTACTCGTTAAACCTACAGATAAGAGATCAATTATCACAGGCTTCAAAAGGATTTTTCCTCGCCATGCATATCATGACACTCTATATATCGGCTACAAAGAGTGAATTCAATAGATACATATCATCACCGCCGCTTCAGTGAGAATGAAGAGGCTTAGATCAGTACTCATCATGGAAACCAGATAAGAGATCAATGATCAGAAGCTGCAAAAGGATTTTGCGTTGTGATGCATATCACACTCTGTCGGCTACAAAGAGTGAATTCGAACGATCCATATAATCACGTCCTGCTTACAGTACTAGCAAGCAGTGAGCATAAAGAACATCATAATATCATGGAGAGGCCCAAATCATGATAACCAAATATATAGAGGATGAAGACAACAGGCTGCAAATAGCTATACCGAAATATACTAAATGAGCAAGCTGTCAATGCATTGAGCCATAACATACTTGAACTATACAAAAATAACATATATTGCTAATTCCTCCTTTCATACTCTATAGTCTGCGAGTAGTTGTGAAGCCCACTTTGACCCAGACTTGATGCACAAATGTTTGCATCATTTTGCGAACATTGTCAGAGGGTCAAAGTAACCCTCGAAACTAAGCATACAAAAAGAGGTTCAACAGAGCAATTAAAAAGTATCACAATAAAGTTCCAACAAATTAATATTTGTGACAAGCTACGAAGCAATTAACTAGTATCTCATACTCGTCAAATCAATGACCCAGTATTAATTAACCCTCCACTAATCTTGAAAACAACAGTTATTTCTGCGACAATGCACCTCATGGAAATTAGAATCATGGAAGATGGAGCCCTACATGTTGGAATAGATGCCCTAGAGGCAATCGTAGATTTAGTATGAACATTGTTTTGGCTAGAATATTCATTTATTATATATTGTGATATTTAATATAATGAAGTCCTTAGATAAAATATGTTGTTTATCTTAAATATCCCTAGTCCACTATATTGATTAATAGGACGATCAAATATAGACTAGTATGTGGGTAGATTGATATGGAGATATCAAGTCTAACACATGGGTATGCATTAGGAGTAATGGCATACTGGATTGACCCACAACGAAAAGGATACATTAGATTATGTCAAGTCACAATCGCTTTTCGTAGTGCTAATATAATTTCAATCCTTAGACTTGAAGTCACTAGATACTCTAGTTGTGGAATATTGCGCTTTGATGTTATCAAACGTTACACCGTAACTGGGTAATCATAAAGATGGCTATCGGGCGTGATAGGAAGCAACCTTAGAGATCGTAGTGATGTAGATAGGATTCGTCCCTCCCACATAATGGGGGTAAATATCCACGGCCACTCGAGGGATGAGGCTTATTGAATGTCTGGCCAGACTCAGATAAATCAATATAGAGATATTGATGTTATCTGCAAGCATAAGCATATTCCCAGGATCGAGGAACTATGGATTGGATATACGAGTGTGACGATATATGTCTCGTGTCCAATCCGGATATGGAGACAAAGGGATAGTGCAATATGACATATTGGGCACGAGAGGTTTGTCGGGATCACTGACTATTTCTATTGGTTGGGTGGCATGGATGTGTTGCTAGACACCGCTCCATGTTAGTAAGAGTTACTACCAACTATATAGAAACCTATGCGGTCACACGTCAAATAGAGTAGAGTTAGATTTGGGATTAATTAATATTGATTAATTACTAGAAGGATCATTGTGCAACACCTTGCAAACTTAGTAGGACTAATTTGCAAGGAAGGGAATAGTTCTAGTTCATCTAGAATTAGGAAACTCTTTTATGGAAACAACAAGGAGTTGTTGGAGTATATAAAGAGGCTTTAGCTTCCTTCCCACACTAATGTTATTAGACATAACAAAGTGATTGGGAGAGAGCAAAAGAGAGAGCAAGACAAAGCTAGTCGAAACCCTAGCCCGTCCGCCCCTTCCCGTCGGCTCAAAGAGGAGGTCGATCCTCCTCTTGTTCCTTTGTTGCTTTGATCTTCTTCCCTCTTCCTCCGGGTTCAAGCTAGCACTTGTTTGAAAGAAGAATCTAGATCTCACCTCTAGACGTGGATCAACCGTAGAGACGAGGACATCATTTTTCGTGTGATCTTACAAATCAAAAGGTACACAATACTATGTCTCTTATCATGTTATGATGTCTCCTCCTGACAATCCGTGGTGGGCATTGAAGTAGGAATTAAATTTTTGTTATTCCGCTGCGTTACCTACTTCAAAACCCAACAGTGGTATCAGAGCCACAGGTCGTAGAGCATAACATGATGTATATGTTACGATTTCAGTTTGCACACCGTTTTATTGTTTATTACGCGAAAACTGAAATTAATTGGCATAGTAGATGCAAAATTGAATTTGATTCAATAGAACAAGATCCAATTTAACATTGGATGTTAGAATTGGTGAGCTTAATCACATAAGATGTGTATAATTGGGTTCTTGAAAAATTAGGGTTCACGGGCACATGATTGAAAAGGGGTTTTCAATTATGGAAATAAATTTATGGAATTAAATCCATAAGGAAACAACCTTGCTTGGGCAAGAAGGAAGAGGGAAGGAAGACTAGGGCCGAAACCCTAGTCGGCCGCCCCTCCCTTGCGCGCCAAGCAAAGACCGCGGGCCAATGGGGAGGCCGGCCTAGGGCCGGGCCTTGAGGCGGCGGCGGTCCTAGGGGTTCGGGCCCCTTGTTGGCTTGAACCCCTTGGACCGTTGTAACCCAAATTACCCAATTTCATTAAAATTAAACAAGCGCGTTAAAAATTGGTTTTAGCTGTACTATGTGCTTGATTGCATGGTGGATGGATATGGCCTAGGATTGTGGATGTTTATTGCTTTATGGTTTGGTTTACGGCCTGCGAGCTGATCAAATTAATGTAATAATTAATTAGGTTTTACGGCCTGCGAGTCGTCTTTTTCTCCTCAACATGTGAGGCTTTTTTTATTTATTTATTCTAGATGTTAGGCTAGAATTAGAAATATCTAGATGATAGCCAAGAGCATGGAGAAGAAGACCGGAGAACCAAAGGAGCCAAGAGACAAAGAAGACATCCCTAGGCGCGCAGCTATGGTGGAGCACATGGAGATGAGCTCGGCACTTTAGAGCAATTGGATATTATCATTGGCTTGATAATATCATTAGTCTAGGAGCCATATCCATGCCACGTTTTCTTTTATGTTTGTGGATGTTTATTATTCATGCCTTGTTATTTAATTTTGTATGTATGGCGATACTAGCGAAAACAATAACAAGATAATAATAAACAATGTTGGTCTTTTATTGTGGATAGCCCAATCCAAATTAGTAGACCATGTTGATAAGATCAACCAAACAAATTAAAAGAAAAATCTCTCAATTAAATATTGCGTTTTGCCTTCTCTTGCCAAAACACCCTTCATGATCAGGGTTTATTAAAATTCGGGTTTGCCAAAGCAAGGCGATTTTAATTTACCATGGTGTGTTGCGGACGACACAAGCTAGTAATGTGTGTATGTTGAAGCAAGAGGTTGGACGCAACTAGGCAAGAATCAATTGGATTGATGAGCCTAGAGGCATGAAAATTAGGGGTTATCCATGGGATAAAGAATAAAAAAGTTATTCACCTAATTGGACCAAGAGTTGCATAGGATGCAATTGGAATGGTTCCTACCTAAATAACCTATTCTTGGGTGACTTGCCAAAGCAAGCTCAAGAAGAAGTGAAAAGGGATCTTGGACCTACTAGAAAATATAATGATATTTTCCGCATTAATGGTGGGGGCTATTAATCCGAGAAAAATAGTAGGAGCTATATTTGATGATCTAGCCATTATTAAATATAGTTAAAATGTTCAAAATACTAAAATTGCACATTTCTAGTTTTGTAGAATTCCAAATGGCAAACAACAACGCATCGACTTCATCCCTACGATCTGTCCTTGAGAAGGATAAACTGTCTGGAACAAATTTCCTTGACTGGTACAAAACTTAAGGATTGTCCTTAAGCAAGAAAAGAAGTTGTACGTCTTGGACACTCAAATTCCATCACCACCACAAGACGAGCCTCTTCTAGCGGAAGTGAGGGCACGTCAGAAACATATTGATGATTCTAATGACGTGACTTGCCTCATGCTATGTACCATGACTCCTGAGCTTCAGAAGCAGCATGAGAATATGGAAGGCTATGATATGATCATACACTTGAAACAATTGTTTCAGGAACAGGCTAGGCATGAGCGCTATGAGGTGTCTAAAGCATTATTCAAGAGTAGTCTTGCAGAGGGGAATCCAGTAGGACCTCATGTGCTCCGAATGATCGGGTAGATAGAGAACCTTGAGAGACTGGGGTTCCCATTGGGCCAAGATTTGGCTATTGATCTTGTCTTGCAATCGTTGCCTGACAGTTATAATCAGTTCATCAGGAACTATAATATGAACGAGATCAGTAAGACTCTGTCTGATTTGTTGAACATGCTAAAGACAGCGGAACAGAGCGTCAACAAAGGCAAGGGCAAGGCCATAATGACGGTGCATAAGAAGAAGGGCAAGTCAGTTGCCTCTACTTCAAAAGGAAAGCGCAAGAAAGTTGCGAAATCCAAGGAAGCCCTGAAGCCTAGTGGAGGCGTGGCTAAGGGTGAGTGTCACTACTGCAGCCAGCCGGGTCACTGGAGGAGGAATTGCCCTAAATATCTGGAGGATAAGAAGCTTGGAATAGTGATTCCACCACCACCAGGTATTTATGTTATAGACGTCAATCTTTCTATTTCTTCATCTTGGGTATTGGATACCGGATGTGGTTCTCACATTTGTCGTAATGTGCAGGATTTGAAAAGAAGTAGAAGATTGAGTAAAGGGGAGATAGACCTGCGCGTCGGGAATGGAGCAAGAGTTGCTGCATTAGCTATAGGCGTTTATGAGCTATCTTTGCCTTCTGGACTTATTTTAGAATTAGACAATTGCTATTATGTGCCTGCTATGAGCAGAAACATTATTTTCGTTTCTTGTTTGGACGAGAAGGATTTTTCTATTTCAATAAAGGACAAGTGTTGCTCCATTTATTTTGATAGTATGCACTATTTTAGTGCGCATTTGTCTAATGGATTGTATATCCTTGATCTAAATAGTCCAATCTATAACATAAATACTAAAAGGATTAAAACTAATGATTTAAATCCTACATATCTATGGCACTGTCGTTTAGGCCATGTAAATGAGAAACGCATATCTAGACTCCATTAGGATGGACTTCTAGACTCATTTGATTTGGAATCATATGAGACATGTAAATCTTGTTTATTAGGAAAAATGACAAAGTCCCCTTTCAATAAGAAAGGTGAAAGGACTAGTGAGTTATTGGCACTCATACATACCGATGTATGTGGACCATTCCCCACGCCTGCCAGAGGTGGTTATACCTACTTCATCACATTCACTGATGATTTCAGTAGATATAGATTTGTATACCTTATGAAGGCCAAATCTGAATCCTTTGAATTGTTCAAGGAATTCAAGAATGAAGTAGAGAAGCAACTTGGCAAAAGTATTAAGGCTCTACGATCGGATCGTGGAGGAGAATACTTAAGCCAAGAGTTTGATGAGTATCTTAGGGAGTGTGGGATAGTATCCCATCTCACTCCACCCGGAACGCCACAATGGAATGGCGTGTCCGAAAGGAGGAATCGCACTCTATTAGATATGGTGCGATCTATGATGTCTCAAACAGATCTTCTGATATCCTTTTGGGGACATGCTCTAATGACGGCAGCTTTTACCATTAACCGCGTTCCATCCAAGTCAGTCATTAAGACACCATATGAGATATGGACTGGGAAGCGTCTCGTAGTGTCGTTTATGAGGATTTGGGGCTGCGATGTCTATGTAAAACGTTTACAAACAGACAAGCTCGGGCCCAAAGCGGATAAGTGTAAATTTGTGGGATATCCTAAGGAAACTAAAGGATATTATTTCTACAATCGAGAACAAAGTGTTTGTTGCTCGGACCGGCGTGTTTTTAGAAAGAGAGTTTGTCTCTAAAGAAGCAAGTTGGAGGGTTGTAGAACTTGAAGAGATTCAAGAACCACAAATCACTGAACCAATGATGGAACATGAGCAAGAACCGCAAGTAGTTGTGGAAGAACCTGTTCAGGTAACACAGGAACTCCGTAGATCAGGAAGAGTGTGTCATGAGCCAGAGAGGTATGGACTCCTCGTGACTGAGCCCGATGACGTACCACTCATAGATGATGAGCATGCGACCTACGGAGAGGCCATGAAAGGCCCAGACTCTAAGAAGTGACTAGAAGCCATGAGATCCGAAATGGATTCCATGTACACCAACAAAGTATGGACTTTGGTGGAACCACCCAAAGGGGCTCGGCCCATAGGGTGCAAATGGGTCTTCAAGAAGAAGACCGACATGGATGGCAAGGTAGTTGCCTATAATGGGCGATTGGTAGCCAAAGGGTATAGACAGATTCATGGTATTGACTATGATGAGACCTTTTCACCAGTCGCCATGACTAAATCCATTCGAATCCTACTTGCTGTTGCAGCATACTACAACTATGAGATTTGGCAAATGGATGTCAAAACAGCGTTCCTTTATGGGAACCTCCTCAAGGATGTGTACATGACACAACCGGAGGGTTTTGAGGATCCAGAGAATGCCAATAAAGTATGTAAGCTGCAAAGATCCATTTATGGATTAAAGCAAGCCTCTAGGAGTTGGAATCGACGTTTTGATGACGCAGTCAAAGAGTTTGGCTTCATCAAGAACAAAGATGAGCCTTGTGTTTACAAGAAGTTTAGTGGGAGCTCTGTAGTATTTCTGGTCTTGTATGTGGATGACATACTAATCATTGGCAATGATATTCCTATTTTGCAATCTGTTAAAGATTGACTAGGAAAGTGCTTTGCAATGAAGGAATTAGGAGACGCAGCCTATATACTTGGTATAAAGATCTATAGGGATAGATCTGGAAGGTTGCTAGGCCTAAGTCAAAGTACATATATAGACAAGGTGTTGAAAAGGTTCAACATGCAAGATTCCAAGAAGGGATTCTTGCCCATGTCGCATGGAGTCACTCTTTCTAAGAATGACTGTCCCTCCAATGAGATTGAGAAGGACCGCATGAGTAGGATAACCTATTCATCGGCCATAGGATCCATCATGTACGCCATGTTATGTACTAGACCAGACGTATCATACGCATTGAGTATGGTGAGCAGATACCAGTCCAATCCGGGTGGGAGTCACTGGATTGCTGTCAAGAACATCCTGAAGAACTTGAGAAGAACTAAGGATGTGTTCTTGATATTTGGAGGTAAGGAAGAGCTAAGTGTAAAGGGTTACACTGATGCAAGCTTCCAAACCGACAAAGATGACTACAGATCGCAGTCTAGATACATGTTTTGCCTGAATGGAGGAGCTGTAAGCTGGAAGAGTTGCAAGCAAGGGACAGTTGATGATTCTACAACAGAAGCTGAGTACATTGCAGCTGCGGAAGCAGCGAAAGAGGCAGTTTGGATAAAGAAGTTTATCACTGAACTCCGTGTGGTCCCTAGCATCGTGGATCCCATAGAGTTGTATTGTGACAACTCTGGGGCAATCGCACATGCCAAGGAACCAAGATCACACCAGAAATCAAAGCATGTACTTCGGAGATTCCAACTTATTCGTGATATGATCAATCGAGGAGATGTGAAGATGTGCAAGATTCCAACGGATGACAATGTTTCAGATCCTCTCACGAAACCTCTTGTGCATCGAAAGCATGAAGAGCACGCTAGATCTATAGGCATACGAGATGCGCCAGATTGGCTCTAGTGCAAGTGGGAGACTGTTGGAATAGATGCCCTAGAGGCAATCGTAGATTTAGTATGAACATTGTTTTGGCTAGAATATTCATTTATTATATATTGTGATATTTAATATAATGAAGTCCTTAGATAAAATATGTTGTTTATCTTAAATATCCCTAGTCCACTATATTGATTAATAGGACGATCAAATATAGACTAGTATGTGGGTAGATTGATATGGAGATATCAAGTCTAACACATGGGTATGCATTAGGAGTAATGGCATACTGGATTTACCCACAACGAAAAGGATGCATTAGATTATTTCAAGTCACAATCGCTTTTCGTAGTGCTAATATAATTACAATCCTTAGACTTGAAGTCACTAGATACTCTAGTTGTGGAATATTGTGCTTTGATGTTATCAAACATTACACCGTAACTGGGTAATCATAAAGATGGCTATCGGGCGTGATAGGAAGGAACCTTAGAGATCGTAGTGATGTAGATAGGATTTGTCCCTCCCACATAATGGGGGTAAATATCCACGGCCACTCGAGGGATGAGGCTTATTGAATGTCTGGCCAGACTCAGATAAATCAATATAGAGATATTGATGTTATCTGCAAGCATAAGCATATTCCCAGGATCGAGGAACTATGGATTGGATATACGAGTGTGACGATATATGTCTCGTGTCCAATCCGGATATGAGACAAAGGGATAGTGCAATATGACATATTGGGCACAAGAGGTTTGTCGGGATCACTGACTATTTCTATTGGTTGGGTGGCATGGATGTGTTGCTAGACACCGCTCCATGTTAGTAAGAGTTACTACCAACTATACAGAAACCTATGGGGTCACACGTCAAATAGAGTAGAGTTAGATTTGGAATTAATTAATATTGATTAATTAATAGAATGATCATTGTGCAACACCTTGCAAACTTAGTAGGAATAATTTTCAAGGAAGGGAATTGTTCTAGTTCATCTAGAATTAGGAAACTCTTTTATGGAAACAACAAGGAGTTGTTGGAGTATATTAAGAGGCTTTAGATTCCTTCCCACACTAATGTTATTAGACATAACAAAGTGAGTGGGAGAGAGAAAAAGAAAGAGCAAGACAAAGCTCCTTCCCACACTAATGTTATTAGACATAACAAAGTGAGTGGGAGAGAGAAAAAGAAAGAGCAAGACAAAGCTAGGGTCGAAACCCTAGCCCGTCTGCCCCTTCCCGTCGGCTCAAAGAGGAGGCCGATCCTCCTCTTGTTCCTTTGTTGCTTTGATCTTCTTCCCTCTTCCTCCGGGTTCAAGCTAGCACTTGTTTGAAGGAAGAATCTAGATCTCACCTCTAGACGTGGATCAACCGTAGAGACGAGGACATCATTCTTCGTGTGATCTCACAAATCAAAAGGTACACAATACTATGTCTCTTATCATGTTATGATGTCTCCTCCTGACGATCCGTGGTGGGCATTGAAGTAGGAATTAAATTTTTGTTATTCCGCCTCGTTACCTACTTCAAAACCCAACACTACAAATATAGCTCAGCATTGTTGTGTTTAAGATCTCTATTATAGTTCATTAATATGCATCATTCATAACTTCCCAAGCGGTAGAAGCATTAAGCCATTACATATATTTGAATGGTACCAAAATATCATTCATTGCTAAATCAAACATTTCATCCTCTAGTCT
This sequence comes from Linanthus parryae, assembly GCA_023055425.1. Taxonomy (NCBI): domain Eukaryota; kingdom Viridiplantae; phylum Streptophyta; class Magnoliopsida; order Ericales; family Polemoniaceae; genus Linanthus; species Linanthus parryae. The sequence continues at coordinate 18,492,544 of JALGPY010000012.1, read as the reverse complement.
ACGGGTTCTTGTGAAGGCCACTTCGACCCGGTTTGGATGCACAAAGGTTTGGATCATTTTGCCAACATTATCAGCGGGTCAAAGTGCCATTCACAAGCACACCTAGAAAATGAGGTTCAAATGATGAAATAACAAAATGGGACATTGGGGACTTCCACAAAAGATGGGTTCAGTCAAGGAGGAACCAGCAGAGGCCCCGACTGATAAACAACTCAAAGAGGACAACGAGGTGGACACTTTTATTTACTGTTATTTTCTGTAATTTATCTCTTGTCTTTCTCTTATTTTTTATGTATAATTTCCTTCTTCAATATACTGACTTATTAAATAACTAATTACTTTCATTGGAAATTCATCCGTTCATCCGCTACCGTCTGCGGGGTCATGTGAAGGACACATTGACCCAGTTTTCATGCAAAAATATTTACATCATTTTTCCAACATTAGCAGCGGGTCAGAATGACCTTCACATGACCACGCAGAATAGAGAGGTTGAACGGAGAAAATAACAAATAATTAACAAATAACAAACATGAAATGAACAGAGGAAAATACGAAAATGGGCTCAGATCTGTACTCGTAAAAACCAGATAAAAAAGCGATGATCACAGGCTACAAAAGGATTTTGCCTCGCCATGCATACCATGACACTCTATATATCGGCTACAAAGAGTGAATTCAAACGATCCATATCATAAAGGCCTCTGCACTGAGCATTGTTCGACCAAAAATCCCAAGTATAGGATATCGTCTCAAGTAATAATATCTGGTAAGTCGGGAGTCGAATCCACAAGGAGAGGAGGTTTAGACAATGACTTGCAAAACTAAAATAGAGAGTAGAAAACGACTAAGCTACTAACTAGAGCAATTAAAAGAAATTTCTCAATGGCTTTAAAGCTTGCCAAGCTATCAAATCCACCAAAATCAATTGATGGACCAAGTTGAGATTTGAGAGTTTTGGTAAACTAAATAACTAAGGAAAAAAATGAAATATCAAGTAGAGAAGGGCTAGGGATCATCGGTTTCTCTAGTGACCAATCCTCCTATTATATTCAAGTCCTGTTCTCAAATCGCATCTGTCAATCCACAAGACAAGTATCTCAAGAAGTGATTTCTCATTGCAATCCAACTCGCGACAAGAGAAGTGTGTAAATCCAACACGCTAATCAAGCACTAAAGAGATCTTCAAATAATATTTCCAAATTCCAAGTGTTTCAAGCATCAACCAAATGTAAACACACATAAGTGTTTCCACATGAAAGTTCAAGCAACAAATGAGATTTGTAAATTCTCACACAAATCACCTAACTAGTACTCAATTTCTCAAAGTTAGGATTGATGAGTTCCTCTCACTCAAGTGCAACATCAAATCAAACAAGTCAAGAGTATTCGCACATCTGCCTATTCAATGCATCAAACACTTCAACTAGAGAAATCCAAACATTGGATTAAGCATTCAAGTGAACCCAATTCAACCCATTCATCCTTGAAGTCCAAATTGAATCAATAAGAGGATCAGGGCACTAGATAGTGTCAAATCGCACAAGCAAGTTAACTAGCTAAGCATTAGAGATTCAAGAAAGCTAAAGAGTAATAGATTTTCATTCATCATGCTTGAATCCAACAATTTTTTTCACCAATTCAACATCAAAACTTGATTCAAATACACAACAGCCCTTGTTCATCTTTAAAAGTTTGGAAAAAATAGCAACTCCACCCTGATTTCGTTAAAAACTCTACATAACAGCCCGTAAAAGGAATCATCACGTAGCATCCCCTCTCCGTTAAAATGACTTCAAATAAGCCCTCCGATGTAACTTTGGCCTTGTGAATTGGTCTCTTGACTTCTTAAACTTCACCTTTTGGCCTCTATCTTCAAATATTCTTCCAATTAAGTCCTCCAAGTCTTCTTAATTCATCGTTTAAGTTTCCACTAGCTAGCCTCTTTCATTCCAAAGCACGTATTTGCCTACAAAACTAGATAAAAACAACCAAAACTACGAAAACAAGCATAAGTATAGAAAGAGAGATAAATAGCTAAATTACACATATTAGCAAGTTATGAAGAGTTCATTAACATACTAAAATATGCAATTCTAAGTCATTAACACACACCCCAACTAGCATTTTGCTCGTCCTCGAGCAAAGAGAGCGATATAAGTAGTAAACTAGTTAAGAACCAATCATGAGAGACACACACTCAACTAGACAAGGCTTGATTCAATTCTAAACTAGACTCAAATATTTGCAAACACACTCACACATTATCCATCGTAAGTGAGAACCCAAAGAAAATAAAATTATAATGATTACTAGCTAATTCTATTTTCTTTTTGGTGGGGGAAAAAGAAGAATGCACAAATGTTTCCTCAAATAAATTCTCAAAGTCCAAAAAGATTGAGAAAGAAACCTATGGACGTCTAAGCATATACTCATACAAATGTGGGCGGTGTTTGGTAGAAGTTGACTCATGCAAACCACAAAACTTGTTAATTTAAGTCAAATTCGCAAGAAAGTATGCCTTCAAAAATAAGGATCACATGAAACTAACCATTCTCATACTTATTCAAAAGCACCCATATAGGATGGACCTCCAAAGCTTTGAACAAAAACGAGTTTTAGAATGGGGGATGTGGTTGTGGGCTTGTATGATCCTTTTGTGGATCTTTTTTGAGGTGGTGCAATTTTATTCCTCATTTTTGGAGGTTTTAACATTAAACATTTTTTCCACACATGTCCACTTCTAATCCAAAGTTCTCCAAGACCCACGACAAGAGAGAGGAATATACAAGCGAGTGGGCTTTTAAGCTAAACTAAGGAGGCTATCTAGGTGGTGGCATGACATTAATCCCCGAACACCCCTCTATTTCTTAGGCATCGCATAGGGTGTCATGGTCACCACCACCCCAATGGGATACAAGTTTCCGCCGCCACAAAACAATGAGAACTAAATCCTTTTGTAGAGTTCAAATAGCTTTAGAGAATACACCCTTTTTCAAAAGTTGTAAGACGTCAAAGTTTATGTGATCAACTTAGCTTGAAGGACTTAAACATGAAACGTAAATTTAGTGTGTCGCTTTGTGAGAACGCATGATATCGCAGAATGTGGGATATTGATGTAGATGTATTGAGTATAAGCAAAGAATTACTTATTAAAATAAAAATAAAAAGAACATGGACTAAGAGATTTTATTATTTGAAAACATCTAGCTTTCCAAAATTCTCCCTTTTCACTTTTTCTCGTTTTTTTCATTTTTCTTTTTCATTTTTTTTCATTTTTTTTTCTTTTCTTTTATTCTTTTCAAAATAAGTGACTCAACTAAAACTTTCTAAGACTCAATAAATCTATCAAAGAAAATAAAATCTAAACTCAGTATGAAATGTTAAAATAAGTAAAACTATCAAAGAAAGAAAAAAAAATATGGTTTGACAAGGGAAAAGAGTGATGCTTCTCATGAAAGGTTGACACAATTTCTTCAAAATTTTTCATTTTTTTTTTTTTTTTGAATTTTCACTTTTTTCATTTTTTTGTATTTTTCATGTAAATCACTAATGAAAGAATAATAATGCAAGTAACCATTTAACCAAGAAATAAGTCTACTCCACCCCCCAACTAAAATGTCACATTGTCCTCATTGTGTGAGAACAATTGAAGAGCATACAACTTCATATAAGAGACGAGGGATAGATGGACCTCATTTTCGCGTCTTTAGTCATCAAGCAGAAGTCCTCCTCCAAGAGCAACCTACAAAATGGTAATAGAAAGTGAAAGAAAAAAAATGCAATAAATAGAGATAAACTAATTTATTTATTTACAACTAGGGAGGTGGAACAAAGAAATGAAACTATCACACCCCCAATCTTGGAAATTTCTTTCCATGCCATGCCCATACATCATTCTTAGAAAAGTATTTCTCCCTTAAGAAGTTTGATTCATCAATTAAAATAGACAGGAGAAGTAGGGGCAAGACACAAAAGATGAATAAGAGATGCAAGCAAAATCTAACAATAAAGTTAGAGCACGTTGTTATATTATGCATCAACTTAAGAAAATGGTTTGAAATCCTCAAATGAGTTGAATAATAGAATGATTCTTCATAAGTTGCCAAATTTTTACTTGAAATCACAACTTGAGAGATAGGGGCAACTTGTGAATCCTCTATCTCATCACTCTTAAGCATGACACATGGATTTAGGGATGTGGCTTCAAAAGTGGGAGTTAAAATAATTTTAGAACTTGAAGACACATCATAACCCTTAAGCACATCTTCCACAATGATAGAATTCGAGGGAGCATTCAAGCAAAATTCAATTTCGTCACAAATACGAACATAACTCTCGGGATCTTCGGTAGGCATTTCAATACTAACCGGAGTACCTCCCAACAAAATTTCAATTTCGTCACAATCAAGATCATAGGAACTGCAGTAAGTATTAGGCTCTTCTAGAGAACAAGACAAGACTACATTCCCTTCATTAGTGGTAGCATCAAATTTGACCTCTAACTCATCACATGAGTGATTTCCATTTTGCGACTCCTCCTCACAAGTGCCACTATGTGAGTCATCCAAATGGCTTCACTCATGTCATGGGTTGAAGAGTCATCATCAAAAATATCAATCTCACTACCAATATCACTATCACATGCTTCTTTAGAATATGCAAATGAGAAATGAATACAATCACCTATCCTAGTAGAAACAACTCCATCATCAAACACATCTTCGAAAATTTGATCATGAATAGGCTCGTGATGTGTGTGAATGGGAACTTGAGACTCGTGTGATGATGAGTCTTGTGAAGAGTAAGTACTATATTCTAGAGAATCATCATGCAATTTTGAATATGAGGAAGCCACTCTATCCTCCAAATGAGAAAATGATTCTACTAATTCTCTTCGTGATTCTCTTAGTGATTCCATAATTTCATTATTATTTTGGATAAACTTTTGCATTTTCTCATATAGAGAATCACTTATAGGCGTATTTAGCTCATCATTCACAAGTGATTCCCTCTCAAAATGGTTAACTCCTCTTGATTCAGACATCATATCATTATACTGATAAGTGCAAGAATCATAAGAGTCAAAAACATGTAAGTCTTTGAGGGCGGTGATTGTGCACAAGAAGCATGAGATGTGTAATCTAGTGTCCTACTATCATGCCAAGAATAATCATTCTTAGGAAAATAATCACCAATTTTGTAAGCACGCTCACGTTTGGAACGCATTAATTCCTTAAAATGATTTTCATGTCTAGTAAATGCATGGTTATAAGGATATGAAGGAACGTTAGGCCTCTCACCAAGTCCAAAATGATCATGATACATATTTTCAAGCAAGTAGATGAGAGGTACTTGATGAGAGGTATGCCTCACACTTAATCAACCACAAACAACTAGAGAAAATGTCAAAAACAAACTACTAACTAACTAAGAAAGTAAAGCAAATCAAATCTAAAGCCTAACATTTCCCCGGACAACGGCGCCAAAAACTTGTTCGACCAAAATAAGCCCAAATATAGGATATCGTCTCAAGTAATAATATCCGGTATGTCCGGAGTCGAATCCACGAGGAGAGGAGGTTTAGACAATGATTTGCAAACTAAAATGGAGAGTAGAAAACGACTAGGCTACTAACTAGAGCAATTAAGTAAAATTTCTCAATGGCTTTAAGCTTGCCAAGCTATCAAATCCACCAAAATCAATTAATGGAGCAAGTTGATATTTGAGAGTTTTGCTAAACTAAATAACTAAGGAAAAAAAATAAATATCAAGTAGAGAAGGGCTAGGGATCATCGGTTTCTCTAGTGACCAGTCCTCCTATTATATTCAAGTCCGGTTCTCAAATTGCATCTGTCAATCCACAAGACAGTATCTCAAGAAGTGATTGCTCATTGAAATCCAACTCGCGACAAGAGAAGTGTGTAAATCCAACACGCTAATCAACCACTAAAGAGATCATTCAAATAAGATTTCTAATTTCCAAGTGTTTCAATCATCAACCATATGTAAACACACATAAGTGTTTCCAATTGAAAGATCAAGCAACAATGAGATTTGTAAATTCTCACACAAATCACATGACTAGTACTCAATTTCTCAAAGTTAGGATTGATGAGTTCCTCTCACTCAAGTGCAACCTCAAATCAAACAAGTCAAGAGTATTCGCACATCTAGCATCAAACACTTCAACTAGAGAAATCCAAACATTGCATTAAGCATTCAAGTGAACCCAATTCAACCCATTCATCCTTGAAGTCCAACTTCAATCAATAAGATGATTAGGGCACTAGATAGTCCCAAATCACCCAAGCAAGTTAACTAGCTAAACACGAGAGCTTCAAGAAAGCTAAAGAGTAACTGATTTTCATTCATCATGCTTGAATCCAACAATTTTTTTCACCAATTCAACCTCAAAACTTGATTACAATACAAAAACTAAGCTACTAATTGATTCAAACTACAAAACTTGACAAGAACTAATTCACTACAAAGACTAGCTACTGCTGTTGGTGCTACAGTGCTCAATCACAGCAAGAACAGCATCACAAACAGAGATTGAACAATTGCAAAACAGAGCACAAGGAGCAGCAGAAAAAACAGCACATAAAAGGTCTCCAATTCGTCCTCCTCTCTCATTCTCTTCCTCTTTCTATGTTCTAGCTCAAGAACAACCCAGAGGAGGGCGAAATCAGAGAGAGAGAGAGAGAGAGGAAGAACAGAGTACGTCGTTGAGCACTGTTTGGAGCCGAAAAGTGTGTCGAGAGAGCTCAAAAATTCTTCATCATTCATTTATATAGATTTCAGGAGTGGGTTCCGTAACCTCCAAGCCTTCATCTCTGCCCTTGTATTGAACTCAAATGCTCTCTATCGTCGATTCACACGAACCCTAAAATTTGGGGGTTTTCTCTTCTCTTTGTGTTGGGCCGAATCGAGGGCGTGAGATGATAGGATATGGGTTGAGGATGATTTTGAGGCCTAACTCGAGCGATTTGGAGGAGTTTTGGGGTTGGGTTGAGGCTTGTTCGAAGCTTCTGCGAAGCAACAATGGTTTTCTCTGTTCTCTCTGCGTGTTTCAGCGACGGGGAGAGAGAAAGACACGCTTGTCTCTATTGTTTTGACCGAAATGCAAAAAGCCCCCCCTAAGTTTGCTGATATTTTTTAAAATACCCCCGGTTTATCTTTAAAAGTTTGGAAAATAGCAACTCCACCCCGATTCCGTTAAAAACTCTACATAACATCCCTTAAAACTTTAAGGAATCATCAAGTAGCACCCCCTCTCCGTTAAAATGACTTCAAATAAGCCATCCGATGTAACTTTGGCCTTATGAATTGGTCTCTTGACTTCTTAAACTTTACTTTTTGGCCTCTATCTTCAAATATTCTTCCAGTTAAGTCCTCAAAGTCTTCTTAATTCATAGTTTAAGCTCCCACTAGCTAGCCTCTTTCATTCCAAAGCACGTCTTTGCCTACAAAACAAGATAAAAACAACCAAAACTACGAAAACAAGCATAATTCTTGAAAGAGAGATAAAATACCTAAATTACACATATTAGCAAGTTATGAAGAGTTCATTAATATACTAAAACATGCAATTCTAAGTCATTAACAAGCATGAAGAGGACCTATAATATATTACTCATTTAAACCAGATAAGAGATGATTAAAGCTGACTGAAAAAATAATTTTGCCTCGCCATGCATATTACACTCTAACAGCTTCAATGAGTGAATTCAATAAATTTATATCATCACGGTCCTTACAAAACTGAAAATTTGAACACATCAAATTATCAAATGGCAGCAATGACACAGGCAGTGGCGGACCTAGGGGGTGGCCGGCGGGGGCCACGGCCCCTCCAAAGTCCGAAAATTTCACTAAAACCCCCTATAATTTTAAAGTATTCTACTATAAAAACTACATCTTGGCCCATACAAAATAACAAATGTACATTTTCTAACTCTTTAAATATGAAATATTAACTTAAATACACTCATAGTGTAGGCATATAATATAGGTTAGCCCCCGCTTGATCAAAATCCCGCTACGCCACTGGACACAGGGTACTTAAAAACTTCATATAGTACATATAAACTGGGAGATATGCACATTTTCAGGTACCTCAGTTTCATCCACATCACATTCAACTGGCCAAATTATAACACATTAAAACACACATTCATATCAGTATATATCTTGCCTCTTATATATATATTTATCATTCAGCCCATGAATACACACTTTCCAGTCAGTTAATAGCAACCGCTTGGTTATGTGAGAAACAGTTTTAGTTTCACATACAGTACTGTAATAACACATTCTACACTCAGCAGAACCGAACAAAAGATTTACCCATAGTTAAACTTTTTTCAGATGTCACAGTAAAATTAACCCACATACAAATTAGAAGCATGAAAGATGGAGCCCAGCCTACATATACACATATCACAGTAAAATTGTTCCTTTTAAGTCATAAAAAAAGAAAAGGTCTTGTTAGATCTAAGCTCAAGCCACCACTCAGAACCCAAATTGAAAAGTGCATGAAACTCATAACCAAAATTCAGACTGTGTGAGAGAGAGAGACCGACCAATTCTGGGTACATATGTTTTTGAAGGGGGCTACATGGATTTTCTTTTCCATTTCCAAAACTCCATTCTCTGCAGGTGGAATTCATCCATTCACGGTCGTGTGGAGACAGAGAAAGGGGAAAGAGAGCCGGCGGTGGTGGCGAGTGTGGAAAATGAGTTAGCTAGGGTTCGTGGATAGATCGATATTTGATATGGAGGCCGCAAGGGGGAGTAATGGCGGGGGGAATTGCTAGTTGTAGAGAAGATAGGTGAATTTTGTTTTTTGATATAATTTTATTTTGCCTCCAAAATTTGGTGAGATTTTATTCCCCCACCCCAAATTTAGCAAAATTTAATTTCCCGCCAAAAGTTTGGTCAAAATTGTGTTTAGATCCACTGACGACAATGGTATACGTCGTCAATAATTTTGGATTTCGGATGACTAGTCGTTTTCCCATGACAGAATCACAGTTGGTCTTTAAAAATCTGAAAGACGACCATCCTGACGACAAACAGAAAAAACGACTGTTTCTACTGCTTTTAAAGACCATAATCCTGGTTGTCGGAATGAAACTGGTCGCTGAAAGAATGATTTTTTCAAGTGTTACATAAGCAAAAAAGGCCTTGAGCGACTGAGCTGAGCACTCACAGTTGCATAGTGGACTCGAAACTCAAGATCCACTACATCCATCGAACGCCTGAGCCGAACACTCAAAGGCCATAGAGAGGGAATATTTTTATGAGAACCAAGAAGAGACCGTCGTGAATCCCCAATCAAAGGACACAATGAAGGTCAAAGAAGATGAGCCAAATAAGGGTAAATTTGATTATAACAAGATGAAAGTACCATTTGTGATGCAATAAATTGAGAGGGAGACCAACATGTTTTTGCTCGATTTGTGGATTCTTTCAAGAAATTCCACCAACATTTTTTTTCGTGGAGGCACTCACATAAATGCCCGTGTACAAAAAGTTCTTGAAGGACATTACATGTGGTAAGAAATACATTGAACACGATGAGAAATTTAAACTCATGGAGACTTGCGATGCCGTTATTAGAAGAGAGATCCCTAAGATGAGAGAGTTCCATGATTCCATGACTTGTCATTCTCTCTTGAAACTAGGGGATTGCACTGAAATGCATGCGATTTGTGATCTTGGCACAAGTTTAGTCTAATTCTTTGTGCACTATTCAAGTGACTTGGCATTGGTGAGCCAAGTCCATGAAAGTTAAGCTTGCAACTAGCCAAATTATTCCGTGCGGGCATCGGACATTATTGAAAATATGCTTGTAAGAGTTGGTGACTTTTTTTGGCTCGGACTTTGTTATTGTGGACTTTAAGGAGGACAAGGATGTGCCAATTATCTTTGGAAGGCCACTACTAAAGACGATGAGGATAATTCACTGCAAGACTTTAGTTTGTTACGATGAGCAAAATCGCCTTGAGAATTGAAAAGTGGTCATTAAAATGGAAAAAGTTACTATTTTTGCTCGCCTTGATGTAGTTGGAATAACTTGGTCGTTAATTCTGCCGATAGACAAAAACACTAATTGGTCGTCAGAATGAACTAATATGACGACTTTGCTCGTCATATTTAAACTCGAGACGAAAAATTTTGTAGTCATCTTATGTTCCGATTGCTATCATAGTCGTCTTTATGAGTTTTTCTACCATTTCTTCGTCATAGTTATTTAAACGACTATTTTCCCTTCTTCTTTAATATTCTCTTACAAATTTTGTATTTTTTTCTCTTTTATTTGGTCACAATCTTTTCGGCAATTTCAGTCGCCATCACATATTTGTATATATTAAATTGTAAAATTCATATATACATAAATGAATATATGTGTGAGTAATCTTTTTTATCACCAACACATCCTAAGTCGGAAACTTCTGTGCATCCAAAATAGCACATCGATCCAATATACATTAACTTTGCTAAAATACTTGGCCAAAACTTAGAAATATACACCGTTCCACGACATCGTTCCAATCATAGGAACCTAACCACAGTCGACCTAGAATATTTCAGATATTTAATAATATTATCTCAATTACTAAGAACTGCACTTGCATTAAAAAATGTTGTCTCTAATTTGAGGCTGCTGATGCCGGTACTAGAGTCCTACGCCAGGCTTACTACATCATCCGAACCAAGAAAATTGAAATAAAAAACAAATCCAAATTAATGGAACAGAGAAAATTCAAAAAGATTCGGCATATTACATATTCCTTCTTGCCTTTCAAGGATTAACACTAAAGCATTGGCATAAATTAACTCAGACAATTCCTTCAAGTCAATTGTGTCCAAATCACACAGCTCTATATAAAAACATGGTCATCATTCTTCAACAACCTGACAACCATGTTTTTATTTCGTGTTTCAAAAAATGTCTTTCTTCCAATAATGTCAAATTATGTACCACTAAAAATATCATTGTTCATTAATATAAAAGACGAAGGCACTCACGCGACTACTCAAAGACAACATATAGTCTTCTTTGTTGGGCGGAAACAAAAAAATTATGCCAATTTGGAGGCAAACAAAATATGTTCTATTTTTGGGGAGAAAAATGAAATTTGCTGAAACTTAAATATTTTGGGGGATACATTCATCAATTGAAACACACCTGCCAATCGATTTAGCTCGGGTTCCTCAACTCTTAGCTCACAGCTCTCTCTCATCTCTCTCAACTCTCATCTCACCATCCTCAGCCTACTCACCATCCTCCATCCAATATCTCAAACCACACAACTCTCACACCCATTATGGCGGCACCAATGGACATGAACTCGAACCATAGAACAGTTGCAGGAGAGAGGGTTAGGAAGAATCGAACAGTTCTAGAGAACACCCGGCAACCAAAGCTGCAGTTCGTCCATGATGGTCTCGGCTCACCAATCATCCAAATCGAATGTCACAATATGCACTCCATACTCATGTAAGAAAACATAGGGTCTCATTTGATTTTTGATTTGGATGATTTTTCCCTATTTTCTCCCTCTTCTAACCCATCAATCAAGTGATTTGGTTGTGTGATGTGAACAGTCCAATTTTGAATTTCCAAGACTTCAATCTAGAATGTCGGGTTCGTAATTTGGAGATTGGTTATAACCCTAGTTCAAACTACTTTGAATCCATTAAATCCATTGTTCTTGTGGTGAGTTTCTGGCTTTCGTTTGAATCTGTATCATGTTCTTGCTTATCTAAGTTTTAGTAATGTTAGCATAATTTACATATTGTAAAATTGAAGTACATGGTATGAATTAAGCATTGTTTAGACTTGTGATATACTACTTCCCCACAGAGTAAAAAATAGTTGTTGGAGTTGTCTTTCAAAATTAAAAACGTCATTATTAATTTAAAATTCAATAATTTTCACTTCACACATCACTGAGCTAACATTTTATACTTATATAAATTCAACTAAGTTTTTCTCAATTTTTATGTATATTTTTGGAGCTGATAATCCTTTGAACCCATTTAGTTGATATGATTTTGTTGAAACTGAAACTAATTGCAATGCTATTCAACATGTCACATTTTGGGGATATACTAAACCCCTTAGCTCAAGGTAATTGTTGTAATATTGTAAAATTGATATTGAATATGTTGTTGCTCTTCTTTGGTAGGGTGGATTGATTTACATGACCATCCTGAAGGAGATCACCCTTTAGATTCTCCGACATGTAGTAGTATTGTGCCGCAACGTAGGAGGAAACACAGGTATTGTTACGGGTGGATCAGTGAGAAGGATGAAGAGGCTTCAGATTGGAAGGAGACGGATTTCGTGCTCCTTGAGTCCGCACTTGAACCCAAATATGAGAAGGTAAACTCATTTACTTATCATTCTCTGATATGATAAGACGAAAACCTATTTTTAATAATGTCTGGCTATCATATATAGTTCCAATTTTCACCAATACGTGAATATTCTTTGCTCTGCACGGAAGAAACAGGTGTCTTATCTAAGTTTCAGTAAGAGGAAGACATGCCCAATTTCATGCAGCGCTTGCTAGTTTGTAGGCGGCGGGTGGGGTCCAAATTTGTGGGCTTTCCAGACTATAAATTTGGCCTCCTAGTTGTCGTACAACAAATTTGCCAGCCTTGATTGGAATTGTTACCTATTCTTGAACAAAACACATGGTTTCTACTTGCTGTTGTTTAATTTATTTGGTATAATATTATGGTTTATCCTCACACCGCTATTTATCATTTCTGTATGTCAATGATATATGTGTGTTGTTCTAAGCATATGAGGATGGTACAGTTGGACCCAAATTTTTTGGAGAGGCAATTCCAAGTACATCATTTGTCCTTGGATTTTTGAAGCCAATGTTTGAACATTGATTTCATCATATGATTTAAACATTGGACTACCTCTTCTAAGCTTAAATTTACGATTAGATACATGCTCATTGTAAACATAAGGAGATTGATTCTCTTTGTTGGAGTGCTATAGTTTGCCTCAAATCTCTAGCATTTCCTGTTGGTACTTGTATACTACTAAATTTTGAGACGATGGTAATGATATTTTAGGGGATTTCTAACTCGATCATAGGTAGCTAGAGTTCATATTTATTTGGCAAGACAATTTCAAGAGCAATTTGTGCTTGAATTTTTGCAGTTAATATGGGAACATTGGTTATATCATATGCTTTAAGCATTGGAGTGCCACTTATGAGCCTTAGATTACGAGGCATGCACTCAATGTATAGTAAACATACAAAGATTCATTTTCTTTATTGGAGTGAAACCAAGACCCTCAAATCACTCATGTTGCTACTTGTATACTACTAAATTTTGAGGCGGCGATGATGATGCTCACGTGTTATTCTAATGCATCTGAGGATGCTAGACTTGTTGTTTTTGAAAAGACAATTGCAGAAACAAGATATGTCCTTGGATTATTGCAGTCAATGCAGGGACATCAATTGATCTTGTGATTTAAGCGTTGGACTAATAGAGTTGGCACATCACATGATCCAATTGTGATTTGTACGATTCTTGTGATTCACTATCAATCCAGCTAGAGATCTAAATTCGAGTCTTTGTACTCTAGCATTAATATCTACATTTATGTATTTTTGCAACAAATGTTAGCATTATAATTACGATTAAAATCTTCTCAAGTATAAGGCTAATAGTTTCACATTATTTTTCATTGTATATTATTCGATTTCCTTGCTGAAGATGTCTTTCTAAGTCTTTATTATTTGTATGTTTAGATACTTTAAACTCCTAATTAATTAATATGTAGTTACAGATATAAGTTTCTAAGAACTTGAGCTTGATATTCGTCAAATTACAAATATACAGTCCATCTGTATGTTATGGTTTTATCAAACAAGCCATTTTACTATATGTTAAAAAATATTGCATGTCTAATTCTATGGTTCAAAGTTCACAAGATATGATATAACATTACTAATAAACATTATAAGGGGAGAGAATAGAAATAAAATTCATTACCATAGAAAACTAAAACCAAAAGTGCAAAAGATAACATTTCCCAAAAAATACAAAGGAAAACATGAATATAAATCTAAGTTGATGATGATGATGATGACTATGATGATGTCGTTGGGAGTGGTGGTTCTGGTGCTGGAGGAACCTTGTCATATCTTTGTCCTTTTTCGGGCTTTGAAGATTCTCCTCTCTCAAAATCTGTCGAGATGTGATTCCATTCTCGAAAAGATCTCGAAAAGATGTGTAATCCCTTTAAAAAGTGGTAAATGCGGACAACCCGACATGCTATTATAGCGTGATGTCAAAATAATGACTCGTTCGCTGATTCATCACGACTAGGGGGCTGCGAGATTCGCCTAACCCTAACAAGATCAACCCACGTGCAAGGGGATAAAGGTCGAAAGTCTAAATTATGGTCCAAGACTACAAACATGTAGACCCACCAGCTGCTCAGAGGTGTCATGCAATTGCGCTATGTGCACATCAGATCTCGCCCCAGTGGCACGCAAGGACCATGAGGCAGGGTCCCATGCATCTCATACCTCGCACGGGAGCTTGGGGCTTGGTGGTTTGGAAGCCAGAACAAGGATCGTAGCGAAGGGGTCCGCCCCATTGCAATATGTATATGCCAAAGGAGTTAACTTGTCCAGAACCTTCCATATATGCTTGTCCGACGTCACAAGTGACGATCCTCTGGGAATCAGGCTGTAACCGCCTCATCATGGGCTGTGATTATTTTTTACAAGTCACATCAGCCTCATTTGTTTCCCTAATCAGACTAGTATAAATATGAGGTACTATTGCTTACTCAGTAAAGTACTACACGTTGATTTGCTAGCTAAAGCTCTGCACAAGCTGTCTCTCTAATGAATATGTGTCAGAATCACAAAAAAATGAGGTACTATTTCTTACTCTAGACTCTAATACAAAAGATTTCTATAAACAAAATACTTTTGATCTGTCTTGTTTTTGAGATCGGGCGATCTCTTGAATATAAGTCAGAATCATCAAGCTCTCACGCTATCATAGATACTTCTACTATTAGCAATTCACTCCTAACAAGTCCCTTGCCCAATTTCACGGAAACAAGCATTGCCGCTGAGACCTATGCCCTTTGACCACCTAAACGCATTCCGCTGTGAACCACCCGAGATAATCCATAGGTGTAATTTTACTCTGTAGGATTTAGGACGACAGGATATGGATATTTAGAAGCACAGTCCTAAGCGTCACAACAGTTCACGTTACCCAATTTCACAACCGCCCGCCATAGAATAGAAACGACAACTCTGTCAACTAAGTGTACCATTCGTCGCCTCCTCACTCCAGCACCATGCAACTTCTTGGTGACTAATCTCGTGAAAAGGGTCACAAATCTAAATATCAAATGCTACCAATTCGGCATCTTTTAACTTTAAATTTATCTAACAAGCACCCTATGAGCTTTAATTCTTTTTATTATTCTTTTTTTATTTTTATTTTTATTTTTTTTTTGCAACAAAAGGGGAGTACAATGATAAAATGATAATTGTACTGTAGGACCGAGTGGCAAAAATCAAGTAAGAACACTTAGGAGGTGGATAATTCAAAATCTCAAAGTAAGTGTCAAAGCCGACACCCACACTTGAGATTTGCTCGTCCCGAGCAAACTTTAACTAGGTAGGATAAAAATAATGGGCGCCTTCCAACTCATCCCATTAATGTCGAGAACGTAAACTAGTACGCATTACGACCTACCTTTCCAACACCGAAAACCTAAGATGCACATCCTTCAATGAATCTGATCACCCCCAAGGAACTTTTTGCAAAAGATACCACACACTACAAATCTCTACTATTGTGAGCACAGTATAATATAGTGACCCGCTACTTGTAGACTATTTCAAAGTCGCCTCTCTCGCTCACCCTCTCAAACCCTCAAAAAACTGATAAAGTATCGTCCATGTCAACCTGCCAAAAAGCATCCCTCCTTACTATCATGACGCATAGGAAAATGTTAAGTATACTCTCGGAGCCTACCTAACGGTTCATATGGGTCAAGTAGCTGCTAAGAATGGGTTATGGGCTTCAAAAGGATTTACTAATGGACCTAAAATCGGAAGTCATGCCAGTAGGGCCCTAAATAAGTTATTCACGCCCCTATGTTGTGTGCGCCCGTGAAGACGCGTGATGATCCCCTACCTAAGTGACGATGGTCAAACTATCGTGTCGGATGCTATTACCTAGTAGCGTGGTCTCCAGACACATTTAGATGATACTCGCTCTAAACTCCTCTAAACTGGTTCTCTGAAGTCATAGCATCACTTCTTCTTTCATACACTATGTTAGCCTATCATAACAATCTGTCCAACAACAAGATACTTTCAAATGCCCTTTCTCTAAAAAAAATTATTTTTATGGGTTTTATATTTTATTTCACCCTACATGCTTTGGCTATACGAAATAAGGACTCAACTAGACTCGACGGGTAGGTGTGACTCAAGTTAAATTGAATGTGCTGACACAACTGCTATGATCCGCGAGCTTAGAGAACGATGAAATCGATGAAAAACAAGAACACAAGAACACACCGATACAACGTGGTTCACTAGCGATGAATTAGCTACCTCCACGACCCGAAAACCCTTGTTTATTAGAGAGAAACCGAATAATACAACCCACGACCTTAGCCTATGCCTATACACGTTTATGTATTCCTACTAGGCTTGCTTGGTCCCAAAGAAAAATCCAAAGCGGACCAAAAACGCATAAGGAAACAATTCCAAATTGCTCAGCCCGAACTAGGTCGCACGACCTGCTCCAGTAGGTCGCACGACCTAGTAGGTCGCACGACCTGCTACAGTACCCAAAATCAGCAACTTCTTTGTCTTCTTTCTCTTCGTCTTGATCCCCCATTTGGCCTTGCTTCCTTGCCCCTCTTCGTCGCCTAACTCCTCGCCAAGCTTCTCGAGCCTATTCAAGGCATATTCCCAACAAATCTCCACCTTGCCTTGATTTCCCTCTTCCGCTTGCGCTTGAATTAGCGTCTTCTCTCCAATAGACCCAAATTCACAAGTTGCTCCATCTTCGTCGAGATCCTGCAACGTGTGCCCCCATCGATGCTCCAACTCCCGTCTAGTTCCTGCATTCGGAACCCCTATCGATGCTCCAACTACAGCCCAGTTCCTGCAATCGAATCCCCTTTCTTGTTGTTCCAACTCCCACCGAGTTCCTACAACAAGTTTGTTCGTTGTTCCGACTCCCACCGAGTCCCTACAACAAACTCCCCAGCACGTGTCCCCTTCACGTTACATGTCTCTCGTCAGATACTCCCCTATTCCATCCTCCCCCTCCTCGTCAAGATCACGGATTCCCCCTTGCCCCCAAACGGGGCCTAGAGCACGAAGTCGTCCTTTGCGTATGCAACCAAGTCTGCAAACGCCTTCCCTTTTGGACACTCCCTCTTCCAATGGCCCTTCTCTTTCCACAGTGCACATACATCGTTTGACAACTTAGAACTCTTGTTCCTCCTTTTGCCATAACACCCATTGGATGCCACGAATGAACCCGACCCGAACCCGTTCGTACCCCCATATGCGGCCCTCTGCCGCATCTCCCTTGTGTGAAGATCTGATCTTACCTCCTCCAACGTGAGAGTCTATTTCCCAGCACATGCACTCTGCACGAACCCCTCATAAGACGGTGGTAGAGACACCAACAAAATCAGTGCGGCATCTTCATCACTTATCTTCTCATTATTGTTTCGCAACTCAAGAAAATAGTATTAAGATGATCCAAGTGATCTCTTAGATCCGTACCTTCCCCCATGCGTAGAACAAAGAGTTGTTTTTTCAACATCAACTTGTTGGTGAGCGACTTCTTCTTGTAGAGACTCTCCAACTTGCTCCATAGTTTCTCAGCAGTCTCTTGATCCGCAACCTCCGTGATCACATCATCCGCCAAGCACAACATGATCGTTGAGTGTGCTCTTTCCTCCATCGTCTTGAACTCCTTGGTGGTTGTAGAAGCCCCCTCTTTATCTTACACCAATGGCAACCACAGGCCTTGCTGCTTCAACAAAGCACGTACCTTGATCTGCCATAAGATGAAGCTGTTTCTCCCCGTGAACTTTTCAATCTTGGTATTCCCCCCGGTCATCTTCTCTGCAGCTACTTTTCCAGATCCGTAACCCCAGAATGCGTGCTCCACCTTGATCGCGAAACCGTAGCTATGAATCTCACGGATTGTGAAACCCTAGCCCTATAGCTCCACCTTGATCTTGGAACACCGCAACCTTATCTCTCATACCAATTTGTTATGATCCGGGCAGAGCTTAGAGAACGATGAAATCGACGAAAAACAAGAACACCAGAACACACCGATACAACGTGGTTCACTAGCGATGAACTAGCTACCTCCACGACTTGAAAACCCTTGTTTATTAGAGAGAAACCGACGAATACAACCCACGACCTTAGCCTATGCCTATACACTTTTATATAGTCCTACTAGGCTTGCTTGGTCCCAAAGAAACATCCCAAATGACAAAAAACGCATAAGGAAACAATTACAAGTTGCTCAGCCCGAACTAGGTCGCACGACCTGCTGCAGTAGGTCGCACAACCTGCTACAGTACCCAAAATCAACAACTTCTTTGTCTTCCTTCTCTTCGTCTTGATCCCCCGTTTGACCTTGTTTCCTTGCCCCTCTTCGTCGCCTAACTCCTCGCCAAGCTTCTCGAGCCTATTCAAGGCATATTCCCAACAACGACAATAACAAAAAAACATAACCACGCATGAAAAGACTAAAAAAACATGCAGACACAACCGAAATTAAACGAGTAGATATGGTTAATGCAATATACAATCACAGACAAGTGACCTTGACTTCATGAAGTATTGGCTAGAGAAACCCCACACACTAAAGTGTTTGTTTGGGATGGAACTCTATGTGCACGTGTCTGCGGTGGAAGGGGTAACAAAAATTCATGCAAGTATAATATGGGCTATTTTGCAATTTCACTAATAAGAATTTAAAAGATAAGAGTACATAGATACTCATTATTGCACGCTACCGTTGGAGACCGCCACACTCTGTGACTTCTCTAACCGCGGAGGACAACACTCTGCTTCATTCTCGCCTCAGCGGCCATCCTCTCGCTGCAACGACGTTGGAAATTCTCTCGCCACGACAATAATCTTTTTGACTGTCCTCGCTGCGGCGACAACTTTCTTCCCGCGACGAAACACTTGTCACGTAACACCCCCGATTTTCAAGAGAGCCGAAAACTAGAGCGGTGTCCTCCGTACAGGGGATTTACCCAAGTGAAAGGAAACATCCACTACTGATTCAATACGATAAGAGTTAGCAACATTTGCGACTAGGTACAAACGAGACACCAAGTCTAAAAAAAGATATTTACAACAACAACTAGCTATCCGGTAATTACTAAATTTACTACTTTTTTGCATGAGAGAGCGATCGTGATTCCAGCGCATTACCCCAGGAAAACCAGTCACGTACCTGCGGTGAATTTAAGAAAAATAACACATACACCACAACGAGAGTATCAATAAAAACTAAGTGAATAAACACTTAGCATGGAAACAAATGAGAGCTCAGACAATTCGAAGTCGTGAGTGGCGATTGGTTCACTGGAACCAATGACAGGGGCGACAGCGGCACAACAACGTTGGTGATGGTAGTCGTGATTGTTCAAACGATTGCACTTTCTGTTTTTTGAGGAGAGAAAGGGCTGAACTTGATGGGAGGCAAATTTGTGTAGTTAAAGGTTATAGATGTTGCTAACCAAAACTTTAGGGGTGGTTTATACAATTCATATAGTAACCTGTATTTATTAAAAGACGAAAATAACCATAAATTTATAAAATTATGTCAATATCACTAGGGCTGTAAACGAACCAAGCCGTTCGTGAACAACTCGCGTTCGATTCAGTAAAAGCTCGTTCGTGTTTGATTCGAATTATAAATCAAACAATCTCAAACATGAAAATGTGTTCGTTTGCTAAACGAGCCGAACACGAGCCGAACAAGGAGCTCGTTTGTTAGTGTTTGCGAACAAATTAGTAGTATACATGTAGTAGTGTATATGTATATATAGTTTGAAATAATTAAATTATTTTGTCTTCTTTATGAGTAACTTCCTAAATTATGCATAGTTAGTGTAGAATCTGAGTAACTTCCTAAATTATGCATAGTTAGTGTAGAATCTCTATTTAATACATTTTATACTAGTTGTTTCATTTAAGATGTCAAACTCCTATTAGCACAAATAAATTATATTTCTATACTAATACATTATATTCTAGTTGTTTCATTTAAGCATTTGATCTTAATTACTAACACATGATATTTTAATTCAAGAATTATATATTTTCATATCCATCCAAGAGAAATACAAGTTTTTCGAACCGAATTCGAGCCTGTAAACGAGCTAATTAAAACGAGCCACGAGCCGAACAACGAACAACTCGAGCCCTAAACGAGCCGAACTCAAACAAGGTTTTTTTTTTTCGGCTCGAGTTCGTGTTCGATTCGTTTAGTAGCCAACTTAAACGAGCCAAACTCAAACAAACGATATTTTGTTCGGTTCGGCTCGTTTACAGCCCTAAATATCACTATCATTGCCATAGGATAATTGATTGCAACAAAAAACAAAATTTGGGTACGCGGCCACTTCAATTGAAATTTGTGTACTAAATCCACACAAAGTCCAAACTACAGGTGCTACCAATGCAATTTTGCCGAAGTCCTTCTGGGGTTTCTGCCGTTCTGCGCAGTCCCTCCAGTACTCGCACTTGCATTTCTTCTTCCTTATCTCTCTCTCTTCTTCTTCCACCATTTCCAGAGATCCAAAACCCTAGCTTCAAGCCCTCCTTCCATGGCTACCTAATTCATTCCTCCTCCTTCTTACCCCAATGAATCCCTACTCTTCACTCTCCACTGTCACCCCAAAACCCTAGCACACCACACAAACACTCCCCATGGACTCCCGGCGCGTACCCCGCGCAGTGATCGACCCCAAGGTCCGGCAGGTAGGCTTCTTCGCTCCCGGAGCCGCACCCTCCCGGACTCAATCCACCCCTCCGGGTCCCCCCTCAACCTCCCCTCCGGTCTTCGACCTCTCCCCCTCCGGGAACTCTCTCTCGCCGGTGATGATCCCTCCGCCGCGCCACCTCTCCGACCTCTCGGACCTGACTCGTCAGGTCCACTTCCCGAGGGTGCCACTGTCGCCTCTCCGGCGACCCTCCGCCGGCGAGTCCATCCCCGTCGGGAGCTATAATCCCTCCGAATTCACCTCGCCGTCGGCTTCGTTGGGGGAATTGACGGAGGGCGTGAACTCCCCTGGTTGGGCGAGGAGACATGCGGGGAAGTTCGCTTCGTCGCTGCCTAATGGGGGGATCGATTTTGCTGCTGCTGTGAAGGCCAGTCATGTTCTTCCGGCTAGTGGTTTGACTACGGTTTCTGTTGTGAACATGCCTCCCGGTAATTGTTCTTTGCTATAACGTTTTCATACTTTCATCGACATTTATGTTTAGTATAGTTCGAGATAGAGTGATTTTGTAGTTGGTAAGTCCTGCAAATATGCTTAGCTAGGCTGAGTGTAGTCTGTTATATTGCTGTATACTTTGAATTTCCTACAAATTGTCAATTTGTTGGCCCCAAAGTCGAATGTCTGCTGTTTCAGTTTAAGGTATAAGCTGTCAAGCTTGTGCCACCATATTTAGTAATGTTTAGTATGGTTCAAGATAGAACAATTTTGTAGTTGGTAAATCCTGCAAAAATGTTTAGCAGGCTGAGTGTAGTCTGTTGCATTGCTGTTTACTTTGAATTTCCCACATATTTCAATTTGTTGGCCCCAAAGTCGAATGTCTGCTGTTTCAGTTTAAGGTTTAAGCTGTCAAGCTTGTGCCACCATATTATTGCACCATATTGTTGTTGTGATCAACTAGTCAGCTGTTGGAGTTAGACAAGATATTGGGTGCGTTTGGTATGACTTATTTGCAACTTAAGCTAGCTTGCACGTTTATGTCAAAAAAGTCTACGAAAAAAAGATGAAGAAATAAGATATGCGTGTTTGGTGTAAAAGTTGTTAAGTCCAAAGTTCTAAAAAAGATTCGAAAACCCAACCGTTTCTTAAGCTCATTTTTACATTATAAGTCAAATCCAAAAGTTCAGCTTATAAGTCACACACCAAACACTTCTTATAAGTTAATCCAGAATTGACTTATAAGCAGCTTATAAGTCATACCAAACTCCCCCAATATGTGCAGCTTTAGGGAGCAAGAGCAGCTTCTGACTTCAGAGTGGGTGATGCTCTGCTACAAGAACTATAAAAGGTTTGACATAATGTAATGTGAATAGACCCATTCTGTTGATATTATCATTTGATATAGATTAGTGGTGCAGTGAAGAGATGAGACGTAGATGTGGGCATAAAGTGGATCTTTTGGGTTGGAAGCACAATCATGGGTACGGTACCGTACCGGGCGATTCGGAACGGTAACGGTGGGCTCCGATACCGATTCGGCTGGTACGGTATGTGTGATACATATTCTCAGGTGAAACGGCCGATACAGAGCGGTACACTTGTTTTTCAGGCGGTACGGAACGGTACGCTCTTTTTTCGGGCGGTACGGAACGATGTGGTATAAAGTTGATCTAGAAATCAGAGGAGGAAGTAGAAGAAGAAACTGAACCAGAGGGAAGTTCAGAAGAAGAAGAAGAAGAAGAAGAAGAAACTGAAACACATACCTTCGTGATTCGTCACACAAGAGGATTGGAAGAGGGAGGACGACGACTTAGAACAGAGTTTCATAATCATTCAACTTCTTTCTTAAATTGTCCGTCCATGTGTTTATTTAGAAACTGAATGGTCGTGTGTACTAGTACTGTGTAAAGAGTGGGCGGCTAGGGTTGAAAAATGTTAAAAATGATAAACAGTTCACTTTAATTCATATGCACCCCTCTATTTGTCTAAATTTCTGAAAAGACCCCAACATTTTGTGTTTTATTGAGATTTCACACACGTCTTCTACAAATAAGCCATAAACACTATGAATAGGTTTTTTAACATTGTTTTAAAAGTAATATTAGCATCATTTGACAAATTTTTAACATTCACGCGTTCGGTCCCCGATTCGCGTTACGGTATGTCCGTTACGTGCCAAAACCGGTTTCCGCAACCGTTACCGATACGCCGGCCGATACCATTATTTAAACCCTTGGTTCACTCTTATGATGTTTGGGCATTTTAACAAAACAATATTGGAATAGGATATCACATCCAAGCTATTAGGAATTAAGGTTAATCATTTTATTCGCGAGATATTCCTTTAGTATAGCAGTAGAGTTTTTTTTAATATGATTGTAGTTTGAAGAATTCTCTTTTCAGCAGTACCTGTTACCTCTGGAGCTCTGATGTCTTGTCATTTTGTTTACGTACTGTACATTGGACTTCAAATGATTAATGTACCTTTCACAGAGCTCACATATTTGACCATCCCCTCTCCATATAAGAAAGAAGCATAATTAGTTAAATACATTTAGTTATTTTGCTATTTAGTGTCGAAATTTTCTAGAAGAAGATTCCAAAACTCAGTTACCTACCTGACATGATTTAATAAAGGTCATAAAATGTCAGCCAACTTTTCTTTTAGTTTATTTTCCAGATAACGCGGCCTTTGTTTCTTTGCTTAAGACATTTGAGTTCATAGCTGTATAAGCTGTGTATTGTGAGTCAAGATTATGTTTTTCGAGGTCGTGTATTTTTTGTTTTGGAGTTATAGGGATACATCTTTTCTTTTGTATAAGGGATAGGCTATACTTTGGTGAATAAACATTCCACCATCCTAGTATCTCTTGTCATAACAAGAGTCTTTTAATAAATAGGATTTGTTTGGCGTTTTCATCTTAAACTGACTCCACTTTCCAGTCAGCCGCACAGGCTATGAGCATGGCAAACAAATGTACCTAACCACCAGAAATGGAGAGGCTTCACTTTGGGGTCTCGTTTCCAAACTTTAGTTGTTAGGTTGCATCGATTACCATGTCTGGTAGTTTTTCAGGATGATTGGCAATTTATTGTAGTATGGGGGGTGAGAAAATGGAATTAGGCCTTGTAGATATGCGGGATTCAAATCTATGCTACTGGAGTCCTAAGTGGAACTGCTGATTGCACTTTCCTATCAATCACATATGTGTGCTATTTGGGAAGAATTATGGGCTTCACTGCATCACCGTATTCAAGTTCACATGCAATTTAGGCACATCTAAAGCAAATAAAATTTCCGATAATATTCAGTTCTTGGAGTCCAACTAGAAGCATTGAATCCTGTGTTCGTGTGTGTGTTTAATTTTGCTTCAAACAGACAACCATGGTTGACCAACCATATAATATTTGAACTTCACTTGCGCAGTCCTTGTCTGAAGAAGTTGAGGTGATAACATTATGTTTGCATTACTAATTCCAATCTGCTCTTCAATTGCAGCTTTCCCCGAGAAGAAGGACTCTAAAGGTTCTTTTGTAGAAAAAGATGGAGTACTGCCAGTTGAAAAACCAAATGAACGGTCTGCAAGTGTAAAACCACTGAAAGAAAAAACCTCCAAAGCTGAAAGGAGAGCCCTTCAAGAAGCTCAGCGAGCTGCAAAAGCTGCTGCAAAAGGTGAGATTTCTCCCTAAAGTTTTGTTCTTCAAATTAATTTGGTTTCTATGCGAATCCTGGCATGCTATGAGCTACCACCTACTCCGAATATATATATATATATATATGTGTGTGTGTATATATATGTATTGTAATGTGTGTGTGTATATATGTATATTTATATATTTTAAGACTTTTCTGAATTTGCTTTCACAAACTGTTCGTTGACATATTCCTCAATAATCGTTGCACCTTTGACGGTCGTAGTCAGTAACTACTTCAAGTCTCTTAATCTATGTCCCTATGATAATTCAGGCATATCAAACCAGGCTGTAAAGTCCTGTTATTGGTTTATCGAGAATTCAATACACTTCAGATGACAAACAGTTCAAAATCTATGGGTAGTTCTGGATTCTTTTTACCTTCTTCGAAATCGTTGACCTCTTAACCTCACTTATCCAGTGCACCAATTTCCACTCATTAAAATCTGATTTAGGATGTTTGCGGCCTCGCTATTGATGCGACTTATTTGAAATGAATAGTTCAAAAAAGCAATCTTTTCAACTTTTCTATCAGATATTTTTTGAATTCGACAGTCAGATCCAATTATTCTTCAGGCTATTGTTCTCTTGTCCCTTGACTTAATCTAAGAGATCCCATAGAACAAATATGAAGTTAGGTATCATAATGAAACAAAGTGTGATGTGCTATGGTCCTGTATCTTCACGATGTGGCGTTTTTTGTATCAACTATTACATATTAACCAGAAAACTTAGCAATATAATCTATGGCCTTGAGATTAACTATTACTATGTTTTTTTCTCTAAGATTCTTCTCTTGTCAATTTCTGATGCATGAATGACACGTATCTTATGTTAACAACTATATCTTTCATGAAACTTTATTTCTGACAATGATCTATAGTTTGGGTAGCATCACGATTATACTGTTCCTTTATGGTCGCGTGTGGCAGAAATAGAGGATCCTTCATTTTGTTTAGAGGGGCACAATTCTTTGTCGAGCAATGTGTAATGGGGTCCTACAAATACTATTACAAATATTATAGTATAAAAGCTACTAAAAGTTTGTATTTTAAGTGCACAGTTAAGCTAATTAAGAGACCATTCTCAACATGCATAACTATAAGACCACAAGAAAATTCAAATTTTTAGTTTTCAATTAAACAACGAAAATCTAACAAAAGTTGACCGCTTATGTAGAGGCAAACGAAATCTTAATGCTAACTATTTCGAAGTGAAAAGACGTATGCCGATGCAAAATTATGTACATAGCTGTTGCATTATCCAATACATAAATGGTGTTCCTGCTAAGTAGAATTGGAGATAGTACATAATGGATGAAATCATGAAACTTCATCACCGGAAAAAGAAACCATGAAACTTCTTAAACCCAACCCTTAGAATAGGTATCATTAGGGTTCCGAAATCACAATGACCGACATTGTGTCATCTTTCTGGGCTAAGTTTGTTGGGTACTGTCCTTTGTCAATCCTTGTCATTTTTTCTATGAACTAGCAGCATGCAGTGGGAGGTCTAAGGGTTTGCCTAGTAAACATACCCAGACATCCAGGTCTATGCTTATTTGGGTACCTGGAAATTGTTATTGTCGAAGCATATATTGATATAGGGATTCACAAAGACTAACTACTTCTGGCATGCCCTTCTATGGAATAGGGCATGAAAGTACCGGTTTCACTATCTTTAAGTGGTAAAATTGTTTTAGCCTTATCTAATCTGGGTGCAGTTATGCTCTTAGGCAATTATTGTGATTTGATTGATTGTCTGTTTTTTTTACTTTACATAATGTTTATACCATCTACCGGTGGATTGTAACCAATCCTTTCGTGCATCTAGCTGAAGGAGGCAAATCCCCTGGGATTGCTTCGAGCATGGTGAATGCAAAGCCAGGTAAAGGTTCAAAACCTCCTTCAAAGATTGATAGTTCTTCAGTTGCAGCCCCCGAGAAGAAAGGAGATCGTCCTGTTGACAAAGACAGGAAGAAAGATATACCGCATCCACGGATGCAATTTGATGATAAGAGCCGTGTTGAGAAGGCGAAAAAGCGAGCAGTTGTAAAACAAACTGAAGCCAGGAACAGAGTGGAACTGTTTAGGCATTTGCCGCAGTATGAACACGGGACACGATTGCCTGATCTTGAATCTCGGTTCTTCCAACTTGATCCAGTCCATCCTGCAGTTTACCAGGTATATCTAAGTATAGAGCCATAGTCTAAGTGGTGCCATAGTGGATCTGTTATCCTGAAGATCCACTCCAGTTGAGCCAGTACTTGAACAATTATCAATCTTCAAACACTTCGAGCCTTCTGTGATCAGTATTTATGTTTCTCGTGGTTATTTCATTTCGTACTAAAAAGATTGGGGCTGAGGGCTCTTCCTTACATGATCGTAAGTGCATTGCTCTCAGCCGGACTTTGGATGTGGGCTTTCCTTAAATGTACTTGATCTATAAATAAACATACAGTTTACATGCTTCTTCTCACTGGAAATTTATCTTATATCAGGTGGGTTTAAGGTATTTGGCTGGAGACATATCTGGTGGCAATGCTCGTTGTATTGCAATGCTTCAAGCATTCCAGGAGTCAATTAAAGATTACTCAACCCCACCAGAAAAGGCCCTTGTGAGAGACTTGACTGCAAAAATTAACTGTTATGTTTCATTTCTCATTGAATGCAGGCCCCTTTCCATCAGCATGGGGAATGCTATAAGATTTCTTAAGACTAAAATTGCCAAATTACCTTTGACTCTGTCTGAGTCTGAAGCAAGAGAAACTCTTGTAACGGATATTGATCGTTTTATAAGTGAGAAGATAATACTAGCGGATAAGGTGATTGTCAGGCATGCTGTAACAAAAATCAGAGATGGCGATGTTCTGCTTACCTATGGGTCATCTTCAGCCGTCGAAATGATTTTATTGCACGCCCATGAGCTTGGCAAACAGTTCCGTGTTGTGGTTGTGGATGCACGTCCAAAGCTTGAAGGGCAGCTGCTACTTCGTAGGTTGATTGGAAAGGGTCTTAACTGCACTTATACTCATATAAATGCTATTTCTTATGTAATGCATGAAGTTACAAGAGTTTTTTTAGGGGCTTCATCAGTATTGTCCAATGGAACAGTTTACTCGAGAGTTGGAACTGCATGTGTTGCTATGGTTGCTAATGAGTTTCATGTTCCAGTCTTAGTATGCTGTGAAGCATATAAATTTCATGAAAGGGTTCAGCTTGATTCAATTTGCTCTAACGAACTTGGTACTTCCCTAGTCATCAACTCTCTCTCTCTCCCTCTCTCCAGAAGATGTGTTTATCAGTCATTTTGATAGTTCAGGTTTATTTTTTGCAGGCAACCCTGATGCTATCTCGAAGGTTCAGGGTAGAGAGGAAATTAACTATTTAGATAATTGGGCATCTAGTGAGAATCTGCAGCTCCTCAACCTAATGTAAGCTTGTGTTGTAGTATTGGTTTACCTGGATTTCAGTTTGCCATAGCTGACTGTGTTGACTCATACTGTTTTCTTTCTCTTTTTTGAAATGACAGCTACGATGTAACTCCTTCAGATTATGTCTCAATGGTTATCACAGATTATGGCATGGTAAGTCATGCTGCAGAGCGTTTATGTAGACCAAAATTCTATCTTGAGTTGCATACATTATGCAAATACATTTATGTAGTCTAGAGTTTATCTCAACAATTCATTTTCTTGAATTAAATTTCTAAAATGAGTCAGAATGAGTAAGCATTTTGAAAGTTTGCTCATTCTATCTTGAGCTACATACATCATGTAAATACATTTTTGTAGTCTAGAATGTGAATGCAGAATCATGGTTGTCTCCTTTTTAAAGCATCATATCAGAATGAGTGAGCATTTTGAAAGTTTGCTCATTCTATCTTAAGCTACATACATTATATAGTCTAGAATGTGAATGCAGAATCATGGTTGTCTCCTTTTTAAATCATCATATCTTGGTGTTGATTTCTTGGTTTAAATTGCGAGTTATCTTGCTCTCTGTTCCACTGGTGTGACTTGCTTCCTCATGTTACATGTAAGAGGTTGTGTTTGCCTTTTTTGTCCACGTTTGGAGTCTTGATGTATTATGATCCTGTAGATGTCCTTTGAAGTTATTCACTTATATGATGATCAGGGTGATTATTAAGAAGTTGATTCATTTTGTCATCTTAATTCGGTGCTAAAGATAGAAGATGAATTGAGCATGTCTTATACATGCCTAGTGCTGTTCCTAGTAAATCAAGGATGCGCTGCAGTGTATTTATCTGTTAACATTTTAAGTGCTTAATCTATTGCCTGCAATCTTTCAACCCTAAAAGTCACGGATACGGATCGGGCATCGGATACGATAGAGGAGCAGGCACGGGACACGTCGTTTTCTAAAATATGAGGATACAGATACATCAGGGACACATTACATCGACATCTTTAGTACTCACTCTGTTCTGTAAAGATAGTCCTTTTTACTTTTCTGGATGTCCCGAATTGTTGGTCTACTTACCTTTTATAACACAATAGGCCCACTAAGGGGTCGAGTGTAACACCTAAATTTCCAAATTCACCCTCAAGAAATTATTAGATTAACAAAAATGCAGTTGCCCGCAGGCTTATAGGAAATGTTAAGAACATATGACGGTCAAATTAAGTTTGCGTCTTTTTGTCTACAACACAGACATTAAGGTTTCTTCATACACAGTCTAGTCAATCTTCGTCAAGCATACTTATTTTTTTATAAAAGCCACATAGGCGCGTAGCGCGTGTTGAACTATTGCCTTTTAAATTTTTAAATATATGGAATTTCCAACACTACCCATAAAATGTTCATTCTACCTAGTGAGAATGAAACATCAAGGATTATTATAGAAACAGTATGTCAAAACTTGTAGTGGGATGCACAACTTTCATGTCTCCCAAAAAATATTGTAGTTCCAAAGATGGACAATCTTTGCGGGACGGAGGGAGTATTATTTATTTATATAAAACGATCGGTTCCGGGTTCCTAATGCTTATAGCTCCAATATCACTGAAAAGCCTACAAGTACAATAATAAGAAGAAGAGAACAGGAATTGCTTACTTGGGCTCGAGTTCGACTAGTTGTGTCCATAAAAACCCTGAAAGCTTTCATATGGGAGAACATAAAACCTCGCTTTGAATTTTTGTTAAAAAGGCTAGGCTTTGATATTCCGAGCCGTCATTTAATCATATATAGTATGTCTACTTTAGCCTTATTATATTTTAACCCACTATGTTAGTGTCCCTGACATATTCCCCAAGTTTCCAGTCTAATAAATTCTCTAAAATACCCCGACACGGCAGCTGGAGTGTCTGACACTTACTCTGGTCTGGAGCATTGCACGAATGTCCCAAGTTCGACACGGGTACGGTCCTCATCTTGGAGTGTCCATGCTTCCCAGCTTTTTTTGACTTAATCAAAGATCTAAAATGCTGGTGATAGGCACAGAGCTAGACAAAATGCTAAAAGTGGTTGTCTTACCATTGTTACCTGGCTTCTTAGTGGCATGAGATGATGCATCATGTTTCTGGGTTTTGGTATTGTCGACATTTTGTCAAACTGCATTTACCTCTGGTAGTGCTTACTTGGGGGTTGAGCAGGCTTCATGTTTAAGAATGACGATTTCATCTACGAAATGGGGTTTCTTTGATTCTCTTAAAGGGGTATTTGGTATTGTCTTGCGCAAGAAGATTGGAAATAAAGGCCGAGATGATGTTGTCATTTATTTGTTGATTTCAGACGTGTTACATGCCCTTGTATTTTCTTTTCCTTGATTACTAGTATTTTGAGTTTTCTTTCCCTACAGCTTATCGATTTGTTTCACTTTTGGTGGTTCATCCAGGTTCCGCCAACCAGTGTTCCTGTTATTGTTCGAGAATACAGGAGAGAGAACTTGTGGATATAGGGCAATTCATCGTGGCTGGAGTTAGGGAGAAATGTTAAATTTTTGCTCCCTGCTCGTAGTGAATTTCAGTAGATGCACTCTGGAGATGAGAACTCCCGATGCGATTTGTCTGTTCTTTTGTTATCTTGGTGGTATTTTCTTTTAATCTGACTCAGTGAAGAGAGCGATTGTCACGCCTCTCCGGGCAGTCTTAGGGGTACATTTTTGATCTTGCGGTGAGTGACTTTTCCCTTTTCGTGATGTTGGAGAGTGATATATACTTGGGACTTGTGTGACAAATTTCTGTCTTCAGTTCTCAGTTTTGGACTTTGTAATGGACATATTTAGCTTTTGTTGGACAATTTTTGGCGAACAACCTTGTCGTCCCCACTTGCTTGTTCTCCTGTTCTCTTTTTGAGAAGTGAATGGCGAAAATTTTCACGGTAGACAAGTGTCTATGTTCTTCATCAGTGTCGTATACTAGAAGGCAAAAACCCTGGATCTCCGGCTCTTTTTGGATGTGAAAGCTTTAGATGATTTTTCGGGGTTGAAAGATCGGTTGTTTCCTTTTGACGATTAGTTTATCATATCTATCATGTCGACTGGTTTCTTTTTTCTTTTCTTTTCTTTTCTTTTTTGATTGAGGAAAGACTGGTTTCTTCAGTGGCTTGATGCTCGGGTAGCATATGTGAATTTTATCCGACATTGACTAACTGAGATCTGCTAGAACATGGATATTTTTTAAGATTCTTTGATTCCTGAAAATGTGAATTCCTAATTCTAATTTGCATAGGACAAATTATATGCAATTGATCTCTAAAATGCTTTTCTTTGTTTTGGTGTTTGGCATGCAATTTGTCTCGTCATTTATTTTTTGAAAGAAACACCGCAGCATTTATCATTACGAATGGGACAAAACACCTAGTACAAAGAGGCTGAGTGGAGATACAATCACAACTCTTCACACTCAGAAAGCAAGAGAGCATGTTTGACAAAAAGTGTGTATCGGTGTTGCAAGATCTATTTAGAAAAGAAGAAATGCAATCGGAGAAATGACCCTTATGGACAAGCCGTCCTGCAAGGTAGCGTAAATGTTCAACAACTACCTTGCAATCAGAAAAGATTTTGATCCTTTTGAAGCTTTCCTTGAAGCTGAATGTAGAGCAAATCTAATGGCCATTGCTTCCAGAATGATCAAGCTTGATTGGTTGAAAATATGGAGATTGAACCTAGTCTTCATGATCAATTTCTCCTTTATTTCTCGCCTTGTCAACAACTACATAGGTGTAGATGATAGCCTCAACATCACAATCTCTATCATTAGGAGGAGGTGGATCTTTCTAAATGGATTAAACTTCGAAATGCCTATCAAAGTATATCCATAAAATCTAGCAGCTGTCATTCCTCACCTTCCAAATTCGCCAGCAGAACTTGAGAAGAGGCCTAGAATAATGTGTTTCTCCTTGTCATTTTCAGTCAATTCCACCAAAGCAAACTACCAAGCAGTAAAAGATGAAGTATTGCTAATAATACCAGTGAAAGGCAGAGGTGAAATTTTTCATAGAAGCTTTGAAAATGTGCACTCTTTGAATAAGTGAATCTCAGATTCCACATCACCACCACAAAGAGACCAAATAATATCACCTTCCCAATCCCCTCTGCTTTAGCTTTGTTGCAACTGCCAAGTTGCCTTTTAAGATTCTCCACAAGAAGAATCTGATTTTTGGCAAAACTGGAAGTTGCCATAATTTATTCAAGTAAGATTAACACTTATGCCCCAATCAGATGAAGTACAAGAACTTTTACGTGCCAAGAATCTGTCACTTTTATTTAAATGCTGAGCATACAGTAAACTTTCCTTTTTTAGCATAATGCCAGACAATTTGATCTTTGCAGTCTCTTCCCCCAACAGAAACTGACAGTATGCACTTGGCTTCATCTTCATGAAAAGTAGAGAATATATCAGTCCTCCAAGAACAAGAAAAATGATCAATTAAATCAGCTAATTTGACTAAATTGCAGTTGGGAGGCTTGCATGAATTAACTCTGAAAAATTCCCTTCTAATGGAATCCAAGGGTCTTCACAAATGTAGATGTCACTCCCATTTCCCACATTTCATCTCCATCTCCCATTAATGATATTTGTGCCCTCCAACAAACTTTTCCAAGCCCAAGAACACCCTTGACACTCTTAGCTTGCCAAGGGAGGAATGAGAGACATTTACTTTTAAGAAATTTGAAACATATTAAGTTACCTCTCTCAAGAAGCCTCCAGGCTTGTTTTGCAATTAGAGAAAGATTGAAGCAGTAGAAATCTTTAAAACTGAGGGCCCCGTATCCTTTACTTCGACACAGAGACTTCCATCTTTTCTAGTGAACTTTTTTCTTTTTAGAGCTGCAACCACTCCACCAAAAGTTAGCTAGCAGGATGGAAATGTCATTGCATAAACTTTTTGGTAAGATGAAACATGACATAGTGAAGGTTGAAAGTGCATTAAGAGCGGATTTTATAAGAATCTCCCTGACAGCCATGCTCAAGAACTTAAGTTTCCAAGCTGAAATCCTCTTAATTAATTTGTATTTTGTGTAGCTGAATGTCTGCTTCTTGGATCTACCAATGAATGCAGGTGGACCAAGGTAGTTGCCTTCTTTAAAGCTCTTGTAAATCCCTAGATAGAATTGTATACAGTCACGAAGCAACTTATTGGATTGACACATTCACCATAACTATGAATGTGTCATTTTTAATGGCAATTCATAATACAGTGCATCCACCTGCTGCAAAAGCCAAACGGCCTCAAGGCAAGGCCATCTTACTCTGTGATTGGTCCAATTTCATTTTCCTAGGAACTTTGTTAATCTTATCATGCAATATATTACCACTACAAGCTTAGCTATCCTCGTGACATGTCTCCTACGTCTTTCTTTGCTCCCCAAAGAGGTCTTAGGCAAGGTGATCAATTATCTCCCCCTTTTTATTTGCTATTTGTGCGAAATCTTTATCTTGTAGTTTATCAATGGCGCAGGCTGACAATCTTTTGCAGGTGATCTTGTCTTCTAGGACGGTTGGGGGTGGTATTAACATTCTTCATAAATATAGTGATCAATCAGGTTAGCATATTAATGTTTCTAAATCTCCCTTAACAGTTAGAGCAAACTATCCTCATGTATTTAAACTTCCCCTTTTAAATCAATTGCATGCTTCTTGTTAAGATTAAATTGTTAAGTATTTGGGTGTCTTTATAGATTCGGAAGATAAAAATTTGATCCGTATTCTCCAACACGGTAGATAAAATATATTTGAAATGTCAAGAATGGAAGGGGCTTCTTTTAAAAAACGGTGGGAGAGCTGCTATAATTAAATCTGTTTTATCTAGTGTTCTTGTTTATCCGATGTCTATTATCTCCTTTCCTAAAGATGTATGTGATCTTATTAATGTTTCTTTGGCTAATTTCTTTTGAAAGAGTAATACTAATTTGAGAGGCGCTCACTGGGTTTATTGAAAAAAGTTTTCTTCCTCTTACTAGAGGTGGTCTCGCTTTAAAAAATAACCAGTTGTTATAAACTAAAGAGTAGAGAAGAGAGAACAATGTTGGGAGGAATATCAAGTCTATATTATTCTCCACCAAACCACCCTTTACATAGGGTGTGGGGGTCAATCAGTATCATCTATACATGGTAGTACAATATTATGTGAATATTCATCATATCAAATAAATATTTCATAACACCCCCCCTTGAATATTCACTAATACGATGCCTCGTTAAAACCTTGTCAAGCAAAACCCGTGGGGACAAAAGCTCTGACGAAGGAAAAAGAGTGCATCTTGTGAGTGGAGATTTGATGTAGTCTTCAACTCATTCATGGCTGCATGCCTCATTAAAACCTTGCTTGGAAAAATCCTATGGGATAAAAACCTCGGCTAAGGAAAAGAGTACAGCGCCTTGTAATTTAATCTCCCCCTCTTTGCGTCATCTTGATGTCACACTTCATACCTGAAAGTGAATTTATGGGAAATACATAATGTCTAACATAATATGATGCAACATGATCATTCAAGATAGTAATAAAAACTACCAGTTAATAAGTATGACATGTTATATACTCATGAGACATTCGTCATACTAAATAATATGCATATGCACCTAAACTACTCGCGAGTGTGTATCTTCGATTTGCTTTAGCAAAGAAGTATATCTCATGGGCAATAGCCTCCATGGATTTCATATATAGTGATTCGTACGATCATTTTGTGTAACTAGTTACTTTTATATTTGTAGTCTTCGAGACTAAACGAAATATCATAAACACTCTAATGAAATAGAGGATTTGTTGGTTATAATAATAACCATGAGAACCATATGTGTATTGCTTGCAATTTAGCATGTTTCTCTTTCAATAGTCTCACGCATTCAACCATAAGGGTGCATACATTTGAATATGTTGTTCTTATACGAATATGGATGCTTGAGGCATCTCAAGTACTTCAAAGTACTTCACATATATGCTCGATGCATTAACTGGAGAGCTCGTGTCTATATATACACACGAGTGTTGACTTTGATTTTGGCCAATATAGTCAACATATTTCCACTTATAGTGGTGTAAGGATATCATATGATTTCAAGCGCTTTTCAGAGTAAATATCATTAATGATCATACATAGACTCAAATGTAGGAAGCTCTTCATCTATATGAGTTGCTGCCTCTTCAAGGGCATTGATTTGATCATTTATTTATGATTCTCTTGTGTTCTCAATTATAGTCAAATTGGACCTAACAAGATCATGATCCTTATGGATGATCTACATGATTGCATAAGCAACCGTTACATGCTTCATATGCATCAAAACTCATATTTTATAAGACTTCAATTGGATTTGAAGTTTGAAGTCACACGTTCTAAAGTTTGATTAAGTCAATTTTCATGTCATGTAATTGCGTATATCCTCCCCTTCATGACATGAACCGTGCGATCAATCTCATAGAGATATGCTTTTGGCATATTATTTATATATACTCGAGCCAAAAAATAAAATAGGCGAGAATGTATCTCCTTAGGAGATATAATTTATCACACTTCAAACTTCTAGTTCTCATGAACTCTAAAATACTATCATCTTTGGGATAGGAGTTTCACTTATGATAATACAATCATCCCATGCTCCTCCTTTAAAGGGGTTCAAATGGAATAGTTAATGAGATAGAGCATGCATAAAAATTCATCCGAGTGGATAAATATTGCACAATTCCTAAGAAGTGCATATATAGTCAATCTAAAAATAATGATGAAGACTATTTGAAGTATTACATCAATTATTCAAGCAACCAATCACTTAGTGATGCCAATGGTGACGAACTCAATCTTGATATTTATGGACCAGTTCATGTCAAAAACCATTGATCTCTTCTAGAGACATCTACTAGGTGCTCGATATAAGATATGCACATTTTTCAAATGTAAGATTAACAACATCCAAACCACTTTAGGGGCTGAATAATAAATTTTTGGATGTTCCGTGAGATTTTATATAAAATCACAACGCATAAAGTAGGCGTCGGTTGGGCGATGCAATGCATCAAGCCATTTTCATGACAAAATTCTCTACGTTGGGTAGGCGATGTAATGCATCAAGCCATTTTTATGAAGAAATTGTCTACGGAGAATGTCATTTATTTGTATAAAATTGCTTCATGATCATAATTCGAGTATAAAATTCTTATAGTTTCATTACTTTGATCTCAATATTCAAGGGAATTTCTTGTGTTAAAACAAACACAAGGTGCTCAAAATCTACCTTTGTGAGCCTTATAAGGTCTCATTTGCATCCTTGAATAGAGTTTTTTTTTTTTCATTTGTCGGAACTTCTAGTTCGACAAATTGTAGGTTGCCTCTTCTACGGTACATTTTTCATGGACTCAAATGTTTCATAACATGAGTCAAAAAGCACAATAGGGGTTTATGCATTTTTTCGCTATTGTTTTTTTTTTTTTTTTTTCTTGTGAGCCATAAAAGAACTATGGGCCTCATAACAATCAAGAAAAAAAACAAGATGTAGAGACTACGTAAATAGAAGAAGGTAACATTGATTCTAATGAACCACATATTGTGTAGGATTTCTCTAGAATTAATAAACAAGAGAAATAAATATTTCTTCAAAAAAATATGCAACTTCACAGTATTATATATCTTAAAATTATATATAATAGATCTATGACAAAATAAAAGCATATTTAATTCAATGATCCGTCTCGAATAATTTCTTTTAAGAATTCTTAAATTCAGAAAGTAATAATCTTTAATCTAAATTGTATTCCTATGAAAATGGCGTGTCAAGTTCAAAGTGAAGCTTGTAATTGCCAAGGAGTTGGGAGGATCTTGAATCACTCAACCAAAAGAAATTACATAAATATTGGGAGGATTTTGAATCACTCAACCAAAAAAATAAAAATTGCCTAGATATTGGGAGGATGGTGAGTCACTCAACCAAACATTTTCATAGATATTGGGAGGATATTGAATCACTCAACCAACAATTCTCATAGAGATCAACAAAAAAATGTGACTTATTACAAATATGCAACCATGCGTACCCCCTAGAGGGCATTATTTGCAAATATTGGTGCATTTTTTCTTTCTCTCCCTCTGCTTTCATGTGGTCTTAGGAGATCAATCTTGGATCCTTATAATACCACAACGATATAAATATTGCAACCAAGTATAAGACCGTGCAGATTATTTTGACCAGATAAATCTATGATATTTACTTCAGGGGATGCATCCATAATCACATAACGGAATATAATAAAACATCCTCTCCTGGAATCTGCTGCCATTCACGCTTGGGAATGGGTCAAACTAGTATGATATTTGACGAAGTAACATGGCATGTATTTCTTCTTCTTCTTCTTCTTCTTCTTCTTCTTCTTCTTCTTCTTCTTCTTCTTCTTCTTCTTCTTCTTCTTCTTCTTCTTCTTCTTCTTCTTCTTCTTCTTCTTCTTCTTCCATAACTCCATGTTATGGGCAAACCTGTATTGTCCATCAATCAACAAAAATAATTGATTTGATGTTCATATCCGTCAATGAAAGGCTCCTCATAGTTATTTTTTTGTAAGAGGAGTAAAAATAGCAATACAAAATGAGGAGTAAGAATATATGAAGACATGGTTCAACTAAGCATATGAATAGCTTAGGACCAATGTATGATTATAGGGTTGAACCTCTCATGGGGTTTCCTCTTTTCTTCATAAAAGTGGGAAAAATAGCAATACAAGAGGAGAAGAGTTAAAATCGAATCTTCAAAGTCAATTATGTACTTCTCACTCTAGGGAGAAAGATATATATATATATATATATATATATATATATATATATATATAAAAATCTATAACTCTCAGTTATAGATAGTCATAATGTGCTCTAAAACGTCATGTATAACATGGTTTAACTAAGCGTATAAATAGCTTAGGAGCATTTTATGAGAACGGGGTTAAACTTCCCATGGAGGTCCTTCTTTTCTCCCGCAGTTGCTCGAGGTTCTTTTTTTTTCTTTTTTTTTTAAGTCAAACATGGGAATATAATATAAGACGAAGGCAATAAGAAAAATAATGATAAATAAACTTCATCACGAAAAATTTTGTGGTGCAAGGCTTAAACCTTAGCACATTTTTTTCTACATAGATGTAGAGCTTAACAATCTGCAGCCTTCATTTTTTTTCTTTTCACCTCAAAACGTACACGAGTTCAATTCAAACTCCTGTATTTTTTTTTATAGAATAGAAGTAAATTTCAGGTATGTATATTACAGCAGATTAGGTAACCGCGTTGCTTATACTGTGGTAGCTCGATTGTATGGGTTCAAATCCCATAAATATTTTATTTTTCACACAACGCAATAATAGTATAATGTTAAGCGGTAATAAGCGATAAGATTCGCTTTCTCTTTATTTATCCGCTTTCTTTAACTCGGGCGAGGGCCTCGAGGTCATGAGTTTAAAACTTAGTGACATTCTTTGCAAATACTAAATTGACAATAAACTTGCACAAACAAATAAAAAAAAGTTCTAGTTCCCAGTCACGAACTCAAGTGACGATATTTTTCTTTCCATAAGTCATTCTGTAGAGAGTTTTAAAAATAAACCCACTTATTCAGCGAGATTACTCATTAAGAGACTCGCTAGAGTTTAGCGGTATTGTCACGAGTTTGAGACTCTAGTGACTTATTATTATTTTTTGGTCACTTGTATGTCACGAGTTTGAAACTCTAGTGACACCATTCTCTACTTTTTTTTTTCATGCACAATATCGTGAGAATAAAACTTAACCAGCGCTAATTATTGTATGTACAAGTGAGAGTTCATGAAAAATGAAGTGACATATTTTTCTTTAGAAGCAGTAAAGATATATAAAATATTGTTGAGCCCTATACTAGAATGGGTCGTTAGTTTGCGTGGCAATAGGACATCATGTAAGAATCAGCTGTTATGCTGCTCGCCTGTGTTCATCCCAGTCATGACATGATTTTTTTTTCTTAAAATAATAGCGGTTCTTTTTTCAAATAATAGCAGCTTTATTTTTTCTACGTCAGAATTGACATTTTTTTTCAACTGGGGCGTGCAATTTATTTTTCATGGACCTTGGTAGCAGACATCGAATGAATATTAATATTATTAATTTCTGTCTTTGCAAAGTAGAGGCTGGTAGCTCAAGTGGCAGTAGCATAGCTCACTGTGTGGTGGTCGCTGCAGGGGTTCAAGTCCTCTCTGGGCCACATTTTTTTTATGCATATATTTCCAGCATTTTTTTTTTTCGCAAAATAAAAAGGTAATAGAAAAACGCATAAAGCGGAGTACGTAATTGCTCTAAATCATATGTTCATCTCTAGATCTTAATAGACCGAGACCTTCAAAAACGCACAAGTCGGAGCACATAATTGCTCTAAATTATATGGTCCTCTCTAGATCTAGATAGATCGAGGTATAGGATTCGAAAACAACTTTTTTTTTCGATGAACCCATAGCATAGACCGATATTGATATAAAATAAGAAATCGTAAAGAAAAATAACAGATTACAGATACGATATTACGTTGATTTGAATCAACTTTGAATCAAGCAAGAGATTAGACAATCAAAATCGAATAATCTTTTTCGTTTGATCATCTTGTTCTTGACAACATTATTAATAAATAATAATCGTACCTTTTCTTTTTGATAAATCTTCTCTTCCGGTAGAGCGTGCTGGTAACATGTTATAAACTAAAGAGTAGAGAAGAGAGAACAATGTTGGGAGGAATATCAAGTTTATATTATTCTCCACCAAACCACCCTTTATATAGGGTGTGGGGGTCAATCAGTATCATCTATACATGGTAGTACAATATTCTGTGAATATTCATCATATCAAATAAATATTTCATAAAACCAGTTTTTTAATAAGGCTCTTTTAGCAAAAAAAAAAAAAAAAAAATCGTGGCGTATTTTGGCTAACCTTGATTCCCAGTAATCTAAATATTTTGCCTACAAATATTGTAAAAGGAAAGATTTTTGGTCCTTAAGGAAAGCTTCAACTGCCTTGTGTGCTTTGAAGAATATCAGCTCTCGTAAAAATATTCTCAAGTTAGGCCTTGCTTGGAAGATCGCTGATGGATGTTACGTTGAAAATTCGTGATCATCCTTGAATTATGAATGTTCCACCGGAATCAGCTGCTTGGGCTCTGGATAATTTTGCTTTTTAGTCTGATGTTGCAGGTCTGCAAAGGGTTAATGATCTTTGTGATTTGGATTTTTCTAGGAAATTTATTTAGGACCGGGTTCGGAAAATTTCCTCTGAATGGTTGGCTAATCAGATTTGTCGAATTCCTATAAATTCTTGCTCGGTGGACTCTGTTGGGTGGATTGTGACAGGAAATGAGAGTTTTTCAGTCAAAACTGCCTACAAACTGCTTCTTTCTTGTCAGCTTTCTCATAACTTTTCTTCTCGTGTTTTCTCAGTTAATCCTACTATTTTCTCTTATTCATGGCGAAAATGATGCTTTACCTGTAAATGATATCCATCACCGTAAAAACATGCTTTTCCGTAATACTTTGTCGTTTTGCTCTCATCACATTCGCAGTGAAACTTCACTTGTTCCTTAAAAGTCATCATTCAGTCTGTTTGGATGAAAATCTCGTTCAATCCCCGTATTCCCGTATTCGTCATGTAAATTCGATGGGTGATTGGATTCGTTTTTGGCTTCACAAGCATCAAAAAGGGAAATTGGTTTGGGCATGGTTGGGTGCTGTGATTTGGTCTATTTGGACAGTGAACAAATCTCGTTTAAAAAAATCAGCTTCCCACCATTGAAAATACTTGGCACCATGCAAGAATTTTTACTTAGGATATCTCTAGAGTCTAGATCATTGGCTTCGCCTGACCAAAGCCATTAAAGTTTAATTTGTTTGATTTCCTGCTTTGGCCTAACTTTTGCTTGTTGCAGTTAAGCTCATAGAGTCCTTTGGAGCTGGGGAAGGAAAGAAGAGTTTGCAAGACTCTATTGTGATGGAGGGTAGCAGAAAAGGAAAAGAAAAAATAATATGATTAGCTGCTTGGTGTTGGAAGCTTCTCTGGTTATAACTTAATCATTCTAGTGTTTGTTTGGTTTATATGTAGTTTGTTGTGCTTCCCTTTTGCTGTATATAGGAAGCTTGGGTCTAGTTTGGAGTCTAGTTGCAGCGAGATGATTCTTGATGGGTTGGTTTAGTCCTTTGTTCTTGGCTTTATTATAAGTTGCATCTTTCTTGGTCCGTTGTATTCCCTTTTGTCCGTCGTTCTTACGATAAGAAATAAATTCCTTAGTTTAATGAGGATCTCAAGCCTTGGAAGCCTATTCTCATTCAAATAGTCATGGTGGTATCCTGTAACAAATTATCACACAATGTAACAAGTGACTTCAATTATTCGTGCAAGAATTTCCCTTAAAATTATCACACTATGTAGCAATAAAATGTTCAAGGTTTGTTAAGCTTTACTATTCACAATTATAATGTTCAAAACATTTGAACTTTAGTTTACAGGAGTTCCAACTGCTATTCGACATCTCTTGCTGATCGTATAAGCAAGCACGCTGCTGACTTTCAGACCCTGTTGCGACAAGGCCAAGTCGTCTTACAATGATCTCAAAGATGATGAGCAGCTGCCATTGTCCTAAGCGACGGAAGAAAAGGATCTGCAGGAGAGCAAGTACAACTTAAGTCTGGTAGGTACGTCATGTGTGTTGAGGGAGGACTCTATTTACTTCAACACCTGCATAATAAAAGGAGTTCAGCATCAGCTATTCCATATACGTAGTCAAATCAAGGTTCTCAAAACATTATAGCAACTCACATTAATCGTGCTGCCAGTTCTGCTACTCTAGAGTCAGGATCTTCACAATTGTCCAAGTAGGATCTCAGCAGCCTCCGGACCTTTGGACATATTCCACAACTTCCAGAAAGTCGATTCTTGCATCGGTACATATGAGACAAGAACATTTTTAACCTGAAGCAACCTGGATAGGAGCAGCTGTTTTTGTTGGTCGACTTACAACTTACACTGGAGTGCAGCACTAGATCATATACCACCTGTACCACCAGATCATCATCAAAACCCAGTGAAATTCTCAAATGACAACAAAAGTGGGCATCAATTTTCGAAGGATGTTCTATGAAACTTAGTCCTAAAGGGATCGTAAGGATTCAAAATTATTGAAAAATATCATCGGGTGCAGCCTAACTGCCTAAGACAATTAGTATTCAGCCCTCAGTACTTATACAATTTATC
This sequence comes from Linanthus parryae, assembly GCA_023055425.1. NCBI lineage: Eukaryota > Viridiplantae > Streptophyta > Magnoliopsida > Ericales > Polemoniaceae > Linanthus > Linanthus parryae. Next base: position 18,450,119 of record JALGPY010000012.1, on the reverse strand, counting down.
TTTCCAATTAGCTGATTGGTGAAAAGCTATTAACCCTGCAGTATTAAGCTAATCTTAGCAGGTCGTATATCTATCATGAGATTTACATCATAGTAAGTTCACGTTCTTAGTTTATCTCCGCTTAGCTTTATAAGTTCGCACTAAATTGCCACTACATTTATACAGCAAGTTTCTTCTTACCTGCTTAAGTCGTTTCTCTTTTGCCATAAGATTCTCTGTCCCTTTTTGCCCTTTAGTATGTGAATCCCTATCGTCTTTCATCTGATAGCATCCATGAGACGCATCATAACCTGGACAAGTCTCGCTTGTCTGGATTGAGTTATTGAGATGATAGAGGATCATCATCGAGGAATACTTGGCACGGCGAAGTGAATCAAACTGATAATGATTTTCCTGGCAAAATCTTAAAAAAGATATCCTGTCCTCAAAGTAACTATTGCACCTAATACCATCTGTATCTTCGTCATTGATCGGCACATCATTTACTGTAGCCTGGGGAGAATAAGATCATTTGTCAAGACAATAATACTAGTAAAAGACTAAATGAACTCTGCTAAAGGTCCGAGCGTTTACGTGCTTTCAGTTAGCTAAATAAAACAGTGAAAATTCATAATAATTTTTTCTGGATCACCTGAGAAATGAAATGTCTTTCCCCGGCACTTGATAAATGCGTGTTCCCGTCATTGATATTTTCCTCCGCATCATGGCATCTATATCATTGAAGGGGTGTATAAGAAAATCATGGAAAAACTTTCCAGAAGTACTTTTGAACAATGAAATCCATTATAAAACTCTAGAGCAAACCTAGCTACACACAAATGAAATCTTGCAACAGGCGTATCAAACCAATGAATATTATTCAACAAGCAAGAGAGGTGTTGGATTATCTTGCAAACTGATTTGTCTATTACTCGAGATAAGTCAAGTATCACATATTTTCTTCATAAAAAGGCGAGAGATATAATTACAATGGGCTACTATACATTAACTTTTGTCAGAAGCTGGACACCAATCAGAGCATCTTAGAGCCAATCCAAAGTTCTGTTGCTGATCTCTAACCCTGGTACTCTGTTAGTTCATTTAATGGCAGTGGAAGTATTCTCTTATTAGGTGACACATTATCTTTCATCGAACTAAAGGTCCCAACTAGCATAACCTTCATCTCTAAATGACCTCTGTCTCCGGTTCCAAGAATTTAAGGAGTTCATGTTGCACAACAAGCCAAAGTAGTACTATCTGATTAGGGTATTTTCTTTACATTGACCTAAATAGTACAGTAATGAATCTACATAATAAGATGCTATGGGGAATAAGTTATCCCCTAAAATGTCACATGTGGAATAGCTTATCCTCATCTACATAATAAGCTGTTATGGGGAATAAGTCATCCCCAAAATGTGACATATGGAATACTAGTGCATATTTATTGTCTTAGTATTGTAATACTAGTGCATATTCCGTGACTGAGGGCACGGCCACAAAAAGAGTATGATAATTTCCTAAGTTTGAATGGCTGAGATTGTCTTATTATGAAGTATTTGGTTCTTATGATATAGTGGAGATAAGCTATTCCATATGTCACATTTTGGGGATGACTTATTCCCCATAACAGCTTATTATGTAGATGGGGATAAGCTATTCTACATGTCACATTTTAGGGGATGACTTATTCCCCATAGCATCTTATTATGTAGATAGCTTATCTCCACTATATCATAAGAACCAAATACTTCATAATAAGACAATCTCAGCCATTCAAACTTCGTAAATTATCATACTCTTTTTGTGACCGTGCCCTCAGGCACGGAATATGCACTAGTATTACAATACTAAGACAATAAATAAAGTTTCTTTATAACTGTGTTATAATTATATAAAATCAATTCTGAAGACCAGTGTAAGCAATCTTTTGTTTGTTTGGTTGGTTCTTATTTTTGTCTGGTGCGCAGGGGCGGATCTAGGAATTCGTATCAGTGGGGGCTAAATTATTGTGGCGATTTTAGAGCACAAACTTAAAATTTAGTAAATTAAAATAGATAAAACGTGAAAGTAAAATTTGATTCGCCACAGCATATACATAAATATGAAAAAAACATAGAGGACTTTTAGCGCATTTAGTGACATAAAATACACCAAAGAAAAGCATAAAAACAGTTTATTATATAAATCTGAAGTAGTGGGGGGCTATTGTGTAAATTTAGTGGGGGCTAAGTAAAATAAACAAAATATAAGGAAAATTTAAAATTTTCACAAGATGAGTAGTTTTAATGAACAAATGTGATGTAGTGGGGGGCTAAAATGAATAAAATGCACAAACATAGGTTAGAAAAAACTGAGTGTGGACTATAGCTCCCACCAGTCCCTATGTAGATCCGTCCATGTGTGTGAGTGTGTGTTCATTTCAAATTTCCCTCACAATGGGGACTTTCAGGTTGATAAATACACTGGCACCACTTGAGTTGGGATTCCAACATATGCATTTGGATTTTGGGTCCAGTTCTGCATGAAAAATCACGAGCAATAATGATCTTTTTTGTTTTTTTGGCTCTTCAGCAATTAGCCACACCCACCAATTATAGACCAACCAGTAAAGCTACAGGGGTTTATTAATTGTTTCTAATGGTGGTGATCTATCTTTGAATGCTTTGAGCATTAGGGATGTTTGAGGCAAAAGAAGGCACCGAAGGAGGTCTACTTCTCCAAATACCTGCCTCTTTTCAGGAATAAATCATCAAATAATATACAAATCTCCATCATCCCGTGGATATAGGTGATTAATTATCGGTAAGATTGCGCAGTAGTTGTAGGTCTGCACTAATTAGAACTGATACAAAAAAATCTGGAACAAGTCGACGACATCATGACCCGGTGAGATAGACTAATTCCACTTACAAATCCACCAATCATTGATGCATTCATGTGCAAGTGTTTTGCATGTCTATGTTAAGTGTATGATATAGTATCTGTGATGGGTTTTTTTGGCTATACTATACCTTGCCCGGCCCGCTCAAAGAGCTGGGTCGAATGTTATATTCTTTAGTGGCTAGTAAAGGAAAGATCATATTGGCTGATAAGAATAAGAAACAAAATTCTTGTAACAAAAAAAATTATGTCACCCGAAACTGACAGGTCATTCACAAAAGAATTCAAGGATAAGGGGGAAAAATGTAAAGAGTGAAAATATTTGAAGTTTGAAGCCCCTATAGTGGTCTCGGTGTCAATAAGGTTCTATGGCTGTTCATCATGCTCCTCCCTCACTGGAGATGAGGCGTCACGTCTAGTGTTCGGATACATGGAACATGTTATCAGAACAAACTAGTGCTACTGAACTGCTACAAAAAGGCAGATAGGGGACTTAAGCTTAAATCCATTTCATATGCACAGAAGGGTGTAGTGAGAATCCTCTGCAGCTGCAAGGGAAAAAAGCGTACGAATGGTGGCAGGCGCAGCCATGGTTGGAAAAAATTTAGAATTTTAAGACTCTGTGGGCAGCAGCTACTAAGATACTCTGCTAAGAAATTCAAGATCTCCATGGGTAGGCTTACAAGTTAGTGACAACTGATTGTTGTAAGCAGTTATTCTCCATGGTTCTGAGAAAGTTTCATTTAAAGTTCAGTGGGCTGCCATCCTCTTCATCTCTTATAAGTACGGATAGCATTTATATTTGAAATACGGGTAATTCTCCTATTGAAGGAAGCAATTTGCCAAATCTTATAAATTGGTCTTTTCTATTTAAGTTCTTTACTTTTTACGTGTTGAATTTTTCACAAAAAAAGAACATACATGTGTGTGTGTGTGTGTGTGTGAGAGAGAGAGAGAGAGAGAGAGAGAGAGAGAGAGAGCAGTTAAAGATATTATCATTATGTCAAACACAAAATGGTTTACCTTGTACACAACTGGAACTCTTTGCATTGACTGCAGTACCATCGCATTCCAGAAATCACTTTATGACAATGAATGCAAATAAATTGCAAGTGAGCCACAAGAAAATTCTCCTTTGAAGGCAAGATACTTTGCCCCAGCTGCCAAAAGAAGAGAACACGTAAGACATAAAGAACTTCAACAATTTAAGATCTTTAGGCAGAAAGATGTACACACATATCGTAACCACCATGGTTACTCTGCATATGACATCCATAAAAGTACTCAAATATAATTATGGCTTAAACGACGAATGGTGGGTACCTGTGGCATAACATCCCAAATTAAAACCATGACTTTGATGAAGTGTCAGATAGATTAGAGTAACAACTTTATTGTGAAGTATGAGCTGGTTTTGACTATTCGAGACATGCATGAGTGGAGGTTATAAGCCAACATTCCAAAATTGGACTGTTGGCTTATAACCACCACTCATGGAAAATATTAATTCAGCACTATGGAGGTGTCGCATCTCCATTAGATTAAAATCGAATATCTAGAGAATGCAGGACAATGACATTTGTCACGTTGATCGGGAGCAAGTCAAGAGAGATGAGCAGTTTTTCACCTTCAGCATCAGTAATATGTCTTTGGTAGCATCGTCTGAGAAATTGGTATGCCCCATAGATTTTAGATTCCTTCTAATTGGGCCTTTACTTGTTTTTCTCGGCGAATTAGATTGCGTTCCTTGATCAATGTTTTTGATAATATCTGCAGAAGCGCTTATCCAATAGGCATCCTCAAAATAAGGCAAACGAGCGGCAGTGATCTTGATGTTGTGTTTCCCTGTATTTTCAAAGAAATGATCGTATACATTTGTTTGATTCACAACGATATTTTCTTTGGCTGCTTTCTTTAGCATAGACTTGTACCTGCACATGCAACATCTGCAGTCAATAGCTGAGATGCATATGCATATATGTAAATGGTTACAGATGAGAGCAGAATACTATGGAGTCAATATTAAATGAGAGAGAGAGAATCTAACTAGCATAAGTAACTGATGTAAACATGCAAATCTGCTGACAGAGAGTAAGACATACCATTCGCACAGCTTATCAGATTTTGGTATTTTCTGAGTCTCCGGATGGCAATGTAGAATATAATCTTCTCCTCCTAGAGGTGGGGATGCCCATATATAGGAGGTCGAAAAACCTTGCTCCTTGCAGTAACCAAGATATCCTATCTGACCATTACAACGGAAGAATTAAAGTGATTTTCATGTTTTTATTCAAATAGGGAATTTAAGCATATAAGATTATATGAGTAGAGAAATAAGACCAAATTACCAGTATTTCATGGTAAGCAAAGGTACGGAGAGCTTCACCATAAGCAGTTTTTATATTTGGTCTGAAATACTTCACGGAATCAAGATACGAGATATATACACAACGGTGGTTGGGTTCACGACACTGTGAACCAAACTCCTGGACGAACATCCCAAACAGGCACACATCTACACCATCAATCTTTTGGAACAGAAGTATCACCTATGTATCAGAGGATATGTCAGAATCTTGAAAACATAATTAACTTACAGTAGTAACAACAAAATTCAAAGTGGATTTGTCAGATATGATAGGTTTGCAATTTCAATTATTTAAGTAACATTTGCATCCAAATTCCAACTTCCTCATGGATTCCTTTTGCCATTTAAGGAAATAAAAGTACCTAATTAAAGGGTTAAAACATCAATAAATAGGTATAATGCACCTAGTGTATTAAATAGATACTAGGAAATAGATACTGATATTGAGTTGTGAAAAAAATGATTTTAACTATTGCCTCAACAAAAGAAAAGTAAACATGATAATATGTTACCCATAACAAAGTTGATGTGTCAGATTTGAAAATTTTGTAACTACAACTGTTTAAGTGACATTTTGCATTCAGATTCCAACTTGCTCATTGATTCCCCTTCCAATTTAAGGCAATAATATGATCTAGTAACGAGGCAACAAAGCACAAAAAATGTAGAGTTAACCACAGCTCAACCCAGAACCATGAGAGTGGATTTTCTGCAGTTGGAGAGATTTTCAGTACTGAATGTGATGTCAAATTCTTATAACTGTCCTAAGGAAAGATCATGTTAGATGAAAGTTGTGCAATAGAGGTCAAGATCCTCTTACCTTTGATTTGCACGAGAACTCTTTTGGGTAATCCTCATTCTGAATAATATTTAGAAATTGCTCATTCACTTTCAATAGTTTGTTGACAGATAATACAACTCTGACAACAAGATCTGCTGCTCCCGGTACCTATTTGTTGGTTGAACAAAAATGGTTGTCAAATTAGTGGAAGAAAACTATCACCATGAAACAGAGCAAGAGTTGAATGTTTCACCAAGACACCCATGAACCCAGTGTTCTCAAATTGAAAACCAAATCACAGAAACAATTAAGGAACGATAGCATACCCTAAGCAACTAATGCCTGCAGATTCAGCCACAGTATCTGAGAGTATAATTCAGTAACAATCCAACAAAAACACCTCTCACAGATGAACTTTAAGAGAGAGAGAGAGAGAGAGAGAGAGAGAGAGAGCGAGAGAGCTAAGTTCGCAACATTATTGAAAGAACAATGAGCTATAATCTTGCTGACAAACAAGGCGCTACAGCTAATTGTCCTTGCAGAAAAGAACAAGCATTACAAAAGTCTTGAGAGTGCTAGATTTCATCTGAGCCAACGATAAGAGGTTGGGTTCATTAGATGGGTAAAAATTATAAATGTACTCCTAGAAAATGTAAATGCATCAAATTGTTAGAACTTTGTGCTATAATCTCCCTGACAAAAGGGTATTTAAGCTAGTTGTTTCTGCTATACCATAAGGGCATTGTATATTTTCTGGAGAACTGCAATATTCAAATACTAGGAAAGTGCAGAAGGTTGAGTTCTTTTACGTTGCTACAGGTAAAAATGCATTCAGCATTTCAAAGCATCTGACTGTTGCATTTTGTGTCATTATTGTGTAATTATTTCCAGTTCTATCCATGCAAGTCCTTCATGTCCTCCCAAAATGGTACTACTGGATAGTTCAGTTATAGAATGGTGCATTTTGTGTCATCATTCCAAGTTCTATCCATCTCTATTGTTCCAGGGCATCTAAAATCCAATATTCATCCAATTTTGATTCAAAATGAGAGACTAAAGCAAAAACCCAAATTTCTGATGTGCAAATGAACACTTAAATATGGCTATACACAGCATGCTAATTTTACCTCATCAAAATCATTTTGAAAAGTCTGTGCCCTCTCTTCTCTCTCTTGTTTGAGACGCTGAAAAAGCCTCTTCTCAATATGATCACTAAGTCTAGTAGAAGGCAAATCTTTTGCTCCGAAATTGAGAGTCTTCGGTAAGGGCACATATTCTCCAACTCGCAATCCTTCTAAGTAGCACTTTGGACAGATATAATCTGCTTTTCCTCCCAAATCCATTTTACTATTGTAAAGAGCACATATCTGGTGTTGCCAGCCACTGCATATACCACACTGAACCCACTGCAAGCACAGAAAGGTAAAGTACAGATTAACCTTTCATATGATGACATATACTGCTTTCCAAACAATTCACTCACATTGATAACCAAAAGTGTACAGCAACTTGTTAGCTTACAGTTTCATCTTCTCTATGATCATTTCTTCCCTTGCGAAGTTTAGACTTAGAGATACAAACCCCATTAAATGAGATCTTGCCATGAAGAGACCCTTTGAAGCATGTATTACAAAAACAACGCCGTGAAACTGACTCATCAAGACTATAATAATAAACTGAACCGTTTTTCACACGAGCATCACAACGCGAGCAATAAATTGGAGCTGGGGCATAGAAAAGCTGCTTCATAGCGCACAGCTGGCATGTATCTTCTTTCATGAAATGCTCGACCCCTTTTTCTTTTGCTTCCTGCATTATTCTGTCATTAGCTATAGGCGAAATAGTAGTAGTCATGCACGGAACTGATCAAATTCAGGCAAGTCAAATAAGCTGTGCAAGTAGAGAGGTCTGATTTGATTCCCATTATTAAGGAGGGAGCTACCTGTGGTCAGGAAAATTCAACTCCCACTAAGGTCCTACCTTCCCGCCGCTCAAAAAAAATTAAGTACATATAATGATTTTTTCACTCGCAAAACTCTAGTAGATGCTGATCCCTCCCTATCCAATTTCATCCTTCTGGTCAGCTACAACATCATGTAAATGTCTACTACGTGTATATGCACATTAAAGTGTTTTTTTATGCTTCCGTGTCCATGAATACTTTTGTGCATGCATAAGGTTCATAGATTGAAGAGCACCCAGGAGATAATACTAAGGGTCTTCGGAGTTACTATGCATCTAATTTCGTGTTTCTAAAGAATGTCTCCCAAAAGTTTGTCTATCGATGCTTTGTTATCCATATCTGCTGCCCATGAAACGTCCAAGCTTGGGGTATAAGAATCTTCCACTGTAATAGGGTTTACTATATTGTTTATAGTCTAGAGAAAAAGAAGGCAATCTAACCTTACAAAGAAACATCTTTAGCATGACCAAAATGGTCGGACTAGGGAGACATCTATTAAGTTTTACAGATAAAGTTTCCAAATGATAACGAGCATGAGTCAGTTCTTACAGGGGTGGACCACGAACTTCTAGCAAGACGCATATATGAGAGCCGCACTTCAAAATTTTCATAAATTGTGATAAAAAGAACAGAATATATATGTAATCAACAATGTGATTGATTAGTTCATGTCGTACCCACTGACTTTTAAAAGATGAATAATATTGTGGAGTAATAACAATATAACAATAATCACCATAGTTGCTCTTAGGTTTCCCTACTTGCAATGCTAAACCATTCTAAAGAATCAAAATAAGGAACATGTGATCAAAGAGTAAACAAAGTTGTTTCACAAACCTCATGAATGCCTTGTCTGAGACCAGATAAATGTTCTTCAACTTCATCGGGTGTAAAAAAGTCGACCAGTGACACACCCTGTATCTTTGGCTTCTTTCCTGAATTGACTTCTGGATAAATCAGATCACATTTCTTCTCAAGTTTTTCTCGATCAGGCTCAGTACTGCGGCCTGTCTCGTCTTTATCACCACTAGTCTCATTTAAGCTGAAAGGAGCTGCCTCCTTTTCTACAGGATGAGCGAGTAAGTTCTTTAAGTCCGGCTTCTGTGCAATTTTTGTATCCTCGCTCCACACTGAACGAGAGCAAAAAGATTCCTGGATGATGAAAAAGTAAACAAAAATAAGAATCATTATATTCCAAAAAGTCAGGATGCACATATCACAATCTCGACACTCCAATCATAACAGTTAACAAAATGGAAACCAGCATATGTACTGGCTAGAGTTGCATGCAGTTGGTTTCATGCTCTACATAAATGAAACAAACTTTCCTTCTATGTCCATCCAGTCATACTCCCTCCAACACTTTATGTCTTGTCTTGTTTGACTTTTCACGGAGTTCCTTTTAACTTGATAGATTTATTGCATTATCTTTTTGCCTTACATGAGTAGTTTTCTTGAAATTGAAGAAAGGTAAATGGGGGCAGCAAAAGATGAGAATTATATAACTTACTTTTTGCCTCTCTCAGACATGTATTTGGGTGTTCTAAAGGAAAGGAAGACACATAAGGGATTAACTGATACAAGACATAAAATATGAAAATGTTTCATCACTCACATATATGTGACTGGAAGCTTCAGTGGAGCCACGAACGACCACATAACTATGCGAAGACAATCGTTGAGTACCACCATTTAATAGTTCTGGAAGGAGATGCGATACTTGGGATGCCTGATCCCACAACACTTTGCTGACACGCTCATCCTCCTGACAAATGTCTTTCTTTTGATTCTGAAACGGATTATCAAACTGTTTGAAGGCTGTTTGCGCCATTGATGAATTGTTGAAATCCAGGCATCAGCAACCTTAGGTTCCAACCAGGCAGTGGATGAGGACTAATGCCAATGTTTGCTGTTTCGAGGAACCTCTATACTGTAAAAAATCCAACTAGCCTATTAAGGGTATACATTGAAATAATAATTAAGCCAACAAAACGTTTTAAAAAAAGGTTTAACACACATGAACAAAATGGTAGCAAGGATGGCAAGGCAAAAATACAATAACATGGTATGCCAAGGACAGTGAAAAGGCTTAACTCAAAACCCACGTGTTGCTGCCTCCTGTTCAGGAGAGCCAGCAAGCCTAGTTTAAATCAAGTCTAATGAGGCCAACTATAAGAGACATTCACAGTAAACATTTTTGAGTTCATAGAAAGGCATTTTATACAACAAGAAGACATTAAAATTAAACAATAAGTTCACCATGAGAATGATCGGCTGAGAGCAATTAACCATAATAAAAAAAGGTTAGGTAAGGTAGACATAATGTTGAACTTAATAGACCGATAAGTATTAAAGGGATAGCCTGGACAATATGTTTCCTAATCAAGGATGTAATCAATATGGAACTTGTCGACAAAAGGACCGAGTTGTGGTCCACCCTCTCAAAGGTCAGAATTTAAGTTACCATTCAACTAAAGTGAAATATGATAGCAAAGAAAACTGGAGTCACAGTGGTGCTAAAATTTGCATGTGAACGGGCCATGTGTCCCTAATTTTTCTTATCATAAGCAACAATTTAACCCACTAACTTTAAACACCAAGCATCATGGGCTTCAGTCAATTAAATCACCAGCTAAAAAAATGGTTTAACAGTTAGGACTGATCAATAAATAGAGAAAAACTGATCAATTTGCGGAATGGGAGCAATTAGAAGTTTAGCACTGATATATGACGTCACATCACTTCTACCAAATAATACTTGGAAACCAAAATGCTGTGTGAGCAACGCTAATGCATGACATCACTTCTTTGGCTTTCACTCTATAATGAGATCAAGAAATGAACAATAAACTAGGACTCAGTTTTCCCAGGGAACACTGTCCAATTTAGGAGTATACAAGGAATAATTAAGATTGCAGACACCACAATTAAGTTTCATTTCATATGAATTAAGCAAAAGCTCCTAAACTAGTACCCGTATTTGAGGGAATGGATATAGATGAAGACAAAAATACTAACCTGAGTGTATTAGTACATCTGCTGGTGGACTATCAAGCAGGACATACTTATGACCATCACTTTTAGAGAGACTATCCATAATTTAGATGGAAGATGCTGAAGGGGTCATAGAACATAGATAAATCATATTTCCAGTTTTATTGAGTCTGAACTCTGAAGTTAGTTTACTAACTTAGGCTCCTTCACAATCTTTAAAAAAGTGGGGATTCTATTATGTTGCCTTCCGCAACTTCTTGACTCGTGTAAAGTAGTTCAGGCCTCCAGGAAATTAAAGCAGGGTCATAGGTGAGTAACTTGCTACAATTAAGTTAAATATTGGTGAAACATAATTTCTTTTTACTGCATCCTCCTAAGGACCTATGGATCCTCCCGTATCGCCGTGGAGACATAGTACGCACTGCAGACTTTCAAAGATTAGTGTGCAGCGGGGGAAGCTACAGTGGTCGTGCTGTAGAGGCTAAAGACAAGAATCAAGAACTTTTGCTACCCAGATGATAAACAATTTTAAAGTACTTCCGTATTTCTTTGAGGGTTATAGTAGTTATCTTTATAATAGGTATAGTTAGTGTTTGATTATGCGTTAAACTCCACCTTTCTTCAGAATGCAATGTCTCTTTTAGGCACCCTATTCCTCTTCTTGAAAGTTCTTTACATATTAAGGGAGAAAAATACCGAATTCTCCAACAAGTTGCTCAACTTTGCCAATAGTACATTACTACATGGGAATTAAAAAGTGAAGACTGTCAATAAATAAGAAAATTCTCCCCACATTGAATAATTACTTTATAAATATTTCCACACAATTTAAACACATTTAGTACACCCTTCGTTGTTAAAGAAGGCATGTATTCAGAAAGCATCAAACGATTATGCATAGAAACCTCACTAAAGCTCAAGAATTGAACTTGCAGGAACATACCCATCACAGCATCCATCAATCAAGACCAAACCCTTGTACACAAACACTAAACCCTAAATCCAAGAAAGAACGTACAACTACAAAACCCTAATTTTTTTTCAGAAAAGAACGATGTCTACGCAAAAGACTCTAGGGTTTATAGGGTTTTGGGACATACCCGCAATGCAACCTGCGAGCGAGTGTTGATTCTTGTTCTTCGTCTCTCTTCAATGGCTATGAGAAAGGAGGGATGATCGTTGAAATCGTTTATTGGCTGGAGAGAGAGAGAGAGAGAGAGAGAGAGAAGCTCTGTGAGAATTCGAGTCTGCGATGGGTTTGCTCTGGAAGGAAACAATGCCTTTGGCGCCGTAATGGAGGGTAATTTGGTCATGTGCCTCCAACGCCAAATCACCGCCACACTTTTTTTGTTTTTTTTCAGAACTCACTTTTATGCCTAAAGTTTAAGAATTTTCTTTTAGCAAAAGCTTTGGGCTTATTAAGATTTTGGACTAGTTGTTAGCACTCAGGGCTGCAACTACATCCACAAGATGAAGAATTGTTTAGTGTTTCTATATAGGAAAGATATCTTAACAAGAGTATCAATAATAAACAAGAGCGAAGACATCGATGGACGACAACTTTGTGAAAATTGTGTCTGCCATCTTACAAATTCCTGATTTCGCCATTGATTGAGACCGCCACTTTTATCCTTTGTGGCAACGCTTCTGCTCTAACTTGTCTTGTTGACCTTTTGAAAGAGATCTTCTCTCCTCTACTCGCGATGAGGATGTCATTTTCGTCACGGACGATGACTCCGACAGCGACGACTTCTCTTTCCTGGTTCCAGGATTCGTCTACGTTCACCTTGAGCCAACTCGAGGCCTTGCCCAAATTTCCGCCGGAGTTATGTGGATTTGAGACGGAGCCACCTGTCTTGAAATATGCATGAGCGTTGGAACTCATATAAAAACTATAATGCTTACCTTTCTATTTCTTCCGTCGTTTTGTTATATATCCATGAATTACTCTGTTTCTATTGGGCCAAAACTTTCAAAGAATGATACTGAGTCTTTTCCGCTCCTCACTCTTTTCGTTCAAAAAATAATTGAAAAACTAATTGGAATCGGGCAAGTTTAGGTTTCGTTTCCACAATCTTTCTCCCGTCGGGGACCACCAGAGGACATGCATCTCCGTCTCCTCTTCTTAGCCGCAAAGCAAACGTTCATGAGGTAAATAAACACCTATTTTCCTTAGAACCATCTTAGTTTGTAGAGTTTTGTTTACTGCTCTCCATATAGGAAATAGCGAATTCAAAAAATTGCTACACTGAAGGGAGAAAATAAAAATTTATGTATTAATGAATGAAAAACTAAACTAATTATCGATATATACGTTGTTTTAAAAAAAATTATTAAAAAGACAAAGAAGGATTAAAAGGATATTCATACAATTCCTCGTAACATTAAGTTTGTGCCAGATTTCTTTAATCCTCATTTTCCTTTCCACCCCTTCTTACAAGCCTTAGGCTTGTATCGAGTCTTTCGAATTTGACAATACAAAGGGGAACCTAGTGTTGGGAATTGTATTCAGGAAGCCATATTTATGGTTGAATTAATAATTCTTAATAGATAACTATTTGCATCTTAATTTAGCAAACATATGAGTATGCAAATGCTATTTATTATTTGCCATATAAATATGCATTATAAATTCCAATGTTCCCTACCTAAGACAATCGGACATGCAGACGAGTTCAGGCATGCGCAAGATTGATTGTCAGTTATTTATGGAATATAGTAAGGGTTCACAGTCTAGATGATTTTGGACAAATCATCAGAACGACTGTAGTGTAACATTATAGTGACACATCTCGGTCAAGGAACCGTATAGTTTCAACTTGTTACACTAGCATACTTTGTGTATGTTGAACATGACCGCCGTATGAAATATAATTATCTCGGACTGACTGAAGTGAGATAATATAATATTTTATTTTTATTGGTAATATTGAAAACTCTTAATCTATTATTGTTTATGTGGACACAAATCTTGATTAATTATTATTTTGATATATTGAGTGAGATTCAAATGCGAGTCAACAATCCTGGTATATTGGATAATCATTGTTATGATTTGGTGAAAGCTAAACGAATCACGGAATCCACGTCTCGTATGAGAATGATGTACCATCCTGGGAGCTCACTAGGTTTTGTCATGTCAAGTCTGGCCAGCTGGTTATTTGTAACCAGACATAACGAAGGGTTGAGTGGTTTAGATCAGGGAATACATAAGATGTTGATGACATCGAAATTGTTAGTAAGAGTAGATCATCATTAACGGGTATCTGTAATCTTAACGTGGGGAGTTATCTGATATTTAATTAATAATTAGTTTTGAATTTAATTCGGGTTAAATTATAAGTTCAAATATATTATTGGGAGCCGATTCATTTATTTTCTCCAGAGGTCCCCGACGTAGTCCAACATAAGTGTGATCATGTGATCCATAAGTGTTTTCGAGTCTCAAGTGTATGGAATGTAAATTGAGATTACGTTTGGTATTTTATAGTTTACTAGAGTATTGCCCGTGCCCGAGGGCACTATCCCTAAATTGGATAGTTTTTGAATTTATGTGTTTTTTTAAATAAGAGGTATTTTTTAAAATGAATTTAGAGGTGTTATCCAAAAATTATATTTACAAATATGGTGAAAAAAAAATAACAAGTTATAGGATGAGCATTACGTGAGAATCACTCGCAACATATCTCCTATTAGTTAGGAATGTAGTTGAGAAAAACCTCTATTCTAGTAGTTAGGGATGTCCAAAGAGAGTGGGTAGTTAGGGAAGTCCAAGGAGAGTGGGTAGTTAGAGATGTAATAAGTAGGTGAGATCTAATGGTGGGGATGTGGTTGATTTAAGCTAACGGTTGAAAAATCATAGTTAGTTAAACCATGATATTTTATATAGTTTATGGGTATTACTATAAACCATATGATTAGGACTTAATTGCAACCTACACTAAAGTTTGTAGGGAGGGACTAGCTATGTAACGTTTTCCCACAAAGGGACTTGTGTGCAATTATCGGTATTCTTAATATTATGGTTAGTAATATGTCTCTATAAATAGTTCACCATAGTTCTTAAGTGATGATGATTGATCATACATCTTTTTCACACAAGAGAGAAAAACTCAGCTGTGCGTTTATGAGATTTTCTTGTTCGAATAACCACCGAACATGAATCGGAGCTTGGATCATACGTCAGAAGGCTTCCGGGCACACCAGATTCAGTTTTTGGGTGTTTAGGCCAAGATAACGATCTCGCATGGTTTTTGATAAAACACGAAAGTTGTATATCTCGAAAACACGAAGAGACAGGAAGAAACGACGCGTCGATCGGAGTTGTAGAACTCCAGATATCGCCAGTCAAAGTTTCTGGTCCGCAGTTGATTTTCAGCACGATCTGAATTCGGTTTTCAGAGCATAAGTGGAGCTACATATGACTGATGAAGACGAGTCATATATGAAATTCGTGTATCTCGACGAGAAGGACGTAATGTCATAAGTTTCGGTGTCATATTCAAAACAGAGCTTTGTCAGTGTCTGGTCAAAGTCTCGGGATTCGCGTCGTCCCAGTCCGGATGGAATGTGGTAAGTTTTATTCCGCAAGCTAACTTACCACAATAATTTTTTGAATGTCCATGATTAATTCTCTGCATAAATCACGTGGTCCCGGATAAATCTCGTCAAATTTTCCCTTCACCTAGATGTAACACCAGTCTTCACCGCTTGATTGACACATCATATAATTGCTAAGCAAGTACCATATTCACTCATTCACTTCTTCTACTTGCTTGTTTCTCTTGTAGTTGTTATAACTAAGACTTTTAGATGGTGTCATCCTTCCAATTATGTATTTTATAAAATACAATAAAATTATATCTAATGTAATGTGATAGATTTAGGGTGATAAGGGAGAATGGGTGAAGAAGTACAAGTACTCCATCAAATCAAATGCATGTCATCAAAGTGAAATATGGCTAAATAACATATCTGAAATTATGTTTGTGTAAGTAACCCTTCGCAATATTATAATACAAATGATGACTTGTCTTTAAACATTTGATCTTAATATAGTAATAATTATTTTACATGATTTGTAATTTACTTGTTTACATAATTATAAGGAATAGTATTAAGAGTTAATATTAAGAATCATGCACAAAATGTGCTTCGGTCATAACCTGGTCGCGTTAATTTTGAAGTGTGTTTCCACAGTCGCTACTCTTTTGTTCGTAACGGTGAGGTGGTTGGTAATGTTATTCCTCAACGGGGTCTGCGGTAGGGATGTTGATGGTCTCCTTATTTATTTCTGTTGTATACTGAGGTTTGTCTAATTCCCTTTTGGATGCAAGCATAAAAGGCCAAATCACACCCATGCGAGCTTCTAGAACGGGCCCACCCGTATCACACATGTTCTGTGCTGATGATAGCATCTTCTTCACACATGTGTCTGGGGTCCAAACACTGCTTAACATCTTACAGGATTACTATAATGCTTTGGGACAGCAAATCAATCTTCAGAAATCAGCGGCCATGTTCTCGTCTTATGTTCCTCAAGCCCATCAGAAATTGTTTTGCAGTATTGCAGGTGCCCAACTCGTCCCGATATTTGACAAGTATTTGGGCCTACCTTCAAAGGATGGAAGATCGAGATCGCTACCCTTTATTGGCGTTCTTGAAAGAGTCACCAAGAGATTAAATGGCTATAAGGAGAAGTTTCTTGCTACACCTGGGAAAGAGGTACTTATTAAAGCTGTTATGTTGAGTCAAGATCCCTGAATGTGCTTTGATTGGTAATTGTTCATGAGTGATGAAAGACAAAAGGCTAAGATATTAGCAGCAAAGGCTGGTCAGTCATCTCAAGGCCTTGAGATTGACAGAAACTCTCAAAGCCTTGAGACTGCTTATTCTGCTATGTGTTCTAACATGTTTGTGTTGCAGAATTGGATATCTGATTATTCAAATCAGAGGCTTATGGTATATATTTGTGGATTGCACTCTTTATAAATCTAAAACAATTGCAGATGATCAGAACAGGAAGAATCAAAGCTATCTGGGCTTAATTGTGAAATACTATGAAGCAGGTTCAGAGCTCCAAGGCCTTGAGATATGCCTTGAGCTACTGACAGTTTTTACAGAAATTGATTGATTCTTTCTTGCAGGTTATGACTCTTAGTATTGTGATTATTTACTCACTTCTAAGTGTCTTAAACTTGTTTTCCATGACTTAATTGTTTTAGAGTATATGCAGATTGATGTTCTGAGTTTATTAAACAGTTTTACCAGAAACTGTATAACCAAACAGTCTCAGTACTGTTAGTTGTTTGGATTTCGTTGTTGCAGTGATTCTTTGCTGTTGCAGGTTTGTTAAACGTGTAGGAGAAATCTCAACAAACTCCAACGGATATCCACCTGAAGCTGTTTGAATTCAAGTTGTAAACAGAAGGAGGATTTTTAGGAACTGAGATCCTAAAATCTCTCAGTCAGTTGCAGCTGTGGATAAAGAGAGACTGGTTTGAATTTTTGAAAGAGAGAGGCATGCAGAATACTCTGAGAAGTGTGACAAATTCGTGGGAGATCATTCATTCAAACACACAATCATTCAAGCTTCATTCCAGACTTCTGAAGATCAAATCAATCCAGTCATTCCTGAAGAACACTTCCTGACTTTCAACAGTTTTATCTTTATACTGTGTTCTTCATTTGTACTTCATCTGTGTATGTGTATCTTATCTTAAACCTCAATTAACCTAGTGGTTGGTTGCTCAAGTGAACAACAAGAGGTTCTTGTTAGCTCAACAGTTAGTAGCTGGAACTAGATAGGTTTGGAACCACAAGCTGTATAGGTGTAAGGGAAATCACTTAGGCTTGAAGATCTAGGGCTGTTTATGTGTGAGTAATAAGAAGTGTTTGCCCAATCCTGGTGGGATTAGATCCCTCAGGCAGAGATTAGGTCCATTGGGACTGAACTCTGTAAATTGCTTTGTGTTCTTTACTTTTCTGTTTGATTTTTATCTGCTGCATACAACTCAAATCAAACTAGGGTTTAAAGGCAGTGTAGTATTGTTCACAGCTCAAGGCCTTGAAGCTTACAATTTTGCCTTAGTGAGTTTCAGACAGTTTACAAAATCTCAAGGCCTTGATATTTCAAGTTTCACACAAAGCTATCATGTTAAACTTTAAGTTTTGCAAAAAGTTTCCATACTCTATTCAACCCCCCCCCTTCTAGAGTATTTAGGTCCTGTATTTAGTCTACATTACACACATTCAATTGGTATCAGAGCTTGTGTCACTGTTTTTAGATCTAACAATCTGGTGACTATGAGTAATGTAGGAGATGGTGGATTCTCACAAGGAAGGGCTGCTATCAGACCTCCATTGTTCTGTGGTGACAATTTCATGCATTGGAAGGCTTTGATGAAGATGTTCATCATTGATCAAGACATGGAACTATGGTCAATAGTTCAGAATGGTCCCCATGAGTATTATACTACAATTGATGGAGTCAGAACTGTCAAGTCTGAGGAAAATCTCTCAGTCACTGAATTGGAAAAGGTATCCAAAAATTACAAAGCTATGAATTTGCTATACTGTGCTTTGAATGCATATGAGTTCAACAGAGTATCAAACTGCAAAAGTGCCAAAGAAGTGTGGGATAAACTGGTGGTGACATATGAAGGTACAAGCCACGTTAAGTAGACAAAAATCAACATACTTCTGAGGCAATATGAGTTGTTCAAGATGAATTCAGATGAAACCATCAAGGAAATGTTCAAAAGATTCACTGATGTGGTGAAGAACCTGGAGTCTTTGGGAAAGAGGTTCTCAAATGAAGAGAAGGTCAGAAAGATTCTAAGAAGCTTGCCAAAAGCAAAGTGGGAGCCAAAGACAACAGCCATTGAGGAAGCTCAGGACTTGAGTCTTCTTCAGCTAGATGATCTACAAGGAAAGCTGCTCACTCATGAAATGTCAAAATATCAGGAACCTAGCTCTTAAGGCAAAAGGCAGTGAGAAATCTCAAAGCCTTGAGACTGAGGAGGAACCTGATGATGAAGAGGCTTTAGCATTGATCTCCAAGGCCTTGGCCAGGATTCTCAAAAAGAAAAGAAACTCTGGTACCAGGGATTATAACAGGGAAAGATCAAGACCCTCAGGCAGCAAGGATTACAAAGGTAAATCTTCATCACAGTCATATAAAACTAAAGTAATGAATTGTTTTGAGTGTGGTGATGCAGATCATTTAGTAAGGGACTGTCCACAAAAGAAGAAGAACAGAAACTTTCAGAAAAAAGATGGTGACAACAGAAGGAAGAAGGCTATGATGGCTTCCTGGGGTGATTCTGATTCATCATGTGATTCAGATACAAACTTTCAGAGCAAGCAAACTTATGCTTCATGGCAAAGCATAATGAGGAAAGTTCATCAGACAGACACATTGAAGACATGGTAAAAAAATTACTTGCTAGTCCATCTGATGTACTTCCTGAAATCCTCAAAAGTATGTTTTTGAATGAAGAAAGTTATAGAAATGAGATTTCTGCTTTAAAGATTAAAGTTCATTAGCAGTTAAAAGAAAACCTGGACCTTGTATTTTCAAACAAAACTGTTGAAGTTTCAAAGACAAAGGTTGAAAAAGACTTCAAGGCCTTGGACAGCAGGTTCCAAGTCTTGAAGGCACAGATAAAAGAGGTTGTTGAACAAAACACTCTTTTAACTGAAAGATATGCTGATCTAAAAGCTCATTCTGAGTATTTAGAACAACAGATATGTACTTTGACTCAGAACATAATCTAAATCTCATTTTTGGAGGAAGTCTGAAATCAATGCATAAAAGTGGGATTGGCTATAATCCAAATTTTCCAAAGAAAGGCCAAACTAATTTTGTTAAATATGGTAGCAGACATTCTCCAAAATGTCATTACTGTGGAAAAATTGGTCATGTCAGATTAACTTGTCCCTTTAGAAGATCAGAACCTCATATTATGAGGAATACTTATCCTTATCAGCTTAAGGGACAGATTAGGCAGATTTGGGTTCCAAAAGGAATTAGGCCACCTAATATGGCTGATTCTGAGTATGACTCAAAGTTCTGCACTTGGTCTAATAGCCTGTTGAGGCAATGATCTATTTTTGAAGGATGTCACCAAGGCCTTGAAAGATCAGAAATGGATATTAGACAGTGGTTGTTCCAGACATATGAGTGGAAAGAGGTCTCTTTTTACTGAAATTACAGAGAAATTTGGAGGAACAATTACACTTGGTGACAAAGCAAAGTGCAATATCATTGGTATAAGTAGTATTGGTAATGGTTCTACAAATTCTATATCTGATGTTTATCTGGTAGATGGACTTAACTATAATTTGCTTAGTATCTCTCAGTTATGTGATAAAGGTTATAAAGCTGTATTTGAAAGGAGAAATGTGTGGTGCAAGATGAGAAATATGGAGATTGCATACTCACTGCTCCTAGGTCATATAATCTATATGCTATGAATACTAACGGTGTTGCAGGTGATAAGCTAAAATGCTTCAAGGCCTTGAAGGAAGATTCAAAGGTTTGGCACAGAAAGCTTGGGCATATTAGTATACATACCTTGAATAAGCTCATCTCAAAGGACTTGGTAAGAGGTTTACCATCACAGAAATTTTAAGACGATGAGGTTTGTAAGGCATGTGTACAAGGTAAACAGACCAGAAGCTCTTTCAAGCCAAAGAACTTTGTACGTACTTCTAGACCCTTAGAATTGCTGCATATGGACTTGTGTGGTCCTATGAGAGTTCAGACCCCAAAAGGTAAGAGGTATATGCTTGTTATAATTGATGATTATTCAAGATTTACTTGGGTGATGTTTATCAGAGACAAAACTGAAGCTTTATCTGAGTTTTCTAAATTGTGCAAAGAACTTCAAACTTTGAAAAACTTACCTGTTGCATCCATTAGAAGTGATCATGGTAGAGAATTTGACCAACTTGACTTTGATTTGTTTTGTGCAAAGCATGGCATTTCACACAACTTTTCTGCACCTAGAACTCCACAACAAAATGGAGTAGTTGAAAGGAAAAATAGGACACTTGAGGATATGTCCAGAACCATGCTGCTTGAAAGTAATTTGCCAAAGTTTTTATGGGCAGAAGCTGTTAATAATGCCAATTATGTGCTGAATAGATGCTTGATTAGACCTATTTTGAAAAAGACTCCCTATGAACTGTTTAAAGGGAGAAAACCTACTGTTTTTTATTTTAAGCCATTTGGTTGTATCTGTTTTGTGCATAATAATGGTAGAGACAATCTTGGTAAGTTTGATGCTAGAAGTGATGAAGGTGTATTTCTTGGATATTCTCAAACTAGCAAAGCTTATAGAGTTTATAATAGAAAGACCAAGATTGTGGAAGAGAGCATTCATGTAATTTTTGATGAAAGTACTAAGGATTCTCTGAGTGAAAGTTTTGCAGAGCTAGATTTGAACAAGCATGAATCAGATGATGATGCTGTGAAAGAAGACAAAAGCAAAACTGCTGTACAGAATCAACCAGTAGAATCTCAAGGCCTTGAACCTCCTGCTGAACCAAAATCTCAAAGCCTTGAGACAGAAGCTGAAACTTTCTATGATGCTCCCTCTACTGTTTCAAGGACTCAAAGCCTTGAAGGAGAATACTCCTGGGTACCAAGAAAGAAGTTTAAGTATGCATACCATCCAGCTGATAATATAATATCAGATCCATCAATTGGAACACAGACACGAGGACAGTTAAAGAACCTGTGTGCTTTCAGTGCATTTGTATCCTTGATTGAGCCAAAGAATACCAAGGAAGCTCTGGAAGATGCAGAATGGATTATTGCAATGCAGAGTGAGCTGAATGAGTCTGAAAGGAACAAGGTTTGGAATTTAGTTCCCAGACCTAAAGAGAAGTCAGTTATTGGTACAAGATGGGTATTCAGAAACAAGCTTGATGAAAATGGCAAAGTGGTAAGAAATAAAGCCAGACTGGTAGCTCAAGGATATAATCAAGAAGAAGGTATAGATTATGAGGAGAGTTTTGCTCCTGTGGCCAGGTTAGAAGCTATTAGAATACTTCTTGCTTTTGCATCTCACAATCACATAAAGCTTTATCAAATGGATGTTAAATGTGCTTTCTAAATGGATATTTACAAGAAGATGTTTTTGTAGCACAACCTCCTGGTTTTGAAGATGAAAAGTTTCCTGATCATGTTTATAAATTGGACAAAGCTCTTTATGGTTTAAAACAAGCTCCAAAGGGTTGGTATGACAGACTTTCAAAATTTCTACTTGAAAACAATTTCAGAAGAGGATTAGTAGACAAAACCCTTTTCATTAAACACCAACAAAGTGATTTGTTAGTAGTTCAGATTTATGTAGATGATATATTATTTGGTGCTAATAATGATGCTCTTTCAAAAGAGTTTTCTAGTTGTAGATACTGCTTTCTGAACTGACAGATCTTGGCCACGTGGCAATCATCTAGCACACCATATTGTGCTCCACACACACTGGATCACCAGCCGCACTGATCCACGTGGGGGCTGCGAGACAGGGCCCTCGTATACCACTGCACGGGACTTGTAGGGACTTAGTGGTTTGGAGGCTAGAGTAAGTCCTGTTGCGTGCGAGCAAAGCTCGCGCGCGACCTTTAGTAACTGCTTTTGAGAGATTTATGGCACGAGCTCCCTAAACCCGGTCAATCCGGTCAAACCCGGTCAACCCCATAACGGTTCCGGTATTCGCGCACAACGTGCTGTAACGGTCCCTATATACGCGGACGAACGTGCCGTTGTGGTTAAGCTAATTAAGCCGCCATTGATGGGCGCATTAACCACACTACAACGGTCACATTCTCCGTTATATATAGGACGTTAACCTTTCCATACAAAGGAGGACACACCAGACATACGCGGAAGCTCTGCCAGATCCCTGTCTCTCTCTCAGACATTACTACTGCCTTACTCTCTCCCTACACACAACCCAACTCTTCCTGTGCCATTTTCCGATCCCCTACTTACGGTGTACACAGATTACTCCCCGCCGGATTCTCTTGTGCACATTTTGGTGAACCCGACGTGAACTTACCATCTTAAGCAACCATGTCTCAGGAAGATGATGTTAGCAACAGATCTCCTTCAACGGAGGCCGCCTCAGGAGAGGAGATTCGCCGTACTCCTACAGCCCCCGGTGAAGCTCCGACGCTAGAAGCCTTGGACGCCACCATCCAAAGTCAGGCGAAGGCTCTCAAAGCTCAATCTGCGCAACTAGAACGGATCATGGCTGTCTTGGGGACTCTTGCTCCAAACCCTGGACCAACCACCGCCGTCTCTCAAGGAGGAGGAGTATCCACCACTAAAGGATTGGGAGTGTCAGCCACACCACCCAACCCTAATCTGCAAACTCCACCGGCGACTACGCAGCTGCCCTCGATTCAGGGGTCAACAGCTCAAATGCTGCCTCTCACCGCTCACACTCCTCAGCCTCCGGCTTTGGTACCTAATCCGGCCTCACAGTATCCCTTGCCTCCCCCAACGGCAATCTGGGGTAACGTGAATTCACAATACGTCCCTAGCCCTCCTGCGGCGTATGTGTCGCCACCACCTGCAACAACTCCTTCTCCCGTTGCCTAGGGAAGTACTCCGGAGTGTATGACGTCACTCCAACGGCGCATAGATACCATTCTGGCTCACCAATCGTTTGCAGATACCATCATTCCGAAGCTCGATAACGATCCACCTATCTCACGAGAGATCTATCTCATGCCTAACCCTGCTGGGTACAAGGCTCCTAAATGGGATGATATGGTCCAGAAGTTCTACACCAAGTTCTTCCAGATGGAGGAAAAGTTGACGATGATCCATCTCTCGCGGATGTATCAGAAGCGCGAGGAGGACGGGATAACCTTCATCAAGAAGTTCAGGGCCAAGTCCTTGGAATGCAAAGATGTGATACTCGAAAGCAGACTCGTAGAGATATGCTTGCAGTGCATGCGAGAAGAGTACAAAGGTATGCTTATTAACTTGCAAACGCCTACGTTTTCAAAACTAATCGAATGCACGAAGAACATCGAGCCTATAGTGGAGAGGCAGAAAAAGAGAAACGCCCCTGAGCGACCCTCGGGTGGTACTACTTTCAAGATCGGGAGATTCAGCTACAAGAGGGGGCGCGAGGCTGAAGTGAATGTGGTCTCACCCAAATAGCAGGCGAAGATTGTGAGCTTTGATGCACCACCTCTGCCATGTTCGGTGGAAGAGGCAAGCGACCTGTACAGGCAATGGCGTAAGGATGGCTTCCTACCGCTGCTCGATAGGGCACCCTCCAAGGAGATGGTGAGGGACCCGAAGTGGTGCGAATACCATGGAAAGGTCATGCATCCCACGGCGGACTGCAAGAAGCTCAGAATTGTGTTTAGCCAAAAGATGAAGAATGACGAACTGATTGTTAGCGACCAAAGACAGGATGTGCGTAACAATCCACTCCCTGCCCATGCGGAGCAAGAATCGAAAGGCAAAGAGGTCGCTATGATCTCGATTGTGGATCTTGAAGAGGTCGCAGAAGATGGTCTACCCATCATTGCCGAGATCCAGGATGAGGATTACAACATTGATACGGAGGACGAACGCGCCGACCGGATGAATGGGTCGCACGGGTTCAGCAGGTTCTTCGACGAGATGAACTTCTCGGAAAAATGTCGGATGGAAATGACAAAAGCGATCTTAAGGATAGCAGAAGATTACAAGGAGGATCTCGTAGTCTCCAATGGGAAAGTTGTTAGGGCGTCTCGCCCTACAGAGAAGGTCATCACCTTTTCCGCAAGCGACAAGAGGACAGATGCGAGCCACCAGAGGCCTCTATATGTGACGGCTATCATCAACGGCGTTGAGTTTAAGAGAGAGTTCGTTGATGGAGGAGCAGCAGTCAACGTTGTTTCGCTCCATACATTGAAGCTAGCGGGAATTCCAGAATACAAGATTGTCAAACGTCCATCTCCGCTCATGGGATTTGGAAGCGACTCCAGAATGACGATAGGATGGATCCGCTTGGGTATCCAGATCGGCAAAATCAAGTGCTCAGCGAAATTCTATGTCATAGATGCGAACACTACCTATCACATGATCATAGGTCGAGTCTGGATTCATCGCTTTGATGCTGTCCCTTCAACAGCTCACCAAGTGATGAAAGCTATTTGGAATGACAGAATAGTCGAGATACCAGCTTCGACGAATCCATTCAACATGGATGAAGCGCATCTCAGTGAGGCGGTGTGGTTCACCGAGATGGCGGACGAGCAAATACCAGGACCATTTAATCCCACTCCGTTGCCCCGATGGGAGGATATCAAAGATCAGTCACCTGCGGGAGTGATGGTGACAAGAGAGGATGCCAAGGAAGAGCCGCTCACGCGAGAAGAAGCGCCGCGGATTGCCCACCAGCGAAAGAACGTGTACACTTTGAAAAGAATAGCAAAGTATGACCCAGAAGGCAAGGAAATAGAAATTTTCTACGCCAATGGGAAGAAATGCTATCGCGTATGAAGGTGCGCGGGGGTGTCCTCACACGGGCATGGGGATATCCCTGAGCAAATTAGCCAAATCGAGCAGGTTGCGGAGACAGAAAAACCAAAGCTAAGCACTCTAGAAGAGAAACTCAAAGAAGCGCCCGAATGCATGGAAGACAAACCCAGACCGCAAAAGCAGGAGCTGAAGGAGGTATTCCTAAGCCCGAGCGAAGAAAAGAAAAGGCCAGTCTTTCTAAGTGCGGACCTCACGAACGAAGAGGAGGAAAGATTGCTACAGCTCTTGACCGAATACAAGGACGTATTCGCATGGGAGTACGACGAAATGCCGGGCCTCGACACGAGCATCACCATGCACCGGTTGGATGTGATACCGGGATCCAAGCCGATAAAGCAGAGAACAAGAAGTTTTAGGCCCGAGCTCAACGTGAAGATAAAGCAGGAGATTGTCAAACTCTTAGATGCCAAGTTCATAGAGCCAAATCACCATCCCACGTGGCTAGCCAACATTGTGCCTGTGGTAAAGAAGAACGGGCAGCTTCGCATTTGTGTGGATTTTCGGGATCTCAATCGTTTCTGCCCTAAGGATGATTTTCCACTTCCCAACATCGACTTGCTTATCGATTCGACCGCGGGACATCGCATGTTCAGCTTCATGGACGGCTTTAGTGGGTACAATCAGATCAAGATGGACCCTGAGGATGCACGGAAAACCGCATTCATCACCCCCGTGGGAGTATTCAACTATACGGTGATGCCTTTTGGCCTAAAAAACGCAGGTGCGACCTATCAGCGGGCCATGATGGCTCTGTTCTACGACATGATGCACAAAGAAGTGGAATTTTATGTAGATGACCTGGTTGTCAAATCCAAGCAAGAGGCGGACCATCTGGCGGATTTACGGAAGGTGTTCAATAGATGCAGGCGCTTTCAATTGAAGATGAATCCTATGAAGTGCGCATTTGGGGTAACATCGGGGAAATTCTTGGGATGCGTGGTGCATCGCCAAGGAATCGAGCCTGACCCCGCGAAAGTTTCAGCCATCACTGGCATGACTCCGCCACATAACCAGAGTGCCTTGAAAACATTCTTGGGAAAGCTATCATATCTGCGAAGATTCATCCCAGCTATTGCCGAAATTACTTTCTGTTTCAGTGACCTTCTCAAGAAAGATGCTGTATACAACTGGACTCCAGAGCACGAAGCTGCGTTCGAGAAACTAAAGGAGCTGCTGACATCTTCAAAATTAATGATCGCACCTCAGCTCGGATCACCACTCTTGTTGTATCTGACATCAACGAGGAGGTCTATAGGGGCTCTCCTCGCTCAGGAGTACGAGGGTCAAGAAAGGCCCATTTACTACATCTCCCGCATTGTGCAGCCCGCAGAATCAAGGTACACGGACATCGAACGTCATTGCCTTGCTTTATTCTTCGTAATAGAGAAGTTGAGACACTATTTTGCTTCGCACAAAGTAGTGGTAGTCACAAAGAATGATCCCATACGATATCTGCTAACTCACACTACTCCTGGAGGAAGATTGGCAAAATGGTATATGACCATTTCCCAATTTGACATCACATGCGTTCGGCCGCGGGCAATCAAATCGCAGGCGGTAGCGGATTTGTTGGCGCAGTTCCCCGATAACAGTCACGAGCCCGTGATCGAAGAAGAATTAGAGGGACCTGAAATCTACGCGGTTGAGTTACCTTACTGGACACTTCATTTCGACGGCTCGTCCACAAGGAAAGGTGGAGGCTTTGGGATAGTCTTGACCAAACTAGATGGGTAGGTCATACAGATGTCCGCAAAGCTTGACTTCGCAGTAACCAACAATGAAGCAGAGTATGAAGCTCTCATCGCGGGGCTCCGCGCAGCAAGGGCCTTGGAAGTAAGCAACTTGACGGTTATGGGGGATTCCAAGCTAATCGTCAAACAAGCCTCGGGCGAGTATGGTTTGAAGGAAATAAACTTATTGCCCTACAGGACCCTAGTGCAGAGATTGGTGCAACAATTCTGCGATGTTAGATACGAACACAAACCTCGAGCGGACAACAGGCATGCTGATGCTTTAGCTACCTTGGGATCCAAGGTCAATGCGGAAAAATGTCCTGCAAGGATCTTCATTGAAGTGCAAACGTCCTCGGCGTTGACAGAAGACGCGTGCGACGATGAATACATGGACGAGGCGGACTGGAGGAATTCAATCTTACGCGCCATCGCAGAAGGCACGAGCAGCGAGAACTGGGCATCCACAAAAGGCTATTGCATACATGACAACACCCTTTATTACAAGGGCCCTGGCGGAATACTTATGCGATGCGTCTCCGAGCAAGAGGGACAACTGCTATTAGAAAAGATTCACCGGCACGCTTGTGGGGAAAGTGAGGTGTCAATCTATCGGAAAGCTCAGAGGTATGGCATTAATTGGCCGGACATGTCAACGGCCGCAGCATTGATTCAAGGAAAGTGCGAGAGTTGTGCACTGATCAAAGACTCTTTACTCATTGCTCTAACCGACGATGATGCGGATTGGAGGAAGCCCATCTTCGATTTTCTTACCCAGAGTACTGTACCCGAGTTGAGAAAAGAAGCCGAGAAGCTAAAGAGGAAAGCATCCCGATATGTGGTGCAAGAAAATCTGCTTTGGCGAAGGGGCCACGAAGACAACCTGCTACGATGCCTATACAGCGCAGAAGCACAAGAAGTGATGGATCTTTCTCATCAGGTAGAACACCAGGGGGTGCGAAATTATGCAGACAACTCCTTTCAATTGGATAATTTGGCCCACTATGGAGGCTGATTGCCGCACCAAAGTAAGACGCTGCCAGGAGTGTCAATTCAAGGGTAATCTAGTGCACGCCCCCGCTGTAGATCTACATGCATTGGGAACACCCCGCACCTCGCCGTGGGGAGAGATGCGGGAATGCCGACGCCCCGCGCCCGAGATCGCTCCCGGGTGCGGGGGAGATAGAGTGGTAAGCAAAACAAACATCACATAATTATTTATTACAACCCAGAAGTCTTCAAAAGTGTAACATTACATACTATTAAACAGGATGAAACAAAGTCTAAGTGTTTCAATTATTTAAATACTAGATAAGCTAGGTGAGTCCGCGATTCCCGTTAAGCCGAGCTCCCTTCACCTACACCTGCGGGGGAAAGAAACAAGACCGCAGTTTTTCCAAAGTCAGCACAAACGCTGAGCAAGTAAACACCCCAACATGTAAATCGGAAAGAGGCATATTTTATTTTAATAAAAAGAGGAATAAAAAGTAAGTAAACAACATATTATTTCAAATGACCAATATAAATTATCCAACTCATTATTTAATATTCCCAATCCATTTCCATATTTTCCAAAATAAACCAAGTCCATCCATCATCCATATGAAAAATCCACATTTAATATTTAGTTGTAGCGGGGAACAAACCAATCCAAAAATATAGAACCAACCATCTCGCATGCAACCAAGACCTTAAGTGTCGACACCCCCTTAAGACTCTAGCGGCCAGAAGGGTGAGTACATGGTGCGACTCGGGGCAATGGCAACCGAGCCAAATATAATAATCACAATATATAGAAGAATTTGAATAGGGTTCCACCGCACAACTGTTATCACTTTACGTTATTACGTATTATTAATCTCATGTGACAATTTCCAAGAGAATTAACAAACAAGTAATTGAAATATCAAGTCAAGCATTTAAATCACAAATCACATTTTGAGACGCAAAAATCATAAAAATAATTGGACACGAAAGAAGGACGGGCACACTAGGTTAGGCATATTTACTCACCTCAAGTAGCACGACCAATATCACGATAGCTCCTATAGATACACGTAGCCCTCGCCTACGAATTCTTCACCTACAATCTATAATTCCTAAATTAATTACAAGTCTAATTATGCAAGTATGCAAAAATGCTATATCTCCTAATTTCTCATTTGAAATTATCCCCCTTAACCCCATTAATTAATAGCATAAAACAATTATTTAAATTAACACTTATATTTTCCTCATAAAAATATTATAACTTATACAAATACAAACTTGTGAAATTATTGAGTAATAAAACTAATATTAGGCTTATACAATTTCTTTATTTTATAGGAAATAATAATTTAATAAACAAACTATTTATTCATAAGTGACTATAAAAGTTAATTCAAACTAATTCAATTATAACTATTTATTTATTAGAAAATATATACACTATATAATAATTAAATACTCAAATAAAATTCACAAAAAATGCTTATTAAAACAAGTCATATATATATAATTATAAACTTACGTTAAATAAATAATTTATACTTTCTAGAAAAATAATCATGTAATATCAAGCAATAGTAATAGGGATTTTTATTTAAAAAGTCTACTTTATATTTGTTTCACAAACTAACTTCCAACTTATTTATTTTTAACAATATTAACAAAATAATCTATTTTGCTCAAATTAACAATTTTCAAGAAATATAAACTATTTAGTCAAATATATCGAAATTATCTAATTAAACCAAATCACACATTATATCTTTGTTATAAAAACAACAATATTTCATATAAATATAGCTCTATGTAATTTTAACAACTTAGTTACTTTTATTTAGTCAAAATAATATATATAATTATTAGTTTATATCATTAATCCAAAAATAACACTTTAAAGTTTTATATAAATAGGCAGTTTGCTAAAATACACACATCACCCCCAATCTTTGAGAAACTAAACATGCAGTTAACATCTTGCCCTCAACTTTTCAGAAATGACATAAACTACCCCCTTTAAGAACACAAGCATACAACTCAAACCCAACATACCCGATTCGACTTAGAGCTAACAAAATGTGATTTTGATGATTGGAAATGAACTAGAGAGTGATTTAGGACTCACCTATGCGAAAAATTGCGAGAAACGGTCAAGAAACGGAGCGGGTCTCGTCTCCGAAGGCGGCGGTCGGCGGTGATGAACACCAACGACGAATCGGACGTCCTAGGCTCTGTTCGAGGTTGCTAAAGCACTCCTCGGACCTCCAGGAGTATTTTGGTTCAAACGGGAGCAAGTGGGTCGCTCCTGTTAGCTCGGGTGAGCTTCTCTCCGGATTTAATGGTGGCGGCGGCGATGGTGGCGGGTCGGGGTGTTCTGCAGCGAGTTGCTGCTGCAAATGCTTCTCTTTGCCAAGAAACAGAGAGGGTGAGGGCTTGAGATGGTCGAAACAGTGAGAGAGTGAGAGAGGCAGAGGTGGTGGCGGCGGGTTTTGCTTCCCGTCGGGCGGCTTGCTGGCGGCAGCTGGTGGCTCCCTCGTCGGGGAAGCTGCTGCTGTTGCTGCTCATGGCGTAGCAGAGAGGGAGAGGGGGTTTCAAGTTTTCTAACAGAGTGAGGGGAAGAGGGAGAGAGAGATGGGTGGCTCTCCCGTCGGGTGGGTCGCCGGAATGGGTGGCGGCTCCTCGTCGGGGAGCTGCTGCTGGTGGTGGCGTTGGTGGCGAGGCAGAGAGGGAGAGGAGAGGGAGAGAGGGCTGCTATGGTGGTGGTTCGGGTGGTGGTGATGGAGGGTGCGGTGGTGGTGGTGATGGGTGTGTTTGCCGTGAGTGAGAGAGAGAGAGAGGTGAGTTTGAGTGTTTTTGGGTTTGTTTCTGATGAGTGAGAAAACAAATGAGTGGGAGAGATTAAATAATGACATTGATGCTTGGAGAGGTGTATTTCCTCCAACCGACTTTCCTTTTTTTTTTTTTTTTTTTTTTTTTTTTTTTTTTTCTAGTTAGCTTTGCTAGAATGTTTAGGGAGTACAAAATGGGTTGGTCAATCTAGTGGGTTGGGTACACGCTTTTGGTATAATCACACAAATCACATAAAATGCTAAATAAATACACAATAAAAATACCGTTTTCTATAAAACTATTATATGAAATTCCCGAGTATATTACCAACCCAAAAATAATCTAACTCACCACTTGTAATAAAAATTTAATTTTGTATTTCCCAATTTCCCAATTTACCCTTCTCAAATAGACGGGGTATTACATCCTTCCCCCCTTAAAGAAAAGCTTCGTGCTAGAAGCTAAGTCCACCCATACTCCATAACCATATCGTCTCTATAAAATGCATATATATGTCTATATGATGATGCACAAATTATATCACGAAACGCACTAGGGTTAATATGAAATACTAAGATTTATTTTATTAACGTAAGGGTACGAAAGCGAAAGGTTACATCCTCCCCTCCTTAGGGAGTGACGTCCCCGGAACTCAATTTACCTCATTAAATAGGTGGGGATATTTCTTTCTCATATCATCTTCTGCTTCCCAAGTAGCTTCTTCCGTCTGATGGTTCGTCCATAAAACTTTTACCAGCTTAACGCTCTTGGTGCGAGTGTCTCTTGTCTTAGTGTCCAGAATCTTGACAGGGTGCTCCTCGTATGTCAGAGACGGGTCTAACTCGACTGGTTCAGGGTCTAGTACATGAGATGGGTCAGGTACGTATTTCTTCAGTTGCGAAACATGAAAGACATTGTGTACACGTCCTAAGTTCGAAGGTAAGTCTAGACGATAAGCAACTTCCCCTATTCTCTCCAAGATGTCGTATGGTCCGATAAACTTTGGGCTCAACTTCCCTTTCTGGTTGAATCTCGTTACTCCTTTAGTAGGTGAAACTTTGAGAAACGCTTTTTCTCCAATCTGGAACTCCAATGGCCTTCTTTTCTGATCTGCATAAGACTTCTGCCTGTCCTGAGCTGCCTTCATTCTTTGCTGGATGAGTCGTACTTGATCCGTCATATCCTCGATAACTTGCGGGCCAATTACTATCGTCTCACTGATGTCGTTCCAACACAGTGGCGATCGGCACTTCCTTCCGTACAAAGCTTCATACGGTGCCATGCCAATACTGGCGTGATAACTGTTGTTGTAGGAGAACTCTATCAAAGGTAGTTTTTCGACCCATGAGCCTTGGAAATCCATGACACAAGCTCTTAGCATGTCCTCCAATGTCTGAATGGTCCTTTCTGTTTGTCCGTCTGTAGCTGGGTGAAACGCTGTACTGAACCTTAACTGAGTTCCCAATGCTTCCTGAAGAGCTCGCCAAAAGTGAGAGAGGAAATTAGGGTCCCTATCAGAAATTATCGAACTTGGAACCCCATGATACCTCACTATGTTCTTGACATACGCGTCTGCTCTTTGCTCCATGTTCCAAGTGTCCTTCATCGGAATGAACCTAGCCGTCTTGGTCATTCGGTCTACTACTACCCATATCTGATTGAGTCCATTCTTTGACGTCGGCAAAGCGGTCACGAAATCCATGGAGATAGAATCCCACTTCCAGACTGGTACGTCTAGTGGCTGAACTAAGCCTCCCATCCTCTTGTGTTCGAACTTCACCTTCTGACACGTTAAGCATCTGGCGACGAATTCTGCTACTTCTTTCTTCATGTTAGGCCACCAAAACATCTTCTTCAAGTCCTTTTAGAGTTTGTCGCCTCCAGGGTGTACTGAGTAAGGTGTGTTGTGAGCTTCACGCATTAATCTCTCCTTAGTTTCTGCACACTTTTGTGGTACGCACCACCTTCCTTTGTAGCGAATGCTTCCATCCTCGTGAATCTTGAAGTCGTTGGCTTTCCCTTCAGCAATTTTCTTCCGGATCCTTTCTAGCTTTACGTCTCCAGCTTGGTTACTCCTTATTTCCTCAAGGAAGTCTGGTACGGCTGTCATACTGCTGAGTAGGTTCTGCACTCCTCCTTGATCCACTACTTCGATCTCGAGCTTCCTGAATTCATGGGATAGCCATTCTGGCAAAACTATCATTGCGTTGAGGGCATGGCTCGCCTTTCGACTCAATGCGTCAGCAACTACGTTTGCCTTCCCTTCATGGTACTGGATGCGCAAGTCGTAGTCTTTGATGATTTCTAGCCATCTTCGTTGTCTGTTGTTCAGCTCCTTCTGTGTGAAGATGTACTTTAGACTGCGGTGATCGGTGTAAAGCTTGCAAACTGCTCCATATAAGTGGTGTCTCCATATCTTCAGCGCGAAAACTATTGCTGCTAACTCTAAGTCGTGAGTAGCATAGTTTTCCTCGTGGGGTTTCAGCTGCCTTGAAGCATAGGCAATTACCCTTCTATCTTGCATAAGTACACATCCTAGCCCTTTCTTCGATGCATCGCTGTACACTTCAAATTCGCCAGAGTCGTTTGGTAGAGCTAATACTGGTGCTGTAGTCAGCTTCTCCTTCAGGGTCTGAAATGCTTCTTCACATTTTTCGTCCCAATGATACTTCACAGTCTTCTTTGTCAGCGTAGTTAGTGGTCTGGCAATCTTGGAGAAATCCTTCACGAAACGCCTGTAGTATCCTGCTAAGCCAAGGAAACTTCTTATCTCGGACACATTCTTCGGCTTGGGCCAATCTTTTACTGCTGAAATCTTTCCTGGATCCACTGATATTCCTTCCTTCGAGATGATGTGACCCAGAAATGGAACACGATCCAGCCAAAACTCACATTTGGACAGCTTAGCATACAACCGTTCTTGTCTCAGAGTCTGTAACACTTCTCTGAGATGTTCCTCGTGCTTCTCCTCGTCCTTCGAGTACACAAGGATGTCATCAATGAAGACGACTACAAAACGGTCTAGGAATGGCCTCATCACTCGGTTCATCAGGTCCATAAACACTGCAGGTGCATTGGTTAAACCAAAAGGCATTACTGTGAACTCGTAATGGCCATACCTCGTTCTAAAGGCTGTCTTCGGGATATCCTTCTCGGGTACCCGAAGTTGATGGTACCCTGACCTCAAGTCAATCTTCGAAAAGACACTAGCCCCTTGTAATTGATCGAACAAGTCGTCAATCCGGGGTAGAGGGTACTTATTCTTGATGGTTGCATTGTTCAACTCGCGGTAGTCAATGCATAGCCTTAAGCTTCCATCTTTCTTCTTCACGAAAAGCACTGGTGCTCCCCATAGTGAAACACTTGGCCTTATGTATCCCTTCTGTAGGAGTTCTTGCAATTGGTCCTTCAGCTCCTTCAATTCAGCTGGTGCCATCCGATACGGTGCTTTCGAGATCGGCGCGGTTCCGGGTGCTAATTCTAGAGTAAACTCCACTTCTCTCTTGGGTGGCATTCCTGGAATCTCGTCGGGAAATACGTCGGGAAATTCCTTCACGACAGGTATCTATTCCAACACATTCTCCTTCTTGGACACATCCTGGATATAGCACAAGTAGGCGGAATTCCCTTTCTTCACTTGATTGACTATGGTTATTGCTGACACTAGTCTAATGCAGGGCTCCTTCTTGATGCCACTATAAGAGATCTTCTCACCGTTGGGTCCTCTTAGCCGAACCTTCTGATCATAACAATCAATGACGGCTCGATACTTGCCAAGCCAATCCATCCCTAGGATGACGTCTATGCCTTTGAGATCGAACTTAATCAAATCCGCAGGCAAGGTATAGGCTAGAATTTTAACTTCTACTCCTTCATATACAGTGTCACAAACTGCTATGTGGCCAGTGGGTGTTGCTACTGGGATAGAATTTCTAGCAGACTTATTCAAACTCAATTTCTCAGCAAATGATGATGATATGAATGAGTATGATGCGCCAGAATCAAATAATATAAAGGCTGGGTGCTCATGGACAAGGAAAGTACCCGTAACAACTCCGTGAGCGGCTTCAGCTTCAGTCTTTGTCATGACTGCAATCCTTCCCACATTGGCATTCTGAGTTCCAGATCCTCCTGCTCCAGCTCCAGTGTTCACGTTACCTCCATGACCAGCATTGTTGTTTCGGTTCTGAGCTCCATGCTGTCCTGCATTCCCCTGGTTGTAGTTCTGCTGTCTTCCATAGCCATCTCCCTGGTTGTTGCGGTTTCCAGGGTTCCTGTTTCCATATCCGATCTGCAGGATTGGTGGTTGCTGGTTCCCATACTGCTGGCGGTTTCCCAGATAGTTGTTCTGGGGTTGCCTCTGATAGTTTCCTCCTTGGTTTCCTTGCTGGTTCCCGCCTGGTCGAGCTCGACATTCATAAGCACGATGTCCTTTCTTGTTGCAGTTGTGGCAGATGACCAAGTTCCGCATACAGTCTCTTCCTGGGTGGTTTTGCTGACATCTCTTGCAGATGTAGCGTCGAAGTGGCTGAGTTACCTGCCACTGCTGGTTCTGATGGTTCCTTCCATTGTTCGGCTTCAACTTCTTGTTACTGCTGCTACCTCCTGCCTCAGCTGCCTTGCGTTTCCCGCGAAACTCATCTTGTACCTCCTGGACTTGCCACATGTCAGCTGCTCGATCATATGCCTCGTGTAAAGTGTCGTAAGTCCAGCTACGCATGATCTTCTGCAACTGGAGGTGAAGTCCCATAATGAACTTGTTGATCTTGTCATCCTCATCGGGTACAGTGTGGCCAGCAAACCTTAGTAGTTCCACGAACTTTTTGAAGTAGTCCGTTACTGAGCCGTTCCCTTGCCTCAGATTGTTGAACTCATTGCACTTCAGTCTCTTGACATGTGCTGGGTAGAACCTAGTCCTAAGAGCAGTCTTAAAGGCTTCCCAGTTGAAATTGGGTCGAGCTAGCAAGACTTCTTGAGAGGTGGTCCACCAATCATCTGCGTCATGTGACAGATGGATGATGGCGCAGTTGATCTTCTCATCATCAGGGCAATACACAACCCTAAGCAGCTTCTCGAAATGTCTGATCCAGTTCTCCAATTCAACGGGATCTTCCTTCCCACTGAATTGGCGAGGATTCAGATCAGCTATCTGCTTGGCATAGCTTTGTCTTCCACGCTCCTCATTACTGACTACTCGGTCCATGATTTGCGTCATCTGGGCCATTTGTGCAGCTAGTTGTTCCACCGTCGGTTGGTTGTTTCCTGCAGCTGTCATTTGTTCTTGGCTGACTCTCCTGGTGTAGTATCGCAGGGGTCTATCAGTCATATTCCTACACTATCACCTATTTTATTATTCCTTATTTTATCAGGGATAAATAGTTAAAGTGAATTATTTCAGGAAATGCATGTTATCCTATTCACATAGCACATATATCACATCTTATAAATCAAGCATACAATCCTTCTTCATATTATCATGTAAGCATATACCAACACATATATCTCATGCTTCAAACCAGCCAACTCATATATCACAAGTCTCAAAACGTCATTCCAAATTGGAAATGGACGTGGGTGGGTGGGACTTCAATAAGAATAACACTACCCATCCCCCAAGCGGCTTGTCAAATTTTAATTTTCTTATCCTATATTCATTTTAAATTTCCCTACAGGTTTTAATTCATATTTGGATTGCCTGCTCTGAAACCACCTGCGACACCCCGCACCTCGCCGTGGGGAGAGATGCGGGAATGCCGACGCCCCGCGCCCGAGATCGCTCCCGGGTGCGGGGGAGATAGAGTGGTAAGCAAAGCAAACATCGCATAATTATTTATTACAACCCAGAAGTCTTCAAAAGTGTAACATTACATACTATTAAACAGGATGAAACAAAGTCTAAGTGTTTCAATTATTTAAATACTAGATAAGCTAGGTGAGTCCGCGATTCCCGTTAAGCCGAGCTCCCTTCACCTAGACCTGCGGGGGAAAGAAACAAGACCGCAGTTTTTCCAAAGTCAGCACAAACGCTGAGAAAGTAAACACCCCAACATGTAAATCGGAAAGAGGCATATTTTATTTTAATAAAAAGAGGAATAAAAAGTAAGTAAACAACATATTATTTCAAATGACCAATATAAATTATCCAACTCATTATTTAATATTCCCAATCCATTTCCATATTTTCCAAAATAAACCAAGTCCATCCATCATCCATATGAAAAATCCACATTTAATATTTAGTTGTAGCGGGGAACAAACCAATCCAAAAATATAGAACCAACCATCTCGCATGCAACCAAGACCTTAAGTGTCGACACCCCCTTAAGACTCTAGCGGCCAGAAGGGTGAGTACATGGTGCGACTCGGGGCAATGGCAACCGAGCCAAATATAATAATCACAATATATAGAAGAATTTGAATAGGGTTCCACCGCACAACTATTATCACTTTACGTTATTACGTATTATTAATCTCATGTGACAATTTCCAAAAGAATTAACAAACAAGTAATTGAAATATCAAGTCAAGCATTTAAATCACAAATCACATTTTGAGACGCAAAAATCATAAAAATAATTGGACACGAAAGAACGACGGGCACACTAGGTTAGGCATATTTTTTTTTTTTTTTTTTTTTTTTTTTTGAAATTAGGTTAGGCATATTTACTCACCTCAAGTAGCACGACCAATATCACGATAGCTCCTATAGATACACGTAGCCCTCGCCTACGAATTCTTCACCTACAATTTATAATTCCTAAATTAATTACAAGTCTAATTATGCAAGTATGCAAAAATGCTATATCTCCTAATTTCTCATTTGAAATTATCCCCCTTAACCCCATTAATTAATAGCGTAAAACAATTATTTAAATTAACACTTATATTTTCCTCATAAAAATATTATAACTTATACAAATACAAACTTGTGAAATTGTTGAGTAATAAAACTAATATTAGGCTTATACAATTTCTTTATTTTATAGGAAATAATAATTTAATAAACAAACTATTTATTCATAAGTGACTATAAAAGTTAATTCAAACTAATTCAATTATAACTATTTATTTATTAGAAAATATATACACTATATAATAATTAAATACTCAAATAAAATTCACAAAAATGCTTATTAAAACAAGTCATATATATATAATTATAAACTTATGTTAAATAAATAATTTATACTTTCTAGAAAAATAATCATGTAATATCAAACAATAGTAATAGGAATTTTTATTTAAAAAGTCTACTTTATATTTGTTTCACAAACTAACTTCCAACTTATTTATTTTTAACAATATTAACAAAATAGTCTATTTTGCTCAAATTAACAATTTTCAAGAAATATAAACTATTTAGTCAAATATATCGAAATTATCTAATTAAACCAAATCACACATTATATCTTGGTTATAAAAACAACAATATTTCATATAAATATTGCTCTATGTAAATTTTAACAACTTAGTTACTTTTATTTAGTCAAAATAATATATATAATTATTAGTTTATATCATTAATCCAAAAATAACACTTTAAAGTTTTATATAAATAGGCAGTTTGCTAAATTACACACATCACCCCCAATCTTTGAGAAACTAAACATGCAGTTAACATCTTGCCCTCAACTTTTCAGAAATGACATAAACTACCCCCTTTAAGAACACAAGCATACAACTCAAACCCAACATACCCGATTCGACTTAGAGCTAACAAAATGTGATTTTGATGATTGAAAATGAACTAGAGAGTGATTTAGGACTTACCTACGCGAAAAATCGCGAGAAACAGTCAAGAAACGGAGCGGGTCTCGTCTCCGAAGGCGGCGGTCGGCGGTGATGAACACCAACGACGAATCAGACGTCCTAGGCTCTGTTCGAGGTTGCTAAAGCACTCCTCGGACCTCCAGGAGTATTTTGGTTCAAACGGGAGCAAGTGGGTCGCTCCGGTTAGCTCGGGTGAGCTTCTTGCCGGATTTAATGGTGGCGGCGGCGATGGTGGCGGGTCGGGGTGTTCTGCAGCGAGTTGCTGCTGCAAATGCTTCTCTTTTCCAAGAAACAGAGAGGGTGAGGGCTTGAGATGGTCGAAACAGTGAGAGAGTGAGAGAGGCAGAGGTGGTGGCGGCGGGTTTTGCTTCCCGTCGGGCGGCTTGCTGGCGGCAGCTGGTGGCTCCCTCGTCGGGGAAGCTGCTGCTGTTGCTTCTCGTGGCGTAGCAGAGAGGGAGAGGGGGTTTCAAGTTTTCTAACAGAGTGAGGGGAAGAGGGAGAGAGAAAGATGGGTGGCTCTCCCGTCGGGTGGGTCCCCGGAATGGGTGGCGGCTCCTCGTCGGGGAGCTGCTGCTGGTGGTGGCGTTGGTGGCGAGGCAGAGAGGGAGAGGAGAGGGAGAGAGGGCTGCTGTGGTGGTGGTTCGGGTGGTGGTGATGGAGGGTGCGGTGGTGGTGGTGGTGGGTGTGTTTGCCGTGTGGCGAGGCAGAGAGGGAGAGGAGAGAGAGAGAGGTGAGTTTGAGTGTTTTTGGGTTTGTTTCTGATGAGTGAGAAAACAAATGAGTGGGAGAGATTAAATAATGATATTGATGCTTGGAGAGGTGTATTTCCTCCAACCGACTTTCCCTTTTTTTTTGTCTTCTAGTTAGCTTTGCTAGAATGTTTAGGGAGTACCAAATGGGTTGGTCAATGTAGTGGGTTGGGTACACGCTTTTGGTATAATCACACAAATCACATAAAATGCTAAATAAATACACAATAAAAATACCGTTTTCTATAAAACTATTATATGAAATTCCCGAGTATATTACCAACCCAAAAATAATCTAACTCACCACTTGTAATAAAAATTTAATTTTGTATTTCCCAATTTCCCAATTTACCCTTCTCAAATAGACGGGGTATTACAAGAATGGTCGCAGATGACCACAAGAAGTGGGCTGATTCTTTGAGCATAGCCCTCTGGGCTTATCGGACTTCTCCGAGGACACCCACAGGGGTCTCACCGTTCCTCTTGTGCTATGGAGCTAAGGCTGTGGTACCAGCAGAAGTGAGGGTTAACTCCGCACGGTTGGCTTTTCACGCGTTATATGACAACCAACGCGATCATGACTTAGTACTACTAGAAGAAAAGTGGGAGCAAGCCAAAAGGACCAATAAGCGCTACCAAGAGAGGATTGCTCGCGCATACAACAAAACAGTCCAACGTCAAGATTTTGCAGTTGGAGATTTGGTCTTACGCGCATCTGATCATTGCATGCGAGAGGCAGCTCATCCAAAGTTCACAGCCAATTGGGAAGGACCCTTTGAAGTCACGGAAGTCTTTGACAGTGGCTACTGCAGCATACGGAGGTTACATGGCACGACCTCAACCCCAAGCTCAGTCAATATGCGCTGGATCAAGAAGTACTATCCCTAACTTCTCTTCTTATATGCGTTATATTACAACGTTTGCTTTATGCTTCGTATTGCCATGATTCGCACATCTTCTCTCCCATATGAGAGAATTGTAATCTTATCTCTCCCATACGAGAGTTTTATAATAAAAGACTTCTCCCAAATGAGAAGAACTTTATACTTCTAGCTGTCTTCATTGCTTCATTTAGTTCATTACCACTATTAGCAAAAGCCTATCCGCCGTGATAGCAGCATGTGCAAATCCGATCTTAACTGATCTTTTAAGCCTATCTGTCACGATAGCAGCCTGTGCGAATACGATCTTAATTGATCTTTTAAGCCTATCCGCCGTGATAGCAGCCCGTGCGAGAACGATCTTAAGTGATCTTTTAAGCCTATCTGTTACGATAGCAGCCCATGCGAAAATGATCTTAACTGATCTTCTAAGCCTATCTGCCGCGATAGCAGCCCGTGCGAGAACGATCTTAAGTGATCTTTTAAGCCTATCTGTCACGATAGCAGCCTGTGCAAATACGATCTTAATTGATCTTTTAAGCCTATCCGCCGCGATAGCAGCCCGTGCGAGAACGATCTTAAGTGATCTTTTAAGCCTATCTGTTACGATAGCAGCCCATGCGAAAATGATCTTAACTGATCTTCTAAGCCTATCTGCTACGATAGCAGCTCATGCGAATATGACCTTAGTTGATCTTTTAAGCCTATCTGCAACGATAGCAGCCCATGCAAATATGATCTCAAATTATCTTTCAAAGCCTATCTGTCACGATAGCAGCACTACATGAATGCGAACTTAAAATGATGCTTAAGCCTATCTGTTATGATAGCAATATTATGCAAAACGATCTTAACTGATCTACAAAAGTCTATCTGATGAAATAGCATCTGCACTTGACTCTAAGACAAGTCACAAGGCTACCAGTCAAGATAGCACAGCTGCGCAAATATGATCTCGAACGATCTAAAAAAAAAAAAAAGATCTGCGAATCCATCCAGCAGATAGCAAAATCATACGCGACAATGCAAAAGTGTTTATACAGCACTACAAAAGGCAAAATTTGTCATCACACGCGCGAAATCACAATTTGTTGAAACAGGACAGCAAATCATACAAAATGATTTATCATTATGAGTCGAAATGACTTACAATTTATCTGTCTAGATAAAAGCTTACAAGCGAAAAAGCTCAGCTCAAGCTAACTACGCATCCAACATGGCTTACAATGCATCTACATAGTAACTCGCACACATAAGTTACTCATCGGGGAAATCCCAAATGGAAAAGGACCGACCTAACAGTCCTAACAGAAGCTATACGATACAAGGACTTGCGACCAAAGGCCTGTAGCAAGTAGGGTCTTGCTATAAAATGAACGTCCTACAAACGTCACAAAGGCTATGCGACGCTATGTTCAAGATCCCAGAATCTGGCAAGGCCATTCTTTGGTTTTACACCTAAGAAAAGTTCCTGAGGAACCACCTGTTCCGGCGCATGCGGCTGTGAAGAACAGGGGAGCAGTCATTCCTCGGGCAATGGGCTCCTTGTCCACGGAGACGAGCGCAATGGCTCGCCACCCTGAGCTCACGAACATGGTGGCAAGAAATTCTTCTCCGGGCATGCTGGAGGAGAATCCCGCCGTTCATTACGAGTCGGTAGCAAGGTCAGTACGGCGCTGCACCCCGCCGGGAGGCGGCCGGAAACATGACCTGCAAGCATAATAGACGAAGAAAATTCTTCGAACAAACATGAGGTATTATCTGCATCTTCTCTATGATAGTTATAAAGATCAATAAGCCTTATAAGCGGATCTTGGAAACTATTTCTATAGCACAAAGCGCAAACTCAGGTTTCACAACTTGAAGTTGCCATGAATCAACGAAAAACAAGCGTTGAAGCCAGTAGTCGTAAGGACTCACGGCAAGCCACATTGTGGGATAAACAACCCAAATAGCAAAAGCCAGGGTTTATATAGACCTTGTGAAGACTCTTCAGTTACCAA
The DNA here is from genome assembly GCA_023055425.1 of Linanthus parryae. Lineage (NCBI taxonomy): Eukaryota > Viridiplantae > Streptophyta > Magnoliopsida > Ericales > Polemoniaceae > Linanthus > Linanthus parryae. The sequence goes on along the minus strand of JALGPY010000012.1, from coordinate 18,407,642 downwards.
GATGAGTCAGCAAAATTTGAAAAGAGGGTAAGGGTCAGTCACTTACGCCTTGAAAAGTGGTAACAATCAATTACCCTACTAAAGGCTACGACGATTCGGTTGCGTATCCTAATTAATGACGGATGGTCATGATGCGGATGGACTTCCCAAGGAAGGCGTGCTTATCTAATGAGTAATTAGCGCGAAAATCAAGGCAGAGTATCAATTGCTGACGTCATAAATTGATATACACAGAGATATTCGAGCAAATCTCGGAAAGGGCAAAAACGGGCATTTCAATTCTTCCTTTTTTTTAAAAAAAAAAGAAAAAAAGGGGGGGGGGAGAAACCCTAGCAACATTACAGTAATGTTTTGCTACTTTTCAAAACAAGCCTTTGATCAAGGAATCGTTAGGAGTAATCTGACGGCTCAGATTTTCTATTTGCTCCACTTCTTGTTTCAATTGCTCGCATTTGGCGTTCATCTCATGAAAGAGCTTCACAGCCTCTTCAACCTTTTGTCTTTGTTGCTCTACCTTCTGCTACTCAGCTGCGAGGTTTTGGTGGCCACGTTTAAAGGTCACAGCCGCGCGAATCAGGGTGACTCTTTTGGCAAGAAACCCAAAGCCTAGCCTGCCTTGAACCTTGGCGAGAAGGTTCTGGCACATACCAAAAAGTAATTCCGCGCTCTGAGGAGAAATGGTCGCAGGTGTGGCCGCGGATAGCTGCTCTAGAATCCAGATGGCTTCAGTCAGAAACAGCCTTCTATCAAAGGGGCCTATTTCCAAAGACCTGACAAACGATCGGGGATAGGAGAGACGCATGCGAACTAACCAGTCCACGTCGGCCTGCTTCAACCCTAAAGCAATGTTAAAGTCAAGGTTAGACTGACAAACTCGCAAGCAAAGAATGCAAGATGCGAACAGTAAAACTATGACATACCGGTTCCTTCAAGGATCTGGCGCTGAGAAGGAATGCGCATCGCTGGGGCAGTTGAAGACTGTCCTCGCTCCATCGCCCTTTTATCGGCTGCGAGCTCTAAATCCTCATAGTTGGGGGGAAGAGTATAAGCTACACCAGGTGCGATTGCTGCCCCGACCTGCGAACCCCAAAAGTTCCACGCAGGAAGAGGTGCTGTAGGCTCAGTCATTGCCGGATGCATGGCGGCAGCAGAAGTTGCAGTTGGAGGAAGGATACCTTCAGGTGCGATAGCATCATCAGCGTTCGTTCTTATCTCCTCAGCACCAGCATGGGCATCTTCCTCCATCAATACAGTGTCAGCTTCGGCATCATCGGAGAGTTCAATGACGTCCTCGAGGGGCTCTCCTGCATATTCAGCAGCTGCAACAGGCTTCTCAGTATGAGAACTCGGCACCGGGACATAGGATGCAGAAGGTTGATTCCTTTGCTCCAACACGGCTTCATCAGCATTACCTGCAATGCAAAATACGATGGTGTGAGGTAACTTGTATCGTATATTATTTTATCATTTTTGGTAAGCTAAGAGCGAGCACCTCCACGCGAAGGTGGGATCGCAGCGTCCTCGTCATATGCTAAGGAAGTGGAGCCTTGCCCTATTAATGTATCTTCGTTAAGCATGTCTTTAAGGTGAGCATGACCTGGGGCGTGAAGAAACCAGTCATGATCATGTTTGGGTTGCTAAGCTAAGCTCACACGTATTGCTCAAATGATTACCTGAAGGTTCACCGCACTTGCCTACTAGCCAACGGCGAATGTCAGCTTTTGACACACCGTGCTTTAGTGCACCGACAATTACATCTCGGTAAGTTACTGCGAGATTAAAAATCTCACTTTCGTTACCACCTGCGATTTCTTCGAAGTCTGCTTGGGCTTGCTCTAGAGCTGCTGCGTCTTCTTCTGGAGCCGCATCCTCCTCTTCTCCTTGAGGAGCCACCTCTTTGGGAAGCACATCTTCCTCATCAGTTGGACGCACTAAGTCGTCAACGTGTTGTTCTTCTAGGCTCCTCTGTTTTACGCGTTCAAGCTCCTCTTCCTCTCGCTTCCTTCTTCTTTCAGCAGCCTCCACAGCTGTTCTCCTGGACTCGGCAAGAATGTCCTCGCCTATGGTTTCATCAGAAACGCCAGCATAAGAACCTTTCTTCTGCTTCTTGGCCAAGAGGCCACCGATGGTCTCGTCATCATCATCATCATCTGCTAAAGAAACAATTTGTTCAAACCAGATTGCAAAAGAGTTAAGATGATGAGAAGAGAAGTACTATTGAGATACCTCATGATTCTTCCTCATGTATCGCGTCTCTCTCTCTCTCTCTCTGACATCTTAAATTCTTTCCTCTTCTTCGTCTCCTTCTCTTGGCTCCCGCCTCTCCTCTTCTTCCTCCTGGCCGAATGGAACAAAGGTCTCCACTGCGAACTCCTTTCGCGCTTTACCGGTCATGTGACCTTTGCCTTTATCCCTGGCAGAGAGGGACCTCGCAGGAGGGGAAGTTGGGGCGCTCCTAGGGGAAGAAATGGTAATTCCCTTTTGCCTGGGCCTCTTCGCTCTCGGGGCAGCAAAAGCTGGAGGAGACGGATCATCCCTAGGAGGAGACAAGGCTGGAGTGTTGTCTATCAGCGAATCAGCAAAAGCATTCATGATCTCGCGAATCTTGGTCTCAACCGCGGGATCCATCTTCGATGCCAGCCGAAACAGTTGTCCTTGCCTTCTTGCAGTAACGATGGTGGTAACCAGCGATTTGGAACGCTCACCAGATGCAAACCTCTGCACATGGCACTACAGCAGGAAGCGTAGTATAAGGTTTTCAATTTATTGAAGTAAAGAAGCTTAGCGCATGCAAGAGAAGTTGCTTACCTTAGCAAAAGTTTCGCTATATCTGATGACATGGGAATCACCTTTTCTAACCGCAGCAATCTTTTCATCCAGAATGATGGAAGGACATAGATGATTCTCACGATCCAGCAACGAATAGCAGCCATATTCAGACTCGTCCAGGCTACAATTGGGACGAAAAGGGAAAGAATTCCTCTTGATCACAGGAGCTCTACTTGGCTGGGGGACCGACTGCGTCTCGAATCTCGTCTGCTGGGCATTCCAGTAAGCAAGCCAGCTTCTGGAACAGCCGCCTTCGCGGTTACCTGCAGGTTGTTCGAAGGGGAGATTGCTCATCAAGATTGTTTTGCACTCCCTCGTCAATAACCGCTTGTAGCAGCCTCTGATGATGGACTGCGGCCAGATTGAGGGTGCTACTGCATCAAAGCCAAATTGGGGAGAAACGCGAGTGGGATCAACATCCACGGTAATCCTCTCATACCTCGGTGCGAGCTCGCGAACATGCTCTGCGAGAGCAGGAAGGGAGCCTCTCAGGCACCAGCAGAAGAATTCACGATAGCGCTCGTGGAAATGCTCTCCACCTTCGAAAAGGAGCTCTTCCGAGAAGGCAACACCCTTAGAAGGATACAGTTTTGGAAACCATCGCACGTTCTCAATGCGCATGGCGTAGGGCCTACCTATGAACTCTTCCCGATTGTCGCATATCAGGCTCCAAACGCACTTGGGATAGTTAGTTCCAAACCACCTCGCAGCCCTGCCGCTGTTACGTTCCTCTTCCGTACCTGGGGGACACCATTTGCTGGGCTTGGAAGCGACTGGGGCATAAGAGGGCCATCGCTCGAAGACCCACATTGTCAAGAAAGCAATTTTAATGTGAGTCAGTACGTCGAGGCGGCCACGCGACTCCTTCATCGCCACAACCAGCTGATCCAACCTGTAGTACAGTGTGCCCATGACTAAGGGTCCGAGTGCGACCTTCTGACCAAGGGCCAACTTCACAACAAGAGGCAGAACGTGGTAAAAGACTCCATCATGTGGGTGACCGTCGATTAAGTACCTCGACAACCAGGCACAGAGGAAGGCGCACAGGGTCAAGTGATAACCCTTGCCATTCACATAGTTCTTAGCCTTTGGGTTTCGACTCAGAAGCTTCTTGGTGATACTGCTGTTCGCATAGTCACGGAAAAAGTACTGGACCCACTTGTTCCAAGTATTCTTTGCAGATGTGTCAACCAACTGCCAGTCAGGAAGAACTTCTGTAGGAGTCCATCGGGTGGAAATTTTCTTCACCTCGGCCAAGCACTCCTCCATCTGCGCGTATAGAGCGATCTCCGCATCCGTTCTCAAGGGACTCAAAGGATTCACCTCGCCCACAGGAGACAAATCATACAGCATGTGCACATCTTCGAGCGTGGGAGCAGCCTCGAACTCGGCAAAATGGAACGTGTGAGTCGCAGGCGAGTAACGGGAAAGAAGGTTTAGAAGCATGGACTGATCCAGCTTCACGGCAGCACCCTTCATAGCACGAACTGCGAAATATATTCCGGCATCGTTCAAAGTCACGGCATGATTGGTCAACACATAGTCAATCCATTCATCCATGAAGTCCAATTTCTGAACAAATGCTTGAGTAGAAATTGCAGTGTATGGGAAATACCCATTTTCGACTCCCAGTTGAACCAAATCTTCGGAATCGATCAATTCGAGCAACGTCGAGTTAACTAGAGGGGTAAACGTTTGCAATGCTTCACCAGAGACGGCGATTGGCAATTTCTTCGCCTTAAACCTGGCATGATAAAATTCCTTGCCACCCAGATAGGGGGCTTTTCGCCATAAAGCCCGTGGAAGATCAGGTATTTCTTCGTCCTCCTTAGTGGGTCTAGTTCCTTTTGTCTTTGCCATTCCTGCGGAAAAGCAAGAAAAAAGGGGGGAGAAATACACATGCTTTAGTTCGAATTTCATGAGTCAGTTTTAAGCATACGAGGGCTTATTGGAAGAAAGATGAACAGTCCAGTGGAGATTTTCAAAATTAGAATATTGGAATCGTTTACATTATCGGGGATTTCAGAAACCCTATCTTCAAGATCTTTACTATTTGGGGATTAGGTTGAAATCAGATTCAAAGATTGAGAACCTCTTCATAAGTTGCAGTGGATAATATGTTATGGGTTTGCAAGATTCAACGCAGTTCAAAGCATATATCAGTATATCAAACGCAATTGAACAAGGCCAACCTTATTTTGGTAAAGCTTGCTTGGATGTGCACAATTGAAGAAGACGATTGACCAGAGAGAACTGGTGATTGATTATCTGAATCTGCTCTTGAAGGCTTCAGGGTATCATTCACTTTAATAGAAAGAAGTGATGCTTTGCAAAAATGGAGAGTACAGAGTATTTATCCAAAAACAATGAAGGGTTGCGTCCTTTCAGTAGTAGAATCGCAACTGTCACCGTCGAATCGCGCAATCACAGGACAAGCTGACGTCACGCCTAAAACCCTAAAGGCCAGACGACACGACTCTAGGGGTTTTAGGTCATAATGGCACGTGTGGGGTCTGAACCTACATACATTTGAATTGGTGTGTGGCGACGACGCGTGCGTTGGTTCCTGCGCATAGAAGTCTATCCGGCTATGAGTCTTCACGCGCAGAAAGGGGGCTAATGTAGATACTGCTTTCTGAACTGACAGATCTTGGCCACGTGGCAATCATCTAGCACACCATATTGTGCTCCACACACACTGGATCACCAGCCGCGCTGATCCACGTGGGGGCTGCGAGACAGGGCCCTCGCATACCACTACACGGGACTTGTAGGGACTTAGTGGTTTGCAGGCTAGAGTAAGTCATGTCGCGTGCGAGCCAAGCTCGCGCGCGACCTTTAGTAACTGCTTTTGAGAGATTTATGGCACGAGCTCCCTAAACCCGGTCAATCCGGTCAAACCCGGTCAACCCCATAACGGTTCCGGTATTCGCGCACAACGTGCTGTAACGGTCCCTATATACGCGGACGAACGTGTCGTTGTGGTTAAGCTAATTATGCCGCCATTGATGGGCGCATTAACCACACTACAACGGTCACATTCTCCGTTATATATAGGACGTTAACCTTTCCATACAAAGGAGGACACACCAGACATACGCGGAAGCTCTGCCAGATCCCTTTCTCTCTCTCAGACATTACTACTGCCTTACTCTCTCCCTACACACAACCCAACTCTTCCTGTGCCATTTTCGATCCCCTACTTACGGTGTACACAGAGTACTCCCCGCCGGATTCTCTTGTGCAACCTAGTCTAATGTGCAGGGAGTTTGAGATGAGCCTAATGGGTGAACTACATTTTTTTCTTGGACTTCATATATTACAAATGAAGAAAGGAATTTTTGTGCATCAAGGAAAATATACCAAGGACTTATTGAATAAGTACAACATGTCACAGTACAAGGTGCTTAATACCCCTATGAGTTCATCACTCTCTTTAGACAAAGATTCAACTGGTAAGAGTGTGAATCAGAAGGAATACAGAGGTATGATTGGATCTTTATTGTATTTAACTGCTGGCAGACCTGACATTACGTTTAGTGTCTGTATGTGTGCCAGATTTCAAGCAGATCCTAAGGAAAGTCATCTAACTGCAGTTAAAAGAATTTTTAGATATTTGAATGGAACCAGAGACTTAGGGCTTTGGTATCCAAGAAGATCTAATTTTATGTTGAGTGGCTATTCAGATGCAGATTTTGCAGGTTATAAAGTAGACATGAAAAGTACTTCTGGATGCTGTCAATTTCTTGGATCTTCATTGATCAGTTGGCATTCCAAAAAGCAAAATTCAGTAGCATTATCAACTGCAGAAGCTGAATACATTGCAGCTGGTGCTTGTTGCTCACAAGTGCTATGGATTGCTCAGCAACTTAGAGATCTTGGCTACAACTTCAGAAATGTGCCAATTTATTGTGATAATACAAGTGCTATTTCAATCTCTAACAATCCAGTTCAGCACTCAAGGACAAAGCACATAGATGTGAGACATCACTTCCTTAGAGATCATGCAGAACAAGGTGATGTTGTTTTAAATTTTATCTCTACTTCAATGTAAATTGCTGATATTTTCACTAAACCATTGCCAGATGATAGGTTTTCATCTCTAAGGCTTGAATTGGGGATGTTAAACAAGGATGCATTGGTTTAGGGGGAGTATTAGTACCTATATGTGTATATGTGTTGGAATCTCAAAGCCTTGAGATTATACTTTCTGAAGCCTTGAAAGTATAGCTCAAAGCTTTGAAGTTTCACAGTCTGCAGAAAATCTCAAGGAGTTGAGATTGTTTTCCAGGTCTTGATAATATCTGCAATATTTTTTTAAAAAAATTTGGATCATCAAATATTATATCTTATCTTTTTAGATAACTGTATAATATTTGAATTACTCAGAGAATTTTTTAAAATATCCCAAAAAAAAAATTTCAAGATTCTATTTTTGCATGTAGTATTGCAGAGTCTTTTTATGACTCATCCTCTCAACCTACTTAAGCTGAAAGTCGGGGCTTTTTCTTCACATTCTCTTCCAATTTTCTGCGACTACTCTCTCTCTCTCAAATCCTCTCAATCACATTCTCTTCTCAAAACCCTAAACCCTAAAATGGAGTGTAAATCAGCCAGAATTCAACAACAAGGGAAGCCCTCTGGCAGATCCAAGAAGAGAGCAAACAAGAAGGAGAAGATAGTGATTTCTGATTCAGATTCAGAAAACACTCACAGTTTGCATGAGGATACTCCTCCTGCAAAGAAGTCAAGGACAGAGAAGGGAGATGAAGGTTCAAGTGTTGATCCACAACAGGAGACTCAGGGTGGTGATCAACCTAGGTCAGAGAAGAAGAAAGGGGGAGAAAAGAAAAAGGCTACTGAAGAGGAAAAAGGGAAGTCAACTCAGGAAAGCCAGAAGAAATCAACTGAAGGAGAACAAGAGAAGGACAAACCCTCTGAGAAGAACACTAGGGTTAAGACAGTTGCTGCTGCAACTAAGAAAGGATATCAAGGTAAGAATGTACTTCCAACTGAGTGGTTTATTAGTTCTGAAGTTAGAACAGTTTGGATGCAAGGGTATGCATCTTCTAAAGTGGCTTTCTATAGTATGATTTCTGATGAGTTATTGGATAAACTGGACATAGAATGCATGAGAAAATTGAGGGAAACTGCTGTTTGGAAAGTTTTAAATCCTAGTTCAAAGGCTTATCCTAGGTTAACCTGGTTATTTTATCTGAACTTGGTATCTGAAGGTGATGAAAAAATGGTTTTAACATCTAAGGTGGCTGGTGTGGATTTGAGGTTATATCATAGGACTTTTGCCAAAGTCTTGGGCATTCCTAGGAAATACAATGTTCGAGATTATCCTGATAGGAATGAGTGTTTAGATAAGGCAAAGGATATGTTCTTTGTTGATGGTGTTCCCTCTGGTCCAAAACAGTTGACACACTCTGTGCTCAACTGTGAAGCAAAGATTTTATTCACTATTTTGATGAGGAGTGTGGTTCCCAGGGAGAACCCAAGAGAGCTGGTAACTGATAAAGTTCTAATTTTGATGTATTTGATATCTCAAGGGTTTGAGATAGACCTGCATAAAGTTCTGATGGAGCATATGATTTATTGTGCAACCAGGACTAGAAACCATCCTCTTCCTTATGCCAACCTGTTACCTCTTTTCTTTGAGTATTTTGATGTGCCTGTGAAAGGAGAAGAAAAGATTACTGGAGGTTTTGGGTTGATAGATGAGACTGCACTTCAGAGGATTGGGGTAGTTCAGACTGGGAAAGGGCATTGGAAATTCTATTCTGATTTGTCAAAGGAGGAACTTGCTGAGAAAGATTTTGTAAAGCCTAAGGGGACTGCATCTAGGAAAGGACATGCCAATGAGAATTACTCTCTGCTGGTAGAGAAATTAGAAGATCAACAAGTTGAGATTGAGGATCTTAGGCAAAGATTGTTTGAACTGTCAGCTGAATTTCATCAGTTCAAGGGTTTGATGAATGCTATGAATGGGAAGTTAGATGTTGTCATCAAGGGCTTGAATCTGGAGAAGATACCTTCTGCTACTAGTCATGACACCAATGTGGATTCATATGAGAAGCTAGGAGAATTTTTGAAGAAGAAGAAGCCAATTCCAGTGGTGCTAGCTTCAAAAGACTTGTTTGAGCAAACTGATGAGGAAGATGCTGATGAAGACACAGATGTTGATGCAACTACAGAAGTAGATTCAGCACAGGCTAAGAAGAAAGTAGATGACATAATCCAAGAGGTGGTCACTGAAGTTGAAGCTGAAGAAGGTAACCAGTCTGCAGAAGAAGCTGCAAGTGAGGAAGAAATTGGGGATGGCTCAGATAAAGGCCAAACATCAAAGAAGAAGTGAAGATCAGAGACTTCCAAATCTCTGACCATCTTTCTCATTCTCTTCTATCTTTTCTGTCTCAAGGCCTTGACTTTTTAGCTAGTTTTTGGTTTTAAGTTTTTTTTTTTTTTTTTTTTTTTTTTTTTAACTCTGAGTAATGATCCTACATTTCTTCAACATTATTTTATGAAAGTCAAAAAGGGGGAGAATGTATTATGTGTTTTCTTTTCAGTATTCAGTGGATAGTAAAAGTTGGCCTTTAGTTATTTTGGTTATTTTTTTTGTGATAATTCTGTGGTATTTAGTTATCTGTTTGGGTTCAAATTGTTTTATCTGCAGATTGTGGTTATTTAATTTTTGATTATGAGTGGCAGGAAGATCTATGCAAGACTGTAGGTTTTGTCTTTCATCAAGGGGGAGATTGTTGAGTCAAGATCCCTGAATGTGCTTTGATTGGTAATTATTCATGAGTGATGAAAGACAAAAGGCTAAGATATTAGCAGCAAAGGCTGGTCAGTCATCTCAAGGCCTTGAGATTGACAGAAACTTTCAAAGCCTTGAGACTGCTTATTCTGCTACGTGTTCTAACATGTTTGTGTTGCAGAATTGGATATCTGATTATTCAAATCAGAGGCTTATGGTATATATTTGTGGATTGTACTATTTATACACATAACACAATTGCAGATGATCAGAACAGGAAGCATCAAAGCTATCTGGGCTTAATTGTGAAATACTGTGAAACAGGTTCAGAGCTCCAAGGCCTTGAGATATGCCTTGAGCTACTGACAGTTTTTACAGAAATTGATTTATTCTTTCTTGCAGGTTATGACTCTTAGTATTGTGATTATTTACTCACTTCTAAGTGTCTTAAACTTGTTTTCCATGACTTAATTGTTTTAGAGTAAATGCAGATTGATGTTCTGAGTTTATTAAACAGTTTTACCAGAAACTGTATAACCAAACAGTCTCAGTACTGTTAGTTGTTTGGATTTCGTTGTTGCAGTGATTCTTTGCTGTTGCAGGTTTGTTAAACGTGTAGGAGAAATCTCAACAAACTCCAACGGATATCCACCTGAAGCTGTTTGAATTCAAGTTGTAAACAGAAGGAGGATTTTTAGGAACTGAGATCCTAAAATCTCTCAGTAGTTGCAGCTGTGGATAAAGAGAGACTGGTTTGAATTTTTGAAAGAGAGAGGCTTGCAGAATACTCTGATAAGTGTGACAAATTCGTGGGAGATCATTCATTCAAACACACAATCATTCAAGCTTCATTCCAGACTTCTGAAGATCAAATCAATCCAGTCATTCCTGAAGAACACTTCCAGACTTTCAACAGTTTTATCTTTATACTGTGTTCTTCATTTGTACTTCATCTGTGTATCTCTATCTTATCTTAAACCTCAATTAACCTAGTGGTTGGTTGTTCAAGTGAACAACAAGAGGTTCTTGTTAGCTCAACAGTTAGTAGCTGGAACTAGATAGGTTTTGAACCACAAGCTGTATAGGTGTAAGGGAAATCACTTAGGCTTGAAGATCTAGGGCTGTTTCTGTGTGAGTAATAAGAAGTGTTTGCCCAATCTTGGTGGGATTAGATCCCTCAGGCAGAGATTAGGTCCATTGGGACTAAACTCTGTAAATTGCTTTGTGTTCTTTACTTTTCTGTTTGATTTTTATCTGCTGCATACAACTCAAATCAAACTAGGGTTTAAAGGCTGTGTAGTATTGTTCACAGCTCAAGGCCTTGAAGCTTACAATTTTGCCTTAGTGAGTTTCAGACAGTTTACAAAATCTCAAGGCCTTGAGATTTCAAGTTTCACACAAAGCTATCCTGTTAAACTTTAAGTTTTGCAAAAAGTTTCCATACTCTATTCAACCCCCCCCTTCTAGAGTATTTAGGTCCTGTGTTTAGTCTACATTACACACTTTCAATTGGTATCAGAGCTTGTGTCACTGTTTTTAGATCTAACAATCTGGTGACTATGAGTAATGTAGGAGATGGTGGATTCTCACAAGGAAGGGCTGCTAACAGACCTCCATTGTTCTGTGGTGACAATTTCATGCATTGGAAGGCTTTGATTAAGAGTTCATCATCGATCAAGACATGGAACTATGGTCAATAGTTCAGAATGGTCCGAGTATTATACTACAATTGATGGAGTCAGAACTGTCAAGTCTGAGGAAAATCTCTCAGTCACTGAATTGGAAAAGGTATCCAAAAATTACAAAGCTATGAATTTGCTATACTGTGCTTTGAATGCAGATGAGTTCAAAAGAGTATCAAACTGCAAAAGTGCCAAAGAAGTGTGGGATAAACTGGTGGTGACATATGAAGGTACAAGCCAGGTTAAGCAGACAAAAATCAACATACTTCTGAGGAAATATGAGTTGTTCAAGATGAATTCAGATGAAACCATCAAGGAAATGTTCAAAAGATTCACTGATGTGGTGAAGAACCTGGAGTCTTTGGGAAAGAGGTTCTCAAATGAAGAGAAGGTCAGAAAGATTCTAAGAAGCTTGCCAAAAGCAAAGTGGGAGCCAAAGACAACAGCCATTGAGGAAGCTCAGGACTTGAGTCTTCTTCAGCTAGATGATCTACAAGGAAAGCCGCTCACTCATGAAATGTCTATGAAGGATGTGGAAGGTGATCTCAGTGAAAATATCAGGAACCTAGCTCTTAAGGCAAAAGATAGTGAGAAATCTCAAAGCCTTGAGACTGAGGAGGAACCTTATGATGAAGAGGCTTTAGCATTGATCTCCAAGGCCTTGGCCAGGATTCTCAAAAAGAAAAGAAACTCTGGTAACAGGGATTATAACAGGGAAAGATCAAGACCCTCAGGCAGCAAGGATTACAAAGGTAAATCTTCATCACAGTCATATAAAACTAAAGTAATGAATTGTTTTGAGTGTGGTGATGCAGATCATTTAGTAAGGGACTGTCCACAAAAGAAGAAGAACAGAAACTTTCAGAAAAAAGATGGTGACAACAGAAGGAAGAAGGCTATGATGGCTTCCTGGGGTGATTCTGCTTCATCATGTGATTCAGATACAGAAGAAGAGCAAGCAAACTTATGCTTCATGGCAAAGCATAATGAGGAAAGTTCATCAGACAGACACATTGAAGACATGGTAAAAAATTTACTTGCTAGTCCATCTGATTTACTTCCTGAAATTCTCAAAAGTATGTTTTTGAATGAAGAAAGTTATAGAAATGAGATTTCTGCTTTAAAGTTTAAAGTTCATGAGCAGGTAAACGAAAACCTGGACCTTCTATTTTCAAACAAAACGGTTGAAGTTTCAAAGACAAAGGTTGAAAAAGACTTCAAGGCCTTGGACAGCAGGTTCAAAGTCTTGAAGGCACAGATAAAAGAGGTTGTTGAACAAAACACTCTTTTAACTGAAAGATATGCTGATCTAAAAGCTCATTCTAAGTATTTAGAACAACAGATCTGTACTTTGACTGAGAAACTTCAAGAATCCAAGAAGGTCCTAGCTAAGTTTACAGGCTCAGAACATGATCTAAATCTCATTCTCGGAGGAAGTCTGAAATCAATGCATAAAAGTGGGATTGGCTATAATCCAAATTTTCCAAAGAAAGGCCAAACTACTTTTGTTAAATCTGGTAGCAGACATTCTCCAAAATGTCATTACTGTGGAAAAATTGGTCATGTCAGATTAACTTGTCCCTTCAGAAGATCAGAACCTCATATTATGAGGAATACTTATCCTTATCAGCTTAAGGGACAGGTTAGGCAGATTTGTGTTCCAAAAGGAATTAGGCCACCTAATATGGCTGATTCTGAGTATGACTCAAAGTTCTGCACTTGGTCTAATAGCCTGTTGAGGCAATGATTTGTTTTTGAAGGATGTCACCAAGGCCTTGAAAGATCAGAAATGGATATTAGACAGTAGTTGTTCCAGACATATGAGTGGAAAGAGGTCTCTTTTTACTGAACTTACAGAGAAATCTGGCGGAACAATTACACTTGGTGACAAAGCAAAGTGCAATATCATTGGTATAGGTAGTATTGGTAATGGTTCTACAAATTCTATATCTGATGTTTATCTGGTAGATGGACTTAAGTATAATTTGCTTAGTATCTCTCAGTTATGTGATAAAGGTTATAAAGTTGTATTTGACAAGGAGAAATGTGTGGTGCAAGATGAGAAATCTGGAGATTGCATACTCACTGCTCCTAGGTCATATAATCTATATGCTATGAATACTAATGGTGTTGTAGGTGATAAGCTAAAATGCTTCAAGGCCTTGAAGGAAGATTCAAAGCTTTGGCACAGAAAGCTTGGGCATATTAGTATACATACCTTGAATAAGCTCATCTCAAAGGACTTGGTAAGAGGTTTACCATCACAGAAATTTTCAGATGATGAGGTTTGTAAGGCATGTGTACAAGGTAAACAGACCAGAAGCTCTTTCAAGCCAAAGAACTTTGTAAGTACTTCTAGACCCTTAGAATTGCTGCATATGGACTTGTGTGGTCCTATGAGAGTTCAGACCCCAAAAGGTAAGAGGTATATGCTTGTTATAATTGATGATTATTCTAGATTTACTTGGGTGATGTTTATCAGAGACAAAACTGAAGCTTTATCTGAGTTTTCTAAATTGTGCAAAGAACTTCAAACTTTGAAAAACTTACCTGTTGCATCCATTAGAAGTGATCATGGTAGAGAATTTGACCAACTTGACTTTGATTTGTTTTGTGCAAAGCATGGCATTTCACACAACTTTTCTGCACCTAGAACTCCACAACAAAATGGAGTAGTTGAAAGGAAAAATAGGAAACTTGAAGATATGTCCAGAACCATGCTGCTTGAAAGTAATTTGCCAAAGTTTTTATGGGCAGAAGCTGTTAATACTGCCAATTATGTGCTGAATAGATGCTTGATTAGACCTATTTTGAAAAAGACTCCCTATGAACTGTTTAAAGGGAGAAAGCCTACTGTTTCTTATTTTAAGCCATTTGGTTGTATCTGTTTTGTGCATAATAATGGTAGAGACAATCTTGGTAAGTTTGATGCTAGAAGTGATGAAGGTGTATTTCTTGGATATTCTCAAACTAGCAAAGCTTATAGAGTTTATAATAGAAAGACCAAGATTGTGGAAGAGAGCATTCATGTAATTTTTGATGAAAGTACTAAGGATTCTCTGAGTGAAAGTTTTGCAGAGCTAGATTTGAACAAGCATGAATCAGATGATGATGCTGTGAAAGAAGACAAAAGCAAAACTGCTGTACAGAATCAACCAGTAGAATCTCAAGGCCTTGAACCTCCTGCTGAACCAAAATCTCAAAGCCTTGAGACATAAGCTGAAACTTTCTATGATGCTCCCTCTACTGTTTCAAGGACTCAAAGCCTTGAAGGAGAATACTCCTGGGTACCAAGAAAGAAGTTTAAGCACCTTGCAGACCATCCAGCTGATAATATAATATCAGATCCATCAACTGGAACACAGACAAGAGGATAGTTAAAGAACCTGTGTGCTTTCAGTGCATTTGTATCCTTGATTGAGCCAAAGAATGCCAAGGAAGCTATGGAAGATGCAGAATGGATTATTGCAATGCAGAGTGAGCTGAATGAGTCTGAAAGGAACAAGGTTTGGAATTTAGTTCCCAGACCTAAAGAGAAGTCAGTTATTGGTACAAGATGGGTATTCAGAAACAAGCTTGATGAAAATGGCAAAGTGGTAAGAAATAAAGCCAGACTGGTAGCTCAAGGATATAATCAAGAAGAAGGTATAGATTATGAGGAGACTTTTTCTCCTGTGGCCAGGTTAGAAGCTATTAGAATACTTCTTGCTTTTGCATCTCACAATCACATAAAGCTTTATCAAATGGATGTTAAATGTGCTTTCTAAATGGATATTTACAAGAAGATGTTTTTGTAGCACAACCTCCTGGTTTTGAAGATGAAAAGTTTCCTGATCATGTTTATAAATTGGACAAAGCTCTTTATGGTTTAAAACAAGCTCCAAGGGCTTGGTATGACAGACTCTCAAAATTTCTACTTGAAAACAATTTCAGAAGAGGATTAGTAGACAAAACCCTTTTCATTAAACACCAACAAAGTGATTTGTTAGTAGTTCAGATTTATGTAGATGATATATTATTTGGTGCTACTAATGATGCTCTTTCAAAAGAGTTTTCTAGTCTAATGTGCAGGGAGTTTGAGATGAGCCTAATGGGTGAACTAAATTTCTTTCTTGGACTTCATATATTACAAATGAAGAAATGAATTTTTGTGCATCAAGGAAAATATACCAAGGAATTATTGAATAAGTACAACATGTCACAGTACAAGGTGCTTAAGACCCTATGAGTTCATCACTCTCTTTAGACAAAGATTCAACTGGTAAGAGTGTGAATCAGAAGGAATACAGAGGTATGATTGGATCTTTATTGTATTTAACTGCTAGCAGACCTGACATTATGTTTAGTGTCTGTATGTGTGCCAGATTTCAAGCAGATCCTAAGGAAAGTCATCTAACTTCAGTTAAAAGAATTTTTAGATATTTGAATGAAACCAGAGACTTAGGGCTTTGGTATCCAAGAAGATCTAATTTTATGTTGAGTGGCTATTCAGATGCAGATTTTGCAGGTTATAAAGTAGACATGAAAAGTACTTCTGGATGCTGTCAATTTCTTGGATCTTCATTGATCAGTTGGCATTCCAAAAAGCAAAATTCAGTAGCATTATCAACTGCAGAAGCTGAATACATTGAAGCTGGTGCTTGTTGCACACAAGTGCTATGGATTGCTCAGCAACTTAGAGATCTTGGCTTCATCTTCAGAAATGTGCCAATTCATTATGATAATACAAGTGCTATTTCAATCTCTAAAAATCCAGTTCAGCACTCAAGGACAAAGCACATAGATGTGAGACATCACTTCCTTAGAGATCATGCAGAACAAGGTGATGTTGTTTTAAATTTTATCTCTACTTCAATGTAAATTGCTGATATTTTCACTAAACCATTGCCAGATGATAGGTTTTCATCTCTAAGGCTTGAATTGGGGATGTTAAACAAGGATGCATTGGTTTAGGGGGAGTATTAGTACCTATATGTGTATATGTGTTGGAATCTCAAAGCCTTGAGATTATACTTTCTGAAGCCTTGAAAGTATAGCTCAAAGCTTTGAAGTTTCACAGTCTGCAGAAAATCTCAAGGAGTTGAGATTGGTTTCCAGGTCTTGATAATATCTGCAATATTTTTAAAAAAAAAAATTGGATCATCAAATATTATATCTTATCTTTTTAGATAACTGTATAATATTTGAATTACTCAGAGAATTTTTTAAAATATCCCAAAAAAAAATTTCAAGATTCTATTTTTGCATGTAGTATTGCAGAGTCCTTTTATGACTCATCCTCTCAACCTACTTAAGCTGAAAGTCGGGGCTTTTTCTTCACATTCTATTCCAATTTTCTGCGACTACTCTCTCTCTCTCAAATCCTCTCAATCAAATTCTCTTCTCAAAACCCTAAACCCTAAAATGGAGTGTAAATCAGCCAGAATTCAACAACAAGGGAAGCCCTCTGGCAGATCCAAGAAGAGAGCAAACAAGAAGGAGAAGATAGTGATTTCTGATTCAGATTCAGAAAACACTCACAGTTTGCATGAGGATACTCCTCCTGCAAAGAAGTCAAGGACAGAGAAGGTAGATGAAGGTTCAAGTGTTGATCCACAACAGGAGACTCAGGGTGGTGATCAACCTAGGTCAGAGAAGAAGAAAGGGGGAGAAAAGAAAAAGGCTACTGAAGAGGAAAAAGGGAAGTCAACTCAGGAAAGCCAGAAGAAATCAACTGAAGGAGAACAAGAGAAGGACAAACCCTCTGAGAAGAAGACTAGGGTTAAGACAGTTGTTGCTGCAACTAAGAAAGGATATCAAGGTAAGAATGTACTTCCAACTGAGTGGTTTATTAGTTCTGAAGTTAGAACAGTTTGGATGCAAGGGTATGCATCTTCTAAAGTGGCTTTCTGTAGTATGATTTCTGATGAGTTATTGGATAAACTGGACATAGAATGCATGAGAAAATTGAGGGAAACTGCTGTTTGGAAAGTTTTAAATCCTAGTTCAAAGGCTTATCCTAGGTTAACCAGGTTATTTTATCTGAACTTGGTATCTGAAGGTGATGAAAAAATGGTTTTAACATCTAAGGTGGCTGGTATGGATTTGAGGTTAGATCATAGGAATTTTGCCAAAGTCTTGGGCATTCCTAGGAAATACAATGTTGGAGATTATCCTGATAGGAATGAGTGTTTAGATAAGGCAAAGGAGATTTTCTTTGTTTTATGTTCCCTCTGGTCCAAAACAGTTGACACACTCTGTGCTCAACTGTGAAGCAAAGATTTTATTCACTATTTTGATGAGGAGTGTGGTTCCCAGGGAGAACTCAAGAGAGCTGGTAACTGATAAAGTTCTAATTTTGATGTATCTGATATCTCAAGGGTTTGAGATAGACCTGCATACAGTTGTGATGGAGCATATGATTTATTGTGCAACCAGGACTAGAAACCATCCTCTTCCTTATTCCAAACTGTTACCTATTTTCTTTGAGTATTTTGATGTGCCTGTGAAAGGAGAAGAAAAGATTAGTGGAGGTTTTGGGTTGATAGATGAGACTGCACTTCAGAGGATTGGGGTAGTTTAGATTGGGAAAGGGCATTGGAAATTCTATTCTGATTTGTCAAAGGAGGAACTTGCTGAGAAAGAGTTTGTAAAGCCTAAGGGGACTGCATCTAGGAAAGGACATGCCAATGAGGATTACTCTCTGCGGTAGAGAAATTAGAAGATCAACAAGTTGAGATTGAGGATCTTAGGCAAAGATTGTTTGACCTGTCAGCTGAATTTCATCAGTTCAAGGGTTTGATGAATGCCATGAATGGGAAGTTAGATGTTGTCATCAAGGGCTTGAATCTGGAGAAGATACCTTCTGCTACTAGTCATGACACCAGTGTGGATTCAGATGAGAAGCTAGGAGAATTTTTGAAGAAGAAGAAGAAGAAGCCAATTCCAGTGGTGCTAGCTTCAAAAGACTTGTTTGAGCAAACTGATGAGGAAGATGCTGATGAAGACACAGATGTTGGTGCAGCTACAGAAGTAGATTCAGCACAGGCTAAGAAGAAAGTAGATGACATAATCCAAGAGGTGGTCACTGAAGTTGATGTTGAAGAAGGTAACCAGTCTGCAGAAGAAGTTGCAAGTGAGGACGAAATTGGGGATGGCTCAGATAAAGGCCAAACATCAAAGAAGAAGTGAAGATCAGAGACTGCCAAATCTCTGACCATCTTTCTCATTCTCTTCTATCTTTTCTGTCTCAAGGCCTTGACTTTTTAGCTAGTTTTTGGTTTTAAGGTTTTTTTTTTTTTTTTTAAAAATCTGAGTAATGATCCTACATTTCTTCAACATTATTTTATGAAAGTCAAAAAGGGGGAGAATGTATTATGTGTTTTCTTTTCAGTATTCAGTGGATAGTAAAAGTTGGCCTTTAGTTATTTTGGTTATTTTTTTTTTGTGATAATTCTGTGGTATTTAGTTATCTGTTTGGGTTCAAACTATTTTATCTGCAGATTGTGGTTATTTAATTTTTGATTATGAGTGGCAGGAAGATCTATGCAAGACTGTAGGTTTTGTCTTTCATCAAGGGGGAGATTGTTGAGTCAAGATCCCTGAATGTGCTTTGATTGGTAATTATTCATGAGTGATGAAGACAAAAGGCTAAGATATTAGCAGCAAAGGCTGGTCAGTCATCTCAAGGCCTTGAGATTGACAGAAACTTTCAAAGCCTTGAGACTGCTTATTCTGCTACGTGTTCTAACATGTTTGTGTTGCAGAATTTGATATCTGATTGTTCAAATCAGAGCCTTATGGTATATATTTGTGGATTGTACTATTTATACACATAACACAATTGCAGATGATCAAAACAGGAAGAATCAAAGCTATCTGGGCTTAATTGTGAAATACTATGAAGCAGGTTCAGAGCTCCAAGGCCTTGAGATATGCCTTGAGCTACTGACAGTTTTTACAGAAATTGATTGATTCTTCTTGCAGGTTATGACTCTTAGTATTGTGATTATTTACTCACTTCTAAGTGTCTTAAACTTGTTTTCCATGACTTAATTGTTTTAGAGTATATGCAGATTGATGTTTTGATTTTATTAAAAAGTTTTACCAGAAACTGTATAACCAAGCAGTCTCAGTACTGTTAGTTGTTTGGATTTCGTTGTTGCAGTGATTCTTTGCTGTTGCAGGTTTTTTAAACGTGTAGGAGAAATCTCAACAAACTCCAACGGATATCCACCTGAAGCTGTTTGAATTCAAGTTGTAAACAGAAGGAGGATTTTTAGGAACTGAGATCCTAAAATCTCTTAGTCAGTTGCAGCTGTGGATAAAGAGAGACTGGTTTGAATTTTTGAAAGAGAGAGGCTTGCAGAATACTCTGAGAAGTGTGACAAATTCGTGGGAGATCATTCATTCAAACACACAATCATTCAAGCTTCATTCTAGACTTTTGAAGATCAAATCAATCCAGTCATTCCTGAAGAACACTTCAAGACTTTCAACAGTTTTATCTTTATACTGTGTTCTTCATTTGTACTTCATCTGTGTATCTCTATCTTATCTTAAACCTCAATTAACCTAGTGGTTGGTTGTTCAAGTGAACAACAAGAGGTTCTTGTTAGCTCAACAGTTAGTAGCTGGAACTAGATAGGTTTGGAACCACAAGCTGTATAGGTGTAAGGGAAATCACTTAGGCTTGAAGATCTAGGGCTGTTTCTGTGTGAGTAATATGAAGTGTTTGCCCAATCCTGGTGGGATTAGATCCCTCAGGCAGAGATTAGGTCCATTGGGACTGAACTCTGTAAATTGCTTTGTGTTCTTTACTTTTCTGTTTGATTTTTATCTGCTGCATACAACTCAAATCAAACTAGGGTTTAAAGGCTCTGTAGTATTGTTCACAGCTCAAGGCCTTGAAGCTTACAATTTTGCCTTAGTGAGTTTCAGACAGTTTACAAAATCTCAAGGCCTTGAGATTTCAAGTTTCACACAAAGTTATCCTGTTAAACTTTAAGTTTCGCAAAAAGTTTCCAGACTCTATTCAACCCCCCCCCTTCTAGAGTATTTAGGTCCTGTATTTAGTCTACATTACACACTTTCATGTTATTCAAGCAATTCCAAGTTATTCGATGTCCTGTTTCCTTCTACATTGTCGCTCTTTGACAAGATCGAGAGTTTAGTTCGTGATTTTTGGTGGAACCGAAAGAATGGTAGGCGAATCTGTTAGCTAGCTTGTGATCGTCTGAAGGAACCAAAAGACGCGGGTGGCATAGGATTTCACAATTTTCATGCTTTTAACCTTGCAGTGTTGGCTAAACAAGGTTGGCGGATCCTCACAAAACTTAATTCCCTATTGACTAATGTTCTCAAGGAAAGTAATTTCCAACAACGGATTTTCTAGTGCACAATCTGGAAAAAATCCATCACAGGTATGGCGAGGGATTATTGCTGGTAAATCAGTCCTTGATAGAGGTGCTTACTAAACTGTTGGGAATGGTACTTCGATTAACTTGTTCAAGGGACGATCGATCCACGATCGTTCAGTTTTAAGGTTTTCTCTTCCAATCCTTCAAATGCACAACTACGTGTTAGTGACCTTATTGACAGGGATAACCATCAATAGAAATTGGATCGGCTTGAAGCAAATCTCAATCTGGTTTATGTTCAAGTGGTTACTAGTTACGAAGCAGGTTGATTCTTTGTCTTGGTTCTTTGATCAAAACGGTTGCTATTCCGTGAAGTCTGGCTAGCATGTGGCATGGCCGCATGGAGATGAAGCAGACGGCAAACATAGGGGAAAGTTCAAATGGTCGAAATAAGTATCTCACCAAGCTATGGGCTACGAAATTTCATAGTCGGGCCATCCTTGCTACAGGGCGAGCTTTACATGGGGCACTTCCAACATCGATGAATCTTTATAAACGTGGAGTATGGGTTCCCTTGTGTGTTCATAGTGTCATAAAAGAGGAGGAAGCGGAGGACCATATTTTCCTATGGTGCAAAAAGATGAGCATTGTTTGGGACAGTGTGTTGGGAGACCGCTCTTGTCAAAAGAACCATTCAACAGTAAAGGAATGGATCTTTGAATCCGTAGGGGTCTTATCGGCTGAGGATATGGCTCGGATGGTGATAGCAATCTAGATAGCATGGCGCCATCGGAATTTGTGCATCTTCGAGGATAAACATGTTACCGCGGAAGAAACGGGGAACCAAATTTTTTTGGTCGTTGATGGGTATAACAGCGCAACTAATATGGAACCCAATCAGATTCAGGAAGGCGGTGGCCACCACTGAGCTCAACGACGACGACATGGCAGCCCCCAAAAGTGGGATGGGTGAAACTAAACTGTGATGGAGCGTGGAAACCTGATCGCGAAGCGGGGATCGGAGTAGTTCTCGGTATAATTTCAGCCATTGTGTGGTAGCTATGGTAGGAAGGATTCCATGGGTTTCCTTACCTCGGACTGCCAAAGATATGGCGCTCCATGAAGGTCTTTCTTCTTTCCATTCGTTTTCGGATTGATAAAATGCAGATTGAGGTGGATCTCCATGTTGGAATAGGTGCCCTAGAGGCAATCTATATTTAGTATGAACAATGTTTTGGCTAGAATATTAATTTATTAATTATTGTGATATTTAATACAATGAAGTCCTTTGATACGATGTGTTGTTTATCTTAAATATCCCTAGTCCATTATATTAGTTAACATGAATATCAAATATAGACTAGTATGTGTGTATATTGATAGGGAGATATCAAGTCTAACACATGGGTATGCATTAGGAGTAATGGCATACATGATTGACCCACGACGAGAAGGATACATTAGATTATGTTAAAGTCACAATCGCTTCTCGTAGTGCTAATACAATTGCAATCCTTAGACTTGAAGTCACTAGATACTCTCGTTGTGAAATATCATGCTTTGATATTATCAAACGTTACACCGTAACTGGGTAACTATAAAGATAGCCTTCGGGCATGATAGGAAGCAAGCTTAGAGATCGTAGTGATGTAGAGAGGATTTGTACCTCCCACATAATGGGAGCAAATATCCACGGCCACTCGAGGGATGGTGCTTATTGAATGTCTGGCCAGACTCAGATAAATCAATATGAAGATATTGATGTTATCTACTTGCATAAGCATATTCCCAGGATCGAGGAACTATGGATTGGATATACGAGTGTGACTATTTATGTCTCGTGTCCAATCCGGATATGGAGACAAAGGGATGATGCAATATGTGATATTGGGCACAAAGGTTTGTCGGGATCACTGACTTATTTCTATTAGTTTGGTGGCATGGATGTGTTGCTAGACACCGCTCTATTTTAGTAATAAGTTACTACCAACTAAGTAGAAACCTATGGGGTCACACGTCTAATAGAGTTGAACTAGATTTGTGATTAATTAATATGATTAATTAATTAGAAGGAGCAAGACCTTGCAAACTTAGTAGGACTAATATGCAAGGAAGGGACTAATCCAAGTTCATGTAGAACTAGAAAGGGTCTTTATGTAGTTAACAAGGAGTTGTTGGACTATATAAAGGATGCTATAGCTTCCTTCTCACAACTAATGCTCATAACACAAGTGAGTGGGAGAGAAAGCAAAAGAAATAGCAAGACAAGCTAGAGGCCGAAGCCCCTATCCGTCCGTCCCCCTACCCGTCGGCCACAAAGAGAGACCGACTTCTCTCTTTGTCCCTCGGCCGAAGCCCCTAGCCGTCCGTCCCCCTACCCGTCGACCACAAAGAGAGACTGACTCCTCTCTTTGTCCCTCGTTGCTTGATTCGTTCTTCCCTCTTCCTCTGGTCCAAGCTAGCACTAGGAGAAGGAAAAATCTAGATCTCACCTCTAGACGTGGATCAACCGTAGAGATGAGGACATTATTCTTCGTGTGATCTCCCAAATCAAAAGGTACACATCTTCCATGTCCTTCATCATGTTATGAATGTCTCTTTCTGTGATCCTTGGTGGGCTTTGAGTAGGAACTAAATTTTTGTTATTCCGCTGTGTTACCTACGTCAAAACCCAACAGTGGTATCAAAGCCACAGGTCGTAGTGCATAACATGATTTTATGTGTTATGATTTCAGTTTATACACCGTTATATTCATATTACGCGAAAATGAAATTAATTGGCATAGTAGATGCAAATTGAATTTGACTCAATATAAACAAGATATAATTTAACATTGTATGTGTAAATTGGTGAGTTTAATCACATATGTGAATAACTGGGTTCTTGAAGATTAGGGTTCATGAGCACATAATTGGAAAAGGGGTTTTTCAATTATGGAAACAATTATAAAGAAACAACCATGATTGGGCTACAAGGAAGGAAGGGAAGGAGACTAGGGTCGAAACCCTAGCCGTCCGCCCCATCTTCCTTGCGCACCAAGAAAGGCCGCGGGCCACAAGGGGAAAGTAGCCTGGTCGGGCCTATGTGGCGGGCGACGGCCCCTTGGGGTTCGGCCTAGGCTTAGGTTGGACCCCTTGGACCGTTGCAACCCTAATTTCCCAATTCAACTAAAATTGAATAAGCGCGTTAAAAATTGATTTTAACTGTATTATGTGATTTGTTGCATGGTGGATGGATATGGCCAAGATTGTGGATGTTTTGTATTTGTTGTGGTTTGGCTTACGGCCTGCAAGCTGATCAAATTAATGTAATAGTTAGTTAATTTTACGGCCTGCGAGCTGATCATCTTCCTCAACATGTGAGGCTTTATTTATTTATTTATTCTAGATGTTATGCTAGAATTAGAAATATTTAAATGATAGCCAAGAGCATGGAGAAGAAGACGGGAGAACCAAGAAGCCAAAAGACAACAAGGACTCTCTACCCTAGGCGGCTATGGTGGAGCACATGGAGATGAGCTTGTCACTTTAGGGCATATAGACATTATCATTGGATAGATAATATCTTAGTCTAGGGGCCATATCTATGCCACGTTAATTTTTCTTTTGTGGATGTTTAATTATTTATGTCTTGTTATTTATATTGCGTGTATGGCGATACTAGCAAAACGTTAACAAGATAATAATAAACAAAGATGGTATTTTATTGTGGATTGTCCAATCCAAATAAGTAGATCATGTTAATTAGATCAACCAAACGAATAAAGAATGATTAAATCCCTCAAATAAAATATTGTGTTTTGCCTTCTCTTGCCTAAACACCCTTCATGATCAGGGTCTACTAAAATTCGGGCTTGCCAAAGCAAGGCGATTTTAATTCACCATGGTGTGTTGTGGATGACACAAGCTAGTAATGTGTGTATGTTGAAGCAAGAGGTTGGATGCAACTGGGTAAGAATCAATTGGATTGATGAACCTAGAGGCATTACAATTAGGCGTTATCTAAATAGGTAAAGAATAAATAGTTATTCACCTAATTTGACCAAGAGTTGCATAGTATGCAATTGGCTATCAAAATCACCAATTCTTAGGAGACTTGCAAAAGCAAGCTCAAGAAGAAGTGAAATATGAATCTTGAACCTACTAGAAAATATACATGATATTTTCCGCATTAATGGCGAGGGCTATTAATCCGAGAAAAATAGTGGGAGCTATATTTAATGACCTAGCCATTGTTAAATATAGTTAAATTGTTCAAAATACTAAAATTGCACATTTCTCGTTTTGTAGAATTCCAAATGGCATACAATCACGCATCGACTTCATCCCTACGATCTGTCCTTGAGAAGGACAAACTGTCTGGAACGAATTTCTTTGACTGGTACAGAAATTTAAGGATTGTCCTTAAGCAAGAAAAGAAGTTGTACGTCTTGGACACTCCAATTCCAGCCCCACCCCAAGATGAGTCTGTTCTAGCACATGTAAGGGCACGTCAGAAACATATTTATGATTCTAATGACGTGACATGCCTCATGCTCTGCACCATGACAGCTGAGCTTCAAAAGCAGCACGAGAATATGGAGGCCTATGATATGATCATACACTTGAAACAATTGTTTTAGGAACAGTCAAGGCATGAGCGATATGAGGTGTCTAAAGCATTGTTCAAGAGTAGTCTTGCAGAAGGGAATCCAGTTGGGCCTCATGTACTCCGAATGATCGGGTACATTGAGAACCTCGAGAGACTGGGGTTCCCACTTAGCCAAGATTTGGCCACTGATCTTGTCTTGCAATCGTTTCCTGACAGTTATAACCAGTTCATCATGAACTATAACATGAACGAGATCAGTAAGACTCTGCCAGACTTGTTGAACATGCTGAAGACAGCAGAACTGAGCATCAACAAAGGCAAGGTCAAAGCCATATTGATGGTGCATAAAAGGAAGAGCAAAGGAGTTGCCTCTACTTCTAAAGGAAAGCGCAAGAAGGTTGCAAAATTCAAGGAAGCCCTAAAGCCTAGTGGGGGCGTGGCTAAAGGTGAATGTCACTACTGTAGCCAGTCGGGTCACTGGAGGAGGAATTGCCCTAAATATCTGAAAGATAAGAAGCTTGGAATAATGGTTCCCCCACCACCAGGTATTTATGTTATAGACGTCAATCTTTCTATTTCTTCATCTTGGGTATTGGATACTGGATGTGGTTCTCACATTTGTCGAAATGTGCAGGATTTGAAAAGAAGTAGAAGATTGACTAAAGGGGAGATAGATCTGCGCGTCGGGGATGGAGCAAGAGTTGCTGCATTAGCTGTAGGCGTTTATGAGCTATCTTTGCCTTCTGGACTTATTTTAGAATTAGACAATTGCTTCTATGTGCCTGCTATGAGCAGAAACATTATTTCCATTTCTTGTTTGGACGAGAAGGGTTTTTTATTTCAATAAAGGACAAGTGTTGTTCCATTTATTTTGATAGTATGAACTATTGTAGTGCGCATTTGTCTAATGGATTGTATATCTTTGATCCAAATAATCCAATCTATAACATAAATACTAA
This sequence comes from Linanthus parryae, assembly GCA_023055425.1. Taxonomy (NCBI): domain Eukaryota; kingdom Viridiplantae; phylum Streptophyta; class Magnoliopsida; order Ericales; family Polemoniaceae; genus Linanthus; species Linanthus parryae. Next base: position 18,381,480 of record JALGPY010000012.1, on the reverse strand, counting down.
AAGGATTAAAACTAATTATTTAAATCTTACATATCTATGGCACTGTCATTTAGGCCATATAAATGAGAAACGCATATCTAGACTACATAAGGATGGACTTCTAGACTCATTTTATTTGGAATCATATGAGACATGCGAATCTTGTTTATTAGGAAAAATGACAAAGTCCCCTTTCAATAAGAAAGGTGAGAGGACGAGTGAGTTACTAGCACTCATACATACCGATGTATGTGGGCCGTTCCCCACGCCTGTCAGAGGTGGTTATACCTACTTTATTACATTCACTGATGATTTCAGTGGATATGGATTTGTCTACCTTATTAAGGCCAAATCCGAATCCTTTGATTTGAATTTTTTACAGAATTCAACAATGAAGTAGAGAAGCAACTTGGTAAAAGTATCAAGGCTCTATGATCTGATCGTGGAGGAGAATACTTAGGCCAAGAGTTTGATGAGTATCTTAGAGACTTTGGGATAGTATCCCATCTCACTCCACCCGGAACGCCACAATGGAATGGCGTGACGAGAGGAGGAAGCGCCCACAAATAGGTATGGTGCGATCTATGATGTCTCAAACGGATCTTCCAATATCGTTTTGGGGACATGCTCTAATGACAGAAACTTTTTGTTTGAATTGTGCCCTAGAGGCAATCAATTTATTGTGACGAATATATGGATTTACGATTCATTATGTTATCGATATGGAGATATGTTAACAAGAATGAAGTCTTTAGAATATAAGTGATATTCTGAAATATCCCTAGTCAATTATAATGATTAATGGGACAATCATCTATAGACTAGTATGGGGTTGGATTGATATGGAGATATCACGATTCAACACATGGGTATACATTAGGAGTAATGGCATACTGGATGACCCACAACGAGAAGGATACATTAGATTATGTTGAAGTCACAATCGCTTCTCGTAGTGCTAATAATATTGCAATCCTTAGACTTGAAGTCACTAGATACTCTAGTTGTGAAATATCATGCTTTGATGTTATCAAACGTTACACCGTAACTGGGTGACTATAAAGGTAGCTATCGGGCATGATAGGAAGCAAGCTTAGAGATCGTAGTGATGTAGAGAGGATTTGTCCCTCCCACATAAAGGGAGTAAATATCCACGACCACTCGAGGGATGAGGCTTATTGATTGTCTGGCCAGACTCAGATAAATCAACATGGAGATATTGATGTTATCTGCAAGCATAAGCATATTCCCAAGATCGAGGAACTATGGATTGGATATATGAGTGTGACTATTTATGTCTCGTGTCCATTCCAGATATGGAGACAAAGGGATAAGTGCAATATGAGATATTGGGCACAAGAGGTTTGTCGGGATCAGTGACTACTTCTATTAGTTGGGTGGCATGGATGTGTTGCTAGACACTGCTTCATGTTAGTAAAAGTTACTACCAACTAAGTAGAAACCTATGGGGTCACACGTCATATAGAGTAGAGCTAGATTTGGGATTAATTAATATTGATTAATTAATAGAAGGATCATTGTGCAACACCTTCCAAACTTAGTAGGACTAATTTGCAAGGAAGGGAATAATTCTAGTTCATCTAGAATTAGGAAACTCTTTTATGGAAACAACAAGGAGTTGTTGGAGTATATAAAGAGGCTCTAGCTTCCTTCCCACTTAATTTTGATGTTATTAGACATAACAAAGAGAGTGGGAGAGAAAAAAAGAGAGAGAGCAAGACAAGCTAAGGGCAGACCGCCCCTAGCCGTCCGCCCTTCCCGTCGGCGCCAAGAAGAGGGGCCGATCCCCTCTTTGGTCCTTGTTGCTTTGATCTTCTTCCCTCTTCCTCCGGGTTCAAGCTAGCACTTGTTGAAGGAATAATCTAGATCTCACCTCTAGACGTGGATCAACCGTAGAGACGAGGACACTATTCTTCGTGTGATCTCTCAAATCACAAGGTACACAATACTATGTCATTTATCATGTTATGATGTCTCCTCCTGACGATCCGTGGTGGGCTTTGAAGTAGGAATTAAATTTTTGTTATTCCGCTGCGTTACCTACCTCAAAAACCAACAGTGGTATCAGAGCCACATGTCGTAGAGCATAACATGATTTTATGTGTTACGATTTCAGTTTATACACCGTATTATTGTTATTACGCGAAAACTGAAAATAATTGGCATAGTAGATGCAAATTAAATTTGATTCAATATAAACAAGATCTAATTTAGCATTGGATGTGTAAATTAGTGAGTTTGATCACATGAGATGTGTGGATTTTGGATCTAGATCTAGGATTTGGGCACATGCTTGGAAAAGGGGTTTTCCAAGTATGGAAATACCTAAACTTGGGCAACAAGGAAGAAGTTGTTTTGGAAACAACTAAACTTGGGCAACAAGTACGAAGTTGTTTATGGAAACAACTAAACTTGAGAACCAAGGAAGGAATTATTTTGAAACAATACCATAAGGGTGTTTTGGAAACAACCCAACAAGGAAGGAATTGTTTATGAAAACAATTCCATATATTGTTTATGGAAACAATTTCATGAATTGTTTATAGAAACAATTCCATGAGGAGGCCCATGTAGGGACCGCCCCTCTCTCTCCTTGCTGCCCAAGTAACACACGGCCCCAAAAGGGGCCGGCGCACCCCAGCACACGGCCTAGCCGTGTGGGCTAGGGGCCGGCCGGCTCGGGCCTAGTGTGGCGGTTCCTTGGTTGATTTTGGCCATTCTCTTGGTAAATCTCTTGGACAGTTTTAACCCTAGTATGTCCAAAAACAACTAAAAAATTTGAACAAGCGCGTTAAAAATTGGTTTGAACTGTATTATGTGCTTTGTTGCATGGTGGATGGATATGGCCTAGGATTGTGGATGTTTATTGCTTTGTGGTTTGGTTTACGGCCTGCGAGCTGATCAAATTAATGTAATAATTAATTAGGTTTTACGGCCTGCGAGTCGTCTTTTCTGCTCGACATGTGAGGCTTTTATTATTTATTTATTCTAGATGTTAGGCTAGAATTAGAAATATTTAGATGATAGCCAAGAGCATGGAGAAGAAGACCGGAGGACCAAAGGAGCCAAAAGACAAAGAAGACAAATCCCTAGGCGCGCAGCTATCGTGGAGCACATGGAGATGAGCTTGTCACTTTAGGGCATATAGATATTATCATTGGCTTGGTAATATCTTAGTCTAGGGGTCATATCCATGCCACGTTTATTTTTCTTTTGTGGATGTTTATTATTTATGTCTTGTTATTTATCTTTGTGTGTAGGGCGATACTATCAAAACGTTGACAAGATAATGATAAACAAGGTTGGTCTTTTATTATGGATAGCCCAATCCAAATAACTAGATCATGTTGATGTGATCAACCAAACGAAAAATAACTATTAAATCCCTCAAATAAAATATTGCGTTTTGCCTTCTCTTGCCTAAAACACCCTTCATGATCAGGGTCTATTAAAATTCGGGCTTTCCAAAGCAAAGCGATTTTAATTCACCATGATGTGTTGCGGACGACACAAGCAAGTAATGTGTGTATGTTGAAGCAAGAGGTTGGAAGCAAGTGGGTAAGACTCAATTGGATTGATGAACCTAGAGGCATGACAATTAGGCATTCTATAAAGGATAAAGAATAAAGAGTTATTCACCTAATTGGACCAAGAGTTGCATGGGATGCAATTGGAATGGTTCCAACCTAAATAACCAATTCTTGGGTGACTTGCCAAATCAAGCTCAAGAAGAAGTGAAAAATGGATCTTGGACCCACTAGAAAATATAATGATATTTTCCGCATTAATATGGAGGGTTATTAATCCGAGAAAAATAGTGGGAGCTATATTTAATAATTTAAATCCTCGTTGAATATAGTTATACGTCACAATGCTTTGTTGAATACCCATCGCATTAAACAAACAAAACGCGACTTTATGTCCATGAGATGGACAAGATGTCTGGAATCTATTTTCTAGATTGGTATAAAATTGAGAATTGTTCTCAAATAAAGGAAAATGTTGTACATTGTAGAGCATAAAGTTCTCTTCCCACCAACTACCAAAACACACTAAAGCCTTATGGAAGGAACATCAAATAATGGTTCTTTGGATGTAACTTGTCTCATGTCAAGCTCCCATGGACTCTGAGCTTTGGAAGCAAGATGAGAAATATGGAGGCGTGTGATATGATCATACGAGCTTTTCATGAAAGGATTGAAGTGTTTCTCCACTTTGCACTCTCTTGCTTAGCACTCGTCATGGTCAAGATGGAATAAGTTCGGGCTTGCCAAAGCAAGGCGACTTAGTTCATCGATATATGACGCGACGACACAAGCTAGTAATGTGTGACTGCTAAAGCAAGAGGTGAAGCGCAAACTAAGCTATCTCAATAGGATTGAAAGCTTAGAGATTGGGAGTTATCTATAAGATAGATAAAGAATAGATAGTTATTCTCCCAAATAGACCAAGAATTGCATTGGATGCATTTATAGTGTTTGTTCAAAAGTGATTTACTCAATAGGATTGAGAATCGTTATACAAACCACTCATAAAAGGATAAAGGCAAAACATGTTAATAGTTAACAACATGGGTAAAAGCAAAAGGGTTTGCGTGGACCTCATGGGTATAAAGCAAGCTTGTTGCTAAAACCAAGTTGCCTTAAAGATCTCAAATGTGTCATGGAGGAATAGAAACTGCCTAAAGTATCTGGAAGGAAGTAATAATGGAATTATGAATTCCAAATTAGGTAATTTTGTTATAGAAGTCAATATGTCTATCTCATCATTGTGAGTATAAGATACTAGATGAGGATCTCACATTTATATATAAATGTGGTGGATCTCAAGAGAATAGAAAATCGAATAAGGAAGAAATAAACCTACCCGTGTGGCAATGAAGCAAAGGGTTGCTGAATTAGCCATAGGAAATTATTTCTACCTTTATGAAATTGTTCATGAATTAGACAAAAGTGATTATGACCCTCCTATGAGTAGGATCATTATCACAGTTTCTTGTTTGGACAAGAAAGCTCTCTATCATAATAAAGGACAAATGTTGTTCCATTTATTCTGATATACATTATTGTAATGCAATTTTGTCTAAATGGATTGTATATCCTTGATCATGATAATTTCATGTATAACATTAATACCAAGAAGTTTGCATATAATGATACGAACTTCACTCATCTTTAGCATTATCGTTTAAGGCCACATGAATAAGAGATACATATCTAGAACTCCATATAGATGGAATTATATAGCTCATTTGATCATTGAATCATATGAGATATGTAAGACTTATATATTAGGCAAAGATATGATCTTTTGGGAATCATACATATTGATGTATGTAGACCAGTAAGCGCAGATACTAAAGATGATTTTCAATACTTCATCATATTTACTGATGGGATCAGAGAAATATGGATTTGCATATCTTATGAAGAAACAAATCAGAATCCTTTGAATATTTCAAGGAATTCAATAATGAATTAGAGAGATAGCTTGGCAAAAGTATTAAAAGCTCTACGATTGGATCGTAGAGGAGAATACCTAAGCCAAGAGTTTGACAAGCATCAGTGGGAGTGTTGGATATGATCCAAACTCGCTCCACCTAGCACGCCACATGGGTTTGGCAATGTCTAAGAGGAGAGTTCGGACCTTTTTGGACACGGTTCGGTCCATGATGAGTCAAACAGAACTTTCTGTTTACTTTTAGGGGCTATGTTCTAATAACAGCAAAATTCGCTCTTAACCTTGTTTCATCCAAATAAATTATGAGAACCACCATATGAGATATGAACTAGGAAGTGTCCTAGCAGGTCGTTCATAATGATTTGGGTTATTTAGTTTATGTAAATGCATTTACAGATAAACTTGGACTCAAATCGGATAAATGTTTTGTGGGATATCCTGAGGAAACAAAGGATATTATCTCTACACTCCAATCGAGAACAAATTGTTTGTTGCTCGAATCGCTGTGTTTCTAGATAGAGATTGTCTCTACAAGAAACAGTGGGAGCACTATAGAACTTGAAGGAGTTCATGAACCACAACAGAACATCAATCCGTTTGATGGAACATGAGCAGGATCACAAGGTGTTGTGGAGCAACCTACTCAGAAAACCCAAGAACCTTGTAGGATAGGTAGGATATGTCAATGTACTAGGGAAATAAGGATTTCACATAACCCGTGATATATTAATCATCGAGATGAGCCTACAACCTATAAGATGGCCACGTGCGGGGCATAATCTCAGAAATGGCTTGGAGCCATAAGATACGATATGGAATCCATGTATACCAACAAAGTATGGACTTTGGAGGAACCACCTGAAAGGGTAGGACCCATAAGGTGCAAGTGGGTTTTGAGGAAACCAACATGGATGGTAATATGATAATTTTTAAGGGACAACTAGTTTGAAAGGGTTTCATGAGAGTTCATAGTATAGACTATGAAGAAATCTTTCCCCAGTTGTGATGCTTAAATCCATTCACATCTTGCTTGTAGCAATCTGTTTATAGATTGAGTCAAGCTTCTTGGAGATTGGATTCTTCGAATTTATGATGCAATAAAAGGAGTTTGGTTCCATCAAAATTGAAGATGAGACTTGTGTTTACAAGAAGGTTAGTGGGAGCACAGCTATGTTTCTGGTCTTGTATGTGGAGACATACTAATCATTGGGAATAATGTCTCTACTCTGCAATCTGTTAAAGATTGGATAGAGAAATTGATTTCCAATAAAAGACTTAGGCAAGATAATCTATAAAATCTATGGAGATAGATCAGAGTAATTGCTCAGCCTGAGTCGTGGTACATATATTGACAAAGGTGTTGAAATGGTTCAACATGTATAGAATATGGATTCTACCTATGTCACATGGAATTAGTTTTAGGAAGACTAATTGTTTTCTATAATTAGATTGGAAAGGGGACCGTATGAATAAAATTCATGAGATACGCCATGTTATGTACTAGGCCAGATGTGTCATATGGAATGACACAAAGATACCAATCAAATCCAGGTGATAGTCACTGGATAATTATCAAGATTATCCTTAAGTACCATGATAAATAGAAGACAAGAAGAGTTTACTGTAAAGAGTTACAGTGATGCGAACTTCAAAGAATATTTCAGATTACAGTCAAGTTTTATGTTTTGCACTAGTGGGAGTGACTGCGAGCTGGAAAGGTTCCAGGCAAGATTCAGTCATTGATTCTAACATAGAGGACTGAGTATATTTATGCATAAGATGCACGTACTCAGAATATTCAATCTCGATCGAATTATTGATAGAGGAGATGTGAATATTTGCAAAGTACCAGCAGATGTCTCGCCCCTACGCGACGTAAGCATGGAGGGCCGCGCTGGATCAATAGGCATATGATGCAGGAGATTGACTCTAGTGCAAGTGGGAGACTGTTGGAATTGTGCCCTAGAGGCAATCAATTTATTGTGACGAATATACGGATTTACGATTCATTATGTTATCGATATGGAGATATGTTAACATGAATGAAGTCCTTAGAATATAAGTGTTATATTCTTAAATATCCCTAGTCAATTATAATGATTAATGGGACAATCATCTATAGACTAGTATGGGGTTGGATTGATATGGAGATATCACGATTCAACACATGGGTATGCATTAGGAGTAATGGCATACTGGATGACCCACAACGAGAAGGATACATTAGATTATGTTGAAGTCACAATCGCTTCTCGTAGTTCTAATAATATTGCAATCCTTAGACTTGAAGTCACTAGATACTCTAGTTGTGAAATATCATGCTTTGATGTTAATAAACGTTACACCGTAACTGGGTGACTATAAAGGTAGCTATCGAACATGATAGGAAGCAAGCTTATAGATCGTAGTGATGTAGAGAGGATTTGTCCCTCCCACATAATGAGAGTAAATATCCACGACCACTTGAGGGATGAGGCTTATTGAATGTCTGGCCAGACTCAGATAAATCAATATGGAGATATTGATGTTATCTGCAAGCATAAGCATATTCCCAAGATTGAGGAACTATGGATTGGATATACGAGTGCGACTATTTATGTCTCGTGTCCAATCTGGATATGGAGACAAAGGCACAAGTGCAATATGAGATATTGGGCACAAGAGGTTTGTCGGGATCACTGACTACTTCTATTAGTTGGGTGGCATGGATGTGTTGCTAGACACCGCTCCATGTTAGTAAAAGTTACTACCAACTAAGTAGAAACCTATGGGGTCACACATCATATAGAGTAGAGCTAGATTTGGGATTAATTAATATTGATTAATTAATAGAAGGATCATTGTGCAACACCTTGCAAACTTAGTAGGACTAATTTGCAAGGAAGGGAATAATTCTAGTTCATCTAGAATTAGGAAACTCTTTTATGGAAACAACAAGGAGTTGTTGGAGTATATAAAGAGGCTCTAGCTTCCTTCCCACTTAATGTTGATGTTATTAGACATAACAAAGAGAGTGGGAGAGAACAAAAGAGAGAGAGCAAGACAAGCTAAGGGCCGACCGCCCCTAGCCGTCCGCCCTTCCCGTCGGCGCCAAGAAGAGGGGCCGATCCCCTCTTTGGTCCTTGTTGCTTTGATCTTCTTCCCTCTTCCTCCAGGTTCAAGCTAGCACTTGTTGAAGGAAGAATCTAGATCTCACCTCTAGACGTGGATCAACCATAGAGACGAGGACACTATTCTTCGTGTGATCTCTCAAATCACAAGGTACACAATACTATGTCCTTTATCATGTTATGATGTCTCCTCCTGACGATCCGTGGTGGGCTTTGAAGTACGAATGAAATTTTTGTTATTCCGCTGCGTTACCTACGTCAAAACCCAACACTTTTACCATTAATCGTGTTTCATCCAAATCGGTCATGAAGACACCATATGAGATGTGGAATGGAAAGCGTCCCATAGTGTCGTTATGAAGATTTGGGGTCGCGATGTCTATGTAAAGCGTTTACAAACAGACAAGCTCGGGCCCAAAGCGGATAAGTGTAAATTTGTGGGATATCCTGAGGAAACGAAAGGATATTATTTCTACAATCCCGCCGAGAACAAAGTGTTTGTAGCTCGGACCGGCGTGTTTCTAGAAAGAGAGTTTGTCTCTAAAGAAGCAAGTGGGAGGATGGTAGAACTTGAATAAATTCAAGAACCACAAATCACTGAACCGATGATGGAACATGAACAGGAACCGCAAGGTGTTGAGGAAGAACCTGTTCAGGTAATGTGTGATATTTAATATAATGAACTCCTTAAATACAATGTGTTGTTTATCTTAAATAAATCTAGTCCATTATATTGGTTAACAGAACGATCAAATATAGACTAGTATGTGTGTGAATTGATATGGAGATATCAAGTCTAACACATGGGTATGCATTAGGAGTAATGGCATATTGGATTGACCCACGACGAGAAGGATACATTAGATTATGTTAAAGTCACAATCGGTTCTCGTAGTGCTAATATAATTGCAGTCCTTAGACTTGAAGTCACTAGATACTCTAGTCGTGAAATATCGTGCTTTGATATTATCAAACGTTACACCGTAACTGGGTAATTATAAAGATAGCCATCGGGCATGATAGGAAGCAAGCTTAGAGATCATAGTGATGTAGAGAGGATTTTTCCCTCCCACATAATGGGAGAAAATATCCACGGCCACTCGATGGATGGTGCTTATTGAATGTCTGGCCAGACTCAGATAAATCAATATGGAGATATTGATGTTATCTGCTTGCATAAGCATATTCCCAGGATCGAGGAACTATTGTTGGATATATGAGTGTGACTATTTATGTCTCGTGTCCAATCCGGATATGGAGACAAAGGGATAATGCAATATGTGATATTGGGCACAATGGTTTGTCGGGATCACTGACTTATTTCTATTAGTTGGGTGGCATGGATGTGGTTCTAGACACCACTCCTTGTTAGTAATAAGTTACCACCAACTAAGTAGAAACATATGGGGTCACACGTCTAATAGAGTTGAACTAGATTTGGTATTAATTAATATGATTAATTAATTAGAAGGATCACTTTGCAACACCTTGCAAACTTAGTATGACTATATGCAAGGAATGGACTAATCCAAGTTCATGTAGAACTAGGAAGGGCCTTTATGTAGTTAACAAGGAGTTGTTGGACGATATAAAGGATTCTCTAGATTTCTTCCCACAACTAATGCTCATAACACAAGTGAGTGGGAGAGAAAGCAAAAGAGAGAGCAAGAAAAGCTAGAGGCCGAAGCCCCTAGTCGCCGGCCCCCCTACCCGTCGGCCACAAAGAGAGCCCGACTCCTCTCTTTGTCCCCCGTTGCTTGATTCGTTCTTCCCTCTTCCTCCGGTCCAAGATAGCACTAGGAGAAGGAAGAATTTAGATCTCACCTCTAGACGTGGATCAACCGTAGAGACGAGGACATTATTCTTTTTGTGATCTCTCAAATCAAAAGATACACATCTTCTATGTCCTTCATCATGTTATGAATGTCTCTTCGTGTGATCCTTGGTGGGCTTTGAGTAGGAATTAAATTTTTGTTTTCTGAAAAGCTACTTTCTGATGTCAAAAGTAATATTTGTCGTGTTTGGTAAATTACTAAATATTTGCTTTCTGATTAGAAACTGCTTTCCCAACACAACTTTTGAGAAGTTGGGGAGGGGCTTTTTATTCAGACTGAACTTTTTTTAATTTTATTAATAGATATTTTGATCATAGAAATAAATTATAAAAAAAAAATTATTTAATTGTTTTAAAAGTTTGTCAAATCTGACATTGTCATTTCGAAAATTATAACATGTATAAAACAATAATTACCAAACACACAATGCAAAAAGTGCTTGTCTACATCAGGTTTTATATGAAGTTTACCAAACACTTTTTTAAAGTATTTCTACAACGACTTTCTCACAACACTTCCTACACAACAGCTTCCTAAAACGCCACGACATTCCCAAAATGGCCGTTTGGGATCAGATCTAAACTACCGATCCGTATCCAACCCGAATATATGCCAGACACAAAACGGATTAGACCTGGGTCAGACTTCTAAAGAATCCAAAAAAATAAATCGTGTTAACATGAAAACTCGATTTGAATCAATACCAAGAGAACCTTCACTACTTCCAGTCCACAAATAAAAAATATAAAGTCACATAAATTTCAATACACCACTTTATCCACAAATTTAACCAAATTTAACTCACATGAAATTTGTTCTTAACTCATTGTTTATTGCTCATAAGGTCGATATTTCTGTGAGACTAAGGTTATCAGCAACGTGGAGAACAATTTTTTTTATACACTAACATGTATGTTAATTATTAAACATAACTGTTGGAGGCATTTTTATAATATAAAATCGGATCAGATCGAATCGACTAGTATTGAATCGAACCGGATCAGCCATCCAATGGATCTGCTCTAACACCCTGAAATTTTATAAGGGTCAAATTATAATTTCTGAGTCAATTGTGTAAATTTTTGTTCAGCAGTGTTTGATAACATCTATACAGGGAATGTCTAGAATATAAATTTAAGTTGGGAAAATTTTACCATTACTGAGAAAATGGTGCAATCACGTAACTTTTCAACTTGAATTTTCGGCCAAAACTTGGCCAACATGAGATTGTTGGAAATGGTGGAGTACTTATAGATTCATTTGAAATGTTGGGACAAGAGGGTGATTTCAAAATTCCACGTTTCTCTCTAAATCTACTCTCTACCATAAAATTATGGAAATTTCACATGCACCCATTTGTGCATGATTTCCACTTGGCTTCACATCTTGACACCTCACTAGGGGTGTTCACAAACCGACCGCACCGGAAAAATCGGACCGCACCAAACCGAACCGTACCTAAATTAATGGTTCAACAATTTTTTTTTCTTAAGGAACGGTTTTACCGGGCACCAACCGAACCGACAGAACTGAAAAAAACCGCACCGCACCGAGAAAAGTTTGAATACAAATTTTAGTATTTCGTTTACTACCTCCCATGTTCTGACGCACTCCTCACAGTTTGAGTTAACACTTTAAGTCGTACAATCACACCATAGTCCGAATTTACTAAACAAAAAAAATGTATATCTCCACGTTAAGATAAAAGAGAAGTAGGGAACCACTATTTTTTTTTTAAATGTTGAGTTTATCTTAGTGTTTTTAGATGTATTCGGTAAGTAATAAAGATATAAGTTAAACGGTCTTTTGTTATAGTCATTTTACTTCGCGTCGAAGTTAGGAATTAATATATAATATAATGGGTTCTAAACCGAATGGTTTAACCGGACCAAACCGGAATTTCGATGCGGTTTTCTAATTTCTAAGTTTCAAACCGAAGGTATTTCAGTTTTGAAAATATTAGAACCGAACATTTCGGTTTAGGTGTCTCATATCATCTAAAACCGACCGAACCTGACCGTGAACAACCCTACACCTCACAGCTGAGATGGTAGCATCTCCTCTCCTTCCTCTATAAGCTAATGAGTGTATCATTCATACTCCAACCTCTTTTTTCCTTCCACAACCACCACGTACACCACCATCACTACCACCGGAACCACCATCACCACCCGTCCATTTCAAAAGTTGCTGCTATCACAACTCCTCTCCGTTTGGTGATCAAAATGAAAAAATCAATTAGAGGATTCATTAAGGGGAAGGGTATGAATGTACTTTGCAATTCTATATTGTCTTCTTAATAAGTTGTTTTCAAACAACTTATCTCCCACTAATTATTTTATTTTTTCCGCCTCATTAATAAATAAATTTCTATTTTTTCTGTCTTCAGTGTAATAATCTCTACATCAATCATAAATGCTACCATAGAATATAGAAATACCAGAACACATAGACCATCCAAACTTAGCTTGGATGAAGTGGTTATAATATATACTAGGGCATAACCCGTCCCGTTGGGACTATTATCATGTATTTACTAAGTGTTACTTCATAAATGTCGTTGAATTATTGTGAAAATACTATAAAAAAATATTGTCAACAATTTAGATGATACATAAAATAAGTCAAAAACAAAAATGATATGAAAAATGAAAATTTGAGATGACTAAGAAACGGTGAAGTAACCCATTCTATCATTCCATTACATTTGGAGGACCTAAGACTTGCCATTCACAAACGATAGGAAGTGTGATCATATACAAATGTCTGAGCAAGTTGCTCGTACTATAAGGGAAAATTATGGATTTTGTAACTCAACTGAAAAAGTGGAAAAAAAAAAATCAAACTCGTGAGCATATCATACTCTTCACCAAATTCATGATAGTCGTTTTAATTATAACAATTTTGGAATTCGAAACTGCTTGACAAAATGCATCCAAGAGATAGATGCCAATTTGAAAGAGATGAACTTGAACTTTGGTTGATATACATTTTATCAAAACTCAAGTTATTAAACACAATAAAAGTAATCGGTAGCCAACTCAACTATGTAGATTACGTGTCCGATTGTCAGGCTTAAGAGCTCCGGAAACTCTGTTCACTTAGCTATCCCCTCTTGAACGACTCAAAGTACTTATATAAGATTGTATAACCGGATATATATCTAATAGAGCCTAAAACCAATAGTGTCACGTCTTATTGTAAAATCCCCCCATTGCAAATCGAACAAATTAGCTGTTGTAGGACTGTGAAAGGATCGATCATGGTAAATCAAACTCAACTCATGACCAAAAAATTTCACAGCGCTAACAGTGTTAATTTGGTATTTCCACATAACCTAAGCATGTAATCAATTACAGGAAGCTATATAAGACTCATTGCTAAATGATCCATAGCGGCCTTCATCCATAGGTATTGCTGGTCTCTTCTATTAACTCATTCAAGCTAAGTACATCAAGTTTTTATTTCAAGCATAAACTCTCATAGCATAACTCCTCACTATTGTTGCCAAAGATAGAGATTTCCCATCTACGAATTACCTATGTGACTCAGCTCAAACAAAAAACTAAAAGCAGTTGTCTAATCCCCTTCACAATTGAATCAATTTCAGAACCTCGATCGTGAAATTGATCTAGAATTGAGCCAAAATTAGAACCCCAACCCAGAAATTTTAACACGTAAAATCGATCGAGAATTGAAACAAAATCAACTCCGACCTAGAAATCTGAAATTTTGAGATACACTCAAAAGAGTAGAAAAACCAATAAAGCTATATGTGATTTGAAAGAATGGTAGCAAGAAATCTCGATCAGTGAAAAAAATCCCCTAAAATCTTAAATCGAGGATGACAAATCAAATTGGGGTATTAGAGTACGGAGAGAAAGAGATAGACGAAGATTTCAATGGTGAGTATTGGGATCAAAGAGGACTACTTAAAACTCTAGACAACTTGAATATTTTGGTGAGGACGAGAAGAAGACTTGTTTGATTACTTGACTTGAAAAAGACTTATGTACATGAGTATTTATAGGACTCATGGACTCATGTATCTAGCACATTCTATAACTTTTCCTCCTCCTACCAACTACTATATTGACTAGGTGCACCAACCTCATTTACTAGGTTCAAGTCCCACAATAAACTTTGACACTTAGAAAGTCATATTCTAGAAACTAGTACCACACTAGAAAATGTGACAATAAAATAAATCAAGTTTATTATCTAACAGCGAGAATGAGTGTAGAGACGATCCAGACAGCGGGCGAAAGAAGTCAGCAGGAGCAATGATGGTTCCTTTGACATATCTTCAGATGTGTAGCAAAAGTGAGAGGTCAGAGGAGAGAGCCCTTTGTTGTTTCTTTCGATACCCACGTACTCACCTCTCCTCAAATTCCAACCTTTAGATAAAAATTGATCCAATAATTTTGAAGCTGGCCAACTATCCTAAATTGAACAGTAAAAGATCTCGTTTGGTTATAGATAGAAACAATTGTGGTAAATATTAACAGATGAAGAATACAATCAGAGAGATTGAGAAATTAAGAGACCACCCACAGATCAGAGAAAACAAAATTCCATAAGGAAAAAAGAAAAAGAATAATTCCACCTGAAGTTCAATTTACAACATCTCAAGTTCTCAACTGTCACTGTGATGTCCCCAAGACTCATTTATCACAGCACGCAACCACACCCTTCTTGATATGTTATTTCCAGGCAAATGGTGGAAATTACCTGTAGTCAGTGTCACCCTTCCTTCAGTTCTATGGTGGTTTTCAAATAAGAGCCATGAGTGCGCTGTACCTTAAAAAATGGTGCAAATCTCTCAGAAGAACTGTGAAAAAAATGGCAACCTTTAAGCTTGCGCAAAGAATGGATAGGATCAATACAATCTCTCTAAGAGAGATTTCACACCATTTTGTGATAATTACACACGCACTATATTATCCTGTGAAAAGCAAGGCCCAAACCACACCTGCAAGTAATTGACTTTAGGGGTGCTATCCTTGGTATGACATAGTTATTGGGATCCTAACTCTTCCAGCTACTCTGAGATCGATCAAAAAACTCAGAACTGTAGTCTTGGCTACCGAATGCCATGCGCTGAAACATTCTTATCTGAGCAGATTGTTCCCTTGAATCAAAGATCTCGCTTTGTCCAGGTTTCATCCCATTGGATAGGTCCGAGAACTCCATTATTGAGTCTAGAGCTCTTACAACCTGAAAGAGAGATGAAAATGGCGTGTCACAATTCAGAATCAAGTCTTCCTAGAATCTATGAAGCATGTTCTTTCCACAACAGGCTAATTCAAAACATTGGCCCTTGGCGTTTGTCCAATTAAACTTGTTTTGTTACTGCTAATTGTGGATGCATAGCAACATACTCATCCACAGAAGGGACTCGTAACTTTTCAGATCATATTACGTGTAGAAGTCAAATGAAAATCAGTAGCTCTTCCCCAAATCCATGAGTTCCGAAACTGAGAACTAGCATGAAAACTCGAATGAGAAGTCTCCTAACAAGAATATAAGTTAACATCCTAGGACATCTGAACAATGATTTAAGAAAGAAACATTTATTCGACAGCTTTAAAAATTAAGCAGTTCGGTTATGTAATAGTTTTTGATTCAAAAAAGCTTTTAAGAAATAATATTAAGAAAATTAGTAGAAAATATTTATGTTTCTATTCATTATTGTTCTAACTTCTATCCATTCCATGTCCATACACTTAATCTATGGTTTCCATATACCTTGTCTATAGTCAGAGGGAACCTATGCCAAATAATCTAAAAATAACATGAAAGGCAAATGCAGAAAATTTCGGGGTTTTGATCACTACCTGACTCATTCGTGGCCTCCTTGAGGCTGAATGGCGAATGCAAGCTGCAGCTGCTTCCATCATCCTGAACATTTCAGTTTCTTTGTAGTTCTTTCCAAGCCTTGGATCTACTACATCTTCAAATCTTTCACTTTCAATTGCTTCGTTAAGCACTGGGCGACCCTACAAGACAAGTTGAGATTTCGTAAAACAGTGTGCTCCAACAGACAATGCTATGTGGCTCATAATCCTCATAGGCTCAGGAAAGATAATTAGCAGTGTCTCATTAACTTTCCCAGTGCTAATTAACAGTAACCTCATTGGCATGCTAAGAAGAACATGTTTTCAGAGCGAGGGGCTACAGAAGGGAAGAGATCATATGTGCATTTGAGCAAAGAAAGCTGAATTTTAGTTTCCTCGTTTTACTTCTTTCCAACATCATATCAAACCTTGATTATTTTTAGCTAATCAGGCCTTTCAAATTAGTTCGACTTGTTATTTCTATTGAAATATATCATGGCACTATATTCCAGAATTCGGAGTCTCTTTTAAATGTGGCATTAGGGAAAACAAGCACCATATTTGGTCCCAAGCAATTTAAGAAACCATTTTAAGTCAACAAAGCAAGTATAGGGTATAAACTGTTAACTTTGCAGAAAATGTTCCGCTGTCCTTTTCGTTATCTTGATGACATGACTTAACAAGGTAGGTTTCACACATTACAACCTTAAAATATTTGCTTCTCTTCACAACAGATACATTTTTTAATAAATCAAAGAAATAGATCAAATGAAAAAGAAAGGGAACACTAAAAGCGACCACTAACATTCATGTTTATGCTCTTACCCATTCAACCAAGCTCTCATCACCAAGTGGTTGAGATGTATCCACAGGCTTGCGACCAGTAATGAGCTCTAGAAGCACAACACCATACGAATATACATCTGACTTTTCAGTCAATTTTCCACTTGTTGCATACTCTGGTGCCATGTATCTGCAAGGAAAATCAAACTTCATGAATAAATGATACAAGGAAACGAAGAAACGAGACATAAGGAAAGAAAGTTGAGGTGACGACCAACAAAACTACCAGTTGAGCACTCAATCCAAAAGATTATGCTCAAACCACATACTATAAACTACCTACCCAAAGGTTCCCATCACACGAGTTGTCACGTGAGTATGTGCATCTCCTGCTAGCTTTGCAAGGCCAAAATCCGCTACCTGTCAGATAAATTTCCATACTCTTTATATTTGATGGAGAAACAAAAGGAGACATTCAATTCATGGACAACTAGGTATCACATTTAGGAGCGGAATCAGGACTTTCCATTTCCCATACCTACGATTTATAACTCTCAGATCATAAAATCAATCAATAGGTTTGGGGGCTCTCTCATCGTGATATTCCTAACGTTAATTTAGTTTTTATTATTCTTTCATAAATATATTTTTATTTAATAATATTTTTTCCAGTAGCCCAACCGTTCAGCATCCTATCCACCCTCTCCCCCTTCCCAAAACAAAAAAGAAAGAGAAACCATGTAACCAATTTAACAGGCTTCTATAATGTCTTCGCCGGAATTCATCTTGAATAAAATTGCGAAAATTGACCATCTCATCCCGCCCTGGGGAACTATAGGGAGGATTACATAGTCAGTTTAAACAATTTGGGAACGTCACAATTTGGAACCCAAAACGGAAAGAAGAAAAAATAATCTGGAAAAAATATTGCAAACATTTACCAAAACCAGGTCTCTAATGAGTAAATTGTGTTAAAGATAAATGACATTTACGGGAAAGAAAGCGGTTGATATAGGGTGACGGTGATGGAGGCCCACAAATGCCACCTCAATAGAAGGGACATGTTTGCACACCTACCCAAATGTTTCCACCACGCTGCATTTCGTGTTCTGCTTTTCTTCTATATGTTTAGAACAAGGTTGGTGATCCATACGCCCCTAATATATGAATGACGCATGCATTTTTTCGTATAGACCTCCTTAGTTAACCTTATCAGCAAAGAGCACGATGTAACGAATTTGAACAATGATACCTGGACTACTTTGGCACACAAATGCATACCTGAGCTTCGAAGTTATTATCGATTAAAATGTTTGATGACTTGATATCTCTGTGAATGATTCGGGGATGGCCTGGCAAACAGGTAAAGAATGGAAAGGAAGAAGTTAGAGTGATAATTAAATCTCAGAAAATCATGTGGAAACAGGTTATCTCCATTCATCCAAATTGGGACCAATGCTAGACGTCCGTTATTACTCAAATCACATTTTAGGAGTTGTGGGTTTTTCTTTATAGCTGCAGCCAGCATTCATATATCATTTCCATAGCATGAGGTTATTTCAAGCAAATGAAAATGATTTCCACTCGTTCAGTACGAGCATGCAATCTGACTCCAAATATCTAAGAGTTAACTGCATGCTTCGCAATTACAAGGATTTAAAGAGAAAAAAAAAAAGTAAAAAAAATGGTAACTCCGGAAACAAAGACAAGAAAAATACAGTCTTCATGCAGATAAGCGATCCCACGAGCTGCACCAGCAGCAACTCTAATCCGGGTTGCCCACTCCATAACTGGTCTATCTTTTGCTGTAAAAAAAGCATGGGATGGGGCTATCAGGCAATTTTATCTTCTTCAGGACAATTTCAGATAAATACAAGTCAGTAAGATGGCTACGAAAAGTAGTTTAATCTATAGCTTAAAATATATTTAAACTGAACAATTCTTTTCTAAGTTTAGGTTAATGGATATAAACGTCTATTTTGAAAAAAAGCGGAAGAAAGATCAAATAAGTTGTTTACAAATGACGAAACAGAAGAAAATAGCGGAGTAATATTCAAAAGAAAAATTATATGCTCATTCTTCAGGAAGAAGGATTGAAGTTTGAGGCCCAATTTTATCATACTAGCAGAAACGCTTACCGTGAAGATGATAATGAAGAGTGTCATTTGCAACAAAGTCGTAGACAAGCAACCTTTGGTGATCAGATATACAATACCCAACAAGTGAAACCAAGTGGCGGTGATGTACACGGCTAATTATCTCAACTTCAGCCCTAAATTCACGCTCGCCTTGACCGCCACCAATCTTTAGCTGTTTAACAGCCACTTCTCTTCCATCAACTAACAATCCTTTGTAAACACAACCAAATCCACCTTCACCTAATATGTTCTGAGCCGAAAACCCATTTGTTGCCTCGCCTAGTTCTTCATAAGTGAAACAGGATCTCGAATTTCCCACACTACCTGGTTCTGGTGAATACATGAAATTGCTACCAGAAGGACTTCCCGCTAGGTGAGATGAAATTTGAGGCCTTAGAAATGATGTATCTGAAGAGTACAGGCAATGGATATATGTTAGTTCATTGATTCACCACCGTATCAACAATTATTATAGTACCTTAGCCAACTTCAAATATGCTGCTACAGAATTAAGGCACTATCTTGAACTGCATATTCCCTTCCTTTTTTCGAAAACTTCCTTTTAATCCATCATGTCAATACTTTTTTTCTCACTTTTCTCAAATACTTAAAAGATTCAAAGATTTAATAAGCAGTTTGAAAACAGGGGGCTAAGTATGCACATTGGGACCTCGGTAGAGGAATTACTGTCACTAAAATCAGTTAGCTCAGTTTATTCAGATAAATTATCAAAAAATAGAAGAGCATTAATGGATAAACAACATAACCATAAAATTTCAGCAAACAGGGTATTTTCAAATGTCATAGAAACAAGCTCCTGCAAAAATTTAGAAGAGATCTTCTGTAATATGTGGCTTCGCAAGCTTGATCTCAACAGTCAGAAACATAATAGGATAAGTACAATACTACATATGTACAATATCAACAATTCAGCTATGCAACAACTGCAATGACTACAACATAGTGTTGAACCTATTGTAATGGTTGTGTTAAAGCTCGATAATCGAGATCAAACAAAAAAGGATGATCAAGTAATTGAGATGAACTAATAGATGAACTGAACTATCTTGGTAACTGCTAAGTATTAGAACAAAATGGAACAAAAGTGTGAACAGATAGCAGCTATTAGATCAGATAGGCCAGTAAGCGTCAGCTGATTGTTTTTTGCTTCTAGTATACCAATGGCATTAAATTGCGTGATGGTAACAATGTGGTCCTTCTCAAGTACCACACAGACAACATAACTTTCTACCTTTCATATCTAAGCTTTGCTGCTTGCAGTAAGAAACAAAGTGATAATAATGTAGTAATAGTAGAACATGGTAAAAAGAAAGTACCAGACTTTTGGGAAGAAAATGGTGAAGGCAAAGTGTATCCATCCGACAATCTCGGTCCCCTTCTTTTCCGTTTTTTGGTGTACCAAGCAGCGAGGAGCACAAGACTGAGTGCCAAAAACCCAACAACAATGCCAACTGACACTGCAGCTCCTGCCTTGACATTACTTCTACCCGTTGATGAAGAATTTACCCCAGCTGGATTTGATGAGGTTGATCTTGCAGTTGGTTTCTCTGTAGGGAATGAGGGTAATGGTGAGATAGGGTGAGTCCCACTAGAAGATGAATTACTTGGTTGTGAAGAAGGAGAAACAGGAACTGGGGAAGATGATGAGGGCACGGAAGGAGGTGGAGCTGAGGAACTAGCTGGGGGCTTGGCAGTTGGCGGAGCTGGAGGAGAACCCTCAGGAGGG
Organism: Linanthus parryae; assembly: GCA_023055425.1. Lineage (NCBI taxonomy): Eukaryota > Viridiplantae > Streptophyta > Magnoliopsida > Ericales > Polemoniaceae > Linanthus > Linanthus parryae. The sequence continues at coordinate 18,360,570 of JALGPY010000012.1, read as the reverse complement.
TTTACATCCGGCGGCGCAGGTGGAGAATCGACAGAAGGTGGTGGCGGCAATGCATCTGGAGGAGGCGGAGATGAATCAACAGGTGAAGGGAGGGGTGGAGCCGGCTGCGGAGGAGTGCCTTCTACAGGCGTTGGTGGTGGTGACAAATCTGGAGGAGGTGGAGAGGCGGCGGGAACGACTGCAGGTGGTGATGGAGGAGGGGCTTGTGGAAGAGTGGGAAGTGGAGATGCTGGAGGTGGAGGTAATGTGGGTGGTGGTGTGGTAACGGGAGGAGGCGAAAGAGGCGGAGATGGCGGAGGGGCAGTGTCGGGAACTGGTGGTGGAGGTGATTCTGGAGGTGGGGTCGAAGAGTCGGTTGGGGTGGTTGGAGCTGGTGTATCGGAATTCGGGGTGGGTTGAGAAGGTGTTGGAGGATTTGCAGATGAAGATGGAGTTGCTGGTGAGATAATCCCAGGAACTACATTGTCCACAGGTGTTGTAGCCATTCCTCACCAAAATCTGTCTTAATCAACAACCTCTCTGTATGTATCTAACTAATCCCACATTCCTTGTTCCATTACAAACTCCTTAGACTAATCTATCATAATCACCAAAAGTACTCCACAAACAACATTCAGAATTGTCCAAAGAGAGCCTTCTTTAATCACTATCACTCAAGAACAGTTAATTCCAGCAATAAAGCAAACCCAACTGAGAAAACCCTAGTCCGAACAAAACCCAGATCACAGATGTTCAAAATCAAAACCATACAATCAACATGACTATCCAAGCAAAACCCAGATGAGAAAATCTCAGTGTGCCAAAAACCCAAATCACAGATTCTCAAAATTAACAAACCAGTACCAGCAAAACCCAGAAGTCCCAAGCTCAAGAACTAACTGTAAAATCCGAAACTTTCATAAGCAAATGCAGCTAACCCAAATCACAAAAAACAACAAAAACAAAGAAGAAAAAAGAAAGCTCAGTGTTCAAGAGAGGCTTACTTTTGTTTTTCTCTCTCCCAAGTCCCAACCCCTCTCTGAGTAGGAATATCCGATTATCCAGCTTGATTTTGAGAGAAATTGGTAAAGCTGTATGGGCAAGAAATGTGCAAGGAAACGTGGGGGCGACTAGGAAATAGACTTTCACGTTGTGAAGAGAGAGAGATAATACAATAGACTATGGAGAATTTGCTGTGCAGATAGTTTGCTGTGAGTGCGATGAAAGAGAGAAAGAGAGGAAGCGAAGTCAAAGCAAACATGTAGTACTAATGATTTTTATTGGCATTACAGGCCATGTTGTGAAGAGCTTCTTCAGCTGTGGAGTAGCAATCATACAGACATGTTCGTCAAGTTACTCTTCAAATTTTTTATCCTTTTGAAGTTCTTGGGTTGATATTAAGAAATTCGAACCTTCAGAGATCTCATTCTTCATTCTTCTTGTCTGTCTTTAACTACCATTTTGTTTGACTTAACGCGCTTTGATTTACATCAATCACGAGAATTAGGAAACAATACCATACATTTTTATTTTTATTTTGAGAAACCATCTACATAGGCCTAGTTTGGCAAAGATAAATTATTAGATAGATTACTGAATGTGTGATTGAGATGATGTGTAATTGTCTCTTTCTCCTCATCTCAGTCACACATTCAATAATCTATCCAATAATCTATCTTTGCCAAACTAGGTCATAATAAGCTACTACGAGAATAAGGGCTAGTTTGGTAATGCTGTGGCGGTTTAGAAAGCTGTTGTGTAGAAAGCACTGTGAAAAAGCTGTTGTGAGAATCTAGACAAAAAGTGTTTGGTAAACTCCGTATAAAATCTGCTGTTGAAAAGCACATTTTGACATTCTGTGTTTGGTAATTAGTGCTTTAGACTTTTTGTTAATGTTAAACTAGCATTTCAGACATGATATAATAAATAATATTATTACAATAAAATATTATTAATATAAATTAATGGATAATGATGTCAAACGATAAATTAATAAAAAACAGGTCGTAAAAAGCAACACCTCTCCTGTTTTTCAAAAGTTGCTGTGGGAAAGCAATTGCTTTCTAGAAAGCAGAAAAATAAAAAATTACCAAACACAAAAATACTGCTTTTGAATTCGAAAAGCAGCGTTCTAGAAAGCAAAAGCATTACCAAACGGGCTCTAAGTTATTCCCAAAAATGTGACATGTGAAATAGTTTATTCTCATCTAATTAATAAGTTGAAATAAGGAATAAGACATCTCATAATGTGACATATGGAGTAACTTATCTGCACTATATCGTAAGAATTATATATTTCATAATAAGACAATCTAAGTCATTGAAACTTAAAGAATTATCATATTTTTATTGTGATCATGCCCTCGGACACGGGATATGCACTAGTACAATACATTTGAGTGTCCATGTGTGTGCGCGTGTTGCTTTCCATAATTTCTCCTCAAAATTTTATATGAATTTGTCATATATAAAGCAGAAACTAAGAACCTTACATTTCCTCAAAAAAAAAAAAAAAAAAAAAAAAAAAAAGGAACCTTGCCAATCTGCTATTTGAGTCCCGCTGCTCTAGAACGAAAACACCATTTACCTTCTCTAATCTTAGCCTAGTTTGCTACACAGTGGACTACTCTATTAATATGTCTAGGACAAATTTTTTAGCTAAATTTAGGCCAACATTTTAGCAAGCTTGTAATGGTACTAACCCCATTTATCCATCTCCAGATAGCTGCTCTTACTCCATTAATTGCTTCCACAACAAATTTGCAATCTAACACAATGTTCACTCTCCGTAACTTCTGCTTCTGAATTTATTGAACAACCATTTACACATTTGCAACTTCTTCTGCGTCTATAGTATTTGATGATTCACATTTGGTCTCACATGTTGAATAATATTTAAGATTGATAACCGATGTTGATTATGTTAGAACACTGATGAAACTTTAACTCGTCTTTTGCTCCATTGTGCTCCAGTGAAGAAAGACTGGACCAAGTTGCTGAGAGTAGAAGTACTCCAAGGTGCTTCAGCGGGTTTCACGGAATAGATTGAACTCCAGTTGAATACGAAGTCAGGGGAAGAGTTGCGGATTATCTTCACAACGATCTATGCTATGTGGATAGGTCGAAACAAATAAATTTTTAACGTAATTGATTCCCATTGGACCTCTAAAGCAGAGGACATCTTGGCTCGGGTGAAATAATTTGACGAAGTCCATCACCTTTCTACAACCACTGGCAGACAAACAACACGGCGGGAGGTTAAATGGCTTCGTCATGAGGTGGGTATATGCAAAATAAAAGTTGATGGAAGCGGGGTTCAAGGTACGAGCATGGCTACGACAGGGGTTTTGATTCGAGATTGGGAGGGTGCTTTTTGTGGCTGCTATGGCCAAAAATACAGAAGTTTGTGTTTCAGCCAAGGAATCTAAGGCTATGGCCTTCATGGCTGGGGTCGAGATGGAATCAAGCTTGGGTCTCACCAACGTTGAACTGGAAGGAGATGCAAAACGGGTTGTTGAAGAATTGCAATTGCGCAAGAAGAGGGGTGCTCCTTTTGACATCACTGAATTAGAAGAAATTCTGGATGAAACTATGCTTCTGCTAGGAAATTTTCCAAACTGGAAGGTTGAGTTTACTAAAAGGGGAGGCAAGAAGGCTGCGCATCGTCTAGCTTATCACTGGAAAAGCATTTTGTGAAGATTTAGTTTGGACGGAGAACCCGCCATGTTGGTTAAAAAATATAGATGAAAAAGGATGTAATTTCTAGTTCTGCTCTTTCTTGAGTTTTCTATATCATATCCGTTCCTCAAAACAAAACATGTTGAATATTCCCAACATGATTTCTCAAGACTATAGCCATGCCGGCCATGCCCAACTTCTCCTCAACACTAGCATCACATTTTAATTTAATACCACTTTTCAAAGGAGGGCCCCACTTGAATTGATCAGACATTTTGGGCGGATCTTTTTCCTCCTCCTTTGCAATAAAAGATGTTGTATTGTCCAATGGGCTAAGTATAGAATTGAGTTGAAACTACCCAACTTTGACCGGCAATACTTTCTTGATTACTTTGGGTTTCTAAGAGTGCGAATATGTTTCAGAATCCTTGATGAGCCATCTTTGAAACCCTATCTTCAGTTTTTCTAAACTCTTCCTCTATTGAACATAAATTAGCTTTTGAAGTTGGCTTTGAAGTTGGACCAAACTGTCTTAGAGGGGCAAAACAGTAATTTACATCAAAGTTGTATTACGACTAAATTGATGTCTTGGTGCTATCTACATGTCTTACATGGGTAATTGAAGTCACAATAAGCTATTCTGGGTTAATGTGACCAAGGAAACTATTTGGGGGCTTTTCTACAATTTTATTAAATGTTAAGGGCTTAAGTGAAAGTAAATAAATATGTAGGTTCAACCCTATGACTACTTGGAAGTAATAGCGAAGGTGTTTGCTCATTGATGAGCATAAATTGACTTGTTTGGGGGAAATCAGGCACAATTAGGGGCTAGAATGTTATATAGTTAAATTTCATGGATTTGGTTGTAATTAATCGGAATTTGAGATTCAATCTTAAGTAAGCAACTATGTGACACCTATCATGGGGAGCATAACTAAGGGTTGAGGAACATTCATGGATTGTATTGATAAGACCGAGTCTACTAGGGGCAAAATCGTAGTTGTGGGCTAGACTGTCATTATGACATCTGCATATGTACCTTTGATAGACATGTATTGATAGAATATGTACCTTTACATGTGTGTAGAGATTGTTGTGATAGAGAATCAGAATCAATGATCAGGAATACAAGGCTAGCCACCAGGTAAGCATGTGATTGCTTAATTTTTCGATTGAGGAATACTGAAATAGATATATATGTGTATATGAATATGAAATACATAAAACATGGAATAACTAATATTGGTTCATATCTACACATAATACATGTGAATATGGGTATGATTCATTCTTGTCTTTGAACACTTGGTTGGTGTTTGATTCGTGTTACTAGATCTTTTTATGGTCATTTTTGTCTTAGGACGTCTGGCTATGGTCACAGACAGGGGGACCCGGTCTACGGGATTCTTTAGTTAGGAGGAGCTAGCCCTGACTGCATGCAGCTAGTACTACTCCCTGGATCGATGATCTAGTATGGGATGTGCCCACTTAAGGTCTAGTTTGTCAGGGAGAGGATATGAGATGGTTTGGTTTTGCCTTCCTTTTGAAAGTGAATCTAGTCTTCACAACCCTGTGGGTAGTGGATTTAGAATCCTCTAGATAAGGCGGGTCTATTAACGATTGTTTATTAACTTATATTTGATTAACTGGTTTATTCTTCCTTGTGATTTGTTGATTGAGTCAGGTTGTTGGGTTAGTACTTCTATAGGTACGGGTTAAACGTTTTCAAAACTATATATATTTATATATACTTTTTTATAAATCTCATCTTACTAGCTGTAGTATGACGTCATGACATCTCTACCTTCGCTAATGATGCGCAAACTAACGTAATGTTCGCAAGTATACGAATCTTGTAATACCGGGTGTAATTAAACTCGGGTGATCGTTCCCACGAGGACTATTTCGGGTTTTTCGAGAAATCAGTTTTAACTCGCAGAGTGTAAAAGGAGGAGTAGTTTAGGATTGTGATTGACTATAAACTGAAAATAAACAAAATAAAACGCAAATATTTTTTGTGATGTTTTTCTGAAAATCTTGAAAGTTTGTAAATCTAGGGTTTGGAATACTAGGTCCCAGGATCCCCTAGGGTTTCTTCAGAATTATGTTCTTCGGTTTGATATGAAAACACTCAGCAGTTTTGATTACCCGTGCCACGTACCGATTGTGCAGTAACCTTTCAGATTCCACACGCTGTCACGATCCTGCAGACTTTCAGGTTCCTGTTAAGCTGCCTAAGTCTGCAGTCTCGTTCTAAGTCTGCTAGGGTTTCTAACCTGTCCTGATGGCCCGGGTCAGATTCTCTAACAGTTGGTCTATACGTTTTTGCTAGCCCTATCTCCCTTTCTCTGGTCGGTCTATCAGGGTAAGGTACTAAATCCTGTCTTTTCTTCCTAACCCTAACCTGACGTTTTCACCTACAGGCTCGGGTCTATAGCAATTCTGGTTCGCGACTCCGATCATGCATAAACAGATATAATCAAAGACAGAATAACTGATAATACTGCTGAATTAAGATAACGTAATCATGAATTCATAATCAAACTACAGAACAATGTCTGAAAACGAAACCCTAGGTTCACCGAGAACCTAGGTAAAAGGTTTAGCTACTAAACGACATAATAAATTAACAAAGTTTCTGAATTTAAGAGAGAGAATAAGATCAAACTAAGTCTTCGGATCTGGATGACTGCTTTCGTGCTCTCCGGGGATGCTCAGACTTGTACTTGGATGAATTGTGTCGTGTGTTGTGTCTCCAAAACGAGTCTGGACGAGTCTTTATATAGTGCTGGCGAAGTTTCTGGACTTGTCTTTATTTACGAAACTGCCACTTCCCGAAACCGCCTCAATTTTTGTGCTGTCTCCGTATTATACGCAGCCTGCTGCGTAAAATACGCAGCCAGGGTCTTCTCCTGAGCTGATTTTCCTCACTTGTTGCTGCTGTCTGCGTATAATACGCAGACCCTGCGTAAAATACGCAGACAGGGACCCAGTATGTGCCTCCTCCTTCTTCTTTCTGCGTATTTTCTCCCCCTGGCTGCGTATAATACGCAAGGGGCTGCGTATAATACGCAGACAGGGGAGAAAAATGTCCAAAATCCCCTCCCCAACCTTGCTGCATGCGTATAATTCGCAGACCGCTGCGTAAAATACGCAGACAGCAAGGCAGGGGGCTCTTTTCTGCCTCTGTTTGCCTCCCGCTGCATTCCCGATCCATTCCTGCTGCATTCCCGGGCCCTGTTCCTGCATAGACAACACGAACACACCCGCGATTATATCTAATAAAAGTACGGAAAATGCATAAATTTATAAAGAGCAATAACTGACTCGTTCCTAAAACCGAGGCCTTCCGAGGGTGAAAATTGGCTAAAACATGATTTTTCCGGCACAAACGCACAAAAACCGAGCTATAAGATAACCTCGATTTGGGCGTTATCAGCTAACTTGGCAGGTGAGTACGCGGGAGATCGAGAAGTAGACAATCACTTTGAATTTATCACATCATAGTATGCAATAGTAAGTTTCATTTAACCTAGAGTTTCTTTAAATCCGTCTTGTAATAGAACCGTTCAAATTAGACTTTTTGCTAAGCATCTCCGTGCTTAGCTGAGGACATCTCCAGAGAGTCTGGGAAATCATAGTGTAGCTCTCCATCACTCTAGGATGGTGGTGTTACAAATGATATCACAATATTTGTTTTGTGAAAAGACAAAATTAGAAGCTCAATTAATAGGTTGATAGTGTTTTAATATTAAAACTGGAAAGGAAACAAGCATAAAACTTGAATATGATGGTTGGGGGGGGGGGGTACTGACGAGAGCACTATAAGTGCATATCTAGTCCGGATAGACCTATGTAGTTGGAATATTAGGATGAGATTCAAATGTACTTGCATTTCTTTGCATAACAGAAAAAATCCATGTTTTCGAGAAAGAAGAAGGAAAGTGGAAACAATAAATGAATGATTTACTACCGGAATGATCTGGACATTGGATAAAAGGATTGGTATGAAACTTGCATGACATAAATCAATCTGGTGTATCAATGACAATATTTGTGAATATCTGTTTTTCAGCCAGAGAGCTGGCATATGGTTGAAAGAAAATCTTCTAAAGTAAAACCAATATTAACTTGCATAGTTGGACAGGAACTAGAGTGGTTAAGTTTAGATATAGTCTGGATGACCTTGTTAGGCATCCTAGGTTTGGATGCGGTATCTGTTAGGGAACCGAATAAGTAGTGGTTAGGATTATGCTAGTATAGGAAATCGAGTTACAGGTGGAACATTAAGAGGTAACATCATAATGTATTAAGTTTAAGAAATGAGATACGTAAACTACGAAGCACTGAATAAGGTACATAAATGACATGACCCGTACCTTTTTTCGCTTTAAGTTGATTACGAATTTATCAGAGTAGAACACGCGCTATTCGGCTGCGACGGAAATACAAACCTTTTTCACTTTTAGATAAAAATATAGCGGAAGCTTTGAAATAAACAACTCTTTTTGATTTGGAATAAAAACATCATTTTTCCTATTCATTTGAGAAATAACCGTTTAAAAACATCAAATAAAATGAATCCTTACAAATATTACAATTAATTCGAAAATGCTTTAAATCTAGCCCGTCTATTGTGTCCGATCGATCCAATCCGGTACCTATAAGTATTTTAGGGTGAGCAAAAAGCCCAGTAGGTACCGCCTAACCACTGGCGTAGAAATATAATTATCAATTAAACTGTAACATCGATCACATATAATTATCATGCTTTATAAATCATGCGAATAACAAACAATAACTTAACAATCAACATATAATCATATAATCACGTATAGACCGTAATTACAGTAGATGTGAAAACTATATTTCCCCTACCTCAATAATAGCTTCAGGATAATGATTTTGAAATGATACGAGTAGCTCCAATATTTTATCTCAGGATATATCTTTTGCATCCCTATCTCTCTCTAACTTATCAGTAGTTGAATTGAATATGGAATGAGAAATAACAATAGCACTGGACCCTATTTATAGAAGTCAACGACCAACCAGATCGCGACGAGTCACATGGACACGTGTCGCACATGCAATGAAAGTTGTGCCACATGACGACACATGTCGCCTGTGTGTCACACATGGATAAGGATGGCCTCAGAGCATGACACATAACCCTCCTACGTGTCGCGCATGCTGGGACAGTCACAAATGTTGTGACACGAGTCCCTCTGCGTGTCACACATTTATTTGGCCAAATCTGAATGATTATCCTCAACCACCGCGTCAAATAAACAAGTAATTTAGTCACGTCAAGCATATAACAAACCACATATCACAAGATGCACAAACAATACTTAATTAGCACTAAGCTACTAATTATCACTAACTATCCCTAAATTTTTTTATCCTTAATTTAGCAATAAAATAAGAAATAATGACTTTTGGTCTCTTTCTAGACGAGCTTAACTAGTACTACCTCCGTTTCGTCTGTTTCGTCTGCGTTTGACTTTTTAACCCGTAACTGAGTCACTTTGACTTGGTGATTTGGGTACCAAAACGATGTAATTTTTTAACAATTTTTCATGGTATTTTAGAATAAACTTTCCTCTATAATACCATGCAAAGATTACCAAATTCTTGTATCGTTTTGCTAATCAAATCACCGGATGAAAGTAACCCAGTGAATAGTGACAAAAAGTGAAGTAGGCTGAAACAGGCGAAACAGAGGTAGTATAGTTTAAAAGTTATGAATTCATTTATGAAGTGACTAAATACCTAAACAAGAAATCAAGTTCAGTAATATAGGCTTAAGAAACGCGGTCTTTACATTCTTCCCTCCTTATAAAAATTTCGTCCTCGAAATTCAGCTTTTATTAATCGCATGTTTCTATTTAGAAATCATTCTTATCATGACATAAACAATCTCATCACTTTTTCATAGCCAGACAGCGTGCCTACACAACTCCCCTTGCGCCCATACCTCGCTTGGATCAAGTTAGCCAAGACCGAGTCCCGTGCGTAGGTGACGAGCGATGAAGGTACCACACTCTACCCCAAAACGTATCCGGCATACCACGCTTGGATCAAGTTAGTCAAGACCGAGTCCCGGGCGCAAATGTCGGGTAAGGTGGATTCAACACACCGGGCTGGCACTGCTCTGATACCAAATTTCACGAACCGTACTTTTTTTTGTTCGCTTTATGTTGATTACGAATTTATCAGAGTAAACGCGTCATTTTTTCGGTCGCGACAGAAATACGAACCGTTTTGCTTTTCGATAAAAAATAGTAGAAGCTTAGACTCTTTTCCATTTGAATAAAACCGTCATTTTCTATTCATATGATCAATAATAATTTACATATATCAAATAAAATAAATCCTAACACACATTACAATTATTTCAAAAATTCTACAAATCTAATCCGTCTACAGTCTCCGATCGATCCAATCCGGTACGTGTAAGTATTTTAGGGTGAGCAAAAAGCCCAGTAGGTACCGCCTAACCACTGGCGTAGAAATATAATTATCAATTAAACTGTAACATCGATCACACATAATTATCATGCTTTATAAACCATGCGAATAACAAACAATAACTTAACAATCAACATATAAGCATATAATCACGTATAGACCGTAATTACAGTAGACGTGAAAACTATATTTCCCCTACCTCAATAATAGCTTCAGGATAATGATTTTGAAATGATACGAGTAGCTCCAATATTTTATCTCAGAATATCTCTAGTGCATCCCTATATTTCTCTAACTAATCAGTAGTTGAATTGAATATGGAATGAGAAATAACAATAGCACTGGACCCTATTTATAGAAGTCAACGACCAATCAGATCGCGACGAGTCACATGGACACGTGTCGCACATGCAATGAAAGCTGTGCCACACGACGACACATGTCGCCTGTGTGTCACACATTGATAAGGATGTCCTCAGAGCATGACACATAACCCTCCTACGTGTCGCGCATGCTGGGACAGTCACAGATGTTGTGACACGAGTCCCTCTGCGTGTCGCACATTTATTTTGCCAAATCTGAATGATTATCCTCAACCACCGCGTCAAATAAACAACTAATTTAGCCACGTCAAGCATATAACAAACTACATATCACAAGGTGTACAAACAATACTTAATTAGCACTTAAGCAACTAATTATCACTAATTACCCCTAAATATTTTTATCCTTAATTAGCAATAAAATAAGAAATAATGACTTTTGGTCTCTTTCGAGACGAGCTTAACTAGTATAGTTTAAAATTTATGAATTCATTTATGAAGTGACTAAATACCTAAACAGGAAATCAAGTTCAGTAATATAGGCTTAAGAAACGCGGTCTTTACAAGAAAGGTTTGTGAGGTGGTCATGAGGTTGAGAATTTTCTCTCTGGTGTACTTTTGGAAATAAGTGATAGAATTATGGAATGATTGTATCAAGGAAAATGGGCTTGTGTTGAGTGGTAATAACTATAGTAAGGAAGTTGGGATCGTCATGATATTGGGAATAATAAGTTGGATGGGTATCGGAAAAAGTTTGTGAAGAGTTATATATAGAATTATGGGTCAGGTAGAAAGATTGTCATTTATCAGGTTGTGGGTGGATGCTGAAAGATTTATATATCAGTGCATTGTAATAAGACAAAGGAAATGAGAGGATCAGGATATAAGTGATTGATACGTTCCAACCACAAGTGTATGGTTGTCATTGCAGTAATAATCAGAAGAAGTCCGGATTGTCGAATCCCAGAAAACTTGTTGTGAATCAATTAGTATTATGGACTTCGTGTGGGCAAGAAATTGGATTTTTTTTTACTAAACTACGAATTGAAATAACAACCTAAATTACTAAGTGAGTTTACGAATGTGGACAAGTAGCAGGATTTCTCATGGATCACTAGGTATTCACCGTTAACGAATTACGCTTTGAAACACGTACGACGATTTAATGGCCAAACGAGCAAGGGTCTTTATTGCTTTCATAGCAAAACCTTTGTCTATGAATGTGAATTGCTTTCACTAACTCACGAATCAGCGACATGCATTACGGTCATCAATTATACTAAATGTTCTCAATCAATGATTGATTTCTCTAACATGCGGTTAAGTGTTTTGTTATGACAAACCCCCTGCGGAAACGAGCTTTGATACCAGTTTGTTATGATCTGGACCTAGCTTAGAGAACGATGAATTGATGAAAACAAGAACACAAGAAACACCCGATATAACGTGGTTCACTAGTGATTAGCTACCTACCTCCAGGACCCGAAAACCCATGTTTATTAGAGAGAAACACCACGAATACAATCCACAATGTTTAGGCACAACCTAGGTCCCTTATATAGACATATCGGACCAACTTAGTGCCCAAGACATTCCAAAACGACTATAGAACAAATAAGGAAACAACCCAGAAACTGCCATAGTTTGCCGCCCCAATTTGTTTCCTAAATCTCTTAGTCGCCTTTGACTTTTTGCCGCCTTTGACTTCAAGTCATATTCAACAAATCTCCATCTTGGCTTGAATCATCTCAGCAACCTGAACCTGAACCGATGCTTCTCTCCAATAATCAACCCCAAACGTTTCGCAGCTATATGCGAAACCCTCACGTCACAAGTTGCTGCAACTTCGCCAAGTTCCTGCAACGAGCGCCCCCAGCGATGCTCCAACTCCCGTCTAGTTCCTGCAATCGAACCCTATCGATGCTCCAACTACGGACGAGTTCCTGCAATCGAATCCCTGTTTGTTGTTCCAACTCCCACCGAGTTCCTACAACAAATTCGTTTGTTGTTCCGACTCCCACCGAGTCCCTACAACAAAACCCCCCCAACATGTTGCTTCAATTCGCACCGAATTCCTGCAACGTTTTGCGAAATTGCTCTAATTCCCACCGAATTCCTTCAATATCGCCCCCTTGCACGTCTCACACGTGTCGTGTCCCTCGTCATAGACTCCTCCATGCCAAATATGCCTCCTCATCAAGAGCATGGATTCCTTGCCCCCAAACGGGGCCTAGAGAACTAGACCATCCTCAGAAGTACCCTCCACCTGCAGCCAAACCTACAGATCTTGAGTTCATCCTTCGTCCACCGGTGTCTCTTTTCTCTAGAGTTTGAACAGACGTCACCGTAGCTTCCCTTGGCCGCCCTCATCGCGCCGGAACTCCGACTGTCTGAACCCCCATACGCAGCCCTATGCCGCGTCCCCTCTTGCTGAGCTTCAAACTCAGCGGTGCTTGTATCCGCGCCCCCTTTTTCAGAGGCCCATGGCAACCACTGATCTTGTTGCTTCAACAAAGCAGGCATCCTGATTCGCCACCTAAGGTTGTCTCTCCCTGTAAACTGTCGATCTTGGTCATCCCCTCGGTCATCTTCTCTGCAGCTCCTTTTCCTTATCCGTAACCCCCGAACGCGTGCTCCACCTTGATAGCAAAACCGTAGCTATGAATTTCACGGATTGTGAAACCCTAGCTCTTTAGCTCCACCTTGATCTTGTAATAACCGAAACCTAAGCTCTGAGCTCCCCCTGAATCGCTGAACCTGGCTCTGAGACCAGTTTATTATGACAAACCCCCTGCGGAAACGAGCTCTGATACCAGTTTTTTATGATCTGGACCTTGCTTAGAGAACGATGAATTGATGAAAACAAGAACACAAGAAACACCCGATATAACGTGGTTCACTAGTGATTAGCTACCTACATCCACGACCCGAAAACCCATGTTTATTAGAGAGAAACACCACGAATACAATCCACAATGTTTAGGCACAACCTAGGTCCCTTATATAGACATATCGGACCAACTTAGTGCCCAAGACATTCCAAAACGACTATAGAACAAATAAGGAAACAACCCAGAAACTGCCATAGTTTGCCGCCCCAATTTGTTTCCTAAATCTCTTAGCCGCCTTTGACTTTTTGCCGCCTTTGACTTCAAGTCATATTCAACATGTTTAATTCACTATCCGGGTAATTTGTCGCTTTCACTAACACATCACCTAAGACCATCCAACTGCAACGTCTCACAACAGCATGATAGAATAAGAACAAGAATTAAACATAGCAACATAGTTCATCAACTATTTAGTTCAATCAAACATGAATCAAATCCATAATTCGCCCAAAACGACTTCAAACCTAGTTTCCGATGAGAAATCCCGATAATTAACTTAGCTACCGCGGGATATGATCAACGAGAACAAGTTTACGATGATCATGAACAAAAACAAAGAAAGATGGATAAAATAGATCAAACGATGGAATCCTCACTTTCACGATGAACTCCCAGCTCCAACTCGCCTCTAGCTCCTCCTCAAACTTGTCTCCCTCTCAAAATATGACCTACTATGTCTTAACTACGTCCCCTAAAAGTCTCGAGCCCTTTATAAAACAATACAAGAAGTTTCCACAATAATCAGGCTATTTACTCAGTGTCTTCGTGAGATGGGTCTTCACACTTTGCGCCTGCATGCTAGTCCACGAAGACATCTTCTTCAATATTGAATTTTGTCTAAGTCCTCATCTTCGTGCGAAGAGGATTGGCCTTCGAGACTTGGCCTTCGTGCGAAGACAACCTAAGCTCTTCTGAATTTTCCTTATTTACTGTCTTCGTGCGAAGACATGTTTCTCTTCATGCGAAGAGAACCTGGTCCTGCACTTTTATATTCTTCTTCTTGCTTTTCTTCTATTCCGAAGCTCGTTTCTTCTCTCCAAATGATGCTCTCATGTGTAATTTGTGAAAATCACAACACGAACACTACCGCGAAGATCAAGTGTGATAAAATCATGCAAATGACACGTAAATCCATGCAAGAAACGCCCGGACTGTACATTTAAGCTCAAAATCTCATAAAACTCATTCGTTATTATTTAGGCTTATATTTCATCACTTTGCACCGAAACGCACACAAATAGCAATTTATAATGTACTTAAGATAACTCTTACTAATGAGCTATCAGTGATGAGACAATTTACACCGTAACTTCTAAATGTTATATGACAAGGGGGGTTAAAATATTATTGACAACACAAAGGAGCCAGTGCATAGGTAGATTTAATAGGAGACTCGGGAAAGAAATCAACACGAATGACTTAAACATGATTGGTTACATCAAGGAGTGGTATGGGAGTATATCGGGCTGGTGTAAGGACTAGAAGACTTCGAGAATAAGGAATGTGGAAGCATGATCTGCAGTGCACAAGGGATAGTGTAGTAGTAAGAGAGGAAGGAATGTTGATGGATCATTGAATCAGAGAATGTGAATCATCACATATTCACGGAATGTTATGCTCATAGTATGAAAGTGGTAAATAGTCATAATAAAATTGGAAGGGTTGTGGGCTTGTATTTATGTGGGTTCAGAGAGGGATAAGAGAGACATAAATATGTGGAAGTTAAGCACGAAACATGGTGGGGTAATTCCGGACCGTGCGTCAAGGATCGTTATGGGCAGTGTAAAGTGTCTAGAAGAATTAAGAAAGATGAAGTGGAATCAGATTGCTTATAGTACTAGGGGATTGTTAAAAAGAGTGTTTAGACGGGACCGATAACTGAGTGGTACATCAGGGGCCGTAAGGAATAGAGTGTGGAAATGCATTGACTCGAGGATATAGGTTACCCTGAGGTGTTGCATTGGAAGTGGGGACATAAGAAGGTTTGAATAAGGTATCTAACTACATTAAGAAGTATTAGGCGATCGAGGAAAGGTTAGTGGGAGTAGAGGATCACAAAAATACAAAGGACTTGGGTGATTAGGGTGACAAGAATGAGAAGGGAGTTAGTGAGTGTGTGATGGGTGTTGAAAGAGTTGTCTGACGCGTATGGTACCACACTAACATAAGGAGTGAGTATAAGAATAGTAGCCACTTACAAGTAACAGAGATGGGGAAACTTTGACCGTTCATTGGGATAAAGGGAAGTGGGGCATACATGGGTATTAGTTGGAAGTATAAGGGCCACGGTGAATTACATACCAGAGAAAAGGAACTGGGGATATCGAATCAAGATGGGGTTTGGACAAGTTAATTTTGCTAGATTATCAATAATTGTCACGAGTTTAGGAGGATCGTGAAAACAGACCTGAGCGGTACATCGAAAGTTGTAACGAACTGTTGTATGAAGACATCAGATGGAGGTAATAAATCGTCATGGGGAAACAAAAGCAAAGAAGCAACGGGAAAAAGAACGAGGAAGTGACAGGGTGAGATCAATGAACTTCACTCATTGATGGCTAAACTAAAGAAAGGAGGGGACAACTCATCTAGGCAAAGGAAAACTATGGTTCAGTAAGAGTACTAGGAAGGGAATTTGGATACACCGTGAAAACCGGTTGGTGATAAGGGAATTATCGTGAATATGTTAAGGGAAAATATAGGCTACTTGAGTTGCTATTGTTGTGAAAAACGAAATATGCAGAAAAGAAGAACTAAACACACAGATTTACGCGGTTCGGCAAAACAGCCTACGTCCACGGAATTGCAGAGATTTCACTAAAAAGAGACGAAACGTCTCAGAGAGAATTACAAGCGAAATCAGAACGCTCAACATACTTGCTACGAACCCTAAGAACTCTATAAATAGACGACCTATTAAACCGGGCCGGACCCAAGCCCAAACGGGTCAAACCGGGTTAAAATATTTTTTTCGGTAGAGCTGCCCCCTGAACCCACGCGAGACATGTCCGTGGCCGCTACGGCTTGGGCAGCCTTCGCTCTACGAATCATGTCTCCTTTTTCGGGTCGTAGCAAAACATGATCTGGGTCGATTCATAAAATGGGCCGCCCACGAACCAGGGCTCCACCCCAACAACTATTTAGGGAATAACTTGTGGCGGACGTTGGGAAAGAGTTCTTAAATTTGTTGCCTAGGCATGTCCGCCTGCAAGGCATGACATATATCTTCAGAGTAAAGTTCAGATTAGTTTTTGAGGAGTTCAACGGGAACTTGTCAGAAGTAACAATCATACATCTAAAGTGAGTGATTAACCAAGAGTTTTCGTGTGATTTGTTTCATTATTCCCATCTTTCAAATATTCAATCTGGCCCTGGATCTGAGTATTGCTATGATAGGCTAACACAATTTAAGAATGGGACTGCTGTATTTTTTGTTCCAAAAACTATTCGACTAGATACATAAAGGGAATGGTTGCTCTCGACTCTCGTGCAGTTCTTTTATATAGTGTAAGCCGATTTATGAAAGAACAACAAGATAAGTCACCTTGCTTGCGTAAACATTTTGATGAACCCTAATTCAGCAAAGTAAAAACAAAAAGTTCACCAAAAAAAGAAGTGAAAACAAGAACAGGTAGAACTCATCGCTCATCCTCAAAGAAAAGAAACATGCAAGGACAAGAAAAACCAAATTTGTTGAACAAATTTGTTTCATTCACCTCTGCTATGGATCCACCAGAGAAGATTGGTAAGCGAATTGCCATCATCATGCCCTTTCAACTTCCGAATCTTCCTCAAAGCTCTGTCTTTGTCGTAAATCCCTTCCAAGGCATAGAGAAACCCCTTCCACCCTTCACCCACACCCTTCCTTGACAAAGAAGGCAATGTCCATGCCACAACCTGCTTCACAAACTCAGTTTCAGAGAACAAGACCTCACTGATTGGAACTATAGGCAACAGGTGAATACCAAGTCTGAACTCTTTCTGTTCAGAGGGTGCAAACCAGAGACCACTGTCCCTCTTGGTGGACCATAAAATCCCCACCAGACGGTTCTCCCTAGTGAAATCTGGCGGATACAATGTATCCCCTTCCTTTACATGCCACCATTTCTTAGCTGAATGAATCTCCAGAGAAGCCAGAGTCGATCCGATGGAAACAAGGTCATCATCTCCATAAGCCATCCCCATTAGAGCTGCAGAATAGTATGCGTTCACAGCCTCACTCGTGCTCTCTTGGTTTCTTCCATCAGGAAACTCTGTCAGCCCGCTAGCCCAAGAGTGAAGCTTCCACAAATCAAAGTTCCTCAACTGAGGGTAATTCGGATTCTCACGCTTTCCCAAATTCATATAATCTGTCATTAGTGAGTAAGCTTGAGGCTTGTACTTCTTTCCCCAAGCTGGGTCAATCTTTGCAAGTACAGCAATCCCATAGAGAAAGTAACCCAAATGGAAATGGTGGTCGTTGTAGATTCCAAACCCGAAATCAGCCGAAGTATCCAGAGATCCTTGCTTTGTCACAATGCCACCCCACTTCTTCTCATACAAGAAACCATTTGCTTCAAATTTCCCCTCTAACCATGGCTCAATTGTAGCCTTCAAGAACTTCCGGATTGCTGGGATGACATTATGATAACTCAGCTCATCAGCAATCAACGCCAGCCTCGCACCCCTTGCAATCAATTTCGCGTAAAAGTATGAAGATGTGGTTGATATGTTTGCTGGATTGAGATCCTTCACATCAGTAACAAGTGCCTTGATAATTTCAGGATGTGATTCTTCTTTGACACCTTTGATTGAGTGCCAAGTGACAGAAACAGGTTCACTTCTCAATGACCATGAATCTCCAACAACACCCACAAGATCACCATCAATGCTCTTGTACTTGAAATCATTCAAAACTGTGATTCCATTACGAGATAGAAGCTGAAGATGGAGAGGGTGGGCAAGTAAGAGGAGATCACCCCGCCCTCTCTTACTCCATTTGTAATCCAATGAAAAAGGATGACGAAACACAGCTTCACCTGATACAGGGTAACAAGTACTGAAGTGATCAAGGATGGACTCGAATCCAGAATTGGACTCAGGTAACACCGCAATCCGAATTACACCTGAAAACCCACCACCACAAGTAGTTATGGAAGAAATGTTATGAGAAAGAGTAATCGGTGATGATGCATACAAAAGCCATGTTTGGTTGTTATTGAGCTTGATTGTGTATTTGGTGAGAGCAGTATTTGAAGTGAATTCAAGAATGGCATGAATTGTTGAAATTAAAATAGGGACATTGGTGGTTGCAAGGCACGTCAAATAAGGGCTACCCCTAACAAGGAAGAATCTGAGCTTAGCAGAGGGAAGATCAAGGGTCAAACCCAGATCACTGAATGAGGATATTACATGTCTCGAATTCGGGCTAGTGTTGTTGGCCGCAGAGATGGTGAGATCAGCCTTAAAAACTTGGATGAAGGAGGTGGAGTTGGACGATTGAGATGGGTAGCTGAGGGAGAGACTAGAGTGAGCAGATTTGATGAGATATGGATGGATGTACTCAAACTGGTCACCATTTTTTAAGACAAAGTTTTGGAAGAATGAATTGGTGGGTAGAGGGGAAGAGAGGAGATGTGGGGAGAAGAAGACGGATGGGTCTGGGACTACTGTGGTTTTCGCTTCAGGGAAGAGGAAGGGAAGGCTTTGGCATTGAAGAGCTTTGAAGAGAGTAATAGCTAGTAATACATGCCATAAACCAAGAATGGTTTCCTTCATTTGGACTCAGAGGAGTTTGTGGAGAGGCGATACTTGAAGATTAAAAGCATGAAGCATTGAGCTATGTTGCTGACACAGAGCTCGAGTATGAAAACACAAATCTGGGGTTTAGATTTAAATCCGGATTTGGGATGATACCAATGTCCTTCTGCTGATTTTCTATTAACACCATTGTCATAGAAAACTTGTTATATATTCAATAGTGGCAACAGTAAATGAAAATTCTGCATAAACAAAGATAAGTGAAGGGAGTGGGTGGAGAGTAGAGGGAATATGTCAACAATTCATCGACACTTAGAACGTGCTGGATGCAGACCATGAGGTGTTATTGGTACGACTAATTAAATTTGGTAGTACTATTCGAGAACACGTTTTCACAAGTGCTACGAGAGTGCAACCTAGATGAAAAATTCTCACTAATACATGTTTGCAATTATCCAAGTGGTCGCAGTCTCAAGAGATAGAGCGAAAAAGATTGAATTACGAATAATTCAAGAAACTGAAGTTGAAATGAAGGTAAAGAATTTGAGGCCTAGTCAGAGGTATGTATTTGAATACTGGATACGGCGAAATTAAAACCCTTTTTGTCAGTGAAGAGAAGGAGAGAAAAGAGAGAGGAGAGAATCCAGAAGAACACAAAATGATTTCTTAGAGAATGAGTGAAGCTCAAGTTCAGCTAGATATAGAGGTAGATTTAATTTGTCAATGCTTGTTTGCTCAAAGAGAATCATATAATTAACAAACCATTTCTTTTCCTTAAGTGGTGCACTGGTGCCCGTTGTTGTGGCAAAACATGGTAAGCTGTTAGAATTGTCATTCACCCAATCAAGTAGTTCCATCTTTAGGAATTCAGTCAGCACATTTATTTTCATATCTCGAAATTAATCTTCTTTTTAAGTACTGGGGATAGAATATTCACTCTACACTGTAATTGGCAATCTTGCTTGCGAGAGAGTAATTGATGGAGAAAAGACTACCACCCCGTAGTTCATATGATGGTTGAGAGATAGAAGAGAAAGTCAAAATGTTTAGTTGTTTTTCTCACTAGTTTCAACTAACGTATAGATGTCTTACCAAAAGCCTTGTAGCCTCATGGTACCGTGAGTTGCCCGAACACTCTCCATTGTTGAGAGAAAGAGAAATGTAGACTTCTCTCCGGAGAATGCTTAATCAGATGTCAGAGTCTATAATTCTCTTTCAAAATTTTGAATAGGTTGTGATAAAACCCACCATGAGAACTTCGAATCATCCTTTTAACTCGCAAAATTTTACTGTTTATTTTTTTTTTTTATTTTTTTTTTGAGGAATGACCATGTGACAACACCATTACTAGTAGAAAAAGGAAGCAGAATGAACAAAATTCTACCATAATTTATTTTGATGACACTAGTCGGTTGAAAGGTTAAGAACATGATAATAGAGCTACTTCTTTAATCTAATGATGTGATCTCTCTTTCGTCGAAGTTGTTTTATTGCTTGCTTTAACATTGCATTCTCATATATCATTGGTATGTATGATATGCATACAAATTACCCTGTTACATGTTTGTTTTTACAGGGTTGTAGTATGCACTATTGGAAAGGTCAGTGAACATCAAAACTATGTCTGCAGTGTTGATCATAATAACATGAATTTGAATGAGTGGTTTTTGGAGAATCAAAATGGACCTCCGCACAGTGATATTTCCCAAACTAGTTAATAAGTGCTAACCTGGTTCACATTTCTAACCACGGCAGCTCTCATTCTGGATGAGTAGAATTTAATTCAAAACAGTTACTAGATTGGTTCATAATGTGATCCAAATTACGTGTGTAGACAATTATGCACATCCACAGACACTTTTCTTTCTACAATTCTACTTGGATTAAGCCAGGTTTAAGACTGATAGGATAGGAAACAAGTACCAACAATTTCAGACATTTAAGGCATCACAAAGAGTGAAATTCATGAAAATACTGACAACTCAAAATAATACACGTTTTTTTTGGGTTAAGAAAACACATTTTCCTTAGGTATGGAGATTCTCTAAAGTTTTGGTACAAGCATCTTAGGTATGGTGCTCTAGAGAAATTCAACAATTTCAGATCATTAAATTCAATGAGTAAGCACTGCACTCGTAATACATTTGTAATTGTAAAATGTCCATTACAGTTAGATACAAAACACTATTAGACACAAACAAAGAACCGACTTAGAGTTTGCCTTCACCTTTTACATGCTCTGCAACAAAACTCAGTATCTGCTATGCTTATCTAAAACTGAAATGGGTGCTACATTAGAAGCTTCAGAGTGATAGGGTGACCGGTTTCATTATCTTTCAATATTTTAACCTGGATTATAATCCTTTTTTTGGACCAACATTACCCTTTCGTTCCTGATGTGTAATGAAACAGGTAACACTAAGATTATTGAAAGAAATACAACTTTATTCATTATATTTGTATAAATGTGTAGATGAATCCTAATTCAGAGAAGATGCAACACAACATAAATGCCTCACAATAAACAGAAACATGGACACGATAGATATTTCTGTTACCAGCTCAAGGACTATAATGACGGAACCAGCAGAGTTTCCCACCACCTTCGCATCCATATTCTTCTTCACCCCTACTATGGATCCACCAGAGAAGATTCGTCAGCGAATTGCCATCATCGTGCCCATTCAAGTTCTTAATCTTACTCAACGCGCTCTCTTTGTCGTAAATCCCTTCCAAGGCATAAACAAACCCCTTCCAACCTTCCCCAACACCACCCTCCCTCGCCAAGGCAGGCAATGTCCAAGCCACAACTTGCTTCACAAACTCAGTTTCAGAGAACAGAACTTCACTTATAGGAAGCAATGGTAATAGTTGAATCCCAAGTCTGCATTCTTTCCATTCAGGAGGAGCAAACCAAAGACCACTGTCCCTCTTAGTGGACCATAAAACACCCACCAGCCGATTCTCCCTAGTGAAATCTGGAGGGTACAATGTATCTCCCTCTTTCACATGCCACCATTTCTGAGCAGAATGAATCTCCAAAGCTGTGAGCGTCGATCCAACAGAAACAAGGTGTGTGTCTCCATAAGCCAACCCCATTAGAGCAGCTGAATAGTAACCATTCACAGCCTCACTCGTGCTCTCTTGGTTTCTTCCATCACCAAACTCTGTCAACCCACCAGCCCAAGAGTGGAGCTTCCACAAATCAAAGTTTCTCAATTTGGGATAACTCGAGTTGGCTCGCTTCCCCAAGGTCATATAATCTGCCATAAGGGAATAAGCTTGGGGCTTGTATTTTCTTCCCCAAGCAGCATCTATCTTAGCAAGCACTGCAATGCCATAAAGAAAGTAACCTAAATGGTAATGGTGATCATTGTAGATTCCAAATCCGAAATCAGCACCAGGATCAGAAGAGCCTTGCTTGCTCACAATGCCACCCCATTTCCCCTCATACAAGAAACCATTCGCAGAAAAGGTTCCATCCAACCACGGCTCAATTGTATCCTTCAAGAACTTCCTAATAACTGGGATTACGTCATAATAACTCAATTCTTCAGCGATCAACGCCAATCTTGCCGCCCTAGCAACAAGCTTGCCGTAAAAGTAAGATGATGTGGTTGATATAGTCGATGAATTAAGACCCTCAACATCTTTAACAAGTGCCTCAATAACTTCAGAATGTGATTCTTCTTTTACACCTTTGATTGAGTGCCAAGTTACAGAAACAGGATCACTCTTCAATGACCATGAATCACCAACAACACCCACAAGATCACCATCAATACTCTTATACTTAAAACCATCCAACACAGTGACTCCATCACCAGACAGAAGCTGGAGATGGAGAGGATGAGCAAGCATGAGGAGATCACCCCAACCTTTCTTATCCCATCTATACTCCAAACAAAACGGATGACTAAACACAGCATCACCGGACACCGGATAACAAGTACTAAACCGGTCAAGAATCGACTCGAATTGGGGATCAGAATCCGGTAACACCGCAATCCTAATGATCCCAGAAAACCCATCACAAGCTATTGAAGATAGATCATGGGTTAGAGTGATTGGTGATGAAGCATACAAAACCCATGTCTGGTTGTTGTTATTGAGCTTGATTGTGTATTTGGTGAGAGCAGTATTTGGTATAAATTCAAGAATGGCATGAATTGTTGAGATTGAGATGGAGACATTAGTGGGTGCAAGGCATGTCAAATAAGGGCTACCCCTAACAAGGAAGAACCTGAGATTAGCAGAGGGAAGATCAAGGGTCAGACCCAGATCACTGAATGAGGATATTACATGTTTGGAATTGGGGCTGGCGTTGTTGGAGGCAGAGATGGTGAGATCGGCGACGAAAGGGTTGAAGAAGAAGGTGGAGTTGGAGGATTGAGATGGGTAACAGAAAGAGAGAGTGGAGTTAGAGGATTTGATTATGTATGGGTGGATGTATTCTGGTTGATCGCCGTTTTTGAGGACGAAGTTCTGGAAGAAGGAGTTGGTGGGTAGTGGGGAAGAGAGGAGGTGGGGAGAGAAGAAGACAGATGGGTCTGGGAGGGCTGTGGATTGGGTTTGGGGGAAGAGGAAGGTCTGTGATGGGCGTTTGTGGGTTTCCGCCATTGGAGGAGACTGAGGAGTTTCAGGTGGTTGTGGAGATGGTGGAGGAGGGGGTTTATAGGGTTTGTGAGGTGGGTTTTGAAAAGTCTTTGTGATTAAGACTTTGACTCTTCTTCTTATTTTCTTTAACACCATTATATTATAGCACCAATTGGTTATATATATATATTGACAACTAGCTAAGTTAATGGAGAATGATGTTGTTTTAAATGATTTTGAGAAGAGTCAAAGAGGGAGAGATGGAAAGGAGTTGTTGAGATGTAGGAGAGGAAATGGTTGAAAGTCTAAGTTTTGATGGAGAGAGAAGAAAGAGGGAGGGTCTAGAAGAAGGGAGGGAGGAGGGGTTATTGGGTCCCCAACTTGGCTTGTAGGCATGGTTGAGGAATTTTAGCAAGTACTACAAAGATTGAAGGCCAAGTGAAGTTTGTTATATATAAAGTGAATGGAATATAGCTATATTGGTAATTCTAAGGGATTGCAAGGGAAGTTAACTTCACAAGTGAGCATCAAATTCTAGCTGACATTTTCATTGCTCAATCTATTCAATGCTCAAATGTAAGATGAACGAGAGAGACATGCCAGCAATAGACTAATATTTTGTTGACGATGCAATGGTACAACGTTTGGGTGCACTAATAATGTGTTAATCTGAACGTTTTATCACAGGACTAGCATTTCTTTGATTTTAGAGTATCGTTCTTCAAACGACTCTTTGAATAATTTTCGACATAATCCATTTAGATGCTTTTCAAAAATAAATAGCGGATTGATTGAATTGAACTCAATCACAACCAATCGCATCAATTTGCATCCTTAAATGTTTGAGGGTGGGAAACCACGTTTTCAATAGTGTTCATGTTTTTTTGCAAGGCATGTAGGAGGGGATAAATGAATAAGTTTGGGTCTAGTGCAGAGGCGAAGGTGTAAAGGAGCAAGGGGTCACTTGCCCCCTCGATTTTTTTATAAGTACAATAGAATATTTTTAATATAAATTCAATCGTGCATCTACAGAAAATACAAAAAAAAAGAAAAAAAAAACCCACACTATTAACACTTAATCACTTGTATCCCACAATATTCAGTTTTGTCCCTCTAGAAAAAAGAAGAAATTACTTTACAATTTGTTAAAAAATATACAAATTATTCATTGGAGTTTTAGACCCCATTATGCAATGTACATTACAGTTGATTTTGGTATAATTTTCTTATGTCGGGTACTAATTAACTTTGCTTATTAATCGAATTCGGCCACGATCAAGTGAATGGGTAGAGAGCAAGAAAGTCATATGAGGAACCCAATGACGACAAGCTACAAGTTCCTTGCTCATATTAAAATAGATACTATGATTCCTCCTTTGGTCAAGTCTTGCTTGCTCGATTTAAAAGTAGTGTATATCACACAAGCATATACGTGTGTGCAGTGTACACAGGCATTTAATCAAACAGTTGGTAAGCGCGTTTGGAGTCCTTCGCTGCCAAGACTTGGTAAACTTTCATGGGGCGGCTGACAAAAACGGGATGTCAACAGTAAGCAATGTGCATCACCCATGCTATGTCATTTAGTTGTTGCATAATACAAAGGGAAAATTACACTAACACCTCCTGTTGTTTGACACTATCATACTAACTACCCCCTTCCCTTTAAAATATGACGCAAACACCCCTTGTGCTCACTTATGATAGGAAAAAAAAAATAATTACTCTCTTATCCTTGTAGAGTTTAACTAATATCATGAGAAGAAGTCATTATAACATTTAACGAAATTGTAATGTCCCTCCACTGGCGTCGTTGACCACAACTAGGGATGGCAATATGGTCCGATCCGATCTGTGATCCGAGCGATCCGGGCCAAATGGATCGGATCCGAATCCGATCCAATTGAAAATGGATCGGATTTGGATCTGGAAAGCCAGATCCGATCGGATTTGGATCTGGATTTGGATCTAAGGGCAGATCCACCGGGTTTCGACCCGATCCGATCCGACGTATATGTGTGCTTTACAAATATATTCATATTACCTCCCCACTTTCACTTCCAAGAAGAATACATTAGTAATTCCAACCTAAAAAGCTATTTCTGTTGTGTTTTAGGCTTCATAACTTGCGAACATGCCTAAGCGTATGAAATACTGTTTATTTCTTATGTTATTTTTTGTATTTTATTGCAAACCCAAGCCAGATCCGATCCGAATCCGATCCGACCACGTATTATATGGATCTACGGATCGGATTTGGATCAGCTGGATGAAACCCGATCCGATCTGATCCGAATCCGGTGATGATCCGAACGGATCTGGATCGGATCTGGATCCCATTTCTCCTAGTCGGATCTGGATCGGATCTAGCCTGATCCGATCCAGATCCGATCCGTTGCCATCCCTAACCACAACCAACATAAGTGTTGCTACTGACTCGTCGCAAGACAACTAAAGGTGTTAAGTGAGTCGTCTAGTGGTCGGTACAGGCCCGACCTGTTAAGGAGCTGCCCAGACAGGCCAGCTCTCATCAGACCTGAACAAGCACGCCTTAGGACAATATGTGTGCCAAGTTGGTTAGGAGAACTCAATCCACGACCCAACCATACCCATGTTGGCACGCAAGCACATCCCTGACCCACGCCGGCCCGCTAGTCTACCTATGTGAAAGTTTGTAATGTAAGTGTAAAACATGATCTAAATACTCTAGAAAGAGGGGGGGGGGGTTGAATAGAGTATGCTAACTTTTGTCAAAATACAGACTTTTAAAACTTGAGTAGAGTAAGCAGTTGATATCTCAAAGCCTTGAAACAGTTTTGAGAAGCTTGAAGATATAACTGCAGAATACAGAGGCTTCAAAGCTTAAAGATTTAGAAAGCTCCAAAGCTTTGAAACTTCCAGTTTAGAATGAATGTAAAGATAACAAAAGTAAACAGCAGGAACACAAGAATTTTAAAGAGTTCAGTCACAATTGGACCTAGTCTCTGCCCGAGGGATCTTATCCCTCCAAGATTCAAACGCAACTTCTTATTAATCACCCAGATTTATCCCTAGATCTCAAGCCTAAGTGAACTACCCTTCACCTATTACAGCTTGTGGTTCCCAACCAATCTAGTTCCAACTAAAATTTTGTTGAAACAATAAGAACATCTTTGTTGTTCACTTGAACAACTAAACTTCTAAGTTTGTGAGGTTTAAGAACACAGAAAGATAATACAAGTTCAGTACAAGTGTGAAGAACACAGAAAATAGATAAGCAAAATGAGCTTGTAAGTGTTTTTGAATCTTTGATGAATGATCTTGCTTCTGGAATGTCAATGGCCTGATGAATCTGAAGATTTGAATGATATGAACTCTCCTGTTTGTAGCACACGTCAAATCTCACGAAGATCAATCTTAATCTCTATGTCTCTGTTCAAATCAAACTGCTGATCACTTTTAAATAACATTCTACAACTAACTGAGAGTTTTTAGGAACAGAAACCCTATAAATCCTCTTCCCTGATATGCTTCTTTCAATAACTATGTTTGGATAGCTATCTGATTTGTTTATGGACGTTGGAACGCCCAACAAACCTGCATAAAATCAGCAAACAAGATCAAACAACATCAAGGCAATCTAGCATCAAGATCTGTTTAGCAGTATGCTAAGAGTTCATGAGAAAACTGGGCTAGGTTTGTCTTGTAATAGACTTAGCTTAAATATATATTCAATCTGTTAAATATATCAAATAACCAGTATAGAACAAGTGTTATTAGTCAACAATAGATTCATAACAAGTTCTGAATCACACAGAAATAACCTGCATACACAGAATTAGTCAGATGAACTTAGCAGTGAAGAGTAACCAATGAATCTCAAAGCTTTGAAGCTTTGCCTGCTATTTCATCAAAATGAACTTGGATTTTCAATCCAACTCAGTCCTGCATATTTTCTCAATCAGAACATAGATTACTAATGCCTGCATAATGTCATTCCATATCAAAAACAAAAACCTGCACAAAACAGTTAGACAAATATATATATA
Organism: Linanthus parryae; assembly: GCA_023055425.1. Classification (NCBI taxonomy): domain Eukaryota; kingdom Viridiplantae; phylum Streptophyta; class Magnoliopsida; order Ericales; family Polemoniaceae; genus Linanthus; species Linanthus parryae. Next base: position 18,332,865 of record JALGPY010000012.1, on the reverse strand, counting down.
CATAGCTACAGTGCCTCAAAGCTTTTGATGGTTTGATACTTAGGAAAATTTCCTGCTTGTGTTTCTGGCTTTCATCATTAAGGAACCAAAGCTCTTACATATGCATCCATACATTAATATCAAGGAGCTTCAGACTTATCAATCTCCCCCTTGATGAAAGACAAAACACAATACTTGAATCCAGATTATGAACAATTTCCTGCAACTCTAAAACATAAGTAATTCACAAGTTCTGATAACAGTATTAAACTAAACAAAATATAATACTTTAACCAAGAAAAAAACAAAAACTAAAAACAAAATATTTCATAGCAATAACCGACTAGCATCCATCCTACTTATTACACAACTTAACACCAACTATTTCATAGCAATAACCAACTAGCATCCATCCTACTTATTACACAACTTAACACCAACTAGCACATAATATTCTCCCCCATTTTTGTCTTTCAAAAAAAAGAGTAGAAGCAATGTAGGATCTAGTTCAGAGTCTTTTGAAGAAAAACAAAAAACTTAAACAAACTTGAGGACTTGAAAGGAGAAAGAGGAACAGAAAGAAAAAGAATGGTTACTTCAAGGCTTTGAATATTCAGCTTAAGGATCCTTCTTTGTAGATTTCTTCGCATACTTGGATTTTCCCTTTCCCTTGTTCTGAACTTCTTTCTGAACCTCTTCAACTGTTTCAGCCTCTGAATCTCCTTCAGCTTCAGTTGGTTCTTCTCTTTTCTCACCTTGTTCAGTACCTTCTGCACCCTGTGCTTCCCCAGTTTGCATTTTCCCCACAACTTCATCAACAAGCTTGTCCAAATCAGCAACTTCCTTTTCAGCAGTCTCTGCATCTGTTTCCTCATCACCAACCTCTTCCTCAGATTGATCAAAAATATCCTTTTATGTAAGAACAATAGGAATTGGTTTCTTCTTCTTCTGCTGCTGCTTCTTAATAGCTTCACCAAGTACCTCATCTGAATCAATACTTGTTTCTCTTCTTTCTAAAGAGGGTATCTGCTCTAGGTTCAAACCTTTGATGATGATGTCTAGCCTATTGTGTACAAAGGAATCCCAAAGAGATACCTAAGTGTACACCTCAAGTAGAGAAGAAGAACACAAAGAGTTATAGGTGTGTGTAGGGAGAGAGTAAGCACTGATAACTGGGTGTGAGAGAGAGACAGTAGGCTATGTGTGTCTTGTTGTCTTATCGTCGTGTCGCAACGGGGAGCATAACGATCCTATATATAGTGGGGAAGTGACCGTTGGGGGGGGGGGGGGGGGTTAGTGCACCATAAATGGCAGCTTAATGGTAGAACCCCCAACGGCACGTTCGACCGTGTATATAGGAACCGTTACGCATCTGTCCGCAACTATCGGAGACTGTTATGAGATCAGCCGCATTGATGGAACACGTAAGCCTAGGATGTCTCAGTCAGTTACCAGAGGTCGCGCGCGATCTTGGTTGTCGCACGCGCGTGACGGAACTTACTCTAGCCTCCAAACCACTAAGTCCCTACAAGTCCCGTGTTATGGTGCGCGGGAGCTCTGTCTCGTAGCCCCCACGTGGATCAGCACGGGTGGTGATCCAGTATGGATGCAGCACAGCTAGGTATGCTGGATGGCTACCACGTGGAGATGATCCTTCTGTTTGGAAAGCAGTATCTACAATAGCCCCCTTTTGCGCGATCTTTACGCGCTCTTATGTTGTACAGTCGCGCAAAATCAGCCGTCCGTGAAGCTCACGCGGGTTTTTTGAATTTTAAATTCGAATCCCTATATCTCCTAGTCTCAGATATGATTGCCTGGGGTTTGGAGAACGCCGTCTAGCTTTTGATGAGGCGTGGCTTCTGTAGAGTTAATCAATCACCCTCCAAATTCGTCTATTTTCGAGGCGGAGACAGATCAAGCGTCAAATTTTCCGGATTCCAAAGCATCTTACTGACTCAGCAGTACCCAAGGGTTGCGAATCTTCAGGATTTTATTTAAACCCTTCTGTGCCGGTTGATGTAAATGTTCCTGCCTATCCTTCCCTTTAAGCAAAGCATCCACTCAAGCATTTTTTAGCAATGACCCCCAAGCAAGCTGCTGAAATTCCAGAACTTCCTAATGAATTGTGGTGCAAAGCCCCCTACCTTGGGGGTGACGATTTTTATGCAGCCACTATTATGACGTCCCCCCTCCAAGCATCCCCGTTGAATGATGCTTTACAACTTGCTCCCGAACCAGTGGGATCTGATTGGGACGTGATTAACGCCGGGGATGTGCAATGCCTCGACGTAGAGGCCGACTTGTATGGTTTTACCGATATTCTACCGCAATCCTTCACGGAGAGTTTTGACTGGATGGATGAATGGAAGGAGCATATTCTTTGCGATTACTCAGTCGACTTCAAGCGTGCCAATATTTTCCACGCTGTTCGTGCGACCAAGGGTCTTCCTATTTACCATGATAGCACCATGCTTCAGGTGTTAATTTCCAGGTATTCCCGAAAGACCCATACTTTTCATCTCTCCCATCTCGAAGTTTCCCCTACCTTGGAGGATGTGGAGGTCTTGCTGAATCTTCCAAGCATGGGGATTTTTGACCCCCTAGCACCCTTGACCGACCCGGACAAGATCCAATTATTTGAAGATATGAAGGTCCTTATAGCATATATGGAAAGGACTGACTCAAAATGGATGCCTAGAGCGACCACACCCTGTGGGGAATTCCCACGTACGTCTTCTGGTCCGAGGAACACATGTTCAAAATGGCTCATGTACTTTTTCAGAGACTTTGTCGACCCTGCTGTAGCTCGTGAATGGCGGGAAAAAGACCTGAAAGCGGTTATTAGTGTCGTGGGAAAAGGGTTTCATTTTACCCTATGTGGCTACCTCCGCGTATGGCTATCGCGTTACTTGATAGACGGATTTCCCCGCGATGGAGTTTTTATGCACGTGCTTCCACTTGTGGTGAGATTATCGCTTAGACAAAAGGTAGCCCTAGGCCCACTCGTTCTGGGATCCTTATACCACTGTCTTGACTTGGCCACTGCTCATGTCGAACAGTCGCAAGGGAGAGTCGATGTTTGCACTTTTGTTAATACCGCCTTTCTATCTCTGTGGGCTTTTGAGAGATGGCCCGGGTATGCCCCCATTCCTGTGAAAGTGGGTATTTGGAACACCTGTAGCGTTCCTCGAATCTTCTAGAGTCTGCGAGCGTGGCTTTGGTATAATACAGAAGCTCCCCAGCGGACATTCGCCTTAATTATCGATGACACTCGCTTCTTCGCGCGTCGCCCCTATGCTACCCGTTCGAAGGATGAGAACATAGACTTCTGGAAAGATTTGTATCCAAAGTAGGAAATCATCCTTTCCATTGATCTCCTATCTACAGGCGATTGGTCTCTTAGTAGATTTGTGAACTGGGCCCGAAGGGGGTATCTTCCTGTGTTACCCGAGTATGTACCGGATGATGAATTTTCTGGTGACTATGAACGAATTACCGTGTCGTTCGACCCTGTTCGCGTTAGCCCCCAATTTGGGTATGAAGCCGTTGCTCCTTCGTTGTGGCCTGAATCCACTGACTGGGGCTGCTATGACAACCTTTTATGGGGCAAGGGGGCATATTCTCTGTATGCTGAGCTTCCCTTGACCCAACCTTCTCGTGACAGAAAGGGACGAAATACCCCAAACTGGGTATCTTTCTGGAACCTCCAAACTCGGGGTCTGCTCAGCCTTCATAATATCCCTTCTCCTAACAAGCTACCCCTTTTTGCAATCAGCGAGTATCCCTTCACGGCCCTTCGTAGTCGCGACGACTTTAACTATGGCTACTTTTCCTTGTTGGCTAAAGACCGACATTTGTGCGCTCAGCTAATTCTTGAGGAGAAGACTGAAGTTGCTAAACACAAATCTTTCACAGCCAAAGCCCAGTATGCTCATTCTTTCAACCAGGTACATTTATGTTTTATTGTTTCACTTTATTTTCGTGAACTCTCTTGCCGCCTCCCTGCTAACTGGTCCCTTTATTTCTAGTGCTGTTTGAGACGCTTCGCGTCTGGAGACAGGAGCATGAGTTTCGTTGCTCGTGCCTAGGTAGAAAGAGCAGCCTTGCGGAGCTCGTCAGCTCTTGAAAAGCGTATTGAGCCGGCCGTGCATATGCCCCCCTGATATTCAATTATTGGTCTCTGATGCATTAGCGACCTTCCTGGCTTCTGACAGGAGAAGCTTAGTGAGGAAAAGGCTTTCTTATGAATCTTCTTCCCGCGAGATACCCACGCAAGAGTTGAAGCGTTCTCGTGTCGAGGCGATTACTCAAGGCAGCTCAAAATCCTCAGCACGTAAGAGACATACTTATTTCCCTAGTAATCATGCCTTTTTGAAAATCTTATTCTTTATTTTACAGCAGTCGAAACACCTGGGAAAGGTAAGACAAAGGGAACGATGGTGAGTGATCGTTCTAGGCCCCTTGCGCGTATCAAAGAACAGCATCAGGATCCCTCCATACTTATTTCCTCATATGAGAAAAAGTCTCTCCAGGGTTCCCGCACTGCTCGAGGTACGTCCCCTGTGCATGACGCCGTCAACGAGGAAGGCTTTGGAGAAACCGTCTCTCCTAGTCATGATGCAGCATTAGGAGGACTTATTTCCCCTCTGGTGGGAACTACTGCTAATGCCCCAGCTTGCAAGCATACCCCCGTGTCTACGAAGAGCGCCGGAACGACTAAATTAGCCATGAGTTCTCCGAAATCCTCCGATCTGGTTTTGGATCTGGACATTCTTTCCACCGGGAATCCATTTGAAATATGGGGTTCGCAGACCGCTGCTCCCGTTGCTGTAAGAGGAAACTTGGTAACTCCTGAGGTGTACTTCACACGTGAAGCTAGATATGATAAAGAACTGATGGCCACGGCTGATGCTGACTTGCAGGCAACATTGCCCATTGCTTCTCTCCAGCGAATTATCGAGGGAACTGGTAAGCCCCTTTTTGTTTTTATTATTCTATCCTTATTCTCCTATTTGGCAGAGTATAATATCGTGTTTTCACATGTAGTTATTGATCAAGCCTGCTTGGAGTGGCTTATGAAAGTTTGGGTATCTTTTCCTACTGCCTTTGCGCGCGTGCTAGAATTATCTCTCATGGACAGAGGGAAATTTTTTAAAGCACTTGCCATTTTCCTGGGAGAACTGTATCAAGCTACTCCTGTACAAACCACCCCGGCTAAAGCCCAAGAATTCCTTGCAAGCGTGCGGAAACTCGAGCAACTTGCAGGGGGGCGACTGGACCTGAAGTTCCTTACCCAATGGCTGACAAGAGCTCACAATTCTGCCAATCTGGGGAACGAGCTTGCTTCCTTAAAAAAGGAGACAACCAATCTTGCGGCGCGTAGGGAAGAATTCGAGCGTCAAGCCAAGGAGTTAAACGAGGCCGTGAAGCGTCGTGAAGCTAGTAAGGCTCGTATTGCAGGGCTCGCTGCTAATTCCCTTAAGTTGTCGTCACAAGATTCCTTGTTGAAAGACTTTTTTGAAGAATGAGGTTGCCTTTAGAAGGGAACATTTTTTGTCCTGGTTTTGCTTTGCGCCTACAGTGTATATCTTTGAAACGATCTTTTAAATACAAACACTGTTTCGCCCTATTTTCATGGGCTAGCATGCTTCTGAGCACATTTTTTTCGCTTATGGTTGTTGCCTGATAAGATAGACCTGTTAGACCACCCTCCGGGTAATAATCCTGCTATCTTATGAGATAGGCTTATTATTTCTATCATGTGAGATAGGCTTTTCACCTTAACATGTGAGACGAGATTGCATTGCTATCATAGGAGATAGGCTTTTGTCGCTATTGCGCGAGGTAGGTGTATAGGACTACCCTATGAGGTAGGCTGCTATCATGTGAGATAGGCTTGTATTTCCCTCTTTTTGTGATGAATTTTGTCCCTCTGCTATCATAGGAGATAGGCTTTTGGGCTTGCTATCGTACGAGATAGGCCTAGACTGCTAGCCTATGAGATAGGCTCATGTTGAATCGATAATTCCCAAGTATAGGAATATCGTTCTAAGTAGTACCCGAGTAAGAACGGGGTCGATTTCCACAAGGATTGGGTAGGAGATTTAAACACTCTAAGCTAACTAGTAAACTTACTAAGCAACTAACTAAATCAACAAAACAAGTTTCCCAAAGGCTTTAGAGCTAGCCAAGCTTTGAATCCACCACTCAAGTGATGGAGCAAGAGTTGTTGATATTGCTAAGGCAAATAACTAAGAAAGAAAACAACTACTAACACTATGACTAATACGATTCAAACAAGTTTGTCAAGAAGAGAGTAAGTTGGGTCAATCGATTCCAATAGATGCCTTGTGTGTGAGCATCAACACCCAAAGTTTATGTCAAAGAAAAGCATGGATTATATAGCAAGAGGATTTTGTCTAGCTCTTGTATTCAAGAGTGAAATGCAAAATCGAGTTATGTCAAGCATCTTTCATATGTAAACGAGAGCGTTTCCATATGAAAGATCAAGCCACAATTCGGATTTGATATTCAACACTTGAACACTACGAATTCGACATCCAACTTATAAGACTAGAAGAACAATTGAACTTCTCACACACAAGTCATCTATCTTCATCAATCAAACCCAACAAGTAGCTTAGTTGTTCATATTCAAGAGCAAGACACAAGAATCAAGAGTATTCATGAAAATAGTCATTATATTCAAGCTCAAATACTCTTCAATTCCACCAAATAACACCAACTTGCTACCAAATGATGAACAAACTACTAGCAACTTGATTCCAACACACTCTAATCAATCTAAACCAGCTAACAATCCAACAATTCAAAGCTAACAGCAGCTAAAAACACAAACTAACTGCTGCTGTCCAAAACAGTGCTCAAAACAGTGCTCAACTCGAAACAAGATTCAACCAGACCTACCCTTCTCTCCCTTGGGCTGTTGCTGGCTCCGTGTTAGCTCAGGACGAGCTCGGAATCACCAGCACAAACCCAGAAATGTTGCAGAACCGAGAGAGAAGAGAGAGAGACAGAGTTTAGGTTCAGCCAAAAGCGTGTTCGTCCTCCTCTCTTCCTTCTTTCTCTTCAGCTTATATAGGCAGTGAGAGGGGGTTTCGTAGCCTCCAAGTCTTCAATCCTCACCCTTCAATTCATCTCGGAGCTCCCCCTTCGTTGATTTGAAGAAGCTTCACGAACCCTAGGTCATTTTGGGGCTTTTCTCTTCACTTCGGTTTGGGCCAAATTGAGCAGTGGGTTTGGAAGAGGGTTGGACAAGGAGGAGATTGGGACTGATTTGGTGAGATTTGGTGGAGTTTTGGTTAGGATTTGGGCTGTGGGAAGCTTCGGACGAAGCTTTGGAGGAAGAACAATGGCTGCTGCGTGTTTAGAGTCGGGGAGAGAGAAAGTGACGCGTGAGAGAGGGCTGGGGGGTGAGCTGGTTTCGGGAAATTGCACCCGGCTCCCCCCTAGCTTGCTGGAATGCTTTAAAAGGCCCGTTCCTTACTTAAAAACTTCTGAAAATAGCAATATGACCCCCAATCCGTTAAGTATTCTTCACATAAGCCATTAAAACGTTTCAAAACTTGCACTTAAGCCCCACTTCCGTTAGTTTCTTCTCAAACAACCCCATAGATGCAACTTTGGCCTTGTAATGTGGCCTCTTGGCTTCTAAATATTCATTTTTGGCCTCTATCTTCCCTTGTTCTCTTCATTTAAACCCTTGAAACCTCTCTTTAACTTGCTAATTCTTGCTTTGTCTTCAACTTTAGCCTCGTTATCACTTGACTTCTTCAAATTAAGCCTTCAAATTCTTCATTCAAGCTTTCACAACTAGCCCCTTGCGTTTTAACTCACTTCTTTGCCTACAAAATGAGAGAAAACAACCAAAACTACGAAAACAAGCATAAGACTAGAAAGAGAGATAAAATAGATAAATTACACATATTAGCAAGTTAAGAAGAGTTCGTTAACATACTAAAATATGAAATTTTAATTAATCAACACACCCCCCAACTAGCCTTTTGCTCGTCCTCGAGCAAAGAGAGCGATATAAGTAGTATTAGTGAAGAATCAATCATGAGAGACACACACTCAACTAGACAAGGCTTGACTCGATTCTAATCTAGACTCAAATATTTACAAAAACGCACACACACATTATCTATCCTAAGTGAGAACTCAAAGAAACAAAATACTAAGAGTTACTAGCTAATTTTAATTTTTTTTTTTTTTTTTTTTTTTTTTTTTTTTTTTTTTTTTTTTGGTGGGGGAAAAAGAAGAATGCATAAATGTCTCCTCAAATAAATTCTCAAAGTCCAAGAAGATTGAGAAAGAGGCCTAAGGACGTCTAAGCATATACTCATACAAATGTGGGCGGTGTTTGGTAGAAGGTGACTCATGCGAACTACAAAACTTGTTAAATTAAGTCCAATTCGCGAGAAAGTATGCCTTCAAAAATAAGGATCTCATGAAACTAGACATTCTCATACTTATTCAAAAGCACCCATGTAGGATGGACTTCCAAAGCTTTGAACAAAAAATTTTAAGAAGGGGAGATGTGGTTGTGGGCTTGTATGATCCTTTTGTGGATTTTTGGTAGATGGTGCGATTTATCTTTTTTTTTTTTTTTTTTTTTTTTGAGATTTATAGCATTAACATTTTATTTTTAACCTCAAATCCAAGGATCTCCAAGACCCACAACAAAACAGAGGAATATACACGCGAGTGGGCTTTTTAAGCTAAACCAAGGGAGCTATCTAGGTGGTGAAGTAACATTATCCCCGGACACCCCTCTATTTCTTAGACATCGCATGGGGTGTCATTGGTAACCACCACTCCAATGGGCTACAAGTTTCCACCGCAAAAACGAATAGAGAAAAATCTTTTTGTGAAGTTCTAATAGCTTTAGAAAATGCACCCTTTATCAAAAGTAAAAGACGTCAAAGTTTATGTGATCAACTTAGCTTGAAGGACTTAAACATGAAAAGTAAATTTAGTGTGTCGCTTTGTGAGAACGCATGATGTCGCGGAAGGAGGGATATTGGTGTAGATGTATTGAGTATAAGCAAAGAATTCCTTTCTGAAATAAAAATAAAATGAACATGGACTAAGAAATCTCATTTTTCGAAAACATCTAGCTTCCTAAAATTCCCCCTTTTCACTTTTCTCATTTTTTCTTTTTTTTTTTTAATTTTCACTTTTTTTTCTTTTTTTTTTTCAAAATAAGTGACTCAACTATAACTTCCTAAGGCTCAATAAAGCTATAAAATCTAGACTCAAGATGAAAGGTGAAAATAAAACTACCAAAGAAAGAAGAATAAAAAATATCTATGGTTTGACACGGGGAAAGAGTGATGCTTCTCATGAAAGATTCACATATATTTTTTTTCAATTTTTCTAATTTTTTTTTTCATTTTTTTGTATTTTTTCATGTAAATCACTAATGAAGAAAAAGCATGCTTGTAACCATTTAAGCAAGAAATAAAATCTACTCCACCCCCCAACTAAAATATCACATTGTCCTCAATGTGTGAGAACAATGGAAGAGCAAACAAATTCATATAAAGAGACAAGGGATAGATGGACCTCATTTTTCGCTTTCTTGGCCACCAAGCATAAATCCTCCTCCAAGAGCAACCTACAAAATAATCAAGAGCAAAAGAACTACAACTAATATTTACAAAGGTGATACTTTTGGTGAACACTAGTTAGTGTAGGTTGGGTCCATAAGAGAAATGGACTCAACCTTGGCCTCAAAATTTTCAACATATGGTTTCAATCTTTGGCCATTCACCTTAAAACTTTCCCCACTTTTGGGGTTCAAAATTTCAATGGCCCCATAAGGATATACATGCTTCACAATATATGGACCATTCCATTTTGATTTCAACTTTCCTCCAAAGAGTTTCATCCTTGAGTTAAAGAGAAGGACTTTTTGATTAGGCTCAAAAGACTTAGGAACAATATGTTTGTCATGATAAGCCTTTTTCCTTGCCTTAGAGATCCTAGTGTTCTCATAAGCCTCATTTCTAAGCTCTTCTAACTCATTCAAGTTTAACTTCCTTTCTTCCCCCGCTTTTGCAAGATCAAAATTCAAGAATTTGATAGCCCAATAGGCCTTGTGCTCTAACTCCACCGGGAGATGGCATGCCTTACCATACACTAGTCTATATGGAGACACACCAATGGGAGTTTTGTAAGCGGTACGGTAAGCCCAAAGAGCATCAACCAACCTCAAAGACCAATCTTCGCGATTTGGGTTTACCGTTTTCTCCAAAATTCTTTTAATTTCCCTATTAGAAACTTCCACTTGCCCACTAGTTTGTGGGTGGTATGGTGTGCCAACTTTATGCACAATCCCATACTTTTTCATGAGGCTCTCAAAAGGCCTATTGCAAAAATGTGTCCCTTCATCGCTAATGATAGCTCGGGGCATGCCAAAACGAGATAAAATGTGGTGTTGAAGAAACTTAATCACAACTCTATGATCATTGGTTTTTGAAGGAATGGCTTCAACCCACTTTGACACATAATCCACCGCCAAGAGTATGTATAGGTTGCCAAAGGATGATGGAAATGGACCCATGAAGTCAATACCCCAACAATCAAATATTTCAATAATTAAAATGGGGTTCAAGGGCATCATATTTCTTTTTCCAATATTCCCTCCCATCCTTTGGCACCTATCACATGCTTTGCAAAAATGAAATGCATCACTAAAAAGAGTAGGCCAATATAAACCACTTTGCAAAATCTTGGCGGCGGTTTTTCTAGCCGAAAAATGGCCTCCACATGCATACTCATGGCAAAATGAAATAACACTATGAAACTCTTCATTTGGGATGCACCTTCTAATAATTTGATCCGGGCAATATTTAAACAAGTAAGGGTCATCCCAAAAGAAATTCCGGCACTCTCTCACAAATCTCAACTTCTCTTGCCCTTTTAAATTTTCCGGAAAAATTCCACAAGCAAGATAATTAGCAATATCGGCAAACCAAGGAACATTTAAAAGGGCAAAGAGATGTTCATCCGGAAAAGTTTCAAGAATAGGCAAGGAGATTTTTTGCTTGGGAATGTCAATCCTAGACAAGTGATCCGCCACAACATTTTCCACACCTCGTTTATCCTTGATTTCAATATCAAACTCTTGAAGCAAAAGTACCCAACGGATTAAACGAGGTTTGGAATCTTTCTTTGTGAAAAGGTATTTCAAGGCGGCATGGTCGGTGTAGACAAGCACTTTTGAACCAAGCAAGTATGGCCTAAATTTTTCAATGGCAAACACCATGGCCAAAAGCTCTTTTTCCGTAGTGGAATAATTTAATTGAGCATCATTCAAAGTTCTACTTGCATAATAGATAACATGTGGTTTCTTATCTTCACCTCTTTGTCCCAAAACGGCACCAACCGCATGGTCACTAGCATCACACATGATTTCAAAAGGAAGAGTCCATTTGGGTGGTTGCATGATAGGGGCCGTTACCAATAAATTCTTCAACTTTTCAAAGGCCTCTTGGCATGCACTAGACCACTCAAATGAATTTTCCTTTTGAAGGAGATTGCTCAAGGGCTTAGCAAGTGAGCTAAAGTCCTTGATAAATCTCCTATAAAATCCCGCATGACCTAGGAAAGATCTAACATCCTTAACACATTTAGGAGGTGGAAGATTAGAAATCACATCTACTTTAGCCTTGTCTACACCAATACCATGAGAGGAAATAACATGACCCAAAACAATTCCTTGCCTAACCATAAAGTGACATTTTTCCCAATTTAAAACTAAATTCTTTTCTTCACATCTTCTCAAAACCATCTCAAAATTTCCAAGACAAGTATCAAATGAGTTTCCATGCACCGAAAAATCATCCATAAAAACTTCCATGCATTTTTCTACCATGTCCGAAAATATGCTTAGCATGCAACGTTGGAAAGTAGCCGGGGCATTACACAAACCAAAAGGCATCCTCCTATAAGCAAATGTTCCAAATGGACAAGTGAAAGTGGTTTTTTCTTGGTCCATTGGATCTATGGCAATTTGATTATAACCCGAGTAGCCATCTAAAAAACAATAAAAATCATGCCCCGCTAACCTTTCCAACATTTGATCTATGAATGGAAGGGGAAAGTGATCCTTCCTAGTGACGGCATTTAATTTTCTATAATCAATGCACATCCGCCACTTAGTAGGAACTCTAGTGGTCACAAGTTCACCCTTCTCATTTTCCACAACGGTGACCCCCGATTTTTTAGGGACCACTTGGGTAGGACTTACCCATTTACTATCCGAGATGGGGTAAATCATACCCGCATCCAACAACTTGAGCACCTCGGCTCTCACAACTTCTTGCATGTGAGGGTTCAACCTCCTTTGAGGCTCCCTTGAAGTTTTGGCATTTTCCTCTAAATGAATTCTATGGGTGCAAATGGAAGGACTAATGCCTCTAATATCCTCAATGGACCATCCTATGGCACCCTTGTAATCCTTCAAAACTTCAAGCAACTTCTTTTCTTGCTCAACATCAAGGGAAGATGAGATGATAATAGGATAAGTATCATTAACCCCAAGAAATGCATATTTCAAATCTAAAGGAAGGGGTTTCAACTCACAAATTGGTGGGACCCTCTCAATGGGAGGTATCACCTCACTTCCATGCAACTCACTATCAACACTAGAATGCTCATGAGTCGACTCAATGATTTGGTCAAGTTGGCCAAAGAGTCTCTCCCCTTCATCAAAATCAAATTCTTCTTCCATAAGAAGAGATGAAAGGGGAGTGTTATCATCATACAAAAATTCCAATTCTTCCAAAGTGAGCTCACTTGAATCATTGGAACATGTAGCTAGAGTATAAATATCTTCAACACATGATTCTACCCAACTCACTTCACAAACATCATCATCATCTTGTGAGCTTGGGTGAATACATGCATTAAAAATATTAAGCTCTAACGTCATGTTCCCAAATGTAATATTCATCATACCACTTCTACAATTTATTATTGCATTAGAAGTAGCAAGAAATGGTCTTCCTAAAATAATAGGAATGGATGAAGTGCCACTAGCCAAAGGGGAGGTGTCTAAAACTATAAAATCCACCGGATAATAACATTGGTTCACTTGAACCAAGACATCCTCAATGATACCTCTAGGGACTCTAGTGGACCTATCCGCCAATTGTAGAGTCACTCTTGTGGGTTTCAACTCACCCAACCCCAACTTCTCATACACCGAGTATGGAAGGAGGTTTACACTTGCACCCAAATCTAATAAAGAATTGTGAATTTTATGATCTCCAATGGTGCAAGTGATAGTAGGTGAACCCGGATCTTTATACTTGGGAGGGAGATTATTTTGGAGAATTGAGCTCACTTGCTCGGTGAGAAAAGCCTTCTTCCTCACTTGAAGAGTTCTCTTGAAAGTGCAAAGATCCTTGAGAAACTTGGCATAAGCCGGAATTTGCTTGATAGCATCCAAGAGAGGGATGTTTATCTTGACATTTTGGAATGTCTCAAGGATATCTTGGTTGCTAGCTTTCTTAGTAGAGGCTAAAAGTCTTTGGGGAAATGGTGGAGGAACCTTAACTTCCTCACTTTCTTCTACTACTTGTTTCCCCTTATCAAGACTACTTTGTGACTCTTGTGAGTCGACAACTCTCTCTTGGTCATCACTCTTCTCACACTCCTCTTCTCCCTCATTTTCATTGGACTCCCCACTTGAAAGTCCATTGTCAACAACCTTCCCACTTCTCAAAACGGTAATGGCCTTAGCATGTTCCATATGGTTAAAGTTTTGCCCCCTAGGGTTTTGTTGAGGTTGAGATGGGAATTTTCCCTTCTCTTGAGCATTTATGGTAGACTCCAACCTAGCTAAAGCATTTTTCAACTCTTGGTTAGAGTTTTGCAACTCTTGGTTGGACTTCCTCAAATCATGGTTGGTTTGGTTTTGAGAAGCCATAAATTGCTCAAAGGTCTCTTCCATACTCCTTTTGTTAGGAGGAACATAAGTGGAGCTAGAAGGGTTTACTTGAGTGTCTTGGCCTTGTCTCCATGAGAAGTTTGGGTGATTCCTCCAATTGGAGTTGTATGTCTCTGAGTAGGGTGAGTTATTATAGGGCTTCCTATAATTGTTAGAATTTAACATATTCACTTGCTCACCCATGAGCTCTTGGGCTCTTAGAAAATCGGGACATTTGTTCAACTCATGAGAGTTATCACTACAAAATGAGCACAATGCCTCACTCTTAGCCTTAAGTTGATACATAGTACCTTTAGGCTTAGAGTTAGCATCCTTAGAAGGCTCACTAATGTCCCAAGATTGGACTTTCTCACAAATTTCATCTATACAATCCCAACCCTCATTTTCACCTTTTGTGAAAAAATCTCCCCCACTCATGGATTCAATTGTGTGCTTATGGTCGCATGGCAAACCATCATAAAAGGAGCTAATTAACCTCCATGTCTCAAATCCATGGTGAGGGCAAGCAATGAGGAGATCCTTGAAGCGTTCCCAAGCTTGGGGAAGTGGCTCTCCCTCCTTAGCACAAAAAGTAACAATTTGCCTTTTTATGGCATTTGTTTTGTAAGTAGGGAAAAACTTCTTAAGAAACTCTTTTTCTAACTCTTCCCATGTGCCTATGGTCCTAGGTCTCAAGGAGTGAAGCCATGCCTTGGCTTTGTCCTTTAAAGAGAAATGAAACAATCTAAGCCTTATGGTGTTACTAGAGACACCATTGCAATTAACCGTTGAGGCAATATCGTTGAAATCCTTAAGATGAGAGTAAGCACTCTCGGACTCTAGGCCATGAAACTTGGGAAGAAGTTGAATTGTGCCCGGTTTGACATCAAAGTTTCTTTCATTTAATGGAAACACAAAGCAAGATGGTGAGCTTTGTCGAGATGGATGCATCAAATCTCTTAGTGAGCGAAATGGCATCATCTCATTGTTGCTACTATGCCCATCATCTCCATCCATGATTTCAAAGCTATTAAGAGAGCTAGAATCGTTGGATTGGGCTAAACTACTACTATCACTAGTAGAAGTATTTTCACTAAAGGGATTTCTACCCTCTTCTTCAAATAAAGTGCGATGCAATCTATGAGTACTATCACGTTGCCACACACTCATGCAACCCAAGCTCAAATTAAGTTCAAGAGGGTTGCCTAACACAAGCTAGGAGTATGTTTTTGTGATTTTTTACTTTTCGCTTTTTTTGGTTCCAAAGTTCAAAAATGAACCCGGAATTTTTCTTCAAGCGTATCTAAAAATAAAAACAAGCAAAACAAGAAAGTAGCTAAAGAGTGAGTCTCTTAGCACCAATCCCCGGCAACGGCGCCAAAAACTTGTTGAATCGATAATTCCCAAGTATAGGAATATCGTTCTAAGTAGTACCCGAGTAAGAACGGGGTCGATTTCCACAAGGATTTGGTAGGAGATTTAAACACTCTAAGCTAACTAGTAAACTTACTAAGCAACTAACTAAATCAACAAAACAAGTTTCCCAAAGGCTTTAGAGCTAGCCAAGCTTTGAATCCACCACTCAAGTGATGGAGCAAGAGTTGTTGATATTGCTAAGGCAAATAACTAAGAAAGAAAACAACTACTAACACTATGACTAATACGATTCAAACGAGTTTGTCAAGAAGAGAGTAAGTTGGGTCAATCGATTCCAATAGATGCCTTGTGTGTGAGCATCAACACCCAAAGTTTATGTCAAAGAAAAGCATGGATTATATAGCAAGAGGATTTTGTCTAGCTCTTGTATTCAAGAGTGAAATGCAAAATCGAGTTATGTCAAGCATCTTTCATATGTAAACGAGAGCGTTTCCATATGAAAGATCAAGCCACAATTCGGATTTGATATTCAACACTTGAACACTACGAATTCGACATCCAACTTATAAGACTAGAAGAACAATTGAACTTCTCACACACAAGTCATCTATCTTCATCAATCAAACCCAACAAGTAGCTTAGTTGTTCATATTCAAGAGCAAGACACAAGAATCAAGAGTATTCATGAAAATAGTCATTATATTCAAGCTCAAATACTCTTCAATTCCACCAAATAACACCAACTTGCTACCAAATGATGAACAAACTACTAGCAACTTGATTCCAACACACTCTAATCAATCTAAACCAGCTAACAATCCAACAATTCAAAGCTAACAGCAGCTAAAAACACAAACTAACTGCTGCTGTCCAAAACAGTGCTCAAAACAGTGCTCAACTCGAAACAAGATTCAACCAGACCTACCCTTCTCTCCCTTGGGCTGTTGCTGGCTCCGTGTTAGCTCAGGACGAGCTCGGAATCACCAGCACAAACCCAGAAATGTTGCAGAACCGAGAGAGAAGAGAGAGAGAGACAGAGTTTAGGTTCAGCCAAAAGCGTGTTCGTCCTCCTCTCTTCCTTCTTTCTCTTCAGCTTATATAGGCAGTGAGAGGGGGTTTCGTAGCCTCCAAGTCTTCAATCCTCACCCTTCAATTCATCTCAGAGCTCCCCCTTCGTTGATTTGAAGAAGCTTCACGAACCCTAGGTCATTTTGGGGCTTTTCTCTTCACTTCGGTTTGGGCCAAATTGAGCAGTGGGTTTGGAAGAGGGTTGGACAAGGAGGAGATTGGGACTGATTTGGTGAGATTTGGTGGAGTTTTGGTTAGGATTTGGGCTGTGGGAAGCTTCAGACGAAGCTTTGGAAGAAGAACAATGGCTGCTGCGTGTTTAGAGTCGGGGAGAGAGAAAGTGACGCGTGAGAGAGGGATGGGGGGTGAGCTGGTTTCGGGAAATTGCACCCGGCTCCCCCCTAGCTTGCTGGAATGCTTTAAAAGGCCCGTTCCTTACTTAAAAACTTCTGAAAATAGCAATCTGACCCCCAATCCGTTAAGTATTCTTCACATAAGCCATTAAAACGTTTCAAA
Source organism: Linanthus parryae (assembly GCA_023055425.1). Taxonomy (NCBI): domain Eukaryota; kingdom Viridiplantae; phylum Streptophyta; class Magnoliopsida; order Ericales; family Polemoniaceae; genus Linanthus; species Linanthus parryae. The sequence goes on along the minus strand of JALGPY010000012.1, from coordinate 18,315,965 downwards.
ACTTGCACTTAAGCCCCACTTCCGTTAGTTTCTTCTCAAACAACCCCATAGATGCAACTTTGGCCTTGTAATGTGGCCTCTTGGCTTCTAAATATTCATTTTTGGCCTCTATCTTCCCTTGTTCTCTTCATTTAAACCCTTGAAACCTCTCTTTAACTTGCTAATTCTTGCTTTGTCTTCAACTTTAGCCTCGTTATCACTTGACTTCTTCAAATTAAGCCTTCAAATTCTTCATTCAAGCTTTCACAACTAGCCCCTTGCGTTTTAACTCACTTCTTTGCCTACAAAATGAGAGAAAACAACCAAAACTACGAAAACAAGCATAAGACTAGAAAGAGAGATAAAATAGATAAATTACACATATTAGCAAGTTAAGAAGAGTTCGTTAACATACTAAAATATGCAATTTTAATTCATCAACAGCTCACGTCTCAATGTTGCGGTCAATCTAGTAACCCATTCAGCTTAGAGAGGGGGATTGACAATTTTTTGAAAAAAGTTCCCTAATATGGTAGTTTTTTTTGATCAAATCCTCATATGGGAGGTTTTTGAAGAAACGACATAGCAATTTTAAACAGGAAGAGCTAAGGATAATAATTTTTAGCCACCACATGTTGATTGGTTGCGGAGTAGTAGCAGTTCCATGGCAGCGCATGATGTTGCAATATCCGCTGTCGAAGACTTCTTTTACCTCAAATGGTCCTTCCCAATTAGCCGCAAATTAGGGTGGGCTGCCTCGCGCATGCAGTGACCTGAGGCTCGTAGCACGAGATCACCTACTGTAAAATCCCTATTCTGGACCGTCTTGTTGTATGCGCGCGCAATCCTCTCCTTGTACTTCAGATTCGCTCCTGTGGACCTTTCGCGTTTTTCCTCCAGAAGGATCAAATCATGGTCACGTTCATTGTTGTACAAGGTGCTGAAGGCTAAACTTGCGGAATTTACTTTTACTTCAGTGGGAACAACTGCTTCTGCTCCATAGCATAGCAGAAAAGGGGAAGTCCCAGTGGGAGTCCGAGGCGACGTTTGATATGCCCAAAGTGCCGTTCCTAATGTTCCTCCCACTTCTTGTGGTCATCGGTGACCATCTTACTTAGTATCGGTAGCAGTGTTTTATTGGTTGCTTCTGCCTGTCCACTCCCCTTCGAAAATTAAGGCGTTGAACACACCTGCCTGATGCTATATTCCATCAGTTTCTGTGCGACCTGGCGGTTGACAAAGGGAGTGCCATTGTCAGACAGCACGGTGTTAGGAATGCCAAAGCCGTAAATGATATTTTCTTGGAAAAACCTTACCACTGCCGCCGCATTGGCCGTTTTGAGCGGGATTTCTTCCACCCATTTAGTGAACTGCTCTGTTCCTGTCAGGATGTATTCATTCCCTCTCGAGGGGGGTCGTATTGGGCCAATAAAATCTAGGGACCAAGTATGGAATGGCCATGGGGTCCCTAGCGCGTGTAGATCGACCGCGGGAGCATGCACCAAATTACCATGGAATTGGCATTGCGGGCATCTTCTAACCTCCGCGCAACAGTCGGCCTCCATGGTCGGCCAGAAGTACCCTAGTGTCAAGATTTGCCGGCATAATTTTGCACTTCCTTGGTGTTCCACCTGGTGTGACATTTCCATGACCTCTTGAGCTTCCTGTCCATGCAAGCATTTGAGTAAGTTTCCATTATGCCCCTTCCGCCACAGTATGTTTTCTTGGATAACGTATCTGCTGGCCTTCCTTTTGAGTTTTTCGGCTTCCTTTTTGTCGTCAGGCATAGCTCCCCCTTGAAGATAGTCGATTATTGGTTGTCGCCAATCGTCATCTATCGCATCGATTTCCAGGGTGGCCTTGATCAAGGCACACTTCTCACAGTTGATTTGTATGATGGCAGCAAAATACGACATTTGCGGCCAATATATCCCATACCTTTGGGCTTTTCTGTAGATGGAGATCTCATTATCCCCACAAGAGTTTTGGTGAATCTTTTCCAAAGTTGCTTGTCCCTCCTATTCAGTTACGCACCTCATAAGGATACCCCCTGGACCCTTATGATAAAGCAAGCCATCATGTATGCAGAAGCCCTTAGTAGAAACCCATGTTTCCTTGCTGGTTCCATCAGCCATCGCGCACAGAATAGGTTGCCTCCAATCTGAGTCTTTCGGAGGTTCCTCTTCGCACATGTCTTTCACTAATGACGGAACTGACTTCACTCAATGGATATTTTGGCTGGACATTTATCTTAACCGATCTCTGACCCTAAAGTGGCCAATGCATCCGCGTGACGATTGTCAGATCTGGGAGTGTGCTCGTATTTGACAGACTCGAAATTCTGAACCAGCTTCTGCACAATTGACCGATATTTCAGTAAATTTATCTCCTTTAAAGCGTATTCTCCCGAGGTTTGTTTGACAATTAGTTTCGAATCTCCCATAATGACGAGACTCTTAACCTCCAAGGCTCTAGCTGCAAGAAGTCCCGCGATCAGGGCCTCGTACTCGGCCTCGTTATTTGTTACTGCAAAGTCCAGTTTCGTAGACATCTGGATGACCTCCTGATCAGGTTTGATGAGTACTACTCCAATTCCTCCCCCCGATCTTGTGGTGGATCCATCAAACTACAACTTCCAGTATTCATTGCTGATGGCGTATATTTCAGGTCCTTGAAGTACCTCTGCCACCGGATCATGCCTCTCATCTGGGAACTGTGCCAACAGATCCGCCAATGCCTGTGATTTGATGGCCTTGGGCCGCGTGCACGTGATGTCATATTGAGAAATGTTCATGTACCACTTCGCGAGCCTTCCTGAGGGGTGTGAGTATCCCAGGAGATATCTTATAGGGTCTTTCTTCGTGACAACTACCTCCTTATGAGAAGCAAAGTAGTGTCGCAACTTCTCAATGGCGAAGAATAAAGCCAAACAATGCCGTTCCATGTCTGTATATCTCGACTCTGCTGATTGAATCATGCGAGAGATGTAATACACCGGTCTTTCCTTCCCTTCAAACTCCTGGGCCAGTAATGCTCCAATCGACCTTTGAGTTGAGGTGAGGTATAATAGCAGAGGTGCTCCCAATTGTGGTGCAATCATGATTCTTGGTGATGTCAGCAGTCTCTTCAACTTTTCAAACGCTACCTGATGTTCCTCCGTCCAGACGAATGGTGCATTCTTTTTTAGCAGATTGCTGAAGCAGAAAGTTAGCTCTGCAATTGCTGGTATAAACCTCCGCAAGTAAGACAGTTTCCCTAGGAATGCCTTCAGCATGGTTTGCGATTGTGGTGCTGACAGATTTGTGATTGCTAAGATCTTGGCGGGATCAGGCTCAATTCCATACCTGTGAATCACACAGCCTAGGAATTTTCCCGAGGTTACCCCGAATGCGCACTTCATAAGGTTCATCTATAGCTGAAATGAGCGACATCTGTCAAAAACCCGTCTTAGATTTTTCAAGTGGTCCTCTTTCTTCTTAGACTTGACCACCATATCGTCCACGTAGAATTCGGCCTCTTGGTGCATAATGTCGTGGAACAACGCCATCATTGCGCGTTGGTACGTGGCCCCTGCGTTCTTTAGGCCAAAATGGCATAACTGTGTAGTTAAAGACCCCTACCGGTGTTATGAACTCCGTCTTCTTCGCATCCTCAGGGTCCATTTTGATCTGGTTGTAGCCGCTGAATCCGTCCATAAAGCTAAACATCTAATGACCTGCAGTGGAGTCGATCAAGAGATCCACGTTTGGCAAAGGGAAATCGTCTTTCGGGCAGAACTTGTTCAGGTCCCTGAAATCTACACATATTCGAAGGCTTCCATTTTTCTTTAGCACAGGGACTATATTTTCCTACCACGTGGGGTGATGGTTAGGTTCTATGAACTTAGCATTCAGCAGTTTGATCATCTCCTCCTTGATTTTGACATTGATCTCTGGACGGAAAGTCCTCGCGCTTTGCTTGACTGGTTTTGATCCTGGGATGATATCCAGGCGATGCATAGTAATGTTTCGGTCAAGTCCCGACATTTCATCGTAATCCCATGCAAACACATCCTTGTATTCTTTCAACAACAGGACCAGCCTTTGTTCTTCCGCATCGCTAAGGTCCGAGCTTAGGAAGACAAGTCTTTGTTTTTCCTCTCCTGGGCTGAGGAATACCTCCTTAAGTTCTTGCTTCTGTGGTTTCGGTCGGTCTTCCATGCACTCAGGTGCCTATTTAATTTCCTCAACTGACGGACCTTCTTTGCTTATGATAGAGGCCCCTGATGGCCTGTAAGCTTGTGTGGAAACACCCATGACTCGATAGGATTTCCCTCCTTTCGGGGGGATAACCTGCTATCCGCTCTTCAGTGGGTCCCGCATCATTCTGCAAAGTGTAGACGCGTTTGCTTACTCTAGGTATGTCCTTCTCCGCGGGCCGTTTTTCCCTAAGATCTCGAGTCACTGTTGCTTGAAGCGGCGGGGGGCTCTGAATATCCTCCCATCTGGGCAAAGGAGTTGGTCGAAACGGGGCCGGGAGCGGCCTATCCTCCATTTCCGTAAACCAAACTGCTTCAGGTAAGTGTGCCTCCAAGAGATTGAAAGGATTCACAGAAGCTGGTATCGTGACCACCCTTCCTTTCCAGATAGCCTTTCCTACCTGGTGGGCCGTTGAGGGTATGGCATCGAAGCGGTGAATCCATGCTTGCCCAATAATCATGTGGTAAGCCGTCTCAGCCTCAATAACATGGAATTTCTCAGAACAATTTATCTGCCCAATTCGGACTCCCAAATTGATCCATCCCAAAGTCATTATGGAGCTACTTCCGAACCCCGTTAAGGACAATGGATTTCTAACCATCTTGTGCCCAGGAACCCCTGACATGTCTAGGGTGGCCAAAGATATGACGTTCACCGCGGCTCCACCATTGAAAAAAGGCTTTTTTGAATTCAACATGGTTGATCGTGGCCGTGACATATAACGGCCTCTGATGATTCGCACTAAACCTTTTGTCAGATTCATCGAATGTCATGACGAGCCCCTGCGGTATGGGGGCTCCAACAGCTTCGTCATCTGTGACAAGGTGTTTCTCTCCATATTTCTATGCGACACCTAAAATTGCTCGCATCACTCCCTGCCTGCAGCCCTCCGAAAAGTTCATCTCGTCAAAGAACTTGGCGAATTTGATGGGGTCCTTCATTCGTCCCCTTCGAGTGTATTCACCACATTCCCTGTAGAGTCTGGAGACCACAGGGACTGCTGCCTCTGTCATGTCTGTGACCGAGATCATGGCGATCTGTTTCCCCTTGGGTTCCTGTCATGGAGAAGGGTTACCTGTACTGCCTTTGGCTGATTTCTCCACAACCAGCTGGTCCTTTGCTTCTCGTTCGTACACCATCCACATGAGTTTCCTACATTCCTTAGTTGGATGAGAGATTTGTCCGTGGCATTCGCACCAATTCGGGTCCCGGAGTTGTTTTTCTATAGGTCTGTGCTCAAATGCCGGCAATATTCCGTTTCTTCACCATTTTTTGCAAAAGCTAATGGCGTCCTTGATCGATACGGACAGAGGCGGCGTTTCTTGAGTTGTGAACCGTCGCTGTTTTGCGGGCGTAGATACCGCGTACATATTGGCGTCTCGTGATCTTTTGGATCCGCCGTCTGTAGAGCCGAGATTCGTCGGTGCACCCTCGCCACCGTATCTTTTCCTCATCCTTTCTACTACCGGCTCAATATTCCTGGTGCAGTCGATCAACTTTGAAAAAGTAGGCATGTTTAAATTAATCAACATACCTTTATACTCGTCGCGCATGCCTTGCAGGCATATCTCGACCAGACGGCTTTCCAAGACCTCGTCACTGCATTCCAAGGACCTGGCTCTGAACTTCTTAATGAAGGCCACGCCTTCCTCGTCAGAATTTTGGCGGGAGAGGTGAATGGTGGTGACTCGTTCGTCCATCGGGGAGAACTTAGTGTAGAATTTCTTCACCATGTCATCCCACGTTTTTACAGATCCCTCTTCAAGGGCTCTGTACCACTTGTATGCGACGGTTCCCAAAGATTTAGCGAACTCGCGCATAAGTAGCCGAGTATCAACTGCATACGGGCCCATCATATCCATGAACCTCATCACGTGCTCGTGGGTGTTCCCACTGATTTCATCGAATTTCTCCCACTTGGGCGCTTTGTACCCAGCGGTTTGACATCAGGTAGACATCCCGCGGAATGGGAGGCGCGCTATCTACCTTTGGGATGATAGTGTCCATGGCACCCTGATTGGCGATGATGCTGTCAATCCTTTGCTCGAGAGCCGCCATGCTAGCAGGTGTTCCTCCATAAGAAGGAGCTGTTGGCTCAAAACTCGGAATGTGGGGCATACTGGGGTTGTAAGGAGGCGGAGGTGGAGGCCCGTGGCTCCCTAGGGCTCCGCTCGCGTATAGAGACGTCGTAGGATATGCGGCAGGGTTCCCTGACGTCATGAGGGACGAGCCTGATGAGAATGGTGGAATCTGGCTCGCCGGGCCGCCCGAAAGAGGAGACTGGGCAGCAGAGACATGCACTATCGAGGTGCCCATTGAGGTGGACACCACCCCGGATAGGGACAGTGAAGTCGCCAGTGATGAAACAGAAGCCCCTAGGACCGTGTTTTGGGCCATCTTTCCCAATATCGCCATGATCTGAGCGATCTGCTCGGATTGAGCTTCCATGGCTCGATCTTGAGTCCGTATCGTGGTTTGAAGAGACTCTAAAGAGGTTTCTCCCTCAGTGACTAATGGGATCCGAGTGTTGGGAGTGGTATTGAGTAGTCCTTCCTCTTCTGAGGTCTCCTCGTGGGATGGAGACCGATCTCCATGGCGGATGACTTGGTCTGAAGACATGGTTGGCAGATTTTGGAGGTTTGAAGGTGGATGTTTCACGTCGGGTTCACCAAAATGTGTACAAAGGAATCCCCAAGAGATACCTAAGTGTACACCTCAAGTAGAGAAGAAGAATACAAGGAGTTGTAGGTGTGTGTAGGTAGAGAGTAAGCACTAATAACTGGGTGTGAGAGAGAGACAGTAGGCTATGTGTGTCTTGTTGTCTTATCGTCGTGTCTCAACGGGGATCATAACGATCCTATATATAGTGGGGAAGTTACCGTTGGGGGGGGGGTTTAGTGCACCATAAATGGCGGCTTAATGGTAGAACCCCCAACGGCACGTTCGACCGTGTATATAGGAACCGTTATGCATCTGTCCGCAAGTATCGGAGACCGTTATGAGGTCAGCCGCATTAATGGGACACGTAAGACTAGGATCTCTCAGTCAGTTACCAGAGGTCGCGCGCGAGCTTGGTTGTCGCACGCGCGCGACAGACCTTACTCTAGCCTCCAAACCACTAAGTCCCTACAAGTCCCGTGTTATGGTGCGCGGGAGCTCTGTCTCGTAGCCCCCACGTGGATCAGCACGGGTGGTGATTCGGTGTGGATGGAGTACAGCTAGATGTGCTGGATGGCTGCCACGTGGTGATCATCCTTCTGTTTGGAAAGCAGTATTTACACCTATTATTCACCAAACCCTTGACTTGGTGAATTAAGTAGAAATGTCAAACAAACCTTGCCTCAGATCTTCCATTCCATTTTCCAAAACCTCAACCATGTCCAGTATTTATGAGAAATCCAGATTACCAGACACTTTTGGGGTTTTTAGCATCTCTAGGTTTGATAAACTCTTTCTCCTTCAACTCTTTAGGACTCAACTTAGAATAAAACTTCCACTTTCATTTAGAAGTGTAAACAATCCCAATCCTTTGAAGTGATCCCTCATCTACCACTCCGAAACCAGTAGTAATCTTCTCCTCACCCTTCAAAGAAACTCCAAAATGTTTGAAAAAAAAGGTAATACATTGGCATGAGGCAGGGAATGGGTCCTATACCTAGTGCCACTGTAAATGATATGTTCCGTCACAACAGTAGGAATGTCTACCTCAAACCCTTGACATATATGATACATCAAGATCAACACTTTTTCTCTCACCAATTCTTTGGAATACTCCCTGGGAACTACACATTTCATGATGATAGAAAACAGAATTTTGGCTTCACAGGTAAACACATAGTGTGTTAACTGTTTTGGTTTAGAAGGGGTTCCCTCCAAAAAAAACAAGGCTTTGGCCTTCTCCAAAATCTCCTTCCTATCAGGGTGATCACTAATCTTGTACTTCCTAGGAACTCCCAAAACTTTAGCAAACACTTTGTGATCCAACCTAATGTCCACACCAGCCACTCTTGAAGTAAGAATATACCTATCACTATCATCCAATTCTTGAACTAATTTCAGATAAAATAGCCTGGTTAGCCTAGGATAAACCTCAGATGGTGGATTTAACAAACTCCAAACAGGTGAATTCCTCAAATTCTTAATGTAGTCTAAGTCCATAATATCCAACAAATTAGTACTATAAGACTACAAAAAGATACTTTGGATGATGCATACCCGTCCATCCGCACAGCTTTAACATCAGAATTGACAAACCAAGACTCAGGCAATAGTTTCTTATCAAAATTTGTAGCCTTCTTGGTCTTCACTGCACTGTGTTTCACTCTTTTCTTTTCTGGAGTTGCTTCACCTTTCTTCTCACCAGCTTTCTTATCCTTTGAAGATGGCACATTCTTCTTTTCACTTTTCTCACAAGTCACTTCCTTCTTCTTCTTGCTTGATTATTCCCCTTGATCCTTAATCACCTGTTCTTTTTTCCTTCACCACTTCTTCTGTAGCAGACTCAGATTCTGACTCAACCACTGGTTCTTCTTGAACTTCCTTTCCCTTCTTGACCTTCTTTGAGGAAGGCGATGTCTCATGGACACTGGTTGTGTCTTCTGAATCTGATCCATGAATGGTGATCTTCCTGTTAGCCTTCCTCTTCACCCTCTTGTTAGAAGTCTGACCTTGCTGCTTGATTCTCTCAGACTTGCGTTCCATTTTGGCTAGGGTTTGAGAAGGTTTGAGAGAAAAGGGAGAGAGATAGAGAGAGAGAGAGAGAGAGATAGAGAGAGAGAGAGACGAAGAGATAGAAGTTGAGAATGAGAGAAATAAGCCCTGAAGATTTCTTAAGTAGGTAGAAGAGTTTGATTTGAAAAGGGAGATTGCATGCAAAGAGATTTTAGAAGATTTGCTGAGATATTTTAGATATTTTGTCAAAATCTCTGAAATTTTTGAAAGATTTTGTAGTTATCTAAAAATATATTACAAAATAATCCACGATCCAATTTATTAAATAATCCAAATCCACTTAATCAAAGCAGTGTAACAGTGGTTCAAAGTTTTGAGAAGTTTTAGACCAATACAGAAACTTCAAATCTTTGAGCCATACTTTCAAGGCTTCAGAAAGTATGATCTCAAGGCTTTGAGATCTACACATATAATACACATAGAAACTAATGTCACACCCTTAGCTTGTTGCCTCGATGTTGGTTCGCTAGACGTGCACGTCGGTCTAGCAAAATGAACCAAGGAGTAACGGCGTGCAAGGCGGAGAGATAACATGGTGGAGTTGGCTTTGGCTTCGTGCCTTAGCCTTGGCCTTGGCTTGGTGCCTTGGCTTCGTGGTGAGTTGTGGCCTTGGCTTGGTGCCTTGGTCCTTGGTGGCCTTAGACAGATTGGTGGACGTTGGTGGATGTTGGTGGATGCTGGTGCCTATTGGTGGATGTTGGTGGATGCTGGTGCATATTGGTGGATGTTGGTGGTGGATGCTGGTGGATGTTGGTGGAGTTGGTGGAGGTGCCAAGCCCCGTACTCCTCCTCAGGAAAATCCATGTTCCTTCCTGCCACTAAGGTAAATGTTCCTAAGACATATATAGGGGGTAGGAGGTATGTCCACGATGCTGCCACAGCGCCAACCCGATGCTGCCCCAGTGCCTACACGATGTCGGCACAAGTCCCACGATGATGCCTAGGCGCCAACACGATAATGTCCCAATGCCAACCCGATGTTGGCACCGTCCCTCGGTAACGTCCCAGCACCAACCCGATGCGTCCCAGCAGCAACACGATGCGTCCCAGCAGCAACCCAGTGCCGTCGGGTCCGGTAGCGGTTTCCAGCAGTTACTTCCAGATTTGTTATTTGTTAGATAACTGAAATGTAACCGCCATGTTGGCTGGAATTCATTGTAATAAATGGCATGTTTCAGCCATTGTTAGGCAGGGAAAAATATTGAGATAGGTCTCATATTTCAGAGCGAGATACACGAGAAAATTGTATGAATTCGTGATGTACTAATTTACGTTCAAGGGAATAAAAATTGGTGCAGATTCATACACCCTTCGTGTTCGTTTGTCCCTTACAAAAATTGCTACTAACGGTCCATTAACGGAGTGAAGGCTGAACCAAGTTAGAATTCGAGATTGCTAACCTTGGTGCCGTTCCGTGTAGATTTTCAAGACACAAAATCTGACCCGGAAACAACTGGTATCAGAGCCCGAAGTAGCGAGGAGATGGCGTCCAGAAACGCAGAGATTCTTGAACGGTTGGCTTGCATTGAGTCGCTGTTTGGTCCCATGGAGGAAGGAGCGAATATCAATCTCATGCAAGAGAATGCAGAAGTGAGATTGGAAATTCAGTCCCTACATGAAGCGAATGCAACCCTGGCCAAGGAATTGGAGGACCTTCGTGCAGAGTATGCCGGTACCGTCCAGACCGTGCAGAAACTCAGAGAGAGGCACAAGGTGGTGAAGGCCGACGTGGGTCTGCTTCGGCAAGTCGTGGGAACGCAAGATGGGACAGGACGGGTCAGGGCAAGTCGGAAGATCCCTGAACCGCAGCCGTTCAATGGCGCACGGAGTGCCAAGGACGTGGAGAATTTTGTGTGGGACTTGGAGGAGTACATCTCGGCAGCGAAGGTATCGGATGACGAGAAGGTTGCTATGGCAGCGAGGTATTTGGCAAGTGATGCCAAACTTTGGTGGAGGACGCGGGTTTCCGAGGACTTGATCGCGGGGCGGTCACGGATTGAAAGTTGGGATCAGTTCAAGGTGGAATTGAAGTCCCAATTTCTGCCCGGAAATGCGTCGCGCCAAGCGAGAGAAGCGATGAAAAGTCTCAAACAGACGGGGTCTGTTAAGGACTATGTGAAGGAGTTTTGTGCGCTCTTGTTGAACGTGCAGAACATGTCGGAGGATGACAAGTTGTTTAACTTCGAATCCGGGTTGAGGCCGTGGGCGCAACAAGAATTGCGGCGGCAAAATGTTGCTGACTTGAAGAGTGCAATCAAGGCAGCGGAGGCCTTAGTCGACAATTATGTTGACAGGACGGCGTCGGAGGCAGCCACGTCCAAGTCCAAGAAAGGGAAAGGCGACAAGGGAGACGACCTATCCCAGGACGCGGGCAAGAAGGCTGATGGTGGACAGAGATGGAATGGGAAGAAACCCGATGGTTCTTCCAAATCCAGCAGCGGTGGCCCCATGAAATGCTTTATTTGTGAGGGTCCACCCTTGGCGAGATTTTGTCCAAAGAAGGAGAAACTCAATGCACTCATGGTGGGAGATGCAGAAACGGGTAACGGGCAAAAGGAGATGGAGAATTCAGAACTTATTTCGTTGAACACGCTTGTAAGTCTGAAAATGGTTGAGTTTTTGAATACTCTAACCGAGGATGTGGATGTTGTGCGACAGAAACTTGGCTTGCGAACAAGCAAGTGTTCTCATGTTCTCAAGATGCCGAATGCCACTGCACAATCTGTCCAAGGGATGTGCTATGATGTGCCGATGAGGATTGGCACGCTTTCGGGGAAAATCAACATGTTGGCGGTTCCACTGGATGACTTTGAGATGATCCTTGGAATCGACTTCTTGAGGAAGACGCGGTCTTGTCCAATGCCGCATCTGAATGGGTTGATGGTGACGCACCAAAACAGTCCATGTTCTGTGCCGTGTGTTGGGGCGAATTCTGCTCCAAGTGAGAGTGTGGCGACGGTCTCAGCCATGACCGTTAAGAAGCGAGAGAAGGCAGTCCCGGTGGCATACTTAGCCGCGGTGGCAGCGGAGAAATCTGGTGCGAGTTTGAAGCAACAGATTTGTGGGAATTCCGAAAGGAAGCGCGAGGTTATCTGGGCAGCGAGACGTGTGAAGGATGGTTCGACGAGGACGTCGAATTCAGCGGGTGTGGGTGGTTTGTCACACCCTTAGCTTGTTGCCTCGATGTTGGTTCGCTAGACGTGCACGTCGGTCTAGCAAAATGAACCAAGGAGTAACGGCGTGCAAGGCGGAGAGATAACATGGTGGAGTTGGCTTTGGCTTCGTGCCTTAGCCTTGGCCTTGGCTTGGTGCCTTGGCTTCGTGGTGAGTTGTGGCCTTGGCTTGGTGCCTTGGTCCTTGGTGGCCTTAGACGGATTGGTGGACGTTAGTGGATGTTGGTGGATGCTGGTGCCTATTGGTGGATGTTGGTGGATGCTGGTGCATATTGGTGGATGTTGGTGGTGGATGCTGGTGGATGTTGGTGGAGTTGGTGGAGGTGCCAAGCCCCGTACTCCTCCTCAGGAAAATCCATGTTCCTTCCTGCCACTAAGGTAAATGTTCCTAAGACATATATAGGGGGTAGGAGGTATGTCCACGATGCTGCCACAGCGCCAACCCGATGCTGCCCCAGTGCCTACACGATGTCGGCACAAGTCCCACGATGATGCCTAGGCGCCAACACGATAATGTCCCAATGCCAACCAGATGTTGGCACCGTCCCTCGGTAACGTCCCAGCACCAACCCGATGCGTCCCAGCAGCAACACGATGCGTCCCAGCAGCAACCCAGTGCCGTCGGGTCCGGTAGCGGTTTCCAGCAGTTACTTCCAGATTTGTTATTTGTTAGATAACTGAAATGTAACCGCCATGTTGGCTGGAATTCATTGTAATAAATGGCATGTTTCAGCCATTGTTAGGCAGGGAAAAATATTGAGATAGGTCTCATATTTCAGAGCGAGATACACGAGAAAATTGTATGAATTCGTGATGTACTAATTTACGTTCAAGGGAATAAAAATTGGTGCAGATTCATACACCCTTCGTGTTCGTTTGTCCCTTACAAAAATTGCTACTAACGGTCCATTAACGGAGTGAAGGCTGAACCAAGTTAGAATTCGAGATTGCTAACCTTGGTGCCGTTCCGTGTAGATTTTCAAGACACAAAATCTGACCCGGAAACAACTAATAATCCCCCTAAACCAATGCATCCTTTTTTAGCATACCCTATTCAAGCCTTAGGGATGCAAACCTCTCATCTGGCAATGGTTTAGTGAAAATATCAGCTATCTGCTTAGAAATAGAAATAAAAGATAGAGTAATATCACCTTTTTTAGCATGATCTCTAAGAAAATGATTTCTAACATCTATGTGCTTTGTCCTTGAATGCTGAACTGGATTCTTCGATATAGAAATGGCACTTGTATTTTCAAAGTCGATAGGCACATTTATTAATTCATATCCAAGATCTCTTAGCTATTGAAAAATTAATAAAACCTGTGAGGAACAAGCTCCAGCTGCAATGTATTCAGCTTCTTCAGTTGATAGAGCTACTGAATTTTGCTTCTTTGAATGCCAACTAATCAATGATGAACCAAGGAATTGGCAACATCCAGAAGTACTCTTTCTATCTACTTTGTGTCCTGCAAAGTCTGCATCTGAATAGCCACTCAACATAAAGTTAGATCTTCTTTTATACCAAATCCCCAAGTCTTTGGTTCCATTCAAATATCTAAAAATCCTTTTCAAAGAAATCAAATGACTTTATTTAGGATCAGCTTGAAATCTAGCACACATGCATACACTAAACATAATATCTAGTCTACTGCAGTTAGATATAAAAGTGAACCAATCATACATCTATATTCCTTTTGATTCACACTCTTACCACTTGTATCTTTGTCTAAAGACAATGATGAACTCATAGGAGTCTTAACTACCTTGGAATGTGACATGTTATATTTGTTTAACAAGTCATGGGTGTAGTTATCCCATCAAGCTCATCTCAAATTCCCTGCACATTAGACTTGAAAACTCTTTTGAAAGAGCATCAATAGTAGCACCAAATAAGATATCATCAACATATATATGTACTCTAACAAATCCTTTTCACGATTCTTTATAAAAAGAGTTTTGTCAACAAGTCCTCTCTTGAAACCATTTTCCAGTAAAAACTTAGAGAGTCTGTCATACCAAGCCCTTGGGGCTTGCTTAAGTCCATACAAGGCTTTGTCTAATTTGTAAACATGATCAGGAAATGTGTCACTTTCAAAACCTGGTGGTTGAGAAACATATACTTCTTCTTGTAAATATCCGTTTAGAAAAGCACATTTGACATCCATTTGAAAAAACTTTATATGATTATGTAATGCAAATGCAAGAAGTATTCTAATATCCTCTAACCTTGCAACAGAGGCTAATGTTTCCTCATAATCAATGCCTTCTTCTTGATTATATCCCTGTGCAACCAATCTTTATTTATTTCTCACAACCTTACCTTTTTCATCAAGTTTGTTTCTGAACACCCATCTGGTTCCAGTCACAGATTGATCATTTGGTTTAGGAACCAAATTCCAGACTTTGTTCCTTTTGAACTCATTTAGCTCATTCTGCATTGCAATGATCCAATCTGCATCTTCTAGTGCTTCTTTAGCATTCTTGGGCTCAATAAGTGGTTCAAAAGCACTGAAAGAACACACTCAGTTGGCCTCTTTTCTGAGTTCCAGTAGTTGGATCTGATATGATATTCTCTACAGGATGATATGATAAATATTTGAAATTCTTTCTTGGTGTCCAAGTGTATGGTCCTTCAAGGCTTTGAGTTCTTGACACAGTAGAAGAAGCATCAAATTTCCTGTCAGTCTCAGTCTCAAGGCTTTGAGACTTTGGCTCAGCAGGGGGTTCAAGGCCTTGAGATTCTTCTGCATGTTTTTGCTGCTTAGTTTTGCTTCTATTGACTTTCTCATAGTCATCATCAGCCTCATACTTGTTCAAATTGAGATCTGCAAAACTTTCACTCAGAGAATCATCAGTACTTTCATCAAAAATTACATGAATGCTCTCCTCTACAATCTTGGTTCTCTTATTGTAAATCCTGTAAGCTTTGCTATTTTGAGAATAACCAAGAAAAACACTTTCATCACTTCTAGCATCAAACTTACCAAGATTGTCTTTGCCATTCTTATGCACAAAACAAGTACAGCCAAAAGGCTTAAAATATGCAACACTAGGCTTCCTGCCTTTGAACAATTCATAAGGAGTTTTCTTCAAGATAGGTCTGATCAAACATCTATTAAGCAAATAATTGGCAATGTTAACAGCTTCTACCAACAAAATTTTTTGGTAAATTACTTTCAAGTAGCATGGTTCTAGACATGTCTTCACGAGTTCGATTTTTCCTCTCAACTAAACCATTTTGCTGAGGAGTTCTAGGTGCAGAAAAGTTGTGTGAGATACCATGATTTGAAAAAAATAAATCAAAATCAAGTTGATCAAATTCCCTACCATTATCACTCCTAATAGATGCAACATGTAAATTTTTCAAAGTTTGAAGCTCTTTACAAAGTTTTGAAAATTCAGATAATGCTCCAGAGTTATCTCTAATAAACATATCCCAAGTAAATCTGGAATAATCATCAACCAGAACAAGCATATATCTCTTACCTTTGTGTGTTGGTACCCTCATAGGACCACACAAGTCCAAGTGCATCAATTCTAAAGGTCTAGAAGTACTTACAAAGTTCTTTGGCTTGAATGAACTTCTGGTCTGCTTACCTTGAGTGCATGCCTTGCAAATCTCATCATCTTTGAATTTCAGGATTGGTAATCCCCTCACCAGATCTTTTGAGATGAGTTTGTTCAAAGTATGCATGCTTATATGACCAAGCTTTCTATGCCAAAGCTTTGAGTCATCCTTCAAAGCTTTGAGACATTTCAGACTATGACCTGCAACTTTGTCAGTACATAGTGCATAAACATTATATGACCTAGCAGCAGTGAGAATGCAATGGCCTAATTTTTCATCTTGCACCACACATTTCTCCTTTTCAAAAAGTACCTTATTACCTTTATCACAAAGCTGAGAAATTTTCAAAAAATTATACTTAAGACCATCAACTAAATAAAAATCTGAAATTGAATATGCAGAGTTGTTACCAATACTTCCTATACCAATTATGTTACACTTTGCTTTGTCACCAAGTGTGATTGTTCCCTTTGATTGCTCTTTAAGCTCAGTGAATAAATATTTCTTTCCACTCATGTGTCTGGAACCTCCACAATCCAAAATCCATTTCTGATCTTTCAAAGCTTTGGTGACAACCTGCAAAATTCAATCAATGCCTCAACAAACTATCAGACCAAGTGTAGAATTTGGATTCATACTTAGAATAAACCATGTTAGGTGGTCTAACTCCTTTTGGAAATCAAATCTGTTTCACTTGTCCCTTAAGCTGATAAGGACAGGTATTCATCATTATATGAGGTTCTGTCCTTCTAAAGGGGCAAGTTGATTTCACATAACCAATTTTTCCACAATAGTGACACTTTGGAGAATGTCTGCTTCCTGATCTTACAAATGTGGTTTGGTTTCTTCTTGGAAAGTTTGGATTATAACCAATTCCACTTTTGTATACATAATGCATACTTCCTCGAAGCATAAGATTTAGCTTATGTTCTGAGCCAGCAAAAGTTGAAAGAATTTTATTAGATTCTTCTCACTTGTCAATGAAGTGTTTTGTTGTTCTAAATCATCCGAGTGACTCTTTAGTTCAACAGATTTGTCAGTTAAAAGAGTGTTTTGATCAACCACTTCATTAACATGTGATTTCAAAGCTTTGAATCTGTTGTACAAGGCTTTGAAGTCACTATCAATTTTCAACTTAGTAGCTTCAAGACATTGTTTTGAAAAGCCAAATCTAAATTTTCTTTTGCTTTCTCATGAACCTTCACTTTCAAGGAATCAATTTCATTCCTGTAACTTTCCTCATTCAAAGACATGCTTTTGAGAATTTCAGGTAAAACATCAGAAGGACTAGATAAAAGATTATTACCATATCTTCAATTGGCTTTTCAGTAGAGTAATCTTCTTGATGTCAAGCCATTACACAGAAATTGGCTTGGTCTTCATCATAATCTGAGTCTGAAGAGTCTGAATCACTCCATGAGGCTACCATTGCGTTCTTTCTTCTGTTGTCATTTTCCTTCTTAGGAAATTATCTGCTTTTCTTCTTTTGAGGGCAATCTATTACCATATGATCTGCATCTCCACATTCATAGCAATTCATAACTTTAGGTTTATGTGAATGTGAAGTAGACGTACCTTTCTGGTCCTTGCTGGTTGAGGATTTGAATTTTTCTTTGTTGTAGTCCTTGTTTCTAAAGTTTCTCTTCTTCTTTAGAAATCTGGCCAAAGATTTGGAAATCAGGGCTAAGGCTTCTTCTTCTTCATCATCATCATCATTCTGTTCAAGGCTTTGGGATTTTTCATTATCCTTTGCCTTGAGTGTCAGGTTCTTGATGTTGTCACTCAAGTCACCATCTACCTCCTTCATGGATATCTCATGAGTGAGCACTTTTCCTTGTAGATCATCAAGTTCCAGAATGCTTAGGTCTTGAGCCTCCTCAATTGCAGTTGTCTTAGGCTCCCATTTTGCCTTTGAAAAACTTCTGAGTATCTTCCTGACCTTTTCCTCATTTGAGAAAGCTTTTCCCAAAGAATCCAAGTTGTTAACAATATGTGTAAATCTTTTGAACATATTTTTGAACATATCCTTGATGGATTCATTAGAATTCATCTTGAATAGTTCATACAGTCTCAAAAGGATATTAATCTTTTTCTGCTTGACTTGGCTGATTCCGTCATAAGTAACAGTCAGCTTGTCACATATCTCTTTTGAACTTTTGTAGTTGGATATCCTCTTAAACTCATCTGCACTAAGAGCACAATATCATAAGTTCAAAACTTTGTAATTCTTTGATACCTTTTTCCAATTCACTAACCGAGAGATCTTCATAAGGTTTGACAGTTCTAACTCCGTTGGCAGTAGTATAGAAAAATTTTGGGTCATTCACAACAATATACCATAGTTCCATGTCCTGGTCTATGATGAACATCTTCATCAATGCCTTCCAATGCACAAAGTTATCACCACAAAAAAATGGGGTCTATTAGCTGCTCTTCCCTGTGAGAATCCTCCATCACCTACATTACTCATTGTCACAAGATCGTTAGATCCTTAAACAGTGACCCAAAGCTCTGATACCAATTGAAAGTTTGTAATATAAGTGTAAAACATGATCCAAATACTCTAGAAGGGGGGGTTGAATAGAGTATGCTAACTTTTGTCAAAACACGGTCTTTTAAAACTTGAGTAGAGTAAGCAGTTGATATCTCAAAGCCTTGAAACAGTTTTGAGAAGCTTTAAGATATAACTGTAGAATACATAGGCTTCAAAGCTTTGAGATTTGGAAAGCTCCAAAGCTTTGAAACTTCAAATTTAGACTGAATTTAAAGATAAAAAAAGTAAACACAAGGAATACAAGTATTTTACAGAGTTCAGTCACAATTGGACCTTGTCTGTGCATGAGGGATCTTATCCCTCCAGGGTTCAAACACAAATTCTTATTAATCACCCAGATTTAGCCCTAGATCTCAAGCCTAAGTGAACTACCCTTCACCTATTACAGCTTGTGGTTCCCAACCTATTTAGTTCCTGCTACAATCTGTGGAAACAATAAGAACCTCTCTGTTGTTCACTTCAACAACTAAACTTCTAAGTTTATGAGGTTTAAGAACACATAAAGATAATAAAAGTTCAGTACAAGTGTGAAGAACAAATGAAATAGATAAGTGTTCTTGAAAGTGTTCTTGAATCTGTGATGAATGATCTTACTTCTGTAATCTCAATGGCATGATGAATCTGAAGATTTGAATGATATGAACTCTCCTATTTGTTCAAATCTCACGAAGATCAATCTTAATCTCTGTGTCTCTTTTCAAATGAAAGTGCTGATCACTTTTAAATAACAGTCTGCAACAACCTGAGAGTTTTTAGGAACAAAAACCTTATAGATCCTCTTCCCTGATATGCTTCTTTTAATAGCTATGTTTCGAAAGCTATCTGATTTGTTTATGGACGTTGGAACGCCTAACAAATCAACATAAACTCAGCAACAAGATCAAACAACGTCAAGAAAATCTAGCATCAAGATCTGTTTAGCAGTATGCTAACAGTTCATGAGAAAACTGGGCTAGGTTTGTCTTGTAATAGGCTCAACTTAAATATATATTCAATCTGTTGAATATATCAAATAACCGGTATAGAACAAGTGTTATTAGTCAACAATAGATTCATAACAAGTTCTGAATCACACAGATATAACCTGCTTACACAAAATTAGTCAGATGAACTTAGCAGTGAAGATTAACCAATGAATCTCAAAGCTTTGAAGCTTTGCTTGCTAGTTCATCAGAATGAACTTGGATTTTCAATCCAACTCAGTCTTGCATATTTTGTTAATCAGAACATAGATTACTAATGCCGGCATAATGTCATTCCATATCAAAAACAGAAACCTGCACAAAACAGTTAGACAAATATATATATATATATATATATATATATATATATATATATATATATATATATATACACACATAGCTACAGTGCCTCAAAGCTTTGAAGCTTTGATACTTAGCCAAATTTCCTGCTTGTGTTTCTGGCTTTCATCATCAAGGAATCGAAGCTCTTTCATATGCATCCATACATTAATATCAAGGAGCTTTAGACTTATCACTATGGTCCCCCAGTGGGTACTTTTTCGTAATTGACCCCCCACAATGTACGACATATAGTTTGAGGGTATTTTGGTCCAATAGTGCATAAGTTCAAAAACTGCAATTGTACCCTTCCCAACAGCTATGTAACGACTAGGTAGAGGTGATTTTGGTCCAATACTACAGTTTTCGAACCCAAAAATTTCATTAAAATACTACCAATCGTCACTCATCCTCATCCCAAACCAACTCACATACTCTTCCGTTCTCAAGTTCTAGAATATTTTCTCTAAGTACAATTCGAGATCAATCACTTATGCTCCACGAAATACAAAGTTAGTAAAATCAATCGTATTTTAAAGATCGAATATTTGAATTACTGAGAAAAAATTAAGCTGAGTTGTAAAGTAAAAAGTTTGCATTGTCCCCCCCCCCCCCTCCCCCAAAAGTTTTCTCTTAAAGACAACATTTGCTGTTGTATTTAGCAGATAGGAAGGTTGTGGTTTCTATCACGGTAATATTGCATTTGTCGAGTTTGTGGTGGCGGTGAAGATGAGCTAAAAAAATAACTTCAATTATCACATCATCTTGATGTCAGTGTTATAAAAAGGAAGAACGCATAAGGAAGTGGGCACTTTAGAGCCGAAAGGCACACACGAGTACGAGCAAGCTTACTGTTCTAAGCAAGTTGGTGTTGCAACGGAATAAATAAACTTAGAGCTCAAAAAATCTGTTTCGATTAAGACTAGATGATACGAAAAGTATCATATCTAAGTTACTACAACAAAAATACATGCGCAAAGATAATTCAGTAATAATAGATGCTATAAAGTAAAGAGGTAAACAGTACGCGTAGGGACACTGATGAAATTGTCAAATGGTGTTTTTGAGAGGAGAGGAGAGGAGAGGAAGAAGATGAGGGAAGAGTATTTTGATCCAAATGAAGTGCTGAGAACCCTTTCTCATCCGTTTGCCTCTTATATTCCCCTTGAAAATTACCAAGTTGCCCTCAAAAAGTGACCCCGGATTGCCCAATTCATTCATACGAAAGGGTCTTCCATTCGTACTAAATGCTTTCGCACGAATGGAAATCCCATTCATATGAATGTTTTCGCACGAATGGACAGATAAGTTTTTTCACTCGTACAAAAGGCTTGGGTAAAAATTATCTATTTATTGGTATTCCCACGAAAGGCCTTGGCCATTCGTACGAACGCCCCATGGGATTTGTGCATTTTTGGCTCGTTTCTTGTTGTCCTCTGCATACCTTGATGCTTCCACCCATGGACTCCGTTGACTGCTGAGAGTCCAATTTTATTGGAAAATTCTCAAAATACGGGGAATTTCTATTTTCTTCAATTAACCACGTCTTCTGTGCAAAAATCCCCTTTTTCTCGTCTCGAAAACCGCAACTTCCGCGTTCGGATTCCGATGCATGCATTTGAACTTTCCATGGAAAACACTTGCCATATAGAATCTTAAAATAGAATTATTATTCCTCTTCCTCTATCAATTCTCCCTGTTGCCTTTCAAATGGTTTTCAAGTTGTTTTCCTCAACTTACGTGCAATCATGTGCACTTGTATCAAGGCAGGGAATCCGGTGCAGTCTTAGGTACCTGTGCCCACCACACTAATAGAAAATATTAAACCACTCTCTCTCACCCCTCAAAATTCTGTACGGAAATTACAAAACAAAAAAAGCAGCTAAATTCTACTAATACGCTGGGTTGCCTCCCAAACAGCGCTTGTAGTTTAAGGTCGACGTCCTAACCCAGTTACCTCTTCCACCGACGAAGGTGGTTTGGCACTACGTGCCTCCTATTCCATCTTCCTCTGCTGGACCTCAGAACAACTTGGTGAACTTTTGATTTTGAATCAGGTGGATCCTCACAAACCACCTCTGAAATCCCGTGCCACATAATTCACAGCAACTAAAATCTCTGAACTCTGCCCTTCAGACTGTTGGGGTGCTGATGTGAAAACTCAAAAGGTTTCCCATCCGTCATTGATCCTCGTGATCAATTACCCATTTTCTACATCTATAAGCGTGCGACCAGTAGCCAAAAAAGGCCTACCCAGAATGATCAGAACGTCGCGAACAAGCATCTCCAAAATAAAAAAATCAGCAGATGCTGACAGAATTCCAAACCTTCACCAAAAAGTCATCCACCACTCCATATGCTCCTTTTGGAGACTTATTTAAAAATTGCAAATTGATCCAGGTAGATTGCGCATCACACAATATATGAAATGCCGATAACGGCATCAGATTGACACATGCCCCCAAATCACACATGGCTTGTCCGGTGTACGCTCCACCTAGTTTAGCTTCTATCAAAAAGCTACCTAGATCTTTCTTCATTTGAGATAACCCATGTGATAACTCTCTATTAGAGTTATAATTCTCGCACATTTTATATCGTTTTGCGTGCTTTCCGGGTTGATGATCTTAGTTTTACACTATGATTAGAGAGAAAACGTAGAAGTTGAGCTTTGAGCACTAATTTGTTAATCCAGGCGTTTCTCGCATTGTTTTATGGATATTTGTCATGTTTGATCGCAAGGGTTGTGTTTCATATCGTTTTGACAGGAAACGGAGCTTGATAGATTAAGCGGAGAGGAGGAACAAGCTTTGGAGATTTTTCGGGAGCTTAAACGAAGAAGAAATCGTGAAGAAACAGTGAAAATACGTAAAGAGGGGAGGGATATGCAATTTAATGAAGTTTGTGTAATGGCACTTTAACCCCCCTTAGATGAAAAATGGCCAAACACTTCGTAAAATTTGGTGGCCAACGTGAGTGCAACTCACTGGAAGTGTAGGATCACAATTGTGATCAAAAGATCACCCACAAGACCACAATGTGATCCTATGATCACAAAAGGTGATCCTATGAACACAAGATCAGCCGCAAGACCAAAAAATGTGATCCTATGATCACAAAAGGTGATCACAAGACCACAAACTAGATCTTACGTGGGATTAAATGAAGGAGAAAAAAAGAACGCACATAAAAAGAAAAAAAAGGAAGAGAAAAAAAGAGACTCGCGCATAAGGAGGCTAAGGTTCAAGAGGAGGGCTCCTCCATTAAAGATCTAGGTTCTTCTTCTTCTTCTTCTTCTTCTTCTTCTTCTTCTTCTTCTTCTTCTTCTTCTTCTTCTTCTTCCTCCTCCTCTCTCAATCTTTGTATGGAGAAACTTGTAAGTTTTGTTTGGTTTATTTCAATTAGCTAAACTCCATTGCAAGGCATCTCATATGAGATACTAGGGTTATGTAGACGGATATTTCCCGGATTTGAATCTTTGTTTCATGCTCTTTGCTTCGATTTATTGAACAAATACTTCGTTTCTTGAACTTGTTGTTGAATCTCATCTATTGACACGACGTGATTATGATTCGTTATGCATTAAAACTAGGGTTTATTCTTGAATTGAATCTTGCTTAATGTTTAATTTTGTTCTAGTTCAATTGTTCACATGTTGTTCTTAATTCTTAGTGTTGAAGGAGTCGTGACCCCAAAATACTACATAGTTAGCAAGTGCGCGACAGCGACTTTAACTAGCCTTGATGAGATGTGAACAACAAACCATGAATCACCGAGACCGAAAAGGAGAAGTGAGTTGGATTGGCTAGTGTGGTAAGATTCGGTAGGATTAGTCAACTGTTCCGTGAAACGCTGGGCCGACAGGACCCGTTATCGTACCAGTAGGTTACCTGCTAGAACGGACTGGTAGACAACATGAGTCCGAGAGGAGGTTGTAGTCAACCGAGAAGTAGAAAGACATGAGACCGACAGGATATTGTCAGTGCAATTACCCGGATGAACTAGAATAGGATAAACGTGTTACATAGCTGAACTGGAATTCGTCTACAGCCCTAGGTGATCTAGAGATTGCCTAGTTTCTCCATATCTATTTATTAAAAATAAAAAATACAAAAATAT
This sequence comes from Linanthus parryae, assembly GCA_023055425.1. Taxonomy (NCBI): domain Eukaryota; kingdom Viridiplantae; phylum Streptophyta; class Magnoliopsida; order Ericales; family Polemoniaceae; genus Linanthus; species Linanthus parryae. The sequence goes on along the minus strand of JALGPY010000012.1, from coordinate 18,292,302 downwards.
TAGCCTAGATGTTATTTCAATTCTTAAATCAATCAAATCTTTTCTACCGTACCGTACTCTAAATTAAGTAACTAATTAAATAATCTCAAGCTTGTCCTCGTGGGATCGATAACTCGAGGTTGAAATATCACCCCTATATTACTTGACCGTGCACTTGCGCATACGCGTTAAGAAATCACGTCACCATGCAAGACGCACGAGCTAACCTACTCAATTAAGTCTACAGTCTGAAAGTCTTTCACTGTCCTGTTCCCCAACATTGCATCCTTCATGTATTTCGCATACTGAGGCATCATATTGGCTGCCTCAATCAGGAGGTATGTTAATGTACAACTTGGTTAAGATAGAAAAAAATCGCTTATACTCCTCAAAGTCATATTCCTTTTTCCTGTTTTTCAAAGGAGAAAGGGAGTTCCTTGGATGAAGGAAGTGGCAGTGTTACCTCGTCATGAATCTCAACATATGGCTGAGTCATGACCTTTGATTGGGGGACCAAGACAGGTGAAACAGCCCGGGATCTCGGTTCAGGGTTAACGCGACAATCGATAATCAAAAGTAAATTATTAACTATTAAATTTACATTTCGGTTTAAGTACATAACAAAATTTCGATATTAAGTACAATCTAAAACAAATTGTGTGTGATCTACTAAGTGATCTGACTTAAGCTAAACTTCTTCATCTCGATCCGCGTTCCCATTCCCCAAACTTGATTGACGACCTGCGGTTTTAAAATGGCAAATGCCGACGCAGTTTTGAAGAAAATGATCAGTAAAAACTGAGTAAATACATACTACGACATGTAAAGCAATGAGTGGCACGGAAGCATGAGTTGAAACAAATTAGAAGATTTAAATAGTAAAGCTATCATGTTGGAGAATTTGGAACAACTGGAAGTAAACGAGTAACAAAAACCTCTCAATTTAATAACATTGAGAAACCACGAGTAGTTGGTAAAATATCCAGAGTAAACAAGTTTATTTGAACTGATAACGATAGTACTTCATGAGTAGCCAAGATTTACAAATCATTTCAAATCAATTAGGGCATATCAAGAGCCACAAACAACATTAATAAGTAGTCAATTTTTAATTTCGACTTCAATCAACAATTTAATTTAGCTGAGGCGTGTCAAGAGCCACCAGCAGGATCGATGTAAACAGAGGGATCACGAAATAATCACTAAGGGTTCCTTCTAGGGTCTATCAAACCCTATTTCACCCGAGCGTTAAGGGAGCCCATTCGTCTACCCCGCTCACAACATTAGCTAAAAGGCCTTAAGTGTCGACACCCCTATACCGTAGTGACCCTTACAAGTATAAGTAGCACTCTATAGCTCTATAAACCCCTTGGCCTCAATATCTTGATACATTTTGGCTCATCGGGGGCGGATTTTTGAACATTGACGTTATATCCAATAATAAGAAGCATTGCTTCAATGGTCTTAGCCATAAGAAAATTGAGGATCGCTTGACGCCTCCCATTAATAACAGTACTCTGTACATCGTCCTAAGTCTATTAGAGGTATTTTATTACTTCTCTTCCACATAACCAGAATCGGAATATCAAAATTTCACAAGTAATTTCCGAGAGTTCTCAAAGGAGATAAATAAAATAGTTTAACAACTTTTGAGTGGAATACATGCATTCTCATACTATTTCATATAACAAACATTCATTTGAAACATCAAGCACACACGCAGATTTTGATATGAAAAGGCCAAACATATGTACTTACCTCTGAGCCATGAAAGGCGCAAAGCAACGCTAGCACTCCTACAACGCTCGTCTCCGAATCTCACAGTAAATGCAGCAACACGAATACGCACGTCTACTTCGAACGATCCTTAATAACAGCTGGATATACACAAGTCAAGTATATAGTCTATTAGCATTTACCCTCTATATGAGGTTGTATGCAAGAATGCCATGGAATGCGGGTCGTGCAAGATAAATGACTAAAACGCCCCTCATACTCCAAAATTGTTTAGTTGCTCGGTCCCCAAATTATACTCATATTGGCCCAAAAACATGTAATAATGACTCTAAACTCTCCCATATGTACTTAGCATCGAAATCTACAACTTTCAATAATTTGCACTTAGGCCCCTAAAGTTTGTTAAAATTGCAAAAAGACCCCAACATTTGACTTGGTCAACACTAGCCCAGAATTATATACGAGTACTCCAAATACGCATACAAGACATGCTGACAAACTCCAAGTTACTAAACTAATCTCAATTCAAAGTTTAAGTGAAATTACTATTTTCCCCCTCCTATACAGTTCAGTCAAACTAGGGTTTGCGAAAAGTCAAACTTGGTCAAACTTGATATTTAGACTTAGAATATGAATACGAGCAAGTTTCGTAAAGAACGCTAAGGCCAGAAATGTCATTCAAATGGTTAAAACCGAATATCAAAGATAGCGGAAAGTCGTTTCAAGTAGTCAACTTTGCGACTGATTTCTGATCAATTGGGAAGGAGTTTTAAGAAACTGGAAATAGGGTTTTAAAGATGACAGTTCAAGGATTCCAGAACATATTTGAACTCCTAGAAACTCTAAGTATTCAAAGAGATATCGCTACTCAAAGTTGGACAAAAATTCCGATTCAACACTTGGAAAAATTCAAGAAAGTTTCATGAGTTGAAACTAGCAACTTTAGGCTCGTTTTGTGAGCAATCCGTTATAAATTTGAACATGACCCAGAGACGATGATTTGAAGTATTATATACCAGCTACACATAGGAGAAAACAGATCTAAATTCCATTAAGTTTTGAAGAAGATAAAAGGGTTTGAAAATGGGTGTTTCACCATGACATTATACTTAAGAAAAATTTTGAATTCTTTGCTAGCGAAGAACATTAGCATTGCAGCAACTTTGGAGCCAAAATCAGAGGGTTTAGAGTTAAAATTGGACCAATAAATCAACACAAAAGTTGTAGCCAATTCTCCAAGGATTCCAGAAAGCTAAGGATCATTCAAAACGGACCAAAAACGAGGGAGATACAAGCGTTTGAACAGGGGTAGTTTTTGTACCAAAAACGCATGAACACCAAGAACACATTAACGACTTCGCTAACTAGCCATGTTCAAGCCCAATTTCAGGGGGTTTAGAGATCGAATTGAACCAAGAAATTAAAACAAAACTTGTGGCCAACATACCCAGGATTACACAGGAGGAAACCGTGCATGATTTGGACAAGAATTGAGGGAGTTACAAGCATTTAAACAGAGGCAGTTTGTGAACCGAAAACACATCAACTTTACGAATCAAACTAGGATTATTTGTTGTTACAGTCGTGATTTGATGATGCAAATGAGTTCAGGAGATGATTAGGACATTACCCATGCTTTAAATCGATCAAAACGAGAAAGAATCGAAGCCATACCGAGCTGTGCCGCTTTTCCGGCGATAATGGCGGAATCCGGCGATGTGTCGACCGGTTCCAGTGCACTAGCGGGTTTCCTAGCTAATTCTGAGGTGGTGGATGGGTTTAGCGACGTCCAGGAGGTACGAGACGGTCTTCGGGGCTTGAAAATAAGCCGAGAACGAAGGAAACCACCTAAGGGAAGCCGCCGGTGGTGTTCCCGACGGGTTTTCAACCCAGTTTCCGGCGAATGTCGAGAAACAACGAATTGGATGCTGAAACTTGGTGCGTTGGGCTCGCGATCATCACGGGAACACAGCAAGACCGATTAGAAAGGCTCAAACACAACAAAGGAGGAGAATTCGATCGATTACAAAGCTAGGGTTCATACCTTCAAGTCGGGTTTTCTCCCTCGATACGCCTCCTCCCATGAAATTGATTTGTGCGTTTTTCTCCCCCGATCACCCTCTACCTCCAGCTATAACAGTTTTTGAAATGGCAAATTCATGGTGGTGCTAGGGTGGTAGTGGTGGTGGTTGCTCTTGAGTAGGATGAAGATGAAGGGGATGAAGATGTGAGGTGAGAGAGAGATTGTTTTTTTTCCTCAGATTGTGCTGTGAAGAGGGGAGTGGGAGGTGTTGACTTCTCATCTAGTGAGGTGTCTAATTGGGTTGAACAAGTGGCATTCATGCAAGGGGGTGAAAGTGTAGTTTTTCAAACTTTAGTGTACAACTAGAATTATAGGTTCTACTTAATTTCAGAGAATTGCACAACCACCCCGAACATCTCTAGTGACTCAAAATCATTCTAACAACGTCCAAATATCGCCAACGCTCCAAAATGCACACTTTAAAGCCGTGACAAACTATTTACAAATTTACTCCCAGAGACTAGATATTGCACTTAGAGTCGGCTTGAAAAATAGGGGTGTTACAACAGGTGTCTTATCATATTTGGAGACCTTATGCTTGTTAACTTTTGACACAAGTACTCCATCATGGCTCGGGTAGGGAGGATAAGTAAGTGCGATCCCAATGCGAGTCCTGATGGCATTCACCCGGCGCACATTCTCTGTATAAGATGGTAAAGAGCCTGGTTCTCTAGCAGAGAGCTATGTAGCGATCTGCCCAACCTGCACTTCCAAGTTCAAAAGCGAGGTTTTTGTTAAGTGCACATCAGCGATTAATGTCTCCACCTGAGAAGTGAATGAATTTACATTTTTTCCATTTTCAGCATCATTTTTCTTAGATCAGACTCAAAATTTGGCGCTTCAGCAACTAGTGGTGCCTGAGTGACTCGCATATATGGCATGTGCTGAAATTCAGGTGCATAAGTTGCCCCAGACTTCTCTCCATACTTGAAGGCAGGATGATCTCTGGTGACTGACCTATAGTTCCCCTGGTTCCAATTCTGGCGCTGCCCTTGTGCCCCCACGTAGCTGACATCCTCATTTGCAACCTGGTTCAATGCCGCATCAAAATCCTGCTCTTCTAACCCTGATACTGTCTTCTTTTCTTGGTACATGTGCTTTGCTAGATCAGTCATAATCTTTGTGATCCCATTTTTTCATTCATCTTCTTTCAGTTCAGGCAACTTCGACAGCCTTCTAGAATAATAGAATTGCGAGCCCTATTTGGCAATCCAATTCATCAATGCATAGGCTCCATCCTTATCTACCATGTATACGAAGTTTCCTTCACCTTCTCTATTAACCAACTCTTAGTTATGACGTTCTAGGTCGTGATAGAAAACATGTAGGATCTTGTAGTCCACAAAACTATGGTTGGGATAGTTATGTATCAGCGTCATAAAGCGTTCCCATGTATCCACCATTATTTTATTAGCCAGTTGCTGAAAGCCTAGAATGTCAGCCTGTAAACCAGTGACTTGTTGAGATAGATAGAACTTGCTCATGAACTCGTCAACACATTGATACCATGATGTGATCGAATATGGCTCTATGAATTCTAGCCATTTTTTCTGCTGCACCCTTCAAACAGTAAGGAAATAGAATTATCTTCAATGCCTCTGGAGTCACATTCTTGTTCTTGAAATTCTTGATGTAGGGGTTGAAATTCTCAATGAAGTCATTGGGGTCTTCACCCAAGTTCCCATAAAAACTCGGACTGGTTTTGCACTGTTGAAATGGTTGCAGGCTTGAGGTCGAAGTGCTCGGCCTGGATTTTGGCACTATGATTGTCGGATTATGTCCATGTGTGGACGACTGAAAGTTCTCAACCAATTCCTGGCTTGATTTTTTATAAGGCCTCTGGTTCACGCTCATCCATGCGCATGGTCAGTTCGACTAACCGTTGATTCAGCTACGCATTAGTCAATTGTTCACCCATGACGCGATGTTTCTGATTCTTCCTTGGATTCCTGAAAAAATGCTCTGGATCTTCAAGTGGGGTACAAGTTCTCTGAAGTTCCTGTGCATACACTAAAAAGCTGAAACAAGGTCCAAAACCAATGATAACTCAAAGTAATAAATAAACAAAAAAAATAAAAGAGTTAATTAAACTAATTGCTAAATATAAGAATAGTTAATTGTTACTTCCCCAGAAACGGCACCAAAAACTTGACGCACGTAATTACGCGTGTTGCGCAAGTATACGACCAAGTAATATATTGGAGTATTTTTATACTCCGGGTTGTCGAACCCACGGGGAATAAATGTAACTTCTAAATAACCCATAAATTATGTTCAATCTACTAGGTAACCAAGTAAAAAAAGGGTGTGTGATTAGAAGGTTGTCACCCTCAAACAAAGAGACTAAAAACGGATGACTAGAACAGTGTGAAAGTGAACAAAAGAGTGTGTTAACCAGATATGGGAAAAACTAGGCAATTGAATGATTACATAGGGTTTTTTAAAATTTCGGAACTAGCAATGTAACTTGATAATTCTTCCTTTAATTAAGCCGGGTAACTGCTATGACAATCTCCTTTCGGTCTCGTGTTATTTTACATCAAGGTTTACTTAGGGTCCTGTCGGTCCACCTAAGTCTACCGGTCTTCTCTAGTAGGTCAACAGTGTGCACTGAAACGAGTCCTTTTAGTCCACCGTTACACAAAAAAACCAAACTTTCCGACCAAATCTACCCACTTCAGGCCACTCTTACTCAACTATCTTTTCAGTCTCGTTGATTCGGGAATGCATCCATAATCTCATCCCAACTAGGGTTGAGTCGCTTTTGCCCACTCACTAGCTAAGTAGAGGGTCCTGGTCATGACTCCTTTCTCGTTATAAAGTGCAAACTATGAATATCCATCAAACTATAATTAATCTTTAAGCAAGAAAATGATTATGAGAAAACAACTTTCATTAATCTCAATTCATTACCAAGCTGTGTCAATAGGCAAGGCTCATAACAAACTAATCAACACGATTATACAATCCACAACCAAAATCCTAAGCATGAAACACAAGCTAATATCTGGATATATTCAATCAAATAAACCCTAAGATTTCCATAGAAGCCCAGGTATAAGTTTAGCTAGTCATAAGGGAATACAAAGTCAAATAATTCTCCATACAAAAGTATAAAGGAGAAACAAGAATCAAACGCTAAAAATTGAGTAATGGCGTCGATACCAAGCTATCTCCTTGCTCCAAGATGCTCCTCTATGCTCTCCAAATCATCCACACACCACAATGTATCTCTTCGTTCGTATTTTGCTTCCTAGGTTGTAGTCAAAGAAGTCCACGTCTTGATAATTGCCTAAAATCCCCAAGAATATGCCTTTATTTCAGGGCCATTCGTGCGAATGCCTGATCCATTCGTACGAAAGATTCTGTGCGAAAGACGAATCATTTTATACAAGTATCACCCCAAAATTCAAATTATAACTTAAGTTTAGATCCAAAAGAGTGCAGACTAGTCCTGTTTGTTGTTTCGACTTTTATTCAATTCTTCATTTCTTGATATCCAGTGCTATTCTCCTCATGTGATTTCTTAATTCATTCGGATTCTGATTTGGTTCTTCCACCGATCGTTGTAAATTTCTTTAAATCTACTTTCGTTTTCCACAAATCTTACCCCAAAATTCGAAGTAGACCTCAAACTATGATCCAAAGAGTGCAGGCTAGTCATGATTGATTTTCGAACTTTTATTCTTTTATAAATCCATGATATCCCGTGATATTCTCTTGATATTTCATCAATCTTCATTAATGAACTCAATTGAACTACTAAGTGATCAAATCTGACTATCAATTGTGAGTCACTACTCAATCGGACTATCGGTCTTCACTAATAATTTCAATCGAACTACTAATTGATCAAACTTAATTATAAATTGTGACTCACTACTCAATCGGACCATCGAGCTTACTAATGAGCTTAATCGAACTACCAATTGATCAAATCGGACTATCAATTGTGACTCACACTTAAATTGGACCATCGATCTTCAATAATGAGCTCAATCAAACTACAAACTGATCAAATCGAACTATCAATTGTAACTCATCACTCAATCGGACCATCAATATTTTCTAATGAACCCAATCGAACCACTAAGTGATCAAATATGACTATCAAATCTGACTGCCCACTCAATCGAACTATTGATCTTCACTAATGAGCCCAATCAAATGACTAAATCTTCAATCCGGACTATCAATTGTGACTCACCACTCAATCAGACCATCGATGTTCATTAATGACCTCAATTGAACCACTAATTAACCAAATCGTACTGTCGATTGTGACAACCACTTAATCGGACCATCGATCTTCACTAATGAACTCAATCAAACTACTAAGTTATCAATTGAGACTATCAATAGTGACTGACAATTCAATCGGGTCATCCATCTTCACTAATGAACTCAATCGAATCACTAACTGGTCAAATTAGTTGCTAATCGTCTAGTATGTCTGTTTATGTTGTGTTTATTAGGATCGGATGCTTTTCGTTGAAATTTGATCATGGAAGGAGCATTGGAATTGAAGAAAGTTCAAGAGAATACCATAAGAAATGAGTAAACGAATAAAAGTTGGAAAAGCAAACATGACCACTATGCACTCTTTGGATAGGAGCTGAATTCCTAATCATAATTTTACAGTGAGACTAATGGAAAATGAAAGTAGACTTAAAGAAGTCATGGGTGGATGAGATAAAACAGATTCCGGTGGAAAGATATATGGCTCGACAAAAATTGGAGTCTGAGTAGACCTTTCCAGGTTGAGGAAGACCTAGCTAGGTCAAATTTTGACCTAGCAAGGTAACTATTCGACCTATCATGGGCAAGGCCAGACCTAGCTAGGTCTAATTTCGTCCTAACAAGGTAGAGATTCGACCTAGAAAGGTCGATCCTCCACCTAGAAATGTCTAATTTGGACTCCAACTTTCTTTTGAACCATATCACCTTCGTCTGCACTATGATTTAGCTCTTCCACCTATCGTTGGAAAGATCGTTAAATCTAATTTCATTTTCCTCACTCAAAAATTCTAAATATAACTCAAGATATGATCCAAAGAGTGAAAAATAGGTCATGTTTTTTTTTCCAACTTCTATTCGTTTCTTCGTTTCTTGATATCCCGTGCTACTATCTTCATTCGCCCTGAATGCGTTTTGTCTCTTCCACCGATCGTGAAAAATCACTTTAAGTATTCTTTCATTTTCCACAAGTTTCACTTCAAAATTGGAAGTATAACTTAAGCTTTGATCCAAATAGTGCAAAGGGGTCATATTTGCTTTTCCAACTTTTATTTGTTTTTTTCATTCCTTGATAACCCGGTTATTCCCTTGAGATTTTATCAATTTTGACTCACCACCTGAGCGGACGATCGATCTTCACTAAAGAACTCAATCGAACTATAAAGAGATGAAAATCGAACTATCATTTGGTACTCACCACTTAACCGGACCACCGATCTTCACTAATTAACTCAATCGAACTACTAAGTGATCAAATCGGACTATCAGTTGTGACTCACCATTGTATATCAGACCATCTATCTTCATTAATGAACTCAATACAACCACTAATTAATCAATTTTAACTGTCAATTGTGACTCATCACTCAATTGGACTATCGGTATTCACTGATATACTCAACGAAAATACTAATTGATTAAATCAGACTATCAATTGCGACTTACCACTCAACCCGACAACCAATCTTCACTAACGAACTCAATTTAACTACTAAGTGATCAAATATCAATTGTGACTCACCACTCAGTGGACCATTAATCTTTGCTAATGAACTCCACACGATTAGACCAATATCTATTAACTCCACTAAACAAATTGTAATTTGCTTGTGGTGCTATCATTGTAGAGAGCTTAAATTAGTAGTGCTCATCTTTAGTCAATCGGCTATTCATGCTTGGACTACCAATTGTGACCCACCGCCCAAATAGACTACCTATCTTGGTTATTAACTCAATCCAACTTCTAACTGATCAAATTAGACCATCAATTATGGCTCGCTCCTCAAATGGACTATGGTATCTACTAGTGAACTCAATCTAAATTCTAGCGGACCAAATCAGATTGTCAATCTCTATTAATGAACTCACTTCTATTAGTAATTGACCAATTTAGACTATCAACTTTGCTTGACACTCAAATGAACTATTGTTCTCTGCTATTGAACTCGAGCAAACTTTTCAATGGCCCCATTGGATTATAAATCATGAATCTGTTTGACATATTCTAATGAACTGAATCGAACATCTAATTTATCATTTTGGAAACTCAATTGATACTACATTCAAACATATCCAAGATATATAAGGGGTAAAAGAACTAAGGCCGCCTAATTTATGACACTTTTTAGCTATTTCCAGAAAAAGATGGAAAAATTACTTATATGTTCTAATATGTTTTGATTATCTTTTTCTAGAAACAAATGTTTTTTTTTTTTGAACTTGGCAAAGGTATATTTTATCTATTTACTTAGGGGGTGGGGGTGTGGCTCGAACCTGAGCCGGTGAGCTGGCACGAATCTCCCTTTATCACTTGGGACAGAGGTCGTGCTCTTCTAGAAACAAATGTTGTTTACTTTACTTCTATGTTATCTCCTAAAGAGGGCATTTAGGAGTAAAGAGTTAGAAAAATCGAAGTAAAAATATCTAATTTCTTTTAGCCTTACAAAAAATATATTGAAAAAGTTACCTATAATAAGTTGCTATGAAAATGATCAAATTGGAACTTAAAACTAGGCTAGGAAAATGGGGGCTGAAGTTTAAAAGTCACTGTAAGTGTTTGATTTTTGGAAACATCATTTTTATTTATTTTGATTACATGATGCTATTTTAATTTTATCGTGTTCTCCCTCAAAAAAAATATTGTGTTCGGCAAATTTTACACTCTTTGGGCTTCAAATTTGCTTGAAAACCTGTAGATGATTTCGAATTCAACATATACCAAATATTTTTTGGATTTTCAATTATTCGAGGTTTTTAGTCGGTTTGTGAGCGCCACTATGCTTCACCATTTTTCCTTCACCCTTCAAGTTCACCTCATACGTGTCAATATATGATTGTTGATAGTATTTATTTTAAGATATTTCTATAATGACATCACCAATAAAAAAACATCCACATAAGGGGTGAACTTGAAGGGTGAAGAAAAAAGGGTGACGTTTAGCATTTTTTTTTTAATCTGGCACCAAACATGCTATAAAGGAAAAATGAAGAGCATGCCGGCTTAATGTAAATTGTGAAAATTCATTAATTAGTATATTTTGTTAAAAAAATATATAACATAAAATAATATAATATATTTTTTAGGATGGATATTCGTTACTTCTTGCTCCTTTTCTGCGGTACTTAAAAAGAATATAATAATGTGGGCTTGTTCTAACTCAAATAAATTTTCTTTTTAGATATTTCATATACTTTGAAAAAGTGTCACAAATATATAGGAGATTAGGAACAGTAAGAATTGTGGCCATTTTATATTTTATTAGAAAAAATTTATTTATTCTGGGCATCATTAAGTTTTATCAGAAAAATAGTTCATTATTGAAAAATATCCACATGGAAAACAACTAATGGTTTTCACGACTTTATGATAATTCAAAACCTTTTCTCCCTAAATGGCAATTATAGATATATTTCAATAAAACTATTAAAACAATTTTTTTTGAGGACTTTTTTTAGGAGAACTAATAAAATAAATTAACACATTATCACTAAATGATCAGTTGCATCCATAAAATAGACTTGTGTTGCTTGGAGTGGTGTGTGCAAATAGATCGAACAAAAGAGGGATGCGAGTGCTTGTCAAAGTTTATCAGACGTGGGATAAAAGGAGAGTGGAATCTTTGGTACGTACTACTATTCACATCCAAGTTTACACTGGCCAACCCAGTTTAAATGATGATGAAGGCTATTATTACCCATTAATTGAGAGGGAATTACACGGGTAAGTAACGGAGAATTTTTAGTACTCCAAAAGAGCACCACGTGGTGCTCTTCAGCCAATGAGCGTCTGCCAATCACTCACAGTGTATTTGAGTGTTGCACTTATTAGTTTATAGAACACCACGTGGTGTCCTTTTGAAGCACTAAAAAATTACTCCAAGTAATGAGTCCCACAGGACTACAATACTGACAGGGTTTTTCGTAAACCCATAACCGAACACACACACGTCCAGTTCATATCCAAATGGGTCAGGTTAGGAGGTTCACCTTATTTCCTGCCCCGAATTGCATTCCCAAATCAAGGGGCACATAAGTGCATTGTAAAATGTTGCGTCTGCCATTACATTGCTTATAAGCAATTTTAAGTTAGGACGGGATACCGCAAGTATTTCTTTCCGATGTGTCAAAAAAAGGCTAAATTGTACCGGAGGTACCCAAAGTTTGCCAAAACGAGCAAGTAGGTACCCAAATTTCAAAATCGAGCACCACAGGTCTCAAATTTTAGATTTTCGAGCAAGTAGGTACTCTTCCGTTAACTTTCCGTTAAAATTGGACGGAAAATTGTAAAAAGACTTTTTTACCCCTGATTTTCACCTCTTATTTTTTTTAAATACTAGTTTTACTAAAAATCTAAAAAATAATTCAAAAAAAATAATTTAAATTATTTGATATATGTAAGATAATGCAATATATTTTATCAAAATTACATTACATCATTTCAAGATATGAAAAATATTTTCATTAACATATATCCGTCAATCTTAAAGTCTTTAACTTTTTTTTTAATAGTGTTCAAGAAAAATCTCAAAACTTCATAATTTTACATGTATTTTATTAAGAAAACAATAACATACAATAATCTTTGTTCATTTTAACAACAAACATAAGAGTTGATACCTGAAAATCTTGAGTAGCTTTTATTTTAATGATTTGTATTTTTAAAGCAAATGTAAAAGAGACTATTGTATAAAATGTACAAAGATACTTGTATGTTATTGTTTCTTAAAAAATACACGAGAAATTATGAAATTTGAGATTCTTTTTAACACTGTTAAAAAAAATTAAATCATTTAAGATTGACGGATACTACCTCCGTTTCGTCTGTTTCGTCTGCGTTTGACTTTTTAACTCGTAACTGAGTCACTTTGACTTGGTGATTTGGGTACCAAAACCATGTATTTTTTTAACAATTTTTTCATGGTATTTTAAAATAAACTTTCCTCTATAACACCATGCAAAGATTACCAAATTCTTGTATCGTTTTGCTAATCAAATCACCGGATGAAAGTAACCCAGTGAATAGTGACAAAAAGTGAAGTTGGCTGAAACAGGCGAAACAGATGTAGTATGTGTTAATAAAAACATATTTTATATCTTGAAAAGATGTAAAAATATATAATTTTGAGAAAATATATTGCATTATCTTACATATATCAAATTATTAAATTAAAATTTTATTTTTTAAGTTTTTTTAAATGTTTAGTAAAACTAGTATTTTTTTTAAAAAAATGTTTGAGGTGAAAATAAGGGGTACAAACGTCTTTTTATAATTTTCCGTCCAATGTTAACGGAAAGTTAACGGAAGGGTACCTACTTGCTCGAAAATCCAAAATTTGATACCCGTGGTGCTCGATTTTGAAATTTGGGTACCTACTTTCTCGATTTGGCAAACTTTGGGTACCTCCGGTGCAATTTAGCCCAAAAAAAATAATAAGAATACTGTCTCAAGTACGAACGGTGTAATGATTTTTGATACTTCGAAAAAATGGTTATATGAAAATGAAATCCACTAGCTAGAATGACACCCCTTCTTTTATTTCACATTGTATCTGTGCTTTCTGTCTCTTGGGCTTTATCCTTAGAAAAGAAAAAAAATAATCGTGGTAAAAACATATACCACTGGTAAGTTACTCTCTCCTTTATCTAGATTGATCTTTTAGATAACCTTGTTTCAACATAATAATCAAGTGCTACTATCTACATGCATCGAACTATGGTGACAGTGTCCACATCCAATCATTTCCAGAGAATTTTATGCCCTTACTTTGACTATCGGCACTCGCCAATCACGCCCAGGCCAGTCTCTCTTGTTAGAACTGCCACGTGTCATGATCTGGGGGTAGTGCGAGATGGCGTAGGTTGTTCGAATACTAGGTGATGATTACACCTGATCTGCCACCACTTCTTTTGAATTCATATCAGCTTCAGTTTCAGTTTCTGTTTCTGTTGTGGGCTTTTGTTTCTTCAGAGAGCCGAGGTATAATTTGATGCCTGGTGATTAAAATTGTGAAAATGAAATTCACAAGCTAGAATGATCTTACTTCTAAACTATAAACTACCCATCTCCAAGCTTTTTGTCGCCTTCAATTTTCTCTTAATCGGTCTTTTATCTTTCAGTTCTAATCTCCTGAAATTGACCACAAGTTTGATTACTGAGACTCAAATAGAAAAATCTAGCATGTCCCGAAGAAACAATCAAAAGAGAAGGACATAGTTTAGGATGTCTATAACTTGCAACAGAGTCCGGAAAACTTTGTATTCTTTCTGGTATTCTTTCACATTTTATGAATCGACCTTGGAGATAAGGCGGCATGATCCATTGTATTAATAATGTTGGTGAAACACACTAAAATTAACGATTTTAGTAGGAAAAATTTGATTAACAGAGCATGACCAAGAACATAGAGAAAGCAAATCAAGAAGACAAATAATAATGAAATTAGATAATGTACGAAAGAAAAGAAGGAACAGTTCATACCTCTGTTCACAATGGAACAGGTAATACACGAACGCAGCTGAGTCGCTAGGTCTTGCGAAGAAGGCCTGACTGCTCTTGAAGAAATAATTGCCCCCACTTACGCTGTATTGGGATCCGGCGATGATCCTTCCAGGATAAAACAACTCTGATCCTCTTCGTTACAGCAGCGATGAAGATCATTTCGACTCGCACCTCAGTTCGCCAGAGAAAGCAGAGAATTCTGTGTTGAGAGATTAACGAGAGAAAAAACATACAACAGTCAATAAAACGATAGACTATATAAATGAGATTCATCCATCAGTTTTTGGTAAAACTGATCAATCTAATTGATTGAGAATCAATCCGTTTTAATGATCATTAATCCCACGGTCAAAACAGTTAATTTGAATTAATCACCTATTAAAACTGGTGAGTAATAAAAATTAGCTGTAGCATAACCTCTCGCCGGGTCTCCTCGCGTACGCGAGACGCCGAGACATTTCGCCCAAATCGCCCTTCGACCCGACCCGGTCCGGTCCGGTCCGGTCCGACCCGAGTCGAGGCGAGGCGGCGGCGGCGCGCGCGTGTGTGTGTGCGCAAGGCACACAATAACACCCATGGCTCTCCACACACCTTAGTAGTTGTACACTACCCTTGTGTGTGAAACCAAATATACCCACCTACCACCACTTTGAGCAACAATGTGGGACAAATAACCCTCTTGGTTTCAAGCTTCTTCAAGCTACCAAGAACACCACCATTTCTCTATGGATTTCACATCCAATTTCCAACAATCCCCCACAAATCCATGCAGAAATGCATTCAGGATTCTCATCATGACTTGTTATTTAGAGTCGGTACCCTTCCGGGTTTGAACCCTCCTAAGTCCTCTACTTCGATGATTACCGGATTAAGATGGAATATTTCACCTTGAATCTTTATCCGTAAGGTGTAATCATACTCCATAGACGACGACAAGTCAAAGGCTATGGTTCCAATCTACGGCTATGAGACATTAATGGTCCTGTATCGATCCTGTTCGTCGAATGTTTCAAGGAATAACCCTTTCCTCTAATTGCGACCGCACAATTACATTCGCTTAGCTGGGCATCTCCAGAGATGACTGCCATCATCTCGTCAAAATGACTTGACCCCATTTAGAGTTAGAATAACTCTTGCTACACTGGCAGAAATAGTACCTTGTTAGGTTTACCGGGGATAAACTCCGATACAAATTTATCATCTATGTAGCAAAGGTACTACCAGTTCATCCTCACAGCTAGTTATTACCACATTGAATACATTTTTGAGGGATCTCCTCTCATGTGTATTGGGTTCCCACTGTTGATGAAGTACGATGGGTTGTCAGTCCCATCCCCAACCTCGACTTAAGGACCACTGCAAGTTCCAGTCCTTTAGTCAAAGGATCAACTGTATTATTCTGAGTTCCTATGAACTCTACAGCTATAATCCTATCAGACACCAAACCCCTTATAGACTTTAGTCTAACTTGGATGTGTCTCCTTGTTTTAGCATTATACTTTTTACTGCTAATCTTGTCGATAGTCGTCCGACTATCACAATGAATAGCAATAGCAGGAAGTTGTTTGCTTACTACAGGTAAGGCGGACATAAGTCCGTGTAACCATTCAGCCTCCGTCCCCGTGGCATCAAGCGCACACAACTCAGCCTCAAAAGTAGACCGAGTTACTATCGTCTGTTTGGTCGACTTCCAGGATATTGCTCCACCAGCCAAGGTGAACACATATCCAGTTACTCCATTGGAACCAGACTTCTTAGCTATCCAACTTGCATCACTGTATCCCTCAAGTACACCAGGAAACCTCCTATAGTGTAAACTTAGGTACATTGTGCCTTTCAGATATCTAAGCACTCTATCAAGAGCATCCCAATGAGTTCTGTTTGGACAGCTCGTATATCTAGCCAACTTAGACACAGAATATGAAATATCTGGTCTAGAACAGTTAGCAAGATATTGCAAACTCCCAATAATCTGAGAATACCTTAATTGAGACACAGGTACACCTGAAGAATTCTTGACTAAGGCAACTTTAGAATCATATGGTGTACTAGCGATTCTACACTGCGAATAACCATATTTCTCAAGTACAAATTTCTCTATGTAATGAGACTGAGATAAGGTTATTCCCTCAGCTGACTGAGTCAACTTCAGTCCAAGAATCACACTAGCCTCACCCATATCTTTCATCTCAAAATGCCTCTTCAAGAAAGCTTTCGTCTCATTAATAATCTCAATATTGGTTCCAAACAACAAAATATCATCCACATATAGGCATAAGATCACACATTCACTACCTTTAACTTTGGAGTAGACGCACTTGTGACTATCATTTATTGTAAAACCGAATGGCAATACAGTTTCATCAAAAATTTTATGCCAATCCCTGGGAGCTTGTTTCAAGCCATAAAGGGACTTGATTAACTTACATACTTTCCTTTCATTGCCTGATGCAACAAATCCCTCAGGCTGATCCATATAAATCTCTTCTTCAAGATCACCATGAAGAAAAGCTATCTTAACATCCATCTGACGGATGGTAAGACCATGGACTGAAGCCAATGCTATAAGCATTCAGATTGTTGTCATCCTTGCAACTGGAGAGTATGTATCAGAGTAATCAATGCCTTCCCTTTGCCTAAAACCCTTAGCCACCAGTCTAGCCTTGTACTTATCTATTGAACCATCAGGGTTCAACTTCCTTTTAAAGATCCATCTGCACCCGATAGTAGAACACCCAGGAGGGAGATCAACCAACTCCCATGTTCCATTAGAAACAATAGAGTCAATTTCACTCTTTATAGCGCCCTTCCAATGCCTAGATTCCGAAGAATCCATAGCGTGCCGTAAAGTTAAAGGTTCGTCCTCGACATTGTAAGTGACAAAGTCACTTCCAAAATCCTTGACAACCTTAGCACGCTTACTCCTTCTAGGTTCTTCTACCTCCTCAGGTACAGACCTACTACTTGATTCTGACCCCACATTTGTTATCTTTTCCACATGATCAGGAATAGAACTAGATGTGTGAGGTGGATTATCATTAGTAGTATCTTGAGGTATACCAGTCTTCATGGGGTATACATCCTCAAAGAATGTAGCATCACGAAATTCAACTATCGTGTTAGCCACTATACCGTCTATGTCAGATTTTACTACTAAAAATCTCATAGCCGTAGTGGTTTCTCGATAGCCCAGAAAGATACAATCAATAGTCTTAGGACCTAGCTTCTTTCTCTTGTGTACAGGTACAAGTACCTTAGCAAGGCACTCCCACACACGAATATGATTAAGACTAGTCTTCCTGCCTTTCCATAACTCATAGGGTGTTTTCTCTTTGTGTTTCAGAGGGACTCTATTCAGAATATGGCAAGCCGTATTCAAAGCCTCTCCCCACATGTATTTAGGCAACCCAGAGTTTAAAAGCATACTAATAATCATATCAGAAAAGGTTCTGTTCTTTCGTTCAGCAATCCCATTGGACTCAGGTGTGTATGGAGGAGTAACTTCATGAACTATTCCATTGTTTGCACAAAATTCATCGAAAGCGTTACTCGTATACTCACCACCTCTATCGGATCTTAAACGCTTAAGTACCTTACCAGTTTGTGTTTCAACTTCAGTTTTATAAACAATAAACTTACTAAGCGCTTCATCTTTATGTTTAAGCAATAAACATAACAGTATCTACTACAATCATCTATAAAAGTAATGAAATATCTACATTGGTCCTTTGTCAACACACCACCAAACTCACAAATGTCCGTGTGCAATAAATCTAACAAGTCTGAATCCCTTACAACACTTTGAAAGGGTTTCCTTGTTTGTTTAGCAGACACACATACTCGACATTTATAATTCTTTTCTATGGTGTGCTTTGGTATCAACTCTAAATTCATCATATTCTTTAGAGCACCAAAATTTAAATGACCAAGTCTAGCATGCCACAAATTTGATGATTCAACACTATTAACAGAAGGAACAATAACATTAGCTAAATTTCCCAAAACGGGTTCAGCATTTATTACAAATAAACCATTGGACAAATAGCCCTTGCCAAAGAAAGTACCATATGAATAAGGACTACTTTATTACATTTAAAAGAAATCTCAAAACCGCTAGCTACTAAACGGCTTCCACTTATTATATTTCTACGAACAGAAGGAACATGATGCACTCTTGTCAGGGACAGGATACGACCCGAAGGAAACTTTAGGTCTACGTTTCCTAATCCAAGCACTTGTGCAGCATTCGCGTTCCCCATCGTCACTGTCAGGCCACTACTCTGTTGATAAGATACGAATAAACTAATATCAGCACAAACATGCACATTAACTCCAGTATCAATCAACCATTCGTTAGACAGATATGTGGAAAATAGCTCAGGGTTGTAGGTAACATACCGGCCAATGTCGGTTTCAGAAGCAGAAGCTTCACCAACAACCATGTTCACCACAGCCTCACTCTTGGTTCCAAGCACCGTATTTTCTTGTGCTACCACATTGGTTTTCTTTGATTTCTTATTTGGGCAGCCCTTACTGAAGTGTCCAACCTGTCCACAAACCCAACAACATTTGCTTCCCTTTGGTTTCTTGGCCTTGACCGTGTCATCTTTTGGTTTATCATCTTTTGGCTTATCATGTTCATCCTTCTTAACAGTGTTTTTCCTTTTCTTTCCAGCTGTAACAACATTCACCTTCGCACTACCCGGTTCAGTCGGCATCACATGTCTTTGCTTGGACTTGTGTTGCTCTTGCACCGAGATGTCCAGCATGAGGTTAGTCCAGGTCATTTCTCCTTTGTGTCTTTTCAGGGAGAGACAAAAATCTTCCCAAGACTTTGGGAGCTTCTCAATCACACACATAACCAGGAACTTTTCAGGAAGATCCATACCGGACTCCTTCAAAGCATGCACAATCATCTCAAACTCGTGCACCTGCTCAGTCACGGACTTATTATCCACTAGTTTGAAATCAAGAAATTTAGACACAGAATATTTTTCCAGACCATGTGAGTCAGTATTATGTGTCTCATTCAGCATTTCCCATAAAAAGCTTTGCAGTGAATGAATCTGATGAAGAAACATCAAACAGAGTATTCGACAGAGCAGCAAGAATTGCCGCTCTAGCCACTCCGTCTTTTTCAGTCCACTTCGCAAAGGCCTTAATGTAATCAGGCTTTTCTTGATCCACCACTGGTTTCTCATACTCCACAACCGGCCATAAACCCTTTATAGTTAACCACAATTTCAGCTTTTTCTGCCAACGAGAAAAGCCAACACCACCGTTGAATTTTTCTGGTAAACCAGTCAATTCAACAGCTTGTGGAAACGTATAAGTGGCCCAATCAATAGCCACGGCAGGAGCAGATGATCCGGAAACAGTTTTCTCAGTTTCACTGGTCATTTTTTTAAACAAATTACAGATTATTTCTTCAAGAATGTTGGTGAAACACACTAAAATTAACGATTTTAGTAGGGAAAATTTGATTAACAGAGCATGACCAAGAACATAGAGAAAGCAAATCAAGAAGGCAAATAATAATGAAATTAGATACTGTACGAAAGAAAAGAAGGAACAGTTCATACCTCTGTTCACAATGGAACAGGTAATACACGAACGCTGCTGAGTCGCCAGGTCTTGCGAAGAAGGCCTGACTGCTCTTGAAGAAATAATCGCCCCCACTTACGCTGTATTGGGATCCGGCGATGATCCTTCCAGGATAAAACAGCTCTGATCCTCTTCGTTACAGCAGCGATGAAGATCACTTCGACTCGCACCTCAGTTCGCCAGAGAAAGCAGAGAATTCTGTGTTGAGAGATGAACCACAGAGAAAACGTACATCAGTCAATAAAACGATTGACTATATCAATGAGATTCATCCAACAGTTTTTGGTAAAACTGATCAATCTAATTGATTGACAATCAATCCGTTTTAATGATCATTAATCCCACGGTCAAAACAGTTAATTTGAATTAATCACCTATTAAAACTGGTGAGTAATAAAAATTAGCTGTAGCATAACCTCTCGGTGGGTCGCCTCGCGTACGCGTGACGCCGAGACATTTCGCCCAAATCATCCTTCGACCCGACCCGACCCGGTCCGACCGGAGTCGAGTCGAGGCGAGGCGTGGCGAGGCGAGGCGGCGGCGGCACGCGTGTGTGTGTGTGCGCGAGGCACACAATAACACCCATGGATCTCCACACACCTTAGTAGTTGTACACTAACCTTGTGTGTGAAACCAAATATACCCACCTACCACCACTTTGAGCAACAATGTGGGACAAATAACCCTCTTGGTTTCAAGCTTCTTCAAGCTACCAAGAACACCACCATTTCTCTATGGATTTCACATCCAATTTCCAACAATCCCCCACAAAAGCCATGCAGAAATGCATTCAGGATTCTCATCATGACTTGTTATTGAGAGTCGGTACCCTTCCGGGTTTGAACCCTCCTAATTCCTCTACTTCGATGATTACCGGATTAAGATGGAATATTTCACCTTGAATCTTTATCCGTAAGGTGTAATCATACTCCATATTAGACGACAAGTCAAACGCTATGGTGCCAATCTACGACTTTGAGACATTAATGGTCCTGTCTCGATCATGTTCGTCGAATGTTTCAAGGAATAACCCTTTCCTCTAATTGCGACTGCACAATTACATTCGCTTAGCTGGGCATCTCCAGAGATGACTGCCATCATCTCGTCAAAATGACTTGACCCCATTCAGAGTTAGAATAACTCTTGCTACACTAGCAGAAACAGTACCTTTTTAGGTTTACAGGGGATAGATTCCGATACAAATGTATCATCTATGTAGCAAAGGTACTACCAGTTCATCCTCACAGCTTGTTATTACCACATTGAATACACTTTTGAGGGATCTCCTCTCATGTGTATTGGGTTCCCACTGTTGATGAACTACGATGGGTTGTCAGTCCCATCCCCAACCTCGACTTAATGACCACTGCAGGTTCCAGTCCTTTAGTCAAAGGATCAGCTGTATTATTCTGAGTTCCTATGAACTCTACAGCTATAATCCTATCAGACACCAAACCCCTTATAGACTTTAGTCTAACTTGGATGTGTCTCCTTGTTTTAGCATTATACTTTTTACTGCTAATCTTGTCGATAGTCGTCCGACTATCACAATGAATAGCAATAGCAGGAAGCGGTTTGTTACTACAGGTAAGGAGGACATAAGTCCGTGTAACAATTCAGCCTCCGTCCCCGTGGAATCAAGCGCCCACAACTCAGCCTCAAAAGTAGACCGAGTTACTATCGTCTGTTTTGTCGACTTCCAGGATATTGCTCCACCAGCCAAGGTGAACACATATCCAGTCACTCCATTGGAACCAGACTTCTTAGCTATCCAACTTGCATCACTCTACCCCTCAAATACACCAGGAAACCTCCTATAGTGTAAACTTAGGTACATTGTGCCTTTCAGATATCTAAGCACTCTATCAAGAGCATCCCAATGAGTTCTGTTTGGACAGCTCGTATATCTAGCCAACTTAGACACAGAATATGAAATGTCTGGTCTAGAACAGTTAGCAAGATATTGCAAACTCCCAATAATCTGAGAATACCTTAATTGAGACACAGGTACACCTGAAGAATTCTTGACTAAGGCAACTTTAGAATCATATGGTGTACTAGCGATTCTACACTGCGAATAACCATATTTCTCAAGTATAGATTTCTCTATGTAATGAGACTGAGATAAGGTTATTCCTTCAGCTGACTGAGTCAACTTCAGTCCAAGAATCACACTAGCCTCACCCATATCTTTCATCTCAAAATGCCTCTTCAAGAAAGCTTTCGTCTCATTAATAATCTCAATATTGGTTCCAAACAACAAAATATCATCCACATATAGGCATAAGATCACACATTCACTACCTTTAACTTTGGAGTAGACACACTTGTCACTATCATTTATTGTAAAACCGAATGGCAATACAGTTTCATCAAACTTCTTATGCCAATCCCTGGGAGCTTGTTTCAAGCCATAAAGGGACTTGATTAACTTACATACTTTCCTTTCTTTGCCTGATGCAACAAATCCCTCAGGCTGATCCATATAAATCTCTTCTTCAAGATCACCATGAAGAAAAGCTGTCTTAACATCCATCTGATGGATGGTAAGACCATGGACTGAAGCAGAAGCTTCACCAACAACCGGCCAATGTCGGTTTTAGAAGCAGAAGCTTCACCAACAACCATGTTCACCACAGCCTCACTCGTGGTTCCAAGCACCGTATTTGCTTGTGCTACCACATTGGTTTTCTTTGATTTCTTATTTGGGATGCCCTTACTGAAGTGTCCAACCTGTCCACAAACCCAACAACATTTGCTTCCCTTTGGTTTCTTGGCCTTGACCGTGTCATCTTTTGGTTTATCATATTTTGGCTTATCATGTTCATCCTTCTTAACAGTGTTTTTCCTTTTCTTTCCAGCAGTAACAACATTCACCTTCGCACTACCCGGTTCAGTCGGCATCAAATGTCCTTGCTTGGACTTGTGTTGCTCTTGCACCGAGATGTCCAGCATGAGGTTAGTCCAGGTGATTTCTCCGTTCTCTCTTTTCAGAGAGAGACCAAAATCTTCCCAAGACTTTGGGAGCTTCTCAATCACACACATAACCAGGAACTTTTCAGGAAGATCCATACTGGACTCCTTCAAAGCATGCACAATCATCTTAAACTCGTGCACCTGCTCAGTCATGGACTTATTGTCCACCAGTTTGAAATCAAGAAATTTAGACACATAATATTTTTCCAGACCTTGTGAGTCAGTATTATGTGTCTCATTCAGCTTTTCCCATAAAAGCTTTGCAGTGAATGAATCTGATGAATAAACATCAAACAGAGTATTCGACAGAGCAGCAAGAATTGCCGCTCTAGCCACTCCGTCTTTTTCAGTCCACTTCGCAAAGGCCTTAATGGAATCAGGATTTTCTTGATCCACCACTGGTTTCTCATACTCCACAACCGGCCATAAACCCTTTATAGTTAACCACAATTTCAGCTTTTTCTGCCAACGAGAAAAGCCAACACCACCGTTGAATTTTTCTGGTAAACCAGTCAATTCAACAGCTTGTGGAAACGTATAAGTGGCCCAATAAATAGCCACGACAGGAGCAGATGAACCGGAAACAGTTTTCTCAGTTTCAGTAGTCATTTTGTTGAACAAATTACAGATTATTTCTTCAAGAATGTTGGTGAAACACACTAAAATTAACGATTTTAGTAGGGAAAATTTGATTAACAAAGCATGACCAAGAACATAGAGAAAGAAAATCAAGAAGGAAAATAATAATGAAATTAGATATTGTACGAAAGAAAAGAAGGAACAGTTCATACCTCTGTTCACAATGGAACAGGTAATACACGAACGCTGCTGAGTCGCCAGGTCTTGCGAAGAAGGTCTGACTGCTCTTGAAGAAATAATCGCCGCCACTTACGCTGTATTGGGATCTGGCGATGATCCTTCCAGGATAAAACAGCTCTGATCCTCTTCGTTACAGCAGCGATGAAGATCACTTGGACTCGCACCTCAGTTCGCCAGAGAAAGCAGAGAATTATGTGTTGAGAGATGAACCAGAGAAAAAACGTACAACAGTCAATAAAACGATTGACTATATCAATGAGATTCATCCATCAGTTTTTGGTAAAACTGATCAATCTAATTGATTGACAATCAATCCGTTTTAATGATCATTAATCCCACGGTCAAAACAGTTAATTTGAATTAATCACCTATTAAAACTGGTGAGTAATAAAAATTAGCTGTAGCATAACCTCTCGCCGGGTCGCCTCGCGTACGCGAGACGCCGTCGAGTCGAGTCGAGGCGAGGCGGCGGCGGCGCGCGTGTGTGTGTGTGCGCGAGGGACACAATAACACCCATGGCTCTCCACACACCTTAGTATTAGTACACTACCCTTGTGTGTGAAACCAAATATACCAACCTACCACCACTTTGAGCAACAATGTGGGACAAATAACCCTCTTGGTTTCAAGCTTCTTCAAGCTACCAAGAACACCACCATTTCTCTATGGATTTCACATCCAATTTCCAACAATCCCCCACAAATCCATGCAGAAATGCATTCAGGATTCTCATCATGACTTGTTATTCAGAGTCGGTACCCTTCCGGGTTTGAACCCTCCTAAGTCCTCTACTTCGATGATTACCAGACTAAGATGGAATATTTCACCTTGAATCTTTATCCGTAAGGTGTAATCGTACTCCATAGACGACGACAATTCAAAGGCTATGGTGCCAATCTACGGCTTTGAGACATTAATGGTCCTGTCTCGATCCTGTTCGTGGAATGTTTCAAGGAATAACCCTTTCCTCTAATTGCGACCGCACAATTACATTCGCTTAGCTGGGCAACTCCAGAGATGACTGCCATCATCTCGTCAAAATGACTTGACCCCATTCAGAGTTAGAATAACTCTTGCTACACTGGCAGAAACAATACCTTTTTAGGTTTACAGGGGATAGACTCCGATACAAATGTATCATCTATGTAGCAAAGGTACTACCAGTTCATCCTCACAGCTTGTTATTACCACATTGAATACACTGTTGAGGGATCTCCTCTCATGTGTATTGGGTTCCCACTGTTGATGAACTACGATGGGTTGTCAGTCCCATCCCCAACCTCGACTTAAGAACCACTGCAGGTTCCAGTCCTTTAGTCAAAGGATCAGCTGTATTATTCTGAGTTCCTATGAACTCTACAGCTATAATCCTATCAGACACCAAACCCCTTATAGACTTTAGTCTAACTTGGATGTGTCTCCTTGTTTCAGCATTATACTTTTTACTGCTGATCTTGTCGATAGTCGTCCGACTATCACAATGAATAGCAATAGCAGGAAGCGGTTTGCTTACTACAGGTAAGGCGGACATAAGTCCGTGTAACCATTCCGCATACGTCCCCGTGGCATCAAGCGCACACAACTCAGCCTCAAAAGTAGACCGAGTTACTATCGTCTGTTTGGTCGACTTCCAGGATATTGCTCCACCAGCCAAGGTGAACACATATCCAGTCACTCCATTGGAACCAGACTTCTTAGCTATCCAACTTGCATCACTGTACCCCTCAAGTACACCAGGAAACCTCCTTTAGTGTAAACTTAGGTACATTAAGCCTTTCAGATATCTAAGCACTCTATCAAGAGCATCCCAATGAGTTCTGTTTGGACAGCTCGTATATCTAGCCAACTTAGACACAGAATATGAAATATCTGGTCTAGAACAGTTAGCAAGATATTGCAAACTCCCAATAATCTGAGAATACCTTAATTGAGACACAGGTACACCTGAAGAATTCTTGACTAAGGCAATATTAGAATCATATGGTGTACTAGCGATTCTACACTGCGAATAACCATATTTCTCAAGTACAGATTTCTCTATGTCATGAGACTCAGATAAGGTTATTCCCTCAGCTGACAGAGTCAACTTCAGTCCAAGAATCACACTAGCCTCACCCATATCTTTCATCTCAAAATGCCTCTTCAAGAAAGATTTCGTCTCATTAATAATCTCAATATTGGTTCCAAACAACAAAATATCTTCCACGTATAGGCATAAGATCACACATTCACTACCTTTAACTTTGGAGTAGAAGCACTTGTCACTATCATTTATTGTAAAACTGAATGGCAATACAGTTTCATCAAACTTTTTATGCCAATCCCTGGGAGCTTGTTTCAAGCCATAAAGGGACTTGATTAACTTACTTTCCTTTCATTGCCTGATGCAACAAATCCCTCAGGCTGATCCATATAAATCTCTTATTCAATATCACCATGAAGAAAAGCTGTCTTAACATCCATCTGATGGATGGTAAGACCACGGACTGAAGCAGAAGCTTCACCAACAACCGGCCAATGTCGGTTTCAGAAGCAGAAGCTTCACCAACAACCATGTTCACCACAGCCTCACTCGTGGTTCCAAGCACCGTATTTGCTTGTGCTACCACATTGGTTTTCTTTGATTTCTTATTTGGGCAGCCCTTACTGAAGTGTCCAACCTGTCCACAAACCCAACAAGATTTGCTTCCCTTTGGTTTCTTGGCCTTGACCGTGTCATCTTTTGGTTTATCATCTTTTGGCTTATCATAGTCATCCTTCTTAAAAGTGTTTTTCCTTTTCTTTCCAGCAGTAACAACATTCACCTTCGCACTACCCGGTTCAGTCGGCATCACATGTCCTTGCTTGGACTTGTGTTGCTCTTGCACCGAGATGTCCAGCATGAGGTTAATCCAGGTGATTTCTCCTTTCTGTCTTTTCAGGGAGAGACAAAAATCTTCCCAAGACTTTGGGAGCTTCTCAATCACACACAAAACCAGGAACTTTTCAGGAAGATCCATACCGGACTCCTTCAAAGCATGCACAATCATCTCAAACTCGTGCACCTGCTCAGTCATGGACTTATTGTCCACCAGTTTGAAATCAAGAAATTTAGACACAGAATATTTTTCCAGACCTTGTGAGTCAGTATTATGTCTCTCATTCAGCTTTTCCCATAAAAGCTTTGCAGTGAATGAATCTGATGAATAAACATCAAACAGAGTATTCGACAGAGCAGCAAGAATTACCGCTATAGCCACTCCGTCTTTTTCAGTCCACTTCGCAAAGGCCTTAATGGAATCATGCTTTTTTTGATCCACCACTTGTTTCTCATACTCCACAACCAGCCATAAACCCTTTATAGTTAACCACAATTTCAGCTTTTTCTGCCAACGAGAAAATCCAACACCACCGTTGAATTTTTTCTGGTAAACCAGTCAATTCAACAGCTTGTGGAAACGTATAAGTGGCCCAATCAATAGCCACGACAGGAGCAGATGAACCGGAAACAGTTTTCTCAGTTTCAGTAGTCATTTTGTTAAAAAAATTACAGATTATTTCTTCAAGAATGTTGGTGAAACTCACTAAAATTAACGATTTTAGTAGGGAAAATTTGATTAACAGAGCATGACCAAGAACATAGAGAAAGCAAATCAAGAAGGCAATTAATAATGAAATTAGATACTGTACGAAAGAAAAGAAAGAACAGTTCATACCTCTGTTCACAATGGAACAGGTAATACACGAACGCTGCTGAGTCGCCAGGTCTTGCGAAAAAGGCCTGACTGATCTTGAAGAAATAATCGCCCCCAGTTACGCTGTATTGGGATCCGGCGATGATCCTTCCAGGATAAAACAGCTCTGATCCTCTTCGTTACAGCAGCGATGAAGATCACTTCGACTTTCACCTCAGTTCGCCAGAGAAAGCAGAGAATTATGTGTTGAGAGATGAACCAGAGAAAAAACGTACAACAGTCAATAAAACGATTGACTTTATCAATGAGATTCATCCATCAGTTTTTAATAAAACTGATCAATCTAATTGATTGACAATCAATCCGTTTTAATGATCATTAATCCCACGGTCAAAACAGTTAATTTGTATTAATCACCTATTAAAACTGGTGAGTAATAAAAATTAGCTGTAGCATAACCTCTCGCCGAATCGCCTCGCGTACGCGAGACGCCGAGAAATTTCGCCTAAATCGCCCTTAGACCCGACCCGACCCGGTCCGACCCGAGTCGAGTCGAGTCGAGGCAAGGCGGCGGCGGCGCGCGTGTGTGTGTGTGCGCGAGGCACACAATAACACCCATGGCTCTCCACACACCTTAGTAGTTGTACACTACCCTTGTGTTTGAAACCAAATATACCCACCTACCACCACTTTGAGCAAAAATGTGGGACAAATAACCCTCTTGGTTTCAAGCTTCTTCAAGCTACCAAGAACACCACCATTTCTCTATGGATTTCACATCCAATTTCCAACAATCCCCCACAAATCCATGCAGAAATGCATTCAGGATTCTCATCATGACTTGTTATTCAGAGTCGGTACCCTTCCGGGTTTGAACCCTCCTAAGTCCTCTACTTCGATGATTACCGGATTAAGATGGAATGTTTCACCTTGAATCTTTATCCGTAAGGTGTAATCATACTCCATAGACGACGACAAGTCAAAGGCTATGGTGCCAATCTACGGCCTTAAGACATTAATGGTCCTGTCTCGATTCTGTTCGTCGAATGTTTCAAGGAATAACCCTTTCCTCTAATTGCGACCGCACAATTACATTCGCTTAGCTGGGCATCTCCAGAGATGACTGCCATCATCTCGTCAAAATGACTTGACCCCATTCAGAGTTATAATAACTCTTGCTACACTGGCAGAAACAGTACCTTTTTAGGTTTACAGGGGATAGACTCCGATACAAATGTATCATCTATGTAGCAAAGGTACTACCGGTTCATCTTCACAGCTTGTTATTACCACATTGAATACACTTTTGACGGATCTCCTCTCATGTGTATTGGGTTCCCACTGTTGATGAACTACGATGGGTTCTCAGTCCCATCCCCAACCTCGACTTAAGGACCACTGCAGGTTCCAGTCCTTTAGTCAAAGGATCAGCTGTATTATTCTGAGTTCCTATGAACTCTACAGTTATAATCCTATCAGAAACCAAACCCCTTATAGACTTTAGTCTAACTTGGATGTGTCTCCTTGTTTTAGCATTATACTTTTTACTGCTAATCTTGTCGATAGTCGTCCGACTATCACAATGAATAGCATTAGCAGGAAGCGGTTTGCTTACTACAGGTAAGGCGGACATAAGTCCGTGTAACCATTCAGCCTCCGTCCCCGTGGCATCAAGTGCACACAACTCAGCCTCAAAAGTAGACCGAGTTACTATCGTCTGTTTGGTCGAATTCCAGGATATTGCTCCACCAGCCAAGGTGAACACATATCCAGTCACTCCATTGGAACAAGACTTCTTAGCTATCCAACTTGCATCACTGTACCCCTCAAGTACACCAAGAAACCTCATATAGTGTAAACTTAGGTACATTGTGCCTTTCAGATATCTAAGCACTCTATCAAGAGCATCCCAATGAGTTTTGTTTGGACAGCTCGTATATCTAGCCAACTTAGACACAGAATATGAAATATCTAGTCTAGAACAGTTAGCAAGATATTGCAAGCTCCCAATAATCTGAGAATACCTTAATTGAGACACTGGTAAACCTGAAGAATTCTTGACTAAGGCAACTTTAGAATCATATGGTGTACTAGCGATTCTACACTGCGAATAACCATATTTCTCAAGTATAGATTTCTCTATGTAATGAGACTGAGAAAAGGTTATTCCCTCAGCTGACTGAGTCAACTTCAGTCCAAGAATCACACTAGCCTCACCCATATCTTTCATCTCAAAATGCCTCTTCAAGAAAGCTTTCGTCTCATTAATAATCTCAATATTGGTTCCAAACAACAAAATATCATCCACATGTAGGCATAAGATCACACATTCACTACCTTTAACTTTGGAGTAGACGCACTTGTCACTATCATTTATTGTAAAACCGAATGGCAATACCGTTTCATCAAACATTTTATGCCAATCCCTGGGAGCTTGTTTCAAGCCATAAAGGGACTTGATTAACTTACTTTCCTTTCATTGCCTGATGCAACAAATCCCTCAGGCTGATCCATATAAATCTCTTATTCAATATCACCATGAAGAAAAGCTGTCTTAACATCCATCTGATGGATGGTAAGACCACGGACTGAAGCAGAAGCTTCACCAACAACCGGCCAATGTCGGTTTCAGAAGCAGAAGCTTCACCAACAACCATGTTCACCACAGCCTCACTCGTGGTTCCAAGCACCGTATTTGCTTGTGCTACCACATTGGTTTTCTTTGATTTCTTATTTGGGCAGCCCTTACTGAAGTGTCCAACCTGTCCACAAACCCAACAAGATTTGCTTCGCTTTGGTTTCTTGGCCTTGACCGTGTCATCTTTTGGTTTATCATCTTTTGGCTTATCATAGTCATCCTTCTTAAAAGTGTTTTTCTTTTTCTTTCCAGCAGTAACAACATTCACCTTCGCACTACCCGGTCCAGTCGGCATCACATGTCCTTGCTTGGACTTGTGTTGCTCTTGCACCGAGATGTCCAGCATGAGGTTAGTCCAGGTGATTTCTCATTTCTGTCTTTTCAGAGACAAAAATCTTCCCAAGACTTTGGGAGCTTCTCAATCACACACATAACCAGGAACTTTTCAGGAAGATCCATACCGGAATCCTTCAAAGCATGCACAATCATCTCAAACTCGTGCACCTGCTCAGTCATGGACTTATTGTCCACCAGTTTGAAATCAAGAAATTTAGACACAGAATATTTTTCCAGACCTTGTGAGTCAGTATTATGTGTCTCATTCAGCTTTTCCCATAAAAGCTTTGCAGTGAATGAATCTGATGAATAAACATCAAACAGAGTATTCGACAGAGCAGCAAGAATTGCCGCTCTAGCCACTCCGTCTTTTTCAGTCCACTTCGCAAAGGCCTTAATGGAATCAGGCTTTTCTTGAACCACCACTGGTTTCTCATACTCCACAACCGGCCATAAACCCTTTATAGTTAACCACAATTTCAGCTTTTTCTGCCAACGAGAAAAGCCAACACCACCGTTGAATAGGAGCAGATGATCCGGAAACAGTTTTCTCAGTTTCAGTAGTCATTTTGTTAAACAAATTACAGATTATTTCTTCAAGAATGTTGGTGAAACACACTAAAATTAACGATTTTAGTAGGGAAAAGTTGATTAACAGAGCATGACCAAGAACATAGAGAAAGCAAATCAAGAAGGCAAATAATAATGAAATTAGATACTGTACGAAAGAAAAGAAGTAACAGTTCATACCTCTGTTCACAATGGAACAGGTAATACATGAACGCTGCTGAGTCGCCAGGTCTTGCGAAGAAGGCCTGACTGCTCTTGAAGAAATAATCGCCCCCACTTACGTGTATTGGGATCCGGCGATGATCCTTCCAGGATAAAACAGCTCTGATCCTCTTCGTTACAGCATCGATGAAGATCACTTCGACTCGCACCTCAGTTCGCTAGAGAAAGCAGAGAATTCTGTGTTGGGAGATGAACCACAGAAAAAACGTACAACAGTCAATAAAACGATTGACTATATCAATGAGATTCATCCATCAGTTTTTGGTAAAACTG
Source organism: Linanthus parryae (assembly GCA_023055425.1). Taxonomy (NCBI): domain Eukaryota; kingdom Viridiplantae; phylum Streptophyta; class Magnoliopsida; order Ericales; family Polemoniaceae; genus Linanthus; species Linanthus parryae. Next base: position 18,260,656 of record JALGPY010000012.1, on the reverse strand, counting down.
ATCAATCTAATTGATTGACAATCAATCCGTTTTAATGATCATTAATCCCACGGTCAAAACAGTTAATTTGAATTAATCACCTATTAAAACTGGTGAGTAATAAAAATTATTTGTAGCATAACCTCTCGCCGGGTCGCCTCGCGTACGCGAGACGCCGAGACATTTCGCCCAAATCGCCCTTCGACCCGACCCGACCTGGTCCGACCCGACTCGAGGCAAGGCGGCGGCGGCGCGCGTGTGTGTGTGTGTGCGCGAGGCACACAATAACACCCATGGCTCCCCACACATCTTAGTAGTTGTACACTACCCTTGTGTGTGAAACCAAATATACCCACCTACCACCACTTTGAGCAACAATGTGGGACAAATAACCCTCTTGGTTTCAAGCTTCTTCAAGCTACCAAGAACACCACCATTTCTCTATGGATTTCACATCCAATTTACAACAATCCCCCACAAATCCATGCAGAAATGCATTCAGAATTCTCATCATGACTTGTTATTCAGAGTCGGTACCCTTCCGGGTCTGAACCCTCCTAAGTCCTCTACTTCGATGATTACCAGATTAAGATGGAATATCTCACCTTGAATCTTTATCTGTAAGGTGTAATCATACTCCATAGATGACGACAAGTCAAAGGCTATGGTGCAAATCTACGGCTTTGAGACATTAATGGTCCTGTCTCGATCCTATTCGTCGAATGTTTCAAGGAATAACCCTTTCCTCTAATTGCGACCGCACAATTACATTCGCTTAGCTGGGCATCTCCAGAGATGACTGCCATCATCTCGTCAAAATGACTTGACCCCATTCAGAGTTAGAATAACTCTTGCTACACTGGCAGAAACAGTACCTTTTTAGGTTTACAGGGGATAGACTCCGATACAAATGTATCATCTATGTAGCAAAGGTACTACCAGTTCATCCTCACAGCTTGTTATTACCACATTGAATAAACTTTTGAGGGATCTCCTCTCATGTGTATTGGGTTCCCACTGTTGATGAACTACGATGGGTGGTCAGTCCAATCCCCAACCTCGACTTAAGGACCACTGCAGGTTCCAGTCCTTTAGTCAAAGGATCAGCTGTATTATTCTGAGTTCCTATGAACTCTACAGCTATAATCCTATCAGACACCAAACCCCTTATAGACTTTAGTCTAACTTGGATGTGTCTCCTTGTTTTAGCATTATACTTTTTACTGCTAATCTTGTCGATAGTCGTCCGACTATCACAATGAATAGCAATATCAGGAAGCGGTTTGCTTACTACAGGTAAGGTGGACATAAGTCCGAGTAACAATTCAGCCTCCGTCCCCGTGGCATAAAGCGCACACAACTCAGCCTCAAAAGTAGACTGAGTTACTACCGTCTGTTTGGTCGACTTCCAGGATATTGCTCCACCAGCCAAGGTGAGCACATATCCAGTCACTCCATTGGAACCAGACTTCTTAGCTATCCAGCTTGCATCACTTTACCCCTCAAGTACACCAGGAAACCTCATATAGTGTAAACTTAGGTACATTGTGCCTTTCAGATATCTAAGCACTCTATCAAGAGCATCCCAATAAGTTCTGTTTGGACAGCTCGTATATCTAGCCAACTTAGACACATAATATGAAATATCTGGTCTAGAATAGTTAGCAAGATATTGCAAACTCCCAATAATCTGAGAATACCTTAATTGAGACACAGGTACACCTGAAGAATTCTTGACTAAGGCAAATTTAGAATCATATGGTGTACTAGCGATTCTACACTGCGAATAACCATATTTCTCAAGTATAGATTTCTCTATGTAATGAGACTGAGATAAGGTTATTCCCTCAGCTGACTGAGTCAACTTCAGTCCAAGAATCACACTAGCCTCACCCATATCTTTCATCTCAAAATGCCTCTTCAAGAAATCTTTCGTCTCATTAATAATCTCAATATTGGTTCCAAACAACAAAATATCATCCACATATAGGCATAAGATCACACATTCACTATCTTTAACTTTGGAGTAGACGCACTTGTCACTATCATTTATTGTAAAACCGAATGGCAATACAGTTTCATCAAACTTTTTATGCCAATCCCTGGGAGCTTGTTTCAAGCCATAAAGGGACTTGATTAACTTACATACTCTCCTTTCATTGCCTGATGCAACAAGTCCCTCAGGCTGATCCATATAGATCTCATATTCAAGATCACCATGAAGAAAAGCTGTCTTAACATCCATCTGATGGATGGTAAGACCATGGACTGAAGCAGAAGCTTCACCAACAACCGGCCAATGTCGGTTTCAGAAGCAGAAGCTTCACCAACAACCATGTTCACCACAGCCTCACTCGTGGTTCCAAGCACCGTATTTGCTTGTGCTACCACATTGGTTTTCTTTGATTTCTTATTTGGGCAGCCCTTACTGAAGTGTCCAACCTGTCCACAAACCCAACAACATTTGCTTCCCTTTGGTTTCTTGGCCTTGACCGTGTCATCTTTTGGTTTATCATCTTTTGGCTTATCATGTTCATCCTTCTTAACAATGTTTTTCCTTTTCTTTCCAGCAGTAACAACATTCACCTTCGCACTACCCGGTTCAGTCGGGTTGCTTGGACTTGTGTTGCTCTTGCACCGAGATGTTCAGCATGAGGTTAGTCCAGGTGATTTCTGCTTTCTGTCTTTTCAGGGAGAGACAAAAATCTTCCCAAGACTTTGGGAGCTTCTCAATCACACACATAACCAGGAACTTTTCAGGAAGATCCATACCGGACTCCTTCAAAGCATGCACAATCATCTCAAACTCGTGCACCTGCTCAGTCATGGACTTATTGTCCACCAGTTTGAAATCAAGAAATTTAGACACAGAATATTTTTCCAGACCTTGTGAGTCAGTATTATGTGTCTCATTCAGCTTTTCCCCTAAAAGCTTTGCAGTGAATGAATCTGATGAATAAACATCAAACAGAGTATTCGACAGAGCAGCAGCTCTAGCCACTCCGTCTTTTTTCAGTCCACTTCGCAAAGGCCTTAATGGAATCAGGCTTTTATTGATCCACCACTGGTTTCTCATACTCCACAACCGGCCATAAAACCTTTATAGTTAACCACAATTTCAACTTTTTCTGCCAACGAGAAAAACCAACACCACCGTTGAATTTTTCTGGTAAACCAGTCAATTCAACAGCTTGTGGAAACGTATAAGTGGCCCAATCAATAGCCACGGCAGGAGCAGATGAACCGGAAACAGTTTTCTCAGTTTCAGTAGTCATTTTGTTAAACAAATTACAGATTATTTCTTCAAGAATGTTGGTGAAACACACTAAAATTAACGATTTTAGTAGGGAAAATTTGATTAACAGAGCATGACCAAGAACATAGAGAAAGCAAATCAAGAAGACAAATAATAATGAAATTAGATACTGTACGAAAGAAAAGAAGGAACAGTTCATACCTCTGTTCACAATGGAACAGGTAATACACGAACGTAGCTGAGTCTCCGGCGATGATCCTTCCAGGATAAAACAGCTCTGATCCTCTTCGTTACAGCAGCGATGAAGATCACTTCGACTCGCACCTCAGTTCGCCAGAGAAAGCAGAGAATTCTGTGTTGAGAGATGAACCAAAGAAAAAACGTACAACAGTCAATAAAACGATCGACTATATCAATGAGATTCATCCATCAGTTTTTGGTCCATCAGTTTTTGGTAAAACTGATCAATCTAATTGATTGACAATCAATCCGTTTTAATGCTCATTAATCGCCGGGCCGCCTCGCGTACGCGACGCCGAGACATTTCGCCCAAATCGCCCTTCGACCCGACCCGACCCGAGTCGAGGCGGCGGCGCGCGTGTGTGTGCGTGAGGTGCACAATAACACCCATGACTCTCCACACACCTTAGTAGTTGTACACTATCCTTGTGTGTGAAACTAAATATACCCACCTACCACCACTTTGAGCAACAATGTGGGACAAATAACCCTCTTGGTTTTAAGCTTCTTCAAGCTACCAAGAACACCACCATTTCTCTATGGATTTCACATCCAATTTCCAACAAATAAGCCATTAAAAGCTGACCCCAACTCGTAAAATGCACTTGCGTGCAACACCGGCCCTAACCCACACCTCAACAAAGGCCTGTTCATAACTGAGGGATGCTACGTCCTAAAGAAAAACAGAAATGAAACTACTCGGGAGGTTACAAGTAGTACATATTAAATCTAAGACTCTATTCCTACTTTTTTCTTTTAGAATCAACTATTTTTTGAGAAAATTGCAAACATACTAAAATTCTCGATTTTTTTTTATACTCAAGTTGCTCTTTTCGCGTTGGGCCCAAGCCTTCTCTGAACAAAGTTACATGACGAACAAGGCAACACACTGCTCAGTTTGAGAAGGTTCAGGAGTCAAATTACAGTTTTATCTTTTCTTTACTATATTTGGAAATACTTTGACCAATAATAACTCGGATTGATAACATTATTTTCGATTCCGTAAATTGGAGGTATGTTTTAGAATTCAGTTCTTAGATATCAGCATGAGTTTGCAACAATTTTTTTTCCAAACTATGGTTATTTAATCAATTTGTCGCCGGTGCATGACCCGTCTTTGTTTCTTTTGAACTTTTAGAGTTAATCTACATTAGAGTCCTTACTCCTTGTTTTACTCGGAGATTGACGGGGTAGTCTCTAATCTCGTGCTTGACCTGGTACATGTCTCTTGCAATTATACCAGGTATGACTATGTGCCACCAAGGCATCACTAGAGGCTGTGCTAGACCAAAGCGCCAAACGCCAGAGCACGACAAGATATAATGGTGAAAGAAATGCACCAAGCTGTTGCCATGTCACCAAAAACAACTTCGATCCCAGTAGTAAAATTGCGGTAGACTTCGTGCACATGCATAATGTGGTTGTAAGCAATAGTAAGACAAATTATGAGGTTGTGAAAGATTCCTCTCAGACCATGAACCTAGTGGAACAGACCATCAAAATGATGAGCAGTTCCGCCAAGAAAAGGGATTCCGGTATGCACGAACCCAAGCGTCCTTAACATAGTTCATTATTACCTTCGTTTCGCCAGATTCTTCCTACTTTAATGACTATTCACCATCTCACTTTTACCCGATGATTTGATTAGCAGAATGATGCAAGAATTTAGTAATCTTGTTCATGGTGTAGTACTAAATAAATAACATACATTTTTTAATTTATTTTATTGTAATATTAATTGGATCACTTACAGTTACAAAGATATTAAAAAATTAATCATATCTAGGCCTCAAGAACCAAACAAACAAAAATTAAGGGAAAAAGAGGAAAACAGGGAACTTATATTCTAGCTTTCTTAAGTTTCTGGAACTCAAGCAACTCCTCATGAGATCTCTTGCCTTCCTTCTTCAGCATATCAAGCAAGAAATCAGCCCAAGTATCAATTGGGCCAGGCAAGCACCAATTGACACAATCATTGTACACTGTCTCATTCTCTTTGTTCAAACGTCCATACCTACTTGGGTGACCATCTGGCCTCATGTACATTGCCTGTGTAGTGTCAAGTAACCTAAACCTCTTCCCTTTCTTCTTCCCTTCTCTTTCTGCAGCCCTAAACTCCTCCACTTGGGTCATATACAACTCCAAATCAACCCCACCCAAATGGGCCTCATTGCTAGCCCAAGGCCTCTTCCTCACACAATCCCCACCATTGTCCCACACCCCTCCTTCAAAGTGGGATGGTGAAAATGTCCTCAAAAATGTTATCCCCTTGAAGTTTTCCAAGTTGTTGATGGCTCGGAAAGCGGTCCGGAAAGCCCGCCGGTAACCATAGTACATTGGTAGATCGACGACGTTCTCTACCTGACAGTAGCGACAACCGACTAGTTTTTTGTTCTCGTAGTACATGCCTGGCCTAAAGAACGAGTGCCCTGCTGAGATGATCACGTAATCAACATTCTCGATCTCGTTCGTCCACCTCTCGTCGTACTCATCCAGGTGGAGGTTGTACAAGCCAGATTGACTGTTGGGATCATCTTCAGTTTTCACCAAAAAAGGTGTTGTATAGAAGGCCATTGTGAAGTTGTAGGACATGTATTTCCAACGCATAAAAAGCTCGTCCGTTGTATATGACACATCAACAGGCCATTCTGCCTGAAAATATCAAAAGAGTCGAATTTCAGATCAGTTTATATACAGATTAGGAAGGTTTCAAATTGAGTAAACCTTGTCACACAATAGTGTATGAGCATGTTTAGTTACAGCTTAAAATCTTATAATATGATGAAAATAATCTTGTATAAATTGTTGAAATTATTCTCCGAAAATTGGCATTAGTTGAAAACTTGGATTAGAACTTAAGTGTATCTGACAGCACTGGTAGCTTTCATTAGTATATAACTTACACACATTACAAACAACCAACTTTATTTTTACAAGTATTAATCTCAGTCGAAATGTACAACACCAGGTATGCACTCTGTCACACTGTGTAGCAACTTTAACCAAAACAGTGAGTAGATTCAGGTGTTGATCTATTGGTCACCTTATTACTCTGTTGCGACAGAGTCCCTTAAATCGGGAATATATATGAATCTCACCGGTACTCTATGAATAAAAAATATAAAATTATATACCAGATATGGGGGCGATATGTATGTGACATCATAATTGTCGTTAACACTGTCTTTTTATTAATTATAATGTAAGTAATACATTGGTTACACCAACCAGATATAATAATTTCAGTCCCTCAACCTAGATCTAAGACAGGAGTCTTGATAAGAATCTTTTTCACTTATAAATATGAAACCCATGTTAGCAAGCAAGTCCTCTTGTCACATGCTTCGGTTTCCTGAAGTTTGTCTGCAAGCCTTTCTAAGTTTTGACCAAATAGAATAATAGGCCATTCTTTTGAAAAGCTTAACTCCAATATTGGTTTGGATGTAGTCAATCATTAGAACTTTAGCGGTACGGTTTGGGCAGGCTTAGTGAAAAATGTTCACCCACCCTATATGCGAGTTGGAGAGTGTTCAACTCAAGTCTACCTGATTGACTTATGGCTCGATTCGGACCGGTTAAATGGGTTGGTAAACATTGAAACTTTTATGTTTGACAAAGAACAACAATGACATTTTTATTTAACATATATATTAACTTGGTTGAAAATATTAGAATATACGTATGCATAATTTTTTGAGTTGCAAATATAAAATAATTTTCTAGAAAGGTGTAGCTTATTTAATACTCTCTTCGTCCACTGTTCACCTCTTTTCCGAACAAGAGGTGGCTTCTAGATAGGTTTGAGAGTCTTTACCTGACACCTACGTCAAATAGAGGTTTCCACTTTTCTGTAGGCTTTCTAATTGAACGATGAAAGAAATGATAAAATACCGAGTTTACGAGGTTCGCTAGTCCAAATCGAGCTAACTATGTCCACGACAAAAAGAGACCTTTATTTATCAAGAGGAACGAGTCCAATACAATGCATCCACGAACTAAACACTTAAGATATCTTTTATAATGCTTAGAACCGACCTAGTGCCTTCCTAGATGGATTAGGAAACAATTCCAAAATGCCAGACTCGCAATCAGGTCGTGCGACCTGGCTTGCAGATCGTGCGACCTCACATCTCCAGGTCGTGCAGCCTCTTGTCCAGGTCATGCGACCTCTGCAACTTTCGGGATGTTTCAAATTTTATCATCCTTGTTCCTTTGCTCTCCATTTAGGCTTCTTTGGTCCTCGTTGATGTTCCAAAGTGATTTCTCCGTCATTCAAGGCATATTCCAACAATTCTCCACCTTGACTTGAATCCTCTCACCAGCAACAACAACTCCTCTTCTCGCAAATAAATATTGCCTCTTCCGCACCCAATGTCTCCCGTCATAGAGAGTCACTGGACCCCCCACCGGGTTCGACATGCCCCGAAGAGCCTCACTGGCTCAATACGTTGACCAATTTCGGACAATGCTTAAACTTGCTCTCCGAAACTGGCTTCGTGATCATATCCACGGGGTTTAAGATATCCCCACCTTCTTTTATCTTGATCCTGCTCTCGTTTCTCAAAAAATGATACCAGACGTCGATATGCTTGGTTTTGTTTGATTTGTGCCTTGAATAAGTTGAAGAAATCATCAAGAGCAACAACGGGGACCAAAGGAACCAAGATGGAGAGCAAAGAAGCAATGATGGGTGTTTCAGAGGTCGCACGACCTGGAGAAAGAATGATGAAACATCCATGATGTTTTCAGAGGTCGCACGACCTGAGCTGAGATCACACGACCTGGGAAGCTCGAGGTTGCACGAGCTGCTAGCCAGGTCGTACGACCTGACGCGGGCATGCAATTTTGGAATTGTTTCTTAATCCATATAGGAAGGCTCTAGGTCACTTATAAGCACTATAAAATGACCCCTAAGTGTTTAGGACGTGTATGCATTATATTAGATTTGTTCCTCTTGATTAATAAATGTCTCTCTTCGTCGTGGACGTAGTTAGCTCGATTTGGGCCAGCGAACCACGTAATTTGGTGTTTTATCGTTTCTCTCATCGTTTGTGATGTGTGAATGATATAACAAGCTCATATCAGAGAATAATTAGGTCATGATCTACTCCACCAAGAACGATATCCGAATCGATGATGAAGGTTGATAGGTTTAGAGGAGGGAACAACTTCAGTGTGTGGAAGACCAAGATGTGCACCTCATTGAAGTCGCAAGGCATCCAGACTCCGTTGGCCACATAAAAGGAAGGGATTGTCATTGCATCACTGGAATATAGGATGATGGAGGAGAAGGAACACTCGACGATAATGTTGTGCTTATTGGATGACGTGATCACCGGGGTCGCGGATCAGACAACGACGGCTGCTCTATGACTCAAGTTGGAGAGTCTCAACATGACGAATTAACTCACCATCAAGTTGATGCTTAAGACACGGTTGTTCACTCTGTGAATGCTCAAAGGTACAACTCTCAAGGATCACCGTCATCAATTAAACATAATTCTTTTTGATTTGCATAACATTGACGAGAAGGTGAATGATGAGGATGTCGTACTCTTGTTGTTGGTCACATTACCTCCATCATACGAGAACTTCGTGCAGTTCTGTATTGTAAGGACAACATAACTCTATAAGAGGTCAGATCGGCGCTCCATGCTAGGGAATTGCAGTAGAGGACCATGCTTTCGGATTGATGGCGGCGGGAGGAAGCAAGAAGGGTAAGAAGAATAAGAAAAAACAGTTTTTTGGTTCTAAGTTGGCCAAGGATGTCTGTGCTTGGAGCAAGAAAAATGGACACTGGAAGAGAGATTGCTCGAAACGAGGATAACATGGACATAATGAATCTGCAGCCGTGGTAGAGAAGGGGATCAATCCAAGGAAGATTTTTTTCTACTAGCAGATGATGTTGCGCATCAACCCAATGCATGGTTTCGTGACTCTGGGGCTTCCTATCACATCTGTTCTAACATGGAACTATTTTGAAGCTACAACCGCACAGGTGGGGGATCCGTTCATATGGCAAATGAGCTGTTTACAAGGTCATAGGAAAAGGTTCAGTTACATTCAAGACGTACGAATGGAAGACATGCACATTGAGGGAGGCTAGACACGTATCGCTTGTCATAAAGAATCTAATTTCGTTGAGTCTACTCGACAACAAGGGATTTAACTTCAAGGGTGAAGGTGGAGGATTATGTGTCTACAAGGTACATGATGTATTACTCAAGAGAGTTAAGGATGGGACTGTGTACGTTTTACAAGGTCCGGCGATCACAGGGTCTGTCCGAATTGTCTCGGTCGAGATTAAGGAAGCTGATCAAACCAAGCTATGGCATATAAGACTCGGTAATATGAGTGAACTTGGAATTCATGAGCTTCACAAGAAATGCTATCTCACTGGGTACACGGCCAAGAGCCTAGGATTTTGTGACCACTGCGTGTATGGGAAGCTACAACATAGCAAGTTCCCTAAGGCGGTTCATAGAACGAAATGTACTCTTGATTACATCAATTCAGATTGCTAGGGTTGATCTGAAGTTGAGGAGATTGGCGGATACAGGTATTTTCTAAGCATCATAAACGACTACTCAAGGATGACTTGGATATTCGTGATGAAGCACAAGAGTGAAGCCTTCACAAAATTCAAGGAGTGGAAGACCGTGGTAGATAATTAGGTGGGAAAGAAGATGAAGAGGATGCGCATGGACAAACAACTTGGAGTTTTTTCATCAGAGTTTGATGGATTCCCCAAGGATCAGGGAGTTGCTCGCCATCACACCGTGCGACACACACAACAACAGAATGGTGTAGATGAAAGAATGAAACATACACTCTTAGCAAAGAAAAGGTGTATGCTTTCGAATGCAGGTCTTTCTAGAAGTTTACGGGGAGAGGCCAGTTTCATGGCATGCTATCTCATAAATTGAAACCCGCACACAGGTATAGGATGCAAGATTTTTATTAAAGTTTGGTCTGAAAATCAGTAGATTACTCGAATATGAGGGTCTTTGGTTGCGTTGTCTATTATCATGTGGATGATGACAAGCTAGAACCAAGGGTGAAGAAGGGAATATTCATGGGCTATGGGACATGTGTTAAGGGATACAAGATTTGGACAGACAACAAGAATATACTTAACAGAAGTTTAGTTTTTTTATGAGAGTTCAATCTTCAAGGCAAGCTCTGTGGAGATAGAGCTTCGTCCAGCTACAAGGCCGCGATCCCAAGTTCTGATTCGGCACATGATTACCACGAAGGGAGAATAGGCGGAGTCTCTTAGCAAGAACTTGACTTGAGAGCTTATTAAACTGCCAGCGGGAAGGAAGATGGTCACTTGCAATGGGTTTTCAGAAGAAAGGATACAGTCGAGGAGGGCATCAAATATAAGACAAGGTTGGTTGCAAGAGGGTTCAATCAGAAAGAAATAGTTGAATACAACGAGATCTTTTCACCGGTGGTCAGACATACTTCGCTCAGGGTGCTAGTAGCCCCAGTTGTGCACAACGACTTAGAGCTTGAGCAATTAAATGTGAACACAACTTTCCTACACGGGTAATGTGTGATACTACTATAAGATTTACCACTATAACAAATGTTATTGAGAAATGTGTGATTGTGATTATAGTATTTTTTTTTAAAAAGTGACTATGGTAGCTGATGGAAGATTTTTTTGAGAAAATAACTGATGGTAGTTGATTATATCATTAAAAACAAGTTATTCAGATATAAAAATGATATTTAAATTTGAAGTACCATTATGCATAGCATCTCTACATGTTTGTTTAAATGCTAGATTTAATATCACATTTTTTTTAGATGCGAAAGGCGGGTTCAGGAATATGTTAGAGTGATGACTAAAAGTTAAAATGATGTAAAAATAGATGACATGGTAATATAGTATAGGCTAAACTATAAATTGTATAGATAATAAAGATTAGGCTAAATTGCATCAGAGGTACCCATATTTTGCAAAAATAGGCAAGTGGGTACCCAAATTTCAAAATTCAGCACCACGAGTACCCAAATTTTGATTTTCGAGCAAGTACGTACCCTTCGGTTAACTTTTCATTAATATTAGACGAAAAAACATAAAAGGATTATTGTATCCCTTATTTTCACCTCACTCTTTTTTTTATAATACAAGTTTTACTATGGAATCTCAAAAACGTTAAAAATACTAAACTTTTAATTTAATAATTTGATATATGTAAGATAATGCAATATATTTTATTAAAACTACATACCACTCGGTCCCAGCTCTTGCCCACCATGCTGAATATTTGACTCGTATATGAGTCACTTTGACCGGATGATTTCGATAGCAAAATGATGCGAGTTTTCGATAATTTTTTCACCGTGTTATAGAGCAACTTATACTCTACAACACCATGAAAAAATTATCAAAAAATTACATTACTTTGTTATCCAAATTACCGAGTCAAAGTGACACAGTGAATAGTGGTAAAAGTCAAATTGGTGGGGAAGAGCTGAGACTGAGTGGTATTTTTTTTACATCATTTCAAGATATGAAATATGTTTTTATTAACATATATCCGCCAATCTTAAAATCTTTAACATTCTTTTAACAGTTTTGAAAAAAAATCTAAAAATTTCTTAATTCCACAGGTATTTGTTTAATAAATAACATACAAGTATCTTTCTGCATTTTATACAATTGTCCTTTTCACATTTGCACGAAAAATATAAATCATTACAATAAAAAACTATTCAAGAATGTACAAGTTATTATAATAAAAAACTATTCAAAAATGTCAGGTGTCAACTCTTGTGTCAGTTGTTAAAATGCAGAAAGATACTTGTATGTATTGTTTTATTAAAAAAATACACGTGCAATTATGAAATTTTGAGATTTTTTTTCAAAACTGTTTAAAAGAAGTTAAAAATATTAATATTGACGGATATATGTTAATAACAATATATTTCATGTCTTGAAATGATGTAAAAATATGTAATTTTAATGAATATATTGCATTATCTTACCAATATCAAATTAATAATTAAAACTTTATTACTTTTTTTTAGATTTGTTAGTAAAACTTGTTTTCAAAAAAAAGTTGGAAGCGAAAATAAGAGGTACAATAATCTTTTTATATTTTTTCCGTCCAATACTAAGGAAAAGTTAACGAAAGGGTACCTACTTGCTCGAAAATCAAAATTTGGGTACTCGATTTAGAAATTTAAGTACCCACTTGCCTGTTTTTTGTAAAATATGGATACCTCCGGTGCAATTTAGCCTAAAGATTAATCTAGGATGTTTGTGGTGGCAAATTCAAAATTTATATGGAACTTAAGGGTAATTTACAAAGAAAATGTGGCTATTGACCCACCAGTCTCAACATATATAGCTCCGCCCATGTCGGTATCAATATTTTTTTTTTGGTCACTCCTTTTAAAATCTACTATATTCGTATCTCCGTTATGAATGCTTTTTCTCTAGGATATGGATGTTTACAATGTAAAGCTAATAGCCAGAAGAGAAGATGGCCCATTTCTTGATGTCAGTGCTACTTTGTCGTCTTTTGGTATGTTTTGTATAGATGGAAACCCACTAATCACGCTCGTCTTCACGCAAATGTCATGGACATATCCATAGAAAAATCTGACAAAAATACAAAACTTCGGAAAAATCCATTTTCTTGTAAGTTGTACCCCATGAGAAGTTTAGATCTAGCTTGTGTTTGAATATTACTACGAGTAGTGCTTAAATATTCTGCTACTCCTCTCAGAAGAAAATATATTGTACTCTGTATAGTTTTGATGCGAGTAAAAAGAAGAATGCGACACTGAGTAGTTTTCAGGACGTCACCCATCCTAATACTTGTGTGTCTTTTCTTTCTCAATCTTAATGCGTTTCTGTAAATTAATTTGATACAATTATACCAAACCGACACATATATAGAGAGAGCAACTACGAGCGAGATCTTCTTTTGCAAACAAAAAAACGTAACGAGATCTTAAAAGGGAAAGAAAAGATTCACATCTCCTGGTCTCAATTATTTATACTATACCTTACCTAATCATTAAATTGCTTGTCGGCATAGGTGAACTAATTACTTCCTTTTCCCAACCACTTCTCAACCTTACAGTATAGAAGAAGAAAATCTAAATGCAGATTCATATACAATTTCAGAATTCTATTGTGGACTCTTTTTCTCTTAGATGTCATGATCATACATACACACACGATTTCCCTCAAAACCGAATCTTATGTGATAAACAAATGAATCAAATTAAGACCTAACCTCACCATGTAATATGCTTGAGTTGTATTTCGCGTCAATTAAAATTTGACAAAAGTGCAAGTAGACTAAGTGAAGAGTGTACATTTGATAAATTTTAATCCCCATATGCCAAGGTCTTCAAAAACATTCGTTTCTTTCACTCTAGTTTTAGAATAAAGTCTTCAATAAAGATCAACGATATACTGCATACTTATATTTAAAGATCTACTCACAAAGTAAAAATAAAGTTGAGTGGCCACAATGACTTACCGGAGACAAGAGGCAAATCATAGATTGGAGTTGGTTCCTAGCCACAGAATCACCAACAAATGCCAATGTCTTGTTTCTAACGATGTCCAAGAACTGGAACGGGTTGAACACGCCCATCTCGCACCCTTCGGGTCTCCACCTCCACTTCAAGAACTCCGTGTCGGGCCGTCCATACTTGGCACAGTTCTGGTGCTCGTGGATGGCCCAACACGTGGTGTTGGTGTAGTAAGGCGCATCTGGGTTTGGAACCCACTCGCCTGTGAAGATATCACACTTATCATTTGTGGGTATGACTATTATTTCCTCATCATGATGTATAGTTTTATCAAGAGATGAAGATGGGGATGGGGATGGTGGTTTGGGGTGGTTTTTGAGGGTGTATCCAAGTAAGGGGTGGTAGAGTGGGACTACTGTGAAGAGGACTGTGGCTATGCCTACTAGGATGAGTATCTTTGGGGTCTTTTGTAATGTTTGGCACTTCTTCCCACAGGGAACCTCCATAGCTTGGAGCTTCATTTGAGAGAGAAAGAGAGAGCAGGATTGTTAAAATATAGGAAAGGGTCATGTCCAAAATATAAGTAGGGAAAGTTTACTTGTCTAGACCTTGTAGTTGGGTTAATAACGCAATAGAACTTGTAGTTTAAGAAAATATCACTAATGTCCTATCATAGTGCTTGTTTGGTACAAGATTTTAATGTCACTTTGAGATTTTAATCTGCCAAATATTTGAACTCCATTTGGGTTGTGTTCTGTTTTGAGCTGATATTTTAACTTAATTTGGTCTACAAAATCTACAATTTGCCGAAATAGAGATTTTGCAACCCTGACTCAGGTATAAATATCGTATTGTCAAATGCGCATTTCATTCTTATTTTTCAGTGCATGCCAAGTAACTTTTCAAATTATCTTGTCTGCGATGGTAATAAAATTGTAGTAGTATGTATTGTCTACGTTTTACATTTCCGAAGTCAAGTAGTAATGCAAAATATAATTATGAGTTTTATTATTTCATCGATTTTATTTATATACGATTTTAGCACTGCCAAGGGAGTGATTTAAACTATAACTGGTGTAACATAATCATAGAGGAAAAAGGTTGTACATAGCCATTGATATGCAGAATAAATCAATGTTTCAGAATACATTGAGAGCTAAAATATCTGCAAGTGAGACATTCAATGTTCTATTGGTTGTGTTTGGATGGGCTTAATGGAGATTAGAGTTTGTGAGATTATTGGAATGATTGGCTGAGGTGGGAAGAGAGGCTGCCTACACCTTCCCCACCTTCTTCACTTCGATCCTGCTCTCATTTCTTAGAAAATGTTATTTAACGTCAATATGCTTTGTCCTCTCATGATGAACATTATCTTTAGTCAAGCATACTGCACTCAAGCTATCGCAGTAGACGGTCACTTGATCTTGATGTAGGACTAGATCGTTGACCAATCCCTTCAACCAAATTTTATCTTTTGCTGCTTCCGGTAAAGCCATTTACTCCGTTTTCGTGGTAAACAAAGTCACTGTCTGGTGTAGGTCGCCTTCCATCTTACAATCGAACCTCCCAGATTGAACACATAACCGGTCATAGATCTCCTCCTATCAATATCCCCGCATAGCCCAAATCTGAAAATTCAGTAACCAAAGCTTCTTGATTATCCCCATCACAGAGGCCAATATCTGACGTACCCTTAAGATAACTGAATATGCGCTTCACCGCTTGCCAATGTTCCTTCCCCGGTAGAACCATAAAACGACTCACCACTCTAACAACGAATGTTATGTCCGGTCGAGTGCCGACTGTAGCATACATTAGACTTCCAACTACACTAGCATATGGAACCTTGGACATGTACTCCTTATCCTCTTCGTTCTGAGTGGTGTACATTCCAAGCTTGGTGTTAGATTCCATGGGAGTATCTATAGGCTTTGCGGATAACATTCCAAATGTGCTCCAGATTTTCTTGATGTATCCTTCTTGTGACAAGTTAAACTTCCTCTTTTTCCTGTCCCTATATATATCAACTTCCAATACTTTTTGAGTAGCACCTAGATCCTTCATCTCGAAATCCGCTCTGAGAGACCCTTCAATTTTTGAATTATGTTTTATTTTAAGTTGCAATCAGAATATCATCAACATACAAACCAGGTAGATGTGTGAACCACCCTGCAACACTTTTTAGTACACATTACATTCATACGCACCCTCGTGATAGCCAAGTTCCAACATATAGCAATCAAACCTCTTGTACCACTGTCTCGGAGAGCTTAAGTCCATATAAGGATTTCTTCAACTTGCACACATAGTCTTCTTTACCTGGAGCTTGGAATCCATATAAGGATTTGTTGATTCAAAGACCCTTGAATGTGTTTTGGATGGTAATTGTTTTGAGTGATGAAAGACAAAGACAAAGACATTGGCAGTAATGCATTTCAGATACTCCAAGGCCTTGAGAGAACTGACAGAGCTTCAAAGCCTTGAGAGTTGTTCTTATCCTGCTAAATGTTCTAACAATTTTTTGTATTGCAGATTGGATATCTGTTTATACAGATCAGGAACTTGTTGCATATACTCATGTTTTACATTATCCACATATCTAACACAATTGCAGATGATCAGAACAGGGAGAATCAGAGTTTTCTGAATTTAACTTTGAATATCTGTGAAGCAGGTTCAGAGCTCCAAGGCCTTGAGATGTGCCTTGAGCTGCTGACAGTTTTTACAGAACTAAGTTGATTCTTTCTTGCAGGTTGTGATTCTTATTATTGTGATTACTTATTGACTTTTAAGAGTCTTAAACTTGTTTTTCTTGATTTATATGTTTCAGAAGTTAAACAGATTACTATTCTAATCTTTTAACCAGTTTTATCAGAAACTGGATAACCAAACAGTCATAGTACTGTTATCTTTCTGGATTTTGTTGTTGCTATGTTTTAATGTTGTTGCAAGTTTGTTAAACGTGCAAGAGAAATCTCAACAAACTCCAACGGATATCCACTTAGAGCTGTTTGAATTTCAGTTGAAAAAAGAAGGAGGATTTGTAGGATCTGAGATCCTAAAATCTCTCATTCAGTTGCAGCTATGGATAAAAGAGACTGGTTTGAATTTTGAAGGTACAGAGAGGCTTGCAGAATACTCAGAAAGGTGTGAAAAATTCGTGGGAGATCATTCATTCAAACACACACAAGAATTCAAGTTTCAATCCAGGTTTCAGAAGATCAAATCAATCCAGTTTTTCAGAAGAACACATCCAGGCTTCAACAGCTTATATCTTCTACCGTGTTCTTCACTTATTTTGTAATCTGTGTATCTTTTAAATATCTTAAACCTCACTTAACCTAGTGGTTGGTTGTTCAAGTGAACAACAAGAGGTTCTTGTTAGCTCAACAGTTAGTAGCTGGAACTAGATAGGTTTGGAACCACAAGCTGTATAGGTGTAAGGAAAATCACTTAGGCTTGAAGATCTAGGGCTGTTTCTGTGTGAGTAATAAGAAGTGTTTGCCCAATCCTGGTGGGATTAGATCCCTCAGGCAGAGATTAGGTCCATTGGGACTGAACTCTGTAAATTGCATTGTGTTCTTTACTTTACAGTTTTATTATTATCTGCTGCACACAACTCAAATCAAACTAGGGTTTATAAGCTACTTAGAACTGGTAATAGTTCAAGGCCTTGAAGCTTTCTATTTGGTCTTTGAAAGTTTCAGACAGTTTTCTAAAATCTCACACAAAGCTATTCTGTTAAGTTTTGAGTTTTGCAAAAAGTTTCCATACTCTATTCAACCCCCCTTCTAGAGTATTTAGGTCCTGTATTTAGTCTACATTACACACTTTCAATTGGTATCAGAGCTTGTGTCACTGATATAGATCTCACAATCTGGTGACTATGAGTAATGTAGGACATGGTGGATTCTAACAAGGAAGGGCAGCCAACAGACCTCCATTGTTCTGTGGTGATAACTTCATGCACTGGAAGGCATTGATGAAGATGTTCATCATAGATCAAGACATGGAACTGTGGTCAATAGTTCAGAATGGTCCTCATGAGTACTATATTACAATTGATGGATTCGGATGTATCAAGTCTGAGGAAAATCTTTCAGTTACTAAACTGGAAAAGATATCAAAAAATTACAAGGCTATGAATCTGTTATACTGTGCTCTTAATGCAGATGAGTTCAACAGAGTGTCAAACTGCAAGAGTGCCAAAGAAGTATGGGATAAACTGGTGGTGACATATGAAGGAACTAGCCAGGTGTAGATAGTGCTTTCTGAGCTGACAGATTTTGGCCATGTGGCAACCATCCAGCACACCATATTGTGCTCCACACACACTGGATCACCAGCCGAGCTGATCCATGTGGGGGCTGCGAGACAGAGCCCTCGCATACCACTGCACGGGACTTGTAGGGACTTAGTGGTTTGGAGGCTAGAGTAAGCCCTATCGCGTGCGAGCCAAGCCCGCACGCGACCTTTAGTAACTGCTTTGAGAGATTTATGACACGAGCTCCATAAACCCGGTCAATCCGGTCAAACCCGGTCAACCTCGTAACGGTTCCGGTATTCGCGCACAACGTGCTGTAACGGTCCCTATATACTCGGACGAACGTGCCGTTATGGTTAAGCTAATTAAGCCGCCATTAATGGGCGCATTAACCACACTACAACGGTCACGTTCTCTGCTATATATAGGACGTTAACCTTTCCATACAAAGGAGAACACACTTGCCATACGCGAAAGCTCTGCCAAACCTCTGTCTCTCTCTCAGACATTACTACTGCCTTACTCTCTCCCTACACACAACCCAACTCTTCCTGTGCGATCTCTGATCCTCTACATACGGTGTACACGGAGGTCTCCCCGCCGGAATCTCTTGTGCACATTTTGGTGAACCCGAAGTGAACTTACCAACAAAAGCAACCATGTCTCAGGAGGATGATATCAGCAACAGATCGCCTTCCACCGAAACCGCCTCGGGAGAGGAGACCCGCCGTACTCCTACCACTCCCGGCGAGACACCGACGCTAGAGTCCTTGGACGCCACTGTCCAAAATCAGGCGAAAGCTCTCAAAGCCCAGTCCGCGCAGCTAGAACGGATCTTGGCCGTTCTGGGCACCCTTGCACCAAATCCATCAACAGCCACCGCCGTCTCTCAAGGAGGAGGAGGCCCTACCGCTCCGGGACTGGGAGTGTCAACCACACCTCCCAACCCTAACCTGCAGAGTCCACCGGCGACTACGCAGCTGCCTTCGATTCAGGGTTCAACAGCTCAGATGTTGCCTCTCACTGCTCACACTCCTCAGCCTTCGGCTTTGGCATCCAACCCGACTTTGCAGTATCCCTTGCCTCCTCCAACGGCGATCTGGGGCAATGCGAGTAGTCAATATGTCCCCAATCCTTCGGCGGCGTATATGTCGCCTCCGCCTGCGGCAACCCCTCCTTCAACTACCGAGGGAAGCATTCCAGAATGCATGACGTCTCTACAGAAGCGCATGGACACTATTCTGGCTCACCAGTCATTCGCGGATACCATTATCCCGAAGCTAGACAACGATCCACCCATCCCGCGGAAGATCTATCTCATGCCCAACCCGGCGGGGTATAAGGCTCCTAAATGGGACAAGTTCGAGGATGTCAACGGAAACGCTCATGAGCATGTCATGCGTTTCATTGATGTCATGGGGCCATACGGAGCTAATCCCAAACTGCTGATGCGAGAGTTCCCAAAATCCTTGGGGAACGTAGCGTACAAGTGGTACCGAACGTTGGAAGCCGGATCCGTGAAGACTTGGGACGACATGGTCCAGAAGTTCTACACCAAGTTCTTCCAGATGGAAGAAAAGGTGACAATGATCCATCTCTCGCGGATGTATCAGAAGCGTGAGGAGGATGGGATCACTTTCATCAAGAAATTCAGGGCGAAGTCCTTGGAGTGCAAAGATCCAATGCTCGAGAGCCGCCTCGTAGAGATATGCCTGCAGTGCATGCGAGACGAATACAAAGGTATGCTCATCAATTTGCAAACACCTACGTTTTCAAAGCTAATTGAATGCACGAAGAACATCGAGCCTATAGTCGAGAGGCAGAAAAAGAAGAACGCTCCGGAGCGATCTTCGAGCGGCACCACCTACAAGATCGGGAGATTCAGTTACAAGAGGGGACGCGAAGCTGAGGTCAATACAGTTTCACCCCAGAAGCAAGCGAAGGTTTTGAACTTCGATGTACCACCTCTGCCATGCTCGGTAGAGGAGGCAAGCGACCTCTGCAGACAGTGGCGCAAGGACGGTGTCCTGCCGCCGCTCGAGAAGATACCCTCCATGGAGATGGTAAGGGACCCTAAGTGGTGCGAGTACCACGGCAAGGTCATGCACCCCACAGCGGAATGTAAAAAGCTCAGGTTTACATTCGACCAGAAGATGAAGAACGGCGAGCTGATCGTCAGTGATCGCAGGAAGGATGTGCGCAACAATCTGCTTCTTGCCCATGCGGAGCAAGACTCAAAAGGCAAAGAAGTTGCCATGATTTCGATCATCGACTTGGAAGAATTCGCAGAGGATGGTCTACCCATCATCGCTGAGGTTCATAATGACGAAGACTACATTCGGCACTCGACCGGACATCTATTCCAACAGTCTCCCACTTGCACTAGAGCCAATCTGGCGCATCTCGTATGCCCATACTCCTAGTGTGCCCTTCATGCTTCCACTGCGTGAGAGGCTTCGTAAGCGGGTCTGATAGATTATCATCTGTAGGAATCTTGCATATCCGAACGTCTCCTCTATCGATAATATCTCGAATCAGATGAAACTTCCTGAGCACATGCTTGGACTTCTGGTGCGATCTGGGTTCCTTTGATTGCGCGATCGCCCCAGTGTTGTCACAGAACAACTCCACTGGATCCGCAATGCTAGGGACCACACCAAGTTCAGAAACAAACTTTCTGATCCAAACAGCCTCCTTTGCTGCGCCATTTGCAGCAATGTACTCAGCCTCTGTTGTAGAATCAGCTACCGTCTCTTGCTTGGAACTCTTCCAGCTCACCGCTGCTCCATTCAGGCAAAACACATATCCCGATTGTGATCTAAAGTCATCTCTATCGGTTTGGAAGCTTGCATCAGTGTAACCCCTTACACGCAACTCTTCCTCACCGCCAAACATCAAGAAAACATCCTTAGTTCTTCTCAAGTACTTTAGGATGTTCTTGACAGCAATCCAGTGACTCTCACCCGGATTGGATTGGTATCTGCTTGTCATACTCAAGGCATATGACACATCTGGTCTAGTACATAACATGGCATACATGATAGATCCTATGGCCGAGGCATAGGGAATCCTACTCATGCGTTCCTTCTCAATCTCATTGGAAGGACAACCACTCTTCGAAAGAGCGATTCCATGTGACATGGGCAAGAATCCCTTCTTGGAGTCTTGCATGTTGAACCGTTTCAACACCTTGTCAATATATGTACTTTGACTTAGGCCTAGCAACCTTTTAGATCTATCTCTATAGATCTTTATACCGAGTATATAGGCTGCTTCCCCTAAGTCCTTCATTGAGAAACACTTTCCTAGCCAATCTTTCACAGATTGCAGCATGGGAATGTCGTTTCCAATGAGTAGTATGTCATCCACATACAAGACCAGAAAAGCTATAGAGCTCCCAATAACCTTCTTGTAAACACAAGACTCATCTTCGTTTCTGATGAAGCCAAACTCTTTGACCACTTCATCAAAACGTCGATTCCAACTCCTAGAAGCTTGCTTCAATCCATAAATGGATCGTTGCAGCTTACAGACTTTGTTGGCTTGCTTTGGATCCTCAAAACCCTTCGGCTGTATCATATACACGTCCTCGAGGAGATTCCCATAAAAGAATGCTGTTTTGACATCCATCTGCCAAATCTCATAGTCGTAGTATGCTGCAATTGCAAGTAGGATTCGGATGGATTTGGTCATTGCGACTGGTGAAAAGGTTTCATCATAGTCAATACCATGAATCTGTCTGAATCCTTTAGCCACCAATCGGCCCTTATAGGTAATCACATTACCATCCATGTCGATCTTCTTCTTGAAGACCCACTTGCACCCTATGGGCCGCGCCCCATCAGGTGGTTCCACCAAAGTCCATACTTTGTTGGTGTACATGGATTCCATCTCGGATCTCATGGCTTCAAGCCACTTCTGCGAGTCTGGGCCATTCATGGCCTCCTCATAGGTAGTAGGCTCATCATCTATGAGCATCGTGTCACCAGAATCAGTTACGAGAAGTCCGTACCTCTCGGGTTCCTGGCGCACTCTACTAGATCTACGAAGCTCTTGTGTTACCTGAACAGGTGGATCCACAACTGCTTGTGATTCCTGTTCATGTTCCATAATCGGTTCAGTGATTTGTGGTTCTTGAACTTCTTCAAGTTCTACATTCCTCCCACTTGCTTCTTTAGAGACAAACTCTCTTTCTAGAAACACGCCGGTCCGAGCAACAAACACTTTGTTCTCGGTTGGATTGTAGAAGTAGTATCCCTTAGTTTCCTTAGGGTACCCCACAAATTTACACTTATCCGATTTAGGCCCTAGCTTGTCTGATTGTAAACGTTTTACATAGACATCGCAGCCCCAAATCCTCATGAACGACAGTGTGGGACGCCTCCCACTCCACATCTCATATGGTGTCTTCATGACTGATTTAGATGGAACACGGTTAATGGTGAAAGCTGCACTCAATAGAGCGTGGCCCCAAAATGATAATGGAAGATCGGTTTGACACATCATAGACCGAACCATATCCAATAGGGTTCGATTCCTCCTCTCGGACACGCCATTCCATTGTGGCGTTCCGGGTGGAGTGAGTTGGGACACGATCCCACACTCTCTAAGATAGTCGTCAAACTCTTGGCTCAAGTATTCTCCTCCACGATCCGATCGTAGAGCCTTGATACTTTTGCCAAGTTGCTTCTCTACTTCATTCTTGAATTCTTTGAACACTTCAAAGGATTCGGATTTTGCCCTCATAAGGTACACAAATCCATATCTACTGTAATCATCAGTAAACGTAATGAAGTAGACATAACCACCCCTGGCAGGCGTGGCAAATGGCCCACACACATCGGTATGTATGAGTGCCAATTGCTCACTAGTCCTTTCACCTTTCTTATTGAAAGGGGACTTTGTCATTTTTCCCAATAAACAAGCCTCACATGTCTCATATGATTCAAAATCAAATGAGTCTAGTAATCCATCCTTATGGAGTCTAGATACACGTTTCTCATTTATGTGGCCTAAACGACAATGCCATAAATAAGCAGGATTTAAATCATTTATTTTAATCCGCTTGGTATTAATGTTGTAGAC
Source organism: Linanthus parryae (assembly GCA_023055425.1). Classification (NCBI taxonomy): domain Eukaryota; kingdom Viridiplantae; phylum Streptophyta; class Magnoliopsida; order Ericales; family Polemoniaceae; genus Linanthus; species Linanthus parryae. Next base: position 18,237,326 of record JALGPY010000012.1, on the reverse strand, counting down.
AGGATTGCTTAGATCAAGGACATAAAGTCCATTAAATAATTGCGCACTAAAATAGTGAATATTATTCAAATAAAAGGAACAACAATTGTTCTTTATTGAAATAATAAAACCTTCCTTGTCCAAACAAGAAATTGAAATAATGTTTCTGCTCATAGCAGGCACAAAATAGCAATTATTTAATTCTAAAACTAATCCTGAAGGCAGAGATAGCTCGCACACGCCTATGGCCAACGCAGCAACCTTTGCTCCATTCCCAACGCGCAGATCTACCTCCCCTTTAGCCAATCTTTTACTTCTCTTTAGATCCTGCATATTTCGACAAATATGAGATCCACATCCAGTATCTAATACCCATGATGTAGAGACAGTTAAATTGACATCTACAACAAAAATACCTGGTGGTGGTGGAATCACTATTCCAAGCCTCTTGTCCTCCAGATATTTTGGGCAGTTCCTCCTCCAGTGTCCAGGTTGACTACAGTAGTGACATTCACCCTTAGTCACGACCTTGGCAATGCCACCAACAGGCTTAAGGGCTTGTTCCTTGGACTTGGCAACTGACTTGCCTTTGCCCTTGGAGGAAGATGCAAACTTTTTGCCCTTTCCTTTGTGCACCATCATAACGGCCTTGCCCTTACCCTTGTTGATGCTCTGTTCAGCCGTCCTCAACATGTTGAGCAAATCTGGCAGTGGTTTAACGATCTCGTTCATGTTATAGTTCATAATGAACTGTCCATAACTTTCGGGCAACGATTGCAACACGAGATCTGTTGCCAACTCTTGGCCGACCGGGAACCCAAGCCGGGCGAGATTCTCCAAGTACCCGATCATTCGGAGTACATGGGGTCCCACCGGGTTCCCTTCTGCCAGATGACATTTGAACAGTGCCTTTGAGACCTCATACCTCTCTACCCTCGCCTGCTCTTGGAAGAGCTGCTTTAGATGTTCGATCATATCGACAGCATTCATGTTCTCATGTTGCTTCTGAAGCTCAGAGGTCATGGTGCAAAGCATTAGGCAGGCCGCATCATTAGCGTCGTCAACACGCTTTTGATACGCCTTTAAGGCAGCAGGTGTCTGATTCTCTGGACCTTCTGGAACTTGCTCCTCTATTGCGTACAGTTTCTTCTCTTGCTTGAGAACAATTCTCAAGTTTCTGTACCAATCAAGAAAGTTGGTTCCAGAGAGCTTGTCCTTCTCAAGGACAGATCGTAGGGAATGTTGTGAACTCGATGAGTTGTTTGCCATTTGGAATTCTACAAAAGGAAAATACGCAAGTTTTAGTATTTGTGAATTTTTGACTATATTTAATAATGGCTAGTTTATTAAATATAGCTCCCACTATTTTTCTACGGATTAATAACCCTCAAGATATTAATGCGGAAAATATCATTATATTTTCTAGTGGGCCAAGATCCATCTTTTTCATCTCCTTATGAGCTTGCTTTGGCAAGTCACCCATAATTTGATTAATTCTTAGGTAGGAACGACTTCCAATTGCATCCCATATGCAACTCTTGGTTCAATCGGGCAAATAACTCCTTATTTATCCATCCGTATGGATAATCCCAATTGATTGCCTCTAGGTTTCTTAATCAAATTAATAGCCTAGTTGTGTTCAACCTCTTACCTAAACAATTGCACATTGTTACGTGCCATCGCATTCCATCATTATGAACCAAGTCGCCATGCTTTGGCACGCACGAACTTGATAAATAATGATGATAATGAGTGTTTAAATAACGAGAAGGCAAGAACACAATATTGAATTTTGAGGGATTTTAAATTCAATTTTAATTATCTTGTTGATCAATATCAACTAATCTATCTATTTGAGTTTGGGCACAACTCCAAATAATAGATCCGGGTTGTCTAATTATCTTATTATCCTAATTGCATGCATCATCCATACACCAACCACACAAATAATAAGACAATAAATAAACAACCACAAAACAGAAATTAAACGTGATGTGGATATGGCCTTTTCTAGACTAAGATAATTCCAAGCCAATGGAATTATCTATGAACCCTAAGCAAACACACATCTCCATGCGTCTTGATCTTTTGGTCCATCCTTCATAGTCATGTGGAATGCTCCATGCTCCATGCTCCATCTTTTGTGGCTTCTTTGGCTTTGGGCTTCTTTTCTTCAATCTTGGCTAACAATCTACTTTATCTAGCACTAGCTAATATCTATACTAAATAAAATAAATCTCACAAGTTGAGAAAAAAAAATGGCACGCAGGCCATAAAACCCTAATTAATTATTACAATTAATTGATCAGCTCGCAGGCCGTAAAACCAAACCACAAAATTAAACATCCACATCAAACCACATCCTAAGGCCATATCCAATCACCATGCGATTTGCACATAAACAGTTAAAATCCAATTTTAACGCGCTTGGTCAATTTTAATTGATTTTAGGATTTCTAGGGTTAAAACGGTCCATGGGCCCAACAATTCAATTGCCCGGGCCCAAACAAAGTGAACCATAAAGCCCTAGGGCCGGCCCGGCCCAAAACCCGCAAGCTAGGCCCGCGGGTTAGGGCCGCCCGGCCCCTTAGGGCGCCATTCTTGGGCGGCAAGCAAGGGGGCGGTCCCCTAGGGGGCCGAACCTCCTTGTGGAGGTTGTTTCCAAAACAACCTCCTTGCTTGGAGCCCAAGTTTGGTTGTTTCCTTGTTTTGGGAGAACTCCTTCTTCCCCAAGGATGCCCAAACCCTAGATCTAAGATCCTAAAATTTCTCAAACTCACCAATTCATGCATCCAATGCAAAATTGGGTCTTGTTATGATCTAATTATTGACAAATTGCATCCCATGCTTGATTTGTCTTGTTTTACGCGATAAACAACAAATTAAGGTGTAAAACAACAAGAATGTAACACATAAACTACGTTTATGCTCTATGACCTGTGGCTCTGATACCACTGTAGGGTTTTGATTCATGGATCGCGCAAACGGAAGCATAATCAAACAAAAAACCATGCAAAACCCTCCAAGGATCACAAGTCTAGATGCATAACGATAGTGAAGGTAAGAAATCATAAACACACCTTTGGGTTCTCCTTGATGACTTCAAACGCGAATAGTGTCACGTTCTCTATAGTTGATCCACGCCTAGAGTTGATCCTAGATCTCCAATCTCCTTGGTGCTAGCCCGGAATGAGAGGAGGGTGAAGGAATCACGCAAAACGAGGCACAAAGAGGGGTTCGGCCCTCTTGTGGCGTCGGGGACGAGGGGCGGCGGCAAGGGGGCGGCGTCCTCCTTGTTGCTTGCTCTCTCTCTCCTTTGTTCTCTCCCACTCTTGTTATGTTCTCTTTAGAGCATAAGTTATGAGGAAGGAAGGAAGGAGGGTCCTTTATATAGTCCAACAACTCCTTGTTAACTACCTAAAGGACTTATTCTAGTCCTACTAGAATTCTATTTAGTCCCTTCCTTGCAAATTAGTCCCTACTAAGTTTGCAAGGGTTTGCAAAGTGATCCTTCTAATTAATTAATCCAATTAATTAATTCCAAATCTAGTACAACTCTATATAGCGTGTGACCCCATAGGTTCTATCTAGTTGGTAGCAACTCTTTGCTAATATGGAGCGGTTTCTAGCAAAACATCCATTCTAGCCAACTAATAGAATAGTCATCTAGACAAGCTTGTACAAGTAATTGTCTCATCCCTTTACCTCCATATCCGGATTGGACACGAGACATACAAGTCACACTCGTATATCCAATCCCTAGTTTCTCGATCCATGGAATAGCCTTATTCGTGCAAATAACATCAATATCCCATATATTGATTTATTTGAGTCTGGCCAGACATTCTATAAGCACTATCCTTCGAGTGGCCTTGGATATTTACTCCCGTTATGTGGGAGGGGCAAATCCTCTCTACGTCCACTACGATCTCTAAGCTTGCTTCTCATTGTATCCAGTACACGCCTTTATAACTACCCAGTTACGGTGTAGCGTTTAACGCTACCAAGATCACAATGATCCACAACTAGAATATCTAGTGACTTCAAGTCTAAGGATGACAATACCATTGTACCCGAGAAGCACTTGTGACTTAACATAACATGTATGTAGCCTTCTCGGTGATGGGTCAATCCAGTGCAACATTCCGTAATGCACACCTATGTGTTGGATCGTGATATCTCCATATCAATCCAACCCCATACTAGTCTATAGATGATTGTCCCATTTAATCATTATACTTGACTAGGGATATTTAAGATAAACAACACGATTGTAAATCTAAGGACTTCATTATATTAAATATCCAATAAATAATAAATGAATTTTCTAGCCAATTACAAATTCATACTAAACTAGATTGCCTCTAGGGCATCTATTCCAACAGGTGTCCTGCCGCCGCTCGAGAAGATACCCTCCATGGAGATGGTAAGGGACCCTAAGTGGTGCGAGTACCACGGCAAGATCATGCACCCCACAGCGGAATGTAAAAAGCTCAGGTTTACATTCGACCAGAAGATGAAGAACGGCGAGCTGATCGTCAGTGATCGCAGGAAGGATGTGCGCAACAATCCGCTTCCTGCCCATGCGGAGCAAGACTCAAAAGGCAAAGAAGTTGCCATGATTTCGATCATCGACTTGGAAGAATTCGCAGAGGATGGTCTACCCATCATCGCTGAGGTTCATAATGACGAAGACTACAGTATGGACACAGAAGACGAACGTGCCGATCGGATGAAGGGGTCGCACGACTTTAGCAGATTCTTTGACGAGATGAACTTCTCCGAGAAGTGCCGGTTAGATATGAAAAAAGCAATCTTGAGGATAGCGGAGGACTATGAGGAAGATCTTGTAGTTTCTAACGGGAAGGTCATCAGGACGTCTCGCTCTACAGAAAAGATTATGACCTTTTCTACAAGCGACAAGAAGACAGATGCGAGCCACCAGAGGCCTCTGTACGTGACGGCCGTCGTCAATGGCGTCGAGTTCAAACGAGCATTCGTCGATGGAGGAGCAGCGGTCAACGTCGTTTCGCTCCACACACTGAAGCTAGCAGGGATCCCCGAGCACAAGATCGTCAGGCGTCCATCTCCGCTGATGGGATTCGGAAGCGACTCTAGAATGAAGATCGGATGGATCCGCCTGGGCGTTCAGATTGGCAAAATCAAGTGCTCAGCAAAGTTCTATGTCATAGACGCAAATACCACGTATCACATGATCATAGGTCGAGCCTGGATTCATCGCTTCGACGCGGTTCCTTCAATGGCTCACCAGGTTATGAAAGCTATCTGGAACGACAGAGTAGTCGAGATACCGGCTTCAACGAATCCATTCAACTTGGATGAAGCACATCTTAGCGAGGCAGTGTGGTTCACCGAGATGGCAGACGAGCAAACACCGGGACCATTCAACCCTACTCCTTTGCCTCTCTGGGAGGACATCAAGGACCAGTCACCTGCGGGAGTAATGGTGACAAGAGAAGATACCAAAGAAAAGCCGCCTACACGCGAAGAGGCGCCGCGTATCGCATACCATCGAAAGAATGTGTATACTCTGAAGAGAATCGCAAAGCATGACCCCGAAGGCAAGGAGATAGAGAGCTTCTACGCCAATGGGAAGAAATGCTATCGCATATGAAGGTGCGCGGGGATGTCCTCACACGGGCATGGGGATATCCCTGAGCAAATCAATCAAATCGAGCAGATCGCCGTAATGAAAGAGCCAATGCAGAGTACTCCAGACGAGAAGCTCAAAGAAGCACCTGAATGCATGGAAGATAGGCCCAGACCACAAAAGCAAGAGCTAAAGGAAGTGTTCCTCAGCCCGAACGAGGAAAAGAAAAGACCAGTTTTTCTAAGTGCGGACCTCGCAAGCGAGGAAAAGCAAGGACTGCTACAGCTCCTAACTGAATACAAGGACGTGTTCGCATGGGAGTATGATGAGATGCCGGGACTGGATACAAGCATCACTATGCACCGCTTAGACATCATTCCAGGGTCTAAGCCAGTAAAGCAGAGCACAAGAAGCTTCAGGCCGGAGCTTAATGTGAAAATCAAGCAGGAGATTGTCAAACTCCTGGATGCCAAATTCATAGAGCCGAATCATCATCCCACATGGCTGGCCAACATCGTGCCAGTGGTGAAGAAGAACGGACAGCTTCTCATCTGCGTGGACTTCCGAGATCTCAAGCGCTTCTGCCCCAAGGACGATTTTCCACTGCCTAACATCGATTTGCTTATCGATTCAACAGTGGGCCACCGCATGTTCAGTTTCATGGATGGCTTCAGCGGGTACAACCAGATCAAGATGGACCCCGATGACGCGCGGAAAACTGCATTCATCACTCCGGTGGGGGTGTTCAACTACACAGTGATGCCGTTCGGTCTCAATAACGCGGGTGCAACCTATCAGCGGGCCATGATGGCCCTGTTCCACGACATGATGCATAAAGAAGTGGAATTCTATGTGGATGACCTGGTGGTTAAATCCAAGCGCGAAGCAGATCACCTCGCAGATCTACGGAAGGTGTTCAATAGATGTAGACGCTTTCAACTAAAGATGAATCCCATGAAATGCGCATTTGGGGTAACATCAGGAAAGTTCTTGGGATGCGTAGTCCATCGCCAAGGAATCGAGCCTGACCCTGCGAAAGTATCAGCCATAACCGGCATGACGCCGCCCCATAACCAGAGTGCCTTGAAGACATTTTTAGGAAAGCTATCCTATCTGCGGAGATTCATCCCAGCGATTGCCGAAATCACCTGCTGTTTTAGTACTCTTCTCAAGAAAGATGCCGTGTACAACTGGGCTCCGGAGCACGAAGCTGCATTCGAAAAGCTGAAGGATCTGCTGACGTCCTCAAAAATAATGATCGCACCTCAACTGGGATCACCGCTTCTGCTATATCTGACGTCAACAAGGAGATCCATAGGAGCACTCTTGGCTCAGGAGTACAAAGGCCAGGAAAGGCCTATCTACTACATCTCTCGCATCGTGCAGCCTGCTGAATCAAGGTACACAGACATCGAACGTCATTGCCTTGCTTTGTTCTTCGTAATAGAGAAATTGAAACACTACTTTGCGGCGCATAAAGTAGTAGTGGTCACCAAAAGCGATCCCATACGATATCTGCTAACTCACACCACTCCTGGCGGGAGATTGGCGAAATGGTACATGACCATCTCTCAATATGATATCACATGCGTGAGACCGCGAGCGATCAAGTTGCAGGCGGTAGCGGATCTGTTGGCACAGTTCCCCGACAACAGCCACGAGCCCGTGATCGAAGAAGAGCTCGAAGGCCCTGAAATCTATGCAATCGACGTGCCCTATTGGACGCTCCACTTCGACGGCTCGTCAACAAGGAAAGGCGGAGGCATTGGGATAGTCTTGATCAAGCCGGATGGGGAGGTCATACAGATGTCCGCCAAGCTCAACTTCGCAGTCACAAACAATGAAGCAGAATATGAGGCTCTCATTGCGGGGCTCCGTGCGGCGAAAGCTTTGGAAGTGAGTAATCTAACAGTCATGGGAGACTCCAAGTTGATCGTCAAGCAAGCCTCGGGCGAGTACGGTCTGAAGGAGATTAACCTTCTGTCTTACCGGACTCTAGTACAAAAGTTGGTACATCAATTCTGCGATGTGAGGTACGAGCACAAGCCCCGAGCAGACAACAGGCATGCAGATGCTTTGGCGACCTTGGGATCTAAGGTCAGTACAGACAAATGTCCCGCAAAGGTCTCCATCGAAGTGCGAACGTCGTCGGCATTGACAGAAGATGCGTGCGACAACGAACACATGGAGGACACGGACTGGAGAAAAGCGGTCCTACGAGCTATTGCAGAAGGCACAAGCAGTGAAAGCTGGGCACTCACAAAAGGGTACTGCATACATGACAACACCCTTTACTACAAAGGCCCTGGTGAAATACTCATGCGGTGTGTTTCCGAGCAAGAGGGACAATTGCTGCTGGAGAAGATTCACCAACATGCTTGCGGAGAAAGCAAGGTGTCAATCTATCGAAAGGCTCAGAGATATGGCATTCATTGGCCAGACATGTCAACAGCTGCTGCCCTGATACAAGGGAAGTGCGAAAGTTGCGCACTAATCAAAGATTCTCTACTCATCGCTCTAACTGATGATGAAGCGGATTGGAGGAAGCCACTCTTTGATTTTCTCACCCAGGGCACCGTGCCTGAATCGAGAAAAGAAGCCGACAAATTAAAGAGGAAAGCATCTCGATATGTAGTACAGGAAAACCTGCTTTGGTGAAGAGGTCATGAGGGCAACTTGCTGCGATGTCTAGACGGCAGAGAAGCACAAGAAGTCATGGACCTTTCTCATCAGGTGGAACACCAAGGAGGTGCGAAATTATGCAGGCAGCTCCTCTCAATTGGATATTTCTGGCCCACGATTTGATTGCCGCACCAAAGTGCGACGCTGCCAGGAGTGCCAATTCAAAGGAAACCTAGTGCACGCTCCCGCCGTGGATCTACATGCATTAGGGACGCCATGGCCATTTCACACATGGGCTCTAGACTTCATCGGTCCCATTCGACCAACGTCACACGGGAATCATTTTATTCTCACTGCAACTGAGCTATTCACCAAATGGGTGGAGGCAATACCACTGAAGACGGCAAATGCACTAGCTGTGGTCAACTTCATTCAAGAAAACATCATATGCAGGTTCGGAATCCCAAACACCATTCTTTCAGATAACGGTACTCCCTTTGTTAATCGCCAGGTAGCTGCGAAGTTAGCGGAGTACAATATCAGGCAGATATGTTCTACCCCTTATTACCCGAAGGGGAACGGACAAGCCGAAGCGACCAACAAAACGCTGTTGAGGATTTTGAGCAAGATGGTCGCAGATGACCACAAGAAGTGGGCCGACTCTCTAAGCATAGCTCTGTGGGCTTACCGAACTTCTCCAAGGACACCCACGGGGGCCTCACCATTCCTACTATGTTATGGGGCCGAGGCCGTGGTACCTGCGGAGGTGAGAGTCAATTCGGCAAGGCTAGCCTTCCACGCACTCTACGAAAATCAACGTGATCATGACTTAGTCTTGCTGGAGGAAAAGCGAGAACAAGCGAAGAGGACTAATAAGCGGTATCAAGAAAGGATCGCTCGCGCTTACAATAAGACGGTCCAGCGAAGAGATTTCGCAGTTGGAGACTTGGTCCTGCGCGCATCTGACCACTGTATGCGAGAAGCGACTCACCCAAAGTTCGCAGCCAATTGGGAAGGACCCTTCGAAGTCACAGAAGTCTTTGACAGTGGCTACTGCAGCATACGAAGGTTGCACGGAACAACCTCAACCCCGAGTTCAGTCAACATGCGCTGGATTAAGAAGTACTATCCCTGACTTCTCTCATTTCACGCGTTTTATTATAACGTCGCTTAATGTCTTGTATGGCTACGATTTACACAATCTCCTCTCCCATATGAGAGGATTGTAATCTCATCTCTCCCATATGAGAGCGTTATAATAAGAGAATTCTCCCAAATGAGAAACTTCATATTTCTGGATGTCAATTTTGCTTCATTTTAGTTTGTTATAACTGTTAACAATGGGTTATCCGCTACAATAGCAATCTGCGAAATGCGATCTTAATTGATCATCTAAGCCTATCTGTCACGATAGCCGCTCATACGAAATGCGATCTTAATTGATCATCTAAGCCTATCTGTTACGATAGCAGCTCATACGAATTGCGATCTTAATTGATCATCTAAGCCTATCAGTCACGACAGCAGCTCATACGAAATGCGATCTTAATTGATCATTTAAGCCTATCTGTCACGATAGCAGCTCATGAGAAATGCGATCTTAATTGATCTTCTAAGCCTATCAGTTACGATAGCAGCCTATGCAAATGCGATCTTAATTGATCCTCTAAGCCTATCTGTTACGATAGCAGCCTATGCAAATGCGATCTTAATTGATCCTCTAAGCCTATCTGTTACGATAGCAGCCTATGCAAATGCGATCTTAATTGATCCTCTAAGCCTATCCGTCACGATAGCAGCCTATGCAAAATGATCTTAATTGATCTTCTAAAGCCTATCTGCTACGATAGCAACTCATGCGAAAAACGATCTTAATTGATCTTCTAAAGCCTATCTGCTACGATAGCAACTCATGCGAAAAACGATCTTAATTGATCTTCTAAAGCCTATCTGCTACGATAGCAACTCATGCGAAAAACGATCTTAATTGATCTTCTAAAGCCTATCTGCTACGATAGCAACTCATGCGAAAAACGATCTTAATTGATCTACTAAAGCCTATCTGCTACGATAGCAACTCAGGCGAAAAATGATCTTAAATGATCTTCCAAGCCTATCTGCTGTGATCGCAAAATTATACAAATGCGATAGCAATATTGTGAAAAAACGATCTCAAGTGATCTACAAAGGTCTATCTGATATGATAGCACGTGAATCTGAAAGCAAATCACAAGCCCATTTGCCAAGATGGCACAGCTGCGAAAATACGATCTCGAACGATCTAGTGAAACATCTGCGAATTCATATGGCAGATAGCAAGTACGAAACGTGTACATAGCAAGGCGAAATATGCCGAAACGCATGTGAAATTGTATTTTGTTGTGACAAAACAGCAGATAATACAAAAGGCTATTTATCATTATGAGTCGAAAAGACTTACAATTTATCTGTCTAGATAGCAGCTTACAAGCGAAAAAGCTCAAATCTAACTACACAGCCAACATGGCTTACAATACATTCGAAAAGTAGCTGACAAGCCAGCAGAGACACACCACGGGAATCCTAACTGAAAAGGATGAACCCAACGGTCCTAACACCGTCCGTGCGATACACAGATCTGCGATCAAACATCTGTCGCAAGTGGGATCTTGCTCCAAAGAGCCACATGAAGCCATATGTTCAAGATCCCAGTATTTGACAAGGCCCTTGTCAGATCAACATCCCATGAGATGTGCCTGAGGAACCACCGGTTCCGGCGATCAACAGGCAAGCAGAAGCTCCAAAGGGCAAGGGCTCCTTGTAGACGGGGATGAATGCAGCGGTTCGCCACCCTGAGCTCACGAACGTGGGGGCAATAAGTTCTCCTCCAGGGAGGCTGGAGAAGAATTCCGCCGTTCATTACGAGACGGTAGCACGGTCACTTCGGCGCTGCACCTCACCGGGAGGCGGCCGGAAACATGACCTGCAAACATAATACACGAAGAAAATTCTTCGAATACACATGAGATATCATCTCCATCTTCTTTATGATGGTTATAAAGAGCAATAAGCCTCATAAAGTGGATCTTGGAAACTATTTCTACAGCACAAAGCGCAAACTCAGGATTCACAACTTGAAGTTGCCATGAATCAACGAAAAACAAGCGTTGAAGCCAGCAGTCGTAAGGACTCACGGCAAAGCACATTTTTGGGATGAAGAACCCAAATAGCAAAGACAGGGTTTATATAGACCTTGTGGAGACTCTTCAGTTGCTAAGATGAGTCAGCAGAATTCGAAAAGAGGGTAAGGTCAATCACTTACGCCTTGAAAAGCGGTAACGATCAATTACCCTACTAAAGGCTACGACGATTCAGTTGCGTATCCTAATAAATGACGGATAGTCATGATTCGGATGGACTTCCCAACGAAAGCGTGCTTATCTTCCAAGAAATTAGCGCGAAAATCAAGCAGAGTATCAATTGCTGATGTCATAATTGGATATGCACAGAGATATCCTATCAAATCCCGGAAAGGGCAAAACGGGCAAGTTGATTCTTGTTGTTAAAAAAAAGGGGGGAGAAACCCTAGCAACATTACATTAATGTTTCAACATTACATTAATGTTCCAGCTATTTCCTTGCTATTTTTCAAATTCAAAAAAAATAGTCAAAGCAAATTCTTGATCAAGGAGTCATGGGGCGCGAACTGATGGCTCAGCTTCTCTACCTGCTCCACTTCTTGTTTCAGTTGCTCGCACTTGGCATTCATCTCATGATAGAGCTTCAGATCTTCGTCAACCTTTTGCTTTTGCTGCTCCACCTTCTGCTTCTCAGCTGCGAGGTTCTGGTGGCCGAGCTTCAAAGTTACGGCTGCGCGAATCAGAGTAACTCTTTTCATAAGAAATCTGAAACCCAGTCTGCCTTGAACTTTGGTAAGAAGATTTTGGCACATGCCACAAAGCAATTCGGCACTCTGGACAGAAATGGTCGCAGGCGTGGCCGCAGATAGCTGCTCCAAAATCCAAATGGCTTCAGTAAGAAACAGCCTCCTGTCAAAGGGCCCTATCTCCAGAGATCTTGCAAATGATCGGGGGTAGGTGAGGCGCATCCGAACTAGCCAGTCCACATCAGTTTCCTTCAAACCTAAAGCAATGTCAAAGCTAAGTTATGCTATCGAACTCGCAAATGAACAATGCGAGATGCAAACAGCGAATCACTACTTACCAGTTCCTTCAAGAATCTCGCGAAGAGAAGGAATGCGCATTGCTGGAGTAGTTGAAGACTGCCCTTGCTCCATGGCTCTCCTGTCAGCTGCGAGCTCTAACCCCTCGTAGTTAGGAGGAAGAGTATAAGCCGCACCAGCTGCGACTGCATTCCCGACCTGCGAGCCCCAAAAGCTCCACGCAGGAAGAGGTGCCGCCGACTCAGCCATCGCCGGAGGCGAAGTGACAACCGAAGATGCTTGGCGTGGGACGCTCTCAGATGCGGAAGCATCAGCAACACTTGTTCTTACTTCCTCAGCGCCAGTATGGGCATCTTCCTCCATTAGCACAGCGTCAGCTTCAGCATCATCAGAAAGTTCGATGATGTCCTCAAGAGGCTCTCCTGCGTATTCAGCAGCTGCGACGGGCTTCTCTGAAACAACCCGGGATCTCGGTTCAGGGTTAACGCGACAATCGATAACCAAAGGTAGATTATTAGATATTAAGTTTACATTTCGGTTAAAGTACATAACAAAATTTCGATAATAAGTACAATCTAAAACAAATCGTGTGTGATCTACTAAGTGATCTAACTTAATCTAAACTTCTTCGTCTCGATCCGCGTTCCCGTTCCCCAAACTTGATTGACGACCTGCGGTTTTAAAATGGCAAAAGCCGACGCAGTTTTGAAGAAATGATCAGTAAAAACTGAGTAAATACACACTACGACATGTAAAGCAACGAGTGGCACGGAAGCATGAGTTGAAGCAAATAAAGAGATTTGAAAATCAATGAGCAAAAGAGTTGGAACAATTCGGAAAATTTATGAGTAACCGCGTAGCGAGAACCATCATCTTTAAAACATTTATAAATCACAAGTAGTCAACATATTCTTAAACAAGTAGAATATCAACAGTAAACAAGTCCATTTGACCTGATAATGATATTAAATCACAAGTAGCCAAAGCTTTTCAAATCATTTGATTAGATTAGGCAATCAAGAGCCACAAACAACATCAATAGAGTAATCAAACTTTCTTTCAATTCCAATTTAATTGTTAAGTTTAGCTGAGGCATGTCTAGAGCCACCAGTAGGATCGATGTAGACAGAGGGATCATGAAATAATCACTAAGGGTTCCTTCTAGGGTCTATCAAACCCTATTTCACCGAGCGTTAAGGGAGCCCATTCGTCAACCCCGCTCATAACATTAGCTAAAAGGCCTTAAGTGTCGACACCCCTATACCGTAGTGACCCTTACAAGTATAAGTAGCACTCTATAGCTATATAAACCCCTTGGCCTCAATATCTTGATACATCTCGGCTCATCGGGGGCGGATTTGTGAACATTGACGTTCTATCCAATAATAAGAAGCATTGCTTCAATGGTCTTAGCCATAAGAAAATGGAGGATCGCTTGACGCCTCCCATTAATAACAGTACTCTGTACATCGTCCTAAGTCTATTAGAGGTATTTTATTTCTTCTCTTTCACATAACCAGAATCACAATATCAACAATTCACAAGTAATTTCCGAGAGTTCTCAAAGGAGATGAATAAAATAATTTAACAACATTCGAGTGGGAAACATGCATTCTCATACTATTTCATATAACAAACATTCATTTGAAACATCAAACACAAACGCACATTTTGATATAAAAAGGCCGTACATATGTACTTACCGCTGAGATGAAGCACAATTAAAAGCAAGAAACTAAGCCTAGCAATCCAACGACAACCGCTCTCTCCTACGGGGTCGATGTCTACAATCACACGTATGACGTACTCGTTATAACCAATTTACACATGCATAATAAAAATGCAAACCTACATGTACATAGTCCTAAATTTTACTAATGCACATATAATGATGTTTAATTATCAAAACAAGTCCAACAAAACACCTAGAAGTTCAAAAAATTCAAGTTTTCTAAAAAAATGTGAAACTACAATTCTGGACAGAATTGTAGCTCTGACTTTGGAGCCATATTTACCATATCAAATCATCTCCTAAAATTTTGAAATTAATGTATGATGAACCTATATGTGTCTACTTTCAGAAACATCAAGAAAATCATGCATAGCTATTATAAAACTCAAGTTATAAAAATAACAAACACTGCTATGCAGAGACATGTTTGGAAGAAAGTTTCAACTTTGAAGACCAATTACTACTACTTGGAGAATAGGAAAAATGCCTATATTCTCCAGAATGAATCTCTTATGTGTCTAGTTTCATTAAAAGAAAGATTTGGTGCCATAAGTTTCTGGAAATGAGATTTTTAACACAAATGGTAAAACTTGTCCAAAACCTGAGTTTCAGAAAACATGCAAATTAGAATGAGCATATCTCCCTAACCAAAAAGGCTATGGAGTTGAATTTTCTTTCAAAATGACCCTCTCTGAGTCTAGTTTCAGAATATGAAAGAGTTAAAAATTCTACAGAGACAAAATTTAGAGATAATATACATTTTTCACAAACTGGTCAGATTGTAAAGACATGCAATTTTCACCAAGAACACTCAAAACATGATCAATCCACTTCCATCATACATGCATCTTGAGAAATATGTTTTTACACTCAAATACAACAAGTTAGACATACAAAAAGAGATCAAACAAGAAATTTGGGGAATCATGTGAAGAATTTGAAAAAAACAAGTTTAAAGTCTCCAATTCATGTTCTAGACACACATGCAAGCAAAGATCAAGAAGTTTTCTATCATTATGATGAAAGTAACATCAAAATGCACAAATTTAAAGAGGAATGAAAGCTTACAAATGAGCCTTAAGAGAGACATTTGAGAAAATGATGGTGCTTGGAGAAGCTTGAAGTCCATGAGAGCTTGAAAACCCCTTCAATGGAGGAAATTTTGATGTAAGAGGAATGTGATGATGAAGAAGATGATGATGAAACTAACATCACACAAATGAAAATAGAAAAGAGATGCTTACAAGACCTTGAGGAGCTTAAAATCATGAAGAAGATGAAGAAAATAGCTCCCCCCATGCATAGTATGACCTTGGACTTGAATTTTTCATGAATTTGAAGGTGAAAAATGATGTTTTGGAGGTGTTTTTGTGAGGTCAACACTCCAATCCGGGAATGGAGTTTTTTGGAGAGAGAATGGAGCTTTTGAGTGTTCTTGAAGAGAGAAAGTGAAATGAAATGAGGGTGATTGAAATGAGGTTGATGGTGGGGGTTGGTGGTGAAGAATTCCACAAGAAGATTCACATACAAGATGGTAGGTAGTAGTGAATTATTGAGGGATGTGTGTGTGTGTGTATGTATATGAGTAGTCATGAAGAGACATTATTTTATTGGTATTGACCAAAATAGTGGTGAGAGTACTTGGGTGAAAGTATCAATTACATGAGTTGATGGATGGTGTTGAAGTATAAAATCCAAGAGTAAAGACGGTGAAAATATAATTTTCAATTAATAGGTAATGCAAAAAAAGTTAATTTTCATAAATTAGAAAATTTCCAAATAATTTCAAATAAACCACTTTGTATATAAATGTCAAAATTCACTTTTAGAAAACTACAAGTATCTCTCAAATATACAAAATAAGTTTTGTATAGTATTATCCAAGGTTCTAAAACTAATCAAAACGAAATTCTATATAATCATAGATGCCCAATGACACCCTTATACTTGAAGGGTAAGAAGAAGTCAAGAATAAGTTTGAAATATAAATTTCTTAAAATTCTCAAATATTTCTCGAAATTACTAAATAACCCCCAATTAAAATACGGGGTATTACATTCTCGGTATGGGAGCTCGGAATCGGAACATAGGACGCAGAAGGCTGACTTCTTTGCTCCGGCGCAGGTTCCTCAGCATTGCCTGCGATATTAAGTGCGATAGTATGAGGTAACTCGTATTATAAGTTATTTTGCTATCTTTACTAAAGCTAAGAGCAAGCACCTCCACGCGAAGGTGGGATTGAAGTATCTTCGTCATACACTAAAGACGTGGAACCATGCCCTATTAGTGTGTCCTCATTAAGCAGGTCCTTAAAATGAGCGTGACCTGGGACGCGAAGAAACCAGTCATGTTTCTGTTTCAAGTGGCTAAGGTCTAGTACATGCATACCGCTCAAATGATTACCTGAAGGTTCTCCGCACTTGCCTACTAGCCAACGGCGAATGTCAGCCTTTGACACACCATGCTTTAACGCACCCACAATAACATCTCTATAAGTTACTGCGAGATTGAAGATCTCACCTTTATCGCCGCCTGCGATTTCTTCAAAGTCTGCTTGGGCTTGCTCCAGGGCTGCTTCATCCTCTTCCGGAACCGCATCCTCCTCCTCCGCCTGAGGAGTCACTACTTCGGGGAGCACATCTTCCTCGTCAACTGGACGTACTAAGTCGTCAACATGTTGCTCTTCGAGGCTCCGCTGTCTCACACGCTCGAGCTCCTCCTCCTCCCGCTGCCTTCTCCTTTCAGCAGCTTCCGCGGCTGTCTTCCGGGACTCAGCAAGAACGTCCTCGCTTATGGGATCGTCTGGAATGCCAGAATGGGTATCTCTCTTTTGTCTCTTGGCCAAGAGGCCACCAATGATCTCATCATCATCATCATCTGCGAAGATATGATTGTTTTAAGAAAGAATTGCAAAAGAATTACGATAATGAGAAGGGAAACGCGACGGAAGTACCTCCTGATTCTTCCTCATGCATCACAACTGTTCGTTCTTCTTCTTCTTCATCACTCTCTCTGGGCTCCTACCTCTCTCCTTCTTCCTCCTTGTTGAATGGAACGAAAGTCTCAACTGCGAGCTCTTTTCGCACTCTGCTGGGCATGCGACCTTTGCCTTTATCCTTGACAGAAAGGGACCTCGCCGGAGGAGAAGTTGGAGCACTTCTAGGGGAAGAAATTGTAATTCCATTTTGCCTGGGTCTCTTCACTCTCGGCGCCGCAGTCGCTGGAGGGGACGGATCATCTCCGGGAGGAGACGAGGCCGGAGCATTGTCTATCAGCGAGTCAGCAAAAGCGTTCATGACTGCGCGAATCCTGGTTTCGACCTCAGGGTCCATCCTCCATGCTAGCAGGAACGGCTGCTTTTGCCTTCTGGTGGCAACAATGGTGTTAACCAATGACTTGGAACGATCACCAGATGCGAATCTCCGCACATGACACTATAGCAAACAGTACAGAATAAAGGCGTCAGCATAGGGAAATCAAGAAGCTTAACGCACGCGGAAAAATTGCTTACCTTAGCAAATGCCTCGCTATATCTGACGACATGCGTGTCGCCCTTCTTAACTGCGGCGATCTTCTCCTTCAGAATAACGTCAGGACACAAATGGTTCTCACGATCCAACAGTGAGTAGCAACCATATTTAGACTCGCTCAGGCTGCAATTGGGGCGAAACGGAAAAGAGTTTCTCTTGATCAAGGGAGCTCTACTCGGCTGAGCGGCCGACTGCGTCTCAATCCGCGTTTGCTGGGCGACCCAGTATGCGAGCCAGTTCTGGGAGCAACCGCCCTCGCGGGTCCCTGCAGGCTGCTCAAAGGGAAGATTGTTCATGAAGACTGTCTTGCACTCCTTTGTTAGCAAGCGCTTATAGCAACCTCTGATAATGGACTGGGGCCAGATTGATGGTGCCACTGCATCAAAGCCGAACTGGGGAGAAACTCGAGTGGGGTCAACATCCACGGTAATCCTCTCATACCTTGGCGCAAGCTCACGAATATGCTCTGCGAGGGCAGGAAGGGAACCTCGTAGACACCAGCAAAAGAACTCACGATAGCGCTCATGGAAATGCGATCCCTCTTCGAAGAGGAGCTCTTCTGAGAAGACAACACCCTTAGAGGGGTACAGCTTTGGAAACCATCGCACGTTCTCAATGCATGTGGCATAGGGCCTGGCAGTAAACTCTTTCCGTTTGTCGCATATCAAGCTCCAAACGCACTTGGTATTGTTCGCTCCGAACCACCTCGCAGCCCTGCCACTGTTGCGCTCCTCCGTCTCGCCTGGGGGACACCACTTGTCGGGTTTAAGAGCAGTTGGAGCATAGGATGGCCATCGCTCGAAGACCCACATCGTCAAGAAGGAAATGTTGACGAAAGTCAGTATATCGAGGCGGCCACGCGACTCTTTCATGGCCAGAACCAGCTGATCAAGCCTATATTACAGCGTGCCCAAGACCAAGGGTCCGAGTGCGACTCTCTGGCCGAGGGCGAGCCTCACAGCAAGCGGCAAAACATGGTAGAAAACCCCATCATTTGGGTGACCGTCAATTAAGTACCTCTACAACCACGCACAGAGGAAAGCACAAAGGGTCAAGTGATAGCCTTTACCCTCCACGTAATTCTCGGCCTCTCAGTTCTCACTCAGAAGCTTCTTAGTGATGCTGCTGTTCGCATAGTCTCGAAAGAAGTACTGCAACCATTTGTTCCAGGTGTTCTTCGCAGACGTATCAACTAACTGCCAGTTTGGAAGGGCTTTCGTAGTAGTCCACCGGGTGGAGATTTTCTTTACCTCTGCCAGGCATTCCTCCTTCTGCGTGTAGAAGGCAATCTCCGCAGCCGTCCTCAAAGGACTCAAAGGGTCCACCTCACCCATGGGAGAAAGATCGTACAACATATGCACGTCCTCGAGTGTGGGGGAAGCCTCGAACTCAGCAAAGTGGAATGTGTGAGTCGCAAGCGAGTAGCGGGAAAGAAGGTCTAGAAGCATGGACTGGTCCAACTTCACGGCAGCACCCTTCATAGCACGAACAGCGAAGTATACGCCGGCTTCATCAAGAGTCGCAGCATGATTGGTCAACACGTGGTCAATCCACTCATCCATGTAGTCCAATTTCTGGACAAAAGCTTGGGTAGAAATCGCAGTGTAGGGGAAGTACCCGTTTTCGATTCCCAATCGAACCACATCCTCGGAGCCAATTAACTCGAGCAAGGCTGAGTAAACCAGGGGAGTCAGTGTTAGCAATCCCTCGTTTGGGACAGGAGCAGGCATTTTCTTCGCCTTAACCCTCGCATGGTAGAAATCTTTGCCACCTAGATAGGGGGCTTTTCGCCACAAAGCCTGCGGAAGATCGGGTATCTCTTCATCCTCCTTGGTGGGTTTGGTTCCTTTTGTCTTGGCCATTCCTGCGGAAGAGCAAGAAAAAGAGGGGAGAAATATGCCACACTCAGTTTGAATTTCGAGATTCAAGATCTATGGAAAGAAAGATGAGCAGTTTCTGGTATCGATTTCAGAAATTAGAGGTTTGCATTATCAGGGATTTCAAAACCCTATCCAAGATCCTTATTATTGAAGGATTAAGCCGCAATTGGGTCCAAAGCTTGAAGCTTCTTCACAAGTTTCAACAGATTATATGTTATGGGTTTACAGATTCAACGCAGTTCAAGGCATACACTGGTATTCTAAATCGAAATTGAACAAGGCCAACCTTGTTTTCGCGAAGCTTGCTTGGATATGCAAAGTTGAAGAAGACGATTTGCAGTTCTGAACTGATGATTGATTATCTGAATCTGCTCTCGAAGATCTCCGGGTACCATTCACTTTAAGAGAAAGAGGTGATTCTTTGCAACGATGGAGGATACAAAGTATTTATCAAAAAAACAATGAAGGGTTGCGTCCTTTCAATAGTCGTATCGCAACCGTCACCGTCGAATCGCGCAATCACAGGAAAAGCTGACGTCACGCCTAAAACCCTAAGGGCCAGACGGCATGACTCTAGGGGTTTTAGGTCATAATGGCACGCACGGGGGCTGAACTTACCCGTATTTGAATTGGTGCGTGGCGGCAACGCGTATGTTGGTTTCCGCGCATGGAAGTCTATACAGCTATGAGTCTTCACGCGCAGAAAGGGGGCTAATGTAGATAGTGCTTTCTGAGCTGACAGATCTTGGCCACGTGGCAACCATCCAGCACACCATATTGTGCTCCACACACACTGGATCACCAGCCGAGCTGATCCATGTGGGGGCTGCGAGACAGAGCCCTCGCATACCACTGCACAGGACTTGTAGGGACTTAGTGGTTTGGAGGCTAGAGTAAGCCCTGTCGCGTGCGAGCCAAGCCTGCACGCGACCTTTAGTAACTGCTTTGAGAGATTTATGGCACGAGCTCCATAAACCCGGTCAATCCGGTCAAACCCGGTCAACCTCGTAACGGTTCCGGTATTCGCGCACAACGTGCTGTAACGGTCCCGATATACTCGGACGAACGTGCCGTTATGGTTAAGCTAATTAAGACGCCATTAATGGGCGCATTAACCACACTACAACGGTCACGTTCTCTGCTATATATAGGACGTTAACCTTTCCATATAAAGGAGAACACACTTGCCATACGCGGAAGCTCTGCCAAACCTCTGTCTCTCTCTCAGACATTACTACTGCCTTACTCTCTCCCTACACACAACCCAACTCTTCCAGTGCGATCTCTGATCCTCTACATACGGTGTACACGGAGGTCTCCCCGCCGGAATCTCTTGTGCACACCAGGTTAAGCAGACCAAAATCAACATACTTCTGAGGCAATATGAGTTGTTCAAGATGAATTCAGATGAGACCATCAAGGAGATGTAAAAAGATTCACTGATGTGGTGAGCAATCTGGAGTCATTGGGAAAGAAGTTATCAAATGAGGAGAAGGTCAGAAAGATTCTGAGAAGCTTGCCAAAAGCCAAGTGGGAGCCAAAGACAACAGCCATTGAGGAAGCTCAGGATTTAAGTCTTCTTCAGCTAGATGATCTACAAGGAAAGTTGCTCACTCATGAAATGTCTATGAAGGATGTGGAAGGTGATTTGAGTGAAAACATCAAGAACTTAGCACTTAAGGCAAAAGACAATGAAAAGTCTCAAAGCCTTGAGACTGAAGATGAGCATGATGATGCAGAGGCTTTAGCATTGATCTCCAAGGCCTTGGCCAGGATTCTCAAGAAGAAAAGAAAATCTAGTAACAGGGATTAGAACAGAGAGAGAGATGAAGACCTTCAGGCAGCAAAGACTACAAAGGTAAACCTTCATCAAAGTCACATAAAACTAAAGTAATGAATTGTTTTGAGTGTGGTGATGCAGATCATTTAGTAAGGGACTGTCCACAAAAGAAGAAGAACATGAACTTTCAGAAGAAAGATAGTGACAACAGAAGGAAGAAAGCCATGATGGCTTCCTGGAGTGATTCTGATTCATCAAGTGATTCAGACACAGAAGAAGATCAAGCAAACTTATGCTTCATGGCAAAGCATGATGAGGAAAAATCATGAGACAGACATATTGAAGATATGGTAACAAATTTACTTGCTAGTCCTTCTGATGTGCTTCCTGAGATTCTCAAGAGTATGTTTTTAAATGAGGAAAGTTATAGAAATGAGATTTCTTCTTTAATGATTAAGATTCATGAGCAGGTAAAAGAAAACCTGGACTTAGCTTTTACAAACAATACTGTTGAAGTTTCTAAGACAAAGCTTGAAAAGGACTTCAAGGCCTTGGACAGCAGGTTCAAAGCCTTGAAGGCACAGATAAAAGAGGTTGTTGATCAAAACACTCTTTTGACTGAATGATATGCTGATCTAAAGACTCATTCTGAGAATTTAAAACAACAAATCTGTTCTTTGACTGAGAAACTTCAAGAGTCCAAGAAGGTCCTAGCTAGGTTTACAGGCTCAGAACATAATCTGAATCTCATTCTTGGAGGAAGTCTGAAATCAATGCATAAATGAAACAACCTGGGATCTCGGTTCAGGGTTAAAGAGACAATCGACAACCAAAAGTAGAAATATACTTTTAAGATTACATTTCGCTTAATGTACATAAAAAAAATCGATAATAAGTACAATTTAAAACATAACATTTGTGATCTACTAAGTGATCTAAGTTAATCTATACTTCTTCATCTCTTTACAGCGTTCCCATCCCCCACTTTGATTGACGACCCGTGGTTTTAAAATGGCAAAAGCCGACGCAGTTTTGAAGAAATTGATCAGTAAAAACTGAGTAAGTACACACTACGACATGTAAAGCAACGAGTGGCACGAAAGCATGAGTTGAAACAAATCAGAAGATTTAAACAGTAAAACTATCATATTGGAGAATTTGGATCAACTTGAAATAACCGAGTAACAAAAACCTCTCAATTTAATAACATTGAGAAACCACGAGTAGTTGGTAAAATATCCAGAGTAAACAAGTTCATTTGAACTGATAACGATAGTAGTTCATGAGTAGCCAAGATTTACAATTCATTTCAATCGATTAGTGCATATCAAGAGCCACAAACAACATTAACAAGTAGTCAATTTTTAATTTCGACTTCAATCAACAGTTTAATTTAGCTGAGGCGTGTCAAGAGCCACCAGCAGGATCGATGTAAACAGAGGGACCACAAGATAATCACTAAGGGTTCCTTCTAGGGTCTATCAAACCCTATTTCACCCGAGCGTTAAGGGAGCCCATTCGTCAACCCCGCTCACAACATTAGCTAAAAGGCCTTAAGTGTCGACACCCCTATACCGTAGTGACCCTTACAAGTATAAGTAGCACTCTATAGCTCTATAAAACCCTTGGCCTCAATAACTTGGTAAATTTTGGCTCATCGGGGGCGGATTTTTGAACATTGACGTTCTATCCAATAATAAGAAGCATTGCTTCAATGGTCTTAGCCATAAGAAAATGGAGGATCGCTTGACGCCTCTCATTAATAACAGTACTCTGTACATCGTCCTAAGTCTATTAGAGGTATTTTATTTTCTTTATTTCACATAACCAGAATCAAAATATCAACATTTCACAAGTAATTTCCGAGAGTTCTCAAAGGAGACGAATAAAATAGTTTAACAACATTCGAGTGGAAAACATGCATTCTCATACTTTTTCATATAACAAGCATTCATTTGAAACATCACACACATGCGCACATTTGATATGAAAATGTCGTACATATGTACTTACCTCTGAGCCATGAAAGGCGCAAAGCAACGCTAGCACTCCTACAACGCTCGTCTCCGAGTCTCACAGTAAATGCAGCAACACGAATACGTACGTCCACTTTGAACGATCCTTAATAACGGCTGGATATACACAAGTCAAGTATATAGTCTATTCGAACTTACCCTCTATATGAGTTTGTATGCAAGAATTCCATGGAATGCGGGTCGTGCAAGGTAAATGACTAAAACGCCCCTCATACTCCAAAACCGTTTAGTACAGTGTCTGAAACTTCCTAGATCCCAAATTATACTCATATTAGCCCGAAAACATGCAAAAATTAACTCCAAACTCTTCCATATGAACTTAGCAACGAAATCTACAACTTTCAATAAATTGCACTTAGGTCCCTAAAGTTTGCTAAAATTGCAAAAAGACCCCAACTATCGATTTGGTTACTCCCGAGTCAAATACTTCCTTCTTAAGGCTCCGAATATCCTTCTAATTCAGGTTGTTGGTCTCAAAACATTAAATTTGTCTCAAGTAGTTCAATGTGTGAAGTTTTAATTAAATGCACATAGGCCCCCCGAAGTTTAGAAAAACTTCAAAAAGACCCCTAACATTTGACTTGGTCAACCCTAGCCCAGAATTACATAGAAGTACTCCAAATACGCATACAAGACATGCTGACAAACTCCAATTTACTAAACTAACCTCAATTCAAAGTTTAAGTGAAATGACTATTTTACCCCTCCTATACAATTCAGTCAAACTAGGGTTTTTGAAAAGTCAAACTTCGTCTAACTTTATATTTAGACTCAGAATATGAATACGAACAAGTTTTTTGAAGAACACTAAGGCTAGAAATGTCATTCAAATAGTCAAAACCGAATATCAAAAGTAGTGAAAAGTCGTTTCAAGTAGTCAACTTTGCGACTGATTTCTGATCAATTGAGAAGGAGTTTTAAGAAACTGAAAATAGGGTTTTGAAGATGACAGTTCAATGATTCCAGAACATATTTGAACTCCTAGAAACTCTAAGTATTCAAAGAGATATCGCTAGTCAAAGTTGGACAAAAATTTCGAATCAACACTTAGTAAAATTCAAGAAAGTTTATTGAGTTCAAACTAGCAACTTTAGGCTCGTTTGTGAGAAAACCGTTACGAAATTGAAGATGACCCTGAGAGGATAAAATGAAGTATTATACATGAGATTCACATTGGAGAAAGAAAAACAATATTTCATTAAGATTTGAGGAAGTTATGGATGTCAGAAAATGGGTACTTCAACTTATACTTCCATACTTGGAAAAATTCAGCCATAACAGCTCAAGAACACAACATTTTTCCTCAATTTTAGGACTAGATTCAGACCAGTTAGTGTGAAAATTAGCTCAAGAAATTCAAATAAATGTTGTAGATCTAAGTCTAAGCTTTCCAGAAAGTCAAGAATCACTTCAAACGGATTAACAACGAGAATGATACAAGTGTCCAAAGTCGACAAGAAATGCAGCAGTCAAGAGCATGAGTCTCAAGAACACGTAACTGAAGCTACTTCGAACACAGATTCAAGGGGTTTAGAGATCGAATTGGACCAGGAAATCAACACGAAAGTTGGAGTACTAAATGTAGAGAATCCATAGCAACAAGAATCAGGTCAAAACATCAAGTATTGAGAGAATTACATGGCCATGAACAGGGTAGGTTTTCAAGTCGGAAAACTCTACATGCACGAATCAATC
This sequence comes from Linanthus parryae, assembly GCA_023055425.1. Lineage (NCBI taxonomy): Eukaryota > Viridiplantae > Streptophyta > Magnoliopsida > Ericales > Polemoniaceae > Linanthus > Linanthus parryae. The sequence continues at coordinate 18,212,299 of JALGPY010000012.1, read as the reverse complement.
TTGTAAAATTTGTTGTTACTGTCATGTTTGGGTGATCTAAACGTGTTCTAGAAATGATTAGGAGCATGACGAGGCTTTTAATCGATCAAAATAAGCACAAATTGGGGTCGTACCGTTCTGCTTCATTTTCCGGCGGCCATGGCCGAATCCGGCGGCCAACCGCTCGTTTCTGGCACTCCAAGAGCTTCCCGTCAATTTCTGGGTTTGCTAGGGCACTCCACCACGTCCTGAGAGCACGGTATCACTGCTGGAAGGAGGTAAAAGCCAAGAACAGAAGGGGGTGCCGCGGTTCCGCTCCTGGCGACGGCGTCACTATGGGTTTCAAACCCAGAATCCGGCGAAGCTCAATCCGTCGACCCAGAGCTTGTTTTCGGGCTCTCTAGATGCACCTGGTCACGAGGATCACGAATCCAAGACCTAAATCGATTAGTTTTCAATACTGAAGGAGAATTGGTCGATCGAAGAACTAGGGTTCATGAGAATTCATACCGAAATTGGGACTTTCTGATGAATTGATGGGTCGACTAATATGGGGATTTTGCTCCTGAGGTCCTCACGAAGCTCCCCCAGCAGCAGATCTTGGTTTGGAAAACGAATTTGGTGGTTTCCTTGGTGGTGGTTGCATGGTGGAGAGAGTGGTGGCTGGTGGTTCTAGAGGGAAAGAAGAAGAAGTTCATGGTGTTGGTGATGAAACTGGTCTCTCTCAGCAGCAGCTGGTAGGGGAGAGGGAGGAGATGATGCCACCTTCCTAATGAGGTGTCAAAACTCTCTTGACAAGTGTCTCACATGCAAAGGGGTCAAAGTATAGTTTTTTAAACTTTAGTGTACAACTAGAATTAGAGGTTCCTACTTAATTTCGGATAATTGCACAACCACCCCGAACACCTCTAGTTCTCCAAAATCATGCTAACGACTCCCAAATATTGCAAACACTCAAAAGTTCCAACTTTAAAGCCGTGAAAAAATATTTACTAAATCGCCCCCAAAGTCTTGATATTGCACTTAGAGTCATGTTGAAAAATAGGGGTGTTACAGTCTACCCACCTTAAAAGAATCTTCGTCCCCGAAGATCTCATACTATACTTACCCTCATACATGAAATGCACATGAAATGTAGCACAGTGACTCAGTCTATTTGACTTAGCCAGACAAGTACATAAAGCGCTCTCGTCGGATATCATGCTCTCAAAAGATGGCTTCCTTAGATGGTCAGCAAGAAACACCTTAACTGACAGAAAATTCTCATGCTTACTCTCTGCACGACGAGGTCTATTATGAGTCTATATATTACTAACCCGCCTAGACTCGCATCACAATAGGGTTTCGTATATGATTACTACAAGTAAAAGTTAAAAACAACATTTGGACAGTTCAATAACAACATACAAGTTCTGAATTTTAGAAACGACTCAAAAATTTGCTAGAATTTATCCAAATCTCAAAACTTTTAGACAAATACTTCTATCAAGACTAATATCGTTTTGCTTGAATCTCCGCGTTAAAAATGTTGTCTTACCTCTAGAGGATTAGATAAACCAATCACCTAAAGTGTTCCACGCATACGAGGGGGAAAAGTACACTATGTGTCGTCACACAACGTGTCTCTCCATCACAACCCGAATGTGTTTCAAATGTTCCAACTTAGTCTACACAGCGGGTACAACTTATAGTACCGTCGTACTAAGAGTTGCGCCAGCGGACTGATAAACAAAGTGGTCCATATCACTTGGCATTTGGTAGCTCGACATCCCAATAATTTTAGAAAACTATTTTTGTTTAAAAATATAATTTATTGTTTAAAATTTCTAATTTGGAAATGACCGTGTCAAATAAAATCAAAATGAAACAAAACAAAATATAATCTTACAAGTCATCTCTCGTAGGAATGAAAAGATTGGTCTCATGGTCTTCTAAATCAAAGCGTCGTTACTCTCTCGTCGACTAAATTAACATAATCAAACAAGGGAACGCGGATACGCATCACGCGACAATGATAAATCATTTATATATAGCAACTAAACATGTCCATAGAATAACCAACATATAATTAACAAGTGGTTTTCGCATAAATCACATATCAATAAGTAGTTAACAGTTAATCAACAAGTAAATACAAATCGAGTTGAACAATACGTAAGTACCCAAACTCCCCAACGGCTTGTTTACTTCTTATTGCCAAATTGGGTTATCCTAATCAATTTTAAATTTTGAAAACGTTTTATCTTTCTTATTCTATACTAATGGAAATCGAAAAGTCACTTTAACCGGAGAACCGATGCTCTGATACCATCTGAAACAACCCGGGATCTCGGTTCAGGGTTAAAGAGACAATCGACAACCAAAAGTAGAAATATATTATTAAGATTACATTTCCCTTAATGTACATAAAAAAATTCGATAATAAGTACAATTTAAAACATAACATTTGTGATCTACTAAGTGATCTAAGTTAAGCTATACTTCTTCATCTCGTTCCAGCGTTCCCATCCCCCACTTTGATTGACGACCTACGGTTTTAAAATGGCAAAAGCCGACGCAGTTTTGAAGAAATTGATCAGTAAAAACTGAGTAAGTACACACTACGACATGTAAAGCAACGAGTGGCACGGAAGCATGAGTTGAAACAAATCAGAAGATTTAAACAGTAAAACTATCATATTGGAGAATTTGGATCAACTTGAAATAAGCGAGTAACAAAAACCTCTCAATTTAATAACATTGAGAAACCACAAGTAGTTGGTAAAATATCCAGAGTAAACAAGTTCATTTGAACTGATAACGATAGTAGTTGATGAGTAGCCAAGATTTACAATTCATTTCAATCGATTAGGGCATATCAAGAGCCACAAACAACATTAATAAGTAGTCAATTTTTAATTTCGACTTCAATCAACAATTTAATTTAGCTGAGGCGTGTCAAGAGCCACCAGCAGGATCGATGTAAACATAGGGATCACGAAATAATCACTAAGAGTTCCTTCTAGGGTCTATCAAACCCTATTTCACCCGAGCGTTAAGGGAGCCCATTCGTCAACCCCGCTCACAACATTAGCTAAAAGGCCTTAAGTGTCGACACCCCTATACCGTAGTGACCCTTACAAGTATAAGTATCACTCTATAGCTCATTAAAACCCTTGGCCTCAATAACTTGGTACATTTTGGCTCATCGGGGGCGGATTTTTGAACATTGACGTTCTATCCAATAATAAGAAGCATTGCTTCAATGGTCTTAGCCATAAGAAAATGGAGGATCGCTTGACGCCTCCCATTAACAACAGTACTCTGTACATCGTCCTAAATCTATTAGAGGTATTTTATTTTATTTCTTTCACATAACCAGAATCAGAATATCAACATTTCACAAGTAATTTCCGAGAGTTCTCAAAGGAGACGAATAAAATAGTTTAACAACATTCGAGTGGAAAACATGCATTCTCATACTTTTTCATATAACAAGCATTCATTTGAAACATCACACACATGCGCACATTTGATATGAAAATGTCGTACATATGTACTTACCTCTGAGCCATGAAAGGCGCAAAGCAACGCTAGCACTCCTACAACGCTCGTCTCCGAGTCTCACAGTAAATGCAGCAACACGAATACGTACGTCTACTTTGAACGATCCTTAATAACGGCTGGATATACACAAGTCAAGTATATAGTCTATTAGAACTTACCCTCTATATGAGGTTGTATGCAAGAATTCCATGGAATGCGGGTCGTGCAAGGTAAATGACTAAAACGCCCCTCATACTCCAAAACCGTTTAGTACAGTGTCTGAAACTTCCTAGATCCCAAATTATACTCATATTGGCCTGAAAACATGCAAAAATTAACTCAAAACTCTTCCATATGAACTTATCAACGAAATATACAACTCTCAATAAATTGCACTAGGCCCCTAAAGTTTGCTAAAATTGCAAAAAGACCCCAACTATCGATTTGGTCACTCCTGAGTCAAATACTTCCTTCTTAAGGCTCCGAATATCCTTTTAATTCAGGTTGTTGGTCTCAAAACATTAAAGTTGTCTCAAGTAGTTCAATGTGTGAAGTTTTAATTAAATGCACATAGGCCCCCGAAGTTTAGAAAAACTGCAAAAGACCCCTAACATTTGACTTGGTCAACCCTAGCCCAAAATTACATAGAAGTACTCCAAATACGCATATAAGACATGATGACAAACTCTAATTAACTAAACTAACCTCAATTCAAAGTTTAAGTGAAATGACTATTTTACCCCTCCTATACAGTTCAGTCAAACTAGGGTTTTTGAAAAGTCAAACTTCGTCAAACTTTATATTTAGACTCAGAATATGAATACGAAAAAGTTTTTTGAAGAACACCAAGGCTAGAAATGTCAATCAAATAGTCAAAAGCGAATATCAAAAGTAGTGAAAAGTCGTTTCAAGTAGTCAACTTTGCGACTGATTTCTGATCAATTGAGAAGGAGTTTTAAGAAACCGGAAATAGGGTTTTGAAGATGAAAGTTCAACAATTCCAGAACATATTTGAACTCCTAGAAAATCTAAGTATTCAAAGAGATATCGCTAGTCAAAGTTGGACAAAAATTCCGAATCAACACTTAGTAAAATTCTAAAAAGTTTATTGAGTTCAAACTAGCAAATTTAGGCTCGTTGTGAGAAAACCGTTAAGAAATTGAAGATGACCCAGAGAGGATAAAATGAAGTATTATACATGAGACTCACATTGGAGAAAGAAAAACAATATTTCATTAAGATTTGAGGAAGTTATGGATGTCAGAAAATGGGTTCTTCAACTTATACTTCCATACCTAGAAAAATTCAGCCATAACAGCTCAAGAACACAACATTTTTCCTCAACTTTAGGCCCAGATTCAGACCAGTTAGAGTGAAAATTAGCTCAAGAAATTCAAATAAATGTTGTAGAGCTAAGTCTAAGCTTTCCAGAAAGTCAAGAATCACTTCAAACGGATTAACAAAGAGAAAGATACAAGTGTCCAAAGTCGACAAGAAATGCAGCAGTCAAGAGCATGAGTCTCAAGAACACGTAACTGAAGCTACTTCGAACACAGGTTCAAGGGGTTTAGAGATCGAATTGGACCAGGAAATCAACACGAAAGTTGGAGTACTAAATGTAGGGAATCCATAGCAACAAGAATCAGGTCAAAAAATCAAGTATTGAGAGAATTACATGGCCATAAACAGGGCAGGTTTTCAAGTCGGAAAACTCTACATGCACGAATCAATCTTGTCAAATTGTTGTTACAGTCATGTTTGGGTGATCTAAACGTGTTATAGACATGATTAGGAGCATGATGAGGCTTTTCATCGATCAAAATAAGCACAAATTGGGGTCGTACCATTCTGCTTCATTTTCCGGCGGCCATGGCCGAATCCGGCGGCCAACCGCTCGTTTCTGGCACTCCAAGAGCTTCCCGTCGATTTCTGGGTTTGCTACGGCACTCCACCACGTCCTGAGAGCACGGGATCACTGCTGGAAGGAGGGAAAAGCCAAGAACAGAAGGGGGTGCCGCGGTTCCGCTCCTGGCGACGGCGTCACGACGGGTTTCAAACCCAGAATCCGGTGAAGCTCAATCCGTCGACCCAGAGCTTGTTTTCGGGCTCTCTGGATGCGCCTGGTCACGAGGATCACGAATCCAAGACCTAAATCGATTAATTTTCAATACTGAAGGAGAATTGGTCGATCGAAGAACTAGGGTTCATGAGAATTCATACCGAAATTGGGACTTTCCGATGAATTGATGGGTCGACTGATATGGGGCTTTTGCTCCTGAGGTCCTCACGAAGCTCCCCCAGCAGCATATCTTGGTTTAGAAAACGAATTTGGTGGTTTCCTTGGTGGTGGTGGTTGTTGCATGGTGGAGAGAGTGGTGGTTGTTGGTTCTAGAGGGAAAGAAGAAGAAGTTCATGGTGTTGGTGATGAAACTGGTCTCTCTCAGCAGCAGCTGGTAGGGGAGAGGGAGGAGATGATGCCACCTTCCCAATGAGGTGTCAAAACTCTCTTGACAAGTGTCTCACATGCAAAGGGGTCAAAGTGTAGTTTTTTACTTTAGTGTACAACTAGAATTAGAGGTTCCTACTTAATTTCGGATAATTGCACAACACCCCGAACACCTCTAGTTCTCAAAAATCATGCTAACGACTCCCAAATATTGCAAACACTCCGAAGTTCCAACTTTAAAGCCGTGAAAAAATATTTACTAAATCGCACCCAAAGTCTTGATATTGCACTTAGAGTCATGTTGAAAAATAGGGGTGTTACAATAAAAGTGGGATTGGCTATAATCCAAATTTTTCAAAGAAAGGCCAAACTACTTTTGTCAAATCTGGTAGCAGACATTCTCCAAAATGTCATTAATGTGGAAAAATTGGTCATGTCAGATTAACTTGTCCCTTCAGAAGATCAGAACCTCACATTATGAGGAATACTTATCCTTATCAGCTTAAGGGACAGGTTAGGCAGATTTGGGTTCCAAACGGAATTAGACCACCAAGCATGGCTGATTCTGAGTATGACTCAAAGTTCTGCACTTGGTCTAACAGCCTGCTGAGGCAATGATTTGTTTTTGGAGGATGTCACCAATGCCTTGAAAGATCAGAAATGGATATTAGACAGTGGATGTTCCAGACATATGAGTGGAAAGAAGTCTCTTTTTACTGAGCTTACAGAAAAATCTGGAGGAACAATCACACTTGGTGACAAAGAAAAATGCAATATCATTGGTATAGGTAGTATTGGTAATGGTTCTACTAACTCTATCTCTGATGTTTATCTGGTAGATGGACTTAAGTATAATTTGCTTAGTATCTCTCAGTTATGTGATAAAGGATATAAATCTATATTTGACAAGGAGAAATGTGTGGTGCAAGATGAAAAATCTGGTGATTGCATACTCACTGCTCCTAGATCGTATAATCTATATGTTATGAGTACTAACAGTGTTCTTGTAGCACAACCACCTGGTTTTGAAGATGAAAACTTTCCTGATCATGTTTATAAACTAGACAAAGCTCTTTATGGGGTAAAACAAGCTCCAAGGGCTTGGTATGACAGACTTTCAAAATTTCTACTTGAAAAAATTTTCAAAAGAGGCCTAGATGATAAAACTCTTTTCATTAAACATCATCAAAGTGATTTGTTAGTAGTTCAGATCTATGTAGATGATATTTTATTTGGTGCTACTAATGATGCTCTTTCAAAAGAGTTTTCTAGTCTGATGTGCAGGGAGTTTGAGATGAGCTTAATGGGTGAACTGAATTTCTTTCTTGGACTTCATATCTTACAAATGAAGAAAGGAATTTTTGTACATCAAGGGAAGTATACCAAGGACTTATTGAACAAGTACAATATGTCACAGTCCAAGGTGCTTAAAACCCCTATGAGTTCATCACTCTCTTTAGACAAGGATTCAAATGGTAAGAGTGTGAATCAAAAGGAATACAGAGGTATGATTGGATCAATTTGAATTTAACTGTTAGTAGACCTGATATTATGTTCAGTGTCTGTGTGCTAGATTCCAAGCAGATCCTAAGGAAAGTCATTTAACTGCAGTCAAAAGAATTTTTAGATATTTGAATGGAACCAGAGACTTGGGGCTTTGGTATCCAAGAAGATCTAATTTTATGTTGAGTGGCTATTCAGATGCAGATTTTGAAGGATATAAAGTAGACAGGAAAAGTACTTCTGGATGCTGCCAGTTTCTTGGATCTTCATTGATCAGTTGGCATTCCAAAAAGAAAAATTCTGTAGCATTATCAACTGCAGAAGCTGAATACATTGCAGCTGGAGCTTGCTGTTCACAAGTGTTATGGATTGCTCAGCAACTTAGAGATCATGGCTACATTTCAGAAATGTGCCTATTCATTGTGACAACACAAGTGCTATCTCAATCTCTAAAAATCCAGTCCAGCACTCAAGAACCAAGCACATAGATGTGAGACATCATTTCCTTAGAGATCCTGCAGAACAAGGTGATGTTGTTTTAAATTTTATTTCTACTTCAATGCAGATTGCTGATATTTTCACTAAACCTTTGCCAGATGATAGGTTTTCATCTCTAAGGTTTGAATTGGGGATGTTAAACAAGGATGCATTTGTTTAGGGGGAGTATCAGTACTTATATGTGATTTTGTGTTGAAATCTCAAAGCCTTGAGATTATACTTTCCAAAGCCTTGAAAGTATAGCTCAAAGCTTTGAAGTTTCTCAAACTGCAGAAAATCTCAAGGCACTGAGATTGTTCTCCAGGTCGTGAAAACATCTGTATTATTTTTTATTTAAAAAAATGGATCATCAAATATTGTATCTTATCTTTTTAGATAACTGTATAATATTTGAATTAATCAGAGAATTTTCTAGAATATCCAAAAAAAAAATTCAAGATTCTATTTTGCATGTTGATTTAGCTGAGTCCTTTTATGACTCATCTCTTTCAACTTACTTAAGCTGAAAGTCAGGGCTTATTCCTCTCATTCTATCTCAATTCTCTACGACTCTCCTCTCTCTCTCTCTCTCTCAATTTCTCTCAATCACATTCTCTTCTCAAAACCCTAAACCCCAAAATGGAGCGCAAAACAGCCAGAATTCAGCAACAGGGAAAGCCTTCTAGCATATCCAAAAAGAGGGCAAATAAGAAGGAGAAGATAGTGATTTCTAATTCAGATTCAGAGAACACTCAGAGCTTGCATGAGGATACTCCTCCTGCAAAGAACTCCAGAACAGATAAGGGAGATGAAGGTTCAATCATTCATCCACAGAAGGATACAGAGGCTCAGGGTGGTGATCAACCTAGGTCAGAGAAGAAGAAATGGGGAGAGAAGAAAAATACTGGAGAAGAGGAAAAGGGGAAATCTGCTCAAGAAAGCAAGAAGAAACCATCTGAAGGAGAACAAGAGAAGAGCAAACCCTCAGAGAAGAAAACTAGGGTTAAGCAGGTTGCTGCTGCAACCAAGAAGGGTTATTAAGGTAAGAATGTACTTCCTACAGATTGGTTTGTTAGCTCTGAGGTTAGAACTGTATGGATGCAAGGTTATGCTTCATCTAAGGTAGCTTTCTGTAGTATGGTTTCTGAGGAGTTGTTGGACAAGTTGGATATTGATTGTATGAGAAAATTAAGAGAAACTGCAGTTTGGAAGGTGTTAAATCCTAGTTCAAAAGCCTATCCTAGGTTAACTAGGTTGTTTTATCTGAATTTGGTTTCTGAAGGTGATGATAAAATGGTGTTAACTTCAAAACTGGCTGGGATAGATTTGACGTTAGATCATAGGACTTTTGCCAAAGTCTTTGGCATTCCTAGTGAAATACCCCGTTTTGTGACTACGGGTATTTTGTGATATTATTATAAGTGTTGGGAAGTTAATTTAATTGTAGAGAGTTAGTTATAATGGTTACGAGAGTTTGGAGAATCTTTGTGACTATAATCAAAGGTTTTAGTGTCTTTTACTTGAGTTTGGGGGAGGTATTTGTGTTTTGGCAAAACTAAGGGGGAATAAGTGTCTTTTGACCAAACTTTTCTTCCTACGTAAAAGTTTCCTAATTCAAGAGGGTTTCCTACTTAAGAAGTTGATTTTATTTCCAACTCTCATAAGACCCTCACTCTCCCTATTTTCTCTATTTCTCTCTCACGTCTCCCTCACTCTCTACCCGTCCCTCACTCTCTCGTCTCTCTACCCGACGGCGACCCCACCGCCGCCGCCGTCTCTCTTTTCCGTTGAGGTAATCTCTCTCTCTCTCTCTCTGTCTCTCTCTCTCTCTCTCTCTCTCTCTCTCTTATTTCTTTCTCTTTTTCTTTCTCTCTTTCTTTTTTCTCTTTCTCTCTCCGTCCGCCTCTCTCTCCGTCCGGCCTCCATGGCGGTGGGTTTGAGGTAGTTTTGTTTCTTCTTCTCTTTTCTCTTGTTGATCTCTTATTCTTTTGATCACTTGTTCATGATTCATGTATGTTGCATGTAATCTTTAATTTTCAGTTTGTTATTGTTAGGATCATTGTTCATGAATTTGTACGATTGATAATCAAGTTTTATGGTTTATCATGTTCTTGGGTGATGGGAAGAAACCCTAGTTTGGAAGAGAAGCTGATTAAGCGATTTGGGTGTTTGAATGATCATATTAGGTGGATGAAAATCTGATTTGAATGTGGGAATCATGTTATATTAGGTTTAGTATGACTATAGGATGAATTAGATGCTTGGGGAAAAATTTTCATGAAGTTTGACAATTCCCGTATGGATATTTTGAGTGAAATTGGAAACTTGAAACTAGTGTAACTTTTGATTCAGGAATCGAAATTAAGATCCGTTTGAGGCTAAAATTATTATTTCGAATGTTTTGAATCCAATGGATTTGTTTTTAGACCATGATCTGTTTGGGAAACTGGAGTAATATATTGGTGGAGTTATGATAGGTTATGCATGCTTTAGGTTAGAGGATTTTGAAGCAAAGTTTTGGGTTTTGTTTTGAAGTATGAATTAAGTGGGATGTTAGGTTGGTGTTAGAACCCTAAACCATTGACTATCATATGCATGTAATATAGCAAGTATATTGCTAGAATAATTGTTTGATTAGAATATTGTTACGTGTAGGTAACGAGTTTGTCGACGACGAGTACGTAGAGTACGTTGATTGATTTATATAGTTTGAATTTGCTTTGAGGTAAGTAAATATGCCAAGCCTAGTGTGCTTATCTCTTTCGTGTCGAATGAATACTTTGATTTGTTACGTCTCAAAATCTGTTTACGTGCTACATGACTTGGAATACACGATTTCTACTTGTTAAATGTTTTTGCTGAAAACATCACCATGATATTAATGAACTATAACGTAAAGTGGAAGAAGTTGTGAGGGGACATTATTATTCTCTTTGGGCGGTGTTGGGTGCGGTCCCGTCTCTTTTTGTTCCGGTTGCAAGTCCCCGGATAGCGGCATGTACTCACTCCTCTGGCCGGCGTAGTCTTAGGGGGGTGTCGACACTTAAGGTCATGGAAGCTGTGGTTTATTTGGTTTTCCCCCGTCACAACGAATTAATAAAGAGTATTTTGGTTTTTTGTTAACGGAAAGGAGTTAACGATGGATTTTGGATTTTCCTAATGATTATGGAATTGGTTGGAAATATTATGGAATTGGGAACTCTTATGTTTTATTACAAGAGTCAACTTTATTACCGCTGTGTTTGCGAAAAACTCTTACTTACAAATGAGAAGTTTTTTTATAACTATCCCATACATGTTTGGATGTTTATTTACCAGTATTTCATGCTGGTTTTGTACTGTGGTGTTTCTTTTTGATTCCGCACCACAGGTTTAGAGGATGGTTATTTGGCGTAGAAGGGGCTGCGTATTATCACATGGAACATTAGTAGTAGTATCTCAATTGAACTTGAACTCTTTATTATTTTAAACACTTTAGTTTGTTTATGTCCGGTTTGTGGCTAGGACGTTGGATTGTAATAATGGATTATTTCAATTGATTTTAATTATTATTGTGGATGTTTTGCTTGAGAACCATGTTATAAAATCTCCTTGTATTCCTCTCGGGTACGGAGTGACATCCCCGGGTCTCCGGCTTGGGCCATTTGGGGGTGTTACAGGTGGTATCAGAGCCGGCATTCCAAAAAAGAAATCGAAACTTGCTAGGGTAACTAAAATGAATATAGGAGAAATAACTTAAAATTTGACAAGCCGTGGGAATTTGGGTAGTATGGATAGAATTATTATGTGTAAGTGTTTTCAAAATAGGATAGAAAGCAAGTAGTTCCACCCACCAATTCCTAACTAAGAGCCTTAGCCTATCCAAGGTGCCAATGGATTGAAATTTTGAAGCGTCTCAACTGAGTTCTAGTTGTAAGCCTACTTTTAAGGGATTTTGTTGGGAAATTTCTTCAAGAGTCTTGTGACTATCAATTTGGAGTCTTGGGAATGATTATTAGTTGCAAAGAGTAGTTATTTCGGATTATGATATATATATATCTTGTGCAATTAGGAGATTTATTAAGTTGTTTCCTCTTATAGATGGCTAGAACTAAGCATACAGCAAGGAAGCGTGTGTTGCCAGTTGAGAAGCACCCTGTTGTTACACCTTGGTTCGAAGGTGAAGACTTTCCAGATTTTCGTGACCGCGTGGTTCAATATTGCGAGGATAGATTCCAAGCCTTAGATTTTCCTCGGTATAGAAATCCAGCTTTCAGGCTTACTGCATGGTGAAGGCATTACCTATGAAACCCATGTTTGGGGAAATTATTACAAAGTATAGCAACATCATGGGCAGGATGAATCGTCTGAATGATAGGGATTATCGTTGCCAAGTCGAATGGACGGTAAGTGCAGATTTTATATGCAAGTTGTTGATGGAGACTTATCTTAAGTGGCAAAGTTATACAGTTATTGAGATAGAGTCCAGTGATGAAGAAGACGTGATCTACATAAGCTCTAGTGATGAAAAAGAGGTGATTATTATAGACTCTAGTGACGATGAGGAAGTCGAAGAAGATCCAATGGAAGATGTCGATGAATACCCTGACATTGAGGAAGATCCCATGGAGTATGAAGAAAGTGAAGAAGACCCGAGTGAAGATGAAGAGCACGAGTATGATTCCGATGAAGAGGAAGAGATGGATGAAAGCGATGAGGACGAGAGTTAAGCTTGTTAGAATTCTCTAGATTTCCTAGACTTGATGCTTTTTAAGTTTTATTTATTGGTTTGAATAAGGCTATGGATCCAAGCAACACTTTGAAGTTAGAGAACAATTTTTGAATAGTCACTTTTGGGCTAGAGTTAAATTTTTAGCGTTTTGCTTTAGGGGATGAATAATGTTTATGTTTTGAGGACCCGATTTTTGGATTTTAATGAATTTAGCTCAAATTTTGGAGTATGATTTCACGAATTAGGGTTGTGTTATGTTTTGTTATTATTGATTAAGTGCGTACAAAGTGTTCATGGAGTTAGAAAGTGAAAACTTTGGTCTTTGGTGTTGTTAAATCTTCGCAGCAGTGAGTCTTTATTGTAGCAGACGTATTTAATTTTGGATTTATTTTTCCCTGAATTTTTCCCAGAAATTAGACACACCCAGGTATCTCCCATAAAAATTTCAGCCCCATATGAGTTCTGAAGTATTAGTTACGAATTTTCAAATTTGATGGTTTAGTAGCAGAATTGCAAAGTGACTAGCTGTAGCATTTTTGGTTGTTACCTATCCTCCAGATCTTTTTTTGATCTCAAATTTTTATGAAAATTATTAGACATGTTTGGCTAACTCTGGGAGAAAGCCTAGCTCATTTTGAGAATTTTAAAGTCATTTTAAGGCTTTCCAAATTCAATGTTTCTGTTCTGGTGGGCTGTGACAGCAGCTCTAGTGTTTCCTGTGTATCTCGAGTTTCACAATTGATTTTGAGTTTATTCTTCTTGATTCTGAAAGTAGACTCATAGAGGTTGTTGCACACCAAAATTCAAAATTTTTCTTGCCCGATTGATCCTTTTTCCAATTTTTGAAGAAGACGAAAAGCTGAGACGTTGTCAGCCTATGTGGAAATACATGAGTAATTTGACTTATCAATGTGTGACATTACTTGTTTAATTGTGCACTACATGCCACATATGCATGATTGTTTGTACTTCTTGATACTTTATAAGTAATACAATAGGTTATAGTGTAGATGTTATGACTGATAGACCACATCAATACTACACCAGGAGAAATCGCCAAGTACCAATGGCAGCACCAAACAACAACAACAACAACAACAAAAACAACAACAACATGGAGCAGTTCTTTGCGTAATTTGCTCAAATGGCGCAGAACGCAAACCAGGGAGAGCAGAATAACGCAAATTGGGCAAAGAAGGTGGCAGACATGAAGCCAGGGAACTTTACAGGCAATGAGGATCCTGTTGAGCTCGAAAATTGGATCGATGAGATGGATAATGTCCTTGAGCTAGTTGAGTGCCCCGAAGACCGCAAGTTTGTTTGCGCGGAATTCTACCTGAAGAACGAAGCTAATACATGGTGGAGGAGCACACGCCAAGACTTTTTGGCTCAACCCAATTTCAATTGGGAAGCTCTTCAAACTGCACTTTTATCCGGACCATGTCCCGGATCAAAAGTACATAGACTTTGTGGTTCTGACACAAGGGAACGGTTCCGTGACCGACTACTTCAAGAAATTCATGGAGCTGTCCCGATTCACAGGTCGACTGATGCCTGACGAGGCGACTAAAGTTAGAAAGTTCATGTCTGGTCTCGAACTTCATCTGCAGAAAGAGTTGATGTGCAGGACGTACGATACTCTACAAGAAGCTTATGATAGAGCTGCAGCTGTTTGGCGCATTCAAGAGGCACAAGAGGAGAAGCGTGGAAAGCGCAAGGTTGAGAACGCCGTGGGCAATGGAAACAATCAGGGTAGGATTAACCAAAGTAGTCAGGACAAGAGGTTTAAGCCTAACCACGGAGGAAGTAACCAGGGACAGTACCGTGGTAAAAAGAAGAATAATGGAGATTATCAATCTCGCCGTTATATCTGCAAGAAGTGTCAACAGAATCATCCAGGAAAGGACTGTCAAGGAAACCTTGTCACTTGCTACCACTGTGGCAAGAAGGGTCATCGTTCGTTTGAGTGTCAATCGAAACCAAATGGAAATGAACAAGGGAACCAGGGAGGCAATTACCAAGGGAATCGACATTTCAACAACAACAATTAGGGCGGAAACCGGAACTATGGAAACTACAACAACCAGAATAATGGAGGCAACAATTATGGTAGGCAGAACGTGAAAAACCAAGGCAATGGAAGGAAAAATGGAGCTCAGAACGGGAATAGGAACAACAACGCTCCAGCTAACGCCAACAAAAACGGGACTGGTACGGCAGGAACTACCGCAACGCAGAACGGGAATGTTGCAAGGATCGCTGTCATGAGCAGGACTGAAGCGAAGCAGCAAACAGAGTAGTCACTGGTACATTTCTTGTTCACGACCAACCAGCTTTTACTCTATTTGATTCCGGAGCATCGTATTCATTTATTTCATCATCATTTGTGGAAAAATTGAGTCTCAATAAGCCGTATAGAATATCCATCCCCGTAGCTACCCCAACCGGTCATGTAACAGTATGTGACGCCATTTTTGAAGGAGTAGAAGTTAAGATTTCGGCTAGTACCTTGCCAGCCAACCTGATACAGTTTGATCTTGGAGGAATAGATGTGATATTTGGAATGGATTGGCTGGGTAAATATCGAGTAGTCATAGACTGTCACGATCAGAAGATCAGGCTCAAAGGTCCAAAAGGAGAAAAAGTTTCTTACCGTGGTATCACGAAAGAACCATGTATCCGACTGGTGTCAGCTTTAACCATAGTCAACCAAGTGAAGAAAGGGAATAGTGCTTATTTATGTTATGTTCAAGACATGTCTAAGAAGGAGAATGTGCTAGAAGAGATACCAATAGTTAGAGATTTTCCCGATGTGTTCCCGGACGAAATTCCAGGAATGCCACCTAGAAGGGAGATTGAGTTCACTATGGACTTAGCACCTGGAACAGCTCCAATCTAAAAGGCACCGTACATAATGGCGCCAGTAGAGTTGAAAGAACTAAAGGATCAGTTGCAAGAGCTACTTCAAAAGGGTTACATTAGGCCGAGTGTTTCCCCTTGGGGAGCACCGATATTGTTTGTGAAGAAGAAAGATGGAAGCTTGAGGTTGTGTATCGATTATAGGGAGTTGAATAGCGCAACAATCAGGAACAAATACCCTTTACCCCGAATTGACGTCTTGTTCGATCAGTTAGAAGGGGCGAGTGTTTTCTCAAAGATAGACTTGAGATCAGGGTATCACCAGCTTCGAGTAGCCTAGAAGGATATCCCGAAGACAACCTTTATAACGAGGTATGGACACTATGAGTTTACTGTTATGCCTTTCGGTCTAACCAATGCACCAGCAGTATTTATGGATCTCATGAATCGTGTTATGAGGACGTTTCTAGATCATTTCATGGTCGTCTTTATTGATGACATCCTTGTTTATTCAAAGAGCGAGGAAGAACACGAAGAACATCTCAAAGAAGTGATAGAAACTTTGAGACATGAGAAGTTGTATGCTAAGCTCTCGAAATGTGAGTTTTAGCTAAAACATGTTCCATTTTTGGGTCACATATCTCCAAGGAAGGAATATCTGTGGACCCAGGAAAGATTTCAGCAGTGAAAGATTGGCCAACTCCGAAGAATGTGTCCGAAGTAAGAAGTTTTTCTGGGATTAGCAGGATATTACAGACGTTTCGTGAAAGATTTGTCGAAGATCGCTAGACCGCTGACTACGCTAACCAAGAAGACGATAAGGTATAAGTGGAGCGAAGATTGTGAAGAAGCATTCCAGACATTGAAGGAAAAGTTGACTACAACACCTGTGTTAGCTTTACCCAATGATTCTGGCGAGTTTGACGTTTACAGTGATGCATGGAAGAAGGGTTTAGGATGCGTACTTATGCAAGAAAGGAGAGTTATTGCCTATGGTTCAAGACAACTGAAAAATCACGAAGAGAACAATGCTACGCATGACTTAGAGCTTGCAGCTATAGTTTTCGCACCGAAGATATGGAGACATCATTTGTATGGATCTGTGTGTAGATTGTATACGGATCACAACAGTCTCAAGTACATCTTCACGCAGAAAGAGCTAAATAACAGGCAAAGACGTTGGTTAGATGTCATAAAGGATTATGATTTGCGTATCCAATACAACGAAGGGAAGGAAAACGTAGTAGCTGATGCGTTAAGCCAAAAATCGAGCCATACTTTGGATCTATGCTAGTTTTGCCAGACCGGCTATGCCGAAAGTTCCGAAAGCTTGGGATTAAAGCAGTGGAACAAGGTGGATTAAAGAATATCCTGGGGAATATGACAGTTGTGCCAGATATCTTAGAAGAAATAAGGAGTAACTAGCCAGGAGATGTGAAGATGGAAAGGATAAAGAAGAAGATTGCAGAAGGTCAAGCAAAGGATTTCAAGATCCATGAAGATGGAAGTATCCGCTACAAAAGAAGATGGTGTGTACCACATAAGTGTACGGAAATCAAGGAGAAGTTGATGCGAGAAGCGCACAACACACCCTAATCACTACATCCAGGAGGTGACAAACTTTATAAGGTCATGAAGAAGATGTTTGGTGGCCAAACATGAAGAAAGAAGTGGCAGAATTTGTGACAAAATGTCTAACTTGTCAAGAGGTGAAGTTTGAACATAAAAGAAAGGGAGGCTTAGGAAAACCATTAGATGTCCCAGTTTGAAAGTGGGATTCTATTTCGATGGATTTCGTGACTGCGTTACCGACATCAAAGAATAGACTGAATCAAATTTGGGTCGTAGTTGAAAGATTGACCAAGACAGCAAGGTTTATTCCGATGAAAGACACATGGAATATGGAACAAATAGCTGATGCGTATATGAAGAACATTGTGAGGTATCATGGAATACCAAGCTCTATAGCTTCCGACAGAGATCCCAATTTTCTTTCTCACTTCTGGAAAGCACTCCAGGAGGCATTGGGAACTCAGTTGAAGTTTAGCACGACATTTCACCCTGCTATAGATGGAAAAACTGAGAGGACAATCCAAAAGTTGGAAGATATGCAAAGATCGTGTGTTATGGATTTTCAAGGTTCATGGGTTGATAGATTACCTTTGATAGAATTCTCCTACAACAACAGTTATCATGCCAGTATTGGAATGGCACCACATGAGGCGTTGTATGGAAGGAAGTGTAGAACACCATTGTGTTGGAACGACATAAGTGAGACAATAGTAATTGGTCGACAACTTATCGAAGAGATGACAAATTAAGTGAGACTTATACAGCAGCGAATGAAGGCAGGGCAGGATAGACAGAAGTCCTACGCTTATCAGAAAAGAAGACCATTGGAATTTCAAGTTGGAGAAAAAGCATTTTTTAAAGTTTTGCCGACTAAGGGAGTCATGAGGTTCAATCAGAAAGGGAAGTTGAGCCCGAAATTCATTGGACCATATGATGTCATAGAAAAGATTGGAGAAGTGGCTTATCGATTGAATTTACCATCTAATTTGGGTCGTGTTCAAACCGTATTTCACGTATCGCAATTGAAGAAGTATGTGCCTGATGCATCTCATGTATTAGATCCCGAACCAGTAGAACTGGACCCGTCTTTGAGCTATGAAGAACATCCTGCCAAGATTTTAGACACCAAGACAAGAAACACCCGTAACAAGAGTGTCAAGATTGTAAAAGTCTTATGGACAAACCACCTCACTGAAGAGGCAACTTAGGAAGCGGAGGATGATATGAGGAAGAAGTACCCTCACCTGTTTGACGAGGTACCTTGAGTTACGAGGACGTCACTCCTCTAAGGGGGAGAGGATGTAATCATTCGGTGTTTATTAAAGTACTACTTATAGTATATTGCATATCATTCATGACCTTAGGGTTGCATTTAGTAGTTGTACCATTGAGGGAAGGTTAATACCGTATTGAGGTTAAGGTTTATGCTTAAACTTCGAGGACGAAGTTCTCTTTAAGGAGGGAAGGATGAAATACCCCGTTTTGTGACTACGGGTATTTTGTGATATTATTATAAGTGTTGGGAAGTTAATTTAATTGTAGAGAGTTAGTTATAATGGTTACTAGAGTTTGAAGAATCTTTGTGACTTTAATCAAAGGTTTTAGTGTCTTTTACTTGAGTTTGGGGGAGGTATTTGTCTTTTCGAAAAACTAAGGGGGAATAAGTGTCTTTTGACCTAAATTTTCTTGCTACGTAAAAGTTTCCTAATTCAAGAGGGTTTCCTACTTATGAAGTTGATTTTATTTCTAACTCTCATAAAACCCTCACTCTCCCTATTTTCTCTATCTCTCTCTCACGTCTCCCTCACTCTCTACCCGTCCCTCACTCTCTCGTCTCTCTACCCGACGACAGCCACCCCACCGCCGCCGCCGTCTCTCTTTTCCGTTGAGGTAATCTCTCTCTCTCCCTCTCTCTTTCTCTCTCTCTTTTCTTTCTTTCTCTCTTTCTTTTTTCTCTCTCTCTCTCTCCGTCCGGCCTCCATGGCGGCGGGTTTGAGGTAGTTTTGTTTCTTCTTCTCTTTTCTCTTGTTGATCTCTTATTCTTGTGATCACTTGTTCATGATTCATGTATGTTGCATGTAATCTTTAATTTTCAGTTTGTTATTGTTAGGATCATTTTTCATGAATTTGTAGGATTGATAATCAAGTTTTAGGGTTTATCATGTTCTTGGGTGATGGGAAGAAACCCTAGTTTGGAAGAGAAGCTGATTAAGCGATTTGGGTGTTTGAATGATCATAGTAGGTTGATGACAATCTGATTTGAATGTGGGAATCATGTTATATTAGGTTTAGTATGAATATATGATGAATTAGATGCTTGGGAAAAAGGTTTCATGAAGTTTGACAATTCCCGTATGGATATTTTGAGTGAAATTGGAAACTTGAAACTAGTGTAAATTTTGATTCAGGAATCGAAATTAAGATCCGTTTGAGGCTAAACTTGTTATTTCAAATGTTTTGAATCCAATGGAACTGTTTTTAGACCATGATCTGTTTGGGAAAATGGAGTAATAGATTGGTGGAGTTATGATAGGTTATGCATGCTTTAGGTTAGAGGATTTTGAAGCAAAGTTTTGGGTTTTGTTTTGAAGTATGAATTAAGTGGGATGTTAGGTTGGTGTTAGAACCCTTAACCTTTGACTATCATATGCATGTAATTAGTATAGAAAGTATATTGTTAGAATAATTGTTTGATTAGAATATTGTTACGTGTAGGTAACGAGTTCGTCGACGACGAGTACGTAGAGTACGTTGATTGATTTCTATAGTTGGAATTTGCTTTGAGGTAAGTAAATATGCCAAGCCTAGTGTGCTTATCTCTTTCGTGTCTAATGAATACTTTGATTTGTTACGTCTCAAAATGTGTTTACGTGCTACACGACTTGGAATACACGATTTCTACTTGTTAAATGTTTTTGCTGAAAACATCACCATGATATTAATGAACTATAACGTAAAGTGGAAGAAGTTGTGCGGGGACATTATTATTCTCTTTGGGCGGTGTTGGCTGCGGTCCCGTCTCTTTTTGATCCGGTTGCAAGTCCCCGGATAGCGGCATGTACTCACTCCTCTGGCTGGCGTCGTCTTAGGGGGGTGTCGACACTTAAGGTCATGGAAGTTGTGGTTTATTTGGTTTTCCCCCGTCGCAACGAATTAATAACGAGTATTTTGGTTTTTTGTTAACGGAAGGGAGTTAACGATGGATTTTGGATTTTCCTAATGATTATGGAATCGGTAGGAAATATTATGGAATTGGGAACTCTTATGTTTTATTACAAGAGTCAACTTTATTACCGCTGTGTTTGCGAAAAACTCTTACTTACAAATGAGAAGTTTTTTTTATAACTATCCCATCATCGTTTTACATGTTTAAATGTTTATTTACCAGTATTTCATGCTGATTTTGTACTGTGGTGTTTCTTTTTGATTCTGCACCACATGTTTAGAGGATGGTTATCTGGCGTAGAAGGGGACGCGTATTATCACATGGAACATTAGTAGTAGTATCTCAATTGAACTTGAACTCTTTATTAGTTTAAACACTTTAGTTTGTTTATGCCCGGTTTGTGGCTAGGACGTTGGATTGTAATAATGAATTATTTCAATTGATTTTAATTATTACTGTGGATGTTTTGCTTGAGAACCATGTTATAAAATCTCCTTGTATCCGGGCTCCTCTCGGGTACGTAGTGACATCCCCGGGTCTCCGGCTTGGGCCATTTGGGGGTGTTACACCTAGGAAGTATAATGTTGGAGATTACCATGATAGGAAGGAGTGTCTGGATAAGGCAAAAGGAGATGTTTTTCATTAATGGTGTACCCTCTGGTCCAAAGCAGTTGACACACTCTGTGCTCAACTGTGAAGCCAAAATCCTGTTTACAATTCTAATGAGAAGTGTAGTTCCTAGGGAGAACTCAAGGGAGTTGGTTACTGATAAGGTTCTTATTTTGATGTATCTGATATCTCAAGAGTTTTAGATAGACTTGCCAACAGTTGTTATGGAGCATATGATTTATTGTGCAACCAGAACTAGAAACCATCCTCTTCCATATGCCAACATGTTACCTCTTTTCTTTGATTATTTTGATGTACCTGTGAAAGGAGAGGAAAAGATTACTGGAGGTTTTGGGTTGATTGATGAGACTGCACTTCAGAGGATTGGAGTAGTTCAGACTGGGAAAGGACATTGGAAGTTCAATTCAGATTTTTCAAAGAAGGAACTTGGAGAGAAGGAGTTTGTGGAGCCAAAGGGGGCTACATCAGGGAAAGGACAAGCCAATGAGGATTATTCTTTGTTGGTTGAGAAGTTTGAAGATCAGCAGGTTGAGATTGAAGATCTCAGACAAAGGTTATTTGATCTGTCAGCTGAATTTAACCAGTTCAAGGGCTTGATGAATGTTATGAATGGAAAGCTGGATGTTGTCATAAAGGGTTTGAACTTGGAGAAGATACCTTCTGCTACTAGTCATGACACCAGTGTGGATTCAGATGAAAGGCTGGGAGATTTCTTGAAGAAGAAAAAGAAGCCAATTCCAGTGGTGCTTACTTCTAAGGATCTGTATGAACAAACTGATGAAGAAGATGCTGGTGATGACACATGTGTTGATGCAGCTACAGAAGGGGATTCAGTGCAGGTTAAGAAGAAAGTGGATGAGATAATTCAAGAAGTTGTTGCAGAAGTGGAAGCTGAAGAAGAAGGTAATCAGTCTGCTAAAGATGCTGCAAGTGAAGAAGAATTTGGAGAAGGCTCAGAGAAAGACCAGACATCAAAGAAGAATTGGAGATCAGAGAAGACCAAAGCCTTGACCTTCTATTTCTTTCTCTTCTTATTTTCTGTTCTCAAGGCCTTGCCTTTATAGCAATAATTTTGTTTAAGTTTTTTTTTAAGACTCTGAGTAATGATCCAACATTTCTTCATCCTTATTTGATGAAAGTCAAAAAGGGGGAGAAATTTATGTGTTTTTGTGTTTCTTGCAGTATTTGAATAATAATAATAATAATCAGTTGTTTTGGTTTAATCAGTTGTGTTCTTATATTATTGTGATTATATGTAAATTTTTCTAATTATCCGTGGTTTACTGATTATCTGGTATTATTGTATATTGTATCGGCAATATGTGGTTATCTAATTTTTATAACAAGTGGCAGGAAAATTTGTACAAGACTGTAGGTTTTGTCTTTCATCAAGGGGGAGATTGTTGATTCAAAGACCCTTGAATGTGTTTTGGATGGTAATTGTTTTGAGTGATGAAAGACAAAGACAAAGACATTGGCAGTAATGCATTTCAAATACTCCAAGGCCTTGAGAGAACTGACAGAGCTTCAAAGCCTTGAGAGTTGTTCTTATCCTGCTAAATATTCTAATAGTTTTTTGTATTGCAGATTGGATATCTGTTTATACAGATCAGGAACTTGTTGCATATACTCATGTTTTACATTATACACATATCTAACACAATTGCAGATGATCAGAACAGGAATAATAAGAGTTTTTTGAATTTAACTTTGAATATCTGTGAAGCAGGTTCAGAGCTCCAAGGCCTTGAGATGTGCCTTGAGCTGCTGACAGTTTTTACAGGGCTAAGTTGATTCTTTCTTGCAGGCTGTGATTCTTATTATTGTGATTACTTATTGACTTCTAAGAGTCTTAAACTTGTTTTTCTTGATTTATATGTTTCAGAAGTTAAACAGATTACTATTCTAATCTTTTAACCAGTTTTATCAGAAACTGGATAACCAAACAGTCATAGTACTGTTATCTTTCTGGATTTTGTTGTTGCTATGTTTTAATGTTGTTGCAGGTTTGTTAAACGTGCAAGAGCAATCTCAACAAACTCCAACGGATATCCACTTAGAGCTGTTTGAATTTCAGTTGAAAACAGAAGGAGGATTTGTAGGAGCTGAGATCCTAAAATCTCTCATTCAGTTGCAGCTGTGGATAAAAGAGACTTGTTTGAAATTTGAAGGTACAGAGAGGCTTGCAGAATACTCAGAAAGGTGTGACAAATTCGTGGGAGATCATTCATTCAAACACACACAAGAATTCAAGCTTCAATCCAGATTTCAGAAGATCAAATCAATCCAGTTTTCAGAAGAACACATCCAGGCTTCAACAGCTTATCTCTTCTACTGTGTTCTTCACATATTTTGTAATCTGTGTATCTTTTAAATATCTTAAACCTCACTTAACCTAGTGGTTGGTTGTTCAAGTGAACAAAAAGAGGTTCTTGTTAGCTCAAAAGTTAGTAGCTGGAACTAGATAGGTTTGGAACCACAAGCTGTATAGGTGTAAGGAAAATCACTTAGGCTTGAAGATGTAGGGCTGTTTCTGTGTGAGTAATAAGAAGTGTTTGCCCAATCCTGGTGGGATTAGATCCCTCAGGCAGAGATTAGGTCCATTGGGACTGAACTCTGTAAATTGCAGTGTGTTCTTTACTTTACAGTTTTATTATTATCTGCTGCACACAACTCAAATCAAACTAGGGTTTATAAGCTACTTAGAACTGGTAATTGTTCAAGGCCTTGAAGCTTTCTATTTGGTCTTTGAAAGTTTCAGATAGTTTTCTAAAATCTCAAGGCCTTGAGATTTGAGTTTCACACAAAGCTATTCTGTTAAGTTTTGAGTTTTGCAAAAAGTTTCCGTACTCTATTCAACCCCCCTTCTAGAGTATTTAGGTCCTGTATTTAGTCTACATTACACACTTTCAGGATTTCTTCAACATAAGAATCTTTCTTGCATTTGCATCTCACAAAAACATGAAACTTTTTCAAATGGATGTTAAGTGTGCATTTCTAAATGGTTATCTGTAGGAAGAAGTTATGTTGCTCAACCTCCTGGATTTGAAAGTGACGAGTTTCCAAATCATGTTTATAAACTTGAAAAATGCTCTTAATGGTCTTAACAAGCTCCAAAAGCTTGGTATGAAATATTGTCAAACTTCTTACTTGAAAGTAGTTTCAAAAGGGGCTTAGTTGACAAAACACTTTACATAATGGCACATGGGAAAGGCATTTTAGTATTACAGATATATGTTGATGATATTCTGTTTGGTGCTACCAATGATTCTCTTTCCAAGGATTTCTCTAGTGCTATGAGCAGAGAATTTTAGATGACCTTGATGGGACAGCTAAATTTCTTTCTTGTATTTCATGTTCATCAAATGAAGAAATGAATTTTCTTACATGAAAATAAATACACCAAGGATTTGCTGAACAAGTGTAATGTCTTAATCTAACGTAACCAAAACTCCCATGAGTTCTACAGTGTCCTTAGACAAGGATCAAAAATGGTAAGAGTGTGAACCAGAGAGAATTCAGAGGTATAATTGGTTCACTTCTCTATCTTACTACAAGTAGGCCATACAATATGTTTACTGTTTATATGTGTTATAGATTCCAAGCTGATCCTAAAGAGTCACACTTATTTGTTGTCAAAAGAATTTTCAGATATCTCAATGGTACCAAAGACTTAGGGATTTGGTATCCTAAAAGGTCTAACTTCTCTCTGTGTGGATATTTAGATGCTGATTTTGCAGGGTATGAAGTTGATAGAAAGAGAACTTCAGGGTGTTACCAGTTTTGTGGATCATCCCTGATAAGCTGGCATTCTAAGAAGCAAAATTACGTAGCTTTATCAACAGCAGAAGTTGAATACATAGCAGCAGGAGCTTGCTACTCAAAAGTGATGTGGATAGAACAACAAATGAGAGACCTGTGTTATGACTTCATAGATATTCCCATCAAATGTGACAACACTAGTGCTATCTCAATTAAAAATTATCCAGTACAACATTCAAGGACTACACACATTAATGTCAGACACCAATTTATTTGAGATCATGTGGAGAAAGGTGAAGTATCACTTGCATTTGTGCCTACTAACATGCAGTTTACAGATATCTTCACTAAGCAACTGCTAGAGGATAGATTCACAACCTTGAGATTAGAACTTGGCATGTTGAACAAAGAAGCACTGGTTTTGGGGGAGTATAAGGTAAGTTTTATGTGTTTCAATGTTTTGAAAATCTCTTCAAATCCTTGAAAAGCCTTTCAAAGCCTTGAAACTTTTATCTGCAGTGTCAT
Organism: Linanthus parryae; assembly: GCA_023055425.1. Lineage (NCBI taxonomy): Eukaryota > Viridiplantae > Streptophyta > Magnoliopsida > Ericales > Polemoniaceae > Linanthus > Linanthus parryae. Next base: position 18,187,144 of record JALGPY010000012.1, on the reverse strand, counting down.
AGGATTTCAAGGTCCTGGAATCCTTTTCAAATCCTCGAATATAAATCTGTGTACTATATGTTTCAATGATTGGATCACTAATGTTGGGTGTTATCTCTGTAGATAATTTCCTAACATTATTTTGACCTGATAAAACAAATCTTTTTCAAATCTGTATAAATTTATTTTCTTTACAAATGAGTTTGAATTTCACTCAAACTTTCCTTCCTCAAAATATTTGGGAATATTTAGTTTCCCACTTTAACTCAAACTCTTTAGTATTTATCCTTTACATTCTCTCTTTCTCTCTTCTATCTTTCCTCCCTCTTTCTTCTTAAACCCTAACCCTATGGATTCACATAGATCATATCAAATAATCAAGATGGTTGTTGAATCCTGAAAGAAGAACACATGGAAGAAATGAAAAGTTGTAGAAGAAGAGGTTCATACTATCGGTGCTAGTTTTAGTTCTAGGACGCCTAGTGTCTCTCTGCAACCCTCTCCATCTTCTTCGAAGAATAAAAGCAAGAAAGATAAGGAATATCAGTCTGTTGTTTCAAGCAAGAAGAAGCCAGATCCAATGGCTGTTTCTGGGAAACATAAAGGCATTCATATTGGAAGTCCAAAGAAGGTGAAGAAGTCCAAGACTCCTCAGAAGTCAGACAAGTGGAAGGGGATACATGTTTCAAAGAAGGACAAGGGGAAATAGATATAGGTCTCAGAAAAGGACAATGGGAAGGAAATTCAGGTTTACACTGAAGAGAAGAAAACTTCTGGTAAGACATCTATTTCTTCTAAGTGATTTTTCGAATCATCCCGCAAGAGGTATCTGCAGAAATGGTTTTACATCTGCTCCTGTTTCTCACTGTAGTATGATCAGTACTAGCATGCTGAATTCCATGGATTTGGAGTGTATTAGGAGATTGAAACAGAGTCTCTTTGGAAAATTCTAAACCCCCCTGAGGTTGCATACCCTAGGTTTACCAGAATCTTTTAGCTGGATCTGAACAAGTGAATACTTTGAATTTAACTATTTCATCTAAGGTAGCTGGTATGGTGATGGAATTAGATCATGCTGAGTTTGCTAATGCCTTAGGTTGTCTAAAGATGTACAATACAGAAAACTATCCTAGCAAGATTAAAGGTGTTAAGATGTCTAAGGAAGAGTTCTTTTTACCCGGTGAGCCCACTACCTCTAAGCAGTTAACTCTTTCTGTGTTAAATGTTGAAGCCAAAATCTTGTTTACTATCATGCTGAGGTCTGTAAATCCAAAACAAAACTATAAGGAATTGCTAACAGATATGATGATGTATATGATGTACTTGTTGATGCCTGGGTATGAAATTTATCTACCAACTATTGTTATGGAAGATATGTTGTATAGTTGTACCAAGAACATGAAACATCCTCTACCCTATGCCAACCTCCGCTCAATTTTCTTTCACCATCTGGAAATCCCTGTTGATAGGGAAGAGACAATCACTACCGTTTTGGAATGATAGATGAAAAGTCCTTTCAAAGGATTGCAATTGTGAAAACCAGTGAGGGAGTATGAAAGTTCTACTCTGATTTGTCTACTGAATAGATGAAGGTCAAGATGTTTTCCAATCCTAAGGCCTTAACCACTCCATTAGCCCTACCTTACATACCTCAGGACCAGTCTCTGATTCTTCAGAAGTTAGACTTTATTGAGAATGAACTGGATGAAATAAAGATGAGATAGTATCAGATGATACTGAGTTTAGACATATGAGATACATGGTTTAAAGTGTTTTCAGGAGCATCAATATGATACATGTGTAAGAAGAGAGCTTTCCAGTTTCAGAAGGTTCAAGGAACTCAGGTCTACTAGAGATCCATTTGAAGAGTATAGTGCCGGGGATAAGGCTGGTGGAGATCAGGATACTGGTGCAAAGGTTGCTGAAGCTAAGGAACCAGAAGAGGATGACAGTATTGACTCTGGGATGGTACTTAAAGAAGCTATACAGAAGAAGAAACAAAAAGGTAAGGCTCCAACCATTATGACCTCAGAAGACTTGTTTGAGGATGCTGAAGTTGCTGTTGAGCCTGGTGAAGAATTTTCTCAGGAAGAGGATCAACAAGATGATGAGGAAGAGGATGGAGAAGAAAGTGACCAAGAAGATGTTGCAGGGCCTAAGACAGCTGAAGATCCAAAGCTTTGTAATTCTAGTCTTTTATTTTTTCTTTTCAAAGTCTTGAAATTACTCTCTTTCAAAAAATTTCTTTTCTTTAAGTTTTTCAGTTTTCAAAATTAGGTTGATCCAACATTTTCTCACTCTTTTGATGAAAGTCAAAAAGGGGGAGAAATTTAGACAGTATTTTCAGGTTATTATATTTTTTCAGGATATTATCAGTGTTAGGGAGATCTGGTTTGGATATGTAGGATTTTGGATTTTGGAGAATTGCTTAGTTATTTTTGGTTATTTAGTTGATTTCAGTTCTGCTAGAACAACTGCGGTTACTATTGTTTGATTTTGATCGTATATAACTGAATATGATGTGCTACTAATGTTTAGATTTAGCAGAAGTATAGTTCAAACAGATTGGTTGGTTTCGTCTTTAATCAAGGGGATATTGTAAGTTCACAGTTGGTTTCAAAGTTTTGAAGCTGAATTCAAAGCCTTGAAAGTGCATAGCATGAAGAAAGAGGACATTCTCAGTTCACATTTGGTTTCAAAGCCTTGAAACTAGTTTCAAAGCCTTGAACCTGTTCAACATTTCACAACATGAACTCAGGGGGAGTTTTTATTCCTATTTATCTCTAACCCTCTGTATTGATGGTGAAATACAAACTAATTCTGTGTTACATTCTGCCTTGATCTCATCATTTATCTAAGTGTTTTTGAAGGATTATCTAACTTTGTTTTTGCAGAAATTGTTCTTACCTGCAGAGTTGTAAAATAGGAAATACAAGCCTGCAGATTGAGTCCTACGAGTATGGAAGGTTATCTGAACATTCCTTAGAATTGGAGATGGAAGATCAGATCAAAATCACTGAAGAAATCAAGCATAAGAATTTCTTCAACATAAGAATCTTTCTTGCATTTGCATGAACTCCTTAGAATATAAATGTCATATTCTTAAATATCCCTAGTCCATTATATTGATTAACAGGACAATCAACTATATACTTGTATGGGGTTGGATTGATATGGAGATACCACGATCCAACACATGGGTATGCATTAGGAGTAATGTCATACTAGATTGACCCACTTACGAGGAGGCTACATACAAGTTATGTAAAGTCACAAGTGCTTCTCATAGTGACGACGGTATTGTCATCCTTAGACTCGAAGTCAATAGATGCTCTAGTTGTGGAATATTGTGTTTTGACATCGTCAAACGCTACACCGTGAGAGGGCAGCAATAAAGGCGTGAATCGGGCACAATATGAAGCAAGCTTAGATATGGTAGTGATGTAGATAGAATTTTTCCCTCCCACATAACGGGAGCGAATATCTGTGGCCACTCGAGAGATGGTGCTTATAGAATGTTTGGCTAGACTCGGATAATTAATATAGGATATTCATGTTATCTGCATGGATAAGACTATTCCCTGGATCGAGAAACTATGGATTGGATATACGAGTGTGTCTTGTATGTCTCATGTCCAATCCAGATATAGAGACAAAGGGATGAGACAATACTTGCACAAGGTTTGTCGGATTACTAACTATTTCTATTAGTTGGGTGGCATGGATGTGTTGCTAGACACCACTGCATGTTAGTAAATCGTTACTAACAACTAAGTAGAAACCTATGGGGTCACACACCATATGAATTAAACTAGACTTGAGAATTAACTAATTTGATTATTTAATAAGAGGATCAATATGCAACTACTTGCAAATTTAGTATGACTAATTTGCAAGTTCGACTAATCCGTGTATGGACAGGATTAGGAGAGGGGCTAATATGTAGTTAACACGGAGTAGTTAGACTATATAAAGGACACTCCTACCTTTTTTCTCACTAATGCTCATAAGACATAGAGTGAGAGAGATAAAAGCAAAGAGAGAGCCAAGACAAGGAAGGGCAGAACCGACCCCCCCCCCCCCTCCGCCCTCTCCATGCCGTCGGCCATTTTTTTGGCGCAGACTTGGGGTTGCTCCATGCGTGATTCTTCTTCTTCCTTATTCCAGTGGTTTATAGAACAAGACGTGGAGGAATCTATAGCTTGGTCCTAGGTGTGGACTTGCTGTAGAAACGCGAACACTATTTTGCATTTGAAGTCATCCAAGGAAACAATCAAGGTATTTGATACTAAAAACTTTACTATCGTTATGATGTATCTTCCTTTGATCATTAGAGGGTCTTGTGCGGATCTTATTATTGTTTTTCCGCTGCGTAATCCGTTACAAAACCCTACGATTATGGCATACTGGATTGAGCCACCGCGAGAAGGCTATATATGGATTATTTCAAATTCACAAGTGCTTCTCGAAGTGACAATGGTGTTGTAGTCCTTAGACTTGAAGTCACTAAATACTCTAGTTGTGAAATATCATGTTTTGATACTATCAAACGTTACACTATAACTGGGTAACTACAAAGATGATAATCAGACATGATAGGAAGCAAGCTAGGGTAGTGATGTAGAGAGGATTTTTTCCTCCGGCATAATGGGAGTAAATATCCACGACCACTCGAGGGGTAGTGCTTATGGAATGTCTGGCCAGAATCAGATAAATCAATATGAGATATTGATTATATCTTTTTAGGTAAGCCTATTCCCAAGATCGAGAATCTATGGATTGGATATACGAGTGTGACATTTATGTATCGTGTACAATCCGGATATACACAACACCGTAACATTGGGAAAATCATTTGTCATATCACCTTCTATTTCTATTGGTTGGATGGCATAGATGTGTTCCTAGACACCGCTCTATGCTTGTAATTGTTACTACCAACTTAATATGAATCAACGAGATCACACACCTATAAGGATTAGACTGGAAGGAATGTTAACTATTTGGACTAATTAACATATTGGGTCAATGATAAAAACGCAATTACATGCAAAGTTAGTTGGACTAAGTTGCAAAGTGGACTAATCCGTGTAAGGACATGATTTGTTTTGGGGAAAATTTGTGGTTAATAAGGAGTTATTAACTATATAAGGGGAGTCCTAACTTTATTATTTCACAAGATTTGTCATTAATAGAAATAAGAGAGCAAGGAGAGAGACCCCAAAAGGAGCCACCCCCATACCCGTCGGCCTCCCAAGGTGGTTCGGCAACCTCTTGACTCCGGTTTGAGTGATCCTTTTGCTTCCCTCTTCAAAATAGGTAAAACAAGACGTGAGGGTGATTTTAGTTCGCAATCCTAGGTGTGGATATCGGTAGAGACGAAGACACTATTCTTCCTTGTGATCACACGAACATACAAGGTACACAATTGTCTTCCTTTATCAGGTTAAGATGGCTTAACCTGCGATTCGAGTATGGATTTGATTAGAAAATTATTATTGTATTTCCGCTGCGTATCCTGCATCAAACCCTACAAAATCCTCTAGCAACCACTCGTGCCTTCTACTTGATTCCCTATGCCTGTGAAAGTCCGTAATTCTTTCTTAAAACCCATTTGCAAATGACTACCGTTTCGTCGTGCTACCAGTTTTACAGGCTCCCATGTCGCGTTCTTGCTAAGATACTCCATCGCTTCTCCCATTGGGGCAATCCATTGTGCTGACTTTGATCCTGAAATCGCAGCCGTGTACGTGGACGGCTCATCCTTCACCTCTTTTCCAATGCATAAACCACCATACTGTCATCCACGTATCTAGCTGGAGGGTTTATAACCCTCCTTGGTCGTCATACAGAAATAATTTAATGTCGAGGTTCCTCTAGTGGTGCGCTTCTCGCTCTTCCGTAACTAGTAGTGTTGGCGATTCTGGCTCCTTGGTGACCCTAGTTCTGAACATATAACTGTAGTTAAATACTACACATATGCTAAGTATAATCTTGATCGTGTACCCCTTCACACCTGTGCCAAAGCCCATGAAAACTCAATTTTTTTCTCTTTGTCCTAGTTTGTCATCATTCACATGATAATAAGAAGCGTAACAAAAAAAACCCTCGGATTATATTAATATGCTGCCTTTCCGGTCCCATATCTCAAAAGTTTTCTTTCAACCAATAGATGTGTGCGGGCTCCAACTTCTGAGATAACATGTTGTTGATACGGTCTCCCCAGAAACACCTAGAAAGACCTACATTTGAAAGCATTCATTGTGCTTTCGAAAAAAGTGTTTGATTAATCCTATCAGCTACACCATTCTGCTATGGTGTTTCCAAACCTTGTGATGGTGAGAAATAACCTGATCCTTGCAAAATTCATCAAACGCAGATGAACAAAACTACATGCCATTGTCCGTGCGTAGTCTCTTCACCTTCTTTCTCGCTTGATTCTTTACTAGTGTCTTCCACTCCTTGAATTTTCAAAAAGCTTCACATTTGTTTTTTATTACAAATATCGGAGTCATCCTAGAGTAATCATCAATGATATTCAGAAAATACATGTGACCTCCCAAAGACTTAACTCGAGAGAGATCATAGCAATACGAATGGATATAATTCAAAGTGTCCTTAGCTCTATGAATTGCTTTCGGGAACTTGCTACGCAGTAACTTCCCGAACACACAATGCTCACAAAACTCAAAGCTCAAGGACTTGTGCAGCGAGAAGACCATTCTTAGAGAGTTCTAGCAGCCCACATTCACTCATTTGACCAAGCCTCATATGCCATAGCTTGGTTTGATCAGTTTCCTAAACCTCAGCCGAAGCAACTCCGACAAATCCTATAATCGTTGAACCTTGTGGCACGTACAAATTTCCATCCTTGAATCCCTTCAGGATCACATCCGAACCCTTTCAGACGTTTAAATATCCACCTTCACCCTTGAAATTGTATCTCTTGTTGTTGAGTAGACTCAGAGAAATCAGATTCTTTGTAGTGGCACATGTCTGACATCCTTCAATGTGAAAATCTTTCCTTCATGCATCTTGAAACTAACCGAACCGCTTTCAATCACCTTAAAGAAAACTCCATTTCCATATGAACATTACCCCCCATTTGCATGGCTATATGTCAAAAATATATCTTCTTGTTAGAAAAAATATCATAGGAAGCCCTAGATTTAAGAAACCGCACATCGGATGGATGCGTGAGATAATACTCTAGCAAAACTTAACCCTCTTCAGAAGAGTTCTCACCTTATGGAAACTTCTGCACATCCGTATTTGTTCCTCTTGCTTTCTTGTGGGACAAAACCCTTTTCGAGTGCCCCTTTTCCTTAGACATAGCACTTACATCCTTATGTACCTTAGAGCCTCATAATTTCTTCTTACTCTTTTTACCCTTCTTGCCTATTGTTTCTATCAAGCCGGAAGCTTGATCATATGTGTAGGGTTTTGATCATGGATACGCAGCGGAAAAACAAATATAATCCATGAAATACCCTCCAAGGATCACAGGACAAGAGACATAACGATGGTAAGGGAAGAAATCAAGTTACACACCTTAGGGTTTCTCCTGTGATGACTTGTAACGTGAATTGTGTCACGTTCTCTATAGTTGATCCATGCCTAGAGTTGAATTCTAGATCTTCCTTCTCCTTTGTGCTAGCCCGGAATGGAGGAAGAGGAAGAAGAAATCACACAACGCGAGGAAACAAGGAGGATCGGCCACCTTGTTTGGGCCGACAGGATGGGGCGGCGACAAGGGGGCGGACGGGTCCCTCTTGCTTGCTCTCTCCTTTTTGTTCTCTCCCACTCAAGTTATGAACTAAAGGCTCATAAGTGTGGGAAGGAAGGAAGGAGCATCCTTATATAGTCCAACAAATCCTTGCCAACTACCTAAAGGACCCATTCTAGTCCTACTAGAATTCGGTTTGGTCCCTTCCTTGCAAATTAGTCCTACTAAGTTTGCAAGGTGTTGCAAAGTGATCCTTCTAATTAATTAATCCTATTAATTAATTCCCAAATCTAGTTCAACTCTATATAGTGTGTGACCGCATAGCTTCTATCTAGTTGGTAGCAAAAATTTGCTAATATGGAGCGGTTTCTAGCAAAACATCCATTCTAGCCAACTAGTTGAATAGTCATCCGACAAACCTTGTACAAGTAATTGTCTCATCCCGTTGTCTCTATATCCGGATTGGACACGAGAGATACAAGTCACACTCGTATATCCAATCCATAGTTTCTCGATCCATGGGAATAGCCTTATTCGTGCAAATAACATCAGTATCCTATATTGATTTATTTGAGTCTGGCCAGACATTCTATAAGCACTATCCCTCGAGTGGCTTAGGATATTTTCTCCCGTTATGTGGGAGGGACAAATTCTATCTACGTCCACTACGATCTCTAAGCTTGCTTCTTATTGTATCCGGTACACGCCTTTATAACTACCCAGTTACGGTGTAGCGTTTAACGCTACCAATATCACAATAATCCACAACTAGAATATCTAGTGACTTCAAGTCTAAGGATGACAATACCGTTGCACAACGAGAAGCACTTGTGACTTAACATAACGCGTATGTAGCCTTCTCGGAGATGGGTCAATCTGGTGCGCCATTACCCTTAATGCACACCCATGTGTTGGATCATGATATCTCCATATCAATCCAACCCCATACTAGTCTATAGATGATTGTCCCATTAATCATTATACAGGACTAGGGATATTTAAGATAAACAACACAATTGTAAATCTAAGGACTTCATTATATTAAATTGTTGGAATAGATGCCCTAGAGGCAATCTAGTTTAGTATGAATTTGTATATGGCTAGAAAATTCATTTATTATTTATTGGATATTTAATATAATGAAGTCCTTAGATTTACAATCGTGTTGTTTATCTTAAATATCCCTAGTCAAGTATAATGATTAAATGGGACAATCATTTATAGACTAGTATGGGGTTGGATTGATATGGAGATATCACGATCCAACACATAGGTGTGCATTACGGAATGTTGCACTGGATTGACCCATCACCGAGAAGGCTACATACACGTTATGTTGAGTCACAAGTGCTTCTCGGGTGCAATGGTATTGTCATCCTTAGACTTGAAGTCACTAGATATTCTAGTTGTGGATCATTGTGATCTTGGTAGCGTCAAACGCTACACCGTGACTGGGTAGTTATAAAGGCGTGTACTGGATACAATGAGAAGCAAGCTTAGAGATCGTAGTGGACGTAGAGAGGATTTGCCCCTCCAACATAACGGGAGCAAATATCCTAGGCCACTCGAAGGATAGTGCTTATAGAATGTCTGGCCAGACTCAAATAAATCAATATATGTGATATTGATGTTATTTGCACGAATAAGGCTATTCCATGGATCGAGAAACTATGGATTGGATATACGAGTGTGACTTGTATGTCTCGTGTCCAATCCGGATATGGAGGCAAAGGGATGAGACAATTACTTGTACAAGGTTGTCTAGATGACTATTCTATTAGTTGGCTAGAATGGATGTTTTGCTAGAAACCGCTCCATATTAGCAAAGAGTTGCTACCAACTAGATAGAACCTATGGGGTCACACGCTATATAGAGTTGTACTAGATTTGGGAATTAATTAATTGGATTAATTAATTAGAAGGATCACTTTTCAAACCCTTGCATACTTAGTAGGGACTAATTTGCAAGGAAGGGACTAAATTGAATTCTAGTAGGACTAGAATAAGTCCTTTAGGTAGTTAACAAGGAGTTGTTGGACTATATAAAGGACCCTCCTTCCTTCCTTCCTCATATAACTTATGCTCTAAAGAGAACATAACAAGAGTGGGAGAGAACAAAGGAGAGAGAGCTAGCAACAAAGGAGGCCGACGCCCCCCTTGCCGCCGCCCTCGTCCCCGTCGGCCAAAAGGAAGGGCCGAGCCCCTTTCTTTGTCCCGTTTTGCGTGATTCCTTCACCCTCCTCTCATTCCGGGCTAGCACCAAGGAGATTGGAGATCTAGGATAACCTCTAGGCGTGGATCAACTATAGAGAACGTGACACTATTCGCGTTTGAAGTCATCAAGGAGAACCCAAAGGTGTGTTTATGATTTCTTACCTTCACTATCGTTATGCATCTAGACTTGTGATCCTTGGAGGGTTTTGCATGGCTATTGTTTGATTATGCTTCCGTTTGCGCGATCCATGAATCAAAACCCTACAGTGGTATCAGAGCCACAGGTCATAGAGCATAAACGTAGTTTATGTGTTACATTCTTGTTGTTTTACACCTTAATTTGTTGATTATCGCGTAAAACAAGACAAATCAAGCATGGGATGCAATTTGTCAATAATTAGATCATAACAAGACCCAATTTTTGCATTGGATGCATGAATTGGTGAGTTTGAGAAATTTTAGGATCTTAGATCTAGGGTTTGGGCATCCTTGGGGAAGAAGGAGTTCTCCCAAAACAAGGAAACAACCAAACTTGGGCTCCAAGCAAGGAGGTTGTTTTGGAAACAACCTCCATAAGGAGGTTCGGCCCCCTAGGGGACCGCCCCCCTTGCTTGCCGCCCAAGATTGGCGCCCTAAGGGGCCGGGCGGCCCTAACCCGCGGGCCTAGCTTGCGGGTTTTGGGCCGGGCCGGCCCTAGGGCCTTTTGGTTCACTCTATTGGGCCCGGGCAATTGGATTGTTGGGCCCATGGACCGTTTTAACCCTAGAAATCCTAAAATCAATTGAAATTGACCAAGCGCGTTAAAATTGGATTTTAACTGTTTATGTGCAAATCGCATGGTGATTGGATATGGCCTTAGGATGTGGTTTGATGTGGATGTTTAATTTTGTGGTTTGGTTTTACGGCCTGCGAGCTGATCAATTAATTGTAATAATTAATTAGGGTTTTATGGCCTGCGTGCCATTTTTTTTCTCAACTTGTGAGATTTATTTTATTTAGTATAGACATTAGCTAGTGCTAGATAAAGTAGATTGTTAGCCAAGATTGAAGAAAAGAAGCCCAAAGCCAAAGAAGCCACAAAAGATGGAGCATGGAGCATGGAGCATTCCACATGACTATGAAGGATGGACCAAAAGATCAAGACGCATGGAGATGTGTTTGCTTAGGGTTCATAGATAATTCCATTGGCTTGGAATTATCTTAGTCTAGAAAAGGCCATATCCACATCACGTTTAATTTCTGTTTTGTGGTTGTTTATTTATTGTCTTATTATTTGTGTGGTTGGTGTATGGATGATGCATGCAATTAGGATAATAAGATAATTAGACAACCCGGATCTATTATTTGGAGTTGTGCCCAAACTCAAATAGATAGATTAGTTGATATTGATCAACAAAAACAATTAAAATTGAATTGAAAAATCCCTCAAAATTCAATATTGTGTTCTTGCCTTCTCGTTATTTAAACACTCATTATCATCATTATTTATCAAGTTCGTGCGTGCCAAAGCATGGCGACTTGGTTCATAATGATGGAATGCGATGGCACGTAACAATGTGCAATTGTTTAGATAAGAGGTTGAGCACAACTAGGCTATTAATTTGATTAAGAAACCTAGAGGCAATCAATTGAGATTATCCATATGGATGGATAAATAAGGAGTTATTTGCCCGATTGAACCAAGAGTTGCATATGGGATGCAATTGGAATTGTTCCTACCTAAGAAGTAGTCGAATTATGGGCGACTTGCCAAAGCAAGCTCATAAGGAGATGTAAAAGATGGATCTTGGCCCACTAGAAAATATAGTGATATTTTCCGCATAAATATCTTGAGGGTTATTAATCCGTAGAAAAATAGTGGGAGCTATATTTAATAAACTAGCCATTATTAAATATAGTCAAAAATTCACAAATACTAAAACTTGCGTATTTTCCTTTTGTAGAATTCCAAATGGCAAACAACTCATCGAGTTCACAACATTCCCTACGATCTGTCCTTGAGAAGGACAAGCTCTCTGGAACCAACTTTCTTGATTGGTACAGAAACTTGAGAATTGTTCTCAAGCAAGAGAAGAAACTGTACGCAATAGAGGAGCAAGTTCCAGAAGGTCCAGAGAACCAGACACCTGCTGCCTTAAAGGCGTATCAAAAGCGTGTTGATGACGCTAATGATGCGGCCTGCCTAATGCTTTGCACCATGACCTCTGAGCTTCAGAAGCAACATGAGAACATGAATGCTGTCGATATGATCGAACATCTAAAGCAGCTCTTCCAAGAGCAGGCGAGGGTAGAGAGGTATGAGGTCTCAAAGGCACTGTATAAATGTCATCTGGCAGAAGGGAACCCGGTGGGACCCCATGTACTCCAAATGATCGGGTACTTGGAGAATCTCGCCGGCTTGGGTTCCCGGTCGGCCAAGAGTTGGCAACCGATCTCGTGTTGCAATCGTTGCCTGAGAGTTATGGACAGTTCATTATGAACTATAACATGAACGAGATCGTTAAACCACTGCCAGATTTGCTCAACATGTTGAGGACGGCTGAACAGAGCATCAACAAGGGTAAGGGCAAGGCCATTATGATGGTGCATAAAGGAAAGGGCAAAAAGTTTGCCTCTTCCTCCAAGGGCAAAGGCAAGACAGTTGCCAAGTCCAAGGAACAAGCCCTTAAGCCTGTTGGTGGCATTGCCAAGGTAGTGACTAAGGGTGAGTGTCACTACTGCAGTCAACCTGGACACTGGAGGAGGAACTGCCCAAAATATCTGGAGGACAAGAGGCTTGGAATAGTGATTCCACCACCACCAGGTACTTTTGTTGTAGATGTCAATTTAACTGTCTCTACATCATGGGTATTAGATACTGGATGTGGATCTCATATTTGTCGAAATATGCAGGATCTAAAGAGAAGTAAAAGATTGGCTAAAGGGGAGGTAGATCTGCGCGTTGGGAATGGAGCAAAGGTTGCTGCGTTGGCCATAGGCGTGTGCGAGCTATCTCTGCCTTCAAGATCAGTTTTAGAATTAAATAATTGCTATTTTGTGCCTGCTATGAGCAGAAACATTATTTCTATTTCTTGTTTGGACAAGGAAGGTTTTATTATTTCAATAAAGAACAATTGTTGTTCCTTTTATTTGAATAATATTCACTATTTTAGTGCGCAATTATTTAATGGACTTTATGTCCTTGATCTAAGCAATCCTGTCTACAACATTAATACCAAGCGGATTAAAATAAATGATTTAAATCCTGCTTATTTATGGCATTGTCGTTTAGGCCACATAAATGAGAAACGTGTATCTAGACTCCATAAAGATGGATTGCTAGACTCATTTGATTTTGAATCATATGAGACATGTGAGGCTTGTTTATTGGGAAAAATGACAAAGTCCCCTTTCAATAAGAAAGGTGAGAGGACTAGTGAGCAATTGGCGCTCATACATACCGATGTGTGTGGGCCATTTGCCACGCCTGCCAGCGGTGGTTATGTCTACTTCTTTACATTTACTGATGATTGCAGTAGATATGGATTTGTGTACCTTATGAGGGCAAAATCCGAATCCTTTGAAGTGTTCAAAGAATTCAAGAATGAAGTAGAGAAGCAACTTGGCAAAATTATCAAGGCTCTACGATCGGATCGTGGAGGAGAATACTTGAGCCAAGAGTTTGACGACTATCTTAGAGAGTGTGGGATCGTGTCCCAACTCACTCCACCCGGAACGCCACAATGGAATGGCGTGTCCGAGAGGAGGAATCGAACCTTATTGGATATGGTTCGGTCTATGATGTGTCAAACCGATCTTCCATTATCATTTTGGGGCTACGCTCTATTAAGTGCAGCTTTCACCATTAACCGTGTTCCATCTAAATCAGTCATGAAGACACCATATGAGATGGGGAGTGGGAGGCGTCCCACACTGTCGTTCATGAGGATTTGGGGCTGCGATGTCTATGTAAAGCGTTTACATTCAGACAAGCTAGGGCGTAAATCGGATAAGTGTAAATTTGTGGGGTACCCTAAGGAAACTAAGTGATACTACTTCTACAATCCAACCGAGAACAAAGTGTTTGTTGCTCGGACCGGCGTGTTTCTAGAAAGAGAGTTTGTCTCTAAAGAAGCAAGTGGGAGGAATGTAGAACTTGAAGAAGTTCAAGAACCACAAATCACTGAACCGAGTATGGAACGTGAACAGGAATCACAAGCAGTTGTGGATCCACCTGTTCAGGTAACACAAGAGCTTCGTAGATCTATTAGAGTGCGCCAGGAACCCGAGTGGTACGGACTTCTCGTAACTGATTCCGGTGACACGATGCTCATAGATGATGAGCCTACTACCTATGAGGAGGCCATGAATGGCTCAGACTCGCAGAAGTGGCTTGAAGCCATGAGATCCGAGATGGAATCCATGTATACCAACAAAGTATGGACTTTGGTGGAACCACCTGATGGGGCGCGGCCCATAGGGTGCAAGTGGGTCTTCAAGAAGAAGATCGACATGGATGGTAATGTGATTACCTATAAGGGCCGATTGGTGGCTAAAGGATTCAGACAGATTCATGGTATTGACTATGATGAAACCTTTTCACCAGTCGCTATGACCAAATCCATCCGAATCCTACTTGCAATTGCAGCATACTACGACTATGAGATTTGGCAAATGGATGTCAAAACAGCATTCCTTTATTGGAATCTCCTCGAGGACGTGTATATGATACAACCGGAGGGTTTTGAGGATCAAAAGCAAGCCAACAAAGTCTGTAAGCTGCAACGATCCATTTATGGATTGAAGCAAGCTTCTAGGAGTTGGAATCGACGTTTTGATGAAGTGGTCAAAGAGTTTGGCTTCATCAGAAACGAAGATGAGTCTTGTGTCTACAAGAAGGTTAGTGGGAGCTCTGTAGCTTTTCTTGTCTTGTATGTAGATGACATACTACTCATTGGAAACGACATTCCCATGCTGCAATCTGTGAAAGATTGGCTAGGAAAGTGTTTCTCAATGAAGGAATTAGGGGAAGCAGCCTATATACTCGGTATAAAGATATATAGAGATAGATCTAAGAGGTTGCTAGGCCAGAGTCAAAGTACATATATTGACAAGGTGTTGAAACGGTTCAACATGCAAGATTCCAAGAAGGGATTCTTGCCCATGTCACATGGAATCACTCTTTCGAAGAGTGGTTGTCCTTCTAATGAGATTGAGAAGGAACGCATGAGTAGGATTCCCTATGCTTCGGCCATAGGATCTATCATGTACGCCATGTTATGTACTAGACCAGATGTGTCATATGCCTTGAGTATGACAAGCAGATACCAATCCAATCCGGGTGAGAGTCACTGGATTGCTGTCAAGAACATCCTAAAGTACTTGAGAAGAACTAAGGATGCTTTCTTGATGTTTGGCGGTGAGGAAGAGTTGCGTGTAAGGGGTTACACTGATGCAAGCTTCCAAACCGATAGAGATGACTTTAGATCACAGTCGGGATATGTGTTTTGCCTGAATGGAGCAGCGGTGAGCTGGAAGAGTTCCAAGCAAGAGACGGTGGCTGATTCTACAACAGAGGCTGAGTACATTGCTGCAAATGGCGCAGCAAAGGAGGCTGTTTGGATCAGAAAGTTTGTTTCTGAACTTGGTGTGGTCCCTAGCATTGCGGATCCAGTAGAGTTGTTTTGTGACAACACTGGGGCGATCGCGCAATCAAAGGAACCCAGATCGCACCAGAAGTCCAAGCATGTGCTCAGGAAGTTTCATCTGATTCGAGATATTATCGATAGAGGAGACGTTCGGATATGCAAGATTCCTACAGATGATAATCTGTTAGACCCGCTTACGAAGCCTCTCACGCAGTGGAAGCATGAAGGGCACAATAGGAGTATGGGCATACGGGATGCGCCAGATTGGCTCTAGTGCAAGTGGGAGACTGTTGGAATAGATGCCCTAGAGGCAATCTAGTTTAGTATGAATTTGTATATGGCTAGAAAATTCATTTATTATTTATTGGATATTTAATATAATGAAGTCCTTAGATTTACAATCGTGTTGTTTATCTTAAATATCCCTAGTCAAGTATAATGATTAAATGGGACAATCATTTATAGACTAGTATGGGGTTGGATTGATATGGAGATAATATAGGTGTGCATTACGGAATGTTGCACTGGATTGACCCATCACCGAGAAGGCTACATACATGTTATGTTGAGTCACAAGTGCTTCTCGGGTGCAATGGTATTGTCATCCTTAGACTTGAAGTCACTAGATATTCTAGTTGTGGATCATTGTGATCTTGGTAGCGTCAAACGCTACACCGTGACTGGGTAGTTATAAAGGCGTGTACTGGATACAATGAGAAGCAAGCTTAGAGATCGTAGTGGACGTAGAGAGGATTTGCCCCTCCCACATAACGGGAGCAAATATCCTAGGCCACTCGAAGGATAGTGCTTATAGAATGTCTGGCCAGACTCAAATAAATCAATATATGTGATATTGATGTTATTTGCACGAATAAGGCTATTCCATGGATCGAGAAACTATGGATTGGATATACGAGTGTGACTTGTATGTCTCGTGTCCAATCCGGATATGGAGGCAAAGGGATGAGACAATTACTTGTACAAGGTTGTCTAGATGACTATTCTATTAGTTGGCTAGAATGGATGTTTTGCTAGAAACCGCTCCATATTAGCAAAGAGTTGCTACCAACTAGATAGAACCTATGGGGTCACACGCTATATAGAGTTGTACTAGATTTGGGAATTAATTAATTGGATTAATTAATTAGAAGGATCACTTTTCAAACCCTTGCAAACTTAGTAGGGACTAATTTGCAAGGAAGGGACTAAATTGAATTCTAGTAGGACTAGAATAAGTCCTTTAGGTAGTTAACAAGGAGTTGTTGGACTATATAAAGGACCCTCCTTCCTTCCTTCCTCATATAACTTGTGCTCTAAAGAGAACATAACAAGAGTGGGAGAGAACAAAGGAGAGAGAGCTAGCAACAAAGGAGGCCGACGCCCCCCTTGCCGCCGCCCTCGTCCCCGTCGGCCAAAAGGAAGGGCCGAGCCCCTTTCTTTGTCCCGTTTTGCGTGATTCCTTCACCCTCCTCTCATTCCGGGCTAGCACCAAGGAGATTGGAGATCTAGGATCAACTCTAGGCGTGGATCAACTATAGAGAACGTGACACTATTCGCGTTTGAAGTCATCAAGGAGAACCCAAAGGTGTGTTTATGATTTCTTACCTTCACTATCGTTATGCATCTAGACTTGTGATCCTTCGAGGGTTTTGCATGGCTATTGTTTGATTATGCTTCCGTTTGCGCGATCCATGAATCAAAACCCTACATAAATATCCAATAAATAATACAATGAATGTTCTAGCCAAAATAAATTCATACTAAACTAGATTGCTTCTAGGGCATCTATTCCAACAGTCTCCCACTTGCACTAGAGTCAATCTGACGCATCTCGTATGCTCATGCTCCTAGTGTGCCCTTCATGCTTCCAATGCACAAGCGGCTTTGTAAGTGGATATGACAGATTCTCATCTGTAGGAATCTTGCATATCCGAACGTCTACTCTATCGATAATATCTCGAATCAGATGGAACTTCCTGAGCACGTGCTTGGATTTCTGGTGCGACCTGGGCTCCTTTGATTGCGCGATCGCCCCAGTGTTGTCACAGTACAACTCGACTGGATCCGCGATGCCAGGAACCACACCAAGTTCAGAAACAAATTTTCTGATCCAAACAGCTTCCTTTGCTGCGCCATTTGCACCAATGTACTCAGCCTTTGTTGTAGAATCAGCCACCGTCTCTTGCTTGGAACTCTTCCAGCTCACCGCTGCTCCATTTAGGCAAAACATATATCCCGAATGTGATCTAAAGTCATCTCTGTCGGTTTGGAAGCTTGCATCAGTGTAACCCCTTACACGCAACTCTTCCTCACCGCCAAATATCAAGAAGGCATCCTTAGTTCTTCTCAAGAACTTCAGGATGTTCTTGACTGCAATCCAGTGACTCTCACCCGGATTGGATTGGTATCTTCTTGTCATACTCAAGGCATATGACACATCTGGTCTAGTACATAACATGGCGTACATGATAGATCCTATGGACGGAGCATAGGGAATTCTACTCATGCGTTCCTTCTAAATCTCATGGGAAGGACAACCACTCTTCGAAAGAGTGTTTCATGTGACATGGGCAAGAATCCCTTCTTGGAATCTTGCATGTTGAACCGCTTCAAAACCTTGTCAATATATGTACTCTGACTTAGGCCTAGCAGTCTCTTAGATCTATCTCTATAGATCTTTATACCGAGTATATAGGCTGCTTCCCCTAAGTCTTTCATTGAGAAACACTTCCCTAGCCAATCTTTAACAGATTGCACAATGGGAACGTCGTTTCCAATGAGTAGTATGTCATCCACATACAAGACCAGAAAAGCTAGAGAGCTCGCACTAACCTTCTTGTAGACACAAGACTCATCTTCGCCTCTGATGAAGTCAAACTCTTTGACTACTTCATCAAAACGTCGATTCCAACTCCTAGAAGCTTGCTTCAATCCATAAATGGATCGTTGCAGCTTACATACTTTGTTGCCTTGCTTTGGATCCTCAAAACCCTCTGGTTGTATCATATACACATCCTCGAGGAGATTACCATGAAGGAATGCTGTTTTGACATCCATCAGCCAAATCTCGTAGTCGTAGTATGCTGCAATTGCAAGTAGGATTCGGATGATTTGGTCATAGCGACTCGTGAAAAGGTTTCATCATATTCAATACCATGAATCTGTCTGAATCCTTTAGCCACCAATCGGCCCTTATAGGTAATCACATTACCATCCATGTCGATCTTCTTCTTGAAGACCCACTTGCACCCTATGGGTCGCGCCCCTTCGGGTGGTTCCACCAAAGTCCATACTTTGTTGGTATACATGGATTCCATCTCGGATCTCATGCTTTCTAGCAACTTCTGAGAGTCTGGCCCTTTTACGGCCTCTACATAGGTAGCAGGCTCATCATCTATGAGCATCGTGTCACCGGAATCGGTCACGAGAAGTCCATACCTCTCGGGTTCCTGGCGCACTCTACTAGATCTACGTAGCTCTTGTGTTACCTGAACAGGCTGTTCCACAACTGCTTGTGGTTCCTGTTCATGTTCCATAATCGGTTTAGTGATTTGTGGTTCTTGAATCTCTTCAAGTTCTACAGTCCTTCCACTTGCTTCTTTAGAGACAAATTCTCTTTCTAGAAACACACCGGTCCGAGAAACAAACACTTTGTTATCGATTGGATTGTAGAAGTAGTAACCCTTAGTTTCCTTAGGGTACCCCACAAATTTACACTTATCCGACTTTGGCCCTAGCTTGTCTGATTGTAAACGTTTTACATAGACATCGCAGCCCCAAACCCTCATGAACGACAGTGTGGGACGCCTCCCACTCCACATCTCATGTGGTGTCTTCATGACTGATTTAGATGGAACACGGTTAATGGTGAAAGCTGCACTTAATAGAGCGTGGCCCCAAAACGATAATGGAAGATCTGTTTGACACATCATAGATCGAACCATATCCAATAGGATTCGATTCCTCCTCTCAGACACGCCATTCCATTGTGGCGTTCCGGGTGGAGTGAGTTGGGACACGATCCCACACTCTCTAAGATAGTCGTCAAACTCTTGGCTCAAGTATTTTCCTCCACGATCTGATTGTAGAGCCTTGATACTTTTGCCAAGTTGCTTCTCTACTTCACTTTTGAATTCCTTGTACATTTTAAAGGATTCGGATTTGGCCTTCATAAGGTACACAAATCCATATCTACTGTAATCATCAGTAAATGTAATGAAGTAGACATAACCACCCCTGGCAGGCGTGGAAAATGGCCCACACACATCAGTATGTATGAGCACCAATTGCTCACTAGTCCTCTCACCTTTCTTATTGAAAGAGGACTTTGTCATTTTTCCCAATAAAAAAACCTCACATGTCTCATATGATTCAAAATCAAATGAGTCTAGTAGTCCATCCTTATGGAGTCTAGATACACGCTTCTCGTTTATATGGCCTAAACGACAGTTCCATAAGTAAGCAGGATTTGAATCATGTATTTTAATCCTCTTGGTATTAATGTTGTAGACAGGATTGCTTAGATCAAGGACATACAGTCCATTAAATAATTGCGCACTAAAATAGTGAATATTATTAAAATGAAAGGAACAACAATTGTTCTTTATTGAAATAATAAAACCTTCTTTTTCCAAACAAGAAATTGAAATAATGTTTCTGCTCATAGCAGGCACAAAATAACAATTATTTAATTCTAAAACTAATCATGAAGGCAGAGATAGCTCGCACACGCCTACGGCCAACACAACAACTTTTGCTCCATTCCTAACGCGCAGATCTATCTTCCATTTAGCCAATCTTCTACTTCTCTTTAGATCCTGCACATTTCGATAAATGTGAGATCCACATCCATTATCTAATACCCATGATGTAGAGACATTTAAATTGACATCTACAACGAAAATACCTGGTGGTGGTGGAATCACTATTCCAAGCCTTTTGTCCTCCAGATATTTTGTGGCAGTTCCTCCTCCAGTGTCCAGGCTGACTGCAGTAGTGACACTCACCTATAGTCACACCTTTGACAATACCACCAACAGGCTTAAGGGCAGGTTCCTTGGACTTGGCAACTAACTTGCCTTTGCCCTTGGAGGATGAGGCAAACCTTTTGCCCTTTCCTTTCTGCACCATCATAATGGCCTTGCCCTTACCCTTGTTGATACTTCGTTCAGCTGTCCTCAACATATTGAGCAAGTCTGGCAGTGGTTTCATGTTCTCTTTCATGTTATAGTTCATGATGAACTGTCCATAACTCTCGAGCAACGATTGCAACACGAGATCGGTTTCCAACTCTTGGCCGACCGGGAACCCCAGTCGGGCGAGATTCTCCAAGTACTCGATCATACGGAGTACATGGGGTCCCACCGGGTTTCCTTATGCCAGATGACATTTGAACAATGCCTTAGAGACCTCATACCCCTCAACCCTTGCCTGCTCTTGGAAGATCTGCTTCAGATGCTCGATCATATCGACATCATTCATGTTTTCGTGTTGCTTCTGAAGCTCAGAAGTCATGGTGCATAGCATAAGGCATGCCGCATCATTAGCTTCATCAACACGCTTTTGATACACCTTTAGGGCTGCAGGGGTATTGTTCTCTGGACCTGCTGGAACTTGCTCCTCTATTGCGCATAGTTTCTTCTCTTGCTTGAGAACGATTCTCAAGTTTCTGTACCAATCAAGGAAGTTGGTTCCAGAGATCTTGTCCTTCTCAAGGAAAGATCGTAGGGAATGTTGTGAACTCGATGAGTTGCTTTTCATTTGGAATTCTACAAAAGGAAAATACGCAAGTTTTAGTATTTGTGAATTTTTGACTATATTCAATAATGGCTAGTTTATCAAATATAGCTCCCACTATTTTTCTAGGGATTAATAACCCTCAAGATATTAATGCGTAAAATATCCTTATATTTACTAGTGGGTCAAGATCCATGTTTCATCTCCTTATGAGTTTGCTTTGGCAAGTCACCCATAATTTGACTACTTTAGGTAGGAACAATTCCAATTGCATTTTCTATGCAACTCTTGGTTCAATTGGGAAAATAACTCCTTATTTATCCATCTGCATGGATAATCCCAATTGATTGCCTCTAGGTTTAAATCATATTAATAGCCTAGTTGTGTTCAACCTCTTATTAAACAATTGCATATTACTTGTTTGTGCCATCGCATTCCATCATTATGAACCAAGTCGCCAGGCTTTGGCACGCACGAACTTGATAAATCATGATGATAATGAGTGTTTAAATAACGAGAAGGCAAGAACACAATATTTGATTTTTTAGGGATTTTTCAATTCAATTTTAATTGTTTTTGTTGATCCAGTTTGGGCATAACTCCAAATAATAGATCCGGGTTGTCTAATTATCTTATTATCCTAATTGAATGCATCATCCATACACCAACCACAAAATAATAAGACAATAAAATAAATAACCACAAAACAGAATAAAACGTGATGTGAATATGGCCTTTTCTAGACTAAGATAATTCCAAGCCAATGGAATTATCTATGAACCCTAAAAGCAAACACATTTTCATGCGTCTTCATCTTTTGGTCCATCCTTCATAGTCATGTGGAATGCTCCATGCTCCATGCTCCATCTTTTGTGGCTCCTTTTGGCTTTGGGCTTATTTTCTTCAATCTTGACTAACAATCTACTTTATCAAGCACTAGCTAACAACTATACTAAATAAAATAAATCTCACAAGTTGAGAAAAAAAATGGCTCGCAGGCCATAAAACCCTAATTAATTATTACAATTAATTGATCAGCTCGCAGGCCGTAAACCAAACCATAAAATTAAACAATCAGACCCAACCACATCCTAAGGCCGTATCCAATCACCATGCGATTTGCACATAAACAGTTAAAATCCAATTTTAACGCGCTTGGTCAATTTTAATTGATTTTAGGATTTTCTAGAGTTAAAACGGTTAATTGGGCCCAACAATCAAATTGCCCGGACCCAAAAAGAGGACCGCAAGGGCCTTGGGCCGGCCGGTGACAGCTTGAAAATGGACTAGTCTGGGACATCTTTTTACCATTGGTTTTAACCTTGTGAGAGTTGAGTTTGCCCATTTTCAGCTTATTTTCCACCTGATACGAGGCAGAGATTTATAGGACATGATTACAAGATTTGAGTAATTTCATGCATACTTTTGTTTGTTGGATATGATCGCGGGTACATGTTATAATGTGCAGGTAACAGGTGCCGAGAAATGCATGAGATTAACTTGGATGGGAGGCAGCGTGTGAGGAAAGCTGAGCAGAAAAAAAAGAGGAAAAAGTCTAAGTTGTGCGTTCAAACGCAGGGCACCTGCGTTCAAACGCACCAGATGGCAGCAGCGGGAAAATGGCGGAAAAAGGCTAAGGCGTGCGTTCAGACGCACGGCCTGCGTTCAAACGCAGGGTTCAAATTCAGAAGTGCGGAAAAGCTAAGGTGTGCGTTCAGACGCACACCCTGCGTTCAAACGCAGGACTCAACATCAGCAGAAGAAAAGACCAAGTCGTGCGTTCAAACGCAGGGGAGCTGCGTTCAAACGCACGTGTCCGAGAAGCCAGAAGCCAGAGGAAGGAAAATCGGTTAAGGCCTGCATTCAAACGCAGGATGAGTGCGTTCAGACGCACTGCGTTTGAACGCAGGTAAGATGCGTTTGAACTCACGGAGGGTTTCCAGAAGCTTCCAGGACGGCTCTTTTTGAGGGTAAAACAGGAATTTCGTGCATCAGTTTTGGAGACTGTGGCAGTATAAAAGGAGGTGTCCCAGCACTGAATTAGGGTTACAGATACACACTCATACATCTATCATCATCATCACAGCAGCCAGTTTCAGAGCCGTCAGGATTGGAGCAGAGCAGGATTGGAGCAGTTTTTCAATATTCAGCCAATAACTTGTTTGATCTTTTCTCTCTTTTATGAAACGTTGTTTTTCAATAATGCAAGCTAGCTAGACCTTTTTCCTAGGTTCTCGGTGAACCTAGGGTTTATGAATTCAGCAGACTTGGTTGTTTGATTTTCAGATGCATGGCTAGCTAAGCCTTAATACAGGATGGATTGTTTATTATTCTGTCTTTGGTTTTATTCACATACATGAATGGCTTGATCACCCAGTAGTGTTAAAGACAGGATCTGGTGCGCGAGAGTGACCAGTGAGAGTTAGGAAGAAAAGACAAGATTTAGTACCTTGCCTTGATGGACCGAGAGGTGAAAAGAATCAGGGGACTAGCCCAGAAGCATTAGACCAACTGTTAGACGTTTAGGGGGAGACCGAGAGGAGAACCTGTAACCCTAGCAGACTTAGAACGAACCTGCAGATTTAGGTGGACCGAGAAGACCCGAACATCTGTAGGAAAGTGATACGTACATGAGACCGAGAGGAGATTGTACTGTTGGTATGCTGGCATAAACAAAACCACCTTGTGTTTCTGAAATCGAATATACCATGAAAGCTGGAGATTAACCCTAGGAGATCCTGGGACCTAGACTCTTAGAATTACTGATTTTTACAACTACAATAATTTTTGCAAAGTATTTAAAAGAAAAGTAAAATAAGCTTTTCTAAATATTGTTTTATTTACTGCAATTTAGTGAGTAGAATCAAATCCCAAACCTTCCTCCTTTTTACAGACTTTGTGTCTAATTCTAATTCTAATAAGCAAAACTTAAACTGTTCTCGAGGGTTCGACAACCAGAGTCACAATTACATACTCTATATTACTTGATCGTACACTTGCGAAAAAGCAGATAGATTTACGCTGTCAAGTTTTTGGCGCCGTTGCCGGGGACGGTTACAGTTTTGTTAAAAAGACATTAGAATAAGTCTCAAAGTTTTTCTTTTTACGTTTATTTTCTTTTGACTTACTGCTCTTGAATTCTGATTTTCAGGGTATTCTAGTTTATGTCCAGATTGCCTAGCAAACTGGTATCACCACTTGAAAATCCCGAAAAAGTTTTCAGAGAGCAAAGTCGCAGACACCGAGCCGCGATGTCTGAGCACGGGGAAGACACAACAACCGAAACAGGAACACCCACAGGGCAGCAGCAACGTACTCCAGCACAGATGGCTCTTTACATTGAAGAGCTGATAGCAGCAGGCTTTGCTTCCAGGAACAATCAGAGGACTTACAACAGGTCTGGGAGGGCAATAGTCGAAAATTTTGAAGTCCCAACCGGAGGACATCAACCAGCCATCGTGGTACCACCCATTACAGCAGAACACTTCGATCTGAAATCATCCACCATTCAGACCGCCCAGACTCATTTTCCTTTCAATGGGAAAGCAGATGAAGATCCAAACGAATTCCTCGGAAAGTTTGAAGATTACTGCAACAAGATTAAATATAAAGGAGTCGAAGCGGATACGCTAAAGCTGATTTTATTCCCATACTGCTTTTTCGGAACAGCAAAAGACTGGCTGGAGGCAAGACCACCGAGGTCCATCACTACCTGGGATGGGTGTGTTACTGATTTTCTGGCAAAGTTCTACCCCGCATCCCGTGTGATCAAGCTGCAGAGTGAGATCTTATCGTTCAAACAGAAGATGGGGGAAACGGTGGTAGACGCATGGGACAGGCTGATGAGACTTGTAAAAAAATGCCCCAATCATGGCTTCGGGGACGCAAAAATTCTGCAGGTATTCTACCACGCTCTCGTCAGGGAGAATGCTGACAGGATTGATCGGGAAGCTGGGGGTAACTTCTTATACCATGTGGATAAGGATGGAGCATATGAACTGATGAAACAATTAGCCAAACAGGATACTCGCCTGTTTGATGACCACAGGCTCACAGCGGTAGTAGAACCAGTGGCTGACGACAGGATTGACAACCTCACGAAAGTGGTACAGGACTTAGTTAAAAAGGGGTATACAGAGAAGAAGCCAGTGGCATCAGTGGAGGAACCTGACCTTGACGCAGCAATTATGGAGCTTCAGACCGAAGATGCCAACTATGTTCAGCAGCAGTGGGATCCTAGTCGCTACAGACCAGGCACACGTGACCATCCAGGGTTCCGCTACGGAAATCCCAATGCAGCAGTCTATGCACCAGGATTCCAGCACAGGCCACAGGCACAACAGACGGCCCCAGCACAGCACGCACCAGCAGCACCACCACAGCTAAATTTGTCACAGCAACATTTTGAGTCCTATATGGAGAAATTCAATAAGCAGTGGGAAACTAGATTCGCGCAGATGGAGTCATTAACTGCCGATGTAAGCCAAATGAAGATTGCTATCCGCAACTTGGAGGTGCAGAATGGTCAGCTTGCACAGAACCAGGCAGAACGAGCCCCAGGGAATTTACCATCAAATACAGTGAACAATCCACGCGCTCAAATCAATGCTATCACAACTCGGAGTGGAATTGCACTGCAGGATCCACCGTATCCCAGTCATGCACGGGCTGAAAAATCAAAAATTATTGAACAGGAAGTGATTGACAGGGAAGACAGTTCAACCGTAAACTCTCAGAAAAGGGGTTCGGTCGAGCAGGAAGCAGAGCAGACTAATGAGGGAAGTCCAGAATTAGTGCATATCTCTAAGGAGGTACCCTACCCTCTGAAGACACGCAAGAGAGATGACAGCAAAGACTACGCCAGATTTCTGGAGGTATTCAAGCAATTACAGATAAACATACCTTTTGCTGAAGCACTTGCCAAAATGCCTACATATGCGAAATTTCTTAAAGACATATTGTATGGGAGAAGGCGAATGAGTGACTTCGAAACAATGAATCTGACGGCAGAAACGAGCAGTTGTGTAAAAAATGGTCTACCACTGAAAAAGAAAGACCCTGGCAACTTTGTTATTCCAGTAACCCTGGGCAGTGCATACACAGGAAAAGCTTTATGCGACTTGGGTGCCAGCATCAATCTGATGCCACTGACCATCTTCAAAAGTCTGGGAGTCGGAGAGCCACATCCAACAAGAATTATGCTTCAAATGGCTGACAGATCTGTGAAACCCTCCTATGGAGTAATTGAAGATATCCTGGTAAAAGTTGGAGAGCTTATTTTTCCAGCAGACTTTGTGATTCTGGACATGGAGGTTGGAGAGGTCCCGCTAATCCTGGGCAGGCCTTTCCTAGCAACCGGTGAAGCCATTATTAACTGCAAAAGTGGGGAGTTGTCCATGCAAATCAACGAGGAAAAAGTGAAATTTAATGTTTTCAAATCTCTCCAGCTTCCTGACCATTATGGGCATGAAAACTGTTTCGCAGTAGAGGTAATTGATGATCTGGAGAATGAGGAAATGGAAAATTTAGGGGAAGAATTTGAGGACATGTATCCAGAGGAAACAGAGGAGCAGCAGGGTGAGCAGATCATGGGAACAGAAAGCTGGGTCACGCTATATAGGGACGAAGGAGGCGAGCAGAAAATGACACTGGTCCCATCACTCCAGGAACCACCTGTCTTGGAATTAAAACAGTTTCCAGACCACCTCAGGTACGCTTTTATTGGTGAAAATAATACTCTACCGCTAATTGTTTCGTCTCTTTTATCTCAGGAACAGGAACAAAAGCTGCTGGAGGTACTTCGAGAGCATAAAGAAGCAATCGGATGGACAATTGCAGATCTCAGGGGAATCAGTCCTGATTACTGCATGCACAAAATAAGAATCGAAGAAGGAAAGAAGCCAGTCATCCAGCCTCAACGGAGACTAAACCCAATTATGAAAGATGTGGTACGTAAGGAGGTCATGAAGTGGCTAGAAGCAGGAATTATATACCCCATATCAGACAGCACCTGGGTCAGTCCTGTCCAGTGTGTACCGAAGAAAGGGGGTATTACAGTAGTACAGAATGCTGATCAGGAACAGATCGCCCAGCGCACTGTCACTGGCTGGCGGATCTGTATGGACTATCGGAAGCTGAATGATGCCACTCTAAAAGACCACTTTCCGCTGCCATTCATGGATCAGATGTTGGACAGACTAGCTCACCATGCTTAATACTGCTTCCTCGACGGGTATTCTGGCTACAACCAGATCTATATAAATCCAGAGGATCAAGAAAAGACGACGTTCACCTGCCCATATGGAACGTTCGCCTTTAGACGGATGCCATTTGGATTGTGCAATGCTCCATCAACATTCCAAAGATGCATGATGGCTATTTTCTCTGATATGATAGAGAAAAATTTGGAAGTTTTCATGGACGATTTTTCGTTATTCGGAGACAGCTTCGAAGACTGCTTATACCATCTGGCCAGAGTTCTGATCCGCTGCAGAAAAACAAACCTGGTACTCAACTGGGAAAAATGCCACTTCATGGTTACAGAAGGAATAGTGCTGGGACACAGGATTTCCAGCAAAGGACTGGAAGTAGACAGGGCAAAAATAGAGGTGATCAAGCAGCTGCCATATCCAACCACAGTAAGGGAAATTAAGAGTTTTTTGGGCCACGCAGGTTTTTACAGAAGGTTTATTAAAGATTTCTCAAAAATTACAAAGCCACTATGTAATTTGTTGGGAAAAGATGTGCCCTTCGGATTTGATGAAGCCTGCAAAGAAGCCTTTGACGTGCTTAAAGAGAGGCTGACAACTGCACCCATTATCACAACGCCAGACTGGACCCTCCCGTTCAATCTGATGTGCGACGCCAGTGATTACGCAGTGGGCGCGGTACTGGGACAACGGAAGGACAAGGTGTGCAGTGTCATCTGCTATGCCAGCAGGGTCCTGAATGAGGCACAGATTAATTATGGGACTACAGAGAAGGAGCTGCTGGCAGTCGTTTTTGCCCTGGATAAGTTCAGATCCTACCTGGTAGGTTCAAAAGTCATCATATTCACAGATCACAGTGCGCTGAAATACTTACTGGAGAAGAAGGATGCAAAGCCAAGGCTGCTGCGTTGGATTCTGCTGATGCAGGAATTTGATGTCGAAATCAGGGATAAAAAGGGAGTTGAAAATGTGGTAGCTGATCATCTATCTCGCCTGGAAAACCCTACAGAAGAACTGGTGCCCATTCAAGAAAATTTTCCAGATGAACATATTATGAAGATCAAGACCAACAGACGGCCCTGGTATTACGCCATAGCCAATTATTTGGTCAATGGAGCACTCCCTGAAGACTTCACCCCTTGGCAGAAAAAGAAGTTTATTTCAGACTGCAAGCAATATTTCAGGGACGATCCTTATCTGTTCAAGCAAGGGGCAGACAATATTCTCCGTCGCTGCATTCCATGTCACGAGATTTTGGAGGTAATACAGCACTGCCACTCAGCACAATGTGGGGGACACTTCAGCGGACCGAGAACAGCCCACAAAGTACTGCAGTCAGGATTTTTCTGGCCAACAGTCTTCAAGGATTGTCATGATTATGCGCAGAGTTGCGATCGCTGCCAACGGACAGGAAATATTTCCCAGCGGAATGAAATGCCCATGACACTTTGGCAGGAAGTCGAGCCTTTTGATGTTTGGGGTATCGATTTTATGGGTCCATTCCCTTCATCTCTGGGAAATCTCTACATCTTACTGGCAGTGGATTACGTGTCAAAATGGGTGGAAGCAATAGCCTGTTAGAAGAACGATGCGGCAGTCGTGGAAAGATTCCTTAAACGTAATATCTTTACCAGATTCGGAACACCGAGAGCCATGGTCAGTGATGAAGGTTCTCATTTTATCAATAAGGTCTTTGACAAAGTTTTAAAGCAATATGGGGTGTCTATCCATAAGGTGTCACTGCCTTATCACCCTCAGGCAAACGGGCAAGCAGAGGTGTCCAACAGAGAGATAAAGAGCATACTGGAAAAAACTGTGAATCCTGGACGCAAGGACTGGTCGTTAAAGCTGGATGATGCGCTCTGGGCATACAGAACTGCTTATAAAACCCCACTGGGAATGTCCCCATACCAGCTGGTGTTTGGTAAAGCATGTCACTTACCAGTAGAATTGGAACACAAAGCATACTGGGCAATCAAGTAGCTAAATATGGATCACAGTTTATCAGGAAACAAACGGAAGATGGCACTCCTCGAACTAGAAGAATTCCGTATAACTGCTTATGAGAGTGCCAAAATTTAAAAAGAAAAAACAAAGAAGTGGCATGACAACCGCATTCTACCAAAGAAGATAGAAATCGGGCAGAAGGTTCTCCTCTACAACTCAAGGATGAAATTCTATCCAGGGAAGCTGCGCTCAAGATGGTCTGGACCATTTATTGTGAAGGACATTACATCATGGGGAGTGGTGGAGCTGGAAAACCCGAGGGATAATACAGTTTTCAAGGTGAATGGGAACAGAGTTAAGCCATACAGGGATCCTCAGGAAATCATGGAGGTAGAGGCAATCTACCTCGACCTTCCGTGATTACAACAGAGGTAACAAAGTCGGGCTGTCGACTGTAAATCACAAGCGCTGGTTGGGAGGCAACCCAACATAGATTAGTTGTTTTTATATAATTTTTACAATGTTCATAATTTGAGAGAAAAGTGAGAAAGAGGGGTTTAATGTTGAACTCAGTTTTTCAGGAAGCAGAGGCGTGCGTTCAAACGCAGGAGACATGCGTTCAAACGCACATGTGCGTTCAAACGCAGACACCCTGCGTTCAAACGCAGACCCACCAACAGACAGAAGAAACACTGGAAATGGCTAACACTTATGCGTTCAAACGCAGACCTCCTGCGTTCAAACGCAGATCACACAGTGAAAATTTCCAGCCACCAAGTGGTGCGTTCAAACGCACAAGGTGCGTTCACACGCAAGTAGGAAAAGATGGGTTGGAAAAACCTAAGGACGTGCGTCTAAACGCAGAAGGTGCGTTCGAACGCAGGAACCAATCAGCAGAGAATTTCTAGAGTCAAGGAATGCGTTTAAACGCAGATCACGTGCGTTCAAACGCAGCTCATCAGAAGCATTGCAGAAGCTAAGCATTGCGTTTAAACGCAACTCATGTGCGTTCAAACGCAAATCAACAAGCCCAGAAAATTCAAAGAACTTCAAGCACTGCGTTCAAACGCACATCATGCGTTCAAACGCAGATCAAGAGAATTTCAAAATTTCCAGAAAAGTGGAAGACGTGCGTTCAAACGCAGAAGCTGCGTTCAAACGCACATTCGAGCGGGATCAGAAATTTCGGAAAAATTTGAAAAAATTTGAAATTTAGGGGCCATTCTGCAATTTCTGAAAATTTGCCTATATATACTGTACGGATGACAGTGACTCATTTTCACCCAAGTCATCCAGTTTTCAACTCTCTCTCTAGAAATTCTCTCTGCCCTAGCAGCCGCCAGAAGCAGTCTGCCGCCAGCAATCTCCGACGACCGCCGCAGGACCACCCGAAGGTCAGGAACAGTGTGGGGGTGGTCAAACTCATCCGATCCAAACACCGACAGATCCACTTCAGAGAGCAATTTCCAGATCTGTACCCGTAAGATTCACTCCGGGTAACCAGGTTCTATCTTCTCCTTCTCTTTGAATATTTTCATTTTTTCTGTTTGAATCTTGAAATGGATGAGGATAGCCCTTACATGAGGCCTGATAGGGCGATTGCACCTTTGAACATCATAGACTGCAGATTGCTTAGGGTTGACCATTTCTGCGACCATAGGTTTGTTAACATGGAGGCTCACCGTTTCTTTCTGCAAGACAAAAAGATTCGGTATGACATACCTGCTGAGAGGACCTTTCCCCGTGATAGAGTAGCAATGGGGGATGAACTGTTCAACTATACTGGGCAGGATCATTTTGGGGATTTGTTTACTGGTTTTACCAATCTGCAAGTCAGTTCTGTGCTGGCTAAGGAGATTTACAGCAATCTCCAGCAGTGCATGAACAGTGAAGCCCAGTCAATTGACTGGATTTACTACAGAAAGAGATGGATTCGAATCACCCCAGAGAGTATCCGAGAGAGTCTGGGTCTGGAATTAGTGTTGGATGATTGTCAGTTTCAGGAACTGAGGCGTCATCCATCTGAACAGCTTAGTGAGCAGATCTTGACCACCCTGTGTGCTGGTGTACCAGACGCTGCTTGGTACTATCCTGAACGGAGTCCTTCCTACCGGAAACTCCCTGCGACCTACCTGATTCGAGAGGCGAGATGGTGGACTGAGTGGGTGAACAACAGAGTTGTGGGTATTAAACACTTTACCCGAATTGATTATAACATTGTCCTTTTGGTGTACTGTGTGATGGCCCGAGAGCCTGTGAGCCTCCCGGAGATTATTTGTGAGTTTTTCCGGGAACGAAGAGAGACCCACAGCAAGAAGTGTTTGGGTCTCCTGGGGATGTTAACAAAAATGGCGCAGGATTATCTGGTGGTTATTCCTGGCGAGCTGAGAGATATTCGACCAGTTCAGGTACACAAGTACCGAAACATGACATGTGCGTTGCATGAGGCCGTGCATGGGCCTCCAGAATTTGTCCAAGTGGACGATGATGATGATGATGCTCCACCTCAGGGTGGGGGTGTTGGCATGCCACCACCACATCCTCCCGGTGATGGGGGTTTTCCAGCCTTACCAGGTCCCTTCCGACTGTCACGATCTGCCAGTTCCAGTGAACACAGGCAGGCTGAACCCGACTTAGGGCAGTCCAGCAGAGGGGCCAGGCGCAATTCTTTTGGGCGCCTGGAGAGGACTGAGCATGAGGAATGGGTCAGAAAGAAAATTAAGGCCCAAGAAAAAGTACAGAACTACCTGGTAAGGACGGTCAAGAAAATGGCCAGGGGTCTTGGAAAGTTGTTCAAGACCCAGAAGCATATTTACCACGCTAACACAGCCGCATTGAGAGCTCATGAGGCGGCACTCGCTGAAATTCAGAGCAACATGCGTGGTAAGAGATTTAACTTTCCGGACCGCTATTCGAGTGATAATTTTCCCAGTTGGACAATGGAGGATAGTCGGCCATATGATAGCTTCTCTGGCCATGACCCCACACCGAGTCCGGAACACGCAGACAGCGTTGGTGACCCCGGCAGACCCGGTACCCAGTACCCACCTAGGAGAGAGCATGCAGACCCAGGGGCCAGCAGTGCCCATCCCGGTGCCAGCCACGCTGGTACCGCTGCCGCAGCACGCCATGCTGCGAGGAAACGCGCCAGGGGGCGAACCCCTTCACCATCTCCAGAGCCGACTGACCAGTCTACTCCGGAGAACACAGATTCTAGTTACAGGCCAGATCAGTAGAGTCGCGAGGACGCGCCACATCTAGTGTGGGGGTGGGGAATCGTGTCCTCCTGCATAGCCGTGTCAGCATATTTTTGTCCATTTTATTTTTAATTTTATTTTCATTTTTGAGTCAGCACGTTTTTTATGTTGAGTCTACCCACCAACTTTTCTGACCTTGCATGATAAAAAAAAAAAACGAAAAAAATAAATAAATATAAAATATAAATAATTTAAATTTTTTTGAAAAAGGGCAACTTGGGACCTAGAAACTGAAGAGAATCCAATGAAAGAGCTTATGAGAGTAGGAAGCACCGTAGTAGGGATACTTCAAATTTTAGTGTTTTGTGCGCAAGTCCCACGACAGGATGTCCTGGGTATTCAAGAATGTGGAAAGTAGATAACAGGCATACTTTTGACTTCTCTAGTGTGCTAGGCGGATTTGGTCCTTAGATAATTGAATATTCTGTTTCCTGTGGAAACTTGTGGACTCTTGGAATCTGGGGTGGACCTTCGTGTAGAGTCGGTTTTATGCGGTACAAGTCTTTGGCCTAAGCGAAGTTGGAGAATGTACACCACCATCCCTTAAGGTGGTTCCAAGAGAAAATCCTAAAAAGCCCGCACTCTTAAAGCTCTACTGCACAGTTGTAAAAAACAGAGGAGATTTATTAAAAAAAAAAAAAAAAAAAAAAAAAAGAGAAAAACAAAATAATCTGAAAAAAAATTATTTGTGCTTAAAGGAGAAACAACATAATGTGCTTCCATTCACATGGAAAATTTGGATTCAATCCAATTTAGAGCTTAAGAGGGAAATTAAAGTCAAGCCGTATTACACAGGAGTTGTGTCTCCCAGCAATGGGACAATTTGCAAATCAAACGCAATAACGGCTAAGAGGGTCTGAAAACCTCAAATGACTTGGCGAAGAAAAATTATCTAGTAACTTAAGAAGCCTGGACCCTCTAAGTCAAAAGACGTGCTTTATCTTGGTTGGTTTGGTGGATGTTTGGGGACACCTTAGTAGTTTGTGCACATGATCAGTTTATACCATTTCTTGCTGCGCGTTGTGGAATTTCAAAATAAGCTTGTGAGGATTTGATGATTTCAGTTTATGATAGAGAGGTTGCCCAATCTCAGAGAAAAAAAAAAAGAAAAGAAAAAAAAAAAGTTGTTGTGTCTTGAGTCAGTTTGTGTATATTCTGTATCTGAGTCAGTCATCTATCGAGTCTTTTGGTCTGTGTCATGAATCTGTGAAAAAGGGGAGTATGCAATTAAAGTATGCAAAAGATGGGTCTGCAAGGCAGTATGCAAGGGTCTGCTCGGGACGAGAAGAGTTTAGTGTGGGGGTATTTTGACAGCTTGAAAATGGACTAGTCTGGGACATCTTTTTACCATTGGTTTTAACCTTGTGAGAGTTGAGTTTGCCCATTTTCAGCTTATTTTCCACCTGATACGAGGCAGAGATTTATAGGACATGATTACAAGATTTGAGTAATTTCATGCATACTTTTGTTTGTTGGATATGATCGCGGGTACATGTTATAATGTGCAGGTAACAGGTGCCAAGAAATGCATGAGACTAACTTGGATGGGAGGCAGCGTGTGAGGAAAGCTGAGCAGAAAAAAAAGAGGAAAAAGTCTAAGTTGTGCGTTCAAACGCAGGGCACCTGCGTTCAAACGCACCAGATGGCAGCAGCGGGAAAATGGCGGAAAAAGGCTAAGGCGTGCGTTCAGACGCACGGCCTGCGTTCAAACGCAGGGTTTAAATTCAGAAGTGCGGAAAAGCTAAGGTTTGCGTTCAGACGCACACCCTGCGTTCAAACGCAGGACTCAACATCAGCAGAAGAAAAGACCAAGTCGTGCGTTCAAACGCAGGGGAGCTGCGTTCAAACGCACGTGTCCGAGAAGCCAGAAGCCAGAGGAAGGAAAAGCGGTTAAGGCCTGCGTTCAAACGCAGGATGAGTGCGTTCAGACGCACTGCGTTTGAACGCAGGTAAGATGCGTTTGAACGCACGGAGGGTTTCCAGAAGCTTCCAGGACGGGTCTTTTTGAGGGTAAAACAGGAATTTCGTGCATCAGTTTGGAGACTGTGGCAGTATAAAAGGAGGTGTCCCAGCACTGAATTAGGGTTACAGATACACACTCATACATCTATCATCATCATCACAGCAGCCAGTTTCAGAGCCGTCAGGATTGGAGCAGAGCAGGATTGGAGCAGTTTTTCAGTATTCAGCCAATAACTTGCTTGATCTTTTCTCTCTTTTATGAAACGTTGTTTTTCAATAATGTAAGCTAGCTAGACCTTTTTCCTAGGTTCTCGGTGAACCTAGGGTTTATGAATTCAGCAGACTTGGTTGTTTGATTTTCAGATGCATGGCTAGCTAAGCCTTAATACAGGATGGATTGTTTATTATTCTGTCTTTGGTTTTATTCACATACATGAATGGCTTGATCACCCAGTAGTGTTAAAGACAGGATCTGGTGCGCGAGAGTGACCAGTGAGAGTTAGGAAGAAAAGACAGGATTTAGTACTCTGCCTTGATGGACCGAGAGGTGAAAAGAATCAGGGGACTAGCCCAGAAGCATTAGACCAACTGTTAGACGTTTAGGGGGAGACCGAGAGGAGAACCTGTAACCCTAGCAGACTTAGAACGAACCTGCAGATTTAGGTGGACCGAGAAGACCCGAAAATCTGTAGGAAAGTGATAGGTACATGAGACCGAGAGGAGATTGTACTGTTGGTATGCTGGCATAAACAAAACAACCTTGTGTTTCTGAAATCGAATATACCATGAAAGCTGGAGATTAACCCTAGGGGATCCTGGGACCTAGACTCTTAGAATTACTGATTTTTACAACTACAATAATTTCTGCAAAGTATTTAAAAGAAAAGTAAAATAAGCTTTTCTAAATATTGTTTTATTTACTGCAATTTAGTGAGTAGAATCAAATCCCAAACCTTCCTCCTTTTTACAGACTTTGTGTCTAATTCTAATTCTAATAAGCAAAACTTAAACTGTTCTCGAGGGTTCGACAACCAGAGTCACAATTACATACTCTATATTACTTGATCGTACACTTGCGAAAAAGCAGATAGATTTACGCTGTCAGCCGGCCCTTAGGCCGTCCCTTGCTTGGGCGGCAAGCAAGGAGGGGCGGTCCCCTAGGGGGGCGAACCTCCTTTGGGAGTTGTTTCCAAAACAACTCCCTTGCTTGGTGCCCAAGTTTGGTTGTTTCATTGTATGGGAAGAACTCCTTCTTTCCATAGGATGCCAAAACCCTAGATCTAAGATCCTAAAATTTCTCAAACTCACTAATTCATGCATCCAATGCAAAAACTAGGTCTTGTTATGATTGATTATTGACAAATTTCATCATATGCTTGATTTGTCTTGTTTTACGCGATAAACAATAAATTTAAAGTGTAAAACTATCAAAACGTAACACATAAACCACGTTTATCCTCTACGACCTGTGGCTCTGATTCCACTGTAGGGTTTAGATCATGGATACGCAGCGGAAAAACAACTATAATCCATGCAATACCCTCCAATGGTCACAGGACAAGAGACATAACGATGGTAAGGGAAGAAATAAAGTTACACACCTTAGGGTTTCTCCTGTGATGACTTGTAACGTGAATTGTGTCACGTTCTCTATAGTTGATCCACGCCTAGAGTTGAATTATAGATCTTCCTTCTCCTTTGTGCTAGCCCAGAATGGAGGAAGAGAAAGAAGAAATCACACAACGCGAGGAAACAAGGAGGATCAGCCTCCTTGTTTGGGCGGACGGGATGGGGCGGCGAAAAGGGGGCGGACGGGTCCCTCTTGCTTGCTTGCTCTCTCGTTTTTGTTCTCTTCCACTCAAGTTATGAACTAAAGGCTCATAAGTGTGGGAAGGAAGGAAGGAGCATCCTTTATATAGTCCAACAAATCCTTGCCAACTACCTAAAGGACCCATTCTAGTCCTACTAGAATTCGGTTTAGTCCCTTCCTTGCAAATTAGTCCTACTAAGTTTGCAAGGTGTTGCAAAGTGATCCTTCTAATTAATTAATCCTATTAATTAATTCCCAAAACTAGTTCAAATCTATATAGTGTGTGATCCCATAGATTCTTTCTAGTTGGTAGCAACAATTTGCTAATATGGAGCGGTTTCTAGCAAAACATCCATTCTAGCCAACTAATAGAATAGTCATCCGACAAACCTTGTACAAGTAATTGTCTCGTCCCTTTGTCTCTATATCCGGATTGGACACGAGACATACAAGTCACACTCGTATATCCAATCCATAGTTTCTCGATCCATGGGAATAGCCTTATTCGTGCAAATAACATCAATATCCTATATTGATTTATTTGAGTCTGGCCAGACATTCTATAAGTACTATCCCTCGAGTGGCCTAGGATATTTGCTCCCGTTATGTGGGAGGGACAAATTCTATCTACGTCCACTACGATCTCCAAGCTTGCTTCTTATTGTATCCGGTACACGCCTTTATAACTACCCAGTTACGGTGTAGCGTTTAACGCTACCAAAATCACAATAATCCACAACTAGAATATGTAGCAACTTC
The DNA here is from genome assembly GCA_023055425.1 of Linanthus parryae. Taxonomy (NCBI): domain Eukaryota; kingdom Viridiplantae; phylum Streptophyta; class Magnoliopsida; order Ericales; family Polemoniaceae; genus Linanthus; species Linanthus parryae. The sequence goes on along the minus strand of JALGPY010000012.1, from coordinate 18,149,918 downwards.
AAGTTTAAGGATGAAAATACCGTTGCACCACGAGAAGAACTTGTGACTTAACATAACGTGTATGTAGCCTTCTCGGAGATGGGTCAATCCGGTGCGCCATTACCCTTAATGCATACCCATCTGTTGGATCATGATATCTCCATATCAATCCAACCCCATACTAGTTTATAGATGATTGTCCCATTAATCATTATACTGGACTAGGGATATTAAAGATAAACAACACAATTGTAAATCTAAGGACTTCATTATATTAAATATCCAATAAATAATACAATGAATGTTCTAGCCAAAATAAATTCATACTAAACTAGATTGCTTCTAGGAAATCTATTCCAACAATATGTACCTACACTGCGCCCTTATGGCAATTCCCTAGTATGAAGAGCAGATCTCACATCTTCTAGTGATATGCTGTCTTATTCACATTAAAAGACTGCACAAACGTTTAAAATGATGGAGATAACGAAACCAATAGGATAAGAGCCACATCTTCATCATTCTCCTTCTCTTCAATATTCCGCAAATATAACATAATTGTGTTTAGTAGATCAATGATCCTTAAGAAGCATACCTCATGCCCTCTGCAGACTACACAAAGATGCTTTAGCATCAACTTGCTGATGAGTGACTTCGTCATGTCAGACTCTCCAACTTGAGCCATAAAGCTGCTGACGTGTCTTGATCAGCGACCTTACTGATTACGTCATTCGATAGGCACAACATGATTGTTGAGTGTGGCTTCTCCACCATCAACTTGTACTCCGTCGATGATGCATCCATGCCTTGCTTATTTGTGGAAAATGAACTTCAGACACCGTGGCGCTTCAATAAAGTGCGCATCTTGATCGTCCAAAGACTAAAGTTGTTCCTTCTTACAAATTTGTCGATCTTCAACATCGCTCTGGACATTGCTCTTGGTGGAGTTCAACAACCAATTCACTAATACCAGTTTGTTGTAATGAATTCACCTCACAAACGAATAAACGAAAAGAATAACACAAGGATTTTACGCGGTCGGCAAAAAAAAATTGTTATCTATGTCCACGGCGAAGCAAGAATCCTTTATTTATCAAGAGGAATCTTATTACACATATCATATACATATTAGAGACTAATGGGTCGTATTTATAATGCCTAGACCCTCATAAACGTTTCCAAAACACATAAGGAAACAACACTGGTCGCATCCCTTCAACACGTGGTCGTACGACCAGGCTTGCTGGTCATGAGGCTAGGTGTCAATCGTACGACTACACCACCTGATCCTACGACCAGTAGTGAGTTGAGCGATTCTCCTGTTTGTACTCTGGACAATTTCTTCGATTCAAGGTAATATTATAACAAATTTATTACTAGTATTTTGCTTCTTGAAGTGATATTTAATAGTATTTATATTAAATATATACTACTGTATTAGTGTTTGTATGAACAATCTTTTGCTACATAATTATTTTATAATTATGTGTAATATTATTTTGGTAATACCGAGAATTTTAATTTGTCAGTTATGAAACTTATGATTTTGTTGATAAACTTGGTGTGGGAGGTTAAAACACCCTTCTTCAAATTTGATAAAAATGAAAGATATTATTATTTAACTATCTGATGTAAAAATTAAGGAACGGTGGGAGACGAAAAAAAAAACTATTTTCCACCGAATATTGTGAAATGGTGTCTTTGGGGTAAATTGTGGGAGGCCGAACCATCTTTTCCACAAAATATAGGATTTGGTGTAAAATTTTATCTCAATGGTTCAATACATAGTTTGAAAGACCGTACCATTTCGGCTGAAACTTTACAAAACGTAAAGTTTCGGAGTTAAAACTGTACAAAGACGAGTATGTTTCATTTCTGTCTAAATCCGGCCTGTTTCTGGAATTTTCGGTACTTCGGGGGTGTTTTGGCAAATTTAACAAAATTTCAGTGTGTTTCGCTCGGGGTCATATTATAATTATGAAAAGTACTAGGCCCTCTTATAAAAGCCAAAAAACCCCTAAAAACATAATCACAAACACAGGAACGGAGAAATGGAGAACCGCTAGGGCTCTGTTCCTCTCGATGACTCTTGAAGACTACAACTGGTGGTGGTGATCGTGCTCTGAAATCACTCATGTTCAAGGTTTCAAGCATCAACAAGGTAAGTGATCGAACGCAAGTCAAAGGTTTTAAATCGTGTTCTTGAAAAAACGCTCTTGTTCGAGGCTTCTTTCTCAGTTGTCACATCAATGCCCTTTCTTTCTCCCACCAATTTCTTCGGTAAACAATATTGCTTTTGGTGAATAATTGGAATATTGGATCATCATCAAATCACTATAATCATCGATCTTTGTGAGAGCCATGAGCCTCTCAGCTTCTTCAGGCACGGAATTCTTGGCTCTGTTTTTTTCGAGGCAGAGTTGCAAAATGCAAGTGACGTTCATTGTGGATTAATTAACTACATTACAACAATTAGAGCACCAGTGTAAACATAGAAAACAATCTGTGAACCAAATTTGAACACATGTGTACAAGAAATTGTTAGTTTGATACAGTAAGTCAGTAACTATGTATGGGCATTTAAAGTTTTCGCATATGTGAATATGTTTCTGTGTAAGTGTATTGCACGTAAATACGTTACTGTGTATCTAGTTTATTGTGTAGTACTACTACGTACTAATACTAGTATTACTATGAGTAATTTTATTGTGTAATATGCACAATTTATACATATACAGGTCTTAGGGTCATTATGAAGAAAATATAAAAAAATACTGATGTGTCAATTTGTAAATATTAAAACTTCTTGGCAATTGTATAATTTAAAGAAATTAGTCCGATACGAATAACCGGAAAACACCAGTACCGAAATATTTCACTCTAGTAACAAAAACGAAATGACGTCCAATACGGTGTTTCAAACTATGGTAGAATATGCTCTTAATTCTTCACGTTGACTTTGTAATAGTCTTTAGCTTTATTGTTTATGTGTGTGCGCCCGTGTGATGAAGAACGATCATTTATCCACACATTGAGGATCACAACTTAATTTAGAAGTTACTAATTCATACACTTATTGTTTCATTTAAGAGCACATAAATATTCAAACATTACGAACTCTGATCCCTTAACTTTTCACTAGAAAAATATGTTTGATAGGTACGTTATTCTATACATTTATTCAAAAAATTGTTATCGGGACACCACGGGAGCTCTGTGCATCATACCTCTGAATCATTGAATAGACATCACAGAATATTAAGGGCACTTCGAACCCTTGAAACTGAAAAAACAACGACATGACTTTATAATGGGATTTGCAGTGGGAGCACAAGAAGCAACGTGCGCTGTTCCGTTTGGGTAACAACCAACGCAAAAGGACTTACATACTTCAAGTTTACACTCAAGGTTTGTATTGTAAATGACTTTGTCACACCTTATTTCACCAGCATTCACCATCGTTATTGCTGCAACTGCATGAGTGAAAACAATGTAAAACATCACTCCAAGAAAGCTTTAATTTTAAGGAACCTAGTTTCATTTCAATTTATAAAATGTACTTATATATGGACTTCTCGTGACTGAGCCCGGTGATGTACTACTCATGGATGATGAGCCTACTACCTATGGAGAGGTCGTAAAAGGACCAGACTCTAAGAAATGGCTCGAAGCCATGGGATCCGAAATGGAATCCATGTATACCAACAAAGTATGGACTTTGGTGGAACCACCCTAAGGGGTTCGACCCATAGGGTGCAAGTGGGTCTTCAAGAAAAAGACCGGAATGGATGGCAATGTGGTTGCCTACAAGAGCCGATTGGTGGAAAAAGAATTTAGACTTAATCTTGGTATTGACTATAATAAAACCTTTTCCCCAGTCGCGATGACCAAATCTATTCGTATCTTACTTGCTACTGCAGCTTATCATGTCTATGAGATTTGGAAGATGGATGTCAAAACATCGTATCTGTATGGAAACCTCCTTGAGGACACAGCCAGAGGGTTTTCAGATCCAGAGCATACCAACAAAGTCTCTAAGTTGCAGCGATCCATTTATGGATCAAAGAAAGTTTCTAGGAGTTGGAGTCTACGTTATGATGATACAGTTAAAGAGTTTGGCTTCATCGAGAACGAAGATGAACCTTGTGTCTACAAGAAAATTAGTGGGAGCTCTGTTGTGTTTCTGGTCTTGTATGTGGATGACATACTACTCATTGGAAACGATGTCCCTAACTTAAAATATGTTAAAGATTGGCTAGAAGTGTTTTCTCAATGAAAGACTGATAACTCCTTAATAAGATTTATCTTACGTACATATTACAGTGTCATTTGTGTGCGTTTAGGTGCAAAGCGGCGAGATTTGAGCCAAAATATGAAGAAAATGCACATTTGGATGTTTTTGAGCTTAAATGTACAATCCGGGCGTTTCTTAATGGTTTTGAGTATGATTTTGATAATTCATCACATTTGATCTTCGCGGTAATGTTCGTGTTGTTTTTTGACAGGAATTACGCATGCAGGTATCAAGTGGAGAGAAGAAACGAGCTTCGGAATAGAAGAAAAAGGTGAATTTGACGTGTTTTGGATGTTTTCGCCAAATTTGGGCAATAATTGAGAAAAATAAGAAAAATTTCCGGAATCGGGAAATTCTCTACATGATCAAAGTCTACGCTGTGAAAGGACTCCAAAGGTGCAAAACATCACATTCATCGGAGTTCGGGATCAAAATCCGGGTCCTTATTTGCTTTTCAAAAAGCTTAGTTGCTTTTCCAGGATGTTTTTAGAGAAAATTAAGGATATTTTGGATTCTACAATGAATATGGAAGTGAGAGCGGTGGAAATTGAAAGTAGATTCGAAGAGCTTTCCAACAGCGGGTCACGGAGCTAAAACGGACATCGGACGAAAAAGTTATGGACCGTTAAAAACGAAGAAGAATCCTGGAGCTACAGGTTCTTCGCACGAAGACAATTTGTCTTCGCACGAAGACCTTCCCACGAAGAAGAACAGTCTTCGCACGAAGACTTTAGCACGAAGAGACTAAAAGCTTGATACGTTCCAACTGCAAGTGTACAGCCGTTGTTTGTAGTAATATCCGGAAATCCGGGTTTATCGAATCCCAAGAGACTTCTTGTAAACTAGTTATTTTTCTTAACCTTGTGTGGGCAAAGCGCGTTGATTTTGTTTGATAAATCCTACTAAAAATAAAAGACAACACTAATCCCAATTAACCGAATGAATTGCTTGACGATTAACAAAGATGATATTTTAGTTGGTTTCTTAATACGTTGCCAAGATCAGGATATATCTACGGGTCACTAGGTATTTTCCATCACGTTGGATTTATGTTTAAGCAACACGAATGTCTTCTACTTAGCGAAACGAGCACCTATACTTTGAAGATTTGTCAACTAAAGCCTAAATTCGAACTCTTGTACCTGATTTCTCTAGCCTACTCAAGTTCAAATAAGCATTATGTTCTTATGCTCTACTCTTAGTTCTAGCTAACTAGCAAGATTTCTCAACCCTAGATACGGCTAGTGCTTGATTCAAGTTTCTTAGCGAATATTAATTTCTCTAACATCCTCTACCTATAATCATCCTATTGCGAGCTCAAACAATAGAAACGATAGAATTAAGTACATAAATCAAGCATAGCTAAGCATAACACATTCAATTAGGCTAAAAAGCATGAAACAAGATCCATAAATCCACGAACGTGGTACTCAAACCCTAGCTCCCTATGAAATATCACGAATTAAGGGTTTAGCTACGATTACACATGATCAAGATACAAAGTTTCATGATCATAAATCAGAAACTAGAGAGAGGGAAGAGCAAAGATCGAACAAAGCGTCCCCCAAGCTCCCTGTAGCTCCAAGCACTTGTCTCCAACTCAAAGATACTAAAACCTATGCCCTAACCCATTATAATATGTTTCCAAAGAGATTATACGAATTTTAATTAATTGCACAAATTCCTTGACGAATCTGCTGTTTTTGGCGATCTCTTCGAGCGAAGAGAAAATCTCTTCGTGCGAAGACTGTTCTTCTTCGATGAAGGTCTTCCTATTTTGATACTGCAAGCATGCTCAAGAAGACTTTCTGAAATTTGGCTAAGTACAGTATTCGTGGGAAGAGAAATTCTCTTCGTGGGAACGTCTTCGTGCGAAGATAAATTGTCTTCGTGCGAAGACCCTGTAGCTCCAGGATTCTTCTTCGTCTTCAACGGTCCATAACTTTTTCGTCAGATGCCCGTTTTAGCTCGCCGTTGGAAAGCTCTTCGAGTCTACTTTCAATTGCCACCGCTCTCACTTCCATCTTCATTGTAGAATCCAAAATATGTTCAAAATATCCTTAATTGGCTCTAAAACATCCTGGAAAAGCAACTAAGCTTTTTGAAAAGCAAATAAGGACCCGAATTTTGATCCCGAACTCCGATAAAATGTGATTTTTTGCACCTTTAAAGTCCTTTCACGACGTAGACTTTGATCATGTAGAGAAATTCCAGATTCCGGACCGTTTTCTCGTTTTTCTCAATTATTGCCCAAATTAGGCGAAAACATCCAAAACGCGCCAAATTCGCCTTTTTCTTCTATTCTGAAACTCGTTTCTTCTCTCCACTTGATACCCGCATGCGTAATTCCTGTCAAACAACAACACGAACACTACCGCGAAGATCAAATGTGATAAATTATCAAAATCATACTCAAAACCATAAAGAAACGCCCGAATTGTACATTTAAGCTCAAAAACATCCAAATGTGCATTTTCTTCATATTGTGGCTCAAATATCGTCGCTTTGCACCGAAACGCACACAAATGACAATGTAATATGTACGTAAGATAAATATTATCAAGGAGTTATCAAATACCCCCACACTTGCCATTTGCGCGTCCCGAGCAAAGTCTCATCTACTACATCTACTTGTCTACTAGCCAACAAGATTCAAACGAATCTAACATGACTCATGACACTAATAATGGAGCAAGATGACGCGAATGAAATTCTAGACTCGATCTTAAACACATAAAATCTTTTGAATTCTTTCTTTTTGTAGGATCAGGCAATTTCAATAATATAGACTGGTGCTCATGGATGATGAAAAGGTTAGACAAGAGGTGTGAATCATAACTTAACTCGACAACAAGTAATTCCCCATAGCTAGTATAGAAAGATTAACTTTACTATAAAGAATAAACTACCTCTTCATGTGTGCTGATAAAAAGAAGAGGCTAACCAAGGCTAAGCCACGTTCATAGTCCGAGCTCCTAATCCGCTACTGGTCAAATATGATGAGGCTTAGGGACAAATAGGATAAAACTTGTATGAAGAAAAAAAAATATCGTAAAGCATCACATAAGCTCACCAAACCCCATATCTCACACACCCTCGCCTTAATGATAGGAATCCACAATCCAAATCTCACCGATTCCGGCCCTCAATCCCCTCAAAACCCATTACCATGTCAATCCCGTGGCCATCAAAGCGAATGATATGTAAACTTCATCTTTGTCTTCAATCTGGAACTAGGAACATTCACCACTCGTTTCCCAATAAGCACAACTATATTCTTTCTTTCTTTATTCCTCTCCTTTTTTCTCTCTTTTATTTATTTTTTTTTCTATTTTTTCTTTTGTTTTTTTTTTCTCTCAATCAAATATCAATACAATCAAATAAAATATGAGATGTCCTCCCTCAACTACTGCTCCCTCATGACGCTCTAGAAAGGTAATTCTAACGATATATGATGAAGGCCAAGAATCGTTTCCCTAGGTCAAAGAGGCTAACAATAAATTCAAGGATCAATTAGGGTTATCTAGTGGTCCTACAAGGCAAGATCTAAAAGCAGTGAGTGGTCTAATACACATCCTCGCACAGCTGTTCTATGCGCCAGTACGAGGCGGGCTGGCGACTACTAAGACGGACAACATGAACGTTCGGCTTGTTTAACAAACACCAAGCTCAACTCTTTTAGGAGAAAAACAACACACACTTTAGATTTTCTTTAAAAAATCTTTTTAGTTTGAAAATATGTAGGTATCCACGTAATGTGATTATCTCTATACTTACTAGGGGGAACTCAAATTGTACATTCTCGGTCAAAATTCACGCCCTATGCCTAATGTTTTAACATCTCACGAAATCAACCAAGTCTATGCTTCTCAATTGCCTTTTCTCAAATTTTAAAATTTTTTCATTTTTTTTATAATATCCTAACTCTATATGCAAGCCTTAGACTCGAAAAAAAAATTGACACTACACAACTAACTTTGTTTCGTGGGTAGACTCAATTATTAAAAAGTGCAGACAATATCTAAATCTATACTACACAATGCGACAATAAAATTAAAAAACTAAACATAAACCACAACACTAACTCACAATACAGTCTAAACACCCTACATGTAACTCGCTATGCAAACGTTTTGGCTAATAGACAGTTAAATTACTCCCACTTAATTTTTTGTTGTCCTCAACGAGTTCAGATAATATGCAAGAGAACTCGGAAATCAAATGTGAAAGGCCAGTAGATGAGTTGGCATGACATATATAATAAAAGTGACACAAAATCCAGCAAAATAAAAAGATACTCACAACCACCTCAAGGGTGGGGAAGAAATCACGCCAAAAAGCCCAAAGCATAGTAGTGGCGCCACCATGCTCCCATTTGGTCAATGTGTACTCGCACACCGGGGTCGACTGCCTCCTCTGCTGAAATCCATGTCTGAAGAATCCCCAACTCGCCAATGCAAGTTCCTGTGAAGATCATGTGTGCAATGGCACACCAGGGTTATTCTACCATAACCTGCTCATATACATGTCACTTCGAAACATCATAAGTCCCTCTATCTCTAATATTTTCATAATAAATAAATAAAAACACAAAACACAATTGTATTAAAAACTCACTCTCGAAACTAACGCAATAAATAGGTTGGGTTGCCTCCCAACAAGCGCCTTGTAATTTAAGGTCGACGACCCGACCCAGTTACCTCTGATATGTTAAGGAGGTCTAGCACGACGTGCCTCCTCCTTCAATTTCTTGCCCTTGATTTTCTGCACCACATCATATGCACGCACGAGATTTGGCTTCTCCTCAGATTCGGGTGGATCGGGCTGCAAAACTGTAGGCAACCTAAGAGTAGGATCCACACGATCTTCTATAAATTTGATCATCGCCAATTTATTCTTCCCTTTGCCCGACACAAATGCCTTGAAAACAAGTGATGAATCTAGAGCTTTGATAGTCAACTCCTCAGTCGCTAGATCCACATTTGAGCGCATTGTCTTCAAAAGCGGTCTTCCAAAGATGAGTGGAACATCGCGATCCTCCTTGATATCCACTATCACAAAGTCAGCTGGAAAATAAATTCACCCACTTTGACAAGCAAGTTCTCAATCACCCCATTTGCTGTAACAATAGAATTTTCTGCTATTTGCAGACCCATCTTCACTGGGGTTGGCGCACCAATGCCTAATGGCATGAGATTAATACTCACACCCAGATTGCAGAGCCCATGCGTATGATATCCACCCCCAAGAGTGCAGCCTAGAATGACACTGTCTGGATCACTTATCTTGGGAATGTCCCTTTGAATAACAGTACTGCATGTCTTTGTCAACTCCACCGTGGCATAAGGGTCTATGCTCTTTTTGCCCCATAAGATCTCCTTCAAGAAATTCTTGTTTTTGGGCATCTGAACAAGTGCTTCCACAAGAGGAATGTTTATACGCATTTGTTTAAATATGTTCAGAAATTTCCCAAAGTGTTCCTCATCATTCCTCTTTATTGCCGCCAGATATGGTATCTGTGGCTCACAATCAGCCGGATTTGGAGTGTTTTTGGGCTCTTTCTTCTAAATCGTGTCTTTTGATTGGGGACTCACGACCTTGGGAACCTCTTCACCCAATTCCTTCGTTGTAGCCTTTCTAGCTTCAGCTCTTGCATGGCTCGGATATGGAGGTCTTGAGTAGTCACACCACTGCGAGTTGTAATAGCTTTAAGCTGCTCAGTAGGAACAATGGTATTAGAATGAAGCATACCTGGTGGAAATTTAGCATTCTGACTAGCTATTTGCCCAATCTGTGTCTCATGAATCTTCATTGTGGCTCCCATGGAGATAATTTTACTCTCCATTCTATCTTGATTAGCGAGCAACTTTCTCAATAAAAATTTTGTCTCTTGGTCCTCCTGTTGCGAAGCCTACTCTTATGGAGCCTGTATCTGAGTCTGGTATGGCAGATTTGGCCGATGACCCGATGCATATAACCCACTCTTTGGATTGGCATAGCTGAAGTTAGGGTGATTGCGGTTGTTAGGATGATAAGTGTTCGGCCACTGCTGCTGTCGTAGTGGACCCATGTAGTTCACTTCTTCAATCCCATATCCTTGATCCTTATCCGCGGTCATCTCTCCCACAGACTTCACTCGTGCTGATGGATTCATGTTGTTAAAAGCCGAGGTCATAAATGTCATTTGCTGTTCAAATTTCTGCTCTACCATCGTCTCAATTTTGCTGACTAATGCCCCATCGGATTTTGAGTTCCGACTAGTCTCAGACCGCTTGGACTCACGCTTTGCCACGCTTTTAAGAGAGTCTTGGCATGTCTGCACTTCCAGACCCATAAACTTGCCCTGAGCCATCAATTCCTTTGCCGTCTCTCTATCTAGGGCATTATAGAAAAATTGCAGTAATTTGAACTATGGTTCTCCGTGAATAGGACATCTGCGAAGGAGCTGATTGAATTTCCTACACGTGTCTCCCAAAGAATCATCTTCTTGTTGCGTAAACTTTGTGATGTCAGCCATTCGTTGTGCAACCTTGGATGGTGGAAGATATTCCCTGAGAAACTCTTGGCAACACTCTGCCCATGTAGTAATACAACCCGCCGGAAGCTCTAGGAGCCATGTCTTTCCTTTCCCTGATAAACATAAGGGGAAGAGCATCATTTTTACCGTATCATCTGGCACCCTCATGAATTGTGGAAGTGATTTGGTTGAAGTTGAGTAGATGGGCATTTGGATCATCCCCCGGATCTCCAGCGAACAAGCACTCATCTCGAACCATATTGATTAACTGCTTACGCAATTCAAAATGAGCTGCATTGGTTTGTGGCCTGACGGTCGTGGGAAAATATCCATCCGATGTGGTTCTGAAGTATTCTACCAATGGGCGCTCATCAACTTCAGCATTGTTGACTTGTGCATCGGCACTCTGAGCATTATTATTCCGGTTATTTCCACCATTTTTACCTCCAGTTTCTCCTCCATTGTTTCTCTCTTGTACCCCCACACTAGGAAGTGGTTGTGGATTTTGGGTGTTCAAGCGTGCCATTGTAGCTTACATCTCGGTCAACTGAGATCTGAGCTCCTCAGTCTCCCTTGCTCGATTAGCTGCATCTTCCACAGCTGCAATTCCAGCTGCTTCCGCATCTTGCATACCTTTGCGGATGCTCTCAAACTCAGCTCTTATTTGCTCGTCCTTAGTAACTGAGCTTGATTTCCTCGTGGCTCTACGTTGTGCGCGTAAAAGGGATTCTGGGTCTTCAAGTGTTGGGTGCAAAGGCTCGTCTCTAGAACGGAACATGCACCGTGAAATCCAACCTGAAAACACAAATCACACACAAAAAGTAGGTGAGTAACAGATTTAAAAAGAAAAGTAAAGTTCCCTTAGGCTAGGAATTATAACTAATTTAGCCGAAGTCCCCGGCAACGGCGCCAAAAACTTGATACATTCCAACTGCAAGTGTACAACCGGCGTGTGTAGTAATATCCGGAAATCCGGGTTTATCGAATCCCAAGAGACTTCTTGTAAACTAGTTATTTTTATTAACCTTGTGTGGGCAAAGCGCGTTGATTTTGTTTGATAAATCCTACTAAAAATAAAAGACAACACTAATCCCAATTAACCGAATGAATTGCTTGACGATTAACAAAGATGATATTTTAGTTGGTTTCTTAATACGTTGCCAAGATCAGGATATATCTACGGGTCACTAGGTATTTTCCATCACGTTGGATTTATGTTCAAGCAACACGAATGTCTTCTACTTGGCGAAACGAGCACCTATACTTTGAAGATTTGTCAACTAAAGCCTAAATTCGAACTCTTGTACCTGATTTCTCTAGCCTACTCAAGTTCAAATAAGCATTATGTTCTTATGCTCTACTCTTAGTTCTAGCTAACTAGCAAGATTTCTCAACCCTAGATACGGCTAGTGCTTGATTCAAGTTTCGTAGCGAATATTAATTTCTCTAACATCCTCTACCTATAATCATCCTATTGCGAGCTCAAACAATAGAAACGATAGAATTAAGTACATAAATCAAGCATAGCTAAGCATAACACATTCAATTAGGCTAAAAAGCATGAAACAAGATCCATAAATCCACGAACGTGGTACTCAAACCCTAGCTCCCTATGAAATATCACGAATTAAGGGTTTAGCTACGATTACACATGATCAAGATACAAAGTTTCATTATCATAAATCAAAAACTGGAGAGAGGGAAGAGAAAAGATCAACCAAAGCGTCTCCCAAGCTCCCCGTAGCTCCAAGCACTTGTATCCAACTCAAAGATACTGAAAAACTATGCCCTAACCCGTTCTAATATTTTCCAAATAGATTAGACGAAGTTTTAATTAATTTCACAAAGCCCCCGACGAATCTGCTGTTTACGGCGATCTCTTCATGCGAAGAATGTTCTTCTTCGTGTGAAGGTCTTCCTATTTTGATACTGCAAGCATGCACAAGAAGACTTTCTGAAATTTGGCTAAGTAAAGTCTTCGTGGGAAGAAAAATTATCTTCGCGGGAAGGTCTTCGTGCGAAGACAAATTTTCTTCGTGCGAAGACCCTGTAGCTCCAGAATTCTTCTTCGACTTCAACGGCCCATAACTTTTTCGTCCGATGTCCGTTTTAGCTCCGTGAGCCGCCGTTAGAAAGCTCTTCGAGTCTACTTTCAATTGCCACCACTCTCACTTCTATCTTCATTGTAGAATTCAAAATATTCTCAAAATATCCTTAATTTTCTCTAAAACATCCTGGAAAAGCAACTAAGCTTTTTGAAAAGCAAATAAGGACCCGAATTTTGATCCCGAACTCCGATGAATGTGATTTTTTGCACCTTTGGAGTCCTTTTATGACGTAGACTTTGATCATGTAGTGAAATTCCCGATTCCGGACCGTTTTCTCGTTTTTCTCAATTATTGCCCAAATTTGGCGAAAACATCCAAAACTCGCCAAATTCGCATTTTTCTTCTATTCCGAAGCTCGTTTCTTCTCTCCACTTGATACCCGCATGCGTAATTCCTGTCAAACAACAACACAAACACTACCGCGAAGATCTAATGTGATAAATTATCAAAATCATACTCAAAACCATTAAGAAACGCCCGGATTGTACATTTAAGCTTAAAAACATCCAAATGTGCATTTTCTTCATATTTTGGCTCAATTCTCGTCGCTTTGCACTGAAACGCATACAAATGAAAATGTAATATGTACTTAAGATAACTCTTTTTAAGGAGTTATCAAAGACTGGGGATGCAACTTATATACTTGGTATTAAGATCTATAGGGATAGATCTAGGACGTTGCTCGGCCTAAGTCGAAGTAAATATATAAACAAGCTGATGAAACGGTTCAACATGCAAGCAATAAAGAAAATATTTTTTCCCATGTCACATGGAGTCACCCTTACGAAGGCTGGTCGTCGTTCCAATCAGATTGAGAAGGACCGCATGAGTAAGATCCCATATGCGTCAGCTATAGGATCTGTCATGTACGTCAAGTTATGTACTAGACCAGATATATCATACTCGTTGAGTATGGTAAGCATATACCAGTCCAATAAGGGTGAGAGTCACTGGAATGTTGTCAAGAATATCCTTAAGTACTTGAGAAAAAATAAGGATGCATTCCCGATATATGGAGGGGAGTAAGAACTCAATGTAATAGGTTACACTGACACGAGCTTCCAAACCGAAAAGGGTGATTCAAGATTGCATTCGGGTTATGTGTTTTTGCTAAATGGAGGAGTTGTGAGCTGGAAGAGTTCCAAGCAAGAGACAGTTGCTGATTCTGCAACTTAAGCTCAGTACATTGCTGCGTCAGGCGCAACAAAGGAGGCTGTTTGGATTAAGAAGTTCATCACTGAGCTGGGTGTGGTTCCTAGCATAATGGATACCATTGCGTTGTACTGTGACAACACTGGGGCGATCGCACAAGCCTAGGAACGCAGGTCACACCAGAAATCCAAGCACATACTTAGGATATTCCATCACATTCGAGAAATCTTCAAAAGAGTAGATGTGAAGATATGCAAAATTCCAACATATAATAATCTTTTAGATCCATTCACAAATCCTCTCGTTCAGATGAAGCATGAAGGACACACTAGATCTATAGGCATACGAGATGCACCCAATTGGCTCTAGTTCAAGTGGGAGACTGTTGGAGTAGATGCCCTAGAGGCAATATTATTTTAGTATGAACAATGTTTGGCGAGAAAATTCATGTACTATTTATGGAGATATTTAATACAATGAAGTCGTTAGATTATAATTGTTTTTTATCTTAAATACCTAATCAAGTATATTGATTAATAGAAAACCCGCTATGCATGTAGACTAGTATGTAGGTAGATTGATATGGAGATATCAAGTCTAACACATAGGTATGCATTAGGGGTAATGGCATACTAGATTGACCTACCACGAGATGACTATATATGGACTATGTCAAAGTCACAAGTGCTTCTCGTAGTGACAATGGTGCTGTAGTCCTTAGACTTAAAGTCACTAGATACTCTAGTTGTGAAATATCTTGTTTTGAAATTATCAAACGTTCCACCATAATTGGGTAACTACAAAGATGATAATCGGACATGATAGGAAGCAAGCTGGGGTAGTGATCTACAGTGGATTTTTCCCTCCCACATAATGGGAGTAAATATCCACGACCACTCGAGGGGTAGTGCTTATGGAATGTATGGCCAGACTCAGATAAATCAATATGAGATACTGATTTTATCAGTACAGGTAAGCCTATATCCAGGATCGAGAATCTATGGATTGGATATACGAGTGTGATGTTTATGTATCGTGTATAATCCGGGTATAGAGACAAAGGGATATACACAACACGGTGACTTTGGGCACATCGTTTGTCAGATCACTGACTATATCTATTGGTTGGACGGCATAGATGTGTTGCTAGACACCGCTCTATGTTTGTAATTGTTAATACCAACTTAATAGGAATCAACGAGGTCACACACCAAAAAGGATTAGACTGGAAGGAATGATAATTAGTTGGACTAATGCACAATTATATGGGTCAATGATCAAAACACAACTACATGCAAAGTTAGTTTACCTAAGTTTGAAAGTGGACTAATCCGCGTATGGACATGATTTGTATGGGTGCAAATATGTGGTTAATAAGAGTTATTAACTATAGGGGAGTCCTAACTTTATTATTTCACATGAGCTTTTATTAATAGAAATATGAGAGCAAGGAGAGAGACCCCAAAAAGGAGCCACCCCCATACCTGTCGGCCTCCCAAGGTGGTTCGGCCAACTCTTGACTCCGGTTGGCGTTATCCTTTTGCTTCCCTCTTCAACATAGGCAGCCAAGACGTGAAGGGTGATTCTAGTTGGCAATACTAGGTGTGAATACCGGTAGAGACGAAGACACTATTCTTTGTTGTGATCACAAAAACATACAAGGTACACAATCGTCTTCCTTTATCACGTTATGATCGCTTAACCTGCGATTCGAGGATGGATTTGATTAGGAAATTATTATTGTATTTTTGCTGCGTATCCTGCATCAAAACCCTACAAAAACCTCTCGCAACCACTTGTGCCTTATACTTGATTCCCTATGCCGGTGAAAGTTTGTCCTTCTTTCTTTAAACCCATTTGCAAATGACTACCTTTTGTCGTGCTGCCAGTTTTACAAGCTCCCATGTCGCGTTCTTGCTAAGAGACTCCATCGCTTTTACCATTGTGGCAATCCATTGTGCTGACTTAGATCCTGAAATCACAGCCGTCTACGTGGACGGATCATCCTCCACCTCTTTGCCAACGTATAAGCCACCATACCGCCATCCATGTATCTCTCTAGAGGCTTTATAACCCCCCTTGGTCGTCATGCAGCAATAATTTAGTTTATAGGTTCCTCTAGTGGTGCGCTTCTCGCTCCTCCGTAGCTGGTAGTGTCTGGGATTCAGAATCCTCAGTGACCCTAGTTCTGAACATATAAACCTAGTTAAAGACTAAACATATGCTAAGTATAATCTTGATCGTGTACCCCTTCACTACTGTGCCAAAGCCCATGAAAACTCCCTTTTTTTATCTTTGTTTTAGTTTGCCATCATCGACATGATAATATGCAACGTAAACAAAAAAACCCTCATATTATATTACTATGCCGCCTTTCCGGTCCCATATCTCAAAAGTTTTCTTGCAGCCAATACCTGTGTACGCGCTCCAACTTGTGAGATAACATGTTGTTGATACAGTCTCCCCAGAAAGACCTAGAAAGACCTACATTCAAAAGCATACACTGTTTTTTCAACACAAGTGTTTGAATAATACTATCGGCTACACCATTCTGTTGTGGTGTTGCCAAACCGTGTGATGGTGAGAAATAACCTGATCCTTGCAAAATTCATCAAACTCAGATAAACAAAACTCCATGCAATTGTCCGTGCTTAGTCTCTTCACCTTCTTTCTCGATTAATTCTTTACTAGTGTCTTCCACTCCTTGAATTTCCCGACAGCTTCACATTTGTTTTTCATTACAAATATTTGATTTATCCTGGAGTAATTATCAATGATAGTAAGAAAATACATGTGAACTCCCAACGACTTAACTCGTGAGAGACCATAGCAATCCGAATGGATATAACTAAAAGTTTCCTTAGCTCTATGAATTGCTTTTGGGAACTTGCTACGCAGTAGCTTCCCAAACACAAAATTCTCACAAAACACATAGCTCTTGGGCTTGTTCAGCGAGAAGACCTTTCTTCTATAGTTCCTGCAACCCACATTCACCCATATGACCGAGCCTCATATGCCATAGCTTGGTTTGATCAGATTCCTGAACCATGGCCGGAGCAACTCCTACGACACCTGTAATTGTTTAACCTTGTAGCACGTACAAATTTCCATCCTTAAATCCCTTGAGGATCACATTCGAACCCTTTCAGACGTGTAGATATCCACCTTCACCGTTGAAACTGTATCTCTCGTTGTTGAAAAGACTTAGAGAAATCAGATTCTTTGTATTAAGTGGAACATGTCTGACATCATTCAACGTGCAAATCTTTCCTTCATGCATCTTGACACTAACTGAACCACTTTCGTTCACCTTATAGACAACTCCATTTTCCATATGAACATTAACCCCCCCCCTGCACGGCTATATGTCAAAAATATATCTTCTTGTTAAAAAAATATCATAGGAAGCCCTGGAGTTAGGGAACCGCATATTGGATGGATGCATGAGATAATTCTTCATCAAAACTGAACCATCTTCAGAAGAATTCTCACCTTATGGAAACTTCTGCACATTCGTTCTCTGTTCCTGTTGCTTTCTTTTGTGACAAATCCTTTTTCCAGAGCCCCTTTTCCTTGGGCATAGAACATACATCCTTATGTAACTTAGAGCCTCATAATTTCTTCCTAATCTTTTTACCCTTCTTGCCTATTGTTTCTATCAAGCCGGAAGTTTGATCATATGTACCTACACTGCGCCCTTATGGCACAATTCCCTAGTATGAAAAGCATATCTCACATCTTCTATCGATATGCTGTCTTATTCACAATAAAAGACTGCACAAAATTTTTAAATGATGGAGGTAACGACACCAATGGGATAGGAGCCATATCTTCATCATTCTCCTCATCTTCAATATTACGCAAATATAACATATTTGTGTTCAGTTGATCAATGTGATCTTTAAGAAGCATACCTCGTGGCATCTGCAGACTAAACAGAAGATGCTTTAGCATCAACTTGCTGATGAGTGACTTCGTCATGTCAGACTCTCCAACTTGAGCCATAAAGATGCCGACGTTTCTTGATCGGCGACCTCAATGATTACGTCATCCGATAGGCACAACATGATTGTTGAATGTTGATAACTCTGTATTAGAGTTATATTCTTGCACGTTTTAATTATCTCTTTGTGTGATTTCCGGGTAAAATATGTTAGTTTTACACTGTGAATATGGGGGAATTATGAAATTGAGCATTGTAGCGTTAATTATAAAACCCGGGTGTTTTTTAGTTTATTTGAGTTATAAATGTCATATTTTACACCCGGTGTATTAGTGTTGTGATTCTCAGGTACCGGAGGCTCGGAGACTGAACGAAGTGGAGAAACGAACTTCGGAAATTGAGACACAGCTCGGGATTGGTCAAGAAAAGGAAAAGAGAGGAAGTAGGCACAACAGAAAGAGGAAAGAAAATGAGAGAAGAAAAACAAGTTCAGCAGATCGCACGATCAGCTTTTCTGAGGTCATGCGATCTGGCAAAAGACTTAGAAAAAATTCGGAGAAGAAAATTGAAGAACTTACTGTTTTCACGATCTTAGTGGATGATTATGCGATCAGCTAATCAGGTCGCACGACTTGATATTGCAGATCGTGCGATCAGACTTGGTCCTTATAAGTATTTCCTGCAATCGGAAGCAAGAGGGAAGCAGATCGCACGATCAGCTTTACTGAGGTCGTGCGATCTGCTAAAGAAGAAGAAAACACACAGACGCAAGAAAGAAAAAAAAGGATGGCTTTGTTGGTTCAAAAATGCGTAGTTTTTTCTTAGTTATCTCCTAAACCTAATTGGAGATAATTTATACATAATAACTACAATTAAGGAGAGATTGATTCATTCTACAAGACATCAACGCAAGGAGAAGAAAGGGGACGCACGCACGCAAAGAGGAGGACTCCTCCTCCATTGAAGCTCTAGGTTTCATCTTCTTATTCTTCTTATTCTTTCAAATATTGTATGGAGACACTATTGCACTTTGTTTGGTTGATCTTTATTAGCTAGAAGTTTTGCTAGGCGTCTCTATGAAAGCCTAGGGTTTATGTAGATGATACTTTTCCGGATTGAATCTAGTTTCATGCGTATTTGATTTCCCCTTATTCAATCAATGTTAGTTTTTTGATTATTGTTAGTAATCCTAGACTATTGACACGTTTAGAAGAAGATCTAATGTTCATATACTAGGGTTTGGATCATCAAGTTGATTCATGCTTAAAGTTAATATCGTTCTAAGTCAATTGTTCACGTGCTACACTTAATTCTTAGTGTTGAAGGAGTCATGACCAGGAAATACTACTTAGCTAGCGAATGCGCGACAGTGATTCTAACTAGCTAGGATGAGACGTGAATAACAACCCTGAATCACCGAGACCGAAAAGGAGAAGTGTTAGGATTGGCGTAGTGTGGGTAGATTCGGTAGGATTGTTCCGCTGTTTCGTGAAACGGTGGACCGACATGACCCATTATCGTAGCAGTAGATGACCTGCTAGAATGGACCGGTAGACACAAGAGACCGATAGGAGATTGTAGTCTACCGTGACGTAAAATGACATGAGACCGACAGGAGATTGTCATAGCTTATTACTCGGCATGATTTGGATAGAATTAATGTGTTACTCAGATAATCTGAAAATCGTCTACAGCCCTAGGTGATCTAGAGATCGCCTAGTTTCTCCATATCTATTTTTTAAAAATAAAAAATACAAAAATATTATCTGAGTTGTTATTTCAATTCTAAAATCAATCAAATCTTTCATCCGGCACTGTACTCTAAATTAAATAACTAATTAGATAATCTAAAGTCTGTCATCGTGGGATCGATAACTCGGGGTTGAAATACCACCCCTATATTACTTGACCGTGCACTTGCGCATACGCAGTAGTAAATCGAGTCAAGTTTTTGGCGCCGTTGCCGGGGACAGCGGTAGATTATTTTGTTAGGATTTAGTTTATAGTAATTTTATTTTAGTTTTAATTTTTTTTATTTTCTCTGTGTGCTTCACGGGTGTCTTGTGAGTCTGTTTTTCAGGAACGCATGAAGCAAGATACACTATAAGCATGCGGAGCGAAGAATGTTATTCGGGTCCCCCCCTATTGTTTCCACTGCAGGGGTAACCATGAAGACGGGGACACATGCATAACTTGGTGCTACCTATGCGGCATTTGGCACGACCATAGAGACTCATGTCGAGTACATGCCCCCCTGCTTCATCAGCACCAGGAAGACTCATTGGCGGTTATGGCAGAACGGCGTAGTATTATGGAGGACATCGAAATGTGCGCTAAATTTTCGTCCATAGCTGCACAATTACCACAAGAAGATTCTGGCACAGGTCGGAAATACGTGAGGGAGATGATGGAGAGGATAAAGAAACGAATAGATTAACAGTCAACAGCAGGGGAATCTAGTATTCAATAGCCACGAGAGGAGCCCTTTCTACATGACAGTGAGCCTCATATTGAACTTTCATAATCACCACCACAAGTGGAAAAAGAGATACCTGAGCTGAGGAAAGACTGCAGTATCCAGGAACCATTGGTGAAATCTGCCATTTATGAGGACTCAGACTCTGATTCAGACTGGGGTGGACCTGTGTGCCGAAGATGGGAAGACCTGCCGTATTGCGAGCCAAGACCGCAGGCGCCCTCACATCCTTGAAATGAATGGGAAGACACCATCATTGGAAGCCTGTGGTGTGCCGACGATGAAGCTGATGATTCACTTGTGCCCATACCTGTTGAGGTAAAAGCCCCTACTCATACTTTCGAAGAATTCTCCATATCTCATATTAATCAAGTTTGTGATGAGTTGGAAAGACTTGTGTATGGAGATTGTTATGGGGAAGAGCATCATGAGAAATTTTCAATTCCTTGTCATATTGGTTACTTTATTGATGATCCAAATGCCATAGTCAAGGATTTGAAAACGAACAAGTGTGGGGGTGTGGATGAATTGAATGGGTCATTTGAAGAGCATCTAGCACCAACGAGGTACTATTGGGATGAATTTATGGAGAAAGATGAACGTGAAACCAGTGGTACTTTGTGGAAGTTGATGAAGAAGATAAATTGCAAGATGAAAAGAGTCAGCCTCTACAACTCTCTACCATCTGCACATCAGAGGGGTGCACGTGAGGTTCTAGAAAAGACATGGTGGAAGAAGAAGAAGTGGAGGGATAAAGCAGTCTCCACTTTCCTTTTCGGTTGAGGTAACCGGGTCGGGTTGTAGACCTTAAATTACAAGCGCTGCTTGGGAGGCAACCCCCTGTAGAGTAGGATGCAATTTGTTTCTGTTTTTTTCTTTTAGTTCTCCATATTTGATTTTGAGGGGTCAGAGAGAGTTGTTTTAATTCTTCCAATAAGTGTGCAGGGACACATGTAAAGAAGACGCTCCGGGTTCCCCTTCTTGATGCGCGCGATAGAGAATGTTGAGTAGGCGCATCTGAATCCGGATGCGAGGTGAGACTTTTCCGGAAACTGTCAACTGTCCACAAGACTCCTTCTTGTTGCAGTTTCGCGGCAACGGTGCCCATGTAGGTCCAGGCACCACAGGTATCTCTAACTCTCTATGTTCTACGTTTTGAGCCATAATTGTGTAGATCCACCGCCAACACATTTAAGCGAGGACACTTCGTACTTGATCTCTATATTCGTTGAGGACAACGAAACGCTTAAATGTGGGGGGGGGGGGGGTTGTATCTACTTTCACTAGCCATGTCTTTGTTTGCATTGACACATAGTTATGTGTTCGTATTGTGTTGGTTTGTGGTAGGATTGTGTAGTTTATGCATTTTATTATCACTTTTACTTTATTGAGTCTCCTACCCAAAACATGTGCTTAATCGAGTTAACCAAAAGCATATAGAGTCTAGGAAAATATGAAAATACGAAGAAAAAAATAAAAATAAAAATCAAAAATTCAAAAATCATAAAAATTGAAAACTTTTGAGAAAGGGCAATCAAAGAGAGTGAGCATGGAGAGGGATCAATGATAGAAATTCTTTAGGAGTATGAAAATCTGAGGTGAGGTAGACGCGAGAATCTGGAGTAGGAAGACTTATAGGGCTAATGCACTCGAGAATTGTGAGTAGTTGTCTATCAGACTAGTTATCCTACTAGCGCTACACCACCGTCATTTAGGTAGTCGTCAACCCTCCTCGTAGTGGCAATGGAACAGCTGTGCGAGTGATATTTATGGGGGCCTCACGTCCCGTCTCCATCTCCTAGGTCCACTAGTTACCCTTTTTGATCCATTTACCCCTTTTCTTCACAGCCTCTAGCCTATGAAGCCTTTCATTGTGACTTCATCACTAGTTAGAATGGTTCTTTTGTAGGGTTTTGATTCATGGATGCGCAACGGAAGCATAAACAATCATAGAACCATGCAAAACCCTCCAAGGATCACAAGTCAAGAGACATAACGATGGTAAGGGTTAGAAATCATAAACACACCTTAGGGTTCTCCTTTGATGACTTCAAACGCGAATTGTGTCACGTTCTCTATGGTTGATCCACGCCTAGAGTTGATCCTAGAATCTCCCAAGTCCTTGGTGCTAGCCCGGAAGAGGAAGAGGAAAAAGAATCACGCAACACGAGACCCAAAAGGAGGGTCTCGGCCTCCTTTGGCCGACGGGGACGGGGCGGCGGCAAGGGGGCGGTCGGCTCCCTTGTTGCTTGCTCTCTCTCCTTTTTTTCTCTCCCACTCTTTGTTATGTTCAATAATTAGCATAAGTTGTATGTGGGAAGGAAGGAAGGAAGGTCCTTTATATAGTCCAACAACTCCTTGTTAACTACCTAAAGGACTTATTCTAGTCCTACTAGAATTCAACTTAGTCCCTTCCTTGCAAATTAGTCCCTACTAAGTTTGCAAGGGTTTGCAAAATGATCCTTCTAATTAATTAATCCAATTAATTAATTCCCAAATCTAGTTCAACTCTATATAGCGTGTGACCCCATAGGTTCTATCTAGTTGGTAGCAACTATTTGCTAATATGGAGCGGTCTCTAGCAAAACATCCATTCTAGCCAACTAATAGAATAGTCATCTCGACAACCTTTGTACAAGTAATTGTCACATCCCTTTGTCTCTATATCCGGATTGGACACGAGACATACAAGTCACACTCGTATATCCAATCCATAGTTTCTCGATCCATGGGAATAGCCTTATTCGTACAAATAACATCAATATCCCATATTGATTTATTTGAGTCTGGCCAGACATTCTATAAGCACTTTCCCTCGAGTGTCCTAGGATATTTGCTCCCGTTATGTGGGAGGGACAAATTCTATCTACATCCACTACGATCTCTAAGCTTGCTTCTTATTGTATCCAGTACACGCCTTTATAACTACACAGTTACGGTGTAGCGTTTAACGCTACCAAGATCACAATAATCCACAACTAGAATATCTAGTGACTTCAAGTCTAAGGATGACAATACCATTGCACTGCGAGAAGCGCTTGTGACTCAACATAACGTGTATGTAGCCTTCTCGGAGATGGGTCAATCCAGTGCAACATTCCCTAATGCACACCTATGTGTTGGATCGTGATATCTCCATATCAATCTAACCCCATACTAGTCTATAGATGATTGTCCCATTAATCATTATACTTGAATAGGGATATTTAAGATAAACAACACAATTGTAAATCTAAGGACTTCATTATATTAAATATCCAATAAATAATAAATGAATTTCTAGCCACAAATAATTCATACTAAACTAGATTGCCTCTAGGGCATCTATTCCAACAGTCTCCCACTTGCACTAGAGCCAATCTGGCGCATCTCGTATGCCCATACTCGTAGTGTGCCCTTCATGCTTCCACTGCGTGAGGGGCTTTGTAAGCGGGTCTGACAGATTATCATCTGTAGGAATCTTGCATATCCGAACGTCTCCTCTATCGATAATATCTCGAATCAGATGAAACTTCCTGAGCACGTGCTTTGACTTCTGGTGCGACCTGGGTTCCTTTGATTGCGCGATCGCCCCAGTGTTGTCACAGAACAACTCGACTGGATCCGCAATGCTAGGGACCACACCAAGTTCAGAAACAAACTTTCTGATCCAAACAGCTTCCTTTGCTGCGCCATTTGCAGCAATGTACTCAGCCTCTGTTGTAGAATCAGCTACCGTCTCTTGCTTGGAACTCTTCCAGCTCACCGCTGCTCCATTCAGGCAAAACACATATCCTGATTGTGATCTAAAGTCATCTCTGTCGGTTTGGAAGCTTGCATCAGTGTAACCCCTTACACGCAACTCTTCCTCACCGCCAAATATCAAGAAAGCAGCCTTAGTTCTTCTCAAGTACTTTAGGATGTTCTTGACTGCAATCCAGTGACTCTCACCCGGATTGGATTGGTATCTGCTTGTCATACTCAAGGCATATGACACATCTGATCTAGTACATAACATGGCGTACATGATAGATCCTATGGCCGAGGCATAGGGGATTCTACTCATGCGTTCCTTCTCAATCTCATTGGAAGGACAACCACTCTTCGAAAGAGTGATTCCATGTGACATGGGCAAGAATCCCTTCTTGGAATCTTGCATGTTGAACCGTTTCAACACCTTGTCAATATATGTACTTTGACTTAGGCCTAGCAACCTCTTAGATCTATCTCTATAGATCTTTATACCGAGTATATAGGCTGCTTCCCCTAAGTCCTTCATTGAGAAATAGTTTCCTAGCCAATCTTTAACAGATTGAAGCATAGGAATGTCGTTTCCAATGACTAGTATGTCATCCACATACAAGACCAGAAAAGCTACAGAGCTCCCACTAACCTTCTTGTAGACACAAGACTCATCTTCATTTCTGATGAAGCCAAACTCTTTGACCACTTCATCAAAACATCGATTCCAACTCCTAGAAGCTTGCTTCAATCCATAAATGGATCGTTGCAGCTTACAGACTTTGTTGGCTTGCTTTGGATCTTCAAAACCCTCTGGCTGTATCATATACACGTCCTCGAGGAGATTCCCATAAAGGAATGCTGTTTTGACATCCATCTGCCAAATCTCATAGTCGTGGTATGCTGCAATCGCAAGTAGGATTCGGATGGATTTGGTCATAGCGACTGGTGAAAAGGTTTCATCATAGTCAATACCATGAATCTGTCTAAATCCTTTAGCCACCAATCGGCCCTTATAGGTAATCACATTACCATCCATGTCGATCTTCTTCTTGAAGACCCACTTGCACCCTATGGGCCGCGCCCCATCGAGTGGTTCCACCAAAGTCCATACTTTGTTGGTATACATGGATTCCATCTCGGATCTCATGGCTTCCAGTCACTTCTGAGAGTCTCGGCCACTCATGGCCTCCTCATAGGTAGTAGGCTCATAATCTATGAGCATCGTGTCACCGGAATCGGTCACGAGAAGTCCATACCTCTCGGGTTCCTGGCGCACTCTACTAGATCTACGAAGCTCTTATGTTACCTGAACAGGTTGCTCCACAACTGCTTGTGGTTCCTGTTCATGTTCCATAATCGGTTCAGTGATTTGTGGTTCTTGAACCTCTTCAAGTTCTAAATTCCTCCCACTTGCTTCTTTAGAGACAAACTCTCTTTCTAGAAACACGCCGGTCCGAGCAACAAACACTTTGTTCTCGGTTCGATTGTAGAAGTAGTATCCCTTAGTTTCCTTAGGGTACCCCACAAATTTACACTTATCCGATTTAGGCCCTAGCTTGTCTGATTTTAAACGTTTTACATAGACATCGCAGCCCCAAATCCTCATGAACGACAGTGTGGGACGCCTCCCACTCCACATCTCATATGGTGTCTTCATGACTGATTTAGATGGAACACGATTAATGGTGAAAGCTGCACTTAATAGAGCGTAGCCCCAAAATGATAATGGAAGATCGGTTTGACACATCATAGATCGAACCATATCCAATAGGGTTCGATTCCTCCTCTCGGACACGCCATTCCATTGTGGCGTTTCGGGTGGAGTGAGTTGGGACACGATCCCACACTCTCTAAGATAGTCGTCAAACTCTTGGCTCAAGTATTCTCCTCCACGATCCGATCGTAGAGCCTTTATAGTTTTGCCAAGTTGCTTCTCTACTTCATTCTTGAATTCTTTGAACACTTCAAAGGATTCGGACTTTGCCCGCATGAGGTACACAAATCCATATCTACTGTAATCATCAGTAAATGTAAAGAAGTAGACATAACCACCCCTGGAAGGCGTGGCAAATGGCCCACACACATCGGTATGTATGAGCGCCAATTGCTCACTAGTCCTCTCACCTTTCTTATTGAAAGGGGACTTTGTCATTTTTCCCAATAAACAAGCCTCACATGTCTCATATGATTCAAAATCAAATGAGTCTAGTAATCCATCCTTATGGAGTCTAGATACACGTTTCTCATTTATGTGGCCTAAACGACAATGCCATAAGTAAGCAGGATTTAAATCATTTATTTTAATCCGCTTGGTATTAATGTTGTAGACAGGATTGCTTAGATCAAGGACATAAAGTCCATTAAATAATTGCGCACTAAAATAGTGAATATTATTTAAATAAAAGGAACAACAATTGTTCTTTATTGAAATAATAAAACCATCCTTGTCCAAACAAGAAATAGAAATAATGTTTCTGCTCATAGCAGGCACAAAATAGCAATTATTTAATTCTAAAACTAATCCTGAAGGCAGAGATAGCTCGCACACGCCCATGACCAACGCAGCAACCTTTGCTCCATTCCCAACGCGTAGATCTACCTCCCCTTTAGCCAATCTCCTACTTCTCTTTGGATCCTGCATATTTCGACAAATATGAGATCCACATCCATTATCTAATACCCATGATGTAGAGAAAGTTAAATTGACATCTACAACAAAAATACCTGGTGGTGGTGGAATCACTATTCCAAGCCTCTTGTCCTCCAGATATTTTGGGCAGTTCCTCCTCCAGTGTCCAGGCTGACTGCAGTAGTGACACTCACCTTTAGTCACAGGTTTGGCAATGCCACTAACATGCTTAAGGGCAGGTTCCTTGGACTTGGCAACTGACTTGCCTTTGCCCTTGGAGGAAGAGGCAAACCTTTTGCCCTTTCCTTTCTGTACCATCATTATGGCCTTGCCCTTACCCTTGTTGATGCTCTGTTCACCCGTCCTCAACATGTTGAGTAAATCAGGCAGTGGTTTAACGATCTCGTTCATGTTATAGTTCATAATGAACTGTCCATAACTCTCGGGCAACGATTGCAACACGAGATCGGTTGCCAACTCTTGGCCGACCGGGAACCCCAGTCGGGCGAGATTCTCCAAGTACCCGATCATTCGGAGTACATGGGGTCCCACCGGGTTCCCTTCTGCCAGATGACACTTGAACAGTGCCTTAGATACCTCATACCTTTCTACCCTCGCCTGCTCTTGGAAGAGCTGCTTTAGATGCTCGATCATATCGACAGCATTCATGTTTTCGTGTTGCTTCTGAAGCTCAGAAGTCATGGTGCAAAGCATAAGGCAGGCCGCATCATTAGCGTCATCAACACGCTTTTGATACGCCTTTAGGGCGGCAGGTGTTTGGTTCTCTGGACCTTCTGGAACATGCTCCTCTATTGCGTACAGTTTCTTCTCTTGCTTGAGAACAATTCTCAAGTTTCTGTACCAATCAAGAAAGTTGGTTCCAGAGAGCTTGTCCTTCTCAAGGACAGATCGTAGGGAATGTTGTGAACTCGATGAGTTGTTTGCCATTAGGAATTCTACAAAAAGGAAAATACGCAAGTTTTAGTATTTGTGAATTTTTTTTTGACTATATTCAATAATGGCTAGTTTATCAAATATAGCTCCCACTATTTTTCTACGGATTAATAACCCTCAAGATATTAATGCGGAAAATATCCTTATATTTTCTAGTGGGCCAAGATCCATCTTTCATCTCCTTATGAGCTTGCTTTGGCAAGTCACCCATAATTTGACTACTTTAGGTAGGAACAATTCCAATTGCATCCCATATGCAACTCTTGGTTCAATTGGGCAAATAACTCCTTATTTATCCATCCATATGGATAATCCCAATTGATTGCCTCTAGGTTTCTTAATCAAATTAATAGCCTAGTTGTGTTCAACCTCTTATCTAAACAATTGCACATTGTTACGTGCCATCTCATTCCATCATGATGAACAAGTCGCCATGCTTTGGCACGCACGAGCTTGGTAGATAATGATGATAATGAGTGTTTAAATAACGAGAAGGAAAGAACACAATATTTGAATTTTGAGGGATTTTAAATTCAATTTTCAATTGTTTTTGTTGATCAATATCAACTAATCTATCTATTTGAGTTTGGGCACAACTCCAAATAATAGATCCGGGTTGTCTAATTATCTTATTATCCTAATTGCATGCATCATCCATACACCAACCACACAATAATAAGACAATAAAATAAACAACCACAAAACAGAAATTAAACGTGATGTGGATATGGCCTTTTCTAGACTAAGATAATTCCAAGCCAATGGAATTATCTATGAACCCTAAAGCAAACACATCTCCATGCGTCTTGATCTTTTGGTCCATCCTTCATAGTCTTGTGGAATGCTCCATGGTCCATGTTTTGTGGCTCCTTTGGCTTTGGGCTCCTTTTCTTCAATCTTGGCTAACAATCTACTTTATCTAGCACTAGCTAACTTCTATACTAAATAAAATAAATCTCAAAAGTTGAGAAAAAAAATGGCACGCAGGCCATAAAACCCTAATTAATTATTACAATTAATTGATCAGCTCGCAGGCCGTAAAACTAAACCACAAAATTAAACATCCACATCAAACCACATCCTAAGGCCATATCCAATCACCATGCGATTTGCACATAAACAGTTAAAATCCAATTTTAACGCGCTTGGTCAATTTTAATTGATTTTAGGATTTCTAGGGTTAAAACGGTCCATGGGCCCAACAATCAAATTGCGCGGGCCCAATAAGGTGAACCATAAGGCCCTAGGGCCGGCCCGGCCCAAAACCCACAAGCCTAGGCCCGCGGGTTCGGGCCGCCCGGCCCCTAGGGCGGCCAATCTTGGGCGGCAAGCAAGGGGGGGCGGTCCCTAGGGGGGGCCGAACCTCCTTATGGGAGTTGTTTCCAAAACAACTCCCTTGCTTGGTGCCCAAGTTTGGTTGTTTCCTTGTTTTGGGAGAACTCCTTCTTCCTCAAGGATGCCCAAACCCTAGATCTAAGATCTTAAAATTTCTCAAACTCACCAATTCATGCATCCAATGCAAAAATTGGATCTTGTTATGATTAATTATTGACAAATTGCATCCCATGCTTGATTTGTCTTGTTTTACGCGATAAACAATCAAATGAAGGTGTAAAACAACTAAAACGTGACACATAAACCACGTTTATGCTCTACGACCTGTGGCTCTGATACCACTGTAGGGTTTTGATTCTTGGATGCGTAACGGAAGCATAAACAATCATAAAACCATGCAAAACCCTCAAAGGATCACAAGTCAAGAGACATAACGATGGTAAGGGTTAGAAATCATAAACACACCTTAGGGTTCTCCTTTGATGACTTCAAACGCGAATTGTGTCACGTTCTCTATGGTTGATCCACGCCTAGAGTTGATCCTAGAATCTCCCAAGTCCTTGGTGCTAGCCCGGAAGAGGAAGAGGAAGAAGAATCACGCAAAACGAGACCCAAAAGGAGGGTCTCGGCCTCCTTTGGCCGACCGGGACGGGGCGGCGGCAAGGGGGCGGTCGGCTCCCTTGTTGCTTGCTCTCTCTCCTTTTGTTCTCTCCCACTCTTTGTTATTTTCAATAATGAGCATAAGTTGTATGTGGGAAGGAAGGAATGAAGGTCCTTTATATGGTCCAACAACTCCTTGTTAACTACCTAAAGGACTTATTCTAGTCCTACTAGAATTCAATTTAGTCCCTTCCTTGCAAATTAGTCCCTACTAAGTTTGCAAGGGTTTGCAAAATGATCCTTCTAATTAATTAATCCAATTAATTAATTCCCAAATCTAGTTCAACTCTATATAGCGTGTGACCCCATAGGTTCTATCTAGTTGGTAGCAACTATTTTCTAATATGGAGCGGTCTCTAGCAAAACATCCATTCTAGCCAACTAATAGAATAGTCATCTCGACAACCTTTGTACAAGTAATTGTCACATCCCTTTGTCTCTATATCCGGATTGGACACGAGACATACAAGTCACACTCGTATATCCAATCCATAGTTTCTCGATCCATGGGAATAGCCTTATTCGTACAAATAACATCAATATCCCATATTGATTTATATGAGTCTGGCCAGACATTCTATAAGCACTTTCCCTCGAGTGGCCTAGGATATTTGCTCCCGTTATGTGGGAGGGACAAATTCTATCTACGTCCACTACGATCTCTAAGCTTGCTTCTTATTGTATCCAGTACACGCCTTTATAACTACCCAGTTACGGTGTAGCGTTTAACGCTACCAAGATCACAATAATCCACAACTAGAATATATAGTGACTTCAAGTCTAAGGATGACAATACCATTGCACCGCGAGAAGCGCTTGTGACTCAACATAACGTGTATGTAGCCTTCTCGGAGATGGGTCAATCCAGTGCAACATTCCCTAATGCACACCTATGTGTTGGATCGTGATATCTCCATATCAATCCAACCCCATACTAGTCTATAGATGATTGTCCCATTAATCATTATACTTGACTAGGGATATTTAAGATAAACAACACAATTGTAAATCTAAGGACTTCATTATCTTAAATATCCAATAAATAATAAATGAATTTCTAGCCACAAATAATTCATACTAAACTAGATTGCCTCTAGGGCATTTATTCCAACACCTTTCCTATGCGTCATGATAGAGGGAGTCGAGTTTGGGAGGTTCGATGAGGGTGTGCTGAATTGATACATCTTACGTGGATTTTCTTACATGTCGTCTATTGAGGGGATGTGAGGGTTAGTTAGAGACGGTAGCACACTTCGGTATGGCGGTGAGTCGTGTCCTGACACCACAATCACAGGTGGAATACCGTAGTGCGTGACATTCTTTCCGCACGTCATAGGGTGGGGGTTGGTTGATCTTATAGGATGTCGTGCTCATGCTGCATTTATATTCTCTATATCTTAGGTGATGAGGAGGATCGGTTGGAAAAGTACGTTTACACATTGACTACTGAGTTTTTGATATGCTTTACATTGAGTGTGGGGGTGTCGACATCTATTGATTACACTACTGATTTGACACATTCCACCCCCACATTATTTGAAACTTGGATCTCCACGGATATTACTATCATTATTGTTGGCTCCATGGAATTTGTTAGAAGAAAAAAAAATGAAAAAAAAAAGAAAAACAGAAATTGAAAGTGAAAGTGAAAGGGAATAAGGAGCTCAAACTGAATTTCTTGAAGACCGGGGAGATTAGCTATGGATCTTGATCACTCTTTCACATTTGTGGCCGCGAGAGCGGCGTTGCACCAAGATCGAGGGGATGAGGGCCGGAGTAGTTAGATTTGGTGGGGTTCCTTGGATTTTGGTGAGGGAGTGTGAGAATCGGGTTTTTGTGAGCTATATCATGACGTTTAGGACTACGCTTCTAAATATCCTATCCTACCCGTCCTAAGCCGTCAGCAGTGTAAACCCGTGGATAAATAGCTGGGAAGGTAAGTGCTAGGGATACGTTTGATGAGTGTGCGGAAGCGATGTCTTAAGTGTTCGTACCCGTTCTGTCTAACGAAACTGGCCGCAAGTTCTACCGATCACCAAAGTTAAAGAATTTCTGAGGGAATATGAGAGCCTTATGACTTGCCAGTTTACTTTTCGAGATTGCCCAATCTCTAACTAAAGAAAAAAAAATTGCGTTGCTTAATTATTGCATTGTTTATAATCGAGTTGCATATTGTATAGTCATATAGATTTCATGGGTGTGTGTGTGTTGTTTGTGTCACATGGCTAGTGACGTTGTTTGCAATTCGGTGGAATGAGAATCATAGTGTGGGAGATGTTTTTGATTTTGCTCGGGACGCGCAAAAAGGTAGTGTGCGGGATTTGATAACTCTGTATTAGAGTTATATTATTCTTGCACGTTTTAATTATCTTTTTGTGTGATTTCCAGGTAAAATATGTTAGTTTTACACTGTGAATATGGAGGAATTGTGAAGTTGAGCTTTGTAGCGTTAATTGTCAAACCTGGCGTTTTTTAGTTTATTTTAGTTATAAATGTCATATTTTACACCCGATTTATTAGTGTTGTGATTCTCAGGTACCGGAGGCTCGGAGACTGAACGAAGAGGAGAAACGAACTTCGGAAATTGAGACAAAGCTCGGGATTGGTCAAGAAAGGACAAGAAAGGAAGTAGGCACAACAGAAAGAAGAAAGAAAATGAGAGAACAAAAACAAGTTCAGATGATCGCACGATCAGCTTTACTGAGGTCGTGCGATCTAGAGCAAGACTTAGAAAAAATCCGGAGAAGAAAATTGAAGAACTTACTGTTTGAGAGAAGTAAAACAAGTTCAGATGATCGCACGATCAGCTTTACTGAGGTCGTGCGATCTGGAGCAAGACTTAGAAAAAACCCGGAGAAGAAAATTGAAGAACTTACTGTTTTCACGATCTTAGTGGATGATCATGCGATCTGTTAATCAGGTCGCACGACTTGATATTGCAGATCGTGCGATCAGACTTGGTCCTTAGAAATATGAAGCTTTACTGAGGTCATGCGATCTGCTTAAGAAGAAGAAAACACAAGGATGCAAGAAAGAAGAAAAAAAGGCTGGCTATGTTGGTTCAAAATTGCGTAGTTTTTTCTTAATTATCTTAAAACCTAATTGGAGATAATTAATACATAAAAACTACAATTAAGGAGAGATTTATTCATTCTACAAGACATCAACGCAAGGAGAAGAAAGGGGACGCACGCACGCAAAGAGGAGGACTCCTCCTCCATTGAAGCTCTAGGTTTCATCTTCTTCTTGTTCTTTCAAATCTTGTATGGAGAAACTATTGCACTTTATTTGGTTGATCTTTATTAGCTAGAAGTTTTGCTAGGCGTCTCTATGAGAGCCTAGGGTTTATGTAGATAATACTTTTCCAGATTGAATCTAGTTTCATGCGTATTTGATTTCATCTTGTTGAATCAATGTTAGTTTTTGATTATTGTTAGTAATCCTAGACTATTGACACGTTTAGGAGAAGATCTAATGTTCATAAACTAGGGTTTGGATCATCAAGTTGATTCATGCTTAAATTTAATATCGTTCTAAGTCAACTGTTCACGTGCTACACTTAATTCTTAGTGTTGAAGAAGTCATGACCAGGAAATACTACTTAGCTAGCGAATGCGCGACAGTAATTCTAACTAGCTAGGATGAGACGTGAATAACAACCCTGAATCACCGAGACCGAAAAGGAGAAGTGTTAGGATTGGCGTAGTGTGGGTAGATTCGGTAGGATTGTTCCGCTGTTTCGTGAAACGATGGACCGACAGGACCCGTTATCGTACCAGTAGATGACCTGCTAGAACGGACCGGTAGACACAAGAGAACGATAGGAGATGGTAGTCTACCATGACGTAAAATGACATGAGACCGACAGGATATTGTCAAAGCTTATTACCCGACTTGATTAGGATAGAATTAACGTGTTACTCAGATAATCCTGAAATAGTCTACAACCCTAGGTGATCTAGAGATCGCCTAGTTTCTCCATATCTATTTATTAAAAATAAAAAATACAAAAATATTATCTTAGTTGTTATCTCAATTCTAAAATCAATCAAATCTTTCATCCTGCAATGTACTCAAAATTAAATAAGTAATTAGATAATCTAACGTCTGTCCTCGTGGGATCGATAACTCGGGGTTGAAATGCCACCCTTATATTACTTGAACGTGCACTTGCGCATACGCGTTAGTAAATCGCGTCAAATGTGGCTTATCCGCCTGTTGGGTTTTGACGTAGGTAACGCAGCGGAATAACAAAATTTAATTCCTACTCAAAGCCTGCAAAGGATCAAAGGAAGAGACATCATAACATGATAAAGGACATAGTAGTTGTGTACCTTTTGGTTCTGGAGATCACACGAAGAATATTGTCCTCGTCTCTACGGTTGATCCACGTCTAGAGGTGAGATCTGGATTCTTCCTTCTCAAATTCTAGCTTGGGCGAGAGGAAGAGGGAAGAAGGAATCAAGCAACCAAGGAAGGAGAGAGGGTTTTCGACCCTCTCTCCCACTCTTTTGTTTTATGTCTAATAACATTAGTGGGAAGGAAGCCATAGTCTCCTTTATATAGTCCAACAACACCTTGTTAACTACATAAAGGTCCTTCATAGTTCTACATGAACTTGGATTAGTCCCTTTCTTGCATATTAGTCCTAATAAGTTTGCAAGGTGTTGCAAAGTGATCCTTCTTATTACTTAATCACATTAATTAATCCCAAATCTAGTTCCACTCTATTTGACGTGTGACCCCATAGGTTTCTACTTAGTTGGTAGTTACTTATTACTAACATGGAGCGGTGTCTAGAAACACACCCATGCAACCCAACTAATAGAAACAGCCAGTGATCCCGACAAACCTTTGTGCCCAATATCTCATATTGCACTATCCATTTGTTTCCATATCCGGATTGAACATGAGACATAAATAGTCACACTCATATATCCAATCCATAGTTCCTCGATCCTGGGAATACGCTTATGGAAGCAGATAACATCAATATCTCCATAATTGATTTATCTGAGTCTGGCTAGACATTCAATAAGCCTCATCCCTCGAGTGGCCGTGGATATTTACTCCCATTATGTGGGAGGGACAAATCCTCTCTATATCACTACGATCCCTAAGCTCACTTCCTATCATGCCCGATAGCTATCTTTATGATTACCCAGTTACGGTGTAACGTTTGATAACATCAAAGCACGTTATTTCACAACTAGAGTATCCAGTGACTTCAAGTCTAAGGATTGCAATAATATTAGCACTACGAGAAACGATTGTGACTTTAAGATAATCTAATGTATCCTTCTCGTTGTGGGTCAATCCAGTATGCCATTACTCCTAATGCGTACCCATGTGTTGGATCATGATATCTCCATATCAATCCAACCCCATACTAGTCTATATTTGATCGTCCTATTAATCAATATAATGGACTAGGGATATTTAAGATAAACAACACATTGTATCTAAGGAATTCATTATATTAAATATCACAATAAATAATAAATGAATATTCTAGCCAATAAACATTGTTCATACTAAATATTAGATTGCCTCTAGGGCACCTATTCCAACAACGCCATCAACTTGTACTCCATCGCTGATGCATCCATGCCTTGCTTATTTGTGGAAAATGAAATTCAGACACCGTGCCGCTTCAATAAAGCGCGCATCTTGAACGTCCAGAGACTAAAGTTGTTCCTTCTTGTAAATTTGTCGCTCTACAACATCGCTCTGGAAATCGTTCTTGGTGGAATTCAACAACCGATACTCTGATACCAGTTTGTAGTAACAAATTCACCTCACAAACGAATAAACAAAAAGAATAACGCAAGGATTTTACGTGGTTAGCAAACAAAAATTTGTTCTCTACGTTCACGGCGAAGCAATAATCATTTATTTAGCAAGAGGAACCTTATTACACATATCATATACATATTAGAGACTAATGGGTCGTATTTATAATGCCTAGATCCTCAAAAACGTTTCCAAAACACATAAAGAAACAACCCTGGTCGCATCCAACACGTGGTCGTACGACCAGGCTTGCTGATCGTGAGGCTAGGTGTCAGTCGTACGATTAAACCACCTAATCCTACGACGAGTAGTGATTTAAGCACTTCTCATGTTTGTTACTCTGGACAATTTCTTTTATTCAAGGAAATATTATAAAAAAAATCATTACTAGCTTTTAGAGTTGTAAATTTGGCTTCTTGAAGTGGTATTTAATAGTTTTTTCTATTCAATATACTACTGTATTAGTGGCTGTATACACAATCTCTTGCTACATAATTATTTTATAATTATGTGTAATATTATTTTGGTAATACCATGAATTTTAATTTGCTAGTTATGAAACTTATGATTTTGATGATAAACTTGGTGTGGGAGGCTAAACCACCCTTCTTCAAATTTGATAAAAATGAAAGATATTATTATTTAACTGTCTGATATTAATTTGTAGTACTACTACGTACTAATACTGGTATGAGATTACGAGTAATTTTATTGTGTAATATGCACAATTTATACATATACAGGTCTCAGGGTTATTGTGCAGAAAATATAAATAATACTGAGGTGTCAATTTGTAAATACTAAAACTTCTTGTAACTTGTATAATTTAAAGAAATTAGTCCGAAACGAATAACCGAAAAACACCTGTACCGAAATGTTTAACCCCAGTAACAAAAACGAAACGACGTCCAATACGGTGTTTCAAACTATGGTTGAATATGCTCTTAACTCTTCACGTCGACTTTGTAATAGTCTCTAACTTTGTTGTTTATGTGTGCCAGCGCGTGTGATGAAGAACGATCATTTATCCACACTTTGAGGATCACAACTAAATTGAGAAGTTATTAATTCATACACTTATTCTTTCATTTCAGAGAACATAAATATTCAAACATTACAACTCTGATCCCTCATATTTTCACCAGAAAGATATGTTTGATAGGTAGGTTATTCTATACATTTATTCCAAAAATTGTTATCGGGACACCAAGGGATCTTTGTGCATAATACCTCCGAATCATTGACTAGACATCAGAAAATATTAAGGGCACTTCGAACCCTTGAAACTGAAAGAACAACGACATGACTTTATACGGGGATTTGCAGTGGGAGCACAAGAAGCAACGTGCGCTGTGCCATTTGGGTAACCACCAACGCAAAAGGACTTACATACTTCAAGTTTACACTCAAGGTTTGTATTGTAAATGACTTTGTCACACTTTATCTCACCAGCATTCACCATCATTATTGCTGCAACTGCACGAGTGAAAACGATGTAAAACATCAATCCAAGAAAGATTTAATTTTAAGGAACCTAGTTTCAGTTCAATTTATAAAACGTACTTATATATGGTTGAGTGAAGGAGAAGTTAAAAACAAACCTGACATGAAAATGGTGATGATCAAGAGAGAGCGAAAAATGGAAGAGAGCTGCATAGTCTTCAAATATGCTGGAGTTTCCTTTATAGATAATGAACATAATACACTCCCTTATTTATAGTTATATTTTACCCATTGTTTTAATTTAGTTTGGAGACACGATTAGTTATTAGGAAATGTGGCAACCACAACCTTCCCTTAAAAGGAGCCGTCAATATTGATATATGGTCGCTTAACCTTTTATTTCTATCCTTAGTTTAACCATTCAAAAAGAGTATTAATAGGAGGGCAATATTATTTTTTCAAATTTATTTGTAAAGTTTTTTTAGACTTTGGATCCTTTTCAACTTGGATTTCCAACCAAGTTTAGTTAAGAGGGCAAAATTAATAAATTTAGATTTATTAATCGAAATCTTCCTTACTATTTGAGAATTCGATCATTGTCCCATCACACAATTGTTGGGTTAACTATTGTTGGATATTGGTGGAGCTCCAAAGGAAATTTCAGCCTAGCTCATCACGCACGTTAGGAGGTGTAGATAGTGCTTTCTGAGCTAGAAGATCTTGGCCACGTGGCAACCATCCAGCACACCATATTGTGCTCCACACACACTGGATCACAAGCCGAGCTGATCCATGTGGGGGCTGCGAGACAGAGCCCTCGCATACCACCGCACGGGACTTGTAGGGACTTAGTGGTTTGGAGGCTAGATTAAGCCCTGTCGCGTGCGAGCCAAGCCCGCACGCGACCTTTAGTAACTGTTTTGAGAGATTTGTGGCACGAGCTCCATAAACCCGGTCAATCCGGTCAAACCCGGTCAACCTCGTAACGGTTCCGGTATTCGCGCACAACGTGCTGTAACGGTCCCTATATACTCGGACGAACGTGCCGTTATGGTTAAGCTAATTAAGCCGCCATTAATGGGCGCATTAACCACACTACAACGGTCACGTTCTCTGCTATATATAGGCCGTTACCCTTTCCATACAAAGGAGGACACACCTGCCATACGCGGAAGATCTGCCGAACCTCTGTCTCTCTCTCAGACATTACTACTGCCTTACTCTCTCCCTACACACAACCCAACTCTTCCTGTGCGATCTCTGATCCTCTACATACGGTGTACAAGGAGGTCTCCCCGCCGGAATCTCTTGTGCACATTTTGGTGAACCCGACGTGAACTTACCAACAAAAGCAACCATGTCTCAGGAGGATGATGTTAGCAACAGATCACCTTCCACCGAAACTGCCTCGGGAGAGGAGACCCGCCGTACTCCTGCGACCCCCAGCGAGGCACCGACGTTAGAATCCTTGGATGCCACCGTCCAAGGTCAGGCGAAAGCTCTCAAAGCTCAATCTGCGCAGCTAGAACGGATCTTGGCCGTTCTGGGCACCCTTGCACCAAATCCTTCAACAGCCACCACTGTCTCTCAAGGAGGAGGAGGCCCTACCGCTCCAGGATTGGGAGTGTCCACCACACCTCCCAACCCTAACCTGCAGACTCCGCCGGCGACTACGCAGCTGCCTTCGATTCAGGGGTCAACAGCTCAGATGTTGCCTCTCACTACTCACACTCCTCAACCTTCGGCTTTGGCATCCAACCCGGCTCTGCAGTACCCCTTGCCTCCTCCAACGGCGATCTGGGGCAATGCGAGCAGCCAATATGTCCCCAATCCTTCGGCGGCATATGTGTCGCCTCCGCCTGCGGCAACCCCTCCTCCTACTACCGAGGGAAGCATCCCAGAATGCATGACGTCTCTGCAAAAGCGCATGGACACTATTCTGGCTCACCAGTCATTCGCGGATACCATTATACCGAAGCTAGACAACGATCCACCCATCGCGCGGGAGATCTATCTCATGCCTAACCCGGCGGGGTATAAGGCTCCTAAATGGGACAAGTTCGAGGATGTCAACGGGAACGCTCATGAGCATGTCATGCGTTTCATTGATGTCATGGGGCCATACGGAGCTGATCCCAAACTGCTGATGCGAGAGT
This sequence comes from Linanthus parryae, assembly GCA_023055425.1. Taxonomy (NCBI): domain Eukaryota; kingdom Viridiplantae; phylum Streptophyta; class Magnoliopsida; order Ericales; family Polemoniaceae; genus Linanthus; species Linanthus parryae. Next base: position 18,110,756 of record JALGPY010000012.1, on the reverse strand, counting down.
TCCCAAAATCTTTGGATAACGTAGCGTACAAGTGGTACCGAACGTTGGAAGCCGGATCCGTGAAGACTTGGGACGACATGGTCCAGAAGTTCTCCACCAAGTTCTTCCAGATGGAAGAAAAGGTGACAATGATCCATCTCTCGCGGATGTATCAGAAGCGCGAGGAGGATGGGAGCACTTTCATCAAGAAATTCAGGGCGAAGTCCTTGGAGTGCAAAGATCCAATGCTCGAAAGTCGGCTCGTAGAGATATGCCTGCAGTGCATGCGAGACGAATACAAAGGTATGCTCATCAATTTGCAAACACCTACGTTTTCAAAGCTGATTGAATGCACGAAGAACATCGAGCCTATAGTCGAGAGGCAGAAAAAGAAGAACGCTCCGGAGCGACCTTCGAGCGGCACCACCTACAAGATCGGGAGATTGAGTTACAAGAGGGGACGCGAAGCTGAGGTCAATACAGTTTCACCCCAGAAGCAAGCGAAGGTTGTGAACTTCGACGTACCACCTCTGCCATGCTCGGTAGAGGAGGCAAGCGACCTCTGCAGGCAGTGGCGCAAGGACGGTGTCCTACCGCCGCTCAAGAAGATACCCTCCAAGGAGATGGTGAGGGACCCTAAGTGGTGCGAGTACCACGGCAAGGTCATGCACCCCACAGCGGAATGTAAGAAGCTCAGGTTTACATTCGACCAGAAGATGAAGAACGGTGAGCTGATCGTCAGCGATCACAGGAAGGATGTGCGCAACAATCCGCTTCCTGCCCATGCGGAGCAAGACTCAAAAGGCAAAGAGGTTGCCATGATCTCGATCGTCGACTTGGAAGAAGTCGCAGAGGATGGTCTACCCATCATCGCCGAGGTCCATGATGACGAGGACTACAGTATGGACACAGAAGACGAACGTGCCGATCGGATGAAGGGGTCGCACGGATTTAGCAGATTCTTCGACGAGATGAACTTCTCCGAGAAGTGCCGGACAGATATGACGAAAGCAATCTTGAGGATAGCGGAGGACTATGAGGAAGATCTTGTAGTTTCCAACGGGAAAGTCATCAGGACGTCTCGCTCTACAGAAAAGATTATGACCTTTTCTGCCAGCGACAAGAAGACAGATGCGAGCCACCAGAGGCCTCTGTACGTCTCAGCCATCATCAACGGCGTCGAGTTCAAACGAGCATTCGTCGATGGAGGAGCAGCAGTCAACGTCGTTTCGCTCCACACACTGAAGCTAGCAAGGATCCCCGAGGACAAGATCGTCAGGCGTCCATCTCCGCTGATGAGATTCGGAAGCGACTCTAGAATGACGATCGGATGGATCCGCCTGGGCGTTCAGATTGGCAAAATCAAGTGCTCAGCAAAGTTCTATGTCATAGACGCAAACACCACGTATCACATGATCATAGGTCGAGCCTGGATTCATCGCTTCGACGCGGTTCCTTCAACGGCTCACCAGGTTATGAAAGCTATCTGGAACGACAGAGTAGTCGAGATACCGGCTTCAACGAATCCATTCAACTTGGATGAACATCTTAGCGAGGCAGTGTGGTTCACCGAGATGGCGGACGAGCAAACACCGGGACCATTCAACCCTACTCCTTTGCCTCTCTGGGAGAACATCAAGGACCAGTCACCTGCGGGAGTAATGGTGACAAGAGAAGATACCAAAGAAAAGCCGCCTACACGCGAAGAGGCGCCGCGTATCGCATACCATCGAAAGAATGTGTACACTCTGAAGAGAATCGCAAAGCATGACCCCGAAGGCAAGGAGATAGAGAGCCTCTACGCCAATGGGAAGAAATGCTATCGCATATGAAGGTGCGCGGGGGTGTCCTCACACGGGCATGGGGATATCCCTGGGCAAATCAATCAAATCGAGCAAATTGCGCTGACGGAAAAGCCAATCCAGGGCGCTCCGGACGAGAAACTCAAAGAAGCACCTGAATGCATGGAAGATAGGCCCAGACCACAAAAGCAAGAGCTAAAGGAAGTGTTCCTCAGCCCGAACGAGGAAAAGAAAAGGCCAGTCTTTCTAAGTGCGGACCTCACAAGCGAGGAGGAGCAAGGACTGCTAGAACTCCTAACTGAATACAAGGATGTGTTCGCATGGGAGTATGATGAGATGCCGGGACTGGATACAAGCATCACTATGCACCGCTTAGACATCATTCCAGGGTCTAAGCCGGTAAAGCAGAGCACAAGAAGCTTCAGGCCGGAGCTTAACGTGAAAATCAAGCAGGAGATTGTCAAACTCCTGGATGCCAAATTCATAGAGCCGAATCATCATCCCACATGGCTAGCCAACATCGTGCCAGTGGTGAAGAAGAACGGACAGCTTCGCATCTGCGTTGACTTCCGAGATCTCAATCGCTTCTGCCCCAAGGACGATTTTCCACTGCCCAACATCGATCTGCTTATCGATTCAACAGCGGGCCACCGCATGTTGAGTTTCATGGATGGCTTCAGCGGGTACAACCAGATCAAGATGAACCCCGAAGACGCGCGGAAAACTGCATTCATCACTCCGGTGGGGGTGTTCAACTACACAGTGATGCCGTTCGGGCTCAAAAACGCGGGTGCAACCTATCAGCGGGCCATGATGGCCCTGTTCCACGATATGATGCATAAAGAAGTGGAATTCTATGTGGATGACCTGGTGGTTAAATCCAAGCACGAAGCAGATCACCTCCCAGATCTACGGAAGGTGTTCAATAGATGTAGATGCTTTCGACTAAAGATGAATCCTATGAAATGCGCATTTGGGGTAACATCAGGGAAGTTCTTGGGATGCGTAGTTCATCGCCAAGGAATCGAGCCTGACCCTGCGAAAGTATCAGCCATAACCGGCATGACGCCGCCCCATAACCAGAGTGCCTTGAAGACATTTTTAGGAAAGCTATCCTATCTGCGGAGATTCATCCCAGCGATTGCTGAAATCACTTGCTGTTTTAGTGCCCTTCTCAAGAAAGATGTCGTATACAGCTGGGCTCCGGAGCACGAAGCTGCATTCGAAAAGCTGAAGGATCTGCTGACGTCCTCAAAAATAATGATCGCACCTCAATTGGGATCACCTCTTCTGCTATATCTGACGTCAACGAGGAGGTCCATAGGAGCACTCTTGGCTCTGGAGTACGAAGACCAGGAAAGGCCTATCTACTACATCTCTCGAATCGTGCAGCCCGCTGAATCAAGGTACACAGACATCCAACGTCATTGCCTTGCTTTGTTCTTCGTAATAGAGAAATTGAAACACTACTTTGCGTCACACAAAGTGGTAGTGGTCACCAAGAGTGATCCCATACGATATCTGCTAACCCACACTACTCCCGGAGGAAGATTGGCGAAATGGTACATGACCATCTCTCAATACGATATCACATGCGTGAGACCGCGAGCGATCAAGTCGTAGGCGGTAGCGGATCTGTTGGCACAGTTCCCTGACAACAGCCATGAACCCGTGATCGAAGAAGAGCTCGAAGGACCTGAAATCTATGCAATCGATGTACCCTATTGGACACTCCATTTCAACGGTTCGTCAACAAGAAAATGCGGAGGCATTGGGATAGTCTTGACCAAGCCAGATGGGGAGGTCATACAGATGTCCGCAAAGCTCGACTTTGCAGTCACCAACAACGAGGCAGAATATGAAGCCCTCATAGCGGGACTGCGCGCAGCAAAGGCTTTGGAAGTAAGCAATCTAACAGTCATGGGAGACTCCAAGTTGATCGTCAAGCAAGCCTCGGGCGAGTACGGTCTGAAGGAGATTAACCTTCTGTCTTACCGGACTCTAGTACAAAAGTTGGTACAGCAATTCTGCGATGTGAGGTACGAGCACAAGCCCCGAGCAGACAACAGGCATGCAGATGCTTTGGCAACCTTGGGATCTAAGGTCAGTACAGACAAATGTCCCGCAAGGATCTCCATCGAAGTGCGAACGTCGTCGGCATAGACAGAAGATGCGTGCGACAACGAACACATGGAGGACACGGACTGGAGAAAAGCGGTCCTACGAGCTATTGCAGAAGGCACAAGCAGTGAAAGCTGGGCACTCACAAAAGGGTACTGCATACATGACAACACCCTTTACTACAAAGGCCCTGGTGGAATACTCATGCGATGTGTTTCCGAGCAAGAGGGACAATTGCTGCTGGAGAAGATTCACCAACATGCTTGTGGAGAAAGCGAGGTGTCAATCTATCGAAAGGCTCAGAGATATGGCATTCATTGGCCGGATATGTCGACAGCTGTTGCCCTGATACAAGGGAAGTGCGAAAGTTGCGCACTAATCAAAGATTCTCTACTCATCGCTCTAACTGATGATGACACGGATTGGAGGAAGCCACTCTTTGATTTTCTCACCCAGGGCACCGTGCCTGAATCGAGAAAAGAAGCCGAGAAATTGAAGAGGAAAGCATCTCGATACGTAGTACAGGAAAACCTGCTTTGGCGAAGAGGTCATGAGGGCAACTTGCTGCGATGTCTAGACGGCAGAGAAGCACAAGAAGTCATGGACCTTTCTCATCAGGTGGAACACCAAGGAGGTGCGAAATTATGCAGGCAGCTCCTCTCAATTGGATATTTCTGGCCCACGATGGAGGTTGATTGCCGCACCAAAGTGCAACGCTGACAGGAGTGCCAATTCAAAGGAAACCTAGTGCACGCTCCCGCCGTGGATCTACATGCATTAGGAACACCACGGCCATTTCACACATGGGCTCTGGACTTCATTGGTCCCATCCGACCAACGTCACACGGGAATCATTTTATTCTCACTGCAACTGAGCTATTCACCAAATGGGTGGAGGCAATACCACTGAAGACGGCAAATGCGCTGGCTGTGGTCAACTTCATTCAAGAAAACATCATATGCAGGTTCGGAATCCCAAACACCATTCTTTCAGATAACGGTACTCCCTTTGTTAATCGCCAGGTAGCTGCGAAGTTAGCGGAGTACAATATCAGGCAAATATGTTCCACCCCCTACTATCCGAAGGGGAACGGGCAAGCCGAAGCGACCAACAAAACGTTGTTGAGGATTTTAAGCAAGATGGTCGCGGATGACAACAAGAAGTGGGCTGATTCCCTAAGCATGGCCCTGTGGGCCTACCAGACTTCCCCAAGGACACCCACGGGGGCTTCACCGTTCCTACTATGCCATGGGGCCGAGGCTGTGGTACCTGCGGAGGTGAGAGTCAATTCGGCAAGATTGGCCTTCCACGCACTCTATGAAAATCAACGTGATCATGACTTAGTCTTGCTGGAGGAAAAGCGAGAACAAGCCAAAAGGACCAACAAGCGGTATCAAGAAAGGATTGCTCGCGCTTACAATAAGACGGTCCAGCGAAGAGATTTCATAGTTGGTGACTTGGTCCTGCGCGCATCTGACCACTGTATTCGAGAAGCGACTCACCCAAAGTTCGCAGCCAATTGGGAAGGACCCTTCGAAGTCACAGAAGTCTTCGACAGTGGCTACTGCAGCATACGAAGGTTGCACGGAACAACCTCAACCCCGAGTTCAGTCAACATGCGCTGGATTAAGAAGTACTATCCCTGACTTCTCTCATTTCATGCGTTTTATTATAACGTCGCTTGATGTCTTGTATGGCCACGATTTACACAATCTCCTCTCCCATATGAGAGGATTGTAATCTCATCTCTCCCATATGAGAGCGTTATAATAAGAGAATTCTCCCAAATGAGAACTTCATATTTCTGGATTGTCAATTTTGCTTCATTTTAGTTTGTTATAACTGTTAATAGTGGGTTATCCGCTACAATAGCAATCTGTACAAACGCGATCTTGATTGATCATCTAAGCCTATCTGTCACGATAGCAGCTCATGCAAAATGCGATCTTAATTGATCATCTAAGCCTATCTGTCACGATAGCAGCCCATGCAAAATGCGATCTTAATTGATCATCTAAGCCTATCTGTCACGATAGCAGCTCATGCGAAATGCGATCTTAATTGATCATCTAAGCCTATCTGTTACGATAGCAGTCTATGCAAAATGATCTTAATTGATCTTTTAAAAGCCTATCTGCCACGATAGCAGCCTATGCAAATGCGATCTTAATTGATCATCTAAGCCTATCTGTCACGATAGCAGCTCATGCGAAATGCGATCTTAATTGATCATCTAAGCCTATCTGTTACGATAGCAGCCTATGTAAATGCGATCTTAATTGATCCTCTAAGCCTATCTGCCACGATAGCAGCCTATGCGAAAAACGATCTTAATTGATCTACTAAAGCCTATCTGCTACGATAGCAACTCATGCGAAAAGTGATCTTAATTGACCTTCCAAGCCTATCTGCGGTGATAGCAGCATTATACAAATGCGATAGCAATATTTTGCAAAACGATCTTAAGTGATCTACAAAGGTCTATCTGATATGGTAGCACTTGAATCTGAAAGCAAATCACAAGGCCATCTGCCAAGATGGCACAACTGCGCAAATACGATCTCGAATGATCTAATAAAACATCTGCGAATTTATATGGCAGATAGCAAATGCGAAACATGTATATAGCATTGTGCAAGGCGAGATATGCCGATACGCATGCGAAATTGTATTTTGTTGCAACAGCACAGCAAATAATACAAAAGCTATTTATCATTACGAGTCGAAAAGACTTACAATTTATCTGTCTAGATAGCAGCTTACAAGCCAAAAAGCTCAAATCTAACTACACAGCCAACATGGCTTACAATACATTCAAAAAGTAGCTGACAAGCCAGCAGAGACACACTACGGGAATCCTGACTGAAAAGGATGAACCTAACGGTCCTAACACCGTCTATGCGACACACAGATCTGCGGCCAAAGATCTGTAGCGAGTAGGATGCTCCTGCGAAGAGATCAACTCGCCATTAGCTGCATCCATGGCGGCAATGGTCTGGGTGGTCCTATGTCCAAGATCTCAGGATCTGACAAGACCCCTGTCTGATCAAGATATGTACCGGAGGAACCTCCTGTTCCGGCGTACACAGTCGCCCAGAACAGGAGAAGCAGTCATTCCTCTGGTACTAGGTTCCTTGTCATGATAGACAAGGGAATTGACGAGCCTCCTGAGCTCAAGAACGAAGAGGCGAGAAATCCTCCTCCAGGGATGCTGGAGGAGAATTCCGCCGTTCATTATGAGACGGTAGCACGGTCACTTCGGCGCTGCACCTCACCGGGAGGCGGCCGGAAACATGACCTGCAAACATAATACACGAAGAAAATCTTCGAATACACATGAGATATCATCTCCATCTTCTTTATGATGGTTATAAAGAGCAATAAGCCTCATAAAGTGGATCTTGGAAACTATTTCTACAGCACAAAGCGCAAACTCAGGATTCACAACTTGAAGTTGCCATGAATCAACGAAAAACAAGCGTTGAAGCCAGCAGTCGTAAGGACTCACGGCAAAGCACATTTTTGGGATGAAGAACCCAAATAGCAAAGACAGGGTTTATATAGACCTTGTGGAGACTCTTCAGTTGCTAAGATGAGTCAGCAGAATTCGAAAAGAGGGTAAGGTCAATCACTTACGCCTTGAAAAGCGGTAACGATCAATTACCCTATTAAAGGCTACGACGATTCAGTTGCGTATCCTAATAAATGACGGATAGTCATGATTCGGATGGACTTCCCAACGAAAGCGTGCTTATCTTCCGAGAAATTAGCGCGAAAATCAAGCAGAGTATCAATTGCTGATGTCATAATTGGATATGCACAGAGATATCCTATCAAATCCCGGAAAGGGCAAAACGGGCAAGTTGATTCTTGTTGTTAAAAAAAGGGGGAGAAACCCTAGCAACATTACATTAATGTTTCAACATTACATTAATGTTCCAGCTATTTCCTTGCTATTTTTCAAATTCAAAAAGTCAAAGCAAATTCTTGATCAAGGAGTCATGGGGCGCGAACTGATGGCTCAGCTTCTCTACTTGCTCCACTTCTTGCTTCAATTGCTCGCACTTGGCATTCATCTCATGATAGAGCTTCGTAGCTTCTTCAGCCTTTTGCTTCTGCTGCTCCACCTTCTGCTTTTCAGCTGCGAGGTTCTGGTGGCCGAGCTTCAAAGTTACGGCTGCGCGAATCAGAGTGACTCTTTTCATAAGAAATCTGAAACCTAGTCTGCCTTGAACTTTGTAAGAAGATTTTGGCACATGCCACAAAGCAATTCGGCACTCTGGACAGAAATGGTCGCAGGCGTGGCCGCAGATAGCTGCTCCAAAATCCAAATGGCTTCGGTAAGAAACAGCCTCCTGTCAAAGGGCCCTATCTCCAGAGATCTTGCAAATGATCGGGGGTAGGTGAGGCGCATTCGAACTAGCCAGTCCACATCAGTTTGCTTCAAACCTAAAGCAATGTCAAAGCTAAGTCATGCTACCAAATTCGCAAACGAATAATGCGAGATGCAAACAGCGAATCACTACTTACCAGTTCCTTCAAGAATCTCACGAAGAAAAGGAATGCGCATTGATGGAGTAGTTGAAGACTGCCCTTGCTCCATGGCTCTCCTGTCAGCTGCGAGCTCTAACCCCTCATAGTTAGGAGGAAGAGTATAAGCCGCACCAGCTGCGACTGCATTCCCAACCTGCGAGCCCCAAAAGCTCCACGCAGGAAGAGGTGCCACCGATTCAGTCATCGCCGGAGGCGAAGTGACAGCCGAAGATGCTTGGCGTGGGACGTTCTCAGATGCGGAAGCATCAGCAGCACTTGTTCTTACTTCCTCAGCGCCAGTATGGGCATCTTCCTCCATTAGCACAGCGTCAGCTTCAGCATAATCAGAAAGTTCGATGATGTCCTCAAGAGGCTCTCCTGCGTATTCAGCAGCTGCGACGGGCTTCTCGGTATGGGAGCTCGGAATCGGAACATAGGACGCAGAAGGCTGACTTCTTTGCTCCGGCGCAGGTTCCTCAGCATTGCCTGCGATATTAAGTGCGATAGTATGAGGTAACTCGTATTATAAGTTATTTTGCTATCTTTACTAAAGCTAAGAGCAAGCACCGCCACGCGAAGGTGGGATTGAAGTATCTTCGTCATACACTAAAGACGTGGAACCATGCCCTATTAGTTTGTCCTCATTAAGCAGGTCCTTAAAATGAGCGTGACCTGGGACGCGAAGAAACCAGTCAGGTTTCTGTTTCAAGTGGCTAAGGTCTAGTACATGCATATCGCTCAAATGATTACCTAAAGGTTCTCCGCACTTGCCTACTAGCCAACGGCGAATGTCAGCCTTTGACACACCATGCTTAACGCACCGACAATAACATATCTATAAGTTACTGCGAGATTGAAGATCTCACCTTTATCGCCGCCTGCGATTTCTTCAAAGTCTGCTTGGGCTTGCTCCAGGGCTGCTCCATCCTCTTCCGGAACCGCATCCTCCTCCTCCGCCTGAGGAGTCACTACTTCGGGAAGCACATCTTCTTCGTCAACTGGACGCACTAAGTCGTCAACATGTTGCTCTTCGAGGCTCCGCTGTCTCACACGCTCGAGCTCCTCCTCCTCCCACTACCTTCTCCTTTCAGCAGCTTCCGCGGCTGTCTTCCGGGACTCAGCAAGAACGTCCTCGCTTATGGGATCGTCTGGAATGTCAGAATGGGTATCTCTCTTTTGTCTCTTGGCCAAAAGGCCACCGATAATCTCATCATCATCATCATCATCTGCGAAGATATGATTGGTTTAAGAAAGAATTGCAAAAGAATTACGATAATGAGAAGGGAAACGCGACGGAGGTACCTCCTGATTCCTCCTCATGCATCACAACTGTTCTTTCTTCTTCTTCTTCATCACTTTCTCTGGGCTCCTGCCTCTCTCCTTCTTCCTCCTGGTTGAATGGAATAAAAGTCTCAACTGCGAGCTCTTTCCGCACTTTGCTGGGCATGCGACCTTTGCCTTTATCCTTGACAGAAAGGGACCTCGCCGGAGGAGAAGTTGGAGCACTTCTAGGGGAAGAAATTGTAATTCCCTTTTGCCTGGGTCTCTTCGCTCTCGGCGCTGCAGTCGCTGGAGGGGACGGATCATCTCTGGGAGGAGACGAGGCCGGAGCATTGTCTATCAGCGAGTCAGCAAAAGCGTTCATGACTGCGCGAATCCTGGTTTCGACCTCAGGGTCCATCCTCCATGCTAGCAGGAACGACTGTTTTTGCCTTCTGGTGGCAACAATGGTGTTAACCAATGACTTGGAACGATCACCAGATGCGAATCTCCGCACATGACACTACAGCAAACAGTACAGAATAGAGGCGTCAGCATAGGGAACTCGAGAAGCTTAACGCACGCAAAAAATTGCTTACCTTGGCAAATGCCTCGCTATATCTGATGACATGTGTGTCACCCTTCTTAACTGCGGCGATCTCTTCCTTCAGAATGACGTCAGGGCACAAATGGTTCTCATGATCCAACAATGAGTAGCAACCATATTCAGACTCGCTCAGACTGCAATTGGAGCGAAACGGAAAAGAGTTTCTCTTGATCAAGGGAGCTCTACTCGGCTGAGCGGCCGACTGCGTCTCAATCCTCGTTTGCTGGGCGACCCAGTATGCGAGCCAGTTCTGGGAGCAACCGCCCTCGCGGGTACCTGCAGGCTGCTCAAAGGGAAGATTGTTCATGAAGACTGTCTTGCACTCCTTTGTTAGCAAGCGCTTATAGAAACCTCTGATAATGGACTGGGGCCAGATTGATGGTGCCACTGCATCAAAGCCGAACTGGGGAGAAACTCGAGTGGGGTCAACATCCACGGTAATCCTCTCATACCTTGGCGCAAGCTCACGAATATGCTCTGCGAGGGCAGGAAGGGAACCTCGTAGACACCAGCAAAAGAACTCGCGATAACGCTCATGGAAATGCGATCCCTCTTCGAAGAGGAGCTCTTCTGAGAAGACAACACCCTTAGAGGGGTACAGCTTTGGAAACCATCGCACGTTCTCAATGCGTGTGGCATAGGGCCTGGCAGTAAACTCTTTCTGTTTGTCGCATATTAAGCTCCAAACGCACTTGGTATTGTTCGCTCCGAACCACCTCGCAGCCCTGCCACTGTTGCGCTCCTCCGTCTCGCCTGGGGGACACCACTTGTCGGGTTTAAGAGTAGTTGGAGCATAGGATGGCCATCGCTCGAAGACCCACATCGTCACGAAGGAAATGTTGAAGAAAGTCAGTATATCGAGGCGGCCACGCGACTCTTTCATGGCCAGAACCAGCTGATCAAGCCTATAGTACAGCGTGCCCAAGACCAAGGGTTTGAGTGCGACTCTCTGGCCAAGGGCGAGCCTCAGAGCAAGCGGCAAAACATGGTAGAAGACCCCATCATGCGGGTGACCGTCAATTAAGTACCTCGACAACCAGGCACAGAGGAAAGCACAAAGGGTCAAGTGATAGCCTTTACCCTCCACGTAATTCTTGGCCTCTGGGTCTTCACTCAGAAGCTTCTTAGTGATGCTGCTGTTCGCATAGTCTCGAAAGAAGTACTGCAACCATTTGTTCCAGGTGTTCTTCGCAGACGTATCAACCAACTGCCAGTTTGGAAGGGCTTTGGTAGTAGTCCACCGGGTGGAGATTTTCTTTACCTCTGCTAGGCATTCCTCCATCTGCGTGTACAAGGCAATCTCCGCAGCCGTCCTCAAGGGAATCAAAGGGTCCACTTCACCCATGGGAGAAAGATCGTACAGCATATGCACGTCCTCGAGTGTGGGGGCAGCCTCGAACTCAGCAAAGTGGAATGTGTGAGTCGCAGGCGAGTAGCGGGAAAGAAGGTCTAGAAGCATGGACTGGTCCAGCTTCACGGCAGCACCCTTCATAGCACGAACAGTGAAGTATACGCCGGCTTCATCAAGAGTCGTAGCATGATTGGTCAACACGTGGTCGATCCACTCATCCATGTAGTCCAATTTCTGGACAAAAGCTTGGGTAGAAATCGCAGTGTAGGGGAAGTACCCATTTTCGATTCCCAATCGAACCACATCCTCGGAGCCAATTAACTCGAGCAAGGCTGAGTTAACCGGGCGAGTCAGTGTTAACAATCCCTCATTTGGGACAGGAGCAGGCATTTTCTTCGCCTTAACCCTCGCATGGTAGAAATCTTTGCCGCCTAGATAGGGGGCTTTTCGCCACAAAGCCTGCGGAAGATCGGGTATCTCTTCGTCCTCCTTGGTGGGTTTGGTTCCTTTTGTCTTGGTCATTCCTGCGGAAGAGCAAGAAAAAGGGGGGAGAAATATGCCACACTCAGTTTGAATTTCGAGATTCAAGATCTATGGAAAGAAGGATGAACAGTTCTTGGTATCAATTTTGGAAATCAGAGGGTTGCATTATTAGGGATTTCAAAACCCTATCTAAGGTCCTTATTATTGAAGGATTAAGCTGCAATTGGGTCCAAAGCTTGAAGCTTCTTCACAAGTTTCAACAGACTATATGTTATGGGTTTACAGATTCAACGCAGTTCAAGGCATACACTGGTATTTTAAATCGAAATTGAACAAGGCCAACCTTGTTTTCGCGAAGCTTGCTTGGATATGCACAGTTGAAGAAGACGATTTGCAGTTCTGAACTGATGATTGATTATCTGAATCTGCTCTCGAAGATCTCCGGGTACCATTCACTTTAAGAGAAAGAAGTGATGCTTTGCAACAATGGAGGATACAAAGTATTTATCCAAAAACAATGAAGGGTTGCGTCCTTTCAGTAGTCGAATCGCAACCGTCACCGTCGAATCGCGCAATCACAGGACAAGCTGACGTCACGCCTAAAACCCTAAAGGCCATACGGCACGACTCTAGGGGTTTTAGGTCATAATGGCACGCACGGGGGCTGAATTTACTCGTGTTTGAATTGGTGCGTGGCGGCGACGCGCATGTTTGTTTCCGCGCATGGAAGTCTATACAGCTATGAGCCTTCACGCGCAGAAAGGGGGCTAATGTAGATAGTGCTTTCTGAGCTAGCAGATCTTGGCCACGTGGCAACCATCCAGCACACCATATTGTGCTCCACACACACTGGATCACCAGCCGAGCTGATCCATGTGGGGGTTGCGAGACAGAGCCCTCGCATACCACCGCACGGGACTTGTAGGGACTTAGTGGTTTGGAGGCTAGAGTAAGCCCTGTCGCGTGCGAGCCAAGCCCGCACGCGACCTTTAGTAACTGTTTTGAGAGATTTGTGGCACGAGCTCCATAAACCCGGTCAATCCGGTCAAACCCGGTCAACCTCGTAACGGTTCCGGTATTCGCGCACAACGTGCTGTAACGGTCCCTATATACTCGGACGAACGTGCCGTTATGGTTAAGCTTATTAAGCCGCCATTAATGGGCGCATTAACCAAACTACAACGGTCACGTTCTCTGCTATATATAGGCCGTTACCCTTTCCATACAAAGGAGGACACACCTGCCATACGCGGAAGCTCTGTCGAACCTCTGTCTCTCTCTCAGACATTACTACTGCCTTACTCTCTCCCTACACACAACCCAACTCTTCCTGTGCGATCTCTGATCCTCTACATACGGTGTACACGGAGGTCTCCCCGCCGGAATCTCTTGTGCACAGGAGGGAATTTGGACGCTGGGGGTTGGGGCGCGGGGGATGTGCTAGCTCCTTCGTTAGTCCGCCCGAACGAGGAAAACAAGACTTGTTCGTTAGAACATTAAAGTAGAGGACATTGTCGGCTACAACTTTTTGTTGTTTAAACCTTTGCCGACGACTTTTCCGGCTATAGTATTCGTGGTTTAAACCTTTGCGGACCAACTTTCGACTATAAATGTACGTCATTTGATCTATGCTGACGAATTTAAGGGTGGTATTTCAATCCCGAGTTTAAACGTTTTCCGACGAACCTTTGCACAAGTGCACGGTCAACTAATATAGGGGTGGTATTTGTGACCCCGAGTTATCGATCCCAGGAGGACAGACTTTAGATTATTCACTGTTAACTCAATTATTGTTTCAAAGCTTTGAAACTGGTTCAAAGCTATGAAATTCTGCAGAGAACAAGTGTGAACTGAGGGGGCGTTTGTCTCCTGTTCTTATACTATGCTATATTGAGTGAGGAAAGACAAAATTTATGTGATTGCTAAAGTTCGTTTTGCAGGAACATTGCTTAACTATCTGAATGCAGGATTACCAAATAGTGCCTATTGTTTTTTGTTAGATAGTTTGTGTTCTAACTTTCCTTTGCAGGATATAGCCATAGCTCAAAGTTTTGAAAGGCTTTTCAAAGCTTTGAAAATTCTCGGAGTCTCTAGCCTAAGATTCCAGAATGCAGAAGTGCCAAACACGTCACTAAAAGCCTAGCTATTTTTATGCGATTTTATGAGGAGTTGTCTTAAGCCTGCTGGTGCAGATTGTGCTCAAATTCAGTAGAGAAAATCAAGCTCCTAACCATTGTAAAAGAGCTGTTGAGAGCCAAGGATTGGTTGAGGATTTTTTGGGATTCTTTTTGCAACAAACTTTGTGACTGTTGTTGCAATCCGTTAAATTCAAATAGAACTAAAGCTAAGAGACAAACAACAGAGACACAGTGACAAAATGGACTCAGAGAAACATATTCGGATTGAGAGAGCAAGAAGGAAGCTATTCAATTCAGATTATTCAATCCACTCCAAACTCAGAAGAACACTTCCAAACTTTCCAGCATCGCTGTTTTCTTAGTGTTCTTCTATCTGTGCTTAACCTGTTTATTCATTACGATTTCTAAATCTACTATATTCTGTCTTAGTTGTGTTGTTCAAGAGGAAAAACTTAGGTTCTTATTGTATCAAGTAGTTGAAGCTGTACTAAATATGTTAGCAGGGAACCACAGGCTGGATAAGAGTAAGACAATTCTCTTAAGCCTGAGATCTAGGGGATGACTAGTGATAAATAAGAAGTTGTTGAAATCCTAGAGCGATTAGATCCCTCAGGCGGAGAGTAGGTCTTTTGGAGGCCGGACTTCGTAACAAATACCTATGTTCTGTTCATTAAATTTCAGTTCTTCTTTAAACAACTATGGATCCCCTTCTCTTGTTCGTCACAGGGGACTCATCATTCCATCACATAAGTTGATATCCTAAGACCACCCAAAATCGTTTGTGCTCCCCCACCCTCGTCCCGACCTTACCCAACTATTTTTTTTTTTAAATATTTACAATGTCACCTAACACCCCCAAAAGTTAAAACACACGCCCTTATCATATTTTATTCTAAACCAGACCAAAACAGTACACTATCAAAGCAGCACTGCCAGCCGAGCGCACCCACAGCCTACCCCGCCCTGCATCGTGCCTCTTGCGGACTGATTAGCGCCGCCCTTGAAAGAACAGATCGCTTAAACAAAGTCGAGGGCATGAGCAAAGAAGCAAACCCAAACCCACTTGCAACACATGCAATTGATCACCAGTTGGATTTACTATCGGAAGAGAAATGATGAAGGAGACAGAGGCAGAGAATCACAGGCAGGGACGTACCTTTGAGTTCCAATTCAAAACCCTAGAAATCGATCGGTTGTTTCTCATGTTTCTCTCTGTTTCTCCTTATATATATATCTCCTTCATTCGGTTCGGTCGCTCTCTCTCTATCTCTCTGTCGTGTCACTCTCTCTCTCTATCACTCTCTGTCGTGTTTCTCTCTCTCTCTCTCTCTATCTCTCTCTGTCGTATGTCTCTCTTTATATGAGTGAGTTTGGTACTTATAATCAAAAGCATATTTTTTCTTTTTACTTTTGGGTCTTTTTTGAAAGATTTGATATCAACTTATTTGAGGATTTTTTTTTGGTTTTTTGCCTTTTTATTTTCTAGTGTAAAATAAGGTGAAGAAAAAAGTTGGTTTGCATAGTTTTTTTGTCTTTTTTTCTCAAATCAGTGGAAATGACAATAATGACCTCAACAATAATAAGTCAATAAATAGACAAAAGGTCATATTGATAACTTTCAGTAAACAATAAACTGTTACATCACTTACTTTTTTACAACACAAACTTTTTCTACCAAGCTCACACATCTTTTTTCTTTAACTTTTTTGTTACAAATTTTTCTCACACTATCTTTTTAGACAACTTAAAATCTAAAAAATTGATACCAAACCTACCCTATAACTCAGCCCGTGGCCTAAGGCCATTGTCTTGTCCCTGTCATGTCAAACCAACAATTGTTGTTCAATCAGTCAGAGAATGAGTTGGATGGATTCAATCTCTCACCATTGATTTTTTCCAAATCAAAAGGCTGATGTTATGCCACAACTACATTTTGGTACAGTAAAACTAATAGGGGGCATGGGCTCTGCTGAACCCATGATTAGAGTGGTTAGTATTCTTAAACCACGACCAGAATCTAAATGAACTTCAATTCACTTCTCATATTTATAGTTTAATTTTACGAAGAATGTTTATGGTTAAAGTGGATAATTGATATTGAACTTGAGAACTACGATAACATATTCACAGAGGCGAGTAGTAATAACCAAATACTTGATCTTCAATTAGTGAAGCCATGCTTCCAGTTAAGTATTGAAGTCATTCAAAGAAATAACACCAATAATTTATCAAATAATATAGTGATAAAAGGAGAAGATGAAATGTCAATTAGAGCGAGAGAGATGCCTTGTTTTCCAGTGCAGAGGAAGAAATAAAAAAATTGAATTAATTTTTTATTTATGGAAGAGTGCCCGACTTGATTCTCTATTGAGGGTTGTGAGGAAGAGACAGAGAATTGTTAGCACTAAGAAAATTATGGAAATGTGGAAATTGGGTGTCAACACCGAAGGGAAAAACTGTTTTCACAGCTAAAATATGGTGTAAAAGGTTGTTTAAAACCACAAATTAGCTAAATTATAACTAGTATAAATTTTAACTAGGTGAATTATTTAGTGTTTGCTCCAATGGTGTCATGTATTTTAAATAATTTGTAGGTATGAAATTATAAAAATATTTATTTATTAAATTAAAGTAGGAGAGAGATAGACACAAAAAGTTTAACTTCCTACTTTCTAGCTAGCGACTAGTAGAGAGCGGGATACATAATATGTAAAGTATTGAGTCATTTAACTAGTCCATTGGAACTTGTTATTTCTTCTAATTATGTAAATTATAACTAAACTAATTTTTTAACCTAACCATTCGAGATGCTCAAGAATCACCTCCCTTACTAATATGGCAAAATCAAAGTTCGGAATTGTCAGAATCCAAAATGCTATTTTCTAAAGAGTTCCGAATTCACAAGAGTTTTGACTAATTTTTTAACGAAACATCCCCTCTCTACTTCAGGCTCTTACCAACAGCCTCAGTATATCTACGGGAATATTTGTTTCTTGTTAAATAATTAAATCATATGAGTTCCAATGGTGCTATCATAGACATAATACCTACCAAAAATATGTGTAACTAATACTTAGAGATGAGCCCCCCCCCCCCCCCCACAAATTAAGATGAGGCCCCTACAAATTAAATCACGTCTTGTTGAACTAAGTGACACCTAAACCGACAATTGGTCTTAATCTCGTATTCATTCCAAATCTTTTCCACCACGAAGTAATCATTTAATCTGTATACACTTTTGTAAGGGATTCATAACCTTCAGTTCCACAAAAGTTTATGGTTTAAGTTATCCCACAATGTGTCCCCGATCTCCGGAGAGATTAATTATTCAATAATATATAAATTATTCCTCACAACATTTGAATGTCAAAAGAATAGCTTGTGAATGCAGTAGTTACGTTTACTACATTTTTTAGTGGATGTTTTCTTCATTTTTCGTTCATTTGATTATAGATAATCAAGAATGATAGTGCAAACCAAATAATTTTTCATTTTATAAACATGAATATATAAATTTTCTAAAAAAAACATGAATATATAAATTTTACTATAAAAAAACTTAGACATATCGAACATATGATGTTCTTTATAGTAAAATAAACAAAAAGGTCATCTAGTTATAATTAAGATTCATATGAAATGTTCGGTTTAATAGGTATAACATTCATTCTCAATCTCAAATTGTTTGTCCTGTTTAACTATGCATACATATCAAGAAATTAATTCTTGACCACAATAATGTCTAATTTTTCTTTTGCTATTATGTTTATAAAGTTATTGGAATTCTCAAATATATATTGGAATTTGGACTAGCGATTGATTTTCGGACGTTATTCTACTATCATTACCATATTCATGATTTTGTTCGTCCTGCGGAATGTAATGCTACATGTTTCTATTTCACTGGAGATTTTGGGGATCCATTGGCAAATACTCGTAGGTTTTCCTTAGATTTGTTATGTCGTTGAAACCAATGGATGATGCCCCTTGGTTGGTTGTTAGATATTTTAACTAAAGCTTGTAAAAAAGGGGGGTGGAACTCTCTCAGTTGAGATCAGATTCAGGACTTTGCTACCATTTTAGTAAACTGCGATTTGTATGATCTTGGCTGTAAGGGGAGTTTTTAAGCTGGTGGAATGGTCGAGCCTATCCTTTCTATGGTCAAGAGAGATTGGACCGCGCTGTTGCGTCATTTTCATGGGACTCTGTTTTTCGGGAAATATCAGTGGAGGTATTGCAACATCTTGGATATGATCATATTCCCTTGTTGATCCCTGCTTGGTGCCCCATCCCATTATTTCAGGAAGAAAATTCCATATTTGCTGCTCAGTGAACCCGATCTGCTGAGTTTTCAGATCTCATTCGTCAAGTATGGCCTAACTCTCTCCTGGCACTTTCTATGCTCCTCTTCAACTCTGTGCTCTCCTCTTCAAAACTTCAATTCTTTTGTGAGTTTCGAGTTTCCGATGTTCGCTCCATGCTCCATCTTAATCCTCGAGCTCACAGTTCATGTCATAGACAACACAAAACACAACCCGCGATCATATATGATAAAAACAAATAACTCAGCACATAAAGCGTTCAGATTTCAGATTATGCTCATGAAAATCTTATCATGACATACAGTACAAGACACACTCGGAATGACTCCGAGTATTACAATTAACACCACAAACAGTAGAAATTGAACATAAAATATAACTGTAATTTTGAGTCATCAGGCATGGGGCATCCCCCACCATTTTCCCCCAGAAAATCTAGAGTAGATGAAGGTGTATGTTGCTGCCTCCATATGGAAGCCTTTAGTGACCTTCAGAGACGCAAATCCAGAGATGGAAGAGGCCGATGAATTCTTCCAAGATCCCCGAAGCCACAAACAGAAGCATTGGAGCAAGTGAATTTTGGATCCGCAAGGCCAAAATAAGGCATATATTCATTATTGCAGAACTTGAAAAAAACCAGAAGCAAGGTCTCATAAAACTACTGCAAAAAAACAAGGAAGTGTTCGTGTGGGACTACCATGCGATGCTAGGCTTCGCCATGAAGGTGACTATGCACAGGTTGAACATCCTCCCAAATGCGAGACCGGTTAAAAAAATTGAGAGAATCTTTCGTACAGAACTAGAGGTCAAAATCCAAGACGAGGTGGAGAAGCTGTTGAGCTCTAGATTTATCAAGCCTTTGTATCATCCCACCTGGGTGGCAAACATAGGGGGGGGTTTGGCAAAGATGAATTATAAGATAGATAGATTATGTAAAATCTGGGCAAAAATCTAGATTATACATGTAATTAAACCGGTCCCTGTTACAATTACCCGGACCCGGATGGAAACAAACCGGGACCGGTTTAAATGCATCCGGGACCGGTTCATTTGCATCCGGGACCGTGTTTATTGAGGATGGATTCATTTTTTTCGGAAGTGCGCCACGTGGCCGTGTCTCATTGGCCTGTTGACCGAATCTTCCCAGCCGGTCCCTTTTCCTCTTAATCCGGACCCGGCTATTAATAAAACGCGGATTCGCCGACAGCCTTGACACGTGTCACGCCGCCACTGGTTGTTTGACCGTACTGTTGCGTGGGAATCAGCCGACACTCCTTTTCACCCGTGCGAATCTCCTTCTCAGCCGAATCTCCACTCAAACCCCTTATTCCCCCTACAAATACACGGGCATTTTTCACTTCTCCCATCACTTCATCAAAATCATCCAATATTTTCACTAACTTCTCCATCTCCCCTCCATCTATTGCCATGGCTACCCGTAGCCTTGTTGAACGTCTTCCCCTCAACGATGTAAGACGCCCGCACCATAATCTTCCACATTCGGTAACACGCTACGGCGTCGCATTATTTTCTGACGTCCAAAAGATGAGGTACGATGAGCTATCTTTTCGTAGTGTTTATTCCGGTCGTGGCATAGACTTGGAAGACAAGTATTACGAATATGCTATGAAACACTTGGACGATATGGGTTGGCAGTCGATGGCCAACCTTAACTCGAAGGTTTATCCCATGTTGGTGACACGCTCTAACTGCAAGTGCACAGCCGTCGTGTGTAGTAATAAACCGGAAATCCGGGTTGTCGAACCCAAGGGACTTTGTGCAAACTAATTACTATTCTAAACCTTATGTGGGCAAGTCGCGAGTTGTGTTTTTATCTAATTCTAAGAAATTAAACGCAATATTCTCAATTAACCAAGTGAAATAGTTCACGATTAATGAAGAATGAATTATTGGAGGTTTTGTCAAATAAGGGAAAAAGTACCGGGAATTCTCTAGGTTCACTAGGTTGTTCTAA
The DNA here is from genome assembly GCA_023055425.1 of Linanthus parryae. Classification (NCBI taxonomy): domain Eukaryota; kingdom Viridiplantae; phylum Streptophyta; class Magnoliopsida; order Ericales; family Polemoniaceae; genus Linanthus; species Linanthus parryae. The sequence continues at coordinate 18,090,184 of JALGPY010000012.1, read as the reverse complement.
ATTTATGTTTTGATTTGTAAAACAACCACGTGTTATTCACTATTAATCAAGCAACGTTGAACTTACCGAGTTACCAAGCAAGTCCACTATACTTAAGTTAAACTAGACCGAGTTACCAAGCCGAATTTATCTTTAAGCATGCATTAATAACATAATTCTACTTTAACGATCCTAGTTAACGATGCCGAGTTACCAAACATTGATACGACTAGGTGGATTATTCAATTTACCGACTAATTATCACGGAGTTACCGCGTGAAAACTAATTGATTCTATCTCTACGTTAGCTACTCGCAAAGATAATAAGATTAAGAACGTAAATAATCCATAATAATGAATAAACACGTGAGATTAAGCTAAGCATGCATTACAATCATCAAAACATCAACTTTAGATCAAACCCTAGCTACACCAAACGAGAATTCCCAGCAAAAAGTGTTTAGCTACTCATATTCATAATCAAAACGACGATTATAATGAGTTTAAACATAAAAATCAAGAAAAACGAGAGTTTAGAATCCAAACGAATGATCCAAAAGCTCCTAAGCTCTCTCCAAGGCTTCTTGATCTCCAAAGATGTCTCTAATCTCCAAAAACTACTGAAAAAGTCGACCTAAAAGCCTTAAATATGTTCCCATAATCATAATACAAAGTTTGGATAAAATACGAAAAAGCCCCAAAAAAACTGCTCTGTCCCACGATCTCTTCGCACGAAGACAGTTGTCTTCGCACGAAGAGTCTTCGTACGAAGACTTCTGCCTCTTCGTGCGAAGGTCTTATTATGTAGATACTGCAACTGTGTTTGAGAAGAGACTTTGGCTGAGCTGAAATTCGACTAAGTATTTGTCTTCGCACGAAGACAAATGTCTTCGCACGAAGACTCCTGTGTCCAGCCCTCTTTCTTTGACTTTTCTCTTCCTTCCTTTGACTTTCCTCTTCCTTCTTTCTTTCATTGACCTTCTTTTGACTTTCTTTGTCTTTCCTCTTCTGTTTGACTTTCCTTTGACTTTCTTTTGACTTTCTCCTTCCTTTTGACTTGCCTTTGAGTTCCTTGTTTCCGAAGTTCGCTTCCAAATCCCGCACGATCCTCCAAGCCCTGTTTTCCTGCGAATCACAACACGAAAACACAACCCGCGATCATATCACAATAAAAGCTCAAAAATCTAAAGAAACGCCCGGATTTAACAAGTAATGCGTATGAACTCATATTTTCACATTTACGCTCAATTTACTCAAAAGACGACAAATTCTCCATTATAAGCACGCAAAACGTAGAAATAAAAGGCATAAAATAACTCCGAAAACGGAGTTATCAGTTGGTTCGACTAATTTTCGCAACCATGGAGGTGGTGGAAGTTCCAGGAGACGTTAGCTACCCCGTTGCGTTTTTGAGGAGCCAGTATCTGCATTTAACTGAAGAGGCTTTGGGTAACGCTTTAGGAATCTCGACTTCTGGTGACAAGATTTTCTTCACCAAATTGGACGACCTCCCGAGATATGTCGAAATGCCCATGGAGGACTACTATGGGTCGTTCTGCACGAACCGATACCTCGTCCCAACGGCGTTAAAATCTTCTGACATCCAGCCCAAGTACCGCCTACTAAAACATTTCCTTGCAAACACTATACTACCGCGGACAGGTCACGGCGACGAGGTAGACACATTTCTGGGCTTTATGATCCATTGTTTTGCTATTCGTCGTCAATTGTGTTTACCTTTCATAATGCAACGTACATGTTTAAGTGCGTGGGTGGTGGAAATAAGCAACAATGCATCACATACGGTGCATGTTTTACGACTATCATGTCGTACTTTAACATTATTCCAGATTTTGAGGACATCGTTGATGCTACTGAGCGACCCATCGATCGGTCCGCGGTAATCCAGATACGGGGATTTCTAAGACAACAGGAACGAGGTGATGAAGCTGGACCCTCTATCGGGCGTCTCCGAAGCACATCAGACGCTCCCCGTCCAAGAGTGCCAGTCAGTCAGACGACACAGAGGTCAGGAAGTTCAAGGGAGCAGCAGTTGACCTTAGCGGAGGTTAATGAGAATGTAAACAGGGTTGACCGCAAAGTTAGCAAACTTAAAAAGTTTATGAAGAAAAGTATGAAGAAGCTGGAGGCTCAAATTACTGCTCTGTTCCAAGGTCGTCGTCCACCTTCACCAACGTATTCCGAAAGTCCCGACTCTACTCAGTCTACGTCATCATCGAGCCCGGAATTGTAGTCACTTTAGTTGTTTGGCTATTAAGTGTAACGTCATTTGTAGTTTTCTGTTATGGCTTCTTTCTTTGTTGTGAACGTATCATTTTTTTATGTCAGTTTTAATGTCCCTTGTTTTTAGTTTAAGTTAGAAGTGTTTAATGTATTTGTAGTGAAGGTGTCTTGTAAGATATTTGTGTGCTTGTTGGATTGTTAATGAATTATTGACGTCGTAAAAAATTATGTTATTTCATGTTATTTCAGTTTTAATGTCCGTCGTTTTTTGTTTAACTTAGAAGTGTTTAATTTATTTTCAGTGAAGGTGTCTTGTAAGATATTTGTGTGCTTGATGGAATTTTAATGAATTATTGGCGTCGTAAAAAATCATGTTATTTCATGTTTGTTAGTGATGATGTTATGAAAGAGGAGAAACGTCATATTTTCATAATTAACACTACATTACTAATCATCTGCCATAATTAACATTGCAAGGGAGTACATTTTATTCATTGGGACCCACCACGATAGATGTTATTTGGTCCCGTGTTGCCAGCATGGTGGCGTCATCGGTCATCGTCGAAGGGTCGTAAGCTCTGAAGTTAGAACTACTTGCGACACTAGCATTAACGTGGCTTTGTTGTTGCTGTCGATGTCGTACACCATATCGCTCGGCGAACCTGAACCACGCATCTCTTCGGTCGTGTCTTCTCACAAAATTGTGCAATGCCATGGTCACACCTACAATCGTTACTTGGACAGGATACTTGTATGAGGGCATAGATTCTAGTATTTGCCAACGAGTCTTCCATACTCCGAACGTGTGCTCAATAACACTTCGCAAGGAAGCATGGCACCGGTTGAACTTCTCCTCCGCGTTACGGGGGGGGGGGGGGCGTCTCCCTGGCGAAATTGTGATAGATGGTACCTCGGTTCTCCTTTATATGGAGCTAGGAACCCTTGCATATTCGGATATCCGGCATCAACCAAATAATATTTTCCAACAGGTGGTAATGGGAAACACATGCTCGGATTCTTCAATACGTTGTATAAAATGCGCGTGTCGTGAGTACACCCTTCCCAGCCCGCTGAAACGTACGTGAAACACATGTCGAAATCGCATATGGCAAGCACATTCTGGGTGGCGTAACCTTTCCTTCCAACGTAGTTTATGTTATCTTCTTCAGCCACCCGGACTTGCACATGTGTTCCATCCATAGCTCCAATGCAATCCTAAGACACCCACATCATCGTTGTTATTAAATCGTGTAATTTAGCAATCAATTGGAATTACGTAGTTTGGAACTACCTTGAACGCGGGCCAATACATCGGGTTGTTGCGTATGTGTTCATGGGTTTCGCCAGTAAAGGTTGGTGAAGTCCACTCCGCAACCATCTGGCTTGCGGCCTCCAGGACAGCATAGAAATGACGATGAATGGTCTCTGGCGAGTGTTGAAACCTCTCCTGTAGATCGCGATTTCCAACTCTATGACCGAGGATGTAGAGGAACATGGCCACTGATTCCTCCACGGTAACACGACGGGTTTGTCTCAAGCCGTATCGTGTTTGTAACAAGTCGCACAACTCGCGGAAAACAGGTGTTCTCATGCGAAAGCTTTCAACACTCCTTTTCCAATGGCCATTGAGAACCTCTTCCACCCACATTTGTCCTGTCAAAGACGATGTACGACACGGCTCTTTCATGCCCATCAAGAAGCTCTCCATGGCAACAAGCATTACGTCACCAGCGTTTGGCGAGGGAGCCACCTGAACTGCATGTGCAAGGGTCTCGTCCAACACATCCAAGGGAAGTTCGTCGTCAATCAACTCTGACACAGAAGTCGAGAACTAAATAAATAAAGCACACACTAATAATTTGTAAATAAACATGGTTACATTAACGCATGACATTTACGAAAAAGACCCAACAAAAGTAGACATAAATTAAAATTAACTGCATCCTAACACATAATAATATCTAGAATTAATCACTCCCCACCGCAATCCTTCCTAGCCCTGGCCAGACGCTTCATTAGCCAATTGTATCGCGCTTGTTCATTCCCTACTGCAATGAAACTTTCTCGATTACGGATCTCCTGAAAGAAGTCGACACACTCAGAGAACGTGTCACTCTCATAACCCATGCCAGGGTAGTTCACGACAATAGCAAGACAGTCATCCACCGTGCGCCCAACACGGTCATGTGTGTGGGTGACGACGAGATTACCATGGTGATGGGTAATTTTTTGGGCCTGAAATGCCTCTGTCAAGTTGACCATCACCTCCTGGCGGCTGGAGCTACCGTAATCGCGGCGCCTGCGTTTCCTAGAGTCTAATGAACCGCTACCCTGAGTACTATCCCAATCACTTGGTGCCTGTAGCGGGGAGCTCGAGGTGTCCTCCAGGTCCGCAGAGTGGCGATCTGGTCGTGGTGGGGTGCGATACCTGCTTGCTTCTGCCCTTTCATGTGGTGATGGCTCAGCAGAGGGGGTCCATGAGTACTCCCCAGTCTCGGTGATTTTCGAGAAGGCCTCGTACTGCAATTCCTTGTGTATGAGACCTTTCGCCATGAACTTCTTCGCCTCTGGCTCTCGCTGTAGGTACAAATAAGAAGTTACTAAGCATGAAACCACAATAAATGATTAGAAGAGAAGGACCGGTCACATTACCCCAACGAGATTCGCCCATCCTTGAGCCGACATCGTGAACGTACCCTTCTCCTCATCCCACCCCAACCCAGTCTCCTTGGTCGTGATTCTTACCCATAACTTGAAGTCTCGCTTAAGCTGGTCGAATTTATTTTTAATTTGTTGTTGAGTTAAAATCACATTAAATTTTTCTGACATGGCCAATATGATGTTACTGTATCCCGTCTTACGAATTTCTTTACCACGAAAATTTCCCTTAGATTTTTCAGAAATGATTAACTGCAGCAACAGTTCGATTTTATCATCAGACCAGGCAGCCCTATCAACCAAAACCGCCCCTTCAGGTGTTGTGGACGGGGGGGCATGACATGTGTTTGAATTGCGAGATTTACCATGGTTGCGAGCACGATTTCCACCCTGAGAAGTAGACATTTTCCTGCCCCAAAAATGATATCACAAATAAATCAGTATAACATTGGAGTCCAAATGTGTGAGTACAAGAATTAAAACAAACTGTACAAGAATGTAACCTGTGAGTACTGCTTTCCAAAATGAAGCTGATAAACAATCTGGGAAGGCTACTCTCGCAAACTGTAGAGTGGCCATTGCAACTACATGACGGAGCTATTTATACGGAAAAAGTACCAACACTAGCAAGTAGCACAGATGAAACGAATATATTCGGAGGAATATATTCCTTACTGATATGAATTGACTTGCACTGTGATGATAGACCCCTCACTGGGATGATAGACGGCTCACTGTAAAAAATATTCGCCCCTCTGCTATGGAGTGACCCTTCACTGAGAAGGAATCAATTCCCCTGCATGCTTACAGTCGAATATATTCGCGCAAAAAAGCCACATTTTGCAGCTGTGATTGGGCTGGGGAATGACAAATCCGGGACCTGTTAGGGCTGACCCGGATCCGGATTGTCTCTGGCCGGATCCGGCCAGCTCCTAGCAGGTACCGGATTTGTTACATCCCCTGCATGCAAACCACACACGTTAACATGCTTAAGTTAATCCCATTTATAAGAGGCTGTACCTTCTAACTTAAATGTAACAATTTTTTTCTGTCTCCATTCTGATCCGGCCGCGCAAACTGGTTAGTTAAATTAGTGCAGTAAGTCTTCGTAGTTGAGAATGTGAATTTCAATATTTTATTTTTGTATTCTTAAATTTCATAAAAAATACGAAGCATAATTAACGAACATCCTGTGCGAAATTGAATGAAGACAAGTTTATTAATGCCAAACTAAAAGCATGCGTCATTCATCCACAATCTCCGAAATCGAAACAACATTCTGCAAATACATAAGAAATGAAGCAGGAAGTCCACACATGACTGTTACATATCAAACAGATTCTGAATCCGACGGGTGATCCCCAACCACCTCCAATTCGTCAACACCCAAAGCAGGATTGAACACAGGCCCATTTTCTCCACCGGCATTGTTCGTTGCAGTCGGAACATTGTAAAGCTCACAAAGCGCACCCAAATTGGACGTGATGTGAAGAGGGTGTCGACGTCGAAGGCCCAGCACATCGGGCAGATTTTCATCCGGACCACCCTGTTGCTCCCTAACCCATCGCAAGAACTGACTGCGGAGGTTGTCCTGTTGGTGTCTTAGTTGTGTCGGAGTGTGAGAACGACCAGTGCGAAGCAGCATGTCACTGGCAATCGCATCAAATGCTGCACGAGAAAAGTAAGAGCCACGCATGTGGCCTCTTTCTTTCTGTTCCCCTAGCAACTGGATGTAAATCCGCCAGTCATCGCAGCTCCACATTCTCGGGTGTTCAATGACACTCATACGAGCGTTACGGCGGCCAAGTGTTGTTCCTCTTCCTCCGTGCATGCTGTATTCAAAAAACAAATTATGTAGTATCCAACAAAAATAATCAGCCAATCAAACAAAGAGTAGGAACTACCTGAATGTGGTAGTGCAACTTAGGAAAGGGGAGCAGATATGCACTTGTTTGCTTGCAATTAGAGGCAATGGGACCATTGTGGGGAAGCCTTTTATAGCCGGTGGAATAATAAAACCGGACCCGGTACTGATTTTATCCGGACCCGGCTCTGTTCCAACCGGACCCGGCTGTGTACCAACAGGTACCGGTTCAACTTAATCAGGCTCCGGTTGGGTTCGGTTGCCGATTAAATAAATTGAAATAATTATCAGGATCCGGGTCATTTATTAACCGGATCCGGGTGACAACAAAAATCCCTTAATCTATCTATCTTTGCCAAACGGGTCAGATTATTTTTCAAATTTTCATTAATCTATCCTATAATCTAGCTTTCCCAAACATGCCCATAGTACCGATCATCAAGAAGAATGGACAATTGTGCATCTGTGTGGAATTCAAGTACCTCAACAAATATTACCCTAAGATAACTTTACTTAGTCTGATATTGATTTGTTGTTACACTCCACATTGGGGCATCATATGTTCAACTTTATGAAAGGATTTAGTAGCTAAAACTAGATCGAAATGGCACCGGGAGAGGCATAGAAAACTGCCTTTGTTACCCCTGTGGGGGTATTTGACTACACGGTTGTGTCGTTTGGTATCTAAACGCAGGAGCAACTTATCAAAGAGAAATGATGGATGTACTCCAGGACATGATGCACACATAGGTGAAATTCTACATGGACTATTTTGTGGTTAAGTCCGTACAAAAAGACAACCATCTGAAGGATTCGCGAATGATGTTTGGAAGATACAAGAAATTCTAGTTGAAAATGAACCCAGTGAAGTGCACGTTTCAGGTTACATCTGGAAAAATGTTGGGATGACTAATCCATAGGCATGGGATTGAACCCGATCCCGCCAAGGTCCATTCATATCCAATTTTCCAGTTCTAATTTCCAAAACGGAGCATAAGAGTTTCTTAGGAAAGTTATCCTATATGTGACGGTTTATCCCGTAGTGGCAGAGCTAACCCACCCCTTTAGCAATTTACTCAAGAAGGGCGCAACATTCCAATGGATGTAAGACCATCACGAGAGTCTAGAAAACCTGAAGTCCCTACTAGCTTGCTCCACTTTATGGTATCCCCACGAGTAGGGAGTCCATAGAATCTATACCTACTTCCATGGAAAAATCCATTGGGCCACTTCTTTCATAAGAGGTAGATGGGAAATAAAGGTAGTCATACAAGGCATAATCATGGTATTCATCTATTGAAAAAAGACACGACCTGGTGTTGGTGTAGGTGCCCTAGAGGCAACATATTTTAGTGTGAACGTTGTTTTGGCTAGACAATTCATTTTATTATTTATGGAAATATTAATATAATGATCGACTGCAATTGTTGTTATCTTAAAATATCCATATTCAAGTATATTGGTTAGTAGGATGATCACTATGCATAGTGACTAGGATGTGGTTAGATTGATGTGGAGATATCAATTTTAACACATGGATATGCATTAGGAGTGATGGCATACTGGATTGGCCAACCATAAGAAGGCTACATGGAAGTTATGTGAATGTCACAAGTGCTTCTCGTAGTGACAATGGTGTTGTGGTCCTTTGAGTTGAAGTCACCAGAGACTCTAGTTGTGAATTATCATGTTTTGATATCGTCAAACGTTGCACCGTAACTGGGTAACTATAAAAGCGATAATCGGACATGATATGAAGCATACTGAGATATTGTAGTGATGGAGAAAGGATTTGTCCCCCTCACATAACGGGAGAATGTATCCGAGGCCAGTCGATGAGTAGTACTTATAAATTCATGTCCAGGCTCAGGTAGATCAATATACGATATTGATGTTATCTGTTTAGATAAGTCTATTCCCAGGATTGAGAAACCATGGATTGGAAATACGAGTGTGAAATATGTGTCTCGTGTCCAATCCGGATATTGTGACAAAGGGACTATAAAGCATGGTGAAATTGGTCACAGAGGTTTGTTAGATCACTGGGTATTCCTATTCCTTGGGTAGCATTTATGTGTTGCTAGACACCGCTCAATGTTTGTAATTGTTACTGCCAACGTAATAAAAACCTGCAGGATCGCACACCAAAGGATTAGACTTGATATAGATGTTAATTAGTTGGACTAATTAAAAATTAAAAGAATCAGGGATCAAAGTGCAACAACGTGCATATTTAGTTTAACTAAATTGAAAATTGGACTAAACTACTAATTAATCCAAGTATGGATCGGATTGGTAGTGGGGCAGTTTTGTAAATAATTAAGATTTATTAATTATAAAAAAAGTCCAACACTAAGTATTCATTAGATGGAATAATTAGAGAAAGAGAGAGAAGAGAAGGAAGAGGTTCGCCCCCTACCCGACGGCAAGAAGAGGCTGCCACTCCCTCCTCCATTGTTGCGCACGCTCCTTGATTTGATCAAGCTCCTGATTTCTCCTTCTCCTACACTGCTAGCACAAACAGTATAGGAAGATGCAATTGCTCATTGTACGGTGTGGATACCAGCAGAGGCGTGGACACTAATTCTGCGCAGTGATCAGTCAGATTAACAAGGTAACTCGTTCACCTTCATCATGTTATGATGCTTCACCTGCGATCGGTGGAGAATTTTTAGGCATAAATTTTTTATATTTTCGCTGCGTAACCCGCACCAAAACCCTAGACCTGGAATTGGTGTTTATGGTGCAAAAGCTCAAGAACTACTTTACTTCACACAAGGTAGTAGTGATCACCAAAACAGACCCCATATGGTACCTCTTGGCTCACTCTGCACCTTGTGGCGGACTCGCGAAATGGTCGTTGTCCTGTCAGTATACGACTTCACTTGTGTGTGCCCAAATCCATCAAGTCACAGAGCCTTTCCCACCTGCTTGAAAAGTTCCCAGATGGTTCGCACGAACCCGAGACTGAGTAATTTCTAGGAGATATGTAAATCCTCCAAGTAGAAGGAAGGTAGACCCTGGGCTTTGACGGATCCTCTACAAATAAGGGAGGAGGGGCGGAAATTACGTACAAGCTCAACTTCAAATTCACCCACAACGAGGCGCAACCTTGATAGAAGGGCTACCCGCCGCCAAGAATCTTGGGGTTAAACATTTGGTCATCATGGGGGACTCCAACTTATGGTGAAACAGTCAATTTCATCAAGCCATGAGCAAGATGCAGGGGTACGAAGTTAGCAAGAAAACACAAGAAATTGCAGCCCAAACTTAACAAAACAGTGCAACCACTTAGAGGGGAATTTCAGGAAGGTTAGAGGGTGATTCAAGTCACCCAATCAGCATAAAATTTGAAGTTCATCATGCCAAGAATACACAAGTTCAAACTTAGTTCAATTTGACTGAGTTTTGAGCAAGTTATAGATGTCCCAACATGGATGAAAACCCAAGGCAAGAGAAACACATGTTTGTGCTCCTCTTTTCAGCAAGTTCAACCCGATTATTAAAGCTTTAGAGGTTGATTTAGAGGATTTTTTAACATGAATTTAGAGCATTATTAGCAATTCATAGCGGGGAGGGAGAATTTGAACGAAGAATAGGCCCATAAGCTTGCCGATAAATGTAGCCTAATGAATTCACAAGCAATTCAAATGTACGTTTGCGCTGTTCTGGACAGGCGGATTGGATTCTACACACTTAGACGAGTTCACAACAAGAAGAATTATCGGATTTGACTGAGGAACAGAGAAGTTACAATTTTCTGGTGAGTAGCTGCAGTTTTCGGCGGCTAATCTTCTAGAAATCGACGAGCTTTCCTTTTTCCAGCGAGTTAGGCGTCAAACCCGTACTCGTGGTTTGCCTGAGGTCAGCGGTCAGGAATCCATTGGTTATATTCAACAATTCACAACTGAGAGGGAGAGTTCGGCTGAAAACCACTAGGGTTCTTAGCTATCTCACCAATGTTCTTCCTTCTACGGAGATTGGTTAGCTAAATTGAATTGGGGATTTGTCTCTCCACGTCACTAGGACTCTCCTATTGCAACAGTTCAGGGAAAGAGGGGGAGAAGAAGGAGTTGCAGTAGGGGGTGGTGGTGTTCATTGTGAAGGAAGAAGATGAACATTCATACAAGCTATTTAGCTTGTTTGAGCAACATGTGGTGAGATGCTGCGACATCATGAGTGTGGTGGCAAGAATTTACTAGGAGAAAGACATGTGGTTGACAAGGGGTGTAACTGAAATTTCCATAAAAGACAGGATTGATAATAGAATTAGGGAATTTTAAATTTCTTAAATTTCCTCTCATGCCCCAACATTTAAAATAATTCTATAATTACCCCGCAATTTCAAGAAATCTCAGGTTGTCCATTTTTCAGCCGAAAATCCAATTTTAAGAGATTACATATTTGCCCCAATTTTCTCATTAATTGCATACTTTTTCCCAATCTTAAATTGACATTCTAGACATCCCCTTTTGAAAATATGTCAGCAAACATTGCTGAACGCGAAAGTCTCACAAAGAATTCAAACTTTATGTTATTACATTTTAACCCCTAAAGAAATTTTAGGGTGTTACATGGACCCTACGGGCCTGGATATATTTTTCCGCTCCAGTGGGCCAGGCCGTTAGAGCGTATGTGATGTTTGAGCCAACTTAGGACTCGTGGTCATATCTCAGCCAGTTCGGTGCAGGTCCAGTTAGGTGCGGTTGACATCTCTCTGACCTAGTATTATAACTGCTGGGCTCGTAGGAACTTTACATTTAGTACATTGAAATATGTCCGACATCATACAATTAGTAAAAATTGCACTATCCAACAAGAGGTTGGTTGCTTGGATTTCATTGCCTCTTTGATGATATTTCACTATTATTGCCTCTGTTTGAGCAGGAACTTCTTGGACCACTTTTGCAAATGGATTAAGAAACATGTGCAAAAGATATATTTACCCCTCCTACAGTCTCCGCTCTCTTTCCCATTTCTCTGGTTAATAGCAATTGCAACATCAACAGCAAAAACATCTTTAGCAGTCATAGATCTGGAAAAAAATCTACAAAATATCTTGACAATTTCAACAGACAAAATATCAACCACAACTAATTAACAGATTAAAATCTCAAAACAATAGATCGAAGGCTCAAAATAATAATAATAATAATAATAATAATAATAATAATAATAATAATAATAATAATAATAATAATAATAATAATAATAATAATAATAATAATAATAATAATAATAATAATAATAAGAAGAAGAAGAAGAAGAAGAAGAAGAAGAAGAAGAAGAAGAAGAAGAAGAAGAAGAAGAAGAGAAGCTCTAGTTTGTCACGGCCACCGCCAGGTCTGGATTACTACCACACCGCCACCACCTAGACCAAAACTTTTAGATATATGATCCTCCCCGCTACCATGAAATTTGGAAAAAGAAACTTTGCACCTTTTTTTGGATATAGGCTAACGGTTTACTAACAACACGGTAAAAAAGAATAGTTTACCCCTGAAATGTTTTAAAATAATCTCCTATATATATTACCCTAACCTCTCTCTCATTCATTTCTATCCCTAATCTTCTCTCTTCCCCTCTTGCTGTGAAACACAACCGTTATCCTTCTCTTCCATCCTCTCCTTCTTCTCTCCAATATTCTCCTTTCATCTTCCCCCTCTTGCTGGTCTTCCCCTCTCGTCCTCCTCCTTCAACACCGATGTCTGCGCCAATGACATATCTGAAGAAGACGACGATGAAGTAACCGAGCACTACGAAGAGTTGGTGAGCTTCATGGAAAAGCTCAATAGCCGGCTCCATGGCCGCTGGAGTCTAGCTCATCGTCGAGGAGTGGAACCTCCTATCTATCTCCTACAAACGGTCATCAGCTCCCTCCGCTCCGCATCGCCGATCATGTCATCCATTGAGCTGAAGGAGGAAGGGCACAAGAACCAGGAGCACGTCGTGCTAGTCAAGGATTACTCTAAAGTCGAATCGGAGCTCTCTAACGTCTGCGCCGGGATCCTGAAGCTTCTGGACACCCATATGCTACCTTCGGACGCCGAAGATTGCGACGACAGCGATGTTCGGGATTAGCTCGTTAATTGGGTATTTTCTGATGCTTTCGATCATGTTCTACAATGGCGGTGGTCTTGGTAATTTCTGCTTGGTTTTACACATTCAAAATTGGGGACAACGAGGAGGGGAAATTGAATTTCGTGTTGAGAATTCCTGAGCTTGTTCATGATGTCTCTCTTTCACTGTATGTTTCTGAATGTCAAGTAAAGTTTTAGTCTTTTCCCCCTATGAATTGGGTGCTGATGTAGATGTGATATTTCACAGTTTTCTTTACGAATGGGTTCCATATAATCTGATAAAAGCTATGAAATTGTGCGAAACGAAATGTTTTTTTGCTAGGTAATTATCAAGAACTGGTTGAATTCTATGAAAATTCGGAAGTAAAGAAGGTTTTTTTTTACTAAAAAGTGTTCTCTATGGTCATGGACCCTTCTGATTTTGGGTTTTTTATGTCTTTTTGGACTTCTTGGGGTTGAGGAAGGAGACGGAAGAGAAGGCTCTTGGTTCAGGGTTTGGTCAGGAGCAAAATCGAAGGTGCAAAAATCGATTGTTCTGGGAATGATTAGGTTTTGGATTTGTATCTTGTGTAGATTTCAGCAGCAATTGGTGTATTTATACGTTTGTTACATTGGTGTAGTGAAGTTATTGGTGTCGTGTTCTCGGTGTTCTTCGTGTTCTTGAACCATGAACAACAAGAGCACTAAGAACATCAACAACAAAATCAGCTTGATCCCTTTGTGGCTTTGGTTTTTTTAGCTTCTTTGATCTCTTGTTCCACTTTTTTTTATCAATTATAAATTGTACACGAGGAATCTTGAATGGAGATGTCGAATCTGCATTTTTTTGTGTTTTTCGTGTTCTTGATGTTTTGTATTCAAAATGGAATATGTTCTTTCTATTTAATCTTTTTTTGGGTGTTGGTGTTATTGTTATTGTTGAAGATACTTATGGGCAAAAAAGAAAAAAAAAAGGTAATATGGTCCGAAAAAATTCAATCATCCACTTTTTTAACGGAACCTAACAGAGGGGTGCTATTTGTCCAAGGAATATTCCGTCAAATGGACGCAAAGTTTGTTTTTCCAAAATTCGTAGTATAGGGGAGGATTTAATTTAAAATTAAGGGGTGGTCAGTGTCTTTTACCCATGATACAAATATATTGTTATGCAATTCACTAGATCACTCACCTCACGAATAGTCAAAGAAAGATGCAAAACACAGATTTAGCATTGTTCGCTAGCTCAAATCAAACTAACTACGTCCACGGGGAAGAAAGACCTTTATTCAATGAAGAGGAACAAACACAATGTCTTACATACATTCATAGGAACCCAAAGGATCTTATATCTCCCAAAAATTCCTCAAAAAAATAAGGAAACAATTCCATCCTTATTATACTTTTCACGGATGTCTTCATGCGAAGGCCCGAAGTATTCGTACGAAGACCTTTGTACGAAGATAATTTGTCTTCGTGCGAAGAGATTCTTATTTTTAGACTGCAGCCTATTCTAGAAAGACACTTCCAGACTTGGCAAAATTTGGCTAAATTATGTCTTCGTGCGAAGAATCTTTGTCTTCATACGATGACACTAGGCTTTCACTTCCTCATGCTCCTTTGAGTCTCTTCTAAGTCTTCAAGGCACTATTCCAACAAATCTCCACCTTGACTCGAAGTCTCTCGTCTGCAACGAAGCTTCCGCCTCCTTATGAACAAAGCTTGTCTTCTCCCCTCCCGATGTCTCCCGTCACAGAGACTCACTAGACCTTACTGGGTCCGGCATGCCCCTAAGGGCTTATTGGCTCATAATGCTGAGCAATTGCAGATAATGATGGAACTTGCTCCTTGGAACCCAATTGGTGAACATATCCGCGGGGTTGTAAGCTGTCCCCACCTTCATCACCTTGATCCTGCTCTCACTTCTTAGAAAGTGGTATCTGACGTCAATATGCTTAGTCCTTTCATGATGAAACTGGTCCTTATTCATGTAAATTGCACTCAAGCTATCACAGTATACTATCGCCTGATCTTGATGTAGACCTAGATCATTGACCATTCTTTTGAGCCAAATTTTCTCCTTTGCTGCTTCAGCTAGAGACATATGTTGGAATAGGTGCCCTCAGGCAATCTATATTTAGTATGAACATTGTTTGGCTAGAGTATTTATTTATTATTTATGGCGATATTTAATATAAATAAGTCCTTAGATACAATGTGTTTCTTATCTTAAATTTCCGTAGTACATTATATTGATTAACGAGACGATCAACTATAGCAAGTGTAACACATGGGTATGAATTAGAAATAATGCCATACTGGATTGACCCACGACGAGAAGGTAACATTAGATTATGTCAAAGTCACAAGCACTTCTCGTAGTTCTAATGGAATTGTAATCCTTAGACTTGAAGTCACTAGATACTCTAGTTGTGAAATATCATGCTTTGATATTATCAAACGTTGAGCCTTAACCTGGTAACTATAAAGATAGTTATCGGGCATGATAGGAAGCAAGCTTAGAGATCGTAGTGACGTGGACAGGATTTTTCCCTCCCATATAAGGGGTAAAAATATCCACAGGACACTCGAGGGATAGTGCTTATAGAATTTTTGGCCAGACTGAAATATATCAGTATGGAGATATTGATGTTATCTGCTCGCATAAGCATATTCTCAGGATCGAGAAACTATGGATTGGATATACGAGTGTGACTATTATGTCTCGTGTCCCATCCGGATATGGAGACAAAGGGATAACAAAATACATGAACATCGGGCACAAGGTTTGTCGGGTCGCAGACTATTTCTGTTAGTTGGGTGACATGGATGTGTTGCTACACACCGCTCCATGTTAGTAAATAGTTAGTACCAACTAAGTAGAAACTTATGAGGTCACACACCAGATGGATTAAATTTGATATGGATATTAATTAGTTGGAATAATTAATAAAAGGATCATAACGCAACCACAAGCGAAGTTAGTGGGACTAATTTTCAAGTGGACTAATCCATGTAAGGACATGATTAGTATTGGGGCCGTTATGTAGTTAATAAAGAGTTATTACTATATAAAGGAAATCTAGCTTGTTATTTTCTAAAAATAAGTCATTATTGAGAGAACATAACAAAGCAAGAGAGAGAGAGAGATACATAGTTTAGAGGCCGAACCCCTAGACCCGTCGGCCCCACCTTGCCGTCGGCCTCCATAGTCGCCGGCTTGGTGCTCCGTTTTGCGTAATCTCTTACCTCCTTCTTCCGTTTCTATCACATCGCGGTGGAAAGAAATCCCATAAAAGATCCAAGGTGTGGATACTTTAGAGATGAAGACATTATTCTTCGTGTGATCTCTCAAACTAAGGTACACGCCTATTCTACCCTTATCATGTTATGATGACTTGCATGTGATCCTTGGAGGGATTTTAGCAGGATTAATTTTTTTATTCCGCTGCGTTACCTGCATCAAAACCCTACAGTGGTATCAGAGCCACGGGTCGTAGCGCATAACATGATCTTATGTGTTACTGTTTTTCAGTTTATACACCGTATTATTAATTTTATGCGAAAACTGAATTAATTAGCATATTAGATGTATATTGAATATGATTCAACCAAACAAGATATAATTCTACATGAGATGTAGGGATTAGTGAGTTTGAATCACGTAGGATGTGATGGATTTTAGATTTAGAAACCAGGGTTTGGGCACAAGCTTGGAAAAGGGATTTTTCAAACTTGGAAACATTTAAATTTGGGCAACAAGGCAAGGAATTGTTTTGGGAAACAATTCCATAGGAGGGTTTAGCCTCTACAGGGACCCACCCCCTTGCCTTGCCGCCCAAGCCGGGGCACGGCCAAGGGCCTGGGTCGGCCTAGCGTGCGAATTGGCCGCGCGTGAGGCTTGGCCGACCGGCCCAAGGCCGTGCCTTGGTCTTTGGGTGGTTCGGCCATGGTGGATGGTGGACTCCTTGGACTAATTTGACCCTAGTTTCCTAATTTCAACTAAAATTGACCAAGCACGTTAAAAATTGGTTTTAAATGTCTTATGTGCTTTTTTGCATGGTGGATGGATATGGCCTAGTTTGTGGATGTTTACTTTTGTGGTTTGGTTTACGGCCTGCGAGCTGATCAAATTAATGTAATAGTTAATTAGGTTTTACGGCCTGCGAGTTGATCATCTTCTCAACATGTGAGGTTTTATTTATTTATTTAATTTAGGTGCTAGGCTAGAATTAGATAAATTAGATAATAGCCAAGAGCATGAAGAAGAAGACTTGAAGAACCAAGAAGCCACAAAGACGATGAGGACTCCCACCCTAGGCGCGCGTCTATAGTGAAGCTAATGGAGATGAGCTTGTCACTTTAGGGCATATAGATATTATCATTGGCTTGGTAATATTTTAGTCTAGGGGCCACATCCATGTCACGTTATTTTTCTTTTGTGGATGTTTATTATTTATGCCTTGCTATTTATTTTGGTGTATGGTTGATGCATGAATATCGTAACAAGATAATAATAAACTAGTTTGATCTTTCATCGTGGATTGCCCAATCAAAATAAGTAGATCATGTTGATGAGATCAACCAAACGATTAGATAAAGACTATTAAATCCCTCAATGGAAATATTGCGTTTTGCCTTCTCTTTCCTAAGCACCCTTCATGATCAAGGTCCAATAAATTCGGGCTTTCCAAAGCAAGGCGATTTTAATTCACCTTGGTGTGTTGCGGAGACAAAGCAAGTAATGTCTGATTGTTGAAGTAAGTGGTTGGACGCAACTGAGAAAAATCCATTGGATTGATGAGCCTAGAGGCATGACAATTATGTGTTATCTGAAGGATAATGAATAAGGGTTATTCACCTAATTGAACCAGGAGCTGCATGTGATGCAATTGGAAGGGTTCCTACCTAAATAACCAATTCTTGGGTGACTTGCCAAAGCAAGCTCAAAGAAGAGGTGAAATATGGATCTTGGACTCACTAGAAATATATCTATGATATTTTCGCATTGATGGTGAGGGCTATTAATCCGAGAAAGATAGTGGGAGCTATATTTAATTATGTAGCCATTATTGAATATAGTTAAATTGTTCAAAACACTAAAATTGCATATTTCTCATTTGTAGAATTCCAATGGCAAACAATCAACATGCATTGACTTTATCCCTGCGATCTATCCTTGAGAAGGATAAGTAATCTAGAACAAACTTTCTTGACTGGTACAGAAAATTAAGATTCGTTCTTAAGCAAGAAAAGAAACTGTACATCTTAGACAATCCTGTTCCAGCACCACCTCGGGATGACACCGTTCTAGCTGCCGGGAGAGCACATCAAAAACATGTAGATGATTCTAATGATGTGATTTGTCTCATGGTTTGCACCATGACCTCTGAGGTTCAGAAGCAACACGATAACATGGAAGCATACGATATGATCGAACACTTGAAACAGTTGTTTCAGGAACAGGCAAGTCATGACCAGTACGAAGTGTCCAAGGCATTGTTTAAAAGTAATCTCGTAGAGGGGAACTCTGTCGGGCCTCTTGTACTCCGTATGATCGGATACATAGAGAACCTCGCAAGTTAGGCTTCCCACTCGGCTGAGAGTTGGAAACTGATCTCATCTTGAAATCGTTGCTTGATAGTTATAACCAATTCATCATGAAATATAACATGAATGAGATCAACAAAGCTCCGCCAAACTTGCCGAACATGCTAAGGACAGCTGAACAAAGCATCAATAAAGGCAAAGGCAAGGCCATAATGATGGTTAATAAGAAGAAGAGCAAGGGAGTGCCTCTACTTCCAAGGGAAAGCGCAAGAAAGTTGCAAAGTCCAAGGAAGCCTTGAAACCTATGGGGGGCATGGCTAAGGGTTACTGTCATTACTCTAGCCAGCCGGGTCACTGGAGGAGGAATTGCCCCAAGTATCTGGAGGATAAAAGGCTAAGAATAGTGACTCCACCACCACCAAATATTTTTGTTATAGAATTCAATATTTATATTTCTTCATCTTGGGTATTGGATACTGGATGTGGATCTCACGTTTGTTAAAATGTGCAGGATTTGAAAAGAAGTAGAAGATTGGCTAAAGGGGAGACAGACTTGCGCGTCGGGAATGGAGCAAGAGTTGCTGCATTAGCTACAGGCGTGTAAAAGCTATCTTTTCCTTCTGGACTTATTTTAGAATTAGAAAATTGCTATTATGTGCCTGTTATAAGCAGAAACATTATTTCCATTTCTTGTTTGGACTAGAAAGGTTTTTTCTATTTCAATAAAGGACAAGTGTAACTCCATTTATTTTGATAGTATGCACTATTGTAGTGCGCATTTGTCTAATTGATTGTATATCCTTGATCTAAATAATTCCGTCTATAACATAAATACCAAGAGGATTAAGACTAATGATTTAAATCCTACTTATCTATGGCACTGTCGTTTAGACCATATAAACAAGAAACGCATATCTAGACTCAATAAGGATGGATTACTAGACTCATTTGATTTGGAATCATATGAGACATGTGAATATTTTTTGTTGGGAAAAATGACAAAGTCCCCTTTGAATAAGAAAGATGAGAGGACTAGTGAGTTATTCGCACTCATACATACTGATGTACGTGGGCCGTTTCCCACGCGTGCCTGAGGTGGTAACACCTACTTCATTATATTTAGTGATGACATCAGTAAATATGGATTTGTATACCTTATGAAGGCCAAATCCGAATCCTTTTAATTGTTAAAGGAATTCAAAAATTAGGTAGAGAAGCAACTTGGAAAGAGCATCAAGGCTCTACGATCGGATCGTTGAGGATAATACTTGAGCCAAGAGTTTGACCACTATCTTA
Source organism: Linanthus parryae (assembly GCA_023055425.1). Lineage (NCBI taxonomy): Eukaryota > Viridiplantae > Streptophyta > Magnoliopsida > Ericales > Polemoniaceae > Linanthus > Linanthus parryae. The sequence goes on along the minus strand of JALGPY010000012.1, from coordinate 18,070,537 downwards.
GAGAGTGCGGGATTGTGTCCCAACTCACTCCACCCGGAACGCCACAATGTAATGGCATGTCCGAGAGGAGGAACCGCACACTATTGGATATGGTGCGGTCTATGATGTGTCAAACAGACCTTCCAGTGTCATTTTGGGGACATGGTCTATTGACTGCAACTTTCACCATTAACCGTGTTCCATCCAAATCGTTCATGAAGACACCATATGAGATATGGCCTGGGAACCGTCCCATAGTGTCGTTTATGAAGATTTGGGGTTGCAATGTCTACGTAAAACGTCTAAAAAAGGACAAGCTTGGACACAAGGAGGATAAGTATAAATTTGTGGGATATCCTAAGGAAACGAAAGGATATTATTTCTACAATCCAAATGAGAACAAAGTGTTTGTAGCTCGGACCAGTGTGTTTCTAGAAAGAGAGTTCGTCTCTAAAGAAGCAAGTGGGATTACTGTATAACTTGGATAAACTCAATAACCACAAATCACTGATCCGATGATGGAGAATGAACAGGAGCCACAAAGCGTTGTGGAAGAGCCTATTCAGGTAAGACGGGAACTCCGTGGGTCGAGTAGGGTACGTCATGATCCAGAGAGATACGGACTTCTCTTCACTGAGCCGAATGACATAACACTCATAGATGAAGAGCCTACTACCTACGGGGAGACCATGAAAGGGCCATCCTTTAAGAAGTGGCTAGAAGCTATGAGATCCGTAATGGAATCCATGTTCACCAACAAAAGTATGGACTTTGGTGGAACCACCTGAAGGGGCTCCGCCCATAGGGTGCAATTGGGTCTTCAAGAAGAAGACTGACATGGATGGAAAGGTTGTTGCCTATAAGGGGCGACTGGTGGCCAAAGGGTATAGACAGATTCATGGTATTCACTATGATGAAACCTTTTTATCCAGTTGCTATGACCAAATTTATTCGAATCTTACTTGCTATTGCAGCTTACTATGACTATGAGATTTGGCAGATGGATGTCAAAACAACGTTCTGTATGGAAACCTCCTTGATGATGTGTATATGACACAACAAGAGGGTTTTGAGGATTCATTGCATGCCAATAAAGTCTGTAAGCTAGAACGATCCATTTATGGATTAAAGCAAGCTTCCAGGAGTTGGAATCGACGTTTTGAAGACGCAGTCAAAGAGGTTTGATTCATCAAGAACGAAAATGAGCCATGTGTTTACAAGAAAATTAGTGGAAGTTCTTTTGTGTTTGTGGTCTTGTATGTGGATGACATACTGCTCATTGGAAACGATATTCCTACATTACAATCTGTTAAAGATAGGCTAGGAAAGTGTTTCTCAATGAAGGACTTATGGGACGCAGCTTATATACTTGGTATCAAGATCTATATAAATAGATCTAGAAAGCTACTCGACCTAAGCCAAATTACATATATAGACAAGGTGTTGAAACAGTTCAACATGCAAGATTCCAAGAAGGGATTCTTGCCCATGTCGCATGGATTCACCCTCTCAAAGGCTGACTTTCCTTCCAATGAGATTGAGAGAGACCGCATGAGTAGGATACCCTATGCATCAGCCATAGGTTCCATCATGTACGCCATGTTGTGTACTAGACTAGACATATCATACGCGTTGAGTATGGTAAGCAGATATCAGTCTAATCCATGTGAGAGTCAATGGATTGCTGTGAAGAAGGGCATAAGATAAGTCTTAAGCTCCCTGATATTAATATTTGAATGCATATGCAGAGAGCTTCGATTTCTTGATGATGAAAGATAGAAACACAAGTAGGAAATATTTTTAAGTACCAAAGCTCCAAAGCTTTGAGTTACTGTAGCCACATGAATACATATAGATATTTGTCTAACTGTTTTGTGCAGGTTTTTGGATTTGATATAGAATGACATTGTGAAGACATTAGTAATCTATGTTCAAATTAACAAATTATGCGGGACTGGGTTGGATTGGAAATCCAATTTCATTAGGATGAACTAGCAGACAAAGCTTCAAAGCTTTGAGATTTACTGTTTATTCTTCACTGCTAAGTTCATCTAACTAATTATGTGTATGCAGGTTATTCCTTTGTGGTTTAGAACTTGTTGTGAATCTATTATTGTCTATTAATATCTTTTCTACACTGGTTCCTTGATATATTCATCAGATTGAATATGTGTATGAGCCAGATGTATCATCAGACAAATCTAGCCCAGTTTTCTCATGATCTGTTAGCAGTTTGCTAGTCAGATCTTAATGCTAGATTGTCTTGATGTTGTTTGATCATGTTTGATGAGTTTATGAAAAGGTTAGTTGGGCGTTCCAACTTCCGTAAATAAATAAAATAGCTATCCAAACAAAGCTGTTGAAAGAAGCATATAAAGGAGGAGGATTTTTAGGTTTTCAGTTCCTAAAATCTCTCAGTTTTGCTGCAGGCAGTTATTAGAAGAGATCAGTGTTTTGAATTTGAAAAGAGACACAAAGATTGAGACTGATCTTCGTGAGATTTTAAGTGTGCTACAAACAGGAGAATTCATATCATTCAAATCTTTAGAATCACCAGGCCATTGACACTGCAGAAGCAAGACCATTCATCAGATCAGAACTCTTCCAGACTTCATTAGCTTAATCTTTCTGAGTTCTTTAACTTGTACTGAGTTGTATTATTCATTCTATATATTTGAAACCTCAATAAATTTAGTAGTTTGGTTGTTCAAATTAACAACAAGAGGTTCTTATTGTTTCAACAGGTTGTAGCTGGTAACTAGATAGGTTGGGAACCACAAGCTATATAAGTGTAAGGTAGCTCACTTAGGCTTGAGATCTAGGGCTAAATCTGGGTGATTAATAAGAAGTTGTGTTTGAATCCTGGAGGGATAAGATCCCTCGGGAAGAGACTAGGTCCAATTGTGACTGAACTCTGTAAAATTCTCGTGTTCCTGCTGTTTTCTTTTGTTATCTTTATATTCAGTCTAAACAGGAAGTTTCAAATCTCTAGAGCTTTCCAAATCACAAAGCTTTGAAGCCTCTACATTCTGCAGTTATATCTTCAAGTTTTCAAAACAGTTTCAAAGCTTTGAGATATCAACTTCATATTCTACTCAAGTTTTAAAAGAATGTGTTTTGGAAAAAGTTAGCATACTCTATTCAACCCCCCTTCTAGAGTATTTAGATCCTGTTTTACACCTACATTACAAACTTTCAATTGGTATAAGAGCTTAGGTCACTTTTTAAGGATCTACAAATCTTGTTACAATGAGTTATGTAGGTGATTAAGTATTCTCACAGGGAAGAGCAGCTAATAGACCTCCACTGTTCTGTGGTGATAACTTTGTGCATTGGGAGACATTGATGAAAATTTTCATCATAGATCAGACTATGGAACTATGGTCTATTGTTGTGAATGGCCCAAAATTGTTATATACTACTGCCAATGGAGTTAGAAATGTCAAACCTGATGAAGATCTCTCAGTTACTGAACGGGAAAAGGTATCAAAGAATTACAAAGCTTTGAACTTATTATATTATCCTCTTAGTGCAGATGATTTTAACAGGATATCCAACTCCAAAAATGCCAAAGAGATCTGGTATAAGCTAACTGTTACTTATGAAGGAACTAGCCAAGTCAAGCAGACACAGATCAATATCCTTTTGAGACACTACGAATTGTTTATGAATTCTGATGAATTCATCAAAGATATGTTCAAAAGTCTTCTCAAATTAAGAGAAATTCAGAAAGATTCTCATAATCTTGCCGAAGGCCAAATGCGGGCCTAAAACAACTGCAATTGAGGAAGCTCAGGATTTAAGCATCTTGGAAATTGATGATTTGCAAGGAAAATTTCTCGCTCATGAGATTTCAATGAAGGGGTTGATGGTGAACTGAGTGACAACATCACGAACCTGGCACTCAAGGAAAAAGACAATGAAAAATCTTAAATCCATGAACAGGAGGATGATGATGATGAAGAAGCCTTATCGCTGATTTCCAAAGCCTTGGCCAGAATTCTGAAGAAGAAGAAAAACTTTGGAAACAAGGACTACAACAAAGAGAAATTCATATCCTCAACTACCAAGGATCAGAAAGGAAAGTCTACTTCACATTCATATAAACCTAAAGTTATGAATTGCTATGAATGCGGAGATGCACATCATCTGGTAAGAGATTGCCCTCAAAAGAAGAAAAGCAGGCAACTTCCTAAGAAGGAGAATGACAACAGAAGAAAGAAGGCAATGGTAGCCTCATGGAGTGATTCAGAATCTTCAGACTAAGATTCTGATGAGGAGCAAGCCAATCTCTGTTTAATGGCCGGACATCAAGAAGACCACTCTACTGAGAAGCCAATTGAAGATATGGTAAAAAAAATCTTTTATCTAGTCCTTCTGATGTCTTACCTAAAATCCTCAAAAGTATGTTTTTAATTGAGGAAAGTTAAATGAATGAGATTGATTCCTTTAAAATAAAGGTTCGTTAGCAAGCAAAAGAGAATTTAGATTTGGTTTTTCAAAACAAGTGTCTTGAAGCTACTAAGTTGAAAATTGATAGTGGCTTCAAAGCCTTGGACATCAGATTCAAATCTTTGAAATCAGAGGTCAAAGAAGTGGTTGATCAAAACACTCTTTTAACTGATAAGTTTGTTGATCTAAAGAGTCACTCAGATGATTTAGAACAACAGAACACTTCATTGACTAGTGAGCTTCAAGAATCTCAGAAAATTCTTTCAACTTTTGTTGGATCAGAACATAAGTTAAATCTTATGCTTTGAGGAAGTATGCATTCTGTATACAAAAGTGGAATTGGTTATAATCCAAATTTTCCAAGAATAAACCAAAGCACATTTGTAAAATCAGGAAGCAGACATTCTCCAAAGTGTCATTATTGTGCTAAAATTGGACATGTGAAATTAACTTGCCCTTTTAGAAGGACAGAACCTCATATAATGAGGAACGCCTATCCTTATCAGCTTAAGGGACAAGTGAGACAAATTTGGGTTCTAAAAGGAGTTAGACCACCTAACATGGTTGATTATGAGTATGAATCTAAATTCTACACTTGGTCTAATAGCCTGTTAAGGCATTGATTGAATTTTACAGTATGTCACCAAAGCTTTGAAAGATCAAAAATGGATTTTGGATAGTGGATGTTCCAGGCACATGAGTGGAAAAAAATCTTTATTCTCAGAGCTTAAAGAGAAATCATAGAGAACAATCACACTTGGTGACAAAGGAAAGTGCAACATAATTGGTATAGGAAGTGTTGGTAACAATTATGCATATTCAATTTCAGATGTTTATTTAGTTGATGGTCTTAAGTATAATTTGTTGAGTATTTCTCAGCTTTGTGCTAAAGTTAATAAGGTAGTTTTTGACAAGGAGAAATTTTTGGTGCAAGATGAAAAATGAGGAAATTTCATACTCACTGCTCGTAGGTCACATAATGTTTATGCACTATGTACTGAAAAAGTTGCAGGTGATAGTCTGAAATGTCTCAAAGCTTTGAAGGATGACTCAAAGCTTTGGCATAGAAAGCTTGGTCATATAAGCATGCACACATTGAACAAACTCATCTTAAAAGATCTGGTAAGGGGATTACCAATCATGAAATTTAAAGATGATAAGATTTGCAAGCCATGCACTCAATTTAAACAGACCAGAAGTTCATTCACGCCAAAGAACTTTGTAAGTACTTCTAGACCTTTAGAATTGATGCACTTGGACCCGTTTGGTCCTATGAGGGTTCAAACACCCAAAGGTATGAGATATATGCTTGTTGTGGTTGATGATTATTCTAGATTTACTTGGGTTATATTTATTAGAGATAAGTCTGAAGCATTATCTGAATTTTCAAAACTTTTTAAAGAGCTTCAAACTTTGAAAAATTTACATGTTGCATCTATTAGGAGTGATCATGGTAGGAAATTTAAACAACTTGATTTTGATTTATTTTGTGCAAAGCATGGCATCTCACACAACTTTTCTGCACCTAGAACTCCTCAGCAGAATGGTGTAGTTGAGAGGAAAAATAGAACTCTTGAAGACCTGTCTAGAACCATGCTACTTGAAAGTAATTTGCCCAAGTTTTTGTGGGCAGAAGTTGTTAATACTGCCAATTATGTGCTCAATATATGTTTGATCAGGCCTATGCTGAAAAAAACTCCTTATGAATTGTTTAAAGGCAGAAAGCCTAGTGTTGCTTATTTAAAGCCTTTTGGCTGTATTTGTTTTGTGCATAACAATGACAAAGATAATCTTGGTAAGTTTGATGCTAGAAGTGATGAAGGTCTTTTTCTTGGTTATTCTCAGACAAGCAAAGCTTACGGGGTTTACAATAAGAGAACTAAGGTTGTAGAGGACTGCATTCAAGTAATTTTTGATGAAAGTACCGATGATTCTCTGAGTGAAAGTTTTGGAGATCTCAATTTGAATGATATGAGGCTGATGATGACTGTGAGAAAGTCAATAGAAGCAAAATTAAGGGTGAGTTTGGGAATGCTTCTGCTGCCAGCACAACTGCTTTCCGACAGCAGAAGCAGTTTAAGTGTGTTTGGTAAAAATAAAATTCTTGCTTTTTCGGACAGTTTCTGCTATCCCACAACAGTTTTCAGGAAGCAGGGGGGAGATGATTTTCCAGAAAGTGCGTTTGATTAATTTATCTACAACCGCTTTTAACCTTACAATTTTTTGAAAAATGAAGAGTTATCTTTACGAAAATAATACGTGTCATTTTTTTTTTGTCATTTTTCCCTCTCACAGCAACTTCACAGTTGATTTTACCAAAAACAAAATTACTATAACAATATTTCACAGCAGCTTTTACGTAATATTTACCAAACAACATTTTATCAAGAATTCACAGCAGCTTTTCCACAGTGTTTTCATACAGTAGCTTTCTAGCACCGCCACACCATTCCCAAACTAGCCCTAAGCAGTAGAAACTTTCAGAAGAATCTCAAGGCTTTGAACCCTCTGCTGAGCCAAAATCTCAAAGCCTTGAGACTGATTCTGACAGGAAATATGATGCTCCTTCTACAGTGTCAAGAACGCAAAGCCTTGAATGACCATACACTTGGACACCCAGGAAGAAGTTCAAATATTTATCAGATCATCCTGCAGAGAATATTATATTAGATCCAACTACTGGAACTCACACTAGAGGCCACCTAAGAAATTTGTGTGCCTTCAGTGCTTTTGTATCACTCATTGAGCCCAAAAATGCAAAAGAAGCACTAGAAGATTCAGATTGGATCATTGCAATGCAGAATGAGCAGAATGAGTTTGAAAGAAACAAAGTCTGGAATTTGGTTCCAAGACCAAAGGATCAATCAGTGACTGGAACAAGATGGGTGTTCAGAAACAAACTTGATGAAAAAGGTAAGGTTGTGAGAAACAAAGTAAGACTGGTTGCACAGGGATAAAATCAAGAAGAAGGCATTGACTATGAGGCAACATTTGCCCCTGTTGCAAGGCTAGAAGCTATCAGAATACTTCTTACATTTTGCATCACATAATCATATAAAACTTTTTCAAATGGATGTCAAATGTGCTTTTCTGAATGGATATTTACAAGAAGAAGTATATGTTGCTCAACCACCAGGTTTTGAAAATGACACATTTCCAGATCATGTTTAAAAATTAGACAAAGCCTTTTATGGACTTAAGCAAGCTACAAGGGCTTGGTATGACAGACTCTCTAATTTTTTATTGGAAAATGGTTTCAAGAGATGACTTGTTGACAAAACTCTTTTTATCAAGAAACATGACAAGGATCTGTTAGTTTTACAGATATATGTTGATGATATTGTGCTACTAATGATGCTCTTTCAAAAGCGTTTTCAAGTCTAATGTACAGGGAATTTGAGATGAGCTTGATGGGAGAACTGAATTTCTCTCTTGGACTTCATATGCATCAAATGAAGAAAGAAATTTTTGTGCATCAAGGGAAATACACCCAGGACTTGTTGAACAAATATAACAAGTCACAGTCCAAGGTAGTTAAGACTCCTATGAGTTTATCACTGTCTTTAGACAAAGATACAAATGGTAAGAGTGTGAATCAAAAAGAATATAGAGGTATGATTGGTTCACTTCTATATCTAACTGCTAGTAGACCAGATATTATGTTTAGTGTACGCATGTGTGCTAGATTTCAAGATGATCCTAAGGAAAGTCCTTTGATTGCTGTGAAAAAGATTTTCAGATATTTGAATGGAACCAAAGACTTGGGGCTTTGGTATCGAAGAAGATCTAATTTTATGTTGAGTGGTTATTTAGATGCAGACTTTGCAGGATACAAAGTAGACAGAAAGAGTACTTCTGGATGTTTCCAATTCCTTGGTTCATCATTGATTAGTTGGCATTTAGAGAAGCGAAATTCAGTAGCTCTATCAACTGTAGAAGCTGAATACATTGAAGCTGGAGCTTGTTGTGTACATGTTTTATGGATTGCTAAACAGCTAAGAGATCTTGGATATGAATTCAGAAATGTTCCTATTAAGTGTGACAATACAAGTGCCATTTCTATTTCAAAGAATCCAGTTCAGCATTCAAGGACAAAACACATAGATGCGAGACATAATTTGCTTAGAGATCATGGTGAAAAAGGTGATATTGTTCTATCTTTTATTTCTACTTCTATGCAAATAGCAAAAATTTTCACTAAACCACTGCCAGATGAGAAGTTTGCATCTCTAAGGCTTGAATTGGGTATGTTAAACAAGGATGCATTGATTTAGGGGGAGTATTAGTCCTTATGTGTATTATATATTTAACTCTCAAAGCCTTGAGATTCTACTTTTACAGCCTTGAAAGTATGCCTCAAAGCTTTGAAGGTTTATGTGTTAGTCTACAACTTCCCAAAGCTTTGAACCACTGTTACACTGCTTTGATTAGTGGATATGTTCTCTTTTAAAAATTGGACCGTGAATTATTTTGTAATATCTTTTTAGATAATTACAGAATCTTTCAAAATTTCAGAGATTTTGACAAAATATCTAAAAATATCCTAGAAAATCTTCTGACATCTCTTTGCATGCAATCTCCCTTTTAAATCAAACTCTTTGACCTGCTTAAGCTGGATTCATTACTTATTTCTCTCATTCTCAACTTCTATCTCTTCGTCTCTATCTCTCTTTCTCTCTCTCTCTCTCTCTCTCTCTCTCTCTCTCTCTCTCTCTCTCTCTCTCTCTCCCTTTTTCTCTCAAACTCTCTCAAACCCTAACCAAAATAGAGCGAAGGTCTGAAAGGATCAAGCAGCAAGGTCAGACTTCCAACAGGAGGGTGAAGAGAAAGGCTAACAGGAAAATCACCATTCATGGATCGGATTCAGAAGACACAGCCAGTGTTCATGAGACGTCACCTCCCTCAAAGAAGATCAAGAAGGGAAAGGAAGTTCAAGAAGAACCAGTGGTTGGGTCTGAATCCGAGTCTGCTACAGAAGAAGGGGTGAAAGAAAAAGAACAGAGGAGTAAGGATCAAGGGGAAGAGTCAAACAAGAAGAAGAAAGAAGTTGATTTTGAGAAAGCTGAAAATAAGAGCGTGCCACCTTCAAAGGAAAAGAAAGCTGATGAGAAAAGGGTAAAGAACCTCCAGAAAAGAAAAGGGTGAAACACAATGCTGTGGAGGCCAAGAAAACCACCAATTTTGGTAAGAATTTGCTACCTGACTCTTGGTTTGTTAATTTTGAGGTTAAAGATGTGTGGATGGATGTGTATGCAACATCCAAAGTATCTTTTTATAGTCTAATTATTACTACCTTTTTGGATATTATGGACTTAGACTACATTAAGAATTTCAGGAATTCATCTGTTGGGAGTTTGTTAAATCCACCTTCTGAGGCTTACCCTAGGCTAACCAGACTGTTTTATTTGAATTTAGTTTAAGAACTAGATGATAGTGATAGGTATATTCTTACTTCAAAAGTGGTTGGTGTGGACATTAGGTTGGATCAAAAGGTGTTTTCCAAAGTTTTTGGAGTACCTAGTGTAGATAGTGCTTTCTGAGCTGACAGATCTTGGCCACGTGGCAACCATCCAGCACACCATATTGTGCTCCATACACACTGGATCACCAGCCGCGCTGATCCATGTGGGGGCTGCGAGACAGAGCCCTCGCATACCACTGCACGGGACTTGTAGGGACTTAGTGGTTTGGAGGCTAGAGTAAGCCCTGTCGCGTGCGAGCCAAGCCCGCGCGCGACCTTTAGTAACTGTTTTAAGAGATTTATGGCACGAGCTCCATAAACCCGGTCAATCCGGTCAAACCCGGTCAACCTCGTAACGGTTCCGGTATTCGCGCACAACGTGCTGTAACGGTCCCTATATATGAGGACGAACGTGCCGTTGTGGTTAAGCTAATTAAGCCGCCATTAATGGGCGCATTAACCACACTACAACGGTCACGTTCCCTGCTATATATAGGACGTTAACCTTTCCATACAAAGGAGAACACACTTGCCATACGCGGAAGCTCTGCCAAACCTCTGTCTCTCTCTCAGACATTACTACTGCCTTACTCTCTCCCTACACACAACCCAACTCTTCCTGTGCCATCTCTGATCCTCTACATACGGTGTACACGGAGGTCTCCCCGTCGGAATCTCTTGTGCACATTTTGGTGAACCCGACGTGAACTTACCAACAAAAGCAACCATGTCTCAGGAGGATGATATCAGCAACAGATCGCCTTCCACTGAAACTGCCTCGGGAGAAGAGACCCGCCGTACTCCTACGACTCCCGACGAGGCACCGACGCTAGAATCCTTGGATGCCACTGTCCAAAGTCAGGCAAAAGCCCTCAAAGCTCAGTCTGCGCAACTAGAACGGATCTTGGCCGTTCTGGGCACTCTTGCGCCAAATCCTTCACCAGCCACCGCTGTCCCTCAAGGAGGAGGAGCCCCTACCGCTCCAGGACTGCGAGTGTCAACCACACCTCCCAACCCTAATCTGCAGACTCCACCGGCGACTACGCAGCTGCCTTCAATTCAGGGGTCAACAGCTCAGATGTTGCCTCTCACTACTCACACTCCTCAGCCTTCGGCTTTGGCATCTAACCCGGCTTCGCAGTACCCCTTTCCTCCTCCAACGGCGATCTGGGGTAATGCGAGCATCCAATATTTCCCCAATCCTTCGGCGGCGTATGTGTCGCCTCCACCTGCGGCAACCCCTCCTTCTGCCACCGAGGGAAGCATTCCAGAATGCATGACGTCTCTGCAGAAGCGCATGGACACTATTCTGGCTCACCAATCATTCGCGGATACTATTATCCCGAAGCTAGACAACGATCCACCCATCCCGCGGGAGATCTATCTCATGCCTAACCCGGTGGGTATAAGGCTCCTAAATGGGACAAATTCGAGGATGTCAACGGGAACGCTCATGAGCATGTCATGCGTTTCATCGATGTCATGGGGCCATACAGAGCTGATCCCAAATTACTGATGCGAGAGTTCCCAAAATCTTTGGGGAACGTAGCGTACAAGTGGTACCGAACGCTGGAGGCCGGATCCGTGAAGACTTGGGACGACATGGTCCAGAAGTTCTATACCAAGTTCTTCCAGATGGAAGAAAAGGTGACAATGATCCACCTCTCGCGGATGTATCAGAAGCGCGAGGAGGACGGGATCACTTTTATCAAGAAATTCAGGGCGAAGTCCTTGGAATGCAAAGATCCAATGCCCGAAAGCCGGCTCGTAGAGATATGCATGCAGTGCATGCGAGACGAATACAAAGGTATGCTCATCAATCTGCAAACACCTATGTTTTCAAAGCTCATTGAATGCACCAAAAACATCGAGCCTATAGTCGAGAGACAGAAAAAGAAGAACGCCCCGGAGCGATCTTCGAGCGGCACTACCTACAAAATCGGGAGGTTCAGTTACAAGAGGGGAAGCGAAGCTGAGGTCAATACAGTTTCACCCCAGAAGCAAGCGAAGGTTGTGAACTTCGACGTACCGCCTTTGCCATGCTCGGTGGAGGAGGCAAGCGACCTCTGCAGACAATGGCGCAAGGACGGTGTCCTGCCGCCGCTCGAAAAGGTACCTTCCAAGGAGATGGTAAGGGACCCGAAGTGGTGCGAGTACCACGGCAAGGTCATGCATCCTACAGCGGAATGTAAGAAGCTCAGGATTGTATTCAATCAGAAGATGAAGAACGGCGAACTGATCGTCAGCGATCACATGAAGGATGTGCGCAACAATCCACTTCCTGCCCATGCGGAGCAAGACTCGAAAGGAAAAGAGGTCGCCATGATCTCGATTGTGGACTTGGAAGAAGTCGCAGAGGATGGTCTACCCATCATTGCCGAAGTCCATGAAGACGAGGACTACAGCATGGACACAGAGGATGAACGTGCCGACCGGATGAAGGGGTCGCACGGCTTCAGCAAATTCTTCGACGAGATGAACTTCTCGGAGAAATGCCGGACAGAAATGACGAAAGCGATCTTAAGGATAGCAGAGGACTACGAGGAGGATCTTGTAGTCTCCAACGGGAAAGTCATCAGGGCGTCGCGCTCTACAGAAAAGGTTATGACCTTTTCTGCCAACGAAAAAAAGACAGATTCGAGCCACCAGAGGCCCCTCTATGTGACGGCCATCATCAATGGCGTCGAGTTCAAAAGAGCATTCGTCGATGGAGGAGCAGCGGTAAATGTCGTTTCGTTTCACACACTGAAGCTAGCAAGGATCCCCGGGCACAAGATTGTCAAGCGTCCATCTCCGCTGATGGGATTTGGAAGCGACTCTAGAATGACGATCGGATTGATCCGCCTGGGCGTTCAGATTGGCAAAATCAAGTGCTCAGCGAAGTTCTATGTAGACGCGAACACCACATACCACATTCATCGCTTCGACGCGGTTCCCTCAACAGCCCACCAGGTCATGAAAGCTATCTGGAACGACAGAATAGTCGAGATACCGGCTTCAACAAATCCATTCAACTTGGATGAAGCACATCTCAGCGAGGCGGTATGGTTTACCGAGATGGCGGACGAGCAAACACCGGGACCATTCAATCCCACTCCTTTACCTCTATGGGAAGATATCAAGGACCAGTCACCTGCGGGAGTGATGGTGACAAGGGAAGATGCCAAGGGTAAGCCGCCCACACGCGAAGAGGCGCAACGAATCGTGTATCAGCGAAAGAGTGTATACACGCTGAAGCGAATTGCAAAGCATGACCACGAAGGCAAGGAGATCGAGAGCTTCTACGCCAATGGGAAGAAGTGCTATCGCATATGAAGGTGCGCGGGGATGTCCTCACACGGGCATGGGGATATCCCTGGGCAAATCAACCAAATCGAACAGATCGCGGTAACGGAAGAGCCAGTGCAGAGTACTCCAGACGAGAAGCTCAAAGAAGCACCTGAATGCATGGAAGACAGGCCCAGACCGCAAAAGCAAGAGCTAAAGGAAGTGTTCCTCAGCCCGAACGAGGAAAAGAAAAGGCCAGTCTTTCTAAGTGCAGACCTCACAAGTGAGGAGGAGCAAGGACTGCTACAGCTCCTAACTGAATACAAGGATGTGATCGCATGGGAATATGATGAGATGCCAGGTCTGGACACAAGCATCACTATGCACCGTTTAGACATCATCCCAGGGTCTAAACCGGTAAAGCAGAGCACAAGAAGCTTCAGGCCGGAGCTTAACGTGAAAATCAAACAGGAGATTGTCAAACTCCTGGATGCCAAGTTCATAGAGCCGAATCATCATCCCACATGGCTGGCCAACATTGTGCCAGTGTTAAAGAAGAACGGACAGCTTCGCATCTGTGTGGACTTCCGGGATCTCAATCGTTTCTGCCCAAAGGACGATTTTCCACTGCCCAACATCGATTTGCTTATCGATTCAACGGCGGGCCATCGCATGTTCAGTTTCATGGACGGCTTCAGTGGGTACAACCAGATCAAGATGGACCTTGAGGATGCGAGGAAGACTGCATTCATCACTCCGGTGGGGGTGTTCAACTACACAGTAATGCCGTTCGGTCTCAAAAACGCGGGTGCGACCTATCAGCGGGCCATGATGGCCCTATTCCATGACATGATGCACAAAGAAGTGGAATTTTATGTGGACGATTTGGTGGTTAAGTCCAAGCAGGAAGCAGATCACCTCGCGGATTTACGGAGAGTGTTCAATAGATGTAGACGCTTTCAACTGAAGATGAATCCTATGAAATGCGCATTTGGGGTAACATCAGGGAAGTTCTTGGGATGCGTAGTTCATCGCCAAGGAATCGAGCCTGACCCTGCGAAAGTATCAGTCATCACTGGCATGACGCCGCCCCATAACCAAAGTGCCTTGAAGACATTTTTGGGAAAGCTATCATATTTGCGAAGATTCGTCCCAGCGATTGCAGAAATCACCTGCTGTTTTAGTGCTCTTCTCAAGAAAGACGCCGTATACAGCTGGACTCCGGAGCACGAAGCTGCGTTCGAAAAGCTGAAGGATTTGCTGACGTCTTCAAAAATAATGATCGCACCTCAACTGGGATCACCGCTTCTGCTATATCTGACGTCAACAAGGAGATCCATATGAGCACTCTTGGCTCAGGAATACGAAGGCCAAGAAAGGCCTATCTATTACATCTCTCGCATTGTGAAACCCCCCGCATCAAGGTACACATATATCGAACGTCATTGCCTTGCCTTGTTCTTCGTGATAGAGAAGTTGAAACACTACTTTGCGTCGCACAAAGTGGTAGTGGTCACCAAGAGCGATCCCATACGATATCTGCTAACTCACACTACCCCCGGAGGGAGATTGGCGAAATGGTACATGACCATCTCTCAATACGATATCACATGCGTGCGACCGCGAGCGATCAAGTCGCAGGCGGTAGCGGATCTGTTGGCACAGTTCCCCGACAACAGCCACGAGCCCGTGATCGAAGAAGAGCTCGAAGGCCCTGAAATCTATGCAATCGACGTGCCCTATTGGACGCTCCACTTCGATGGCTCGTCAACAAGGAAAGGCGGAGGCATTGGGATAGTCTTGACCAAGCCGGATGGAGAGGTCATACAGATGTCCGCCAAGCTCAACTTCGCAGTCACAAACAATGAAGCGGAATATGAGGCGCTCATCGCGGGGCTCCGTGCGGCAAAGGCTTTAGAAGTAAGCAATCTGAGATGGCACAGGAAGAGTTGGGTTGTGTGTAGGGAGAGAGTAAGGCAGTAGTAATGTCTGAGAGAGAGACAGAGGTTTGGCAGAGCTTCCGCGTATGGCAAGTGTGTTCTCCTTTGTATGGAAAGGTTAACGTCCTATATATAGCAGGGAACGTGACCGTTGTAGTGTGGTTAATGCGCCCATTAATGGCGGCTTAATTAGCTTAACCACAACGGCACGTTCGTCCACATATATAGGGACCGTTACAGCACGTTGTGCGCGAATACCGGAACCGTTACGAGGTTGACCGGGTTTGACCGGATTGACCGGGTTTATGGAGCTCGTGCCATAAATCTCTCAAAACAGTTACTTAAGGTCGCGCGCGGGCTTGGCTCGCACGCGACAGGGCTTACTCTAGCCTCCAAACCACTAAGTCCCTACAAGTCCCGTGCAGTGGTATGCGAGGGCTCTGTCTCGCAGCCCCCACATGGATCAGCGCGGCTGGTGATCCAGTGTGTATGGAGCACAATATGGTGTGCTGGATGGTTGCTACGTGGCCAAGATCTGTCAGCTCAGAAATCACTATCTACATTAGCCCCCTTTCTGCGCGTGAAGACTCATAGCTGTATAGACTTCCATGCGCGGAAACCAACATACGCGTCGCCGCCACGCACAAATTCACGTCGGGAAACACCAAAATGTGCACAAGAGATTCCGGCGGGGAGACCTCCGTGTACACCGTATGTAGAGGATCAGAGATGGCACAGGAAGAGTTGGGTTGTGTGTAGGGAGAGAGTAAGGCAGTAGTAATGTCTGAGAGAGAGACAGAGGTTTGGCAGAGCTTCCGCGTATGGCAAGTGTGTTCCCCTTTGTATGGAAAGGTTAACGTCCTATATATAGCAGGGAACGTGACCGTTGTAGTGTGGTTAATGCGCCCATTAATGGCGGCTTAATTAGCTTAACCACAACGGCACGTTCGTCCTCATATATAGGGACCGTTACAGCACGTTGTGCGCGAATACCGGAACCGTTACGAGGTTGACCGGGTTTTACCGGATTGACCGGGTTTATGGAGCTCGTGCCATAAATCTCTCAAAACAGTTACTAAAGGTCGCGCGCGGGCTTGGATCGCACGCGACAGGGCTTACTCTAGCCTCCAAACCACTAAGTCCCTACAAGTCCCGTGCAGTGGTATGCGAGGGCTCTGTCTCGCAGCCCCCACATGGATCAGCGCGGCTGGTGATCCAGTGTGTATGGAGCACAATATGGTGTGCTGGATGGTTGCCACGTGGCCAAGATCTGTCAGCTCAGAAAGCACTATCTACATTAGCCCCCTTTCTGCGCGTGAAGACTCATAGCTGTAAAGACTTCCATGCGCGGAAACCAACATACGCGTCGCCGCCACGCACCAATTCAAATACGGGTAAGTTCAGCCCCCGTGCGTGCCATTATGACCTAAAACCCCTAGAGTCGTGCCGTCTGGCCTTTAGGGTTTTAGGCGTGACGTCAGCTTGTCCTGTGATTGCGCGATTCGACGGTGACGGTTGCGATTTGACTACTGAAAGGACACAACCCTTCATTGTTTTTGGATAAATACTTTGTATCCCCCATTTTTTCAAAGCATCACTTCTTTCTCTTAAAGTGAATGGTACCCGGAGCTCTTCGAGAGCAGATTCAGATAATCAATCACCAGTTCAGAACTGCAAATCGTCTTCTCCAACTGTGCATATCCAAGCAGGCTTCGCGAAAACAAGGTTGGCCTTGTTCAATTTCTATTTAGAATACCACTGTAGGCTTTGAACTGTGTTGGATCTGCAAACTCATGAAACTTGTGAAGAAGCTTTGATCTTTGAACCCACTTTTGCTTTAATCCTTCAATAATAAGGACTTCGGATGTGGGGTTTTGAAATCACTGATAATGCAACCCTCTAATTTCTGAAATTGATACCAGAAACTGTTCATCTTTCTTTCCCATAGACCTTGAATCTGGAAATTCAAACTGAAGTGTAGCATACTTCTCCCCCTTTTTTCTTGTTCTTCCGCAGGAATGGCCAAGACAAAAGGAACCAAACCCACCAAGGAGGACGAAGAGATACCCGATCTTCCGCAGGCTTTGTGGCGAAAAGCCCCCTATCTAGGTGGCAAAGATTTCTACCACGCGAGGGTTAAGGCGAAGAAGATGCCTGCTCCTGTCCCTAATGAGGGATTGCTAACACTGACTCCCCCGGTTAACTCAGCCTTGCTCGAGTTAATTGGCTCCGAGGATGTGGTTCGATTGGGAATCGAAAATGGGTACTTCCCCTACGATGCGATTTCTACCCAAGCTTTTGTTCAGAAATTGGACTACATGGACGAGTGGATTGACCACGTGTTGACCAATCATGCTGCGACTCTTGATGAAGCCGGCGTATACTTTGCTGTTCGTGTTATGAAGGGTGCTGCCGTGAAGCTGGACCAGTCCATGCTTCTAAACCTTCTTTCCCGCTACTCGCCTGCGACTCACACATTCCACTTTGCTGAGTTCGAGGTTGCCCCCACACTCGAGGACGTGCATATGCTGTACGATCTTTCTCCCATGGGTGAAGTGGACCCTATCGCGAGTTCTTTTGCTGGTGTCTGCGAGGTTCTCTTCCTGCCCTCGCAGAGCATATTCGTGAGCTCGCGCCAAGGTATGAGAGGATTACCGTGGATGTTGACCCCACTCGAGTTTCTCCCCAGTTCGGCTTTGATGCAGTGGCACCATCAATCTGGCCCCAGTCCATTATCAGAGGTTGCTATAAGCGCTTGCTAACAAAGGAGTGCAAGATAGTCTTCAAGAACAATCTTCCCTTTGAGCAGCCTGCAGGTAACCGCGAGGGCGGTTGTTCCCAGAACTGGCTCGCATACTGGGTCGCCCAGCAAACGAGGATCGAGACACAGTCGGCCGCTCAGCCGTGTAGAGCTCCCCTGATCAAGAGAAACTCCTTTCTGTTTCGCCCCAATTGCAGTCTGAGCGAGTCTGAACATGGTTGCTACTCATTGTTGGATCATGAGAACCATTTGTGCCCTGACGTCATTCTGAAGGAAAAGACCGCCGCAGTTAAGAAAGGCGACACGCATGTCATCAGATATAGCGAAGCATTTGCTAAGGTAAGCAATTTTTTTCGCGTGCGTTAAGCTTCTAGATTTCCCCATGCTGATGCCTTTATTCTGTACTGTTTGCTGTAGTGTCATGTGCGGAGATTCGCATCTGGTGATCGTTCCAAGTCGTTGGTTAACACCATTGTTGCCACTAGAAGACAAAATCAGTCGTTCCTGCTAGCATGGAGGATGGACCCCGAGGTCGAAACCAGGATTCGCGCAGTCATGAATGCTTTTGCTGACTCGCTGATAGATAATGCTCCGGCCGTGTCCCCACCCAGAGATAATCCGTCTCCTCCAGCGACTGCCGCGCCGAGAGCGAAGAGACCCACGCAAAAGGGAATTACAATTTCTTCCCCTAGAAGTGCTCCAACTTCCCCTCCAGCGAGGTCCCTTTCTGTCAAGGATAAAGGCAAAGGTCGCATGCCCAGTAGGGCGCGGAAGGAACTCACAGTTGAGACTTTCGTTCCATTCGACCGGGAGGAAGAAGAGGAGAGGCAGGAGCCCAGAGAAGGTGATGAAGAAGAAGAAGAAGAAAGAACAAATGTGATACATGAGGAAGAATCAGGAGGTACCTCCATCGCGTTTCCCTCATTATCTTAATTCTTTCGCAACTCTTTCTTAAACCAATCGTTTCTTCGCAGATGATGATGATGATGAAACCATCGGTGGCCTTTTGGCCAAGACACAAAATAGGAATGCTCATTCTGGCACTCCCGATGAACCCATAAGCGAGGACGTTCTTGCCGAGTCCCGGAAGACAGCCGCGGAAGCTGCTGAAAGAAGAAGGCAGCGCGAAGAGGAGGAGCTCGAGCGTGTGAGACAGCGGAGCCTCGAAGAGCAACATGTTGACGACTTAGTGCGTCCCACTGATGAGGAAGATATGCTTCCCGAAGAGGTAGCTCCTCAGACTGAGGAGGAGGATGTGGCTCCAGAAGAGGATGCAGCAGCTTTGGGGCAAGCCCAAGCGGATTTTGAAGAAGTCGCTGGCGGTAATAAAGGTGAGATCTTCAATCTCGCAGTAACTTATAGAGATGTTGTAGTGGGTGCATTAAAGCATGGTGTGTCAAAAGCTGAAATTCGCCGTTGGCTAGTAGGCAAATGCGGAGAACCTTCAGGTAATCATTTGAACGATACGCATGGTCTAGGCCTTAGCAACTTGAAACAGAATCATGACTGGTTTCTTCGCGTCCCAGGTCACGCTCATTTTAAAGACCTGCTTAATGAGGACACACTAATAGGGCATGGTTCCGCGTCTTTAGTGTATGACGAAGATACGTCAATCCCACCTTCGCGTGGAGGTGCTTGCTCTTAGCTTTGGCAAAGATAGTAAAATAACATACAATGTGAGTTACCTCATACTATCGCATTTTGTGTCACAGGAAATGTCGAGGAACCTGTGCTGGAGCAGAGAAGTCAACCTTCTGCATCCTATCTTCCGATTCCGAGTTCCCATACCGAGAAGCCCGTTGCAGCTGCCGCATATACAGGAGAGCCTCTTGAGGACATCATCGAACTTTCTGACGATGCTGAAGCTGATGCTGAAGCTGATGCTGTGCTAATGGAGGAAGATGCCCATACTGGCGCTGAGGAAGTAAGAACAAGTACTGTTGACGCTCCCGCATCTGAGAGTGTCCCTCGCCAAGCAACTTCAGCTGTCACTTCGCCTCCGGCGATGACTGAGTCGGCGGCGCCTCTTCCTGCGTGGAGCTTTTGGGGCTCACAGGTCGGGAATGCAGTCGCAGCTGGTGCGGATTATACTCTTCCTCCTAACTACGAGGGGTTAGAGCTCGCAGCTGACAGGAGAGCCATGGAGCGAGGACATTCTTCGACCGCTCCGGCAATGCGCATCCCTTCTCTTCGTGAGATCCTTGAAGGAACTGGTAAGTAGAGATTTGCTGTTTGCATCTCGCATTATTCATTTGCGAGTTTGGTAGCATAACTTATCTTTGACATTGCTTTAGGTTTGAAGCAAACCGATGTGGACTGGGTGGTCCGGATGCGCCTCACCTACCCTCAATCATTTGAAAGATCTCTGGAGATAGGACCTTTCGATAGGAGGCTGTTTCTTACCGAAGCCATTTGTATTTTGGAGCAGCTGTCTATGGCCACGCCTGCGACCATTTCTGTTCAGAGTGTCGAGCTGCTTTTTGGCATGTGCCAAAATCTTCTTGCCAAAGTCCAAGGCAGATTGGGTTTCAGATTTCTTATGAAAAGAGTTACCCTGATTCGCGCAGCCGTAACTTTGAAACTCGGCCACCAAAACCTCGCAGCTGAGAAGCAAAAGGTGGAGCAGCAGAAGCAAAAGGCTAAAGAGGCTACGAGGCTCTATCATGAGATGAATGCTAAGTGCGAGCAATTGAAGCAAGAAGTGGCAGGTAGAGAAGCTGAGCCATCAGTTCGCGCCCCATGACTCCTTGATCAAGAATTTGCTTTGACTTTTTGAATTTGAAAAGTAGCAAGGAATAGCTGGAACATTAATGTAATGCTGAAACATTAATGTAATGTTGCTAGGGTTTCTCCCCTCTTTTTTTTAACAAAAAGAATCGACTTGCCCGTTTTGCCCTTTCCGGGATTTGATAGGATATCTTCTGTGCATATCCGATTATGACATCAGCAATTGATACTCTGCTTGATTTTCGCGCTAATTTCTTGAAAGATAAACACGCTTTCCTTGGGAAGTCCATCCGAATCATGACCATCCGTCATTAATTAGGATACGCAACTGAATCGTCATAGCCTTTAGTAGGGTAATTGATCGTTGCCGCTTTTCAAGGCGTAAGTGATTGACCTTACCCTCTTTTCAAATTCTGCTGACTCATCTTGGAACCTGAAGAGTCTCCACAAGGTCTATATAAACCCTGTCTTTGTCATTTGAGTTCTTCATCCCAAAAATGTGCTTTGCCGTGAATCCTTACGACTGCTGGCTTCAACGCTTGTTTTTCGTTGATTCATGGCAACTCCAATTTGTGAATCCTGAGTTTGCGCTTTGTGCTATAGAAATAGTTTCCAAGATCCGCTTTATGAGGCTTATTGATCTTTATAACCATCGTAAAGAAGATGGATATGATATTTCATGTGTGTTCGAAGAATTTTCTTCGTGTATTATGTTTGCAGGTCATGTTTCCGGCCGCCTCCCGGAGAGGTGCAGTGCCGTAGTGACCGTGCTACCGATTCGTAATGAACGGCGGAATTCTCCTCCAGCTTCCCTGGAGGAGAATTTATTGGCCCCACGTTCGTGAGCTCAGGGTGGCGAACCGTTGCGTTCATCCCCGTCTACAAGGAACCCTTGCCCTTCGGAGTTTCTGCTTGCCTGTTGAACGCCGGAACCAGTGGTTCCTCAAGCACATCTCATGAGATGTTGATCTGACAAGGGCCTTGTCAAATACTGGGATCTTGAACGTATGGCTTCATGTGGATCTTTGGAGCAAGACCCTACCTGCGAGAGATGACCGTCGGGTTCATCCTTTTCAGTCAGGATTCCCGTGGTGTGTCTCTGCTGGCTTGTCAGTTACTTTGCGAATGTATTGTAAGCCATGTTGGCTGCGTAGTTAGATTTGAGCTTTTTCGCTTGTAAGCTGCTATCTAGACAGATAAATTGTAAGTTTTTTCGATTCATAATGATAAATAGCTTTTGTATTATTTGCGGTGTCGTTGCAACAAAATGCAATTTCGCATGCGTATCGGCATATTTCGCCTTTGCATAATGCTATATACATGTTTCGCATCTGCTATCTGCCATATAAATTCGCAGATATTTTATTAGATCGTTCGAGATCGTTTTTGCGCAGTTGTGCCATCCTAGCAGATGGGCTTGTGATTTGCTTTCGTATTCAAATGTGAGTGCTATCACATCATAAATCACCTGCTGTTTTAGTGCTATCCCAGCGATTGCAGAAATGACCTGCTGTTTTAGTGCTCTTCTCCAGAAAGACGCCGTATACAGCTGGACTCCGGAGCACGAAGCCGCGTTCGAAAAGCTGAAGGATCTGCTGACGTCTTCAAAAATAATGATCGCACCTCAACTGGGATCACCGCTTCTGCTATATCTGACGTCAACAAGGAGATCCATAGGAGCACTCTTGGCTCAGGAATACGAAGGCCAAGAAAGGCCTATCTATTACATCTCTCGCATTGTGCAACCTGCTGAATCAAGGTACACAGATATCGAACGTCATTGCCTTTCCTTGTTCTTCGTGATAGAGAAGTTGAAACACTACTTTGCGTTGCACAACGTGGTAGTGGTCACCAAGAGCGATCCCATACGATGTCTGCTAACTCACACTACCCCCCGGAGGGAGATTGGCGAAATGGTACATGACCATCTCTCAATACGATATCACATGCGTGCGACCGCGAGCGATCAAGTCGCAGGCGGTAGCGGATCTGTTGGCACAGTTCCCCGACAACAGTCACGAGCCCGTGATCGAAGAAGAGCTCGAAGGCCCTGAAATCTATGCAATCGACGTGCCCTATTGGACGCTCCACTTCGATGGCTCGTCAACAAGGAAAGGCGGAGGCATTGGGATAGTCTTGACCAAGCCGGATGGAGAGGTCATACAGATGTCCGCCAAGCTGAACTTCGCAGTCACAAACAATGAAGCAGAATATGAGGCGCTCATCGCGGGGCTCCGTGCGGCAAAGGCTTTAGAAGTAAGCAATCTGACAGTCATGGGAGACTCCAAGTTGATCGTCAAGAAAGCCTCGGGCGAGTACGGTTTGAAGGAGATTAACCTACTGTCTTACCGCACCCTAGTACAAAAACTGGTGCAACAGTTCTGCGACGTGAGGTACGAGCACAAGTCCCGAGCAGACAACAGGCATGCAGATGCTTTGGCAACCTTGGGATCCAAGGTCAGTACAGACAAATGTCCCGCGAGGATCTCGATCGAAGTGCGAACATCGTCGGCCTTGGCAGAAGACGTGTGCGACGACGAACACATGGATGATTCGGACTGGAGAAAAGCAGTCTTGCAAGCTATCGCAGAAGGCACAAGCAGTGAAAGCTGGGCACTCACAAAAGGGTATTGCATTCATGACAACAACCTTTACTACAAGGGTCCTGGCGGAATACTCATGCGATGCGTCTCCGAGCAAGAGGGACAGCTACTGTTAGAAAAGATTCACCAACATGCTTGCGAAGAAACTGAGGTGTCAATCTATCGGAAGGCACAGAGATATGGCATTCATTGGCCAGACATGTCGATAGCCGCGGCCCTGATACAAGGGAAGTGCGAGAGTTGCGCGCTGATCAAAGACTCTCTGCTCATCGCTTTAACTGATGATGACACGGATTGGAGGAAGCCACTCTTTGACTTTCTCACCCAGGGTACCGTACCCGAATCGAGAAAGGAAGCTGAGAAATTGAAGAGGAAAGCGTCTGGATACATAGTACAAGAAAACCTGCTTTGGCGAAGAGGTCACGAAGGCAACTTGCTGCGATGTCTAGACGACAGGGAAGCACAAGAAGTTATGGACCTTTCTCATCAGGTAGAACACCAAGGAGGTGCGAAATTATGCAGGCAGCTCCTCTCAATTGGATATTTCTGGCCCACGATGGAGGCTGATTGCCGCACCAAAGTACGACGCTGCCAGGAGTGTCAATTCAAAGGAAATCTAGTGCACGCTCCCGCTGTGGATCTACATGCATTGGGAACGCCATGGCCATTTCACACATGGGCGCTGGACTTCATTGGTCCCATTCGACCAACTTCGCACGGGAATCATTTTATTCTCACCGCAACCGAGCTATTTACCAAATGGGTGGAGGCAATACCACTGAAGACGGCAAACGCGCTAGCTGTGGTCAACTTCATCCAAGAAAACATCATATGCAGGTTCGGAATTCCTAACACCATTCTTTCAGATAATGGTACTCCTTTTGTTAATCGCCAGGTGGCTGCGAAGCTAGCAGAGTACAATATCAGGCAAATATGTTCCACTCCCTACTACCCGAAGGGGAACGGGCAAGCCGAAGCGACCAACAAAACGCTGTTGAGAATTTTGAGCAAGATGGTCGCAGATGACCACAAGAAATGGGCCGATTCCCTAAACATAGCTCTGTGGGCTTACCGAACTTCTCCAAGGACACCCACGGGGGCCTCACCATTCCTACTATGCTATGGAGCCGAGGCCATGGTACCTGCGGAGGTGAGAGTCAATTCGGCGAGATTAGCCTTTCACGCGCTATACGACAATCAACGCGATCATGACTTAGTCTTGCTGGAGGAAAAGCGAGAGCAAGCTAAAAGGACCAACAAGCGGTATCAAGAAAGGATCGCTCGTGCTTACAATAAGACGGTCCAGCGAAGAGATTTCGCAGTTGGAGACTTGGTCCTGCGCGCATCTGATCACTGCATGCGAGAAGCGGCTCACCCAAAGTTCGCAGCCAATTGGGAAGGACCCTTCGAAGTCACAGAAGTCTTTGACAGTGGCTACTGCAGTATACGAAGGTTGCACGGCACAACCTCAACCCCGAGTGCAGTCAACATGCGCTGGATTAAGAAGTACTATCCTTGACTTCTCTCATTTCATGCGTTTTATTATAACGTTGCTTAATGTCTTGCATGGCTATGATTTACACAATCTTCTCTCCCATATGAGAGAATTGTAATCTCCTCTCTCCCATATGAGAGCATTATAATAAGAGAATTCTCCCAAATGAGAACTTCATATTTCTGGATGTCAATTTTGCTTCATTTTAGTTTGATATTACTGTTAACAATGGGCTATCCGCCACAACAGCAATCTGTGCGAAATACGATCTCAACTGATCTTCTAAGCCTATCTGTTACGATAGCAATCTGTGCGAAATACGATCTTGATTGATCTTCTAAGCCTATCTGCTACGATAGCACCCATTGCGAAATACGATCTTGATTGATCTTCTAAGCCTATCTGCTACGATAGCACCCATTGCGAAATACGATATTGATTGATCTTCTAAGCCTATCTGCTACGATAGCACCCATTGCGAAATACGATGTTGATTGATCTTCTAAGCCTATCTGCTACGATAGCACCCATTGCGAAAGGCGATCTTAACTGATCTTCTAAGCCTATCTGCCACGATAGCATCTCATGCGAAAAATGATCTTAATTGATCTCCTAAGCCTATCCGCCGCGATAGCAGCCCATGCCAACTGCGATCTTAATTGATCTTCTAAGCCTATCCGCCACGATAGCAGCATATGCAAATGTGATCTCAATCAATCCTCTAGGCCTATCAGTCACGATAGCAGTCTATGCAAGATGATCTTAAGTGATCTTCCAAAGCCTATCTGCCACGATAGCAACTCATGCGAAAAATGATCTTAATTGATCTTCCAAAACCTATCTGCCACGCTAGCAACACATGCGTGACGTGATCGCAAAACGATCTTCCAAGCCTATTTGCCACGATAGCAACTCGTACGAATGCGATCTAAAATTCATCCTTAAGACTATCCATTGTCATAGCAACATCATACATAATGATCTCAAGTGATCTACAAAAGTCTATCTGATGTGATAGCACTCATTGAATCTGAAGGCAAATCGCAAGCCCATCTGCCAAGATGGCACAGCTGCGCACACACGATCTCGAACGATCTGATAAAACATCATACATACTGATCTCAAGTAATCTGCAAAAGGTCTATCTGATGTGATAGCACTCACATTTGAATACGAAAATAAATCACAAGCCCATCTGCTGGGATGGCACAACTGCGCAAAAACGATCTCGAACGATCTAATAAAATATCTGCGAACTTATATGGCAGATAGCAGATGCGAAACATGTATATAGCATTATGAAAAGGCGAAATATGCCGATACGCATGCGAAATTGCATTTTGTTGTAATGATACAGCAGATAATACAAAAGCTATTTATCATTATGAGTTGAAAGGACTTACAATTTATCTGTCTAGATAGCAGCTTACAAGCGAAAAAGCTCAAATCTAACTACGCAGCCAACATGGCTTACAATACATTCGAAAAGTAACTGACAAGCCAGCAGAGACACACCACGGGAATCCTGACTGAAAAGGATGAACCCAACGGTCCTAACACCTGCTATGCGATACACAGATCTGCGGCCAAAGATCTATAGCAAAAGGGATGCTGCTGCGAAGAGATCAACTCGTCATTCGCTACGTCCCTAGCAGCAAGATCTGGGCAACGGTACGTCCAAAACCCCAGGAGCTGACAAAGGCCTATGTCTGATCAAGATATGTACCGGAGGAACCTCCTGTTCCGGCGTATGCCGTCGTGCAAAACAGGGGAAGCAGTCATTCCTCTGGTGATGGGTTCCTTGTCATGATTGACAAGGGCATTGACGAGCCTCCTGAGTTCAAGAACGAAGAGGCAATAAATCCTCCTCCTGGGATGCTGGAGGAGAATTCCGCCGTTCATTACGAATCGGTAGCACGGTCACTACGGCACTGCACCTCTCCGGGAGGCGGCCGGAAACATGACCTGCAAACATAATACACGAAGAAAATTCTTCGAACACACATGAAATATCATATCCATCTTCTTTACGATGGTTATAAAGATCAATAAGCCTCATAAAGCGGATCTTGGAAACTATTTCTATAGCACAAAGCGCAAACTCAGGATTCACAAATTGGAGTTGCCATGAATCAACGAAAAACAAGCGTTGAAGCCAGCAGTCGTAAGGATTCACGGCAAAGCACATTTTTGGGATGAAGAACCCAAATGACAAAGACAGGGTTTATATAGACCCTGTGGAGACTCTTCAGTTGCCAAGATGAGTCAGCAGAATTTGAAAAGAGGGTAAGGTCAATCACTTACGCCTTGAAAAGCGGCAACGATCAATTACCCTACTAAAGGCTATGACGATTCAGTTGCGTATCCTAATTAATGACGGATGGTCATGATTCGGATGGACTTCCCAAGGAAAGCGTGTTTATCTTCCGAGAAATTAGCGCGAAAATCAAGCAGAGTATCAATTGCTGATGTCATAATCGGATATGCACAGAAGATATCCTATCAAATCCCGGAAAGGGCAAAACGGGCAAGTCGATTCTTTTTGTTAAAAAAAAGAGGGGAGAAACCCTAGCAACATTACATTAATGTTTCAGCATTACATTAATGTTCCAGCTATTCCTTGCTACTTTTCAAATTCAAAAAGTCAAAGCAAATTCTTGATCAAGGAGTAATGGGGCGCGAACTGATGGCTCAGCTTCTCTACCTGCTCCACTTCTTGCTTCAATTGCTCGCACTTAGCATTCATCTCATGATAGAGCCTCGTAGCCTCTTCAGCCTTTTGCTTCTGCTGCTCCACCTTTTGCTTCTCAGCTGCGAGGTTTTGGTGGCCGAGTTTCAAAGTTACGGCTGCGCGAATCAGGGTAACTCTTTTCATAAGAAATCTGAAACCCAATCTGCCTTGGACTTTGGCAAGAAGATTTTGGCACATGCCAAAAAGCAGCTCGGCACTCTGAACAGAAATGGTCGCAGGCGTGGCCATAGACAGCTGCTCCAAAATACAAATGGCTTCGGTAAGAAACAGCCTCCTATCGAAAGGTCCTATCTCCAGAGATCTTTCAAATGATTGAGGGTAGGTGAGGCGCATCCGGACCACCCAGTCCACATCGGGTTGCTTCAAACCTAAAGCAATGTCAAAGATAAGTTATGCTACCAAACTCGCAAATGAATAATGAGAGATGCAAACAGCAAATCTCTACTTACCAGTTCCTTCAAGGATCTCACGAAGAGAAGGGATGCGCATTGTCGGAGCGGTCGAAGACTGTCCTCGCTCCATGGCTCTCCTGTCAGCTGCGAGCTCTAACCCCTCGTAGTTAGGAGGAAGAGTATAAGCCGCACCAGCTGCGACTGCATTCCCGACCTGCGAGCCCCAAAAGCTCCACGCAGGAAGAGGTGCCGCCGACTCAGTCATCGCCGGAGGCGAAGTGACAGCTGAAGTTGCTTGGCGAGGGACACTCTCATATGCGGGAGCGTCAACAGTACTTGTTCTTACTTCCTCAGCGCCAGTATGGGCATCTTCCTCCATTAGCACAACATCAGCTTCAGCATCGTCAGAAAGTTCGATGATGTCCTCAAGAGGCTCTCCTGTATATGCGGCAGCTGCAACGGGCTTCTCGGTATGGGAACTCGAAATCGAAACATAGGATGCAGAAGGCTGACTTCTCTGCTCCAGCACAGGTTCCTCGACATTGCCTATGACACAAAATGCGATAGTATGAGGTAACTCGCATTGTATGTTATTTTACTATCTTTGCCAAAGCTAAGAGCAAGCTCCTCCACGCGAAGGTGGGATTGACGTATCTTCGTCATACACTAAAGACGCGGAACCATGCCCTATTAGTGTGTCCTCATTAAGCAGGTCTTTAAAATGAGCGTGACCTGGGACGCGAAGAAACCAGTCATGATTCTGTTTCAAGTTGCTAAGGTCTAGACCATGCGTATCGTTCAAATGATTACCTGAAGGTTCTCCGCATTTGCCTACTAGCCAACGGCGAATGTCAGCTTTTGACACACCATGCTTTAATGCACCCACTACAACATCTCTATAAGTTACTGCGAGATTGAAGATCTCACCTTTATTACCGCCAGCGATTTCTTCAAAATCCGCTTGGGCTTGCTCCAAAGCTGCTGCATCCTCTTCTGGAGCCACATCCTCCTCCTCAGTCTGAGGAGCTACCTCTTCGGGAAGCATATCTTCCTCATCAGTGGGACGCACTAAGTCGTCAACATGTTTCTCTTCGAGGCTCCGCTGTCTCACACGCTCGAGCTCCTCCTCTTCGCGCTGCCTTCTTCTTTCAGCAGCTTCCGCGGCTGTCTTCCGGGACTCGGCAAGAACGTCCTCGCTTATGGGTTCGTCGGGAGTGCCAGAATGAGCATTCCTCTTTTGTCTCTTGGCCAAAAGGCCACCGATGGTTTCATCATCATCATCATCTGCGAAGAAACGATTGGTTTAAGAAAGAGTTGCGAAAGAGTTACGATAATGAGGGAAACGCGATGGAGGTACCTCCTGATTCTTCCTCATGTATCACATTTGTTCTTTCTTCTTCTTCTTCTTCATCACCTTCTCAGGGCTCCTGCCTCTCCTCTTCTTCCTCCCGGTCGAATGGAACGAAGGTCTCAACTGTGAGTTCCTTCCGCGCCCTACTGGGCATGCGACCTTTGCCTTTATCCTTGACAGAAAGGGACCTCGCTAGAGGGGAAGTTGGAGCACTTCTAGGGGAAGAAATTGTAATTCCCTTTTGCCTGGGTCTCTTCTCTCTCGGCGCGGCAGTCGCTGGAGGAGACGGATTATCTCTGGGTGGGGACACGGCCGGAGCATTATCTATCAGCGAGTCAGCAAAAGCATTCATGACTGCGCGAATCCTGGTTTCGACCTCGGGGTCCATCCTCCATGCTAGCAGGAACGACTGATTTTGTCTTCCAGTGGCAACAATGGTGTTAACCAACGACTTGGAACGATCACCAGATGCGAATCTCCGCACATGACACTACAGCAAACAGTACAGAATAAAGGCATTAGCATGGGGAAATCTAGAAGCTTAACGCACGCGAAAAAAAATTGCTTACCTTAGCAAATGCTTCGCTATATCTGATGACATGCGTGTCGCCTTTCTTAACTGCGGCGGTCTTTTCCTTCAGAATGACGTCAGGGCACAAATGGTTCTCATGATCCAACAATGAGTAGCAACCATATTCAAACTCGCTCAGACTGCAAATGGGGCGAAACGGAAAGGAGTTTCTCTTGATTAGGGGAGCTCTACACGGCTGAGCGGCTGACTGTGTCTCGATCCTCGTTTGCTGGGCGACCCAGTATGCGAGCCAGTTCTGGGAACAACCGCCCTCGCGGTTACCTGCAGGCTGCTCAAAGGGAAGATTGTTCATGAAGACTGTCTTGCACTCCTTTGTTAGCAAGCGCTTATAATGGACTGGGGCCTGATTGATGGTGCCACTGCATCAAAGCCGAACTGGGGAGAAACTCGAGTGGGGTCAACATCCACGGTAATCCTCTCATACCTTGGCGCGAGCTCATGAATATGCTCTACGATGGCAGGAAGAGAACCTCGCAGACACCAGCAAAAGAACTCGCGATAGCGCTCATGGAAATGCGAGCCCTCTTCGAAGAGAAGCTCTTCTGAGAAGACAACACCCTTAGAGGGGTACAGCTTTGGAAACCATCGCACATTCTCAATGCGCGCGGCATAGGGCCTGGCAGTAAACTCTTTTCGCTTGTCGCATATCAGGCTCCAAATGCACTTGGTATTGT
This sequence comes from Linanthus parryae, assembly GCA_023055425.1. NCBI lineage: Eukaryota > Viridiplantae > Streptophyta > Magnoliopsida > Ericales > Polemoniaceae > Linanthus > Linanthus parryae. The sequence goes on along the minus strand of JALGPY010000012.1, from coordinate 18,040,091 downwards.
TCGCTCCGAACCACCTCGCAGCCCTGCCACTGTTACTCTCCTCCGTCTCGCCTGGGGGACACCACTTGTCGGGTTTAAGAGCAGTTGGAGCATAGGACGGCCATCGCTCGAAGACCCACATCGTCAAGAAGGAAATGTTGACGAAAGTCAGTATATCGAGGCGGCCACGCGACTCCTTCATGGCCGCAACCAGCTGATCAAGCCTATAATACAGCGTGCCCAAGACCAAGGGTCCGAGTGCGACTTTCTGGCCAAGGGGGAGCCTCACAGCAAGCGGCAGAACGTGGTAGAAGACCCCATCATGTGGGTGACCGTCAATTAAGTACCTCGACAACCATGCACAGAGGAAAGCACAAAGGGTCAAGTGATAGCCTTTACCCTCCACGTAATTCTTGGCCTCTAGGTTCTCACTCAGAAGTTTCTTAGTGATGTTGCTGTTCGCATAATCACGAAAGAAGTACTGCAACCATTTGTTCAAGGTGTTCTTCGCAGACGTATCAACCAATTGCCAGTTTGGAAGGGCTTTGGTAGTGGTCTACCGGGTGGAGATTTTCTTTACCTCTGATAGGCATTCCTCCATCTGCGTGTACAAAGCGATCTCCGCAGTCGTCCTCAAAGGACTCAAAGGGTCCACTTCACCCATGGGAGAAAGATCGTACAGCATATGCACGTCCTCGAGTGTGGGGGCAGCCTCGAACTCAGCAAAGTGGAATGTGTGAGTCGCAGGCGAGTAGCGGGAAAGAAGGTTTAGAAGCATGGACTGGTCCAGCTTCACGGCAGCACCCTTCATAGCACGAACAGCGAAGTATACGCCGGCTTCATCAAGAGTCGCAGCATGATTGGTCAACACGTGGTCAATCCACTCGTCCATGTAGTCCAATTTCTGAACAAAAGCTTGGGTAGAAATCGCAGTGTAGGGGAAGTACCCATTTTCGATTCCCAATCGAACCACATCCTCGAAGCCAATTAACTCGAGCAAGGCTGAGTTAACCGGGGGAGTCAGTGTTAGCAATCCCTCATTAGGGACAGGAGCAGGCATCTTCTTCGCCTTAACCCTCGCGTGGTAGAATCTTTGCCACCTAGATAGGGGGCTTTTCGCCACAAAGCCTGCGGAAGATCGGGTATCTCTTCGTCCTCCTTGGTGGGTTTGGTTCCTTTTGTCTTGGCCATTCCTGCGGAAGAACAAGAAAAAAGGGGGAGAAATATGCTACACTTCAGTTTGAATTTCCAGATTCAAGGTCTATGGGAAAGAAATATGAACAGTTTCTGGTATCAATTTCAGAAATTAGAGGGTTGCATTATCAGTGATTTCAAAACCCCACATCCGAAGTCCTTATTATTGAAGGATTAAAGCAAAAGTGGGTTCAAAGATCAAAGCTTCTTCACAAGTTTCATGAGTTTGCAGATCCAACACAGTTCAAAGCCTACACTGGTATTCTAAATAGAAATTGAACAAGGCCAACCTTGTTTCGCGAAGCCTGCTTGGATATGCACAGTTGGAGAAGACGATTTGCAGTTCTGAACTGGTGATTGATTATCTGAATCTGCTCTCGAAGACCTCCGGGTACCATTCACTTTAAGAGAAAGAAGTGATGCTTTGCAACAATGGGGGATACAAAGTATTTATCCAAAAACAATGAAGGGTTGTGTCCTTTCAGTAGTCGAATCGCAACCGTCACCGTCGAATCGCGCAATCACAGGACAAGCTGACGTTACGCCTAAAACCCTAAAGGCCAGACGGCACGACTCTAGGGGTTTTAGGTCATAATGGCACGCACGGGGGCTGAACTTACCCGTATTTGAATTGGTGCGTGGCGGCGACGCGTATGTTGGTTTCCGCGCATGGAAGTCTATACAGCTATGAGTCTTCACGCGCAGAAAGGGGGCTAATGTAGATAGTGCTTTCTGAGCTGACAGATCTTGGCCACGTGGCAACCATCAAGCACACCATATTGTGCTCCATACTCACTGGATCACCAGCCGCGCTGATCCATGTGGGGGCTGCGAGACAGAGCCCTCGCATACCACTGCACGGGACTTGTAGGGACTTAGTGGTTTGGAGGCTAGAGTAAGCCCTGTCGCGTGCGATCCAAGCCCGCGCGCGACCTTAGTAACTGTTTTGAGAGATTTATGGCACGAGCTCCATAAACCCGGTCAATCCGGTCAAACCCGGTCAACCTCGTAACGGTTCCGGTATTCGCGCACAACGTGCTGTAACGGTCCCTATATATGAGGACGAACGTGCCGTTGTGGTTAAGCTAATTAAGCCGCCATTAATGGGCGCATTAACCACACTACAACAGTCACGTTCCCTGCGATATATAGGACGTTAACCTTTCCATACAAAGGAGAACACACTTGCCATACGCGGAAGCTCAGCCAAACCTCTGTCTCTCTCAGACATTACTACTGCCTAACTCTCTCCCTACACACAACCCAACTCTTCCTGTGCCACCTCTGATCCTCTACATACGGTGTACACGGAGGTCTCCCCGTCGGAATCTCTTGTGCACACCTAGGAAGTATAAGGTCAGTGATCACCCTGATAGGAAAGAAATTTTGGAGAAAGCCAAAGCCTTTTTTTTCTTGGAGCGAACCCCTACTGAACCAAAAGAGTTAACACAATCTTTGTTTAACTGTGAAGTCAAAATCTTGTTTCTATCATTATGAAGTGTGTAGTTCCCAGGGAGTATTCCAAAGAGTTGGTGACTGACAAAGTGTTTATCTTGATGTATCTTATATGTCAAGGGTTTGAGGTAGACCTTCCAACTGTTGTGATGGAACATATGGTTTACTCTGGCACTAGGACCAGGAACCATTCCCTGCCTTATGCCAATGTATTAACTTTGTTTTCAAACATTTTGGAGTTTCTTTGAAGGATGAGGAGAAGATTACTACTGCTTTTGAAGTGGTAGATGAGGCATCACTTCAAAGGATTGGGATAGTTTACACTGCAAAAGGAGAATGGAAGTTTTATTCTGAGTTGAATGCTAAAGAGCTGAAAGAGAAAGAGTTTATCAAACCTAGAGCTGCTAAAACCCCCGAATTATCTGGTAATTTGGATTTCTCAAAAGTACTGGACATGGTTGAGGTTCTGGAAGATAAAGTGGAGGATTCGAGACAAGTTTTATTTGATTTATCCACTGACTTCACCAAGTTCAAAGGTTTGGTGGACAGCAAACTTGACATCATCATCAAAGGTTTGGATCTGTAGGAAGTACCTTCTTCTGAGAGCAGAGAAACCAGCATTGATTCAAATGAGATTATTGGGGAAGCTCTTAAGAAGAAGAAGAAGAAGAAGAAGAAGAAGAAGAAGAAGAAGAAGAAGAAGAAGAAGAAGAAAGGAGTTCCTGTTGTTCTTACTTCCAAAGATCTCTTTGAACAGTCTGAGGATAAGGCTGGTGCAGAAGCTGCTGAAAAGGAAGCTGCTAATTTGGACAAGCTGGTTGATGAAGTTGTTGAAAAGATGCAGGATGAATCTGAGGAAGCACATGGTAAGAAGGCTGAAGAACCAGGAGAGCAAGGTGAAGATCAAGCTGAGGTTGAAGAAGATTCAGAGACTGAGATAGCAGAGGAAGAGCAGGAGGAGGCTCAGGGCAAGGGAAAAAGGAAAAGTTAAATCTTCAAAGCCTTGAAACCAAACCCTTCTATTCTCTCTCTAATGATTCGTGAAGTTCTTTTTTAGTTTTTTTTTTCTTCTAAAACACTCTGAACTGATCCTACATTTATTCTACTCTTTGGATGAAAGTCAAAAAGGGGGAGAAGATTATAGTGTTTTTATGTTGTTTAAGTTTTCAGATTAAGTTTTTGTAATAATTTATGGATATTGTAGGATGCTATCTGTTCTTGATATATACCTGTGTTTTTTATTATAATGTGTTGTCTGTGATTTTATGCTATCAATGACTACATCTGTTTCAAGTTATCTTTACAAGTTATTATTTCGATATCACTTGTGTTTGTGGGTTGCAGGAAGTTCAGTCAAAATCAGGATTTCAATAATGTGTTTTTCTTTCATCAAGGGGGAGATTGATAAGTCTGAAGCTCCCTAATATTAATATTTGAATGCATATGCAGAGAGCTTTGGTTTCTTGATGATGAAAGCCAGAAACACAAGTAGGAAATATTGGTAAGTACCAAAGCTTCAAAGCTTTGAGTTACTGTAGTCACATACATACATACATACATACATACATGCATACATACATACATGCATACACACACACACACACACACACACACACACACACACACACACACACACACACACACACATATATATATATATATTTGTCTAACTGTTTTGTGCAGGTTTTTGGATTTGATATAGAATGACATTGTGAAGACATTAGTAATCTATGTTCTGATTAAAAAAATATGCAGGACTAAGTTGGATTGGAAATCGAAGTTCATTCTGATGAACTCGCAGGCAAAGCTTCAAAGCTTTGAGATTTACTCTTTATTCTTCACTGCTAAGTTCATATAACTAATTCTGTGTATGCCGGTTGTTCCTGTGTGATTTAGAACTTGTTGTGTTATTGTCTATTAATATTTTTTTTATACTGGTTACTTGATATATTCATCAGATTGAATATGTGTATGAGCCAGATATATCATCAGAAAAATCTAGCCAAGTTTTCTCATGAACTGTTAGCAGTTTGCTAGTCAGATCTTGATGCTAGATTGTCTTGATGTTGTTTGATCTTGTTTGCTGAGTTTATGCAGGTTTGTTGCGCGTTCCAACGTCCATAAACAAATCAAATAGCTATCCAAACATAGCTGTTGAAAGAAGCATATCAGGGAGGAGGATTTTTTGGTTTTTAGTTCCTAAAATTTCTAAGTTTTGTTGCAGGCTGTTATAATAAGAGATCAGTGTTTTGAATTTAAAAAGAGACAAAGGTATTGAGACTTTTCTTCGTGAGATTTAAAGTGTGCTACAAACAGGAGAATTCATATCACTCAAATCTTCAAAATCACCAGGCCATTGACACTGCTGAAGCAAGATCATTCATCATATCAGAAGAACTCTTCCACCTGAGTTCTTCTACATGTACTGAGTTGTATTATTCATTCTATATTTCTAAAACCTCATTAAACTTAGTAGTTTGGTTGTTCAAGTGAACAACAAGAGGTTCTTATTTTTTCAACAAGTTGTAGCTGGTAACTTAATAGGTTGCGAACCACAAGCTGTATAAGTGTAAGGTGGCTCACTTAGGCTTGAGATCTAGGGCTAAATCTGGGTGTTTAATAAGAAGTTGTGTTTGAATCCTGGAGGGATAAGATTCCTCAGGAAGAGACTAGGTCCAATTGTGACTGAACTGTGCAAAATCCTTGTGTTCCTGCTGTTTACTTTTGTTATCTTTATATTCAGTCTAAGTAGGAAGTTTCAAAGCTTTGGAGCTTTCCAAATATGAAAGCTTTGAAGCATCTACATTCTGCAGTTATATCTTCAAGTTTCTCAAAACTGTTTCAAAGCTTTGAGATATCAACTGCATATTCTACTCAAGTTTTAAAAGACTATGTTTTGGCAAATGTTAGCATACTCTATTCAACCCCCCCCCCTTCTAGAGTATTTAGATCGTGTTTTACACCTAAATTACAAATTTCAGCATACTAGGTCCATAGGCATACGAAATGCACCACATTGGCTCTAGTGCATGTGGGAGACTGTTGGATTAGGTTCCCTAGAGGCAATCTATATTTAGTATGAACCTTTTTTGGCTAGAATATTCATTTATTATTTATGGAGATATTTAATATAATTAAGTCCTTCGATACAACGTGTTGTTTATCTTAAATGTCCCCAGTACATTATATTGATTAACGGGTCGATCAACTATAGACTAGTATGTGGTTAGATTGATATGGAAATATAAAGTCTAACACATGGGTATGCATTAGGAGTAATGACATATGGGATTGACCCACGACAATAAGGCTACATTAGATAATGTCAAAGTCACAAGCGCTTCTCGTAGTGCTAATGGTTTTGTAATCCTTATACTTGAAGTCATTAAATACTTTAGTTGTGAAATATCATGCTTTGATATTATCAAACGTTGTGCCTTAACCGGGTAACTATAAAGATAGTTATCGGGCATGATAGGAAGCAAGATTAGAAATCCCAGTGATGTAGACAGTATTTGTCCCTCCCTCATAATGGAAGAAAATATCCATGGGCCACTCGAGGGATAGTGCTTATAGAATGTCTGGCCAGACTCAGATAAATCAACATGGAGATATTGATGTTATCTGCTCATAGAAGCATATTTACAGGATCAAGAAACTATGGATTGGATATACGAGTGTGATTATTATGTCTCGTGTCCAATCCGGATATGAAGACAAAGGGATAACACAATATGTGAACATTGGGCACAAGGTTTGTCGGATCCTTGACTATTTATATTAGTTGGGTGACATGGATATGTTGCTAGACACCGCTCCATGTTAGTAAATAGTTACTACCAACTAAGTAGAAACCTATGGGGTCACACACACCGGATGGATTAAATTGGATATGGGTGTTAAAAAGTTGGAATAATTAATAAAAGGATCATAACGCAACCACAAGAAAAGTTAGTGGAACTAATTTGCAAGTGGACTAATCCATGTAAGGACATGATTAGTATTGAGGCCATTATATAGTTAAAAAAGAATTATTACTATATAAAGGAACTCTAGCTTGTTATTTTATCAAGAGAAGTCATTATTGAGAGAACATAACAAATCAAGAAAGAGAGAGAGAGACAAAGTCTAGAGGCCGAACCCCTAGACCCGTCTGCCCCCCCCCCCCTTGTCGTCGGCCTCCATAGGCGTCGACTTGGTGCTCCGTTTTGCGTGATCTCTTTCCTCCTTCTTCCGTTGCTATCACATCGCGGTGGAAAGGAATCCCATAAAAGAACCAAGGTGTGGATACTTGTAGAGACGAAGACATTATTCTTCGTGTGATCTCTCAAACTAAGGTACACACCTCTTCTACCCTTATCATGTTATGATGGCTTGCATGTGATCTTGGAGGGATTTGAGCAGGATTAATTTTGTTATTTTGCTCTGTTACTTGAATCAAAACCCTACACCATATACAACACCTCCGTGGTGGACAAAGTCACTGTTCGCTGTAGCGTCGCCTTCCAACTCACAGCAGATGCTTCTAGATAAATACATAGCCCGTCATTGATCTTCTACTATCAACATCCCATGCATAGTCCGAATCCGAGAAACCAACTACCAAGATGTTTTCACATGACCCATAGCGTAGGCCAATGTATGACGTACCCTTAAGGTACCTGAATATTCGTTTCACCGCCTGCCAATGGTCCGTACCCTGATGAGCCATAAAATGACTAACCACACTAACAACAATTGCAATGTACGGTCGAGTACAGACCATAGCATACATCATACATCCAACTGCGCTAGCATATGGAACTTTGGACATGTACTCCTTCTCCTCCTCAGTCTAGATGGTGTACATTCCCAGCTTGTTGTTAGTTGCTATAGGAGTATCTATAGCTTTAGATGATATCATCCCGAATCTGCTCAAGATCTTCTTGATGTATCCCTGTTTTGACAAGAAAAGCTTCTTTTTCTTCCTGTCTCTATAGATCTCAACTCCACATATTTTCCGAGCAGCTCCCTGATCCTTCATCTCTAATTTGGCGCTAATGGACTTCTTCAATTCTCTGATGTCCTTGATATCCCGTGTTACAATCAGAATATCATCCACATACAGAACTAGGTAAATACGTGATCCACTATGCAACTCCTTGTGATACACACAACAATCATACTCGCACTTCGGAGACTGAAAGTCCATATAGAGATATCTTCATCTCACACACATGGTTCTCTTTTTCGGGAACTTGGAACCCTTCCGGCAGGCTCATGTATATTTCTTCTTCCAACTATCCATGTAGAAAGTTGTCTTGACATCCAATTGCTCAAGCTCTAGGCCGTGGTGTCCCACTAAAGCTAGTAACACCCAGATAGAAGTATGTCTGACCACCGGTGAGAATATCTCGTTGTAGTCAACTCCCTCATTCTAACTCAGCCCTCTTGCAAGTAGCCTTGCCTTATACTTGATGCCCTCTCCAGATGTAGTTCCTTACTTTCTTCTGAAAACCCACTTGCAACTGACTATCTTCCTTCCCGAGGGAAAGTTAACAAGCTCCCAAGCCGAGTTCTTGCTGAGAGACTCCATCTCCTCTCCCATCGCGGCAATCCATTGTGCTGACTCAGAACTACTTATAGCGGCCTTGTAGGAGGATGGCTCATCCTCTACCTCTTCTGCTACCTGTACTGCATATCCCACCATACCATCATCCATGTATCTCTTCGGAGGCCTTATGACTCTCCCTGGTCTTCCTTCATCAATACTTTGATGATCCGGTTCCTCTTGTGTAGACGCATCCTCACTATCAGACTATTCTTCTTATTCCTCTTCTGCTTCCGGCTACGGCGTATGGATTTTGGAATCCTTATGATAAGTAGGATCCGTCTCGACCTCCACCTTCTTCTCTGCATCCCCAATCTCCACCTCCACGTTGTTATTAAACATATGAGTCTCATCAAAGACTACATTTCTGCTAAGTATAATCTTGTTGTCTGCCCATACCTTGTATCCCTTCACACCTGTTCCGAAACCCATGAATACCCCATTCGTAGCTCTTGGTTCTAGTTTGCAATCATCGACGTGATAATAGGAAACACAACCAAAAAATTTCAAATCTTAGTAATCTACTGCTCTACCGGACTATACTTCCATAGGAATCTTGCATCCAATACCTATGTGCGGGCTCCGATTTATGAGATAGCATGCCAGGGAAATTTCCTCTCTCCAAAAGCCTCTAGAGAGACTTGCATTCGAAAGCATGCACCTTGCTTTCGCGAAAAGTTTCTGATTCATTCTTTCGGCTACATATTTTTACTGTGGTGTGTGCCGAACGGTGCGATGTCATGCTATTCCCTGATCCTTGCAGAATCAATCAAACTCTGATGAACAGAACACTAAGCGCTTGTCTGGCACAACCTCTTCACCTTCTTTCCCCCCTGATTCTCTACCAGCGTCTTCCACTCCTTGAATCTTGCGAAGGCTTCGCTCTTGTGCTTCATCACGAATATACAAGTCATTCTGGAGTAATCGTCTATGATGTTCAGAAAATACCTGTACCCGCCAATCGCCTCAACTCGAGATGGGCCCCAGCAATCTGAATGGATATAATCAAGATTACCTTTCGTTATGTGAACCGCCTTAGGGAACTTGCTACGCTGTAGCTTCCCATACACGCAGTGCTCACAAAACCCTAGGCTCTTGGGCACATGACCGATGAGATTCCCCTTCTTGTGAAGTTTCTGCATTCCACGTTCACTCATATGACCGAGTCTCATATGCCACATCTTAGTTAGATCAGCTTCCTTAACCTCGGTCGAGGCAACTCCGACAGACCCTGTGATAGTTGAACCTTGTAGCACGTACGAAGTCTCATCCTTAAACCCCTTGAGTAGCGCATCCGAGTCCTTGTAGACGCATAATCCTCCATCTTCACCTTTGAAACTGAAACCCTTGCTTTCGAGTAGACTCAAAGAAATCAGATTCTTTGTGACAAGCGCTATGTGTCTAACATCTTTGAATGTGCATGTCTTCCCACAGTCATGAACCTAACTGAACCTTTTCATATGACCTTGAAATTAGCTTTCTTTGCCTTGTGAACAGATCCTCCATCTGCATGGTTGTAGCTTGAAAACAGTATCCCGTTAGAATAGATATGATAAAAATCCCCAGAGTCAAGAAACCACACATCGGGTGAATGCATAACATCATCCTCCAGTAGAACGTAATCATCTTCAGATGAATTACCCTTCTCTACGACGGCTGCAGAGCCATTCTGTCCCTTTTGTCCTCGTTTAGGTAAATCCCTCTTCCAGTGCCCTTCCTCCTTGCAATAGGCACATACAACCTTGGGTAACTTAGAGTATGATAATTGCTTCTTCTTGTTCTTCTTATCCTTCTTGCTTCCCCCCGACACCATCAATCCGAAAGCATGGTCCTTTCTACCTATGCATGCACCCTTATGGCGCAATTCTCTAGCATGGAGCGTCGATCTGACCTCCTAGAGATAAGTCATCTTTGTTCACAATGAATGACTGAACAAAGTTCTCGTATGATGGAGGTGACGAGATCAATAACAAAAGTGCGGCATCCTCATCATCGACCTTCTCCCCAATATTATGCATACTAGCCGTAACCCCGCACTTAGCGCGGGGCTAGTAATATCTCATGCAAAAAAAGAGTTCAAGCTTTCATGAGAGAACAGAATATGAATCTTTGTTTGAAACATGAAATGAAATTTATTTGGCAATGGTAAAAAGGAGAATTATTTGTAAAACATTATATAATTGCCAACATAATTTACAAAATTATGATTGCTTATTTTATATCAAATTGAATTCCAATTTTATTGTTTAAAATAATTATGAGAATTATTTGTTTATAGTTTGACCCGTTGTGGTGAAACCATCTATGGTTGCCTTTCCATTTCTATTTATCCGAAACGGAACGATCCCAGATTTAGAGGGACGACTTTCCAATCCCCAAATTCATCAATTTTCTTTTGGAGATATCACAAATATATTATTAACGTATGCAAGTTATGCATTTGCGCAATATTTGATATTTTTAAAATATGCATATAAAAAACAGGTTATAGATGCGCATACATCAAATTATATAGATTTGCACGTTAGAAGGCTGTAGAGAAAAATATCATTTAAAAGTTTTAAAATTTTAAAATATTGGTTGATGATATACCAGTGTTCCAACGTTGAGGCCTGGAATGCTAGGATCTGAACAAAATGGGAGCCAACAGTCAGGGACCTATTAATTTTTTTAGAGGGACAGTACCCCATAAGATTCGGTGCGCTATTGTTCAAAAATGGAGCGTTCCACCCATTACAGACTGGAACATAACTGACTTTTCAAATTGGTTTAACATACTAAAAAAATCCACTTGAAATAGCTTTACCCTCATCTTTGGTTGTTGTACACGTCTCGAACTGCCAAATTTCACGAAAAATATTTATAGGTCTTGTCAACTATGGTGTGCATGCAAGTTTAAGAAACCGGTGAGCCTGAGATTCGTAAATTGTGACTTAATTGTATGAACATCATCTGTTTACACTGGAAAAAGATTCCTATATATATGAATGAACAAAGAAAAACCAAATTACCAAAAATATTAAGGAGCTTATTATCTGGGCTCATCTCATGCTTTGCTTCATCCTTTGTCTAGTAACACTTTCAATAATTTGTTTATTTGTTACTCCAGTGTGTGTTGGAGCATTTTTTGTCGCGTAAATTTATTTGACAAAAGAACATCTGGGAAATTTCAAAGTTCCCGAAATTTAGAAAGGAACTGGTCGATCATTTGGTGGAAGACTGATTTCCAAAGTGGAGTTTGGAAGGTGCGATTAAGATGACCGGATTTGTCGCTTTTGAATTTGGTTTGTATCTACTTCGGGTACCCAGCGATGCATCATTTCAATATAGAAAGTCATGTATCCTATGTTTCACTGGGATACTTGTCAGGAAAAAAGATCTTGTAAACCATCAACTACGATAACTAATTTCCAACTCAGATAAGGAATGAAATAGTCTTACAGATGACTGGAGAAGCTTTAACAATTTCCCATTGCATCCTCATGATAGAACTCATAACATCTACATTGGATAACAATATTATTTAATTACTTGTTAGAATCCATAAGGTTCCCCCTTAAAACTCAATTGGCAATGAAGGAATGTAGTAGATTTTGATTGTGCAATTCTTAAGTGCCCATTCCGGCTAAATATAGCCGGAAACATTAATCTTCAAAATTTAGTACGATATCGAAGTTGTTAACAAAATGTCAAAATAAAATAAGCCAGAGTTATTGCCATCAGTTGTTAAGACAGTTTTAGGTTATTTAAGGAGTCCAAGAATGTGTATGAAATGTTGCCCACCATAATTTGTGCTATTAAAAAAATAGTAAATTAAAGGCTTTAAACTTTTTTTGAAGTTTGGATTATTTTCCCTTCCCGTCCTTCTGCACTTATTCATCATATTTTCACCTACTAAGATGGTTAATGATATAGAAATCGCTGAAAGAAGTATAGGAACAAAGACCAAGAACATACATGCTACTGAAACACAGAGAAATTTTCCTAAAAAAAAGAAACGCGGAGAAATTCAAGAGCAAAAACATAGTTAATTCAAATGAAAGCCTAATTAACCCTTCAAAAACTTCAAATTTAAATTCGCGGATCACAGCATAATCATAATTGAACAAAACACAACTGCTCCATCCTAATCAAGAAGCATATATAGTGGAATCACAAACACAATAAAATGAACTCCTGATAGCACCATAGTAGGAATTTCAGAAATAGATTGGAGGAAGGGAAACTATTAAGATAGAGTTAGACTTACTTGCAAACAATGACGCCAACAAAAGATTAGTTGTAGTATTTTCTTGGAAGACAAAAAACCAGTTGTTATAATTGGGCGATGTTTAAAGACTTGAAAGTATCTCAAGCAACAAATGAAAATTTATTGGAGGAAAATATAAGCTGCTTAAGGACATTGCTGTACTAATTTGTTTGAAGCCATGGTCTTGTATGCTAATATGTCCACAACTGTTGCTACATGCACTTTATCATCTGTGTGAAGAAGTAATGTTCTTATTTTGAAGGGGATGAATCTCTAAATCTAGTTAATCGAATGAACTTTGGTACCTTCAATAAAAGCTTTTTTGACATCATTGATTTACATTGACTATCATACTTCACATTCGTTGTATAAACTAACGGGAAGGTAGAAGATTTGGGTCATGAAGTGTCATTCCCAATACATGAATAATGCCACATAAACCACAAAAAATCCACATGGTTAGGTTACATGTCACCAGAAATTTACATGGAGAGATTTCATTGACTCACATGTGCCATTCTGGAAAAGTAAGAAATATTTTAACTAATTTAAAGAGTTTGGTTTTCATTCAATTCTGAATTTTTTTGGGCACTTCTTAAATTTGCTCATGTTTATTATCATCTTTTATCCATTTTTGTTCATTTTTTCGGTGGCAATCTGCTCATTTCGATGAAAGAAAGAACATTGTTATGTGAAAAAAATAAAAGTTAAGTTTACATTTCTTTTGGTTGTAATTTTCTGATGTTGATATAAATTAATTCAGCTGGCATTCGAAAATATATATTCATTCGCAAGTTTTGATTGCATTGAGAGATGAATAGTGAAATTTTAAATTTCCAATGCATAGATATGTGAAGAAATCAATAACAATGAGATTTTAGTACGTATTAGATGGCATTGAGATTGAGTTGCGAATATGTAATAGGTTCGTTTAGATTTCACATGTAACTAAGGGCGAGTTTGGTAATGCTGTGGCGGTTTAGAAAGCTGCTGTGTAGGAAGCACTGTGAGAAAGCAGCTGTGAGAATCTATACAAAAAGTGTTTGGTAAACTTCATATATAACATGTTGTGTAAAAGCATTTTTGACATTTTGTGTTTGGTAATTAGTTCTTTGGACTTGTGGTAAATGTCAAAACGACCATTTTAGACATGATATAATAAATATTACTATTACAATAATATATTATTAATATTTATTAATGGATAATGATATCAAAAAATAAATTAATCAAAAAGCATTCCGTAGAAAGCAAAATATGATTTAGTACGTATTAGATGGCATTGAGATTGAGTTGCGAATATGTAATAGGTTCGTTTAGATTTTACATGTAACTAAGGGCTAGTTTGGTAATGATGTGGCGGTTTAGAAAGCTTCTGTGTAGGAAGAACTGTGAGAAAGCAGCTGTGAGAATCTATACAAAAAGTGTTTGGTAAACTTCATATTTAACATGTTGTGTAAAAGCACTTTTGACATTTTGTGTTTAGTAATTAGTTCTTTGGACTTGTGGTAAATGTCGAAACGACCATTTCAGACATGATATAATAAATATTAATATTACAATAATATATTATTAATATTTATTAATAGATAATGATGTCAAATAATAAATTAATCAAAAAGCATGCCGTAGAAAGCAACCTCTTCGTACTTTTTAAAAGCTGCTGTGGGAACATAGAAAGCAGAAAAATAAAAATTTACCAAACACATAAATACCGTTTTTGGATTTAAAAAGTAGTGTTCTAGAAAGCAAAAGCATTACTAAGTGGACTCTAAGATCGTGTTGGCAATATACGATTTGCTAATTATGCTATATAACATGACATGTGTCATATTCAAAATTCTTTAAAAATTTAATGTGGTCAAAGGAGGACAAATCTCTCTCATTTTTAATTTTTTAACAAATTTAAAGAGTTGGTTTCCATTGAATTTTATGAAGTTTTTTTTGGTGTTTTTTAAATTTTCTCATGTTAATTAAATTTTGTTGCACTTTGTTTTTTAATGGTTACTAGTGGCGCCCCGCGCGCGCTGCGCGCGGTGCGACGGTGATGTTCGTGTCGGTGAATTCTGGGGTATAACGTTGTCTCTGAATTTGAGGTTTTATTACATTATTGGATAGTCATTACACAGAGGGAAATTAGGAAAACTGGATATAAAATTGGCAGAGTTTTATGGAGAAGGAGCGACACGAACGTTGGTAATTCTGGGGTTCCCGTTTTGGATACTTCTTTGGACACGAACGTCGAATGTTGATGTTGCATTGATTGTATTTGCTGGCTGTGAGTTTCATTGGTTCTGTTCTTCCATGGTTTGTTGCTGTTGTGTTTGTGATTCGATTTCTTTCTTTCGTCGCAGTCTAGATTGGAAATATTCCGATTTGCATGGTGTTTTGGGTTTAATTCTTTCTGGGTTTACTTGCATGTGCTGTTGATGGTTGTGAAATTTATTTGTTCTGTTCTTGCATGTCCAGACCATTTCTTTTGGTGGACCAACAACCAACACTATTATGCAATTATAACTAATCCACAACCTTCAGAAACAGATAAAATTATAGAAAGAACAAACCTGAACACATCCCAATATCCGAAAAGCCTGCTGCTGGCTTCTCCGAGACCTCACGACAGACAGAAAGTTCCAGGTTCTCTTTTCCACCAGTATCCAATAAATCATACAATGATTCCTGCACATACCACTGCGACCTAAATTACTACATTAAGAAATCCGAGTGATTGGACACTTTCAGTGAAGTAGCTAACCCCAGATTCAGAATCACCCGAAGAAGGGTGGCTCATGACACATATGCTTCTGCCCTCTTGCCAGCTTAACTGTAGGATGTAGCCAAGTAGAAGCACCTTTGGAATATCCTTGTCTCCAAATGCTGGTTTTTGCATAGCTCCCTGTAGTAAGATAGAAAGAGCCGAATCAAGCACAAGAACTCAACCGAAGAAATAACAGCAAAAACATATTGAGCCAAAATTATATGCAACACAAATACCCTTGAACCAAAATTCAACAGAAAAAGATATGGACACGCAAAATTTATACAACATTACAAGCCCCCCACAGACGAACTGATTCGAAAACACTAATTATGAAAAAATCAGAGGAGAAACACCAAAACCCTTAACTCACGGTAGAACTTCCTATACCAGCTTATCACCATGAACACTTTGCTAATATAACAACTACCACCATCTCCGTAGCCATCTCCAAAGAACCTGTAATGTGCAGTCAGATTTAGTAGAAAAGAACGATGACGTTGCACAATATGTACCATTTTCTGAAAGTGACAAACTTAACAGTGAAGTTCAGAATCACCATTTTAGACCGGAAGCAATTAGTTTCACGTGCCAAAGCTCCACTGAGAAGTAACATGTAACTACATATATATCCCACAAAAAATGCAGCAAGTTAGGATGACTACAATATCAGAGCATTTGCAAGAAATTCTCACACGTAATCCACAGTATAATTATACACTCATTAATATTACCTTGCTAATTATACACTCTTTTCATGCTGAACTTCCACTATGAGAATCAAGAGAAGGAGTTAGTACTTCAATAACACATGTAGACAACCGATTTTGATTCGACACTGAGCAGCATAATATCAGAAAGAACACTTCAAACCAGAAGTAGAAAATACATTTTAGAAAAATTATCTCAAAGAAAATGTTGACGCAGCTGTAACGATACACGGAGTATTATGTTACATTGTCAATACCAATGGCCCATCCATCTTCTCTAGAACCGTTTTACATTCCAAATCCAGACGAGATATTTTTATAATTTGTAGCATATTCAGAGAGTTATGATTGTGAAGGATATCTGGGAAAGAAAAAGATATATCCATCAAGTACTGATCACCAGTACGGTATTGGCCTGTTATTCTTGCAGTCATTTGGCATTAAAACTGTTAAAGTTTTTCTGAAGTACCTCGCTAATATTGACTCCGAGGGATAATTAAACAATGAATTAAGATGCATACTTTTAGCTAACTTAAAAAAGTACTAATGTATTTATTTAACTCACCCATCTGTTCTGCAAACAGTCAGATCTACCTAGTGTGAGTGGAAGGTCATAATAAACATTGGATACTCTGTGGCTTAGCTTTCTTTAGCCACTTTGGCAGCGATGGAAATTGGCAATTCGACACTGAGCAGCACAATATCAGAAAGAACACTTCAAACCAAAAGTAGAAAATACATTTTAGAATAATTATCTCAAAGAAAATGTTGACGCAGCTGTAACGATAGACGGAGTATTATGTTACCTTGTCAATACCAATGGCCAATCCATCTTCTCTAGAACCGCTTTACATTCCAAATCCAGACGAGATATAATTTGTAGCCTATTCAGAGAGTTATGATTGTGAAGGATATCTGAGAAAGGAAACGATATATCCATCAAATACTGATCACCAGTACGGTATTGGCCTGTTATTCTTGCAGTCATTTGGCATTAAAACTGTTATAGTTTTTCTGAAGTACCTCGCTAACATTGACTCCGAGGGATCGGAGTTTCTGCAAGTATTCCCTCCTTGACTTTCTTGAATGATTCGTCACGAAAATCCAGCTTCTTCCCCTGCAAACAACAAACAACACGAAGGGTGAATGAAAAAGTATGAAGCCATATCTAACAGACTGGACTAAATGGAGCATGAAAGCTTATAAGCAAACCTTAGAACAAAGAAATGCAATTGTTTCATGGACTTCGTCAATGAGAGTATCCCCCTTCTGGCGTCAAGTGCTGCAGAGTATACACAGGACAACTCGGTGAACGCAACATACTGGAGTCAGGATGTAAGATTTAAAAAAAATCCATCAGCATATAACACTACCACAACACTCTTTCCCCACTCGCTGAACCCTCTCAGGCCTCTCTCTTTCTACAATTGCAACAATGGGCATAGGCAGTGAAATACTATGGTTGGTCATCTTATGCGGCGTCACTCATGTGCTTGCAATGACCTCTGTTTCATTATTCACACTCAAATTAAGATTTTATAGTTCAAGTTGTCATCAGCAGAAGCCATTGTGAGGAAATTTGTCACCAAAGCTGTCTCTGCCAATCCTGGCATAGTATGTTTATATGTTTATTCAAATAAATTAGTGCATGATTTTGAAATTGTATTATAGTCAGGTTTGATATTTAATTCTTGTTACAATGTTCTGCAGTTCTGATTTAAATTTGTTTTGGACCAATAATTTGTAGATTATTTGATCTCAAATTTTATAAATTCTCACAAATGTAGATTTAGACATTTACCAGATCACTACCATGACTTTTCCCATAAGTCGGGGTAGTGATCTGGTTAATGTCGAGAACACAAGGGTGGTTTCTGTCAATTACCCAGATTTTACCCCCATATCAAACAGTGTTAGAATTTTCCTACATATATCACAAAAGAGTTCAGAATATTGTACCACCACAACAGTACACTGTAACAAATCTGAAAATTCCTATGCTTCAAACAATATTTGGTCGGTTGACAATACGTCATCTAATTTTAATTGGATGAGTGAAAAACCAATACCCTTCAGTCAACAAGGCACGCAAGAAGATGGTTGCAGAGATATTTATGTCAACATAATGCCCAGATGTTGTACAAGGTAAAAAGTTCAATATCCAAATTCACCATTTACGCGTCTTACTGGCAGCCTAATCTTTCCGAAACAGTCAATGCAAGGAAGATCCATCATTTTTGAAATTAGGAGAAGTAAAACCATGGAAGGCAGCAACACACATAGTTTTAACAAAGTCACGTAATATCCATCAAATGTGAAAATCCAGATAACTGAACTTATGTTCTTTGATGATGCATATATTATACAATTACAAGGGCTTCTATGGGGGTTACTTATGTGCAAGTTCATACCTCGTTCTGTGTCTGAAGGGGTGCTACTGCAGTAGCCTTCAAATCCGGTCTATTTATGGCTCCATACTGAAGACATTTCGAAGCAAGTTCAACCAATGCAGTTACATCTTCTTAAGCATATTGTCCTTCCAAGGATGAATCCATCAGTAGCAAAAGATTTTCCCCCGTTATTAGATCCAAGGCCTGAAAAAGAAAACATTAAGTGCTGAAAAGCTTTAGAAAGCAGTACAAGACGATTTCAAAACATATTTGCAAGAAACAATGCACAACCCATTTCAATGCTCGACCCCAAAAGAGATGTATAGTGTCTACAATGGCCTAACAGCAGCAATGAATGAAAAGGAGACTTGCCTTCTTATCAAGGTTGATAGCTTTTGTAGAATCTACTTCAGCTTGAACAAAACTGCTTGAACAAAAAGGATGTAATAAACAGAACAACACCAGCAAAACATTAGCTCAAATCATAACTGGGTACTAATTAAGTCATTACCCTTCGCGCCTAACATTATCCCAATAATATTATGTCGTTATACCTAAACCACCTAAACCAGGTAGAAAAGAGAGAACAAATCAACATTCTAATTCAAAGAAGGCAATTGGATGTTCAAACCAGATTGTTATCAATAAATAAGATCAATTAGTTGCTAATAAAAAAAAGGATAATTATCCGAAAATTCCAAACAACGACTAAACAAAACTCTATAACAATATATGCTTCGACAAAGCAAGAAAGTTAAATAACACTGTTTTGAGAGAGGGTTTCCTCACAAAGTTTCGAATCCCAAAATTGACGAAATTAATCAAAAAATGACTAAACCCTGAACTGAAAATAACACAATCGTCGCCAATTCACGAAATCAATCAGATACTGGCTAAACCCAGAACTGAGAATCAGCACAATTGAACCGAATTAGGGATTTTGAAATTGATCAATCTCGGCGTATCAGTTTTCTCTGCTGGTCGAACTATCGCTTACACATGACCTCTTGAAAACACTTCAACTCATATAGTTGGTTACAACTTCAAATGTGGTTGTTTCAGCCAAAGTAGTAACTGTTTGAGCAGTTGCAAGGCAGTTATCATGCTATGGCCAACACGAATTACTAAAAACCTTTATACTCCACCCAGATACATAGATTGATGGCTTAAGTAATTACCTACTTATTGATTAAACAACTGCATTACTTATTGATTAAAACAACTGCATAATCCATTGACGGGAGGCGTTTATCAGCATCCGCTTCTCCACCGGCCGCGACATCAAATGCGTCGATGGCAATGTAGAAACCACTCTCACATCATTGTCTAGGATATTCTTGAAATAATCTAGACAAAATACATCAGAACAATTCACTGCACAGAAGACATTGGAAGAACAAAATTAACCATTAGTCTCCAACCAAATGCATTCAACACTACCAACAAATGGGGAATATTGGGGGTATCTGAAATTGAACCAGGGAGTGAAGGTATCATCAAAATCCCCAAAAGGTATTTCCCAAGAATCAAATAGAAGAAATGGGAAGTGGTTAGAAATAGCAAAACATGTAAAAACACAGTACCTTTGCCAAGTCCACCAAACCACCCAAATTGACACCCTTGTAGTTGAACGTCCCACTATCTTCATTAACCCAAGATTTCCGATAGATGTTATATATAGGAGAATACGTTTCTACATCCGACATAACACTTCCCAAAGTTCTAATACAATTTAGCATCAATTATGTAATATTTTCTCACATTCATAAAAAGCTTATATACCATCATATTTCTGTGGGGGTGAGAGATTTTTGAACAGAAACAAATGGTACCACCTAGAATCATACACACAATTTTAATCAATCAAGGAAGCATTGTAAGTTCTTTCATGGAGCTCAAGTTTCCAATCAATCGATTAAACCTAAAATAACGGGGATCAGATGCACGTGCACCACCTATGTCTATATGCCTTTTGTAACGAAACAAATCCAAGCATTTATCTTTTCTTCCAAAAATTATTCTCTGCTGATTCCATGTGAACTAATCAATGTGATATTTCTGGCCTCTTGGAATACTGACGCCAAATTCACTCTGTTACTGTTCATTTGGTAATCTGTTTACCAAATGAACAATGTCACCTTGAGAAGAGCAGCAGCTGCCACACGATGTAGTTGAGGAATATAACATCAATAGTTAGATCTCAATCAAATGATCAGCTTCAAAAGCATTCGTGATGTTGCACAAACAACTGTGGCCGAATATATAAAGATTTTTTGAATCACCCATTTCATTTTGTGCGTGATTTGATGTTCTCTCTGCTGGCTCAGATCTTTCAATGCAAAAAGACTGCGCTTACACATACATGGCTGCGAAACGGGGAGATCATCATCCCACCGAATCACCTTGCCAAGATAATCACAGTCTATATTGCAAGATTCAGAAAGATATCATCACAGCCTTCAACCAGAAATTAAGATGGGTACAACCCAATCAGAATTCTGAAACAATTGAGGGAGTATTATCATTATTAGGCCAAACCAGAAACCCATCAAGAAATTCATGACGGGATTTTGCAATATCTCAAGTCCAAATTTCGAAATCACTGTTAGATGTAAGAAACCCAATTGCTTGTTGGCTGATACAAGCAAGTCTTTGTTTCTGATACTTCACTTATAGTTAATTAACACATGCCCAAAGATAATTATTTAACAACACCAAAACTTTCAATTGAGCTGCAAAGAATCAAATAGTACAGAGATAGGGTTACCATCACCACCGCCGCAGGCCAGTCACCACCACCAAAGCACATGCAGACAACAATACAGGATGATACTCAGGGGAGAAGGATTGAAAAACTATTTAGCAACAAATTGAACCAGAAACAAAAAGAACTGAAGCAAATCGAACCTGATGATGGAGCTCAGAGAGACATGGAGAAGGTGAAACCCAAATTGGGCAAGCAGCAGACCCAAACGGCGCCAACCGCTCTAAATCCGCCTACTTTTCCGCTTCCGTTGACAAAAACCCGAAACCCTCCTCGCCAACGCCGCAGTTTCCTAGGGTTTCCGGCGAAGAGCCCAGTGAATCATTGATTCTCCTCCGTCTTTCTCTACTTCTGCTTGTAAGTGAAACGAAGAGCACAGCTTCTCTTCGAAGCCAGATAGTGAGAGACAGAGAGAAGCTACGGTTGAGAGAAACAGGAGAGAGAGGAGCGAGAGAGGCTGTGAGGCAAGAATGAGAGCCGGCGAGCTTCTCCTGGAAGCTGTATGCCTAAAAGACGCATTCACCCCTTGAGGCTAAACCACACAACGACACTAACGAAGGGCAAAACATACAATTTGAGAAGCAGATGTGGACAGCACCCAAAGGAACAGCGTGGCAAAAAACGCTGAGGTGGCGCCAACGTGTAAGAGGCTTAACCTCTTTATATATAGGTAGAAAGATCTGTTCATGTAAAAAAAATGTAAGTTCATTATATATTGCCTTTTATGTGCTGGTTATTTATTTTTTTGACATAAAATTAATTGAACTGGCATTGGAAAATAAAAAGTCATTTGCAATTTTTAATGGGATGGAGAGATGAATAGTGAACTTTTCAATCTTCAATGCTTAGAGATGAGGAAAAAATTAATTACAATTAGTATGTATTAGGTGGCTTTGAAATTGAGTTGGCATTTTGTTATTGGTTCTTTTGGCTTTTACATGACACTAAACTGAGTTGGCTATATGTGATTTGCCATTTATGCCACATAACATGACACATGTCATACTAAAAAAAAAATTAAAAATCCAATGTGGCAAAAGGAGCATGAGTCTCTCTCAGTGCTTTGCTTTTATATAGATATAGATTTTAACGGAATTGTGTTCAACTGATGAAGATGGTCCATGAGAGTCGTACCTTTGAGCATCCGCAAAGTGAAGAGCCTATGCTTTAGCATCAACTTGCTAGGGAAGCCCTTCGTCATGTAGAGACCCTCTAACTTGAGTCAACGCCCTGCTGATTGCTTCTGATCTACGACCTCAATGATCACGTCGTCCGATAAGCAAAACATAATCGTTGCGTGTGCCTTCGCCTTCAATACTTTGAACTCTGATTGTATTGACATCCATGCCTCCCTTGTCCGTGGTCAAATGTGCCCATAATCCCTGTGATTTAAGCAAGACCTCCATCTTTATCTTCCACAGACTGAAGCTATTCCCTCCGGTGAACCTTTCAATCTTCATCATCGATCCTGACATCGTTCTTGGTGGATTGATCTTGACCTATGCTCTGATACCAGTTTGTTATGCAATTAACTCGATCACTTACCTCAAGAAAGTCAAAGAAAGATGCAAAACACAGATTTAACGTGGTTCACTAGCTCAAATTAAGCTAAGTACGTCTACGGGGGAGAAAGACCTTTATTCAATGAAGAGGAATGATCACAATGTCTTACATACGTCCATAGGACCCCAAAGGATCCTTTTATAGCCCCCAAAACCGCCCCGAACAAATAGGGAAACAATTACATCCTTATTATACTTTTCCCCCGATGTCTTCTTGCGAAGGCCCGCAGTCTTCGTACGAAGACAATTTGTCTTTGTGCTAAAACCTTCTTATTTTGAGACTGCAGCCTATTCTACGAAGACACTTCCAGACTTGACGAAATTTGGCTAAGTCGTGTCATCGTGCGAAGACTCTTTGTCTTCGTACGAAGACACTGGGCTTTCACTTCCTCATGCTTCTTTGAGTCTCTTTTAAGTTTTCAAGGCACTATTCCAACAAATACATATCTAAAAACACAGAGAGAGACAAGGAAAAACATAAGAGAGTGAGAGAGATCTAAAACTGGTGGTGGTGATGGTGGCCACGCCGTCGTCGCATCCATCGCTGCCTCCGTCTCAGTCGGTCGAAGCCTCTTTTGGTGGACACCACAACCATTGTCGAAACCACCGCAAGAATATCTTCTTCCTCTCTCCCTCCCTCGATCCATATATGTTCATCTTCTCCTTGTCTTCCTCATTTTGTTCTTTCTCTTTTTTATCTCTTTTCTATTAACTGCACAATGTGGAAAAGTGGGGTTGGTTATTAGGTTAGATTGGGGGTAATGGGTGTGTTGGTTACGGGTAATTTAGTAAAACTATTTGAAAAACCCTTATCATTTTAGGAAAGTAAGAACATCCAGGCAAAATAGCCTGATTAGGAAAGTAAGAAGATACTGGCAAAAGAGAGGAATAATTTGTTAGCAGAATGGTCCAAGTGACATGATACTAGCAACTATATGGCACATCAAAAGAGACCCATATTTGAAAAGTAAAGCATCATCATACAAATGAATTCCACAAAGCCAGTCCACGTGAAAGTTCTGCTTCTACTTTAATAATTCACAGACCAACCCAATAGAGTCTTGTCAATCTTAACACCTAAAAGAATTTATTAATCGATCATACCTGCCCTAATAATAGAGCGAACCAGAAGTTTTCTAAGAGTTGAATTCTTCCTACTTCATCAGCTATTTTTTTTCAGTAGAGGGACAACTCAGAAGTGTGGCTTTCATTATTTGTGAGTTCACTTCTTAAGATTTTTCTTCTGGTTGAAGCTCTCTGTGCCCTTTACCATTATGTCAGCCAGTGTAGACAGGGCTTTTAATTATAAAGTTGATTGGTCAAGGCCTTATTTTTGTGAAGGAGTCATTTGAAACTGCCAAGAAGAACATGAACAAACTGATTTCTGATATCAACAAGGCAAGCATGGAATTCGAGAGGCTGCAGCTGCTAGAAACAACTAGAGGTGCATGCGAAACAGATCTTGTGGACCTTAATGTTACAGTGGGTAAGTTGAAAATCAGTATTCCATTTAGTCTCATAACACCTTACTCTGTTGATCA
The DNA here is from genome assembly GCA_023055425.1 of Linanthus parryae. NCBI lineage: Eukaryota > Viridiplantae > Streptophyta > Magnoliopsida > Ericales > Polemoniaceae > Linanthus > Linanthus parryae. Next base: position 18,015,899 of record JALGPY010000012.1, on the reverse strand, counting down.
ACCTAACCCACATATAAATAGGCGTCCTCGATCCACCATTCGCCATGTTAAAGATATATTAATGCAAAACATGGCTACAAAACCAATATTCGATGAGAACCCTCCAACATCAAGGTATTTATGGACAACATCAGTAACGAACCTCGATGAAGATGCAATACATTGCTTGTGGTGTTTCTTGTTATTCCCAGAGAACACTATAATTAAGAGCAGTCTCATGACTTACTGGGCCAAGGCATAAAGGATTTGCTCTTATGAGGCAAAGATTGGGTTCAATGAGGTAATTTCTGATATAATTGCAAGACGACTGGTCAAGCCTGTTTACAAAAATGATGGTATAACATTGGGTGGTTACTGGATGCACCCTTTGGTTCGTTCTACTCTAAAGGATTGCCGGCTTTTCATGCCACTGGGAATCGAAAGAAAGTATGTTCTTTGTAGTACAGATGAGGAGGATCTTATTCACCCCGATCCCAAGGTGCTTCTAACATTGAGGAACCTGAGAATCCTTCACTTGGGAAAGTGGCAGAGCTCAGGTGCACCACACATTGAAGTCCCAGAGCCAGACCAGTTCTTTGAAGAATGGATAAATTGACTGACGGAGATATATCAGCCTTCCTGGAATTTCTATGATCACGGAGGTTCCCAAATTTATCGCGAATCTCAAGCACCTTCAGGTTCTTGATCTCAAAGCTTGTCACAATCTAGAAGTGATTCCATCAAACATCAACAACTCGTGGAGATGTTTGACACATTTGGACGTATCTGATTGCTACTTTGTAGATCACATGCCCATTGCTCTTGCCGCGTTGCGCTACCTAGAAGTTCTCAAAGGGTTTTTTGTTGGCGAAATCATGACTGACGAATCATGTACTCTACATGATATTTCTCAATTTTTTTTTTCAAAAGCATAATTTCATAGATAATCAAACCACATTACAACTGTCTTTTTCTAACATCAAAACAAAATCAGGACTACTCAGGATCTCACTACCATCAGTTTTATACTGATGTGATTTTCTATCTAGAAAATCTGCAGACCTATTAGCTTCTCTTGGAATCATTGAAAGTGTCTTCTAGCTTGATCCACCCATGCTTAAGTGTCTTGTATAATATTTGCAACTTCCCATTTCACATCAGTCTTCTTCAAGAGCATATCCATAAGAGCCTTACAATCACCTTCAAAAATCATAACCTGAGCAGCCTCTCTATTCTGATAAATAGCAGCTCTCCAAGCTTTGGCTTCTGCACTCAAAGCTGAGTTAGCATAAAAAGCAAAAAACAACAAGAACAAGCAGTATGTTAAATGTTTCTGCTTCTTGTCGCTTTCTTACCCTCTAAAACTCTGTTGCAGGTTCGAGAAAGTTAAGGAAGCTGCTGCAAAAACAGGCTGCATTTCCAGACTTGGGATCTTGGAAGGAGAAGCTCCTTTCCTCCGTGTCGGTGGCCTCGCAGGAGCGGACTCCGTTTGGGGTTCCCGCTCGAAAAAGAGGTCATGGCGCTGGGTATGGGAGCCAACTCTCTCGAGAGATCCCTGCAGAAAATCGACTTTCGCAGGAAGCGAAAGATGTGCTCCAGGGAGCCAACTACCTGGTTCAGGTTGCGAGAGGGTATCTCTCTATCCGAAAGACAACCAAAGCCTGGAGGCTTTTGGAATTAGCCAAGCGGGCTGAGAGGGCTGCGGTTCTCGCCGGGGAAGTGGCTTTGGTTGGTTCATTACCAATGACCGCGGAAAGGCTCTTGAAAGAAGCCAGGGAGCACAACGCCCGAGCCGATAAGGCTCGAGAAGCCGTTTCGGCAGAAATTATGAGAATAATCCGGGAGATAGGACGGAAAGTTTTTGTCCGGGAATCCCAAAAGATTGCGGCTGATGAGGTTCGGGCTAAACGCCTCGAAACCGCTTCGGTCACACCACCGACTGATGCAGTTCGGGTTAAACACCCTGAAACTGCTTCGGTCACACTACCGGCTGATGTGGTTGGGGTTAAACACCCTAAAACCACTTCGGTCAAAATCCGGGCTGATGAGGTTCGGGCTAAACACCCTAAAACCGCTTCGGTCACAATCCAAACTGATATGGTCCGGGCTAAAGGCCCTGGAACCGCTTCGGTTAAACCCTCGGCTGAAGAGATGTGGGTTCGACACCCTAAAATCTCTTCGGTCAAGCAAGAGACAATAAGGGCTAGGGTTCAAAACCCGGCAGCCCCTTTGGCCAAGCCGGCACGAGTCTCCGAAGCTCATCGGGACGAAGACATGGTGGCCAGGGATAGCAAACTAATCCCTCGTTACGGTCAAGAAACGGTTACGGTAATGCCAGTAGGGGTCCGCCTCAAACAGGGCAAACCGAAGGGCAAACAAAAAGCAAAACCGACGTTGCAAAATAACGTCGCATCAAATGTCTTGAAGGCAATCGAGAAGGCATTAGGAGAAAATAGTAACTCTGGAAAGAAGAGTGAATCTCCTATTTTCCCACTACGAGAAAGTAAAGGGAAGGAAAAAATGGTTGAAAAACAACCGACCTCTTCGGCACCAACAGGAAAGAAATTAATAATGGGTGATACTCGTAGAACAAGGTCAGGAGCCGTCACTCGATCCATGACCGGGTGCCTTGGAGCTCGTTGTGGGAATAGATGCCCTAGAGGCAATCGTAGATTTAGTATGAACAATGTTTTGGCTAGAATATTCATTTATTATTTATGGCGATATTTAATATAATGAAGTCCTTAGATAAAATGTGTTATTTATCTTAAATATCCCTAGTCAATTATATTGATTAATAGGACGATCAAATATAGACTAGTATGTGGATAGATTGATATGGAGATATCAAGTCTAGCACATGGGTATGCATTTGGAGTAATGGCATACTGGATTGACCCACGACGAAAAGGATACATTAGATTATGTGAAGTCACAATCGCTTTTCGTAGTGCTAATATTATTGCAATCCTTGGACTTGAAGTCACTAGATACTCTAGTTGTGAAATATTGCGCTTTGATGTCATCAAACGTTACACCGTAACTGGGTAATCATAAAGATGGCTATCGGGCGTGATAGGAAGCAAGCTTAGAGATCGTAGTGATGTAGATAGGATTTGTCCCTCCCACATAATGGGGGCAAATATCCACGGCCACTCGAGGGATGAGGCTTATTGAATGTCTGGCCAGACTCAGATAAATTAATATAGAGATATTAATGTTATCTGCAAGCATAAGCATATTCCCAGGATCGAGGAACTATGGATTGGATATACGAGTGTGACTATTTATGTCTCGTGTCCAATCCGGATATGGAGACAAAGGGATAATGCAATATGACATATTGGGCACAAAGGTTTGTCGGGATCACTGACTATTTCTATGAGTTGGGTTGCATGGATGTGTTGCTTGACACTTCTCCATGTTAGTAATAGTTACTACCAACTATATAGAAACCTATGGGGTCACACGTCAAATAGAGTAGAGCTAGATTTGGGATTAATTAATTTGGATTAATTAATAGAAGGATCATTGTGCAACACCTTGCAAACTTAGTAGGACTAATTTGCAAGGAAGGAATAGTTCTAGTCCTACTAGAACAAGAAAACTCTAATATGGAAACAACAAGGAGTTGTTGGAGTATATATATAAGAGGCTCTAGCTTCCTTCCCATATAAGTTATTATTAGATATAACATAAAGGAGTGGGAGAGAGAAAAAGAGAGAGCAAGACAAAGAGCTAGGGCCGAAACCCTAGCCCCCCGTCCGCCCCTCTACCCGACGGCAAAAGGGTGGCCGAGCCCCCCCCCCCCCCCCTTTGTGCTTTGTTGCTTTGATCTTCTTCCCTCTTCCTCCGGGTTCAAGCTAGCACTTGTGGAGAAGGAAGAATCTAGATCTCACCTCTAGACGTGGATCAACCGTAGAGACGAGGACATCATTCTTCGTGTGATCTCACAAATCAAAAGGTACACATCTTCTATGTCCTTAATCATGTTATGATGTCTCTTCCTGTGATCCTTGGTGGGCTTTGAGTAGGATTAATTTTTGTTATTCCGCTGCGTTACCTACGTCAAAACCCAACAGTGGTATCAGAGCCACAGGTTGTAGAGCATAACATGATATTATGTGTTTACGTTTTCAGTTCATACACCGTATTATTGTTTATTACGCGAAAAACTGAAAAATTGGCATAGTAGATGCAATATTGAATTTGATTCAATCAAACAAGACCCAATTCAACATTGGATGTTAGAATTGGTATGTTTAATCACAAAGGATGTGAATAATTGGGTTCTTGAAAAATTAGGGTTCATGGGCACATGATTGAAAAGGGGTTTTCAATTATGGAAACAAAGTTATGGAAATAATTCCATAAGGAAACAACCTTGCTTGGGCAACAAGGAAGGAGGAAGGGGACTAGGGCCGAAACCCTAGCCGCCCGCCCCTCTCTTGCGCGCCAAGCAAGGTCGCGGGCCTCTAGGCGTGCGGCGGTCCTAGGGTTCGGGCCACTTGTTGGCTTGGGCCCTTTGGACCGTTGTAAAACCCTAGTTACCCAATTTCATTAAAATTAAACAAACGCGTTAAAAATTGGTTTTAATTGTATTATGTGCTTTATTGCATGGTGGATGGATATGGCCTAGGATTGTGAATGTTTATTGTTTTATGGTTTGGTTTACGGCCTGCGAGCTGATCAAATTAATGTAATAATTAATTAAGTTTTACGGCCTGCGAGTCGTCTTTTTCTCCTCGAAATGTGAGGCTTTTGTTATTTATTTATTCTAGATGTTAGGCTAGAATTAGAAATATTTAGATGATAGCCAAGAACATGGAGAAGAAGACCGGAGAACCAAAGGAGCCAAAAGACATCCCTAGGCGCGCAGCTATGGTGGAGCACATGGAGATGAGCTCGGCACTTTAGGGCAATTAGATATTATCATTGGCTTGATAATATCATTAGTCTAGGGGCCATATCCATGCCACGTTTTTTTGTTTTGTGGATGTTTATTATTCATGCCTTGTTATTTATTTTGTGTGTATGGCGCTACAAGCAAAACGATAACAAGATAATAATAAACAAGGTTGGTCTTTTATTGTGGATGGCCCAATCCAAATAAGTAGACCATATTGATAAGATCAACCAAACAACTTAAAAGAAATCCCTCAATTAAATATTGCGTTTTGCCTTCTCTTGTCAAAACACCCTTCATGATCATGGCCTATTAAAATTCGGGCTTGCCAAAGCAAGGCGATTTTAATTTTTCATGATGTGTTGCGGACGACGCAAGCTAGTAATGCGTGTATGTTGAAAGCAAGAGGTTGGACGCAACTAGGCAAGAGTCAATTGGATTGATGAGCTTAGAGGCATGACAATTAGGAGTTATCCAATTGGATAAAGAATAAAAGGAATTTATTCACCTAATTGGACCAAGAGTTGCATGGGATGCAATTGGAATGGTTCCTACCTAAATAACCAATTCTTGGGTGACTTGCCAAAGCAAGCTCAAGAAGAAGTGAAAAAGGGATCTTGGACCCACTAGAAAGTATAAAGATATTTTCCGCTTTAATAGTGAGGGCTATTAATTCGAGAAAAATATTGGGAGCTATATTTAATGATCTAGCCATTGTTAAATATAGTTAAATTGTTCAAAATACTAAATTGCATATTTCTCATTTTGTCGAATTCCAAATGGCAAACAACAACGCATCGAGTTCATCCCTACAATCTGTCCTTGAGAAGGATAAATTGTCTGGAACAAATTTCCTTGACTGGTACAGAAACTTGAGGATTGTCCTCAAGCAAGAAAAGAAGCTGTACGTCTTGGACACTCAGATTCCAGACCCACCACAAGATGAGTCTCTACTAGCGGAAGTAAGGTCACGTCAGAAACATATTGATGATTCTAATGACGTGACTTGCCTCATGCTTTGCACCATGACTGGTGAGCTTCAGAAGCAACACGAGAACATGGAAGCCTATGATATGATCAGACACTTGAAACAATTGTTTCAGGAACAGGCAAGGCATGAGCGCTATGAGGTGTCTAAAGCATTGTTCAAAAGTAGTCTTGCAGAGGGGAATCCAGTAGGCCCTCATGTACTCCAAATGATCGGGTATATAGAGAACCTTGAGAGACTGGGGTTCCCACTCGGGCAGGACTTGGCGACTGATCTCGTCTTGCAATCGTTGCCTGACAGTTATAATCAGTTCATTATGAACTATAATATGAACGAGATCAACAAGTCTTTGCCAGACCTATTGAACATGCTAAAGACAGCTGAGCAGAGCATCAATAAAGGCAAGGGCAAAGCCATAATGATGGTGCATAAGAAGAAGGGCAAGTCAGTTGCATCTACTTCAAAAGGAAAACGCAAGAAAGTTGCGAAATCCAAGGAAGCCCTAAAGCCTAGTGGAGGTGTGGCTAAAGGTGAATGTCACTACTGCAGCCAGCCGGGTCACTGGAGGAGGAATTGTCCTAAATATCTGGAGGATAAAAAGCTTGGAATAGTGATTCCACCACCACTAGGTATTTCTGTTATAGACGTCAATCTCTCTATTTCATCATCCTGGGTATTGGATACCGGATGTGGTTCTCACATTTTTCGTAATGTGCAGGATTTGAAAAGAAGTAGAAGATTGCGAAAAGGGAGATAGACTAGCGCGTCGGGAATGGAGCAAAGGTTGCTGCATTGGCTGTAGGAGTTTATGAGCTATCTTTGCCTTCTGGACTTATTTTAGAATTAGACAATTGCTTTTATGTGCCTGCTATGAGCAGAAACATTATTTCCGTTTCTTGTTTGGACGAGAAAGGTTTTTCTATTTCAATAAAGGACAAGTGTTGCTCCATTTATTTTGATAGTATGCACTATTGTAGTGCGCATTTGTCTAATGGATTGTATATCCTTGATCTAAATAATCCAATCTATAACATAAATACTAAAAGGATTAAAACTAATGATTTAAAGCCTACATATCTATGGCACTGTCGTTTAGGCCATATAAATGAGAAACGCATATCTAGACTCCATAAGGATGGACTTCTAGACTCATTTGATTTGGAATCATATGAGACATGTGAATCTTGTTTATTAGGAAAAATGACAAAGTCCCCTTTCAATAAGAAAGGCGAGAGGACTAGTGAGTTACTGGTACTCGTACATACTGATGTATGCGGACCATTCCCCACGCCTGCCAGAGGTGGTTATACCTACTTCATCACATTTACTTATGATTTCAGTAGATATGGATTTGTGTACCTTATGAAGGCCAAATCCGAATCCTTTGAATTGTTCAAGGAATTCAAGAATGAAGTAGAGAAGCAGCTTGGCAAGAGTATTAAAGCTCTACGATCGGATCGTGGAGGAGAATACTTAAGCCAAGAGTTTGATGAGTATCTTAGAGAGTGTGGGATAGTATCCCAGCTCACTCCACCCGGAACACCACAATGGAATGGTGTATCTGAGAGGAGAAATCGCACTCTATTAGATATGGTGCGATCTATGATGTCTCAAACAGATCTTCCGATATCCTTTTGGGGACATGCTCTAATGACGACAGCTTTTACCATTAACCGTGTTCCATCCAAATCAGTCATGAAGACGCCATATGAGATATGGACTGGGAAGCGTCCCATAGTGTCGTTTATGAAGATTTGGGGCAGCAACGTCTATGTAAAGCGTTTACAGACAGACAAGCTCGGGCCTAAAGCGGATAAGTGTAAGTTTGTGGGATATCCTAAGGAGACTAAAGGATATTATTTCTATAACCTTACCGAGAACAAAGTGTTCGTTGCTCGGACCGGCGTGTTTCTAGAAAGAGAATTAGTCTCTAAAGAAGCAAGTGGGAGGGTTATAGAACTTGAAGAAATTCATGAACCACAAACCACTGAACCAATAATGGAACATGAACAGGAACCACAAGAGGTTGTGGAAGAACCTGTTCAGGTAACACAGGAACTCCGTAGATCAGGAAGAGTGCGTCATGAGCCACAGAGGTATGGACTTCTCGTGAATGAGTCCGATGACGTACCACTCATGGATGATGAGCCTGCAAACTATGGAGAAGCCATGAGTGGCCCAGACTCTAAGAAGTGGCTAGAATCCATGAGATCCGAAATGGATTCCATGTACACCAACAAAGTATGGACTTTGGTGGAACCACCCGAAGGGGCTCACCCCATAGGGTGCAAGTGGGTCTTCAAGAAGAAGACCGACATGGATGGGAAGATGTTGCCTATAAGGGCCGATTGGTGGCCAAAGGTTATAGACAGATTCATGGTACTGACTGTGATGAGACCTTTTCACCAGTCGCCATGACTAAATCCATTCGAATCTTACTTGCTATTGCAGCATACTACGACTATGAGATTTGGCAGATGGATGTCAAAACATCGTTCCTTTATGGGAACCTCCTTGAGGATGTGTACATGACACAGCCAGAGGGTTTTGAGGATCCAGAGAATGCCAATAAAGTCTGTAAGCTGCAAAGGTCCATTTATGGATTAAAGCAAGCTTCTAGGAGCTGGAATCGACGTTTTGATGAAGCTGTCAAAGAGTTTGGCTTCATCAAGAACGAAGATGAGCCTTGTGTTTACAAAAAGGTTAGTGGGAGCTCTATAGTATTTCTGGTCCTGTATGTGGATGACATACTAATCAATAGCAATGATATTCCTACTCTGCAATCTATTAAAGATTGGCTAGGAAAGTGCTTTGCGATGAAAGACTTAGGAGACGCGGCCTATATACGGGGTATAAAGATCTATAGAGATAGATCTAAAAGGTTGCTTGGCCTAAGTCAGAGTACATATATTGACAAGGTGTTGAAGAGGTTCAACATGCAAGATTCCAAGAAGGGATTTTTGCCCATGTCACATGGAGTCACTCTTTCTAAGAATGACTGTCCCTCCAACGAGATGGAGAAGGACCGCATGAGTAGGATACCCTATGCTTCGGCCATAGGATCCATCATGTACGCCATGCTATGTACTAGACCAGACGTATCATACGCGTTGAGTATGGTGAGCAGATATCAGTCCAATCCGGGTTAGAGTCACTGGATTGCTGTCAAGAACATCATAAAGTACTTGAGAAGAACTAAGGATGTATTCTTGATATTTGGAGGTATGGAAGAGCTAAGTGTAAAGGGTTACACTGACGCAAGCTTCCAAACCGACAAGGATGATTACAGATCGCAGTCTGGATACGTGTTTTGCCTGAATGGAGGAGCTGTCAGCTGGAAGAGTTCCAAGCAAGGCACAGTTGCTGATTCTACAACTGAAGCTGAGTACATTGCAGCTGCAGAAGCGGCAAAAGAGGCAGTATGGATAAAGAAGTTCATCGCTGAACTCGGTGTGGTCCCTAGCATAGTGGATCCCATAGAGTTGTACTGTGACGACTCTGGGGCAATCGCACAAGCGAATGAACCAAGATCGCACCAAAAGTCAAAGCATGTACTTAGGAGATTCCATCTCATTCGTGATATGATCGATCGAGGAGATGTGAAGATGTGCAAGATTCCGACGGATGACAACGTGTCAGATCCGCTCACGAAACCTCTTGCGCAGCGAAAGCATGAAGGGCACGCCAGATCTATAGGCATACGAGATGCGCCAGATTGGCTCTAGTGCAAGTGGGAGACTGTTGGAATAGATGCCCTAGAGGCAATCGTAGATTTAGTATGAACAATGTTTTGGCTAGAATATTCATTTATTATTTATGGCGATATTTAATATAATGAAGTCCTTAGATAAAATGTGTTATTTATCTTAAATATCCCTATTCAATTATATTGATTAATAGGACGATCAAATATAGACTAGTATGTGGATAGATTGATATGGAGATATCAAGTCTAGCACATGGGTATGCATTAGGAGTAATGGCATACTGGATTGACCCACGACGAAAAGGATACATTAGATTATGTGAAGTCACAATCGCTTTTCGTAGTGCTAATATTATTGCAATCCTTGGACTTGAAGTCACTAGATACTCTAGTTGTGAAATATTGCGCTTTGATGTTATCAAACGTTACACCGTAACTGGGTAATCATAAAGATGGCTATCGGGCGTGATAGGAAGCAAGCTTAGAGATCGTAGTGATGTAGATAGGATTTTTCCCTCCCACATAATGGGGGCAAATATCCACGGCCACTCGAGGGATGAGGCTTATTGAATGTCTGGCCAGACTCAGATAAATTAATATAGAGATATTAATGTTATCTGCAAGCATAAGCATATTCCCAGGATCGAGGAACTATGGATTGGATATACGAGTGTGACTATTTATGTCTCGTGTCCAATCCGGATATGGAGACAAAGGGATAATGCAATATGACATATTGGGCACAAAGGTTTGTCGGGATCACTGACTATTTCTATGAGTTGGGTTGCATGGATGTGTTGCTAGACACCGCTCCATGTTAGTAATAGTTACTACCAACTATATAGAAACCTATGGGGTCACACGTCAAATAGAGTACAGCTAGATTTGGGATTAATTAATATGGATTAATTAATAGAAGGATCATTGTGCAACACCTTGCAAACTTAGTAGGACTAATTTGCAAGGAAGGGAATAGTTCTAGTCCTACTAGAACAAGAAAACTCTAATATGGAAACAACAAGGAGTTGTTGGAGTATATATATAAGAGGCTCTAGCTTCCTTCCCATATAAGTTATTATTAGACATAACATAAAGGAGTGGGAGAGAGAAAAAGAGAGAGCAAGAAAAAGAGCTAGGGCCGAAACCCTAGCCCCCCGTCCGCCCCTCTACCCGACGGCAAAAGGGTGGCCGAGCCCCCCCCCCCCCCCCTTTGTGCTTTGTTGCTTTGTTGCTTTGATCTTCTTCCCTATTCCTCCGGGTTCAAGCTAGCACTTGTGGAGAAGGAAGAATCTAGATCTCACAACTAGACGTGGATCAACCGTAGAGACGAGGACATCATTCTTCGTGTGATCTCACAAATCAAAAGGTACACATCTTCTATGTCCTTAATCATGTTATGATGTCTCTTCCTGTGATCCTTGGTGGGCTTTGAGTAGGATTAATTTTTGTTATTCCGCTGCGTTACCTACGTCAAAACCCAACACTCGTAGTATTATAAACCCGTTATTTAAAGGAGACGATCAAAGTTCCGCCACGAAGAGAGACAATGCGGTATCGGTCATGATGACCGACGTCGATGATGATGAAGAATCGACGCAAAGCAAGCTTGTTATGCTCTGAGAACAGTTGGAGCGAACAAATAAAGAAATGGTTGCCATGGCTGAGGAGATGAAGACTTTGCAAGCGCAACTAGCAAGCATCGGAAGTGGAACAAGCTCTGGACCTCCTAGGCCAGTTATCCCACCTACAATACAAGGGGTATCGCAAGGGATGCAAACAACTCCACGATTTGAGACCCCCATCACATCTTACCTGGACATCCAAAGACATAGGAATTAACGGTTTTAGCCCAATGCTAATGACGTTGATCGATGACATGGTCACAAAGAGAGTCCAAAAGGTTAGAGAAAAAGATGAAGAGGGGTTACAAGTGATTACGAAACCCTATCTACAATGGGTAGATAAGGTTTCTTTTCCTCCCGGGTATGTTCAACCAGAGTTCAAAATGTTCAATGGAACCGGTGACCCGAGACAGCACTTAGCCCACTTTCTCTCAAGGTGTGGACCCATTGCACACAATGAAGCCCTGCGTTTGCAATTGTTTGTGCAGTCATTAGAGAACGCCGGATTTACATGGTACTCCCAATTTCCGGAGGGTTCTATCCCGGATTGGAGCACTATGACAAAGGAATTCCTCAAACAGTTCTGCAATACCCAAAGAAGAGTAGGGGTACCGGAACTAATTGAAACCAAGCAACGAGACAACGAACCAGTCACGGACTTCATAGAAAGGTGGAGAGCCCTTACCTTTGCATGTCCTCAAAAGTTCACGCAAAAAGAACTCATAAGGATGTATCTCAACAACTTTAGACACGAGTTGTCCATCTCCTTGATGTCACAGTCCTTTGACGGTTTCAATGACCTATGCACCAAAGCCCATGATATGGAAATCCATCTCGCCAATAGAAGAAGGTCGAGGTTTTTAGACAAAATCGAATCCTCAACAGCCGCAGTGGTCAAGACCAAGAGGAAGAATCCTGTGGTCGTGGGGGTCAAGAAACCAGCAGAGACAAGAAAGTCATCTATTCAGGAAAGATTGAGAAAGACTTATTCTTTCTCTGATGACCTTGTAGAAGATCTGTTCGGGGACCTTGTTGAACAAGACTTGATTGTGCTTCCAGAAGCTAAGAGGCCACATGAAGTGGGGAGGACTGACGACCCTAAATATTGTCCATACCACAGGCTAATCGGGCATTGCCTAAAGGATTGCTTTGTGTTAAAGGACAAGATCCAAGAGTTGTAGGACTCTAAAATCATTGAGTTACCTCCGTCCGAGAGGCTGGCAGCGAATGCCACCACCCTTCACGAAGAAAATGGAGGTGAGTGGACGATCTATAAAGCAAGAAGATCGAGGAATAGCCGCGATGGAAAGGAGAAAAGTCAAAACACGTCCAGCACCCCGAGAGCAAAGGCCAAAACTAAGAAGGCATCCAAGTCGGGAAAGAAAAATCCCCTAAGAGAAGACGAGGAAGGACCGTGGGAGCAAGTTCATCGGGACCCTGTAGTGCTGGAAGAGTTCATGCCACCCCAGTATCAGAATCTTGAAATGATTTTGCGGCTCGAAGAAAGGAGCAACCCAATTGCGATGCCATTTTTGGCCGTCACAGTCCAAGGGGTTGAGACGAGAGAGGAAGAAAAGACTCCTCCAAATGATAAATCTACACCTACAACGCCTGAGTTCAGCCCGTTTCCTTTGGACTATTACATGAACTCTCTGAGACGGCTCCACGCCTCTCGGGGCAATGAGGTGGGAAACCGAAGTCAAGCACAAAGATGCTTACAGTTTTGGGAAAAAGAGCCCAAGTCTCCCCCGAACTCGGAAAGTGAAGTCCATGTGGATCGATCGAGTGGTAGGGAGTTGGGGCTAAGTTACCCTCTAGCTAGCTTCCCCCCTTACTCATCAACTAAAATACAAGACTCGGACAAAATCTCCGAGCTTTGTCCATGCAACGTCATAACAGTTGACGTTGACTTCGTCTGAAGAGCGGTTTACGTCGACAGGGATCCGGAAGACTACAATAAGACAGTTATAGAAACATGGACCAGAGATGACAAGGCCCGACTAACCATAGAACTAAAGGAAAATATTCTCGAGATACCTGTCATGCCAAAAGGAAACCCATATCCACGTTGGGTAGATGCGGTCCCATTCCCGCCTGGGTATGCAATACCCATATTTCCTACCTACCACGGAGTGGGATGCCCGAGACGCCATCTCGTCCGTTATCTAGCTGCATGTGGGAACACAATAAGCAATCAAGCTTTGCTCCTGCGACAATTTTTCCTCTCTTTGGAAGAGCAGGCAGAAGATTGGTACTTCAGTCTCCCGAGAAACTCTATCGCTGACTGGGATACCATGGCGGAGAGTTTTTATAAAAGGTTCTACCCTGCAAGCCGCCTTGATGACCGTCAGTCTTCAGTTGGCTCGGTGAACATGGTTCAAATCAGCGAGGAAGACAAGGGAGAAAATCAAGTGAATGCTAGTGTATGTCCCGCATTTCTTACGTACAAGAGGTGCGCGAAAGTCAGCACGCCTGAAGGCACTCAAACACAAAAGATAGGGGAAGTTCAACCCGAAGAGGAACAGGTAAAGTATGATGTTCTATCACACCTCAAGAAAATTCCAGCACTCTTGAGTGTGTATGATTCCCTTCGAATGTCGCTTGAGCTTTGAAAGTCTTTGATATACGCTTTATCTAAGCCAGAAGACTTCCGTGGGACAGTCATTGACAGTCAAGAAAGGGTGATCGCATGCATGTCCGCAATCACATTTGGGGAAGACGACATGTACGTCGAGGTGACCGACCATAACCGCCCGCTGTTTATCACCGGGTCCATCTACGACACCAAAATATCAAGGGTTTTTGTAGATGGAGGGTCATCTGTGAATCTTTTGCCAAGAAGGGCTTTAAGCTTAATGGGTCTGAAAGTGTCTCATTTGCAACCGAGTCGTTTGGTGATCCAGGGGTTTAACCTAAACGAGCAAAAACCCTTAGGAAAGATCAGGTTTTGTACAAAATTCGGCGAAATCGAATACAACACCGAGTTCCTCGTAATTGATGTTGATACTTCGTATAATGCAATGCTTGGACGCGCTTAGGTGCACGATAACAGAGCTGTACCCTCAACGTACCATCAATGCATCAAATTCCCATTGTCCTCTCCAAGAAATGTAGGGGTAATCATCGCAGACCATGACCCTTTCAACGGGGTAGAAGCCTACTACGCTGACGCACACTTTTACCAAGCGAAATCAGTGAAAGAAGAGAAAGAAGTGTCTAGGCCTATGGTCGGGGTAAGTAATAGGCAACCCCCTCCTCCTCCGAAGACCTTTCGGTATGTCCCGAAGTCTGAAAGGAAGCCTGGGGCAAGTTCCTTAGCACCTGTGGACCCAGTTGCGAAGCTGAAGATAAATTTCACTTTGCCACTTTAGAAAACCGAATGCTCTCTGGTAGAAACCTATAGTAAGTTCGTGGTCCTTGCCAAAGGAGAAGGCTCCAAGCAAATTCGTTTCCATGCACTCGGAGATATCGAGAAGAGTGGTCCTGAGATGAGCCAAAGCATGGAGGAGGAGTGCACGGGATTCAAGAAACCCGTTTTTAGCACAAGAACGACCAAAATGTTGGTAAAAACAGGCTTGGACCCTGAAAGGCTTGATGGAAGGGGCTCCTTCGATCGAATATTGATGTCTTCCCAGAGAAAGGCTTTAAGAAATGGGACTCCTATCAAAGACACTAAAGAAGGCTTAGGGTACAAACGACCCAGTGGCTCGGAAGAAGCATCGGTAAATATGACAACTTCTCATGAGGGTGCAAGCCTGTATGAAGAAGGAACTAATCCTACTTCTCAAGAAGATTCAGATTTGAGCGAAGAAGAAGCTAAGCCTGCGCCATTAGAATTGGAGGACGGTGGGCAAGCCACCGTAGATGAACTCCGTGAAGTTAATCTGGGTGACGACGTGAACAAAAGGCCGACGTTCATAAATGCCAATCTGAAAAATGAGGAATCCTCAAGTTACATCTCTTTCCTTAAGGAATATAAAGATGTGTTCGCCTGGAGTTACGAGGAAATGCCTGGACTCGATCCGCAAATAGCTGTACATAGGCTTGCGGTTTCCACAGGGAAGAGGCCTGTGAAACAAGCTCAAAGGTGAAATCGCCCGGAGCTAACCACCCATATAGAAATGGAGGTGGAGAAGCTCATCAAGGCCGGTTTCATCCGAGAAGTTAAGTACCCTACGTGGCTGGCCAACATAGTTCCTGTGAAGAAGAAGAACGGCCAAATTAGAGTGTGTATCGATTTTCGGGACTTAAATGAAGCATGTCCAAAAGACGACTTTCCCTTGCCCATAACAAAACTCTTGGTAGATGCAACCACTGGTTACGAAACCCTATACTTCATGGACGGGTATTCGGGGTATAACCAAATTTAGATGGCTCCTGAAGACGAAGAATTGACAGCTTTCAGGACACCCAAAGGCGTATTCTGTTACAAAGTAATGCCCTTTGGTCTTAAAAACGCGGGGGCCACCTATCAAAGAGCTATGACAGTAATCCTCAACGACATACTGCACGATATTGTTGAATGCTATGTCGATGACCTAGTCGTGAAGACTAAGATAAGAGAAGATCACCTCAAGGACCTGAGGGAAATTTTTGAACGCTTGAGGCGTCACAACCTCAGGATGAACCCTTTAAAATGTGCCTTTGGGGTCTCATCGGGAAAATTCCTCGGATTCGTAGTCCGAAGTAGGGGTATTGAAGTTGACCCCGCTGAAACAAAGGCGATCATTGATATGCCCCCACCAAGAAACCTTAGGGAATTAAAAGGACTGCAAGGGAGGCTAGCCTACATAAGGAGATTCATATCGAATCTCGCTGGACGATGTATGCCATTTTCCAGACTTATGAAGAAAGGGGTGCCTTATGAATGGGATGAGGCTTGCCAAAATGCTTTTGATGGCATCAAAAGGTACTTAGTGAATCCACCTGTTCTCATGAGCCCAATAAAGGGAAAGCCTTTGATTTTATACATCACGGCTCTCGACAATTCCCTCGGTGCTCTATTGGCTCAACAAAATGAACAAGGAAAAGAAAATGCTTGTACTACTTAAGTCGGACTTTGGGTGGGGGCATAAATTAACTATTCTCCCATCGAAAAGATTTGCTTGGCCTTGGTGTTCGCGCTGCAAAAGCTTAAACACTACGTGTCTGAACACGAAGTTAAGCTGATATCTAAAGCCGATCCGCTAAAGTACATACTCTCGCGTCCCGTCCTTAATGGGAGGATCGCAAAATGGGCTGTACTTCTTCAGCAATTCGACATCCAGTATGTCCCTCAAAAGGCGATAAAGGGACAAGCCGTGGCAGATTTTTTGGCTGCACACCCTATCCCAGATGACTCACCCTTAGCAACAGACTTGCCAGACGAAGATGTGATGGCGGTAAATGTGCAAAAAGGATGGGAAATGTACTTTGATGGAGCTTCAAGAAGCCCTGATGGGATGAAGCAAGAAAACGTTAAAAACACTAAGTCAGGGATTGGTGTTGCTTTCATCACACCAGAAAACGCTGTCATCCCACATTCTTTGGCACTTAGCGAAGGGTGCTCCAACAACGAGGCCGAGTATGAAGCCATTATTGCCGGATTAGAGCTCGCCCTCAAGATCCCTATTGAGGAGTTAACAATACATGGAGACTCTTAATTGGTGATTAAACAGTTACGAGGAGAGTACATCGTGAAAAAGGCGAGCCTCGTACCATACTATGAGCGGGCGGACCAATTGCTCTCACAGTTCAAGAAAATACACATCTTCCATGTGAGGAGGGGGGGGGGGGGTAAATGCTCAAGCCGACGCGCTAGCAAGCCTGGCGGCGTCCCTGAATCTTCCCGACAACGAAACACTTAAGGTCGTTGTAGGGGAAACGAGAGTTTTGACACCCCTTAAAGAAGCCCCGAATACAGTCCAAGTCCTGACACTCTCCAAAAATGAAGACGGTGAGGATTGGCGGGACGTGTTCATCAACTATCTTCAAAATGGGAGACTTCCAGAAGATAAAGTGAAGAAAGCGGAAATAAGGCGTCGTTCGACTAACTTTTTCATGTTGAAAGACATCCTTTATAAAAGGTTGCTCGATGGCATATATCTACGTTGCATTGCCGGAAATGCAACCAAAGAAGCCATGGCTGAATTCCATGCAGGGATATGTGGTGCTCACCAAGTCTGTCCAAAGTTGCACATGCAACTCAAAAGGCTGGGGTATTATTGGCCCACTATGATCGCAGATTGCATTGACTATGCAAAAGATGCCAAGTATGTCAATACCATGGTGACTTCATTCACCAACCCCCGAGCCTTTGCATGTCACGACTGCCTCGTGGCCTTTTGCGTCGTGGGGTATGGATATCATCAGACCATTCGTTCCTCCTTCGTCAAAGGGGTATCGATACATCCTTACTGCCACTGACTACTTCTCTAAGTGGGCAGAGGCCGTCGCTCTAAAAGACTTCAAGAGCTCGACGGTTGCCGAATTTGTCCGAACTCATATCGTCTACAGGTTCGGAGTTCCTGACAGAGTCATTGCAGACAATGGGCAACCATTTCGAAGCGTTGCTCTTCATAAGTTGTACGCTAAGTACAACATCAAATCAAACCACTCTACCAGGGTTCATGCTCCCGCCAACGGTCTAGTCGAGGCTTTCAACAAGACTCTCAGCAAGATTCTCAAGAAAATGGTAGACAAGAACAAGAAAACATGGCCGGAGAAGCTACAAGAAACCCTATGGGCCTATCGGACTTCTTACAGGACAGCAACTCAAACTACGCCGTATTCACTTGTCTTTGGAGGTGAGGCAGTTCTACCACTCGAAGTCCAAATGCCTTCCTTGCGATTGGAGGTGCAAGAGTCTCTTACTGAGGAAGAGCACGCCAAGCTAAGGTTGCCTGAGCTAGAAACCTTGGATGAAAGGAGAATACATGACCAACAAAATTTGGAGATGTATCAACAAAGGATGGCGAACGCATTCAACAAGAGAGTACGCCTCCGCTCCTTCAAGAAAGG
Organism: Linanthus parryae; assembly: GCA_023055425.1. Classification (NCBI taxonomy): domain Eukaryota; kingdom Viridiplantae; phylum Streptophyta; class Magnoliopsida; order Ericales; family Polemoniaceae; genus Linanthus; species Linanthus parryae. Next base: position 17,997,699 of record JALGPY010000012.1, on the reverse strand, counting down.
AGACTTAGTTCTAATGGTCCTAACTCCAATCATAGTGACCAGACGGACAAAAGGGAAGTTGGAACCTAAATGGGAAGGAACTTATGTGATCGAGAAAGTATATTAGAATGGAGCATAATTGTTGATCACAGTAGATGGGGAAAAGATAATACCACCTACTAATGCAAGGTTCCAGAAGCGGTACTATCCCTGATGAAGGGTTTACTAGGCAAAAAAAATCCGAAGGGAAGCCTAAACAAATTCAGACCCTAGTCCACTAGGTTGAAAACCCGAAAGGGCGGCCTAGCATGAAATGGACAAAATGACCTGCAAGGTTGAAAACCTGAAAAGGCGGCCAAGCAAATTCTAAGGTCATAAAAAAAACATTGAACTACGTCTGACTTGATCCCGACAGGGTACGTAGGAAGCTCGACTTCTACATTCGAGTTCAGTCCACCTCAAAAAGAAACTTCATGTTCCCCCAATGAACTATGTTCGACTTGATCCCGACAGGGTACGTAGGCAGCTCGACTTCTACAATCGAGTTCAGTCCAAATCTCAAAAAGAAACCCTATTTTCCCCAATGAACTACGTTCGACTTGATCCCGAGAGGGTACGTAGGCAGCTCGACTTCTACGTTCGAGTTCAGTCCACCTCAAAAAAGAAACTCCAGGTTCCCAATGAACTACGTTCGACTTGATCCCGACAGGGTACGTAGGCAGCTCGACTTCTACAATCGAGTTCAGTCCAAATCTGAAAAAGAAACCCTGTTTTCCCCAATGAACTACGTTCGACTTGATCCCGAGAGGGTACGTAGGCAGCCCGACTTCTACGTTCGAGTCCACTCCACCTCCAAAAAGAAACTCCAGGTTCCCAATGAACTAAGCCTGACTTGAGCCCGAGAGGGTACGTAGGCAGTTCGACTTCTACATTCGAGTTCAGTCCACATATCAAAATGAAAATCCCATGTTCCCCAGAGAACTACATTCATCTTGATCACGAGATGGGTTATATGCAACTTGAAATCAACTTTCAAGTTTAGTCCACCTTCCTCGAATCTCCCATACGGACGTGTGCTTAACGAAATATGCTTTCACATAATGAAAAGGGTCTTACACCTTAATTGCAGAGAAGTCCTTAAACTCTCTGAAATGATGCGCCACAGTCTCTTCAAAGGGGTTAACCCAAAGCCCGAAATAGTTTGGACAACAAAGATATCAAAAGGGGTTAACCCATTGGCAAAACACATAAGCAACATAAAAGTCCAAAAGACATCACTAAAGGGGTTGACCCGTTGACTGAAAGACACAATGGCGGACTCAAAGTCCCAAAAGACACAAGCCTAAGAGGTTCAACGAAATCGTTGATCAAGTCCTAAAAGACATGTCCCAAGCAAGTAGCTCGACGTCAAGAAGCATCTCAGCCTCAAAAGGTGAAAGGCCCGAAGCAAGGTCCAAAAATAAAATATAGCCCAAAAGAAGAAAAGGGCCGAAATACAAAGAGAATGGGTATGATATGACCTTAAAGACGTCCACAAGGCCGAAGCATAAGCCTGGACGATTCAAGCCATGCATCAGGCCTCAAACATGATGGTGCCAAGTTTTCATGATTTGCACAAGAGCCGCATCCCTCTTGCTCAAATCATGAGGGGTATTTGTTGGCACATAAATTTCGCCAATTAAATATATTAAATTCGTCCATTATTTAGCCCTAAATAAAAAAGGGCGATAAAGTCAAATAAATGAAGGGGTAATGATCTGATTTTGGTGATAAGTCCACCAAAAATCTGATAAGATCAAAACATTATCTTTATTTTGAATAATAATACAGTGAAAGGAAAATCCTGGAGATTTACTTTGGAGGGATTAAAGAGATAAAATATGTTCCTTATCTCCTAAACCTAGAGATAAGATAAAGTCCAAAGATTAAGGTGATATTTGAGAAATCTGGAATGATTATCCAATCTCTGCAAACCAGCTGGAAAACTCTATAAATATGAGGTTTCACAAAGCTGTAGGGGGACTTTTTGCTGGAGAGAAATACAGCAGACCAGGGTTGCTCAAAGGACTCAGGGGTCTACATTTCTCTGGAAACAAGGCTGCTCATTGAAGCAGCAGACTACTCAAAGCTCTGCAGTGAGTCAGATAAAGCAACAAGCCAGAAAACAAGTCCAAGAGCAGCAACCAACAGCAAGTTTCATGGCAGCCACATTCTGTGCTAGGTAAAAAGTTCTAGTTTTCGGTTCAGAAAGGGTTTATCCCTACTGGAAAAATTACAGATCTGCGACGCGATGTATGAAAAGATCCTACAATCTTTTTATGTTGAATCAATAAAGTTACACTCCACTTTAAACATTTTTTCACTGACAGTTTCTTTTAGGTTTATTAATCAGGGGTGCCTACACATGTAGGGTAATTAACGGTTCTAAGAATCGAACCGGGAATAAGGGAACTCACACAAACACTTCCAAAAATGAAAATTTATTTGTTTCCAGAATTTTCAGAAAAGTTAGTGAAATTTCTGGGTAAAACAATTAGTACCAGTTCTCACAATATAAGAGCCAATAGAAGTAGAAGCCCAAACCAATTTATCTGTAACCTCAGTTCAAGATAAAGGAATAGCAAATATAGAGTTTGCAGCCTCTTGACTGAAATAATTATTAATCAAACTTAAATTCCAGCTTCTAGTATGAACATTAATCAACTCACCGACTTTAACTAACCTGGGATTTGGCACATTTTTTTGGGATTTTTCCCCCCTTCAAAGCAGGCGCCCATCTATCTTCATAAATATTAATCTTATCTCCATTCCCAACCCTCCAAACAGCACCTTTCTCACTTTGAATATTTGAGAAAATTGAATATCTACACAAGTGTGAAAGGGTTTCCCAATGTTAGCGAGTTCGCAACATTACAAAAATTTAAATCCTTGCGTAATTTAAAAATTTCATGGGGAGGATACGTCGTACAAAGCCAAGGACTCAGATCAAAACAACCTTCAACTGCAGGCAAATATTTGAAAATGTTGAAACCGGCTAAATTAGTTGGCACCCAGTTGACTTGTAATGAGTCAGACTTTGGAGATCAGACATTCTCGTTTGAGCTTGAGAAACTTGACCTTCAGTGTGTCCCAGAAACAGTTACCCGGAGTTGGTTAAAACCAGCAAATTTCAAGAGATTAAAGAAGCTTCTCATCAGGGGTGGGAAATTTTGTGATCTAGGCTAGTCACTAGAGGAACCGCAAGAGGATACAATATCAGTTATTATGGTAGAGGAACAATGGGCAGTGGAGAAACTTGTTATTAAACACTTGCATAAGCTGAAGATGGATTGGTGAGCTTTGTTTCCAAAGAATATTTGCATGGAGAAAATAGAATGTCCAAACCTCACATTTTTCCCTTGGGATGGTCAGTGGATGAATCCTGCACGGCCGTTTCCAACACAAAATATTCGAGAAATGAAGATAGAGAAGTATCCGGTCACCACTTCCAACACATGAAATCTGACCACATGTTCATCAAAGGCCTCAAACATTGCGAGGTATTTGATTGTGATCTATAACATGCCAGAACTGGAGTCCTTATCAAAACAAACATTTAATGGCTTAAAAGGTAAATTTATTCCTGTTGTTAGTCAATCTGATATTCGGTCGTTACTCTTTGTATTTGCTCCAACAAATATGAACCGAAATTCATAACAACCTTCTGCAGCAATCTGTATATAGAATGCCATACTCTCTTAACCAAAATGAGTTCTTCCCTCCCTAAATTGGATGTCGCAAAATAGACATTTTGTACCACGAAGTGACAAAGTAATGTACTGTTTGAATTTACTCCCCTCCATACTCATTTAAAATTATTATTTCTCACTTCGCAGAGATACTTTTGCAGACCGACCAAGTCAAAACTATTAGCAGATAAACTCAAGAAGTCCACTAAGCAGTCATGAAGCCCAAGATATCTTGTCTCAGCCCATCAAGGAAACCCCAAGCTTCACAACAAGTCAAGCCCAAAAGCCCTGTTGATATTAGGAGGGCATATTTGTCTTTTCCTCCTTAATGTAAACCCCAGTTCTTATCCTACGGTTAGATCAGATTCTCACAAAATCCTACCGTTAGATGTTAAGGCTATAGAGCCTTCTCTTGTAAACATGGTTTCATTGTGTTAATATAATTTTTTCTTCTTCATCTTCTCGCCGCTTCGTTCGGCTCATTTCTGTGAAACCCTAAGGGTTTGTTCATGGTATCAGAACCTTTCAATGGCTCTCGCCAATACCTCTCTGACCTCACATCCGATCTATCTACTCTCCAACATCCACAACCTTTTACCCTTCAAACTTGACTCTACCAATTTTGTGTTATGGAAGCATCAAATTTCTTCAATTTTTCGCACACATACACTATATGGTTATCTTGCTGGTTCAATACCTTGTCCTGCGTCTATGCTTCTCTCCTCCGATGGTACTCCGGTCACAAATCCGGCGTACACAGCTTGGCAACTCCAAGATAAATGCGTTTTAACCATACTCAACGCCACTTTATCTCAAGAATCTCTTACCCTTCTGATTGGATCTCTTACTTCTCGCGAGGTCTGGCTTGTTCTCGAGCGTCGCTATGCCCCCTTGACGAGATCCAACATATTATCTCTCAAATCAGAGTTTCACACAATCAAAAAGGGTTCTGACACCATAGATCTATACATGCAACGCCTCAAATCCATCAGAGACAAGCTTGTTGTTGCCGATGTGCTCACCGCCGATGAGGATCTTCTTCTATATGCTCTCAATGGCCTCCCACCGGAGTATAACTCCTTCCGTTCCTCTCTCTGTGTGCACTCGGCCGCGATCCCCTTCGAGGAACTTCATGTTCTCTTGAAATCCGAAGAACAGATGCATGCACTTCAGATGCCACTCTCTGATCCATAAAATCGTAAAGCCTTCTACCACCAACGTGGCTTCCGCAGTGGTGGCGGTGGTGGTCGGACATCCTCTGGCCAGTGTGGTGGTCGTTTCGGTCACCAAGGTGGTGGCGGTGGCCGATCGGATGCTAGAGGCGGTCGTTTGTGTTCCGGTACGAATCTGGATCAAACCTTAACTATGGATCTGGATCTGGATCCGGGTCGGGTTATGGAAGTGGATCCGGAAATGGATCGGGTTATGGTTCTGGTCGCGGTTCAGGTCGATCCAGTTACCGTGGACGAGGTGGTTCGGGTCGAGGAAGCTCAAATCCAATCAATTGCTCAATTTGCTGGTATGACTATCATTCAACGATTAACTGTTATCATGGAACGGAGTACGCCTATCAAGGGAAATTACCAAAAGGACAACTTTTTGCAATGGTTGCTTCTACTTTAACTTCGCAATCCCAGCCTGCCACCTCGGATCTCTGGTTAACTGACATCGGCGCTTCCAACCATATGACAGCAGACTTCAACAATATCTATCTTGCAGAGCCATATACTGGAAATGACTTTGTCACTGTTGGTAACGACTCTTCTCTTCCCATTCGACACTCTGGTACAGCCTTTATCTCTACCTCAAACTGTTCTTATACATTATCCAATACTTTACATGTGCCTCGTCTTTCTGTTAATCTGCTTTCTGTATACAAATTATGTTCTAATCACGATGCACGATTCATCTTTGATAAAGACTATTTTTATGTTCAAGCCAAGTCTTCGGGTCAAATACTAATAAACATGGTCTCTACCCTCTATCTTCTGAGTCTACTTCGTGCAGTCCTCAAGTCTTTTTGGGTCAAAGAATTAAATCACATTTGTGGCATTGAAGACTTCGACACCCCTCAGATTCTGTTTTATCAAAATGTGTTTAATTTTTCTCCGTCTGTTAAATTATCTGCATACAATATGGGTGAACTCTGTGAATCTTGTTTAGCTGGTAAAATGTCAAGGTTTCCATATACATTATCTGATTCTCATGTTACTACCCCTCTCCATCTACTTCACAGTGATGTTTGGGGTCCTGCATCAACTGTTTCTTTTGATGGTTTTAAGTACTATATGCTTTTTATAGATGATCTGTCCAAATTTACTTGGCTTTTTCCTTTGAAATTAAAATCAGATGTGTCTACTGTTTTTGCCACATTTAAACTATTTATTGAAAAGTTACTTGGTTACCCTATTCAGATCTTAAGATCTGATGGTGGTGGTAAATTTATTGTCTTTACTTTTCAAAAAATCCTTCAAGATCATGGTATTTTGAATCAAAAATAATGTCCTTATACACCACAACAAAATGGTGTAGCAGAAAGAAAGCATCACCATATTATAGAAACTTCAATCACCTTATTACACACTGCTTCTCTTCCTAAATTATTTTGGTATCATGCAGTAGCTATAGTTGTTTACTTTATTAACAGAATGCCAAGTAAGAATACTTCTAACATGTCACCTTATGAAATATTTTTCAAATCTAAACCTAATTACACACACTTGAAAGTTTTTGATTGTTGTTGTTATCCAAGACTAAGTGCTTATAATTCATCTAAATTAGATCCCAAAACAACAAAATGTACATTCTTAGGTTATTCTTCTTTTTATAAAGGTTACTTGTGTTATGATTCTCAAAATAGAAAGTTCTACATTAGCAGGGATGTTATAATTGATGAATTTTGTTTTCCATTTGCTGCTTCTACTTCCAGTTCTTCAAACTCACATATTGATGTTGGTGTTTCAGGCCCCAATCCTACAAGTGTCCGTCTTTCACAAACCCAGGTTTCACCTGGACATTCTTCTGGTTTCATACCAGACACACACATCTCTGAGGGATATGATCCTCTGCAGCCAATTGGTGTAAGAGTACCTGTTGCTCCTCCTGCTAGTAACAGAACAGCAGATATTACACCTACTACACTTGAGATTTCAGATACTACTTATTCTGCTATTGCAGCTGGTTCACAGACTCTCTCACCCAGTTTTGGCGAGGCAGTACAAGGTGACCCAGTGATGAGTTCCCCACCCAAACCCCCATCAGTCATTACTCACCCTATGCAAACACGCAGCAAATCTGGTATAAGGAAAAAGAAACTGGTTTATTATGCTTCTCCTTCTACCTCTGTTGGTTTTCTGCTGTTTCACATTCACACACCACACAGTCTAATCCTACATCATACACAGAGGCTGTCAAACACCCCCAGTGGCGCCAAGCCATGGCCACTGAGGTTGACAGTCTCTCACAGCATCAAACGTGGACTTTGGTGCATGCACCTCCTAATGCAAACATTATAGGCAATAAATGGGTTTTTTCGCACCAAATTTAACCCAAATGGCTCTATATCTCGATATAAAGCTCGCTTGGTTGCCAGAGGCTTTCATCAAACCCCAGGACTGGACTTTCATGAAACATTCAGTCATGTGGTTAAACATGCCACAGTTCGAACAGTTTTGGCTCTTGCAGCCACTTTCTCTTGGCCGCTTCAACAATTAGACGTAAAAAATGCTTTCTAACGTGAGACAGTTTATATGAAACAACCCACTGGGTTTATTAATGCCCAATACTCTAAAAATGTTTTTCTTCTCAAAAAGTCCATATCAAACAGGCTCCTAGAGCCTGGTTTGAGCATTTTACATCTTACTTAGCCTCTCTTGGTTTCGTAGCTTCATTTGCTCATTGCTCCTTTTTTATTCGGCACCTCAACAATTATCTTACTCTTTTACTATTGTACGTGGACGATATAAATTTTACTGGTACTGATGTTTCTTTCATCTCTCATTTATTGCACAAATTAAACACTGAATTTCAAATGACCAATCTTGGTCCTTTGACCTATTTCTTGGGTCTCCATGTTAAACGAACTGCTACACACATGATTTACTTACTCGTTTCAATATGTCCAATTGTAAACCTAGTGCTACTCCTTTAGCTGGTGGCATTAAGTTTCATCTCCACCAAGGTACTGCTTTGCCAGATGCTTCTATTTATCGTCAAGTCTTATGTCCTTTGCAATTTTTAACTTTTACCCGACCCGATATTGCATTTGATGTAAATCACCTTTGCCAATTTATGCACGCTCCTACCGATGTGCATCTTAGTGGTGCCAAACGTGTGCTTCGCTATCTTCAAGGTACTAAAAATATGGGCCTCTTTTACACCAAAGGTCACTTGCCCCTTTAAATTTTTACGGATGCTGATTAGGCCCGTGACCCAACGGATAGACGAGGCACTACTGGGCTAGTCGTGTTTCTGGGCCCAAACCCAGTCCACTGGACTGATAAAAAGTAACCCACGGTATCTCGCTCCTCTACCAAAGCTGAGTATCGTGCCTTAGCCACAGCAGCAGCTAATCTATCATGGTTTCAACAGTTACTTCATGATCGTCATTTACGTTTACCTAATCCTCCTTTACTTCACACTGACAATATTTATGCTATTGCCTTAACAAATTATCCCATTTTTCACACACGTACCACTACAACAGATTCTGCTATCAGCGACCAGTTTCCTTCCGACTACCAGAATTGTGGTCTTTAAAAGCAGTACAAACAGTCTTTTTTATCAGTTAGTCGTCTGCCTTGTCGTCTTTTATATTTTTAAAGACCAGCTGTGTTTTTGTCTTGGGGAAACGACTAGTCATCCAAAATTAAAAATAATTAACGAATTGCAGTTTTGTCGTGAATGGATCTAAACACAAATTTGACCAAACTATTGGGCGGGAAATGAAATTTTCTCTAAATTTTGGGGAGGGAAATGAAATCTAGGGAAATGAAATCTCCCCAAGTGTTTTTGTGGCAAAATCAAATCATACCTAAAATTTATTTCACCCTTATCTCTAGCGATCTGCTGGCCAACTAACAACTCCCCGCCATTACTCCCCCATTCGGCCTCCACATCGAATTCACATATCAAGAACCCTAGCTAACTCATCATCTTCCACGCGACACCACCGCCGGCTCTCTCTCTCTCTCTAGCTCTCTCTCTATCTCCGCACAACCGCAGTCCTCTCGTCACCACCGTCCTTCTCCTTTCCCGAATCGATCGTTCTTCATTCCCATTGACTCAATCGGGCACCAGCTGGTTCAAATATGAGAATGGAGGTTTGGCACAGGAAGAGAAATTCCAGCCCTCACCCTTCACAAACATCTGTCCTCAGCACTGGTCCGTCGCTCTCTGTCTCTCTGTCTCAATTTGTCTTCTCAGTTTCTATTGATTATAAATGCGTTTTTCAATTTGGGTCTGTATGGTGGCTTGAGCTCAGATTAACAAGCTGTTTTCATTTCTATGACTTAAAAGGATCAATTTTACTGCGATATTTGTATTTGTAGGTCGGGCTCCATCGTTCATGCTTATAAATTGTATTTGTTTTAATTTTATTGTGATATCTGCAAACATTTTAACTATGGGTAAATCCTTTGTTCTGATTTTAACTATTGTGATATCTGCAAACATTTTAACAAGTGGTTGTTGTTAACTGATTGGAAAGTGTGTATTCATGGCCTGAATGCTATATCTATGCGGCAACATACAGATAGGAATGTGTGTTTTAATGTATATATAATTTGGCTAGTTGAATGTGATGTGGAAGAAACTGAGGTAGCTGAAAATGTGCATGTCTCCCAATTTATGTGTACGGTATGAAGTTTTTAAGTACCCTATGTCATTGCTAGTTCATAATTTGATGTGTCCAAACTTTAGTTGTGTAAGAGGCCATGATGATATGGATCTACCGAATTCACTCATTGAAGCTGTTAGAGTGTAATATGCCAGGCAAGGCAAATTTATTTTTGCAGCCTGCTGTTGTCATCTCTTATTTGTTAATGAGTACTGATTCGATCCCCTTCATGCTCACTGAAGAGGCCGTTATGATATGGATCGTTCGAATTCACTATATAGCCGATAAAGTTTCATGATATGCATGGCGAGGCAAAATCCTTTTGCAGCCTGTTATCATGGATGTGTTATCTGGTTTTTATGAGTACAAATCTGAGACCATTTCCGTATTTCCCTCCTTTCATTCCATGTTTGTTATTTGTATTGTCTATTTCCTCCGTTCAACCTCTCTATTCTGTCAGCACTTGTGAAGGTCATTTTGACCCGCTGATTATGTTGGCAATTTAATGCAAACATTTGTGCATGAAACCCGGGTCAAAGTGGCCTTCACAAGTGTCGGCATTTGGTAGTGGATGAAGGGATGAATTTCCAATTAATGAATGCTAATTCATTAATAAATCAGTTTATTGCGAAACGAAATTATCAATTAATAAACAAAAGAGAAATGATATGAGGTAAATCACAGTACATAAAAGTCTAGAACTTGTTGCTAGGTGTACTTGTGAAGGGTATTTTGACCAGCTGATAATTAATGTTGGCAAAATGATGCAGTAATTAATTTGTGTGCCTCCAAATCGGGTTGAAATGTCCTTTCACAAGTACTCGTAATGTTGGAAAAATGATACAACCATTAATTTGTGTGCCTCCAAATCGGGTTGAAATGTCATTCACAAGTACTCGTAGACTATAGAGGAAGAAATGTTAGAATTAGCAACGAATGGTGTTGGGTTCACTTCAAGTCTATGTTATGGGTTAATGCTTCAACCGCTTGGGAAGTTATGAATGATCCCATGAATGAATATATGAAATATAATAGATATCTTAAACGGATCAATGTTTAGTTGTATTTGTAGGTTCTCCATCTTTCATGATTCTAATTTGAATGAGGTGCGTTGTCTCAGAAATAACTGTTGCTTTCAAGATATTAGTGGATGTTAATTGAATATATTGGTTGTCATGAGTACTGATTTGGGCCTCTTCATGATATTATGATGTTCTTCATGCTCACTGCTTGCTGACTGTAAGAGGCCGTAATGATATGGATCGTTCGAATTCACTCTTTGTAGCCGATAGACTGTGATATGCATGGCAAGGCAAAATCCTTTTGCATCCTGTGATCATCGATCTCTTATCTGATTTTTATGAGTACAGATCTGAGCCTCTACATTCTCACTGAAGAGTCGATAATGATATGGATCTATTGAATTCACTCGTTGTAGCCCATAGAGTGTGATATGCATGGCTTAAGGCAAAATCCTTTTGCAGCCTATGATCATCGATCTCTTATCTGCTGGTTTTAATGAGTACTGATCTGAGCCCCTTTCTGTGATTTACCCGGAGGGGTCAAATTTTTATTCTGCAGTACTGATATGAGCCTATTATTGCTTTTTATGATGTTCATTATGCGAGCTCCTTGGCTAGTGCTTTGTCACTGTAAGAAACCCTGATAATATGGATATGCTAATTATATGTAATTCACTCTATTATTGCATGTGCATCAGTAACGACAGCAAAATCCCCACCCTTTAAATAGGAGGAGGTGACCAGTGCTCTCACACGACGGCCTCCACTGTATTTGAATGCTCCAGTGGTCCTCTCTGATTCAGAGGATGAAAAGGATGACCCACCGAAACTGACTGCATCCCAGGAATGCATGAAGCCTGCAGCTGAACGCGAAAGGAAAGTCAATCTACTTGAAGGTAACAGAATTGTTGAAGTGCCTGTGGAATTCTTCGAAGGAATGGGTGAATCTGCCGATCAGAGAACAACAGATGTGGGGCGCAAAGGCAAAGGAACCAGAAGAAGCTAGATGCTGCTATATTTGTTGTAGCTTTTGCTTCTTTTTTTTTGCTGTTATAAATGTAATATTGAATCTTTCCTTTTAAGTATTCCCGAAACATTTTCTGTGACAGATATTTGAAAAATGCTAGCTCTTTGTAATTACTACTTAATTGTGTTATATATATATATATATTAACTTATAATCATGTTCAATGACCGTACAACTTTTTGATAATTAGGTAAAAACTTCACATATATCATCAACAAGATTCTAACTTGGTCAACTTTGTGTAAAAAATATAAACTTCCACACACCAATATACAATTATTGATGAAATTGCATCAAATTAGTATGCAATTAGTTGAGATAACTATAGAATTCTCTTTAAAAAAAATCTAATAAAAATCGACCCCTGGCCGATCAGCTGCTTACTATAGAGCCGGCCTTTTTGTGAATTATCGCTTAAACAAATTATGGTTAAACATAAACCGAAAAGTCACCTCTAATGTGAAAGTTGATCTAGAAAGTTTGGTCAACTACGAAGTAAGTGATTGGTCAACTTCAATTTCGGGTTCCACTTAGTCAACTATATATATATATATATATATATATATATATATATATATATATATATATATATATATATATATATATATATATATATATATATATATATATATATATATATATATATATATATATAATAGTGTTATATATATATATTAACTTATAATCATGTTCAATGACCGTACAACTTTTTGATAATTAGGTAAAAACTTCACATATGTCATCAACAAGATTCTAACTTGGTCAACTTTGTGTAAAAAATATAAACTTCCACACACCAATATACAATTATTGATGAAATATATATATATATACTATATATATATATATATAGTTTTGGACGAATAAAGTCAATGGTTATTGAAAATGTCAAGTACAATAAAATGTGAGCTCGTAAGTCAACTCCATTGTCAATGAATGATCCTATACTTGACTTTTTGAGGTTATACTACGTAAACTATAGATGTAGTGAACAGATAACTTTTTGGTCTCCACTTTGTCAGCTTAGTAAGTTCGCACGAAGAAAGTCAACGTAAAGCAAAATGTCAACTGTACAGTCAAATTAGGTGATCGAGCTCATAACTCAACTACATTGACAATGAGTGATCCTATATACTTGACTTTTTAAGGTTATACTACGTCAACTATGTATTGAACATATAACTTTTTCGTCTCCACTTTCCAAGATTAGTAAGTTCACACGAAGAAAGTCTACGTAAGGAAAAGGTCAACTGTACAGTCAAATTAGATGATCGAGCTCATAAGTCAACTCCACAGTCAGTGTACCCTAAACCCTAAACCCCAAACCCTAAAATGGACTTTCGAGGTTATACTAAGTCAACTATGTAGTGAACAGACAACTTTTTGGTCTCCACTTTGTCAGATGGATAAGTTCGCACAAAAAAAGTCACCGTAAAGGAAATGGTCTACTGTATAGTCAAAGGTGATTGAGCTCGTAAGTCAACTCCACAGTCAATGCATGATGATCTACCCTAAACCCTATGTACTTGGTTTTTGAGGTTATACTAATTAAGTCAACTATGTTGTGAACATTAAACCTTTTGGTCTACCCACTTTGTTAGATTAGTAGGTTAGCACAAAGAAAGTCAACGTAAAAGAAAAGGTCAACTTGACAATTAAAGGTGAGTTGTAGTCAACTCCACATGAGTCAATGCATGGTCTATTATGTGGTAGGCCATGAGAGCATATTATCGATTCTTACCTTAATTTAGAACCGACATTTCGATTGTCTTATAACCTGTATATTTAACGAACAATGTTCGTGTCGGTTGTTCACCAAATAAAAAATGTTCGTGTCAGTTTTTAAAGCAAAGTGAAATTAGTTTTAAACTCCGGGAAATAACTGTTATGAAGAAAATACATTTACAGGGGAGAGAACTTGCATAACAATAAAAATTTGGGATGAAAGTATAATTAATGAAAATATTTGTAGGGGAGGGTAATACAACTACATCCAAATATAGGGGAGGAAAATACATTGAATCAAAATAATTTGTAAGGGATTCGGTTAAACAAAATGCCATATGGACCCGTTGCTCCCCACTCATTCCTCCAACCTTATCCACAAGCCAAGAGCTCTCCGAAGCTCTTCCCGCGACCACTCACTCAGCTCCCCGGCCGACGAAACCGCTGAATGTCTTCGGAACGGCGACAGCTGTGGCGCCTGAAGGTCATCGGAGTGTTGATTCAAGAACCCACGGAGTCGATATTGGCTTAGCCTCAAGGACGGTCGATTTGGACTAACTTCTCTCAAACTCTCTTACATTATTAGCTGTTTGTGTTCGTTTCTTAATTCGTTGTTTATAAGGTTTATTCGTGCTATAGATCTGTAATTTCGTATGTGAATGCATTTGTTCGGACTTTTGTATTTGAAAGTTTGGTATGCAGTTGGATTAGGGATATCGTTATTTGTATAGTTGGGGACTTACTCTTCAGCTAGGGTTGGTCCAAAAAAAGTTGTTGAATTTATACTTCTGTGTTGGGCTGAGTGTTTGTTCTTCATGGTGATGTTGTCAAACTTCTAATTTTGGGGCATTCAAGTATTTGTGTGCTAAATGCATTTGGCCAAATCCTAGTTTAAAACTAGGTGCTAAGACAGGAATGAGCAACTGTTTTTATCGAAAACACATAATTAACACATAATTGATAATTGTAATCTATTATCAATTTAATCTCTAAAGGAGTATGATTGAATGATAGGAAACTAGAATAATTACTTATTTTTATATATAAGAACTTTAAATTGCTAATGCAGATTATTAGTCATAAAATTAGTTAAGACTGAACATTTTTTTCACCTGAACTTGTAGATTTCATTGATGATAAAAAAAAGCCCAAAAGGCAATTACAACCATTCCTCCAAGAGGAACGAAGGCTCAAGAGCCAATTTAGCATTACAATGAGCTACAGAATTGAGTCTTAAAGCAATAAACTTGAAAAAAACAAAGAGAGAAAACAGCAGCTAAAGAAAGACAGTCTTCAATCACAGCTGCAATGGCAGAACTTGGTTGCTGAGATGGATTCTGGATTGCTTTGATCACTGCCCTGAAATCAGAGAATATGAAAAGCCTTGAGAATCTCTTTTCTTTAGCAATAAGAAGAGCACTCCTAACATCTTCTGCTTCCAACACAAGGGGATTTGTGAATCCCGTGGAAAAATAATTAATACATGAAGAATAAATAATAGCATATATATAGAAGAATAAGAATATTTTAGGAATAAATAACAGCTAGCTTAAATAAAAAACGTCAAATAAAACCACAAATTAATAGAGGGGAAAAACCCACCCCTTACAACCCCAAAGCACAACTCCCTCCTCAAACCATGAAGGGAGGTTCAGAAACCATTGTTCAACATTAAATAAAAAACATAATTATTACAGATATTGAACACAGAAAATGGATGCAACGGCAGACGAGCGATGGCAGAAGAGCTTTGTCGGCAGAGCTGTGCCCATACTCCAGGTTCACCTGTGGCTCCATTAGTTCCTAGCAGCCTGAAATCATGGAAGCACACATGCATTCATAACTAGTGATTAGGAGTTTCACACGTCGAAAACATAAAGATTAATGTACATATATATGTGCAAAGACATGTGATTGAAAAAATTATAGAACTACTAGATTTGGTGTTCATATCAAACCTGGACTGATGCATGGATCTCTTGCTGAGACACAATAATGACATCCACCTGCACCTCATTTGGGTCCCACAGAATCCAAAAGCCGCCACCAAATCCATATGGATCAGCCACAAAGCATCTCTCAAATCCCAGAGAGGCGCAAATGCATCTGGCCCCGTCCCCAGACATTCTGGTTTCAGTTACACGGACAATGTTTGGCCTGTGCCTGCCAACCAGAGCCATGAAGTTGCTTCTAAAAGAACCAGTGCCCGCATCCTTACAATTCCAGAGAATAAACCTCATGGGAAAGTTGGACACCCTCACTCCGTCCAGCAGTCCCCCGGTGCACTTCTTCTTTGGTCTTCCACCTTTGCTCTGATCTCCTCCTCCTCAACCACATCCATCAAATTTCCGCCTTCTGCCAAGAATCCCCCCTTCTGTAGGATCGTATGAAGGTATTCCCATGCGTTTATCCGAATGTTTCCCGAATACTCAATTATCCAGGTTGCCTTGTAGTCCTCCATCACTACATGCTTTGCTTCTCCAATGTCGGATGGAAACTGAACGATGTACCATAGGTTCGAGCTCGGGCTGTCATCTGCAGTCACAACTTGGTTGGATCGAACAACGTCGCCTGCTAGCCTTGCTTCCTCCTCAGCGATCATCTGATTGATTTGAACAGATGTCCAACTGAACTGTTCAAGGAGGCTGTTGAGGCTCCCTTGGTCTACGATCCATGTTGTTGGGGCCTTGAGGTGAGTCAAAATGGTGGCCATGTTTGTTGTGGGAGATGGTATGAGTGGGAGAGGAATGCACCAGGTATTGGTGATCACCAATTGCTCTCTTCTCTCTTTAACGAACCAACATGGTCCCTTTTTAATCATCCTCCAGAATGACTAGAGGTAATGTGTTGTCCCCTGACATTGACGAGCTTGGCAGAATATAAACTTTATCTGTGATGAAAGGTTCTGTCAATGGACAAGTCTGTAGGCTTTTGTTTTATACACGCTCATACTGCAGGAAGATAATGGAGGAGGTGGGAGGTTACAAGAAGATGGAGAGTTAGAAGATGGAGAGGTGGGGTAGTTAGGGGAGGTTAATTACTGCATGTTTTCAATGTTTAATCCTGAAATAACTGCTGCTCCAAAATTAACTGCTATGGTTTTTTTGGACGCAATAATAACTGCATATTATTGCTTGTTTGTCATAAATTTCTGTCTCCTGAATTTTTTATTTAATTATATTGAATTTTTGAATTAAGTAATATTTTAATTAAATTCATACCTAATTACATTCGATGGCTAATTTGCCTTTTTTTGCCAACATAAAATAAGTGGAGGTGCCCTTAGCACAACTTATGCATGTTCTGTGTGTGTGTGTGTGTTTGTGTGTGTGTGTCTGTTTGTTTGCCAAAAAAAACACAACTTTTGCACATTTTGTACATGATCTGTGTACTCATCTGCCAAAGAGTGATGTTCTCAAGGTTTAACTTTTGGCACCTTTGTGAGAACCTGCATAAAGCATATTATGATTCCCCCCTTTATTTCCTTTAAGTCCAGTCAGTTTCTTCTTGATGTTGAAATTCCCTTTTGGAGGGAAAACTTTTCTTATGTGGAAACTAGTCTTTGGTTTTATACACAGTTGGGAGGCTGTGGGGTTAGGAGAATATGGAGAGTAATAATATGGATAGGATGGTGGTTAGTGATAATAAATACTGGTTTAAAGATGTGGTTTCAGAGAAATATGTGCTGCATGGTTTCAAGATTACTGCAGCTTACTAGGCATAGGTTCATGAACCACCTCATTGATTAGGGGTGCCAATGATATCTGTGCAACATGTTTAATTTGAGGTGTGCCTTGTTCACTTTACGGGATTTACTTCGATTAGTTATTTCCCCCATAATGCTGGCTAATACGGGCATGTGAAGGCTCTTCGACGTTGCAAAGTTGTGTGTCTGCAACACGGGTCGAAGTGGCCTTCACGAGACCTTGTACATGATAGAGGATGAACGGAGGAATTTCAAATGGATTTTATTTCAGTACAGTTGAAGTATGATATATATGGCTTAATGAATCTACTGCTTCGAAAGTTACGAATGATGCATAGGGTAATTATTTTGACACCCGTTTCGTAACCTGTCAGATAAGGGTTGCATTATTTGTAGTATGCTGTGATCATCACCTATTTGCTTTACTGAGTACTGATTTGAGCATTCTTGCTCACTGTTAGCGCTCATTGTGAGGCCGTGATGATATGTATCTATCGAATTCACTCGTTGAAGCTGTTAGAGAGTATTATGCATGGAGAGGCAATTTTTTGTTTGCAGCCTGCTATGATCATATCTTATTTGGTTTTAATGAGTACAGATCGGAGCCTCTTCATGGTCACTGAAGAGGCCGTGATGACTTTGATCTACCGAATTCACTCTCTGTAGCCGATAGAGTGTCATGGTATGGATGGAGAGCCAAATTCCTTTTTGAAGCCAGTGACCGTCGAGCTCTTATCTGGTTTTAATGAGTATAGATCTGAGCCTCTATCCGTATATCCCTCTGTTCATTCAATGTTCGGGTCTTTATCTGTTCTACGTATCTCTTTTTGATTGGCAAAACACACCTTTGTAATGTCGCATATATTAGTTTTCCTAAAAATTTGACTGTGATAGTTGTTATTTTATCCGTTCAACCTCTCTATTCTAGAAGGAGTTGCGAAGGTCATTTTCACCCGCCGATTATATTTGCAAAATATTAACAACACTTTGTTGCATTCAAACCGGGTCGAAATGGCCTTCGCAGCTTCCCGCAGACGGTAGACAATGAACAGATGAATTACGAAAGGAATTTATTTCACAGTCAAGTAATTTCAAATTAAAGAAAACTATCCGTTAAAGACAACTGGCCATACATATATAGAAAACAATATATTACCATGCCATACATATATAGAAAGATAAGAAGGAAAATTACTGAAAATAAAAGTCTAGTCCGCATTGTCCTCTTTGAGTAGTTCATCTGGCGGTGCCTTGCCTAGTTCCTGCTTGTGTGAAAGCTTTGTCCCGGTAGCCCCCATGTATCTCTTTTTGATTGGGAAAACGGATTCACCGGTTTCTTCATAGAATCCGAGAGGCACAACCAACCTATAGTTTTCAATCTTCATCTGCTCAATTAACTGGATTCTCCATTCAGTCTCTTGTATTTTGCGTCGGCTTTCCTCCATTGCAGTTTGCCTCTTCTTATAAAACCTCACTGAAGGGGACTCCTCGCTCCTTGAATCTTCATCCGATGAATCAAAGATGAAAATTGGAGCATTCTTAGTGGACCCTGGCAGCCCTATGAAACGACTGGTGACCTCCTCCTCTTCACGCAGGCGTTTGCGAATGGTTTCATGGTAATGGGATTTTCGGGACTAAACTTTGATGGAGTCCTTGGAGAAGTGAATTTGCTGTGATATTTTGGAATGGATGTATGAGATTAAATAGAGTTAATCAGCTGTCAGTTTCTCTTTTTTTCCTCCTCATTAAACATGCAAGTAATTGTCTAATTGATTGCATTGTACATTAATGTTGTTCAATGAGGCAGTTTAGGGAATTCGAACAGTTACTGCACAATTTTTTGTGAATGGTCATGATGATTAGTAGCCTATTAGTTTATTACTAGAGTATTGCCCGTGCCCGGGGACACTATCCCTAAATTAGATAGTTTTTGAATTTAGAGGTGTTTTTTTAAATGAATTTAGGGATGTAGTTTTGGTGAGAAAAATCTCTCTCATATTAGTTATGCATGTCCAAAGAGAGTGGGTAGTTAGAGATGTCCAAGAGAGTGGGTAGTTAGAGATGTAATAAGTAGGTGAGATCTAATGGTGGGGATAAGATTGATTTAATCTAACGGCTGAAAATCAAAAGTTAGTTAAACCATGCTATTTTATAATATAGATGATGCCCTTCATGCTCGCTGTTTGTTTCCATGTAGTACTGAACTGGGCCTCTTCATGATTATTATAATCTACTGCATGCTAACTGTTTGCGCTCTAGTGATCCCCAATTGTCACTACTAGCAACGATCCATGAATTTACCATTGAATTCACGTGCTTTACCGATGCCCTTGTCCAAATTACTTTCACTCTCACGTTCATTTTCGATAATGGTTGTGCACTGCGTGGAATTTCAGCAGAGGTAAACTTTGTTTCTATTATCTTGTTGATCTATAATTTTCACATCGACGTAAGATGAATAAACAAAACTAAACTGTATTTCCTATCACCTGTTGCATGTAACATTTCCAGATTACAGAACATTAATCGATAGTATGGATGAGTGGGCACTGTTTGGACTTTCGCCCGAGGTAAACATATTTTGGTCCCCCCTTTCATTTCCTTTAAGTCCACTATCTTCTTGATGTTCATATTCCCGTTTTGAGTGAAACCATGTCTTATGATCGGCAACATAGATTTTAGAGTAACATAGATTTTACAGTAACTACCTTTTCTTATGATCGCGCAACCTTGTCTTAAAACCGATATTTCTTGATGTTGATGATTCTCCAGTCTATTCTTGATGTTGAAATTGCCTTTTGGAGGGAAACCTTTTTTTATGATCGCCTAACATAACTTTCAGAGTAACTACTGTCTGGATGCATTAGTTGTGACATGTGACAAAATTAATAGCGAGTACAAAGAAAAACATGTGAAGTAATAGCACTAAAATCCAGCAGCTTCTTCGTGGTTATTCAATGCATCACAAGAAAGCTGGGTTGGAAGTCCAAAACCTATGGGGTTAATTAGTGCATAGTATGGTTCATCAACCATCGAATACAGCAACATATTGGGTTGGGGCATAATCTGGTAGATGAACCATACACGCAGCAACCCAACATATTTTAGACCGCCATGCTAGCTTTATCTGTGATGATTCTCCGTGCCCGGGTGGTGGTAGACGAGATTCTGAATATCTCATTGTGATGCTGAAAACAATCATAAAAAATCTAGATGCCACCTCCGCCTGCTTCTTTATGATTGTTCCTGCATCACAATGCTGCCGAACGGAATTGCCGTCCATCAGGAGTTGAGCTATGATAAACGGGGGTTGGCATAGTTATGTTCTGACTACTTGATGCAACATCTTTGTGATCATTCCATGCATCACAATGATGCATCAAGACAACCAGAGCATAACAAAATCAACCTTGTGGAGATCGTTGACATCGACATGCTTTCAGACAAGCAAAACTCTATATAGGAAGATGAAAGGTGTAGTGAAATCTACAAGGCTGTAGGCTATGGTTTTATACACAGTTGGGAAGCTGGGGGTTAGGAGAAGATTGAGAGTTTAAAGATTGACAGGGGAGGGGTTGGGGGGATTATTTGAGTTTAATAAATGCTAGTTTGAAGATGAGGTTTCATATCAAATTACTGCTGGTTTAAAGAGTAGTACAGGTCAGTAGGTATAGGTTAATGATGAACCTCATTGATTAGGGGTGGCAATGTTCTGAAAATAGTTTTAACATTGGGGGGGGGGTTTGGTATGACTTATAAGCAGCTTATAAGTCAATTCTGGATTATAAGTTGAAGACAACTTAAAATCAGTGTTTGGTATGCGACTTATAAGCTGAACTTTTGGATTTTGACTTATAAGTTCATAGTGTAAAAATGAACTTCAGAAAAAGTTGAGTTTTTGAATCTTTTCTTTAACTTTTGGACTTAACAACTTTTACACCAAACACACATATCTTTTTTCTTCATCTGTTTTGTCATGGACTTTTTTGGTATGACTTATAAGCAGCTTATAAGTCAATTCTTGATTATAAGTTGAAGACAACTAAAAATCAGTGTTTGGTATGCGACTTATAAGCTGAACTTTTGGATTTTGACTTATAAGTTCATAGTGTAAAAATGAATCTCTTTAATATAGCTTTCGAGTAACTACTGTGTGGATGCATTAGTTGTAGCCTGTGAGAAAATTTGGAGTGAGTAGAAAGAAAAACATGTGAAGTAGTAGGACTAAAATCCAGCAACTTTATCTGTGATGATTATCCGGCCGCGCAGTGGTAGCTAGACAACCCCCTGTTTCCCATAGCACAACCACTCATCTGATCAGATGAGAAGTTCTCAGAAGAGTTGTTGTGCTATGAGAAATAGAGGTTGCCATCGATTTAGCACTCATCTAAGATCGATGAGCAATGGTGCTATGATAAACAAAGGTTGGCATCGTTATATTCTGACTACCTGAAGCAACATCTCTGTGATCATTCCATGCATCACAATGCTGCATCAAGACAACCAGAATATAACGAAATTAACCTCGTGCAGATTGTTGACATTGACGTGCTTTCCCACAATCAAAACTCTATATAGGTGGATGACAGGCCCTGATGAAATGGACAGTAGAATCCGTTATGTTCTAGCCCCCTCCAGAAGCTTCTGCGTGACCATTCCATGCATCACAACGCTTCCGCAAGGGGGCGAGAACATAACTGACTCTTGACACCCACATGCTTGCCCAGAATCTAAACTTCAATTATCTGCATGGATGTAAGGCTGTATTCTCTAGTTTTATACACAGTGGGGAACCTGGGGGTTAGGAGAAGATGGAGAGGTGGGGGTTAATGAATTAATAAATGCTGGTTTAAAAATTTGGTTTCAGAGTAATCATTGTTGGGTTTACAGATGTGGTTGCAAAGAAATCATTGTTGGTTTATAGATTAGTGCAGTAGGTATAGGCTCATGAACCACCTCATTGGTTATAAATAGGGGTGGCAACATTACAAATACTAACTTTCTTTCCACTCACCTGTTGAAGGTACAATTTGAATGTTATAAAACATTGATACTAGTAGTATATTAGCGCCTTATGTGATGTCCAAAAAATACAAGGCCATAAATCTCCAAAATATATGCGGAGTATTACGTTGAAGGACGATTTGCGTCGCCAATAGAGGTAAATTACCCTGCAATACTTGACATCATATGACTGTTCCTCGCATTTGAAAATCGTAAACGAGACCCCTGCGTGGTGTGGGTGGAGGCTCTTGCCAGGTGGAAGCTATGCATGGAACACGCACTGAAACACTCACTATATATGTTTGACACTTCCACTGCTGTATGCTGCATATTGCTCGCTCGAGACCCATGCGTGGTGTGGGTGGAGACTCCTGCCTGGTGGAGACCATGCATAGAATTCACACACTGCACGCACAATATTATATGTACACTGTATGCGCTCGAGAGTTATGGAAGTTTATCGGTATAGTTGAATTGAGATGAGGGCTCCCTGAGAGCTAAAAATTGCATTTGACAATGTCAATATTGCGCCTTCTTCCGGCAGTTGTCCATTGTTATCTGTGTGAATTAGATTTAAGAATGTGAATTTTGTATATCGGGGGAACAGCTAGATAGCTGAGTTTAGTTTAGCATACACCTTGTACTGCATAACATAATTCTTGTTCATACTTTTCAGAAAATTTATATGGTGTTTGTGAATGTCTTCAGGTTTTGTGAATCATACTCCAAACACGACGATTGCATGACCTTGTAGCTTGCAAGAACCAAGGTCGCCTCCACCTCCTATGCACGATACACGTTCACATCGGAGCTTCTCTACTACGTACCTAGCAAGTGTAGATTATGCTAAGTTTGTAGTTTTGGTTAGGATGATATATAGTTTGTTAGGATTTTATGTTGTAGTTGATGTAAATGTACAAATTTTTGGTACACTGGGTTCGGTTGATATTAATAGAAATTTCATTTCATTTCAAGATTTAGTATTTATTTATAAAAAATATTATTTTATAGACGACCACTTCTCGACGAACAATTAGTGAGCAAAATAGCTATATACGACGAGTAAAATTGTCATTTTAAGAAATAAAGACAAGTACTATGGTCGTCTTTTCACGAAAAAAATGGGCAAACGGCACAAAATTTACGAAATTAGATAATAAATAACGACGAAAATAACGGTCGAGCAGATACCAAAGACGACGAGAATACTTGTCGGCATAAATTTAACGACCACAAAGTTTAGTCGAAATATTCGTCGGCAAAAGTTTTGACCACATAAAATTGTGGTCGGTAAGTCATCCTCAAAATATTAACGACGAAACTATGCAGTCGGCAGTAGCTATTACCGACCACTGGGAAAAGTTGTCGCCCCGTCGAACTCAACGGGGCTATTCCGACGCTTTTTGGACGAACTTTTCTCGTCGTCTTTTCATTCTAACGACGATATTCGTATTTTAACGACGAGTATACTCGTCGTAATAAACCGAATTTTTTGTAGTGTACGAAGCATATTGAAATAGATTACCACTACGTGCGTGAACAAACATTGCTTAAACATCTTACTATTTCTTTTTTGTCGTGCTAAACAAATTGCGGATGTCTTCACCAAGTCCCTCAATGCTCCTTAGTTCATATCTTTCCAGGATAAACTGCTGGCTCATCACCCGCCATCAGTTTAAGGGGCCGTATTAGCAGATCAACTCAAGAAGTCCACTAAGCAGTCATGAAGCCCGAAAGATCTTGTCTCAGCTTATCAAGGAAAGCCCCAGCTTCACAACAAGTCAAGCCCAGAAGCCCTGTTAATATTCTTATCATAGGAGGGCATATTTGTCATTTCCTCCTTAATGTAAACCCTAGTTCTTATCCTACCGTTAGATCAGATTCTCACAAAATCCTACTATTAGATGTAAAGGCTATAAAGCCTTCTCTTGTAAACATCGTTTCATTATGTTAATATAATTGTTTCTTCTTCATCTTCTCGCCGCTTCGTTCGGCACATTTCTGTGAAACCCTAAGGGTTTGTTCAAAAACATATTCTGAAACTCTGTTAAAGGTCCTACAAAACATAATTTTTTAGAGAAAGCGAGTAATAGCTAATTATCTTTATATAAATCAGCTTATTCCCAATCGAAACATGTAGAAAACATCTGACATTTCAAAAGTCTGACCAACCAAGCAGGACCGGCCTGTGTATACTTCAACAAGGTCTATGCCCCCCTAGAAGTGTGATTCTAAGGCTGTGGTAGTTATACAAATTTCTAGCAACACATGTTAGACATCTAGTTTTCTACATTTCCCCCATGGCCAATGTCATCTAAATAAAATCTCACTACATATGCTCTTTTGGCTAGTCTAGTTACAATGCAAATGTAAGAACTTAATGCAAAATTGTTTGAAAGAAGTAAATGGAAAAAGAAAATAAAAAAACAACAACTTCCGTTCTATTTAAATTTTGAATAGTAAGGGGAAGTCTAATTATATTCTTCTTAACTCCTATAATTATCTAAGATATTTACCTTAGCCCCTGTAACCAAGCGAATTAACTGAAAAGGATTAGCTTCGTTTTAACTTATTTACAGTATGTCTAAATGCCTGAAATGTACACATAATGATCAAAAAATGTGCAGCGCGTACTCAATCTCATCGTTTTCCTGATGCAAACAACTTCTCAGATAAGATCATTTTCACGTCCAATCAAAGTCTCTCCTCCTCCTCCTAAGACTAAG
This sequence comes from Linanthus parryae, assembly GCA_023055425.1. Classification (NCBI taxonomy): domain Eukaryota; kingdom Viridiplantae; phylum Streptophyta; class Magnoliopsida; order Ericales; family Polemoniaceae; genus Linanthus; species Linanthus parryae. The sequence goes on along the minus strand of JALGPY010000012.1, from coordinate 17,972,946 downwards.
TTAGGTATGGATGTTTCGGAAAATTTATATTCACGATGCGAGAGGGAGGAGTTGTGTCTGTTTACCTTGGTAGGGTTCGACCCATGGTTATGTAGAGAGAAAAAGACTCTCATGTCGTGTTTGGAGGGTTTGACGAGAATGGCGATCATCCACCGATGGGAAACATGTAACCATTTATTAGGACGAGTGATTGTCTCCTCGTCTAGTTGATTATGTGAAGCTTCTAAAACTGACTAGATTATGTCCGAGCAGCTGTCTTTCAGAGTTCGTCAAGCCATAGGAAGAGCTCGGGGATGGATGCTTGCTACATTGTGGCTGCAATGGGCTTTGGTATGGCTATAGTGAGAGCCTCAGCACTTGTGGCTTCAATGGGCTTGGCCACTGGACTTGACTGCAATGGGCCTGCCTTTATTGTTTCTGTGTATTCATTCCTTTGGCTAAGCTTATCCTGTCTTGTTCATCAGTCATTATTGATTGAGAGTAAAATCCCTTTGATATTCGCGAAAGTAAATTCTTCCTTGTAGAACTTGATATTGCCTAAAATTTGGGTGAGATATTATCGATTTTGCACTTCGCGGTTCTGTTCTGGCGAGCCTCTCTAGAGAGCCGCGCTCATGGGCTGTATCTTGACTTGTTGGCTCGTCCGATCATGGCTGTTGCGTTACAGTTTGACCCCATTGGTCATGCGCAAATCAACAGATGAGTAATTTTAGTATCCCGTATCCCGGTTATTTCATTGCATAATGAATGTCAATAGCGGTAGTCGTGAGATCATACTGGAAAAAAACTTTTGAACAATCTCTTGAGAATGATGCAGACTACTGACATGTATAAGAATGTCCTAGAGTCACTATGGCTTCTGTTGCAACAACAGGGATATATTTTCCTTCTTCATGTATTTAAGGGTCCAATAAGTAGCGCAAATTGAGTGTAGAAAACTCGATCAAATGTGAAAGCGCAAGAATGCCAACGACATCGACTCAACACAAGCATAACATTTATAAAAATAATCAAAGTTACCGGTTATTGAATCTTAAATTGAGGTACCTTTTTCATAACCAGATTATACACCAAAGCTGATAAACATGAAGATGTTATTGTCAGTTAAAAAAAAAAAAAAAAAAAAAAAAAAAAAAAAAAAAAAATTGAAGAAATCAAACCCTATTTTAAGCAGCGAAGAGAAGAAATGAAGAAGATGAAAGAGAGAGAGAGAAGATGTAGAAATTCCATTCAAAGCTACTGAGAGAAGTGACTATTCATCTTTATATATGGTTGTTACATTAACGTTAATTTGAATCAACCAATCTCAAGGCACATTAACAGCTAACCCCATATTAAGTCAAATAGTATCATTAGGGAAAACGACAATGTTCTACTTGGGGTGAAAATGAAAATAAGCAAACAGCTAAAATAAGATAGTAACTCCTTCAACTTACATAGTAGATTGAAGAAGAGTGGATTGCCAAGAGGCTTTGTAAGTATGCATGTAAGCTGGTCTACACATGATAAATGCTGCAAAACAATATATTGAGCTTACATAAAATCACAGGTCATGCAGCATTGAAACTCTATGTGTTTGGTTCTCTTATGACAAAAAGGGTTATGAGCTTTCAATAGCATAGGAATTATTCGTGTAAAGACGAGTAACACCTGCAACTGAAACTTAAATTTCTTGAAGAAGACAGAGTGGACTTCACTTCACAAACCAGATATGCCAAGCTTAAATTTTCATTTTCATCTGAGCTTCTAGCCACAACCTTGTGCTTCTTAGATTTCCAAGACAAAAGAGCTAAACCAAGAAATACCAAATAGTCCGATGTGGATCTTATAGAATCGAGACACCCTCCCCAATCTGCATCTCTGTATACAGTATTGGTGATAGAAGAACTTCTCGGAAAGTGCATGCTAGCTCCGTATTACGAGAATTACCTTGTGTTGTTGTACATGGTAGCTCCGGATTACGAAAATTTATGGGTATCGGCATACCTTTCAGGGTACATGGAGAAAGACTCGTCATCTCCATGTACGAGTTATTAATTCTAAAGCTTGAATGTCCAGGATATTCGTAGCTTCAATCAGTTGTCAAAATCATTGAGAATCGAAAAAATCACCGGATGAATATTGTTGGCTACTCGCCGGAAAAAATAAGCACCCAAGGATAAAAAATGATTCAAAACCATTTTTGGACATTTTTACAGGGTCTAGGGAGTCTCTAAATCATCTAGGGAGTTTATTAATGCAACAAGAACCAAGATTAAGAAAGAATTGAAGTGTTACCGTAGCTCCGGTAAAAGGAATGCAGTTTCCGACGACTCCTCTGCAGATTCTAGCGAAGCTTCGGGTTCCTCTCGAGTTGGAGGCCAAACTGATTTCTGGATTCATCCCTCGGTGTTTTGGCCAATAAATAAGGGGCTATTTCTCCCCGATTCCCCACGACCTTCTACCTATTGCAGCTTCTTGATCTATGGAGGTTGGACGCTGGTACTGTGGTTGTGGCGGCTATCTTGGTGGTTGAAGAACAATGCGATGATGATATTGATGAAAGTGGAATTTCATAATGAAAGATATAACTACGAGTTGTTATTTCACACTGCTGAGGTGGTGACACCTCAAACGTGAGGTGTCACACTCATTTTGTGATACATTTCTACTTGGGGGGAAGGTGGTGTATTTTAGGGAACTTGAAGGGTAAAATTAGGGTTTATTTCCCTATGTTGTAAATTGAAAATTCACCCGATATCCCATAATATTATCATAATATCCCCCACCTTATTCTAAAAATCATACTTACTAGATTCCAGTCGGTACATAAGTTTGAGAAAATAACATAGTAATCCTAAAATTTTGAAATATTCCAATTAAACCCCCTTAGAAACTTTCAGGTGTGACAGTCTACCACCCCCCCCCCCTTAAAAGAGTATTTGTCCCCGAAGATCACCTAACCATACCTATGCCTCGTAACCCTTCATTACTCCAATCTGCCCATTTGTGGGTTCTCTCGCTGTATAGCTCATTTTACCATGAAATCCCGCTTAACATCAATACTCAACTAGGCTTCCAGTATAACCTCCTACTCATTCCCTATTGAGTTAGTAACCAACTTATTAATTAATTCATCCCATAGCTTGCCTTCATTCTCCATTTTGGACCACAACCCTTCAAAGCTTTGTTCCTATACCCTAGTCCTTTTGAATTCCAGTACCTAGTTCTCCGATAACCTACTATCCCTATTAAAAACCTTGCCATGCCTCCATCCTCCAGTATTGTTTCATCATTTACGGTCTTTTCTGGTCATAATCGTCGCCATCATCACTGGTCATTCTCTATTTTAACGCTTCGATACCTTGCATGGATCCTATGGCATAAATACCTTCCCAGTTATGAGATCTTCATCTCTGTCAAATTCCTATATGAACACCTCAAGTCAATCTCGTCTTTTACTCTGGCGGAATATGGCATGTCCTACAGTGAGCCTACCTAGGTAACAGATTTAGGATTTTTTTCCCATCGTTTATCAACGATCATTTCCTGGGTGTTAAACAGTTCGTTCCTTCCCTTTTTGGTGTTAGAACATTCTCCCCTTATGTCCATTTGGTTTTCCATGACAACTTAATTTCTTTTCTAATGCTTGAACAGATTCATACTAATGTCTAAATTAACACTTTATTCCTCTGATTCCTTGATCTAGCCACCATTGATAAAACCCCTTTGATTTCGCCCTACCGTATTCGTGTACCTTTCCCCACTATGGTTTATTTCCTTCATGTTGTCCTTTCATAACCTATGTATAACTTCTGGCGTACCGCTCATAATTTGTTCCCAAAATCATGCTTAGACTCACTTACTAACCCTGCATGCCGCGGTTATTCCTGTCCCATTCTTCATAACCCTACAATATTCCCACAAACTCTTACCTGTTGTAGACAATCCCGTGGCGATGCCAGACATTCCGATCCTTAACCACCACTTCCTCTATTTCATGTTTCCAACTCTCCGGATTAAATCATTAAATCTTCCATACCATATTCGATGTTCTAAAGTACGCGTATCCCTTCACTTATACTACCACGTCTTAATATTCTATCTGTATTTATATTTCCTCTACTAGCGTAGCATATCCCTTACTTATTCGGTTCCCTACTGATACCATATCCAAACCTTGGACGCCCGACAAGGCCAACCAACTACAAGTCTGTATCCCAACATAACCACTATAGTTCCTTCCCAGTTATGTTTGTCGGTATAATCTCTTATATTCTTATACCAGCTTTCCCTGGCTGACACACAAACAGTCCGAAATATTATTGTTGCTAGACCAGCATGATTCATACAAAGAATATTATATGCCACCCCTTTATCTCATTCCAGATTATCCTGATATCAATATCATTCCCATATTACTTTCGTCGCCAATGCTATTTCGCAGAAGTATACCATTTTCTTAATATGGAAGAAATGCAGCGATTATGAACCTCAACTTGAGATTTTAACTACATAGACCTACTTGGCCCAAAATGCACTCTTAGCACTCCCGTCAGTGCTCTCCCCAACCATCCTATGTCAGTTTTAGTCTTGTTTCCTATTAAATTTTAATATTGAAAACAATATCCACCTATTAATTGAGTCTCTAATTCTGTCTTTCCACAGAACCAATGCTCGGATACCATCTATAACATCCCCATTCTGGAGTACTGGAGAATTACACTTAGATTCCCCAGACTCTCTAGAGATGTTCTGCTCTAAGCACGGCAGTGCTCAGGAAGGAGACTAACCCTAACGGTCTGTAACAAGACAGAATTAAAGAAATTGGAATTTATGAAAAAAAAAACTTACTATTATAGTTTGTAGACACTTGTGTGATAATCCTCTAAATTATGACCTATCTTCCAAACCTATGCGCACTCAAATGCCAAGTATAGAAGGAAGTGATTGTTGGAATATGTGCCCTAGAGGCAATCTTTTTAGTATGAATAATGTTTTTGGCTAGAAACATTCATTGTATTATTTATGGAGATATTTAATATAATGAAGTCCTTAGATTTCAAATGTGTTGTTTATCTTAAATATCCCTAGTCGATTATATTGAATAACAGGACGATCAACTATAGACTAGTATGGGGTTGGATTGATATGGAGATATCACGATCCAACACATGGGTATGCATTAGGAGTAATAGCATACTGGATAGACCCACAACGAGAACGCTACATACAGGTTATGTAAAGTCACAAGTGCTTCTCGTAGTGACAACGATATTGTCATCCTTAGATTTGAAGTCACTAGATCCTCTAGTTGTGAAATGTTGTGTTTTGACATCGTCAAACGCTACACCGTAACTGGGTAGTAATAAAGGCGTTAGTCAGATACAATAAGGAAGCAAGTTTAGAGATTGAAAGATCAAGTTGTGCAAAACTTGAAATTGTTCAGCTATTTCAAGGCCTTGAACCAGCTTTCAAAGCCTTGAATCAGTCTCAGAGGCTTGAAAATAATTTAGCTATTTTCACTATTTTCAAGGCCTTGAAACTGGATTCAAAGCCTTGAAACTGCTCAACCTATATGAACACTCTCAGGGGGAGTTTTCTGCAAACTCTCTGAGTTGATTCCCTCTCTTTCTTTCATATGTTTGATTCACTGTTATTAGATGATGAAAGAAAAATTGTTCTAACATATTTTGATCATAAGATATCATCTGTTTGACCATGATAATGCAGGAAATTTTGTTTCCAATATTTGCAGGATTGTTTCCTAAACTGAAGTTGTGAAGTTTTGGAAATAAATGAATATTTTGATCCTGTGAATCAATCAGAGACTTATGACAACTTCTCAGATTTCTTATGGACGAGATCAAAATAATATCTCTGGAGATTGTGATCAACTATCCGTTGGAGAAAGCTGTTAAAGAGAGTCAAAGCTGTTGCCTACAAAATAGGAAGTTGTTGCTGAAAATCTGGGAAGATTTGCAGAGCTTCAAACAGTTTAAATATAGCTCACCTTGAAGCAACAACATACGAGACTCAACGGGCAAAGCAAGAGACAAGTTTCTGGAGTGACAAAGCACCAAAGAAGAACATCAAACTCTCAATCCATTCCACAGAAGTTCACTACAGTTGTCTACTCTAAAGTGTACTTCTGTATTGAGCTGTATTGGTAGATCATTTCTGTATTATATCTACATCTATTCTCAAGGATTATTCAAAGTGAACAATAGAGAATTCTTAGCTAATCAGTTAGCTAGAGCAGGTACTAGACAGGTTAGGGAAACCCACAAGCTGTAACAGAGTAAGGGAACTCTCTGGGCTTGAATTCTAAGGCTTAGCTTTTGATTAATAAGAATTGAGTGGAAAATCCTGCATGGATCTAATCCCTGAGGTAGAGACGTAGGTTCAAGTGGACTGAACTCTATAAATCACTTGTCTTCTACATTTAAAGTTCATTCCTTTTCATAGTTTTTGCAGCACACAAAACGGCCTATTTTTCAAGGGTTTGAACTTGTTTTCAAGGCCTTGAAAAAGGCATACTTGCTTTATACTTTCTGCATCTTCTCCAAGGGCTTGAACTAGTTTTCAAGGCCTTGAACTTCATTGTTTAAACAAGTTTTTATCTTCCTAGCATTTTTTGCAAAAAGTTGGCATACTCTATTCAACCCCCCCCCCCTCTAGAGTATCTTAGCTACATATACATCTGCATACTCACACTTTCAATTGGTATCAGAGCTTGTATCACTGTATAAGATTTAACCATCTGGTGATCATGAGTACTGCAGGTGATGGTGGTTTCTCACAGGGAGGAGCTGCTAACAGACCTCCTATATTCTGTTGAGAAAATTTTGCTCACTGGAAAGCTCTCATGAAAATGTTCATTATTGATCAAGATCTAGAGATTTGGACCATTATCCAAAATGGACCTCATACTTTCTACACAGAGAAAGATGGGATCAGAACTCCCAAAACAGAAGACTCACTCTCCTCTTCTGAATTAGACTAATTTTCTACTAACTACAAAGCTATTAACATTTCGTATTGTGCTTTGAGTACAGATGAATTCAACAGGATCTCTGGATGCACAACTGCAAAGGAAATCTGGGATAAGCTTGTGGTTACCTTTGAGGGAACCAGTCAAGTTAAGCAAACCAAGATCAACATTTATCTCAGGCAATATGAGATGTTTAAAATGAATGCAGATGAGTCCATCAGAGACATGTTCAAGAGGTTCACTGATATTGTCAACAACCTTGATTCACTGGGAAAATATTTTTCCAATGAAAAAAGGTAAGGAAGATTCTCAGAAGTCTTCCAAAGGCAAAATGGGAACCAAAGACCACAACTATTGAAGAAGCTCAGAATCTCTCAACTTTACAACTTGATGACCTACAAGGGAAGCTCCTCACACATGAGATATCTATGAATGAAGTTGATGGAGAACTCCCAGATGGTGTCAAGAAATTATCTCTCAAATCCAAAGAAAATGAGAGAACACAAAGCCTTGAAACTGAGGATGGTGATGATGAAGATCCAATTGCCTTAATTTCCAAAGCCTTGACAAGGATTCTCAAAATGAAGAAAAAATTTGGAAATAAAGATATCAACAGAGAAAAGCATAGATCATCAGGCAGCAAGGACTACAAAGGTAAGTCCTCTTCACAAAACAAATCAAAAGTTATGAACTGCTTTGAAAGTGGTGATGCGGGACACTTGATAAGAGATTGTCCACACAAGAAAAACAAGAGCTTTCAAAAGAAAGATCATGACAGAAGAAAGAAAGCCATGATAGCTTCATGGAGTGATTCAGATAGCTCTAGTGAATCTGAATCTGAGGAAGAACATGCCAACATACGCTTCATGGCCAAGCATGATGAAAGTTCTGAGAAGAACATTGAGGTAATGGTAAATTGTCTGATTTCAAAACCAAAAGAAGCTCTTTCAGAATATATCAGAACAATGCTTTTGAATGAGGAAGATTATTTGAAAGAGATCAGACTTTTGAAAGAAAAAGTTCATGAGCAAGCAAAAGAAAACTTACAACTTGTTTGCCTAAATCAGAATCTTGAAATCTCTCAGAAGAAAACTGATAATGATTTCAATTCCTTGAAAACCAGTTTCAAAGCCTTGAAAACACAAGTCAAAGAAGTAGTCACTGAGAGCTCCTCAATGAGTGATAGCCTTGTTAATCTAAGACATCAGGTTGATGAATTAGAGAAACAAAAGACTACTCTTACTGAGAAACTTCAATAATCTGAATTGATCAAAGTCAAGCTTGCTGGATCAGAACACAAGTTGAACTTGATTCTTGGAGGAAGTTCACAGTCTGTTCACAAAGATGGTATTGGATTCAATCCAAACTTTCCAAGAAGGATCAATACCAGATTTGTGAAAGCTGGAAACAAAACTTCTCCTACTTGTCATTATTGCTGCAAAACTGGTCATGTTAAGATGACTTGTTCTTTTAAAAGAAGAGACCCTCACATAATGAGGAACACTTTTCCTTTTCAACTCAAAGGACAAGTTAAGTAGATTTGGGTTCCTAGAGGATTTAGGCCACCTAACATGGTTGATTCTGAATATGAATCCAAATTCCACACTTGGTCTAACAGCTGGGTAAGACAGTGATTGGTGTTTGCAGGTTGTCACCAATATCAAAGAACATAAGTGGTTCATGGACAGTGGTTGCTCAACACATATGAGTGGAAAGAGATCTCTATTCTCAGAATTAAAGGAGCAATCAGAAGGTTCAATAACACTTGGTGACAACATTCTTGGTATTGAAAAAGTTGGTACAAATTCAGAAAACTCTATTTCTTATGTGTATCTAGTTGAAGGTTTGAAATTTAATTTGCTTAGTGTATCTCAGCTTTGTGATAATGACAACAAAGTTATCTTTGATAAAGAGAAGTGTGTGGTGCAAAATGAGAAATCAGGAGATTGCATTCTCACAGCCTCTAGATCAAACAATGTTTATACTTTTCAGACTAACAAAGTTGCAGGTGAAAGTTTGAAGTGTCTCAAGGTCTTGAAAGAGGATTCAAAGATTTGGCACAGGAAACTAGGTCATAAAATTTTGCATACTTTGAACAAGTTGATTTATAAAGACTTGGTAAGAGGATTGTCATCCATAAAGTTCAAAGAAGATGAAATGTGCAAAGCCTGTGCTCAAGGCAAGCAGACCAGAAGTTCCTTCAAGCCAAAGAAGTTTGTAAGTACAACTAGACCTATTGAATTGCTTCATATGGATCTCTGTGGTCCTATGAGGACTCCTACTCCAAAAGGTAAAAGGTATATGCTAGTTGTTGAAGATGATTTTTCTAGATATACTTGGGTTATGTTTCTCAAAGAAAAATCTGAAGCACTCTCTGAATTTTCAAAGATTTGCAGACAACTTCAAAACTTGAAAAACCTACTTGTAGCTTCAATCAGAAGTGATCATGGTAGAGAATTTGATCAGTTAGAATTTGATTTATTCTGTGATAAGCATGGTATTACTCACAACTTTTATGCTCCAAGATCTCCTCAACAGAATGGTGTTGTTGAAAGAAAGAACATGACTCTTGAAGATATGTCAAGAACAATGCTTCTTGAGAAGAAGCTGCCAAAACATTATTTGGCAGAAGCTGTGAATACAGCAAACCATATTTTGAACAGGTGCTTGATCAGATCTATTATGAAGACGACCCCCTATAAACTATTCAAAGGGAGAAAGCCAAACATTCCGTGCTTCAAACCCTTTGGATGTACTTTTTTTATCCACAACAATGGAAAAGACAATCTTGGTAAGTTTGATGCAAGAAGTGATGAAGGTATATTTCTTTGTTACTCTCTGAATAGCAAAGCTTATAGAGTTTACAATAAAAGAACCAAACTGGTTGAAGAGAGCATTCATGTTATTTTTTATGAAAGCTATGATGGTTCTTTGAGTGAAAGTTTTGCAGACTTGAATTTGAACAAGAATGAATCAGAGGAAGATACTGAGAATCCATTAGGATTCAAGAAAGGCTCAGAAGAAAATAGAAGGCATTTTCAAGACCTTGAAAATGGTGCTCAAGGCCTTGAAAGTAAACCTCAAAACCTTGAAAAAGATTATCAGAAGGATTCAAATGACAAAGCCACTAATTCAAGACCAGAGAAGATCTATGGAGAGCCTGAACCATGGTCTCCAAGAAAGAGATTCAAATATCTCGCATCCCATCCAGCTGATAATATCATATCAGATCCAACCACTGGTACACAAACTAGATCACAGTTGAAGAACTTTTTTGCTTTTAATGCCTTTATTTCTCTTGTAGAACCAAAAAATGTGAGAGAAGATTTACAAGAAGCAGACTGGATCATTGCCATGCAAAGTGAACTCAATGAGTTTGAAAGGAATAAGGTTTGGAACCTGGTTCCTGCACCCACAAACTAGTCTGTCATTGGTACCAGATGAGTATTCAGAAATAAGTTGGATGAAAGTGGCAATGTGATCAGAAACAAAGCAAGGTTAGTTTCTCAAGGTTACAATCAAGAAGAATGTATTGATTATGAGGAAAAAATTTCTCCAGCTGCCAAGTTAGAAGCAATTAGAATTTTGCTTGCTTTTGCATCTTACAAGAACATGAAACTGTTTCAAATGGATGTGAAGTGTGCTTTCTTGAATGGCTATTTACAAGAAGAAGTTTTTAGTTTTTAGGTTTATTTTCTGAACTGTTTAAATTATTATTGGTATTATGAATAAGTTGGATTTTTTTGGAAATACTGAGTTATATATTGTGAACGAATCAGTTTATTTTGCAGAGACTAAGGATCAAACAGAATTTGGTTTTGTCTTTCATCAAGGGGGAGATTGAAAGATCGGGTTGTGCAATACTTGGAATAGCTCAGCTATTTCAAGGCCTTGAACCAGCTTTCAAAGCCTTGAATCAGTCTCAAAGGCTTGAAAATAGTTTAGCTATTTTCAAGGCCTTGAAACTGGATTCAAAGCCTTGAAACGGCTCAACCTGTATGCGCACTCTCATGGGGAGTTTTCTGCGAACTCTCTGAGTTGATTCACTCTCTTTCTTTCATATGTTTGATTAACTATTATTAGATGATGAAAGACAAATTTTTCTAACATATTTTGATCATAAGATATCATCTGTTTGACCATGATAATGCAGGAAATTTTATTTCCAATATTTGCAGGATTGTTTCCTAAAATGAAGGTTTACAGTTTTTGAAATAGATGAATATTTTGATCCTGTGAATCAATCAGAGACTTATGACAGCTTCTCAGATTGCTTATGGACAAGATCACAACAATATCTTTGGAGATTGTGATCAACTATCCGTTGGAGAAAGCTGTTAAAGAGAGTCAAAGCTGTTGCCTACAAAATAGGAAGTTGTTGCTGAAAATATGGGAAGATTTGCAGAGCTTCAAACAGTTTAAATAGAGCTCACCTTGAAGCAACAACGTACGAGACTCAACGGGCAAAATCAAGAGACAAGTTTCTGGATTGACAAAGCACCAAAGAAGAACATCAAACTCTCAATCCATTCCACATATGTTCATTGCATTTTCACTGCACTTGTCTACTCTAAAGTGTACTTCTGTATTGAGTTGTAATGGTAGATCATTTCTGTATTATCTCTACATATATTCTCAAGGATTGTTTAAAGTGAACAATTGAGACTTCTTAGTTAATCAGTTAGCTAGAGCAGGTGCTAGACAGGTTAGGGAAAACCACAAGCTGTAACAAAGTAAGGGAACACTCTGGGCTTGAGTTCTAGGGCTTAGCTTTTGATTAATAAGAATTGAGTTGAAAATCCTGCAGGGAACTAATCCCTGAGGTAGAGACGTAGGTCCAAGTGGACTGGACTATATAAATCACTTGTCTTCTGCGTTTACAGTTCATTCCTTTTCATAGTTTTTGCAGCACACAAATCTGTTTATTTTTCAAGGGTTTGAACTTGTTTTCAAGGCCTTGAAAAAGGCATACTTTCTTTATACTGTCTGCATCTTCTCCAATGGCTTGAACTAGTTTTCAATGCCTTGAACTTCACTATTTACACAAGTTTTTATCTTCCTAGCAAGTTTTGCAAAAAGTTGACATACTCTATTCAACCCCCCCCCCTTCTAGAGTATCTTAGCTACATATACATCTTCATACTCACACTTTCAGAGATGATAGTGACATAGATAGAATTTGTCCCTCCCATATAATGGGAGTAAATATCCACGGCCACTCGAGGGATGGTGCTTATAGAATGTCTGGGCAGATTCAGATAAATCAAAATAGGATATTGATGATATCTGCATGGATGAGACTATTCCCAGGATTGAAAAACTATGGATTGGATTTACGAGTGTGACTTGTATGTATCGTGTCCAATCCGGATACAGAGACAAACGGATGAAACAATACTTGCACAAGGTTTGTCGGATGACTATTTCTATTAGTTGGGTAGTGTGGATGTCTTGCTAGAGGCCGCTCCATATTAGTAATTGTTACTACCAACTAAGTAGAAACCTATGGGGTCACACTCCCTATGGATTACACCAAATTTGGGAATTAATTAATATGATTAAATAAATAGAAGGATCAATGCGCAACTACTTGCAAACTTAGTAGGACAAATTTGCAAGTTGGAATAATATGTGTATGGACAGGATTAGGATAGGGGCCTTTAATCAGTTAACCAGGAGTTGTTGGACTATATAAGGGACAATCCTAGATTTTTCTCAAGACTAATGCTAATAACATACATTGGGTAGGAGAAAAGAACAAGGAGAGAGAGCAACAAAGAGGCCGAAGCCCCTTTGCCGCCCCCTCACCCCGTCGGCCACAAGGAGGACCCGCCCCCTCCTTGCTCCAATTTGCGTGATCGTGATCTTCTTCTTCTTCCTTCAATCCTAGCTAGCACAAAGGATTGAAAGATCCGGATTCAATCCTAGGAGTGGACTAGCCATAGAGACGTGAATACGTTTTCACGAGTAAAGTCATCAAAGGAGAACCAAATACACAAACCCTTACTATCATTATCATGTCTAGACTTGTGATCCTTGGAGGGTCTTGTATGAATGGTTGTTTGTTTATTTGCGCTGCGCAATCCATTACAAAACCCTACTGTGATGTCACAGCATTAGTTTATAATAACCAAAATAGACTTTATAATGAAGTAGAGATAAACATATTTGAAACGTATAACATGTGCTTGTAAAACATGTGTCCTAGTAACTTGACCCACATCAAATATCAAGAGATTGTTGTGCCACTAATTCAAGTTATCCGTTCAAACCAAATTATGACAATTTCATATTAAGTTCCCCATTTTCTGTACCACCCATGAATCCACCAAGACAAACTAGACCTTGACTGTGAACACCCCCTACTGGATCGTCAGTCCAGGGGGTAGTACTAGTTGCCTACAAGTCGGGAGCTAGCATTGTACCCACTTAGCCCGTAGGCCGTGAATGTAAATCCCAAAGAATGAGTCCCATTATATTGTATTAATCCCGTAGACCGGGTCCCATAACTGTGTCAAGCCCGTAAACCGAGCCTATATATATTTGACCATACAGAGGTTAAGGGTACAAGAATCGGTTATTAAATAACTATACAAGATCAACATGAACAATACTCGTACTTACCTATTTATCTGCATATATAGATCTCCACGCTCAAAATATTTTTATTCCTTGATTTATGTATCCCTTACTCATAGAGACATGCATAGATCCAGTCTAGTATAGTTCAATAGTAAATAAGCATTCATATGATTACCTGGTAGCCTGCTTAGTATTCCTAATCAGCGATGCTGACTTTCTAACCCTGCAACATCTAAACATACAAGTATACATAAACATATTAGTACATATCCTCATTGGTGAGGTCAAATGCATATCCAAGAGTTGTGCCGGCTTTCTAGCCCATAATGACTATTTAGCCCTTAAAGTCTATGTCTCATCAGTACAGTCCCAGACTGTTCCTGAACACCCCCCCCCCCCCTCCCCAATTGTACCTAGTAGGCCAGTCTCATGAGTTATTAAGTCTCCAAGTTATTCACTTAAGATTGTCTCTCAAGTTCTAATTATTTACACACAAGTCCTTGAAGTTTAGTCAAACTGCACTTTAGCCCCTAAATTGGCCTGAGTTTTCCAAACAAGTCAAATTAAGCTTAACACTATGAAATCATCATTTTTAACACCCTCATGTAGTCTTAGGATTGAGGCTTCAACTTTTAGTTATTTGCACTTAGACTTCTGAAGTATGGAAAAATTGTAGAAAGGCCCCCTAGTAGTTGACTTGGTCAACTATAACCTAAGATAGCCTAATAGACTCCAACTATCCATATTGGACATGTTGATAGCTCTAAAACATCATTTTAAATTTAATACAACTTTTAAGTGAAATTACAGTTTTGCTCCTCTTACAATTTTGATCAGAACAGATTTCTCTAGAAGATCAACTTAGTTAAATTTGACAGGAATATTCAGAATAATATGGTGAGCAAATTTTCTCAAGGATTTGAAGGATAAAACATACGTTTTGACTGGTAAAGAGGAAGTATAAGACTGAGTGGAATTGCAAATACATCCAGTTTCAAACTTAATTTATGAACAACTGAGAAATAGATTGAGAAAAGTGGAAATAGGGTTCCGAAGATGGCTGAACAAGGATACCAGAACATATTCTAGATCTGAGGGACTGAAAATGTTGAAGGAGATATTACAGTTAAAAGTTGGAAAATTACAAGCTAAGTTCTATCCTTGGCCAAAATCACATGTTGACAATATTCAACACAATTTTGTAGCCACTTTAACACCAAATTTTAGACACAAACACAACCTTTAAAGAGAGGGTCTTTACATGGATTCTAAGACCACCCTATCATCCTCAACCAGGCGGAAACAGGAGCTCAATCCAACAAACGAGATGAGAGATACAAGGCTGCAAAGTTGACACCAACCATAGCTGAAGAACAGGGCAAAGCCAGCTCATTTTCTTGAAACTTCAAGCTGCATTTAAAGTGATTTAGAGGCCAGGTTGTGGAAGAGACTTATCATATTTTTATAGAGTGATATACAAGGATTTTATATACCAAAAGATCACCCTCATCCATTCAGTAACAAGGAATATATGGGAATTACGAAGTGACTACCAGAGCAGCTCAAACACACAAGAATGTAGCTGCACAAAGGTCAAGACTTTAGGACGGATTTCAACTATGTTACAGGCCTGATATCCGGTATCCTGGTTATTTCACAGCATATTGAATGTCAATAGCGGTAGTCGTGAGATCATAGTGGAAAAAACTTTTGAACAATCTCTTGAGAATAATGCAGACTGCTGACATTGATAACTCCGTTTTCGGAGTTATATTAGTGCTTATTTTGCTACATTTTGCGCGCTTATATTGGAGAATGTTGCGTCTTTTCGAGTAGATCATGTGTTTATTTGAGAAAATGAGTTCGTATGCTAAAATGTGAAGTCCGGGCGTTTCTTGCATTGTTTTACGTGCTATTTATCTTATTTTTTCACATTTGATCTTCGCGGGGTGTTCGTGTTGTGATTTTCAGGGTCGGAGCACGCGAGGAGCAAGTGGATAGAGGAAACGAACTTCGGAAGTATGGAGAGCTCGAGATTTGGGAAGGAAATCGAGAGTTGATGGATCAAGTGTTAGAGAGGCTCAAGAGAAGATGATACGAGTGTTGAGGCATGAGGAGAGCTCAAAATGGAGGATTGAATGAAGACGGGAAGTGATTCGGAAGCAAGAGGAACAAGTGGGAAGAAGATGGAAAAATTTGATGAAGCAACTAGGTCGCATGACCTAGTTACTAGGTCACACGACCTAGTTAGCGATTCCAGCTTGTTTCAGTAGGTCATGCGACCTACTACACAGGTCACACGACCTGTTCTGGGCAGCACAGTAGGTCGCACGACCTACTTAACTAGGACACACAACCTAGTTCGGGCAGAGTTTAGTTTGTAACTTTTTGGGGTTGCTTTGTAATTACTCCTAACTTATTCTAAACATTGGGAGAACGTATTAGACTTGGTTAGGGCATGTTTTTGGGCATTATCACGTACTCTATCACATTGAAGAGAGCTTGGAGCTTAGGAGACGATCAAGGAGGCTTGGAATCATTCGTTTGACTTCTAAAACTCCGTTTCTTCTCTATTCTTGTTATTTGATCACGAAACTTTGTATGTAAATCATGTTTTTGAGTAGCTAAACACTTTTCTCAGGGTATCTCGTAGGGAGCTAGGGTTTGATCACGATATTTGTGATTTATGGATTTGATTTCATGCTATTATGCTTAATTGATGAACTTTTTATCTAGCTTTGTGTATTTTATGTGTTTAATTCATCTTTGCTATCAATAGACGTATTGTTAGGATAGAGCTAGGTTATGAATGTTAGAGACATCAATATTCATTGCCCGGAAAATTGAAATACACACTAGCCGTATCTAGGGTTGAGAAATCTTGCTAGTTAGCTAAGAACGAAGAGTAGATTAATGATCTTAATGCATACTTGAACTTGTTTAGGCTAGAGACATCGGCTTTGCTAGTTTAAGTATTGGTGTTGGTTGAGACATCTTCAACACATTCATGCTCGTTTAGCTAGAATAATAAATCATCGTGTTAACAAAACATAAATCCAATGTTGTGTGAAATACCTAGTGACCCGTAGAGATATCCTGACTTTTCCAAACTTTGAGAAATTTTATAATCGTTCATCTTTATTAATCGTGAAGCAATTCAATCGATTAATTGAGATACTTGTTTTTAATTTTAGTAGGATCATTAGAACAAAACAACTGCGCTTTGCCCACACAAAGAACAAACTTAATAGCTAATTTACGACGAAGTCTCTTGGGTTCGACAACCCGGATTTCCGGAATATTATCACTACACCGACAACTGTGCACTTGCAGTTGGAGCGTGTCAAGTTTTTGGCGCCGTTGCCGGGGACTTCGGTTGAATTAGTTAGAATTATTAACTTTAGGGAATGTTATTTTTGCTTTTGTTTATTTATTTTTTGATCTCACCTTCTTCCTAGCGAATTATTGTGCAGGTATCTTGGTGATCATGTGGGGGCAGAATTACTATGGGCATTCTCCAGTCTACCAACCGTACTTCTCCTATAGAGTGTACACCCCTCCTCCTTGCAATCAAGAAGATGAGCATATTAAAGAAGTATTGAAGCTCATGATAGCTAGTATGGACAGAATTGAGGAAGGGATTAATAGGATGGATGAAAGTCTCCAGCTGAAGGGACAACACTTGGCAAAACTTTCGAGTGCATTGGCATATGCAGATAATGACGATGGGCCAAGTAGCATCATTCCTGACTTAGTTGAGGAGTGTGAAGATGAAGACGAAGAACTCCCAGAGGTCTATGTCTATAATACTGTTCATCATGAATTAATAGATTTTTGGGCTGCTTCAGACTCAGATTCAGACTCAAATTGGGATGATATTTTGAAGCCTATACAACTTGTGCCTCGCATAATTCCGGAGCCATGGCATGAATGGGAGAGTGTGGACATCGCGAGCTTATGGCCCATTGAAGATATTTGCTGTGAGGAAGAAAGCCATGAAGCTAAGAAATTATTGCATGGAGATGCTCACATGGACATATATCAAGAAATTCCTGAGTCTAGTCCATATATCAGGGAGATCATAAAATGGGATGAGTCACATGAGGAAGACCAAAGACCCCAGTTTTATGCAGTACATGATTTGACACCTGTGATTCCAAGACAAGAGCTAGGGAAGGAAACAGTCAAGACGGCATTCCTTGCCATTATTGTTCCAACTGAGGTTCTATTTCCACATAACCGATCCTCAATGATATTGATTCTGAAGAATTGGAAGAAGAAGAAGAAGAAGAAGAGGAAAGGTACAATGGGTCATGATGTGGTGAATGAATTCTCGAGAAGACCGGTGATCAAGGAGTGGAAGCACAAGAAGAAGAAATTTGCAAAGGCCGTCTTCTACAACTTCTTCTTGCCATATGCGTCTCATGCATGCTCACTTGAGAAGAGACAAAAAGAGAAGCGATGGTGGAAGAAGAAAAAGTGGAGAGAAAAATCTCCTTAAACATCTTTTGAGGTAACTGGGTCGAGTCGTCGACCTTAAATTACACGACGCTTGTTGGGAGGCAACCCAACGTATTTTCTGCTTAAGTTAGGGAGTGAGTTTTTAATACAGTTTTGTCTTTTTAGTTATTTATATGGAGAGATGAGAGAGAGGGGGATTAATGATGATTTCCTAGTGACATACTTGAGCAGGTTATGGTAGAATCTACCCCGGTGTGCCATGTCACACATGACCTTTACAGGGACTCGTGCATGCGAGTTGGGGATTCTTCAGACATGGATTTTAGTAGAGGAGGGCAGTCGACCCCGGTGTGCGAGTACACATTGACTGTAAAAGGAGCATGGTGGCACCACTACTGTGCTTGGGGACTGCTTGGCGTGATTTCGTCTCCACCCTTGAGGTGGTTGTGAGTATCTTTTTCTCTTGCTAAATTTTGTGTTTATTTTATATAAGTATGTCATAGCTCCATCTCATCTACTGGCCTTCCACATTGATTGATGAGTCCTATACCAAATCTCTAAATTCGTTGAGGACAACGAAGTATTCAGTGTGGGGGTGATTTATCTGTTTGCTAGCCATAGTGTCTTGCATAGCCAGTTACATGTAGGATGTGTTTAGTTTGTATTGTGAGTTAGTGTTGTGGTTTATGTTGAGTTTTAATTTATATTGTCGTATTTTGTAGGATAGATTTATATACTGTTTGCACTTTTACATAATTGAGTATACCTACCAAAGAGTTGAATTGTGTAGTGTCAATTTTCGATTTTCGTGTCTAAGCCTTGCATATAGAGGTAGGATATAAAAAAAACAAAAAAAAAAATGAGAAAAGAGAAAATCCATAAAAATTAAAAAAAATTAAAAATTTGAGAAAAAGGCAATTGAGGATCTTGAAACTGAAGAGAGCTTAGTGAATGAATCCTTTTGAGTAGGAAGTGCCGTAGTAGGGAAATTTTATTCTTTAAATATTTTGTGTAGAGGTTTCACAAAAGGATGTCCCGGAATTTTTTGGAAGTTGTGAAAGAATGACATGTAAAGTATACCTAAGTTTCCTATAGTGTGCTAATTAGATTGAGTTTTATTGTTGCTGAATATTCTGTTTTCAAGTGGAAACTTGTGGTCTCTTGTTGATCTGGGGTGGACCTTCGTGTAGAGTTGGTTTCATGTGGTACGGTTGCCTCAACCTAAGTGAAGTTGGGGGGCGTACACCACCATCCCTTACGGTGGTCACAAGAGTTAACCGAAAAAGCCCACGCTCTTTATGCTCTACTGCACGGTTGTAAAAAAACAGAGGAGGAAAGAAAAGAAAATGAGAAAATCTGAAAATAAAAAAACGAGAAAAAAAAGTGTGCTTCAAGGAGAAACAACCTAATGTGCTTCCGGTCACACGGAAAATTTGGATTCCATCCAAGTAGAGCTTAGAGAGGAAAACTAGAGTCAAGCCTTATTTCACAGGAGTTGTGACTCCCTTCACTGGGACAATTTGCATTCAAACGCAATAAAGGCTTAGAGGGTCTGAAAACCTCCGATGGTTCGGCGAAGAAAGGCTACAGTTAAATTTGATCTGAATTAGACCCAGTGAAGCTTAGGACGTGCTTGTGTCTTGGTTTGAATTGGTTGAAGAAAGGGGACACCTTAGTGATCTTGTGCATAGAATCATTTTTATTTCAAATTCTTGCTGCGTGTATGGGAATTTCAAAGAGGATTAGTGAGAGCTTGATGATTTTCAGCTGATGAGAGGGAGATTGCCTATTCTTGCCAAAAAAAAGAGAAATTGGATGTTTCAAATAATTGTTTTAAGATTGAGTCTAGAATTGCATTTGCATCATCTTGCTGCACTTATAGAGTCGTGAGTCATGTTAGAGTCGTTTGAGTCTTGTTGGCTAGTAGACAAATAAATGCAGTAGATGAGACTTTGCTCGGGACGTGCAAATGGTAAGTGTGGGGGTATTTGATAACTTCTTAGTTGGAGTCATCTTTCGTATGTAATACATTGCTATTTATGTGCGTTTCGGTGAAAAGTGATGGAATTTAGGCCAATTCTTGTGAAGAATGAGTTTGTTGTGATTTATTGCTAGTTCGGGCGTTTCTATGCGTTTTTATATGTTATTTGTCAAATATAATCGCTTGGTATGCTTGCTCATGTTTTCATGATAGGAAAGGATGCTAAAATATTGCTATGAGGCATGAAACGAACTTCGAAAGATGAGAAAAACTCAAGAACAGCCAAGAAGAATGAGGAGAGGCAAAGTTAGAGGAGCAAAAGTGACCAACCTTCACTATTTTGATGATATCTGGAGTTCTACAAGACCTGATATAGTGAGACCGGCTCCAAATGAAACTAGACTCAATTATCTTTCCAACGGTATGTCACGGAGCTCAATCAAAGGCTGGACGAGAAAGATATGGTCCGCCGAAGATGACGCAAAAACGAAGAAGAGCTGGAAAAGTTCACTGGACCAGTCTTTAGTATTCGAGCTGTATCTGGAGTTACATATACAATTTTGGAGCAAGGCCTACGCCATTAGAAAGTAGACATCCAGGGCTTTCCAACGATATAAGATAGGCCCAAAACGGAGTCCGGATGAGGTAGAAAAGGCCCGCGCAAGATCAACTTATGAAATCTGTCCGAGAATTGCAAACTAGAGGGGTTGAATTGCAAATTTGGCCAAAATACATTAAAAATCATGCTCAGCCCTATACATGACGATTTTTAGGACCTAAAGGCAAGGTAGGCTGCTGGAGACAAGGAAGAACAAGTTGGAGGAAGGCTTGGAGCTTGGAGTTCATCGTGAGAGCGAGGATTCCATCGTTTGATCTCTCTTCTCTATCTTTTCCATTGTTTTTGATCATGATCAATATAAACTTCATCGTGTTGATCATGTATCGCAGTAGCTAAGTTTATTATTGGGATTTATCTATGGTATCTAGGGTTTGAAGCCGTTTTGGCGAATTATGAATTTGATTCACGTTTTGCTTAAACTTAATTGATGATGTTCTTGTTTGCTATGTTTAATTCATACTCTTAATCTATCTTGCTATTGTGAGACGCTGCAGTAGGAAGATTATAGGTAATACGTTAGTGAAAGCAACGAATTACCCGGATAATTGAATTAAGCACGTAGTCACAGGTTAGAGAAATCAACCACCGACTGTGAACGTTGAGTATAATTAGATGGTCGTCATTATATGTTTTAGGGATAATTAGAACTTGGTAACTCGGTTGTAATTTGACCTAGGCATAGAAAGCTAGCTTGGTAACTCGGTTAGCCTTATTGCTCGTTTGGCAAATTAAAACATTATCTGTGTTTTAAAATGTAATTCGTTAACGGTGTTCACCTAGTGATCCTAGAAAAATCCTGATACTTGTCCCTCGTATTAATCTCTATTTTAATAATTATTTTGTTATTTAAATTATTAGTTTAGTAAAACCATCCAATTGCTTGCCCACACGAAGTTAATCATCCTAGTTAATTCACGACAAGTCCCTTGGGTTCGACTAACCCGGATTACCGGATATTACTACACGCGACAGCCGTACACTTGCGGTTGGATCGTGTCAAGTTTTTGGCCTAAATTCTTGTGAAGAATGAGTTTGTTGTGATTTATTGCTAGTTCGGGCGTTTCTATGCGTTTTTATATGTTATTTGTCAAATATAATCGCTTGGTATGCTTGCTCATGTTGTCATGATAGGAAAGGATGCTAAAATATTGCTATGAGGCATGAAACTAACTTCGAAAGATGAGAAAAGCTCAAGAACGGCCAAGAAGAATGAGGAGAGGCAAAGTTAGAGGAGCAAAAGTGACCAACCTTCACTATTTTGATGATATCTGGAGTTCTACAAGACCTGCTATAGTGAGACCGGCTCCAAATGAAACTAGACTCAATTATCTTTCCAACGGTATGTCACGGAGCTCAATCAAAGGCCGGACGAGAAAGATATGGTCCGCCGAAGATGACGCAAAAACGAAGAAGAGCTGGAAAAGTTCACTGGACCAGTCTTTAGTATTCGGGCTGTATCTGGAGTTACATATACAATTTTGGAGCAAGGCCTACGCCATTAGAAATTATACATCCAGGGCTTTCCAACGATATAAGATAGGCCCAAAATGGAGTCCGGATGAGGTAGAAAAGGCCCGCGCAAGATCAGCTTATGAAATCTGTCCGAGAATTGCAAACTAGAGGGGCTGAATTGCAAATTTGGCCAAAATACATTAAAAATCGTGCTCAGCCCTATACATGACGATTTTTAGGACCTAAAGGCAGAGTAGGCTGCTGGAGACAAGGAAGAACAAGTTGGAGGAAGGCTTGGAGCTTGGAGTTCATCGTGAGAGCGAGGATTCCATCGTTTGATCTCTCTTCTCTATCTTTTCCATTCTTTTTGATCATGATCAATATAAACTTCATCGTGTTGATCATGTATCGCAGTAGCTAAGTTTATTATTGGGATTTATCTATGGTATCTAGGGTTTGAAGCCGTTTTGGCGAATTATGAATTTGATTCACGTTTTGCTTAAACTTAATTGATGATGTTCTTGTTTGCTATGTTTAATTCATACTCTTAATCTATCTTGCTATTGTGAGACGTTGCAGTAGGAAGATTATAGGTAATACGTTAGTGAAAGCAACGAATTGCCCGGATAATTGAATTAAGCACGTAGTCACAGGTTAGAGAAATCAACCACCGACTGTGAACGTTGAGTAGAATTAGATGGTCGTCATTATATGTTTTAGGGATAATTAGAACTTGGTAACTCGGTTGTGATTGGACCTAGGCATAGAAAGCTAGCTTGGTAACTCGGTTAGCCTTATTGCTCGTTTGGCAAATTAAAACATTATCTGTGTTTTAAAATGTAATTCGTTAACGGTGTTCACCTAGTGATCCTAGAAAAATCCTGATACTTGTCCCTCGTATTAATCTCTCTTTTAATAATTATTTTGTTATTTAAATTATTAGTTTAGTAAAACCATCCAATTGCTTGCCCACACGAAGTTAATCATCCTAGTTAATTCACGACAAGTCCCTTGGGTTCGACTAACCCGGATTACCGGATATTACTACACGCGACAGCCGTACACTTGCGGTTGGATCGTTTCAAGTTTTTGGCGCCGTTGCCGGGGACTTCAAATAAATTAGTTATTATTTTTCTCTTTAGGGATTTACTTTTTCAGTTTATATCTGTTACTCACCTACTTTCTGTGTGTAATCTGTGTTTTCAGGTTGAACTTCACGGTGCATGTCCCGTTCTCGAGACGAGCCTTTGCACCCAACACTTGAGGACCCGGAAACTTTGTTACGCGCACAACGTAGAGACAAGAGGAAGACAAGCTCAGTTGCTATGGATGACGAAACTAGAGCTGAGTTTGAGAGGATCCGCAAAGGTATGCAGGATGCGGAGGCAGCTAGAGCAGCAGCTGTAGAGGATGCAGCCAATAAAGCACGAGAAACTGAGGAGCTGAGGGCTCAAATGGCTGAGATGCAGGCAATGATGGATCGCTTGGCTCCCCCAAATCCACAACCACGTCCTGGTGTGGGGGCACAAGTGGCGAACATCGGTGGGAACAATAATGGGAATAATGGGGGAAACAACAGGCTGAACAATCCCGAGATTGAAGAACGCCCTATGGTGGATTATTTCAGGACTACTCCAGCGTGTTATCAGCCTACCATTGTCAGGCCACAAATCAATGCCCAACACTTCGAGTTGCGCCAACATATGATCAATATGGTTCGTGATGAGTGCGCATTCAACGGAGCTCCAGGAGATGATCCCAATCACCATCTGCTGGTATTTGAGCAAATCACATCAACCCTGCACGACCAACGAGTTCCAGATGAAACAGTTAAACTATTACTATTTCCCTTCTCCTTATCTGGAAAAGCCAAGAAGTGGCTTATGGAGCTGCCAGCTGGTAGCATAGTGACATGGGCGGATTGTTGTCATGAGTTTCTGAGGAAGCATTTGCCACCATCCAGAGTCGCTCAGCAGATGGCTGAGATTGCAAAATTTACTCAGGGAGAAGACAGCTCATTGGGAGATGCTTGGAGGAAGTTCAGCCAAATTCTCCGTAGATGTCCGAATCATGGGGAGCCATGGCACAAGCTCTTCCATTATTTCTACACTGCATTAGACAAGGAGACAGCTGACCAGTTAGATATGCTAGCTGGAGGTAATTTTATGGGGCTTGGAGCACAGCGAGCTCAAGATCTGCTGAACAACGTGTCAAAGAGAGAGTCTACACGAACTGAAACTCGTAGGCACTCCAAACCGGGGGATGCAGCCTTAGTCAACAAGATTGAATCTATGGAACAAAAGCTGGAATCCATGACCTCAGCATTTCACGGCATGCACCCTCCATCACAGAAGCCCATGGGTGAATTACTAGCAGATGAAAGCCAGGGATATGATAATAGTGTTGAAGATGTGAATTTTATGCGACAGCAGCAATGGCCTAACACCTATCATCCCAACAATCGCAATCAACCCAACTTCAGCTACGCCAATCCGAACAGTGGATTATATGCACCCGGTCAGAGACCAAATGTTCCATATCAAGCGCAAAGGCAAGTTCCACAACAGCAGGCTCCACAAAAAGAAGAGCAAGAGACGAATGCTTTATTGAGAAAGCTCCTAGCTAATCAAGACAGGATGGAGAGCACGATTGTCTCAATACAAGCCACAATGAAGAGCCACGAGACTCAGATTGGGCAGATTGCCAATCAAAATATCAAGCTTCCACCAGGTATGCTTCCAGCAAATACCATCCCTCCTAATGAGCAGCTGAATGCCATCACAACTCGCAGTGGCATCACTACTGAGGATCCCCCATATCCTAGCCACGCGCGAGCAGAAGCAACTAAGGCAACCGAAAAGGCGTTGGATGTAGCAATTCCCGTGCCTACCGTGATTCCCCAATCAAAGGACACGAGTAGGAAGTCGGAAGAGAACCAAAAGCCTAAGGAGTATAGCATGCGTGTTCCATACCCGCAGAGGCTGAAGAGCCAAGAGGATGCAAAGCACTTCAAGAAGTTTGTGGATATCTTCAAGAAGCTGCATATCAATATTCCCTTTGCAGAGGCCATATCACAAATGCCAAAGTATGCTAAATTTCTCAAGGACCTCCTTTCCAATAGGAGGCGCATGGATGATTTTGAGACAGTGACTCTGAATGAAGAGTGTAGCGCCGTTGTTCAAAAAGCGCTACCAAAGAAGATGAAAGATCCAGGTGGTTTCATCATTCCTGTGACTTTGGGAGATGCCTTTCATGGTAGGGCATTGTGTGATCTTGGCGCTAGCATCAACTTAATGCCTACATCAGTTTTTGAGCAGCTTGGTGTGGGAGATCCAAAACCCACTCGGATATGCTTGCAGATGGCTGACCGCACCATCAAACGCCCAAAGGGTGTGTTGGAGGACGTGCTTGTGAGAGTCAAGGGACTTATCTTCCCCGCTGATTTTGTTATCCTAGACATGGAGGCCGACGATGATGTCCCCCTTATCTTGGGCCGCCCATTCTTGGCTACAGGGAGGACAATCATTGATGTGGCTAACGGAGAGCTAACTATGAGGATCAATGATGAGAAGGTGGCTTTCAACGTCTTTGAAGCTATGAAGTTTCCCGCGTATGCGGTGAGTGAGCAATGTTTTGGGGTGGAGGCATACACACCAGATGAGGAGGAAGACATTTTATTAGAGCGACTATATGAGGAGCTTTCTCTACTTGATTCCAGCGAGAAAGAGCAAGCCTTGGATGTTCATTGGCGCCAACCATTACCCCTCTTTAATGAGGTAAGCAGGAAGATTCTTACTCCTACTCTTATTACTGCTCCTGTTTTAGAATTAAAGCCTTTACCTGTTCATTTGAAATATTTGTACTTGGGATCTAATGAGACTTTACCTGTGATTGTGTCTGCATGTTTGGACAGGGAACAGGAGGAGCAGCTTCTCAAGGTACTACAGGAAAGAAAGGCAGCTATGGGATGGACCATAGCAGATATCAAGGGGATCAGCCCCACAGTTTGCCAGCACAAGATTCGGCTCATGGAAGATAAGAAGCCGGTAGTTCAGTTTCAGCGCCGCCTCAATCCTCACATGCAGGAGGTGGTCAAGAAAGAGGTGCTTAAATGGTTGGAGGCGGGCATCATTTATCCCATTTCCGACAGCACATGGACTAGCCCGGTGCAGTGTGTCCCTAAGAAGGGAGGTATAACTGTGGTGGAAGGGGAAAAAGGTGATCAGATTGCCACTCGTACTGTTACTGGGTTGAGAGTTTGCATGGATTACCGCAAGCTCAATGATGCCACTTTGAAGGATCATTTTCCCCTCCCATTCGTTGATCAGATGTTGGATAGGCTGGCACGTCATTCACATTATTGCTTTTTGGATGGGTACTCCGGGTACAACCAGATAGCAATTGAGCCAGCTGACCAGGAGAAGACGACATTCACTTGTCCTTATGGGACCTTTGCTTTTAGACGCATGCCTTTTGGGTTATGCAACGCACCGGCTACGTTTCAGAGGTGTATGATGTCGATCTTCTCTGACATGATGGAGCAGAATTTTGAGGTATTCATGGATGACTTCTCGCTCTATGGTGATGGATTCGAGGACTGCCTGCAACAGTTGGCCCGGGTTTTGGATAGATGCATTGACACCAACCTAGTGCTCAACTGGGAGAAGTGTCACTTCATGGTTACTGAGGGTATTGTTTTGGGCCACAAGATCTCCAGCAAAGGTTTAGAGGTGGATAGAGCCAAGATCGAAGTGATTGAGAAGCTTCCTTACCCTACCTCTGTCAATGGGGTAAGGAGTTTCTTGGGACATGCAGGGTTCTATCGGCGCTTCATTAAGGACTTCTCGAAGATCACGAAGCCTTTGTGTGGATTGCTTGAGAAGGATTCAGTCTTTGATTTTAATGCGGAGTGCAAGTCAGCTTTTGACTTGCTCAAGGAAAATCTGATTAGCGCGCCTATCATCACCACACCAGACTGGACCCTACCATTTGAGCTCATGTGTGATGCTAGTGACTATGCGGTGGGAGCAGTTCTGGGCCAGCGGAAAGATAAGGTAGCTCACGTCATTTATTATGCCAGTCGTACTCTTAATGATGCACAGGTTAATTATGCTACCACGGAGAAAGAGATGTTGGCAATCATATTTGCGTTGGACAAGTTTCGTCCATATCTTGTGGGTTCTCAGGTGACGATTTTCACGGACCATTCAGCACTCAAGTATCTTCTCACCAAGAAGGACGCCAAGCCAAGATTGATCCGGTGGGTTTTATTGATGCAAGAGTTCAATGTGGTAATCAAGGATAAAAAGGGAGTAGAGAATGTGGTTGCGGACCATTTGTCAAGATTGGAGAACGATAAGCAGGAAGATTTGCCTATTCGAGAGGATTTTCCAGATGAGCAGCTTATGGTTGTGGTTGCAGCTGTGCCTTGGTTTGCTGACTTGGCAAATTTCAAGGCACTAAACATTGTACCCAAGGACATGAGTTACCACCAGAGGAAGAAATTCTTTGCAGACGCGCGACAATACTTCTGGGATGATCCCTATCTGTTCAAGCTGGGAGCGGATAATGTATTGCGGAGGTGTGTTGCGGAGCCGGACACGTTAGAGATCCTCAGACATTGCCACGAGTTGAACTGTGGGGGACATTTCGGCAAATCACGCACAGTTGCTAAGGTACTTCAGAGTGGTTTCTTTTGGCCAACTTTACATAAAGACGCCCATCTATTTGTGCAGCAGTGTGACCGGTGTCAGAGAACAGGTAATATTTCTAACCGAAACGAAATGCCTCAGAATTTCGTGTTAGAGGTAGAACCGTTCGATGTGTGGGGAATTGACTTCATGGGGCCATTTCCTCCCTCACTTGGCAATCTTTATATACTTCTTGCTGTGGATTATGTGACCAAGTGGGTAGAGGCAGTGGCATGCCCCGAAAAATGATGGTGCTACAGTTGAGAGATTTTTGCGCAAGAATATCTTCACACGATTCGGGACACCTAGAGCGATTATCAGCGATGAGGGATCTCATTTTGTTAACAAGCTCTTTGCCAATGTGTTAAGCAAGTATGGAGTGAAAACGCACAAGATATCATTGGCTTACCATCCGCAGTCTAATGGGCAAGCGGAAGTGTCCAATCGAGAGATCAAGGGAATTTTAGAAAAGACTGTCAATCCGGGACGCAAAGATTGGTCCCTACACTTGGATGATAGTTTATGGGCGTATCGAACTGCGTACAAGACTCCCTTGGGCATGTCTCCCTACCAACTCGTGTTTGGGAATCGTGCCATCTCCCGGTTGAACTTGAGCACAAAGCGTTTTGGGCGCTAAAGAAGTTGAACATGGACGCCAAGCTCTCTGGTGAGAAAAGGAAGCAGACATTGCTGGAGTTAGAAGAATTCAGACTGATGGCATATCAAAGTGCCAAGATCTACAAAGAGAGGACCAAGCAATGGCATGACAAGCACATCATTCCACTAGACTTCAGAGTGGGCCAAAGGGTACTGATCTTCAACGCACGTCTGAAATTATTTCCGGACAAGCTGAAGTCAAGATGGAGTGGTCCATTCACAATTACTGAGGTTTACCCATGGGGATCACTTGAGGTAGAAGCTGAGAATGGGGACCGATTCAAGGTGAACGGACAGCGAGCAAAGCCATACGTGGACGGGAATTTCATTGGGGTGATTGAGCGCCTCAAAGCAATTCCCGATATTTGAGCTCTTTTGAGGTAACTGGGTCGGGCCGTCGACCTTAAATTACAAAGCGCTTGTTGGGAGGCAACCCAACCTATTTACTGCTTTAGTATAGTTTTTTTCAATTCTGTTTTGTTATTGTATTTTGTTTGATTTATATGAGAGGTGCGGGAGAGTGGATTTAACGTTTATAATGAGGATGTGCAGGATTCCTAGGTGAAAGACCTATTCCAGATCCCCCTTCTTGATGCGCACGGAGAAAAGTTCACAAAAGTCGAGAAAAAGCAGCTAAAAAGGCGTATCGGGATCCGGAATGAAGAATTGGGGGAAAAATGATGTACCAACACGCACTCAACACACGCACCTGAGGGGAGGCGCGTATCCGGACTCCCCCTCTTGATGAAAGCGAAGAAGGTATAGCAAAACCGAGAAAGAAGACACATTGGCACGGATTACGAGGCAAAATTTTGCAAACAAGACCGTGAGCTAAATTGAAGAGTGCCATTAGGTGGGGGTTGTCGAGAGCTTTCTGTTGATAGGTGGATCGCATGCATCGGAGTCCGGACGCGAGAGTTATGGCAATTTGGATGTTTTCGCGAAGAAAAAGTGACGAAAAGCATCCGGAATCGCCAAACGGGCCTTTAGAAGAGAAAATTTGAGGAATAAAGAATTCCCCGGACATTGGGAATTGTTTATATTCAAAATGGAGTCTCGAGGTCGAGGAGATCCATGAAAAAAGTAAAGGAACGGTCAAAAAGGCGAGAAAGGATGTTTTCGTGAAGAAAAAGCGATAAAAAGCATCCGGAAAGGGCGAAAGAGGTTAAAATCATGAGCTACGGGTCGAGATGGTGAATGGGCATATTGGAGACCAAGTGTGGGGGTGAAATACCATGTTTGAGCTTATCGGAGGCTGTTTCAAGCTAAAAATTCAAGAAAAAGCAAGTCGGGAGAAGTTAAATTTTTTGCAAGGGCAAAACTAGGTCGCACGACCTAGTCACTAGGTCGCACGACCTAGTTTGTGAAAACAGTTAGTTTTACTAGGTCGCACGACCTAGTGACTAGGTCGCAACCTAGTGAAAGTGGAGTTCAGTTTGATCCAAAAGAGGGGTCTATGTGAAATATCATGAAAACTATTGTGGAGCCGAGTGAAATTTATAAAAAAAAAAAAAAAAAAAAAAAAAAAAAAAAAAAAAGAAAGAAAAGAGTTTATGTCTTCTTCCTTCCCCCATCGGGCAAAAACACAGAAGCAAACCCAACCTCCCGTCGTCCTCCACGCACAATCCACCACCATCGCCATCCTCATCGCCAACACAACCACCAACGCCGCCCGTCCTCATCGCAATCTCACCCGCCGGCCGCACATTCAGCCCCGCCAACAACTCGCTGCTGGAACCACCTCTTCTTCCTCTCCATCCAAAGCCGCCATCAATCTCACTCCCTCTTGCAGTCTGACCGCCGCGGCTCCGCCACCACAGCGCCGCACCTCCACGTACGACCACTACCAGTGCTGAAACCCGCGACCACCACCTCCTTGCGAACCCACGGTCGCAGACCCAACAACCGCAACCAGTCAGCCTTCTTCACCATACCCCTCCCCCAATCGCCGACGCCTCTCCACTCACGTCACCACCACGGTAAATCGCCGGCGAGAGAGAGCACGCCGTTCATCAGGACTGGTTGATAGGTGGTGAATTGAAGAAGGGGGCAGTTAGGGTTTCGAGTGAACCTCTGAAATTGGGCAAATTGAGGCTGAAATTGGCAAAATTGACTTGGGGCTTTCGAAGAGGACACCGCAAGGAGCAAAAGGCACACCTTGATTGCACAATTTGAAGAAAAAATTTTCCGACGACCAAATCGGTCCTTCTTGTCGGACGAATCTGAAAATTGTGCCCGTAAGACTTGCTCCGGGCACGTAGGTACACTCTTCTCTCCCTCGCAATTACTTTTTATCGAGTCTTAGGCACAATTGAGTAAAAGCCCAAATTTATTGTTGCGCTTAGTAGCGCGCTTGGGGGCGATTGACTAGAGTCCTAGGACTTATTTGTTAATTGCGTAACTGTTTCCTTTCCGTACACACATCCTGACACTGAGCACGTAGCTTACTTCTTTTTGTCACTTTGATTGTCAATTTGTGCAACCTTCTTGTGCCATGTCGAGTCGAAAAGATAAGGGAAAGGCCGTAGCTAAAGGAAAGGGGGTAGCTACGAGTCAGAATATAACCGGGGGGAAAAGGAAGAAACAAAAAGTAGTCGTCGATAGTGATGACGAGTATATCCCCGAGGGAGAAGTGAGAGAGACGGGGGACGCGGGTGGTAACCTAGCTAAGAATGCGACCTTTTGGGTTGTGGGGAGCATGGTTTCACCAGCCCCCCCGGACCCTGATGAGTTAGCAAGTGCGGAACCTGATAGAGTGCCAATAGCGAGGGTCACGAGAGAGTCTAGTCCTAGGGACCTTGACCCGACGAAAGGAGTGTTTTGTGACTATCGGTTTATCACCCTTCTAGCGCATTCTAGGTACGCCAAGCGGAAGGGGAGTGTGTTCAAGGGGGCAAATGTAGAAAAGCATTTCCCATTCCAGACTGAGATGCCCCAACAAATCCAAGAGTTCATGAAAAGAGAGAATCTTGCAGGGTGGTGTGAGCTCGTAAAGGGGAACGCGAGTTCGGAGCTCATGTGGGAGATCTACTCAAACGCCGAGTGGTCTGGGTATGGGGAGGATGGAGAGTTAGATGATCGTAGGATCATATACGCCCGTAGGAATTTTTTTTTTTTTCTCTCCGGCTAGCATAGCCGCGGCCCTACAATGGCCACCACTCGAGGGCGACTGTCACTTTGAGACCACCATGAAAATGAACGTAGAGGAGTTAGTGACCGCAGTGTCAATCTTTGCCTTTGGTGGGGTGACGGGAGCGCCGTGGGATACTCATGCGAGTCAGGACGTTAGAAAGTGGACGGTTTCGGCCAGACACTTACTTCGTCGAGCGCGTTATTTAGTTAACATAGTGGAGGCATGGGTTGAGGGCGTTTCGACCCAGACCGACATACGGTTTGAGTGGTGTGTTATGGCTATGTGTTGGTATGAGGGCCATCGATTCAACGTCCCGAAGCGCATTTATTTGAGTTTTCGATCGAGACTTCGGGACTCTAACCGTCGGGCAGCCGGGTTTGGATATTTGCTAAAGCACTTGGCCACTAAGGCTGGTGCCGCGTTTTATGGTGGAGACCGTGCAGCCGAACCCCCGAGATACTGGACTCAGGTACCCGACCCGAAGAAAGATGAGGTAGTCGTCGAGAGCAGCCGGCCCCCACCAAAAAAGGGGGCTCAGAGGGGCGGTAAGGGTAAGACCCCGGCTGTGAGTGAGGAGTCGAGTCCGTCTGTCGCACCTAATGCTAGCCTCGAGGCCACTTTGCAGGCCATGCAAAGGATGATGATTGCAAATGAGAAAAAGGCCGTGGCTCGAGGGCAAGAAGCAGAGAGGAAAGCCAAGTCAAGGGCTATGCATGCGCGACGGAACCAGCGCCAGCTCGGTGACATTCTGCATAGGCAGAATCAGTGGTTACACGAGCTTGGCAGGGCAGGCGGGGTGACACTGACTCCGGAACCTCAGATTTTGATGTATTTGTCGAGTGACCACTCGGATGGCTCGGAGGAGAGCGAGTAGACCAGCCCACCCTCGCATTGGAATGCTGAGTCCCTTTGTTTTATCTCTGAATTCGTTGGGGACAACGAAGCATTCTAGTGTGGGGGTGAGATTTTCTGAATATTAGCCAAGTCCGTGTCTGCATGAACCAATTGCATATAGGATGTTTGTGTCGTAGTGTGTTTCGTATTCTTTGTCGTAGACTGTGTTTGTGTCATAGTGTTGTGTGATATATATATATATATATATATATATATGTGTTCGTATTATATGATTGCACGTTTTCGTACTTTGAGTCCACCTACCCAAATTGAGTCAGTTTCGAGTCTTCTTTCGAGTCGGCCCATGCATATAGAGTAGGAAATATTATCTAAAAAAAAATAATAAAAAATAATAAAAAAAATATAAAAATTTAAAAATTTGAGAAAGGGCAATCAAAAAGATCCTAGAATTGGTAAAATCGAGGAGTGTGAGAAATTTAGGCATAGGGCGTGACTTGCGACCGAGATAGACAATGTGAGTTCCCCTTAGTACGTATAGAGAAACTTTCTTTACGAGAGTGCCTACCTATTTTTATACACTTACTTGATTTTCAAATCTAAAGTGTGTGCCTAGTTTTCTTACAAGAGTTGAGCTAGGTGTGAGCTAAACAAGCCGAACATTCATGTGTACGTCTTAGGTAGTCGCCAACCCGCCTCGTAGTGGCACACAGAACAGCTGTGCGAGGTGTGTATTAGAGCACTCACTGCTTATAGAACTTACCTTGTAGGACCACTAGTAAACCCTGTTTCGAACCTTGGATTCTTTGATAACCTCTGGACTTAGGGTGACGATTCTTGGCATTCATCATTGATTGGTTAGAATCACCGCTTTAGTGCGTCACGAGGGTGTTTGTAGTTGAGGGGGTTCGATGAGGGAGTACTTCATGATATATTTGTGTGAGTCTTACGTATCGCATGTACTTCATTTATGATTATCGAGGGGAATGCGAGGGTGAGTGAGAGTAGGCTTGCGCACTTCGGTGTGGCGGTGTTCCATGTCGTTACATCATGGACACAGTTGTGGAGAGCCGTGAGTGCGTGACATCTAATACGCACAAATTAGGTTGGGTGATTTAATTGGTGGATCGTGCTAGGTACTGGATCTCATTCATCGTGGTGTAGGAGGTTTGGATGGATTAGGCACGAGACTTACATTGTTTTGATTACTTGAGAGGGGACGTGACTACATTCGAGTGTGGGGGTGTCGACTTTTGACCACGGACATCGAGATCGAGATTGCGACGACTCCATCCCCACACATGTGATTTGATTTGTTTGCGGCTTTGTTTAGTGGCACCATGTACTTCATAGACTTAGGGGAGGAGGAATTTTATATGTGATACTCATTCATTGGATTGTTTGTTTTCTTCCCCTAACATACTCGTTTGACTACTCTTGGAAGACCACTCGTACATTTGAAAGGATTATGTTGATTGTGGAATTTAAAAAAAAAAATGAGAAAAAAAAATGAGAGAAAAAAAAATGAAAAAAAAAGAAAAAAAAAGAGAGAAAAAAAGGAGAGATGGAATAAAGGAAAGAGATTGAGCTTAACGGAAATCGAGTGGAGGAAGCAACTGTTTCGGTAACGACGGTTTGAATTTTGTGCACGACTCAAGACGGTGGCCACGGGATCGTAACTGTACCGGGGTTTTGAGGGAATCGAGGGCCGGAGACGGTGAGTTTTGGGTTGCGGTTTCTATCATCGTGGTGAGGGTGTGTGAGATGTGGGTTACAATGTGAGAATGTGACGCTTTAGGACGTGTTTCATCATGATTTTCCTTATGTCCCTAAGCCTCAACATTCTAAAACCGTTAGCGGATTAGGAGCTCGTACCTTGGATGTGGCTTAGCCTAGCGTAGCCTCTTACTTATCGTCACACGCGAAGAGGTGGTATACTCTTGTACTTAGTAAAGTTAGGTTTTCTATACGATCTAAGGGAAATTCTTGTTGTCAAGTTTAGTTTCAATTCACGCCTTGTATCTAAATTGATCATCACTCCATGAGAACCGATTTAGGGACTTGAGATTGCCCGATCTCGCCAAAAAGACAAAAAGTTTAGTTTTGTGTGTGTGTGTAAATGTATGTGATTAGGATCGAGTCTAATTTGCATTGCATCATATTGTTGCATGAATCGAGTTGTGAATTGAGTCTTGTTTGCGTCAAGTCGGCTAATATTTGGTTATGTATGCAATATGGTGGGTTGAAAGCTAGTTGAGTTTGTGGCTTGGACATGATGTGAAAGTTGGGATTTGCTCGGGACGAGCAAAATGTAGTGTGGGGGTAGTTGATAACTCCGTTTTCGGAGTTATATTAGTGCTTATTTTGCTACATTTTGCGCGCTTATATTGGAGAATGTTGCGTCTTTTCGAGTAGATCATGTGTTTATTTGAGAAAATGAGTTCGTATGCTAAAATGTGAAGTCCGGGCGTTTCTTGCATTGTTTTACGTGCTATTTATCTTATTTTGTCACATTTGATCTTCGCGGGGTGTTCGTGTTGTGATTTTCAGGGTCGGAGCACGCGAGGAGCAAGTGGATAGAGGAAACGAACTTCGGAAGTAAGGAGAGCTCGAGATTTGGAAAGGAAATCGAGAGTTGATGGATCAAGTGTTAGAGAGGCTCAAGAGAAGATGATACGAGTGTTGAGGCATGAGGAGAGCTCAAAATGGAGGATTGAATGAAGACGGGAAGTGATTCGGAAGCAAGAGGAACAAGTGGGAAGAAGATGGAAAAATTTGATGAAGCAACTAGGTCGCATGACCTAGTTACTAGGTCACACGACCTAGTTAGCGATTCCAGCTTGTTTCAGTAGGTCATGCGACCTACTACACAGGTCACACGACCTGTTCTGGGCAGCACAGTAGGTCGCACGACCTACTTAACTAGGACACACGACCTAGTTCGGGCAGAGTTTAGTTTGTAACTTTTTGGGGTTGCTTTGTAATTACTCCTAACTTATTCTAAACATTGGGAGAACGTATTAGACTTGGTTAGGGCATGTTTTTGGGCATTATCACGTACTCTATCACATTGAAGAGAGCTTGGAGCTTAGGAGACGATCAAGGAGGCTTGGAATCATTCGTTTGACTTCTAAAACTCCGTTTCTCCTCTATTCTTGTTATTTGATCACGAAACTTTGTACGTGAATCATGTTTTTGAGTAGCTAAACACTTTTCTCAGGGTATCTCGTAGGGAGCTAGGGTTTGATCACGATATTTGTGATTTATGGATTTGATTTCATGCTATTATGCTTAATTGATGAACTTTTTATCTAGCTTTGTGTATTTTATGTGTTTAATTCATCTTTGCTATCAATAGACGTATTGTTAGGATAGAGCTAGGTTATGAATGTTAGAGACATCAATATTCATTGCCCGGAAAATTGAAATACACACTAGCCGTATCTAGGGTTGAGAAATCTTGCTAGTTAGCTAAGAACGAAGAGTAGATTAATGATCTTAATGCATACTTGAACCTTTTTAGGCTAGAGACATCGGCTTTGCTAGTTTAAGTATTGGTGTTGGTTGAGACATCTTCAACACATTCATGCTCGTTTAGCTAGAATAATAAATCATCGTATTAACAAAACATAAATCCAATGTCGTGTGAAATACCTAGTGACCCGTAGAGATATCCTGACTTTTCCAAACTTTGAGAAATTGTATAATCGTTCATCTTTATTAATCGTGAAGCAATTCAATCGATTAATTGAGATACTTGTTTTTAATTTTAGTAGGATCATTAGAACAAAACAACTGCGCTTTGCCCACACAAAGAACAAACTTAATAGCTAATTTACGACGAAGTCTCTTGGGTTCGACTACCCGGATTTCCGGAATATTATCACTACACTGACATATATAAG
This sequence comes from Linanthus parryae, assembly GCA_023055425.1. Classification (NCBI taxonomy): domain Eukaryota; kingdom Viridiplantae; phylum Streptophyta; class Magnoliopsida; order Ericales; family Polemoniaceae; genus Linanthus; species Linanthus parryae. The sequence continues at coordinate 17,936,641 of JALGPY010000012.1, read as the reverse complement.
AATGCTCTAGAGCCACTCTGGCTTCTGTTGCAACAACATGGATATTTTTTCGTTCTTCATGTATTTAAGGGTCCAATAAGTGGCGCAAGCTGAGTGTAAAATACTCGATCAAATAAAAAAGTTCAAGAATGCCAACGACATCGACTCAACACAAGCATAAAATCTATAAAAATAATCAAAGTTAACGGTTATTGAATCTTAAATTGAGGTACCTTTTTTCATAACAAGATTATACACCAAAGATAATAAACATGAAGATGTTATATTCAGTTTTTTTAAGTTGAAGAAACCAAACCTTATATAAGATTTAAGCAGCGGGGAGAAGAAATGAAGAAGATTTAAGAAGCGGAGAGAAAATATGTTAAAATTCCATTCGAAAACTACTGAGAGAAGTGACTATTCATATTTCTATGGTTGTTACATTAACGTTTATTTGAATCAACCAATGACAAGGAAAATTAACAGCTAACCCCATATTAAGTCAAATAGTATCATTAGGGAAAACAAGAATGTTCTACTAGGGGTGAAAATGGAAATAAGCAAACAGCTGAAATAAGATAGAAACACCTTCAACTTACATAGTAGATTGAAGAAGAGTGGATTGCCAAGAGGCTTTGTAAGTATGCATGTAAGCTGGTCTACACATGATAAACGCTGCAAAACAATATCTTGAGCTTACATAAAATTACAGGAAATGTGGCAATCAAACCTTATGTGTTTGGTTCTCTGATGACACAAAGGGTTATGAGCTCGGGACAACCTCACCAATATGCATCTCCGTATGCAGTAATGGTGATAGAATAACTTCTCGGAAAGTGCATGGTAGCCCTGGATTACGACAATTACCTTTTGTTATTGTACATGGTAGCTCCGGATTACGACAATTTTAGGGTATCTGGATACCTTTCAGGGTACATGGAGAAAGACTCGCCATCTCCATGTACGAGTTATTAAGTCCCAAATTTTAATGTCCAGGGTATTCATAGCTTCAATCAGGTGTCAAAATCATTTAGAATCGAAAGAGAAATCACCAGATTAAGATTGTTGGCTACTTGCCAGAAAAACGAAGCACCCAAGGATAAATAATGATTCAAAACCGTTTCTGGGCATTCTTACAGGGTCTAGGGAGTCTTTAAATCATCTAGGGAGTGGATTGATGCAACAAGAACCAAGATTAAGAAAGAATTGAAGCGTTGCCGTAGCTACGGTAGAAGGAATGCAATTTTCGGCGACTCCTCTGTAGATTCCGGCGATGCTTCGGGTTTATGTCGAGTTGGAGGCCAATTCTGCCCTGATTTCCTGATTCATTCCTCGGTGGTTTGGCCAATTAATAAGGGTCTATTGCTCCCCGATGCCCCCACGACCTTCTACCTATAGCAGCTTCTGGATCTATGGAGGTTGGACGGTGGAACCGTGGTGGTGGCGGCTATCTTTATGGTTGAAGAAGAACACGATGATGATATTGATGAAAGTGGAATTTCATGATGTAAGAGACAACTATGAGTTGTTATATCACACTGGTGAGGTGGTGACACCTCAAAGGATGAGGTGTCACACTCATTTTGTGAGACATTGCCACTTGGGGGGAAGGTGGTGTATTTTAGGGAACTTGAAGGGTAAAATTAGGGGTTATTTACCTATGTTGTAAATTGAAAATTCACCCGGTATCCCATAATATTCTCATACTATCCCCCACATTATTCTAAAAATCTTACTTACTAGATGCAAGCTGGTACGAAAATTTGAGAAAGTAATATAGTAATCCTAAAATTTTGAAATATTCCAATTAAACCCCTTTCAAAAATTTCAGGTGTTCTACCCCCCTTAAAAGATTCTCCTACCCCGAATATCACCTAACCATACCTATGCCTTGTAACCTTTCATTAATCCAATTATTCCATTTGCGGGTTCTCTCGCTGTACAGCTCATCTTCTCATGAACTCCCACTTGACATAAGTACTCAACTAGGTTGCAAGTATAACCTCCTACTCATTCCCTATTGAGTTAGTAGCTAACTTATTGCCGAATCCATCACATAGCATGCCTTCATTCTCCTGTTTGGACCACAACCCTTCGAAGCTTTGTTCCTATACCCTAGTCCTTTTAACTTCCAGAACATAGTTCTCCGATAACCTACTCTCCCTATTAAAACCTTGTTATGCCTCCATCCTCCAGGATTGTTTCACCATTTACGGTCTTTTATGGTCTTAATCGTCGCCATCATCACTGTTCATTCTCTATTTTAACGTTTCGCTACCTTGCATGGATCCTATGGAATAACTACCTTCCCAGTTATGAGATCTTCATCTCTGTCAAATTCCTATATGAACACCTTAAGTCAATCTCCTCTTTTAATCTGGCAGAATATGGCATGTCCTACAATGAGCCTACCTAGGTAACAGATTTAGGAATTTTTTCCCATGATCTATCGACGACCATTTCAGGGTGTTAAACAATCCGTACCTTCCCTTTTTGGTGTTAGAACATTCTTATGTCCATTTGGTCTTCCATGGCACCTTAATTTCTTTTCTAATGCTTGCACAAATTCAAACTATTGTCTAACTCAACACTTTATTCCTCCGATTCCTTGATCTAGCCAGCATTGATAAAACCCCTTTGATTTCGCCCTACTGTCTTCGTGTACCTTGCCCCACTATGGTTTATTTCCTTCATGTTGTCCTTTCATCACCTATTTAAAACTTCTGGCGTACCGCTCATAATTTGTGCCCAAAATCATGCTTAGACTCACTTACTAACCCTGCATGCCACGGTTATTTTTGTCCCATTCTTCATAACCCTACCATATTCCCACAAACTCTTCCCAGCTATAGACAATCTCGTGGTGATGCCTGACATTTCAAGCCTTAACAACCCCTTCCTCTATTTCATATTCCCAACTCTCCGGATTACGTCATTAAACCTTCCATACCATATTCGATGTTCTAAAGTACGCGTATCCCTTCACTTATTCTTAATACGATATACTACCATGTCTTAATGCTCTATCTGTAATTATTTTTCCTCTACTAGCGTATCATATCCCTTATTTATTTCAATTCCCTACAGATACCATATCCAAACCTAGGACGCCCGACAAGGCCATCCAACTACAAGTTTGTATCCCAACATAACCACTACAGTTCCTTGCCAGTTATGTTTGTCGGTATAATCTCTTATATTCTTATACCAGCTTTCCCTGGCTGACACACGAACAGTCCCAAATAATATTGTTGATAGACCAACATGACTCATACAAAGAATATTATACGCCACCCCTTTATCTCATACCAGATTATCCTGATATCAATACCATTCCCATATTACTTTCATCGCCAATGCTATTTCGCAGAAGTATACAATTTTCCTTAATATGCAAGCAATACGACGATTATAAAACCTCAACTTGAGATTTTAACTACATAGACCTACTTAGCCCAAAATGCACTCTTAGCACTCCCGTCAGTGCTCTCCCCAACCATCCTACTCCAGTTTTAGTCTTGTTTCCTATCAAATTTTAATTTTGAAAACAATATCCACCTATTAATTAAGTCTCTAATTCTGTCTTTTCACAGAACTAATGATCGGATACCATCTGTAACACCCCATCCTAGAGAATTACACTTAGATTCTCCAGACTCTCTAGAGATTTCCAACGCTAAGCATGGAAGTTCTCAGCAAGGAGACTAACCCTAACGGTCTGTTACAAGACAAAATTAAAGAAACTGAAATTTATAAAAAAAAAACTTACTATTATAGCTTGTAGACACTTGTGTGATAATCCTCTAAATGATGACGTATCTCCCGAACCTGCGCGTACTCACATGCCAAGTATAGAAGGCAGTGATGTCACAACATGATTTTATAATAACCAAAATAGAATTTATAATGAAGTAATGATAAACATATTTGAAACGTATAACATGTGTTTGTTAAACATGTGTCCCAGTAACTTGACCCACATCAAATATCACGAGATTGTTCTACCAGTAGTTCAAGTTATCCGTTCAAACCAAGTTATGAAAATTCCATATTCAGTTCCCCATTTCTGTACCACCCATGAATCCACCAAGACAAACTAGACCTTGACTGTGTACACCCCCTACTGGATCGTCAGTCCAGAGTGTAGTACCAGTTGCCTACAAGTCGGGAGCTTGCAATGTACCGACTTAGCCCGTAGGCCGTGAATGTAAAGCCCGAAGAATGGGTCCCATAATATTGTATTAATCCCATAGACGGGGTCCCATAGCTGTGTCAAACCCGTAAATTGGGTCCCATAAATATTTGACCATACAAAGGTCAAGGGTACAATAATCGGTTATTAAATAACTAAACAAGATCAACATGAATAGTACTCGTACTTACCTATTTATCTGCATATATAGATATCCACGTTCAACATATTTTTAGTCCATGATTTATGTATCCCTTACTCATAGAGACATGCATAGATCCAGTCTAGTATTCTTCAATAGTAAATAAGCATCCATATGATTACCTGGTAGTCTGCTTAGTATTCCTAATCAGCGATGCTGAGTTTCTAACCCTGCAACCTCTAAACATACAAGTGTACATATACTTAATAGTACATATCCTCATAGCTTCAATCAGTTGTCTAAATCATTGAGAATCGAAAGAGAAATCACCGAATGAATATTGCTGGCTACTCGCCAAAAAAACGAAGCATCCAAGGATCAAAATGATTCAAAACCGTTTTTGGGCATTCTTACAGGGTCTAGGGAGTCTCTGAAACATCCAGAGAGTGGATTGATGCAACAAGAACAAAAATTAAGCAAGAATTGAAGCGTTACCGTAGCTCCGGTAGAAGGAATGCAATGTCCGGCGACTCCTCTGCAGATTTCGGCGAAGCTTCGGGTTTATGTCGAGTTGGAGGCCAATTCCGGGCTGATTTCCCGATTCATCTCTCGGTGGTTTGGCCAATTAATAAGGGGCCATTGCTCCCCGATGCCCCACAACCCTCTACCTATAGTATCTTCCGGATCTATGGAGGTTGAACGGTGGTACCGTGGTGGTGGCGGTTATCTTGGTGGTTGAAGAAGAACACGATGATGATATTGATGAAAGTGGAATTTCATAATGAAAGAGACAACTCTGAGTTGTTATTTCACACTGGTGAGGTGGTGACACCTCAAAGGATGAGATGTCACACTCATTTTGTGAGACATTGCCACTTGGGGTGAAAGGTGGATGTATTTTAGGGAACTTGAAGGGTAAAATTAGCGGTTATTTCGCTATGTTGTAAATTGCAAATTCACCCAATATCCTGTAATATTCTCATACTATCCCCGACATTATTCTAAAAATTCCACTTACCAGATGCGAGCTAGTACAGAAATTTGAGAAAATAACATATTAATCCTAAATTTTTGAAATATTCTAATTAAACCCCCTTAGAAACTTTCAGGTGTTACAGCTACCTTGCGTGAATATTGTTTCAAGCTCCAAAAGATATAGCCCTCCAGTTTTGTTCCCAATACCCATAATCTTCATTTTTTTTCTTTTAAACACACTTATCACTCTCACAAACACATTTATGACTTTTTGTTAGATGAGAAATGGATATCAAATTGAATTTTAATGTTGAAACACACATCACATTGGTCAACCACAGCTTATCACTAAGTTTAACATCTCTAATGTATATGACATGTACAACTTTACTACCTGGAAAATTAACCACAACGTACTGAATAACTTTGTCATTTGTGAATAGACCTGTAGGAGAGCACATATGGTCAATGACTCTACTATCCCTAATTTATGAGTAAGGAAAAACTTTCCCATATGAAACAAAAGAATGAAATGAGTAAACAAATAAATCATCTCATAAATTTCACATGATAATAGAGCACTACCAGTCTGAACTTGAAGGTGCAAATGAGACTTCATATCATTCACAAAATATGGAGAAACGGAACCCGAGTCACTTGGAGTCATGCTTGACTTTTCCATTTTGATGTGTATTAAGTAAGGACACAGGTTGTTTCCATGGATTGTATGTAAGAGTACTGTTATTTCCTTCAGCATCTGATGATCTTGGTAAAGTCACATGTGGAATAGAAGCACTCACCGAAAAACAGGACACCACGAAAAAATTGTCAAAAAACTATATTGTTTACCTATCTAAATTATTGAATCAAAGTGACGTAGTTACAAGTTGAAAAGTAAAAACAGGACATTCCAAAAGAAAATAGGAAGTAGAACTCTAAATTTCCTTTTTTATTATATAAATGTACAAAATAAATCATGTAATTTTTTTCCATACATATAAAACACCATATAAAAAACTTAGACAAAATTTAATTATATAAATTAAATTTTATAATTTCTTTTTTTTTTCAATATTTCACTTTTTTAGAATGGCTATATTTTCCTATTTTACAAAGAAGTTTAAGTAACTTTTATTTTTACTGTCATTAAAATTTGAAATTCGTTAAATGCACAGTTCCTTTTAAGTATTATGAAGATGGAAGTGTTATTATTGTAATTCAAAATGTATAAATTAAGAAAAATAACTAATGCCAAATGACAACGCAAGAACGAGTAAAACTTTTTTTAAAGCAAGAACGACTGAAACTGAGAAGCCATAAAAACTCTTTCTAAATACTATTTACTAGTATGTAGTATTAATATACATTGATTTATTTGGTAACGACCATTCCAGTTTCACAAATGTAGTCTCGTTCGTTTAATTTTTCATTACATTAAGTATATGTTTTTCTTCTTGTGATATGTATTGCATTAGATGGAAATATTTGTTTTTGAATTTAGAAAGTCTAGTTTGGAAATAATCCTTTACCTGTTGTGATTTGCAAAATGAATGTTTGAAGTTAAATTCTTTCCCTTTTGAGCTTTAATAAGAAATTCGTTGGTAGTAATGTCACATGTCACACTATAAGAACACGAATTCAAACAATCCAACCTTTTTCTATAAAACAGTATGTACTATAAAATTGTGTGTGTATATATATTTGATATGTTATGCCAAGCCAAAAAGATCCTTCAAAATCGCAGATGGGCCATAACTTATTGGTAGAGCATTTGAAGTCTCTGCATGAGATCTCAGGTTTATACGTGGCTATGATGTAATTCTCGAAAAAAAAGGCCCTTCAAAATCTGAGCTATTGCGTGGTATTAGTTCCAAGGTCTAAATGCCTTCTCTCTGATATTTAACCGTTACTCATATCATCTCTCACTTCCGAAACACCCCACTCTCGAATCCCCTTTCTCCAACTCCCTCTCTCTCCCATACCTCAGAATTCCATCTAACCGTCTCTTAGTAAGTTTATTAGGTTTCCTCTTTACAGAACAAGAAATAACTAGCTTTAATCATGGCGATGATGGGTCTGGAGAGATTGGTGGTGAATCTCAAGTCCAAACTGCAGAAGTCTCTCAAGTTCAAGAAACCTTACGACAAGATTGAAAAGAGCGACAGCATGAGGGTGGAGATACGGAGCAAGAAAGCACAGAAGCTAGTCCAAGAAACGCTCAGGATTGCAGATTCACCCAAAAGCAGAACTTACAATTTCTAAAGTATGTTTTCCATATTCCAAGTACATATGTTCAGGAAATAGCTGGTTTATCTTCTATGTCAGGAACATATGGTGTATAAACAAGTGGATATAATCCACTAATTGTTTAAATAGTGCATGGCTAGTACAATATCATATCAGCCTTGTTGATGCAGAGTTTTTATTTTTGAACTGCTTTGCTTTGTTTTCGATGAATCACTATACTTATTTTACCTATAATTGTGCAAAATAGAATGACAAGAATAGAATGTTCATTTATTAGCTCATATGAATGGGATGACAATCTGAAAACAAGCACGTGTTCGATAAAGCAAATAATTTCATCTACGGATTGGTGTAACGAGTGTGCTTAGTTATGACGGATACTCTTAATATATATTTTTTGTCCAAATACTCTTAATATTGACAATCAAAACAGACTAGCACGACGATTGAGTCCGGTTAAATTCACATTATCTTTCTATCCATTTTATAGAATTTGGCATTGCTAGTTTACGTCGGTCTTAGACTGAGCGTGCTAAACACTCCGAGCTGATATGGAAAAGAAACAAGCATCTCTCAAATGATTCCGTTGTTTTGACATTGTTGGATTGTCGACGGTCCCCATTATTACCATTTATTCTTGAAAATATGGAGGTAAATTAGTAAGAGTACCATCAAATTTAGCCCTGAGCACCAATAATAGGAGAAAAATGTTCATTATACTTAAGTAATTATACTTGCACATTTTATGCCTTGATAAGATAAGTATGATGATATGTTACTAATAATCACACATAATCAAATTGTTTCAATATGCACATCACCGTAGCCAGTTATAAGTAGCATTTTCTCAGTAATATTGGAATCCTAATTGGAATTGCCCATTAAGGAACAATTTGTTTGCACCTAGCTTCAATTCCTCAGAGTTTAAAGTCCATAAATTACTCAGACTATCATTGTCCTTACAGTTTGAATAATGAAACCTCTATTAATCACAACATTGAAATTATGAAGCACTTGCCAACTAAAATTCCTCTTTAGGCTCTTAGGTTTGGTGGATTAGGTCCATCAAAAGGGACAGGAAGAAAGGACCAAAAAAATAATATGATTGGGAGAGAGAGAGAATGGGCTTGAAAATTGAGGTCCTTTTTAGCATCAATGTATGGTGGTGGTGATTAGGATGTTGTTTCTACATGGACTTACCTTCTTGTAGGTATTAGAAGGATTGTGTAATTTGAACTTTCCTTTTACGAAAGAAGATGCACATCCATTCCACCTGGCATTTCATATCATTCAAGAGCCAATCTAATAAGTTTGCACACCCTTCATCAGCTTTCCCCATTCCGGCCCATGACATTGCAGTTTCTGTCAAACGATGACTTGTGGCTCCCCAGATTGGGGTCTAGGTGATCTGTCATCTTCTTGCTGGGTTCTATTTAGTTGAGTGAACGGAAGTGTATTGCATGTCTCTTTTCGACGTGACCACTGGAAAGGGCCATTGTTGTCAATTGAACGAATATCTCTCTATATAGAGAGAGATTGTTCGTATTTGATTTGATTTATTGATTAAACAAACTCAAATATGAAAATGTTTTTTGTTAATTAAACGAGCCGAACAAGAGGTTTGTTCGTTATTGTTCGCGAACAAATTATAATAGTATATATGTATATATAGTTAGGAGTAAGATCAAATTATTTTTTCTTCTTTATGAGTAATTTTCTAAAATCGAACGTAATTAGTGTAGATCTTTTTAATAGAAGCTTGGCCTTTTATTTAGGTTAGAAAAAGAATTTTTCGATAATTTATCAAATCATAAATACTCTCTCCGTCCCGCAAAGATAGTCCATATTTCTATTTTGGTATGTCCCAAAATGATTGTCTACTTAGATTTTTTCAAGGTAAAAAATATAATGAAGTTACAATACAACTCATTCATATTCAGTGCACCAAGGCTTGGAGAAAACATAATCAATGATAATAGTGAAAATAGCTTGTCAAAAACTTGTAGTGGGATGCATTTATTGCATGTCTCCAAAAAAAAATTGTAGTTTAAAAAATTGACTATTTTTGCGGGACGGAGGGAGTATTTACTTTACGTTCTGTTATTTTACTTTATAAGAATCAAACCAGATTCTTCGAGTTTATCATTGGCACAAATAAGGCATAACTACATATCAATACATTTTATGTTATTCTTTCTTTACTTATTTTATTTGAAGTAATAACAATGTGATATTTTAATTCAAGAATTCTTGACTATTTATATTAATCCAAGAGATATACAAGTTCGTCAAACCGAATTCGAGTCATAAAACGAGTCACGAGCCAAACAACGAACAACTCGAACTCAAGCAGGATTTTTCTGTTCGACTCGAGTTCGTGTTCGGCTCGTTTAGCCGCCGAGCTAAACGAGTCAAACCCAAACGAGAGATATTTGGCTCGTCTCGTTTACGACCCCAGTGCATCATGTCACGAGTTTTATAAAGTTTATAGGACTGTGTTTTTATAAAGACTGATATTTCATAATTTCTACATTTATACAGATTCTAAAAAAAGAATCTCGATTTATATGTGGTAGTACAATTTTTATGAAGTTTATGAGTCATATCTTAATAAAATATAAATATTAAATATTTCCTTAAAGTATGTGGGACCCACAACAAATATACGTAAGACTTCTTCACCTTACGGGTGCTTATGATTTCAAAATAAATCTTAGTAAAACATGTCATGTTTTTGCACAAAGTGCCATACACATAACATGTGTCTAAGTAATTATTTCTTTGCAACTCTTATATCATGTCATGCCCTTATTCAGTAACATGCATTGCATTAAGAGCATTTCCAACCATTATTTTCATTTTTTCTCTATTCTTCATTTTTGGAAAAAAAAAAATTGAACAACCTCCAATCATTCTACCTCTATCTCCCTATTTTTCTATTCTTGAAGAAAGAATAAAGATTTTAGTCTCCAACCAATACAACCAGATTTTATTCTAAATCATAAAATAATATATATCTCTATTTCTCCATTTATGGAGAATGGAGATTTCAGTCTCCAATAGTTAACACTAAAATTCTTTCAAAAAATTATTAATGCTAGTTTCAATTTAATTTTTAGCAATTTAATTTCAATAAGATAATCTAAATTACAAATTTAATTAAAGGATACATCAAATTATTAAATTTCACACAATACATGTCATTCACCATCATTTTCTGTTTGATCACGCATATCCCACAAGAAGTCTATGTCCCCGAATCTCTTAATTTTCAAGTTGGTGCATTCTCTCATGGTTCAAGCTACAGATGCGACTTCCTAGGTGGAGGAAGCCCGAAATAAATTATTATTTCATGTGTTTTCTTAGAATCGTTTTCGATGTTTTTATTTCTAACCATGTATTTTTTCATGTAATGTCTTTATGTTTTTGTTTTTGTAATATTTTTATTTAGTCATATTTTTATGTGTTCACTTTTTTATAATAATGTTTTTTTGGAAAATATTATTTTTTATTTTTATTTATAAGTTAATAGAATGAATATAAACTTATATTATTATTTTTATTTGTAATAGTTAACAATTGTCAATATATCATACTTTTACCAATAATATATATGTTTTAAGTCACTAATATACACAATTATAGTTAAATTATTCATTTTACACGCCGATCGATGAAATGGAGATGAATCTCCATTCTCCATTTTTGTTCTAATTTTAGAGGAAAAAATAGAGAATGGAGATTTTTTTGGAGAAATGGAGGATGGTTGGAGATGAACATCTCCACCTCCAAATAAATGGAGAAAAAATAGAGAATGGAGAAATTGAGATTTTTTGGTCAAACATGGTTGGAGGCCTAATAAAAATCTCTAGTTTTTTGGAGAAATAGAGAAAGAAAATTTGATGTTGGAGACTAAAATCTTCAAAAAAAATCACCAAATATAGAGACATGGAAAATAGTTGGAGATGCTCTAAAACTTGCACATTGACTTCATTTTTTTCTCTCTATGCGTTGTCAATGGAACATATGACTACAACTTCTAATTTTTCAATGCAATAAATTCAATGAACTTAACATGGTTACATTATGCTTTTAATAGAACCCAAAACCATAAACCTTCCAAGGTAACAATGTACCTTTTGATGAATCTCAAATAAATAAATAAATATTTTATGCACTATCTATAACCAAAAGAGTGCTTTACACCCTTAAAATTAGCCTCTCCGAACCCTTCGGAGACGAAAACCAGCGGCGGCAAAAAAACCCTAGCACAATGCAAGCGACGGCGACGGAAACAAGATCGGCAGAGACGGCGATGCGGTCAGACTTCGATACGCTAAGGTTGACAGAGAAGGAGACAGAGGAGATAGTATTCGAAGAGGACTTCTGTGCAGCGGCAGAAAAGGGTTTTGAGTTTTGCTTAATTGCAAGACTTTTAACCAGTGAAGAAATCAATCCCAGACCTGTTAGAGCCTTCTTCCGACGGATCTGGAACAAAGGAGAACTTATTGAGTTTCTATATGTAAGTCGCAACACCTTCCTCCTTAAATTCCCAACTAAAAGTCTTATGGATCGTGTTTGCTCTGGGGGTCCATGGGTGTTTGAAGGATCAATACTGTTACTAAAACCTTGGAAGTTGGGTGAAGAAACTGAGAATCCAAGATTTGACTCGATAGACGTTTGGATCCAAGTACATCGTTTGCCTGTCCATCTGACTACAGAGGCAGCCGGCAGAAAAGCTGTCAAGAATGTTGGGGTGGTTCTTGAATCAGATCCTAGAGTAGAAAGCGATGGGATGGAAAACTATGTACGGGTCCGAGTAAGATTGCCAGTGTTCGAAACACTCCCTAGAGGAGTGTACGTAATAATCAAGTGGGAGAAAGTTTGGTTGGACTTTAAGTACGAAAGGATTCCAGCAATTTGCCAATGGTGTGGGTACTTGGACCATCATAGCAGTCATTGTAATCATCTAGAGGAGGGGATAGATCCGGAAGAGGAACCTGGCTATGGGGAGTGGATGCTATTCCAACCCCCTAAGAAAACCAGACAGAATGTGGAGAAGAAAGCGGGAGCACAAGAAAAAACGAAGACCAACAATCATGTCCCTGAAAAGGAGGTTGAAGATATTGACCTCAACAAGAACTTAGAAGATCCAATGGCTGAAGAGATAAACCCTAGCCGAGAAGAGGCAGCCCAGAAGGAGGCTTCAACCCCAGAAGTTGATTCGCCAGCAGAGGCTAGGCCTCGAACAGAACAAAATTCGGAGGAAACAGCCCCCCAAGGGCCGATTCGGGTGGCAGGGGCAGCTCAGCCCAAGCAAACAGTGGTGGGGAACGAGACTGCTACAGAGAAGGGGCAAAGCCATCCGGCTTCTCCGAAGCGCAAGAGTGCACCGGACCTTAGCCCGGCATCTACACAAAAGACAGAGAACTCCAAGAGGAATAAACAGCTTGACTTGGAACGACGTTATCTCGGAGCGATAAGGGGTGGAAAGGAAGAAGGTGGTAAAGGGGAGGTGGTAAATAATAGGTCCCAGAGTGCCGCAAAAACTCTAAACGCGAAATTGGCGGAGGCTGCGAAGCAGCCCCGCCAGGCACAATGAGTCTACTAAGCTGGAACGTACGCGGTTTGGGGAAGCCGCGTGCGGTCCGGGCCTTAAAGGAGCAGTTGAGGCTCCTTTCCCCGAATATAGTCTTCCTTATGGAGACGAAACTCAACAGGTTGGAGATGGAGAAAGTACGTGACAAAGTGAGGTATGCAAGTGGTATTTTTGTCGAAGCTCAAGAGAGGAAGGGGGGATTGGCACTACTTTGGGACAACAAAGTAAAAGTCAAGCTAATCAAGATCTCTATTCATCATATTGACGCTTTGATAGAAGAACAGGATGGCTTTATATGGAGATTAACGGGGGTTTATGGGGACCCGGAAAGAGACCAGAGACATAACACTTGGGAATTGCTGCGGCGTATAGCACCCATGAGTGATAGGCCGTGGTGTCTTTGCGGCGAGTTCAATGAAATCAGGTCAAACATGGAAAGAGAAGGGGGAAAAGAAAGAAGGTATAGTCAAATGCAAGCTTTTAATTCGGTTCTACAAGACCTTTGCCTTGTTGATCTAGGTTTTGCAGGACCAGAGTTTACATGGTCAAATAATCAAGAAGAGGAGAGTCATATCAGATTCCGACTTGATCGTGTAGTTGCAACAATCGAGTGGATGAACAAGTTTAGAGGATCGAAGGTGACCCATGCCACGGGTCTAAGATCAGACCACAGACCATTGCTTCTTGAATGGGGCGGTAAAGTACTCAAGAGACGACCCCGTCGCAGATTTCACTACGAGCGGATGTGGAACCTCCATGAAAGTTTTTCAGAACTGATAACAGATTGTTGGAAGCAAAACAGTGAAAGGCCGCTGCAATATAGGTTGAAAAGCTTGGCCAATCAATGCCAGCACTGGAACAAGAACACATTCGGTTATGTCAGTAAGCGTATTAAATTCATTAGGGAAAGAAAAGATGAGTTGGAAAGGGGTGTTCGAACGAGAGCTGTGGTGGAGGAGTTGAATGCGTTATCTACACATTACGACGAGCTGCTAAGAAGAGAGGAGGTGATGTGGGCACAACGAGCACGTGCGGACTGGTTAAAGTTTGGCGATCGTAACACCAACTTCTTTCACAAAAGGGCCTCAATAAGAAGAGCTAGGAATGAATTTACAGGGCTGGAAGATGAGTCGGGCAAGTGGGTAACCACGGAGGCAGAAGTAACTAACTGTCTAGAAAACCACTTCAGGCAGATATACAAATCAAGTTCCCCGACAATGGAGGAGATTAATGTTGCAGTTATGGAGCTAGACAAAGCAATCCCTGATGCAAAAGTCTCTGCACTTGAGGAGCCTTTTACGAAACAGGAAATCACTCACGCATTATTCCAAATGCACCCGGACAAGGCGCCAGGTAAAGATGGCTTTTCAGCGGGCTTTTTTCAAAAATTTTGGGGGCTGGTGGGACAGGACACGGTGCAAACCTGTCTTGAAATTTTGAATAATGGTGCTGATCTGGGTAGCTTTAACCACACTGTTTTAGCATTAATCCCAAAAACTAAACAGCCCCGCAAGCCGGTTGACTATAGACCGATCAGTTTGTGCTCAATTATCTACAAAATCGTGACAAAGGCAGTGGCAAACAGAGTTAAAGCAGTTCTAGATGATTTAATCTCTGAAAATCAATCGGCTTTTGTGCCAGGACGGCTTATCACGGACAACATTTTAACGGCGTTTGAGGTCATCCACACTCTTAAAACGAGAAAGAAGGGGAAGAAAGGGGTTCTAGCTCTAAAAGTCGACATGTCAAAAGCGTATGATCGGATAGAATGGAAATTCCTACAAGCTGTCTTGGAAAAATTTGGGTTCGGCCCTAATATTGTGTCTATTATCATGAGATGTGTCACTACGGCGCAATTTGAATTTGTCCGAAACGGAGCCTTAATGGGGAATGTTATTCCCGAGAGGGGCCTAAGGCAGGGATGCCCACTCTCCCCCTATCTTTTTGTACTTTGCTCGGAGGTACTATCGAGTGCTATCACTTCTGCAGTCAGAAGTAGAAGCATGGCAGGAGTGATAGCATCTCGGGGAGGACCAGTGGTCTCCCACTTATTTTTTGCTGACGATTCCATATTCTTTTTACAGGCAACGATACAGGAGATAATAACGCTACAAGAAATTCTTGACAGATATTGTAAAGCTTCAGGGCAGCTTATAAACTTCGAGAAGTCAGCAATTGTGTTTTCCCCAAACTTGGCCGAAGCAGCAAAGGGAGAGATAAAGCAGCATTGTGGTATCCCTGAAACAGACAAGCACGATAAGTATTTTGGATTGCCAACTACTATTGGTAAACAAAAATACACAACTTTCTCTTATATTCTTGATAGAGTGGATAGTAAGCTCAAGGGTTGGAAAGAAAAATCGTTATCAATAGGGGGAAAAGAGGTGCTAATCAAAGCGGTTGCTAACGCAATCCCAAGTTATGCCATGTCTTGCTTTAAACTTCCCGAAAATGTGTGCAACAAAATTGAAGCCAAAATTCGACAGTTCTGGTGGAGTAACTCTAAGAAGAATCGGGGTATAAACTGGATTGCTTGGAATAAAATGCAAGAGCCGATAGCAAATGGGGGACTGGCTTTTAGGGACTTTAGAGTATTCAATCAGACCATGCTCGCGAAACAAGCATGGCGGATACTAACTAAACCAGAGTCTCTAATGAGTAAGGTCATGAAAGCTAAATATTTTGCAGGCAAAGATTTTTGGGAAGCTCAAGAAGATAACGCACCTAGCTATGCTTGGAGAAGCATCTGCTGTGGGAAGAGATTGCTAGCAAGGGTTTAACAGCCCTGCATTTAATTACCTGCGTTGTCTTATTATATGTGCACATTAGAACTGCATACTTGCATGGGGAGATTTGATTTATAATTGCATTGGGTGATTTGATTTATGCTTAGGCGATTTGATTTATACTTGCATGGGAAGATTCGTTTTACTTTAAGCTTCGGGGACGAAGCTTTGTTTTAAGGGAGATGTGATGTAATACCCCGGTATCTTAAGGGGGTATTTTTGGGAATTTTGCGAATCTTTCCGGCCGTTATTTGAAGTAAAAAAAAAAGTTATCTTGTTAACTAAATATTTTTCCTCTATTGTTGTTGTTGGTTGTTGTTGTTATTATTATTATTATTATTATTATTATTATTATTATTATTATTATTATTATTATTATTATTATTATTATTATTATTATTATTATTATCATTATCATTATTATTATTATTAGTTTTAACAAAAGTATTTTTTTTCTTATCTTGGTAAATAATCTTTCTTCCAATTACATATTTATTAATATTACTAGTCTGTTATTATTATTTTTATATTTTTATCGAAAGTATTTTCTCTAAGATGACATTTTTAGTAAGTTTGTGTACAATTGTTAGTGAAGTGTAGCGGGTCAGGTAACGTTTATAACGTGTCAAAAAGTGTAGTTATTATTTAACTTTTGCGTAGCGGAGCACCGCGTCATGTGGTACACCCGTAGCACCATAACCTTCCACCCCCATCTTCTTCCCCATTCACTCTTTACACAGAGAGTTTGTTTCCCGAGTTCTCCGGCGACCACCAAATGGAAAGTCAGAAAATCGACCTCAACTCTTCCAATTTTCTTCCCAATCAACGCCAATTCAACTAGAGACCCAATTCTATGCATTGATTCGCCATTTTGACATACCAATTTGGACCCAAAAATGCCCCGCCGGATTTGATTTCTCGACTGGGTTTTCACCCAAATACACCAGCAACTCTCTCACCCTCTCTCTCTCGTGTCTCTCTCACACTCTCTCTCTCGCTCAATCTCTCTCACGCTCTCTCTCTCTCGCTCTCTGTTTTGGCCGAGAGAACCCAGCAGCCGCCAAGCCCAAGGCCGGCGAACCGAGCGCCGACCCAGGACCGGCGCTGCCCAGCCGGCGAACCCAGCGCCCGACGCCGTCCGCCCCCTCCGCTTCCCTTCACCGTCGTCCTCCCTCGCCGGCGAGCTAGAGGACCAAAGCCCAGCCGCAGCAGCGGCGGATTTGTTCCCCGTCGACTCCATCGTCGCCATCATCGTCCTCGTCGCCGCCGTTTCCTTGGTTGCCTCTCCCCAATCGGTAAATCAAAAGAAATTTCCCTATTGTCTTCATTCATTTCACGGATGCCATGATTCTCCCCATAGCTTTGAGTTTGGGCATGAATGTGAAACATGGGTGTGGTTGTATATGCGTACAGTGGGTTTAGTTGGTGGGGATAAATTGATTTTGGTTTTTTGTTTGCAAACTTGGGGGTATTTTCTGCATGATTCGGAACTTGTGGGGGGTGAATATGTATGGTTGAATATGAATGGGGAGATAATGTCATTTACAATATCTTTGTTATTTTAGTGCACCTTATGTAATTTTGATTTGTTTCATTTATGTTGTTATAAGGTGTTTTGTACACTTTTAAATGAAAATTTATGAACCATTTCTGAAAATAAATATTTAGCTTCAAAAGGTTAAATAGTAGTTTATGAATTACGTAAATACAATATTTATATTGTGATTTACCAACTATTTAGTCTTGTGTCGAAAATTAATCCTTTTCACTTAATAATGTTATTTCCACTAATATAACATTTATAATCAACATTGTCGAGTTTTAGCTCTTGTTGAATTCCCTTTGTATTTATCTAAGCTTTAACTTAAAATAGCTATCTTTATGTATAAAAATGTACTTTCGTAGATCGAATAATTATTCTAGTATATTAAATAGAGTTTTCTTTACCCCAATTCTTACTTTTATTTTATAAAGCACTATTATTATTATTAAATGTGTATTCTAAACGTGCAACTTATATCTAGTAAATTATAAATTGTTTGTGGGAGTATGGGGGGTTGCACTTGCATTTCATACCGGACACTTTAATTGCAATCTATTGTGTGATGTTTATGTGTTAATATAGGATTATGTGATTATTGTAGATTCAGAATTCGTAGGAGACGAACTCGTTGAGGACCCCTACTACTAGTTCCGTGCTTGCTTGTGTTTGAAGTTCTCTCTCTCCATCACCAAGTAAGTACATATGTACAATGTCTTCAACTATCAAAATGTGCTTTGGTGTGAGTTACAATGAATTTTGACATATCGTGCGTTACTCTTCAAAAGTTTACTTCAAAGTTTATATTTCTGTCAAGACAATTTTGGAAAGACTGTTTATCCTGGAAATAAACTGAAAACTTGGATTTAATGAACGATAATGGATATGGGGCGATGTACAGAGGATGTGTGTGAAGGCCAATATGGCCAACGACGCTTATAGGCGATCCTTCATTGGGTTTCATACCCTACCCTATATGGGCTTTATAAGGCGTGGAAACTATAGAGTACTACCTATACTGACGTAGGTCACTGCGGTATAGGGGTGTCGACACTTAAGGTCCTATAGTATGGTTCGAGCGGGGTATGCGTAGGGCTACCTTCTAACGCTCTTGGTGAATTGGGACGTGCGATGTCCCAAGAGGTACCTTTTTATATATTGCATCGTGACCTCTCTGTGGACATACGTTACCCGCTGGGTTTTCATGCCTCAGCCAAACTAAATAAACGAAAGTGGTACTCTTTTATATCCGGATTAATTCCAAAGTTCTCTCAATCATGCTTTCTATACTCGCGTTATTTTAAACAATTTTTATAATCATGTTTGTTCTAGCCAAAACTCTTGTTTTACTCATTGTAGTATGTGCTTACTTAGTTTTTACTAATTAAAATTTTTCTGCGGTCGGCTATCGCTATTTCAAAACCCGCAGGTCAAGAATAAGCTAGCTGAGGTGGAAACGCGCACAAGCAAAGGAGTAGTACCATGCTAGCAAACATCCTTTAGAAATTGTATCTTTTGGATTCAAATGTTGTTTTATCATTTCCGTGCAATAATGTAAGGAAGGTTTTCTCCTTTTATTTTAATAAATTATTCTTTGGATTATCGTTAAGTTGTACTAGCAGGAACCGTAGGATCCGGGTTGTTTCAGATGGTATCAGAGCCGACGGTTCCAACGCTAGTGCGACTTTTCGATTTCCTTTAAATAAAGATTAATTATAATTTGAACTTTTTTTTTCAAAATTAAAATGGACATAGGATAACTAAAACTTGGAATTAAAACTGAACAAGCCGGGGATGTGGGTTCGTTTAGTCGTCGTTTAAATTTTCTAAGTGTGTTGTATGACTATCTGAGAATCCTTGTTAGTTAAGATTGGATAAATTGCTATGTGACATGCTACTTGTTAATTTGCTAGATTATGTTATTGGTGTTAAATAATTGCTTTAAATTCCTTAAGTTTATTTCTGTCGAGTATTGAGATTGGCGCTGATGATATTGAGTTCGTGTTCACCACTGATGACGAGGAGTAGGTCCACGCCCATCCCACCCTTAGGGTTATCGTTTATTGCTTTATCTTTACCACGAGAGAGAACATTTCGTTTGTTTTAGGAGTTGCTATTTACTTTTGGAATTGTGTTGTTTCTTTTACTATTTAAATTGCATGGGGATTATTCAATGGGTTGGTTAATAAATGTTTACTTGTTGAAAACTTATGTGGTGTATGTATGTGGAATGGAGTACGTTCTTTTCTATCTGGAGCAACTTTTTTTCCTTCATATCATCTACCTTGCTAAGAAAACAGAATTACCAACTCCTACCCCAAATACCTATCTTCATCTCTGTCCTTGGTGGAGAAGTCATATCTTGTAATACCATGTACCTCGAAGTAAACCTAGAATTCTTAAGAGCCAAGCTACCTTATGATCTGATTCTTTTCAATCTTGGTACCCTAGACATCACCTTAGATATGGACTGACTTAGCAAATACAAAGCAACCATAGAGCGTGCCAACCAAAAAGTTAGATTTCGTGGATCCGAAAGGTGAACGTCTATCCTATAAGAGTATAACCAGTAAACCCAAAGTCCAAATCGTGTCCTCCTTGACCATCATCTCTTAAGTGATGACTACCTCTCCTATACAGTCCAACACTTCGCATGGCCCAATAAAATTGGGGCTCAGCTTTCCTTTACGATTAAAAGCATAACCACTTTTGGTAGGTGAAACCCTTATGAAAACTTTGTCGCCATTCTTGAACTCCAATGACCTTTTCTTGAAACCCTCTCAAGTATCTTGTCGATCACGGACTGCCTTCAGCCTTTACTGAATCATCTGAATATGGTTTGTCGAGTCCTCGACCATTTGTTTTCCAAGAATAATCGTTTCGCTTTTGCCGCGCCAACACGGTAGTGTCCTACACTTCCTCTCGTGCATTGCTTCATAGAATGCCATCCCTAAGCTATCATAGTAGCTCTTGTTATATGAAAATTCGATTAGTGGCAACTTGTCCATCAATGAACCTCCAAAGTCCAAAATTCATGCTCTTAGCATGTCTTCCAACGTCTGAATCGTCCTTTTAGTCTTTCAATTCGTATCTGGGTGAAATGTTCTGCTCAACCTTAGCTCGGTAACCATGTTCTTTTGTAACTCCTTCCTGAAATGTGATATGAAGTTTGAATCGCTATCTGAAATATTCCAGCTAAGTGCTCCGTGTAGTCTTACCACATCCTTGATGTATGCGTCTTCCATTTTTTTTCATGTTTCACGTGTCCTCCACAGAAATGAATCTTGCGCCTTGTTCAGTCTATCGACTACCATCTAGATCTGGATCAACCCATTCGTCAAAACAGGTAAAGCTGTAACAAATTCCATTGAGACGGAGTCCCATTTTCAATCTCCAATTATTGCAATATCCCGCCTAGTCTCTTGTGCTCGGGCATGACATTTTTACAAGTCAAACACCGAAAGTCCCTTTTGACAAAACCAGTAATTTTCCTTCTTCATATCTTTCCACCCGAAGTACTCTTTCAAATCCTTGTATAACTTGCCTTCTCCTGGGTGTACCGATTATGGTGTGTTATGTGCTTCCTTCATAACCTTTTCCTTACTTCCGCGCATTTCATTGGTCCACACTATTTTCCCTTGAATTTCACTCTACCATTTGCCTCCACTTTGAAATCTAGTGCTTCGACTTTGTTGATTCTCTCCTTGATCATTTATATGAAAACGTCTTCTTTCTGTGATTCCTTTGTCTCTACGAAGATTTCCGGTACCATCGTTAAATTAATCGTGGTTCCATTCGTACAGATTTCAATCTCTAGCCTTCGAAACTCTTCGCAAAGCTTAATTGGCAAAACCCACATTGATTTTACCGTATAATTCGTATTCCAACTCAATGCATCCGCTACTACAATTGATTTTCTTTCGTGGTATTGGATATTAATGTCGTAGCCCTTCACTAACTCTAGCCAATTTCCTTGTCGCATATTCAATTCCTTTTACGTTAATATGTACTTCGAGCTCTTGTGATATGTATATTTTTGCAATTCGTACTGTTGATATAATGTCTCCTGATCTTCAGTGCAAACACAAAGATTGCCAACTCCAAATCACGAGCAGGGTAATTCTTTTCATAAGACTTTTGTTGCCTAGAAGCATAAGCGATCACCTTGCCAGTTTTTCTTTGCATTAATACACATCCTAGCCCATGCTTGAATGCATCGCTATGGACTTCAAATTCTCATCCTTCATTAGGTAACGTTAACACATGTGCTGACGTCATCATATCCTTCAACGTTTGTATTGGGTAGACTCCATAACGTTTTTCATGACCCAAACTGAAAGCTTATGTTCCTGACCGAGTCATATCTTTGTTTGCGAGCCAGTCGAACTTGATCTCTTCCTTACCACCACCTCTTCGACCGGATACGATTCGAGTGACGGGGACGCCACTCCTTTTAAGGGAGATGTGATTTAACAGCCCTGCATTTAATTACCTGCGTTGTCTTATTATATGTGCACATTAGAACTGCATACTTGCATGGGGAGATTTGATTTATAATTGCATTGGGTGATTTGATTTATGCTTAGGCGATTTGATTTATACTTGCATGGGAAGATTCGTTTTACTTTAAGCTTCGGGGACGAAGCTTTGTTTTAAGGGAGATGTGATGTAATACCCCGGTATTTTAAGGGGGTATTTTTGGGAATTTTGCGAATCTTTCCGGCCGTTATTTGAAGTAAAAAAAAAAGTTATCTTGTTAACTAAATATTTTTCCTCTATTGTTGTTGTTGTTGTTGTTGTTGTTGTTGTTGTTGTTATTATTATTATTATTATTATTATTATTATTATTATTATTATTATTATTATTATTATTATTATTATTATTATTATTATCATTATCATTATTATTATTATTAGTTTTAACAAAAGTATTTTTTTCTTATCTTGGTAAATAATCTTTCTTCCAATTACATATTTATTAATATTACTAGTCTGTTATTATTATTTTTATATATTTATCGAAAGTATTTTCTCTAAGATGACATTTTTAGTTAGTTTGTGTACAATTGTTAGTGAAGTGTAGCGGGTCAGGTAACGTTTATAACGTGTCAAAAAGTGTAGTTATTATTTAACTTTTGCGTAGCGGAGCACCGCGTCATGTGGTACACCCGTAGCACCATAACCTTCCACCCCCATCTTCTTCCCCATTCACTCTTTACACAGAGAGTTTGTTTCCCGAGTTCTCCGGCGACCACCAAATGGAAAGTCAGAAAATCGACCTCAACTCTTCCAATTTTCTTCCCAATCAACGCCAATTCAACTAGAGACCCAATTCTATGCATTGATTCGCCATTTTGACATACCAATTTGGACCCAAAAATGCCCCGCCGGATTTGATTTCTCGACTGGGTTTTCACCCAAATACACCAGCAACTCTCTCACCCTCTCTCTCTCGTGTCTCTCTCACACTCTCTCTCTCGCTCAATCTCTCTCACGCTCTCTCTCTCTCGCTCTCTGTTTTGGCCGAGAGAACCCAGCAGCCGCCAAGCCCAAGGCCGGCGAACCGAGCGCCGACCCAGGACCGGCGCTGCCCAGCCGGCGAACCCAGCGCCCGACGCCGTCCGCCCCCTCCGCTTCCCTTCACCGTCGTCCTCCCTCGCCGGCGAGCTAGAAGACCAAAGCCCAGCCGCAGCAGCGGCGGATTTGTTCCCCGTCGACTCCATCGTCGCCATCATCGTCCTCGTCGCCGCCGTTTCCTTGGTTGCCTCTCCCCAATCGGTAAATCAAAAGAAATTTCCCTACTGTCTTCATTCATTTCACGGATGCCATGATTCTCCCCATAGCTTTGAGTTTGGGCATGAATGTGAAACATGGGTGTGGTTGTATATGCGTACAGTGGGTTTAGTTGGTAGGGATAAATTGATTTTGGTTTTTTGTTTGCAAACTTGGGGGTATTTTCTGCATGATTCGGAACTTGTGGGGGGTGAATATGTATGGTTGAATATGAATGGGGAGATAATGTCATTTACAATATCTTTGTTATTTTAGTGCACCTTATGTAATTTTGATTTGTTTCATTTATGTTGTTATAAGGTGTTTTGTACACTTTTAAATGAAAATTTATGAACCATTTCTGAAAATAAATATTTAACTTCAAAAGGTTAAAATAGTAGTTTATGAATTACGTAAATACAATATTTATATTGTGATTTACCAACTATTTAGTCTTGTGTCGAAAATTAATCATTTTCACTTAATAATGTTATTTCCACTAATATAACATTTATAATCAACATTGTCGGGTTTTAGCTCTTGTTGAATTCCCTTTGTATTTATCTAAGCTTTAACTTAAAATAGCTATCTTTATGTATAAAAATGTACTTTCGTAGATCGAATAATTATTCTAGTATATTAAATAGAGTTTTCTTTACCCCAATTCTTACTTTTATTTTATAAAGCACTATTATTATTATTAAATGTGTATTCTAAACGTGCAACTTATATCTAGTAAATTATAAATTGTTTGTGGGAGTATGGGGGGTTGCACTTGCATTTCATACCGGACACTTTAATTGCAATCTATTGTGTGATGTTTATGTGTTAATATAGGATTATGTGATTATTGTAGATTCAGAATTCGTAGGAGACGAACTCGTTGAGGACCCCTACTACTAGTTCCGTGCTTGCTTGTGTTTGAAGTTCTCTCTCTCCATCACCAAGTAAGTACATATGTACAATGTCTTCAACTATCAAAATGTGCTTTGGTGTGAGTTACAATGAATTTTGACATATCGTGCGTTACTCTTCAAAAGTTTACTTCAAAGTTTATATTTCTGTCAAGACAATTTTGGAAAGACTGTTTATCCTGGAAATAAACTGAAAACTTGGATTTAATGAACGATAATGGATATGGGGCGATGTACAGAGGATGTGTGTGAAGGCCAATATGGCCAACGACGCTTATAGGCGATCCTTCATTGGGTTTCATACCCTACCCTATATGGGCTTTATAAGGCGTGGAAACTATAGAGTACTACCTATACTGACGTAGGTCACTGCGGTATAGGGGTGTCGACACTTAAGGTCCTATAGTATGGTTCGAGCGGGGTATGCGTAGGGCTACCTTCTAACGCTCTTGGTGAATTGGGACGTGCGATGTCCCAAGAGGTACCTTTTTATATATTGCATCGTGACCTCTCTGTGGACATACGTTACCCGCTGGGTTTTCATGCCTCAGCCAAACTAAATAAACGAAAGTGGTACTCTTTTATATCCGGATTAATTCCAAAGTTCTCTCAATCATGCTTTCTATACTCGCGTTATTTTAAACAATTTTTATAATCATGTTTGTTCTAGCCAAAACTCTTGTTTTACTCATTGTAGTATGTGCTTACTTAGTTTTTACTAATTAAAATTTTTCTGCGGTCGGCTATCGCTATTTCAAAACCCGCAGGTCAAGAATAAGCTAGCTGGGGTGGAAACGCGCACAAGCAAAGGAGTAGTACCATGCTAGCAAACATCCTTTAGAAATTGTATCCTTTGGATTCAAATGTTGTTTTATCATTTCCGTGCAATAATGTAAGGAAGGTTTTCTCCTTTTATTTTAATAAATTATTCTTTGGATTATCGTTAAGTTGTACTAGCAGGAACCGTAGGATCCGGGTTGTTTCAAAGGGGAACTCGATGGCAAATTGGAGGTGGCAATTCAGTTCCCATGACTTCCACCTGGATCCCTCGGGAACCATCTTTCAAACTGATTACAGATAACAATATGATCAATCACCTAAAAGTGGATGATTTTATTGTGAAAGAAACAATGACTTGGAACAGAGAAAAGTTAAATGAGCACCTGCTAGCAGTTGATTGCAAGGAAATCGAGCAAATCCGCTTGCCATCACAACCCACTGGTGACAAAGTGAGATGGCACTACAACGATTCAGGGGTATACACGGTGAAGTCAGGCTATCTGCTGGGATTGAGAGAGAAGCTACATCAGTCAAATTCAGGGGAAAGTTCAACAAAGACAAACAATCTCTTTTCTAAGCTCTGGAAATTGAAAATAGAGAAGAAAATCACGCATCTTGTCTGGCGAGTCGTGAAGGATATAGTCCCCACCGCGGAAAAACTCAGAAGAAGAGGGATAAACATTGAAACGCAGTGCTGCTTCTGCAGGAACCATGAGGAGACGGTGGAACATGTGCTGTTTACATGCCCTCTAGCGACTGCAATATGGGGATCTTTGGACACCCAACACCTCCTTTCAATAAGAGCGACCAGTGCATCAGAGAGAGTCCAAGGAGACATTCAAAGACTTCAAGAGAATGATCTAACTGTCTATTGTGTGTGTATTTGGGCATTATGGCAGGAACGAAACTGGCTACGATTCAAGAATGCTACTACGAGCCCAGAGTCAGTATTATCACTGATTCAACGAAAGATTCAAGAACAAAAGTACAGAAGGGGAGATATTCTTAACCTGGAGATCCAAAAGCCTAGAAACGCCAATCTGAAAATCGAAGATAACAGTCTTCTACTCCAATTTGATGGAAACTGGGATCCACAAACAAGGACGGCGACGGCTGGCTTCATCCTCAGATCTAGAACCGGAGAGTGTAAGATGGCAGGGGCGAAGTGCTTACAACAAAGAGAAAGCGCCAGACAGGCGGAGCTCGTGGCTTGTCACTATGCATTGAAGGAAGGACTGCGGTGGAAAGAGAGGACGATCTTGCTCGTCGGCGACTCAAGCACTGTTATGGATGAACTGGAAGATATCAAGAATGGGAACCGAAGAGAAGAAAGAGGAGAAATGCAGACGGTGGTTGAAGAACTGGCACAGATAATGAAGCAATTCAATGCATTAGAGATAAGGTGTTGGGGAAGACACCTAAACCGCGTGGCCGACCACCTAGCTAGGCACGCGGCGCAAGGAGCTGATGGCGTGTGGCACGAGGCAATACCCACTTGGGTATAAAAATATGCTGATAAAGATGTAGTTCCCCCAGATTTGACTTCTGATAATTAATGAAAGTTGTTTTCTCAAAAAAAAATAAATAAATAAATAAATAAATATATAAATAAATAAATAAATAAATAAATAAATAAATAAATAAAAATTAAAAGATCAAAAATGCCTAAATGAAAGAAAGATGAAAACATAATAAAGAGAAAATCAAACAAGATGATCTAAGCATAACAAAAGATGACAAGTAACAACTGAAAAAATAAACTAAAAAGCTAATCTTAACGAAGAAAGCAAAATACAATGAGAAAAAAAAAAAAAAAAAAAAACTACTATGTCGGAAAAGGTACCAACCTCAACGTACACAAATTATTTAATTGCAGTTACTCGTTAAATTTGATCATGGGTTCTATCCGTGGTTGTTTTGAACAGGAACAAGATCGGGGACGTATTCGAAAATGTGTGGAAAAGACTCGGGAGGAGGCTCGAAAGAGAAGACAAAATTAGCAAAAATGAAGATGAGGCTATGTCCAAGCCTACACGAGGAACTCCTCGTATTGTAGTGGACAAGAAGAAGAAGAAGAAGAAGAAGAGGAGGAGATTGAAAATTTGTCTTAGGCAAGGAAAACGACAGCCACTGGTCAAGCATGGATGAGCCTTTTTTGTAATATCCCTAGTTCTCAAGTACGACACCAATGTAAAATTTGAAACTATGGGGCAATCGTGTAAATATTAAACTTAATTTACCATGTTGGAACGTGGGCATGATTTTAATTTCTAGAATTTGTGGGACTAATGTTGGTTTATTAGAAATAGTGGGGCAGAAGATAATTCTTTAAAAGTTTTTTTAAAGCTAATAATAATTCTTAACCCTGAACTTTCAAAAAACTACACCTACATACCCTATATGGTCAACCACCTAGTCCATCTTCGGGCACCTCACCTTGTGAGGTGTCACCATCCTAAACTTATCTCTCAGCCTCTATAAATTAGCTATATTTATCAAAAAATTCAGCTTCGAAAACTTCAAAGAACATGCAACATCCTCCACCACCCCCCCCTACACGCGCGGGGAATAACCCTCTCATATCTATACTTGTTGTTGAGACTCCCGAGCTCCTGTTATTGGGTATACTTGACGTCCTGCCAGTAGCAAATGCACTAGTCAAGTAATATAAAGTGGAAGTATTTCAATCACGAGTTTATAGATACCACGGAGACAATCTTATCAATTAAAGTACCAACTAAATCTAGTCCTAATCTTCAAGTCACAGGAGAACATTTATTTTTAAATTAAACTAAAAACTTAAAGTAGTACTACCTATGTTACTTCTATATTACACCAGTTTGAATTTTATCACTATTCACTGATTCACTTCGACCCTGGGTAGTAAAATGATGCAAATTTTTTATAATTTTTTCATGGTGTTGTAGAGTAAAAGTTTCTATATAACACGGTGAAAAAATTATCGACAAATTTCATCGTTTTGCTATCCAAATCACCCGGTCAAAGTGACCCAGATACGAGTCAAAAAGTCAAACCGGTATGGTTGAGAAGAACGGAGGTAGTACAAAGTAAATAACTAAGGTTGTATTCGATTTTTGGAGAAGCCATGTTTCTATGATCCTTTAGGGCATTGTGAATCCGATGTTTTGGATTAGCAACACTAAATGTGTTCTCTGTCTATACCACGCCAATTGGTAAGTTGAACCCTCTCTTCATGGTTCTCACCACAACATTCTCGATCGACTACCGATTTCTCGATCCTTGTACCCTACCGACTCCATTATGTTCAGTTCACTAGCTAACGATGGACGTGGTCTCGCTATCTTCTTGTTCCACTGACTAACCGTTCTAAGGGCCGACTCAGCGTATGGGCTAATCTCACAAGTTTTCTCTCGATGGTACTTGGAACTACTATTGTCTAGTTTCATTCTAGCCTAGGGTTGTGTGTCTCTCAGTCACACATCTAAACATCTAAGCCTATCAAGTTAATCACTCCATCAAAATAAAAGAATAGAGTTCAAACTAGAAGAAATGGATAGAAAAGAACAATACTCAACCAAGATTTAAACTATGAAACTAAATATCTAAAAATCCAGAAACTACGGCATAGCCCTAGGTTCGCCATGAAACCAAGGAAAATGTGGGAGCTGCTCATTTTAGTTATGAATGCCATAAACATGTTTGTGTTTTCCATCCAATCTAGAGAAAAAATATTGATCAAACTAGTAATCTTTAATGATCTTTGACAAATATGTGCTTCCAACCTTCCTTCACACCTCCACAAGTGTTTATCCTTATTTCTTTCCGCTATCTTCAGTCCGTAGGTGGTACTTATGATACCGATACATTCCCTTTTGTGACAAGTCTTCACAATTTGAATAATAGCCCCAAAAGAAGAGACTAGCCTGCAATGAACTCACACGATTTCACACCGCAACTGACTTGAGTTGCGTTCAACAGGCACGACTTGATTATTTTTCTCGTACGAGTAGGAATGGTCTGATTTTTCAGTTCTAGAACTCATGCGAGTTGAAGAACTACTTGCACGAGTTGAATCCAGATCCTTGCTCCTTTTCTTCCATCCTTGTCCATTTCTTTAGTTTTCGAGCCTTCTAAAGTACGCTTTATGTTGTGTACAAGGAAATCCTCAAGAGAGATCCAAGTGTACACCTCAAATAGGGGATCAGAGATTATGAACACAGAGGAGTGTAGGGTGTGAGTAGGGAGAGAGTAAGCAAAGATAACTGCAGGAGAGAGAGAGAGAGACAACTTAATGATGGTAAGAGGGCTTAAAAACAGAATTTCGAAGTGAACTCTTGCCATGGAGGGCTAACCTTCCTATATATAGTGGGTAAGTGACCGTCTTGGGGGTTAATGCACCATAAATGGCGGCTTAATGGTAGACCCGTAACGGCACGTTCGACCGTATATATAGGGAACGTTACGCACCTGTCCGCAGATACTGGAGACCCTTATGAGATCGGCCGGGTTTGTAGGACGTGGTCATTAATTCTCTCAAAGCAGTTACAAAGGTTCGCGCGCGAGCTTGTTTGTCATTCGCGCGCGACGGACCTTACTCTAGCCTCCAAACCACTAAGTCCCTACAGGTCATGTGTGGTTGGTACGCGAGGGCCCTGTCTCGCAGCCCTTAAGTGGATAAGTATGAGAAGTGATCTAGTGTATGCGGAGCATGGTCAGGTGTGATGGATGGCTACCACGTGGCTATGATCTGTCTATCTAGAAAGCACCATCTACATTAGCCCCCTTTTGCACGAATGTCACGCGCGCGTTTGCGGTGTAGTCGCGTAAAACCAGTCGTCCCTCGTACTTATCCAAATAAAATTCAAGTCCCTAGCCCCAATATATAGCCATGACTGCCTAGGGTTTTGAGACGTCATATAGCCTTTGATAGAGCGTGGCATGACGCATTTTGCAAATGACCTCCACAAGAGGTGAAAAAGAATCATCAAGACCACAAGAGATATCTTGGCCAGTGGACTGGCAATTCTATAAAATTAGCATTTCAAGACTCGCTTTTCAAGGATTTGTTTGAGGAAGACCAATAGTTTGGCCTCGTAATTCTCGCAGATTGTAACTTGAATCTTTTGAATCAGTCTGACTTTTATGTATGAATTTTGAATCATTTCATCGCTATGCGGCTTTCGCAGTTTGAACTTTTGTAAGGCCGTACGCGAAATTATGCGTATCTGGATTTTGCTTATGGAAAGCACTTTTGATTCGCGGATGTTGAGCGTAATTTTTTCTATCTTGATTAGATAGAATTGTAGTAATAAGGTTATGGCTAACCATCTTGCTAAAACAGATAGTCTTTCAATCGCGTATTGCTGCTATCTAAGCAGATAAGCTTTTTTGATCGAGCATGATTGCTATCTGAACAGATAGGCTTGTATTGAATTTTGCTGCTATCTAAATATATAGGCTTATCAAGAATGGTTGCTATCTAGACAGATTGTCTTAATTAAGAATGGCTGCTATCTAGACAGATAGGCTTAAGGCAAGAAATATTGCTATCTAAACAGATATGTTTCTGATCGCGTAACATTGCCATCAAAGTGATCTCTATATAAACAGACGGGTTAAGCTCATCGTACCATCTTAGGCAAGTACTGATGTCTTAATAGGTAGACTTAAACCCGCGCATTGGTGCTGTCTGGGCAGATAAGCTTTTGATTGAGCAGAGTTGCCACTTAAACAGATAGGCTTTTACTCGCGTATTTATGCTATCTAAAGAGATGGGCTTATATAGAGTTTGGTTGCTATCTAGACAGATAGGCTTGAGTTCGCGTATTGCTGCTATCTTAGACAGATGGGCTTAATTAAGAAGGGTTGCTATCTAGACAGATAGGCTTAAATCTCGCCTAGACAGATAAGCTTAAAGTTTTGCTGCTATCTATACAGATAGGCTTATGTTTGCTGATATCTAAACATATAGGATTAAGTTTGCTGCTATCTAGACAGATAGGCTTGTTTTGATGCTATCTAGACATATAGGCTTAAGTTTGCTGCTATCTAAACAGATAGGCTTAAATATTGCTGCTTTAACACTCCCCTTATTAAACAAGGGAAATTCCTCCGCCCGAGGTGATGAGCCACATTGGGAACGGATAAGGATCGTCGGTTCACAAACCATCGACAATAATTCAAAACATAATTTATTACATTCCAAAAATAGTGACAACTTTTGAAAAGTGAGTACATCTGAAATGATATTACTAGGTGATATTTTAGCAGCAAGCGTTCCTGTCCAGCAATGTCGTGAACGTTCCCCCACCTCAAAAGCCGACGCAGTTTTACAGAAAATGATCAGCAGACGGCTGAGTAAGCTAACACCCATAGCACGTAAACAGATTATGAGGCATGTGACAGGAATAACATATTCGCTAATAAATAAATATCACATATGTGAAGGAATAACGTTCTCGTTGATTTGATGTGTCAAACTTTGTAACAATCTCAAAATCGTATTCTGACCCAAAGACGTGGACCATCTCGGGAAATCACTGTTAATAGCATTTCACATAATAACTTTAAATATCAAGATAATAAATTTCGCTTTTCTCAATGATAATATAATTGAGTCAAGGAGTTCATTTTACTAACTAGTTGATACGGGGCGTGACCATATCCAATCCACAACCGCTTTCTCATAATGTGCAAAAGCACTACCATAACTATAACTCAATCACAGGAGGTTCACATCTTAGCGCCTCATAACCATAACTAATCAAAAGGAGGTTCGCATCATAGCGCCTCATAATCTCATAACAGTAACCAATCACAATATGTCAGAAATGTATCGCATCAGGGATATGGCACAAACCCACGCACAAGGGTTTCCACTTTACATAATTACGAATTTTCTTTCAAGACGTAGAATCGATTAAAGAGCTCTAAACTAAATTTGGTGTGGCAATTAACATAATAATCGATGTATGATTGAGAGAGATATTTTGATTTGACCAAAAAGTGAGCGGTGTGCTACTCTTGGGTAATTGTGGTAACAATTTCAAATTTTGTACTTCCAACCCAATGAGGTGGTCCGTCTTGAGAAATCACAGTTAAAATATAATCTCAAGTTATTTCACAATAGAATTTAGATTCTTTCGGATTCTTATTTAGGATTTGGATACCAATTTCATGCAATACTTCCAAAGTAGAGTTTTTCAAAGGCAAGTAAACAACTCAAATAAACATGTATAGTAGTAATGCACAAATAACACACGGGATACCCAAAAGAATGAAAGGCACACAAGGCTAGGTATATTAACTTACCGAAATCCAAAAGCACGTCCTAGTTGTAGTTCTTGTTTACGAAACTGTCACCTACAAATTGGAGCTTCTAACTTAATACAATCTCAACCAACAAACTATTCTAATATATTATCTAGCTCCTTTTATTTATTTTTCTCAAAAAAATGTATTTTTCTATAACATTCACCCCAACCATTTTATGAAGATATTAGTTATTAATTATTAAATAACAATCTAAAGAAAAACTTATTTTATAAATGAATCTGAAATTAAAAACTACGCTTAGTACCCCAAAAGTTTCTGAAATGACAACTGCCTCTTCCCTAAGTTTTTGAAAAGACACAACAACCCCCCCTCAAATACTTTCCTGAAAATTACAGTTTAACCCCCCAAGCATGAAAACTCAAACTGACTAATCAAAACATGGATTCAAGGCTTTAAAACATGATTTTGATTGCAAATAACGACTAAGGGGAAGATTTTGGTCATACCTAGTCCAAAATTCGCGAGAAACGGTGAAGAAATGGGACAGGTCGAGGTCACCGGAGATGGAGCTTCGCCGGCCTTTCTCCGGTGGTTCTTGGCTTCGTTTGAGGCCTCCTCTAGCTAGGTCGGACCTCCAGGAGTTGAATGCTACTGGTTTGGAGGGGTGGGTCATCACGGTTGAGCTCCTCCGAATTCTTCACCGGAATTAATTGTGGTTCGTCGGAGTTCTTGCTTCTCCGGTCATGGAGGCTGCTGGTGCTTCTGTTCTTGCTTCGTTCTCTGCTTCTGGTCGCGAGGAGGAGAATAAAGAGAGAGAGAGCCATAGGTGGAAGGCGAGGTGGTGGTCTCCGGTGGGTTTCCGTCGGGGATGGCGGCGACCATTGTTGCCGCTGCAGCTACTGCTCCTTCGCTGGTTAGAAAAGAGAGAAGATAGGGGGATATAGAGACAGGGAATAGGAGGGAGAGAAGAGATGGAGGGGTTGTTGATGGTGTGGTGTCTCATTGGTGGGTCTCCGGCGGTGGCAGCGGCAGTGGGTTGTCGCTGCCTTCTACTGCTGCTTCTGGTGGTTGGTGACCGAGGGAACGAGAGGGAGATGGTGGTGGAGGAGAGCAGAGAGAGATAAGAGATGTGAGGGAGATGGTGGTGGCTGGTGTTGGTGGTGGTTGTGTTGGGTGAGGAGGAAGAAGGAGAAGGAAAGAAGTTTAAATAGAAGAAAAGTAAGAATAAAAAAATGAAGGAGAAGAGGTTGTGTGTGAAGAGGAGAAAACAATTGCAGGAGAGAGAGAAAGAGGGTGACGGGGAGAGAGAGAATGAGGGAGAGATGGGTGTGTTGATAAACACAAACTAAGAGAGAGAAAGAGAGAGAGAGAGAGAGAGAGAGAGAGAGAATAAAAAAAAAGGAAAAATTTGTTGGGGATGGGGGAGAAATCTGATGTTGGGGAATGGGAAACCAATTGGTATTTTATCATTAAAACAATTATTATTATTATTATTATTATTATTATTACTATTATTATTATTATATGTGTATAAGTATAAATACGGTATTAAATACGTATAGGTATAAGTATAGATAGGGTAGAAAACTATGTATAGTATAAATAAAAAAATACAAGTATTTACATACTACATGTGATGACCCAATTTTATTTTGAGTATAGTTTACAATTTAAATTTGAATATGTGATGACTATTTTAGCATGTTTCACCATTTAAAGTGATTAAATCTAAAAGAAAGAAGAAGAAGAAGAGATATAATAAAAACTAAACAAACTTGTAGGTACTTAAATAGATGGTGAGTGAAGAGTATTGTATAACTCCCCCCTAATCTCACAATGCCAACGCATGGAGGCCTAGATATGGTGCATGCTTGACACATGGAGGCCTACATAGGGGATAGGTGTGTGTGTTGTCACAAGGGAAGGGAAGAAGAGTGTCTCTTGGCACATGAGAGGAAGAGAGGGGGAATATAAGAGGAGGTGTGGCTGCTCCTACCTAGAAAAATTCAGCATCAGGAGAGAAACAAGAGAAAGAAAAAGAGTGAAGGAAGAGAGAAAGAAAAGGGAAATGTGAGAAGGCTTGGAGGAAGGGAGAGTATGAAGAGACGGCCATTGGAGAAGAAGCTTTGCTGGTTTTGAGATCAAAGAGAAGGCATAGAACACTCACCCTAGTGATCAAAGTGGATGGATCACTCTCTAGAGGTAGGAACTTGTCAATACTTTAGCCATGCCCCCCTTGTTCTTGCATGTTCTTGTGAATTTGATAGAAATCATTGCATGATGGATAAAATTAGTAAAAGTCCTCAGTAGCATCTTCAAATATACTTGTTGATTGTGTGAAAATAGCAAGGGTTTATTCTTTATTTGTCAAGAGATTTAACCCAAGAACAATGAGGTAAAGGAGAGGGTTCTCTGGAAATCTGTCCTAGCAAAATCGCTGTTTTGTAAAATATGAAAGGTGAAGCTATGGTTGGCTATAATTGGTTAAAATTTAGCACAAGGTACTTTAAGGTATTAGCTAAGACACATAAAATTTTCAGAGTCACTTCTATTCATCTTGGGCATGAAACATGCAACAAACATAGGTTGGTCGACTTGAATTCTCTACCTAATTAGCCACTGTATTCACTTGAGTTGAGACACTTACGCTCCTCTGATGAGTATGAAAATTTTACAGTAGTTACTTGACTTCCTTATATTCCTTGTGTAATGTTTTTAGCATCACGGGATACTTATAACATAATCAAATAAATTTAGGAACCCACTGCTGTAACAGAGTCCAGGTTCTGAAATTAGCCACAATTTTGAATTTATTTGAGACTCTTACACTCTTCTTATGGGTATTAAAATTTTAATGTAGCTACTTGACTTCCTTATTTTCCTTGTGTAAAAATTTTAGAATCACAGTAACCCTATAACACATTAAAATAAATTGAAAAAGACACTGCTGCGAGTAGATGTGATTTCTAAAATCAACTAATGTGTTTATTTAAATTTGTACACTCATCCGCTCTTCCATAGGTTATGAGATTGACACCTCTGAATCGTAAACTGGTAGTGTTTCTTGTACATAGATCTCAAGGTCCTGCGGTAATCATATTTGTTGAAAACAAATTAAAAGATTACACTAGTATCCTAGAACTCACTTGCAGAGACCACTAAGGTCGGAATGCCTAACCCTTGTAAAATGTTGGAACTATGCTCGGCGGTTAAACATGATTAGAATGAATTGATAATTCACTTAATTAAAAAGTATGATGTTAATCACGTGTGGCTACTCGTCAACGAGATATGCATCTTGATGATATATCTTTGGTGTGAATGTGTGATATAAGGCTAAGTGTTTCAAAACTTGGTGAGTGATGATGGTATGAAGAACTATGTTATCGATATATGAAAATGAATTTAGAGGAGTTAAATGTTTTGATTGACTTATACGAAGGGGACCATCAAGGAGGGATCGCACATCGCTTGGGTGAAAGACCCTAAACGACACTACGGCCGAGTGTCCTTAGCACCCGTAGAGGTGTGTGGGTCAAATCGCTCCCTTGTGAAAGCCATAATGCAGTTGTGGGTTATCTCGCTCCCAGGTGGAAGCCCATATGCGAGTGGAATGTCCCCATGTGATGGATATACGTATATTAAGAATGCATATTTCGTGTAGTTGGATTTAATTGCAGGACATAAAATAAAAAGGAAGACGAAACCTGATTATGTGTTTTAAGGTTTATTTGTGTGAGATTGAATTGGACTTTAATCGATGTGAATATATGAATTATGTGTATGTATGTGCCGTCACTTTAGTATTGTCTTGTTCCTACTCGGGCTTAGCCCTATTGTTGACTTTCTTTTACAGGGCCTAAGAAGGTTGGAGAGAGTAGCTTGGTTCCCGAATTGTCTTAATGCTAGATCTCGGGATGATGATTTCCCAGGTTTATTAGTGTACATAAGTAAATGTATAGTAGCTTTATGTGACCTCGTAGAAGTATGCCTTTGGGGTAATGGGACGTTTGTAGTAATGCTCTGAACACCTTGTAATATATTCTCAAGTAATGTATAATTATGTTTGTTATTATGTTAGCCTACAAAAAAATTATCTTTTTCTTATATTTAACCAAAAAAAATTCACCCCCGTTTTGGGGCATGACAGTTTGGTATCAGAGTAGGTTTGCGATCACTTGGGGACTTGGGGTAGTGTGCTAGGTTTCCCTCTTTGGTTGTCTAAGGTATTGAATATCAATGTCCTTGCTTGCACCCGTCTTAACATGGTTATATCTTGTAGATGACGACCGAGAATGGCACGAGTAGATCCTCTGGTGCAGTGAATGAAAATGGTTATAGCGGGATGAAAGCATTGAAGGAATTCAAGAGACACTACCCCATACCTTTAGGGGTGACCCTGACCCTGTTGTTGCTGAGCACTGGGTTCGGCAAATTGAGAAGATTCTGGATGTTATGGAGATTGTTTCAGATGGGACTAGGGTAAAGTTGGCATCCTTCCAGCTTGAGGGAGAGGCAGATCAGTGGTGGACTTTGACTAGTGCCTCCAAGGACTTAAAGACAATGACTTGGAAGGAATTCAAAGACTTATCTTTGAAGCGCTATTTCCCAGAAGTCATTAGAGGAGCAAAGGTACAAGATTCCTGAATCTAACCCAGAGGAAGATGACGGTCATGCAGTATGAGGCAAAGTTTATAGAGTTAGCTAGGTATGCCTCTAACATCATTCCTGATGAGGATACTAAGGCTAGGAGATTCGAGTGGGGTCTTGTTCCGTCAATTCGTGGGAAAGTTGTTGTTCTGCACTTACCCACATATTCTGTAGTTGTTGAGGCGTCTTTGATTGCGGAGAGGGAGCTAAATGGTTGTAGGAACATCAAGGAAGCAAAGACTCATGCTCAGGGTTCTAGGTCTCAGGGATGTCAACCTCAGTACCGTGGTAACGGTGGAGACAAGAGACAGAGGACAGGGGGATCACCATTTCGTGGACGTGCCACGCTACCACCACGCCCACAAGGTCGTGGAGCTTACTTATCGGGACAGAGGACATGTTATGAGTGTGTCCAACCTGGCCATATAAGGAGTGAGTGCCCACAACTTAATAGGGCTGTCGGAGGTGGTCGTGGGACTTACCGATCCTTGACAAGTGGACACAATGAATTTAAATCACCAGCTCAATCGGGTCAGTCAGTTCAGCACAACGCTATGCCAAGTCTGGAAAGGACTCAACCACAAAGCCATGGAAGCGGCAGGGGAAGGACTGGAGGTCAGAACCAAGGGACTCATGGAAGAGTGTTTGCCATTCAGGAGCATGAGGAGTCTTTAGGTGATCATTCGGTTCTTCGAGGTACATTCTTGTTATACAGTACTTTAGTGAGTGTTCTCAACCACAAAGCCATGGAAGCGGCAGGGGAAGGACTGGAGGTCAGAACCAAGGGACTCAGGGAAGAGTGTTTGCCATTCAGGAGCATGAGGAGTCTTTAGGTGATCATTCGGTTCTTCGAGGTACATTCTTGTTATACAGTACTTTAGTGAGTGTTCTCTTTGACTCCGGTGCATTTCATTCCTTCATATCGTCTGCTTGTGTTATAATGTTGGGTTTGGAGACACAACCATTGGGTATTCCCATGATAATAGAATCACCACTAGGTGGTGGAATGATAGTTGACCGGGTTTGTAAGTCTTGTCACCTATAGATATCAGGAGTCACACTCACATTTGATTTGAGGGTAATATATATGGTGGAGTTTGATGTTATCCTTGGGATGGATTGGCTAAGTACTTATCGTGTGAAACTAGATTGTCATGATAGGAGAGTAACTGCTTATACCCTTGAAGGAGTTCAATTCCAATTTTGTGCTGACTTGAAGCCTGTTTTGCCATCCCCATTGTTGAATTCTCGACGGTGCAACAGGTTGATGAGGTGGTTGGGAAGTTTAGTGGTGATTAACCGTAATGAAGACAATAAGTGATTGCCACTTGTGGTGTCGGAGTTTCCGGATGTATTTCCTGAGGAGTTACCTAGTTTACCACCTATATAGAGAGGTCGACTTTTGTATTGAGTTACATTCCGACACAATGCCCATGTCAATTTCCCTTACCGTATACCCCCAGCTGAACTACACGAGTTGAAAGTGCAAATACTAGATTTATTGGATGGGGGTTTTATCAGACCTAGTGCTTCTCCCTGGGGAGCTCCAGTGTTATTTGCTAAGAAGAAGGACAGATCCTTGAGGTTATGTGTAGATTACAGGCAGCTTAATAAGGTTACCATTAAGAAAAAGTATCCACATCCAAGGATCGACGTTCTATTTGACCGGTTAAGGGGCTTAAGGTGTTTTTTAAAAATTGATCTTCGATCAGGGTATCATCAGTTGAGAGTTAGGGATGAGGACATACCTAATACGGCTTTTCGTACAAGGTACTGTCATTATGAGTTTGTGGTTATGCATTTTGGGTTATCAAATGCTCCAGCTGCATTCATGGACTTGATGAATTAGGTATTTAGACCCTATTTGGATCAATTTGTGATTGTTTTTATTGATGATATCTTGATATACTCAAAGTCCGAGGAGGAAAACA
The DNA here is from genome assembly GCA_023055425.1 of Linanthus parryae. Classification (NCBI taxonomy): domain Eukaryota; kingdom Viridiplantae; phylum Streptophyta; class Magnoliopsida; order Ericales; family Polemoniaceae; genus Linanthus; species Linanthus parryae. Next base: position 17,897,877 of record JALGPY010000012.1, on the reverse strand, counting down.
GGGAGCACCTTCGTATAGTCTTGCAAGTACTTCGAGATCGTCAATTGTATGCAAAGGCTAGTAAGTGTGAGTTTTGGCTGAATGAAATGAAATTTCTAGGGCATGTTGTCTCTAAGTCAGGGTTTTCTTTTGATCCATCAAAGTTCGAGGCCGTTACAAATTGGGAAAGACCAAAGTCTGTATTTGAGGTTCGTACCTTCCTTGGTCTTGCAGGATACGACCAGAGGTTTGTCAAAAATTTCTCTCGTCTAGCATCCCCTATGACAAAGTTAACCCGCAAGGGAACAAAGTTTATTTGGGATGACGCTTGCGAGGATGCATTCCAAGAACTTAAGAGGTGGTTAACTACTGCGCCTATTCTGGTGGTTCCCGAACAAGGTTTGGGGTACACAGTGTTTTGTGATGCTTCGAAGGAAGGTTTAGGTTGTGTTCTTATGCAGTGGTCAAAGAATGTGGATTATGGTTCACGACAACTAAAGATTCACGAGTAAAACTACCCAACACACGACTTGGAGCTGGCAGCCATTGTTTTTGCCCTTAAGATTTGGAGACATTACTTATACGGTGAGAAATTTGAAGTCTTTTCCGACCATAAAAGTTTGAAGCATCTTTTTACACAAAGAGACCTGAACATGCGACAGCGAAGATGGATGGAATACTTGGAGGATATGATTTCTCACTTCATTATCATCCTGGAAAAGCAAATGTGGTAGTTGATGCTTTGAGTCGAAAATCCCGAGGTGTGGTTGCTAAGATTTCAATAAAGAAGTGGGAAATGCTTGGAGATGTATCTATCTAGGGCTTCGTTTTGAAAGAGAAGGGGGTTAGATGTTGGCTAAGTAGCATGATAGCCACACCGTCACTTCTAAATGAGATTATTGAGAAGCAAAAGCTAGATTCTGAGATGGAACCTATCCGCTCTCAATTGGAGGGGGTCAGACTCTTGAAAGGTGGACACTCCACTCTGATGGTAGTATGACACTGGGAGGAAAGATTTTTGTTCCTAAGGGTGACAACTTAAGGGAAAGGGTTCTTCGTGAGTTTCATCATTCCCGGTTAGCCGTTCATCTAGGTGGAACCAAGATGTATAGGGCTCTATCACGATTTGATACTTGGAGAGGTATGAAAAGGGATGTTGCAGCATTTGTGTCTAGGTGCCTCACGTGTCAACAAGTGAAGTCTGAGCACCAACGCCCAGCTGGACTTCTTCAACCACTACCTGTTGCAGAATGGAAATGGGAGCACGTCACTATGGACTTTGTTTCAGGATTACCGAGGTCTCCACGGAGTCACGATGCCATTTGGGTTATATTTGATTGTTTGACTAAATCTGCACACTTTTTAGGTGTCAATGTGGGTGACTCATTGGATACATTAAGCCGACAATAAGTCAAAGAGGTAGTTCGACTTCATGGTGTCCTGGTTTCCATTGTATTTGACAGAGATCCTAGGTTCACCTTCCAATTTTGGCAACGTTGCAGCTAGCATTGGGAACACGGTTATGCTTTAGCACCGCTTTTCACCCTCAGACAGACGGCCAATCTGAGCATTGGAATAGATGCCCTAGAGGCAATCTAGTTTAGTATGAATTTGCACACGGCTAGAAAATTCATTTATTATTTATTGGATATTTAATATAATGAAGTCCTTAGAATTACAATTGTGTTGTTTATCTTAAATATCCCTAGTCGAGTATAATGATTAAATGGGACAATCATCTATAGACTAGTATGGGGTTGGATTGATATGGAGATATCACGATCCAACACATAGGTGTGCATTATGGAATGTTGCACTGGATTGACCCATCTCCGAGAAGGCTACATACATGTTATGTTGTGTCACAAGTGCTTCTCGCGGTGCAATGGTATTGTCATCCTTAGACTTGAAGTCACTAGATATTCTAGTTGTGGATCATTGTGATCTTGGTAGCGTTAAACGCTACACCGTAACTGAGTAGTTATAAAGGCGTGTACTGGATACAATGAGAAGCAAGCTTAGAGATCGTAGTGGACGTAGAGAGGATTTGCCCCTCCCACATAACGGGAGCAAATATCCTAGGCCACTCGAGGGATAGTGCTTATAGAATGTCTGGCCAGACTCAAATAAATCAATATAGGATATTGATGTTATTTGCACGAATAAGGCTATTACCATGGATCGAGAAACTATGGATTGGATATACGAGTGTGACTTGTATGTCTCGTGTCCAATCCGGATATGGAGGCAAAGGGATGAGACAATTACTTGTACAAAGGTTGTCAAGATGACTATTCTATTAGTTGGCTAGAATGGATGTTTTGCTAGAAACCGCTCCATATTAGCAAATAGTTGCTACCAACTAGATAGAACCTATGGGGTCACACGCTATATAGAGTTGAACTAGATTTTGGAATTAATTAATTGGATTAATTAATTAGAAGGATCACGTTGCAAACCCTTGCAAACTTAGTAGGGACTAATTTGCAAGGAAGGGACTAAATTGAATTCTAGTTGGACTAGAATAAGTCCTTTAGGTAGTTAACAAGGAGTTGTTGGACTATATAAAGGACCCTCCTTCCTTCCTTCCTCATAACTTATGCTCATTAGTGAACATAACAAGAGTGGGAGAGAACAAAAGGAGAGAGAGCAAGCAACAAGGAGGGCCGACGCCGCCCTTTGCCGCCGCCCTCGTCCCCGTCGGCCAAAAGAGGCCGAGTGCCTCTTTTTGTCTCGTTTTGCGTGATTCGTTCATCCTCTTCCTAATCCGGGCTAGCACCAAGGAGTTTGGGAGATCTAGGATCAACTCTAGGCGTGGATCAACTATAGAGAACGTGACATTATTCGCGTTTGAAGTCATCAAGGAGAACCCAAAGGTGTGTTTATGATTTCTTACCTTTACTATCGTTATGTCTCTAGACTTGTGATCCTTGGAGGGTTTTGCATGGTTTATGTTTGATTATGCTTCCGTTGCGCGATCCATGAATCAAAACCCTACAGTGGTATCAGAGCCACAGGTCATAGAGCATAAACGTGGTTTATGTGTTACATTCTTGTTGTTTTACACCTTAATTTGATTGTTTATCGCGTAAACCAAGACAAATCAAGCATGGGATGCAATTTGTCAATAATTACTCATAAAAAGATCCAATTTTTGCATTGGATGCATGAATTGGTGAGTTTGAGAAAGTTTAGGATCTTAGATCTAGGGTTTGGGCATCCTTGGGGAAGAAGGAGTTCTCCCAAAACAAGGAAACAACCAAACTTGGGCACCAAGCAAGGGAGTTGTTTTGGAAACAACTCCCATAGAAGGGTTCGGCCCCCCCTAGGGACCGCCCCCTTGCTTGCCGCCCAAGCTTGGGAGCCCTAAGGGGCCGGGCGGCCCTAACCCGCGGGCCTAGCTTGCGGGTTTTGGGTCGGGCCGGCCCTAGGGCCTTGTGGTTCACTTTAATGGGCCCGGGCAATTGGATTGTTGGGCCCATGGACCGTTTTAACCCTAGAAATCCTAAAATCAATTAAAATTGACCAAGCGCGTTAAAATTGGATTTTAACTGTTTATGTGCAAATCGCATGGTGATTGGATATGGCCTTAGGATGTGGTTTGATGTGGATGTTTAATTTTGTGGTTTGGTTTTACGGCCTGCGAGCTGATCAATTAATTGTAATAATTAATTAGGGTTTTATGGCCTGCGTGCCATTTTTTTCTCAACTTGTGAGATTTATTTTATTTAGTATAGATGTTAGTTAGTGCTAGATAAAGTAGATTGTTAGCCAAGATTGGAGAAAAGAAGCCCTAAGCCAAAGAAGCCACAAAAGATGGAGCATGGAGCATGGAGCATTCCACATGACTATGAAGGATGGACCAAGAGATCAAGACGCATGGAGATGTGCTTGCTTTAGGGTTCATAGATAATTCAATTGGCTTGGAATTATCTTAGTCTAGAAAAGGCCATATCCACATCACGTTTAATTTCTGTTTTGTGGTTGTTTAGTTTTATTGTCTTATTGTTTGTGTGGTTGGTGTATGGATGATGCATGCAATTAGGATAATAAGATAATTAGACAACCCGGATCTATTATTTGGAGTTGTGCCCAAACTCAAATAGATAGATTAGTTGATATTGATCAACAAAACAATTAAAATTGAATTTAAAAATCCCTCAAAATTCAAATATTGTGTTCTTGCCTTCTCGTTATTTAAACACTCATTATCATCATTATTTATCAAGCTCGTGCGTGCCAAAGCATGGCGACTTGGTTCATAATGATGGAATGCGATGGCACGTAACAATGTGCAATTGTTTAGATAAGAGGTTGAACACAACTAGGCTATTAATTTGATTAAGAAACCTAGAGGCAATCAATTGGGATTATCCATATGGATGGATAAATATGGAGTTATTTGCCCGATTGAACCAAGAGTTGCATATGGGATGCAATTGGAATTGTTCCTACCTAAAGTAGTCAAATTATGGGTGACTTGCCAAAGCAAGCTCATAAGGAGATGAAAAGATGGATCTTGGCCCACTAGAAAATATAAGGATATTTTCCGCATTAATATCTTGAGGGTTATTAATCCGTAGAAAAATAGTGGGATCTATATTTAATAAACTAGCCATTATTAAATATAGTCAAAAATTCACAAATACTAAAACTTGCGTATTTTCCCTTTTGTAGAATTCTAAATGGCAAACAACTCATCGAGTTCACAACTTTCCCTACGATCTGTCCTTGAGAAGGACAAGCTCTCTGGAACCAACTTTCTTGATTGGTACAGAAACTTGAGAATTGTTCTCAAGCAAGAGAAGAAACTGTACGCAATAGAGGAGCATGTTCCAGAAGGTCCAGAGAACCAGACACCTGCTGCCTTAAAGGCGTATCAAAAGCGTGTTGATGACGCTAATGATGCGGCCTGCCTAATGCTTTGCACCATGACTTCTGAGCTTCAGAAGCAACACGAAAACATGAATGCTGTCGATATGATCGAACATCTAAAGCAGCTCTTCCAAGAGCAGGCGAGGGTGGAGAGGTATGAGGTCTTAAAGGCACTGTTCAAATGTCATCTGGCAGAAGGGAACCCGGTGGGACCCCATGTACTCCGAATGATCGGGTACTTGGAGAATCTCGCCCGGCTTGGTTTCCCGGTCGGCCAAGAGTTGGCAACCGATCTCGTGTTGCAATCGTTGCCCGAGAGATATGGACAGTTCATTATGAACTATAACATGAACAAGATCGTTAAACCACTGCCAGATTTACTCAACATGTTGAGGACGGCTGAACAGAGCATCAACAAGGGTAAGGGCAAGGCCATTATGATGGTACAGAAAGGAAAGGGCAAAAGGTTTGCCTCTTCCTCCAAGGGCAAAGGCAAGTCAGTTGCCAAGTCCAAGGAACCAGCCCTTAAGCCTGTTGGTGGCATTGCCAAGGTCGTGACTAAGGGTGAATGTCACTACTGCAGTCAGCCTGGACACTGGAGGAGGAACTGCCCAAAATATCTGGAGGACAAGAGGCTTGGAATAGTGATTCCACCACCACCAGGTATTTTTGTTGTAGATGTCAATTTAACTGTCTCTACATCATGGGTATTAGATACTGGATGTGGATCTCATATTTGTCAAAATATGCAGGATCTAAAGAGAAGTAAAAGATTGGCTAAAGGGGAGGTAGATCTGCGCGTTGGGAATGGAGCAAAGGTTGTTGCGTTGGCCATAGGCGTGTGCGAGCTATCTCTGCCTTCAGGATTAGTTTTAGAATTAAATAATTGCTATTTTGTGCCTGCTATGAGCAGAAACATTATTTCTATTTCTTGTTTGGACAAGGATGGTTTTATTATTTCAATAAAGAACAATTGTTGTTCCTTTTATTTGAATAATATTCACTATTTTAGTGCTCAATTATTTAATGGACTTTATGTCCTTGATCTAAGCAAGCCTGTCTACAACATTAATACCAAGCGGATTAAAATAAATGATTTAAATCCTGCTTATTTATGGCATTGTCGTTTAGGCCACATAAATGAGAGACGTGTATCTAGACTCCATAAGGATGGATTACTAGACTCATTTGATTTTGAATCATATGAGACATGTGAGGCTTGTTTATTGGGAAAAATGACAAAGTCCCCTTTCAATAAGAAAGGTGAGAGGACTAGTGAGCAATTGGCGCTCATACATACCGATGTGTGTGGGCCATTTGCCACGCCAGCCAGGGGTGGTTATGTCTACTTCATTACATTTACTGATGATTACAGTAGATATGGATTTGTGTACCTTATGAGGGCAAAATCCGAATCCTTTGAAGTGTTCAAAGAATTCAAGAATGAAGTAGAGTAGCAACTTGGCAAAAGTATAAAGGTCTACGATCGGATCGCGGAGGAGAATACTTGAGCCAAGAGTTTGACGACTATCTTAGAGAGTGTGGGATCGTGTCCCAACTCACTCCACCCGGAACGCCACAATGGAATGGCGTGTCCGAGAGGAGGAATCGAACCCTATTGGATATGGTTCGGTCTATGATGTGTCAAACCGATCTTCCATTATCATTTTGGGGCTACGCTCTATTAAGTGCAGCTTTCACCATTAACCGTGTTCCATCTAAATCAGTCATGAAGACACCATATGAGATGTGGAGTGGGAGGCGTCCCACACTGTCGTTCATGAGGATTTGGGGCTGCGATGTCTATGTAAAACGTTTACAATCAGACAAGCTAGGGCATAAATCGGATAAGTGTAAGTTTGTGGGGTACCCTAAGGAAACTAAGGGATACTACTTCTACAATCCAACCGAGAACAAAGTGTTTGTTGCTCGGACCGGCGTGTTTCTAGAAAGAGAATTTGTCTCTAAAGAAGCAAGTGGGAGGAATGTAGAACTTGAAGAATTTCAAGAACCACAAATCACTGAACCGATTATGGAACATGAACAGGAATCACAAGCAGTTGTGGAGCCACCTGTTCAGGTAACACAAGAGCTTCGTAGATCTAGTAGAGTGCGCCAGGAATCCGAGAGGTATGGACTTCTCATAACCGATTCCGGTGACACGATGCTCATAGATGATGAGCCTACTACCTATGAGGAAGCCATGAGTGGCCCAGACTCTCAGAAGTGGCTGGAAGCCATGAGATCCGAGATGGAATCCATGTATACCAACAAAGTATGGACTTTGGTGGAACCACCCCATGGAGCGCGGCCCGTAGGGTGCAAGTGGGTCTTCAAGAAGAAGATCGACATGGATGGTAATGTGATTACCTATAAGGGCCTATTGGTGGCTAAAGGATTCAGACAGATTCATGGTATTGACTATGATGAAACCTTTTCACCAGTTGGTATGACCAAATCCATCCGAATCCTACTTGCAATTGCAGCATACTACGACTATGAGATTTGGCAGATGGATGTCAAAACAGCATTCCTTTATGGGAATCTCCTCGAGGACGTGTATATGATACAGCCGGAGGGTTTTGAGGATCCAAAGCAAGCCAACAAAGTCTGTAAACTGCAACGATCCATTTATGGATTGAAGCAAGCTTCTAGGAGTTGGAATCGACGTTTTGATGAAGTGGTCAAAGAGTTTGGCTTCATCAGAAACGAAGATGAGTCTTGTGTTTACAAGAAGGTTAGTGGGAGCTCTGTAGCTTTTCTGGTCTTGTATGTGGATGACATACTACTCATTGGAAACGACATTCCCATGCTGCAATCTGTGAAAGATTGGCTAGGAAAGTGTTTCTCAATGAAGGACTTAGGGGAAGCAGCCTACATACTCGGTATAAAGATCTATAGAGATAGATCTAAGAGGTTACTAGGACTAAGTCAAAGTACATATATTGACAAGGTGTTGAAACGGTTCAACATGCAAGATTCCAAGAAGGGATTCTTGCCCATGTCACATGGAATCACTCTTTCGAAGAGTGGTTGTCCTTCCAATGAGATTGAGAAGGAACGCATGAGTAGGATTCCCTATGCCTCGGCCATAAGATCTATCATGTACGCCATGTTATGTACTAGACCAGATGTGTCATATGCCTTGAGTATGACAAGCAGATACCAATCCAATCGGGGTGAGAGTCACTGGATTGCAGTCAAGAACATCCTAAAGTACTTGAGAAGAACTAAGGATGCTTTCTTGATATTTGGCGGTGAGGAAGAGTTGCGTGTAAGGGGTTACACTGATGCAAGCTTCCAAACCGACAGAGATGACTTTAGATCACAATCGGGATATGTGTTTTGCATGAATGGAGCAGCGGTGAGCTGGAAGAGTTCCAAGCAAGAGACGGTAGCTGATTCTACAACAGAGGCTGAGTACATTGCTGCAAATGGCGCAGCAAAGGAGGCTGTTTGGATCAGAAAGTTTGTTTCTGAACTTGGTGTGGTCCCTAGCATTGCGGATCCAGTGGAGTTGTTCTGTGACAACACTGGGGCGATCGCGCAATCAAAGGAACCCAGATCGCACCAGAAGTCCAAGCACGTGCTCAGGAAGTTTCATCTGATTCGAGATATTATCGATAGAGGAGACGTTCGGATATGCAAGATTCCTACAGATGATAATCTGTCAGACCCGCTTACGAAGCCCCTCACGCAGTGGAAGCATGAAGGGCATACTAGGAGTATGGGCATACGAGATGCGCCAGATTGGCTCTAGTGCAAGTGGGAGACTGTTGGAATAGATGCCCTAGAGGCAATCTAGTTTAGTATGAATTTGTACATGGCTAGAAAATTCATTTTTTATTTATTGGACATTTAATATAATGAAGTCCTTAGATTTACAATTGTGTTGTTTATCTTAAATATCCCTAGTCGAGTATAATGATTAAATGGGACAATCATCTATAGACTAGTATGGGGTTGGATTGATATGGAGATATCACGATCCAACACATAGGTGTGCATTATGGAATGTTGCACTGGATTGACCCATCTCCGAGAAGGCTACATACATGTTATGTTGAGTCACAAGTGCTTCTCGCGGTGCAATGGTATTGTCATCCTTAGACTTGAAGTCACTAGATATTCTAGTTGTGGATCATTGTGATCTTGGTAGCGTTAAACGCTACACCGTAACTGGGTAGTTATAAAGGCGTGTACTGGATACAATGAGAAGCAAGCTTAGAGATCGTAGTGGACGTAGAGAGGAATTTCCCCTCCCACATAACGGGAGCAAATATCCTAGGCCACTCTAGGGATAGTGCTTATAGAATGTCTGGCCAGACTCAAATAAATCAATATAGGATATTGATGTTATTTGCACGAATAAGGCTATTCCCATGGATCGAGAAACTATGGATTGGATATACGAGTGTGACTTGTATGTCTCGTGTCCAATCCGGATATGGAGGCAAAGGGATGAGACAATTACTTGTACAAAGGTTGTCAAGATGACAATTCTATTAGTTGGCTAGAATGGATGTTTTGCTAGAAACCGCTCCATATTAGCAAATAGTTGCTACCAACTAGATAGAACCTATGGGGTCAGACGCTATATAGAGTTGAACTAGATTTGGGAATTAATTAATTGGATTAATTAATTAGAAGGATCACGTTGCAAACCCTTGCAAACTTAGTAGGGACTAATTTGCAAGGAAGGGACTAAATTGAATTCTAGTTGGACTAGAATAAGTCCTTTAGGTAGTTAACAAGGAGTTGTTGGACTATAAAGGACCCTACTTCCTTCCTTCCTCATAACTTATGCTCATTAGTGAACATAACAAGAGTGGGAGAGAACAAAAGGAGAGAGAGCAAGCAACAAGGAGGGCTGACGCCGCCCCTTGCCGCCGCCCTCGTCCCCGTCGGCCAAAAGAGGCCGAGTGCCTCTTTTTGTCTCGTTTTGCGTGATTCGTTCATCCTCTTCCTAATCCGGGCTAGAACCAAGGAGTTTGGGAGATCTAGGATCAACTCTAGGCGTGGATCAACTATAGAGAACGTGACATTATTCGCGTTTGAAGTCATCAAGGAGAACCCAAAGGTGTGTTTATGATTTCTTACCTTTACTATCGTTATGTCTCTAGACTTGTGATCCTTGGAGGGTTTTGCATGGTTTATGTTTGATTATGATTCCGTTGCGCGATCCATGAATCAAAACCCTACAAGCAGACCATTCAAACTCTGGAAGACATGATGAGGGCGTGTTTCATGGATTTTAAAGGTATTTGGGAGGTACATTTACCACTATATGGAAGGCCGTGTCGATCACCTTTATGTTGGGCGGAGATTGGGGATGCGCCATTGTTGGGACCTGATTTGGTGCGTGAAACTACGGAGAAGGTGGCTCTCATTAGACAACAACTCTTAACAGCCCAAAGCCGACAGAAAAGCTACGCGGACAAACGATGTAGACCACTATTGTTTGAAGTTCGGGATCATGTGTTTCTAAAATTTATTCCACGAAGAGGTCAAATCTGATTCGGAAAGAAAGGGAAACTGTCACCTCGGTTCATAGGACCATTTGAGATACTTGAGAAGATTGGTGTGGTAGCCTACAGGCTAGCCCTACCGCCACAACTATCGAGAGTACACAATGTCTTTCATATTTCAATGCTAAGGAAGTATGAACCAGACCCATCCCTCGTCATAAGTTGGGAAGACGTTGATGTATCCGAAGACGTGAGCTTTGAGGAAAAGCTAGTAGAGATTCTCGATCGCCAACAGCGGGTTTTAAGAGGTCGAGCTATACCTCTAGTCAGGTTTTATGGAGACACCGAGACGTAGAGGACATGACATGGGAGCGTGAGGCAACAATCCGACATAACTACCCACACCTGTTTGAGAATCAAGGTATGTTTAAATTTTGAGGAAACAATTTATTTAAGGGGGGTAGGTTGTGATGACCCAATTTTATTTTGAGTATAGTTTACAATTTAAATTTTGAATATGTGATGACTATTTTAGCATGTTTCACCATTTAAAGTGATTATATCTAAAAGATATAAGAAGAAGAGAAATAATAAAAACCAAACAAACTTGTAGGTACTTAAATAGATGGTGAGTGAAGAGTATTGTATAACTCCCCCCTAATCTCACAATGCCAACACATGGAGGCCTAGATATGGTGCATGCTTGACACATGGAGGCCTACATAGGGGATTGGAGGGAAGGGAATAAGAGTGTCTCTTGGCGCATGAGACGGATAGAGGGGAGATATAAGAGGAGGTGTGGCTGATCCTACCTAGAAAAAATTCAGCATCAAGAGAGAAACAAGAGAAAACAAAAAATTAAGGAAGAGAGAAAGAAGAGGGAAATGTGATAAGGCTTGGAGGAAGGAAGAGTATGAAGAGAGGGCCATTGGAGAAGAAGCTTTTCCGGTTTTGAGATCAAGGAGAAGACATAGAACACTCACCCTAGTGATCAAAGTGGATGGATCACTCTCTTGAGGTAGGAACTTGTCAATACTTTAGCCATGTCCCCCTTGTTCTTGCATGTTCTTGTGAATTTGCTAGAAATCATATGCATGATGGATAAAATTAGTAAAATTCCTTAGTAGCATATTCAAATATACTTGTTGATTGTGTGAAAATATCAAGGGTTGATTCTTTATGTGTCAAGAGATTTAACCCAAGAACAATGAGGTAAAGGAGAGGGTTCTATGGAAATCTGTCCTAGGAGAATCGATGTGTTGTAAAATATGAAAGGTGAAGCTATGGTTGGCTATAATTGGTGAAAATTTATAACAAGGTAATTTAAGGTGTTAACTAAGACACATAAAATTTTCAGAGTCACTGCTATTCATCTTGGGCATGAAACATGCAACAAACCTAGGTTGGTCGACTGGAATTCTCTACCTAATTAGCCACTGTATTCACTTGATTTGAGACACTTAAACTCCACTGATGAGTATGAAAATTTTACAGTAGTTACTTGACCCTTATATTCCTTTTGTAAAATTTTGAGCATCACAGGATACCTATAACATAATAAAATAAATTTAGGAACCCATTGCTGTAACAGAGTCCAGATTCTGAAATATCCAATGTTTTGAATTTATTTGAGACTCTTACACTCTTCTTATCGATATGAAAATTTTACTGTAGCTACTTGACTTCCGTATTTTCCTTTTGTAAAAATTTGTGAATCACAGTAAACCTATAACACATTCAAATAAAATGACAAAGACACTGCTGTGGGTAGCTGTGGTTTCTGAAATCAACTAATGTGTTTATTTAAATTCGTACACTTATCCTGTCTTCCATTGGTTATGAGATTTACACCTATGAATCGTAAACTGATAGTGTTTCTTGTACAGAGATATCAAGGTCTTGAGGTAATCATATTTGTTAAAAACAAATTAAAATATTACACTAGTATCCTAGAACTCACTTGCAGAGAACCAATAAGGTCGGAATGCCTAACCCTTATAAAATGTTCGAACTATACTCGGCGGTTAAACATGATTAGAATGAATTGAGAATTCACTTAATTAAGAAGTATTATGTTAATCACGTGTGGCTACTCGTCAACGAGATATGCATCTTGATGATATATTGTGAATGTGTGATATAAGGCTAAGTGTTTCACAACTTGGTGAGTGATGATGGTATGAAGAACTATGTTATCGATATATGAAAATGAATTTAGAGGAATTAAATGTTTTAATGGACTTAAACGAAGGGGACCAGCAGGGAAGGACTGCACATCCCTTGGGTGAAAGACCCTAAACGACACTGCGGCCGAGTGTTCTTAGCGCCCGTAGAGGTGTGTGGGCAAAATCGCTCCCTTGTGAAAGCCATAATGCGGTTGTGGGTTATCTCGCTCCCAGGTGGAAGCCCGTATGCGAGTGGAAAGTCCCCATGTGATGGATATACATGTATTAAGAATGCATATTTTGTGTAGTTGGATATAATTGCAGGACATAAAATAAAAAGGAATACGAAACCTCATTATGTGTTTTTAGGTTTATTTTGTGTGAGATTGAATTGGACTTTGATCGATGTGAATATATGAACTATGTGTATGTATGGGTCATGATTTTAGTATTGTCTTGTTCCTACTCGGGCTTAGCCCTATTGTTGACTTTCTTTTTCAGGGCGTAAGAAGGTTGGAGAGAGTAGTTCGGTTTCCGAATTGTCTTAATGCGAGATCTCGGGATGATGATTTCCCAGGCATATTAGTATACATAAGTAAATGTGTAGTAGCTTTATGTGACCTCGTAGAAGTATGCCTTTGGGGTAATGGGACGTTTGTAGTACTGCTCTGAACACCTTGTAATATATTCTCAAGTAATGTATAATTATGTTTGTTATTATTTTAGCCTACAAAAAAAAATATATTTTTCTAATATTTAACCAAAAAAAAAAAAAATCTCCCCCGTTTTGGGGCGTGACACTACAAGTTATGTAAAAGACAAGTAATACCCCCAACAACAACTATTTAATATTATCTAAAATTACAACTACTTCCCCACTAGCAATATATTTCAAAAATAACTGTTTAAAATTTACGAAAAATAGTCAATAATACTTAGAAAAAGACGGGGTGTTACAGTTGCTATCTAGACAGATAGGCTTATGTTTGCTTCTATCTAAACAGATAAGCTTATGTATCGCTGCTATCTAAACATATGGGCTTACTGAATTTTGCTGCTATCTAAACAGATGGGCTTATTTTAAACTTGGCTGCTATCTAAACAGATAGGCTTAAATATCGCTGCTATCTAAACAAATAGGCTTATGTTTGCTGCTATCTAAACAAATAGGATTATGTTTTATTAATCAAGTGATTGATTGCAAATCATAAGGGACAATGAAGCGAATGGCACAAGTAAAACGATCGTTATTGTAGTCCTCATATGGGAGGAAAGCACTAGAGTGCAATTTTGGGCAAGAAAAGTTCTAAGTATAGTATTTCTTCATACCATGTTAATATGCGATTTCTTTCCCTTTGGGCTCCTTTTCAGAGTGAGACGGCAACGGATTTCTACGCACGTCTTCAGTTGGATCGGAACCCCCCGATCCTTGATCATTCGAGTATCTCTTCTTTTGCTTCTCCACGATGGGCTCGATGTTCCTAGTATAGTCAATTAATTTGGAGAAAGTATGCATCTGTAAATTAATTAACTTACCTTTGTATTCGTCTCGCATGCCTTTGAGACAGATTTCAACGAGGCGGCTCTCGACCACCTCATCCACGCATTCCAGTGACTTGGTTCTGAACTTCTTTATGAATGCGACGCCTTCTTCATCATGTTTTTGATGCATGCGCGACAAGTGTATCGTCGTAACCTTCTCCTCAACCTGGAAGAACTTGGTGTAAACTTCTTGACCGTGTCTTCCCAGGATCTGATGGAGCCTGCCTCTAGAGTTATGTACCTTTTGTATGCAACATGTCCCAAAGATTTTGGAAATTCGCGCATCAGCTGCCGCGGATCAATTCCTCGTGGACCCATCATGTCGACGAAGTGCATCACATGATCATGTGCGTTTCCGCTGACTTCATCAAACTTATCCCACTTAGGCACCTTGTAACCAACAGGGTTAGGCATTAGGTAAATGTCGTGGGGTATTGGTGGCGCCCTATCGACCTTCGGGATGACAGTGTCTACGGATACCTGATTCGCGATGAGACTGTCTAAACGCTGCTCCAGGTCTATCACGTTGGAAGGCGCGCTTCTTCCTGGGGTAGATGATGGGGTTGCCACGAGGCCAGGTATGTAAGGCATGCTAGGATCATAGAGAGGTGGAGGTGTTTAACTGGCTTGGACTCCAGTCACATATGACGGCAACACTGGGTATAAGGGTGGATACCCAGTAGATGCGCGTTCTGGTTGAAAACCAGGTGCAAGCGGGGACTCTGAGAGCAGCCTCGGTTGCTGAGATACAGGACCGTTGGGAAGAGACAACTGTGAATTTGGTGGGGCAGGTGTGTGTTTTGTGGGAGTTGCAGTTGCCTTTGGTAGGGCTAAATGAGATGCTAACTGTGGGGCTAGAGCCCTCTGGGCGAAATTCTGCACAAATCCTCCCAGGATCGTCATAATCTGGGCTATCTGCGCAGATTGAGCCCGCATAGCCTTCGTCTGATTCTTAATCGTGGCCTGCAACATCTCCAAGTTTTGGTTGTTCCCAGTAGCTGTCTGCATTTGGGAAGTGTTGTTGGATGGAACCGCCTCTCTTGGGATTTCTTCCCTCGAGGGAGACTGATCGCCATCACGGGGGTTAGCTTCGTGAGACATGACTGCAGAGATCTAGAAAGCTTGAAGATTGTGTGTTTCACGTCGGGTTCACCAAATTGTGTACGAGGAAATCCTCATGAGAGATCTAAGTGTACACCTCAAATAGGGGATCAGAGAGTATGAACACAGAGGAGTGTAGGGTGTGAGTAGGGAGAGAGTAAGCAAAGGTAATTTCAAGAAAGAGAGAGACAGCTTAATGATGGTAGGAGGGCTTAGAATCAGAACTTCCGAAGTGAACTCTTGCCATGGAGGGCTAACCTTCCTATATATAGTGGGGAAGTGACCGTTGTGGGGGTTAATGCACCATAAATGGCGGCTTAATGGTAGACCCGTAACGGCACGTTCGACCGTATATATAGGGAACGTTACGCACCTGTCCGCAGATACCGGAAACCGTTATGAGATCGGCCGGGTTTATAGGACGTGGTCATTAAGTCTCTTAAAGCAGTTACAAGGGGTCGCGAGCGAGCTTGGTTGTCGTTCGCGTGCGACGGACCTTACTCTAGCCTCCAAACCACTAAGTCCCTACAGGTCATGTGTGGTTGGTACACGAGGGCCCTGTCTCGCAGCCCCCAAGTGGAAAAGTATGAGCAGTAATCTAGTGTATGCGGAGCATGGTCAGGTGTGTTGGATGGCTGCCACGTGGCTATGATCTGTCTGTCTGGAAAGCTCCATCTACACTTTATGCTACCAAATTACTCGCAAGCTTGTTTTTCCTATCATAGGAAACATGAACAATCAATTACTTGCAATGATATACTTTAAGACATATTCATGCCCGGTAAGACACATAGTTCACTCAATGTTCTCATGAAAATGTAGGTAATCATGCTAGATCTAACTCCTAAGATGGAGTTAACAAGCTCCCCCACACTACCTTTTGCATTTCTCGAGAAAATATCCCAAATGACAACCAAGTCACAAGTATACGGGTATCTTTCCAATCAAACCGATTCATCAAGTTGCATACAACCCCCTTTAAACTAGCCGATGCGTATCATGTAGGGTTTGGATATGGATTACACAGCGGAATACACAATAATTAACTCTGTTCAATTCCCTCCAAGGATCACAGGACTAGACATCATGAAGATGGTACGGGATAGATATAATCATCATGTACCTTGTTTGTCTCATTTGATGACTTCACGTGAAAAGTGTCCAAGTCTCTATGAAATTCCAATCCTAGGATTGCTCCGGATCCTTCTCACACCTTTTTGCTAGCTGGGGAAGAAGAAGGAAGAAGAGGATCACGCAAACGGGACACCCAAGGCCGCGCCTCATGTGGCCGACGGCAAGAGGGAGGGGGGTGTTTGGCCTCCTTGTCTTGGCTCTCTCTTGTGTGATAAAAATTATGACACTTATGAAAAAATAAACTAGGAGTTCCCCTTATAAATTTAATAACTCCTTATTAACTACATAATTTCCCCAATACTAATCATGTCCATAAACGGATTAGTCCACCTTGCAAATTAGTCCTACTAAGTTTGCTCGTGGTTGCATATTGATCCTTCCTTTTAATTAATAAAATTAATTAATTCCCAAGTCCGGTTTAATCCATAGGGAGTGTGACCCCATAGGTTTCAACTTAGTTGGTAGTAACAATTACTAACATAGAGTGGTGTCTAGCAACACATCTATGCCACCCAACTAATAGAAATAGTCAGTAATCCGACAAACCTTGTGACCAATGTTACCGTATTATATTATCCTCTTGTCACCATCCGGATTGGACACAGGACATACAAGTCACACTCGTATATCCAACTCATAGTTTCTCGATCCTAGGAATAGTCTTATCAATGAAGTTAACATCAATATCCCATATTGATTTATCTGAGTCTGACCATACACTCTATAAGCACTACCCCTCGAGTGGCCGCGGATATTTTCTCCCGTTATGCAGGAGGGAGAAATCCTATCTACATCACTACCATCTCTAAGCTTGATTCCTATCATGCCGGATAACTACCTTTATAGTTACCTTGTTAAGGCACAATGTTTGATAATATCAAAGCATGATAACTCACAACTAGAGTATCTAGTGACTTCAATTCTAAGGACCATAATATCATTGTCACTACGAGAAGCACTTGTGACTTTACATAACTTGTATGTAGCCTTCACACGGTGGGTCAATCCAATATTCCATTACCCATAATGCATACCCATGTTCTAGACTTGATATCTCCATATCAATCTACCCACATACTAGTCTACAGTTGATCGTCTTGTTAATCATTATAATCGACTAGGGATATTTAAGATAAACAACACATTTGTAATCTAAGGACTTCATTATATTAAATATCTCCATCAATAATACAATGATTATTCTAGCCAAAATAATGTTCATACTAAATAAGATTGCCTCTAGGGCATCTATTCCAACAGTATCCCACTTGCACTAGAGCCAATCGGGTTCATCTCGTATGTCTATAGATCAGTTTGTCCTTCATGCTTTCATGGAACAAGCGGCTTTGTAAGTTGATCAAACATATTTTCATCTGTGGGAATCTTGCATATCTTCACATCTCCTCAATCGACGATCTCTCGAATAAGATGGAACTTTCTGAGTACGTGCTTGGATTTCTGGTGTGACTTGGGTTCCTCGGATTGTGAGATCGCCCCACTGTTGTCACAATACATCTCTATTGGATCCACAATCCTAGGAACCACACCAAGCTCAGCAATGAACTTCTTAATCCAAACAGCCTCCTTTGCTGCACCCGATGCAGCAATGTACTCAGCCTTAGTTGTAGAATCATAACCGTCTCTTTCTTGGAACTGTTCCAGCTCAAAGATCCTCCATTCAGGAAAAACACTAATCCCGATTGCGATGTGAAATCATCTTTTTCGGTTTGGAATCTTCCATCAGTGTAACCCTTACACGCAACTCTTCCTACCCTCCACAGATCAAGAATGCATCCTTAGTTCTTCTCAAGGACTTAAGAATGTTCTTGACTGCTATCCAATGAATCTCTCCCGGATTGGGCTGATATATGCTTCCCATACTCAACACGTATGGCACGTCTGGTCTAGTACATAACATGGCATACATGATAGATCCTATGGCTGACACATAGGGAATCATACTCATGCGGTTCGTCTCAATATCATTGGAAGGACAATCAGCCTTCGAAAGGGTGATTCCATGCGATATGGGCAAGAATCCCTTCTTGGATTCTTGCATGTTGAACCGTTTCAACACCTTATCTATAAATTGTAGGGTTTTGATTCATGGATCGCGCAAGCGGAAGCATAATCAAACATAAACCATGCAAAACCCTCCAAGGATCACAAGTCTAGATGCATAACGATAGTGAAGGTTAAAAATCATAAACACACCTTTGGGTTCTCCTTGATGACTTCAAACGCGAATAATGTCACGTTCTCTATAGTTGATCCATGCCTAGAGTTGATCCTAGATCTCCCAAACTCCTTGGTGCTAGCCCGGAATAGGAAGAGGAAGAACGAATCACGCAAAACGATACAAATAGAGGCTCTCGGCCTCTTTTGGCCGACGGGGACGAGGGCGGCGGCAAGGGGCAGGTCGGGCCCTCCTTGTTGCTTGCTCTCTCTCCTTTGTTCTCTCCCACTCTTGTTATGTTCAATAATGAGCATAAGTTATGAGGAAGGAAGGAAGGAGGGTCCTTTATATAGTCCAACAACTCCTTGTTAACTACCTAAAGGACTTATTCTAGTCCAACTAGAATTCAATTTAGTCCCTTCCTTGCAAATTAGTCCCAACTAACTTTGCAAGGGTTTGCAAAGTGATCCTTATAATTAATTAATCCAATTAATTAATTCCCAAATCTAGTTCAACTCTATATAGCGTGTGACCCCATAGGCTCTATCTAGTTGGTAGCAACTATTTGCTAATATGGAGCGGTTTCTAGCAAAACATCCATTCTAGCCAACTAATAGAATAGTCATCTTGACAACCTTTGTACAAGTAATTGTCTCATCCTTTTGCCTCCATATCCGGATTGGACACGAGACATACAAGTCACACTCGTATATCCAATCCATAGTTTCTCGATCCATGGGAATAGCCTTATTCGTGCAAATAACATCAATATCCCATGTTAATTTATTTGAGTCTGGCCAGACATTCTATAAGCACTATCCCTCGAGTGGCCTAGGATATTTGCTCCCGTTATGTGGGAGGGGCAAATCCTCTCTACGTCCACTACGATCTCTAAGCTTGCTTCTCATTGTATCCAGTACACGCCTTTATAACTACCCAGTTACGGTGTAGCGTTTAACGCTACCAAGATCACAATGATCCACAACTAGAATATCTAGTGACTTCAAGTCTAAGGATGACAATACCATTGCACCGCGAGAAGCGCTTGTGACTCAACATAACGTGTATGTAGCCTTCTCGGAGATGGGTCAATCCAGTGCAACATTCCCTAATGCACACCTATGTGTTGGATCGTGATATCTCCATATCAATCCAACCCCATACTAGTCTATAGATGATTGTCCCAATTAATCATTATACTTGACTAGGGATATTTAAGATAAACAACACAATTGTAAATCTAAGGACTTCATTATATTAAAAATCCAATAAATAATAAATGAATTTTCGAGCCATATACAAATTCATACTAAACTAGATTGCCTCTAGGGCATATATTCCAACATAAATGTACTTTGACTTAGGCCTAGTAGCTTCCTCGATCTATCCTTATATATCTTGATACCAAGTATATAAGCTACATCCCCTAAGTCCTTCATTGCGAAACACTTTCCTAGCCAATCTTTAACGGATTGCAAGGTAGGAATGGCATTTCCTATGAGTAGTATGTCATCCACATACAAGTCTAGAAACAAAATGGAGCTCCCACTAACCTTATTATAAACACAAGGTTCATCTTCGTTCTTGATGAATCCGAACTCTTTGACTGCATCATCAAAACGTAGATTCTAACTCCTAGAAACTTGCTTCAACCCATAAATGGATCGCTGCAACTTACACACTTTATGGGCATGCTCTAGATCCTCAAAACCCTCTGACAGTGTCTGTTGAAATAAATTCCCTAGAGGCAATCTTATTTAGTATGAACATTACTTTTGGCTAGAATATTCATTGTATTATTTATTGAGATATTTAATATAATGAAGTCCTTAGATTGAAAACGTTTTGTTTATCTTAAATATCCCTAGTTGATTATACTAATTAATATGACGATCATCTATAGACTAGTATGTGGATAGATTGATATGGAGATATCAAGTCTAGTACATGGGTATGCATTAGGGGTAATGGCATACTAGATTGACCCACATAGAGGAGGCTACATACATGTTATGTAAAGTCACGGGTGTTTCTCGTAGTGACAACGTCATTGTCATCCATAGACTTGAAGTCACTAGATCCTCTAGTTGTGGAATATTGTGTTTTGAAATCGTCAAACGCTACATCGTAACTGGGTAGTAATAAAGGTGCTTATCGAACACAATAGGAAACAAGCTTAGATATGGTAGTGATGTATATAGAATTTGTCCCTCCCACATAACGGGAGCGTATACCACGGCCACTCGAGGGATGGTGCTTATAGAATGTCTGGCCAGACTCAGATAAATCAATATGGGATATTCATGTTATCTGCATGGGTAAGACTATTCCCATGATCGAGAAAATATGAATTGGATATACGAGTGTGACTTGTATGTCTCGTGTCAAATCCGGATATAGAGGCAAAAGGATGAGACAATACTTGCACAGGGTTGTCGGATTAGTGACTATTTAGGTGGCATGGATGTGTTGCTAGACACCGCTCCATGTTAGTAATCGTTACAACCAACTCAGTAGAAGCCTATGGGGTCATACTCCCTATGATAAACCGGACTTGGGAATTAATTAAAATTATTAATTAAATATAATGATCAATGCGCAATCACATGAAAACTTAGTGGGACTAATTTGCAATGTGGACTAGTCCATGTAAGGACATAATTAGTATTGGGGCTTTTAAGTAGTTAACAAGGAGTTGTTAGACTATATAAAGAACACTCCTAACTTATCCCTCATAAGAGTGTCATAATTGTTATAACACAAGGAGAGAACAAAGCAAGGAAGAGAGAACAAGACAAGAAGGTCGAGCCTCCCCTTGTCTGCCCCTCTACCTGTCGGCTTCAAGGAGGATGTCGCCCCCTCCATTGCTCCTGTTTGCGTGATTCTTCTTCTTCCTCCTTCATCCCTAGATAGCAAAAAGGTGTGGAGGATTCGGAGACAAATCAAGAAGTAGATTTTCCGTAGAGACGTGAACAATATTTCGCGTTTGATGTCTTCCAAGGAGACAAATAAGGTATGTGATACTAAATCTTTTACTATCGTTATGATGTCTAGTCCTTTGATCATTGGAGGGACTTTTGAGAATTTTAAATTATTTAATTCCGCTGCGTAATCCGTTACGAAACCCTACAGTGGTATCAGAGCCACAGGTCATAGAGCATAAAGTAGTTTATGTGCTCATTTTTGTTAGTTTTACACCTTTATTGTTGATTATCGCGTAAAACTGAATAATTAAGCATATTGATGCAATTTTGAATATTATTCAATGAAATAAGATATAATATTACATGGGTTGTAAGAATTAGTGAAATTGGATCACACATGATGTGTAATTTTGTATCTTGAAAACTAGGGTTACGGCACAAATTTGAAAATAGGGGTTTTTAAATTTGGAAACAACTAAACTTGGGCAACAAGGAAGAAGCAATTGTTTTGGAAACAAATCCTAAAGGAGGTTTCCCCCCCCCCTAGGGACCGCCCCTCCTCTTCCTTGCCGCACAAGCTTGCCACGGCCAAGGGTCGGGCCTCCCTAGCACACGGCCTAGCCGTGTGGGCTAGGGGCCGGTCAGCCCAATGCCTTGTGGCGGTCCTTTGGGGTTCGGCCAAGTGTATTTGTGGGCCCCTTGGACCGTTTTATCCCTATTTCATCCAAAATTAACTAAAATTGACCAAGTGCGTTAAAATTGGATTTTAGCTGTTTATGTGCTATTTGCATGGTGATTGGATATGGCCTTAGGTGTGGATGTTGTGATTGTTTATTTTTGTGGTTTGATTTTACGATCTGCAAGCCGGTAAAATTAATGTAATAGTTAATTAGGTTTTACGGGCTGCGAGTCGGTCTTCTTTTCAGCTAGTGAGATCTCTCTATTTAGTATAGATGCTAGCTTGTATTAGATAGAGTATATTTTAGCCAAGACATGTAGAAAGAAGACTAAAGACTATAACAAACCACAAGATGGCGACGTTCCACAAAGCTATGGAGCATTGACTAAAAGATGGAGGGGCATGGAGATAAGCTTGCTATTAAGGCTTCATTGATATTATCATTGGCTTGGGAATATCTTAGTTTAAATGCCATATTCATATCACGTTTAATTTTTGTTTGTGGTTGATTAATTTATTGTCTTCTTATTTATTATTGGTGTATGGATGATAAAAGCAAAATTGGTAACAAGATAATACAATCAGAATCTTTTATTGAGAGTTTGACTAAAAAAAATTCCTCAAATTTAAATATTGTATTTTGCCTTCTCATTACTTACACACTCATCATGATTATTCTTTAACAAGCTTGTGCGTGCCAAAGCATGTCGACTTGGTTCATCATGATGTGATGCGATGGCACAAGCAAGTAATGTGCAACGGTTTGAGTAAGAGGTTGGACACAACTAGGTGATTTAATAGGATTAAAAGCCTAGAGGCAACCAATTGGGATTATCTATGAGATAGATAATAAGGAGTTATTTTTCCAATTTAACCAAGAATTAAATAAGGATGCAATTGGAATTATTGCTACCTAAATAAATAATTTTTGGGTGACTTGCCACAGCAAGCTAAAAAAGAAGTGAAATATGGATCTTGGCCCCACTAGAAAATCCAATGATATTTTCCGCATTAATATTGAGGATTATTAACCCGAGAAAAATAGTGGGAGCTATATTTAATAATTTAGCCATTTTTAAATGTAGTTATTTGTTCACAAAATACTAAAACTTGTATATTTCTCATTTTGTAGAATTCCAATGGCAAATAATTCGAATTCATCAGATTCCCTACGAGCCGTCCTTGAGAAGGACAAGCTTTCTAGAACAAACTTTTTAGACTGGTACATGAAATTTAGAATCGTTCTCAAGCAGGAAAAGAAACTGTACACTCTAGAGGAGCAAGTTCCTGATGGTCCAGAAAACAATTATGTTGCAGCCATAAAGGCGCATCAAAAGATCGTGGACGATGCTAATGATGCGGCATGCCTTATGATTTGCACCATGAACTATGAGCTTTAGAAGCTACATGAGAACAAGGGTGCATTTGATATGATCATTCACTTGAAGCAACTCTTCCAAGAGCAGGCGAGGGTTGAGCGGTATGAAGTTTCCAAGGCATTGTTCAAATTTCATCTGTCAGAGAGAAACCCTGTGCGGCCTCACGTGCTCCGTATGACCGGATACTTTGAGAGCCTCACACGCGTAGGGTTTCCCATGGGCCTAGAGTTGGCGACTGATCTCATCTTGCAATATGGACTGTTCATCATGAACTATAACATGAATGAGATCGTCAAGTCTCTTCCAGATCTAGTCAATATGTTGAGGACAGCTGAACAAAGCATAAACAAGGGAAAGGGCAAGTCCATAATGATGGTGAGCAAAGGAGAGAGAAAAATGTTTGCTTCTACCTCAAAGGGGAAAGGCAAGTCAGTTGCCAAACCTAAGGAAGCTTCCCTTAAACCTGTTGGTGGCGTGCAAAGGGCGTGAATAAGGGTGATTGTCACTACTGCAGTTAGGGATGGCAATATGGTCTAATCTGATCTGAGATCCGAGCGATCCGAGCCGAATGGAGATTCGATCCAACTGAAAATAGATAAGATTTGGATCCGGAAAGACAAACCCGAATGGATTTGGATCTGGATTTGGATCTGATGGTAGATCCACCGCGTTCCGACCCGATCCGATCCGATGTATATGTTTTCTTTACAAATATATCCTAATTACCTCACCACGTACATTTACAAGAAGAATAATATAGTAAATCCAACCTAAAAAGCTATTTCTTTTATTTTTTAGGCTTCAGAACTTACGAACATGACTTAGCGTATGCAATAGTGTTTACTTTTTAATATTGTTTTTTCTATTTTATTGCAAACTCGAGTCGGATCCGATCCGAATCCGATCCGACTATGTACTATATGGATCCACGGATCGGATTTGGATCAGCTGAATGAGACTCGATCCGATCTGATCCGAATCCGGTGATGATCCCAACGGATATGGATCGAATCTGGATCTCATTTCTCCTGGTTGGATCTGGATCGGATCTGACCTGATGCGATCCGGATCCGAACCGTTTCCATCCCTAACTGCAGTCAGCCTGGACACTGGAAGAGGAACTGCCTAAAGTATCTAGAGGATAAGAGGCTTGGAATAGTGATTCCACCACCAGGTATTTTTGTTATAGATGTCAATTTAACTATCTCTTCATCTTGGGTATTGGATATTGGATGTGGATCTCACATTTGTCGAAATGTGCAAGATCTAAAGAGAAGTAGAAGATTGGCTAAAGGGGAGATAGATATGCGCGTTGCGAATGGAGCAAAGGTTGGATGCATTGGTCGTGGGCGTGTAGAAACTCTCTTTGCTTTCTGGATTAGTTTTAGAATCAAATAATTGCTTTTTTGTGTCTGCTATGAGCAGAAACATTATTTCTATTTCTTGTCTGGACAAGGAAGGTTTTACTATTTCAATAAAGGACAATTGTTGCTCCATTTATTTTTATAGTTTTAACTATTGTAGTGCGCAATTATTTAATGGATTGTATATCCTTAATCAAGTAATCCTTTCTATAACATAAATACCAAGAGGATTATAATGAATATTTAAATCATGCTTATCTGTGGCACTGCCGTCTAGTCCATATAAACGAGAAACGTGTATTTAGACTCCATAAGGATGGATTTCTAGTCTCATTTTATTTTTAATAATATGAGACATGTGAAGCTTGTTTATTGGGAAAGATGACAAAGTCTCCTTCCAATAAGAAAGGTGGGAGGACTAGTGAGAAATTGGCGCTCCTGCATACTGATGTATGTGGGCCATTTTCCATGCCTGTCAGGGGTGGTTACGTCTATTTCATTACGTTTACTGATGATTTCAGTAGATATGGATTTGTATACCTTATGAAGGCCAAATCTGAATCCTTCGAAAAGTTCCAAGAATTCAAGAATGAAGTAGAGAAGCAACTTGGAAAAAGTATCAAGGCTCTACAATCGGATCGATGAGGAATATACTTAAGCCAAGAGTTTGACGACTATCTTAGAGAGTGTGGGATCTTGTCCCAACTCACTCAACCCAGAACGCCACAATGGAATGGCGTGTCTGAGAGGAGGAATCGAACACTAGTTGACATGGTTTGATCTATGATGTGTCAAACTGATCTTCCATCATCATTTTGGGGCTACGCTCTACTGTGTGCAGCTTTCTCAATTAATTGCGTTCCATCTAAATCGGTCATGAAGACTCCATGTGAGATGTGGAGTGGGAGGCGACCACAGTGTCCTTCTTGAGGATTTGGGTCTGCAATGTCTATGTAAAACGTGTGCAAACTGACAAGCTCGGGCCCAAGTCGGGTAAGTGTAAGTTTGTGGGATACCCTAAGGAAACTATAGGATATTATTTCTACAATCCAACCGAGAAAAAAGTGTTTGTTGCCCGATCCGGCGTGTTTCGAGCAAGAGAGTTTGTCTCTAAAGAAGCAAGTGGGAGGACTGTAGAACTTGAAGAAATTCAAGAATCACAAACCACGGATCCTACTATGGAACATGAAAAGGAGCCACAAGACATTGTGGAGCAGCCTGTTCAAGTAACACAAGAGCTTCGTAGGTCGAGTAGAGTGCACCAGGAGGCAGAGGTGTGGACTTCTCCTGACTGAGCCTGGTGACGCGTTGCTCATAGATGATTAGCCTACTACCTATGGAGAGGGCATGAAAGGGCTGGATTCTCAGAAGTGGCTTAAATCCATGTAATCCGAGATGGAATCCATGTATACCAACAAAGTATGGACTTTGGTGGAACCACCGCAAGGGGCTCGGCCCATAGGGTGCAAATGGGTCTTCAAGAAGAAAACCGACATGGATCGTAATGTGATTACCTATAAGGGCCGACACGTGGAAAAAGAATTCCGATAGATTTATGGTATAGACTAGGATGAAACCTTTTCACCAGTTGCGATGACCGAATCCATTCGAATCCTACTTGCTATAGCAGCTTATTACGATTATGAGATTTGGCAGATGGATGTCAAAACAGCGTTTTTGTATGAAAACCTCCTCGAGGATGTGTACCTGACACAACCTGGGGGTTTTGTAGATCCAGAGCATGCAAATAAAGTCTTTAAGTTGCAACGATCCATTTATGGATTGAAGCAAGCTTCTAGGAGTTGGAATCAACGTTTTGATGAACTTGTCAAAGAGTTTGAGTTCATCAAGAACGAAGATGAATCTTGTGTCTACAAGTACGTTAGTGGGAGCTCTGTTGTATTTCTGGTCTTGTATGTGGATGGCATACTACTCATTGAAAACGACATTCCTATGATGCAATATGTGAAAGATTGGCTAGGAAAGTGTTTCCCAGTGACAGACTTAGGGGATGCAGCTTATATACTTGGTATCAAGATCTATAGAGATAGAACGAGGAAGCTGATAGGCCTAAGTCAAAGTACATATACACAAGATGTTGAATCGGTTCAACATGCAAGATTCCAAGAAGGGATTCGTGCCCATATCGCATGGAATCACTCTTTCGAAGAATAATTGTCCTTCCAATGAGATTGAGAAGGACCGCATGAGTCGGGTACCCTATGCCTCGGCCATAGGGTCCATCATGTACACCATGTTGTGCACTAGAACTGATGTTTCATACGCGTTAAGTATGACAAGAATATATCAGTAGACCCGGGTGAGAGTCATTGAATAGCGGTCAAGAACATCCACAACTAATTGAGAAGAACAAAGGATGCATTATTGATCTATGGAGGGGAGGAAGAGTTGCGTGCAAAGGGTTACACGGATGTAAGCTTCCAAACCTACAAGGATGATTTCATATCGCAATGGGATTTTTGTATTGCCTGAATGGAGGTGCACTGATCTAGAAGAGTTCAAAGCAAGAGACGGTTGCTGATTCAATAACTAAGGCTGAGAACATTGCTGCGAGTGGCGCAGCAAAGGAAGTTGTTTGGATTAGGAAGTTCATTACTTAGCTTGGTGTGGTTCCTAGCATTGTGGATCCAATAGAGTTGTATTGTGATAACACTGGAGCGATTGCACAATCAAAGGAACCCAGGTCACACCAGAAATCCAAACAATTGCTTAGAAAGTTCCATCTTATTCGAGATGTCATCGATAGAGGAGATGTGAAGATATGCAAGATTCCTACATATGAGAATCTTTCAAATCCTCTCACAAAGACGCTTGTTCAGCGCAAGCATGAAGGACACATCAGATCTATTGGCATACGAGATGCACCAGATTGGCTCCAGTGCAAGTGGGAGGCTATTGGAATAGATGCCCTAGAGGCAATCTTATTAAACATGAACATTACTTTTGGCCAGAATATTCATTTTATTATTTATGATAATATTTAATATAATGAAGTCCTTAGATTGCAAACGTGAAGTTTATCTTAAATGTCCCTAGTCGATTATACTGATTAATAGGACGATCATCTATAGATTACTATGTGGGTAGATTGATATGAAGATGTCAAGTCTAGCACATGGGTATGCATTAGGATTAATGGCATACTGGATTGACCCATAACGAGGAGGCTGCATACATGTTATGTAAATTCACATGTGCTTCTCGTAGTGACAGCGGTATTGTCATCCTTAGACTTGAAGTAACTAGATCCTCTAGTTTTGGAATGTTGTGTTTTGATATCGTCAAACGCTACACCGTAACTGGGTAGTAATAAAGGCGCTTATCAGACAAAATAGGAAGTATGCTTAGAGAGGGTAGTGATGTAGACATAATTTTTCCCTCCCACATAACAGGAGCAAATATCCATGGCCACTTGAGGGATGGTGCTTATAGAATGTCTGTCCAGACTCAGATAAATCAATATGGGATATTGATATTATCTGCATGGATAAGACTATTACCAGGATAGAGAAACTATGGATTGGATATACGAGTGTCACTTTTATGTATCGTGTCCAATCCGGATATAGAGACAAAGGGATGAGACAATACTTGCATAAGGTTTGTCGGATTACTGAATGTTTCTATTAGTTGGGTGGCATGGATGTGTTGCTAGACATGGCTTCATGTTAGTAATCATTACTACCAACTTAATAGAAACCTATGGGGTCACACTCCCTATGGATTAAGCCGGACTTCGGAATAAATTAGTATGATTAATAAAATAGAAGGATCAATGCGCAACCACATGCAAACTTAGTGGAACTAATTTGTAATGTGGACTAATCCATGTAAGGACATGATTAGTATTGGGGATTTTATGTAGCTAACAAGGACTTGTTAGACTATATAAGGAACACTCATAGCTTATTTGTCATAAGAGTGTCATAATTGTTATAACACAAGGAGAGAACAAAGCAAGGAAGAGAGAACAAGACAAGAAGGGCCGAACCCCCCCCCCTTGTCCGCCCCTCTAACCATCGACTTCAAGGAGGGTGTCGCCCCCTCCTTTGCTCCGGTTTGCATGATTCTTCTTCTTCCTCCTTCATCCATAGCTAGCAAAAAGGTGTGGAGGATCCGGAGACAATCCAAGGAGTGGACTTTCCGTAGAGTCGTGAACAATATTTCGCATTTGAAGTCATCCAAGGAGACAAACAAGGTATGTGATACTAAATCATTTACTATCGTTATGATGTCTAGTCATGTGATCCTCGGAGGGTCTTGTGCGGATTTTTATTTGTTTTATTTTGCTGCTAAATTTGTTACAAAACCCTACAGTGTCATGTAAACATCCTCAAGGAGGTTTCCATACAGAAACGTTGTTTTGACATCCATATGCCAAATCTCATAATCCTGATAAGCTGCAATAGCAAGTAAGATCCGAATGGAATTGGTCATCGCGAATGGGGAAAAAATTTCATAGTCTATACCATGAATCTGTCATAATCCTTTTGCCACCAATCGGCCCTTATAGGCAATCACATTTACATCCATTTAGGTCTTCTTCTTGAAGACCCACTTGCCCCCTATGTGCCAAGCCCCTTGGGGTGGTTCCATCAAAGTCCATACTTTGTTGTTATACGTAGAATCCATTTCGGATCTCATGGCCTCAAGCCACTTTTGAGAGTTCGGCCCTTTCATGGCCTCTCCATAGGTAGTAGGCTCATCATCTATGAGCAACGCGTCACCAGGATCAGTCACGAGAAGTTCGTACCTCTCTGGTTCTTGGCGCACTCTACTCGACCTACGAAGTTCTTGTGTTACCTGAACAGGTTCCTCCACGACATGTTGCAGTTCCTGTTCATGTTCCATAGTTGGATCAGTGGTGGAACACGGTTAAAGGCGAAAGCTGCACATAATAGAGCGTGACCCCAAAAGGATAATGTTAGATCAGTTTGACACATCATAAATCGAACCATGTCCAACAGAGTTCGATTCCTTCTCTCAGACATGCCATTCCATTCACAACGCGCAGGTCTATCTCCCCTTTAGTCAATCTTCTACTTCTCTTTAGATCCTGCACATTTCGAAAAATGTGAGATCTGTAGGGTTTTGACTCATGGATGCGCAACGGAAACACAAACAATCATAAAACCATGCAAAACCCTCCAAGGATCACAATTCAAGAGACATAACGATGGTAAGGGTTAGAAATCAATAACACGCCTTAGGGTTCTCCTTTGATGACTTCAAACGCGAATTGTGTCACGTTCTCTATGGTTGATCCACGTCTAGAGTTGATCCTAGATCTCCCAAGTCCTTGTGCTAGCCCGGAAGAGGAAGAGGAAGAAGAATCACGCAAAACGAGACCCAAAAGGAGGGTCTCGGCCTACTTGTGGCCGACGGGGACGGGCGGCGGCAAAGGGGCGGTCGGCTCCCTTTGTTTCTTGCTCTCTCTCCTTTTGTTCTCTCCCACTCTTTGTTATGTTCAATTATGAGCATAAGTTATGTGGGAAGGAAGGAAGGAAGGTCCTTTATATAGTCCAACAACTCCTTGCCAACTACCTAAAGGACTTATTCTAGTCCTACTAGAATTCAATTTAGTCCCTTCCTTGCAAATTAGTCTCTACTAAGTTTGCAAGGGTTTGCAAAGTGATCCTTTTAATTAATTAATCCAATTAATTAATTCCCAAATCTAGTTCAACTCTATATAGCGTGTGACCCCATAGGTTCTATATAGTTGGTAGCAACTATTTGCTAATATGGAGCGGTCTCTAGCAAAACATCCATTCTAGCCAACTAATAGAATAGTCATCTTGACAACCTTTGTACAAGTAATTGTCTCATCCCTTTGTCTCTATATCCGGATTGGACACGAGACATACAATTCACACTCGTATATCCAATCCATAGTTTCTCGATCCATGGGAATAGCCTTATTCGTGCAAATAACATCAATATCCCATATTGATTTATTTGAGTCTGGCCAGACATTCTATAAGCACAATCCCAGGATATTTGCTCCCGTTATGTGGGAGGGACAAATTCTATCTACGTCCACTACGATCTCTAAGCTTGCGTCTTATTGTATCCAGTACACGCCTTTATAACTACCCAGTTACGGTGTAGCGTTTAACGCTACCAAGATCACAATAATCTACAACTAGAATATCTAGTGACTCCAAGTCTAAGGATGAAAATACAATTGCACCGCGAGAAGCGCTTGTGACTCAACATAACGTGTATGTAGCCTTCTCGGAGATGGGTCAATCCAGTGCAACATTCCCTAATGCACACCTATGTGTTGGATCGTGATATCTCCATATCAATCCAACCCCATACTAGTCTATAGATGATTGTCCCATTAACCATTATACTTGAATAGGGATATTTAAGATAAACAACACAATTGTAGATCTAAGGACTTCATTATATTAAATATCCAATAAATAATAAATGAATTTCTAGCCACAAATTATTCATACTAAACTAGATTGCCTCAAGGGCATCTATTCCAACAGTCTCCCACTTGAACTAGAGCCAATCTGGCGCATCTCGTATGCCCATACTCCTAGTGTGCCCTTCATGCTTCCAGTGCGTGAGAGGCTTTGTAAGCGGGTCTGACAGATTATCATCTGTAGGAATCTTGCATATCCGAACGT
This sequence comes from Linanthus parryae, assembly GCA_023055425.1. Classification (NCBI taxonomy): domain Eukaryota; kingdom Viridiplantae; phylum Streptophyta; class Magnoliopsida; order Ericales; family Polemoniaceae; genus Linanthus; species Linanthus parryae. The sequence continues at coordinate 17,866,429 of JALGPY010000012.1, read as the reverse complement.
CTCCTCTATCGATAATATCTCGAATCAGATGAAACTTCCTGAGCACGTGCTTGGACTTCTGGTGCGACCTGGGTTCCTTTGATTGCGCAATCGCCCCAGTGTTGTCACAGAACAACTCAACTGGATCCGCAATGCTAGGGACCACACCAAGTTCAGAAACAAACTTTCTGATCCAAACAGCTTCCTTTGCTGCGCCATTTGCAGCAATGTACTCAGCCTCTGTTGTAGAATCAGCTACCGTCTCTTGCTTGGAACTTTTCCAGCTCACCGCTGCTCCATTCAGGCAAAACACATATCCCGATTGTGATCTAAAGTCATCTCTGTCAGTTTGAAAGCTTGCATCAGTGTAACCCCTTACACGCAACTCTTCCTCACCGCCAAATATCAAGAAAGCATCCTTAGTTCTTCTCAAGTACTTTAGTATGTTCTTGACTGCAATCCAGTGACTCTCACCCGGATTGGATTGGTATCTGCTTGTCATACTCAAGGCATATGACACATCAGGTCTAGTTCATTACATGGCGTACATGATAGATCCTATGGCCGAGGCATAGGGGATTCTACTCATGCGTTCCTTCTCAATCTCATTGGAGGGACAACCACTCTTCGAAAGAGTGATTCCATGTGACATGGGCAAGAATCCCTTCTTGGAATCTTGCATGTTGAACCGTTTCAACACCTTGTCAATATATGTACTTTGACTTAGGCCTAGCAACCTCTTAGATCTATCTCTATAGATCTTTATACCGAGTATATAGGCTGCTTCCCCTAAGTCCTTCATTGAGAAACACTTTCCTAGCCAATCTTTAACAGATTGCAGCATGGGAATGTCGTTTCCAATGAGTAGTATGTCATCCACATACAAGACCAGAAAAGCTACAGAGCTCCCACTAACCTTCTTGTAGACACAAGACTCATCTTCGTTTCTGATGAAGCCAAACTCTTTGACCACTTCATCAAAACGTCGATTCCAACTCCTAGAAGCTTGCTTCAATCCATAAATGAATCGTTGCAGCTTACAGACTTTGTTGGCTTGCTTTGGATCCTCAAAACCCTCCGGCTGTATCATATACACGTCCTTGAGGAGATTCCCATAAAGGAATGCTGTTTTGACATCCATCTGCCAAATCTCATAGTCGTGGTATGCTGCAATCGCAAGTAGGATTCGGATGTATTTGGTCATAGCGACTGCTGAAAAGGTTTCATCATAGTCAATACCATGAATCTGTCTGAATCCTTTAGCCACCAATCGGCCCTTATAGGTAATCACATTACCATCCATGTCGATATTCTTCTTGAAGACCCACTTGAACCCTATGGACCGCGCCCCATCGGGTGGTTCCACCAAAGTCCATACTTTGTTGGTATACATGGATTCCATCTCGGATCACATGGCTTCCAGCCACTTCTGAGAGTCTGGGCCGCTCATGGCCTCCTCATAGGTAGTAGGCTCATCATCTATGAGCATCGTGTCACCGGAATCGGTTACGAGAAGTCCATACCTCTCGGGTTCCTGGCGCACTCTACTAGATCTACGAAGCTCTTGTGTTACCTGAACAGGTTGCTCCACAACTACTTGTGGTTCCTGTTCATGTTCCATAATCGGTTCAGTGATTTGTGGTTCTTGAACCTCTTCAAGTTCTACATTCCTCCCACTTGCTTCGTTAGAGACAAATTCTCTTTCTAGAAACACGTCGGTCCGAGCAACAAACACTTTGTTCTCGGTTGGATTGTAGAAGTAGTAGCCCTTTGTTTCCTTAGGGTACCCCACAAATTTACACTTATCCGATTTCGGCCCCAGCGTGTCTGCTTGTAAACGTTTTACATAGACATCGCAGCCCCAAACCCTCATGAACGACAGTGTGGGACGCCTCCCACTCCACATCTCATATGGTGTCTTCATGACTGATTTAGATGGAACACGGTTAATGGTGAAAGCTGCACTTAATAGAGCCTAGCCCCAAAACGATAATGGAATATCGGTTTGACACATCATAGATCGAACCATATCCAATAGGGTTCGATTCCTCCTCTCGGACACGCCATTCCATTGTGGCGTTCCGGGTGGAGTGAGTTGGTACACGATCCCACACTCACTAAGATAGTCGTCAACTCTTGGCTCAAGTATTCTCCTCCACGATCCGATCGTAGAGCCTTGATACTTTTGCCAAGTTGCTTCTCTACTTCATTCTTGAATTCTTTGAACACTTCAAAGGATTCGGATTTTGCCCTCATAAGGTACACAAATCCATATCTACTGTAATCATCAGTAAATGTAATGAAGTAGACATAACCACCTCTGGCAGGCGTGGCAAATGGCCCGCACACATCGGTATGTATGAGCGCCAATTACTAACTAGTCCTTTCACCTTTCTTATTGAAAGGGGACTTTGTCATTTTTCCCAATAAACAAGCCTCACATGTCTCATATGATTCAAAATCAAATGAGTCTAGTAATCCATCCTTATGGAGTCTAGATACACGTTTCTCATTTATGTGGCCTAAACGACAGTGCCATAAGTAATCAGGATTTAAATCATTTATTTTAATCCTCTTGGTATTAATGTTGTAGACAGGATTGCTTAGATCAAGGACATAAAGTCCATTAAATAATTGCGCACTAAAATAGTGAATATTATGTAAATAAAAGGAACAACAATTGTCTTTTATTGAAATAATAAAACCATCCTTGTCCAAACAAGAAATAGAAATAATGTTTCTGCTCATAGCAGGCACAAAATAGCAATTATTTAATTCTAAAACTAATCCTGAAGGCAGAGATAGCTCGCACACGCCTATGGCCAACTCAGCAACCTTTGCTCCATTCCCAACGCGCAGATCTACCTCCCCTTTAGCCAATCTGCTACTTCTCTTTAGATCCTGCATATTTCGACAAATACGAGATCCACATCCAGTATCCAATACCCATGATGTAGAGAAATTTAAATTGACATCTACAACAAAAAAACCTGGTGGTGGTGGAATCACTATTCCAAGCCTCTTGTCCTCCAGATATTTTGGGCAGTTCCTCCTCCAGTGTCCAGGCTGACTGCAGTAGTGACACTCACCTTTAGTCACACCTTTGGCAATGCCACCAACAGGCTTAAGGGCAGGTTCCTAGGACTTGGCAACTGACTTGCCTTTGCCCTTGGAGGAAGAGGCAAACCTTTTGCCCTTTCCTTTCTGTACCATCATTATGGCCTTGCCCTTACCCTTGTTGATGCTCAGTTCAGCCGTCCTCAACATATTGAGTAAATCTGGCAGTGGTTTAATGATCTCGTTCATGTTATAGTTCATAATGAACTGTCCATAACTCTCGGGCAACGATTGCAACACGAGATCGGTTGCCAACTCTTGGCCGACCGAGAACCCTAGTCGGGGAGATTCTCCAAGTACCCGATCATTCGGAGTACATGGGGTCCCACCGGGTTCCCTTATGCCAGATGACACTTGAACAGTGCCTTAGATACCTCATACCTCTCTACCCACTCCTGCTCTTGGAAGATCTGCTTTAGATGTTCGATCATATCCACATCATTCATGTTTTCGTGTTGCTTCTGAAGCTCAGAAGTCATGGTGCAAAGCATAAGGCGGGCCGCATCATTAGCGTCATCAACACGCTTTTGATATGCCTTTAGGGCAGCAGGTGTTTAGTTCTCTGGACCTTCTGGAACATGCTCCTCTATTGCGTACAGTTTCTTCTCTTGCTTGAGAACAATTCTCAAGTTTCTGTACCAATCAAGAAAGTTGGTTCCAGAGAGCTTGTCCTTCTCAAGGACAGATCGTAGGGAATATTGTGAACTCGATGAGTTGTTTGCCATTTGGAATTCTACAAAAAGGAAAATACGCAAGTTTTAGTATTTGTGAATTTTTGACTATATTCAATAATGGCTAGTTTATCAAATATAGCTCCCACCATTTTTCTACGGATTAATAACCCTCAAGATATTAATGCGGAAAATACCTTATATTTTCTAGTGGGCCAAGATCCATCTTTCATCTCCTTATGAGCTTGCTTTGGCAAGTCACCCATAATTTGACTACTTTAGGTAGGAACAATTCCAATTGCATCCCATATGCAACTCTTGATTCAATTGGGAAAATAACTCCTTATTTATCCATCCATATGGATAATCCCAATTGATTACCTCTAGGTTTCTTAATCAAATTAATAGCCTAGTTGTGTTCAACCTCTTATCTAAACAATTGCACATTGTTACGTGCCATCGCATTCCATCATGATGAACCAAGTCGCCATGCTTTGGCACGCACGAGCTTGGTAAATAATGATGATAATGAGTGTTTAAATAACGAGAAGGCTGGAACACAATATTTGAATTTTGAGGGATTTTTAAATTCAATTTTAATTGTTTTGTTGATCAATATCAACTAATCTATCTATTTGAGTTTGGGCACAACTCCAAATAATAGATTCGGGTTGTCTAATTATCTTATTATCCTAATTGCATGCATCATCCATACACCAACCACACAATAATAAGACAATGAAATAAACAACCACAAAACAGAAATTAAACGTGATGTGGATATGGCCTTTTCTAGACTAAAATAATTCCAAGCCAATGGAATTATCTATGAACCCTAAAACAAACACATCTCCATGCGTCTTGATCTTTTGCTCCATCCTTCGTAGTCATGTGGAATACTCCATGCTCCATCTTTTGTGGCTTCTTTGGCTTTGGGCTTCTTTTCTTCAATCTTGGCTAACAATCTACTTTATCTAGTACTGGCTAACTTCTACACTAAATAAAATAAATCTGACAAGTTGAGAAAAAAAATGGCACGCAGGCCATAAAACCCTAATTAATTATTACAATTAATTGATCAGCTCGCAGGCCGTAAAACCAAACCACAAAATTAAACATCCACATCAAACCACATCCTAAGGCCATATCCAATCACAGTGCGATTTGCACATAAACAGTTAAAATCCAATTTTAACGCGCTTGGTCAATTTTAATTGATTTTTGGATTTCTAGGGTTAAAACGGTCCATGGGCCCAACAATTAAATTGCCCGGGCCCAACAATATGAACCACAAGGCCCTAGGGCCCGGCCGGCCCAAAACCCACAAGCCTAGGCCGCGGGTTAGGGCCGCCGGCCCCTAGGGCGGCCAAGCTTGGGCGGCAAGAAAGGGGGGCGGTCCCTAGGGGGCCGAACCTCCTTATGGGAGTTGTTTCCAAAACAACTCCCTTGCTTGGTTCCCAAATTTGGTTGTTTACTTGTTTTGGAAGAACTCCTTCTTCCCCAAGGATGCCCAAACCCTAGATCTATGATCCTAAAATTTATCAAACTCACCAATTCATGCATCCAATGCAAAAATTGGATCTTGTTATGATTAATTATTGACAAATTGCATCCCATGCTTGATTTGTCTTGTTTTACGCGATAAACAATCAAATTAAGGTGTAAAACAACTAAAACGTAACACATAAACCACGTTTATGCTCTACGACATGTGGCTCTGATACCACTGTAGGGTTTTGACTCATGGATGCGCAACGGAAACACAAAAAATCATAAAACCATGCAAAACCCTCCAGGGATCACAAGTCAAGAGACATAACGATGGTAAGGGTTAGAAATCAGTAACACACCTTAGGGTTCTCCTTTGATGACTTCAAACGCGAATTGTGTCACGTTCTCTATGGTTGATCCACGCCTAGAGTTGATCCTAGATCTCCCAAGTCCTTGGTGCTAGCCCGGAAGAGGAAGAGGAAGAAGAATCACGCAAAACGAGACCCAAAAGGAGGGTCTCGGCCTCCTTGTGGCCGACGGGGACGGGCGGCGGCAAAGGGGCGGTCGGCTCCCTTTGTTGCTTGCTCTCTCTCCTTTTGTTCTCTCCCACTCTTTGTTATGTTCAATTATGAGCATAAGTTATGTGGGAAGGAAGGAAGGAAGGTCCTTTATATAGTCCAACAACTCCTTGCCAACTACCTAAAGGACTTATTCTAGTCCTACTAGAATTCAATTTAGTCCCTTCCTTGCAAATTAGTCCCTACTAAGTTTGCAAGGGTTTGCAAAGTGATCATTCTAATTAATTAATCCAATTAATTAATTCCCAAATCTAGTTCAACTCTATATATCGTGTGACCCCATAGGTTCTATCTAGTTGGTAGCAACTATTTGCTAATATGGAGCGGTCTCTAGCAAAACATCCATTCTAGCCAACTAATAGAATAGTCATCTTGACAACCTTTGTACAAGTAATTGTCTCATCCCTTTGTCTCTATATCCGGATTGGACACGAGACATACAAGTCACACTCGTATATCCAATCCATAGTTTCTCGATCCATGGGAATAGCCTTATTCGTGCAAATAACATCAATATCCCATATTGATTTATTTGAGTCTGGCCAGACATTCTATAAGCACTATCCCTCGAGTGGCCTAGGATATTTGCTCCCGTTATGTGGGAGGGACAAATTCTATCTACGTCCACTACGATCTCTAAGCTTGCTTCTTATTGTATCCAGTACACGCCTTTATAACTACCCAGTTACGGTGTAGCGTTTAACGCTACCAAGATCACAATAATCCACAACTAGAATATCTAGTGACTCCAAGTCTAAGGATGAAAATACCATTGCACCGCGAGAAGCGCTTGTGACTCAACATAACGTGTATGTAGCCTTTTCGGAGATGGGTCAATCCAGTGCAGCATTCCCTAATGCACACCTTTGTGTTGGATCGTGATATCTCCATATCAATCCAACCCCATACACCAATATAGATGATTGTCCCATTAATCATTATACTTGACTAGGGATATTTAAGATAAACAACACAATTTTAGATCTAAGGACTTCATTATATTAAATATCCAATAAATAATAAATGAATTTCTAGCCACAAATTATTCATACTAAACTAGATTGCCTCTAGGGCATCTATTCCAACAAGATCCACATCCAGTATCCAATACCCAAGATGAAGAGATAGTTAAATTGACATCTATAACAAAATACATGGTGGTGGTGTAATCCCTATTCCAAGCCTTTTATCCTCTAGATACTTTGGGCGATTCCTCTTCCAGTGTCCAGGCTGACTGCAATAGTGACACTCACCCTTAGTCACGTCCTTGGCAACGCCACCAGCAGGTTTAAGGGAAACTTCCTTAGGTTTTTCAACTTTCTTTCCTTTCCCTTTGGAGGTAGAAGCAACTCGTTTGTCTCTTTCTTCTGTTCACTAGCATTATGGACTTTCCCTTTCCCTTGTTGCTGCTTTGTTCAGCTGTCCTCAACATATTGAGTAGATCTGGCAGAGGTTTGTTGATCTCATTCATTTTATAGTTCATGATGAACTATCCATAAAAATCAGGCAACGATTGCAAGATGAGATCAGTGGCCAACTTTTGACCCACCGAAAACCCAAGGCGTGTGAGATTCTCTAAGTACCCAATCATACACAGTACGTGAGGCCCTACTGGGTTTCCCTCTGACATATGACACTTGAACAATGCCTTGGAAATTGCATATTGCTCAACCCTTGCCTGCTCTTAAAAGAGTTGCTTCAAATGTATGATAATATCAAACACAAAGGTGTTCTCATGTTGCTTCTGAAGTTCAGAGCTCATGATGCAAAGCATAAGGCAGACAAATCATTAGTATCATCAACGATCTTTTGGTATGCCTTAAGGCAGCAAGAATATTATTTTCTGGACCTTGAGGAACTTGCTGTTCAAGAATGTACAGTTTCTTCTCTTTCTCGAGAACGATTCGCAAGTTCAAGTACCAGACTCGAAAGTTTGTTCCATAAATCTTTTCCTTCTCAAGGACATATTGTAGGGATTGTGATGAATTCGATGAATTGTTTGCCATTGGAATTCTACAAAAGAGAAATATACAAGTTTTAGTATTTTGTGAACAAATAACTACATTTAATAATGGCTAGATTATTAAACATAGCTCCCACTATTTTTCTCAGATTAATAACCCTCTATATTAATGCGGAAAATATCATTATATTTTCTAGTGGGTCAAGATCCATATTTCACTTCCTTTTTAGCTTGCTTTGCCAAGTCACCCAAAAATTAATTATTTAAGTAGGAAAAATTCCAATTGCATCCCATGAAACGCTTGGTTCAATTCCGCAATTAACTCCTTATTTATCTATCGCATAGATAATCTCAATTGTTTGCCTCTAGGCTTTCAATCCTATTGAAGTAGCCTAGTTGTGTCCAACCTCTTACTTCAATAATCTCACATTACTAGTTTGTGCCGTCACGCCACATCATGATGAATCAAGTCGTCTTGCTTTGGCAATCCCGAACTTTATAGATCATGATTATGACGAGTGTTAAGTAACGAGAAGGCAAAAATGCATTATTTAAATTTGAGAAATTTTGCCATTTGATTTTAATTGTTCTGTTGATCCATATCAACTAATCTACTTATATGGGTTGGGCAATCCCAAAATAAAAGATCAGGGTTGTATTATCTTGTTATTAATTTGCATGCATCATTCATACGCCAACAAAAAATAATAAGACAATAATTTAAACAACCACAACAATAAGATGTGATGTGAATATGGCCTCCTAAAATAAAGATATTCCGAAGACAATGAGAATATCTATAAGCCCTAAAAATAGCAAGCTCATATCCATGTGCCTCCTTCTTTTAGTCCATGCACCTTAGCTTGTGGAATTCCACCATCTTGTGGTTTCTTCATTTCTTAGGCTTCTTCTCCAAGTCTTGGCTACCATCTACTCTATCTAATACTAGCTAGTATCTATACTAAATAGAGATACCTCACAAATTTGAGGAGAAGACCGGCTCGCAGGCCGTAAAACCTAATTAATTAATTATTTCAATAAAACCACACCAGAAAATAAACATTCACAACATCCATATCTAAGGCCATATCCAATCACCATGAAAAATCACAAAATACGGTTAAAATCCAATTTTAACGCGCTTGGTCAATTTTAGTTAATTTTGGATGTACTAGAGTCAAAACGTTCCAAGAGGGCCAACCAACTAGCTTGGCCGAACCCCTAATAGGCCGGCCCGGACCCTTGGTTGTGGCTTCATTGGCGCGCAAGAAGGGGGAATGCGGCCCTAGGGTTGTTTACTTCATCTCCTTCCTTGTTCCTAATAAGGTTGCTTGTTTCCAAATTAAGAAAAATACATCCTAATTTGTGCCCAAACCCTAGTTTTCTAGATCCAAAATTTCACATCATATGTGATCCAAATTCACTAATCTTTACACCATATATAAAATTAGCTCATTCTTGTTTGAATCATATTCAAATTGCATCATTATGCCAAATTCAGTTTTACGCAATAAATCATAATTACGTTGTGATAATTGACTGAAAAGTAACACATAAACCACGTTATGCACTACGACATGTGGCTCTGGAACCACTGTAGGGTTTTGATACGGGTTATGCAGCGGAATAAACAATAATTAACTCCGTTCAATCCCTCCAAGGATCACAGGACTAGACATCATAACGATGGTAAGGGATATAATCATCATGTACATGTTTGTCTCCTTTGATGAATTCACGTGAAATAGTCTCCACGTCTCTATGCAAGTCCACTCCTAGGATTGCTACGGATCCTTCTCACACATTTGTGCTAGCTAGGGAAGAAGGAGGAAGAAGAAGATCACGCAAACGGGAAACCCAAGGCCGCGCCTCACGAGCCCGACAGCAAGAGGGAGGGGCGGACAGGGGGGTCGGCCTCCTTGTCTTGGCTCTCTCCTTGCTTTGTTATCTCTCTCTCTCTCTCTCTTTCTCTCTCTTGTGTGATAACAATTATGACACTTATGAGAACATAAGCTAGGAGTGCCCCTTATATAGTTAATAAATCTTTATTAACTACATAATTTCCCCAAAACTAATCTTGTCCATACACGGATTAGTCCACCTTGCAAATTAGTCCTACTAAGTTTTCTTGTGGTTGCATATTGATCCTTCCTTTAATAAATCATATTAATTAATTTCCAAGCCGGTTTAATCCACAGGGAGTGTGATCCCATAAGTTTCTCCTTAGTTTGTAGTAACAATTACTAACATAGAGCGGTGTCTAGCAGCACATCTATGTCACCCAACTAATAGAAATAGTCAGTGATCTGCCAAACCTTGTGACCAATGTTACCGTATTATATTATCCATTTGTCACCATATTCGGATTGGAGACAAGACATAAAAGTTACACTCGTATATCCAATCCATTGTTTTTCGATCCTATGAATAGTCTTATCCATGCAGATAACATCAATATCTGATGTTTTTTAATCTTATTTTGGCCAGACATTCTATAAGCACTACCCCTCGAGTGGTCGCGGATATTTGCTCTCGTTATGTAGGAGGTACAAATCATATCTACATCACTACCAACTCTAAGCTTGCTTCCTATCATGCCTGATAACTACCTTTATAGTTACCTTGTTAAGGCGCAATGTTTGATAATATCAAAGCATGATATTTCACAACTAGAGTATCTAGTGACTTCAAGTCTAAGGACCACAATACCATTGTCACTACGAGAAGCACTTGTGACTTTACATAACTTGTATGTAGCCTTCTCGCGGTGGGTCAATCCAGTATGTCATTACCCCTAATGCATACCCATTTTCTAGACTTGATATCTCCATATAAATCTACCCACATACTAGTCTACAGTTGATCGTCTTGTTAATCAATACAATCGACTAGGGATATTTAAGATAAACAACACATTTGTAATCTAAGGACTTCATTATATTAAATATCTCCATAAATGATAGAATAATTATTCTAGCCAAAATAATGTTCCTACTAAATAAGATTGCCTCTAGGGCATCTATTCCAACATATCAATACTTAAAGACTCAACAAATGTAAACAGATGATGCTGATGCAACTTGACTACGCTACACACATAAGAAAACATTTAAAAATATCGAGGACACCACCAATTAAGACCAATCAACCCAGCTCCATTTTGTGCAGAAAGATGCCTTGCACACGACTCGTCACCTATGATCACTATGTAATGACGTGAATCATCTCACGCCCCGAAGTGTGTTGTCGCCTCCAACTCTCCCTATTATCCTTAAAAAATATAAGATAAAACAGTTCATAAGATATAAATAAAGAACAAACGCTCTCATCAATCCTCCCGCAGTCACTCCCTCTATCATTACTCATATGAAGAGGTTGTAGTACTCTACATAATATAGGTTTCTTAACGGCTTCATAGTCTCAAGTGGTTATGAATAAAATGGATCAACGGGTTTACTAGTGAACTTAGGATAGAGACATGTCAGTCGTCCCCTTTAGGTCGTTCACTCTACCAAAAGACTTGGTGACCGTGAAGGCGGATTGAGGACTATCTAAGGACGGTGGTCATGTATTATCCGCTAACTACTTAACACATAACCAAAAAAGCACACACTTCAGACTTAAGGCCTTTTAGTTTTGTTTCAAAAAAGAGGCTAAGTATCCAAGTTCACGAACTCTCTCTATGAAACTAGGGGTCCTCAAACTGTGGAGCGACTTCATCGAATTCCACACACATACACATTTGATTTAATAATTTACTCTTCTCACCTCATTACTAAGATCTTTCAAGTCTAAGTCGTTTACTTTGCCATTTTACAAAAAAAAAAAATCAGTTTTCTCATATTTTGTACTTTTTAATTTATAAACTACAACGTTGCATGCAAGGCTGACTCGAAAGAAATACTCAATATTGACTCGATTTGGTAGGGTGGAATCAATCTTTAAAATTGCAAACATAAAGTAAACTAATCTAAAACACTAACTAAGCTAACACAAACACACACACTACTAGAAATCTTAGCGAAAGCGTCATTACAATAATGCGGTTTTTGCTAAATTTAATGTTGTATTTAGCAAGAACATCATTAATTGCAGCATTATAGCTAATGTTGGATTAGCCAGTGCTGTTTTTTTCTTTGCAGCATTAAGGTAATGCTGCAAACCCAAAGAACCATTACTTGATGTTGCACAACTAAACCACACCTTGCAGCATTGGACACATTAATGCTGCATTTTTGAATCAAATTGCAGCATTATTAGAGCTTAATGCTGCATTTTTACACATTATTTTACAGCATTATTATAGATTGTTGCTGCATTTTACAGATTAATGCTGGTTTTTTATACTACTTTGCAACATTAGACTAATGCTAAAAAGTATAACTAACACACACCACATTTATGCCTAAAATCATATGAAACCCTTGCACATTGCAAGCATCAAAACATACAACTTAACAACACACTTTTCACTTGCTAAATCAAAATATTTCCTTACAAATTAATAAATAAGTTTGATTACATTATCGTCAATGTATCATCAAAGTACTGCGGTTCACTATGTCTAACATCTACAAAAATTCGGGATACCAAGTCTAAGAACAGTAGAAAATGGGCTTTGTTTACTCGAGCGATCAAAATACCAAGATGCACAATCATACATAAACATCCACAAGCAAAAATGCTCCAGCTTGCAATCTTGTCTTCGCCAACTGCACATTGCTTACTCGAGCAATCAACGTAACCCAGCTAGTTCTTCTTACGCACCACCTATAAGAACACAAACCATATCCCAGAATTTCACAACAGAAATACTCAGAAGCACATAAGCCAACTCAGTCTCAATTTATGACTAGCATTAGTAGTTTATGTTCAACAACACGTTACTGAGAAATCTCCAAAGTCCTCAGCCTATACTCTAATTGTTTTATTTCCTATTTTTTGTTCTTTTTTAGGGGAATTTGTTTTATTTGTCAACAAAGCCAAAAAATATTCAAGGTTATCGACTAATTGTGGGAGATGGTTCTAATATCCTCATATATAAAGACAAGTGGTTACCTACTTGTGGTGGTAGAAGAATATACAGCACGCATACCTTGAATATGGACACTAAAGTTAGCGATCTCATTGATGATCACATATAATTGAATAAAGAAGTTCTTACTGAGCATTTCCAACAGAAGAAGTTTATCATATCTTAAAAATCCTTTTACCAGCTTCTATATGTCATGACAGATTATGTTAGGGTTTCACTAAATATGGGAATTACTCGGTAAAGCTCGGGGTAACAAGTTGCACGTACTATGATTAAGCATAATTTGAAATGCAGGCAAGTTGGACAATCATCTACAGGCAATGAAACAAGAGACTGGTTAAAGATTGGAGGTTAAAAACACCTCCAAGATTAAAGCTATTCTTGTGGAAGCTTTGCCATGGTATTCTGCAAGTTAGAAGCAATCTCCTCCTCAGGTCAATCATTTTTTACGAAAGCTGCTCTCCTTGCTCTTATCCTATGGAAGATCAGAATCATCAATTCAGAAAATGAAAGGAAATGATAAAATTATGGAAATCCAGAGGCGAATGTCTGAAATTATCTGATGATGCCTCTCTATTCAAAGATTGGATGTGCCCCATTCTGCAAAGAAGTCAGGAGCAAACTCAAGTCAGATTCATGACTCCAATAAACACATTAGAGTGGAGGGAATTCATTCAAACATAAAATATTTACAGAATACAGTGGAGGAAATAACTTAAGTATAGAAAATGATAACAGTAAACTTCTAGAAAGTAACTCTGTTTTGTAGAGTTAGTAAGTACTTCATTAAAAAAGAAAATATACTATCACAGCATGAGTACAAAGAATCTATTAGCCCCGACTAGAAGAAGCAGGTTGCTGTATAGATTTAACATATTTAGCTTCTTGTTGAGCCTACAACATTCCCTTTTTTGTCTTCTTACCCTGATAGAGATCCATAAGATATGGCAAGCGAAGATTTACATTTTCAGCACAACTTTTGAATTTCAATTCCATTGTAAGAGAATTACTTATCAAAAATATCTCAAGCTAGGAAAAGTAGCCAGTAACCAATGAATACATAAAACAGAAAAAAGAAAACACTCAAGCTAGGTAAAGAAAACCACATATCCACCTTAGCCAAAACAGTTTCTACTGGCTCCCAAATCCTAAAATCAAACTGACTACAAGTTACGGGCCGCAAAGGTTCTTAGCCAAAACGACATGAACGGCACAAAACACTAAAGATCAAGCTCTAGTTCTTTTGAAACATGAAAACCTGATAGTGTCAAACATCAAAAGTTTTAGCTTAAATAAGCATGAACTATTGATGTGATTCAACCTGTTTGGTGCACAACAACAAAAACCAATCGAGAGAGCTAATTTCATAGTAGTACAGACATGCATAAGGTTCTTGACATCACATCATCTCCATATATTCAGTACAACATCAAATAACTGAAACGTTACAGACGGTTACTGTGGTTTATATGCTAACTGGTTGATATCTAATTGATTGAAGCATGCCTCTAGATAGGATAAATAAATTACTCCTATTATCAACCTTCTATGCATAGATTAAAACATAGAGCATGAAGGTGCATGAAGAAGACGAAGAAGACGAAGAGAAGTCACAGATTCAGAAAGAGACAGGAGACGTAACCGGGCAAGACCAGTGATTCTAAGCGGGAGTGATGAGACGGTGATGGTCTGATGAAGCTGTAATCGGCGGCATCCAAAAGACAACCACAATCAACAACACCATGAACGAACCCAACATAACCGTGAACACAGTCAACGAAACGAACCAATCGCCACAACACCCACCAATAGAAAAAATTGAATCTTTTTCGCAGACCCAGTAATAATTTCAACAAATAAACCCCAATTACGTCAAACAGCACAGAAATCGACAGAGATTGCCCCCAATCTTGTCAAACTCTAGCTACAGGTGAAAGATCCCTTGAACCCTAAGTTCTTCAGAGAAAGTTCAATCAATTCGAACCCTGGAATAGACGAAAAAATGAAAACCTAGAAATGTCTAGATGCAGAATCGGACCCTAGAATAAGACAATGACGCAAAAAACTAGCGTGAATACCAGTCGTCGATGCCTCCATCACCGATTCGAAATCGACAGTCTCCTTTGCACAACCAGTCGTAGTTTTCACCCAGAACTTCGCAAATCTGATCGAGCCCTCCCCTCAAGAGGCATCGATTCCTCCGGAACTCTCTTGACTGGATCGGACTGCCACAAAGCACCACCCCTTCCACTCTCCTCCTCCTCCTCCTTCTCCTCTCTCTCTCTCCCATTAACCTAAAATACTGAGGAATCAATACAATCGTCTCTGGGAAGCAACTGTAGACCCTCACAAAAATTTTGAGATTGGGGGTTTGGCGCTCCGCTTAGATTGGGCGCTTGGTTTTTTATTTTATTTTTTAATTTTTTATCTTTTTTTTATTGCAGCATTACTTTTTTTTTTGAAATAACAGTGTTACTTTTTTAATGCTGCAAAGTAAACATTAATTTTGTAAAAAAACAACTATAATGTGATTAATACTGCAATGAATATGCTGTTTTGCACAAAACTACAGGATTATTGGATAAATGCTGCAATATTACAGCATTAGTTTGCAACATTAATAAATAATGCTGCTTAAGGGTATCAATTACCGCATTTGTTCAAATGCTACAAATAAAATGTGGTATTTGCTAAGATTTCAAGAAGTGACAATATGATAATGTATCTAAAAACGATACGTACCACAAATACCGCCTCACAATACACAAGTGACTCTTTAACTAAATGTAACTGGTTAATGCAAGACTTTTCCCAAAAAAAGGCTTAACCCCCCCCCCCCCAGTCATTTAACTGTCCTCAATGAATTTAGAGATTATACATAGGACATGAACACCTACGGCAAGGGGTCGATGGACCTACTCATCCACATAATAAATCTCGATAAAATCATCATCTCCACCATCATCGGTACCTGAGTACTCACTCCGTGCATACACATATGTTCTAGGATTACAAGTAAAATTAATATTGATCTTTTCGCTGATCTGGGAAAACCAACGGTTCCACCTCTCATGATCCTTCTCAATATACAAATTATGGTGGAGATGATGAAAATTATGCTCATTCCTATCATATCCCCTCACCTGAGCATTAATACTCAAGGAATTAATCATCTCAAGAGTCTTCTCAATGGTAGCACCAGATGAGGCCGTCTGACTCAGGCCACTCTCAGGGATTGCCTCCGTGGACGTCCCTCTCTTAACATGGTAACAAGGGCCAACCTCTTAGGATTTCTTCTTCTTAAGGGGTCATGGATTTTTCTCTACTTCCTATCAGGCAGTGGCCCTAAGTCTCTTTCAGATGCTAATAATGTCACACGAGCCTCTGTAGCCATGTGCATAAGCAGGAAGCCAAACCTTGTTGCCTTCATGTTCCCGGAAAACCCTCTGGACAAAAAAATCATATAAATTCTATCGTGGATATCAATGTGTTCCCCTTTCCACAAGCATAGGGCCATAACACAGAGGTCAAAAGTGATCTCCCTATAAAAATAAATTCTCACAACCCAATTCTATGGGAAGCAAAAAATGTTATCTATCCTCCAGTACCTAAGGTTCTTATTCTAACCCACTCGAAATCGGGAACTCCCTCACAGCAAAAGACACTAACCTCTGCAATTAACTTCTTCTTATCCTTCCCTAGGGTATCATTGTATTGACAGGGTTTTGTCAATGTAGGAAACTGCAATGCCTCATCAATGGTCTAAAGAGATAAGACGATGAAACGTCTGCGCCAATTCAACACTCTAGGGAGATCAGGCTCCTCGGCCTCAGCCAAGTTGTAATGAAAGCTGTTGTACAAAATCTCGCTGGCCAACTCACTACCAGACTTGCCCTTAACTAGGAAAAACATGCCCTTAAAATTCTCTCCCTATACTACTTCTTTGAGGTCCAATGGCAAGCTAGAAGAGTCAATAAATTTCTTCTCCGTGTTCAACCCCTCCTTAGTGATTTTTGTATTTCCTAGAGTGGTGGGCCTTATGGTTAATGAATTGTAAACTACACCACTAGCTCTCAATCAGGTAGTGCACATGAATTTTCTTGCTACTCTTCTTACCTACATTAGGTAATTGGGTAGGCAAGACCTCTCTCAGCTCATAGTGAATTGCGGATGGGGAACCTCAAAGAAAAATTCCTTCCCCACCTTGGCCATCTCCTCATCTTTCTCGTCATCTCCCTCTTCGGGTGGTTCATAGCTTGGGTCATCCTCGACCACCCTCTTCTTCCTAGAATTACCTGTTTTACTTACAACATTACGGTTCACACTAAAAATTGCACAAGAATGTAGGAAGATCTACGTCTGCATGAGCAAGATGTGTGTACCAAAAAGTAACATTCAGGCAAGTAACTCAGTAAATTCAGCAACCCCATGCAATTTATGAGGTCTTTATGTGATTGATCAAGAAAGATAAACACTAAACTCTCCGCAGTATCGTGCCTAATACAATAAAGTAAATAGATAGATAGAGCGGAATTGCTGCGCCCAGAGTTATGTTCTTATGGGGCCAATTTTGGAAATTTTGGGCAAGAAATGTTTTCCTTGAATTTCCAAAAATTATGAGTGCATGTTTTTGGCTTTCTGGATCCCTCTCGTTGTCCCTGTCGACGTTTTTTCTCTGCAAATCGCTTGACTTCCAAAGGTTGAGAACAAATATGATATTTTATTTAAAACCCTCTTCTTCTTCCTTATCTCTCCCCCACACTTATCTTGGACTAAAGTTGATATCTCTAAGAGTTAATGTTGTAGGAGAATCAATGGGCAGCAAAAACAAAACTTAAATTTGGATGGATTTATATTCTAGAATGTTACGAGCTTGAGAGGGTTTTAGAGAGAGAAAAGGGCTTCACATCCAAAAATTTGGAAAAGAGAAATGTTTCCAACTCTTTCCCTTGTATAGGATTCAAGGAGAATGTCAAAAATACCCCCAATAAGTGAACTCAGGCTCCTCATATGCGCGCAATTCGTACGAGTTGGAAGCAACAAGTGCGAGTTTACTTTTCCTCTCACGATTTGCAGAAGCTTGTTTCAACTCGTAAGACTTGAATGGCCTCCTGGATTTCCTTATCTACTCAACTCATGCGAGTTGACCTCTATGATGAACTTTATTTTACTCTAACTTTTGATTCTGGACTACGATGCATGCACATTTGGAATTGCTGGAAAGCTCTTGAACTCAACATTTCAAAAATCTAGTTGTTTCCCATAAAAAATTGAGAAATATTCACTCATTTCATCCCACGAGTTCCTTATCTCCTTACTTTCCTCTATTTTGCTTCGTTTCTTGCACATGCATCGAGACGGGGAGTCCGGACTTGCTCCACCACCGGTGTTCATGCAAAAACTTGTTGAAACATCAGTCTCTTTCTCACATCTCACATATTGAATGAAAAAATTAAATTATAAATAAAAATAAAACTATAATAAAGTAAAATTACATCTTACTCCTATTTTTTTTCTACAATGCTTCGGGTAAATAGCACATAGAAACCCTGAAGGAGGCTTATTTGTAGTCACAACCTCGGGACCTTCTTTAGCATTTTTCAAAATTCTATCGCATTCTTGTACAAAGTTGATTGCTCCAATCAACATTAGTTCCCCATATTCACCTTGAGCGAGAGTGGGAGTTTTACACCTACCAATGTGAGTATAATTACGGAAATTTTTGCATCTTCCAAACCACCGTGCCCTTCTCTTAACTGTGCTTATTGAAGTTCCACATCAGGGAGGACTCAGAAGCTTGGAACTAACATCCTGCATGGTCCTGAAAGCATCCCTCCTGAACATATATGTGAGTTCTTTGGGGATTTTTGGTTGAGCAAAGTCGAGGCAACACAAGATTTAGAACTTGTAGTAGTTCATTATGCCCCTTCTAGAATCTCCAAACCACAAAGTCTGGATGTACAAATTATAACTAGCGAATAAAATGAAAATACGTAAAAAAAAAGTTGAAAATTGTAAACTAATTTCTACTCTAACCAATACATATATCCCCAAAAATTGTGCCAAAAACATGGCGTACTGCCACTAGAAAGTACACAAGCTAAGTAATATAGGGTGAAGATTTTTCAACCCTAAGTTTATCGATCTCATGAAAACAATATGATCAATTGAAGTACAGACAAAATCTTGAGCTAATATTCAAGTAACACGAGGATTATATGAATTCATTTTTTAACTAAACTAATAACTAAAAGTAGTAAAAAGTAAATAGCCGAGGTCGTATTTGATTTATAACAATTCTAGGTTTGTAAAATCCTCTAGGGCATTGTCATTCATATGTTTTGGATATAGCAACACTAAATATGTTCTCTATCTATGTCACGCCATTTGTTAAGATGAACTCTCTCTCTCTCTTGATGGTGCTCACCATTATGTTATATGTCGACTTCATGTCTCTCTATCCTCGCACCCTACCGACTTTTTCATCTTCTCTTCACTAGCTAACAATGCATGTGGTCTCTTGAACATTTTTTCCACCGTCTAACCGTTCTAAGATATTCCAATTTGGAAGTCACTAATCAAATTCATAAATTTTGGTGGAACCTAAAAAGAAATCCCCCCATAGAACTATCCCGAGAGAGGTCCTTATTGACTCTAAGTTTGGGGGTGGGATGGGTATTAGGAATTTTAACTAGTTCAATTAGGCTCTTCAGGCTAATAAGTCTTGGCGGATCTATAATATACCAACTTACTTGTTTCCAAACTATCATTACATAAATATTGTCAAAAGAAAGACTTCATGAATTTAGGCCCTCTGAGCAATGCCTATTGGGATTGGAATACTGTTCTCTATGGCAGAGATTTGCTGAGAAAGGTGTTTCGTGGCAAGTGGGGTGGGGGAACGTATCAGTACTTTCAAGGATAGATGGATTTCGGATCTAATGTCTTCCCTATCCAGCTTATGGGCTCAAAACCCATCAATCCTGAAGCTAAAGTGAAGGATTGGATCACCACTATGAATGAATCCAAGAATGGAAGCTAGATGACATTAAGGCCCAGGTTCGGAATTTCATTGTGAAAAGAATCCATTCAATCCAGTTTTCGGCTATAAAGGAACATGACCGAATCATATAGCCTTTCACCAGGACAAGTAGTTTCTCCACCTAATCATACAAATTTCTCAGTGAAGATTCCAACCCAAAATTTCAAAAGACAAGTCTCTTATATTCCATTGGTTTCATAGTCCCGAATGAGAAGAAATGGGGTTATGGGTTCTATATGTTACAAAGAAATGGAAAGTCTTATGTGGAAGTGAGCCCACAAGAAGCTTTCGACTTTGATCCTTATCAGGTAACGCCTCCACTCTAGCAACTAGTTGTGCCCCTTCTATTCTCAAGTAGGGGAAACTATGGATCATATTTTTCTTTGTTGCCAGACAGTAGATTAGGTTTGGAACGGGTGTAGTATCAATCTCCAATCGGGGTCCATGTTTTATGATTTCCTATGGAGCGTTATCAGGTCAGGTAAGTTCCATGCGATGCATACCCTATGTGCCATATGGAGAGGTAGGTGTATAATGGTTTTTGATGATAATAACTCCTCTATTGAGGCCATCATGCAAATTATGGAAAATGAAAAGCTGTTTATAATGCAAGACAGTATCCCCAAAGGCAGGAACCCCTCTAATGAGTCCATACTATCGGTCCTGGTTGTTGATAAGATGGAGTTGGACAATTTCCATAGATGAATTTACGATATTAATGTGGATGGGGTTTGATAGGATTATGATTATTCCGCAAGTACTGGTCTTCACACTATTGGTGTGGATGGTTCAAATTGGACAATTTGAACGAAGGTGTTCGCAGCTAGTGCTCTCCAGACAGAATTGTTGGCAGTAAACCATGGTTAAGTTTTCTCTTCATCATAATATTTTGTCTATTAACATTCGTACTGATAGCTTTGTTATTCTCTCTCTTTTTCAGGAGAAGAGTAGACCAGCTGTCTAAGAAGCACCTTTTTATGCCAGGATCAAGGGTGCTATCTTGTCTTTTCTCTTTTACAAAATTTTTGCGTGCGGAGGTTTCTAAAATCCATACTAAGTATGCGTTGTACGATAATCACTCGATTTCGTTCTAGCTATTGTGTAGTTTGTATTTGTTGTTATTTTCTTGTTTTTGTTGTATCCGGACTTTGTAGTGTTCTTTCTATTCTATGGCATGGTATGATGTTTCATCAAAAATGTATCATTTGAAGAGTTTTATCGAAATTATATCTAGTATTTAATTAACTATCTTTCTTGTTCTTTAAGTAAAATCTCTCAAAAAAATTCATTAAATAATTATTTTTTAATTATTAGAAATAATAACTTTGAGATTGATATTAATTGAATGTCTTAGGTATTACTGGACGAATCCATATGTTTTTAGAAAAATGATATTCCTTTTAGTCTAACTCTATGATTAGAAGCCTATGAAGAAATACAGTTTGATTTAACTAAGTTTTCTTAATTTCAAATCCGTCTTAGATCTTTACATAAATATAGATATGAGAGCTGATTGAATATTGAGTTCTTCAGTCTAAATCACACCTCAAAGAGAGAGAGAGTGAGAAAGAGAGAGAGTGCGTGCGTGTGTTAAGACTCTAGATTTTCAGCCAGCAGGA
Organism: Linanthus parryae; assembly: GCA_023055425.1. NCBI lineage: Eukaryota > Viridiplantae > Streptophyta > Magnoliopsida > Ericales > Polemoniaceae > Linanthus > Linanthus parryae. Next base: position 17,844,934 of record JALGPY010000012.1, on the reverse strand, counting down.
GGCTGCCGAACTGTCAGGCTTTGCCAGGAGATAGAAAATTGAAGTTATTCATAGAGAGTTTGGGTTTGTAATTGTCCATCTCTTCTCGGCTCAGCATCGTAGAATGCTTATTCATGTGGTCGCTTGTCTCATGTCCCAGTTAAGAGTTGTTTCATTGTTTCTTCTAGAATCCACGTAAGATTTGTTCTTCATCACAGAGTCAGGTTCTCGATCCCTCTCTCATGTAATCTTGAATGCATGCCATCCTGTTTATCTATGTCTACATAGCCAAATAAGTTTCTAGTAAATATTTATATTTATTTTTTATTCTTTTTATATTTGATTTTGCGTCATACATGTGTTTAAGACGGCCTACCCACAAGACTCTGGTTGTTCTTGAACGCTAGGATTGTCTCTCTCAGTTAGTTGATATTTATAAGTCCCCTACTCAATAAGGTAGGAGTTTATGTCGCTAGCATATTCCTCTTATTCATTCTGGTGTTAGGTTATCTAAATATAGCCAAACCCCCTTGAGTCAATCTGAGTTTTCATATATCATGTGCTTCATATTTGAGCTTTATCCCCTCTTTGTTAGGGTGGATTGTTATCCCTCATGGTTATGGTTGTTTCATTGTTGTAACACTCCTGATCGTTTTCTAGAGTTAATATTTGAACTTGTAGGTCTAGGCTTCTTAGTATTGTCTATAGTTTTTCTACCATCCCGAATCATATCTTATTTCATATACTAATCTTTTATAGTGTTTTTACCTTTATGAACAAGTCGATATAGTTGTTCACTTGACAAACACGGTGAAAAACGTCCTGAGGCATTGAAGTCCAATAGGTGGCTCCTAGTGTCCTCAAGCCTCTATTCCAACAGACTCAGCTAGTGTGTTAGTGGACAATTAAATTCAAGAAATTCTTGAATTACAGTTTTGGGGGAACCTCGCGGCTCATAAACTTGGGGGTAAGGTATATAATATACTGACTTATTGTGTGTTTGATTTCTTATATATGTATCTGACGTTCCGTGCAACATAAGTGTCTACTAGTTGTTGGTGCTAGCAGGTGGGTCTTTCATACTTCCCGATGAAGATTCGCAAGCAAAAGGTTTACCCATGGTAAAGATTTGTTTGCGCCATGTTGTATTTACTTTAATAGTTATGTTTACTACCGTGTTTACTTTACATCTATCCTTGAAGCATCTCGGGCGGATCCTTATGTAAAATATATAAGTTAAAGTAAATTGGATCTTATTACTCTGTTGATCATTTGTTTCACTGAATAACTATGTCATTCCTTGTCTCCAATAGATGTGAGACAACAGGGCCTTCCTTGCAAGTTGTTGCACATGTGAGGCTACCGTGTTCTACTGCTGCAGATAACCTACGGAATAGAGTCTCGCGGAAAAGAGAAATAAGTATGGGACAATGGACATGCCTGACGCAAACTCCGCTCTGGATTGATATTCCCGTGCACTTCACCGTTCACAATTAAGTTGTACGAAGTCGTGGAAAAGCAATTCATTACAACATTAATACAACGGTTACCAAAGCCCATGCGCTCCACGACAGCTCTTAATAGATCCCATTCTACGCGATCATACGCCTTGCTCACATCAGCTTTGAGAGCAAGAAAACCATCTCTTCCTTTCTTCCAGTTTTTCAGAGTATGAAGTAGTTCAAAAGCAGTTAAAATATTGAGAGTAGTCAATCTTCCCGGAACCAAAGCACTCTGGTTCTCTGAGATTAGAGAGTCAAGAATGACTTTTAGATGATTTGCAAGGATCTTGGTCATAAGCTTACCAATGGTAGTAGAACAAATGCTGATAGGACGCAAATAAATCGCTTTATGTACCTTCTTAACCGTCGGAATGAGAGCTATAAGTGTATGATTAAACCTGGCAATATTGTCTTCCCCATTTAGGAGTATGACACGCATATCTTTAACTTTATTACCCACTATGCACCAAAAAGGATGATAGAAGAGAGCTGGAAAACCATCCGCGCCCAGCGCTTTGATTGGTTCCATCTGTTTCAAAAATTCTCTTACATCCTCCATTGTGTAAGGATGATTCATGTTTCTCTTCTCTAGTGTAACAAGCATCTCAACCCATACCAGAACCTATTCCATCTGGAAACGAGTGGGATTGTTTGTGGTGAAGATATTTCTCAAATGTTCTTCCAAGACCGAGATGATCTAGGTGGGTTCGGTCACCCAGTACCCTTCGACGTCCTCCAAGCATGTCAAACCATTCATGTTGCGATGAATAAATGCTTTTCAGTGAAAGAACCCAGTATTTTTTTCCCCTTTCTGAATCCACGTATCTTTAGGACGTTGCCTCCACATCTCCTCTTCCTTAAGAAGGATTTGGAGAATTTTTCAGCGCACATCCTTGATATCCCTAATGACATTAGAGGACTGTGAACCTTCACTGATTTCCTTTAATCAGTTCCTTAGCTGATTCAACTGTTTCTTCACACTCCAAAGACATTCTCGTCCCAGCTTCTTAGAGTTGTTGTGTGTGTATCAGTTTTGTATCTATTGCATTCCCTGAATGCGACCAAGCCTCTCTAACAATTTCTTCGCAGCCATTATGATGAAGCCACATAGCTTCAAATTGGAATCTTTTCCTCATCTAAATTATTTAAGAATACTCAGATTCCAAGAGAATTCTAGCGGCATGTGATCAGACACTTCTGCCACCAGATGTTGTACTTTTTCCCTCCCAAACAAGTCCGACCAACTATCGGTGACTAGACATATATCTAGCCGCTCTCTAATAGATTCTTCATCGCCTTGATTATTTGTCCAGGTAAACTGTGAGCCCAAAAATCCCAAATCTCGTACCTAGAGCTTCTCAATAACGCTGCAAAAGCCTTCAATCTATCTGAAGGGGAGTGGTCTTCTCCCTTCTTTCTCTGACTTCGAAGAAAAACATTAAATTCTCCTACTACGCACCACGATTGATTTATCGGAAATTGCCTCTCTGTAAGCAACCAAGAATTGTGTCTTTCCCCTCTTATTGGATCACCATAGAATACAGGAACACGCCATGTTTACCTTCACTAACAACTGCAACACTGCCCTGAATTTGATAATTAGACCAATTAACTATATTAAAACTGACCTCAGAATCCCATATCGTAGCTAGACCACCATGACGCTTAGAACAATATCTGAAGACTCCATTTTGGAGACCGAGCATATCTTGAATACACTTCATCTCTGTTGCATACATCTTCATCTCCATCAAGAAGACTATATTTGTCTTGTGTGTCCTCATGAGGTCGTGAAGATAAATAACGCTACCGGGGTTGTCAATCCCCCGTACGTTCTAGCTAAGAAAACTCATTGCAGCTGGCTAGGCTGACCTTCAGCCTTAGCCAATTAAGATGGTGGGCACCTTTGGATTCCCCAACATGGAAACCTAGTTGACATGCACAATCGGATCCTTATCCTTATCCAAAGTATTTTGCGAATCATCCTTCTTTGATTAGCAACATTCAAGCTTGTATAATTACCTCCCACCCCAGATGCGATGACAAGTTGAGGGTTTCAGGTAAGGGAAGGCACTGTACTGCTGATGTTACCGCATCCATGACTCGAAGACGAGCTCGTTCTCCTACCTCTGTCGCGACCTCTACTGCACCTGTCCCGAGCTCCTCTCTCTATTTGTTTTTCAAGAGGATTTGGGCTGAAATTGGTGGTGCTAGGCAGTCTTTTTTCCCCGGAGACAAAAGTTCCACCAAGCACGATTTCTTTGCCTTTATATTTTCCCAATTTCGTATCAAATTTCACATCCGTTCCCTCCCCACCCAACAGAATTGAAAACTGGTTATATCTCGGCTAACATCCATGTCTTCACCCGCCCAAGTCTTGTTACAAATCTCGGTGTTACTCTCCCACTCTGAGCCATCTGTGTATTCGTCACCGTCTTCGGCATGATCATCTTCTTTCCCCTTCTTTGGGTCTTGGACGTTTGGTGGACTTTTATAATCACTATCCACATATTTCTTACTCGGTGGCGGTCGGAAAGTAAGCCAGTTGCCATAGACAGGAGCTTTCTTAAGTTTCTCTTTATCCGACTTTTCTATACATTTTTCACTGTGATGTGAAATCTTCCCACACCATTCGCAAACGTACAAAACTCTTTCGAATACAAATTCAAGCCCGATCTTCTCCACTAATGTACTAATAAAAGCTCCTCGTTGGAGAGGAATCCCTGGATCGATCGAGACTCTAGCTCGGAGATAATTGTCGCTTTCACTGGAGAAAACCCTACTGTCCAACTCAAGGACCGGTCTCAACTTCTTCACCACCCTTCGCACATCCCCTTCGTTCCTCAGATAAACCGACAGAGTTTTGATCTGTACCCAAGGCTCCAGAGAATTGAAATAACAGTATCTGTTCACGGTCCTGGATTCCACGGCTTCAGAAGCAGTAGCTTTCCGTCAAAAGACCACGGCCCTCCCTTTAAAACACGATCTAGGTTTGCATTGGAGGTGAACTGAAAAACAAATTTGTTAGGATTGACATGATCTTTCTTCCTCTCTCTAAATCTTCATGAAAATTTTCTTCATAGCCCAAGTATTGAAATTTATCGGAAGTAAGAACGATCTAATGAGACACGGACGCAAATGTTGGATTGCTTCGTTACTGGAGTCGGCGTCGAAGCTGTCAACTGACTCCTAGACTGCGGTTAACGGTGGAGGTCACTGGCTGCTAGGTTGAGAATCCTGATCTGCCATTCTTCGCAACTTGTGATCTCCGAAAAACTCGGAGCCCTCAGAACCCTAAAACCTTTGGTTTGTCATTTTTACATGCCAAATTAATCATATAAATGTAGTACATAATAACCTTTATATTCTAAAAAAAGTACCTTTTATATTTGTACACTTATTACTTGATGATTGATGCCATGATGTAAGTCCAATTTTTTTTATTGGAAATATTTTTTTGTGGGATACATCGTTCCATATCTAATGATTGGGTAAAAAAGGATGAAACAATAAACTTACTCCCATTTGCATTGAGTTACATGCGTGTGCCTAAATTTACAACTCAACAGCACAACCCCATCTCCTCTTTTCAAAACAAAGCTCTCCACCAAAACATAGCAACTGAACTTCTTCCAAAACCTCACCGTAGTCTTGTTCATCTTCTCCTTCCTAACAACTCTCTCCTCTGTGACCCCTCCATCAACCCACCCTCTACTCTCTTGTAACCACCTCATCTTCTCAACAATTGCACAACTCAACCCCACAACCACCCCTCTCTTCCACACTAGGTCATTTTTCACTCCATACCAAACAAACCCATCATCCACCTGCTTGTCTTCTTTCACAGACTCATTTCCATAAACAAGGACGGCTTCTCTTCTCACAATCGCGTCAATGACAACAACATTATTCTCACTTTCGCTATTATCTTTCTCGTACGTGAATATCTCCTCCCACCATTGCTGCATTGTCATTTCATACAATATGGTGGTTCTAATCTGGTCTTGAACCTTCACTCCTTCCCTCACAAACACAAATGGGCAATACCATTTTGCGATAACTGAGGGTTGAGAGCACTTGTAGTATATGGGGAAGTTGAAGCTTGGGAGGGGAATTTGCAGATTGGTGTTGAGGCCTTGAGCTTCTCTGATTTGAAGTCTTGGAGAGTTGCAGGCTAAAACTTTCCAACCTAGTCTTCTGAGGAACTTTGGAGGGAAACCATCGCCAACTACAGGTTTGGCATAGAAGCCCGCGCCTTTGTGGATGGATTGGATCTCGAATTGTTGATATATGTCGCGGTGGTCGAATGGCAGAGGTTTGACATCTGTTATGACATTGTTGAAACAGCAACCTGCAACATCATCTTGTACTGAACTTGTGCAAGCTAGCCTGCAAGAGTTTCTATTTTAGTCGCAGCATTATGTTTTTGCTAAAGTGTTACACTAATTTTGAGGGAATAGCTAGCATATACACTTCATTTGTTTCGGCTGGAAGTTCCCAGTCAGTTTCATCGACAAATTAAGCTAACGATATGATACGAAAATTTAGAAAAAAAAATAGTGTTAGTGTTATGAAAGATATGCAATATTATAAAAAAGATTGAAATACTTTGGTATCCTATCGTGAGCTAAATTAGTCTGTTAAAAACAAACTGATCAATAGTGCAGTGAGAAGATCCTGGTAGTATTAGTTTCTAAACATTAGTTTCTATAATTTTAGTAGGCACCCTTGTGTAATTCTTTTTTCTTTTCCTTGTTTTTCCTAAGAAAAATAAGAATGTGGTTAATGCATCCAATATCTGCACCGGGGATTTTTGGGTCTCCTAATTACTAGCTTACTACTTCATCAACCAATAATTGGTTATCCAATCCACTTCATCAACCTGTGTTTCTATTTCATACGCATAAAGGGCTCGAGTAATGCTTTTATTTTGACCGTTAGGTAAATCATATGTACCTCAAATACTAATATTAGATGGTCACCGGAAATTTTATCGAAAAGAAAACACAAAACAAACAAAAAAAGAAGACAAAGATGGTCACCGGAAAAAGGAATAAGTTCAGGCCATTTAATAGCAAGAGTATCTGTCATTCACGTCAAACCACAGATCGGTTAACTCAATGAAACCACGGATTAATTAGCACGAATGAATTGTTAACTGTCGCAGCTAGTCTTCCAACTGATGATCATTAATTTATTTTTACTTTTTTTGAGAAAATCATTAATTTATTTTTAAGGATACACCAACTTCATATCATAATCTAAATGCATGGTGGCAAAAGTCCAAAAAAACAATTCCTGATGCAGAAAGTTGAATTCTTCAGTTTACGAAACTGTGAAAATAAAGAGATAAGTGCAGTATAGTATACCCTTTATGCCTGCCTTCAGCTCTGATGACATAGTAGCGGTTGGAAGACAACGGCTGATCAAGAACTGGGATGAACCAAACCTTAGTAGCCGATGCCCCATCATACTCGGAGGAATGAACAACCTTAAGAATCCTGTCTTGAGGGAACGGAAGCTTTGTAACTTCCTTGTTCCTGGATAACCCACAGCAAAATATTTCTCGCTCTTCAGCTTCTTCGTCAGTAACTATTAGTGAACCTGAATACGGAGCCTCTGCCTGCGCTTGACGAGCACTTGGGAACTTATAGTACAGTGAAAGAGGCCTTGTCATGTACATCTTTGTCACCCTCAAGAGATTCAAAGTTGAATTGAAGTTCAGAAGTCAGAAACTAAATTATGTGATTGATTCCTTGAGATTCAAATAGCAGAAAAGCAAAACTATAATTTGCAAATGAATTTGAACTAGACATTTGTAGTAGATTGCAGAAGAAAAAGTATGAAAAAGAAAAAGAAAGAAAAGTAACTCCTTACCTCATTTCACACTCACTTTTGATGCATTCTTTGAGGCTTTTTCGAAGTAATGGAGCTTGCTTTATGTCAATAATTCACCAAACTCGAAGCACTGAGCAAGTTCTTCAACAGCACATTGTGGTTTTTATTAACGTTAAGGATGTGTTTCTTTACATATTATTGTATAAACTTGTTATCATGTGTTCCTTGCACAAGAAATGCAAAAGCAAAAGGGATAAAGCACATGAGTTGTGGAAACATCAGCATTGAGCTTTCACAAGTATCATTGACTCATGAACATTTATTTTTCTTTTTGTATCGTTAACAATTGACTTCAATGACTGTTAAGGAATTGCCATCAGAGAAACAAAAATATCATATTGAACTTCGGAGTAATGATTGGAACTACGCATTCAAACCATGATGAGCACTTTATGATGCAGCTGCATAGCAATGTTGCTCTGAACGCACAAAACTGAAGCTTCCAGAGATTTGCAGATGATTGTTGACCTAGACGACCCATAGGAGGTGGTTTGACTTTGCGGGCGGAGCTTAGAAGGGGCACGGGGGCACGTGCCCCCCCCCCCAACTTTCCATGAGACACTACGATACGTCCCGCTTTAAAGTTTGTTTTTTTTCAATTTTGTCCATATTAATATATATTGTGCCCTCCTATTTGAAGGACATATGGTTTGGTGGTCTAGTGGTCAAGACTTTGTATTCTAAATTCATAAACCTGAGTTCGATTCTCAGTATATGGTTTGGTGGTCTAGTGGTTAAGACTTTGTATCATGTTGTGCCTCCCGGACAATGTGTACACGGATGTCGTAGATCCGGAGACGGTGGTTGCCTTGGGGATTTGGTTGGAGAGCCTTTACATGACGGAGTTGTTCACCAACAAGTTGATGCTTACGCAACGATTATCGAGTCTGCGAATGTGTGAAAGTACGCTATCAGGGATCACTTAGACAGGTTAAACACTATTTTTCTTGAATTGCGCAATAGTGATGGGATTGTGAGTGATGAAGATGAGGTCCTAATTATGTTGGTGTTTTGCCTTCATCATATGAGGTTTCATGCAATCCTTCATTGTTGGGAAAGATATGATAACCTTAGAAAAGGTTAGGTAATCTCTTCACACCGAGGATGTGCGGCATAGGACTCCATATACAGATACAGACGATCATGGTTTGATGGTCAAATGAAACAGCAAGGGATACAGCAGATGAATATCGAAGATGTTCAAAGATGCATGTGCCTACTATAAGGATAAAGGCCACTGTAGGAGGGATTGTCCCAAGAAGAACCAAGCATATGCAGATTTTGCTACAGGTGGAGGTACGGCCAAAAGCGTATATATGGGTGGAAATACGCGGATTTCTCAATAGATGAAGAAGAGAAGGTTTGATAAGCCCGGGTTCCGATCGTAGAAAAGATAGAGACGAATAAGAGGGGTAGCAACATGTGCTTTTAGAAGAACCAAAGCGAGGGTCTAGATCTCTAAGCCCCATGGGGGCTATCTGGACTCCTGGCATGGAGCATCTGGCGAATGATACTTTTGGCACGTTGATGTAGTCCTGTCGCGCATTATGCACAATAATGTTTTGACGTGAACATGTTTCTAGGCACGTACCATGACACGCATCTGGCTCGATGTGTTTCTGGCGAGCATCGGGTTTCTTGCGTATCCGAGGTAATTCGGGCGCATCTGGCACGACAGTATGTTCGGCACTCGTTAATAGTGCATCAGGTCTGGATTTGACATATGGGACTTGTCATGGGGCATCTGTCTGGCACTTGGTTGGAGCGAATAAGGAAAACATTCGGTCCCGTATCAACGAATGTATTTGAGTTTGGTTTTAGGTTGAGCACTTGTTTTGGTCTTGAAACTACATCCACATCTGGCGCATTCATTGCAAGGACAGCATTGGAGTCAGGTCAATGGTTTGGCGATTCCAGTTTCCCATACAGTTGTGAAACATCTGGATCTTGAAGGTGTGCTCGTTTTAGGTTCTGGGACACGCATCAGCTTCGGGTTCTGGAGAGCAACATCGATTTTGGTTGGTAGGGTGTTTGAGTTAAGGTTGATATTTGAATAACTTAAACCCTAGAAAAATCCGTCAAAGCAACGAAGCAAGGAGGAGAAAGAAGAAGAAAACAAAAAGCAGCAAGAGGAAACTCAATGTTGTTCGTATGACTAGGGCGGTGATCGTACGACCAGATCAGGTTTGGGCGTAGTTTGGTTATTTTCTTTGGTGATGTTTTAGGGTTGTTTGGGCACAAGTCAATATCCTATGTCTATATAAGTGTCAGAAGTCGTGGCTATAATTGTGTGGGTTGTAATCGGGTTCTCTCATAATAAAATTTGGGTTTTCGGGTTCGTGGAGGTAGTGATAGCGCAGTTTAGGAGCTATATCTTATTTTCATTTGGCACACTAATATTAGATATTTCAACATAATTGCAGAGAAAATGATTCATTTTTATCACTTGTTGCTTCCTACGCGCTTTATTGTTAGTCCGGGCGTTTCTATGCATGTTTTGATGTCAAACATAATCGCTTGATATATTTGTTCATGTTTTCTTGGCAGTAACAGATGCTAATCGATCGGTAGGAGGCATGGAACGAACTTTGGAAACAACGGGAGCTCAAGTGGAGTGAAGAGAAGCAAAGTTGAAGAAGCTACAATGACTAATATGCACTCATTTGATGATATCTGGAGTTGTACAATGAATTTGGGAGTCATACCAGTGCTGCCAAATGAAAGACTCAACGATATTTCCAATGATAGGTCACATAGCTAAATCGGAGATTGGACAAAGAAGTTATGTCCTGGAGAAGTCGGGACCCAGATTCCATTCGTACGAATAAATTCCCATTCGCAGGAAAGGCATTCGTACGAATGCCCGAAGCATTCGCACGAATGCCACTGATACCAAAGCCCGACGTTTGCGGTTAAAATGCAAATACTGAAGACTAATGACAGGAATTGACTTAAGAACGAACTAGGGGACTGAAAATCATTCATTCATGCATAGAGAGGCAAGATACGAAGAAACAAGGGAGCTTGGAGCTATTGAGATCGCTCGGGATTATCGCCGAACCGGAGATTTCCCCGTTAGATTACTTTTATCCTTATCTTTAATTATCTATGAATAAACTCATGTATCTTTTATCTACTATGAGCAGCTAGATACTTTGTTAGGCTCTATGGAGAGCCTAGAGTTATGTTAGACTCATATTTTCGGGATTATTGAGATTGATTCGTATTTTGGATTCTTGGTTGTGACGATTCTTTAACTCTTTTGGTGTATTATTGAAATAGGGTTATTGACACAACCTAATTACGAGATGAATGACCATTAGACAATGATGTTGATGCATGATTGTGTTATCCTACTTATTGTTTAATCTACTTTTGTTATTGTTCATGTTCTGAGCTTCAATCTTAGCAACAATGGAGTAGCTACCCGGAATTGTTAGTAATTAGGTGGGGTGCTTGACAAAGACCTAGCTTAGTGTGATAGAGAAAGTGAACACAATCCTAAATCAATGACACTTCAAAGGTGATTTGAATAGGATTGGCCATTTTGGTAGACGACAGTGGACCGACATGACCTGTAGTAGACCATGACATACAACTGCGTGAGATCGAAAGAAGATCGAAATGACTAGTTACCCGGCATAACTGAATTAGGATTTATCGTGTTTCAATATAGTATCCGGGATTGTCTAACAGCCCTAGGTGATCCATAAATCGCCTAGTCCTTCTCTATATTTGATTAAACCTTGTTTAATTATAATACCACAAAAACATTGTCTTTCATTATTTTAATACAGCCACTTGTTTCGGGTGGCAACCTAACAATTCTTAAATGCTTCCTCCGGTTACTTAGTAAACTAAATTAATTCGTTAGTTAAATCTTGTTACGAGATTGTCCTCGTGGGGTTAGACAACCCGAGTATTAAAAATACTCGACCGTGCACTTTCTTATACACGTAAGAATACGTGTCAAGTTTTTAGCGTTGTTTCCGGGGACAATGTTTGACAAGTTTTTAATTAGCAATTAGTTTATTTTACTTTTTATTTTTGTTTTGTTTACTATTTGTTACCTCACGGGTTTGCTAGTGTTGTTTTCTCAGGAATCAATGGCAAATGGAAAAGAGTCGAGTGGCACTCCCCGGGAACAGCTAGAAGCGATGTTAGCTAAGGCTGAAGAGCAAGTACGGGTAGAAATATACTCAATGCCATATAACCGCTCTGGGAAGGCAATAATCAAGGGATTTGAGGTGAACATGAACGGAATTGATGTAATACCCCGTATTTAAGTTATGGGTTATTTGGTCATTTCGAACACAAAAAAATTGAAAATTTCAAGAAATTTATATTTCAAACTTATTCATAACTTCTTCTTAGTTTAAAAGTATAAGGGTAGGTCGTTTGACATTTACGATAATCTAGAACTTTATTTTGAGTTATTTTGTAGTTTCGGAAAGTTGTGTAATACGTATATTTGGGACTTCTTTGTACTTGTTTAAAAAAAATGAATTTTGACATTTATAAAATGGTCTATTTGAAATTATTTGGTAATTTTATAATTTATGAAAATTAATATTTATGCGTTAGCTAGTAATTAAAAATTCTACTTTTACCCCTATATTTTTGGTAACTTCTATTTATACCCTTCTTGTATATGAAATTTAGAGTTACTCTCAATTTCTAGTACTTGTGAAATACCCTGTTTTGGGACTTTGGGTATTTTTTGTATTTTGTGGTCTTATTACATGTGCTGGGAGTTAAATTTAATTATTGGGAGTTAATTATAAATGGTCACTAGCAATTGGGGGTCTTTGTGACTTTAATCAAAAAGTTTTAGTGTCTTTTAATTGAGTCTCGGGGAGGTTGTCGCCTTTTTGGCTAAACTAGGGGGAAATTGTCTTTTACCACAGATTGGTATAACTTTGACCCAATTTTTCTTCCTAAGTGAAACTTCCAATTTGATGGGGTTTCTTTCCTAGAGAGTTTGATTTTTTCCCAAAATCATAAAACCCTCACTCTCTCTTTTTCTCTCTATCTCGCACGTCTCTCTCTCTCACCCCCGAACCCTCTCTCTCTCTCTCACACACACTCTCTCGGTCTCTCTCTCAGCCCGACGCAACAAGAGTAGCAGCGGCTCCAACGCCGTCGCCGTCCCTCTCTCTCTCTCCGATCAGGTAATCTCCCTCTCTCTTTTTCTCTTCTTTTCTTCTTCTCTTCTTCTCTTTTCTCTTTCTCTCTCCGTCCGACCCTCCATGGGCGGCGGGTTTGGTCTTGTTTTTCTCTTGATTTCTCTTGATCTCTTGCTTACGATTCATGTACGTAGCATGTAACCCTTAATTTTCAGGTTTATTATCATCCTCTTCTTGGATTGATTTCATGCTATTCATCATAAATCATCAAAATCATTCATGTTCATGATAACCCATAAACGCTAGTTTATGTAGGAGGTAAAATCAAGCCAAAACAATAGGTTTAATTCAAGTCATCACTTGTTTGATGTGTTGGGTTGGTTAGGTGAATGGTAATCACCGGTTAATTGAATTGGAGTCGAAATCGTGACCGTTGGACACTTAGTTTGATGTTCTAGGGTTAATATACAATCTGTCCGGTCGCTAAAAGGTTGGAATTTGTCGCTATAGGACTGTTTTTGGTCACTGAAAGTTGCTTATTTGTCATTAATGTTGTTGGGATTATTAAATAGGGTTTAGACATGAATTAGTTGGATTTTGGGAGTTATAAAACTTTTTTTGAAGCCTTGAACCTAAGTACAAGTGTTGGGTGACTTTGTGAGTTGTGACTAGTGTAATGTGAACCTAGTTAGTTAGTGATCTCTTTAGTTAGAATTAAATAGCTTGAAGGGGATGTTCATCTTGAACAATGTTAGTAGAGTTGTGTGGTTAGCCTAGAGCCAATTGTCCTAACGACTAGTGTATCGGGTTTATTTGGGAATGTTGGGTTGGTGTTAGGAACCTAAACCGTCGAGTGCCATATGCATGTAGATAGTATAGCAATTATATTGCTACAGTATTATGTTTAATTAGGGTATTGTTACGTGTAGGTGACGAGTTCATCGACGACGAGTACATCGAGTACATCGCCTGATTTGCGGTAGTTGACTTGCTTTGAGGTAAGTAAACATGACAGGCCTAGTGTGACTAACTCCTTCGTGTCAAATGAATTCTTATATTTCTTTACTTATCAAAATGAGTTTGTGTTATGTGACATGCAATATGTGATTTTTACTTGCTAAATGTCTTTCTTGAAAATATCACCATGATAATAACAATGAACTATAACGTAAAGTGGAAGAGTTGTGCGGGGCCATTTATTATTGGTTACTATTGGCATTGGGCGTGTTGACTTCGGTCTCCCGTTCAATTTATTTTTATTTAATCCGGTTGCAAGTCCCTGGATAGCTCCTTGTACTCACTCCTCTGGCCGCCAGAAGTCTTTGGGGGGTGTCGACACTTAAGGTCCTGGATGCTTGCGAGATGGTTGGTTTCCCCCGTCACAACAAATTATTAATGATGGATTTTGGTTTTGAGTATATTAATGGAAAAGGAATTAGTTTGTGGATTTGGTTTTTCCCAAGTGGAAAGATTATGGAATTGGAAACTCACATGTTCCTTACAAGTGTCAACTATATTCTGCTGTGTTTTTGAAAAGAACTCTTACTCGCAAATTTATTACTGGCTTTATAACTTGTCTCATCATTTTACGTGCTTGGGTGTTTCTTACCAGTATTTTTATGCTGATTTTGTATTGTGGTGTTTCTTTTTGAGTCCGCACCACAGGTCTAGAGGATGGGAATCTGGCATAGAAGGGGAGCGCGTTTCATCATTTAATTCATTAGTTTTTTTTTCATTTTATATTACAACAGTTTTAAATACTTTAATACTTTAGTTTGCTTTATGCCGGTTTGAGGCAAGAATAATTGGATTGTAATAACGGATAGTTTTAATGACTTGATGGATTGTTTGCTTGAGATCCGCTTTTAAACGTCCTTGTATCCGGGCTTAGTCTCGGGTACGGAGTGGCACCCCCCGGGTCTCCGGCTTGTTCATTTTGGGGGTGTTACAGGTGGTATCAGAGCCGGCATTCCAAAAAGGAAATCGAAACCTGTTAGGGAAACTAAAATTAACATAGGAAAAGAAATTAAAATTTGACAAGCCGGTTGGGATTTGGGTAGTATTGTTAGGACTATTAAGTGTGTAAGTGCTTAGAAAAAAGGATTGAAAGCAAGTATGCTCACCCACCCACTCCTAAGTAAGAGCCTTGGCCTATCCGAGATATTAAGAGATTGGGTTTTGAGGCGTTTCATTGGAGTTCAGGTTAGAAACCTTTGATCACTCAACCCTTTTTAGGCGTTTCGTTGGGGTTGCTTTTCAAGAGTCTTATGGTTATAAAATTGAAGTCTTGGAAATATGTATTTAGTTCATGAATATAGTTATTTTATTTACGTTATATACTTTGTGGAGTGAGAGACTTATGGAGTTGTTTTCTTTTGTAGATGGCTAGAACCGAAACAACCCCTAGGAAACGTGTGTTTCCCGTTGAGAAGCACCCGGTTGTGACACATTGGGACGAGGGTGAGGATCTCACGACGCTTCGTGATCGCGTCGTTCAGTATTGTGAGCAAAAGTTCGTTGCATTGGAGTTTCCTCAGTACCGTAATTCAGCTTTTCAGGCTTATTGTATGGTGAAGGCACTTCCTATGGGACCCATGTTTGGAGATATAATAGCAAAGTATAGCAACCTTATGGACAATTTCAACCGAATGAACGCTAGGGATTATCTCTACCAAGGTGAATGAAGGGTGAGCGCCGATTTCATATGCAAATTGTTTATGGAGGTTCATGTGAAGTGGAAAGGCTACACGGTTATTGAAGTGAATCCTATTGAAGCCAAGGAGGTGATCAACATAGACTCTAGTGATGATGAAGAGGTGATAGTAATAGACTCTAGTGATGATGAAGAGGTGATCATTATAGACTCTAGTGACGATGAGGAGGTCGAAGAGGACTCAATGGAAGATGATGAAGTTGAGGAAGACCTCATGGAATACGATGGGAGTGAAGAAGACCCAAGTGGTGGTGAAGAGTTCGAGTATGATGCCGATGAAGATGAGGAGTTGGATGAGAACGGTGAAGACGAGGATTAAGCATGTTAGAACCCTTTAATTTCCTAGAATTTGATGCATTTTGAATTTTATTATTGGTTTGAATAAGGCTATGATGCCAAGCAAGACTTGAAGTTTCTTGAATGATTTCGTATAGCCACTTTTGGGCTAGAGTTAAATTCTTAGCGTTTTGATTTAAGGATGATGAATAATGCTCATGTTTTGAGGACCCGATTCGGGAGTTTGATAAATTCAGTTTTCTGATTTTGGAGTATGAATTGATGAATTAAGATCGTCTTGTGTTTTGTTTATCATTGATTAAATGCATAGAAAGCGTTCATGGAGTTAGTACGCGAAAGCAATGATTTTGGTGATACTTGATTCTGCGCAGCAGTGGGTTTTGTTGTAGCAGACGTATTTAATTTTTGATTTATTTTTCCATGAATATTTCCCAGGAATTAGACATACCCAGGTATCTCCCATAAAGATTTCAGCCCTATATGAGTTCTGGAGAATTAGATACGAATTTTCAAAGTTGGTTGTGTAGTAGCAGAATTGCAAAGTGACTAGCTGTAGCACTTTTGATTTTTACCTATCTTCCAGATCTTGTTTTGTTCTCAAATTTTTATGGAAGCTATTAGACACGTATGGCTAACTCTGGGTGAAAGACTAGCTCATTTTTGAGAATTTTAAAGTCATTTTAACACCTTTCAAAGTCAAAGTTTATGTTCTGGTGGTCTGTGACAGCAGCTGTAGTATTCTCTGCACAACTTGAGTTCTACAATTTATTTTGAGTTGATTCTTCTTGATTATTAAATTAGACCCAGAAAGGTTGTTGCACAACGAAATTCATAATTTTTTCTTGTCCGATTGATCATTTTTCCAATTTCTGAAGAAGGATGAAAAAAAATGTGACGTGATCAGCCTATGTGTAAATGCATGTGTAATTGATTAAATGTTGATCAATGTGTGACATTACATGCCTAATTGCTCATTACATGCCATGTATTCATATTTACTTGTACTACATGATACTTTATGGATAATACAATAGGCTATAGTGTAGGGATTATGGCTGATATACCACATCAATACTACACCAGGAGAAATCGTCAAGTACCGATGGCAGCCCCAAACAACAACAACAACAACAACAACAACAACATGGAGCAGTTATTTGCTCAATTTGCTCAAATGGCTCAGAACATGAACCAGGGAGAGCCAAATGCAGCCCACTGGGCGAAGAAAGTGGCTGACATGAAGCCTGGGAACATTACCGGCAATGAGGATCCTGTTGAGCTCGAAGACTAGATCGATGAGATGGATAAGGTCCTTAAGTTGGTTGAGTGCCCCGAAAACCGCAACTTTGTTTTCGCGTCATTATACCTCAAGAATGAAGCTAATATATGGTGGAGTAGCACACGTCAGAACTTTTTGGCTCAACCCAATTTCAATTGGGAGGCTCTTCAGACTGCACTTCGCACTCGCTCTATCCGGACTATGTCCAGGATCAGAAGTACATCGACTTTGTGAATCAGACACAAGGGAATGGTTCTGTGACCGAGTACTTTAAGAAGTTCATGGAACTATCCCGATTCGCAGGTCAGTTGATGCCTGATGAGACGACCAAGGTTAGGAATTTCATGTCTGGTCTCGAACTCCATCTGCAAAAAGACTTGATGTGCAGAACGTATGATACTCTTCAGTAGGCATATGATAGAGCTGCAGCGGTTTGGCGCATTCAAGAGGCGCAAGATGAGAAGCGAGGAAAGCGCAAAATTGAGAGCGCTGGGGGCTATGGCAACCATCAAGGTAGGAACAACCAGAGTAGTCAAGAAAAGAGGTTCAAGCCCAACCAGGGTCAGTACCGTGGTAACAAGCAGAACAATGGAGATGATCAACCTCGCCGTTACATCTGCAAGAAGTGTCAGCAGAATCATCCTGGAAAGGACTGCCAAGGAAACCTTGTCAATTGACACAATTGCGGCAAGAAAGGTCACCGTGCTTTTGAGTGCCGAGTGCGACCAATTGGGAACCAACAGGGAAACCAGTGAGGAAATTATCAAGGGAACCCACAGTTCAACAACAACAATCAGGGCGGAAACAGGAACTATGGGAACTACAACAACCAGAATAATGGAGGCAACAATTATGGTAGGCAGCAAATGAACAACCAGGTTAATGGAAGGAACAATGGAGTTCCCGCTAATGCCAATAACAATAATGGGACTGGAACGGCAGGAACCACAGCGCAGAACGGGAATGTTTCACGGATTGCTGTCATGAGCAGGACTTAAGCAGAAGCAGCAAATGGAGTAGTCACTGGTACATTTCTTGTCCATGATCAACCAGCATTTACTCTATTTGATTCTGGAGCATCGTATTCATTTATTTCATCATCATTTGTGGAAAAGTTGAGTCTCAATAAGCCGTCTAGAATATCCATCCCTGTAGCTACCCCAACCGGTCATGTAACAGTGTGTGACGCCATTTTTGAAGGGGTAGAAGTTAAGATTTCGGCTAGTACCTTGCCAGCGAATCTAATACAATTTGATCTTGGGGGAATAGATGTTATATTGGGAATGGATTGGTTGGGTAAATATCGATCAGTTATAGACTGTCACGATCAGAAGATCAGGCTTAAAGGTCCAAAGGGAGAAAAGGTTTCTTACCGTGGCATCACGAAGGAACCATGTATCCGACTAGTGTCAGCTTTGAACATAGTCAACCAAGTGAAGAAAGGGAATAGTGCTTATTTGTGTTATGTCCGAGACGTGTTTAAGAAGGAGAATGTGCTAGAAGAGATACAGATAGTCAAATACTTTCCCGATGTATTCCCGGATGAGATTCCAGAAATGCCACCTAGAAGGGATATTGAGTTCACTATGGACTTAGCACCTGGAACAGCTCCAATCTCAAAGGCGTCGTACAGAATGGCACCAGTAGAGTTGAAAGAACTAAAGGATCAGTTGAAAGAGCTACTTCAAAAGGGTTACATAAGGCCAAGTGTGTCCCCTTGGGGCGCACCTTTATTGTTTGTAAAGAAGAAAGATGGAAGCTTGAGGTTGTGCATTGACTATAGAGAGTTGAACAGCGCAACGATCAAGAACAAATACCCTTTACCCCGAATTCGCGACTTGTTCGATCAGTTGCAAGGGGCGAGTGTTTTCTCAAAGATAGACTTGAGATCAGGGTATCACCAGCTTCGGGTAGCCGAGAAGGATATCCCGAAGACAGCCTTTTGAACAAGGTATGGCCATTATGAGTTTACTGTTATGCCTTTATGTCTACCAATGCTCCTGCAGTATTTATGGACCTAATGAATCGTGTTATGAGAACATTTCTGGATCGGTTCGTAGTCGTCTTCATTGATGACATCCTCGTATACTCAAAGAGCGAAGAAGAGCACGAAGAACATCTCAAAGACGTGTTAGAAACTTTGAGACATGATAAGTTGTATTCTAACTCGAAATGTGAGTTTTGGCTAAATCATGTTCCATTTCTGGGTCACATAATCTCCAAGGAAGGGATATCCGTGGATCCAGGAAAGATTTCAGCAGTTAAGGATTGGCCAACTCCGAAGAATGTGTCAGAAATAAGAATTTTTCTGGGATTAGCAGGATATTACAGGAGTTTTGTAAAAGATTTCTCGAAGATCGCTAGACCGCTGACTACACTAACCAAGAAGACGGTAAAGTAACAGTGGGGCGAAGATTGTAAAGAAGCATTCCAGACATTGAAAGAAAAGTTGACTACAACACATGTGTTAGCTTTACCCAATGATTCTGGCGAGTTTGACGTTTACGGCGACGCATTGAAGAAGGGTTTAGGATGTGTGCTTATGCAGGAAAGAAGGGTTATTGCCTATGCTTCGAGACAACTGAAAACTCATGTAGAGAACTATGCTACACATGATTTAGAGCTTGCAGCAATAGTTTTCGCATTGAAGATATGGAGACATCACCTATATGGATCAGTGTGTAGATTGTATACTGACCACAGCAGTCTCAAGTACATCTTCACTCAGAAAGAGCTAAACAACAGGCAAAGACGTTGGCAGGAGATCATAAAGGATTATGACTTGCGTATCCAGTACCACGATGGGAAGGCAAACGTAGTAGCTGATGCGTTAAGCCGAAAATCGAGCCATAATTTAGATACTATGCTAGTTTTTCCTGACATGCTATGCCATGAGTTCCGAAAGCTCGAGATTGAAGTGGTGGAACAAGGTGGAGTGAAGAATATCCTTGGGAATATGACAGTTGTGCCTGATGTCTTAGACGAAATAAGAAGTAACCAGCCAGGAGATGTGAATCTGGAAAGGATAAAGAAGAAGATTGCAGAAGGTCAAGCAAAGGATTACAAGAATCATGAAGATGGAAGTATCCGCTACAAGGGGATATGGTGTGTACCACACAAGTGGACGGAAATCAAGGAAAAGTTTATGCGTGAAGCGCACAACACACCCTACTCAGTACATCTAGGGGGTGACAAGCTCTGTAAAGATCTGAAGAAGACATTTCGGTGGCCCAACATGAAAAGGGAGGTCGCAAAATTCGTGGAAAAATGTCCGACTTGTCAAAAAGGTGAAGTTTGAACATAAGAGGATGGGAGGCTTAGTTCAACCGTTGGATGTTCCATATTGGAAGTGGGATTCAATTTCGATGGATTTTGTGGCTGCTTTACCGATATCGAAGAATGGACTGAATCAGATTAGGGTCGTAGTTGACAGATTGACCAAGACAGCAAGGTTCATCCCGATGAAAGGTACATGGAATATGGAAAAAAGAGCCGATGCTTATATGAAAAACATTGTGAGATACCATGGAGTACCAAGCTCTATAATTTCCGACAGGGATCCCTACTTTCTTTCTCACTTCTGGAAAGCACTCCAGGAGGCATTGGGAACACAGTTGAAATTCAGCACGGCATTCCACCCTGCTACTGATGGACAAACCGAAAGAACGATTCAGACGTTGGAGGATATGCTAAGGTCGTGTGTTATGGACTTTCAAGGTTCATGGGTTGATAGATTACCTTTGATAGAATTCTCCTACAGCAACAGCTACCACGCCAGTATTGGAATGGCACCTCACTAGGCGTTGTATGGAATAAAATGTAGAACACCACTGTGTTGGATCGACATAAGCGAGACAATGGTAATTGGTCCACAGCTAATTGAAGAGATGACAGATCACGTGAGACTTATCCAGCAGCGAATGAAGGCAGCTCATGATAGACAGAAGTCCTACGCTAATCAGAAAAGGAGACCATTGGAATTTCAAATTGGAGAAAAGGCATTTCTTAAAGTTTCGCCTACTAAGGGAGTCATGAGGTTCAATCAGAAAGGGAATTTGAGCCCGAAATTCATTGGACCATATGATGTCATAGAGAAGATTGGAGAAGTGGCTTATCGATTGGATTTACCATCGAATTTGGGTCGTGTTCACAATGTATTCCACGTATCTCAGCTTAAGAAGTATGTTCCTGACCCATCCCATGTATTGGATCCCGAACCAGAAGAACTGGATCCGTCTTTGAGTTATGAGGAACATCCTGTTAAGATTCTAGACACCAAGACAAGGGACACCCGCAACAAGAGTGTCAAGATTGTAAAGGTCTTATGGACAAACCACCTCATTGAAGAGGCAACTTGGGAAGCGGATGATGATATGAGTAATAAGTATCCTCACCTTTTTGACGAGGTACTTTGAGTTCCGAGGACGTCGCTCCTCTAAGGGGGAGAGGATGTAATCCTTCAGTTTTTAATACAGTATTCCTTATAGTAAATTGCATATCATTCATGACCTTAGGTTGCATTTAGTAGTTGTACCATTAAGAGAAGGTTCATATCTTATTGGTTGTTGAGGATTTGGTTTAAGCTTCGAGGACGAAGCTCTATTTAAGGAGGGAATGATGAAATACCCCGATTTGGGACTATGGGTATTTTTGGTATTTTGTGATATTATTACATGTGTTGGGTGTTAAATTTAATTATTGGGAGTTAATTATAAATGGTTACAAGCAATTGGGGGTCTTTGTGACTTTAATCTAAAAGTTTTAGTGTCTTTTAATTGAGTAGGGGGAGGTTGTCGCCTTTTTGGCTAAACTAGGGAGAAAAGTGTCTTTTACCACAGATTGGTATAACTTTGACCCAATTTTTCTTCCTACGTGAAACTTCCAATTTGATGGGGTTTCTTTCCTAGAGAGTTTGATTTTTTCCCAAAATCATAAAACCCTCACTCTCTCTTTTTCTCTCTATATCTCACGTCTCTCTCTCTCACTCCCGAACCCTCTCTCTCTCTCACGCTCTCGGTCTCTCTCTCTGCCCGACACAACAGGAGTAGCAGCGACTCCAACGCCGCCGCCGTCCCTCTCTCTCTCTGATCAAGTAATCTCTCTCTCTCTCTTTCTCTTCTTCTCTTTTCTCTCTCTCACTCCGTCCGACCCTCCATGGGCGGCGGGTTTGGTCTTGTTTTTCTCTTGATTTCTCTTGTTCTCTTGATCTCTTGCTTACGATTCATGTACGTAGCATGTAACCCTTAATTTTCAAATTTATTATCATCCTTTACTTGGATTGATTTCATGCTATTCATCATAAATCATCAAAATCATTCATGTTCATGATAACCCATAAACTGTAGTTTATGTAGGAGGTAGAATTAAGCCAAAATAATAGGTTTAATTAGAAGTCATCACTTGTCTTGGGTTGGTTAGGTGAATGGTAATCACCGCTTAATTGAATTGGAGTCGAAATCGTGACCGTTGGACACTTAGTTTGATGTTCTAGGGTTAATATACAATATGTCCGGTCGCTAAAAGGTTGGAATATGTCGCTATAGGACTGTTTTCGGTCACTGAAAGTTGCTGATTTGTCATTAATGTTGTTGGGATTATTAAATAGGGTATAGACATGAAATTAGTTGGATTTTGGGAGTTTTAACACTTGTTTTGAAGTTTTGAACCTAAGTACAAGTGTTGGGTGAATTTGTGAGTTGTGACTAATTTAATGTGAACCTAGTTAGTTAGTGATCTCTTTAGTTAGAATTAAATAGCTTAAAGGGAATGTTCATCTTGAACAATGTTAGTAGAGTTGTGTGGTTAGCCTAGAGCTAATTGTCCTAACCACTAGTATATGAGGTTTAATTGGGAATGTTGGGTTGGTGTTAGGAACCTAAACCGTCGAGTGCCATATGCATGAAGATAGTATAGCAATAATATTTCTAGAGTATTATGTTTAATTAGGGTATTGTTACGTGTAGGTGACGAGTTCATCGACGGCAAGTACATCGAGTACGTCGACTGATTTGCGATAGTTGATTTGTTTGTGGTAAGTAAACATGCCAGGCCTAGTGTGCCTAACTCCTTCGTGTCAAATGAATTCTTATATTTCTTTACGTCTCAAAATGAGTTTATGTGATATGCAATATGTGATTTTTACGTTCTAAATGTCTTTCTTGAAAATATCACCATGATAATAACAATTGGATTGTGATAACGGTTAGTTTTAATGACTTGATGGATTGTTTGCTTGAGATTCTCTTTTAAACGTCCTTGTATTCGGGCTTAGTCTCGGGTACAGAGTGGCACCCCCCGGGTCTCCGGCTTGGTCATTTTGTGGGTGTTACAATTTGCATGTCAATCCCCTTTCTCTTTATTGTTCCAATTTTTACCCCAACTATGTTGTTGGGAGACTTTAAATTGCACCTCAATCCTCTTCCACCCAACCAAGTCAAACATCCGTCTTGTATGTAAACCCACTACCACCTACCACTTTGTATCTACATCATTTGTGAGATTCCCCATAACTAACACTCCCATCCATCAACTCCATCACTCCATATTTCTATCACTTTGTTTCTTTACAACTTTTCTCCTCATGAACATTCATCCAAGCACTCTCATCTCTCTTCAATATTCATTCCCGTTTTTGGTGTTGGCCTCACAAAAACAACACCAAAACTTCATTTCTTAGTCTCCAAATCATGAAAAACTTGGGTCTAAACTTAATACGATCATGGAGGGGAGTTCTTTGATCATTCCATGCAAGGATTCAAGGCCAATTTCACTCTTTCATGCACCATCTTCTTGAATCTTGGGGTAAATCTTCCTTCTAGTCTTGAATTCATACATGCATGTTCATGTTTTTCTTTGATTGATAATATTCCATCTTAGATTTCTTCCTTTCCAAGTCTGATTCTTTATTTTCATGGTTTGATCAAGAGTTAAACTCCAAAATTTTGACAATTTCACGAAACCCACAATAGAACCCACAAGCATGTTGTGAATGTCATCTTCTTTGCATTTGTTACTCAAGAGATTTTTGATAATTTTTGTCAAGAGCATGTAAAAATGTTATTTTCATGATTAAAATGGTGCTATTTGGGTGAAAATCAAGTCTACATTGGTTGCATGTCTCATTAGAACAATTCTTGTTGATTTTTGAAAAAAATGCATGTTTATATAATCTGACCAGTTTGTGAAACTCTGAAACTAGACTCGGAGAGGGTCATTGTGAAAGAAAATTCAACTCCATAGCCTTTTTGGTTAGGGAGATATGCTCATTCTAAGTTGCATTTTTCTAAAACTCTGTTTTTGGAAAAGTTTTGTCATTTTTTGTTAAATATCTCATTTCTTGAAACTTATGGCACCCAATCTTTCTTATGATGAAACTATACACATAAGGGATTCATTCTAAAGAAGATGGATATTTTTCCTATTCTCCAAGTAGTAGTAATTGTTCTACAAAGTTAAAACTTTCTGCTTAACATTTCTCTGCATAGCAGTGTTTGTTATTTTTGCAACTTGAGTTTTATAATAGCTATGCATGATTTTCTTGGTGTTTCTGAAAGTAGACACATGTAGGTTGATCTTAAATTGATTTTATAATTTTAAGAGATGTTTTCATATGGTAAATATGGCTCTAAAGTCAGAGATACAATTCTGTCCAGAATTGTAGTTTCACCGTTTTTAGAAAACTTGAATTTTTAAAATTCTTAGTGTATTGTTTGATTTATTTTGATAAGTTAACATCATTATATGTGCATTGGTTACATGTAGGACTATGTGGCATGTAGGTTTGCATTTGTATAATGCATGTATAAATTAGTTGTAACGTGTACGTTATACGTGTGATTGTAGGCAGCGACCTCGTAGGAGAGAGCGGTTTTCGTTGGAGTGCTAGGATTAATTTCTTACTTTTGGTTGTGCTTCATCCAGTGGTAATTACATATGTGCGACTTTTACTTATCAAAATGTGAGTGTTTGTGTGATGTCTCGAATGAATATTTGTTGATTGAAAAAGTATGTAAAGCATGATTTAATACTCGAAATTGTTTGGATATAAATTGAACCCTCTTTTTAAGTCTTGGAACTTTACTTGCGATAAGTTGATAATATGATTTTGTCTATTGTAAAGATAAGAATTAAACAAATGTGCAAACTTTTATTATCACATTGTGACCATGTGTGTGACGTTTTAAATTAATATCGTCTTATTTGGAAGAGTATGAAAAGCATGATTTATACTGAAAAATTCCGATTATTGATTTATACTGAGAACTCTTGGAAATGACTTGTGAAGATTGTATACCAACTTTGGTTATGAGAAATAAAGGTAATAAGATACCTCTAATAGATTTAGGACGATGTACAGAGTTCTATTATTAATGGGAGGCTCCAAGCGATCCTCCATTTTCTTATGGCTAAGACCATTGAAGCAATGCTTCCTATTGTTGGATAGAACTTAATTGTTCACAAATC
The DNA here is from genome assembly GCA_023055425.1 of Linanthus parryae. Taxonomy (NCBI): domain Eukaryota; kingdom Viridiplantae; phylum Streptophyta; class Magnoliopsida; order Ericales; family Polemoniaceae; genus Linanthus; species Linanthus parryae. Next base: position 17,819,677 of record JALGPY010000012.1, on the reverse strand, counting down.
CGCCCCCGATGAGCCAAAATGTACCAAAGTATTGAGGTCAAGGGGTTTGTTAGAGCTATAGAGTGCTACTTATACTTGTAAGGATCACTACGGTATAGGGGTGTCGACACTTAAGGCCTTTTAGCTATTGTTGTGAGCGGGGTTGACGAATGGGCTCCCTTAACGCTTGGGTGAAATAGGGTTTTATAGACCCTAGAAGGAACCCTTTGTGGTTATTTCGTGATCCCTTTGTATACATCGATCCTGCTTGTGGCTCTAGACATGCATCAGCTAAATTAAATAGTTGATCGAAGTTGAAAAAAAAAATAGACTACTCTTTTGATGATGTTTTTGGCTCTTGATATGCCCTAATCAATTGAAATGATTTGAAATGATTTGTCTACTTGTGACTTAATATCGTTATCAGTTTGCGCACTGCTGATATTTTACTTGTCTAGTAATATCTCAAATACTCGTGAAGCAGTTTGTATATGAAATTGAAAGAAATTTGGTACTCGTGAATTAAATGTTCTTCAATGAAACATAATTTTTTCACGTGATCTTGCAATGGTTTAAGAGTATCTTGACTACTCATGATCTATAAATGTTTTAAAGCTGAGAAATCTTCCTAAACGTTTAATCATAATTATTCCAAATTTTCTCAATTCTTTTTTTTATCGATGTTTTAAACTCATGTATTTATTTCAACTTATCCTTCTGTGTGACTCGATGATTTACATGTCGTAGTGTGTATTTACTCAGTTTTTACTGATCATTTTTCTTCAAAACTGCGTCAGCTTTTGTTATTTTAAAACCGCAAGTCATCAAACAAGGTGGGGGTTGGGAACGCGTATCGAGACGAAGTCGTCACTTAGTAGATCTCAACATTTTTTCTCTTTATCCAAATTGTACTCATTTTTTTTGAAATATTTGTTGTATACATTAAATGAGATGTAATCTTAATAGTTAATTTTCTACTTTTGGTTATCGATTGTCGCATTAACCCTGAACCGCGATCCCGGGATGTTTCAATTGAGCCATCAATTGTGATTCCACCAATTCAGGCATAAAGCTTTTGCCTCAAGCTGAGCACAATTTGATTCGTGCAGGACAAATACCCATTTGCGGGTACAGATGATGAAAACCCTCACACATTCATTCATAGATTTCAGCACCATTATGATTTTATCCCCTACAGGGAGTCCCTCCTGACACAATTAAAGTGATACTTTTCCCTCACTGTCTTAAGGGAGCTGTTGTGGATTGGCTAGACTCGTTGCCATCCAACTCCATAAAAACTTTGGAAGAGTGTGTTTCTCAGTTTATGGACAGATTTTTTCCATTCTCATGTATGATTCAGCAGCAGAACAAGATTTTGGAATTTCAGACAAAATCATAATGAATCATTGGTCCAAGCATGGGTGCGCCTCAACCGCCTGCTACGTAAATGCCCCAATCATGGCATTGACAAGGTTCATATCATTCAGGTATTCTAGGATGCACTTGACAAATCTGATAAAGGCAAACTTGACATTGAAGCTGGATGTAACTTCTTGTTTAGCTGTGATTTAGAGGGCGCGTATAAAGTGGTTAAATGTGTCATTAAACAGGGTGTGAGAATGGGAAATCCTTATCCGCAGCAAAAATAAATGAAGCATAACTCAGTGGCATGTAGCACAGTTCAGGTGAATGCGGTGACAACCGTGCCTGAAGCAAATGTTTCAGAATTGTATCAGCAAAAACAGGCAGCTTCAGAGTTGGCTGAAATGAGAGTTATCATGAAGATGATGGGTCAGCACATGATGACCATGCAAACTCAATTCACTACCGTTGCAGCTGCATTCCAGGAAGCTCAAGCTGAAATCAAAGGAACCATCTTGAACGTACAGCACAGGAACTCATTATTGATACATCTGAGGAACAAGTTGCAGCCATCACCACGTGCAGTGGTATTGCGCTCAAGGATCCACCATAAAAGAGTCATGCTAGAGCAGAAGCATCAAAAGCTGAGGAGCATGAGGTCTTCGATTTTTTGAAGACACCTATCATTGTCCCCCAATCAAAGGGTATTGCTCAGCCATCTGATGAGGTTATTGATGAGGTAACCCCACACCTTTCTTCTTCCAACGATCTTCATTTTCCATTGCGTAGAAGGAAGAAGAATGATGAATCTTAGGAGTATAAGAAATTTTTTATATCTTCTCTAAGCTGCATATTAATATCCCACTAATTAAGGCAGTCAAGATGATGCTTAAGTATGCAAAATTCATGAAAGATGCAGTGTTGGGAAAGAGGGTCGTTGATGACTTTCATACTATGGACTTGACTGAGCAGGTTAGCTCATGTGCCTTGCATGGGTTACCTCAGAAACATAAGGATCCAGACAGCTTTGTGATTGAAGCTACTCTAGGTGGAGCCTACACTGGACAGGCCCCATGTGATTCGGGGCAGAGCTCTTGTCGGTATTTCAGAATTTATGTGTGGGGGCGCGACCTACCTGGATTAATCTGCAATTTGCGGATAAGTTATCAAAAAGAGCCTATGGGTGGTGGAGGATCTTTTGGTGAAGGTTGGGAACTCCATGCTACAAATAGATGCCCTAGAGGCAATCTTATTTTAGTATGAACATTATTTTGGCTAGAATATTCATTGTATTATTTATGGAGATATTTAATATAATAAGGTCCTTATATTGCAATGTGTTGTTTATCTTAAATATCCCTAATCCATTATATTGATTAATAGGATGATTACTATAGCTAGTATGTAGGTAGATTGATATGGAGATATCAAGTCTAACACACGGGTATGCATTATGTGATAACGGCATTATGGTTTGACCCACCACGAGAAGGCTACATTAATTATGTTAACGTCACAAGTACTTCTCGTTGTGACAATGGTATTGTGGGCCCAAGACTTGAAGTCACTAGATACTCTAGTTGTGGAATATTATGTTTTGATCTCGTCAAACGTTACACCGTGACTGGGTAGCAATAAAGGCGATAAATATCCATGGCCACTTGAGGGGAGGTTCTTATGGAATGTCTGGTCAGACACAGATAAATCAATATAGGATATTGATGTTATCTACACGGATAAGCCTATTCCAATGATCGAGAAACTATGGATTGGATATAATGTTGGGTTTTGTAACAAATTATGCAGCAAAATTAATCAAATAAGATCTGCACAAGACCCACCAAGGATCACAGGAAGAGACATCATAACGATAGTGAAGGTTCAAGTAACAATTACCTTGTTTGTCTCCAGTGATGACTTCAAACGCAAAATAGTGTTCGCGTCTCTACGGATAGTCCACGCTTAGGATCAAGCTCTAAATTCCTCCATGTCGTGTGCTAGCAACCGGTGGAAGAAGGAAGAAGAAGAGTCGCGCAACGGAGACCAAAAGAGGGCCCGGCCTCTTGTGGCCGACGAGGTAAGGGGGGCGGACGGGTCTAGGCTCGGCCTTTACCTTGTCATCCTCTCTCTCCTTGATTTTTTTCTCCTAGTGTTATAATAATTATGACACTCTTGGTGAGAATCAGCTAGGATTACTCATATATAAAGTCCAACAACTCCTTGTTAACTACATATTAGACCCTCTGCTAATCATGTCCTTACACGGATTAGCTCTTTGCAAACTAGTCCTAATCATGTCTACACATTGATTAGTTCTATTTGGAACTCCTAATCATGTCTATACATGGATTAGTCCACCTTGGAAAATCCTAATCATGTCTATACATGGATTAGTCCAACTTGAAAATTAGTCCTACTAAGTTTGCAAGTGGTTGTGTTTTGATCCTTCTATTTAATTAATCATATTAATAAATTCTCAAGTCTTTAATTCTTATGGAGTGGGACCCCATAGATCTATACTTAGGTGGTAGTAACAATTTACTAACCTGGAGAGGTATCTAGCAACACATCCATGCCACCCAACTAAAAGAAATAGTCATTACTTTGACAAACCTTGTGCAAGTATTGTCTCGTCCCTTTGTCTCTATATTCGAATTGGACACGAGACATACAAGTCACCCTCGTATATCCAATCCATAGTTTCTCGATCCTGGGAATAGTCTTATCCATGCGGATAACATCAATATCCCATATTAATTTATCTGAGTCTGGTTAGACATTCTATAAGCACCATCCCTCGAGTGGTCGTGGATATTTTCTTCCGTTATGTGGGAGGGACAAACTCTATCTACATCACTACCATATCTAAGCTTGCTTACTATTGTTCCCGAAATGCGCCTTTATTACTAACCAGTTACGGTGTAGCGTTTGACGATATCAAAACACAATATTCCAGCTCTAGAGGATCTAGTGACTTCAAGTCTGAGGATGACAACACCCTTGTCACTACGAGAAGTGATAACTCCTTAACAAGAGTTATCATAAGTACGTTCTACATTGTTATTTGTGTGCGTTTTGGTGCAAAGTGATGAATTACAGGCCAAAAAGTGAAAGAATGAGAGTTTTAGATGTTATGAGCTTAACTGTACAATCTGGGCGTTTCTATGCGATTTTTTTTATTTGTCAAATATAATCGCTTGGTATTCTATCTCTATTTTCATGATTGCCAAGAAGAATGAAGAGAAGCCAAATTAGAGGAGCAAAAGTGACAAGCCTTCACTATTTTGATGATATCTTGAGTTATACAAAACCTGCTATAGTGACACCGGTGGAAAATGAAAGAAGACTCAAATATATTTCCAATGGTACCTCACGGAGCTAAATCAAAGGATAGAAAAGAAAGTTATGGTCCGGCGAAGACGACGCAAAAATGAAGAAAAGATGGTAAAGTTGCACTGGACCACTATGCACTCTTTGGGTTGTATCTGGAGTTACATAGAGAATTTTGGAGCAATGCCTATTCCATTAGAAATTGGACATTCAGAGATTTCCAACGATATAAGATAGGCCCAAACTAAATTCCGGATGATGGAGAAAAGGCCCGCGCAAGATCAGCTTATCAATTTTGTCCGAGAATTGCAAACTCGAAGAGCTAAATTGCAAATTCAGCCAAAATACTTAGAAAATTGTGCCCAGCCCTACTTATCACGATTTTTAGGACCTAGAAGCAGAGTAGGCTACTAGAGACAAGGAATAACATGTTGGAGGAATGCTTTGAGCTTGGAGTTTGTCGTGAGAGCGAGGATTCCATCGTTTGATCTCTCTTCTATATCTTTTTCATTGTTTTTTATCATGATCAACGTAAACTTGTCATTGTTGGTCATGTATAACAGTAGCTAAGTTTAATATCGGTATTTCGCAATGGTAGCTAGGGTTTGAAGCTGTTTTGGCGAATTATGAGTTTGATTCACGTTTTGCTTAAACTTAATAGATGTTGAATGTTTTTGTTATGTTTAATTCATGCTCTTATTCTATCTTGCTATTGTGAGACGTTGCAGTAGGAAGATCATAGATAATTGGTTAGTGAAAGCAACGAATTCCCCGGATAATTGAATTAAGCACGTAGTCACAGGTTAGAGATAATCAACCACAGACTGTGAACACTGAGTAGAATTAGATGATCTTCATTATATGCTTTAGGGATAATTAGAACTTGGTAACTCGGTTGTAATTTGACCTAGGCATAGAAAGCAAGCTTGGTAACTCGGTTAGCATTATTGCTCGATTGGCAAATTAAATCATTATCTGTGTTTTAGAACGTAATTCGTGAACGGTTGAAACCTAGTGAACCTAGAGAAAATCCTGAAACTCGTCTCAAATCAACTCTCAATCTTAATAATTAGCTTGTTATTTATTTTTCTTGGTTTATTAATCAAACAACTTGCTTACCCACATTGAAGTTAATCATCCTAATAAATTCACGACAAGTCCTCAGGGATGCGACAACCCTATCATCTACATTTATTACTAGAGCGATAACTATACACTTGCAAAAATCGTATCAAGAAGCATTTGTGACTTTACATAACTTGTATGTAGCCTTCTCGTTGTGGGTCAATCTAGTATGTCATTACTCCTAATGCATACCCATGTGTTGGATCGTGATATCTCCATATCAATGCAACGCCATACTAGTCTATAGCTGATTATCCTGTTAATATATATATATTCGACTAGGGATATTTAAGAATATAACATTTATATTCTAAGGACTTCATTCATGTTAACATATCTCCAACTCGATAACATAATGAATAAGTCCATATATATTTGTCACGATACATTGATTGCCTCTAGGGCACAATTCCAACATACACGAGTGTGACATTTATGTCTCAAGTCCAATCCGGATATAGAGACTAGGGGATAATTCAATGCGGTAACATTAGTCACAAGGTTTGTCGGATCACTGACTATTTCTATTAGTTGGGTGGCATAGATGTGGTGCTAGACACCGCTCTATGTTAGTAATTGTTACTACCAACTAAGTAGAAACATATAGGATCACACACCATATGGATTAAACTGGATATGTGCATTAATTAGTAGGAATAATTAAAGGAAATGATCAATACGCAACCACAAGCAAATTTAGGGTGAGTTTGGGAATGCTTATGCTGCCAGCACAGCTATTTTTCGACAGCAAAAGTAGTATTTGTGTGTTTGGTAAAAATAAAATTTCTGCTTTTCCAGAGAGTTTCTCCTGTCCCACAACAGTTTTCAGGAAGCAAGGGGGAGATTCTTTTCGAGGAAGTGCTTTTAATTAACTTATCTACAACCGATTTTAACCTTATAATTTTTTAAAATATCAATAGTTATCTTTATGGAAATGACACGTGTCATATATTTTTGTCATTTTACCCTCTCACAGCAACTTCACGGTTGATTTTACCAAACAAAAAATTACTACATCAATATTTCACAGCACCTTTTACGTAATATTTACCAAACAACATTTTATTAAGAATTCACAGCAGCTTTTCCATAGTGTTTTCACACAGTAACTTTCTAGCACCGCAACAGCATTCCCAAACTAGCCCTTAGTAGGAATAATTTGCAAGGTGGACTAATCTGTGTATGGACATTTCGTATTGGGCAAATATGTAGTTAACAATGAGTTGTTAACTATATTAAGGCACTCCTAGCTTATTATTTTCATAAGAGTCTCATTAGAGTGAAAATGACAAATCAATGAGAGAGAGGGAGCTAAAGGCCGAAGCCCCTATCCCATCCGCTGCCCCCCCCTTGCGTCGTCGGCCTCGTGAGCCGCACGCCCCTGTGGTGCCCTGTTTGCGTGATATTCTTATTCCTCCTTCTTAATGTAAGCTAGCACACAGACGTGAGAAGGAATCCAGCACAATCCTAGGTGTGGATATTCATAGAGACGTGGTCACAATTCTGCGTATCGTGATCTGTCAGACAAACAAGGTACAAAGTTGTTCATCCCTTGCCACGTTATGATGGCTTGTCCTGCGATTCATGGAGGGTCTTCAACGGAATGGTTTATTTGTATTTTCGTTGTGTAATCCGTATCAAAACCCCTACACTCCATTATCCCGATCGACTTTGTGATTCTTGAGATATCGCCAGGAGACGTTTTGATTATTCTTGGTAGGACCTTCTTAGCTAGCGATCGGACATTGATAGATGTTCGGAACAAAGAGTTGATCATGAAGATCAACGATGCACGTGAGACATGTTGGGTCTTCAATCCTACTCCCCAACTGTCTCAGGGGAAGATTTCAGCAGTTCCACATGTCGTGCATGTAGTGCACCAAAATCTAGATGTGACAAATGAGGATCCACATGATCCTAATGTAAAGCACAAGGTTGTTTGGAAGATCCTTCAGAGGCCTCAAGAGGATGGGGCACGTTGGTAACATGATTAGGTTTTTGACATTAAATCACAAGTGCTACTTGGGAGGCAACCCAATATAGAGTATGATGTTATTCATTTTAGTTTTTGTTTTTGAGTTCTCCATATTTTTTTTAGGGGTGAGAATGAATGGATTAAGATATCCAGTGAGTGTGTAGGGACACAAAAAGAGAAAAAAGAAATGCTGGATTCCCCTTCTTCATGTGCATAATGCACTTCAGGGTCCGGTTACTAGATGCAAAACTCAGCAAAAAGAGGGGTAAATTGCCAAGGGTCCATTCGTGCGAATGACCTAGTCATTCGTACGAATGGAAGTACTTAGAAAAAAATCAGTTTTCATTCGTGCGAATAGAAAAGGGTGAAGAATGTGATGCAGGTATGCAGTTACAGGATCAAATAATTTAGAAGGAGAGGTTGAATAGATTATGGAGACTTTTGATAAAGATGTGGTTTTAAAATAAAATGACAAGAACTTGAAGTATTTCAAATCTTTGAACTCAGTTTCAAGGCTTTAAAATCCAAACAGACAGTTTAAAAGTTACTGAGTATTTCCAAACCTTTGAAAAGCTTTTCAAAGCTTTGAACAGAAATCTGGTTTGATGCAGTTTGAAGACAAGTAAAGAACTGTAAAGCAAGGCAATGAACACAATGATTCGTTACGAAGTTCGAAGTGACCTACTCTTCGCCTGAGGGATCTGATTCCTCTAGGATTTCAACAAATTCTTATTTATCAAAAGCTAAGCCCTAGATCTCAGGCCAAGAGAATTCTCTTTCTCTTCGTAACCTATCTAATAACAGCTCCAGCTAACTGATACAATAAGAATATTTATTGTTCCTCTTGAAAAACTCACGAGAACAGATGATTAAGTAATATAACAGAATTATATAAAAATTAAGCTTTGGATGAAGAACATTGTGAAGGCAGTGAAGCAGGAAAGCTTGAAGTGTTCTTCAGGAATCTGGAATGGATTGCATGTATGATTAATCTTCTTCAGTGATGCTTGTCAATCCGTGAGAGTATATGAATCTATGTGTAAAGCTCAGTACTTTTCTCTAAATTGGTGCCTCTCATTTTTTTAGTCAATTAGAATTGCAGATTTTATAAGAAGCTTCAACATAAATCCCTAAAAATCCTCTAGCATACCTTTGACTCTCAACTGATTTTGATCTGATCTTCGATCTTCAAGCCTAACGAAAGTCCAGACAACTTTCCATAAGAATAGCACCCAATCTGTAGGCCAAATCTGCAACCCTGAAAATAAGGAAACTTAGCTAAACATGCAGCACAACAATCCCTGCAAAATAACAAATTATCAAAGCATGTTATATCACAAAATTAGTTGTCTTTCATCACATAATATAGAATGACAAGTACAGGAGATTAGTGAATGAATCTAAATAAGAACTCCCCCTTAGTTCATGTTGTGCAGTTTCAAAGCTTTTAAAACCAGTTTCAAAGCTTTGAAAACAGCTTTGAACTCACACTTTTCCCCTTGATGAAAGACAAAACCAACTATTCTGTTTGAACTGAATTTCTGCAAAAGATAAACATTAGTAGCATAGCAGAAACAATACCATCATATATAAATTCAGAATCAAAATCAAACATAATAACCAAAAACCATTACAGTGGTTTTAACAGTTCATCCATAGATCCAAAAACCATATCTCCCTGCAACTATAAATATCCCTAAATTTCTCTTCCTTTTTTACTTTCATCAAAAAAATAGAGAAAATTTTGGATCAAACCTTATTCAAAACTTGAAAGTTGTAAAAGAAATAGAAGTTTTAGAAGAAAAGAGGATTTTCAAGGCTTTGAAAAGAAGAAAAATGCTAGATTCAAGGCTTTGGATCTTCATATGTCTTAGGCCCTGCAGCATCTTCTTGATCACTTTATTCTTCCTCTTCTTCCTCATTATCCTGTTGATCATCTTCATGGGCATCCTCTTCTAGTGCAACTTCTTCATCAGGCTCATCAGCTACCACATCATCTTTAAACAAGTCTTCTGAGGTGACAACTACATGAGCCTTTCCTTTATGTTTCTTCTTCTGTAGAGCTTCTGTGAGTAGCACCCCTGAGTCAATGCTTCCTTCATTACCAGGTTCCTTATCCTCAGCCATCTTTTCCCCAGCATCCTAATCCCTAACAGCCTTATCCCCGGTACTCTTCTCATCAAATAGGTCCTTGGTAGAACTCGACTTCCTTGAGCCTTCTGGATCTTGTGTACCCTCTTCTTCCACATGTACCGAGTTGATACTCTTGAAAACACTCTCAATAATGTACTTCATCTGCCTGAACTCAGTACTCAGCTAGTATTGTCCTTGCTTTAGCTCATCTATTTCATTTTCAATAAAGTCCAGATTCTGAAGAACTTGAGATTGGTTCTGAGTGGTAGAAGGTAGGGCTACTGAAGTGGTTAAGGACTTAGGCTTTGAAAACTTCTTGGCCTTCAACTCATCAGCTGACAATTCTGAGTAGAATTTGTGTTCTCCCTCACTGGTTTTCACAATTCCAATCCGTTGAGAAAAGACTTTTCATCCATCATTCCAAAACCATTAGTAATTGTCTCTTCCTTCTCAAAAGGTATTTCCAGATGGTGAAAGAAAAGTGAAAGGAGTTTGGCATGGGGTAGAGGATGTTTCCTGTTCTTGGTACAGCAGTACAGTATGGTTCCATTACAATTCTTGGCAGATTAATCGCATATCCATGCATCACCAAGTACATCAGATATAATACCCTATCAGATAGCAATTCCTTAGCGTTCTATTTTGGTACTACACACCTCATTAAGATAGTAAACAAGATTTTGGCTTCAACAGTTAACACAGAATGAGTTAACTGCTTAGAGGTAGCAGCTATATTAGGCAAAAAGAACTATTCCTTAGCCATCTTTATACCATAAATCTTGCTAGGTTAGTTTTCTGTATTTTACCTCTTTGGACAACCCAAAACTCTAGTAAATTCAGCATGATCTAACTCCATCTCAATGCCAGCTACCTTATATGATACATTTAAACCTAAAGCATTTACTTGTTTCAGATTCAGGTAAAAGAGTCTCGTAAGCCTAGGGTATGCAATCTCAGAAGGGTTTAGGATTTTGTAAATTGAACACTGTTACAATCTTCTAATACACTCCAAATCCATATTATCCAGCATGCTAGTATAGATCATACTACAGTAAGAAACTGGAGCAGATGCAAAGCCATCTAACCAAATTCCATAAGAAGCATGGTTGATGAACCAATGAGTATAAATAGATCTCTTACCAGAATATGATTTCTTCTCAGTGTAAATCTAAATCTCCTTCCCTTTGTCTTTTCTAATGTTTGTATCTCCTTCCCTTTCCCTGATTTCAGAGATTCTCTTACCTTCTTCCCCATCTTAAGGCTACCAATCTGAACACCCTTTTGTTTCCAGAAGTAGCTACTAGATCTGACTTCTTCTTGCTAGAAGTAGTAGTCTGATCATCCTTGTCCTTTTTTTTCTTCTTCTTTAGAGGAGGAGAGGCCAGCTTTGGAGCACTGACAGTTCTAGAACTGGAGCGGCCACTGATAGCTTCACTTCATCTTTTCTTTCTTCCATATGTTCTTCTTTGAGCCTCAAGCCATCTTGATTCTTTGAGAAGATCTATGTGAATCCATAGGGCTTATGGTTTAGAAGAGAGAGAGCGAGAGAGAAAAGAGAAGATAGATACTGAAGAGTTGGAGAGAAAGAAGGAAACTAAATTTTCCTAATATTTTAAGGAAAGAAAATTTATTTGAAATTCAAACTCGTTTGGAAAGGAAATAGTATTATATTGATTTGAAAAAAATCTGTTTTATAAGCTAAAAATAATGTCGGGCAATTATCTACAGAGATAACACCCAGCATTCGTGATCCACTCATTTAACTACATAGTATACACATTTATTTTTAAGGCTTTGAAAAGAATTTCAAGACCTTGAAAAACTGTTATACTGCAGACAGAACTTCCAAGGCTTGGAAAAACTTTTCAAAACATTGAAACATGGATAACTTACATGATTCTCCCCCTAAACCAGTGCTTCCTTATTCAACATGCCAAGTTTTAATATCAGAGCTGTGAATCTATCCTCTAGCAGTGGTTTAGTGAAGATATATGCAAATTGCATGTTATTTGGCACAAATGATAAAGATACATCACCTTTCTCCACATGATTACTAATGAAGTGATGTTTGACACCAATGTGCTAAGTCCTTGAATGTTGTACTAGTGATGTCACATTTGATGAAAATATCTCTGAATTCATAACCCAGATCTCTCATCTGTTGAGCTATTCACAGCAGTTGTGAGCAGCAAGCTCCTTCTGCTATGTATTCAGCTTCTGCAATTGATAAATCTAATAATTTTTTCTTTTTAGAATTCCATCTTATCAGAGATGATCCAAGAAATTGGCAACATCCTGAAGTGCTTATTCCATTAACTTTACATCCTGCAAAATCATCATCTGAATAGCCACAAAGAGAGAAGTTTGACTGTTTAGGATACCAAAGCCCCAATTCTTTGGTACCATTGAGATATCTGAAAATCCTTTTGACAGCAACTAAGTGAGACTCTTTAGGATCAGCTTGGAATATCGCACACATAAAAACACTAAACATAATGTCTGACCTACTTGCAATAAGATAGAGTAGTGAACCAATCATACCTCTGAACTCTTTCGAGTTCACACTCATACAATTTTGATCCTTGTCTAGGATGGTGTAGAGCTCATGGTAGTTTTGGCTACCTTGGATTGACACATATATATTTGTTCAGCAAATCCTTGCTGTACTTATTATGGTTTAGGAAAATTTATTCTTCATTTGATGTACATGAAGTCCAAGAAATAAATTTAGGTCTCCCATCATGCTCATCTCAATCTCTCTGCTCATAAAACTATAGAAATTATTGGAAAGAGAATCATTAGTAGCACCAAGTAAAATATCATCAACATATACTTGAACAAATAAAAAGTCTGTCTCATATTTCCTTATGAAAATAGTTTTGTCAACTAAGCCTCTTTTGAAATTATTTTCAAGTAGAAATTTTGATAATCTTTCATAATAAGATCTTGGAGCTTGTTTGAGGCCATAAAGAGCTTTGTCAAGCTTATAGACATGACTTCGAATCTCATCATTTTCAAAACCTGAAAGTTGAGCAACATATACTTCTTCTTGCAGATAACCATTTCAAAATGCACACTTAAAATCCATTTGAAACAGTTTGATGTTCTTATGAGATAAAAATGGAAGTAACATTCTTATTGCTTCCAAACTGGCTACAGGAGAAAAGGTCTCCTCATAATCAATTCATTCTTCCTGAATGTAGCCTTCAGCTACTAGTCTTGCCTTTGTTCTGATAAGCTTACCATTTTCATCAAGCTTGTTTTGGAACACCCATATTGTTCCAATTACAGACTGATCTTTGGGAGGAGGAACTAGATTCCATACTTTTTTCCTCTCAAATTCATTGAGCTCAATTTGCATTGTAATGATCCAGTCTCCTTCTTGTAGTGCTTCTTTCACATTCTTAGGTTGTACAAGAGACACAAAAGCATTAAAAGCACATAACTTCTTTCACATTCTTGAGGGATTGAGGCCCAGAGTATGTGAAATTCGTTGGGGTTCCTTGGATTTTGGTAAGGGAGTGTGAGAATCGGGTTTTGTGAGTTTTATCATGACATCTAGGTCCACGCTTCTAAATATCCTATCCTACTCATCCTAAGTCGTCAACAGATTTAACCCGTGGATAAATAGCTCTGATGGTAACTGCTAGGGATATGTTTGGTGAGTGTGTGAAAGCAGAATATAAAAGAGCTCGTGCATGTTCTGTCTAACGAAACTTGCCGCAAGTTCTACCGATTACCAAAGTTGTAGAATCTCCGATGGGACTATGAGTGTAATACCCCGGTATTTTGAGGGGGTATTTTGGGAGTTTAGCGAATATTCTGGGTCACTGTTTGAAATTATAAAAGTAATTTCCTTATGTTATTTAATAGTTTTCTTTATTATTATTATTATTATTATTATTATTATTATTATTATTATTATTATTATTATTATTATTAGTATTGTTATTATTATTATTATTATTATTATTATTATTATTATTATCGTCATTAGTTTTATCAAAAAGTATTTTCTTTCTTTTATTAAATAGTCTTCCTTCCTGTTACAATTACCATTACTATTGTTATAGTTATTATTACTATTATTATATTTACTACCTTTATTTTTATCAAAAGTTTTTTTTTAAAACGAGTTTTATTTTTAGTTAATTATGTGTATAGAGTGGGTGAACCGTTACGTATCGTTTGACATTTATAACGTGTCCTAAAGTGTAACATTTATTTTGCGCGTAGCAAATCACCGCGTGGCTTGCTGCTCCAGCCACACGGTAACCATCCTCCCTCACCATCTTCATCATTTCCATTTTGGAGCAGAGAGTTTCTCTGCTACTTTTCCGGCAAACATCACCCACGGCAACGGAAGGTTTTGACCTCCTCGTCGTCCATTTTTCGTCCCAATTCAGCCTTAGCAAATCAAATCCCTGATTATGTCATCAATTTCACATTTTGACGTTCCAAAATCAAACCCGAGAATCACTCCCGTCAATTTTTCCGACCGGGTTTTCAAAACCATCTCTCTCCCTCTCAGTTCTCTCTCGCTCACTCCCTCTGCTCTCTCTCTCTCTCAGTCTCTCTCACGCTCCCTCTCCCCCTCTCTCTCGCTGCTCTGCTTTTCCGGAGAAGACCCAGCCGGCGACGCTGCCGAACCAGGCCGACCTAGCGCCCGACGACGACGCCGAACCGGGCTGACCCAGCACCAGCGACGCCGGCCCTCTGCTCGTCGCCGTCCTCCTCTGATCGAATCGCCATCGCCACCTCCGTTCGTCTCCCTCTGTTCCGACGAACCCAAGTAGCGGGAGAAATCCTCCATCACCACCCGTTTTTCCGCCTTCTTCTTCTTCAATCGGTACCCATCAATTCCTCATTTTGATTTCAAAGTCCTCTTGCAATTCTTCTCAATACCCATGAATATTCACATGAATATTTTAGTTGTGGTTTTTTATGTGTTTAGTTGGTGGGTTTTGTTCAACAAAGTTTTTACAGTGAGTTTCATTTGGAGAAGATTAAGATTCGAAAACAGTTGTAAACCTGTGGGATTGTTTTGCACAATCTGAAACTCTGTGGGTAGGTCTTGTATGATCTGAAACCTGCTAGGGAAGAAGTTGTACATTGTGAATCTGTGGGGAAAAAGGTTGTACGCTATAAATTTGTGAGGGGACTGTTTGTATGTAAACGAAGACGTGAGTATGTTTTTAACAATTTGTTTTATCGTATATACTAATTAAATGTAGCTTAAAGTTCTACAATATCATAATGTAAACTAGTATTTTCTTATATATGCATAGACTATCAATTATAACTTTAACAAACATTTTTTGAAAATAAAACATGGCCTTTTAATTATTCAAGTTAGTAGTATATGAATAGTGTAGGGATAATATTTATATTATATTTTCTTAAAACAACTAAATAGTCATGTTTTGTATATATCGGAAATTAGTACTCTTGTCACTTAATAACATTGTTTTTGTTAATATAAATTTTATAATAAAGATAGTTAAGTTTTAACTTTTATTGTGTCCCCTTTTTGTTAATCTAAACCTTAAATTAAAATAGCTACTGTTATTTATATAAATGTACCTTCTTAAATTAAATAATATATGGAGTATTAAATGAAGTTTTTCATTACGTCAATTCCTGTCCTTATATTTACAAATCACTATTCTCTTATTAAACGTAAACCCCAACTTGCAATTTATGACTAGTAAAATATAATTGGTTTGGGAAATTATTTGGGGGTTGCACTTGCATTTCATATAGGGCTTGTATATGTGTGTTAGCACTATGTTAATTAGGAATATTTGCTATTGTAGACACCGAGATCATAGACAGTGAATTTGTGGAGGATCCCACTACGAGTAAGACTTTGCTTGCTTTCGCGTGACGAGCTCTCTTTATTATCTGGTAAGTTATATGCAAAACATCTTTAAATATCAAAATGTGTTGTTTCGTGTGCATTATCTCAAACTTCAATTTCAATTTCTGCTTTACAATACTTTGAATTTCTTCCAGAACTTTATTTTTGAACGATTTGAGAAGCATGTGGTCACTATTTCAAATTGTGATTTATTACTCTCGTGGAATAACGAACAATAATTGTACGATAATAGAATTGGGAACGGTGTACAGAGGATGCGCGTGAAGGCTAAGGTCGTGAATGTAGGGTTTTGATTCATGGATCGCGCAAACGGAAGCATAATCAAACAAATAACCATGCAAAACCCTCCAAGGATCACAAGTCTAGATGCATAACGATAGTGAAGGTAAGAAATCATAAACACACCTTTGGGTTCTCCTTGATGACTTCAAACGCGAATAGTGTCACGTTCTCTATAGTTGATCCACGCCTAGATTTGATCCGAGAACTCCCAAACTCCTTGGTGCTAGCCCGGAATAAGAGGAGGGTGAAGGAATCACGCAAAACGAGACAAAAAGAGGGGTTTCGGCCCTCTTTTGGCCGACGGGGACGAGGGCGGCGGCAATGGGGCGTCGGCCTCCTTTGTTGCTTGCTCTCTCTCCTTTGTTCTCTCCCACTCTCTTTATGTTCACTAATGAGCATAAGTTATGAGGAAGGAAGGAAGGAGGGTCCTTTATATAGTCCAACAACTCATTGTTAACTACCTAAAGGACTTATTCTAGTCCTACTAGAATTCAATTTAGTCCCTTCCTTGCAAATTAGTCCCTACTAAGTTCGCAAGGTTTTGCAAAGTGATCCTTCTAATTAATTAATCCAATTAATTAATTCCCAAATCTAGTACAACTCTATATAGCGTGTGACCCCATAGGTTCTATCTAGTTGGTAGCAACTATTTGCTAATATGGAGCGGTTTCTAGCAAAACATCCATTCTAGCCAACTAATAGAATAGTCATCTAGACAACCTTGTACAAGTATTTGTCTCATCCCTTTGCCTCAATATCCGGATTGGACACGAGACATACAAGTCACACTCGTATATCCAATCCATAGTTTCTCGATCTATGGGAATAGCCTTATTCGTGCAAATAACATCAATATCCCGTATATTGATTTATTTGAGTCTGGCCAGACATTCTATAAGCACTATCCCTCGAGTGGCCTAGGATATTTGCTCCCGTTATGTGGGAGGGGCAAATCCTCTCTACTTCCACTACGATCTCTAAGCTTGCTTCTCATTGTATCCAGTACACGCCTTTATAACTACCCAGTCACGGTGTAGCGTTTAACGCTACCAAGATCACAATGATCCACAACTAGAATATCTAGTGACTTCAAGTCTAAGGATGACAATACCATTGCACCGCGAGAAGCACTTGTGACTCAACATAACATGTATGTAGCCTTCTCGGTGATGGGTCAATCCAGTGCAACATTCCGTAATGCACACCTATGTGTTGGATCGTGATATCTCTATATCAATCCAACCCCATACTAGTCTATAGATGATTGTCCCATTAATCATTATACTTGACTAGGGATATTTAAGATAAACAACACGGTTGTAAATCTAAGGACTTCATTATATTAAATATCCAATAAATAATAAATGAATTTTCTAGCCATATACAAATTCATACTAAACTAGATTGCCTCTAGGGCATCTATTCCAACAGTCTCCCACTTGCACTAGAGCCAATCTGGCGCATCTCGTATGCCCATACTCCTAGTGTGCCCTTCATGCTTCCACTGCGTGAGAGGCTTCGTAAGCGGGTCTGACAGATTATTATCTGTAGGAATCTTGCATATCCGAACGTCTCCTCTATCGATAATATCTCGAATCAGATGAAACTTCCTGAGCACGTGCTTGGACTTCTGGTGCGATCTGGGTTCCTTTGATTGCGCGATCGCCCCAGTGTTGTCACAGAACAACTCCACTGGATCCGCAATGCTAGGGACCACACCAAGTTCAGAAACAAACTTTCTGATCCAAACAGCCTCCTTTGCTGCGCCATTTGCAGCAATGTACTCAGCCTCTGTTGTAGAATCAGCTACCGTCTCTTGCTTGGAACTCTTCCAGCTCACAGCTGCTCCATTCAGGCAAAACACATATCTCGACTGTGATCTAAAGTCATCTCTGTCGGTTTGGAAGCTTGCATCAGTGTAACCCCTTACACGCAACTCTTCCTCACCGCCAAATATCAAGAAAGCATCCTTATTTCTTCTCAATCTTTTTAGGATGTTCTTGACAGCAATCCAGTGACTCTCACCCGGATTGGATTGGTATCTGCTTGTCATACTCAAGGCATATGACACATCTGGTCTAGTACATAACATGGCGTACATGATAGATCCTATGGCCGAGGCATAGGGAATCCTACTCATGCGTTCCTTCTCAATCCCATTGGAAGGACAACCACTCTTCGAAAGAGTGATTCCATGTGACATGGGCAAGAATCCCTTCTTGGAATCTTGCATGTTGAACCGTTTCAACACCTTGTCAATATATGTACTTTGACTTAGGCCTAGCAACCTCTTAGATCTATCTCTATAGATCTTTATACCGAGTATATAGGCTGCTTCCCCTAAGTCCTTCATTGAGAAACACTTTCCTAGCCAATCTTTCACAGATTGCAGCATGGGAATGTCGTTTCCAATGAGTAGTATGTCATCTACATACAAGACCAGAAAAGCTACAGAGCTCCCACTAACCTTCTTGTAGACACAAGACTCATCTTCGTTTCTGATGAAGCCAAACTCTTTGACTACTTCATCAAAACGTCGATTCCAACTCCTAGAAGCTTGCTTCAATCCATAAATGGATCGTTGCAGCTTACAGACTTTGTTGGCTTGCTTTGGATCCTCAAAACCCTCCGGCTGTATCATATACACGTCCTCGAGGAGATTCCCATAAAGGAATGCTGTTTTGACATCCATCTGCCAAATCTCATAGTCGTAGTATGCTGCAATCGCAAGTAGGATTCGGATGGATTTGGTCATAGCGACTGGTGAAAAGGTTTCATCATAGTCAATACCATGAATCTGTCTGAATCCTTTAGCCACCAATCGGCCCTTATAGGTAATCACATTACCATCCATGTCGATCTTCTTCTTGAAGACCCACTTGCACCCTATGGGTCGCGCCCCATCGGGTGGTTCCACCAAAGTCCATACTTTGTTGGTATACATGGATTCCATCTCGGATCTCATGGCCTCAAGCCACTTCTGTGAGTCTGGGCCATTCATGGCCTCCTCATAGGTAGTAGGCTCATCATCGATGAGCATCGTGTCACCGGAATCAGTTACAAGAAGTCCATACCTCTCGGGTTCCTGGCGCACTCTACTAGATCTACGAAGCTCTTGTGTTACCTGAACAGGTGGCTCCACAACTCCTTGTGGTTCCTGTTCATGTTCCATAATCGGTTCAGTGATTTGTGGTTCTTGAACTTCTTCAAGCTCTACATTCCTCCCACTTGCTTCTTTAGAGACAAACTCTCTTTCTAGAAACACGCCGGTCCGAGCAACAAACACTTTGTTCTCGGTTGGATTGTAGAAATAGTAACCCTTAGTTTCCTTAGGGTACCCCACAAATTTGCACTTATCCGACTTAGGCCCTAGCTTGTCTGACTGAAAACGTTTTACATAGACATCGCAGCCCCAAATCCTCATGAACGACAGTGTGGGACGCCTCCCACTCCACATCTCATATGGTGTCTTCATAACTGATTTAGATGGAACACGGTTAATGGTGAAAGCTGCACTTAATAGAGCGTAGCCCCAAAACGATAATGGAAGATTGGTTTGACACATCATAGATCGAACCATATCCAATAGGGTTCGATTCCTCCTCTCGGACACGCCATTCCATTGTGGCGTTCCGGGTGGAGTGAGTTGGGACACGATCCCACACTCTCTAAGATAGTCGTCAAACTCTTGGCTCAAGTATTCTCCTCCTCGATCCGATCGTAGAGCCTTGATACTTTTGCCAAGTTGCTTCTCTACCTCATTCTTGAATTATTTGAACACTTCAAAGGATTCGGATTTTTCCCTCATAAGGTACACAAATCCATATCTACTGTAATCATCAGTAAATGTAATGAAGTAGACATAACCACCCCTGGCAGGCGTGGCAAATGGTCCACACACATCTGTATGTATGAGTGCCAATTGCTCACTAGTCCTCTAACCTTTCTTATTGAAAGGGGACTTTGTCATTTTTCCCAATAAACGAGCCTCACATGTCTCATATGATTCAAAATCAAATGAGTCTAGTAATCCATCCTTATGGAGTCTAGATACACGTTTCTCGTTTATGTGTCCTAAACAACAATGCCATAAATAAGCAGGATTTAAATCATTTATTTTAATCCGCTTGGTATTAATGTTGTAGACAGGATTGCTTAGATCAAGGACATAAAGTCCATTAAATAATTGCGCACTAAAATAGTGAATATTATTCAAATAAAATGAACAACAATTGTTCTTTATTGAAATAATAAAACCTTCCTCGTCCAAACAAGAAATAGAAATAATGTTTCTGCTCATAGCAGGCACAAAATAGCAATTATTTAATTCTAAAACTAATCCTGAAGGCAGAGATAGCTCGCACACGCCTATGGCCAACGCAGCAACCTTTGCTCCATTCCCAACGCGCAGATCTACCTCCCCTTTAGCCAATCTTTTACTTCTCTTTAGATCCTGCATATTTCGACAAATATGAGATCCACATCCAGTATCTAATACCCATGATGTAGAGACAGTTAAATTGACATCTACAACAAAAATACCTGGTGGTGGTGGAATCACTATTCCAAGCCTCTTGTCCTCCAGATATTTTGGGCAGTTCCTCCTCCAGTGTCCAGGTTGACTGCATTAGTGACACTCACCCTTAGTCACGACCTTGGCAACGCCACCAACAGGCTTAAGGGCTTGTTCCTTGGACTTGGCAACTGACTTGCCTTTGCCCTTGGAGGAAGAGGCAAACCTTTTGCCCTTTCCTTTCTGCACCATCATAATGGCCTTGCCCTTACCCTTGTTGATGCTCTGTTCAGCCGTCCTCAACATGTTGAGCAAATCTGGCAGTGGTTTAACGATCTCGTTCATTTTATAGTTCATAATGAACTGTCCATAACTCTCGGGCAACGATTGCAACACGAGATCGGTTGCCAACTCTTGGCCGACCGGGAACCCAAGCCGGGCGAGATTCTCCAAGTACCCGATCATTCGGAGTACATGGGGTCCCACCGGGTTCCCTTCTGCCAGATGACATTTGAACAGTGCCTTTGAGACCTCATACCTCTCTACCCTTGCCTGCTCTTGGAAGAGCTGCTTTAGATGTTCGATCATATCGACAGCATTCATGTTCTCATGTTGCTTCTGAAGCTCAGAGGTCATGGTGCAAAGCATTAGGCAGGCCGCATCATTAGCGTCATCAACACGCTTTTGATACGCCTTTAAGGCAACAGGTGTCTGGTTCTCTGGACCTTCTGGAACATGCTCCTCTATTGCGTACAGTTCTTTTCTTGCTTGAGAACAATTCTCAAGTTTCTGTACCAATCAAGAAAGTTGGTTCCAGAGAGCTTGTCCTTCTCAAGGACAGATCGTAAGGAATGTTGTGAACTCGATGAGTTGTTTGCCATTTGGTATTCTACAAAAGGAAAATACGCAAGTTTTAGTATTTGTGAATTTTTGACTATATTTAATAATGGCTAGTTTATTAAATATAGCTCCCACTATTTTTCTACGGATTAATAATTCTCAAGATATTAATGCGGAAAATATCCTTATATTTTCTAGTGGGCCAAGATCCATCTTTTCATCTCCTTATGAGCTTGCTTTGGCAAGTCACCCATAATTTGACTACTTTTAGGTAGGAACAATTCCAATTGCATCCCATATGCAACTCTTGGTTCAACCGGGCAAATAACTCCTTATTTATCCATCCATATGGATAATCCCAATTGATTGCCTCTAGGTTTCTTAATCAAATTAATAGCCTAGTTGTGTTCAACCTCTTATCTAAACAATTGCACATTGTTACGTGCCATCGCATTCCATCATTATGAACCAAGTCGCCATGCTTTGGCACGCACGAACTTGATAAATAATGATGATAATGAGTGTTTAAATAACGAGAAGGCAAGAACACAATATTTAAAATTTGAGGGATTTTGAACTCAATTTTTAATTGTTTTGTTGATCAATATCAACTGATCTATCTATTTGAGTTTGGGCACAACTCCAAATAATAGATCCGGGTTGTCTAATTATCTTATTATCCTAATTGCATTCATCATCCATACACCAACCACACAAATAATAAGACTATAAATAAACAACCACAAAAGAGAAATTAAACGTGATGTGGATATGGCCTTTTCTAGACTAAGATAATTCCAAGCCAATGGAATTATCTATGAACCCTAAGCAAACACATCTCCATGCGTCTTGGTCTTTTGGTCCATCCTTCATAGTCATGTGGAATGCTCCATGCTCCATCTTTTGTGGCTCCTTTGGCTTTGGGCTTCTTTTCTCCATTCTTGGCTAACAATCTACTTTATCTAGCACTAGCTAATATCTATACTAAATAAAATAAATCTCACAAGTTGAGAAAAAAAATGGCACGCAGGCCATAAAACCCTAATTAATTATTACAATTAATTGATCAGCTCGCAGGCCGTAAAACCAAAACACAAAATTAAACATCCACATCAAACCACATCCTAAGGCCATATCCAATCACCATGCGATTTGCACATAAACAGTTAAAATCCAATTTTAACGCGCTTGGTCAATTTTAATTGATTTTAGGATTTCTAGGGTTAAAACGGTCCATGGGCCCAACAATCCAATTGCCCGGGCCCATCAAAGTGAACCACAAGGCCCTAGGGCCGGCTCGGCCCTAAGCCCGCAAGCTAGGCCCGCGGGTTAGGGCCGCCCGGCCCCTTAGGGCGGCCAAGCTTGGGCGGCAAGCAAGGGGGGGCGGTCCCCTAGGGGGCCGAACCTCCTCTTGGGAGTTGTTTCCAAAACAACTCCCTTGCTTGGAGCCCAAGTTTGGTTGTTTCCTTGTTTTGGGAGAACTCCTTCATCCCCAAGGATGCCCAAACCCTAGATCTAAGATCCTAAAATTTCTCAAACTCACCAATTGATGCATCCAATGCAAAAATTGGATCTTGTTATGGGTAATTCTTGACAAATTGCATCCCATGCTTGATTTGTCTTGTTTTACGCGATAAACTATCAAATTAAGGTGTAAAACAACAAGAATGTAACATATAAACTACGTTTATGCTCTATGACCTGTGGCTCTGATACCACTGTAGGGTTTTGATTCATGGATCGCGCAAACGGAAGCATAATCAAACAAATAACCATGCAAAACCCTCCAAGGATCACAAGTCTAGATGCATAACGATAGTGAAGGTAAGAAATCATAAACACACCTTTGGGTTCTCCTTGATGACTTCAAACGCGAATAGTGTCACGTTCTCTATAGTTGATCCACGCCTAGAGTTGATCCTAGAACTCCCAAACTCCTTGGTGCTAGCCCGGAATAAGATGAGGGTGAAGGAATCACGCAAAACGAGACAAAAAGAGGGGTTTCGGCCATCTTTTGGCCGACGGGGACGAGGGCGGCGGCAATGGGGCGTCGGCCTCCTTTGTTGCTTGCTCTCTCTCCTTTGTTCTCTCCCACTCTCTTTATGTTCACTAATGAGCATAAGTTATGAGGAAGGAAGGAAGGAGGGTCCTTTATATAGTCCAACAACTCCTTGTTAACTACCTAAAGGACTTATTCTAGTCCTACTAGAATTCAATTTAGTCCCTTCCTTGCAAATTAGTCCCTACTAAGTTCGCAAGGTTTTGCAAAGTGATCCTTCTAATTAATTAATCCAATTAATTAATTCCCAAATCTAGTACAACTCTATATAGCGTGTGACCCCATAGGTTCTATCTAGTTGGTAGCAACTATTTGCTAATATGGAGCGGTTTCTAGCAAAACATCCATTCTAGCCAACTAATAGAATAGTCATCTAGACAACCTTGTACAAGTATTTGTCTCATCCCTTTGCCTCAATATCCGGATTGGACACGAGACATACAAGTCACACTCGTATATCCAATCCATAGTTTCTCGATCTATGGGAATAGCCTTATTCGTGCAAATAACATCAATATCCCGTATATTGATTTATTTGAGTCTGGCCAGACATTCTATAAGCACTATCCCTCGAGTGGCCTAGGATATTTGCTCCCGTTATGTGGGAGGGGCAAATCCTCTCTACGTCCACTACGATCTCTAAGCTTGCTTCTCATTGTATCCAGTACACGCCTTTATAACTACCCAGTCACGGTGTAGCGTTTAACGCTACCAAGATCACAATGATCCACAACTAGAATATCTAGTGACTTCAAGTCTAAGGATGACAATACCATTGCACCGCGAGAAGCACTTGTGACTCAACATAACATGTATGTAGCCTTCTCGGTGATGGGTCAATCCAGTGCAACATTCCGTAATGCACACCTATGTGTTGGATCGTGATATCTCTATATCAATCCAACCCCATACTAGTCTATAGATGATTTTCCCATTAATCATTATACTTGACTAGGGATATTTAAGATAAACAACACGATTGTAAATCTAAGGACTTCATTATATTAAATATCCAATAAATAATAAATGAATTTTCTAGCCATATACAAATTCATACTAAACTAGATTGCCTCTAGGGCATCTATTCCAACAGTGAACACCTATGTATGATTTCCCTAGGGCATTGTACCATCTTATTAATTGTGAAAGCTAGGAGTACTACCTATACATGTTTAGGTCACGACTGTATAGGGGTGTCGACACTTAAGGTCTCACTA
This sequence comes from Linanthus parryae, assembly GCA_023055425.1. Classification (NCBI taxonomy): domain Eukaryota; kingdom Viridiplantae; phylum Streptophyta; class Magnoliopsida; order Ericales; family Polemoniaceae; genus Linanthus; species Linanthus parryae. The sequence continues at coordinate 17,794,981 of JALGPY010000012.1, read as the reverse complement.
GTTCTTGTAGGGAGAATCGGGATGGACTGTGATATCCCGTAGAATTACCCTACTTTATTATTATTCCATCATGACCTCTCTGTCCACACCGAACCTGTTGGGGCTCGTGGATATGCCTCAACCAAATAAAAGAATAAAAATGTGGTTACTGCTTATTTTTACTGTGCATATTCTCGTGTTAGCCAAAAACTCTGTCTTTACGCGTTGTGGTATAATCTTACTCAGTTTTTACTTATAAAATGTTTTGTTGCGTCGGCTTTTGCTATTTTAAAACCGCAGGTTTGAATAAGCTAGCTGGGGTGGAACGCGCACACGAGTTAAAGAGTAGGATTGACTAGCAAACATGTTGTAGTAGATGTTTCTTTTGGATTCAAATAATGTTTTATTATTTCTGTACAAAAATGTTGGAGGTTTTCTCCTTTTATTTCAATAAAGTATTCTTTGGATTATCGTTAAGTTGTACTAGCAGGAACCGTAGGATCCGGGTTGTTTCAATGAGAGCCTAATGACTTAACGGTTTACTTTTTGATATTGCCAAATCTCAAATAAAAGAAAAAAAATGTGTTATTTTACTTTGTTGCATTTTACATACTCGATTTGCATTATTTAAAGTCATGTAGATTGCATAGTCTTGTGTTTGAGTCGTTTGTGTCACATGGCTAGTAAAAGTATGCAAATCATTGGGGGAGTGAAATAAGTTATTGCTCCGGACGAGCAAGAACAAGTGTGGGGGAATTTATAGCGCCTTTTAGGAGCTATATCTTATTTTCATTTTCCACATTATTATGAGATATTTGAGCATAATTGCAGAGAACATGAATCGTTTTATCACATGTTGCTTCCCATGCACGTTATAGTTAGTCTGGACGTTTCTATGCATGTTTCGATGTTATTTTTCAAACATAATCACTTGGTATGTTTTTTCATGTTGTCTTGGCAGGCACGGATGCTAATCAATTGGTAGGAGGCATGGAACGAACTTCGGAAACAACGGGAGCTCAAGTGGAGTAAAGATAAGCAAAGTTGGAGAAGCTAGAATGACCAGTCTGCAAACATTTGATGATATCTGGAGTTCTACAATTAATTTGGGAGTGATATTGGTGCCAAATGAAAGTAGACTCAAAGATCTCTCCAATGATAGGTCACGGAGCTAAATGGGAGATTGGAAGAAGAAGTTATGGCCTGGAGAACTCAGGACCCAAATTCCATTCGTACGAATAGAATTCCCATTCGCAGGAAAGGAATTCGTACGAATGCCATTGACACCAAAGCCCAACTTTTGGGGTTAAAATACAAATATTGAAGACTAATGACGGAAATTGACTCAAGCATGAACTAGGGAACTGAAAATCATTCATTCACGCATAGAGGGGCAAGAGACGAAGACTCAAGGGAGCTTGGAGCTGTAGAAATCGCTCGGGATAATCGTCGAACCGGAGATTTCCCCAATTTGATTACTTTTACCCTTCTCTTTAATTATATATGGAGAAACTCATGTATCTTTTATCTACTATGAGCATCTAGATACTTTGCTAGGCTCTATGCAGTGCCTAGAGTTATGTTAGACTCATCTTTTCCGGATTATTGAGATTGATTTGTGTTTTGGATTCATGATTGTGACGATTCTTCAACTCTTTTGTGTATTGTTGAACTAGGGTTATTGACACACCCTAATTATGAGGTGAATGACCATTAGACAATGATTTTCATGCATGATTGTGTTATCCGACTTAATGTTTAATCTAGTTATGGTATTGTTCATGTTATGAGCTTCAATCTTAGCAACAACGGAGTAGCTACCCGGAATTGCTAGTAATTAGGTGGGGTGCTTGACAAATACCTAGCTTAGTGTGATAGAGAACGTGAACACAATCCTAAATCAATGAGACTGAAAGGCGATTTGAATGGGATTGGCCATTTAGGTAGACGACACTGGAACGACAGGACCTCTAGTAGACCATGACATAGAACTGAGTGAGATCGACAGAAGATCGTAGTGACTAGTTACCTGGCATAACTGAATTAGGATTTTTCGTGTTTCAATATAGTATCCTGAATTGTCTAACAGCCCTAGGTGATCCATAGATTGCCTAGTCCTTCTCTATATTTAATTAAACCTTGTTTATTTATAAAACAACAAAAACATTGCCTTTTCGTTATTTTAATACAGCCACTTGTTTGGGGGTGGCAACCTCACAATTCTTAAACTTCCTCTGGTTACTTAGTAAACTCAATTAATTTGTTAGTTAAATCTTGTTACAAGATTGTCCTCGTGTGATTCGACAATCCGAGTATTAAAAATACTCACACTTTGTTACTCGACTGTGCACTTGCGTATACACGTAAGAGTACATTTCAGGTAGCTAGCATTCAAGCTAATGAACCACTTTAAATTCTTGCGTTCTTGATTATTCTTTATTCGCTCTTGTTCACTACCCTCTGGTTATAACAGTTTCTTAAAGATATATTCGAAATCTATCTTCCTTAGTAGGATACACCTATAAAAAGGGATGTGCTCCTACAGATCTACTTATGGTATGGAGTGTCAAAGTGAGTATTCACATGTATTGTAGAGAGAGAGAGGAAAGGGGGAGTTTGAGAGAGAGTTGGTGCTTTACCCTGGGGCCAAATTCAAGAGTATATAGGCTATACAGAGGAATCCAGTCCATTGCATCTTCTAATTCCTTCTCAGGGAGTGAATACAAGAATTTTCGCTCTCTGCACCGTGGATGTAGACAACGTAACGAACCACGTAAAATTGTATGATTGTTCAACTATATTTCCGAGTTCTTTACTTGTTGAATCGACAAAGTGTTTTCGCTGCGCACAACAAGTGGTATCAAAGATCTGGTTAGATCCAAGGAGAAGATCCTGCAAGGAAATCAAGAACTTGGTGGCCACAAATCGTAGAAGAGGGATCCAAAAGATCAAGAGTAGCTAGGCTATACAGAGGAATCCAGTCCATTGCATCTTCTACTTCCTTCTCAGGGAGTGAATACAAGAAATTTTGCTCTCTGCACCGTGGATGTAGACAACGTAACGAACCACGTAAAATTGTATGATTGTTCTACTATATTTCCGAGTTCTTTACTTGTTGAATCGTCAAAGTGTTTTCGCTGCGCACAACAAGTGGTATCAAAGATCTGGTTAGATCCAAGGAGAAGATTGTGCAAGGAAATCAAGAACTTGGTGGCCACAAATCATAGAAGAGGGATCCAAAAGAATATGCACGGATCCAACACTGTTCGGATAGCAACTTGGAGGAATGTGCTATGGATTTTCTTCAGTGTACTGAAAGCTATTTTCAGTGACCTAGGAGGTGCCTTCTATATTTGAGGCAATCATAACACAACAACCAAAATTTCAAGATTATAGATGATTCTATATGATAAGATAAAATAATGGCGGAAGCATATGGAATTGTAGCTCAAACTAAGAGATATTTATTTACAGGGATGGACAATAGTTGTGGTAGTAGCAGCTAGAGTAGTCATGGATTCCCACACTCATTTTTTTTTTACAAGAAGCTCATGGAACGCGATGAGTATGACAAGATGAAGATTGAATAGTTCTTTATGGGGGACAAGATTGATAAGATTAAATATTACTTCATAATCAATGGATTTTGTGGGCCAAGCGCATGGGATGATGACCCTACTCTATAAGGTTTAGCATACTTGAGTAGCAGGTTGCAAGTCACTAAACACATTTCCAGAATTGAGCGGGAGGCTACAAGTCATGAAGCCCATTTGCAGGTGGTGTTGCATGGTGTCAATCCACCAGGAATTTGTAGAAGATTCAAATTAGAATAATAAGAATATTTTCAAGGCTATACTGTTTGAAAAGGGGATCTAAGAAATGTGGTAAGAATTGAAGACAACATATTAGACTCCGGGGTTGTGTTGTGTAATTCACTCCTAAATTCACTAGCCTGGAAAGAAGTTTTTAAGAAGAGTTCTCTAGAGGGTTTGTCTCGTGGTCACAGATAATTTCATTTGAGATTGCAGGCCCTACGGGTCATGAAGAGTCAAATTTGCTCATGGTGGACTTGCCTCATGAATTCATAGTGATGTTACCACATGGAGAATTTGTAGTCGTTCTCATCGAGGTGGAGCCTCATGTGCGACAGGATTTGGTCTGCAATCGGATATGAGTTTTTCAACATTGAATTTTCATTAGTAGCTCTGGAAACACCATGACCAAGGTGGAGGTAGTTCAAAGAGCCAAAAAGAAGTCAGCAAATTATTCGCCAAGGTGTAAATTTTTATCTAGCCGCCCCATGGGTTCGGCCCAAATTACTTGTTCCACCCATAAGGGTATGTAGCTTAAATTTGAAGTCACCTCCTCAAGGTGATTGGAAATAATATGGATTCTATTCCTACTTGATATGCTCAAGATTTGCTAGAAATCTAGTTGAAGGACCAATCGTGGAGATTTGGTCAGGATAAGATCAAGATTTGATGATCGAGATGTGATGAAAGTTTGATCAAGATATGCTAGGAGATACTAACTTAGAGATCAAGTAATGAACCTGGACATCGCTAGAAGATTCAAGCATGAAGATAAATCAATAAGATATGGTCAAAGATTAAATTCATTCCTCATTGATAGATTTGTTTCTTAGAGATAAGTTTGAAATATATCGTCCTTAATAGGATGAGGACTCTACACGTGGAAATATGTTCCTTTTGCTACATATTTACTTGTTCCATGGAGTGCCAAAGTGAGTATTCATATATATTGCAGAGATAGGAAAAATATAGTTTTAGAGAGAATTCGGGCTCCGCCCGGGGCTTGAATACAAGAGTACCTAGGTACAAAGAGGACTTCGGTCCATTGTATCTTCTTCTTTATTCTCACGGAGTGAGTAAAAGATATTGTTTACTTTGCATCGTGGGTTACCTTTTTGAGTTCTTTCCTTGTTGAATAGACAAAACATTTCATCTGCACACAACAATGGTGACATTTTAAACGAATCTGAAATAGGTATGATCAAATATAATGACAGATATTGCTTCAAAATAGTGTCAGATTCGCACAACATTCCAGTTTAGATACCTTCACCAATAAGAACAAAAGGAAAACATCCCTCTCAAAAAACAAAACTATCAATCAAAGGCAGTTAAGATCAATATCATATGATGAAGAAATATATCTTACTCTCGAAGCGTGCTTTAACTTTTGTCCATGTGGATCCTGCTAGCTCCACGCCTTCTTCATATCTACAGACTATGGACAAACAATATACATAACTTGCACTTACATACGATCAGGGAATTATATCTTGAAATCCACAGTGGGGTGAATTCAGTAGTATAAATTAATGACTGAGACGTACTGAACTACTGTTGAAAAGCTGGACCATGTCTCCTTATATACGATCAGGGAATTATATCTTGAAATCCACATTGTGTGTCATATAATGCTTCATGTCGTACCATTAGCATGTCAAAGATCGCAACACAACCTACACTTGTAACCGAGACTCTGATACCAATTGAAAGTGGATATAGAGTTCGACAGGTGATACAACACATCTGTTCCAACACTAATCCGCAGAACAGATACTACTAAAAATGCAGAGCCAAGGAACAGTCTAGCTACTCAATAGAATAGATTATTAACAACTTAATGAGATCTAATCTATCTCATATTGCATGTAATGCGTAAATATCCTCAAAGACGCTAAAAAAATAGTTAAGTAAAGCAGATATAAAACAACTTAAAAATTATAAGAGATAAACACGACATACCAAATTTTTACGGCGGAGAAACCTTTTTCTAACGAATCTTCAAGAGAAGCCCAATAAGGATAAAAACTCCACCTACTAGCACCAACTAGTGCTAGACCAATATATTGCAGGAAACGTATGTTACAAGACATATTTGAGCTATCACACAGATAAACTACTTAATAGTATTCATTTACCTTTCTAGCTTCTACAGGGTTGTGTATCACCCCGACGCTTGTAATATGAGCACCTCTTGTATTTAGTTGGTAACTAACACACTGGTTTAGTATGTCGAACAAGCGATAAGATCACGAGGAGCCTCGCTTGACTTCAATGCCCATGACCTTTTCACCGTGTTCGTAGAGTGAACAACTCTATCACCATGTTCGTAAAGTGACCAATCATATCATCGTGTTCGTAAGTGAACAACTCTTTAGATACTAGTAAAAATGTACCATCAGAACCCATAGGTTAGGAGAATCAAGAAAATTCTAAGGGTCATATACCTACAGGTATGAGGTAACAACTCTATAAGATCAAAGAATTTATTAGAAAAAATAAAGCTCAACACTAAAGGGTTTAAACTCATATCTGAAGCACTACATAGATAACAGTTCAGGATAATCTCACAAGGGTTTCAAGAGATCTGACACAAATTAACACAGATATAACCCACAATTTGATAGACAATCAGAATACTCACTGTGAGTTGGGTTAACGTAAATTTGAAGAAACTGACGCACTATGATAGATCAGAAGAATACTCCTAGTGACTCAAACTCCTACCAGTACGTGAAGACCTAAGAGGTTCAACTGGCTCAGATAACAATCCTTGTGTTTAAGATCTGCCATCGTCGTATAAGAAGATGACGTCTTAAGAATGATCTGACGTAAAATCAAAATCTAAAGAATTGAAAACTTTTGGCTGATTCTAGAGTCACGTAGACAGAATGACAGAATTTCTGGATCTGAGAGAGAGGGATCTAGAACTGACTCTAAAATGAAGAAAATATCTTACCTGAATATTGAAGAATCAAAACAAGTCATGCATCTGGTTGACGAAGACTCGCACCTATAAATCTAAACATGTTCGACACTAAATCAAAACACAAGAACACACTCACCTAGCCAAACTCTGGAGGCACACGGCTACACTGGTCTTTGTTAGCGCACAAATTGAATCAGCAAGTAAGAAGGTGACACCTCTCTCTGGTGGCTGAACCCTGCTAGGGGGTCTCTCTCTCATGTTTATGTGAAGGAAGACTCTCACAACTTAGTTTCTCCCAAACCGGACCCTCTATTAATAGGTGATATTGTTTTATGGGCAAGTAAGAGACTTTAAGAGAAAATCTAATATGAATATGGACTTTTAGAAATCACATTGAAGTCAAACTCTAATTAGAGAATTAGTTAAAATCAACTAATAAAGTTTAAATTATAATGGAGGAAAAATTACGAAAAAGAGATAGATTCATACTTAATGTCAATTATGATAGTTAAAGTCACTCTATAAAATAAAATACTTAATAATCAAGAAAGATAACTAATTAAAAATTTATATTAATTTACCATAAAAAAAATCATCATCACTTAAGAAAATATATTAATAAGATTATTTGTCCACAACTACAAAGTTATTCCAAAAATAAATTTATAGGGGAGATAATGATTAATGATTAAGAAAATACTTTCCAATCAATAAAATATTTTAAATTAATACAAATCTTATGAATAATCATAAGATATGGTATCTGAAAAAATAATATTTAAGTTTTACTCTAATAAATTTATAAAAATATATCTATAGTTAAACTCTTTCAATTTTTCTATTTTTTTTTTGAGAGTGGGTAATTAGCACACAATGTTATGCGCGCTTCAATTTTTCTAATTAGATACTAAGTAAAAGTCATAAGAGATTAATAGGAAAATACATCTTTTAAATAAAGTGATAAATATCACAAACTATAATTAATTAAACTATGTATTTTGATTTTCCATTAAACTCTCTCACATGGAATGATATGTTCAAAATATTAAGAAAATCTAAAAGAATGAATTCAAATTTACTAATCTTCCAAAACTAGCAAGAATAAGAGATTAAAAGAGATTGGGGGGGACCACATCCACACGCCACAAGCACACGACACCATCTAGCGTTGTGGCACGGTCTTGGGTGTGCCAAGGTGGTACGGCCCCACTCCCTAGGGATGTCTCTTCTTTGTTGTTTGACAGTTTAGTCCCTAGACATTGGATATAAGTTACAAGAACGATCCTAGACTTGAGAATGAGGCTTGACAGTAGGAAATTACTTGAAAGCCCCTGGAATTATTTTTCACTGAAACCAAGATGCTTGAATTACAAGCAAGAATAGGGATAACATCGCAGAGATATCCAAATAAGATTCTTAGATCATATAATCTCGTATACATCAATCTACATGATTTGAGATTTTTGAAGTGGAATTGACAACGATTAGAAACAGTTAGAAATCAGAAACCGCCTGTTCATGTTTCAGCCCAAACCCGAACTGAACATGTCAGCCTTAGCTAATATTGAACGCCACACGCCACTGGTGACTATGCGCCACATCACCCCCCACCCCCCCATACAAATGGGACACGTCAGTGCCACAAGAGAGAGGTGTTAACTGCCACGTCATCTCTTGCAACCGTCCCTGGGCGTGACCGCGTGTGGTGGCGTTGGTGATTGGCGCATGCCCCACACGCCGCTTTTTGGTGGTTGGTTTCCAACGAAGATCACATTGTCCGTCAACTTATTCGTCCTGATCTCAAGTAGTATTCAGATTTACAAATAACAAGTTTGAAAAAAACGTCTTTTATTTTATATATCTAAATTGCACAGTGCAATATAAGCATATTCATTTTTTCTTCATAACTTTTAACTCAATAATCCAAAAATTACAAATCTTACATTTTTGGATTGCAGCAAAAAGATCCATGCACAAGTATATACGAGTTACATACTTGAAAATTGGGCACGAAGCATACAAAATAGTATGGATTCTACGCAAACAAGGCACGAGATGATAACTTATGGCTCTTATACCGATGTTAGATTATTCTAGTAAACTCTAGCGTGATACTAATAGCATAAGCGATTAGGTTTACCTCTTGTAACGTGATCGTTCTTTGAACAATGTCCCAGATCTTGACGTTGATGTTCATGCACTTCATTCTCAGCAAGAACGTGTACCTCTTGGGCGAATGTTGATTTCCACAACATGAGTCGCTCTTTGAAAACGTGAAAAAGGAAGAAAGAAAGAAAGAAAGAAAGAAAGGAAGAAAGAAAGAAAGAAAGAAAGAGAGAAAACTGTGTTTTCGTGTGTGTTGAGTGCATATATTATGCGTTTAAACTAGCTATATTTATAGAGTGAGTTTCACATATTTGCAGCCTAACCCCTTCTAGGGTTAGCAATGTTCACTCCCTTAGATTTATCAAATATACAAAGGAGCTTCCTTTGGCGCATCATGTAATTTCTAACATAGGGAATCACTTTATAAACAAGTTCAATTGTGTCCGTGCTTTGGCTACTAGATCGTGCAAGTATCGCAGTGTTAGTCGACCTAAACGGAGAGGAAGTTAAAAGTCAATTTCCATAATGCAAGTATCAGCAGTGTTAGTCAGGCTAAACTACGAGGCAGTTAAATGTCGAAGGGTTGAAGGGGTCTGATTGCACAATGAGAGAAACTAAAGAGGCATTTCCTCACATATCAAAAGTTTTGAGGGTCTGTTAGCAGAAGAAGATTAGCCCAGTGGCAGTCTCGTCTTCCCAATTTTCATTTTCTTTATCTCGGAAAACAAATCAGAAGGGAGAGTTTCTTGAAAGATCAAAACGCACCATTCACTCGCATTCCCATAAGTCTTCCCCAATTTCCAGGTTACTTCTCTTGTCCTTTTCTCAACTTCTATTCTAATCGTCTTCAGAATTTGCTGGGTCTGGTCGACAGCAATCTTCATCTTCGTCTCCTTTTATAACTCACGATCACGATCATAGTGTTCCTACTCCAAAGTTTGGAAAAGGTATTCATGGGTATTTTTTCTTGCTTAAGATCGTTGATGGGTTTTCGTTTAATGTTTCTCCTTTGATGATCCTGATAGCAAATGCTTGAAATATGTATATTTTTAGTAGCTTAATTTAATTGGTCTGTGATGGAGCCTAATGTTTGATACCTCTAAATCTGATTTGGGTATGGGCTGATCAAAATAGTTCTTATTGGGTATGGGTTTTCTCTTAATTGTCTTTTAGTACCATATAGGACTGTATATCTTCTTCTGGGGTGTTATAGTTTTCTCCATTCCAGGCTATACTTTTCTCTGAATTCTTCATGTCCCTGGTAGCAATGCTTGAAATTTTATTTACTAGTCTAGTTTGATTAATATTGGGATGTATCCAACTGATTGATTATCTTGAAATTTCCATATGGGTTTATTCAAAATGTTTTTTTTCTGGAAATTGGGTCTCTGAATTGTCCCACAGTGCTGTAGTAGCATGTACTGTATACCTTCTTCTAGGGTGTTTCAGTTTACTCTATGTAGGAATTTACTTGCATTGCCAGATATGAGAGTTCATGATTATAAATTTGTAATTGGGAATGCACCCAATTGTTTAATTTCCTTGAGATCTGCATATTTGATGACTAAACTGATTGTTTGTGGTGATCGGTTTAGTTCGAATTGTCTTGTTGTGTCAAATACTGTATCTTCTTCTAGAGTATGTTAGTTTTCTCCATTTCAGCGTCAACTTGTACCTTTGTATGACTATCTATGATCATTATTGGAAATCCGTAGAAGTGTAGAACTTTGTTACCATCTTGCTGTCTATAGAGCTTTCATCAATGTGTTTATCAGTTGTGCTGTTGAGCTGTTGTGACAACATCCTAATCAATAGTTTTGACAAATCCTAAAATTACTATTGTTTTACATACATTTTGGAATAGTGCTCAATAATTGGTCGCTGTGAAGAATTGCTAATTTCTCTTTCGATTCGCCTCTTGTAGCTATTGTATGCTGTGCACTTCTATAACGGGTGGCGAATGACCGTACTATGGAGTATCCGAGGTGTTTGGAATTTTGGGGCGAAACTTCTTGTTTGAGGTAGCCGAATGGAGAAGAAAGTAGTAGATGACTCTGAAATAGAGCCAGCTCCATCTGGGAGAGTAGATAGATTTGGTTTTGTGAAGCAAGAACTAATTGATGCTCCTGAAGGCTTAGCCAATAGCAAATCTGCACTCGAGTATGAGAGGTACAAAGTTCCTCTATTCGTTTTTTTTTTTTTTTTTTTTTTTTTTTTTGTGTGTGTGTGTGTGTGTAATAGTAGACTACAAGTTTGGTACTTTTACTACTGCGATTGGTCTTATGCAGACCACTTCTGTTGATTTTAACTATCCAATGGAATAGTGTACTCACGTCATGATAATTCAAAGTGGCTGAGTTCATTGTCAACCAACCACATGTTCGGAATTTAATTTTCACTGAAGCTTTTCTCTCCTTCAACTCTCACATGTCTTTTCTTTTTCTTGGCCTCAAGAATAACTTCATTCTGAATCTTTGAGCTATGAATTATGTATTTGACCTTAATATGTAAAAGAGTGATAAAAAAAAACTTAATGCCCTTTCGTTGATGGACTAGTGTTGTCGTTTTTGTACTCTGATCTCTCCTGGTCCGGTAATGATTCCTTTTTCAGGGAGGAAAGAAGGATAAGAAAATGGAGGAAAATGATTGGCGTTGGAGGCAGTGATTGGAAGCATTATGTGAGAAGGAAACCTCATGTGGTAAAAAGACGCATACGGAAGGGAATTCCTGATTGCTTAAGGGGCCTTGTTTGGCAATTAATCTCAGGAAGCCGTGACCTATTACTGATGAACCCTGGGGTTTATGAGGTAACTACACTTGTTTTATCGTCTCAAGTATTTTTCCGACTTCTTTGCAATGTCATGACTTTTTTATAATTGCTCCCTGCATTTTAATATAGTAGGGAAGCCTAGGAGCTTGCCATTCCTACCTAGTTATGATCAAAGTCCCACCTGTATGCTATGTGATTAGTAGACTGGGGCAGTTATGTCATTGTAACCATTGAGTAAAGACACTATTGATTTGTATGTTTTGTTAAGTGGAGGTAACTTCTTTTGTCATGTCAATCACCTATCAAAGAAAATTATTTTACCATGTCAATTATCGTTGCAGCTAGCCTTTAAGTTGGCTCCTTTGTCACCTTGGAAGGCAACACGATTCATAGTAGCCATCTTTTGCTTTAGGTTATAGTTGCAAAAAAAAAACATCTTAAAACAACACAGATAAAAGTTTTGGTGTAAGAGCCAAAATGGCGTATTTGTTTGTTTGCTTCACCGCCACCTGTCTACTCTAAAAGTTTTGTTTTCTATGTCATTATAGTGATATTTGTATTAAACAGATCAACAGGGCAAAACAGAAAAAATATGAGATTTATTATTTGTGAGAGAAAAAGCGTGAGCATTGGTGTAAATTGTAGTCTCCTCCTAAGATGTCTTTATTCTAAAAAGGAGTTAGTAAATCAATCCATCCAGTTTTATTGTTACATTACATGTCATCTGACCGATAAAATTAAAGAGAGGTGTTTGGATGAGAGCTTTTTTTGGGAATGAGTGGTTGAGCCGTGGAGGTGAGGAGAGAGAGTATATTGTATATTTTCTCTCCTAATCTGAAAACTTCATTCACAAGAAACAAAAAACCATCCATCCAAACCAACCCCAAAATGTGCTCTGAAACATTTCATAAAAACAGAAAGGAAACTGTAGCACATCTATTCAAGTTATGTTTTTTGCTATTTCCAGCTTCTATTCTAGGGCATCCAAAGACAACCTATCTACAATTTCTTCATTTCCTTGTGTTTTCATGTTTGTAGCAATGACTTGTGAACTTGTGACGTGTATTTTCTATTTGTAGAATGGTTAATGTGCTTGGTTTGAGTATAATTTGGACCGTTATTGTTTTTATTTACACTTTGTTGGTCAACCTTATTTTCATTTTTTCGTGAAAATGAATATGGCACAATTAATGCAAACACACACACACGTAATTTTTCTGCACCCACCCGCGCACCCGCACCCGCACCCGGAGTTTTCAGAAAAAACTGCCGCTCGGCACCTGTGCTTCTTACCTTTCATGTAAGACCTAGATTTCCATTTATGGAATTAGTACTAGAATGGCTCACACGTGTGTCTTAACGAAGGAGTATATCCTTTGAAGCTCAAATCATTTTCATACAGACCATTTCATTTGTTTATTACACTCAGTGCTACCAGCCTGTCATAGTTTGGTGTACAGTATGAACACAAATTTACTAGTTCTGATCTTCTATCTCCTAGTAATCACAGGCTCTAAGTCACTGGAGCGGGAGCGCGAAAGCTGCTAGTAACTAGGATTGTGACAGAAATAGTGGAGTTTGTAGATTAACAAGAGAACTAACAAGCTAGTATTTTAGAATTTGTAGTTCTGTTACATCAATTCAAATTCTGTAGGTTGAGGAGTTGATAAGAGTATCTCCCACGCTACTCCATCCATAACTCCATTTTTGTTTTTGGTGAAAAAATTGGAGTTTTTGACCTCCCACCCCAAAACTCCATACCTTCATAACTGTAAAAAAAATGGAGGAATGGAGTTTGTTTGACCAGAAAAACTCCATCCTCTATTTTCTATTTTTTTTCTCCATTTTTTATGAAATGAAGTTGTTCATCTCCCACCTTAACTCTATAACTCCACAAAAAAAACTCCATTCTCCATTTTCACCTCCAATATTGGCAGTGAAAATGGAGAATCATTAACAAGCATATAACGTGATTGTTATACCTAATTATTTATTCTAGAAAATAAATAAAGGAAATTAAACACGATTATATTATCAAATATTAATATTACAGATAACTAAGAGACAGTAAGTAAATACATTATTGAAAATGCATAATTAGCCTAATACAGAAGCAACGTAATAATAAACAGAAGATAATGCAAAAATCAAATGACAAGGTATTTTGAGCTTTCTCTCCGTAGAAGTCTTACTTAGAGGAAATCGTCCTCATTGTCGTCCTCGTGGTAGGGCACACTAGAGTAAGTTGTTTTTGATGGGTGACATCAAGATTCTCATATATGCCATCCTTGTTGTTTTGTGGCTCTGGGACATATGCATTTTCATTGTTTCCTCCACTTCCTCCTGCACCAAAATCCAAGTGCTTAGCTGCCTTTGGAAAGGCCTCTCGATCATATGGCATTTTTCCTAACAACTCCAGTATTTATGGCTGATTGGAAAGGCCTCTCGAACATAGAAGTACACATTGATAACATTATTTTGAGTATCGTCGAATATATTTTGTTCTTTTTTATTTTAAGTTTGAAAATAAGATGTGTAATAATTTTAGTACTTCAAATAATTAACAACTATACTTGCCACATTAAAATTGGTCAAAAAAGTGTACCACTAATTACATTTTTACCGTTTTGAAGAAATTTGATGATAACCTATATAATTGGAGGAATGGAGTTATACCATTGTTTTATGATTTGGTGCGAAATTTGGCTAGATGGGGGGAGACTGGAAACTCCATTTCTTCACCAAAAACGGAGGAATGGAGTGTGCACGGTGGGAGGCCGCTCCACTTTTTCACCATCAAATATGGAGAATGGAGGACGAAAAGGAGTTTAGGGTGGGAGATAATCTAACAGGCAGCTACTCCTTTCTCACTTCATATTACAGGGTTGCAATCTCAGTTCTTTTCTCGCATCGGCCAGAAAGGAGTAGTTACTCCAAGTGCTAAAGCTGGCTTCGCCTCTATTTGTCACTGGGTCGTGTTTTCGTTGTGTAGGCCAATTAAATAGTATTACCTTTCCCATGGGCATGGTTTACTCGGCTTGGTATTGTGAAATAGTTCAAGACTATGGAGCACTGAAACGGGGACACTGGAACGGACATTTTCAGGAATTGGGGAGACGAAACATCGGGGGAACGGAAGATACGTACGCACACGCAGAGTCGCACACACACACACACATAAATTGTACGACAAAATTGAAGGACAATGATTACGATTACGATAAATACAAAATTAAAATCAATACAAGAACACTTACTCAATAAACATGTGGAGGTACTTAAGAAATGGGAGGACGTCAAAGTCTTTGAGGTTGTTCGAAAGACTCGAAAGTATCCAAATTGTATTCTATCTGTTGAAGTATAAGCGGCTAGTGTTTAGATTAGAGTTGGGGATCTTGATAGGATTAGTAATATGCATCATATTTTATTTACAAGTAACATCCCTTATCTTTTTAGATTTATTAAAAGACACCCGAGTAATATCTTAAACCCAGGGATGTTCCCAAAACGTTTCGAAAAGGTGGAACACGTCCCTGGGAAGTTCCTCATTAGTTCCGGACTTATTACTTTTACTGGAACCCAACGTGGCATTCGGTGAGCATTCCGGTGGAGTTCCAGAGTTCGAGACATTTCCGGAATGGGGTCGTCCCCTATATGGAGTTCCCATGCATCACAGGTTCAAGATTTAAGTAAATAAGCTTTTGCGGCATAGAGTGTCACTAAGCCACACTCTACCATTTACAGAGCGTGGTTTCCAGCGAGTTATCGTAAAAAAATGCTGGAGCTCAGTTAGAGAGTGTGCGCGGCACGCCTTTCAGATATCTTTGGTTATTATGGTCAGGTTATCTTTTATGTAACACATGGAGTAAATTTGAAATAATTAATTTACTTCTAGCTATGTCTTGGTTAATTAATCTATCTATTATTTCCACGTCTAGGTTAATATATCTCTTAGACATAAATGTAAAGATCGAGGAAGAAGTAACACATAAGCCAATGAAACAAGCTTTAATGCACGTTTATATCACATATAAGACTTTAGCCGATTCTTCTGGATTTCTGATTTTATTTTTTGCTAGTCTCGGTACGTATACCCGTGTCTCCTTTTTCTTGTCCTTAGTTGTGTTCTTCTTCCCTCTATCCTCTCCAAAAAATTCTCCATGTCTATTATTCTAGCATACGATTTCTTCTTTTGTTAGTATTCAACTCAAGACTCCTGTATTTGGGTCGCAATTATGCCCTTCTTGTTTCCGCTCTAAATGATTTGATAGTAAAGAAGCGCTGCTAATCTCTCTAAAAAAATATCCATAAGAGGCTTCTGTCAATCAATACGACAATTATATATCCGGATGTCTTCACATGCTTCATTCTATACTTCATATCATATGGATTCTGAACATCTTCCTTTGTTGTAATTCATACTGTTTTGTCGATTAATTTGCTGCCGTACTCTTCTTTGATTGTTAAGTTGATAACGGCATGGCTTCTGTTTAATTTGGTGCTTGATCGAAGTAGTATTGCACTAGTTACCCGAGTTGTTTGCCTTCCGAGGTCTTCTATTGTTCTCTATTTTCTTTTATGCTGATTTTTTATTAATGTGAATTGAATTGTATGCCTTGCATGATCATTCTAATAAATGATATCTTGCTGCAGCAACTAGTGATCTATGAAACATCTTCTTCCGAGCTGGATATAATCCGAGACATATCTCGTACCTTCCCTTCACATGTTTTCTTCCAGCAGAGGCATGGACCTGGTCAAAGGTCTCTCTATAATGTTCTAAAGGCATATTCTGTTTACGACAGAGATGTTGGATATGTTCAGGTGTGTATCTTGTAGAGGGAGCCATTTTCCAATTCTTCTCTGTGTACCCTATGAAATCAACTTTTCCTTACTACAGGGAATGGGATTTGTAGCTGGTTTATTACTTCTCTATATGAGCGAAGAAGATGCCTTTTGGTTGTTGGTTGCGTTACTAAAAGGAGCTGTCCATCACCCCATGGAAGGTTTGTATTTGGTAAGCTCCATTTTATCCATTGATAGCCTATCAACTTGGTAGCCTTCCATTTATATATTTGGTTAGTAAAAGTACATCCAAGTTTGAGAAATCACGTGCACAGGATAAGGGTTCTCTAGATCAGATATGTAAATTGTGTAGGAAGAAGTAAAACAGAAAACAAGGGATTCTTCTGTTTACTTTGTGACTCGAAAGGTCAAACATGTTAGATATTTCAGACACAATAAGATGTTTATTCTTGAGTGTTAAGTAGTTAGAATGCTGCTTTCACCATTGATTGATAGCTTGGGAGAACAAAGTGGCATAAGAAACGAATGGGAAAGATGAAAGGGTGAGCTACCACAATTCTCTCTTGCCCTGCTGAATTGAGAATAGTATAACGCCTTGGGGAGCGTGTTACACTAGCGATCAAGAATGGTTAACTTGACGTTCTGACAAATTTGAGTGTATTTCCTTAAATGCCTTTCCATGAAGGGCAAATCGAGGGTAGATAAGATAAGGTAGGGACATTACTAGAGTTTCGACTTTGGACTTCAAAAGATAGAGAAAATGGGTCCTATGATGGTCTTAAATCCTAGAAAACATATAACATCTCTTTTAAGAAATCCAGATAAGCTTACTCCTGTCGTATCAGAGGCCATAGGGTATAGCATTCCGAATGGCGATCCCATTCCATGCACCAGAGTGATCCGGGTCCAGGTACTATAGCGGAGGCACCATCGTTAAAAAATATTTGGATATGACATGCTAGAAGAATAATGACTTGCAATTTTTGTGCCAGTGCATTCTATGCATAAACGCCGGGTGGTATTTCTTTTCGTATACATTGTAACAGCATTTATTTCATCTTATCAAAGGATGTAGTTTTCACCTTCTAAGTAGTGCGAAAGAAATGTATAAAGTTTTATTAAAAAAACACTGAAAGATGATGAAGAGAAGACTGCAATCATGAGACCATCAGTTGTTGAGGCAACTGATGTTCTCTCTCTTGGATCATGGCCACCTTTAAAAGGATAGTGATAGATTAGGATCTTATAATCCTAGCTTTCACTCTTTTACTCTAATATCTGTTGGTTGAGTATTGTCTTTGGGACCTTCTGAAGTCTAAATTTGAACGTCGAACAAAATACGCAATGGAATTCAGTAAAACCATGTAGGCTTATGCTGTTGACTTGGTAAGAATGTGATATGGGGAATCGGGTTAAAGACCATACATAAGACCATTTCTCTAAGTTTATCTTTTTTGAGCCAAAACTGTGTCCACATTTTAGCAAGGGTTACTTGATTTTTCCCAAAAATAAATATAAAAAAGGTCTGCCAAACTGCCAAATTCAGCAGTCTGGAGTGTTAGTCTATCATGTTCTGTAACGCGTGATCCAAACCACAATTTCTTTGGGTATGAGAAGTGGTGGTAACAGAGGGTTGGGTGAAGGCCAAGTCTGAAGTTAAACTTGTTTCTCGTAATTAGGGATTGAAAGTTGATGTCTATGTGGCTGTGGAAGGCTCAAGGGTGTGGGGTCCAAGCCATGAGAGCTATATTAGAGCCGCTAACATACTTTTTGGTACTTTTCCTTTTCTCCGAAACAGACCGAGATCTCACTTTTGACCATCAGAGTAATAGGGGGCTCAGTTTGTTCCATAGTTGATTCCAATTAATTGCGATAATTTTTGGTCTGTCAGAGAAATTTGTTTTTTGCTTTTTTGGTCTATTCCTGTAGGTTTGGAAGGCTGTTGTGGGGTTATCTTGCTATCTATAATATATTTGGGCTTTTTAGAAATAGGCAATAGACTGCATCTACACCACTTCAGTAGAATTCTGGACACAAGTACAAGGGAAACTATACCTTACGCCTTGAATGACTAGTCTATTTGGAGAGCCAAGTTTAATTTAATGGTTAATAATGCTCCAACAGCTACAGTAAGTGCATAAAGGTTATACTAGATAATAAGAATGTTGCGATATCATGATATAATCTACTTACACGTTTTCATTAGTATTAATGAGCCCTTTTTATATGAAAGTTTTTCAGTAATTATTTTGTGGTACCTACTATTCTTTAAATAATCTTCTTGGTTACCACTTACCAGACTTATAAAATGTTTGTGTGGGAAGTCTTTGATATATTTACCCTATTTGGACACGGTTCTGAAAGTTATCGATTGACACGTAATAATGAATTAAGTATTTTTTATTTGTAAAGATTTAGAGAACGTGGCCATGATTTTACAAATATTCAGGTTTGTGTAAGACTGTCCAAAACCATATGGGTTATTTCACAAACTAAACTCATCCACAAATGAACATTGGAACGTGCTGGTAGCCTGGTACTGATATTTCATTCTGGCAGTAAACTTGAGACTGTCTGGTGCGGTACACTCAATTCGGTGAATGGTGTAGAGTTGGAAAATGGCTGCTAGGGTGAGGTAAGATTTACGAAACGTTATAAGAGAATGCAAGGTAATTAGGGTGCAATCATGGAGGGTGCGAAAATTGAAAGCAATCTAGGGCCTTTTCAATTCTGCAGATAGTCAAGCGATGCCGGTACGGAGGGGGCTTGTACCCTCAAGGGACGGTCTTCAGTACAAATAACCTCGCTCCCTTACCCGGTCCTACAATGAGTGCCCTTCTTCCGCCTGGGTCTCATCTCGATCTATTGAAAAGCGTACCCGCAGGGTCCTCACTCGTACTCTTGAACGACTAAAGCGCAGGATACGATGGAAGGAGGGAGAGACGCACACACATTGAGAGAGAGAGATTACCACTATCGTTTTTTTAAACCGATAGTCTGACTATCGGCTTCAATGGGTCTGCAAGAAGCTAATAACCGTGATTCCATGTCTCGGTTTCAAAGCCCAAAAAACAATACTTCTATTACCGGTTTCAATACGAGCTCATTTTGGTAGTATGCCCAAATGGGGATCAATTCAGTGTTTTTCCGGCCCAAACAGGCCTATTCTAGTGAAAAATACGAGATTGTGTTGGGTAGGAGATACAAACAAAATATACACCCGGGTTTTTAACCTCACTGTGGCAATGAGGACAAAGTATCTTCTCTTGTAAGGCAAAAATTTGTCGAAACGTACGACATTAAGCCGTCATTGTTCTCCACTTATAGTTGAGACATTGAGGGAGATATATCATTGGGTTAATCAAGCCAGACTATAAATTATAGTGTCATAGGTGACCATATGTCAGACATAAGTTGACTGAGCTAAATGGTGAACTTCTAAAGTTGTGAACAAATATGAGAATCTGGGTTGCCCAGCTTTGGAAAGTGTTGTTTTGCTTATGCTTTATGTTCACCCTCGCAAAATTAGTTAACAAATATTATGCCAGAGAGTTTGGATAAGGTGGATCCCTGCTTAGATGAAAGGTCTATTTTATTTTCCTTGTATTTTTCTAACAACAATATTACATCGTGCTAGGTTTTTCCACATTCAATGAGGTGGTTCTTGTGTAATTTTAATCCAAAGTTTGCTTCTTACTAGGTGCAATGCCTTCTCTTTTGAATTCATTTTGACTGCTTTCTTTTTCTTTCTTTGTTTGGCGGAATAGGTGGGATTGCCTCTTGTACAGCAGTACCTTTCCCAGTTCGAAAGTTTAGTAAAAGAGCTCTTGCCAAAGCTTGGAGAGCATTTCACTCAAGAAATGATCAACCCTACAATGTATGCTAGTCAGTGGTTCATAACTGTTTTCTCATATTCTTTCCCGTTCCATTTGGCTCTTAGAATTTGGGATGTGTTTCTCTATGAGGTCAGTGATCGTAATTATTATTTTTGATATTATGTTTAGTGCATCTCATCTGTGAATTGACATTTCTGTATGGGCCAGGGTGTGAATATTGTTTTCAAGGTTGGTCTAGCCCTACTGAAATACTGCCATGACGACCTGGTAGGTCTTGAAGGATTACATGTATTACTTTTATCTCCCTTTATAAAATCGTACATGTGTCTATTAGACGCTTATAACATGTAATGTTAATCAGGTAAAGTTGCCTTTTGAGAAACTTATACATGCTCTGCGTAACTTCCCTGAAGATGCCATGAATCCAGACACTCTTTTACCTATGGCGTACTCAATCAAGGTTCTCTCTCTCTCTCTCTCTCTCTCTCTCTCTCTCTCTCTCTCTCTCTCTCTCTCTCTCTCTCTCTCTACACACACGCACACACACAAGTCGAGGCGATCCTAGAGGTTTTGATAACCCTAGAAAAGAATCATTATGTAGAGAGATATGTCAAATCTCTGGCTTGTTGAGGATCCGGAAGAACCTTCTGAAACTCTTACCTTTTTATGTTCAAAATGCAGAATTACAATTCTTGACAAATATTCTTCAACTTATTCCACTAGTGTCTTCTAGTTTTTGTAAATGTAAGGGCACGTTCTTCTGATAGGTTTAGATTTCCTTCATCCTTATTGAGTTTTATAATTTTTGTTTTATATATCTAGATCTGTTTCTGGTGAAATTCCATTGTTATTGTCTGATAATATTAGATAGAACTGTCAACATGAAGTCGCAAATCTGGCCCTGACCTGATACTTTCAAAGATTATTCAGTGTCGTGAGATCTTACACACTTCTAAAGAATTCCCTTGTGAAGTTCCCTATAATTTTCATGGGTACTTCAAAGTTAGTAAAGTGAGAATCGTAAAAGGAAAAGAAATAGAATCGACTGGAATCATATCATTCGACCAGCTAAAAGCATACAAAGAAAGGACTAAAGCAGAACTGCTTACGGAAATCTTTAGTAGCGGTATATAAATTTTAAATCTGTATTGAAATTTTGAAGGCCCTATCGTTGCATAAACTTACAAAAGTTTACTTTAAATGACAGGTATCAAAGAGGCTGGAGGAACTGAAGGTAGAGTACGACAAGAAAAATGGGGAGCCATCAGAAACCAACCCAAAGCAGAAACAGCAGGTGGCTGGAACACAAAAGAAGTGCTTAGAACGCGAGGCCAGCTTCGAGCCATCAGAAACCAACCCAAAGCAGAAACAGCAGGTGGCTGGAACACAAAAGAGGTTCTTAGAACGCGAGGCCAGCTTCGCTGACTGCTGCTAATCACATAACTTATCTCATTCTTTTATTCTTTGCTTGTGTCAAGAAAATACATACATATATGCTCAGGAACGACTCATTTGATATTACTCTTTTGGATGATCTGTAACTTGTTTATATTGTTGGCAGCTGCGTAAGGATCATACTGTCAGATTATCGTTGTACCATGATAGTGCTAGCATGATTTGCAGAAGAAGAAAAAAGAAAAATTTGCAGATGTAGGCTCTGTTTGGTTGGTGGCAAAACATTTTCCTGTTTGGTTGGAGGTAAAATATATTACTGTAAAATGTTTTCCCTCAAATGATGTAAGATGATTTACACATTTTAAATCCGTAAGTCATTTTCGAGAGAGTGAAAGAGCACAATAACAACTCATACTAACACCACCACCACTACCTCCACCATCCCATCACCGCCATCCACCTTCACAGCCACCCATCACTGTCACGGCCCACTATTTTGGCAAGTATCAACTAAACACAAGAAAAAAATTGCAGAGAAAATTTAATCACACAATATTTTACGCACAGAATATTTTCCCTTGTAAATTATTATTTTGCGAACCTCTGTATGGAGGAGAACTTTTTTGATGCTTTCGGGTTGTCAAGCTCGGAGCTCGTGAAACATAATGGTGCTTCGAGTTGGTTCGTGCACATTTTATCAACACGTGATTGTATAGAACAAGCACGCTCATCTGCCAATCTTTCTCCTACTTTGTTAAACTGTGTCTGATTTGGCTCATCTTTTTTAGTGTATACCGATACATATATGCACCATCTATTTCGATAAATTCATCAAGACCTCGCCGTTGGAAAAAACAGCCTTAGGATTCAACAAAGAAATTCGGATGAGCATTGGATGCCTACGAGACCCTTTTTAGTTTTTACTATGGTCCTTGAGGTTCCTTATTTAGTTGAAGTAGTCAAGACTGGGGCATTTTTACCGTTGGGGCATGACACTGTTCCTATACTTGGTGCATGTCTTCCCCGCCGGCCAGGTAATATCGGAAATTACATCACCTGAAGCACTTGGAATAGTATTTGCAAATCTGGTATTGAGCTTTGTTCTAACTTTGCACATCTGAGAGAAATGAGAACATTTTTTTCAAAAACTGTATTTGCGATTGTGGCGAATATGTTTGCGATTTCGGTTCAACCGAACCGGAACCGAACCGACTGAAGCCGGAACCGGTCGGTTTCGGTTCGGTTCGGCGGTTCAAAGGCCGAGTTCGGTTCGGTTGAACCGGAACCGGTAATTTTGATCCGCTAGAACCGAACCCGAACCGTTAACCGGAACCGGATCCTTCACCGGTCCGGTTTTCGGTTCGGTTCAGGAACCGATCGGATATTTTTTTTTTTGTTGATATTTTAATTGTTGTAGTTTTAATTAATAAGTATTAATTAACAAAGTTAGGGTTAGGTAGGGTTCATTAATTAAATTAGGGTTAGGGACTTAGGGTTTAGGGAATGTTATTAATTAATACTAGATTTTTTTAATATTTATGTATTTAGGGAATGTTATTAATGCTTTGAATGTTATGTATTTAAACTTGACAAAAATTGACAAATATTTAAAAAAAAAACATCAAAACTTGACAAATAAGTGGAAAAAACCAAGTAAACTTTTATTATTGATTAAAAGTTAAAACATCAAATGTTAGAAAAAATTGCATCACTATAGTTTAAGTACATCCCAACTAGGTTGGCACCTACTTAACTAACAATCATTTGCATTTTTTCTAACTTACATACAAAGTTCGGGTCTACTTAACTAGGTTGGCAATTGGTCTACATCTAGGGGAGTGTCCGGGTCTATTCCCAATTCTTGGTAAAGTTCAGTGACCATAACGTCCAAAGGGTGTAGGTCTTGTGTGCGTTTGTTGGCGTCGCTCCAATCCTTCGAGCATATGAGTACCTCCAATATCTCCGAGGTTAGGCACGATCTTTTCTCCGACAAAACTCGTTTACCTGCACTAAAAGTAGATTCGGAAGGGACTGTAGAAGCGGGAGGGGTTAGTAAATCACGTGCCATTTTAGAAACAATTGGATACGTTCTTTCATAATTTTTCCACCAATCAAGTATATCAAAATTTTCTATGTCTCTCTCCGACACATTTATGAAATAATGTTGGTTGAGAAACAACGTTAATTCCGAGACGCAACTAGTCCCGGTGGGTGTGGCTTGTGTAGTCTTAAATAAAGAACCAATAGCGTACTTACTCTTACCCTTGCCCTTACCCTTCGGATCGCTCGATGATTTTTGAGAACCACCACTAACACCAAATTTAGCAAGATATTTATCGTACATAACATTAAGTTCTTGTTTAACTTGTTCAATAGTTGGTGATATCACTACGGGTCTATATGGGGTAGTCATGTTTTCCGAAATTTGGTTTAGCATAAAACCTAGGGAAGCATCCTTTTGTCTTGGGTCCAAAATACTTGACAAACAAAAAATCATAGGGATCGTTTCAAAATATTTGAGAAATTTGTCTTCAATGTCGTTAATTGTCTCGTATAAAATTTCATTCTCCCTATACTGTTGAAAAGCCGACGTTAAAAACAATAGTTGTGGAATAACGTTGTTAGTAGTAGGATAATAAACACCCGAAAGAATATTAGTGGCGTCATAAAATGGTTCAAGAAACTCTCTTAAGACACTTGCGGCGTTCCAATCATTTTGTGTAACGGATCCGGGATTGCCATTTTCATTCAAAAAACGTGTGATTGTGGTCTCATAACCTTCAACACTTTTCAACATCAAATAAGTGGAGTTCCATCTAGTCCTACAATCTCCCCCAAACCTTCTTTTTTTCTTGCCTATTTTAGCACAATAATCCCCAAAAAAATTGTGTCTTTTGTTTGAAGACGCAATAAAGAGAATAGCATCACGAATAGGAGAAATATACTCATCTAGTTTTTTCAAACCAACTTGTACAATTAAATTGATAATGTGACATACACAACGAACATGTTCAATTTCTTCGCGAAATGGTGTTTGTATCAAAGTTCGAATATGATCTATCGCACTATCACATGCCGATGCATTGTCAAAAGTAATTGATGTAATTCGTTGATCAATACCCCACTCTTCAACAATATCGATGGTGGCTTCTCCTATGTTTACACCGTTGTGAGGATATGCAACTTCTTGAAATGCAATAACACGTTTTTGTAAAGTCCAATTAGTGTCAATGTAGTGTGCGGTGACGCAAATATATCCTTTGTTATTTCTACCCGACCACATATCCGAAGTACAACCAACTATGAAATTAGAATCAAAAAATGTTTGCATAAGTTCCGCTTTCCTCTCACTATATGTTTCCATTATATTTTTTCTAATAGTGTGTCTACTAATATGCTTATAACCCGGACAAAAAGCGGTTTGTACTAATGTGTCAAACTCTACGTCGTCGGTCATATTTAGAGGTTTTCCGGTGGCCATGATATAATGAGATAATGCTTTTATTGCCCTATTTTCATCGTAGACAAAAGTAACTACGTTGCCTTGTGCGTCGAATCCTAGTTGGGTTTGGAGCATCGCGTCGCCTACGGCGGGTGTATCTTTCAAAAGTCCGTGTACATTTTGTAAGTGTTTTCTAAGTGATCCTAATCCACCGGTTATATCCAACACAACTTTTTTGACAATGTTTGCATTTAGCCCTAAATTTTTGTCTACCGTTGGCGTCTACGCCATCGGGTAATTTATCCATATGTTCCCAAACGGGGTTTTTTTTAGTTTTTTCCGCCTTACGTGTTCTTTTATTACTACCTAAATTCGGATCATTTTCCTCTATACCGTCAAAAGCATTAGCGCCAAATAAAATGTCCATTTGATCATCAATATCAATTTCTTCGATTATGGGTACGTATTGGTTGTTTTGGTCATCAACATTTACACGAGAAGAAGAAGCCATTTTTTTCTTATACAAATTTGATTAAAAAATAAAGTTTTACAAATAAAGCACAAATAATAACACAATCAAATAGCAAACAACAAAAAATAAAACTTACAAACTCCAAGAATAATTCTTGGAGGTGAAGCGAAACGTCGAAGATTGAAGATGCGTTGCCGAAGATGGAAGATGCGTTGCTTTTGCTTGTCGAATTTTGAAGACGAGAGTGTATGACGAAATTTGAGTGATTTTGATTTTTGAGAGTGTATGTGGAAATTGGAATTGAGGATTGAGGAATATGGAGATTGGAGAATGAATTTTGGAGAGTGTAGGATGATTTTTGAGTGAAGAATTGTGAGAAATGTTGAGAGAGTTTGTTGATGAAGTGCGAAAAAAATTGTAGTATGGGTTGGGTATTTATAGGTGTTAAAGGAAGGGGAGGGAAGGTGGAAAAAAAAAATTCCAAACGGTCACTGACCGTTCAGGCGGCCAACGGTCAAAAAACCAACGGCAAACTCTTTCAAAATCCGACCGTTGCGTCGGTTCTCGGGTCGGTTCCGGACCGGTTCCGGTTCCACCGGTTCCCAAATATCCTAAAACCGAACCGTAACCGGAGACCCCCCGGGTCCGGTTCGGTCCGGTTCTACGGGTCTTCGGTTCGGTTTCGGTTCTTTTTGGCCGGTCCTTTTCTTACCAGTTTCGGTTCGGTTCTCGGGTGAACCGAACCGAAATCGCAGCTCTAGTGGCGAAGGGACACATTGCGAAACTGAAGTGCTTATCGTCAGATGAGTTCTCTTTCTTGTCATTTTTAAAATTGATTGAACCGATTTCACATCCTCACGAGACAGAAGCAGTAGAAAGCTGCACGAAACATGGGTCTGATCATCTGAATGATTTTATGTCCTCTTCGATAGTTTTCAATGAGCTTATGGGGATTTACAATGAACCAAACTCCAATTATCGTGTTTCGAGGTGACTGAGTGATTTGGTATGCTAATCATGTAGCAGACATTACTACATGGGTATAGAAGAATGAATGATTCATTTGATATTGAAGCACAGCTGATTATACACTGCATTGTCATCAACCTAAACATTTTTTTCCCAACTAGCACAAAGGACTGGATGGTTTAGCAGATCATCCTGTTCCAAATATTTGAATACAACTTTCAAACTGAATATTATGTACGCAAACTTTTGTCGCTAATGTATATCCATAAACACAGTGACCAGCTTCACCCAGCACAAAACCATCGAATCGATTTATATGACTACAGCAATGATATAGAAAATCTCCCTCCATATATGTGATGCATCCGAAAACATAATAGAGTGGACAGGAATGCTTCCAGTAACACGTGAAGGGAGAAAATTAACAAGTACATGGTTTCTTACATGAATTGAATAAAACTTTTTTGCATCCCCGATTTCGCTCGGGAATAGGATATGACCTCGCAATACATATCTCTCTGCCTACTCGAAGTCAGAGAGAGGGAGGCAAGGCAAAGTTTGTCATATGCGTCCCAAATAGTGATGTCACGTGCTAACATTCGAATCAAATTTTAGTCTCAACCTTCTCTGTCATTCATCTTACCCTATCAATAGGGCCGGAACTTCCTTGCAGCTCTCAGTTGTTGTATACGTTTCTTGTCCTGCTCAAATTTGCTTTGCAGGGCCATAATTTCTGCAGGGAATGAAATACCAAGATGAAATGATCACAAGTAAAAGACGCACGTGAATAGAGCTGTGACAATTGCTAGCTAAAGATTTAAAAAGTAAAAATGCTAGTACATGCGTATCTCAAAATAAGATGAATGGAGAAGCAATATAGAGAAAAAGGCCAATGAAAATTACAGTATTTGGTTTCCTCGCAGCCATAGAAATCTAAGGGATTTCCAAAGTTCCTCTCCCAACAAGATCTAGTGAGAAACAGATACTCATAGGGGATACCATATCTAAACTCTTAATACACTATTATCCAGAGATGCAACCGTGGGGTTATTACATATTTTCTCCTCCAAAAATAAACACTGGACGGACCCCGATAAAGAGGTGCAGGTGAAAAAATATTTGGGTGAGATGTTATCATAAAGCATTCCAGGAGAAGACAGTAAGAACGATAAACATAGCAAGAGGGACGCAACACGAGTACATATAACGAAGGTTATCAGGGTTATTGAGCAATTGATACTGGGGTTGATGCACGAATGCCATTTGGAAAGCATCCAGATACCATCGCCACCAAAATCCAACACAAACCACAGCCTGGTTCCACCACGGCGATCAACTTTAAAACCTACCTTCATCAGCCCTAAATTCTATATGACTGAAACTACTGGAAGCTGGCTCCGATCTTTACCAGTTGCGAATGCTTATTACTATTCCATTTTGGAGTGTATTCGGAGTAAATATCCAACGAAATTGGACCAATACCAAGTCACCCAAAAGAAACAAACTGATCAACATCCAAAGACATTCGTTCTCAAGAAAAAAAAAAACAAAAACAAAAAACAAAAACAAAAAAAAAAAAAACCTCGCCACCAAGAAAAGTCGAGGGCAACGAAATTGACTTTTACGAGCAAATCAACGGATCAAGCTTAGACAAGCTTTCTGGAGAGGGATTTTGAGAATCTAACTCGAGTCTTTTATCTTGAAAATGGCCAATTAGGTCTTGATGGTCAACTCATCTCTTTGATGTTCCTCATAGTCAACCAAGGAATTCAGAGTAAATTTTGCTTTACTACAACTAGGATTTAGAAACAAGACAACATCATCGGATGATAATAATGAAGTTGAATATCTTAACAAACAAAAATACTAGGAGAAGACATATTTCATATCAAAAAAATAAATAGATTATTAATTCACATTTCACATATGCATCAACTATACATTTGCAAGAAACATGTAATATAATTTTAGTAATGATATTAGGCATACCGCTCCTCTTAGCATCTCTCTTCTGAAAACGGTAGAAATCTAGACCAACATCGTTCTTTTTCTTCTTGGCCATATTTTCTAGCACAGCAGCCTGGGCAACAGAACCCACGGCAATTCCACTTTCGGCATCTGTTGTCTTTTTCCGACCTTTATGATGTACAACTACAGTCCATCCACCTTCAGCTGCCTGGGCTTCTCTTTCTTCTCTAGCCTGAAAAGTGCCATAACAGTTTCATAAGAGAGAGCCAGCAGCAGAAGTGAACACCAAACAACAAGATATTAAAATATGCATGGTACATGTCTAAATGTACTTAATAGTTACTGGTCAGGATTTAGTACGATCTCATGGTTGCTATTCACAAATTTGAATGCACTCCAAATATGATAATTTATACTGTTGTTTGCATAATAATGCTGCACGAAAATGCACCTCAAATAACACAGCAAGCCTTTGATAAGGCTACTAAAAGATATGTGTGAATTAAAGCAGGTAGAGAGACAAAGAAGCTCAGAATGGCCGCACTAACCTGCTTCTCTTGTTCCTCATGAGCTTCTATGAAAGCATCGATCCTTTCTTGCAAGATATCTAACCCGGGTCTACTTGTATGGTATTCTGTTATCCACTCTGTATACAAGAAAAATGCTGTCAATATCTCATCACAAGCAGGAAACACTCATTTACCATTTGAAGGAATTCAGCATGCATTTCTGAATGTCAGCAAAATGCAAAAGTGAAAGCTCAGCCAGCACATAGCACCACAAAGATGATCATTACAAAAACTCCTGAAATCTAGATTGAGGAGCCTAAAAACTTCATTGCTGAAGTTGAAGCTATTTATGGAAAAGTGTCAATAATTTATTAACATAAATATATAACAACGGGTTCAATTTCACTACAAATATGATAATTACAAAAACTTCCTGAACAGTTGGAAGTGAAGACACCTGCATGTACTACCAAAGATAAATGGAGTGTTATAGGAGAACTTGTTCGATAGAGCTAAGCCAAATATTATATATAAGTGACAATTTTGTAACTTAGACTAATGAACTTGGTACCTATTGAGCACATCTAACTGCCAACCAGTAGCCTTACAGAATATATATTAGCACAGGTTAAACAAAGGACTTGAGTGAGAAATAATCCATACTCTTCATTCCTCTAGAGCAGTCTTCATCTCCTGAAGACATCTCATACACTGCGTTCTGTTGTGATTCTTCTGTCTTGTCTAGTAATTTCTCATCTTTTGTTGATGGTAGGTGGTCCTTTTTCTCTACCTTTCGAGTCTTTTTTGACTTGCCTGCAGAAAAGAGAGATCAAATGAGATACTAGGTTAACCATTTAAACTCAAACAAGAACTTGGATGTTCTGGTGTGCGAATTTCATCAATGAAGTTCAGATGTCACAATTCTTTACATAAATGCCACATATCCAATCAATGAATTTCTGATGTCATCGTTCTTTACATAATGCCACAAATCTGATCTACCATTTCATGCCTAATATAGTAGTTAGTTAAGACCATCTTACTCCCACAGAAGCAGAAAACAATGAAGATATTGCGGTGTTAGACAAATTTAACACAAGACTGTTTGTAGCATGCCTGATGTCTAAACGATAGAAAGTCCAGTTCTAGCTTTTATACCTCAATTTTCAATGAGTAGAACTATTGAACCTTTTGGCCTAGTCATGATGAAATTGCCTCACATCCATTAATTTGGAGATGAATTAAATAATATTCTGGCTTGATAATTCAGTGATAACCAACAAATGCAACCATTATAAACCTCTGATTTGAAAGTTTTACATTGAGCTTCAACTTATGAATAACAACCAAGCACTTGATATGAAATCTCATGGAATGGAATTCGGTCATACCATTGTCTTCCTTAGCTCCATTTTGAACCTTG
The DNA here is from genome assembly GCA_023055425.1 of Linanthus parryae. NCBI lineage: Eukaryota > Viridiplantae > Streptophyta > Magnoliopsida > Ericales > Polemoniaceae > Linanthus > Linanthus parryae. Next base: position 17,764,565 of record JALGPY010000012.1, on the reverse strand, counting down.
TCATCAACGACAACAGAGCCTCGCTTTTCCTTGCCAAGTTTTCTTCTTTTCTCCCTTGGTTTCATCTCTTCATTCCCGGCATGATCACCTGTTGTGCTTTCGGCATTAATGGTGACACGGGTTTTCTTGCTCTTCCTGGACGCTCTCTTCTTTTCCTTTTCAGCAAAGGCTTCTTCAAGCTTACGCTCTAATACACCAGAAATCAATTACAGGGATGAGCACACAATTAGGACATCTCCAAGAGTGTTACCTAAAAATTAGGTAAATTGAAGCCATGTACTCCACCAGAGTGAGGCAAGAAGGCAAAAATTATTATCAATTATAAAAGACAATTATCTGCTTGTTGACATGAAGAGATTTGAGCTTAAAATTAGGAATAATGATCCTAAAGAATTGGGAAGTAGCGGTTTGGTGAAGATGGCGAGATAACAATCCTTGCAAGAACTGCATTTCTCATAATGGGATACCTATTTTTTTAGGGGAAAGAACCATTCTATTGATGGGTAGTCAAACCCAATAAATCATTGCTTTGTACATCAAAACTCCACTGGATTAATTCTATTGAAGGGACACCTACTCTACTGGATTAACAATTTTTACCCAACTTCTTTATATTATGCATAAAAACTATATATGCTTCTCATATTAACCAAAACTCCAGTCAGAATGAAGACACTGTACAAAGTTACCTTCAGTACTGTGCTGTTCAACTTCAGCGCTTCCCTTTTTCAGCTGTCGCCTCTTCTTCTCCCCTGAAGATTTTCTTGATCTATTCTCTTTCATTATAGTTCCAATTTCAATTCTACAACAGAAAAAGAACCAATTTCAATCATTGTTGTGCAAACTTGTTATGGTTTAGTAAAATGAACTCAAAAAGCTCTTAAAATCCTGCTCCAAATCAAAACAAACCAATATCCATATATCAGTACTAGAACCCTAGAAGCCTATCGACTTCCAATACACTTACAAAAACCAACAAAACTGACCATTAGTCAGCCATAAAAGAGAGCAGTGAAACAGAATAGGTGAAGAGTGAAAACCCAGAAACAGGAGATGAAAGTTAATAGAGATAACCTGCTTCACAGCCGCTATAACGTCTCCGGCGTTTCTTTCTTCGTCGATGTTTGCGTCGTCGCCGTCCTCTTCTTTCTCGTTAGGGCTCGTAAGTCGCAAGTCAAGAGATGTTTAGTAGACGTTTTTTTATGTACGCACCCTAAAGAATTGCAATATACCACTCAGCTCTTCCTCCACATCCCAGCTTTTAGACTCGTATATGGGTCACTTTAACGGGTAATTTTGATAGCACAATGATGCGGTTTTTAGAAATTGTTTCACTGTGTTATAGAACAACTTTATTCTACAGCACCATGAAAAAATTACCAAAAAATTGCATCAATTTGCTATCCAAATCACCGAGTCAAAGTGAAAAGTCAAATTGGAAAGAAAGAGTTGGGACAGAGTGGTAACTGCTACGTACGTAGCTCGCTGCCTCAATGATGGTTCCCTAGATGTTCACATATAGCTTGTGTACTAACCATGTATGTTTGATGTGCACTCCGTCTTGTGTAATAACCATGTTCGATGTGCAAGACGGAATTAGATAACGTTGTGCACCGACTGTGGTTGTGTTCCATGGTCCTGCCTTGACGGACGGTCAATTTTTAGCAGGAACAAGTGTGGTGTAGTAAGTGGAGGAGCTTGGAATTCGGAACAACTTGGTGAAAATTCAGTGCAAGGCTTCGAAATCAACCGGGACATTTGTGTAGTTAACAAAAGGGTTACACTACTAAAGTATTTGAAATTATGGATGTATGTGGTGTTTTCAAAAACTAGGAGGGGGGGGGGGGGGGGAGTGCCTCCCCTTGTGTAACACCTCGGCTTACAATAACAGTAATCGCAGGTGCACATTCAAGATTTGCTCTTGGCTGCACGGAGAATTTCATAAAACAGAAATAAAGTCCAAACTACTTTATTACATCTAAAAATTTACAGAGTCCAAATCTCAAAGTTGCTTATATCTAAATATTCATTCAGGACGCAAGCCCCTTTACTCGTGACACCATCGATAAGTCACGTGGCGCCTCGAACAAGAGACACGTGTGCATATTTCGTGCTCCATAAAGCACTATAACATACGATTTGTCTGCGTGTATGCGACGGATAGCGAGACAGGGTCTTTCGCATATGCGCCTTGTGCTAACAGAACTTCGGGGGGGGCTTGGAGGCTAGAGTAGGGACTGTCTCATGCGAGGTGTCAATCTCGCATGCGACCCTCGTATGTTATCCAGAGATCTGCGAATGGACTGTCCACGTCCCTGAAACCGCGGACCACTACTCCTACATATACGGGCCGCGATTCGCTTAATTAGGCGGATGGGTTCCACCACCATCGTGGATGCTCACCCATGTCCGTTTTATGACTTGTATATATAGAGGGATTTGTCCCGATCCTAAGCACTTCAGATCGGAAGATTCATCAGCAACCTAAGCCCAAGCAATCACTAACTCCTCTCTGGATAAAATATGTTACATTACTCTTACCACAAACCTACTCTCACTCTCAGGCCCCCAAACAGGTTAACTAATTGTCATTTGTTTTGTTTTTCTGCTTACATGAACACAGGCGAGCTGTTCCAGATTTCCCCTTGCATACAATTACATCTAAAAAATTACAGAGTCCAAAACTCAAAACTGCTTATATCTAAATATTCGTTCAGGACCGTAGGCCATCTAGCTAAACTAACTTGTGGTGGAATTAAAACGGAAAGCACCACAGCTGAAACAAATCCAGTGAAAATTGAATAAAATGGCACCCTAACACGTAAAACAAGTTTGAAATAAATCATCTACTTAAGTTTGAATGGGCGTGTGCTGAAACAAATAGAAATTAACACATAAATCGTAATAGATAATTTTTATTTCTCGAGGTGTAACCACTTATTTATAATGAGAAGGGGATAAGTAATCTACATAAATCAATAAGGCATTCCAGGGGGTCATTCAACCCGCCTTGCCATTGTGGTACGGCCCAACATCGGGCCATAAATCGAGTCGCGAATGTAGATGATGCAATAATCTCGTTTGGGGATCTAGATGATCAATATCAACAACAACCCCTCACATTCAGTTTCACTTTACGTAGTTAACGTCTTTTAAGAGTTCCATAGTTAATGAAAAACAGCTATCCCCAATTTCATCATTTTACCACAACGAACGATACAGGTCCATAAACACACATGGTCGTTATAGAGCCAATAAATAAGTTTTCAAATGTAAATAAAGCAGTTGGAAATAAGAAAATGGTGTGAAGAAGCTCATACTCAAGGGAATACAAATTCCCTCCCACAATAATATTGGTGGTGAGGGATTTATTAAAGATCTATTTCAACACATAGTCGAGCAAACATTTCTTTCTCTGTATGGGCAGTAGTGAGATTGAGTTTGAGCGGTTGTTCGATTGCTTTAGCTATCTTTCGTAAGCATCTATCTTCATAGTACTCAATTGATAGTTCGAGAACACAAACACAAGCCACACATTTTATTTCTTTGATCGTGGAAACTTTAAAGTCTAATGACCACTTTTAAACGGTAAGATAATGGTCCAAAACAACCCAAGTTCCCCAAGCAAGGACTTTTTGGTGATCATTTCTGAATTCAAAGTGGAACTGAAAGAAACTCTAACAAATTTATATGTGGGGGATGCCCCCTTGAGGATTCCAAAGAGTTGGAACTTTTGTGATCACAAATTACTCTATTATACATTGTACTAGAGTTCTGAAAATAATATCTATTTTCAGAGTGCTATAATTCGTTCAAGAAAAACATTTTTGAAAACCACTTTAACCGTTGTTGGAGAAGTTATGTTGTCAATGGTATCGTTTATGATCATATTATCGAATTCTCATCGGAGGAGAGTTCTCTTACATCGCTATCGAAATACTTATCCTTGTCGGAGAGACCGAACAAGGCTCGTGTAGACGGTGTTGACTCTCTCTCTCATTCGATGAGCTAGACGAGACAGATAGGGGTGCGTGGGAAAAGAGCGGATACATGAGGCAGAGAGGCCTATGTCAAGGTATCATCAACAATGACTCAATTGGAGTTTCATATTGGGTTTTTATTTTCTTTGTGCTTCGTTCCAAATGGCCATTTTCCTCTGTTGAATGGTCGATGTGGGCATCGCTTGGCGACGTTGGTAAAGCCAATTCGTAGTCAGAGGCGGTTAGAAGAGACAGACAAAAGTGCCCTTGGGCGCTGGAACTTAGTTAGCGATTACTAAGCTTTTGAAAGCATATCGGAAATTAATATATAGTTATCTATATCAAAGTTAAAATGACACTTCAGTCATTCACTTGTTTTCTATAGTTTTCAATAATCATTGACGAGTAAATATTCAGTACCACCACGATACAGAGATTAGGAGTGTAAGCGGTTCGGCTCGGTGCGGGTTGTATGTAAACCATAAACCAAACTGAACACATATGTTTACTAATTTTTTAACCAAACCAAACGATTTGAAAGGATAAACCGAACTGAACCAAACCAAATAAACCGAATCGGTATGGTTTGGTTCGGTTTGGTCGGTTTGCCTAAACATTCTTGTGTGAATATTATAATACCAATATATCAAAAGATTTCAAATGTTAAGTAAGAAAATATAATATACATGTAGAAAACTTGCACAATCATCGTTTTAGAAAAAATTGTGATGGAACGTCAGAGAAATGAAGAAGATTAAGATATATAAGATCATTTTAATTGAACATATCTCCTTGTGTTTCTCTTCTAATAGATTATTTCATATACGTAACACAATATATATTTCAATAAAAGTACATGAAAAAAAATGGTTCGGTTCAGTTTGGTGCGATGTAATTTTTTATAAATCGAAACCAAACTGATTAGACCGTTTTGTGAGAAAAATTAATCGTTCATAAACCGAACATCCATAAAAACCGTCCAAAACCACGATATTCGGTTTAGTTCAGTCGGTTTGACCGATTTGTTCACTTTTTTACAGCCCTAATAGAGATATCATAAAACAAAATCTGAAAATGCTACATCCGTGATACAAGTGTGTCCCGATGCAGAGTATTTACTCGTCATAAAACAATGGCTTAAAGACAAAAACAACCCTCCGTGTTTGGAATATATACAAAAACCCTCTCGTGTTCGGGGATATACAAAAAACCCCTGGCAGTGGATGGATGTTGGACAAATACCACCCTTCTGTTAGTGTCTGCTAGTAAGTGGTACCATCAAATTTTCTTATGACCGTCTTGCCCCTATTTGTTTTTTGTGTTTACTTTGTTCATCTTCTTGTGTTTTTGGTGTTCTTGGACAACACCACCACCACACCACCACCACCACTGTATTCGTGGAGTTTTTCTTCACTACCAACAACAACTGTCAATTCAAACTCACCAACTCCTAAACAACCTACAACCAATTCAAACCCACCACCAGCAGCTACTGCCAATTCTTGACCACTAACTTGAGGGATGGCAACGGGTCGGATCCGGATCGGATCAGGCTAGATCCGATCCAGATCCGACTAGGAGAAATGGGATCCAGATCCGATCCAGATCCGTTCGGATCATCACCGGATTCGGATCAGATCGGATCGGGTTTCATCCAGCTGATCCAAATCCGATCCGTAGATCCATATAATACGTGGTCGGATCGGATTCCGATCGGATCCGACTTGGGTATGCAATAAAACACAAAAAAATAACATAAGAAATAAACACTATTTCATACGCTGAGGTATGTTCGTAAGTTATGAAGCCTAAAACACAACATAAATAGCTTTGTAGGTTGGAATTACTATTGTATTCTTCTTGGAAGTGAAAGTGGGTGGTAATATGAATATATTTGTAAAGCACACATATACGTCGGATCGGATCGGGTCGGAACGCAGTGGATCTGCCCTTAGATCCAAATCCAGATCCAAATCCGATCGGATCTGGCTTTCCAGATCCAAATCCGATCCATTTCAATTGGATCGAATTCGGATCCGATCCATTCGGCCCGGATTGCTCAGATCACAGATCGGATCGGACCATATTGCCATCCCTACTTGACAACACTGTCCAACCAAACAACCCATCAACCAATTCGATGTACTCCAAAACACCCACTGTAATACCCCTAAATTTTATGGGGGTTATTTTGTTGATTACTATTTTCACGACTTATTTAGTTGTTTAGAATCTCTCAAAACTATTTTAACCTTTTATATTTATTTCATTTTAATTTTCTAAACCATCAAACTTGATGCTCCCAATTACCTCCTAGTCATCAATTTTGGTGCTCCTAATGCACCCAATTAAAAATATTTCTCTCTAACTTCAAACAAAAATGGCAACAACCCATCTTTTCCATTTTCCTCAAATTGATCTCCCATTTAAATTCTCCCAATCGATATCAATTTATGAATCAAATTATTTTGCTTTCAAAACATTTCCATCTTCTCAACTCCAATTAATTATCCAAATCAATTGGAGTAACTCCCTCAATTAATTTCCTCCATTCAACACTCCAATATGGAATACAATCAATCCTCTTTAAAAAACATTTCCTTTTCTTCTCCAACCCATCAATAACCTCCTATCACCCATCACCTATAAATACTCCCCTCCTCTTCCTCATTTCTCACTCACAATTCTCTCTCACTCTCCCAACTCTCCCTCTCACTCTCTACTCACTATGAACAAGCCACCACCGCCGCCAAGGAGGCCGACAAAGCCGACCCAACCCGACGCCGTCCATCTCTATGCCCATTGCCGCCACCTCCTTCGTCGTCACCTTTGTCATTTTCGATTCCGAGTTCATAGGTGGGGATTTCCTGGAAGATCCATACTACTAGTTCCTCTTGAACAACTTTCTCTTTTATTCAGGTAAGTACATATGTACAATGTCTTCAACTATCAAAATGTGCTTTGGTGTGAGTTATAATGAATTTTGACATATCGTGCGTTACTCTTCAAAAGTTTACTTCAAAGTTTATTTTTCTGTCAATACAATTTTGGAAAGATTGTTTATCTTGGAAACGAATAGAAAACTTGGATTTAATGAACGATAATGGATATGGGGCGATGTACAGAGGATGTGCGTGAAGGCTAATACGGCCAAGGACGCTTATAGGCGATCCTTCATTGGGTTTCATACCCTACCCTATATGGGTTTTATAAGGCGTGGAAACTATAGAGTACTACCTATACTGACGTAGGTCACTGCGGTATAGGGGTGTCGACACTTAAGGTCCTATAGTATGGTTCGAGCGGGGTATGCGTAGGGCTACCTTCTAACGCTCTTGGTGAATTGGGACGGGCGATGTCCCAAGAGGTACCTTTTTATATTGCATCGTGACCTCTCTGTGGACATACGTTACCCGCTGGGTTTTCATGCCTCAGCCAAACTAAATAAATGAATGTGGTACTCTTTTATATCCGGCTTATTTCCAAAGTTCTCTCAATCATGTTTTTTTTTTAAACTCGCGTTATCTTAAAGATTCTTTTTATATTCATGTTGTTCTAGCCAAAAACTCTTGTTTTACTCATTGTAGTATGTGCTTACTTAGTTTTTACTAATTAAAATTTTCTGCGGTCGGCTATCGCTATTTCAAAACCCGCAGGTCAAGCTAGCTGGGGTGGAAACGCACACGAGCTAAGGATTAGAATCATGAGAAGCAAACATCCTTTAGTAGTTGTATCTTCTGGATGCAAACGTTGTTTATCTTTTCCTTTTACAATGTAAGGAAGGTTTTCCTCATTTTATTTCAATAAAATAGTCTTTGGATTATCGTTAAGTTGTACTAGCAGGAACCGTAGGTTCCCGGGTTGTTTCAGATGGTATCAGAGCCGACGGTTCCAACGCTAGTGCGACTTCTCGATTTCCATTAATAAAGATAAATAATAATTGAAAGCTTTTCAAAATTAAAATGGACATAGGTTATCTAAAATTGAAAATAAAAATTAAACAAGCCGGGGTTATGGGATAGTATAGTCCTTGTTCTTTATTACTTGCCTTTTTTTTTCTGTCCTATTATGTTGATTTATTCCTCGGTTGGATAACTTGTTGTTTCTTAGCGTTACGTTGGTTATTCTCTTATTATGTGTTACATGCATACTTGCTTTCTCATCCATGTCGCACTTAGGAACATCTACATCTTAGGCGTTACAATTATGTGGAGTCATTATTGGAAGTCATTTCGGGTTGGAGCTAGAGGATTTGTTTTAAGCTTCGGGGACGAAGCTTTGTTTTAAGGGGTAGGTGATGTAATACCCCTAAATTTTATGGGGGTTATTTTGTTGATTACTATTTTCACGGCTTATTTAGTTGTTTAGAATCTCTCAAAACTATTTTAACCTTTTATATTTATTTCATTTTAATTTTCTAAACCATCAAACTTGATGCTCCCAATTACCTCCTAGTCATCAATTTTGGTGCTCCTAATGCACCCAATTAAAAATATTTCTCTCTAACTTCTAACAAAAATGGCAACAACCCATCTTTTCCATTTTCCTCAAATTGATCTCCCATTTAAATTCTCCCAATCGATATCAATTTATGAATCAAATTATTTTGCTTTCAAAACATTTCCATCTTCTCAACTCCAATTAATTATCCAAATCAATTGGAGTAACTCCCTCAATTAATTTCCTCCATTCAACACTCCAATATGGAATACAATCAATCCTCTTCAAAAAACATTTCCTTTTCTTCTCCAACCCATCAATAACCTCCTATCACCCATCACCTATAAATACTCCCCTCCTCTTCCTCATTTCTCACTCATAATTCTCTCTCACTCTCCCAACTCTCCCTCTCACTCTCTACTCACTATGAACAAGCCACCACCGCCGCCAAGGAGGCCGACAAAGCCGACCCAACCCGACGCCGTCCATCTCTATGCCCATTGCCGCCACCTCCTTCGTCGTCACCTTTGTCATTTTCGATTCCGAGTTCATAGGTGGGGATTTCCTGGAAGATCCATACTACTAGTTCCTCTTGAACACCTTTCTCTTTTATTCAGGTAAGTACATATGTACAATGTCTTCAACTATCAAAATGTGCTTTGGTGTGAGTTATAATGAATTTTGACATATCGTGCGTTACTCTTCAAAAGTTTACTTCAAAGTTTATTTTTCTGTCAATACAATTTTGGAAAGATTGTTTATCTTGGAAACGAATAGAAAACTTGGATTTAATGAACGATAATGGATATGGGGCGATGTACAGAGGATGTGCGTGAAGGCTAATACGGCCAAGGACGCTTATAGGCGATCCTTCATTGGGTTTCATACCCTACCCTATATGGGTTTTATAAGGCGTGGAAACTATAGAGTACTACCTATACTGACGTAGGTCACTGCGGTATAGGGGTGTCGACACTTAAGGTCCTATAGTATGGTTCGAGCGGGGTATGCGTAGGGCTACCTTTTAACGCTCTTGGTGAATTGGGACGGGCGATGTCCCAAGAGGTACCTTTTTATATTGCATCGTGACCTCTCTGTGGACATACGTTACCCGCTGGGTTTTCATGCCTCAGCCAAACTAAATAAATGAATGTGGTACTCTTTTATATCCGGCTTATTTCCAAAGTTCTCTCAATCATGTTTTTTTTTTAAACTCGCGTTATCTTAAAGATTCTTTTTATATTCATGTTGTTCTAGCCAAAAACTCTTGTTTTACTCATTGTAGTATGTGCTTACTTAGTTTTTACTAATTAAAATTTTCTGCGGTCGGCTATCGCTATTTCAAAACCCGCAGGTCAAGCTAGCTGGGGTGGAAACGCACACGAGCTAAGGATTAGAATCATGAGTAGCAAACATCCTTTAGTAGTTGTATCTTCTGGATTCAAACGTTGTTTATCTTTTCCTTTTACAATGTAAGGAAGGTTTTCCTCATTTTATTTCAATAAAATAGTCTTTGGATTATCGTTAAGTTGTACTAGCAGGAACCGTAGGTTCCCGGGTTGTTTCACCCACTGCCTGCACTACCTAATTCACCAGACCACCATTCTCCATTACATTTTACCATCCTCCATGAATCGCCAATTTCACCATCACCAAAGCTTCACAATTACCAACTTCTCCACCTGCAATTCTCAGACCCAAGCAATACTACATGACCTTACAATTCTCAGATCTGTCGATGGAAACCATAGTTATTAAATTCGGACCGGCCCGGTCGGTCCGACCGGTGACCAGGTGAACCCGACCCGAAACCAGTGTGGGTCATTACTCGTTTCGTGTATGCCACTGACCCGGCCAAACCCGATCAAACCCGGTGTGTCTGTGATCAACCCGATGACCCGGTCCGGGTTAATTGGGTTGAACCAGTCCGGGGTTTACATGTTTTAAGCATTAACAAACAAATTGAAATGCTCGTTTAAACATTTTTATTCAACGTTTGTTTGATTTCATTTATAATAAATGTAAAAAAATGTTAAGCAGCCCATTATATAATAATTTGAGCTATCACATTCAATTTTTAATATATTTCACTATATCATGTATTATGATATATTATTAATAATTTGTTATTGACCCACAAGTTCGACCAGTGACCCACCGGTTAGACCGGTGACCCAGTGACCCGACAACTTTGTCGGGTCAACCATAATAAATATGATTGAAACCCAGACTCCTCTCTGGTCTCCAATTCCATCCGAAACCCATAATGTGAAACAGCCCGAAGAACCACGGTTCACAGCTAGTACAACTCAACCAAAATTCTAAGTACATCATTCATAAATAAAAAGGAGAAACCCTCCAAAGCGTTTGGAAATAAAGAAATAAACATTGTCTAAAATGTCTAAGTGATAAAGCTGAAACTAAACATTATCTGCTGCTAAAACCCTAAGCTTCAACATGTGCGCGTTTCCCCCGTCTCAATGCCAACCTGCGGGTTTCACAATAGACAAAGCCGACCGCAGAAAAAATTTAATTAGTAAAAACTAAGTAAGATATACCACAATATGTAAAACAGAGTTTGGGCTAAAAATGAACACACGATTTGATAAAATCACATTTAAAATATGATAATGAATAATTGATAAACTCAGTGGTAGTAACCCAAAGCTGGAGAGATTTCGAGCATATAAACAGTAAACAAGATCCATATTTTAATGTTCGATTTGGTTGAGGCATAGCCCACGAGCCCCAATGAGTACGCTATAGACAGAGAGGTCACGATGGAATAAATAATAATATGGTGCATGTTGGGATGTACCAATTTCTCCCGGGACGTTAGTAAATAGCCCTTCGCCTTCCCGCCCTAACCATTCTAATGAGACCTTAAGTGTCGACACCCCTATACAGTCGTGACCTAAACATGCATAGGTAGTACTCATAGATTCCACGACAAATAAAAGGGTAAGAACCCTAGGGAAATCACACATAGGTGTTCCCGGCCGTTGGCCTTCACGCGCATCCTCTGCACATCGTTCCCAATTCTATTATCGTACAATTATCATTTCACAAGATCAAGCTAGTTACCACTTATTCGAGTTTTCACATGTAACCGCGCAATTTCAAAGTAGTACTTCCAATAGAGATTCAAGACTTATCAAATTGTTCCAGTATCACAATTATAGTAGTTCATGAGCATTTTGAAAGATAACACACGCCAAGAGATATTTTGACAGTTTAAAAGTATTGTACATATAACTTACTTGGATTGAAGAAAGCTCCACACACAGAAGCAAGCACGAAACTAGTACTCGTAGCACGGATGAAACAACCCGGATCCTACGGTTCCTGCTAGTTCGACTTAACGATAATCCAAATAATACTTTATTGAAATAAAAGGAAGAAACCTCCAACAATTTTGTACAGAAATAATAAAAATTGTCTGAATCCAAAAGAAATAGCTATTAAAATATGTGTTATAGTCAATCCTACTCTTTGACTTGTGCGCGCGTTCCACCCCAGCTAGCTTAGTCAAACCTGCGGTTTTAAAATAGCAAAAGCCGACGCAGCAAAACATTTTATCAGTAAAAACTGAGTAAGATTATACCACAACACGTAAAGACAGAGTTTTTGGCTAACACGAGAATATACACAGAAAGATAAGCAGTAACCACATTTTAATCTTTTATTTGGTTGAGGCATAACACGAGCCCCAACAGGTACGGTGTGGACAGAGAGGTCACGATGGAATAATAATAAAGTAGGGTACTTCTACGGGATATCACAGTCCATCCCGATTCTCCCTAAAGAACTAGTGAGACCTTAAGTGTCGACACCCCTATACAGTTGTGACCTAAACATGTATAGGTAGTACTCCTAGTTTTCACAATTAATAAGAGGGTACAATGCCCTAGGGAAATCACACATAGGTGTTCCCGGCCTCAGCCTTCATACGCATCCTCTGTACACCGTTCCCAATTCTATTATCGTACATTTATTGTTCAAGATTCCACGGGAGTATTAAACCACAAATTTTAAATAGTGACCACATGCTTCTCAAATCGTTCGTAAGAAAGCGCTAAACGAGTTCAAAGTATTGTAAAGCGGAAATTGAATTCGAAGTTTGAGATAACGCACACGAAACAACACATTTTGATATTTAAAGATGTTGTGCATATAACTTACCTGATAATGGGGAGAGATTCACACACAAGAAAGCTCACAACTAGTAGTAGGGGTCCTCAACAAATCCGTCTCCTACGAATTCTGAATCTACAATAATCAAACAGTCCTACATTAACATATATTCGTCTACACAGCCATCGCAATTAAATGCTCTATATGAATGCAAGTGAACCCCCAATTAATCCCCCAAACAATTATATTTTACCAGTTACGAAAATATATATTTATTAAGAAAACATATTGGTGTATAATATAAAATAATAATAGTGGTGAAGAAACTTTATTTAAAGTCATTATAATACTTATAGTGGCTAATATTTATAAATATAAAAGATAGCTATTTTGAATTAAAATTTTGATTGATAAAAGAGTATTTTCAATTAGGCTAAAACCTAAATATCTTTATTATAAAAGTCATATTAGTACCAACAATGTTATTAAGTGAAAAGATCTTATTTTCCGATATATACAAAATGACCATTTAGTCGTCAAGAACATATAATATAAATAAAGCACCGATTCAACGTTTATAATAATATACACTTATTTTCAGAAAATGATTTTTTTTAAACTTATAGTATATGTAGGAAATACTAGTTTATATTATGCTAAAATGATTTAAATTTACACTTTGTTTATATATAATGAAAATCAACATACCAACAGATTGGTTAACAAACAACTAGTTCTCCTTTTAGTTTCGGATCTTACAACTTCCACCCCACAAGTCTATCATCATACAAAAGACAACCCATATGTTTACTAACAGTTTCATTTTGTCATCTTCCCCAATTCAATACAACAACAAAACCCACCCTTTCTTTAACAAAATCCACTGTTCTAAACTTGAAATCAAGTATGGTTTTGAACAAAGTAAACTAGGAAGGTGGAAGACGAGGATTGAAGCAACAAAACAAGGCATAGTCAAAAGTGTTACCAATTGATTGGGATGGAGGCGAAAAGGCCGGCGGCGACGATGGAGTCGACGGGATCAATCCGCCCCTGCTGCGGCTGGGCTTCGGCCCTCTGGTTCGCCGGCGAGGGAGGACGACGGCGAAGGGAAGCAGAGGAGGACGACAACGGCGGTGGGTTCGTCGGCTGGGCAGCGCCGGTCCTGGGTCGGCGCTCGGTTCGTCGGCCTTGGGCTTGGCGGCTGCTGGGTTCTCTCGGCCAAAACAGAGAGCGAGAGAGAGACTGAGAGAGAGAGCAACAGAGCGTGAGAGAGACTGAGAGAGAAGCTGAAAATTGAAAGTTTGATTTGAACCCATTCGGATTCGACGGAGAGATTTCCGATCGAAATTGGTAATGTCAAATGACGAAATTGATGTCAAGGATTGGGTTTTTGACTTGCTAGGTGTGAATCTGGACGAAAATCAGAGGGAATGGAGGTCGGTTTCTGACCTTTGCCGCGGGTTGCTTTGCCGGAAAAGACGCAGAGATTTTCTCTGCTAGAATGGAAGGGATGAAGGGGATGAGGGGAGAGGTTGTAAGGTGTGGCGGGTGCACCGGTACACGCGGTGGTCCGTCACGAAATAAAAATAAAACTACACTTTCGGACACGCTAAAAACGTTACGCAACGCACCACGCTTCACCAACTACTAAACATATAAACGACCAACTACCAAAAATCTTATCTTTAATAAATATAAATATATATTTTTTTTTATAAAAATATAAGTAATAATAATAATAATAATAATAACAACAATAATAATAGTTATAATTATGATAATAGCGATAATATAATTGAGGGAAAAGACTATAAAAGAAAGAAAATACTTTTTGATAAAACTAATAACAATAGCAATAATAAGAATAAGAATAAGAATAATACAACTACTACTAATAATAGTAATAATAATAATGTAAATAGAAAAGTTATTTAATAAAATAAAATACATTTATAATATCAAACAATGGCCCAGAAGATTCATTAAACTCTCAAAAATACCCCCGAAAATATCGGGGTATTACATCACATCTCCCTTAAAACAAAGCTTCGTCCCCGAAGCTTAAAGTAAAACGAGTCTCCCAATGCAAGTATAAATCAAATCGCCCAATCATGAATCAAATCATCCAATGCAAGTATGCGGTTCTAATGTGCGCATATAACAAGACACCGCAGGTAATTAAATGCAGGGCTGTTAAATCACATCTCCCTTAAAAGGAGTGACGTCCCCGTCACTCGACTCGTATTTGGTCGAAGAGGTGTGGGTAAGGGAGAGATCAAGTTGGACAGGCTCGCAATCCAGGATATGACTCGGGTCAGGAACATAAGCTTTGATTTGTGTCATGAAAATGTTATGGAGTCTACCTATTACAAACTCTGAGGGATATGATGACGTCACACATGCGTTAACATTACCTAGTGAAGGATGAGAATTTTAAGTCCATAGCGATGCATTCAAACATGGGCTAGGATGTGTTTTAATGCAAAGAAAAATTGGCAAGGTGATCGCTTATGCTTCTAGGCAATAAGAGTCTTTTGAGAAGAATTACCCTACTCATGATTTGGAGTTGGCAGTCATAGTGTTTGCACGGAAGATCGGGAGGCATTATATCAATAGTAAACCTTGTAAGATCTTTATAGATGACAAGATCCTGAAGAGCATATTCACCCAGAAGGAGCTAAACATGCGCCACAGGAATTGATTAGAGTTAGTTAAGGAATACGACATTAAGATCCAATACCACGAAAGAAAGGTCAATGTAGTAGCGGATGCATTGAGTTGAAAGACGAACCATACGGTAGAAGCAATGTGGGTTTTCCCAATTAAGCTTTGCGAAGAGTTTCGAAGGCTAGAGGTTTGAGTTTGCACGACTAATATGTTGTGAAATTTGACGATAGTAATGGAAATCTACATAGATAAAAGAAAGACAGAAAGAGGATGCTTTCGAACAATTGATCAAGGAGAAAATCAACAAAGGCAAGAACTCGATTTCAAAGTGGAGAAAGATGGTAGGGTGAAATTCAAGGAAATATGGTGTATATTAATGAAATGTGCGGATGTATAGGGGGGAAGATTACGACGGAAACTCATAACAAACCATATTCGGTACATCCAGGAAAAGGCAAGTTATACAAGGATTTGGAAAAGTACTTCTGGTGGAAAGATATGAAGAAGGAAAATAGCTGATTTTGTCAAAATGAACTTTCGGTGTTTGACTTGTCAAAATGTCAAGTTGAGAACAAGAGACTAGTGGGCTGTTGCAACTATTCGAGATACTGGTATGGAAATGGGATTCCATCTCGATGGACTTTGTTACAGCTTTAGCTATTCGACGAATGGGTTGAACCAGATTTGGGTGGCAGTCGATAGGCTGCACAAAACAGCAGGATTCATTCACGTGAAGGACACGTGGAACATGGAAAAGAGGGCGGACGCATACATCAAGAATGCGGTAAGACTAAACGAAGTACTTAGCTCGAATATTTCAGATAGAGGTTCAAACTGCTTATCACTTTTCTGAAAGGGGTTGCGGAAAGGCCATGGGTACCGAGTTAAGGTTCAGAACGACATTTCACCCATCTACGGATGAACAGATTGAAAGGACGATTCATACGGTGGTAGACATGCTAAGAGCTGGCATTTTGGGACTTTGGAGGTTCATGGGTGGACAAGTTACCACTAATTGAATTTTCTTATAACTAGAGCTACCATGATAGCTTAGGGATGGCATTCTATGAAGCAATGCACGGGAGGAAGTGTAGGACACTACTGTGTTGGCGCGACAAAAGCGTAACGATTATTCTTGGGCTACAAATGATCGAGGACTCGACAAATCAGATTTGGGTGATTCAACAAAGGATGAAGGCGGTCCATGATCGACAAGAGTCTAATGCGGATTTGAAGAAAAGAACATTTGAGTTCAAGGTTGGCGACAAAGTGTTCCTGAGGGTTTCGCTTACAAAGGGGTTATGCTTTTAATCAGAAAGGAAAGCTGAGCCCCAATTTTATCGGACCATGCGAAGTACTGGATTGTATAGGAGAGGTTGCTTAAATCTTCACATCTGAGAGGATGGTTAGGGTTGACACTAGTTGGAATTTGGGTCCACTGGTTATACTCTTATAAGATAGACGTTCACCTTTTGGGTCCATGGAATCTAACTTTTGGTTGGCTCACTCTATGGTTGGTTCGTTTTTGCTAAGCCAGTCCATACTTAAGATAATATCTAGGTTACAAAGATCGAAAAGAATCATATAAAAAGGTAGTTTGGCCCTTTAGACTTCTAGGTTGACTTCAACGTAGATGGTATTACAAGGTAAGACTTCTTCACTAAGGGCAGAGGTGAAGATAGGTAATTGGGCTAGGAGTTGGTAAGTATGTCTTCTTTAGCAAGGTAGATGATATGAAGGAAATAATCTATTCCAGTCCACATACATTCACCACATAAGTTTTAAAACAGTAAAAATTTATTGATCCACCCATCAAATAATCCACATGAAGTTTAAATGATAGAAACAACTCAATCCCAAAAGTAAATATCAAAACACGAAGTAAGCTAAGCGTTCACTCTCGTGATAAAAACAATGCAATAAAAGATGACCCTAAGGGTGGGATGGGCGTGGAACTACTCCTCGTCATCAGTGGTGAACATGAACTCGATATCATCAGCGCCAATCTCAACACTCGACAGAAATAAACTTAAGGAATTAAGCCAATTATGTAATATTAACAATAGAAACTAACAATTTAACAGGTAGCATGCCACATAGCAATTTATCCCTTCACGATTAATAGGGATTAACAAATAATCATACAACACACATAGAAGAAGTAAACAACGGCTCTGTTAACCCACATCCCCGGCTTGTTTAGTTTTATTTCCGGTTTTAGTTGTCCTATGTCCATTTTAAATTTTGAAAAAGTTTTTAATTATAATTAATCTTTATTTAAATGGAAATCAAAAAGTCGCACTAGCGTTGGAACCGTCGGCTCTGATACCATCTGAAACAACCCGGATCCTACGGTTCCTGCTAGTTCGACTTAACGATAATCCAAATAATACTTTATTAAAATAAAAGGAAGAAACCTCCAACAATTTTGTACAGAAATAATAAAAATTGTCTGAATCCAAAAGAAATAGCTATTAAAATATGTGTTCTAGTCAATCCTACTCTTTGACTTGTGCGCGCGTTCCACCCCAGCTAGCTTAGTCAAACCTGCGGTTTTAAAATAGCAAAAGCCGACGCAGCAAAACATTTTATCAGTAAAAACTGAGTAAGATTATACCACAACACGTAAAGACAGAGTTTTTGGCTAACACGAGAATATACACAGAAAGATAAGCAGTAACCACATTTTAATCTTTTATTTGGTTGAGGCATAACACGAGCCCCAACAGGTACGGTGTGGACAGAGAGGTCACGATGGAATAATAATAAAGTAGGGTACTTCTACGGGATATCACAGTCCATCCCGATTCTCCCTAAAGAACTAGTGAGACCTTAAGTGTCGACACCCCTATACAGTTGTGACCTAAACATGTATAGGTAGTACTCCTAGTTTTCACAATTAATAAGAGGGTACAATGCCCTAGGGAAATCACACATAGGTGTTCCCGGCCTCAGCCTTCACACGCATCCTCTGTACACCGTTCCCAATTCTATTATCGTACATTTATTTTTCAAGATTCCACGGGAGTATTAAACCACAAATTTTAAATAGTGACCACATGCTTCTCAAATCGTTCGTAAGAAAGCGCTAAACGAGTTCAAAGTATTGTAGAGCGGAAATTGAATTCGAAGTTTGAGATAACGCACACGAAACAACACATTTTGATATTTAAAGATGTTGTGCATATAACTTACCTGATAATGGGGAGAGATTCACACACAAGAAAGCTCACAACTAGTAGTAGGGGTCCTCAACAAATCCGTCTCCTACGAATTCTGAATCTACAATAATCAAACAGTCCTACATTAACATATATTCGTCTACACAGCCATCGCAATTAAATGCTCTCTATGAATGCAAGTGAACCCCCAATTAATCCCCCAAACAATTATATTTTACCAGTTACGAAAATATATATTTATTAAGAAAACATATTGGTGTATAATATAAAATAATAATAGTGGTGAAGAAACTTTATTTAAAGTCATTATAATACTTATAGTGGCTAATATTTATAAATATAAAAGATAGCTATTTTGAATTAAAATTTTGATTGATAAAAGAGTATTTTCAATTAGGCTAAAACCTAATTATCTTTATTATAAAAGTCATATTAGTACCAACAATGTTATTAAGTGAAAAGATCTTATTTTCCGATATATACAAAATGACCATTTAGTCGTCAAGAACATATAATATAAATAAAGCACCGATTCAACGTTTATAATAATATACACTTATTTTCAGAAAATGATTTTTTTTAAACTTATAGTATATGTAGGAAATACTAGTTTATATTATGCTAAAATGATTTAAATTTACACTGTGTTTATATATAAAGAAAATCAACATACCAACAGATTGGTTAACAAACAACTAGTTCTCCTTTTAGTTTCGGATCTTACAACTTCCACCCCACAAGTCTATCATCATACAAAAGACAACCCTTATGTTTACTAACAGTTTCATTTTGTCATCTTTCCCAATTCAATACAACAACAAAACCCACCCTTTCTTTAACAAAATCCACTGTTCTAAACTTGAAATCAAGTATGGTTTTGAACAAAGTAAACTAGGAAGGTGGAAGATGAGGATAGAAGCAACAAAACAAGGCATAGTCAAAAGTGTTACCAATTGATTGGGATGGAGGCGAAAAGGCCGGCGGCGACGATGGAGTCGACGGGATCAATCCGCCGCTGCTGCGGCTGGGCTTCGGCCCTCTGGTTCGCCGGCGAGGGAGGACGACGGCGAAGGGAAGCAGAGGAGGACGGCAACGGCGATGGGTTCGCCGGCTGGGCAGCGCCGGTCCTGGGTCGGCGCTCGGTTCGTCGGCCTTGGGCTTGGCGGCTGCTGGGTTCTCTCGGCCAAAACAGAGAGCGAGAGAGAGACTGAGAGAGAGAGCAACAGAGCGTGAGAGAGACTGAGAGAGAGTGAGAGAGAAGCTGAAAATTGAAAGTTTTATTTGAACCCATTCGGATTCGACGGAGAGATTTCCGATCGAAATTGGTAATGTCAAATGACGAAATTGATGTCAAGGATTGGGTTTTTGACTTGCTAGGTGTGAATCTGGACGAAAATCAGAGGGAATGGAGGTCGGTTTCTGACCTTTGCCGCGGGTTGCTTTGCCGGAAAAGACGCAGAGATTTTCTCTGCTAGAATGGAAGGGATGAAGGGGATGAGGGGAGAGGTTGTAAGGTGTGGCGGGTGCACCGGTACACGCGGTGGTCCGTCACGAAATAAAAATAAAACTACACTTTCGGACACGCTAAAAACGTTACGCAACGCACCACGCTTCACCAACTACTAAACATATAAACGACCAACTACCAAAAATCTTATCTTTAATAAATATAAATATATATTTTTTTATAAAAATATAAGTAATAATAATAATAATAATAATAATAATAATAATAATAATAATAATAATAATAATAATAATAATAATAATAATAATAATAACAACAACAACAATAATAATAGTTATAATTATGATAATAGCGATAATATAATTGAGGGAAAAGACTATAAAAGAAAGAAAATACTTTTTGATAAAACTAATAACAATAGCAATAATAATAATAATAAGAATAATACAACTACTACTAATAATAGTAATAATAATAATGTAAATAGAAAAGTTATTTAATAAAGAACAAAAAAATACATTTATAATATCAAACAATGGCCCAGAAGATTCATTAAACTCTCAAAAATACCCCCGAAAATATCAGGGTATTACAACGGACCCTCAACAAACTGATCGTCTACGAACTCAAAATCTACAATAGTCAAATAATCCTAACATTAACACGTAACCAAACTCATACAACGAATGTAATTATGCCCTATATGCAAATGCAAAGAATATTTCCCCGATAAGTTTTCAATTTAAATTTTGCCCCAAATTACATTACGGGGCACTAGTATTAGAAAAGGATATTAATTTATATATTTATGATATTAAGGAAAATAGTAAAACTAAAACAATAAAAACAAGCTTTAAACTAATAACTATACTTAAACTTTACTGAGAACTAGTTATTTAGAAAAGATAATAACATTAGAATATATACTAGTATTAAAGGAATTTATAAATTCCATATCATTAAAAGAGTAAATATCTAATGGAGAACAATATATATTTGTATAAAGAAAAATAAAAATCGTAAAGTAAACACACAATGTAAACTTATCAAATTTCTTAAGAAACACTACTTTTATTTACTATGTAACTATTTATTTTTATTAATAATACTCTTCTTATAAAATAATACTATAAAACTTATATTTGTTTTCATATTATAGAAGCTAGCATGAAAAGAGTTAGAGAGTACTCCGAGTCTTTCGGAGAGAAAACCCTAGGCGGCCAACCCTAGAAGAAGTTTTCTGACCAAGATCCGGTGACAACCAGTACCAATCCGAAGCCGCTGCTATGGCCATCAGAAATCCGGCTGAGTATACGGCAAAGAAGAACCAGACGGTAGTCTTTCACGATGATTTTTGTGACCGATCAGACAAAAAGTTCGCCTCATGTCTGATATGTATGTTTGTTTCGGAAGATCGGATCAATGCAAGAGTGATGAGGGGAATGTTTCGAAGAATCTGGACGGAAGGGGAGAAGATCTCAATACTCGAGGTAGATTTTAATACATTCTTATTAATTTTCCCCGATCGAAAGTCTATGGACAGGGTTTTCTCGTGGGGGACCCTGGATTTTTCAACGTAAAATTTTGCTCCTCCAACCATGGAACCTGGGTGAGCCTACCAAAGATGTTCCTTTTACCAATCTGGATGTCTGGATCCAGATTATTGGTCTACCAATACAGTATGTTAATGAGGAAGGGGCGCGAAAAGTCGGGGCTGTGGTTGGAGAGGTGGTTGATGTGGACAAGCGAATCTTCAGTGAAGGGGACGATGGTAACTTCGTCAGGGCTAGGGTTCGTCTCCAAATAAACGAACCTTTGCCCCGAGGAATACATGCAACAATACGGAATGAGAGGATGTGGATTGACTTCCGTTATGAACGGATCCCGGAGGTGTGTAAGTGGTGTGGCAAAATCACGCATGGAGGAGATAATTGTGAAGAGTTCTCCGAGCCCGAGAAGAAGACACTGGAAGCAGGGTATGGACCCTTCTTGCTTTATCATCCAATTGTGAAGAAGACTGTCCCAAAACAGAAACCTCAAGAAGGAGGTGGGGACAATTCCCAACCAACAGCTGACACAGATCACCAACCCTATTCCTCGAAGGATGCAGATTTGGAGTTACCAGACGCTATGGGGGAAAAACAAACAATGTCACTCGGGAACCCATCCCCGAGACTCCAGAAACACCAGGCTCACAAAGCGTACAAATGGAGATGGTTGCAGATGCAGTGACTGATGGGTCTGCGGGTCAGGGTTTGGGATCTGTCAGAAATAAGATCTCAAATTTAAACAAGGCAATCTCGGAGCAAGGGGAAGGAGATCAATCAAAGAGGAAAGGCTCAACGACCTACTTTAGCCCCCCCTAATAAATTTGCTTTGGAGAGTTTCACGAACAAGAAGGGAAGACAGTTGTTCAATGGAGAGGTACAACCAGGGGGTGATGAAGTTGGGATAGGAGGGAAAGGAGGTTTTTCACATCAGAAAGGGGCGGAGACCGGTGTTCGATCCGCCCTAATCAAATGAGTCTAATAAGCTGGAACGTTCGAGGGTTGGGCAACCCTCGAAACGTTACGGCTCTCCACAATTTGGTGAAGAGCCATAGCCCCGGTTTTGTCTTTATCCTCGAGACAAGACTGCATGTTGAGGAGATGGAGCGGGTAAGGATGAAGATTGGTGACTTTGAAGGCAAGTGTGTCAGTATTAATGGCCGTAGTGGGGGGATTGCACTACTATGGAGGAGTAACATGACTGTAAGAGTGATCTCAAGCTCTTTTTGGTATATAGATTGAGAAGTCTTTGATGAAATATCGCAAAAGTGGTGGCAATTGACGGGCTTCTATGGGAACCCAGATACAAACGAGCGACATCACTCTTGGGAACTATTAAGGCGGATCAGAGGCTCAAGAAATCTTCCTTGGTGCGTACTTGGTGATTTTAATGCCATGACCAAAGCGTCCGAGAAGTTAGGAGGTAGGAGTTTCGACGAACAAGGAGCGAGTATGTTTCGTCAAGTCCTCCACGATCTTAACTTACACGATTTGGGATACAATGGAAAGGATTTTACTTGGGTAAGCAACCCTAGGAACAGAGAAGTAATATATGAACGCCTTGATAGAGTTGTTGCTACTATTGATCGGATGGTATTTTTCCAGTCAAGTAGAGTAAATCATTTGACTGCTACAGTTTCGGACCACTATCCGATTCAGCTTTGTTGGGAGGCTGAGAAGCAGAAGAGTAGAAAGGAGAGACGTTTTCAATTTGAAGCTTTTTGGCTTCAATACCCCAGCTGTGGGGACATTATCTCCAAGGAATGGGCTTTAATGCCAAAAGAACTCTCTCTCAAAGTCAAACTTTCAAACCTTGCATCTAGGTTGAAGGATTGGGAGAAAGAGGAAGTCGGGAATATCTCAAAACAGATCAGAGAGCTAAGGAGTAAACTAGTCGAGCTTGAAGAGGGAGATGCCTTCATACATTATCGTGCGGTGATTGATAGTTTCAAATCTCAAATAAATACTCTCATGATGAGGGAAGAGGAGATGTGGCTCCAAAGAAGTCGGATTCAATGGCTGGAAAAAGGGGATCGTAATACGGCTTTTTTCCACCGAAAAGCCACCATTCGCAAAGCACGCAACGCCCTTAAAGGTTTGGAAGACTCAACTGGAAGGTGGTGTACAAGCAAACATGAGGTAATTAGTATTCTGTCAAACTATTTTACCGAACTATTCTCGACGACAAATCCTTTGAGGTCATATATGGAACCGCTCCTACAGGAGGTGCCAGATCTAGTCTTTGGGGCAAATAGAACTTTTATGGATAGACAATATACGTCCGTAGAAGTAAAAGAAGTGTTGGAATTGTGCCCTAGAGGCAATCATTAATTGTGACATTTATGGATTTACAATTCATTATGTTATTGATAACTCCACTTTAGGAGTTATATTCTTATAGGATTCACCATCGATTTGCGTGCGTTTAGAGAGATTTGTATGAGAAATTGACCAATTCTTATATGTTTTGAGCATACTTGAGTATTTAGACTTCATTGTGTAATTCGGGCGTTTTATGCATGTTTTAGACTTTATTTGTCGCATTTGATCTTCCGGTATTTGTTCGTGTTGTGGATTTCAGGAACCGGAAGCTTGGAGTGCGGATTTTTGAGTGGAAGCTAACTTCGGAAATAAAGAAACTCAAGGAATGCATGAGAGAATGGACGAAGGAGAGTAGAAGCTAAGAGGAGAAAAAGACTTGGCCAAAAATTCAAGAGGAGTGAAAAGAAGCAACTCACTGGAAGTAGAGGATCACAAATTGTGATCACAAGATCAAGTGCAAGACCACATGGAAGATCAACGTGATCCTACAATTACAAAAAGGTGATCCTATGATCACAAGATCAAGTGCAAGACCACCTAGAAGATCACCGTGACTCTACAACTAAAAAGGTGATCCTAGGATCACAAAAGGTGATCACAAGATCACATTATTGGATCTGGCATGAGTAGAAAGGGGTAAAAGTATTATTTCTGAAAACTAAAAAAGAGGGGACGGGTTTTAATAGTAGAGAACGACCTAGGGCTGAGGAGATTCATCAAGGGGACGCCATTGGAGAGAAGAGGAGCTTTCTTGGGAGCTTGGAGACCATCGTTTGATTTTCTATTCTCTTCTCTTCTCTAATTTTTGTTGATGATCAATAAACTTTGTACTTTGATCATGTGTTTCAGTAGCTAAATCTTCTATTCGGGATATCTCATAGGTAGCTAGGGTTTGAACACTACGGTTGGTGATTTATGGATCTTGTTTCATGCTTCTATGCTTAATTGAATGTGTTTTGTTTAGTTATGCTTGATTCATGATTTTAATCTATCTTTCATATTGTTAGACGTAGCAATAGGATTGATCTAGGTGATGAATGTTAGAGGAATCAATATTCGTTGCTGGAACTTGAATCATGCACTAGCTGTATCTAGGGTTGAGGAATCTTGCTAGTTGGCTAAGAACTAAGAGTAGATCAAGAGAATATAATGCGTAGTTAAACTTGAGTAGGCTAGAGGAATCAGGTACGTGAGTTTAACTATAGGCTTTGGTTGAGGAATCTTCAAGGTAAATGTGCTTGTTTGGCTAAGTAGAGTACATTCGTGTTACAGAACGTAAATCATTAATGGTGTGAGATCCCTAGTGAACCGGAGAGATATCCTGATACTTATCCCACATATTAATCTCAATTTTAATAATAGCTTGTTACTTACTTTCTTAGATTAGTCAAACAAACTCAATTACTTGCCCACGTTAAAGCTAATAATCCTAATTCGTTCACGAGAAGTCCTTTGGGTTCGACAAACCCGGAGTTACCGGATATTACTACAGACGACAACCGTACACTTGCGAAGATCGTGTCAGTTATCGATATGGAGATATGTTAACATGAATGAAGTCCTTAGAATATAAGTGTTATATTCTTAAATATCCCTAGTCGATTATAATGATTAATAGAACAATCATCTATAGACTAGTATGGGGTTGGATTGGTATGGAGATATCATGATCCAACACATGGGTATGCATTAGGAGTAATGGCATACTGGATTGATCCATCTTCGATAAGGCTACATACATGTTATGTTAAGTCACAAGCGCTTCTCGTGGTGCAATGGTATTGTCATCCTTAGACTTGAAGTCACTAGATTATCTAGTTGTGGATTATTGTGATTTTGGTAGCGTCAAACGCTGCACCGTAACTGGGTAGCTATAAAGGCGTGTACTGGATACAATAAGAAGCAAGCTTAGAGATCGTAGTGGACGTAGTTAGAATTTGTCCCTTCCACATAACGAGAGCAAATATCCTAGGCCACTCAAGGGATAGTGCTTATAAAATGTCTGCCAGACTCAAATAAATCAATATAGGATATTGATGTTATTTGCATGAATAAGGCTATTACCATGGATCGAGAAACTGTGGATTGGATATACGAGTGTGACTTGTATGTCTCGTGTCCAATCCGGATATGGGGACAAAGGGATGAGACAATTACTTGCACAAGGTTTGTCATGATGACTATTCTATTTGTTGACTAGAATGGATGTCTTGCTAGAGGCCGCTCCATATTAGTAAATTGTTACTACCAACTAAATAGAACCTATGGGTTCACACGCCATATAGGGGTGAACTAGACTTGGGAAATAATTAATTAATATGATTAATTAATTAGAAGGATCAAATCGCAACAACTTGCTAACTTAGTAGGACTAATATGCAAGTTGGACTAATCCATGTATAGACATGATTAGGATTTGCCAAGGTGACCTAATTCATGTAGAGACATGATTAGGATTAATTTGCAAATAGAACTAATCCATGTATTGACATGATAAGGACTATTTTGCAAAAAGGACTAATCCGAACTTGAGTAGGATTAGGAGAGGGGTTCTTTATGTAGTAGGACAAGGAGTTGTTGGACTATATAAAGAACACTCCTAGCTTATTTTTCTCTCTACACACCAAACATCTATATGATAAAGTAGGAGAGAATAAAGCAAGGAGAGAGAGCAAGTCCCAAAAGAGGGGCCGAACCCCCCATTGGGACCGCCCCCTACCCGTCGGCCTACAAGGAGGAGCCGCCCCACCTTGGTGCTCCGTTGTTGCGTGATTCTTCTTCCTTTTCCTCTTTCTGGGCTAGCACCAAGGATTGGAAGATCTAGTATTCAATTCTAGGCGTGGATCAACCATAGAGACGTGACATAATTCGCGTTTGAAGTCATCAAAGGAGAAACCTAAGGTGTGTTAATTGATTTCTTCCTTTACCATCGTTATGTATCTTGACTTGTGATACTTGGAGGGTTTTGCATGGTTAATTATTGTTTTCGTTGCGCATCCATGAATCAAAACCCTACAAGAAGCTCTTAGCCAGATGGGGCCTTTAAAAGTCCCGGGTTTTGATGGCTTCTCCGCCACGTTTTATCAGTCTTTCTGGGGAACAGTGGGAGAGGATGTGGAACAAGTCTGTCTCGATGTTCTTAATGGTAGAAGAAGTATGGCAGAGTTTAACAAGACAATTATAGCTCTCATCCCAAAGACAAACCAGGTACGCAAACCCTCTGATCTTAGACCTATAAGTCTATGTTCAGTTGTCTACAAGATTGTTACAAAGCAATGGCAAATAGATTAAAAGTTATACTCCCTGATATAAACA
Organism: Linanthus parryae; assembly: GCA_023055425.1. Taxonomy (NCBI): domain Eukaryota; kingdom Viridiplantae; phylum Streptophyta; class Magnoliopsida; order Ericales; family Polemoniaceae; genus Linanthus; species Linanthus parryae. The sequence goes on along the minus strand of JALGPY010000012.1, from coordinate 17,737,510 downwards.
CAGTCTATCAAAGTGCTTTTGTCCCAGGGCGTTTGATAACTGACAATATTCTTATAGCTTATGAGTTATTACACTCTATGAAGCATAGGAAAAAAGATAAAGTGGGGAGTTTTGCAATAAAGATAGATATGTCAAAGGCGTATGATCGTGTGGAGTGGGATTTTATTCGAGCTTGTTTAGAAAGGTACGGTTTCGGTATCAAATGGATTGAGCGTGTGATGGATTGCATTAGTACGTCCAGTTTCAGTTTCGCATATGAAGGAAATAGTTGTGGAGAAGTCATACCTCAAAGGGGCCTCCGTCAAGGGTGTCCTATATCGCTGTACCTATTTCTATTGTGTGGTGATGTCCTGTACCGAAAACTCACTGCTGCAAATCGTGATGGCCTTTTGACTGGATTGGCGGCGTCTCGACAAGGGCCTATTATTACACACTTATTCTTCGCGGATGATAGCCTATTGTTTTCTAAAGCTAACGAAGATGAGATGAGTGTTATTTTACAAATTTTACAAATTTATGAGAGTGCCTCGGGCTAAAAAAATAAATTTGGAAAAGAGTGCAGTTCTGTTCTCTTCAAATGTTGCAGCGGATAGACAGGAGCAGCTAAGCAGCCACCTTGGGGTAAAGCTGGTAGATTCGCACGATAAGTACCTGGGTTTGCCTACATCAATCGGAAAAAACAAAACCTTAGACTTCTCTTTTGTGACGGAAAAAGTTGAAGCAAAATGCAAAGTGGAAGAAGAAGTCCTTATCTTTTAAGGGAAGAGAAGTCCTAATCAAGGCGGTTGCTCAAGCAGTTCCAACCTATACCATGGGATGTTTTAAACTCCCGCAATCCATCTGCAAGAAAATTGAGAAAATTAGTAGACAGTTCTTCTGGGGAAAGGAGTATGAGGAGAAAGGTATCACCTGGATTGCCTGGGACAGTCTAAAAAGAAGCAGAAATCATGGGGGTCTTGGTTTTAAAGACATTCAAGCTTTCAATCTAGCCATGCTAGGAAAACAGTTCTGGCGCATAGTCACAAACCCAGGCTCACTGTTGAGTCAGGTACTATTGAAAAAGTACTGCAATCAGAAGATCATATGGGAGATTGAAGCCCATAATCAGAGCTCTTATACTTGGCGTAGCATTCTAGCAAGCAAACCAGTGATCATTCGGGGCAGTAGACGGAGAGTAGGTGATGGTTCAAAAATCCATATTTTCTCGGATCCTTGGCTCCCGAAGGAGTTCCCTTTTAAACCAATTACAGTTTCTGAAAATAACTATCTGGTAAAGGAGTTCATAAACACCCAGTTAGGAATTTGGGACATTGAAAAATTCAAAGGCACTTTTTGGCCTGTGGACATTGAAGACATCATACGAATTCCAGTTGCAAAAAATTCATCTGTGGACAGATTAATATGGAGTCTTACTTACAATGGTGACTACAATGTAAGTACGGGGTATCAAGTGGCAGCCAAACTTCTTAATGACCAGGAACAGAGCAACACAAACAATTCTGGCAGCCAAGAGAAGAATTGGATAGAGAAATTGTGGAAGCTCAGAATTCCAAAAAGAAATATTTTTCCAGTTTGGAGAGCCTGGAAAAAAGCCCTCCATACAACAGTAAATCTTAATCAAAGAAAGGTTGGAGTAGACCCAATCTGTTCCTTATGCAGAAAATGTGAAGAAGATGAAACCCACTTATTTCTGAGATGCAATACAGCAAAACAAGTTTGGGATCTGGTCTTCCCAAATCAAGATCTGGGTTTGAAGACAGCTGATTTTACTTATTGGATCGAAACACAATTTAACACCCTTCCAACTCAGAAACTGAATTTGTTGTGCATGTGTATTGCAGAGTTGTGGTCTCATAGAAACCAGTACATCTTCAAAAACAAGAGAAGAACAGAAGAGGAGATTACCATATCAATTGCAGAAAAGCTGGAAAACTACGAAGAGACAAGAACCAATCGGACTCCAATCCCCATCTATCCGTCTCAGACCTGGCGTCCTCCAGAAGCAAATTGCGTCAAGATCAACGTTGACGGTGCTTGGGATAAGTAGACCGTAAAGGCCGGCGCCGGAGGTGTCATCAGGGGCGGCGATGGGGGCTTCATAGCCAGCTTCGCCAAGCCAGTGGCTTTTGGTACCAGATCTCGAACGGCAGAAGGGCAAGCCATCCGCGACGGAATAAGGTTTGCCCTAAAGCACGGCTGCGAAGCGGTGGAAATGGAGACCGATTCAAGTGTGGTGGTAGAGGAGATGAAGAGAATTATAAATGGGAATTGGGAAAGCTCCTCGGAAGCAGGTGAAGTATTAAAGGAAGCTGCAGCTCTCTCGAGAAGCTTCACCAGTTTTTCTATCCGGTACTCAAGGCGCACCGCAAATTATGTTGCTCACCTCCATGCAAGTTCGGGCTGATAACCCAACAAGACCATGAGTGGTATGGATTAGAGCCCCATTGGGCATCAAAGGCAGTCAACAATGATGTAACAGGCCTCATAAGCCCAAACAATTTTTCAGTCCATTAATAAAGTCCAATCAAGTTTTCTCCTCAAAAAAAATAAATAAATAAATAAATAGAAGCTAGCATGAGAGTTAATATTAATAATCAAATCATTAGTTATATATATAAGAATAAAAATAAACTAAAAAGATAACATTTTATAGTTAATAACCAAAACCTCCCCACAGTTTCTGAAAGGTACAACAACCACCCCAACAGATAACACAAAATTCATAATTAACCCCCCAAAGATAACAATTTCTTCTTCCTCTTCTTGGCCAACACCTAATAACCATAAATATTCAACCCAACACATACAAACATTCCCATGCATGATTATACATACATAGCCAAAAGGAAACAGGGGATGATGAACAAAATGAGAATTTACGAGATAGGTGCTTGGTGCTTACCAATCGAAGAATTAATAGAGGAGAACGATGCGGCGACAATTGGAGGGAGTCCAGTTACGCTGCTACTAGGCTCCTGGGTTCGCCGAAAACTGAGGACGACGGAAGCGAGAGGGAGAGAGAACGGCGTCGAACGGGCAGAGAAGACGTGTAATTAGATAATGTTAAATAATTATGTTTGGGGGTTATTTGTGAAGTTATGGGAACTAGGAGGGGGTGTAATTGTATTTACCTAGAAACTTACTTAGGAAACCCAAATTGAGTCTCCCCAACTCCATCTTCTCTCTCTCTCCCCGTACGTCTCTCTCGCTCTCCCTATATCTTCTCATTCTTCTCTTCGGACACAACACCATCACCCCGAGACCAACACCCCCCCAACGCAACCTCCTCCATCTCTTTTCCCCCTCTCTGTCCCCTCTCTCTCTTCTCTGTTCTGTGCCGGCGAGAAGCAGCAGAAGCAGCGGCAACAATGGCCGCTGCCACCATCAAAGAACCTGCCGGAAAACCATCACCACCACCGTGAACCTCTCTTACCTATCACTCCCCCTCTATCTACCTCTCTGTCTTCTATTCTCTCCACCAAACCACAAGCAGAAGCAGCAACAACTGCCACCGCCGGCATCGCCGCCGTGAAGAGCCGGCAACAACCCCAACGGTAGTCACTGCCACCACCGTTTCGTGCTTCCTCCTCATGTCTGGTCTCCCTCCCTCCCTTACTCTCTTCACCATGACCCAGAACGGAGCACAACAACAGTAACAGAAGCGCCAAATTTGCCAGCCACAACCGCCGGAGCCGCCGAGACTCCATTTTTTCCAGCGAGCTTCGAGCTCGATCAAACGGAGGCGACCCATCCTTCCAAATATGCTACAATCACCTCCTGGAGGTCTGACCAAGCTAGATGAGGCCTCAACCGAGGCCAAGAACAGCCGGAGAAGCTCCGTCGAGCTCCACCTCCGGCGACGTCGACCTCAACATGTTCCTTTTCTTGACCGTTTCTTGCAAAATTTGATATGGGTAACTTCCCCTGAGTTTTTTTCAGTAATCAAAATCATGTCTTAGGGCCTTCAATCCATGATTTGATCGGTAGATTTGAGTTTTCTTGGTTGGGGGGTTAAACTGTAATTTTCAGAAAGTATTTTGGGGGGTTATTGTGTCTTTCCAGAAACTTAGGGGGATGCAGTTGTCTTTTCAGAAACTTTTGGGGGAACTAAGTGTAGTTTTCAATATCAGTTTCATTACTAAATTTAGTTTTTCTTTAATTTGCTTAAATTATTATTTATAATTAATAACTATATTTTTGGGAGTAAATATTATAGAAGCACATAAATTTTTGGGTTCGTAAATAAGTTAAAATTAATATTTTCTTGAGATAAATAAAAGGAGCTAGAAAATATATTAGTATAGTATGTTGGTTGAGAGCGTATTGAGTTAATTAGAAGCTTCAATTTGTAGGTGACGATTCGTAGACGAGAACTACATCTAGGACGCGCTTTTGGATTACGGTAAGTTAATATTCCTAGCCTTGTGTGCCTTTCATTCTTTCGTGTATCGCGTGTGTTATTTGTGAAAATACTACCGTACATGTTTTATTTGAATTATTGACTTGCTTTTCTGAAAAACTCTTCTTTGGAAGCATCGTATGAAATTGGTAATCCAAATCCAAAATAAGAATCCGAAAGAAGAACATCTAAATTTTATTTTGAAATGAAAGTACCGTTCCAAACACGACTACCAAATTAGGCCGTGATTACCTAGTTCACGATCCACGATTATTCAAAAGTAGCACACCGCTCACTTATTGTTCAAATAATATATCTTTCACATTCATATGTACATTATTATGAAAAGTTTGCCACACCGTCTTTACTTGGAGCTCCCGATTTACATCTTGTAATATCTTGGAAGATAAAGTCGTAATGACGTAAAGTGGAAACAGATGTGGGTGGGTTTGTGCCATATCCCTGATACGATACATTTCTGACATATTGTGATTGGTCAATTTTATGTGGTTATAAGGCGATGTGATGTGAGCCTCCTTTTTATTATGTTATGGTTATGAGGCGCTGTGATGCGAACCTCTTGTGATTGAGTTATGGTTATGGTTTAGCTTTTGCGCATTATGAGAAAGCGGTTGTGGATTGGATATGGCCATGCCCCGTATCAACTAGTTGGTAAAATGAGCTCCACGACTCGTTTATCTTATCATTGAGAAAAGTGAAAGTTATCATCTTGAGATTTAAAGTGATGTTGCGAAATGCTATTAACAGTGATTGCCCAAGATGGTCCACGTCTTTGGGTCGGAATACGAAATTTCAAATCTCCACGAAGTATGACACATCAAATCAACGAGAACGTTATCCCCTCAAATATCTGATATTGTATTAGCGAACTTGCTATTGCTGTCATATGCCTCATAATCTGTTTACGTGCTATGGGTGTTAGCTTACTCAGCCATTTGCTGATCATTTTCTGAAAAAACTGCGACGGCTTTTGCCATTTTAAAACCGCAGGTTATTGTTCAAGGTGGGGGACGATCACGACAGCTGGACAGGGAGGCTTGATTGTTAGAACATCGATCACATAGTATGTCACTGAAAAATGTATTCCTGACTTTTCAAATGTCATTATTTATCTTGAATTTGTAATAAGTTGTGTTTTGAATCGTTATCGATGGTTGTACTAGCTGTGAATTCACGATCCTTATCTGTTCCCAATGAGGCTCATCACCCGGGCGGAGACATCTCTCCAAACGTGCGACCCGCCCGACCATGCAATTTTGGGGAGGGGGTGTTGCAAGACGAGGGTCGCCGGATTTGGCGTCGACCTTTCTCGGGTCGGAACCGGGCCTGAGCAAAAACAAAGTCGGCGATGGCTCTGTTGGTTCTGATTTTTCTTCGGGAGGAAGAGAGGTGGGAGACGATCTTGGGTGGCTGGTGGTTTCGCCGGAAATTACAGGGAGTTGAGACGATGGTGTTTGGCGGTGGTTCTGAAACAAAAACAGAGCACTGTTTTTGCGTAGTTTCTGAAACAGAGTGGGTGATTGAGATGGAGTTGACGAGGAGAGGAAGGTGGTTTGATATATGTTGACTGTGAAGAAATTGAGGAGAACGTGGTAGTGTTTCCGTTGGAGTTGTGGGGAACCTTGGTGAAAAATCGGAGAATTTGTTGAGGGAGAATCGGAGAGAGAGTTGAGGAAGAAAACCCAGTTTCGGTTGTTTCCGCTGGAGTTGGGTGGTTTACACCTAACTTCATGAAAATACACTTTAACCCCCACACTTAAGTCTAGGAAAACTACAAATACACACCCCTAGTTTAGGAAAGAAAAAAAAAACACCGACCCGACAATGTTTAGGGAAAAGATAATTAATGCCCTAGCACTTTGATATTCAACTCTAATAACCCAATAAAATTATAGGGGTATTACAGAACGTCTCAATCGACCACTTCTATATGCCTCGATTCAGCCCTGACCCGAATTAACCCAACACCTTGAAGCACGCACATTGCTACCTGCGACCAATCAAGTTGTAGTCTCCAGCGTCGTTGTCGTTTCCGGTGGCGCCACAATACGGAGGACCCAGATCTGGCCCCTGAGGAGGAGCGAAGATTGGGACATCATCGCTGTCGTCTCCATTTTCAACCTAGAGAGAGAGAGAGAGAGGAGCTGAAAGAGGAGGACGGAGATGGAGGTGGATGAAGATCTTTTTTTGTGGCTTCTGGGATTAAGAACCGAGAGAGAGGAGCAGAAAGAGGGATATAGATGGAGGTGGGCCGTTGGTCGTGGGTGCAGGAGCAGGAAGAGAAGGATAAGAGATGGGTTGAGAGGAGAGACGACCACAGCCACCGACTTTCACTCCTCGTTGTGTTTGGGAGGTGAAGAGAGAAAGAGATGGGGGTACAGAGAGAGTTAGATATTGAAGAATAATGGGAAGAGAAAAGGGTATTTATATGGCGTCATTCTTTTTAATCTTAGGGTAAATATGTCTTTTTGCCCCTCTGTTAGGGTTCTGTTACCTTCCGTCCACTGTCACAGGGGTTTTTGTATATCCCCGAACAAGAGGGTTTTTTTTTTTTTTTTTTTTTTTTTTTTTTTTTTTTTTTTTTAAACACGGAGGGTGGTTTTTGTCTTTTACTCAAGAACAATTGATTTTTGAGAAGTACTCCTAAGCCTTGCTCGCATAGTTTTAAAAACCGGACCGAACCGGCTGGTTCGACCGGTCGGGCCGGCTCAGACCCCTCCGGTTCGACTAAAAGACCGTATGTGCAAAAATCGGTCAACAACTGCAGTTTTAATGCTAAACTGCTGAACCAGTGGGCTGTGGTTCAATTGGTTTTGAAATATTGTGCTAAACTGCTAAACTGTTGTTTAATCATCTTGAATCCTAAGAAGACTGTGAATACCAAAGCACAACCACCAAGTCTCTCTCCTCTCTCTTTTTTGATGGATTTGGTAACAATTTATTCAAGAAAAACCAAACACCATTACAAAACTTTTCCAGCAAGCTCTTCAAGCTTCTCGATTTCCAAACACTTTGTATCCAGCCAATCTAAACAAACTATACCACTCCTTCTATTACTTATAGCCCAATTAGATACACACTGGGCTAAGCTATTCTTAACTCTATGGCAAAAACTAATACTCAAACCTGACCTTGTAGAGACAAAAAATTTTAGAGCTAAAGCCCTATTCAGCCATACCCACTCTGCAGCACCAGAGATGGCCTCCACCACATTCTTGCAATCAGATTCAATACATATCTTTTGAAGATTCTGAGATATCACCAACTCAGCTGCTAACTCTATTGCCATAAGTTCTGCTTCTTCAACATAATTTTTGTAAGTCCACCTTGTTTCAACATGCTGGACTTTTCCTTCAAAATCTCTCATCACAATATCAATGCCAGTTTTGTTTGCATCATCTCAGCACTAGCATCACAATTGATTTTGAAAGTACCTCTATCAGGGGTTTTCATGTTTCTTTCATACTCATTGAGCTAGGACTCTTTGCACCCTCTTCACTTCTTGACAAATGTTCAGCAAAGAGGATCTTGATTTGAAATCGGGATAAAGCCTCCTATGTTTTGTTCTATTTCTTTTTGTAAAAGCTGTGGGAAGAGAAGCTAATACCTACAATCATCATCAAATTGTTCTACTCTTTCCTAATTACATATGTAACCTCTGTTCTTAACCCAAAATTCACATCGTTGCCAACGAGTGCAGCCAAAACCTCGAATCCAAATCAGTTGTAGCAGTTCAACAATCAAAATCAAATCCAACTGCAAAACACTCTTCTCGTCGATTCCATTCGTTCGTCGGTATAACACCACCGAGATCGAAACATATTTTCAAAAAGAGGGAGAGAGAGCCGACGAACAAATGAGAGAGTAGACTCGTTATTCCTGGGAGGCGAGTTTATGGGTTCGACTAGATCTTGTTGGGGTTTACTGGGTTCGATTTGGTTACAAATGAGAGAGTGAACTTGTGATTCAGAGAGAGGGGGAGACAGAGCCGGCGGCCTGGGTAGAGACACAGACGGAGTTGGTGGTAGCACTGGCGACTTTGGGTTCCAAACACTCCCCCTCCTCGTTTCATCTACCATATCGATTTGTTTACAGATGAGAGAGTAGACTCCCGTCGTCGTTCCTTCTACAAGTTTGCTGCTGTTTTGCTGCTGGTGATGGAAGAGAGAAAGAGGGGGAAGAGAGAGAAAGGATTAGGGTTACAAATGAAGGATAGAGGGGGGGTTAGGCTAATATGTAGGGGGTAATTTTATATCATTTTAGGGGTAAAATAGTCTTTTTCATCGTGATGTTAGTCAATCGTCTAACTCCATCCAAAAAAAAGGTGCAGAGTGTCTTTTTCTAGCACACAAGGTAGCGGAGTGAAATTAGTCCTAAACTCAGGGATGATCAGTGTCTTTTACCCATTATTTAATAAACGTGCAATCGAACCAGTCCGACCACCGGTCTGACCGGTCCGGTTTTTAAAACTTTGCTTGCTCGGACTCGCTCGTTCCGAGTCATGATGTCTCGACAGGGCTCAAGTTCGTGGAGAAATTAAAAACCTCAGAAATACTAACCTTCCGGAACCCTAAAACCCTCCTCTTCTTCCTCATCTCCGATACAGCCGAAACACCCCCTCCCTCTCCGTCGTAACCCTAACCCTAACAATGAGGAACCACCCATGGCGTCTACTCCTCCGCTGTCGTCCTCCAACTCACCACCTCCACATCCCCAGATACATCTCTCCCTCCACCTCACACCCCACTCCCTACCCCCATTTCTCTCCCCTCTTCCACCCCCAAACCCATCACATCCCAGACCTCAAAACCCCCACCTTCCGTTATCTCTCCACTTCCAACCTCGCGATCGACGACAAGGACTCAGATCACGCCCTCCTATTGACTGAAATCTTCTCCAAGCCCCATCACACCAGCGACGAGATCAGAAACGAGTTGGGTTCGAGTGGGTTGGTTGTTACATCTGATTTGGTCTTGAAGGTTCTGCAGAATCCGAAAACGACCCCTGAGGTTGCTTTGAGATTGTTTGACTGGGTTTCAGAGAACGTTGAAGAGGAATTGAGCCCGAAATGTTACAATTGGATGTTGGGTATTCTGGGATCCAGTGGAAATGTGGAGGGTTTTTGGGGTTTGGTTGGGGTTATGCAGAAGAAAGGCTATGGAGTTGCGAAAGGCGCATTTACAAGAGCTTTGGAGAGATTTGAGAAGGAGGGTTTGAGTAATGATGTGGAGGAGTTGAACAAATTGTACCCATCTGAGTCAATCGAAAACTCTGTCGAACAACGTTGTTTGAAGGTCATTCGGAGGAATGTATGGGGAGATGAGGTGGAGAAGACACTTATTGATATGGAGATACCGTTTTCGAGTGATCTGGTGGTGGTGATTTTGGAAAATCTCGCTTCGGAACCGAATAAGGCATTGATATTTTTCAGGTGGATTCAAGAGAGTGAGTTATTGAAGCATGATGGAAGGACTTACAATGCTATGGCTAAGGTGTTGGCTAGAGAAGACAGCGTCGACAAGTTCTGGCGTGTTGTCGATGAAATGAAGGGTTCGGGTTATGAGCTTGAGAGAGCCACATATGTTGAGAGTTTGCAGCGGTTTATTAGAAGGAATATGATAAAGGATGCGGTGGATTTGTATGTTTACGCAATGGCAGGTGCGAATGAGCTCTCAGTTCATGACTGCATCTTTCTTTTGAAGAAAGTTGTGGTTAGCAAGGAGCTAGATATTGATTTGTTTCTCAGAGTTGTGAAGGCTTATACTGAAGGAGGCAATGTGTTGAAGAGTTCAAACCTTGCGGCGGTTCTGAAATCTTTAACCAAAGTTGGAAGAATTGGGGAAAGCAATAAGATCTTGAAGGCGATGGAAGAAGGTGGTTATTTGCCTAGTGATTATCTCAAGAGTAAGGTAGCCTTTCAGCTTAGTAGAATTGGGGAAAAAGAAGAAGCTAACGAGTTTATGATTAACATGGAGGCTTCTCCGCCTGATTCGAGCTACAAAATATGGACATCTCTGGTTGAAGGGTATTGCGCTGCTGGTGACATTGATGAAGCTACAGCTTGTTTTAGAAAGATGGTTGAGAAGGTGGGGGTGCAGCGTGCTGGTCATGCCTTGGATTTGTTGGTTAGGAAATACTGCCGTGTGCACAGATCAGTGGATGCGGCCAAGTTTCTTACAGTCATTGTCAGTGAGAAAGAGCTGAAACCCTGGCACTCTACATTTAAGGTACTAATAAGCCAATTGCTGGATGAGGGAGGTTTGGAAGGTTTCAGAGAAGCTCTGTGTCTTTTGAGGTTGATGAAAACTCAGGGATTCCCACCCTTCATAGATCCATTTGTTGAGTATGTTTCAAGGGCTGGAACTGCTGATGAAGCTTTGATGTTTCTGAATGCGATGACTGTTAAGAGTTTCCCGTCTACCAATGTGTTTCTTCGCTTATTTGAAGCATACTTTAAAGCTAAGAGGCAAAGTGAAGCACAGGATCTTCTTTCTTTATGCCCGAGGTTCATTCGTAACCATGCTGATATTTTGAATCTCTTCTTCACCAAGAGTCCTCAAGCTGCTACTGAACCTGAAGCTGCTTCAGCTAATACTTTGGTAGCAGCCTAGAGTTCGGATAATGTTTTCTGTCCCTTGTATTACTTTTGTGTCGTTGAAGCAAGTCGCATTTCTTCAAAATATGGTATGAGAACCTTCATCCTCCTGCTTTATATTCATTGATTGCTGGAGAAGTACTAACATTTTTTCGGAATAAATCTAGGCTTCCAATTATTTTTAGTTTAGATGGATATACTGTTGAACTCTGTCCATGGGCATCTAAGCAGTAATGGTCTTATCTTTAACTGATAAAGTGAATGTGCTTGCTGTTGGCTCACCTATTTACTTTGACATTGCAACTTATACCTTAGTTCAATTTCAATTAATTGGACTCCGCAATCTATCAACTTTGGTTAAGATTGCGAGTTATGAAGTACTCTATGAATAATGATAGCCAGAGTGCCAGACATCTGAAACTATATTAATTGATGCAATTTTATTTATCTTCCGCTATGTAAGAAGCCTTACTTATATGTTCCTTGTGCAGTGTCTTTGCTAACCTATCCAATCTTGACGTTTTCTTTCAGTTTAAGTTCTCTTCGCAATACATACTTCCAGTTTATGTGAATCTTTGGCATTCTGACATCTGATTAAGGCTGTTATCGATAAGTATGACTAGCCAGAGATGCTATTACCTTTCTAAACAGTAACTTTCTTTGCGCCTTGCTTAATTAGGATTTTCATACTTTTCAATATGAAGTTAAATCGAAGACACATTTGGTAGTGCTAAAACACAGATGCTTATGTAAGTTTTAGATCTTAATAGATTCATCAATTTGATATATATTTTTTTACTGATAGACTGTACCATTACATGCCTTTCTGTCTCAGGATTCTCAACTTAATTCAATAAATGTTGAGCTGCAAGTTTGCTGCATTAATGTTGTGTTAGAGTCTTGTGACTCACTGTTCGCCTTCACTATCAATGTTCAATAACCAATCAAACTTTTATTATCAATTGTAGAGATCAATAAGGTAAAGAATTCCATCTGTTAGCCATCGCACTAAATGCACAGGTTGATAATTCGGCAATATGGGTTGTATTTTGTATAGGAGCAGTGCAAACCCAATAGGCAGGAGGTTATCGGAAGCTCTTAATTGCATGTAGCTTCAATGTCAGGAGGGCTCAATGATGTTAAGAAGATGCTTATCAGGATTTCTTAGCTGTTTGTTGAAGTAATATGTCTAAGAGAGTTGGTTTAAGATAGAAGCTTCAGTTTTTTCCGGATCTGGTCTTATTGGCTATTACTTGTTGGCATGGTTGTCAAAATCCCTACCCGGATCTTAGAATCTTACAAATCTACACCCCTTCATGGTATGGCTGATTCAGGTCCCAAGGAAACTCCCTGCTTCACGGATCCCAGTGATTCCCACTTCACCTCGTGGAATCGTAGAATCACCAACGATTTTTTTTTTTCCGACCTACTCTGTTTTGAAGACTTTCTGGATCTTTAACGGTGATGATTGGGCCTATAGTTCATATTTTTTTTGGGCCTCTTTAGGCTCTACTGATCCACACACAAGTAGAACATTGGAGGCTGAAGAGGAGGTTCCAAGTTGACTCCCGGTTATCTAACAGAATTAGACTGCATTTCAGCTTTAACCCAAGTGAGTAAAGAGAAGCTAATGAATTGATTTACACGTAAGCCTTTCCATGTAATTTGAATAAAAAAATGCTGGACGTAAATGGTGGAAGTGTATTGCATTGCTGGTGACTTGATGAAAGCTCCAGTTTGTTTTAGAAAGATGGTTGAAAAGAGGGAGTGCATTTTGCTGGTTATGCCTTAAGATCGTTGGTTAATAACTACTTCCATAAGAACAGAGAAGTAGACGCCTTCACGTTTTGTACTGTCAATGTCAGTGAGAAAAAGTTGAAACCTTTGCATTCATAACCATGCTGATGTTTTGAATCTCTTCTTTGCGAAGAGTCCTTAAGCTGCTTCGACTGATACTCTGTGTAGCTTAGAGTTTAGATATTGCTTTCAGCTCCTTGTATTATTTTCTGTCGTTAATGCCATATCTTCCAAATGTGATATGATTACTTCCATTGATTTCCCTTGTATCATTTTTCTGTTCTTGAAGCATAACTTTTCTTCTGAATGTGATGTAGTAACTCTCATTGTTTTCCCTTGTATTACTTTTCAATGCTTGAAGCGGAGCATTTTCTTCAAGGTGATATGATGACTTTTATCTTCCTTTTTTATATTCACTTATTTCTGGAATACTAGAATGTTGTTTGAAATCTGAAGCATTCACAGGCATGTAACTGTTCTAGTGAATGAGCAGGCTGTATTTACTTTGACATTTCAACTAATACGTAAATTCAACTTCAATAAACTGAATGCCGAAAATCGAAAGATGAAGTTTGGTTAGGATTGTTGTATATCGACTACCCTATGATAAATACAGTCAGACTACTAAAACATCATATCTTTATTGATGCCCTTTTTATTGACTTTCAGCTTTAATTGATGCGTTTCTTATTTAGATTCTCCCTTGTACGGTTTCTTAGCGGAATTATGCATTATTGATTCAGGCTTTTTGTTTCATTTCTCGTTTGCAGTACAATTCTGACTTATGATTTGGGCTGCTACTGAGAATCATGACTTACCAGGAATTGTGTTATTACTTTTTTGAACAACAGCATTCATTGTGTTATTAATGTCAAATTGTCGTGCAAGTTTAAATCGTACTGTCACACTATCCTTTTCATTATTTTTATACAGGGAGACACATATATCCTTTTACATACTTCTATAACTATTTCTAGAGACTGATATGTAAATAATGACTTCAATTGGTGATACCGTAAAGGTATCGGGGTGAACGATTTTGTGAAAATCGTCAAAAACTGACCACATAGCTTGTAGCTGCCTACGGCGCTATTCTAACAACTACCGTGGACCGAATAAGATTTATTTTCAATAATCAATTCATTCGATAAAATAAACTGAGACTACAACTTGTTTATATAGATAAACGAAACTAACCATAGACTCCTACGGGCCATTTGACAAAAAGCCCGGTTTACTAACTAATTAAATAAATAATAATTAAACCAATTACTTACTCATCTAATTATATAAATAGCTAAATAAACAATTTTAATAATGATAATAATATTGTTGACTCGTACGATACGGTTGACTCATATCAATTGGCCATCACAGTGACTGCTCGTTGATAATTTGGAATTGTTTTTTTTTTTTTTTTTGGGGGGGGGGGGGAGTGTTGGTAGGAGCAGGTCAACCCCGGTTTAAGGTAGGTTATTGGTGTGGGAGTGTATTTTTTCTCTGAACGATTTCGAGCAGTGACTGCTGGTTGATAATTTGGAACCTTTTTTTTGGGGGGGAGGGGGGATGGAGTTGAAGTAGGTTATTGGTGTGGGAGTGGTTTTGTTCTCTGAACTGAACGTAGCTTCTAAGTTGGATGAGTTTTGTAATCTGCAGAAGATGGTTATTGGGGTTTGGAGTTATCACATTTTGTCAGATACCTGTTTTCACTGGCTGCTACTTGTATAGAAACTACTACGTTCATATTTGGCTTTCTATAGTCCTATGATGACCATTTCTGCAATTATTTATAAGCTTTGTTTGGTGGATTTCTGAAGTTGGTCCGCTTGGTTTGGTGGTGCATGACAGATCCTGGGGATTCCGTGTGTATTACATCCAGACAAGAGTCCTGGAAAATAGGAAAGAGATCAATACGGGTATTCTCATACCCACTACTGTGTTTGGATTTTGAGGTGTACTTCTGTGTTCAAATTGTTTGGTTGCTTGACTAATACGGGTATTCACTACTGTGTTTGGATTTTGAGGTGTACTTCTGTGTTCAAATTGTTTGGTTGCTTCACTAATTCAGCACTCGGTGCTGAAATTTAGCAGGTCATGTCTCCATTTTCATATCTTGTATTGCTGCAATGGATAACGGCAGCAAGCCTGAACCTGAATGGAATCACCTTTAAATTCTTTCTAAAACCTTGTGAGGGGACTACGAGATGTTCAGAAGTAACATAGGCACACCAAAGTTGAGAAGATGCTCTTGGTGGATTCCTGTTGGGGCTAAGGATATTTAGGATCTCAGACTATTACGCTGTTGAATGGTACACACAAATTTCTCTAAGGTGCTAGTTAATAGCTTGAAGAAGGTGCTTCAAGTTGTTAGTCATCACTATATCTGAATGTTGAAGCTTGGAGGCATTCAATTTGTTTCGTTGACTAATTAATGTGCATATCATGAGGGTCTGTCAGGTGTAATCATGAATTTGGATATTGGACAGCTAGATCTGGCTTTTGATCATACCTATCCAATAATTCATCATACTTGCTATATGAGATTGGTCTAACAGAGAAGTGTTTGTTGGATTATGTTATGTATGTCTACAAGTTGGTACTCAGTGTGTCCAGCCTTCTGAAGATTTCAAAAAATGTTATAAAAGGAGGATTCTTGCAGAATTTCAGGATAGGGAGAGAGCGGGCTGTGGTTTGGTTCTGTTTGTGTTGTGCGAAGCTAACATTTGAGGTCATATGCAGCCTTATATAGTTAATTTACTCCAGTTAGAGGTTGGCCTGCAAGAGATGCACTTGACTTGGACATTGTGGTGTGTGGGATGGAGCCTGGAAATTGCCCTGGTTTGTCTCTTTTCAGGCTATTTCAGCATGGCACAACAATGTGGAGGCGGGCTGGTAAAGATGATGCTATTCAATAAGACTAAATTGAGTGAGGGTATCCTTACGTTCTTAAATGTCTCATAAAAAATATCCATTTTTCCTATCTGTTAACTGATTCTCTTAAAACAATATTTTTTTTGAGGATGAATTTGAAGTATCATTTTCATGATGGTGGATTAAGGATGTAGAATCTAACTTGTTCTAATATAGACGTTTGAACATAGTGCTCCGGGATTTCATGTATAAGGTGTTCTGGATCCTTCTTTAGTGGAACTTGTTCTTAGAATGTTTCTTCTCTGTTGGCTGAAGGGATGTAGTTTGTCATGGGACTGGTGTGGGATGAACTACTTTGTTGAGAAGCTTATTTGGTTCCCTTCTTTATGTACCATTTGATGGAGCCATTTTGCCATAGTTCCTGGAAACATGTACAAGCTTGTTGCTCCAATATTTCTTTCTTTTCTTTCCGTCGTACTAGTCAGAGTGTCAGGCTCATCGTTGGTTTCATTCTGCTAGGTTTTAGATGATAGGTCTTCTGAGATACATATTAGGCATGTCCCAGTGCGATGCTGAGAGCATTTTGTGTGTAGAATGTTGTGTAGGCTCTGGTCTTTTGGGGCTTTATTCTGGTGACTTTTGGGTTGGTTTGGCGTTGTAGTTTTCTGCCTTTTGGATGTTCTGTAGCAGTTTATTATTCTTTCGGTGGAGCAGAGTGGCAACCTGAAGGGAGTAATACAATTGATAGTCCTAAAGTTGCGTTACCAGTATGTAATACTCTGCTCCACCATGTATCACCAGGTCGGCCCAACTTCAATGTTTTCCATTTAGGTAAACTGATTGTAGCCTGAGTTGCATTGTTTTTCTTCTTGGAATGGAGAAACTCAACTGAAAATCTGTTTCGTAGACTCCAAAGTTGATGTTATTTCTCTGATAGGCGTTCAGTGTTATCATTTCTAGTGTGATCTTCTTTGGATTGTATCATTCGACTGTGATCCACAATTGCCTACTGCATCTATCCCATTTTCATGGCCAGTAGCTATGCGAATCTCAAGCTACGAACATTTCCTGCATTTGTGAAAAGGATTTGATGAGAACATTACACTCCTTTTCTATTTTATTTTTTACCGTTGCTGCTTTGTTTCACTTATAGGTTTCTAGTCTTATCATTTCTAGTGATCCTCTCTTCTACTACTGGATTGTATCATTGGACTGTGTTACACAATTGCCTACTGCATCTATCCCGTTTTCACAGCTAGTAGAAATGCAAATGTCAAAACTATGAACATTTCCTGCATTTGTGAAAAGGATTTGACAAGAGCATTACACTTCTTTCTTTTGTATTCTTTATGGTAACTGCCTTCCCCTTTGGTTTATTATCCAGTGCCAGTGACGTACTATTTTTCATGATATTCCTCTATTTGTTTTTGACTTTGCTGCTGTACAATGTACATGGCATGTATGGTTTTCGGGTTAATTGGTCCTCTTGAGTGATTTCCAATGGATCTCCATTTATGATTCTCACAGATGGTGCTTGAACTTGTTAAGGTAGTTGCTCCTCTGTGACGACTTTGTACTCTGGTACGGTAGCTTTTTAGAGAAAAGATAGTAAGATACTACACCCCAAGTTTTAGATGAAAGGAGTGTATTTCTTGTCTACGCTAGGGACTAGATTCATTTTCAAATTGCAAGTATATTGTTATTTTATACTATTATCATGAACAGTAGCGATTGTTGTCTGATATAATGAGGATGAGAGGTAGGCAAAGAAAGTGAGTTTCTGAAATGACAATAGCAGCTTGATGGTGATGTGTTTCTTTCAATGCCATAGAAGTTAGGGTTAGTGTAATTCACTCAAGAGGTCCAATGTGAGAAGTATGAGGAATGATGTCCATCACTTTGCGGAAAGCCCCGGTTTGTAGACTTATGAATTTCTTCAAGTGGCCTTTAGAGTGTTGTTAAAGAAACCAATGCTTCAATGAGGTGATATTTGTAAATGAACATCGTCTGCATTGTCTGTGGCATGTTGCTTTTGGGTCTTCTCAGAAGAAGCCATTAGAGAGAAAGTTCTTGTCATTCTCAGAAGATGCAGTACTATACTCACTAACCCATGATGGTACTCTTATTGTTGGATTGCCCTTAAGTGGGACGTGTAGTGTTTAATTATTGCAGTATAGGATGAACTGTGAAAACAAGTCTGGGTTGAGGGAGGATATTCTTGATTCATTTCGGTTTAAGGTGGGCAAAAACAATGGTTCCTAGGACAACTGGCCTGTTAATGATGGGATGACATAATCATATATATGATGCTAGAGGCTTAGGACCTTCAAGAGTTGGTTCATTATCTGCCTTTATAGTTTCCATTCAGCTGTTCTACATGAATGTTTTGAGAACAATGCAGAGTAGCTGCCATTGTTATGCGACAGTAAAAAAGCTGCCTATTGCAAGTACCACTTAAGGTTGAAACCAAAATTTGATCTAAGTGGTAAATATTCATTGTTATTGGCAAATCATCATCCGGCTCTCAACTTAGAAACAGTTTGTTACCCGGAAGGCAGACACATGCACTTGCAAAATAATTGTCCGTGTTTACTTTCTTCAGCCAGCAGCCAATGTGAGTGGTAGAATTCACTGCTTGATTTGGTGAATTATGACATTGTTATTTGACTTCCAAGTTAGAAACTGTTTAATACTCCTTCCTTCAGCTTTCTGGCATTGTTTTTCTTTAAACCTGGTGGTGCATTATGCAAACCTCATGAGTGCATTAGCATGTTAAACATCATCTTAGTGTTTAGTTTCACTTTATTGAGGTCTGATTAGTTTCTTAAACATTTTTTGAAGTGGAACATTATGCTGTCCCAGTGCTGTTTTTAGTGCATCTTTTGCAACGGCTATTATGTTATGTTTTCAGGCAAATCAAGGATCAGATAATTGATGCTGAACTTTTTCGGTGTCTGGTTTCAATCTTCTTGTTTTTTGGATGTGTGAATCCGCGGAAGAGATGGATATATCACTGTTGGGAACACTGGCAGGACCTTGAGATGGCATTATGAATTGGAATTTGAGGTCCGAAGATGTGAAATTGACATGTTATCCTTGCGCCTTTGTGTAGCTCTTGAGATGGGCGGTGTTGTTGTTGGATTTTGTAAGGAAGTATACTGACCGTGATTCTATAATAAGCGAATGAGACTCGTCAATGCGCAGAACACGGTGAACGTGACGGATCATCATCACGACCAAGTGGAAGTTTGCCCAACAATTTGGTCTTCTGACAGATAGCAACACCTAGGGTAATTTTATAGTTACAGAGCCCTTCTTATTCTTGAAACTGCACAATCACTGTGAAAAATGTTGGGAGTACAGGACAACTGACTAGTGGTTGTTTCTGTACCAGCAAATATGACAGAAGACTCTCTATTATGGTGTTTTGATTTCTTGCTGTTCGCCAGTGAAGTGCTGCATTTGATGTGATAGAGGAGGGGACCAAATTCAAATCATACCAATTCCCACATCGAAAATCAAGTAAACGAACAATAGTAATAAGTATCCTGTGCTAGTCCACCTTTTGCCAATTGATTTCGAGGTGAAACTGCATCGATTTATAGGTGTAGGCTAAAAGATGCTACTATAATAGTTCTTGATAGTTCGTGAAAGACGGATTTTCCTTTTTCTTTCTGAATACTTCCATTGTTTTTAAACATGAACCAAAACAGGCTCTAAGAAACTTGCATGGCATATTTATCTGATTTCTCATACCCAACAGGTCAAGATTGTCCTACTTGAGCTTCCATATTTATCTGATTTCTCATATTCACAGCAGCTCTTCACCTTAATTTCAATCTACAAATTCAGGGGTAGGGTTGCTCTTGCGAGTTGTTATTAATCGAATTTCAACCCGATAGTAAATATTGTTCAAGATTTGAACTGAGCTCCTAATTGCAAAGTGATTGTTGCAGACTTTGCAGACTTTTGGTTACCTATAATGCTATGTTTGAATGCTTTTATTTGTCTTACATTGAGATTTTATGAGCTGTGCCTACAGTTAACAAGACTCTATGAATGTCCAATATTCTTTACCACCCCAAGTCACACTACTCACTGGTTCATTGCAGTATAAACTATTTTCCCCCACTTTATCCTTAGAAGTTGAGTCCTTGGTGTAATCGAAGTCCAAAGTTTGAAGAATAATGTAGGACCACAATGTTCCATTGTTCCTATCGGAAGTTCTTTCCAGAATACTTTATCCACCGAAAGGGAATGTTTTAATAAACTACAATCGGGGAAATCGCTATCTCAACTTTATCTAAAGTGTGTGCTTACAAGCTCGAACTATCCATGATAATATATAGTGTTATCCTTAGCTGTTTAGGCCATATGAAATGACTCTATCATGGATTTGGCGACAAAAGATTTGAATGCATTTTGTTAACAAACGCAATGCTAACGATGTTTCTTTTACTATTTAGAACTCGTCAAACACTAAAAACTTTATGTACAATTGTTTGAGTAAATGAATAATTGTTTCATCTCATTTTCATTTCATTTTCTTCTCCTAGCAAAATCCATTATTCCAAGCACATCTTTGAGAAGTTGTGATCGAGAAAATGCATTACACAGAACATCAATTATGCGTGATCCAAAGAGAACTGTGAATCATTATCTGTTATGACGAAATGACATTTCATCACAATTCAATCGAAGTATCAAATAATGAGAACAATTCACTTTAGCCGTTGATAAAGGGGGTATGATAATTACTAGTAATGACTAATGAGTACATTACAAGTTTTAGTGGTTGTAAAATATTTAGCCTTAATTACTTTATGCATACCTCCAGTTTGCAAAAACTGTCACATTGCAATACACAGTTCTAGAACTAGCTGATTGCAACCCCCATTTGCAAAAAGTACGTCAATATTAAATTGGGAACGGAATTCAATCGTCAAATTCAAACACGACGATTGAATTCAAACACCAATGTGATAATTTCGACAAACTGTGGGTATGCATTAAGTAATTAAGCCAAATATTTATGAACAATCAAAATCTTGCACAAGCATAAATGTCCGTTAACTAACAAAGAAGTGCGGTAATTGTCAGTTTATCACCAGTCTTACAAAGCAGAAAATTATTCTTACAAAGCCACTAACATCATTTGTGCAATTTCATTGGTCATTAGATGCATAAATAATGTTAGTGGCTTTGTAAGAATAATTTTCTGTTTTGTAAGAATCATTACCCTAAACAAAACTCTTATCACAGGAAAGAAATCTGAACCCTGAAATGGTGCCAATAGTTACCTTAAAAGAGACATTGGTGGGAGCGTTATCAAAGGCGACTTAGCATTTTGTTTTCGTTTATTTGGATTCTTCACATACATTTTCTTAATATTTTGCATTAGTGTCCCTAAAGAACAAAAAAAAAGAAAAAAAAAATGGATCATCAACTACCACTGCCCCCCTTCTGAATCTCCTAGCTTTGTAGTTCTGAATGTTAACATGGATGTTAAAATAAAACTTTAGGCAACAAGAGTGATTAGTTCGAAATTTGAGGGTAAAGCAACGTCAAGGAAGCTAGTAGCAAAAGTAGTTGCATAAAATGAAAGTAGAAAGACAATGGTGGGTGTTGTCCAAGAGAGCGACTTCACAGAGAGTGGATGGATTGCTTTGCTTGCAATGCGGACAACAAGCATGGGGTAAGAAAGTTGTTTGGATTGGTTTCTGAGTGGTCTTATTCTTTGTATGACATGACAAACACCGTAATTGTCATGTAATGATGAGGTAGTACATGTTTGTTTAGTAAAAATATTCTAATCTTTTTACGTTTGTAAGAGCCGCTACTCATGTTTGAATCATGTCCCGCATATCGCATACTCATAGAGGAGAAATAGTGGTTGTGTTGTGACAAACCATCTCACGAACAATGAACGAATAAAGAAGAACACGAGTATTTTACGTGGTTCGCTAGCAAAATATTTACTAACTACCTCCACGGCGAAAAAACACTCTTTATTCACTTAAGAGGAACAAAACTACAACAGTATTTTTGCATATCTAATACTAGATTTTTTATATAGTGCTAGGAAATTCCTAAAGTTTCCAAATCCGATTTGGAAACAAACTTGTTTCCTAACTAATCATCCACCGCCTTTGACTCACAATGTTTCCTAATCAAAGTTGGAAACAAAGAGTTTGGCCGCCTTTGACCAATTCAAGGCACCAACTCAACAAATCTCCACCTTGACTTGAATTGTCTCGTCAACATCAGTTGCTCCTCTTCTCGTAAATAAAGCTACGTCTTCTCCGCACCAGATGTCTCTCGTTACAGAGAATCACTGGACCCCCACCGGGTCTGACATGCCCATAAGGGCCTCACTGGCTCAAGATGTTGAGCAATTCCAGACAATGCTGGAACTTGCTCTTCGAAACCGGCTTGGTGAACATATATGCGGGGTTGTTAGCAGTCCCGACCTTCATCACCTTGATCCTGCTTTCAATTCTCAGAAAGTGATACCTGACGTCAATATGCTTGGTCCTCTCATGATGAACCAGGTCCTTAGTCAAGCAAATTGCACTCAAGCTGTCACAGTAGACTATCGCTTGATCTTGAAGTAGCCCTAGATCATTGACCATTCCCTTAAGCCAAATTGCCTCCTCTGCTGCTTCCGTTAGAGCCATATACTCCGCCTCCGTCGTCGAAAAAGTCACCGTCGGCTGTAGTGTCGCCTTCCAACTCACAACAGATGCTCCCAGAGCAAATACATAGTCCGTCATTGATCTTCTACTATCAACATCGCCTGCATAGTCCTCATCCGAGAAACCAGCTACCAAGATGTCTTCATTAGCCCCATAACATAGGCCAATGTCTGACGTACCCTTAAGGTACCTAGATGTGCGCTTCACCGCCTGCCAATGGTCCTTCCCTGGATGAGCCATAAAACGACTAACCACACTAACAGCGAATGCTATGTGTGGTCGAGTACATACCATAGCATACATGAGGCTTCCAACTGCGCTAGCATATGAAACCTTGGACATGTACTCCTTCTCCTCCTCAGTCTGAATGGTGTACATTCCCAGCTTGCTGTTAGTTTCCATAGGAGTATCTATAGCTTTAGCTGATAACATCCCGAATCTTGCTAATACCTTCTTGATGTATCCCTGCTGTAATAATAAAAGCTTCTTCTTCTTCCTATCTCTATAGATCTCAACTCTCAATATCTTTCGAGCATCTCCCGGATCCTTCATCTCAAATTCCGTGCCAAGGGACCTCTTCAGTTCTCTGATGTCCTTGATATCCCGAGTTTCAATCAGAATATCATCCACATACAGAATTAGGTAAATATGTGATCCACCATGCAACTCTTTATGATACACGCAACAATCATACTCGCACTTGTGGTAACCAATCTTCAACATGAAGCTGTTAAACCTCTTGTACCATTGTCGCGGTGACTGCTTAAGTCCGTAGATAGATCTCTTCAGCTTGCACACATATTCTTATTTTCCGGGAATTTGGAACCCCTCCGGTTGGCTCATGTATATTTCCTCCTCCAACTCTCCGTGCAGGAAAGCTGTCTTGACATCCAATTGCTCAGGCTCTAGGTCGTGGTGTGCCACTAAAGCTAGTAACACCTGGATAGAATTATGTCTGACCACCGGTGAGAAGATCTCGTTGTAGTGAACTCCCTCTTTCTGACTGAACCCTCTTGCAACTAGCCTTGCCTTATACTTGATGCCCTCCCTAGCTGTAGTTCATTCCTTTCTTCTGAAGACCCACTTGCAACTGACTATCTTCCTTCCCGCTGGCAATTTAACAAGCTCCCAAGTCGAGTTCTTGCTAAGAGACTCCATCTCTTCTCCCATCGCGGAAATCCATTGTGCTGAATCAGAACTAGATATAGCGGCCTTGTAGGAGGATGGCTCGTCCTCTACCTCTTCCGCTACCTGTAATGCATATCCCACCATACTATCATTTCTGTATCTCGCCAGAGGCTTGATGAATTTTCTTTGTCTTCCCACCGCAATACTCTGATGATCCGGTTCCTCTGGTAGAGACGCATCTTCACTATCAGACTCTTCTGCTTCTTCCTCTTCGGCTTCCGGTGGTGGTGTAGGGATTTCAGAATCATTAGGATCAGTATGATCCGACTCTCCCTCCACCTTCTTCTCTGCATCCCCAAGCTCCACCTTGATAACTCTCTTTTAGGAGTTATTATTATTCTTCCATATTACTTGTATTAGGCTTATTTCACATGATTTATATGTTATATTTGCACAAATATGTGAATTTGACGATTTATAAGCCTAAGAGTCAAAAGTTGTGTTTCTAGCTTATTTGAGCATGATTTCTCTCATATTTGCGATGATAATTGCACGGGTAGTATTTTGTTTTGTTTCTCAGGTAAAATAGGTGACATAGAGCTTATGAGAAGCTTGGATATGCTTGGGAGGGAGCTATATGAAGAGGAGAAAAGAAGACGCAAAGACGAAGAAAAGTTGAAAAAATCACTCCTAACCGGCCTGTACTATTTTCAATGCTCAGAAAAATATATACATAATTTGGGAGCAAGGCCTGCTCCATTTGAAATTAGACATCCAGAGCTTTCCAACGATATATGGTAGGCCGGAAGACGAGTCCGTATGAGGGAGATATAGTCCGCACAAAATCAGCTTACAATTTTGTCCGGGAATTACAAACTGGAGGGGCTGAAGTGCAAATTCGGCCAAAGTTCATTAAAAAACGTGCCCAGGCCTTATGAAGCAAACTCTCAGACCTAAAAGAGAGACGAAAGCTGCTGGAGGAAGGGAGGAGACAGCTCCCAAGCCATTAGAGAGCCCGGATTCCCGCCGGATCAAGGATTCATCGTTTGATCTCTCTATCTCTCTTGTTTTTGATGAATACTTAGAAATTCTTTGTTGTATTCCCAACTATGAGTAGTTAAACTTTCTATTCGGGATATCTCATAGGTATCTAGGGTTTGAACACCATGTTGGTGATTTATGAATCTTTTTCATGCTTTTAGCTTAATTGAATATGTTTTTCTTAGCTATGCTTGATTTATGTACTTAATTCTATCGTTTCTATTGTTTGAGCTCTCAATAGGATGATTATAGGTATAGGATGTTATAGGAATCAACATTCTCTACTGGGAAACTTGAATCAAGCACTAGCCGTATCTAGGGTTGAGGAATCTTGCTAGTTAGCTAGAACTAAGAGTAGATCACAACAACATAATCCTTATTTGAACTTGAGTAGGCTAGAGGAATCAGGTACAAGAGTTTGAATATAGGCTTTGGTTGAGGAATCTTCAAAGCATAGGTGCTCGTTTGGCTAAGTAAAAGACGTTCTTGTTACTTGAACATAAATCATAAGTGTTGTGAGATCCCTAGTGAACCCGAAGAGATATCCTGAACTTTTCCTCATATCAACTAAATCAATTTTAATAATTAGCCTGTTATATAATTTTTTGTAGATTAGTTCAACAAACTCACGCGCTTTGCCCACATAAAGTTAATAAGTCATAACTAGTTTACGAGAAGTCCTTTGGGTTCGACAAACCCGGATTTACCGGATATTACTACACGCGACAACCCTACACTTGCGGTTGGATCGTGTCAAGTTTTTGGCGCCGTTGCCGGGGACTTCGGTTGAATTAGTTAGAATTATTAGCTTTAGTGATTTTTTTTGTTATTTTCTATTCTTATTACCTCACGGTATTACTTGAGATTTTATGTGTGCAGGCATTCAACTCTAAGCATGGAGGATGAGAAATATCGCCGTTTTGCGAGCATATTTGAAGCATGCAACCTTGCATATGGGAAATTCGTGAAAGAGTGCCATGTGAATGGCATTAGAGAGAGGGTAGTCATGGAGATACAACGTTATACCTTTCGTCCTAATGACTCAACCCCTCCCACTAAGTTACTCTTCTTCCTTGGTTGCATGCTTGAAGAGATGATTCCTAATGTGGAGGAATGGAGACAACGAGCAACAAGAATGGGAATGGAGACAACACACATGGACGCACAATTTGTTCTCCATTCAAATCAAGAGGATGCTCCAACCATTCCAACGCTTAAAGAAGAGGATGATGAGACATTGTGCATCCCAAGTTGTCCACGCATAGATTCATTGCTTGAGTCAAGTATGATGGAGAAGCATGATGCGGTTTTTAGTGAGATTGAAAGTTGTCTTCGAGGAATCAATGTTGATGAGCTTGACACTCCGGTCGCAAATTTGATGGAGCATCTCGAGTTTGAGATCATTGAAGATGAACAAGACGCCGAAATTGAATTTGTTGATGATTCGAGTTCTTCAAACAAAGGAGATAAAGGTACTCAAACATTCATAGTTTATGATTAATCTCTTGATGCTTCAATTAAGATACCACAAATTGAGAAAACGGCCAATAAAGATATCAATCTCTTCTCGCGACATAGGAGGCTTGAGCTTATTTTTGAAATCATTGTGATATATATGCTCACGAATTGGAAGAAGAAGAAAAAGTTTACGGCGAGCTTCTACTTTTGCAACACTTACTCTGTGTTGTTGAAACATTCACACTCTTTGAAATATGAAAGCTTGCTTGAGAAGAGAATGATCGAGAAGAGGTGGTGGAAGAAGAAGAAATGGCGAGAAAAGCTTCTTTCGGAGCAGCAGGGGTGGTATATGTGTTCTGCAACTGTGAAAAATTTATTGATTACCAGCAGCAGGGGAGGTATTTGTCAATTTCAGA
This sequence comes from Linanthus parryae, assembly GCA_023055425.1. Classification (NCBI taxonomy): domain Eukaryota; kingdom Viridiplantae; phylum Streptophyta; class Magnoliopsida; order Ericales; family Polemoniaceae; genus Linanthus; species Linanthus parryae. The sequence continues at coordinate 17,711,089 of JALGPY010000012.1, read as the reverse complement.
AGTTCAGAAACTATTCACTTGACTCCCCGTGTTGCAACGCAAAAGTTCCCTTATGTGTTTACACAAAATTGACAGAGACGATTTTCTAACCCTGCCATCGCCACCATCATCCTCTCCTCCGATTACCCAGCCACCGGCGACCTTGAACCTGCAACTCCGCCCAATTCCAATCTCCCCATGAAATCACCGATTAGGACCTCTTTCTCTCACCGGCGTTCATCCATCGGACCTCCCCCATCAACCCGTGAACCCTCCAATCCTCTCTGCAAAACCCAGCGGCCAAGAACCCCAATCCTCCATTAACAACTACCGGCAACAACTCAGAACCTCGCCACCACCGCTGTTCTAGCCCGATTACCACTCACCGCCCAAACCCATCCCTCTCTCTGATTCGACCCATAAACCGCGACCAGGAACCCACAAACCCATGAACTCTCCTCATGCAATCATCGCCTCCACCATAGTTGACCACAATCGAAGCCCGAATAGCCCCAGCCACCATCACTGATTTGTGACCTCAAACCGCCGACTGAAACCCATCCATACTGCTACAAATTCCGGCAAAAAGCTCGGCCGAAACATGGAACCTGACCCGACTCACTCTCTCGATCGACTTCATCACCGAAGCGCCTGTCAGCCATTGAAACTGGCCAACTCCAAAAGCCTCCAACAACCCACCCTAATCAGCCATCGCAGACAACCCAGACACAAACCAACATCGGCCACAGAAACCCCCAATTTCCCCCTCTGTAATATTATTTCAGCACTAAAAAAAAAGTGGCAACAACTGGGTTGTTAAAAAAAAAGGGAGAATGGAAGGGTGCTGTGACCCATCCTAACAACAAGGGTGTTGGGAGTTACTAGGTGTTTAGTGAGCTGTTTGATGGGTTTCAGAATTGATGAGAAAGAAGAAAGTGTGTTTCAAAAGAAGAAAATTGATAGCTCAGAAAAGATTATTATGCAGCAGCTGATATGGATTAGCCCAAGTTCGAAATTGGATGGGAATTTGAGAAGACATCGACTCCGGTGTGTTACTTGCGCATTCGACCGTTACGGGAACTCACATTACGAGCTCGGGGATTCTTTGTTACTTTTTCGTTAGCAACCGATCAATCGACCCCTGTGTGTTCCACACACTCGACCGCAAGGGAGCTTGTATTGTTCTGGACAATGTTTGCTTGGGGATTGTTCTTGCTATCTCAGTGAGCACATATCAGGATTTTATTTTGACTACTTTGTCACGGTGCATAGTCGCAAAAGGTAAGTGTGGGGGTAGTAAACGGTGATTTGAGCATGATTTCTCTCATATTTGAGTTGGCTAGTAAACGGTGATTTGAGCATGATTTCTCTCATACTTTGAGTTGGCTAGTAAACGGTGATTTGCTCGGGACGAGCAAAAGGTAAGTGTGGGGGTATTTGATAACTCTCTTTTAGGAGTTATAATTATTCTTCCATATTACTTGTATTAGGCTTATTTCACATTATTTATATGTTATATTTGCACAAATATGTGAATTTGACGATTTATAAGCCTAAGAGTCAAAAGTTGTGTTTCTAGCTTATTTGAGCATGATTTCTCTCATATTTGCGATGATAATTGCACGGGTAGTATTTTGTTGTGTTTCTCAGGTAAAATAGGTGAAATGGAGCTTATGAGAGGCTTGGATATGCTTGGGAGGGAGCTAGATGAAGAGGAGAAAAGAAGACGCAAAGACGAAGAAAAGTTGAAAAAGTCACTCCCGACAAGCTTGTACTATTTTCGATGCTCAGGAAAATCTATACATAATTTGGGAGCAAGGCCTACGCCATTTGAAAGTAGACATCCAGATCTTTCCAACGATATATGGTAGGACCAAAAACGAGTCCGTATGAGGGAGATATAGTCCGCCCAAAATCAGCTTACAATTCTGTCCGGGAATTACAAACTGGAGGGGCTGAAGTGCAAATTCGGCCAAAGTTCATTAAAAAACGTGCCCATGCCTTATGAAACGAACTCTCAGACCTAAAAGAGAGACGAAAGCTGCTGGAGGAAGGGAGGAGACAGCTCCCAAGCCATTAGAGATCCCGGATTCCCGCCGGATCAAGGATTCATCGTTTGATCTCTCTATCTCTCTTGTTTTTGATGAAAACTTAGAAATTCTTTGTTGTATTCCCAACTATGAGTAGTTAAACTTTCTATTCGGGATATCTCATAGGTATCTAGGGTTTGAACACCATGTTGGTGATTTATGAATCTTTTTCATGCTTTTAGCTTAATTGAATATGTTTTTCTTAGCTATGCTTGATTTATGTACTTAATTCTATCGTTTCTATTGTTTGAGCTCTCAATAGGATGATTATAGGTATAGGATGTTAGAGGAATCAACATTCTCTACTGGGAAACTTGAATCAAGCACTAGCCGTATCTAGGGTTGAGGAATCTTGCTAGTTAGCTAGAACTAAGAGTAGATCACAACAACATAATGCTTATTTGAACTTGAGTAGGCTAGAGGAATCAGGTACAAGAGTTTGAATATAGGCTTTGGTTGAGGAATCTTCAAAGCATAGGTGCTCGTTTGGCTAAGTAAAAGACGTTCTTGTTACTTGAACATAAATCATAAGTGTTGTGAGATCCCTAGTGAACCCGAAGAGATATCCTGAACTTTTCCTCATATCAACTAAATCAATTTTAATAATTAGCCTGTTATATAATTTTTTGTAGATTAGTTCAACAAACTCACGCGCTTTGCCCACATAAAGTTAATAAGTCATAACTAGTTTACGAGAAGTCATTTGGGTTCGACAAACCCGGATTTACCGGATATTACTACACGCGACAGCCGTAAACTTGCGGTTGGATCGTGTCACACCTCCACGGAGTTCTTCAACATATGACTCTCATCAAAGACTACACTTCTGCTAAGTATAATCTTGTTGTCTGCCCATATCTTGTATCCCCTCACACATGTTCCGAAACCCATGAACACTCCCTTCTTAGCTCTTGGTTCTAGTTTGCCATTATCAACGTGATAATAGGCAACACAACCAAAAACTCTCAAATCCAAATAATCCACTGCTCTACCGGACCAGACTTCCACAGGAATCTCGCATCCTATACCTGTGTGCGGGCTTCGATTTATGAGATAGCATGCCATGGAAACTGCCTTTCCCCAGAAACCTCTAGAAAGACCTGCATTCGAAAGCATGTACCTTGCTTTCGAGTGTCTGATTTATTCTCTCGGCTATACCGTTCTGCTGCGGTGTGTGCCGAACGGTGCGATGGCGTGTTATTCCATGATCCTTGCAGAATCCATCAAACTCTGATGAACAAAACTCTAAGCCATTGTCCGTGCGCAGCCTCTTCACCTTCTTTCCCACCTGATTCTCTACTAGCGTCTTCCACTCCTTGAATCTTACGAAGGCTTCACTCTTGTGCTTCATCACGAATATCCAAGTCATCCTGGAGTAATCGTCTATGATGCTCAGAAAATACATATACTCGCCAATCGCCTCGAATCGAGATGGACCCCATCAATCCGAATGGATATAATCAAGAGTACCTTTCGTTCTATGAACCGCCTTAGGGAACTTGCTACGTTGTAGCTTCCCATACACTGAGTGCTCACAAAACCCTAGGCTCTTGGGCGCATTCCCGGTGAGATATCCCTTCTTGTGAAGTTCCTGCATTCCACGTTCACTCATATGACCGGGCCTCATATGCCACAACTTAGTTAGATCAGATTTCTTAATCTCGGCTGAGACAACTCCAGCAGAACCTGTGATCGTCGAACCTTGTAACATGTACTAAGTCCCATTCTTGACTCCCCTGAGAATCACCTTAGAACCCTTGCAGACTTGTAGATATCCACCTTCACCTTTGAAATTGTATCCCTTGCTGTCGAGTAGACTCAAGGAGATCATATTATTCTTAATAAGTGGTACGTGCCTGACTTGCTCTAAAGTACATAACTTCCCTTCATTCGTATTTAATCTAACTGAGCCGCTCCCAATCACCTTACAGACGGCTCCGTTTTCCATGTAAACAGACCCTCCATCCGTTTGGTTGTACGTCGAGAATAGCTCCTTGTTAGAGCAAATATGATAGGAAGCTCCGGAATCAAGGACCCACACATTCTAAGAGTGTGTGACAACATCCGCCATTAGAACGTAATCATCCTCGGACGAGTTACCTTGTTCAGCTAAGGCTGCGGGTCCGTTCTGCCCCTGTTGTCCTCGTTTCAGGAAATCTCTCTTCCAATGCCCCTTTTCCTTGCACCAAGCATAGACATCCTTTGGAAACTTAGAACCAGAAAACCGCGTTTTCTTGTTCTTCTTACCCTTCTTGCTTACCCCCTTCGCCATCAGTCTGGAGGCATGGTCTACTGTACCTGTGCCTGCAACCTTATGGCACAACTCTCTAGCATGGAGTGCCGATCTGACTTCCTCTAGAGATAAGTCATCCTTGTTCACAATGAATGACTGCACGAAGTTCTCATACGATGGAGGTAACGAGATCAACAACAATAGTGCGGCATCTTCATCACCCACATTCTCGCCAATATTACGCAAATAAAGGAGAATTGTGTTCAATTGATCAAGATGGTATTTGAGAGTCGTACTTTCGAGCATCCGCAAAGTGAAGAGCATTTTCTTTAGCATCAACTTGCTAGTGAGACTCTTCTTCATGTAGAGACTCTCCAACTTGAGCCAGAGCTTCGCTGCTTCCTTCTGATCTGCGACCTCGATGATCACATCATCCGATAAGCACAACATAATGTTTGAATGTGCCTTCTCCTCCATTGCCTTGAACTCCGCTGATGCAACATTCATGCCTCCCTTGTCCGCGGTCAAAGGTGCCCACAAGCCTTCCGATTTGAGCAAAGCCTCCATCTTTATCTTCCACAGACTAAAGCTGTTCCCTCCTGTGAACCTGTCGATCTTCAACATCGATCCGGACATCGTTCTTGGTGGATCTTGAACCCTAGTCGCGTGCTCCACCTAGATCGCAAAACCCTAGCTTTGATTTCACCAAGTTGTGAAACCCTAGCTTTGCTCCGCCTTGATCTTGATCTTGAAACACCGTCAACCTTGGCTCTGATACTAGTTTGTTATGACAAACCACCTCACGAACGAAGAACGAATAAAAGAAGAACACGGGATTTTATGTGGTTCGCTAGCAAAATATTTGTTAACTACCTCCACGGCGGAAAGGCACTCTTTATTCACTTAAGAGGAACAAGACTACAAGAATGTTTTTGCATACCTAATAATGTGACTACTAGGTTCTTTATATAGTGCTAGGAAATCCCTAAAGTTTCCAAATCCGATTTGGAAACAAACTTGTTTCCTAACTAATCATCCACCGCCTTTGACTTCCAATGTTTCCTAATCAAAGTTGGAAACAAAGAGTTTGACCGCCTTTGACCAATTCAAGGCACCAACTCAACAGGTTGGATGGGATTAATCGAGTAGTTTCTTAATTGAGACCGCTATTTGAGCAAAACAACATACTTTTAGGACCAAAATAGCTTAACATTCATAACAGTGTCAAATCCACTAGTGGTACTCATGGGCGGAGCCATGTAGAGAAATAGGGTACTTTAAAAAATTGCAATTTTACCATGTATTTTGTGAAATTAATTCGTTTTAGCCCCCACTAAAATTACTAAATAACGTCCACTGTATACGTTTATCCATTAGAATTTTCTGACACTGGAGTTTAGCACCTACTGTGGCAAAATTCTGGCTCCGCCACTGATACAAATGATTTCAATTAAGTACTTGTGACTAACTTTCATCAATTAAGTACTGTCAACGGGCCGGTTCCGGGCAGACTCATGTCGGGTCAGACCTGAACCACGCAGAAAATACCCCAACGCAAAACAGGACCGTGAATTCTCAAAATCGGTGGGTCTAGAACCGAGATAACCAGCAACCCGTGGGTCCAAACCCATGACCCTTTGTAGACACGCGAGTAACCACCAGTTAGTTAATGTTCTTATGAAGCTGAATCCGCACCCTCGTGGTTGCGTTTTAGAAGACTCGTGGAGAGAGAGAGATGTGAGAATCATAATAGTTATCGAGAGGGGGGGGATTAAGGAACATAGAGAGATAACAATGTAGGGAACGACGTAGGAGAATTAATGTGAGAGATAGAGATAAGGAATGGAAAAGATCTGGTGACTAAGGAGAGAGAGAATTAACAGAGAGAGACGAGAGAGAGGGGGATTACGCGAGAGATCATGAAAATTGGAGAGAGAGAGAGAGAGAGAGAGAGAGAGAGGAGAGAATTAAGGAAGAGACAATCCTGATGATTAAGGAGAGTGGAAATTAAGCCGGGAGAGACGTGTTTAGAAAGGTAAAATCCATGAGATAAAAAGATGAGAGAATCAAGGGAAGGGGGGGGGGGGGGGGTGGAGAGAGAGAGAGAATTAAGAGCAAAGTTCCTGAGAGGACCGGTTCAATCGCATGTTTATTTAATAATATATATTTATAATTTTTTACACAAAAAAACAAACATAATAGAAAATAGCCAAAAAAATACTTGAATGTTTTAATTTGAAACTTATTTAGCGCTGTAATATTTTTATAATAATAGCTATGTTTAAAGAAATAAGCAAACACACAAAAATAATTATTGTGGTAAAAAAAATATATATTGAGGTATTGTATTATATATAAAAATGTTGATTCACATTAACAAATTGGCTCTTCAACCCGACCGGTTCACTAATTGGACCGCAAAAACCGGCCGGTTTTTTACCGATTTTGACCGGTTCTTGCATATGACGTCTGATTTACGAACCAAACCGTTCACCGTCCAGTTCGGTTTTTTAAACTATGATTAAGAGGATAGAGAGTGTATAGAGATTTTCACGAGACGATTAACAAGAGAGAAATGAACATCAGTAAAATTCGTAGAGAGATTTTCAATAACATTGATTAACGTATATGGGTCTTGGGTCGCTCGATGGGTAGTTGGTTCCAACCCAGACTCAAACCATCAAAATCAAGTTCCATTAATTCTGGGCAGCTACGTGAATTTGCGGTTTTGGGTTTGTGGTTCTAGGTCGTTTACTGTTTGGGTCGGGTCTCCCCTGAGTTGGAACCGACCCATTGACAAGTCTAGGCCGGAGGAAGATGATTAATTTTCGGCAAGTTCTGAAGAACTAGAAGGAACGAACCTTGTTCTTTGCAGGAAAGTAGGTCTTGATTGCATCCACAACCCAGACAATCTCGTGCTGCACTATGAGTTGCTTTCTTCTACCTCAAGAGCTATGTGAAAAATTGGAAGCAACAATTACCAAATTATGGTACGGAAATATTGACAACAAAATTAGAATGTGTTGGATTTTGAAAGAAAATAACTGGAATTATCAAAGTTGGCGTGCAGTTTGGGGGCTGCACAATTTCAGAAATTTAAAAGTGGCAAAATCTGCTAAACAATATTGGAGACTTCTACATAAGCTAACTGTCACTAACGGTCCAAGTTGCAAACATTTTTTTAGAATTACATCATATTGGCAGGTTCGACCCGGGACTCATGCAGGTCAAACGCTCTACCATTGAGATAGCACCCATTTCCCCAAGTTTCAAACATACATATTATGCATCTAAAGGTTTATTAAATGAAAGAACCGATAGAGAAACTTTAATTTTTGGAGAAGCGCCATGGCTGGGAAAGTATCATCGAAAAATGCACAATGTAGAATTAGGGAATTGTCAAAATGTAAATGCACACAAAGATCCATGGCTCCTAACACCATGATCGTTAAGACCAATAACCCAAAACTAGAGCAATCATAGAGTCAAATTCATTCAAGCAAAACCCATACATGTGATTTGGATAAACTCCAAATCACTTTCGCATTTTCGAACAAAACTAGCCACATGATGTTCGTAACCGAATCATATTTAATTCTGCAGATTGCAAGTCCATGTGTATTTATAGCCTTTGAAACCCATGTCGAACAATTCATTGTCAACAAAAGCTGACCTGAACTGTTGGGTGAGTTGAGCATCTGCTAGATTACTCCTTCTTTCTCGTCCACATACGTGATGGCATTGAAATCACACACACCATGGAATATCAACAGAATTCTTTAACTATTAATCACGTAATTGGAGTTATATTCTATAGTGATTATCTATCGATCTACTTGATTACCGACGTGTTTTAATGCATTTTTGGCCGGATTATGGAAATATTTGAAAATTAGAGCTTTATGTGCATTATTGAGAAGTCCTAACGTTTTTCGCATTCGTTGAGCATTTTATATGTTGGATATAATCCCTGTTTGTTAGTGTTGTGTTCTGAGGTACCAAAGGCTTGGTGAGTTGGTAGGGAGTGAAAACAAACCTCAGAAATAATTAGAATAAAATAAAATGGCCAAAGAGTGAAGTGAAGATCAAGAAAGAAGATAAAAACGATCTCCGAAAGCTAAGGAATGCCCGGGTAAAGAATGAGGAAGAAGAGGAGCAATGAAAGATCAAGAACCTGAATATTTTTTCAAGGCAATGAGCTCCCATGAGCAAATTGAGATTCATTAGTTACAAAAAAAATTCATTTTCAGTTTTTATTTTAAGGACCCCTTTGGTCATTTTCTTTACTGTGATAAAATTATAATGAATTAAATTGAAGTTTTGTTCTTTATGTTTTGGTACGAAGTCGGCGATCTACTCCTTCACAATGAGGCACAATTCCTCGTGCGAGGACATCTTAGCGGTTGGACTTCTGCCAAAATCGCTGGATGTTATAGGTAGCGAGGATTTGGTCAGCGGAAACCATTTATTTGGTATAATGGCCGGAAAAGCGGAAATGAAACCGAAACTCCGGCGAACCATGCCACATCTTAAATACATATCAATTGGACTGGTGTGAATGCAGGGTTTTGACGCCGAACTGAATCCGGTATTTTTTGGGAGCAGCAAGAAGCAAAAAACAGAAAACAAAATCATGAAAGAACCCCTCTAAGTCAGAGAAATCTCCATGTTTTCTGGAAAAAAATTAGTAATCAATAAACTATAGAAATAAGTACAAAAGTCGGACTTTAATAGCCAAAAAACTGAATTTTGCAAAATGTGGCAAAGAACGTGTAATCATTCTAAATAAAGTTCTAAATAAAATTAATACTTAGGAAACGATTCATCCCAATGGGTTTCAAACGAGATCCTAATTGACAACGGAAATAATACTTTAAAATAGAAATTTTATGATTTCGACCTTTTAACGAACGAATTTGGTCAAATCAGGGTGGTGCTCGTGACAAAGTTACGAGTTCTTCTTAGATTATTGTTTCCAGTCAAAACAAGGTACGACTTGATCCAAATCTTCAAGCCTTCAACTATGTCCCTAATTCTGCGTCTGGGTCGAATGGTCTTTTAGAATTTTACGAGAATTTCCATGAAATTTATCCCTCATCAGTCACTCCCTCTTCAAAAGAACTCGTCCTCGAGTTCAAATTAGGATATTGGATGAATGAATCCATCATAGACGGATCAAAATAAAGAGATGAAAACTTGCTTGGAAAAACTAGGAACTTGCTTAATTTCTGTTTTTACATCTTCATTTGGAATAATAATATTTTATGGACACATTAACTTACATGGATATGACGTTACCTTATAGAGAACGGGAACTTCATAAGAGTCCTCACAATACTCCATGATAAACACTTCATCCTCATTGCCCTAATCATCGTAAACATGGGGTTTTGTCCAATCCACCTCACACTCACATGATGATGAAATACACTCATAAAATATTCCATCATATGAAGTATCTTCGACTTGCTCTCCAACTATATCATCTTCTTCGCTGAAAATGTTGAAGAAGTCATGGGGTTGTGTCGTACCTGAGTAATCTGGCAAATAGCTCTTTGACTCGCTCCTCCATAACGCTCGTTCCGACCATCGAAATAGGCGTTTAACCGGATCTAGAACGCAGGCCGCCAATCATGATTCAAGGCCCTGTGAACCTTGAAATTATGTGACGCCAAACATCGGGTTTGCTTTTCTACTTGTCCCTGCAAAATACCGCATACCAGTTACTACACATCAGCATGCGACACCAAATACACAAACACCGTGATTTAACAATCACCATATATTCAACATATAGCTAAAAAGCTATAAAATTTACACCAGCAGTATAAACAGGTATAGACTGTAACTGCAGAGATTTCGAAGATTTCCCCTACCTCATTCAGAACCCACAAACATAAATTTTTGAGTCCGAAAATATGTGACTCTCAAAAGGAAAATAGATTCTCAGCCAAGAAGAAAATGGTTCTCTTGTAACTCTCTGCTTCATGCCAAGAAACCCCCTAATTCTCTTCTCTGCAATGGTTTCCTCTAGTTGAAGGAACTAAAATTCTCCTGCAATTCAAGTTTAGGCCGACCCTCTTTTTCTCTCTCTGTTTGTCTGTCTGTCTGTCTGTCTGTCTGTCTCTCTCTCTCTGCCAAAACTCCTTGGCTTTAACATTGTGACCTGCCTCCGCAAATGCCGGTGTTGCCTCTACATATCTTGTTTTTGCCTTAGCAGATCTTGTATCATCATAACGTCTTGTACGTTACGTTTCCGTTGGGGGGCTTCCTCAGCCGGAACCTGTCAGCATATGCTAGAACGTCCACACACCATTATTGATGACGATCGATATTCTTCCCACATAGCTCCGAGATCTATTACCAACGGAAGCCGAACTTATTCAGGCATTATTTTAGCAGCAGCAAGAAGCAACGAACAGAAAGGAAATCATGAAAGAGCCTCTCTAGGATTCACAGAAAAGTCCATTTTTTATGGAAAAAAATTAATAATCAATAAACTGTTGAAATTAGTCCACAAGTCGGACTTAAATAGCCGGAAAAATTTAATTTACCAAATTTGACAAAAATCCTAAAATCATTCTAAATAACAATTCTAAATCATTTGACAAAAATCCTAAAATCATCTAAATAACAATTCTAAATCAAAATAAAAATGAGGAAAAAAGAATCCAAATCGGATTTAAAACAAGATCCTAATTGACAACGAAAATAATACTTTAAAATACAAAATTAATGATTTCGGCCTTCAAATGGACGAATTTGGCCAAATGAGGGTGTTGCTCGTGACAATATCATGAGTTCTTCTTCGAACATTGTTTCCAGTCACAATAAGAAACGACTATCACAATCTTCCAAGCCTTCAACTCTGCCATAATTCTGTGTACTGACTAGAATTTTCATGAAATTTCTCTTGCATCAAGTCTAGACTCAGTGTTTATATTCTTAGTCACTAGATCCTCCTAGCTTGTATATAAAGAAGGTAAGAGTTGAGCTTATACACATGAACAAGACTAATACTTACTGTCTCTCTTAATTGTCTCCTCATATCTTTAATTTATTGGCTGCACCACACTTTTTCAATTAGGGCAGTGAACTGCAAAATGTTGTACAATAATATTTCGCAAATGTTCTGGCATAGGACGTTTGTGGGAATCAATAAAGCATAACCCACCACTCATCGCAAATTACAAACGATTTAATTTAGTACTATTAATTGAATAAACAGAAGAGAAAAAGTACAAGTTTTATAGATGGACAAAGAAAATAATGGATAGCAACAAAGATCTTCACTTATCTAAGGCAACCTAACAAAGGGTCATGGTCACTGATAGTTCACCAAATCCACCATAAACCTTGAGGTCCCATCTTGCCTAGAGATTCTCACATTCTTATAGTATTTATTCTCCTTTAAAGAAATAGAATTTTGGAACTTTATTGAATGGCAAAACTCAGGGAATGTTGGATTCCCCTCGGTTACTATGCCTTTGCTACCTCATTCCCCACTATAGATATAAAAATCACATTTCTTTCAAAGTACTCCTAGTAGAAAAAAATACCATCCAAAATGGTAAATAAAATAAAACAAAAATTTCAGCATGCATATCTTTTTAGATAATGTTGTTTTTTTCTCCACTCGTGTTTTTTAAGACTCTAGTAGCAAATAAGAGGTGTTCGTGTACGATCCCATGTCTCGTGTAGCTAGTTAAGTAGCGACAATGTTTTCACAGTTTCAAAACTAGGAAATTCCTCAAAATGGGAAAACAAGTATTTGGATTTTCGACTCGTGAACTTGTTCAAGAACTGCCCGGTGTGTTTTATTGCGAGTATGATTAAGTTGTTCCTGATCCTATTAAATTTCTTTATGTCATAATCATGCCCTTCATAAATAGGCAATATTGTGCGAATGATCATTTTTTTTATTGTTTACTTGAAAATCAAAAATATAATAATAAAAAAAATCCCTAACCTTGAATCTCATTATAAAATTCTACTTATTAAACATAGCAAGGCCAGGAAACCTGCACTGCAGTTCTCCGGGAAATATGCATGACCAACCTGTGAAGGATTTTGGTGGTATCATATGCTAACAAAACACCTATCATTTTCTTTTGCCCTTTGTCTTCTTCTTCTTCACTACATTTACCTTATCTAGGCAAATGGATTACACACAACCAGAAACAAATCATGTCATACTTTCTAGTTTCTACCATCTCAATCTCTTTATCTATTTTCTTGATAAAATGGCCATTTTACACGCACCTTGCCTTAATCAATGGAGTCCTGAAGTAAATGACTAGTTAAACATTCTAGTATAGTTTTTCAATAAAGGTGTTATAGAGTAATTTTTTACTCTTTTCTTTTTCTTTTTTGTATTGGCCTGACCCAATGACAGGCATGCTACTTCACTTTATGCTACACCAAAAGAGACTGATGAGAGTGCTCTCTCTTTTTTGGTCTCTGACAGATGATTTTCAGTAGAAAGCATTCCACTCATGGAAATTACATTGATGTAGAAAAGAAGCCATTTGGGAGATTGGTCTTCAATCTAAGATTCTTTTTCCTTCTTCAACCAAACTCTTCTGGTTTTTGCTTGGAATAGTTTCTTTTGTAAGCTTTCATGGGAATGAGAGGAGGGACAAGAGTAGAAGATTTGTTCTGGGTTGTGACATTCCTCTTGGTATTAGCTTCTGCAAATTGCTTGCTTTCTCCTAAGGGTGTCAACTTTGAAGGTAAGAGGTTGTTTTTTCTGTATAGCTCTAGTGGTGGTGGATTTATTCAGTTTCTTGATTTGGGTTTTTGATGTTTCAGTGCAAGCTTTAATGGGTATCAAAGCTTCTCTAATGGATCCTCACGGTGTTCTTGATAATTGGGATGGTGACTCTGTTGATCCATGTAGCTGGACAATGGTCACTTGTTCTGCTGAGAGCCTAGTCATTGGCCTGTAAGTCCTAATCTAAAGCTGTTTATCTTTCTGCTGTTTCATCTTCTTTTACTCAATCCAAACATAGTCTCAGCCCATGTTCGGCATCCGAGGTTACATTCCAATTGGAAATTTAAATATTTGTTTCATCGCTTACATTCGCTTTTACAGCACCCACACACAGTTTCAGCTGAAAACCTCCAGCTTAACTAAAATGAAAATCTCATTTCAAATGTAGTTTCTTTGAAGTGTTTCTGACATAGCATGATGGGTGTTTATTTATGAGTGACAGCATTGAAGTGATTGACAATGAAACAGCTCCAAGTTTATGCTAACCGCGTTCAACCTAGATTATTTTTGGCTCATACCAAACATATTTTGAACTTTTGGGCGATTAATTTTATTTTATTTTATTTTTATCTCAGATTATTTTCAGCTGATTGTTTAGATCTTTGTTACAGGGGGACTCCGAGTCAGAACTTATCGGGTAGACTATCTCCAAGCATAGGCAACTTAACAAACCTCCAGATAGTGTGAGTGTTCATGACTTATAAAACTCTCTTCTTCTTAAGAATTGGAATGCATCTCTATGTGTCGGTGTCACTATATAATGAAAATTGTGTGTTTTCAGGCTATTGCAGAACAATAACATTACAGGACCGATTCCAACAGATATTGGAAGGCTTACAAAGCTTCACACTCTTGATCTTTCTAATAACTTCTTCAACGGCGATGTTCCGTCTTCTCTAGGCAACTTGAGGAGTCTCCAGTACATGTAAGATCATTTGGGTTTTTTCCCTAATTTCATGAATTGAATTATAATTTTTCCCCTGAATTTGACATGGGTGAGATGCTGAAATATGTGCAGGAGACTTAATAATAACAGTCTCTCTGGAGCTATTCCAATGTCACTGGCCAACATGACACAACTAACTTTTATGTAAGCATCCCAGTGATTCATTTGTTACTAGTACTATGTAAAAAGTAGCATGAGTAAATTTGAAGTACTGATTAACATGGATTTGTTGTTTGATTGCAGGGACTTGTCTTACAACAACCTGACTGGCCCTGTACCCAGATTTCAAGCTAAAACATTTAAGTCAGTCATCTCTCTCTCTCTCTCTCTCTCTCTCTCTCTCTCTCTCTCTCTCTCTCTCTCTCTCTCTCTCTCTCTCTCTCTCTCTCTCTCTTCTCTCTCTCTCTCTCTCTCCTAACCTCTCTATTTGCATCTGGTATCACAGCATTGATGGAAACCCTATGATCTGTGGTAGAGGCTTGGGAAAAGACTGTTCCGGAACCACATTGATGCCAATGTCCATGCCACTGAATAGTTCACAAAGTATGGAAATGAGAATAAATCCCCACATTTAATCTTGAATCATTTTTCCCTCTTTTGAGTTATTCTAGTCAAAATCTCCGCGAACTGTTTGCATATTTTCTTATAGTGTTTCTTCTCTTTTGAAAACAGCATTACCTATGGGGAGGCCTAAGAGTCGTAAAGTTGCTCTTGCCTTGGGGTTGACCCTCGGATTCGTCTGTTTTCTCGTGTTCGTGGCCGGACTTCTGTTGCAGTGGAGGCAAAGACGAAAGCAACAAAGGTTTTTTGATGTTCAAGGTTAGTAACGAAACCAAATAAGTCGTTTTTGAACTAGCTGTTTAGCCTAGTGTTTAGGGCCCTGAGAGGCAGTTCATTGAGGTGTCGAGTTCGAGCCTCCCCGAAGCAGTAGTGTAGGTTAAAATATGTTTTATTATAATATAATTTATCTGATGTTTGGTGTACGTGGGAAAAGAAAAATACTACAAGTGGGTGCTAGCTCACTGGTAGAGCGTTTGAAGCCCCTGCATGAGGTCCTGGGTTCGAACCTGGCTATATATGTAATTCTCAAAATAGAAAAGAAAAGTACTAGGTTTTAAGACAAATGCTACTAGGTGAAATTGATTCCTAATTTGGTTGAGATGTTTCTTTGGAATTCCAGATAAGCATCATGAAGAGGTTTCCCTAGGAAACTTGAGGAGGTTCCAATTCAAGGAACTTCAGGTTGCGACTGAGAATTTCAGCAACAAGACAATGCTAGGACAAGGCGGATTCGGACTCGTTTACAAAGGCTATCTCCGAGATGGCACCGCCGTCGCTGTGAAGAGGCTGAAAGACGGCAGCACGGCGGGAGGTGAGCGACAGTTCCAAACAGAAGTAGAAATGATCAGCCTAGCAGTCCACCGCAACCTCCTCAGGCTGTATGGTTTTTGCATGACTTCCACCGAGAGGCTACTAGTTTACCCTTACATGTCCAATGGCAGCGTCGCTTCCCGTCTCAAAGGTAACAAATAACCCACAAATTAGCCATATCCACCAATATTAAGACCTTAAACAATAGAGCATCTCCAACAGCAAAACTGTCCTTGGACTAAATTTGAACCTGCCCTAAATTTTACACCAGCACTTTTTGAGTTGTTGCTCTAGCAGCTGGCATAAATATAGGCCACCGACATAATTTTATTACTTTATAGTTTTCATTATTAAACAATTATGTTACTATATCTAATAATTACCATACTTTAAAATTTCAATATCGAATTAAATAATTGAAGCGAGTTGAAGGTAATTCTTGCAAAAAAAAAAGATTTGTGTTTTTCATTTTTATTGTTGATAAGTATTTATAAATTTTTGAAATTTACCGCTGCTACAAAAATCCCGACGTTGGAGCAGAAGGAGAAGCTGAAACCATTAATTTTGAGTTTTAAATTTTTTTTACAGCAGATGCAATTGTCTTCCTTTTAGGCCAACTTTGATCGAGGCCAGGCGCAAATTTAGGCCACATTTTGCACCAGTTGTTAGAGCTGGTTTTGGGCAAAACTGGCATAAATTTGTGCCAAGGACTGTTTTTTAGGCCGGCTGGTGGATATGCTCTTACCCATGAATGGATTGTTGATTTTTTATCTAATTTCTTTTTGCAGCGAAACCAATCTTGGACTGGGGAACGCGGAAGAAAATTGCTTTGGGAGCTGCCAGGGGCTTACTATACCTCCATGAACAATGTGATCCAAAGATTATACATAGGGACGTCAAGGCTGCGAATATATTACTTGACGAGTATTGTGAGGCTGTAGTGGGAGATTTCGGACTGGCAAAGCTATTGGATCACCAAGATTCTCATGTAACAACAGCCGTTAGAGGCACCGTTGGGCACATAGCTCCTGAGTATCTCTCCACAGGACAATCTTCTGACAAAACAGATGTTTTCGGGTTTGGGATTCTCCTCCTTGAATTGATCACAGGACAGAGAGCCCTGGAGTTTGGGAAGGCTGCAAACCAGAAAGGAGTGATTCTAGATTGGGTAAAAACAGTTTAAAATAACAGCTTTTACAAGAATTTCATTTCCACCTCTATCTGTATAGTTCTTCACTAAAATCTTTGAAATATTTCACAGGTTAAGAAAATTCAACTAGAGAAGAAGCTTGAGTTGCTAGTGGATAAGGACTTGAAGAGCGAATATGACCGGATTGAACTGGAGGAAATAGTACAAGTGGCTCTATTGTGCACACAGTACTTACCAGGACAAAGACCTAGGATGTCTGAAGTGGTGAGGATGCTTGAAGGTGATGGGCTTGCAGAGAAGTGGGAAGCCTCTCAGAGAGTTGAATCAACCAAGTTCAAGCACTACGATCACTCTTCGTCCGAGAGATTCTCGGATCTCACAAACGACTCTTCGTTGCTGGTGCAAGCCATCGAGCTCTCTGGACCAAGGTGATAGAGGTTTAGTTCTTCAAGCATAAATTTTTTGGGATGAGAAGTTTACTGGGTTTTCAGAGGCAGGGCTTGATGATACTAGGAACAACATTTTTGCAGTAGGGCTGAGGATATATAGGTACATCATCTGCTCTCTCGGTTTCTTGCAGACTTGCAGAGATGGAATGTTCCGGGCATTGTGTAGGAGGAGTACATTATTTTCCCCAAAGGGGTTTCTCTCTTTTTTGGTTTTTTTTCCCTTACTGTACAGATTCTGTAATGAGAAGCTGAACTTGAATTAGGGTGTGAGCTTTCAGTTTCTTCTGTATTCTTTTATTTGAGAGACAACTATGGCAGTGAAGTAGAGAATGATGTGCAAAAGAAAACGGTCTTCATAAGTGGTGAAATTATCAATAGGCGATAACTTTGCATCAGGGACAAGTTGCTTGTCCAAGTGATGCCCAAGTTCACCACCAGGGTTTGAACCCTGGGACACTCAATTTGTAGTTATATTGTAGTTTACTAATTTTACTAGTTTAATATGTACTATGATGTTCTCTGTATATGGCAAAAAAGAAAAAGAAAACGTATTAGTGATTGACTTGAAAGAAAGGTCTAAGGAAGTCAAAAATCGATTCTAATGGGCAATAAATGGGGGGAGTCTAGAAGTCCTCAAGGTATTTCTTCTGCAAATTTGAAGTGAAGCTGTGTTGGCACTGAGAGATCAAAAATCGTATACACGAGCAACAATGCAACATATCTTGCAGCAAACGAACTCAATGTTTTTGCCAATTACGACTAACTGAACGAGTAATCCATCTTCAGGTAAAAGACATGAACAAAAACATCACAATAGATTGAAGGAAAGGCAAGATTGACTGTACAACAACACAACAAATACATATAAGAAATATTATATTATTTTCACACCTACAAGATCTTGCAAACTCATATCAGCAAGATAGCAATCTCAACACGAAATTCGACAGGTACAATCACAGCTCAATTCTGCTTGGAAGCGTTCTATCTGGAAACAAGTAAAAAGGAAGTTTACCAATAAAAAGCAAGAACCTCGAATTCAAGTCTTTGCTCGGTTGTCCAATGTAACAAAGCGCTTCAGATCTTCGTAAGGGAGAGTTTCAGGGTTCTTCCTCCGCAATGCACTCAATGCTGGCTTTTTGTCAAGCAAGTGCCACAACCAACCAATCTGGGTATTCTGAGTCTGGCAAGCATTTAGGATAGGTTCCTTCCTTGGGGATATTGGCCCCAACTGTTGTAGAGGACTTCACTTCTTTGCTGAGTGTGGATACTTTTGGAGCATCTGCCATTACCCCCTTTTCCACCCTTCTTAGCCTTGGCAGCTACGGCATGCATTCTCTGTCCCTTCAACACAGCTACTTCTTTGGTTGTGATAACACTTCTCAATGACTTCACGTAGTTCATTGCCATCTTTGTATATCCTGGGTAAAATCAACATAAGCTACTACTATTTCTGGTTTATCGTAGCAATATGGCATAGTACTCTACGGCGCGTCTACACACTCGCGAATATCTATAAGTGTACAAACCAAACATCTTAAATCATGTTTTACATGGAAAAGGTCCTTTTACGAAATTGAGCTTGCATTATTAAGGCATATAACCAAATACACATGGAGATCATCGGAATTCCCACACAAATGCAAGAATGGAGTCTTCTATGTTCTATAACTTGTTCAGGTCCAAGACAAGTTGCCTACAATTGCTAATGTGTCATCACTAGTTGTCTTCGATTCGACCATGTATAGTATTTGTTTTGGTCAAGCATGGTAGGGTGGGGGGACTGCTACAGAGAAGAGGGCTTGATGATTTAACTGTGGAAGCTTAAAAAGGAAGTGGAGTATGACATATTAGGGTTTAGCTACTAAGAGGTAGGTATCCATGACAAAAGATGAGCTTTTTGGCTTATCCCCTATACAAATGAGGGGTTTTATGAAACTTGGCATTGGGAGAAATTGTTGGGGTCTTCTTACATTTCACATGAACTTCAAAGAGACTTCCCCTTTTGCTAGGTATCCTTGTGTCTTTTGTTGGTAAACTTTCTCTTTTTATAAACTAACTCCGAAGTTATTTAAATTTTCAGTTGACCCCAACGAACCCGCCACATACCCAGCAGCCCGCACTCAGCAGACCCACCCCCAGATCCAGTGACTAGTTTTTATCCTGTAATTTTGCTTATTTGTCTGAATTGTAGGCAGATATGTAAAATGACAAGCACATAACCTAATTTTTTAAACACCAAGAACGAAATGAATAAGGAAGGAAAGAAAAGGAATTAACAATGCTTGTAACTCTTGTCGTTTGTGCTTTCCTACAAAGAAGCAAGGAAACTTTAGATCAATTTATAAAATTGGCTTTTCTCGTCTTAGTTAATACAACAGAGATCTTCATTTTACCAACTGTAAAATCAGTAGACATATAAACAAAAATGAAAATATAAATCCTCGATGAGTATGAAAAGATCAAATTAAAGATATATAGTAATGTCGCTTACGAACTTGAAACCATGAGTTTCGATAATTTTACCGTGCACAAAGTTAGTTGTCATCAGTCAGCTTTGAAAGAAAGAAATGAACGCGTATGAAGAAGGTTTGAAAAATCGCAGAGGTAAATACTTACGACACACAATGATACAAAACTATTTGTCATTTGGGTATGGCTGCTGTGACAGGGCAAATTGAGACTGGGCCATGTCATAATCACGTGGCTTTGACGTGGTACACACTTATTTTCTTTTATATAATGTTATAGAATAGTTGAATATCATGTGTGTCGGAAAATTAACAGAAAACCTCTTTAAGAGTTAGTTTTTTTTTTTTTTTTTTTTTTTTTTTTTGAGAGGACTCTTTAAGAGTTAGTTTGTGTAGCCTGCCTTGGCTAAATTGGGGAAGGATTGTTGAGTAGATTTGAAATTGCGGACCCGCTACCATATCTCTGGTAACTTTCTTAAAAATACAGAAGTCAGGATTCTCAAACATCCTGATTCTAGCAACTACTTGTTCATCCTCATACGCTGCTGCTAGATAGTCGGTACATAGTTGAACACGAGTAAAATGTGAAATAAAAGATGAAGTGATGTAGTTCGTGGACTTTCGTTTTGGCTTTTGCCTCGTGTTTTAGCTTTCTGTACTTAGGACTGCTTCATTTTTGGTTGGCTCCCTTTCTTGTGCACTTTGATCTTCTTTATTATCAATGAAGTTCTATTGATTAGGGCTCCGTTTGGTTGGTGGTAAAACATTTTCCTGTAAAATGTTTTCCCTTTTTTGGTGTTTTGGTGCTGTTTGGTTGGAAGTAAAATGTTTTCATGTAAAATGTTTTCCCTCAAATGATGTAAAATGATTTACACATTTCAAATCCGTAAGCCATTTTCTGGAGAGTGAAGGAGCACAACAACTCATACTAACACCTCCACCACCACTACCACTACCACCTACCTCCACCACGACTCATCACCGCCACCCACCTTCACCGCCACCCATCACTGCCATTTCCATCACGGCCCACTGTTTTGGCAAAAGTCAACCAAACACGAGAAAATAATTGCAGAGAACGCTTTTTCACACTAAACATTTTACGCGTAAAATATTTTCCCTTGTAAACATTTTACTGCGAACCAAACAGAGCCTAGGTATATCAAAGTGTTCCTGACCCCACACGGCCCAGCCCGAAACCCGACGGGTCAACCAGAATTGTCAGACCTTGGGTCTTGAAGAGAACACAAGATACTACTAGAGCATACAAAAGACATGGAACTTGTTCTTACCTATTTTAGAAACAAAATTAAAACACACGGTCCCTAAGTTTCACCGATTGAAATGTGAACGTAGCATAGAGAGCGTAGACAGTTTTCATCAGCGCAGAATGGATTCATAATGATATGTCAAGTATCCAGGAAAGGACAACATTCCAAGCACCCTCCCTGTTAGCAGCAGAGGCAAGAGTATAATAAATTGATCCTATGGATATCGTAACATGTAGGTATATCAACACATAGCAAGCTTACAGTGCAGAACCTACCTACCTAACGCTCAAATAGACAGTGCAATCACACCTTAGGCGATCTACAGCATCAAGCATACTGCACAACTTTTTGATGCAATTACAACCCAATGTAAACCGCAAGCATGTGCAAATGGGAGCTAGCTCAAGTGGTAGAGCATTTAAAAAGCCCGTGCATGAGATCCTGGGTCGAACCCAATAGACGACAAACAGGTAAGTCCTCGGAAAAAAAAAACGCACGCATGTAATCTATTCTCACAATCATTGGAAATCAAAGAGTTCTACCAGCCAACAGTAGGTGGCAGTTCCAAGTGGATATTGACTGTTTAAGGACAATGCATTTTTTCACATTGGGTGTCTGAAAACAGCTTACAGTTACCCATGGAACTAGAAACTGAAAAAAATTGCCAAAGATAATGTCCATAACCAAGATAAATAGCAAAGCAGTTCTTGTTATGAAAATACATGAACACCAACATAACACAGCTGAGATGCCTGAAAGGCGTATGCATATAACAACATGGTCTCGCGGGAGGCTTTCCTAGTTACTCTAAATGTATAGCTCAGCAGCGGAAGGATCACCCTCATCAGAATTCAGTTGGAGGTTTCATCCTTATGAGCCTTTTGATTCTATCTTTGTCCGTGTTCTCCAGTAAACCCTTTTACCACAAAAAAAAATACATGGCATAAGCATAAAATCCAAGAGTCAACATATAAACACCAATGACAAGTGTTAAGGCTTAGAAGGGAAATCCGGTTCATACTAAGAGAACCCACATCGACCAGAGGTTCACCAACTCCCTTACACTAGGTTCTCAATTGCTAGTTACTAGAGGGCGAGACACACAGCACAAGTTGTGTCAGTGCAAATGTAAGGGGATAGTCAAACTTGTACTTGGTTAACATATATACACCAAAACTCGCTACTCTTTTCTATCATAGTATGTATAGCAGTAAATAACAAGCATGATTTTACATATGCCATATGAGCTTCCGGTAATAAAGGTTCATCAGAGACGGAACGTTATTTCATCTTGCTTAAGTTCTGTTGGAACAGGTAGTCTCACCATGAACTAATATCATTGCGGACCCCATCTTCAGTGCATAGTAAGAAGTCAACCACAATTGAATTTAGATTGAGTCGCTAACAACTAAGCAAAAATGGCATATAATGAAGGCAATGTGTTTCCTCACCTTCCACACTATCTCATCGAGACATAGGCATATTTTCCCATACTTGTCCAGAAATAGGCGCTCTGTTGGAGCTTTTCCACATGCATCCTTGACTGCTACGTTAATCACGTGGATAGCTTCTGATACTGCATATAAGCCAGTGAGTTAGAAAACCCAGTATTACATAGGAGGGAAAATTAAGAGCTAAAAGCACCTAGCTAATCATCACTGTTTAGAGCTAATTGATAGCAGAAAGGTGTGTCTGCCACTTAAGATAATCCCAGTAAGGGCGGAAATCCAGATTACAAATAGAATGAAGAATCTTCTCCTACCACCATATTTGCCCAATTCGTGATGTGGGTACAATAAATATATCATTGAAATGGAGCTAATAATGCTGGATCGATGATTATGTTTCAATTTAACATGACGAGACCATCACACATTATCAAATGATTACGTACGAAAGTGGCGCAGGGAAAGGTTGGATCTCAGTAACTCAGTACTAACACAAATCATTCAGATTAACAGGGGCAGTTCATGCAAGGATTTGTATCAAGGACCGGAGACAGAAAAGAAATTTAGGTTCTCACAGGAAAGTTCGTCGTACTCGTCCTTGCCAACAACAAAGATGCTGACATCTCCAAGCACTGTGTAAACAATATAAACTGATCTGTGAAGGGAAGGATTAGTGAATCAATTAAATAAAGAATCAATAATAAAGAATTTCATCAAATCAATTTCACTGGATGTAGGTTATCGAAGCGCGTATATATAACTACATAAGAAAACAGATATAGGAAGTAGAGTAGGGGAAAATGACAAACAATTGCCATGTATTTCTATTCTCCGTAGTTCTTTTCTGGGAAGCTCCGTAGTTCGGAAAGTGAATCAGTGGAAGTTTTAACAAGCTACACTATAAGTTATCACTTGGCTCATCTGCAGCCATGCAAACCACAGAGACAGGGATGTTATTTTTCTTTTGTGGTTTCCCCTTACTAGAAAAGAAGTACCAAAGCCCATTTACATGATATGTACACTTCCGAGATAAACTGTTGGAAGAAAAATTATAAAATTTCTATGTGCCGAGATCATTCATACTTATTAGACCCGAGAACAGGTCACGTAAAAAAGCTAAATCTTCTTACTTGTCAGAGTAAGTGTATACAAAAAAAAAAAGCAAACAAAAATACCCCGGATCACTACGAATTAAGAATTTTGACAGAAAATAGAAAATAATGGGTGCAGATACTTCCTTTTTATATATACTACAATGGAAGGTTTCAATTTGAAAGGTTTCATGTCTACTCATGCATAACAATATAATCCAGAAGCTACCGAATTCCACTTCAGTTATTTGAGTCCTAAAATCACTAGTCTTGGACCAGAAGACCACAAAATACATCTAACAAATATAGCATTTATAGGAAGATACTTCATGAAAAAGTAATGGACGGCCAGTGACACATACTTGTGGCATGCAACTAGAAGTTCTTCATTCTTTACGCCTTTAAGATTATCTGCTCCCAGCTTAACCAAGAAGGAACGCCAGTGCGGACGTTCTTCAGATGGAACTCCATTGAACCTGCAATTCAGAAACTAAGTCTTACCACAAATTCTTCAACCAAGTAATGTTTTGTATAAGTCAGGTTCAATAATAAATTATGATGTTTGGTATAATATGGGTGCAATTGTAAGCCTAACCTAGTTAAAAATATTATGCTTTTTCATAGCTAATATGGATGCATCTGAAAAGCATGTCTCAGAATATGACGGTGTTACAAGGCAGTAACAAAACTATAAACTAATGCAACACGCCAATTAAATGTCTTCAGAAAGTTCTACACATAACAAGCAAGAAAACCAAAAATAGTAGATCTTTAATATTCTATGCATATATGTACGCCCACCACTACATCATTATATATTCGATTCTTCCTAATTTGCGACACTTCGAATTATTCTATTTTGTTCCAAATCATTCTACTCGTGCGGAAAGGAAGTCAAGCCTCTGAACTCCCGAAAAAACTTAACATGCCAAGGCTATGAATATAACAATTACAAATCCCTTCAGCCGGGTTTTGGCCAACCGATCACTATACATGCCACTCACGTTCCAGATGTTTGTTTTAGGTACATCGTGCTGTCTCTGTGTGTGTGTGAGAGAGAAAGAGAGGGAGGAAGGGCGATCAAGCTTGATGTGATAATGGATTTTGGTGCATATGATATGGATTTTCCATTGGTTGTGGAGGAAGCAGTGAGTTGAAGAAGAAGAAGAAGAAATGGGGAAGGAATCAAAAGTAGAAGTTTCTACATTTACTTTGGATGGAAAAGTTAAGTATCAAATGAAAATGTTCACAGGTCAGTTAAGTGAACAAAGTAAATCCACAGGAAAAATAAGTGAAATTAAGGTAAGCCACAGATAAGTTTACTTAATTAACAAAAAATTTACCCCTAATATATTTCTATGAATTTGTTCCAGAAATATTGTTTATATTCCAGATCGTAAACTAACGTCAGAAACTGTACTAACTTTAAGAAGAATCACATTTATAACATGAAGGATACATTCATCTGGTTGAATTTTCATGAAAGTCCTGGAATTCAGATTCCTATATCCATGGATGAGAAACCAATTTAGTTGCTATTTAAGAGTGACAAAGTAGTAAATTTCTGGTGAGATTTTCTTTCATTTAATGTTTTACCATAAGAATTCGGAAGAAACATAAAATTTAGTAGGAGAATCCTCTTTATTTATGCGCAACAACAGTTTAATTCGTTGCTAAGAGGATGACAATGTGCTTGGTTCTTTCGTGTGTTTGTGAGTGTGTCTATGTTTGAAATATCACAACTTCTTCCTTCAATCACAGCATTGAAACCCTATGCTGAGTTGCTAACAGATAATGCAACCAAGGCAAAGCTTTCCTGAAGTGTTTCAGCATATGGCAATGAAAATAGCTAGACAGAAGTCGATAGCGAGTCCAAAGCACGTCAGGAGTGTCAGCTTTGACATCCAACATTAACACGTAGTCTACCTAAAGATGACCTTGCTTTTCGTGCCCCGTAATGAAATAAAGTGTTCCATAATTCCATCTCATCTAAAAAGCTACATTGTTTTACTACAGAGGTAGTGCACACAAATAGGGGTGTTGACGATCCGAGCTGAGTGGAGTTGCTGGAGCTCAATCTTGGTTCACTACATCTTACATGAGTTCGGGCTCATGCTTGGAACGAGCCAAGAAATGAGGCTTAAACTTGGCTTGTTTAGTGGTTCACCATTCTCAAGCTCATCTCGAGCTTAGCTTCGCTCATCAATTGGATCGAGCTGGAGCTCAAGTACAACTGTACAAGTTATGCTAGTTTCTGGCTCTTTCTTGTTTTCTCTTGCTTTATCTTTGGAAGGCTCACTTAATGCATGAAGTTGAATGGAAATTTGAAAGGCTCAAGTCAAATTCGAAATAATTAAAAGTACTATTATAACTGAACTACCCTAATAACAACCGTCTTAAAAAATGGATATAACTTAGAAAAACTGTACAGTGTACCACAAGGTCCATTTCAAAGTGTAATCAACTTCTAAAAGAGAAACGATATGTATCACCGAAATTTTCTCACTGCTCTATATCACTTCCCTTGTGGGGTTCTCCAATTGGTGGATAGTTTTTGAGAACAAATATGAAAAAGATAATGATACCAATTATATATCTGACACATAAGCGGTGAAGGGTGAAAAAATGGGTGATATGTAGCAGCCCTCCTATTAGAATTAGTGTAGGAATGAAAAGAAACAAAACATATATAATCAAAGTTCCGAAGACTGCTATCATTTTGTACACACTTTTTAAGAACATATACACAACCTTGAATATCTAGCTCTTAAAGAAGCCCCTAGCCGAGTTTTTGCCAAACCAAGCTCAGAACTCATGAGCCAATAAACACGCAAGCTGAGGATCCTAGACGATCTGAGTATCAGTGTGCTCAAGCTCGGCTCATTTATCACACAAGCTTCAAAATCAAGCTCAGGCTTGGCACGTTCAAAAATCGAGGTGATCAACCTACTCGTGAGCATCTTGGCTCGTTAACACCCCTACTCACATACTATGTTCTGGCGAAAGATGTATCTAGCTAAATAAAACTTGCTGGCAACAGATATAATGGAGCTCCCATAAAAATAAACAAAACAAACCCTACGAACTACTCCATGAACGAATTCACAGACGAAGTTCCACTATTTGAAGCTCTCAGTAAATATGAATATATCAAGCAAGAACACCATGATAACCACTTAGTTCATTGCACCTATCATTCTATGATAGATGTTAAGGGTATTTCTGGTAGCATGTTCAAAGTACAGGGTCTATTATGTAAAAATAAATAAGAGCAAGGTCTAATCGGCAAGGTTAAGCTCCAGATTTCTCACGTTGAGATGGTACTAGAGCATCAACAAATCTGCTGCCTGAGCTTGTTGATGTCTCCGTATATCAGCGTTAGCTATTCAATCTACAATTTAAATTAACAAACTGCACCCTGGTGGAATTTGGATCACATCGTACTAACTGACCCAGTTTTTGCTGTCTACGCTGGCAAGATTGGATGTGATTGTCCCATTGTCTGCCCATTCTTTCACTCCTCTTAGCTTTTCTTTTCTCTGCTACAACTGCAACTTAGACTACTAAGAGCTATGGTCCAAGCATACAATCCTGTCAGTTTCTTCACCCCTTTTGTTTAGTGGTTCTGTGCAACAATACCGGTATATGAGAGACTGGGATGATTTTGATTAATCTCCTTGAGTTTGCGCTGACATTCGTGGATGTGTTTAGCCAAGACTGAATCAAGTATGGCTTGCATATAATTTACACAGTTTGGTTAAGTTCCGCGGTTCAGTTCAGTTCTATTCTACTCTACTCTGGACTTCGACTTCAACTTTGCAGTACCTGTTTGGTTGTATTTTGTAGCAATGTCTGATCAATTAAGTTTACTCAGTGGACTGGTTGTTGGTAGTTTGTTCAACTTGTCAACATTGGTATTTTGAAACTAGTTCAATGGACCATGCCACCGGTGCATTTGTTTCTCTCACCGTGCAACAAGAATTGTTAGTTGCTGGAAGTATTTTGTTAAGTTATTGATGACCTAAGATGTTGTCAGATTCAATCTCAGTGATCTTTATGGTGTTCAGAATTTGAACTGGTCGTGATGTCAAATTTGTGATTGAGTACCTTGCAAGTCACTGACTCATTTATCTGGGTTTTTACGGATTGGGTACGGGGTTACTTCGTCGCAATTTGGTCATACCAGAACACGAGTGTTCTCAGACGGCTCAACATACTCCTTATCTTGCGTCTCTTAAACAATTTGGTGGGTTTCCTGCAGCTTGTGTCAGATCTACTTGTAATACATGGATTCTTGACTCCGGAGCTACCGTTCATATGTCAGTTATACCCACTTTTGTTCTCTTATTCACGGTGTTCTGACAAATTGCCTCATCTGACTTTAGCAAATGGTTCAAAGACATCTGTTAAAGGCATTGGTACAGCCTATCCTACTCCCAACATGCCCCTGTTGTCTACATTATACATCCCTTGTTTTCCATTAAACCCTTTGTCTCTCTGTAAATTGAGCAAACAATTGAATTGCACAGTTTCATACTGTCCCAATTCTGTTGTTATTGAAGATTTGCAGACAAAGAATTAGACTGGAGAAGGGAACCAATCAAGTGGGCTTTACTATTTTACTTTCCCAAGAATTTCCTCCTCCCAGGCATGCACAACTATAGTCACTCCTCATCAAATACATTATCGCCTCGGTCATTGTCTCTCTAGTAAACATTAGTTCCTGATCTGCATCATGCAAAAGTTTTGGAGTGCGAGTCTTGTCAGTTTGGAAAACGACATCGTGTTCCTTTCCCTTCCCCAGTCAATAAACGTGTGTCCCACCCTTTTGCGTTGGTGCATTCAGATATTTGGGGTTAATCGTGTTGTTTCCACGCTAGGCTTTCAATACTTGGTCACTTTTGTCGATGACCACTCCCGTATGACGTGGCTTTATTTGGTGAAGAGTCTCTCAGCGTTGTTCTCCGTTTTCACTGCATTTTGTGCCGAAATTAAAACTCAGTTCGGTGTCTCTATTCAAATTTTAGGCAGTGACAATGCTCAAGAGTACTTTTCTCACCCCTTTTCATCAAATATGTCCAAAATGGCCTAGTTCACCAGTTTTCGTGTGTTCATACCCCCTAGCAAAATGGTGTGTTCGAATGTGAGAATCAACATTTACTCGAGGTGGCACAAACTCTTCTATTCGAGCTAATGTTCCTAAGCCTTTTTGGAGCAACACTGTTTTAACCGCAGGTTATTTGATTAATCACATGCCTTCATCTTTATTAGATGGCCAGACGGCACATTCTACTCTCTTTTGTGAAAATCTCCATGTTTAAGTTCATTTAAAAGTGTTTGGTTGTGTATGCTTTGTCTCTCAACTTGTGCCAGGTCATTACAAGTTGGATCCTAGGGCTACCAAGTGTCTTCTTAGGATTCGCATAGACAGAAAGGTCATTGATGCTGTGATCCTTCAGGAGATCGTTACTTTGTCAGGGCCAATGTAACAATTTTTAGTCAACCCCATATTTTTCTACCGTCAATTCAGCCAGTGAGCTCGACTTTGTTCTTCCTTTTCCCGTGCAAGTCAATGTCTCTTTCCCCTCCAGTAGTCTCGTCGACACCCGCCCCCTTCTTTCTCCCTTACCTGTAACTCCAGCTCGCCTTGTTACTCCTGGTTTACAATTTTACTCCCGGCATGGTCGCACCGATCCCGTTGATGATCTGGCTTCGTCTCCATTGGATTCTATCCACACTATTCCAACTGCATCCCCTCCATTGGATCTTCCCATAGCAGTTTGGAAGGGTAAGCGTTCTTGCTCCAACCATCAAATCTCAATTTTGACCCTTGCGACAATTTGTCTCCTTCCTATTTTTCATTTGTATCGTCTTTGTCGTGTGATTCTATTTCCAAATACATTTCTGAATCACTTTCTCATAATGGTTGGAGGGTAGACATGGTTGGGGAAATGCAAACTCTAGATCTTGATGATACTTGGGATTTGGTTGCTCCTCTGCCTGAGATGTTAATGGGTAACGGTTAAACCAATCCTGATGGTACAATTGATCGGTTGAAAGCCTATCTTGCGGCCAAAGGGTATACCCAGATATATGGTTTTGACTATAGGGATAATGGTTTATGTTTTTGGCTGCTACTTTTCATAAGGAGGTTTACATGGAGCAACCACCAAGATTTGTTGCTCAAGGGGAGTCTGGTAAGGTATGTCGCCTAAGGATATCCCTTTACAGTTTAAAGCAATCTCCTTGGGCTCAGTTTGGACGATTTAGTGATGTGGTAACTAATATGGACTTTCGAGATGTGGAACTGATCATTCCTTCTCATACTGGAAGACTTCCGCTTGTCGTATATTGTTGATTGTGTATGATGATATATTGCGATTACCAGAGATGATGTTCCGGGATTTCAGAATTTGAAATTGTTCATCCAGAGTAAATTACAAAAGAAAGATAAGGGTAACTTGAGATACTTTCTTGGTATTGAGGTTGCTTATTTGTATCAAGGTAGTTGTTTGCCACAAAGTAAATATGCTTTGGACTTTGCGTGAGAATGGCATGTTGGGCAGGGGCGGAGCCAGCCCACGGCACGTGCCCTACCCAAAATTTGAAAAACCGCTATTTTACCCTATAATGTATAAAAAAATCAAATTGTGCCCTTGCCAAAATTACGATAGTGCCTTAGGTATTTTGAATATCTTGCAAGAGTGCCCCAGGTGTTTCGAATACCTGGCTCCGCCCCTGATGTAGGGGACAAGGCCTATTGACTCGCCCAAGGAGCCGAATATCAAACTAGCAGATGAAGGTGAGCTATTAATTTATCCTGGAAAGTATAGACGACTTCTGAGTAAATTGAATCTCTTCACCGTCACCGTCACCAGACCCGACATCTCATTTTCTGTCAGTGTCTGAAGTCAACTCTTAGGAGCTTTGTGAACAAGTCATTGGTAGGCTTTATTAGGTATTTTGCAAATTTTGAAAGGATCCCTGGTTCGAATTTGTTGTATATGAACAATGGACATACACGTGTTGAAGCTTACCCTGATGCAGATTGGGTCGGCTTTCCACTATATCGAAGTCTACATCAGGATATTGTGTGTTCGTTGGAGGAAATCGATTCTTGGAAGAGTAAGAAGCAAACTGTGGTGTCTCTATCCAGTGCAGAGGCCATGGCTTACACCACATGAGAATTGCTCTGGGTGAAACATGTAATAGAAGAGCTTGAAATTGACGGTCATAATCCAACGAGTTTAGTTTGTGATAGCCAAACAGCTGTTCATAGTGTCTAACCCTGTGTTCCATGAGAGGACAGCATATTGAGAATTTGAGATACACATTCAATCTTCTGATCAGTTGGCTGATGTTTTCGCCAACACATTGGGAGGTTCGTGTATTAAGGCTATTTGTAACAAGCTTGCCGCACATGATACATTACATATATATATGCTCCAGCTTGAGGGGGGATGCGAAGGGTATTTTTTGTAGCATGTTCAAAGAACAGGTTCTATTATGTAATATATATTTCTACTTGCATAAATAAGAGCAAGGGCTAATCTGCAAGGGTTAAGCTCCTGAATTCTTATGTTGAATGTACGAAATTTCCCCGTCCGAGAGTCTAACACTAACCTTGCGAAAAGACACATATGCAACATAACTGTGCCAACCATGTGACTCGTGTCATTCAGATTTTTCATCAGAAACTAGCAAAAAGTGCACCCTCATAACAGCTGACGCGTGCCAGAATCACACAAAGCTACCATTTATTTGCTAGCTTAATCCCCAATCTAGCTAACACGCACATGTCAGGACACATCCTCCAAAGTCCTTCCTGAATAGTCAAAGGACGGTCCTTGCCATAAGAAAAAGTTGAGGGGTGAAAGCACCTACATCTATCCCATGCATGAATGAATGCCATTGGGTGTCACTGTTTTATTGTGTTCACGAGCAAGGCCACATCCAGTTTTCTGTTCCTAATCATGGGGTATCGTAAACTGAACACTTCAGAAGAAAACAGAATTTAGTCTCAAAACACTTCTGCAACATTCCAATTAGAGCCATAAGTGCAACTGTAAACATGGCAAGAGGAAAGCAGGCCGCAACAAGAAAACCGACAAATTCCAGTAAGAATGCCTAATGAAATAATCCTCCGGCAATAACACACGTGCTTCGCGTGAGTCATGTGCACAATGTTCAGAAGGCATGTGAAGCAGCGTGGATTAGTCGATCCCAAATAGAGCTGCAGTTCCTGTTTCAACTAAGCTATGTAAGTTATATTCTAGCAAAAGTTTACATTTCCTTTCTTCAGGGGCTTCTCCTAGCTGCCCACTGTGCATTAGAGTCACAAATGATACTATTCTTCTAGGATTCTTCACAAGTTGTCCATGTATCCACTATCCTACGCCAGAGTACAAACTACATTCTATTTTTTTCACTTAATTGCCGCAAGATCAAAGTTGATAGTTCATACAATACAAATATCATGAGATCGCACATCAGAAGGCACTAGCCTAGTCAAAACCCCTGTCAGCATTTCGGGTCCTCATTTTTCTAAGCTTCTTCCTGGCTTTTCAAGCTTATTCTATTTAATTAAACATCAACTGAAATAAAAGTTAAAACAATTACCGATCCTCGACAATATCGAGTTGTCGAGTAACATAGGGCTCTTAAGAGCATCTCTAACGAGATGCTATTTTCCCCAAAATGAAATTATGGTGTTAAGGAACTCGAAAAGAATGCCATCCTGGTCTGAAATTTAGCACCAAACAACAGAAAGTGTCAAACTTCTATGGATTCATGTTTGTACATGTTTACACGACATTACTATGTATTGTTCTTACTACATAACTCAATGGCCTTGTTTGGATAGAGAGGTTTGGTAAACCTCAACCCAAAGTTAACCGAAACCTCAACCCAAAGTTTGTATGACCCACATTCCAGTCATTTTTCTACTAACATAAAAGTCAAAACCTCAAAACCGAAAACCCTCATATCCAAACACACACAGGTTAGGTTTTCTAAACCATAAAACCTTGCAATCCAAACTGGGAAAATGTGTTGGTCCAAATTATGGCACACCTCAGCAAAGCTAGTTACGCATCCTAATTTTGTTCATTACTCACTGTATATTTGTACCAAATTGGAGCTTGCGCCATTTTCTACTGCACAAATGTTTCATTCGCAAAGGCATTTTCATTGGAGATGTTTTAAGGCATCATTACCTTAGAACATGACTTGATTACAACTCAAAAAGGAGCCTTATAAAAAAATCACCTAGTGAAAGCTTTGATACCAAGCAAATCCTTAATCATGCCCATTACTTTTGAGAGGAACGTATGACAACTCCTGAAGGCACACACTTCATCAAAAATATCTTCTTATAAAGAATAAAAAAAGGAAAAAAGAAAAAAGAGCATCTGGAATTCCTTCTGCGCAAGAATTAATGCAGTGTTCGACATCAACATCAAAAAGTTCAAATATTATGATGTGATCATCTCACATCTTATGAATCCCAATCCGCAGCATTAACATTGAAGAGTATAAGAATATTTGTTAGAGGACTTCCATAGGGAAATAAGCACCAAACACTGTACCAATCAATTCAAGTTTTCATATAACACTATATTGTCAGTTGCCAAGTATGTTCACATTGACTGACTTAAATCTGATCATCTGCAATATACAAGATGATAAACATGTGTATAAGGGACAAGAATATAAATAATGGTATCGGCCGGCATAACAGTTCAAATTGTGATGTCACAACAGAGAGTATTGGACAGTGTCAGAAAGTGATAGAGCCATGTACTTTTGAAGACGGAAGAACAAGCATAAGAAATAAAACCTATTGAGGATGTCTTAATTCTATAAACAATATATTCTTTTTATGGGAATTGTATGCATTCTGAACCAACTTTGATGCCTACCTGCATACTTCCCTTATTCATTAACCATTTGAAACCCCACATTACCACTACTGATTTCTCAAAACAGGACTCACATACCATATGATGCTGTCAGCTCTTTTCTTATTATAAATACCATTGTTATAGGAGCCAAGCTATAGAAGGAACCAACTGGAAGAACACGAGCAGTCAAAAACCTTGGCTATCACTTCTAGTAACATAGAAGCAAGGCAGTCAAAGCAGTTGTATGGTACATTGGTGGGTGAACATACAAGATTTCGATAGGAAATGACCTTGGATAAAGTGTCGTGCCTATACTAGAAAGAGGGCCATTACTTTAGGGATGTTGTATACAACACATCAAATAATCGGTATTAGACTGCTCTGGCCGCTGATAGCTTCTACGCTCAAACACCATAAACTAAAAATGTCTGCACTTGGCCACAAATGGGACATTTCCGTGAAAAAATACTTCCCAAATGTCGTAAATTAGACTAGTAACACCAAAATCAAATAAGTAGTCCTGAGTTTGTCTCATTGTCTAAGTACAGCTCGGAAAGGTACAAGTGTGTGTGTAGTTCGAGGGTCGCAGCACACTGTTACTATTTTGACTGTGGACTGTAGTGGTAGTCTCCTGTGGTTGAACGGAAATCAATAATAGTGTCGGTATAGCTACAAGAGAAGTGAACAATTGATTCCCGTGCTTTGAGACATTCCAAGTTTGTCTTTGTTTCTCATTTCTAGGACAACACTCGTGCACAAGATTGGAAGAAGAACAAGCGACTTTTTTTGCTACTATAACTATAACCCATCCATCAACTTTTAATCTTCTATTAATTGTTGTGTACATGTGCACACCAACAAGAAATTAGAGAGTGGCTTAACCCATAGTTTAGGAAGAGTTATTAGAGATACACATCCACCTGATGCAGAGAAATACTATTTAAGATCTGATATTGAAGATGAACCTCCGTTTGAGGTGAACTCATCAGTCTAGACTTAAAAAGTCGGGTTTAATCGCTGAGTGTTTAGTAAAGTAATAAGTTACTTTAGAAGAATACAACACTGGATCTATTGGGTTTGCTTCACAGAAAGAAGATGGATTAAAAAAGTATCCTTGTTTATGACCTCAGAACTTCCATCGACACGCACAGACCATTGAAGACGAAATCAAGCTCTGGAAAAATGCATATAGGGTGCATGTTATGTGCAAACTCCATTTTGTCTATTCACCATCGACAGAGCATGATCTTTTTGAGCATTAAAGACCAAACCAGAGAATGAAAATTCAAAGCAATCAATATAACAGACCCACGAATTGAGATCAAGAACAGTTTGAAGTATGAACCCTCAGGGGTCATATTTAGGAGGGATCATGAGAATTAACGACAAATAACGGAAAATGTTGAAAAACTAGGGTTTATGACGGGGAATGCCGCGAGAGAGAGAGAGAGGTACCGTTCGACGAGGATGTTGCCCTCAGAATTGGCGATCAACAGAGCCAGAAGCATCTCTCCTTTGATTCTTCTCTGGTAGATTGATCTGTGCACAGTGGTTGTTCTTCTCTGGAAAAATGATTGATAAATGAAGTGCAGTTTTTTTTAGGCAGTAGTACTACATAGGTTCATTTTCTTTCCATCTACTTCATTTTTTTGTCACTACTAGTTTTGCCCTGCCAAGCGGTGCGCGTACCGGACTTAATTTTTTTTTTTTTTTTTTTTGAGTAGAAATCGGACTTAATTACGTGTGCGTATTATACGACATGTTGAGATAACTGTGTATACAGAACTTTTAATATTGCAGTACACTTATTTTTTTTTTTTTTGTTTTTTGAGAAGATGGATTCCATTACAAGACTAGGAAGGTACCAAGCTGGCACTTACATCTCTGGTTATACTGTCTCTTAACCATCCTGGTACATTCAAAGATGAAAAGCTGAAACTACTAGTCTTTGTCTTCGCATGGGTTGCCAGCAGATGAGCCACATTGTTGGAGTTTCTTGGATTAAAAGTGAGGTTAAACTGAGAGAAATCAGTAGCCAACTCTGCAATAACTTCCACAACCTCTCCCGTTTCAGTTAGGTCTTCGTTTGTCCTTCCCTTTAGCCGCATGTTGATTTGTTCGACAAGAGATTTCGCATCACCTTCGAGAATGATTATTTGGCAGCCACTGTTTCTGCCGAGCCGAAGAGCTTCAAGCGCCGCAAGAGCTTCAACATGTTTTGCCGATGTCCAGTCCCTGATCTGTTTGGCGAGGCCAGCCACCACAGCTCCTTGCGAGTCTCTAATGACCGCCCCCAAGCCTGCTTTCTTGGTTAGAGAACACCAAGTACCGTCAAAGTTTATTTTGTAGCAGCCCATAGGGGGTTTCTTCCAACTGCTATTCCGGGGATTATGAACAAAACGATGAGTTCGACTGTCCCCATTGTCAAGATTTGAGAGCTCCATCAGGTAGTGGGAAATAGCTTCCGAAACATAGTGACTAGTTAGAGGCTTTTGCTGAAAGATAGCACTATTTCTCGCCTTCCAAATCCACCACACAGTGACTGCGAGGGGCACCAACTCAGTGGGATTTAGATTTTCCAACCAATACGCTGCCCAAGTTGGGAAGTATAATGGTTCTATTTTCAGAAAAGCTCCATTTTCGACTGATTCCCATATCCTTTTGGCATTCGGACATAGCCCCAAAGCATGCGACGTCGATTCTCCAAGATCACCGCACCCACTACAAAAATTTGGGACCTCTATGTTCCGTTTCCGAAGGTTGTCAACCGTCGGAATCCCATTATACATGCATCGCCAAAGGTGGTGTTGGATCTTCGAGGGGACTTTTATTTTCCAAATTTTTGAAATGGCATTCGGGGCAGAATTGGAAGGACCTTCATCAGCCTCCAATTTAAGATTTCGGGCTAGTTCGTAACCCGATTCTACCGTGTAATGTCCGAGCTCCAAAGAGTGCCAAATGAGGGAGTCATTGCATTCTCGGGTTGGGATGGGAATACGAAGGATATCGCCTACATCCACGGGTGCCAAGTGGTCTTCTAATTCCCGGAAGTTCCAAGATTTGTCCGAATTTATAAATTCAGCCACCTTCATCTCCCCATTAGCCGGTTGAACAAATAGTTTAAGCGACGGTTCCCGTGGGATCCACCTATCCGAAACGTTTATCTTTCTGCCGTTTCCCACTCTCCATCGCAAACCGGAGCTCAACAACTTTCTTCCTAGAAGAATACTTCTCCAAGCGTAAGACGGCCCATGGCCCAATTCAGCATCTAGGAAATCCTTATTCTTGAAGTATTTAGCTTTAAGAACACGACTAAGCAAAGAGTTTGGGTACCTGAGAATCCTCCAGCTTTGCTTGGCTAGCATTGCATCGTTGAAGAGTTTCAAATCTCGAAAAGCTAGTCCCCCTTGATCTCTATGGCGAACAAGATGCTCCCATTTAACCCAGTGGATGCCCCTTTGTTTTTCCGCTTTGCTCCACCAAAACTGTCTAATAAGTTGCTCCATCCTATCACACACACCATCAGGAATCTTGAAGCACGACATTGCATATGTGGGTAAAGCTTGAGCAATAGTACGGATTAGAATGTCTTTTCCACCCGCTGACAAAGTGCGTTCTTTCCAACCCTTGAGCTTGGAGATAAGTCGTTCAATCAGATTCACAAAAGTAATGGCCTTTTTCTTCCCCATGGTTGTGGGAAGACCCAGATATTTCTCGTACTGGGCTACTTATTGGACACCGCATTGATCCATAATCTCTTTCTTGACATTCTCAGGCGTATTCGAGGAAAAGACTAGGGCAGATTTGCTCAAATTCAGTTGCTGGCCTGAAGCTCGGCCATACTTGTCAATAATGTCCATCAGTTTGGAAATGTCCTCCGAATTAGCCTGTGTAAAAAAGAGACTGTCATCAGCAAAGAATAGGGGGGAGACCACTTGTAACACCCCTATTTCTCAAGCGAGCTCTAAGTGCAATATCAAGACTTTGGGGGCGATTTTGTAAATATTTTTGTCACGGCTTTAAAGTTGGAACTTCGGAGTGTTTGCAATATATGGGAGTCGTTAGAATGATTTTGGAGCGCCAGAGATGTTCGGGGTGGTTGTGCAATTATCTGAAATTAAATAGAAGCTCTAATTCTAGTTATACACTAAAGTTTGAAAAACTACACTTTGACCCCTTTGCATGTGAGACACTTGTCCAGAGAGTTTTGACACCTCATTAGGAAGGTGGCATCATCTCCTCCCTTTCCCCTACCAGTTGCTGCTGGGAGAGACAAGTTTCATCACCAACACCATGAACTACATCTTCTTTCCCTCTAGAACCACCAACCACCACTCTCTCCACCATGCAACCACCACCACCACCAAGTAAACCACCAATTTCGTTTGCCAATCCAAGAGCTGCTGCTAGGGGAGCTTCGTGAGGACATCAGGAGCAAAAGCCCCTTATCAATCGACCCATCCATTCATCGGAAAAGTCCCAATTTCGGCGCATCTAGAGAGCCCGAAAAGAAGCTCTGGGTCGACGAATTGACCCTTCGCCGGAAACTGGGCTTGAAACCCGACGGGGACGGCGGCGGACGACGGCTTGGTGTTTTCTCCTTCTTTGGCCATCTCTTTCCCCTTCCAGCAGTTGCTTCGAGGTCTCTGAGCGTCGTGGACAACTCAGGCGAACCCAGAAATCAACGGGAAGCGCGCTGAAGTGCCCGAACCAAGCTGTGGGTCGC
The DNA here is from genome assembly GCA_023055425.1 of Linanthus parryae. Lineage (NCBI taxonomy): Eukaryota > Viridiplantae > Streptophyta > Magnoliopsida > Ericales > Polemoniaceae > Linanthus > Linanthus parryae. The sequence continues at coordinate 17,673,189 of JALGPY010000012.1, read as the reverse complement.
CGGAATCCGCCATGGCCGCCGGATTCCGCAGAGCTTGCCGTTATTAAGGATCGTTCGAGGTAGACGTACGTAATCGTGTTGCTGCATTTCCAGTGAGACTCGGAGACGAGCGTTGTAGGAGTGCTAGTTTGCTTTGCGCATTTCATGGCTTAGAGGTAAGTACATATGTACGGCCTTTTCATATCAAAATGTGTGTTTGCGTTTAATGTTCAAATGAATGTTGGTTATATGAAATAGTATGAGAATGCATGTTTTCGGCTCGAAAGTTGTTAAACTCTTTTATTTATCTCCTTTGAGAACCCTCGGAAATTACTTGCGAAGTGTTGATATTATGATTCTGGTTATGTGGAAGAGAAGAAATAAAATACCTCTAATAGACTTAGGACGATGTACAGAGTACTGTTATTAATGGGAGGCGTCAAGCGATCCTCCATTTTCTTATGGCTAAGACCATTGAAGCAATGCTTCTTATTATTGGATAGAACGTCAATGTTCAAAAATCCGCCCCCGATGAGCCAAAACGTATCAAGATATTGAGGCCAAGGGGTTTATAGAGCTATAGAGTGCTACTTATACTTGTAAGGGTCACTACGGTATAGGGGTGTCGACACTTAAGGCCTTTTAGCTAATGTTGTGAGCGGGGTTGACGAATGGGCTCCCTTAACGCTCGGGTGAAATAGGGTTTGATAGACCCTAGAAGGAACCCTTAGTGATTATTTCGTGATCCCTCTGTTTACATCGATCCTGCGAGTGGCTCTTGACACGCCTCAGCTAAATTAAACTGTTGATTGAAGTCGAAATTCAAAATTGGCTACTTATTAATGTTGTTTGTGGCTCTTGATATGCCCTAATTGATTTGAAAGGATTTGTAAATCTTGGCTACTCATGAAGTACTATCGTTATCAGTTCAAATAAACTTGTTTACTCTGGATATTTTACCAAATACTCGTGGTTTCTCAATGTTATTAAATTGAGAGTTTTTTTTGTTACTCGTTTACTTCCAGTTGTTCCAAATTCTCCAACATGATAGCTTTACTATTTAAATCTTCTAATTTGTTTCAACTCATGCTTCCGTGCCACTCATTGCTTTACATGTCGTAGTATGTATTTACTCAGTTTTTACTGATCATTTTCTTCAAAACTGCGTCGGCATTTGCCATTTTAAAACCGCAGGTCGTCAATCAAGTTTGGGGAACGGGAACGCGGATCGAGACGAAGAAATTTAGCTTAAGTCATATCACTTAGTAGATCACACACGATTTGTTTTAGATTGTACTTATTATTGAAATTTTGTTATGTACTTTAACCGAAATGTAAATTTAATAGTTAATAATCTACTTTTGGTTATCGATTGTCGCGTTAACCCTGAACCGAGATCCCGGGTCGTTTCATATGGTATCAGAGCATCGGTTCTCCGGTTAAAGTGACTTTTCGATTTCCATTAGTAGAGAATAAGAAAGATAAAACGTTTTCGAAATTTAAAAATTAACTAGGATAACTCAATTTGAAAATAAATGAAATAAACAAGCCGTCTGGGTGTTTGGGTACTTATCTATAGTTAAACTTGGTTTGTACTGTACTTGTTGATTAAATGTTAACGGCTATTTGTTATGCGAATCATGCATTATTTGCTTGTCTATTTTAACGCGCAGTACCTATGTGACATTAATTTATATCGAATTGTTTGTCCTATTTGTGAATGCGTATCTTTGACTCTTTATTATGTAAGTAATTTCTCGACGAGAGAGTAACGACGTTGTGACTGAGAAGACCCCGAGACCATTCTTTCGCACCTACGAGTGACGAACCTTAAAACATTAGTTTAAAATTTGGTTTATTCTGAGTTAGCATGACATGGTTCTTTCCAAAATTAGAAACTTTTGAAAATAAAGTATTTATTACAAAAAAAAAAAAATGGTTTCTGAAAATTATTGGCGTTTCGAGCTACCAAATGCCAAGTGATATGGACCACTTTGTTTATCAGTCCGCTGGCGCGACTCTTAGTACGACGGTACTATAAGTTGTACCCGCTGTGTAGACTAAGTTGGAACATTTGAAGCACATGCGAGTTGTGTTAGAAAGGCACGTTTTGTGACGACACATAGTGTTTTTTTTCTCCCTCGTATGCGTGGAACACTTTAGGTGATTGGTTTATCTAACCCTATAGAGGTAAGACAACATTTTTAACGCGTATGATTCAAGCACAATGACATATTAGTCTTGATAAAAGTATTTGTCTAAAAGATTCGAGATTTGTATAAATTCTAGCAAATTTTTGAGTCATTTCTAAAATTGAGAACTTGTATGTTGTTATTGAACTTTCAAAATCTTGTTTCGAACTTTTACTTGTACTAATCATATACGAAACCCAATTGTGGTGCGAGTCTAGGCTGGATAGTAGTATAGACCCATAATAAACCCCGTCTTGTTGAGAGTGAGAATGAGGAACTTCTTCCCGTTAAGGTATTGCTAGCTGAAGTAAGGAAGTCATCTTTTGAGAGCATGATATCCGACGAGAGCGCTTTATGTACTTGTCTGGCTAAGTCATATAGACTGAGTCAGTGTGCTACATTTCATGTGCATGTCATGTATGTGGGTAAGTATAGTATGAGATCTTCGGGGACGAAGATTCTTTTAAGGTGGGTAGATTGTAACACCCCTATTTCTCAAGCGAGCTCTAAGTGCAATATCAAGACTTTGGGGGCGATTTTGTAAATATTTTTGTCACGGCTTTAAAGTTGGAACTTCGGAGTGTTTGCAATATATGGGAGTCGTTAGAATGATTTTGGAGCGCCAGAGATGTTCGGGGTGGTTGTGCAATTATCTGAAATTAAATAGAAGCTCTAATTCTAGTTATACACTAAAGTTTGAAAAACTACACTTTGACCCCTTTGCATGTGAGACACTTGTCCAGAGAGTTTTGACACCTCATTAGGAAGGTGGCATCATCTCCTCCCTTTCCCCTACCAGTTGCTGCTGGGAGAGACAAGTTTCATCACCAACACCATGAACTACATCTTCTTTCCCTCTAGAACCACCAACCACCACTCTCTCCACCATGCAACCACCACCACCACCAAGTAAACCACCAATTTCGTTTGCCAATCCAAGAGCTGCTGCTAGGGGAGCTTCGTGAGGACATCAGGAGCAAAAGCCCCTTATCAATCGACCCATCCATTCATCGGAAAAGTCCCAATTTCGGCGCATCTAGAGAGCCCGAAAAGAAGCTCTGGGTCGACGAATTGACCCTTCGCCGGAAACTGGGCTTGAAACCCGACGGGGACGGCGGCGGACGACGGCTTGGTGTTTTCTCCTTCTTTGGCCATCTCTTTCCCCTTCCAGCAGTTGCTTCGAGGTCTCTGAGCGTCGTGGACAACTCAGGCGAACCCAGAAATCAACGGGAAGCGCGCTGAAGTGCCCGAACCAAGCTGTGGGTCGCCGGAATCCGCCATGGCCGCCGGATTCCGCAGAGCTTGCCGTTATTAAGGATCGTTCGAGGTAGACGTACGTAATCGTGTTGCTGCATTTCCAGTGAGACTCGGAGACGAGCGTTGTAGGAGTGCTAGTTTGCTTTGCGCATTTCATGGCTTAGAGGTAAGTACATATGTACGGCCTTTTCATATCAAAATGTGTGTTTGCGTTTAATGTTCAAATGAATGTTGGTTATATGAAATAGTATGAGAATGCATGTTTTCGGCTCGAAAGTTGTTAAACTCTTTTATTTATCTCCTTTGAGAACCCTCGGAAATTACTTGCGAAGTGTTGATATTATGATTCTGGTTATGTGGAAGAGAAGAAATAAAATACCTCTAATAGACTTAGGACGATGTACAGAGTACTGTTATTAATGGGAGGCGTCAAGCGATCCTCCATTTTCTTATGGCTAAGACCATTGAAGCAATGCTTCTTATTATTGGATAGAACGTCAATGTTCAAAAATCCGCCCCCGATGAGCCAAAACGTATCAAGATATTGAGGCCAAGGGGTTTATAGAGCTATAGAGTGCTACTTATACTTGTAAGGGTCACTACGGTATAGGGGTGTCGACACTTAAGGCCTTTTAGCTAATGTTGTGAGCGGGGTTGACGAATGGGCTCCCTTAACGCTCGGGTGAAATAGGGTTTGATAGACCCTAGAAGGAACCCTTAGTGATTATTTCGTGATCCCTCTGTTTACATCGATCCTGCGAGTGGCTCTTGACACGCCTCAGCTAAATTAAACTGTTGATTGAAGTCGAAATTCAAAATTGGCTACTTATTAATGTTGTTTGTGGCTCTTGATATGCCCTAATTGATTTGAAAGGATTTGTAAATCTTGGCTACTCATGAAGTACTATCGTTATCAGTTCAAATAAACTTGTTTACTCTGGATATTTTACCAAATACTCGTGGTTTCTCAATGTTATTAAATTGAGAGTTTTTTTTGTTACTCGTTTACTTCCAGTTGTTCCAAATTCTCCAACATGATAGCTTTACTATTTAAATCTTCTAATTTGTTTCAACTCATGCTTCCGTGCCACTCATTGCTTTACATGTCGTAGTATGTATTTACTCAGTTTTTACTGATCATTTTCTTCAAAACTGCGTCGGCATTTGCCATTTTAAAACCGCAGGTCGTCAATCAAGTTTGGGGAACGGGAACGCGGATCGAGACGAAGAAATTTAGCTTAAGTCATATCACTTAGTAGATCACACACGATTTGTTTTAGATTGTACTTATTATTGAAATTTTGTTATGTACTTTAACCGAAATGTAAATTTAATAGTTAATAATCTACTTTTGGTTATCGATTGTCGCGTTAACCCTGAACCGAGATCCCGGGTCGTTTCACCACTGGTCCTCCTCTAGATGTCGTAACCCCTCCAATTTCCCCTTCTTCTATAGCAGCAGAAACTGATCTGGAAAGCATCTCACTGCAAAGGAGAAAGAGATAGGGGGATAAAGGGCAGCCCTGGCGAAGCCCTCGCGATGGGACTACACGCCCCATGATTCTACCATTTCTGACAAAGCTGTAAGTAACGGTAGACACACAATTCATAACCGAAGCAATGAAGTGGGGTCCAAAACCCATATGGAACATTACCTCCCTGAGAAATTTCCATTCAACTCTATCATACGCTTTGCTCATGTCAAACTTAAGCGCTAAATAGCCTTCCTTACCCTTTTTTCGAGTTTTCAAGGAGTGAATAACTTTAAAGGCCGTGAGGATGTTGTCGGAAATAAGCCTTCCCGGCACAACGGCACTCTGATTTTCAGCAATTAATCCCTGCAAATCTGTTTTAAGCCTATTGGCTATGGCTTTAGAAACAATTTTGTAAATAACATTACAAAGGCTAATAGGACGGAAATCACTAGCCTTTCGTGGCTGCTTCATCTTCGGAATTAAAGCAATAATAGTGGAGTTAAAGCATTCAACACTTTGACCATCATTAAGTACAGCAAGGCATACCTTAGTGACTTCATCTCCCACTAAGTCCCAATGTTTTTGGTAAAAGCCAGCCGTAAAGCCATCAACACCCGGGGCTTTGTCGGGCCCCATCTGAAATAGTGCAGCCGAAATCTCTTCAGCAGTATAGTCTTGCTCTATCCGATCATGATCACTGCTAGGAACAAACTCCGCCGAGTAATGGAGCATCGGCCCTATCTCCTCCATCGTGGGATTTGAGGAAGAGAAGATCTCAGAGAAATAGTCTTCGAGGCTGCTAACAATATCAGTATCATCAGTAACCCAATCCCCGTTTCTGTTCTCAATCCCATCAATGGTATTTCTGGCCCGTCTAACAGTCGCTTTTTGGTGAAAGAAACGGGTGTTCCGGTCTCCGTGCTTCAACCAATCTGCCCGGGATCTCTGTTTCCACATGGCCTCCTCGCGAGCCATAATTTCATTCAGCTCAGCGGTGACTAATCGGGTCTCATGAAGGCACTCAGCCGACTGCCTCTGGTAGCCGAGAGTCTCAAGCTGCCCTAGCAGCTTCTCTTTTTGACGAGAGATACAGCCGAACTCCTTATAGGCCCAACTCGAGAGGTGGGCAGAGAGTTTGCGAAGTTTTGAACTGAGATGTAACCCTTCATCCTTACGCCACTGTTCCTCGATCACATTCTTGAACCCTTCATGTCTTTGCCACATATTCTCATTGTTGAACCTCTTTTTACCCTTGCCATTCCCTTTGTTTCGGATCCACTCAATAAGAAGTGGTGAGTGGTCCGAGTTCGGGCCCGGCAGGTGAGTAACTCGAGCTCCTCTATAGCAATCTAGCCATTGCACATTGCTCACAGCACGATCAATCCTTTCACGGATATTGTCGTCGTCCGCTTGGTGGTTGGACCATGTGAAAGCATTGCCTGCAAAACCCAAATCAAATAATTCCAAGTCTTGAAGAACATCCACAAAGTCTTGTACCTAGCTATATGTAACATCTCGGCCTCCTTCCTTTTCTGCGAAAGACTTGATTGCATTGAAGTCTCCCGCTATAAGCCACGGTCTAGCGGGAATAGGAGAAAGTCTCCTAAGTAAATCCCACGAATGTCTCCTTTCCTCTCTAATGGGGTCTCCGTAATAACCCGTGAACTTCCATGATTGACCCGAGGTGACTTCTTCGACTGTGACATCCATGTGATGTTGATTGGAACTATGTAGGGTTATGTTCATCATGTTTGTACACATGATAGCCAACCCTCCTTTCTTCCCTTCCGCATCGACATAGAAGCCTCTTGCATACCCTAGTTTTTTCCTCACGTACTCCATGTCACTGGATTTCAGCTTTGTCTCCATGAGAAAGACTAGCTGAGGGGCATGACGTCTTACAACATCATGTAGCGATTGGACCGTGTCGGGGTTCCCCAATCCCCGCACGTTCCAACTGAGTAGATTCATTGCTCCCAGCAGTGCTGCATTGCAGCCACTGCCGATGAATCGTTAGGAGTTTTGGAGGAACCCCTATCCTCATTATGAATAGTGCTAGGGACATCAAAAATTGCTGCCAAGTTTCTGACCGCTGCTCCTCCCTTTGGTTTTTTCCCATTCATAGAATCATGAACTGGAGCCTTAGGGGGGTGAGGATCATGGCTACTTTCCTCTTCTCCTTCTGGGGTTGGGTGTCCGACGCCTCCTCCATTACGGTCTCTGTATGATCCCCCAAAGGATTTACATACGTTACATATTCTTCCTCCATTTGATCAGTAGCATTCTCAGCTACTGGGTTTGTTTCTTTGGGATCGTCGTCAGTTTTAGGTCCACTGGGCAGTATTTCACTTTCGGAGACTTTGTCGTTATCACCGGTGTTCATCGTGTTGGTAGCAGGCATCTTCGGGCTCTTCGGCGATTTTGGTGCTGGTTTCTTCTTTGCCGGCGGTTGAAATAAAAGCCAACGACTGTAACCAGGAGGAACACCCGCTTTGAGCATATCTTATCTCTCCTCGCAGTCGCCGCTATGGTGATTGAATCAACCACACCAAACGCATATGTCGGGAATCCTCTCATATTTGAAGTCAATCCATATCTTCTCTTGCTTCACCGTTTTATAAGATCCTCTACGTAATGGCTCTTCAACCGGAATCCGAACCCTAGCTCGGACAAAGGGGCCATCTTCACCAAAGGAGACATTAGGATCTGCTTCAAGGACTTCACCCATAACCTTCGTGGCTTTCCTCGCAGACTCGGGTTTAATCATGTGTATAGGGAGATTCGAAACTTGGACCCAGACATCCACGGTTTCTAGGTCGTCATCGGTGACTGAGTCTCCAAGTTTCCAATCTTTCCAGATTAGAATACGTCCGTCGAAGACCCAGGGACCGCCTCCGACGACCCTGGCTTTGATATTTTCGTCCGGAAACTTAAAGAGAAATCGTCCTTCTTCTATCTCCACGATCGCGACTTTTTCACCACTGTTCCAAATTCGCCGGAAGAAGGCTTTCATGGCGAAGCTGTTAACAGATCCCCCCATGAAGCGTCCAAGCATACAGAACTCACAGTCTTTCTCGGCTTCCTCGCAGAACTCATCATCAAACTCCACAAGATCAAGTTCTTCCTTGAGTGTGAGTGCGATCTCAAACCGAGCAGCAAGATTGTCCGCCATTAGCAGCGGCTGAGCAAAGATCCGGCGGCTTTTAGGGTTTCTAGGGTTTTTACTCTCAAGGAGAGACTCTCTGTCTGTTCCCTGCAGTACACTTATTTCTTGTACCCAATATGATTTTTTATTTAAAATTAAAAGATTACAAATCATACAAACATTACTCACTACAAGAACATAACATTATACATATTAACGACATTCCAACCAGAATAAAACCAACTCTAAACACAGAGCTTCAAATTAATATCGTAGAAATACTCACTCTGCTTCATACTCTCTAACTATCCTCTTCCCCTCACCTTCTCTGTAATACCTTCTGTCATATTTTTCTTTGCCAATTATTTCTTTCACATGCAAGGGTAAATCACATTCGTTATAGATGTGACATCCCCTAATGCATTTTTCCTTCTTTGCATAACTCATCGGCAGGTGAATTACCTTCCAGATAGATGAAGCGTAAATGCCATGAAGTAAATTTCTCGCGCATAGATTGAATTTTAGTTATTTCTGCATCAGTCTCCTTAGAAAACTCATAGGATGTGTTATCAGAAACCTTATCAATAATACTTTTGGCATCTCCCTCCACCCACAATCTTGTCCAGCCATTTGCAAGGGAAATTTCAATACCTTGCCGCATCGGCGTCACATAAGCATAATCAGGGTCCCCATTCTCTACTGTGTCCAGAAATGCCAGAACACATCTGCCTATGTGATCTCTAAAAATATCAGCTCGCACTGTTGTTGTATGTCTATAGTTGCTGCAATTACGAACAACCCCTCCATCAATGTTGAGTTTCAAACATCATGTTGGTGGAGGAAGTCAATCAATGATAAGCTTCCGTACACCACAGTGCTATCATCAACTCGGTTATATATATATATATATCATATATCATATATGCGATCATATGGTGGTGATGCATGGACATTAGTTATGGCTGCTCTCTCTACCAATGCATTCTCTGAATCATATATATATAAACCATTGCACATACCGTATTGGGAGATGAAACTGCTATAACTGTTTGGTATAGGGTACATTGTTTGCACATCGTACCAGTCATAGTTTGTTGACTCACCGAAGTTGTACATTTGAGACGCATAGCTTTGGCTCACACACTCAGGAATGCCTGCGTCAAAGATATCTTGAGAGGATGCACTATTGTACATGGCCGAGGATAGATAGTAACTTGTACTCGCCGGATATATAACTGCTTTGTGCTGGATTCCAAAAATGTGCCCGTAAACTGGTTAGCATCACCTGCACTGTTTGTCCCAGCCACCATACTACCAAAACTGAGCATAGAGTGGTGTCATCCATATATGCATCTGTCATCGGTATTGCATATTGGCTTACAGAAGATACGACGGAGTCTTGTGGGTTAGAAGGACTCGTTGGCTGAATGGGAATATGTCCAAGAAGCGATCCAAAATCCCATACATTGTCACTTCCATAACTCAGTTTGTATCCATGTTAAGTATCTCACAATTCTAGAAAAAGAAGCTTCACAGCTATTGTATATGTTATGAAGGTGATATTGCCTACAATACTTAACTGTAATGTATTCATGTGAACTATGAAACCCACCCAAAGAGAAAGATGAAGGCATTTGAGTGCCTGCAGTAGTTCCTGAGACACTGCAGCTGATAAAGCCAATTGTTAGGTTTGCATGCAGCAATACATGCACATTGATGTGGCAAAATTGACTCTACATCAGAAATGCATTAGAATTAGATACATCACTTCCACTCTCATCTATAATATCACAAATACTGATTTTTTTCAAAAACAACTATAATTTGTTATGAAATATATTTAGTGTTTATATTATAATAATGTACTGAAGTTAGACAAACCGTGTCATGCATACGCATTTTAGGTGTAATATTATTTCACGTGAGGTTTTTCAGAGATATGTTTAAAACTATTAGTTATTGCAATTCAATGACTCAATTGCATCATGTCAACATGAATGACTCAAACGTTGAAGCACGATATACACTGTATTCCCTTCTATATGGCATTAGTGTAACCTGATAAGATATATGTGATGAGTTTTTATCAATAATCATATTTGTTAAATTGAAAGGTGAAGCATGTAAAGAGGTTTTATTGTTGATTAATATTGATAATGTTGTATGCTTATTTTGATTGATGTCTTTAGCTAGGGAGTACTGCATCAGTCTTTGATATCGATATCAGGACTGCAACGACCCCCTTATCCGACTCGGACGAGACGGGGATGACGATGGTAAAAGTAACGGCGAAGAATCAAAAGCACAACATCCCGACACATATATATATATATATATATATATATATATATTACATACTATTAAACATTTCTGTCATACGTTTCTATTACACATTATGCTAATATTATTCAAACTATTTTACAACTCGTGACGAAACCTCCTTAGTGAGTCTCGTACCTGGTCATGCCATACTCATCTTCTTCTAAATCCCCGGGGGAAGGAAACAAAGACCGCAATTTTCTAAAATCAGCATAAAATACTGAGTAAGTAAACACCCTATCTTGTAAAAACGGAGGATAGAGCATCATTTTATTTCATGTGAAAATATAAGGAGGGATAAGTCAAAAAAGTATAACTCGATGAACAATTTAAGAACGTAAATAAAACTTCTTAACTTTGAAACTTCCTTCTTTCTCTGTAGCAGGGAGTAATATCCCGATCCTTTCTTATTTTCTATTCATAAACATCCTTGTCTCATAAAAAGCCAGTTTTACTTTGTTGATACGGGGAAAGATCTACTAAACTATCACTAGCAACCATGACCTTAACTGCCGACAGCCCCCTAAGACTTCTTGCGGTCAGAGAGGTGAGTACATGGAGACACCCGACAGGTTGCGACCGGGTTAAAATAATAGGGGTCGAGTGACCGAAGTCAACACAAAAATGATAATAAGTTTCTCCCGTACAACTCTTTCCACTTTACGTTATTAAGTTTTATTATTTTCGTGTGATGATTAATATTTCAAATCGTAAACAATCTCAATAAAACAGATATATCACAAAACACATTTTGAGACAAATATTGAAAATCATATTATGACACGAAAGGAGCTAGGCACGCTAGGCTAGACATATTTACTTACCTCGATCCTTAGCAATTTAGCACGTCGAGTCTCCAAGAACATCACGTGGCCCTCGTCTACAAACTTGTCACCTACACGTTATATTTCTTTATTCGATCACAAGTTTATCGACGCAAATATACAATTATAAATTATTATAAGCCTACCAAGTTTTTTTTTAATATCTTAATTCTGCCTATATATACAGATATGTTTTATTAATAATATTCTAAATTTTAATATTGTATAGAAACTTACAATTGAAGTTCATAAACTTTCAATAATTATATATGCTAATTTTATCAACATATCTATTTTTAAGTAACCAATAATTATTAATAACTAACATTATTAATTTAGTCATTTATTTATCAAATTTATAAAATTAATTATGAAAATTATTTATAACGTTTTTAGTGAACACATACAAATTGTGAGAAATTATTATTTTTATTAGTACAAATAAACATCCGTTATTAGTTGAGAAAACCGTTAATTCTAAATTCTAAAATATTTCCTATTTAGTAACTAATTTAAAATACACCGAAAATTAATAATTACTAGTTATGCTTTTGAGCTAGTTCCTATTTTATCTATGTTGTTTAATTATTTAACTTACTTTTTTTTATTTTGCTATTATAATTAATATTATAATTACTATTATTATTTATATTATTATAACTACTACTATTATTATTATTACTACCACTATTAGTATTTATTATTATTGTTATTATTATTATTATTGTTATCATTGTTATCACTATTTATTGTGATTACTATTATTATTATTATTAATTAATTAATTAATTAATTAATTAATTAGAATTATAGCTAGAAACTGTAGAAATTAATTTCAACCTTAAAATCATATTTTTATTTTATTTTTATATTATCAGATTGTTAAATAACAAACAAACCCCCAAAGTATGCTGAAACAACACAATTACCCCTCTTCTCTAACTAATATCAACTACCTCCCCCTTAGCATGAATTTTCAATTTGATCAATCTAAACGTGAATCTAAGTATCAAAACAAGATTTTGACTATGTAATTCAACTCAGGGGGAAGAGTAGAGCGTACTGGTACCAAAAATCTCGCGAAACGGTCAACAATTGCGTCAGGTTAAGTGGCCGAACGGCGGGCTCGGAGGTGGAGCTCGACCATAGCTTCTCCGGTGGATTTTGGGCGCGGGTGAAGCTTCCTCAAGCTTGGTCAGACCCCTAGGACTCCGTTGGAAGGGTTGGAGGGTCGTGGGTGGCTCGGGTGGCGTGTGGCCGAGAACTTCACCGACGTTAATGGAGGTTCGTCGGCAATTTGGAGGTGTCCTAAACTGCGGCTTCTTCTGCTGCTGTTATGTCATTCTTTATTCCTCTGTTTTGGTTGCGACGGAGAGGAGTGAGAGATACAGTGAGAGGAAACAGAGGTGTTAGTGCTTGGTGGTCGTTTGGTGTTCTCGCTGGAAGTTGTAGCGGCGGTGGTGACTTCTAGCCACTGCCGCTGCTGCTAATTTCGAGCGTGTGCTCGTGACAGAGAGGGAGAGAGAGGGAGAAACAGAGGGAAAAGAGGGAAGAAGAAGTTGTGGGTTGTAGTGGTGATGTCGGTGGTGGTGATGGTGGTGGCCGGAGACGAAGGGGATGATGTTGATGATGGTGGTGATGAGTCCAGTGGGTGTGTTGGTCTGCTCTCCGAAGGAGAAGATAGTGAGAGGGGTTTTGCGAGTCGCTTGTGTGAGAACTCGCCACGTATCTAGTTTGGCGAGTAATCGACACCGGAACTTGCCACGTTGCCCTATGCGTGTCGCGACGCTACTCGTCGCCGCCTCCTATAAATACAACCCGACGTTATTGTTCATTCTCATTCCAGATTTCAGTCAATACTAGAGAGAGAGAGAGAGAGTTAGAGAGACAACCGGAGAGTATTCTCGATATTGTATTAGGAGGTTCTGGAGACTCTTTTATAATATTAGCAGCTTCGTCGGACCGAGGTAGGGAATCTCAACATTATAGCCCTAAACGTATTGCGTTGCCTGTTTATATGCTAGTCGTTGTACTGCTTCGATATAACTGTTATAAATATCGGATTGTTATTACTGTGTCGAAGTTATGCCTGATTATTGTGAAATTGTAAGTTGATATATGATTCATGTGGAGGTGCTGTCAAATTGTTATTTGAGTATCCGAATCATACAGAGATGCTGCTGAAATTGCTATTCGAATATACTGTTGATATTCGTGACTATGCATGCTATCAACTGTGTTGATTGTTGATATGCTGTTAGCATGATGATATTGTCGATATTGATGTTCATGCACGATTTGCCTGTGAAATTAAATTTGAAAGTGGAAAGATAAATGGACGGGGTTAGGGATTGTACATCCCTTGGGTCAAAGACCCTGATTGCACCCGAGGCCTGGTGCAGAAAGCACTGCCAGCTTGATGGCAGGTAGGTACTCCGCTCCTAGCTGAGAGCGCGTATGCGGAGGTAGGCTGACTCACTCCTAGCTGCGAGCGCGTATGTGAGCACCCCATGTTCCATGAAGATAATAAAACAATGAAAGACTTGCATATGCATGACATAAACATGATTATATTGAACTGTGATAGCATGCTAATGTGATACGTGTACCATGAAACAATATGTGCTTGGACTGTTGCCTTGATTTTCTCTACTGAGCTTGCAGTAAGCTCACCCGTAACATTTTACAGGTACAAGTTATGGTGGTGATGACTGAGGGAAAGAAAGTGATGGGGGTGGCGGTGGCGGTGTAGTTGTCGGGCTAAAGTTTTTGCCGAAGGAGAAAAGTAGAAGAAGAGAAAATGAAGTTGAAGGAGAGAAAGAAAACAAAAGAAGAAAAAGACAAAATGAGAGAAAAGGTATGATGAAAGTCCTCCTAGAGAATTATTGGGTGTGGTTAGTCACACCGTTGAGTTGAGTCATTGTGTGTGGCACAATTATGAAGTTACGCGATGGCTTTACTCGCGTGACGATTAAAGTTAATAAATTGTTTGCGTAATTATTTACAAATACTATTTTAATATTCCTTCAAATTTAACGAAACTAATTATAAAATAATTTATACAACTTTATTCATTTTTTTAAGAGTAAGTTTGTATTTAACTTGTCAATTTACTAATTTAGCCCTAAGTATTTTACGGGGTAGTACAAGGACCCCCTCAAATTAATCATTGTAAACCTCAGTTATTATTTGACCGACAATTTCTCTTAGCAACATTGTTTTGTACCTATTAAGCAATCACAGCAACATCAGCTCTTGAATTTACAGGAAATGGAAAATTATTAATTTAGCAAAAGCTAAATATACGAGCAAAGTTAATGGGAGCATACACAAATATAAACACCTGTAATAGCCGGCTTTGATTGCAAGTGCGTCACAAATGATATATTGAGATAACTGTATAGAAATGGTGTAGCATTATACTGTATTTTTGAAGAACCGATTTTGTCATTTAATTTTGCACTTAATAGTTATGTCATAACCCCATTAGTTGAATGTTTTATCTGAATTTTACCATGAATTTTATAGGCAAGTGTGCCTATTATCAAACAGTGATGAATAAAACAAGTGGAACTTTAAAAACAAAGCATTTCGTTGGGTGATTATCACATAAATGCCTATTTCATTGGACTCGGTTCTGAGGTAGGTAAGACTTCCGGCTCATGCTGGCCGCTCAAATGTAGTTTCTTCTCAGTCGGGCGATCTAGTTGGCGGGTGGTATGTTCTCGCAATATCCTGTGGTGTGGCTGATTTAGATGTCTTCCTTTCCTTTCCGAATTTCTTCTTCTTATTGATTTTAACTATTCAACACTTATATTTTGTGGTGAGCATACTAGGAACCGGTCCAAAATATGTTCATTTTAAGAATAGCTAACAACAGTTGCTGCTTTTTGTCCAGAAATGAGACATAGTTGCATATATGTAATTATTATATTACATTAAAAAAAATAAAAATAGAATGCAACTACGATTGCTTATATGCGCAACTTCGAAATCAGTAGTACACTGTATATTGTACATATTGTAGATAATAGTTTTGTGGGCTTTGATTGCGGGGGCGTCATAAACGATATATTGAGGTAACTGTACAGAAAAGTTGAAGCATTAAATTTTATTCTTGAAGAACTGATTTTATCATTCATCTTTTCACTCAATAGTTATGTTGTATCCCCTTTACTTGAATGTTTAATCTCAATTTTGCTAACATGACCTATGTTTCCATCTTTTTTTTTCGCATCATTTTCACATACCTTTGTGGCTTGTCTGATAGGTTCATTGTGAACAATGATCGCTAGTTTTAAATTTATCAGCTCCATAGTAGGCCAAAAATGATGATGAGAGCGAAGTAATTGTCAAAGTTGCAGAGATGCGAGTGCTTATAAATTGGGCAAGTCAAACAGGTGATCTTACAATTAATATTTGGATTTAATATTTATGTTATAGCACATTTGCTCGGATGTGTAATCTTATTTTTCCTAACATTATCTACGTTGCCATTTGTTGAGATATTTGCTCTGAAAATTGGTTGCACAACACTGTATTCTTGAAACAACCAAATGTTAAATATTTCGTAATATGATAATTGTTGTATCCGAATTATAATTGGTATGTGTTTATCCACTGTTTGAGTTAGTAATTTGATGATGTCCGACTAGAAGAAGGCCATATAATTATGTGGGCCGGGAGCCCATGTGAAAAAGGGCCGTGAAATGGACCCTCGATGACTAAATGGTTAGAACGAAGTCTTTGATAGAATTTTTTTGATGGCGTCGACGTCGTTTGAAGGAGGAGTTTTGGGACTACCAAAAACAACAGTACATGAGGCCACACGTGGCTACAATTCTGAACCAAGGGTTGTTAGAGGAGATGGCATCGTTATTCCGACGGTGGGATGAGAGGGAAAATTGAAACTGATAGTATGGATAAGTATTGCAATTCTAGTAAAATAAATATAAACTTCAATTGATTTTTCGCATAAAAATCTTCGATACCGGGAAGCGGAAGTATATGAAGGTTTTAAGTGAGTGGTTTTGCAGATCAAAGAGTTATCGTTTTTCTTTGGGTGAAACTTAAGGATTTATATTAAAGGACGGCACAGAACTCCTGTTTCAGAGCTCTGATACCAGTTTGCTAGAACCTGGGGGTATTCGAGCAAGAACGACGAAAGCAAAACAAGAATGAGACATATATTTAACGTGGTTCACTAACGAATTCGCAACGAACCCGCTAGCTACCTCCATGGACAGAACCCGATATTTATTGAGAAAAGAACCCGATTACAATGTCCGCCATGGCCACAACGGCCACCCGAAATGCAACAACCCCCCTTTATCCGGCTCGGAACGAGACCGGGAGGGCAATGCTTAGTAGAAGCGGCGGAGATCAAAAACAATATAATCCACATCACATATTTATAACATTAAACAACCATATTAAATTTTAAGTCTTACATACTAGCTGATTACTATTACACACTAGTTATCTAACATTACTTTATGAACTAATGGTGGAGTTCATAGTCTAAGTGAGTCTCGCGCCCTTCTATTCCAAGATACTCAGCTCATGGACCTGCGGTGGGAAGGAAATCATGAATCGCAGTTTTCAAAGTCAGCAAAATTACTGAGCGAGATACACCTTAGCATGTAAAAATAGGAAGCTGAGAATTGATGCGGGATTACGAGTTAAGTAAATTAAAAGTAACAGAGTATAAGTAAAACAATATAAGAGTTAGCAACGGTGATAACCAATTATGAATGTCTCAAGAGTAAATCCACTTATTTAAATTCCGAACCGTCTTACTTTTCCAACATTGGGCAAAGAATTTCAATATGTCGCGCCGTAACCCGGGTAGACCAGAAAAAAGTAAAAGATGGTACTGGTCTATAGGGGGTTCAAGAACCGAAACCTCTCTACAAAGCGTTATGGATTACATCCCGCGTCCCGCTAGCCATCATTACCACATAAGACATTCTAGACCTTAAGTGTTGCAACACCCTCCTAAGAGCGTCAATCGAAGGAGTTTTATCTAGAAGCAGTACTCCAGCCTACGGCGAAAGGAGTCGGGGGCACACGGAGTCCCGCATTTTAGGGTCTTAAACCCAAGAGATCGAAACCCGTGATAAGTAACATAATTGGTTCCGGTACAGGCAAATTCTTCCACTTCACATTATTAACGGATTATTATTTATCGTGTGACAGTTTCAAAGTAATGGTTTCGAACGTAGCCAATGAAAATTAAAACAATTGTATCACAAAAATACATTTTGAGACAAGATATAAAATCACATTTGGCACGAAAGAAGCTAGGCACACAAATCTAAGCATATAAACTCACAAGTACATTTTGAGACAAGACATGAAATCATGTTTTGACACGAAGGAAGCAAAGCACACGAGGCTAGGCATGTAAACTCACAAGTACATTTTGAGACAAGACATAAAATCATGTTTTGACACAAAGAAAGCAAGGCACACGAGGCTAGGCATGTAAACTCACCTTAAGTCGAGATAACAATTATGTCGTACTAGTCCTTACGGGTTGCCGACGTAGCCTTCGCCTACGAATCCATCGCCTACAACTTACAAGTTTCTAGTCACAATGATGCTACTTCCAAGTAAAAGAATGCATGGATGTTTGTCTAGGTCGGCCAATAAGTCCATCCCAAATTATCCTAATAAACCAGTTTCAAGTTGTATACTCCACGTGTCGAATACAAGATCTACATGAATACCATTCTAAATATCACTAATGCACATATAATTATGCTCACATATCAAAATAAGTCCAACAAAACATTCAGAAATTTCAAAAATTAAAATTTTCTAAAACTAGTGAATCTACAATTCTAGACATAATTGTAGCTCTGACTTTAGAGGCATATTTACCATCTCAAAGCATCTCTTAAAATGATGAAATTAATTTATGATCAACATACATGTGTCTACTTTCAGAAACATCAATGAAATCATGAATAGATATTATAAAGATCAAGTTACAAAGTAAACAAATAATGTTGTGCAGAGACAAATTTGGCAGAAAGTTTCAACTTTGAAGAACAATTACTACTGCTTGGAGAATAGGAAAAATGCTCATATTCTCCAGAATGAATCCCCTATGTGCCTATTTTCATCACAAGAAAGATTGGGTGCCATAAGCTTCTGGAAATGGGGGTTTTATTTAAAATTACAAGATTGGTCCAGAAACAGAGTTTCAGAAAACATGTAACTTAAAATGAGCATGTCTCCCTAACCAAAATGGCTATGGAGTTGATATTTTTCTCAAAATGACCATTTCTGAGGCTAGTTTAAAAATATGCAAGGGTTAAAAATTTCAAAGAGACAATGGATATAATCCATGTTTTTCACAAATTGGTGAGATTGTCTAAACATGCATTTTTTTTAAAGATCAACAAGAATGGTTCTAATGAGACATGCAACCAATGTAGACTTGATTTTCACCCAAATAGCACCATTTTAATAATGAAAAATAACATTTTTACATGTTACTGACACAAATTATCAAAAATCTCTTGAGTAACAAATGCAAAGAAGATGACATTCACAACATGCATGTGGGTTGTAGTGTGGGTTTCATGAAATGGTCGAAATGTTGGAGTTACTCTTGATCAAACCATGAAAATGAAGAATCAATGATATAAATGAATAAATATATGATATAATGTCACTAATCAAAGGTAAAGTTAGACATGCAAGTATGAATTTAAGTCTAGGAATAAGAATCAAGAAGATGGTGAGCAAGAAGGTGAATTAGACCTTCAATTCTTGAGCAGGATGGTGGAAGAACACTCCTCCATGATGATAGGAAGGTTGGACTCAAGTTTTCCATGATTTGAAGACTAGAAATATGAGTTTTGATGAAGTTTTGTGGAGGTGAAACTCCAAAAACGGGAATAGAGTTTTGAGAGAGAGAAAGAGCTTGTGTGAGTGCTCTTGAAGAGAAAAGCATATGAAGAATTGTGGAAGAAATAAATGGGGGGAATAGAGTTTTTAGAGAGAGAAAGAGCTTGTGTGAGTGCTCTTGAAGAGAAAAGCATATGAAGAATTGTGGAAGAAATAAATGGGGTTGATGGTGGAGGTTGGTGATGAAGGATCCCATAAGAGATGTAGATAGAAAAGGGTAGGTAGTAGTGGGAATTGAGGGAGTTGATGGAGATGAGAGTCACGGAGAATGATATGTATGATGTAACAAGATGATTCATATAGGGATAGATGTACTAGTATCTCCATATTTTATAGAGTTGACCAAAGATAGTGAATAGAGGGGGTAGTTGATTGTAATTAGAACAAAGTTAAAAGAGTCGTGGATGGGGCTAAAGAATGATAACCAAAAACTAAGGGGTAACAAAAATGAAATTTCCAACTACTAACACAAAAGTCAAATTTTATAAATTATAAAATTCCCATATAAGCTACTATGTATATAAGTACCAAATTATACATTTACAAAACTACAAACATGTCCCAATTATAAAAAATAAAATTCAAATAGTATTACTCAAGTAACTGAAACTACGAAATTTTCACGAAATTGAAATTCTATAAAATCATAAATGTCAAATGACATCCTTATATTTTAAAATTTAGAAGAAGTCAAGAATAAATTTGAAATAGAAATTTCTTGAAAATGTCAAATATTTTTCTGAATTTACCAAATAACCCCTAACCGAAATACTGGGTATTACACGAAACACCCACCCGCCTGACACACACAACAAGTACTCTCAAAGTCACAATCTCTCAAAGAACTACCTTACTGTGTGTGTTCTGTATGTGTGTAACAAATCAAAGAAGGACTAATGCCTTTATATAGTGATAAAGACTTGTCCACCGCCTCAAATTAGGCAGCCAAGTCAAGGTAATCGCCGCTCCAAACATGTAGGAGTTGTGGCCTGACTCTGGCCCACCAATGATTTTCCTCAGACCCAACTCTATTACCAAAAATGATAATCACCGCCTAGCCACGCAAATCATGGTTCAAGGCAACAAAACTAACAAACCTCTACCTTGACTTGAAACATCTCAGGAACTCGAAACCGGAATCTGATATTTCTCTCCCTCAAACCTGAACCGGATGCGTCTCCCAGAACCAGAAACGAGCACGCCTCCTCAAACAGATGTTTGCAGCTGTATGCGAAACCTGAATCACCAAATCGTTACTCCGACTACCATGCATTCCTGCAACGACTGCGCCATATGTGGATGCACTTCCGGAAACAGAAACAAGTGCTCCACCCAGAACCAGACTTGAATGTATTCACGAAGACATGACCTAATACATTCCTGATGCGCCCAATTACGCCAGACAGATGCACCACAACAAGTGCGAAATGTGATTACTTACCAGACCCGCTGCACCTAATCACAAGTGCCCAAACAGATTTTTCGTGCCTGATGCGCCCGTATGCCTCAGTCTCGCCAGAAACAGATCGCGCCAAATGCAAGCTCAATGTGTGTCATGTTACACACTCCAAAAACAGAACAGATGCACGCAAGAACAAACTCGTGCATATGTGCGCCAGAACCAGGATCAGATGCGCGCGCCAGAAATCTCACGCGCCAGATGCTCCATGTCGTTGCTCCACCTCCAACGAGTTCTTACAACGCATGAGCCAGAACCATGTTCAATTCACATGCCAGAAGCTCCACGCCGGGAGCCAGATTGCGCCTGAACGTTAATCGCCAGAACGCTAGATGCGCGTGAACCGCCAGAATGCCAGATGCGCGTGAATCGCCAGATTCGGGCCAGTACCGAATGCATGCTAGATTTTCCAGATCCCTTGCATGCCTAATCATCTGCGCGCCAGATTGCTCCGACAGGAGCCTGGATAGACCCCTCCACGGGGGCCTTAGATGGTGGATGTACCTGCTTCTCTCTCACGAACAAATCGATCTTGATTGCCAAATCAAACATCGTTCTTGGCGGAATCTCGAAACCCAACTTCGAATAGCCTGCTCTACCTGAATCGCGAAACCCTAGCTTTGAGTTCCACCAAAACGTGAAACCCTGGCTCTTGGCTCCACCTAGATCTTGGAACCCCGACTCTGATACCAGTTTGTTAAAATTGGTGATCCCCTTGACTTGGCTCTGATACCAGTTTGTTGTAACTGAACTCCTGTTTTAGAGCTCTGATACCAGTTGTTATAACCTGGGGGAATTCGAGCAAGAACGATGAAAGAAAAAAACAAAAACGAGACATATATTTAACGTGTTCACTAACGAATTCGCAACGAACCCGCTAGCTACCTCCACGACTAGAACCCGATATTTTATTGAGAAGAGAACCCGATTACAATGTCCGCCGTGGCCATGGCAACCCGAAACACCCACCCGTCTGACACACACAACAAGTACTCTCAAAGTCAAAAATTCTCTAAGCACTACCTTACTGTGTGTGTGTAACAAACCAAAGAAGGACTAATGCCTTTATATAGTGAATAATACTTGTCCACAGCCTCAAGTTAGGAAGCCAAGTCAAGCTAATCATCGCTCCAAACATGTAGGAGTTGTGGCCTGACTCTAGCCCACCAATGACTTTCCTTGGACCCAAATCTATTACCAAAAATGATAATCAGCACCTAGCCACGCCAATCATGATTGAAGGAACCAAAAAATAACACAAAGAGCAGTACATACAACTAGAACTAGCATATAACCTACCAAAACACAGCTAAAGAACTACAAGAGATACAACTTACAAACTAAGCTGTGAATACAAGCAAAACACAGCTAACAACCACTAGAAATACCTAATCGGAGCTGCCTTCGCCAAATAGTGTGCCTCCTAAACATGCCCGCGAGGGATTTTGACGACAATGCAGTCACTGAAATTTACTACTTCCTGTCATATATTAGCCAAAATGGATGCGACCTGATATGAACCACGAATAGTTCCCTGTAATAGGTTATAAGAGAGGATACTGTCAGTATAAAGAAATATAGTAGCCAGCTTAAGATCTTTAGCAAATAAAATGCCATAATAAATAGCTAGAAGCTCCAATTGGAGGGGAGAGTTTGTTGGGATAGGTTCCCTAGAGGCAATCTAATATTTAGTATGAACAATATTATTGGCTAGAATATTCGTTTATTATATATTGTGATATTTAATATAATGAAGTCCTTAGATACAATGTGTTCTTTATCCTAAATATTCCTAGTCCATTATAATAATTAATGGGACGATCAAATATAGACTAGTATGTGTGAAGATTGGTATGGAGATATCAAGTCTAACACATGGGTATGCATTAGGAGTAATGACATACTGGATTGACCCACAACGAGAAGGATACATTAGATTATGTTGAAGTCACAATCGCTTCTCGTAGTGCTAATATAATTGCAGTCCTTAGACTTGAAGTCACTAGATACTCTAGTTGTGAAATATCATGCTTTGATGTTATCAAACGTTGCACCGTAACTGAGTGACTATAAAGGTACTTATCGGGCATGATAGGAAGCAAGCTTAGAGATCGTAGTCATGTAGAGACGATTTTTCCCTCCCACATAATGGGAGCAAATATCCACGGCCACTCGAGGGATGAGACTTATTGAATTTCTGGCCAGACCCAGATAAATCAGTATGGAGATATTGATGTTATCTGCTTGCATAGGCATATCCACAGGATCGAGGAACTATGGATTGGATATACGAGTGTGACTATTTATGTCTCGTGTCCAGTCCGGATATGGAGACAAAAGGATAGTGCAATATGTGATACTGGGCACAAAAGGTTTGTCGGGATCACTGACTAATTTCTATTAGTTGGGTGGTATGGATGTGTTGCTAGACACCGCTCCATGTTAGTAATAAGTTACTACCAACTAAGTAGAAACCTATGGAATCACACGTCAAATAGAGTAGAAGTAGATTTGGGATTTATTAATATGATTAATTAATAAGAAGGATCACTTTGCAACACCTTGCAAACTTAGTAGGACTAATATGAAAGGAAGAGACTAATACAAGTTCATGTAGAACTAGGAAGGACCTTTATGTAGTTAACAAGGAGTTGTTGGACTATATAAAGGATGATCTAGCTTCCTTCCCACTAATGTTAATAATCATAACATAAGTGAGTGGGAGAGAAAGCAAGAGAGAGAGAGCAAGTGCACAAAGGGGCCGAACGCCCTTGCGTCCGCCCCTTCCCGTCGGCACAAAGAAAGGGCCGAAACCCTCTTTGCTTCCTTGGTTGCTTGATTCCTTCTTCCCTCTTCCTCCGGTCCAAGCTAGAACTTGAGAAGGAAGAATCTAGATCTCACCTCTAGACGTGGATCAACCGTAGAGACGAGGACAATATTCTTCGTGTGATCTCCTGAACCAAAAGGTACACATCTTCTATGTCCCTTATCATGTTATGATGTCTCATCCTGTGGTCCTTGGTGCGCTTTGAGTAGGAATTAAACTTTTGTTATTCTGCTGCGTTACCTACGTCAAAACCCAACACTGGTATCAGAGCCACAAGTCGTAGTGCATAACATGATTTTATGTAATACGATTTCAGTTTATACACCGTATTGTTATTTTTACGCAAAACTTAAATTAATTGGTATAGTAGATGCAAAATTGAATTTGATTCAATATAAACAAGATATAATTTAACATTGGATGTTATAATTGGTGAGTTTAACCACATAGGATGTGAATTATTGGGTTCTTGAAAATTAAGGTTCATGGACACATAGTTTAAAAAGGAGTTTTGAATAATGGAAACAATTTTATTGAAACATCCATAAGGAAACAACCATGCTTGGGCAACAAGGAAGGAAGGGAACGAGACTAGGGCCGAAACCCTAGCCGTCCGCCCCCTCATCTTTACGCCCCAAGCAAGGCCGCGGGTCACAAGGGCGGCCGGCCTTGGGCCGGGCCACGTGGCGGGCGGCGGTCCCCATGGGGTTCGGCCCATGTATGAATTGGACTCCTTGGACCGTTGTAACCCTAATTACCCAATTCAATTAAAATTGAACAAGCGCGTTAAAAATTGGTTTGAACTGTATTATGTGCTTTGTTGCATGGTGAATGGCTATGGCCTAGGATGTGGATGTTTATTGTTTTTGTGGTTTGGTTTACCGCCTGCGAGCTGATCAAATTATGTAATAATTAATTAGGTTTTACTGCCTGCGAGTCGTTTTTATCCTAAGCATGCGAGACTTTTATTATTTACTTATTCTAGATGCTAGGCTAGAATTAGAAATATTAGATGATAGCCAAGAGCATGGAGAAGAAGACCGGAGAACCAAAGAAGCCAAAAGACGAAGAAGACACCCCCCTAGGCGCACGGCTATGGTGGAGCACATGGAGACGAGCTTGTCACTTTAGGGAAAATAGATATTATCATTGGCTTGATAATATCTTAGTCTAGGTTCCATATCCATGCCACGTTTTTTATTTTATTTTGTGTATGTTTATTATTTATGTCTTATTATTTATTTTTGTGTGTATGGCGATACTAGCAAAACGTTAACAGGATAATAATAAACAAGGATGGTCTTTTATTGTGGATTGCCCAATCCAAATAAGTAGATCATGTTGATTGGATCAACCAAACAAATTAAGAATGATTAAATCCCTCAATTTAATATTGCGTTTTGCCTTCTCTTGCCAAAACACCCTTCATGATCAGGGTTTATTAAAATTCGGACTTGCCAAAGCAAGGCGATTTTAATTTACCATGGTGTGTTGCGGACGACGCAAGCTAGTAATGTGTGTATGTTGAAGCAAGAGGTTGGACGCAACTGGGTAAGACTCAATTGGATTGATGAACCTAGAGGCATGACAATTAGGCGTTATCTAAAAAATAAAAAAATAAAGAGTTATTCACCTAATTGGACCAAGAGTTGCATGGGATGCAATTGGAGTGGTTTTTACCTAAATAACCTATTCTTGGGTGACTTGCCAAAGCAAGCTCAAGAAGAAGTGAAAAAGGGATCTTGGACCTACTAGAAAATATACATGATATTTTCCGCATTTATGGTGAGGGCTATTAATCCAATAAAAATAGTGGGAGCTATATTTAATGATCTAGCCATTGTTGAATATAGTTAAATTTTTCAAAATACTAAGATTGCACATTTCTTGTTTTGTAGAATTCCAAATGGCAAACAACAACGCATTGACTTCATCCCTATGATCTGTCTTTGAGAAGGATAAACTGTCTGGAACAAATTTCCTTGACTGGTGTAGAACTTAAGGATTGTAATTAAGCAAGAAATGAAGCTGTACGTCTTGGACACTCCAATTGCAGAACCACCACAGGATGAGTCTGTTCTAGCGGAAGTAAGGGCACGTCAAAAACATATTGATTATTCTAATGATGTGACTTGCCTCATGCTTTGCACCATGACTGCTGAGATTCAGAAGCAGCACGAGAACATGGAGGCCTATGATATGATCATACACTTGAAACAATTGTTTCAGGAACAGGCAAGGCATAAACGCTATGAGGTGTCCAAAGCATTGTTCAAGAGTAGTCTTGCAGAAGGGAATCCAGTAGGGCCTCATGTACTCCGAATGATCGGGTACATTGAAAACCTTGAGAGACTGGGATTCCCGCTTGGCCAAGATTTGGCGACTGCTCTTGTCTTGCAATCGTTGCCTGACAGTTATAATCAGTTCATCATGAACTATAATATGAACGAGATCAGTAAGACTCTGCCAGACTTGTTGAACATGCTAAAGACAGCTAAAAAGAGCGTCAACAAAGGGAAGGGGAAGGCCATAATGATGGTAAATAATAAGAAGGGCAAAGGAGTTTCCTCTACTTCCAAAGGAAAGCGCAAGAAATTTGCGAAATCCAAGGAAACCCTAAAGCCTAGTGGAGGCGTGGCTAAAGGTGAATGTTACTACTGTAGTCAGTCGGGTCACTGGAGGAGGAATTGCCCTAAATATCTGGAGGATAAGAAGCTTGGAAGAGTGATTCCACCACCACCAGGTATTTATGTTATAGACGTCAATCTTTCTATTTCTTCATCTTGGGTATTGGATACTGGATGTGGTTCTCACATTTGTCGAAATGTGCAGGATTTGAAAAGAAGTAGAAGATTGGCTAAAGGGGAGATAGATCTGCGCGTCGGGAATGGAGCAAGAGTTGCTGCATTAACTGTAGGCGTTTATGAGCTATCTTTTACTTATTTTAGAATTAGACAATTGCTTTTATGTGCCTGCTATGAGCAGAAACATTATTTCCATTTCTTGTTTGGACGAGAAGGGTTTTTCTATTTCAATAAAGGACAAGTGTTTCTCCATTTATTTTGATAGTATGCACCATTGTAGTGCGCATTTGTCTAATGTATTGTATATCCTTGATCTAAATAGTCCAATATATAACATAAATACTAAAAGGCTTAAAACTAACGATTTAAATCCTACATATCTATGGCATTGTCATTTAGGCCATATAAATGAGAAACACATATCTAGACTCCATAAGGATTAACTTCTAGATTCATTTGATTTGGAATCATATGAGACATGCGAATCTTGTTTATTAGGAAAAATGACAAAGTCCCCTTTCAGTAACAAAGGTGAGAGGACTAGCGAGTTACTGGCACTCATACATACTGATGTATGTGGGCCGTTCCCCACGCCTGCCAGAGGTGATTACACCTACCTCATTACGTTTACTGATGATTTCCGTAGATATGGATTTGTGTACCTTATGAAGGCCAAATGCGAATCCTTTGAATTGTTCAAAGAATTCAAGAATGAAGTAGAGAAGCAACTGGGTAAAAGTATTAAGGCTCTACGATCGGATCGTGGAGGAGAATACTTAAGCCAAGAGTTTGATGAGTATCTTAGAGAGTGTGGGATAGTATCCCATCTCACTCCACCCGGAACGCCATAATGGAATGGCGTGTCCGAGAGGAGGAATCGCACACTATTAAATATGGTGCGATCTATGATGTCTCAGACAGATCTTCCGATATCATTTTGGGGACATGCTCTAATGACGACAGCTTTTACCATTAACCGTGTTCCATTCAAATTAGTCATGAAGACTCCATATGAGATATGGGCCGGAAGCGTCCCGTAGTGTCGTTTATGAGGATTTGGGGCTGAGATGTCTATGTAAAGCGTTTACAAACAGACAAGCTCGGGCCCAAAGCGGATAAGTGTAAATTTGTGGGATATCCTAAGGAAACTAAAGGATATTATTTCTACAATGCCACCGAGAACAAAGTGTTTGTTGCTCGGACCAGCGTATTTCTAGAAAGAGATTTTGTCTCAAAAGAAGCAAGTGGGAGGGCTGTAGAACTTGAAGAGATTCAAGAACCACAAATCACTGAACCGATGATGGAACATGAGCAGGAACCGCAAGTTGTTGTGGAAGAACCTGTTCAGGTAACACAGGAACTCCGTAGGTCAGGAAGAGTGCGTCGTGAGCCAGAGAGGTACGGACTTCTCGTGACTGAGCCCGATGACGTACCACTCATGGATGATGAGCTTGCAACCTACGTGGAACCATGAAAGGCCCAGACTCCAAGAAGATAGAAGCCATGAGATTCGAAATGGATTCCATGTACACCAACAAAGTATGGACTTTGGTGGAACCACCTGAAGGGGCTCGACCCATAGGGTGCAAATGGGTCTTCAAGAAGAAGACCGACATGGATGGCAAGATAGTTGCCTATAAGGGAAGATTGGTAGCCAAAGGGTATAGACAGATTCATGGTGACTATGATGAGACCTTTTCCCTAGTCGCCATGACAAAATCCATTCGAATCCTACTTGCTATTGCAGCATACTACGACTATGAGATTTGGCAGATGGATGTCAAAACAGCGTTCCTTTATGGGAACCTCCTCGAGGATGTGTATATGACACTGACACGATTTACTAGCATGTTACCGCAAGTGCACGGTTCAAGTAATATAGGGTAGTATTTCAAACCCGAGTCATCGATACCACGAGGACAATCACGAGATTATTTAGTTAAAAGCTTAATTTAGATTTAAGGTAACCGGGAGGAATGTTTGATAGTTTAAGAGTTTGCCACCCCCAAACAAGTGGGTGCATTGAAATAATGAAAAGACAATGTTTTTGGATTTTATAATTAAACACGGTTTAATCAAATATGGAGAAAGACTGGATCGCCTAGGGTTGCTAGACAATTCCGAATACTGTATTGAAACACGCTAATACTAATTCAGTTATGCTAGGTAACTAGTCACTACGATCTTCTCTCGATCTCACGCAGTCCTACGTCACGGTCTACTACAGGTCATGTCGGTCCACTGTCGTCTACCAAATGGCCAATCCTATTCAAATCACCTCTCAGTCTCATTGATTAAGGATTGTACATGTTCATGTTATCTATCGCCCTAGGCCAAGTCTCTTTCAAGCACTCCACCTAAGTACTAGCATTTACGGGTAGCTACTCCATTGTTGCTAAGATTGAAGCATCAAACATGAACAATAACTAAGATGGATTAAACATTAATTAAGAACACATAATCATGAAGAAAAATCATTCTCTAATAGTCATTCATCTCATCATTTGGGTGTGTCAATAACCCTAGTTCAACAATACACCAAAAGACTTGAAGAATTGTCACAATCATGAATCCAAAACATGTATCAATCTCAATAATCTGGAAAAACAAAGTCTAACATAACCCTAGGCTCTCCATAGATCATAGAAAAGAATCTAGCTTCTCATGGCAATGAAAATATATACAAGTTTCTCCATAGATAATGAAAGAGAAGAGAAGAAGTGATCAAACAGTGAAATCACCGAAGAGTAGATGAATCCGGGAAATCCCAAAGCTCCAAGATGCTCTCCAATGGTGTCCCATTTCTCTCCTCCTTCTTCTTGACTCCCTCTATGTGTGATTGATGTGTTTTTCCGTCCCCATGTCGTTTTTTAGTCATAACCCATCACAAGTCTCCAGTAATTGCACAATAGCCCCCTGAAATATGTTCCTGAATTCGCCGGGCCATAACTTCTTTGTCCGAACTCGGATTTAGCCCCGTAACCTATCGTTGGAAAGCTCTCTGAGACTAATTTCATTTAGCATTGGTCTCACTTCCAAATTATTTGTATAACTTCAGCTATGATCAAAATAGTGCAAATTGATCATCCAAGCTCCTCCAATTCGGCTTCTCTTGACTCCACTTGAGCTCCCGTTATTTCCGAAGTTCGTTCGATGCCTCCTATCAACCGATTAGCATCCGTTCCTTCCAAGACAACATGAACAAACATACTAAGCAGTTATATTTGAAAAATAACAATGAGATATGCATAGAAAACGCCCGGACTAACAATATAGCGCATGGTTAGCAACAAGTGACAAAACGACTCATATTACAATTAAGCTCAATTCACTCGTGATAATGTGGTAAAATGGAGGTAATAGATAGCTCCTAAAAGGTGCTATCAAATTCCCCCACACTACCTTCTTGCTCGTCCCAAGCAACACTTTCTTCCAAGATTCACATATATCTTTACCTTGCCTTAGACACAACGACTCAAACACTGGACTATGCAATCTACATGACTATAAACAATGTAACTCGATTATAAACAATGCAATAAAGTAAAGAACATTTTTTTTTTCTTTCTGGTTGGTGATTGGGTAATCTCGAAAAGCAAACCGGCATGTCATAAGGCTCTCATATTTCCTAGAAGATTATATCACTTTGGTGATCGGTAGAACTTGCAGCCAGTTTCCTCAGACAGAATGGGCACGAACACTCAATAAGTTGCTCTTGCACACTCGTCAAACGTATCCCTAGTACCTACCATCTGAGCTATTTATCCACGGGTTTCATTTTGTTGACGGCTTAGGACGGGTAGGATATGATATTTAGAAGTGCAGTCCTAAACGTCAATGGTATAACTCGCAAAAACCCATTCTCACACTCCCTCACCAAAATCCAAGGAACCCCACCGAATCTAATACTCCAGACCTCATTCCCTCAATCTTGGTGCAACGCCGTTCTCACGGCCAAAAATTTGAAGATGTGATCAAAACTCATAGCTAATCTCCTCAGTCTTCATGAAGTTTAATTTTCAGCTCCCTGTTCCATTTCACTTTCAACTTATGTTTTTGTATATTTTTTCTTTCTCTTTCACAACACAATATATCACATGGAGCTCATAGTAGTAGCAAATATCCGAGGTGAACAATCCGTCAAAGATAATAACTTAGGGGTGCAATGTGTCAAATCAAATGTGTAATCACGATAAATGTCGACACCCCCACACTCAATGTAAAGCATATCACAAAAACCCGATAGTCAATGTATATATGTGCTTTTTCCAACCTATCCTTCTCATCACCTAAGATATAGAGAATAATCATACAAATCTAAGCACATCCTCCTATAAGATCAATCAACCCCCACCCCAGGACGTGCGGAAAAAGTATCACGCACTACATCGCATAGGAAGGGACCATTCTAACTAGTGACGAAAGTCACAAGGAATGGCTTCATAGGCTAGAGGCTGTGAATACAAGGGGTAAATGGATCAAATTGGGGGTAACTAGTGGACCTAGGCGATGGATACGGGACGTGAGGTCCCAATAAAATTCACTCGCACATCTGTTCCGTTGCCACTACAAGGAGGGTTGACGACTACCTAAGTGACGGTGGTGTAGCGCTAGTAGGATAACTAGTTTGAGTGACAGCTACTTACAATTCTCGAGTGCATTGGCCCTATAGCCTTTCTACTCCAGATTCTCGCGTCTACCTCACCTCAGATTGTCATAATTCTAGGGAATTTCTATCATTGAGCCCTCTCCACGCTCTCTTCAATTGCCATTTCTAAAAAAAATTCAATTTTTTAATTTTTAGGATTTTTGCAATTTTTTTTCATTTTATTTTCCTAACTCTATATGCTTGGGCCAACTCGAGTAACAAACAACGTTTGGGTAGGTGGATTCAATAATTAAAATTGCAACAAATATATATATATATATATATATATATATGTATATATATATATATATATACACAGTGAAATAATCTATATGTAACATGGTTATTCAAGTTTAGGCAAGCAAAGATATGCGTAAACCCCCCACACTTGAGATAATCATTGTCCTCAATGAATTTAGAATGTCCCCCAATGACATGATCTCAAAGTGTAAGGATTTAAAAAGAAACAAGTGTTGCATGGCACTTTGCGTAAAATGAATCATATCGTCTAGAGCGATTATTTAAAGCGAGAGAGAATATGGTACCTATAACCCCAGAGTACCATTCTTACGCGATTGGTTTCGCGAAAATTGGTCAAGAAAGGACCGAATCGGTCGACCAAATTTTCCGAAAACTCGAGCAAGTTGAAGAAAGCATACCCTTGATGTGCTCCTCGGTGTTCCCGCCTTAAGTTCCTCTTTGAGCTTTGGCCAAATGCCCCTCCAAAGCAACGAAAATTGGAAGATTAAGTTCTTGGAGCTCTTCCTCTTTGAATTCCCCCACTCACAATCCGCTCACTATCTCAAAAGCTCAAGAGTTAATCTTGCAAATTTCGCTATTTGGATGCATTTTGGGTTTGGGGTGTGTTGGTGTTCTTGAGGGTTTGGAGAGGAAGAGGATGAAGACAAGGAGTGTTTGATCCGATCTTGTGGTGTTAGGAGGCTTGTTGGTTGGTTTTAGCCTTTAGTACCTCCAAAATGTCAAAAACACCCCCAAAGAGTCAAAAAAACCCCCAAAAAGTGACCAGCCCGGGCCATTTCCGCTCGAAATCGGGCCCGAAATCACTGGGAAATTTTGGAGCAGAATTCTCTTCTCATTTCGGGCCGAAATAGGGGCATTACGGCCCGAAATGGTGCCCGAAATGCCTGGAACTCTCCAACTTGTTTTTGCTCTATCTTCTTCATCCGACATCCGTTTCGCGCGATTCTTTCACCGATGGACTCCATGTTCGACGAGGAATCTATATTTGACTAAAAAATTCCCAAATATAGGGAATTTTACATTTCATCTCAAATTATTTCTCTTGTGCAAAGAATCTCACCTCCTAAGCTCTTGAACTTTATCTCCATCCGGATTCCGATGCGTGCAACCCCGATACTCCAACTCGCTACCATGCTCCTCATGAATAATTAGCTATTCCTCGACCTCGAGTAGCTACTTTATCACTCAAAATTCTCCCGGTTAGCTCGTTGTTCATCATTTTTCATGAAAACTTGTGTACATGCATCAAGAAAGGGAATCCGGAGGTCCTCGTTACCTGCACACTCATCGAAAACATTAAAACACCCTATCTATCATCTTTCACTATCAAATATGGAGAACTCAAAAACAAAACAAAACAAAACAAAATAACAAATTCTACTCTACATTGGGTTGCCTCCCAAGAAGCGCTTGTAATTTAAGGTCGACGGCCCGAACCAGTTACCTCTGCCACCTCACGAGGGTGGTTTGGCACTTTGTGCCGCTTCTAGCTTATCTTTCCTATGCTGAATTTGAAGCACTGCTTCATGTGCTTGCACAGCTGATGGATTGTTCCTTTATTAGTAGTCATGTGGATCCCCTTGCGATAAATCAGGAAGTTGTCGCTTCACTTGTACAGCAAATGGAACCCCTGTCTTATGCTCCCACGAGCACTGAGGTGTCGGTTTAAAGACCCAAAAAGTCTCCATGTCCTCATGTACCCTCATAATCAACTCTCCATTCTCTACATCAATGAGGGTGCGCCCAGTCGCTAAGAACGGTCTCCCTAGAATTATAGGCACATCAAAAGCTGACATGTCCAATATGACAAAACTAGCTGGCATAATCAGGCTCCCAACCCTCAGAAGTACATCCTGTATCGTCCCACAGGCTCTCTTTGATGATTTGTCTGCAAATTGGAGAGTGATCCAGGTTTTTGGAGGCTCCCCGACACTTAGCTTTTTGAATACCGACAATAGCATCAAATTCACACTCGCTCCCAGATCACAGAGAGCTCTCCCAGTGTAGGCATCACCCAACGTAGCTTCAGTGACAAAACTACCTGGATCTTTCTTCTTCCTAGGTTGCCCATGCAACACACATGAACTAACATGTTCATTTAAATTCACTCTCTGAAATTCATCCACCGCTTTCTTTCCAAGGACTGCATCTTTAATAAAACGCGCATACTTAGGCATCTTTTGAAGTGCCACAATCAACGGAATATTTATATGCAATTTATAAAATACGTGTAGAAAGCGCATGTATTCCTCAGAATCATCCTTCTTCTTCCTACTACGCAATGGGTATGGAAGATCTGAAGAAGAAGAAGAAGAAGAAGAATAAGAAGAAGAAGAAGAAGAAAAATGTGATGAAAGTAGTACCTCGGGGAGTTCCTCCTCATCCTGCTGAGGAGAATTTTTTGTTTGCTCTAAGAGAAAATACACGTGGTGCTCTAATCAATACAGCACATGACACGTCAGGAAGAAAGAGAATGAGTGACAGACAAAAGAAAGTGGATTCCTACATGTTCCTGACGTGTCCTGTGATGTATTGATTAGAGCACCACGTCATATTTACTCTTGGAGCAAGCAATAATTACTCCGTGTTGAGTCATGCCCTTTGATTGGGGGACCATGACAGGAGTCTTCTCAGAATCGAAGACTTCATGCTCCTTTTCCTTGGATGCTACCGCTCTGGCATGAGTAGGATATGGGGGGTCTTAGAGTGCAATACCACTGCGAGTGGTGATGGCTTGAACATGTTCCTTAGATGCTACAATAGTGTGTTCTGGTGTTCTGTGTTCGAGTTGCTGCTTAAGATCCTTAACTTCATCTAGATCTTCCCGGAGTGCAACTGCACAAGTAGTGCTCTCTGCAATCATGGTCATCACGTGTTGAACCATCACTTTCATCACTCCTCTCAGCTCAGCCAACTCTGAAGCTAATTCTTGTTGTTGTTGCTGCAACTCTGAAACAGCTGCTTCATGCACTGCTTCCACCACATTCAACTGAACTGTGCCATAAGCTATTGTATTTTGCTTCATCAGTTCTTGCTGCTGGGACTCATAATCCAAGCTCTCCTCTTGTTCAACCACTCGTCTCATCAGCTCATATGCACCCTCCTCATCGCATTTGAACAAGAAATTGCCCCCAGCTTCTCTGTCAATCTTATCTTTGTCAAGATTTCCAAGTGCATCATAAAATATTTGAATGATATGAGCTTTGTCAATGCCATGGTTGGGGCATTTGCGTAACAATAAGTTGAGACGCTCCCATGCTTTGACCATTGATTCATGCTGATGTTGCCTGAATGACCAAATCTCGTTCTGCAGCTGAATCATGCGTGAGATGGGAAAAAAATTACCCATGAATAAGGAGGCACGCTCTTCCCATGTCTTGATTGAGTTGGATGGCAAAGAATCTAGCCAATCCACAACAACTCCCTGGAGGCAATGTGGGAAGAGCATCAGCCTTATTGCTTCAGAAGTGACCCCAATATATCGGATTAGCCCACAATGTCTTTGAAATCCCCCAATAAATTCATGTGGGTCTTCCTCATGTGTCCCAGCAAAAGTGCACTATTCCTGAGCAAATTGAATGGTGCTCAGCAGGAGGCAAAAGATTTATGCCTGAATTGGTGGCACCACAATTTCTGGCTCCCTTCCTTTAAGATCCGCCTCAAATGCCTGGATTATTGCTTTTCCAGAACGGTTGTACGACATTGAGGTCGTCTGCGGTCTAGATGTTGCCACTAGTGCTTTCTCTACGGCTGCATCAACCATAGCTTGCAGCTGCTCCGTGGTGAGGCTAATCTGCCCTTGGCATTCCGCCATAGCAACCTGAGAAGACAACACTAGCACACCCGTGAGGTAGACAGATAGTAACAAAAATAAAATAAAAAATCCAAACTAATTTCTAAATAAATAAATAATCTAT
This sequence comes from Linanthus parryae, assembly GCA_023055425.1. Taxonomy (NCBI): domain Eukaryota; kingdom Viridiplantae; phylum Streptophyta; class Magnoliopsida; order Ericales; family Polemoniaceae; genus Linanthus; species Linanthus parryae. The sequence goes on along the minus strand of JALGPY010000012.1, from coordinate 17,638,162 downwards.
TGTTGTCCCCGGCAACGGCGCCAAAAACTTGACACGATTTACTAGCGTGTTACCGCAAGTGCACGGTTCAAGTAATATAGGGTATTATTTCAAACCCGAGTTATCGATCCCACGAGGACAGTCACGATATTATTTAGTTATAAGCTTAATTTAGAGTTAAAGAATCCGGGAGGAATGTTTGATAGTTTAAGAGTTTGCCACCCCCAAACAAGTGGATGCATTGAAAGAATGAAAAAACAATGTTTATGGATTTTATTTAATCATATATGGAGAAAGACTAGGCGATCTATGGATCACCTAGGGTTGCTAGACAATTCCGGATACTGTATTGAAACACGCTAATCCTAATTCAGTTATGCCAGGTAACTAGTCACTACGATTTTCTCTCGATCTCACGCAGTCCTACGTCACGGTCTACTACAGGTCCTGTCGGTCCACTGCCGTCTATAAAATGGCCAATCCTATTCAAATCACCTCTCAGTCTCATTTATTAAGGATTGTGTTCATGTTCTCTATCACCCTAGGCCAAGTCTCTTTCAAGCACTCCACCTAAGTACTAGCATTTCCGGGTAGCTACTCCATTGTTGCTAAGATTGAAGCATCAAACATGAACAATAACTAAGATGGATTAAACATTAAGTAAGAACACATAATCATGAAGAAAAATCATTCTATAATGGTCATTCATCTCATCATTTGGGTGTGTCAATAACCCTAGTTCAACAATACACCAAAAGACTTGAAGAATCGTCACAATCATGAATCCAAAACATGTATCAATCTCAATAATCCGTAAAAACAAGTTCTAACATAACCCTAGGCTCTCCATAGATCCTAGAAAATAATCTAGCTGCTCATGGCAATGAAAAGATACACAAGTTTCTCCATAGATAATGAAAGAGAAGAGAAGAAGTGATCAAACGGTGAAATTGCCGAAGAGTAGACAAATCCGGACAATCCCCAAGCTCCAAGATGCTCTCCAATGGTATCCCGTTGCTCTAATCCTTCTTCTTGACTCCCTCTATGCGTGATTGATGTGTTTTTCCGTCCCTTGGTCGTTTTTTAGTCATAACCCGTCACAAGTCTTCAGTAATTGCACAATATCCCCCTGAAATCTGATCCTGACTTCGCCGGGCCATAACTTCTTGGTCCGAACTCTGATTTAGCTCCGTGACCTATCGTTGGAAAGCTCTCGGAGTCTAATTTCATTTGGCATTGGTCTCACTCCAAAATTATTTTTAGAACTCCATCTATGATCAAAATAGTGCAAACTGGTCATCCAAGCTCCTCCAATTCGGCTTCTCTTGACTCCACTTGAGCTCCCGTTGTTTCCGAAGTTCGTTCCATGCCTCCTATCAACTGATTAGCATCCGTTCCTGCCAAGACAACATGAAAAAACATACCAATCGATTATATTTGAAAAATAACAATGAGATATGCATAGAAAACGCCCGGACTAACAATTTAGCACATGGTGAGCAACAAGTGACAAAACGACTCATGTTCTCTACAATTAAGCTCAAATCACTCGGATAATGTGGTAAATGTAGGGTTTTGATTCATGGATCGCGCAACGGAAGCATAATCAAACAAATAGCCATGCAAAACCCTCCAAGGATCACAAGTCTAGATGCATAACGATAGTAAAGGTAAGAAATCATAAACACACCTTTGGGTTCTCCTTGATGACTTCAAACGCGAATAGTGTCACGTTCTCTATAGTTGATCCACGCCTAGAGTTGATCCTAGATCTCCCAAACTCCTTGGTGCTAGCCCGGAATAGGAAGAGGGTGAAGGAATCACGCAAAACGAGACAAAAGAGGGGCTTCGGCCCTCTTTTGGCCGACGGGGTGAGGGCGGCGGCAAGGGGGTCGGGTTCGGCCTCCTTGTTGCTTGCTCTCTCTCCTTTGTTCTCTCCCACTCTTGTTATGTTCACTAATGAGCATAAGTTATGAGGAAGGAAGGAAGGAAGGAGGGTCCTTTATATAGTCCAACAACTCCTTGTTAACTACCTAAAGGACTTATTCTAGTACAACTAGAATTCAATTTAGTCCCTTCCTTGCAAATTAGTCCCTACTAAGTTTGCAAGGGTTTGCAAAGTGATCCTTCTAATTAATTAATCCAATTAATTAATTCCCAAATCTAGTTCAACTCTATATAGCGTGTGACCCCATAGGTTCTATCTAGTTGGTAGCAACTATTTGCTAATATGGAGCGGTTTCTAGCAAAACATCCATTCTAGCCAACTAATAGAATAGTCATCTAGACAACCTTGTACAAGTAATTGTCTCATCCCTTTTCCTCCATATCCGGATTGGACACGAGACATACAAGTCACACTCGTATATCCAATCCATAGTTTCTCGATCCATTGGAATAGCCTTATTCGTGCAAATAACATCAATATCCTATATTGATTTATTTGAGTCTGGCCAGACATTCTATAAGCACTATCCCTCGAGTGGCCTAGGATACTTGCTCCCGTTATGTGGGAGGGGCAAATCCTCTCTACGTCCACTACGATCTCTAAGCTTGCCTCTCATTGTATCCAGTACACGCCTTTATAACTACCCAGTCACGGTGTAGCGTTTAACGCTACCAAGATCACAATGATCCGCAACTAGAATATCTAGTGACTTCAAGTCTAAGGATGACAATACCATTGCACCGCGAGAAGCGCTTGTGACTCAACATAACATGTATGTAGCCTTCTCGGAGATGGGTCAATCCAGTGCAACATTCCGTAATGCACACCTATGTGTTGGATCGTGATATCTCCATATCAATCCAACCCCATACTAGTCTATAGATGATTGTCGCATTAATCATTATACTTGACTAGGGATATTTAAGATAAACAACACGATTGTAAATCTAAGGACTTCATTATATTAAATATCCAATAAATAATAAATGAATTTTCTAGCCATATACAAATTCATACTAAACTAGATTGCCTCTAGGGCATCTATTCCAACAGTCTCCCACTTGCACTAGAGCCAATCTGGCGCATCTCGTATGCCCATACTCCTAGTGTGCCCTTCATGCTTCCACTGTTTGAGAGGCTTTGTAAGCGGGTCTGACAGATTATCATCTGTAGGAATCTTGCATATCCGAACGTCTCTTCTATCGATAATATCTCAAATCAGATGAAACTTCCTGAGCACGTGCTTGGACTTCTGGTGCGATCTTGGTTCCTTTGATTGCGCGATTGCCCCAGTGTTGTCACAGAACAACTCCACTGGATCCGCAATACTAGGGACCACACCAAGTTCAGAAACAAACTTTCTGATCCAAACAGCCTCCTTTGCTGCGCCATTTGCAGCAATGTACTCAGCCTCTGTTGTAGAATCAGCTACCGTCTCTTGCTTGGAACTCTTCCAGCGCACCGCTGCTCCATTCAGGCAAAACACATATCCCGACTGTGATCTAAAGTCATCTCTGTCGGTTTGGAAGCTTGCATCAGTGTAACCCTTTACACGCAACTCTTCCTCACCGCCAAACATCAAGAAAGCATCCTTAGTTCTTCTCAAGTACTTTAGGATGTTCTTGACAGCAATCCAGTGACTCTCACCCGGATTGGATTGGTATCTGCTTGTCATACTCAAGGCATATGACACATCTGGTCTAGTACATAACATGGCGTACATGATAGATCCTATGGCCGAGGCATAGGAAATCCTACTCATGCGTTCCTTCTCAATCCCATTGGAAGGACAACCACTCTTCGAAAGAGTGATTCCATGTGACATGGGCAAGAATCCCTTCTTGGAATCTTGCATGTTGAACCGTTTCAACACCTTGTCAATATATGTACTTTGACTTAGGCCTAGCAACCTCTTAGATCTATCTCTATAGATCTTTATACCGAGTATATAGGCTGCTTCCCCTAAGTCCTTCATTGAGAAACACTTTCCTAGCCAATCTTTCACAGATTGCAGCATAGGAATGTCGTTTCCAATGAGAAGTATGTCATCTACATACAAGACCAGAAAAGCTACAGAGCTCCCACTAACCTTCTTGTAGACACAAGACTCATCTTCATTTCTGATGAAGCCAAACTCTTTGACCACTTCATCAAAACGTCGATTCCAAATCCTAGAAGCTTGCTTCAATCCATAAATGGATCGTTGCAGCTTACAGACTTTGTTGGCTTGCTTTGGATCCTCAAAACCCTCCGGCTGTATCATATACACGTCCTCGAGGAGATTCCCATAAAGGAATGCTGTTTTGACATCCATCTGCCAAATCTCATAGTCGTAGTATGCTGCAATTGCAAGTAGGATTCGGATGGATTTGGTCATAGCGACTGGTGAAAAGGTTTCATCATAGTCAATACCATGAATCTGTCTGAATCCTTTAGCCACCAATCGGCCCTTATAGGTAATCACATTACCATCCATGTCGATCTTCTTCTTGAAGACCCACTTGCACCCTATGGGCCGCGCCCCATCGGGTGGTTCCACCAAAGTCCATACTTTGTTGGTATACATGGATTCCATCTCGGATCTCATGGCTTCCAGCCACTTCTGAGAGTCTGGGCCACTCATGGCCTCTTCATAGGTAGTAGGCTCATCATCTATGAGCATCGTGTCACCGGAATCAGTTATGAGAAGTCCGTACCTCTCGGGTTCCTGGCGCACTCTACTAGATCTACGAAGCTCTTGTGTTACCTGAACAGGTGTCTCCACAACTGCTTGTGGTTCCTGTTCATGTTCCATAATCGGTTCAGTGATTTGTGGTTCTTGAACCTCTTCAAGTTCTACATTCCTCCCACTTGCTTCTTTAGAGACAAACTCTCTTTCTAGAAACACGCCGGTCCGAGCAACAAACACTTTGTTCTCGGTTGGATTGTAGAAATAGTATCCCTTAGTTTCCTTAGGGTACCCCACAAATTTACACTTATCCGATTTAGGCCCTAGCTTGTCTGATTGTAAACGTTTTACATAGACATCGCAGCCCCAAATCCTCATGAACGACAGTGTGGGACGCCTCCCACTCCACATCTCATATGGTGTCTTCATGACTGATTTAGATGGAACACGGTTAATGGTGAAAGCTGCATTTAATAGAGCGCAGCCCCAAAATGATAATGGAAGATCGGTTTGACACATCATAGACCGAACCATATCCAATAGGGTTCGATTCCTCCTCTCGGACACGCCATTCCATTGTGGCGTTCCGGGTGGAGTGAGTTGGGACACGATCCCACACTCTCTAAGATAGTCGTCAAACTCTTGGCTCAAGTATTCTCCTCCACGATTCGATCGTAGAGCCTTGATACTTTTGCCAAGTTGCTTCTCTACTTCATTCTTGAATTCTTTGAACACTTCAAAGGATTCGGATTTTGCCCTCATAAGGTACACAAATCCATATCTACTGTAATCATCAGTAAATGTGATGAAGTAGACATAACCACCCCTGGCAGGCGTGGCAAATGGCCCACACACATCAGTATGTATGAGCGCCAATTGCTCACTAGTCCTCTCACCTTTCTTATTGAAAGGGGACTTTGTCATTTTTCCCAATAAACAAGCCTCACATGTCTCATATGATTCAAAATCAAATGAGTCTAGTAATCCATCCTTATGGAGTCTAGATACACGTTTCTCATTTATATGGCCTAAACGACAATGCCATAAATAAGCAGGATTTAAATCATTTATTTTAATCCGCTTGGTATTAATGTTGTAGACAGGATTGCTTAGATCAAGGACATAAAGTTCATTAAATAATTGCGCACTAAAATAGTGAATATTATTCAAATAAAAGGAACAACAATTGTTCTTTATTGAAATAATAAAACCTTCCTTGTCCAAACAAGAAATAGAAATAATGTTTCTGCTCATAGCAGGCACAAAATAGCAATTATTTAATTCTAAAACTAATCCTGAAGGCAGAGATAGCTCGCACACACCTATGGCTAACGCAGCAACCTTTGCTCCATTCCCAACGCGCAGATCTATCTCCCCTTTAGGCAATCTTTTACTTCTCTTTAGATCCTGCATATTTCGACAAATATGAGATCCACATCCAGTATCTAATACCCATGATGTAGAGACAGTTAAATTGACATCTACAACAAAAATACCTGGTGGTGGTGGAATCACTATTCCAAGCCTCTTGTCCTCCAGATATTTTGGGCAGTTCCTCCTCCAGTGTCCAAGCTGACTGCAGTAGTGACACTCACCCTTAGTCACGACCTTGGCAACGCCACCACCAGGCTTAAGGGCTTGTTCCTTGGACTTGGCAACTTACTTGCCTTTGCCCTTGGAGGAAGAGGCAAACCTTTTGCCCTTTCCTTTCTGCACCATCATAATGGCCTTGCCCTTACCCTTGTTGATGCTCTGTTCAGCCGTCCTCAACATGTTGAGCAAATCTGGCAGTGGTTTAACGATCTCGTTCATGTTATAGTTCATAATGAACTGTCCATAACTCTCGGGCAACGATTGCAACACGAGATCGGTTGCCAACTCTTGGCCGACCGGGAACCCAAGCCGGGCGAGATTCTCCAAGTACCCGATCATTCGGAGTACATGGGGTCCCACCGGGTTCCCTTCTGCCAGATGACATTTGAACAGTGCCTTTGAGACCTCATACCTCTCTACCCTCGCCTGCTCTTGGAAGAGCTGCTTTAGATGTTCGATCATATCGACATCATTCATGTTCTCGTGTTGCTTCTGAAGCTCAGAGGTCATGGTGCAAAGCATAAGGCAGGCCGCATCATTAGCGTCATCAACACGCTTTTGATACGCCTTTAAGGCAGCAGGTGTCTGGTTCTCTAGACCTTCTGGAACATACTCCTCTATTGCGTACAGTTTCTTCTCTTGCTTGAGAACAATTCTCAAGTTTCTGTACCAATCAAGAAAGTTGGTTCCAGAGATCTTGTCCTTCTCAAGGACAGATCGTAGGGAATGTTGTGAACTCGATGAGTTGTTTGCCATTTGGAATTCTACAAAAAGGAAAATACGCAAGTTTTAGTATTTGTGAATTTTTGACTATATTTAATAATGGCTAGTTTATTAAATATAGCTCCTACTATTTTTCTACGGATTAATAACCCTCAAGATATTAATGCGGAAAATATCCATATATTTTCTAGTGGGCCAAGATCCATCTTTTCATCTCCTTATGAGCTTGCTTTGGCAAGTCACCCATAATTTGACTACTTTTAGGTAGGAACAATTCCAATTGCATCCCATATGCAACTCTTGGTTCAATCGGGCAAATAACTCCTTATTTATCCATCCATATGGATAATCCCAATTGATTGCCTCTAGGTTTCTTAATCATAATTAATAGCCTAGTTGTGTTCAACCTCTTATCTAAACAATTGCACATTGTTACGTGCCATCGCATTCCATCATTATGAACCAAGTCGCCATGCTTTGGCACGCACGAACTTGATAAATAATGATGATAATGAGTGTTTAAATAATGAGAAGGCAAGAACACAATATTTAAAAATTTGAGGGATTTTAAATTCAATTTTTGATTGTTTTGTTGATCAATATCAACTAATCAATCTATTTGAGTTTGGGCACAACTCCAAATAATAGATCTGGGTTGTCTAATTATCTTATTATCCTAATTGCATGCATCATCCATACACCAACCACACAAATAATAAGACAATAAATAAACAACCACATAACAGAAATTAAACGTGATGTGGATATGGCCTTTTCTAGACTAAGATAATTCCAAGCCAATGGAATTATCTATGAACCCTAAGCAAACACATCTCCATGCGTCTTGATCTTTTGGTCCATCCTTCATAGTCATGTGGAATGCTCCATGCTCCATCTTTTTTGTGGCTTCTTTGGCTTTGGGCTTCTTTTCTCCAATCTTGGCTAACAATCTACTTTATCTAGCACTAGCTAATATCTATACTAAATAAAATAAATCTCACAAGTTGAAAAAAAATGGCACGCAGGCCATAAAACCCTAATTAATTATTACAATTAATTGATCAGCTCGCAGGCCGTAAAACCAAACCACAAAATTAAACATCCACATCAAACCACATCCTAAGGCCATATCCAATCACCATGCGATTTGCACATAAACAGTTAAAATCCAATTTTAACGCGCTTGGTCAATTTTAATTGATTTTAGGATTTCTAGGGTTAAAACGGTCCATGGGCCCAACAATCCAATTGCCCGGGCCCAATAAAGTGAACCATAAGGCCCTAGGGCCGGCCCGGCCCAAAACCCGCAAGCTAGGCCCGCGGGTTAGGGCCGCCCGGCCCCTTCGGGCGGCCAAGCTTGGGCGGCAAGCAAGGGGGCGGTCCCTAGGGGGGCCGAACCTCCTCTTGGGAGTTGTTTTTCCAAAACAACTCCCTTGCTTGGAGCCCAAGTTTGGTTGTTTCCTTGTTTTGGGAGAACTCCTTCTTCCCCAAGGATGCCCAAACCCTAGATCTAAGATCCTAAAATTTCTCAAACTCACCAATTCATGCATCCAATGCAAAAATTGGATCTTGTTATGAGTAATTATTGACAAATTGCATCCCATGCTTGATTTGTCTTGTTTTACGCGATAAACTATCAAATTAAGGTGTAAAACAACAAGAATGTAACACATAAACTACGTTTATGCTCTATGACCTGTGGCTCTGATACCACTGTAGGGTTTTGATTCATGGATCGCGCAACGGAAGCATAATCAAACAAATATCCATGCAAAACCCTCCAAGGATCACAAGTCTAGATGCATAACGATAGTAAAGGTAAGAAATCATAAACACACCTTTGGTTCTCCTTGATGACTTCAAACGCGAATAGTGTCATGTTCTCTATAGTTGATCCACGCCTAGAGTTGATCCTAGATCTCCCAAACTCCTTGGTGCTAGCCCGGAATAGGAAGAGGGTGAAGGAATCACGCAAAACGATACAAAAGAGGGGCTTCGGCCCTCTTTTGGCCGACGGGGTGAGGGCGGCGGCAAGGGGGTCGGGTTCGGCCTCCTTGTTGCTTGCTCTCTCTCCTTTGTTCTCTCCCACTCTTGTTATGTTCACTAATGAGCATAAGTTATGAGGAAGGAAGGAAGGCGGGTCCTTTATATAGTCTAACAACTCCTTGTTAACTACCTAAAGGACTTATTCTAGTCCAACTAGAATTCAATTTAGTCCCTTCCTTGCAAATTAGTCCCTACTAAGTTTGCAAGGGTTTGCAAAGTGATCCTTCTAATTAATAACTCTGTATAGCGTGTGACCCCATAGGTTCTATCTAGTTGGTAGCAACTATTTGCTAATATGGAGCGGTTTCTAGCAAAACATCCATTCTAGCCAACTAATAGAATAGTCATCTAGACAACCTTGTACAAGTAATTGTCTCATCCCTTTGCCTCCATATCCGGATTGGACACGAGACATACAAGTCACACTCGTATATCCAATCCATAATTTCTCGATCCATGGGAATAGCCTTATTCGTGCAAATAACATCAATATCCTATATTGATTTATTTGAGTCTGGCCAGACATTCTATAAGCACTATCCCTCGAGTGGCCTAGGATACTTGCTCCCGTTATGTGGGAGGGGCAAATCCTCTCTACGTCCACTACGATCTCTAAGCTTGCTTCTCATTGTATCAAGTACACGCCTTTATAACTACCCAGTCACGGTGTAGCGTTTAACGCTACCAAGATCACAATGATCCACAACTAGAATATCTAGTGACTTCAAGTCTAAGGATGACAATACCATTGCACCGCGAGAAGCGCTTGTGACTCAACATAACATGTATGTAGCCTTCTCGGAGATGGGTCAATCCAGTGCAACATTCCGTAATGCACACCTATGTGTTGGATCGTGATATCTCCATATCAATCCAACCCCATACTAGTCTATAGATGATTGTCCCATTAATCATTATACTTGAATAGGGATATTTAAGATAAAAAACACGATTGTAAATCTAAGGACTTCATTATATTAAATATCCAATAAATAATAAATGAATTTTTTAGCCATATACAAATTTATACTAAACTAGATTGCCTCTAGGGCATCTATTCCAACAGTAAAATGGAGGTAATAGATAGCTCCTAAAAGATGCTATCAGACACAACCAGAGGGTTTTGAGGATCCAGAGAATGCCAATAAAGTCTGTAAGCTACAAAGATCCATTTATGGATTAAAGCAAGCTTCTAGGAGCTGGAATCGACGTTTTGATGACGCGGTCAAAGAGTTTGACTTCATCAAGAACGAAGATGAGCCTTGTGTTTACAAGAATGTTAGTGGGAGCTCTGTAGTGTTTCTGGTCTTGTATGTGGATGACATATTAATCATTGGAAACGACATTCTTACTTTGCAATCTGTTAAAGATTGGTTAGGAAAGTGTTTCGCAATGAAGGACTTAAAAGATGCAACATATATACTTGGTATAAGGATCTATATGGATAGATCTAGAAAGCTGCTCGGCCTAAGTCAAAGTACATATATAGACAAGGTGTTGAAAAGGTTCAACATGGAAGATTCTAAGAAGGGATTCTTGCCCATGTTGCATGGATTCAGTCTTTCTAAGAATGACTGTCCCTCCAATGATATTAAGAAGGACCGCATGAGTAGGATACCCTATGCTTTGGCCATTATGTACACTATGTTGAGTACTAGACCAGACGTATCATACGTGTTGAGTATGGTGAGCAGATATCAGTCCAACCCGGGTGAGATTCACTGGATTGCTGTCAAGAACATCCTAAAGTACTTGAGAAGAACTAAGGATGCGTTCTTGATATTTGGAGGTAAGGAAGAGCTAAGTGTAATTGGTTACACTGATGCGAGCTTCCAAACTGACAAAGATGACTACAGATTGCATTCTGGATACGTGTTTTGCCTGAATGGAGGAGCTGTAAGCTGGAAGAGTTCCAACCAAGGGACAATTGCTGATTCTACAACAGAAGCTGAGTACATTGTTGCTGCGGAAGCAGCAAAAAAGGTAGTTTGGATAAAGAAGTTTATCACTGAGCTTGGTGAGGTCCCTAGCATCGTGGATCCCATAGAGTTGTATTGTGACAACTTCGGGGCGATCGCACAAGCCAAGGAACCAAGATCACTCCAGAAATTAAAGCATGTACTTAGGAGATTCCATCTTATTCGTGATATGATTGATCGAGGAGATGTGAAGATGTGCAAGATTCCAACGGGTGACAATCTTTCAGATCCGCTCACAAAACCTCTTGCGCAGCGAAAGCAAGAAGGACACGCCAGATATATAGGCATACGGGATGCACCAGATTGGCTCTAGTGCAAGTGGAAGACTGTTGGAATAGGTTCCCTAGAGGCAATATAATATTTAGTATGAACAATGTTATTGGCTAGAATATTCATTAATTATATTTGTGATATTTAATATAATGAAGTCCTTAGATACAATGTGTTGTTTGTCTTGAATATCCCTAGTCCATTATATTGATTAATGGGACGATCAAATATAGACTAGTATGTGTGTAGATTGGTATGGAGATATCGAGTCTAGCACATGGGTATGCATTATGAGTAATGGCATACTGGATTGACCCACAACGAGAAGGATACATTAGATTATGTTGAAGTCACAATCGCTTCTCGTAGTGCTAATGTAATTGCAGTCCTTAGACTTGAAGTCACTAGATACTCTAGTTGTGAAATATCATGTTTTGATGTTAGCAAACGTTGCACCATAACTAGGTGACTATAAAGGTAGTTATTGAAACAACCTGAAATTTAAATATATATTTTAGGAACAAATATGTATATTTATGGCAATATTGAGTATAAACTGACATCTATATTTAATATTTTGTGGTACTATTACTAAGTGACTATGTCTAATAAAATTAGAAGAGAGTATGTACCATATAGACATGTATATATACGTATATAACACACTTATATTTAGTAGTGTGTATATCACTATAGTGTCACATATACTACGTGGCGGCTTTTATCACGACATACCGATGATATCACACCCGATTATTTTCTAAGAAATCCGGAATGTTATCTTCGTCACAAAATTTCAGCCACAATTACATATAGAGACGGCAATCATTTCCGTAAAATTTGGATCATGCCGTCTGATGAAACAAAAATAACACTATTCTTCTATCTTCTTCATCATTTCTTCTACTTCTTCATCTTCTTCATACTCCTTCTTTGCCCTAGCCACCACCCGTAGCTCTATTCCACCACAACAACAAGCCTACAACCTCCCTCAGCTTCATAATTATCTACATCATCCTTGCCATCTCCATCACACCCAACACCACCATAGTTCATCGCCGGGAAACTCCATAACCACCAACTCAAACTCTCTCTCTCTCTCTCTCTCTCTCTCTCTCTCTCTCTCTCATCTCAAACCAACACGAGAACCATACCCACCACCCCTCAAGTCACACACTCACTCCCTGATATTCATAGAATCTTTTATCAGCAAAGAACCAGCCAAAAATACCACCCGAAGCAGCCCCAACAGCCGCAACAAGCAGCAACCCGCAACAGTAGCAGCGGCTGCTGGACAGCGGCTTGTTCTTGATGTATCTCCTTCGTTACAACTCGGAATTGGCCCAAATTTTAACCACAACTTCCTATACTTGTCCTCTACAACTTTCGTTCTTTGTCCCCGACCAAACGGAGTCAAAACAGAGCCAGAATTCACCCCGCGCTGAAACTGCTTTAGCCGAACAGCACCAGTGGGCAGCGGTGTTGTTCTTCCTTGTTCTCTTCCATTTTAGCTCCAAAACGACCTCTGTTTTCTCCTACATATCCCTATACTTTTTATCTATAACTTTCATTCTTTAACCACGTTCAAAAGAGGCCAAAACGGATCCCGAATCGTTGCCCAACTAATACTACACTAGCAACGTCAAGTAGCTACCTTCATCACCAACTCCGCCAACGATCGCCACTTAGTACACGGCTGCTACCCTCCACTCCGTGAAACTCCAAGGGCTCCCTTAACACCATTCTCGCAAGCCGAAGAGGTTCAAACAGCCCGCGCTAGGCCACCGCTCATTTCATCGGAACATCGGTATAACTTTATTTTCCCGCGTCGTATTTTACATGTTCTTGCATGTTCGTACTCTCACACCTCCCGGAAGTCATTCATGTTGAATTAGTTGAAAACGGAACGTTAGAAATGCATATAAAAATTATTCTTGAAATGGGGGTTGTAAATGTATTTTCTAGAACTAGCAACAACTCATGTTTTTTAGAATTGAACAAGTCTAGGGGAGGTAAGTGAACAACTACATTTCTAGCTACCCTACATTATAAATACCTAAGTATTAATTAAATGTTAGTATAATAAATAATGATTAGTAGTTAGTAAATAAATATTAGTGTGAGTAGGATGAAGATTAGTAAATTTGAAAACAATACTAGTTAATATTAAATTTGATAATTCATATAATGTTTTTATAAATAAATTTAGATTAGTCGTTTTGACAAATAAATAATATCTTAGTACTTAATCAAGGGACCTCTTTAAAATTTGACTAGGTCACCGCCGAGTAATTGACTAGAATAAACCCACTTGACATTATAGGACATTTGCATATTAAGCGATTAATTATTAATTAGGATTTATCCTTATTTGTAGACACCGAATTCATAGGCGAAGGCTACGTCGGCTACATCTAAACTATCGCCGGAACTTTTAGGTGATTTCGTCGACTCAACCCTTACTCTTCAAAACGCGTGTTTAACTATAATGTCCCTACTTTTCTTGACTTGAGTTTTAAATATTTTGAACGTATTTCTTTGATTACTTATTACTTGTGTTTACTAAACATGTCATTTCGTTAATTGAACTTCGTACTTTCACATGTTGGAATTCAATATTTTGAGAACTTGTCACTCGAGAAGAAGCGATTTCCACTGCTTGATAATATTTTAGAAATGATAATAATGAGACTTTTCAGAATGTTTAAGCTACTAATCACGTAAAGTGGAAACATGAACTCTCGGGGACTTGATATGGATTGACCAAGAAAAGCTTGGGACTTGATATGGATTGACCAAGCAAAGCTTGGGATTTGATAGGGTTTGACCAAGCAAAGCTTGGGACTTGATATGAATTGACCAAGCAAAGCTTGGGACTTGAGTCGAAGGTGGCTCTATGGTTTCCCCTGGGGCGCATTAGCACAGTGTAAGGCTCTAGTACTACTCTCTTGGGACAACAGTTTCCCTCGTAGGGGTGTCGACACTTAAGGTCTAGATGCTGAGGTGAGATTGATTCGGACGAGCGGATTATTTCACCGTTCACAATGGATATGATTTTTGGTACTGGATCTCCCCGATTAATGAACTAAAGTGGTTTTTGGAATAAATGAACATGTCATGACTTGATTTTATACTCACATGTGCCTCACTCTGATTTACGCGTTGTGATGCGTTCTCATTTAGTTTTTACTGACTTTTACTGTGGTGTCCTTGTTTTGTAAAACCACCACAGGAGAGGCCTACGTTGGGGATGGGGACGTCGCATACTAGTGGAAGCATCACCTCGCATGAATAAAGTAGTAATCTCATTATTTCGCTATTTTTAATATAATGGTTTGTAATAACTCTGAACAAGGCTTGTGAATTTTTTATGTAATAAAGTGTGTTTTGTGAATTCGAACCAAAGATCCTTTCTCCCGATCATGGTGGTTAATTCTCCATGAGAAGGGCACACTCGGAATTTCAGAAATGACAATTTGGGGATTTTATAGTTATCGGGCATGAAAGGAAGCAAGCTTAGAGGTCGTAGTGATGTAGAGAGGACTTTTCCCTCCCACATTATGGGAGCAAATATCCACGGCCACTCGAGGGTTGAAGCTTATTGAATGTCTGGCCAAACTTAGATAAATCAATATGGAGATATTAATGTTATCTTCTTGCATAAGCATATTCCCTGGATCGAGGAACTATGGATTGGATATACGAGTGTGAATATTTATGTCTCACTTACATTTCGGATATGGAGACAAAGGGATAGTGCAATATGTGATGTTGGGCACAAAAGGTTTGTCGGGATCACTGACTAATTTCTATTAGTTTGGTGGCATGGATGTGTTGCTAGACACCGCTCCATGTTAGTAATAAGTTACTACCAACTAAGTAGAAACCTATGTGGTCACACGCCAAATAGAGTAGAACTAGATTTGGGATGAATTAATATGATTAATTAATGAGAAGGATCACTTTGCAACACCTTTCAAACTTAGTAGGACTAATATGCAAGGAATGGACTAATCCAAGTTCATGTAGAACTAGGAAGGACCTTTATGTAGTTAACAAGGAGTTGTTGGACTATATAAAGGATGCTCTAGCTTCCTTCCCACTAATGTTAATAATCATAACATAAGTGAGTGGGAGAGAAAGCAAGAGAGAGAGCAAGAGCACAAAGGGGCCGAACCCCCTTGCGTCCACCCCTTCTCGTCAGCACAAACAAAGGCTGAAACCCTCTTTGCTTCCTTGGTTGCTTGATTCCTTCTTCCCTCTTCCTCCGGTCCAAGCTAGCACTTGAGAAGGAAGAATCTAGATCTCACATCTAGACGTGGATCAACCGTAGATACGAGGACAATATTCTTCGTGTGATCTCCCGAACCAAAAGGTACACATCTTATATGTCCCTTATCATGTTATGATGTCTCTTCCTGTGATCCTTGGTGGGCTTTGAGTAGGAATTAAATTTTTGTTATTCCAATGCGTTACCTACGTTAAAACCCAACA
This sequence comes from Linanthus parryae, assembly GCA_023055425.1. Lineage (NCBI taxonomy): Eukaryota > Viridiplantae > Streptophyta > Magnoliopsida > Ericales > Polemoniaceae > Linanthus > Linanthus parryae. Next base: position 17,622,462 of record JALGPY010000012.1, on the reverse strand, counting down.
TAGTTCGCTAAGAAACAATGCGAAAAGTGTAAAGGAGATCCCAACGCTTGTTGTATGAAGACTCCAACTGCACCAGCTTGAGAGGCATTCCTCCAAGCCCCATCGACTGTCACAAAGCATGTTGGGTTGTGACTTGAAGTCAAAGTCGGCCACCATGGGATTGTTTCCTTAATTCTCATGTGAGGCGGTGGTGTAGCCAACTGGAGTAAGTCAAAGGGTTTTGCTTGGCTTGAAGGCCATGTTTGTTTCCTAATTGGATTAAGTGCGCACCCCAATACATGTGTATGTAAGGGGCATGGGTTTTTGGTAATAGACACACACACAGGCGGTATAAGTGAGCAATAATGTGAGACTTCGGTAGTGTGTGTGCGTGGGTGTTTTGTTTGGTAATGTTCGGTCATAGGAAAGTCAACATTACTCAATTAGATATCGGCGAGTTTATCATTCACTCCCTTTGATCACCGGCTTTGTGACAGTCGATGGAGCTTGGAGGAATGCCTCTCAAGCTAGTACAGTTGGAGTCTTCACACAACAAGGGTCGGGATATCCTTTACACTAATCGCGTTGTTGCTTAGCGAGCTCTCCCCTCCAAATGGAGCTTCTAGCTATTTATTATGGCATTTTACTTTCTAAAGATCTTAAGCTGGCTACTATATTGCTTTATACAGACAGTCTCCTCTCTTATAACCTATCACAGGGGACTAGTCACTTCTGATTTGTTTCTTCTCTGGCGGAGATGTGATAGTATGGTCATCTCTTGGCTTTTGAATTATGTTTATAAGGAAATTTCATGTAGTTTGGTTGGTATTTCTACTGCAAGAGACATTTGGATTGATCTTCAAGAGATATTTTCACAAGGCAATCATCCTAGGGTTTTTCAGTTAACAGAATTGATAGCTAGTCTCAAGCAAAGCGATAATACTATTACCGTGTATTACATAAAATTGAGAACACTGTGGGATGAATTGTCCAATTACAAACCCTTACCTACTTGCAGTTGTGGAGCTTTTGCTTTGATGAGACAGAGAAGAGAGGAAGAGTATATTATGCAATTCTTAATGGGTCTTAAGGAGCAGTATAAGGCTGTTAGGGAGCAAATACTGCTTATGGAATTTTTACCAACACTCAATCAAGGTTATGCAAAGGTAGTGCAACATGATAGACAGTTAGCAATTTCTGTCACCAAAGTTGGGATTCTTCCTACTCCCAGAGTTGCAATGTATAGTATTTCTTCTACATACACCTCACCTAATTTAGAGCCCTCAACATATAGGTATTCACCTAATTCTACATATAAGAAGGTGTGTCACCACAGTGAAGATACAAGTCATGTCAAGATCAAATGTTATAAGCTTCATGGCTATCCATCTCATTTTAAGAATAAACCCAAGGTGAATAGTGTAGTTAATGATTCTTCTGTGGCAAACACTTCTATTACATTGTCTCCAGCACAATGTCAGCAACTTGTACCACTTCTTAGTACACAATTGCAGTTAAGCTCTGTGTCTACACCTACTTCACCTACTGAAGTGAATTCTGTCAGTCCTTATGATTCCATTTATAATTTCATGGGCCTAGAATCACCACTTCAACATTACACTAAATCTCTTTCATCAAGTGGTGCTAATAGCTCTAATCATCTTCATTTTATGCCTGGAATCTCTAGTTCTCTTTCTCTACCCATTTCAAAACTTTCACCTGAATTGGCCACACAATCTTGGATTATTGACACAGGAGATACTGATCACTTGTGTTGTAATCCAGCTTTGTTTTCTGATATGCATTTTGTTTCTCAGACAAAGGTTCATCTCCCAGATGGACAGTCAGCCACAGTCTCACACATTGGCACAATTGTGTTAAGTGACGCACTAATTCTCCATGATGTGCTTTATGTTCCTACTGTCAAGTTTAACCTAATTTCAGTAAGCAAGTTGACACAGGTCATTGATTGTGTGTATCTGTGAACTTGCACATTGTAATTTCTATGACAAGAAAAGTAATGCAATTCTTGGTCAAGGTCATAAAGTTGGAGGTTTATATCTATTAGATACTTCTCATATTGCATCTAATACTATTCTTTCTACTACTCCCTTGCGAAAATCAGCTATTTGGCACATGAGAATGGGTCACCCTTCTTTCAAGAAGTTGAAAATTTTGAGCTCTCATTTGTCTATTCCTTCAAGCACATCCAGTCTCACTTATACTGTTTGTCCTCTTGCTAAACATAAAAAACTTCCATTTCCAAATCATAATCACATTTCTTCTCAACCCTTTTCTCTAATACATTGTGACTCTTGGGGTCCCTATAAAACTCCCACACCATCTCAACATAGATTTTTCTTGACTTTGGTTGATGATGCCACCAGACACATCCGATTATTTTTGATGTAGCACAAGTTAGATGCCGGTACTATTTTGGTTGATTTTTCCAACTATGTGGAGACACAATTTATGATAATGATAAAGAGGTTTAGAAGTGATCATGCTCCTGAACTCCATCTAGCTGTCTTCTTTGCCAAGAAGGGCATTATTCATAAACTTAGTTGTGTGGAAACTCCTGAACAGAACTCAGTGGTTGAAAGAAAGCACCAGCATTTTCTCAATGTAGCCAGAGCCTTGAGGTTTCAATTTGGTGTACCTCTAAGATTTTGGGGAGAATGTGTCATGACTGCTACCTTTCTGATCAATAGGACTCCAGCTACAAGACTGCACAACAAGTCTCCATATCAATTGCTTTTTGATACATTGCCAAATTATGCTTCTTTGAAGGTGTTTGGCTGTTTAGCTTTTGCAGCTACTTTACATCAAGGAAGAACTAAGTTTGATCCCAGAGCAAATAAGAGTGTTTTTATGGGTCATGTTTTTGGCACCAAGGGCTACGAACTTTATAATATTGCCACTAGAGATTTCTTTGTCTCTAGACTTGTGGTGTTTGAAGAAAGTGTTTTTCCTTTCTTGACAATCCCTGATCCTGTACCCTCTTTTATGGATAATTTTTGCTTACCTGTTTCAGCACTTGATTCTCCAGTATCAGCTGATCTTGATCAATCCTCTATGACACATTAACCCTCACTACCTCCTTCTACTGGATCTCCAGCTCCAGCTCCTCCAGCTCCAAGAAGATCAGGGAGGGTCACTAAAGCACCTACACACTTGAATGATTTTGTTCTGCAGAAAGTTAATTCTTCTTACACTTATTATATTTCTGGTTTTCGTACTCCTCCATCTGCTCATAGTCATCATGATTGTCTTAGCCAAGTTCTTGATAATGATGAACCTACTAAGTATAGTGTAGCTGCTTCTGATCCAGCTTGGGTTTCAGCTATGCAATTGGAAATTTCTGCTCCAGAAAAGAACAGTACTTGGCAGGTTGTTTCTCTACCACATGGACATAAAGCTGTTGGTTGTAGATGGGTCTACAAGATCAAGTATAAAGCAGATGATACTATAGAGAGGTATAAAGCCAGACTTATAGCTTAAGGCTTTACTCAGACATAAGTCATTAATTATTTTGAAACCTCCTCTCCATTTCTCCTTTTTCCTTGCTTTACTACTCTAATATAATTGAATCGATCCTTGTTGCTTCATCGATTGGAGCCATCCTTGCTGGCAGGAATAGCTTAGGCTCGCTTCTACTATTGGTCCGGTGGTAACCGAGCTTGAAACTAAGTATACCTGCTGAAGAGGAATCAACCCATTTTCATCGCTAGATCGCCTGGTGGTCCAATCCCGCTTCCAAATCCGTGCTAAGCTTCCTACTCTAAAGTGTTTGGTGGCCTTGGCTGTTATGCATAAGTGGACCATTAAAAAACTTGATGTGAATAATGCTTTCCTTCATGGCGATCTCCTAGAGGAAGTATACATGCAACTCCTGGTTACAATGTTTCTTCATCCTTGTCTACACCAGTTTGCAAGCTTCAGAAAGCACTCTATGGTTCGAAACAGGCATCTAGGCAACGGTTCTCCGAATTCAGTTCAACCATTCTTTCTGTGCAGTTTCATCAATGCAAAACTGACTATACATTGTTCATCAAGTCTCTCCCAGGCAGATTTCTGGCTATTCTAGTATATGTTGATGACATTTTGTTAGTGGGAAGTGATAATGATGATGTTGAGTTGCTCACTGCTACTCTCAATCAACAATTTCAGCTCAAAGACCTTGGTTTTCTTCATTATTTATTGGGATTTGAATTTACAGCCTCCTCCACAAGTCTCTTTATGAATCATCGAATATTTGCATTAGAGATCCACAAGTTCAGTTCTTATCTTCATTGCAAGCCTGCATCAACACCTTTGGTGGCCAACACTCATCTCATCAAAAATGATGGTGATCCACTCAGTGATTTTCTCTAGTACTTAAAGGACTCTTATTGGCAAGCTTCTATTTCTCTGTCCACTACTGGAAATGAACACAAAAATGGCAAAGATGAAATAAAATTCGCGCGGCAAGACAATATATCGCCGCTCATTGCATCAGTAACGACGATTATTCATATTCTCGCTTAAATCTATATTATACGGCGATAAAATCATGGGCCCGTATTTAATTCAGCATAAACGGCAAGATTTGTAGTTAATACGACGAGATATAAGTTCTCCGTTAGTACTGATATTATAAACGGCGAGTAATAATTAGTAACAGCGACGTTTTATTCTCCCGGTAAAAAAACTTTAATATAAACGGCGACAGTTTCCTAACGCCGTTAGTTGTTGTCTTATACGACGAGGTTTCTCACCGTATATGGTCAACTTAATAGGTGTCCAAATTACTTTGATTTATCCGCCAAATTTTTGGGCAAAAATTTGGATAGCCCGCGCCCGAAGAGACAGAAACCCTATCTAGGTCTATGGGGAATGAAAATTTGACTCTTTCTTCTTCACATCGTTTGAGAAGAACATAGATACGAGAGAAGAGAGGAGAATAGAAGTCTAAGGAGGAGAGAATCCACAAGAAGAGAACATAGAACAAAACAGAGAGAGAAGTGAGAACAGAGAGAGAAGGGAGAAAATATAAAGAAGGGAGAACTGAAAGAGAATAGAAGAGAGAACGGAGAGATGAATCGCCATCAAACCTTGAAACCACAACAAAGAGTGAAAGGGGAGTATGCAGGTAGAAATGCAGCACAAATACTCTAGAAGAGGGGGGGGGGGGTTGAATAGAGTATGCCAACTTTTTGCAGAACTTGCAAAGATAGAAGTTTATGTGAAGAACAATGAATTTCAAGGCCTTGAAAACAATTTCAAGACTTTGGAAGAGATACAGTTTAAGTATAGAAACATACAAGTCTTTTTCAAGGCCTTGAAAAGAGTTTCAAACCCTTGAAAACAGACTAGTTTGAATGCTATAAGAACTAAGTATGCAAGAGAAACCGTAAATGCAAGAGTAACATAATTTATAGAGTGCAGTCCACTTGGACCTACGTCTCTACCTCATGGATCTTCTCCCTACATTATTTTCAACACAATTCTTATTAATCAAAAGCTAAGCCCTATATCTCAAGCACAGAGATATGCCTTACTCTGTTACAGATTGTGGTTCTCACTAACCTATCTAGTACCTGCTCTAGCTAACTGATTAACTAAGATTTCTCTATTGTTAACTTTGAAAAAATCCTTTATAATGTGAGATAGAAGTAATATGAGAATGATATACAAATGAAGTACAACTCAGAAGAACACATGAAGTGTAAAACTGCAATGAAGAATGGAGTGATCTTTTGTGAGATGGATTGTGAGAATGATGAACTTCGTTGATGCTTGTCAATCCAGAAATGTGTCCCTCTTTTTGCTCGTTGAGTGTTGTGTTTGTTTCATCAAACTGAGCTCTATTTATACTGATTAGAAGCTCTGCAAATCTTCCCAGATTTTCAGCAACAACCTTCCTGTTTTGTAGGTAACAACTTTGACTCTCTTAACAGCCTTCTCCAACGGATAGTTGATCATGATCTTCAGAGATATTGTTGTGGTCTTGTCTTTAAACAGATTGAGAAGCTGCCATAAGTGTCATATAGATCACAAAATCACATTCTCTTAATGTTTCCTTTCCTGCAAAAACCAGATTAGGAAACCAATACTGCACAATTACGAAATAAAATTTTCCTGCAAAACTAAGTCAAACTGATGGATTAAATGGTGTTACATATATCAAAATAGTTTGTATTTCATCATCAAATAATAATAGATCAATAATAGGGGTGAGAGAGGTAAAATCATATCAGAAGAGTTCAGAAAAACTCCCTCTTAGAATATGCATATAGGTCAGACAGTTTCAAGGCTTTGAATCCTGTTTCAAGGCCTTGAAATAGCTTCAAGCCTGTGAAACCTGATTCAATGCTTTGAAAACTGGTTCAAGGCCTTGAAATAGCTCTGTATTTCAAGCCTACGAAACCTGTGAACTTACAATCTCCCCCTTGATGAAAGACAAAACCTTAATCTGTTTGAGCCTTAGTTTCTGTAAAAAAATACTGATTAGCACACATCACATATAGTAGTAACATATAGGTTCCAAAAAGATCCAACTTATTCAATAATAAACTTAAGCAGAAAATAAATAAGTTGCAGATAGTCCTAATGACCAAAAGATAGGTCGCTTAAGAAGAATTAAAAACAACATAAGATTTCTCCCCCTTTTTGACTTTCATAAAAAAGAATGAGAAAATTTGGATCAGTGTCTTTGGAAAATTTTGAAATAAACTTAAAAAGAGTAGGCAAGAAAGAATATGCAAGATTATGGGGATGGGTCTTCATCTCCATCCTGATCTCCCTCTTCTTCCTCACCGTCTTCATCATTGTCATGTTCTTCTTCTACCTATTTATTCACTCCAGCAGTCTCTTCTTCAGTATGATCTTTTGGATTCGGAGATTTCTTCTTTTTCTTGAGGTTTATCAGCAATGCATCTGAATCAGGACTGTCTACTTCTTCTCCCTCTTGAGCAACTTGTTCATCTGCCACTTGCTTTCCTTTGTCCTTGTCTTGAGCAGTCTCTTCTTGGTTTGAGTGTTCACTGGGTATGTTCTTGTCAGAATCATCCTTCTCGATACCTTCTTCATCCTCAAGGACATCAAACACAGTCATGCTTCTGAAGATGGTTTCCACCATGAACTTCACCTGCCTGAGATCAGTCTCAAACCCATGCTGATTCTCTTTAATTTCACCAGTTTCCACCTCTAAACATTCAAGTCTCTGAAAAATTGAGGACAAATATGGAGGCTGTGAGGTCTGGCTTGACGTAGGAGTCAAGGTCCTGGCCTTAAGAAACTTCTTTGCACCCAACTCTTCTGATGTCAAATCAGAATACAGCTTCCAAGCTTTTTCTTTTTTCTTCACCACTCCAATCTTCTCAAAAGCTTTCTCATTGAGCAAACCAAACCCAGAAGTGATAGACTCTTCACCAGCAGTAGGAATCTCAAGGTGTTGGAAGAAAAGTGTGAGCAAGTTTGCATAAGGTAAATGATGCTTTCTCTGATCTGTTTGGCTAAAAAGCATGTGTTACATTACAAGATTTTGAAGGTTAATGTCATACCCATGCATAATCAGATACATAATGTATAGCACCCTCTCAGTGATCAACTCCTTGGAATGTTCCCTTGGAAAGATGCACCTCATCATGATAGTGAATAAAACTTTGGCTTCAACATTTAACACAGAGTGTGTTAACTATTTGGATGAGGTAGGGATGTTAGGTAGAAAGAATTATGCTTTGGCTGGTTTCAAGACTTCACTTTTGGGAGGATGGTTCTGTGTATCATACCTCTTAGGACAACCTAGAACATATGCAAACTCAGCATGATCTAGCTCCATATTAACACCAGCAACTCTAGTCTTGATTACTAAGTATGGAGAGTTCTTAACTTGCTTCATGTTGAGATAGAAGAATCTGGTGAGTCTTTGATAGGCACAGAGAGCTTTTCTTTAACATTGTAATGCAATTCAGATTCATTCCAAGCAACATAGGCATACTAATCAAGATACATAAAGAAATAGACCTAGAAGCAAAACCATCCAACCACTGACCTTTGGAAGTGTTTGTGATGAACCAAGATTCATCAGGAGCAGAGTTCTTTGAGTAGATCTGCAAGGCTCTTTCCACATTGTCTTCTGGTTCTTCAACTGTCACCTTTTTTCTTTTACTTTTTCAGCTTGAGAGCCCTTCTTTTTTTTTCTTCAGTTTCTTGGGACTTGTGGACTGTGTTTCTGGTTGATTCTCTATATTAGATCTCTCTTTCTTCTTCTTATTCTTCTTCTTCTTCTTCTTGTCTGAAGATGGTGTCACAACCTTCTTAGCCTTCTTCTTTGGTGGAGAAAGTTTTACAACTGCTTCTGCACTGGGAGTCCTAGAACTTGAATCCCCACTGATTGTTTGAACTTCATCCTCAGCTGTCTTTCTCTTCTTCTATGTACTAGGCTTTGAACCTCCAGCCATCTTGATTCTGTCAGAGGCTCTTCATGTGATCATTAGGGTTTGGAGCAGAATAGAGAGAGAGATAGACTTGATACGGAGAGAAGGAGAAGAGAAGAAGATAAATACTAAAATATTTTGAGTATAAAAAGGAAACTGCAACTTCTCCCTGATCTCAAAATATTTGCAATGATCAGAGAAGATTCAAATCCTTGAGGCCGTTGGAAAAAATATTTTATTACTATATTTGACTAAAAACAAATTTTGAAAAAGGTAGGGGCAATATTTAGAAAATATCTACAAAGATAGAACCCAATACTGAATGATCCAAGAATTATTGACAAACCGGTTATCAGACTTATTTTCAAGGCTTTGAAAGTAATTCCAAGGTCTTGAAACGCTGCTATACTGAGACAAATAGAATCAAAGGTTTGAAAAGATTTTCAAGGCTCTGAAATCAGCTCAAACATCTGAAAGCACATAATAACTTACCTTCCTTACCTTGTACTCCCCGTAAACCAATGCATCTTTATTTAGCATACCCAATTCCAGTCTAAGAGCTGAAAATATTTCATGTGGCAATGGTTTAGTGAAGATATTTGTAAGTTGCATGTTAGTAGAAACAAATTCAAGAACAATATAACCTTTCTCAGCATGATCTCTGATGAAATGGTGTCTGACATCAATATGCTTGGTTCTTGAATGCTGAACTTGATTCTTTGTAATAGATATTGCACTAGTGTTGTCACATTTGATAGATATACTTCTGAAGTCAAATCCAAGATCTCTTAACTGCTGAGTAATCCATAAGACTTGTGAGCAACGGGCTCCAGCAGCTATATATTCAGCTTCACCTGTTGATAGAGCAACTGAGTTTTGTTTCTTGGAGAGCCAACTGATCAAGGAGGATCCAATGAATTGGCAAGTTCCTGAAGTGCTCTTCCTATCAACTTTGTAACCTGCAAAGTCAGCATCTGAAAATTCATGCAATGAGAAATTAGAATATCTTGGATACCAAAGCCCTAAGTATTTGTTACCATTCAGATATCTGAAGATTCTCTTCACAGCACTTAAGTGTGATTCCTCTGGATCAGCTTGAAATCTTGCACACATACACACACTGTACATGATATTTGGTCTACTAGAAGTAAGTTATAGTAGTGATCCAATCATATCTCTATACTATTTCACATTGACACTCTTACTAGATTCATTCGTATCTAAGGACAGTGTAGAACTCATAGGAGTCTTGATGTCTTTGGATTGAGACATATTATACTTGTTCAGCAAGTCCCTAGAATACTTGCTTTGATGCAGAATGATGCCCTTCCTCAACTGATGTGTTTGAAGTCCAAGGAAGAAGTTCAACTCTCCCATCATGCTCATTTCAAATTCCCTGCTCAAAAGACTTGAGAATTCTTTGCATAAAAGATCACTAGTAGCTCTAAATAGAATATCATCAACATAAATCTGAACTACAAGCAAATCTTTCTCCTGAGTCTTTATGAAAAGGGTCTTGTCTACCAATCCTCTTTTGAAATCATTTTCAAGCAAAAACTTGGACAATCTTTCATACCAAGCTCTTGGATCTTGTTTCAAACCATAAAGAGCTTTGTCAAGTTGTAAACATGATCTGGAAACTTATCACTTTCAAAACCATGAGGTTGTGCAACATAAAATTCGTCTTGCAAGTAACCTTTCAAAAATGCACACTTCACATCCATTTGAAATAGTTTCATGTTCTTGTAAGATGCAAAATCAAGTAAAATTCTAATTGCTTTTAACCTGGCAACAGGAGCAAAAGTTTCCTCATAATCAATACCTTCTTCTTGGTTGTAACCTTGAGCAACTAACCTTGCTTTGTTCCTGATCACTTTGCCATTTTTATCAAATTGTTTCTGAACACCCATCTGGTACCAATAACAGACTAGTTTGTTGGTGAGGGAACTAGGTTCTATTGGAAATAGATGCCCTAGAGGCAATCTAGTTTAGTATGAACTTGTTTTGTCTAGAATATTCATTGTATTATTTATTGGATATTTAAAATAATGAAGTCCCTAGATTTACAATTGTGTTGTTTATCTTAAATATTCCTAGTCCATTATAATGATTAATGGGACAATCATCTATAGACTAGTATGGAATTGGATTGATATGGAGATATCACGATCCAATACATGGGTACGCACCTCCAAGAAGGCTACATACATGTTATGTAAAGTCACCAGCGCTTCTCGTGGTGACAACGGTATTGTCATCCTTAGACTTGAAGTCACAAGATTATCTAGTTGTGGATTGTTGTGATTTTGGTAGCGTCAAACCCTACACCGTAATTGGGTAGCCATAAAGGGGTGTACCGGATACAATAAGAAGCAAGCTAAGAAATCTTAGTAGACGTAGATAGAATTTGTCCCTCCCACATAACGGGAGCAAATATCCTAGGCCACTCGAGGGATAGTGCTTATGGAATGTCTGGCCAGACTCAAATAAATCAATATGGGATATTGATGTTTTTTGCACGAATAAGGCTATTCCCAAGATCGAGAAACTAAGGATTGGATATACGACTGTGACTTGTATGCCTCGTGTCCAATCCAGATATGAAGACAAAGGGATGAGACAATTACTTTCACAAGGTATGTCGGATGACTATTCTATTAGTTGGCTAGAATGGATGTCTTGCTAGATGCCGCTCCATGTTAGCAATTGTTGCTACCAACTAGATAGAGCCTATGGGGTCACACGCCCAATAGGATTTAACTAGATTTGGGAATTAATTAATATGATTAATTAATTAAAAGGATCACTCTGCAACACCTTGCAAACTTAGTAGGACTAATGTTCAAGGAAGGGACTAATCCGAACTCATGTCGGATTAGGAAGGGCCTTTAGGTAGTTGACAAGGAGTTGTTGGACTATATAAAGGATGCTCCTAGCTTCTTTCCCACACTAATGCTCATAAGATAAGTTGAGAGGGATAGAAACAAAGGAGAGAGGGCAAGACAACTAGAGGCCGACCGCCCCTAGCCGTCCGCCCCCTTACCCGTCGGGCACAAAGAGAGGCCGAGCCCTCTCTTTGATCCTCGTTGCGTGATTTCTTCTTCCTCTTCCTCCGATCCAAGCTAGCACAAAGGATAAGGAAGATCTAGATCTCAACTCTAGGCGTGGATCAACCGTAGAGATGTGACACTGTTCACGTTACAAGTCATCACCAGAGATCTCTAAGGTGTGTAACTTGTTTCTTCCTTTACCATCGTTATGATTCTCTTCCTGTGATCCTTGGAGTGTCTTGAATGGATAACTTCTTTTTCCGCTGTGTAACCATGATCAAAACCCTACAGTGGTATCAGAGCCACATGTCGTAGAACATAGACGTGGTTTATGTGTTACGTTTTGATAGTTTTACACTTTAAAATTGTTGTTTATGGCGTAAAATGGACAAATCAAGCATGTGATGCAATTTGTCAAATAATTTAACAAGCAAGACCTAGTTTGAGCATTGGATGCATGAATTAGTGAGTTTGAGAAATTTTAGGATCTTAGATCTAGGGTTTGGGCACCAATTTGGAAACTAGTTTCAAATTTGGAAACGTTTTGGACTTGGGGAACAAGGAAGGAGTTGTGTTAGAAACAACTAAGGAGGTTCGGCCCTAGGGACCGCCCCTCTCCTTTCCTTGCCGCCCAAGCCACCTAGGCCGAAGGACTAGGCGGTCGGCCAACCCCATGGGTTGGGCTGGTCGGGCTAGGCTCGACCCGGGGCGGCTCTAAGGTGGTTCGGCCATGCTATGGTTGAGCCTCTTGGACCGTTTTGACCCCAGTAATCCTAAAATCATTTATCAAGCGCGTTAAAATTGGATTTTAACTGTTTATGTGCAAATCGCATGGTGATTGGATATGGCCTTAGGATGTGGTTGGTGTGATTGTTTAATTTTGTGGTTTGGTTTACGGCATGCGAGTCGATTATTTTGATGTAATAATTAATTAGGGTTTACGGCCTGCCAGCTGATTTCGATTTTTTTTCTCAACTTGTGAGATTTATTTTATTTAGTATAGTTGTTAGCTAGTGCTAGATAGAATAGATTGTTAGCCAAGACTGGAAAAAGAAGCCCAAAGCCAATTAAGCCACAAAGATGGAGCATGGAGCATTCCACAAAACTATGCAGGATGGACCAAAAGACGAAGACGCATGGAGATGTGTTTGCTTTTAGGGTTCATAGATATTCCCATTGGCTTGGGAATATCTTAGTCTAGAAAAGGCCATATCCACAACACATTTTATTTATTTTGTGGTTGTTTATTTTCCTGTCTTATCATTTTGTGATTGGTGTATGGATGATGCATGCAATTAGGATAATAAGATGATTAACAACCCAAATCTATTATTTGAAGTTTTGCCCAAGCTCAACAAAACAATTAAAATTGAATTTTAAAATCCCTCAAAATTCGAATATTGTGTATCGTCGTCTCGTTATTTAAACACTCATCATCATCATGATTTATCAAGCTCGTGCATGCCAAATCAAGCCGATTTGGTTCATAATGGTGTGGTGTGATGGCACAAGCAAGTAATGTGCAATTGTTTAAATAAGAGGTTGGACACAACTGGGTTTTTAATATGATTAAAACCTAGAGGAAATCAATTAGGATTATCCATGCGGATGGATAAATAAGGATTCATTTTCCCAATTGAACCAAGATTTGCATGGGATGCAATTGGAATTGTTCCTACCTAAAGTAGTCAAATTTTAGGTGACTTGCCAAAGCAAGCTCAAGAGGACATGAAACATGGATCTTGGCCCACTAGAAAGTATAATGATATTTTCCGCATTAATATCTTGAGGGTTATTAATCCGTAGAAAAATAGTGGGAGCTATGTTTAATAACCTGGACATTATCAAATATAGTCAAAAGTTGACAAATACTAAAACTTGCGTATTTTCCTTTTGTAGAATTCCAAATGGCAAACAAATCATCGAGTTCGTAACATTCCCTACACTCTTTCCTTGAGGAGGACAAGCTTTCTGGAACCAATTTCCTCGACTGGTACGGAAACTTGAGAATCGTTCTCAAGCAAAAGAAGAAACTGTACGCAATAGAGGAGCAAGTTCCAGCAGGTCCAGAAAACAATACTCTTGCAGCCCTAAAGGCATATCAGAAGCGTGTTGATGATGCTAATGATGCGGCCTGCCTCATGCTTTGCACCATGACCTATGAGCTTCAGAAGCAACATGAGAACATGAATGCAGTCGATATGATCGAACACTTGAAGCAGCTCTTCCAAGAGCAGGCAAGGTTTGAGAGGTATGAAGTTTCTAAGGCATTGTTCAAATGTCATCTGACAGTAGGAAACCCCGTGGGACCTCATGTACTCCGTATGATCGGACACTTGGAGAATCTCGCGTGACTAGGGTTCCCGGTCGGCCAAGAGTTGGCCACAGATCTCGTGTTGCAATCGTTGCCTAAGAGTTATGGACAGTTTATCATGAAATATAACATAAACGAGATGGTGAAACCACTGCCAGATTTACTCAATATGTTGAGGAAAGCTGAACAAAACATCAACAAGGGTAAGGGCAAGGCCATTATGATGGTGAATAAAGGAAAAGGAAAAAGGTTTGCCTCATCCTCCAAGGGCAAAAGCAAAGAAGTTGCCAAGTCCAAGGAACATGCCCTTAAGCATGTTGGTTGGCATTGCCAAAGGTGTGACTAAAGGTGAATATCACTATTGTAGTCAGCGTGGCCACTGGAGGAGGAACATCCCAAAATATCAGGACAAGAGGCTTGGAATAGTGATTCCATCACCACCAGGTATTTTTGTTGTAGATGTCAATTTAACTATCTCTACATCATGGGTATTGGATACTGGATGCGGATCTCACATTTGTCGAAATGTGCAGGATCTAAAGAGAAGTACAATATTGGCTAAAGGAGAGATAGACATGCGCGTTGGAAATGGAGAAAAGGTTGCTGCATTAGATGTAGGCGTGTACGAGCTGTCTCTGCCTTCAGGATTAGTTTTAGACTTAAATAATTGTAATTTTGTGCCTGCTATGAGCAGAAACATTATTTTTATTTCTTGTTTGGACAAGGAAGGTTTTATTATTTCAATAAAAAAAAATTGTTGTTCCATTTATTGTAATAATATTCACTATTTTAGTGCTCAGTTATTTAATGGACTGTACGTCCTTGATCTAAGCAATCATGTCTACAACATTATTACTAAAAGGATTAAAATAAATGATTTAAATCCTTCTTACTTATGGCACTGTCGTTTAGGCCACATAAACGAGAAACGTGTATCTAGACTCCATAAGGATGGATTTCTAGACTCATTTGATTTTTAATCATATGAGACATGTGAGGCTTGCTTATTGGGAAAAATAACGAAGTCCCCTTTCAATAGAAAAGGTGAGAGGACTAGTGAGCAATTGGCGCTCGTGCATACTGATGTATGTGGGCCATTTGCCACGCCTTCCAGGGGTGTTTACGTCTACTTCAACACGTTTACTGATGATTTCAATAGATGTGGATTTGTATACCTTATGAAGGCCAAATCCGAATCCTTTGAAAGGTTCAAAGAATTCAAGAGTTAAGTAGAGAAGCAACTTGGCAAATTATCAATGCTCTACGATCGGATCGTGGAGGAGAGTATTTGAGCCAAGAGTTTGACTACTACCTTAGAGAGTGTGGGATCGTGTCCCAACTCACTCCACCCGGAATGCCACAATGGAATGGCGTGTCCGAGAGGAGAAATCGAGAACTATTGGATATGGTTCGATCTATGATGTGTCAAACCGATCTTCCATTATCAATTTGGGTATATGCTCTATTAAGTGCAACTTTCACCATTGACCGAGTTCCATCTAAATCAGTCATGAAGACACCACATGAGATGTGGAGTGGGAGGCGTCCCACACTGTCGTTCATGAAGATATGGGGCTGCGATGTCTATGTAAAGCGTTTACTATCAGACAAGACAGGGCCCAATTCGGATAAGTGTAAGTTTGTGGGGTACCCTAAGGAAACTAAGGGTTACTACTTCTACAATCCAATTGAGAACAAAGTGTTTGTTGCTTGGTCCGACGTGTTTCTAGAAAGAGAGTTTGTCTCTAAAGAAGCAAGTGGGATGACTGTAGAACTTGAAGAAATTCAAGAACCACAAAAGTCAAAACACTGATCCTACTATGGAACATGAGCAGGAACCACAAGTAGTTGTGGAGAAACCTGTTCAAGTAGCACAAGAACTTCGTAGATCTAGTAGAGTGCGCCAGGAGCCATAGAGGTATGGACTTCTCGTGACTGATACTGGCAACACGATGCTCATAGATGATGAGACTACAACCTATGGATAGGCCATAAAAGGCCCAGACTCTCAGAAGTGGCTTGAGGCCATGAGATCCGAGATGGAATCCATGTATACCAACAAAGTATGGACTTTGGTGGAACCACCCGAAGGGGCTCGGCCCATATGATGCAAGTGCGTATTCAAGAAGAAGATCGACATGGATGGTAATGTGATTACCTGTAAGGGCCGATTGGTGGTTAAAGGCTTCAGACAGATTCATGGTATAGACTATGATGAAACCTTTTCACCAGTCGCAATCACCAAATTCATCCGAATCTTACTTGTTATTGCAGCTTATACGACTATGAGATTTGGCATATGGATGTCAAAATAGCATTCCTATATAGGAATCTCCTCGAGGACGTGTACATAACACAACCTGAGGGTTTTGAAGATCCAAAGCAAGCTAACAAATTCTGTAAATTGCAACGATCCATTTATGGATTGAAGCAAGCTTCTAGGAGTTGGAATCGACGTTTTGATGAAGTAGTCAAAGTGTCTGGCTTCATCAGAAACAAAGATGAATCTTGTGTCTACAAGAAGGTTAGTGGGAGCTATGTTGTTTTCCTGGTCTTGTTTGTGGATGACATACTACTCATTGGTAACAACATTCCTATGTTGCTATCTGTTAAAGATTGGCTGGGAAAGTGTTTATCAATGAAAGACTTAGGTGAAGCAGCTTACATACTCGGTAACAAGATCTATAGAGATAGATCTAGGAAGCTGATCGGCCTAAGTCAAAGTACATATACAGACAAGGTGTTGAAGAGGTTCAACATGCAAGATTCCAAGAAGGGATTATTGCCCATGTCGCATGGAATCACCCCTTCGAAGGCTGGTTGTCCTTCCAATGAGATTGAGAAAGAATGCATGAGTATGACAAGAAGATACCAGTCCAATCCAGGTGAGAGTCACTGGATTGCAGTCAAGAACATCCTAAAGTACTTGAGAAGAACTAAGGATGCGTTCTTCATATTGGGAGGTTAGGAAGATTTGCGTGTAAGGAGTTACACGGATGCAAGCTTCCAAACCGACATAGATGATTTCATATCACAATCGAGATTTTCTGTTTTTCCTGAATGGAGCAGCGGTTAGTTGGAAGTGTAATACCCCGTTCTCATTATAGGGATAATCGTCACCTTTCGTGAGGTATAAATATTAAACGGGGAAGTATTTGTAGTTTTATAAAGTACAAACTAGTTAATAAAGGGGGGGTTTAGTTGTAGTTTCAATGAAGTCTAAAACCTAGTGAGTAAATACATAAAAAATGAATTAAATATTAATGAAAAAAAAATAATAAAACCCTTCCTCCTGACAATTCCCCCGTTCCCCAAGTTCTCCCCATTCCCCAACATTTTTTTTGTGTTTTTTTTATTATTCTCTCTCCCTCTCTCCCCGTCACCTCCCTCTATATCTCTCCCTTCTCCCTCTCTTCTTCGGCAGCACCCCAGCCCCGAGACCACCTCCACCCTCACCTCCATCTCCACCACTCTCTCTCTCTCTGCCCAAGCCCATCACCACCACCACCCACATCTCTCTCTCACCCTCCTCTGTTTTGGCCAAGAGAGACCCAACCACCACCATCACCGCCGAGAACAACCACCGCCATCGGAAACCACATACACCACCTCAGACACCCCTCTGCCTCCTCCATCTTCCTTCTCTCTGCCCTCTCTGACCCAAAAACAACAGCGACTAGCAGCAGCAACAGCTGGCAGAGAAGACCCAGCCACCACCGTGACCTCCGACACCATCACCACCGAAACCACCACCATCTCCAAACCCACTCCGCCCGACTGCCTCTCTTCTCTATCTCTCTCTGTCCTCTGTTTAGCAAGAGAAGTAGCAGCAGCAGTAGCTGGAAGCAACGACCAGCCACCACCACCGCCACTGTTCCCGTCGGGGAACCGCCACCCGTATCCACCACCTCCATCTTTCTCCTCCTCTCCCCTCTATCACTATTACCCACTGGGTTTCGACCCTATTAGCAACAAAAATAAGTAGGAACAGAGGCGGAGGGCGCGGCAGAGCCACCTCGCCGCCGGCCATTCCACCATTTTTGCCGGCGAGATTTCGGCCCACCAAAAACCCGAGCCACCCAGCCTCCTACCTCCGTCTCTTAAGCCTCCAGGAGGTCCGAACGACTACCAGAAGGTCCTAGCCGCAGCCAAGAACCGCCAGAGCACCGCCATCGAGCTCCATCACCGGCGACCTCGACGGGTGACTCGACCCGACCAATTTCTCCGCCGTTTCTCGAAATTTTCAGCGTGGGTATGCTCTAAATCTTCCTCTAATTCGTTATTTGCGATCAAAATCATGTTATTAGAGATTAAATCCATGCCTCGATCGGAGAATTTGAATATGTTCAAGTTAGGGGGGTTAAAGTGTCTTTTCAAAAACTTGGAGGGTATATAGTGTAAGAACTGAAACTGTCTAGAACATGTGGTGGTGATATTGGGGGAGCCCCTTGCCTTTTCCATAAATTGCATTTTTAACACTTTATTTATATTAATTTATATTACTATTTGTTGTTAAATAATTAACTATTATAAATAAATATTTTTATAAAGAAAATAAAGAGTTAAATCTCTATAAGTTAGAAATTTGTTATTACTAAGTAATATAGCTTGTTTTGTTGGAAAGTAGATAAAGAAGTTAACAAAATTACACTTTTGTTTATATGTATTTACATATGTGTTTCTAATGAGAGTAATAAGTGAAATATTTATAAATAAGAAATTAGTGATTATAAGAGTTATAACTCTTTCTCTCGGAAAATAAGTTAACAAAAAAGGAGAATTGTTTTGTATATATGATTATATAATTGCTAAAGATAATGTTTTCTCTATAAATGTCACCTTAATTTTTATTTAAACAAATAGAGAGTTCCAAATAATTATAATCTATTTTCCAATAAATGAACTTGCTAAAATTGAATATTGTTAGATGTAAATTAAGGTATTTTGGGAACAATTTCATTAACAAAAGAAATGTATATGTATTTTTAAATCATTGTTTTATGAATATCTTGAATTTCTTATAAATAGTAGAATTCAATACTAAATAATAAATAGTCGTCGGATAGTACTTTAGCAATATTTTTAAAGTGTTAATCCTGATTTTCTTAAATAAATTATAAGTGAAATATTATTATTTTATGGGTTAACCGATATTTAATTAAATAAGTATGTTATCGTAACAATTTCACTTTGGGGATCGTGAGGGTTAGATTTGACTTTTCGTCCTAGCCGAGCACTCAAATAGGACTTGTGCATTTACTCGTTTAGAACTACCGGCTTCATGACTAGATGATTGACTACTTGTAGGCGACGAATTTGTGGACATTGGCTTTGTCGACCATCCTACGTACTAACTGCTGAGTCAGCATCAGGTGAGTTTTACATGCTTAGCCTTGCGTGCCAGCTTCTTTCGTGTCGACTACTTGCCTACATGGAAAATAGTTGTCGTATTTCATCCCCTACTCTATAAATGTGTTTACTTGTTTTAAATCTCCGAAATATTATATGATTTTGAAATACTTGTCACACTTGGTCGAAATTCGATGATAACGTAATATTGTACGAACATGTGATGTTATCGGGTGATGATTCCCTGGGCTTAGTAAAATCCTAAACCCTAAAGAGATAATCGGGTTCGATCCCCGGAGTAAAGTAAAATAATTCGCAAGTGCCGGAACCAGTTATGTTGATTTTATTTGGGTGATGATTCCCTGGGACCCGGTCCCTAAAGATATGGCACTACGTGCACCCCGACTCCTTCGCCGTAGGCTGGAGTACTGCTTCTAGATACCACTCCTTTGATTGACGCTCTTAGGAGGGTGTTGCAACACTTAAGGTCTAGAATGTCTGATTGTGGTCACTGGTCTACCCGGGTACTGTGCAATAATTGATAGTTCGATTACTGTGTTTGGAAAAAGTTATTCGTAAGCCATGCGTGGATGACTATGTGATTTATGAGAGATGTGAATGGATGCTTATGACGTACCATGGTAAACAGAATTTGTTCCACGGGGAAACTATCATTATTTGACGATGTTGTTACTTGTTTTGAGTTTACGATGTTATACTCACTCTCCGTCACTCCTGAACTGTTTTTAAATATGTGACCCTGCAGTCTTTCTTAACCTTCCTGTTTTTACATGCTAAGGTGTATCTCACTCAGCATTTCTTGCTGACTTTCGAAAAACTGCGGTCTTTGTTTCATTCCCCCGCAGGTCTAGGAGCTGGGAGCTGGGAGTAAGGGAATCGCGAACTTATCTAGTATTTGGTAGCACTTTTGTTATGTCGGACTCTTAGTTTAATTTCACCTTGTATAATAGTACGCACCATGTTGAAGACAATTATCAGTATGTAATATATAAGTATGGGATGTATTGTTCTTGATTTCCGCCGCATCATTTTGAGTAGCACCCTCCTGGGCTCTCCGGTCCGGAACGGAAAGCTCGGGAATTGAGGGGTTTTACAGGTGTTATCAGAGCAGGCAATCCTAAAAGGGATTAAAACCTGTAGGGTAATTTAAAATTAATTTAGGGCAATAAAATCTAAAAGGTGACAAGCCGATTGGGTTATTGTAATACCCCGTCTATTTGTGAAGGGTAAATTGGGAAATATAAATTTAAATATTATTACGAGTGGTGAGTTAGATTATTTTTGGGTTGATAATACAATCGAGAATTTCATATAATAGTTTTATAGAAACCGGTATTTTATTTGAGTATTTATTTAGCGTTTTATGTGGTTTATGTGAATATAGCAATTACGTGTACCCAACCCACTAGATTGACACATCAATTTAGTACTCCCAAAACACCCTACCATAACTAACTAGTTGACAAAAAAAAAAGTTGGGGCGGTGGAGGAAATTCACCTCTCCAAGTAACATTTTGCATTTAAAAATGCCTCCCTCTTCACTTGTTTTTCACATCAGAAACAAAACCAACAAAGTCTCTCATCTCTCCCTCTCTCTCTCACTCACGGCACACAACACCCATCACCGCCACCACCACCCTTCTCCATCACCACCACAGCCCGAACCACCACCACAGCCACCTCTCCTTCTCTCCTTCTCCTCTCCCTCTCTGCCTCTCTGCTACTCACCACCACCAGCAGCAGCAGCTGCTGCCCCCAACGCCACCAGCCACTTCCGGCGAGAAGCCCGACGGGAAGCAACCCAGCCACCCGTCTCTCCCTCTTCCCCCTCACTGTTTGAACACCCGAAAACCCCTCTCTCTCCCTCTCTGCTACTCCCTACCAGTAGTAGCAGCAGCAGCAGCCGCCGAGAAGGCCGCCAGCAACTCCGGCGAACCAACCCGACGGCAAAACGCCGCCACCACCTCTGTCTCTCTCACTCTCTCACTGTTTCGACCATCTCAAACCCTCACCCTCTCTGTTTCGTCCCAAGGACGAGCTTTAGCCGCAGCAGTTGGCTGCAGAACACCCCGAGCCGCCACCATCGCCGCCGCCACCATTAAATCCGGCGAGAAGCTCTTCCGAGCTAACCGGAGCGACCCACTTGCTCCCGTTTGAACCAAAATACTCCTGGAGGTCCGAGGAGTGCTTTAGCAACCTCGAACAGAGCCTAGGACGTCCGATTCGTCGTTGGTGTTCATCACCGCCGACCGCCGCCTTTGGAGACGAGACCCGTTCCGATTCTTGACCGTTTCTCGCAATTTTTCGCGTAGGTGAGTCCTAAATCACTCTCTGGTTCATTTCTAATCATCAAAATCACATCTTGTTAGCTCTAACACGAATCGGGTATGTTGGGTTGAAGATGTATGCTTGTGTTCATAAAGGGGGGTAGTTTATGCAATTTCTGAAAAGTTGAGGGCAAGATGTTAACTGCATGTTTAGTTTCTCAAAGATTGGGGGTGATTTGTGTATTTTAGCAAACTGCCTATTTATATAAACTTTAAAAATGTTATTTTTGGATTAATAATATAAGCTAATGTTTATATATATTATTTTGACTAAATAAAAGTAAATAAGTTGTTAAAATTACCTAGAGTTATATTTATATGAAATATTGTTGTTTTTATAAGCAAGTTAAAAATGTACACTTTGGTTTGATTATATAATTTCGGGTTGTTTAACTAAATAGTTTAATCGTTTGTAAATTGTTATTTTGAGCAAAATAGACTATTTTGTTAATATTGTTAAAAATAAATAAGTTGGAAGTTAGTTTGTGAAATAAAAATAAAGTAGACTTTTTAAATAAAAATCCTTATTACTATTGTTTGATATTACATGATTATTTTTCTAGAAAGTGGAAATTATTTATCTAACATCAATTTATAGATATGTATGACTTGTTTTATTGAAATAAGCGTTTTTGTGAATTTTATTTGAGTATTTAATTATTATGTAGTATATATATTTTTAATAAATAAATAGCTATAATTGATTTAGTTTGAATTAACTTTTATAGTCACTTATAAATAAATAGTTTGTTTATTTAAATTATTATTTTCTATAAAACAAGAGTGTATGAACTTGATAATAGTTTTATTACTCTATAATTTTATGAGCTTGTATTTATATAAGTTATAATATTTTTACGAAGAAAATATAAGTGTTAACTAAATAATTATTTTATGCTATTAATTAATGGGGTTAAGGGGGATAAAGAAAAATGAGAAATTAGGAGATATAGCAATTTTGCATACTTGCATAATTAGACTTGTAATTAATTTAGGAATTATAATTTGTAGGTGACAGATTCGTAGACGAGGGCTACGTGTATCTATAGGTGCTATCGTGATATCTGTCGTGCTACTTGAGGTGAGTAAATATGCCTAACCTAGTGTGCCCGTCCTCCTTCGTGTCCAAATATTTTTATGACTTTTACGTCTCAAATGTGATTTGTGATTTACGTGTTTAACTTGATATTTCAATTACGCGTCCAACTATTTTTATGATGATTTATACGTCTCAAATGTGAATTTCGAAATACGTGCTTGACTTGGAATTTCAATTACTTGTTTATCGATTCACTTGGAAACTATCACATGAAAATTAATAATACGTAACAACGTAAAGTGGAAACAGTTGTGCGGTGGAACTATATGCGGATTATTATTTATTGTGGTTATTATATTTTGCTCGGTTGCAATTGCCCCGGGCTGCTCCATGTACTCACCTCTCTGGCCGCAAGAAGTCTTAGAGGGGTGCCGGCACTTAAGGTCTTGGATGCATGGGATATGGTTGGTTCTATATTTTGGATTGTTCCCCGCTACAACTAAATAATAAATGTGGATTTTTTCATATGGATGATGGATGGACTTGGTTTATTTTGGAAAATATGGAAATGGATTGGGAATATTAAATAATGAGTTGGATAATTTATTTTGGTCATTTGAAATAAAGTGTTGTTTACTTCTTTATTATTCCTCTTTTTATTAAAATAAAATATGACTCTTTCCGATTTACATGTTGGGGTGTTTACTTGCTCAGCGTTTGTGCTGACTTTGGAAAAACTGCGGTCTTGTTTCTTTCCCCCGCAGGTCTAGGTGAAGGGAGCTCGGCTTAAGGGAATATCGCGGACTCACCTAGCTTATCTAGTATTTAAATAATTGAAACACCTAGACAATTGTTTCATCTTGTTTAATAGTATGTAATGTATCACTTTGAAGACTTCTGGTTTGTAATAAATAATTATGCGATGTTTGTTTACCATTCGTTCCCTTGCACCCGGGAGCAATCTCGGGCGCGGGACGGCATTCCCGTATCTCTCCCCACGGCGAGGTGCGGGGTGTCGCAGGTGGTATCAGAGCGGGCAATCCAAATATGAATTAAAACCTGTAGGGCAATTTAAAATGAATATAGGATAAGAAAATTAAAATTTGACAAGCCGCTTGGGGGACGGGTAGTATTATTCTTATTGAAGTCCCACCCACCCACGTCCTTTTCCAATCTGGAATGACGTTTTGAGATTTGTGATATTTGAGTTGACTGGTGTGGAATACGAGATACCTGTGTTGGTATACTTTTACCTGATTATGTGGAGGAAAAATTATATGCTTGATTTATTAGATGGAATATATGTGCTATGAGAATAGGATACCATGCATTTCCTGAAATAATTCATTTTAACTATTTATCTATGGTAGAATAAGCAATAATAAAATAGGTGATAGTGTACGAATATGACTGATAGACCCCTGCGCTACTACACCAGGAGAGTCAGCCAAGAACAAATGGCAGCTGCAGGAAATAACCAACCGACAGTGGAACAACTAGCTGGACAAATGGCCCAGATGACGCAAATCATGGACCGAGTGGTTAGTAATGAAGAGCGTGGAAGGCAAAGCTATGCCAAGCAGATAGCTGATCTGAATCCTCGCCAATTCAGTGGGAAGGAAGATCCCGTTGAATTGGAGAACTGGATCAGACATTTCGAGAAGCTGCTTAGGGTTGTGCATTGCCCCGATGATGAGAAGATCAACTGCGCCATCATTCATCTGTCACATGACGCAGATGATTGGTGGACAACCAGTCAAGAAGTCTTGCTGGCTCGACCCAATTTCAACTGGGAAGCCTTTAAGACTGCTCTTAGGACTCGGTTCTACCCAGCACATGTCAAGAGACTGAAGTGCAATGAGTTCAACAATCTGAGGCAAGGGAACGGCTCAGTTACGGACTACTTCAAAAAGTTCGTAGAGCTGCTGAGGTTTGCAGGCCACACTGTACCCGATGAGGATGATAAGATCAACAAGTTCATTTCGGGACTACACCTCCAGTTGCAGAAGATCATGCGTAGCAGGACTTACGACACTTTGCACGAGGCTTATGATCGAGCAGCTGACATGTGGCAAGTCCAGGAGGTACAAGATGAGTTTCGCGGGAAACGCAAGGCAGCTGAAGCAGGAGGTAGCAGCAGTAACATGGCAAGGGACAAGAAGTTGAAGCCAAACAATGGAGGGAACCCTCAGAACCAGCAGTGGCAGGTAGCTCGACCAGTTCGCCGCTACATCTGCAAGAGATGCCAGCAAAACCACCCTGGAGCTGACTGTATGGGAAACCCTGTCGTATGCCACAACTGTGGAAAGAGAGGGCATCGAGCCTATGAATGCCTTTCTCCACCAGCCAGGAACCAGCAAGGAAACCGAGGAGGGAACTATCAGAGGCAACCCCAGAACAACTATCTGGGAAATCGCCAGCAGTATGGGAACCAGCAACCACCAATCCTGCAGATCGGATATGGAAACAGGAACCCTGGAAAAAGCAACAACCAGGGAGATGGCTATGGAAGGCAGCCAAACTATAACTAGGGGAATGCAGGACAGCAAGGAGCTCAGAACCGCAACAACAACGTTGGTCAGGGAGGTAATGTGAACACTGGAGCTGGAGCAGGAGGATCTGGAACTCAGAATGCCAATGTGGGAAGGATTAAAGTCATGAAAAAGACTGAGGCTGAAGCCGCTCACGGAGTTGTTACGGGTACTTTCCTTGTCCATGAGCACCCAACCTTTATATTATTTGATTCTGGCGCATCATACTCATTCATATCATCATCATTTGCTGAAAAATTGAGTTTGAATAAGTCTGCTAGAAAGTCTATCCCAGTAGCAACACCCACTGGCCACATAACAGTTTGTGACACTGTATTCGAAGGGGTAGAAGTCAAAATTCTAGCCTATACATTGCCTGCGGATTTGATTAAGTTCGATCTCAAAGGCATAGACGTCATCGTAGGGATGGATTGGCTTAGCAAATATCGAGCCATCATTGATTGCTATGATCAGAAGGTTCGGCTAAGAGGACCTAACAGTGAGAATATCTCTTATCGTGGAATCAAGAAGGAGCCCTGTATTAGACTAGTGTCAGCAATGACCATAGTCAATGAAGTGAAGAAAGGGAACTCTGCCTACTTGTGCTACATCCAGGATGTGTCCAAGAAGGAGAATGTGTTGGAAGAGATACCTGTCGTGAAGGAATTTCCCGACGTATTTCCAGACGACATTCCAGGTATGCCACCCAAAAGAGAAGTGGAGTTTACTCTAGACTTAGCACCAGGAACCGCGCCGATCTCGAAAGCACCGTATCGGATGGCACCAGCAGAACTGAAGGAGCTGAAGGACCAATTGCAGGAACTCCTACAGAAGGGATACATAAGGCCAAGTGTTTCACCTTGGGGAGCACCAGTGCTTTTCGTAAAGAAGAAAGATGGAAGCTTAAGGCTATGCATTGACTACCGTGAGTTGAACAATGTAACCATCAAGAACAAGTACCCTCTACCCCGGATTGATGACTTGTTCGATCAATTACAAGGGGATAGTGTCTTTTCGAAGATTGACTTGAGGTCAGGGTACCATCAACTTCGGGTAGCCGAGAAGGATATCCCGAAGACAGCCTTTAGAACGAGGTATGGCCATTACGAGTTCACAGTAATGCCTTTTGGTCTAACCAATGCACCTGCAGTGTTTATGGACCTGATGAACCGAGTGATGAGGCCATTCCTAGACCTTTTTGTAGTCGTCTTCATTGATGACATCCTTGTGTACTCGAAGGACGAGGAGAAGCACGAGGAAAATCTCAGAGAAGTGTTGCAGACTCTGAGACAAGAACGATTGTATGCTAAACTGTCCAAATGTGAGTTTTGGCTGAATCGTGTCCCATTTCTGGGTCACATCATCTCGAAGGAGGGAATATCAGTTGATCCAGGAAAGATTTCAGCAGTCAAAGATTGGCCCACACCGAAGAATGTGTCCGAGATAAGAAGTTTCCTTGGCTTAGCAGGCTACTACAGGCGTTTCGTGAAGGATTTCTCCAAGATTGCCAGACCACTAACTGCGCTGACGAAGAAGACCGTGAAGTATCATTGGGACGACAAATGTGAAGAAGCATTTCAGACCCTGAAGGAGAAGCTGACTACAGCACCAGTATTAGCTCTACCAAACGACTCTGGCGAGTTTGAAGTGTACATCGATGCATCAAAGAAAGGGCTAGGGTGTGTACTTATGCAAGATAGAAGGGTAATTGCCTATGCTTCAAGGCAGCTGAAACCTCACGAGGAAAACTACGCTACTCACGACTTAGAGTTAGCAGCAATAGTTTTCGCGCTGAAGATATGGAGGCACCACTTATATGGAGCAGTTTGCAAGCTTTACACTGATCACCGCAGTCTAAAGTACATCTTCACACAGAAGGAACTGAACAACAGACAAAGAAGATGGCTAGAAATCATCAAGGACTACGACTTGCGCATCCAATACCATGAAGGGAAAGCAAACGTAGTTGCTGACGCCTTGAGTCGAAAGGCTAGCCATGCCTTGAATGCAATGATAGTTTTGCCAGAATGGTTGTGCCATGAGTTCAGAAAGCTCGAGATTGAAGTCGTGGATCAAGGAGGAATACAGAACCTACTCAGCAGTATGACAGCCGTACCAGACTTCCTTGAGGAAATAAGGAGTAACCAAGCTGGAGACGTGAAGCTAGATAGGATCCGGAAGAAAATCGCTGAAGGAAAAGCCGATGACTTCAAGATTCACGAGGATGGAAGCATTCGCTACAAAGGAAGGTGGTGTGTACTGCAAAAGTGTGCAGAAACTAAGGAGAGATTGATGCGTGAAGCGCACAACACACCTTATTCAGTACACCCTGGAGGCGACAAGCTCTACAAAGATTTGAAGAAGATGTTTTGGTGGCCTAACATGAAGAAGGAGGTAGCTGAATTCGTAGCCAGATGTTTGACGTGTCAGAAAGTGAAGTTCGAACACAAGAGGATGGGAGGCTTAGTTCAACCACTAGACGTACCAGTCTGGAAGTGGGATTCTATCTCGATGGATTTCGTGACCGCCTTGCCGACGTCAAAGAACGGACTCAACCAAATATGGGTAGTAGTAGATCGACTGACCAAGACAGCTAGATTCATTCCGATGAAGGACACTTGGAACATGGAGCAAAGAGCAGACGCATATGTCAAAAACATAGTGAGGTATCATGGGGTTCCAAGTTCGATAATTTCTGATAGGGACCCTAATTTCCTCTCTCATTTTTGGCGAGCTCTTTAGGATGCATTAGGAACTCAGTTGAGATTCAGTACAGCATTTCACCCAGCTACAGACGGACAAACAGAAAGGACCATTCAGACATTGGAGGACATGCTAAGAGCTTGTGTCATGGATTTCCAAGGCTCATGGGTTGACAAACTACCTTTGATAGAGTTCTCCTACAACAACAGTTATCACGCTAGCATTGGCATGGCACCGTATGAAGCTTTGTACGGAAGGAAGTGCCGATCGCCACTATGTTGGAACGACATCAGCGAGACGATAGTAATTGGCCCGCAAGTTATCGAGGATATGACGGATCAAGTACGACTCATCCAGCAAAGAATGAAGGCAGCTCAGGACAGGCAGAAGTCTTATGCAGATCAGAAAAGAAGGCCATTGGAATTCCAGATTGGAGAAAAAGCGTTTCTCAAGGTTTCACCTACTAAGGGAGTAACGAGATTCAATCAGAAAGGGAAGTTGAGCCCAAAGTTTATCGGACCATACGACATCTTGGAAAGAATTGGGAAAGTTGCTTATCGTCTAGACTTACCTTCGAATCTGGGACGAGTACACAATGTATTTCATGTTTCACAACTGAACAAGTACGTTCCAGACCCATCTCATGTGCTAGACCCTGAACCGGTTGAGTTAGACCCGTCTCTGACATACGAGGAGCACCCTGTCAAGATTCTGGACACTAAGACGAGAGACACGCGTACCAAGAGCGTTAAGTTGGTGGAAGTTTTATGGACGAACCATCAGACCGAAGAGGCTACTTGGGAAGCAGAAGATGATATGAGAAAGAAGTATCCCCATCTATTTAATGAGGTAAATTGAGTTCCGGGGACGTCACTCCCTAAGGAGGGGAGGATGTAACCTTTCGCATTCGTACCCTTACGTTTCTAAAATAAAATAAATCTTAGTATCTCATATTAACCCTAGCACATTTCGTGATATAATTTGTGCATCATCATATAGACATATATTTGCATTTTATAGAGACGTTATGGTTATGGAGTATGGGTGGATTTAGCTTCGAGGACGAAGCTTTTCTTTAAGGGGGGAAGGATGTAATACCCCGTCTATTTGTGAAGGGTAAATTGGGAAATATAAATTTAAATATTATTACGAGTGGTGAGTTAGATTATTTTTGGGTTGATAATACAATCGAGAATTTCATATAATAGTTTTATAGAAACCGGTATTTTATTTGAGTATTTATTTAGCGTTTTATGTGGTTTATGTGAATATAGCAATTACGTGTACCCAACCCACTAGATTGACACATCAATTTAGTACTCCCAAAACACCCTACCATAACTAACTAGTTGACAAAAAAAAAAAAAAAAAAAAAAAGAAAGGTTGGGGCGGTGGAGGAAATTCACCTCTCCAAGTAACATTTTGCATTTAAAAATGCCTCCCTCTTCACTTGTTTTTCACATCAGAAACAAAACCAACAAAGTCTCTCATCTCTCCCTCTCTCTCTCACTCACGGCACACAACACCCATCACCGCCACCACCACCCTTCTCCATCACCACCACAGCCCGAACCACCACCACAGCCACCTCTCCTTCTCTCCTTCTCCTCTCCCTCTCTGCCTCTCTGCTACTCACCACCACCAGCAGCAGCAGCTGCTGCCCCCAACGCCACCAGCCACTTCCGGCGAGAAGCCCGACGGGAAGCAACCCAGCCACCCGTCTCTCCCTCTTCCCCCTCACTGTTTGAACACCTGAAAACCCCTCTCTCTCCCTCTCTGCTACTCCCTACCAGTAGTAGCAGCAGCAGCAGCCGCCGAGAAGGCCGCCAGCAACTCCGGCGAACCAACCCGACGGCAAAACGCCGCCACCACCTCTGTCTCTCTCACTCTCTCACTGTTTCGACCATCTCAAACCCTCACCCTCTCTGTTTCGTCCCAAGGATGAGCTTTAGCCGAAGCAGTTGGCTGCAGAACACCCCGAGCCGCCACCATCGCCGCCGCCACCATTAAATCCGGCGAGAAGCTCTTCCGAGCTAACCGGAGCGACCCACTTGCTCCCGTTTGAACCAAAATACTCCTGGAGGTCCGAGGAGTGCTTTAGCAACCTCGAACAGAGCCTAGGACGTCCGATTCTTCGTTGGTGTTCATCACCGCCGACCGCCGCCTTTGGAGACGAGACCCGTTCCGATTCTTGACCGTTTCTCGCAATTTTTCGCGTAGGTGAGTCCTAAATCACTCTCTGGTTCATTTCTAATCATCAACTATTTTTATGATGATTTATACGTCTCAAATGTGAATTTCGAAATACGTGCTTGACTTGGAATTTCAATTACTTGTTTATCGATTCACTTGGAAACTATCACATGAAAATTAATAATACGTAACAACGTAAAGTGGAAACAGTTGTGCGGTGGAACTATATGCGGATTATTATTTATTGTGGTTATTATATTTTGCTCGGTTGCAATTGCCCCGGGCTGCTCCATGTACTCACCTCTCTGGCCGCAAGAAGTCTTAGAGGGGTGCCGGCACTTAAGGTCTTGGATGCATGGGATATGGTTGGTTCTATATTTTGGATTGTTCCCCGCTACAACTAAATAATAAATGTGGATTTTTTCATATGGATGATGGATGGACTTGGTTTATTTTGGAAAATATGGAAATGGATTGGGAATATTAAATAATGAGTTGGATAATTTATTTTGGTCATTTGAAATAAAGTGTTGTTTACTTCTTTATTATTCCTCTTTTTGTTAAAATAAAATATGACTCTTTCCGATTTACATGTTGGGGTGTTTACTTGCTCAGCGTTTGTGCTGACTTTGGAAAAACTGCGGTCTTGTTTCTTTCCCCCGCAGGTCTAGGTGAAGGGAGCTCGGCTTAAGGGAATATCGCGGACTCACCTAGCTTATCTAGTATTTAAATAATTGAAACACCTAGACAATTGTTTCATCTTGTTTAATAGTATGTAATGTATCACTTTGAAGACTTCTGGTTTGTAATAAATAATTATGCGATGTTTGTTTACCATTCGTTCCCTTGCACCCGGGAGCAATCTCGGGCGCGGGACGGCATTCCCGTATCTCTCCCCACGGCGAGGTGCGAGGTGTCGCAGTTATGGGTAGTATGAGCCTTACTAAGTCCCACCCACCCTCGATATTTTGACTTCGTTGTTACCGAGATTTTGTGATCTGATAATATTTGAATTGGCTGGATTGATTATGGGATACTCCCTTAGGCGCTTGTCTATTTGATTGTCCTTTGGACTGATATTACTCTCATAACAGAGACGATGATTTGAGGAATTGATGTTTTGACTGTTTCAAATAAATTGATGGATTATGGAAAAGAATTATGTGCATTAATTATGCAAGCTTAGATTCCTACGTATTAGGAAATATCTTTTATGGATGATAATTGTGCTATATAAAGTGATGCGTGTGCATTTTGTGATACCAGTCGTTTTTGTTCTTCACCCCGTGCTAGAATATGCAATGACACAATCAGCGATAGTGTAGGAATATGACTGATAGACCCCTGCGATACTATACTAGGAGGATTCGACTAGGGCAAATGGCTCAGGACAACAATAACAACGTGGAGCAGTTCTTCTCCCAAATGGCCCAAATGAATCAGTTCATGAACAACAACATCGCCAATGAAAAGGAACCTGACTGGGCAAAGAAGATAGCTCAGCGAAACCCGAGTAACTTCTTTGGGCAAGAGGACCCAGTATTGCTCGAGAACTGGATCAGAGACTTCGACAAGATTTTTCAGGCTATGGAATGTCCAGAAGCCCGCAAGATTAATGAGGTGGCTTTCTACCTCAAGGAAAAGGCTGATAATTGGTGGACCGCCAATCGGGCCAGACTCATGGCTCAAGAAGGCTTCGGTTGGGAGGCAATGAAGGCTGCTATGAGAGCAAAGTTCTATCCGGAGCACGTCAAGAAAAAGAAGTATGAGGAGTTCATCGCACTGA
Organism: Linanthus parryae; assembly: GCA_023055425.1. NCBI lineage: Eukaryota > Viridiplantae > Streptophyta > Magnoliopsida > Ericales > Polemoniaceae > Linanthus > Linanthus parryae. Next base: position 17,590,750 of record JALGPY010000012.1, on the reverse strand, counting down.
AGCAGGGCAACGAATCAGTGACTGATTACTATGACAAGTTTGTGGAGCTAGCCCGTTTTGCGGAGGACACAGTTCCTACTGAAAGGCGCATGGTCACTCGCTTCATAGGTGGACTGAAGCTTGAAATTCAGAGGACCATGCTCACGAGGACCTATGATACCTTGACGGAAGCCTATGGGGTAGCATCAAACATCTGGACGGTCGATCAGGTGATGGGAAAAAGAAAGGTGGAAGGCCAAGGAAGTGGCAGCAACAATCAAGGATCTGACAAGCGAATCAGGACAGGAAACGGTGAAGGAAATCAAAACTGGAGAAGTGGAGGGAACCGGAACCAGCAGATGACGGGAGATGCCCGTAACTTTAACTGCAACAGGTGTGGCCGCAATCATCGAGGATACACCTGCGAAGGCGCCGCCTTGACTTGTAGGTTTTGTGGCATCAAAGGCCACATAATCGCTGGCTGTAGGAGGAGGATGGCAGCCGAAAACGAGCAAGGCCTCAACGGGCAAGGATATCGTCAGAATCAGAATGGGTACAGCTATCGACAAAACAATCAGAATGGAGGAACCCAGTTCCGGGACAACAACAACAACAACAACGATTTCAGGAATGGAGGACAGCGCAAGAATGCCGCTAACAATGGTAACAACAGAAACAACCAAGCTGGAAATGATGGAAATGGAGGGAATACAACTCAGGGAAACAACAAGAGGCCAGCTGGTCAAATCTTCGTGATGAACCAAGCTGAGGCAAATGCGAGAAACAACATGGCAACGGGTAAGCAACTCTAACCATACTTAGTATACGTCTCATATTGGAAACCCTGGTGAGACCTTAGTGATCCGTTCAAGCTTCGAGGACGAAGCTTAATCCAAGGGGGGGAGGATGTAATACCCCGTTCTCATTATAGGGATAATCGTCACCTTTCGTGAGGTATAAATATTAAACGGGGAAGTATTTGTAGTTTTATAAAGTACAAACTAGTTAATAAAGGGGGGGTTTAGTTGTAGTTTGAATGAAGTCTAAAACCTAGTGAGTAAATACATAAAAAGTGAATTAAATATTAATGAAAAAAAATAATAATAAAACCCTTCCTCCTGACAATTCCCCCGTTCCCCAACTTCTCCCCATTCCCCAACATTTTTTTTGTGTTTTTTTATTATTCTCTCTCCCTCTCTCCCCGTCACCTCCCTCTATATCTCTCCCTTCTCCCTCTCTTCTTCGGCAGCACCCCAGCCCCGAGACCACCTCCACCCTCACCTCCATCTCCACCACTCTCTCTCTCTGCCCAAGCCCATCACCACCACCACCCACATCTCTCTCTCACCCTCCTCTGTTTTGGCCAAGAGAGACCCAACCACCACCATCACCGCTGAGAACAACCACCGCCATCGGAAACCACATCCACCACCTCAGCCACCCCTCTGCCTCCTCCATCTTCCTTCTCTCTGCCCTCTCTGACCCAAAAACAACAGCGACTAGCAGCAGCAGCAGCTGGCAGAGAAGACCCAGCCACCACCGTGACCTCCGACACCATCACCACCGAAACCACCACCATCTCCAACCCCACTCCGCCCGACTGCCTCTCTTCTCTATCTCTCTCTGACCTCTGTTTAGCAAGAGAAGTAGCAGCAGCAGTAGCTGGAAGCAACGACCAGCCACCACCACCGCCACTGTTCCCGTCGGGGAACCGCCACCCGTATCCACCACCTCCATCTTTCTCCTCCTCTCCCCTCTATCACTATTACCCACTGGGTTTCGACCCTAGTAGCAAAAAAAATAAGTAGGAACAGAGGCGGAGGGCGCGGCAGAGCCACCTCGCCGCCGGCCATTCCACCATTTTTGCCGGCGAGATTTCGGCCCACCAAAAACCCGAGCCACCCAGCCTCCTACCTCCGTCTCTTAAGCCTCCAGGAGGTCCGAACGACTACCAGAAGGTCCTAGCCGCAGCCAAGAACCGCCAGAGCACCGCCATCGAGCTCCATCACCGGCGACCTCGACGGGTGACTCGACCCGACCAATTTCTCCGCCGTTTCTCGAAATTTTCAGCGTGGGTATGCTCTAAATCTTCCTCTAATTCGTTATTTGCGATCAAAATCATGTTATTAGAGATTAAATTCATGCCTCGATCGGAGAATTTGAATATGTTCAAGTTAGGGGGGTTAAAGTGTCTTTTCGAAAACTTGGAGGGTATATAGTGTAAGAACTGAAACAGTCTAGAACATGTGGTGGTGATAATGGGGGAGCCCCTTGCCTTTTCCATAAACTGCATTTTTAACACTTTATTTATATTAATGTATATTACTATTTGTTGTTAAATAATTAAGTATTATAAATAAATATTTTTATAAAGAAAATAAAGAGTTAAATCTCTATAAGTTAGAAATTTGTTATTACTAAGTAATATAGCTTGTTTTGTTGGAAAGTAGATAAAGAAGTTAACAAAATTACACTTTTGTTTATATGTATATACATATGTGTTTCTAATGAGAGTAATAAGTGAAATATTTATAAATAAGAAATTAGTTATTATAAGAGTTATAACTCTTTCTCTCGGAAAATAAGTTAACAAAAAAGGAGAATTGTTTTGTATATATGATTATATAATTGCTAAAGTTAATGTTTTCACTATAAATGTCACCTTAATTTTTATTTAAACAAATAGAGAGTTCCAAATAATTATAATCTATTTTCCAATAAATGAACTTGCTAAAATTGAATATTGTTAGATGTAAATTAAGGTATTTTGGGAACAATTTCATTAACAAAAGAAATGTATATGTATTTTTAAATCATTGTTTTATGAATATCTTGAATTTCTTATAAATAGTAGAATTCAATACTAAATAATAAATAGTTGTCGGATAGTACTTTAGCAATATTTTTAAAGTGTTAATCCTGTTTTTCTTAAATAAATTATAAGTGAAATATTATTATCTTATGGGTTAACCGATATTTAATTAAATAAGTATGTTATCGTAACAATTTCACTTTGGGGATCGTGAGGGTTAGATTTGACTTTTCGTCCTAGCCGAGCACTCAAATAGGACTTGTGCATTTACTCGTTTAGAACTACCGGCGTCATGACTAGATGATTGACTACTTGTAGGGGACGAATTTTTGGACATTGGCTTTGTCGACCATCCTACGTACTAACTGCTGAGTCAGCATCAGGTGAGTTTTACATGCTTAGCCTTGCGAGCCAGCTTCTTTCGTGTCGACTACTTGCCTACATGGAAAATAGTTGTCGTATTTCATCCCCTACTCTATAAATGTGTTTACTTGTTTTAAATCTCTGAAATATTGTATGATTTTGAAATACTTGTCACACTTGGTCGAAATTCGATGATAACGTAATATTGTACGAACGTGTGATGTTATCGGGTGATGATTCCCTGGGCTTAGTCCCTAAAGAGATAATCGGGTTCGATCCCCGGAGTAAAGTAAAATAATCCGCAAGTGCCGGAACCAGTTATGTTGATTTTATTTGGGTGATGATTCCCTGGGACCCGGTCCCTAAAGATATGGCACTACGTGCACCCCGACTCCTTCGCCGTAGGCTGGAGTACTGCTTCTAGATACCACTCCTTTGATTGACGCTCTTAGGAGGGTGTTGCAACACTTAAGGTCTAGAATGTCTGATTGTGGTCACTGGTCTACCCGGTTACTGTGCAATAATTGATAGTTCGATTACTGTGTTTGGAAAAAGTTATTCGTAAGCCATGCGTGGATGACTATGTGATTTGTGAGAGATGTGAATGGATGCTTATGACGTACCATGGTAAACAGAATTTGTTCCACGGGGAAACTATCATTATTTGACGATGTTGTTACTTGTTTTGAGTTTACGATGTTATACTCACTCTCCGTTACTCCTGAACTGTTTTTAAATATGTGACCCTGTAGTCTTTCTTAACCTTCCTGTTTTTACATGCTAAGGTGTATCTCACTCAGCATTTCTTGCTGACTTTCGAAAAACTGCGGTCTTTGTTTCATTCCCCCGCAGGTCTAGGAGCTGGGAGCTGGGAATAAGGGAATCGCGAACTTATCTAGTATTTGGTAGCACTTTTGTTATGTCGAACTCTTAGTTTAATTTCACCTTGTATAATAGTACGCATCATGTTGAAGACAATTATCAGTATGTAATATATAAGTATGGGATGTATTGTTCTTGATTTCCGCCGCATCATTTTGAGTAGCACCCTCCTGGGCTCTCCGGTCCGGAACAGAAAGCTCGGGAATCGAGGGGTGTTACAGGAAGAGTTCCAAGCAAGAGACGGTGGCTGATTCTACAACTGAGGTTGAGTACATTACTGCGAATGGCGCAACAAAGGAGGCTGTTTGAATTAGGAAGTTCATCACCAATCTTGTGGTGGTTCCTAGCATTGTGGATCCAATAAAGTTGTATTGTGACAACACTAGAGCGAACGCACAATCAAAGGAACCCAGGTCACAACATAAATCAAAGCACCTACTCAGGAAGCTCCATCTTATTCGAGATATTATCGATAGAGGAGATGTTCGGATATGCAAGATTCCTACATATAAGAATCTTTCATATCCACTTACAAAGCCGCTTGTTCACCGCAAGCATGAAGGGCACACTAGCAGCATTGGCATATGAGATGCACCAGATTAGCTCTAGTGCAAGTGGGAGATTGTTAGAATAGATGCCCTAGAGGAAATCTAATTTAGTATGAAAAATAATTGGATAGAATATTCATTGTTTTATTAATGGAGATATCAATATAATGAAGTCCTCAGATTTACAATCGTGTTGTTTATCTTAAATATCTCTATTCCATTATACTGATTAACAGGACAATCATCTATAGACTAGTATGGGGTTGGATTGATATGGAGATATCACGATCCAACACATGGGTATGCGATAGGGGTAGTGGCATACTGGATTGACCCATATCCGAGAAGGCAACATACAAGTTATGTAAAGTCAAAAGTGCTTCACGCGGTGACAACGGTATTGTCATCCTTAGACTTTAAGTCACTAGATCATCTAGTTGTGGAATATTGTGTTTTGGTAGCGTCAAACGTTACACCGTGACTGGGTAGCCATAAAGGCGCGTATCGGACCCAATACGAAGCAATCTTAGAGATCATAGTGATGTAGATAGCATTTGTCCCTCCACCATAATGGGAGAAAATATCCGCGGCCACTAGAGCGAAAATGCTTATAGAATGTCTGGCCAGACTTAGATAAATCAATATGGGATATTAATGTTATCTGCACGAATAAGGCTATTCCGAGGATTGAGAAACTATGGATTGGATATACGAGTGTGACTTGTATGTCTCGTGTCTAATCTGGATATAGAGACAAATAGGTGATACAATGCTTGCACAAGGTTTGTCGGATGACTATTTCTATTACTTGGGTGGAATGGATGTGTTGCTAGACACCGCTCCATGTTAGTGAATAGTTACCAACTAAGTAGAAACCTATGAGGTCACACGCCATATGGATTGAACTAGACTTGGGAATTAATTAATATGATTAATTTATTAGAAGGTTCAAAGTGCAAAAACTTGCTAACTTAGTAGGACTAATATGCAGATGGACTAATCCGAACTTGAGTAGGATTAGGAGAGGGCCTTTATGTAGAAAACAAGGAGTTATTGGACTATGTAAATGATTCTCCTAGCTTCCTTCCTACAACTAATGCTCATAACATTACTTGAGTAGGAGAGAAAGCAAGGAGAGAGAGCTAGACAACACAAGAGAGGCCGACCTCCCCCATGTGCCGTCCGCCCCTACCCCGTCGGCCAAAGAGAGAGGGTTGAACCCCTCTTTGGTCTCCGTTGTGTGATTTCTTCTTCCTATTCCATCGTTCCTAGATAGCACAAGGATTTGGAGGATTTAGATCTCAATCCTAGGCGTGGATCAACCGTAGAGACATGAAACTATTCACGTTTGAAGTCATCACAGGATAACCCTAAGGTAATTGTTATGAATCATTTATTATCGTCATGAATTCTCTTCCTGTGATGCTTGGAGGGTCTTGTGCGGATATTTTATTGTTCAATTACGCTGCGTAATCTGTTACAAAACCCTACACTTTCATTCACAGAAGGATGGCCAGACAGAACGGGTGAATGCCTTGTTAGAGTTGTACTTGAGGCACTATGTGAGTGCCAACCAAAAAGATTGAGCGAAGCTACTGGACATAGCCCAATTCTCCTATAACTTGCAGCAGTCAGAGGCGATGGGGAAGAGTCCATTCGATCTAGCGACTGGATAGCAGCCTTTAACTTCAAGCACGCTTGTGGCTTCTTATGCATGTTATAGCCCGGGGTCGTACATGATGGCTTAGGATTGGCAGGAGAAACGGGATTTGGCTCATGCTTATCTCCAAAAGGACGCAAAGAGGATGAAGAAAAGGGCTGAAAAGAAGAGGCGACGAGTGGAGTTCCAGGTTGATGACCAAGTGTTCGTGAAGTTCTTGCCGCAACAGCTCAAACACACTCGGCCTTTGCCCAAGGGACTTTTAAGGAAGTACGAGGGACCATTCCGAGTGACAGCAAAATTCGGCAAGGCTTCCTACCGGGTGGAGTTACCACCAAAGTTCAAGAATGATCCGGTCTTCCACGTGAGCCAGCTGAAGCCGTACCACGAGGATAAGGAAGACCCGGATCGTGGGGAGCCGAGGCGAGCACCACCGATGATAGACACTTCTTTCGAAAAGGAAGTGGACGATATTTTGAAGGAGCAGACGGTTAGTCGCAAGGGAATGCCGAAGCATAAGGAGTACTTCATCAAGTGGAAGGGCACACCCGTGGAGGAAGGAACGTGAGAAAGCGAGAAGTCGTTGTGGCAGTTCAAGGACCAGATCAACCGATTCCGAGCTGATGAAGCGATGAGGACACCGCATCATTAGGTGGGAGAGAATGTCTTGGGACGCATTATTTACTTGATATTTTTGGACATGGACTTGCCCATGATACCTTTAGCCCACTAGTTAGTCCCATACTCTAGAAGCTTCCCAAGTTGTATGGATGTAACATTGTGTAGGGGGATCTAGCATCATTCCTTGTAAATATCTTAGGATAGAACATGTAGGAAGGTTCTAGGCCAATTAATCATTGTCGTTAGATCGATAGATCTCTAAATCCTTCCAAGCGGGAAGGACTTGTAAAATAGGGAGGGGCTCATTTTCTCCAACCCATCCAAGAGTTGTAAGCTCTCTACATTGTAATACAAGCTCTCTTTCCTTCATAGCTCTTACAGTTGTTCTTATCGTTGCGCTAACGGTTCTAGTAGGCTGACTTAGTGTTTGCAGAGGGAATTGAAGACACTAAGTGCCGCACGGGAAGGTCGAGAAAAGTAACCCGTGACAATAGGTTCACCTTTCACAGTCTATAGGATTTGTGAACTACAAAAATATCTTCAGAAAACAATAGAGTATCACAGCCATCTTAGGCCGATATGGGCTTCAGTCCTTCAAAAACAATGAAACTATTAAGCATGGGTAGTTCTTCAGTTCTAGTACTAAATGAAATGATTAATTAGAGTATCTTTATCACTCACCGTCGAACCACTGTTTCACAGTAGCTACCTTAGCCTTGCGTTCCTTCTTTCTCAGCTATGTTCTGGCCTTTGAGACGCTCTCATACTCATTGTTCATGGCCCTCTCCTCTATTATCTGCTTGGTCCTCTGGCCATGGCGGTTAGCTCCAGCTTCTACTTGATCATGGAGGTTCTCATAATCTTCCTCTTCCTCTTCATCTTCACCCTTCTCTTCATCCTCTCCCTGCCCTTCCCCGTCTTCCTCCTCCTCCTCGTTGTCTTCATCCTCTTCTTGCCCCTCCTCCTCGCCGTATCTATCTTTATCTTCGTCTTCATCCTCCTCCTCCTCCTCTTCATCTTCATCGTCTTACTCTTCCTCTTCTTCTCCGTCATTGTCATTGTCGTCACCACTGCCTTTGTCGTCACTACTGCCTTCGTCGTCGTCATCACCGCCACCACCTGTCACAAGTCCAAGGACCCAAAGAGTAGCTAGCATGGCCTCGCCTCCGCCACTGTCATCTCCTGTCTGCGATTTTGCTCCCCTTGCCTCAGCAAGTGCTCCTGCAGCAAAACATGCATGACGAGGTGACCATGACAGTTTTTAACCTTCATATTATGTGTCTAACATTTAGTAATGTGTGTTGTATACACTTTGTTTTTTTTATACATACTTGCCATAACGAATTGCCTTCTGGAACTCTGAATTCTTTTCATGGTGGTATGTCGGAAACGGAAACTTCTTTCAGAAAGGTGCCTGAAATTAAGAACAATCGAGTGTGCGGCATGTATCAGTAAGCAAACCAAGGACTATAACATCTCTTAATGAAATGAATACATGAAGAATGATTGACTCGTAACCAGTTCTTTCATATGGTACTTCTCACAAATCTTTTTCCATCTCTGCGAAGAAAGACTAATAGTATTGGGACTGAAGGAACCTCTATAAATAAATTATAGAGAAAGAGAAACTCTCCGATGTAGTTCCTCCATCAATATTATTAATAGATAATATTAGGGTAATAGTCTTTCACATGATACTTGCAGGAAAAACTTAGGGTACCAATGTAGTTTCTCTATCAATATTATTAATTAATTTGTGAAAGAGAAACTCTCCAACCTCACACGAAAATTATTCATTTATGTTCTACGGACCATATTGCTCCATACAGTAAAACTTCTATAAATTAATAATATTCGGACTAGGGTATTTTATTAACTTAGCGAGATATTATTATATCGATAAATTAATAATTTATTAATGGATAAAAGACATTTTCCACCCTCCGAGTATGGAGAAAATACATTTTGCCCCCTGATTTATGGATAAATACATTTTGCACCTCTGTTAACGGATGGAGGGTGGACATATACCACCCTTTTGTTACAATCCGTTAATGGAGGGGTGCAAACTGACTTTTTGTGACCATTTTACCCTTATAAATTGGGGAAAAATAACACCCTTTTTTCTTACAAAATGAATTTATCATGTTCTTGATGTTCTTAAGCACCACCTCCACTACCACCACAACCACCACCAACAACAACACCAACACCAACACCAACCAACCAACACCAATACAACAATACCAACAAGAACAACAATCTAAAATACCAGTTATAACCATGAATCTGAAGTACAAGTTATAACCATGAATCCCATCCTACCTGATGGGGAAGCCAAAAAAAAAAAAAAAAAAAAAAAAAAAAAAAAAAAGAGAACCCATGGAGATAACCATGAATCCCACATTTATCTCCATTTCAAATATTTAGAGAAGCCATTGGCTTAGCTGGAACAAGAAGATCAAAGATCATGCCAAGATGAAGCTATATATTGCTAATGGATTATAAATGTGCCGATTTATATTACATAATACTCCAGAATAGTAGTAATATTCCCTTTGTTATTATTGATGATCAAAAAGACGAATAACCTGCTATGAGTGCTACACAACATAAATTGTCCCAGGTACCAAACAAAACACACTTTTATTGAGGTTCATATGGAAAAAATTCACATACCAAACAACCCGAATTGAGAAACCAAACTCTTTTCTCGTCTTCTTCCTCGCATACCAATCTTCGTTGCAGCCTCCCTCCAATATCCGTATCTACCTCCCTCCAATTCAACCACAACAACAAATCAAAGATTGGACTCTCTCTCTCTCTCCCTCTCTCTCTGTGAGTGAATTGAGAAAGAAACACAGGCGATCTGATGGCACCGCTCCCACCGATCGAACAACCTTCTACAACCAATCGATTAGGGTGTTGGTTGATCTTTTGACCGAAAAGATCTAGTATTTTGTTGGGTTTCTCACAATCTCTCTCATACCCGTCTGTATTGTGACAAAACGTAACCCTCAACGGATTTGGAAATGGGCTTTGCTTATGGATGTCGAAGTGTAAGTGGTTGATTGTGGATTTTGATTTGGGCGAAAATTTCATGTACCCGTCACCTTCAATTTGAGGAAGAAGAGGCCTTGTCGTACGTTTCCACCCATAGCTACCTCCATCTCCGGCTGGCTCTTGGTGGTCCGACGAGAGAGAGAGAGACACAGGGCATGGGGCTGTTGGTGTTGGTGGTTCGGTAGCCAAAACAGAGGAGGTGGGGGCGGTTGTTTTTGCTGCAGCTGTGCCGTGAGGAGGAGAAATGGGGGAGTTGAAGAATTGAAAAATAAGAGAGGCGGAAGAGAGAGGGGAAGAGATAAGATTGTTAGGGTTAGAAAGTGAGGAGGAAATGAATTTTATAGTGGGGTAATTTTGTCAAATTTTAGGGGTGATTATGTCTTTTTGCCCCTCTGTAAGTGTGGTGTTAGCTTTTAACTCTGACAGGGGTGCAAAATGTATTTATCCATAAATTAGGGGGTAAAATGTATTACCTTATCAACAAGATAGAAATGTTCAATTGAACTCAATTACACCAGGGAAGGAAATTAAATCAAACATGATCTACGGTTTTAGAGTTCTTACCCAATTTCTGAATTCCAAGCGCGCTGAAACCACAAATTGCTTGAGGGGTTCTAGTCCATGTGACTGTAGAAGCTCCCCGTAGTAGTAGTTTGAATATGGAGATGTATTGGTGGTGTTACAGTGTAATGACCTCATTTCATAAGCTTATATTACTTCATTAAATGTCATATTTAAGAATTTAACACTTTGATAGATGTGTCCATAACTGCTAAATTATATTAGTTAAGCTCGTCTTGAAAGACACCGAAAGTCGTAATGTCTTATTTTAGGATAAAAATATTTAGGTAATAACTAGTGCTAATCATTAGTTTAAGTGTTCATTAAGTGTTGTTTATGTATGTTGTGATATGTGGCTTTTTATATGCTTGATGTGGCTAAATTACATGATTTTTTGACGCGGTGGTTGAGGATAAGAAATTATTTTTAGCCGAATGAATGTGTGACGTGCAGAGGGACCCATGCACAATATATGTGACTGTCGTTGAATGCGTGATAGGCAGGGGGGACACATGTCGCGAATCAGTGAACTACTTTGCATGATTGATACGCATGGAGGATAGGTGTCACGCGTAGAAGGTTACTCCCTGCATGAATGACACACAGGGGACATGTGTCATCGTGTGGCTGCCCTTTCGCTACATGCACACCATGTGTCATGTGACTCGTCGCGATCTGATTGGTCGCTTTCTTCTATAAATAGGGTCCAGTGATTTAGTTATTTCTCATTCCAGATCGATTCAACTAATGATAAATGAGATAGAGAGATACTCGAAATACTCCGAGATAAAATATTTGAAGCTGCTATTTTCATTTGGAAACTGTTATCATGAAGCTACTATGAGGTAGGGGAATTATAGTTTTCATGTAAAATGTTATTGTGGTCTATACGCGATTGTATGTTAATACGTTTTTTGTTAAGTTATTGCTCGTCACCCAGATTATGTCCAAAACATGATAATTACGTGATTCGTGCTCCATGATATTGTTCGACAGCCTGTTACAGTTTAATTGATTATTATATTTCTACGACAGTGGTTAGGCGGTACCTACTGGGCTTTTTGCTCACCCTAAAATATCTGCAGTTACCAGACGGGGTCGATGAAATCAATATACGGGCTAGTTTATAGTGTTTCCAAATTGACTGTAATGTTTGTTAAGATTATTTTATTTGATATTTGTGAACGATCACTGATCAAATGAATAGGAATGACATTTTTATTGAAATTGAAAAGAATTGTTTATTTCTACGCTTTCGCTATATTTATATCGAAAAATGATACGGTTCGTATTTCCATCGCGACCGAAAATGAAAACAACCCGGGATCTCGGTTCAGGGTTAACGCGAAAATCGATAACCAAAAGTAGATTCTTAGCTATTAAGTTTACATTTCGGTTAAATTACATAACAAAATTTCGATAATAAGTACAATCTAAAACTAATCGTGTGTGATCTACTAAGTGATATGACTTAATCTAAACTTCTTCGTCCCGATCCGCGTTCTCATTCCCCACACTTGATTGACGATCTGCGGTTTTAAAATGGCAAAAGGCGACGCAGTTTTGAAGGAATGATCAGTAAAAACTGAGTAAATACATACCACGACATGTAAAGCAACGAGTGGCACGGAAGCATGAGTTGAAACAAATCAGAAGATTTAAACAGTAAAACTATCATGTTGGAGAATTTGGAACAACTGGAAGTAACCGAGTAACAAAAAACCTCTCAATTTAATAACATTGAGAAACCACGAGTAGTTGGTAACATATCCAGAGTAAACAAGTCCACTTAAGAGAATAACTTAGTTCATGAGTAGCCAAAGCATCTCAAATTATTTTAATTGATTAGGGCAATCCAGAGCCACAAACAACATTAATAAAGTAGTCAATTTTTAATTTCGACTTCAATCAACAGTTTAATTTAGCTGAGGCATGTCGAGAGCCACCAGCAGGATCGATGTAGACAGAGGTATCACGAAATAATCACTATGGGTTCCTTCTAGGGTCTATCAAACCCTATTTCACCCGAGCGTTAAGGGAGCCCATTCGTCAACCCCGCTCACACCATTAGCTAAAAGGCCTTAAGTGTCGACACCCCTATACCGTAGTGACCCTTACAAGTATAAGTAGCACTCTATAGCTCTATAAACCCCTTGTCCTCAATATCTTGATACATTTTGGCTCATCGGGGGCGGATTTGTGAACATTAACGTTCTATCCAATAATAAGAAGTATTGCTTCAATGGTCTTAGCCATAAGAAAATGGAGGATCGCTTGATGCCTCCTATTGATAACATTACTCTGTACATCGTCCGAAGTCTATTAGAGGTATTTTATTTATTCTCTTTCACATAACCAGAAATCAGAATATCAAAATTTCACAAGTAATTTTCGAGAGTTCTGAAAGGAGATGAAAAAATAGTTTAACAACTTTCGAGTGGAAAACATGCATTCTCATACTTTTTCACATAACAAGATTCATTTGAAAAATCACACACATGCGCACATTTGATATGAAAAGGTCGTACATATGTACTTACCACTGATATGAAGCAAAATCAAAAGCAAGAAACTAAGCCTAGCACTCCGACGACAACCGCTCTCTCTCCTACAAGGTCGATGTCTACAATCACACGTATGACGTACTCGTTATAACCAATTTACACATGCATAATAAAATGCAAACCTGCATGTACATAGTCTTAAATTTCACTAATGCACATATAATGATGTTTAATTATCAAAACAAGTCCAACAAAACACCTAGAACTTCAAAAATTCAAGTTTTCTAAAAAATGTGAAACTACATTTTTGGACAGAATTGTAGCTCTGACTTTGGAGCCATATTTATCATATCAAATCATCTCATAAAATTTTGAAATTAATATATGATGAACCTACATGTGTCTACTTTCAGAAACACCAAAAAAATCATGCATAGCTATTATAAAACTCAAGTTACAAAAATAACAAACACTGCTATGCAGAGATAAGTTTGGAAGAAAGTTTCAACTTTAAAGAACAATTACTACTACTTGGAGAATAGGAAAGATGCCCATCTTCTCCAGAATGAATACCCTATGTGTCTAGTTTCATCACAAGAAATATTTGGTGCCATAAGTTTCTGGAAATGAGATTTTTAATAAAAAATGTAAAACTTGTCCAAAAACAGAGTTTCACAAAACATGCAACTTAGAATGAACATATCTCCCTAAACAAAAAAGGATATGGAGTTGATTTTCTTTCAAAATGACCCTATTTGAGTCTAGTTTCAGAATATGTAAGATTTAAAAATTCCAAAAAGACAAAATTTAGAGATAATGTACGTTTTTCACAAACTGGTCAGATTGTAAAAAATAATGCAATTTTTCAAAAAATCAACAAGTTTGGTTCAAATGATACATGCAACTTATGGAGACTCGATTTTCACCCAAATAACACCATTATAGACATGAAGTAAGATTTTCACATGCTCTTGACACAAATTATGAAAATGTTCTTGACATGCAAATGCAACTACCAAGAAATTTACAAAGTGCATATGAGTTTTAGTGTGAGTTCCATGAAATAGAGAACATTCAAGTATCAAAGTCATGATCAAGACAAGAAAATGAAGAATCAAATTTGGATATGAAGAAATCAAAGATGGATTTTCATCAATCAAAGCTAAACATAGACATGCAAGAATGAATTGAAGGCTAGAAGAAAACTTTACCCCAAGATTCAAGAAGATGGGGATGAAAAGAGTGAAATTGGCCTTCAATTCTTGAGAAGAATGATGAAATAACTCCCCTCCATGATCATACTATGCTTGGACTAAAGTTTTTCATGTTTTGGAGGCTTGAAAATGAAGATTTGATGGTGTTTAGTGAAGGTGTTCCTCCAAAACCGGGAATGGAGTTTTTGGAGAGAGATGAGAGAGTATTTGAGTGTTCTTGAAGAGAGAAAATGAAAAGAAATGAGAATAGAAGCAATGAAGTTGATGGTGGAGGTTGGTGGTGAAGAATCTACATGATAATGTACATACATGTGGGTAGGTAGTAGTGAAAGTTGATGGATTTGATGGAGACTGGGGTGATGTGCTTGATGTAGTAGTTGAGAAAATTGAAATATGATTGTAAAAATAAAATCTCCATATTTTAGTAGAGTTGACCAAAAATAATTGAGGGGGACTTGAGTATAAATAATTAATAGATGAACTGCTAGTTGGGGTAGAAATGTGAAAGCTAAAAGTTGAGGGGTGAAAATATAATTTTCAATTAATTGGTAACACATAAAAGTTAATTTTCACAAATTAGAAATTTTCTAAATAATTTAAAATAAACAACTTTGTATAGAAATATCAAAATCATTATTTTTAAACTACAAGTATCTCCTAAATATACACATGAGTTTCATATAGTATTATCCAAGTTTTTAAAACTACAACTAACTCAAAATACCATTTAAGATTATCGTAAATGTCAAATAACACTCTTATACTTAAAAACCAAGAATAAGTCAAGAATAAGTTTTAAATAAAAATTTCTTAAAATTCTTAAATATTTTTCCGAAATGACCAAGTAACCCGTAACTTAAATACGGGGTATTACAGAAAAGCACACAATGCATCGGTTAAATTCTTAATCAACTTAAAGCGAAAAAAAGGCGAGCCGTGACATGCAGTTGTGGCGGTGGTGGCGTTCTTGGTGGTTGTTGATGATAAAGAAGAAAAGAGTGGGGTGGGGTGGGGACTGATTGGTATTGCGTGAGATGACTTAGGAGTGGAAGGAGGATGTGGTGACACCTCAAGGGTTGAGGTGTCACAACCCTATAATGTGAAAACAATTGATGCTCACTTGAGGGGGGGGGGGGTAAGTGTATTTACACAATCTTTAGGATTAGGTCTTGAAATTAGGTACTAAACCCTCTTTCTGAAAATTCCAACTGTACCCCCAACACTTTAAAATACTCCACAGGTACCCTCATACTCCTAAAACTTACCAGATTGACTGAATATTAGCCTTAAACATAGTTTTAAAGATACACACTTTGACCCCTAAAGTTCATGATAGTTCCTCTTTTTCCCTTACCACTTTGAGAATGTCACACAGTCATCTCTCAATAACCTAAAGTCACATCCAAACCTAATCTCTTTTGAGAAACCTTTAAAATTAGATTTGCACTTTGGCCCCCATAATTCTTGATAATTATACAATTACCCTCACAACCCGAAACTACATTTCAATATTTTCCACAACCACCTTCATCTAGAAGTCTTTCACCAATGAAAATCAATATGAGACATCATAAAAAAACTAACTACACTGTTACCCCAAAGTTTCTTGAATTTGTACCCGAACCCTGCTAAAATTTGTATGGGTGTTACATGAACACCTTCTTCAAGGGATTCCGAATTGATCAGAGCGGACATCTTTTCTTTCTTTCCGAGGCCCAAATTGTCAAGCATTCCACTCAAATTCAGGTGATTCATATTTGAAACTTTAAGAGTTTTGGTGAACAGTCGTAACTGGAAATCAAATGGGAAGCAAAAGAAATTGGGACAAAAAGCAGAAAGTAATATTGCAAAAGAAAACAGAGAAATTAAAACGACTTACAGAGGTTTGTGAATCTGCTAGTTATGTCAAAGACAATCTCGATCATGAACTCGATGTCCTTAAGGCTTATTTGCCCCCACCGTACTGCCTGATCAGGAGAAATGCCTCGTAGGATATGTAACTCCCCGAAACCCAGGGGTTGTTTTAGGACAAAGTAGTAACAAACACAACCCGACATGACAATCCAACCGGCACCACATGCGGCTTGCCGCGGATACCAAAACAAAGACTCGTCTGCCAAACTGGTACCGTCTGAGTCACCAGCTAGTAATTTTGCTTATTCTCTATTCCTTTGTTTTTGCACAAACATAAACTATTCCGTCTAGTAATAAGTTGATTAAGTTAAGCCAACCGGCAGGGCGGTAGTGCGCGCCCGTGTGTGGTGGTTCGGGCCTTGGCTAGGTCCTCTCCCTGCAGTAAAATTTGTACACTCAAATGACTTGACTTTGAAATCCCAAACTTTAAATACTTATGCACTCTTGTGTTTAAATGTCAATGTGGTACACTTAGCGTTACTAACATTGCAAAACTCTATTTTCACACTTGATTTTTTCATTCATCCAAACAAGATTTTCGACGAATCAAAGAAGTAATATTGTCTTCTTCAAACAAGTATTCTATAGCCACTTTTTGGATATGCGAACCGCTTTGTCGTAAACCGGTCGACCCTAAATCATTGTTTTTGAACAGAAAAAGTCATTGTTTACAGTAAGCAAATATCTGAAATCTTTACTGAAGAAGACTAACACAACTAAGAACACACCGTTAACTAAGAAAACACAACTAAGAAACCAACCAATTTCCATAAAAACATGAAGATGACCGATAAATTTGTAAAACGATCTCCTTGGATAAAAAATGGTACTGCAATTTGCTCTTATAAGTTCTTTGTGTTTTTAACCTGGTCCCAATTCAAAATTGAACATTTACCGTTCATTTGTGAGAGGCAAAATTATTTGTCATTTTCCTCCGAGGTTAGATGTCCTGTTCAAATTGGGGCAAAACTAAATGACCAATGCAGCTAGGGTGGTACCTCAGGTCCCGGGTTCGAACCCAGTTGACGACAAAAAAGTTTCTAAAAAAAAGGTTAAATGACCAATTCCCTCCCTTCATGATGAAGGAAACCGCCACTGACAGAGGATGAGAATAGATCGCCTCGATAGAAGAAAATGTATCCAAAGATGATTCACGCGCTGGTTTCAGGAACCAATTTTTTGTTCACCGGCTCTGCCCAGAAGGCTCATCTCTCATGGAAACTTTAAGGGCTCACCGGGGATGTCCTCTGACACACGATCAACCATGGGGGGAATTCTGCAGAGGAGGTACAGATTTGAAGAAGTGCGAAGTCGGAGTCTCTCTTTCCGGTGAGCAAATTCAATCATAGACTCTCTGCTGCCTTCTCTGTCTGTTGTTGGTTACTGTGAATTTGTTGGAAAATTTAATTGAAAAATATCCCATGAACCCCCAATCTGTCTACATTTCCTCCATGCATTGCATTTCAATTTCAATCAGTGGCACACCCAATTGGTGATGTTGATGTTTGGTTGTATTATGTATAAACCCTTTTCATGAAATTGATTTTAAGTAACCTCCACAAGTAAAAGTATTGACTCTAAAAAAATTGCTAGAAAATGAGCAACCAATGAATAGCGCCATAGGGGTCATATGGGTGGCGAAATTGAAATAATGCACCCAATCGAGTTGATCAACACTGATATGACAAAAAGGGATTCGTACAAAAGAATATGTTTCTAGTGTGCCGGTCCGAATGCGTGTATATGTAAAGCTATGTTTCTGACATTCCGTAGATAACCCCTGGGAGCGCTAGATAATGAGGAGAGTTTGCAGTCTAATGAACTAGAGTAATCAGCCTTAAGAACTTTCTTCAGAATCTCTCATAAATAGACTGAAGCCGAGTTCGAAGCCATAATAATCATACTACTACCTTCAGAATCTTGAATAGTGGTCATTTCACCATTTCGGTTCACGGTCTGATTGATTGGGGAACAATTCCTGCATCAGGTTACCAACTCGACTTGGAATTGAAGGCTTGTCATTTTTTTGTTCCTACTTCAAATCTTTCTCAGCTTTCGGGTTCCAAATAAAAGCCACTGTGTGTTGCTATTCAACGTTCACATTTTGAATCCTGCATTCTCACTAGTTTCTACATACCAATGGGTATTTTGAGGCATACAAGTATATTTTAAGAATCTGTATTTTTTTTTAAGAAGTACCTCTGCTTCACATGGTAAGCTCAAGAGGGGCTCTGACTTGTGTCTCTAGCAATTGAACAAGCATGTTAATAGTTTGACAATGTGGGTCATCATTTGAACCTTTCAAGCTTACCTTAGGCTATGTATATGGTTTCACTTAAGGATACCCATTCTTCACCTAGTTTGGAAAATGTGAATACACCTTTGTTTCAAGAGAAATGGCATCATGCACACTGCTAAGGTATGGTTCAGATTCCATCATCTCTTATTTCAGACCTATCATTTTGACTACCATTGGACTATTGGAGTCTACCCCTACAGACTTGTGGTATGATGCTAACCATCGCTTCCAATTACAAATCATGAAACATCCTACTCGGAAGTCGGAACAGGTTCACAAACATCGTAGATGAAAGTCTGAGGATAAACTTGAAAGTCCGAGTGTCCCAAGTGTCCGAGAAGGCTATGGCACCTGTTTTGGAGTGTCCATGCTTCCTAGCTTAAAACAATTTGGCAAATACTTCTCAAGTATGTCAGGCTTCTGAACATACACCATTTTTCATATTTGAAAAGGTTTCTCTGGTCCTATTTCAGAAGTTAAACTGGAGATAGCATTCCGTATTTAACTAGTATATACAATATCAAAAGCCATAGCTTCGACGACGGCAACCATATCATTCCCGACCAGTAAATGTTAGACTTCTAAGAATTGACCTTCAGCCCAAGATCTCCTTTGACTCTTTCAGTTTGACAAGAGTTTCACCCAGAGATGGAATTACCATTCGTCCGAACATTTAAATAATAAGCAACAAAGTTCAGCTCTAAATAATAGAATTAGGAGATACTTTTGTGCTTGTAATTGTGATTGAGACAAGTTTGATTGAATTTGTTTCCATTAGAAAAGATTTATCCCATTGGGACCAGATTGCCGACAGTTCCTCTAGTGGCACCACAATTCACAGAAATTTCACTGAAGCATAAGCAAGTTCTACAGATTCTGTTAATCCATACACCAAAGAAAAGAATTATTGTGAACTTTACTTAACAGTTGTTTACAGGAAATTATAAAAAAAAAAAAAAAAAAAAAAATACTAAGAACACTATCAGTTACATTACTGGCATCAGTTATAGCACTGTTGTCGTAAAGTACATAGGCATGCAGAAAAGATTCTGAGTATACGCCTCTTTAGCTTCCTGATCACCAATTCAATTGTGAAGAAGTTAAATTGTTGTTATTGTACAGTTGCTCTATAGATGTTAGGTACAGAAATATAATTATGTGGATGACTAGATCACTGATAATGATTTTGCACCCCCATGGAAAAAAAGGAGATAAGCAGATTAAAATTTATAAATAATTGACCCCTTAATTGCATCTTTAATGGGTTTGCTAGACCAATCATAAGTAACTATTGTTTAATGTCTGAAACCCACCAAGTTTACACTACAGCTTTCGTACTCATACTTGGGTAATCTACATCATCGTACAGCAGCTATTTCGTGAGAAACCAACACGTCCACTTCACCGCTTTTGATAACCACTCATGGGAAACTGGAAAGTCTCACCGGGGACGTCTTCTGACACCATCAACCATGTGGTTTTCAGAGAGTTCTGTAGAGGAGGTACATAATTGGAGAAGTGCGAAATCGGATTCTCTCTTTCGGGTGAGCAAATTCAAATCATAGACTCGCTGCTTCCTTCTCTATCTGTTGTTGGTTACTGTGAATCTGTTGGCAAATGTAAAGGAAAATATCCCTTGAAACCCCAATCTGTCTACATTTCCTCCATGCACTGCATTTCAATTCCAATCAGTGCCACCCAACTGGTGATGTTTGGTTGTATTCTGTATAAACCGTTATCATGAAATTGATTGTAAGTAACCTCTGGAAGTGAAAGGATTGACTCTAAAAAATGTTCTAGAAAATGTGAAACCAATGAATGATCAAAACGAATACCCTTCTAAACATTGACCTTCAGCCAAAGATCTCTTTGCCTCTTCCAGTCCGACAAGAGTTTCGCCCAGAGATGGAATTACTATGCGTCCAAACGTTTAAATAGTAGGCAGCAAAGTTCAGCTCTCAATAATAGAATTAGGAGATACTATTATTATGCTTGTAATTAGGCCTGTTAATGGGCCAGGTCATGCACAAACCCGACCTAATGAGGCCTAGACCCGTTTCAGGACCCATGAGTCACGGACCCTCGAGACTCTGCACAATGGGCTGGGACGGGTCAGACCCGCGAGACCCGAATGCAGACCTAAACCCATTAATGACACCAAACAGTGATGCTATGCTAAGAAAATGAGAGTGGTGGGTGATGGCTAAATATCGTTGGTGTCGCAGTGGTTGTTGTTGTGATGTTTTGGTTGAACATGAACTGGGATGAGGGTGTAATAAGGGAGGGGTAATAACATTGTTTTTTTTATTATCAATTTTGAAGTCATGGGGATAATGTAGGAGGGATCTAAGGGACACTAGTGAGTGTATTTTGGGAGGGAGTTACAAAAAGGAGTGAAATATTCTCAATCACAAGCAGGCCTCTCAATGGGCCGGGTCCGGACCCGACCCGGAACCCAATAATGACCTGACTCACACACGTTGAACCCAAACCCACCCCACCAACATAAGACCATTTATTCGCAAATCCTGACCTGGCCCAGACTCTACGGACCTGACCCGACCCTTAAAGTTTATTTTTATTTTTATTTTTTTTGCAAATTTCTCTTCTAGATGACTTTTCAATTCAAAGCTGTCCCGATTCTCTTCCCTTTCTCTCTCCTTAATCTCCCCAATCTTTTCTTCCACAGTTATGTCTTTATTAATTATCTTCATCTCTCCAAATCTTTCTTCATGTCCCTCAAAAAAAAATCTTTCTTCATGTCCTCTCTCTCCCTCCTAATCTCTCCCTCCCCCAAGATTAAGGAGAGAGAAAGGGAAGAGAATCGGGACAGCTTTGAATTGAAAAGTCATCTAGAAGAGAAATTTGCAAAAAAAATAAAAAAATAAAAATAAACTTTAAGGGTCGGGTCAGGTCCGTAGAGTCTGGGCCAGGATTTGCGAATAAATGGTCTTATGTTGGTGGGGTGGGTTTGGGTTCAACGTGTGTGAGTCAGGTCATTATTGGGTTCCGGGTCGGGTCCGGACCCGGCCCATTGAGAGGCCTGCTTGTGATTGAGACAAGTTTGATTGGGTTTCCTTTCCCTTAAAAAAGATTTATCCCATTGGGACCAGGCTGCGGACAGTTACTCTAGTAACACCACAATTCATAGAATTGTCTTTGTGAAGCAAAAGCAAGTTCCACAGATTTTGATAATCCATACACTCAATAAAAGAAATATTGTGACTTTGCTTACCAGTTAATTACGGAGATGAAGTATGAAAGGGATTCTAAGAACACTGTATCAGTTACTTTACTGGTATCAGTGATAGCACTATCGTACGAGTACATAGGCACGCAAAAAAGATTTTAGATATAATTGTTTAGCTTCCTGATCGTCAATTCAGTGTCGAAGAAGTCACATTGTTGATTGTTCTTGTTGTATAGTTGCTCTCTAGATGTTAGGTACATAAATATAAATTTGTGGATGAATAGATCAGTGATAGTGATTTTGCACCCCCATGAAAATTAAAATAAAGGAGATAGCATATTAAAATGTTAACATAATTGACCCCCTAGTTGCATCTTTATTGAGTTTGCTAGACCAATCATAAGTAACTATTGTTTAATGTCTAAAACCCACCAAGTTTACACTACAGCTTTCGTACTCATACTTGGGTAATCTACATCATGGTACAGAAGCTATTGCGTGACAAACCAACACGTCCACCCCACCGCTTTTGAATCCCAATCATGGTACGTTACGTTACGTTATGTTGCACTGTCCATACTGTTTCAGCTGAATTGATTCACACAAGAATCAGCCAATTATGTCCTGTTAGGGCAGATTATCTGCCTCTACAGTGTGTTATCTACCTTTAGGACATGTTCTCATTTTAAAAGATTCACTCATTCGGCTGCTGATTCTTGTTACCATTGCGTAGGCTCTTACTATTGAAAACCATTGATTCCCACATGCCCTTCTGAAAACCCGGTGCAAAAGATCCAAAACAGTTATCTTTCTGTTCTTTTTTCCCCTTCTGCTATAAGAATTAGTACATATCCTTAGTGTTTTACAGGATTTCTTGTCATGAACATTTTAAGTTACCTAAATGACCTACTTCATAGGTTCTTCAATTTCTTGCACGAGGAAAGCAGGTTGAACCTGATGAGTCAGACAAGAGCGGATCGTTGCCTGTTCTGCATGGATGTTTGCCTGTAATAGAAAAAGGGTAATTTACAGTTTGTGACCCTAGGTTTATGTAATTAGGCAAATCACACCCTCACTGTTCATCAATTGACACAAAACACCTCTATTTTGGACGGTTTATAACGGTCATGGACGGAAAATGCGGAAGTACTAATTTGCCCATTTACCTTTACTCAATATTTATAGGGTAATTTACACACAAATTACCCTCGGGTTACGGTAAATAGGCATTGGTAACCAGGCAGGGGACAGCCTTAATTTAGACAGACTCTAATGGAAAATGGATAAGACATAAGTAATATTTTACACTCAATCTTTATACAATGTTTAATCTGCAAGGTACATAAAGTCTGAAAAGAAAATCTATGCCTAATTTGTTGGTTAATTTAAGACCTTCTAAAGGTTAAAAAGATCATTATATACCACTAGAGGGCATAATAGGCATGAACCAAACACCCAAAGTTGTACCCCACCACCAACTCACAGCTACTTAACGGCGGTTGACGGAAGGGTGTAATGTGAAAATATTTTGACATAAAATAGGGGTGTCCCATGTCAATTGGCAAACATTGAGGGTGTGCATTGCATATTTACCTAAACCCGGGGTAATAAGTGAAAATTACCCATAGAAAAACCAAATTTTCACAAGAAACATAGGCCACCTAGAATGGCTTTTGCATATTTGAAACTTAAATTGACTGGAAAGTTTGGCTTTTGCATATTCCTAACTACATGAATGTTTGCCTGTAATGTTTTCTTGGAGGTTGCGGGATCTGTCAGATAAAACTCTATCCATTTAGTCCGATATTCTTATTCTAAGTAAACACTTGAATTGTGGACGAGTCAGGTACATCATAGTTAAGCCTAATGTCAGAAGACACTTCTTATTCCATCTTTCTTACTTAGTCCGATACAGATGAAAGCAAAAGCAGACGTGGATGACCTAGAAACAGAGATTAGACAATCATGGCCTTCATTCTAGTGAAGCAGACTCTCTGAACTTGAATCATCCAGATTGTCAAGGTCTGTAAAAGCATGGTAGGGACTATGGAGTTTCATGTCAGTGATCATCTGACGCAGCTCTGAATTCTCTTCTTTGAGTTGAGCATTCTCTTCGAGGACCTTCTCTTGAGACGCTGATGCTTGGTTTAGTTTCTCAATCAGTAAATGATTCTCATTTCTGAGCCAAACGACCTGAGACCATAGTTCGTCCAGGTGTTTCTGCTTCCGCATGCGCGATCTACGCGCAGACTCTCTATTGGATATCATTCTCCTTTGCTTCCTCTCATTGATGAGGCTCATCTGTTGTTCATCTGCCTCATCTGAAGTCGAGTTACTGCTGAAACTTGTCGTCCCCTGTGGGCTAAACTGTTGTAGTTGGGGACAGATCGGAACATGAAACAATGAATTAGGAGATTCGCTGAATGGTAAAGCTTGTGGGTTGTTCTGTGCGATACTAAGATTAGGTGGATATTGATTTGGGTATGGAGGAACAAGAAAATGAAGTCCTGAAACCTCACTGGTTTGCATGGTTCTGTATCTTTTGAGAAAATGCAAGGAGTGAGATAATCTTGGTTGTGGTTTGAGTGGTGGTGGAAGGTTTTCTTGGAGGTGGACAGAAGCTTGAAGAGAAGTAGCCTTTTTATAGGATAGGAAAAGGTTACAGTGACCCCATTTGATTGCGATACAGAGTGTTAGGAGTTTCTTAGGGATGACACCATAGGATCATGTATGTGCACTTCTGTACATACATGGGTAGGGGCGGATCAATGTAAGTAGGAGTCCCCACTCAATTTTTAAAAGTTGCAATTTAACCCTGTATTTTGTCCAATAAGTTCGTTTAGCCTCCACTGAAATAGAGCAATAGCTCCCACTATTTATGTTTATTCATCAAAACATCATCTTTTTAAAATTTAACCCCCAACTGACACTAAATTCTGGATCCTCCCCTGTCCATATATACACATAATCATAAAATGCACCCCTCTCAGTCCTCAAGTCTATATGTGAGTTTTTTCATGTCCTTCATGGTGGATCCATGATGAAATGCACATGTATACTACGTGACATCAAGTGTTCTATATTAAATATAAATACAGGAAAATTATAGTTCGCTTGTGGATAATCAATTTGATATCAAAGTTTGCTTACATAAGAGAGATGTTTTTGTTTATGTGGTGGGAAGTATAATAATTTAGACGTGGGGAAGTTTTGGAAGAAAGAAAGAAAATGAGTGTCGTGTGGGGGCTCAAGAAGTCAATCTCAAGGATGGTGTGGAGAGCCAATCAGAGACCACTTTTATGCTTAAGATGTTTTTAAACCAACGGAGCAAAAACGTTTAATGGCATGTTATTATAGGAAGATGAGAAAGATGGGTAGTGAAGCTGAGAAAACATTATTAGAGTCGTCTGTTACCCTTTTCACTTAGTTATTTGCGAAATGAAGTCCTCAAAAGTTATAGGGAGAGATTATATTAAAAGATTTAATGACTCAATAACCACTTGGATCAGGCCCATCAGTGAATAAAATTATATCAACCTGCTTCTTAACTTTTTTCCATATTTCAAAATTACAGTTTCTAATTTCTTCTTGTCGAACTTGCAGGCACCATCCAGTGTAGAACAACAAAGAAGAGACCACTGTCGTAGTCATGGTTACATAAAAGAAAATTATTGAAAGCATAGTTTGGAAGAAATGCAGCATCATCTTCCACTGTGATTTTAAAAAAATGGGAAAGCTAAGAGAAAGTTGTAAAACATGTGGTGTGATAGCATTCCAGGTAACGTCATCTTTCTTAGCATGTATTTGTGTTTTACATGATAACTTCGACCACTTTCTTACATACTTTTTTCGGATTGAGACGAAACATAAATCATTCATTGAAGAAAATGTAACGGTAATGAAGACATCCGTAGAAAAGGATGAGGGGAACTGAAGCTGCATAATGTGTGTGATCAGTGACCACAAATCCCATTATTACCTAATCTAAATCATGCACTTGTATAAAGTACTGACGCAATCTAATAAATTGGTTTATGTTTATGCTGACGGATTACCTTTGAGGCACAGACGCACAGTTGGGCATATAAGTTATTTGAAAGCTTACTCCATCTTGCTTGATAACATTAAATATGATAACCAGCTAAAATCAAAGGGATAATGCCAATTTAGTGTGTTAAATAACTCCTCCAAGTGAAGGATAATATATTCCTTTTCCAAAACTAATTCTCATACGGAGTTCTTAGTGACGGCCTTCTGTTCAGTTTAATTCTGAACACAGTCTTGGCTTTCCCTTCACTTGAGAGGCAGACACGCAAGTGGTTGTGGGCTGAAAACGATATATTTTTTGTCTTTTTGCCAAGATATGTGGAGATTTGCCTTGGTAATCACTGAATTAACTTGTTTAATTTTCTCTTGTCTAATTACTATTCATTGTATCTTGAATAGCCTAGACCCTACACCCTAGACCGATGAAGTCTTTTGGGAAAACCACAAATTATTGTAGTTCATAATCCCTTTCGTTATTTTTGGAACTAGCCAAAAAAAAAAAAAAAAAAAAAAAAAAAAAAAAAAAAAAAAAAAAACAGGATCCCTTTCACGCGATTTGCAGATTAAAAACTAAAGTATAAATAAATAAAATAATTTAGAGTCATTTGTAGCCAGGAGCTCATCACTGGGATTTAATCTATGAAACCCAAGAATCATCCTACATGTTTAAAGGAAACCAAGTCAGTGGTACTACTGCAAACATTTATGTTTCAAGGGCTATCCTATAATTGAATAAATCCAATTCAAGGGTCATGGTGTCTAACATACTAGTGACTAGAAGCTAATATTGAGCCTTGGCAGGAAATGAAACCAGCCTAGAACTAGCAAGTGATGTTGCCTTTGTCTTGACTACAATGGTATGAATCTACTTGGAAATGCAGTCTTCCACTTGGGAAAAGAACTCTATAATGCATCTAGAACCAGAGTGGTGATGGAGGCAAGAATGCTCTCTCTCTCTCTCTCTCCATGTTGGTTGGGTCAAGTGAGTGGATTGAATGGTCAACAATATCATAAGACAGATTTAGACCTTTCTTTCATTCATGTCTTCTCTTGTTTCCTGCTTTTCTTCTTCCTTTTTCTCTGCATTGATGAAGTTTTTTTTCATTCATTGAATATCATTGGCAGGGTAATGTTAGGTAATATTTGCCACGTTTGGTACTGTTAATTAAGTTGCTTTGAGTTACAGGTATTAGCAATCTAACCCTGTCCATTGGTTTTGGATGCATTGTTTCAGTCACTTTATACTAATATTGGAATTGCGAGGAAATGACGTAAACTTTATTTCTTGTCGAAAGATTTCCTCTGATCTTACTCTCTAATTTCATACATGTATATGGTAAACCTTGTGCAATGAACAAGTATGTTCTAGATTTTAATTTAGTCTTATTTCCTTTATCTAGGGTTCTTTAATGCTGCCATACAAGCAAGATCTTGTAACCACTGCATATTATTTGAAGCTTTCTACTTGTCACGTCGCTTTGCCAAGTGGACTCTCTCTCGTAGAAGTCGCAGAAGTTCCTCTAGTATGTCATCTCTCTAAGTCTTTATCCGTAGTTGAACTTTGCATGGTAAAACTGGGCCAATACACGTATGCTCTATGTATTGTGAATTCGCTGTACGATGGCTATGGATACATTGTAATTGGTAAAGATTCGTATAAGTGATCGTAGATTCATTGCTTTCAGATTCTGAGTTGTATAATCATAGTTAGGTATATGTAACTATATCTTTGTGGATATGCATTTCTGTGAAAGTGACTTCATTCATATATTTCATAACCATGCATCAGTAATGATATATTCTAGTTGATTGAGTTGTATGTTATTTGGGGTTTGGAATCCACCATTGCAATTTTTTAAATGCAACCAGTCATTCAGTGAATGCTGTTAATATTAATAGTTGACTTGAAACAAGCATAAGCTAAACAAATAATACATTGTCTTTTATGCATAAAAGATAAAAATGTGCCTTTACATACTCTATCATACTCGTGCCATATCGGGTCTCTAGTGTAGCTTGGTTGCTGCGTCAACTTAGCCTGAAGTTGTACAAATATCAAATATTGGCATGTAAACACCGTACAAGGGCACTTCACCAGGAACCTAAGTGCTCGAAGACCAACCCAGAATCTTATACACCAGGAACCAAAGTGCTCGAAGACCAACCCAGAATCTTATATGATGCCAATGAATACAAGAGCCTCAAACTAATCATCAACCACTATTTTTGTTAAGCACACAATAAGATTACAACATCAGAATATTATATCCTGGTGCCCGAAATCTAGACGAGTGCAGTGAAATAACAAAATATTGTGATATAAGATTTTTATACGCCAAAAGTGTTTGAAGCTCATGCCAGACTGCTAGTTGCCCACAAGAGTGGACAGGCTCGTATTATTGGATCTTTTATGTTTTTTAGGTCGACTTGTAAAATGGTGTAAGAACCTGTTAGTGACACTGCCCTAGAATAACGGCCCTGGTCACCCACGGAGGAGAGCCGATTGAACTCCACCCCCATCACCATCACCAACAAAACCTTCAAATGGTACTAAATCATTAAATCACTATTGCACCACAGCTTTTCCTCATTGCCTAGCTAGCTTGTGTCACGTTCTCTCTCTCATCATATGTGTTGCAGTGTTTGTGGTACATTCACCTGTACCATACGTGACAGTTTGTGCCCCGACAAACAAATGTCAAATACCACTCATTCCCACCTCTTTCTCCACATCTTAACTTTTTGACTCGTATCTAAGTCACTTTGACCGGGTGATTTTGATAGCAAAATAATGTGATTTTTTTGTAACTTTTTCACCGTGTTATAGAGCAACTTTTACTCTATAATACCATAAAAAATCATTCAAAAATTGCATCATTCTGCTATCCAAATCACCGCGTCAAAGTGACCCGGTGAATAGTGGTAAAAGTCAAATGAGGAGGAAGAGGTGGGACAGAGTGGTATTAACTAATCCAATACCACTCTGATTCTTCTCTTTTTTCATACTTTTTGAGTCGTATCTGGGTCACTTTGACCAGGTGATTTGGATTGCAAACGATACAGTTTTTTTATAAATTTTTCATCGTGTTATAGAGCAACTTTTACTCTACAACACAATGAAAAGATTATAAAAAAAATGCATCATTTTACTATCCAAATCACCGGGTCAAAGTGACCTAGTGAATAATGGTAAAAGTCAAATTGACGGGAAAGAGAAAAATTAGAGTGGTAATCTGCAAGTAGAGACATCTGCACAAGATACTATTATTAAACACACCTAACAACCCTATGTGATTTACTTTTGCATATGCGACTAATATTGTGCAGGAAAATTCTACTTTTAGACATGAGGTAAACAAAGCATGATAATTACAGCGGAAGCTGTAACAGTTTACCTCTAGTAGCGTAATCTTCCGTAGGCAAAAATTTCGATTTTTGCTGCGCTTGTATTTATGTTCCTCGCCTCTCAGCAATCCGTGTAAACCTTTAAGGCGAACACGATGTTCAAGGCACGTTCCGCTTTTGGATGAATGAAGGAGAGAGAACTAGGGTTCCTACATATCTTTACATACACATATTTGATTTATTGTGAAGTTGCCTCCATTTATAGACAAACTTCTAGCTATCTGCAGCGTACGCCCTTCGGGTTTGAGTTAATTACAAAGCATCCCCTGGGCGCTATATGTAATTTTCTAACATCTCCCACTCGCCATGTGGGGTTGCACATAGCTCTACCAGACTCCTACTCTCCAACCAAATCATCTACAAAGTTTTGTGCGGTCGTGTCGTGCGAATGCTGAGAGTACACGCATTTCGGGAGCTTCTACACCAAACTTATCAGTAGCCAGTAGCAGGCGTGCTCAACCTCCAAAGAAAAAATGGTAATGCACAATATAGCTCTCGTATGCCCCAGATTCGCTCATGCTCCATCTCATATACCATGAGCATCCCTGGTCCATAGACAACGCTTCAGTGCGTCTACCGTACTACTATTTTAATCATATCATGTGTGATCCCGTATGGGTCTCGCAGGTGGCGCCAAAGAATAAAACATAGCATGACGCACTGACGATTCTCCCCTCATCCATGTGTCCCTTAGATTCAGATTGACCACTTCCCAACAATGTCCGGAAGCTCGAATCATCCATGGTCGTAAGGTGGCACGCCAAAGTAGCACCACCAACTGTCACTTTACGACAAAGATAAGAATGGTAAGGGTATTCAATGTCAATCATGCTCGGATGATTGACGAGGCTCACACGGTGAGGGGTCATGGGACGACTCTACTCACCACCTATAGCCACTCTTTAGCACGTGTTAAGGGGATACACGCCATAGTCCCCCATAGCACCGCACCTTCTCCTCACTGCCTAGCTAGCTTCTCTCACGTTTCTCTCTCATCATAGGTGTTGCAGTGTTTGTGGTACATTTAGCTGTACCATACGTGATAATTTGTGCCCCACGCCAAGAAGAGTCTCACGAAATCTATCTTTGGTCTAGGAAGTCACAATCGTATCAGATATCAATGCTTTACCCCTAGATGTCCAATCAACTGCTGCGCCTCAACGCATTTCGGGGAGAACTAGCTAGCTCTGGGTTCGAGTGGCATGGTGCCTTATATATCAAAAAGATGGACAATCAAACCTATTTCTCGATCTTGAAGTACTATTTCTGCATCTCCCTGACCAAATCTTAGTATCCAATAATCTGGAAGTCGGACAAATGCACAAGTATTTTAAAACACACCTAAAAACCCAATGTGATTTAATTGTTGCATATGCGACCAATATTTTTTAGCTTAATACAACTTGGCTCCCTGTACCTCTATAAAAATTCGACTCCTGCGTATCCTTCGGGGCTAGTTGAGTTTCATGAACATGCAGACTTAAGTCTTTTTCAGCTGCGAGCATGTCTAACAAAAATAAACAACATAATTCATGTTTCAATTGAGAGTCAGAAAATTGGTAGTGCAAATGTTCGATGATCTCATTTTGACTTATCATTAGTCATTAGTGTTAGAAAATTATGTGTAGCGCCCAGGGGGTTGTTTGTAATTGACACAAATCCAAATAGGGTAGGCTGCAGTAAGCTAGAAGCTTGTCTATAAATAGAGACGGCTTCACAATATCACTAGTGATTTATCACACATACGTAGGAACCCTAGTTCTCTCTCACATTCATCCAAAGGCGGCACATGGCGTGAAACATGGTGTTAGCCTTAGAGGTTCACACAGATTGTTGGGAGGGAAAGAAACGCGAATACAAGCGCAACAAGATTGGGATATTCGTCTGCGGACGACTACGCTACAAGAGGTAAACGCTAAATGTTTCAGCAGTTATTATCATCCTTTGATCTACCTCATGTTTAGCAGTATTTTCCTTCATTGGTATCAGAGCCATAACTCGTATTTCGTACCTCGTAACCTGAACTCGAACCTGACCTGAAAGCATCAATTTTGTAACTTGGGTTTGTTAGGTTTCGACGCAGGTTACGCAGCGGAATAACAAAAATTAATTCTGCTCAAATCCCACCAAGGATCACAGGGAAGCCATTATAACATGATAAGGGCATAAAAGATGTGTACCTTAGTTTGGGAGATCACATGAAGAATAGTGTATTCGTCTCTGTGAATATCAACACCTTGGATTCTTGATTGGATTCCTTCCCACCGTGTAGTGATAGCAACGGAAGAAGGAGGAACGGATCACGCAAAACAAGGAGGAGGCGCGCCCAAGAGGGGACCGACGGCTCCAAGGAGGGGGTGGACTGGTTGGCTTCGGCCTTCCTTGTCTCTCTTCTGTTGCTTTGTTATGTTCTCTCAAATAATGACTCTTGTGTGGTGAGAAAATAACAAGCTAGAGTTCCTTTATATAGTAATAACTCTTTATTAATTACATAACGGCCCCGATACTAATCATGTTCTCACATGGATTAGTCCACTTGCAAATTAGTCCTACGAAGTTTGCTTCTGGTTGCGTTATGAACCTTTTATTAATTAGTCCAACTAATTAATACCTATATCCAATTTAATCCATCTGCTGTGTGACCCTATAGGTTTCTACATAGTTGGTAGTAACTACTTACTAACATGGAGCGGTGTCTAGCAACACATCCATGCCACCCAACTAATAGAAATAAGTCAGTGATCCCGACAAACCTTTTGGCCAATGTTCATGTATTATTTTATCCCTTTTGTCTCCATAGCCGGATTAGACACGAGACATATTAGTCACACTCGTATATCCAATCCATAGTTTCTCGATCCTGGGAATATGCTTATGCGAGCAGATAACATCAATATCTCAATATTGATTTATCTGAGTCTGGCCAGACATTTTATAAGCACCATCCCTCGAGTGGCCCATGGATATTTGCTCCTATTATGTGGTAGGGACAAATCCTCTCTACGTCACTACGATATCTAAGCTTGCTTCCTATCATGCCCGATAACTATCTTTATAGTAACCTGGTTAAGGAGCAATGTTTGATAATATCAAAGCATGATATTCCACAACTAGAGTATCTAGTGACTTTAAGTCGAAGGATTACAATATCATTAGCACTACGAGAAGCGATTGCGACTTTGACATAATCTAATGTATCCTTCTCGTTGTGGGTCAATCCAGTATGCCATTACTCCTAATGCATACTGTAACACCCCTCTATCTTCAAGCTTTCCGTTCCGGACCGGAGAGCCTAGGAAGGTGCTACTTAAAATGAAGCGGCGGAAATCAAGAACACGACATCTCATACTTATATATTACAACTCTTAATTGTCTCAACATAATATACTATTACACGAGATGAAGTGATACTAAGAGTTCGGCTTATTCGAGCGCTAACAAATACTAGATGAGTGTCAAATCCCGCAACCCCATAATCCAGCTCTTAAGAACTGCGGGGGAAAGAAACAATTCTAAAGTTAGCAATGAAATACTGAGTAAGTAAATACCCAAGCTTGTAAACAGATTATGAGGCATATCCTTCCAAAACAATCATAAATGAGAATGAACAATAGCTGAGTAAATCCTTGAAAAGTAAAGTATGAATACTGGAACACCTATGAAATTCTCTTTCTTTTTACTTTGCATCTCAACCCTTCTCTTGTATCTCAAATATGGAATATTATTCACAATCTATCTCTTCTTTCTTTCATAAAAATCTCTTTCTCAAGAACTTAATATTATTAATTTGTTGATGCGGGGAAGATCTATCATTTCTATCCTTTCACTAGCTACCATGACCATAAGTGTCGGAACCCCCCCCCCCCCAAGACTTCTTGCGGTCAGAGAGGTAAGTACATGGAGACACTCGGCAGGTCGCGACCGGGTTAAAATAATACTTGGTCGAGTGACCGAAGTCAACACGACAATCTATCAATAATATAACGATCCCCGTACAACTCTTTCCACTTTGCATTATTTATGGATTATTATTCTTGTGAGACATTCTCAAAACATACATTTCAGAATATGATCAAATCTCAAATAAAACAGTCATATCATAAAACACATTTTGAGACAAATAATAAAATAATGTATGGACACGAAAGAAGTTAGGCGCGCTAGACTTTGCATGTTTACTCACCTCAAAACGCAGCAAATAGCATGTAAGCTTTTACAAATAGACGTAGCCCTCGTCTACGAACTCGTCACCTACAAAGTTTTAACTTCTAATTAATCGCAAGTTCGACTACTGCGTGATGTGCAAGTGACGACGTGAGAGAGTCCAATTAAAACAAAGTCTAAATCTCTTTTTGTTGTTGTATTTGACATGAGTATTCTAGTTCTATTTATTACACTCTCAAATTATCTGATATTATTACTGAACTTCACAAATAATACTTATGTACCTTAAATGGTGAGAAAATAAGGTTAGGTTTAGGACTTCTTAATTATAGACTCTTCCAATAGGAAATACTAGCTTAGACTTTATTATAAAGCAACACATTTTTTTTTCTTCATATTCTTCACGATTATATTTAGCTTTCTAGGATGAATTATCTGTAGCGAATAAAATATTTAATTGACAAAATTAATTATTGGAGGTATATATATGTATATATATATATATATATATTAAGTGATAAAATAACTAGATATTAGATTGTTTAAGTGATAAAAATATCTAGTAGAAAAAAGTGTTATTTATTATCAATTTACATGTACGAGAAATAATTACTAAAATCAGAAAAAGATAAAAATTAATTGATAACTTTTCATAAATATTTCTCGATACTTTCTCACTTGTTTTACTCTAAAAACCACATCTAGATAACTAATTTATTTAAAATATCAACTTACCCTCCTTTGAGATTAACACAACCGGTATTAATTATTGAACAAATTAGATTTCTAGGAAAATTACTTTGAAATACTCAACATGATGTAACGATGTTTATAATCTGGCAAATATCATTTTTACAAGTATTTAAACAAACCGAACCGAGGGTTAAGCGACAAACACAAGATTCTTTTAGCTTTAAGAAAATATTTCTAGTTAGATTTTTAAATAGACATTCCGTACACTATTACAATACTCGAGTTATATTTCTAAAACGAGGACAAAAATTAATATTTTTAGAAAGTATTTTTATTCCAAAATATTCATTTTATTTTTACAGAAAATTGTAAAGTTTAGCTAAAAGGCACGTAGAACCCCTCAAGTTATTCTAAAAGACATCAGGCACCCCCCTACACTCACAAGACCAATTTATTAAAAAACACTTTAACCTCCCAAAATTTTCTGAAACAACACTTTTCCCTTTACACCTAATTTATGTAAAAGACACTTTCACCCCCTTACCTGAACTATTAAATTGATCAATCTAACCGAGGATTCAAGCTACAAGACATTAAGATTGATTAAAACGTAAAATTGGATGATTTAGAGTTTACCTAAGCCAAAAATCGCTGAAAACGGTCGAGAAACAAGGCAGTTTGAGTTTGCCGTCTAGTGGGTCGGCGATGGTGTTCGTCGGCAACATTTCCGTCAATCTTGGCTCCATCTGGGTTCGTATCTTGTCTACGCATGTCTCTAGAAGTCATTTGGAATCGATTTTAAGTGGTGGGTAGCACCGGATAGCTCCAGTGAGCTTGGTCTCCGGTTTTAGTGGTGATGCCGTCGGCGGCGGAGGGAAGTTGCGGCCTCCTCTGTTTCTTCTTGTTTTCCGGTCGTCCACGAGGGAGAGGAGAGCTCTAAGAGAGAGAGAGAGAGAGAGAGAGAGATGGAGCAATGGTGGAGGGGGTGGTTCTCCAGTTGAACTTTGCGGCGGCGGCGGTGGTGTAGCCGTGCCACTACTGCTGCCTCTGTTTTGTTCGTCTGAGATATTAGACAGGGTTACAGAGAGAGAGCTAAATAGGGAAGAGATAGAGAGAGAGAGCTGTGATGGTGATGGAGGTGAAGCTGGTGGTGGTGTTGGTCGGGTGTGAAGGAGGAGAAGAAGCGGTATAAGAAGAAGAGGGAGGAGAAGAGAAAACAATTCTCTTGGAACCGTGATGTGTTGAAGAATGAGAAACAAAAACATTTGTTTTTGCCTTTTATCTTATTTTCTTTATTTAATTACTTATAAGGTTTTAGATCTTTTACAAACTACAACTTCTACCCCCCACTAAGTATTTAATTAACTAGTTTATACTTCTTGAAATATCAATTACCTCCCCTCTCGTCATATAATTAATATACAAACTATACGAAAAGTCAATAATTATCCCTATAATAAAAACAGGGCATTACATCCTTCCCCCTTAAACAGAGCTGCGTACTCGAAGCTTAAACCAACTAATCAACGAAAGAATACTACATGATTTTCTATATAAAACACCAACCAATACTTTATTATTATTATGATAACTTTATTAAATGTAGTTCGATGCATGTGGCGCGGGAGAGGTACAAGGGTTAGGGTCACGAAAACTAAAGGATTGCATTCATATCCCCCTTAGAGGAGTGACGTCCCCAGAACTCAATATAAGTTGTCATGATGGATGGTCATACTTGGAAAATACAAGACGTGGATACTCTTATTTAGTTGCAGCATATGGATCCTATAATTCCTTATCTAGATTGAATCCTTATTTGAAATTATGACTACCTTCCAAAATGTGTTGATCAGGAAATTAAGGTAACCTCCAATATCCAACGAATTTAAATGACATTTAGAAATCGCTTTCATATTTCGCCATCCGTTATCTGGGACATAATGAAGAAAGGAACTAGGATACACTCCCATGATGAGGAGCACACGATCGTGCAGGTTACCCTTCTCCAAAGATATATCGTGACCAAATTGTATGTTCCTCAAATATTAGCTAGGTAACAAAACTCTAAGCAGGGAAACTCGATGTAACAATTTGTATCTTAGCATACACAAAGCACTTAAATTATCGTGACAAAGGGGTTTAAGGGATAGCGAATAAGACCTCACAATAACACGGTTCTTCTTACTCTCTGGAATTTAGCTACCGACCCGAGATTTGCAGCATTAACAAAAAACCCTAAAATTCTGTGATAACTAACTAAAGAAAGTGTGATACTAAAGGTCAAACTCTCAAACAATGGAGTAGGATTCAGACAACCCTCGTGAACTATGGCTTAATCCTGAGTGAAAAGCTCAAAACTATGACATCAATAACATGACTTCAAATAAAGAATTTATGAAGAACAAATATACGGTAAGGAAGAAACTTAAGCTACCAAGATGTAACATTGAGTAACATAAGTCCAAATAACTCTTTTAAGGCTTACCAGTTCACAGAATACTGAGAAACCTCGACCATACCAACATCTAAAGCTTAGCGGGTTGATCATGTGACATTTGGTCTAACTTTCAACGTTTCTTCAAATTTTCTCCACAGTTCTTTGTTATAAGGTCCTTTCATCCTGACATTTGTTTGCCTATTTAGATAGATCTTGCATAGGTTAGCGGGTATTTAACAGTCTATATCGCTTATTGTAGGTTCCTTCGTTTGTGGTATCACATGGGTATGAACGTCGCATCAATGTTGTTAGGGAGATTATTTCCTATAGATCGTAATTCTAGTCCCCCTTACAAGTTACCTTGTGATAAGCTGATTATGATTTGGGTTATCTTATTATCTCATCTGTTTACTAGAAACTTTGACTAACTCTGTGATTTCTAACATTGATAAGGATGTCTGATTCATGACTCTTTATGATGCTGTAAATGTACGATCTATCGGTCTTGCTCTCTACACCATAATCTATTCCATCCCCTAATATGTCATACTCTATAGAACATTAAAAATCATGTGCATATAAGCATGTAATATGGCGATACTACGCCATCACACAATCAAAATTTTCACGTAAATTTTATACTATACATCTTTCCTCTTCCTTAAAATAACTTTGGCCAAAATCGGGCAACCAGATCTGTGATTCTACTATGTTGTCATGCAAAATTATCAAGTCAATTTCTTCGAGCAAGCCCAACTGGCTGTCATAATACTATGATCTCAATAATATTTCAACATACTTTTCATCATATCCCTGCATTTCATCAAATGCTCATACTAGCACGTAGCCATACATGAGTCTTACATCTCATATCACATACTCATATGTAAATATCTTATGAAAAGTCAAAAAAAATTCAAGCAAATAGAGATCTTTACTTATGTCTGATCATTGGTGCGAATCTACTACTGAACTGTCTACTCTTTTAAAAATTTAACTGTCTTAAAACCACATCTTGTGCATAATTTCTCATGGTAGATTTTTCTATAAACCTAGTACTTGGGAATACCTGGGATAATTTTCAATGACCAATTATTTCTCATAGCTAAAATTAAAGACTTTCTATTCCATCCACGTAATCATAACCCATTCGCTTCCACCTAGTGTATTAATCAAACCCCGAATGATGATTTTAATCCATGACTCCTCATAGCCCAAATTTATCACTTGACTTGTATTCGTGGATTCTCAAGAATTTAATCAAATAATTTGAAACACTGACTGACATCATGCCTATATCCAAACTAATCTCCAAACTTAAAGTTATAGTATGCCTCCAATTCCTACAAGAAATCTAAACTTTTATTAACATTTTCTTTCTTAGTAACTGATATTATCATCTCCATAAAGTGCATACCACACCTCCTAAGCTAAATAACGCGAGATGGAAGAGTGTACAATATTTCCCTCTAGCTTAACAAAACGTTAGAATCTTAAAGTGGCATACACGAAGCATATAATTCAAAAAAGTAATCCGCACATCCTATTGTAAACAAAACATTGTAACAATACTTCAAGTATTGCTGGGGTAGTTAAGCAATATAAGAAGCTTCTGAAATTTACCATAATAGAAAAATAACTCCCGAGTTCTCACTTATGAAATAACAAATTTCAAATGTGGACTTCTAAAATCTGAGTCAAAACCTTGGGAAAAATCTACAGACCGAAACTTTAACATTAAGATAACACCAAATTTGAAACTTTATCTAGGTCTGTCATAGGAAACATCCACGTCTTGTGGACGATCATCAGTGAACCAACAATGTTCACTTCACATTTTATATATTATTCTTTCCAAGTGAGTCCCATAACTCCAAAAGCAAGACATAACCAAATATAAATCCTGATCCTCAAGTAATATTAAGGTGCCTAGACTCCAGTTAGTGCCTAACACAACTACATATTTTCAGAGCCCCCAAATTATTTATGAGGAATTAGTCTAGATTTGTCTTCCGAGCACAACTCATGGGAAAGTATAATCGAATCAACCATCAAAACCATCCAATAACTAAAACTGTCATATTCCAGTTAAAAGGCGTCGAAAGCTGGACAAGTGGAGTTCATAGTTACTTGTCTTAGGTGAGGGTGGGTGGGAACTTTCCCAACCGTTTCTAGGACAACTCACTTTGATCATCAGAATTACCTCATTCTTGACCCCTAACTCCGAATCATTATCCCAACCAGTACCTCGAATATGTCACCAAATTCTTCACAAATCTAGTTAATGAAACTAGGTTTCACACGTTAAATATCTTAGCATTCTCGTTACATCTTTTAAGCCCACTGTCTCCTATGGTCGAAATATGATACTTCTCTTAGATGTGCTTTTTTGTTTATGAGAGTTACATGTCCTAGCAACATTATTATCGAAAAAATATTTACCCCATGTGGTTGTTGTTCTAAGTCGTCTGTCCATGTTAAATATTCTTGGTATAAATAGTAACTTAATGGTCTATTAATCACATTTCAGGGCCATTACATGTGCTCTCATGCACAATTATAAGTTTAAGCATCACATACAAAGTGACATCTATCACACGGAGATAGATGCATATAGCATATAAAATTCCTCAGTTGTACACATGAAACTCATCTTCTCAAGTTAACCAGTATATCAGCCGCAAATCCATAACCTAGTCAAATATCTCATAATCTTTATTCTCTATCATCGGAGTAACACTTGTCGCTGATACTCTTATAACTTGTCTCCTCATATGGGATAACACATAATTCACAACGCAAAATCTAATTACTGAAATCTATACTTCTCACATTCTTATCACGGGAATAACATTTGTAAATCAATCTATCACAAATGAATTTATCAAATCAAACCAAATAATAGTATCAAATGATGAGGGTGGGAGGGACCTAGTATACTAACACTTAAGCTACCCACAACCCGATCGGATTTTCTAATTTTAATTATCTTGTCCTATGTCCATTTTGAGTTACCCTACAGGTTTTAGTTTTCCTTTTTGGACAGCCCGCTCAGATACCACCTGTAACACCCCTCGATCTCCAAGCTTTTCGGTCCAGACCGGAGAGCCTAGGGAGGTGCTACTTAAAATTAAGCGGCGGAAATCAAGAACAACGGATCTCATACTTATATATTACAACTCTTAATTGTCTCAACATAATATAATATTAAACGAGATGAAGTGATACTAAGAGTTCGGCTTATTCGAGCGCTAACAAATACTAGATGAGTGTCGAATCCCGCTACCCCATAATCCAGCTCTTGAGACCTGCGGGGGAAAGAAACAAAGACCGCAATTTTTCTAAAGTCAGCAATGAAATACTGAGTAAGTAAACACCCAAGCTTGTAAACAGATTATGGGGCATATCCTTTCAAAACAATCATAAATGAGAATGAACAATAGCTGAGTACATCCTTGAAAAGTAAAGTATGAATACTGGAACACATATGAAATTCTCTTTCTTTTTACCTTGCATCTCAATCCTTCTCTTTTATCTCAAACGGGGAATATATTCCCAATCTATATCTTCTTTCTTTCAACAAATCTCTTTCTCAAGAACTTCATATTACTAATTTGTTGATGCGGCGAAGATCTATCCTTTCTATCCTTTCACTAGCTACCATGACCATAAGTGCCGGCACCCCCCCCCCCCTAAGACTTCTTGCGGCCAGAGAGGTAAGTACATGGAGACACCCGGCAGGTCGCGACCGGGTTAAAATAATACTTGGTCGAGTGACCGAAGTCAACACGAAAATCTATCAATAATATAACGATCCCCGCATAACTCTTTCTACTTTGCATTATTTATGGATTATTATTCTACTGAGACATTCTTAAAACATCAATTTCATAATATAATCAAATCTCAAATAAAACAGTCATATCATAAAACACATTTTGAGACAATATAAAATCGTGTTTGGACACGAAAGAAGCTAGGCGCGCTAGACTTGGCATGTTTACTCACCTCAAAACGCAGCAAATAGCATGTAAGCTTTTACAAATAGACGTAGCACTCGTCTACGAACTCGTCACCTACAAAGTTATAACTTCTAATTAATCGCAAGTTCGACTACTGCGTGATGTGCAAGTGACGACGTGAGAGAGTCCAATTAAAACAAAGTCTAAATCTCTTTTTGTTGTTGTATTTGACATGAGTATCCTAGTTCTAATTATTACACTCTCAAACTATCTAATATTATTAATCAACTTCACAAATAATACTTATGTACCTTAAATGGTGAGAAAATAAGTTTAGGTTTAGGACTTCTTAGTTATAGACTCTTCCAATAGGAAATACTAGCTTAGACTTTATTATAAAGCAACACATTTTTTTTCTTCATATTCTTCATGATTATATTTAGCTTTCTAGGATGAATTATCTGTACCGAATAAAATGTTTAATTGACAAAATTAATAATTGGATGTGTGTGTGTGTGTGTGTGTGTATGTGTGTGTGTGTGTGTATATATAAAATAATAAATAACTAGATATTATATTGTTTAAGTGACAAAAATATCTAGTAGAAACAAGTGTTATTTATTATCTATTTACATGTACGAGAAATAATTTTTGAAATCAGAAAAAAGATGAAACATTAATTGAGAACTTTTCATAAATATTTATCACGATACTTTCTAACTTGTTTTACTCAAAAAACCACATTTATATAACTAATTTATTTAAAATATCAACTTACCGTCCTTTGAGATTAACACAACCGGTATTAATTATTGAACAAATTAGATTTCTAGGAAAATTACTTTGAAATACTCAAAACGAGGTAACGATGTTTATAATCTGGCAAATATCACTTTTACAAGTATTTAAACAAACCGAACCGAGGGTTAAGAGAAAAACACAAGATTCGTTTAGATTTAAGAAAATATTTCTAGGTAGATTTTTAAATAGACATTCCGTACACTATTTCAATACCCGAGTTATATTTCTAGAACGAGGAAGAAAATTAGTATTTTTAGAAAGTATTTTTATTCCAAAATGTTCATTTTATTTTTACAAAAAAGTGTAAAGTTCAAGTAAAAGGCACGTAGAACCCCTCGAGTTATTCTAAAAGACAGCAGCACCGCCCCCCTACACTCACAAGACTAGTTTATTAAAAGAAACTTTAACCTCCCAAAGTTTCTGAAACAACACTTTTCCCTTTTCACCTAATTTATGTAAACGACACTTTCACCCCTTACCTGAACTATCAAATTGATCAATCTAACCGAGGATTCAAGCTACAAGAAATTATTTTGATTGAGTAAAACGTAAAATTGGATTATTTAGAGTTTACCCAAGCCAAAAATCGTGGAAAACGATCGAGAAACGAGGCAGTTTGAGTTTTCCGTCGAGTGGGTCGCGATGGTGTTCGTCGGCGACATTGTCGTCGTTGTTGGCTCCATCTTTGTTCGTATCTTGCCTCCTCATGTCTCTAGGAGTCATTTGGAATCGATTTTAAGTGGTGGGTAGCACCGGATAGCTCCGGTGAGCTTGGTCGCCGGTTTTAATGGTGATGCCGTCGGCGGTGGAGGGAGGCTGCGGCCTCCTCTGTTTCTTCTTGTTTTCTGGTCTTCCAATAGGGAGGAAGAGGGAGAGGAAGAGAGAGAGAGAGAGAGAGAGAGAGAGAGAGAGAGAGAGAGAGATTGAGAGTTAGAGATAAAGCAATGGTGGAGGGGGTGGTGCTTCATTCGGACTTTGCGCCGGCGGCAGTGGTGTAGCCGTGCCACTGCTGTTGCCTCTGTTTTGTTCGTCCGAGAGAAGAGACAGGGAGACAGAGAGAGAGCTAAATAGGGGGAAGAGAGAGATCTTTGATGGTGACTGAGGTGAAGCCGGTGGTGGTGTTGGTCGGGTGTGAAAGAGGAGAAGAAGATGCGGTATAAGAAGAAGAGGGAGGAGAAGAGAAACAATTCTCTGGGAACCGTGATGTGTTGAAGAATGAGAAACAAAAACATTTGTTTTTCCTTTTATCTTATTTTCTTTATTTAATTACATATAAGGTTTTAGATCTTTTACAAACTACAACTTCTACCCCCCCCCCCACTAAGTATTTAATTAACTAGTTTATACTTCTTGAAATGTTAATTATCTCCCCTTGACACGCTCCAACTGTAAGTGTACAGCTGTCGTGTGTAGTAATAAATTTGGGAAATCCGGGTTGTCGAACCCAAGAGACTTCGTCGTAAATTAGCGATTAAATTCGTTCTTTATGTGGGCAAAGCGCAGTTGTGTTGTTCTATTAATCCTACTAAAATTAAAAACAAGTGTCTCAATTAATCAATTGAATTGTTTCACGATTAATAAAGATGAACGATTATAAAATTTCTCAAAGTTTGGAAAAGTCAGGATATCTCTACGGGTCACTAGGTATTTCACACTATATTGGATTTATGTTTTGTTAACACGATTAACATTTATCTAGCTAAACGAGCACAATTACGTTGAAGATGTCTCAACCAACTCCTATGTTTAAACTATTAAAAACTGATTTCTCTAGCCTAATTGAGTTTAAACACGCATTACGAGAATTTGTCTACTCTTTGTTCTAGCTAACTAGCAAGGTTTCTCAACCCTAGATACGGCTAGTGTGTATTTCAATTTTCCGGGCAATGAATATTGATGTCTCTAACATTCATAACCTAGCTCTATCCTAACAATACGTCTATTGATAGCAAAGATGAATTAAACACATAAAATACACATAGCTAGATAAAAAGTTCATCAATTAAGCATAATAGCATGAAATCAAATCCATAAATCACAAATATCGTGATCAAACCCTAGCTCCCTACGAGATACCCTGAGAAAAGTGTTTAGCTACTCAAAAACATGATTCACGTACAAAGTTTCGTGATCAAAATAACAAGAATAGAGAAGAAACGGAGTTTTAGAAGTCAAACGAATGATTACAAGCCTCCTTGATCGTCTCCTAAGCTCCAAGCTCTCTTCAACGTGATAGAGTACGTGATAATACCCAAAAACATGCCCTAACCAAGTCTAATACGTTCTCCCAATGTTTAGAACAAGTTAGGAGTAATTACAAAGCAACCCCAAAAAGTTACAAAACAAACTCTGCCCGAACTAGGTCGTGTGACCTAGTTAAGTAGGTCGTGC
The DNA here is from genome assembly GCA_023055425.1 of Linanthus parryae. Taxonomy (NCBI): domain Eukaryota; kingdom Viridiplantae; phylum Streptophyta; class Magnoliopsida; order Ericales; family Polemoniaceae; genus Linanthus; species Linanthus parryae. Next base: position 17,547,240 of record JALGPY010000012.1, on the reverse strand, counting down.
GACCTACTCTGCTGCCCAGAACAGGTCGTGTGACCTGTATAGTAGGTCGCATGACCTACTGAAACAAGCTGTAATCGCTAACTAGGTCGTGTGACCTAGTAACTAGGTCATGCGACCTAGTTGCTTCATCAAGTTTTTCCATCTTCTTCCCACTTGTTCCTCTTGCTTCCGAATCACTTCCCGGGCATCGTTTCTTCATTCAATCCTCCATTTTGAGCTCTCCTCATGCCTCAACACTCGTATCATCTTCTCTTGATCCTCTCTAGCACTTGATCCATCAACTCTCGCTTTCCTTCCCAAATCTTGAGCTCGCATCACTTCCGAAGTTCGTTTCCTCTATCCACTTGCTCCTCGCGTGCTCCGGCCCTGAAAATCACAACACGAACACCCCGCGAAGATCAAATGTGACAAAATAAGATAAATAGCACGTAAAACAATGAAAGAAACGCCCGGACTTCACATTTTAGCATACGAACTTATTTTCTCAAATAAACACATGATCTACTCGAAAAGACGCAACATTCTCCATTATAAGCGCGCAAAATGTAGCAAAATAAGCAATAATATAACTCCGAAAACGGAGTTATCAACTACCCCCACACTACATTTTGATCGTCCCGAGCAAATCCCAACTTTCACATCATGCCCAATCCACAAAATCAACTAGCTTTCAACCCACCATATTGCATACATAACCAAATATTAGCCGACTTGACGCAAACAAGACTCAATTCACAACTCGATTCATGCAACAATATGATGCAATGCAAATTAGACTCGATCCTAATCACATATATTTACACACACACACAAAACTAAACTTTTTGTCTTTTTGGCGAGATCGGGCAATCTCAAGTCCCTAAATCGGTTCTCATGGAGTGATGATCAATTTAGATACAAGGCGTGAATTGAAACTAAACTTGACAACAAGAATTCCCCTTAGATCGTATAGAGAACCTAACCTTACTAAATACAAGAGTATCCTACCTCTTCGCGTGTGCCGATAAGTAAGAGGCTACGCTAGGCTAAGCCACATCCAAGGTACGAGCTCCTAATCCGCTAACGGTTTTAGAATGTTGAGGCTTAGGGACATAAGGATAATCATGATGAAACACGTCCTAAAGCGTCACATTCTCACATTGTAACCCACATCTCACACACCCTCACCACGATGATAGAAACCGCAACCCGAAACTCACCGTCTCCGTCCCTCGATTCCCTCAAAACCCCGGTACAGTTACGATCCCGTGGCCACCGTCTTGAGTCGTGCACAAAATTCAAACCGTCGTTACCGAAATAGTTGCTTCCTCCACTCGATTTTCGTTAAGCTCAATCTCTTTCCTTTATTCCATCTCTCCTTTTTTTTCTCTTTTTTTTATTTCTTTTTCTTTCATTTTTTTTTTTTCATTTCTCTCTTTTTTTTTTTTCAAATCTCTCAATATCCAAAAAAAAACTTCTACAATGTAAATCTCGAGTGGTCTTCCAAGTGTCAAGCCAAACAAAACGTTAAGGGGAGGAAGTAAACAATCAATGAATATATATCACATATAAAATTCATCCTCCCCTAACTCTATGAAGTACATGGTGCCACTAAACAAAGCCGCAAACAAATCAAATCACATGTGTGGGGATGGAGTCGTCGCAAGCTCGATCTCGATGTCCGTGGTCAAACGTCGACACCCCCACACTCGAATGTAGTCACGTCCCCTCTCAAGTAATCAAAACAATGTAAGTCTCGTGCCTAATCCAACCAAACCTCCTACACCACGATGAATGAGATCCAGTACCTAGCACGATCCACCAATTAAATCACCCAACCCAATTTGTGCGTATTAGATGCCACGCACTCACGGCTCTCCACAACTGTGTCCATGATGTAATGACATGGAACACCGCCACACCGAAGTGCGCAAGCCTACTCTCACTCACCCTCGCATTCCCCTCGATAATCATACATGAAGTACATGCGATACGTAAGACTCACACAAATATATCATGAAGTACTCCCTCATCGAACCCCCTCAACTACAAACACCCTCGTGACGCACTAAAGCGGTGATTCTAACCAATCAATGATGAATGCCAAGAATCGTCACCCTAAGTCCAGAGATTATCAAAGAATCCAAGGTTCAAAACAGGGTTTACTAGTGGTCCTACAAGGTAAGTTCTATAAGCAGTGAGTGCTCTAATACACACCTCGCACAGCTGTTCTGTGTGCCACTACGAGTCGGGTTGGCGACTACCTAAGACGTGCACATGAATGTTCGACTTGTTTAGCTCACACCTAGCTCAACTCTTGTAAGAAAACTAGGCACACACTTTAGATTTGAAAATCAAGTAAGTGTATAAAAATAGGTAGGCACTCCCGTAAAGAAAGTCTCTCTATACGTACTAAGGGGAACTCACATTGTCTATCTCGGTCGCAAGTCACGCCCTATGCCTAAATTTCTCACACTCCTCGATTTTACCAATTCTAAGTTCTTTTTGATTGCCCTTTCTCAAATTTTTAAATTTTTAATTTTTTTTTTTTTTTTTGTCTTTTTGTCTTTTTTTTTTTTTAGATAATACTTCCTACTCTATATGCATGGGCCGACTCGAAAGAAGACTCGAAACTGACTCAATTTGGGTAGGTGGACTCAAAGTAAGAAAACGTGCAATCATATAATACGAACACATATATATATCACACAACACTATGACACAAACACACTCTACGACAAAGACTACGAAACACACTACGACACAAACATCCTATATGCAATTGGTTCATGCAGACACGGACTTGGCTAATATTCAGAAAATCTCACCCCCACACTAGAATGCTTCGTTGTCCCCAACGAATTCAGAGATAAAACAAAGGGACTCAGCATTCCAATGCGAGGGCGGGCTGGTCTACTCGCTCTCCTCCGAGCCATCCGAGTGGTCACTCGACAAATACATCAAAATCTGAGGTTCCGGAGTCAGCGTCACCCCGCCTGCCCTGCCAAGCTCGTGTAACCACTGATTCTGCCTATGCAGAATGTCACCGAGCTGGCGCTGGTTCCGTCGTGCATGCATAGCCCTTGACTTGGCTTTCCTCTCTGCTTCCTGCCCTCGAGCCACGACCTTTTTCTCATTTGCAATCATCATCCTTTGCATGGCCTGCAAAGTGGCCTCGAGGCTAGCATTAGGTGCGGCAGACGGACTCGACTCCTCACTCACAGCCGGGGTCTTACCCTTACCGGCCCTCTGAGCCCCCTTTTTTGGTGGGGGCCGGCTGCTCTCTACGACTACCTCATCTTTCTTCGGGTCGGGTACCTGAGTCCAGTATCGCGGGGGTTCGGCTGCACGATCTCCACCATAAAACGCAGCACCAGCCTTAGTGGCCAAGTGCTTCAGCAAATATCCAAACCCGGCTGCCCGACGGTTAGAGTCCCGAAGTCTCGATCTAAAACTCAAATAAATGCGCTTCGGGACGTTGAATCGATGGCCCTCATACCAACACATAGCCATAACACACCACTCGAAACGTATGTCGGTCTGGGTCGAAACGCCCTCAACCCATGCCTCCACTATGTTAACTAAATAACGCGCTCGACGAAGTAAGTGTCTGGCCGAAACCGTCCACTTTCTAACGTCCTGACTCGCATGAGTATCCCACGGCGCTCCCGTCACCCCACCAAAGGCAAAGATTGACACTGCGGTCACTAACTCCTCTACGTTCATTTTCATGGTGGTCTCAAAGTGACAGTCGCCCTCGAGTGGTGGCCATTGTAGGGCCGCGGCTATGCTAGCTGGAGAGAAAACAAAAAAAATCCTACGGGCGTAAATGATCCTACGATCATCCAACTCTCCATCCTCCCCATACCCAGACCACTCGGCGTTTGAGTAAATCTCCCACATGAGCTCCGAACTCGCGTTCCCCTTGACGAGCTCACACCACCCTGCAAGATTCTCTCTTTTCATGAACTCTTGGATTTGTTGGGGCATCTCAGTTTGGAACGGGAAATGCTTTTCTACATTTGCCCCCTTGAACACACTCCCCTCCCGCTTGGCGTACCTAGAATGCGCTAGTAGGGTGATAAACCGATAGTCACAAAACACTCCTGTCGCCGGGTCAAGGTCCCTAGGACTAGACTCTCTCGTGGCCCTCGCTATTGGCACTCTATCAGGTTCCGCACTTGCTAACTCATCAAGGTCCGAGGGAGCTGGTGAAACCATGCTCCCCACAACCCAAAAGGTCGCATTCTTAGCTAGGTTACTACCCGCGTCCCCCATCTCTCTCACTTCTCCCTCGGGGATATATTCGTCATCACTATCGACGACTACTTTTTGTTTCTTCCTTTCCCCCCCGGTTAGATTCTGACTCGTAGCTACCCCCTTTCCTTTAGCTACGGTCTTTCCCTTATCTTTGCGACTAGACATGGCACAAGAAGGTAGCACAAATTGACAATTAAATTGACAAAAAGAATTAAGCTACGTGCTCAGTGTCAGGATGTGTGTACGGAAAAGAAACAGTTACGCAATTAACAGATAAGTCCTAGGACTCTAGTCAATCGCCCCCAAGCACGCTACTAAGCGCAACAATAAAATTGGGCTTTTACTCAATTGTGCCTAAGACTCGATAAAAAGTAATTGCGAGGGAGAGAAGAGTGTACCTACGTGCCCGGAGCAAGTCTTACGGGCACAATTTTCAGATTCGTCCGACAAGAAGGACCGGTTTGGTCGTCGAAAAATTTTTTTCTTCAAATTATGCAATCAAGTTGTGCCTTTTGCTCCTTGCGGTGTCCTCTTCGAAAGCCCCAAGTCAATTTCGCCGAATTCAGCCTCAATTTGCCCAATTTCAGATGTTTGACTTCGAAAACCTAGCTTTTTCTTCTTCTTCAATTGGCCACCAAACAACCCCGAATTGAAGCTTCACTCTGCCCTTGTTTGCCGGTGGTTTACAGTGGTGGTGGCTGTCGGCGATGAGGATGGCGATGTGGCGGCGGACTGCGAGAGGGAGTGAGGTGGTTCACGGCAGTGAGTGCGGCCGGCGGGTTAGAGAGAGGGAAGAGGGGTCTGCGGCGTTGGTGATAGAGAGAGAGGTTTGCGGTGCTGGTGAGGCGGCGGTGGTCGGAGGAGATGGTGGTCGTGGTGGTGATTGCAGAGGGAAGAGAAGGACGAAGAAGACGACGGCCGATGGTGAACCCGTCCGATGGTGCTGCGGTGGCGGCGAAGAGCAGGTAGGGTGGCGGCGGTGGTGATTGATGTTAGGACGGACGGCGATGGTGGTTTTGGTCGGAGGTGGAAGAGATGGAGGTTGTGGATGGAGGTGGAAGAGATGAGGGTTTCTGGTTTTGCCCGATGGGGAAGATATTGCCCTTTTTTTTTGTTTTTTTATATATTACACTCGGCTCCCCCATAAAATTTTATAAATTTCATAAATCCCCCCGCTGGACCAAATGGAACTCGCCCAACACTAGGTCGTGCGACCTAGTTACTAGGTCGTGCGACCTAGTAAAACTAACTGGTTTCACAAACTAGGTCGTGCGACCTAGTGACTAGGTCGTGCGACCTAGTTACCAGCTCGCAAAATTTTTAACTTCTCCCGACTTGCTTTTTCTTGAATTTTTAGCTCGAAACAGCCTCCGATAAGCTCAAACATGATATTTCACCCCCATTCTTAAGATCCAACATGCCGTTTCACAATTTAGCCCGATAGCACACGGTTTTAACCTCTTTCGCCCTTTCCGGATGCTTTTTATCGCTTTTTCTTCACGAAAACATCCTTTCTCGCCTTTTTGACCGTTCCTTTACTTTTTTCATGGATCTCCTCGACCTCGAGACTCCATTTTGAATATAAACAATTCCCAATGTCCGGGGAATTCTTTATTCCTCAAATTTGCTCTTCTAAAGGCCCGTTTGACGATTCCGGATGCTTTTCGTCACTTTTTCTTCGCGAAAACATCCAAATTGCCATAACTCTCGCGTCCGGACTCCGATGCATGCGATCCACCTATCAACAGAAAGCTCTCGACAACCCCCACCTAATGGCACTCTTCAATTTAGCCCACGGTCTTGTTTTCAAAAATTTGCCTCGTAATCCGTGCCAATGTGTCTGCTTTCTCGGTTTCGCTATACATCATTCGCTTGCATCAAGAGGGGGAGTCCGGATACGCGCCTCACCTCAGGTGCGTGTGTTGAGTGCGTGTTGAAACATCATTTTTCCCTCAATTCTTAATTCCGGATCCCGATACGCCTTTTTAGCTGCTTTTTCTCGATTTTTGTGAACTTTTCTCCGTGCGCATCAAGAAGGGGGATCCGGAATAGGCCTTTCACCTAGGAATCCTGCACATACTCATTATAAACATTAAATCCACTCTCCCGCACCTCTCATATAAATCAAACAGAATACAATAACAAAACAGAATTGAAAAAAACTATACTAAAGCAGTAAATAGGTTGGGTTGCCTCCCAACAAGCGCTTTGTAATTTAAGGTCGACGGCCCGACCCAGTTACCTCAAAAGAGCTCAAATATCGGGAATTTCTTTGAGGCGCTCAATCACCCCAATGAAATTCCCGTCCACGTATGGCTTTGCTCGCTGTCCGTTCACCTTGAATCGGTCCCCATTCTCAGCTTCTACCTCAAGTGATCCCCATGGGTAAACCTCTGTAATTGTGAATGGACCACTCCATCTTGACTTCAGCTTGCCCGGAAATAATTTCAGACGTGCATTGAAGATCAGTACCCTTTGGCCCACTCTGAAGTCTCGTGGAATGATGTGCTTGTCATGCCATTGCTTGGTCCTCTCTTTGTAGATCTTGGCACTTTGATATGCCATCAGTCTGAATTCTTCTAACTCCAGCAATGTCTGCTTCCTTTTCTCACCAGAGAGTTTGGCGTCCATGTTCAACTTCTTTAGCGCCCAAAACCCTTTATGCTCAAGTTCCACCGGGAGATGGCACGATTTCCCAAAAACGAGTTGGTAGGGAGACATGCCCAAGGGAGTCTTGTACGCAGTTCGATACGCCCATAAACTATCATCCAAGTGCAGGGACCAATCTTTGCGTCCCGGATTGACAGTCTTTTCTAAAATTCCCTTGATCTCTCGATTGGACACTTCCGCTTTCCCATTAGACTGCGGATGGTAAGCCAATGATATCTTGTGCGTATTCACTCCATACTTGCTCAACACATTGGCAAAGATCTTGTTAACAAAATGAGATCCCTCATCGCTGACAATCGCTCTAGGTGTCCCGAATCGTGTGAAGATATTCTTGCGCAAAAATCTCTCAACTGTAGCACCATCATTTTTCGGGCATGCCACTGCCTCTACCCACTTGGTCACATAATCCACAGCAAGAAGTATATAAAGATTGTCAAGTGAGGGAGGAAATGGCCCCATGAATTCAATTCCCCACACATCGAACGTTTCTACCTCTAGCACGAAATTCTGAGGCATTTCATTTCGGTTAGAAATATTACCTGTTCTCTGACACCGGTCACACTGCTGCACAAATAGATGGGCGTCTTTATGTAAAGTTGGCCAAAAGAAACCACTCTGAAGTACCTTAGCAACTGTGCGTGATTTGCCGAAATGTCTCCCACAGTTCAACTCGTGGCAGTGTCTGAGGATCTCTAACGTGTCCGGCTCCGCAACACACCTCCGCAATACATTATCCGCTCCCAGCTTGAACAGATAGGGATCATCCCAGAAGTATTGTCGCGCATCTGCAAAGAATTTCTTCCTCTGGTGGTAAGTCATGTCCTTGGGTACAATGTTGAGTGCCTTGAAATTTGCCAAGTCAGCAAACCAAGGCACAGCTGCAACCACAACCATAAGCTGCTCATCTGGAAAATCCTCTCGAATGGGCAAATCTTCCTGCTTACCGTTCTCCAGTCTTGACAAGTGGTCCGCAACCACATTCTCTACCCCCTTTTTATCTTTGATCACCACATCGAACTCTTGCATCAATAAAACCCACCGGATCAATCTTGGCTTGGCGTCCTTCTTGGTGAGAAGGTACTTGAGGGCTGAATGGTCCGTGAAAATCGTCACCTGAGAACCCACAAGATATGGACGAAACTTGTCCAACGCAAATATGATGGCCAACATCTCTTTCTCCGTGGTCGCATAATTAACCTGTGCATCATTAAGAGTACGATTGGCATAATAAATGACGTGAGCTACCTTATCCTTTCGCTGGCCCAGAACTGCTCCCACCGCATAGTCGCTAGCATCACACATGAGCTCAAATGGTAGGGTCCAGTCTGGTGTGGTGATGATAGGCGCGCTAATCAGCTTTTCCTTGAGAAAATCAAAAGCTGACTTGCACTCCGCATTAAAATCAAAGACTACATCCTTCTCAAGCAATCCACAAAAAGGCTTCGTGATCTTCGAGAAGTCCTTAATGAAGCGCCGATAGAACCCTGCATGTCCCAAGAAACTCCTTACGCCTTTGACAGAGGTAGGGTAAGGAAGCTTCTCAATCACCTCGATCTTGGCTCTATCCACCTCTAGACCTTTGTGGCAATATCTTGTGCCCCAAAACTATGCCCTCAGTCACCATGAAGTGACACTTCTCCCAGTTGAGCACTAGGTTAGTGTCAATACATCTATCAAGAACCTGGGCCAGCTGCTGCAAACAGTCATCAAAACCATCACCATAAAGCGAAAAGTCATCCATGAATACCTCAAAGTTCTGCTCCATCATGTCTGAAAAGATCGACATCATGCACCTCTGAAAAGTAGCAGGCGCATTACATAACCCGAAGGGCATGCGTCGAAAAGCAAAAGTCCCATAGGGACATGTGAATGTCGTCTTCTCCTGATCCGCTGGCTCAATGGCGATCTGGTTGTACCCGGAGTACCCATCCAGAAAGCAATAATGAGAATGATGCGCCAGCCTATCAAGCATCTGATCAACAAATGGGAGGGGGAAGTGATCCTTCAATGTGGCATCATTGAGTTTGCGGTAATCCATGCAAACTCTCCACCCAGTAACAGTACGGGTAGCAATTTGATCACCTTTCTCCCCTTCCACCACAGTAATACCACCCTTCTTAGGGACACACTGCACCGGGCTAGTCCATGTGCTGTCGGAAATCGGGTAGATGATGCCCGCCTCCAACCATATAAGCACCTCTTTCTTCACCACCTCCTGCATGTGAGGATTGAGGCGGCGCTGAAACTGCACTACCGGCTTCTTATCTTCCATGAGCCGAATCTTGTGCTGGCAAACTGTGGGGCTGATCCCCTTGATATCTGCTATGGTCCATCAGCTGCTTTCCTTTCCAGCATCACTTTCAATAATTGCTCCTCCTGTTCCCTGTCCAAACAAGAAGACACAATCACAGGTAAAGTATCATTAGATCCAAGATATAAATATTTTAAATGTGCAGGTAAAGGTTTTAACTCTAAAATAGGAGCAATATCAAGAGAAGGAATAAGAGTCTTCCTGCTTCCCTCATTAAAGAGGGGTAAGGGCTGGCGCCAATGGGTCTCCATAGCCTGCTCTTTTTCGCTAGAGTCAAGTAGAGAAAGCTCCTCATATAATCGCTCCAATAAAATGTCTTCCTCCTCATCTGGTGTGTATGCCTCCACCCCAAACATTGCTCACTCACCGCATAGGCGGGAAACTTCATAGCTTCAAAGACGTTGAAAGCCACCTTCTCATCATTGATCCTCATAGTTAGCTCTCCGTTAGCCACATCAATGATTGTCCTCCCTGTAGCCAAGAACGGGCGGCCCAAGATAAGGTGGACATCATCGTCGGCCTCCATGTCTAGAATCACAAAATCAGCGGGGAAGATAAGTCCCTCGACTCTCACAAGCACGTCCTCCAACACACCCCTTGGGCGTTTGATGGTGCGGTCAGCCATCTGCAAGCACATCCGAGTGGGTTTTGGATCTCCCACACCAAGCTGCTCAAAAACTGATGTAGGCATTAAGTTGATGCTAGCGCCAAGATCACACAATGCCCTACCATGAAAGGCATCTCCCAAAGTCACAGGAATGATGAAACCACCTGGATCTTTCATCTTCTTTGGTAGCGCTTTTTGAACAACGGCGCTACACTCTTCATTCAGAGTCACTGTCTCAAAATCATCCATGCGCCTCCTATTGGAAAGGAGGTCCTTGAGAAATTTAGCATACTTTGGCATTTGTGATATGGCCTCTGCAAAGGGAATATTGATATGCAGCTTCTTGAAGATATCCACAAACTTCTTGAAGTGCTTTGCATCCTCTTGGCTCTTCAACCTCTGCGGGTATGGAACACGCATGCTATACTCCTTAGGCTTTTGGTTCTCTTCCGACTTCCTACTCGTGTCCTTTGATTGGGGAATCACGGTAGGCACGGGAATTGCTCCATCCAACGCCTTTTCGGTTGCCTTAGTTGCTTCTGCTCGCGCGTGGCTAGGATATGGGGGATCCTCAGTAGTGATGCCACTGCGAGTTGTGATGGCATTCAGCTGCTCATTAGGAGTGATGGTATTTGCTGGAAGCATACCTGGTGGAAGCTTGATATTTTGATTGGCAATCTGCCCAATCTGAGTCTCGTGGCTCTTCATTGTGGCTTGTATTGAGACAATCGTGCTCTCCATCCTGTCTTGATTAGCTAGGAGCTTTCTCAATAAAGCATTCGTCTCTTGCTCTTCTTTTTGTGGAGCCTGCTGTTGTGGAACTTGACTTTGCGCTTGATATGGAACATTTGGTCTCTGACCGGGTGCATATAATCCACTGTTCGGATTGGCGTAGCTGAAGTTGGGGTGATTGCGATTGTTGGGATGATAGGTGTTAGGCCATTGCTGCTGTCGCATAAAATTCACATCTTCAACACTATTATCATATCCCTGGCTTTCATCTGCTAGTAATTCACCCATGGGCTTCTGTGATGGAGGGTGCATGCCGTGAAATGCTGAGGTCATGGATTCCAGCTTTTGTTCCATAGATTCAATCTTGTTGACTAAGGCTACATCCCCCGGTTTGGAGTACCTACGAGTTTCAGTTCGTGTAGACTCTCTCTTTGACTCGTTGTTCAGCAGATCTTGAGCTCGCTGTGCTCCAAGCCCCATAAAATTACCTCCAGCTAGCATATCTAACTGGTCAGCTGTCTCCTTGTCTAATGCAGTGTAGAAATAATGGAATAGCTTGTGCCATGGCTCCCCATGATTCGGACATCTACGGAGAATTTGGCTGAACTTCCTCCAAGCATCTCCCAATGAGCTGTCTTCTTCCTGAGTGAATTTTGCAATCTCAGCCATCTGCTGAGCGACTCTGGATGGTGGCAAATACTTCCTCAGAAACTCATGACAACAATCCGCCCATGTCACTATGCTACCAGCTGGCAGCTCCATAAGCCACTTCTTGGCTTTTCCAGATAAGGAGAAGGGAAATAGTAATAGTTTAACAGTTTCATCTGGAACTCGTTGGTCGTGCAGGGTTGATGTGATTTGCTCAAATACCAGCAGATGGTGATTGGGATCATCTCCTGGAGCTCCGTTGAATGCGCACTCATCACGAACCATATTGATCATATGTTGGCGCAACTCGAAGTGTTGGGCATTGATCTGTGGCCTGACAATGGTAGGCTGATAACACGCTGGAGTAGTCCTGAAATAATCCACCATAGGGCGTTCTTCAATCTCGGCATTGTTCTGCCTGTTGTTTCCCCCATTATTCCCATTATTGTTCCCACCGATGTTCGCCACTTGTGCCCCCACACCAGGACGTGGTTGTGGATTTGGGGGAGCCAAGCGATCCATCATTGCCTGCATCTCAGCCATTTGAGCCCTCAGCTCCTCAGTTTCTCGTGCTTTATTGGCTGCATCCTCTACAGCTGCTGCTCTAGCTGCCTCCGCATCCTGCATACCTTTGCGGATCCTCTCAACCTCAGCTCTAGTTTCGTCATCCATAGCAACTGAGCTTGTCTTCCTCTTGTCTCTACGTTGTGCGCGTAACAAAGTTTCCGGGTCCTCAAGTGTTGGGTGCAAAGGCTCGTCTCGAGAACGGGACATGCACCGTGAAGTTCAACCTGAAAACACAGATTACACACAGAAAGTAGGTGAGTAATAGATATAAACAATAAAATAAATCCCTAAAGAGAAAATAATAACTAATTTATTTGAAGTCCCCGGCAACGGCGCCAAAAACTTGACACGCTCCAACTGCAAGTGTACAGCTGTCGTGTGTAGTAATAAATTCCGGAAATCCGGGTTGTCGAACCCAAGAGACTTCGTCGTAAATTAGCGATTAAATTCGTTCTTTATGTGGGCAAAGCGCAGTTGTGTTGTTCTATTAATCCTACTAAAATTAAAAACAAGTGTCTCAATTAATCAATGGAATTGCTTCACGATTAATAAAGATGAACGATTATAAAATTTCTCAAAGTTTGGAAAAGTCAGGATATCTCTACGGGTCACTAGGTATTTCACACTATATTGGATTTATGTTTTGTTAACACGATTAACATTTATCTAGCTAAACGAGCACAATTACGTTGAAGATGTCTCAACCAACTCCTATGTTTAAACTATTAAAAACTGATTTCTCTAGCCTAATTGAGTTTAAACACGCATTACGAGAATTTGTCTACTCTTTGTTCTAGCTAACTAGCAAGATTTCTCAACCCTAGATACGGCTAGTGTGTATTTCAATTTTCCGGGCAATGAATATTGATGTCTCTAACATTCATAACCTAGCTCTATCCTAACAATACATCTATTGATAGCAAAGATGAATTAAACACATAAAATACACATAGCTAGATAAAAAGTTCATCAATTAAGCATAATAGCATGAAATCAAATCCATAAATCACAAATATCGTGATCAAACCCTAGCTCCCTACGAGATACCCTGAGAAAAGTGTTTAGCTACTCAAAAACATGATTCACGTACAAAGTTTCGTGATCAAAATAACAAGAATAGAGAAGAAACGGAGTTTTAGAAGTCAAACGAATGATTCCAAGCCTCCTTGATCGTCTCCTAAGCTCCAAGCTCTCTTCAACGTGATAGAGTACGTGATAATACCCAAAAACATGCCCTAACCAAGTCTAATACGTTCTCCCAATGTTTAGAACAAGTTAGGAGTAATTACAAAGCAACCCCAAAAAGTTACAAAACAAACTCTGCCCGAACTAGGTCGTGTGACCTAGTTAAGTAGGTCGTGCGACCTACTCTGCTGCCCAGAACAGGTCGTGTGACCTGTATAGTAGGTCGCATGACCTACTGAAACAAGCTGTAATCGCTAACTAGGTCGTGTGACCTAGTAACTAGGTCATGCGACCTAGTTGCTTCATCAAGTTTTTCCATCTTCTTCCCACTTGTTCCTCTTGCTTCCGAATCACTTCCCGGGCATCGTTTCTTCATTCAATCCTCCATTTTGAGCTCTCCTCATGCCTCAACACTCGTATCATCTTCTCTTGATCCTCTCTAGCACTTGATCCATCAACTCTCGCTTTCCTTCCCAAATCTTGAGCTCGCATCACTTCCGAAGTTCGTTTCCTCTATCCACTTGCTCCTCGCGTGCTCCGGCCCTGAAAATCACAACACGAACACCCCGCGAAGATCAAATGTGACAAAATAAGATAAATAGCACGTAAAACAATGCAAGAAACGCCCGGACTTCACATTTTAGCATACGAACTTATTTTCTCAAATAAACACATGATCTACTCGAAAAGACGCAACATTCTCCATTATAAGCGCGCAAAATGTAGCAAAATAAGCAATAATATAACTCCGAAAACGGAGTTATCACCCCTCTCGTCATATAATTAACATACAAACTATACGAAAAGTCAACAATTATCCCTATAATAAAAACAGGGCATTACATCCTTCACCCTTAAACAGAGCTTTGTCCTCGAAGCTTAAACCAACTAATCAACGAAAGACTACTACATGATTTTCTATATATTACACCGACCAATACTTCATTATTATTATGATAACTTTATTAAATCTGCTTCAATGCATGTGGCGCGGGAGCGGTACAAGGGTTAGGGTCACCAAAACTAAAGGGTTACACATACCCATGTGTTAGACTTGATATCTCCATATCAATTTACCCACATACTAGTTTATAGTTGATCGTCTCGTTAATCAATATAATGGACTGGGGATATTTAAGATAAACAACACATTGTATCTAAGGACTTTATTATATTAAATATCACAATAAATAATAAATGAATGTTCTAGCCAAATATTGTTCATACTAAATATAGATTGCCTCTAGGGCACCTATTCCAATAGTCTCCAACTTGCATTAGAGCCATTTTTGGCGCATCTCGTATGCCTATAGATCTAGTGTACCCTTCATGCTTTCGCTGCACAAGTGGCTTTGTGAGCGGATCTAAAAGATTGTCATCCGTTGGAATCTTGCACATCTTCACATCTCCTTTATCGATCGTATCACGAATATGATGGAATCTCCTAAGTACATGCTTCGATTTCTTGTGTGATATTGGTTCCTTGGCTTGTGCGATCGCTCCAGAGTTGTCACAATACAACGTCATGGGATCCACGATGCTAGGGACCGCACCGAGCTTAGTGATAAACTTCTTTATCCAAACTGCCTCCTTTGCTGCTTCTGCAGCAGCAATGTACTCAGCTTCAGTTGTAGAATCAGCAACTATCTCTTGCTTGGAACTCTTCCATCTCACAGCTCCTCCATTCAGGCAGAACACATACTCCGACAGCGACCTGTAGTCATCCTTGTCGGTTTGGAAGCTTGCATCTGTGTAACCAATTACATTGAGCTCTTCCTCACTTCCAAATATCAAGAACGCATCCTTAGTTCTTCTCAAGTACTTTAGGATGTTCTTGACAGCAACCCAGTGACTCTCACCCGGATTGGACTGATATCTTCTTACCATACTCAATGTGTATGACACATTTGGTCTAGTACACAACATGGCGTATGATGGATCCTATGGACGAAGCATGGGGTATCCTACTCATGCGGTCGTTTTGAATCTTATTAGAACGACAGTCAGTCTTAGAGAGAGTGACTCGATGCGACATGGGCAAGAATCCCTTCTTGGAATCTTGCAGTTGAACCGTTTCAAGACCTTGTCTATATATGTACTTTGGCTTAGGCCGAGCAGCTTCCTAGATCTATCCCTATAGATCTTGATACCAAGTATTTAAGCTGCATCCCCTAAGTCCTTCATCATTGTGAAACACTTTCCTATCCAATCTTGAACATATTGCAAAGTAGGAATGTCATTTCCAATGAGTAGTATGTCATCCACATACAAGACCAAAAACACAACAGAGCTCCCACTAACCTTCTTGTAAACACAGGGCTCATCTTCGTTTTTGATGAAGTCAAACTCTTTGACCGCGTCATCAAAACGTCGATTCCAACTCCTATAAGCTTTCTTTAATCCATAGGACCGTTGCAACTTACAGACTTTATTGGCATTCTTTGGATCCTCAAAACCCTCCGGTTGTGTCATGTACACATCCTCGAGGAGGTTCCCATAAAAGAACGCTGTTTTGACATCCATCTTCCAAATCTCATATTCATAGTAGGCTGAAATAGCAAGTAGGATTCGAATGGATTTAGTTATAGCGACTGGTGAAAATGTCTCATCATAGTCAATACCATGAATCTGTCTATAACCTTTAGCCACCAATCGCCCCTTGTAGGCAACTACCTTGCCATCCATGTCACTCTTCTTCTTGAAGACCTACTTGCACCCTATGGGCCGAGCCCCTTCAGGTGGTTCTACCAAAGTCCATACTTTGTTGGTATACATGAATTCCATTTCGGATCTCATGGCTTCTAGCCACTTCTTGGAGTTTGGGCCTTTCATGGCCTCTCCGTAGGTGGCAGGCTCATCATCCATGATTAATATGTCATCGGGCTCAGTTACGAGAAGTCCGTATCTCTCTGGCTCATGACGTACCCTACCTGATCTACTGAGTTCCTATGTTACCTGAACAGGCTCTTCCACAAAACCTTGTGGTTCCTGTTCATGCTCCATCATCGGTTCAGTGATTTGTGGTTCTTGAATTTCTTCAAGTTCTACAGTCCTCACTCTTGCTTCTTTAGATACAAACTCTCTTTCTAGAAGCACGCTGGTCCGAGCTACAAACACTTTGTTCTCGGTTGGATTGTAGAAATAATATCCTTTCGTTGCCTTAGGATATCCAACAAATTTACACTTACCCGCTTTGGGTCCGAGCTTGTCTGTTTGTAAACTCTTTACATAGACATTGCAACCCCAAATCTTCATAAATGACACTATGGGACGCTTCCCAGTCCATATCTCATATGGAGTCTTCATGACTGATTTGGATGGAACACGGTTAATGGTGAAAGCTGCAGTAAATAGAGCATGTCCCTAAATGATATTGCAAGATCTGTTTGACACATCATAGATCACACCATATCCAAGAGTGTGCGATTCTTCCTCTCGGACGCGCCATTCCACTGTGTCGTTCCTGGTGGAGTGAGTTGGGATACTGTCCCACACTCTCTAAGATATTCGTCAAACTCTTGGATCAAGTATTCTCCTCCACGATCCGATCGCAAAGCCTTAATACTTTTACCAAGTTGCTTCTCTACTTCATTCTTGAATTATTTGAAGAATTCAAAGGATTCGGATTTGGCTTTCATAAGGTATACAAATCCATATCTCTGAAGTCATCAGTAAACGTAATGAAGTAGGTGTAACCACCTCTCGAAGGCGTGGGAAACGGCCCACATACATCAGTATATATGAGTGCAAGAAACTCACTAGTCCTCTAACCTTTATTATTGAAAGGGGAATTTGTCATTTTTCCCAATAAACAAGACTCGCATGTCTCATATGATTCCAAATCAAATGAGTCTAGGAATCCATCCTTATGGAGTCTAGATATGCGTTTCTCGTTTATATGGCCTAAACGACAGTGCCATAGATATGTAGAATTCAAATCATTAGTTTTAATCCTTTTAGTATTTATGTTATATATGGAATTATTTAGATCAAGGATGTAAAATCCATTAGACAAATGCGCACTACAATAGTGCATACTATCAAAATAAATGGAGCAACACTTGTCCTTTATTGAAATAGAAAAACCCTTCTCGTCCAAACAAGAAACGGAAATAATGTTTCTGCTCATAGCAGGCACATAATAGCAATTGTCTAACTCTTAAATAAGTCCAGAAGGCAAAGATAGCTCATACACGCCTATAGCTAATGCAACAACTCTTGCTCCATTCCTGACACGCAAATCTATCTCCCCTTTAGCCAATCTTCTATTTCTTTTCAAATCCTGCACATTTCGACAAATGTGAGATCCACATCCAGTATCCAATACCCAAGATGAAGAAATAAACAGATTGACTATAACAAAAATACCTAGTGGTGGTGCAATCACTATTCCAAGCTTCTTATCCTTCATTTACTTGGGGAAATTCCTCCTCCAGTGACCCGGTTGGCTAGAGTAGTGACAATCACCTTTAGACACGCCCCCACTAGGCTTCAGGGCTTCCTTGGACTTTGCAACTTTCTTCCGCTTTCTTTTAGAAGTAGAGGCAACTCCCTTGCCCTTATTCTTATTCACCATCATAGTCGTGAGCCTAGGATGGGGAGTCCTCATCGTCTTTGTGGCCTTCTTGGACCTTCGGCCTTCTTCTCCATGCTCTTGGCTATCATCTAAAAATTCTAATTCTAGCCTAACATCTAGAATAAATAAATAAATAAAACCTCACATGTTGAGAAGATGATCACCTTGCAGGCCGTAAAATTAACTAACTATTAAATTAATTTAATCAGCACGCAGGCGTAAACCAAACCACAAAAGTAAACACCCACAACCTAGGTCATATCCATCCACCATGCAACAAAGCACATAATACAGTTAAAACCAATTTTTAACGCGCCTGTTCAATTTTAGTTTGAAATTAGGCAACTAGGGTCAACATAGTCCATGAAGTCCACCATCCACCATGGCCGAACCACCCAAGGACCAAGGCAAGGCCTTGGGCGGTCGGCCGAGCCTCACGCGCGGCTAGGCCGCACGCTAGGCCGGCCCAGTCCCTTGGTCGTGCCCTAGCTTGGGCGGCAAGGCAAGGGGGCGGCCCCATAGGGGGCCGAACCTCCCTATGAAATTGTTTCGAAAACAATTTCTTGCCTTGTTGCCCAAGCTTAGTTGTTTCCAAGTTTGAAAAAACTCTTTTCCAAGCTTGTGCCCAAACCCTAGTTCCTAGATCTAAAATAATTCACATCCTATGTGATCAAACTCACCAATCTTCACATTCAATGTTAAATTAGGTCTTGTTGGTCTTGAATCAAATTCAATTTGCATCTAATATGCCAATTAATTTCAGTTTCGCGTAATATAAACATACAGTGTATAAACTGAAAGTTGTAACACATAAGATCATGTTATGCGCTACGACATGTGGCTCTAATACCACTGTTGGGTTTTGACACAGGTTACGCAGCGGAATAACAAAAATTAATCATGCTCAAATCCCACCAAGGATCACAGGAAAGCCATCATAACATGATAAGGGCATAAAAGATGTGTACCTTAGTTTGGGAGATCACACGAAGAATAGTGTCTTCGTCTCTATGAATATCCACACATTGGATTCTTTATTGGATTCCTTCCCACCGTGTAGTGCTAGCAACGGAAGAAGGAGGAACGAATCACGCAAAACAAGGAGGAGGCGCGCCCAAGACGGGGCCGACGGCTCCAAGGAGGGGGCGGACAGGTTGGCTTCGGCCTTCCTTGTCTCTCTTCTGTTGCTTTGTTATGTTCTCTCAAATAATGACTCTTGTGTTGTGAGAAAATAACAAGCTAGAGTTCCTTTATATAGTAATAACTCTTTATTATTTACATAAAGGCCCCAATACTAATCATATCCTCACATGGATTAGTCCACTTGCAAATTAGTCCTACTAAGTTTGCTTGTGGTTGCGTTATGATCCTTTTATTAATTAGTCCAACTAATTAATACATATATGAAATTTAATCTATCCGGTGTGTGACCCCATAGGTTTCTACTTAGTTGGTAGTAATTACTTACTAACATGGAGCGGTGTCTAGCAACATATCCATGCCACCCAACTAAAAGAAATAAGTCAGTGATCCCGACAAACCTTATGCCCAATGTTCATGTATTTTTTGATCCCTTTGTCTCCATATTCAGATTAGACACGAGACATATTAGCCACACTCGTATATCCAATCCATAGTTTCTCGATCCTAGGAATATGCTTATGCGAGCAGATAACATCAATATCTCAATATTGATTTATCTGAGTCTGGCCAGACATTCTATAAGCACCATCCCTCGAGTGGCCCATGGATATTTTCTCCCATTATGTGGGAGGGACAAATCCTCTCTACGTCACTACGATTTCTAAGCTTGCTTCCTATCATGCCCGATAACTATCTTTATAGTTACCTGGTTAAGGCGCAAAGTTTGATAATATCAAAGCATGATATTCCACAACTAGAGTATCTAGTGACTTCAAGTCTAAGGATTACAATATCATTAGCACTACGAGAACCGATTGAGACTTTGACATAGTCTAATGTATCCTTCTCGTTGTGGGTCAATCCAGTATGCCATTACTCCTAATGCATACCCATGTGTTAGACTTGATATCACCATATCAATCTACCCACATACTAGTCTATTGTTGATCGTCCCGTTAATCAATATAATGGACTAGGGATATTTAAGATAAACAACACATTGTATCTAAGGACTTCATTATATTAAATATCACAATAAATAATAAATGAATGTTCTAGCCAAACAATGTTCATACTAAATATAGATTGCCTCTAGGGAACCTATTCCAACATGGTTTTTGTATGTGAATTACATACCGTTGTGTAGATCTTACTACGAGGATTCCAGAAATATCTTGTTTGAACTTTTTGGATCAACGTAGCAAAAGTTATGGTCGTTTAAATATTCTGTGATGTATAAATCAGGACTGTTTAGATCTGTAAAATAAAATGTGTTTTTTCAAACATGTTAAAATCAATATTTGAACAAATAATTTGGATCAGGGCGACAAGACGAGACCGTCGGTACAAAGATTGCAGGAAACAGAGCATGGGAAGGCGGGCGCCACCACGCGCGGCCGTGCGCCAAAGGCTGGAGATGACGACTCAAGTGATAGCCAGGGTTGACGTGGCGTGCCACCTGGTAGTGCCACGTCAGCTGGGTACTGATGTGACAACTGACGCATCATTGACGTGACATGTTGGTGTAGCATGTACAGTTAGCCTACAGGCTGATGTGGCAACCACATATAGCTGACAGGACCTCCACGCGGCGTCCGAATCAGCAGCTGCCTACGTGGCGATTCTTGGCGCGCTGCGTGTGATGGAGGCACTGGTTGTTTTTTTCGTCCATTTTTTTCCTGCATGCTTGAAATTAAATTTATTATTTTCTAGTAATTTTTCTTCATATTTTTTGGAAAAGTAGAAACTTTCGGTTAATTACATATTAACTAATTCGTGTTAAGCACACTTTTTAAGGCAAATAAGTGACCTTAAACGCACTTTTTTGACTCCAATTTTTTTCTGGACATTAAACTTATTTTCCCCTAATATCTACCATAGGAGGTGAGATTATAGGACGTTTAGAGCTTTATTTGATTAAATAGAGCTATTAAATGTTTACTTATTAATTTCCAGTAATTGCTAGATAATTATAGAAAATTATTGAAAGATTAGAATGTTAATTATTATGTTTTATACATATTTATGGGTTGAGTAGATGTCTTTGGTGCATGAATATGGCATATATGTGATTGTTTATTACTTATGGTTTGGATTTGACTAAATGATTTGTAAGTTTTATTCTGTAATCAAAATACGGTATGCGTGTCGTGCCTCTCTTATTCTCTATTGTCCTCTTCTCTCACCTACTCTCCTCGTTAGGAGGTCATTCTTATTAGAAATAAGATAGTTAGTTAGTGAGTTCTTGAAGATTCAAGAGATGGCCAAACCGAGAGACATCCAGCATGAAGCATGAAGCAAAGACGAATTCGAAGACTTCACCACAAGTATTCTCGAGAGAAGAGGATGCAAGGAGCTTAATTCAAGATTTGGACAATATATGTTCTCATTGCTAAAAATGCAAACCTTAGGGAGCCACATCCGTGCATATTTTCTTATATGCGCACGTATCCTTGTTTTACTTTTTCTTTACTGCGTGTAATTGGATATATCTGTATATCTTGAATAACCTCGCATGCTATGGAACTAAAACAAAAATAGCTCACTATCGAGACATGATTAAAATTGATAGAAAAAATATAGCGGAATAGATTTGATTCCTAGGACGTACGCTAGATTTCGGTCAACACTATTAGGTAGCTTAAAATCCCGAGCTTTCATGACGAAACCGGGTTGTTTTCACATGTGGTAGTTGGCATCAGACCCGCATTCTACATGTTTCTTCTACTTTTTTTAGGAACTCCAATGTGTTGAGGTAGTTGAATCCCTCAAACATTTTCTCTTAGACTGTAAGATGATTGCACCAGTGTAATTTGATTCACAAACTACTCTATGTTTAAAGAAGAGCGACCCTTCAGGATGTAGTTGAGTAGTTGGGATTAACATTGTGAAGATTTTTGGGCATTTTTCTAGAGATTTTGTTTTCAAACCTTGGGGTAACCCAAAAGTCGCCTATTGGCCTCCTCAACTGCGAGTTTGTCAGCC
Organism: Linanthus parryae; assembly: GCA_023055425.1. Classification (NCBI taxonomy): domain Eukaryota; kingdom Viridiplantae; phylum Streptophyta; class Magnoliopsida; order Ericales; family Polemoniaceae; genus Linanthus; species Linanthus parryae. The sequence goes on along the minus strand of JALGPY010000012.1, from coordinate 17,525,577 downwards.
CGAATTTTCTCATCTAATCTCAGTGTAGTTTGCACTAGAGCGGAAGTCTACCCAGTACGAATTAACCCAGATTCTGCATGCTTCTTCTACTTTGTTCTAAGAACTCTATATTTTTATGAAACGGTCATGCACATCAACAAGCACTAATTAAATCCTTATTCCTTCCCTATGTGTTTATAAGTCCCATTTAATTTTGCACTGAGGTTAAGAAAGTGTAGACTTTTTGCGTAATTGCCTACAATGCCCTTAGTGGAGGTAATATAATATTGTGTTTGTGTAATTGTCTTCCAATTTTGTAAGTACTTTTCTATTCAATATTAGTATTCTAGAAAAGACAAAAGGGACAAAAGTGAGATTTAACATGTTAAAGCATGATGAATTAAAAAAAATACCTATATTTTGGAAAATCCCAAAATAAAAAGAGGGACACATAAACGGCGGGGGGGGGGGGGGGGGGGGGGGGGGGGGGGGGGGGTACTCCCTAGTCAATCCACGTATGTACCGTCTGTACCTCTCCATCTATTTCAATACAATGTCGGACAGGGGCATAGAGGATAGTTTTCTGAGCTCATGTGTGATTCCTCTATATTGAACTGGGATTGCGCGATCTTGCTTTAGCGACATTGGCCTTGCTTTACTGATGCTACCATTGTCTCTCAAACCTAGTGTCAAATGTTGTACCATGAAGAGGGGTGTCTCCCTTATAGACCACGATGATCGATGTTCATTATACCTCATCATATGTTTTGTCTCTTTGTTAAGATTATGTCTCCATTTACATTGATTGTATAACAACTTATTTAAAATTACAGGGACGTGATCACTATTATAATTAGGAGAATTCCATGATATTGTGAGTGACCGATGTTGCTTAGTCTGTCCGCTCCTTCATCATCTTCGAGGTTTCAAGGTTCCATTTAGTAAAGTTTTGAAGGGCCATAGTCTAGCAACTAGGGAGATGACTCAGAACTATTCTTGCATTTACTTGGTCTGTTGTGTCAGAATCTTTCAGTTGACTTTAAAAATAACTTTGATCGACTAATTTATTGAACGCTATGATACAAAAATTTGTTAATTTTTTCATAACATTGTAAAGTTAAGAAAGATCTACAACATCATGTAAAGATAATCACATTTTCGTATCATGCCGTTAGCTAAATTAGTCGATAGAAGTGTCTCCTAAAATCAACTGAAAAGATTCTGGCAAAATAGAGGTAGTAATCAGTAATATCTAGAATTTTGAGGTCCCTTGTTCTAATAAGTTCAAACCCCAGGGAGAGCTGGTTCTACTTACATTTCTTTAGAGAGCCAACCAAATGATGTTGGTGGTAACAAAAAAGTTTACTCTCTTAACTTTGTCTTAAATCCTATGATCACATAATTGATACCTGCACAGACCATAGAGATTAGTTGGATATGGATAAGCTTATGGTCGTCATGGTGCTTAACTCCATCATCCTTAATCTTTTGTCCCACATTATTGTTTAATAATTATGATCATTGCAATATGTAAAGACTAAGATTTTTATTCAAGCTACTAGGACTAAAATATTATCAACATGTGTATGGGTGGTGGTTTGCGTCGCTCTCATGTACTTGTAAGGAGGTTCCCGTCCACTAATTAATTAATTTGTATGATTAATTAGGACGGGATGCTCATTATTTTTATATAATTTTAGGCCCGGAATCATCTTAATCGTCAGAGTGTTAAATTATGTTGATTTCCATTGATCACGGTAAGCACTTCAAATTAATATTTTGAAAGGCCCACCGTGGTGATGTACGATAAATTTAATCATTTTCTTTGAGGATATATAGTTGTGTGCTTCTCTCAAGTGCATTACTAGTGGTCATGGGGTAGACTTACAGAGAAATCGCAGATTTTTTTTTTTTCTTTTAATCAGTGCGTCCAACATTTAAGGATGTGAAGGGACCAGTAAACTGATACAAGCATTCTTTCAAAAAAAAATTGATACAAGCATTTTTAATTTTTTGAAAATACCGTAAAATAACTTAACTATATATGCTATTTTATGAAAATAATAAAAATAAATCAATTATTTTGATAGTCATATCGTCCCCTCAAATGGTTGAAGGAATCATAGCAAGAGACTAACTTTGGAACGAAGTGAGTAGTCTAGACACCTCACCCTCTCAAGTTTGACACAAACAACGCTTTCTTACAGGTGTACAAAATTCCAGGCCACTTATACTTCTCGACTATGTCATTCCTTACTCCGAGAGAGCACATTTTTCCTAAGATCTACTATCACGAACGAACCTCACCTTAGACCAACAACCTCACAATGTACCTGTCTTGAAACTTGGCACACTCAAAGGGTGAAAGAGTCCTTTCTAAAACTGAAAGGGCTGAAAGGACTAGTGTCTTTGCATCGAACATCAGGGGTTAGGGCGTAGTTTTAAAAACCGGACTAGCCGGTCGGACCAATGAACCAGTCGGTGACCAGTTTGGTTCGTAATTCAGCCCGCATATGCAAGAACCGGTCAAAATTGGTCAAAAATCGGCATGTTTTGCGGTCTAACTGGTGAACCAGTCGGGTTGAAAAGTATGAACATCATTCCCAATAAACAGTATATATGTCATCCACATACAAGACCGGAAATACAAATGTGCTCATACTAACCTTGTTGTAAAGGCAAGGTTCATCTTCATTCTTGATGGAACCAAACTCTTTGATTGCACCATCAAAATCGAAGATTCCAACTCCGAGAAGCTTTGCTTCATTCCGTAAATAGATTGATGCAACTTACACACTATTGGCATGCTTTGGATCGACGAAACCCTCTGACTGTGTCGATTACACATCCTCATGGACGTTTTGATGGGAAAATTCGATGAGGTTTGTCCCGGACCACGTGATTTATGCAGAGAATTAATCGTAGGCATTCAAAACATTATAACGGTAAGTTAGCTTGCGGAATAAAACTTACCACAGTCCATCCGGACTGGGACGACACGAATCCCGAGACTTTGACCAGCCAGTGACGAAGCTCTGTTCTGAATCTGACACCGAGACCTGTGCCATTGCGTCCGTCGCGTCGAGATACACGATTTTCATATATGGATCGTCTTCATCCGACCTCTATAGCTCCGGTTAAGCTCCAAAAACCAAAATCAGATCCTGCTGAAAATCAACTGCGGACCAGAAACTTTGACCGGCGATATCTGGAGTTCTACATCTCCAATCGACGCGCCGTTTCTTCCTGTCTCTCCGTTTTTCCGAGATCTACAACTTTCGTGTTTTACAAAAAGCGATCCAAGATCGTTATCTAGGCCTAAACACCCAAAAACGGAATCTGGTATGACCGAAAGCCTTCCGACGTATGATCCAAGCTCCGATTCAAGTTCAATGGTGATTCGAACATGAAAAGCTCACGGATGCACAGCTGGGTTTTTCTCTCTTGTGTGGAAAAGATGTATGAACAATCATCATCACTTAATAACTATGGTGTATTATTTATAGAGATATATTACTAACCCTAATATTAGGAATACCCATAATTGCACACAAGTCCCTTGTAGGAAAACTTTACATAGCAAGTCCCTCCCTACAAACTTTAGTGTAGCTTGCAATTAAGTCCTAATCATATGGTTTGTAGTAATATCCATTAACTATAAAATACCAAACATAATCTCAATTTACATTCCACACACTTGAGACTCAAAAACACTTGTGAATCACATGATCACACTTATGTTGGACTACGTCGGGGACCTCTGGAGAAAATAAATGAATCGGCTCCCAATAATATATTTGAACTCATAATTCAACCCGAATTAAATTCAAAACTAATTATTAATTATAGTTTACTCCACCATAAAACTATAATTGCACTCCGACATTTATTCTCATCATTATGTATGAGCTCCTGTTATTAATATCAGATAACTCCCCACGTTAAGATTACAGATACCCGTTAACGCTGATCTACTCTTACTGACAATTTCGATCTCATCAACATCTTATGTATTCCCTGATCTAAACCGCTCAACCCTTATTTGTTATGTCTGGTTACAAATAACCAGCTGGCCAGACTTGACATAACAAAACCTAGTGAGCTCCCAGGAGGGTACATCATTCTCAAACGAGACGTGGATTCCATGATTCATTTAGCTTTCACCAAATCATAACAATCATTATCCAATATATCAGGATTGTTGACTCGCATTTGAATCTCACTCAATATATCAAAATAATAATTTATCAAGATTTGTGTCCACATAAACAATCATAGATTAAGAGTTTCCAATATTACCAATAACAATGAAATAATACATTATCTCACTTCGGTCAGTCCGCGATAATTATATTTCATATGGCGGTCCTGTTCAACATACACAAAGTATGCTAGTGTAACAAGTTGAAACTATACCGTTTCCTTGACCGAGATGTGTCACTATAATGTTACACTACAATCGTTCCGATGGTTTGTCCAAAATCATCTAGACTGTGAACCCTTACTTATATTCCATAAATAACTGACAATCAATCTCGCGCATGCCCGAACTCGTCTGCATGTCTAATTGTCTGAGGTATGGAACATTAGACTTCATAATGCATATTTATATGGCAAGCAATAAATAGCATTTGCATACTCACGTGTTTGCTAAATTAAGATGCAAACAGTTATCTATTAAGAATTATTAATTCAACCATAAATATGGCTTTCTGAATACAATTCCCAACAATCTCCCACTTATTCTCAAAGCCATAAATTAACAATCTAGAAACCCTTCATAATCGGAAGTCTGAATCTATGTGTAGACTATATGTGATAAACTAACATATCTACTCTATATCTTCTCAGATAGCCAAGTATGCTTTTATCACATTCCACTAGTTTTCTTTCCTTGTAAGTGACTTAAAACTATTATCCATGCTAAAAGCAAAATAGTCATCATGTCAAATACTACACATAGTATACATGAGGCTCCACGTGCTAAAGCATGAGGAACTGCCTTTTCCCTCTCCATCTAATCACGTGTTCGAAACACTGATTCTCAGACAGAGAAACTCCACACACCATAATCAATAACGTTCTCTTGGAGTCTTTTCATACTTGAAACATGAAAGAACTTTACTGATATATGTGACTTTAGAAACAACCGCATTCTATTCTCCCGATCACGCGAGAGCTCAAACCAAGAATCTGAATGGTTTCACCTAAATCCCACATATCACGTTTACTAGCTAATCACACATTCACCGAAGATGTATATCCAACATTGTTTCCAATGAGCCATCCTCGACATGGAGCACAAGAAACATTACCAATTTTCGTTGCGTCTCTTCTACACACGAGATTCGTTAAGACACAAATCAAACTATGATATTTGATTGCTTGGTCAAAACGAATGCTGCAAGACCTGAATACTAGCTTAATCCCCATGTCAATTGACATCTTAAGTTTGTATTTCACCTTATCTTGCACAACTAACTCTTTTGGTCGCTTCATGTAGATGCATCCATCAAGAATTCTAATGAGGAAATCCATCCTGACATACATCTTCCGTATCTCCTTACTGAAATGAGCAGCAAATACGAACGAGAATCTGAATAGACCTATATATAGCTACCGGCATAATCAGCCTAGCTTTTAAGGTTTTCACCTTTCCGCCTACTCTTCTCTTTCTATTGTAGGTCCATTTGCAACCGATGATTTTTATCCCATCTTGCAAATCTACAATATCCAAAAGGTAGTTATATTACATGAATGGTATCTCAGATGCTATAGACTAATGTCATGACTCTGCATCTGCATCATTCATTATATCTTCATAGTATTAGGACTGAGTTAAAACTTATCTGGGATACAACTTATCCCAAGTAGCTCAACCTATGAGGTTGTCATATAAATCTCCCACTACGATAAAGATCTCTCGTTTCTCGTGTATTCAAAACAACATAAATTTACACTTCCTGTGCTTGTGTTATCTCAAAACTAACAACTTGAACATCTTCCTTAAGCTCCTTTAAAACAACTCTATATGTTACAGTTTCTTATTCATATGATTCCCTTTTCCAAGAATCAGGTATTGTGCCGACAATAACCTTCTGATCCTTAAGATCATAAATAAGTAACATTCTAGCCTTCTAATATTCAACCAAGAGACATACTTCTAATTTAGCTTCTAACTTATCGGAATGACTTCTCCATACCTGAAAGTGTCTAGAAAAGATTATACCCTTTCCTACAATTCCATGGATGTAGTCACGATCAATTTAGAGTGCGCTAAATTCAAAAGTATGAAACAGTCTCTAATGAATAATCTTAAGACGATAACAAAATAGGTGAATAACACTTCACTTCACTGATCCGATCATATATATGAAAAATATGTTTCTTCTATCAGTGATGTTATTCGACCAATCTTTTTGTATTAGGAAATATTATGGTACTTTAATATACAATTTTCACCACTATGCTAAAAATACCTTAGGCAATAAAAAACTTACCTCAAATTTAGCACATTAGACAATCTCTCGATACTAAAGTTCTACCATAAAATTCTCCCACTGCAAGAGTTCCTACTCTCAGAGCATCTCTTGTCATGATGTCTATCTCTACACTATCATATCGTCTACTCGTCCTGCACTCTCATAAGGAATTCCAAACATGATTAGTTTCTCTCGTATCTACAAACCAGGAATGGCTGAACGAGTAACTAAACATGATTTGACGAATAGTGCAGTAGACACGAGTGAGTTGTTCATCCTTAGCTTAAATTATTAAGTTGTTTCTTAGTAGTGTCTTTTCTGATAGCAAATATAATGCTTGCCTTTCGGCTTTTACTTGCATCACGTCTGGGGAATAAAAACAACAACCTTAATTGGATTTATGAATATATTTCTACTTCCTACTATCAGATGGTTTAGAAGTAGAACCAATTTTCATTCACCAATATACTAGTTGTATTCCTGACGAGTCTTTTACCCACAAATAATTCAATTAGCATTTTTGTCAATGAATAACTCAACCTATCAATGTTTTATTCATTCAAAATTGCTTAAAAGAATTATATGGGACCTCTTTATCTGACCGACCTAGTTTTCACTATCGATCTGAGATCCCTTGGTCACATGTTCACTCAAAAGATATAATATCCTCAGAACATGATTACGTCTTGGGGCTCTATCTCATCTATGTGTTCATTAACACCCTTATTGCCACTTACACTGCAACCCAATCTTGATGCCCAAACATCTTTACATGTTTGCATCATATCATATGCATCTGACACCGGTTGATGCTGATGTTGCACTACATTTGACATATGCCAAGACGTAACCAGCGACATCTCACTAACCTTATCCTACCTTTGATAGGCCCTGGGTATTTACACCACCCGCCTCATCACTAGGTTCTTAAGTGCAAAACTTGGTCAACACACACTTGTATTCCTTCGCAGTTAAGACAACTTTTAGAAAAAAAATCTCTTCCAACTACAGTAATTCTAGTTAATTTATATTATTCGAGAATCACATCCTGGGTTCAAAACCTAGCATCTTTAATTATCTGACAAACACGATAAATAAAAAAAATATTTATGTCCCTGTGTATGCTTAACCTTTGAATTCAACTAATATTAGAATTCATCGGCAATTTGATTTCCATTTCAACCGCCTGTGACGATGGGCCACTCGACTTTGAAATAAATCAAACAGACAACGTCACTTTAGATTTATTATCTGGACATTTACATGTCCAATAAAACTAAATAGCCGATTCTTAGGCCCAACAAAATTAGTAACAAGAACTCGATGGGAGGATATTACCAACCTTATTGTTAAGTGATTCAACCATTACTTCGTACTGAACTGAATCTCTTAGTTTTAAAGAACAGCTCCGATGGGGAGACTTGTCCAACAAACTAGATTCAACAACTATCCTTGTAAGGAGATTTGCCAAACAATCTGTAATTAACCATGGTACCGATGGGGCACTCATATCAATTACATTATTTCCAAATCAGTAATGGAGGCCTCGGGCTTCATTACTTTGCCAAAGAAAACCCTTTATCCACTTAATGTTTTTGTTCGAAATACTTATTTTATTAATTTTGAAAAATATGCTCCTTATTTGACTTGACCAAAATTTACAAAATAATATCTAGTTTAAACAAACAATTATTTTGTGACCAATTTTGATCTCAAATGAGTGAATAATTTTTCATTAATAAAATTAAATTCAAACACAATTAGATTGATATAGACATGCATACAACCGTTTTAATATCCATGTTGTCCGTGATATCTTGATTAGTGACTATTAACAAATAACAAACCAATCAACACAACATAATAAAACATCCACCCATAATAACAAAAACAACACATAAACTGTTATTATGGCCATGTCTTCATCGTCTCGATAGTCGCTTCCAATACTTGAATGCTCCATCATCTTCGTCCAATCTTTTGGGTCCATCATCTTCTTTCAATTTCTATTACATAGTCCTACCCTACTACATGGATCTAGACTACATAAAATTGAAAAACAAGCTACTAATTAATTTACTATTCTCCACAAACCGGAGACTTTACAATTAATTACAACCCAAAATAGTGCCAAAAACACGGCAATAAAATAACAACCACAAACATAAAATAAAATTTTAATATGGCCATAATAACAGTGAATCTGCAAAACAGTGTTAGCACAATGCAGTCCATTCACACAATTACCGTATTTTAATTGGACAACATGGTTTGATTAATCTAAGCATAAAATCAACGTTGGCTCTGATACCACTTGATGGGAAAATTCGATGAGGTTTGTCCCGGACCACGTGATTTATGCAGAGAATTAATCGTAGGCATTCAAAACATTATAACGGTAAGTTAGCTTGCGGAATAAAACTTACCACAGTCCATCCGGACTGGGACGACACGAATCCCGAGACTTTGACCAGCCACTGACGAAGCTCTGTTCTGAATCTGACACCGAGACCTGTGCCATTGCGTCCGTCGCGTCGAGATACACGATTTTCATATATGGATCGTCTTCATCCGACCTCTGTAGCTCCGGTTAAGCTCCAAAAACCAAAATCAGATCCTGCTGAAAATCAACTGCGGACCAGAAACTTTGACCGGCGATATCTGGAGTTCTACAACTCCGATCGACGCGCCGTTTCTTCCTGTCTCTCCGTTTTTCCGAGATCTACAACTTTCGTGTTTTACAAAAAGCGATCCGAGATCGTTATCTAGGCCTAAACACCCAAAAACGGAATCTGGTATGACCGAAAGCCTTCCGACGTATGATCCAAGCTCCGATTCAAGTTCAATGGTGATTCGAACATGAAAAGCTCACGGATGCACAGCTGGGTTTTTCTCTCTTGTGTGGAAAAGATGTATGAACAATCATCATCACTTAATAACTATGGTGTACTATTTATAGAGATATATTACTAACCCTAATATTAGGAATACCCATAATTGCACACAAGTCCCTTGTAGGAAAACTTTACATAGCAAGTCTCTCCCTACAAACTTTAGTGTAGCTTGCAATTAAGTCCTAATCATATGGTTTGTAGTAATATCCATTAACTATAAAATACCAAACATAATCTCAATTTACATTCCACACACTTGAGACTCAAAAACACTTGTGAATCACATGATCACACTTATGTTGGACTACGTCGGGGACCTCTGGAGAAAATAAATGAATCGGCTCCCAATAATATATTTGAACTCATAATTCAACCCGAATTAAATTCAAAACTAATTATTAATTATAGTTTACTCTACCATAAAACTATAATTGCACTCCGACATTTATTCTCATCATTATGTATGAGCTCCTGTTATTAATATCAGATAACTCCCCACGTTAAGATTACAGATACCCGTTAACGCTGATCTACTCTTACTGACAATTTCGATCTCATCAACATCTTATGTATTCCCTGATCTAAACCGCTCAACCCTTATTTGTTATGTCTGGTTACAAATAACCAGCTGGCCAGACTTGACATAACAAAACCTAGTGAGCTCCCAGGAGGGTACATCATTCTCAAACGAGACGTGGATTCCATGATTCATTTAGCTTTCACCAAATCATAACAATCATTATCCAATATATCAGGATTGTTGACTCGCATTTGAATCTCACTCAATATATCAAAATAATAATTTATCAAGATTTGTGTCCACATAAACAATCATAAATTAAGAGTTTCCAATATTACCAATAACAATGAAATAATACATTATCTCACTTCGGTCAGTCCGCGATAATTATATTTCATATGGCGGTCCTGTTCAACATACACAAAGTATGCTAGTGTAACAAGTTGAAACTATACCGTTTCCTTGACCGAGATGTGTCACTATAATGTTACACTACAATCGTTCCGATGGTTTGTCCAAAATCATCTAGACTGTGAACCCTTACTTATATTCCAAAATAACTGACAATCAATCTCGCGCATGCCCGAACTCGTCTGCATGTCCAATTGTCTGAGGTATGGAACATTAGACTTCATAATGCATATTTATATGGCAAGCAATAAATAGCATTTGCATACTCACGTGTTTGCTAAATTAAGATGCAAACAGTTATCTATTAAGAATTATTAATTCAACCATAAATATGGCTTTCTGAATACAATTCCCAACACGTTTCATAGAGAAACATTGTTTTGACATCCATCTGTCAAATATCATAATCGTGGTAAGAAGCAATTGCAAGCAAAATACGAATGGGTTTAAGCATCGCAACTGAAAAAATGTTTCATCATAGTCTATAACATGAACTTGCTTGAAGCCTATAGCCACCAATCGTCCCTTAAAGTTAATCAAATTACTATCCATGCCGGTGATCATCGTGAAAACCCACTTTCACCCTATATGTTTTACCCCTTCAAGTGGTTCACCAAAGTCCATACTTTGTTGGCATACAAGGATTCCGATTTCTCCTCTCAAACACACCACTCCATTGTGGCATTCTAGATAGTGGGTTGGGATAGGATTACGCGCTCCTTTAGATGATCCTCCAACTATTGGCTTAAGTATTTTCCTTCTCGATCTGATCGCAGAGCCTTGATATTTTTGTCAATCTGATTTTTCAATTCATTTTTGAATTCTTTGAACTTTTTAAAAGATTCTGACTTGTTAATCATAAGAACAAGCCATATTTAATCATTCGGCGATACTAGAGTCATAATGTTATAGTTATGATGATGGAGTTTTCAAATAAAACATAAAAGTATATACTTATGTCATGTGGACTCATGTTTGTGGTGATGTGCTATTATTGTCTGTTTGGTTCAAAAGATAAAAGAAGAAGAGACTATAGTCCAGTCATTACTGATCCTTTGGCATCTCTCTTGTTGATTTGTCATTTCTTTTTCTGTTTTCTTTTTTGTTTCTGTTTCCTTCTGTACCAGTCTTCTTCTTTTTCTGGTGTCCAATTTAAATTTTGTTTGCCATCACAAGTACATGATCTTCAACCATCCACATGTCACAGTGCAAGCTACTCGGATTCAAGACTCATAGCTAGACCAGTGTCATTTCTCTATGATTTAGAAAAAAATCATAACATCCGAAAATAGAGACACAATCTTGATAAAAAAGAATTATACTTTTTTCTTTGTTTCTCCTTGGTTAAGTTTCCCCCAAATTAGTAAAGATGAACTATGAGAACACAAGAGTTAGTTTTGTTTAAGGTCTGTCTAGGAATTTTTATTTTGCTTTGTGTAGGTGTTGCATGCACATTGGCAAAAATGATATCTTCTCATGGTACAAAGTGCAAGTGAGTGACATTTGTTTGCAACATTCGTGGGAAGTATGGAGAGAATTTGGTTCATGTTTGGTAATTGTCACTTTGTGGAGACAGATATTCCAACTGATGCTATTACTCGATCTTGTTTAATGCGCATAGAAGATCAGATGAATTATGAGTGATGGGATGAACAGCGTTCAATAATAGACTCCAGAATGTGCAGTAATATTCATAAGTTGTTGAACAAAATTAAAAGTATGATGTCGGGTCTTCTAAAATATTGTATGCTTATCTGCAACTTTAAAAATTGAAAATATCATGGTTTTTCCTGCTGATCAAGTGGCCATGGTTCAAGTTAATTTAGCTCTACTTTTGAAATAATCTTCTCACTGTTGTTTTTCGTCGATATTGGAAGTCTTGTAAAAACAAGCATGGTGTTGTAATGACACAACTTTGATATTACATGGAAAACGCATAATTAAGAAAATGGATAACATTGTACTGTATCAAAGATGGATAATCAATTCAAAAATCATCCTCTTATGATCGATATCTCTGGTATCCCAATTCCAAGACCTCTCCTTCGTCCATTCCGTAATCCGTATGAAGGCCATTTTGTGTGAATGAGAGTCTTTTCAGAATCTAACGAATAAAAGTTGGAGAGTGAGAACCCGGATATTGCTCTTGCAATCTTTCAATTCACTTTGATCACAAAAGAGGGGAACAGTGAGGTTAGGCATTCAAATAGCTCTTTCAATTAGAGAAAATCTTTTTCTTGGATAGACTGGAAGGTGAGCTCTAGATGTAACTCCACAAATCCTTCCAGGAAGCTCTGTTCAGGTTTCAGAAGTCCAGATTGAATAAAAGAGTGGTCCGAGACCGTAATACAAAACATTTTCATCTCAACACCATCGCAAGAAGACGCAGGAACATAATTGTGACTTTAAATAGAGATGATGGAACATGGTGCACTGATACCATGGCACTCCGGAAATTGCCGAGAGATTTCCTAACAAACCTTTATTCTGATAACAACTAGCTTCCTCCAACTAGCTTGTGGAGTGGAAAATCGTCACTGCAGGTGAAGCTGAGACCCTCAATGCTCTTGTTCTTGCAAAACAAGAACATGAAGCTCTCTTCACCATGGGTGCACTAAAAGCTCCTGGAGCTGAAGTAATCATGCCTTGTTTTTATCAAATATTTTGGCCCCAGCTTGGGAGGGTTTATCACAAAGATGGTGAAATCAACTCTTGTTTCTGGGGACCTACCTCCAGGAAAATCGTACTCTCCTCACTTTGATTCATAAGATCGCTAAACCCGATACATATCTTTATTCCGCTCCATTAGTCTATGCAATGTCACCTTAACATTTGTTATAAAACTGTGCGGGTGACAATGTCATCTTAACAATATATATGTATATATATATATATATTTTTTGAAGAAAATCTTGACGAAATAATTAGTTCAGGCCAATTGGAACTTCATCAAATCTTAAAAGATATTAAGTTGCCTTCAAATTGGATCTGTCTTACTATGTCTTCGGTCTACTCAGAATTTCAGTTATCACTGCGGTCTTCGCCAAGGAGATCGAGTCTCTCCATATCTCTTCCTGTTCGTGGTGCAGAAACTAGCACAAATGATTGAAGCTGAAAGTAGAAGTGGTATATGGAAAGGCCTGAGAATTTCAAGAGATTGTCCATAAGTTTCTCGTTTATTTCTCGTGGGTGACCCCATTCTATTATGTGAAGCTACTAACCACAGTCAGATCAATCTATTAATAGAGAATAAAATAAAAATTGCTTCCCTTTCTATCTCCCCTCATACAGCAAGATGTCTAAGCAGAATTCTATATATGGTTTTACCCAATGACTTGGGAAACCATCTGGGGATCCCTATCTTTCACAAAAGAGTCTCTAGAAGCACTTTTGGTACTTAATTGAAAAAGTCGGAGACTACTGTCAGGTTGAAATGCCTCCTGTTGTTGGAAGAGCTTATCAATACCACACTGTAGGCTTCCCTCTTATACGAAGTTAGCTACTCCCAAAAATCGTGACCAAGGAGATTGACACCCACTGTAAGAGATTTATATGAGTGCCTGTGGAGGATAGGAGAATACATCGTGTAAAATGGGGAATAGCCTGCAAACCCAAAAAAGATTGTGGGCTGGGATTAAAAAGGCTTGAACTTTATAGTATAGCTGTGGTGACAAAAATGGGATGGCGCATGCACAAGTTAGAAAATTTTACGTGGAAGCTTGCAATGACAAGGATTTATGGGAATAGGATGGCCATAATCACTAACTCCCTAACATTTTAACATCTGCAAGGGCATACTTGATAGCATTTCTCTATTGACCTAGGGGCTTAGAATTCAGCCAGGAAATTGGTATATTGGTTAGATAGATGGTTTGGTCCTACAAGACTAATTGAGCTAGCAACCAAATAAATTCCATATGATGACCTCATGAGAGAGACCATTGGTTCAGGTAGAGGTTTGAAATGGGATGTGCAAACAGGTTTTCTATTCCCCCAACACTGCAACTTAATCAACTCGATTCAGCTAGATGACGATGATAAACGACGCACTCTATCCTAACTACCCAGTCATAATGGTGAATACTCTCAGTGGCCTTCTCCTATAAGCTGCTGAACAAAAAATGGGGTTGACAGAATGAGAATGGGCGGAACAACTAACAGAAATTGAAAATCCCCCAATGTGTGAAGTTAGTTCTTTGGTTGATGAGACATGAGAGGTTGCTGAAAAATGAACTGTAAAACAGAGGGGGTATTATCACCAGTGCGGACTTTCTTTTTGCTCAAGTAGCAGAGAAACAGTTATTTCATGATATCAGAGATTACCAATGGGTAAAGCAAACATGGGAAATGTTAGTTCACCCTAAGTTTCAGTGCATGTTTTGTAACCTACAGCTGTGGGAGTGGATTGACCGAACTTGGTAGCAGAATGGGCAGAAAGATTCATAGAAGCTGAACCATACTTTGTAGTTAGCTATCTCAGATTTTTGGTTATGGCACAACAAAAGGATCCGTGAGATACATATTGAAGTACCCTGAAACTCAGCTAACAGTATACTCTACTCAGCAAGTTCACTGCACGTTATATGTCAACTAAAACCTTAATCATCCCATTAAATTCCTCAACGACTCTCTTGGAAGTCGCACCGTTCTAGAAAAATAAAGCTTATTTTCATTATGTAGAAAATAAAGACAAAAGCTTCTATAAGGGGATGGCTATGGGGATTTAATTCCAATTTAGGTTATGTCCCTACGTCAACTGGTCGGGGAGAAGTAACATCAATGTTGTCAGGTTTGAGAGTAGTTACAACCAGAGGCCTCTCTCAAGTGAATGTGGAATCTGAATATGTAGATGTTGTGATGGACCTAGCATGTCAAAATTGAGTTCTTCACCCCCCAACTTCAGTTTAGAGAGATTATATATTTCCATTTAGAGACAAAGAAGAAGCATTGAGAAAATCTCCAGAGAATCAAACTAAGTAAGTAATTTGGTAACGAAAGAAACATGCCCAAGCAACATAGGCATAGAAATTTTGAGTGCTCCTCTAGAGAATCAAATCAGGTTACTGGTTTTAAACGATTGTTGATTTTCAATACATGGTACACTAATATTAAAAAGAACCCCCCGTAAACAAAACAAGGCCACAACCTATTACCGTTCATGCACCAATATTCCAATGGAGGCTTCGCAACAGAGGTTTCGGGTAGAGTTGTCAAACAGGACGGCCAAGCCTAGGCCACACTTAAAGTGGAGCGTCAAGATGTGGTACGGTCCCAAGCCGATCTTACAAGCTAGAATCCCAGGCCCAGCTCAGTCCACACGACCAGATCCCTTGAAATGGACGTCGGTGAACATTGATTGACGTGGAGAATGGGAGACTAATAATGCATGTCGACTATGACATGGTAACATATCATGTCTTCAAGCCTACGAGGTGTATTCGCCAAGAGGATATGGAAAGGTCGATTGGGGAACGAGAATCACATCAATCCGAATTGCCCAAAATTGTACATGATGAGCCACCTGATGAAAAAAAGAACCCCAAAGTCATGCAAGCAGCAAGCACATGAGGTGTTCCAAATAATTACAGGGAAAAAGTTGAGAGATGTGGCATATCGTGCCAAACAACCGCATTGATTTTTGCCAAGGCAAGTCGGTCAGGCCGTCGACCTTAAATACCACCATGATTGCCGCCATACCACGGGTGAAACAATCAAAATCATAAATTAAAATCCCCACACCCCAAATCAGAATCCGCAAGGCACTATAACCAACATGACCGCCACCGCCACTGCTGCTATGTCACCACACCACCGCCACCACACCACCGCCATATCACAACCATCTCATGAAAATCTTCTAACCTCATAAAAAATCAACCCATCAACGACACCAGTAGATTGAAACCCACATTTTAATACTCCGAATTCTGAACTCAAGCACCACAAATTGGAACCCACGCCACTGCCAAATCAACACCCCCAAATCATGTACTAGAGTTTGATAAGAGAGAGAAGTGAACCACTGGTTCTGGAGGAAGCAGTTGCTGTCACCCACGAATTCAGATCTGGATGGTAAGGTTCGACCTAGCAAATATTTCAATTTTTATATATTTATATTTTAACTAGTTTTAGCACCATCTTAGTTGTGAAGGTATAAATGAAATTTCAGAGGTGATTTCAATCAGGGCAAGGAATTAAACCAAATGGATAAAAGTCTGTAACTTCCATTCGGATTTAAGCAGGTTGACAAACCCACCCACTCCTGCCCATTTATAATATGAGTTTAAATGGGTGTGCAACATTAACCAATTTGTTTGATCGGTTTTGGACCCAAATGAACTTGATGTACATGGGCGGGTTCGTGAGTTGGGTACAAATTGATGCTTCTAACAGAAACCAACTCTTTCTACAGCTGACTGACAAACCAACCAAAATAGTGAATACCCAAATGGACCGACCAATTACGTTATCCCCCCCTCAAAGGAACAAAAAATAGTTTGCTACTATGCTCAAAGAAATTGCTACAGTTTCATCTTGTACAAAGGAAACTTTCTCGGATGGTTTGTTGTACGCGGGACCATTTACAAGTTACTGAACATCTAAAAATCCTCAAATCAATCAATCCTCAAGGAGAAGACTCATAGAATAATAGTTTAAATTTCAAAGAGAATCAGCGCATTAATTTCATTGCTTCTTCTAATAAAAAGTAAGTTTTTCTAGATTACAAACTTAATATTTAATCCACGCAAATTGATCCAGTTTCTCCTGGCACCATCTTTAAGTTTTCCCTCTGGCAATCCTTATACTCGTGCAGATTACTTTTAAATCTTTCAAGCCTTCAATTTCACATCTGAGGGACAGGCTAAAAGTATTTCAAGACACAAAAACATTCTTCTGTAGACTGAGGAGAAAGGGGGCTCGACAGAAGTAAGGAGACCAACCACTTTCAAATATACAACATGGATTCTGGAAACACAATGTAGTTGGACTCTCATGTCAATATGAATGAAGGTAAATTTTGTCAGAGTAGGACATATATTTCTATTGCTATGAAATTCATAATGAAGTCATCGATGGTGGGCTTTAGTACCACTATCATTGTTTCGCTTGTTGTGAAAGGACAGAGCCTATAGCCTATAGGCATGTTTAAATTAATAAAGTCATCTCACTGACAATTATCGTCATACGAGTACCAGAGATCTTAAGGTATCCTGAAATTGAAATTTCCATAGTTGCAATGGTGGTGGAAGCCAAGCCATCACCAAGGGTGAAGATGGTTAGATTCCAGAGATCAACAAGAATCTGATGCTGTTATACTTGCCAGTTACAATTGGCATGGAAGGCACAAACAGCATTACTACTGGTTGAAACGTTAAAGTATGGCACTATAAAATTTGATTTGTTAGCTATGACGCTAGATGCCTTATTCTCCAACTGAGATACTGCAACTGCAAATCAATTTTCTGCAGTTCTTTCCTTCTAAGTTCATATCCTGACTTGAGGACAAATCGGTCAATTTACATTGGAGCTATCTCTACCTTCGTTCTCTCATGGTCTCCTCCTAGCTAGTACTTTAGTTCTAAATAGTACCCTACTCAACCATACCAACTCACAACGTTCTTGAGAAGCACTTCAGCAAAAACTAGGGCGAATAAGAACAATGAAACAACAAATTATCAAAAGTCAGAGTGCTATCAAAGAAATTGTACAAGGTTACCATAAGGATTTCTACTCTCTTGAAGTGTCGTCTATCCTCAACAATCTACAGGGCAATTCAGAAATGTGATGATGTTGATTAAGTTGTGCATCTTTAAGCAACTTAGATACCTCTGCAGGTACTCCATTGTACTGACGAATTAGCTAAACCCATAGGCTTGTTCATGCAAACACTTGTAGATCTTACGTCACAAGGAGTTTTCAATTCCTTCAAACATAGGCTGCATGTCAAGTGACAGCTACTCTTTTGTACCTTGGCGAATAAGCTGAAGACCCAGGTTCAAGTAAGCACGAGTAAGAATCCAATCTAAGAAGGAATTTGCAACTCCAGTGTAATAGGTATCCAAAAGTGACATTTTCAATGTCGAATAGAAACCTTAAGTTTGATGATTGTTGGTCATGGGAGAGAAGTTTGATGCTTGTTAGTCATCAGTATAGCTATCTTCCTTTACAAATCTAGTTACCTGAACCAAACAGTAAGGGGGTACCAGGAGTCAGGGAGAAGGTTGATGCTTGTGGTCATCAAGCAATTTGATAACACATGTGAACCTCTAATATAAGTGGAGTTGCCATTTGCATAAACCCAAAGTAGAGGCAAAGTCCAGAAAAATCCAACATACTCCAAAGCCAGAATCATTCTTGACTTTGGGGGTGTGAAAGGATTCTCAAGCCAAGCTACACTTGGTGGAGCGAAGGCCAGGATCATTATATGATTTCTTTCCTGGAACCAATATAATTCCAACCACAAAAGAAATCCGACACATGGCGGAAGCAGGCTAAGGCTTTGAGGTAATTACCCATTTGATCCATAACCTCAAAGAAATGGGAAACCAACCTCTCTCTCTCATCCAACCTACAGAGCTATCTGCGAATGATCAGCCAAGTAGGACAAATGGCGGATGTATTGGCTGAAGCAGGTCAAGGATAAGCCAACTACATTGAAGGCTGCCAATTCACATATCCCAAACAAATAACCTTTACTACAGCACGCCTGGTGATGGTTGATCATTTGTTTGAGAATGGTAGGACTGGAGAAGCTGGCAAAAAGCAGATACTTGGAGGCGTTTTAGATTGGGCTATAAGAAATCTGAGAGGACAGAAACTTCTGGCCTATTATCGCGAGCTCAATCAAATTTGATAGATAATTTCATAGTAGCCATTTTTATCTAAATCTCCAGCATCATATTAATACTCCCTCCGTCCTAAAAAGATTGTCCAATTTTCTATTTTGGGATGTCCCAAAATAATTGTCCACGTTCATTTTTATTGTTTGAAATCGGATGCATTGACAACAATGTCCACCAAAAAGGTAATTATAGTTGTGTTGGAAATGAAGAAATAAGGGTCAATTGTGTCAATGTCATGACAAAATCGGCATGCTCGATACCATAGCACAATATTAGACTTGCCCGTCCTTGGTACATTAGTCAACAACATCAACAAGAATGAAATGACAGTATAAAAACAATATTTTAAATACTAGTTATATTATGGTAGCCAAAGTACAACACCAGAAACTAGAGAAAATCATTGAATTTCCCTTTGGACATCAACATTTAGTTTTTGCTTATATACATCATGTAAAGTAAAATGCATACTAAGCCATTATATCAAATGGCTAAAGCACCCCAAATCCAGTAACATATAATCTTGCAGATAAAACATATGAACAACAAAAGAATTCATCTTCCTCATAACAAGAGATGAACACAAACTAAAGATGTATTTACATAGAGCAATTATGGGATTATGGTAGAAGTTCAAAATTGTAGCTGACCTGCAAATCCGATGGCGGACCATCAACGTCTCTTCCATTTTTCCCTTGCTCATAGTCAAGATCATCTGTAGGCAATTCATACCGACAAACAGGACATGTGTTGCGAATTCCCAACCACGGCACAATACAATCACCATGGTAATGGTGGCAGCAAGGAAGCTTAGTTACTTTCTCCTCCACCAAAAGCTCATCTTTACAAACCGCGCAGACCAAGTTCTCTTCCTTTGTTAGAACCACAATGGGAAGGTTTTCAACAACTGATTTCGCTGCCGGAGGACTACCTTTGAGAGCACTCTCATTCTGTACAAACTGTCCGAAGATGGAATCGTATTCAATCGTATACATATAATCGTCGCGAACAGCTAAGTACGAAACACCATCACCATCACCGCCATCATCGTCATCGAATTCTAGGCCTCTGTTGAGGTTATTTACAGCCAATAGAACTTGCCATTCCAAATTCCTCACAATCTCTTCCCCAATATCAGTTCCTACTCCATTGCTTGAAACTTCTGAAGACACAGAGAGCTCTTCGATTCGTTCGATAACAGATCTCAAACCTTCACTTTCTTCAACCCTTTCCTCCACATCCTCCCACTCAAGCTCTCCACTCTCACCTACTTGACTATTCGAATCATCATCATCAACCCAAATAGTACCAGAATTCAAAACCTGAACCACCTCCTCCGAATCAGAGTCAGAATCGAATCCCACGATTCGGAGTCCGTCGGTGCTCGAATTAGGTCCTCCAGATGCTGAAGATTCATCGAATCCGATGTGGGTCATGAACTCTAACCCTAGTTCGTCGTCGTAGCTAGACCCAGAGACGTATTCTCCTTCTCCGGAAAAACCCACAAAGGTGAGGTCGTGTGTGACGGAATCGAGAAAAGGGTAGGAGTCGAAATCGGGTTCGTCGACGACGAAGACCGAATCGGGAGAAGCGAACAAGTCGGTGACGAAATTGATCTGGGTTTCTTCTCCTTGATAATATTCTTCTTCTTCTTCGCCGGCGAAAGTGGCGTCGGAGTCGGAATCAGAATAGGAGGAAGTGTGATTGTGGGAGGGAGGAGAGGAGGAGGGTAAGAAGAAGGAGATGTTGGGAGGGGAGAGAGGATCGAAATCGAAAGCGTAGAGATCGTCACCGGGGGTTTCGTCTGATGTGTTCGGAGTGGAGTTTTGTTCTTCGTCGTCGACTTGGAAAGTCGTCGGCGTCGGCTTCGGCTCTGCCATGGGGTCTCTCTCTCCGATGGTTGAATTGAAATGCGACTGAAACTTTCATGTAACTGATCTCTCCTCTTTCTTGAACGTCACCTCCATGGGTTTTTTTTTGGCTTAGAGTAGAAAAATTGTAAAACTTGGGAGGTAAAAAAATTGCAATCAACATTTTCTTACAAGTCAGTGATTTTTTTTTTAAATTATTTTTTTCGTCAACCGGATTTGAATTCGGGATCTCGTGCAAACGTTTTCAACTATTTATCTGAGCTACTACTCTAGTGGTAGTGATGTTTTTTAGAGATTAGTAGTACAAGTCACTGATGTTTGTGGTGTTTGAATTAGATTAAAACCGAGAGGAGATTAATAATCAAATATTTCAAATAATCTGAGAAAATGGGTCATGTCTTTCAAAATTCCATAATTCCGTGAAGAAAATGAGGATACCAAATTTATTTGGGGAGAATTCTGGATTTTTCACCCGCGACTAGAAACTTGCATTTATTGTGTTTGAGATCCCATACATTTATTGTGTTTGATATCCCCTCCCATATCACCTTGTCCAAACACAGTAAATAAGAGGGAAGTCCCACTGCCCACCCAATGAATTCTATTCAGATGAGATGAGAAGATAAATCTTCTTCTTCAGTGTCAGGTCCTCCATTCTCCATTGTCCCAGAACCCTTTTCCTACAGATCATCTTCCTTATCATGCTTCAACATAAAAATTGTGCAACAGTCTCACACTATACCACACTACCTTAATTAGTTGAGCTTTGACATCGGTTGTGAAGAACATCGGGGTTGAGAATCCTCCTCATCTTTTTCCTATGTTGTCCAATCGAAACAGCTAGGGTCGGCCCTATAGTAAAGCAACCGAAGTGGCCGCTCTAGGCCCCCGAGCCGGTAGGGCCCCATGTTTGTAACTTTAATTAGGCTACATATTTTCATGTGAAATTATAATAATTTTACTTTAGTTTGGTGGTAATGTATACTTTTGCCACAAACTTCTTAGTCCAAGTTCGAATCTTGTCGATGACACGTGAAAATTTTAATTTTCTGAAGACATACGTGAAGATTTTAATTTTCCAACTTATCAAAAAATTTGTAAGGCTATTGAATGTTGATTAAAATCAACCTAATCTACGCACTAATGTATTACAAATCTAAAAATATAGTTTTTCTTCTAAAAATAAACATTTTATGTGTACATTTTTCTTTACTTTGGGCCTCAATTTGATACTCGCTTTAGGTCTTAAAGTGTCCTGGGCCGGCCCCAGGAAACAGCTGACCAGTTGTGTGAAATTATAAGGAATAACATTGACACTGGTGAAACTCTGAGCAGCTCCAACCTATTATCCGATCCAATTATCGTGGAGCTGTTGAAGAACATGTCAATCCATGTATGGCGACTTCTCTTTTTTTTTTTTTTTGACACAAACGTTATATTCACATTATATTACAACAAAAGGTACACGATGCCAAATCCCTCAATAGATTGTTATGACAAAATATACAGATAACAAAAGAGGAAGACAGACTGTTGAGGACATCAAAAGCAAAATACATAGTGTTGATCCAAACAGAGCCCACTGAGTAAGAACGAAACAGTCCAAAAACTGATACTTGATTGCTTAAACTATGGTGGCTTGGTGGCTCCATGGTTGTCAAAATACAACAGAGGCACGATATATGTTGTGGAGGAACAGTTAGGTACTCAAAAGAAACATGATGCTGTCTTCCTTGTCTAGCTAGAGCGTCAGCCGGTTTGTTAACCTCACGGGAGGCGTAGTGGATGTGCCATTGCGGATGTTGCTTGAGAAGCCATCTGCAGTCGTTAACCATTAAAATAAGCCAAGGCGAAACAGGAATGTTCGAATGTGCGTATGAACAAACCAGTTGTGAATCTGTTTCGATCTCAAGAGAGTCAACATACAACGACCGTGCAATAGATAAACCATCAAGTAAAGCAGAGAGTTCCGCAAACAAAATGTTAGAGGTATGAAGTTTGCGAATGTAACCTCCAATCCAACTTCCATTACTATCTCTAAAATTACCTCCACTACCAGCTGTACTGTTTTTTAGATCAACACTACCGTAAGTGTTAAGTTTAATACGACCAGTGGATGGGGGTTTCCAAATGTGTTGTTTGAAATTTATTAATGGTAAACGAGTTTCGGCATGAGAAAGAGTATATTCTGAAGCTAAATTGTATGCCACATTGATAACTTGGTGAATTTGACAGTTAGTATGATCGAAAATCTCTTTGTTTCTAACTGTCCAAAGAGTCCAAAGTGTGAAGGTGAACTGTGTTGTCCATGAAGGTTGAGGGTAGGGGCATTGGTTTGTGTAAGAGATTTGGCTAAAAATCCATTCTCTGATATTGGTGGAGCTCCAGAAATTTTGAATATTCAGAGGTAAATTTTTTTGCCAAAAATTTAAGTAACAGTCACGGAAAAGATGCAGATCAGATTCGCGATTTGTTTGGCAGCTCAAAAAGGACCAGGAACAAATCTTCTTTTTTTTTTTGGTAGCAACTAGGAACAAATCTTCAAACAAGATATAGGTGATATAATTCTATGATCTAGTTGATACATTGATGCTCTTTGGATGAGATTGATTTTTGTACTTAGTCTGTTCTTTATCTTTCACGTTTGACGTTTTCTTCCATAATCGAGACCGGGATAGCTAGACGATGTAATTTTTTGATAATTTTTTTTGGTGTTGTAAGTAAAGTTTACTCAACAACACCTTGTAAAATTTATCAAATTTTGTCCTTCGTTTTACTAATCAAATCACTGAACCAAAGGGACCAAGTGAATAGTGACAATATGCAAACTTGAAAGATAGAGAGAACAGAGGAAGTAGATTAGGAGCATCTTCCATTGTCACCTCAAATTCTATATTTGAGGGTAAATTTTGGTATTTTTTTGCCTCTCCCTGCAAATCAACAAATCGCAACAAAACAAATCACAAAAGAATAAAAAAAAATGTGATTTTGGTGTAGGTCTCCCACAGTTGTTGACCAGAAAAACCCCAAATCACCAAATCCTATTGTTGGCGTAACTTTTTTGAATTTGAGGTGCTTAGATGACCAAGACTTTTACTTGAGATTATTCAAACTCAAACCCTTTTTCAAAATTCCAAAGTTTTTTTCTGATTGATACATGGCCAAAATGTTAAAAATATGGAGCGCCATCCACGAATGAATATGGGATACAGATATGAGATTTTTCTGAATGGCAGGAACAAATAGGACATTGTGTAAATGAAAGGTATGAGAAGATAAAGAAAGAGATAGCGAACCAGTGTGGGTGATTGGCAAGCTCGTACCATCACCAATCATGACATCGTCTCCATAACTGTAAGGCTGGTGGAGTGACAGGTTGTCCAGATCAGCAGTGATGTGATGAGTGGCTCCACTGTCGAGAATCCAGGAAGGCGTAGGCAAGAATCCGGACTGTGTTGTAGCGACATGAGCACGTGGAGTCCATGGAGAGGACGGTGCAGGGTACCCTGATGACATAGAGCTGGAACGAGAATCGGAGGATCTGGTGGATCCAGGATCGTGATGCTGCTGAAGCATCCAACCGAACTGGGAGCACTGGCGGATACGGTGACCCTGTTCTCCAAAACCCTGACGAAATCCAAGAAATGGGCGGGACTGCCGAGGACCAGTATGAGAGGATGTTGCTGGAGGTTCCCACGGGGAGGGGTACGACTGCTGGAAGTGCGGCGGCTGATTCGGAGACTGATGGTGGTTGCGGTTGGGTTGACCACGACCACGTCCTTTGGTAGAAGGACCAAAGGACATGTTTGCCGAAGCAGGGGTTGAAGAAGGAATCGGCTGAAGTTTGGCGAAGTACTGCTCGTGTTGTGTGAGCTTCTCAAATAGCTCTTCAAAGCCAATATCGGTGTCGCGTGCCTTGATTGCCGCAACAATGGGAAGATAGATTTCATTCAGGCCATCTATGATCCGGTCTACAACATCGGATTCATCCATCGGTTTGCCAGGAGGGCCAATTCATCAGCTTTGTGTTTAACAAAGTGCATAAATGCGGAGATTGTCCACGTACCCTGTTGTGGATTTTTCAAATGCTCCTTCAGCTGGTTGATGTGACCACGAGACGGGCACACATAGATGTTGTGGAGGGTGCACCAAATGTCAAGAGCAGTGTGAGCTGTTGTGATATGAGAGAGCGCGGATTGCGCTAGGGTACTAGCAAGAAACGCAAATACAAGCTGGTTCTGTTGAAACCAGGACGTGTATGCGAGATTGGGTTGAAGACTGGTACTGTCAGCAAGTCCAGATGAGATAGACGAATCTGTCCCAGTTATTGATTCAGTATGAGGAGCTGCTGCGGTAGCGGACGAAGTAGTGGTTGGCGGCGGAATGAGTGGCAGAGGTGGCGGTTTGCTACCGTCGACATGGCTAAACAGACCATGTCCTGTAAGGAGGGCTTGGACTTGAACCTTCCAAGTCAGAAAATTATTCCCGTCAAGTTTAATCAACGTTGGCGGGGCGACAACCACAATCAATTGTTTGCTGGGGTTACTGGAATCAGGAACAGTGTTGGGGGGAGCCATGGAGTGGACAGTGTTGCAGCAAACGGAACTTTTGGATGGAGCAGAAGGTACCCGGACTCAACAGAGGGGAGGTCGACGGCACAGGTGAGAGGTGCAGCGGAGAAGGGGGTTGCTGGAGAGTTGCTGGATACTCTGTTTGGAGGCGCAGATGATCGGCGCAGAGAGAAAATATATGGGCGAGATTGAAACGATCGGAAAAACTGGATCAGTTGATGGCGCAGTGAATGACGACGATGAAGAGTGCAGGAGCGACGATGACCCTGGCGGCCTTTGACGGCGTTTCTTGCCCTGTTTCTGGACGACGCGAAGATCGCCGGTGATGAGCACTGTGAGGGAACGACGTTCGATCCTCGGAAACAAATCAGAAGCTAGGGTTCGTGATAACCCGCTCTGATACCATAAAAGGCTGAATTGATTGTATTAAGTTTTCAACTAACACACTGTTGATATATATACCTACTTAAGGAACTATACAATAAATACCCCCCAAGTTTCTACTAATTAACATTTTGCCCTATACAAACAAACAAAAGAAAAAGAAAATGTGATTTTGGTGTAGGTCTCCCATAGTTGTTGACCAGAAAAACACCAAATCACCAAATTCTATATTTGGCGTAAGTTTTGTGAATTTGAGGTGTTTAGATGACCAAGACTTTTACTTGAAATTATTCAAACTCAAACCCTTTTTTCAAAATTCCAAAGTTTTTTTCTGATTGATACATGGCCAAAAAGTTAAAAATATGGAGCCCCATCCACGAATCCAGAGGTCTAGTTCTGAGGCACCGGTCAAAATGACATGCGACAGGGACACCGAACATGTCATCGACAATTGTGAAAAATCCGGAACCTTATTTTTAAAATCTGGAACCTTGTTCTTAAAATCTGGAACCTGGTATTGTGGGATATTGGAGATTGTGAGACAAATGGAATCAGATTATAAGATAGTAGTTCATCTCATAATCTACTCATCCAAACAAGAATAAGTAATTTGGGAGAATATGACACCGTGATCAATTACAACCCAAGAAATGGAAAACTAAAGACACGACAACATCTTCCTAATAAAATGCAACGAAATAAGAGTTGTGGTAACACCATAGGGCATACGTTTATGTTAAGCAAACACAGTATGGTCCAAGAACATCTTCTATAGAATATAAAGAAGAGACAACTAGAACAACAAATTGGGATTTTCACCGAAGAACAACAAATAAGATAGGTTTCAAGAGCACAAGCCTTCCTTGATAAGGATATTGTTGATTCCCTATGAGGATTGGCCTTGTGGCAGTCGAAACCAAATAGCTGCTGAAGCTGAAATCACCACAGCCATTAGGACATGTCTGAAGTTAAGCTGCCTCGTACCGACATTCCTTGCAACAATGGGGTTATTAGCTGTATCTTCAATCTCCAATTCAGGCTTTCCCTGAAAACAAGGCTAGCTATTTTTAGATATCACAACTGTGAAAGAATATGCGGGGGAGTGTAAAAAACTGTGTTCATTTCTTAATTTACCTTAATTTAGGTGGCCTTTTTTCCGAGAAAATGTAAAAAAGTTGCTTACAATTAAAATGATGATTTTTTTCCAGAAACTTCTTTTTCAAATCATCGTTTCACTCAGAACCGCTGCTTATTGTGCTCCTACTTTATGTCCAAAATTCTCAGTTAAGGAGGTTAAAGTCAGAAAAGTTTTAAGAAAATTAAAAAAAAAAGTACTTATTTAGCATTAATAAAGATAATAATAATAAAAAGTTTTGAAAAGTTTCCTTTACAAAGTTGAAGCAAGCGCAGCAATATAAGTGAAAACTGAAAGTCTCCTCTAAATTGGTTCTGGTTTTGTTACCTTCAGTGACAGTCAGGGCCAAGACGGCCAACTGAAACATGACATGTCTAATTGGTGGTTGGGGTAGTTCGGGAGGTGAGGATATTGGTGCGAATGGTAATTGGTTGTGTCAGTAGCAATGGTGGTCAAAAGCAAGAAGCTACCGGGATTCAGCATATTTAACGGGATAAATCTTGAGCATAACAGAGAAAATGGAAGAATTATATTCACAGTCTTGAGTGCTAGTATAGGACTTCCGAAGGACCCCTACTGATCGGAGAGTAAAGTTTGCTGAACCAATTTGGCCAGACTAGATTTCTTTGATAAAGCATTAGCACTCGAATTTGTGATGAATACTTTTTTTCCTGGAGACAAAAACATCTCTAATGTTCATATCTCCATGGTATAGACTAATTATTCATGATCTCACAGAAACATTGATCCCTAAGGCATGCCTCAACGTCATATAAACGACAGT
This sequence comes from Linanthus parryae, assembly GCA_023055425.1. Classification (NCBI taxonomy): domain Eukaryota; kingdom Viridiplantae; phylum Streptophyta; class Magnoliopsida; order Ericales; family Polemoniaceae; genus Linanthus; species Linanthus parryae. Next base: position 17,497,703 of record JALGPY010000012.1, on the reverse strand, counting down.
GTATTATTCATCAACTGTTAAAGGCCACACAAGTACACATCTCAACGTTCTCTACGATCTTGCGTTAATTATGGACACATAAGCCATAAGATAGAAGAACCGTTGACTCGAAACACATTATTTGATTCTCTTTCCAAAGATAAAATCGTCACGTCCCATCGGCATTCAATTTGGATCAAATATAATGCAAACTAAGCCAACCAGAATGCATTCTTCACCATTTTGCTCCATCCAACACCAGTAATTAGACTTATCCAACCCCATAGTTCTTGAATCTCACTAACTTCCAGTATGTAGAAAATCAAGATAATTGTGAAGCCAACTCCAAATTTATCTTCCAAACAGGAACATAAAGGAATAATCAAATTTTTAGGGGGAAGCATCTACCGGCATCTTAATACTCAAAGAACCAGAGACAATTTGGGCTTATTTTAGACTAGCTCACATGGCTTATATAGAACAGAAGTGCAATCTCTTTACAGTAGATTCAACACCTACCAACTCGTCCATTCTCAATCAACAAATAAGTACATCAAGTGACTTCAGCGGTATGCTTTGTTCGAAAAGACATTTCTTCAAGCAGTCCAAGTACAGCAATAGAACATTCCTCCCAGGCAAGTCTTGGTTATGCACATAAACAAACTTAAGATGCCAAATAGAGAACCTACCTCATTTTTTGTGGCTGATATATCATTCTCTTCTCCTTTACTTTGCTTTGAACCAGATGTGTTGCCGACACTATGCCCTGCAAGCATTCTACCTTCATCCTGCTGCCTCAAAATTCTATTCTCCTCTCTCAAGGATAATATCTGCATTCAACATGTCAGAAAGTTCACTTGCAGAATCAGACCCAATACTTACAGCTATGTTTGAAACTTCTACTCCATATATCATGGGAAAAGAAAAACAAATGTCCAGGAACCATTAGAAGTTTTAGAATTTAAGATCAGTGGAAGATACGAGCCAAACCAGTGTGTGCAAAAGAGTGCCAGAACCTCAATCAATGAAGAAAAAACTGAGATAATCCTTCCAGTACACTATTTCAAAAATCGATTTGTTTCGTAAAAAAAATCGTAATACTGCATATACATTGAATGTCAACATAAGTGTTCTTGACCAAATGGAGAAGATTATGAGAAGCATAGGAACTGGTGAGCACCACTACAGTAAAACCACCAAAATAATGAATAACCATTTGCAATTAGAAAAGCCCAGTACCAGACGAGGACTCTAGACAAAAGTTCTGAAGTGGTTTGCCACGCATAAACATCTCATTGTTATTTTGAATTGTTAATAACCAGTTCCAATCCCCTCATATGACGCAATCGAAAAGCCCAAATCTTTCGGTGTCCCTATCACAGGATGCCATAGAGTCTATGGACAATGATAACAACATCATGGGAACTTCCTCAAATCAAACCCTTTGACACCATTAACATCATAAATTTAATCATACCAGCACAACTATCTTCCATGGAACATATTGATTAAGTTTTTTCAATCGTTAGAGAGGTGAAAACATAAATTTTTATATTCCTTCTAAAACCCATAATAAAGAAAGTAAACCCAGAGCATACACCGGGATACAAACTTCAAAAACCTGATGAGATCCTAATTGTGTATTCATTACTTAGACCTGTTCAAATAAGGCAAATTTACTAAATTTCCATTTGGTAGCATGAATGGCCACAACAATATTGCGAAGTATGAAGATCATAAGCCGAAGAACCTGTTTGCAAAGGCGTTCTCTTTCGAGAGAGAGTTGCAAGACCAAGGTAGCTATCATATTTGTCCTTATGCTAATCTCCTTTGCAGCTTCAGCAGTGGTGTCTTTGGCTTGGTGCAAAGATGCTTCCAAATATTCCAATCTAATCCTAAGAAAACTCAGTTCTCCATTCAAATTTGAATTGTACACAGATAATATGTTACAATTATCTTCTGCCTTCTCAGCTCGACTTTCAGCTTTTGACACCCTTGACTTCAGATCTTCAATTAGGCTCTGCATACAACAAATTGTAGTGTATAACATGTTTTTTTTATCCTGACTATTGTCACTTCCATTCGAACTATTTTGATAAAAATTAATAATCTGCTGACCACCCAGAATTTCTTTCATTACTCCCATTTCTTGAGCAGAATTTTCTGCCTCAAACAACCTTTCACGGATTAGAGCTACTTCTTGTTCCAGAAAGAACACTTCTTGTTTTGAAGAGCACAGCAAAGATTTCAGCTCTTCCTCAGTTTGTCTTGAATCGTCTAGCTTCTTGACAAGATCAAGTTCCGCTGCCAAAGATTTGTCCAGCATCTTCAAGACATGCCTCTTCTGTTCAGAAGTCTGCATTCGAATGTCTGCTTTTCCGTTCAAACCTTCACTTCTGTGGCTTTTCCCTGCCAATTTGCGATCGCATTAGAAAGTGAAACAACAAGCCTATTGTATTGTTAGACATCTAATCTTTTGAGAACTCAAATAAGACAGAACTTGCCCGGTTAACAGTAACTTAGGCCCTGTTTGGTATTAGCTGAAAACCTGAAAAATCGGCTTAAAAATGATGGGTGCAAAATCCAGCTTAACTAAAAATCATAATCTGTTTGGTATGAGTTGAAATTGTAGATTTGCAATTTCATCCAATTTGACAAAAACTAAAGAGATATATAGTCAATTACTTGAATCCACCCAATTATAAATGAAATGCAATCATGCTAATGTCAAAAACACATTAAAAGAATTTTCTTTTTTGAATTTTCAGCTGTATAATCCCCAATTTTGGAGATTCCACAATTGCACTGAGATAATTTAATCTGCAGATTTTCAGATTAAAATTGTGTCCCGTAACAAAGAGAACTGTGTAAAGTTGCAGATTTTAATCCAAATTGGATCAAAATCTATGGTACCAAACATGCACTTGATACGGGAAATGAATAGTTAACTACCAAGTTAGAACTAAACTCTACTTTTCCCTCCACATCAGGAGCCTCATGGGTTGGATTATGACGAGAAAATTCATCACTTTGTAGATATAATAAGCTGAAAATTGTTGAAGTAGCAAATTAACGTTAACCAAAGGCATGAAATCACTTACCGTTCTCTTCTCCAGCAGACTTTGACAGGGTTCTATGCAGATTGGAAGACTGCATCATCAGTTCCGAAAGTGCATCAAACGACTGCTTCAGTGACTCTTCTGCATTAGCTAATTCAACTTCCATTTCCAAAACACCTTCTCCAAGGTGCTTGTGTGAAGATATAAATTTCCGTATGTTAACTATGTCAGTGTGGACCGCTGGCATGAAATCGTCAATTTCTTTCAATTCAGAATCCAAAATTCCAGTTAACAGGTCGAATTCGAGAGCCTGGCTAAAAGAACTGGTTGACATGAGCACTTGGTCTGATGTAAATGAATCAATTTCTCTCATTTGTACGAGCATCATCAGTATATTCAAGTTGGTCAACTTCTCTAAGGAACATGCTAAATCTAGTCCAACCGTAGTGAGGGTCTCCCTTGCAATACGAGCTTCTAGGAATAAGTTAACAAACAAGAAATCGTCGAGTGAGTCATTATCCGCTACATCTTCTGCATTAGCATGACCAGTTGCATCAAGAACACTATCAGCTTCCATCTCCATGATCTAGCCGTTATCTGGATCAAGGATCTGAAACCAAAATAAATTAGGTAAGACAAAAAGAAGTATCACGAGCTGAAACATAGGTAGAGGCAAATAAATGTCCTTCTGAGACTGAGAGTAATCAAACCCCTGAAATTCCATAAGCTTTGAACTGTGTCATTCATAAATCGGTAAAAATGCCCACGCAGAATTGGAAATAAGGCCTACTTATGGTCTTTCACAACGACTAAATTTTGTGTCGCGAAGTATCTAAAAGATACTATAACTTAACTTTTCTTAAAGGAGGTGATTTTCATAAAGTAACGTGTATGGAAACATGTCATTAATAAAAACTCCGGTGAAGATTATGAAGGAAATAGAAAGAATCAATCGAGGTGATATTTAGACATCTTCTTATGTGGCATATGCCACGCCATTTTTTGTTTGAATTTCTGTTCGATTTTTTGTCTCCCTAGCACGGGTCTTATACTTAATCAACTCAACTTCAGTTTAGTTGGAAAAAAATTATTACATGCCTCACCAACCATTAAGATCAATCAAAGCATACCTTTTTTAGGGTTATTTTTTTAGTTTTCTTCTATTTCCTCCTGTCCAAACATAACTCAGTGTCAGACAAACATTGTTGTTGTTCCAAGTTATTTATCTTCCATCTCAAAAGGATACAGTCTATTATTCATTTTTTCACACATTACTCAGTGTCAGACTAATTCTTTTAAAACCTAATATTGAAAAGCAATCAAAATGGAAGCAAAGTAAGGAAACTGAAGCAAATTTTCGAAGTTGAAAAGCGAACTCCATGACCCAGAACCCAGAATTGCAAAAAAAACTATGGCTTTGCGTACCATATGGATGTATCTGAAACTGCGACACTCCTGTTCTTCAACTGCCTTCAGAGAAACTGAGTACTTGCTCGCTCTCAAGAGAGGATCAAATTAGTCCTTCCTCTGAGGGATGTGGGCAGAACACATTCGTATTCTTCGATCGATGACTTGTCCTCTGGCTTTTCCTTGTTCTTTTTCACACTCCCTTCCCCGGGTTCGTTTCCCCTTCGTTTTGATAGTAACTGCTGGTGCTTGAATCACGGTTAGGAGTCTTTGCAACTTTGAATGCCTCTCCCATTCTTCACTCTCTCCCCATTTTTATTTTTTATTACTATTTAGTAGGTTACTTTGACCTGGTAATTTGGATAGTAAATAATGTCATTTTTGATAATTTTTTTCATAATGTTGTAGAATAAAAGTTGATGTATAACACGATGAAAAAATTATCAATAAATGGAAGGCGGAATCGTTTTGCGATCCAAATCGATTCAAAAGAGCCAAACAAAACGAATGAAAAGAAAGAGAAGAATCGTAGTACCACTATGTCCACCCCCCCCCCCCCCCCCTCCCCGCCTCCCTTCTTTCTATTTTGGTACGTTCCATGCCTTTTCTCCCTTTTCTCTACTGGCAAATTATATGATGATCAGTTACATGTTTACCCTAACAAATATTATCTCATATTTTTATTAAACTCATTTCATAATCAAATTGGGCCACCAATCAACTCAGATTAGTGGCCCATTATACTAAACGTTCCTCACCCTCATAATCTAACCCAACCCAAAACAATAACCAGATTACCTAACCATAGCTCTCAAAGACTCAATTCATTCCTCTAAATACACACACAGAACCGGAGAAATAGAGAGAGAGAGAGAGAGAGAGCGAGAGAGAGACGGAGAACGCCGGCAAACCGACGACGACGAGGACGGTGGTCACTGACGAGGACGGAGGAGGCCCTGAGGACGAAGGCGACCAGGTTTGCGATTTGTTCCCCCTCACTTTCTTCTTCTTCTGTTTTGACATCTAGCGTGTAAATCTGCAATTTTTAACTGGCGGCGTGGTGGTGATGAAGATCTTGGCGGTGGCAGTCTAGTTCGCGGCATTTTTTGACACAAGATGTGCAATTTTTGAATCACAGTAAAAGAAATCGCAGATCTTGGCGGCGTGGTGGTGATGAAAGATCAGCTTGTTCTTTTTTTTTTCTTCTCTTCTTCTTCCTCTGATTTTTTTTCATAAATTTGTAACTTTTTTTATTGGGTCCCTAATTTTACCGTTATGATTTATTTAACGTGCAATTTTATTTTGTTGTTGGTAGTGGTGGCAGTGTTTTTGTTGTTCTTCACATAATCATAGTTAAGCTACAAAGAGAACGAGGTCATAAGAGGGGGAATAAAGAAAAGAAAAGGGGCAAAATAGGTAAAGACGTTTTTTCTCTTAAGTTCAGTGTCCTCTCCAATGGGGAGAAAGAGAGGGAACAGACTGGTAGTATCTTCTGCAGAAGTCCCTCCTGTCCTTTAATTGGAACCCTGGATTTATCAGCAGTCAGGATGAAGACACATCATCAAACTCATCATTGCTCCCTACCAAAGTTGAAGCTCTTTTTTCTCTCAAAAACAAAAAGTCGAAATTCTTTCTTCCCCTTCATTTCTTCAAAATCATATTTATTTTCTTCCTCAACTTCATCGGGCTCACAGCATGAGCCAAAAACCAACTGATTTTCACTCCGGTCCGTTCAATTTAAACTCCTAGATATTCGATGCGTACTCTCACTATTTGAATACAAATAGGATAAAAGACAAAAACCACCATTTGTGTTTGGAATATATACAAAAAAAACCCTTGTGTTTAGGGATATAAGAAAACCCCCCTGTCAGAGACAAAAAAACCCCAGTCAGTGGATGGACGTTAGACGAATAGCACCCTTCAGTTACAAATTAGTTAGTATAGGGGTGCAATCTGACTATTTTATGACTATTTTGCCCATATTTGCATTTTTTTATTTATTTTGTTCATGTTCTTGGTGTTCTTGGTGTCCTTTGTTGAAGCTCTTGAGAACTCAGAGATATAGGAAGAGGACGATGAGATTGAAGAGAGAGAAGAGGGAAACTGAAATGAATATTTCTCATTAATCACCAAAGAGCACCATAATTGTCTTATATATAAGGACAGTTATAAGTTTAAGTAATTACACAAGGAACACTTTAACTCCTGAATAATTACAATCACAGGAGAAAAGTTGATATTGTCTAACAGCCCCCTTCAAGCTAAAGAAGGAGTACTATCAACAGGAAAAACAGGACTCAAATTCAACTTGCTACACAGATTACTATGCTAATGAGAAACAAGAGCTTTTGTAAAAAAAATTGTTATCTGCTCAGAAGTGTGGATTTTGGCCAGCTGAAGATGCTTGAAATAAACCATTTCTCTAATAAAGTTGTAATATATTTCTATATGCTTAGTTCTACCATGAAACACTGGATTGGCTGCAAGAGCTAGAGCAGAATTATCGTCACACCAGAGCACTGGAGTATGAAAAGCAACACCAAGATCTTGAAGAGGAAGCTATAACCACTTGAGCTCATCTGCAGTAACAACAAGTTCTCTATAATATGTTTCATTACTTGATCTAGCAACATTGTGTTGCTTCTTAGAACACCAAGAGATGAGGTTATCACCCAAAAAAATACAGAACTCAGTATTTGATCTCTATCAGAAATGGATCCAGCCAATCAGCATCACTGTAAGCCTGAAGCTTCAAAGCAGAAGAGGAACTGTAGCCATAAGAGAAGAAGAGACCCATATGCAAAGAGCCTTTGACATACCTAAGAGTTATTTTGAGAGCTTGCATATGAAATACAGTTGGTGAATGCATGTGTTGACACAGAGAGTTGACAGAAAATTGAATATATGGCATGGTGATTGTCAAGTATTGCAAAGCACTTACTAAGCTTCTGAAGTGAGTGGTTTGATAAGCATTTAGAGGAGTGTTGTCTTCAAACAAGGAAGTGGATATGACTGCAGTAGGGGTGGCTAACAGTAAATAAGCTTTCTTGAGAAGATATTGTGGCATATTTGGATTGATAATAGTAGTGCGAGTACACACAGTAGACACTTCTAAACCCAGAAAGTAAGAAATAGTCCCAAGCTCCTTAAGAGCAAAATGAGAATGCATTGTAGAAATAAGAGACTTAATTTTTGATGTGCTACTTCTAGTAACCAATATATCTTCCACATATACTAGAATAATGATGATAAAATTTGTGGTTCTCTTGACAAAAAGTGAAGTATCAGCTTCACTGGTATGAAAGCCTTGTATATGCAAGAACTGAGTTAGTTTATCATACCAAGCTCTTGGAGCTTGCTTCAACCCATATAAACTCTTGTGAAGTTTACACATGATGAGGGTAAGAAGGACTCACAAAACCTTGAGGTTGAGTCATGTAAACCTCATCAGAAATAGTGCCATGTAAGAATACATTAGACACATCAAATTGTTGAATAGTCCGGTGCTGATTTAGAGCTAAAGAGAGCACCACTCTGACAGTTTGTTGCTTAAACACTCGGCTGAAAGTTTCTGAGAAATCTATGCCATATTCTTGAAGAACCCTTTAGCTACAAGCCTGGCCTTGTATCTAGAAATAGTACCATCTGTCTTCCCCTTTGAAAGATAATATGTAGGTATGTAATACATGATCAATACTCTAGAAGTGGGGTTGAATAGAGTATGGCGACTTTTGCCAAAACAGTGGTTTAAAAACAAAGTGTGAAAAGTATGAAGTATTTCAAGGCTTTGAACTCATATTCAAGCCCTTGAAACCAAAACATATTGTAGAAAAGATACTGATCTTTTTCAAGGTCTTGAAATGCCTTACAAGGTCTTGAATGAAAACCTGGTTTGAAGCAGTTAGCATGATGAGTATGAAATTGAAATGTAAATGCAAGGAACACAATGATTTCACAGAGTTCAGTCCTCAATGACCTACGTCTCTGCCTGAGGGATCTAAATCCCTGCAGGATTTCAACAGACTTCTTATTAATCAAAATCTAAGGCCTAGATCTCAAGCACATAAATTTCTCTTACTCTATTGCAGCTTGTGGTTCTCTCTAACCTATCTAGTACCTGCTCTAGCTAACCGATTCAGTAAGAATCTCTTGTTGTTCCTCTTGAACAACACTACGAGATTAAATGATGAATTAATAATACAAATCATATAAAAATGAAAGCACAGAAGGAAGAACACTGTAAATGTAGTACAACTGTGAAGCTTGAAGTTTTCTTTTGTGGATTGAGTGTTTGATCTTCTTCAGTGTTGCTTGTCAATCCTGTGAGACTGTTCTTTGTCTCTGCAATGCTCAGAATTTGTGTATCTCTCAAAACTGTGTCTCTTCTGGAATTTGAATTGCAACATTTATAGGATCTTCCAACAGAATTTCCTAAAAATCCTCCAGAGATCTTTGACTCTTAACAACTCAATTCAAATGGCTAGCTGCTTCTTCTTCTCACTGGTTTTGATTTGATCCTCCATCTGTAGACTAAAGGAAGTTCCCGACATCATTAATAGTAGGATCAATCTGCAGCCTTTAATTGACAAGTACACAATCCAGTAAATAAGTAAACTTGCTAAACCTGCATACACAAGGTTAGCTAGCAATTCCTGCAAAACAACTCAAGCTTATAATGCAATAAATAATCAGATTAGGATTGTCTTTCATCATACAACATATTAAGATCAAGTGCAGAAGATTAAAGAGGGTTTGGAGTAGAAACTCCCCCTTAGTTCATGCTCAGATATTTTCAAGACTTCTGAAGCTTCAAAGCTTTGAGACAGGACATTCTCCAAGCTTTGAAGCATCCAGTATTGTGCAGACTTGTGTGCAGAATGAATAATCAGAAAAGTAAAGCAATGAAAACAAGGGATTTTTACAGAGTTCAGTCACAATTGGTCCTACTCTCTGCTTGAGGGACTTGATCCCTCCAGGATTTGAACACACTTCTTATTAATCACCCTGATTTAGCCCTAAATCTGAAGCCTAAGTGAACTACCTTACATCTATACATCTTGTGATTCCAAACCTACCTAATTTCAGCTACAATCTGATGAAATAATAAGAACCTCTTGTTGTTTTTCAAGGCCTTGAAACTCATTGTGAGAAACCTGTGAACTTACACTCTTAATTCTATATACCCATTTGCAGCCAATAGGAACTATTCCTGGAAGAAGAGGAACTAAAGACCAAGTGTGTTGAGACATGAGAGCTTAATATTCTTCATTCATGGCAGATAGCCAGTAAGAGCAGGAGAATGCTTGTTTGAAAGTGGTGGGTTCAGATATAGGATTCAGGGAGGTAGCAGTGTTGGCTCTGTATTTAGGATTGGGTTTAACAATACTAGTCTTGGACCTAGTTTGCATAGTGTGAATAGGAGGGGAGTGGAAGATATAGTAGGTGAAGGAGAAGATACAAGGGAGGTTAAAGGTAAAGTAGGAGGAGACAAAGGAGACGGAGACGAAGAGATAAGAGGAGTAATAGTAGTAGGAGATGGAGGTGATGGGGTGGCGGTGGTGATGGTCTAAAAGGTACACAAGAAAATTGAAGGAAACAAGTTTTTTAAGCGAAATGGGGGTGAAATTCTGTTTCTGTCCTCAATTGAAAGAAACAAGTTTCCTGCGTTTCAACGCATGAATTGTGCGTCTGAACGCACAATACTTGGTCTTTTTGGTCAGTTTTACTTTCTTCTGCTGCTGCTGGTAGACCCTGCGTCTGAACACTGTTCCTGCGTTTGAACGCAGAGTCTACGTTTGAACGCATCTTTCTACACTTAGCCAATTTTCTGCACTTTCTTGAGTTTAGCCAATTTTCGCCCTTTTTTGGCCTCCGGGACTCAGTTTTTACATTTAGGCACCAATCTTGCATGCGCACGTAAGTTACTTTGGACTTCGGGGCTGCGTTTGAACGCACATGTGGGTCTGAACGCAGCTCAGCAGCAGCTCCAACTTTAAAACGTCTTAACTTCTTCGTCGGATCTCTGATTTAGCTCCGTGACCTATCGTTGGAAATCTCTTGAAGTATAATTTCATTTGACGCTGGTCTCACTCAAAAATTCATTGTAGAACTCAAGTTACGAACAAAATAGTGGAGACTGGTCATCCTAGCTTCTCCAACTTTGCGCCTCTTCACTTTTCTTGAGTGTTTCTTTCTTTCCGAAGTTCTTTTCATGCCTCCCATCAACCTCTAAGCATATGTTCCTGTTAATACAACATGAAAAACTATACCAAGCGATTATATTTGCCAATTAACATCAAATTATGCACGAAAATGACTGGATTTCACAATTAAGCTCAAACTCATCTTTTTCATACTACAGAGGCTTTTGTTGGCTAAATCTTTCTCAATATTATGGAAACTCAACTTATAACATTATAGTATAAACTCACAAATAACTCATAAATGATAGTTATCAGATACCCCCACACTGAACTTTGCTTGTCCCGAGCAAACTCCAGCTTTATACTACCACTACACACTATCCCGAACCAATCCAGAGCGTTGTATTTGCATTTATTTAAAAAGAGTACAAGTACTATAAAAACAGTTTATCTTTTTGGTGATACTTGATAACTCCGTTTTTGGAGTTATTTTATTCCTTATTTTGCTATGTTTTGCGTGCTTACCATAGAGAATTTTGTCGTCTTTTGAGTATAATATGCTAAATTTGTGAAATTTGAGTTTTTGAGCGTTCATCGTTAACTCCTGTCGTTTCATATATATTTTGATGCTTTTATTGTGATATGATCGCGGGTTCGTGTTTCGTGTTGTGGTTGGCACGAAATAGGACGCGAGGATCAAAGATGATGAAGAAATGAGCTTCGGAAATAAAGAAAGCAATGAAAACTCAAGGAAGAAGAGCCAGAAAAAGCTAAGGACAGTTCTCTTCGCACGAAGATATTGTCTTCGCACGAAGAGAAAGACTTGGACAAATTTTCAGAGTCTTCGTGGGTGACAATGCTGTCTCAAAATAGGAAGACTGTCACAAGAAGAAAACAGAGAAGTTGGAGAAACTCTTCGCACAAAGAGATAGTGTCTTCGCACGAAGAGAAGGCCAACTCTGACAGATTCGTCCAAGGTTTTTGTGCAATATTATCAGAGTATTAGGGCTAGTTTTTAGGATGAATCGATCAGGAGGAACATATTATTGACGTCTAGGAGCTATTGTGGAGCTTGGGAATCATCCGTTTGCTTTCTAAACTTCTTCTAATCTCTTGTTTTTAGATTATGATCATATAACTCGTTATTTTGATCATGTCTAGTAGTAGCTAAACACTTGTATCGGGATATCTTGTAGGAAACTAGGGTTTTATCACTATGTTTTGTGATTTATGGATTTGCTCTCATGCAATTATGCTTAATTGATTAATTTTAGTCTAGTTATGTATATTTTATGCTTTTCATCTATATGTTATATTAGTAAACGTATTAATAGGATTGTGTTAGGTCGTAAACGATAGAGGAAACTACGTTTGTTGCCCGGAAAATTGAAATACACACTGGCCGTATCTAGGGTTGAGGAATCTTGCTAGTTAGCTAAAAACAAAGAGTAGATTAAACATCGTAATGCATGCTTAAACTTGAGTAGACTAGAGGAATCAGCTGTGAGAGTTTAAGTATAGTTATTGGTTGAGACATCTTCAATATAATTATGCTCGTTTAACTAGAACAAAGAATCATCGTGTTAGTAGAACGTAAATCCATCGTAGTGTGAAATACCTAGTGATCCGTAGAGATATCCCGACTTTGCTCAACTTTGAGAAACATCTAAATCGACTCGTGCTTATTAATCTTGAATTAATTCATTGAATTATTTGAGATATTTGTTCTTTTAAATATTAGTAGAATTAGAAACACAAATCAACGCACTTTACCCACAGAAGGTGAAAAATCTATAACTAATTAAACAAGAAGTCTCTTGTGTTCGACAACCCGGATTACCGGATTATTATTACACACGAAAACTGTACACTTGTAGTTTAAATCGTGTCAATACTGTGCAATTTATTCAACTCAAACTGGACATCATCAATCTCTCATATTCTCCTAAACTTCTGAAACTGCAGTGATCGGAAGAACTCGCGGCCATCCTAGGTTAGGAACAAGCACGAACAAAAATTACTTCTGCTTTTGCACGCAAATCGAACGTATCCCTAACGCACACCTTCCGTGCTTTTACTCCGGGTGTAATGTAAATCTGCCGGCTTTAGGACGGTATGATAAGTCATTTAGAAGCGAAGTCCTACACGTCACAACACACTCACAAATACCCCAATCTCACACTCCCTCACCAAGAAGACAGAAACTAACCCAAATCACCTAAGATTCTAGACACTCGATTTCCCCAATCTTGGTGTATATGTCGTTCTCGCGGCCACAATTTTGAAAGAATGCAAAACTGTTATAAAATTTGCCGGCCTGGCGTTTTAAAATAAAATCAATTAAGCACCCAAAATTTCTGTTGTTTTTTTTTCTTTTTTATTTTTTTTCTTCTCTTTTTTCTCTATATTTTTTTCAATGCGTGGCAACACAGTAAATAACAATAATATAAACTAGGCCAGTGTTGCAATAAACCAAAAATGTGGGGTGGCAGAAAAATACTGTGAATAAAATCTGAATAAACCACCCCCACACCAAACCAAACCACGTAGTTAGTCTTTTAAATAATCGCACTTTTCCAACCAAATAACCCTGTCAACCCAAGTCCCCCATGTCGTGCAGAAAAAATGTCACACACTACGGCTCTTCTCCTGTGCTCGCGGTGTAATGTCGTGAGTCACCGCCACACCGAAGTGTGCTGTCGTCACTATCTCACCCTTACACACCTTCAGATCTAAAAATGAAGCTCATCCACTATCACATTCAACAAATCTGCTCTACCCCAGAAAATCCCCCTCAACTCAGCTTCCTCGTGTCGTGACGCGTAGGAAAGGTAAAAATACTAACAATGATGCGAGTATCAAAAAACGGCTTCCTAGGTCAAAAGGTTATCAAGAAAAAGGATAACGGATCAACGGGGCTTACTAGTGGACCTAAGGCGTGAGACAGGACGTGAAGTCCCCTATGGCCTATCACTCCACCAAATGATGTGGTGACCGTGATGGCGGGTTGACAACTACTTGGTGACGGTGGTCTGACAGCTAGTAGGATACATAGCCCAGGAGACAGCTACTTGCGTTTTCTGAAGTGCATTGGCTCTATAAACTCTCCTAGACAGCTCATGCAGCTCTTCCTCACCTTAGTTCATCCACTTTCTGGAAACTTTCTATCATTAAGCTCTCTCCGGTTTTAAGCTAAATCATTTGCCCAAACTCAAATATTTTGAAATTTTCAATTTTTTGATTTATTATTATTGTTATTATTATTATTATTATTATTTATTATTATTATTATTATTATTATTATTATTATTATTATTATTATTTTAAAATTTAATTTTTTATTATATTTTTTGATAAAATAACACTAATGCAATTACAACGCCATCACCCCCACACTGGATGGTGCCATGCCCTCATGGTACTAATCATCAGGCATATAATCTGGATTGGATGAGCTGGCGTGCCTCATCTACTGGGGTCGGGACGACCGAATTCTAGACTGACCGATTGACTGATGGTCTGATAGAGCCACTGGCTTGCTTACTCAAGACTGGCATTCAGTCGACCAGCTGGTAGTATACTCAGAAAAATAAAGTGAGAGACAAAAATTGAACCTGTGCACCCGAAGTCAGCCCGTACAGGTGCCTACTTTTCTATAGATTTTGGCAGAGAAGGACCGTTGACCGGTCGCCGAAAATTTCTCGACGGAAGTTGTCAACCTTCCGGACTATATATGTGCAATCCCCAAGCACCATCGCGTATGACAATGTGCTCTCATATGGTCGAGTATATTTTCGCACACCGGGGTTGATTGCTCCGTTCCTACCAAAAACTATTTTTGAAAAATCTCCAACTCATACGAGTCCCTTTGAAGGTCTAGTGCATCCTGTGCACCGAGGTCGATTCTTCATGATTTTTCTAATCTACCTTTTTCTGGCAGGCTGCCACTGGACGCCTGTCTGCATCTGGATGCTGACAGCGAGCCAGTTTCTGTACGTCAGCTGCCTGTCACCTGTTTCCTGAAGTTTTCTGCATATTACTATTAGCTCACCCTCATCTCTTCTCTCAGAATTTATTAAAAAATAAATAGATTAAAAATTTAATCCTACTCCTAAGTTGGTTTACCTCCCAAAAAGTGCTTGTAATTTACGGTCGACGGCCCGACCCTGTTACCTCAACCTTTGAGAAATTTGGAGACTTCTTTATCTCTCCACTTCTTCGTCTTCCACCATCTCTTCTAAATAATCCTCATCTCACGTGCACACTCATTCTTTTCAAGAGGTGAAAAATTGTGGAAGATGATTTCTTTGATCTTGCACTTTTTCTTCTTGATCAACTTCCACTTATCATTCACCGGCTTGTCTCTGAATATTTTCATGAAATTCAGCAGATGAACTTTATCCCTGGGAGATTGTTGTGGACTCTGGAATTTCAGTTCATAGATAGTTGACTCTTGATGCTGAACAACCAATGCAGGAAATTCAGCCATACCCCCACACTGTGTGATTTCCAATTCCTTAAGTTCATCCATATCAGTGGAAACATTCTTGAACACAGTTTCCTCATCAGTACACCCCAAGTGCTCAATGTCAGTGTCCTTTAAATCATGCCCATAATTTGAAATTAATTGAAGTTTCGTTTGCGCATGCACTATTTCCTCTGAATCTGAATCTGAGTCTGAGTCCTCATAATAATGAAATACCAGAGATGGCTCCTGAATATTGCACACTTCTCTTGTCTCAGACACCTCATCTTCCATGACAACAACCTGTGATGCAGCTTCTTGTTGTTCCTGCACCATCTTTGCGAAGAAGCCCTTCTGCATCTCCAACACTGCTGGAAGCCAAAGAGGAATATAGGAGTCTGTTTCCTGTGGTGCGGGTACTGGGTCAGTTTCTGGCTCAACTGGACCTAATGATGTCACTGTCTGCACTTCTTCAATTTCAGGTGGCATGAACTCTGTTTCTGGTTCCTGTGTACCGACTAGAATATGACTGCCATAAATTTCCTGGTACTTGTTTGAAAGTCTGAGGAGGCTACTATTGATCTCTCTCCCCCTCTGAAATCTGGTCCAGCCTATCAAATTTTTCTAAAAAGCTCTCGAATCTTTGCTCCATGTCCTGAAGGCTTACCAGTGGGGATGAATCTGGTGGGTATGCATGCTGCGCCTCTGCTTGGTAGTGCTTAAAGTTCCAGGGTTGATACGTTCTGCAGGCCCCATCCTCATGATCACCCCCACACTGGTAGCAGTAGGGGTAATACTGAGGCATGCCTTGGTCATAAGCTCCCATCCACATGTTTATAGTGTTGCGCACCAGAGACTCTGATCATGTATTCCTGTGAAAACACAAAGCTCCAGAAATACCTGTGAGGTAACTAGGTATATATGAATAAAGAAAAATATATTTTTTCGATATTTTTTTTTTACTTTCTAAACTAATTTCTAATTAACAATAAACCACTGTCCCCGGCAACGGCGCCAAAAACTTGACACGAATTCTTACGTGTTACCGCAAGTGCACGGTTCAAGTAATATAGGGCTGGTTTTCAACCCCGAGTTATCAATCCCACGAGGATAGGGTTACTGTATAATCACAAACTGGGTTTTAGAGTAAAAAAACGTAAAAACTAAAAGGAGGATTTGCGAGCTGATTTTGATCTAAACTGAGTACTGAAAGTAAAAATAGAATTGACAATCTTTTTGGTAATTTTGTGGAAATATATTAAAGTAGGAAACTCATAAATTAAAGGTCTAGGCTCCAGGATCCCCTAGGATTACCATTCAGCTTTTCAGTTTTTTTCGGATTCAGAAACACACAACAGTTTTATTCATGCCATCATACCAGCGGTACAATCTCCTCTCGGTCTCATGCACCTGTCACTCTCATACAGACTTTCCGGTCCTCTCGATCCACCTAGATCTGCAGGTTTAAGTCTGATGGGGTTACAGGTTCTCCTCTCGGTCTCCCCCTAACGTCTAGCAGTTGGTCTTATGCTTCTCAGGCTAGCCCCTGATTTTATTCACCTCTCGGTCCATCAAGGCAGGAAACTAAATCCAGTCTTCTCTTCTTAACTCTCACTGGCCACTCTCGCGCACGCGATCCTGTCTGTAGCAATCCAGGTTCATGACTCCATTCATGCATAAAAAGTAAAAAACCAAAGACAAAATAATAAACAAAACCACTACTGTAGTAAGACTTAACCAGTCATGAATCTGAAATCAAAATCTGAAGTACGGAAATCATAAACCCTAGGTTCACCGAGAACCTAGGTAAAAAGTTTAGCTATTGAAAACTAACATAAAAAATAGAAGAGAATCAAACAGGTGACGGAAATCTGGCGATTTCCGAGACTGCTCCGATGCTCCAATTCTGCTCTGCTGTGCCTGACTCTGATTCTGTGTCTCTGTCTGTCTGTTCTGTTCTGTTTTGTGTCTCTGAAACTGCTGGGCAAAGCTGCTTTATATACTGCTGACGTTTCCATATTCATGTGCTGAAATTCCGTTTCTGTCCTCAATTTTGGCCTCCTTTGACTTTCCTGATGAAGTTTGACTTTTTCCACCGCCTTCAGAAAATTCTGGAATTCTTGACCTGCGTTTGAACACACCTGGCTGCGTCTGAACGCACATTCTTGCGTTTGGACGCACGCGCTGCTGACCATTGACTTTGACTTCCGTTGACTTTTTGGGGCTGCGTTTAAACGCACATGTGCGTTTGAACGCACATCCCTTCGGTCTTCTGGTTGACTTCTTCCCGAGTTTTGACCTTTTTTGCAGTTTGAAGTTTCCTGCATTTGAATGCAGGAATTGTGCTTCTGAACGCACAGTACTTGGTATTTTTGGTCAGTTTTCCTGTCTTCTGTTGCTGCTGTTGGACCCTGCGTCTGAACACTGTTCCTGCGTTTGAATGCAGGGTCTACGTTTGAACGCAGATTTCTAGACTTAGCCAATTTTCTGCACTTTCTTGCGTTTAGCCAATTTTCGCCCTTTTTCGGGCTCCGGGACTCAGTATTTACATTTGGGCACCAATCTTGCATGCAGACATAAGTTATTTTGGACTTCGGGGCTGCGTTTGAACGCACATGTGCGTCTGAACGCAGCTCAGTAGCAACTCCAACTTTAAAACGCCATAACTTCTTCGTCCGATCTCTGATTTAGCTCCGTGACCTATTGTTGGAAAGCTCTTGAAGTCTACTTTCATTTTCCGCTGGTCTCACTCCAAAATTCATTGTATAACTCAAGTTAAGATCAAAATAGTGGAGACTGGTCATCCTAGCTTATCCAACTTTGCCCCTTTTCACTTTTCTTGAGCGTTTCTTGTTTCCGAAGTTCATTTCATGCCTCCAATCAACCGATAAGCATCCATTCCTGTCAAGACAACATGAACAACTATACCAAGCGATTATATTTGCCAAATAACATCATATTATGCACGAAAATGCCAGAATTTCACAATTAAGCTCAAACTCATCTTTTTCATACTACGTAGGCTTTGTTGGCTAAATCTTGCTTAATCTTATGGAAACTCAACTTATTACATTATAGTCTAAACTCACAAATAACTCATAAATGATAGTTATCAGATACCCCCACACTGAACTTTGCTTGTCCCCGAGCAAACTCCAGCTTTATACTACCACTACACACTATCCCGAATCAATCCAGAGCGTTGTAACTGCATTTATTTTAAAAGAGGACAAGTACTATAAACACATTTTATCTTTTTGGTGATACTGTGTAATTTCTTCAACTCAAACTGGGCATCATCAACCTCTCATATTCCCCTACACTTCTGAAACTGCAGTGATCGGAAGACCTCGCGGCCAGCCTAGGTTAGGAACAAGCACGAAAAAAACTTACTTCTACTTTTGCACGAAAATCGGAAGTATTACTAACGCACACCTTCCGTGCTTTTACTCCCGGTGTAATGTAAATATGCGGCTTTAGGACGGTAGGATAAGTCATTTAGAGACTTTGTTGGCTAAATCTTGCTCAATCTTATGGAAACTCAACTTATTACATCATAGTATAAACTCACAGATAACTCATAAATGAGAGTTATCATGCACCGTGAGAGAGATGAGAGAGGAGGCTAGGGTAAAAAATGAAGAGATAAGGAGAAGAAGAGGCTTATATAATAGCGTAATTTTTCTTCAATGTGAGGGTATATATTTCTTTTTATCCCTCTGTTAAGTGCGCCGTTACCTCCGTCCACTGCCCGGGGGGGGGGTTGTATATCCCCGAATACGAGGGGCTTTTTTGTATATATTCCAAACACGGAGGGTCATTTTTATCTTTTAACCATAGAAATATAATCTTCTATGTTAAACAATTACTAGGAACGAATTGAGTAGTGGTCGTTTGCAGCCACGTTCCGATCAGTATCCATTAATAGGAACCAATTGATCCGTCAAAGGCACAATTCGATCTTCTGAGTCCAAAATTGTGAGGACTCAAATCGACCATTCATTTTTCTACATCACCGCCTCCGGTTCAACGCGCACGGGTGTACCCTAGTATGAAGATAAAATGCATGAGATAGCCGTATGTAGAAATGTGTGAACACACCTATAATCTATATAATAAAGAGAACGATGTTTCCCGCCAAAACGATTGCAACAGGGATATCTTTATCGTTGATTTTCCGAACTTTCAATCTCGACCACTCTTTGTCTCTTGATATATTTTATAAATGACCATATCTTCATTGTATATTACAAGACTGCCACTAATGTATATATGGAATCTACATAATGACAATCCTGTTACTTATTTTTTTTAGAATGACATATCACTTCTATTCACACATCATTTCTTCAATAATATTCTCTCCAAATTAAAAAGAATCATTTACTCCTTTAATCATCAATTGCAGGGAAACATAAAATAGTAATATATATTCTTTTTAACTCTTTTGACTTACCAAACAAACAAACAAAAATCACTCGCGATTTCCATGATCAATTCCATAATATTATTTTCTCCTATAATATTATCATGATTTACTCGATGGCCAATGCAACCAGGAAATTTAATTGGTAACAGGAAAAAGGAAATAATCTGTAAGAATAATTTCTATACTTTTTGCTATTACTCTTTCTCTCTGCAACATATAAAAGGTAATATGAACAATCAGAGGTTAATTTGAAATCAAAATGTATTTCAATTAGTCTCTTAGACAATTACCATGCATGCTTTATTAGAGTCTTACATTCTGTAATATTTTCTTAACTTGCTTCAAGGGATTCATTCAAGGGCTATAGTCTGGTACTTCTTTTTATTGCAAAGGCACACACAAATTTGCAAATTTCATTTAGAAAATATGTTGGTCAAAGGAATTTCTACCAGGTTTGTTTTTTCTTAGTTATTGTTTTTTCTGAATTTTTTCAATGTCTATAGGTTTTCAATATAACATTCAAAGTAGGGAAATATGTCCGTCAGTTTAGTTTGTTTAACCTTCAGGTTCAGATTTCATTTGCAGGGCTGGAACTCCCAAGTAGTTTCTGCTGGTGTCTGTGTAGGTTGGACTATAACTCCTAAAGAAGATCTCTTACAACCACTTTGATTATTATATTGAAAACGTAGAAGACATCGAATCGTCAGTAGAATTACATATTGATTTTAAATGATTTGTAATTAATTTATATGAATGTTGTCGCGAAAATTGATCAGAGAGAAAGTGAAGAGCGACATGAAAGTTTGGTAGTGCCCTACGGGCACGGGTCATAATCTAATATAATTACAAATTAGAAGAGATGTTAATCTGAGCTGACGAATTGGTATCAATTTTTCTCTCTCTAAGCTAGAGAGAGAAAACTCAGATTTCTACCATGGCGACAGATCCCTCGGGTTGGCTGGAGAAGATCCAATTAACAGAAAGGGAGAAGAAGATTACAAGAATCGGGAAGGCACTCTATGACCGATCGGTTGAGAGTTTCGACAACTGTTTGATTGGGAAGTTTGTAGGTGATAAGAGTATCAACGGTGGGCTTATGAAAGATATTTTCAAGAGATTATGGTGCCCGGAAGGCGAAGAACTTCGAATCATTGACCTAGAGCCGAATATCTTTGTTTTCAAGTTTGAAAACGAGGAATCAATGTTCAGAGCCAAGAGAGGAGGGCCATGGGTCTTCGATGACCAACTCCTACTGCTAAAGGATTGGTCATTGGGGAAGAAGGCAATTGATGTTGATTTCAATAACATCTCCGTTTGGGTTCAAATCTCGGGACTTCCCTTCCACTTAATCAATAGAGAAGTGGGGGAAATCATTGGATCCACAATCAGAGAAGTTTATTCAGTGGAGCCCAGAGAAGAAGGACCTGAAAGTGAAAGATTTATCAGAGTCAGATTACGCATGCTTACAAATCAACCCCTTCTACGAAGAGGAGCAGTAGAAATCGAAGATGGTGAATCTATATGGGTTGATTTTAAGTATGAGAAACTCCCAGCCATATGCGAGTGGTGTGGATGTGTGAATCACACTCAAAACAATTGTACAAACAAGCCTCCTGATCCGGTTAACCACAACCACAAAGAGTATGGCCAATGGCTCCTCTCTAACCGGAAAAAGGTCAGGAAAACAGTAAAGTCGCAAACTCCGTCTGGACAACGCGGAGTAGGAGACCAGGAGGCAAAGCGGGGAGCGGTCCGGCGACCGGAAAAACCGAAAAGGGCGGGAGGAGAAACGACAAGCGGGAAAGGAAAGTCAAAATGGATGCCTAAAGATAAGGCAGAATCAGGGAGACACCAATCAAGCGCGGGAATCGGGGACGTGATTGGTCCAAAGTTTAATTTGGAACAGATATTGGTAATCCCAAAGTCAAAGGAGATAGGATTCTCCAAGGACAAATCTGTTTTGAATTCACTACCTCCCAATATAACCTTTAATGCGGGTAACCAATCCGATAAAGGAAAGTCAAAAAAGAAAAACTCAACAAATGGGAAGAAGACGGAGAACAAAGGAAGGAAAATTCTGTCTAAGAGGAAATCTTCATCTCCCAGTCAACAGCAGGAGGAAGGAGTTGAAAGGGGTAACCTCTAGAAACAATGTGCGATGGAGGAGGAAGAAGCAGCTCAAGTTGACCTAAATACCCCCGCCATTGATTTAGAAGACAGCGACACTATCAACCAAGGAATGGAAGTGGAGGAAGACCAACTTAAATCTACAGAGGCAGTGGGTGCAGAGCACCACTGCCTAGCCCAATGAGTCTTATATGTTGGAACGTGCGGGGGCTTGGGATCCCCCGTAACGTTCTTGCCTTGACCGATTTGGTTAAGGACAAGCACCCAAAAATGGTTTTCCTACTTGAAACAAAGAAGTCGAGTGAAGAGATGGAAGAAATAAAAATCAGGTTGGGTATGCAAAACTCCTGCTTCGTTGATAGTGAAGACAGGAGTTATGGACAGATGATGTTACCATCTCGGTACGTTCTCAGTCGATCCACCACATCCACTGCAATGTGGATCTTTCCGAGGGAGGGGACCCTTGGACCTTTACTGGTTTTTACGGCGATCCAGTTCGAACGGAGCGCCATAATTCTTGGGAGCTTTTAAAGCGACTAAAGCCAAGTAATTCTGCCCCATGGCTGGTGGCGGGTGATTTCAACGCCATTAGCGGTGCAGAAGAGAAGGAAGGAGGCCGGAAAGTCACGTTCGGGCAGATAGAAGACTTCCAGTCGGCCATTGACTTCTGTGACCTTAGAGACCTGGGCTCTAATGGTTGTCCTTTTACGTGGAGCAACAATCATGATGAAGAAACCTTTATCAGAGAAAGACTTGACAAAGCATTTGCAAATTTGGAATGGCGAACCAAGTTTGGCAATGCAAGGGTGAACAATCTGATCACCACTACATCGGATCACAATCCGGTGGAAATACTTTTCCAACCAGTGCCTCAAACTCAGAACATGGGCCCGAGACGCTTCCAATTCGAATCCTGCTGGTTGAGAAATCAGGAATTGGGTACCTTTGTTGAAGAACACTGGATGCAATCCCCAATAGGGACGTTCATGGAGAAACTGGAAAATTTGAGTTTAAATCTCAAACGATGGGAGAAAGACGTTTTTGGTAATGTCAACCAGAAGCTAAAGCGTCTCAAAATTGACTTGGCAAGGCTGGAGAAAAGAAGGCAAACCCAAATAATACTTGATCAGAAGCGGGTTCTTAAAAACCAAATCAACGAGTTGTTGATTTCAGAAGAACAACTTTGGAAGCAACGTTCTCGAATCCAATGGCTTAAAGAGGGAGATCGGAACACCCGTTTCTTCCACCATAAAGCCTCGACGAGAAGAGCCCGCAACCAAATTACGGGAATTGAAGACCAGGACGGAACCTGGAATACCGAAGACGGAAAAGTTGTTAAGATTTTGGAAGAGTACTTCACAGAATTATTCGCCTCCAACAACCCTTCCCAGGAAGAAATTGAAGGCCTCATTCAATATGTTACAAGTCAAGTCCCGGAAGATCAGAGCAGCTGGCTTGATCGAGACTACACGAAGGAGGAAGTGGAAGAAAGTCTAAAACAAATGGCTCCTACCAAAGCACCTGGTATAGATGGTTTCCCTGCCCTCTTTTATCAGAAATTCTGGAGCGTAATTGGAGATGAGGTATGTGGCTATGTTTTAAGCATTCTTAATGGCACCACTGATCCCCATGACATCAACCACACTATTTTGGCTTTAATTCCAAAAATAAAGCAGACAAGGAAACCGGCAGATTTCCGGCCTATCAGTCTTTGTACAGTTATTTACAAACTGATTACAAAGACCATGGCCAATAGGCTGAAGAGACTTCTTCCGGGAATAATTTCAGAAACTCAGTCTGCGTTTGTCCCGGGTCGGTTGATAACCGACAATGTGCTGACGGCTTTCGAACTCTTGCACACAATGAAATATCGGAAAAATTGGAAACAGGGCTACCTAGCTCTAAAAATTGACATTAGCAAAGCCTATGACAGAGTAGAATGGTCATATCTAAAGGCTGTTTTGGAGAAGATGGGTTTTGGTCAAAAGTGGATTAATCTAGTGATGAAGTGTATATCCACAGCGACCTTTTCAATCAATTATAGAGGCAGGCCTATGGGTTTTATTAAACCGCAACGAGGAATTCGTCAAGGTTGTCCGCTCTCTCCGTATCTATTCCTGTTTTGTGGGGAGGCTCTCTCGCAGTCACTCACGAAGTTTTGTAACGATGGTTTGTTGTCGGGTCTATCCGCGTCAAGAGGGGGCCCTACTATCTCCCATCTCTTTTTCGCGGATGACAGTTTGTTGTTTACTCGTGCTAATACAGAGGAGATTACAAGATTGAAAGACCTACTACACGTCTACGAAAAAGCAACGGGACAACAAATAAATCTACAAAAATCAGCTGCAGTATTCTCAGCAAATACTCCTCCAGAGCAGCAAGTCCAGCTCGCCAATTTATGTGGTGTTAAACTAGAATCCCTGCACGAGCGCTACTTGGGCCTTCCTACAATGATAGGGAAAAAGAAAATGGCGAACTTTCAGCATATTATTGAAAGAATAGCAGCAAATCTCAACAATTGGAAAGAAAATTTTCTATCCTTTGCAGGTAAAGAAATTTTGATAAAATCAGTAATTCAAGCTATTACAAGTTACACAATGTCTTGCTTTTTACTTCCACAAGAATTGTGCCAGAAAATAGAAGCTCTTATTTCATCTTTCTGGTGGGGAAAGAAGAACAAATCAAAATGCATTCATTGGATTGCGAAAGAGAAGATGAAGCTCCCAAAAGCAAAAGGAGGATTACATATAAGGGACTTGAGGAATTTCAATATTGCTTTACTCGCAAAACAATCTTGGAGATTCCTTTTCAACCCCCAGTCATTGGTAGCCCGAGTTTTTAAAGCAAAATACTACCCAGATACTACGCTGCTCAAAGCAAAAGCAGGAACAAATTGTTCCTTTGCTTGGAGAAGCATAGTGGCTGGGAAGAAGATCATTAAGCAAGGGTCCATTTGGTCAATCGGAAATGGTGAACAGCTAAAAGTCTACAAAGACAGATGGATTCCCAGACCAAGCTCCTTTAAAGTTGTTTCGCTGGTTAAATTTGATCCCAACCTAAGGGTTTCGGATTTGATAGATGAAGACACACATACCTGGAATATATCAGCTCTCCGAACGCACATGCAACCAGTTGATATTGAAGAAATTCTCCGTATTGCTCTTCCTCCAAGCCCCGAACCCGACTGCCTGACATGGCACTACGAGGAAAACGGAATTTATTCGGTTAGATCCGGATACAAAATGATGGAAAGAAGAGAATTGAATTTGACAACTAGCTCCTCAGAAGATAGTTCCTGGTGAAAGAAATTTTGGCAACAAAACATTCCCAAAAGATATCTCTTTCCAATTTGGAGGAGTATGCACAGGGGTCTCCCAACAAGAACAAACCTGAGGAGAAGAGGGATAGAAGTTCCTTCGAAGTGTCCGATCTGCGGAATAGAAGACGAATCTGAGATCCACTTGTTCAGCCGATGTAAAGTTGCGAAGGAGATGTGGGAAGGTCTTATTCAGATCCCTAACGGAATCAGTCCGGCGGCCCCCTTTTTGATATGGTTTCCGGCGGTATTTGATTATCTGAACAAGGAAGACAGATTAAAACTTTGCTTGGGAATTTCATCAATTTGGTACAACAGAAATCAAATAATACATCACAAGCAAAGGAAATCGGGGAATCAGCTAAGAGATGAAATTTTATCACACTTAGCTTTTTTCAAATTGAACATGCAGGTTAGCAAGGGCTCAGATCCGGCTCAGATTCACCCTCCTCCGGCGAAGAATTGGTCAAAGCCGCCTCCAGGTTGGCTCAAGATCAACTCAGATGCAAGTTGGAATCAAGAGACACAGCAGGCAACCGCCGGAGTGGTCATTAGAGACGAGAATGGCCTCCTCATCGCCGGAAAGGGAGTTCACATCCCATTTGTTGCAACGCCAAGAGAAGCAGAAGCCCTGGCGATTTAGGAGGGAGTAAAAATGGTGAAAGATATGGATCTCTGATTCAAAGACTCTTGTTGATCTCTGGAACAAGATGAGAAATGAAGAGAGAGAAAGCTCAACCATTTTCAGAGAAGAAGATGAAACGGAAGTGGAAGACAACTCCCGAAGCAAAAGAGTTCTCTCTCGCTGCTCGAGACTTCTAGGAGACTCCACCGCATTCACGGTGAGCTACACTCCACGAGGCACTAACTCAGTTGCACACGTGGTAGCTCAAAAGGCCGTCCATTTCGGCTACTCTTTCAGCTGGTTTTATGAGGATCCGGGTTGGATCAAACATGTAATTGATTTGGACATTTTGGGCCTCGGCCCGTAATAAAAATCCATGATTTGATGCTCAAAAAAAAAAAGATGTTAATCTGAGCTGAAAGGGTAAAAGACACTTTCACTCAATCTAGTTTCATTGAAGAACACTTTCACCCCCTCTAGTTTCGAAAAGGACACTTTCACTCTTTCAGTGTGTCGAACTTCAAAATAATTTACACTCTCTGACTCTAACGCCATTAGTCAAAAAGATTTTGGTCTATCAATAAAATAATTTTAGAGACCAATTCGACCCCGATATCATGCAAAAAGTATAATATAACGTTAGGTAATGCCTATAATTTTCATAACATGAGGGACAATTTATCTCAAAAATTATTTTAATTGACGGTTGGCAATCCCTGACTAAAAGTATAACGATATGGTGGCGTAGATCACTTACAGTTCAGCACACTAAAGGGGTGAAAGTGTCATTTTCGAAACTAGAGGGGGTGAAAGTGTCCTTCATTAAAACTAGAGGGGGTGAAAGTGTCTTTCACCCGAGCTGAAATGGTGAGATCGTGGAGCATCTTTTATTCAGTTCGTGAATCTAATCATTTTTTTTTGTTTGTTTTTTAGAAATTGAATCTCTTCATTGAATAGTTGGTCTATTATTAAATTGTTGATTTCCTCACGTTTAGACCGAAATATATATTTTATAATCCCCTCCGCAATATTAACGGTATCATAGAAGCAATTGATTAGAGTTTTTCAAAACAAAAACAAGAAGCAATTGATTTCGAAGCACAGAGAGATCAGGTGATGGAAGGAGAGAAACTACAAATTTGAACGGCCCTGATCGTCCGCTGGAGAGGCTGCAGGGACTTTCCCTCATCGACAAGAAGGACAAGCAGCTGTCTTAGGCCAGCCACAATCGACCTCTTTGACTTTCCATAATGATAATGAAATTTTGGCGGTGGTTGAAAGAACTGTGATTCTCCCAAGTCTTCCCGTCGCTTTCACTGTACGGTAATACGTCACATTGGTCCTTCCATTATCTGTGGCTCTAGGTCTTCCACTTTCCGTGATAATTTCCCTTAGATCTAAAACATGTCACTTTTTTGGGGTTTGCTGGGTTGTTCAATTGGTTTGGTAACCTAGGTTTTGATTTTGATTTTACAAGGTTGTCATCTTTCCAGTATTGGTGGGTCTCTTAATATATTTTTGATGTTGTTAATGTTTGACGTTTTTTGATCTGGGAATCAACCATTTTCAGCTTTAGTCAATTCCATTGAATCTATCTCTGATTTATGGGTCTAGAATCATTTGTCTGTGCATTACCCTTTCACCAGATATTCTGAATCAAGTGTAGAATGACTTAAAGTTTGAACCCTTTTGGGTTTGCCTCTCTTATTTTCTATTATTTCAGCAGATTTTATTGAGAAGAAATTTCAGAAGCTGGCCTTCACATAGTAAAGATGACTATCGGGAGCCCGGATCGAGGAAGAGAGGAGAGGTCACGTGAAAGTAGGCAAGTCCTAGACGATATATCGCCTCTGTTGCCTACGAAGCATGATCAGGGTTCTGGTTTGGATGAGTTTGATGGGGCTTCCTTTACTGGGGCAGTGTTCAACTTGTGTACCACAATCGTTGGTTCTGGGATCATGGCATTGCCCGCGACGATGAAAGCATTGGGTGTTCTCCCTGGGATTGCCATGATCGTATTTATGGCCTTCCTTACAGATGCTTCAGTTGAATTCCTGCTTAGATTTACCAGAGCAGCGAAAAAAAATTCATATGGAGGCGTCATGGAGGATGCATTTGGGTCGTTTGGGAGAATCACTTTTCAGACATTTGTTACATTCAATAACATTGGTGCACTTATTGTGTTTGTGATTATTATAGGTAAGACTTGATTGAAACTTCATACTTCTTCTCTTCCGGCCTTTTAAACTTCTTCTCATAGTCATCTTTCATGGAGAGGAATCAATTTTGTCTTCCATATAATGTTCACTGTTTGGTAAATGTTATTGTTAATCTATCAGTTGTATGTGACTTGTGGGTTTCTCTTAATTGTGTGAGTGCTTCTATGTTTAAAACTAATTTGTTTTCGGCATGTTTTGAAGGTGATGTGCTTTCTGGAACAAATTCAAGTGGAGTTCACCATTTTGGCGTATTGGAAGGATGGTTTGGGGTAAACTGGTGGAATGGGCGCACTTCTGTTCTTCTTTTCACAACTATTGCAGTATTTGCTCCATTGGTATGCTTAAAGCGAATAGGTCAGTCCCTTTCCGCAGATTTTTCGGGAATTGATGTGCTTGATGGTTGAAGTCATTTTTTTTACATGCCATCTCTTGTTAGCGTTCATAGCTTCATCGAGGAACATTGAGTAGCCAAATTTTGTCTGGAATAATAAGAGTTCTCTCCCCACACATCACTTTCTTATCCAGCTGGGGAGACTTGTTGTTTTGCGTCGGATACCACTGTTTTACAAAGTTGCATCTCGTTGATAATGCCAAAAGAGAGAGGGAAGGAGGGAATAGCTTGTTTTTTGAACGAATGACCGCATGAGTACATGACCCCATTCCTCTATCAGTTTATTCCTATTTAAGAATTCTTCTTGATTGATGATAAGAGCTAAAAGGATTTGTGGTGAAAAATATTAGAGCTAATTCTTTGCTTTAAGTTCCGGTTGTATGAGATGTTTTTGTGTTAGTAGTCTTCCGAGATGTGGCCATTATAGGTTTTCTTGCATTGTTTTCAGGTAAATATTACTGTCTCACCTTCTGGCATTGTAATTTGGTCCTCATTGTTGTGTTCCATTGTTGCAGATTCACTGAGATATACCTCTGCCGTATCACTTGCTCTGGCAGTTGTGTTCCTCATTATTACAACAGGAATTTCCATTATCAAGTTGATAAATGGAAGTTTGATAGTGCCCAGATTTCTCCCGGATATTACTGGCTTTGCATCGTGCGTGAATCTATTAACCACAGTCCCCATGCTTGTCACTGCATACATCTGCCACTACAATGGTATGAAGATATTTAACTTTTTTGTAACAATTTATTGTCGAAGCCTTTCGTCTCTACTGTTAGTGATGCAGGGAGATTCCTATGGAATCGATGAGCATGTGGACTGTCACTTCTGACACAAAATTCAGAGTCGTTTGTCTTATTCAGTGGATAGAGTCAGGATTCTATATAGCACTTTTCCTATAGCACTTTTGTTGCGATCCTGACACCTCATCGCGAAAAAATTCTACAGATGTGGACTCTCTATTTATTCAAATCTTGTGTTTTAGAATAACTCCGTTAAGCATTTTCTGTCGTATTATTTTCTTTTTATTTTCTTCCCCAATCCTAGAATCCACATCCCCCATCTTTTTGCCCTCTTTAGAAAAAAAAATTTCAAGTTTCAACACATCAAAAAAGAAGTTCTAACTAGTAAAAATTCATAATCAGTAAGTTCTAGTTGGAACTTACTAGAAATTCATATGAGGTGAAAATTCAGTTTTCACCAACAGGTAAAGTTCATATGCAGTGAAGGCAATACGTATCTATGGAGTTAATGGACAAGAAAAAAAGAAGTGATTGAATAAACGACATAATAAACACTTGAAGAAATAGAAAAACAATAGTAGGAAATAATTAAGGTGTCGTGATTTCTTTGGATGAAATTAGTAACGGATTTGTCATAAAATACATTTTGGATAAATGGAGAGTCCAGATACGCTGGGTTTCTTTTTTTTTGATGAGGTGTCACGATCGCAACAAAAATGCTACTAAATGCTATAGAGAAGCCGGACTCCTCTGGACAATGGATGTACAAAAACATGTAAACAAAAGGCTATGCTATAAAAGGAAGATCTCCTAAGATCTGATCCTTAATCAGTGATAGTAATTACAGAATACCATATACAGTTGTACCGATGTATTTTCCATTTAATGCCTCCGTCCCAAAATAATGGTCTGAGTGGACTTCACAAATTTTAAGAAGATGATTTTGACTTCGTAAATTTACTATATTGTCCTTAGTCGAAAATGTAGGAAAGAGAAAAAGGTATGCAAGGAAGTAAAGTGGAAATGTGGGCTAGTTTTTTGAAGTATGACAATTATTTTGGCACTTCTCTTTAAGGAAAGTAGGACAGTATAAATAGGACGGATGGAGTATTCAACTGTAAAATCTCCGGTACTTGATACCCAAATGATGATTGATTATGACACTCCTCCTCAAATTAATGAATGGTTGTTCTCCATTCCAAGCTTGCTGATGATAGAGCGAAATGCAGAACCACTCAAGCCTTTAGTTAACACATCTGCAAGTTGACCATTGGTTGACACAAATGTTGTACAAATCAGCCTACTATCCAACTTTTCTTTCATAAAATGTCTTATCCACCTCCACGTGCTACGCGGTTTCATGTTGCACAGGATTACATGCAATACTGGTTGCAGACTTGTTATCACAATATAACTTCATAGGCCCTTTCAAAACAATCCTCAAATTTTCCAAAATTACACTCAATGTAATAGCTCTAAACTCAGTCTCTGCATTTGATCGTGCAACTACATTATGCTTCTTGCTCCTCCATGTTACTAAATTGCCTGCGAGATATGTACAATATTCTGAACTCGATCTTCTATCATCAATTGATACAGCATAATCTGAATTTGTATATTCTTCCAGTGTAAACTCGTTCCCTCTTTAACACCACCTTTCCTGGATTACTTTTCAAGTATTGTAAAATTCGATGTGCAGCTCGAAGTTGCTCTTCTTTTGGATTGTGCATAAACTGACTCACGACTCTAACAACCTAGGCTATGTCAGGTCAAGTATGAGAAAGATGAATAAGCTTACCAATTAGTCTCTCATGGGGTTCTCTGTTAATGATCGTATCTTGTGGCGCTTCTGAGAGCTTATGGTTATGCTCACTATGTGTTTGCATAGCTTACAACCTAGATTTCCTGTATAAGTTAGTAAACCCATAACGTACTTCAGTTAAGATATAAAGATCTCATGTCGTGAGTGATACATAAGTTTTCTCACAAACCTCAACAATGTTAATATCCCAAAAAAGTCTCCTTAGCTTTGGCAAGCAAAGAGTGGTAATGTTAGAATATGTGTCTTGAATCAAAGGTCGGCAAAAGCAATTTGTTTCCTTGTTGCGTTTGAAAACGTTTGGATTACTTTGGCAGCAAGTTTTAGGGTCCTAGGTCTATGAATAGAGGCTAGGTCGTGGCTTACTTGTGTGGTGTACAAATCAGTATTCTCTCTCAATAACATCGGGTCTTGGCTGTGGAGGTAGTTAGTGAATTCATTAGGGAATCCGTTAGCGAACCACATTAAATTTGTGCATCGTTCTTGATTATTCATTTATCCGAGAAAGTATCTTAATCGAGCAAGTTCTCTGATCTCGAACTCTAGCAATAAGCATCTTTTTAATGCCTCAATTTCTTGCCGTTACTATTATGTCATCCACATAAACTAATAAAGCCGTAACTCCCCCTGAAGAATGTTTGATGAATAATGTTTGATCACCTTGAGTCTGTTTGTAACCTAAAGTTTTCACTACTTGTGCGAACATGCCAGACCAAGCTCTAGGACACTGTTTTAAGCCATATATGTTTTCTTAAACTTACGAATTTTATTCTTGCCCGTCTCAAGTCCTGGAGGAACCCCCATGTAATTCGTCGAGATCACCATTTAAAATCACTTTCTTTACATCGAACTGCTGCTAATTCCAGCCACAATTAGCTGCTAAGGATGATGAGATTCTCACAGTATTCATCTGGCAACTTCTGCAAATGTTTCAAGATAACCAACACCATAGGTCTCAGTGTATCCTCTAGCTAATAGTCTTGTTTTATATCTTTCAAGCGACCTATCTGCTCTGTAGTTCACGGTGAAAGCCCATTTAAAACTTATTTGTTATAAAGTTGCGGTTTTGAGCAAGAACGATAAATGAATAATCAAGAACGATGCACAAATTTAATGTGGTTCGCTAACGGATTCCCTAATGAATTCACCAACTACCTCCACAGCCAAGACCCGATGTTATTGAGAGAGAATACTGATTTGTACACCACACAAGTAAGCCACGACCTAGCCTCTATTCATAGACCTAGGACCCTAAAACTTGCTGCCAAAGTAATCCAAACGTTTTCAAACGCAACAAGGAAACAAATTGCTTTTGCCGACCTTTGATTCAAGACACATATTCTAACATTACCACTCTTTGCTTGCCAAAGCTAAGGAGACTTTTTTGGGATATTAACATTGTTGAGGTTTGTGAGAAAACTTATGTATCCCTTAGACAAATTTTTGTATGACACAAAGTAACTTTAGTGTTAATCATTTTCTGCTATATTGATAGAACTTACAATAGACTCATTTGGTGATGGACCGGCCACTGCTAATGGCAGATTTGGTTTTGCATAGGTGGGAGTAATGGAATGTCAAGAAAAAATAAGTTTTATCCTTATCTCCCATGGTTGGTATCTCCTTTCCCCATTTGGGAAGTTTTTTCACCTTCCAGACAAGTTACATCAACAAAACAAAGAATCTTTTTTTGGAGGATGATAACAGATCAGCAAAACAAAGAATCTTTTTTTGGAGGATGATAACACTTGCATCCTTTTTCTCTAGAAGGATATCCAACAAAAACACACACAAGAGCCCTTGGATCAAGCATCTCACGTTTGTTTGAGTGAATGTGGACAAATGATACACACCTAAATACTCTAGAAACTAGGCAATTATCTGCTTTGAATTTAGAGAAAAATTTAAAAAACAGTTCTATTGGGCTGCTGTAATCGAGAACTCAGTTGGAGATTGAATAATCAAATGAGTAGCTAGTAAGACGACTTCTCCCCAATAATTTTTTGAACTTTTTTTTTTGGAAAAGAAGGACTAAGTTATAGCTAAAAGATGACCGTTTTTCGCTCCGCAATTGCATTCTGTTGGTGTGTGCTTACACAAGATGACTCGTGAATAACACAGTTCTTTATGAAAAATGATGACAACACTTAATCAAAATAATCTGTAGCATATCTGATTGGACCCATTTATCTCAACCCCAAATTATTGGAAGGAAGAGGGAACATTTGACTTGATTTCAAGAGAAAAATCCACGATACTCCATTGCAATCAATAAACGAGACGAACCTACGAGCTCGGACAAGGTCCCAAATCATCACTGTGAATTAGAGGAAAGGGTGTGGGAGCCCAAGAGGTACTAACTGGAAGAGAAAAATACTTATGTTTGACAAGTTCACAATCATTGCAGTGAAGTACACCCAAATCAGTTCCCTCTAACAAGTCAGGGAATATGCCTTAAAGAGTAGTGAAAGAAGGATGACCAAGACGAAGGTGATGCAACCATATCATCTTATTAGGTAGAGAAGAATCTGAATAGAGGTTTTAGTGCTTTCCTCCCCACCAATTTCTTCAACAAAGTAAAGTCCCCTAGCAAATCCAACACCCAACCCTGTGCTTTGGTCAAGAAATTTACAAAGTGCGGATGAAAAAAGTTCCATAAAATTGAAGTCATTTGTAAGCTTGTGAACTGAACTAGATTAGTAGTCTTGCTGATGACTCTATCCACTTGACCAGCAATCGTAACCAAAGTTCCATTAGTAGTCGCAATTTCTTATTGCTAGGACATGATAAGAACAAAACCAGAGTTGGAAGAAGTTATACGATCAGTAGTCCCATAATCTATTATAG
Source organism: Linanthus parryae (assembly GCA_023055425.1). Classification (NCBI taxonomy): domain Eukaryota; kingdom Viridiplantae; phylum Streptophyta; class Magnoliopsida; order Ericales; family Polemoniaceae; genus Linanthus; species Linanthus parryae. The sequence continues at coordinate 17,464,128 of JALGPY010000012.1, read as the reverse complement.
TGCACAGGGATTAGAATTACCCGATAAAGATAGTGAACAGATACTTGACAAGCTAGCATCATTTCCCATTGTTCGTAAGAGGCGTCTTAGCTTCTTGATCTCTTCCTTACAGAATTCAGGTTGCTGCCTTGATAATTCAACTTTTGCTCCGTGAAATTTCCAACACATCTCCCTTGTGTATCACAACTTCTTAAAATGAGTACACCATAAAGAGTCTCAATTATGATCCTCCCCTAAGCCATATTTTCCCTCTTATTGTGCTGGAATAAGCATTTAATTGCTTCTGGCCGACAACAATGCTGTCAGCCATTACAGAGACTTGGGAGTTAGAAGATCTAGGCTTGAAACACAGGCCAAAGAAAGCTTCTGGAAAAGCATCTCCCCCTTTGCTTCCTGAAAGCTGCTGTGAGACGGCCGAAACTGTCTGAAAAGTCAATAAATTTAATGTTTCCAAACGCACTAAAAACTGCATTTGCTATCGAAAAGCAGATGTGCTGGCAGCAGAAACATTCCCAAACTGGCTGTATAAACCCGTGGCCCCATTTTGCAGGTTTAAACTTGCACCTCAGTGCAGGATTTAACCTGCACATTTTTGCTATCGATATTTTGTTTACGTAGCCATGAAATAAGAAACTCTTTATGTTCTTACTTAGCCTTGAAGAAAGGTAGTTTTGAGGTTACACTGGTCTTTTAGACCTTAGGGAAACTGCTTTGTTTTCACACTATAGATATGGCTCTTGCAGGCTGCCTCTAGGTAGATTATTTGTATTGAACCCGTTCAGGAATACAAACTGAGAGTTCTCTTGGTTTATAACCAAAGAAACCCAGTGTGTCTGTAATTCCCACTTAATTTTACTAGTCTTGTTTCCATCTCAGAACCCCCTCCTGAGGCGTACCTTTGGACCTATAGCAGCATTAGATCACAGGTTCCCAACCTGTGCTGCATTAGTTAGGGTATCCCCATTCAGTTTTCCATCAAATCAAGATGCTAGTACAAGAAGATTTCCACGTAGGGTATCTGCACACAGTTTTACCACAATGCATACTACCGAGGTGAACCAGGGTTGCGGATATGCTTATTCTAGTTGGGTGAATTTGCACCCCCAAATTGTGAAGTTAGCAATCTGAATGTATTCGTAGCTACCTTCTGAGAAGGTAAAACATTTCGTTTGCAAATGAATTCAGGGGAATTGCAGTTCACAACACGGAAGTTGTGAAGGCATGGTTAGTAAAGCAACTATTCATGTTTTACGATGTATCTTCTAAAATCAATGAACAATCTGTGCATCTCGTTAGATGCTTACTTGAAGAAATATCAGTTGTGGTATCTCAGGATTAGTTAATGTAAAATCATACAAGTCTACTCATATTGCATGCTACCTGACTTGTTCCCTGTTCCGTTTCACATATCATGCATGTCTAAGTTCTGTAATTATTGGAGCTGTTTCGATATCCATTATGTAATGTGCCTAGAATTTTTCTCATGATCCTGGTCAGCCCCAAATATGCTCTTTTATTCCTTCATATTGTTAGGGGCGTATGGTTTACTTGTTATTTTGGGTAAGTAAAGATTACCTTACCTCTGATTGGACGGATAGTGAACTATATGGCTCTCATGTAGCAGTCCATGTTACAGAAGTAAATACTGCTATCACACTGAAGGAGTTCTTATTACCTGCATGAAATTATAATAGTTGAAGGCATTCACTGCAAATCCACTATTCAGAAATAATGTTTCAGATTAATGTCAGACACCACAAAATATTATGAGTTGGATCAGGGTGATAATTCCACTTCAGCAGCCAGGCTCAGACCCTGATGAAAAACATCAAGTTTAAATCACAAGCGGGGTAGTTTGAAATTTTGACGCTTTATTTGAAAGGGCTTAAACTAAATCCTGATATTTTGTGATATTTCTGCAGTGCACTCTATTGACAATGAACTTGAAGGCAACACGAAAATAAAAGAGGTTGTCAGATCCTCTCTTACACTGTGCTCAAGTGTGTATGTGATTGCAAGCCTGTCTGGATACCTCCTATTCGGTGATGGAACTCTTTCTGATGTGCTCGCCAACTTTGATGCTGACCTCGACATTCCTTATGGCTCCCTGCTTAATGATGTTATCCGTGTCAGCTATGCTGTCCATCTCATGCTCGTCTTTCCTGTTATTTTCTTCCCCTTACGGTTAAACCTGGACGGCCTCCTATTCCCCTCTGCAAGGCCTTTGGTGGAGGACAACCTCAGATTTGGATCAATTACAGTTGGACTCATTGGAATCACCTTCTTGGGGGCAAATTTCATACCCAGCATTTGGGATGCCATCCAGCTCTTTGGCGCAACTTCAGGTGTTTGCATTGGCTTCATATTTCCAGCTGCCATCGCTCTCAGGTAAATTTATTTCCATCTTTGAAGCAATTAGCTATTTCTTTTGAGGTTGAACTTTCAAAGTTTGTTGTTCAGAAGTCTTCCTGACTAGGCCTGAAATCTATAAAGAATAGAAAAGCTTCATTAATGAATAGTGAAAATCAAAATGCATGCTAGGCCTGAATTCTGAGGCTACAACAGAAGGCAGTTGTTGTTACTAATCAAGAAGAACGATGAAAAACAAAGAACAAGACGAAGAAGAACACACAATGATTTAACGTGGTTCAGACTAGCTACGTCCACGGCCAAAACAACCCTATTTATCGATGAGAGACCAATACAATCAACCACACTATTGGAAGCCACGAACCTAACCCTATATATAGGCTAGAATTCAGACTTTTGCCCAAAGAAACGGGGAAACCATTCCAAATCGAACAAGGAAACAACGAAAACCGCCCCAGACCAAAGTGTTCGCACGAACACATTCGTACGAACACTTTTGGTGTTCGCACGAACAAACAGACAACCCCAGTTTTGCCGCTTCGATCTTGCTTCCTTGCTTCGCCATTGCTTCGACCGTATGTTAGCTAGGTACTTTTGAATCACCAAAACCAAATAAATCTCCACCTTGATTCAAATACCCTAGCAACCAATCCAATTCTATCATCAATCCAATCAACCAATCAAATGTATTCCCAAAATTGCGGTTTTGGAATACATCCTCTATGCGCCACAACTAAGCGGGTCTTCGCGTCTCATTAAACGCATAGACTTGTGTGTCTCAACCAACACACCACTAATGCACAATGACCACTAATGCACAACGACACAATGCAGCTCCCCAATACCATCCCAATGACACTTGATGATGAAAGTGCCTATCAATTGATCCAAGTCATGCCAATTGCGCCGCCAAAGAACCCCACCAATGCGCAAACCGATACACGCCCAATAACGTGCCAACAATCAATGCGTGCACAATAACACACCGCCAAACAACACATGCCCAATAACATGCAACCAACCAATCAGCGCTCAATAACGCGCTACCAACCGTGTGCCACAAGACACGCGTCCATGCTCCTACGCCTGGAGCCCAAGCCGTTCACACCGGGCCTAGAGAATAAAGTCGTCCTCGGACTTTGTCCCTCCACCTTGAACGGCAGCATACCTTGCAGATCCTTTGTTCTTGGGACGATTCCGCTTCCAGTGACCATTCTCACGACAAAACGCACAGACGTCCGATGGTAAGTCGGATCTACCATAGTTTCGATGTCCACCCTTACCCTTTCCACACTTGACCATGAATGCGCCACCATCATGATCTTCAATCTTTGTCGTCTTGTGCCTCATTTTCCTCGTGTGCAACGCCGAACAAAATTCCTCTAGGGTTATCGTCTCCTTCCCAACAACAAACGATTGGGCGAAACCCTCACAAGGAGGCAGAGACACCAACATCACTCACATTCTCCTTACTATTGCGAAATTCAAGCAAAATAGTGTTGATATTGTCTAGATGATCACCAATACGCTTACCTTCCATCATTCGTATACCGAACAACAGTTGCTTCAACATCAGTTTCGTGGCCACATATTTCTTCGCGTAGAGCTCCTCCAACTTTATCCATAAGCCCGATGTTGTATCCTGATCTGTGACTCCAGTGATCACATCGTCCGCGAGGCACAACATGATCGTTGCATGCGCCTTCTCCTCCATCTTCACAAACGCCGGTGTGGTTGTATCAACGCCCGATTTGTTAGCTAGAGGCAATCACATATCTTGTTGCTTCAACAAAGCACACATCTTGATTTGCCACAAGCTAAACCCATTCTTCCCATCAAAACGAACAATCTTCAACATGTTCGACATCACTCCTCGCTAAATCCAAAACCTGGCTCTGATACCACTTGTTAGGAATCAAGAAGAGCGATGAAAAACAAAGAGCAAGACGAAGAAGAACACACAATGATTTAATGTGGTTCACTAGTTTTGAGACTAGCTACGTCCACGGCCCAAACAACTCAATTTATTGCTGAGAGACCAATACAATCAACCACACTATTTAAAGCCACTGGAATTTGTGCCCAAAGAAACGGAGAAACCATTGCAAATCGAACAAGGAAACAACGAAAACCGCCCCAAACTAAAGGGTTCACACGAACACGTTCGTGCGAACACGAACACAAAAGTGTTCGCACGAACATATAGACAACCCGGTTTTGCCGCTTCGTTCTTGCTTCGCCGCTTCACCCGAATGTTTAGCTAGGTACTTTTGAATCACCAAAACCTAACAGTAGTTATATCGAATAGGGGGAGGAGAATGCTCACTAGTCTTCCTGACTAGGTAATGCTCAGAGTGCAGTGTAGCGCTGTCAATCTTTAGTAACACGACAAAATGACTGAACCATTATGCATTACTGCTCAAAGAGACTCATTATTTGCGCAGGGGAACTGCCTCGCTGTACCACCATATAGAAGCAGTTAAAGATACAACACAGATGATAATGTTTGACCGGAAAGACTCTTGGGCTTGGTTCTACGTAGTATTCTATGCCGGCCATCTCTAGCAATAGGCAATAAGGCTGTCTTGCAAACTTTTGAAAATTGGATGCTCCTCCCAAGTGGAAGCCTTAGGCAGTGTGTATTGAGCTGCCTAGGGGAAGAGCGTCTACGGTTAAATTGTAAATTAATAATTTCCATGTAAAATCTATTCCAGACCTCAACTCAAAACAGACACCTGCTTGGTATCTTCCCCCGCTAGAGGTGGTCACAATTTCTCAAAGCAGACACCTGAAAAAAAAAAACAACTTGACTATAGAAAAAGGATTTCGGTTATTTGGATTTTATTAGGCATTTTTTTTTAACTGACAAATGATTCCTTATACTAACTCGGCTAAGGTAAAGTGCCGCTTTCCTACAGGAAGGTGCTACATTAAAAGCTTGTTCTATTAAAAAGTAATTGAAGAATTGATTCTTAATCCTACAGCGTGTGAACTCATGAAATGTTTATCTTCACTTTTGTACGTATGGCTTTTACAGAAGAACGGAATTACAAACCAAAGTTCAAATTCGTGCTTGTTTGATGCATTGGAATGGGATAAGAATTGTTGGGAATTGATCATGTAGACGTATTCTTACTTCAGCCCGTATTCCCTTGATTTTCCTGTTGGAAAACCATTGTCAATACTTTCATATGTGATTGTTAAATATGCTTCCATATATAAACTCTTGGGAGTAACAACTTCTCTATGGTACTTCAGGGACCGATATGGCATTTCAACTAATAGGGACAGGATCTTGTCTATCTCCATGATTGTCCTTGCTGTGTTTTCAAGCCTGGTGGCGATATGCTATGATGTATATGCCCTGTTCCTGAACAACCCAGTTCCAACCAACTGAGCTTATTCCTCGGGTTTTTAAATTCTTCCTAAGAGGCTTAGCTAAGAAGATGTGTTCTGGATACAACTCGTGGTCTGTTTAAGTTCAAATGCAATAAAGGCAGACCCTGCCAGGTATCCATAATTGCTGTTGTGTGTTGTGTAAAAGGTGGATACAAAAATCCCTATGTTCCATCCCTTGTGTACATAAGTCATCCAAAATAATGTACACTATTATGTATATTATGTATAGTATATTTATGAAATTACATCCATGTTTTGTTCATTCTTTTCATACTGGCACCGCGATGGAAGGTTGATATTTGACATCACTTTGTTATTGGCCGTTACATATGGGTATTACTACTATGCTTTTAACATTAGCGAGATTTTGTATCATACTACTATATGTCAACGGCTTGACTAAACAGTAGTTAGCTGTGGTTGACAATAATGTGCAAGAGGTGCCTTACATGGATTTGTGTGAATCCTACTGCTACTGTAGGAATGAGGATTAAATTTGTTTTTGAGGAATACAAGTACTTGCTAATTCTTCGGAAAGAGGGTTGCATTATCATTTGATATGTAACCAGGTATTTGTATTATTGTACCCAATGAGGGTGCTTATGATATGTGAACTCATTTTGGTTGACTGACTCTTGATCCAGTTCATTCTCAGCCCAGGTCTATTTCTATAAGAAATCTCAAGAATTTGATTTAGTTGCTTTCTTTTAGGGAAACTTTTGTTAAACGTTGTGTCTGGCCAGCTTGTCTCGATAAATCTAGTTGTTTAGATGGTCATTTCAATCCCCGATAGTCTCTAGGATAGCTGGCGTTCGTGGGGGTTCAAACATACTGTAAGACCTAAGGAGATTGACAGACAATAGGTGATTGATTGATTGATTGTTTAGAGTCCACTTTTCAACTATTACCTCAACGGACTTGAAGTCGCGAGAATGGTATCCCATATGCTGCTGAACTTTTCATTTCAGAAAATTATGGTTGAGTACTCTCTAGCTTGTGGTTGAGTTAGTTGGACACAGACAAGGTTGGGTGTTTGTCCGGGAATCTAGAGTTAAAAGTTTGGAAAATTTAAGGTGTGGCCATTTCGCCTTTTCAGCGGTGAACATGTCAAAAAGGGTGGTCGAGATTGGTTTTTATATCTTCGATGTGGTGTGTAACCTATTGGCTAGAGCAAAAGGAGTATTGGGTGCATTTGACAAAAAATAAATAAATAAAAAAATAAAAAAAAGAGTATTCAGTGAGCTGGGCGTTCAAATAAATAAAGAAAAGGGAAATTCATATAGGCTATCCACCACGGTGTGGTGAGAGTGAGTGATAGAGTAATCTGAATTGTACAATTGTTACATGGATATTGCTGAGAGTAGCATCAGTGGATTACATTGGTACTTGTAGAAATATTTTTATTTCGTAACTATTTTAACTTTTTACAACTCAAATTATAAGAAAAATGATGTGTCATTAGTTCTATTTTTATCATTACTGCATATGACCCTAAAAATGCCGACATAGTTTTCCAAGCCCTGACTGACATAAGCAACCAAATTATAATATCACTCCGTTTCCTTTCTTTCACCCTTTGGGGAAAGCTTGGGAATTAAGAAAAGTGGCCAGTTGACTCTGCTACCCTTGCTGTCCTCCTATCTTTTCTTTATCTGTCCTCCCCTCTCTCCTTGTCTCTCACCTCCTCTCTCTCTAGTTGATAACAACAACACCACCAGTCCACCACCACCACTATCAACATCATAAACTAGCAGATTTCAACAATATATTTATAGAACCAACAGTATAATTACAGATCAAAGAAAAAAATTACAAATTGAAGAAGAGAACGATGAAAAGCTATCCCTGTCTTTTGATTCATCACTCTCTGCACCCAATCACCACCACCACCACTAACACCACACAGTCATCATCGAATGAGAACATAACAGAGAAATTAACATCAGAAGAGGCAGAGACTGGAAAACAGAGGAAGAGAGTAAAGACAACGAAGAACAGATCCGCCCTGGAAAAATAACAGATCTTGAATTAAAAGGGATGGATCTAAAGAGGAGATGCCAGAATAAGAAGAAGAAGAGAATGAAAAGAACATATGCATACCTTGTCACCAGATCTCCGTCGATGGTGATGTACCGCCGTCGAGATGAGCAACAACGACGGGAGGGGAGGATTGTGCGATGTTGAAGACGACGACACCTCATCGGTTCCCCTTCATCTGCCGTCTCTTCTCTCTCTCTCAACCGTCTGCTTCTTTCTCTCTCTATCCTCAAATGTGTGGTCAGTGGTGATAATGAACGGATGACAAAGAAAGTAGTGGGTAGGGTTGTTTTCCAATTAAAGGAAAAAGTGGGTGGGGTTGGATATGTTGAAATGGATGTGGGGTATTAATTGGAAGGGCAAATTCCTCACTGTTCATCATTAAATTTGCCAAAAGAAGAAAGGGGGAGAAAGAAAAGAAACATACCAAAATAGAAAGGGGGAGAAAGAGAAGAAATGGAGTGGTAGTTGCCATAACAAAATGTTTATAAAAGGCTCAATGGATTGAAAATTATAAATTTATTGTTCAAAGTCAGGAATATACATGCTCATTGATACTAATGACTTTGTAAATACATGGATTTAGGTACGTCACGCCATCTTGGCACTGCCACTCATATCGTGTCACGTGGAGCAAAACTTACGGGAGACCACACCCCTTCTGCCTCTAGGGGACTAGCCTCAGGAGGGTGGGTCATGTCATTGACCACACAGGTTGCGCACCCCACGAGTTCTGCACCCAACTTGGACCATGAAATAGTGTCTAGAGTGACACTGCCTCAGGAGAGTGGGCCATGTCATTGACCACACAGGTTGCGCACCCACGAGCTCTGCACCCAACTTGGACCATGCAACAGTACCTAGGGTGACATTGGTCTATACCGCAGAGTGCACACACACCGGGACTAGGGAAGTCCAGTGGAGCAGTTGCTAGGGTAAGGTTCCCCACGACTTCAACCGAGGTGGGGGTCATGGTCCGGTTAGGCGGAGAAAGGTGCTCCGCCGGTGCCTTATAGTAGGAAGGTTGCTGGCAGCAGGTGAATTCGGGACAATATCATGTGTCTGAGGGGATTAGTTGTCACTACCTCGGATGGAGTGAGCTAATGGCCTCCCTTAACTCTCTTTGTGAGTACTCAGGTTACTCTCATTTCATTGTCCTGGTTCCTTCATTCGACCTTTTCCATTGTTTACTTTGCCTCACATCACACTCTATCCAAATCTATCTAACAAATTCTCTTGTACACATTTTGTGACAATGCTGGGGAGAGTATTCTTTGAGAGAAGATGCAAGAGCAGATGGAAGTTCTTTTTGACAGGAGGAAGACTATGAACCATCACGACGACTCTGTGCCTCAGAAGGTTGGAGGAAGCCATCCCAGTTCGGTACATGCGGTCCTCCCACAGTCCTCTCGTATATCCCTCAAAGTCTCTGCCGAAGCAAGGAGCAGTCATACCAGATTCTAGTCCACCTAAGGAACCTCTCTCACAGAGGAAGGGGTGACAGAGGGCCCCAGCCTTTGGATTCAGCGAGACTAAGGGGCTTCATTGTAGAGGGTGAGGTCGCACACTCGAACGTATTTTATGCCTCCTTGGCGGGAAGGGGTCTCATTCCCCCACCTCATTGAACGAAGATGCTCATAGGAAACTCCATTCCATCAGACACTAGTGTGACGCTCTTTGCTCCTATTCGCGCCGCGAGGTCAGAGCCACCGATATTCACTATTGTAGGAATCCCTCCTCCGTCTCATTAGTCTCTACAATGTCTACTGTAGGCTTCACTACTTTCCTTGCCGTTTAAGCACGTCTTGGAATCCTACACTCAATTTTGGTTGCAGGCACAGATGATATCCCCTTCCCCCTGTCACATGAGACTTCTCGACTCATCACATGCCATACGTGCATGTGTGATCTCTGTCCCCGCTGACTTTCCCTAGAACGTACCCGACGGCAAACCTCCCGGCAGGCACTCCAGTGTGCCTTAGTGTTGGTGTATTACCTGGAGGCAATCTTTATTATTGTGACATTTATTTGATGATAAAGACATTTTATTCATTTTTTTTATCTATACGGTTACATGTTGATTCAGTTACGTCCTTGGAATACATGTTGTATTGTTAAATATCCCTACATTAATATTATTGTTAATTAGGATAACTATAATACACCACATGTAGTATGTGTGTAGATTGATATTATATATGAAGTCTAACACATGGGTACGTAATATGAGTAATGACGTACTGGATTAATCCACCGTGAGAACTGTTGGAATAGATGCCCTAGAGGCAATCTAGTTTAGTATGAATTATTTGTGGCTAGAAATTCATTTATTATTTATTGGATATTTAATATAATGAAGTCCTTAGATTTACAATTGTGTTGTTTATCTTAAATATCCCTAGTCAAGTATAATGATTAATGGGACAATCATCTGTAGACTAGTATGGGGTTGGATTTATATGGAGATATCATGATCCAACACATAGGTGTGCATTACGGAATGTTGCACTGGATTGACCCATCTCCGAGAAGGCTACATACATGTTATGTTGAGTCACAAGCGCTTCTCGCGGTGCAATGGTATTGTCATCCTTAGACTTGAAGTCACTAGGTATTCTAGTTGTGGATTATTGTGATCTTGGTAGCGTTAAACGCTACACCGTAACTGGGTAGTTATAAAGGCGTGTACTGGATACAATAATAAGCAAGCTTAGAGATTGTAGTGGACATAGAGAGGATTTGTCCCTCCCACATAACGGGAGCAAATATCCTAGGCCACTCAAGGGATAGTGCTTATAGAATGTCTGGCCAGACTCAAATAAATCAATATAGGATATTGATGTTATTTGCACGAATAAGGCTATTCCCATGGATCGAGAAACTATGGATTGGATATACGAGTGTGACTTGTATGTCTCGTGTCCAATCCGGATATAGAGACAAAGGGATGAGACAATTACTTGTACAAAGGTTGTCAAGATGACTATTCTATTAGTTGGCTAGAATGGATGTTTTGCTAGAGACCGCTCCATATTAGCAAATAGTTGCTACCAACTAGATCGAACCTATGGGGTCACACGCTATATAGAGTTGAACTAGATTTGGGAATCAATTAATTGGATTAATTAATTAGAAGGATCACTTTGCAAACCCTTGCAAACTTAGTAGGGACTAAGTTGCAAGGAAGGGACTAAATTGAATTCTAGTTGGACTAGAATAAGTCCTTTAGGTAGTTAACAAGGAGTTGTTGGACTATATAAAGGACCTTCCTTCCTTCCTTCCCACATAACTTATGCTCATTAAGTGAACATAACAAGAGTGGGAGAGAACAAAAGGAGAGAGAGCAAGCAACAAGGAGGCCGAACCGACCCCCTTGCCGCCGCCCCGTCCCAGTCGGCCAAAGGAGGCCGAGACCCTCCTTTGGGTCTCGTTTTGCGTGATTTCTTCTTCCTCTTCCTATTCCGGGCTAGCACCAAGGAGTTTGGGAGATCTAGGATCAACTCTAGGCGTGGATCAACTATAGAGAACGTGACATTATTCGCGTTTGAAGTCATCAAGGAGAACCCAAAGGTGTGTTTATGATTTCTAACCCTTACCATCGTTATGTCTCTTGAATTGTGATCCTTGGAGGGTTTTGCATGGTTTTTATTTGATTATGCTTCCGTTGTGCGATCCATGAATCAAAACCCTACAGTGGTATCAGAGCCACATGTCGTAGAGCATAAACGTGGTTTATGTGTTACGTTTTAAGTTGTTTTACACCTTAATTTGATTGTTTACGCGTAAAACAAGACAAATCAAGCATGGGATGCAATTTGTCAATAATTAATCATAACAAGATCCAATTTTTGCATTGGATGCATGAATTGGTGAGTTTGAGAAATTTTAGGATCTTAGATCTAGGGTTTGGGCATCCTTGGGGAAGAAGGAGTTCTCCCAAAACAAGGAAACAACCAAACTTGGGCACCAAGCAAGGGAGTTGTTTTGGAAACAACTCCCTCAAGGAGGTTCGGCCCCCCTAGGGACCGCCCCCCTTGCTTGCCACCCAAGCTTGGCCGCCCTAAGGGGCCGGGCGGCCCTAACACGCGGGCCTAGCTTGCGGGTTTTGGGCCGGGCCGGCCCTAGGGCCTTGTGGTTCAACTTTTTTGGGCCCGGGCAATTTGATTGTTGGGCCCATGGACCGTTTTAACCCTATAAATCCTAAAATCAATTAAAATTGACCTAGCGCGTTAAAATTGGATTTTAACTGTTTATGTGCAAATCGCATGGTGATTGGATATGGCCTTAGGATGTGGTTTGATGTGGATGTTTAAATTTTGTGGTTTGGTTCTACGGCCTGCGAGCTGATCAATTAATTGTAATAATTAATTAGGGTTTTATGGCCTGCGTGCCATTTTTTTCTCAACTTGTGAGATTTATTTTATTTAGTATAGATATTAGCTAGTGCTAGATAAAGTAGAGTGTTAGCCAAGTTTGGAGAAAAGAAGCCCAAAGCCAAAGAAGCCACAAAAGATGGAGCATGGAGCATGGAGCAATCCACAAGACTATGAAGGTTGGACCAAAAGATCAAGACGCATGGAGATGTGTTTGCTTAGGGTTCATAGATAATTCCATTGGCTTGGAATTATCTTAGTCTAGAAAAGGCCATATCCACATCACGTTTAATTTCTGTTTTGTGGTGGTTTATTTATTGTCTTATTATTTGTGTGGTTGGTGTATGGATGATGCATGCAATTAGGATAATAAGATAATTAGACAACCCGGATCTATTATTTGGAGTTGTGCCCAAACTCAAATAGATAGATTAGTTGATATTGATCAACAAAACAATTAAAATTGAATTTAAAATTCCCTCAAATTCAAATATTGTGTTCTTGCCTTCTCGTTATTTAAACACTCATTATCATCATTATTTATCAAGCTCGTGCGTGCCAAAGCATGGCGACTTGGTTCATAATGATGGAATGCGATGGCACGTAACAATGTGCAATTGTTTAGATAAGAGGTTGAACACAACTAGGCTATTAATTTGATTAAGAAACCTAGAGGCAATCAATTGGGATTATCCATATGGATGGATAAATAAGGAGTTATTTGCCCAATTGAACCAAGAGTTGCATATGGGATGCAATTGGAATTGTTCCTACCTAAAGTAGTCAAATTATGGGTGACTTGCCAAAGCAAGCTCATAAGGAGATGAAAGATGGATCTTGGCCCACTAGAAAATATTGGATATTTTCCGCATTAATATCTTGAGGGTTATTAATCCGTAGAAAAATAGTGGGAGCTATATTTAATAAACTAGCCATTATTAAATATAGTCAAAAATTCACAAATACTAAAAACTTGCGTATTTTCCTTTTTGTAGAATTCCAAATGGCAAACAACTCATCGAGTTCACAACATTCCCTACGATCTGTCCTTGAGAAGGACAAGCTCTCTGGAACCAACTTTCTTGATTGGTACAGAAACTTGAGAATTGTTCTCAAGCAAGAGAAGAAACTGTACGCAATAGAGGAGCATGTTCCAGAAGGTCCAGAGAACCAAACACCTGCTGCCTTAAAGGCGTATCAAAAGCGTGTTTATGACGCTAATGATGCGGCCTGCCTAATGCTTTGCACCATGACTTTTGAGCTTCAGAAGCAACACGAAAACATGAATGCTGTCGATATGATCGAACATCTAAAGCAGCTCTTCCAAGAGCAGGCGAGGGTAGAGAGGTATGAGGTCTCGAAGGCACTGTTCAAATGTCATCTGGCAGAAGGGAACCCGGTGGGACCCCATGTACTCCGAATGATCGGGTACTTGGAGAATCTCGCCCGACTAGGGTTCCCGGTCGGCCAAGAGTTGGCAACTGATCTCGTGTTGCAATCGTTGCCCGAGAGTTATGGACAGTTCATTATGAACTATAACATGAACGAGATCGTTAAACCACTGCCAGATTTGCTCAACATGTTGAGGACGGCTGAACAGAGCATCAACAAGGGTAAGGGCAAGGCCATAATGATGGTGCAGAAAGGAAAGGGCAAAAGGTTTGCCTATTCCTCCAAGGGCAAAGGCAAGTCAGTTGCCAAGTCCAAGGAACCTGCCCTTAAGCCTGTTGGTGGCATTGCCAAGGCCGTGACTAAAGGTGAGTGTCACTACTGCAGTCAGCCTGGACACTGGAGGAGGAATTGCCCAAAATATCTGGAGGACAAGAGGCTTGGAATAGTGATTCCACCACCACCAGGTATTTTTGTTGTAGATGTCAATTTAACTGTCTCTACATCATGGGTATTAGATACTGGATGTGGATCTCATATTTGTCGAAATATGCAGGATCTAAAGAGAAGTAGAAGATTGGCTAAAGGAGAGGTAGATCTGCGCGTTGGGAATGGAGCAAAGGTTGTTGCGTTGGCCATAGGCGTGTGCGAGCTATCTCTGCCTTCATGATTAGTTTTAGAATTAAATAATTGCTATTTTGTGCCTGCTATGAGCAGAAACATTATTTCTATTTCTTGTTTGGACAAGGATGGTTTTATTATTTCAATAAAGAACAATTGTTGTTCCTTTTATTTGAATAATATTCACTATTTAAGTGCGCAATTATTTAATGGACTTTATGTCCTTGATCTAAGCAATCCTGTCTACAACATTAATACCAAGCGGATTAAAATAAATGATTTAAATCCTGCTTAGTTATGGCACTGTCGTTTAGGCCACATAAATGAGAAACGTGTATCTAGACTCCATAAGGATGGATTACTAGACTCATTTGATTTTGAATCATATGAGACATGTGAGGCTTGTTTATTGGGAAAAATGACAAAGTCCCCTTTCAATAAGAGAGGTGAGAGGACTAGTGAGCAATTGGCACTCATACATACCGATGTGTGTGGGCCATTTGACACGCCTGCCAGGGGTGGTTATGTCTACTTCATTACATTTACTAATGATTACAATAGATATGGATTTGTGTACCTTATGAGGGCAAAATCCGAATCCTTTGAAGTTTTCAAAGAATTCAAGAATGAAGTAGAGAAGCAACTTGGCAAAAGTATAAAATCTCTACGATCGGATCGTGGAGGAGAATACTTGAGCCAAGAGTTTGACGACTATCTTAGAGAGTGTGGGATCGTGTCCCAACTCACTCCACCCGGAACGCCACAATGGAATGGCGTGTCCGAGAGGAGGAATCGAACCCTATTGGACATGGTTCGATCTATGATGTATCAAACCGATCTTCCATTATCATTTTGGGGCTACGCTCTATTAAGTGCAGCTTTCACCATTAACCGTGTTCCATCTAAATCAGTCATGAAGACACCATATGAGATGTGGAGTGGGAGGCGTCCCACACTGTCGTTCATGAGGATTTGGGGCTGCGATGTCTATGTAAAACGTTTACAATCAGACAAGCTAGGGCCTAAATCGGATAAGTGCAAATTTGTGGGGTACTCTAAGGAAACTAAGGGTTACTACTTCTACAATCCAACCGAGAACAAAGTGTTTGTTGTTCGGACCGGCGTGTTTCTAGAAAGAGAGTTTGTCTCTAAAGAAGCAAGTGGGAGGAATGTAGAACTTTAAGAAGTTCAAGAACCACAAATTACTAAACCGATTATGAAACATGAACAGGAACCACAAGCAGTTGTGGAGCCACCTGTTCCGGTAACACAAGAGCTTCGTAGATCTAGTAGAGTGCGCCAGGAACCCGAGAGGTATGGACTTCTCGTAACCGATTCCGGTGACACGATGCCCATAGATGATGAGCCTACTACCTATGAGGAGGCCATGAGTGGCCCAGACTCTCAGAAGTGGCTGGAAGCCATGAGATCCGAGATGGAATCCATGTATACCAACAAAGTATGGACTTTGGTGGAACCACCTGATGGGGCGCGGCCCATAGGGTGCAAGTGGGTCTTCAAGAAGAAGATCGACATGGATGGTAATGTGATTACCTATAAGGGCCGATTGGTGGCTAAAGGATTCAGACAGATTCATGGTATTGACTATGATGAAACTTTTTCACCAGTCGCTATGACCAAATACATCCGAATCCTACTTGCGATTGCAGCATACCATGACTATGATATATGGCAGATGGATGTCAAAACAGCATTCCTTTATGGGAATCTCCTTGAGGACGTGTATATGATACAGCTAGAGGGTTTTGAAGATCCAAATCAAGCCAACAAAGTCTGTAAGCTGCAACGATCCATTTATGGATTGAAGCAAGCTTCTAGGAGTTGGAATCGACGTTTTGATGAAGTGGTCAAAGAGTTTGGCTTCATCAGAAACGAATATGAGTCTTGTGTCTACAAGAAGGTTAGTGGGAGCTCTGTAGCTTTTCTGGTGTTGTATGTGGATGACATACTACTCATTGGAAACGACATTCCCATGCTACAATCTGTGAAAGATTGGCTAGGAAAGTGTTTCTCAATGAAGGACTTAGGGGAAGCAGCCTATATACTCGGTATAAAGATCTATAGAGATATATCTAAGAGGTTGCTAGGCCTAAGTCAAAGTACATATATTGACAAGGTGTTGAAACGGTTCAACATGCAAGATTCCAAGAAGGGATTCTTGCCCATGTCACATGGAATCACTCTTTCAAAGAGTGGTTGTCCATCCAATGAGATTGAGAAGGAACGCATGAGTAGGATACCCTATGCCTCGGCCATAGGATCTATCATGTACGCCATGTTATGTACTAGACCAGATGTGTCATATGCCTTGAGTATGACAAGCAGATACCAATCCAATCTGGGTGAGAGTCACTGGATTGCAGTCAAGAACATCCTAAAGTACTTGAGAAGAACTAAGGATGATTTCTTGATATCTGGCGGTGAGGAAGAGTTGCGTGTAAGGGGTTACATTGATGCAAGCTTCCAAACTGACAGAGATGACTTTAGATCACAATAGGGATATGTGTTTTGCCTGAATGGAGCAGCGGTGAGCTGGAAGAGTTCCAAGAAAGAGACGGTAGCTGATTCTACAACAGAGGCTGAGTACATTGCTGCAAATGGCGCAGCAAAGGAGGTTGTTTGGATCAGAAAGTTTGTTTCTGAACTTGGTGTGGTCCCTAGCATTGCGGATCCAGTGGAGTTGTTCTGTGACAACACTGGGGCGATCGCGCAATCAAAGGAACCCAGATTGCACCAGAAGTCCAAGCACGTGCTCAGGAAGTTTCATCTGATTCGAGATATTATCGATAGAGGAGACGTTCGGATATGCAAGATTCCTACAGATGATAATCTGTCAGATCCGCTTACAAATCCTCTCACGCAGTGGAAGCATGAAGGGCACACTAGGAGTATGGGCATACGAGATGCGCCAGATTGGCTCTAGTGCAAGTGGGAGACTGTTGGAATAGATGCCCTAGAGGCAATCTAGTTTAGTATGAATTATTTTGTGGCTAGAAATTCATTTATTATTTATTGGATATTTAATATAATGAAGTCCTTAGATTTACAATTGTGTTGTTTATCTTAAATATCCCTAGTCAAGTATAATGATTAATGGGACAATCATCTATAGACTAGTATGGGGTTGGATTGATATGGAGATATCATGATCCAACACATAGGTGTGCATTACGGACTGTTGCACTGGATTGACCCATCTCCGAGAAGGCTACATACATGTTATGTTGAGTCACAAGCGCTTCTCGCGGTGCAATGATATTGTCATCCTTAGACTTGAAGTCACTAGGTATTCTAGTTGTGGATTATTGTGATCTTGGTAGCGTTAAACGCTACACCGTAACTGGGTAGTTATAAAGGCGTGTACTGGATACAATAAGAAGCAAGCTTAGAGATCGTAGTGGACGTAGAGAGGATTTGTCCCTCCCACATAACGGGAGCAAATATCCTAGGCCACTCAAGGGATAGTGCTTATAGAATGTCTGGCCAGACTCAAATAAATCAATATAGGATATTGATGTTATTTGCACGAATAAGGCTATTCCCATGGATCGAGAAACTATGGATTGGATATACGAGTGTGACTTGTATGTCTCGTGTCCAATCCGGATATAGAGACAAAGGGATGAGACAATTACTTGTACAAATGTTTTCAAGATGACTATTCTATTAGTTGGCTCGAATGGATGTTTTGCTAGAGACCGCTCCATATTAGCAAATAGTTGCTACCAACTAGATCGAACCTATGGGGTCACACGCTATATAGAGTTGAACTAGATTTGGGAATTAATTAATTGGATTAATTAATTAGAAGGATCACTTTGCAAACCCTTGCAAACTTAGTAGGGACTAAGTTGCAAGGAAGGGACTAAATTGAATTCTAGTTGGACTAGAATAAGTCCTTTAGGTAGTTAACAAGGAGTTGTTGGACTATATAAAGGACCTTCCTTTCTTCCTTCCTTCCCACATAACTTATGCTCATTAAGTGAACATAACAAGAGTGGGAGAGAACAAAAGGAGAGAGTGCAAGCAACAAGGAGGCCGAACCGACCCCCTTGCCGCCGCCCCGTCCCCGTCGGCCAAAGGAGGCCGAGACCCTCCTTTGGGTCTCGTTTTGCGTGATTTCTTCTTCCTCTTCCTATTCCGGGCTAGCACCAAGGAGTTTGGGAGATCTAGGATCAACTCTAGGCGTGGATCAACTATAGAGAACGTGACATTATTCGCGTTTGAAGTCATCAAGGAGAACCCAAAGGTGTGTTTATGATTTCTAACCCTTACCATCGTTATGTCTCTTGACTTGTGATCCTTGGAGGGTTTTGCATGGTTTTTATTTGATTATGCTTCCGTTGTGCGATCCATGAATCAAAACCCTACAAGAACACTACATGAAATGTTATGTGAGTGTTACAAGTGTTTCTCAGAGTGATAATGGCACTGTGGTCCTATGACTTGAAATCACTACATTCCCTAAATGAGGAGTGACATGGTTTGCAAACATCCCGCTGTAGCAAGGTGATAAAAAGGCGGTGATTGGACATGTTATGAATCATGCTGAGGGGTGTGAGTGATGTATATGATTTGTACCTCCTTCACAACATGATTATCCATGCCCACTCGATGAGTGTGACTTTGGAAAATGTATGGTCGTTCTCAAATGAATAGGAGATATTGATGTCATTTGTATGTCTAAGTCTACTCGGGGGTTCGAGAAACTATAGATTTCATATACAAGAGTGACTTAATGCCTTGTGTCTAATTTGGATAAGTGGAAAAAAAGAATTGTATGACATAGTATAATTGGTCATAGAGGCTATTCATTCATTGGCATTCCTATTACTTGGGTAGCACTTATGTATTTCTGGACACCTCTGAATGTTTGTAATTAATAAATGTAATTAATTATTACTGTCAACGTAATTAGGAACCTACAGGATCACACACAAGAATGGATCGAAGTGGAGCTAAATGCTCATTAGTTGGACTAAAGAGCAAAACTGGATTGCGAACTTCAATGAAAATTAATCATAATTGTTAGGATTGAATCGAAATTCGAAATCTCTCTTTCTCTATAAATACCTGCGTACCAGCAGGTAGGGCACTCGCCCATTTCAGCACTATTCGTATAAAATACCAAGTAGCTGAGAGAGTGAGAGATTCGAGCAGACACTTCCGTTCAAGTCAAGAAGATTTCGTGAGAGAAAGTCATCATTCTTCCTCCAGCATGCTAATATCACCAAATAGGAAGGCTAAGTCAGATCATCTGTGTTGATACCGCAGAGGCGCTACAACCTTCAAGGATCGTGATCGTCACCGGTCAGTGCGAGAGAGGAAACTTCTAGATCTTCTATTATGCTCATTCACATGGGTCCTTGGTGAAATTTAGGGGAAACATATTTTTATATCAGATGCGTTCTCTAAACCCAACAAGAGTCACTTGTGCAACCATAATCTGATTGTGTTACTTTTAGTTATTTGCACGATACATTTTTTAATTGTTAGATCGTATGATACAGTAAGATATTGTGCAACCATAATCTGATTGTGTTACTTTTAGTTATTCGCTTTTAATTGTTAGATCGTATGAGATACAATAATATCATGATCAATATGTGAGAGAATCATGAAATTGTATAAGTGTAACAGGGTAATGACAATGTGTTAGATTGTCTGTATTCTAATAATAAGTTACAAGATCTCTAATCAATCAGGTACAATTGAAGAGAGATCCCAATATTTACGGAAGAGAGGGGTGGAAACAAGCCGAATATGCTTTGGGGAGGAGAGAGACAGCTTGTGCAGAGTTTTATCTAGCAAATTAGCATGTAGTACTGTCCTGAGCTAGCAGTAGTACATCCTCTATATTATAGTCCGATTAGGGCAACCATTGAGGCTAACGTGGCTTATATGGAATAATAACCCATTATGAGGCGGTTAGGGCCCAATCCCAGAGGAACGTCACTCGTGACGTCGAACAAGCATATATGGAAGGTTCTGGACAAGTCAACTCCTTCGGAATATACGGGTCGCGAATGGGACGGACCCCTTCGCGTTAATCCTTGTTCCAGCCTCCAAACCACTAAGTGAACTACCAGAAAAATATGGAATGCCTCCGCACGAGGTGCTGAATCCCATTGGAAACGAATAGGACCTTTGATTTCTTGCTAGTACGACCCACGAATAATCCAAAAACATAATATATTCAAATCTCGGAAATATCTAACGAAATATTTCAAATGATAAAATATTACTCTGAAAGTGAAAGTACAGCTAGGTGACATCCTTAACAAGCATCCTAGAGGACCAATCATGAGCGCACCCCACCTTTATTAGCAACCTGCGGGTTTTCAAACGGTAAAAGTTGACACAAAAAAATTTTAATCAGTAAAACTGAGTAAGTCCATACCAAAATATGTAAAGCAAGAGTTTTTTCTAAGCAAGAGTTTGATAAAGTTCCCACCAAGATTAAAACTTGCATGAAATAGGAAACAATGCTTAAATAATCTTGTGTGCAAGAAGTATTTAACCAAGTGCCACACGTTCAACCCTTTAATTTGGTTGAGGCATAAGTCCACTAGCCCCAACAGGTACGGTGTAGACAGAGAGGTCACGATGAAATAAACAATAAAATAGGGGTGCTTCTTGCACAAATCCCAAGTCACTCCTGTCGTGGCGAGCTGAAGTCCAGTGTCGCATTACTTGCACTCCTTTCTCGGCGAGGAGATGCTGCCACTACGGAGACAGCGTGCGCATACGCGTACTTTGGCGGGGTCAATTCATATTTTTTGAAGACGTTTCGGTTGTATTCTCGTGTACGATGCTTTGAGGATTAAACCTAGCCTCTCTGCCATTAGATGAATCTACTCATTTATGCTACTTGGAGTGAAGAAGAGAAAATTCATTGGAGGAAGATTGAAGATCCGGAGTCGCACGTGAAGAAGAACACGAAGATCATTATGGCCAAAGACCCGATAGTTTAGTTCTCTCTACTCATTTACGAACTTTATGTCAGTTACAATGGTTTTGATTATTTCATAGATAGCAATCATGGGCTAGGCCCTATTTGGGTGCCTATGGTTGTTTAGAAAATTAAGTTAGAATGATTTTGCAGCATTTGACGTTATTAGATTAAATGTACTTGAGATTATGTTTATGTTGATGAATCGTTATTTTAGAAATCTCCCCCTTAAGTCAATCTTGCATCTGTTAGTAATTCTGCAGAAATTTACGACTCCGTAGACATGAAGATAACATGTACAAGAGTAAATGTTAGTCTAAGCGTTGTGATACCTTGAATGACGAGGAGACGCTTGTGTTAATCAATGGAGTTAGGCTAGTAATTAGTTAATCGTGGCGGCATTGGGGTAACTGTTGGAATAGATGCCCTAGAGGCAATCTTGTTTAGTATGGACATTGTTTTTGGCTAGAATAATCATTGTATCATTTATGGAGATATTTAATATAATGAAGTCCTTAGATTACAAATGTGTTGTTTATCTTAAATATCCCCAGTCGATTATATTGACTAACATGAAGATCAACTATAGACTAGAATGTGGGTAGATTATGGAGATATCAAGTCTAGCACATGGGTATGGATTAAGGGTAATGGCATACTGGATTGACCCACAACGAGAAGGCTACATACAAGTTATGTAAAGTCACAAGTTCTTCTCTTAGTGACAATGGTATTGTGGTCCTTATACTTGAAGTCACTAGATACTCTAGTTGTGAAATATCAAACCTTGACATTATCAAACGTTGCGCCTTAACCGGGTAACTATAAAGGTAGTTATCGGTCACGATAGGAAGAAAGCTCAGAGATGGTAGTGATGTAGAGAGGATTTGTCCCTCCCACTTAACGGGAGAAAATATCCGCGACCACTCGAGGGGTAGTGCTTATAGAATGTCTGGCCATACTCAGACAAATCAATAAAGGATATTGATGTTATCTGCATGGATAAGACTATTCCCATGATCGAGAAACTATGGATTAGATATATGAGTGTGACTTGTATGTCTCGTGTCGAATCCGGATATGGAGACAAAGGGATAATACAATACGATAACATTGGTCACAAGGTTTGTCGGATTACTGACTATTTCTATTAGTTGGGTGGCATAGATGTCTTGCTAGGGGACACTCTGTGTTAGTAATTGGTACTACAAACTAAGTAGAAACCTATGGGGTCACACTCCCTATGGATTAAATCGGACTTGAGAATTAATTAGTTTGACTAATTAAATAAAAGGATCAATACGCAACCACATGCAAACTTAGTATGACTAATTTGCAAGGCAGACTAATCCGTGTAAGGACATGATTAGTAGATGGGCTAATATGTAGTTAACAAGGAGTTGTTAGACTATATAAAGAGACTCCTAGCTTATTTTCTCATAAGTGTCATAATTTTTATCACACAAGAGAGAGAAAGAGAACAAATCAAGGAGAGAGCCAAGACAAGGAGGCCGAACACCCCCGTCCGCCCCTCCTCACTGTTATCCAGAAGAGGCGTAGCCTCTTTGGTCTTCCTCTTCTTCCTCCTTCTTTCCTTGCTAGCACAAAGGTGCTAAAGGATCCGGAGACAACCCTAGGAGTGGACTTCCATAGAGAGGTGGACATTATTTCACGTGAAATCATCAAGGAGACAAACTAAGGTACACATGAGTTTATTCTTTTACCATCGTTGTGATTTCACTCCTTTGATCCTTGGAGGGTATTGAACAGAATCAATTACTGTTTATTCCGCAGCGAATCCGTATCAAAACCCTACACTGGTATCAGAGCCACAGGTCGTAGTGCATAACGTGGTTTATGTGTTTCTTTACGGTTAGTTTTTACACCGTTCTACTAATTTTCGCGTAAAAACTAAAATTGGCATAAAGATGCAATTTAAATATGATTCAAACAAGAATGAGCTAATTTTACATATCATGTAAAGATTAGTGAATTTGGATCACTTATGATGTGAAATTTTGGATCTAGATAACTAGGGTCTGGGCACAAATTAGGAAAAAGATGTTTTTATTAAATTAGAAACAAACAAACTTGGGAAACAAGGAAGGCGAGGAAGGAAACAACCCTCGGGTCAAAACCCTAGGGCCGTCCGCCCCCTCCTTGGGTGCCAAGGAAGCCACGTCCAAGGGTCGGGCCGCCCTAGCGCGCGGCTTGGCCGCGTGGGCTAGAGGCCGGCTGGCCCAAGGCCTTGTGGTGGTCCATTAGGGGTTCGGCCAAGTAGTTGGTGGGCCCTCTTGGACCGTTTTAACCCTAGTACATCTAAAATCAATTAAAATTGACCAAGCGCGTTAAAATTAGATATGGCCTTAGATGTG
The DNA here is from genome assembly GCA_023055425.1 of Linanthus parryae. Lineage (NCBI taxonomy): Eukaryota > Viridiplantae > Streptophyta > Magnoliopsida > Ericales > Polemoniaceae > Linanthus > Linanthus parryae. Next base: position 17,440,591 of record JALGPY010000012.1, on the reverse strand, counting down.
GATGTTGTGAATGTTTATTTTTTGTGGTTTGGTTTTATTGTAATAATTAATTAATTAGGTTTTACGGCCTGCGAGCCGGTCTTCTCCTCAACTTGTGAGGTATCTCTATTTAGTATAGATGCTAGATAGTATGAGTTAGAGTAGATGATAGTCAAGACCTGGAGGAAAAGCCTAAAAAATTGAAGTAACCACAAGATGGCGGCATTCCACAAGCTAAGGTGCATGGACTAAAAGATGGAGGCACATGGAGAAGAGCTTGCTACTTTTTAGGGCTTATAGATATTCTCATTGGCTTGGGAATATCTTAGTTTAGGAGGCGATATCCACATCACGTTTATTTATTGTTTGTGGTTGTTTATTTATTGTCTTGTTATTTATTATTGGTGTATGGATGATGCATGCAAATTAGTAACAAGATAAAAACAACCCGAATCTTTTATTTTGGGATTGCCCAACTCAAATAAGTTGATTAGTTGATAAGGATCAATAAAACAATTAAAATTAATTGGAAAAATCCATCAAATTTAAATATCGCGTTTTTGCCTTCTCGTTACTTAACACTCGTCATGATCACGATTTATCAAGTCCGGGCTTGCCAAAGCAAGGCGACTAAAATCATCATGATGTGGTGCGACGGCTCAAGCTAGTAATGTGCGATTGTTGAAGTAAGAGGTTGAACGCAACTAGGCTACTTCAATTGGATTGAGAGGCTAGAGACAAACAGTTGGGATTATCTATGGGATAGATAAATAAGGAGTTATTTGCCCAATTAATCCAAGAGTTGCATATGATGCGATTGGAATTGTTCCTACCTAAATATCTGATTTTGGGTGACTTGCCAAAGCAAGCTAAAAAAGAAGTGAAATATGGATCTTGGCCTACTAGAAAATATAATGATATTTTCCGCATTAATATGGAGGGTTATTAATCTCGAAAAAAATAGTGGGAGCTATGTTTAATAATCTAGCCATTATTAAAAGTAGTTATTTGTTCACAAAATACTAAAACTTGTATATTTCTCATTTTGTAGAAGTCCAATGGCAAACAATTCATCGAATTCATCACAATCCCTATGTTCAGTCCTTGAGAAGGAAAATCTTCCTGGAACAAACTTTCTTGACTGGTATAGGAACTTAAGAATCGTTCTCAAGCAAGAGAAGAAACTTTACATTCTATAAGAGCAAGTTCCTGAGGGTCCAGAAAATAATTCTTTTGTATTCTTAAAGGCATATCAAAAGATCGTTGACGATGCTATTGATATAGCCTGCCTCAGAAGAAACATGAGAACATGGCTGTGTTTGATATGATCATACACTTGAAGCAGCTCTTTCAAGAGCAGGCAAGGGTTGAGCGGTATGAAGTTTCCAAGGCATTGTTTAAATGTCATATGTCAGAGAGGAACCCTGTGGGACCTCACTTACTGTGTACGATCGGGTTCTTGGATAACCTCAGGCGCCTGGGGTTTCCGGTGGGTCAGGAGTTGGCCGCTGATCTCATATTGCCATTATTGCTTGATAGTTATGGACAGTTCATTATGAACTATAACATGAATGAGATCAAAATGCCTCTTCCATATCTACTCAATATGTTGAGGGCAGCTGAACAAAACATCGACAAGGGAAAGGGCAAGGCCATAATTATGGTGAACAAAGGAAAAACCAAGCGAGTTGCTTCTACCTCCAAAGGGAAAGGCAAATCAGTTGCAAAACCTAAGGAAATTTCCCTTAAACCTGCTGGTGGAGTTGCCAAGGGCGTGACTAAGGGTGAGTGTCACTAATGCAGTCAGCCTGGACACTGGAAGAGGAACTGCCCAAAGTATCTGGAGGATAAAAGGCTTGGAATAGTGATTCCACCACCACCATTTTTTTGTTATAGATGTCAATTTAACTGTCTCTTCATCTTGGGTATTGGATACTGGATGTGGATCTCACATTTGTCGTAATGTGCAGGATCTAAATAGAAGTAAAAGATTCGTTAAAGGGGAGATAAACATGCGCGTTGGGAATGGAGCAAAGGTTGCTGCATTTGTCGTGGGCATGTACGAGTTATCTTTGCCTTCAGGATTATTTTTAGAATTAGATAATTGCTATTTTGTGACTGCTATGAGCAGAAACATTATTTATATTTCTTCTTTGGACGAGAAAGATTTGACTATTTCAATAAAGAACAAATGTTGCTCCATTTATTTTGATAGTATGCACTATTGTAGTGCGCGATTATCTAATGGATTGTATATCCTTGATATAAGTAATCCTGTCTATAACATAAATATCAAGAGGATTAAAACTAATGATTTAAATATTATTTACTTATGGCATTTTCGTTTAGGACATATAAACGAGAAACGCATATTTAGACTCCATAGGATGGATATGTAGACTCATTTGATTATGAATCATATGAGACATGTGAATCTTGTTTATTAGGAAAAATGACAAAGTTCCCTTTCAATAAGAAATGAGAGAGGACTATTGAGAAATTGGCTCTCGTGCATACTGATGTATGTGGGCCATTTTCCACGCCTTTTAGAGGTGGTTATCTTTATTTCATTACATTTACTGATGATTTCAGTAGATATGGATTTGTATACCTTATGAAGGCCAAATTCGAATCCTTTGAAAAGTTCAAAGAATTCAAGAAAGAAGTAGAGAAGCAACTTGGAAAGAGTATTAAGGCTCTACGATCAGATCGTAAAGGAGAATACATAAGCCAAGAGTTTGACGGCTATCTTAGAGAGTGTGCAATCTTGTCTCAACGCACTCCACCAGGAACGCCACAATGGAATGGCGTGTCCGAGAGGAGAAATCAAACTCTCTTGGACATGGTTCGATCTATGAATCAAACTGATCTTCCATTATTCTTTTGGGGGCGCGCTATATTATGTGCATCTTTCACCCTTAACCGTGTTCCATCTAAATCAGTCATGAAGACTCCATATGATATGTGGAGTGGGAGGTGTCCCACGTTGTCTTTCATGAGGATTTAGGGCTGCGATGTGTATGTAAAAAGTATACAAACAGAAAATCTCGGGTCCAAGTCGGGTAAGTGTAAGTTTGTAGGATACGCTAAGGAAACAAAAGGGTATTTTTTCTACAATCCTGTCGAGAACAAAGTGTTTGTTGCTCAGACCGGCGTGTTCCTAGAAAGAGAATTTGTCTCTAACGGAGCAATTTGGAGGACAGTAGAACTTACAGAAATTCAAGAACCACAAACCACTGATCCTACTATGGAACATGAACAGGAACCACAAGATGTTGTGGAGGAACCTGTTCATGTAAAGTCCGATTGTTGGAAAAATAATTCAGACAGATTCATGGTATTTACTATGATGAAACCTTTTTCCCATTCGCGATGACCAAATTCATTCGAATCTTACTTGCTATTGCAGCTTATCACGATTATGAGATTTGGCAGATGGATGTCAAAATAGCGTTTCTGTATGAAAATCTCCTTGAGGATGTGTACATGACACAACCAGAGGGTTTTGAGGATCCAGAGCATGCCCATAAAGAATTTAAGTTGGAGCGATTCATTTATGGGTTGAAGCAAGCTTCTAGGAGTTGGAATCTGTGTTTTGATGACGCGGTCAAAGAGTTTGGCTTCATCAAGAACGAAGATGAACCTTCTGTCTACAAGAAGGTTACTGGGAGCTCAAATGTGTTTCTGCTCTTGTATGTGGATGACATACTACTCATTGGAAACGTCATTCCTACCTTGCAGTCTGTTAAATATTGGCTAGGAACGTGTTTCTCAATGAAAGACTTAGGGGATGCAACTTATAGACTTGGTATAGAGATCTAAAGGGATACATCTAGGAAGCTACTCAGCCTGAGTCAAAGTACATATGGAAAGTTTGTAATGTAAGTATATCAACAAGATCAAAATACTCTAGATCGGGGAGGGGTGGGGGGGGGAGGAGGTTGAATAGAGTATGCCAAATTTTGCCAAAAAACTGTCTTCTAGAACTTGAAGAGAGTATGCAGTTTATATCTCAAATCTTTGAAAAAGATTTGGGAAACTAGAGATATAACTGCAGAACACAGAGGCTTCAAAGCTTTGAGATTTGGAAAACTCCAAAGCTTTGGAACTTCTTGTTTAGACTGTAATGAAAATATAAAATAAGGAAGCAGCAAGAACACAAGGATTTTACAGAGTTTAGTCACAATTGGACCTAGTCTCTGCCTGAGGGACCTTATGCCTCCAGGATTCTAACACAACTTCGTATTAATCACCCAGATTTATCCATAGATCTCAAGCCTAAGTGAGCTACATTTCACCTATACACCTTGTGGTTCCCAACCTGTCTAGTTCCAGCTACAATCTGTTGAAACAATAAGAACCTCTTTGGTTTCACTTGAACAACTAAACTTCTAAGTTTGTGAGGTTTAAGAACACAAAATGATAATACAAGTTTAGTACAAGTGTGAAGAACACAAAATAGAAATAAGCAATAAAGCTTGGAAGTGTTCTTCAATCTGTGATGAATGATCTTGTTTCTGCAGTGTTATGGCATGATGAATCTAAAAGACTTGAATGATCTGATCTCTATTGTTTTTAGCACTCTTAAATTCACACGTTGATTAGTCTTTTCTCCTTGTGTCTCTATTTGAAATTCAAAGTACTGATCACTTAAATAATAGCCTGTAACAACCTGAGAGATTTTAGGAGCTGAATGCATAAAAATCCTCTTCCCTGATATGCTTCTTTGAACAGCTATGCTTGGATAGCTATCTGATATGTTTATGGACGTTGGAATACCCAACAACCCTACATACACTCAACAAACAAGATCAAACAATATCGAGACAAACCAGCATCAAGATCTGATCATCATTATGCTAACAGTTCTTGAATAAACTAGGATAAGTTTTGTCTGATAATAAAACCAGTTTATACATCCAATTATATGGATAGACCAACAATCATTATAGAGCAAGTAATAATAGATTAGTATAAGTCCATAGCACACTGCAAAACCAAATGAAACGATCTGCATACACAGATCAGTTTAGATAAATTTAGCAGCAAACAACATTCATAAATTCTCAAAGCTTTGACTGCTAGTTAATACAAACAGCTTGGATTCCCAATCCAACTCAGACATGTACCATATGTTGTACCAATCAAAACATGATTCTATACCATTTTTATAACATTATAGAGGATGATAGAATCACTCCAAAACCAACTTATAGACCTGCAAAATATAAAACAGTTAAGAGCATATATGGTAATCAACAGTGTCTCAAAGCTTTGAAGCTTTGACACTTGTGTTTCTGGCTTTCATCACCAAGGAACCAAAGCTCCATCTCTTTGTATATATCCACATATTGACACAAAAGAGCTTCTGATCTATCAATCACCCCCTTTATGAAAGACAAAACACTATTATTGAAGTCCAGAAATCTTGAATATTTCCTTCCAACTCAAACACAAGTGATTCCCAATATACGACAAATAACATCAACTTAAACTATCTTAAAATATCATGATAACAAAATTAAAAAATTAATTAGTCTTAAATATCAAAAGTACGAAAAATCCAGCATTCAAGAATAATCATCCTACATAATCCATAATTATTACAAAGACTTAACAAAAACTAAACACATAATCTTCTCCCCCTTTTTGACTTTCATCAAAAGAGTAGAAGAAATGTAGGATCTTATTCAAAGTGTTTTTATAAGAAACCAAAATATTTAATAGACTTCAGGACTTAGAAGAAAAAGAAGACAAAAAGATTAAGAAACATAGGTTTCAAGGCTTTGAAGATTCAGCTTCAGTATCCTTCTTAGCAGATTTCTTTCCAGGCTTAGCTTTCCCCTTTCCCTTGTCCTGAGCTTCTTCCTGTTCTTCCTCAACTGTCTCTCCCTCTGAATCTCCCTCAGATTAAGCTGGTTCTTCTCTTTGCTGACCTTGTTCACCAGCTTCCTCACCCTGTGCTTCCTTAGTTTCATCTTGAATTTTTTCCATCACTTCATCAATAACCTTATCCAATCAGCAGCTTCCTTTTCAGCAGTCTCTGCAACTGTTTTCTCACCACCAGCCTCATCCATAGATTGATCAAAAAGATCCTTAGAAGCAAGAAAAATAGGAACTGGCTTCTTCTTCTTCTTCTTCTTCTTCTTCTTCTTCTTCTTCTTCTTCCTCATCTTCTTCTTCTGCTTCTTGAGAGCTTCTCCAAGTACTTCATCTCAATCAATGCTAGTGTCTCTGCTTTCTGAAGAGGGTATTTTTTTCAGGTTCAATCCTTTGATGATGATATCAAGCTTATTATTCACCAAACCTTTGAACTAGTGAAATCAGTAGACAGGTCAAATAACCCTTGTCTCAAATCCTCCACTCCGTCTTCCAGAACTTCAACCCTATCTAGTATTTGGGAGAAATACAAAGCAGCTCTAGGTTTGATAAACTCCTTCTCCTTCAGCTATTTATCACTCAGTTCAGAATATTATTTCCATTTTCCTTTAACAGTTTGAACTATCCCAATCCTTTGAAGAGATGCCTCATCCACCAACCCAAAACCAGTTGTAATCTTCCATTCATCTTCCAAAGAGACTCCAAAGGGTTTGAAAAACAAAGGTAACACATTGGCATAAGGCAGGGAATGGTTCCTAGTCCTAGTGCCACAGTACACCATATGCTCCATCACAACAGTATGGAGATCAACTTCAAACCCTTGACATATCAGATACATTATAATCAACACCCTATATGTCACCAATTCTTTGGAATAATCCCCGGGAACTACACATCTCATAATGATAGAAAACTGAATTTTAGTTTCACAGGTAAACACAGAATGTGTTACTGTTCAGGCTCAGTAGGGGTTCCCTCCAAGAGTGACAAGGATTTGACTTTCTCCAACATTTCCTTCCTATCAGGATGTTCACTAATCCTATACTTTCTAGGGACTCCCATGTTATATCCCGAGTATAAAATTACATAAATAATCGATTTATTTGAGAACACGGTGTAAACGGAGTGTTCATATGAGACTGAAATATATGATTATGTGAAATACGTTTTTTTAATATCGCGGAGACAAGAAAAAGGTGTAATATTTGTGAATTTGTCGAATGAACTTGTAATAAACATGTAAATCTCGAAATAAAATTACAAGCTACATGAAAAGAAACTTGTTAGCAAAGTGTGTGGTAATATGACAACATACATACTCAGCGGGGGCCCTCATGTAATTCTTTATTGGCTTACGGGTTCTTATTGACATTTATAGAAATTAAAACATTAGTAGAACCGCAATGGCTATGTGGAAACTATGACTATTACTTCGTGGTGATTCCCATTAGGCCATCTGTCACTCGAAGGTATTTTATGTCTCCTTGGCGGGAAGGGGTCTCATTCCCCCACCTCCTTGAACGAAGATGCTCATAGGAAACCCCATTCCATCAGACACTAGTGTGACACTCTTTGCTCTTATTCGCACCGCGAGGTCAGAGCCACCGATATTCACCATTGTAGGAATCCCTCCTCCGTCTCATCAGTCTCTACAATGTCTACTGTAGGCTTCACTACTTTCCCTGCCGTTTAAGCACGTCTTGGAATCCTACACTCAATTTTGGTTGCAGGCATAGAGGATATCCCCTTACCCCTGTCACATGAGACTTCTCGACTCATTGCATGCCATACGTGCATGTGTGATCTCTGTCCCCGCTGACTTTCCCTAGCATGTACCCGACGGCAAACCTCCCGGCAGGCACTCCAGTGTGCCTTAGTGTTGGTGTATTACCTGGAGGCAATCTTTATTATTGTGACATTTATTTGATGATAAAGACATTTTATTCTTTTTTAATCTATATGGTTACATGTTGATTCAATTACGTCCTTAGAATACATGTTGTATTGTTAAATATCCCTACATTATTATTATTGTTAATTAGGATAACAATAACACACCACATGTAGTATGTGTGTAGATTGATATTAGATATGTAGTCTAACACATGGGTACGTAATATGAGTAATGACGTACTGGATTAATCCACCGTGAGAACACTACATGGAATGTTGTGTGAGTGTTACAAGTGTTTCTCAGAGTGATAATGGCACTGTGGTTCTATGAGTTGAAATCACTACATTCCCTAAATGAGGAGTGACATGGTTTAATATCGTCAAACATCACGCTGTAGCAAGGTGACATAAAGTCGGTGATTGGACATGTTATGAATCATGCTGAGGGGTATGAGTGATGTATATGATTTGTACATCCTTCACAACATGATTATCCATGCCCACTCGATGAGTGTGACTTTGGAAAATGTATGGTCGTTCTCAAATGAATAGGATATATTGATGTCATTTGTATGTCTAAGTCTACTCGGGGGTTCGAAAAACTATAGATTTCATATACAAGAGTGAATTAATGCCATGTGTCTTATTTGGATAAGTGGAAAAAAAGAATTGTATGACATAGTATAATTGGTCATAGAGGCTCTTCATTCATTGGCATTCCTATTACTTGGGTAGCACTTATATATTTCTGGATACCTCTGAATGTTTGTAATTAATAAATGTAATTAATTATTACTGTCAACGTAATTAGGAACCTACAGGATCACACACAAGAATGGATCGAAGTGGAGCTAAATGCTCATTAGTTGGACTAAAGAGCAAAACTGGATTGCGAACTTCAATGAAAATTAATCATAATTGTTAGGATTGAATCGAAATTCGAAATCTCTCTTTCTCTATAAATACCTGCGTACCAGCAGGTAGGGCACTCGCCCTTTTCAGCACTATTCGTATATAATACCGAGTAGCTGAGAGAGTGAGAGATTCGAGCAGACGATTCCGTCCAAGTCAAGAAGATTTCATGAGAGAAAGTCATCATTCTTCCTACAGCATGCTAATATCACCAAATAGGAAGGCTAAGTCAGATCATCTGTGTTGATACCGCAGAGGCGCTACAACCTTCAAGGATCGTGATCGTCACCGGTCAGTGCGAGAGAAGAAACTTCTAGATCCTCTATTATTCTCATTCACATGGGTCCTTGGTGAAATTTAGGGGAAACATATTTTTATATCAGATGCGTTCTCTAAACCCAACAAGAGTCACTTGTTCAACCATAATCTGATTGTGTTACTTTTAGTTATTCGCACGATACATTTTTTAATTGTTAGATCGTATGCGATAAAGTAAGATCTTGTGCAAGCATAATCTGATTGTGTTACTTTTAGTTATTCGCACGATACATTTTTTAATTGTTAGATCGTATGAGATACAGTAAGATCATGATCAGCATGTGAGAGAATCATGAAATTGTATAAGTGTAACAGGGTAATGACAATGTGTTAGATTGTCTGTATTCTAATAATAAGTTACAAGATCTCTAATCAATCAGGTACAATTGAAGAGAGATCCCAATATTTACGGAAGAGAGGGGTGGAAACAAGCTGAATATGCTTTGGGGAGGAGAGAGACAGCTTGTGCAGAGTTTTATCTAGCAAATTAGCATGTAGTGCTGTCCTGAGCAAGCAGTAGTACATCCTCTATATTCTAGTCCGATTAGGGCAACCATTGAGGCTAACATGGCTTGTATGGAATAATAACCCATTATGAGCCGGTTATGGCCCAATCCCAGAGGAACGTCACTCGTGACGTCGGACAAGCATATATGGAAGGTTCTGGACAAGTCAACTCCTTTGTAATATACGGGTCGCGAATGGGACGGACCCCTTCGCGTCAATCCTTGTTCCAGCCTCCAAACCACTAAGTGAACTACCCAAAAAATATGGAATGCCACCGCACGAGGTGCTGAATCCCATTGGAAACGAATAGAACCTTTGATTTCTTGCTAGTACAACCCACAAATAATCCAAAAACATAATATATTCAAATCTCGGAAATATCTAACGAAATATTTCAAATGATAAAATATTACTCTGAAAGTGAAAGTACAGCTAGGTGACATCCTTAACAAGCATCCTAGAGGACCAATCATGAGCGCACCCCACCTTTATTAGCAACCTGCGGGTTTTCAAATGGTAAAAGTTGACACAAAAAAAATTTAATCAGTAAAACTGAGTAAGTCCATACCAAAATATGTAAAGCAAGAGTTTTTGCTAAGAAAGAGTTTGATAAAGTTCCCACCAAGATTAAAACTTGCATGAAATAGGAAACAATTCTTAAATAATCTTGAGTGCAAGAAGTATTTAACCAAGTGCCACACATTCAACCCTTTAATTTGGTTGAGGCATAAGTCCACTAGCCCCAACAGGTACGGTGTAGACAGAGAGGTCACGACGAAATAAACAATAAAATAGGGGTGCTTCTTGCACAAATCCCAAGTCACTCCTGTCGTGGCGAGCTGAAGTCCAGTGTCGCATTAGTTGCACTCCTTTCTCGGCGAGGAGATGTTGCCACTACGGAGACAGGGTGCGCATACGCGTACTTGTAGGGTTTTGATTCATGGATGCGCAACGGAAACAATAATTAACCATGCAAAACCCTCCAAGGATCACAAGTCAAGAGACATAACGATGGTAAAGGAAGAAATAAATAACACACCTTAGGGTTCTCCTTTGATGACTTCAAACGCGAATTGTGTCACGTTCTCTATAGTTGATCCAGGCTGCATCATTAGCGTCATCAACACGCTTTTGATACGCCTTTAGGGCAGCAGGTGTTTGGTTCTCTGGACCTTCTGGAACATGCTCCTCTACTGCGTGCAGTTTCTTCTCTTGCTTGAGAACAATTCTCAAGTTTCTGTACCAATCAAGAAAGTTGGTTCCATAGAGCTTGTCCTTCTCAAGGACAGATCGTAGGGAATGTTGTGAACTCGATGAGTTGTTTGTCATTTGGAATTCTACAAAAGGAAAATACGCAAGTTTTAGTATTTGTGAATTTTTGACAATATTCAATAATTGCTAGTTTATTAAATATAGCTCCCACTATTTTTCTACGGATTAATAACCCTCAAGATATTAATGCGGAAAATATCCTTATATTTTCTAGTGGGCCAAGATCCATGTTTCATCTCCTTATGAGCTTGCTTTGGCAAGTCACCCATAATTTGACTACTTTAGGTCGAAAAAATTCCAATTGCATCCCTTATGCAACTCTTGATTCAGTTGGGCAAATAACTCCTTATTTATCCATCCATATGGATAATCCCAATTGATTGCCTCTAGGCTTCTTAATCACATTAATTACCTAGTTGTGTTCAACCTCTTATTTAAACATTTGCACATTACTAGCTTGTGCCATCTCATTCCATCATTATGAACCAAGTCGCCATGCTTTGGCACGCACGAACTTGATAAATAATGATGATAATGAGTGTTTAAATAACGAGAAGGCAAGAACACAATATTTGAATTTTGAGGGATTTTAAATTCAAAATTTTTAATTGTTTTGTTGATCAAAATCAACTAATCTATCTATTTGAGTTTGGGCACAACTCCAAATAATAGATCCGGGTTATCTAATTATCTTATTATCCTAATTGCATGCATCATCCATACACCAACCACACAATAATAAGACAATAAAGTAAACAACCACAAAGCATAAATTAAACGTGATGTGGATATGGCCTTTTCTAGACTAAGATAATTCCAAGCCAATGGAATTATCTATGAACCCTAAAACCAAACACATCTTCATGCGTCTTGATCTTTTGGTCCATCCTTCATAGTTATGTGGAATGCTCCATGCTCCATGCTCCATCTTTTGTGGCTCCTTTTGGCTTTGGGCTTCTTTTCTTCAATCTTGGCTAACAATCTACTTTATCTAGCACTAGCTAACTTCTATAAAGTAAATCTCACAAGTTGAGAAAAAAATGGCACGCAGGCCATAAAACCGTAATTAATTATTCCAATTAATTGATCAGCTCGCAGGCCGTAAAACCAAACCACAAAAATAAACTTCCACATCAAACCACATCCTAAGGCCATATCCAATCACCATGCGATTTGCACATAAACAGTTAAAATCTAATTTTAACGCGCTTGGTCAATTTTAATTGATTTTAGGATTTCTAGGGTTAAAACGGTCCATGGGCCCAACAATCTAATTGCCCGGGCCCAAAAAGGTGAACCGCAAGGCCCTAGGGCCGGCCCGGCCCCTAGGGCGGCCAAGACTTGGGCGGCAAGCAAGAGGGGCGGTCCTCATGGGGGGGCCGAACCTCTATAGGGAGTTGTTTCCAAAACAACTCCCTTGCTTGGTGCCCAAGTTTGGTTGTTTCCTTATTTTGGAAGAACTCCTTCTTCCTCAAGGAGGCCCAAACCCTAGGTCTAAGATCCTAAAATTTCTCAAACCCACTAATTCATGCATCCAATGCAAAAATTAGATCTTGTTATGATGGATTATTGACAAATTGCATCCCATGCTTATTTGTCTTGTTTTACGCGATAAACAATCACTTTAAGGTGTAAAACAACTAAAACGTAACACATAAACCACGTTTATGCTCTACGACCTGTGGCTCTGATACCACTGTAGGGTTTTGATTCATGGATGCGCAACGGAAACAATAATTAACCATGCAAAACCCTCAAAGAATCACAAGTCAAGAGACATAACGATGGTAAAGGAAAAAATCAATAACACACCTTAGGGTTCTCCTTTGATGACTTCAAACGCGAATTGTGTCACGTTCTCTATAGTTGATCCACGCCTAGAGTTGATTTCTAGATCTTCCAATCCTTGGTGCTAGCCCGAAAAGAGGAAGAGGAAGAAGAATCACAAAAAACGAGACAAACCAAAGGAGGTTTCGGCCTCCTTTGGGGCCGACGGGGACGGGCGGCGGGCTAGGGGGTGGCGGCTCCTCTAGCTTGCTTGCTCTCTCCTTTTGTTCTCTCCCACTCTAGTTATGATCAATTATGAGCATAAGTTTTTGGGAAGGAAGGAAGGAAGGTCCTTTATATAGTCCAACAACTCCTTGCCAACTACCTAAAGGACTTATTCTAGTCCTATTAGAATTCAATTTAGTCCCTTCCTTGCAAATTAGTCCCTACTAAGTTTGCAAGGTTTTGCAAAGTGATCCTTCTAATTAATTAATCCAATTAATTAATTCCCAAATCTAGTTCAACTCTATATAGCGTGTGACCCCATAGGTTCTTTCTAGTTGGTAGCAACTATTTGCTAATATGGAGCGGTTTCTAGCAAAACATCCATTCTAGCCAACTAATAGAATAGTCATCTTGACAACCTTTGCACAAGTAATTGTCTCATCCCTTTGTCTCTATATCCGGATTGGACACGAGACATACAAGTCACACTCGTATATCCAATCCATAGTTTCTCGATCCATGGGAATAGCCTTATTCGTGCAAATAACATCAATATCCCATATTGATTTATTTGAGTCTGGCAAGACATTCTATAAGCACTATCCCTCGAGTGGCCTAGGATATTTGCTCCCGTTATGTGGGAGGGACAAATTCTATCTACGTCCACTACGATCTCTAAGCTTGCTTCTTATTGTATCAAGTACACGCCTTTATAACTACCCAGTTACGGTGTAGCGTTTAACGCTACCATAATCACAATAATCCACAACTAGAGTATCTAGTGACTTCAAGTCTAAGGATGACAATACCGTTTTACCGCGAGAAGCGCATGTGACTCAACATAACGTGTATGTAGCCTTCTCGGAGATGGGTCAATCCAATGCGACATTACCCCTAATGCACACCTATGTGTTGGATCATGATATCTCTATATCAATCCAACCCCATACTAGTCTATAGATGATTGTCCCATTAATCATTATACTGGAATACGGATATTTAAGATAAACAACACAATTGTAAATCTAAGGACTTCATTATATTAAATATCCAATAAATAATAAATGAATTTCTAGCCACAAATAAATTCATACTAAACTAGATTGCCTCTAGGGCATCTATTCCAACAGTCTCCCACTTGCACTAGAGCCAATCTGGCTCATCTCGTATGCCCATACTCATATTGTGCCCTTCATGCTTCCACTTGCACTAGAGCGTTAATTTAGTCTCAAGAAGTTCAAAAGCAAAGTTTTGAATATTTGCACATAGACCCCCGTGGTTTGTATAAATTACAAAAAGGCCTCAAAAGTGGACTTGGTCTACCCGAAGTCCATTTACCCTTCTTAAGACTCCAAAAGACATTACAAGTTCTGCTATTATCTGAAAGATATCATTTTTAATCGGCGTATAACTTTTATGTGAATTTACTATTTTGCCCCTCTTATACAGTTTAGGTCCACACCGCGTTTCTTGGATGGTCAAACTGGTCAAAATGACACTGGATGTAGAATAACAATGTGAGCCTTGATCATATAGAAGTCAATTTGAATGCCAATTTGAAAGTCACGGTTTGAGTGGAATTAACAAAAACAGTCTACTTTGGGGCTGATTTATGATCAACTAATAAAGAATTTGAAATATCTGAAATTAGGATCTTATAGATAATTGTCCAGGGATTTGAACATATACTTTAACTGTGACAAGATCAAGGTAACCAATAAGATATCGTTGGTTAAGGTTGGGTGGAAACTGAATTCCCAACACTTAAAAATAAATTAGAGTTCTTCACAATTTGATAAGTTTTAGTGCTGCATTTTGCAGCCTAGCTTCTAGGAATTTGAGAATAAGGGTTTGGACCCGCAACATATGGGTTTGAAGATATCATGATCAACTACAATAAGGAAAAATTTGGAGTTCAATCTAATATGAGGAGAGAGATCTAGAGTTATCATGATCCAAAATCGAGAGGATTTCACAACTTCAACAGCAAGCATGTCAAGAACCACTTATGCAGCCACTTTAATCCATAAATTGAAGCATTTACAGTTTCTCTTATATAGGTTTATCAACCTAGATCTGTTGTATTATCTCTGGGGAGCATCTAGGTTCAATTATCAGGTCAAAATGCCAAGAATCGGAGAAGCTACAGCTCCTCAAAAACTGATAAAAATCAGCTCATGAACATTCTTCAAGAACACGGTTCATTACCAGCACCAACCTAGCATGTTTGGGAAGATTTTCAGGTACCTTAGAGTTGTAATCACAGAAAGTGATCCATGGGGTTTTGAAGACCGATTTCCCAGGTTTCTAACGAGCCAAAATTATCTCAAAACGGACCTAAAACAAGCGAGCTAGCCTCATATTTTCATGGTCAGTTTTTAAGCCCCAAGAACTTATAAACCGTGATGAATTCGGAATTCAAATCCTATTAAAATCAGATTTTGGGGATGTTCTAATGCCCATGACAATATCCTGATCTAACAAGGATCAAGATGAAGCTAAAATCTGTGGAAACGAAGCAGAAATAGGGCTCTCACCGTTCAGCGCTATTATCCGGCAGCCATGGAAAAAACCGATGACAACAGCAGGTCCCGGTGGCCTTGCTGCCACTCCTTGGCGGTTCTGGGAAACAATGGACATAAGGAATCACTTTCAAATCGAATGGGGATCACAGGGAAGCACGAAACAACACAAACGGTGAAGAATCAAGTGAGTTACCAGATTTTGGGCCGCGGGTTGAAGTTTCTGACAGCCAACCTGCCCAGAAACCGACGAGGGCGCCAAAACATCGAATTGGGTTGAAATATCGGGTCCTTATGGTGTTTCCGGTCACAGTGAAAACGAATCCACAGTCCAAACTCAAGGATTCACAGCGAGGAGGGAAAATTTGGCAGATTTCTGAGCTAGGTTTCATAACTTTTTTTCACCGGATTACTCCCACCCTTGGTAACGAAACTCCAAATCAACTTGTGTGTTTTGATTACCATACAATGGTTGTTCTTGGGCTATAACAGTTTTTAATTTCATGAAGAGGAGGTGGTGGTTCATTGGCAGCGTTCTTGGTGTTGCTATGGTGATTGTAGAGGAAGAGGAACATAATGAGAATGAGGGAGATGGAGATGGATTCCAGAAAAATCCAGTGGGTGGAGAGGTCACATGAGGCTGCCACCTACACAAGTGAGGTGTCAAAACACTTTTGACAAGTGAAACACATGCACAAGGGGTGCATTCCCAATTTCTCAAAGTTTTGGGTATGATTGCGATTAGAGTAAAAATAATGCTCACTTTTGCAAATTCAAACTCAGCCCCACTATCTCAAGTTATTGTGAATATCCCCACAGTTTCCATAGATTTCATTTTGGCCACAAATCCAGTCAGTAACTCAATTCCAAGAATTAAAATTGAGTCTCCAACTTTTATTAAATATATATATATATATTACACAATTTCCCGATTTGGAGATCACACTCCAGAGATTTCTTGATTGCACAACTGTTAGCAAACACTACTGATCTAGAAATTTTCACAATTAACTCAAAATTTTAAAAAATATTACAGTTTGACCCCTATAAGAATTTGCAGAGTGTTACATTTTACCCCCCTTAAATGAATCTTCGTCCCCGAAGATCAACCGGCCATACCTGTTCCTCCTAATTTTCCACATTTCATCCAGAATCCATGTCGGTTCTCTCGCCTTACAACCCATTTCCTTTTGAATTCCCGACTGACGTCGAGCCCGCTGGGTGATTGGTATAACCTCTAATAGTTTATCTCTGTATCCTCCCATTCCTGACCAGTTTTCTTATTTCTCAGATTCTCTAGTGTCTTCTGACCCACATAATACTTTGACTTAATTTTGTCATGATGTAGATCTTTCTCCCTATTGACCAATGTGCCCTTCTAGGTTCTACTGTAGTAGCCTCACTCGTATTCCTTAACTTGTACCATACCAATCCCATCTTAATATCGTACCCCTTCCTCCCATATTCTGTCTATGTCACACGCTTTAAGAGTTATATGCCCCCACTCTAGTCCCTACAACTTCCGGTAGAATCCATTGATAACGTATCTTCTTTGTTATGCCTCTAATTCCCAAAATCCCGCACCCTTCACCGTCTTTGCTAGTCTTAATCCTCTCCACCATTTCTTGTTGCCTATTATCTTGACGCTCCGACACGTTTCTCGGATCCTTTGGTATAACCTCTTTTCCATATTTAAGGTTGTCATAACTGACAAGTTCATATCTAAGCATCTCGAAGTTATCATGTTCGTTTACTTAGACGAATATGTTAGCCTGTAGGCAACAACTTAGCGCCCGTACCATTGTCCGGCAAAAAATATTTCCTATTTTACAACTAAGATATTCTGTCCCCTCTCATTTAATGTCCTCACGAGCTTCCCTCATCCTTGTTGAGCTTCAAAGGTTTACTTGAAATCTTCTTGTCATAACTTGAACGTCCAAAGGGTTGTCTACTCTGAAGCCTTATTTCTTCCATTCCTTGGTCTAGATATCACTGATGAAACTCTCCAATTTTGTTGTGTCCCTTCCATGCACCTTTTCCAGATGTTCAAATCTGCCTCCTCCTCGCAAAATGGTTTATTTCCTTCTTAGTGTCCCTTCTTATATTAGTTGCCACACCTTTTGATGTACTGTTCACAATTTGACTCTAAGATCTCCTTCAACCTGTTGTCTAACATTGGGACAACATAATTATCCTTTTTCTCACTCCTGACAACCCCATCACTTTCTCACAACCTCTTAATAGTTATTGACAATCCCGTAAAACTGCCCGATGTTCCAGAACTTCACCATCCCTGCCTTAATGTTATATACCCCTTTTTGTTTCCATCTGATACTCTATCCCTCACTATTAACCATTCCATTACAGACTTGCTTCTCAAAGTTCTCATATCCTTTATCCCTTATCATGACTATTATCCAACCCTGCATAATTTTTTCCCCTTGAGCTTTCACCACTCGCCAGTTCCCTACCTTATACATTTATCAGTCATGGCCCCTAGGCTTTCATGTGTCATTCACGTATGTCTCACTTCCTTTAACTTTATTACTGGTTCAAAACCCCTCCATTTTCGCCGTCCTTTGGTTACTCACCCTTATATCCGCTTGTTACAATAACGCCGATCCATTATTTGTGTAGCCGCCATACACTCCTTGACTCTCTCATCATACTTATTCCTCAAATCATTTGAAGTATTTATGTCCCTGATCCTCTAATTCATTTCACCTTTCCTCACTCCACTAATATTCCTTGCTACTGATACGTACCTTACTCAAACATCCTTATGCCCCTACCTTCGAATACAATGTCTTGCAATGACTCATACCCTTCAGTACATACCTTATATACTTTAATCAAATCTCCTGCCGATGCGCCTTACAGTTACCGGTACCGATTAAGCTCCCATTTTGGATGGTCCTTTAGTGTTACAATCTGTCTGACTCCATTTGTTTTCCTCAGTTCGTTCAAACCCTCTAGTCCTACCCTAGCAACCCTTGACGCTATGTCTAAAGTTAAATCCGATGTTGTTTGTTCTATTATGACTCTGTATCTTCATTCTTAGCCTCCAAATGTCTATGTTTCTCTGAGACCCACCATATTACAAACCCGACACTCTACCGACTTCCTTTAACTATTCACCACTCCCGTAAATATGCGGTGGCACCTCCCCTAATCCAATGATCCATCAATATTCATTCATTTTTTTACTACCATAAAAGTCCTTGAGTAATACAGATCGTCCTACTCCCTTTCTTACTTTCGTGGTCTCTTAGCCCCTATAACATCCCAGAGTATTCACATACCACTCCTCGATGCAACCAGTAATGTTCAAGTCATTATGAAGTTTCCCTTCCTGATTTTCCCATTGAGCTTATCTACACTCTAGGCCAAATTATTGAGACCCCCTCTTGTCGTACCACATTTAGAAGTTACCCAACAACTCCCTTTACCACTTCTACCTGTATCCACTACTTTCTGCTACCTGAGTACAGTCCATTCATACATATACTTCATCTTTTAGCATAACCGGCTATTTATAGTCTTATGTTCTATCTCGATCCTTAACTCTGTTTATAACACCTCGTCAATTCGTTCCAATGACCATCCAACCCATTGTTTCCAACATTCTCACGATCCAAGCTTAGTTATTTCTGTTATCACCATTCATGTCATGCCTCTCATCTTGGTACGATTCTTTCCCAGTCCCATCACTTATCCTAAAAAAAACACCCGATGGAATATTCAAACATATAGATCATCTCATAAATTCATTTATTCGTTATTCATTCCCAAAGTACGCGCATCCCATCTCCTACCCTTTATTTCATACTACAATCGCACACTAATGCTACACGTGCAACTCTGTCTCCGGTACTAACGAATCCTAGCTATTTCTTATTTTTTTTCCCTTTAACAGATGCCTACGCAGATCTAGGATGCCTGGAAAGTTCATCCCACTACAAGACTCTATTCCAACTTTGCTGTTTCAGTTCATGTTCAATTATGCAGCTACCATTAGTTTTAGTTCAGGAGATTCTCCTTCAATTACATGCTAGCTTTCTTGCCTGACAACACAGATATTCACAAATACTATTCTACTAAACCTGATTGGTTTATACCACACAATGTTCTTACCAACCCTTTATCAAGTTCCTAACTATTCCTCTAGAAAGACAGGGTCGTTCAACTAAAGGATTATATCACAACATAACCATTCCGATTCCTATCTATCTATGCAATTTAATATTAGTTTTGTAATAGAAAATTTGCATTCAACCATATGGCAGCTCTCTGGCTGACTGGTAAAGTCATTCTCAGATAATGTCATTGCTATACCAGACTGATTCATACCCACAGGATTCATACCAGCCCCATTATCAATTTCCAGGATCATACCGGTAGCAAATCATCCATGTATCGTTCCATGTACAGTATTCTCTATCAGTATCATGCACTCTTCTTATCACGCAAAACAATGCAACTCCTTATGAATCTCAGCCTTAAATTCCAACTATATAGGCCTTTCTAGCCAAAATATGAACACATAGCACTCTCGTATGTGCTCTCCCCAACCATCCTATTACATTGTAGTCTTGTTGCCTATCACATTTTAATTTTGAAAATACTATCCACCTAGTATTTGAGTTTCTAATTCTGTCTTTTCACAGAACCAGGCTCTGATACCATCTGTAACACCCCCATCCTAGAGTGCTGGAGAATTACACTTGGATCCCCCCAGACTCTCCGAAGATGCCCTCCGCCAAGCACAAAAGTGCTCAACAAGGATTCTAAACCTAACAGTTCTGTTACGAGACAGAATTAAAGAAACTGAACTTAAATAAAACTTACAATTGTAGTTTTCATACTCTGATGTGTTAGCGTCTAAGTGTTATCTACTTCCCCGTCTCCCGCGTACCCACCTGCCAAGTACAGAAGGCAGCGACATCACGACATCATATCACAACATATACGAAACACTTTATACAAAAAGTAGATACTTAAATATAAGATTTGAAACGTTAAACTTGTAATCGTAAACATATGACCCAGTATCCTATCTCACATCACGTATTAAAGAGAATTTTATGCTAGAAATCTGAGTTAATCGCTAAAACACAGTTACACCAAATTCATTATTCAGTTCCCCATTCCTGTACCACCCAATAATCCACCAAGACATACTAGACCTAAGTGTGCACACCCCCTACTGGATCGCCAGTCCACAGAGTAGTACTAGTTGCCTACAAGTCGGGAGCTAGCAATGTACCGACTAAGCCCGTATGCCACGAATGTAAAGCCCGAAGAACGGGTCCCATAATTGTATCAAGCCCGTAGACCGGGTCTCATAAATGTTTGACCAAATTGAGGTCTAGGGTACAGGAATCGATTATTAAATGAGTATACAAAACAAGCATGAACAATGCTCACACATACCTGTTTATGTGCATAAATAGATTTCCAAGCTCAGCACTCTGTTATTCCCCAATTACTGTACTTTATACTCATAGACTCATACGTGCAATTCATCCTTCATTCCTCAATAACAAATCAGCAATTATGTGCTTACCTGGTAGCCTGCCTAGTATTCCTGACTATCCTCGCTGAATATCTATCCTGACAACCTCTACACATACAAGTGTATAAGTACTTATTAGTACAAGTCCTCGTTAGTGAGGTAAAAATGCATATGCAAGTGTCATGCTAACTGTCTAGCCCAGATTGCCTATCTAGTTCCCTGAAGTCTCAGTCCTATCAGTATTGTCTCTGACTGCTACTGAACCCCTCAGTCATTCCTAACTGGCTACTCACAATATTTACCAAGTCTCCAAGTTGTCTACTTAAGATGCAGTCTCAAGTTTTGATTATTTACACCCAAGTCCTTGTAGTTTGAGTGAATTGCATCTTAGACCCCTCCTCGTTGAGCCTTAACTCCTCAACTAGTCCAACTTTTCTTGAAAGTATAAAATTGTCATTTAAGCACCACCCACATAGTCATAGGATTGAAAACTATGACTTTTTGTTATTTGCATTTAGGCCCCTGAAGTTTAGCAAAATTGCAGAAAGACCCACACCATTGACCTGATCACATATGAGTCAAATATTATTACCTTAAGACCCAATTACCCTTTAAGTTACGTCAATGGTCCCAGAGCGTTAATTTAGTCTCAAGTAGTTCAAAAGCGAAGTTTTGAATATTTGCACATAGACCCCCGTGGTTTGTAGAACTTACAGAAAGGCCTCAAAAGTGGACTTGGTCTACCCTAAGTCCATTTACCCTTCTTAAGACTCCAAAAGACATTACAAGTTATGCTATTAGCTGAAAGATATCATTTTAATCGGCGTATAACTTTTATGTGAAGTTACTATTTTGCCCCTCTTATACAGTTTAGGTCCACACCGCGTTTCTTGGATGGTCAAACTGGTCAAAATGACACTGGATGTAGAATAACAATGTGAGCCTTGATCATATAGAAGTCAATTTGAATGCCAATTTGAAAGTCACGGTTTGAGTGGAATTAACAAAAACAGTCTACTTTGGGGCTGATTTATGATCAACTAATAAAGAATTTGAAATATCTGAAATTAGGATCTTATAGATAATTGTCCAGGGATTTGAACATATACTTTAACTTTGACAAGATCAAGGTAACCAATAAGATATCGTTGGTTAAGGTTGGGTGGAAACTGAAGTCCCAACACTTAAAAATAAATTAGAGTTCTTCACAATTTGATAAGTTTTAGTGCTGCATTTTGAAGCCTAGCTTCTAGGAATTTGAGAATAAGGGTTTGGACCCGCAACATATGGGTTTGAAGATATCATGATCAACTACAATAAGGAAAAATTTGGAGTTCAATCTAATATGAGGAGAGAGATCTAGAGTTATCATGATCCAAAATCGAGAGGATTTCACAACTTCAACAGCAAGCATGTCAAGAACCACTTATGCAGCCACTTTAATCCATGAATTGAAGCATTTACAGTTTCTCTTATATAGGTTTATCAACCTAGATCTGTTGTATTATCTCTGGGGAGCATCTAGGTTCAATTATCAGGTCAAAATGCCAAGAATCAAAGAAGCTACAGCTCCTCAAAAACTGATAAAAATCAGCTCATGAACATTCTTCAAGAACACGGTTCATTACCAGCACCAACCTAGCATGTTTGGGAAGATTTTCAGGTACCTTAGAGTTGTAATCACAGAAAGTGATCCATGGGGTTTTGAAGACCGATTTCCCAGGTTTCTAACGAGCCAAAATTATCTCAAAACGGACCTAAAACAAGCGAGCTAGCCTCATATTTTCATGGTCAGTTTTTAAGCCCCAAGAACTTATAAACCGTGATGAATTCGGAATTCAAATCCTATTAAAATCAGATTTTGGGGATGTTCTAATGCCCATGACAATATCCTGATCGAACAAGGATCAAGATGAAGCTAAAATCTGTGGAAACGAAGCAGAAATAGGGCTCTCACCGTTCAGCGCTATTATCCGGCAGCCATGGAAAAAACCGATGACAACAGCAGGTCCCGGTGGCCTTGCTGCCACTCCTTGGCGGTTCTGGGAAACAATGGACATAAGGAATCACTTTCAAATCGAATGGGGATCACAGGGAAGCACGAAACAACACAAACG
This sequence comes from Linanthus parryae, assembly GCA_023055425.1. NCBI lineage: Eukaryota > Viridiplantae > Streptophyta > Magnoliopsida > Ericales > Polemoniaceae > Linanthus > Linanthus parryae. The sequence continues at coordinate 17,417,684 of JALGPY010000012.1, read as the reverse complement.
GTGAAGAATCAAGTGAGTTACCAGATTTTGGGCCGCGGGTTGAAGTTTCTGACAGCCAACCTGCCCAGAAACCGACGAGGGCGCCAAAACATCGAATTGGGTTGAAATATCGGGTCCTTATGGTGTTTCCGGTCACGGTGAAAACGAATCCACAGTCCAAACTCAAGGATTCACAGCGATGAGGGAAAATTTGGCAGATTTCTGAGCTAGGTTTCATAACTTTTTTTCACCGGATTACTCCCACCCTTGGTAACGAAACTCCAAATCAACTTGTGTGTTTTGATTACCATACAATGGTTGTTCTTGGGCTATAACAGTTTTTAATTTCATGAAGAGGAGGTGGTGGTTCATTGGCAGCGTTCTTGGTGTTGCTATGGTGATTGTAGAGGAAGAGGAACATAATGAGAATGAGGGAGATGGAGATGGATTCCAGAAAAATCCAGTGGGTGGAGAGGTCACATGAGGCTGCCACCTACACAAGTGAGGTGTCAAAACACTTTTGACAAGTGACACACATGCACAAGGGGTGCATTCCCAATTTCTCAACGTTTTGGGTATGATTGCGATTAGAGTAAAAATAATGCTCACTTTTGCAAATTCAAACTCAGCCCCACTATCTCAAGTTATTGTGAATATCCCCACAGTTTCCATAGATTTCATTTTGGCCACAAATCCAGTCAGTAACTCAATTCCAAGAATTAAAATTGAGTCTCCAACTTTTATTAAATATATATATATATATATATATTACACAATTTCCCGATTTGGAGATCACACTCCAGAGATTTCTTGATTGCACAACTGTTAGCAAACACTACTGATCTAGAAATTTTCACAATTAACTCAAAATTTTAAAAAATATTATAGTTTGACCCCTATAAGAATTTGCAGGGTGTTACAGTATGCAGTAAGGGTAATGGCATACTGGATTGACCCACAACGAGAAGGCTACATACAAGTTATGGAAAGTCACAAGTGCTTCTCTTAGTGACAATGGTATTGTGGTCCTTATACTTGAAGTCACTAGATACTCTAGTTGTGAAATATCAAACCTTGATATTATCAAACGTTGCGCCTTAACCGGGTAACTATAAAGGTAGTTATCGGTCACGATAGGAAGCAAGCTCAGAGATGGTAGTGATGTAGAGAGGATTTGTCCCTCCCACTTAACGGGAGCAAATATCCGAGGCCACTTGAGGGGTAGTGCTTATAGAATGTCTGGCCAGACTCAGATAAATCAATATAGGATATTGATGTAATCTACATGTATAAGACTATTCCCATGATCGAGAAACCATGGATTAGATATATGAGTGTGTCTTGTATGTCTCGTGTCGAATCCGGATATGGAGACAAAGGGATAATACAATACGGTAACATTGGTCACAAGGTTTATCGGATTACTGACTATTTCTATTAGTTGGGTGGCATAGATGTCTTGCTAGGGGACGCTCTATGTTAGTAATTGGTACTACAAACTAATTCTAAACCTATGGGGTCACACTCCCTATGGATTAAACCGGACTTGAGAATTAATTAGTTTGACTAATTAAATAAAAGGATCAATACGCAACCACATGCAAACTTAGTATGACTAATTTGCAAGGCGGACTAATCCATGTAAGGACATGATTAGTAGATGGGCTAATATGTAGTTAACAAGGAGTTGTTAGACTATATAAAGAGACTCCTAGCTTATTTTCTCATAAGTGCCATAATTGTTATCTCACAAGAGAGAGAAAGAGAACAAATCAAGGAGAGAGCCAAGACAAGGAGGTTGAACACCCCCGTCCGCCCCTCCTCATTGTTGGCCAGAAGAGGCGTAGCCTCTTTGGTCTTCCTCTTCTTCCTCCTTCTTCCCTTTCTAGCACAAAGGTGCTGAAGGATCCGGAGACAACCCTAGGAGTGGACTTCCATAGAGAGGTGGACATTATTTCACGTGAAATCATCAAGGAGACAAACTAAGGTACACATGAGTTTATTCTTTTACCATCGTTGTGATTTCACTCCTTTGATCCTTGGAGGGTATTGAACAGAATCAATTACTGTTTATTCCGCAGCGGAATTCGTATCAAAACCCTACACTGGTATCAGAGCCACAGGTCGTAGTGCATAACGTGGTTTATGTGTTTCTTTACGGTTAGTTTTTACACCGTTCTACTACTTTTCGCGTAAAAACTATAATTGGCATAAAGATGCAATTTAAATATGATTCAAACAAGAATGAGATAACTTTACATATCATGTAAAGATTAGTTAATTTGGATCACTTATGATGTGAAATTTTGGATCTAGAGAACTAGGTTCTGGGCACAAATTAGGAAAAAGATGTTTTTCTTAAATTAGAAACAAACAAACTTTGGAAACAAGGAAGGAGAGGAAGGAAACAACCCTCAGGCCAAAACCCTAGGGCCGTCCGCCCCCTCCTTGGGTGCCAAGGAATCCACGGCCAAGGGCCGAGCCGCCCTAGGGCGCGGCTTGGCAGCGTGGGCTAGGGGCCGGCTGGCCCAAGGCCTTTGTGTCGGTCCATTAGGGGTTCGGCTAAGTAGTTGGTGGGCCCTCTTGGACCGTTTTAACCCCAGTACATCCAAAATTAATTAAAATTGACCAAGCGCGTTAAAATTAGATATGGCCTTAGATGTGGATGTTGTGAATGTTTATTTTTTTGTGGTTTGGTTTTATTGTAATAATTAATTAATTAGGTTTTACGGCCTGCGAGCCGGTCTTCTCCTCAACTTGTGAGGTATCTCTATTTAGTATAGATGCTAGCTAGTATGAGTTAGAGTAGATGATAGTCAAGACCTGGAGGAAAAGCCTAAAAAATTGAAGTAACCACAAGATGGCGGCATTCCACAAGCTAAGGTGCATGGACTAAAAGATGGAGGCACATGGAGATGAGCTTGCTATTTTTTTAGGGCTTATAGATATTCTCATTGGCTTGGGAATATCTTAGTTTAGGAGGCGATATCCACATCACGTTTATTTATTGTTTGTGGTTGTTTACTTATTGTCTTGTTGTTTATTGTTGGTGTATGGATGATGCATGCAAATTGGTAACAAGATAAAAACAACCCGGATCTTTTATTTTGGGATTGCCCAACTCAAATAAGTTGATTAGTTGATAAGGATCAATAAAAAAATTAAAATTAATTGGAAAAATCCATCAAATTTAAATATCGCGTTTTTTCCTTCTCGTTACTTAACACTCGTCATGATCACGATTTATCAAGTCCGGGCTTGCCAAAGCAAGGCGACTTAAATCATCATGATGTGGCGCGACGGCACAAGCTAGTAATGTGCGATTGTTGAAGTAAGAGGTTGAACGCAACTAGCCTACTTCAATTGGATTGAGAGGCTAGAGACAAAAAGTTGGGATTATCTATGAGATAGATAAATAAGGAGTTATTTGACTAATTAAACCAAGAGTTGCATAGGATGCAATTGGAATTGTTCCTACCTAAATAACTGATTTTGGGTTACTTGCCAAAGCAAGCTAAAAAAGAAGTGAAATATGGACCTTGTCCCACTAGAAAATATAATGATATTTTCCGCATTAATATGGAGGGTTATTAATCTGGAAAAAAATAGTGGGAGCTATGTTTAATAATCTAGCCATTATTAAATGTAGTTATTTGTTCATGAAATACTAAAACTTGTATATTTCTCATTTTGTAGAAGTCCAATGGCAAACAATTCATCGAATTCATCACAATCCCTATGATCAGTCCTTGAGAAGGAAAAGCTTCCTGGAACAACCTTTCTTGACTGGTATAGGAACTTGAGAATCGTTCTCAAGCAAGAGAAGAAACTTTACATTCTATAAGAGCAAGTTCCTGAGGGTCCAGAAAATAGTTCTTTTGTAGTCTTAAATTCATATCAGAAGATCGTTGACGATGCTATTGATGTAGCCTGCCTCAGAAGAAACATGATAACATGGTTGTGTTTGATATGATCATGCACTTGAAGCAGCTCTTTCAAGAGCAGGCAAGGGTTGAGCGGTATGAAGTTCCCAAGGAATTGTTCAAATGTCATATGCCAGAGAGGAACCCTGTGGGACCTCACTTACTGTGTATGATCGGGTTCTTGGATAACCTCAGGCGCCTGGGGTTTCCGGTGGGTCAGGAGTTGGCCGCTGATCTCATATTGCAATCATTGCTTGATAGTTATGGACAGTTCGTTATGAACTATAACATGAATGAGATCAACATGCCTCTTCCATATCTACTCAACATGTTGAGGGCAGCTAAACAAAACATCAACAAGGGAAAGGGAAAGGACATAATTATGGTGAACAAAGGAAAAGCCAAGCGAGTTACTTCTACCTCCAAAGGGAAAGGCAATTCAGTTGCAAAACCTAAGGAAGTTGCCCTTAAACCTGCTGGTGGAGTTGCCAAGGGCGTGACTAAGGGTGAGTGTCACTACTGCAGTCAGCCTGGACACTGGAAGAGGAACTGCCCAAAGTATCTGGAGGATAAAAGGCTTGGAATAGTGATTCCACCACCACCATATTTTTTTGTTATAGATGTCAATTTAACTGTCTCTTCATCTTGGGTATTGGATACTGGATTTGGATCTCACATTTGTCGAAATGTGCAGGATCTAAAGAGAATTAGAAGATTGGTTAAAGGGGAGATAAACATGCGCGTTGGGAATGGAGCAAAGGTTGCTGCATTTGTCGTGGGCATGTACGAGTTATCTTTGCCTTCAGGATTATTTTTAGAATTAGATAATTGCTATTTTGTGACTGCTATGAGCAGAAACATTATTTATATTTCTGTTTTGGACGAGAAAGGTTTGACTATTTCAATAAAGAACAAATGTTGCTCCATTTATTTTGATAGTATGCACTATTGTAGTGCGCAATTATCTAATGGATTGTATATCCTTGATATAAGTAATCCTGTCTATAACATAAATATCAAGAGGATTAAAACTAATGATTTAAATATTATTTACTTATGGCATTTTCGTTTAGGACATATAAACGAGAAACGCATATTTAGACTCCATAGGATGGATATGTAGACTCATTTGATTATGAATCATATGAGACATGTGAATCTTGTTTATTAGGAAAAATGACAAAGTTCCCTTTCAATAAGAAATGAGAGAGGACTATTGAGAAATTGGCTCTCGTGCATACTGATGTATGTGGGCCATTTTCCACGCCTTTTAGAGGTGGTTATCTTTATTTCATTACATTTACTGATGATTTCAGTAGATATGGATTTGTATACCTTATGAAGGCCAAATTCGAATCCTTTGAAAAGTTCAAAGAAGTCAAGAAAGAAGTAGAGAAGCAACTTGGAAAGAGTATTAAGGCTCTACGATCGGATCGTAAAGGAGAATACTTAAGCCAAGAGTTTGACGACTATCTTAGAGAGTGTGCAATCTTGTCTCAACGCACTCCACCAGGAACGCCACAATGGAATGGTGTGTCCGAGAGGATAAATAGAACTATGTTGGACATGGTTCGATCTATGAATCAAACTGATCTTCCATTATTATTTTGGGGGCACGCTATATTATGTGCATCTTTCACCCTTAACCGTGCTGCATCTAAATCAGTCATGAAGACTCCATATGATATGTGGAGTGGGAGGCGTCCCACGTTGTCTTTCATGAGGATTTAGGGTTGCGATGTGTATGTAAAAAAGTAAACAAACAGAAAATATCGGGTCCAAGTCGGGTAAGTGTAAGTTTTTAGTATACGCTAAGGAAACAAAAGGGTATTTTTCTACAATCCTGTCGAGAACAAAGTGTTTGTTGCTCAGACTGGCGTGTTCCTAAAAAGAGAATTTGTCTCTAACGGAGCAATTGGGAGGACAGTAGAACTTAAAGAAATTCAAGAACCACAAACCACTGATCCTACTATGGATCATGAACAGGAACCACAAGATGTTGTGGAGGAACCTGTTCATGTAACACAAGAACTTCGTAGGTCGAGTAGAGTGCGCCAGAAGCCAGAGAGGTTTGGACTTCTCGTGATTGAGCCCGATGACGCGTTGCACATAAATGATGAGCCTACTACCTCTGGAGAGGCCATGAAAGGGCCAGACTCTCTAAAGTGGCATGAAGACATGAGATCCGAGATGGAATCCATGTATACCAACAAAGTATGGACTTTGGTAGAACCAACCCAAGGGGCTCGGCCCATAGGGTGCAAGTGGGTCTCCAAGAAGACCGACATGGATGGAAATGTCATTGCCTATAAAGTCCGATTGTTGGAAAAATAATTCAGACAGATTCGTGGTATTTACTATGATGAAACCTTTTTCCCATTCACGATGACCAAATTCATTCAAATCTTACTTGCTATTGCAGCTTATCACGATTATGAGATTTGGCAGATGGATGTCAAAACAGCGTTTCTGTATGAAAAGCTCCTTGAGGATGTGTACATGACACAACCAGAGGGTTTTGAGGATCCAGAGCATGCCCATAAAGAATGTAAGTTGGAGCGATCCATTTATGGGTTGAAGCAAGCTTCTAGGAGTTGGAATCTGTGTTTTGATGACGCGGTCAAAGAGTTTGGCTTCATCAAGAACGAAGGTGAACCTTCTGTCTACAAGAAGGTTACTGGGAGCTCAAGTGTGTTTCTGGTCTTGTATGTGGATGACATACTACTCATTGGAAACGTCATTCCTACATTGCAGTCTGCTAAATATTGGCTAGGAACGTGTTTCTCAATGAAGGACTTAGGGGATGCAACTTATAGACTTGGTATAGAGATCTAAAGGGATACATCTAGGAAGCTACTCAGCCTGAGTCAAAGTACATATTGAAAGTTTGTAATGTAAGTATATAGAGTGTGCCAACTTTTGCCAAAAAACTGTCTTCTAGAACTTGAAGAGAGTATGCAGTTGATATCTCAAATCTTTGAAAAAGATTTGGGAAACTAGAGATATAACTGCAGAACACAAGGGCTTCAAAGCTTTTAGATTTGGAAAACTCCAAAGCTTTGGAACTTCTTGTTTAGAATGTAATGAAAATATAAAAGAAGGAAGCAGCAAGAACACAAGGATTTTACAGAGTTCAGTCACAATTGGACCTAGTCTCTGCCTGAGGGACCTTATGCCTACAGGATTCTAACACAACTTCGTATTAATCAACCAGATTTAGCCCTAGATCTCAAGCCTAAGTGAGCTACATTTCACCTATACACCTTGTGGTTCCCAACCTGTCTAGTTCCAGCTACAATCTGTTGAAACAATAAGAACCTCTTTGGTTTCAATTGAACAACTAAATTTCTAAGTTTGTGAGGTTTACGAACACAAAATGATAATACAAGTTTAGTACAAGTGTGAAGAACACAGAATAGAAATAAGCAATAAAGCTTGGAAGTGTTCTTCAATCTCTGATGAATGATCTTGTTTCTGCAGTGTTAATGGCATGATGAATCTAAAAGATTTGAATGATCTGATCTCTATTGTTTTTAGCACTCTTCAATTCACACGTTGATCAGTCTTTTCTCCTTGTGTCTCTATTTGAAATTCAAAGTACCGATCACTTAAATAACAGCCTGTAACAACCTGAGAGATTTTAGGAACTGAATGCATAAAAATCCTCTTCCCTGATATGCTTCTTAGAATAGCTATGCTTTGATAGCTATTTGATATGTTTATGGACGTTGGAACACCCAACAACCCTGCATACATTCAAAAAACAAGATCAAACAAAATCGAGACAAACCAGCATCAAGATCTGATCATTATTATGCTAACAGTTCATGAATAAACTAGGCTAAGTTTTGTCTGATAATAAAACCAGTTTATACATCCAATTATATGGATAGACCAATAATCATTATAGAACCAGTAATAATAGATTAGTATAAGTCCATAGCACACTGCAAAACCAAATGAAACGACCTGCATACACAGATTAGGTTAGATAAATTTAGCAGCAAACAACATTCATAAATTCTCAAAGCTTTGACTGCTAGTTAATACAAACAACTTGGATTCCCAATCCAACTCAGACCTGTACCATATGTTGTACCAATCAAAACATGATTCTATACCATTTGTAGAACATTATAGAGGATGATAGAATCATTCCAAAACCAACTTATAGACCTGCAAAATATAAAACAGGTAAGAGCATATATGGTAATCAACAGTGTCTCAAAGCTTTGAAGCTTTGACACTTGTGTTTCTGGCTTTCATCACCAAGGAACCAAAGCTCCTTCACTTTGTATATATCCACATATTGACAAAAAAGAGCTTATGATCTATCAATCTCCCCCTTTATGAAAGACAAAACACTATTATTGAAGTCCAGAAATCTTGAATATTTCCTTCCAACTCAAACACAAGTGATTCCCAGTATACGACAAATAACATCAACTTAAACTATCTTAAAATATCATGATAACACAACTAAAAAATTAACTAGTCTTAAATATCAAAAATACCAAAAATCCAGCATTCAAGAATAATCATCCTACATAATCCATAATTATTACAAAGACTTAACAAAAACTAAACACATAATCTTCTCCCCCTTTTTGACTTTCATCAAAAGAGTAGAAGAAACGTAGGATCTTGTTCAGAGTGTTTTTTAAAGAAACCAAAATATTTAAAAGACTTCAGGACTTAGAAGAAAGAGAAGACAGAAAGATTAAGAAACATAGGTTTCAAGGCTTTGAAGATTCAGCTTCAGTATCCTTCTTAGCAGATTTCTTTCCAGGCTTAGCTTTCCCCTTTCCCTTGTCCTGGGCTTCTTCCTGTTCTTCCTCAACTGACTCTCCCTCTGAATCTCCTTCAGCTCCAGCTGGTTCTTCTCTTTGCTCACCTTGTTCACCAGCTTCCTCACCCTGTGCTTCCTTAGTTTCATTTTGCATTTTTTCCATCACTTCATCAATAACCTTATCCAATCAGCAATTTCCTTTTCAGCAGTCTCTGCAACTGTTTCCTCACCACCAGCCTCATCCATAGATTGATCAAAAAGATCCTTAGAAGCAAGAAAAATAGGAACTAGTTTCTTCTTCTTCTTCTTCTTCATCTTCTTCTTCTTCTTCTTCTGCTTCTTGAGAGCTTCTCCAAGTACTTCATCTTAATCAATGCTAGTGTCTCTGCTTTCTGAAGAGGGTATTTTTTCCGGGTTCAATCCTTTGATGATGATATCAAGCTTATTGTTCACCAAACCTTTGAACTAGTGAAATCAGTAGACAGGTCAAATAACCCTTGTCTCAAATCCTCCACTCCGTCTTCCAGAACTTCAACCCTATCTATTATTTGAGAGAAATACAAATTACCAGACACTCTGGGGGTTGTAGCAGCTCTAGGTTTGATAAACTCCTTCTCCTTCAGCTCTTTATCACTCAGTTCAGAATATAATTTCCATTTTCCTTTAACAATTTGAACTATCCCAATCCTTTGAAGAGATGCCTCATCCACCAACCCAAAACCAGTTGTAATCTTCCATTCATCTTACAAAGAGACTCCAAAGTGTTTGAAAAACAAAGGTAACACATTGGCATAAGTCAGGGAATGATTCCTAGTCCTAGTGCCACAATGCTCCATCACAACAGTAGGGAGATCAACTTCAAACCCTTGACATATACATTAGAATCAACACCCTATATGTCACCAATTCTTTGGAATACTCCCCGGGAACTACACATCTCATAATGATAGAAAACAGAATTTTAGTTTCACAGGTAAACACAGAATGTGTTACTGTTCAGGTTCAGTAGGGGTTCCCTCCAAGAATAACAAGGATTTGGCTTTCTCCAACATTTACTTCCTATCAGGATGTTCACTAATCATATACTTTATAGGGACTCCCATGTGATATCCCGAGTACAAAGTTACATAAATAATCGATATTTTTTTAGAACACGGTGTAAACGGAGTGTTCATATGAGACTGAAATATATGATTATGTGCAATACGTTTTTTTAATATGACGGAGACAAGAAAAATGTGTAATATTTGTGAATTTGTCAAATGAAATTGTAATAAACATGTAAATCTTGAAATAAAATTACAAGCTACATGAAAAGAAACTTGTTAGCAAAGTGTGTGGTAATATGACAACATACATACTCACCGGGGGTCCTCATGTAATTCTTTATTGGCTTAGGGGTTCTTATTGCCAATTAGGGAAATTAAAACATTAGTAGCACTGCAATGGCTATGTGGAAACTATGACTATTACTTCGTGGTGATTCCCACTAGGCCATCTGTCACTGTTAGTTTTATTGCTTTTCATAAGTTTCTTCAATCCAAAGAAATAAAGGGAAAAGAAAAAAAAAAGAAAGAATAAAAGAAAGGAGAAAAAGGAAAGGGGTGGTCTTAACGGATGGGAGGGAAAAATAAGGGGGAAGGTTCATTCTCTCGGAGGGACTCCATAGTCAGCAGAAAGAGGTAATAGAGAGAGAGAGAGAGAGAGAGTTGATTTTATGTCATTAAGTCAGAGTTCCTTCGGATTAATTCTTGGTGATTAAATTGAGACGATGAAGGTAAAAGACTGAACTTTGGTTGGTTGTGATAGTTTTTAGGAGAAGTTATACATTATCTTTAACTCAATGGCTATTCCGTTGTTGCTCTTGCTGCTGTTCTAGTTGCTGTTATGACCTTCCTCGTTGTTGCTATGTTGTCGTTGTTGTTTCTGGTTGCCGTAGAAATATTTATCGGGTTCTGTACAATGTCTTAAATCAAGGATGTCTATCTTACCTATTTGATAAATAGCCACAGAGATAGAAAGTAAGCTTCCTTTTGGTCTCATGGGTGACAGATTCGTTCAATTGGTAATACATGTTTTTTTAAGTACTTGAAGTACAAGAACATCAAAGAAGACGATAAATGGTCATGCAAAAGTGAGAATAGTTGTTGGTCGCTTGAACTTACCACCCTCGAGTCCAAGTGAATAGAGACTCTAAGGTTAGTTGATCTGAATTATAAGCAATATCAATTTATTTATTGGGTTACAATGTGATACATGGGTAAGTGATGCTACATGTAATTTAAATAATTGTAGAGGTGATATTGTGATTTTCTTGTTGTGTAAAATGGAGGAGACGAAATAATAGTAATAGTGAAGAATAATGGAGAATAAGAGAATTGAAATAATATCGTGCTATTTACGTCACTCTGGTTAGGGAGGAAAATGTTACACTGTTTTGGTTGACTAAATTGGGAGATATAATTGTATCTCTAGTTTGAAATTGGAAATGTAAGGTGAAAGACTATGGTTAGTGGCATGGATTTCTTGGTTGCAAGGAACCATTGATATGGTCAAGGACTGTTCGCGATAAATGAGGCATGGTTTAAGTCATACTGCATTTCAAGTTAGTTGTTTAACTTATTATTTCTTGGAAGTATATTTTAATGTTGTAGTTAAACAGATGGCAACGGATTAGCGTGTCCCTGTTTTACGTCTGTATGTGACAGACCGGTTGGCGGTACACATTCGTTCTGATTATGAACGGTTGATAATTATTTAATGTCTGTAAATGACGGATCGGCTGAGAACATACTTTCGTTCTGATTATGAAAGGTTGATATTTCTTATGTCTGAAAGTGTCAGACGGGTTGAAAATAAACTGTGATTTTTATCGTTTAATCAATTTTTAATTATTAAACGTGTGACGGGTCATCCAGTGGTATCGTCACATCCCAAGACTTTGGAAAAAACCCCGTGATCCAACTTAATATCAATCCCAACAAATTTTGATGTAAGAATGTAATTGTCACTATCATCCAACTCTTGAACCAAGTTTAGATAGAAAAGTCTAGTCAGCCTAGGGTAAGCCTCAGATGGTGGATTTAAAAAACTCCCAACAGATGATTATCTCAATTTCTTAATGTAGTCTAAGTCCAATAAATCCAACAAATTAGTACTAATTAGACTACAAAAAGATATCTTGGATGATGCATACCCATCCATCCGCACATTCTTAACATCTGAATTGACAAAACAAGTATCAGTCAAAATGTTCTTACCAAAATTTGTAGCCTTATTGGTCTTTAATGCACTGTGTTTCACTCTTTTCTTCTCTGGAGTTCTTTCATCCTTCTTTTCATCAGCTTTATTTTCCTTTGAAGATGGCACACTCTTCTTCTCACTTTTTCCTTCAGCCTCTTCCTTCTTCTTCTTGCTTGATTTTTCTCCCTGATCCTTACTCCCCTGTTCCTTGATCTTCACCACTTCTTCTATTGCAGATTCTGATTATGACCCATCCACTGCTTCTTCCTGAACTTCCTTTACCTTCTCGACCTTCTTTGAAGGTGGTGAAGTCTCATGGACACTAGCTGTCTCTTCTGAATCTGATCCATGAATGGTGATCTTCCTGTTAGCCTTCCTTTTTATCCTCTTGTTGGAAGTCTGTCCTTGTTGCTTGATCCTCTCAGATTTGCGCTCCATTGGTTAGGGTTTGAGAGAGTTTGAGAGAGAGATAGGTATGAAGAGATGAGAATGAAATGAATAGGCCCTGAAGTTGGCTTAAGTAGGTAGAAGAGTTTGATTTAAAAAGGGGATTTGCACGCAAAATAGATCGCATAAGATTTCATGAGATATTTTTGGGATATTTTGTCAAAATCTCTGAACACTTGAGATATTCTGTAATTATCTAAAAAGATATTACAAAATATTCCACGATCCAATTTTTTAATAAAACAAATATCTACTTAAGCAAAGCAGTGTTACAGTAGTTCAAAGCTTTGAGAAGTTTCAGATAAAACAACAACCTTCAAATCTTTGAGCCATACTTTCAAGGCTAAGAAAGTATGATCTCAAGGCTTTGGGATTTACACATATAATACACACAGAGACTAATACTCCCCTAAACCAATGCATCCTTGTTCAACACCCAAATTCAAGCCCCAGGGATGTAAACCTCTCATCTGGCAATGGTTTAGTGAAAATATCAGCTATTTTCATAGTAGTAGAAATGAAAGATAGAATAATATCACCTTTTTCAGCATTATCTCTAAGAAAATTATGTCTCGCATCTATGTGATTTGTCCTTGAATGCTGAACTGGATTCTTTGATATAGAAATGGCACTTGTATTGTCACAGTTGATAGTCACATTTATGAATTCATATCCAAGATCTCTTAGCTGTTGAGCAATCCATAAAACCTGAGAACAACAGGTTCCGACTGCAATATATTCAGCTTCTGCAGTTGATAGAGCTACTGAATTTTGCTTCTTTGAATGTCAACTAATTAGTGATGAACCAAGAAATTTGCAGCATCCTGAAGTACTCTTTCTGTCTACTTTGTATCCTGCAAAGTCTGCATCTGAATAACCACTCAACATAAAGTTAGATCTTCTTGGATACCAAAGCCCCAAGTCTTTGGTTCCATTCAAGTATCTGAAAATCATTTTTAGAGCAATCAAATGACTTTCTTTAGGATCTGCTTGAAATCTAGCACATATGCATACACTAAACATAATATCTGATCTACTTGAAGTTAGATACAGAAGTGACCCAATCATACCTCTATAATCCTTTTGATTCACACTCTTACCACTTGTATCCTTGTCCAAAGATAATGATGAACTCATAGGGGTCTTAACAACCTTGGACTGTGACATGTTATATTTATTTAACAAGTCATTGGTGTATTTCTCTTGATGCCCCAAAATTCCTTTCTTCATTTGATGCACATGAAGTCCAAGAAATAAATGTAGTTCTCCCATTAAGCTCATCTCAAATTCATTGAACATTAGACTTGAAAACTCTTTTTAAGGAGCATCATTAGTAGCACCAAATAGAATATCGTCAACATATATCTGTACTACTAACAAATCTTTTTCATGATTCTTGATAGAAAAGAGTTTTGTCAACAAGTCTTATCTTGAAACCATTCAAGTAAAAACTTAGAGAGTATGTCATACCAAGCCCTTGGAGCTTGCTTAAGTCCATACAAGGCTTTGTCTAATATGTAAACATGATCAGCAAAGGTGTCATTTTCAAAACCTGGTGGTTGAGTATCATATACTTCTTCTTGTAAATATCCATTTAGAAAAGCACATTTGACATCCATTTCAAAAAGCTTTTTATGATTATGTGATGCAAATGCAAGAAGTATTCTGATAGCCTCTAACCTTGCAACACCGGAAAATGTTTCCTCATAATCAATTCCTTCTTCTTGATTATATCCATGTGCAACTAGTCTTGCTTTATTTCTCACAACCTTACTTTTTCATCAAGTTTGTTTCTGAACACCCATCTAGTTCCAATCACTGATTGATTCTTTGGTCTAGGAACTAAATTCCAAACTCCGTTCCTTTCAAACTCATTCATCTCATTCTGCATTGCAATGATCCAATCTGCATCTTCTAGTGCTTCTTTTGTATTTTTGGGCTCAATAAGTGATACAAAAGCACTGAAAGCACACAGATACCTCAGTTGACCTCTTGTCTGAGTTCCAGTGGTTGGATCTGATATGATGTTCTCTGCAGGATGACCTGATAAGTATTTGAACTTCTTTATAGGTGTCCAAGTGTATGATCCTTCAAGGCTTTGAGTTCTTGACACAGTAGAAGGAGCATCATATGTCCTGTCAGTCTCAAGGCTTTGAGATTTTGGCTTGGCAGGGGGTTCAAGTCCTTGAGATTCTTCTGAATGTTTCTGCGACTTAGATTTTCTTCTGTTAACTTTCTCATTGTCATCATCAGCCTCATACTTGTTCAGGCTGAGATCTGCAAAACTTTCACTCAGAGAATCATCAGTACTTTCATTAAAAATCACATGAATACTCTCTTCTACAATCTTAGTTCTCTTACTGTAAACTCTATAAGCCTTGCTAGTTTGAGAATAACCAATAAAAACACCTTCATCACTTCTAGCATCAAACTTACCAAGATTATCTTTGCCATTGTTATGCACAAAACAAGTACAGCCAAATGGCGTAAAATAAGAAACACTAGGCTTTTTTCCTTTGAACAATTCCTAAGGAGTTTTCTTTAGGATAGGCCTGATCAAACATCTATTGAGCACATAATTGGAAGTATTAACAGCTTCTGCCCACAGATACTCTGGAAAATTACTTTCAAGAAGCATCGTTCTAGACATGTCTTCAGGAGTTCTATTTTTCCTCTCAACTACTCAATTCTGCTGAGGAGTTCTAGGTGCAGAAAATTTGTGTGAGATGCCATGCTTTACACAGAATTAATCAAAATCAAGTTGATCAAATTCTCTACATGATCACTCCTAATAGATGCAACAGGTAAATTTTTCAAAGTTTGAAGCTCATTACAAAGCTTTAAAAATTCAAATAATGCTTCAGACTTATCTCTAATAAACATACCCATGTAAATCTGGAATAATCATCAACCACAACAAGCATATATCTCTTATCTTTGGGTGTTTGAACCCTCATAGGACCACACAAGTCCATATGCATCAATTCTAAAGGTCTAGAAGTACTTACAAAGTTATTTGGCTTGAGTGAACTCTTGGTCTGTTTACCTTGAGTACATGCCTTGAAAATCTCATCATCTTTGAATTTCAGGATTGGTAAAGCCTCTTACCGAATATTTTGAGATGAGTTTGTTCATAATGTGCATGCTTATATGACCAAGCTTTCTATGCCAAATTTGAGTCATCTTTCAAAGCTTTGAGACATTTCAGACTTTCACCTGTAACTTTGTCAGTACATAGAGCATAAACATTATGTGACCAAAGAGCAGTGAGTATGCAATTTCCTGATTTTTCATCTTGCACCACACATTTATCCTTGTCAAAAACTATCTTATTTACTTTATCACAAAGCTGAGAAATACTAAATAAATTATACTTAAGAACATCAACTAAATAAACATCTGAAATTGACCATGCAGAGTTATTACCAATACTACCTATACCAATAATGTTGCACCTTGCTTTGTCACCAAGTGTGATTGTTCCTTCTGATTGCTCTTTAAGCTCAGTGAATAAGATTTCTTTCCACTCATGTGTCTGGAACATCCACTATCCAAAATCCATTTATGATATTTCAGAGCTTTGGTAACATCCTGCAAGATTCAATCAATGCCTTAACAGGCTATTAGACCAAGTGTACAATTTGGATTCATACTCAGAATCAACCATGTTAGGTGTTCTAATTCCTTTTGGAACACAAATCTGTTTCACTTGTCCCTTAAGCTGATAAGGATAGGTGTTCTTTATATGAGGTTCTATCCTTCTAAAGGGACAAGTTAATTTCACATGTCCAATTTTAACACAATAATGACATTTTGGAGAATGTTTGCTTCCTGATTTTACAAATTTCTGCTTCCTGATTTTTCTTGCTCATGAACTTTTACTTTCATGGAATCAATCTCATTCTTGTAACTTTCCTCATTCAAAAACACACTTTTGAGGATTTCAGGCAATACATCCGAAGGGCTAGATAAAAGATTTTTTCACCATATCTTCAATTGGCTTCTCTCTGGAGTGATCTTCTTGATGTCCAGCCATCAAACAGTGATTGATTTGCTCTTCATCAGAATCTGAGTCTGAAGAGTCTGAATCACTCCATGAGGCTACCTGGCCTTCTTTCTTCTGTTGTCATTTTCCTTCTTAGGAAATAGCATGCTTTTCTTATTTTAAGGAAAATCTCTTAAAAAATGATTTGCATCTCTACATTCATAGCAATTCATAACTATAGGTTTATTTGAATGTAACGAAGATTTACCTTTCTGATCCTTGCTGGTTGAGGATCTGCATTTTTCTTTGTTGTAGTCCTTGTTTTCAAAGTTTCTCTTCTTTTTCAGAATTCTGGTCAAGGCTTTGGAAATCAAGGCTAAGGCTTCCTCATCATCATCATCATCCTTCTGTTCAAGGCTTTGAGATTTTTCATTGTCCTTTGCCTTGAGTTCCAGGTTCTTGATGTTGTCACTCAAGTCATCATCTACCTCCTCATGGAGATCTCATGAGTGAGCAATTTTCATTCCAGATCATCAAGTTCTAAGATGCTTAAGTCCTGAACTTCCTCAATTGTAGTTGTCTTAGGCTCCCATTTAGCCTTTGGCAAAATTCTGAATATCTTCCTGACCTTTTCTTCATTTAAGAAGGCTTTTCCCAAGGATTCCAAGTTGTTCACAATATCTGTAAACCTTTTGAACATATCCTTGATGGATTCATCGGAATTCATCTTAAAGAGTTCGTACTGTCTCAAAAGGATATGGATCTTTGTCTGCTTGACTTGGCTAGTTCCTTCATAAGTAAAAGTTAGCTTATCCCATATCTCTTTTGCACTCTTGCAGTTGGATATCCTGTTAAACTCATCTGCACTAAGAGCACGATATAGTACGTTCAAAGCTTAATGTTTTTATACCTTTTCCAATTCAGTAATTGAGAGATCTTCCTCTGATTTTACAGTTTTGACTCCATCAGAAGTAGTATAGAACAAGTTTGGTCCATTCACAACAACTGATCATAGCTCCATGTCTTAATTTATGATGAACATTTTCATCAGTGCCTTCCAATGCACAATGTTATCACCACAGAACAGTGGAGGTCTATTAGCTTGAAAAAGATTTGAGAAACTAGAGATATAACTGCAGAACACAGAGGCTTCAAAGCTCTGAGATTTGGAAATCTCCAAAGCTTTGGAACTTCCTGTTTAGACTGTAATGAAAAGATAAAAGAAGTAAGCAACAAGAACACAAGGATTTTACAGAGTACAGTCACAGTTGGACCTAGTCTTTGCCTGAGGGATCTTATCCCTCCAGGATTCTAACACAACTTATTTTTAATCACCAAGATTTATCCCTAGATCTCAAGCCTAAAGGAGCTACCTTTCACCTATACAGCTTGTGGTTCCCAATATATCTTTTTCCAGCTACAACTTGTTGAAAAAATAAGAACATATTTGTTGTTCACTTGAACAACATAACTTATAAGTTTGTGAGGTTTAAGAACACAAAATGATAATACAAGTTTTGTACAAGTGTGAAGAACACGAATAGAAATAAGCAATAAAGCTTGCAAGTGTTCTTCAATCTCTGATGAATGATCTTGCTTCTGCAGTGTTAATGGCATAATGAATCTAAAAGACTTGAATGATCTGATCTCTCTTGTTTTTAGCACTCTTCAATTCACACGTTGATCAGTCTTTTCTCCTTGTGTCTCTATTTGAAATTCAAAGTACTGATCACTTAAATAACAGCCTGCAACAACCTGAGAGATTTTAGGAGCTGAATGCCTAAAAATCCTCTTCCGTGATATGCTTCTTTCAATAACTATGCTTGGATAGCTATCTGATATGTTTATGGACGTTGGAACGCCCAACAACCCTGCATACACTCAACAAACAAGATCAAACGATATCCAGAAAAACCAGCATCAAGATCTGATCATCATTATGCTAACAGTTCATGAATAAACTAGGCTAAGTTTTGTATGGTAACAAAAACAGTTTATACATCCAATTATATGGATAGATCAATAATCATTATAGAACAGGTAATAATAGATAAGTATAAGTCCATAGAACACTGCAAAACCAAATGAACCGACTTGCATACACAGATCAGGTTAGATAAACTTAGCAGCAAACAGCATTCAGAAATTCTCAAAGCTTTGAAGCTTTGACTGCTAGTTAATACAAACAGCTTGGATTTCCAATCCAACTCAGACCTGTACCATGTGTTGTACCAATCAAAACATGATTTTATACCATTTTTAGAACATTTTATAGAATGACAAAATCATTCCAAAACCAACCTATAGACCTGTAAAATACAAAACAGTTAAGAGCATATAAGGCAATCAATAGTGTCTCAAAGCTTTGAACCTTTGACACTTGTGTTTCTGGCTTTCATCACCAAGGAACCAAAGCTCCTTCTCTTTGTATATATCCACATATTGACACAAAAGAGCTTTTAATCTATAACATATACAGACAAGGTGTTGAAACGGTTCAACATGCAAGATTCCAATAAGGGATTCTTGCCAATGTCGCATGGAAGCACCCTTTCGAAGGATGATTGTTCTTCCAATGAGATTGAGAAGAAACGCCTGAGTAGGGTTCCCTATGCTTCGTCCATATGATCTATCACGTGGATCCAATAGAGTTGTATTGTGATAACACTGGGGCGATCGCACAATCCAAGGAACCCATGTCACACCAGAAATCCAAGCACGTACTCAGAAAGTACCATCTTATTCGAGAGATTGTTGATCGAGGAGATGTGAAGATATGCAAGATTCCTACAGATGAAAATCTGTCAGATCCACTTACAAAGCCGCTTGTTCATCGCAAACATGAAGGGCACACTAGATCTATAGGCATACGAGATGCACCAGATTGGATCTATTGCAAGTGGGAGACTGTTGGAATAGATGCCCTAGAGGCAATCTTGTTTAGTATGAACATTGTTTTTGTCTAGAATAATCATTGTATTATTTATGGAGATATTTAATATAATGAAGTCCTTATATTACAAATGTTTTGTTTATCTTAAATATCCATAGTCGATTATATTGATTAACACAACGATCAACTATAGACTAGTATGTAGGTAGATTGATATGGAGATATCAAGTCTAGAACATGGGTATGCATTAAGGGTAATGGCATACTAGATTGACCCACAACGAGAAGGCTACATACAAGTTATGTAAAGTCACAAGTTCTTCTCATAGTGACAATGGTATTGTGGTCCTTAGACTTGAAGTCACTAAATACTCTAGTTGTGAAATATCAAGCCTTGATATTATCAAACGTTGCGCCTTAACCGGGTAACTATAAAGGTAGTTATCGGGCATGATAGGAAGCAAGATTAGAGATGGTAGTGATGTAGAGAGGATTTGTCCCTCCCAAATAACAGGAGCAAATATCCGCGGCCACTCGAGGGGTAGTGCTTATAGAATGTCTGGACAAACTCAGATAAATCAATATAGGATATTGATGTTATCTGCATGGATAAGACTATTCCCAGGATCGAGAAACTATGGATTGGATATACGAGTGTGACTTGTATGTCTCGTGTCTAATACGTATATGGAGACAAAGGGATAATAAAATACGGTAACATTGGTCACAAGGTTTGTTGGATTGCTGACTATTTCTATTATTTGGTTGGCATAGATGTCTTGCTAGGGGCCGCCCTATGTTTGTAATTGTTACTACCAACTAAGTAGATATGGGGTCACACTCCCTATGGATTAAACCAGACTTGGTAATTAATTAGTTGGACTAATCAAATAGAAGAATCAATACGCAACCACATGCAAACTTAGTAGGAATTTACAAGGTGGACTAATCCATGGAAGGACATGATTAGTAGACGGCTAATATGTAGTAAACAAGGAGTTGTTAGACTATATAAAAAGACTCCTAGCTTATTTTATCATAAGTGTCATAATCGTTATCACACAAGAGAGAGAGACAGAGAGAGAGGGAGAACAAAGCAAGGAAAGAGTTAAGACAAGGAGGCCAAACACCCCCCCCCCCCCCCGTCCGCCCCTCCTCACCGTCGGCCACAAGATGCGTGACCTCTTTGGTCTCGTTTTGCGTGATCTTCTTCTTCTTCTTCCTCCTTCTTCCCTAGCTAGCACAAATGTGTTGAAGGATTCGAAGACAATCCTAGGGGTGGACTTCCATAGAGACGTGGACATTATTTCACGTGAAGTCATCAAGGAGACAAGCTAAGGTACACATGAGTTTCTTCCTTTATCATCGTTATGATTTCTAGTCATTTGATCTTTGGAGTGTATTGAACGGAATTAATTATTGTTTATTCCGCTACGTAATCCGTACCAAAACCCTACAGTAACTAGTAATAAGCCCTAGCGAGGAGTAACATCGTCCATTGATTATGCATATTCCGATTAGGTTTAAATACTTCTCAAGAAAGTGTGAAAACATTGAATCATCATCCCAAACACGTAAAAAAATGCAGCTACGGCTAGCTCAAGTGGTAGAGCGTTACCTGAGGTCCCGGCTTCAAACCCGTCTGACGACAGAACAATTTCTCAAAGAAAAAAGAGTAAACAATCCTAGTGCCCTCAACGTGGTGCCCTAGCACGTTTTCTCAATTTTTAATCAAAATCTATTTTCTTCGCGTAGTGATAATTAAACAACAAGAGTTCACACTTTAAATAGCAAGTTGTCAACTACTAGGTCATATGGGTTCGATATAAATATGGGAGTTACCAGAACAATGAGATCGAAATCGTACACTTGATTTGATAGATTGTGGAGATACAAGTGTACATCCCGCACGGATCACCGCCCTCCAGCTCCATCACAGCACACCACTAAAATCTCCACCTTCTCAGAATGAAGGTGGAATTTGTAGTGGTAAAGGGAAAAGGAATGCAACATCGTGAATCAAGATCACAAAATAAGGACTTTTGTGAAGAGGAAAGCTACTAATTACAAGTTCATCCTTGCAAGCACATGCAAGAGCATCCAAATAGGTGGGAACACTATTGTGATTTTGTGACTATAAAATTATGAAGTTTGAATTGGTGTGTATATATATATATATATATATATATATATATATATATATATATATATATATATAAAGATGAATTGGTGTATAATTTATTCTGAAATATTTTGGTACAAATATAAAATCATTATGCGAGGTCAAAGTGTATAAGAAGTAGGGGTGCAACTTGGGCGGGTTGAACCCGACCAACCTGAGCCTATCCCGAACTAAAATAGGGTCCGGGCACATAGTTATGGTAATCTGGACGGGCTTGGACATAAATTCTCTGCCTGAATTGCAATTAGGTTTGGGTTTGGGCACAAATATCAAACGACGGTCTAACCCGAATTGCTCGATTTGCATGGTCACCAACTATAAATATTATATTTTGAAAAAATTATGTAGCATGTCTAACATGAATATGCTACTTTTATTTTGATTATTAGCGATGTTTTAATTATTATTTTGTTCTTGAACAAGTTGATTTGTTTTTTCACCAACAAATTATTATTCTCTTGTGTTTTTAAATAGATATTAATTTTAATGTACGAGCCCGATTGAGCCCGAACCCGAATTGATTTATAAGAATTTGGGCTCGGGTTGGCTGACGACGCTCTTAACTCGGGCTGGGCTGGGCATGAGCAGCCACAACAGAATTCGGGCTCGGACTTGGACAGGGGTGCCAACCCGTCCAGCCCGCCCGAGTTGCAGTCCTAATGAGAAGTTATGGTGTTGCAATTGATTGTGTAACTAGAGTACTTTCTCCGTAAAACCTCTTTCTTTAACGTTTTGACTTTTGACACTATTCACTGGGTCACTTTGACCCGGTGATTTGGATAGCAAAACAATCTAATTTTTGTTAATTTTTTTCATGGTGTTGTATAGTAAAAATTGTTCTACAACACGGTGAAAAAATTATCAAAAAATCGTATCATTTGCAATCCAAATCACCAGGACAAAGTGAGCCAGATACGAGTAAAAAAAGCAAAACGTAAAGAAAGAGGCAATCGGAGGAAGTGATAATTTAGGATGTTTCCACTTTGAGCACATTTGTGGCATTGCTACTTTGAACACATTTATGTTAGCTTAAATGACAGTTTTTGGCATGGTTCCGTCAATTACATATGTATCAGATTTAGAAAGTTGTGTAAAGTTCATTTTTAGTTTGCAGATTGAGTATGCAAAATAGATCTATTTGCATAATGTTTTGATGAGCTAGATTTGGAACTCAAGTTTGCGGATTTATTGGAGACCAAAGTTTTTTGTTGAGAGCACGACGCGTCATAACATTCACCAGATAACATGTTTGCGTCGTATAACACATTTGCGTCGTATTATGTGTTTCCCATGTCTAGACAAGGTTATTTCTTTTGAAAAGACTAGAGTATTACCCGTGCCCGAGGGCACTATTCCTAAAATTGGATAGTTTTTTAATTTAGAGGTGTTTTTCTAAATGAATTTAGAGGTGTTATTCAAAAATTATATTTATAAATCTGGTGAAAAAATAAATAAAAAAAAGAATAACTTCCAAGTTAGGGGTGTAATTGAGAAAAATCATTCATCTATTAGTTATGGATGTATAAGGAGAGTGGGTAGTTAAGGATGTCCAAAGAGAGTGGGTAGTTAGAGATGTAATAAGTAGGTGAGATCTAATGGTGGGGATGTGATTGATTTAATCTAACGGCTGAAAATTCAAAAGTTTGTTAAACCATGCTATTTTATAGAATAGATACATTAAAACGAATTACAGAAGGTCGATAGTACATAAACCATCGGTAGCCTTTTTGCCGTTATGTTAATCTTTTTTGTAATCTGGTGTAAAAATACGCGGTTGCCCTCCACTAATGAGCCAACCAAGTGAAAAGACCAATTCATCCATATACTTGAAGGCAATGACTAATGATTCCAAGCTGACAATGACTACCATCTTCAATTTGGAGCAGGATGTCGTCAGTTTGTATATTCGGAGGAGTTATTTATCGAATTGACAAGCGTCCGTATTTAATTAAAAAAGAGTTGTAAATTTTTTTACTGTCAATTACCACTCTATAAAAAACATTCATCGAATTCATTGCAGTTAGTGGTTTCGAAAAAAGAATTCATTGCAGTTAAGGTGGTAGTTCAAGTAGTAGAGCGTTGGAAGTCCCTGCGTGAGGTCCTAAGTACAAATCTGGTTGACGACAAAAACAACTTCTAAAAAAACATTAATCGAATTCTTGCTACTTACCCAGTTACCCATGTTAGATGAGATGTAAAACACCGTGCAAAAGACTCCAATAAGAGTTCCCCATCACTCCTTCAGAGATGACAATTCTTCTCTTTAATGATAGTATTATTAATTGTAACAAATAAATCTATAAATTCCTTCAAAAAAGATGAATCTATAAAACGTGACAGCACTATAATAATTAGCTTGCATCCTAATCATAGTTAGGCACATATGTTTCCATTACTGTAATTTTAATCATAGATATATGTGAGGACTTCGCGAATTAGTCAAGGTGCGTGCATGCTGGCCGGTCCGGACACCACGAAAAATATTCTAAAATAAACTCTCCCAATAAAAAATTCAAAAATAAATTCTCCCAATTAGTCAAGTTGATTGCAATGTTAAATACTTGGTTGAAAACAAATCATTACAGTTGTCACTATCGTAACCACGAGTTTATTAATTGATTAAATATGGCTGCTATGGTGGACTTGTGCCAATATTCTATGGAAAAAAAAAATTGAGGAGGAAGGAGCAACTAGCCAATGAAATTGATTTGAATTATACTTTTTCTCATTGTTTCCATGTGTAACATGAAGAGTAATAACGATTATTGTTGGTTTTGAGAAACAAAGAGTTGTTTTTATAATGAACCAAAGCTTAATATATATCAACTTAAGTGACCTCGCAAATGTGAAATGAATCGTCCATTATATATCAACTTAAGTGACCTCGCAAATGTGAAATGAATCGTCCATCATATGTTTTGGTTGTGCCAAATGAGTTGGAGTCCGATGTAGAGTCCCATATATGATAAGTTGCGTTGATATTGATATCCATTATGGGTGAGTTTGGTAGAATGGTTTCTGGTGGAAAAACTGGTTTTTAGATTGTGGTGGAAATTTTTTGGTTTATTTAGAGTTTCTGTTTAAACCAGTGTGTTTGGTGGTAGTTTTTAAACTAGATTAAAAACTGGAGAAATGTGTTTCGTCGTGGTTTTTAAACTAGATGATGTAGACTAAATGACAGATATACCCTCCACTTATTTTTCTTTTACAGATTCAAAACGAACAAATGCAATGTAAAAAAGTTCACGATTTCATGAGATTTAACGATTTCATGAAAGTAACAAATTGAAGAACGAATTAACACTATTATGACATCCAAAAAATCGATTTTTTTTTACTTAAATTCAACAAAAAGTTGACATTCAAGAAATTTCAGTCACACTTGATGCCACGTTGAGTAACGGACAACAAAAAAATAATAAACTAAGGAAATAACACCACAAAATGATTGATCCTAAATAATAAGAAGATCACATATAAAAGGTATCGTCCGAAATATGCGAGAATTGAGTTTTTTTGTAAAAACAAATTATGGCAAAAGTATAGAAAAAAATTCGTGCAATATTTTTCATTATCTCGATGACTAAAAAGTCAAAGAGCTACCAGATTACATAAACCCATGTATAACTCTTTCAATGCAACATTGTTTAACAGATAGCAGACATTTAATCAACTAGGAAAATAACACAACAAAAATATTTGACCCTAAATAATAAGAACACAACAAATATAGTTAACCCTAAATAATAAGAACATCACATAAAAGCGTGAAATGAGTTTTGTGGAAAAAACTTATGAAGGAAGTATAGAAAAAATTACCAACGGTAAAGTGTCAAAGAACTACCAAAATGAGAGACAATATCCAGTTTAATACGACTACAGTGTGAGGATAATATCGTCTTTAAGTGTCATAGAAATAAACCAAAGAAAAAATCACAAAAAGTTGGTTTTTCTCACCAAGGCAAATGTTGAAAAAAAACTGGTTTAAAATCCGGTTTTTAAACCAGTCAAAACAAACACTTTAAACAAACTATTTGGTTTAAAAACCAAAAACCAAAAAAAAACTACTTTGCCAAACTGACCCTATGTCATGGAAGATGAAGCACATGTGAACGCGAAATACACAATTTAAGGTCATGTTTGGTGTTGAAATATTTGTCAAATTTAAGTTGTTAGTTTCTTAAAAATCTAATTTATGAACTATCAATATTTGGTTTGTATTTAGTTGGTTGGATTTTTGAGGAAAATCATCAGTTAAAAAAACTATCTTGTTAGTTTTGTAAAATTCGAAAGAGTGATTGAATCAAAATAATAACAACCTCATAAATGTGGTTTGGATGATATACCGGTTAGAGTCTGCACTGCTAATATTTTTTTCCATAAAACTTTTCCGTGTCAATCGGGCCAGCTTGCGCACACCTCTTTCAATTCACGGAATTTTGGGGTATATATATATTTCAATCTCTAGTGGCCTCAAGAATAATAGGAGCTCATGAGATTCGAATTTGAGATCCAAGGAAAGCAAAACCTTAAATTCCAAGATAATTGATACGCGCGTTTAACATTAAACTCACAATTCAATTCTTCCTCAAATTAAATTGTCAGTTGATTTATTTTTGCATCACCCGCGTAATTGTTCTAGATTCATCATCATGAAAAGCTTGAGTCACCAAATCTGTATTCTAGGAGCCATCAATATTAAACAGCATATCAACAGTGTTGTCATGAGGTAAAACGGAGACACTATAAATCTTTCTACCATCGGTAGCCAACTGTGTTTGTATTAAATTAGACTTACTATCTCCCAATCAATGTCTAGCTCCTATATAAATGAGGTCCCTAGCAAGTAGGAAACCTCTCCAAACATAAGACTGTCTCGGTTTAACTTGAGCTTGGAGAATAGATATGTTTATTTTGCCCGAATAACTTGTGCAACTAAAGGTTTGAACAAGACATCAATCTCCAAACATGTTTGGCGAGCAAGCCAAATTTAAGGAATGTATGTGTCTAAAACTCATGCCTTCACTTTTATGTGTACATAAGGTGTCCCAACTTAACCAATACATTTTCCTTTCATCAACATTTGAATTTCAACAAAAGTCGGACATAAGCGTTTGAATATCCTCACAAATAGTGAAAGAAATAAGAAAAATACACATTATATAGGTTGGGACAGACTGTACCACATATTGCAATAAACCATCTCTTTAGGCAACTGATACCATCTTCTCTTTCTAACCTCAAAAAACACTTGTAAAAAGAGTTTGAAGTAGTCCATAAAATGAGTACTTGTCAAATTAGAATCAGGGACATGCTACCCAGTTTCAGTTTCAAGAAAATTGATAATTTTTTTCATTTTCTATAAGACACCTTCTTATGGAAAAATGGTATTTTGATCACCATATTTTAACCAAATATCTCTTGATTGTTGACGCCAACACAATTCTTTATCTGCATTTAAACTAAAAATGTTTGCATTGATGTTACTTCTTACAAGATACCAGTAGTGGGATGCAAAGTGTACAAATAGTCCAATCTTCGGTGCACACCACACGAAGTTTGGTTTTTTCCTTAAAATTTTTCATACCTCAAATTTGTAACTTATTTGTTAAAACATTCAGTTTGGTATGTAATATTTGAGTAGACATAGGGATAGGAGAAGAGTTAGCATTCCATAGCTCGGAGATAAGAACACTGCATTCAGAGGATTTGGTACATTTAGCAGCAAAGTGAAACCGCCTTGGGGAAAGAGTAGTTGCAGCCGCAGACGAGCAGGTTAGTATGAGAGGTATGGGGTCTCATCCCGGAACAACCAAATTTTCCATTGAAGAAGTTATCTCCCAACAGTGAGAGCAATCACTCGATCTAGCCTTTCTGCAACACTATGTGGAAAAGGCCGCCGATTAATCCACGTGAATAAACTGCCCTTGAACCCCAAATCTTGTAGTCCACAAGTACTCAGCAATAAAGTAAATTGAAAAATTTGATTCCAACTTTGATGGTTATTGCCCCGTTTTTTTCGTTTGCAACAGGATTTCATTGAAGTCTCCCATGACCATCCATGCTGAATTTTTTTAGGGATTTAGTCTTGTAAGTAAATCCCACGAAAACAGTCTCCTTGAGATTTCTGAGTCGCCACAGAAAACAGTAGCACAGAAACCTTTCTGATGTCTTCAGGAGGTCGAACATATGCATGAACATGAAACTGATTGTAGGATAGAACTGTGAGATCAAAAGCAATGATAAACCCCCGATAATGCAATTCTCGGAACAAAAATACTTTGAGAGTAACTCAACTTAAATTTTGTCCTCTCTGCTTGACTAACTAATTGATTAGTTTCAATTAGGAAGAGAACATACAGATGTTTGCTTCGACAGAGGGAAAGAAGAGATTGGAATGTACAAGTATTTCCCAGTCCTTGTACATTCCACTAATGACAATCATTGTGATCAGCAGGGCTGGTCTTCACCAGCCTCTGCCGAAGTGGGGGAGAGATGACAACCTGGATCTCCTAAAGAGTTATCTGCTCCTGATGCCTCATCTGATTTCTGCCGCTTTAAAAATTTCTCCTCTTGTTCTGTCGAGTGATGAAGATCATTTATATTCAAACTATCCATAGATCCCACAGGAAAGAACTCTTCCACAGTCGATTTCCTTTTCAAGGATGAACTCTCAATAATCTTAGATTTGGACGAAGATCCCTAGAGAACGGCATACCATGCTTCTTTCTAATTAACATCGTCTCCTCCAGTATGTCGCATTCTTCGTCCTCCCCTCTGTCAAGATCTGTCAACATCTTGAATTTCTAACAGAAGTTCCTTTCGACTTTCTCATGCATGTTGACGCCGCACAACTTTTCCTTCTTCCAATTGGGGATCCAATTCGAAGGAATCATCGTCATGAGAGCCGCCAGTCTACCCATGAAATACAGTTTTCACAGACAAAACTGCATCTTTAGATCCTGTTGGAAGTGCTGTCGGCCCAAAGGCTGCAACTACATCTTTCTTGATGTCGAGAACAAAGTCAAACATTGCCGATGCGATTAACCATTCCCCATCAATAATTACCTCTCGTAGTTCATGCCCCATATTCTTCCACAAAAACCACACACATTTGGCAATCTTTCATATCTAATCCAGACGTATACGTATCTGCCTTCCTCTAAAGTCACTTTCTTGACTCTAGGTATTGGATCCTTAGTATTGGCAGTCACCTTAACTCGGATGTACTTTTCCGCAAGAACGCCCTTGTTAGGAACCGTGATCTCCTCCTTATAGCCCAAGAAAGCAATAATCTATGTTCCAATTTTGTTGAAAAGATAATCTAAAGGTAATCCCCAAATTTTGCATCTTAAAAGTAGTTTCAGAAAAAATTAATGTCATTGACATCCTTCATCCAACTGTCCCACTTTCGCATCACAATGAGATCACCGTACAAGAACCAATGCTGAACATTGTAGACCATTTCCACTGCTTCTTGATCTTTAAAAACAAACTTGTAAATATAGTTACCCTTTGGGATAACAGATAAATCAGGTGGGTCCTCCCATGCTCTTGACATCTGAGTTTGCAGGACCCCGGGATTGATTGATGGTCGAGAATATTTTCCCGGAGATGCTCATTTGGCAGAAGCTTTTACCCTCAGCACGCGATTCCGCCAATATAGTAGAAGGGGTTTGTTCATGTTCAGTGAGTTGAAGGTTGACCAGAAGCTCACTCAGATCCATGTCGCTTAGATCAATGGGTTGTTGAGTACCCATGACGAGTATATGTTGTAGAAGATCGATTGATAAATGAAAGGATAATTGAAGGAATAAGTCGGACATGATTAACGAAGAAGAGAAGTTTATAAAATTTGATGGTGTTGATAACCCAGAAGAAATGAGATAACGGCAAATACCGTTATAAACCGTTGGTAATCGATGATAGAATATTCGGATAAACAAGAATTTCAAAGAAAAAGAAAGTTAAAGGATCATGCAATCTCCTTGAGAAGAAGGAAACTGTCTCGAAAATAATTTTACTAAAATTTTGAGTTTTTCGATGAGAGTGGTCAAAGGAAAAGTTTATAAGTTTTGATATTCCCACACGAAGAAGTTGTTGCCTTATTTATTTGAAATAGTTGTTTGCTTCATAACCGTAGTTCTCGTTCTTAAGATAAATAAATAAATAGACTGTGTGCAACATGTTTCTCTAGTCAGAAATAAATAAATGTCTTAGGGCTAGTTTGGTAATGCTGTGGCGTTTTAGAAAGTTGCTGTGTGGGAAGTACTGTGAGAAAGTTGTTGTGAAAATCTACGCGAAAAAGTGTTCGGTAATTAGTGTTTTAGAGTTGTTGTTACTGTGATATGAAAATATCAGACATGATATAATAAATAGTGTTATTATAATGAATAATTATTAATATTTGTTAACGGATAAGAAAGTCTAATAATACATTCATCGAAAGGTCGAATCTGGAAAGCAACCCCTCCCCTACTTTTCAAAAACTGCGGTGGAAAAACAGCTGTTTTCCAGAAAGCTGAAAAATAGAAAAAGTTTACGAAACACGTAAATACTGCTTTTAGATTCGAAAAACAGCGTTCTAGAAAACAAAAACATTACCAAACGGGCTCTTCGTATGTTTCTCCAAAAAAAATGGAGAAATAAACATAGTCCAAACTCCAAACACCGCGTTAGTAAACTTTAACCCTTCCCTCCACAACATTAACGGTATCCGTAGAAGCACAGAAAGGTCGTCAGGCTGTGAAATCCATTTGTCCTTCACCGATAAGGACAAACCGTCTGAACCCGACGTTATTGGTCGTCCTTCATCATCATTGAGGGAACGGCCGAACAAGCGAAGATAGATAGACAAAAATAAAAAGAAAACCCTAATTATCATCATCATCTTCTTCTTCTTCAATCCATTTGCAGCTGTCGATTCTCCACACTGTTTCCGTCGCTTTCACTTGTACGTATTACAATTTTTTTTTTTTTTTCTTTTGATAATTGAACGTTCCGTGAACCATCTGCTTTCTTTATCTTGTTTATATAATTGGGTTCAGAAAGTCGACCTTCCATTTTCTCTGGTGGTGGGTTTTCCATTTCTAGGGTTTCCCTGGCAATCTTCGTTCTTGGTACATCGATTTGTTTTCTGGGTTTGGTTCGATTCAATTTCAGGTAGATCTAACTTTCCCTTTGGTTTTCTGGGTTGTTCGATTTCAGACAATCCTTCCACGGTTTAACCGATTGGGTTATCTAGGTTTTGTTCCCTGCAAATTTTTCATTTTTTGGGTGTTTTTTTTGGGGTCTATTGATGTTCATGTTTGACTTTTTTGATCTGGGAAGCAGCCATTTCAGCTTAAGTCAACTCAATTGAATGATTGAATTTATCTCTGATTTCTGGGTTTGGAATCACCAGTTCCTTGTAAATTACCCGCTTTCTGATATTTTGAAGGCGGGTTCAGAATGAGTAGAAGTTTTCTAGCGAAATCTTATGGGTTTTGCCTCTCCTTTCTTTTTGTGCAGACTTAAATAGGAGCTGAACTGTTTATTTCACTTTATAATTTACAATCCAAGACTTCACTCAAGATGACTATCGGGAGCCCGAAGCCAGTGAAAGAGAAGAGGTCGCGGAAAAGTAAGCAGGTCGCAGACGAGAATTCACCACTGTTGCCCACTAAGCATGGTGAGGATTCTGGGTTTGATGAGTTTGATGGGGCTTCCTTTACTGGGGCAGTGTTTAACTTGTCTACAACAATCGTTGGTGCCGGAATCATGGCCTTGCCTGCGACTATGAAAGCATTGGGTCTTCTCCCTGGGATTGCCATGATTGTTTTTATGGCCTTCCTCACTGATGCCTCTATTGAAATGTTGCTTAGATTTAGCAGAGCTGCGAAAGCAACTTCTTATGGAGGTCTTATGGGGGACGCATTCGGATCTTCCGGGAGAATCGCTCTGCAGATATGTGTTTTAGTCAATAACATCGGTGTACTTATAGTGTACATGATAATTATCGGTGAGAATCGATTGGAACTTTGTATTTTATTTTTCTTTTTGCAGCACTGATCTTTTAGGCTTGTTTTCATAGTCATTACTCACGTAGAAAACAAATTATCTTGTCCATTACGATGACCTGGTAAAGGTTGTTAACCTACTAATTTTATGTGACTTGTGGTTTTCTCTAAGTTGTGTGAGTGGCCGTAACTGTTAAAGTAACTTTTCTTGGACATGTTTTTTTGAAGGTGATGTGCTTTCTGGAACAACTTCAAGTGGAGTTCACCACTTTGGCGTATTGGAAGGATGGTTTGGGGAAGACTGGTGGAATGGGCGTACTTCTGTTCTTTTCTTCACAACTATTGCAGTATTTGCTCCATTGGCATGCTTAAAGCGCATAGGTTAGTCACTTCCTGCAGATTTGTCTGGGATTGATCTGCGTGAGGGTTAAAGTCTGATCTTTCATATGCCATATCGTATTTGTATTCATAATTCCATCGAGGAACTTTGTGTGGCCATAATAGGGGGTTGTAGTTTGAATTGCCTTGGAGGTCATAGTACTTTATTTATCGTCGAACTGACCCCCTTTTAGTTATTCCTGAAATCTGAAAGGTTTCAGCACTCACTTTCACTTCTCCGAAAAATAAGAGATCAATCGTGTGCTGCTATAACTACTTTAGTGAACATTAGTAATCAATACTGAACCATGTTTAATACAATCTTACCTTATGCTATGCTTCTTCATTATTTACATTAGCAACCAATATCTTTGTTCTTTAAACCCTACCAGACTGGCCAGTCCTATTGGAAACCGGGGCGACCTATATGGTTAAATATTTGGATAAAAAGGGGATAGAAACCATTTTGAAATTATGTTTAATCCCTAGACCAGTAAACTGAGCAGGTCTTGATCTGCGTAAGTTACCTAATTGTCAAATATTTACCGAAGTCGGAGGTTAAATGAGTATCCGATGAGGAAGACTTGATGCTTTGCGTTGGATACCACTGTGTTACAAAGTTGTATTTAACATGGCCAGATTTATTTGTATGATAATGCAGTCCTCTAGGTACCAGGATGCTTCATAGCGTTTTCCTGAAGAAAAATTGTCCTTAAGTATTTGACAACTGTTATAGACTTCACTATTCATAATTCGGTTAATTTGCTCTATATTGTTATATTCCAGCTTAATCTTACCCCAATCTGGAATATAAAAGCTAAAATGTGCAATCCTTAAGTTTTTGGGCTACTCAACATATAGCCAGTTCATTACAAGTTGACAGGTCATGTATCACATGGTGTAATGGTCCACATTCTCACTGCCTCCCACTGTCCACTGTTCACATCTTTCCGTTGCATGGTGCTTCAAGGGAGGGAACATTTGAGACTTATCGCTTAAGGGGGAATATACAAGCTAACTGTGCATTTTATAAAACACTAAGAAAGCACTTGTCCCTTTGGGACTTTTACAAGAGGAGAGAGTACAAAAATAAATTATGAATGTAACAAACTTTTGAAGGTTGAGCTAATTGTGACAGTAGATCTCTATCAAATCTTAGGGCATCTCCCATAGTTGTTGGTAAATAGTTTTCAAATTATAAATAAAATTGGCATTATGTATTTTGCATGATGAGTGTTTCAGGTGTTCTCTCCAATACTTGCTCTGTAAAAAGTAAGGCAAATGTGTTTTTCACTGAACGCGTTATTTATTCTGTGAGTGAGAGTTTGAAGTTAAGTGGAGGGAGATCATATGTCTGTATGTGTATTTGTTTGACCAAAGAAAAGGATTACGAGAGTGTTTTACTGCGGAAGGGAGAGATTATAGGGGAAAATATTGGAATCGTGTTGATTGGTGGGAAGTTATTTTGCCGAGCATTTGGTTCTCGCCAAAACTGGTGAGGCAGATGCATGTTCTCTATTTTTCCTCTCAAAATGCAGATTCTATTGGAGTCCAAATTTCAGCAACTCTTTCATATTTTACCTAACGAGTAGATATGCATGCCCTACTGGAGATGCTCTTTGGGCTATTTAAGCCAATTCTACAAAAATGAACAGTAAAAGACCAAGCTTCATTAGTACTATTGGGTATTTTGGAATCTGGTGTATGTGTGTGTGTGTGTGTGGTGATTTGAATCTGTTACCTGGTTGTTGAAAAAATGAATACATGCCAGTTGAACAAATGACCAAGCTGTTAGCGAGCAACTCTTGTTCAGCTCCTTCAAAACTCGCTTATGTTCGGTCCGCTGAGAAAACAAATGAACTCTAAAACATAAGTTGTTCGTTTGATAAAAAACACAAGCTTTTTGTTGTTCGTTGTACATTGAAATTTCAAATTGAGTGCCCATTCAAAGACCCGTGAAATCCATTGAAAGTTAGTATTTACAAAAGGGGTTAAAACATTAGAAAAAAAAAGAAGCAATTCATTGGTACATTATTGTAACAGTTTCTCCTAAAATATGACATCCAGTACGGCCACACATTTGGCTTGAGTACGAAAATAATTTAAACAAACTCTAATAGCCCATGCATGTTCGGTTCAAGTTTGTGTTTGTTTGATTAATTTCTATTTCAAACATACCATGCTCAAACAGCCGATATACTGTTTGGGTTTTCTTGCATTGTTTTATGGTAGGTGTTGGTGTCTTATAATCTGGCGGTCTAATTTATCTGGTTGTCCATTGTTGCAGATTCTCTGAGATATACCTCTGCCCTATCAGTTGCACTGGCAGTTGTGTTTCTGGTTATTACTATGGGAATCACCATTATCAAGTTGATAAATGGAACTTTGATAATGCCCAGAATGCTCCCTGAATTTACTGGCTTTGCATCGTGCGTGAATCTTTTCACGGTAGTCCCTGTTCTTGTCACTGCATACATCTGCCACTACAATGGTATGAAGACATTCAACTTTTTTTAACAATATATCATCTTTGCCTTTGTCTATGCAATTATGGTTTCTCCATAAAGTGTTGCCACAATTCATAATACCAGAGTGAATCCTGGTTTTGAATATGCTCATTGGAGTTGGGTGAATTTGCCACCC
Organism: Linanthus parryae; assembly: GCA_023055425.1. Lineage (NCBI taxonomy): Eukaryota > Viridiplantae > Streptophyta > Magnoliopsida > Ericales > Polemoniaceae > Linanthus > Linanthus parryae. Next base: position 17,383,224 of record JALGPY010000012.1, on the reverse strand, counting down.
AAAACTTGTAGCAACCTGAATGAATTCCTGGCTACCTTCTGAGAAGGTAAAATAATTAGCGAGCTAACAAATTGAGGAGAATTGTATGGAATACGAAAGCTGGGAAAGCGTGGGTTGTAAAGAAAATATTTGTGTTTTACAATGTGCTATTTAAAGTTAATTAACAATACAGTATTATTTATCCTGTTGGATTTACACTCGAAGAATATTAGTCATGGTATCTTAGGATCAGTTAATGTAAACCCATACAAGTCTACTCCTACTGCATGCTACCTGACTTGTTCCTGTTCCTTTTCACATACTGTGCATGGCTATGTTCCTTGTAAAGCAAGCTCTGTGATTATTGGAACAGTTTTGATACCAATTGCAAAATGTGCCTAGAATTTTGCTCATAATCCTAAATGGGGTCTTTAATTCTTTCATATAATTAAGAACCTACTGGTACTTGCTACTTTGGGTTCCTTTAGAGTCACTAGACTACCATATCTCTGACTGTACTGATAGTGAAGTAGTTGGCTCTCATGTAGTAGTCCATGTTACAGAAGCTTTTATTCTTTGATGAATGTTACAGAAGTTAAAATTCCTATTTTAAGTGGGATTTGTTTACCTGCACGATATGGAACTAATTGAAAAAGTTTAATATAAATCCCCTATTTAGAAATCATGTTTCAGATCAATGTCAAACACTACTCACATTGCTGGCCATGATTTCTAATGAGTTGGATTAGGGTGATAATCCACTTCACCAGCCAGTCTTAGACCTTGATGAAATATATCAACTACTAGTTTGAAGTTAGACATATTATTATTGCCTAGACAAAATGCTGATATTTGTGCGAAAATTTTATTTCTGCAGTTCACTCCATTGACAATGAGCTTGAAGACAACACAAAAATAAAAGCAGTTGTCAGATCCTCTCTTACACTGTGCTCAAGTGTGTATGTGATGACAAGCCTGTTTGGATACCTCCTATTTGGTGATGGAACTCTCGATGATGTGCTCGCTAACTTTGATGCGGACCTCGGCATTCCTTATGGCTCCCTTCTTAATGATGTTGTCCGTGTTAGCTATGCTGCCCATCTCATGCTCGTCTTTCCCATTGTTTTCTTCCCCTTGCGGTTAAACCTGGACGGCCTCTGTTTTCCGTCTGCAAGGCCTTTGACGGGGGACAACCTCCGATTTGGATCAATTAGTTTTGGACTCATTGGAGTCATCTTCTTGGGCGCAAATTTCATACCCAGCATTTGGGATGCTTTCCAGTTCACTGGTGCGACTGCAGCTGTTTGCATTGGCTTCATATTTCCAGCTGCCATTACTCTCAGGTAATTTATTTCTTTATATGCAGGGATTGGCCATTTATTCTCAAGTTGAACTTTTGGAGATTTGTTTTCATAAAAGAGCAAGTTTTTCGTCTGAAGCTAAGAAAAGCTTCTCTAATAAATAATTAATTGCTAAAGCAAGCTAGGTCCAAAGTTAAGGATACAGAAGGCGGTTGTTATATTAAGTAGGGGTAGGAGGGTGTCCAGTAGTCTTTCTGGCTAGATTGTACCCAGTGCAGTATAGCGTTGTCAATCTTCAGTACACAACAAAATGGCTGTATATTTCTGCAATATTGTTCAAAGACACTCATTATTTGGGCAGGGCAACTGCTTCACTGCACAACCATATAAAAGCAGTTATTTAAAGACACAACACAAATGATGGTGGTGAAAGAAACAGTAGTAATGTTTGATGGAAAAGACTTGTGGAGGTGGTTACAGTGTTCAATGCTGGCCATCTTTAGCTTTATGCAATAAGGCTATCTTTCGAACTTTTGAAAATCGGAGGGCCGTCCCAAATGGATGCCCAGGCTGTGTATTGAGCTGCCTAGTGAAGAGCCGACCACGAGTCAATCACAACTTAAATACTTTCCAAGTTATTTATACTCTAGTCTTCTACTCAAAATGTTTCCTTCTTGGTACTCGGCACTATTAGCACTTAGAGTCTAAGACTCTAAGTACTCTTTATCAAATCCAATCGGATTCAATCCACTCTTGTCCAATGTAATCCTGAAAACAATCACTGAATGTTCTAGGCGGATTCAATTCCATGTCGATTCTACAAGATACATGTTATAGCTTACGATCCATTCAATGCTGCGTTCAGTTGTTCATTCATCTCAACTCGTCCAGCACAGTATCTATTTAAAGTACCACATCTTGATGCTTAAATGTTTTTATTTCTAAGCACTGGAGTAAAGTTTCGGTAACCATTCATAGTATAATATCCTTCTAGTTGATCCTACCTGCTTAAAAACTCACCAATGAACGTGAGTCCTATGAATCAGCTCTGTGCCTATGCTAATGCCGAACACAAATGAAACAGCTAAGTTAACAAGGTCGAATTTTGGAGCATGACAAAGTTGCCTGGAAAAGAACCAAGGGCAAAATCTGTTTGTCATTGGAAAGGATGAACATAACAATCCCTCTTCAGTGTTCACCCTGTTGTCTAAAGGCAGATTATTTGATTTGTGACCTAGACTTCCGTCTCTTTTCTAACTTTTGTTACCACTTCGGCTCTCATAATCTTGATCTGCGGTTTGGTTTATGGATGTTTGGGGTTTGGTTTGGGGGCTTCTGCTACGTGCCCCCTTATTATTGTAGGACGGTCTGTTAATTTGGCGTTGATGATTTGAACATTTTTGGTGGGTTCACAGTGGATATAGTTGGTGTGATGTTATGGTGGAGAGTGTCCTGGATCTGGTACTAAGGTGTCTGGAGGGAAGAGTGAGGATGTTGAGATTTTCCCTGAATCTTGAAATTGGGCTAGTCAGTTTCTCCCAAGGACAGTTTTATCCAGAACTGGTTTTGAGACCTAGCAATTCTACTGTGGGCCAAGTGTATATTAAAGCTAATATACGACTTTCATACAAAAAGAATTAATTGCACAACCTCATGTGGACAACTGCTAGGCCAACTGAAGTTGTTTTAGTCGCAGTTCATGATAAATATTTCATATGAATAACTGTTCCCTAAAATAGTAAAAAAGAACATTGCCAATGCCAAATATTCCCTTTGATCACTACACTCGCAACTTCCAATAAATAGATAAATTGACAGTTTATTTCTAAAGACGTAAAAGTCATGTGTGAGATCACAGGATTAGGCAATTAGCCATGTATTGTCAGTGATCTAAAGGTATCATTTAATGTTAAAGTTGTTTACTCATTTCTGCAACATATTTTATACTAAAGTATTAATTCATATGTCATTGAACCAAGGTTTTGAGCGGTGGATCACTGGTTAAACTGGTGATTTAGTCCCCATTCTGTTCTGATGCCCAGTCCAGTTCTAAAACAATGCCAAATAGCATGTCCGTACATGCTTGAGCTCATGGAACCGTTTACACAAATGGGCTGTTCCCATCTTATAAATTTTTCTCACTGAGGAAATACTTTCGGTTTTTATTCGTGGAGGTTGTTCTTTAAGTTCCGTTACATCACCTGGGCTCTTTACCATGCTATTAAAAGATCATATTTCCTTTTTCTCATAAAGCTTCAAGAGTCAAATGATCCATCCGATATCACGTGGCATATGATATGATGCCGGACCTTTTCTTCATAGATAAACTTGAATAATTCTGAAGCTTCGAAGTATATCTTCTAATGAGTAGTGATGACGCATTAGTCATACCCATGTAAGAAAAAATCTGGGGGATATTTGTACCCATGAAGCCATGGCTGTGATGTAATGGTGCTTGCTATTACTAATTAGTGCAACTCAAAGGATAAGGGCTACTTGAAGAAATACACTTAGTGAATAAATTTGTTGATGCAAGTATTACTCTATAATTGAAGAAAGGGGAAAGGATAAGGGCTACTTGGATTTGATAGATAAACTTTTAAGTAACAAATGATTCCTTATAACTCGGCTAAGGTAAAGTGCCACCTTTCCCCACACTGGAAAATTCTGTGTTAAAAGCTTTCTATTCATAAGTAATTGGAAAGCTAATTCTCGATCCTGAAACAAGTGAACTCATGAAACATATATGTTCTCTCATTAGTATGTATGATGCCCAAAAAAAGGACACAACTCGATGTCAAAATCTCTGCATGTTGAGTTACAAACATACAATGGAATGAGATTAGAATTGACAGAAATGGAAGGACTGCAATTTCTTTCTCATTTTACCTAACTGGAGAGATTTTTTGTTTATTTCATTGGTTTAGCTAACAAAGGAGGAATGCTAAATGTACTATTAGTTTAGCTATTGCACTCACTTAAAACGTGCCATTGATATGGTCCTATTTCCTAGACACTTCTGATTATTAAACATAGAACCCTTCTACTAGAGCTGATTAATGTGCTTCTATTATAAGTTACAACCCTCTTCGGAGTAACAACTTCTCTCTATGCTACTTCAGGGATCGGTATGGTATTTCAACAAAGAAGGACAGGATCTTGTGTATTTTCATGATTGTCCTTGCTGTGTTTTCAAACCTGGTGGCGATATACAGTGATGCCTATGCCTTGTTCAAGAAGAACCCGTCTCCAACCAAGTGATCTTGTTCTTCAGGCAAGTTAAAATTCTTTCACAATGGATTAGTTTCCATGACGGCAGATATAAGAAGAGGCATGCTTTGTTCTGGAAACAACTTGAGGAATATTTGTATGAGCTCAAATGCAATAAAGGAAGACCCTGCCGGGGTATTCAGAAATTATTGTGTAAAAAGGTGGATGCAAATTATGTGTCTATGCTGTGCACAACTCTTTAATTAAGAGTTGTGTGAATTGCGAATTGAACGCTAGTCTTCCACAAATATGTACAACATTATGTATAATATTATGAAATTCTATCCATTTTTCTTTGGTCATTTCTTTTCTCAGTGGTAATGCCTTAATGGAAGGTTTATATATACATTCATTGTTCCGGTCTTAAACCATGCAACTCTACTATTTGTATTACCGTACCCAATGAGGATGCCTTCAAGGATGTGCTCTTAATTATGAGTTCATTTCGGTCGCTAAATACTTGAGAGACTTCTTTGAGAAAACTTTATGAAGGACTGTACTATTATGCAAGTGAATTTGGCACTATTAACGATATCAACATGTCTATTGAATCATCTGGACGGCGGTGATTTCGTTCTATGCTTGGAAGCATTGGCTTGAAAGCATCTTCAATCTCAGTTCGGGGAAGAGTTGGTGTCTGAAATCTGAATCCCATTGGTCAAGATTGTGAGCATAGGTGCATTTACTTCTTCTTCGCCTTCTTAGCACTCCCGAGACGATTATTAATTATGAGTAAATGATAAACTTTTTTTTTGCAAATAAGTAAATGACAAACTTAAAACTGATGTTTGATTTCTAAAATTGATTCTTAACAGTAGGCAAATTAATTGATTGTTTTGCAAGAACACTCTTAACTTTTACTTCAAACTACTTGAAGCCGCGAGAATAGGATTCTCATGTGTTTGTTTTCTCAACATTTTAAGCTTCAGGTTTCTCTTGTTTTCTAAAGATCCGATGATCCATTACTAAAATGCGTGCCAACTTGAAAATAATCTACTTGTAACTCCTCGATGACAAAGTTTAATTTTTGTTCCATTTTAAAATCAACGTCTCTAATTTTCTTTATAGGTTATAACCATGACGCTCGGACCAGCTTGCACGCACCTCAACTAATTCACAATCCTCGATATTTGAATGATATAGTTGATGATAAAAAATAGCATCTTGGTTTGAAACCGGTGTCCTAGTATAAATAGTGTATTAATCAAAAGTCTTATACATCTGTTTAGCAACATGTCAAAAAGCTCTAGTATACTACCGATTTAGAGGTAAACGCATTGAAATTAGCCTTACATCCAAAGATTCTAATAATATTGTCATAGTCAAAATTAGAGAAACATTAGAAAAAATACAACTTAATTTTACTCGGGTATTTCTTAACATACCACTCCGTCCCTCCTCTTTTGCACCATTTCGATTTTTACCACTATTCACTGGGTCACTTTGACCCGGCAATTTGGATAGCAAAACTTTACATTTTTTATATGATTTTTTCGAAGTGTTGTAGAGTGACTCTTATTTTAGAAGATGTAAAAAAATTATCGAAAAAGTGTATCATTTTGCGATCCAAATCATGGGTCAAGTGACCCAGTTACGGGTGCAAAAAGTCAAATGGTGCGTTTGACCTGGGACGTGGTACCTTTTTACAATATATTTCTAGAAATTAAGGCACCATTTTCCCCATCTTTGTAAAGTTGAGGGACCATATTAAAACGCAATGAAGTTACGAGGGTAGATACGTAAATGTGTCAGGACGGTTCATTTTGTTCGTGTCCACTCCGTGTGGTCTCTGGTCTGGTTTCAGAGACCAAACTTGCAAAGGGCTCAATCAATGGCTGCAGCGGAGGAGAATCGGCAGCAGGCGGACGAGCTGACGGAGGCTCTGAACGCTCTCTTCACCAACCTCTCCACCATGATCAAAGGCGAACTCCAGGTTCTATCCCCAACCCCTCTCTATCTCTCTCTCCAATCAGATTTCATTTACCCAATTTCGCTTATTCACGTTTCAATGTCCTGAACTATAGTTAAACTGAAATTGCGAACAAATATCAAGTCTTATCTGAGAGATTGCATCTGGGTTTGGACTATTGTTTGGAATATTGAAAATAGGGAAGAAACTGAAGTGTCCTTTTTTTGTGGGCGATCACTTTACTGAACTCGTTTTTTAGAGGATGATTACTTCAGTTAATGATCTCATGGAGTGCATTAGATGCAGTCTTAGGAACAAAATTTGATCTCAGTTGCTCTAGGTGCATTCTAGTATATACATGTCCTTCCTTGTTGATAACAGATTTTTTATTTTTTTATTTCAGTTTTAGGAGATGAATTGAGCAGTGTCACTTGTTTGAGGATGACATAGGAGAGAAGAAGGTTGAATAATTCTTGATTTTTAATTAGGAGACTTTATTCTCAGATGACTAGTATTATATTTTTTTCCCGTTACGACTACATGAGTAAATCGATTTTACTTGGATCTGGTTGGTATTTTCATGTCTGTGTTTATGGTTTTTGCTTGTATCAAGGTAAAGCTATGATAGAATGAGTGTATGTGGGTAAGGTGATTTATTTGGCCAGTGTAGCAAATCTTGCTCTTATTATTTTGACCAAATACTTGGAGCATCCATAGTACCATATCAAATGGTTGTAATGGTAGTTATTACTACAGAATCAAGTTAATTTGAAACATTGTTGTCTGCCGTATGCATCACAAGTGGCACTCGGAGTGCCGCACTCCATTTTAGTTACTGATTTTGGCTTGCTAGACGTAGCGAGGATCTCGTAGTCTATCTTTTTAGATGTTAACTTTCAACTCTTTCAATGTATTTAGTATTAAGTTTGTCATTTACTTTAGAGTTTTGAATTATATGCGGCGTTTCCTGCCGTCTCCGTGCAACATAGACTGGAGCAAATAGGGTAAAAGTCAGCTAACAAAAGAATTCAGAAAACAAAAGTCATCTACATCCGTCATGCTAAGCAAAAGAATTCAGAAAACATAGTTAGAGAATCCACAATAGTGGTGGCCGCAACTAAGCCATATTTTAGTTGAAACCTTACATTTTCCACTATTGTGGGTTCTCTAACAATGTCCTTGGAATGTTGTTTTTTTTTTCTGAAGATACGTAGCCCTATGAAGTTGAAATAGGGTTTCTGTCTATCTGAAGCCTTTGCAGGACAGATTGGGATTTCACCAAAAGTCACCATCCTTGTAGAAAAAACTGTAATATCAAGCACTGAACATTTAGAAAATGTAAGGTTTCGACTAAAATACAGCTAAGTTGAGGCTACTGCCATGGATTCTGTACAAGGTATTCGAAATGCTTTTTTGCTGAAGATGCATAGCCCTAGCTAATCTGAAATACGGTTTCTGTCTATCTGACGCCTTAGCAGGACAGATTGGGATTTCACCGACATTTACCCTCCTTATGAAAAGCTATGATCTCAAGCAATAAACAATCATGACCGGGTTACCCTCCTTTTTTTAGAGTGGTTACCCTCACACCTGTAATCATGCTGTATCTGGTGAACTTTATCATATCTGGATCATTGGTCAACGCCTATTGAGAAATGGGTGCACTACCGTTGCAAAGCAACATAGGATTATGTTACTGCTTTCACCGAGGAACTACACTTCAGTAGTACTACCTCTGTTTCTTCTGAAATAGCTTCGAGAAAAATTGCACAGGTTTTAAGAAACCTGTGTCATTTACAACTCTACCCCTAAAAGTAGTGTGAACACATTAAAATCACGACTCATTAAGCAGAAAAGCAGTGTGAACACACAAAAAATGTGAGGGAAGTAAGCTGATTCAGAAGAAACAGAGGAAGTAATAATGCGAAGAAAGTGCACACTGGGGAGAAACAGGCCCCATTCCAGTTTGATTTCTAATGCTCAGATTCAGTGTTGATCCCTTTTCCTCTTATCGCACTGCCTTGCATTACTGGTCTTATGCGAACTCTGGAAATGACGTCTTGCTCATCTTATTTCAGGGAACAAACAATGTTTTAGAACTTCTGGAGAAGATGAATATAAGAGTGGGAGAGGAGTACAAAGGCTTTGGTGATGTTGCTTCCGGGCTAAGGGTATTTGTGGAGCAACTGAAGTCAAAAAGCGGTAGCTTTGATGAGTATGTCGAGCAAATTGATGCAATAGAGAAACAAGTGACTGAACTTGAAGCTGTAATCTCAATGCTTGATAAATACGTTTCTTTGTTAGAATCAAAAGTGCAATCTGTGTACCGTGCACAACCTTCATGAAGCTTTTGTTTCTGAATCTTGATTTGTTTTAGTCGTTGGTGGAATAGATATCACTGGTTATCATTTCCTCTGAAGTCTGAAAGATTCTACCCCATCTGACTGACCTCATGTAATGCTTGGACCTTGCTGGTGAACATGGCGTGTATGGAATTCTAACCATTTTGTCATCCATTTTTTTTTTCTCTTTTTATTTTTTCTTTCCAGGAAACATTGAACTTCAATTAGTAAGAAAGAGAATACATAAATAAGAACACCAGTGGCGGAGTGGGAGCATACAAGCTAAAAGTCGTACCAAACCAAAGAGCACAGTCTGACAGTCACAAGAACAAAGCCAATGACTAAGAAGGTAGAAACATAAAAGGCCGAAACAAAGCAAAATTGGCGTCCAGAAACTAAATGAAGCCATGGGCAAAAATATGTGTATCGAAACCGTCGATCTAGGTACTCTAGTAATAGCACAAAAGCAAGATTAGCTTGTGCCGTCCTGATCATGTTAATTACTGACTCATCCTGATAAGCAACCCGATCACGCCCCTGCAAAATAACATAAGACAATCTACTGAAATTTGAATATAACTGAAAGAATTTTGACATATAATCCTCGTGCAGTATATGTGTGCCGACAATGTGATACATGCACTATGAGAATTGACATAAAATCCTCGTGCAATATTGATTTTCGGGTTGATTGCATTTCAACCCCTGTGGTTAGGGATTTGTGTGGTTAGGGGTTTCGTGTTCGTGCATTTTTCGTTAACTACTATATTTATGATGATCAAATTGTCACGACCCCGTTTTCCTGATCCTGATTAGTAACGGGATCAAATGTTATAACTTGCCATTGTGACCCTCTTTTCGTATCAAATGGGATGGATAAAAAACTTTTGAACATCTGTAATTAGAAAAGAAATAAAAATAAATCATTGCGGAAGCGATTTGAAAATTCAGGGGTCTCATTGAGGCATTTGAAAAATTAATTTGAAAGATTATGTAAAACAGTTTGGAAAGTAAGTGATTTCGATTCAACCCCACAAGATAGTCCGTATCAGAGTACGCATGGATAACTGAGACAACCTCAAATAACCAAGCGATACTTCTTTTATATATTAGTCAAACTATTACACATAGTGAAACTAAGCACATTGTTTACACCTTATCTATTTGGTAAGTGTGAGCAGTCTATTTACAACAAAATTGGACTATTAAAAGTCTAGCTCACAATATAACAGTACAAAGCTTGTAGGATTTTGATGCAGGTTACGCAGCGCAAATACAAATAAATTTCATGATCAAACCCCTCCATGAATCGCATGTTAAGCTCTCATAACGTGATAAAGGAAGTAACATTTAACTTGTGGTTTGTGTGATCACAAAGAAGAATAGTGTCATCGCCTCTACCGGTATCCACACCTTAGGATTGCCAACTGGAATCTTCTCAACGCCTTGTGCTAGCAACGTAGAAGAAGGGATCACCAGGAGCTTGATCAAATCAAGCTGATCACGCAAAACGAGCAAGACGCCGAGCCTCTTGGAGCCGACGGGTAGGGGGTGATGTGCCCCTCTCTACTTTGTCCCCTTGCTCCAATTATTTCACTCAATGACAACTCATATGAAATAATAGAGGTATGACTCCACTTTTATAATCAATAACTCCTTATTGATTACAAACTTGCCAAAATACTAATCATGTCCATACACGAATTAGTCTAATAGCCTAATCATGTCCATACTCGATTAGTCTAATAGCCTAATCTTGTCCATACACAGATTAGTCCACTTTGCAATTTATCCAACTGGATTTGCATGTTGTTGCGTTTTGATCCTTGATCCTTTTAATTGTTAATTAGTCCTACTAATTAACATTCATGTGCAGTTTAATCTTTTTTTGTGTGTGACCCTGCATGTTTGTATTAAGTTGGCAGTAACAATTACAAACATTGAGCGGTGTTTAGAAACACATCAATGCTTCCCAACTATTAGAAATGGCCAGTGATAAGACAAATGTAACACCCCAAATTTATAGAAAGGGTAAATTAGTAATTTGACACGTGAAATTCGAATTGATGAGGTTCTAGAAATGGTTTGGTAAATCTTTAGATTCATAATTAAACCAAGAAAATTCAATTATAATTTCCAAGTATTCTACAAAATATTATTTTCATAGGCTATTTTTTTTTTTCTATTTCACCTAAGACTAACTACAAGTGTGTACCGAATAAACCATTTAACTCTATCAAGCAATACATCCAAGCTACCTTAAAATTTCTCTCAAACTTCCTCCTAGTATGTAAGTATGTATATCGTATGTATTTATTTCTTATACACCTAATGTAAGGAAGGAAATAGACTCATGATTTTCCTAGCTCTAGTCACGCTAGTCATGTCTCTTTAGTCTCATCAACCTTACTTCCCATACACACTTTAGACTTTCCCTATTCACTATATTTCTAGGCTATCTTTTCCAATCAATCACATCTCTTGTGCAATCCCGTATTTGAGCAGATGGCCTCTCAAAACATGACCAAAACTTATTATTTTATTACTCTAAGTGTAGGAAATAAGGAGATAATCGGTATATATGGACCCAATGATCATTTTATACCATCTCTTATCATTGTAGACTCTAAAGAAGCCTCTCTAACAAATCATGTATCATGAGTAGAGTAATACGTCAAGAGTACACAAAAATAAATAGTCATCATCATACTCCTAATTGACTAGACATAGTGATAGCTTGAAAATGGAATTAGTTTGGGACATCTTTTTACCATTGGTTCTAACCCTGTGAGAGTTGAGTTTGCCCATTTTCAGTCTATTTTCCACTTGATACGAGGCAGAGACTTTGAGAGCATAATCGGTAGATTTGAGTAATTTCATGCATAATTGTGTTTATTGGATATGATCGCGGGTACTTGTTATTATGTGCAGGTAACAGGTGCCGAGAAATGCATGGAATTGACTTGGATTTGGAGGCAGCGTATCAAGTAAGCTGAGCAGAAAGAGACGCAGAAAAGTTAAGTCGTGCGTTCAGACGCAGGATCCCTGCGTTCAGACGCACAACACGGCAGCAGTGGAAGCAAAGGAAAAAAAGGCAGAAGAAATGACAACTCTGTGCGTTCAGACGCAAAGACCTGCGTTCAAACGCAGGACTTGACTCCAGAACTGCGAAGACCAAGGGGTGCGTTGAGACGCACCTGGTGCGTTCAGACGCACAAGTCCGAGAAGCCAGAAGGAAAAAGGAGAAAATGAACCAAGGACTGCGTTCAAACGCAGGAAAGCTGCGTTCGAACGCACAATGGGTTTCCAGAAGCTTCCAGGACAGGTTTTTACAGGGGTAAAACAGGAATTTCGGGCATCAGTTTTAGAGACTGTGGCAGTATAAAAGGAGGTATCCCAGCACAGAATTAGGTTACACAATCATCATCACAGCAACCGGTACCAGAGCCGTCAGGATTGGGGCAGAGCAGGATTGGAGTAGTTTTCAATATTCAGCCATAAACCCGTTTGATCTTTCTTCTTTCTTTTATGAAACATTGTTTTTCAATAATGTACGCTAGCTAAACCTTTTACCTAGGTTCTCGGTGAACCTAGGGTTTATGAATTCAGCAGTATGGTTTGTTTGATTTTCAGATGCATGACTAGTTGGAAGTCTTAATACAGAATTGGATTGTTTGTTATCTTGTCTTTGATTTTATATACATGCATGAATGGCCTAATCACCCAGAGTGTTATAGACATGATCTGGTGCGCGAGAGTGGCCAGTGAGAGTTAGGAAGAGAAGACAAGATTTAATACCCTATATTGATGGACCGAGAGGTGAAAGGAATTAGGGGATTAGCCCAGAAGCATTAGACCAACTGCTAGACGTTTAGGGGGAGACCGAGAGGAGATCCTGTAACCCTAGCAGACTTATAATGAACCTGCAGATTTTAGGGATACCGAGAGGACCTGAGAATCTGCAGGAGAATGACAGGTGCAAGAGACCGAGAGGAGATTGCAACATTGGTATGCTGGCATAAACAAGACTGCTGTGTGTTTCTGAAATCAATTGAACTAGACAAGTTGAATAGTAACCCTAGGGGATCCTGGTACCTAGATTGTTAATTCATCAACTCTTACAACTACAGCAATTCCCAGAAAATTACTCCAAATAAAATAAGATTTTCTAATTACTGCTTTATTTACTGCAAACTAGTTTATTGAAATCACACCCCAACTTTCCTCCTTTTTATAGCTTTGCATTTATTTCTAATTCTTATAAGTAAAACTTAAATTGTTCTCGTGGGTTCGACAATCAGAGTCATAAATACATACTCTATATTACTTGATCGTACACTTGCGAAAAAGCAGATAGATTTACGCTGTCAAGTTTTTGGCGCCGTTGCCGGGGAACGGTTGCGGTTTTTCTTAAAAGAAATTAGAATAAGTTTCAAAGTTTTTTCTTTTACTTTTACGTTTATTTTCCCTTATCTTATTGCTCTTGAACTCTGATTTTCAGGCCATTCTAGTATAAGCCCAGATTGCCTCGCGAACTGGTGCCACCACTTGAAGACCCCGAAAAACTTTTCAGAGAGCAAAACCGCAGACACCGAGTCACGATGTCTGAGCACGAAGAAAACACACCAACAGAAGCAGGAACACCCACAGGACAGGAGCAACGCACTCCAGCACAGATGGCTCTTTACATTGAGGAGCTGATAGCAGCAGGCTTTGCTGCCAGGAACAATCAGATGACTTATAACAGGTCTGGGAGGGTGATAGTAGAAAACTTTGAAGTTCCTACCGGAGGACATCAACCAGCCATCGTAGTGCCACCAATCACAGCAGAGCACTTCGATATGAAATTATCTACTATCCAAACAGCCCAGACTCATTGTCCATTCAATGGGAAAGCAGATGAAGATCCAAACGACTTCCTCGGAAAGTTCGAAGACTACTGCAACAAGATTAAGTATGGAGGAGTTGAAGCGGATACGCTGAAATTAATTCTATTCCCATACTGCTTATTTGGGACAACAAAAGACTGGCTAGAAGCCAGAGCACCAAGGTCCATCACAACCTGGGATGGGCGTGTTACTGATTTTTTGGCAAAATTCTACCCCGCATCTCGTGTTATCAAGCTGCAGAGTGAGATCTTATCCTTCAAACAGAAGATGGGTGAGACGGTGGTAGACGCATGGGACAGGCTGATGAGACTCGTTAAGATGCCCCAATCACGGCTTCGGGGACGCGAAAATTCTGCAAGTATTCTACCATGCTCTTGATAGGGAGAATGCTGACAGGATTGACAGGGAAGCTGGGGGTAATTTTCTGTACCATGTGGATAAATATGGAGCCTACGAATTGATGAAACAATTAGCCAAACAGGACACTCGTCTGTTTGATGACCGCAGGCTCACAGCATTAGCAGAACCAATGGCTGATGACAGGATTGATAATCTCACAAAAGTAGTACAAGACTTAGTCAAAAAGGTGTATACAGAAAATAAAACCGTAGCAGCAGTGGACGAACCTGACCTCGATGCAGCGATTCAGGAGCTTCAGGCCGAAGATGCCAATTATGTTCAGCAGCAGTGTGACCCAAGCCGCTACAGACTAGGCACAGGTGACCATCCAGGGTTCCGTTACGGAAACCCCAATGCAGCAGTTTATGCACCAGGGTTCCAGCACAGGCCACAGGCACAACAGACAGCGCCAGCACAGCAAGCACCAGCAGCACAACCACAGCTAAATTTATCACAACAACATTTCGAGTCCTATATGGAGAAATTTAATAAGCAGCGGGAAGCTAGATTTTCGCAGATGGAATCATTAACTGCCGATGTAAGCCAAATGAAAATTGCTATCCGCAACCTGGAAGTACAGAATGGTCAGCTTGCACAGAACCAGGCAGAACGAGCCCCAGGGAATTTACCAGCAAACACAGTGAACAATCCACGCGCTCAAATCAATGCTATCACAACTCGGAGTGGAACCGCACTGCAGGATTCGCCGTATCCCAGTCATGCACGTGCAGAAAATTCAAAGAACATTGAACACGAAGTGTTTGACAGGGAAGACAGCTCAACCGCTAACCCTCAACAAAGGGGTTCGGTCGAACAGGAAGCAGGGCAGACTAATGAGGGTAACCCAGGAACAGTGCCAATCTCTAAAGAGGTGCCTTACCCTCTGAAGACAGGTAAGAGAGATGACAGCAAAGACTACGCCAGATTTCTGGAGGTATTCAAGCAATTACAGATAAACATACCTTTTGCCGAAGCACTAGCCAAAATGCCTACTTATGCAAAATTTCTCAAAGACATATTGTATGGAAGAAGGCGAATGAGCGACTTCGAAACAGTAAATCTGACGGCAGAAGCGAGCATCTATGTGAAAAACGGTCTACCACTGAAGAAAAAAGACCCTGGCAGCTTTGTTATTCCAGTAACTCTGGGCAGTGCCTACACAGGAAAAGCCTTGTGCGACTTGGGTGCCAGCATTAACTTGATGCCACTGACCATCTTCAAAATTCTGGGAGTCGGAGAACCGAGTCCAACAAGAATTATGCTTCAAATGGCTGACAGATCCGTAAAACCTGCCTATGGAGTCATTGAAGATATTCTGGTGAAAGTTGGGGAGCTTATTTTTCCAGCAAATTTTGTGATACTGGATATGGAGGCAGGAGAGGTCCCACTAATTTTAGGCAGACCTTTCCTAGCAACTGGTGAAGCCATTATCAACTGCAAAAGTGGAGAGCTGTCCATGCAAATCAACGAAGAAAAAGTGAAATTCAACGTCTTTAAATCTCTCCAACTCCCTGATTATTATGGTCATGAAAACTGTTTTGCAGTGGAAGTAATTGATTATCTGGAAAGTGAGGAGATGGAAAACTTATGGGGCGAATTTGAGGACATGTACCCAGAGAAAATATAGGAGCACCAAGCTGAGCAGATCATGAGAACAGAAAGCTGGGTCACCCTATATAAGGATGAAGAAGGCGAACAGAAAATGACATTGGTCCCATCACTTCAGGAACCACCAATCCTGGAGTTGAAACAGTTACCAGACCACCTCAGATACGCATATATTGGTGAAAATAATATTCTGCCAGTAATTGTTTCATCTCTTCTATCTCAGGAACAGGAACAAAAGCTGCTGGATGTACTTCGAGAGCATAAAGAAGCTATCGGATGGACAATTGCTGACCTGAAGGGAATCAGTCCTGATTACTGCATGCACAAAAGAAGAATTGAAGAGGGAAAGAAGCCAGTCATCCAACCTCAACGGAGATTAAACCCAATCATGAAGGATGTGGTACGTAAGGAGGTCATGAAGTGGCAAGAAGCAGGGATTATATACCCCATATCAGACAGCACCTGGGTTAATCCTGTCCAGTGTGTACCAAAGAAAGGGGGTATTACCGTAGTACAGAACGCTGACCAGGAAAAGATTGCCCAGCGCACTGTCACTGGCTGGCGAATCTGTATGGATTATCGGAAGCTGAACGACGCGAAACTGAAAGACCACTTTCCGCTGCCATTCATGGACCAGATGTTGGACAGATTGGCTCACCATGCTTATTATTTCTTTCTTGACGGGTACTCCGGATACAACCAGATCTATATAAATCCGGAAGATCAAGAAAAGACGACGTTCACCTGTCCATATGGAACGTTTGCTTTTAGACGAATGCCATCCGGATTATGTAACGCTCCAGCGACATTCCAAATATGTATGATGGCCATATTTTCTGACATGATAGAGAAAAATCTGGAAGTTTTCATGGACGATTATTCGTTATTTGGGGACAGTTTTGATGACTGTTTATACCATCTGGCTAGAATTCAGATTCGATGCAGAAAGACTAACCTGGTACTCAACTGGGAGAAATGCCACTTCATGGTTACTGAAGGAATAGTGCTGGGACACAGGATTTCCAGCAAAGGCCTAGAAGTAGACAGAGCAAAAATAGAGGTGATTAAGCAGCTACCATATCCGACCACAGTGAAGGCAATCAAGAGTTTTTTGGGCCATGCAGGGTTTTACATAAGGTTTATCAAAGATTTTTCCAAAATTACAAAGTCATTATGTAATTTGTTGGAAAAAGATGTGCCATTCATATTCGACGAAGCCTGCAAAGAAGCCTTTGACGTACTCAAAGACAGGCTGACAATTGCACCCATTATCACAACGCCAGAACCCTCCCATTCGAGCTGATGTGCGACGCCAGTGATTACGCAGTGGGCGAAGTGTTGGGACAGCGAAAGGATAAAGTGTGCAGTGTAATTTATTATGCCAGCAGGGTCCTGAATGAAGCACAGATTAATTATGGGACTACAGAAAAGGAACTCCTTGCAGTCGTTTTTGCTCTGGATAAGTTCAGATCCTATCTGGTAGGTTCAAAAGTCATTATCTTCACGGATCACAGTGCGTTGAAATATTTACTGGAGAAAAAGGATGCAAAGCCAAGGCTTCTGCGTTGGAGTCTGATGATGCAGGAATTCGATGTCGAAATCAGGGATAAAAAGGGAGTAGAAAATGTGGTAGCTGACCATCTTTCTCACCTGGAAAACCCAACAGAAGAATTTGTACCAATTCAAGAAAATTTTCCAGATGAGCATATCATGAAGATCAAGACCAACAGACAACCCTGGTATTACGCAATAGCCAATTATTTGGTCAATGGAGCACTCCCTGAAGACATCACCCCTCGGCAGAAAAAGAAGTTTATTTCAGAATGCAGACACTATTTCTGGGACGATCCCTACTTGTTTAAACAAGGGGCATATAACATTCTCCGACGTTGCATCCCATGTCATGAGATTTTAGAAGTAATTAAGCACTGCCACTTAGCACAGTGTGGGGGACACTTCAGCGGTCCGAGAACAGCTCACAAAGTGCTGCAGTCAGGATTTTTCTGGCCAACAGTTTTCAAGGATTGCCATGATTATGCACAAAGTTGTGATCGCTGCCAGCGCACAGGAAATATCTCTTAGCGAAATGAGATGCCCATGACACTTTGGCAAGAGGTTGAGCCTTTTGATTTGGGGTATTGATTTTATGGGTCCATTTCCTTCTTCTCTGGGAAATCTCTACATCTTACTGGCAGTAGACTACATGTCAAAATGGGTGGAAGCTATGGCCTGTCAGAAGAATGATGCAGCAGTTGTGGAACGATTCCTCAAACTCAATATTTTTACCAGATTCGGAACACCAAGAGCCATGGTCAGTGATGAAGGCTCTCATTTATCAATAAAGTCTTTACCAAGGTTCTAAAGCAGTAAGGGGTGTCTATCCATAAGGTGTCACTGCCTTACCACCCTCAGGCAAATGGGAAAGCAGAGGTGTCAAACAGGGAGATAAAAAGCATACTGGAAAAAACTGTGAATCCTGGACGGAAGGACTGGTCATTAAATCTTGATGATGCGCTCTGGGCGTACAGAACTGCTTACAAAACCCCGCTGGGAATGTCCATACCAACTGGTTTTTGGTAGAGCATGTCACTTACCAGTAGAATTGGAGCACAGAGCATATTGGGCAATCAAGCAGCTCAATATGGATCACAGCTTATCTGGAAACAAAAGGAAGATGGCACTCCTCGAACTGGAGGAATTTCGTAAAACAGCTTATGAGAGTGCCAAAATCTATAAAGAAAAAACGAAGAAGTGGCATGACAATCGCATTCTACCAAAGAAGATAGAAATTGGGCAGAAGGTTCTCCTTTACAACTCAAGGATGAAATTCTATCCAGGGAAGCTGCGCTCAAGATGGTCTGGACCATTCATTGTGAAAGACATTGCATCATGGGGAGTGGTGGAGCTGGAAAACCCAAGGGACAATACAGTTTTCAAGGTGAATGGAAACAGAGTCAAGCCATACAGGGATCCTCAGGAGATCATAGAGGTAGAGGCGATCTACCTCGACCTGCCCTGACCATAAGAGAGGTAACAAATTCGGGCTGTCGACTGTAAATCACAAGCGTTGGTTGGGAGGCAACCCAACGTAGAGTAAGTTGTTTTTATATTTAGTTATTTATTATAAATATGTTCATAATATTAGAGAAAAGTGAGGAAGAGGGGTTTAATGTTGAATTTAGTGTTTCAGGAAACATTCAGAAGTTTGAAAGGCATGAGTTCAAACGCAGAAGATATGCGTTTAAACGCATATCTGCGTTCAAACGCAGAAAGCTCGTTCAAACGCAGAAGGACTGCCCCACCGCAGAAACTCAGGAAAAATGGCTAACATATATGCGTTCAAACGCAGGCGATGTGCGTTCAAACGCATACCAACATAGGCAGATTTCCGGCTATCACATGTGCGTTCACACGCAAGTGGTGCGTTCAAACGCAGCAGATTAAAAATGAAAAATTCTAAGGAAGCGCGTTTAAACGCAGTAGGTGCGTCTGAACGCAGAAAACAATCAACATAAGTTTCAA
Organism: Linanthus parryae; assembly: GCA_023055425.1. Lineage (NCBI taxonomy): Eukaryota > Viridiplantae > Streptophyta > Magnoliopsida > Ericales > Polemoniaceae > Linanthus > Linanthus parryae. The sequence continues at coordinate 17,364,005 of JALGPY010000012.1, read as the reverse complement.
GAGAGAAGTCATGCGTTCAAACGCACGGGGTGCATTCAAACGCAACTCATCCGAAGATTGCAGAAACAAGGGATGCGTTCAAACGCAGTGCATGTGCGTCCAAACACATATCATCAAACCCAGAAATTCCAAAAACCACAAGTCATGCGTTCAAACGCACGGGGTGCGTTCAAGCGCAGTTCATGAAGATTCACAATTTTTCCAAAAAAAACCAAGCACTGCGTTTAAACGCAGAAGGTGCGTTCAAACGCACAATCGGGCAGGATCAGAGAATTTTGAAAATTTTTGAACAATTTTGAATTTCAGGGGCCATTCTGCAAGTTCTGAGAGTTTGCCTATATATATTGTACGGGTGAAAGTGACCCATTTTCACTTCAGCCAACCAGTTTTCAACTCTCTCTCTCTAGAAACTCTCTCTGCCCTAGCAGCCGCCAGCAGCAGTCATCCGCCAGAAAACTCCGACCACCACCCCAGGGACACCAGACTGCCAGAAACAGTGTGGGGGTGATCACACTCATCAAATCAAAGCACATCCAGACCCGCTTCAGAGAGCAGTTTCCGGATCTGTACCCGTAAGATTCACTCCGGGTAGCCAGGTTCTGTTTTTTCTCTCTCTTTGCAGATTTCTAATTTTCTACTTGATTTTTTTGAGATGGATGAGGACATACCATATATGAGGCCAGATAGGGCAATCGCACCCTTGAACATCATCGATTGCAGACTGCTTAGGGTCGACCATTTCTGTGACCATAGGTTTGTTAATATGGAAGCCCACCGTTTCTTTCTACAAGACAAAAAGATTAGGTATGACATACCCTCTTAGAGAAATTTTCCTCGTGATATTGTGTCTATGGGGGAAGACCTGTTAAACTTTACTGGGCAGGATCATTTTGGGGACTTGTTTACCGGCTTTACCAATCTGCAGGTCAGTTCTGTGCTGGCTAAAGAGATTTTCAGTAATCTCCAGCAGTGCATGAACAGTGAAGCCCAGTCCATTGACTGGATTTACTGCAGAAAGACCTGGATTAGGATCACCCCAGAGAGTATTCGAGAGAGTTTGGGTCTGGAATTGGTGTTGGACGATTGTCAGTTTCAGGAACTGCGGCGTCATCCCTCTGAACAGCTTAGTGAACAGATCCTTCACACACTGTGTGCGGGTGTACCAGGCGCTGCTTGGTATTACCCCCACCGGAGACCGTCCTATCGGAAAATCCCTGCTACATATTTGATTCGAGAGGCGAGATGGTGGACTGAGTGGGTCAACAACCAAGTGGTGGGCATTAAGCACATGACCCGGATAGACTATAATGTTGCACTTTTGGTGTACTGCTTGATGACCCGTGAGCTTGTGAGCCTCCCGAAGATTATTTGTGAGTTTTTCCGGGAAAGACGAGAGTCCCACAGTAAGAAGGGTTTGGGTCTTTTGGGGATGTTGACTAAATTGGAACAGGACTATCACATGCCAATTCCTGGTGAAGCTGAGAGATATCCGACCGGTTCAGGTACGCAAGTACCGGAAGATGCGATGTGCTTTACACAAGGATCTGCATGGGCCTCCAGAATATGTCCAAGTGGACGATGATGATGATGAGGATGATGCTCCGCCTCATGGTGGGGGTGGTGGCATGTCACCACCGCCTCCACCCGGTGATGGGGTTTTCCAGCCTTACCAGGTCCCCTTCGACTGCCCCAATCTGCTAGTTCCAGTGAACCCAGGCAGACCGAGCCCGACCTAGGGCTGTCCAGCAGAGGGGCCAAGCGCAGTTCTTTTGGGCGCCTGGAGAGGACTGAGCATGAGGAGTGGGTCAGAAAGAAAATTAAGGCCCAAGAAAAAATGCAGAACTACCTGGTGAGAACGGTCAAGAAAATGGCCAGGGGTATTGGAAAGTTGTTCAAGACCCATAAGCATATTTACCATGCCAACACAGCTGCACTGCGAGCTCATGAGGTTTCCCTCGCTGAGATTCAGAGCAATATGCGTGGTAAGAAATTTAACTTCCCGGACCACTATTCTAGTGATAACTGTCCCAGTTGGACAATGGAGGATAGTAGGCCCTATGACAACTTCTCTCGCCATGACCCTACCCCGAGTCCGGAACACACAGACAGTGTTGGTGACCCCGGCAGACTCGGTACCCATTACCCACCCAGACAGCATGTAGACCCAGGGGCCAGCAGTGCCCATCCCGGTGCCAGCCACGCTGGTATCGCTGCCGCAGCACGATAGGCTGCGAGGAAAAGACCCAGAGGGCGAACCCCTGAACCATCTCCTGAGCCGACTGACCAGTCTACTCTGGAGAACACAGATTCGAGTTACAGACCAGATCAGTAGAGTCGCGAGGACGCGCCACCTCTAGTGTGGGGGTGGGGAATCGTGTCCTCCTGCATAGCCATGTCAGCATATTTTTGTTCAATTTCTTTCTAATTTTATTTTAATTTTTTAAGTCAGCACGTTTTTATTCTTTTGAGTCTACCTACCTATTTTTCTGACCTTGCATATATATATATATATATATATATATATATATATATATGAAAATCAGAAAAATATTAAAATCTTTTGAGAAAGGGAAATTGATGGGACTATAAACTGCAAATAATTCAGTAAGTAAAACTCCAACAGGGAAGAAAATTGACATCGAGGTGTAGGAGTTTTATTTTTCTTTGGATGGATAGATCCAGTGCAACCCAGAATTCTCCGGTAGGTTGTAGCCCGAGTTAGGAATCCGACTAGTAACTACACCACCGTCACATAGGTAGTCGACAACCTGCCTACGGGCGTCAGCACGGTCACTGCATTTTTCAGTGGATTGTTTTGTCTTATAACGGACCTCATGTCCTGTTTCTCAGCCTTAGGTCCAAATAGTTAGCCCATTTGCAGCTATTTACCCCTTTATTCACAGCCACTGCAGCCTAGGAAGCCTTCCTTGTGACTTGCATCACTTGTTTAGTTGGCCAGTACTACGCGTTATGACAGAGCGAGTGAGTCTGGGAGGGTTGTATAGGAACGAGAGCTTTTAGACAGATCAGTTTTGGATAGCATGAGGGTGTGACAGGGTGAGTTAGAGGCGACAACATTAAATTACAGGAGGTGAATCACTACATTACACAGTGATCACAGGAGGAGTAGTCGCGTGTGTGATATCCATTTCACACAGATCAGGGGTCCGGGGGTTGTCAGGTTTTAATTGGAGGTCGTGCCTATTTCTACATCTTTGGTGATGAGGAGGTTAGGTAGGACAGCACAATATTTTCTGGACTACAGGGGTCAAGCACTTAACGACTAATGTGGGGGTATTTCTGGCAAGCTTATACTCTTCATACCCCACAGATTTATGATTGCACTACCCAGCTTAGTTAGTGAAATCTTGTGTATTTTGTTTGAAAAAAAAGAGAAAAGAAAAAAAGAAGTATATTCGTTGTTTTAAGTTTTTTTTTTTAGTTTATAAAATCAAGCTTAGTAGGGAACACTGTTTGGACTACACGCTACTTCACAATTGTGGCCGCGAGAACGGCGAATCAGCACCATGATTTCGGGAAATTGGGAAACAGGGACTTAGTTGTTCTGGACAGTTTTCGGGGGGCATGGTGAGGGATGTGAGTTGGGAACAGTGAGGTGTCATAACAAGTAGGATTGACTTTACCTATTACATATAAAACCCTACCAGTTAGACTTAGGATCCCTGATGGAAAACAGCTCGGAAGGTAGGTTAACTAGGGATTTACTCAGGACACAGACGAAAGTAACAGTAAGGGGAGCCCGTGCTTATTTTCCACCATGAGAAATAAACAGTCTCACCAATCGATTGTCTATCAGTATTTTCTGGAGGTGGAATGAACATTGAAGGACACATCAGTTTTTAATTCTAGAGATTGCCCAATCTCAACTAAAATAAAAAAAAAAAACTTTTGGTCTTGAGTCAGTTTGTGTATATTCCTTTTCTGAGTCAGTTAAGCAATTGAGTCTTCTGGTCTTTAGCATGAATCTGTGGAAGGGGAAAGTATGCAATTGAAGTATGCTAAAGAAGGGTCTGCAAGGCAGTATGCAAGGGTCTGCTCGGGACGAGCAGGGTTTAATGTGGGGGTATTTTGATAGCTTGAAAATGGAATTAGTTTGGGACATCTTTTTACCATTGGTTCTAACCCTGTGAGAGTTGAGTTTGCCCATTTTCAGTCTATTTTCCACTTGATACGAGGCGGAGACTTTGAGAGCATAATCGGTAGATTTGAGTAATTTCATGCATAATTGTGTTTAATGGATATGATCGCGGGTACCTGTTATTATGTGCAGGTAACAGGTGCCGAGAAATGCATGGAATTGGCTTGGATTTGGAGGCAGCGTATCAAGTAAGCTGAGCAGAAAGAGACGCAGAAAAGTTAAGTCGTGCGTTCAGACGCACATATCATGCTTGCATTTCTTCCAAAACACTCAACATGTCAAGTCACTCATAAGAACCACGTTTTTACTCCACTTTATATCGTTTCGAAGCCCTACGTGTCTACTTTCATCTCCAACTGGTTTCACACTGAAACTGTCATGACCCGAATTTTTTCCTTTAAGTTGATTACGAATTTATCAGAGTAAACGCGCGCTTTTTCGGCTGCGACGGAAATACGAACCGTATTGCTTTTGAATAAACATAGCGGAAGCTTAGACATGTACAATTCTTTTATTTTTCAACAAAAACGTCGCTTTCCTATTCACTTGACAAATAATAATTGTCAAATATCGAATAAAATAAACTTAACAAACTTTACGATTAATTAAGAATAGCTATAAATCTAGCCCTTCTATAGTCTCCGATCGACCCGTTCCGGTACCTGTAGATATTTTTAGGGTGAGCAAAAAGCCCAGTAGGTACCGCCTAACCACTGGCGTAGAAATATAATAACCAATTAAACTTTAACATCAATTACCAATCACATAATTATCATGCTTTATACTCCATTCGAATAACAAACAATAACTTAACAATCAACATATAAGCATATAATTACGTGCATAGACCGTAATTACAGTAGACGTTAAAACTATGTTTCCCCTATCTTTCTAGATATTTGTGTGCTCAAAGTATTGTATATTCCTCAATCTTCCCGTCCATGAAACTCTCTGTTTTCTTTCAATTCTTTCTTTATTTTTCTTTCCTCTAGTTTCTAGTATGCCCAAATGGGCTGTCTTGTTGTTGCAATTCCTCCATCTCAACTGGAAAGTGAATTCTATTTATAATTAACAACTACTTGGTCACAAAGTAAAGGTACAATTCTTATTTCTTTCTTTTTAATTAGTTTTCTCAGCCAACTAGTTTTCGTTAATTGTTAAAAAAAATCTATAAAAAAGTGTGTGTGGTAGTTCATGGAGCCATACGTTGACACTTTCCCATTAGATGGAGTTCACATCCAAAAAATGGAAGTAAATCCAAAAGTTCTTACTTATCTACAAGCATGCTAGCACAAATATCTATCATACATATCCATAAAGTACTCACTACTAGAAACGGACCAAAATACGGCGACAAATTAACGCCATTTATAGGGTTTTTCTCGCCGTTTAACTGTTAAATGGCGAAAAATGGGTCGGCCGCGAGGTTCGTTGACGTTACTATCCTACGGCCAGAAAAACTGTCGTCGTTAATGCCCTCTCGCCGTATTTGATTATCAAATATGGCAATACTGTCTCCGCAAATGACAAGGTCAAATACGGCGACACGCTTTATTCTCGCAGTGTTTGGGCTGATATATACGACAGTATTTTTACCGTCTAAGGATTTGATTGTGCAGTTTGTGTGCTATGTAATGGGGAAAAAATATGGCCATATTAAGTTATTCTTGCCTTATTTGATTGGTATTTTTTACGGCAATCAAATAAACATTCGCCATTTTTTATTGATAAGTAATACATCAAGCTTAAATTCTCGCCGTATTTGAGGTATTCCCTGCAACAATATCCAGATCACAGCTGGATTTTTCCAACCTGTAGCTATATTTCAGGCACAACCAACACAACACACAACACATAAACTTGAAAAGTAATTGAAACACATTTCAAAAACGTCAATATATATATATATATGTCTTTAAAAAAATTACATTGCCAAGGTTCTACCCCAAATGTACAAGTCCAATAGAGTATACGAAAACCTATACTCTGCGCATTATACGAAACCTATACTAGCCATCTATCTTGAACTTGCAAAATTAGACGAAAACCTATACTCTGCAGCTACCTTTACCTCTACCTCTATCTCCCTAAGTGCGTCAAAATGGCTTCGAAGCTGCAGGCTCAGCCTTGACATTTGCGCGGTGCGCCAAAACGGTCACGATATTGTTCAGTTGCCGAAAACTGTATAAACCTGAACAAGATAACAATACATAATAATATTAAAACAGATGCTCACTTGTCCATTCGTTATGTCTTCACGTAAAAGAGAAGATATGATGGTTGAAAAGGAAAGAAGACGTACCACAACAAAGTGCAGGTATGACAGTGCTCTACGTCTTCACTATTCGTCCATCGAGATGCTAGCATCAACAAAGCAGAGGGGGGTATAGCTATACGGCTTGCCGTCAATGTCCAAAGTAAGGTCAAATTTAGTGACCTGCCTCCACTGGGTGGCGCGTAGCAAACTGGTGCAACTACAAACGAACACCATAGAATTGACAATTCCATGAGTATTGTTTTGTGGTTGCACCGATTTGTAGGGAAGCTACCCAAATAGGGCAGGTCATCGAATTTGAGGATCGGTTGGGACAGTCCTTACCAGACAACAAAAATTAAAAACCAATTAGACTAAGACAATATTTAGAAAATGATAAATATTAAGCTAAGACTAAAACATTAAAATAATTAAACAACTAGTACAAAACAGTAGCTTACACATGAACAAATTTTTGAAGTTACAAGACGTTTACAATAAGAGCTATGGGCAACTTCATGCATGCATATGTAACTGATGCACTTTCATGCATCTGTAACTGTAGTCCCTTTGGCTTCTAAGATGCATGCCAATTCAAATTCATCATGTGTCCCATTAATGATGCCTTAATCCATCAATTGGACAGTTACGTAGGATGAACACTATAACACCCCCTATCTCAGTTCTGTTTTGCCACAGATCCACACCCAATTACAGTGTCTTTCTCTTATCCCCCCTCCAAATCCCCAGCTGGTGATATGAGGCAACTTGCCACGACTTTCAAGAAACTGGGGCAGCCAAGTTTTGTTATGAAAGCCCCTGATAAGAAAATGAAAAGGAAGACAAGAAAAGGCAAAATGACAAAGAAGATTCAACCTGGTGGAAAGAAAGTGAACGTTAAGAAAAGGGTTGCACAAGTTGAAACAATCTATGATGTCATGCCCTTAGCAGTGCTCCCTCCTGTGAAGGCACTCCTGTGTCCACTGATGTTATTTTGGCCCTGCCTGCTCATGATGTTTAGACCATGTTTTGAGTTCTTTTATTTTTGATAGTGTTTTTTTTTTTTTTTTTTTTTTTTTTTTTTTTTTTTATAATTTTGGGAGTGCAAAATTTCGATATATAAACCATGCGCTTTTGTTATTTTCCAGTTTGTTTATTGATCTTTAACATCCATTTTTTTGTGTTTCACTTGTTCTTCATGTATTACCATGCTCGAAAGTCGGCAATTATGAGAACAAAAATAGAAAACCAATCACTCAACAGATTACCAGTTTCATGAAGATGTGAACTATAATTTAACAACAAACATGTTTTTACTATAATTCAACAACCAATTTGAACACATTGCAACTATAATTGAAAACAAATTACCAATTTCATGCAAGCTCAACTACAATATAAGAAGAAATTAACAATTTCATTCAATTTCGACAATAATCAATAAAGCTCCCAAAAGAGGGTTACATGAAGCCATAATTCTGGAACCACCAGCCAATTCTTTGGTAGTAGATTGTGTACATACTCACCTGTGCACATGAAGTCCACAATAACACTAGCCTTTGGTGCAGCAAGGCACAACACCGAGATCTCTTCATCCTGTGCTGGGGAACGTCCAACCCAACACGGCGTTGTTACTTTTTCCTCTATCGAACCTTGCATCCTCTTCTTGCTTCGTCCATGATCCTGTAAAGGTACCACTTCTTTCTTTGATTTGACCTCATCTTCGGCTACAATAGAGGTTAAGGTGTCCCCGGTGAAACTTGTTTTGTCCACCCTGTTGCTCAGAATCCATCGGTCCATTGAGCGGACCTGTGGGGCTGTCATCTGAATCACAACTGAAGAGTTTTCTGTGTTTGGAGATGGAATGAACGGAACAGCCTGGCACCATGATTCTGTCACTGAGGCCCAACGAGGTTTGTGAGCCATGTTCAATCTGCGATATGATGAGACTAGAATTGCACTGGGATTGAAAACAACACACCCACCCATTTATGTATAGTATAATTAACGACTTTTTAGGACGGTTAATCCCATGAACACCCACGTTTTTGGGTAGTGAAAGAGTTGGATTGTTACACGTTTTACATGCGTGTTTAGTGTTAGCTATTAAATTTGATTTTTTTATGTCACATTTTCTAGTGTGGTAGTACTAGTCACCAGAATGTGGGTTTCCAAAGTGCCATAGTTTGACTAGTTGTGGGACTTAAACCAAGTTAATGAGCTTGGTCGAAGTTGCACCAAGTAACTGTAAATGAGGTTTGACCAAGTTAATGTAAGTTGTTAGTAGGTAGAAGGTACCGACACTTGAGTCCTATAAATACCCATGTACACAAGTCTTTTTCAAGTCAAGTAATCAAACAAGTCTTCTTATCCTCTCCACCAAAATATTTGAGTTGGCCGGACTTATTAGAACTCAAGACAACTCAACTATTTTGGTGGAGAGGAGAAGAAGACTTGTTTGATTACTTAATTTTAAAAAGACTTGTGTACATGGGTATTTATAGGACTCAAGTCAAGGTTTTTTTTTTTTTTTTTTTTTTTTTTTTTTTTTTTTTTTTTTTTTTTTTGAGAAATTGTTTTGTCTCAACGGGGCTTGAACCCGTGACCTCATGCAGGGGCTTCATACGCTCTCCCACTTGAGGTCCCACCCTAGCTGCGACTCAAGTCAAGTTAATAAAAGTTGTTAGTGGGTAGAAGGTACTAGAAACTTGTTAGGAATTGACTTGTATCAAAACTGACATGTTTGGTCAAAGGTAAAGTCAAAAGTCATTAGAGAGTTTCCTAATTCTTCCTTGTGGTTTTTGGTAAAGCTTTGGACGGACTTGGTGTTTCTTTGGAAACAAGTCATGTACTCACATGACTATAAAAGGGCTATGCTTTGGTTTATAATCAGTAGCATACACACAGGTTTGGAACAGTGGGTAATTAATTAGTTGGTTGCCTTTGAGAGCTTTTCTGTGTGTTAGGCGGGTGGGTGTTTCGGGTCGCCGTTGTGGCCACGGCGTGCATTGTAATCGGGTTCTCTTCTCAATAAAATATCTGGTTCTCGTCGTGGATTAGCTAGCTGGTTCGTTTCGAATTCGTTAGTGAACCACGTTAAATATATGTCTCGTTCTTGTTTTGCTTTCGTTGTTCTTGCTCGAATACCCCCAGGTCATAACAAACTAGTAACAGAGCTCTGAAACAGGAGTTCTGTTACAACAACACTTCAGTCCTATAAATACCCATGCACATAAGTCTTTTCAAGTCAAGTAATCAAACAAGTCTTCTTCTCCTCTCCACCAAAATAGTTGAGTTGTCTTGAGTTCTAAGTAGTACTCGTTGATCCCAAATTATCTCCGTTTTAGCTGACTTTTAATCTGTAGGTTTATGTTACGTATTTTTTATTTTGTTTATTTTCACTTTCTGTATTCATCTTATCATAAAAAATATGATCCTACTTTTTTAACAGTAGGAACAAGGTGGCAGTTGGAACGACAAACAGGGGATTCGATTGCTGAAACTCAGCCGTAGTTGGAGCATCGACAGGGTTCGATTGCAGGAACTTGACGGGATTTGGACTATCTCTGGGGGCACTCGTTGCAGGAACTTGGCGAAGTTGAAGTGAAGTCGCTCATTGAAGCGCAAGAGGAAGAGGGAATTAAAGGGAAGGTAGAGATTTGTTGGGAATAAGACTTGAATAGGCTCGAGAAGATTGGCGAGGAATCGGGCGACTGTTAGGAATCAAGGGTGCCTTGAATGTACTTGGGATTGGTGAAGAGTTGGCGACAAAGCGGGGGAAGAGACGGACCAAATGGAGGAGCAAGAGACAAATAAAACAAGCCGGGGTATGCAGGTGTTCTCGTGAGAACAACACAGGTGTTCACACGAACGTGTTCGTGTGAACAACACGTGTGTTCGTGCAAACTTTTTCTGGAGGCTGCCCGAATTGTTCCTTTTCGGTTTTAGCTCGGTTTTTGGTATTTCTTGGGCACCAAGCTGTATAGTAGGCCTATATAAAGGCTATAGGTCGTGCTCTACTGGTTTGGGTTGTAATCGTGGGTTTCTCTCTAATAAATTGCGGTTTTTCGGGTCGTGGAGGTAGCTTGCTCATCTCTAGTAAACCCACATTACATCGTGTGTGTTCTTGTGTTCTTGTTTTCATCAATTCATCGTTCTCTAAGCTCTTTCCGGATCATTATAGCGACGAAGAGGGGCAAAGAAAGAAGGCCTAACGAAAAAAAAAGAAGAATAAAAGAGCAGCTAATGTCAGGGAGGTCGCAGGGCCTCAAATCAATGTCGGAGGGTAGGGTGGTCGCACGACCTATGATGTTCTTCGCACGACCCCTTATCCAAATCGCAGGGGAGGGAGATCGCACGACCTCTGAAGCAGGTCAAACGACCTCTGATCCAAGTCGCATGACCTAGACAGCGCTGGCAATTTTTGCATTGTTCGCTTGTGTCTTTTTGGTCAGTTATGGACGTTTCTTTGGGACCAAGCAAGCCTAGTGTTAGGGTTTACCACGGGTGATAGTAATTGTAGACACACTATCAAGTCTCCACACACACGAACACTGGGTTTTTAACCCAATACTCAGCTTGATTTTTCTTCTTTGATTGATTGACGATAAATAATGAAACTACATCTGTTTAAATAGAAATACTAACCCTAGATAGTTCGACCAAACGTGCTCGGCCCGGTATACTAACTAATTAAATAACGACTAATTAAGTAATAAACTTGGGAAATTATGTCATATTTTCTAGTGTGGTAGTACTAGTTTCTAGAATATGGCTTTCCGAAGTGTCATAGCTTATTTAGTTGTGCGACTTGAACCAAGTAAATGTGTTGGTGGAAATAGCACCAAGTTAATGTAGTACCAGTGGTCAGAAGGTACTACACACAGGAACCCTAAATACCCAAGTACATAAGACATTTTTAATTCAAGTAATCAAACAAATCTTTCATCTCCTCACACCAGATTAGTTTGAGTTGTCTTGAATTTTAAAATAGCCCTATTTGATCCCAATACAGAAACCCCTATATATATATATCTTTCAATTCCGAGTTGGGGAGACATTTTCAAGTTCATCCAATAAATGTACATGTTTCATTCTTTCCTACAAGAAGATCTACGTTCTGCCCTGGGTCACGTACCCCCAAAATCCAGTAAACAACTTTTTCGTCGATCTTTAACGTAAGACCGTGAGATTCGACAGGGCTAGTGGCAGGGTTGAACATTCCCATACAATACAGTACTCGGCAAATTAACACAGCAAGTACCCTCTTGGGCACAAGTGTGAGACAAGACAGCCTGATGTCAACCTTTGAAACGAAACCGTTAAATCTATATATGAATATATTCACTACGGAAGGCTATACATGAGATTTATCTGTAACATACCATTAGAGATGTACAGTTAATGTGTCAGCTGGTCACTCATAACAATTATTCAATAATGTAATTACTCTTATGTTGTATCATGATATAAAGTTTTCTCAATAGACCGAAATTCTTCCTAATGAGGATTGGAATGGATCGTATCGACAATTCGGTAATGTAATTACTATTATGCTGTATTATGCCACAAAATTTACAATAGACTGCAATTATTCTTAATGAGGATGGGAATGGATCATATCGACAAATTATTTCACTAACTAACATATTGCTGACAAGAGATAAGTACATGTCAGCAGCAAACTATCATTAAATGACAATTTATCAGAGAGATTTTGTGGACAGGTAAAACAAGAGCCACTGCCTCCACAAAAGTACTGGAATAAAAATAATTCGGAGGCTGTAATCATCGATCAGTTGAGTTGTGGATGCCGAATCCTGCAAGCATGCAATTGAATAGATTAGTATAACGAAGTGATGCGTGTAAAAATGATCGAGCTCGATGGTCAAGCTTGATTGATCACATATCATATGCGACTGTTTTGTTCCGGGGTGTGTGTCTGTGGTGCTATCTGAGATACCAACAGTGGTGGCTGCGGATGAAGGACACACACCACGGAACAAAAACGATAGCATATTGACGCCGGGTTATTCACCTAAACGAGGGATCACAGCGGAATCAACAATGAAAAAGGGCAAAGAAACTAGGGAACGAAGCTCTCTAGAATTCAGAAATAATCAATATCAAAGTCTTCTCAAATTTACCCACAAGCCGGGTATAAATAGCTGAAAATTCTAAATATTTCAAATATGAAAAAAGATCCTAAAATTAATGTTAAATAATACTTCTAACCTAATAAAACACTCAGCTATAAGATCTATCCAAATCGGGTTCAAATCAAAATCCTAATTAAAAAATAAATATTCTGAAAAATATAAAACTGGCGATTTCGGCCCTTAAACAGTCAATTTTGGCCAAATCGAGGTGGTGCCCGTGTTGAGTCATGGGTTGTTTTTAGAAAATTGTTTTCAGTCAAAATTATGTATGGTTCGCCCCAAATCTCGCATCCTTCAATTCTGCCTCTGATTCTGCGCTTTGACCGAAACTGCTTTTCTGGACGCGACTGATTAATTCTCCAATTTTCTCCTGCATTACATATGAAATAGTTGTATGGCATTTTTCAGCCTAGGTAATCCAACGAAGGTGGAGGAAGTGTTAAAGAACTGATGGGTAACTCGACAGACTTATTTATAGGAGAATGTGACGGAAGCAACTGCTGTCCACTCAGTTATTGGAAATTGTTGCTTCACCATGAAATAGTGGGTAACTCAACAAAACATGAAAGAGAGAGAGAGATAGGGGTTTCTTGTGGGTTGGAGGGATTATCGCCAAGTGGCACGGGCGCTGTAAAGAAGAGGATGAAGAAGAGATGAGAGGTTGAGTTTGTCAGTTGCAGAAGGATTGATTAGTGGTAGGAGACGGGTGAAATGATTGTGGTATCTCAGGAAGGGAATGAAGATCAAAAGAGTGATCCTATTTTGTTCTAAGATTGAAGAAGAGAAGAATAGCAATGATGAACTCATGCAAGAGCAAGCTAGAGAGATGAAGCTCTAGAGAGAGAAAGTGAAATCAGTTTTTGTACAGAAGTTATATTTTCTTTGTTAATAATTGTTGCTCAGTCATATCTTCATATTGTGTTCTATGCTCACCGTGTGTAATTCATTTAAATAAAATAAAATAATATGTGTTAATAATTTCATCGGTTTGTTATGGGCCTCAGCGTGCATGGATAGAATCTCCTTGCTCCAATTGATCGAACCACTCAAACTGTTCTCTTTTAACCTTTTGTCTTCAGGTTTTGATTTGCACTCAACTTTTCTGAATTCAATTGTACTTTCTCCGTTGTGGTTGTAGTTACTATGAAATAATGGTAAGAGCAAAAAAAAAAAAAAGTGGAGTTTGCAACCGTTGTTTGGCATGAGATATCACCCACGCATGGACATAGTGGGAGAGGTTGTGGGAGAGGTTATGGAGAGAGGTGGGACTTGGGAGTTAGTATTCGTGTTTACAAATTTAACCTCAAATTCATTGTTTTCAATAGCCATAAAGGGTATATTTGGCAATACATAAAGTATGACATGCTTCAAAAATTGATTTCACCACAATGGTTGTTGGCTTTATATATTAGTATAGATTATAAAAAAAGTCGTTTCCTTTGTTCCTGATTATTTAATACAATTATGTATGTTGTTTTCGTTTTCTGTCCGTGTTTGTGAATGAAAGTACTCATTTTATTTATGACATTACAATAGGTGAAACGTGTTTTTTAAAGTAGTGTCATCGGACACGGGCAATCTCCTAATTTATGTACAAAATAGTACATCGTTTCGTATGCTGATCACTACTTGAAACTACATTATATAACATCGATAATATAATACAATAATATCAAAAGTACCACTCCGTCCCAACTCTTTTGCACCATTTGGACTTTATCACTATTCATTGGGTCACTTTGACCCGGTGATTTCGATGGAAAAATTTTGCAATTTTTAAATATTTTTTTTCATAGTGTTGTAGAGTAACTCTTATTGTACACGACCATAAAAAAAATTGGAAAAAAATACATCATTTTGCCATTCAAATTACCGAGTCAAAGTGACCCAATTACAGGTGAAAAAATCCAAATGGTGCAAAGCACGTGGGACGGAGTGGTATATGCACTCATAGTATGTACAAAACTGCTTTAAAATAAAAAATATTGAAATTAAACTGTCTGTCTGTCTTATATACTTATGTACGGAAGGAAAGACTCGGAAAACTGTATGTCAATCTCGTCCGGGGGGTCCGGTATTATAGTGCATCGTCGGCGGCCCATATTGCGGGGCATGATGAAGTACCACTCACCAATGCTACTGTTACTTCCATGCCGTGGTGGTGGATCTTCAAGGAGCTCTTCTAACTCTATGTCCACTTCGCCACTATTTCCTGTTACTTCCCAAACCTGGTTTGGAAGAGCATCGTAGTATAAAATTCCTTCCCACCGCGGCGGTTCTTGACTCCTACGGTGACGACGACTTTCCTCGTACACAATTGCAACGAGGTCGTCTTCCACGTAGAGCGGTTCAGCAATGACTTGGAAAATATTATTATCTATATCATATGCCCGGATCAAACAACCAACTTGCATCAGAACTCGACGTTTGGTTTCGTCGGTGAAAAACAGTGGCACGACCACCCTGCAAAAGTAATCGTACTCGAATCTAAACAGTTTGGCCCAAGACACAGCCACACCGTACTGTTTCATAACCCATACCTCAACAGTGAGTTTGCAACGGCTTCTACACACACGGTGTGCACCACATGGACTTACCCAGCGAGATACGCAAAGGCATCCGTCTAAAGCTCCGACGCCAAGTAGTCGCGGCTGCTCCTGCGACATCATCATCTCTACATCTAGAAGTTGGTCCGTCTTAGGATCAAAGCAAACTACTCTCTCCAAACAACAACCGCCTTCTTCTTCTTCATCGCAAACCAACCAGTGAAGATTGCCATTCACTACCACACCCGTTTTCTCAAATCTAACACCAAACATAACTTTAACTAGCTTCCAGGACTTGGTTTGGTAACTGCCCACCAATACTTCACAACGCTGGTCCCAATCTTGGTTCAAAGCCAAGAGGACCTTGTACTCGTTGTTGCATGAGTCGAAGCAGAGGCCTAGGTGCGTTCTTGGGCCCATCTTATTCGCACATATCATCGGTAGCGTGCCGCTGCTGCTGCTTCCGCACGGATAGTTCCGTAAACGTTCGCAGTATAATATTCCTTTTCTTGTACGACTCGACGGGTCCCACAGCAGCAAGAACATACCAACCTTGGTGAGCAACAACCCGTTACAGGAACCACACACATGGGAGTAGTGCTCTCAGGTTGTTGTTGTCATGTCCCTAATTCTCCCTCTCACCACCACATCTATGTTTTCTACTTGTGACATTGTTTGGTCGATGGATCGGAAGAGCCGATAGCCTTGGGGAGTATCGTGACGATGGAACTCGTTGTACTTACCGTTGGGAAAGATGACCTTTTGTTTTATGTTTGGTGAAATCCAACAACACCACTGTCTCGAAACACACTTGAATCGTGAAAGAGACTCCACCGGTAACATTGGGAGTATGCAGTTGCGGGCGATCTCTTCAGGAATGTATCTACGCGACCTCTCTTCTTTGGCTTTTGCTGCCTCTTTCTTGCATCTTCTTCGTCCTCTCGCCGCCACCATTATGTTACTTTTACTGCTACTACTACTTACACAATTAGGGTGGGGATTCCGCTGTAGTGATAAAACTTTGAAAGAGGCCAAATAGTTAAAAAGGTTTTTGTCACAGACCAATTTAGAACACCATCCATGAATGCCCCAAGTGAGGTTTTTATGGCATGTAGTATGAAGTGCTGACGAGCTGGCAAGTCGGCTAATTCTTTTGCTTTGGCAGCAAGTAAAACATTGCCAAAGTAATTGGAAACTGCTGACAAGTCGGCTAATTCTTCTGCTATGACAGCAAGTAAAATATTGTCAACGTAATTGGAAACTCATGTGTTATTCCACCGCCACCTAACTATTCCTCCATTCCTTCTCTTTTTCCTTATTTTGACCTTTATCACTCACTATTCACTGTCTCACTTTGACCCGGTGAATTGAATAACAAAATGATGCAATTTGTTGATAATCTTTTTGTAATTCAATTCACCAGATCAAAGTGACTCAATTCCTAGTGAAAAAATCAAAAATAAAAGGAAAGACAAGGAAGAGAAGAAGTTCTACACGGCCTTGTCCTCATAATTTTGTCTCTCAATTGTTTCTTGTCGAAAGTGGCTTCCTTGTGACCGTAAGGGCCAGTTTCGAAATGCTTTTGCTGTCAGCACAGCTGTTTTCCGACAACAAAAATATGTCAATTTAGGATTATTTTGGAAATGCTTTTGTTGCCAGCACAACTACTTTTCGACGGAAGAAGCCGGTTTCGTGAGTTTGGTAAATATAAATTTTTCGACTTTTCTGACAGTTTCTGCTGTCTCACAACACCTTCCAGAAAGTAAGGACAGAGATGCATGTTTTTTCAAAAAGTGCTTTTGATTAATTTATCTATAACTAATTTTAACATTACACATTCTAAATATCTCAATATTTATCTTAACGGAACTGATACATGTAATATACTGTTGTCATTTTACCTTCTCACAGTAGTTTTGCATTTAATTTTAATGAACATGAGATTACTATGTCAATATCTCATAGTAGCTTTCACGTAATATTTACCAGAAAATATTTTAACCAAATTTCGCAGCAGCATTCCACAGTGATTCTTAGACAACAACTTCTACCACTGCCAGCATTCCCAAACTTGCTCTTAGTGCGTTTAGTGAAAATAAAATTTATTATTTCTGGACAGTTTCTACTGACGCACAACAATTTTCATGAAACAACGGGAGAGATACTTTTCGGAAAGTGCTTTTGAATAAATTATCTACAACCAATTCTAAGCTTACAATGTTTTAAAATTTTAGTAGTCCTCTTTACGAAAATGACGTGTGTCGTATATTTTTGTCAGTTTACCCTCTCATAGAAATTTCACAATTGATTTTACCAAAAAAAATTATTATATTAATATATCACTGCAGCTTCCACATAATATTTACCAAACAATATTTTATCTTAATGTCACTGCAGCTTTTCCACAGTATTTTTCCCACATCAGCTTCTAACGCCGCCACAACATTCCCAAACTAGTCCTAAGGATTCCAAGAGAACACAACAACCGTGTGGGTTTTCGACGCAAGAACATGGAGATTGCCCCGCATTCGTGAACCCGAGAACGAGTAGGATGAAGGCGACGTCGTTATTCGCAATGACGATAAAAATTTTGGGTGAACTTTTAGAAATTTGCTTGCTTGGTTTCCACTTATTGGTGAGGTTTTGTTTTATCCCTTAATTAGTTTAGAAAAAATATTATCTTGAATAATATTAAATCCGCGAAGAAATCAATTAACAAAAGCACAAGCCAATCAGTAACTTATCTCTGTTATTTGATGCGTACACGAATTTCAGAAGAACGCGAAGTTTCTCCTCCTGAAACGTTTCTTCAATCAATCATGCGGTTCAATTTTTTATGCTTCCGTTCTCTCACATCCTTACTTAACTGTTGTATGTGAATTGACGAATGTTGATAATAGAGATCTAGAACAGCAAAATCTCTATATAACATTTCCAAACGTAACTGCAAATTGTTCAGTTAGGGTAACCGTAAGTAGTTGGTAGAATTATTATTAGCCGAGATGGGGACCATATTAATAAGTGTGGAATTTCTTACATTCTCCCGATTGGTCCGCATATCACTTATAATAATATTCTGATCCACCAAAACTTTCACTTTAGAAAAAAACAAATACATAGAGCATGGCGACAAGTCCACATAGAACGAGTAGTATCTTCCATGTATCATAATTCATTTAATACTCTTAGATACCACTATCACATAATGACTAAAAAAATATTTATTCTAGAGCCAACCAAATGTTGTTGTCTCGAACATAATGCGCGCACTTCAGGTAAGGAGAACACATAATGTGGCTATTTTATATTTCAGTAATTGATTGTTCTCTAATACATAAACCCAATCTCGGAGAACCTACGCAAGTGATGTGCCTAATTTTTGTTGAAAGGATCATAGCAGCAAAAGTTATTGAAAGATTGTGAAGCGAGTTTCATATTTAGCCACCACGATCTACCTGTAGGATTTGCTTCTGCTCTAAGATCCTCGTAAAAAATCCTTTCCATTTTCAATAAAATATCTTCTGGATTCAAGTAATGTGTTTTGTCTTTCATCAAGGGGGAGATTGATAGATTTGAAGCTTTTTGATATTGATATTTGAATAATTATGCAAGATGTCATTTAGTTGGACTTGGACAAAATCAGTGCAAAACCAACATTAAATAAATTTGACAATTTGGTCTCCAGCATATGATTAATTACTCTTTTTGGTGATTGATTACTCTTTTTTGTAAAGGCGTATGATTGATTGCTCGTTTTTGCTTGCTATATTCATGTCGACTTTGTTATGATACTTCACAAAATCCACTGTTGATGCATCTTCTTCAAGTAATCCGCTGAAGGAGACTCCAAATGTCATTCCTATTCTTAGCTAACCGCAAGAGCCTAGAGAATTGCCAATGCTTGAATCAGGGCTACAACCATGTATTTTGTATCATGCAAAATATAAGAGATGATGTTCGTAGGGTGTATCTGGATAACGGCCCTTGCCAACACAGAAATCATAATTATCCTCAAAAATTAATAGACAAAATAAGAAGATTCACTCCTAGTTGGAATGAGGGTTGTGAGAGCTGGTTGGAATATAGCATAGAGACAAACAAAATATATTGTCTCTATTTTTATATGTTTAAACCCCAATCTTGAGGGGTAGGAGACGCTTTCTCGGACGAGGGGTTATAATAATTGGAGGAAGAAAAAAAGATTACTTGTCCATGTTGGGGAGGTCAATAGTGCTCACAATCTGGCTGCTACAAAATCTCGGGGCTCAGATGAATCAGAGGCAGAGTATTGCGACGTCACTTAGAAACTATTAAACTGAAGAAATCACTGATTATCGTGTTCTTTTAAACACGTTTGTGATTAAATTAGATTTCTTTTGCACCAGGGTCTTGCATTTCTTGGACATGATGAATATGAGGAATCACTTAACAGAGGTAAATTTCTAAAGCTTTTACGTTTCTTTCTAATCACGATGAAATGTGCGGGTTGTGGAGAGAACCTTAAGTTTATATCTCCACGCATTTAGAAAGACATTGTTAATGCTTGTTCTAAAGAAACATCGTTGCAGATCATGAAATATGTATGTGAAAAAAAGTTCTCTATTCCTGTTGGCAAATGGCAATTTTTATAAGATATGTCAATCATTAAGGACTTGTTGTTTGGCGGTTCATGGGCGTTAAGCACGTTAGTAGTAAAAATGCTTCTTCACTTAAAGAAGCGGTTGATAATCTTTCTCGACATATGGGATGAGTATGTATAGCTTGCGTGGGCAGGGGTACGATGGAGATAGCATTATGCAAGGCGAGTTTAATGGTTTGAAATCTGTAAATCTTAAGAAAAAAATGTATGCATATAATGTGCATTGTTTCGAGCATCAACTTCAATTAGCTATTGTATCAATGGAAAGAAACCATACTCTTGTTGGTGAACCCTTTAATTTGGTATCGCGGATTGTGAATGTTATTGGAGCATCATGTAAGCACCGAGATATTTTGCGTGAGAAGCAAGCTGCGAAAGTTGCTCAAGCTCTAAGAAGCAATGAGATTGCTAGTGGGCACGACCTCAACCAAGAGGCCTCTCTTCAAGTAGCTTCCAAAATATTTTGGGGTTCTCACTACAGAACATTGCTTAACTTACTCATGTATGTTTTCCTCTATTATTAATGTGCTTGAAGAAATAGAAGAGAACGGGTCTTATAGATATCAAAAGGGGGAGGCTTTGAATTTATTAAAGGCATCACAAAGTTTTGAGTTTTTCTTCATTTTGCACATGATAATATCTTTTTTGGGCATTGAAAGACAGTATGTAGGAAGAAAATACAGGATCAATATTGTTAGAGGGGGGGGGGGGTTGAATAGAGTATGAAAGTTTTTGATAAAAGTGTATTTTTAAAACAAACTATGAAAAGCCAAATGTATTTCAATACCTTGAACTAAGTTTCAAGCCCTTTAAATCAAATCAGACTAAGAAAAGGTTTGCTAGAATTTTTCAAGGCCTTGACAAGCCTTTCAAGGTTTTGAACTAAAACCTATTTTGAAGCTATGAACAAGATAAGTACATAAGTGAAAGTAACGAGCTAGAGTAACAACACTTTTACAAAGTTCAGTCCTCAATGACCTACTTCTCTTCCTGAGGGATGTAATCGCTGCAGGATTTGCAACTTACTTCTTATTAATCAAAAGCTAAGCCTTAGATCTCAAGCAAATATATTTCCTTTACTCTGTTGCAGCTTGTGGTTCTCGCTAACCTATTTATACATGCTCTAGCTAACTGATCTAATAATAATCTTTTATTTTTCCTCCTGAACAACACCAAGAGATTGAAAGATAAGGAATTATAACGGAAATTATATACAAATTAAAATCAAGTGAAGAACACTGTGAAAGAGTTAAGCATTAAAGCTTGAAGTGTTCTTTTGGAGAATGGATTGGATGAATTGATCTTCCTTAGTGATGCATCTCAATCCTTGAAAGTGTTTGAACCCTGTTATTCTATGTTTACGAATTTCCTCTCAACGGTCTTGTTTTTATGCTTGTTTGAATTGCATAATATATAGGGTTTTCGTAACAGAAATTCAAGAAAATAAGGAGCGTATCTTTGACTCTTTAACAACTCAATTCCAACGGCTAGTTCCTTGATATCTTCTAAGATAACGATCTGATCTTTCATCTGTAGGTATTATGAAGATCCAGACAAAATTCCATATGTATAGGATCAATCTGTAAGATATATTTCCTTCTCTGCATAGTGATAAAAAAAGGCAACAGATCCTGCAAGCAATGAGATAAAGTCATAATATAACACCAGATTATTTTGTCTTTCATCATCAAATAAGCTATAAGAAATCAGAGAAGATTTTGAGTCAAATCATACGGAAAAACTCTGTGAGTTCATGTTGTGAATTAAGTGTAATTTCAAGGATTTGAGATCAGTTTCAAGGCCTTGAACCAATAAAGTTTCAAGTCCTTGAATTCTCTTTCAACGCTTTGAAAAAACATGTGAACTTGCAGAATTACAATGATCTGTCACAAGCATTGCGGAGAAAATATCAAGATATAGTTAATTCCACAAAGTTAGTTAGGACATCTAAGAAACAACTACAAACTTCGGGGGAGAATTGGTGGAACTCTATTGTAACATATGTTCGCTCTTTTTGTGTATCAAATGTTATTTCTCTTCCTAATATGGATGACCCTTATGTTTTTATGCTAGGGAGGCGAAAGTGTAAAGAACATCAGTTGACAAACTCACACTTCTATCAATTTGACTTCTTATGTGTCGTGATAGACACACAAGTACAGGAGCTGAATGGTCATTTCAAGGAGATAAACACGGATTGGCTAATTACAATGGCATGATTAAGCCCATGCGAGTCATTTTTTTCTTTTGATACGGAATAATGTTTCGATATCCTCACTTATACCCACTAGACTTCAGTGACATTGATTATTGGGGTTACGAAAGGAATTATATGCTTATTTTTAAGATGTGATCTCTGATAGCGAACTTGAAAGGAATCGGTGATCATGATCAGCAAATGGTAAGGACCAGAAAGCATATTTTATTTCCATTGGTGTACAGACTTGTGAAGATGGGCTTAATTTTACAGGTTCCAACTGCCACTGTGGAAAGAGCATTTTCCTCCATGAAGATTTTGAAAAGTCGCCTTCGTAATCGGATGGGTGATCAATAACTAAATGATAGTTTGGTTACTATATTGTGAAAGAATTCTTTAATAGCATACCGTATGATGATATCTTGGTTTGTTTTCAGAATATCACAGATCGTCGTGGCAGTTTATGAATGGTACGTTATGATCTTAGACTCTAAGTCTCTTAGAGTTTGTGTGCTTGTCATTGCAATGTTTTCTCTCTCGTTTGAGTTCATATTTTATTTAGTTTGGTATGCAGATTGGCACAGCATTTTGATATATTATTTGAACTAACTATCTTTTGAATGCTTTATTAAGCTTTGAATTTTAGTAATTTGATCAATAGGCTATCCGCAGTGGTTATTTTTTACTTAATGCTAGCTACTATTTCTTGATATATGTTACTGTAAAATGTTCATTAATTTACCACTAATTGTGCCCCCATGGTATAAAATTCCTGCGTCGGCCCCTGGGAGTAATGGCATACTAGATAGACCCACCACGAGAAGGCTACATGGGAGTTATGTGAATGTCACAAGTGCTTCTCATAGTGAAAATGGCGTTGTAGTCCTTTGACATGTATGTAGGGTTTTTATAACGGATACGCAGCGGAATAAACAATAATTAATCCGCTCAAGACCCTCCAAGGATCACAGGAAGAGAATTCATAACGATAGTAAAGGATTCATGTGAATTACCTTGTAGGTCTCCTATGATGACTTCAAACGCAAATATTTTCACGTCTCTACGGTTGATCCACGCCTAGGATTGAGATCTAGATCCTCCAACTCCTTCTTCTAGATAGGAACGATGAAGGAGGAAGAAGAAATCAGGCAACGGAGACAAAGAGGAGGGTTTGGCCTCCTCTCTTGGCCGACGAGTAGGGGGCGGACGGCAAAGGGGTCTTCGGCCTCCTTTGTTTTTCTTGCTCTCTCCTTGCTTTCTCTCCTAATCAACTTATGTTATGAGAATTAGTGTATGAAGGAATCTAGGAGCATCCTTTATATAGTCCAACAACTCCTTGTTAACTACATAAAGGCCTTTTTGTAATCCTACTCAAGTTTGGAATAGTCCCTCTTGCAAATTAGTCCTACAAAGTTTGCAAGTTGTTGCACATTGATCCTTCTAATTAATCAATCATATTAATTGATTCCCAAGTCTAGTTTAATCCCTATGGCGTGTAACCCCATAGGTTCTATTTAGTTGGTAGTAACTATTTACTAATATGGAGCGGCCTCTAGCAAGTCTTCCATTCTAGCCAACTAATAGAAATAGTCATCCGACAAACCTTGTGCAAGTATTGTCTCATCCCTTTGTCTCTATATCCGGATTGGACACGAGACATACAAGTCACACTCGTATATCCAATCCATAGTTTCTTGATCCTGGGAATAGCCTTATCCGTGCAGATAACATCAATATCCCATATTGATTTATCTGAGTCTGGCTAGACATTCTATAAGCACTATCCCTCGAGTGGCCGTGGATATTTTCTCCCGTTATGTGGGAGGGACAAATTCTATCTACATCAACTACGATCTCTAAGCTTGCTTCATGTTGTGTCTGATATGCGCCTTTATAGATACCCAGTTACGGAGTAGCGTCTGACGCTATCAAAACACAACACTCCACAACTAGATGATCTAGTGACTTCAAGTTTAAGGATGACAATACCGTTGTCACCGCGAGAAGCACTTGTGACTTTACATAACTCGTATGTATCCTTCTAGTAGATGGGTCAATCCAGTATGCCATTACCCTTATTGCATACTAAAATATCAGGTAGTGCAAGACTTGAAATAGCTTGGCTATTTCAAGGCCTTGAACCAGCTTTCAAAGCCTTGAATCAGTTTTAGAGGCTTGAAAAAAGTTTGGCTATTTTCAAGGCTTGAAACTAGATTCAAAGCCTTGAAACTTCTTAAACTGAATACACATTCTCACGGGGAGTTTTTTTCTAACTCTCTGATTTGATTTACTCTCTCTTTTATATGTTTGATTCTTTGTGATTAGATGATGAAAGAAAAATTATTCTAGCATGTTTTTAATCATATTATATCATCTGTTTGACCATGATAATGCCGGTAATTTTGTTTCTAAGTTTTGCAGGATTGTTTCTTAAACTGAATTGCTGCAGATTTGGAAATACTTGGACATTTTGATCATGTGATCAATCAGGCGTATTTGACAGCTTCTCATGGTGGTTAAATGAAAGATTACAACAATATATCTGAAGATTGTGATCATCCAACCGTTGGAGAAGATTTCAAAGTAGTCAAACTCTGTTGCCTACAAAATAGGAAGGTTGTTGCTGAAAATCTGGGGAGATTTGCAGAGCTGTTTGAAGTATATATAGAGCTCAAATTCGAAGCAACTAGACACAACACTCAACGGGCAAAAACAGAGAAAGCATTCTGGATTGACAAGCATCAAAGAAGTTCTTCATTTCTTCCAATCCATTCACAGAAGTTCACTGCATTTCACTGCAGTTTTCTACTCTTAAGTGTTCTTCTGTATAGAGCTATATTGGTATATCATTTCTGTATTATCTCTACATTTATTCTCGAGGATTGTTCAAAGTGAACAATAGAGAATTCTTAGTTAATCAGTTAGCTAGAGCAGGTACTAGACAGGTTAGGGAAAACCACAAGTTGTAACAGAGTAAGGGAACTCTCTGTGCTTGAGTTCTAGGGCTTAGCTTTTGATTAATAAGAATTGAGTTGAAAATCCTGCAGGGATCTAATCCCTGAGGTAGAGACGTAGGTCCAAGTGGACTGAGCTCTATAAATCACTTGTCTTGTGCATTTTTAGTTCATTTACTTTCATAGCTTTTGCAGCATACAAAAACTGTTTATTTTTCAAGGGTTTGAACTTGTTTTCAAGGCCTTGAAAAAGGCATACTTGTTCTATACTTTCTGAATCTACTTCAAAGCCTTGAACTTGTTTTACAGGTTTTGAACTGCACTATTTGCACAAGTTTTCATCTTCCTAGCAAGTGTTGCAAAAAGTTGGCATACTCTATTCACCCCCCCTCTAGAGTATCTTAGCTGCTTATACATCTGCATACTCACACTTGCAATTGGTATCAGATCTTGTATCGCTGTATAAGATTTAACCATCTGGTGATCATGAAACTGCAGGTGATGGTGGTTTCTCACAGGGAAGAGCTGCTAACAGACCTCCTTTATTCTGTGGAGAAAATTTTGCTCATTGGAAAGCTCTCATAAAAATGTTCATCATTGATCAAGATCTAGAGCTTTGGACCATCATCCAAAATGGACCTCATACTTTCTACACAGAGAAAGATGGGATCAGAACTCCCAAAAAAGAAGACTCGCTCTCCTCTTCTGATTAGAGCAATTTTCTAAGAACTACAAGGCTATGAACAGTTTTTATTGTACTTTGAGTACAGATGAATTCAACAGGATCTCTGGATGCAGAAATTCTAAAGAAATCTGGCATAAAAATGTGGTTACCTTTGAAGGAACCAGTCAAGTCAAGCAGACCATGATCAACATTTATCTCAGACAATAAGAGTTGTTCAAGATGAATGCAGATGAGTCCATCAGAGACATGTTCAAGAGATTTACTGGTATTGTCAACAACCTTGACTCACTAGGAAAACACTTTTCCAATGAAGAAAAGGTGAGGAAGATTCTCAGAAGTCTTCCAAGGCAAAATGGCAACCAAAAACCACAGCCATTGAAGAAGCTTAGAAGCTCTCAACTTTACATATTGATGACCTACAAGGTAAGCTCCTGACACATGAGATATCGATGAATGAAGTTGATGGAGAACTCTTAGATGGTGTCAAGAACTTAGCTCTCAAAGCCAAGAAGAATGAGAGAACACAAAGCCTTGAAACGGAGGATGGTGATGATGAAGATCGAATTGCCTTAATTTCCAAATCCTTGACAAGGATTCTCAAAATGAAGAAAAACTTTGGGAACAAAGATTTCAACAGAGAAAGACATAGATCATCCAGCAGCAAGGACTACAAAGGTAAGTCCTCTTCACAGAACAAGTCAAAAGTTATAAACTGCTTTGAGTGTGGTGATGCATGACACTTGATAAGAGATTGTCCACACAAAAAGAGCAAGAACTTTCAAAAGAAAGATCATGACAGAAGAAAGAAAGCCATGATAGCTTCATGGAGTGATTCAGATAGCTCTAGTGAATCTGAATCTGAGGAAGAACATGCCAATCTATGTTTCATGGCCAAGCATGATGAAAGTTCAGAAAATGACATTGAGGTAATGGTAACTTGCTTAATTTCAAAACCAAAAGAAGCTCTTTCGAGATATCTCAGAACAATGCTTTTAAATGAGGAAGATTATCTGAAAGAGATCAGGCTTTTGAAAGAAAAAGTTCATGAGCAAGCAAAAGAAAACTTACAACTTCTTTGCCTAAATTAGAATCTTGAAATCTCTCAGAAGAAAACTGACAGTGATTTCAAGGCCTTGAAAACCAATTTCAAAGCCTTGAAAACACAAGTCAAGGAAGTAGTCACTGAAAACTCCTCAGTGAGTGACAGCCTTGTTAATCTAAGACATCAGGTTGATGATCTAGAGAAAAAAAATATTACTCTTACTGAGAAACTTCAAGAATCTGAATTAGTCAAAGTCAAGCTTGCTGGATCAGAACACAAGTTGAACTTGATTCCTGGAGGAAGTTCACAGTCTGTTCACAAAGCTAGTATTGGATTCAATCCAAACTTTCCAAGAAGAAACAATACCAGATTTGTGAAAGCTGGAAACAAAACTTCTTCTTCTTGTCATTACTGCTGCAAAATTGGTCATGTTAAAATGAATTGTCCTTTTAGAAGAAGAGACTCTCACATAATGATGAACACTATTCCTTTTCAACTCAAAGGACAAGTTAAGCATATTTGGGTTCCTAAAGGGGTTAGACCACCTAACATGGTTGATCCTGAATATGAATCCAAATTCCACACTTGGTCTAACAGCTGGGTAAGGCAGTGATTGGTGTATGCAGGTTGTCACCAATATCAAAGAACAGAAGTGGTTCATGGACAGTGGATGCTCAAGACACATGAGTGGAAAGAGATATCTATTCTCAGAATTAAAGGAGCAATCAGAAGGTTCAATAACAATTGGTGAAAAAGGCAAATGCAATATTCTTGGTATTCAAAAAGTTGGTACAAATTCTGAAAACTCTATCTCTGATGTATATCTGGTTGAAGGTTTGAAGTTTAATTTGCTTAGTGTATCTCAGCTTTGTGATAATGGCAACAAAGTTATCTTTGATAAAGATAAGTGTGTGGTGAAAAATGAGAAATCAAGAGATTACATTCTCACAGCCTCTAGATCAAACAATGTTTATACTTTTCAGACTAACAAATTGCAGGTGAAAGTTTGAAGTGTCTCAAGGCCTTGAAAGAGGATTCAAAGCTTTGGCACAGGAAAATTGATCATATCAGTTTTCATACTTTGAACAAGTTGATTTCCAAGGACTTGGTAAGAGGATTTCCATCCATCAAGTTCAAAGAAGATGAAATGTGCAAAGCATGTGCTCAAGGCAAGCAGACCAGAAGTTCCTTCAAGCCAAAGAAGTTTGTAAGTACAACTAGACCTATTGAATTACTTCATATGGATCTCTGTGGTCCTATGAGGACTCCTAATCCAAAAGGTAAAAGGTATATGTTAGTTTTTGTAGATTATTTTTCTAGATATACTTCGGTTATGTTTCTCAAAGAAAAATCTGAAGCACTCTCTGAATTTTCAAAGCTTTGTAGAGAACTTCAAAACTTAAAAAACCTACTTGTAGCTTCAATCAGAAGTGATCATTTGATCAGTTAGAATTTGATTTATTCTGTGATAAGAATGGTATTTCTCACAAATTTTTTTCTCCAAGAACTTGATAACTCTATATTAGAGTTATATTTCTTCTACGTTTGTGTACCGTTTTGTGTAGTTTCCGGGTTGAATATATTAGAAATACACTATGAACTTGAGGAAATTGGATAAGTTTAGCTTTGAGTGATAAATTATTAATCCGGGCGTTTTTCACATTATTTACATTTATTTTGTCACTTTTGATCGCACGGGGTGTTTTCGTGTTGTGTTGGACAGGAAACGGAGCTCATGGATCAAGAGGAGGAGGAAAACGAACTTCGGAACATATGCGGAAGCTTGGGGGAGAAAGAAATTGGAAGAAAAGAGGACAAAGATGGAAAAAGGGGGTCAAAGTGTCATTTTAGAAAGTTTGAAGTGTAGGATCAAAAGTTGATCCTAGGATCAAAGCAGATCGCACGATCAACTTTAGTGATCGCACGATCTGCTAGGGGAGAACTCACTGACTTATAGGATCAAGTAGCAGATCGTACGACCAAGTAGCAGATCGTACGACCAAGTAGCAGATCGCGCGATCTGCTAGCACTACCAGCAACGCACGGGAAAAGCCAAGGAATCAGGGTTATTAATTAATAACTTTTGATTATTAATTAATGCACCCTAAGTGAAGATAAAAAGAGACATAAAAAAAA
This sequence comes from Linanthus parryae, assembly GCA_023055425.1. Lineage (NCBI taxonomy): Eukaryota > Viridiplantae > Streptophyta > Magnoliopsida > Ericales > Polemoniaceae > Linanthus > Linanthus parryae. Next base: position 17,335,235 of record JALGPY010000012.1, on the reverse strand, counting down.
GAAAAATCAGACACACGTGAGAAGAAGACCATCAACGCAAGGAGAAGAGAAGAGGGCACGCACAAGAGGAGGACTCCTCCTCCATTGAAGCTCTAAGTTTGATTTATTCTTCTTCTCTCTCAATCTTTCTATGGAGAAACTAGTAAGTCTTGTTTGGTTTATTAGTATTAGCTAGATGTTTTGCTAGGCATCTCTTTGAGAGCCTAGGGTTTATGTAAACGATGATATTTTTCCGGATTTGATCTTTGCTTCATGATTTCTTGATTTCTTCTTTTGAATCAATTCTAGTTTCTTGTTTATGTTAGTAATCCTAGTTGAGTGACACGATTGGGAGATAAACTAGGGTTCAAGAACTAGGGTTTGTTCAATAGTTGATTCATGCTTAATGTTAGCAATATTTTAATTCAATTGTTCATAATCTATGCTTAATTCTTAATGGGGATGGAGTAATTAACCGGAACCATTAGTTGGCTAGTGAAGTGCACGACAGTGACTTTAAATAGCTAGGATGAGATATGAGCATCGATCCCGTATCACTGAGACTGAGAAGAGATGTGTTAGGATTGGCTAGTGTGGGTAAATTCGGTAGGTGAAATTTGACTGTTTCGTGCAACGGTGGACCGACAGGACCCGTTTTCGTGCATGTCGTTAGCCTATTAGAACGGACCGGTAGACACAAGAGACCGATAAGAGATTGTAGTGTACCGTGAAGTAGAATGACTTGAGACCGATAGGAGATAGTCAGTGCTGTTACCCGGCTTAGTTAGAATATAGTTAACGTGTTGCTCAGATAATCCGGAAATCGTCTACAACCCTAGGTGATCTAGAGATTGCCTAGTTTCTCCAAACTCATATCTTAAACATAAAAAATATAAAAACATTAGCTTAGTTGTTATTTCAATTCTAAAAATCAATCAAATCCTTCCTCCTGCACGGTACTCTAGATTAAATAACTAATTAAATAATCTCATGCATGTCCTCGTGGGATCGATAACTCGGGGTTGAAATACCACCCCTATATTACTTGACCGTGCACTTGCGTATACACGTAAGAAATCGTGTCAAGTTTTTGGCGCCGTTGCCGGGGACAGCGGTAGATTATTTAGTTAGGAGTTAGTTTAGAGTACTTTCTTTTAGTTTTAATTTTTTTTTCTTATTCTATATCTCTGTGCTTCACGGGTGTCTTGTGAGTTTGTTTCTCAGGAACGCAGGAAGCAAGAGACATTTTAAGCATGTGGAGCGAAGACTGTTATACGGGTCCCCCCTACTGTTTCCACTGCAGGGGTTACCACGAAGACGAGGACGCATGCATAACTTGGTGCTACGTATGCGGAATTTGGCACGACCGTAGAGACTCATGTCGAGTACATGCCCCCCAGTTTCATCAGCACCAGGAAGACTCATCAGCGGATATGGCAGAACGGCGTAGTATTATGAATGACATGGAAGTTTGCGCCAATTTTTTGTCCATAGATGCACAATTACCAAAAGAGGATTCAGCCACAGGTAGGGAATACGTGAGGGAGATGTTGGAGAGGATAAAGAAGCGAATAGAAAAACTGTCAACAGCAGGGGAATCAAGCATTCAAGAGCCACAAGAAGAAACCGTGCCATATGACAGTGAGCTAAAAATTGAACCTTCATCATCCCCACCACAAGTGGAAGAAGAGATACCTGAGCTAAACGAAGACTGCAGTGTCCAGGAACGATTGGTGGACTCTGCCATATATGAGGACTCAGACTCTGATTCAGACTGGGGTGGACCTGTGTGCCGAAGATGGGAAGATCTGCCGTATTGCGAGCCAAGACCGCAGGTTCCCTCACATCCTTGGTATGAATGGGAAGACACCGAAATTGGAAGCTTGTGGTGTGTCGACGATGAAGCTGGTGACACACTTGTGCTCAGTGATATTGAGGTAAAATTCCCAACTCCGATTAATGATGAATTCTCCATATCTTATGTCACGCAAGTCTGCGATGAGCTGGAACAATTACTGTATGGGGATTCGTATGGGGAAGAATTTGATGAGCAACTCCCAATCTCTTGTTCTATGGGCGATTCTATTGATCATCCATATGCCATAGTCAAGGAGTTGGAAGTCAGCAAGTGTGGGGGTGTGGATGAATTGCATGGGTCATTTGAAGATCATCTAGCACCAAAGAGGTATTACTGGGATGACTTTATGGAGAACGATGCATATGAGCCCAGTGGTACTTGGTGGAAGCTGATAAAAAAGATAAATTGCAAGATGAAAAGATTCAGCTTCTACAACTCTCCGCCATCTGCACAGCACAGGGGTGCACGTGAAGTTATCGAGAAGAGATGGTGGAAGAAGAAGAAGTCGAGGGATAAAGCAGTCTCCACAATCCTTTTTGGTTGAGGTAACCGGGTGGGGCTGTCGACCTTAAATTACAAGCGCTGCTTGGGAGGCAACCCATGTAGAGTAGGATGCAATTTGTTTCTGTTTTTGCTTTTAGTTCTCCATATTTGATTTTGAGGGGTGAGAGAGAGTTGCTTTAATACTTTCAATCAGTGTGCAGGGACACAAGTACATAAGACGCTCCGGGTTCCCCTTCTTGATGCGTGTGATAGAGAATGTGAGTAGGCGCATCGGAATCCGGACGCAAGGTGAGACTTTTCCGGAAACTGTAAACGGTCCACAAGACCCCTTCTTGTTGCAGTTTCGCGGCAACGGTGCCCATGTAGGTCCGGGCACCCCAGGTACCTTTAACTCTCTCTCTTGTTTCTAATTTTTGAGCCATAATAGTGTAGATCCACCGCCAACACATTTAAGCGATGAGTCCTCTTATATATCTCTAAATTCGTTGAGGACAACGAAACGCTTAAGTGTGGGGGGGGGGGGGGGGGTTTGTGTATATTTTGCTAGCCATGTCAGTTATGCATCGCCAGTTACATGCAGTAGTGTCGTATTGTGTTAGGATTGTTAGCATGCATTTTTTTAGCACTTTTACTTTATTGAGTCCCCTACCCAAAACGTGTGGTTAATCGAGTTGGCCAAAAGCATATAGAGTTAGGAAAAAAAAAAATTAAAAATCATAAAATGTAAAATGTTTGAGAAAGGGAAATCGAAGAGAGTGAATGTGGAGAGGGCTTAATGATAGAATTCCTTAGGAGTATGAAAATCTGAGGTGAGGTAGACGCGAGAATCTGGAGTAGGAAGACTTATAGGGCTAATGCACATTAGAAATGCGAGTAGCTGCCTCTCAGACTAGTTATCCTACTAGCGCTACACCACCGTCACTTAGGTAGTCGTCAACCCTCCTCGTAGTGGCAATGGAACAGCTGTGCGAGTGATGTTTATGGGGGCCTCACGTCCCGTCTCCATCTCCTAGGTTCACTAGTTACCCCTATTGATCCGTTTACCCCTTTTATTCACAGCCTCTAGCCTAGGAAGCCTTTCATTGTGACTTTCATCACTTGTTAGAATGGTCCTTTCCTATGCGTCATGATAGAGGGAGTTGAGTTAGGGAGGTTCGATGAGGGTGAGCTGATTTGATACATCTTATGTAAATTCTCTTACTTGTCGTCTTTTGAGGGGATGTGAGGGTGAGTTAGAGACGGTAGCACACTTCGGTGTGGCGGTGAGTCGTGTCCTTACACCACGATCACAGGTGGAGTACCGTAGTGCGTGATATTTCTTCCGCACGTCATGGGGTGGGGGTTGGTTGATCCTATAGGAGGTCGTGCTTATGCTTTATTTATATTCTCTATATCTTAGGTGATGAGGAGGATCGGTTGGAAAAACACGTTTACACATTGACTACTGGGTTCGTGCTTTGCTTTGCATCAAGTGTGGGGGTGTCGACATCTATGTTATTACATCACTAATTTGACACATTCCACCCCCATGTTATCTAATTTTGACATTTGATCTCCTCGGATATTACTATCGTATTGTCGGCTCCATGTGCTTAATGTTATTGTGTGGAAATGAAAAAAAAAAAGAGAAAAAAAAAGAAGTAAAATAGAAAGTGAAAGTGAAATTGAAAGGGAATAAAGGAGCAAGTTTGAAATTGAAGACCGGGGAGATTAGCTATTGTTCGAGATCACTTCTTCACATTTGTGGCCGCGAGAACGGCGTTGCACCAAGATTGAGGGAATGAGGGCCGGAGTAGTGAGATTCGGTGTGGTTCCTTGGATTTTGGTGAGGGAGTGTGAGAATCGGGTTTTGTGAGTTAGATCATGACGTCTAGGACTACGCTTCTAAATATCCTATCCTACCCGTCCTAAACCGTCAGCAATTTAACCCGTGGATAAATAGCTCGGAAGGTAAGTGCTAGGGATACGTTTGATGAGTGTGTGGAAGCAACATATTTTGTGTTCGTGCCCGTTCTGTCTAACGAAACTGGCCGCAAGTTCTACCGATCAGAACTCCTTAACAGAATGGTGTTGTTGAAAGAAAGAACAGGACTCTTGAAGATATGTCAAGAACAATGCTTCTTAAGAACAAGTTGCCAAAACACTTTTGGGCAGAAGCTGTGAATACAACAAACTATATTTTGGACAGGTGCTTGATCAGACCTATTCTGGAAAAGAGCCCCTATGAACTATTCAAAGGGAGGAAGCCAATCATCTCTTACTTCAGACCCTTTGGATGCACTTGTTTTACCATAACAATGGAAAAGACAATCTTGGTAAGTTTGATGCAAGAAGTGATGAAGGTATATTTCATGGTTACTCTCTGAATAGCAAAACTTATAGAGTTTACAATAAAAGAACCAAACTGGTTGAAGAGACCATTCATGTTATTTTTTATGAAAGCTATGATGGTTCTATGAGTGAAAGTTTTGCATATTTGAATTTGAACAAGCATGAATCAAAGGAAGAGACTGAGAATTCATTAGGATTCAAGAAAGGCTCAGAAGAGAATAAAAACATTTTCAAGACCTTGAAAATGGTGCTCAAGGCCTTGAAAATACAACTCAAAGCCTTGAAAAAGATGATCAGAAGGATTCAAGTGACAATGCCACTGCTTCAATACCAGAGAAGATCTATGGAGAACCTGAACCATGGTCTCCAAGAAAGAGATTCAAATATCTCTCATCCCATCCAGCTGACAATATCATATCAGATCCAACCACTGGTACACAAACCAGATCACAGTTGAAGAACTTATGTTCTTTTAATGCTTTTATTTCTCTTGTAGAACCAAAAACAGTGAAGGAAGCTTTACAAGAAGCAGACTGGATCATTCCTATGCAAATTGAACTCAATGAGTTTGAAAGGAATAAGGTTTGGAACCTAGTTCCTGCACCTTCAAACCAGTCTGTCATTGGTACCAGATGGGTATTCAGGAACAAGTTGGATGAAAGTGGCAATGTGATCAGAAACAAAGGAAGGTTAGTTGCTCAAGGTTACAATCAAGAAGAAGGTATTGATTATGAGGAAACTTTTGCTCCAGTTGCCAGGTTAGAAACAATTAGAATTTTGCTTGCATTTGCATCTTACAAGAACATGAAACTATTTCAAATGGATGTGAAGTGTGATTTCTTGAATGGCTACTTACAAGAAGAAGTTTATGTTGCACAACCACCTGATTTTGAAAATGACAAATTTCCAGATCATGTCTATAAACTTGACAAAGGTCTTTGTGGTTTGAAACAAGATCCAAAGGCTTGGTATGAAAGATTGTCAAAGTTTTTGCTTGAAAATGATTTCAAAAGAGGTTTAGTAGACAAGAATCTTTTCATTAAGACTCATGAGAAAGATTTACTTGTAGTTCAGATATATGTTGATGATATACTGTTTGGAATAACTAATGATCAATTATGCAAAGAATTCTCATGTCTTTTGAGCAGGGAATTTGAGATGAGCATGATGGGAGAGTTGAACTTCTTCCTAGGACTTCAAATACATCAATTGAAGAAGGGCATCTTTCTGCATCAAAGCAAGTACACAAGAGACTTACTAAATAAGTATATCATGGCTCAATGTAAGGAAACCAAGACTCTTATGAGCTCTACACTATCCTTAGAAAAGGATGAATCTGGTAAGAGTGTCAATGTAAAATAGTATAGAGGCATGATTAGTTCATTACTCTATCTGACAGCAAGCAGACCAGATATTATGTTTAGTGTATGCATGTGTGCTAGATTTCAAGCTGATTCAAAAGAATCACACTTAACTGTTGTGAAGAGAATTTTCAGATATCTCAATGGTACCAAAGACTTAGGGCTTTGGTATCCAAGACATTCTAACTTCTCTTTGAGTGGTTTTTCAGATGCTGACTTTGCAGGTTACAAGGTTGATAGGAAAAGTACATCAGGAACTTGCCAATTCATTGGATCATCCTTGATTGGTTGGCATTCCAAGAAACAGAATTCAGTTGCTCTATCAACAGCTGAAGCTGAATATATAGCTGCAGGAGCATGTTGCTCACAAGTATTATGGATTGCTCAACTGCTAAGAGACCTTGGATTTGACTTCAGAGGCATACCTATTAAGTGTGAGAACACTAGTGCAATTTCAATTACAAAGAATCCAGTGCAACACTCAAGAACCAAGCACATTGATGTCAGACACCACTTCATGAGAGATAATGCTAAGAAATGTGATATTGTTCTTGAATTTGTTGCTACTAATATGAAAATTGCAGATATCTTCACCAAACCATTAGCAGATGAAAGATTCTCAGTTCTAAGACTGGAATTGGGAATACTAAATAAGGATGAATTGGTTTAGGGGGAGCATCAGGTAAGAAAGGTAAGTTGTATGTGTTTACAAAGGTTTGACCTAAGTTCAAAGCCTTGAAAATCAGTTCAAAGCCTTGACTTTTACTTGTTGCAGTGTTACAGTATTTCAAGACCTTGAAAACCTTTTCAAAGCCTTGAAAATAAGTCTGCTACACTGATAGTCAATAATCTTGGATCATTCTATGTTGGGTGATATCTCTGTAGATATTTGCCTAATATAGCCCCTACCCTTTTCAAAAAAATTTTTTAGCAAAAAATATTATTAGTATATTCTATTTTCCATCGGCATAAAAGTTTTGAAATCTCCCTGATCATTGCAAATCTTTTGAGAATCAGACAGGTACTAGTTTTCTTTTGAAACTCAAACTCTTTCAGTATTTATCCTCTTCTCTTCTCCTTCACTCCGTATCATTCCACCTCTCTCTATTCTTCTCCCAAACTCTAGTGAGCACAAGAAGATCCTAAGATAGAATCAAGATGGCTGAAGGTTCGAAACCTGTCTCAGAGAAGAAAAGAAAAGCAGCAGTGGAAGAGGTTCAAGAAATCAGTGAAGACGCTGATTCAAAAAGGTTCACTGATGAAGAAGAGGAATTTTTACCACCCAAAAAGATGGTGAGAAAATATCAAGCCCCGACAAAGAAGAAGAAATCTACGACATTTACACAAGAGAAGCAGAAGGTTATCCATATTGGAAGCCCTAAGAGAGACAAGAAGAAGACAGTTTCTGAGATTAAAGGAAAATAAAAGGAAATCCTTATTCAAGATTCAGACTCAGACACTTCTTCAGGATCCTATGATGTGTATTCCATGCCCAACAAAGGGAAACTTGACAAAGATCCGTCCCAAGAGGCCTCAAAAGCAGGAAAGAAGAATATCAAGACAACTTCTTCTCAACAAAAAAGGTTAGTTGTAAAGAAAAAGCTGAAGCATGGGAAGAAAGCCTTGGAAGGAATCACCTTGTAGGGTTTTGATTCATGGATCGCGCAAACGGAAGCATAATCAAACAAACAACCATGCAAAACCCTCCAAGGATCACAAGTCTAGATGCATAACGATAGTGAAGGTAAGAAATCATAAACACACCTTTGGGTTCTCCTTGATGACTTCAAACGCGAATAGTGTCACGTTCTCTATAGTTGATCCACGCCTAGAGTTGTTCCTAGATCTCCAATCACCTTGGTGCTAGCCCGGATTGAAAGGAGGGTGAAGAAATCACGCAAAACGAGACACCAAAAGGGGTTCGGCACCCTTTGTGGCGTCGGGGACGAGGGGGGCGGCGGCAATAGGGGCGGCGTCCCTCTTTGCTTGCTCTCTCTCTCCTTTGTTCTCTCCTACTCTTGTTATGTTCTCTCTAGAGCATAAAAGTGTATAGGGAAGGAAGGAGGAGGGTCCTTTATATAGTCCAACAACTCCTTGTTAACTACCTAAAGGACTTATTCTAGTCCTACTAGAATTCAATTTAGTCCCTTCCTTGCAAATTAGTCCCTACCAAGTTTGCAAGGGTTTGCAAAGTGATCCTTCTAATTAATTAATCCAATTAATTAATTCCACAATCTAGTACAACTCTATATAGCGTGTGACCCCATAGGTTCTATCTAGTTGGTAGCAACTCTTTGCTAATATGGAGCGGTTTCTAGCAAAACATCCATTCTAGCCAACTAATAGAATAGTCATCTAGACAACCTTGTACAAGTAATTGTCTCATCCCTTTGCCTCCATATCCGGATTGGACACGAGACATACAAGTCACACTCGTATATCCAATCCCTAGTTCCTCGATCCATGGAATAGCCTTATTCGTGCAAATAACATCAATATCCCATATATTGATTTATTTGAGTCTGGCCAGACATTCTATAAGCACTATCCTCGAGTGGCCTTGGATATTTGCTCCCGTTATGTGGGAGGGGCAAATCCTCTCTACGTCCACTACGATCTCTAAGCTTGCTTCTCATTGTATCCAGTACACACCTTTATAACTACCCAGTTACGGTGTAGCGTTTAACGCTACCAAGATCACAATGATCCACAACTAGAATATCTAGTGACTTCAAGTCTAAGGATGACAATACCATTGTACCCGAGAAGCACTTGTGACTCAACATAACGTGTATGTAGCCTTCTCGGTAATGGGTCAATCCAGTGCAACATTCCGTAATGCACACCTATGTGTTGGATCGTGATATCTCCATATCAATCCAACCCCATACTAGTCTATAGATGATTGTCCCATTTAATCATTATACTTGACTAGGGATATTTAAGATAAACAACACAATTGTAAATCTAAGGACTTCATTATATTAAATATCCAATAAATAATAAATGAATTTCTAGCCAATTACAAATTCATACTAAACTAGATTGCCTCTAGGGCATCTATTCCAACAGTCTCCCACTTGCACTAGAGCCAATCTGGCGCATCTCGTATGCCCATACTCCTAGTGTGCCCTTCATGCTTCCACTGCGTGAGAGGCTTCGTAAGCGGGTCTGACAGATTATCATCTGTAGGAATCTTGCATATCCGAACGTCTCCTCTATCGATAATATCTCGAATCAGATGGAACTTCCTGAGCACGTGCTTGGACTTTTGGTGCGACCTGGGTTCCTTTGATTGCGCGATCGCCCCAGTGTTGTCACAGAACAACTCCACTGGATCCGCAATGCTAGGGACCACACCAAGTTCAGAAACAAACTTTCTGATCCAAACAGCCTCCTTTGCTGCGCCATTTGCAGCAATGTACTCAGCCTCTGTTGTAGAATCAGCTACCGTCTCTTGCTTGGAACTCTTCCAGCTCACCGCTGCTCCATTCAGGCAAAACACATATCCCGACTGTGATCTAAAGTCATCTCTATCGGTTTGGAAGCTTGCATCAGTGTAACCCCTTACACGCAACTCTTCCTCACCGCCAAACATCAAGAAAGCATCCTTAGTTCTTCTCAAGTACTTTAGGATGTTCTTGACAGCAATCCAGTGACTCTCACCCGGATTGGATTGGTATCTGCTTGTCATACTCAAGGCATATGACACATCTGGTCTAGTACATAACATGGCGTACATGATGGATCCTATGGCCGAGGCATAGGGAATCCTACTCATGCGTTCCTTCTCAATCTCATTGGAAGGACAACCACTCTTTGAAAGAGTGATTCCATGTGACATGGGCAAGAATCCTTTCTTGGAATCTTGCATGTTGAACCGTTTCAACACCTTGTCAATATATGTACTTTGACTTAGGCCTAGCAACCTCTTAGATCTATCTCTATAGATCTTTATACCGAGTATATAGGCTGCTTCCCCTAAGTCTTTCATTGAGAAACACTTTCCTAGCCAATCTTTCACAGATTGCAGCATGGGAATGTCGTTTCCAATGAGCAGTATGTCATCCACATACAAGACCAGAAAAGCTACAGAGCTCCCACTAACCTTCTTGTAGACACAAGACTCATCTTCGTTTCTGATGAAGCCAAACTCTTTGACCACTTCATCAAAACGTCGATTCCAACTCCTAGAAGCTTGCTTCAACCCATAAATGGATCGTTGCAGCTTACAGACTTTGTTGGCTTGCTTTGGATCCTCAAAACCCTCCGGCTGTATCATATACACGTCCTCGAGGAGGTTCCCATAAAGGAATGCTGTTTTGACATCCATCTGCCAAATCTCATAGTCGTAGTATGCTGCAATTGCAAGTAGGATTCGGATGGATTTGGTCATAGCGACTGGTGAAAAGGTTTCATCATAGTCAATACCATGAATCTGTCTGAATCCTTTAGCCACCAATCGGCCCTTATAGGTAATCACATTACCATCCATGTCGATCTTCTTCTTGAAGACCCACTTGCACCCTATGGGCCGCGCCCCATCAGGTGGTTCCACCAAAGTCCATACTTTGTTGGTATACATGGATTCCATCTCGGATCTCATGGCTTCAAGCCACTTCTGCGAGTCTGGGTCATTCATGGCCTCCTCATAGGTAGTAGGCTCATCGTCTATGAGCATCGTGTCACCGGAATCAGTCACGAGAAGTCCGTACCTCTCGGGTTCCTGGCGCACTCTACTAGATCTACGAAGCTCTTGTGTTACCCGAACAGGTGGATCCACAACTGCTTGTGATTCCTGTTCATGTTCCATAATCGGTTCTGTAATTTGTGGTTCTTGAACTTCTTCAAGTTCTACATTCCTCCCACTTGCTTCTTTAGAGACAAACTCTCTTTCTAGAAACACGCCGGTCCGAGCAACAAACACTTTGTTCTCGGTTGGATTGTAGAAGTAGTATCCCTTAGTTTCCTTAGGGTACCCCACAAATTTACACTTATCCGATTTAGGCCCTAGCTTGTCTGATTGTAAACGTTTTACATAGACATCGCAGCCCCAAATCCTCATGAACGACAGTGTGGGACGCCTCCCACTCCACATCTCATATGGTGTCTTCATGACTGATTTAGATGGAACACGGTTAATGGTAAAAGCTGCACTTAATAGAGCGTTGCCCCAAAATGATAATGGAAGATCGGTTTGACACATCATAGACCGAACCATATCCAATAGGGTTCGATTCCTCCTCTCGGACACGCCATTCCATTGTGGTGTTCCGGGTGGAGTGAGTTGGGACACGATCCCACACTCTCTAAGATAGTCGTCAAACTCTTGGCTCAAGTATTCTCCTCCACGATCCGATCGTAGAGCCTTGATACTTTTGCCAAGTTGCTTCTCTACTTCATTCTTGAATTCTTTGAACACTTCAAAGGATTCGGATTTTGCCCTCATAAGGTACACAAATCCATATCTACTGTAATCATCAGTAAACGTAATGAAATAGACATAACCACCCCTGGCAGGCGTGGCAAATGGCCCACACACATCAGTATGTATGAGCGCCAATTGCTCACTAGTCCTCTCACCTTTCTTATTGAAAGGGGACTTTGTCATTTTTCCCAATAAACAAGCTTCACATGTCTCATATGATTCAAAATCAAATGAGTCTAGTAATCCATCCTTATGGAGTCTAGATACACGTTTCTCATTTATGTGGCCTAAACGACAATGCCATAAATAAGCAGGATTTAAATCATTTATTTTAATCCGCTTGGTATTAATGTTGTAGACAGGATTACTTAGATCAAGGACATAAAGTCCATTAAATAATTGCGCACTAAAATAGTGAATATTATTCAAATAAAAGGAACAACAATTGTTCTTTATTGAAATAATAAAACCTTCCTTGTCCAAACAAGAAATAGAAATAATGTTTCTGCTCATAGCAGGCACAAAATAGCAATTATTTAATTCTAAAACTAATCCTGAGGGCAGAGATAGCTCGCAAACGCCTATGGCCAACGCAGCAACCTTTGCTCCATTCCCAACGCGCAGATCTACCTCCCCTTTAGCCAATCTTTTACTTCTCTTTAGATCCTGCATATTTCGACAAATATGAGATCCACATCCAGTATCTAATACCCATGATGTAGAGACAGTTAAATTGACATCTACAACAAAAATACCTGGTGGTGGTGGAATCACTATTCCAAGCCGCTTGTCCTCCAAATATTTTGGGCAGTTCCTCTTCCAGTGTCCAGGTTGACTACAGTAGTGACATTCACCCTTAGTCACGACCTTGGCAATCCCACCAACAGGCTTAAGGGCTTGTTCCTTGGACTTAGCAACTGACTTGCCTTTGCCCTTGGAGGAAGAGGCAAACTTTTTACCCTTTCCTTTATGCACCATCATAATGGCCTTGCCCTTACCCTTGTTGATGCTCTGTTCAGCCGTCCTCAACATGTTGAGCAAATCTGGCAGTGGTTTAACGATCTCGTTCATGTTATAGTTCATAATGAACTGTCCATAACTCTCGGGCAACGATTGCAACACGAGATCCGTTGCCAACTCTTGGCCGACCGGGAACCCAAGCCGGGCGAGATTCTCCAAGTACCCGATCATTCGGAGTACATGGGGTCCCACCGGGTTCCCTTCTGCCAGATGACATTTGAACAGTGCCTTTGAGACCTCATACCTTTCTACCCTCGCCTGCTCTTGGAAGAGCTGCTTTAGATGTTCGATCATATCGACAGCATTCATGTTCTCATGTTGCTTCTGAAGCTCAGAGGTCATGGTGCAAAGCATTAGGCAGGCCGCATCATTAGCATCATCAACATGCTTTTGATACGCCTTTAAGGCAGCAGGTGTCTGATTGTCTGGACCTTCTGGAACTTGCTCCTCTATTGCGTACAGCTTCTTTTCTTGCTTGAGAACAATTCTCAAGTTTCTGTACCAATCGAGAAAGTTGGTTCCTGAGAGCTTGTCCTTCTCAAGGACAGATCGTAGGGAATGTTGTGAACTCGATGAGTTGTTTGCCATTTGGAATTCTACAAAAAGGAAAATACGCAAGTTTTAGTATTTGTGAATTTTGACTATATTTAATAATGGCTAGTTTATTAAATATAGCTCCCACTATTTTACTACGGATTAATAACCCTCAAGATATTAATGCGGAAAATATCCTTATATTTTCTAGTGGGCCAAGATCCATCTTTTTCATCTCCTTATGAGCTTGCTTTGGCAAGTCACCCATAATTCGATTACTTCTTAGGTAGGAACAATTCCAATTGCATCCCATATGCAACTCTTGGTTCAATCGGGCAAATAACTCCTTATTTATCCATCCATATGGATAATCCCAATTGATTGCCTCTAGGTTTCTTAATCAAATTAATAGCCTAGTTGTGTTCAACCTCTTATCTAAACAATTGCACATTGTTACGTGCCATCGCATTCCATCATTATGAATCAAGTCGCCATGCTTTGGCACGCACGAACTTGATAAATAATGATGATAATGAGTGTTTAAATAACGAGAAGGCAAGAACACAATATTTTAAATTTTGAGGGATTTTCAATTCGTTTTTTTTTAATTGTTTTGTTGATCAATATCAACTAATCTATCTATTTGAGTTTGGGCACAACTCCAAATAATAGATCCGGGTTGTCTAATTATCTTATTATCCTAATTGCATGCATCATCCATACACCAACCACACAAATAATAAGACAATAAATAAACAACCACAAAACAGAAATTAAACGTGATGTGGATATGGCCTTTTCTAGACTAAGATAATTCCAAGCCAATGGAATTATCTATGAACCCTAAACAAACACACATCTCCATGCGTCTTGATCTTTTGGTCCATCCTTCATAGTCATGTGGAATGCTCCATGCTCCATGCTCCATCTTTTGTGGCTTCTTTGGCTTTGGGCTTCTTTTCTTCAATCTTGGCTAACAATCTACTTTATCTAGCACTAGCTAATATCTATACTAAATAAAATAAATCTCACAAGTTGAGAAAAAAATGGCACGCAGGCCATAAAAACCCTAATTAATTATTACAATTAATTGATCGGCTCGCAGGCCGTAAAACCAAACCACAAAATTAAACATCCACATCAAACCACATCCTAAGGCCATATCCAATCACCATGCGATTTGCACATAAACAGTTAAAATCCAATTTTAACGCGCTTGGTCAATTTTAATTGATTTTAGGATTTCTAGGGTTAAAACGGTCCATGGGCCCAACAATCCAATTGCCCGGGCCCAAATAAGTGAACCATAAAGCCCTAGGGCCGGCCCGGCCCAAAACCCGCAAGCTAGGCCCGCGGGTTAGGGCCGCCCGGCCCCTTAGGGCGCCAAGCTTGGGCGGCAAGCAAGGGGGGCGGCTCCCTAGGGGGCCGAACCTCCTTGTGGAGGTTGTTTCCAAAACAACCTCCTTGCTTGGAGCCCAAGTTTGGTTGTTTCCTTGTTGTGGGAGAACTCCTTCTTCCCCAAGGATGCCCAAACCCTAGATCTAAGATCCTAAAATTTCTCAAACTCACCAATTCATGCATCCAATGCAATGATTGGGTCTTGTTATGATTAATTCTTTGACAAATTGCATCCAATGCTTGATTTGTCTTGTTTTACGCGATAAACGACAAATTAAGGTGTAAAACAACAAGAATGTAACACATAAACTACGTTTATGCTCTATGACCTGTGGCTCTGATACCACTGTAGGGTTTTGATTCATGGATCGCGCAAACGGAAGCATAATCAAACAAACAACCATGCAAAACCCTCCAAGGATCACAAGTCTAGATGCATAACGATAGTGAAGGTAAGAAATCATAAACACACCTTTGGGTTCTCCTTGATGACTTCAAACGCGAATAGTGTCACGTTCTCTATAGTTGATCCACGCCTAGAGTTGTTCCTAGATCTCCAATCACCTTGGTGCTAGCCCGGATTGAAAGGAGGGTGAAGAAATCACGCAAAACGAGACACCAAAAGGGGTTCGGCACCCTTTGTGGCGTCGGGGACGAGGGGGGCGGCGGCAATAGGGGCGGCGTCCCTCTTTGCTTGCTCTCTCTCTCCTTTGTTCTCTCCTACTCTTGTTATGTTCTCTCTAGAGCATAAAAGTGTATAGGGAAGGAAGGAGGAGGGTCCTTTATATAGTCCAACAACTCCTTGTTAACTACCTAAAGGACTTATTCTAGTCCTACTAGAATTCAATTTAGTCCCTTCCTTGCAAATTAGTCCCTACCAAGTTTGCAAGGGTTTGCAAAGTGATCCTTCTAATTAATTAATCCAATTAATTAATTCCACAATCTAGTACAACTCTATATAGCGTGTGACCCCATAGGTTCTATCTAGTTGGTAGCAACTCTTTGCTAATATGGAGCGGTTTCTAGCAAAACATCCATTCTAGCCAACTAATAGAATAGTCATCTAGACAACCTTGTACAAGTAATTGTCTCATCCCTTTGCCTCCATATCCGGATTGGACACGAGACATACAAGTCACACTCGTATATCCAATCCCTAGTTCCTCGATCCATGGAATAGCCTTATTCGTGCAAATAACATCAATATCCCATATATTGATTTATTTGAGTCTGGCCAGACATTCTATAAGCACTATCCTCGAGTGGCCTTGGATATTTGCTCCCGTTATGTGGGAGGGGCAAATCCTCTCTACGTCCACTACGATCTCTAAGCTTGCTTCTCATTGTATCCAGTACACGCCTTTATAACTACCCAGTTACGGTGTAGCGTTTAACGCTACCAAGATCACAATGATCCACAACTAGAATATCTAGTGACTTCAAGTCTAAGGATGACAATACCATTGTACCCGAGAAGCACTTGTGACTCAACATAACGTGTATGTAGCCTTCTCGGTAATGGGTCAATCCAGTGCAACATTCCGTAATGCACACCTATGTGTTGGATCGTGATATCTCCATATCAATCCAACCCCATACTAGTCTATAGATGATTGTCCCATTTAATCATTATACTTGACTAGGGATATTTAAGATAAACAACACAATTGTAAATCTAAGGACTTCATTATATTAAATATCCAATAAATAATAAATGAATTTCTAGCCAATTACAAATTCATACTAAACTAGATTGCCTCTAGGGCATCTATTCCAACACACCTTCCTATTCAAAAGTGTTATTGAAAAGATCAGCTCCTTCATAGAGGAAATAGATGTGATCTCTCAAGAAGTTCAAGCCAACAAAGTGAGGAAGAAGCAGGAGATCAAGAGGATGAGAAAGATCCTTAATCTTTCCTATTCTTTCTTCCACATTCTCTCCTCTTTAAAGTTTTTTTAAGGTTTCAAAATTTTCCAGACATTTGATCCAACATCTTCTATCTTTTTGATGAAAGTCAAAAAGGTGGAGAAAATTCTAGGTTTTTAGTTTCTAGTTCTTAGATTTATTTGGTTTTGTTTTGAAATTGTTTAAGTTTTTGTTGGTATTATGAATAAGTTGGATATCTTTGGAAATATTGTGTTTTTAAAATTGTAGACTAATCAGTTTATTTTGCAGAGACTAAGGATCAAACAGAATTTGGTTTTGTCTTTCATCAAGGGGGTGATTGAAAGATCGGGTTGTGCAAGACTTGAAATAGATTAACTATTTCAAGGCCTTGAACCAGATTTCAAAGCCTTGAATCAGTTTCAGAGGCTTGAAAATAGTTTGGCTATTTTCAAGGCCTTGAAAATGGATTCAAAGCCTTGAAACTTCTTAACCTGAATACACATTCTCAGGGGGAGTTTTCTGCTAACTCTCTGATTTGATTTACTCTCTCTCTTTTATTTGTTTGATTCTTTGTGATTAGATGATGAAAGAAAAAATTTTCTAACATGTTTTTAATCATAATATATCACCTGTTTGACCATGATAATGCGGGAAATTTGTTTCTAAGTTTTGAAGGATTGTTTCCTAAACTGAATTGCTGCAGATTTGGAAATACTTGGACACTTTGATCATGTGATCAATGAGAAGTATATGACAGCTTCTCATGGTGGTTAAATGAAAGATTACAACAAATATTGAAGATTGTGATCATCCAACCGTTGGATAAGATTTCAAATTAGTCAAACTCTGTTGCCTACAAAATAGGAAATTTGTTGCTGAAAATCTGGGGAGATTTGTAGAGATGTTCGAAGTATATATGGAACTCAAATTCGAAGAAACTAGACACAACACTCAACGGGAAAAAAAAAGAGAGAAAGCATTCTGGATTGACGAGCATCAAAGAAGTTCTTCATTTCTTCCAATCCATTCACAGAAGTTCACTGTATTTCACTGCAGTTTTCTACTCTTAAGTGTTCTTCTGTATAGAGCTATATTGGTAGATCATTTCTATATTATCTCTACATCTATTATTGAGGATTTTTAAAAGTGAACAATAGAGAATTCTTAGTTAATCAGTTAGCAAGAGCAGGTACTAGACATGTTAGAGAAAACCAGAAGCTGTAACAGAGTAAGGGAACTCTCTGTGCTTGAGTTCTAGGGCTTAGATTTTGATTAATAAGAATTGATTTGAAAATACTACAGGGATCTAATCCCTGAGGTAGAGACGTAGGTCCAAGTGGATTGAACTCTAAATCACTTGTCTTGTGCATTTTCAGTTCATTTACTTTCATAGCTTTTGCAGCATACAAAAACTGTTTATTTTTCAAGGGTTTGAACTTGTTTTCAAGGCCTTGAAAAAGGCATACTTGTTCTATACTTTCTGCATCTACTTCAAAGGCTTGAACTTGTTTTCAAGGCCTTGAAATGCACTGTTTGCACAAGTTTTCATCTTCCTAGAAAGCGTTTCAAAAAGTTGGCATACTCTATCCAACCCCCCCCCCTTCTAGAGTATCTTAGTTGCTTATACATCTGCATACTCACACTTTCACATACCCATGTGTTGGATGGTGATATCTCCATATAAATCCAACCCCATACTAGTCTACAAATGATCGTCCTATTAATCTATATAATGAACTAGTGATAACTCCGTTTCTGGAGTTATTTTATGCCTTACTTTTCTGCGTTTTGTGCACTCAACATGGAGAATTTATTGTCTTTACGCTGTCCCAGAAATGCTCCCACCGCATAGTCACTGGCATCACACATGAGCTCAGAAGGTAAGGTCCAGTACAATGTGGTGATGATGGGTGCACTAATCAGCTTCTTCTTGAGCAGATCAAAAGCTGACTTACACTCTGCATTAAAATAAAAAATTGCATCTTTCTCAAGCAACCCAGACAAAGGCTTCGTGATCGTCGAGAATTCCTTAATGAAGAGCCAATAGAACCCTGCATGTCCCAAGAAACTCCTTATCCCTATGACAAGAGTAGGTAAGGGAGCTTCTGAATCACCTCAATCTTGGCTCAATCCACCTTTTTAAACCTTTTCTGGAGATTTTGTGCCCCAAAACAATGCCTTAACTAACCATGAAGTGACACTTCTCCTAGTTGAGCACTAGGTTGGTGTCAATGCATATATCCAATACCCGAGCAAGTTGTTGAAATAAGTCTTCAAACCCATCACCATACAACAAGAAGTCATCCATGAAAAATTCAAACGTCTGCTCCATTATATCAGAGAAGATCGACATCATACACCTCTGGAAGGTAGCAGGTGCGTTGCACAACCCGAAAGGTATGTTTCGAAAAGCAAAAGTCCCATAGGGACATGTGAATGTTGTATTCTCCTGATCCGCTAGCTCAACGGTAGTCTGGTTGTACCCCGAGTACCCATCCTGAAAACAATAATGAGAATGATGTGCCAGCCTATCAAGCATATGATCAACAAATGGAAGGGGGAAATGATCCTTTAATATGGCCTCATTGAGTTCGAGGTAATCCATGCAAACTCTCCACCCAGTAACAGTACGAGTGGCTATCTGAACACCTTTCTCCCCTTCCACCACAGTAATACCTCCCTTCTTAGGGACACACTACACCGGGCTAGTCCATGTACTGTCGAAAATCGGGTAGATGATGCCCGCCTCCAACCATTTAAGCACCTCTTTCTTCACCACCTCCTCCATATGAGGGTTGAGGCGGCGCTGAAACTGGACTATCGGCTGCCTCTCCTCCATGAGCCGGATCTTGTGTTGGCAAAATGTGGAGCTGATCCTCTTGATATCTGTCATGGTCCATCCAATAGCTTCTTTCCTTTCCTGCAACACTTTCAACAGTTGCTCCTTCTGTTCCCTGTCCAAACAAGAAGACACAATCACAGGTAAAGTATCTTTAGATCCCAGATATAAATATTTCAAATGCGCAGGTAAGGTTTTCAATTCTAAATTAGGAGCAACATCAAGAGAAGGAGTAAGAATCCTCCTGCTTCCCTCATTAAAGAGGGGTAAGGGATGGCGCCAATGAACCTCCAAAGCTTGCTCTTTTTCGCTTGAATCAAGCGGAGCAAGTTCCTCAAATAGCCGCTTCAATTAAATGTCCTCCTCCTCATCTGGTGTGTATGCCTCCACACCAAAACATTGCTCACTCACCGCCTACGCGGAAAACTTTATACCTTCAAAGACGTTAAAGGCCACCTTCTCATCATTTATCTTCATCGTTAGCTCTCCATTAGCCGCATCAACGATTTTCCTCCCTGTGGCCAAGAACGGGCGGTGCAAGATAAGAGGGTCATCATCATTGGCTTCTATGTCTAGGATCACAAAATCAGCTGGGAAGATGAGCCCTTCAACTCTCACTAGTACATCCTCCAAAACGCCCCTTGGACGTTTTATGGTGCGGTCTGCCATCTGCAAGCACATGTCGGTTTTGGTCTCCCACACCGACATGCTCAAAAACGGACCTGGGCATCAAATTAATGCTTGCGCCAAGATCACATAATGCATTCCCATGAAAAGCATCCCCCAATTCACAGGGATGATGAAAACACCCGGATCTTTCATCTTCTTTGGTAACGCCTTCTGAACAACCGCGCTACACACCTCATTTAGACTCACGGTCTCCAAATCATCCATGCGCCTCCTATTAGAGAGGAGGTCCTTAAGAAATTTAGCATATTTCGGAATCTGTGAAATTGCCTCCGCGAAAGGAATATTAATGTGCAGCTTCTTGAAGATATCCACAAACTTCTTGAAGTTCTTGGCATCCTCTTGACTCTTCAACATCTACAGGTATAGCACACGCACGCTATATTATTCCTTTGGCTTCTGCCTCTCATCCGACTTCCTCACCGTGTCCTTTGATTGGGGACTCACGGTAGGCACGGGAATCTCATCTAAAGCCTTTTCAATGGCCTTAGTCGCCTCTGCTCGCGCGTGGGTACGATATGGTGTAATACCCCGTATTTTAATTAAGGGTTATTTGGTAATTTTGCAAAAGTACTTGAGAATTTCAATAAACTTATATTTCAAACTTGTTCTTAGTTTTAGAGTATAAATGTACCATTGGACATCTATGGTTATATAAATTTCATATTGAGGCTATTTTGTAATTTTTGCAACTTGGATAATACTATATGGAACTTATTTTGTATACTTGGGAAATACTTGTAGTTTTCTAAAAGTGGATTTTGACACTTATATAAAAGTGTTGTATTTAAAATTATTTGGACGTTTTATTATCTATGAAATTTATTTGTGTGATAGCTAGTAATTTAAAACTATAATTTCAACCCCTTTACTCTTGGTTTTTATACTTCAACTTCATCCATCAACTTATGAAATTGATATTTTCATCCCTTAACTTTTGACATTTCTCATTTATATCCCCATCTAACTTGTTGGGAGATTTTAATTGCTCCATAATCCCTCACCCACCAAGTTGATCAACTCCCATTATAATATGGTTTTATCATCATCATTACACACAAAATATACTTCATCAAAAAAAACTCCCATCTCCATCAACTCAATAACTCCATACCTCCATAACTTCATTTATTTACATCTTCTCTCCTAATGAACATTCATACAAGCTCTCTCACCTCTCTTCAATGTTCATTCCCGTTTTTGGAGCTTGACCTCACAAAAACTTCATCAAAATTCATTTTTCTTGTCCCCAAATCATGAAAAATTTGATTCCAACCTTAGTATGGTCATGGAGGGGAGCTCTTACACCATTCTACTCATGGATTGAAGACCAATATTACTATTTTACTCACAATCTTCTTGAATCTTGGGGTAAACTTTTCTTCTAGACTTCAATCCATCCTTGCGTGTCTATTTTTAGCATTGATTTATGAAAATTCATCTTAGATTTCTTCATCCCCAAACTTGATTCTTCATTTTCTTGGCTTGATCATGAGTTTGACACTTGAATGTTCTATATCTCTTGAAACTCAAACTAAAACCCATATGCACTTTGTAAATTTCTTAGTAGTTGCTCTTGCATGTCAAGAACACTATGATAATTTATATAAAGAGCATATAAAAATCTTAATCCATGCTTAAAATGATGTTATTTAGGTGAAATCAAGTCTTTATAAGTTGCAAGTATCATTAGAACCATTCTTGTTGATTTTTAAAAAAATTGTATGTTCATACAATCTGACCAGTTTGTGAAAAACGTATATTATCTCTATATTTTGTCTCTGTAGAATTTTTAAATATTTCATATTCTGAAACTAGACTCAAAGAGGGTCATTTTGAAAGAAAATTCAACTTCATAGCCTTTATGGTTAGGGAGATATGCTCATTTTAAGTTTCATGTTTTCGGAAACTCTGTTTTTGGACAAGTTTTGCTATTTTTGTTAAAAATCTCATTTCCAGAAACATATGGCACTCAATCTTTCTTTTGATGCAACTAGACACACAAGGGATTCATTCTGGAGAATATGGGCATCTTTACTATTCTCCAAGTAGTAGCAATTGTTCTTCAAAGTTGAAACTTTCTTCCAAACTTGTCTCTACATAGCAGTGTTCGTTATTTTTGTAAATTTATTTTTATAATAGTTATGCATGATTTTCTTGATGTTTCTGAATGTAGACACATATAGGTTCATCATACATTAATTTCAAGATTTTAGGAGATGATATGATATGGTAAATATGGATCTAAAGTCAGAGCTACAATTCTGTCTAAAATTGTAGTTTCACATTTTTTAGAAAACTTGAATTTTTGAACTTCTAGGTGTTTTGTTGGACTTATTTTGATAATTAAACATCATTATATGTGCATTAGTGACATTTAGGA
The DNA here is from genome assembly GCA_023055425.1 of Linanthus parryae. NCBI lineage: Eukaryota > Viridiplantae > Streptophyta > Magnoliopsida > Ericales > Polemoniaceae > Linanthus > Linanthus parryae. The sequence goes on along the minus strand of JALGPY010000012.1, from coordinate 17,313,025 downwards.
CTATGTGACATGTAGTTTTGCATTTCTATTATAAATGTGTAAATTTGCTATAACGAGTACGTCATACGTGTGATTGTAGACATCGACCTCGTAGGAGAGAGCGGTTGCCGTCGGAGTGCTAGGCTTAGTTTCTTTCTTTCAATTTTGCTTCATCTCAGTGGTAAGTACATATGTACGACCTTTTCATATCAAAATGTGCGTATGCGTTCGATGTTTCAAATGAATGCTTGTTATATGAAAAAGTATGAGAATGCATGTTTTCCACTCGAATGTTGTTAAGCTATTCTATTCATCTCCTTTGAGAACTCTCGGAAATTACTTGTGAAATGTTGATATTCTGATTTTGGTTATGTGAAAGATAAGAAATAAAATACCTCTGATAGACTTAGGACGATGTACAGAGTACTGTTATTAATGGGAGGCGTCAAGCGATCCTCCATTTTCTTATGGCTAAGACCATTGAAGCAATGTTTCTTATTATTGGATAGAACGTTAATGTTCACAAATCCACCCCCGATGAGCCACAATGTATCAATATATTGAGGCCATGGGGTTTATAGAGCTATAGAGTGCTACTTATACTTGTAAGGGTCACTACGGTATAGGGGTGTCGACACTTAAGGCCTTTTAGCTAATGTTGTGAGCGGGGTTGACGAATGGGCTCCCTTAACGCTCGAGTGAAATAGGGTTTGATAGACCCTAGAAGGAACCCTTAGTGATTATTTCGTGATCCCTCTGTCTACATCGATCCTGCTGGTAGCTCTGGACATGCCTCAGCTAAACTTAACGGTTAATGGAACTTGAAATAAAATTGACTACTCTGTTGATGTTGTTTGTGGCTCTTGATATGCCCTAATCGATTCAAATGATTTGAAAAGCTTTTGCTACTTGTGATTTAATATCATTATCAGGTAAAATGGACTTGTTTACTGTTAATATTCTACTTGTTTAAGAATATGTTGACTACTTGTGGTTTATAAATGTTTTAAAGATGATGGTTCTTGCTACGCGATTACTCATAAATGTTCCGAATTGTTCAAACTCTTTTGCTCATTGATTTTCAAATATCTTTATTTGCTTCAACTCATGCTTCCGTGCCTGCCACTCGTTGCTTTACATGTCGTAGTGTGTATTTACTCAGTTTTTACTGATCATTTCTTCAAAACTGCGTCGGCTTTTGCCATTTTAAAACTGCAGGTCATCACTCAACGTGGGGGATGGGAACGCGAATTGAGACAAAGTCGTCAAACAACACATTTTTTTTCTTTATCCAAATTGTACTCATTTTTTTTTGAGAAATTTGTTGTATACATTAATTAAAATGTAATTTTAATAGCTAATTTTCTACTTTTGGTTATCGATTGTCTCTTTTAACCCTCAACACAGATCTCGAGTCGTTTCTTATGGAGGATCCATAGTGGTGGTACCACTACTAGTCGTAATAGCCTTCAACCGCTCAGGTGGAGTTATTGTGCTAGAAGGAAGCATTCCAGGTGGAAGTCTAGTATTTTGATTGGCAATCTGCCCAATCTGCGTCTCATGAATCTTCATTGTGGCTTCCATGGAAACAATCTTTCTCTCCATTCTGTCTTTGTTAGCAAGCAGTTTTCTCAATAAAGCGTTTGTCTCTTGTTCCTCTTGTTGCTGAGCTGGTTGTTGTGGAGCTTGTCTTTGAAATTGTTATGGGATATTAGGATTTTGGCCGGGTGCATATAATCCACTATTTGGATTGGCAAAGCTGAAGTTCGGGTGGTTGCGATTGTTGGGATGATAAGTGTTGGGCCACTGCTGTCGTGGTGGACCCATGTAGTTCACATCTTCAAATCCATCACCATATCCTTGATTCGCATCCGCCATAATCTCTCCCACTAATTTAACCTGTGTCGATGGATTCATATTGCTGAAGGCCGATGTCATAACAGCCATCTGATATTTAAATTTCTGTTCCACCACTGAATCAATCTTACTAACCAGTTCCCCATCAGATACTGAGTTCCTACGAGTCTCAGACCTCGTGGACTCACGTTTTGAGACATTGTTAAGCAGGTCCTGGATTCTCTACACTCCTAGGCCTATAAAATTTCCTTGAGCCATCATATCTAGTTCATTTGCAGTCTCCATGTCTAGAGCATTATAAAAGTAGTGCAAGAGTTTGTACCGCTCTCCGTGAGTAGGGCATCTGCGAAGGAGCTGGTAGAATTTTCTTCATGTGTCTCCCAAAGAATCATCATCTTGTTGAGTGAATTTTGTGATAGTAGCCATCCGTTGAGCAACCTTGGATGGTGGGAGATATTTCCTAAGAAACTCCTAGGAACACTCTGCCCATGTAGAGATACACCCTGCTGGAATCTCCATAAGCCATGCCTTTGCTTTTCCTGATAAGGAGAAAGGAAAAAGCATGAGATTTATCGTCTCGAGTGGAACTCTCTGATCATATATAGTGGAGGTGATTTGCTCGAAGTTGAGCAAGTGGGCACTCATCTCGAACCGTATTTATCAATGGCTGGCATATTTCAAAATAGGCTGCGTTGATTTGTGGCTTGACAATAATGGGTTAGTAACCTTCTGACGTAACACTGAAGTATTACATCAAAGGATGTTCATCAACTTCAGCATTATTCACCTGTGCCGCAACATTCTGCGCATTTTTCACCCCATTGTTGCCGCCATTGTTTCCACAGTTATTACCTCCATTGTTACCAGGTGGAACGCCTGAACCGAGTGGTGGTGGTGGATTCAAGCGTTCCATGGCTACTTGCATCTCAGTCATCTGAGATCTGAGGTGCTCAATTTCTCTTGCTCGGTTTTCTGCATCAGTCACAGCTGCAGCTCTAGCTGCTTCCGCATCTTGCATACCTTTACGGATCCTTCCAAAATCGGCTCTAGTTTGGTCGTCCATAGTAACTGAGCTTGTCTTTATCTTGTCTCTACGTTGTGCGCGTAACAGGGATTCCGGGTCTTCAAGTATTGGATGAAAAGGCTCGTCTCTAGAATGAGACATGCACCGTAAAACCCAACCTGAAAACACAGATCACACACAAAAAGTAGGTGAGTAACAGATATAAACAAGAAAATTAAAATCACCAAGGCTAGGAATTATAACTAATTTAGCCGAAGTCCCCGGCAACGGAACCAAAAACTTGACACGCTCCAACTGCAAGTGTACAGTTTTCGTGTAGTACTAAACTGGAAATCCAGGTTGTCGAACCCAAGGGACTTTGTTCTGTATTAATTATTAACTCTAAACCTTATGTGAGCACATCGCGTTTGTTTGTTTGTCTAATGCTACTAAAATGAAAAGAACAAGCTTCTAAATTAACCGAGTGGAATGGTTCACGATTAACAAGAATAAGTGCAAAGATTACTAATATGAGATAAAATACCGGGAATTCTCTGTAGGATCACTAGGGATCATATGAACTTATGCTTTGATTTGTGAAACACCAACGAGTCTTTTATTATTAACCGAACAATGTAAAATTCACCGAGTTACCAAGTGAATTATCTATGCCTAGAGCCCAAATATACTGAATTACCAAGCTTATTTCAACTTTAGGCACGCATCATGATTCACACTTGTACTCTAATGATCCTAGTTAATATTACCGAGTTACCAAGTAGCGATTCGACTAGGTGGATTTCTCACTTTACCGACTAACTCTCACGGAGTTACCACGTGAGTGTCAATTAATATTACTCCTACGTTAGCTAAGTGCACGAATAATGGAATCAAGCTCATAAACAATCCATAATAATGAAAAAACACAATTGATTAATTCTAAAACGTGAATCACAATGTCAAAACATCAAGTTCATGCAAAACCCTAGCTACCAAACGAGAATCCCCAGTAAGAAGGTTTTTAGCTACTACTAAACATGATAATCCAAGTTGATGATCATAAATGAAACTAGTGAAAAGAGGGAGTTTAGGAAGCAAACGAATCAATCCAATCGCTCCTCAAGCTCCAAAGACGTCTCCTAGCTCTCAATAAAACATCCGAACTTGCTTAATCCCAGAAAATACGACATAAGTTGTTTAAATACGTTTCCATAATGATATTACAAAGTTAGGGAAAATTGCATGAAAACCCCGCTCAAATCAGGGCATTAAGGTGAAGTCTTCGTGCGAACAGCATCTTCTTCGTACGAAGAGGTCTTCGTGCGAAGACTTTCTCTTCGTGCGAATATGTCTTCGTGCAAAGATTGTAAGGTCTTCGTGCGAACTTCTGCCCAGTTAGGTACTGCAAGCTGTTCTGCGAAGACACCTCCTGCAGCTTCCAATTTTTGGCTAAGTCCTCTTGTCTTTGTACGAACACATTTCGTTCGTGCGAAGACACTTCTCTGCTGCAAAATTCTTGTAAGTCGTTGGCTCCTTCTTTATCGTCTCCTCCATGACCATCCAAGCCTTTTTTTTCTTGTGAATCACAACCGAAAACACAACCCGCAATCATATCACTATAAAAGCTCGATATTACACTAAAAACGCCCGAATTTAACAAGAATAGCTCAAGAACTCATTTTCTCAAATAATAGCAAAATTTACTCGAAAAGACGATTCTCCATGTTGAGCACACAAAACGTAGAAAAGTAAGGCATAAAATAACTCTAAAAACGGAGAGCAGACAAGGTAGATCACGTCATCTACTATGCTAGCCGGACCTTGAACAATGCACAGGTAAACTGTGCTATTACTAAGAAAGAAATGTTAGCCATTATTTTTGCATTGTACAAGTTTCGGTCGTATCTTGTAGGTTCTCAGGTGACTATCTTTACGGACCATGCAACACTCAAGTATCTGCTCACCAAGAAGGATGGCAAGCATAGGTTGATATGGTGGGTATTGTTGATGCAAGAATTTGACATAGAGATCAAGGACAAGAAAGGGGTAGAAAATGTAGTGGCTGACCATTTATCGCGTTTGGAGAATGAGAAGCATGAGGATGTACCAATCAGAGAAGAGTTTCCAGACGAAAAACGTATGGTAGTGGTTGCAGCGGTGCCTTGGTTTGCTGACTTGTAAAACTTCAAGGCGCTCAACATAGTCCCCAAAGACATGTCCTCCTACCAAAGAATTTTTTTTTTTTTTTTTTTGCAAATGCGCGGCAATACTTATGGGATGATCCTTATCTGTTCAAGCTGGGAGTAGATAATCTATTGCGGAGGTGTGTAGCAGAGCAAGACACATTAGATATTCTCAGACACTGCCACGAGTTGAACTGTGGGGGTCGCTTCGGCAAGTCACGCACAGTGGCCAAGGTACTTCCGAGTGGTTTCTTTTGGCCTACATTGCAAAAGGATGCTCATATGTTTGTGCAGTAGTGTGACCGGTGTTAGAGAACCGGTAATATTTCCAACCAGAAAGAGATGCCTCAAAATTTTTTGTTGTAAGTAGAGCCGTTTGATGTCTGGGGTATCGATTTCATGGAGTGATTCCCTTCTTCACTTGGTAATCTCTATATTATGTTGGCTGTTGACTATGTGACCAACTGGGTGGAGGCTTTGGCATGTCCAAAGAATGATGGTGCTATCGTAGAGAGATTTGTGCGCAAGAATATTTTTACGCGGTTTGGGACGCCCAGGGCCATTATTAGTGATGAAGGATCGCATTTCGTGAGCAGGTTCATCGCCAATGTCTTGAGAAAATATGTGGTGCGGACTCACAAAATATCACTGGCCTAGCATCCGTAGTCAAATGGGCAAGCTGAAGTGTCTAACCGAGAGATCAAGGGAATTCTAGAGAAGAAAGTCAATCCGGGACGCAAAAATTGGTCCCTACACTTGGATGGCAGTCTATGGGCATACCGGACAACATACAAGACTCCCTTGGGCATGTCTCCTTACCAGCTAGTATTTGGAAAGTCATGTCATCTCCCGGTGGAACTTGAGCACAAGGCATTTTTTGCCTTGAAGAAGATCAACTTGGATGCTAATCTCTCAGGCGAGCAAAGGAAGAAGGCATTAGTTGAACTTGAATAATTTTGGTTGATGGCCTATGAGAGTGTGCAAATTTAAAAAGAAAGGACAAAGCAATGGCACGACAAGCACACCATACCGAGGGACTTCAAGGTTTTACAGAGGGTGTTGATATTTAACGCACGTCTGAAGTTGTTTCCAGGAAAGTTGAAGTCTATATGGAGTGGCCCATATACTATTATTACAGTCTATCCATGGGGTACTCTTGAGGTGGAAATGCAAACGGGAGCCGATTCAAGGTAAATGGCGAGAGAGCAAAGCCGTATGTGAACTGGAATTTCATTGGAGTCATTGAGTGGCTCCATGCAACTCCCGCTATTTGATTCTCTCTGAGGTAACTGGGTCGGGCCGTCGACCTTAAATTACAAGCGCTTGTTGGGAGGAAACCCAACCTATTTATTACTGTAGTGTAGATTTAAATAATGTTTTTTTTATTTTATTCTGTTTGATTTGTTTTAGAGGAGAGAGAGAGTGGGAGTAATATTTCCAATGAGTGTGTGCAGGATTTATAGGTGGAAGGCCTATTCTGGATCCACCGTCTTGATTCGCACGTGAAAAATAGCATGAAAATCAAGAAACAGCAGACCAAAAACGCGTATCGGGATCCAAAATGAAGAAATGGATGGAGGACGCCATTTCCACACACACTCAGCACGCGGAACTGGGAAGAATGAGTATCCGGACTCCCCATCTTGATATACGTGAAAATCGCATGGAAGAATAGAGAAAGCTGACAAAATGGCACGGATTACGAGGTGAATTTTTGCAAACAGTACTGAAAGCAGAATTGAACAGTGCCATTGTGTGGGGGTGGTTGAGAGCTTTCCGTAGGCAGGTGGATCGCATGTGTCGGAGTCCGGATGAGAAAGTTGTGCCAAAAAGGATGCTCAAGTGAGTAAAATGTGGCCAAAAACATTCGGAAATGCAAGAAGTGCCTTGGGAGGCGTAAACTTGAAGAATAAAATATTCCTCGGATTTTGAGAATTTTTTATACCATACAAGGATTCTCGAGGACGAGGAGATCTTTCGGAAGGCAAAGGCACGACCAAAGACGCAAAAATTGAAGAAAAAGGATGTTTTTTGAGCTGTCCAGGAGTGTCATCGTACGAAGACATTGTGTTCGTACGAAGAGTTTGACACTTAGAAACTTTTTTGAAGGTTGGAAAAATTATTCTTGAAACAGCTCTCAGTACTTAACTGGGGAGGTCTTCGCACGAACACTTTACAGTCTTCGTACGAAGACATCTTCGCACAAAGAGAATTTGTTTGTACGAAGACATCTTCGCACGAACACTTTCTTCTTCGTACGAAGACTTCGGGCTCAATGATTTTTTTAGAAATCAGCAAAGGAAGAAAGAGAGAGGTATTTTAGGGGTATTTTTGGCATTCCCTTGTGATGCCTTAAAAGCTTAGATTTAGCAAGAAGGAACTCACTTCCTTCATTCAAACCAGCAAGTCCCATCTTCTCTTCCTCTCCCTCCCGACGCTAAGAACAAGAACACTAAAAAAAACTCCTCTTTGCTTTGAAACCCACTAATTCTTGGTGGATTTTGAAAGTGATTTGGGGTGTGCTCACAGTGGTACTCAAGAATCATCACAACCCCTTTCCTCTTGAGGCCGAATTTGACGAAGTGGGTTTAGGATTCTTCATTCTTAGATCTGAAATTGGTAGCTTTTGGTGGAGAATTGGCTCGTGGTGAAGAAGAGACTATCGAAGGGGACTATGAGGAGAGTACGGAAAGTGCAAGCAATCAAATTTTCGGCTAAATTAGCCCCTTCTTGGTGAAATTTTTCACGGACGGCACCGGGTGCCACAGGTACATCTAACTCTCTCTTGAAATTTAAATTCATCGAGTCTAGGCACATTGAGTAAAAACCTAATTTTTATTGTTGTCGCTTAGTTGCGACGTTTGGGGACGATTGACTAGTGTCCTAGGGTTTATGTGATTAATTTCTTGCTTGCTTACATTCTGTGCACACATCTTGTCACCATGCACATCTTTGCTTTGCGTTTTATTCACATACTTGTGAAATCTAAATGGGAGGTGGTGGTAAGAAGAGGAAGACATGAGAGGGGCCGTCCCATGAGGCGTCCGGCTCAGGTGAGCCTCCATTCGAGATACTGGAGTCGCCAAGATACTCTATTTTGGCGAAACTGATGCCTCGTGACCCGGGTGTTGTGGGTAGAGAGATCGCAAAGATAAACTATAAAGAGAGCCGAGTGGGGCCCGATAGGTTTTGTAGCTATCGGTTTGTGACTTATGAGGCCCACCTTGATTCCTTTAAAGACCACTACCTTAAGAAGAAGAAGAAAGGGCAGTCGGAGAGGGAATTTCCTTTTCATAAGAAGATGTCCACACCAATGAAGGTTATCTACGAGCGAGAATAGTTATTGATTTGGTTTAAATTGGTTGGAAAATCTAGCTCGAATATAGCCCGAGAATTTTTCTTTAACCTGAGATATTACAAGGAGAGTGAGACTAAAGATCCGCGGCTTGTCTACTACCGGAGCAGGTGGATAGTCTTCACGCCAGAGACTATTGGCCTTGCACTAGGGTTCCCTGAGTTGACAGAAAAGTGCGCCTACCATGATACAGTGAGGAGCGCGGAGATTTTTGAGAGGGTGAACTATTTATGTTTTGCGAAAGGGGTAGTGTCGTGGGATCGGAAAGGAGATGTGCCTCAGTGGAGAGCCCATAAGAACTATTTTAGACCCCAAGCTAGATGGTGTTTTGAGATTTTGGAAAACTGGGTTCTAGGAATCACACAGAATCCCACGTAGGTTTTTCAATTATGGAAACAATTATATGGAAACAACCAAGCTTGGGCAACAAGGAAGGAAGGGGAAGGAGACTATGGAAGAAACCCTAGTCATCCGCCCCACTCTTCCTTGTGCGCCAAGCAAGGCCGCGGGTCACCAAGGGGCTGCCAGCCTAGGGCCGGCCCAAGGAGGCGTGCGGCGGTCCTTTGGGGTTCGGCCTATGCCTAGGTTGGACCCCTTGGACCGTTGTAACCCTAAATTCAACTAAAAATGAACAAGCGCGTTAAAAATTAGTTTTAACTGTATTATGTGCTTTGTTGCATGGTGGATGGATATGGCCTATATTGTGGATGTTTTGTGTTTGTTGTGGTTTGGTTTACGGCCTGCGAGCTGATCAAATTAATGTAATAGTTAGTTAATTTTACGGCCTGTGAGCTGATCATCTTCCTCAACATGTGAAGCTTTATTTATTTATTTATTCTAGATGTTAGGCTAGAATTAGAAATATTCTAGAAGAAGACCGGAGAACAAAGAAGTCAAAAGACGACGAAGACTCCCTACCCTAGGCGCGCGGCTATGGTGGTGAAGGGAGGCGAATCCCTGGACCAGTTCGATTTCATATCTGCTATACCGATTAAAATTTATTTCAACATGAACGCAAGAAACCCTACTAGGCGGAATTAGGCTTCATGCCTACGTCCAAGCTATCTGATGTAGGTCTGAAACACTCCGGATCTTCTCCCGTATTCCTGAAGTTCCTCCTGGATGCAAGTGTGGGCTTACTGCTTCCAGAATCCTTCTTGGCCTTCAGACGTATTTCTCTCACTCTCGAAACCCTAGATTTCAATATGTATCTCAAGCATACGAATTCTGAAGACTAAGGAAACTTATATAGGCTACAGGAGGGACATGGAGGATAAAATACGAATCAGGATCCTAACTTTATTATGACTTCTGGTTCCACCCGAACCTAGCCCAATAAAGTTAATAATAGTTAGTACCACTAAATAACTGTTATTGCACTCCTGTCCATATTCTCAAAAACTAATATTTCGAGCTCCTGTTATTAAATACTTATTATCTCCCCATGTTAAGATTACAGATATTCGTCGATTAAATCAATTACTGACTAATTCATTTAATCGACCTCTTCCCAATTCATTGATCCTTACCACTTAACTTATTTGATATGTCCAGATTACCAAATAATCCACCTGCAGGGTTTGACATAATCAAAACTTATAAGCTTCATCAAGGGGATATCATCAATCCCATAACCGAGACATGGATTCCTTCTAGAGTATTTGAGCTGCATTACTACCTGCACACTCACACTTTCAGTTTTGATTCAAGAGAATAGATAGTAGGTTGAATGAGTTCGACATTTTGAACCTGAGAGTCTTGTAAATAAAACATATAAGGGCAATGTAAACCACCAGTAGTCTAACACACATAAAAATAGTATGCCACGATGGGTGGACGTCTACCATTCATTCTCTAGTTAGACATGGTACCTTTGGTCCTGCAAGCCATACCAGTGAATCTGATGGGGAGGATACTATAACTTACATCTAAGTGTATACCATCATTTTACTTCTAAACCCCTTACCTTATTACATGCCTCTCAGATGGAGAGATAACACATAAATAGTAATTGTTAGAAGTATCCTTATAGGAATTTATACCAGTGATACTATAGTGGTTATGTTCGATAAGAAGGTTAACTCCAAGGCTAACACACACAACCAACTACATCACTTATAAATCAATGATGGAGATTGCGGGATCTAGCAGCACTAGACTCCCTCTCCCACTTAGTTGTTTGAACAATTTAATACAAATTAAATTATTTATCCATGTTGTCCATGATTAACATACAAGTATCCACAATAATCATACACATAGATACAAGAAAGCACATAATAAGCATTCAACCACACACAACCCTGCTATTATGGTCCAAGCTTCATTATCTGCGCTATCATGCTCCGGTCCCAGCTTTTTCGAGATCCTCTTCAAAGTTTCTCGCCGATCCAACTCGGCGCTGACTTGGCTGGGGGTTTGCATGGGGCAACGCGCCCCTGCTGTTTCTGGGGTGCGATTTATGTACATCGTTTGCAACCTAACGTGCCCTTTTTATGAAAATCGCAATGCCATCTTCGCCCTTCTGTCTACACTATAATTACAGTAACCCTAGCCTCCATGGATTCCGCAAAGCAGTCTATAACAGAGTGCCACAGATTGCTACAGACTTACAATGCCTCCAAGGAGTTCACATGTTCATCTAAAACTGGAATAAGAGAACCTAGGGTTTACTATTACAGATTATAGATTTCATCAACAAAAAAGCAGCGTGGGAACCAAAAACAAAACAAACAACATACATCAAACAGTATGACCATAATAGCAGGACACGATTCAATCTGCAAAATAGAGTTAGACATCGCAATATTCTACTCTAACATGCATAGTCGGTTTGATTATTGGACAACTTGGCTGTATAGCAGATATGCAAATTCGAACCTGGCTCTGATACCAATTGAAGGGAGCGAATCCCTGGGCCAGTTCGATTGCATGTCTGCTATACCGATTAAAATTTATTTCAACATGAACGCTAGAAACCCTACTAGGCGAAATTAGGGTTCATACCTGCGTCCAAGCTATTTGATGTAGGTCTGAAACACTCCGGATCTTCTCCCATATTCCTGAAGTTCCTCCTGGATGCAAGTGTGGGTTTGCTGCTTCCAGAATCCTTCTTGGCCTTCAGACGTATTGCTCTCACTCTCGAAACCCTAGATTTCAATGTGTATCTCAAGCATACGAATTCTGAAGACTAAGGAAACTTATATAGGCTACGGGAGGGACCTGGAGGAGAAAATACGAATCAGCCTCCTAAATTTATTAGGACTTCTGGTTACACCCGAACCTAGCCCGAATAAAGTTAATAACAGTTAGTACCACTAAATAATTATTATTGCACTCCTGTCCATATTCTCAAAAACTAATATTTCAAGCTCCTGTTATTAAATACTTATTATCTCCCATGTTAAGATTACAGATATCCGTCGATTAAATTAATTACTGACTAATTCATTTAATCCACATCTTCCCAATTCCTTGATCCTTACCACTTAACTTATTTGATATGTCCAGATTACCAAGTAATCTACCTGCAGGGTTTGACATAGTCAAAACTTATAAGCTTCATCGAGGGGATATCATCAATCCCATAACCGGGACATGGATTCCTTCGATATATCAATTTACACCATGGACTCAATAGTATCACCCAACTCATCGAGGTTATTGACTCCATGGGAATCTCACTCACTTGACTTGTCAAAGCAATAACTACTAATACATGTGCACATTGACTATCTAAGGATTAAGAGCATAAGTAATCATAATAACCATGAGACGTAGCTTGTCTTATTATGTCTGTACAAAGATAATGATCTCAACTTGGCCCTGTTCAATATACACAAAGAATACTAGCACATCGAGTTGAAACTATAATATTAACTATACTCTTTCCTGTAGCCAAGACAGACCTACTAAAACAATGTGCTACATTCGTTCCGATGGTTTGTCTAATTCCATCTAGATTGTGAACTCACAACTTTCATTCCACAAGAACCGAAGATAAGATATTTTGTGTGTAAGCTATACTCTACACCAGATCTTCACTATGCAGAACAATAGACAACTATGCACAATAATAATATAATGCAAAAACATTGCCCAAAACCATTCTCATTAATATCAAATTCATATAATCCAATAAAAAAAGCATGGCTTTTAGTATCCAATCCAACAATCTCCCACTAAGACTCAAAGCCATGCAGCAACACACCCCAAACCCATTCCCTCTACGTGACCATCAAAAGCCTTAGCTGTCAAACACTTCTTAAATGGGTCTGCCAGGTTATCCACTGATGCAATCTTCATCACTGCCATATCACCTCTGTGCACGAATTCTCTAATCAAATGATACTTACGCTCTATGTGTTTTCTTTTCTTGTGAGCTCTTGGTTCCCTTGAGTTTACAAACACACCGATATTATCGCAATAAATCGTCATAGCCGGTTGTGCACTCGGTATCACTCCAAGATCCATTAGAAAGTTTATGAGCCAAACAGCTTCCTTAGCAGCTTCCGAAGCAGCCACATATTCAGCTTCCATGGTGGAATCAGCAATGCAAGATTGCTTGATGCTCCTCCAACTAATAGCTCCACCTCCTAAAGTGAATCCAGAGGTAGACTTCCTGGAATCCCTATCTGACTGAAAATCTGAGTCTGTGTACCCGATGGGTACAAGACTATTTTCATGAAAAACCAACATATAGTCTTGAGTCCTTTTCAGGTACTTCAATATATGTTTTACTGCAGTCCAATGTTCTCTGCCAGGGTTAGACTGATATCTACTAACCATGCCAACAGCAAAGCAAATATCCGGTCTAGTACATAACATCGCATAGATGAGGCTTCCTACTGCAGAGGCATAAGGAACTGATTTATGCTTTCTATCTCATCAGGTGTCTTAGGACACCGATCCTTAGATAGACTGATTCCATGTCTGAAAGGGATCAATCCTTTCTTGGAATCCTGCATGCTAAACCTTTCAAGAACAACATCAATATAATTGGCTTGTGACAATCCCAACATCCTATTTTTCCGATCTCGCATAAGCTTGATCACTAGAATGTATGCTGCTTCTCCCAAGTCTTTCATATCAAATTGACTTGATAACCATGCCCGCACACTAGACAATACACCCACATTGTTTCCAATGAGCAATATATCATCAACGTAAAGTATCGAGAAAACCACCACGTTTTCCTTACACTTCTTGTACACACACGGCTCATCCGGACATTGATCAAAACCAAAATATTTGATTGCCTGATCAAAACAGATGTTCCATGATCTAGATGCCTGCTTAAGTCCATAAATAGACCTCTTAAGCTTGCACAAATTGTGCTCCAGGCCCTTAGCTACGAATCCTTCTGGTTGCATCATATAAATGCACTCATCAAGACTTCCATCAAGGAAAGCTGTCTTGACATCCATTTGCCAAATTTCATAATCGAAATGAGCTGCAATGGACTAGAGAATCCTGATAGACTTAATCATGGCTACTGGCAAAAAAGATTCCTCATAGTTGATCCCTTCTTTCCGAGTAAAACCTTTCGCAACAAGCCTTGCTTTGAAGTTTTCAACCTTCCCGTCTACCCCTCTCTTTTTCTTGTAAATCTACTTACACCCAATGGGTTTTATCCCATCTGTTGGATCTACAAGATCCCAGACCTGATTGGAGTACATCGGCTCCATCTCAGAAATCATAGCCTTTTTCCACTTTTCCGCATCTGTACTTCCAACAGATATAGTTACTGGGATCAGTATCATGTTCATCAGGGACCGTGTCAAAAGACTCTCCCAAGTACATGTATCTGTCTGGTTTACGAGAAACCCTCCCACTACGATGAGGCTGTACTTGTGGTTCACTAGCAGTAACATTTTCCCCACTGCTCGGTTGCGGCGGAATGTCACTACTATCTTGTGGATCACTCTCTTTCGGTGGGATGTCAACACTATTTTGTTGTGTATCACGAGTATCTACATTTCTCCAACCACCCAAAGGTAGTTGAATGTCGATATCATTTTCTTGTGGTATTTCCTCTTGTACAGTTGGTATATCATGACCTTGGACTACTTGATTTCCTCGCATTTCTTCCAGAACAATTTTACTTTTAGGCTTGTGATCCATAATATAGTCTTCCTCTAAGAATCTCGCATTGGTGCTAAATATGACTTTCTGATCCTTAGGACTATAAAATAAACCACCCTTTGTTCATTTTGGGTATCCTACAAAGACACATACCTCTGTCCTTGATTCCAACTTACTTGTGTTCCCCTTCAGCACTTGTGCTGGACTACCCCAAATCCGAACATGTCGTAGACTAGGCTTGCGCCCAGTCCAAAGTTTTGTGGTTGTAGTTGGTACTGACTTAGACGGAACCAAGTTCAGAATATATGCAGCTGTCTCCAAAGCATGCCCCCAAAAAGAAGTTGGTAAATCAGAATAACTCATCATGGATCTCACGATTTCTAAAAGATTCATATTCCTTCGCTCTGCCACCCCATTTTGTTGTGGCATACCCGGAGCGGACAACTGGGATTGAATCCCTTGTTCCTCCAAGTAACCCCTGAATTGTCCCAAGAGGTACTCGCCACCTCGATCAGATCTAAATGACTTAATATATTTTCCTAGACACTTCTCTGATTCTACCTTACAAAGTTTAAATTTCTGAAAGGCCTCAGACTTATGCCGCATCAAATAAATATATCCATATCTTGCGTAATCATCAATAAAAGTAATGAAATACTCAAAACCTCCCCTCGCTTGGACATCATTGGTCCACAAACATCTGAATGGATAAGATCCAACAGTTCTATGGCCCTATTACCCTTTGCCAAAAATGGCCTCTTGTTCATTTTACCTTCTAAACATGACTCACATGCTGGCAGTGCCTCCACTTTTAATGAACCTAATGGTCCATTCTGAACCAGCCTTTCTATTCTATTTATATTGATATGACCAAGTCTTAAATGCCAAAGATATGTTTGGTTTATCTCACAAGGTTCCTTTCTCTTTTTAGGTGATCTATCCGAGTTGTTTAGTTCATATAGCTGCGCTATGGGAGTTTCAGGATTTATAATGTAAAGACCATCCACCAATGTACCAGAACAAATAAAACGTTTATTTTTCATAATAACCACAGAGTCATTAAAATAAACTGAATATTCATTCTTAACCAACTTAGAAACTGAAATCAAATTCCTTCTAATGGAAGGTACATAAAGACAATCTTTCAAAACTAAAATCCTATCATTCCCAAAATGTGAGAAACAAATTCATATTGCAACTGCAGCTACTTTATTCGTGTTGTCCATGTGTAGATAAATCTCGCCATCACTGAGTTGTCTAGTTTCCTGGAACCCCTGCAATGAATTGCAGACATGGTTAGTGGCTCCCGAATATACACACCAGGTTCTAGTAGATCAAACCGCTAAACATGATTCAACTATTAGTGAAAGAGATATACGTGAGTTGTTCTGGATTGGATGAGTCAGGAACTTTGGACATTGCTTCTTCCAATGCCCTCTCAGGTTACAAAGGAAACACTTGCCTTTCGTCTTTCCCAATGTCCCCTGAGGATCAAGTGCTTGTTGTGGCCCACGAGCTATTCCTTAAGGTGCCGGAGCAACCTTCGGAACTACTGCTTGTGAAACTTTAAGTAGAAGCCTTTTCAGCCACCATTACATTAACCGGTTTCTGTATGAGTCCCTCTGCTGCTTCAAGATCCTTTAATAATTCGGCTAAAGAATAAGTCTTTTTGTTCATATTATAACTTAGCTGAAAACTGTTAAATGAATCAGACAGCGTCATGAGCACGATATGGACCAGAGTTTCCTCTTCGATTACCGCTCCAAGGATCTGTAGTTCACCTAGAAGATTTATCATCTTCAGAAAAATGATCCCTAACAGAGGATCCTTCAACCATTTTTGTGTTCATGAGGTTTTTCATATCAACCTGCCTGGCAGCACGATCCTGATCCCCAAACATCTCTTTGAGGTTCTCCATGATCTTAAGGGCAGAGCCCATGTTCTCATGCTGATGTTGCAACACATTAGACATGGAGCCTAATATGTAGCATTTAGCCATCTGATCGGCTTTCTGCCACCTCTTATAAGGCTTGGCTTCTTCCTCATAAGCCCCTTATAGAGGTTCTGCAGGACATTCCTCAAGAAGCACAAATTTGTAATCCTCAGTAGTTAGCACAATATTCAAATTCATATTCCAATCAATATAGTTTGATCTAGTGAGTTTGTTTTTGTAAGATCAAGTTGTGCAAGGCTTGAAATAGTTTGAATATTTCAAGGCCTTGAATCATCTTTCAAAGCCTTGAATCAGTTCTTATAGGCTAAAGGCCTTCAGACTGGATTCAAAGCCTTTAAACTGCTTAACCTATGTGAACATTCTCAGGGGGAGTTTTCTGCAAACTCTCTGAGTTGATTCCCTCTCTATCCTTCATATGTTTGATTTATTGTTATTTGATGATGAAAGACAACGCATCCTAACTCGTTTGAACATCGAATATCATCTGTTTGACTATGCTTTTGCAGGAGATTTTATTTCCTAAAGTTTGCAGAGATTGTTTCCTAATCTTACTTTTTCAGGGAAGGAAATAATCAAGAAGATGATTTTGTGTTTGATCTGAATGACTTGACAGCTTCTCAATATATTCAAATACATGATCACAACATTATCTATGAAGATTGTGATCACGTAACCGTTGGAGAAGACTGTCAAAGGTTCAAAGTATGTTGCCTACAAAGTAGGAAGTTTGTTGCTAAAAATCTGGGAAGATTTGCAGAACTGTTTGAAGTTTAAACAGAGCTCAATTCTGAATCAACAAGATACAACACTCAACGGGCAAAAAGAGAGAAAGAGTTTTGTATTGACAAGCATCAAAGAAGTTCATCATTCTTCCTATCCATTCACAGAAGATCACTGCACTTTTCAATGCAATTTCTATACACTAAGTGTTCTTCTATATTGTGGTTTATTGGTAGATCATTTCTGTAATTCTTCTATCTCCATTCTCAAGGATTGTTCAAAGTGAACAATAGAGAATTCTTAGTTAATCAGTTAGCTAGAGCAGGTACTAGATAGTTTAGGTAAAACCACAAGCTGTAACAGAGTAAGGCAAATCTCTGTGCTTGAGATCTAGGGCTTAGATTTTGATTAATAAGAATTGAGTTGAAAATCCTGCAGGGATCTAATCCCTGAGGTAGAGACGTAGGTCGAAGTTGACTGAACTCTATAAATCACTTGTCTCTTGCATTTACAGTTCATTCATTTTCATAGTTTTTGCAGCACACAAAACTGTCTCTTTCTCAAGGGTTTAAACTTGTTTTCAAGGCTTTGAAAAAGGCTTACTTGCATTGAAAAAACTGCATTTCTTCCAAGGGCTTGAACTTGTTTTCAATGCCTTGAACTTCACTAGGTTTCACAAGATCTCATCTCCTGAGCAAGTTTTGCAAAAAAATATCATACTCTATTCAACCCCCCCCCCCTCTAGAGTATTTGAGATGCATTACTACCTGCACACTCACACTTTCAATTGGTATCAGAGCTTGTATCACTGTATTGATTTAACCATCTGGTGATCATGAGTACTGCAGGTGATGGTGGCTTCTCACAGGGAAGAGCTGCTAACAGACCTCCTCTATTCTGTGGAGAAAATGTTGCTCACTGGAAAGCCTTGATGAAAATTTTCATCATTGATCAAGATATAGAGCTTTGGAGCATTATTCAGAATGGACCTCACACTTTCTACACAGCGAGAGATGGGATTAGAACTCCCAAATTTGAATACTTACTCTCCTCTTCTGAATTAGAGCAATTCTCTAAGAATTACAAAGCTATTAACATCTTATATTGTTCTTTGAGTACAGATGAATTCAATAGGATTTCAGGCTTCACTACTGCCAAATAAATCTGGGATAAACTTGTGGTTACTTTTGAAGGAACCAGTCAAGTGAAGCAAACCAAGATCAACATCTATCTCATGCAATATGAGCTGTTTAAGATGATGATTCCATCAGAGACATGTTCAAGAGGTTCACAGACATTTTTAACAACCTTGATTCAACGGGAAAACATTTTTCCAATGAAGAAAAGGTGAGAAAGATTCTAAGAAGTCTTCCAAAGGCAAAGTGGGAACCAAAGACCACACCAACTGAAGAAGCTCGGAATCTCTCAACTCTACAACTTGATGACCTAAAAGGGAAGCTTCTGACACATGAAATATCTATGAATGAAGTTGATGGAGAGCTACCATAAAGTGTCAAGAACTTAGCTTTCAAAGCCAAGGAAAATGAGAGAACTCAAAGCCTGGAAACTGAGGATGGTGATGATGAAGATCCAATTGCCCTGATTTCCAAAGCATTGACAAGAATTCTCAAAATGAAGAAAAACTTTAGAAACAAAGACTTCAACAGAGAAAGGCATATACCATCCAGTAGCAAGGACTACAAAGGTAAGTCTTCTTCTCAAATTAAATCAAAGGTTATGAACTGCTTTGAATGTGGAGATGCAGGACATTCGATAAGAGATTTTCCACACAAGAAAAGCAAGAGCTTTCAAAAAAAAGACCATGACAGAAGAAAGAAAGCTATGATAGCTTCATGGAGTGATTCAGATAGCTCTAGTGAATCTGAATCTGAATAAGAACATGCGAACCTCTGCTTCATGGCCAAGCATGATGAAATTTCTGAGAAGAACATTGAGGCAATGGTATTTTGTTTGATTTTCAAGCCAAAAGATGCTCTTTCAGATTATCTCATAACAATGCTTTTAAATAAAGAAGATTATCTGAAAGAGATCAAAATTTTGAAAGAAAAAGTTCATGAGCAAGCAAAAGAGAAATTACAACTTGTTTCTCTAAATCAGAATCTTGAAATCTCTCAAAAGAAAACTGACTCTGATTTCAAGGCCTTGAAAACCAATTTCAAAGCCTTGAAAACACAAGTCAAGGAAGTAGTCACTAAGAAATCTGTGATGAGTAACAACATTGTCAATCTAAGACATCAGATTGATGAATTAGATAAACAAAAGACTACTCTTACTGAGAAACTTCAAGAATCTGAATTGGTCAAAGTTAAGCTTGCTGGATCAGAACACAAGTTGAACTTGATTCTTGGAGGAAGTTCACAGTCAGTTCACAAAACTGGTATTGGACTCAATCCAAATTTTCCAAGAAAGAACAATACCAGATTTGTGAAGGCTGGAAACAAAACTTCTCATATATTTCATTACTGGTGTAAAACTGGTCATGTTAAGATGACTTGTCCTTTCAGAAAAAGAGACCCTGACATAAGGAGGAACACTTTTCCTTTTCAACTCAAAGGACAAGTTAAGCAGATTTGGGTTCCTAAAGGGGTTAGACCACCTAACATGGTTGATCCTGAATATGAATCCAAATTCCACACTTGGTCTAAGAGCTGGGTAAGGCAGTGATTGGTGTTTGCAGGGTGTCACCAAAGAACATAAGTGGTTTATGGATAGTGGTTGCTCAAGACATATGAGTGGAAAGAGATCTCTATTCTCAGAATTAAAGGAGCAATCAGAAGGTTCAATTACACTTGGTGACAAATGAAAATATAATATTCTTGGTATTGGTAAAGTTGGTACAAATCCTGAAAACTCTATTTCTGATGTGTATCTAGTTGAAGGTTTGAAATTTAACTTGCTTAGTGTATCTCAGCTTTCTGACAATGTCAACAAATTTATCTTTGATAAAGAGAAGTGTGTGGTGCAAAATGAGAAATCAGGAGATTGCATTCTCACAGCCTCTAGATCAAACAATGTTTATACTTTTCAGACTAACAAAGTTGCAGGTAAAAGTTTGAAGTTTCTCAAGGCCTTGAAAGAGGATTCAAAGCTTTGGCACAGGAAGCTTGGTCATATATTAGTTTTCATACTTTGAACAAGTTGATTTCCAAAGACTTGGTAAGAGGATTGCCATCCATCAAGTTCAAAGAAGATGAAATGCGCAAAGTTTGTGCTCAAGGCAAACAGACCAGAAGTCCCTTCAAGCCAAAGAAGTTTGTAAGTACAGCTAGACCTATTGAACTGCTTCATATGGATCTCTGTGGTCCTATGAGAACTCCTACTCCAAAAGGTAAAAGGTATATGCTAGTTGTTGTAGATGATTTTTCTAGATATACTTGGGTTATGTTTCTCAAAGAAAAATCTGAAGCCCTCTTTGAATTTTCAAAGCTTTGCATAGAACTTCAAACTATGAAAAACCTGTAGCTTCAATTAGAAGTGATCATGGTAGAGAATTTGATCAATTAGAATTTGATTTGTTCTGTGATAAGCATGGTATTACTCAAAACTTTTCTGCTCCAAGAACTCCTCAACAGAATGGTGTTGTTGAAAGAAATAACAGGACTCTTGAAGACATGTCAAGAACAATGCTTCTTGAAAACAAATTGCCAAAACATTATTGGGCAGAAGTTGTGAATACATCAAACTATATAATAAACAGGTGCTTGATGAGACCTATTCTGAAGAAGACCCCCTATGAACTATTCAAAGGGAGGAAGCCAAACATTTCATACTTCATGTGCTTTGGATGTACACTCTTTGTCCATAACAATGGAAAAGACAATCTTGGTAAGTTTGATGCAAGAAGTGATGAAGGTATCTTTCTTGGTTACTCCCTGAATAGAAAATCTTATAGAGTTTATAATAAAAGAACCAAACTGGTTAAAGAAAGCATTCATGTTATTTTTGATGAAAGCTATGATGGTCCTTTGAGTGAAATTTTTGCAGACTTGAATTTGAATAAACATGAATCAGATGAAGAGGCTGAGAATCCACTGGGATTCAAGAAAGGCACAGAAGAAAACAAAATACATTTTCAAGACCTTGAAAATGGTGCTCAAGGCCTTGAAAATAAGCCTCAAAGCCTTGAAAAAGATGATCAGCAGGATACAAGTGACAAAGCCCCTACTTCAAGACCAGAGAAGATCTATGGAGAACCTGAACCCTGGTCTCCAAGAAAGAGATTCAAATATCTCTCATCTCATCCAGTTGAAAATATCATTTCAGATCCAACCAATAGTACGCAAACTAGATCACAGTTGAAGAACTTATGTGCTTTTAATGCTTTTATCTCTCTTGTAGAACCAAAAACTGTGAAAGAAGCATTACAAGAAGCAGACTGGATCATTGCTATGAAAAGTGAACTCAATGAGTTTGAAAGGAATAAGGTGTGGAACCTGGTTCCTCCACCTACAAACCAGTCTGTCATTGGTACCAGATGGGTGTTTAGAAATAAGTTGGATGAAAGTGGCAAAGTGATCAGAAACAAAGCAAGGTTAGTTGCTCAAGGTTAAAACCAAGAATAAGGTATTGATTATGAGGAAACCTTTGCTCCAGTTGCCAGGTTAGAAGCAATTAGAATTTTACTTGCATTTTCATCTTACAAAAACATAAAATTATTTCAAATGGATGTGAAGTGTGCTTTCTTGAATGGCTACTTACAAGAAGAAGTTTATGTAGCACAACCTCCTGGTTTTGAAAATGAAATTTTTCCAAATCATGTCTACAAACTTGACAAAGCTCTTTATGGTTTAAAATAAGCTCCAAGAGCTTGGTATGAAAGACTGTCAAAGTTTTTGCTTGAAAATGATTTCAAAAGTGGTCTAGTAGACAAGACTCCTTTCATAAAGACTGAGGAGAAAGATTTGATTGTATTTCAGATTTATGTTGATGATATCTTGTTTGGAGCTACTAATGATCAATTGTGCAGAGAATTCTCAAGTCTTATGAGCATGGAATTTGAAATGAGCATGATGGGAGAGCTGAACTTCTTCCTAGGAATTCAATTACATCACTTGAAGAAGGGCATCTTTCTACATCAAATCAAATACACAAGAGACTTGTTAAGAAAATATAACATGGCTCAATGTAAGGAAGCCAAGACTCCTATGAGTTATACACTGTCCTTAGACAAGGATGAATCTGGTAAGAGTGTCAATGTGAAAGAGTATAGAGGTATGATTGGATCATTACTCTATCTCACAGCAAGCAAACCAGATATTATGTTTAGTGTATGTATGTGTGCTAGATTTCAAGCAGATCCAAAAGAATCACACTTAAGTGCTGTGAAGAGAATACTTATATATCTCAATGGTACCAAAGACTTAGGGCTTTGGTATCCAAGACATTCTAACTTCTCATTGCTTGGATTTTCAGATGCTGACTTTTCAGGTTACAAAGTTGATAGGAAAAGTACTTCAAGAACTTGACAATCTATTGGATCATCCTTGATCAGTTGGCACTCCAAGAAACAGGATTCAGTTGCTCTATCAACAGCTGAAGCTGAATATATAGCTGCAGGAGCATGTTGCTCACAAGTACTATGGATTTCTCAACAGCTAAGAGACCTTGGATTTGATTTCAGGAGCATACCTATCAAGTGTGATAACACCCAGTGAAATTTCAATTACAAAGAATCCAGTTCAACATTCAAGAACCAAGCACATTGATGTCAGACACCATTTCATCAGAGATCATGGTGAGAAATGTGATATTGTTCTTGAATTTGTTGCTACTAGTATGAAAATTGCAGATATCTTCACTAAACAAATAACACATGAAAGATTCTCAACTCTAAGATTGGAATTGGAATTGCTAAATAAACATGCATTGGTTTAGGGGGAGCATCAGGTAAAGAAAGGTAAGTTATATGTGTTTTCTAGGGTTTGAAATGATTTTCAAAGCCTTGAAAATGAATTCAAAGCTTTGATTTCTATATGTGGCAATGTTACAGCGTTTCAAGACCTTGAAAACCTTCAAAGCCTTGAAAATAAGTCTGCTATACTAGTAGTCAATAAACATGGATATTTCTGTATTGAGTGATATCTTTGTAGATATTTTCTTAATACAGCCCCTTCCTTTTTCAAAAAAAATAGCCAAAAATAGTATTAGAATATTTTTTTTTTCCAACAGCCTAAAAGATTTGAATTCTCTCTGATAATTGCAAATCTTTTGAGATCAGAGAGATATTCTAGTTTCCTTTTGAAACTCAAACTCTCTCAGTATTTATCTTCTTATCTTCTCCTCTCTTCGTATCATTCCTACATCTCTCTATTCTTCTCCCAAACCCTAATGAGCACAATGAGAGCCTCATACAGAATCAAGATGGCAGGAGGATCAAAACCTGGTAGAGAAGAAAAGAAAGGCAGCAGTGGATGAAGTTCAAGAGATCAGTGAAGACTCTGATTGAAAGAGTTTTACTGATGAAGAACAAGAGTCCTCACCACCCAAGAAGATAGTGAAAAATGACCAATTTCCAGCAAAGAAGAAACAGGCTACGGTATCCACTCAAGAAAAGCAGAAGGGAATCAATATTGGAAGCCCTAAGAGAGACAAGAAAAAGTCAGTCACAGAAGTCAAAGGAAAAGGAAAAGAAATCCTCATTCAAGACTCCGACTCAGACACTACCTCAGGATCCTATGGAGTGTACTCCATATCCAACAAATGTAAACATGATAAGGATCCATCCCAGTCTTTAGAAGCTTCAAAAAAAAGAAAGAAGGATCACAAAATTGTTTCTGCTCAACAGAAAAGGTTGGCTGTAAAGAAGAAGCTGAAGCATGGGAAGAAAGCCTTGGAAGGACTCACATTCTTATTCAATAGTGTTATTGAGAAGATCAGCTCCTTCATTGAGGAACTAGATGTGGTTTCACAAGAAGTTCAAGCCAACAATGGAGACAGTGAGAAAGAATAAGGAAATCAAGATGGAGATGAAGACCCAACCCCTTAATCTTGCCTACCCTTTCTTCCCCATTCCCTTTTTCTCGTAAGTTTTTTTTTAAATTTCTTTTTTCAAAAAATTTCAGACACTTGATCCAACATCTTCTATCTTTTTGATGAAAGTCAAAAAGGGGGAGAAATTCTAGGTGTTTTAGAAGTTTTAGTTTTTATTCTTAGGTGTTATTTGCTATTTGTTGAACTGTTTACTTTCTGTTGGTAATATGAATAAGTTAGATCTTTTTGGAATGACTGTGTTATTATAAATTGTGAACTAACCACTATCTTTTGCAGAGACTAAGGATCAAACATAATTTGGTTTTGTCTTTCATCAAGGGGGAGATTCTAAGATCAGGTTGTGTAAGGCTTGAAATAGTTTGACCATTTCAAGGCCTTAAAGCAGCTTTCAAAGCCTCGAATCAGTTCTTATGGGCTAACTATTTTCAAGACCTTGAAACTGGATTCAAAGCCTTGAAACTGCTTAACCTGTGTGAACATTCTCGGGGGGAGTTTTCTGCAAACTTTCTGAGTTGATTCCCTCTCTATCCTTCATATATTTGATTTATTTTTATTTGATGATGAAAGACAAAGCATCCTAACTCGTTTGAACATATAATATCATCTGTTTCACTACGCTTTCGCACGAGATTTTATTTTCTAATTTGCAGAGATTGTTTCCTAATCTGACTTTTGCAAGGAAGGAAATGATAAAGAAGATGATTATGTGTTTGATCTGAATGACTTGACAGCTTCTCAATATATTCAAATACATGATCACGACATTATCTCTGAATATTGTGATCACCTAACCGTTGGAGAAGATTTTCAAAGGGTAAAAGTCTGTTTCCTACAAAGTAGGAAGTTTGTTGCTGAAAATCTGGGAAGATTTGCAGAGCTGTTTCAAGTTTAAATAGAGCTCAATTCTGAAGCAACAAGATACAACACTCAAAGGGGAAAAAGAGAGAAAGAGTTTTGGATTGACAATCATCAAATAAGTTCATCATTCTTCCAATCCATTCACAGAAGATCACTGCACTTTTCACTGCAATTTCTACACACTAAGTGTTCTTGTGTATTGTGGTTTATTGGTAGATCATTTCTGTAATTCTTCTATCTCCATTCTCAAGGATTGCTCAAAGTGAACAATAGAGAATTATTATTTAATCAGTTAGCTAGAGCAGGTACTATATAGGTTAGGGAAAACCACAAGCTGTAACAGAGTAAGGCAACTCTCTGTGCTTGAGATCTAGGGCTTAGCTTTTGATTAATAAGAATTGAGTCGAAAATCCTGCAGGGATCTAGTCCCTGAGGTAGAGACGTGGGTCCAAGTGGACTGAACTCTATAAATCACTTGTCTCTTGAATTTACAGTTCATTCATTTTCATAGTATTTGCAGCACACAAAGCTGTCTCTTTCTCAAGGGTTTCAACTTGTTTTCAAGGCCTTGAAAAAGGCTTACTTGCTTTGAACAAACAGCATTTCTTCCAAGGGCTTGAACTTGTTTTCAAGGCCTTGAACTTCACTAGTTCTCACAAGATCTCATCTTCGTAGCAAGTTTTGCAAAAAGTTCGCATACTCTATTCACCCCCCCCCTTCTAGAGTATTTGAGCTGCATTACTACCTGCACACTCACACTTTCAGTTTTGATTCAAGAGAATAGATAGTGTGTTGAATGAGTTCGACACTTTGAACCTGAGAATCATGTAAATAAAAAATATAAGGGCAATGTAAACCACCAGTAGTCTAACACACATAAAAATAGTATGCCACGATGGGTGGACGTCTACCATTCATTCTCTACTTAGAAATGGTACCTTTGGTCCTGAGGGCCATAGCAGTGACTCCGATGGGGAGGATGCTTGTATACCATCATTTTACTCATAAACCCCTTACCCTATTACATGCCTCTCAGATGGAGAGATAACACATAAATAGTAATTGTTAGAAGTATCCTTATAGGAATTTATACCAGTGGTATTATAGTGGTTATGTTCGATAAGAAGGTTAACTCCAAGGATAACACACACAACCAACTACATCACTCATAAATCAATGATGGAGACCGCGGGATCTAGCAGCACTAGACTCCCTCTCCCACGTAGTTGTTTGAACAATGTAATACAAATTAAATTAGTTATCCATGTTTTCCATGATTAACATACAAGTATCCACAATAATCATACACATAGATACAGAAAAGCACATAATAAGTATTCAACCACACACAACCCTGCTATTATGGTCCAAGCTTCATTATGTGCCCTATCATGCTCCGGTCCCAGCTTTTGCGAGATCCTCTTCAAAGTTTCCCTCCGATCCAACTCGGCGCTGAGTTGGCTGGGGGTTAGCAGGGGGCAACGCGCACCTGCTGTTTCTGGGGTGCGATTTTTGTACATCGATTGCAACCTGACGTTCCCTTTTTCGGAAAATTGCCATGCCATCTTTTTCCTTCTGTCTACACTATAATTATAGTAACCCTAGCCTCCATGGATTCCGAAAAGCAGTCTATAAGAGAGTACCAGAGATTTCTACAGACTCACAATGCCTCCAAGCAGTTCACATGTTCATCTAAAACTGGAATAAGAGAACCTAGGGTTTAATATTACAGATTACAGATTTCATCAACACTAAAACAACGTGGGAACCAAAAACAAAACAAACCACATACATCAAACAGTATGACCATAATATCAGGACACGATTCAATTTGCAAAACAGATTTAGACATCGCAATCTTCTACTCTAACATGCATAGCCGGTTTGATTATTGGACAATATGGCTGTATAGCAGATATGCAAAGTCGAACCTACCAATTGAAGGGAGGCGAATCCCTGGTCCAGTTCGATTGCATGTCTGCTATACCGATTAAAATTTATTTCAACATGAACGCTAGAAACCCTAGTAGGCGGAATTAGGGTTCATACATGCGTCCAAGCTATCTGATGTAGGTCTGAAACACTCCGGATCTTCTCCCATATTCCTGAAGTTCCTCCTGGATGCAAGTGTGGGCTTGCTTCTTCCAAAATCCTTCTTGGCCTTCAGACATATTGCTCTCACTCTCGAAACCCTAGATTTCAATGTTTATCTCAAGCACACGAATTCTGAAGACTAAGGAAACTTATATAGGCTACGGGAGGGACCTGGAGGAGAAAATACGAATCAGGCTCCTAACTTTATTAGGACTTCTGGTTCCACCCTAACCTATCCCGAATAAAGTTAATAACAGTTAATAACACTAAATAACTATTATTGCACTCATGTCCATATTCTCAAAAACTAATATTTTGAGCTCCTGTTATTAAATACTTATAATTTCTCCATGTTAAGATTACAGATATCTGTCGATTAAATTAATTACTGGCTAATTCATTTAATCCACCTCTTCACAATTCCTTGTTCCTTACCACTTAACTTATTTTATATGTCCAGATTACCAATTAATCTACCTGCAGGGTTTGACATAGTCAAAACTTATAAGCTTCATCAAGGAGATATCATCAATCCCATAACCGGGACATGGATTCCTTCGATATATCAATTTACACCATGTACTCAATAGTATCACCCAACTCATCGAGGTTATTGACTCCATGGGAATCTCACTCACTTGACTTGTCAAAGCAATAACTACTAAAAACATGTGCACATTGGCTATCTAAGGATTAAGAGCATAAGTAATCATAA
Organism: Linanthus parryae; assembly: GCA_023055425.1. Taxonomy (NCBI): domain Eukaryota; kingdom Viridiplantae; phylum Streptophyta; class Magnoliopsida; order Ericales; family Polemoniaceae; genus Linanthus; species Linanthus parryae. The sequence goes on along the minus strand of JALGPY010000012.1, from coordinate 17,285,212 downwards.
TAACCATGAGACATACCTTGTCTTATTATGTCAGTACAAAGACAATGATCTCAACTTGGTCCTGTTCAATATACACAAAGTATACTAGCACATTGAGTTGAAACAATAGTATGAACTATACTGTTTCCTGTAGCCAAGACAGACCTACTAAAACAATGTGCTACAATCGTTCCGATGGTTTGTCTAATTCCATCCGGATTGTGAACTCACAACTTTCATTCCACAAGAACCGAAGATAAGATATTCTATGTGTAAGCTATACTCTACACACCAGATCTTCTACTACGCAGAACAATAGACAACAATGCACAATAATACTATGATGCAAAAACATTGCCCAAAACCATTCTCATAAATATCATATAATCCAATACAAAAAGCATGGCTTTTAGTATTCAATCCAACAGGTGGAGCACATGGAGATGAGCTTGTCACTTTAGGGAAAATAGATATTATCATTGGCTTGGTAATATCTTAGTCTAGGGGCCATATCCACGCTACGTTTTTTTTCTTTTGTGGATGTTTATTATTTTTGTCTTATTGTTTAATTTTGTGTGTATGGCGATACTAGCAAAACGTTAACAAGATAAAAACAAATATGGTATTTTATTGTGGATTTCCCAATCCAAATAAGTAGATCCTGTTGATAGGATCAACCGAACGGATAATGACTATTAAATCCCTCAAATAGAATATTGTGTTTTGCCTTCTATTGCCTAAACACCCTTCATGATAGGGTACATTGAGAACCTCACGAGACTGGGATTCCCACTCGGCCAAGAGTTGGCAACTGATCTTGTCTTGAAATCGTTGTCTTACAGTTATAACCAGTTCATGAACTATAATATGAACGAGATCAGTAAAACTCTGCCAGACTTGTTGAACATGCTGAAGACAGCTGAACAAAGCATCAACAAAGGCAAGGACAAAGCCATAATGATGGTGCATAAGAGTAAGGGCAAAGGAGTTGCCTCTAAAGGAAAGCGCGAGAAAGTTGCAAAATCCAAGGAAGCCCTAAAGCCTAGTGGGGGCGTGGCTAAAGGTGAGTGTCACTATTGTAGCCAGCCGGATCACTGGAGGAGGAATTGCCCTAAATATCTGGAGGATAAGACTTGGAATAGTGATTCCACCACCACCAAGTATTTATGTTATAGACGTCAATCTTTCTATTTCTTCATCATGGGTATTGGATATTGGATGTGGTTCTCACATTTGTCAAAATGTGCAGGATTTGAAAAGAAGTAGAAGATTGGCTAAAGGGGAGATAGATCTGCGCGTCGGGAATGGAGCAAGAGTTGCTGCATTAGCAGAAGGCGTTTATGAGCTATCGTTGCCTTCTGGACTTATTTTAGAATTAGACAATTGCTTTTATGTGCCTGCTATGAGCAGAAACATTATTTCCATTTCTTGTTTGGACGAGATGGGTTTTTCAATTTCAATGAAGGACAAGTGTTGCTTCATTTATTTTGATAGTATGCACTATTTTAGTGCGCAATTGTCTAATGGATTGTATATCCTTGATCTAAATAATCCAATCTATAACATAAATAAGAAAAGGATTAAAACTAATGATTTAAATCCTACATATCTATGGCTTTGTCGTTTAGGCCATATAAATGAGAAACGCATATCTATACTTCATAAGGATGGAATTTTAGACTCATTCGATTTGGAATCATATGAGACATGCGAGTCTTGTTTATTAGGTAAAATGACAAAGTCCCCTTTCAATAAGAAAAGGTTAGAGGACTAGTGAGTTACAGGCACTCATACATACCGATGTATGTGGATCGTTCCCCACGCCTGCCAGAGGTGGTTACACCTACTTCATTACGTTTACTGATAACTTCAGTATATATGGATTTGTATACCTTATGAAGGCCAAATTCGAATCCTTTGAATTGTTCAAAGAATTCAAGAATAAAGTAGAGAAGAAACTTGGTAAAAGTATTAAGGCTCTACGATCGGATCGTGGAGGAGAATACTTAAGCCAAGACTTTGATGAATATCTTAGAGAGTGTGGGATTGTATCCCATCTCACTCCACCCGGAACGCCACTATTGGATATGGTGCGGTCTATGATGTCTCAAACAGATCTTCCAACATCGTTTTGGGGATATGCTCTAATGACGGCAGCTTTTACCATTAACCGTGTTCCATCCAAATCAGTCATGAAGACACCATATGAGATATGGACTGGGAAGCGTCTCATAGTGTCGTTTATGAAGATTTGGGGCTGCGATGTCTTTGTAAAGCGTTTACAAATAGACAAGCTCGGGCCCAAAGCGTATAAGTATAAATTTGTGGAATATCCTAAGGAAACGAAAGGATATTATTTCAACAATCCAACTGAGAACAAAGTGTTTGTAGCTCGGACCGGCGTGTTTTTAGAAAGAGAGTTTGTCTCTAAAGAAGCACGTGGGAGGACTGTAGAACTTGAAGAAATTCAAGAACCACAAATCACTGAACTGATGATGGAACATGAGCAGGAACCGCAAGTTGTTGAGGAAGAACGTGTTCAGGTAACACAAGAACTCCGTAGGTCAGGAAGAGTACGTCATGAGCCAGAGAGGTACGGACTTCTCGCGACTGAGCCCGATGACGTACCACTCATGGATGATGAGCCTGCAACCTAGGGGGAGGCCATGAGAGGCCCAAATTCCAAGAAGTGGCTAGAAGCCATGAGATTTGAAATGGATTCCAGGACTTTGATGGAACCACCTGAAGGGGCTCCGCCCATAGGGTGCAAATGGGTCTTCAAGAAGAATACCGACATGGATGGCAAGGTAGTTGCCTATAAGGGGCGATAGGTGGCTAAAGGGTATAGACAGATTCATGGTATTGACTATGATGAGACCTTTTCACCAGTCGTCATGACTAAATCCATTCGAATCCTACTTGCTATTGCAGCATACTACAACTATGAGATTTGGCAAATGGATGTCCAAACGGCGTTCCTTTATGGGAACCTCCTCGAGGATGTGTATATGACACAACCGGAGGGTTTTGAGGATCCAGACAATGCCAATAAAGTATGTAAGCTGCAAACATCCATTAATAGATTAAAGCAAGATTCTAGGAGTTGGAATCGACGTTTTGATGACGCAGTCAAAGAGTTTGGCTTCATCAAGCACGAAGATGAGCCCTGTGTTTACAAGAAGGTTAGTGGGAGCTCTGTAGTGTTTCTGGTCTTGTATGTGGATGACATACTAATCATTGGAAAAAATATTCCTACTTTGCAATCGGTTAAAGATTGGCTAGGAAAGTGTTTCGCAATGAAGGACTTAGGAGACGCAGCCTATATACTTGATATAAAGATCTATAGGGATAGATCTAGAAAGCTGCTCGGCCTAAGTCAAAGTACGTATATAGACAAGGTGTTGAAGAGGTTCAACATGCAAGATTCCAAGAAGGGATTCTTGCCCATGTCGCATGGAGTCACTCTTTCTAAGACTGATTGTCCTTCCAATGAGATTGAGAAGGACCGCATGAGTAGGATACCCTATGCTTCGGCCATAGGATCCATCATGTACACCATGTTGTGTACTAGACCAAACGTATCATACGCGTTGATTATGGTAAGCAGATATCAGTCTAATCCGGGTGAGAGTCACTGGATTGCTGTCAAGAACATCCTAAAGTACTTGAGAAGAACTAAGGATGCGTTCTTGATATTTGGAGGTAAGGAAGAGCTAAGTGTAATTGGTTAAACTGATGCGAGCTTCCAAACCGACAAAGGTGACTACAGATCGCAGTCTGGATACGTGATTTGCCTGGATGGAGGAGCTGTGAGCTGGAAGATTTCCAAGCAAGGGACAGTTGCTGATTCTACAACAGAAGATGAGTACATTGCTGCTGCAGAAGCAGCAAAAGAGGCAGTTTGGATAAAGAACTTTATCACTGAGCTCGGTGTGGTCCCTAGCATCGTGGATCCCATAGAGTTGTACTATGACAACTCTGGAGCAATCGCACAAGCCAAGGAACCAAGATCACACCAGAAATCAAAGCATGTACTTAGGAGATTCCATCTTATTCGTGATATGATCGGTCGAGGAGATGTGAAGATGTGCAAGATTCCAAGGGATGACAATCTTTCAGATCTGCTCACAAAACCACTTGCGCAGCGAATGCATGAAGGGCACGCAAGATCAATAGGCATACGAGATGCACCAGATTGGCTCTAGTGCAAGTGGGAGACTGTTGGAATAGGGGCCCTAGAGGCAATCTATATTTAGTATGAATAATGCTTTGGCTAGAATATTCATTTATTAAGTATTGTGATATTTAATATAATGAAGTCCTTACATACAATGTCTTGTTTATCTTAAATATCCCCAGTCCATTATATTGGTTAACAGGACGATCAAATATAGACTAGTATGTGTGTAGATTGATATCGAGATATCAAGTCTAACACATGGGTATGCATTTGACATACTGGATTGACCCACGACGAGAAGGATACATTAGATTATGTTAAGGCCACAATCGCTTCTCGTAGTGCTAATATAATTGCAATCCTTAGACTTGAAGTCACTAGATACTCTAGTTGTGGAATATCATGCTTTGATGTTATCCAACGTTGCGCCTTAATTGGGCAACTATAAAGATAGCTATCGGGCATGATAGGAAGCAAGCTTAGAGATCGTAGTTATGTAGAGAGGATTTGTCCCTCCCACATAATGGGAGAAAATATCCATGACCACTCGAGGGATGGTGCTTATTGAATGTCAGGCCAGACTTAGATATATCAGTATGGAGATATTGATGTTATCTTCTTGCATAATCATATTCCCAGGATCGAGAAATTATGGATTGGATATACGAGTGTGACTATTTATGTCTCGTGTCCAATCCGGATATGGAGAAAAAGGGATAATGCAATATGTGATATCGGGCACAAGGTTTGTCGGGATCACTGACTTATTTCCATTAGTTGGGTTGCTTGGATGTGCTGCTAGACACCGCTCCATGTTAGTAATAAGTTACCACCAACTAAGTAGAAACCTATGGGGTCACACGTCTAATAGAGTTGAACTAGATTTGGGATTAATTAATATGATTAATTAATTAAAAGGATCACTTTGCAACACCTTGCAAACTTAGTAGGACTAATATGCAAGGAAGGGACTAATCCAAGTTCATGTAGAATTAGGAAGGGCCTTTATGTAGTTAACAAGGAGTTGTGGGACTATATAAAGGATGCTCTGGCTTCCTTCCCACAACTAATGCTCATAACATAAGTGAGTGGGAGAGAAAGCAAGAGAGAGAGAGAGCAAGACAAGCTAGAGGTCGAAGCCCCTAGTTGTCCGCCCCTACTCGTGGGCCGCAAAGAGAGGGTCGATCCTCTCTTTGTTCTTCGTTGCTTGATTCCTTCTTCCCTACTCCTCCGGTCCAAGCTAGCACTAGGAGAAGGAAGATCTAGATCTCACCTCTAGACGTGGATCAACCGTAGAGACGAGGACATTATTCTTCGTGTGATCTCCCGAACCAAAAGGTACACATCTTCTATGTCCTTCATCATATTATGAATGTCTCTTCCTGTGATCCTTGGTGGGCTTTGAGTAGGAATTAATTTTTTGTTATTCTGCTGTGTTACCTACATCAAAACCCAACAGGTAGAGTGTTTCAAATCATTGTACGGAAATGTGAAATGCCCTATGGACCCTGGATTATCTAGTTGTTTTCCATATTCGTATTAATCAGAAAATAATAAAAATATTAGTTTAGTTTGTTAATTTCATTTTAGTCACTTGTATGAGGGTGAGAACTTCTTAAATAACAATTTTCTCCTCCGGTTAATTTACTCTAAGTGAATTGTTAGTTGAATAATCTAAAGACTGTCTCTGTGGGTTCGACAACCTGAGTTTCAATAATCATCTGTTATTACTTCGACCGTGCACTTGCGTATACACGTAAGAAATCGTGACAAGTTTTTGGCGCCGTAGCCGGGGACAAAGGTAGATTATTTAGTTAGGAGTTAGTTTAGAGTATTTCTTTCCGTTTTGTTTAATTTTTTTTATCTTTGTGCTTCACGGGTATCTTGTGAGTTTGTTTTCGCAGAGACGTATGAAGCAGGAGACATAATGAGCATGTCGAGCGAGGATTATTATGAGGGGATATCTGAGTACCCCTACTATTGTGCTAATTTCAAAATTTGGCACACATATGACTCATGCTCAGTGATTTGGTGCTATAAATGCAAGAAGGATCACAAGTATGAAGATGCATTCATAGTTCATCCACCCCAGCTTCATCAGCACCAAGAAGAGTCGTCAGCTAATATGGCAGAACGGCGCAGTATTATGGAGGATATCCAAGTGTGCGTCAAGTTCTTGTCTGTTGCTACACAATTTTCATAAGAGGATTCAGCCACAGGTATGGAATACGTGAGGGAGATGATGAAGCAGTTAATGAAACGAGTAGAGAAACTGTCAGCGGCAGGGGAATTAGGTATTCAAGTGCCACAAGATGATCCCTTGCCACGTGAAGTTGAGCCTAAATTTGAGCCTCCATCATCATCACCACAAGAGGATGATTTGGATGACACCTACAGTGGGAGCTTATGGGGTTCTGATGATGAAACTGAAGCACTTGTGACTATTTCTATAGAGGATTTCAAAACCAACAAGTGTGGGGGTGTGAATAGATTGCATGTGTTGATTGAAGAGCATAAAGCACCAAAGAGGTACTACTGGGACGAATTTATGGAGCAGGATGCATTTGAGCCCAATGGTACTTGGTGGAAGCTGATCAAGAGAATAAAATGCAAGATGAAAGGGGTTAGCTTCTACAACTCTCCACCATCTGCACATCACAGGGGTGCACTTGAATTTATGGAGAAAAGATGGTGGAAGAAGAAGAAGTGGAGGGATAAATTATCCACCACTTTCATTTTCGGTTGAGGTAACGGGTCGGGCTGTCGAACTTAAATTACAAGCGCTTCTTGGGAGCCAACCCAATGTAGAGTAGTATGATATTTGCTTTATTTATGTTTTAGTTCTCCATACATGATTTTGAGAGTGATGAGTTGTCTAGTTTTGCAGGTAATGCTAGTGAAGAATCTACCCTAGTGTGCCATGGCACATTTGACCCACACGCGGACTCATGAGGTAGTTGGGGATTTTCCGTGCATTTTTTCAGGATGGAGCAATTTACCCCGGTGTGCGAGGCACATGCGACCTTTGGGGAGATACAGTGTAGTATGATGTAGCTTGGGGATTGCTCAGATGATCGTCATCAGCGGGAAACTGTCAACGGTCCGATGGACCCCTTCTTGTTGCAGTTTCACTGACGCGGATTTACTAACGCGTATGCGCAAGTGCACGGTCAAGTAATATAGGGGTGGTATTTCAACCCCGAGTTATCGATCCCACGAGGACAGGCTTGAGATTATTTAATTATTTATTTAATTTAGCGTACGGTGCAAGAGGAAAGATTTGATTGACTTTTAGAATTGAAATAACAACTAAGCTAATATTTTTGGATTTTTATATTTAATAAATAAGTTTGGAGAAACTAGGCAATCTCTAGATCACCTAGGGTTGTAGACGATTTCCGGATTATCTGAGCAACACGGTAACTATATTCTAACTAAGCCGGGTAACAGCGCTGACTATCTCCTATCGGTCTCAAGTCATTCTACTTCACGGTAGATTACAATCTCCTATCGGTCTCTTGTGTCTACCGGTCCGTTCTAGTAGGCTAACTACATGCACGAAAACGGGTCCTGTCGGTCCACCGTTGCACGAGACAGTCGAATTTCACCTACCGAATCTACCCACACTAGCCAATCCTAACACGTCTCTTCTCAGTCTCAGTGATACGGGATTGATGCTCATATCTCATCCTAGCTATTTAAAGTCACTGTCGTGCACTTCACTAGCCAACTAATGGTTCCGGTTAATTACTCCATCCCCATTAAGAATTAAGCATAGATTATGAGCAATTGAATTAAAATATTGCTAACTTTAAGCATGAATCAACTATTGAACAAACCCTAGTTCTTGAACCCTAGTTTATCTCCCAATCGTGTCACTCAATTAGGATTACTAACATAAACAAGAAACTAGAATTGATTCAAAAGAAGAAATCAAGAAATCATGAAGCAAAGATCAAATTCGAAAAAATATCATCGTTTACATAAACCCTAGGCTCTCAAAGAGATGCCTAGCAAAACGTCTAGCTAATACTAATAAACCAAACAAGACTTACTAGTTTCTCCATAGAAAGATTGAGAGAGAAGAAGAAATCAAACTTAGAGCTTCAATGGAGGAGGAGTCCTCCTCTTGTGCGTGCCTCCTTCTCCTCTTCTTGCGTTGATGGCCTCTCTCTTTTTTCACGTCTCCCCCTTTTTTCTTTTGTTTTATGTCCCTTTTTTATCTTCACTTAGGGTATATTAATTAATAATCAAGAAATATTAATTAATAACCCTAATTTCTGGTTTTTCCCCCGTGCGTTGCTGGGTCAGCTAGCAGATCGTACGATCTGCTACTTGATCCTATAAGTCAGTGAGTTCTCCCCTAGCAGATCGTACGATCACTAAAGTTGATCGTGCGATCTGCTTTGATCCTAGGATCAACTTTTGATCCTACACTTCAAACTTTCTCAAATGACACTTTGACCCCCTTTTTCCATCTTTGTCCTCTTTTCTTCCAATTTCTTTCTCTCCCAAGCTTCCGCATATGTTCCGAAGTTCGTTTTCCTCCTCCTCTTGATCCATGAGCTCCGTTTCCTGTCCAACACAACACGAAAACACCCCGTGCGATCAAAAGTGACAAATTAAATGTAAATAATGTGAAAAACGCCCGGATTAATAATTTATCACTCAAAGCTAAACTTATCCAATTTCCTCAAGTTCATAGTGTATTTCTAATATATTCAACCCGGAAACTACACAAAACGGTACACAAACGTAGAAGAAATATAACTCTAATATAGAGTTATCAAATCCCCCCACACTACCTTTTTGCGCGTCCCGAGCAAAATCAAAAACACTTCTCACACTATGATTTTCAATCCACCGAATTGCATTTAACTTCACTAGCCATGTGACACAAACAACACACACACGATGCAATCTACATGACTATACAATGCAACTCGATTATCAAACAATGCAAAAATTGAAACAACACAATTCTTTTTCTTTTTAGTTAGAGATTGGGCAATCTCAAAAGTAAATCGGCAAGTCATAAGGTTCTCATATTCCCTCGGAAGTTCTATAACTTTGGTGATCGGTAGAACTTGCGGCCAGTTTCGTTAGACAGAACGGGCACGAACACAAAATATGCTGCTTCCGCACACTCATCAAACGTATCCCTAGCACTTACCTTCCGAGCTATTTATCCACGGGTTAAATTGCTGACGGTTTAGGACGGGTAGGATAGGATATTTAGAAGCGTAGTCCTAGACGTCATGATCTAACTCACAAAACCCGATTCTCACACTCCCTCACCAAAATCCAAGGAACCACACCGAATCTCACTACTCCGGCCCTCATTCCCTCAATCTTGGTGCAACGCCGTTCTCGCGGCCACAAATGTGAAGAAGTGATCTCGAACAATAGCTAATCTCCCCGGTCTTCAATTTCAAGCTTGCTCCTTTATTCCCTTTCAATTTCACTTTCTATTTAACCTTTTTTTCTTTTCTTTTTTTTTCTCATTTCCACACAATAACATTAAGCACATGAAGCCGACAATACGATAGTAATATCCGAGGAGATCAAATGTCAAAATTAGATAACATGGGGGTGGAATGTGTCAAATTAGTGATGTAATAACATAGATGTCGACACCCCCACACTTGATGCAAAGCAAATCACAAACCCAGTAGTCAATGTGTAAATGTGCTTTTCCAACCGATCCTCCTCATCACCTAAGATATAGAGAATATAAATAAAGCATAAGCACAGCCTCCTATAAGATCAACCAACCCCCACCCCATGACGTGCGGAAGAAATACCACGCACTACGGTACTCCACCTGTGATCGTGGTGTAAGGACACGAATCACCGCCACACCGAAGTGTGCTACCGTCTCTAACTCACCCTCACATCCCCTCAAAAGACGACATGTAAGAGAATCCACATAAGATGTATCTGTTGGAATAGATGCCCTAGAGGCAATCTAGTTTAGTATGAATTTGTAATTGGCTAGAAATTCATTTATTATTTATTGGATATTTAATATAATGAAGTCCTTAGATTTACAATTGTGTTGTTTATCTTAAATATCCCTAGTCAAGTATAATGATTAAATGGGACAATCATCTATAGACTAGTATGGGGTTGGATTGATATGGAGATATCACGATCCAACACATAGGTGTGCATTACGGAATGTTGCACTGGATTGACCCATTACCGAGAAGGCTACATACACGTTATGTTGAGTCACAAGTGCTTCTCGGGTACAATGGTATTGTCATCCTTAGACTTGAAGTCACTAGATATTCTAGTTGTGGATCATTGTGATCTTGGTAGCGTTAAACGCTACACCGTAACTGGGTAGTTATAAAGGCGTGTACTGGATACAATGAGAAGCAAGCTTAGAGATCGTAGTGGACGTAGAGAGGATTTGCCCCTCCCACATAACGGGAGCAAATATCCAAGGCCACTCGAGGATAGTGCTTATAGAATGTCTGGCCAGACTCAAATAAATCAATATATGGGATATTGATGTTATTTGCACGAATAAGGCTATTCCATGGATCGAGGAACTAGGGATTGGATATACGAGTGTGACTTGTATGTCTCGTGTCCAATCCGGATATGGAGGCAAAGGGATGAGACAATTACTTGTACAAGGTTGTCTAGATGACTATTCTATTAGTTGGCTAGAATGGATGTTTTGCTAGAAACCGCTCCATATTAGCAAAGAGTTGCTACCAACTAGATAGAACCTATGGGGTCACACGCTATATAGAGTTGTACTAGATTGTGGAATTAATTAATTGGATTAATTAATTAGAAGGATCACTTTGCAAACCCTTGCAAACTTAGTAGGGACTAATTTGCAAGGAAGGGACTAAATTGAATTCTAGTAGGACTAGAATAAGTCCTTTAGGTAGTTAACAAGGAGTTGTTGGACTATATAAAGGACCCTCCTCCTTCCTTCCCTACACCTTTTATGCTCTAGAGAGAACATAACAAGAGTAGGAGAGAACAAAGGAGAGAGAGAGCAAGCAAAGAGGGACGCCGCCCCTATTGCCGCCGCCCCTCGTCCCCGACGCCACAAAGGGTGCCGAACCCCTTTTGGTGTCTCGTTTTGCGTGATTTCTTCACCCTCCTTTCAATCCGGGCTAGCACCAAGGTGATTGGAGATCTAGGAACAACTCTAGGCGTGGATCAACTATAGAGAACGTGACACTATTCGCGTTTGAAGTCATCAAGGAGAACCCAAAGGTGTGTTTATGATTTCTTACCTTCACTATCGTTATGCATCTAGACTTGTGATCCTTGGAGGGTTTTGCATGGTTATTTGTTTGATTATGCTTCCGTTGCGCGATCCATGAATCAAAACCCTACAGTGGTATCAGAGCCAGGTTATAGAGCATAAACGTAGTTTATGTGTTACATTCTTGTTGTTTTACACCTTAATTTGTCGTTTATCGCGTAAAACAAGACAAATCAAGCATTGGATGCAATTTGTCAAAGAATTAATCATAACAAGACCCAATTATTGCATTGGATGCATGAATTGGTGAGTTTGAGAAATTTTAGGATCTTAGATCTAGGGTTTGGGCATCCTTGGGGAAGAAGGAGTTCTCCCACAACAAGGAAACAACCAAACTTGGGCTCCAAGCAAGGAGGTTGTTTTGGAAACAACCTCCACAAGGAGGTTCGGCCCCCTAGGGAGCCGCCCCCCTTGCTTGCCGCCCAAGCTTGGCGCCCTAAGGGGCCGGGCGGCCCTAACCCGCGGGCCTAGCTTGCGGGTTTTGGGCCGGGCCGGCCCTAGGGCTTTATGGTTCACTTATTTGGGCCCGGGCAATTGGATTGTTGGGCCCATGGACCGTTTTAACCCTAGAAATCCTAAAATCAATTAAAATTGACCAAGCGCGTTAAAATTGGATTTTAACTGTTTATGTGCAAATCGCATGGTGATTGGATATGGCCTTAGGATGTGGTTTGATGTGGATGTTTAATTTTGTGGTTTGGTTTTACGGCCTGCGAGCCGATCAATTAATTGTAATAATTAATTAGGGTTTTATGGCCTGCGTGCCATTTTTTTTCTCAACTTGTGAGATTTATTTTATTTAGTATAGATATTAGCTAGTGCTAGATAAAGTAGATTGTTAGCCAAGATTGAAGAAAAGTAGCCCAAAGCCAAAGAAGCCACAAAAGATGGAGCATGGAGCATGGAGCATTCCACATGACTATGAAGGATGGACCAAAAGATCAAGACGCATGGAGATGTGTGTTTGTTTAGGGTTCATAGATAATTCCATTGGCTTGGAATTATCTTAGTCTAGAAAAGGCCATATCCACATCACGTTTAATTTCTGTTTTGTGGTTGTTTATTTATTGTCTTATTATTTGTGTGGTTGGTGTATGGATGATGCATGCAATTAGGATAATAAGATAATTAGACAACCCGGATCTATTATTTGGAGTTGTGCCCAAACTCAAATAGATAGATTAGTTGATATTGATCAACAAAACAATTAAAAAAAACGAATTGAAAATCCCTCAAATTTTAAAATATTGTGTTCTTGCCCTCTCGTTATTTAAACACTCATTATCATCATTATTTATCAAGTTCGTGCGTGCCAAAGCATGGCGACTTGGTTCATAATGATGGAATGCGATGGCACGTAACAATGTGCAATTGTTTAGATAAGAGGTTGAACACAACTAGGCTATTAATTTGATTAAGAAACCTAGAGGCAATCAATTGGGATTATCCATATGGATGGATAAATAAGGAGTTATTTGCCCGATTGAACCAAGAGTTGCATATGGGATGCAATTGGAATTGTTCCTACCTAAGAAGTAATCGAATTATGGGTGACTTGCCAAAGCAAGCTCATAAGGAGATGAAAAAGATGGATCTTGGCCCACTAGAAAATATAAGGATATTTTCCGCATTAATATCTTGAGGGTTATTAATCCGTAGTAAAATAGTGGGAGCTATATTTAATAAACTAGCCATTATTAAATATAGTCAAAATTCACAAATACTAAAACTTGCGTATTTTCCTTTTTGTAGAATTCCAAATGGCAAACAACTCATCGAGTTCACAACATTCCCTACGATCTGTCCTTGAGAAGGACAAGCTCTCAGGAACCAACTTTCTCGATTGGTACAGAAACTTGAGAATTGTTCTCAAGCAAGAAAAGAAGCTGTACGCAATAGAGGAGCAAGTTCCAGAAGGTCCAGACAATCAGACACCTGCTGCCTTAAAGGCGTATCAAAAGCATGTTGATGATGCTAATGATGCGGCCTGCCTAATGCTTTGCACCATGACCTCTGAGCTTCAGAAGCAACATGAGAACATGAATGCTGTCGATATGATCGAACATCTAAAGCAGCTCTTCCAAGAGCAGGCGAGGGTAGAGAGGTATGAGGTCTCAAAGGCACTGTTCAAATGTCATCTGGCAGAAGGGAACCCGGTGGGACCCCATGTACTCCGAATGATCGGGTACTTGGAGAATCTCGCCCGGCTTGGGTTCCCGGTCGGCCAAGAGTTGGCAACGGATCTCGTGTTGCAATCGTTGCCCGAGAGTTATGGACAGTTCATTATGAACTATAACATGAACGAGATCGTTAAACCACTGCCAGATTTGCTCAACATGTTGAGGACGGCTGAACAGAGCATCAACAAGGGTAAGGGCAAGGCCATTATGATGGTGCATAAAGGAAAGGGTAAAAAGTTTGCCTCTTCCTCCAAGGGCAAAGGCAAGTCAGTTGCTAAGTCCAAGGAACAAGCCCTTAAGCCTGTTGGTGGGATTGCCAAGGTCGTGACTAAGGGTGAATGTCACTACTGTAGTCAACCTGGACACTGGAAGAGGAACTGCCCAAAATATTTGGAGGACAAGCGGCTTGGAATAGTGATTCCACCACCACCAGGTATTTTTGTTGTAGATGTCAATTTAACTGTCTCTACATCATGGGTATTAGATACTGGATGTGGATCTCATATTTGTCGAAATATGCAGGATCTAAAGAGAAGTAAAAGATTGGCTAAAGGGGAGGTAGATCTGCGCGTTGGGAATGGAGCAAAGGTTGCTGCGTTGGCCATAGGCGTTTGCGAACTATCTCTGCCTTCAGGATTAGTTTTAGAATTAAATAATTGCTATTTTGTGCCTGCTATGAGCAGAAACATTATTTCTATTTCTTGTTTGGACAAGGAAGGTTTTATTATTTCAATAAAGAACAATTGTTGTTCCTTTTATTTGAATAATATTCACTATTTTAGTGCGCAATTATTTAATGGACTTTATGTCATTGATCTAAGTAATCCTGTCTACAACATTAATACCAAGCGGATTAAAATAAATGATTTAAATCCTGCTTATTTATGGCATTGTCGTTTAGGCCACATAAATGAGAAACGTGTATCTAGACTCCATAAGGATGGATTACTGGACTCATTTGATTTTGAATCATATGAGACATGTGAAGCTTGTTTATTGGGAAAAATGACAAAGTCCCCTTTCAATAAGAAAGGTGAGAGGACTAGTTAGCAATTGGCGCTCATACATACTGATGTGTGTGGGCCATTTGCCACGCCTGCCAGGGGTGGTTATGTCTACTTCATTACGTTTACTGATGATTACAGTAGATATGGATTTGTGTACCTTATGAGGGCAAAATCCGAATCCTTTGAAGTGTTCAAAGAATTCAAGAATGAAGTAGAGAAGCAACTTGGCAAAAGTATCAAGGCTCTACGATCGGATCGTGGAGGAGAATACTTGAGCCAAGAGTTTGACGACTATCTTAGAGAGTGTGGGATCGTGTCCCAACTCACTCCACCCGGAACACCACAATGGAATGGCGTGTCCGAGAGGAGGAATCGAACCCTATTGGATATGGTTCGGTCTATGATGTGTCAAACCGATCTTCCATTATCATTTTGGGGCAACGCTCTATTAAGTGCAGCTTTTACCATTAACCGTGTTCCATCTAAATCAGTCATGAAGACACCATATGAGATGTGGAGTGGGAGGCGTCCCACACTGTCGTTCATAAGGATTTGGGGCTGCGATGTCTATGTAAAACGTTTACAATCAGACAAGCTAGGGCCTAAATCGGATAAGTGTAAATTTGTGGGGTACCCTAAGGAAACTAAGGGATACTACTTCTACAATCCAACCGAGAACAAAGTGTTTGTTGCTCGGACCGGCGTGTTTCTAGAAAGAGAGTTTGTCTCTAAAGAAGCAAGTGGGAGGAATGTAGAACTTGAAGAAGTTCAAGAACCACAAATTACTGAACCGATTATGGAACATGAACAGGAATCACAAGCAGTTGTGGATCCACCTGTTCGGGTAACACAAGAGCTTCGTAGATCTAGTAGAGTGCGCCAGGAACCCGAGAGGTATGGACTTCTCGTAACTGATTCCGGTGACACGATGCTCATAGATGATGAGCCTACTACCTATGAGGAGGCCATGAATGGCCCAGACTCGCAGAAGTGGCTTGAAGCCATGAGATCCGAGATGGAATCCATGTATACCAACAAAGTATGGACTTTGGAGGAACCACCTGATGGGGCGCGGCCCATAGGGTGCAAGTGGGTCTTCAAGAAGAAGATCGACATGGATGGTAATGTGATTACCTATAAGGGCCGATTGGTGGCTAAAGGATTCAGACAGATTCATGGTATTGACTATGATGAAACCTTTTCACCAGTCGCTATGACCAAATCCATCCGAATCCTACTTGCAATTGCAGCATACTACGACTATGAGATTTGGCAGATGGATGTCAAAACAGCATTCCTTTATGGGAATCTCCTCGAGGACGTGTATATGATACAGCCGGAGGGTTTTGAGGATCCAAAGCAAGCCAACAAAGTCTGTAAGCTGCAACGATCCATTTATGGGTTGAAGCAAGCTTCTAGGAGTTGGAATCGACGTTTTGATGAAGTGGTCAAAGAGTTTGGCTTCATCAGAAACGAAGATGAGTCTTGTGTCTACAAGAAGGTTAGTGGGAGCTCTGTAGCTTTTCTGGTCTTGTATGTGGATGACATACTGCTCATTGGAAACGACATTCCCATGCTGCAATCTGTGAAAGATTGGCTAGGAAAGTGTTTCTCAATGAAGGACTTAGGGGAAGCAGCCTATATACTCGGTATAAAGATCTATAGAGATAGATCTAAGAGGTTGCTAGGCCTAAGTCAAAGTACATATATTGACAAGGTGTTGAAACGGTTCAACATGCAAGATTCCAAGAAAGGATTCTTGCCCATGTCACATGGAATCACTCTTTCAAAGAGTGGTTGTCCTTCCAATGAGATTGAGAAGGAACGCATGAGTAGGATTCCCTATGCCTCGGCCATAGGATCCATCATGTACGCCATGTTATGTACTAGACCAGATGTGTCATATGCCTTGAGTATGACAAGCAGATACCAATCCAATCCGGGTGAGAGTCACTGGATTGCTGTCAAGAACATCCTAAAGTACTTGAGAAGAACTAAGGATGCTTTCTTGATGTTTGGCGGTGAGGAAGAGTTGCGTGTAAGGGGTTACACTGATGCAAGCTTCCAAACCGATAGAGATGACTTTAGATCACAGTCGGGATATGTGTTTTGCCTGAATGGAGCAGCGGTGAGCTGGAAGAGTTCCAAGCAAGAGACGGTAGCTGATTCTACAACAGAGGCTGAGTACATTGCTGCAAATGGCGCAGCAAAGGAGGCTGTTTGGATCAGAAAGTTTGTTTCTGAACTTGGTGTGGTCCCTAGCATTGCGGATCCAGTGGAGTTGTTCTGTGACAACACTGGGGCGATCGCGCAATCAAAGGAACCCAGGTCGCACCAGAAGTCCAAGCACGTGCTCAGGAAGTTCCATCTGATTCGAGATATTATCGATAGAGGAGACGTTCGGATATGCAAGATTCCTACAGATGATAATCTGTCAGACCCGCTTACGAAGCCTCTCACGCAGTGGAAGCATGAAGGGCACACTAGGAGTATGGGCATACGAGATGCGCCAGATTGACTCTAGTGCAAGTGGGAGACTGTTGGAATAGATGCCCTAGAGGCAATCTAGTTTAGTATGAATTTGTAATTGGCTAGAAATTCATTTATTATTTATTGGATATTTAATATAATGAAGTCCTTAGATTTACAATTGTGTTGTTTATCTTAAATATCCCTAGTCAAGTATAATGATTAAATGGGACAATCATCTATAGACTAGTATGGGGTTGGATTGATATGGAGATATCACGATCCAACACATAGGTGTGCATTACGGAATGTTGCACTGGATTGACCCATTACCGAGAAGGCTACATACACGTTATGTTGAGTCACAAGTGCTTCTCGGGTACAATGGTATTGTCATCCTTAGACTTGAAGTCACTAGATATTCTAGTTGTGGATCATTGTGATCTTGGTAGCGTTAAACGCTACACCGTAACTGGGTAGTTATAAAGGCGTGTACTGGATACAATGAGAAGCAAGCTTAGAGATCGTAGTGGACGTAGAGAGGATTTGCCCCTCCCACATAACGGGAGCAAATATCCAAGGCCACTCGAGGATAGTGCTTATAGAATGTCTGGCCAGACTCAAATAAATCAATATATGGGATATTGATGTTATTTGCACGAATAAGGCTATTCCATGGATCGAGGAACTAGGGATTGGATATACGAGTGTGACTTGTATGTCTCGTGTCCAATCCGGATATGGAGGCAAAGGGATGAGACAATTACTTGTACAAGGTTGTCTAGATGACTATTCTATTAGTTGGCTAGAATGGATGTTTTGCTAGAAACCGCTCCATATTAGCAAAGAGTTGCTACCAACTAGATAGAACCTATGGGGTCACACGCTATATAGAGTTGTACTAGATTGTGGAATTAATTAATTGGATTAATTAATTAGAAGGATCACTTTGCAAACCCTTGCAAACTTAGTAGGGACTAATTTGCAAGGAAGGGACTAAATTGAATTCTAGTAGGACTAGAATAAGTCCTTTAGGTAGTTAACAAGGAGTTGTTGGACTATATAAAGGACCCTCCTCCTTCCTTCCCTACACCTTTTATGCTCTAGAGAGAACATAACAAGAGTAGGAGAGAACAAAGGAGAGAGAGAGCAAGCAAAGAGGGACGCCGCCCCTATTGCCGCCGCCCCTCGTCCCCGACGCCACAAAGGGTGCCGAACCCCTTTTGGTGTCTCGTTTTGCGTGATTTCTTCACCCTCCTTTCAATCCGGGCTAGCACCAAGGTGATTGGAGATCTAGGAACAACTCTAGGCGTGGATCAACTATAGAGAACGTGACACTATTCGCGTTTGAAGTCATCAAGGAGAACCCAAAGGTGTGTTTATGATTTCTTACCTTCACTATCTTTATGCATCTAGACTTGTGATCCTTGGAGGGTTTTGCATGGTTATTTGTTTGATTATGCTTCCGTTGCGCGATCCATGAATCAAAACCCTACAGTATCAAATCAGCTCACCCTCATCAAACCTCCCTAACTCAACTCCCTCTATCATGACGCATAGGAAAGGACCATTCTAACAAGTGCTGAAAGTCACAATGAAAGGCTTCCTAGGCTAGAGGCTGTGAATAAAAGGGGTAAACGGATCAATAGGGGTAACTAGTGGACCTAGGAGATGGAGACGGGACGTGAGGCCCCCATAAACATCACTCGCACAGCTGTTCCGTTGCCACTACGAGGAGGGTTGACGACTACCTAAGTGACGGTGGTGTAGCGCTAGTAGGATAACTAGTCTGAGAGGCAGCTACTCGCATTTCTAATGTGCATTAGCCCTATAAGTCTTCCTACTCCAGATTCTCGCGTCTACCTCACCTCAGATTTTCATATTCCTAAGGAATTCTATCATTAAGCCCTCTCCACATTCACTCTCTTCGATTGCCCTTTCTCAAAAGTTATCAATTTTATAATTTTTTTTTTCATATTTTCCTAGACTCTATATGCAATGGCCAACTCGACTAATCACACGATTTGGTAGGGGACTCAATAAAGTAAAAGTGCTAAGAAAAATGCATACTAACAATCCTAACACAATACGACACAACTGCATGTAACTGGCAATGCATAACTGACTTGGCTAGCAAAATATACACAAACCCTCCCACACTTAAGCGTTTCGTTGTCCTCAACGAATTTAGAGATATAATAAGAGGACTCATCGCTTAAATGTGTAGGCGGTGGATCTCCACAATTACCGCTCAAAACGTAGAAACAAAAGAGAGAGAGTTAAAGGTACCTGGGGTGCCCGGACCTACATGGGCACCGTTGCCGCGAAACTGCAACAAGAAGGGGTCTTGTGGACCGTTGACAGTTTCCGGAAAAGAATCACCTCGCGTCCGGATTCCGATGCGCCTACTCAAATTCTCTATCACACGCATCAAGAAGGGGAACCCGGAGCGTCTTTTGTACCTGTGTCCCTGCACACTGATTGAAAGTATTAAAGCAACTCTCTCTCACCCCTCAAAATCAAATATGGAGAACTAAAAGCAAAAACAGAAACAACTTGCATCCTACTCTACACGGGTTGCCTCCCAAGCAGCGCTTTGTAATTTAAGGTCGACGGCCCGACCTGGTTACCTCAACCGAAAAGGATAGTGGAGACTGCTTTATCCCTCCACTTCTTCTTCTTCCACCATCTCTTCTCGATAACTTCACGTGCACCCCTGTGCTGTGCAGATGGTGGAGAGTTGTAGAAGCTGATTTTTTTCATCTTGCAATTTATCTTCTTTATCAGCTTCCACCAAGTACCACTGGGCTCAAATGAATCTCTTGCCATAAAATCATCCCAGTAGTACTTCCTTGATGCTATATGCTCTTCAAATGACCCATGAAAATTATCAACACCCCCACACTTGCTGACTTCCAACTCTTTGACTATGGCATATGGATGATAAATAGAATCGCCCATAGAACAAGATATTGGAAGTTTCTCATCACATTCTTCCCCATAAGAATCCCCATACAGTAATTGTTCCAGCTCGTCGCAGACTTGCGTGACATGGGATATGGAGAATTCATCATTAATCAGAGTTGGGGCTTTTACCTCAATATCACTGAGCACAAGTGTTTCACCAGCTTCATCGTCGGCACACCACAGGCTTCCAATGTCGGTGTCTTCCCATTCATGCCAAGGAAGTGAGGGCTCTTGCAGTTTTGGCTGGCAATACGTAAGGTCCTCCCATCTTCGGCACACAGGTCCACCCCAGTCTGAATTAGAGTCTGAGTCCTCATATATGGCAGAGTCCACCAATGGTTCCTGGACACTGGAGTCTTCGTTTAGCTCAGGTATCTCTTCTTCCACTTGTGGTGGGGATGATGAAGGTTCATTTAGCTCACTGTCATATGGCACGGTTTCTTCTTGTGGCTCTTGAATGCTTGATTCCCCTGCTGTTGACAGTTTTTCTATTCGCTTCTTTATCCTCTCCAACATCTCCCTCACGGATTCCCTACCTGTGGCTGAATCCTCTTGTGGTAATTGTGCCTCTATGGACAAAAATTTGGCGCAAACTTCCATGTCATTCATAATACTACGCCGTTCTGCCATATCCGCTGATGAGTCTTCCTGGTGCTGATGAAGCTGGGGGGCATGTACTCGACATGAGTCTCTACGTTCGCGCCAAATGCCGCATACGTAGCACCAAGTTATGCATGCGTCCTCGTCTTCGTGGTAAACCCTGCAGTTGAAACAGTAGGGGGGACCCGAATAACAGTCTTCGCTCCACATGCTTAAATTTTCTCTTGCTTCCTGCGTTCCTGAGAAACAAACTCACAAGACACCCGTGAAGCACAGAGATATAGAATAAAAATATTAAAATCAAACTAAAATAAAAGTACTCTAAAAAAACTCCTAACTAAATAATCTACCGCTGTCCCCGACAACGGCGCCAAAAACTTGACGCGGATTTACTAACGCGTATGCGCAAGTGTACGGTCAAGTAATATAGGGGTGGTATTTCAACCCCGAGTTATCGATCCCACGAGGACAGGCTTGAGATTATTTAATTATTTATTTAATTTAGCGTACGGTGCAAGAGGAAAGATTTGATTGACTTTTAGAATTGAAATAACAACTAAGCTAATATTTTTGGATTTTTATATTTAATAAATAAGTTTGGAGAAAGTAGGCAATCTCTAGATCACCTAGGGTTGTAGACGATTTCCGGATTATCTGAGCAACACGGTAACTATATTCTAACTAAGCCGGGTAACAGCGCTAACTATCTCCTATCGGTCTCAAGTCATTCTACTTCACGGTAGATTACAATCTCCTATCGGTCTCTTGTGTCTACCGGTCCGTTCTAGTAGGCTAACGACATGCACGAAAACGGGTCCTGTCGGTCCACCGTTGCACGAGACAGTCGAATTTCACCTACCGAATCTACCCACACTAGCCAATCCTAACACGTCTCTTCTCAGTCTCAGTGATACGGGATTGATGCTCATATCTCATCCTAGCTATTTAAAGTCACTGTCGTGCACTTCACTAGCCAACTAATGGTTCCGGTTAATTACTCCATCCCCATTAAGAATTAAGCATAGATTATGAGAAATTGAATTAAAATATTGCTAACTTTAAGCATGAATCAACTATTGAACAAACCCTAGTTCTCGAACCCTAGTTTATCTCCCAATCGTGTCACTCAATTAGGATTACTAACATAAACAAGAAACTAGAAATGATTCAAAAGAAGAAATCAAGAAATCATGAAGCAAAGATCAAATCCGAAAAAATATCATCGTTTACATAAACTCTAGGCTCTCAAAGAGATGCCTAGCAAAACGTCTAGCTAATACTAATAAACCAAACAAGACTTACTAGTTTCTCCATAGAAAGATTGAGAGAGAAGAAGAAATCAAACTTAGAGCTTCAATGGAGGAGGAGTCCTCCTCTTGTGCGTGCCTCCTTCTCCTCTTCTTGCGTTGATGGCCTCTCTCTTTTTTCACGTCTCCCCCTTTTTTCTTTTGTTTTATGTCCCTTTTTTATCTTCACTTAGGGTATATTAATTAATAATCAAGAAGTATTAATTAATAACCCTAATTTCTGGTTTTTCCCCCGTGCGTTGCTGGGTCTGCTAGCAGATCGTACGATCTGCTACTTGATCCTATAAGTCAGTGAGTTCTCCCCTAGCAGATCGTACGATCACTAAAGTTGATCGTGCGATCTGCTTTGATCCTAGGATCAACTTTTGATCCTACACTTCAAACTTTCTCAAATGACACTTTGACCCCTTTTTCCATCTTTGTCCTCTTTTCTTCCAATTTCTTTCTCTCCCAAGCTTCCGCATATGTTCCGAAGTTCGTTTTCCTCCTCCTCTTGATCCATGAGCTTCGTTTCCTGTCCAACACAACACGAAAACACCCCGTGCGATCAAAAGTGACAAAATAAATGTAAATAATGTGAAAAACGCCCGGATTAATAATTTATCACTCAAAGCTAAACTTATCCAATTTCCTCAAGTTCATAGTGTATTTCTAATATATTCAACCCGGAAACTACACAAAACGGTACACAAACGTAGAAAAAATATAACTCCAATATAGAGTTATCATTCACAGACACGGTACCCATGTAGGTCCGGGCACCACAGATATTTCGTACTCTTTCCCTCTCTCTCTCTTAGTTCATGCTTTCTAAACTATATGAGTGAATCCACCGCATGCACATTTAAGCGAGGAAACCTCTTATTTGATCTCTAATTCTTTGAGGACAACGAAACTCTTAAGTGTTGGGGGGTTTGTGTATAGTTTTGCTAGCCATGTATTGTATTGCATCGCATTGTTACATGTAGCTTGTATAGTCTCCTGTTTAATATATTGTCGTAATGTGTTAGAATGGTTATTTTCTGCATGGTCTGCACTTTTACTTTATTGAGGCCCCCTACCAATTGTTTGTGGTTAATCGAGTTGGCCAATGCATATAGAGTTAATATATGAGAAAATTAAAAAAAATAGAAAAGTGAAAAACCATAAAAATTAAAATTTTTGAGAATAAGGGAAATTGATGAAGCTAGAAACCGAAGAGAGTTCAGTGAAAGAGTCTATGAGAATAGGAAGCACCATAGTAGGGAAAACTTTAATTTTTAGTATCTTGCGCACCTGTTTCACGAAAGGATGTCTCGGGTATTCAGGGAAAAGTGGAAAGTAGACGAGGGCATACCTTTAGTTCCTTTATTGTGATGGGAGGATTTAGTCTTAAAGAGTTGAATAGTTTTTTTTCGAGTGGAAACTTGTGGCCTCTTGAATTCTGGGGTCGACCTTCATGTAGATTCGGTTTCATGTGGTACCCTGCTTTAGCCTAAGCGAAGTTAGAGAGTGTACACCACCATCCCTTACAGCGGTTTCAAGAACTAACCGAAAAAGCCCGCACTTAGTAGCTCAAAATGCACGGTTGAAAAAATTAGAAGAGAATGAAAAACAAAAAGAATCAAAATCTTCTCTTAAATTAGATACGGTGAACAACCTAATGTGCCTCCGTTTATGCGGGGAATTTGGATTCAATTCAATTAGAGCTTCTACGGAAAATTAAAGTCAAGCCGTATTACACGGATTTGTGTCTCCCGTCACTGTTACAATTTGTATTCAATGCAATAACGGCTAAGAGGGTCTGAAAACCTCAAATGACTTGGCGACGAAAGACTACTATAGGATTTAGGATGCCTAGACCCTCTGAACTAAAGGACGTGCCCGAGTCTTGGATTGAGTATGGTGGGTGTTTGGGTACCCCTTAGTGAGCTTGTACGTAGGATCATTATACTCTCAAATTCTTGCTATTGGTTGTGAAATTTTGAAAGAGACTAGTAAGAGCTTGATGATTTTGGTTAGTGATAGCGAGATTGCCCAATCTCTAAAGAAAAGAAAAAAAAATTGTGTTGTTTTATTATTTGTATTATTTAATAATCAAATGGCATTGTGCAGAGCATGTAGATTGCATACTCGTTTGTGTGAGTCGTTTGTGTCACATGACTAGTAAAAAGGTACGCAAAACGGTGGATTGAAAGTCAGAGTGTAGGGGAGTTTGCTTGAGATTTTGCTCGGGAAGAGCAAAAAGGTAGAGTGGGGGATTTGATAACTCTGTATTAGAGTTATATTTCTTACATATTTATATCGTTTTGCGTGTGTTACGGGTAGATTATGTGATAAATACACTGTGAATGTAGAGAAATCGAAGAAGTTGAGCTTTGAGCGTTAATTGATAGTCCGGGCGTTTTCTAGTTTATTTGAGCTATAACTGTCACATTTTACACCCGGTATTTGTAGTGTTGTGATTCTCAGGTACCGGAGGATCGGAGCGTGGAACAGTGATGAAGGAAGCGAGTTGAAGCTGGGAAATGGTCAAGAAAAGGTAGATGCAGTTTCAGAAAGTGATAACTTCACAAACAAACCATTCCATCTTTAACCAATTTACCATTACCATATTGCCATACAACCTCTTAAACTCTCACCATCACCATGACCAACATACACAGTCTGCCCATTTCATTCCCATGACGAATTCTCTATCAAATACATATCCAACTCATTCACCATCATACCTACTTCCAAATAACAACCTGGCCTTTACACAATTAACCACCAAACAACACCCTGCCACCATGAGAAACTCAACCCATAACAGCCACACTCCATCACAGTACTCACCAGCAACATCAATCCCCATTCACCATAACAACTACCATCACCATGATTACCAACACCATTCAATCTAAATCAACTCCACAGCCCATCCCATTGAACACCTGATATAACCAATAACAAGCCACCATAATCAATCGTAACAACCAGGCCATTAACCAACACCACTTCTACCTCACATATAATACAACTAACCACCATCTCCATAGCCTTCATCACCTCAAAACCTCCACTGTACCATTGCCAAACAACCCAACACCACAGTTGTCTTCTCCTTGAACCATTCACCAGCCTTCTTCCTTCACCCAGTTCATCACCATATCCACCTCCAACTTTACCTACATACCACAACCTAAAACCACTCACCACCATCAGACCAAATAACTTCCATCTCCACCATCACACACCACCTAAAACTCCTGCTACACAGCCACAATAATCACCAGCAAATACACTACTGATACTACCTACAACCTGCAACAGTACCTCCATACCAGACCCAATCCCCACCTGAAATCCCAAGAAAACCCAGAAGAAGCCACGAACTGAAAGAAGAAGAAGAAGAAGAAGAAGAAGAAGAAGAAGAAGAAGAAGAAGAAGAAGAAGAAGAAGAAGAAGAAGAAGAAGAAGAAGAAGAAGAAGAAGAAGAAGAAGAAGAAGAAGAAGAAGAAGAAGAAGAAGAAGAAGAGGAAGAAGAAGAAGAGGAAGAAGAAGAAGAAGAAGAAGAAGAAGAGAAGAGGATTTCGCGTCAGATTCACAGAGCTGTTCGTGTGAAGATTCGATCTCTTCGTACGAACAGAAGCGAAAATTTCAGAGCTTGTTCGTGTGCGAACAAAAAAAGTCCTCTACTACTAAGTGCGAACAGAGCTGCAGCAAAGGTGCAAATAAGGGAATTAATGTAGAAAAAGGCACGGGCCTCTTTTACTATAGCATCCTAGGGTTTGGTTTAAAAGGTGGCTAATCATTAATTAATGATTGCCAATTACTATTCCAACATAATTGGAGGTCAGTTGTGCAAATAAGTAAGTTATTTTACACCAACGGGTAATAGAAGACTAGGAGGCTTGATCTAAAGGAGGCACGCCATTATACGCATAGAAGAAATTAACGAAGACGAAGGAAGACGAAGAACAGCGGGGAAAAGCTACGGCTTTGCGCTGGAGCTCAGACTGGTTGTTTGATCTCTTTCTCATCTCGTTTCATCAGTTTTATGGACGAACTTGTATTGTTTGTCTACTCTATGAGTAGCTAAACCTCTCTAGCTAGATAGTTTATGGAGAAGTAGGGTTTGTTTTAGAATTTCCGGATTTGTGGATTGATTCATGTCTTGAGCTTAATTCTACGTATTGTTCTACTTATTCAACAAGTTCTTGTTCTTAATTTTTAGCTTGTTTGGTTTGATCTCCCAATACTTGCTAGTTATCTAGGTTGTTGCACGACAGTGAACAAACCCAGATTTGTGAAGAACTTTGTTGGCATTCTCGTAGTTTCTTGAGACCGATAGGAGATAGAGACTTGAATGACTATGTGTGGGTTGTTTCAGTTAGACGTAGTTAGTTTTAGCGTAATCGGTGGACCGAAAGGACCCGATGAGCGAACCTGGCTCGCTGACTAGAATGTAACGGTAGACGGCGGTGAACCGACAGGACCCAAAGTATACCGGAACGTAGATTTGCGTGAGATCGACAGAAGATCGTAATGAGTGTGACCCCGTATAACTTGACGTAGGTAGAGTGTTTCAAATCATAGTCCGGAAATGTCGAAATGCCCTAGGGACCCTGGATTATCTAGTTGTTCTTCATATTCGTATTAATCAAAACATAATAAAAATATTAGTTTAGTTTGTGTATTTCATTTTAGTCACATGTTTGGTGACAACTTTTTAAATCAAAATTTTCTCCTCCGGTTAATTTACTCTAAGTTAATATTTAGCTAAATAATCTAAAGACTGTCCCTGTGGGTTCGACAACCTGAGTTTCAATACTCATCTTTTATTTTCGACCGTGCACTTGTGTATACACGTAAGAAATCGTGTCAGAATCCATGGAGGTCGCCGGTGGGGTTGCTTCCACCGCGTCCGCTGCTGCCTCTGCTGCTGCTGTTGATGGTGGTGGCTCTTTCGATCAAGGAGGAGAGGGGAGATAAGGAGAGAGCAGGGGAAAGAGAGAGATATGGATGGAAGTGGTGGTGGCGGTGATTTTTCCGGCGGTGGCAGCGGCCATTGTTGCCGCTGCTGTTGTTGCTCCTGTTCTTCGGCGAGACAGAGAGGGAGAGAGAGATAAGAGAGAAAGAGAAATGAGGGAGATGGCGGAGGAGGTGGTGATGGATTTGGTGGTGTAGGGGGTTGTGTTCCGAATAAGAAGAAGAAGAAGAAGAAATAAATAGAAGAAAGAGAGAGGGAGAATAACGGGGAGAGATAGAGAGAATAAAAAATGATTTTTTTTTGTTGGGGATTGGGAAACATCTGGGGGTGAAAATAAATGTCAAGTGAAGTGGGGAATGAAAAAAAAAACATTTTCTTTTTGTTTATTTTATTTACTAATGGCTATTTACCTTCTAGTTTTTCTAGCTTTTATTAAATACAACTACCTCCCCAATTATTAACTAGCAAATAATATCTAGAATTACAAATACCTCCCCACACGACAAGTGAATCAAAAATAACTGTTTAAACTTTACAAAAAAGACGGGGTGTTACAGAGGGATTTTCATATCAATTTTAATTTGTTGATCATATCAATTGGTCTACTTATTTGTATTGGGCAATCCCAAATAAAAGGTCCAACTGTTTAATTATTATCTTATTACGTCTTGCATGCATCAATAATACACCAAATATAATAACAAGACAATAAATAATAAATAAAACGTGGTATGAATGGCCCTAAAACTAAGATATTCGCAAGCCAACGAGAATATCTAAAAGCCCTAAAGCAGCAAGCCCATCTCCATGTGCCTTCATTTTTAGTCCATGCGTCCCGGCTTGTGGGTCTTCATCATATTCTTTAGTCTTTGATCTTCTTCTCCATGCCTTGACTATATTCTATCTATCTAATTCTAGCCAGCATATATGACTTAAATAGAGGAACGTCACAAGGCGAGGGAGAAGACGACACGCAGGCCGTACAAATAATTACATTAAGTACATCAAAAACAAAACCAAACCACATAAAATAAACAACCACACAATCTAAGGTCACATCCAACCACCATGCAATAAAATACATAAAAAAGTTAAAATCTAATTTTATAGCGCTGGGTTAAATTGAATTGTGATTACCGGGTCAAACCGGTCAAATCGGTTTAAAACGATCAGACCGTGGCCGATCCAGTCAGTACCGGTCGGACCGTGGGCGCACCGGTCAGTACCGGTCGGACGGTGGCTCCACCGGTCAGCACCGGTTGGGCCGTGAGGACAGAAAACTATTTTCTTCCCCAATTTTGCCCTAACCCCAGTTTAACATCACCAATTAATTCGTACATCATATGTACACGAAATTTACTAATTTTCAACTTCATATGTAAAATTAGCTAATTTCTATTGAATCATATTCAAATCATATCACTATACAAATTTCACTTTTAATGAAGGTTACGCAGCGAAAATACAAATAAAATTTATGATCAAAGCCCTCCACAGTCGCAGGTTAAGCTCTTGTAACGTGATAAAGGAAGTAACGTTTACCTTGTTGGTTCATGTGATCACAACAAAGAATAGTGTCCTCGTCTCTACCGGTATCCACACCTTAGGATTGGCGATTGAAATATTCTCCACGCCTTGTGCTAGCAACGTAGGAGAAGGAATCGCCGGAATCTTGATCAAATCAAGCGGATCACGCAAAACGAGCAAGAGGTCAAGCCTCTTGGAGCCAATGGGTAGGGGGTGTCGTGCGCCTCTCCATTCTCTCTCATTGCTCTGATTATTTCACTCCATGACAACTCATATGATATAATAGAGGTAGGACTCCCCTTTATAATCAATTACTCCTTAATGATTACAAACTTACCTCAATACTAATTCTGTCCATACACAGATTATTCTTATAGCCTAAGCATGTTCATACACAAATTATTCTTATAGCCTAATCCTGTCCATACACGGATCAGTCCACTTTGTAATTTAGTCCAACTAAATTTGCATGTTGTTTGCGTTTTGATCCTTGATCATTTTAATTGTTAATTAGTCCTACTAATTAACATCCATATCCAGTTTAATCCTTTAGCTGTGTGACCCAGCATGTTTGTATTAAGTTGACAGTAACAATTACATATATTGAGCGGTGTCTAGCAACACATCAATGCTGCCCAATTAATAGAAATAATCAGTGATCTGACAAACCTATGTGACCAATATTACCGTGTTGTATTGTCCCTTTGTCTCTATATCCGGATTGGACACGAGAAATAAATGTCACACTCGTATATCCAATCCATAGTTTCTCGATCCTCAGAATAGACTTATTTGAACAGATAACAACAATATCACATCTTGTTTTATCTGAGTCTGGCTAGACATTCCATAAGCACTATCCCTCGAGTGGCCCGTGGATATTTGCTCCCATTATGTGGGAGGGACAAATCATATCTATGTCACTACCATCTCTCAGCTTGCTTCCTATCATGTCCAAAAATCATCTTTATAGTTACCCAGTTACGGTTTAACACTTGATATTATCAAAACATGGTATTTCAAAACTAGAGTATCTAGTGAATTCAATTCTAAGGGATACAACACCATCGACACTACGAGAAGCACTTGTGACATTAACACAATTCATATGTAGCCTTTTCTTGGTGGGTGAATCCAGTATGCCATTACTCATAATGCATATCCATGTGTTAGACTTGATATCTCCATATCATTCTACCCACATACTAGTCTCCATACATAGTGATTGTCTTATTAATCAATATACTTGACCAGGGATATTTAAGATAAACAACATATATAATCTACAGATCATTATATTAAATATATCCATATATAATAAAATGAATATTTAGCCAATACAAAGTTCACACTAAAACAGATTGCCTCTAGGGCATCTACTCCAACAAAGCTATATTGCTATAGGTCTTCCAAAAGTATTCGGATTTACCGGTCTTCATCGAATACATGTCCTGAAAACATTTGGTTTGAAAGGGGTGAGCTAAAAAGGTCAGTGAGGGGATTACTCCTCTTTTTTAGTAAAAAGCTACCAAAACATCATTTTCGATCATCATTCGACAATAATAAAACTTCAGTAAAAAAGAATGGTCAATATTTCATTTCAATCACTTTCATTTGATTGAGATGCAGTGGGTAACCCTTCGTGATGTATAGGTGATATATCCCCTAACCTACCCGTGTAAGTAGTTGGTAGGCCAGTAATATCTCTGTAATTTGACATGCATGGCTCCATCATAGTAGCACGTCGCCAATTAGTACCCGGCGACGAGGTTTTCTGGATATAACAAGAAAAGTTGTCCAAGCCATCTCGACATTTTATAATTTTTGCAATTTTTAGAAAATCAACTATTAAGATAAAAAAAATATAAAACGTGCCATCGTAACGACAGTTAAAATTATAAATCGTAAATCAGTTTAGGCATTTGATAATAGAGGAGCATGGAAATTACATTTTTAGCTATCGTTTTAATAATAACACAATTTATCTGAAAGCGTAAAAGTACGAGTATTTAAAAGCGAGAGATTAAATGTACTTAATTTTGTAGCAAAGGTAAGATAATTGTTCTTGAAAAAGGCGGATGCGAGTACGTGAATAAAGTTGATGATGCTCAGATTCTATCAGCAATAACTAAGCTCTTTATTAACTAACATTTGATAGCGAACTCACTGTTTTTGGAATGAGATTAATTAGTGGAAGTCGGTTTCTATTTATAGACACAGAGGTGGTAGAAAACGTAAGCATGAAGTAGTAGAATTAGCTCATTACTTTTAAAAAGTAAACCGTCCTTAAGGGGTTTCTCTATAGCAAAGACACGACATCTCCAAAAATGTCATATAATTTTATTGCAAATTTTAAATAAAACTACTCATTTGCATGTTGTATGGTGATAATTTGATACGTGTTTTCCAATAGTAAAATACAAAAGTAAGAGAATTCATCTTCTTTTGTTGTTTATTTGATTATTGTTGTGACACCCCGTATTTGCTAATTTCATGTTTTGTATATTAATTAGTTTATCTTAGTTACACTAAATATTAATTGTAGTTGTGAGAAAATAATTTTCTAGTAAGCGTATATGTTTGTTAAAAATAATAATAAGATATATTATTTAATTTCACTTAGAAATGAAATAAAGTTGTGGATAACTTTGTCAGTTAGTAAAAGTACATTGACAAAAGTGCTAGTAAACTTGGCATTGGGGTCTACTTGAAAATAGACGAAAATATTGAGTGTAAATCTAGAATACTAGAGATTCCTATAAATATCTAACATTATGAAATATTATACCAGTAAAATATAGTGGTATAAAAGATGAGTAGTCATTGTCAATATATGTTGTCCTGTCAAATAAGAGTTGTTAGTGTCAAATGTATGAGTATATTGTAAAAAAGTGTGTTGTCATGAGTTGTCATTGTCAAAAATAAAGATAAAGATATTTTTGCTTTGTAAGAGATGTATTGTCAATATGAGTTGTCATTGTCAAATGACTTGTCTTGTCAATATAGTCAACCCTACTCTAAGATCCTTGGAGGCTAAACATATAATTTTTAAATAATTGTCTTATTTTTTTATTTTGAGGTGATGTGACAGTTTCTTGAAAATTATTCAACCACAGTAGTATAAATAGGAGATGGGTTGTGAAATCCTCCAACCCAAAACTTGTTTTTTTTTTGGTAAACCAAAACTTGTTGTTTTGGTTACTCATCAAAGAGAGAAAGAAGTTAAGAAGAAGAAGGAGAGTTCGAGGTGTTTGAGAGCACACAAGAAAGAAGAGGGAGTACATTCTAAGGCGTCGTTTGGATCATTTCTTTATGGAGACTCTTGGAGCATCGTTTGAGGCATTTTAGTAAGGTCTCCGGATTATTTGGGCATGTCTCTCCGCGTGTACGAACGTTGTGGCACCGTGAGTAAAACTATTATTTTCGCGACAAGTTATATCTTTATCAAATTTATTATTTCGTTAAAATATTACACTTTGTTACTAAATTTGAAATACTTTTGACTCATGTCCTAACAATGACATTTTGATTCTATGACTTTTGAATAATATTTGAAAGTGGTTAAGCGTAACAGTTTGTGCTCTCCTTTATTAAAAAATTACACTTTTAGTATATTATGTGACTTTGCAAACTTGGAAAATAATGTGTGCCAACAATATTATTTAGTTACTTTGAGACGACATTATGCCTTGGGACACTTGAGTATTTGCGGCCCCGCCATCGAGATATAATAGATGGTTTAGGCCCGACCATCGCGGTATAATAGATGGTTTCGGCCCGGTCGCAGGGATGTAATATGCGATGTGCCACAAAGATGGCGTATTTGGACATGTCAAATTCTGTTTGATACAATGGTTACCAAGGACATTAACGGAATCTGAAACTTTTTTATGTGATATGAGAATTTCGGAAATTTGCTTTGTTAGTATGTGACCATTTGGCACTATTCAAAATATGAGCTTAGCCTGGCTTTATTTGATAAACACATTTGTCAATATCAGCATATTTTTTATAAAGAAGTTATTTTGAAATTGAAGGGGAGAAAAGCCCTCGCTGAGATTTGTGCCTCATTTTTCGAACTAAATATTTTTTAGGCGACACATCGCAGGCAGGAAGTTAGAGATTTCAAGGCAGGGTCGTTGGTGAACTTAGCTTCTTTTAATGTTTTAGCTTTGGTTTAGCTACTATCACTCTAGTACGCGATTATGACATGTAATATTTTGGTGGAAACATTTGTAAGACTTGTGGTTATGTGTTATTTGAAGCATAACTTTTGGATTTATTGGCAATTTTGTATTATTTTGAGGTAAACAGTTTTGCTTTGCATTTAGTTTTTTCTCTGATCCACTCAGTGTGGTTGAACCGATAAATTTCCAAAATGACACTTTCAGAACTTTAATCTTTCTGCAAAAAGTTAGTTTTCATAGTTAACCGAACTTTTTTTATTTTATTTATAACTCGCTATCAACAAAATCTACAAGAATTACATTCACTTTTAAAACTTTTATTTTGACTCTGAGAATTCAAACTCGCTTCTGCACTTGAATTTTTTAATTTTAGTTTTTATTACGATTCCTACACGGTTCAAACCACATGAGTTTTGTTCGAGGTCTTGGTGGTCGGGCGGGACCCTCGGTCTCGACTTAATTAATCGGGGTCTGGGAAAGGGGGTCGTGACTGGATGAGAGAGAAAGATAAATTTTATGAAAAGTGTTATCAACATGTAAGAAAATGTGAAAAGAAGTTGAGAAAAATAGGAAATATGATTTGAATTCTTTTGTCGAGCCTACAATTCTCGCCAGGTTTGGCGATTGATTTGCATGTTTTGTATTTTGCATTTTCGAATGTCTCTTCTATTGGAGTCCATTTTTCACCAACTCCTTAAAATTTTGCATAAATATCAATTTGCATTATCTATTTGAGATGTCATAATAAAAGTTAATGAAACAAACACGGTATTTATGTGATTTTAGAAGCCAAGCAAGGAGCTCCATTAGCTATGAAAATTAAAAAGAATCTTCCTTGAATTGGTTTGCAATCTAATAAAATGATATGTACGATCACGCCAAGTTTCCTCTTTCTCAACTTAGTTGTGAAGTTACATCCTTTTATCACAATCAATTTTTTTTTTTGTGGAAGTTAGATTGGGATCATTATTGTGTTTATCCATGTAAAAATATTGATAATAATGGAAAAATAGTAATAATGCATATGTGAAACATTATTAATACACTTTCTCAAACTTTAAGTCTTGACTAGTGATAAAATTTGCATATGTATACGTTGACACGCTTTAAACTGCAAGTGTACAGCCGCCATGTGTAGTAATATCCGGAAATCCGGGTTTATCGAATCCCAAGAGGCTTCTTGTAAACTAGTTATTTTTCTTAACCTTGTGTGGGCAAAGCGTGTTGATTTTGTTTGCTAAATCCTACTAAAAATAAAAGACAAAGATCTCAATTAATCAGGTGAATGACTTCACGATTAACGAAGAATGATTTTTAAGAGTTACTTAATATGTGGACAAGTCCGGATATCTCTACAGGTACACAAGAGAATTCACACCACTTAGGATTTATGTTTTAGTAACACGAATGCGTTCTATTTAGCCAAACGAGCACAATTACTTTGAAGATTCCTCAACCAAAGACTGTATATAAACTCTCGTACCAGATTCCTCTAGCCTACTCAAGTTTAAATACGCATTAAGATCTTGTGTTCTACTCTTAGTTCTTAGCCAACTAGCAAGATTCCTCAACCCTAATTAGAGCTAGTGCACAATTCAAGATCCGGAAATAAACATTGATCCCTCTAACTTTCATAACCTAAATCAATCATATTGCTACGTCCAACAATAAGAAAGAAGGATTAAAATCATAAATCGCACATAACTAAACAAAACACATTCAATTAAGCTTAATAGCATGAAACCAAATCCATAAATCACCAAAACGTGGTGACAAACCCTAGATCCCTACGAGATATCCCGAATTAAGGGTTTAGTTACGATTACACATGATCAAGATACAAAGTTTCATGATCATAAACCAAAAACTAAAGAGAGGGAAGAGAAAAGATCAAACAAAGCGTCTCCCAAGCTCCCCGTAGCTCCAAGCACTTGTCTCCAACTCAACGATACTGAAAAACTATGCCCTAACCCGTTCTAATATGTTTCCATAGTGTTTAGATGAAGTTCCAAGTAATTGCACAAAAACCCCAACGTTTCTGCTACTCCTGTCGCTCTCTTCGCACGAAGAGAATTTGTCTTCGTGCGAAGACTGTTTTTCGTGCGAAAGTCTTCCTATTTTGAGACTGCAAGCATGTTCAAGAAGACTTTCTGAATTTTGGCTAAGTAAAGTCTTCGTGCGAAGACACATTGTCTTCGTGCGAAGACCCTGTAGCTCTAGGATTCTTGTTCGTCTTCAACGATCCAT
Organism: Linanthus parryae; assembly: GCA_023055425.1. NCBI lineage: Eukaryota > Viridiplantae > Streptophyta > Magnoliopsida > Ericales > Polemoniaceae > Linanthus > Linanthus parryae. The sequence continues at coordinate 17,250,311 of JALGPY010000012.1, read as the reverse complement.
AACTTTTCGTCCGATGTCCGTTTTAGCTCTGTGACCCGCCGTTAGAAAGCTCTTCGAGTCTACTCTCAATTGCCACCGATCTCACTTCCATCTTCATTGTAGAATCCAAAATATCCTTAATTTGCTCTAAAACATCCTGGAAAGGCAACTAAGCTTTTTGAAAAGCAAATAAGGATCCGGATTTTGATCCCGAACTCCGATGAATGTGATTTTGGCACCTTTGGATTCCTTTCGCGACGTAGACTTTGATCATGTAGAGAAATTCCCGTTTCCGGACCGTTTCTCGTTTTTCTCAATTATTGCCCAAATTTGGCGAAAACATCCAAAACGTGCCAAATTCGCCTTTCCTTCTATTCCGAAGCTCGTTTCTTCTCTCCAATTGATTCCCGCATGCGTAATTCCTGTAAAACAACAACACGAACACTATCACGGAAATAAAATGTGATAAATTATCAAAATCATACTCAAAACCATTAAGAAACACCCGAATTGTACTTTAAAGCTCAAAAACATCCAAATGTGCATTATCTTCATATTTTGGCTCAAATCTTGTCACATTGCACCGAAACGCACACAAATAACAATATAAAGTGTATATAAGATAACTCTTATTAAGGAGTTATCAAATACCCCCACACTTGCCATTTGCGCGTCCCGAGCAAAGTCTCATCTACTGCATCTAACTGTCTAATAGCCAAACAAACTCAAATGACTCTAACATGACTCAAGACACAAACAATGCAGCAAGATGATGCAAATGCAATTCTAGACTCGATCTTAGAACATAAAACATAAATTACTTTCTTTTCGGGAGATCAGGCAATTTCAATCCACAATAGACCAGTGCTCATGGATGCTGAAAAAGTTAGGCAAGAGGTGTGAATCGCAACTAAACTCGACAACAAGTAATTCCCCATAGTTAGTATAGTAAGATTAACTTTAATATAAAGAACAGCATACCTCTTCATGTGTGCTGATAAAAATAAGAGGCTAACCAAGGCTAAGCCGCATTCATAGTCCGAGCTCCTATTCCGCTAATGGTCAAATATGATGAGGCTTAAGGACAAAAAGGACATAACTTGTATGAAGCAAAAATTCTAAAGCGTCACATAAGCTCACCAAACCCCATATCTCACACACCCTCACCCTGATGATAGGAATCCACAACCCGAATCTCACCGACTCCGGCCCTCAATCCCCTCAAACCCCGGTACCATGTCATTCTCGTGGCCACCAAAGAAAATAATGTGTAAAAATCATCTTTGTCTTCAATCCGGAACTAAGAACTTTCACCACTCGATTTTCAATAAACACAATTTTATTTCTTTCTCTCCTTTTTTTCTCTCTTTTCTTTTTTTTTTCTATATTTTTTTTTTTTGTATTTTTTTTTTTCCTTTCTCTCAATCAAATATCAATACGATCAAATAAATCTGAGTGGTCCTCCTTCCAGAATCAAGCAATAATAATCATGCTATGGGGAGGGAATAGACGAACCGATGAATGAGTATCACGAATAAAATTCATCTCCCCCTAACTCAATAAAATACACGGTGTCACCAAACAAAGCTGCAAGCCAATCAAAGCACGTGTGTGGAGGTGGAGTCGTCAAAAGCACAATCTCTATGTCCGTAGTCAAATGTCGACACCCCCACACTAGAATATTGTCATGTCCCCTCTCAAGTAGTCAAACAAGATATGTCATGTGCCTCATCCAACCGAACCTCCTACACCGAAATGATAGAAATCCAGTACCTAGCACATTCCACCAATTAAGTACAACCAACCCATTTGGTGCGGATTAGCCGTCACACACTCAGGCTCTCCACTACTGTGTCCATGGTGTAATGACATGGAACACCGCCACGCCTTAGTGTGCAAGTCAACTCACTCACCCTCGCATCCCCTCGTAGATATCAAATGAAGCACATGCGATATGTAGAACTCACACAAATATGTAATGAAGCACTCCCTCAACTAACCCCCCTCAACTACTGCTCCCTCGTGACGCTCTAGAAAGGTGATTCTAAACGATATATGATGAAGGCCAAGAATCGTCTCCCTAGGTCAAAGAGGCTAACAATGAATCCAAGGATCAGTTATGGTATACTAGTGGTCCTACAAAGTAAGATCTAAAGAGCAGTGAGTGCTCTAATACACATCCTCGCACAGCTGTTCTGTGTGCCACTACGAGGCGGGCTGGCGACTACCTAAGACGGACAACATGAACGTTCGACTTGTTTAGCAAACACCAAGCTCAACTCTTTTAAGAGAAAAACAGCTCACACTTTAGCTTTTAAAGTTTAATTTGGTTTGAAAATAGGTAGGCATTCCCGTAATGAGATTCTCTCTATACTTACTAGGGGGAACTAAAAATGTCACTCTCAGTCAAAATTCACACCGTATGCCTAAAGTCTTCACATCTCGCTAAATCAACCAAGTCTAAGCTTCTCTCAATTGCCTTTTCTCAAAATTTTCAATTTTCTATTTTTTATGGATATTCTATTTTTTTCATTTTTTTTAAAAAGATCCTAACTCCATATGCAAGGCTTTGACTCGAAAAAAGTTGACTCTACACAATTTACTTTGTTGGTGGGTAGACTCCATTATTTAAAAGTGCAAACAATATCTACATCTATACTACACAATACGGCACTATAAGTAAAAAAACACAACATAAACCAATATACTGACTCACAATACAATCTAAACACATCCTACATGTAACTGGATATGCAAGACACTATGGCTAGCAAACAGATAAATCACCCCCACACTGAATGCTTCGTTGTCCTCAACGAATTTAGAGAGTATGCAAGAAGACTCAGCAATCAATGTGTAGGCCAGTAGATGAGATGGAGCATGACATACTTATATAAAAGAAACACAAAATTTAGCAAGAGAAAAAGATACTCACAACCACCTCAAGGGTCGGGAAGAAATCACGCCAAGCAGTCCCCGAGCACAATAGTGGTGCCACCATGCTCCTATACAGTCAATGTGTACTCGCACACCGGGGTCGACTGCCCTCCTCTACTAAAATCCATGTCTGAAGAATCCCCAACTCGCATGCACGAGTCCATGTGAAGGTCGTGTGTGCCATGGCACACCGGGGTATACTCTCCCATATCCTGCTCAAATATGTCACTTGGAAACAATTGTCAGTCCCTCTCTCTCTCATCTCTCCACAATAAAGAAACAAAACACACGCAACTGTATTAAAAACTAACTCCCTAAATTAACGCAATAAGTAGGTTGGGTTGCCTCCCAACAAGCGCCGTGTAATTTAAGGTCGACGACCCGACCCAATTACCTCAAATAATGTTAAGGAGGTCTAGCACGCGGTGCCTCCTCCTTCAATTTCTTGCCCTTAATTTTCTGCACCACATCATGCGCACACACCAAATTTGGCTTCTTTTCTGATTTGGGTGGATCGGGCTGCAACACTGTCGGTAACCCAAGAGAAGGATCCACACTATCTTCTCTGAACTTGATCATAGCCAACTTATTCTTCCCCTTGCCCGGAACAAATACCTTGAACACCAGTGATGAATCTAGAGCCTTAATAGTCAACTCCTCAGTCTCTATATCCACATTTGCGCGCATTGTCTTCAAAAGCGGTCTTCCAACGATAAGTGGAACATCGCGATCCTCCTTGATATCCACTATCACAAAGTCAGCTGGAAATAAAAATGCACCCACTTTAACCAGCAAGTTCTCGATTACCCCCTTTGCTGTAACAATTGAATTGTCTGCCAATTGCAGACCCATCTTCACTGGGGTTGGCGCACCAATGCCCAATCTCTGGAATAGGGACAATGGGGTGAGATTAATACTTGCGCCCAGATCACAAAGACCATGCGTATGATATCCACCCCCGAGAGTGCAGCCTAGAATGACACTACCTGGATCTATCATCTTGGGAATGTCTCTCTGAATCACTGTACTACATGTCTCTGTCAACTTTACCGTAGCATAAGGGTCTATGCTCTTCCTGCCCCATAAGATATCCTTCAAGAACTTCTTGTACTTGGTCATTTGAGCAAGTGCTTCCACTAATGGAATTTTTGTATGCAGCTGCTTGAATATGTTCAGAAATTTTCCAAAGTGTTCCTCACCATCCTTCTTTATTGCCGCCGGATATGGTATTCGTGGCTCATAAGTGTCCGGATTTGGAGTGTTCTTGGACTCTTCTTTCTTCTCAACAGTGTCCTTTGATTGAGGACTCACGGATTTGGGAAAATCCTCACCCAATTCCTTATATGTGGCCTTTGTAGCTTCAGCTCTCGCATGGCTAGGATATGGCGGATCCTGAGTAATGCCACTGCGAGTAGTAATAGCTTTGAGCTGCTCAGTAGGAGGAATGGTATTAGAAGGAAGCATACCTGGTGGAAATTTAGCATTCTGATTGGCAATCTGCCCAATCTGAGTCTCGTGGCTCATAAGTGTGGCTTGCATAGAGACAATCGTGCTCTCCATCATGTCTTGATTAGCAATCAACTTTCTCAATAACGCGTTTTTCTCTTGCTCTTCTTGTTGTGGAGCCTGCTTCTGTGCCTGGTATGACGTACTTGGCTGATGACCCGGTGCATATAACTCACTGTTAGGGTTGGCATAGCTAAAGTTGGGGTGTTTGCGGTTGTTGGGATGATAAGTGTTAGTCCACTGCTGTTGTCGTGGTGGACCAATGTAATTCACATCTTCAATGGAGCCATATCCCTGATTCTCATCCGCGAGTAACTCACCCATGGGCTTCACCTGTGATGGAGATTGCATGCCGTGAAATGCTGAGGTCATGGATTCCAGCTTTTGCTCCATAGACTCAATTTTGTTGACCAAAGCAGCATCCCCAGGTCTGGAATACCTACGAGTATCATACCTCGTGGTGTCTCTCTTGGCCACGTTGTTCAGAAGATCCTGAGCTCGCTGTGCTCCAAGTCCCATAAAGTTACCCCCGCTAGCATATCTAACTGATCAGCTGTCTCCTTGTGTAATGCACTGTAGAAATAATGGAGGAGCTTGTGCCATGGCTCCCCATGATTCGGACATCTACGGTCCTCCAAGCATCTCCCAATGAGCTGTCTTCTTCCTGAGTGAAGTTTGCAATCTCGGCCATCTGCTGAGCGACTCTGGATGGTGGTAAATACTTCCTCAGAAACTCATGACAACAATTCGCCCATGTCACTATGCTCCCAGCTGGCAGTTCCATAAGCCACTTCTTGGCTTTTCTAGATAAGGAGAAGGGAAACAGTAATAGCTTAACTATTTCATCTGGAACTCGTTGGTCGTGCAGGGTTGATGTGATTTGCTCAAATACAAGTAGATGGTGGTTGGGATCATCTCTTGGAGCTCCGTTGAATGCGCACTCGTCACGAACCATATTAATCATATACTGGCTAAGCTCGAAGTGTTGTGCATTGATCTGTGGCCTGACAATGGTAGGTTGGTAACATGCGGGGGTAGTCCTGAAATAATCCACCATAGGGCGTTCTTCGATCTCGGCATTGTTCACCTGTGCCACCACATCCTGTGCATTATTCCCCCCATTATTATTGTTTCCCCCATTGTTGTTATTACCTCCATCATTCCGCACTTGTACTCCCACACCAAGACGTGGCTGTGGATTTGGAGGGTTCAATCGTGCCATAGAAGCTTGCACCTCGGTCAACTGAGCTCTGAGCTCCTCAGCTTCCCGAGCTCTATTTGCTGCATCTTCCACAGCTGCAACTCTAGCTGCTTCCGCATCCTGCATACCCTTGCGGATCCTCTCAAACTCAGCTCTAGTTTCAGCATCCATGGTAACTGAGCTTGAATTCCTCTTGTCTCTACGCTGTGCTCGTAACAGGGATTTCGGGTCTTCAAGTGTAGGATGCAAAGTCTCGTCTCTAGAACGGGACATGCACCGTACAACCTAACCTGAAATCAGAGATTACGCAAAACGTAGGTGAGTAATAGATATAAACAAAAAGTAAAATCCCTAAGGCTAGGAATTATAACTAGTTTAGCCGAAGTCCCCGGCAGCGGCGCCAAAAACTTGACACGATTCAAAATGCAAGTGTACAGCCGTCGTGTGTAGTAATATCCGGAAATCCGGGTTTATCGAATCCCAAGAGACTTCTTGTAAACTAGTTATTTTTCTTAACCTTGTATGGGCAAAGCGCGTTGATTTTTTTTTGCTAAATCCTACTAAAAATAAAAGACAAAGATCTCAATTAATCAGGTGAATGACTTCACGATTAACGAAGAATGATTTTTAAGAGTTACTTAATATGTGGACAAGTCCGGATATCTCTACAGGTACACAAGAGAATTCACACCACTTAGGATTTATGTTTTAGTAACACGAATGCGTTCTATTTAGCCAAACGAGCACAATTACTTTGAAGATTCCTCAACCAAAGACTGTATTTAAACTCTCGTACCAGATTCCTCTAGCCTACTCAAGTTTAAATACGCATTAAGCTCTTGTGTTCTACTCTTAGTTCTTAGCCAACTAGCAAGATTCATCAACCCTAGATACAGCTAGTGCACGATTCAAGTTCCGGAAATAAACATTGATCCCTCTAACGTTCATAACCTAAATCAATCCTATTGCTACGTCTAACAATAAGAAAGAAGGATTAAAATCATAAAGCGCACATAACTAAACAAAACACATTCAATTAAGCTTAATAGCATGAAATCAAATCCATAAATCACCAAAACATGGTGTCAAACCCTAGCTCCCTACGAGATATCCCGAATTAAGGATTTAGCTACGATTACACATGATTAAGATACAAAGTTTCATGATCATAAACCAAAAACTAGAGAGAGGGAAGAGAAAAGATCAAACAAAGCGTCTCCCAAGCTCCCCGTAGCTCCAAGCACTTGTCTCCCTTTCAAAGATACTGAAAAATTATGCCCTAACCCGTTCTAATAGGTTTCCATAGTGTTTAGATGAAGTTACAAGTAATTTCACAAAAGCCCCAACGTTTTTGTTGCTTCTGCCGTTCTCTTCGCACGAAGAGAATTTGTCTTCGTGCGAAGATTGTTCTTCTTCGTGCGAAAGTCTGCCTATTTTGAGACTGCAAGCACGTTCAAGAAGACTTTCTGAATTTTGGCTAAGTAAAGTCTTCGTGCGAAGACACATTGTCTTCGTGCGAAGACCTTGTAGTTCCAGGATTCTTGTTCGTCTTCAACGGTCCATAACTTTTTCGTCCGATGTCCGTTTTAGCTCCGTGACCTGCCGTTAGAAAGCTCTTCGAGTCTACTCTCAGTTGCGATCGATCTCACTTCCATATTCATTGTAGAATCCAAAATATCCTCAAAATATCATTAATTTTCTCTAAAACATCCTGCAAAGGCAACTAAGCTTTTTGAAAAGCAAATAAGGACCCGAATTTTGATCCCGAACTCCGATGAATGTGATTTTTGCACCTTTGGATTCCTTTCGCGACGTAGAATTTGCTCATGTAGAGAAATTTTCGTTTCCGGACCGTTTTCTTGTTTTTCTCAATTATTGCCCAAATTTGGCGAAAACATCCAACACGTGCCAAATTTGCCTTTTCTTCTATTCCGAATCTCATTTCTTCTCTCCAATTGATTCCCGCATGCGTAATTCCTGTCAAACAACAATGCGAACACTAAAGCGAAAAATAAGATGTGATAAATTATCAAAATCATACTCAAAACCAATAAGAAATGCCCGGATTGTACTTTAAAGCTCAAAAACATCCAAATGTGCATTATCTTCATATTTTGGCCCAAATCTTGTCACTTTGCACCGAAACGCACACAAATAACAATATAAAGTGTATATAAGATAACTCTTATTAAGGAGTTATCATACATCCCAACAACTTACGAGAGATTTAGCTATGACCAATGAAGCTTAATGATTAATCAACGTTTCATGATACTCATAGCATATATTCAGCCATATACATCTCAAATATAAAATAACGGTAAATTCGTATTTAGTTCCTCTAAAAAATGTTATTTTCTTTACTGTACATGGTATTGATAACTCGTTAATAAGAGTTATCCTCCGTACATTCTACATTTTTTGTGTGCGTTTCAAAACGAAGTGATGAATTATGGAATTATTTGAAGACAAAATGTGTTTCGGATGTTTTTGAACTTAAACTTATAATCAAGGCGTTTCTTATAAGTTTTGAGTATGATTTCAATGATTTATCACATTTGATCTTCGCGTTAGTGTTCGTGTTATTGACAGGAATTACGTATGCGGGAATCAATCGGATGGAAGAAACGAGATTGGGAATAGAAGAAAAGCAAAAACGATGCAAAACCAACTAAGGAAATATCGGAGCTGCAGGATGTCTTCGTAGGAAGGCAATTGTCTTCGGACAAAGACAATGTCTTAGCTAAATTTTCAGAAAAGAAGAAAGTCTTCCTAGAATAGCTGGCTGTCTCAAAGTAGGAAGGTCTTCCTACGAAGAAAAAAATCTCTTCCTACGAAGAAAATTTATCTTCCTACGAAGACATAGTGCAGAGGCGGCAAAAAACTAAGGAAACAGTGCCTAAAGATTTCTTAATTGACCCGAGACTCTTAGAGAACGTATATTACACATATTAGGTTATATTTGAGAAGGGAGACGCAGAGAACAAGTTTGGAGAGAACAATTGGAGCCAGAGTTCGTCGTGGAAGCGAGAATTCTACCGTTAGATCTCTTCTCTCTTAACTTTTTATCGTTTTGTCTCATGATCATGAAAACTCTTGTAATTATGATCATGAGCAGTATTTAAGTACCTAATATCGGAATTTCTCAACGGTAGCTAGGGTTTGATTCCGTTTTTGGCGATATTGAGCTTGATTCATGTTTTGCTTAAACTTGATTGACGATGAATGGTTGTGTTATATATAATTCTTGTTCTTAATAAATCTTTGTGTAGTTTGATCGCCTATATGAAGTTCATAGGTAATTGATTAGTGAAAGCAACGAATTGTCCGGATAATTGAATTAAGCACGTAGTCACAGGTTAGAGAAATCAACCACAGACTATGAACATTGAGTAGAATTAGACGATCTTAATACATGTTTTTAGGGAAAATTAAGAACTTGATAACTCGCTTCTAGTTCAACCTAAGCATTGGAATCCCACTTGGTAACTCGGTGAGTAGTGTTGCTTGTTTCGCAAATTAAATCATCATCATTGTTTCAGAACATAATTTGTTAACAGTTGATACCTAGCAAACCTTGAGAAAATCCTGATGCTCGTCTCATATTAATCTGAATTATCATAATTAGTTCGTTCTTTCCATTTTAAGTTTAGTAAACAAATCAATTACTTGCCCACATTAGAGTTAATCGTCATAATCAAGTCATGACAAGTCCTCTGGGATCCGACAACCCTACTTTCCACATTATTACTAGAACAATAACCATACACTTGCGAAAATCGTGTCAGGTACCATTATACAATGTAAAACATGGGATTCTTAACCATGGACCCAAATTGTATGGCTCCATTTTCTTTCTTTTAATAGACACACACACATATATGTATGTATGTATGTATATATATATGTGTGTGTATGATAAGTCTTAATATTAAATTAAGTTACGATCATGATAGTAATTACACACACGGCATACTACACAAATTACCCGTTAGCCCATGATAGATGTTACAAGTATCACACCTAATATATCGTGTATCACATAGGAACTAACACATGCAACATCTAGCAATTCATGCACATACTTGCTTTCATAAACTATCTCAAATCTATAATTATCTTTTATGAAACACAATTCTAAAATACATAACTCTATTCTTCACTACGGGAGCAATATTTATCCCACGGATAGCAAGAAAGATTATCACAACTAATAACTTGTGTGAAGCATATAACGCGTCTCGTGGCGGGAAGGAAAGGACATGGGTGAGTGGGACTAATAAGACTGACTTAGATTACCCATAAACCTATCGGTTTGTCCAATTTTAATTGGTTATAAACCATTATATTGAGAAACACTAGTTTAAACAACAAATTTATTTGTAATATACCACATAATTCTAATTAACTTTTCTAAATAAACTCTTCATAATAAAAATATATATAGTAGACGGTGTACTTGTGTACAAAATTTATCAAAAGTGAAATAAAACGATTAGATACTTAAAGATTAAATAAACAAGTGTTATTTAATAGATACTTACTTTCAAGATTGCTAGTTTTTACGAGAGAATACAATATTCATAAAGGAAATAAAAACAATTCTTGTAACTATTTCAAATCTAAAATTATCGAAGGAGGGAACACGTTAAATTTTGAAGAATTTATTTATTAATTTTCTAATTTATTTTATTCTAGTAGCAATAATATTTAGTTAACAATTTTATTTAATAATAAATGAATATCATAATACAAATACTTGAATATAACTATTTAAACAAAGCCGAATTTAAATATTTAGTAAATAAACGCGATGTACTTTAACTTACTTGTTTTTCAATAGAAACAAATGTTAGTTTAATTTATAACACTTATTTCCTATAAAATGTCAACACGCAAATTGCATCTATGAAACTATAAGTTTTAGAATAGAATTTAAATCTAAATTTCTTATTTTTAATTTGATATCTATATATTCAGCTTGTGTAAACAATAAGTGGCTTCCCCAAGTTATGCAAATAATAGAAAACAACTACCCCACTATACAATAGCAGTTTCACATGCAACAAAGTCTACCCTCTAAGTTTTAGATGGCACACTAATTACCCCCAAGTTCACAATTACTCTCAAAACATCATCTTCTTCACCCATCAATTCTCAAATCCGATTATAGCTAAGCAGGTTGTATTTTGATTGTCTACAACGATTAACCAGGGGATTTAGAGTGTACCCACACCAAAATTTGCAAAAAACGGTGGAGAAATGGGTCGTTCCGAGCTTCTCGACGATATGGCCGGTGGTGGTGTTCGTCGGTGATGTTCTCGGAGTCCTTGGCTAAGGATGAGACCTCTAGGAGTCTCCTTGGACCTTCGGGAGACTAGTGGGAGAGAGCTTGGAGGAAGGGTAGCGCCGGATTCTTCGGGTCCGAGGTCTTCGCCGGCGTTAATGGTGATGGCGGCGTCGACAGTTGAGGCTGCATCCCTCCTATGTTTCTATTTCATTCCCACCGCAGTTCTAGACAAAGAAGGCTTGGCATAGGAGGGGGAAGGCAGACTCACCTAGTGTTATCAGTACTCTTAGTACCTAAGACTCTTAGACTGTTTGCAATTTGTTTAATAACATTTTAAGATGATGTGTCAGACTGTTGACATATGTAATATATAACTATGACTGTATTTATTATTTAATTCCGCTACTCACAGTGGCAGCCTTCCGACCCCTCCACTCCAGAATTTGGGGTTGTCACAAACTTGATTTGCGATCCAGAATGTGGAGAAGAAATCTTTGTTGGTGAACTGGAAGAACTTCCAGATTTGCCTATTTGATTTGGCATTAGACCAGCTTTCTACAAAGGAGGGTTGGAAGTCCCATTCTTAATCAAATTCAGAGGTTCACGAGCAACCGTCTGTTGTTCTTGAGAAGAAGAGATGATTTTTTTCCCTATTCCACCACTTGGTTCTATTAAATGGGTTGAGCACTCTCCGAGCACGTGAGAAAGAGTAAAACCGAAGTGGTTTATCTATATACGCCCGGGAGATTGCAAGCAGCCTTTCGCGGTCTACCACCAAGATACGAGAATTCCGACAGTGGGTGTAGAAAACAAGAGGTTCCGGAGGAGCACAAAGAAGTCGCCCACGCTTGGCCGAACGCGATGAATCAATGAAATCTTCCTTGTATAGGCTCTCGACAGAAGGTTCTCTAAATCTCCGTCTAAGTACATGATCAAGACACATAAGATGCGCCATATGAGATGGGGACAGGTTTGGCCGGCCAGTTTCTCTCACTACTTAAACAGAGATCAGAGCAGGGCCTATGATTTATATAATGTTGTCTAATTCTCTGAATTTAAATACTACAAAGTGGAGGTTAAAAAAATAAATACTTCAAAGTGAGGTAACACTTCTCACTAAGTGAAAAAAAACACTAAGTGCATGTTTGGTATCCCAGATTTTAATCCAATTGGATTAAAATCGACCCATTTTCAACAATCTCGTTTGTTATGCCAGCAGATTTTAATCTGATAATCTGCAGATTAAAATAATCTGTGTGCAATTGTAGAATCTCCAAAATTGGGGATTATGCAGCTTAAAATCTCTAGAAAATTAATTTTGTCTTTTTTTTACATTAGCATGATCACATTTCAGTTACCAATATGTGTATTCAATTACTTGACTTTAGAGCTCTTTATATATTGTTAAATTGATCAAGTTAGTGATCTATAATTTCAGCTCATACCAAACAGATTGTGATTCTCAATTAAGTTGGATTTTCTTTTCAGATTATTTTCAGCTGATTATTGAGATTTTAAGTTGGTACCAAACAGGCTCTAAGTTTCCTCAGAAAAAACAAAAACACTAAGTGAACCGACGGTAGTCCAAATATCTCCAGCCAGTTCAACACCCAAATTTTTAGAACCAGCGAGGAAGGTCGGCTCATTCACTGCCACTGCCATTTCTGCCAGAATTCGCAGCCCTTTGCCGCTCCATAGCCACCGGACCTCGAAGACATCTTGCCCTAATTCCTCTCTCACAATGACGGCAGACATGGCTCCTCCACCTCCGAGAGACCCCAACCCTTCCTCCTCCGGCGAACCCCAAACCCTAGCCGAACCGTCGCCTTCTCAACCCGCAACAAATTCAATGCCTCCTCCTCCACCTCCTAAAGCTACTAAACCCCATGAATTGGACTCCGCCGATTCCCAAAAAGACACCCTTCAAAAACCCCAATCAATACCTAATCACGACGAACCAGAACAAGAACCAGAACCTACGATTGAGAAGAGTGATGATCAGCCTAAACAAGAGCAGCAACGCCCGAGTACTACAGTTCCTTATACGATTCCTGACTGGAGTGGACCTCCCAGTCATAATTATACATTGGAAGTTCTCAAAGAAGGGTCCATCATTGATCAACTCAACGTGTGAGTGTTCACATTGCTATGATTTATCAAACCCTCTGGTGTTTTTTTTGAATATGGGACTATTTTTATTGGGTTTTGTTTGTTGTTGGTATATTAAATGCATTGTGATTTGGGTTTGTGTGATTAGGCATGAAAAGGGTGCTTACATGTTTGGGCGAGTAGACCTCTGTGACTTCATGCTCGAGCATCCGACGGTTTCTCGCTTTCATGCTGGTATGTCCTCTTCTCCTTTCATTGTCTCCGCCGCGTAAAGACTTGTGATTATGCAACATTGTTGTTTCTTGTTTCGTACTGAGATTCTGTTATTATACTGAAAACTTTGACACTGGTGGGTCTGGTAACTCGTACTAAATGCCCTTTAATAAGCCAGGATGGCGGGATTACTGAACATGCTTACCTTTGGGCATGCCTCTTTTAGTATCTCGCTTGCTTTTACATCCAAAAGATTAGTAGAGCATGTGGTTGTTGTCCTCTTTTCTTACTTTGGCAATGGTAAGATTAGTAGAGCAGGTGGATATTTCTCAGGCAGAGTTATTCACAAACTACAATTGTACAAACTCATTTTGATGTGATTGAGCTTAGACATATGTACTACTCTGGCAATGGGATTTGTTTCAGCTTCTCGCTTTATAGTAGATTATTTAAAAGCGTTAGAGAAGTCAAGTTTGTCTTGTGGGTTAAGGTATGGTTGTTGGGTTCGAAAGAAGGTGGCGGTGAAGCTAGATAGATTATATTGCACACTTTTGAGGGCGAGCAGATGGTTATTCTTGTTGGAAGAAGTGGGAAATTCTGGTTTATGTACCCAAGTCTCTAAACTCTTGATATAGTGAATAAAGAGGTTATGCAATGGTCTGCAAGCCATTGACTGTGTTTGATTCTATAATTGAAGAGGAGGCTGAGATTTCTGAGATGTTACCGTTTGGGGTTCCAGTCATTTAGTAGATGGAAGTATTTTTGGCTTTGAGACATGTGTTTTTGAGGGAAGAGAGAAGGGGGGGGGGGTGTTGCATGTGATGACTTTGAAGGCACTTTTAAGGCCATTGAGAGATCTGAAAGACCCATTCGTTATCTATGATGGGTAAACACTAGTCTCTGAGGTGAAGGGTTTAGGGTTACATATAGTATCTGTTACTTGTCCTTGGTCAGTAGGTGGATTTTAAGTGGCCTGATTTAGTTTTAATTAATAAGAAACACCTTATGAAGTAGAACAAAAGAATACCAAAAAATGAGACCAACTTACGACTTCAAGAAACTACTATTTGCTTCATAATTCACGGAAGACGCACATCTCTTTAATTTTCCATCCAATTTTGATGAACAAGCCTTAGCCATAGCTGTGTGAATCTTTCTGGAGCTTCTATCATCTTGAATAGGCTGGAAGAGTCTCTTAGCATGTAGCTCCTGGCCATGATAAGATGAGCCCCAAAATTTCTCAAGATCCCACTTATTATCAGCATTCGAGGCAAAGAAGCCAGCTGACTACTCTTAACAACATCAAGGTAAGTTGCAGCATCTTGTGACTCCACTGCATAGTTGTCAAATCGGGATTCAGATAGTGAATCGAAATACACCTTCACTGAATCGTAAATCGAATCGAATCGTGAATCGTAAAGATTCAGCTTGCAATAATTTTATGTAGATATAATAAAATATTTCACAAAGCTATAACATTATTGAACAAAATATTCATTTATACAAAAGGAAAGCTCAAATTATTGGAAACTCGCATCCATAATTAGTGAGTAGGAGTTTCACACATCTAAAAGATGAAGAGTATCTAGATATAGATAGGCATGTGGAGCAAGGAACTCTACAAGATGCCAAGGAGATAGAAAATAATAGAAAACTATCTTGAGAAAAATGCTCTCGTAATTTCAAACAAATGCATGTTGCAAAATAGACATAAATGTAAGAAGTAATGAAGAAAGTATGATTTCTTAGACTGATGCTGCAACTCAATTAGACCTTCAGATGAATCGAAGGTGAACCGTAGAATCGGTCTGAACCGCAACTGAATCGTAAGATTCGGACTCTTGAATCGGGATTCAAATAATTTTTTGGCCATTAAAGATTCACTAAGGGATTCGCATTGTTTCATGGGTGAATCGAATCGAATCGAATCCTAGGATACGAATCGTGAATCGTAAGATTTTGACAACTATGCTCCACTGTACTGTCAGAACTGGGACCCTCCCGTACCCTCTCTTGATCCACCATTACCCACTACTGGTTATAATTAACCTCATCGTCATCCCTAGTCGGCACTTCACAATTAGAAACATCACAAAGCTCCTTGCTCGAGCTAAGAAAACTAAAATAACAGACTTGAGAATCAACTTCTTCCACCAACGCCAACGCTTTGCTGTCAAGCAACCCTGAGGAGAACTGCAAACTCGGAAAACTATTGCAAATCGGTATGACAAAGTTAACTGAAGTTCGGCGAAGATTTTGAGGCTCAAGACTACTACAAAGCATAATGCTCCAATTGAACAAGAATCGAATCCTCCTTGGATCATCTTAGTCATTGATTTATGGACAACACTGATCCAAGAATCTGTTCTCTTTTCAGCGGAGCTCTTTTATACTCTGTAGCTCGAATATTCTGCTGAAACAGCGGCTGCGGGGGAAGAGGCGAAATATGACGACGATGATTAACTTGAAGAACATGTTTGGTCCTTCCACAACTAGGAGGCAACCAAAGAAGATCCTTGACTGCCACGAAGTGTCTGCTTCTGATCTGAACAGAAGGTGACAAAGCACGCGCTGAAAGATTTTTCCAATAAAGATTTCAGAAACCGTGAAGCGTCCTCTGTGTAGCAAAGACTAACGAAAACACATCTCAATTCAAAGGAAAAGGCTTCGCACCTGACTTCTTACCCCCACCGCGTCACAGCCCACTCCTGCACTCCTACTGATCCATCATTACTTTAAACAACACGACCAAGCACATCTCCAGGAGAAAATAAATGCCTCTTCTGTAGATGCTAGAACCGTTGTCAGGGCTGCACCAACTTGGAAGGATCTAGAACCATGAGTCTTCGCCTCACAACAAACGCGAAAAAAATCAGTCAAACATGTACGGACAGGGAATCAACTAAGACCCTTTCCAATTTCCGGTGTCAAAGTCTTCCACCTCTTTCTTTACAACCACTAGCTACAGCCATACTTCCACCCACTCCATTTGGCAACAGACAAAATTCAACACCCATAGACGGGCATTTGTTTCCAAAGCTGGTAACCCATAGTCTTGACCAACGACCATGGAGAAGCCTCTTGCACTGCACTCGCTAACTACTACTAAATGGGATCCAACCTACCCACAAAGACCTCTTGACAGAAGAGTAGAGATAGAGATATGAGAACATATAACTCCATACACTACTCCCGAAAGACCTCTTCGTTTCAGGACTTGCGCTGCTGCTGCGCCAACATACCTCAAACACATAAGACCAGACCCAACCACAGAACAACATCCGTCTCAGAAAACCAATACAAAAAACCAGTGAACAAATGAAAACTGCAGAAATGCCACGCAGACCCTTGAATGCTGGGAAGCACAAGATCTGAACACACCGGCCCTGCAAAATGCCAGCGAGAACAAGAACTGGACAACAGCGTGACTTCAGTGAACCCACAAGCAGCCTGAGAACAACCTCAGATCCAAAATCGGATCTAGAGGGCCGCTGCTACACCTAAGCTACTGACGGAGAAGCCATGTCCCAATGTCAGACTGAAAAACGGATCTGAAAGACCGCTGCCTGACTGCAGGCTACTGACGAGAAAAGCAATACTGTACGTAAGCCTGGACCGGGATGACGCAGAAGACGGCGGCAAAGGCCGGCGACTCCCTCAGGAACTTTGGTGTCGTCAATGGCAGGTGAGGGATGTGAATCCCTCAGGAAGCCTTGCAGTCGAAACCGTCACTATTTTCACCTCGATTGTTCTTTGATTTTCCCTTAAACTCTCAAGGAATCAATTTTTGGTAATGCATTAGCTCTTTCAGTGTAGAAACTGGTTAGGAGATTTGACTGTGACCAGAACTCATTTTACATGATCACGTGAGAAGGGAACCCTCATTTTTACAGTATGTAGACTTCAATTGTAGGAGTCATTCATTTTAGTTGCTTCTTCTATTTTCCCAGGCTTTATGCGGAAAATCTTTATCAACTAACTGTGGAAGCATGTGATGGTCGTATCAATTCACGTTAAGATTTGGTGGGACAGGTACTCGTTTGAGGGTCGCTAGTGTTGACTAGGAAGCTGAAGGGTTGGATATGGTTCACACTTTGCAGTGTTATGTATTCAAGGTTTGATGGTTCAAAAGGAATCTTCTATAGCTGTTACTATATCTGGTTCAGATTGTAACTTCTTATAACCTTCAAAATAGTACAAGACAGAGTTACCTATAAAATAAAAATTAATTTCCTAAAAAGAACTCAAATAACATTTAGCTAGTTTAGAACACAATTAGCCGGGTCTATCACATTTGGCAAGTACCTTTTGGTACTAATAAGTTAAAATGTCACTGTCCCATTAACATAGACTACCTACAGTCCCTTGGATAGAGACTGGAGTTATGCATTTCTTAACGAGTGCAACATGTTGTTACAATCATTCAAAGATCAAATGGTTGATATTTGTCCCGGATGTGTGGATTGTGGTATTATCCTGTCTTTAATTCTAGAAGATCATTGTGTTCTTCTTCTCTTTGCAGTGTATGATAATTTTTATCATGTTGTTTGACGTGTAAGTTATTATTTCGTAGTTCTACAGTTCAAGAGAAGTGGAAATGCTTTTCTCTATGATCTTGGTAGTACTCATGGAAGCTTTGTGAACAAGAATCAGGTAACCTTCTCTTTTATATCAAGCTGGCATATTTTCAAATATTCATCAATGTTTTCTATCCTTGGATGAACTTGATATTGGCGGCCATATATTGTGATGTAGTTATCTTAACCTTCAGGAGCTTTTTTTTCTGTTGATGTTTAGGCCCCTAAACGTAGAATTACCATTGTAGTACTTTCTTTGTCACCACTTTTTGTTATTTCGTTAGAACTTAGAAGTCTCATTAAGCCACTGAAATAGCTATAAAGGTGATGAAGACCCAAATAATTGAAACTTTAAACAATAACAAAACTCACCCCAATTACATAGAGTAGAAGAAGAATATGTAGAAAGAATAGAACGTTACAGAAGAACACAAAGTAGAAGAATAATAGATAGACCTAACTAACTTGCGTAGCAAGGCGCCCCTCCCAAACCAAGATTCCAAAAACAGCCTACGTTTCTCTCTGTTTATACATGAATAATGCTAGTAATAGCATGAATTATCCCTCTAAATTCATTAGTTAACGTGGGGACTGGATCCTCTTTTGCACTTTAACCCTGGAGTTCTATCAATGCCGCCCCTTTGTGAGATCCACCTTGTCCTCAAGGTGCATGAATGGCAATTCAGGAATGAACTCATAGGCTCTTTCCAGTGGTCTTACCCCGTTCACCACACAAGCTTTGAGCTAATGATAGTGACCTCGGGCAACTGTCTTGAACGCGGAACTACAAAGAAAAATATGTGGAAATGTTGGTAGAAGATCCTAAACCTGCATATTAACTGCCATTGAGCTGCAATTTCCATAGGCAGAGTCTTTCCACCCGGAGTTGGTCCATGGAACCAAACTATAGCGAGTTCAAACAAAGCGATCAATATATGCTGCACCAGTATCATACAAACATAACAAAGGAGATATCTGCAGCCATGACCAGGCCATAATTTGTTGCCCCCAGGATCTAACCAGTAGTTATTTGTTGCCATTGTTGTGGATTCGAATGTAGCAGATTTCCAAAACAATTAGTTTGTCTCTCAAACCATGCGAAATTCATTTAACTTTGGCATCTGAATAGTATACTAAACACAGAATCATAATCAAATAACCAGCTGGCATCCCCATGAGTTCGTACCTCACTTGCTGTAAGTCTTTCCCTTGGCTCTTCTGTTATGATGTTCATAATCTCTCCCAAATGGATCTTAAGAAACTTGCGGGTTTCACGCACAATGCACCACAAGAAAGATGCATGCAAGCAACAGATAATATGCTTGAACCAACCAACTCAACAGCTACAGCATAACTCCACGAAGGACGGGAAGAACATTGTAATTTGTGTAATAAAAACACAGTTTTATGTCCCTAGTAACATATAATGATTTAGTAAGGCCAGGAAACTGCTGGACGGACCGACGTACAACAAGGTATTCTCCTCAAGAACTGAGCTAAGTGATTTAACAACAAAAAGGATGAAGGAGGATAGCGAACCTCGTTGTCCACTATCATGTCCAGCTTTGCCATTCATACAGATGACCCTGTTGTAGTACAAAAAAAACCCATTTCAAGAGAGACATCTCCTTCGGCTGAATTAAATGCATTTTTATCGCTAATTCCCAAACTACCAAGTAACTCAGCGCTAGCAGTTAAACCACTCCAAACTGCCACTTTAAATTCTTTCAGGGCCCTTGTATTGCAATTTCCAATTGAATTTTGGGACCCTTCAACAAGCAACCACTTCACGGTGCAGGTCCTGGCAGGACCCTCTACTTCCCATGTGAGACAATACCATTTTTTATGTCTGCCAAAACTTGCACTGATGGGCCCAAAGTTAATAGTAACGTATTTATAGACTTCAAATAAAGAAAGTATGGTTTGATTCATTACCTCTGATAGTTCTGATTCAGGACAATACGTTGAGAGGGAGACCGCGAAATCAGGCGTCAAATGAAACTATGTCATCGGTAGTAGAGCAGTGTTTGTCTGAAGCTTTACGACACTGTCACGTGTGTGAGATTCGGTCAACGTTAATTGTTATACCAGGATCAGTCCTATCTCCATCACAAAACTTTTTGGGTGCCAAGTTGATATCTGACAATTGGGCATTGTTTGATGCTACTGCACGTAGGTGTACTCCACCTTCCAGATAAAGTTCACTTATAACAGCACATGTAGGGTAGAATGCAGCCCACTTTTGAAGAGGTAACGGGGCTGAGCTTTCCTCAAAACACACAGGAGATGAAAATGCCATCTGTGAATGTACTTCAAATTTCTTTGAAACTCATGTGCTAGCAGAGACAGATTGCCGAATTCCCAGAATAGTGTGATACTCTGTGGTTTCATTGGTAGTGGCTACACTCTTCAATTTGTTGAGATTGTGGCCTGCACATTCATCGGAGTATTTTATCGAACAAGTAATAGGCACCACCTATGTTGCACAAGTTCTTCTAAAAGGTCACGCACCCGCACCGGGTGCTTCTGGGTGCTTGGGTGCTTCATGGGTGCTTTGTGGATATCGTAGGGTTATTTTGAAAGTTGAGACTTGAGAGGTCCTCTAAAATACAACTACAGTTTAACCAAAAAAACGTACATCTGTGTGAACACTTCTAACCATTAAATTACTCGTCTATTCAAAGTTAAGAACAATGACAACGACAAGAAGAGATTATATTGTTGATATAGTAACTATGTTTCCTTGAATCATTGTATGAATTTCTGCGTGATTATAATTTGGATTACTAATATTGTTTTTTTATGATAGTATAAGGTACGCAAATAATATAAAATAAAATTCTATTAAAAAAGGAAGTCGCCGCTGCACCCCCGCCGCACCATTGAATTTAGGATATTTGTCGCACCCGCCCCAAGTTCCCGCACCTGTAATGCACCTGCACTTGTGCAACCTAGGGCACCACGTTCGCATCTGTGATATACCGAGGAGAAATCTGATTGAGTAGTCTCGTCTTTATCTTTCTTGCCATGATCGCTAAATCCGTAGAGCAACATATCTCGCAACTCCATATCTTGCAACTCCGAGATGATCGACTTGATGTCTTGGATGTCGCTGGTCGGTGTATTCATCGTCAAATGCAAACCAGACATCAAGTTTTCCGATTTATCAAGACGGATCTCAATTGCTGATCTCCTGTCCCTCGGGTCGAATGCTCTAATAGCATTGGTGATGACCCAAACAATTGAAACTTCACCAAATAACAAAACTCACCTCAATTACATAGATTAGAAGAAGAAGAATACGAAGAAAGAAGAAAAATTTACAGAACACAAAATAGAAGAAGAGTAGATATAAACCCTAGATAACTTGTGTACAGAGGCGCCCCTCCAAAACCCTAATACCAAAAACCAGCTTACGTTTCTGTCTTCTGGCCGTTTATACACTAATAATGCAAGTAATAGCATGACTTGTCCCTCTAAATACTGGTTACACTCAAGTCCCTATGACTGGATTCTCTGTTTCACTTAAACCCTGGAGTTCAATCCACAGGGCCCACCTACATCTCTCTTTTGCCAATAACAAACCTCACCCCAATTACATAGATTCGATGAAGAAGAATACACAGAAAGAAGAGAACGTTACAGAATAACACAAAGTAGAAGAAGAACATTGATAAATCCTAGCTAACTTGCGTACCGAGGCGCCCCTCCGTAACCCTAATACCAAAAACCAGCTTACGTTTCTCTGTCTCCGGCCGCTATTAGCAATAGCATGACTTATCCGTGTAAATTCATTGGTTTAAGTCCCCGTGACTGGATCCGCTGTTACATTTAAACCCTGGAGTATCAACGAGGCCCATCCACATCGCTATTTTGCCGACCCCCCCCCCCCCCCCCCCCCCCCCCCCCCCCCCCCCAAAAAAAAAAAAAAAAAAAAAGAACCCCAAACACACACCAACCCCAATTTTCTATTCAGCCTCACATGCATATCAGTTGTATACTATGAATTTAGGTAGCCAAACAAGGCCATTGTTATTATATCTCTCATCACAGGAAATTGTAACCAGGTGAACTGCGCAGTATGTGTGACTAACTATCCATAAATATGATTTGGAAGAACCAATATCAAATGGACAAGAAACTATTCCTCCCTACTGTTTTTTTATTTTGTTCGCCTCACCGAAGCCAATCAGCAACTTAAGGAACAGCCTTTTGTTCGGATTTCTGGAGATTTCAGGGTGCCTTAAGATTGTGAATAAATTTCTGGAGATTTCAGGGTGCCTTAAGTTTGTGAATAAAATGACTAGCCATTGTTATGCGCAGCCGTAAATTGGAGATGGCAGAATGTCTCAAACGATGATTAACTGATTCCTTGTCTTGTTAACGCCAATTATCCACTTGTTAAAATAAGTCCTTGCAAGAGTGTTTCACTTGTTCTTAACACAAAATAGAGCCGCCCCATTGAATCCCCCTGGACTAGAGAAAAGAGGACAAGGATCGGGCTGACGTGTAATGTCCTTAGTCTGAAAAAAATGATATTCTTGATCATTCGCGAAGAGCTTCTGTAAATGTGATTTTTGATCCCTACAAAGCGCTTCAAGTCTTCTTCGCTAGGTTCCAAAGAGTGTCCAAAGGTCTAGCAATCCCTTAATTCCGCTCTTGATTCATACGCATACAGAAAGTCCACGACGTTAAAGTCCTCATTTATTAAACACCATGTTTCCCCGTATAGGAATCCCGTAAACATTAACTTATAAAAGTACATTCTTCCACGAAGGCTGGTTGGCCCATATATTCCAGCTGACAGCACAAATTGACATCCTCAACATCTCGAAGTAGTTAAGATTCGCAACTGTTTGGTTGACCAATTTATCAATAGTCTTTTACGCCATGGAGGAAGAAAGATATGTTGACAGTACTAAATTTACTGGATTTAAATTTTTGTTGTTGGTTTTCTAATACACTCAGGAATCTGTATGGTTACGTGGTTCTTAAGTTTGGTCCGTCACATCTAGTACTTGAAGTGGTCAATTGATCTTCCTTGTTTATGTCAGTGGGATCTAGATAAGTGTTGTCATTGAAATTAGTTATGATTTTACTCTGTGTTCATAATAAGGTTGTTACCTCTCTTATTGTTGTGCTAAACAAACTTGAGTTGCACTTTCAGTGATTACCCAATCAAACGAAGTAAAAAAAATAGACATTTTATGTAATTAATTGCTTTGAAATTTTTTTGCAGGTGAAGAAAAGGGTCTATGTAGATTTGCATGTCGGTGACGTGATCCGGTTTGGCCAGTGAGTAGCTGTTTCAGTTTTCTTTCTCCTTTCATATTGTTGATCTCCAGCATTCTTTCTCGCTGTCATTCATTCTTCACATACTCCATGTGACTGTACTGTGAGTCAATACGAGTCTGCAAGTAGGGATATACACTGTGGAAACTCTATCAACACCCTTTTTGAATGAATAGATAAGAAAGACCAATTATCACTCGGGTACTGTTTAGAACTCAGAATTTGAACTAGAAAAGAGGAAGGAGCAGAATCAGGGAAAATCATATTTTTAAGTTTATAAACAAGGGAAAACAAAAGGATTATAATATATAAAACAATTAGACTGGACATTTATGCAAATAAAAAGAAAATTAAACTGTTGCCGATGTGGGTAGGTAAGCTTGGACATTTTGATGGGATGGTGAGCAAAGCTCAGAATCCAACATCAGAGCCCCCCCCCCCCCCCCCCCCCCCCCCCTCCCCCCTGTCAACGCCTCAAGTTTGTGTGGATCAGCGTCAACGTTTTGGAACCCCACAAGTGCAGATACGGTGGTCAATCTGTTTGTTGTTGGGGGCGGCGGTTCTTCTTCTAGATCGGTACTTCAATCGATCAATCCTTATCACCAGGTTGCTTTTGAGGGATTATTGTGGTGGTCAATCTGTTTCAGAAGTGCAGTGATCAACAAATTCAGTTTGAGGGATTATTGTGGTGGTTTACTTGGATGTTTGTTTGGATTTTGCGGACTGAATTTTTTGTGGTTGTTTCTGGGTTGTGGATTGCACCCTGTGTATTGGGGATGGGCGAGTTCATGCCTCTGGGCTATGTTTTAAATATAGGAACTTCCAATGCAATTGCCCATGAATTGGAGATAGCAATTTTAGTCTGCAAGGGTATTGTGATAATAATAGTAAACAACTTTTTTATATTTCCCCTTCTCCTTTTCCTTTCTCGAGTTAGAGTTTGAGTCTGAAACATAGCCTCAAGGATCCAGCAGTTTACCACTTTCCTCAGTGCCAACATTGCGGTGTATTTTGTTAAGTAGCATCTACAATCACCACGAGGCTACCTGTGCTGGTGAAATAAAGAGATTTCAACATCCGCGGTGTTTTTTATTTATAAAGATAGATATCCTGGCCTATTCATCCAAAAAAAGCTCGTATATAAAGAAGGCCATAGTTTCAATTCTCTCATCGTTCACAGAATTCATTAAATTCCACCTTGATTTTTGTAGAAAGAGGAAAGCACGGGAGTGATGGGAGAATCGACTCTATCCTCTGTTAAACCCCACATCATGCCTTTTGGACAGGAAATTAAACCGCACTTCATATTGCAACATAAAACTGCAAGCCCTTAAGTTGGTAGACAGATAAACTACAGGGTTCTTAAGTGATAATAATTGACCTTAAGAAACCATGCTAGACATTAATGGAAGATATAAAAGTAGAAGTTATAGATATCTATGGCTGTTATATTTATCTTTATGGAAAGCTCTTTGGCTAGGCTTAGAAGCATGCCTCAGGAATCATAGCTAATTAATGCCTACTTGTGACAGAGAAAAATGACTTCAAGTACATTGGTCCCCTTGAAATGAGAGAACGAGTCACAACCAAAATATATAGGTATAAAGCATCCAGTATTTTAAATAGATACTGATTTGAAGTTGTAAGAAAATTGAATTTAACTATTGCATCAACAGAAGAAACTTAAACATGGTATTATGAATTTATGATACAGATTATTTATCATAATACCAGAGGCCTCAATAGAAAAAATTGCAATTTGCCAGTAGCCTTGTGGCATCCCTATTTATCTTATATGATCAATTCACATTGGCTTTGGGTACGTAACCCTTGAAACATAGTTTCCTTGTTTATGATCCTTTAAGTCCATTGTCACTCGGTAGACATTGAAAACTACTTAAATCAGTACAGCTGTTTGTCTTGCTTGTCAAATAACCAAACTCAACAAATCATTCCCTCATAATCAGGACTTCTGACATTGATCACTTTCATCCATTTATTTACACGTTTCAAGAATAGCTGAACTTTTGGGTGGTTAGTATCTCTTATTTGGAGTGCATTGAGTGATTCCCTTGCTTGAAGCCGATTGTAGAGGTGGCTGGGCCCGAGGAAGATATGGAACATTGCACCTCAGTGCTCTTACCGAAGTTGAAATTATATATTTGAGGAATTACTTGCTCTTGGGCACTAATAGAGTTCGCCTTCGATTTTTCGTACATCTATCTTATATGGCAAAAGCATTTTGCTTTGCAGAACCTGATTCTTGTCATTCCAGTCTCTGACGTTTCAATTGTTGATTAATTAATAAACTTTTGAACTTTGCATACGGTACAACTTCGGTAATTGAAGTTTGATGAAGTAAATAACCTCACCCAATGAATAATTTTTCCTGGTCCCGACCTGGGCAAAGGGGTAAATGAATAACCTCTCTAAATGTATTCGTAAATAATCTTTTTTTAATCCTAAATGCCCTATGTAAATATAGATGAATAATCGCTAAATTTCATAAATTATTTTTATATATATATACATCTAGTTTAAACAAAAGTATTTTCGCCTATCAACATTGTTCTTATAAGAAGTCATTTCTTCTAAAGAAAAGCATGTAACATAGTTTGTTTTTTCCTTCCACCAAAATGCTTCTCATCCTTAACTTTTTGTAATGCAAGCGGAACTTCTAGAATATCTTGCTTGTCTTGTAGCAAGTAATTTTATATGGTGACTACTCCTTGAAAGGCTTTTTTGATAAAATATTTGGTATGGCATCATCTGGTTCAGGGTCATTCTCATCATCTAGTACGAACTCAGTAATACCTCTGTTTGTAGGCAATTCCATAACTGCATCATTCTCATTAGGATTATCTAAAAGATATTAAACATTCATCACATTTCTGTAGCTTAAAGTAAAAATGGCATCCGTTAATCCTTGGATATCTTCTTCCAAGGCCCTGTTTGGTATCAACTGAAAATCTGAAAAGTCGGCTGAAAAAAAATAATCTGGGTGAAAAATCCAGCTGAACTGAAAATCTAAATCTGTTTGGTATGAGCTGAAATTGTAGATTATTATTAATTTGTTCGAATTGACAAAATTTAAAGAGCTTTTTAGTCAAGAACTTGATGACACCCACTTATAAATGAACTCTAATCATGCTAGTGTCGAAAACACATGAACATCAATTTTTTGAGATTTTCAGCTGCGAAGTCTCCAATTTTGGAGATTGTACAATCTCCCTGAGATTATTTTAATCTGCAGATTTTCAGCTTAACATTTTGTGTCATAACAAATGAGGTTGTCTAAGAAGGCAGTTTTATGCCAAACATAAACTGATTTGTAGTGTTTGTTGGATGTATCTTTTTACTAAGTATTTGACACAAAGAATATAACTACTGGTACATAGTAAGTCTTACTACACTGTACTTAGTCCACATTAATAGTGCATGTAACTCCTAATATAGAGTGTACAAAAAATGAATGTAGTTAGATTTTTCATAAGCATATTGAAAAACTATAATATCCAAACATTATGATTAGATGTAAAATATTAGTCATTATGATTAGATGTAAAATATTAGTCATAAATATGTAAAAATACTATCTAAATGAAGAAATATTCATTTATCAATAAATAAATAACATTAGTAAACCAGTAGTTAATTTCGGTCCTGAGGGTATTCATTTGTCGAGGTGATACTGTATAAGTAAACAGAGAAAGACTTATGTTGTTTGATATGAGCCGCCATGGCTTGGTACTGTTTGAGGGCTCTGCATTAACTTTTGAAAGACCTCTGGTGGAAGGTTGCGGATATGAAGTGAAAGAAGTTGGGAGTACAACCAATAAATTCAGATAAATTTAGAGGATGCTCAGAAGTCTGTAGTTGGGTGGGGCAAATCAAGCCTAATGCAAATTTAGTATTTTCTGTGATCAATTAATAAAGTGCTGAACACAACAGTATATGCGAAGGGTACTATTTATAGTCTCTCAAGTGTTGTGAATTTGTCATCTCCTCGCACTCCTATGTCTTGTCAGTTTCCAGTATCAGTATCTGACCGCCTGACTGGATTCCAATTCCTTTTCCAGGTCTCGTGTTTCTAGTAATTGTGCTTCATCTACTCAAATGCTTGAAGTTCCCCGAGTTAGACTGAAATGGAAGCTTTTCATTCTGTTATTTGGTTGGGCAGTTCTTTAGTCTTGCTTTGAAGTCATCCCAAAAGCTTCTTTCTATTCTTTAACTATCTTTCAGTAGAACTTTTAGCAGTAGGAATATACATATATTGCCTAGCGTATTTCCATTCTATGGAATCCATCGGCCACAACATACTTCAACTCTGCACCAGGAATTGTCTTCTTACTAGAGCCTGTATCCGACAAATTAAGTAACTAACCTTTCCCCACTACTGAATGCTTATTTGGGGATTGGATTGCCATTTGATGCGAATAGAGGATTCTTAAATTTTTCGATTGGAGAATAGAAATGGCATCTTTACTAGAAGCTTTGATGATGCAAACTAAAGTTGAATATATTCTGTGATTGCTGTCGGACATGCTGACATATCAAATCTAATTTCTTGCTAGTAAAATTGACGTGGCATTCCTTTCAAGTGTATAAATGTTGTTGGTTTCTCAGGACGGTTAAAAGCCACCCATAAGTAATCTCAATTATTTTATATTTGCTAATTCATCTACTCTTCTCTGACCCAGCTCATCTCGGTTATACATACTCCAAGGGCCATCTGAGTTGATGCGACCGGTAAGACTGCACCTAAATATCAATTTCTTTCTGTATTTTGTTTTCTTGGCTTTGATTATGTCAGCTAGTATTCTCATTAGAGCACTTTCAAATTGACTCATACGTCTCTACACCTGGAATACATCCTTATTGGTTCTCTTTTCACATTTCTGCCATCTTCTGCTACCAGTCTAATTTTGAGACAACTTAATTATGTAATGCATATCTGTGCTACTTTTTTGATGCTGTTGTCTGGCCCTCTTTTTACAGTGATTCTTGAAATTCAATTATGAATTTGTTCATTTTTGTTTGATGTTATATTACATGTATATCATTCATCATTACAGGCCCACAAGTGCATGCGAGAGGACAAAATTTTATCTTTAAAACAAACAAATATGATTATTAATAAGGAACCCATGATAATGAAGCAAAAAATGTTAGGTCCTCACTACAGGTGTTCAGCTGTTTGCATGGAAACCATATAAAATTTATATTTTTGTGACTTTTCGATGTTGATTTTAAATTTTCAGTCTCATGTATGTTTTTTCTAGCATGTGAGACACACATGGTTTTATTGGATATGTTGTGCCATGACAATCATGTCAAGAAATAAAATGTAAAATATATGGTTCTGAAATATTAAACATGCAGTGTATGAATAAATGTTAGGTCCTCACTAGAAGTGGTCAGCTCTTTGCATGGAAACCATATAAAATATGAATATAATTAATAAAGTTTCCGTTTTGTGTTCATAACTTCAATCAACTTATTTTCTCTATTTTTTTTCTAACTTGTAACTACTGAGTTTAAGCATGCTGTATTCAGTTAGTATAACTTATTTGTTAATTTGTACATGACTATGTTTCTTAAAAAAAGATACATGATGAAGGGAATGAGTATACTGTGGAGGGTCCAGCGTGCTTTGATCTTTATCTGAAACAAACTTACTTACAACGAAATTATATTTTTGTGACTTTTCGATGTTGATTTTAAGTTTTCAGTTTCATGTATGTTTTTTCTAGCATGTGAGACACTCATGGTTTTATTGGATATTTTGTGCCATGACAATCATGTCAAGAAATTCAAAATGTAAAAATATGGTTCTGAAATATTAAGCATGCAGTGTATGAATAAATGTTAGGTCCTCACTAGAAGTGTTCAGCTGTTTGCATGGAAACCATATAAAATATGAATATAATTAATAAAGTTTTCGTTTTGTGTTCATAACTTCAATCGATTTTCTCTATTTTTTTTTAACTTGTAATTGCTGAGTTTAAGCATGCTGTATTCAGTTAGTATAACTTATTAGTTAATTTGTACATGACTATGTTTCTTAAAAAAAGATACATGATGAAGGGAATGAGTTAACTGTGGACGGTCCAGCATGCTTTGATCTTTATCTGAAACAAACTTGCTTACAACGAAATCTATAGGACAATTGAATTAACCAAACTTCCCTCTAAATCAAGAATCTACATCTCTTGACAGTTGAATGCTGATAGGGAAGGAGATTAAGATGGATAGTTTGTTGGGGCAAAATATTTTCAGAATCTCAGATGACAAGGGATTTGTGAAAATCTATTTATATACTATTTTAACTTTTTTTTGAAAGTTTAAACTTCAAACTGAGAAACTTAAACCATGGTTGCCTAAGTAGTGAGCGAGAATTCAAGCTTTTCAAAATCTAGATCCTACATAGGATCATTGCAGGTCATGGAGGATAGGAGTCGTGGATCGTAGCATGAATCCTAAGATTCTACAGTTCCATAAGAATAAGTAAATTTTGATGCCTTTACTACTCAAATTTTGTTGCTCCTCAATTTTATATTTTTATATATAAGAAACATGTGAATTCGTGTACTTGGATCCTCATCTGACGTTTTGAGAGGCTGAAAATGCAAATCACTAAGCAAAAGCGCATGCTTAATCAAAGATGAGTTGACCACAAGGTTAGTGATACGATATATGATATAAAACATTAATCTAGGGGTACATTACATAAAAGCAGCTAGGATTGGGTTGATAGCACCTAACGAAGCAAGAGCTCATTAAACTTTGGGCCCATTCTTCGCTTTGTGGATATTCAAAAGGTTATTTTGAGGAGTCGTCGTAAAATAGTATGGGATTCTAGGATTCCATGAGTAGGATCGGGATTTTACATGGGATTCTATGAGTTTGGGAGTTTACACGGGATCTATATCGGCCGTGCCCTGAAGGATTGTAGAATCGCAGGATCTTAAAATTCGGATCGGGTTTTTGACAACCATGAGCTAGATAACTAGCTTATACACGCCCTTTTTTGGTAAATTAGCTTACAACGTACTGCAACATCCTAAAATTAAATAGAATTCTAAAAATCTAACAATTGGCCGGAATGAGTGAAATGAACCCGCAAAAGTGATTATAATGAGAAAAATTCCCAGTCGTCATGATATATATACCTCGTAATAATTCCTGTGCATCAAAATTCTGGCAATTTCACTCCGTTGCAGAGACTCGGTAAATAGTACTACCTCCGTTATCTCTGAATCTTCACCGTTAGACTTTTTCTTCCGTAATCGGGTAATTTTGACCCGGTGATTTGGATAGCCAAACGATGCAAAATTTTAATAATTTTTTGATGGTGTTGTAGAGTGAAGTTTACTCTACAACATCGTGCAAAGATTATCAAATTCTTGCATCGTTTTACTAATCAAATCACCAAGTTAAAGTGATTCAGTGAATAGTGGTAAAATGAGAAGAGTGAAGATTCAGAGAGAACACAGGAAGTAGCTTTCAACACAGGTTTTCTATCAGGACACCAGCCTATCCAGTCAAGAAATACAAGGTATTGTATAGAGCAACCAATAACTTGATTGTGGATAAAATCAAACTCTATTATGACCAACCCAGGAAAATGAAGCCAGATGTGATTCACAGACTGTTTTAATAATTGAACTTAGAACATATCTAATGCCGACTAACTAATTTGTGGCAGATTGACCGATTTTTCAATGGTCTGATGGACGATCCGCCTTGCTCTGATATTTATATTGATCTGAAATCAAGGATAGAGGGAATGAGAAGTGGAACATGAAAATGATTAAAAGAGGAAGAATACCAGAAGGTGGTGATATATGAAGTTGAAGATTATTGATAATAATTGCAGCTCTTAAATTAATTTTGTCAAATCAA
Organism: Linanthus parryae; assembly: GCA_023055425.1. Lineage (NCBI taxonomy): Eukaryota > Viridiplantae > Streptophyta > Magnoliopsida > Ericales > Polemoniaceae > Linanthus > Linanthus parryae. The sequence continues at coordinate 17,219,302 of JALGPY010000012.1, read as the reverse complement.
TTGTCAATTAAGGCTCCGTTTGGTTGGTGGTAAAACATTTTCCTGTAAAATGCTTTCCCTTGTTTTGGTGTTTTGGTGCAGTTTGGTTGGATGTCAAATATTTCCTCAAATGATGTAAAATGATTTACACATTTCAAATCCGTAAGCCATTTTCCGGAGAGTGACAAAGCACAACAACTCATACTAACACCTCCACCACCAATAACCACCACCTACGTTGCACCGACACTCCTAATATTGTCCCGTTCGAGTGTCAGACACTCCCGACACGCAGAAACGTCTCCGACACGTCGCTGAACGTCTCAGACACGCCAGGTGGCGATTCGGTTTGGAAATCAGAAAAAAATTGCCATACACTCCGTCCGACACGTGTGTCTTAAAACGGAGACACACGTGTCTTAAAATGGAGACGCCGTTAGATTGGTCGGGTATTTTTTAAATTTTCTCAGGGGTTGTTTTGTGATATTCTAAAAATTAAGGGACTGTTAGATTGGTCTCGATTTTTCAAAAATTGGTGTGTCGGCGTCTCCGTGTCTTGCCGTTTCCGTGCAACGTAGACCACCACTACTACCTACCTCCACCACGACTTATCACCGCCACCTACCTTCACTGCCCCCATCACTGCCATTGCCGTCACGGCCCACTGTTTTGGCAAGTGTCAACCAGATACGAGAAAATAATTGCAGAGAAAACTTTTTCATACAAAATATTTTACACGTGGAATATTTTCCCTTGTAAAACATTTCTGCGAACCAAACAGAGCCTAAGTGGCTAATATTTGACAAAGTGGCAATCACAATACACAACTGATATGACGCACCAGAAATGTGGAATTCGTTCTTGCAGTATAGTGTGTACGTATGCGAGATACTGTCAAAGTCCGAAGTCAAAAGCCTACACAAAGATTAGTTGGTTCATAAATCGGCATGTTGTTTCTTGTTT